>OY728156.1:747573893-752974204 GCA_963277665.1 Viscum album
TTATTAATATGTTATTATTTCTGTGATTATATTATTGTTATATTATTATTATGTTAATATTATTCTATTAGTATTATTATTATATTATTATATTATTATTGTTATTATATTATGTTATTATTATTATTATTATTATGTTATGGTTATCACTATTATTATAATTTTTACATTATTATTATTATTTTTATTACTATTATGTTATTATTTTTGTTGAACCTGTCTAACGGTCTATTGTTTTAGGACCTGTTTGACGGCGCAATACGGTGTAACCATTACGCAACGGGAGTTGTGCGCCGTGTCGTTTTTCGTTCCGAGCTGCGTCTTGAGGTAGGTCTCCCTTTGCACTCGCCTTTAAATTAAGAATTTATTTATTCCTTGTCTTTTTATTGAATTTCAGTAAATTTAAAAGTATTATTAAGTAGTTATTTATAGTTTGGTGATCTGCTGATAAAGGCTATTTAAATTCTAGCGTTTCGTTGAAAGTGTTTTCTTAGTTTCAATTGTGGGCTTCCATGGTAAGATTTCTAAATGGTTCTTTATGAAATGTGAAACTGTGTTTTGAAATGTTTTTGATGTGTAAAATTAGTAGGTGTATTGTTTAGGGAAAATGATGTTTTTCATAGAACCTTGATTAGAGGAAATGTCGTATGACCTTTAAACTTGTTTTTGGAAACTTTTTGTGTGGTTCTTGGTTGTTGAAAAATGTTTCCTTTTGACGCGTGATTAAAGGTTTGGATTTCATTTGAGAAATAGTATTCTTGAAAAAGGTGGTTAAAGGCCCGTTTGGATCTTGATAAAAGTGGGGTGTGTTTTGATATTGGAAAATAATTCTACTTGTGAAACCAATGTGTTCCAGGTTTAATACGCTGATTTGGGTTTTCTTAAATAAATTTCTAAGTGCGTTTCTTGTTTTCAATGAAATGGCATGTCATATCTCTTTAAAAATGCTTTAGTATTAAATGATCAAAATTTAAGTGATATGACGACCTGGTTGGAACTTTAATAAATGTGAAGTGATTATACATATATATACATATACGTACTTGTGAGGGCATCTCTATAGGGGGACTTCCCTTCGAGGGTTGTCGTGTAGCGATGTCCGTGTAAGGGGTTGGCAAGTGCGGTGAGATGAGTCACGCGTGTGTGGGCCTCCCACTTACACAGTGTTACTAAAACCACCATGGGTTCTTGGGCGTCTTGTAGATTATTGAGTGACAGTTTCTTGCTAACCCTGATTAGACGGGTTAGTACCCCCTGGAGTTGTGGACAGGCCAGGAGGGATGTGCCACTGGTTGGCTATTAGGGCGGCCAGTTGGTTATTGACTATGGAGTACCACGCCGGCAGGTAGTCTGAACCCGAGTACGTCCAGGGGTTTTCTAGGGATGTTTAGGACCGCCCATGGTTATTGCTTACGACTTCTGGTTTACTTTCACTTGCACTTGTTTTTCCCTGCTTGTTTACTTTCAGTTCTTCTTTACAACTTGTACTGGTTACTTTATGGAAATGGTTTTCAAATGAAAAATGTGTTTTTCTCTTGTGTAGTGAAATTGAAAATGTAACACTTCTTTATCTTTTAGAACAAATTTAGAATCAATGAAAAGAAATTCAACTTTTGAAAAGGAATAAGGGTAATGGCTCGTGTTTAGATTTTCAAGTGAAATAGTATAAAAGATTACTTTTATACATTGTAGTTCAAACCTGGAATTTGTAGATTCTTTATTTACTGGCAGTGCTTTGGGATTTGTTGTGGGGCTCACCTACTGAGTACTTTTGTGCTCACGCCTATCTTTTACCATTTTAGTTGCAGGTTCCTTGTGTCCAGGTTTTTCCTGGCTTGAGTCGCTCAGTGAGGGAGAAACGTTGGTTGTAGTTGGGTGGTGACCCGCGAGGTCACGTGGAGGTATGTCGTGGTATAGTTTTGTTTATGTCTTTAGTTTTTGTCTGTTTGTTTAGTTTATACTCTTTATTTCGATCCTGTTTTTAGTTTGGGCTGAAATCGTTCCCATGTGTTCTCTATGATGCCCTGGCGCTTGTCGCCATCCCGGGAGGATCGGGAACGCCTCTCGGGACTTTCCGCGGACCGGCTCGGGTGATCGGTTCAGGGTCGACCCGGGCTGGTTCGTGATAGTCTTATATTTTATATTCCCGAATGGCCCGAAGGCCTTCTTTTTTATTAATTTTTAATAACCCCCCTTTCAAGGGATGAGGGGAACCCTTACAAGGCCCGTAGAATCAGAGATTACATGGCCCATAGGCTTAGGAGATTACATGACCCAAAGGTCTTAGGGAATTCAACCAGACTATCTACAAGGAACTGACCCTCCCCAACATCTGCATCGTGATTGTAGCTCTCCACCTTCACATGGCCGTCTGGCTAGGATTTCCGGGCAAGCACAAGCTGGTCCTGATGGCATAGCCATACCCTCTCATTCTGACAATCCATTTGGCTCTACTCTGGTGAGTGCACCTGCTCTGAATCCTCTTCTGGGGATGCTTCTTTTTTGTAGAGTCTGTCTGGGGAAACTTCATGTGGCCCGAAGGCCTTGAGGTGGCCCGAAAGCACTACTGACCCGAAGGCGTGGGTGGCCCGAAATTATTAAGGAATCCAAGCCCAAACCGATGGATCTAGGTGAATATTTCTAGCTGCTACAGTACCGAACAGTACCTTATACAGTAGCTGCTACAGTTCCTGCTATAGTACCATATAGTATATAGTCTACTATAGTACCTGCATAGTGTATAGTCTACTAAAACCCCCGCACAGTGTACATTCTGCTACAGTACTGCTACAGTGATGCTACAGTACCTACTACAGCCCCGAAAATATGCCTATACTTGGTTTTGAACCTGGGTCTCATGAATGCACTTAAGGATACCTCACCAACTGGGATGAGGCTTATGTGCTTATATTTTATTTTCATTATTAATTTTTGATATTTGTACATATGTGATTCAAGTATAATAAAATTATTAATTACATATGATATACCATAATAGTACTCATTTCCAACATGAAATAATTTCTCATTCCATTTAATAGTAGACACTAAGATAAATATTTTTGGCAACACTAAATATAAAATAACAGTTTTATGAAAATTAATCCACTTAGAAATATTAAAGTTATGATCATCCTTAGTCGATGTATGAATCAATTCCCATAAAAAACTTAAAGATTCATCTTACTTCTTGTAATATATCTAATCTTCCTTGGTTCTTGTATTTGAATAAAAATATGTGAATCACGTATAGTATTTAATACGCAAGGAAAGAATTAGAAATATTAAATGAAACTATGAATATACTTAAAGTTAAAGCTCTTTATTGCTTCATCTTCAATTCACCGCAACTACCCTTCCAATGAACTTTCTTGCCACATGTGAATCAAATAGCCTCCTGTGCATTGATACCCCTCTGAAACTTTTTCTTCTTTGAAATAAATTTCAAAGTCCCCATTGGATCTAAACTTTTCATAGGATTTTTAACCTTGTCCCTTACTTCATTCACCATAAGGGGAGAGGAACCATATTCCCACTAATCCCTCTCAACTTAGCAAAGAATAGAAAAAATATTATTAATTGGATTCTATATACTATTCATTTTATATATTTTCTTGAATATGAATAATCTAAGGGGTAAGTATTATAATATTATATTAATAGATAAATTTTTCCATATAAAATTCCAATTTTTCTAACTGATCGATATACTTTCTCGTCTTGAGTAAATAGTCACCAACCAGTTATTTGTATTCCAATTTACACTTGTATAGTGTAGTATAAATATTGTTTATCTTTATCCTCTATTTCACCTTTTTAAGTTATTATTGATGAGTTATCATGGTGTATGAATATAAGTACTTATATTTTATCTTTATCTCTCTGAACATAGATAACAATATGATGTAATAGATATCTAATTCATCCTTCACACACCTCCTATATGAATCCTTTTCACCCTCAATCTCTCCTTAAGGTGGATGATCAAGAATATGTGATTCTAGAACATAATTTTTTTTTCATATAGTAGTGAAATGTATAAGTTCCCACAACACCTTTACAAGTTAGTACTGGTGAGGGAATTTTCTTTTTCCAGTACTAATTATATTTTTTATGTGGTTAAATTTTATATTTTCTATAATAAATAAAATTATATTATTAACTATGGTTGCATTCTAACTCAAGTGATGGAAGATATTTTCTGAATTAATATTTTGATTGAGGGATTTTGTTTAACTTATGAATAAACACTCTTTATTTTATTCTTCGCATGATTGGTACTATTACTTGGATCTTATATAATTAAATAACCATGCCTGATAAAATAATTTACAAATAATGGTTTTGTTTTATTTTATCTTAGCATGCTCATTAATTTATTTACTTTATGAGATCATGTTTAATCATAAATTAACCTTGAATCATCTAAATAAATAAATAACCATACATAGAAAAAATAAAATACATAGGAAACATGGCCATGGTATTTTATATATTGGTTGTTTTTTTGAACATAGATAAACCAACATTGAGCCTAGAGAAAAAATTAATTGTGCCTATGCTTGGATCAATTTAAAATATTTCTCCATTCTCTTATGGATATCCTTGGTTGTATTCACCTTATCTCATGCATTAAACCATCTCCTCTCACTGGGATCTCCATCCTTTACAAATTTTTACTCACTTATAGGTGAGGGAAATTTTTACTCACTTAAAGGTGAGGGGTACTATGGGTTTAGGGTTACATAAAATAAACCTTGGACATGTAGACTCATACATAATAAAGGGGGTAGGGATGATTTAAAAATCATATTATTTAATTTAATAATAAAATATCACATAAAACCATGCAATAAATAATTAAATTATATTAATAAATCCAACACATACACATGTTAGTCAATCTCACGATCAATCATAATATGAAATGATGAAACATTTATAATTTCCAGTAATAATTTCAATTTATTCTTAATTAAGATAAATTTACTCGAAATAATGAATGAATTAACTAACTAAATAATTAATTCTTTATCTTACTACTCTTTCCTAACAGTCCATGAGACAAGATAAGAATAACATCGTGTATAATTTTAAATAATTTTAATTTTAATTTTAAAACAATTAAATACATGAGGTGTATTCTGGAGGTGACATGACATGTACCATTTGTGTCAGATTATACCTATTTATGGTATTTAATTATCACATGAATTTTAATCTCACTCAACATATCATGTGACACATGAAATGTATAGTCCTTATCATGTATTGTGTCACTACACGACATGTATTCCTACACAACATGTCACGATATACACAACATGTAGTTTCATGGGTCAAGTTTTTAGTCCATGTGTTGTGTATGACCACATGAAACACCATAATATAAACAATATATATCACTAGAAATTCATATTAAGTAAACAACGTGTATGAAACTCATTACATGTCATGTAGTTGTAGATTTAACATGGCGTTCAATTTTTAAGCATTTAGTCTCTAATGACATACCAAAATTCACTTGACATGTACCTAGTTTGAATAAATCATGACACACAATGTGTACAACCAACTATGCACTGTTTAATAATGTCTCTCTTTTAATTACAATACATGTTGACCCATTATAAATTTTGAAAATCACTTGGCATGTACCTTGTATGGGTTGAAACATGTTACACAACATGCACATGCCAACTGCACGCTATATAGTCCATGACTGGCCATGCCACTCGACTGGTAGTTAATACATGGCATGTAATGATGCCACTTATTGACTACACAACTTACCATGATTTATATGTGGTTAGAAACCATGTGAGGTTACATTATGTGTGTGATTCCCTAGACATGCACTCCCAGATTCGGTGCTAAAAGAAAATTATTTACACATTATGTTTGATACCAAGTGAGATGAATAAAGATAAACATACACATATTTCATATTGTTTTCATAATTTGAACATTACACATTACATATAATCCGAAAACCCTGAGAACCAAAGGTTTAGTGTATTTGGTGACTAGATATATAAAAATACTATTGTGAAAATTTCTCTATAATCTCACCATACTAGATCCACTTCTATACATATCCTAGGTTATTATCATCTTTATAACCCATAGAATGGAAAAAAATAAGGGGTGATCTTGAATGATAGATAAGGGAAAAACTTATCAATGAGTTATAAAGGGTTAGAGCATAAACATACGTAAAATATGATCATGGGAGAGAATTCTGATAAAAAAGAATATGAAAAAATATAAGTTGTACACAAGCCAATATAAAGGGTATGTAATCTCAAATGATCCAACATATAAAATGTAATAATAGTGTGGAAACATGATATAATAAACATTATCCATGGATCATAATAAATGAATATAACATAGAAATGTGGAGTAAAAATAATCTTATGAAATCATAACATTGTGAACATAACTAACCACATTAAGTCCACACTCAAAATCATTATCTTAGGACATATAAAACCTTAAACAATGAATTAGAGGGATTTAATAGACCTAACACATCTTAGGGATTTAATATACCCAACCTGCCTTAGGGATTTAACGGACCCAACCCATCTTATAGATTTACCAGGCCCAATCCATCTTAGAAATTTATTAGAACCAAACTATATTATGACTTTAACGGACCCAACCTTTCTCATCCAAACATATGTGTGTGATATGAAATCATTAATATAACATATAATGAAAAATCCATGGAAGGAAATTGAGGTCTTTTCTTTGCTTTAAATAATAAATGTGGCTTCGACCCCAACCTTTTAAATGGCATCGCATGACATGACATCAAGATTATATTGGTTGATAAAAAAATTTAATCACCCAAAGGGAGTAACCTCATCAGGTAATTTTGAGAGATAATCATAAAACATACCTCCATAGGTGATATATATTTTTAATTTAAGGAGGAAAATGGAAGTGCGGTCATGAAAAGAGATTTCAAAATGAATCTTAACATTTTTATAAAAAGGTGAAGTTATGAGTCTATTTTAAAAAATCATTTTCTAAAAGGTGATTGGAAAAAATGATTAAAAATTATTTAAAATAAGTCCCAATAATTTAACCTTTAAAATAAATGAGTTTTTAATTAAATAACTATAGAGTGGAAGATAAAAGATATCAAAGTGAAAGGAAAATCCTTTTAAAAACACATTCATTGAAACCCACATCATAAAAGGGGTAATAAAAATTTATTTTAAAAAAATTAAAGAGAAATATAAAGGTTACATGATATAAAACATATTTGGTTTTAAAAATAATAAATTAAAATATTTTTAGAGAGAAATAATATAGTCATGGAGGAGAGAGATCCCTTAAAGAGGATGTAAATTATTCTTAACACTGTTATATGTTTATGAGAAAGAAATTCATCAAGGAAAAATATTTGAATTAAAAACGCCGCTTTAAATAGATATAGAATAGGTAATATCATATTAAATAGTAAATGTAATAATATAGGGAACCTAGAAGAACAAGGTTTAAGAAGAAACCTTATACCTCAAAGAAAATAAATCGAGTTAGAAAAATCCCTAACGACGTTAGTAACACTTGAATTGAAAGCCTTGAAAAAGAGAAATTGTTATAGATTTTTTAAATTCCTTAAATTTATATAAATTTATTATAAAATAAATCCCTAGGGAAATATATACACAAATAAAAATAAAACAAGTGGTGAATATGACATATGCCTCAAATAAATAAAATTGAGATGAGAAAACCCTTACCTTTATTCTCAACTTTCACAAAAGTGATATAAACTCCTGTATAATAAACATAAACATATTAATAATTTATTTCATAACATTATTCATATATATTTCCTTTTATACTCTTTAATTATAATCATTCATTATACATTTATTAGTTTGTTATTGTTTATTTTCGTTATCGGATGTTAGTAACCTTGATGGTTTCATACAAGTTTCGAAATAGCGATGTCGATCCTCAATATATGGTAAAAATTTAATCATTATAATATTATTCAAGGTATTATAATATAATTTTCCTAACTATTTATAAATATCTAATATTTTTCCATGAGAGTTTTATTTATGATTCATGAAGATGAAATTAGTGATGAGCTTGTTTTGAGTAATTTACCAATATCAACAGATTACTTTATAATGATCATTTATTTTTTGATTCATCATTAAATAATATTAAATAATTTATAATATACTTATTATCATTATATTTAACCATAAAATTATTTCTATAACCATCTATGAAGGCAATGATGAGAAAAAAACACATAGTCCATGGTTGCAGTAGTCCACACGTAACACATGCAGAGTTTTCATTTCCCAATGGATGGGTTTATTAATAGAATGACCCATTTATCTTTAAAAAAACTTAAAATGTCATAAATATCATATTTATTCATTAAATACATTTTTATAATCTTCCATTAATGGTGGTTATGAAAAATTAAATACATCATTCATAGAGCCGGTAGTCCGCACGTAACACGAGTGACATTTTCATTTTTTGAAAGAATTAGAGGGAGGTTAAAAATTGTTATTACATAAACATGATAAAATTTCAGTATAATAATGATACTTATGTAATTATTTTATCATGGGTAGAATATATTTTGTGGAGGTAGTATAAGAAAGAAAGAAATAGAAATGAAAAATGAGCGATTATGAGTTTTTACCTTACTCCTCAGGACAACTCCTTAAGCCTTCTTAGAATGGTATTTTGGTGAGACCAACACCTCTAGAATATGGGATATAGTATTGGGGGAGATATTTTGTTAGAATTTGGCTAAGGTAAAATTTTTATGGTGTGAGGATAAGTGGGGTGGTGATTGGCTTCTTTTATAAGTGATAGGGGTGGCACTTTTGTAAATACTCATAACTTTATATTAAAGGAAACTCACTTTCAAAGAAAAGTGGATCTAAATTGGAAAATAATAGATATAAGATGAGTCTTGTTAGCTACAAATATCATAAATAAAAATTAGTGATAAGGTATAATATATTTTATGCATTTCCCCTTAATTTAACTTTTTACCATAATTTACTTTTACCACATCAACTCATTTTTTTAACCATAATAATTTATTTTTATGACTAAAAATGAAATTAAATTTATTAACTAATTTGTATATAGTGATTTAAAATATAGATAAAATTTTACAACATTAATTTTCTAAAATTGATAAATATTAATTCTAAAATTATAAGTGTATAACGCATAAAAATAGTTTTTAGAAAAATATTATTTAGGTTCCCAAATGTCAATAATAGTTTTTCTAAATTAAAATAAAAAATTTAAATATATAATTTCAATTATTAAATAAATATTTTTTTGTAAAAAGTGTTTCATAAATTTTAAGTCATTTTTTATCCTAATAATTTCATAAAAGTTATGGTATTTGAAAAAACAATATTTTTTACTATTTACCTAAAAATCAATTTTTTCAAAAATAGAAAATATTCCTCCTAAGATAATATTTTCATGATGAATCCAAAAATTAAGTTCATTTTTTCAAATGAAATCTAAAATTTAGGAATTTAAATTTTAAATGGGAAAATTTAATATAATGAAAAACTATTTTTATTGGAAAATGACTTTTTAAAATATTAACCATTATTATTATTATTATTTCCTATCAATTAATAATTAAACTAGTGATAATATATTATTAATATTAACAATATATTTTATCATCATTTAACCATAGTATATTTAGTTTCCTAAAATAAAAATGCAAAGGGAATAAAGTTTTTTTTAGAAAAAATGTACTTTTAAGCATAAAATGAATTTATTTTTATTCCCTGCCAAGTAAAATACATAGATAAAAGTTAATTAATTTGTTTATATATAAATATATATTATTAATAGATTTAATTTAAATAAAAATCCAAGAGTGATCAATTTAATTTATATAAATACACAATAAATAATACAATAGTTCTTTGAAAAATATCTCTTTTTAACATTAAATTATTTTAATTATATCCCATAATTACTTATTTTATAATTCCTCAGTTTTATATATAATTAGTATTAAACATAATTTTATTGATTTTATAAATACATCAAATAATTCTTTAATGATACTAATAATATGCAATCCATAAATATATATATATATATTTTAAATAAATATTTAATTAAATATTGTATTATTATTTCATTATTTATTTCTTGTTCAGTATATTAATTTAAATGTGATACTAATAATACACAACTTTAGTATACCTATTGGATACATGTATATCCAATGACTATATTTATGATGAACATATTTCCAATTACTATATTTTATTTTATAATAGTTATATATATATATTAAAAACAAAAGAGGTCATCAACGCGAGTTGAAGCCAAAAAACACACAACCAAATCAGAAACCTAAATCAAAACACCCTGGATCCAGAAGGGGATTACTGATCAAAGAAACCTAAATCGAAACACCCTAGAACCAGAAGGGAATTTACAATCAAACTCCACCATCATCAACCTAATCCACTAAAATCTCCATCACATCATACTGAAAATAGGGTTTGGTGTGATGATTCTAGAAGAAAGAGTGGAGGGAGGGGTAAAATAGTGCCCTAGACACTGTTGTCGAGATAACCAGAACCACCACTGCTAGGGATGAAGATATAACCGACAATTCTATGCCCCTAATTGAAAATAATAATAAAAACATCACAAAAAAGTGAATTCAGGTCTCCCTAGCCAGATCCTTCAATATAGAATCCCACCTCCCGCATCTGCCACACATTACCTGTTTGCAGAGAAAACCACCAATATAGAACAAAGGGAAGTGCCGAGAACCACCAAAAAATGGTAGAAATAGTGTTTTTTGGAGGTATGGGTGGAATACGATCAAGAATATTGCCTCAAGATCAAGGTTGAAAGCCTATGGAGGCCACTGCCAGAAATTTTATTTCTACCAAGACATCTAAATCTGAATGAATTCCTTAGGAGTTCATCTCCCGAAGAAATATTCCTGGAACAAATTCCCGTGAAAGGTGTATCCCAAATCAGGTGGATCTAAAGCAGATTCTTTTTAAGGCATGACACATACCTATTATTCTCAGAGTAAATTCCTCCATTAGAATAATGAATCTATCACAGAGGAAGGAATATTTGACACTGAAGGAGAAACCACCAGAGCTCTAGGAGGATCATACACTGAGGGTGATTTGGAATAGGATCCATCATATCCTAACTTGAGACAATCCCCAATGACACTGATAACTCCAATATAAGATGAAAATCCAGTACATGGAAAGCCTAACTGAACCTGATGTTCAAAATGAGGTGAGAAACCTAAATGAGAATATTAAAATCCTAGTTAGTGGTGGATGGGCATCTCATTGGCATTCTCTATCTCCAAGGAGCCCATAACCCTAAACGACTCCGTTTATATGTAATGGCTATATCACCTCCATTATATTCTATAAATTCATTCCATTCTTACTTCACAAAAAATTCTTCTCATTTCATAAATTTAATTTATTTAAGTATTTTGCACAATTATTTCTCATTTGATGATATTATTTCTCATTGTAGGTTTTGTTTCACTAATAGTGATTCTCAGGGGTGGAGATGATACATGGGATTTCTTAGTTCTAAAGATATTATTAATATTTATTTATTTTCCCCTTTTAATTTATTCACTTTTAATGGATATAATCTTTCATGGTATATAATATTCAACGGTATATAATACATGATTTCATGTAACTTTATTTCGATGTTCCATTATGAATGAGTAAAGTTTTGTTTGTTTGATTCCTATCATGTATTACTTATTTTCTATGCAAGTTTAATTATTTCAAAAGAATATAAAAAAATGTTTAAGAATTATATAAATATAGTTTAAGGAAATAAAATGTTTCTTAAATCCTATAGTATTAAATTCTCTCTCTCTAAATAAATTACACCCTCACAATTTTAATTATCACTCACTAATGAAAATAACTAAGGGTATCCATAATATAGTCATGAATCAAGATATAATATCAACCTTACCATATTAAGTAAGGCTATTAAAACCATATTTTCCCTTATAATAGGCATATACCTAATATTAAGTTTATCTTAAATAATTTGAGTTAAACACCCCTCCTGATTAGTTATTAAAACACATATAATGAAATTAATTTTCCTAGAGGGTTCATAGTCAAACTTTCACTAACAAATAATCATAGGTTGATTTGAAATATGAAATGTGATTTTGCTTTTTCTGTAATGAATATAGAGTCTATTTGAATATATCCAACCCTTTTCCAAAATGACATTAAATTCATAAAAAGTAAGAATTATAATAATTGTACAAAGCACATTCCAACAAACTTCAAATTGGGATATGATAATCATATAACTAAATTTTTTCTCTAATAATTCAATATCAAATCATCAAGGTGCTAATTTTTTTCTATTAGAAAATTTCCAAGATATACTAGAGTTAGTAAAAAAAATCCAACATGACATCCAAAAATCTATAGTAGAGGATAAGTGCACCTTAATTGTCATGATACACTTCATCTGAAGTCATAACATTGGTGCTTCCTTGTTCCCTTGGTCTTGGAGGTTTCTAGGGTATATTATCTTATTATCCCTTGGGTTGGAGAATCAATTTGAATAATGACCAAACTCATTAAATTTGAAGCATTGAGGTGTGGGTGAAGAATTAGTCAAGACTATCTCATCCTCCATTGTATTGTTCAACCCCTTCACCCCTCTTTGAAAATCACTAGATAGATGGAAAACCCCGCCACACTTGAAGCATTTTCCATTTATTTTTATGAAATATCTTGGGTGCTTTCTCCCACATTTTTGACACATGTGAAATTGAATCTTCTTTAATCTATGGTCTTTTTTACTCGAAATTCCATAAAAATCCATTTTTATCTTATCGGGTGTGTTTAGAAATTCAAAATAGGTTTAAATAGTTAATAATAACTCAAGACAGATGGTTAGTCATTACAATATGATTTATCACTCTAGATCTTATCTCATTTGGTTTCCCATTGGGGAAATCTTTGCACTGTACCTCACACCCATTGTTAACTCAGTTCTTCTGAGCTCTTACCATTTCTTTAAATAAAGTAAAGTTGGGGTATTCAAATACTTAAATTAATAAATGAAAAAAATTCAAACTATAATCATAGAAGAAGTAACTCGAACATTATGTGCATTCATAACTTATGAATCTGTAGGTTTCAATATAGGTTATCCATAGTCATATTCCTATTAGTATATCTAACCTAACTATTCATATACTATATCATCAAATTCTATTTAAATCCTTCATAATGGTTTTTAAAGAATATGTGAATTAGCTAAAGCATATAACTTGGGAGTGCCAAACTAGGTGTACAGTTAGGTCCATTAATTTTGTACTGAGTTATGATTGAGTTAATACCCAACAAACCTTTTTCTAGGTCATTAACCCTAGGTGCATCTAGTTCAGAGCCAACATCCACTTGTTTATATCCATACATGGATGTTATTGTTAGGAAACAACACACTCAATACTTTAACAAAAATTTTATGATTTTTCCTATATTTAGGCTCATCCATAGGGTTTTAAATAATTTTAACTAGTCCTAATCCCTAAAAATAACTAAATCCAGATTTGATACCAACTGTGATTCCCCAGACCCACACTCCCTAGTTTAGTACTAGAAAAACATTCTTTACACACTAAATTCATTACCAAGTGAGGAAACTCATGATAAAATTGCATATATTTCACATTTTGTTTTTCAGAATTTGAATATTACATCTTATAGATAATCTCACAACCTTGAGAACTAAAGGTTTAGTATCTTTAGATATTAACTATATAAAAATATTTTTGTGAACATTTCTCTATAATATCACCACACTAGATATTCTACTAGTCATATCCTAGGATATAATCATCCTCATAACCTGGATAATGGAAAAAAATAATTGGTGTGATAAAATTATTAGTAAGGGAAAAACTTATTAAAGAGTCATAAAGGGTTAGATAATAAGCATGTGAGAAACATGATCATGGGATAAAGAAGTTATTAAAAAGGATATGGAACAATATAAAATATCCACGAGCCATGATAAATCACATGTAATCTCAAATTATAAAATATATAACATGAAATATATGTGTGGAAACATGAGATAATAAAAATTATCTATATATCATAATTAAGGAATATAACATATAAATGTAGAATAATAATAAATAAAGGAAATAATAACATTATGAACATAGCTAACTAAATCAATTACAAACAACAAATCATTATTTGATGAGATATAAAAATTTAACCATTTCATTGGAGGGATTTAATAGACCCAACCCATATTAGGTATTTAATATACATAAACCATCTTAGGACTTTAAGAGACCAAAATCATATTAGGAATTTAATGGACCCAACCCATCTTAGGGATTTAATAGGCCCAATCCATCTTAGGGATTTAACAGAATGAACCCATATCATCCATACATATACATGCCATATGAAATCTTTCATATACCATATCATGAAACTCCTATGTAAATAAAATGGGTTTCATATAATTTCTAAATGGTATCACATAACATGAAATCAAGATTATATTGGTCGATATAAAAATTAAATATCCTAAAGGGAGTAATATCATAAGGGTATTTAGAGGGTGAATTATAAAACATACCTCCATAGAAGATAAATGTTTTGGATTTAAGTAAAATAGAGGTGAAATCTTGAAAAGATATTTCAAAATGAATCTTAAAACTTTCATAAAAAATATAAATTATTACCCTTTTTAAAAAAAACCATTTTCAAGAAGGTGATTTGATTTTTTTTAAAAATATCTTAAAATAACTCATAATAATTGAAACTTGAAAATAAAAAAGTTATAAGTCAACAACCATGGAGTGAAAGATAAAAGACATGAACATGAAAGGAAAATACTTTTAGAATTACCTTCATTGAAACCCACATCATAAAAGGGTAATAACACTTTAATTTAAAAAAATTAAAAGAGAAATATTAAGTTCACATGTGATAAAACATATTTGGGTTTTAAAACAATAAATGAAAATATTTTTGGAGAGAAAGAATATGAACATGGATGAGAAAGATCCATTAAAGAGGATGAAAATTATTCTTAACAAAATTGTACTTTTATGAAAAATAAATTCATGAAGGAAGAATATTTGTGTAATGTACCAACCTAGGTGCCACTAAATGACTCCCTAAGTGAGTTGTCCATATGCCCTCAAGCACACCTTCCTGTATGCCAGAGGGTGCCGACTAGCAGCGAGGGTCTGGTAAGTCAGTCTTAGGGAGACTATACCCTCTTTTATTAGAATAAAACACCAACATAAGCAAATAAAAATAACCAAGTAAGGAAGAATATAAATAAATAGAACAATACCATGCCATATGATATTCAAAATAAGAAAATACAATACTAAACTAAAAGGTAAAACATGTTATGACAATGATAATTTCAAGTGTCTACAATGCAATTTAAAGTAAAGACACCACGACACCCAAGAGGGTCCCGAACCACGCCCAATTCCTTCTCCCATGCTTCAATCCCAAACAAAAACCTATCCCAAGGCCTTTCCCTTATTCGGTCCCACAACAACAATGTCTACTTAGGTGCTGATCAGGTGGCCTAAATAGGGTGTGAGTACAACTTAGTAGGCCACCAACATTTGGTGTTGAACGTCACATCAAGCACCCCAATATCATTCAATGTAGGTTGCCATTCCTAACACTCCATATCTCATTTAGTATAGGTCATCATGCCTAGAACCCCAAAATGTCAAGATTGGATAAATATTGGGGAGGAATGCAATGTCCAATTCCCAACTTCTAATCAGTCTAGAATGCCATGTCTAGCACCAAAAAAATCTCATCCATTTAATTATTCTTTAATTCACAAGAATTAGCCACATCATAACATTAATAATCCAAAAATTAATTAAATATTTCAAAGGCCATTAGTTAAATCAATAATTAACTAAGCACATAACCCATTAATTAATTCATCAATTAATTAATTAATCAACACAATTCTCATTGCATAATTATTTCCTCACAATTAATTATCCATATCAAATATCAACTTTTCATAATTAATTATCACAATTAATTATCTTTGATCTACATCATGACACATAATTAATTCTCGCAATTAATTATCTTACATAGCCAAACATCATTTCATAATTAATTTCCCACAATTAATTATCTTAACACAATCAATTAAATACCTCAATTAAAATATCTAAACCCATAACCAATCTGAAAAACAAATATCTATTTTGTAAACCCCCCTTCATTTATTTCATGATTCAATTATCAATTAATCACCAAGGAAATAAAAAGTCAATTCCACATTCATAATTACTCCAATTGAGGAAATCAATTATCAATGGAATCTAGAAAATATATAAAATCATATTCACATATCAAATCCATGACTATGGGAGCTCAATTTAGACCACCTAACTTGGTTTATTGACATATGTTAGCCTAGTGGAAATCCATAAAAACTGAGTAGCACAACGTCGTCGATCAAGCTTCAGATCTAAATCCCTAAACCAAAATTAAGATCAAAGTTATAAAGATATTGAAAATATATATCTATATACACAATAATAGATCTAGATCTCAACTCATAGGTTTAGATCCATGGAAATAGTATAGATATTCTATAAATAGATCAAGGAAAGATAGAGGAATGAACAAGAGAATAAAAAGGATTAAATCCACTTATTGGTAAGAGAGAGGATCTTCAATCTGGGATTTTGATCTCGAAGAACGATGTTTAAATAACCTTGGAATCCCCCTAGAAGGCTCTGGGATAACCTAGAATTTTTCAATCCCAATACAAGTTCAAAATATGGAAGTCTTGAGGGTTCAAGTGGTTTTAAAAAAAGATTTTCAGATAATTAATCCTGCACACACGGTTTCCTAGGCAGGGGTGCATGGTCAGGGAAAAACATGCACCAACTGTGTGGACCTCTATATCCCGATTTGTGTAGTTGGCATACTTTAGTCACATAGTTTTTCAAAATGTTCCCAAACTATGCAGAACTCTCTATCTATATTTTCATGGTTGGCATGGTTTAGTCGCACGATTTTTCAAATCGTGTGTAAACCATGCATAACCCATTATCCGTTAGTTTTTCTGAAAAATTCACCCAAACGCACCCCAAGACACTACTAAAAAAAGGTAATTAAAAACCTAAAAAGTACCTAAAAACACACCTGATATGACTCCATAAAAGGCCGGGATCTTATAATATTCCCACCTTATAACAGATCATCCTCGAGCTGCACTCCCAAACTTCTCTAAGATTCTGATCCAAAAATATTGGTCCATTGATCCCTCATATCTGCTTCCCATTTACTTGTTTCCTCTTGAAAACCTCAATGTTTCTATAACAATGAACTAACGTCACAATATTTCCCCATAACACTTTTTCCCTGCGACCCAACACACGTATAGAATTCTCCTCAAAGGAAACATCTATCTCGAGGTCTACCTCTTCCACTTCAATCACATGAGAAGGGTTGGGGTGATACCGCCGTAGTTGTGACACATGGAAAACATGATGCATAGCGCTGAATTTATATGGAAGGTCTAATTGGTACACCACTGGACTGATTCTCTCCAGCACCTCAAACAGTCCTACAAACTTGGGCACTAACTCGCCCTAACTCCGTATCCTATGGTGACCCAATCTAGGCGACACCTGAAGGAATACATGATCTCCCTATATAAACTCTAGGGGTCATTTCCATCTATAATAATACAACTTCTACCTACTTTGAGCCATACCCATACATTTCCAAATCAAATATACCTGTTCCGGAGTATCTTGAACGAGACTCAATCCCAATAGATCTGACTCACCCAACTCTAACCAATATAGAAGTGATCTATAATGTCTACCATAAAGTGAATAATATGGTTCCATTTGTATAGTTTCCTAATATTTTTTGTTATAGCTAAACTCAACTAGCCAAGTGATTCTCCCAAGAACCACCAAAACCAAGTACATATGCACACAATATATCCTCTAACACCAGTATGGTACGCTCCGACTGCCCATATATCTGTGGGTGGAAGGGTGTAGTTAAAAAAACCTATGTACCAAGCACCTTCTGTAAGGCCTACCAGAAGCGTGAAGTAAAGCGCGAATCACGATTTGAAACTATAGTCTGTGTCACCCCATGAAAACAAACTATCTCTCATACATACTACTCTCCCAACTGTTTAACTGTAAAGGTTTCCCTGATAGGCAAGAAATGTGCTACCTTCATTAGTCGATCCAAAATAACCCAAATAGCATTATTCTTCCTAAATGTATTTGGTAGTCCTATGAAGAAATCCATATTCACATCATCCAACTTCCATTACAAAATAGGAAACGACTGCAATAGGCCTCCAAGCCATTGATTCTCTGTCTTCACCTGCTGACACATGAAAAATCTTGTTTCGAACCCTACTATCTCCTTTTTCATTATTGGCCACCAAAACTATCATCATAGTTCACGGTACATTTTTTTTCACTCCAGGATATACCGCTCACTTTGAGGCATGAAATTATCGCATGAGTTCCTCTCACATACTCATAGGCATAACAACCCAATTTTTTATATAGATGATCTCATCCACTCATCTATTATCCAATTTGAAGGTGTCTCCACACCTTTAAGGCTTTCCCTTAAGGCTAAAAACTCCAAATACTCATACTTCCTGTCCCTGATCTATATCAAGATTGTAGACTCCACTGCTATAGAAACCAGATTCATCCTCTCCTGACTCTCCGGAATTACCACATGCATTTCCACCAGCAAAGTAATCATCTTCCACTATGCACTAAACTCATATACCAACTGAGTAGGAGTTTTCCTACTCAAGGAATCATCCACACTATTCCCCTTTCCTAGTGTATATGCCAGTTCAAAATCAAAGGAATGCATATACTCTACCCATCTTCACTGCTGAAGATTCAATTCGCACTATGAAAGGATATACTTCAAGATTTTTTGATCCATAAAAAATGTAAAATTTTCACCCAAAATATAGTGTCACCAACATTTAAGAGCATAATACACTGTTTCCTACTCTAGTTCATGTATAGGGTAATTCCATTCATGTGGCCTCAAATTTCAAGACCCGTAAGCAACAAATCGATCCCCTTGCATCAAAACAACTCTGAGTTCGATCTTAGAAGAATCACAATACACCATGTACCCCTTACTCGACTCAGGTAAGATCAAAATTGGTGTTGATTTCAAGTGCTTCTTCAACCCCTGGAAAGCATTCTCGCATGTTTTTGTCCAATAAAAATTTACCCCTTTCTTTATCAAACCAGAAATTACTGCTTCCAATCGAGAAAATTCTTTGATGAACCTCCTGTAATAACCAGCTAATCCCAAAATGCTTTAGATATCAAAAACATTCTTGGGATACTCCCAAGAAATCACTTCCTGCACATTTTCTGGATCTAATTACACACCTTCTAAGATGATATGCCCCAAAAAGTTAACCCTGTCAATCCAAAACTGACATTTAGATAACTTGGCATATAGCCGATGCTCTCTCAGTGTACCCAGGACGATGTCAAGATGTTGGGAATGATTTTCATGAGTCTTAGAGTACACCAAGATGTTGTCCAAAAACACCACAAAAAAATGATATAAGTATGGATGAAAGATCCTGTTCATCAAGTCCATAAATATTTTTTGAGTATTTTTCAACCCAAACAACATTACAACCAACTCATAAAGGCCATATCTACTTATGAAAGCAGTTCTTGGTATATCAGATGTTCGAATTCTCACCTGATGATACCTTGATCTCATATCAATATTTGATAACACTCAATCCACCTTCATCTAGTAAAATAGATAATCAATATGTGGAAGATGATATCGGTTATTCACGGTCATTTTATTTAACTTTCGGTAATCAACACACAAGTGTAAACTCCCGTAGGCCTTCTTTGAAAACAAAACATGTGATCTCCAAGGCAACGTACATGGACGGATAAACCCTTTATCCTCAAAATCCTCCAACTACATTTTGAGATCTTGTAGCTCAGTCATTTCCATTCTGTAAGGTAGAATAGATACCATATCAGCCCCCGACATGAGATCAATAGTGAATTGCACATATCTCTCAGGTGGTGACGCTGAAAAGTCTTCAGGAAATACATCCTAAAACAGTTCTACTACTTGTGGAATGATGTCTTGCCTACCAATCCCATCATCCAGAAAAAGACTAGAAATTTGGGATTTGATCTCTCCCAGTTGCTGAGTAATTGGCCCGACTCAGCCTTAATAGATATTGCATTCTCCAAGATGAACATACTGGTCACCCTTAGGAGATACAAAGGTCACTCTCCTATGGTAACAATCTATGTGGGATTGGTATGTGACTATCCAGTCCATACCCATAATCAGGTAAAAACTCGTTATATCAAGGACATAGATATCCCAAAGAAAACAATACTCTCTGATCTCTAGTGAACATTCCTTGTATAAAAATATATCCTTAGACTGTGTTTCCAACAGTTTATCAATATTCATCACCCTGCTTATAGACTCCACCTCTAGGCTCAAACCATTAATAAGATTTTTAGATATAAAGGAATGAGAGGCACTAGTATCAAACAAGGTAGTATCTAAAGTAGAATCAACTAGAATAATACCTCTCACTGTCGATGGACCCGCCTCAATCTCCAAAAGTGTAGATTGTACTGCAAGTAAATGTCCTTACCTTATTCCTTGTGGTGTCGTCTAACTCCCTTGAGTTACACCACTCTGATGATACGAGTGGTCATACCCTGAATCACTACATCCACTACCTCTACCACATCTGCCCGTAGAGTTCTAGATGCCAGACCTATATGGTGTAGAAGACCCCCTCCCCACACTCTGACTCCGAGTAGTTGTTCCCTCAGATCCAACCTCTCTAGTAAAAGTTGGAGGGTGCTGCAGCTAAAACTCCCTTGTCAACTCACACGTTCTTTTTAGAACTCTCCTTGGGTTTCTATCTATGAATTGCATGAAATGAGAAAAGTTATCTCATAACTATTCCCCTTCCTCCTTAGCTTGCACCAATGGTGACTCAAGTTCCCTGTCTGGACATTTATTCCAGGCCATACCCCTCAGTATCTCCCTCAACAAGCATCATGGAGGCATATATCTACAAATCCAAACAAACATCTTAGGTCTCATAACGCAACCTTACAACATTTACGTAATAGGAGAAACTAACACAACAAGTTTCAACATGTCCTTTCCCCCTTTTCTCACTACACGGTCAACATCGAGGCCTTATCACTACCCTAAACCATAATACTCTTTGGTCTTGGTTAACAAGGGTACATACATTGTAATTAATTAATTAAACCATTAATTAATCACATTATCTCAAATTAATTAATTCAATAATTAATTAATTAATAATAATAATTTTATCAATCAAAGTTCTCATTTGACACCCATTTATTCTCATTTTGCATCATTATTTAAATCTCACAACAAGGAAAAATAGTTCAAGTTCAACAACTTACCCATAACCTGTTTTCCCATGAGTGCCTATAATGATAAATGTCAAAACAACCCTGAGTGCATAGAATAATGCATGAAAACTCAAGTATCATGCCCCTTTAGGCCACTGATCAAAATTCAACAACTGTCAAAACAAATATCACATCACACCACAAGTGTATCACCCAAGGTGAAATAACATCCAACTGTAACAACAAATAACATTCACAACAATCCCACCATAAGTATTCATATTTCCCCCCATACATGGGTTTAAAAATCCGATGCACGATATCATTACCAAGCCTTGACTCTTCCTAGTCTTCAGTCTACCTTTCCCAAAATAGTAAGAAAAAATAAGAAGAAAGAAAAGAAAAATCTGCCTATATACCACTTTGTAATGTCCCGACCCGAGTGCCACTAAACGATGGCCTGAGTTGGTTGGACACATGCCCACAAGTGCGCCTCCCCATATGCTAGAGGGTGTCGAATAGGAGCGAGGGTCTGTTAAGTCAGTCTTGGGGAGACTATACCCCCTTTTATCAGAATAAAACACTGACATAATTAAAAAACAATAACCAAGTGCGGAAGCGTATAAATAACCATAACAATACCATGTAATATAATATTCAAAACAAGAAAATACAATACTCAAATGAAAGGTAAAACATGATATGCCAATGTGAATGTCAAGTTTCTACAATGAAAATTAAATTAAAGACACCATGAATCCCAAGAAGGCCCCAAAACACATCCAGTTCCCTCTCCCATACTCTAATCCCAAACAAAAACCTATCCCAGAGCCCTGCCCTTATCATGTCCTATAACAACAAAGTCTACTCGGGTGCCGATCAAGTGGCCCGAATAGGGTGTAAGTAAAACTCAGTTGGCCACCACCAATAGTGTCTAAAAAAATCTAGTTAAGAGATAATTTATGCAGTTTTATGAAGCAATAAATACAATGTATCATTAAATAGTTATCACATTGTCATTTAATCTTTAATCATCACATTAGGCCTAGTTTAAATTCATGTTTTCCATTTGAATCATCATTCAATATTATCATTCATTTTGTGTTGAACATCATGTAAAGAACCCCAATCTCATTCAGTATAGGTCACCATACCTAACAATTCATATCTCATTTGGTGTAGGTCGTCATGCCTAACACCCTAAAATCTCAAGCTTGGATATCTATTGGGGAGGAATGACATGTACAAGTACCAAATTCTAATCAGTCTATAACACCATGTCTAGAAAAAAAAAATATCAACCATTTAATTATTCTTTAATTCACAAGAATCATCCACATCATTCCATTATAAATCCAATGATTAATTAAACATTTCAAAGGCCATTAGTTAGCTCAACAATTAACTAAGCACATATCCCATTAATTAATTCATCAATTAATTAATCAATCAACACAATTATCATTCCATAATTAATTCTACATAATTAGTTATCCATATCAAATCTTAACTTTTCATAATTAATTCTCACAATTAATTATCTTTGATCAACATCATGGCACATAATTAATTCTCACAATTAATTATATTTCATAGCCAAACATCATTTCATAATTAATTTATCCCAATTAATTATATTAACACAATCAATTTAATATCTCAATTACAATATCTCAACCCATAACCAATCTTATAAAAAATATCTATTTGGGAAACCCACCCTTCATTTGATTCATGATTCAATTATCAATTAATCACCAAGGAAATCACAAGTCAATTCCACATTCCCAATTACTTCAATTTAGGAAATAAATTATCAAGATAATCTATAAAATACATAAAATCACATTCACATATAAAATCCACAACTATGGAAGTTTGATTTAGACCACCTACCTTGGTTTATTGATAGATGTTAGCTTAATGGAAATCCCTGAAATCCGATCAGTACAATGTCATCGATAAAGCTCCAGATCTAAATCCCTAAACCAACATTAAGATCAAAGGCATCAAGATCTTGCAAATCTAGATCTAGATCCACAATACTAGATCTATATCTCAACTCATAGGTTTAGATCTATGGAAATAGTAGAGATCTTCCATGAAGAGATCAAGGAAAGATAGATGAATCAATGGGAGAAGCAATGGGATGAAATCCACTTACCGAGAAGAGAGCGAATCTTTAATCCATACTTTCGATCTTGAAGAACGATGTTCGAATAACCTTGGAATCCCTTTGAAATGCTATGGGATAACCTAAATTTTTTCAAACCTAAGATAAGGTTGAAATATGGAAGTCTTGGGGGTTCAGGTGGTTTTAAATAAATATTTTAGGATAATTAATCCCGCATGCACAATTTCCTGGGTAGGGGCAGACAGTTAGGGCAAACCGTGTGCCAACCGTACAGACCTCTCTATCCAGGTTTGCAAGGTTGGAACAATTTAGTCATCGGGTTTGTAAAACCGTGTGCAAACCGTGAATACCTCTCTGTCAAGGTTTTCATGGTTGAAACGGTTTAGTCACACAGTTTTTCAAACCGTGCGTAAACCGTGCACAACCCACTGTCCATTAGTTTTTCTTAAAAATTCACCCAAACACACCCCAAGCCACTAGTCCAAAACAAAGGTACTTAAAAACCTAAAAAGTACCTGAAAAAGCACCTGAGATAACTCCATAAAAGGACATGACCTTACAATTTGAATTAAAAATGTCACTTTACCTAGAGAGAGAATAGGTAATACCATATAAAATAGGAAAAGGGAGAATATAGGAAACTTAGAAGAGTGATGTTCACGAAGAAAACTTATAACCCAAATAAAAAAAATCCCTTAGGGATTTAGTGACACTTGAATGAAATTCCTTTGTAAAAGATAATTCGTGTTGGATTTTTTAAATCCCTTGAATTTCATGAAATTTATAATAAAATGCAGATATGGGGTAGTATATACACCACTAAAAATAAAACAAGTAGTGAATATGGAATATGTCTCAAAGAAAGAAAATTGAGATGAGAAAATCCTTACCTTTACTCCCGACTTCCAAAAAAGTGATTTTACCTTTTGTATAATAAACATAAACATATTAATAACTTATTTTAGAACCTTATTCATATACATTACATTTTTAATCTTTAATTATAATTATTCATTATACATTTATTAGTTGGTTATCATTTATTTTATTCATTGGATGTTAGTAGGATTGATGGAATGACCCAAATGCCTTAGATTTTTATTTGTATTTATAGATAATACCATTTTTAACTGTGTTGAGAGGGAACCCTTACATGACCTGAAGGTCCAGAGACACAAAGTCTATATTAAATGTCCTGGAGGCCCAGAGGGACAAGCCCTTACATCTATTTAATGACCCAACTATACTGGAACAACCCCTCCACAATACTTCTACAAGTCTACATCAAGGATACCACCTTGAAATTACTAATAACATGTAGTTCTCATGTACAGAGATGTATGGGTAGATGGTGGGGCCTTCATATCCCTCCTCTAGTCCTTGTGTTCGGTTGGATCCACCTTGGTGATTGATTTTTCTATAATCTATCTACTCGAAGATACTCTAGTAAGTTGGGATGCATTGCTTTGAGGCCCATAGGCCCAATGTCCCAAAGGCTTTTCTGATTGTATGGAGACTTAATTTTTTTGGCCCAAAATCCCATTCAGGATAAATAGTACCACTACTACAGTACCTTGCTATAATACTTAATACATTACCATATTTCTATAGTTCTGAAATCCTTCTATAGTACCTTCTATATTACTTCTATAATACCTATATAATTTCTCTCTCACTTGGATTTGAACCCGGGTCGGATGCAGGATTATGAAGAGTCTTTACTACTTGGGTAATCCTCAAACTGTATCAGATGTTAGTGAACATGATGGTTTTATACAAGTTTCATAATGATTATGTTGATACCCACTCTTTAGTAAAAGGTTCATCATTCCAAGATTATTCAAGGTAATTGAATATAATTTCCCTAATGGTTTATAAAGTTCCAATATCATTCCATGAGATTTCCAATTATGATTTGTGAAGATGAAGTCATTGACAATCTTATTTCGGGTAATTCACCAATATCAATGGATTACTTTATAATGATCATTTATTTTTGGGTAATAATTAAAGAATATTAAATAAGTTATAATATACTTATTGGAATCATATTTAACTATAAAATTAATTATATTACTATCCATGAAGGTGTGATGAGAAATGAAACACATCATCCATGGAGGCTGTAGTCCGCACATAACATATGCTATATTTTTATTAATCAATGGATGAGGTTATTAATAGAATTATCCATTTATCTTTACAAAACCTTAATAATGTAATAAATATCATATTTATTTAATAAATCCATTTTTATAACTAGTCATGAAAGAAGGTGGTGAAAAAAGAAATACATCGTTCATGGAGATGATAGTCCGCACATAACACGAGCGACAATTTCATTTTTCAAATGAATTGGATGGAGTGTAATGACCCAAAAAATGTACTTCTTTTATTTATGTATCTCTTTCCTCCTAATAACTTTTTATTATGTTTTACAATAGAAGCACATCGAATTATATCAGACCCAAATTGTAGTTTTCAGAAATGATATAATTATTATAACAAATTAAGTTATATGAAATAATGATTATTTTAATTAAATATTATGATTAAAACACCCATTTTTAAATTTAAATGATAAAATAATTTTTTTTTTTGTGTTAGAAATTTCACTATGCAATTTCACTATTCATTTTTTATTCACTATTATTTTTAATAACTAAGAATTTTTATATTTTAAAAGTTAAATTTCTCATACTTAGAGAATTGTTATGGTTAAGTAAACATCATTTTTTAATTCCAAATATCAAAATTAATCTTGGGTGAATTTTTAGTAGTTTTCTAATAAGTTTAAATTTTTTGATGAATAATATTTTTTGATTAATAGTATTGGATGAATAGTGTTTTCTTGATGAATAGTGTTTTTTGATGAATAGTAAAAAAATATTTTATTATTAAATAATTTTTTTTGTGAAATGATTTTCAAAAATTGGACATAAACGGTTACGATTGGGGAGATATTTAGAGTCTAATAGTATTAACTTAATTTTTTGGTGAATAGTAACTTGAACCTTTGAAATAGTAATTTTACCCTTATAAATAGTAACATACACATTATGAATAGTAATGAATAGTAATGAATATTAAATTGGCCAGAAAAATAGAAACTTAACCCATGAATGTATAAATATAATTTAGACATCTTAAAAGTGAGAAAACGATCGTAGTATAAGTATTGGTATTTTTGGATGTAATAAATATTTTATTTACAATTTTATGATTGATTTAATAATTTAAAATGGAAATGTATTTTCATAAAATCTAATCATAAATTTTTACTTTATTGTCTTATGGATATACAATAATTTTATGAGACCTTGATTACTTTCTCAAGGTGTTACATAACGAGTTATAGTTTTAAAGTTGTTTTTCTGGAATAAATAATGATTTTATTTAAAAATTAAATTAAAAATATTTAAAAAATTAGTTTCATAAATAAGATTTAATTTTTTAATTCAAAACATTGATATTGGGTTAGGGTGAATTTATGATATTTTTATAAAATGTTTTGTTTTTCAGTGAATAGTAAAAATCCAGTTTTGAATTTTTGGTAAGTTTAATAAAATCGTAGCTATGTAATAATGATATAATAATGATGTAATAATGATGGTAGAATATTAATGATTAAAATATGATATGAGGTGTCCCAAGTGGCCAATACCATGAGAAAATATCATTGGAAAGCCCTCAGTTTTGCAAATACCACTAATGAGGCGTCCTTTTAAATTAATAAAATATTCCCTCACTTTTGCTATAAATACCTACCCATTACTTCATTCATTTCAATACTTTCATTCCAAATTCCTCATCAATGAAGATCTGGTATTTTTATCTCCCAATTAGTCATCCCAAGGTTCCCTCAATCCACCAAGGTCCCAACCTTCGAGTTTTTGAAGTTACTCTTCAAGGTAAGGGAACCTTTCACCCTTCTCTTTTAGTCAATAATTCCTTTATGTTATGTCTTATAGTTTCCATTTTATCATGTTGGGGTATGTTATTATATATCTTTATTCCTGTCCATTTTATTTCTAAATTATTAGAGACCCTTTTCACTATCATCAAATGATTTTCTGAATTTTTAAGTGACACTGTTAGGCTACCGAATTTCCGTAAGGGAAATCACAACTTCTCTTTTTTTTTCTTTCAAGCTCTCTTTTATGTGGTATATCTTTCAAATTACCATACCATGTTCTTAAATAAATGTTATTATATCCCTATACTGTATTATTATTCTCTTATGAATGGGTTACCACTATCCCCTCTCTTTTTAATGTTTTCTAAAATCATGTTGTATAGCTGTTATGCTGCAAAACTTTCATCTCAAAATATATCTCTTTTTCTAAAGAAATTATCTTATTTTTTTTATGTGAATAACCAAACCTATTTAATTTCTAGGGGTATTAATAAAAAACATAAAGACATAAAAATTAAATATTTTATTCTTTAATTGACATACACTAAACCCTCATTCATTTTCCATTGGTTATAAATGACATAACAATCATGTTTTTAAGCACTTTTAAAACATCACGATTTTGATATTAAACCCATTTATTTTATTCTATTTGGGTTATTTATGAAATTTTTGATTATGATCTATGTGTATCACATGAAAATAAATAAATATTAAGGGTGTAACCTGATAGTACTCCAATGCATTGGGTAAAGAAATTAATCTCTAGAGATGACATGTTTTTACAATACCTTGGTGAATAACCTTGGTAATTTTTATGATACCTTGGTGAATAACCTTGGTAATTATTACAATAACTTGGTGAATAACCTTGGTAATTTTTATGAAATCTTGAGGATGGACCTTGGTGATATGAAACCTTGGGGATAGACCTTGGTGATATGACACTCTGGGGATGGAACTTGGTGATATGCTTATAAATGTATAAATTAAATGTTTTAGACACATTTTCAAGTTAGGATTAAATTTATTACTATTATTATATTCCACTTTCTCATTCCTTTTTGAAATTACTTGTTTTTTTATTGATATCTCTCATGTTCACATGTAATTTTTTTTCACTTGTTTTCCCTTACCGGGCCTTCTGCTCACCCTTTCCTTTGATGTATGTCCCTAGGATATGAGATATTGTAATTGTACTTTGGATGAACCTATGATGAAGCTTTTAAAGTGGAATATTAGAACGTTTTTTATGTTTTCATGTATCATGTTCCTAATTTCCATGACACTAAACTTTAAAAGATCCCCTATTTATAAAATGTAATGAAATGTTATGTAATAAAAAGGAGGGATTCCATATGGAGTTAGAGAACTTTTATTCCATAAAAATAATAACAATTCAACAAAATAATTATAATGATTTCATTATTTTAGTATGGTTAGAATATATTTATAGTAGGAAGAAGATGAAATATAGAAATATAAATGAAAAAAGAGTGATTATGAGTTTTTACCTTACTCATCAGGACAACTCCTTGAGCCTTTTTTAGAATGATATTTTGGTTAAAAAACAACTATTGAAATTAGGAGAGATTATTTGGGAGATATTTGGGTAGAATTTGGTCTAGTTAAGAGGATTTTGGTGTGAGTAGAAGTGAGGTGCTGAAGGTTACCTTTTATAAGTGAGAGGGGTGACACTTTTGTAAATAGTCATAACTTTATATTAAAGACATGTCAATTTCAAAGGCAATTGGACCCAAAGTGGAATATAATAGAGAGGGGACGAGTCTTGTCTGAGATAAATCTCATCCACATAAATAAAGGATAAGTTTTGAGATATTTTAGGTATTTTCCCCTTAATTTAACTATTTACCATAATTTACTTTTACCATAGAAACTCTTTTTTAAACCATGATAACTTATTTTTATGAATAAAAACTAAATTAACCTTACAATATATTTTTTATATATTGATTCCAAATATTTTTTTATAATATTAAATTTCAAAAATTTATAAATATCAATTCTAAAATAATAAGTGTATAACACATAAAAATAGTTTTTAGAAAAATAATATTTAGGTTCCAAAATATCAATAATAGGTTTTATAAATTAAAATTAATAGTTTAAATGAATAATTTTACTTATTAAATAAATATTTGGTTAGAAAAAAGTTTCATAAATCTTTAATTCATGCTTATATCCTAATGATGTCATAAAATCCGTGGTATTTATAAAGACAATATTTTGTACTATTCTCCTAAGAATCAATTTATCTCAGAAAAATCTCAAAAACTCATCCAAAGATAATATCATCATTATAAATCCAAATATTAATTTAATTTTTCCAAATTAAAATTCTAAAATTTATAAATTTAACTTTTAAATGGAAAAATATAATATAATGTTAAAGTATTATTATAAGAAAATGGCTTTTGAAATATTAATTATTATTATTATTATTTCGTATAAATTAAAAATTAAATTAGCATTAATATATTATTCATATTAAAAAATATCTTTTATCATCATTTAACTATAATAAATTTAGTTTCTTAAAATAAAAATAAAAATCACATAAAAATAATTTTAGGAAAAATTTATCTTTAAGCATAAAATGTGTTTATTTATTTTGTTTTCCAAGTAAAATACATAGATAAATGTTATTAAATTTGTTAATATATATTATCAATATATTTAATTTAAATCATAATCTAATAATGATCAATTTAGTTTATATAAATACATAACACATAAAAAAATGGTTCTTTAAAAAATATCACTTTTTAGAATTAAATGATTTTAACTATATCCCATAATTAATTATATTAGATACCTTTAGTTTTATCTATAATCAGTATCAAAATCATCCTTTTAATTTTATAAATAATTGAAATCATTATTTAATTATATAAATAATATGTAACTTGTATATATATATATTTATTAAATATTATATTTGATTTCATTATTTTTTTGAAATATATTTTTTTAGATTTTATAATAAGATTATGTAACTTGAGTATAGCCATTGGATACATGTATATCCAATGACCATATTTCCAATGACCATATTCTCTTTTATAATGGCTATATCACCCCAATTATATACTATAAATTCATTCCATTATTACTTAACAAAAAACACTTCTAATTTCATATATTTTATTCCTAGATTTTGTATATTACTTTCTCCTTTCATGATACTCTTTCTCATTGTTGGTTTTGTTTTTTCTAATGGTACTTCTTAAGGGTAAAGATGATCCAAGGGGTTTCTTAGTTGTGAAGATATCATTCTTTTATATTCATTGTACCCTTTTAATTTATACACTTTTAATATATATAATCATTTATTTTATGCAATATTTAATGGTATATAATACATGGTTTTGTGTACCTTTATTGCAATGTTCCATTAGGAATGAATAAAGTGTAGTTTGTTTTATTCCTGTAATTTATTACCTATTTTATTTAAAATTTTAATTCTTTTAATATAATATAATAAAATGTTTAATATTGATAGAAATATTGCAAGTATACAATCTGCATGTCATATAGTCCTTGTCAAACTACATGCTATGTTTGTGGTTAATACGTGACATGTAAGTGAGTTGAGATTTACATGGATCACTCTTTGTGTGAGTTAACTAGAACTACATGGTTTTTAATCTACTGTTACATGTTGTGTATCAATGTCATGAAACCAATGGTTGTTGCACCTCCGGATAAGATCTTCAAGTGTTCTTCACATATCTTGGAGATAAAAAATATAATTAATGTGTTATCTCGAATTTTAGACAAAGAAAAGAAATATAAAAAATGAAATTTGACAAAAAATATAGGAAATAGATCAAATGAATTATAAATTATAATGTATTTGATTTGATATCACTTGAAGGTTCCGGGGAATAACAAAAGCATTGAGTGGATTCCCAATTTTTTTTAGTTTCAATAGATAAATCCTAATAACTTAATGAACACAGCCCCAAAATATTCTATAAAAAATCTTTCACATTTAATTTATTATTAATTTAAAGTAAGAACTACCTTGAACACAATAATACTCTCCATTAATTTCTATTTATGCTCACATCATATTATCATTGTGATGGATAATGCAAGTAAGGATTCATCTCGGTGTATCCACACATGCTCCTAGAATTTTTGGACAACATTCTTAAATCTCTAAGTTCTAGTATAGTAGATAAAAGTACTTCATTTCATTCATCATTGATCGAAATAATGAGTTATCTTGTTCTCTCTATGTTCTATAGTGGGAGGATAAAAGGATTTTCTCTCTTGGATTGAGAGAATTCTATAGATATTTTCATTATGCACAATAAGTCTCCTTTTTCAGAAAAGTGATATATTTGTCTTTATATACTTGTGGTTAAATATAGATAATTTCACACATACACTTATCAATATATTTAATCTAAGTAATATCCCATGTCAAATAATAATAAAAATAATAACAACAACAATAACAACAACAACAATAATAATATATCCCATGACCCATGGTTATTTATATATCATTTATTAATTAATAAATAAATATTTATTTAAATTATATTAAATTAAATGCATCATTTCCATCACTCCTTTAACACTAACCATTAATTCTACCATGGAATTTATTAAACATTGAATAATAAAAATATTTATTGAGATAAATATTATTCATTTGATAAATAAATAAATATTTTATTCACTAAACATGTGAGTAAATATTAATTTTAATATCCATGTAACTAAATAAATATTTATATCAATCTATTTACTATACTAGTGAATACATAAATATTTATTTATTATCTTTCAAATAATAAAAAATTGATAAAATTCAACTCACATATTCTAAACGTGAATATCTTATGGTTGAATATTTATGCGATCAACTTTACTTGAATAATAATTTTTCCCAAAACCAATAGTAATATTTATTCTTAATATTTAATTCAATATAATTTAATAATATTTTGGATACACTCAGGGTGTGAATCTCTTGGACGATTTCTTAGTGGCATTAAGTGAACTTTACTAAAGTTGAAGACCAATGTATAGTGACACATCAAGGATCCCATAGAGAATGAAGTTAATTTCATAACAATAATAACCTTTATATGAATGTTAATATATAATATAATATATTTTACTACCTATATCTCATCAAACAGGATGCATAATTGTGTCATCACCATATATCATTGATTTATCTTTCATTTAATTTATGAGATGAACTCGTCGATGAACTACCATGGTTGTGGATTTAATTCGATAGCTCCATTTCAATCAATGGGTCAAAGATATATTATTCCATTAATATTTAAGTTAAAAATGATTTATTGACTTATTAAATTAATGTTATATCACTTACAACATGCATAACATATTCTACCTCACAATGAGAATTTTCCATTCCAGTTTGAATCCATACATTAAATTACATGATTCATGATATATATTAATGATAATATAAAGTATAAAGACCAATATGCATGTTAAAATATAGGAGTATCCAATAATACATAAAACATGTGGAATTCCTATTAGAGGGTCTATCCTCATGACCCCCCTTTTGGATATCACCAAGTGTAACCTTCATGAGAAGAAGTCTCAATGTATTATGGTCCCTTAACACATGATAGTCAAACATCATATGTGACCTATTAGAAAAATGTTATCTATAATATAAGATATATATTTAATAATATTGTTATAATACCATTGGGTTATCATTATAGCTGGGAGCTACTATAACCTTTCAATGTGAAAAATACTCTAAGAACATTATCTCAATAATGTTACACAAAAGAAAAATCATTATGTAATATGATGTTAATTAATACACTTGTAATCTAGAGTACAAAGTCAGTTGGTTGTAGGGAACCAAATCCAATATTTTTTTGGTCTACTCTTTATGGTTTCTTATTTTCATGTTCCTTGAAATGATATCTATAATTGATCTTGGATATCCTATTTCTATTACATGGTTCCTTAGGTTTTGTCTTTATGTTTAAAATTTAGGGTTGTAGTTAGGAAGAGATAACCATGAATGTATTATTTGGATTAGGTAGTGTGTTGTTAGCATGATATCATCTTCTGGTGGAGATGACTCCATGTGATGGTGATATTGGGTAGGGGTGTTAGGGAATCACTCTACCAGGTAGTGATCATGTTATGGGAAGATTTGATTTCAATTTTAGTGGAAAATTTAGTGAAGTTAGCATTATATTGGAGGATTTTTTGGTGGTTACTTCTTTGATGGAATTCCTATTGGATGTGTCCCAATTTTCTTTTTAGTGGTGGTTATTCTTTTCATTAATGAATAGGTCTAGTGGTATCTTAATGTTTTGTTTTCCTTGATGAAGTTCTATGATAAATTTGGGGTTTTTGGTGGGAATCTATTCACATTGGTGAGGATGAGTAGGCACAATGACATTTCACAGTGTCTCTAGGGGAGAATGATTTTAGGAATCTCACATGACCCAATGTATTGATGGATTGAGGTACGATTTAATGATCCATGATCTGTATATAGATCAAGGTGTTGTTTCTGGTTTAGTTTAAAATGTATTTTTGGGCTTGACGTATCTTTAAATCCAACCCTTTTACATATGTATCTAGATTTCATATTGGGATTCATCTCATTGGTGGATCTTGTTACCACTATTACCATTAAAGTGGATTTATGAAAAAATACGATTAGAGAGAAATATATATTATGAAAATACTAAATATTTTGTGCTTTATATATATAAATGGTAAATGTTACATGATAAATGTGTATGTGTGTCTATATGTACATATATGAAAATGGTAAATGTTCTATATATTATCAATATAAATTATAAATGTTATATGTATTATATATATAAACCCATAAATTATAATATATACGTTCACACTGATGAGTGCACACCCTAGTTATAGAGTAAAGAAATAAAAATCATGCTGATTAGAAGATTTAATCTTCCCAGCCCTCTATTTAATATATGTATGTACATTGGAATAAGTGGGTGGAGTGGTGGTGGTGGTGGGGGGGATCTCTAGTGTGGGTGGTTTGTGAGACTTATACAAGGAACAAAGGATGCAATTAGTGGGTAGGGGATCAAGGTTTGGAAGGGTGCAATGGTGACATGGACACAGGTTGATCTAGACTAAGGAGAGATGGTCGAGCTGGTGGGTCATGAATATGGGGTTTATTCATCCATGGTATTAGGAATAAAAAAGTCCCATGATGATCTAGGAAGGTTTGGTTGGATCAGGGTGTCTCCCTGGGTGAATTTTTAAGAATTTAGGCCTTTAGTGTTGTATTTTTTCACTAAATCTATATCCAAGTCATAGTGAAAGCCACCATTCAATGGAAAATATCTTCACACAGTACACAATACTATATCATGGTTTATATAAGAATGATAGGATATACCATTTGACCAACTCTTCCAATTATATTATCAAATGTTATTTGGTAATAAATACATCATATGATGATGTGTAAACTAAATTAGACTGTTAAAAGAGTTTTAATATTTATATTAATCAATGAAGGGGGAGACAAAGAGTTTTTCCATTTTATAAAATTTGGAAAATAATCCCTTTAATGGTATTCCCATGACTATTTCATAGTTTGTTATTTAAAACAACTATTTTAATGAAAAACACCCATTTCCATTCTAACTAAAAAACATAATATCATATTGATATATTTTTTTCATAGTTAGACCATCTATATTCCATGGTTTAATCCACCATGATGTACAACCAGAATATAGTATTTTTCAATAATATATTTTAGTTCTCAATAGAATTAGAGAACCAAAATGACATGAATGTAATTTCTATGTCATGGTTCTTGATGATATCAAAGAACCAAAATGATATCTGAAATGTTTTGGTCTATGTAATGGTTTTTGGTGAGATCAATGGATTGAAATGGAAAGATCAGTAAAATGGATTGTAGCACAAGAAATAATCATAGAACTAAAATGGAATCCAAAAAAGGTTGGACTAAGTTGTTTCCCCTGGTGATACTAGGGGACAAAAAAAAACTTATTGAATTTATTTACAATATGGATCACAAATATTTCTTTGAAGCTCAAAATATCTTGGAGGATTTCACCATGTTTTAGTGGTGGTTCATGATACACATAAAAACTAATAAACTGAATCCACACGACTTTAGACCATTTCAAAAGTGGTTTTGATAAAATCAATTTTCTAAAGTTAATTATCCCTTGTCAAATAATTGAATTTTTATTTATTTAAGTTATTAATATTTAATTATTCATGTATATAAACTATTTATATGATGTGAATATTGTATTATTTAGTTTTAATTGTTTAATAAGTTTCTTATAAAATATTTATACCATTAATTACATGCTAGGCACGACAATATAAGATTTATTTTTTATTTATCTTGAATTTGATTTATTATAAAGTCATAAGATTTCATTTAGCGGTTGATTATAGTTTATAAATATTAGGTGTTAGATTTATGATGGAATTAAATTCTATATTAAGTAAATAACCATGGGTAGATGTACTTTTAGTCAAACTGATTTGTATCATAAAGGCTTAGCCTTATCTAAAACATGAGGGTTGGATACTCTTGTAATACCCCATGATTTTACTACTTATTTTTTTCCTTTAAAAAAGAAAAATACTATGTTTAATAGCTTGTTTCACATGAATCACCAAACTAAAAGGAACCACAATATAATTTATTGAGACGAAATATTACAACACAAAATAAACATTAATACACAATGATAATTAAATATAGAATATCATTAAGAAAATTACAATAGGAATAAAATCAAAAGTAAATAATAATAACATGAACATAAAATCAATATCCTCATTGTTTTCTATGAACATCATCAACCTTATCACTACTATGGAAATATACAAGATAATTATAAATATAATCAACATATTGTGGGAGAAGTAAATAAAATGAAGGATTCTAAGAATGCATGTAAGACTATATAGAGAAATAGAATATGAACATTATAGTCATTGGAAATATAGATTTTGGATATATGGTTATTGGGTATATCCAATGGTAAAGTTTTGTAACTAAAAATAATATAATTCAAAAATATTAAATAAATAGAATAAAAATATAATATTTAATCAATATATTATATTCTAAATAATAATTTTTTATGCATTACATATTACTATTTTTATTAAAGAATTATTTGATGTATTTATAAAATTTAAAGGTATATTTTAATACAATTGGATTAATAAAATTAAATGGTCATAAGATGAATAATTAATTTTAATAGGATGTGGTTAAAATTATTCAATGTTAAAAAATAATATTTTTCAAAGAACTTTTTTCTTTTGTATTGTATATTTTTACCTTACTTGATTGATCAATTTTAAATAAAAAATTTAATGAAATGTTTCAATGAATAAAAAAAATATATTAACAACCGTTCATTAGTAATTGATATGAAGTTATATTAAGAACACTTAAAGTCCAAAACTCATTTTTCTATTAAAAGAGTTTTTTCTATATATTTTATATTTTAATTTAAATGTTAATTTTATCATATTTTTAGATTTAATTAGATTATATGGAGTCTAAATTTTGAAAAATAATGTAAAAAATTGGCTATAGGGGTCAACTTATATATATATATATTAAAAATAATTACCATTATAAAAAAATTAAACAAGGTAAAAAACATGAAACTTAAAGTGGTTTAAATTTATGATAATTAAAATAATATAAAATATTTATAGAAGACATTTTTTAGGTGTGTGACTCAATACCATATGACTCACCTACATTTTTTCACTTAACTTACCCAATAACCATGTGATTCTATCTATACCCTTTACATAACTTATGTTTATAAGGAAATATACCCCATTTTGACCTATAAAAGGAGATACCATATACCCCTTAAAAACCAATATATTTATTCAAATATCTCTCAAATACATGACCATTTTTCATCTCCCAAATATTTCATATATATTGGGTAGATTTTGATTCCAATAAGGAATCCTAAATCCCTCATTCCGAACGAACCCATGTCGAGAAAGAGAAAATTCATCAAGTAAGTATCTAAGTTATCTGAAATTTTCAATTACCATCTAATATATAATCATAAATATTATTATCCACTATTATAATGTTATATTAACATCATTATGATTTTTTTAAAATTATATTATTATTATATAACTATAAACTCTTAATCATTCATTAGTATAACCTCTTCTTATTTGGATCGATTTAACCAACTACATGAATGATGCTATACCAACATCACCATTTTCATCATGAATAATTATAAATACATTAATAATTGTAATATATAATATTAAGGAATAACATATTTCCTAGATATAGTTTTTTAAGGATTACATACTGATGAATTATCATTACAAAGTAACACACAACTATCAGTAAATTACTCGAAAAATGTTCATCATGGATTCAATTTTCAAAAACCATACTCAAAATTTAATCAAATGAATATGAGGCTACATAAATAATTTAAACATAATTATTAAAATACCTTGACTAATATGAAAATTATGAACATGTTATCAAATAACAGGGACCAATATTTCCACTGCAAAGCTTGTATGAAATAATAAAAATCACTAATATCTGATGATGAACATAGAAAAAAAATTACTGATATATGTATAATGAATTTAAGAGTATAAAAGGTAATAGATATGAATAAGGTTATGAAATATGTTGTTAGTAAGGTTATTTTTATTATGAAGGCGTTTAAATCACTTTTATAGAACACAAGAGTAAAGGTAAGAGTTTTCATTCCAATCTCACTTTGAATTCGAGATTGTTATGAATAAATTTAAATCTAGGGGAATTGTATGATATTTCACATTAAAACATATCTATTTTCATATAATATTATTGTTAGTGAGTTTTAATTCCCTCTTATCATTTCACTTCCCTTTGGTTCATAATTTACCTAAAGTGATGCTTGTAAGAGAATCTGACCTTACCTCTTCCTTTTAGTTGGGAATATTTCTCCTCTATGTAGATATTATTTAATGGATGTCCATATCTATACTTATATTATTGATTAAGTTATTTTTCAATGTAATTTAATGTAACACCCTGACTCAAATCACTAGGTATGGACCGGAGTGACACATGACCTCATGTACACCTTTATATATGAAAGAGGATGCCGAATAGAAATGAGGGCCTAAATAGTTCCTTGGGGAGACTATTACCTTAGTAAAAATAGCCATACACTAGAAAAATATTAAAAATAAATAAATAAAATTGGAACTGAACACTGAAATCTAATCAAGAAAAACATTTTGTATTAAATGAAATATAAGGAGTCATACAAAAATAATCTAGGAGATCCACAATGTAGTAGATCAATACCAAGTGTAATGAAAAATTAAATAAAAGAGAAACCATGAAAATAATCCAAAGTCCATTCTAATATTTCCTCCATCACTCAGTCTCCTCTGTATCAGCTACCAAATATAGGGCCTGTTCCTTTCTTTAGATCCTTGATAATACAATCTACCCACACATCAAGATTCCCATGAAGGGTGTGAGTATAAACCTAATAGGATACCACATATGTGTATTTAATATAAGGTGAAACAATATATAAAAGTGTAATCCATGATGATGAATTAAATGTGTAAATAAACAATCAAGTGTTGAGTCATCATGTGTTAACCAGTCTTCCACGAACCTCGACTCTACCTATTTTGGAACTATACCAGAAGAGACAATTCAACTAACAATTAAATACCTATATTATACATTTAAGGAATAATTACACACCCGCCTTTAAGGGAAATCCACACTTCACTTTTAGGGAGTAAAAATCTAGCTCACCTCATGGATATTCCCTTTATTTATGATGGTACGTACACCTGTAATGACTAAATCATTGTAAATATACTCATGTTCATGGACCTTACCCATTGATATAAAATTATAGAAATTATGAATCATGGGACTCTTAGAAATTCTCATTATTATTCCAACATCAGCTAAATGATCCAAGTTATAACACTAACAAACATTCCACCCAAGGCCAAAGGCTAGAAATCACGTCATCCATGCCCCCCTCTAAGGATCCTATGTTCCAATTACAAGAAACCTTTTCATATTTAAATATGAATAATAATTTCCATAGGATATGTACACATCCACATATAATCTATAACATAGAAATATACAATATGTTATATCAAGCAAGAAGGTTTCCATATTCTATGTACACATAAACATATAATTCATAACATATAAATCCACAATCTGTCACATAAATCAAGGTCTCACCTGATACACACCCACCCACATGCATATCATATCATACAATTCCAAACAAGCGCTATGGAAGATAAATACTAGCTACCTTAAGTGAATTTATTCCCAACATCAATGCCCAAAACTTAAATCAAGACCATTACAATAATTCCCTAGAACCATCTCTAGTTTATCATATAATTTAGTCTAGAATAATAATCCAAGAAGAATATCACAAAAAGGGTGAGATTATTGTTAGAATTACCTAATGAGAACCACCATCACAAATAGATCTAGATCTGACCAAGAGAGATAGAATGATCCTCAATATATCCAAGCTTCTATTCTTCAAAGATCTAAGAATTCGATATTTGATCACATAGGAATCCATAGATCTGTATCTAAGAACCTAGATCTATGATTCATCCCAAGATAAATAGGGGTTTTTAGACTATATTGGCATAATATTACCATATGGAAGCCACTAGATTGACCAAATATTCAAATGGAGAAGGAAAGAGTAAAAAAGGTTGAATTCAACAAGAGATATACCCTCCATTAATTATATTTGAATGAAGGTTTATAGAGGATATGGATATATCAAAAATGGTTTTGGGGGAGAAAATATGCCCCCCCCCTGATTAAAAACCGCTTTGGCTCCCACTGGGTGGGGGGGGGGGGGTAGTGGAGACCAGCCATAGTCCAGTAGTTCTTGGAAGAGCCTGTGGCTTCTACCTTAGCCACCGTCTAGGAAGTGGATCCCCAATGTCTAGAAAGTGAACTCTATAATAATTAATTTCTTCTATATATTCCACTATCTAGCCGATGGTGCTGGACCGACAAGCCGATGACTCTCTAGTATCTTTTGTGCTATTGGTTTGGACTTCTACTTCTTATAATTTTGATACTCATTCCATAAAATCTTTAATAAAACCCCAAATATAAACATAAGGGAATTGAAGATACATTAAAACTATAGTAGATTGTACCTTGAAATTTTATGACATTATAAATATTTCTCTCTAACAACTTATTATCCTTAAGAAGTGTCTCTTGTGGTCTGCTTGAAAAACACACTCCTCTAAGCCTGAACATATGAATCTATCTCCCAAGACTCCTATAGGATTCATCCATCCCAACATAGAACTCAAACACATGTAACCATATTTTCCCTTAATAATTTCTTGATTTAGTAAATAATTCTAACTAGCCACTCCACAAATGATACATTAGGTTTCAACTCTACATCCTCACTATCGATCACATGTATAGGATTGGGATCATACTTCTAAAGTTAAGACACATAGGAAATTTTATGCATACCTTGATATCATATAGGAATATCTATTTGGTAACCCACTTCCCCTATGCCTTTGATGATTTGTAATGGTCCCACAAACTATGGCGCAAACTTTCCTTGCTTCTGTAATAATTAATGCCCCAAATAAGTTAAAACCCATAAGAAAACATGATCTCCCATAATGAAATCCAAGGGTCATTACCTCTAGTCAATATAAAAATATTTTCTTCTTTGAGTAGACACTAACCACTTCTGAATCAACTACACCTACTCAAAGGTCTCATATTCCAAACTCAGTCTAATAATAGCTGATTCAATTTCCTCATGCCAACATAGCAGTGAAGGGAAAATACATCCATAGATAGAAGAAAACGGATCTATCTTAATAAAATACTATACAATATTATTATACAATAACTCTAACAAGTCCATATGATCATTCTATGCTCCATTGAAATTAAGAATGCATGCCTTGAGCATATCCTCTAAAATCTAGATCATCCTTTACAACTATCTATCTGTTAGAGGATAGTATGTTGTACTCACTTTCAACTGAGTCCCCATCACCTTTTTCAAGTGTTTCAAAAATCTTGGTGTGAAATGAGTGTCTCAGTTATATATTATGATCAAATACATTTCATGCATATATTCCATCTCTCATATATATAGATTAATAACTCATACACTAAATGATTCTCTTGAGTTGACAAGAAATATTCTACATTCATCAGACGATCGACTAAAACCCAAAAATAATATAGACCTATTAGCATCATGGGTAACCTCATAAAAAATTTCATTATCACCTCATCCCATTTCCACATGAGTATAGGAAGAGGATGAAGTAATTCACCTGGTCACTGATGCTTGAATTTAATATTTGAAAAGGTCATGTAATGAGAAATAAAACCTGCAATGTCCCTCTTCATACTTGTCCACTAGAAACACCATATTATATCATGATATATCTTATTTGATCCTGGGTAAACTTCTCATTATGATTCATGTAAGTCCCTTATCATCTATTCCCTCATACGAGTAGGGACTACTATCCTGTCATAAAAATATATCACATCGTTTATATCCAAGGACTATCCTAGAACTAGATCATTCTCTACCAACCTTTCCCAAACCACCAAACATTCAATATTAAAATCATGGATGGATTTAAACCATTCTACCAAGGAAGAAGTTACGATTAAAGGAGTACAGGTCATCACCCCTTAATCCCTAGATAAACCCATCAACCAATCAAATAATAAGCTCATCAACCTATATTCCTCTTCTAAAGGTCATTCTCAAATATCCTACATATTTTTACTGAGATAATTTATAATGAAATTACCTTTATTATTAGAATAAGGCATCTTGAAGTCAAATTTATGTAGATACTCAACCCAACTCCTCTACCGTAGGTTCAATTATTCTTGATAGAAAATATACCGCAAGCACTTTTGTTCTATATAAATGATAAATCTATCACTAAAAATATAGTTTCACTTACAATTCAAAGAATAAACCACATTAGATAACTATAGATCATGAGTTGGGTATTTCTACTCATGGGAGAATAGATGATGAGACCTATACGTAACTACCTAATCTCTCTACATCAAGAAAGCTTCCAAACCAATACCTAAAGCATTGCAATAAACTGCATAACCAATCCAAGGACTAGGAAAAATAAAAATTAGAGTAGATTTAAATCTCATCTTTATCTCTATAAAATCCTCCTCACATTGATCCATCCATTCAAAATTCACCCCATTCTTGGTAATCCCATTCATTGGTGCTACTAAGTAGGAGAAGTCCCGAATTAACCATTTGTAGTATCTCACCAAACCAAAGAAACTTCAAATCTCAAAAAAATTCTTAAGATATTCCCAATACTAAATTACTCTACCTTATATGGGTCAACATATATTCCAGTCTCAAAAATCACATTTCCCATGAAATATACCTCTTATATCCAAAATATATACTCCAAGTTCTTGGCATAAAACTGAATCTCTCTAATTTTACTCAACACGATCTCACAATATCTTGCATGAAACTCTAAGGTTCTTGAATATATCAAAATAACATCAATGAATAAAATTATGAAAGAGTATAAGTATGGGTGAAATATCTTATTTATGAGATCCATGAAAAATTCTGGATCATTCATCAACCCAAAAGGAATTATGAGGTACTCTTATAATCCATATTTTTCCCTAAATGCTGTATTTGGTATATCCTCTTATCTAACTCAAATATGGTGGTATCGATATTAAAAGTAAATCTTAGAGAACCACCATGATCCCATCAAATGATAAAAAATTATCAATACTTAGAAATGGATACCTATATTCACCATGAAATGATTCAGATTTCTATAATCTACACACAACCAAAGGATACCATCTGCCTTCTTAGCAAACAAAACTGGATCACCCCAATGAGAAATGATTAGTTGAATAAATCCTTTCACCTCTAAATAATTGAGATTCACCTTTAGTTTTTCAACTCATACAATTACATAAATTAATGAGGAATAAATATAGGTTTCACACCTAGCATGAGTTCAATATTAAACTCAATCCCCCTTTTAAGAGGAAGAACTCGGAATTCATCCAAAATACATCATGATATAGATTCTCTATGAGAGGAAGATAGGATGAAACTATTATATGATCTTTTGAAAGAACTATACTCAATACCCATGTTATAATGGATCCAACTTGACTAAGATCGTATCCCACTCTATCTACTTCTAAATCCCATTATTTTTTCAAGACATGATTTTTCTCCTTAGGATAGGTAAAGGTCATTCATATTCAGTAATAATCGATGTGATCTCGGTAACTTGTCAACCAATCCATACTAAAATCACATTGAAGTTAGTTATTTCCAAAATTATAAAATACCATAGATATCTATAGATGGAAACCACAATGGGGAATTATGAACATATCTAGGGACAATCTACCTTCTTTCCCAATGGTGTGTCAAGAGAAATCAATTCAAGGATAAATTAACTGGAAATTCTAAACCCAATATAAATTGTGTAGATATAAAATAATGAAAATATCTTATATAAAAAAATAGAATAAATCATATATGAAATAAGAAATATACCTTGAATAGTAAAAGGTCCCTATCCACTATGAACTAGAATATGGTCCATAGAAAACCCTTACTTCAATCAGTTCCATAACTTTCCTAGGTCCCTAAATTATATGGAGTTTTAATTTGCTATTGAGGTCCCTTAACCAAAACATGTAATTACCTCTATAATCCCATTCATGATAAATTTAAGTTAAAACACCAAATGTGATCCACATTTCGACATTGTTGACAGTTCTTGATCAGTTTTATGAAAAACTTACTGTAGTACCCTTTTCACCCATGATTACAACACCAAGTAGAACCTCATCTCATAGAGGGAGATAAAGACCCCTAAATCTAATCTAGATGTTTCTCATTTCCCTATCACATGTACTTTTACTTTATCTTTGTACTTCTAGAATATTCACCCACAACACTACTAGAAATGACACTTATAGGGACACTGAGTGTTTAAAGAAAACCAGTCACCCAATCTTCCCCCAAACCCTTCTTAATAGTGGGGGATTTGTGAAGAAAAAATATATATATTTTGAGGTTGAAATTTATAAATAGTCATATCAACTCTGGTTAAAGTAAAATATCAAACATCAAATCCTTCTACACCTCATTCCCAACCAAGAGAGGAGAAAAACAAAGCAACTCTGTAAAACGAGCAGAATAAGTTGCCACTATCATCATTCCATAGTAATTTTCCATGAACTCTTGGGCATAGTACAACATCAATATATAAATAAAACAATTATTCAAAGAAGTTATTATAAAGAGTTTCCGAAGTTATAACCTCACACATTTCATCTTGATTCATCATGGTCCACCACCTTTAGAAAGTCCCTAAAGCATAAAAGTATCCAACTTCACCCACTGATCATTTTGAGTCTCTACCAATTCAAATATTCCCTTAATGATTTCTATCCAATCCCGAGAATACTATGGGAATCTAGTTCCCTCAAATCTTGAGGGTTTCCAAAAAAAGAAAATATCGATCCAAATTGACCATAGTCCACCCACATATATGGGTTCCCTTTTCTTGAACAAGAACTAGCTAAAAGACCCTAACCTAAAGAAGTTCCACTACTTGGATCGTTGGTGTGACTATTGGATCATGATCAACTATATCCTACTACATGTTTGGAGGGGCTATTGGACCAGCCTCCCTTGAAGGAGCATTCTGACCCACTTCCCTAGGTGGTACCATAAGATGATGTCAACGCGACATTATCTAAAATTCCATAACAAACACTTATAAATTCATTAAGAAGCTTAAATGAATACATCATTCAAAAAATGTGTAGGCACACCCAAAAGATCACTACAAGAAGACTAATCCTAAGAGTCTACCCATATTTATAAGGCATAACCCCTTAGTAATACCCAGGGAATAATCCATGTTTTCCACACCTACATGTTAGTCACTGTCATTTATATATAACATAACATAGCATGTTAAGGTTCAAATAATTTAAATTCAAGCATAACCATATCATAGAAGCAAAAAAAAAATTACCAATGAAATTTGATTAATTAAACTATTATATATGATTAGAAAATAGACATATGACATGCGAACCAACATGACTAGTCATGATGCATGAATGAAATCAAATCCCATAAATTTTAACAACAAAATAACACTCATGATCAATATAAAACTATAAAATCACTACTCAAAATAGTAATCCCATCACCAGTAACTCAGAGGTCCATTACACATGAGCTGGCCATGCACATGCGCAACTCCCTTACCCAAGTTCCACATAGATTATATTCTTTCTTCCTTGAACCAATCATAAAAAAGAATAAAATAAAAGGAAACCATCTCTTATACCACTTTTTAACACCCCAAACCAAATCACCTGGTATGGAATGAAGGGCCCATATGCGAGAGGTTTACAACTAGTAGTGAGGTCCCAAATGGTGTCTTAGGGAGAGTATGACCTCTATTTCAATAACCATACATTATAAACATAGTAAAACATAAATAAATAACAACATAACTAGACAATAAAAGCAAATAAAGAACAATATTATGTATCAAATGGCATAATAGGAGTCATAAAAAAATATTCCAAGAGATCCCCAATGTGGTAGATCAATACCAAGTGTAATGAAAAAAAATAAAAAAATAAATACTAACCAAGATTACAGAAACCCAAAATCTACCAAATTTGATGGAATTCTATAAGAAATAATTCAACCAATTGTTCAATACCCACATTCCAACTTTAAGGAACAATTGCACACTCTCTTTTAATGTAAAGTCACACTCCAACTTTAAAAAGAAAGCATATGACTCATCTCATGGATATTCCCTTCCTACATAATGGTACATACATCTGACACACATGAATCATTGGAACTCAAATCATGTACATGGACCTTCCTCATCGGTACACATTTCTAGACATTCTAAATCATGGACCTCTTCCAATGTATCATAACCATTCCCCCATCAGCTGAACATGGAAATTTATGACACTATCCAACATGCCACCTAGATCCATAGAATATTGATCACCACATATATTATCCCACACTAAGGACACAACTATCCAATTTCAATAAACCTATTCATATTGATATCTAAAGCATAATTTCCACATGCTATGCATATATCCACATATAACTCATAATATAATAAGGCACAATATGTCATATCAAGAAAAAAGGTTTCCATAGTCTATAAACACATACAAATATATGGAATAACATAAAAATATATAATGTGTCACATCATCCAAGGTCTCATAGTCTACACATGCACTCACATGCATATAATATCATACAATTTCATATAAGGTACCCAAATAATAAGGACTTTCCACCTTACGTGAATTGAATCCCAACATTAAATCCTGAAACTTGAATAAATACCACACCAAGAATTCCCTAGAACTATCCCCAATTTATCACATAAGTAATTATAGAAAAATAATCCAAGAAGAAGATCACAAAAAGGGTGAGATTCTAATTAGAATTACCCAATGATAACTACTATCACCAACTGGTCTAGATTTGGATAAGAGATAGAGAATGATAATCAATAGATATGGGTTCTGATCCTTTAACGATCTAATATTTCTTCATTAGATCACATAAAAATCTATATATCCAATCATAAATACCTATATATATGATTTATCCCAAGAGAAAGAGGGATTTTCAGACTAGATTAGCGTAAAATTACCATATGGAAGCCAAAAAATTGATCAGATCTTCAGATGGTGAAGGATAGAGTATAAGAGGGATGAATTCAATAAGAGAGAGCCCTTCCATTTTTTCTGGTTGAATGAGGTTTGAGATAGGCGAGGGAGATATCAACAAATGGATTTTTGGGTGAAAAGGATGGGTTCACCCCCAATTAAAAACTACTATGGAGCCCACCGGTAGGTCGATAGATATAGGAAGAGCCTAGGTATTCTACCTCAACCACTATTTAGTAGGTGGTTCCCTATTGTATGGCTAGTGGGATATTTAATAATTCATAGCTTCTGGATATAACATTGGTTGGTCAATGGTGCTAGACTAATTAGTTGGTGTCTCTCCAACAACTTTTATACGGATGGACCGACCTTATTCTTCTTAAATTTTAGATAATCGGTCCTAAACACCTCTAAATTTAATCAAAAGGAAATTAAAGATACACTAAAACTAGATTATATCATTACTTAAAATTATAGTATGTTACAAATCTCCACCTCTAATGATTTATCATCCTTGAGAAGTGTCTTCATAGGTATGATCAAACAACTTGGCCCACTGAGCCCGAATATTTGACTCTCACTCCCAATTCATCTCTTAGATTTTTCCATGCTTATAAAAAACTTAAAAAATTGGAACTATCCTTCTTCATAACACTTTCTCACTCCATTCTACAATCCAAAATGGTTACTCCAAAAATGATGCATTAGGTTCTAACTCAACATCCTCATTGTTGTCCAAATCCGTATTATTGGGATTATACTTGCAAATTAGAGATACATGGTACATGTTATGAATACCTTAATATCATGGAGGAATATCTAGTTGGTAATCAAATATCACAATGTGTTTTATGATCCCAAATATTCCCAAAAATTACATTTTTAACTTTTTTAGATTCTGTAATCATCAATTCCCCAACTCTAGTGACACCTGAAAGAAAACCCGATTAGCCATAATGAACTCCAAAGGGTATTTGGTTCTAGTAATCATACAAACATTGCCTTATATAAATTTATACTAACCAATTTTTAATCAACTACTCCCACTCAAAGGTCTCCTACACCAAACTTGAATTGATAATAGCTGACTCACTTACAACATGCCAACATAGAGGTGAATGAAAAGGATGACCATATAGAGCCTCAAATAGAGCCATCTAAATTAATGAATAAAAAATATTATTATATGTGAAATATATAAAGGAAATATAACCATCCCATAATTTAATTAAATCTATAATTCTTTCCTCAATCATATTCTCTAAAATTTGGATCATCATTTTCAAATGTCTATTAGTCTGAGGATGTCATGCTATACTCAGTTTCAACTAATCCCCCATCTCATTTTTCAAGAATTACTACAATTGTGATGTGAAATGAGTTTCTTGGTTAGATACTATGCACTAAGTAACTCCATGAAACTTTACTATCTCTCATACATAGTTTTTTTCTATCTCTTCTACTGGTTGAGTCCCTCGAATCAGTAAGAAATGTTCCACCTTTGTTAGCTGATCAAATACAACCCATATAGTATCTTGACCTCTCAGGGTCCTGGGTAACTCCATAGAAAATTCCATAATCTCATCATCCCAATTCTACATGGGAATTGTAAAAATCCGAAGCAATATACCTAGTCTTTGATGCTTGATTTTAATCTTTCCACAGGTCATATAACTAGAGACGAAACCTACAATTTCCTTCTTCATAATCAATGACAGAAAATTCCATATAATATCACTATAAAAATTAGTTGATCCTAGGTACACTACCCACTTTGATAGTTGATATTCCCTCATAAGATATTCTTTCATAGGAGTAGGGACTACTGTGCTGTTGTGGATTTTAATCACATCATTTAAATCCAATAACATCTTAGAAATGGGTCATTCACCACTAAACTTTCCAAAATTATTGAATATTCAAGGTCAGAATCCTAGTTTTATTTCAATTAGTATACTAATAAATAAGTTATGACTAAGGTAGCACATGTCATCACCCCTTGATCCTCAGATTCACCCATCAACCTATCATCTAACAAGCTCATCAAACGTCATTCCTCTTTCAAAGTTCATTCTCCAAGATCTTGAATAATTCTACTTAGAAAATATATAATGACATTCCCTTTACAAGGAGCATAATCCAAATCAAAGTCAATTTTTTACAATTAATCAAACCAATACCTATTCTAAAGGTTCAAGTATCATTGAGAGAAAATATACTATGATCTTTTTTGGCTTGTTTAAATTATTAATATCTCACTAAAAAGATTGTTTCACAAATACTTCAAGACATTAACCAAAAATGCTAACTCAATATCATTAATAAGTTAGTTTCACTCCTAGGGGTGTAGATAATAAGTACTATAAGAAACTACCCAATCTCTATACATCAATACATATCCTAAGAAAATACCCCAAGAATTGAAGTAAATTATGTAACCAATTCGATGCTTAGTAAAAATCAAAATCAGAGTAGATATTAATCCCTTTTTAGATCTAGGAAAGGATCCTCACATTGATTCATCTATTAAAAATTCACCCCTTTCTTGGTAAGACTATTCATAGGTGCTTCTATGTAGGATATTTCTTGAAAGAACCATTCTTAGTATCCTAAAAAACCAAGGAAACTTCGAATATCAAACATGTTCTAAGGACATGACCAAGACATAACTACCTATACCTTCTATGGGTCAACAAATATTTGATTGTAATAAATCACATTCCCCAAGAAACATACCTATTGGATCCAAAAGTGAAACTTTGAAATGTTGGTATAAATCCAATTCACTTGAAGTGTACTCAACAAAATCTAAAGGTGTCTAGAATGAAACAACGTGGTTCATAAATATATTAAAATATCATCAATGAATACAATGGTGAAAGAGTCTAGGTATGGGTAAAAGATACTATTCATGATATCTATGAATATTTATGGAGAATTCATCAACCCAAAAGGAATCAAAAGATACTTATAAAACCTACATCTTCTCTTAAACATTGTCTTTAGTATATGCTATTCTCTAACCCAAGGCTAGTAGTAGCTAGAACTCAAGTCAATCTTGGAGAACCGCTAAGATCCCCTCAAATGATAAAACAAATCATCAATACTTATAAATGAATACCCATTATTCACTATATCCTAATTAATATTTCTATAATTCATGAACAAATAAAGGCCACCATCTGACCTCTTAGAAAACAAAACTTGGTCACCCCAACGAGAAGTGATCAGTTGGATAAAGCATTTCACCTCTAAATCCTCAAGTCACACCTTTTTTCTTTCAACCCAGATGGTGCTATATAGTAAAGAGTAATCGATATAGGCTATGAACCTAGAATTAGTTCAATATCAAACTCAATCCCCCTTTTAGGAGGAATACCTAAGAAGTCATCTAAAAATACGTTAGGATAAATATACACTATGGTTAGAATAGATGATAAAACTGTTATTTGATCTACTACAAAAACCATACCCACAACCTATTTCCTAATAGATCTAAATTGGTGTAGTTATAGTCCCAATATACCTGCTTCTCAATCCCGTTCTCTAGTCAAGACATGATTTAACTCCTTATGATAGGTAAAGGTCACTCATCTTTGGTAACAATCGATGTGAGCATGGTAACTAGTAAAACAATACATAATGAGAAAAAAATTCAAGATAATTTAAAAAATTATGAAATACCATAGATATATATATCTATAAACCACAATGGGACATTCTGAACTTCTCTGAAGATTATCCACCATCTTTCTCAAGAGTGTGTCAAGATAAAACAATTTAGGGGATAACTTGACTGGAAAGTATAAACCATCCAAAACTTGAGTAGATATGAAATAATGATAAAATACTTTATTAAAAAAGAAGAATAAAGTGTAAATGTGATCAAGACCATGCCTTTAATAGTAAAATGTCCCTCTCCATCATTAGTTGTAATATATTCCACCCCAAAAAAATTTCTTGTATCAGTTCCACAACTTTCTTGGCTCACTGAATTTTATAGAGTCTACATTTTTTTTGATGATGTCCCATACCTATAACATGGCCTGAACTCACAAATCTCATCCATGATTTCTTTAATAAAAATAACTAAACGTGACCTATATTTCCACATTGATGACACTCCCTGAGAAGTTTCATGCAAAACTCACTATAATTAACTTTTCACCCACAATTATAGAAACTGGGAGAACATCCTCCCATAAAGGGATCCAAATTCACATTAATATACTTTGTATGTATCTTGATTCCCTAAAAAATATCGTATGTCATCCTCTTATTTCTTCTGGAAGAGTTACCCATAACACCACTAGCAATTCCACTCATTGGTCCCTTGAGAATTGGAAGAAAACATACAACCCTATCTTCCCCCAAGACCTTCTAAATAGTGAGTTATTTTTGAAGAACATCAGTATATATTGTCTAGTAAAAATTTATAACATGACACATCAACATAGGTCAATGTATTTTATTGAACTTCTAATCCTTCTGCACCTCATTCCTTGCCAATAGAGGATAAAAACCAAGCAACTCCATAAAATAAGAAAAATAAGTAGCCACTGTCATCTTCTTTACTGAAGTTTCATGAACTCATAGGCATGATCTAACTTTATCTTACTAAGAAATAATTCCTAAAAAAATATTCTTGAAGGTTTAAAAAGTTATAAATTCTTGACTTCCAACTTGATTCATCACACTCCACCACCTCTGAGTAGATTCTTAAAGAATAAAAGTAGCCACATTCACCAATCGATCATCTAGCTTCTCTACAAAGTCAAAGATTTCCTCAATAATTTCTATCCAATACTTGTATTGGGAGCCTAAAGTGACCTTAAATAAAAGGGATGTCACAAATTGAAATATTTAGAATAATTGACAATAGTTGACCCACCCTCATGGGTTCCTTCACCCTGGATATTCACTAGATGAAATACCCTAACCTAATGTTGTTTTACTTCCCGGATCACTGGAGAAACTACTTGATCATGCTTAGATACACACTCCTACATTTATAGATTCACTATAGGAGAAGCATCCCTTGTGGGAGTATTCTGACCCACTTCCCTAGGTGTTCCCATAAGATGACGTCAAAGAAAAATTATCTGAAATTCAATAAAAAACACTTAGAAATGACTTAAACATCTTAAATGACCACATCACTCAAGAAATTTATAAGCACAACCAAAATATATCTACAAGAATACTCATAGGAATAAGATATCCATATATAAAATTCATAATCCTTTTAATACTACCCCTGTCCTAATCCAAGTCTTCTGCACCTATATATTAGTCACGATCATTTACATATAACATAACATAACATAACATTCTTAGGTTCAAATAATTTAAATTTAAGCATAGATATGTCATAGAATCACATAACATAGATTACTAGTGAAATTTAATTAATTGAACTACTATATAATAAAATAAAATAGGAATATGACATGTGAACCTATGTGCCAAGTCGCGATGTATGAACACACCAAAATCCCATAAACTGTAACAACCTAATAACATTCATGATCAACATAAAGCCATAAAATCACAATTGATAATAGAAATCCCATCACCATAAACTCATAGTTCTATTACACATGATATGGATAGGCACATACATAACCTCCCTACCTAAGTTTCACACAACCTATCTCTTTTCTAAAATGACCCAATCATAGTCAACTAAAAAAGAAAAGGAAACTAACTCTGATACCACTTTACAACACCCTAAACTGAATCACTAGGTTTGGACTAGATTACCACATGACCTCATGAATGCCTCCCCATAAAAAATAGGTTTATTATTGGCGTTGAGGGACTAAATGGTGATATGGGGAGACTATTCACTAAATAACAATATTCCTAAATCATAAATAAAGAAAAACATAAATAAATAATCAAAAAACTAAATAGAAAAAATCTAATAAAGAACCACATGCCGTATCAAAGGAGTCATATAAAAATAAACCAATAGATATCCAATGTGTTAGGTAAATCCCTAGTGTAATTACAAATGAAATAAAATTTAAACTATGGAAATAATCTATAGTATTTCTAGGAATCACATCATATTTATTTTCTTAACACATGACCCTTACCCTTCACTAGATCCCTAACTATAAAATCTACATACGTATAGAGATACCCATGCATAGTTTGAGTATAAACCCAATTTGAAACCACAAATTCTTACTTAATATAAAGTAAAACAATATATATATGTTTATGAAATTAAGATAAAGTAAATTCATAAATAAAAAAAGTCAAGTATCGAGTCATCGTGCACTAGCCAAGATACCATGAACCCCAACTCTACTTGTTTCATCACCATGTTGGGAGGAATAATTTGTCAAACTATTAAATACCGACATTCCAAATTTAAGGAATAATTAAAAAACCACCTTCAAGAGAAATTCACACTCCACCTTTAAGGAGTAAACATGTATCTCTCCTCATAGATATTCCTTTTTCTCATAATGGTTCATACACCTGACACACCCAAATCATTAAAACTCTACTCATGTGCATGGACGTTACCCATTTGTACAACATTCTAGACATTCAAAATCATGCACCTCTCCCAACATCATATGGTAATTATACCATTAGCTGAACATTCCAAGTTTTGATGCTAACTAACATGACACCTAGATTCATAGGTTATCCATCACATTATCCATGACCCCCTCTAAGGATAAAACTATACAATTCCAAGAAAACTAGTCATATTGATATCTAAAGTAGAATTTCCATAGGTTATGAACACATACACATATATGGAATAACATTGCATGGTAAAATGTGTCATATCAAGAAATAAGGTTTCTATAGGCTACGAACACATCCACATATAAGAAATAAAAAAAAAGAACAATCTGTAACATAAATTAAGGTATAATGGGATACACATGCACCCACATGTATATCATATCATACAATTCCATACAAGGTCCCTACATGATAAGGGATTTCTACCTTAACCGAATTGACTCCCAATGTAAAATCATGAATCTTAAATCAATACCAACCCAATAATTCCCTAGAAACAACCCCAATTTATCACATAATGTATTATAGAGAAATAATCCAAGAATAATATAAAAATAGGGGTAATATGTTAATTAGACACACCCAACAAGAACCACCATCACTAAAAAATCTAAATTCAAACAAGAGAGAGAGAGAGAGTGATCCTCAATATATTTGGGCAGCAATCCTTAAAAAATCCTAGAATTATCTATTAGATCACATAATAATACATATAAATAGAAATAAAGACCTATATATATGATTCATCTCAATATAAAGATAGTTTTTAAAGATTATATTTTCATAAACATACTATATAAAAGCCACTAGATTGATCATATCTTTAAACAGTGAAGGGGAGAGGAGAAGAGGGCCAAATTCAAAAAGAGAGAGCCTCTCCATTTATTCTAGTCGAATGAAGGATGAGAGAGGTGAGGTAGATAGAAAAATGGGGTTTCAAGGAAAAATACAAGGTCAACCCTGATTAAAAATTTATCTAGATTCCATCGATGGGCTAGTGGCTCTACCAACTGACTATTAGAGACCAATCGATAGGAAAAAACTCTAGAAAGATATTGGGAGTTTTGCCTCATCCACTGGCCAGTTGGTGGCACCCAACTGGCTGGTTGGTGGGTTCTGAAAGAATTTAGAGCTACTAAACATGCCACTAGTTGGATGGTGGTGTGAGATTGGATAGTTAGTGGATCTCCAACAACTTTTATGCTGCTGGTTTGGCCTTTTTCTTCATAAAATTTTGATACTTAGTCTCCAAAACCTCTAATAAACCAATAAATATAAAGAAAATGGAATTAAAGATACACCAAAAATATATTGGATCTATAGTGACCCATTATTTTCATACATATATATTACATATCCTTAAATAAATATTCAATACATTACACAAACACACTCCTGAGGACCACAACATATCAAAAATCATACCCAACATATCAAAAATCATAATCTTGAGTCATATAATAAATATTGGTAGTTCATAAGATATGAATCACAAGTAAATAAAAGAACATGATCCATGATAGAATAACATTTTCATAAGACATGGAATTGCGGAATACACATAATCATAGAAAATCATTTCCATATTAGTCAAGTCTCACCTACAAGACTATCATAGTGAAATGGTTTTACTCCTCAAACTATCTTAGTAGTAAAGGTTCACTCCTAAGAACATCATAATAGAAAAAGTCCCTTACTTAACTGAGTTAACTCACCATTCTTGACTTGAATATATATAAATCTTTACCCCATGCATTGGTGGAAGATATAGGTCCCACCCATATCATAATTAAAATCATACATATGTGTTACACAAGATCATAAACAATCATCATATAATAAAACATAAAATGAAATGGGTTTCATAAACATTTAATAATATCATAACCTATAAAAAATAGATAGGTTTCATAATCATTTCATCATTTCATTATAATATAACCCGTGGAAAAAGAAAAGGGTTTCTTAAGAATTTTATTTTGGAATAACCAGTGGAAGAGAAACAAGTGTCATAAAAATATTTTCATTATAAACATAAAATATTCAGAGAAAGAATTATAATAGTATCCTTGGATCATATACCCAATAAGTCATAGGTAACATCAATTGATGTCATTTTATATGTAAAATTATTTTAAAAATACACTTGGAACATTTCTTGAGGAAAATAACTTTTCTTTGAAAATCACTTTTTGAAACTAAAAATTCAAAAAATATTTTAGAAATAACTTTATTTGAAAATAAAATAAAAAAATTATAAGTGAATATTTTAAAATCATTTAAAACATTTCTTAATGAAAATATCCTTTCAACTTTTGAAAAATACTTTTTAAAACACAAAACATTTTGAAAATCCATTTCGTTTTGAAATCATTTATTTAAAATCTATTTTTGTTCAAATATTAAGTAAAAAATTTCTTTGAAAATAAATTTGTAAACTTGTGAGGGATACTTGAAATCATTGATTGGTTATGATAGCGGGAAATACAATTCATTTCTTGTATGTTAAAAACAAATATTATTTTCACATTTTTGGTAAAATCCAAACATACATTGTTTGGAAAGATAAATAAATATTAATTTTTAAAATATATTTAAAAAGTGAAACATGTTTAAAAATTTATTTTTATAAATCATATATTATTTTTAAAATATATTAAAAAACATTTTTATAAAATATGGTTTTGGAAGAAAACATAATTTTGATTGAAGAGAGAAATAAAGTCAGCTTTTCTTAATTTTTTTATCAAAATTTTTAAGTAACAAAGAGTGAAAAAATGGTAATATTACTTGAAAATATAATAAATAAACAAATAAGAATAAAATTTATGAGAATTATTTAGATTTAACTCATAATATTTCAACATTGGAGACTTAATCAGAAATAATCCTGATAAATGATGAGACTGTAACATAAAACCATTACCACTTTGGTAACATTTGAGTCATAATAACCATGAAATAATAACATTAAATAAAAGTTATAATATCCTTAAAATAAGGATATTAATTATATAACATGTCAAAGGGGTAGTGTATACACCTCATAGAAGAAGGTAGGTTCATAACATAACATAGGTCTCTAAGAAGGAAATTTGAAACAAAAATCCCTTACCGCTTTGGTAACATTTGAATCGTAAACCTCATTAATGAGAGATCCTAAAATGGATGTGTAAATACTCATAATTTTAAGGATAATAACCATAAAATACATTCATGGGTATTATATAATCCACATAAAATAAACACATGGTGAACATGGCTTGTGTTTCATAGAAAATAAAAGTGAGACAGAAATCCCTTACTACTTTAATAATCTTTTGAATTATAAGACCAAATAAAGAATAAGATAAAATGAAAATTTAAATATAATTAAAATAAGTATATTCATTATAAAACATTTAAATGTTTAATTATTTATATAATACAAAATAAATGGGTGGTTAATTTTCATATGTCTCCTAGAAATAAAAGAGAGACTAGAAATCCCATACTATAAGTCTTAACTTCATTCATATACATCCAATCAAACTATATAATAAATATAAGTTTATTATAAATATATTAAATAAACCTACTTATATATATATATTATACCATTTATTATTTATTTATGAACTTTTATAACCCATTTATAAATAATTCCATGTTAAAGTCACATTTCAGAAAATAACTACTTTGTTTTTTGTATATGTTTTGATTTGTAAGTTTTGGTTCTCTTACTTTGATCATGGTTACATCATATACAGAATAATAATAATGAAATTATAATCATATTTATATATAAATTATACTTTTAATACAAATTATGAAAGATGGTTTTGATAAATGAAGTACGTTACGATCATGAAGATGGTAGGCTGTATGTACGCATGAGTAACATTTCAATTTTTAAATGATCATTATGAAAAGTAGGTAAGTAATATTTTATATTTATATAATTTTCATAATATAATAAATAAAATATAATTTCTTTACATATACTTATACATATCATCCATGTGGTGTTGTTATGAAAATAGAGAGGCACATCACTTTGTGAAGGCAGTAGTCCACACGTACACGAACGATGTTATCATATTTCAGTAAGTGAAAAGGTAAGAAAGAAAATGATATATTATTTTTAAGAATTATAAATATGTCATTAATATCATAATTATTTCATTTATATCCCATATATTAATTAAAATTATCCCTATCACCTTCCATGTAATGTGTTTATTGAAAATTGAATCACATCGCTTCGCGAGGTGGTAGTCCGCCGTACACATGAGCTACGTTATCTTATCCCCTATAGAATAGAAATTAAAAAGGTATATATGATATATTTAATATATTGGTATAATTATGTTATATATATATATATGTTATATCCATCATCATACCCAATCCTGATAGGTGGTAATGGAAGAATGAATGACATCAGTTCACAATGTGGTAGTCCGTCGTACACACAAATGATGATTTCACAACCCATTGGATGGAAGTGGAGATGGTTATAGGAAATGAAATTAAAATAACAAAATATGATTATATTTATTATATTTATGTTATTATGTAATCATTTTTAATAAGTATTTAAGGAATTTTAGGAAGAAATAAAATAAAAATGCTCGTTGAAGAGTGTTACCTCTTCTTCGAGTAACCTCCTTAGGTTTGCACCAATATCCATCCTAGGTTGTATTAATGAAAAAATAAGGATTATAGGATAATAGTATGGATGTTTTAAGTGATTTTGGTAGGTATTGACTGAAACAAAATGGTTTTAAGGTTTGAAGAAGATAGGAGAGGGGTGTCCCTTTATAAGTGAGGTGAGTGACACACTTGTAATTTTTTGAAAATAAAAATAAGTATGCATGTTTTTATCATGAAAAAAGGAAAAAAATGGATTATTATAGATAATTATAAATTATAGGGTCTAAGTATTCCCATTAAATATATTTTATATAAGTTTTAGGTCATTTTAACCCTTATATTTTTAGTTTAACCCTCGGTAAATCTATTTTTACCTTAACTGTAGTAAATTTTTTATTGTTTTTATTATTCATTATGATCATTTTTTTTTGAAATTATTAGATAATATAAATTATTATTATTTTAAATATTTAATACATTTTTCCAATTTACATTCACAAAATTGGAAAATTTTAATTTAAAATTAATCCCGCAGACAGGACGAGAAAGAAGGTTTTCAAAGAGGAAATATTCAAAAGCTTACAGGGTTTTTTATATCAAAATTCATTATGAAAATGATTAAAAAAATAAATTGTATTAATATATATATATATATATATCATTAAACTAATTTAAATTTAAAAACAATTTAAAATATATCTTCTTTTCATAAATAATTTAAAAGAAAAGGCATTTCTTAATTAAAATTCAGTATTTCTCACTATTCATAAAAAAATGAACCTTTATTTAAAAATTCACAAAAAATCACCCTAATATAATTTTGGTATTCTGATTTAAAAAATGAAATTTGTTTTTTTAAATAAATTTTCTAAAATTTTTGAAAATTATTTTTAAAATAAGTGCGCAAAAGGTGACAAAACCGCATTTTAGAAAAATAGAGTTTTTAAGTATAAAAATGAATTTATTCTAATATATTGTCTAGAAAACACATAATATGGAATTTTAAAATTTTACTGAATATGTAATATATAAATTTTATTAAAATCATTCACCAAAAGTATTTTTTTAAATTTGTTAAGGTAAAAATTCTTTAATCGCATAAAAATAATTTTTCTAAAAAAGAGTTACTTTATTTAAAAATAGTTTTTATTTTCATTTTTAATTAATTGGTTACCAAAGAATTAATTTTATATAAATTTTTAAACCATATATTTTCATAATTTAGTTAATCCTATTCATATCCACTATTCCAACAGTTAGGTGAAAACTATCATATAATAATATTTTAATAATATGACACGTTTTGTTTAAAATCAGTGTTGTGTGTAATAAAAAATAAACTTAATATTATGAGTAAATAAAAATTGAAAAATGGTCAAATTAATTTGGGTAAAAAATTAAAAAAATATTGGGGTGTTACATTCTACCCCCCTTAAAATGAATTTCAACCTCAAAATTCACTCGGTCATCAATGGTTTAACATTTAAAAATTTCCTTCATAAAAACCCACATCATAAAAAGGTTTAATAAAAAATCCTATTGGAAAAGAGAAAGTGATGTCTAAAGGTCATCTGTAATAACACATACTAGGTTTACAAATAGGATAACATAGGTGGGAAGTGAAAACATGGACATATAAGTGAAAAATAATACCCAAATACTAATGGAGAGTGATAAAGAACATGGTCAGGAGAAAGTTAACAACCAAAAATTCATAAACTAAAGAGGAATGAGAAAGGTCATTGATATCATAAAAAATGACAATAGCATGACAAAATTTTATTTTAAGGTCCCTTTCCTAATTTTGGGGAATTTTATATTCCATCTAAATTGAGAACACATGAAAATATACTTGATATTTTTTATTTAATTGGCACAATTTCATCCCTTGGTTGTGCCTTAATTGATTCAAATTCATCTATTACTCTAAGAGATTATTTTTTCATGTCTAAATAACTAAATAAGATCCATAATAGAATTATAAGTCATTCTTTTTATCTATAGTTAAAATAAATTAGAACTGGTTATCCAATATAGATAAATATTCATATGGTGAAGTAATACGTTAATCTCTAAAACCTCATACGAAGTTCAACTTAAACCATCATATAAATAGAAACCTTATAACCCTTCCAAAATAAAAAATTTATAAATAAGGTCACTAGATTTATCAAAATAAACTTAATATTAATCCCCCATATATCATAAAGTAACTCTTGACTGTCACATACCAAACATGTAAATACCTTCCTCATGTACTCTATTTGTAAGAGCCCGATTCTTGTTTTGAGGTACGAGTTTCTTATTTTCCATTTTTCCTTAAGTGTTTTGGAGAAAATGAGGAAAATGGGGAAGAAAATCCCAAATTTTATGGGTACATGCCATGTACTTTTCCAAATGCCGTGTACTTTGGCCGTGTGGGATGAGTACACAGGGCATGTAGTCCTGTCGGCGATTAAAGGTGTAAAAACCAACAACATGCCATGTACTAGGTATTTACACGCTGTGTAATCAGTCAACAGGTGAACAGTAAGGCGACGGAGGCAGCTGCCAGCTGAGCGACAGTACACGTCGTGTATTCAAGATTACACGCTGTGTACTCATGTCGACAGATGAATAGTGCCTCAGTGGAAAGAATCCAACAGGGTAATAGTTTAAAAAATAAAAAGTACACGCCGTGTACTTGAGAGTACATGCCATGTAGTTTGTTTTTTTCGCTTAAAACGGGCAGTAGCCTCCTCTCTTGACAGAGGAAGCTTAGAACACTAGAGGATCTCGGGAGAGGAGTCTGGATCTTGGGAGAGTCTCTGACCGCACACCAGGAATCATATTCTTCTACCGTCAATCTTGTTAGAACCGCACGGGTAATATCTTCCTTCTCCTTAAGCTGTTCTTACCAATTCTTTCCTAAGGGGAAGTTATTTGAGGTTGATCATGTAGATGTTTATCTCAGATCTATGCCTTTCTTGTGTGTTTCGGGAGGCATTGTTCATGTATATTGATCAGGGGAGATCAAGGTAGGTGGTCTGGTGTTTATTTCCAACTGTTGAGCTGAAAGTGTGTACCGTTGTGCTAAGAACCCATGCTTGGGGTGTCATATGGATGTGGCCTTTGTTGAAAGTTATCTATAATTGCATAGATATACTTTTGATAAGTTAAAACTACTGTTTGGGATCATTGCTTGGATCCAGGACCACCCCGGGGGTGCATTCCTCTGTTTAGCCATTTGGAGAGGATACCTGTGGGTATACCTTGAATTTTAGCATGCTTTGAATTTCCTTGAGAGGAATTGTATATAATTACTTTATTATATGTTGGGCTTGGCCCGATTATTTGTATATCATGAGGGCAGTGTTTTTTTAACCTATGGGAAACTCTTATTATGCCCATGGGTAGTAGATTCTGTGCCTGTGGGCGACACTTCATACGCCTGTGGGAAATATTCGTTATGCCTGTGGGCAGACACCTGTGGGTTTCGATTTTGATTACCTGAGGGTAAGGATTGTGTGTCTGTGGATAGTGTTATTATGAGTATTCACTATGGTAATTTTCATATGTTATACCTGCCAAGTTAAAGCACGATCTTGGCATTGGTAAATGAATATTAAAATGGAAATATAACTGGTAGAGTTAGTTACTTTTGAGTACTGCTTAGTTTATTGCATTTTACTACTGCACACTATTATTGCACATTTTCACTGACAGCTGGGCACGGGCCTTTGGTGCGTGCCTACTGGGATTTATTTCTCACACCCTGTTTGGGTCATGTCTTCGGCCCAAACAGACTATATTGTTATAGGCATCGATAGGGGACAGAGTCCCTATAAAAGTACATGATTGCAGCAGAGGGGTAGGAGAGCATGGGACCGAGCTTAGACTTGCGATGCTACTACGTTCTATTTACTCTGCTTTGTTTTGTTTGGTTGTACCTTGTACTTTGAGTTATATTGTATTGTATTGCAGTGTATCCCCTTCTGGCTACTTTCATAGAAATAGTGACATGCTGCATTATTATATATAACTGTTTGTTATCTCTTACTTCAGTTTTCCATTTCAGTTGTATATTATTGACTGCTTCTGTAGTTGTATGTTATTTATCTTTCAGCTATGCTACACTTTGACAAATGAGGGCATAGTTTCCCCACTATCAGACCTGGGCCCTCACTACTAGTCGGCAGCTTCTGGCATTTGGGAAAATGTGCTTGAGGTCATGTGACCAACTGGGTTCGGGGAACTCGTTGTGTGGATTTTGGATCTGGGACGTTACAAAGTTGTATCATAGGATCTATTTTATTTGACTTACTACTTGGATCCTTAGTCAGGGATAGGACAGACATGGTAGTTGGTAATAAGCTGTGCCTGAGAGTAGCTAACCTGTGTACAGGAAAAAGCCAATCTACCTCGATATTGCAATTATTACTAGTTTTTCAATTTTACAGTTGATTTGATTTTCACCATTAGGTGACACACTTGTGATTGTGCTTTTTATATGTTATACATGGGTTCTATTTAGTTGCAACCCGATGAATCATTTAGGCACATGTTAAAATCACATGCCATGCATAGTTTCCATGCCATGTAGAGGTGCATTAAAAATTGCATGATTTTGTGATAGATGTGGTGCTAGAAAAGAATGATGTTGTGATAGCTGCTCTGATAAATACCTGCTATTTGATAGGGTATTTTTGTGTGAGGTTGTTGATAGAATAAACACCAAAATTTGGTTTTTGGGGAGTATGGGCCCTCAAAGACTGGAATTTGGTGGATCATTTATGAGTTTACCTTGTTATAACATGTATAAGATTCCAAGATTTGATTCACAGGGAGTATGGGCCCTCACAGATTTGAATTTTGCACTTAGGTTTTTGTTCCATGTTTTCTGGGTTCCAGAGTAGTTTCTGAGGCTTACTGTCTAAACAAACCCAGCATACACGCCGTGTAGTTATATGGACACACGCCATGTGTTCTTCTATTCGGGAAGAAATGAAATCCTTTTAAGTACACGCCGTGTACCCTAAGTACACGCTGTATAGTCTCTTACCGTGTCCTAGGCCGTGTGGGCAGATACACAGGATATGGAAGTTTTGGGTAAAACATGCCGTGTACCAGTTGTACATGACATGTAGTTTTGGCTCAGTGTCCGCCCGTGTAACTAACAACACGGATGAATGAAACCTTAATACATACATGCAGTTTCTACCTTGAACACACCATGTAGTATGACCCAGGTACCCGGCTGTGTCACGAACAACACTGGCCAGTGTTATCTTTCCTAGTACATGCCGTGTCCTCCTAGAACACATTGTGTAGTTTCAGCCATGTAGCCGACCATGTAGAAAGAAACACGGGTCGGTCTGGGGCTTCTTTGAACACGCCGTGTCATTTTGACAAACACCGTGTAGTGTGACCTGGATACACAAGCTGTGTGACGAACAACACAGGCCGATGAGAGCTTGCCTTGTACATGCCGTGTTCCCGTGGGACACATTGTGTAGTTTTGTTTTCAGAGAGCTGTGTGGCTTATCCATGTAGAAGGACTCAGGCAGGGAAGAAGGATTCACATACATGCCATGTATTCAGAAGACATGCCGTGTGTTTGGGGTGTTACAAAACCAGTTTTAGCTGGAGTACACGCCCATGTGGATGGCTTGAGAGAACATGCCGTGTAGAATTTATACACGTCATGTAGTCAAGTTTTGTAAATCTTGAATGCTTTCTTTCTCCTGTTCCCTTCTTGGCCTCCTCATTTTCTCTCTTTGATAATTTTGATCTAAGGTGTTCTTTGACCTTGTAGAGTCATACCACCAAGACGACCACCGGTTGTTTGCTAGGAGAGCAGCAACGAGTATACTCCTGAGATGGTGGGCCATGGGCTACCAGTGGATCCTCAAGCAGAGCCAGATGCGACGCCAGCCGTTATACCAAACATAGGCATGAAGGTGTAGTTCCGTGAAGGCTTCATGCAGTTTATGTAGACCTTCTAGGGAGCATCGCCGGCTTCCACATCTATGGTAGAACTGACACATATCTTCCAGTAATAGCATCCACTTACATTTTCAGGGGATGACGAACCATAGGATGTAGAGTCATGACTGGATTCGATGCAGATGATATTCGATCATCTGGAGACGCCTCCTGGGAGGAGGGTCAAGCTCGCTACATACATGCTGTGTAATTCCTCCAAGAGGTGGTGGGATGTTACCACCCAGTATGAGAATCACCGTGACATGGCATATGAAGATTTTCAGGAAGCATTCTATGAATTCTTCTTTCTAGAGATGCTGAGGGCAGATCGAGCTCGAGAGTTCATGAATCTACAACAGGGTGCCATGTTAGTGATGGATTATTCTACTCACTTTACCGAGTTTCAGAGTTTTGAACCTATTCTGGTGGGTGATGAGACGTTGAGGGATAGATGCTTTGAGTATGGTCTTCGATATGACATCCGAGCACTGGTTAATGTTTTCAGGTTGCCTACAGTGGATGATATTATGAACCAGGTACTGATTACTGAGCGGAACCTATAGGAAGCTAGTGGTGTGGGACAGGGAAGTTTGACACTAGTTTTTGGTACTGTTTCTACTGGTAAGAGGAAGGGGCAGATGGACTTCTCTCATGGTGACAATACTAGCCATAAGAATACTTCAGGTGGCCAGGTCATGTGCTACCAGTGTGGTAGAGAGGGGCACAAGAGACCGCAATATCCACATGAACCAGTGGAGTGCCGAGCTTGCGGAAGGATGGGTCATCTCCATCATTTTTGCAAGGCGTTTCCACCAGTGGCTAGTGAGAGGGGTTCTGTGCAGACTGCATGTGCGGGAGTAAGAACAACAACTTCTTACCAGTCGGGATATTGGAATACATCGGGGCGTGCAGTCTGAGATGGTAGTCATGGACATGGTATCTAAACACCGAGATATTAGAGGGAGCAGGGTGGGACAACTCAGGGTATCTAGGCTGTGTCACAGGGCCACGACACTAGGAAGGCATATGCAGTGCAATAGACCCAACAGAAGCATGATCCCGGACCTTCTACTGTCAGAGGTACTATTCTAGTAGCTTCTATTTTGTCTTATGTACTTTTTGATATGGTTGCTACACATAGATTTATATCTATTCCCATTGTGGAGAGTCTTGGGCTCTGAATTTCTTCTTCTTCTGATGTGATGATGCTAGAAACTCCGTTGGGAATGAGAACAACTGGTGTGCATCAGTGAAGGGAGTGCCCCTAGAGGTTGGTGGGTGTCACTTTCTATGGGACCTATATGTCTTAGAGATAACGGGCTATGACGTCATTCTCGGGATGGACTGGTTGGTAACCTCTCGAGAATTTGTAGATTTCTATCGTCACAGGGTGAGTTTCATGTCACCAGAGGGGGGAGAGTTTCTATACAAAGGGGAATGGGATATCCAGGCGAGCCGAACTAGACCTAAGAATCGTGGGTGAGGTGGAGTGACATCCCAGATTGTGAGTTTGTATCTGGATGATCATAGAAATTGTCAGAAGTATTTCCCTCCAGTAGTTGATCGTTTCAGGGATGTCTTCCTAGACGTCTTTTTAGGTCTTCCTCCGGAGCTAGAGGTGTATTTCTCTTTTGATCTTGTGCCAGGAGTGGAACCGGTGTCCATTCCTCCTTATAGGATGGACACACCTGAGTTGTAGGAGCTCAAGAGACAGTTGGAGGAGTTATAAGCGAAGGGTTTCATCCGACCCAGTACTTCTCCTTGTGGTTCGCCTGTCCTGTTTGGAAAGAATATGGACGGTACCCTCAGACTTTGTGTGGATTATTAGAAGCCGAACCAGTTGACGGTTAAGAACCGATATCTTTTACCAAGGATTGATGATCTTTTTTATCAACTTCGAGGATAACGAGTGTTCTCAAAGATTGACTTGAGATCCAGATATCATCAGTTATGCGTTAGACCATCAGACGTACCACTTATAGCTTTTCGGAGTAGATATGGTCTATACGAGTACTCAGTTATGCCGTTCAGACTCACAAACACGCCAGCATTTTTCATGGATCTGATAAATTGTGTGTTCCATCCTTATCTTGATTCTTTTGTGGTAGTCTTCGCAGATGACATCTTGGTGTACTCTCACACTCGACATGACCATGCCACCCATCTTGAGATCTTACTGAGTACACTGAGAGAGCATCAACTATATCCTAAGCTCTAAAAGTGCCACTTTTGTATGGACCAAATACACTTCCTGGGTCATATTATCTCAGAGGCAGGAGTTGCGGTAGACCTAGAGAAATTAAGAGTAGTAGTTTCCTTGGAGAAGCCTAAGAATGTGTTTTAGATACAGAGTTTCTTGGGGATGGATAGTTACTACAGGCATTTTATACAGGACTTCTCCCACTTAGCATCGTCGTTGATGGGTTTGACTAAGAAGGATGTAAAGTTTGTTTGGACAGAAGCTTGCGAGACAGACTTTCAGAAGTTGAAGGGAAAGTTGACATCAACACCAGTCTTGATACTCCCAGAGCAGGGGTGGAGATATACAGTTTACTATAATGCATCAGGTATTTGTCTAAGAGTAGTGTTGATGCAGGGCGATCAATTTGTTGCGTACGAGTCTCAACAGTTGAGGCCACATGAGAGGAATTACCCGACGCATGACCTCGAGTTGGCTACAGTTGTTCATGCATTGTGATGTTGGAGACATTATCTCTTGGGAGAGCATTTTGTGGTTTTCACTGACCAAAAAAGTATTAAATACATCTTTACTCAGCGTGACTTGAATCTGAGACAGTGAAGGTGGGTCGAATACCTTCAGTCTTTTGACTTTGAGATTGCCTATACACCTGGTAAGGGTAATACAGTAACTGATGCACTGAGTAGGAAGTCTCAGAGACAGGTAGTGCAGGAGGCCAGTGGTGAGTGGCAGCTTATGGCTTTGTTCTCTGAGATGCATTTGGAGGTACATGATAGTCAGGGGAAAACCTATCTTTCTTCCTTTGATGTGACTTCTACCCTCCTGGATAGAGTGAGGATGAGACAACTATCAGATTCAGAAGGCCTAGTTCTATGGGAGTCGGTGGCAAGTGAGGACCCTTCTCCTAGATGGACGATAGGCGATGATGAGGTATGGCGTTTCCATGGATGAGTTTGGGTTCCAGGGGATATACGTGAGGAGTTGATGCAGGAGTTTCATGCTTCAGTTTGGGCAGTTCATCCCAGAGTTACCAAAATGTACCGTGACTTGAGACGTCAGTATTGGTGGCCGAGTATGAAAAGAGAAGTAACTGGTTTTGTTATGAGATGTTCCACCTATCAGCAGGTGAAGGCGGAGCATCAGAGGCCAGCCGGACTGTTACAGCAATTACCCATTCTGGAGTGAAAATGGGATGATGTCATGATGGACTTCGTGAATGGATTTCTGAGGTCACTTCGAGGCAATGATGTCATGTGGGTTATTATAGATAGAATCACTAAGGTATATCAATTTTTGCCGATCAAGGAGACCTTCAGCGTTGACGATCTCTAAAATTTGTACATTTGAGAGTTAGTACACCTTCATGGGGTCCCTCGTGCTATCGTTTCAGATAGGGATGCCCGCTTTACATCTCATTTCTGGAAGAGTTTTCAGAGGGCACTGGGTACATAGGTGCTTCTGAGCACAACTTACCATCCTCAGACCGATGGCCAGTCAGAGCATACGATACAGGTGCTAGAGGACGTGCTGCGTGCATGCGTCCTGGACCTTGGGGGATCTTGGGAGAAGCACATAACCCTAGTCGAGTTTTCCTACAATAATAGTTTGCAGGAAACTATTAAGATGGAACCTTATGAGGATTTATATGTTAGGCCATGCCGATAACCCTTGTGCTGGTTAGAGGCAAGTGATACAGCTTTACTGAGACCACGTCTCATGCAGGAGACATCTGAGCAGGTCCAGTTGATTCAAAAGTGGATGGCTACAACACAGTCTCGCCAAAAATCTTATGCTGATCGCTGTAGAAGACCCTTGGATTTTGTGGGCGGGGATCAGGTTTTCTTGCGTGTTTCGCTGAGGTTGGGACACAGGCGGATCAGGAGACAGGGTAAACTTTCACCGAGGTATATGGGGCCATTTGAGATTCTGGAGAGAGTCGGTTCAGTTGCATACCGGTTGCAGTTACCACAGTGGTACCGTTCCATGCACGATGTCTTCCATGTATCTCAGCTGCTCCACTATCATTCAGACCCATCTCATGTTTTCCATCTTGAGGAGGGTGAGCTTTAGGTCGATCCATCCTTTGTGGAGTATCCGATTCGTATTGTTGATAGGAGTGCGAATGTTCTCCGAGGCCAATCAGTTCCTCTTGTACGGGTGCTATGGAAGCATGGCCGAGTGCAGGATGAAACCTGGGAGCAGGAGACAGACGTACGTGCTCAGTGGCCGGAGTTGTTCACAGATGTGTCTTCACCACCCTTGGAAGGGAAATTCAAGGACGAATTGCTTTAAGGGGGGAAGTTTTTAAGAACTCGGTTCTTGTTTTGAGGTACGAGTTTCTTCTTTTCCCCTTTACTTAAGTGTTTTGGAGAAAATGAGGAAAATGGGGAAAAAATCCCAAATTTTATGGGTACACACCGTGTACTTTTCCACACACCATGTACTTTGGCCATGTGGGATGAGCACACAGGGCATGTAGGACTGTCGGTGATGAAAGGTCTAAAAACTGACTACACACTATGTACTAGGTATTTACACGCCATGTAATCAGTCGGCAGGTGAAGAGTAAGGCGGTAGAGGCAGCTGCCAGCTGAGCGACAGTACACGCCATGTATTTATAATTACACACCGTGTACTCATGTTAACAGATGAACAGTACTTCGGTGGAAAGAAGTCGTCAGGGGAATAGTTTAACAAATAAAAAGTACACACCATGTACTTGAGAGTATAAGCCGTGTAGTTTGTTTTTTCGCTTAAAATGGGTAGTAGCCTACTCTTTTGACAGAGAAAGCTTAGAATGTCAGAGGAGCTGAGGAGAGGAGGGTAGATCTTAGGAGAGCCTCCAACCGCACACCGGGAATCAGATTTTTCCACCATCGATCTTGTTGGAACCGCGCGGGTAAGATCTTCCTTCTCCTTGATCCGTTCTTACCAATTCTTTCCCAAGGGGAATTTATTTGAGGTTGAGCATGTAGTTTTTTATCTCAGATCTACGCCTTTCTCATGCGTTTTGAGAGTCATTGTTAATGTATATCGATCAGGGGAGATCGAGGTAGGTGGTCTGGTGTTTATTTACAACTATTGAGCTGAAAGTGTGTACCAGTGTGCTATGAACCCATGTTTAGGGTGTCTTATGGCTGTGGCCTTTGCTGAAAGTTATATAGAATTGTATAGATAGACTTTTGATAAGTTAAAATTGTTGTTTGGGATAATTTATTAGATCTAGGACCCCCCGGGGGTGCGTTCCTCTGTTTAGCCATTTGGCCATGATACCTATGGGTATACCGTGAATTTTAGAATTCTTTGAATTTCCCTGAGAGGAATTGTATATAATTTCTTGCTTATATGTTGGGCTCGGCTCAGTTATTTTTATAGCCTAAGGGTAGTGTTCATTTAGCCTGTGGGAAACTCTTCTTATGCATATGGGCAGTAGATTCTGTACCTGTGGGCGACACTTCGTACGCTTGTGGTTAATATTCGTTATGCCTGGGGGCAGACACCTGTGGGTTTTGATTCTGATTACCAGAGGGTAAGGATTTCATGTCTATGGATAGTGTTATCGCGAGTATTCACCATGTTGATTTTTATATGTTATACCTACCAAGTTAAATCATAGTCTTGGCATGGGTAAATGAATATTAAGATGGAAATATAACTGGTAGAGTTAGTTACTTTTGAGTACTGCTTAGTTTATTGCATTTTACTACTGCACACTATTGTTGCACATTTTCACTGACAGCTGGGTGTAGGCCTTTGGTGGGTGCCTACTAGGATTTATTTCTCACACCCTATTTGGTTCATGTCTTCATCCCAAATAGACTGCATTGTTGTATGTGTCGATAGGGGCAAGAGTCCCTATACAGGTACATGATTGTAGAAGAGGGGTATGAGAGCATGGGACTAAGCTTAGGCTTGTGATGCTCCTACATTCTGTTTACTCTGTTTTTTATTGTTTGGATGTACCTTGTACTTTGAGTTGTATTGTATTGTAGTGTATCCTGTTTTGGATACTTTCATAGAATTAGTGACATGCTGCATTATTATATATAACTGTTGGTTATCTCTTACTTCAGTTTTCCATTTCAGTTTTATATTGTTGACTGCTTCTACTGTTGTATGTTATTTATCTTTCCACTGCACTACACTTTGAAAAATAAGGGCATAGTTTCCCCACTATCATACATGGGCTCTCGCTGCTAGTCGGTAGCCTCTGGATTTTGGGTAAATGCGCTTGAGATCATGTGACTAACCGGGTTCGGGGCACTAGTTGTGTGGCTTCCGGATCGGGGACATTACACTATTAAAACATGGTAATAAACTAAATTACCATAAATCCATAATGAAAAAAATAAAAAATTCAACATTCCTTATGTAAAACATAGATTATTGGATATATTACTTAAATCCAAAAATGCTATAAACTCCATCAGTGATAGCATAAATCACTTTGTCAACAAATCATTAATCAGTTCCAAGATAATCGGTACTATCCAATTTACTTTATCCCTACCAATCATCTATTCATCCAACCTAAGAACTATTATTTTCAACATCAGAAATATATTAAGGGTTATATTTCCTTAATCACGTGTTTTCCATAAAGTATCACCTTTCTATTAAATCAATTTTCTAGTTCATCAGTACCATTCAACATATTATTGAAAATATTTATAAGAAAAAATTCAACAAAAAATAATTATAAATATTCATAATTATAGAATTCCAATACATAAACACTTTAATTATTCCACCTAATCCTTAATACATTAACTAGGCTTCATTATATTATTCATTAATACCTATTTACTTTTATATATCATTTTTAGTCTCTTCATCGTCAATAATAAAACCATTACTCGTACAACCCTACTAATTCCTTTCACGATATTTCCCCTTAGGACATCGATTTTTATAATTCCCATACAATCCATATTTAAAACTTTCAATGATCAATCATACCTTAGGGAGACCATTATTCTCATCCATTGTGTTAACCAAACTTTTTATTTTTACTTTGTAGTTACTTACTTTGTGTCCTTATTTTCTACACCCAAAAAAACTTCTCATCCCTCTAAGATAGTCCCTTGGGTGATTATTCCCACATTCTAAACATATAGGAAACTGAATATTCTTTCATCCATGGTCTCCCCTACCCGAACTCTTAGTGAACTCTATCCTTCTTTTCTTTGGTGAGTCAAAGAGTTGGTTAAGGTTTATATTGTTAATAATTTTACATGATAACTAATTAGGAATAATAACAATATCCTTTACCCCAACCATCACCCCATTTGGATTATCATCAACAAATTATTTTCCACATTAAATGTTAACCTAGTTCCTTCTGGTCCCCACCATCGAATAAAACAAAAAATAAAAGGATGAGCAACACTAATCGTAGTGTAAAACCACATAATCATGAAAAAATCACCAATTGGATATCTAAATCATGATAAATTATTTTTAATCTATGACATATTAGGTTTATACTAGGTCATTTATAGTAATCATATATTTAAATAATTCATGATGGTTTATAAAGAGTTTATGAATTTCCAAAGTATATCCCCCAGTAGTGTCAAACTAGGTGTGAAACATGACCTATTTTCATGCACCAGGTGATGATTGAGTCCAATTCAACTCTCCCTTTTTGTAGTTATTACCATTAAGAACCTATGTTCTAGATCTACATCCACTTTTAGTATCCATAAGAGGATTTAATATATTAGAAACCACTTTATCTATCATTTACCAAAATTCTAGGATATTTTCCTATAATTTGAATCATTATGACACTGATACTTAGAGACATACATAGGCATATCCTTATAAATATCCTTAGGGATTTCACTAAAGTTTTCTCATACTAGTTTACAAAGGTTAACTAAACCTATCCTATGATTACAACTATAGCAAACCAGGATTTTCATTAATAGATATTATATATTTTTAGATGAATATTAAATACATTACAAAAATACATGCCTAAAAACCATAATATTTTAGTGTCCTTGGATAATAAGTACACAATATTCTAATTATGTGAAAAATATTAAACGTCTCCCAAAAATATATTCCCCTTTAGTACTATTCACAAAGATACCATACTTAAAACCTTTCTTCATAACATAGGGAAAGGAAACATAAGAAAGGGTGAGCTCAAATGATGAGTAAGGGTAAAAAAGGGAGATATATAATTATATCATAAACATAAGGTTATGAGAACACAAGAATAACATTTAAAAATCACAACCTTCATATTAAAAACAATAATATTGAGTCATGGAATAAATATTGGTATTTTATAAGATATTAATAAAAAGTAAATCAAATAACATCTGGCATGAGATCATAACATTATCACAATACTTGGAATTTCGGTATACACATAAGTATAGAAAATTATTTCCATAATAGTAAAGGATCACTACCAAGACTATCATAGTGTAATGGGTTCACTCCCTAAACCATCATTATAGTCAATTTTTAATCCCAATACCATCATAATCAAATGACTCCCTTACTAAATCAGGATCACTCCCCATTACACTCTTGTTTATCTCATGATATATAAATCTTTACCTAATGCATTGGAAGGAGATACATATCCCACCTATTTGATAATGAAAATCAGACATATGTATGAAACACGATAATAAAACATTCATCACATAATAACCCATTAAATGAAATGGGTTTTATAAAAATTTAATCATATCATAACCTATATAAAAGATATAGGTTTCATAATCATTTTATCATAGCACAACCCATGAAAAAAGAAGTAATTTTTATAAGATTTTTTGGGTATAACTCATGGAAGAGAAATAGGTTTCATAAAAATATTTTCATCATAAACATAAACCATTCAGAGAAAGAATAATAATTTTATCCTTGGATCATATCACCATTAAGGAATATATAACATCAAAATATGTCATTTTAGGTGGAAAATAATTTTGAAAATACACTTGGAACATTCCTTAAGGAAAATAACTTTTCTTTAAAAATCACTTATTATAACTAAAAATTCATAAAATATTTTTGAAATCCTTTTATTTGAAAATTACCTTGAAAATTATAAATGAATATTTAAAAATAATTTAAAACATTTATAGAGGAAAATATCCTTTCTACTTTTATAAACACTTTTTAAAACACAAAACATTTTAAAATCCTTTTCATTTTTAAATCATTAATTTAAAATATATATTTTTTCCAAATATTAAGGAAAAAAATTTCATTGAAAATAAATTTGAAAACTTGTAAGGGAAGATTGAAATCATTTAGTGTTCACGATAGTGGGAAATAATGTTCATGTCATGCATGTTAAAAACAAAGATTCTTTTCACATTTTTAGTAAAATCAAAAGGAGCATTGTTTGGAAAGTGACATGAAGATTAAATTTTAAAAAAAATTATAAAAATTAAAACATGTTTAAAAATGAATTTTTAAAAATAATAGAGGATCTGTAATTTATTTTAATTTTTTTTAGAAAACTTGGTTTTGGAAGAAAATAGATTTTTAACCAAAGAGAAAAATAATGTCAGATTTTCTTAAAAACATTTTCTTAATTTTTTGAAGTATAAAAGAGTGGAAAAAATGGAATATTATTTTAAAATATCATGACTAACCATATGATAATAAAATTAATGAGAATTATTTAGATTTAGTTCATAATATTTCAACATTGGAGACTTAATCATAGACAATCTCGATAAATGATGAGATTGTAATATAAATCCATTTCCACTTTGGTAAAATCTCAATCATAATCCCCATGAAGTAATAAAATTATCTAAAACTTATAATATCATTAAAATAAGGATATTAATGATATAAATTATAAAAGGTACACTATATACACCTCATAGAAAAAGTCAGGTGCATAACAGAACATAGGTCTCCAAGAAAGAAATTTTGACAAAAATCCATTACCGCTTTGGTAAATTTTGAATTGTAAAAAATAGATCCTCAAATAGATATTTTAATACCCATAATTATAATTATAATAATAAAAAAATACATTAATGGTATGTATATACACAACATAAAAAAACATGTGGTGAATATGACTTGTGTCTCACAGAAAATAAAAGTGAGATAAAACTCCCTTACAACTTTAGTAATCTTTTGAATTGTAAGAACCAATAAATAATAACATCAAAAGAAACTATAAATATCATTAAAATAATGATATTAATGATATAACATGTTAAATTGGTAGTATATACACCATAAAAAATAAGCAAGTGGTGACTTTTCATATGTCTCCTAGAAATAAAAGAGAGACTAGAAATCCGTTACCACAAGTCTTGATATCCTTCGTACATGTTTAGACCTAATTTATAATAAATATATGTTTATTAAAAATATATTATATAACCATAATTATATATATATATATATATCATACAAAATATTATTTACTTATGACCTTTTGATAAGTGTGTTTTATGAATATATTTTAGAATGTTTTAATGTATTAATTTGAGTATTTAAATGAATATTCTTTCCAATTGTTGGAAAATTTAACTTGATTTATATTTTGTGGCAGGATACATTAGATTTGTAAGAAAGGAATGAAAAGTGGTATAAATATGATCAAAAGGATCCATTTCTCTGCAATCTTCGCTCACTGTGTAACACCTGATTTTTGAGGAAGAACGAAGATGGAAATTCTATAAAAACGCTATTACATATCATGTACCACAAGTACAAGCTGTGACTTCATTAGAGAAGAAGGCCACTTTTAGAACAATATGTGATAAGAAAACATGCTGTGAAATTCTAGTACACATCGTATACATTCCATACACGACATTACAATGATCAAACTTCAAATTTATGAACTAGATTTTTGAAATATTCTCACAGACATAGAGGCGATGTAGACAAGGTTTACATGATGTGTAGGCCAAGTACATGTCGTGTAGGTGGTAAAATTTCAAAAATCTCAATTGAGATCTATGCACACATCACACATATTCATAAAAAATGGTTCACCATTACATGATGTTACCACCAAGGACATGAAATGACAGTAGTTAGACAGAACCTTTCCAGCGCCTATAAATAGAGACCATGGCTCCACCTTTGGAGAATTCGTATTCGGCTGGAGATTAAATCCCGAAGTGAAGCTTCTACACTTCCCCAATTTATTTCTTTATTTTCTTTTATGTTTTTATTTTATTTTTTCCTTCCCTCTTATTATCTCATCATTTGGATGAGGGGGTAAACCCTCCAGTACTAGGGTGATGTAATTGAAGGGGGAAATGTATGCTGGATTTATATCTATTTATTATTCATGAGTTGGTTTGTGAAATTTTTATTTCAAAAATCCAGTCCCTTTCTTTTTCATTTATCGTGATCATCTATATTTGAATAAAAAAGTAATGTTTGAATTGTGCAACCGACTACCTTAAAGATTGAATGACCATTATCAACTTTAGGGAATATCAGGTTTAAAAATTGGTATCAGTACAAACTTGATTCGGCAACACCCTAAACTACCAGACTAAGGGAAATAAGGGTTTTTTCATTAAGGAAAATATACCATGACCATTGGATCTCCCTCGTTCCAACTCCGACACCAATCATGAATTAATCAACCAATTAAATCTAATTGTACCTAAAATTGGAAATTACAAAACCCTAGAATGCTTTCTAAATATGATCACAAAACAATTAATCAATATGATTTGTTTTCTTTCTTCGAATCAATCAAATAAATCTTCTCTTTAGCTCTTTCTCAAATTTAATAAAATAAATATTTTGAAATTATAATCAAGCTAAAATCACCATCTCTATGGGTTCAATCTCTAACTTTACATACACTACATTTTAATTAATCAAGTAGCATAGTTTGAGTTTTATAAATTTCTTTTTGCATAGACACATAGGGAAATAATAACACCCTATGAGGATATCACCTTTTATTACCAATTTATTAACAATTCCATGTTAAAGTCATGTTTCTGGAAATAACTTCTTTATTTTTCATATATGTTTTGATTTGTTATTTTTGGTCATCTTACTTTGATTATGGTTCTATAATATCCAGAATAATAATCATGAAATAATAATTATATTTATACATTAATTATACTTTTAAGATCAATCATGAAATTTGGTTTTGAGAAATTATATATGTTATGATCATGGAAATGGTAGGCCGTAAGTACGCATGAGTGACATTTCAATTTTTTAATGATCATTATAGAAAGTGGTTAAGAAATATTTTACCTTTATAGAATGATAATAATATCACAAGTAACACATTATTTTTTAAATATAATTATATATATAATACATGTGGTGTAATGATGAAAAGAGAGTGTCACATCTCTTCGTAAAGGCAATAGTCCACAAATACATGAATGTCCTTATCATATTTCCATTAGTGAAAAGGTAAGAAATAAAATGATATATTATATTTTAATAATTATAAATATTTCATGAATATAATAATTATATCTTTTATATCACATATATTCATTAAAATAATTCTTATCACATTCCATGTAAAGCATTAGTGAAAAAAGAATCACATCGCTTCGCGAGGCGGTCGTCCACTGTACACACGAGCAACGTTATCATATCCCCTAAGGAATGTAAAGTAAAAAAGGTATATTTGATATAATGACTCCAGGGGTATAATTATGTTATAAAGATAATATATATACTTCATTTCCATCATCATACCCAACTATGATACTTTGTAATGGAATAACCAATGTCATCAGTTTGTGAAATGGTAGTCTGTCGTACACATGAATAATAATTTCACAACCTATTTGATGGAAGTGGAGATGGTTTTAGGTCATTAAATTAATATAAAAAACTATAATTATATTTAATAGTCTGTGTTTATTATATCATATTTTTTAAATAATAATCAAAGGAGGCGGTGGAATAAATAAAATAAAAATGATCATTGAAGAACATTACCTCTTCTTTGAATAACCTCCTTAGGTTTGCAATAAAATTCTTTATAGGATGGATTTATGACCAAAATAAAGATTCTAAAATGAGAGGAGTGAATTTTGTAAGTGATTTTGGAAGGTATTTTTTGAACCAAAATGGTTTAAAGGTGTAAATAAAATAGGAGAGGTGGTAGCCTTTTATAAGCGAGGTGAGTGACACACTTGTAATTATTTGAAAAGAAAAAGGTGTACCCATGTCCTAATCATGAAAAAAGGCTACAAAATAGAGTATTATAGAGAATTATACATTATAGGGTAGAAATATGGCCATAAAATATATTTTATACTTGTGTTTAAGTCATTTAAACCATTATCGTTTTAGTTTAACCCCTGATAAACCCATTTTTAGCTTAACCATGATATATATATTTTTTAAATATTTTTACTATTCATTATGGATAGAAATTAAATTAAACTTATTAGATAATATAAATTATTATTATTATTAAAAATATTTAATCCATTATTTCAAATTCTATTCACATAAGTGTAAAAATTTAATTTAAAATTAATCACAAAGATGTGATGAAAATGTGAGTTTTCAAAGGGGAAACGTTAAAAAGTTTACAAGGTCTTTATATAAAAATTCAATATAAAAATGATTCTAATGACCTAAATTTTATTAATAGATATATAATTTAACTAATTTTAATTTAAAACCAATTTAAAATATAATTTATCTGTATAATTAATTTAAAAAAAAAGGAATATTTCAATTAAAATTCAGTACTTTTCACTATTTATCAAAAAATTAATGTTTTCAGAAAATTAAAAAATATTCACCATAATATAATTTTGAAATGATGATTTAAAAAATTAAAATATATTTTTTAAATAAATTTTCTATAAGTTACAAAAAATATTTTTAAAATAAGTGCGCCAAAAGATGACAACACTTCTTTTTAGAAAAATACAGTTTTTAAGCATAAAAATGGATTTATTCTTATCTCTTATCTAAAAAACACATAAGATGAAATTTAAATAACTTATTGAATATATAATATATAAATTTCATTAAAATCATTCACAAAAAGTTTTTTTTTTAATTTATTGAGGAAAAACAAATTTGTTTACATAAAAATAGTTTTTCCAAAAAAGGTTTCCTTTATTTTCCAATAGTTTTTATTTTCATTTTTAATTAATTTTTCACTAAATAATTAATTATATATATATTTGTAAAGCATATATTTTCATAATTTAGTTAATCCTGTTCATACCCACCATTCCAACGGCTAGGTGATAACTATTATATATTAATATTTTAAAAATATGACATTTTTTGTTTAAAATAAGTGTTGCATGTAATGAAAACCAAACTCAGTGTTACATGTAACACAAAATATTGAAAAGATAAAATTCAATTGTATTTTTGCACAAAATATTGGGGTGTTACAATATTTTACCTTGAAATTATAGGATGTTAAATTAAATTTATTTTATAAAAGTAATATTCTTTTAATTTTTTTGGTATCATTTTCCACCAACTTTGAACTTTTTACAAAGTATATAAATAATCTTTTTTTAAACGTTTTCTGTACTGACAAAATTTTCCACTTCCTTACATAGTTTTCTTTAGTAAAATCCCTATCTAATTTTTCATGTTTTTTCACAGAAATTTAATTTTCTATTTATATATAATATTTTCTTAAAATGTATAAAGAAAATAAAGGTCATTTCTTTAGCTTTCTCCATGTAAAATTTACCTCCATTATAAAAGTGTTTTTCATCGATCTCAATATCCTTTAATATTTCTTATGATTTACTGGGAATATTCTATAATGAAACCATATATCTTTGATGTTTTATGATAACCTCTTATGTTGTTTTTATAAAACCCATTTCTTTTTCATGGGTTAATTAAGTTATGATGAAATTATGAATGTTTATAAGTTCATATGGCACTAATATATATGCTTTATCATTATGTGATAGGTGGTTTAATTATATATTATCAATGCATTTGGTAATGTTTTATATCTCATGAGATTGAGATAGGATAAGGGTGGTTATCTAAATCCCACTATGTTTTGGGACACAAGTGGTTATCCCAAGTATACTATATTGTGGGAAGAAAGTTAGCTATGATCATTATGATGTGAACACATTAGTGGTTAAACTTGACATATGTTATGATTTCTATTCTTATGTTTTGAACAAATTATTTTTTTTGTAATAAAAGACTTATGCCATGACTTATGGTTTATCATACATGATTTATTGGGTATGATTATTTTATGTTATATACATGCACCTTGATTATATTCTCATACCTATATGATCGTATTATTCTCACTTATGATCTTTGATTGATGACTCTTATGTTTATACTTAATTATAATTTAATCTCACCCCTTTTTATGTTTATATTTTCTTGGCTATGAAGGAGAGTATTATGTTTCATGTGTAAAATAGGGTATAATGTAAGAATAATATTTATGGGAGATGTCAAAAATACTATAAAATAAGTTATTTATGTACATAATCTCCAAAGAAATTAAACCTATAGGTTCTAGGGTGTGATTTATTATGATATTTAAATAATAATCATGAAAAATTATTTAGTACATGTGTATGAAATGATTGAGTTACCTTAGTTGGTAATAAAGTGAGGTTTAGTTATTTTTGGGGACTATTTTATGAAGAATAATGGGATAAAACAAAAAATAAACTATTTTGAACAAAAGTGATGTAGGAAGAACCTTAAATTTCATAGGTTGAAATAAAGGTATTATAATTTAAGACATATTAGGATTTATTTTCTTTATCATATGATTAATTACACTGATTATTTTTACTTGATAATCACACTAACCATTTTGGTTTTAATAAGATATGAAAGATAAAATCATGAAATTATGGTAGTGATAGGTATGATCAATACTAAAAACATCTTATTTGATCCTAGTTATATGAATTTCTTCAAATATTAAAAATTCTCAAAGACTATTTATTCATATCCCCAATAACTATATATTACATTATTAGTAAAAACTCCTAGTGGTTTAATGAAGATATTCTAAGTCTACAACTCTTATCCAATAGAAGTTTGTGGGAATATATTTCTTGAAAATATTATTATTCTACCTTTGGATGAATTTGATGTGATTTTGGGAATGGATTTTATCTCTCTAAAAAAATTCCATATCAATTTCTAGGATAGGGAAATCACATTTCACATCCCAAATCAACCTATGATCATCTATTGATTCAAGTATGACCATGAACTACCTATGGGAATTACTTCTATTATATGGGTCTTAATACCCAACCATGAGGGTAATTTAGCTCAAATAGTGGGGGATAACTCAATATTAGGTGTATTTTTATTGTGAATTAACACATTGATGTTTTTCATGAATAATTACCTAGTCTTTCCCCAAATCACAAGGTTGAGTTTTACATATAACTCAAACCTACATATATCAAAGGCTTCATATAGAATAGACATGATTAAATTAGAGGAATTAAAGAATAAAATTCAAGAGAATCTAGATAAGGGTTTTATATTCCCATGTTCTTCACCATGGGCTACATTATTACTCTCTATTAATAAGAAATATGGGTCAATGTGCCGCTATATTAACTATTGTGAACTTAACAAGATCATGATCAAGAACATGTGTCATCTAACTCATATTGATGACTTGTTTGATCAGCTACAAGGGGTTCAATACTTCTTCAAGATTTACCTTCAATATATATATCATAAATTAAGGGTAAAAAGGTAGGATATATCAAATACAACCTTTCATACTAGATATGGATACTATGAATTCATAGTGATTCTATTTGGACTCACAAATTCCCCTACTATCTTTATGAATTTGATGAATAGAGTTTTTAGAGATTACCTTGATTTATTTTTGGTAGTATTTATATATGATATTCTCATATATTACAAGATAAATAAAGAGCATGAATATCATTTGATTATCGTGCTGAAGACATTGAGAAAGGATAAACTGTATGAAAAATTTAGAAAGTGTGAATTATGGCTACATAAAGTATCATTCTTGGGTCATGTAATCATAAGAAAGAGTATATATGTGGGTAATTCAAAGATATAAGTGATTATAGGATGTCCTAGACCAAAAAATATAATATATATACAAAAGTTTCTTGAATTCATGGGATATTATCAGCTTTCTGTGTGAAATTTCTCATGACCATCAAATCCACTAACCATGTTAACACAAAAGGGAGACAAGTTCTTATAGACAGATGAATGCGAATAAAATTTTAAGAATATTAAGAGAATATTGGTCACTAATCATGTACTTACATTACCTTATAGTGGGGAATGGTTTATAATATATAATGATGCATCAAAGAAGGGATTGGGATGTTTTCTCATTTAGAATGAAATGGTGGTTGCTTGTGCCTCACATCAATAAAATATTCATGAGTGAAATTAATCGATGTATGATTTGGAGATAACTGTGGTAATATATTCATCAAGTAGATGGAGGAATTATCTTTATGGTGAAAATCATGGAATATATACAGACCAATATTCACACAGAAGGAGTTAAACATGCACAAAAGAAGATAGTTTGAGTTTGATAAAGGAATATGACTTATTGATACATTACCACCTTGGGAAGAAAAACAATATGGTTTATGCTATCAATATGAAATATCATGAATCCTTATCCATGATAAGGATTTAAAGAGACCAAATACTTATGGATTTTTAAATGATGGATCTAGAATCACGAGGGAAGTGGAGAAATCCTAACTTTCCCAAATGAATACACAAAAATACATCCTTGTAAATATTAAGGTGGTTCATAAGGAGAATATGGAGTTATAGAAGAAGGCATAAAATATTTTATAGTTAAAATTTTAAAATTAAAGAATTATAAGATTCGAGAAATGAGTTTTTAATCCATCAATACTAGAATTGAAGAAGATATTGGATAATTCACATAGATCACCATTATCTATCAATATAAGAAGTACAAATATGTATAGGGATATCAAGAATCATTCATGGTGGGAGAACATGATGGAGGAGATTTCAGAATATGTATATAGATGCTTGGTATGTAATAAATTTAAGTTAGAATAGAAAAAGTCTTAAGGGATGATGAAACCATTACCTATGCCAGTATAGAAATGGGATAACATCACCATATATTTATTTGTAGGCATTTTTAATACCTATAAATTTTATAATTATATTTGGGTTGTAGTTAATCACCTTATAAACTCAATGCATTTCATTGTTATATGAGAATATGTATCATTTGATCAATATTCCAAGATATGCATCAATAAAGTGTTAAGGATTCATGGAGTACCACTTTCAATTGTATATGATTAAGATTTTAGGTTTACCTCAAAGTTATGGAGATGTTTTCAATAGGTATTGCACTACTGGAATTCTTGGTAATTGCGATGACCTATTTGCGACGGGATCTCGTCAAAAATAGGCTTTAGCGACGGGGCCTCATCACAAATAGCCCGTTGCAGAAAACGCTGTCGCAAAAACAATTATTTGCGACGAGAAACATCTCCGTCGCAAATATGCTTCCGATTATATGTATTATATATAAGAAATGTTTTCGTGACGAGCCCATTGCAAAAAAAATTACACTTCCTGCGATGGGCCCGTCGCAACAAATTGTTTGCGACAATAATACTTGAACGTTGAAAATATGTTTTTAAAAATATTTAGTTAGAATATTTGCGACGAGGTCCCATTGCAAAAGGTCCTGTCACAAATAACAAATTAATTTAAAAAAATAAAATTTAATAAAATTACGATTAGTGAAAAAATAATATTACTATTATTAAAATAATAAAAAAATAAAAAATATTAAAATTCTCAATATTCACAAAAAATAATAATAAAATATTAAAAATTAAATTATGTAATATTTTTACCAATATAAAAGATAGAAAATGTAAATAATTCATATTAAAATGTTAAATTCAAATGTTTGTAACATAAAAAAATCACTGGGGGGAGGGTAGTCTTCTGGAGGAGGTGGAGGAGCTGAAGGAGATGGTGGAAGAAACTCCATCCCTAAACTACGATTCAGACGGCACATGTACTCCATCTGCTCGTGATGCTGCTGCTGCCATCGACGCATCTGCTCCTCATAATGCTGCTTCTGCTGCTGCTGCCGCCGACACATCTCATCATACTGCTTCTACAAAGTCTCTATATGATCAGCCTGAGCTCACAACTACTCCTGATACTATGAGACAGAAGATGATGCCTCTCCACGAGCTCCTCTCGAGCTGGACACTGACATCGCAACAGTACCATAATAAGTACTAGGAGTCAAATGAGAGACGATTCCAACTACTCTGCCCTTCTCAAAGCCATATTGAGTCGCCTACATCCATGCCGCCTCATCGAAATAGTGAGCACTGGTCTGCTCAGCCGTCTGGTCCTGACCCTCAGCCTATGTCTGAGAGTTCGCAGCCTCATATGACTCCTTTAATTCCAATTTAAAATTAAAATTGTCAAAGAATTATATACAGTTAATTGTTAAACTGAAAAAATAATACTAACCACAATCTGACGCTGGAAATCACCTCTAATCTCTCCAGTAGCTGGATCACTGTACATCCTCCGATAAACGTCGAACTCCGTAATATCAGGATGCTCGACTGTCTACAGAAATATAAAATAAACTGTTTATATTTAAAGTTATATAAAATATTTAAAAAATATACTTATCAGATGCTCTCTATGCGAACTGAATATACGACTACCAGCTCGATGCGTCACCTCCTTTCTCTCCCAGTTCTGTCCTCCCACTGAATATCTCCTCTGAAATCCACCACCCAACCAGTGTAAACATAATCCATCCCAAACATGAGATGAAATGTACTCTGGTCGGTAGGCTCTACACGACTCATCAAATTCTGTCACCCCTACTTTCTTAATGGCTGTTCTTCTCAAATTGTGCAAAAACTGGCGAAAACGGTCACGCATAGAAACCTTCCATGCCGTGTGGATAACATCTCACATGCTATCATAGATAGGATGCCATAAACCCTACAAAAAATTTATAATATCAATTTATTAATAAAATAAATTTCAAAATAAATATTATTTATTTACATACCATCCAATGCTAGAACATGTCACGTCACACATCAACGGGAATCTGTTCCCATGTAATCCATGGCTGAGAAAAAAAATTGCGCAATATAGTGCTCCCCTGTCCAATAGCTACATTCTGAAAACTACGAAAAAGGAATAAATAATCAAACAATTAGTATATATATAAATAAATTAATGAAATCTAACTAAAATATATAGGTTACCATACCTCAGTGTGCGTGGATCGAAACCAAGATGTGGGCATCGCTCGGGGATAAGGTTAGGAATCATCAGTCGCGCAAGACCGGGCCCCCTCCGCGTACCTCCTGAACCACCAGTAGGCTGAGGGTCAGCTGATCCCACATCCTCATCATCCAAAGGTAGCTCAGCCTCCTCCAACTCACGCAATAGATTATAGTCCATCTGAAACACAAAATGATTTTTGTTAACAGATAGTTGAAAATAACTATTATATATAGATATATATTAGTTATGATTATAACCAGTATTTAATTATGTCAATGTTCATATTCAACCTCTTATCCATAGCTGTCAATGTCAATGTCTTCATCTTCCTCCCCAGCATCATCAATATCTATATGAGTTTCAGTTTCAGCATCTCTTATAATTTCAAATTCATTTGTAACATCATTAACATCTTCATTACCATCGATCCTTAATTGTGGGGTGTCATCGTCGATATTTACGTCTCTTTGTGAATCAGATGGATTTTGAGCTGTCTCTTGAAAAATTTCAATTCCTTCCACTTTAGCGGAACCACATTCAGTTTGAGTAAACTGATTTTACCAAGATTTCATTTTTATTATTCTCCACCAATCGCTCAAGTCTCTTGAAGTAGAACAGTAATTTGCATAATAAATTTGATGTGCCTGTTGAGCCATTAAAAATGGTTCATTTACTGCAAGAATACTTTTATATTTAATATCGACGATTCCATGATTCAGATGAACACGCAAACCTCTCTCAGTATCCAACCACCGACATTTAAACATTGTTATGTAATTCTATCCTAGATAACACAGCTTAATAATTTCATACAAAATGCCATAAAAATCAACTTCAGTTTCTCTGTGATGTGATCCTTTCAAGAAAACACCACTGTTCATTGTCTTTTTTTGATTCCCCGTATGCATGTGTATGAAATCGAAAACCATTCACCACATATGTATTATAAGATTTAACTATTTTGGATGGTGGGTTACTCAATAAACACAGTCGCTTATCAATTTTATCAGCATATTGAGACACCTGAAAATTTGTAAAACAATTATCAATATAATAAATAATAAACAGAATTGATATTAAACCATCAATAATTTATGTTACCAGTTTATGAAACCATTGAGAATTTTTTTTGTCTGCATTCTTCAAGATTAGCTGCTGTAATTTGTGGAAGTTGTTTCTTGATTTTATTATCATATAACCTACAAATAAAATAAGTTTAAATACTATAACATAAATTATATAATAATTGATAGAAGCACTCACAAGACAAATGTTGTCATTTCTTCACAGTTGATCAAAACGTATGTATGAGCTCTATGATGTTCATTATCTGAAAGCCATTGTTCATGAACTCCACTGAAACCAAGATTTGGCTGATTAAAAACTGTTAATTGATTGTCAATTTCATCATTAACATTCCCCTTGTTTCACCCCATGCGATTCTGTTTTGAGGGATATTGAGATTCAAAATAATGAGAGCAGAAAAAATAAATTTCATCTTGCAAATAAGCTTCAGCAATTGAGCCTTCAACTGATGCTTTATTACCTATTTTTTTCTTCAATTTCTACATGCATCTCTCAAATGGGTACATCCATTGAAACTGTACCGGACCTCCACATTTAGCTTCATGTGGAAAATGTAATATCAGATGTTCCATTGAGTCAAAGAAAGACGATGGAAAGATTTTTTCCAGTTTACATATAATTACAACAATAACTTCTGCTAGTTTTCTTAGCGCATCGTAGTCTATTGTCGCTGCACAAATGTCTCGAAAAAAATATGATATGTCTTTTATAGAATCCCAAACCATAAAATTCAACAAACCTCTGAATACAACCGGCATTAGTCTTTCCATTATAACATGACAGTCATGAATTTTTAATCTTGTAATATAACCATTCTTAACACATCTACCCAAATTACAAGCATAGCCATCTGGAAGTCTCAAATATGCAATCCACTGACAAAATAATAAGTGACTCTCTTTGGATAGTTTATAAGTTTCTTTTGGCTTCATTAACCTCTGTGATCTGATATTTTCAAATAATTCATGTTCTGGTCACCTGCAAATTTTGGCAAGATCTAATCGTGCCTTTATAGTATCTTTGGTCTTACCTGATGTATCCAAAACTGTATGAAATAAATTATCAAAATAGTTCTTCTCAATATGCATAACATCCAACATGTGGCGGACCAAAAAATCATACCAATATGGAAGATCCCAAAAAATTATCCATTTTATCCAATTATGTTCTTTCCCAAAGCCATGAATTTTTTGTTGGTTTACTGTTGGTCCAAATGTGATGGGGGGTAATGAAAGTACAACTGATTTTAACTCTGTACCTGAGATCATCTTTGGAGGTTCATCCCTTTCAATTGTACCATTTCTGAAATGAGATTTATTCCTCCGAAAAGGATGATCGGTTGGAAGAAATCTATGGTGACAATCAAAATAACAAGGTTTTTTTCCATTGACCAACATAAAGGCTTTGTTTTATTTCATACAGTAAGGACATGATTTCAGAACATGTGTACTCCAACCAGAAACATGACATATGCCGTAAAGTCACTAATCGTTCACATCAATTCAGATTTTAATATGAAATTTTGTTTTGAAGCAACATCATATGTATTAACACCATCACTCTAAAATGCATTTAACTCATCAATCAATGGTTTCAAATAAACATCAATATTCTTTTTCGGATGTCTTGGGATTAATAGAGTCAGAAATATATAAGTCTCCTTCATCAACATCCATGGATGAAAATTGTATGGAGTTATAAAGATAGGCCAACATGAATACTGACTACCATAAGAACCAAACAGAAAAAAACCGTCAGTAGAAAGACCCAATCGCACGTTTCGGGCTTCTATAGAAAAAGAAGGATACAGACGGTCAAAATATTTCCATGAATCACCATCAGATGGATGATTCAAGCTTTTATTAGTTGAAATCTTGGTTTTGTGCCATGACATCATTGACGCTGTGTTCTAAGACATAAATAAATGCTGCAACCTGGGTGTATGGGGGAAATATATCAACTGTTTTATTAGAATCGATCTAGACTTCCCTGGTTGATCTTCTTTATACCTTGATTTTCCACATGTGGGACAAATATCCAATGACTCATTTTCGCCAGAATATAAGATGCAATCATTTGTACATGCATGAATCTTCCGATAACTAAGGCCCAAATTACGAATCAACCTCTTTCTCTCATAATAATTTATAGGCAACACATTTCCTTCAGGTAACAGTGTTTTAACCAAAGAAAATATCTGATCAAAATAGTTGTTTGAAATTTCATTATCTGATTTAATAGCCATAAATTTTGCAACCGCTTCTAATTTTCTTATCTTGCAACTAGGATATAATGCATCCTCAGCAGACCTCAACAACTCATAAAATTCTGATGGTGCCAACTTAGGAGTTAAATCAATATCATCGTGAGTTTGATTTTGTTGCACAGATGGACCTGCAACATCATGTACTAAATTTTGAAATCATGATGGATCCAGAATCAAGTTATTAAGATCTTCTTTGGAACTTCATTCACCGTGTTGATACCAAAAAACATAATCTGGTTAAAAACCAAACTGCAAGAAATGACCCCCAACCCTGTCAAATGTGTCAAACGTTCTCAGAGCACATTTTTTACAAGGACACTTAATTGTGCCTTATGAAACATATTCTAGTTTTGATGATGCAAATGCTAAGAAAGCTTTAACACCCTCAATATATACAGGATTTAAACCAGAACCATTGGGATTTCTGTGATGATTTATCCAAGCTCGATTATCTAATAATGACTGATGTCGACTTCCTTGTTCCATATTTTTCTACATAAAATATAAAATCATCACTGTTTTGGAATAGTTTAAAATTATAAAAACACTATCTGAAAAATACGATAAATAATTACAACTACTTAATAATTATCATTAATTAAGGACGACACAATTTCAGTGGATTGACGGCTACTCTTTTGTCCGACAACTCATTTAATTTCATCTTTCTCACACTTATTATTGCTAATTATTCCTAATTATTGCTAATTATTACAAATTATTACTAATTGTTACTAATTATTACAATTTATTACTAATTATTACAATTTATTACTAATTATTACTATTTATTATTAATTTAGCAATACTTGACAATACTTAGTAAAAGGAAAACTGCTTGAATAATGAAAGGAAATTTGGTAATCATCATTGTGGAGATGATTACAAATTTTCCCTTCATTATCCAAGAAGATTTTGTTTACTAATTATTAGTATTAAAAAAATTATATTATCAATATTTACAAAAAAAAATATTAATATTATTAAAATAATAAATTTTTTATAAAATATTAAAATTATCAATATTCACAACAGACGTTGTTCTATTTTTAACATGTTCAAATCTCAAAGGGTCATTAATTGTGAAGTCATGCGTAATAAAAAATTTGTGTCTATCATGTCCAATGTAAACTCTATAATTGTACTTGCATGGTTGATCACCTTGCAAGTAGTGCTGCAATAGGATGACCAAAGTAATAACGTTCTTATCTCTAAGAATCATCTCACATGACACTTTACATAGATCATTCTTCCTAATTATTCCTAATCATTTCTAATTATTCCTAATTATTCCTAATTATTCCTAATTATTCCTAATTATTCCTAATTATTCCTAATTATTCCTAATTATTCCTAATTATTCCTAATTATTTCCAATTATTTCTAATTATTCCTAATTATTGCTAATTATTGCTAATTATTGCTAATTATTGCCAATTATTGCTATTTATTCCTAATTATTCCTAATTATTCCTAATTATTCCTAATTATTGCTAATTATTGCTAATTATTCCTAATTATTTCTAATTATTTCTAATTATTCCTAATTATTCCTAATTATTCCTAATTATCTCTAATTATCCCTAATTATTCCAAATTATTCCAAATTATTCATAATTATTCCTAATTATTCCTAATTATTGCTAATTATTGCTAATTAATGCTAATTATTACTAATTATTCCTAATTATTCCTAATTATTACTAATTATTACTAATGATTCCTAATTATTCCAAATTACTACTAATTATTACTAATTATTACTAATTATTACTAATTATTACCAATTATTACTAATTATTACTAATTATTACTAATTATTAGTAATTATTAATAATTATTAGTAATTATTTCTAATTATTAGTAATTATTACTAATTATTAGTAATTATTAGTAATTATTACTAATTATTAGTAAATATTACTAATTCTTACTAATTATTAGTAATTATTACTAATTATTACTAATTATTACTAATTATTACTAATTATTACTAATTATTACTAATTAGTACTAATTATTACTAATTATTACTAATTATTACTAATTATTACTAATTATTACTAATTATTACTAATTATTACTAATTATTACTAATTATTACTAATTATTCCTAATTATTTCTTATTATTACTAATTATTACTAATTATTCCTAATTATTCCTAATTATTCCTAATTATTACTAATTATTACTAATTATACCTAATTATTACTAATTATTCCTAATTATTACTAATTAGTACTAATTATTCATAATTATTACTAATTATTCCTAATTATTACTAATTATTCCTAATTATTACTAATTATTCCTAATTATTACGAATTATTCCTAATTATTACTAATTATTCCTAATTATTACTAATTATACCTAATTGTTACTAATTATACCTAATTGTTACTAATTATACGTAATTGTTACTAATTATTCCTAATTGTTACTAATTATTCCTAATTGTTACTATTTATTCCTAATTGTTACTATTTATTCCTAATTGTTACTATTTATTCCTAATTATTACTAATTATTCCTAATTAATACTATTTATTCCTAATTATTACTATTTATTCCTAATTATTACTAATTATACCTAATTATTACTAATTATTCCTAATTAATACTAATTATTCCTAATTAATACTAATTATACCTAATTATTACTAATTATTCCTAATTAATACTAATTATTCCTAATTAATACTAATTATTCCTAATTAATACTATTTATTCCTAATGAATACTATTTATTCCTAATTAATACTATTTATTCCTAATTATATCAAATTATTCCTAATTATATCTATTTATTCCTAATTATATCTAATTAATATTACTTATAACTAATTATTTATAATTATAACTAATAATATCAAATTATTAGTAAAACTAAATATAAATAAAAATCCATTGAAATCTAATTAAATTAGAACTAATAAACAACAATTAAAATTAACATAAAAAAATAAATTAAATATAAAAAAGAATAAAACATAAATACCTTAAACTTTGATATTCTGAAGATATTGACGCCCTCTGATTGCTCTCGTATAAAAAATTTCAAGTGAAAGAAAATTTCTCTTTGAAACTGAAGAATGAAGAGAGATATAGAGAGCAAGATCTGAATGATTTGTGAAAAAACGGATGTGAGTATATATAGGTTAGATTAGTTGCGACGAGATTATTAGCGACGAGCTTCCCGTTGCAAATGGTTGTATTTGCGATGGGCCCCGTCGCAATTACCCTCGCCCACATTAATTACAGTCGGCAGTTAAAAGGTTATTTGCGACGGGACCCATCGCAAATAGTACCTGCCGACAGTCTTTTTGCGACGGGACGACATCCCGTCGCAAAAGTGTATTGACCGCCGCCAGGTATTTGTGACGGGTCCCGTCGCAAATACACCTGCGCGGTTTGGCGCGCAAGCCGTGCCAAACTATTTGCGACGGGAGTCGAAATCCCGTCGCAAATACTTGGTTATTTGCGACGGGGAACGTAGCCCATCGCAAATAGATTCTTGGACGGGTTATTTGCGACGAGATCTCTTCCCGTCGCAAATAACCCGCTGCAAATACTAATTTTTCCCATAGTGTTGGATATAGAGAAAATATTTATCACTGCTTATGATCCTTAGTCCGATGGTTACTATGAAGGGACCATTCAAACTTTGGAAGATATAATGAAATCTTATGCAATGGATTTCAAAGGAGTTTGGGATAAACACCTTATCTTGTTAGTTTTCTCATATAACATCATTTTTCATTATAACATTCAAAAAGAACTATATGAAGCTTTTTTATGATAATAGGTGTATAACTCCAACATGTTGGGATGAAGTTGGAGAGTCTAAACTGATAGGATTGTATCTTTCTGAAGAAATCATAGAGAATATTCAAACCATTCAGTGTCACATTAAAATTAAAAAAGATCAATGGAAGAGTTATACTGATAATCATTGACAAGAATAGGTGTTTGAAGTTAGATATGATGCATTCCTTTGAATATCACTATGGAAGAGGGTTACAAGATTCCTATAAAAATGAAATCTTAGCCCTAGATATATCAGTCCCTTAGAGATTCTTGATTGTGTAGGGGCTATAACACATCTCATAGTGCTCCCACCATACCTCTCACAAGTGCATGATGTGTTCCATGTATAAATTTTAAGGATGTATATTCCAAAACCATCACATGTGATAAACTAATAAGCTATACAGTTGGAACAAGATATTTATTACAAGGAAAACTAGTGGAAATATTAAATTATAGAGATAAATTACTATAAAAGAGACCACTCACTTGGTTAAAGGCCTATGGATAAATATTGAGTTTGATGAACCTATATGGGAACCTAAATATGTAATGAGGTAGAAGTACCCTCAATTGTTTTCATCATAGTAATGAAATTTAAAGGGTGGAATTATTTTAACAGGGGTATAATATAACATCCCCTTATTTTACTATGTAGTTTTTACTTTAATTAAATATTTTGTTAAATGTATTGTTTATCATACAACATCAAACCAAAACAAACCACACTATATTTTATTAAGATAAAATATTATAATAGAATATAAACATAGGATACCTGAACCTAATGGCCAATATACTCATATTTTGGGTTTAATGGTTGTCTATTATAGTATGGACTACTAGATTCATCTTAAATAAGAAATATAAGAATCTAAGGATAACATAGTTATAAGGGAATCTGAATCTTCCTTGGAAATTCTAATAAATTCCAAAGAAGAGATGATTGAAGAGGATCTAGAAATCAATCCCTATTTAGAGGATATACAGAGAATATACAAAAGAGAGATAAAAATTAATATCATTGAGGAAAAAACATCATCGATCGACACCTAGAATCACATGCTAGTATGTGTATTTAATGATGGAAAAATCACCTTGTTAAAGTTTATTAAAACTTGAGAGAAGATGAAATACTGCATCGAAAAACATATAAAAGATAAACCATGGAGGTGTGAATTCACCATAGAATGGAGTTTACACAGGATACATGACTCTATCACTCTTAATTTTTTTTTGTAATAGTATGTTAATTTTGTCACGACCCGCCTTCACCAAAAGGAGGGAAGGGTCAGCAGATTGCCAGACCCTTCCTTATTTAAGTTGAAGGAGAGATAATGACCCCCGAAACCCACCTTCAATAGGTCCTGGAGTGGCGACCAGCACCAAGGGTATAGAAACTCACACAAAATGGAAGACATTACCTTTTTTTTCTTTTAATAGGTTTGGGAGATAAGATAGTAAATCCCACAACACCAAAACTAAAAATACAAGTACGGCTGAAAGTAAACCATTCCTAGATGCATGTTCAAAGGTAAAAGATACAAGCCACAAAACTCCAAAGGTAAAAAGATACCAAGAAAAGGAAATCAGCAACTGCAACTACCCCAAAGGTCCGAGCTAGCACGGTCCCGCATGATCCCTAAAGTCCTCCTGGAAGCCTGAAAGCAGTTTTATATACGTAGGGTGAGCATACAAGTATACTCAGTAGGGAAAACAAAAGTCTCTCATGCACAAGTGAGGAGACATTCTAATGTCCCGTGGAAAAAGAGATAACCAAATGCCCAACAAGGAAAAGCTATCCACCCGAACCTTACCAAGGAACGCTCCCCAAATAACACAAGTCAAGTAACATATAGTAAAAGAACATCGATATTTGGGTACCCCGCACCACTTTCCCACTGGTTATGGAAGACATCCTACGCATCGAACTAATCCCGCCATTCTTACCGCAGTCCCACTGCCAAACCCCGCCCGCACACACCTGGGCCATAACCTCACCGCAGTCCCACTGCCAACCCCGCCCACACAACCTGGGCCAGAACAACTACTACCATGCCCGAAGACACCTGGGCCTCATCCCGAAGACACTTGGGAAACAAACTGCCCACAAACACCTGGGACAACCGCCACAACTGCCCTGCCCAGAGATTCTTGGGCCGATAATGGACTTTAGGCCATCACAGCCAGCCTGAAGAGTCTCAGGCTATTCAGGAAAGGGAGTAGAAAAGGAGCTAATAACCAGCCACTCATAGGAGTGTTGGGAAAACACCCTCCCCCATGAAATGAGAGTGTTCAGCACTTAAGTGCTCAACTTGGGTGGGGTGCGAATAAGAAACATAAAATCTACAGATATAGGTATAGGTAAGAAGAACTCATCCCAACCTAGGGGTTTCAAAGCCTAAGTAGAAACTCCCTCGTTACTAATCATTCATGAAAGAACAATACGACACTCACGGCCAAGCCAAAACTCATTCCCAAAACCAATTCCCATTTAAACTGTTCCTGTTTTCATGTTCAAGTAACCCTGTTTAGGTGAATTCTACACTACTGGCCAATTAATAGGCAAAAAAACGCAAGCCAGAGAAGGAAGACAATCAAACAACAACTAAAACATTCACACCCGGTTCTCTTGTAAAGTCACAACATCAAAGGGATAAGTGAGATCCCTCAAAGTACTGGAACCAAATAAAACCCTGAGACACAGCCCCATGTCCCCAAAATCCAGGAGCCAATAGTTTCTCAACAACAGAAAATTCCACCCCAATTTGTGATATAAGCAGAGTAACCACACAACCTCAAATTCACAACCAGCGAAAGTATAACAACATGGGATCTCATACCCACCCATACCACCCCAGAAATCTAAGCCCCCATCCAAGAAAACCATAAAGTCACCCGCAATAGGCGCATGAAATAAAACAACCAAACCACTACCACCAACACAAGGTAGGCCCATGAAGGTACTTTCAGATTTAAAAGATTCAACACACTCCATGGTTTCAATTCCACTGTGCTTAAACCAAGGTTATCACAGAAAAAGGTTGATCCTGGTGCTTTCAATTTATTTAACTGAGTATACGTAATTAACCAATTCCATGTTACGGTTATTTAAACATCCAGGAGCACCAAGGTTCATTAGTGCACATAGAAAGACCACCAACGACCATGATTTTCAGTGATCATAGGCCCATACAATTCACAACACATATCAACATAAAAGAGTACAATAGAACAATGATCACACCCCATTTCATTCTTTAAAGGTCCGCCCATTATCTTCATTAAATTTTGTTTCATCAATTTCCACAGAGACAAAAGAATTCCCACCCCGCATGATACACTGAAAAGAGAGAAAAAGGAGAAAATCCCTACCTGATTGATCAAGGATCGACATTTTTCTCCACGCGCCAAGAACAGGGGAGGCACGATTTATAGGGGAGGGACTTGAGGAACTCTAAGGACAAGTAGAGGACTCGAGCACTGGCGCACCACAAGTCTCAGGAAGGAGGGAAACTTCCAGGCGCACTAGGGAGAAGGAGAGGATTCTGCCAAAAGGAAGAAGAGAAAGAAAAACTTCCTCTATGATATATAGATAAAATCCTATTATTACGGGATATGGGGATTTTGAACGTCTTGAAAGTCGGATCGTGGTTTCCCACGTGGTTTGGGAGGTTACACATGATGATATTAAGTGGTTATTTAATATCCCCCATCGGGGACATTTCTTGGGATTTTTTAGGAATTAATTATGGTCTTTAATAAGGGTAAAAGAATTAATTACTACAGGAGCAGAAAGGTTGGGAACTGGAAAAGAACAAAGAGGACACAGTGCCACTATCACGGTGTCACCCTCACGGTGCCACCGTCACGGTGTCACCCTCACGGTTCCACCGTCATGGTTCCATCGTGAACAGTGCCACTACCACGGTGCCATAGTGACCGGTGCCACCATCACGGTGCCACTGTTTTGGTGGAGCCTCGCTTTTGGAAAAGTAATGGGCTAGGAGGGTCTGGGCCATTACATTAGATACCTCTCAAACTATTCTCTCCCTCGAGAATTAAAACAAACCAGAAGAGAAGAGAGTGTCCGAACAACCACCTCGAAAGATACCTCTCAGGAGTGAACCTCATCGTTATCTAGAAACACCTCCCTCTCAAGAACCAATAAACATACCAGGGTCAAACTGCCCATTCATATGGGTTGGGGAGTCTCTTCCCCCATGTCAAGATAATATCCGCTTTGGGTGGCACTGACTCGCCCTCACGGGTTTAATCACATCCACCTTAATGCGTCTTGATTAGGGATCGGGTCCTCCCCTCCCCATAGCCAGGACTTTTCACACACATTCATAGAAAAAGAAAAACCACACATTCCACAGTCAACAAGGTGAAGCGTTCCACCACAAACAAGTATAAAATGAACAACACAAAACTCAAAACAACTCTGGGTACTGGGCGTGCATATATGATTCCCATTCCCAGGTACTCTCCTCAGGCCCACCATGCTTCCACAACACTCTAATTAATGGGATGGTTCGCCCACGAAGCACCTTCTCTTAACGATCCTTGATCCTCACTGGTCTTTCCACAAAGGTCACATCATCCTCGATATCTAGCTCTCCCTAGACTAGGACGTGTGAATCATCATGTAGATACTGACGGAGTTGGGACACATGGAAAACATCATGTATCCTCAATAGCAGCGGTGGTAACGCTCGCTGATAAGCCACTTCACCGACCCACCACAACACTTCGAAGGGTCCGATGAATCTGGGAGAAAGCTTACTCCCACTACCGAACCTCCGTTTTACATACCGAGGGGAGACCTTCAAGAACACATGGTCTCTAACCTCAAACTCCAAGGGCCTCCTCCTGCTATCGGCATACGACTTCTGTCGGTCCTAGGCCACCTTCATCCTTTCCCGTATAAGATAAACCTTCTCTGTCGTGCTTTGCACCACTTCTGGGCCAAGAATGCTCGTTTCCCCAACCTCAGTCCAACACACCGGTGAGTGACACAACCTTCTGTATAGGGATTCAAACAGAGCCCTAACAATGGTATAATGATAGCTATTATTGTAGGCAAACTCTACCAGAGGAAAGTGTCGCACCCACGATCCTCCTGAGTCCAGAACACATTCCCGCAACATATACTCCAAGGTCTGGATGGTGCGCTCTATCTGTCCATCTGTCTGGGGATGGAAAGCAGTGCTAAGATGTAGCTGGGTGCCAAAACCATGCTGTAATACTCTCCAGAATCATGAGGTAAACCATGCATCCCTATCCAAGACTATGGATCTCAGAAATCCATGCAACCGCACCACCTCATCCACGTACCTTCGTGCTAAGGCATCCACTGTACCCGACTCCTTGATCGCCAGAAAGTGAGCCGAGTTCGTCAACCCGTCCACCACTACCCAGATATCATCGCAACCTCCCTGATCCTTAGGTAGTCCCGTGACAAAATCCATCGAGACATCGTCCCACTTTCACTCGAGAACGTCTAAAGGTTTCAACAAGATGCCTAGAACAAAGTGTTCAGCCTTCACCTGCTGACACACTAGGTACTTTGCTACGAACTCTGCTACTGCCCGCTTCACCCCAGGCCACCAGAACTGACCTCTCAAGCCCTGGTACATCTTGGAAACTCCCAGGTGAACTGTTAGGAGTGAGTTGTGGAACTCACTAAGAACTCTCTCGCGCATCGCCTCTGGAACAAATGACTTTCCTCGGAAAAGCACTAGATTCTGACCATCCTTCGCCCACCCTTCCGGAGCATCCCTTTGGTTAACCTAGTCACACATCACCTCAATTTTCGAGTCTCCACATTGGGACTCCTCCACCTTCCACAATAGGGAAGATTGCACTGTCATCTGATACATGAAACCTATACCACTTTCCATCCTTGCATCTAGGTGCAGGGCAGCCAAATCCTCCATTTCCTTCCAAGCATCTGCCGACTCTCGGACTACACCCTTCTGCGGCTTCCTGCTCAAAGCATCAGCCACCACATTCCCCTTTCCCAAGGTGTAGGAAATCTCAAAGTCATAGTCCTAAAGGAACTCCATCCACCTCCATTTCCGTGAGTTCAGGTCCTGTTGGGAGAAGATATACTTCAAGCTCTTGTGGTCCGTGAAAACTACAAAGTGCTCCCCGACGAGGTAATACCGCCACAAATTTAGTGCGAACACGACCGACGCAAGCTCTAGGTCATGGGTGTCATAGTTATGCTCATGGGGAAGTAATTTCCTAGACCCATAAAATATCACCCCTTGCCGCTACATCAGCACACATCCGAGGCCTTACCCTGAAGCATCACAGAACACCTCATACGCCGCCCCTTCTTCTGGAAACCTCATCACTGGGGCACTTACCAACCTTTCCTTTAGATAACTGAAGGCCATATCGCACTGCCCATTCCACACGAAAGCCTGGTCCATATTGGTCAAGGCTACGAAGGGTGTCGCAACTCGGAAGAAGTTGGGAAAAAACCTCCAGTAGTAACCTATCAGCCTGAGGAAACTATGAACCTCTACCACGTTCTTGGGTGTTGCCCAAGAAACAACCTCCTTGACCTTCTATGGGTCCACTGCTATCCCCTTCTCAGACACCACGTGCCCAAGGAAATGCACTTCTCGCATCCAGAACTTGCACTTGGACAGTTTCCCATATAGATGGTGTCGCCGGAGGACCTCTAAAATCATCCTTAGGTACTCTGTGTGATCCCCCTTTGATCTTGAGTAGTTCAGAATGTCATCAATAAACACAACAATGAACCGGTCCAGATATTTCCTGAAGACGGAGTTCATGAACCCCATGAACATAGCTGGTGCGTTCGTAATGCCGAACGACATGACTACAAACTCTAAGTGCCCATATCTACACCTGAAGGCAGTCTTTGAGATGTCACCCTCCTTCACCTTCACTTGGTGGTATCCTTAACATAGACCGATCTTCAAGAACCAACCTACTCCCCTCAGCTAGTCAAAGAGATCGTCTATCCTCAGAAGAGGGTAGCAATTCTTGACCGTCACCTGATTCAGTCTCATGTAGTCTATGCACAGCCTTAGACCACCATTCACCTTCTTTTCAAACAACACAGGAGCACCCCATGGTGACACACTTGGACGAACAAAACCCTTCTTCATTAGATCGTCAATCTGGATCCATTACTCCCACAACTCAGAAGTAGCCATCCGATAAGGAGCCATCGAAATCGGATGAGCACCAGGTTGCAAGTCTATCCTGAACTCAACATCACTTCAAGGGGGTAGAGTCTCCACATCCTTAGAAAAGACATCCATAAACTCACTGACGATTCCTGGGACCTCCACCATTTCTGCATCTACTGATTCCATTGATAGTTCGGCCAAAAAGGAAAGGAGGGGATCCTCTCGCCCGCTGCTTCTCTGACAACCCCGCTCACCAACGAAAGTTACACGTTGACCACCCAAATATGAAAACACAACCCTTACTTGGAAGCAGTCAATGAAGAAACACACAGAGAATAGCCAGTCGATGCCTATGATGACATCGTATGGCTATATCTGCAACAATAGCAGATTCCTAGTAGACTGATGTGGCCATATCATCAGTCTACACCCTCGGAAAACATAAGATAAGTCGGTCTGACCTCTGACTGGCGTGCTCAACAGCAAAGGTTCTGAAAGTCTCTCGAAGTCTAAACCAAAATCATTGGCTAGACTGGGTGTAACAAAGGAGTGTGAATCTCTAGTATCGAACAAGTCATAGGCAAGAGTACTAAACAAGATGATCGTACCTCGAACGACCTCTGGCCTTGCCGGGACTGCTGCCTCTACGGCGTGAAACTTCCCACGCCCAGCTCCCCTGCCTCTCTGCTGTCGGCCGACTCCCCAACCATACCCTGGTTGAGGTCCCTGAGGAGCACCCTGAGGTCGGCCTCCTCTTGCAATGTCTGTCCTCGGAGGGGCGGAAGCCTACTTCCCCTACTGCTGCTGCTGAAAGGGCCTGGCTGGAAACTGCTATGGCTGAGGTGGGTGCTGAACCTGCCCACCCCCGCTGTACTAAAATATATCCGGGAACTGATTCCGAATATTTCCTTGGCTCCCAAAGATGAAGCACCTCGATCCTGGGCCTAAAATAAAAGGGTGAGGACCGGGGGATTAGAACTGGAACTGCTGAGGTCTGCTTCCTGCCAGTTGAAACATAGAGGGTCCTGATGTCGGAGGCCTACTGCTGACGGACTTCCCCTTCGACGGGCCCAACTGGATCCCCTCTCGTGACACACCTCCCAGAGTGTGCATCCTCTCCACCACTTCAGCCTTCTTCTGTACCTCCAGGTATGTCGGTAAAGTGAAGGGGGGTAACAACGTACTGGAGGGAAGGTCAGAGCGCCTCCTCTAAATGTCTCGCCCGAGACTCCTCATCTAGAAAGAGGTTTGGAGAAAAGTGGAGGAGATCCTTGAACTTGATCCCCAACTCCCTTACTGACATACTCCCCTGCTGGAGGGAGAGTAGCTTCTGCCTCTTCTCGGCTTTCATCGTAGAAGAGAGGAATTCTGCCCGGAACTCCCTCTCGAAATCAACCCATGCCACCTTAGCCTCTCTCCTCTCCCCCAGATAGAGTGTCCACCACTGACGTGCTGCTCCCCACATCTGGCTCACGGCCAGAGGAACCCAGTACTCTATTGAAGATCAGATTAAGCTGAAAGCTATCACCAGCTCCTCTAGCCAGCTCTCCGTCTCCATGTCTGAGGTGCTGCCCTCATACTTCCCAATGGTCTATTGTTGGAAATCACGAAGAATCCTCTGCCACTAATCATCCTCCTACTCTCGGTCAGCCCTCCATTGGTCATTTGAGTCAACCTACTAGGCCTCAATTTCCCGCACAACTCGTGGTCGTCTCCCAGGTGCCATAGCTGCAAGGTAAACAAAGATTTCCTAATCCCAAGGAGTGCAGAATATTGTTCTTAAATTTTCGTAGACTTATTCATTTATTCTGAATCCCCAAGAAACCCATGAAACACGAGAACACAAGTCATTATTATGCATGTATCTTTCCTAGGGTCTCTACCCTACAATCAGTGTAGCCTCACTTGGTCGTTCGGTAGGTCCAGAGTCCTTGAATCAGATCACGGGGGCCCCTAAAATCCAGTGTCCTAGCCGGTCTTCCCTGACCTATTTCATGCACCAAGATTACCCAACAATGTTTCCCTACCATCCCATGGAATCCTCACTATGCCTAACTCCAGAATCCATCCTATCCCTAAACCTCCCCCTCTGATACCATTCTGTCATGACCCACCTTCACCAAAAGGAGGGAAGGGTCAACAGATTGCCAGGCCCTTCCTTCTTTAAGTTGAAGGAGAGATAATGACCCCCGAAACCTGACTTCAATAGGTCCCGGAGTGGTGACCAGAACCAAGGGTATATAAACTCACACAAAATGGAAGGCATTACCCTTTGTTTCTTTTAATAGGTTTAGGAGATAAGATAGTAAATACCACAACACCAAAACTAAAAGTACAAGTACGGTTGAAAGTAAACCATTCCTAGATGCATGTTCAAAGGTAAAAGATACAATACACAAAACTCCCAAGGTAAAAAGATACCAAGAAAAGGAAATCAACAACTGCAACTGCCCCAAAGGTCCAAGCTAGCACGGTCCCTCACGATCCCTGAAGTCCTCCTGGAAACCTGAAAGCAGTTTTATATACGTAGGGTGAGCATGCAAGTATACTCAGTAGGGAAAACCAAAGTCTCTTGTGCAAAAGTGAAGAGACATTATAATCTCCCATGAAAAAAGATATAACCAAATACCCAACAAGGAAAATCTATCCACCCAAACCTTACCAAGACACGCTCCCCAAATAACGCAAGTCAAGTAATGTATAGTAAAAACACATCGATATTTGGGTACCCCACGCCACATTACCACTGGTTATTGAAGAAATCCTACACATCGAACCAATCCCGCCATTCTTAGTGCAGTCTCACTGACATACCCCTCCCACACACACCTGGGCCATAACCTCACCACAGTCCCACTTCCAAACCCGAAGGAACACAGCTGGGCCAGAACAACTACTACCACGCCCGAAGACACCTGGGCCTCATCTCAAAGACACTTGGGAAACAACCTTACCACAAACACCTGGGCTGAACACCACAACTGCCCTGCCCAGAGATTCTTGGGCCGATAATGGACTTCCAGCCATCACAGCCTGCCTGAAGAGTCTTGGGCTATTCAGGAAAGGGAGAAAAAAGGAGCTAATAACCAGCCACTCATAGGAGTGTTGGAAAAAATACCCCCCCCCATGAAATGGGAGTGTTAGGCACTTAATTGCTCAACTTGGGTGGGGCACGAATAAGAAACATAAAAGCTACAGATATAGGTATAGGTAACAAGCACTCATCCCAACCTATGGGTTACAAAACCTAAGCACAAACTCCCTCATTACTAATCATTCATGAAAGAGCAGTACACACTCACAGCCAAGCCACAACTCATTCCCAAAACCAATTCCCATTTAAAATGTTCCTTTTTCATGTTCAAGTAACCCGGTTTAGGTGAATTCTAAACTACTGGGCAATTAACAGGCAAAAAAACGCAAGCCAGAGAAGGAAGATAGTCAAACAACAACTTAAAAATTCACACCCGGTTCTCTTGTAAAGTCACAACATCAAAGGGATAAGTGAGATCCCTCAAGGTAATGGAACCAAAGAAAACCCCAAGACACAGCCCCATGTCCCCAAAATCTAGGAGCCAACGGTTTCTCAACAACAGAGGATTCCACCCCAATTCGTGTTATAAGCAGAGTAACCACATAGCCTCAAATTCACAACCAGCGAAAGTATAACAATAGGGGATCCCATCCCCACCCATATCACCCTATCAATATAAGCCCCAATCCAAGAAAACCATAAATTCACCCGCAATTGGCGCATGAAAGAAAACAACCAAACCACTACCACCAATACAAGGTAGGCCCATGCAGGTACTTTAAGATTTAAAAGATTCAACAAAATCCTTGGTTTCAATTCCACTGTGCTTAAACCGGGGTTATCATAGAAAAAGGTTGATCCTGGTGCTTTTAATTTATTTAACCGAGTATACGTAATTAACCAATTCCATGTTACGGTTATTTAAACATCCAGGAGCACTGAGGTTCATTAGTGAATAGAGAAAGACCACCAACGACCATGATTTTCATTGAGCATAGGCCCGTACAATTCACAACACATATCAACATAAAAGAGTACATAAGAACATCGATCACACCCACTTTCATTCTTTAAAGGTCCGTTCATTATCTTCATTAAGTTCGGTTTCATCAATTTTTATAGAGACAAAAGCATTCCCAACCCGCATGATACACATAAAGGAGAGACTAAGGAGAAAATCCCTACCTGATTGATCAAGGATCAACGTTTTTCTCTATGCGCCAAGAATAGGGGATGCACGATTTGCAGGGGAGGGACGTCAGGAACTCCAAGGACGAGCAGTCGACTCGAGCGCAGGCGCACCACAAGTCTCGGGAAGGGGGGGAACTTCCAGGCGCACCAGGGAGAAGGAGAGGAGTCCACCAAAAGGAAGAAGAGAAAGAAAAACTTCTTATGTGATATATAGATAAAATCCCGTTGTTACGGGATATGGGGATTTTGAACGTCTTGAAAGTAGGATCGTGGTTTCCCACGTGGTTTGGGTGGTTACACACGATGGTATTAAGTGGTTATTTAATATCCCCCATCAGGGACATTTCTCGGGATTTTGTAGGTATTAATTATGGGACTTGATAAGGTTAAAATAATTAATTACTGTGGGAGTGGAAAGGCCGGGAACTGGAAAAGAACAAAGAGGACACGGTGCCACCGTCACGGTGTCACCCTCACGGTGCCACTGTCACCGTGTCACCCTCACGGTGCCACCGTCACATGTCACCCTCACGGTGCCACCATCACGTGTCACCCTCACGGTGCCACCATCATGGTTCCACCATGACCAGTGCCACCGTCACGGTGCCACTATTTTGGTGGAGCCTCACTTTTGGCAAAGTAATGGGCCAGGAGGGTCCGAGCCATTACAAATTTCATAGGTAGCTTAATTTTATGTGTTGTTTTATATCTATTCATGATGCCAAACTAACTTAGAAAGTTTATTTTCTTGAAATAAAATATATATATTTAATTAATCATGAATAAAATTACAAGTGGAATAAAACTATAAGTAAATAAAAATACCATGAACATAAAACCTCTATTCTCATAGTTTTCCATGGATATATTTATTCCAATTGCTAATATAGAAATAAGTTAGAGTATTAGAAATATAATAGACTTATTTAGAGAGAATTAAATAGGATGAAATATTCTAATAATGCATGTAATACTAGATATAGAAATTGAATATGATCATTATGGTCATTGGAAATATTTCTATTGAATATATGGAAATTGGAAATATGGTCACTGGATATATATTTTTTGGGTATATACAATGGTAATGTTTTTTAATTTAAAATAATATATTTCTTAAATAATAAATAATGAAATAAAAAAGATAATATTTAATTAAAATATTTTATTATAAAATTTTTCATTTTTATACTTTAATTATTATTATTAAATAATTATTCTATTTTTTATAAAATTAAAATAAATATTTCAATACCAATGGATTAATAAAATTAAATGTTTAGAAGATTTATAATTAATTTTAATAGGATTCTATTAAAACTATTCAATGTAAAAAAATACTTTTCAAGGAACTATTTTTTAAGTATATTGTATTTTTAACATAATATATTGGTTAATTTTAAATGATTAATCTATTTTAATTTTCTATTGAATAAAAAAATAGATTATCTCTCATTTAATTAGTAATTGATATGAAATTAGATTAAGAACACTTAAAGTCTAAAATTCATTTTTATATATTTTATATTTTCATTTAAAAGTTAAATTTATCATATTTATAAATTCAATTAGATTAAATGGAGTCTAAATTTGAAATCATCACATCAAAATTGGGTAAGATTTTTCTTCTTATATTTTTAGTAAAAATATAATTACCATGGTAAAAAAAATTAAACAAGGTAAAAAATGGGGTAAATTAAAGTGGCTCAAATTTATAATACTTAAAATGATTTAAAATATTTATAGAAGAAATTTTTATTCATGGGAGTAAATATTACATGTCACACCTATATTTCTTCACTTAACTTACCTAACTCCCATGTGATTTCATCTTACCCTTGACCAAACTTAAGTTCCTGAGGAAATGTTCCCCATTTTCACCTATAAAAGGATCTCTCCTCTACCACTTACAAACCAATATAATAATTTTCAAATATATTTAACCCCTAAACATATTTACTCTCCCAAATCCTTCCAAGATTTTGGGTAGATTCTAGTTTTAGTAAAGAAGCATAAATCCTTTATTCTGAAGGAACCCATGTTGAGAAGGAGCGAATTCATCAAGTATCTAAGTTCTTATCTAACCTTTTTAATTAAATTATCATCTCCAATCCTTATAAATATCATTAAACACTATAATTATGTTATATTAAAATCATTATTATTATGTTAGAATGATATTACTACTATATAACTCTAAAATATTAATCATTCATTAGTATAATATATTCTTGTTTGGGTTAGTTCAACCACTTACATGAATGGTGTTATACCAACATCACCATTTTCACCATGAATAAGTATCATGACATAAATACTAAGAATATATGATATTAAGGAGTAATATTATGTCATGAATATGGTTTTATAAGGATAACATAAAAATAAATGATCTTTATAAATTAAATTATGGTTATCGGTAAATTACCTAAAAAATGTTCATCATGGATTCTATTTTCACAAACCATAACCATAATTTTCATAAAATTAACACAATTGTATATAAATAATTGAAAAAAAATGATTCTAATACTTGAAAAATATAGTAAGGATGAACATGGTATCAAATAATTGGGACCGATATTTTCATTACCAAACTTGTATGAAACAACTAAAATTTCTAACATATGGTGATGAAAATAAAGAATAACTAACTAATATTTGTTTAATGAAATGAAGAATATAAAAGAAAATATATATGAATAAGGTTCTCAAATATTTTATTAATAATGTGATGTTTATTATATATAAGGTTAAAGTGATTTTTTGGAACTTATGAGTAATGTTAAGGTTTTTTTTCCAATATCACTTTAAATTTCATATTGTTATGACTAAATTTAAATCCTAGGAAATTATATGATATTTATTTATAATAACACCTATATTTTATTCTACTCTAGTTGTTAGAGATTTTTACATCCCCTCATACCATTCAATTTACTTTGGTTCATAATTTACCTTAAGTGATGCTTATATGAGAAACCTAACATACCTCTTATTTTTTTATCAGGAATTATTATCCTCTCTCAAACAAAATATTTATCAAGAAAAGTCACTAATGGGATTAAAAATTAAAAAATAATGTAGAACAATATAATATCCAATTTAAAAATAATTACATATAGTGTTAAGGGAGCCTAAGATAAATAAAATCTGAAGAAAATCATCCATACCACCTTTAAAAGCCAAAAGGTCCAATGTTTTGTTGTTGATTCACCATGTATGTGATATAATCACACCAAGGTTAAAGAGAAGTTGTAATTACTTGGTATATTATTAATCAACCAGTTAGCGTGAGAATAACCCTTTAAAAATTATTTAAGAAATTCAAATTCCATTTCCACTTCACACGGGATGATTTTATATAATCTACATAAGAGAAGACCATTATGTATCGTCTGAGATTCATCGATAAGAGAATTATCCTTACCATAAAATCAACTGAAAGTAAGAATTATGAGGCCTTGAACATCTTAAATAATCCCACATCCATGCATCATATTGTTAATGAAATCACCATCATTATTAAGCATGAAACTATTATATGTATTAATCTATATCTCCTAGTGACAATATGAGCCTATAAAACCTATCATCTAGTCCTATTTGAAAAGATGGGATAGACCCTAGAAATAGGTAGAAAGGGAGTATCCCAAATTTTTCATGTAAAGTTCACCAATTAACTAGAGTATATTTATATTTAAGATATCCATTCCCACCTATGAGTCCAAAATTATAGACTCATTATATTACTCCCAAATACACTAGAAATCTGAAATGATAGCCCAACTATGAGCACAAATAACCAGAGAGATGAATTGAATGTTTCAAAACCAAATTGAAATAATATACTCAATGTTGTTGATTGAACCTTGAATTCCCATGTGAAACACACCTAGTACCCTTTAGTAAACATATGATCAACAAGTTCCATGCTATCATATATGAAATAGGTACATCTAGACACCAAATAAATATCTTTTATATTGTATTTTTTCATCAATTGGGATGGACCTATGCCAAATATTCTAAACCATAAATATGATTTTATCTATTATATAATAACTCCATGGGAACTTAGCATAGGGGTTGAAGTCACGATCCACATGAGTGAGTTTCCTATAATCACCCATAGAGAGAAGACCTGAATTGAAGGGGGTGAAGGCCATATCATTAGCTTCCTCGATGAGTTTGATGCTAGAATAAAGGAATTTATTATTTTCATCCAATATAGATTTGATAAAATTTGGTTGATCAAGAGATTCATGAAACCACTTTACATGGTTTGGGTATCCATGAAATAAAAGCACACAACCATATTAATTGATAGATTAGAAGGAGATGTTTTAAATATCAAAGATCTATATAGAGTGTTCAATGATAATATGAAAGCACTCTTAAAGATCCATATATAATGGGGAGATCCCATACCTCCAGTTTTGAGATATATTATTACCCTTCCCATATTTATCCATTGAAAATTGTGCTCATAGAGAGAAATACTGAAGCACCTTCCGAGAAATTTTAACTTGAAAGTGTGACATATATTCATTTAGGCCTTTGAAATTGATACCCCCTTCATTAAAGTTCCTTTCTAACCCAGACCATATCACCTAGTGGTAATGAACCTCTTGTCAGGATCCCTAAAGGAAAACATTAAGCACATTTTCAATCCAATCGAAGAGAAATTTTGGTTCATGAAAAACATACATCACATGAATCAAAATGTACGTAAGCACATTGTTGATGAGGGTGATCCTTATCCTAAAGGATAATATCCTACACTTCCAATTAGACACCCATCCTATAATTCTTTCAATGAGACCTTCAATGTCAAGGGATTTTCATATTCTTTATTCAATGTCCTTATTTCTAATTCTATGATTTATTAAGGTTTTTTTCAATGTACTTGAATTTATTTAAAAAAGGAATCTTCTTTTAATGTTTTTAGTATCATATCCCACCAACTTTTACCTTTTTATAAAGTGTAAAAATAAAATCATTTTTAAATATTTTTCTTACTAACATATTTTCCCACTACATTCATCGATTTTCTATAAGAAAATTCCTCTATACGTTTTCATGTTTTTCTAAAGAAAATTCTATTCGATTTGTTTTATAATTTTTTTTCTTAAAAGGTATCAAAAAAATAAATGATATTTCTTCTTATTTCTCCATGAAAATTTTAATTACATTATAAAAGTGTCTTTTATCTTTTTCAATATCCTTTAATATTTCTTATGATTCACTAAAAATATTAACCTATGACACAATACACCTTATTTCTCTAGATGAATTATGATAATATCTTTTTTTTTGTTTTTATGAAACACATTTGTTTTTCATAAGTAAATTACGCTATGGTGGAATTATGAATGTTTCTATGTTCTTATGGAACACATATGTATGGATTATCATTATGTGATGGGTGGGTCTATTATAGACCTCTGATATATTGAGTAATGTTTTATATCTCATGATATAGGGATGTGATAAGGGTGGTTAGCCTAAGCCCACTATGTTATGGGGAATGAGCGGTTCAACCATGTATAAAATATTATGGGAAGGTGGTTAGCCTATCCCATTATGATGTGAATGTATCAGTGTTTAACCTTGGCTTATGTTATTATTTATGTAATTATGTTTATTCCACATACTTAGGTTATGATAAAATCCTTATTCTATGAATCATTTTTTATAATATATTATTTATTGGGTGTTATTATCTTATGTCATGTCTATGTACTTTGATTATTTTATAATACCTATATGTTTGTCTTATGATTTCTTATTATATTTGATTGATGACTCTTATGTTTACCATTACTGAGCATCTGAGATCACCCTTTATTATTTTCCATTCCCAAGGTTATAAATAAGAGTATTATGTTTGATGTTTCAAATTGGGTATCATGTGAGAAGACTATTTGTGGGAGATATTAAAAATATTGTAAAATAATTTATTTATGCATCTAATATCCAAAGAAACAAAACTTATAAGTTTTGGGGTGTGATTTATTATTATATGTAAAGAAAAATAACATTAAATGATTCAATATGTATGTATAAAATTCTTGGGTTGCCTTAAATATTATTGGGACTATTGAATTCATATAATTATAAAACTTTACATGAAAGGGTTCCATGTACCTTATGCATGAGATGCATTTGGATATGTGTAAGTATTTATTCCATCCATTTTTTGGGCGAGTAACACAAATTTTGAGTTGTGTAAAGAGTTACACATTAATATGGTTTGAATATATTAATTTAGAGGATGAAATAGAGTTTCTAAAACCAAATCATTAGAAGCATGCATACAAATATAAATAAAACATGGGATAATAATGAATACATAAGATGTAATAATAATGGATTTAATGTGTATATGGTGTATAATAAATTGGAATGACAAAGAAAAACCTCTAATATTAAGTGTGATATTTCTTATAAATCTATAAAATTTCAAGACCTTTATCATATGATTAGTTAGATTCATTGCAAAGTAAGGTTCCCATGGATTATCATTTGCAAGGAATGGTGGCTATGGCTAACCCTAAGAGTTAATCAATTGTTTGTAATATTTTGGGTGATAATTAACTAAAAAACCTTAAGGGTTAGGATACTAGAAGAATAAAGTTTATTTTTATCCATATAATGTATTTTACCAAAGAGTTTTCCACTAAATTATCCAAGTGTCACATGTGATTAAAATTGATATAATGGCCTAACTAAACAACTAAATTTATGAGGTTTAGGCCAAAATAGGGTCCTTACTTAGTAAAATATATATCTTTCCCCCAAAATGGTAATAATGTATGGGGTAAGCATTTTAGTGGGACTAATTTCATTAAAAGTACTTGATAAAAAGATATAAAACATGATACTCACCCAAAAACATGTCTTTGTTATAGTTTATGGAATGAATTATGATTATAATTTTAAGATCTACTATAGGCATGTAATATAAATTAATCCCAAATTGGTATATAGGGTTTATAAGTGTTATAAAAAAGAATCATTTTGATAATATGAATGTGAACATTATAGAAACCAATTTCTTTAATTTTGACTAATGGGTATTGAATACTATGTGTGAATCATACATTTGTGATAATAAACATAGACTCAAAAATTATGAGAGAATTAATGAATGGTGAAGTATATCTATATTTTAGCAATAAGGAAAGAGTTTCTACAATAGAGGTCAAAAATTATTATCTAAGTCTACATGATGGATGAGTTATATAATTAGAAAATTATTACAATGTTTTGACCATAAATGAAAGTTTTATTTCTATATCTTATTTGGAATGGATATGTTTTTTATTCATTATTAAGAACAATATTTGTTCTATATATATATGAATGGCATGTTTCATGTAATATGGAATATAGTGAATGGTTTATATATTATAGATATAGATAATTCTATCTGTAACATTCAAGATAATAAGATCAAGGCTGATTATAGCACTAATTATCTTTTACATTATCGCCTTGGTTATATAAATGAGAAACACATCCAAAGACTCCATATAGATAGATTATTAGACTCATTCGATTATGAATTTTTTGATTCCAGTGAAAATTGTTTATTATGTAAATTACTAAAACACCTTTTAATGGGAAATGTGAGAGGGTTAGTGGATTATTGGATCATATAAATAATGATGTTTGTAGTCCAATGAGTACTTAATAAATTGTTGGTTGTAGGTACTTCATAACCTATACCAATGATTAAAATTTATTTAATTATGTGTTTTTGATGAGACAAAAGTTTTAAACCTTTGAAAAATTTAAGGCCTTAAAAATCAATGTACATAATAAAATGGAAAAATGTATTAAGATTTTCTAATTAGATCAGTGTGGTGAACACTTGATCAAATAATATTCTAATCATTTAAGAGATTGAGGAATTGTTTATAAACTCAAACCTCTAGAAACTCTATAGTGGAATAGTGTGTTTGGAGGAGTAATCATACATTAATAGGCATGGTTATATTGATGATGAATTGATGTGATATTTCTATACCATTATGAGGACATACTCTTGAAACTACTATATTATTACTTAACCACATTCCATCTAAATAATTCACAAATAAAATATATGAGATATGGATTGAGAGACATCCCAATTTTTCTTTTATGAATATTTGGGGTTGCGAAGCATATACGATATGTTTAATTTTTGAAATACTTGGCCTTAAATATATAAAATGATTATTTTTTGGTTATAACAAGGAAACAAATGGATATTATTTATATGATCCCATTTGATAAAAAGTGTTTGTGTCTTGAAATGGTGTTTTCCTTGAGAATGTTCAAATGAATCAAGGAGAAGTGGGGTGAAATTTGAACTTGGAGATGTTCAAGACCAATGACCAGGAAGTGTTCCTAGGATGGAAGTTGAGACAGTTTCATATAGAGTTGTGGAAGAAGAACTAAATCAAGTCACACAAGAAAATTGAAGGTTTGGGAGCCTGAGTGATATTGATTTAATATGCTGAATGATGAAGAAGTAATGTTCATTGATGATGAACCTGCAGAGAATCAATGAGAAGTAACACTAGTTTTTATAATAACTAAATGTACATGGAGGGAACTCTATACTCTATAAAAACTCTAGTCAATGAAATAGATATATTCCCCTCCAATTGTGTCTACCTATATAGTGTAAAATATCTAGAAACCATTGGAAAGACACCAGTGGAACCACCAAAATAAGTTTTTCTAATCACCACCCCTCTAAAAGTTTTTGTACTAGAATTATGATGAGATCCCACCTAATCACTAAAATACTTGAAAAAATAAATTAAAAAAAATAATTAGAAAAATAGGACTATGTGGTCTAGAAAAACATCCCACATCCATGGAATAACACTACCAACACTTTTATTAAGGAGATATAAGAAAATACATAACTTATTGCTAATTTCCTCTCCACATATATAGTCTCAACAACTATCACTATAGATCACTCTCAATATAAATGTTCATATATGTATATATATCATCCACAGATGGGAAGCCTTCTATATTTATATAAGTCTCTATCTAGAGAACCAATTTCACACCTTCTGAGATTCAAAGTTAACCCCCATTGACTTGGATAACCTATGATATGTTGGAGTTGGTGGTCTAGAACCAACTAATTTTTACTTTATTCATTAAATAAAAGCCTTATCACATCTTGATTATTTTTCTGCGTGACATGTCATGTGATAATGTCCTAAGGATATCTGTTGCATTAAAGGGTCTTAGCGGATCCCTTCTATGATGAGAACCCGAAAGTGACATAACACTATTCTTGAATGTATGTTCTATGGCCGGATGATATTATTTGAGGGACACAAATAATACATGTCATTAGGGGTGAGGACTCATAAAACTTTGAGGCACCTTCTCATGGTGTGCGCCCTTGGTAATATCCATGAGGATATTATGAGAACGAGACCCGCCAGTAGGAAATCCACATTTCACAGTGTCATTGGATGTTCCTATCTGCAGACGTGTGTATTGGTCCTTAGACTTTAAGATTCTTATTAATGGGTATTAAAACTCGCACACTTAGATGTATTGACGAAAACTATGACGACACACTGTTCACAGTGAGGTAGGATACGTTGGGTGCGTCACGAGTAATACCGCATTAATAGATAATGCGAGAAAGGATTTGTCCCTTCCGTTCCATAACAGAAGTAGAAATATCAGGCCCTTTGATGGAATTGATATAGCCTAAATAAATCCATGGCCATGGTAAGGTATGGGAAAGTTCAATTCTGGGAAGTCAAAGAAAGAATAATCAAGCACATGGGTTGATGGCACTAGCATGCAACCGCTTGATTGGAGATATTGAGACAAAGGGATTATATTACATGATAAGTGTTCGTAGGAGGTGACACATCATTGCAGCGTTAACTTCTTTCTCTATGGGTGCCTTGGTGTGTTTCTAGATGCTAACCTTGGAATTTAGGCAGGCTCAGCCTAATGCCACTGAGAAAGAGGCCTAGAGGGTCACACACTAAGTGTGTCCATGTATCTCAGTTAAATATTAATTTAACAAGTTAAATAAATATTATTCCCAACTGTGGTTTAATAATTATTTAAGGATGTCTGATCGCATTTATTTTGACACTAGTTATTCGAGAGAATATATTATGGAATAAATAATATATTTATTAGTGAGTAATTTAGTTACATTTATTTAAGAAATAAATAGTAATTACTCAAGATCTAATAAATGTAGTGGAGAAAAATCGAAAATACAAGTATACGCCGTGTATATTAAATATACACGCCATGTAGTTTTATGGAAAACAAGTACACGCCGTGTATTAATTATTACACGCTGTGTAGTTTTTCCAGTTAGGATTTTGAGGATTTAATATTGTTTTATTAAATGATATTTATTATAATCAGCGTGGGCGCATGTCAAGGAATTAATAATTTGACATGGGGGTTTTCAATAAGAGTTAATGAAATAAATAAAACGCGTAATGCGTTTATTTATTGTTATAACTCTATTATCCTCAAACCCGATTATAAATATCCTCGCAACCCCAAAATTTTGTAGAGCCATTGTTGTGCACAACGAATTTGGAAATACTCTCAAGCCAAGAGAGAATTCCCTTTCCACCAAGAATGCCCTCAAGTTACGAGAGAAAGATCCTCTACCAGATCAAGGCGGTCGAAGGCGGACATCGCAAGCGAAGGTTCTTCCGCGCTAGCATCTGAAGATCCCTTCGGCGATGTACGGAGATACGTGACACACGTGTGGATCATCGCTAGAGTAATCCTACACTTGGATTCTACGACACAACGACGGATCACCGAATCATGACCAAACACATCAACGAAGAAAGAATTCCAATGAGGTAATTCTTATGCATTAATTAAATTAATTATAATCAACATATGATGATCCTCCTCAAGGGTTCCAGGACTCTTCTTTTCTTTTAATTATTCATTATATTCTGAAGATTCAGCATTTTATATCATGATGGATCTCGAATTGAATGTTGTTTAACGTTAAAATTAAAGTTGGGAAAACCCACCAACGCGCTTCCACTACGCCCGGAACCTACAAGTGGTATCAGAGTGAGGTCATATCGTTGATTATAATTATTTAGTTTTTCGTTGCTAATTTACGCATTTAATAATTTAGTTATTTCAATTCAAGTTTAATTGTTATGGAAATCTGAATATCAAGATCTATTCCTCCTCCCCCGTTTCTCGTTCACCTCACAGAAACAATTTTTTTTAATTTTGATTAAAATAAAATAGAGTAACTCATCCGGAGGAGCCAAAAGTTTCTGGCCGTATAACACCAGAACACACGGTGTGTATTTGGAAGTACATGCCGTGTAGTCTACATTCAATTCATTGACTGATCCACCAAATCAGGCCGTGTATTGGATTCTTTCTAAGAATTTAAGACACCGTGTGTTGACCAGAAACAGGTGGCACACAGTTTCTGGAATACACGCCGTGTGGTCCAATGAACACGACGTGTAGTCCCTTCGGGTTAGGGTTGGGTCGTGTACCCCGTACACGACCTGCCCGGCTGGAAATTGTGTAACACGGAAACTACACGGCGTGTGTCCCACTGTACATGCCGTGTACTCTGAAAATTTCCGATGTGCATTAAGACGCCCTGTCCCCGGGCGTGTACTTCGGATGGACGATGAAGAAAATTACACGCCGTGTAGTTGTAACTACACACCGTGTACTCACCCAAATTATGCAAATTTATTAAAATTTATTATTATATTATAAAAACCCTTGGGACGTGTACCATGGTGCAAGCTTAAAGCTGAGGCACAACACGTGATAGGTGTTTTATATATATGTGTTTAATTTAACATCTTTGTAATAAATGGGAATTCACCGGGTTTCCTCCAAGGTAAAATTTACATACAAGGATAATTTTAAATGAATTTATTTGTTTAAAATTATGATGGATGGGAATCTCAAGGAAATTCAGAAAATGGATTTAAGATAAAAGGATTGATCAATTAAAGATAATTAATTGATTTGAGCGTGATTTATCTTAAACAAGAATGATTAAATAAATGAATTCTAGTTTTATTTATGCGTAAATATCATTTCATGTATGGATGATCATGATCTAGATCGAGACATTTGTATGTGAATGGTTTCTTTTAATTAATTTATTTAAATTAAATTTTTTGTCCTGTGAGCCATCTCCTCATTAATATGTAGGGCTTGCGCGCCAAAGGATTCTTTTATGTAAAAACCCCTTTTACCCCTCACCTGCGTGTGAGATAAATGTATATGTAATGGATGGAGCTCCCAAGATAGTGGAGGCGGATCAAGTCAGGAGCCAAGGTGAAACCAATCTAAGGAGATACAAAGGTGGACAGGTGGAAAGCTGTAAACACGAACCCGAAAGGTTCAAGGTGTTTATCCCCTAGGTCTTGGGTTGTTTTATCAACTGCTAGATAAACTAACCAATAGAAAATCTCATGATCATACCATTTATTTTATTTCTGTCAGTTGCATGGTTTATTTATTATGGGTGTGTTGTCACGATCACACAATTAATGAATTAAACGAGCATGCAAGATGGAACTAAAATAAAACCGGCTTATACGTAAATATTATCTTAGACATGGTTAATCACTTAAGTATATCCCACTTAATATTAATAAGCATTTAATCAAAGATAATAAAATGGCAATTTACGTATAAAGATAAAATCTGTCAAAATAAATATTAAGTCGGCATAGCCTTCCATAATCTTGGTTAGAATCGATCCATATTTCAAAGTTCTTGACCAACCCTAGTTGGGGTGATTTCAATTATCGGGGAATTCTAATTCAAGGTTTTGGGTTGACTTGACTTGGATCGCATCAAGGGTTGACTGCCACAGCAGGACTTGGTGTGACCAAGAGGCAAAGGTTGAGGAAATCCAAAAAGGATTTCAGGATTGGGGAGTCCACTCAGTGGATCAAGGAGCTATGAGTTAATGCAGTTGGAATTTGGAATGCCTACCTAAAACCCTTCAAGTTGCTTGACCAACCCTAGTTGGGGTAATGCAAAGGGTAATATGGATCCTTTCTACTAGAATATTCACGTAATAGAATATTCTGAAGTCAATGGTGAGGGATATTGGATTTCTATAAAATAGTGGGAGACTAATAAGTATTAATTTATTTATTTGTCTCAATTTTTGTAATAAAGTACTAAACCTTTGCTCATCTTAATTTGTATAAATGACAAGAAAATGACTTCAAACATATCATTGCGCACCATACTCGAAAAAGAAAACCTTCTCACCGGCACCAATTTACAAGAGTGGCAGAGGCGTTTACACGTCGTCCTTCGCCATGAAAGGAAATTATATGTGCTGGAAGAGCCTATTCTAGTTGCGCCTGGGAAAGAGGCTAGTGACGAGGAATTATCTCTCTACATGAAACACATAGATGATTCCACATATGTCCAGTGTTTTATGCTATCGGCCATGTCTAATAAGCTCTTGAAGTAACATGAAAACATGGACGCGTATAGCATGATGCCTCACCTTAAAGATCTCTACCAAGAGAAGGCGAGACATGAGAGGTATGAGATATTCAATGCTTTGTTTACCATGAAGCTTGGAGATTCTGCGCCAGCTGGGCCTCATGTTGTCAAGATTATTGGCTACATTGAATGCCTGGACATCTTAGGGATTAAATTCCCGGATGAGTTGCGTACAGATCTCATCCTATCATCACTGCCCAAGACCTTCTCTAGATTCATTGTCAACTATAACATGAGCGACAATGAGAAGAGTCTATTAGAGCTTCTGACCTTGATTCGCCAGGTAGATAAGGACATGGGGAATGACAAACCCGCGGTCCTTATGGTGAACAAGAAAATGAAGGACAAGGAAAAGGGGACAAAGACTTATAAACGGTCTAAATCCCCTGAGCACCGTCCCTCCAAGAAGGGGAAGATCCAGAGGCAGGGAAAGGAACGGGAGGCAGTGTGTTTTTCATGTGGCAAGCAGGGCCACTGGAAGAAGAACTGCACCCAGAAGCGTGGGGACGCTAAAGGTGCATTTGTTATCGAGTGCAATATTTCTATTTATACACATTGGGTATTAGATACAGCTTTTGGGGATCACATATGTATTAAAATGCAGGAACCAAGTAGATTTAGAAAGATCGCCAGAGGAGAGGTGGATCTTCGAGCTACCAATGGCGCAAGGCTGGCTGCGTTGGCTATTAGTGACTACCACCTCTCATTGCCGACTGGGATTATTTTGGTTTTACATAACTGTTATTATGTGCCTAGTTTTAACAAGAACATAATTTCTGTATCTTGTTTGGATATGGATGGATTTGTTTTCAAATTTGGAAATAAGGGTTGTCTCTTTTATAAGAACAACGTATGTTATGGTATGGTACATTTAAATAATGGTTTGTATGTATTGAATTACGAAAACCAAGTGTTGTCAATCGATAACGAAACAAACTCACATGACTCATACATCACCCAGTTATGGCATCACCGCCTTGGTCATGTGAACGAGAAGCGTTTGACAAAGCTCTGCCAAGATGGCTATTTAGAATCTACTGAGCTAAAACAACTTGATATATGTCATGCCTGTTTACAAGGAAAAATGACCAAGCCGCCTTTTGGTGGACAATGTGAAAGGGCCACAGAGTTTCTAGGATTGGTACACACGGATGTGTGTGGACCATTTCCAGTAGAAGCTAGAGGTGGATATTCTTACTTCATTACTTTTACTGATTATTTGAGTAGATATGGATATGTCTACTTAATGAGGTATAAGTCAGAGTCCTTAGAGAAATTTAAGGAATTCAAGAATGAATTAGAGAATCAGCTTGGTAAGAAGATAAAGAATCTTCGATCAGATCGAGGTGGAGAATATCTGAAACAAGAGTTCATCGATCTTCTATGGGAGTCTAGGATTCTATCTCAGCTCACTCCTCCTTATACACCACATTGGAATGGTGTTAGTGAAAGGAGGAACCGCACCTTGTTGGACATGGTGAGGTCGATGATGAGTCATGCAGATCTTCCATTATCCTTTTGGGTATATGCATTACAAACTGCAGTATACACATTAAACCGAGTACCAACTAAGGCGAAAAATGGAATTCCATATGAGTTATGGAATTGAAGGAAACCCACTTTGTCGCACACACGTGTATGGGGATGCGAGGCGTTTGTTAAGGCCTTCTCAGGCAACAAACTAGAACCCCGGGGCACGAAGTGTATCCTTATAGGATATCCCAAGGAAATGAAAGGATATTACCTATATAACCCTCAAGATAAGAAAGTGACTGTCGCCAGACAAGCCATCTTTCGTGAGAGGGAACACATCCTCAAGAGGGATAGTGGGAGAAAGATTGATTTCGAAGAAGTTGATGCTCAAGATAAAAAGGAGTTGGTACAGGAACAAGTTCCACAGGTCCCCGTGGAAGAGGTTCCAGAAACACAAGTACTGCGTAGGAGCTCAAGAGAGGTAAGGGAACCAGAAAGATTTGGTTTCCTAGTCACTGAGGATGGTGAATCATTATTATTGGACAATGATGAACTTCTCTTCTACAAGGAAGCAGTAGAAATCTCAGAAGCTGCAAGATGGATAGAAGCTATGAATTCTGAGATGGATTCCATGTATCAGAACCAAGTTTGGGTTCTGGTCGATGATCCAGTTGATGTAAAGCCTGTTGGATGCAAATGGGTATTCAAAAGAAAGCTGGACATAGAAGGTCAAGTTAGCACCTATAAATCAAGGCTAGTGGCTAAAGGATTTAGACAACATCAAGGAATTGACTATGATGAAACCTTCTTGCCAGTTGCCATGTTTAAATCCATAATAATCATACTTTCCATAACAGCTTACCATGACTACGAGATTTGGCAGATGGATGTCAAAACAGCATTCCTTAATGGGAACCTTCAGGAAGATGTCTATATGACACAACCAGAAGGGTTTGTTACACCAGGTGAAGCCAAACGGGTTTTCAAGTTGCAGATATCCATTTATGGATTGAAGCAATAATCCAGGTCATGGAACATTTGATTTGATGAATCCATAAAGGAATTTGGTTTCATTAAGAATAAATGTGAGCCATGTGTTCATAAGAGGTTTAATGGGAATGCGGTCGTCATCCTAGTGGTATATGTTGATGACATATTGCTTATTGGAAACGACGTACCGGCCTTACAGTCAGTTAAGGACTGGTTGAACAAGTGTTTCTCCATGAAGGACTTAGGAGAAGCAGCCTACATTCTAGGGATCAAGATCATTCGTGATAGATCCAAGAGGCTGCTTGGACTAAGTTAGGGTACATACATTGACCAGATACTAAAGTGATTTAGTATGGAAAAATCTAAGAGGGTATTGGTTCCAGTTTCACATGGCTTACATCTTTCTAAGAAAACATGTCCCCAGACACAATAGGAGAAAGATAAGATGAGCAAGATCCCATACGCTTCGGATATAGGATCCATCATGTATGCCATGTTATGTACTAGGATTGATGTTGCCTATGCACTGAGCATGGTAGGCAGATATCAAGCAGATCCAGGAGAACAACATTGGACTGCTGTTAAGACTATCATTAAGTATCTGAGAAGAACTAAAGATATGTTCCTGGTGTATGGAGGAGAAGAAGATCTTGTCATCAGAGGGTATACTGATGCTGGTTTTCAAATATATCAGAATGATCTGAAGTCGCAATCTGGATATGTTTTCTGTTTCAATGGAGGATATGTGAGATGGAAGAGTTCAAAGCATCCAGTTGTCGCCGATTCTATAGTGGAATCCGAGTATATAGCGGCTTCTGATGCAGCCAAGGAAGCCTTATGGATTCAGAACTTTGTCCAGGAGCTTGATGTGGTTCCTAGTAGTAAAGATCCCATTACATTGTATTATGATAATACTGCAGCGATGGCTCTTGCAAAAGAACCAAGGTCACATCAACGAATGAAGCACATACTCCGGAAGTATCACCTCTTGAGGGATTTCTATCAAAGGGGTGAAGTTGCAGTGAGCAGAGTGTCCACAGAAGAGAACGTGGCAGACCCCATGACTAAAGGTCTATCTCAGCAGAAGCATGAAGATCTTGTGAGAGATAGCGGGTTAAAGTTTGTTAGCAGTTGGCTCTAGTCCAAGTGGGAGTCTGTTGGAGTTGGTGGTCTAGAACCAACTACTTTGTACTTTATTTATTAAATAAAAGCATTATCACATCTTGATTGTTCTTCTACGTGACATGTCATGTGATAATGTCCTAAGGACAGCTGTTGCATTAAAGGGTCTTAGCGGATCCCTACTATGATGAGAACCTGAAAGTGCCATAACACTGTTCTTGAATGTATGTTCTATGGCCGGATGATATTATTTGAGGGACACAAATAATACAGGTCATTAGGGGTGAGGACTCATAAAACTTTGAGGCACCTTCTCATGGTGTGTTCCCTTGGTAATATCCAGGAGGATATTATAAGAACGAGACCCTCCAGTAAGAAATCCACATTTCATAGTGTCATTGGATGTTTCTATCTGCGGACGCGTGTATTGGTCCTTAGACTTTATGATTATTATTAATGGGTATTACAACTCGCGCAATTAGATGTATTGACGAAAACTGTGACGACACACTGTTCGCAGCGAGGTAGGATAAGTTGGGTGCGTCATGAGTAATATCGCATTAATAGATAATGCGAGAAAGGATTTGTCCTTTCCGTTCCATAACAGAAGTAGATATCTCAGGCCCTTTGATGGAATTGATATAGCCTAAATAAATCCATGGCCATGGTAAGGTATGGGCAAGTTCAATTCCAGGAAGTCAAAGAAAGAATAGTCAAGCACATGGGTTGATGGCACTAGCATGCAACCCGCTTGATTGGAGATATCGAGACAAAGGGATTATATTACACGGTAATCATTCGTAGGAGGTGACACGCCATTGCGGCGTTAACTTCTTTCTCTATGGGTGCCTTGGCGTGTTGCTAGATGCTAACCTTGGAATTTAGGCAGGCTCAGCCTAATGGTACTGAGAAAGAGGCCTAGAGGGTCACACACTAAGTGTGTCCATGTATCTCAGTTAAATATTAATTTAACAAGTTAAATAAATATTATTACCGACTGTGGTTTAATAATTAATTAAGGATATTTGATCGCAATTATTTTGACACTAGTTATTCGAGATAATATATTGTGGATGAAATAATATATTTATTAGCGAGTAATGCAGTTACATTTATTTAAGAAATAAATATTCATTACTCAAGGTCTAATAAATGTGGTGGAGAAAAATGGAAAATAAAAGTACATGCCGTGTATATTAAATATACACGCCGTGTAGTTTTATGGAAAACAAGTACACCTCGTGTATTAATTATTACACGCTGTGTAGTTTTTCCAGTTGGGATTTTGAGGATTTAATATTGTTTTATTAAATGATATTTATTATAATCAGAATGGGAACATGTCAAGGAATTAATAATTTGACATGGGGGTTTTCAATAAGAGTTAATGAAATAAATAAAACGCGTAACGCGTTTATTTATTGTTATGTCTCTATTAACCTCAAACTCGTTTATAAATATCCTCGCAACCCCAAAATTTTGTAGAGCCATTGTTGTGCACAACATATTTGGAAATACTCTCAATCCAAGAGAGAATTCCCTTTCCACCAAGAACGCCCTCAAGTTACGAGAGCAAGATCCTCCATCGGATCAAGGCGGTCGAAGGCGGACATCGCAAGCGAAGGTTCTTCCGCACTATCACCCGGAGATCCCTTCGGTGATGTCCAGAGATACGTGACACATGTGTGGATCATCACTAGAGTAATCCTACACTTGGATTCTACGATGCAACGACGGATCACCGAACCGTGACCAGACACATCAACGAAGAAAGAATTCCAACGAGGTAATTCTTATGCATTAATTAAATTAATTATAATCAACACATGATGATCCCCCTCAAGGGTTCCGAGACTCTTCTTTTCTTTTCGTTCTTCGTTCTATTCTGAATATTCGGCATTTTATATCGTGACAGATCTCATATTGAACGTTGTTTAACATTAAAATTAAAGTTGGGAAAACCCACCAACGTGCTTCCGCTCTGCCCAGAACCTACATGATACCCTATTAAACTGTCCAATAAAACTACCAACAACCAATACCTATACTTTTAGACAACATAGATAGATTTTAGTATTTTGTGACTTCTTTTGATAGAATCTTTATGAAAGAATCCTTTCGATGTACTCTATTTTATGGACTTTGTATGGTGCATGTTAGTCTAGGGAGACGATATCCACTCGAATGTTCTGAAGCTGCTTGGTAGGATACCTCCATCTAGTGATCTCTATTCAATGAACTTCATCCAAAAAAAAACTATCTTGTGAAATTGAATAATCTTCACAAAACCCAAAAATATCACAATTGAATATTAATTTATTATTTCAAACTTCTTCAATCCTTATAAGTAAATCCTATTTCTGATGCATGTAGTGTTTTCTTCTCTGTATAATCATCCAAGTCTAATTAAGGAATAATGGTTCCGTATGATTTATTTGACTATCTTCTTTGTAAAAATATTAGTAGGATTATTATTTAAAACAATATTTTATATCTAAAACACTTTATCTTCTAGTAAAATTCATATAAAGTGATATTTCAGATCAATGTGTTTAATTTTTGGATGAAACACTATATTACTGGAAATATGGATGAAACTCTAACTATAAAAGTATAATTTTCCTCTATCAGACAATTTTCCAATTTCCTTAAGCAAGCACATCAACCATATAATATATTTCCAAGATTCTATAGAATATTCATACCCTGATTCCATTGTAGATAAATTAACAACTGACAGAAACCAATAAATTTAGCTAACCTCTATTATAATGAAATTAAACACAAATCCTTTTATTCTTTTCCATGAATCCTTGTCTCGAATAAAATATTCATAAAAAAAACCCTTTAATTGATCTTCATATATAAAATATAATGTTGAATCTTAAAATAATTTAATGTATAAAATGATCCATTTCAAAGCTTCTGAATGTTTCCATCCCAAAATTTACATAAAACAGATAACAACTCCATCTTAAAAAGAAATATTTAGTCATGTATAAACCATTGTATACATAAAAATTTTAATAACTGAAGAAAAGTAACCTTTTCCATGTCATTAACTTCTCTGTCTATTAATGGTGTCTTTTCTTTAGAAATATTGAAGTGTATAGTGAGGGGAATTGAGACAGGTTTACAATTGGTCATTCCAAACAGCTTGACGACCTTTCAGATATATGTTTTCTCAGTTGAAACTAAATTTTTGGTTTTCTTATCCCTCTGAATTATCATCCCATTGATTTTCTTTTCTTGTCCAAGGTTCTTTATCTCAACAAATCTTAAAAGATTCCTTTTTCATTTCCTTAATTTTATGGAATTCTATACCTACAATCAATATATCATCAACATAAAAAAAATATGATATATGTTCCATCATCCCATTTTTTCTAGTAATAAAAATGTTTAGAATAATGTCTACTAAAACTATCCTCAGACATGAAAGTTACAAACTTTTTATTCCACTATCATGGAGCATTATTCAAGTCATAAAGTCTTTATTTAAACTTATATACAATATTATTGTTGGTCGTAGTAGGAAACTCAAGAGGGGGGGGGGGGGGGTGAATTGAGTTCCTATAAAAATTTATGTTAAAAAGTTTATTTAAAAGATTCCCCCAATTTAAAATAAAACTACCTAGTTAATCAAGGGAGTGAAATTACAATATCTTGAATGTTAAAATAGTTTCTCAGAAGATTGATTAATTATCAGTTATAACAATATGAGATATTGATACAACTTTTGAAACTTCTATAATAATGAAAAAACGTTATAAATACTATCCAATACTAGCTATCAAAGTAAAATTTAGTTTTCTGAAATATGAGTTAAAATAGAGAAAGAATAAATTGAAAAACATAGTAGATAAAAAACAAGAGGGTCAGTCTCAAGTAGAGACTTAGTCCTCTCCACTTGGTGATCACCTGCCACCATCAATCTATAAAGGTAAAGATTTTGATCCACACCCTGGATCAGGGTTAACAATAGTACACCAGACTATCTAGGTCACAAGACCTACACCATAGTTATATGTGGGAACAAAAAAACTAGGTCACACAAGACCTTTTCCACAGTTCTATGTGTGATAAACAAGTGTAGAAAGATAGTTGTTTGATGATATCTAGTATCCTCCAGTTTAGTGCAGGAGACATTGTGTGTTTTTAGTATAGACACACACACTGATCGAAAGTTTAATAAAACAGTACACAATAGAGCAGAATATAATAGGAATGGATTAGAAATGATATGAGTGTTATGAAATTCAGTTCTGGACTATCTAATGTATCAAAGTTGAAGCTCGTGTCCTCTTCTGGAAACAGATACTGAAAATAGAGTGTTGAGAAGCACTATGTTCTGTCTTCTAAGAGGGTGAGATGTTTATCTCCTTTTATTTAGTTGGATTCTTCAAAGATGATGGAACTACGTTGAACAACAGTTCACTGATTCACACTAAGTAGAAATGAATAATTCCTCGTGTTTTCTTCCTTTTTGTATGTTTCTTGTGGGGGTCTGTTCGTGTCTTCTTGTGTATGCGTGCTTGTGCATATGTTACTATTTCATGCTCTATTATATATATATATATATTCTTTTAGCCCAACAATATTCATGTTTTAAGGTAGATAATGTACCTCATACTTTTGAAATCTACATTTAATATGTATACAAAAAGGCATTAAATTAATCAGTTGCATTAAAACACTCAAAATATGATTATTAGAAGTAATTTTAAATAAAATAAATTTCAAACAATCTATCAGTGAGTCCTATGTCAGTATATCCTTTTGTCAATGAATCATCCATCGGTATGTCATTATGTCAGTCTTTCTATGCGTTGGTGACTCATTTTAACTATCAATGAGTCTTTGAGTCGGTATCACCATGCATTAGTGACTCATTTGAACTGATGGTGAGTCCCTACATTGGTAGGTAATCTGCGTTGGTAGGTCATCTACATTGGTATGTCATCCACATCGGTAGGTCATCTGCATTGGTAGGTCATCCACATCAGTAGGTCATCTATCATGTGATCATAGATAAGCATAATTTCACATATTGAAAATTAAATAATCATGATTGAAAGGTTTAGACATGATTAATAGGAATTGACATGATTTGTGATTATTAAAACCATTAATACCAGAGAGGGTGGACAACGGTCTCCTATGGGCCAACAATTATCAGTCTAATGAACTTCATAACCCTTAGGCTAAATCATGTAAGTTTCTTGATCCAAATCCAAATGAAGAAAATCTATCTTTACATACACCTTCTCCAAGTGTAGATCTTAGACACAATAATTCTTAGCACTTTATGAATATTTTTGTGCTTCACCACTGGTGATAAAATTTCAGAAAAGTAAATCCATTTTCTTTTCTAAAAACCCTTCAATGCCAACCTTGCTTTATATCTCTCACTTATATTAGATTCCTCTTTCAGACAAAAAACCCATTTGTTTTCTATATCTCATTTCATTTTGGTAGTTCAGATTACTCCCATGTATTGTCGAAATGTAAGGAATTCATTTCCTATTATATGGATCACTCCCACTATTTTTAGTCTTTGAGAGAAACTACTTATTTCAGATATTCTGGTTCTCCTACATCCATTAGAAGTAAAAAGTTTATATCATCCCCAAACCTCTAAAAGAATTTTCTAATACGAGTGGATCTTATCAGCATAAACTTGGGTTAATTCGATGAAACTACTATTTCTAGAAGTCATCTATCTGAACATTATACTTCTGTTACGTGTCTATATATACATTATCTATATGGTATATGTCCATCAGAACATTCTTCATTTTGTAAATTAAGAGTTTGAGCACCATCCTTTGAAGTTTCCACTGAAGTCTTTGATTATAGATTTCATTTGGTAACCTCTATCTGATCATCTTGAACCTAAAAATACTTTTAAAAAAGTTTTAATCTTCCCAAAAAGGTCCTTTATTGATAATTAACTTTTCTCTTAATGATTTGTTTCTTTTTATGATCCCAAAGATGATATCCAAAGTTCTCACCACCACATCCGATGAGAAAGCACACCTTGTATTTCACCACCAATTTTTCTCTATCTTTATAATTTATATGAACATATGTGACACTTAAAATGATTTTTATATGGTTCATCACTATTCTCATAATACACCACATTTATTTATTATGTTTTTGTTCCATATATAAATTTAGACTTTTTTTCAACAAATAAACTATTGTATTAATTGATTTTTCCCAAATTCCCTTATATATAGTGAAGGCTCATACTATGAGTTTTCTCTTAAAAAGAATGATTAATCCTTTCAACTGCTCCATTTTTCTGTAGATTTCCTGGAATGGTCTTTTCATTCATTATTCTCTTCTTTTGAAAAAATTTATGAAAGTTGTACGTAATATACTCCCCACCATTTTCTGTCTGGTGACACATAATCTTTTGTTCAAACTCTATTTTGACTAAAAAATTCCAATAAATAAACACCTAAAACACATAATATTTATTATTCAGTAATCAATCCCAGACCTTCTAAGTTTCATCATCAATTAAGGTCACAAAGTACAGTGATCCTCAATTGGATTAAATAGGGTAAGGTCCCAAAACATTGAAATGATCAAGTTACAACTTTCAATTTTCTATATTTCTACCCTCCAAGATAAAAAAAATCACTTTTGTTTCCCTAGAATACAACTCTCACAACTTCTATATTCCAGGTGATCAAGTTTAATTATTCCATTTACCATTAAAACATTAAAATTCTTTCCATTGAGGTGACCAAACCTATGGTGCTAAATTTATAGACTGTCTGATGAAGTGATTATAATCAATACAACTTCATCCTTACATCTGTTCAAGTACGAGGTTCCATTATATACTCCTCGAGAAATCAACTTGGACCCTCAATTGATCTTTTAGACTCTATTTTTTTTGAAACCAACATCATCAATTTTCCCACTTATTTGAGGTTCTTCAGATACCTAGAATATGTCCAACATATTTCAATCTTAAGACACTTCCATTTTGTTTGAATGTTAACATATACTTTCCATACTATATCTAGAGATTCATCATCAATATTATATACTATTCTTAGTCTTAAGGCACTTCCATTTTTTTTATTAATTTTAACATATCCTTTCCCTAATATATCCAGAGATTCATCATCTATTATATGTACTCTTCCCAAGCTTCCTAGTATATAATCTACCTTGCACCCACACTCACCAGTTGAATGAAAATATTCACCTAAATCAATAACCCATGATTGTTCTAGAATATTCAAACTCAGTAGAAAACTAGTTCCACTATCCACTTAACTAATAAAGTTTATATGTATAGAAATTGAGGCATCAGTCTAGTTCTTGCAATCTTTCTTGATATGTCCTTTCTTCCCAAAAATCCAACATATAGATTCTAGACCAGTCTATTTTTATAAACTTATTCTCTATAGATTATCATATGATAAATTATTATTCTGATATTCCTTCCATTGGGGTGACCATCCAAATATGGTAGTACTGAGAGAACTTCTTGATAGATCTTATAATTTCTTACTCATAAAATCCTCATTAAAGATCATGTTTCAAATGTCACTAGAGTTTCTTACAACTTTCACTATGGAATCCCAATTTAATAGGATTGAAGATAGAATAAGAAAATATTATACCTCATCTATGAAAGATACATTCACCAATTCAAGATACCATCATATCATATTGAATCCATTCATATGATTTTTTTAGGTATTATATCTAATAAACTTAAACTGAACAATCTTTACATTATGAAAACTTTGTTGAGAGCCGTTGGTTTCTCATACATTTCATCCAACACTTTCATAACCTCAAAAGTTTTTTGTCTTATCTCTAATATTGAAGGTAATATAAATACTAAGTTAAATCCTTATTAAGGCTAGTAAATCCCATAAAACTACTAAAATTATTTATTTTCCATATTATTAGGACATTCAATGGAAAAAGAAGCATCCAAATTTTATGTATCAAAAGATCCTCCATTTACATCCTCTAAAAAAGTCTGTTCCATTGAACTTGTCAATAAAAAAATTTCCATACTACGAAGTAATTACCCTGATAACAGAAAAACAACCAAAATCAAACAACTTATAAGACAAGAAGAGGATAAAATTGAATGCTATGAGTGAAGTAGAACCAAGATTTAATACCACTTGTAGGGAATAAATGAGGAGGACAAATAGTCTATCCAATCATCAAAAGAATATGATGAGCACTATGTAATCCATATATAATCCATTAAAATCACCATACAGATATAACTAAAATTGTATCATCTTGAATAGTAAAAAAGCTCCCAAAACTACCTGATGAATACTAGTGGAACCACTAGAAAAAGTTTATTCAATCACTTCACCCTTAAAAATCTTGTAAAATAGAATTAGGATAAGATCCCACATAATCACCACATAACTTGTGAAACAAACTTCAAACAAAACAGTTTAAAATAAATATAAAAATAGGATTACATGGTTCAGAAAAATGTCTTATATTCATGGGTTAACACTGAAAACACTTTCATTAAGGAAATATAAGCAAATAAAAAACTCTTCGCTTAGTTCCTATGCACAGAAAAAGTCTCACTGACTATCAATATAGATAAATCTCAAGATTATTCTTCATATATGTATATATATCACCCCCAGTTGGGATACCACCTCTATTTATAATGGTATACTTCTGGTAAACTGGTTGCACCACCTCTTGAGATTCATGTTCAACCACTTATTAACTAGAGAAATATTTGATATATTATTGAACCGTCTGATTAAAATTTCAACAATTAAAACCCATTATTGTGGACCATAGATATATATGTTAGTCCTATAGACTCAATCTGATGGGAACCCATCCGACAAGCTCCTTCTGATTGACTATGTTTGATAGACTCCACCAAATGCACTTATTTTAATGGAATCCGTTCAGTAAAAGTTAGTTTGGTGAGACTCTATCCTAAAAAATTCTCTAAAATAGATCAAAATGAAACCTCCATCTGATGATATTTGTCTGATGGACTCTACAAAAAAAACTGTCTAGTGAAATTGAATAATCCTTACAATACCCAACAGAACCCACTACCCACCAAGAAGCTATCGAGTGTTATAATTCTAAGAAATGGTTAAAATCCATAAAATATAAGGTGAATTCCATATACAATAACCATGTTTTGAACTTGGTGGATTCACCTAAAAGGGTGTGGACCATAGGGTGAAATTGGGTTTTCTATAAGAAAACTGACATGGATAGTAGGGTTTCTAACTATAAAGCATGCTTTGTGGAAAAGGGTTATAAAAAAATTCATGGTATTGACTATAAATAAACCTTTTCACCAATTGAAATGATAAAATCTATTCAAATATTTTTTCATAGTATCTCATTATGATTATGAGATATATCAAATGGATTTCCAAACCACTTTCTTTAACATGAATTTAGTCAAGGATGTGTATATGATACAATCCTAAGGCTTTGTAGTACCAAATGAGCATGATAATGATTTATAGTTGAAATAGACCATTTATATATTAAATAAAGTATCTTAGAGTTAGAACATTTAGTTTTATATGATGCAATCAAATAGTTTAGTTTTATCAAGAATGTGAATGATTCCTATGAATACAAGAGGGTTAGTGGGAGTGTTGTGGTATTTATGATATTGTATGTGGATGAAATACTACTTATCATAAATGGTATACGGAATTTATATTCTAAAAAAGTGTGGATATGAAAGTAATTCTGGATTAAATAAATTGGTGAAAAAACCTATATACTTGGTATGAATATCTATAGTGACATATCAAAGAGGTTTATGAAAAAGGGTTAGAGTATAAGATTCATTTAGAGAAATATAATGGTAACTTTTTCTATTTACTGGATGTCATTTTTTAGGTTCCAATAGATACAAAAAATTGGAATTCACCAAGCTTCAATGGAGGTACTTCCAAAAATTTCAGAAGTTAGTGCTAGATGATGATTGGATGGGACCCTCTATATAGGTGGGTGAGACCAATTGTACACTTATTACTATGATGTAGAACAAATCAGTCTAATATCATTTGTAATTAAAAATTATTATTATAAACCATTGTTTCTTATGATTGTAATGGAAATGGTAGTAGTGTTCTCCTGTGGATTTAGGACTCATGTCCAAACCGTATTAATCAAAGTGTTATTTTCTTTCTCAATTTTATTTCTACTAGTCTAAATGTTTGTGAGATCCTTGTTGTGAGTGTTTGTGAGGAGGTTTTCATAATGTATTGAATAATTTATAAAAACTTATTATATTTTTATACATAAAAATAGAGGGTATATTTTGATTAGTGGAGTTTTTTAGAACTTATTCCACTCCAATAATATTTTCTATTAGTATAATTTACAGTAGTTCAGTGTTTTTAATTCTTAAAAAGTGGTATAATAGATTTTGGTTAAGACTTGGAAATGATCACTTAGAAGACATAGGTAACATTCTCCTATCATGATGTTATTTCATATTCAATGAGAGTTTACTATTATTGGAAGGTATGAAATATGAAGAGGATAAGGCTAGAATATATTAGTTTTATGGAATAGATTTTTTATTATAGAGAATGAATATGGAAGATTATTTCATTTATAAGAACCTAAAAGTTATGTTGGTTGGAGTCAGGATGGATAAGGTGAAGAAATTGGAATGGGAATGACTATATATAAAGGAACTAAAGTTGATTAGGATATCATTGGTTTATAATATAGCCTTTAACATCTAGGATAAGAAGACTACAAAAGATTTAATGGAATTTCTAGAAGATACGTATGATAAGTCAAAAACATTGAACAAAGTTTTCATAATGTGAAGGATGTTTCAAATGATATTATTAGATGAAATGACTATAGTGGATCATGTAATTAAATTGAACATGATTTTGGGGAATCTCTAATAAGTAAATGTGAGGTTTATAGAAGATTTATGAGATCTTCTTCTTTTATCTTCATTACCAATGGCATGATATATAATGGTAATGATAGTTACAAATTCCTATAGAAAGAATTATTTCGTGTTTTAGGATTCCATGAATATGATCCTACATTAAGAAATAAAACATAAGTAGATTCAATCACCTTCTAAAACTATGATAAATTTTGAAGGAATGATCCTCTCACCTAAATAGATAAGTTGGTGAAAATAATTAGATAATTCAATATAAAGGAGCTAAGGTAAATAGTATGGTCCTGATCCTACATTTCTGCAATGTGGGAAGAGTGGAAATCTCAATAATAACTATAAAGATCATAGGGTAAACTCCATAAGGTCATATTTTAGTAATAAAAGTTCCATTAATTATACTAAAGGAAGTGAAAACAAGATACAAAGTGTCAATATTTCTATGGAATCATGAGTGATTGAATTTGGAACATTGTTTCCCTCAATGAAAGAGTAGGTATTCATGATCAAATATGTGTATGAAAGATTAATCAAAGTCAACTTGGTGAATAATGAGGCTCTTGATGTCATGGGGAAAGGTGATGTTAACATCCTGATAAATAATGAAAGATTATTAAATTTGAAAGAAGCAATTCACATCCCAAGGATATAGAAGAACATAATTTAATTTGGAAAACTTGATGAAGTAACCTATAGAACTATATTTTCCAATATATTTTGTAATGTGACGTGATAATCCACGGTGGTGGCATGAGGAGTAAAGGTGAAGGATAAAATATTCCCTAAATACTAACCTTGAGAATATGTTTCTACCAATGAATCTTTTAGAAAACTATTAAGAGTACATTTTCACCAATGTATTGTGATATACATTAGATACATATCTTGAGAATATTTTGGATCAATGTATGGTAAGGGATATAGTATATATAAGATACGAATGTTATCCTCAATAACTGGTGGATGAATGATAACTATTATCATTTCAGTTTTTCTTCTATGTTGGATATCATTAAAAGTTCACTATGAAAGTTTTAATAGATTGGGAGTTTAAATGAATTCATATTTAAAATGAATGAATCAATAAATAAATTAACTCATGAATTATAATGAATGAGATAATTCATGAATCAAACAAGAAGCATCCTCATGGATATATAAAACAATTTAATTCAATGACAGTGGGTGTGAATGTTTAACTGAGAGCCCCTAACCATAGGATCTCATATCTTCCTTATTTGTATATGAGATAATAACAAATCATGAATGGAAGAGAAGTCCCATCTATTTGAAAGATAATTCAGTCCCAACCTATGGATACCTTCAGAGGTGGCATGAATTTTGGATTTCTCTATGAAATCTTCATAAAACCATATAAAGATGGATGGAGAATATTGTTGTGGCTCATTATAGTGTAAGGTACACATGTTTATGGTTTATTCAATTATAGTTTACACATGATTTCTATAATATAGAATAATGATCTTGGAAATGGGATCTAAATATATTCTTTTTAAATGATTAAATTTTAATCAATCCCTTAGAAAACCAATAATGGAATCAGAGCAAGCCATATTTTTATATTTTTGAAATCATGTTTTTGAAATGAATAAATTGAATCCCAAAATTAAATTAAGAATTAATGTATTCTAAAGTGATATCTTAAGGATATTATTATATGATAACATATATTACACTGGCACCTTGAAATTATATTAAATAATTAATTTAATATGTGTTGCATCTCAGAATTATGTTATAAGGATAACATAAAATGGAGTAACAACTGAAACATATGTTATATGATAACATATCCAACATTTTTTACCTAAAAAAATTACCCTTTTTTCCTAATTAACACTACATTGAGTGTAAATATAATGTGTGGAATTCACTCTATATTACATTGATTGTCAACATAGTACGTGGGATTGGTATTGACATTATGTTGTAAGACAACATAATGTCAAGTGCAGAATGCACCATGATACTTTGTTGTTAGACAATAGAGTGTGGGGAACTGACTTGAAATTACATTGAGGGTCAATGTAATGTCAAGTGGAAATATAAAAAAGATAAATTTTTATATTTATTTAATTGTGATTATAATTTATAGATATAAGTAAATATTTATAAATTATAATTAAAATGTATTTTGGGAGTTTGTTAGTTATAACAGGTTTATAAGTTAATTAATAATTTTTTATAATTAACCAATTGAGTGTTTTTGAATAATATTTTAATAAATATTACCTATTATTAAGATTTTATATTAAATACCCATTATATTTCATTCATTGTGATTAAAATTATGGTTTTTATTTAGTAATCATAAGGAGTAATTTATAAAGTATTATGAATTATAAAATAAGATATAATATAATGTGTTTATGTTTAAGAAACTTATGAAATATTTATACTGATTAATTTAAAACGTTCAAATTAAAATATCCTTATTTTGATATTATTTGAACCTTATAAAAAATTGTTTTCATAATTTGATACGATCAAAGGTTTTAATAATATTAAGTATGTGATATGAGATTATGTAAAATGTTTACATAATAGAAATTGGATTTTTTTTATAATTCATAAAATTATAATATATATTTTAAATAATATGTCATTTAATGTCTAATATGAAGTGTTCATATTATAAATTGAATATATAGTACTTATATTTAAAATTATGAAATTTCCACAATTAATAGAAAACATATAAAGGGTTTATAATTAATTTTTATTTATGAATTGTTCATAAATGGTTGTCTCTTGTTTAAATATTTAAAATGATCATTTATTTTAAATTCCATTCCCTAATTTATTCATAGTTATAAATTATTTATATTATTAATAAGTGTATTTTTTGTTTAATATGTTAAATAAATTTTTATGAAATTATTAAACCTTAATTAAATTTTAATAATATTAACATAAGATTTAAATTTCATTTACCTTGACCTCACTTTGTTATCTAGGTTATTATCTTGAAGTTTAGTTGCTTAGAATATTTTGTTTATATTAGGTTTTATAATTATTATGAAATGAATTATTTCTTGAGTAAAGTCTACCGAGAGAGAGGGGATTGGGTCTTATGAAGAGTTACACATCAATATGGATTGAACATATTGATTAGGTGGTGGGAACAAGATTATAAAACTAAAATTTTAGAATCATGAATACACAAGGGAATAACATGTGATAACATGATGAGATTAAATACCATTCAAAATACTAATTGTTAGATTCCTTCCAATGTGTAACTTATCAAAACCTCAAACATCTAACTAGGTAGGTTCTTCCAAATTAGGGTGCCCCCTATATTATCTTATCTAAGAAATGCAAGTAATGGATGAAACTAGATCATCCTTGGGTAGGTTCTTTGAAAGAAGGGTGCCCTAGGATTGTATTTTTTAGCACATTCTTAGAATTTAATTTGGGTTACACTTAGCTGGGAAACCCTAAGAGTTATAATACCAGTGGAATAGAGTTTGTTTTTTCTATATGATGGATTAGGTAAAGAGTTACCCACTCAGCTATATAGGAATCATAAATGATATAATTTAGATGATTCCCTTCCTAAATAATTAAGTGGTGAGAGGAATGACAAAATAGACTCATTTCTTAGTGAAATAAGGATCTTAGACTATTAATGGATATGATGTATTCATAAGGGTTCATCATTTTAGTGATATCCCATTTAATAAAAATATTTATTAACTGGTATTTCTAAGAACCTACTCAAGAGTTATAATACCAGTGGAATATAGTTTGGTTTTTTCATATGATGGATTAGGTAAAGAGTTACCCACTCATCCATATAGGAATAATATATGATATAATTGAGATGATTCCCTACCTAAATAACTAAGCGGTGAGAGGAATGCCAAAATAGACTCATTTATTAGTGAAATAATGATCTCAGAATATTAATGGATATTATGTATTCATAAGGGTTCATCATTTTAGTGATATCCCATTTAATAACAATATTTATTAAATGGTAATTAAACATGATACTCATCTGATAAAATATTTTATTATAGATAAAAATATCATCATTATCAATATTAACCTAATTATTAATCATTATGAAAGATTATATTCATGTAAGAAACCCCTAATACTGATAACTTAAAAATACTTCTTAAGTAAGAGAGTTTTTATATGTTAGAATAATCCCTTCCAGAGTATCCAATTATTGAAGTTGTTTAGTAGGAGAATCTAGATTCTTATTAAGTATAAAATAATTAACTAGGGGTTTTAAAGGCATTACATGAAACATTAACTAAGGAATTTTAGTCTACACTCATATATTAAATACTATTGAGTATGATAATGACTTTGTGAGACTATTTGTTTTATTGAGGCCTATTCTGGTTAAATAATTCATTCTGTTTTTCATCCGTGGAATTATTCTTACATGATAAATGTGTTCTTGAAATGTTTACCTAATATTCTCAAAGTGTTGATAATATATGAACCAGGCATATGATGTTAAGGTTTAAGTACCATGTTAAAAGTAAAAGTGGGTAAAAGTTCAAACCAAAAGAAGAAAAGTTCATGGGAAAGTATAATAGTGTTTCATCAAATATCCCATAAAGGTCATTAAAACCTAGAGTTTTTAGGAAGAGGGAGTAATAATTATATATAACAGGATTATCCAGAATATCTTGAGGAATTTTTTAAATTATGTGGAATTCCCATGTCTGGTATCAATGTTATAGAAATTAATTTTCTAACTTTGAAGGATATATGATGCCAAATTTATACTTTACAAAAAGTGTTGTAAATATTTTTCTATTCAAAATCAAGGTAATAATTGATAGTGATTATAGTTTTAAATTGACTAACAATGAAAAGAGTTAATACATCACAAATTTTTATGTAAAGAAGAATATATCAATAAAAAATGGATCATAAAATGATGTGTATATTTATCTCATTTATCATATGTGATTAGATGGTTTTTTCATTAATAAATAGTTATTATGAACAAAATTATATGACTAATTATATATATATAGTTTCTGATCCATTGGATTTTATAAAATATTTCAGAAAGGATACAAGGATAATTTTTTTTCTAGGAAAAAGTGTTTATACAATTTTTTTAAAATATAAGGGAAGATGTTCCAATCAACTATCAGTGACATATTTTAATAAAGTCTTATTTTCAAAGGGAAATGATCAAAAAACATAGAATACCATATATTATATGGAAACAATATTCTATTTGTTAAATATTCCAATTAATAGAGAATAATTGTAATTTCCTAAAACAAAAAAGAAGTTGTTTTTTTCCTTTTCCTAATATTCTGAGAAGAATATAGTCTCTAAGAAGCTAATGGGAGTATGTTTAAGCTTAGAGAAGTTTAAAGTTAACAAATAAAAGTTTATACAAGCCTCAAGTTAAATTTATTTCATTAATCTTTCACAAGATATTTGAATAATGACAGTAATAAAAATATAATAGTTATACTTAGTTACCATGAGAATGTGAGTATTGCTATTATGGATTATTCTAATTAAAGTGAATTTCACATTAACTTAAAGAATTTTAGGATGTTCTCGTAAATAGTAATGTAAATATTTACATTATTTCAAGAAAAATGTTTTATAGAATAGGGTTCCAAGGATAATGATGATAAAATTAGAAAGAGTTACAAGTAAATAACTGATGTTGTCATCATATCATATGAAGTTATGGAGTTAAGGAGTTTTTATATGTTCAAGGAGCTGAACATTACGAATTTGATTCCTAGATCTCATCCTTATTAATTTTTTTTTAAATTTACAGATATTACTAGATAAAGGGTTTTTGTAATGGACTAAACATCTTCGGTCCATTACTTTTTGAAAATCAAGTGGTTGAAGTGTTCTGGGAGGTCACAGTGACTTATTTCAACACTTTATAAATTTTTTAGTTTTTCAGGTTATCCAATGGTATGTTGCTGGTGGTGAGTCATGATGGTGTGTCACAACAGTGACTCAGGATGGTGAGTCATAGTGGTGAGTCATGATGGTGACTTGCAATAGTGACTCATGACAATGACTCGTGAGAGTGAGTTATAGTGGTGATTCGTGAGGGTGACTCACGATGGTGAGTCGCAATAACGAGTCACGATGGTGGGTTGTGACAGTGAGTCGCAACGGTGACTCACGACAATGAATCATGAAAATAGCTCATCCAGCAGTGAGTCATACAATAGTGTCTCATCCAACGGTGAGTTATCCAATGGTGACTTGTCCAACGTTAGGTCATTCTAATGGTGAGTCATGAATATTGTTTCTAGCTTCCTATAGTTTCCCCTTTAACATTTTCTTTGAAGTAAAATGAATTTAATACCATATTTAATAGTTTTTTGGATTTGTTTCAAATCATATAAATCTTCTAAAAACTTAATGCTTCCTTTGACTTTCAAACCTCATGGCCTTGGTCAAGGTCCACCTTTAATGGATTTTAAAAACCGTTTCTCCCCTTGATTTAGGATATGGATTTTCTAAATATGAGGTCTTATTTTCCTTGTGCATCTACCTTTGTCTTAGTGTGAGATTCCACAAAACTTTCTTCCCCCCAAGGATTCATGCAATTGTGTTGTAGCCTTTAGGCCATGTTTTCCTTGGAGGCTCTTTCTGTTGCATGCATTCCCCCTACTTTGGTACTACCATAAAGTGTTGATCATATCTTCTTCCAAGTAGGTTTCCTTCATCCCTATTAATTTTGTATCATGCTGGGTGGGTGTATGAATGTTTCCCATGTGAGTATAGTTGAATCCAAATTAAATAAAGATAATTGAATCAGTCTAAGATCAATATATAGGGGTTGGGGAAAAGTGACGTATGATCTGCTTGTTGTTTTTCTTTGGTTGTTGTTGTGAATCATACAAGCTAAATTCCCCATAGAAAATCATGGTAATTGGAGGCCTTTATTTTCGCATTGGATGGTATATGGAATGGATTATGTTTGTTTGTTTTTTATTGAACAATTATATATGAAATTTTCTAACCACAGACACCCAAATAATAAATGGATTCCTTATGATCATATTTTCTATGATAACTCCAAAATTTAACAAGTGTAATTAAAGAATGGGCGACTTGTTAAATATGAATATGTTTTATTTTGTTTATGTGGTGGTATAGTTTTGAGCACCGTTATGTGTTGTGGGGTGGTTCAGAAGGTGTAATGTAATCTCAGATTGAGATATTGATTGATTGTGGAATGGATGGGTAGTGTTGTGCAGTGGGGCTGCAATCAGGTTGTGCTATGGTTGTGTTGTTGGATGTGATGGGTGTGGTGTGGTTATGCAGTAGGGCTTCCAAGAATGGTTGTGATGGGATTTTTTGTTGGGTACAACTTTGAGTTGGGGGTTTCTTTGGTGAGAGGATGGATTCGGTGGAATAACTTTGAGGCATGATGATGGTAGTGGTTGGCATGGGTACTTAACCATTAACAATCTATAAAATTTTTTCCCGTATCTTGGGATCGGTATGTTATGTCATGAATGGGTGTTAAATGGAGAGGAATGTGATGTTGGTTAGCTTACCATGGTTCTTCTTCCTCTATGTGACTTTTGTTGTGTGTCTTGTTGTGTTCTGTGCCTAGTGGTTTCTTGGGTAGCGATGGAATGAATAAATGAATTATTAATAAAGAATGAGAATTGGTTAAATAAATTGTTTGGGGGTTTGATTTGATTTTTGGGTTATCATGTGGTGGTGCATTTAGTGGTATCAGCAAAGGTGGTATTGTGAGCTGGTTGTTTTTTTTGAGAACCCATAGGCTGGGAAGGAGTGTTTTACATTATATATATTTATATATGTATTAGTTTCACTTTACTTGTGATTTCTATATTCACCCCACTCTAGTTGAGAACTATGTTCTAAACACCCCCATTATCAGGGGGAGGGTGTCTTTCCCAAACATCCTGGTACAAGGATGGATGGATGGCCACCCGCTCTTTCCTGCTCATTCTTTCAGGTGGTGGTAGCACAAGATCCTTTGGGAAAGTTGTGGTTTTTGAGGCTCAAGTGCACATGGGAAAGTTGTGCTTTCCTAGGTGTCTTTAATATAAGATGTGATGTGATTTGCTAGGTATTTTTAGGATGTGATGTGGTTTGTGAGGCCTAGGTGTGTGTGGGTGGGATGTAATATGTTTTTCTTTCCCAGGTAATAGGACTAGCTATGAGGCTCAGGTGTGTGCGGGCAGGATGCGATGTGCATAATTTTCTCAGGTGATGGGACTAGCAGTGAGGCCTAGGTGTGTGTGTGCAGGTTGTGACATGGTACTTTAAGAATAAGTGGGTGCGTGAGGATGTTTTCCTCTAATAAAGAGAAACAAAAACCAATGGGAAGTGGTGAGGGGTACCCAAATCATTGACGTGATTACTATATTACTTTACTTGTCTTGTGTTACTTGGTGAGTGTGCCTTGGTGATATTGGGATGGATATTATACCTTATTAGGTTCTATTGGGTTATGATATTTTTTTATGGGAGCATTAATATGCTTCTCTCACTTGTGCACAAGAGACTTGTGTTTTTCCTACTGAGTATACTTGTATTATCACCCTACGTACATAAAACTATTTTAAGATTTTCATGAGGATTACGTGGACCATGCTAAACCTTACTAGAGAGGAAATTGGGATAGTTTCTGTGTCACTACTTAGCCTTGTTTTTGGTATTTACTTTGGTGTTTCATTTTATTTGTAACAATTTTATTTTTTTAACATGATTGTGGGATGGATTTTGGCTTTCATTTATATATATAGTACTTGGAGTTGTTTTGGGATGGACCATCTTATCTCCTGATCTTGTTTTCTTTTAAAAGGGAAATTCCTACCATTTTTGTGAGATATATACCCTTGGTGATGGCCTCCACCCTGGGTCCTACTAGTGGCGGGACTCAGGGGCCATTATCTCCCTTTTTTCATTGCCAGCTCAGGAAGAAAATCTTTGGAGGGAGGGGTGCATGACCGTTTTGAGGGAGGGTTTTATCATGTGGTCATATAGGGATGTGGTAATAATTATATAGAGATGAAATGAGTTAATAAAACCTCAAAAATTGAAGGATACATAAGGCTCATCTTGTAGTTTATCATATAATATATCATAGATTGGTGTTTATGTTGGATTTTTTTAAATATTCTTAAAAGGAAATATCCATGTTATCATTCTTTCACATTGGATGTATAATTATATATATATTTACACTTTGTGAAATGTAATGATAATTTACCTCTCAAAGTACGACTTTGAGTTATCCCTAACTAATTTTTTCATAGAGTATTATAAGTTATAATAAAAATTTAAGGATAACATGATTTGGATTCTCATATAGGGATATGAAATAGGCTCATTTGGAATAAAAACGTTCTTTTATGTGCACTATATGAACCACTAAGTATATCAAATGGAGTTTCATACGTGATGTTTTTTGTATACTAGGGATGCATGGATCATGTTTGGGTCTCTGTACTTGAGGTTGGTGAGATACCTTTCATGAGACCCTTTATACTTTGATACCTTTATTACACAAGTAAAAAGTAACTCAGCTAATCAGGGGGTGGTTAGGTATGTTGCTGATCATGTCATCAGTTATATTTCAACCAAGATGTGATTTTTCATATCATATGATTAGTATGACATATATACACTTTATTGAGATAGATTAGGGAGTGTATGACCACACCTAGATAGTACATATGATGTTATTATCTATCTATATAAGGGGAATGTGATGTTATCATCTATAAAAATAAATTACATGTTATGTATTCATCAACTAGGTCATCCTATACTTGGAGAATGAATAGAATATGAGTTGGATATATGGGATTAACATACTCTGTGTCCCATGGTCACTTGATTTCTAAAAAAAAGGAACATATGATAATTAAAACTTTCATATGATGAAAACTAGAGGAAATAAGTATATAGATACATGTCTTTGATATTGATCACTCTATATCCCTTTGTATCTTGAGTAACATTAATGATTTTATAGAGGTCGATATTTGAATACATGTATGGATTCAATGATTCTTATTTTTTTTCAATACCATAAAGTCCTGTGGGGTTACAATCAGTGGATGGCCAAATAAGGATTGAGTATGACTTAGAGATATGCTCTAAAAAGTATTTTAGAGTCCATAACAAAACTTTTTGAATGTGAATTAAAAATTTATTATATATGATGTGATACATGGTAAAGTTAATGATAGTTTTTGAAAAGTTTTTTAGAAAACATACAAAAGAGTTTTGGATATGATTTCACAAGTTGTTGTATATGATACAATATAAGGTGAAATGGTATAAAGTCTTTTTGGATGTAATTCAAGTGGGAGATTGGAGGAGATAATAATACCTAAATCCCAACCAAGAAAATATGATGCTACTAACGCATCCTTTAGTAAAGTCATAATAGTGTGTTATCCCCAACATATTGTGATATTCATGAGATTCATATCTTGAGAATACATTGGATCAACATACGGTAAGGGATTAAAATATGCATGAGATGTTACTATTATCCACAATAATTGGTGATTAAATTATAACTATAATAATTCAAGGTTTTAGTCCACATTTACTATCATTAAAATGTTGTTAAAAGAGTTATAATGGATTAAGAGTTTAAATAAATTCATGCATACGATTCATAAATGAGACGAGGAATTAACTAATGTGTTATAATGAATGATTTAATACATAAATCAACAAAGGATAATTCTTAGGGATATATAAACCCCTACCATGTGATGGCAGTGGGAAAGGATGTTTGGATGAGACCCCCTAACCCTAAGATATCATCCCTTCCTTCTTTGCATATGAGATGTTAACACATCATTAATGGATGAGAAGTCCCATCCATATGAAGGAAGATTTAGGTGAAACCAATAAATACCTCTAGAGGTGGGATGTCTTTGGATACCATGATGTGATCTTTTTCAATCCATATGAATATGGATAAAGGATATTTTTGTTGATCATCGGTGTAAGGTACAAATGTTTATGGTTTCTTCATTTATAGTTTTCAAATGATTTATATAATCTAGAATGAAAATATTAGGAATGGTTTCTAAATAAATTTCATTTCCATGATTAAATGTTAATCAACCCTTATAAACCTAGTAAAAGGAAGAGACCCAATATCTGACTGAAGGATCACATGGAGTGATATTTTTCAGAGAAACAACTTCAAAAAATCTGTAGTTATGGAATTATTGACATAGTCATATCAGTGATAAGAATATGGAAGTAATAATTGAAAAAGTAATGCTAAATATTTATCACAACAATATCAAAAGTTATGAGAGTTCTGTGCTAGGGAAGAAGAGAAGGTTTTCATTCAACTTGAATGGCTAAAATCCCAAATCTCATAAGTTAAAACTTGTCCACTTAGATGTTTGGGGGACAACCCTAGTCCAATCTCATAGAGTGTCACTTTACTTTATGACTTTTATTAATGATGAAACAATGAAATTTTGAGTTTACTTTCTAAAACCAAAGTCCAAGGTCTTCAGATTTTTCATTTGGTGAAATACCATAGTTGAAAGGAAAACTGGTTGGATATTAAAGTTCCCAAGATCTGATAATGGTGGTGGGTAAAATGAAAGATACTTATAAAACATCTATTGAAAGAAGGGGATCAGGCTAGAGAATAATGTTTCCATTATGCCTTAGAAAAATGATTTGGGAAAGAAATTTAATCAGTTGTTAATATATAATGCAAGAAGAATGTAATTACACTCAGGAATTCATAAGGAAATTTGGGTGGAATCTGTGAACAGAACAATGTAATTGGTTAATAGAAGTACATCTGCACTACTAGGATCAAAAATTCCATAGAAACCATGGTTTGGTAAACCTATGAAAGTTAGCCACCTCATAATTTTTGAAAGTATCACCTATGTCAATGTATATGGTAAGGACATAGAAAAAATTTAGGTTAAGTATCACACATGTTTCTTTGTGGGGTATGGTGATAAAAAATTCAGGTTCTAAATTTGGGATGATAATAAGAGACAATACATTTGAAATATGAATGTTCTATTGAATGATAATGTTATATTAATGGAATAAAAGTGGGATAAATCTGAAGTTGGATGCAAGGAATCTACAGACTAAGTAAAAGTTGATCTGAATAGATATATCATAATGGAAAAGTTTCAAAAAGTTTTGATGACAGTGCTAGAAGTCAGAAAGTGAGACAAGTGGAAGATGTTCTAGAATTCTCAAGAAATTATGAATATCACGGAATGGTACTTAAATTCAATGTTTTAGAAATTATAGTACCTAAAAGAGAAAATCTACATACTGATTTGAAAAGATCTTCTATAGTTAGGTGGATATTCTAGTGGTTTGGGCCAAATATGAATTTTATCCTTCTAACAACTGGTAAAGAACCTGGAAGCTGAGAATAGGTGAATATTATTAAATAATGTGAAATGTTGGAATTAGTGATGAATGAAGAAACATATTTATTGAAATCCAATAGGATATATGAGGTAACTGATTTACTATAAGAGAAAGGAGCACTTGAGAATAAGTGCATGTTTTTTTGGAAAGAGGAAGATGATAGAAGGAATGAGAATAATGCATGTATGGTGATGAATTGGTTCCAATAGAAGGATGTGATTGATTTTTTTAAAATCTTATCATTAATATTTAATCCCACTACCATTTAGTTCGTATCGAGCCTAGTAGATTTTGATTATATTCACTAAGAGAAAATGGATGTAAAGACAGTGTTGGTGTGTCACCTATCCTGGATGCTCATCTAATTTGAGGTGTCACATGGCCTCAAGCATGCATATCCATATTCTAGAGGATGATGACTAGTAGTGATGGCTCAATATATATAATGTGGAAAATATTACCTTGAATTAGAGTCATACAGGGTAGTGGAAATAACCAAAAAACCCATAACATAATCATAGTATGCATAATCAATAAATAAACACAATGCTATTATAAAATATACCATGTGTAATCATATAACATACAACAAATTATATCCCATTGGGCCAATCATAAATATAAAATAAACCAAAAGACAACACACACACACACACACACACACTAACCCTACTTCAATTCCTGAGACTCACACACCTTATCATGAAATACCTATAGAGTTGTTCCAACTTGATCGACCACACACCCCATGATCAACTTGAAAGTAGACATAAGGTCTATATACACACCAAGATACTTGTTCATGGTTTGATAAATACACCTCAGTAGGGTCTCTCTAAGTTCCCCTAATATACACCATCATATACATATATTCAAGAGAAAAATAAAGACGTCAGACAAGAACCTTGGATGTCATGTGCTAACCAGACCAACAATACTACCTACACCTCATTTCACCATGTGTTAACCAACCCACCATGGTACCCGATCATACTATCCCTGACGTCATACTAGAATCTCATCATTGTCTCATTCCATTTCCCATATATCCGAACCTATACCTGAGGATATAGGGTAGGTATCATCTAAGTCCTAACTGCTACTACCTTAGAGTAGGGCCTGTCCACCTAGACTACCAGCTCATGCTTTCCCAAACCCCATCCAACTCATGGAATCCAAACATTATTCCTCAGGCCCAAACAACACACTCATGGATACTCTATCACACTCAATACAACCATATCACTCATGGATGAACCAACCTCATCCTGACTCAAACATCTCACTCATGGTTAGACACTGTACCAACACCATCTCAATCACGGTGAGGCCATATCTATCTCAAGATACACCATCTCACTCATGATTTTCTAAGAATTCACATACATTGAAGACTCCATGTCACCCATGGAAGTCCAATAAGTGTTATCTCACTCATAGTGGGCTCGGGCCTTAGGATCCTCTCCCCCACCAATATCCATCACCTATCATAGGTACATGAAATACACACATGGACACATCCCATCACACAAATCACCAACTTAGCATATACAGTCCTATACCTTAGATTACCTATCATGTCACAATATATCATGTCTCACCTGTTAGTGAATCCAATGGGTCCTACAAACCCACCATGGTATCTGATCATCTATAGTAATACACACTCATCACCCATCAGTGACATCACTTCCTGAAGGCTTCTTTGACCCAAAACTCAAGGCTTAGTCCAACCTCATCACACTTGGTCCCACCACCCTGGGACCATATCAATCTATCATACTCTAATACCCTTAACATCTCAATTCCTTGTCCCAGAAAATTACCATGATCCACACTAGTGTACCATATCACATATCCTAAGGTAGATCACTCAACCCACCAACTAGAGAAGGTCCCCTTCATCACACCCCATCAAGTCCTTAAGGGCTCTTCCTAATAACCATGATCATTGAGCTTCAATCCAACCTGAAGAGGGTTTCACACACCTAATGTGATATATAAGACTATCTCACCCATCATCGCTAGGCCTAAGCCTCCTAATCCTACACAAATAGCCCTAGGGAACCCATATTAGGATACATGTATCATCATTCTCACCCCAAGACCAACCCAAGGCCTCATGTCAGTAAAAACAATATCCCTTACCATTGGATCTATAGTCACCAAGTGATCCCAGTTACCAAAAGTGTTAGCACTTAACCTAGGAATATGAGGCCCAACACCATTCGATATCTTATACCCAAGGAAACCTTGGTCCCTTGAACCTGCTCCTGAACCCATGCAATATTAATTTAGTATAAAATCAAATATAAAATGATAATGAGATTGTATTAAAGGGACCACCTATCCCCTTCAAGGAGTTACCATCCACGATGAGCTCTGTCAAACCTCAACCAAGATAGTCCATGCCTAATCCAAGCATGCATTGAATCCTAATACCCTCTATTGAATCATTTGATATAAATAATTAATTATAAAAAAATATTTAATTTAATAAAAAGAGTCATAATTGATAAAAAATGGATAATACATTGTTGTTGCACTGAAACAATGGTAAACTATCCACAGAAGGTCCGTGATACACCCTAAACAAAAACCGCACCAAAATTCATATCATGGGACACCTGATTAACCATCAATTTAATCCAATTTTATCAACAACCCTAAATAAATTAAGGATGTTGATTACCTCACATAAAAAAATGAAAGACAACATGAAAATACCCTTCTATTATACCCTTTATCTATGCTAAGAAAAATACCCATCATATAAAATTATTTTAACCATGATTCTATGTAAATAATAACCAAAACCTAGTTGAAACCGAATGGAAATCAATATCCATCAAAGAAAAAGAAGAATGGAGGAAGGAACGAACACCCTGCCTCAGATCCTCTATATAACTACACCAAAACCTACCCCTAATTAAGGGGGTTCTAAGGAGTGGACAAGGGGGTGGGGGGGGGGGGATAGGCCACCCAAATGTCCCTACCTAAGATCCATTTACCCTAAAAATGAAGGGGGGACTAATGGGAAATTATCAATTTTCTCCTACTTAAAAAGAACACACATGAAACTATTCATGATATGAACCAAGGGGTTCATGTCATGAATCAATTTCATCGAGTACATTTACAACCTAAATTGATTATGGTAGAGGTGAACTCCCTTGGATGAACTTTATCCATGTTTTGAACTATGTTTCACATCATGAAATCCTTAAGGAAGATGAATTAAACCCTCAGTAAACCCCATTAAGGGAGAAAACCCCATGGTACATGGATTGAATGGATACAACAACAAAGAATTAAGTTTTTGGGCCACTTGGGCCTTTTCTAACATCCACCTAAGCATCGATACCACCAAAAGTGATTCCTCTGCACAACTCCAACCACCAAGATTGGATACATGGGATTATCTTTTGAAAGATTTGATTCGATCCATAGACCACCTCAACCACATACCAAATTATGCTCCTAATTTGTTCTCATTTCACCACATCCAATTCGCATGAAAAATAACTATTCAAACCTCCCATGGTTAAATTGATCTAAAAAACTTGACCTCACCCACTAAAACATCATTACACTACCCAATCAAGACTTATTACCCCTTTGAAGCATCATTAAATATTATAAACATGGACACCAAAGTATGAATCCAAACTCGGTGTAATTTCATGGTTGGATCATAGACCACTATACTATCCATTATACTCTCACCCTAATCATTAATAAACCACCAATTCTACTCACTCTTAGTTAAATTTAACTCCATCATGATCCCAATGATAACACATTGAATCCACCCAAAATTGCATCTGAATCCCAAATATGGAATTCAGTGAGGAACCCAATACAATTACATACACCTATACACCAGTATTCTGATGCAACTGTGGATGCAAACCAACAGGTATCACTGCACCAAAACCCTTTCGATATGAGGGTTGTTCACTCATGACTGATATGATTCTCCCCACCATAGTATTATCGTTATCATTGATTTCCAAACCAAAACACCAATCTGCACCCATTCTCAACTCACTGGGAATGTCATCCAAGACATACTCCAAAATTACATTGAAATGAGGGTAAGAACCTCAAACCAACCAGTGGTTTACTCCCCACCATGAAGATTCTCTTACACTGATCCTCGAGCATTAACCCAAGTGTGTTTCATTACTTCATGCATACCACTCTTCTCGAGCCACATTCACCATACCTAACAACACTTTTCAAAGACTAAAACCAATTATATATACCTAGATACCTTGATCCACCACCGATGTAACCTCTTACCATAGAGATAAATCTCCCATTTATCACTAAAAACCACAACATCCAATTCCACACACATCTCACCACCACACTACCTCTGCAACACCACTTTGGTTTATCTGAAACTAAAACGATTTTCAATGGAACAACACATGACCCATTCACTAATCTGCAACTTAATGGACACTACATGTACCTAGCACGCACCTTTCATTACCCACCAAGTCTCTTCCCCAAAAATTCATTCCATCACTCACTATCCTTCTCTAAGGAAGATTGAACTATCAAGAATACTCTCACATATTCTCACCCACTATCTATCTAGATCTCACCCAAAACCAACAACTTCACACTTCTATATAACTCAATCACACAATAGGACTCATGATGTAACACCCGAGACTTTTATGTTATATAAATCATCAAAGGAATCTTTTTCTACACAACACTTGCTTGGCTTGCTTTACACGCAATCGCGACCTTCCTCGATAGCTTGCGTCGTACGCAATACCGAGTTTCACTAAACAACAATATGCTATTAAAACTAGCCGTTATGAATAGTAATAACAACTTTTTGAAATTTTATAAATTTTATTTTTCAAAATGGACTTCATTTTTGGACTCAGAATATCGAAATTAGCCTAGGGTGAAATTTTGGTATTTTTCTGAAAACTTTCAATTTTTGATGAATAGTGAAACCACTAAGTGGTAGGTTAAAAACTGAATTTTGCATAAAACTTAATTTTACCGCTTCTGTGAATGGAATTTTGAAAATTCGACAGACACGGTTGATATCAGTAAGTAAAATGTGGTTCAATGAGATAAAAATAATTTTTTGGTGAATAGTAACTTTTTACTTTTTTTTTACCGCGGTTAATAGTAAATAGGGTAACTAAGGGTAAATATGATATTAATATTACCCTAACACATGTACTAATTCTATTGGACAAGTGTAATTCGACCAAAAACAAACTTAGGAATAAAATATGACCATTTAGGCCCACTTGGATTAGATTAGGACATTTATTATTAATTTATTTAAAGAAGGGTTAAAATAGTTAAATTTAAAGTTTAATAAGTAAATCATTCTTAATATGGGGTTATACATAAGATAAATTTGATTGTAAATATTCATTAGAAAGCTAAAAAGATTTCCTACATTATGGTATTTTATTTGTAATTTTTAGACATCAAATAATTTAATTTATTTATGACACAAAGATGATGCAGTAATTATCTTATTAATGAAATATTGACATAATTGATAATATAAATACCAAAATAAATGTAATTTAAGACTTTTTATGAATTCCACTAATTTTCTAGGTTACTATGATATATTAGTGTTGATTTAATAAACTTGGTTTGAACATATAATTCTGTTATGACTTTAAAAAAAATCATATATCAAATAGTGTCAAAATTGACACAAAATAGTTTTTAAATCAAATATTGTACTATTAATTGTTATTTTATTCCTAAAAATCTAAGGTTCGGCCAAATTACTTAGATAAGGATATATATATTAATAATAAACAATTTGGGGTTCGTTTGGCATGTTATAGTAAGTGTATTAACCATATAGTGAAAGAAAACAAAAAGACACGGTAAAAGTTAAATTAATTAACTTAGAGTTAAATCTAATTGATAAGGTTAAAATAATACCCCAAACTTGTCTAAATCCTATTGGTTGATAGGATTTCGACCCATCACCACTTCAGCTTCGAAATAAGACCCTTTGGAACCATTATAAACCGATTTTGACATTAATATAAAATAATATTTTGAGATATTCCTAAGGTGCCCCTCTCCTCCCTTATAAAAGGGCACCTCCTCCCCCTCCTCCTCACACCAATTTGAGCACTCAAGCTCGGCCAACCCCTGCCATTTTCTCCTCTCCACTTCCCTAGAATAATCCTATAGGTCCTGGTCTTCTCCAAAGACCAATCTTAGTTCCTTAAGTGGAGGATTCAAAGAGGCGTTCCAAAGAAGAGGTAATATCCATTACCGATCTTTTCAATTTCTTTCTTCTTCAACTTCTTCTTCTTTAGTTGTTTCATGATAAAGTAATAACATAAGTATTACTTGCATACTGATATGTTATTATAAATATGAAACAACCCTAATTCACCTTCTATCCATCCTACGGAAAAATGAAATCACCGCGCGTGCGTACGTACGGAATACCGTCTCCACGCCGTGGTGTAATCTATTTTCCACCATCACCTTACAAGGATGGGTATAATGGTGTAATGAGTAACTATATATGATTATTATTAAGTAATATTGATACTGAAATAATATATATATATACTCCAATACAATTCCACGATCATAGGAACGATATCATCACTCGTGCGTACGTACGGAATACCGTCTCCACGATGTGATGCGACTCGTTCTACATGATATTCATTTAATAATGATTATATAAATGAATTGAATGAATGAATATGGTATATAATACACTAATACCATTCTGGAAATGAATTATCTATAACCTAAAGATAAGAGTAAGAATTTATTCAACAAAACACGCATAAGAACAAAAAGTTATAAAGACCCGAGTAACAAGTAACAATGAAATATTACTAACAAGAAGCTAATAATATGACCATATATGATATAATATCAATATGTATGATTTTGGAATAAGTCAATAACATTATTTAAACCATTATACAGGAGCTTCGGACACGAACAAAGCAAATCGGACCTAAGGTAAGGGAAATATCACAATCTCACTTTTATCCGAGATTGTTTTTACATTGGTAATTACTCGGGTGTATTTTATCATCCACATCCATGTAATATTATTTCCATCCTTCTAAAATATATTATATCCAATTTTACCCTTCGGTAAGTTTTTTTGTAAAAGATATGAAAGGAATCTTTTGTCGTTTTTCGTACGAGGTACTTTTTGACTTTTCCGACAAAAGTACGAAGAATGTTTTTTTTAACTTATACGGCTTGAATGGATTTTTAAAACATTATTTCCAAGAAGCTTCCTTTATAAGTTTTCAAGTTTATTTTTAATCAACTTCTTTTATTTTAAAGTTGTATGACATGTTATGAAAGGAAAAATGTTTTTGAAGAAGAAAGGATATTTTCCTCAAGAATGAAGTTCAAGTGTTTTATCAAAATTATTTTCCATCTAAGATAATAAAGGGTTATGTTTTTTATCCCTATTATTACATTGATTTGATCATGTTGTGATGGAATTATTTTTATGAATTCCATTATCTTATATGAATTGATTTATGATGTCATGATGTTTCAAGAATCCCATTTTTTGTTACATGTGTTATGCGATGATGTATGTTTTATGATTATGTGGCACACATAAGAAAGGATTCATTATAAGATGGGTGGGACCTATATCTCCCTCCAATGCATTGGGTAATGATTTTATATCTCATGAGATAGACATGGCTGGAACGGAAGGTTATTTCGGTTCAGTAATATAGGACTGAAATGAGGAGTGAACTCGGTTCAGAAAGGGACTTTGTCCACTAAGATAGTCTTGGAAATGAGTCATGACTAACAAGAAATGATTTTCCATGATTATGTGTGCATGCCACAAAGTTTCAAGTTTTATGTTATGATTATGGGGATCTCATTTTCACTTCTATGATTTATTCCATGTTAAGATATTATGATCTCTTTTGCAGGTTTTGATTTTCATAAAGATATGATATGATTTTTATTTCCTTTATTTGCCCTTGCTGAGCATTTGAGATCACCCTTTTATGTTTTCTTTTCCCCAGGTCAGGAAGATGGATATTAAGTAGAATATGCTAAAAGGGACCCTAGATATGATGAAATAAATGGGAGACACTGTAGAAGATTTATGAACCAGTTGTTTATGTTTCCCAGTTTCTAAAGACACTATACCTATACGGTCCTTTGTGGTTTTGTCATATGTTGTAATAAGTGTGCTTCAATTTCGAAGTATTAACAATGTATGTAAAGTATGGGTCGTTATAGTTGGTATCAGAGGAAAGGTATAGTCAACCTTTGGAAACTAGGATGTGAAAGCCTTAGTAAGAACCCTAAGGATAAGTCTAAGCATAGAACACAATCTTAGAAATGGCCATGAATAACCTAGGATAAGACCATAAGCATGAAAATTTTATTCTTGAATTATGTGGTTTCCTATTATAATTAGTGTTGCTCACACTATTCTTCTTGGTTTTAGTCAATGGCTGGAACCCGAAGGAACCGTGTTAATGCGGAATGCGATGGGAAATGCAATGATTGTCCCCCTGAGAAACCAAACGATATGGGAGCTGGAATGCAAAATCTTGTAGCCATGCTCACACAACTTTCTCAAGCTATGAATCATGCAGGATTTCCAAACGAACAAAGGAGGGAGCAACATTCTGTTGAATCCTTCATGAGGCAGCGTCCACCTTCTTTCAGCGGGTCTACTGATCCATTAGTTGCTGAACAATGGATTAGTACTACTGAAAAGATATTTTCAGTTCTTCAATGTTCTGAGCATGATAAAGTCATCCTAGCAGTGTATCGTTTGGAAGGAGATGCTGATCAATGGTGGAATCTTGTTAAGAATACGAGGCAAAGGGATGAAATTGAGTCTATGGAATGGGACGAGTTCAAGAACTTATTTTTCAATAAGTACTTCCCCCGTATTCTCCGAACAAATATGGAGAAAGAGTTTCTTGAACTGAAGCAAAGGGATGATGAATCTGTTGGTACCTATGAAGCAAATTTTACAAGACTGGCAAGGTACGCTTCTGGTATTATTATCCAACCTGAGAGTAAGATCGATCGATTCTTTAGTGGCTTAAAACCAAGTCTTCGAAGGGCGTTAGCCATAAGGGACTTCAATAGCTACGAGGAAATCGTTCGATGTGCTCTCAAAGTCGAGATGGAGATTGGAGTAACCCATCAGTCACATGGGTTTGATAAGAAGAGGAAGATGGAATTCAAAGAAAAATCTAAAGAGCACACGGAAAAGAAGATGAACTTTCCCTTATGCTCAAAGTGTGGAAAGAAACATGGAGGGAGTTGTCTTAAAGGGACAAGTAAATGTTTTAAATGTGGAAAGGAAGGTCATCGGGCATTTGAATGTCGCGATAATGGGAAGAAGATGTCTAATGACGCAAACAAAGGAAGGGATACACAGAATGAACCTACTACACTTCAATGTTTCAAGTGCAAGGAGATGGGGCATTATGCCAATCAATGCCCAAATCCAAGGGTTGATGATGATGGTCGACGTCAACAAACTCTTAAGGCTAAAGACAAAGGAAAGTCACATACAATTTCTATCAGCGATGTGGAGTACGATAACGATGTGGTGAAAGGTACACTTACCATCCACTCTAAAGTAGCAAATGTTTTATTTGATTCTGGATCCACCCACTCTTTTATTTCTGAAGGCTTTTCTAAGGGTATCACCGTATTACCTCAACAATTAGATGTTGAGTTAGCTGTGACAACACCTAATGGCACATCAATCGCATCAAAAGTTTATAATTCTTCTCCGATCGAAGTTTGTGGGAAAGTGCTTCCTGCAAATCTTGTGATCCTTCCTTTAGTGGAATTTGATGTGATTCTTGGCATGGATTGGCTTTCTCTACATGGAGCTCATATCGATTGCCAAAGAAGGGAAGTCACATTTCATATTCCAGATCAATCTACGATCGTCTATCAATGCAAGGATGAACATAACCTTCCAGTGGAAATTTCTTCCATCTTATGGGTATTGATTCCACTAAATGAAGGTTATTTATCTCAAATGGTTGGTGAGAAACTCACGATTAAGAATATGCCCATTGTACGGGAGTTTGATGATGTCTTTCCGGAGGAATTACCGGGTCTTCCACCAAATCGTGAAGTTGAGTTTTCAATAGAACTCGTACCGGGCGCTTTGCCAATTTCAAAGACACCTTATAGAATGGCTCCAATTGAGTTGCAGGAATTGAAGAAGCAACTCCAAGAGAATCTTGATAAGGGATTCATACACCCTAGTGCGTCACCTTGGGGAGCACCTGTTCTATTTGTTAAGAAGAAAGATGGATCAATGAGACTTTGCATTGATTATCGAGAACTTAACAAGATCACTATCAAGAACAAATATCCTCTCCCACGCATTGATGACTTATTTGACCAACTACGCGGAGCTCAATACTTTTCCAAGATTGATCTTCGTTCAGGGTATCATCAATTAAGGGTAAAAAGGGAGGATATACCAAAGACGGCTTTCCGTACAAGGTATGGACACTATGAATTTATAGTGATGCCATTTGGTCTTACTAATGCCCCTTCTATCTTCATGGATCTAATGAATAGAGTCTTTAGAGACTATCTTGATCAATTTGTGGTAGTCTTTATAGATGATATTCTTGTCTATTCAAAGGGCAAGGAAGAACATGAAGATCACTTGAGAATTATATTGAAGACCCTGAGAAAGGAGAAGCTTTATGCCAAATTTACCAAGTGTGAATTTTGGCTTCAAAAAGTTGCATTTTTGGGTCATATAATCTCAAAAGAGGGGATATCTGTGGATCCAGCAAAAACAGAGGTTATCGAAAGATGGTCAAGACCAACAACAGTAACTGAGATCCGAAGTTTTCTTGGTTTGGCTGGATATTATCGACGTTTTGTAAAAGATTTTTCACGATTATCTAATCCAATCACCAAGTTGACTCGGAAGGGAGTTAAGTTTGTCTGGACAGAGGAATGTGAAGAGAATTTCAAGGAGTTGAAAAGAAGGTTATCCAGTGCACCTGTGCTCACACTGCCTTGTAGTGGAGAAAGGTTTGTGATCTACAGTGATGCATCCAAGAAGGGATTGGGGTGTGTTCTTATGCAAAATGATATGGTGATAGCTTATGCCTCACGACAGTTGAAAATCCATGAGCAAAATTACCCAACACATGATTTGGAGTTGGCTGCGGTAATCTTTGCATTAAAGATTTGGAGGCATTACCTTTATGGTGAAAGATGTGATATTTATACTGATCATAAAAGTTTAAAGTATATTTTCACACAAAAGGAGTTGAATATGCGTCAAAGAAGATGGTTGGAGCTGATTAAGGATTATGACTGCTCAATCCATTACCACCCTGGGAAAGCAAACAAGGTGGCAGATGCATTAAGTCGACAAGACCATGCTAGTTTATCCATGATGAGGATCACAAAAGATCCAATATTTATGGATTTACAAAGGATGGATCTTGGAATTATAATGGAAGGGGGAAAATCTTATCTTTCTCAAATGAATGTTCAACCATCTATACATGTGAAGATTAAAGAGGCACAGAAAGAAGATGTAGAGTTACAAAAGAAGGTGAGAAATGTTCTTGAATTCAACCTTGATTGTGATGGGATAATAAAGTTCAAGAATCGGGTTTGTGTTCCTCCCATCCCCGAATTAAAGAAGGAGCTGCTGGATGAGGCTCATAGTTCATCATTCTCTATTCATCCTGGAAGCACGAAGATGTATAGGGACCTGATAGAGTACTTCTGGTGGGATGGCATGAAAAGAGATGTTGCTGAATATGTCTCTCGATGCTTGGTTTGTCAACAAGTTAAAGCAGAGAGACAGAAGTCTAAGGGGATGTTACAACCATTACCCATACCCGAATGGAAATGGGAAAACATCACTATGGACTTTGTCACAGGACTTCCTAAAACATCCAAAGGCAACAATGCTATCTGGGTCATAGTTGATCGTCTTACAAAGTCTGCACACTTCATTGCTATTAGAGAGGATTTCTCTCTAGATCAGCTTGCCAGGATATATGTAAAGGAAGTGGTAAGATTGCATGGAGTACCACTTTCTATTATATCTGATCGAGATCCGAGATTTACCTCGAAGTTCTGGCGAAGTCTTCAGCATACTCTGGATATAGAGTTGAGTTTCAGCACTGCTTATCATCCCCAAACAGACGGTCAGTCTGAAAGAACAATTCAAACCCTAGAAGATATGTTGAGAGCTTGCTCTATGGATTTCAAAGGAGGTTGGGATCAACACCTACCTTTGGTGGAATTTTCTTATAATAATAGCTTTCACTCCAGTATTCAGATGACTCCTTATGAAGCTCTCTACGGAAAGAAATGCAGGACTCCAACTTGCTGGGATGAAGTTGGGGAAAGAAAGCTATTAGGACCTGATCTCGTTGATGAAATGGCAGAAAAGGTCAGATCTATTCAACAACACATAAGAGCAGCTCAGAGTCGACAGAAAAGTTATGCCGACAACCGAAGAAAAGACCTAGAGTTTGAAGTGGGCGATAAAGTGTTCTTACGAATATCTCCCTGGAAGAGGGTTATGAGATTTGGAAAGAAGGGGAAGTTGAGCCCTAGATATATCGGTCCTTTTGAAATACTGGATCGTGTTGGGAAGGTAGCTTACCGATTGGCGCTTCCACCGAATCTCTCTCAAGTTCACGATGTGTTCCACGTATCTCTCCTGAGAAAGTACATACCAGATCCTTCACATGTACTCAGCTCAGAAGTTGTACCGCTGGAGCAAGATCTTTCTTATGAAGAACAGCCGATAGAGATTCTGGATCGTAGTGAAAAAGTCCTACGAAACAAGACCACTCGCTTGGTGAAAGTTTTATGGAGAAACCACCAACTTGAAGAAGCTACATGGGAGCTTGAGGATATGATGAGGGAGAAGTATCCTCATCTGTTTGTTGCAAAGTGACGAATTTCGAGGGCGAAATTCTTTTTAAGGGGGGTAGAATGTAACACCCGAGACTTTTATGTTATATAAATCATCAAAGGAATCTTTTTCTACACAACACTTGCTTGGCTTGCTTTACACGCAATCGCGACCTTCCTCGATAGCTTGCGTCGTACGCAATACCGAGTTTCACTAAACAACAATATGCTATTAAAACTAGCCGTTATGAATAGTAATAACCACTTTTTGAAATTTTATAAATTTTATTTTTCAAAATGGACTTCATTTTTGGACTCAGAATATCGAAATTAGCCTAGGGTGAAATTTTGGTATTTTTCTGAAAACTTTCAATTTTTGATGAATAGTGAAACCACTAAGTGGTAGGTTAAAAACTGAATTTTGCATAAAACTTAATTTTACCGCTTCTGTGAATGGAATTTCGAAAATCCGACAGACACGGTTGATATCAGTAAGTAAAATGTGGTTCAATGAGATAAAAATAATTTTTTGGTGAATAGTAACTTTTTACTTTTTTTTACCGCGGTTAATAGTAAATAGGGTAACTAAGGGTAAATATGATATTAATATTACCCTAACACATGTCCTAATTCTATTGGACAAGTGTAATTCGACCAAAAACAAACTTAGGAATAAAATATGACCATTTAGTCCCACTTGGATTAGATTAGGACATTTATTATTAATTTATTTAAAGAAGGGTTAAAATAGTTAAATTTAAAGTTTAATAAGTAAATCATTTTTAATATGGGGTTATACATAAGATAAATTCGATTGTAAATATTCATTAGAAAGCTAAACAGATTTCCTACATGATGGTATTTTATTTGTAATTTTTAGACATCAAATAATTTAATTTATTTATGACACAAAGATGATGCAGTAATTATCTTATTAATGAAATATTGACATAATTGATAATATAAATACCAAAATAAATGTAATTTAAGACTTTTTATGAATTCCACTAATTTTATAGGTTACTATGATATATTAGTGTTGATTTAATCAACTTGGTTCGAACATATAATTCTGTTATGACTTTCAAAAAAATCATATATCAAATAGTGTCAAAATTGACACAAAATAGTTTTTAAATCAAATATTGTACTATTAATTGTTATTTTATTCCTAAAAATCTAAGGTTCGGCCAAATGACTTAGATAAGGATATATATATTAATAATAAACAATTTGGGGTTCGTTTGGCATGTTATAGTAAGTGTATTAACCATATAGTGAAAGAAAACAAAAAGACATGGTAAAAGTTAAATTAATTAACTTAGAGTTAAATCTAATTGATAAGGTTAAAATAATACCCCAAACTTGTCTAAATCCTATTGGTTGATAGGATTTCGACCCATCACCACTGCAGATTCAAAATAAGACCCTTTGGAACCATTATAAACCGATTTTGACATTAATATAAAATAATATTTTGAGATATTCCTAAGGTGCCCCTCTCCTCCCTTATAAAAGGGCACCTCCTCCCCCTCCTCCTCACACCAATTTGAGCACTCAAGCTCGGCCAACCCCTGCCATTTTCTCCTCTCCACTTCCCTAGAATAATCCTAGAGGTCCTGGTCTTCTCCAAAGACCAATCTTAGTTCCTTAAGTGGAGGATTCAAAGAGGCGTTCCAAAGAAGAGGTAATATCCATTACCGATCTTTTCAATTTCTTTCTTCTTCAACTTCTTCTTATTTAGTTGTTTCATGATAAAGTAATAACATCAGTATTACTTGCATACTGATATGTTATTATAAATATGAAACAACCCTAATTCACCTTCTATCCATCCTACGGAAAAATGAAATCACCGCGCGTGCGTACGTACGGAATACCGTCTCCACGCCGTGGTGTAATCTATTTTCCACCATCACCTTACAAGGATGGGTATAATGGTGTAATGAGTAACTATATATGATTATTATTAAGTAATATTGATACTGAAATAATATATATATATACTCCAATACAATTCCACGATCATAGGAACGATATCATCACTCGTGCGTACGTACGGAATACCGTCTCCACGATGTGATGCGACTCGTTCTACATGATCTTCATTTCATAATGATTATATAAATGAATTGAATGAATGAATATGGTATATACTACACTAATACCATTCTGGAAATGAATTATCTATAACCTAAAGATAAGAATAAGAATTTATTCAACAAAACACGCATAAGAACAAAAAGTTATAAAGACCCGAGTAACAAGTAACAATGAAATATTACTAACAAGAAGCTAATAATATGACCATATATGATATCATATCAATATGTATGATTCTGGAATAAGTCAATAACATTATTTAAACCATTATACAGGAGCTTCGGACACGAACAAAGCAAATCGGACCTAAGGTAAGGGAAATATCACAATCTCACTTTTATCCGATATTGTTTTTACATTGGTAATTACTGGGGTGTATTTTATCATCCACATCCATGTAATATTATTTACATCCTTCTACAATATCTTATATACAATTTTACCCTTCGATAAGTTTTTTTGTAAAAGATATGAAAGGAATCTTTTGTCGTTTTTCGTACGAGGTACTTTTTGACTTTTCCGACAAAAGTACGAAGAATGTTTTTTTAACTTATACGGCTTGAATGGATTTTTAAAACATTATTTCCAAGAAGCTTCCTTTACAAGTTTTCAAGTTTATTTTTAATCAACTTCTTTTATTTTAAAGTTGTATGACATGTTATGAAAGGAAAAATGTTTTTGAAGAAGAAAGGATATTTTCCTCAAGAATGAAGTTCAAGTGTTTTATCAAAATTATTTTCCATCTAAGATAATAAAGGGTTCTGTTTTTTATCCCTATTATTACATTGATTTGATCATGTTGTGATGGAATTATTTTTATGAATTCCATTATCTTATATGAATTGATTTATTATGTCATGATGTTTCAATAATCCCATTTTTTGTTACATGTGTTATGCGATGATGTATGTTTTATGATTATGTGGCACACATAAGAAAGGATTCATTATAAGATGGGTGGGACCTATATCTCCCTCCAATGCATTGGGTAAGGATTTTATATCTCATGAGATAGACATGGCTGGAACGGAAGGTTATTTCAGTTCAGTAATATAGGACTGAAACGAGGAGTGAACTCGGTTCAGAAAGGGACTTTGTCCACTAAGATAGTCTTGGCAATGAGTCATGACTAACAAGAAATGATTTTCCATGATTATGTGTGCATGCCACAAAGTTTAAAGTTTTATGTTATGATTATGGGGATCTCATTTTCACTTCTATGATTTATTCCATGTTAAGATATTATGATCTCTTTTGCAGGTTTTGATTTTCATAAAGATATGATATGATTTTTATTTCCTTTATTTTCCCTTGATGAGCATTTGAGCTCACCCTTTTATGTTTTCTTTTCCCCAGGTCAGGAAGATGGATATTAAGTAGAATATGCTAAAAGGGACCCTAGATATGATGAAATAAATGGGAGACACTGTAGAAGATTTATGAACCAGTTGTTTTTGTTTCCCAGTTTCTAAAGACACTATACCTATACGGTCCTTTGTGGTTTTGTCATATGTTGTAATAAGTGTGCTTCAATTTCGAAGTATTAACAATGTATGTAAAGTATGGGTCGTTATACATGATCCCATGAGTCATATCTCACTGAACCTAGTCTCAGATGCATAACCCAATGAACATGCTCCCAAAATCATATATCCTCACCAAATATCCTAAGGATTCTCACTCATTCCATGGCTACTAGCATGATCACCTGCCACACAATAATCATTCCTAAAACCATAAGCATATTTACAAACTCCTACCACATCCACAACCAATGGTCTAGGTATCAAAATGATACTTCCCTCTCACCCAGCCTCAATACCAAGAGCACTCTACATTTTTTATATCTCAATCCTATGGAATTACCATGCCTTTATCTATAACCCTTCAGGGTTTTTACACATCTACCTAATTTTGTTAAGTAGAATGAAACCAAGAATCTATATGAAAAAACACCATATAGGTAGTTGGAAAAAATTTAAGTAACCTAACCCACATCATCAAGGAAACTCCTTCCCATCCTCAGATCATCCCTCAGGCATACCATTCCCTCATTAAGTCATTACCAAGTAATTAATGCCTATACTGACCCATGATGGGTCTCCATACATCCCTTAATGAAGGGAATATATTACAATTAATAAAGAACCTCATCCACTAGGACCCATATGACTTACCATCAAAGAAAATACCATGGATTGTCTGAGTAGAACTATAGCAACAAGTTATACAGGGAAATTCCATATAAGTTATTATAGACTCTTTAAACAACTGAAATCTACCAAAAATTCAATAACATATAAGAAAACACATGTCATGTGAGTCCCATATGCCTAATATGATGCATGAAAACAATCCTCTTTCCAAAATTTTAAGAACTAAACAAATAAATAAAATCTCCAATAAATGCATCATATTCGACAAAAATATCATCTAGAATAGCACAAAACAAGAATAACTATCCCGTACCCCTAATAACCAGGAATTCCCACTATAAAGGTGTTCATAAAGAACCATTACAAGGTATAAAACAAGCTTTGAAATATTCCTAGACAACTGATCTTCCATCTCCCCAAATCACAAAACAAAAAATTCTATGATATCACTTTGTGAAATCCCAGATAGAATTACCAACTGAGCAGAAGTGACACATGGACTCAAGCATGGCTATCTGTATGCCAGAGGCTTCCTAATAGTGGCGAGGGACTAATATATACAATTGGGAGAATATGTCTTCAAATAAGAGTCATACAACATAATATAAACAACTAAAACATATAAAACATAATAAGAGTACTCATAATCAATAAATAAAACCAATTCTATAAAAAAATGCACCATGTTAAATCATACAACATAAAACAACTAATCTCCCACTAGGTTGATAATAAATAAAAAATAAACTAAGATACAACACATTAAAACTGTCCCCATTACCATCCATAGGCCTCACACAACCTGTCCCAAAAATACCCATCAAGCTAGTCCAGCTCGATCTACTACACATCCCATACTTAACATGAATGTAGATATAAGGTCCAAAAGCACATTGAGATTCCAATTTTGGGTGTTAGAAATACATCCCATTAGTGTCACACAAATTTACCCTAATATATTCCATTATATACATGTTTTCATGAGGAAAATAAACATGTCACACAAGTATCTTAGAAATTGCGTACCAACCAAGCCACCATAATTCCTTACGTATGAGGTCACTATGTACTGACTAGGACACCCTAACAATCAATGATACATACCTCAATTCCATTCTAAAATTCCTTCATTATCTTTTAATATTTACCATATAACCCAAACCATACCCAAAGGCTCGGGGTAGGTTGTTTTCTAAATCTTGAATGCTAATACATTAGAGGAGGGTCCATTCAGCTATCCCAACAACACATTCTATCTCAGACCCCATATCACTCATGGAAAACCAAGCATCATTCCTCATGTTCAACCATATCACTCAAGAATTACCCATCATTCTCAAGACAACCATATAACTCATGGATGACCCATACTAGTCTGATCTCTACAATATCCCTCATGATTAGCCACCACACCAATGCCATCTCACTCACGGTGAGGCAAATATTGTCTCAATCCAAACTATCTCACTCAGAATGGGCCTATAATTCACATACATTGGGGAATACATCTCACTCATGATAATACAACTAGTGATTTCTCATCATTCTAAGGAATTGGGATCCTCTACCCCACCTACATACATCACCTATCATAGACACATTCAATAAAAATAGGGCCTAAACCTATCACATATCTCACAATCTCATCACATATAGGCCTAGACCTTAGAAATCCTATCACATCACAACACATCATGTCTTACCAGTTTGGTCTTCCACTGAGTCCTATAGACCCAATATAGTCTCTTCTTATCAATAACAACTTATAATCATCACCCATTGATGACATACCTACCCAAATTATCCTCTAACCTATACCTCAATTCATGGTCTAACATCATCACTCCTGGTCCTGACACCTAGGGACATCCCAAGCTATCCCCCTCTAAGTCCCTTTTAATCTAGATGCCAAGTACCAAACAATTCTCATGACCCATGCTAGGGTTCCATTTCACATCTCTTAAGGGAGATCTCATAGCCCACCACCCAAAGGAGAGACCCTCCATTACACCCCATCTAGTCATAAATGATTCATCCTACTTAGTATAGTCACCATGACTCAATCCACCCTCAAGAGGGTGTCACTCACCTAGAGTGAGACGTAGGACCATTACACCCATCTTCACTAGGCTTAAGCCTCCCAATCCTGCCTAATTATCCATAAGTAACCTATCTTAGGCTACCCACATCATCAATAAAATCCCGAGACCTACCTAAGGTATTATGTTAACTCAACAATTATCCCTTCCCCTTAGATACATAATCATCCAGAAATCCCAATTACCAAAAGTACTAAAGAGCACTTAACCCAGGAATAGAAGACGTGACACTATTCTATATATTCTACCTAAGAAAACCTTGTTCTATTTAACATGCACCCAAACACATGAAACATGAATACATCATGAAATCATACATAACATACATATGAGCTCATACTAAAGAGACCAACCACCACCATCAAGGAGTTACCACCCACACCAAGCTCTGCTGAGCCTCGACCAAGCCCATACATGCATCTTCTAAGCCAAAATATACTCCTGATATCCTATATCACATCATTAGACATAAATAAATAATTATAAATAATTATAAATAATTATTTAATTTATTCAAAGAGGAATAATTGATGGAAAACTCATCAAACATCATCATTGCACAAAAATTGTGACCATACACTCACAATAGGTTTTTGGAACACCCCAAATCCACATTGACTAAAATAACTATCATGAAACACCCTATTAACCATCAATCCCATCCAATTTTTCAAAAACTCTAAATAAATTAGGGAAATAACTTAACTATGATGAAATGATTAAATATGGAATAAATACACCTTTAATGATTCCCTGTATCCTTTTCAATAAAATACCACATCATATTATATGAATTACACCTTGATCCAGTGGAAATCATCACCAAACCATAGATAAATTAGAATGGAAATCAGTGGATATAGAAGATGAAAAATAATAGATGAAGGAACAGACATCCAACCTTAGATCTATTACAAAACCACACCAAAGCCCACCTCTCTTCAATGGGGTTTGAAGGAGAGTTGAATTAGGGGGAGTGGAAATAAAAATTGACCTCCCTAAGAAAAATCTCACTCAAAATTGAAGGGGAAATGATCAATAAATTATTGTTCTATGACTGCTTAAAAAATACCCAATACATCATTCATGACAAGAACTAGTGTTTTCAAATCATGAATCCCTTTCGTTGGGTGCATTCACGGCTCGAATGGCCCATGATAGAGGGGACCAACCTTGTAAAGACCCTGACCCAAGTATCCTAGAGTCCATTCCTACTTTGTTAAATTGGAATAAGATATAATGAATCACATCTAAAAGGACTGAATAGTTTATTAGTCTTGGTAAAATAGATACATACTTGAAATTAACGTTATGTTTTAAAACCTAAGGTTCACAAATGATTTTCTTTGATCTTAAAATTATTCCCCTTAGTGTATCTATACATATCAATCATAAATAAATTCCTCATATCCTGGGGAAAAATGAAACACAAGAAGGGGTGAGATCAAATGCTCTGTAAGGGTAAGTGTATAATATAAGTTATGAATAAATAAGGACTAACCAATATGGAATATTAAATAACTGAAACACATTTCATTTAATCAATAACTTGAGAATAATATGGAAGGAATAAAATATGATCGAAAAATTCCATATAAATAATCACATGATAATGAAACTTAACCATGACTATTCTACTAATAAAATAATCACATGAAATATCAATAACTGAATTCATAATGATGGAATGCATAATGTTATATATGTGAAACATAACATGTAGGATTATTTCTATGAAATCTAATACTATAAAGGCTTCATGAAAATATTTTAATAATGTCAAGGATTCATTCTAATAATATAATTAATGGGTATAGACTCAACCAAAACTGTATGTTATTTGTCTCAGGAGACTTACTAATGAATTAAGGGGATATATCAAGCCCTGACTATCCCTTACTAAGTCCAATGCAATCCTAATATATATAATTAATACAACTAAATCCACATGGCTTAACACAATATATAACTTTCCGTATTGGAATAACTAGTCATACATATTATCAATACTTTCCACATCCAAAATTATCATAAACCATCAAAATAAATATAATAAATTGTAACATTAGAGTACATTTTCAACATATGCTTAAATACAGGATGTTTAAATATATAAAAAATACTTTGAAGATATTACGATATTATTTATTAAAGAAAATTCCCTTTTTAAATTGAAAATATATATTTTTTTAAATCAAAAAATTGCACACACAAAAAAGAAATAATTTTCTTTGAAGAGAACCTTGTAAAATTATAAAGTAATTTTTAATGCATTTAGGAGTCATGATGGTGGGAAATTTAATTCTTTATAAATAATTTTAAAAAATATTCTTTCCATACTTTTGTAAGAAAATCCAAAAAAGTATATTATTTAGAAAATGTTAGTAATATTTCTTTTAAAATATTTTGTAAATAGTAAAAATTGGGTAAAAATGAATTTAACAAATCATTGGAGAATATTAATTTTTTTTGAAAATATTCTTAGATAACATGAACATGGAATAGAAATATTACCCAGTGGATACTTAAACATAAACAATCCTGAACAATGATGAGATTGTAAAATAAACCCTTACCACCTTTTAATTAATCAAATCATATGCCCCATGATAGAATGAAATTTAACAAAACTTTAAATATAATATAATCAAAGAGAGTGTCAATCAAATTAATTGATAATGTAATCAAAGAGAGTGTCAATCAAATGAATTGATAATATAATCAAAGAGAGTGTCAATCAAATGAATTGATTATGTGTATCTAATTTAAACCCACATAAAACAATTGAAAATAAAAAAAAACATAATTAGGTGTCATTACACACATAATCGTAGCATGAAATAATCAATGAATTCGAAGTTCAACCCAATGAATGGAAATTGAGTTAAAGAATCCCTTACCTTGTGATTTACCTTAATTGAACATGATTTAACCTCATGTATAATGGTTTAAATCATGTTATTAATTTATAATAGAACCATATTTATATTCATAATATCATATATGATACTCTTATATCATCTTATCACACATTTGTTAATAATATTTCTTTATTACTCTTATTTTGGGTGTCAACTGCTTTATTTTCCTATGCATGTTTTTTCATGTAAATCCCAATTTTTTGTGCATAGAATATAGTACCATTATATAAAAAATGTTATTAAGGCAATATATGTGATATTATTTAATTATATATATATATTTTATAACCAATCATGAATGTTTAACATGGAAAATGAATCGAATTACATCATGGATATGGTAGGCCGTACGTACACAAGAGAGAAAATATCATTCCATTAATGGGTGAAATGGAAAGAAAGTGAGTGATATATTAATTTTAAAAGATAAATATCATTTCATAAGAAACATATATATATCCATTATTCTCATCCTTATAACTATCCTTGTAAAGTGGTGATGAAAAATGAATTACACCTCTACGTGGAGATGGTAAGCCGTACGTACAGATGTGCAATGCTTTCATTTTTCATAGGATGGAAAAAATGTATAATTTTGTTGTTTAATAATCATAATAACATATAATTATTTATATTATACTAGATTTGTTATTTTAGGATGGAAAAAACACATGAAGAGGAAGTTGAAGAAAAAAATAATTTTAAAGAGTTAATAAAAATGATTACATATTCTTCGGTGGACTTCTTTTAGATTTATTCTTAAGGGACTTTAGGTTGGTCTTTTGAGGAGACTAGAACCTCCATAAATTTTCTAAGGAAGTTGGGAAAGGAACTATTCAGAGGTTGGTTGATCTAGATTGATAAATTTTGTATAAATAGGTGAGGTAAGAGGTTCCCTTTTATAATTCAAGTGAGGGGAAATTTTAGAAATTATCAAAATATTAGAATATAATAAGACCATTCTAGAGATTTTTTTAAAAACATCCTATAAAATTATAGGGTACGAATTTTATCCCAAATATTATCCTCTTTGTGATTATTAATATTTTTATGATCTTTAGATAATTTAATAATATATTAGATTCATGAATTATCATTATGTTCAATTTTGACACTATTCATTACTTTGACTTTAATAAAATCAATACAATAAGACAACATAAAAAAATTTAAATAATCCATAATATGTCAAGTAAATATATTAAATTCATGGATGTTATCAATTATCTCAAATTATATTTATTTTAATATTTCTAATATTAGTTATTTTATTTTTTCCATTAATTGAATAATTAATTCATCATCATTGTGTAATTATTTAAGGTAACTATATATTTATTAATTTTTAATAAAAAATTTCCATGATGTATATAAATATTTTATTTTTCAAAATAAGTTTTATAGTATAAGATATATTCTATATAACACCATATTAAAAATGTTATATTAATTATAAACACAAATGTCATATATTTGACTTTTTATTAAATAAAATATTATAAACATCATAATCACATTAAAATGGAAATAAATTGTCATATAACTGAAACTTAAATTATTATGGATGAAAATTTCTCATAAAATAAAATTTGGTCAAGTTTTAGAGTAATTTTATAGTTCTTATCATTTTATTTTTAACCTAAATTACTCAATTTACCCTTTGTTGTGGTTATAAAATTACCAAGATTACTATTCCTATTGGTAAAAAATAAAAAAATTATTTATTAAATTTTAAACTTATAAATACAAATAGGGAATAAATTTTTCAAAATTCAAAACTCTTAATTTTCAGTATTTTATTTAATCCCACAAAACACAATGAAAAATAGTTTTCTTGAAAAATGCATTTTTAAGCCAAAAAAATGTACTTATACCAAAATAAGTTATAAGGATGATTAAAATATAATAAATTAAATTATTACTAACTATAGTGTAATTAAGTTAATTTTATATCAAATTAAAATCATAAATATACTTTTTAATATAAATAAAATGACAATTTTATAAAAATTAGTATTCTCACTATTCATTAGAAAATCAATCTTTTAAGAAAATTTTCAAAAATTCACCATAAGATAATTTAATTTGATTATTTCAAAAATTATTTTAGTTTTATAATTTTTTTAAAATAATTTCCATAAATTTATTATAAATTTTACTCATAAATATAAAGAAAACTATTTTTGAAGAAAACATATTTTCAAAGAATGAATGAATTTACTAAAAATTAAGAGCTTATTTACAAGGAATTAATTAATATATTAAAAATGAGTTGGAAAATTATATATTTCATAATGTAGTTAATACTATTAATTCCTATCATTTTAGTTGATAGGTTATAAAAATCTCATAATAATATTTAATTTTTCATTTAATCTAGGTGTTGCATGAAGCATACTCTATCAAAGAGATAAAGTTTATTTAAAAAGAGACATATCATAAAATATTGGGATGTTACATTCTCCCTTTAATAAATTAAGTCCTTTCAAATTGAAATTTCACTTTGAAAACTAACGGTTGATAGTTGAAAATTATTTTATGGAAAACCCACATCATAAAAAGGGTTAATAAAACATCCACTTAAAAAGATGGAAAGGAAAATGTGAAGGTCACCACAAACTAGGATTTTGGATAGGAGATAATTAGTGAGAAGTGAAAATATAGACATGGAAGAGAAATATAAGTATCAAGTTCTGATGGAGAGTGATAGAAAACATGTTCATCATAAATTTAACCTTCATAAAACCATAAATATGTGATCAGTTAATAGACCATTTATTTCTTATAAAGAGAAGTAAATAGATATTTTTTTTTGTTCCAAAATCATTTTCCTAGAGTTGAGGGACTCTTGTAATATCAAGATAAATCTCTTGATAAAATAAAATTACTTGATTTCAATTCACATCATAATAATAATCCCATCATTTGGATATGCTTCGATCTATTTCCACTTCATTTGATACACCTGGAGATGGATATTCAAGAAAAAATTTTATACATGAATACCTTTTATCAAAATATCCATAAGTCATTACTTTAGCCTTTAAAATATTTTCCAAAAGAAAAATTTTCAGAACATGGTATCCAATATAATAAACCATCCTTTAACCTCAAATAATAATATCCAAATGTCTACATAATTAATTTTATAAGTAGATAACCTCAAGTATCATCCAAAATAAATATATCCAAATTCATAGTCCAAAAATTTAGAAGGAAGGTCACTAAAATTCCAAAATCCACTTAACATTATATTCTCCAAAAAAAATAATGTTGCTCTTATTATTGCATACCAAATATATTAATACCTTGATCACCTTAAAACCTTAATGAAAACAAGAATGATTATAAAGATAAAATCTTAGGTTTTTGAATATATTTCTTAAATCTAAACATGTAATAAACTCAACAAAGATAACATAAAAAATGAAATAACTAACCAATTTCATGGTCCCTAATACTATCCCATGAATATCTATTTATCTTTATTATCACACCATAAAGAACATATTAAGGTTATATTCCCAAAAAATGTGTTTTTTAAAAGATCAATTTTCCAAAAAAACCATTTCTCCTAGTTACCAGTACTATTCATCACATACCTTTAAATCCTTAAAGAAATGGTATTGCAGTCCAATCATTATATGTTTTATGATTCTTATAATTATAATGTAAAAAATACTTTTACAACATATTTCTTAGATCCAAATACACAAGAACAATAATAATTAAATTTTGTATATATCAATAATATAAGCATGACCTTTATCCCTTTGCTTATTCTATGGTATATTCCCTTGATTCTTGGGGAATTAATTTTCCTAGTTCCACATATCCTTACAGTGGAATAATTTCACATTGGAAAATTATTTCATAGCGTTGAAATCATTATAATAGTGGATTATTTCCAAAAACTCCTTTTCCTTTTATGCATGTGTCAAGGTGTTTCCTTCCACAAGTGCTCTATGTTATAAAATCCTTATTTTCCTTCATCCCTTTATATGTAATTTTCTCTACCATCCTCTTCTTCTCTTTCTTCCCTTCGAAGTCATAAGACTTGGATAATTCTCTCTATGTATTGATAGAACATGATACTATATTCTCATATTTTGAGAAAGTTTTTGATACGAGTTCCCTTTGAAGGATTGGATTATACCATCAAAGAAACAATCAATATTTCTCTTTGGATTACATACGTAGTCCATGACATGCCTTAATAACCATGTAAATTTCGATTCATAATTAGAAATATTCCCCTCTTCTTGTTTTATTAGACTCAAGAACTGTCTTTCCATATTAGCTCATTGCCCATGAGGAAAATATTTTTCCAAGAAGAGAACCTTGAAATCCTTCCATTACATGCTTGTTATTTCTTTCTCATCTATAGTGTTTTGAATCAATGACCACTATTGATCCACATACCCTAAGAGATGATAGACTAACATGACAACATTCTCCCTTTCATTACTTTCCAAAGATATAAATATATTCTCTAACAAAATTATACACTACTAAGATACAAATGGATTTGTAGTCCCATTGAATGATGGAGGTTGTTGTCACATAAAGAAATCTAGAATTATTGTAATGAATTTTGGATCTGTAGGATACTCCACATGAGAATGGTTAATGCTTATAACCCAAATCATCTATCCTAATATAGTTATAATTTTTTCATCTCTATCTGCAACTCCCACTCCAACTTCATTATCTTACCTAGGAGAGAAATCCCTACATGGATTATGTGCGTTGACATGATTTTCATTTATTCTGATAGGATCCATTTCTAACCAATTTCATAAACTATATTAGATTATGAATCATAATTTATAATTTCAAAACAAGTGAAACACCTAACATAAATTGAAAATTTATGTATAAATAATCTCAAAATCATAATCTTAGTTACTTTTGAAATATTCTATATGTCCGTTATAGGGTTATGTTTTCCTAATCTATGTTTAACTAAATATTTTTCCAAAGGTTTCTACTAAACTTTGTCCAATAAAAACTATAGAGATCCTGACCCCAGTAGACTAGAGTCAGTGCCTACTTTATTATATTTGCATAAGATACATGGAATCATATCCCAAAGGAATGAATAACTTAGTAGTATTGGAGTACTAGATACATAATTGAAATTAAAATTACATTTTAAAACATAAAATACACAAATATTTTTCTTTGATAATTCCATTATTCCCAACAGTGTATCCCTACATATCAATCACAAAATACTTCCTCATATCCTAGTAAAAAATGAAACTTATGAAAGGGGTGAGCTCAAATGCTCAGTAAGGGTAAGAGTACAGAAAAATATATGAATAAATAAAGCACAAACAATATGAAAAGGTAAATAAATAAAACGCATTTAATTTAATAAATAACTTGACAATAATATGTAAGGAATAAAAGATGATCAAATAATTCCATATACATAATCACATGATAATGAAACTTAACCATGGATATTCTAATAATCAAATATCACATGAAATATCAATAACTGAATTCATAATAATGGAATGAATAATTTCAGACATCTGAAACATACCATATAGGATTCATGCCAAGAAATATAATACCGTCAAGTCTTTTTGTTAGGAATCTAATACTATCAAGGTTTCATGCTAAGAATCTAATGAATGGGTAAGGCCTCAGCCGAAAATATATGTTATTTGTCTCATGAGAACTATTGATGCATAAAGGGTATATATTATGAATCAAATGTCACTTACTAGGTTCAATTCATTATTTATCAAGATAAACAATACAACTAAATCAACATACCTTAACAAAATAAATAACGTTCCATATAAGTAGAATTTTCCATACGAACTATCAATAATTTCTCTATTCAAACTAATAAAAAAAATCCAAATAAATATAATGAATGGTAAAATTATAGTATATTCTCAAAATAGTATTCAACATTGGATGTTTATATAGATGAAAATACTTTTAAGAGATTACTATATTGTTTCTTGAGGAAAATGACCTTTCTAATTTGAAAATAATTTTTCTAGAATATAAAAAATGTGGACATAATAAAGAAATAATTTTATTTGAAAATAAACTTATAAAATTATAAAATAGTCTTCAAATTATTCAGGATTCATGATTGTCTGAAATTCCATTCATGCCATATAAGTTAAAAAAACATTATTTTCACACTTTTGTATGAAAATACAAAAAAAGAACCTTCTTTGGAAAATTTCAGAATGATTTCTTTTACTTTTTATGGTAAAAGTAAAAAAGAGAGTAAATATAGATTTAAAAAAAATTATAGAATATTAAAAGTATAATTGAAAATATTCTTAGAAAACACAGACATAGAAGAGAAGTATTCCCTAGTGGAGACTTAAACATAAACAATCTCAAATGATAATGTGATTTTAAAATAAACATTACCACTTTGTAAGAAGCTGAATCGTATTACCTATGAAATAATAACATTTAAAAAACATTAAATATCATAAAAATAAATAAATTCTTAACATAACATGTAAAATGGGAATTATATACACCTTATAAAAGAATATTGGTGCATAACATCAAAATGTGCCTCAATGAAAGTAATTTGAGACAAATCCCCTTACAAAGATCATATAATTGAAGAGAGTGCTAATAAAATTAATTGATTATGTGTATACACAATAAATAAAAATAAAATATTCTAAATAAAACATAAAATAATCAAACTTATTTACACACATAATCATAGCATGACATAATCAATGAGGTAGAAGTTTAACCCAATGAATGGAAATTGAGTTAAGGAATCACTTATATTGTGCATTCCTTTAATTGAAAATGATTTAAACTTATGTATTACAGTATAAAGCATGTTATTTTTTATAATAGAAAATATTCATATTTATGATATCATATATGATCCTCTTATATCATATTATCACCTGTTTGTTAATAATATTTCATTATTACCCTTATTTCAGGTGTTAATTGCTTCATTTTCCAATGCATGTTTTCTTGTGTAAGTCCCAGTTTCTGTGCATAGGATATAGTTACATCATCCCAAAAATGATATTAAGGTCATAAATTTATTATTTATCCATTATATATATATATATTGGAACCAATATTGAATGATGAACATGAAAAATGAATCGTATTGTGTCGTGGAGACGGTAGACCGGACGTACGCCCGAGCGATGATATCATTCCAATAATAAAAGAATGAGAAGTAAGTGGGTGATATATTTATTTTACAGAAAAATATAATGTCTTAATTAACACACACACACACATATATATATATATATATCTATTATTTATATCATTATAACCATCCTTGTAAAGCGGTGATGAAAAACGAATTACCCCGCTATGTGGGGGCGGTAAGCAGTGCGTACGCACATGCCATGATTTCATTTTTCATAGTATTGTTTAAAGGTAGAAAATGGTTATTTAATAATCATAATAACATATAAGTATATATATTATACTATATTTATTATTTTAGTATGGAAACAAAACATTAATAGGAAGTAGAAAAAGAAATAAATTATCTAGAGTTTACAAAAATAATTACCTCTTCTTCGATGGAATTTCTTTATATTTATTATTAAGGGACATAAGCTTGGTATTTTGAGGAGAATATAACCTCTAGAAATTATATAAGGAATTTGGTAAGGGAAATGGGTATATTTTTGTTGAGATAGATGGATCAATGTGGTGTAAAGTAGTGAAGGAAGGGGTGCCCTTTTATAATTGAGGTTAGGGGCACTTTTGGAAATTCCCAAATATTAGAATATAATAAAGCAATTATAGATCCAAATGATTCCAAATAGCCTATAAATTAATAGGGGATGAATTTTTAGAATATATATTATCCTATTTTTTATTATTTAATATTTTTAGGTTTTTAAATAATTTAATAAAATATCATATTTAGGAATTATCATTATTATCGATTTTGACAATATTAATTACTTTGAATTTAATAAAATAAATCCAAAAAGATAAATAATTTTTTTAATACAATACTAATATGTCAAGTTAATCTATAAAATTCATGGATGACATTAATTATCTCAAATTATATTTATTTTAGTATTTTTAATATTATTTATTTGATTTTTCCATTAATTGAATAATTACTTCATCATCATTGTGTAATTATTTAAGGTACTTATTTATTAACTAAAAATCAAAAATAAATTTCCATGATTTAGATAAATATTTTATATTTTAAAATAATATTTATAGTCTAATATATCTTCTAAATAACACCATATTAAAAATTATATTGTTATTATAAACATGAATGTGACATCTTTGAATTTCCATTATATAAAAGATTATAAACATCACATTCTCATTAAAATGTCTATTAATGATCACATAAAAGACCCTTAAACAATTATGGATGAAAATAAATTAATTTTTTTTGAAAGTTTTATTTTAATTTTATAGTCATTATCATTTGTTTTTCCTAAATTACATAAATTACTCTTTATCGCTGTAACAAAAATTACCAAGGATACTATTAATATGAGTCAAAAATAAAAGGGACCTATGTAATAAATTTTTATGATATAAATACAAATATTTAATCCATTATTAAAAAATAAAAACACATAATTTTCACAATTTAATCTAAAATTAATCCCATAAACAAAACAAAAAATAGTTTTCTTGAAAAAGATATTTTTTATGCAAAAATATACTTATACCAAAATAAGGTATACTAATGATTAATATGTAATTAATTAAATTATAACTAACTAAACAGTAATTAATTTAATTTTAGATCAAATTAAAATCATAAATATACTTTTTAATATAAATAAAATGAATTTTTTTTATAAAAATTGATATTTTTACTATTCACTGGAAAATAATTTTTTCAAAATTTTTTTAAAAAATAACCATAAGATAATTTTAATATGATGATTTAAAAAATGATATTATTATTATAAAATTATGTTTATAGAAGTTACATAAATTTATTATAATATTAACCATTTTTGCAGAAAATGCATTTTTGAAGAATAAATGACTTTACCGAAAATTAAGTTCTTATTCGCAAAGCAATAATTAATATATTAAAAATGAGTTGAAAAATTATATATTTTATAATGTGGTTAATAATATTAATTCCTACAATTTTAGCAGCTAGTTCATAATGATCACATAAAAATATTTCATTATTCATTTAATCTTAGTGATACATGCAACGTATTCTATTGAAGAAATTAAATTTATTTAAAATGAGACATAACATAAAATATTAGGGTTATAAATACCTTAAACGAACCTCATTAATGGTGTGAACTATGTTTTATTCCATTAAATCCTTGGTGAAAATGACTTCACCCCTCGACCATCCCCATTAATTGGATGAACCCCATGGTTTATGATTTGAATGAAAACAACAAATGAAAATTCAACTGTCACTCAACCTAGATATTCTCTAAAATCCACTTAAGAATATGTACCACTAACAAGGCCTTAAATAAATTCCAAAAAATATCTCTTAAGAACATCCCAGTGCTCAGATTCCTAATCTAAGTACTAATTCAATATTTTTCCCCTACCATAGATCCAAAATTCAAATTCCCTTAGGAATTCACAACCTGTAATGACGTGGGTCATTATAGTTGTCCCCAATAGGTTAAATACCCTATTGGTGTGTGTGTGGGGGGGGGGGGGGGGTGAATTAGTATATGATGGATAAATAAATCCCCCCTTTGGTCCTATTTTATCTTTAAACAAAACAGTCTTCTCTCTTATTCTCGTAGTAACATATAAAATGAAAAAAAACATGTAAGAGACAAAAAAAATTAATTGGTTTACCTAATCAGGATAATCCAAAGAGAATACAAAGGAAATGTGCCAATTTAACAGAATCATTAAAGTGCACCACTCTTATAATTTTTTGAGAATACTCACTACCCATCCTTGTTTACAACCTTTCATAATTGAGAATGCATTAATATCTCTTATGAAAAGAACTCAATACTCCTATAAAATAATATTCAGATGATATATATTAGTTCAGAGTTTTTTACACTAAAATGGGTGTGAAATGAATCTATTTTTTCATCTATGTGATTAAATCCAATTTTTTGTGTAAATGTTTTGTGGAAAATTCCTTCTTGAACTTTACCTCTTCTGGAAATACCTTCCTTCACGAACTTATTGTTCTTTAAAAACTATCTATGCTTCATGAATTTATTATACCTTATGAACTACATGTTATTTTTAAACTATTTCATGCTTTATAAACTACCTTCCTCCACAAACTACATGTGCTTTATGAACTGCTTGTGCTTCAAAAACTCTCTATACTTCAATAACTCCTTCCTACTTCATCAACTACCTATTATTTGTAAAATTATTTATTCTTATCAAGATACTAGTGCTTAAAAAAATAATTTATTATTTGTGATCTCCCATGGTTTACAAACTACTCTCATTCATGAACTGATTCACAAACAACATTTTAACTTAGAAAAATTATTAGTGATGATATTTTATTAAGCGTTCCCTCATATAATGAAGTGATTAAGGGTTCTTTATATAGGTAATGAAACCTAAAAAACCTAATAATCATGAATTTACCATTCAACCATTTTCAAAAAATACTCTAAATACAACTCTCCTTTGTGGTTCTGCATACCACACATCCTTCATGGTCTCTTTATAATCATCATCCTTCGAACAAAAATGATGATGCTTCCACATAATCTCTTTGTGGTTACAAACCTCCCATGTGAACTATTATCATGCACAAATCTCTCACAGTTTTGTTTTGATTTAATATTTTTCCTATTATAATGCACTTGTGAATCATTATTTAAGTGATATATGCTCTACACACTCCCTAATAAAAAACCCTTACTTTAGTAATATTCTTCACAGAATCCAAACACCTCCATAAACTTCTAGAACAACTTTTTTCTCTATATTTTTCAACAGAATTTGTCAAAAAACACATTGGAAACTTGTTAACTAGTATTCTCAAAAAAATAAGAAATAAACCTTGAAACAATATCTTGATATATTTTCCCAATAATATATCGCTTTGGGTTTTTTGAAAAAAATAAAACTTCTCTTAACCAAATGATTGAAAATTAGTTCACAACTTCTGTTTTACACACCATTAACCCTATATGACTACAGATAGAGATTAAATACTTACTCAACATGTAATATAATCCCAAATGATTTAATATTGGCATGAAAAATATGATTAACATTTAAATATCATCAATAAATCACTGGTTTATTTTTTTTGAATTATTGAATCACTTATTCATCTCTTAAGACCACTTTATGAACCTCACTTGGTAACTGATTTTATTACAATACTAATGGTCATCCATTCAAGATATATATTTAATGACTTAATTTATTCAACATCATCATGTTTAACTAAACTCTCTCTGTATCCTTGTTCTCCTTGATTCAACATGGAATAGATCTCCCCCTTTATCACTTTACTCATCCCCTTTGTTGGTCTGAGTTATCTTTCCACCATTCAGATTTAATTATACCTCTCTATCAATAAACCCAAATGTTAATGCTTTGGGGGTTGTAATGGGAAAATAAAAATTATCAACACATAGGGAAATGTTCAACATGACTTAGGGTGAGAGGGTTCTAGATATACACTTTTTAAGTATAGGGGTAGACTGGACTCTAAGAGCCAATTAATTACTCTCAAATATTTATTTAGGTAATCACTTTTTCATGATTTATATAACCTAAAGTTTAGTAGAAACATACTCCAATATCAATAGACCATGCTCTACTTAACCCTTAATAAAATGATACTATATTTCAATGTGCTTTTTCCTTGAGCGATGGACTAGATTTTTTAAAAGATTTATAGAACTTGAATTATCACAATTGATTCTGATAAGAGACTTCACTTCAACTCTCAAGTCATCAAGCTGCTGCTTTATCCACAATAGTTTCATGCATGATTGAGTGGATGCAGTATATTCATCTTATATGATACTCAGGGAAATGAAATCTTGTTTCTCACTCTGCTAGGACATGCACAATCTACCAAGATAAAATGTACTTCCTAATGTAAACATTTTTTTCATCTATTGAATCAACCTAATATGCATCTGTATATTCCAATATCTCTCATTGAGATATTTTACTATACATTAAATCAAAGTCCACTATGAATTTTATATAAGGTAGTATTCATTTAACCACTATAAAGTAGATTTATTTAGTATTAATTTGATATCATTCCATTTAAAATATGGAAAATACAATATTGGGTCATTCCATAGTTAATTATAATAAGTTCCCAATGATCTTCCTGTACTATGTCATATTGACTGATTTTCTAGCATGATCCCTTGAAAACATTATTTGGGTAAAAACTTGTGTTTTAATTAAATTTGAATCCTCCAATAAAAATATTATTAGATACTCCTTGGAATATTTAGATTGATAAATGAATGTGTCATGTATTCCTTGTAACACTTACAAGACAAGGAAAAACATCGATTACCCGATCATTGACATTTATAACCTTCATTTAATGAATCTCTCAAAATTCCTACACTAACTTCCTTTAATCCACTAAATATTATTTCATCTACATAAAATAAAATTATCATCCTTTTATCACTCTTATTATTATCATTGATATTGTAATCTACTCCACCATGATGGAATTCGAACTTCTTCAAATACTGATCAAGTCATGAATACCATGCTCTTGGTTCCTGCTTCATCCTATAACAAGACCACATTGGTCATTTTTTATCACATTTATAGAAAATGAAACCATCTGATTGTTTGATATACACTTATTATTCTAGAACTCCATTAAAAAATGATGAATCATTATGAAAGACATTGAATTTATTTTTCACTTTATGGGTAATAATTGTTAAATTATATCAAGTATTTCTATAGGTGGAAATATTTCATTTACACCAATTCCCTCAATTTGGGAGAATAACTTTCACACTAATCATTAATTATTTCAAATAACCTTTCTATATTCAATATGTTTATTACGTAAAACCCATTTGGTCCTAATGACATTTTTATCTATCAATATAAAAAATATCCCAAATCTGATTTTTTTTATTTTGGTAAAGATCTTTATTCATATCCAAAACCCTATTATCATCTTTAGAATACTATTAAACAAACATTGAATCTTCCTATAATAAGTGTGAAGTTTTTTGTAGAGACTTCATTCTTATCACCTACATTGGAATTGTCTAGTCATTGATGATATTCTACTCATTAATTTTGGATTTTATCTTTTAATTCTATATATATACTAGTCTAAATTGATCTTGATCATTATAAGTTCCTTCTTCTGAATTTTGTTTATCACCTTGTGTACCCCCTTAAGCTGCACACTTCTTCATCACTTTTATCAAGAAAAATATAACTATTTTTTTAATATTCTACTCATTTTCCACAATAGTTACATCATTAATTTTGACAACCTTACCTAAACTCTTATCATAGAATTTATATGCTTTTATCTTGTTTGAGTAGGTAAATAAAATTACTTTACCCCCATAATACTCAAAATTATTGTATTTTTCCTTATTGATAATGAAATAATCACTGTCAAATATTCACAAGTACTTTAATATAGAATTATTTCCATACTACATCTCATATAGAGTATTTTTTCCACTAGACAAAACAAAGATCTATTATAAATGTAAACCAAAGTGAGAAAAAAATTCCTTATAAAAGTTATATTGTTGGCGTTTATTGATAAGATTTTTTATTTCCATGTTTTTATGATCTAATTTATCCTCTTGACAACAATATTTTGATGAGGAGTTTCCATTTTTGATACTTGGTGCCTTATCCTGTGTTTTTTAAGATAATACACTAACTAGATATTTGTAAAATATATTCCAATATAGGTTCAGAATTTTTATAATATTATTACCAAGAATCATCCCTTCCATCCTATGATATTGAGTAATGGAACTGTTACGGGGGATGGGAATTAACCAAGACATCCTATGGAAATCATCAATAAAAAAAACATCTTCCCATTAATATATCATGTTGACACAGGCCGACACAAATCAATATGAACCTATTCAATAACTCTTGTTTACTTCAATTTTTTTATATCTTTCAAATAATCTTACCATTTTGGAAAACATTACACACATGTGCATGATCACGTGACAGTTTATGAAGATCTCAAGATCCCTCATTTTCTCTTGATCTTCCAAGGATTATTGTCTCAAGTGGCCAAGATTTTTATTCAATAATATATTTTCTTCTTATGTGGATATAAAGAATATATCTTCTTGTCTATTAAAAAGGTATATATTATCCTTCGTGCACTTTAATTGTATATAATCTTCACAATCCTTTCCTTTGGTGGTACATGTCTTTTTGGTAAAGTTTATTGCACACCACAACTCACACAATTGTACTACACTAAAAAAATTATGACTAAGGACTTAAATAATTAAGGCATATATGTATCTTATTTGTTTGATCCAAAATTTTTCTTTCAAAAATCCAATTATCTTCAATCCTTTATCAATTCTAAATATGAAAAAATATTCCTTTTCATACTCGATGCCTATGAAAAGATACTCATTTCCTTTCACATGGGAAGTAAAACCTCTATCAAGGATCTATAAACTAGTATGATTTTATGCCTTTAGATAAATATATATAACCAATACCGTCTTAGATATTTTATTTTTGAATTGTGTCTTTGAATTCACATAAGGAGTTGATTTGTATGCTTCATATTCCTCAGAGTATGATTGAAAAACTTCATTTTGGAATGATAAAAATTGATTTTTCATTTTTTTCTACCTTATGATTCTCTATGTTTATATGTATGATCAATTTTGGGTATTCATTGGTGTATTAATTTTCATTTTTAATGATAAATACCCAGCCATTTGTCCAAATCCTCCTCACCATAAATAGTAACCATTAAAATCATGCCCTAAATATTGAACATTTCATGGATTCCTTCTTGGTTCTTGTATCCTCTGATACCTCTTGGATATGGACCATACATTTTGACAATTCCCCATATTTCCATAATAATAACACATGATACAAGGAACATCATTATTTATCTCTACTAAAATAGCAGTTATCCCTTCAATTCTTTAAGTATTTTGATTCTGAGTCATACCCAAATCAACCTTCAAATTTATAGTGGGTGATTGTTGCCTAAAATAAACTAAAACTAATTTCCACATACAATAAAACCTCATATTATATTTATTATTATAATATGTATTTTTATTCTACTAAAAATTCTAAGACTTTTTTTTCTGGACCTCCATGCTCCTCCTTAACTTTTTATGTATCCTATTTGATTTAATTTTCTGATGTCATACCAGGAGTGAATAGTCTCTCTTGATCTTTTATTTTTCATCACAGAATGAAAAATTATCCCTCAAACACTTTGATATTTTTGACTCTATATTTCATTGTATTAGTGAAATATTTGATAAAAATGGTATTCTCTTCTATTTTGAGCTTATAATAGACTACCTTCTCTAAGTTTTCTGTCATTTTTTATTTAGGATTTTAATCTTTTCCTTTATCTCAAAATTCTCTTATTCTCACTACTATATATAGAGTTTTCAATCATGAGAAACTATATTGGATTTATTTATTTTGGATCTCTAAAGATATATCTCTCCAAGGGAAGCTTCTAAATCCACTTGGAGAATAACTCTTCCTTCCACTTCTACTTCATCATCATCATTATCTCCCATTGTTTGGGAACTTACCACAAAATCGATGAGAGCATTTTATTTGTGATCCTTGTAGTCCTTGATTTTTTCTAACTATATTTCATCTGATATATTGTCCTTTTTTTAAAAAAAAATCATTATTGAAGAAATTGTGCTTCATACCTCTCCTATCTTTCTAGTTGGGCTAATATGTCATCAAAGTAATTTCATCATCCTAATCTACATTTTCAAACTTATTGGGATAATTTTCTATAAGGATCCCAATATTTCCTCATCGAAATAATGTGAGTGTAAGCTTACATTTAAACATTTTTACCCTTTATAAATTTTAGGAATGGAATGACATGACTTGATTGGCATGTTTTTCTTCATAGTCTTCCTCCATGGTAAGCTTATTTAATATATTAAATGTAACCTCCTTAGGCTTCCAATTTTCCACAATTTTTTTATCATAATTTCACATCACATACATGAAAAGTGTATCATATAAGTGATCCAATTCCAGCTCTTTTGGATAATTATCCTTATGTATAGAGACTTTTGAATTAAATTTAGGAAACAATATTCTTAGAAGGTTCTTTAAAATTGTTATGTCATTGAGGGTTCCTTTGAGACCACACATTTCCTCTATAATCAAATTCAACTGATTAATTAATGCATAAAAATATTCCTTAGGGTGTATCCTCAAGTCCTTTTACTTATTATATATAACTTTCATCTTAGCTTCTTAAACATTAGAAGTACCTTCATAGATGTTGATCAGTTTTTCCCAAATATAATGTGAGGATTTACATGACATCAACATCACATAGATTGTGTTAGATAAATATCCCCAATGAATTTATACCTATGGTGTTAGCATGAAGTTATTTAATATCTCCTTCTGATAAAGCTCTACTATCCATACTTACACTAATACTATGATTAACTTCTCCATAAGAATCTATTACTAATAATCAGAAGTAGTACTACATTCGATTCTCTTACAATTTAAAATAATTTCCATAAAAGATAAAAATTCAATTTTTATTATTTACTGCCATTACTTTCACTGAGAGATATTACCACTTACTTTAACCTATATTTTATACTAATTTTTAGACCCCTTAGTTAAAATAACCTCATAAGGGGGGATGAGTGTGTGGGTGAATTAGGGCAAGATGGATAAAAAAAATTCCCCTTTTAATCATGTTTTTCCATTAAACAAAACTTTCTTCTCTCTTTATCTTTTAACAATATTTAAAATGAAATTAAATAATGAAAGTTATTTTTTTACTTGTTTCACCCTAATTGAGATAATCAAATCAGCATACAAAGTCAATGTCCTAATATATTAGATTCACTAAAGTGAACTATTTTGAAAATTTTCAAAGCATACTCATTGTTCTTCCTAATTTACAACCATTCAAACTTGAGAAAACATATCTCTCTCTTCTTAAAAGAACTCACTTTCCCTCTAGAAGAAATTATGATGATCTTTATTAGTTCTAACTTGGTTTAAAATAAAATGGGCATGTCATTAATCTCATTTTCATCGATTTGATTAAATCTACATTACCATGTAAAATTTTCATAGAAAATTCCTTAATGATCTATACTTATTAAAAAAATTCATTTCTTAATTATATTATTATGCTTCATGGGATACCTATGAATTTTTAACTACTTTTGCTTCAAATATTTCTTGGGATTTGTGAAATCCTTATCTCTTGATGAACCACATTTCTTTATGATCTGCTTGTAATTTGTGAAATTCTTGTGCTTTGTGAAATGATTGTTCTTTAAAAAATACAAATGCTTTGTGAACTCCTTCACACTTAAAAAATTGTATGTTCTTTATAAATTCCTTCACACTTCATGAAATTTCAGTTCTTCATGAAATCTTTCATGCTTTGCAATCTCTTTTTCTTTGTGAACTGCTCTCCTTCATGAATTTATCCACAAAAAACTTCTAGACTTAGAAACATTAAGAGATATTACCTTCTATTAAGTGTTACCTCACCAAATGAAGTGGTTAATGGTTCTTTATATAAGAAATGAAATATAAAAAACCAATTAATCAAAAAAATATTTTTTATACCTTCATAAAAACCCCCTCTATATAATATTGTCTTTTGCGGTGCCATGAACCACCCATACTTCATTGTCTTTCTAGAATCATCACATTTAGACCACAAAATATAAGGTTTACATGAACTCCCTTTGTAGTTTTGAACATCCTATGTGAAATCTTCTCACACATAACTATTAAAAATTCTTGAACTAATTTGAAATTTTTTCCTTTCATGTACCTTCTATGTGGTATTTCATAAGTGTTACATAGTCCACATATTTACTATATGAAAATACTACCCTTTCTAATTTTATTCTCAAACTCTAAACTCTTATAAGTACTTTAAAAAAAATTATTTTGAACTTATTAACATACTTTTTGAAAAAACACACTAGAACCTTATAAAATGGATTTTCAACAAACACAACAACCTAAAAAAATTTAAACAACATCTTGATGGATTTTTACCAAAATAAAAACTTTCTTCATGGTGACTTGTTGGAATAGATTTATAGAAAGAAACCAGTTAATTTCATTGATGATCATAATAAAGTATTGGTGTATAAATTAAATAAGAATCACTATGGTTTAAAATAGCTACCAATGCCATGGAATCATATATTTGATGCATTCATGGATAAGGAAGGTTTCACTCAGATAAATGTAAATCACTTTTGGTGCTAAAAGGTTTGGAATGACAGAAGTTTCATTATACTAATCTAGTATGTGGATGACATATTATTGACTAGTCTAAAAATTACAAGGATGTAGGATATGAAGTATGACTATTATGAATGATTCAAGATGAAAGATCTCAGTTTGGCCAAAAATTTAGTTGGAATGAATATTTAGAGATATATGGAATCTTGGACTTTGGTTTTATCTTAAAGAGACTTTATCTAAATGTCATATAATGTTAAAGTATAACCGGATGCAAGATTCTCTCAACTCCAGTGGTTGGACACTTTAAATTGTCCAAGGAGAATGCACATAAAATATAAGATGAGGTATAGTACATGAAAAATTAATGTTTTAATCAGTGTCTAGAAGCTTAATGTATACCGTGATATTTACATGAATAAACATAGATATTTTAGTGATATTTGTGATCTATTTCATATTAAATGTTGGGAAGGAACACTGAGATATTATGAAGTGGATCATCTGGTACTTAATGGGATTGAAATGTATGACCTTGTGGTTTGGTATAGATGATATGTTGAAAGGTTATATCGATGTATAATTTTATGGGGATAAAGACATCCAAAAAAGAACCATATAGTTTTTATTCACCTATGGAGGAATGATAGTTGGTTGGATTTTATGGATAAAATCTGTGGTTACATTTACTACAATAGAAATTGAGTATATGGATGTAAGGGAAGATAGAAATGAACTGGTATTTTGATTCACTTTTCAGAGGAAAATATAAGATTTCATAAGGGTTTTTTGTTATTCTATGATAATTAGAGTACAATTCAGTTGGATTAGAAATTTTTGTTTCATTTAAGAATGAAAAAAAATTGATATGAAAGATCAATTCATCCAAAATTTTATGGAGGGAATTCTATTTGAGTCATATAAAATAGTGAAGAAATAGAATCCAATGGACATGTTCACCAAGGTGCTAGTCCATTAAATCTAGAGACAACACTGAACCTCTATTGGATTTGGGTTAATGAAATATGGGGAGAGACTTTATTTTTAGAAAATTATATTTATTTTAAAAAGTGTTGAATAGTTTCCATTGATTCATTAAAGTAGAATTAAAGTTAGATATTTTTAGGAATGTTGAAGCCTATTCAAGTTCTAATTAACTACCAAAAGGATTCAGTCTTAAGATATATACAGTGGTAGTGAAAATTAATTAGTAAAATTAGACTATTTTTTCAAAAGTTGTTAACATCTTATGGGTATACAGGTGATGGTTTGGAAAATATAAATGGTGTTGTGGGTTATTCATCAAGTGATTTTATTATGTTACACTATGTATTATCCTCTAAATTTTGAGACAATAGGTTAGATAATAAGATCCATTCATAGAGACATAAGGGAAACTTGGACTGTTCACCAGATGTCAGTGTTCAGGTTCTTATTATTATAGGTGATTAGTAGTCACCAATCTTCAATATAGGGACTTCCATAAAAATTATAAGTTGGTTATATTAGATGACTGGGTAGAACCAACTATATAAGTGGGTTGGACTACTTGTACCTGTGATGCTATGATATAGAAAAAATTAGTTTCATATCATTTTTAATTACTAATTATGACTGTAAACCTTTGTTTCTTTAAATTATAATGGAAATATAGGTGGTGTTCTCTCATGGATGTAGGAATCATGTACAAAACATATAAATAAAAGTGTTTGTTTCTTACTTTGTTTTATTTCTTCTTGTATGAATGTTTTTGAGAGTCTTGTTGTGAATGTTTAGGAGGAGGTATACTTGATGCAGTGATTATTATGTAAAGAATATCCTATCTTATAACACATCAATCTTTGAGGGATCTTTTTATTGATGGAGATTATAATTTTTTTATTATATTCTCATATGATATGGTGGTATATTTATGGTTCATTGGAACTGTACATTCATAATAGATGGAGTTATCAATTTGAAAAGTTCTAAACAAGACACTATGTAATAATCAATGATGAAGGGAAAGTAAATCACTATATAAAATTCTATAAATAAAACTATTTGGATTAAGATGTTAATCAGTAAACTTGGGGTGGTTAAAATAATTGAGAGAGAAATTGAGATTTAATTTGAAAATAATAGAGCTATTTCTTAGAAAAAATAACCCCAATATAACAAAAGTAACAAACACATCCTTCAAAAATTCCATCACATATGAGAGATCATTGATAGGGGTGATGTAAAAATATTTTAGGTGGCTATAGAGTAAAATTTAACAAATCCATTAAAAAAACCATTAAAAAAGTAAAATCAAAAGTTTTGTGTTGAATCTATGGGTATTAAATACATGAGATATTGTATACAATGATTTTAAATTATATCATGGTTTTATAATAAAGGAAATTTAATTTATCATCCATTCATGTGTGATACATATATTTCATGAATAATGGAATGAAAAAATCTCCTCAAAGTATGATTTTTGAGTTTTCCTTAACTGATGATTATTATAGAGTATCATGGGTTATGATGATATGATAAGATTAGTGTGATTAGAAACTTGTTTTCAATATAGATTAGACTCAAGAGATAATAAGGGGAAACTTATTATATGGGCTTGAATGTGAAATTTTATCACATGGAAATCCATATAATCAGTGAGATCTCATATAATCTCTATTGGATTGGAAACTAGAATCAGTGTAACCCTTTACAAATATATCATATTCTCTAACAGATAATAAAAACATATCCATAGTTATTATCAAGTAATTATGTATTTTCTTAACAAAAATATAATGACTCTTACTAGGATTGTATTTGGATCTACTGGTTATGATAAGAGAATATGCGACATCAGGTTGAGTACATATCATAACATACATGATAGAGCTTATGGAGAATTCATAAGGAATTATATCCATCCTTTCAAACTCTTTAGAAGGATTTTGAATCTTACAAAGAATCATTCCATGAAACAAAGTTAAATAACCCATTTTTTAGTTTTCCATGCTATAACTCTTTAGAAAATTTCTAATGTATATGTCCTAACATAGTCCAAGAAATCACTTAGATATATCTATATAGATTTTCATATCCAATATGTAGGATGATTCTACAATTTCATTTATAGAGAAGCATTTTCCCAAAAACATATTTATAGATTGTAACATTGAGATATAATATATTATAAGAAGTACGTTATGCACTTGTAATATTAGAAATACTACAACACCCCCAATAACCCTATTATATTCACAATAATCTTTCACTTTTTTAATGAAACCAAAATTACTTATTGTATCATCTAATATGATATTCCAACATAATGAAGCTTCATTCAATCCATAAATATATCATTAAAACTTTGATACCTTATTAGACTCGAATGGAAGTTTAAAATCTTTGAGTTATATCATATATATAACCTCAACTAAATTCCCATCAAGGAAATCAGTTTTGAAATCCATTTGATCTATCACATAATAAAAACTAACTACTATAGTAAGTAATATCTGGATGGAATTTATCATCAAAATAGGTGAAATGGTTTCTTCATATTCAATACCATGTATTTCCTTGTAACCTTTTTTTCACCATTAATGATTTAAATATTTAAACTATATAATCCATGTTAGTTTTTTATAGAAACCCCACTTACAATATATGGGTATCACCACTTCAAGAACATATACTATGTTCCCAAATTGGTTAGTCTATATGAAGTCTACTTTAGATTCCATGGATTTTAACCATTTTTCAGAATTAGAACACACAAAAGATTCCCAATATTTAGTGGGTTCATCATCTATGAACATTACGTCATTATAATTTTCCATGATAAATCTATATCACATGATGTATTGAAAAATATTACCACACCTATAGGGATATTTTATAGCTTGAATTATTTTTTCCAAAACTCTCTGTATAAACAGATCAATTTACACCTTACAAACACTTCTTGTTTTTTGGTCTCAAATTTATCTAAGTTTAGCTTTTCTCCCACATAAAAATTGACTTATATATTCCTTATCAAGGAAAAAAACATCTGGACACAAATGCTCTATATTTAATAGTATTGTAAAAGTAATACCCCATATCATCTTTAGGATAAACAATAAATAATAATTTCTTAGATTTAGGGTTTAGTTAATGAGAATCCAAATGTAGTACATATTCTTCACAACCTAATCACATCGTCGAGCACGTCAAATTAGATGTTTATTTTTAACTAGAATTTCTACAGTATAGATGCAACCCTAGGTCATCTCTCGATGGAGAATTAGATCATTAATTTAAAAAGAGGGGTTTGATTATGAAATTAGAAGTGTAATGAGGTTTTTTAAAACTTGGGGGTTTGATTATTGAAGATGAAAATAGGAAATGAATGTGATAAAACAAAATAGAAATTAACATAATTAATTAATCGTGATCAACCTAGGGTACTCTCATGTTGTTCATCCTTCATCGCTTCATGATATAGGGTTATGATATTTTAATACCTTTTTTGTAACATCTAGAACCATAATGATACTGAGTTTATACTAAAATACCACCTAGTATTTAGCTGAAAATACACAATTATTCACCGGACATCGTCAATGATTGAGTAATTTGTGTTTGACTTTATAACCGAAACTCACCAAGGCAACACACGAAGAACTCGATGTGCTGTCAGGGTTTGTATATTATTTATTTTTGATACCATGACATAAATTTACATGGACTTTATAGTGCTTATGTGAGTTCAATTTACCAATATGAACCACACAAACACCACAATTGAACGAGGGAAGAAAAAAGGATGAACGGTGTGTGAAACATCACATGAAAGGGTACCCCCAAACATGATCATTTGAGTTTAAGTTTGAGTATAACATACAAGTATATAACTAAATTAAATTAAAATATAGGATGAAAAAAAACAACATAAAACCCAGAATTAAAAAGATCATTCAAAATGATACAAACATGAAGCTCAGGATTACTTCACGTTCCTCCACGGGTGATCACAAGGGGTTTAGAAACCCATGGGAGAGGAGGAAGAGAAAGATGTTGAAGTATAACTTATCATAGCCTCTATAACTTCAAATATTGTTGGGAAGAATCTTTTGGGACTCCAAAATGAAACACCTTGCCTCTGGTTCGAACACCCAAATGGAGAGCCCAAGGTGCCATTTTATAAGAAAACTGGAAGTTGGTTTTGGGAACACATATTTCTTCAAACCACTTGTACCATGTGTTTAGGAAATTATAAAATCCAATACACCTTTTTAAAAAACTATAAAGTTGTAGCCCCAATTCCTGAATATCTCCACCAAATGTTTTTAATCAATTGGAAAAGTGGATCTGAAGATATAGATATATTACAGAACGCCACCTTTGACTTCACCCAAATTCGGTGTTTTGAACAGATCAGACCGGTTGGGCCCATTTTTGGTAGAATTGGGCTTGGGTTTCTTCATAAGAGTTGTATAAAATTAAATTTTGGACCATAATTTAAAATATGAGCCCATTTTTATGCACTAATGTTTCTAAAGAGTCAAAACAGTGGACCGGTCTTCATGGATCTATGCAATTTTGGCCCATTTTTCTTCCACTTCATCATGGGCCCTCCAAATCATCTCCTCCTACATTGAAATAATAAAAATAGTATCATTGTCCATTTTAATAGTAATAAAAAAAAATAATGGTATCAAACATGAAGTTAAATTTGTTATTATTTTTATAATTTTCAATACAAAACAAGTTTAGTACAATGGTGTAAGGGTGAAAATGAAACAGTGAATCGTGGTACGATCACACCCCCACACCTAAACATTTAAACTCCTGGGTGAAGTATAATATCCTAATCATGTCTCATTCCTAAATAAACGGTGTTAAACATACAATATTATTTTGAAATAAAATTAATCACGTCTCGTTTATGGAATCAATTTTCCTATCATTTTTCTTTTCTCATATTCAAATCTGTTCAACTTCACTTGTTCACCCATGCAACATGTCGTAACCTAAATCACCTAAAAATTTTCCCTCTTCACTAAAAGAATATATGAAAGTGTATTTATGATATTTTTCCAAAGTTCATGTGATCTAACCACATGCTTTCCAAGATTCCTAGTTCTGTACTAGTAGAAACTAGTGTGCTACTAAAGAGGACTTCTAATAGGTTGTTCTGAGGTTCTAGGGTTGTTAGGATTTAATGATTAAAAATATGAGGCAGAAGAGGAGTGTTTGATCTCTTATGTACACAACATGTAAAAATTCAGCAAGTGTTCATAATTAATGTACACACTCAACCTCTCACAAAGTGTATCACTTCCAACTCACTCTACCCATTGTCCAACTTTGTGGGTCACAACCATGCAGTGAATAATAATGAGTAAAACTCCCCTTTTCTCCATTTTTTCTTTTGTTATGTTTTTTTCAATGTAAAAAACTATTTTTTTAATGTATAGATTTTTTTGGAGATAAATAGGGAAACATGTGTAAAATAATGATGTAATATGGCTTGTGAACCCATTTTCCAAGGAAAATGTAGGCACCCTTTATATCAACCAATAACAATGATTCTCTCCCCAGAATTACCATAAAAAGACCCTATCTCCCACACTTTCTGAAAATAAAACAAGAATATACATAAGAGATGGGTAGGTAGGGATATATTAGCTTGTAATGTGGCTACCTATTAGACATTTCATGGTCTCTAAGGCTTAAGAAGGATAAAACGTAAAGGTGGCCGAAAATAGAGAATAACTGTACAAAAGGATTTTTAATGAATTATTGAATCTATCATGAATGTGAATACTTGAATCTTATGGTTTCAAATAGAATCAAGGCAATTTCTAGTTTCTCTACATTACCTAAGACTCTCAAGAAAGTGATTAAAATGAAGAATATGCAATAAAGGGCTTTGAATATATCTAGGGTAAGGGATTAAAATATTGTTCAGTGCTAATTAGGCATGGGTTTCAAAAATCCATTAAACACACAACAATGATTTGAAAATAAAAATTCTAGAAAAATATTCCATATCAACATTCATTTGAAAAACATATTTCCAAAAACAATTGAATTTTACACACAATCGATTCAAGCATGAAAATTGATTTTGGATATTCTTTTTAAGATCAATTTTTATCTAAAAACACAAAATAAAGAAATAAAAAATGAAAACACATTTTTCTTTTTAATTTTTTTAATTCTTTTTATTAATTTTTTTAATCCTTACTATGACATGTCACCCTCCCCCACACCTAATAGGTAAATTTTCCTAAATGAAAGTATTTTAAATAAATAGAAAATAAATAAAGGTAGGGAGAAGGGACAGCCTGCTAAGTGGTGTCATATGTGGCATCTATCAGTTGGATTTCCTCCATGAGATGCTTTGTAAAATCCACAGAGAAGATTTTGAGCCTATTCCTATTGATAGTAATCCTTTGTCCACTCTTATCATGAAAAACCTATATAGCACTAAAAGGGTAAACATTAGTAACGATATAAGGACTGAGCCATCAAGAAAGAAGCTTACCTGGGTAGAGATTTAGCTTGGAATTATACATGAGAACCTTCTAACCAATATGAAACTTTCGCTAATGAATCATGCTATTATGGATATACTTTTTCTTCTCTTTATATATCTGGGAGTTCTCATATGCATCCCGTCGAATTTCTTCCGACTCTTGAATCGTCAGCTTCCTATGCTCACCTACATATGAAAGATTCATATTACATTGTTTAACAACCCAATATGCATGGTGTTATACCTCAACAAGGAGGTGACAAGCCTTTCCAAACACAATTCTATATTGTGAAATTCTAATTGGGGTTTTAAAAGATGTATGGTACACCCAAATTCCATCATCCAAGCGCAAACTCCAATCTTTTCCTATTGGATTGTACCGTTTTTCCAAGATTTTCTTAACTTCCCGATTTGATATTTCTTATTGTCTGTTATTTTGGGGGTGATATGCTGTAGAGACTTTATGAACAACCCCATACTTATGAAGCAAATTTTTCATGTTGTGATTGCAAAAATGTGAACCCGGATCAGTAATGATGAATCTCGGTAAACTAAACCTATTGAAAATTTGGGACCTCACAAAATCAAAAACCACTCGAGAGTCATCGGTCCTGGTGGCCTTTTCTTCCACCAATTTATATACATAGTCAATAGCCAATAAGATGTACAAAATCCAAATGAATTTGGAAAATTCCCCATGAAGTCAATGCCCCATGCATCAAAGATCTCACAAAATAACATGGGTTATTGGGGAATTTCATTCCTCATGGAGATATTCCCCGTGAATTGACAATTACTACATGAATTGTAAAATATATGGGCATACCTATAAAAATTTGGCCAATAATTTTCTGAGTCAAGGACCTTTTGAGCTGTATGTTGAGAACCAAAGTGGCCCCCACAGGCCAAAGTGTGGAAGAAGGTCAAAACAGAGGTAAACTCATAGTCAGGAACAGACTGACAAACTACATGGTCACCACAAATTCTCCACAAATATGGGTCATCCCAAATGTACCAACTAGAATCATGCTTAAGTATCTAGGATTGTGAAATGATAAAATTAGTGGGGACCCTAAATGTTTCTTGAAAATTTACAATGTCTGAATACCAGGGGGTATGGTCCACAACATCACAAAGGTTCTCATGAGGGAATAATTCTCCAATTGGGAGGGGTGTGCCAACATTACGGTCCAATAGTGGAGAAATCATACTAATGTGGTCAGCTACCACATTTTCCACTCCTCCCGTATCTCTAATATCAAGGTCAAACTCTTGGAGGAGGAGAATCCACCGAATGAGGTGGGGCTTAGCTTTAGGATTCTTTAGGAGGAAACAAAGTGTAACATGATCAGAAAAGAAAATGAATTTTGACACGATAAGATATGAAATGAATTTTTACAGGAAACAAAATAGAAATAAGTTCTTATTTAGTGGTTGTGTAGTTTTACTGTGAAAGGTCATGGGTACGAGAGGCATACACAATGACATGATGATATTTCTCAACCCTTTATGATAAAACTACCCCAAATGCAAAGTTAGAGGCATCACACATAAGTTAAAAGGGGATATCCCAATATAGTGGTTGGATGATGTGAGGTGATGTGATAATCCTTTTTAGTGAATTTAAAGCATACTCACAATTTTTATCAAACACAAACTCAGAATCCTTTTGTAATAACCAGGACAAGGGAAGTACGATCTTACTAAAGTCTTTAATGAATCGGCAATAAAAACTAGCATGACCCAAGAAATATCGCACCTCATGAACACATTTTGGACATGGAGGGGTTGAAATTAATTCAATTTTTGATTTATCCACTTGAAATATCTCTTTTGAAATAACATTCCCAAGAACTATCCCCCTGCCAACCATGAAATGACATTTCTTGTAATTTAATACAAGATCTTTTTCTATGAAATGGTAGAGGATAGAACCTAGGTGGGACAAACAGTCATCAAAGGATGTTCCATAAATTTTGAAATCATCCATAAAAACTTCCATGCAATTCTCTAGGTACTTATAAAAAATACTCAACATACATCGCTGAAAAGTACCGGGAGAATTACATAGACCAAAATGCAACATTTTATAGGAAAATGTGCCAAATAGATAGGTAAATGTTGTCTTTTCTTGATCCTAAAGGGATATATGGATTTGAAAATAACCCAAATGGTCATCAAGGAAATAATAAAGGGACTTACTAGCCAATCTTTCTAGAATTTGGTCAATGAAAGGTAGAGGAAAGTGGTCCTTCCGCATGGCTTGATTCAGTCGACGGTAGTCAATACAGACTGGCCAATTGTTTTGCACACATAATGGAACCAATTCATTCATTTCATTTGAAATAATTGTTATTCATATTTTTAGGCACAATTTGCACTGGTCTAACCCATTTACTATCAGATATAGGATAAATGATCCCCACAACTAGTAATTTACTGACTTCAAATTTTACCACTTCAAGGAGAGTGGGATTCAACCAGCATTGAGATTTTCTCACAAGCTTAGCCTCATCATCCAAAAGTATATGGTGCATACAAATATATGTGATAATCCCAGGAATATCAGCCAATGTCCATCCTATTGCCTTTTTACACTCTCTCAAAAGGTTGAGTAGTTTTTATTCCTGTTGTTGTGAGAGTTTATTGGAAATAATGATGGTCCATTGGTCAATACCCTCAAGATAGACATATTTTAAATTAGATAGAGGTGGTTTTAATTCCAACTCCGGGGGGTTTTAGATTGGGGGGGATTTAGGGGGAGTGAGGTCCATTAAACTGTCTATCTACTCATATTTATTCTCAAAGGATAGAGAATCTATTGAAATGAGATTTATAGAATCATTGACGGTCATGGGTACCTCAGAATGAACACACTCACAAATTAAACCAAACAATTTACACTTTTCAGAACCCATACAACACTCAAAACATGAATCAAAACTCAAATCATCCAAGGGTGAAGAAGAGGAAAATGAATCAGAGTATGGGTTGAGGAGAGAAGTGTGTGTGTGCATCATTTGAGAGAACTTCCATCGAATAGACAAGAGGAGTGGAGTGCTCTTTAATGGGGTGTTTCATAGCCCTAAGGATGTTAAAACTTACCTTTTCTCCACCAAAATCCATGTATAGCATACCATTCTGAACATTGATGACCGTATTTACTATTTTAAGGAATGGACCCCCCAAGTATGAGAGGGGAATGTCCTTGGGTTCGGGTATCTTCCATATCAAGAATGTAGAAATCAGTGGGGAAGATGAGATTATTCAATATTACAAGGACATCCTCAATCACTCATGTTGGATGCATAGTACTCTAATTGGCAAGTTACATGATAATGCCTAATGGTTGAAGTTCTCCAACCTGTAGAGAAGTATACACAGAGTGAGGCATTACATTAATGGAAGAACCTAAATCCGGTATATCATCAGAAAAGAAGGTCTCCCCTATGCTACAAGGTATCGTGAATGTCCCTGGATCCTTGCACTTAGTTTAAATTTCTAGTTGAATCAAGGATTAAACATTTATTCCAAGTTTTACTCTTTCATTCCCCTTCAGCCTTTGTCTATGTGTATAGAGTTCTTTGAGAAATTTGGAATAACGAGGAATTTGCATAACTGCATCCAACAATGGAATATTAAATTTAACCTTTTTAAATGTATCAATTTTTTCTTTATCAATATCATTATCAAAATTATTCTTAGATTTAGAGAGTCTTTGAGGGAAAGTTAGAGGAATGAATTTTTCATTTGAATCAACAATGATAATTTTATTACCCTTTTTATTTTGTTTTTCTTCATTAGAATCTTTTATTTTTGGAGAAAGAGGGTTTTCATTTGGGAGACATACCTATTGGGAAGAATCCTTAGAAGGAGAAAATTATTTACCACTATGAAGTTTAACTACACATAGTTACCTTTTTTCCTTTGGATTGGCATTGGGTTGGGATGGTAGTTTTCTAGAACCTTGCATCTTAAGCTCACCGATGGTGTTTTCCAATTGTCCCACTTGAGTTCGTAGGTCTTGAATTGCTGATTGTGTGGTCTGTTGGAACTAGAGGTTCTAGGTTTCCATTTGTTTCACCATATCCTTGAGGCTTGGTTTATATTTGGGAGGAGGAGGATGATTGTTTTGAGAAGTTGAAGGATAAGAAGGTTGCATACCTTGGACTTGTGGATACCAATTTTGCTTGGGGTTGCTTGAGTTTTCTCCTTATCGGTACTGGGGTTGTGATTGCCACCCGAGGTTTGGATTTGGCCTGAATGGTTCTTGATTGAAGGGAGGTGCTTGTTGGAATGGATGCCCTGGGAACACGGTTGCAGAAGACTCAGGTGAATCTTGAAGTTGTGGGTACTGGTCAGAAAAATGAGTATTTTCAGAACAAATAACACAATGTAATGGAACAAGAGGAGATTGTGAGTTACCTTATACTTGAGATAATTTACTTATAAGGGTATGAATCTCATCAAGCTTTTTATATACCTTTTTTCTAGAGATTAATGACTTACATCATGAACTCCTTGGGTTGGTGCAATAGCTTGTGTACCAGATTGTTGTGCATTTTGAGACATATTGGCTATTAAATCACGAGCGGCGGAAGGATTTTTATCAACCAAGGAACCACCAGATGCTACATCAATAATTCCATGATACATGTGGATAAGTCCCTCATATAATTATTGGATTAATAGTTGTTCATTAGGGAAGCTTGAGCAGAGTCATTTGAATCTCTCCTAGTATTCGTGAAGGGAATCTTCTTGTGATTTCCAAATGCCACTAATTTCTTTCCTAATTGATGTAGTTTTGGTGGTAGGGAAGAACTTTTCTAAAATTAGTATTTTTAGGTCATTCCATCCCCCAATTGTGGTAGTCAAATTGTATATCCAATCTTTGTCTACACAATCATGGGAGAAAGGGAAGGCCCTGAACTTAATTAGGTCCTCGGACACATTTTGGGGTTTCATGGTGGAGAAAAATATGTGAAACTCCTTAAGGTGTTGTTGAGGGTCTTCACCAGGAAGACCATGGAATTTAGGAAGAAGGTGGATGAGGCCAAATCTCAACTCAAATTTGGCTTCTTCCTTAGGATATTGGATGTATGTAGGTTGGTACTCCACATCTGGGGTGGTAATTTCTTTTAAGGTTCGTTTATTTGTATCCATGTTTTCTTGGGTTTGATTGGGTTCAATTTTTGATTGGTTTATGGACACTTGATTTTCCAAAAGGGGTTACTCAGTGTTACTTTATTTACCTTCTATAGATTCCTTGATTTGTTAGTGGAGTGATTTTTTAATTTCAGGGTCAAATTCAAATAGTGTTTCTTTACCAAATCTTGTCATGCAACAATGATGTCCAATTTGATTGATTGATTGTTTGTTGTTTTTTTTTTATTTTTTTAAAATTTTTTATGGAATATGAATGAAATAAAAATATTTAATAAATTAAAGGAGTAAATAAAAGAGAATGTTATACTAAAAAATTAGAGAGATATGGAGAAGAAGAAGAAAGAGAGAGAGAGAGACGAAAAACACACAAAACAACCAAAAATAGAAACAAAAACCAAAACAAAAATACTCGAATGGGGGTTGGGTATTGAAAAGGGTACTAATTAAGAATTAAAATAAATAAATAAAAGGAAATAAATAAAAAAATGATCTTGGATCCCAAAAAATGGCACCAAAATTTGATCTCGTTGTCGAGCGCATCAAATTAGATGTTTATTTTAAACTAGAATTTCTACAGTATAACAGCAACCCTAGGTCATCTATCGATGGATCCTTATATCATTAATTTTAAAAGAGGATTTTGATTATGAAATTAGAATGGGAATTATGTTTTTTTAAAACTTGTGGGTATGATTATTGAAGATGAAAATAGGAAATGAAAGCGATAAAACAAAATAGAAATTAATAGAATTAATTAAGCGTGATCAACCTGGGGTACTCTCATTATGTTCATCCTTTAGTGCTTCATTATATAGGGTTATGATATTTTAATCTGTGGTTTGTAACACCTAGAACCATGATTTTACTGAGTTTATACGAGGACACCTCCTAGGGTTCATCTGAAAACACACAATGATTCACCGCACACTGACGATGATTGGGTGATTTGTATTCGACTTCATTACCAAAACTCACCAAGGAAACACATGAAGAACTTGATGTGATGTCAAGGTTTGTATGTTATTTCTTTGTGATACCATGAAATAAATGTAAATGGCATTGATAGTGCCTATTTGAGTTTAATTGACCAATATGAACCACACAAACACCACAATTGAATGAGGGAAGAAAAAAGGATGAACGATGTGTGAAACATCACATGAAAGGGTACCCCCAAACATGATAATTTGAGTTTGTGTATAACATACCAGTATATAACTCAATTAAATTAAAATAGAGGATGAATAAAAACAACATAAAACCTGTAATTAAAGATATCAATTAAAATAATACAAACATGAAGAACAGGATTACATCACGTTCCTCCCTGGGTGATCACAAGGGGTTTAGAAACCCATGGGAGAGGAGGAAGAGAAAGATGTTGAAGTAGAACCTCACATAGCCTCAATAACTTCAAATATTAGTGGGAGGAATCCTTTGGGACTCTAAAATGGCAGAACCTTACCTCTAGTTTAAACTCTCAAATGGAGAGCCCAAGGTACCATTTTATAAGAAAATTGGAAGTTTGTTTTGGGATCACATATTTCTTCAAATCACTTGTAACACGTGTTTCAGACATTATAAAATCAAATATCCCTTTTGAAAAAACTGGAAAGTTTTATACTCACTTCCTGAATATCTCCACTGAAAGTTTGGAATCAATTGGACAAGTCGATCTGAATATATGGACAGATTACAGAACGCCACCTTTGACTTCACACAAATTCGGTGTTCTAGAGAGATCAGATTGGTTGGGACCCTTTATGGAAGAATTGGGCTTGGGTTTATTCATAAGAGTTGTATAAAATTAAATTTTGGACCATAATAGAAAATATTATCCCATTTTTATGCACACAATTTTCTAAAGAGTCAAAATAGTGGTCTGGTCTTCACGGATCCATGCAATTTTGGCCCAATTTTCTTCCACTTCATCATGGGCCCTCCAAATAATCTCCTACTACATTGAAATAATCAAAACAAGTAACATTTCTCATTTTAATAGTAATAAAACCAAAATAATGGTATCAAATGTGAAGTTAAATTTGTTATTATTTTTATAATTTTCAATACAAAACAAGTTTAGCACAGTAGTGTAAGGGTGATAATGAAACAGTGAATCGTGGTACTATCAACCCCAAATCTTCATAAAATACACATTTAGATTCCTAACATACCACCTCTCATATGATGTATTTATGATCACTTTAGAAGAAATGAAGTTAATTGGAAATGAAATAGTCAATAGATCATAATACTAGAATGAAATAGGAAGGCTACACTGACTCATTATTGACCAAATTTTGTCTAACAGGGTATGATTACTCCTCTAAGACACACCATTCCACTATGATGTTCTAATATGAGTGATTTGTGGAAAAATTCTAATGTCACTCATATGACCATTTAGTTACTATATCAAATATTCTCCACCCTGATCTAATTAGATAATCTTAATACTTTTTCCTAGTTGATTTAACAATTCATTCTAAAACTCTTTAAAATTTTAAAAAGTTTCTTACTTGTGTTACATCATAAAAACATAACCATATGAAATAAAGTCTTAAATAAACATAAAATAGTACTTAAACCACCAATGTATTGATTAATCATTGGTCCACATATGTCACTATTTATGAGATCCAACAATCCACTGGCCCTTTCACCTTTTCCAATAAAAGTTGATTTGGTTATCTTAACTGAAAAAAATAGTCACATATATCAAATGATTAATAATTGAATGGTTAAAAAAATCTCTCTCTCTAGATTCTTTGGATATGTTTCTAATTTTTGTGTCCAAGGTGATAATTACAAAGGTAGGTGGGATTATAATCAACCCCGACCCTCTTATACTAAATTTTATAAACCAGATTATATATATCTAGAATATATAAACTATTTATCATATTCCTAATTCTATAAAACATTTAATTCATATATATATATATAAACTCTTGTTATTAATAATTAATGAAAATTACTTATTTTCTAAATAAGATACAAAAATATAATTTCTATTTTTGGAGGGAACATAATAATAATTCTCCAATTATAGAATTAATCCACTTAGTAAAGTCTGATCATAAGTGTCGAATTCAAATTCAGTAACTCTTGATCTATTTTCGAAATGAAGATATAATACACCCCTTTTAAATTACCTCATATCTATAAGTCTATGTTTATCATCACAAATGTGGGATGCACACCCAAGACCCAATACACATGATCCAGAGTTAGTGAAATTGACCTATACAATAATCACATTCAGATTCTCAAAATTATTTTATTTAAGAACACTTCTCAAACGTTGATACCAATTTTTAATTTTATTATAGGTCATACCTATAAGGTATATCAAGAATATTGTTATTATGTGAGCCATAATATACAAAAAAAAACATATTATAGGTGAGTATCATGTTTTATATATTTTTATCAATGAATTTAAATGATAGTATGCCCACTAAAATTGATGAACCCTGTATCATATCCATTTAGTTAGACAAGATCCATATTCCATCATGACTTACATCAGGTATCATGTAAATAAACCATTACTATATCTAGTAGAAAAATATTTCCAATCATATCATATTTGACTCTTGCATAGTTAACATGATAACTCCTTATCTTAATCCATTATATGAATTTTCTCAACTCTATTCTTATGGTATCCTAATAGTTAGGGTTTACCAGCTAATCATAACCCAAAAAAATGATAAGAATATGAAACCTAAAAGGTATGTTTACCTTGTAACTTTCTTTCCTTTCACAATGTAATCCATGGGAACCTAATGGTTAGGCTCACCCATTCTGAATGATTGAAGTTTTGACAATTTATTTTTTGAAATCAATCTCACACTTATTATTTTAGGGTTTTTTCTTTTAAAATCTACACCAAATTAATATAAATCACATGTGTATTAAATTCCTCAAATCCCATGTAATTATTATTATCTCATGTTTTATTCATTTATGTATGCATGCATCTAACATTTTTTCTAAATCCCGATTCCATCCTCCAAATTAATGTGGTCACACCACATTAATTTTAAACTTTTTATACAACCCACAATTTTGTGTCACTCACCCAAAATAGAATCCAAAAATATTCCTACATATCCACATTCGTATCATGCATAAGGTACATGAACTATTCAAATAAATTCTTATAATTATATGATATTGTAAATATCTACATGAGTAATACTAGATAGCAAGATTTCCAACCCCACTATTCTAAAACAATACCTGAGCCACTGGGCTAGTAGAAAATATGACCCTGAGTCCCTTACCCTAGGGAGGCTTTACATAAGAGGGAATCCAATTAATGATAACTCTAAAACCTAATATGTGAAAATTGTATTCAACCACTAAATAAAAGAAAATAACTTCTATTACAAACCACATTTAAGGTATATGAAATCTAAATCTTATTTTTATCAATTATATGACAACCCATAGCTTTAATACACCTTAATTCATGATTTATTATATAAAGGTACACATAATACACTCCTCGAAGATTGTGGGGCCTAGTTTATTTGGGAAATTAGGTAAATAAAATAATAACTTGAATGGTGATACAACATCATTATTTAAAACTCCTTTAACATGCTTTTAAAAATCCATTTCTCTTCTAAAACTGCATGAGATAACATGAGGATGTACATAAGAAATGAGTGAGCTATAAATACAAGTAAAGGAATAATAAAATAATAACATCATAAAAGTAATACATGTTAGTCAATAATAATATCAATAATAAATAATTGTAAACATGAATATTGAATCATGATATAAGATGATAAGATAAAGGAAACATGAGAATGTGGCAAAAACATAAAACATGGCATAAGCAAAAGTCAATGATAACTATCAAGACAAAATCACATGGTGGAAAGAGTTATATCATGGATTAATTTAACTCCCTAATCCCATACATATTATATCATGAGACAAAAAAAATTATCCAATTCATTGAAGGGCTATATAATTTCAGGCCCACCCATCACATTCATAACATGTACATGTATAAGTGTGCCACATAGAACAAACAAAATAAAGCTATATTTAATCAATTTTAATCAAATGATTAAGGGGTTTGGGTTACATACATGGAAGTACCCAATAAATGGAGTATAGGTTAATCTAGGTGAATACCCTTGAGTGTAAAATAGGATAGGTATCCACTATACATATGTTTGGCATGGAAAATCATAGGATAATTTTGGTAGCATAATGGGGGTACATAAAGATTAATAGAAGAATTAAATGAGAGTGAAAGGGGAACATAATCACATGTAAATCATAATTATAGTAATAGGGATGTATAAAAACATTTCCTAACATGAAAATTGGAAAAACAACATAATATAAATATGGTTTTTGAATAAAGAGGAGAAGTAGAAGACCCCTTTCCTTGAGAGGGAGGATATAAAAGATTTTTAGGAGTTTTTTAAGATATTATGGAACATTGGGAGATCTATAGATAGGTAAGGGAAGGGTAAATTCATGCTCTAAGATTTTTGAGTGAAGAGGAATGCAAGGATGTGTGAGTTTTTATAGAAAATGATAGGATAATTCTTTATTAGTTTCTATACTTAGGTTTTAGAATCTATATGTTAAATTAATAAAAACCCCAAATCATACCATGGTTTCTACCAAATATAAGTGGATTTCATTATTTTATAAGCCCAAGAACCTAAATAATTAAAATAATACCCTTGATGATGTATAAGGGCGTCATTTTTATAAAGAATTTATTTTAAAACCTTAAAATATAATATAGGCTTTGAATGATTATGTCACAACCCATCCTAGTGGGGCCTATGCTGAGACTCCCCAAGCCTGCCTCTAATAGGAAATGGGCTGGTGACTAGAACTGAGTAGACATATAACTAACATGAGAGGCGTTGCCTATGTACATGTACACACACACACATCTCCAAGCCCATCAAATGATGAAATGTAAAAAACCACTAAGAAACAAATGCATGCATACCACTATATCCCAACCAGAGTATGATAGGAATTTAAAGTGAAGTAAAGTAAACCAGACCATAATATAATACCAATAAAATAAGTATGTAACCATAAGTCCAACCTGTAAGAAAAGGTACTGGGACTACTGTCTGTAGCCATAGGAACAAACCTCAGCCTGCCTTATCTCACAAAGCTCTGTATGGTCCTTGTCCACCTATGACTCTATCAAAAGGTCACTCATCTGCACAATACATGACACATGTGGGAAAAACCATTTATGGGTGAGTATAACAATACTTAGTAGGACACCCCAAAACCATAAATAAATACACAAAGGAAATTATAGTCATATCTACATTGTATATGTCTATAACACATACAAGAATATCCAGATATAATCAAACCACGACACATAGTCTAGAGGAAAGTCAAAACTACTACATACCAACAATAGGGATTCAACTTGAAGATTCCACAAATAACTAATTCAGGAGAACACACTCCTGAGTCTGATAGCACTGATGATGTCTGCTCGAGAAGCACTATTCGTTAGGATCCTTCATGAGAGAGAGTTACATTGATAGATCTGAAGCAAAATAAAATACCATAGACGAGGATCCTATCTATGTCCATGGGGTGATACCAACAACTCCACTTGGATTAACCTATTATGTAAAGGATCGACACCCTGTAAAGTTGGTCACGTCAATACTGAATACTCTACCTAGGTCATGGAGAATGAATAGAGGATCTGTTAGGTCTACAAGGATGAATACCCTGAGAGGGGGGGGGGGTGAATCAGGGTATGCCTAATTTAAAATTAAAGCCTGTTATGATCTTGTTTTGCTGTTAAGGAATACACTCTTCTCTCTCTTTCCTGTTGCACAATATAAGCAAAAAGTAAAGCATGCACATGACACAACAATTTTACTTGGTTCACCACTAAGGGATACATCCAAGGAGCATACGCCGACAGGTTGTCAGTCGTACCAAATTACACTAAACTTCACAAGATGTGGATTACAAGGTTCGGGATAGATCACTTTTATTCTTAGGCTCACTGCCCTTACAATGTTTAGGGTCATCTCAATGCTTTCCCAAGGTCCACTCCCTGTTTCTCTCTCTCTAGCTCACTGCTGGTGGAGAGGATCACCTTCTTTCTCTTCCTTTGCTCACTTATCTGGAAGGAATCCACTCACAGTTTTATAGACCTGTAGGTATCTTCATTTGCATGAAGAAATGCATCTTAATCTGTATGTAGATGATCTATTGAAGTCCAACTTTCACCCATAGATGAATATCTCTTCGCACCGAAGGTATCGGGAAAACTTTCGGGTTCCACGTAGTCTGAAAACACAGCTGGAAAATCAACCTTACTTGGCGCGCAAGGCTAAACCGGTGCGCAAGTATCAGCATGCAAGTCACAAATGGCGCGCAAGTCTTCCTTCACACATGCGCGACACAAATCTCTGCAACTCCAAACCTGCGCGACTCACTTCCTTCCTCTCCTAAACCACCTCAGGCGCGCAACTAACACTTGGAACGCAACTTCCAACACTGGCGCGCAAGTCCCACTTGCGTGACACACCACCACTTGCGCGACCACCACACCTGCATGAAGGGAGCTCTAAATCTTCAAAGTGTTGAACTCTGGTTGGAATTGAGGAGGGGTGGTCCAATATTTATAGGCAATTTGACCACCCTACGCGACGACGCACAAGTCTCCCTTCGGCGCGCAAGTCTCAGCGCGCAGCTCTCTGTCCCTGTAAGTCACTTGTGTGAACCACTTCCAAACTTGCGCGAACCTTTTTACTTTTCCATATTTTGATATTATCATCTCGAAAAACAATAGGCGCACAAGTTTCCAATCCTCCTAGGCACCAGCGCGCAAGTCCTTTCTTCGGTGCGCAAGTCACCTGTGCGACCAACTCAATACTTGCGCGACACTTATCCCTTTGCCATAAATTGATGTTCTGATCTTCAAAAACATATGGCGCATAAGTTTCCTATACTCCAAGACCTCGGAGCGCAAGTCCCTTTTCCAAAAACACTTTTCTTCATTTTTCAATTTTCAGGCCCAAAAATTTGGAAAACACTGGAAAACGACGCCACCTTGTATCTGTTCTTTTTATGCCGCCTCCAGATCATCCATTCCTTTGTCGATGTTCTTGAATCAAACATGGATCGTTGACCACATCTCTTGATCTCAACATTCCACCATGAACTACCCTTTTTCAACAAATTTGTATGTCATGGTTTTCATTGTCAACAATCAAAACACAGATGTTCACTTTGTCAACAAACACAATCACCTCAAAAAATACTTCAATGATGCCTTGAGGGATTTTTTCCCAATAGGATCCTACTCTAGGAATCTCAAGAGATTCTAAAAACTCTATTTAGTAAGTCCTATTAAATGGATCATAGTCCTATGTGTAATAAATGATTCATACCTAAATCCAGGGAAATGATAGGGGAACAAACCCTAATGAAACATGTCCAATATACATAAGATAAGAGAATCAAGCTATGTAGAAAGGTATACATGGGGTGTAGAAGGGTCACACTCTGTATCCCTTGACATTGGATACTTCCTGTGTACAATGAACCATTTCATTCCAAAATGTGTCATGTATAATATGGGTACACAACGTGTATAAGAAGTCACACACCATGTCCTTCCATCTAGGATCAGACCATGTACTCTATCTATGTGCCAGTATATAGTGTCAACCTGTGTATTGCTGCCTGTGTACCAGTACATGTGGTAGTCCATGTACTTGGTCCAAGCCAAGTCATGTGGTGGGGTACACGCTTTGTAGGAAACCTATGTACTTCCCCCTATTTCCATGTATCTCCCAACATACACACTGAGTATCTGGGAAGGGCCTACATGCTGGGTGACATTTAAATTTCTTTTGAAACCCTACCCGCCACTTAGTGGGGGCCACACATCCTATAACCCTGGGTTACATGCCATGTTCATTGGTTTTTTCTAGAATTCCTGGTTCCTCCTCTGTGTGCTTCGGTCGATCATCCAGATTCCAATTTTGGGGTCCATTTACCTTGAAACTCCGGATCAAGGATCATTTCATCACCATATCACCGAATCAAGGTGTTTTGGGACTTCTATCATCCCATATATCCATTTATTTTCATCCAGATGCAAACTGATCAAAGAATGGTTTCTTCCAATTCGCTCTGATTCATCTATCTCCATTGCCGCCACACCTCCATTAGGTCATCCTAAGGCCAGATCTTCAATTTTATATCATTGTGCCAAGAAACGAAGGTGAAATGATCAATTATTAAAAAACATATCAAAGAAAAAAGAATGTGAAGAAAATGGGGGAGAGAAATCTAAAAATAATGCATCCTACCTAAGAATTGGATCATTCACTATTGAATATTGATTGCCACTCGCAAGCTCTATCTAGAATGGTGCTCATCGATCTTCAATTAGTAATTGAATCATTACCTGCTGAGAGAATTTTCCAGGGCTTCTCTCTATATATTCTTGAGAATTTCCAGGGTTATGAGCCTAACCCTAAATCCCTAACTAAAGGATGAATTAAAAGAAGAAGTTTCCCTCGCTTCATTGATTAAATAGTAAAATAAAATAAATATTAAATTTATTTTATTTATTAAAAACCCATGAAACTAATTTTCATATCCCACCCACGTTGGATGATATTAAGCCACGCCAAGGGTAAAACTGCTGCTCTAAACATAAAGATACCCTCAGATTTATGATCTAGAAAACTGTTTAGAAGTTATTCCACTTTTTCAGGAAAACTATGCATCAATATTGTTTAATATTTTAATATTATTCAAAAATTTATTTTGGGAACACTGGGCCTCATAATTTCACATCATCTCGGTTCCTGGTCTCAAAATTAATCCATATAAAAATTTAAAAATAATACATGGAAAATAAAAAACATTACATTTTATCCACCTTGGGGATTTACATCCCCAAAAATAAAAAACAATGGCTACTCAAAAAGATAAGGGTACTAAGTACGAATTCGAGCCTCTTACTCCCAAGTGCTCTCCTAGAAATTTTTGTGCTTCCATCGAAAACACACCAAAGGAATCACTCACACACAAAGGATCCTCTCCTAAAGATCATCGATCTCTACTGGATAATCTGAAAAAGTTTCTCCATCATTGATGTCCAACTCACCCCAGTCAATGATGTGCAATGGGTCATGCACATACCTTCTTATCTGACACATGTAGAGAATGTCGTGTACTCGGTCCAACTACAAGGGTAGAGATAAGAAGTATGCCACATCACCAAATCTATGTAGTATTTGAAATGGGCTAATAAACCTTGTAGATAACTTTCCACCCCGGATAAATCTCTGTAATCCACGTCGAGGTGAAACCCATAGGAATACATGGTCTACTTACTCAAACTCCAAAGGCCACCACCACCGGTCAGCATAAGACTTCTAACAGCTTTGGGTAGTCTTCATCTATTCCTAGATGATATAAACCTTCTCTGTAGTAGCTCACACAAATTATGGGACCATGACTGCTGACTCTCCTAGGTCAATCCAGCATAGTGGTGACCTACAAGGCCTCCCATAAAAGTCCTAGAATGGTTCCATACCAATGGAGTAATGGTAGTTGTTATTGTACGCAAACTCCACCAATGGTAGGTGATCCTTCCAACTATGGATGATGTCCAACATGCAAGCTCATAGTATATCCTCTAGGACTTGAATGGTCTGCTCTATCTGACCATCTTTTTGTGTGTGAAATGCTGTAATAAAAAATAACTGGGTCCCAAAAGACTCATGTAATCTCTTCTAAAAATGGGATTTAAAATGATCATCACGATCTAAAATAATCATAGATGGAACTCCAGGGAGTCGAACTATCTCCTACTTGTAGAGGCATCCTAATCACTCTATTGAACTTTTCTCTTGAATAGTTAGGAAGTTGGATGACTTGGTGAGCTGGTCAAAGATCACCCAGATAGCATCGTGTACCCTATATATACATGATAAACCCATCACTAAGTCTATCTATATTCCATCCCATTTCCACTTCGATACCCCAATGTGTTTATCTAAACCCGCTGGAACCTCGTGCTCACCCTTCACTTGCTGACAAGTAAGGAATCAAGAGAAAAAATTTACAACTCACTTCATTATCCTTGGCTACCAAAACTGACATCAGAGGCCCTTTTACATCTTCACCACACCTAGATGTACCTCCAAAGGGGATGCAAGAAACTCCCACAAAACCTCATCCCACAATTCCACTAGTTCTACTACACATCCTATGAAAAGGATGATGTGCTCTCCAACTTTCAAATATCTACTAGGAGCATGCCCTATGGATATCTAAGCATGTAGAGTCTCATATTTGGTATCACCGAGATGTGCCTCCCTGACTCACTATAAGAGTGGAGGGGTAACAACCATCGATTGAAGGTAAGATACCCCATCTCCATCTATAAAGGATAACTGTAATGAGGAAAAATGATCCATCTCCTCGTTAAATAATTGTGAACTAGATCTCATGATGAGAGCATCTTCCACCTTTTCCCCCTTCCCAGGTGTATAGAAATTCTCAAAGTCATAGTCCTGGAGGAACTCTAACCATCATCTCTGTCTCAAGTTTAGATCCTTCTGAGAGAAGATATACTTGAGACTCTTATGAACAGAGTAGATGATAAACTGCTCGCCCATCAGGTAGTGTCTCCACATCATTAACATGAAGACTACCACTGCTAACTCAAGATCGTGGGTTGCGTAGTTCAGCTCATGTGGTCTCAAATAGCGTAAATCATATGCAATCATTAATTGCATCTATATCTAGACACAAGCAAGCCCAGTCCCTGATGCATCATAGAACACTACGTACTCAACACCCTCCTACAACAATTTCAAAATCAGAGCAATCGTCAAACTCTACCTCAACTACTAAAAAGACTAATGAAACTCATCTTTCCAAATAAAATTCTTCCCCTTTCGATTCAAAGCTATCATCAGTGTAGATACCCTGGAGAAATAAGGTATGAATCTTCAATAATAGTCTACAAGCCTGAGGAAGCTCCACACCTTCGTTACGCTCCTAAGTGGCTCCCTTGATAACACCGCGTCAACCTTGGTTGGGTCCACAACCACTCCATCCACTGAGATAACATGTCCAATAAATTGGACCGCATGAATCCAGAACTGGAACTTCAAGAGTTTCCTATAAAGATGGTGCTCTCAGATTATGTCCAGAACCATCCTTATGTGTCTCACGTGTTCCTACTCGTATTCCGAGTATACAATGACATAATTGATGGAGACTACCACGAACTACTCTAGGTAAGGATGAAATACCTGGTTCATGAATCCCATGAACACTGCTGAGGCATTCATCATTCCAATGGTAATCACAAAGTACTCATAGTGACCATAGTGACATCTAAAATTCGTCTTCGGTTTCATCCCGTACTCACAGCTGGTGATATCCTGATCGGAGGTCAACCATCAAGAACCATCGGGCCCCTCTCAATTGATCAAAGAGGTCATTAATTCTTAGTTGTGGAAACTTGTTCTTCATGGTCACCTAGTTTAGGAGTCGATATTCCACACAGAACCTCAAGCTCCCATATGCATTTTAGGAAAACAAAACTAGGGCTTCTCATGGTGAAACACTGGGTCTCACGATGCCCTTCTTCTATAATTCCTCAATTGAAGCCTCATCTCATGAATCTCTGTTGGAGCCATCCGATATGATGGTTTATATATCAGTGTTTTCTCAAGGTGTAAATCAATGCAGAAGTCTATCTATCGGTGGGGAGGTAATCCTAGAACATCTTTAGGAAATAATTCCTCATACCTCACCACCATCACTAGAAGCTGGAAGCTCATAACATCTACAACACCGAGGGCCTGGATATCCAACTGATGAGTAATCAACTACACCCTCCTATGAATGAGTCCATCCTATGATGCCTAAGATTAATTTTTACTGATAAAGGAAAAACTCAATCCATTGGTGTGGACACATCACACCATTCACCTAAAATAGTCTATCTGGGCATTGACTGTGGACAACAAATTCATTCCAAGAATGATGTCGTAAGGACTCAATGCTTCCAACAAGAGGTTCCAAGAAAAACTATCCCCTCTAAAGGTCAAGTCACACTATCATCATAGATGTGTGATAATTGAGTCTTCTCTACTAGGCATCTTCAAATGTAAGGGTCGAGTAAAAGGTTCAACCAGAATCTCTAGGTCTCGAACAAGATATGCGGTGAGAAGTGAATGACTATCACTTGTGTCTATATATAATGTATATAAAGTATAAAAGACCTAGAACATACCTCAAATAATTCCTGAATTCCCTAGGTCATATGCCTCGACTGTGTAAAACTGTCCCCAACCCTGTTCTCCAAGTCCCCAAGCCTAGAGTAGACCACCTATTGGTAGTGGTGGTAATATGTCGAAATGTATACCACCTACTGCTTCTCTCCTAGATCCTCTACCATGCCTGAAACCCTACAGATCTGCCTATTCCAGTCATTGTCTCGGTCTCAGTGTTCCTTACACTACCTCCCTGTTAGCAACATGTCAGTTTGGAAAATGTCAAGCGAGAATTCCTCTACAGTCACATGAATAGAACCACCTATCTATAGGATGACTAGACCCACCTTGTGAGCCCTGAAATATAGATCCTCTATCTTGTGACCTCCTCCTAAAATTTATCCCATGTCTGGGTCCCTGGGACTGACGTCGGATCCCTACTACTGAGGTATCTGCTTCTAATCATCCACCACTAACTATCACTGGCTGTATCTGCTCAGCTAAGAAACATTAAACCACCAAATCTCACTCAATCACCCCAGTATAAGTCAAAATTCATAAATGGATGAAGCTGGCTTAGATATATCTACACATACATTACTCGAAGGTCCGATCCTTGAAGTATTGATCTATAATCATATCCATCGAGTACCTGGAAAGGTTGGAGAACCTATATTAATAATTATCCACAGTCATGCTACCCTACTAGAGATGAAGAAGCTTATATATACACACAACTCTCAGTGTAACTGATGAGAACTCATATCTAAAGAGGCGCTCGAACCCTTTCCAAGAAAGAGTCACCTCGTCATGAGTCTGGATAACCAAACTCTACCATATCCCTACTGATCCATATAGAAGGATCACCACGAGGACCACCATCAGATCTAATGGTGTTTGGACTAGGAAGAAAACTTAGGTCACTACCTAAAGTCAGTCCTTAGTCGCCTGAGGGTCGAGCTCACTTTGAAACCTGAGGGGTCTCTATCTCTAAAACTCATGAAGTGTGCTCACCCTGCGCTCCTCATTTGCTGGTACTGCGGGTACCACATGCTTCTCCACAAGTGGTAGTATAGATGGTGCACCACCTAGAGGTGACATATAGGGAAATATTCCCTGTATCAAAGCCTCATCACTGAGGGGGTTATCTTCATGATCGAGTTGCTGAATCATATCTGGTATGCATCTCGAGGGAATCCTATAAGAAGACAAGATTTTCCACGGTCAATTATTATATCTGAAGAGCTAACTCAAGAAGGACATGGAAACCTCAAAACCATTCTTATATGATGCATGTACCATTAATTTCCCTACAACCAATGTTCTCATGTACTGAGTCTAAAAGAAGGTCATCAGAGTCCTGATGTTTGGATATGTCGATGGCCCTCACCAACACTAAAGTACCTAGATTGAAATCCAAACTTGAAACACTTAAAACTATTTCCCCAAACCAATATCAAAGACTCCCAGTCCTAAAGTAGAACCGACCAGCTTAGATACCACTCTGTCATGACCTATCCTAGTGGGGCCCATGCTGTGACTCCCCTTGCCCAGATCCAATAGTCCAGGGGATTGTGACTAGAACCGAGTAGGAATATCATTAACAATGGAGGGATTTACTATGTACCTATACGCACACACACATATCCAAGACCAAAAAATGAAGAAATGATAAAACCAATAAGAACAAAATCCATTCATACCACTATATCCCAAATAAAGTACAATAGGAAAGTAAAGTGTAGTAAAGTAAACTTGGCTAGAATACAATCCCACCAAAAGAATTTTGTAACCACAAGTACAACCTATATGCAAAGGTACTAGGATTGTCATCTTTATCCATAAGAACACACATCAGCCTGAAAGATCTCAAAAAGATATGTCCAGGCCTAGTATTCTTATGAATTTGTCAAAAGGTCGCTCATCTACACATGAAACAACACGCGCAGACAATGACCGTGTAGGGGTGAGTAAAAAAATACTCAACATGACACCCATAAACCACAAAGAAATACACAAAGGAAAGTACAATAAGTTATATATAGTATATGTCTATATCACATATAATAATATCCATATATAATAAAACCAAGGCACATAGTCTAGAGGTAAGTCAAAACTACCACATACCAACACTAGGGATTCAGCTCAAAGATTCCACGAAGCACTAATCCAGGAGAACACACTCTTGGGTCTAATATCACTGATGAAGTCTATATGAGAAGTACTATTTCTTTGGGAAACATCATGAGAGAGAGATACACTGTTAGATATGAATAGAAATATGATACCACAGATGATGATCATATCCCTAGCTATGAGGTGATACCAACAACTCCATCTGAATTAACTTACTAAGTATAGTATTATCACCCTGTAAAGATGGACATGTAAATACTAAAGACTCTTCCTAGGGCATGAAGAATGAATAGAGGATCCTACTCTAGGCCTCTTAAGGGATTAAAAAAACACTATACAAGAAGTCCTACTAAAGGGATCATAGTCCTATGAGTAAAAAATGATTCATACCTACCTTTAGGGAAGTGATAAGGTAACATACCCTAATGAAACTTGTACAAGATACAAAGGAAAAGATAATCAAGCCATGTTGAAAGGTATACATGGAGTGTAGTAGGGTCACATTCCATGTCCCTTGACCTCGAGTAATATCCGTGTATAATGGCCCATGACATTCAAAATAGTGTCGTGTAAAAGATGGGTACACGATGTGTAGAAGTAGTCACCTGCCATGTCCTTCCATATGGGGTCTGCCCACGTACTCCAAAAATGTTTCAGTACACGGTGTCAACCCGTGTATCTTTTCCCATGTACCAGTACATGAGTTAGTATGTTCACTTGGTCCAAGCCAAGTCATGTGGTGGGGAACACGCTGTGTAGGAAACCTGTGTACTCCACCTCGTGTCCGTGTATCTCCCAAGATACACACCAAGTTTTTGTGAAGGGCCTACACATCGTGTTATATTTAACTATATCCTAAAACCCTATCTACTACTCGGTGGGGTCCACATGCTATGTAACCTTGGATTACATGCTGTGTTCATCGGGGTTTTCCAAAACACCTAGTTCTTCCTCCACACGCTTCGACCGATCTTCTAGAATATGATTATGTGGTCTGTTTGCCTATAAACTCTGAATTTAGGCTTGTTTCATTACCCTAACAATGAATCGAGGTGTTTCAGGCCTTTATTCATCCCTAGAATTTGTTTATCTTCATCCCTATGCAAACCGCTCGAAGAAAAGTTTCTTTTGATTCACTCCAATTCGTCTATCACCGTCGCCGCCACACCTCCATTAGGTCATTCGGAGGTCAGATCTTCAATTTTGAATATTTATGCCAAAAAATGATAGTGAAATGATTTTTTAATCAAAAACCCATTGAAGAATTAAGAACACGTTGAAAAAGGGGAGAGAAAACACAATATACAAATCTATGGAATGAACCTTGACTGTGGTTCATTCCAGCCTTGACCCGATCCTATAAGAACGATCAACAAATCAAATTAATTCTCAAATAATAAAACCCTAATAATCTCAAAACAAAATAACCCATCCCTCAAGGAACGATCAAATCATGTATCATCATATTTGTTGGTTGGTCTGTGTTCATTGTTGAATCTTAGAATGGGGACAAAAATCCAAAATAACACATCCTACCCGAGAATTGGATTGTGCACTATTGAAGATAAATTATCGCTAGAGAGATACATCAAGAATGGCGCTTGTTGATCTTTGATCCACAACTATATTGTCACCCTGATGAGAGAAATATCCAGGGTTTCTCTCCAAATCCTCTAGGGAATTTCTAGGGTTGTGAGCCTAACCCTGGATCCCTGCCTAAAGGCTTACTTAAAAAAAGAAGCATTTTTGCGTTGAAAAAATGGTAAAATAAAATAAACATTCAATTTATTTTGTTGATTAAAAACACCCAAAATTACTTTTCACAGCCAAATTGCACCAGCTAATTTTAGGACACACTGAGGGTCAAGCTACTACTCTAAATGCAATGATGACCTCATATTTCTAATTCGGGCACCTATTTAGAAATTATTCCCCTTTTTTAGGAAAAATGAATTCCCATGATATTAAATATTTTAATATTATTAAAATATTTATTCCAGGCACATCAGGTCTCATAATTGAACATTGTCTCAATTCCTAGTCACAAAATTAGTCGATATAAAAATTTAAATATAATACACAGAAAATCTGAGACATTATAGATTCATTAAGGGTATATAAAATTAATAAAATAACATCAAGAACACATTATTTTAAATATAAAACATGGTTTTTGTCATATATACTCTTTATAGTATTTATTACATCACTTTTGGGATTTTATGATGTTATAATACATAACGTATAATTATACCGTATTTAATTTTTACCCAAAAAATTGACTGTCTTAAATTATTATGAAATATTAACCATTGGATAATTTTGATGTTCTAATTTCAAAAATAATTTTTATTTTTTCAAAATAATTATCTAAATATTATAATTTATCCTTTTAAATTAAAAATCCCTACTTACTGAAAAGTATGGGTTTTATGAAAATAATAGTTTTTAACCCTTATAAAATTTCATTTGGATTCATAAAATTATATTATCATTTATATTTAATAAAAATTATTTTAAAATAATATTTTATTAAAATATAATTTGTTTAAACAATTCTCAAATTCATCAAATAGTGTTTCTTAATTGAAACTATATATTTCCCAAAATACAATTTTTGTTTCATTATATCACAATCTATTTTTTATGAAACCTTATTATTTAACCATTGTAAGGTGATAAAAGATATATATAATCATTATTTTACAAAAAATATATCAATTTTTAGTATCAGGGTCTAGATACATAACCCTTTATTACACTAGAAAATAACCTAAGGGTAAGTTGTGCGATGATGAGATTTTCTTGGGGTGGTTCGGCGAACATAGTTTTTGTTGTGATCTCGATGAGATTTAACTTATCCTATAAATAGTTTTTCTCAAGCATTAGTTGTTGAATATTATCTTGGTATTAGTCGAGGGAAAAACCCAGTAATGCTATCTCCCTTGAAAGATCTGATAAATGGGCTTCATAGGGTATGATCATATTGGTCAAGGCCATTTCTTCCTTTATCTATGTTAATTGGATTTATCTTAAACCTATATATATATATAATAATAATATGATCATTGTATAATATCTATACTATTAATGATTATGATTCTTAATGGTCATTTAAATATGATAAGATTTAACTTATAATTGTACAAAATAACCAAAGGTGCATGTGTTTTCTATAATTTCATTTACTCAATTAAAAAGGGAATTTAATTTATAAATGTTTAGGCCATTACATTATTCCCCTTCAAAAATTTCACCCAAAAAATTTCATTCATAAACTAAAAAAGATAAGGGTACATCTATTTCATTTCTTATTTTGATTCCCAAGTTGCTTCCTCAATCTTGTTCTTCCACCACATAACTTTGACCAAGTGAGTTTTCTTGTTTTGTAGAACCTTATCTCTATGATATAATATATTCCCCAGATGGTCATCATATAAAATATCATTCTCAAATGGAACCACCTCTAGATTTAGTACATGTGAGGGTTCTGGTATGTACTTTCTCAAGAGGGATACATGGAACACATCATGTACTTGAGATAGGTTAGGTGAGAGTGTTATTAAATAAGCCACTTCTTTGATGCGATCCATGATCTTGAAGGGGATATTGTATCTTAAACTAAGATTTGCCTTCTTTATAAACCTCATGAATTTCTTCTATAATTATATATGAAGGAAATATTTATCTCGAAGCTCAAAATCCAAGTATTGTTGATGATTTTATTCATATATTTTCTTTCAAGTTTGTACAAACTTCATATGATGCTGAATGGTTTTAACCTTCTCTTTAATTTCTTTGATAAGATTAGGTCCTATCAGCTTTCACTCCCTAACTTTATCCCAACATGATGGAGTCTAACGCCTCTTCACATACAGAGATTCATAATATTATATTTGAATTCTATAATAAAAACAATTATTATATGATAACTACACTAGAGGAAGGTGATGATCCCAACAAACTTGGAAATCCATTGAACAAGATCTTAGCATATCTTATAGAGTTTTAATGTCTCTTTCAGGCTAACCATATATCTGAGGGTGATAAGTAGTGCTGAAGATTAGTCCTATATCTGAATCTTACTAAAGGCTTATCCAAAACCTCTAGGTGAACCTCATATCTTGATTAGATATAATAGAGAGTATAACTCCATGCAATCTTAGCACTTACCTTAGGTATATCTTGGTAAGTTGGTCACGAGAGAAATCTTCCTTAATAGAAAAAAAATGCACAGACTTGGTTAGGATATCTACTACCACCCAAATGATGTTATTTTCTTTAGGAATTATAGGGATTCCTACGATGAAATTAGTGGTATGTTTTTCCCATTTTCATACTATAATGGGAAATGGTTTCATCATACCCTTATAATTCTATCATTCGACCTTGAATTGTTGGCATACCAAGCATCAAGATTCAAACTCTACAATTTACATCTTCATATTATCCCACAAGAGGTTTTTCTCAAAATATCTATTCATCTTAGTGATTCCTAGATGAATAGATTATGACGAGATATGCACATAATCCAAAAGTTCCTTCTTCATATTTGGTTTTTATGGGACATAGATTTGGGTTCCAAACCTTATAACTCCATATTTAGAAAAGTTGAACTCTAGAATATTCACTAACTTTTTATGTATCACTTCATCATCCTTATGATCCTCCTTGATCCAGTAAAGTATCGATGGTTGAGAATTAATTTGATAAAGGTAGGATGAAGATCATTTTTTATTCCCATTTCTATTCCCTATATGTCCAATAATATTGGATCGCTTATAATTATCATCATAGATTGGGTTTTAGGTTCTTTTCTACTCATACCATCTGCCACATTATTTTCTTTCTCAGAATGGTAATGGATTTAAAATTTATAATTCTTTATTATCTCTAACCACCTTTATTGGCGTATACTAAGCTCCTTTCATGTGAATATATACTTGAGAATTTTTTGATCCACATATATATCACAATTCTCCCCATAGATAAAATTACACTAAATATTCAGTTCTAAGATCATTATATGCAATTATAGATCATGTTTTGTGTAGTTATTCTCAAGTAAATTTAATTGGATAGTGGTATAAGCTATCAATTTTTCATATTTTATGTGTACACAACTGAATCCTTTATTGGACACATCACTGTAGATTAAAAATCCTTCCCCACTAGTGGGTAATGGGAGAACATGTGTAGTGATTATCCTCTTCTTCAAATATTTAAAACTTTCTTAAAATTTATCATTCTAGACACACTTCACCCCCTTTCAAGTTAGCTTGGATAGTGATCTTGAAAATCATGATAAGTTTCTCAAAAACCTATGATAGTACCCAGATAATCCAAGGAAACTAATGATTTCTGTTAAAGAGGTTGGTATGAGCCATACTTTAATGACATATATTTTCGAAGGATCTACACATATCCCTTTTTTGGTGATAAACCCCCCCATGAATATTACTTACTCAATCCAAAACAATCATTTACAATAATTTTCATACATATTTTATTTTTGAAAGATATTCAGTATAGAATCCAAATTCTCCTCATGATCCTATTTGATTTTAGAGTAGATAAGAATATCATCTATAAAGACTAACATAATTTTTTATGTAATTTTTTAAGACTCTATTCATTAAGTACTTTAATATTGATGTTGAATTAGTGAGACCAAATAGAATTACAATTAACTTGTAGTTCCCATAAATTGTATGAAAAGTAGTCTGTGGGATATCCTTCTTCTTTACCATTACTTGATAATATCCCGATTGAAGATCTACCTTAGATAGGTACTGGGATCCATGAAGTTGATTTAAAAATTCTTCAATCCATGGTAGATGATACTTGTTCTTTATCATTATTTTTTTGAGTTCATGATAATTAATTTAGATGGATGGCTTCGATCTGCAATGGGAATCCCCCATTTCGGCCACTCCGGCGACCTTAGATGCTGAATCTTCCAAAATCGAAGTGGGAAATCTAGAGGTTCCACTTAGAACATTACCTGTTTCCTTCCGCGATGCTCTTCAAGGCTCGGATCTCAGAAGCGTGAAGGAACATAGACCTCCACTCATCAAAAAACTAGAGGATGGTGGATTCTCTGTTGAAGAAGATCTCAAAGCGCTGAAGCAAAGGGAATCTTTGTGCAAATTCTCAGTTCTTGGATGTGTTGTTTACAGCACAGGTGATCGTCCCTGGTCTCTAACAGATCTCAAAGGTAGAATTGCACACTACTAGAATTCGCCTAATTGGAAGATGATCCCCATCTGAAAATGGTATTATCACATTCTTTTCAACTCTAAGGAGCAACTCGAACAGGTTTGGAGACTAGGTAATATTCATCTTAAACCAGGTCGCCTTATAATTTCAGATTGGGATGTCTCTTTTAACCCTCACACACACAGGAACTCTTTGGCACAATTCTGGATTCGAATTCATGGTCTTAACTGGTTCTTTTGGCACCCTAAGATCTTAAATGAAATAGCTTCCTGTATAGGTTCTCCCATTAAAATTGACCATAGAACGTTGAATGGAGACCTTGGACTCTTTACTAGAATCATGGTTGAAGTGAATCTAGCTTCTGAACTGCCTTTGGTCATAAACTTCAATGCTCCCAATTATAGAACTGATATCAGGATAGAATATGAAAGGAAACCTCCTTTTTGTGAGGTTTGTAAATTTATAGGGCACAATGTTGCTATCTGTAGAGTGGTTAGGATCCCCCTATTGCAAATGATTGGAAAGAAATCAAACAGAATAAGAAAGGTAAAGCTATGTTGGAGAAAACTGACCCACCTAATAAGAAACATGATGTATGGGTCATGAAACCTAATAACTTTTCCTCCCTTGAGGGGAAATCATCTCCCCCAAACACAAATCTGCTCTGGACTCTACTGGAGCTCTAAAACCTCATGCTGATCCTGTTGGAAAATCATATCCAGAACACTCTCAGATTTGTTCTTCTCAACCTGTAACTTCTGCTGCTACTGTTTCGGTTCATTTGACTGAGCCTTCTAAGATTAACTCCTCAATTTCCGATATCAAATCAACCAAGAACAAATCAGAATCTACTTCCCCCCTCTTATTAGAAGATCTAAGAGGAAGAAGAATTCTAAGAAGTCCAAAAAAGGGGCTCTAACCCAAAACATAGGTAACAATGAATCTCCTATTTTGGAACTGCCAAGGCATTGCCAACAATGACACCTCCATGACACTTAGGAGGCTTTTAAACACTCATAAACCTCAGCTATTTTCCATCTATGAACCCAAGGTCAACTTCAATTCTAATTTTATGATACTTGGCTCTCTTCATTATAAATTTTTAGGATCCTTCAAAAATGGTCCTTTGACGGACTCTATGTAGATCTTCTATCACTCCTCCCTTCAAAACATCAATGTTTTCAAAACTACTGATCAACATTTCACTTGTTATTTTATCTGTAATTATCAGCACATCTATTGCATGATGGTCTATGCAAATAATAGGTATCAACAAAGAAGAAATCTTTGTCAAGACCTTCTTGACATGGATAACACAATTCAAGATCCGTGGGTGATTAGTGGTGACTTCAATGCTATTCTTAGTCCCACTGAAAAAATTGGACCCTCTCATCTCTCTATATCTACAAGAGAATTTAGATCTACTATTGATGACTGTAATCTCTCTGAAGTTAACCTTATTGGGGCGAAATACACTTGGTATAGAAGGAATTATAACAAAACTGTTGCCAGTAAGCTTGACAGGGCCTTTGTTAACATGAAGGCCCTGGACATCTGGGATAATGTCTCTTGTATAACGCTTCCCAGACTTAACTCTGACCATCATCCCATATTGCTCAGCTCCCTTTCTAATGAACGTAGAACTCCCCTTCCTTTTAAATTCAATAATTCTTGGTCTCTATACCTTGACTGTGTCAACTTGATTAATAACACTTGGAATTCTATGAGCCATCTTCATGACTCTTTTTCCTGTATCTTCAAATTGAAAATTTTAAAACAAGCTCTCAAAGGTTGGTGTAAAACCAAGACCTTAAAATTGGATTCTGACATCACCTCTCTTGAAGACGAAATCAATCAAATCCAAACTCGTAGTTCCAACTCTGATTTTACCCTCGACCCTCAACTAGAGGTCAATACAACTCTTAAGCTTAACACCTTACTCACCTTTAAAGATAAAATCCGAAAACAAATGTTTAAGACCAAATGGATGGATGATGAAGATAGAAATACTAAGTTCTATAACTCTCTTCAAAGAACCAAAAAAGCCAATCATCCACTCACTAAACTGATTCACAATGAATTGATAATTGACTCTGAAGAGGCCATATCAGATCATGTTGTCTTTTACTTTAATGATATTTTCAATGGCCCTGAGAGAAACATTGATCTCGATCCCAATATTATTCCCTTAATGGTGGATGAGAAAGATAATGACTCTCTATTAGATATTCCTTTGGAGCATGAAATTAAAGACACTGTCTTAAGTTTAAAACCTGATAGTGCTCTTAGACCGGATGGATTTAATAATGGTTTCTATCAAAATCACTGGGACACTCTTCGTTCAGATGTTTGTAAGCTGATTAGGTCTTTTTTCACTCACGGATCCCTCCCTCAGGGTATCAATGCTCAATTCCTCACCTTAATTCCCAAGGTTGAAAATGCTTCTGAAATTCATCATTTTAGACCAATTGCTCTTATCAATACCCTATACAAGATCATTACTAAAATCATTGCCAACAGATTGGCTCCGATTTGCAACAAAATTGTTTCATGGAATCAGTTTGGCTTCATCAAAAACAGATCCATCCAAGACTGCATTTGTCTTGCCTCAGAATGTACCAACATCCTTAATAAAAATAATAGAGGGGGTTGTGTGGCCATCAAGCTTGATATTAAAAAAGCCTTTGATACCATTGATTGGGGCTTTATATTTAGAGTCTTGAAAAATTTTGGTTTTCATGAGACTTTTATCAAGAGAATCAAGACCTTATTTCAATCTACTTTCATTTTCATATTAATAAATGGCACCCCTCGTGGTTTTTTCAAATGTTCTAAAGGTGTTAGACCAGGAAATCCTCTTTCGGCCATTCTATTTGTTATTGTGGAAGACTACTTTAGTAGACTCATTCATAATCTGGTTGATCAAAATAAACTTAAACCTATTCAAGCCGCTAGAAACATTATTGTCCCGACTCACCTCCTCTATGCTGATGATATTATTTTGTTTCTGAAGGGAGATCAAAGAAATATTCAATGTCTTAAAAAAACTATCTCTCATTACGAGAACATTTCTAGACAAACTATTTCCTGGAACAAATCTCATATTTTCTTTGGAAAAAATTTCCCTGTTAGAAGGAAATCCATTATCACCAGTAACCTTGGAATTCAAGAAAGTTTTTTTCTCTTCACGTACTTGGGCGTCCCGATTTTCTGGGGACGTCATAAATCATCTTATTTCTCTAATATAACTGATCAAATCATTAATCAACTCTCTACTTGGAAGGTTAAATCCCTTTCCATGGATGGTAGAATTTGTCTTGTCAAATCTACCATTGTCTCTAAGTTGGTCTACTCGCTCATGATTTATAAATGGCACATAGGAACTTTCAAGAAAATCAATACCTTTATAAAAAATTTCATCTGGATGGGAAATATCTTTGAAAGGAAACTTGTCACCATCCCATGGAAGACCTGTTGTAAACCTCTTGATAATGGATGCATTGTCATCAAAAATTTAAATTTGTTCAATGATGCCCTGCAAGCGAGATTCACTTGGAGTCTTATTAATAGTAACTCTAAAGCCTTTGAATTTTTAAAACATAGATTCTTAAATAAACTTTTAAAAGGAAATATTAATTTCATTAACTCCTTAATCTGGCCCTCTATTAGAAACTCTTATCAGAAGATTATGGCTAACTCTAGATGGATGGTCAGCGTTGACTCCAACATTAAATTCTGGTGTGACAACTGGATAGGTAATCCTTTAATTTCTATGCTGCCTCCTAATAACACTCCTATAAACACCACCCACACAATTAAAGAAGTTATGCAACTTTATAGGCATGATCTCCCCAACGGCATGGCTCAAATCATTGAAAATTATACCTTCTCCATTTCTGGGGACTTCCTTGTTTGGGAACCTTCTCCCAATGGCATACTTGACTCAAAAAACTTCTACATGCACAACTTCTTTGAAAATGATCCTAATTATAAATGGGTGAGTACCTTCAATAAGACTTGGATCAAACCCTCCAGGTTCACCCTTATTTGGCGTATTGCTCATAATAGATTTCCCACTGAAAATCGACTTCAAGCCTTTGGCATTCAACTTTGCTCAAAATGTCATTTATGTAATCAACACAGAGAGGATTCTGATCATCTTTTCTTGTCTTGTGCTACGACCATGACTTTATGGAACTACATTTTTGAGCTTTTTAATTGTTCATGGTCCTTATATGACCCGATTTGTTTACTTTTGAAGAAATGTACTAAATACGAAGCCTCTCAGCAAGTCAAAAACATTTTTCTTGCGGTAGTGGCTAAACTCCTACATTAAATCTGGTATGTAAGAAACGATCTTATCCATAATAATCACTCTTTCAGTCTCAATGCAGGAAAAGCTCTAATTCTCATTGCGATACATGAAGCTGCATCAATTCAAAAAGATTGTTGCAGAAATCATATTGGAGACTTTGAGATCCTCAGACGTATCTGTGTCCCGGGTATTTTCCCGAAGATCAAGCAAACCTTTGAAGTTTTCTGGTAACCTCCGATGCCGAGTTGGATTAAAGTGAATGTTGACGGCGCCTCAAAAGGCAATCCTAGACCTTCCAGTTGTGGGGCCATTTTCAGAGATTCTGATGACCATTGCTATGGTTGCTTTTATGGTGGGTGTGGGATTTCCTCTTCCATTGAAGCGAAGATGCTTGGAGTCATACATGCTGTTGATTTTGCACTGCAAAGAGGTCGGCGTAAACTGTGGATTGAAAGTGATTCTACCACCATTGTTCAAGCCATTTGGAACGGAGTTATTCATCTCGCCTGGCTGCTTACTACGCGTTGGATGAACTGCTTGAATTCGCTTCAGGAGATCGACTACATTGCTACACATGTCTTCCGTGAAGCAAATTCTATTGCTGATGCCCTTGCCAATAGAGGTGTCCACCAGAACATGACTTGGCTGGATGCGCTGCCATCTGATTTTTTTCACCTCTTTGAAAGAGATTGTAATAAAATCCCATCCTTTCGTCTCATGTAAACTTTTGTTTCTTTAATTAATAAATGGTGTTTCAAACTTTAAAAAAAAATTAGAGGTGTATTGAACCATCCTTATTCTTGATAAATAGGACTAGTGTACCCCATGGAGAAGCACTTGGGAATATAAACCCTTTAGCCAAATTCTCCTATAGTATATTATTAAACTACTCATGTCCTATAATGACCATTATATATATATTGTTTGATATTGGGAAAGCTAAGGGTATATATTCTATCGAGTACTCAACCTCTTGGCTAGGAGGAAGACTACAAAAATATTTAAGTAACACAATGGGGTATATTAGTCATAATATAAATCCTCTTCCTTGCACTTGTATAGAATCAGAGGGTGATTTATGATATGAATGGTTATTTTTTCCTCTCAGTAATTTATGTTAGATAAATACAAGGAAATATATTCCATGAATAGAATAACATATAATTATACTAAATTTTTTATCATAAGGTTTTATAGGAAATTAAACCAATAAATTTTTATAGGGGAGTTGTTATATACTTGAGCTACAATAATTACCTCATTTTCCATTTTCACTGATATCTCTTATTCCATGTGTTGAGATGGTGTTTTAATATTTATACTAAACTTTCATGATATTATAGAATTCATAGAACCACAATAAAATAGAACTTTCTGTATCCTTGATTTAATAATTGGAGTACCTATCACCAAATCGTTTTTTGGATCCACCGCAATTGTTGTAATGACCCCATCTCTAGTAGCCCAAAGCTAGTGGTCACATCATTAAATTAGAACTAGGTACAAGAGATCACATCCCAAAGGATTGAATAGTTTAGTAATTTTAAAAAACTAGACACATAATTTAATATTATATTACAACTTAAAATATAAAATAAATCATAGTAAAGGGGTGATATCAGATTCATAGTAAGATTTTTTATACTATATAAGCTATCATAATTAAGATTAAAGAATTATGGAAAGGTAAATAACTAAAACACATGCCATTAGACAAATAACTTGATCATAATATGTCAGGAAGAAATGTAAATCAAATACTACCATAATAACACAAGCTAAAACACATCCATGTATATAAAAGCTAATAATATAATCAAATGGGAACCAAAAATTAATCTTATAATGAATTAATGAAAAATTATAGACATAATACACATACCATCAAAAATTTATCCAAGAAATCATACATAAACATGTAAGATATAAACCAATACCTAGATTAGTTTGTCTAATGAGACACACCGATGCATCAAGGGCCTATAGTGGGAACCAACCATTACTTAATAAGTCAAATTATTTAATCATGTGAATAGGTTAAAATATAATCAACATATAACTTCATATTGAAACTATAATATGAAATGGTTATAACATTCTCCAATCAATAAACCTAATCACAAACCATTTAAAGTAATAAAAAGAATGGTATCAAAGTAGTAAATTATCAGTCAAACTAATCATAAAAAAATTAAATAAAACATGGTAGGTGGTATTATAAGAGTTCATCCTCAATGAATCATAAGATTCAAAAAGGGATGTTGACATAGAGGAAAATACTTTATTATGATCATTGAAAAATTATTGAAAAAATACAATTTTACTTTGAAATCACTTATCATTGAAACGTTTCACAATTATAAAATAAAAAATTTCATTGAAAATAACCTTATAAAATTATAGAGTAATATTAAAAAAAATAATGCATTATTATGGTGGGAAAATAGTCTAATGAAATATTAGTTAAAAAACATTCCTTTAGAATTTTTGTTGGAAAATTTGTAAAGCACCTTATTTGTAAAACGATAAAAAGATTACTTTCAAACCATTTTATAAAAAGTAAAACATGGGTAAAAGTGAATTTAAATATTCATAGGATAATATTAAAAACCTTTTTTAAAATATTCTTTGAGAACATAGACATGGAAGAGAAATATTTCCCAATGGATACTTAATCATAAACAATCCCAAATAATAATGATATTGTAAAATAAACCCTTACCTTAGGTCTTATATACTCCATATGTGTCCAAACCTACTATATAGTGGTTTTAAACATGTTATTAACTTATAAAATAATAATATTACTATTTATGATATCATATGAAATCCTATTTTAACATTTTACCACTCATTTATTAATAATAATTTATTCATTACACATTTCTAGTGTTAATTGCCTTATGTTCTCATACGTATTCTATCATAAAATTTTTGGTACTTGAACATATTATATAGTAAAATATAATACAAAATGACTTTAATGTTATAAATATATTATTTTCTCATTATATACATTTTTGTAATTATTCTTGAAGTTTGGAAGTAGAAAATGGATCGCATCGCTTCATGGAGAAGGTAGGCCGTACGTATGCATGACTGATGATATCATTTCCCTAATGGTGAATGGGTAGGTAAATGAATGATATAATAATTTTAAAAAATAAATATAATGTCATTATTATTATATTTATCTATTATTTCCATTATTATAACCATCCAAGTAAAGTGATTATGAAAATTGAATTACACCGCTACGTGGAGATGGTAAGCCGTACGTACACACATGTAGTGACTTTGTTTTTAATAGGATGGATAAAAGGTAGAATACGGTTTTTCCATAATCATAATAGAATATCAGTATTTTTATGATTCTATATTTATTAATTTAGTATGAAAAAACACATAAAGATTAAGTATAAAAAAATGAACTTGAAAGGGTTAGTAAAAAACGATTACCTCTTCTTTATAAGACTTCAATTAAATATATTATTAAGGGATATATGGTTGTTTTACTTGGAAGAACCTAACCTCCAAAACCTAGATAAGAATGTTAGTAAGATAAATGGGAAGGGTTTGGTTGATATAGAAGGCTAAAATTGGTGTGAATATGCGTGGGAAGAGGTGCTATGTTATAATTGAGGTAAGGGGCACTTATGGAATTTCTAAAAATAATAAATTATAATAAATTCATTTTATATAAAAATAATAAAAAATGAAAATTTATTCAAAGATAATATAATATAAGGTTGTTATATCATAAAATAATTGAATTTAGACAAGTTTTGGTGTTATTTTAAGCATTATCATTTTGATTAATCCTTAATTAACCCTTTTTAACTTTAACCATGATATCAAATTTTTCAGTATTAAAAGGTTTTAATTTTTACTTATATAGTTTCAATTGGACCATAAATGAACCATTTAAAATATTTTAGACCATATAATAATCACTTTATATTTTTTAAATATTTTTATGATTCTTTAGTAATTTTAATAAAATATTAATCCCATAAAATATCATTATTTTCAATTATAATATTATTCATTACTTTGAATTTAATAAAATCAATAAAACAAGATAACTTCAAAAAAATCTTTTAATACATTCCAAATATTTCAAGGTAATCTATAAAATTATAGCATGACATTAATTATCTAAAATTTTATTTATTTTAATATTTTTAATACCATTTATTTGATTTTTTTCTATTAATTAAATAATTATTACATTAGTGTTGTGCAAGAATTTAAGGTAATAGTTTTCCACTAAAAATTAAAAATAAATTATCATGATTTATATAAGTCCTAAAAATTTAAAAATAATATTTATAGTCAAATATTTCTTCTATATAACACTATATTAAAAATTTTATAGTTATTAAAATCATGAATTTGAAATATTTGACTTTTCTTTAATAAAATATTATAAGGGTCAAAATAACTTAATAAAGGAAAAAATAGTAATATATACAAACCTTTAATACTTATGTAAAATTTTTACATATCCAATAAAATTGGGTCAAGTGTTAGGGTTATTTTCTCATCATTATCATTTTATTTTTAGCATATATCACCCAATTTACCCTTTACTATGGTAACACAAATTACCAAAATTACTATTCATATTAGCGAAAAATTAAAAGGGACATATTTAATCAATTTTCACCTAATTATTCCAAATAATAAATCCATTTTATCAAATTATATACCAAAAAGTGGAATAAATTTAATTTTAAAATAAGTGAGTAAAACATGATAAAAATCACATTTTAGAAAATTCTTTTTTTAGAATAAAATTATAATTATTCTTATCCCAAGAATATTAAAAATGTTATATGAATGTTAAAATATTTTATTGAATAGATAATATATAAATTTAATTAAAATCATTAATTAATAGTAACTAATTATGGTATAACCATATTGCATGCACAAAAATAGTTTTTCAGAAAAATACGTCTTTTATTGTTATTATTACTTTTTTGTTTATAATCAGTTGATAAATAATGAATTTTATTATATAAATATATAAACCACATATATATTTTTTAAAATATATTTAGTCCTATTTATTCCCTCTAAATTAACAACTAGGTTATAACGGTCACATAATAATAGATCACGGTTGGTTTGAAATCAGTGTAGCATGCACCAAAATCTATTGAGGAGATTAAATTTTATTTAAAAAAAGACATACCATAAAATCTTTTTTGTGTTACATTCTTCCCTCCTTAAAAAAAATTCCATCAAAAATTCCATAATTTCACCTCATAAATCAATTTGGGTAGTTCTTCATTATACTTTCCTTATGTTCCCATATCGACTCTTCTATTTTATGATTTTTCTAAAGTAACTTTACTTTCCAAGTCATTGAATTCCTCAAAAATTGTTCTATAGTGTCCAGAATGTATATAGGATATTTATGGTAAGATAAATCATGCTCCAATTATATTTATTCAGAAGTGAGAAAATGTGTTGTGTATGGTATGTACTTCCTTAACAAAGAGATGTGAAACACATAATGTACTTTAGAAAGGATATGTGGAATTGCCAAAAAATGTGCCATATATCTAATTATTTCTAGGATTTCAAAAAGTTCAATGTACCTAGTGTGCAATTTCTCTTTCTTACCAAATATTATAACACCCTTTCATGGAGATATATTCAAGAAAATGTGATCTCCCATATGAAATTACAAATCTTTCCTCTAGTTATTGGAATAAATATTTTTCCTACTTTGAGCTGCTTTGATATGGATTGGAATAGTATTTACCATTTCAATTGTTTCTTAAATAAGTTTAAGGCCTAAAAGATTCCTTTCACCAACTACATCCAAACAAGTTGGTGTATGACATCTCTTTCCATATAATGCTTCATGAAACACCATTTTAATACTTTAATAGAAGATATTATTATAGTAAAAGTATACCAAAGGTAAATAATGATCCCAAATACCTTGAAATTCAAGTGATAAGGACATAAAAATGTCTTATAATATTTGTATAGTCCTTTCTAATTTCCTGTTAGTTTGAGGCTAGCAATCAGTGCTCAACTAAAGGTCAGTATCACGATAATTCTAAATATTTTTCCATAATTTCAATTTAAATCTTGGATCATGATTAGAAATAATTGAAAGAGTTTCACAATTAAGTATTACAATTTAATTAATATAGAGTCTTTCAAGGAACTCCCATGGAAAACCTTCTCTTATAGTGAGAAAATGTGCAGATTTTGTAAGTCGATCAATATTGACCCATATTGCATCATTCTTTTTTGATGTCTTTGGTAATATATTGAAAAATTCTATAGTAATGTCATCCCATTTATATGTAGTAATAGGTATGTATTTCATGAATCTTCTTGGATGATTTCTTTCAGCCTTCACTAGTTTAAAAATAGAATATCTTAACACATAATTAGTAATTTCTCGCTTCATATTATCCCACCAAAGATGTGCCATCAAATACCTATATGTCTTAGTGATACTAGGGTGTATAGATAAATTTAAGTTATGATCATCATCTAATAATTAACTTTTTATATTAGGTATAGAGGGAATAAAAATCCTCTTTCCAAATTTCATAATGCCATCTTCATATTTGAAATCAGCCAATTTCCATCATTCAATGATTTAATTTTCTTTTAAAAATTTTCATCATCTGACTGATAACTTTTTATCTTTTCCAAAAAAGATGGTTTGAAAACCATTTTAAAAATTTCTATGTATCCATTTCATTTATAATTACATTATACATTTTTACTAGATCTAAGAATACATAATCCCTAATAGTCCTCATTTTTTTTAGAAACCCATGATCCTTCCTGCTCGAAGCATCTGCTACCTTATTTTCCTTCTTTGGGTAGGAGTGTATTGAATAATCTTAATCCTTGAGTATCTCTATGCATCACCTTTTAATAATGTTGATTTATTTATATTTTAATATATATGTCAAAATATCATGATCTCTATATATCTAAAATATTTCACCATAGAAATACTGTCTCTATATTTTTAGAGAAAAAATTATGGTTGTTAACTCAAGATCATGAGTTAGACAGTTCTTTTCATGATTTTTAACTACAAAGATGCATAGGCAATAACTCTATAATTTTTCATAAATAAAAAACCAAGTATTTTCCTCGATGCATCACTACAAATAAAAAATCCACCATTTCCCAATGGTAGATTCTAGAATAGACAATTCACCAATATCCTATTCAATTGTCAAAAACAATTATCCACATTCCTTTTTCCAAATAAATTTAACCCCATTAAAAGTATGCTTGGTTAACGGGTTAGCTAATCGAGATTTTTTTTGAACAAATCACCTTTAGTTACATGCTAAACCAATGAAAGTACATGGTTTTGGATATTCTTGGACTACCCTAATCTTCATTGGATCAACTGAGATTCCATCCTTAGAGACAATATGTCCAAGAAAATAAAATTTTGCAAGACATAATTCACACTTCATAAATTTCTCATATAACTCTTTCCTTCTAATAGTTTCAAGAATAATTCTCAAGTGGTTCTCATGGTCCACACAGTTCTTGGAGTACACCAAGATATCATTAATAAATACCACAAAAAAATTATCAAGATATTCATTGAATACTCTATTCGTTAGATCCATAAAAATAGACTATGAATTAGTTTTTTTAATGAGATATGATTCCTTGGTGAAAGAACAAGACACAAAATGTAATAATAAAAAATTATAGGATAACAAAAGTCTAAATGATGGAATGTTTTTACAATAGTTATCATGAAAAGGGAGAAGATTATCAGGAATGTCAACCAGCTATGTAATGTCTTGGTTAACACCCCTATTAGCAAGGCCATCTGCCACCCTATTGGCTTCATGGAAGGCGTGAGTGACAATATAACTGATCTCCATGAATGATTGAAGAAAATTCATCCAACGGGTTGTGAGTGGCCAAGACAGATACACCATTCCATTCCAAATGGCGTAGAAAATTGTGGTCAAATCACTTTAAATTCAAATATAATTACATCCTTATTTCATGGAGAAGGAAACAACATGAATCACACTCATCATTTCAGCTTCTAGGGACGATGCGATACCACAAATTCCATAGAAACAACCAAGGCATTTTCCAAGGTGGTCTCTGAAGATAGCGCCACAACCTAAGGGACCCAAGTTCACCTTAGAGGCACTATCCATATTCAATTTAATCCATCCAAGGAGCGAGGCTTTCCATAACACTTCAAAAGTATACCTAGGTTGAATATAGATACCTTCAACCCTAATACGATGAAGAATCTCAAAGTCTTTAACAAATTTGTCACAGCAAGCCTTCTAAATCGAGGAAGCTTCATAAATAACAATGAGGATCCGAATCCGAACTACATTTAAACTAAATCTACAATTACTATTAATGAGAGAATTTCTACCATACCAGATCACATTGAGGATCTCCACAACAACATCAAGTAAAAGATTAGTGATTTGCTGGGAGGCTTCAATATCCACACAATGCTTTAGATGTGAGGTGAGAGAGTCAATCAAAGGCCAACTGCAATAAAACATGTAAAAAATATATTTCCAAAGGGAAAAAGCTATAGAAAAATATAGAAAAAGATGGTTAGTATCTTTCCTATGTTGGTTACATAGGTTAAATTTAGAGAAAAGATGAATCCCAAAAGCTTGGAGGAAAACATCAGTGGGGAATCTGTTGTGAGAAGTGATCCAAACAAAAGTAAACCTTGATGGATTAATCCAAGGCTTATCAAAAGATTTTATCAAGATGAAATTGCTATCCAAATTTTAGAAGTTGTGACTGTAAAAAAATTTGGAGTTAAGAACACCATTATGAGAAGGTTCCCAAAGAAGGAAATCATCAGATTTGGAATAGGGATAATTATCAATGATATGCATAATGTTATTAGGAATGTTAGAGATATGAGAATTTAACACCTCCCTTATTATACAATTAGCATTATATGGTAAATTATTAGGAGGAAGCATAGAGATTAAAGGGGTACCTGTCTAGTTTTCTAACAAAAAATTCATGCAAGATTTATTGCTAACCATCCACCTAGAATTAATCATAATGTTGGAAAAGGTTTGTCTAATAGAACTCCAAATAGAAGAGCTAATATAACTCGAGGTACCCTTATTTATCTTATCAAGGAATCAATTTTTGAGAAAAACAATGGCTGGTGAATTGTTATGAAGGAGGTTGCAAGTTAATATGACTTACAAGGCTTCACTAAAAAAATAAGGTTCTTAATGCAAAGGCTGAATTTTTACAAAGTCTTACAAAAAGTATTCCAGGGGATGGTAACAAGCTTCTAATCCAACGTGCTTCCATACCAAACAAAAATTTTAATATAAACATTTATTTTTTTTAAGAGACATGCAAGACATTTGTAGACTATTAAAGAATATACCATTTTGGAGACAATAATGGATTTAACCATACAGATTCTGCCAGCTATGGAGTTGAATTTACCCTTCCAAGAGGCGATCTGACTGAGGATTTGGTCCCTAGTATTTTAAAAATTACCAGATTTAGGTCGACACCAAAATATAGATACTCCTAGGTAAGTTAAGTGAAAAGAGACTTCTTTTATACTTAAGATATTGATAATGGAACTCTTTCTCACAGATGAATTTTTTCCAAAGAAAATCAAGGATTTGTTCCAACTGATGTTTTGTCTAGAGATATCTTCATAATGGGAAAATGCATTTTTTAGATTTTGAATATTCATTTTATGTCCTTGTAGGAAGAGGATAATATCATCAGCATAGAAGAGATGTGTGGGGAAATTTAAGTTTCTACAAGCATGAATATGTTTGAGTTCATTTTGATCAACAAGGCGGATAAGTAGTCTACTAAGGTAATCTTCTGCGATAGAGAAAATAATGGAAAAAGGAGGTCACCTTTCCTAACTGCCTTGGTGCAATTAAATTAACCCTTAGGGGATCCATTGACAAGGATGATAATAGTAGCCGAATTGAAGAGAGTCTTAATCTTACCAATGAATGAGTCATTGAAACCAAATCCATGAATCACTTTAAAAATAAAACTTCAGTGAATGGTATCAAAAGCCTTCCTAATATCAAGTTTAATAGCAATATTGCCTCTTCTGGTAGACCAATTTAAGGTGTTAGTATACTCGAAGGAAAGACCGATACAATCTTGAATAGACCTAACCTTGATAAATACAAATTTATTCTAGGAGACAATTCTACTACTAATCTCAATAAGCCTGTTGTCAAGGAGTTTGGTGATGATTTTGTAAAGGGAATTAATGAGGGGAATAGGTCTCAAAATGATTAATCTCATAGGAATTTCTCTCTTTTGTAATTAAAGAGAGAAATTGTTCATTCAATCCATAGGGAAGACAAACATTTGGAAAAAAGATTCTAACAATTTTGAAAACCTCAGATTGGATAACTTCCCAGAATTGATGATAAAACCCATTGTTAAAACTGTAAGGACCCAGCCCCAGTTGCCCAGAGCCAGTGCCGTATTTGATTAAGTTGGAATACATACAAGGAATACAAATCCCAAAGGACCAAGTAGTTTTGTATTATTGGAAACATGTTACATACATAAGTTGGTCATTACAACATGAAGGAAAAAACAACACTAATTTATTCAACTAGCAACATCATGTCTCCTAGATTATGCTTGCATTTCATTCATAATTTAATTATTCATATACCGAGAAAAATAAATCATAAGAAATGGTGAGCTCAAATGCTCAGTAAGAGTAAGCAATATAGTGGAAGATAATATAAACATTAGACATGGTGAATTATTGAAAACACATGCCTTTAATAATAAACTTGAACACATTATGGCAGGAATATGAGCTAAGCAAATATTAACATAATAAAACATAATAAAGGGTATTCTACTAGTCGAATATCCACATGAAATTTCAATTACTAGATTCATAATGAGGGAAGTGCATATGCCGAACATTCTGAATCATTTTTTCATGGCCTCATCCAAGACATATAGTGATTAAGGCCTTGTCCAAAATCCATATCACATTGGGAAAAGCCTCATCCAATTCCATCTCTATTTGTCTCATGAGACCTACTGATACATAGAGGGTCTATAGCAGGCCCCACCCATCACATAATAAGTCCAATTAATTCCTCATATTAGTGGGGATCAACATAAAAAACATATACATTAATATTGAAAATATCATATGAAATGTAACTAACTTTCCCCAATCATTAAACATAAAACACTAACCATTCAGAATAATATGGTGAATGGTTTTAGGATAGATCATACAAAATAGAGTTAGTCATAAAACATTAAATAAAATATGGTAGATGAATTCATAAATTATTAAACCCAATAATACCACAAAATCAATAGGAGTGTTGAATTAGAAGAAAACACTCTTATAAAATCATTAAGCAATTCTTGAGGTAAATACTCTTTTATTTTGAAAAGAAGAGTTCTTTTGGAAAAATATTTTTATAAAACTAGAAGTTAAGTAAGATAAAATTTTCATAATAAAACTAGTGTTTTTATATGAATAATGGTTTCCAAAAACAGATTATAGATTTCCCTTCAAAATAGATATGAATTTGAGAAATTCCCTTGTATTAGGCTCGTATTTTTGGAAACAGTTTTAAGAGGTTCTTTTAAAACATGTAACTATCTAGAAAATAGGGAAGGATTATGGTTGGTGTACATATATAGAATACCCACACAGAATTTATTAGGAGTACATAACAATACATAAGAATTTCATTGAGGAAATTAGACAATAAAAGTAACCCGAATGAAAATGCAAGTTTGGGTGGAAAACCCTTACACTTTGTAATCAAATGATTCGTATGACCCAAAATTAATAACATAAAAATGATAGATTTAATACCATGAAGATAAATATATTCATGATATGTGACATCAATAGTCAGTATAGTTATACCATACAAAAGTATTACTAGTGAATATGGAAAATCTCACGAAAATGGAAGTGAGATGAAGAAACTCTTATCTTACCTCCAAATGTGTTTTGATCTTGTACATAAGTTCCTGGAATATGAAATTATAATTGTTAATATCTTATTTCAGAACCTATTAGACATGTATTTAGTTTACCATAATTATGGTTAGTTCATTTATGTCTTTATTGATAATTTATTGTATAAAATTACGTCGTTCTGGAGTGTTCGTTTCCTTTATTTTCATATTTGGTTCACTTGTTTTTAAGTAATGAAGTTCATGTGGAATGTTTATAAATCTCCAGGATTGGAATTATAAATTATTAATTAATATACAGAATTGATAATGGTAATTTCTATCATTTGGTTACATAGAATGGGAATGAATCATTAGATGACAACCACTTCGATTGTTCGGCGGTATTTAGAATATTATGAACTAGTTTGGTCATATAACTTAATTATATGTATATATTATGGTTAATGGATATTAATTAGGTTATAAAAAATATATTATAGTCTGGTTCAACCATTAATATGGTTTCATGACCTGTAATGAAGAATAAATTGAAGAAAGAAACTTCGTCGTCCACGAAGGTTATAAATCGGAACCTCATGGACGTCGATTTCATTTATAAAAATAATAGGGAGAGAATAAGAATATTTATGATGGTTCTTCCATTCACATGATATAAATACAGTATATAGATGTTAGTGGAGTTATAATTTTCATTTGGACAAAGGAGGTGAGGAGAGGATAACAAAAGTAGATAAATTGAAATAAAACCAAATGAGAAAGAAGGGTGCTTTACCTCTTGAGATAACCTCCTTGAGAAAGTCCTTATGGGAAGGGGTTTTGGTCTTTTGGAAAGACTAAGAGTTTACTGGTCGTGGGGAGTGAATAGGGAAGGGTAATTAGGTAGAACTTTGAGGAGATTCAAGTCTTAGAGAAGTGAAGATAATAGGTAGTGGTGGGGGGTTTTTATAGTGGAGGAGAGGGGTAAATTTTGAATATTTAATTCATTATTTTATTATATCCCTCAAGACAACCAATAGTGTTGTTTCATGTGACCCCTAATAGTAATAAGTTCATGTGAGTTCGAACCAAGTGGCCTTGAATCACTTTTGATGTCATGAATAGTGTATTTAACTGATAAATTGAACATACGACATTTTACCGTATTTCACTATTCATAAAAAATTCAAGATTTTCATAAAAATCCCAAAAATTCACCCCTACCATTTTTCGACGTGTAGAATTAAAAAGTGAAATCCATTCTTCAAAAATAATTTTATAAATATTATTAATTTAATTTTTAAATAAGGTCATAGTTAATTAAAAAAATAACAATCTTGAAGTGCAGTTAGTTTTATGTGACATTGAAAAATTAATTAAGATCCCATTATCATATTGCCTTAAGAAAATAAAATAAAATAATTATTTATTATTCAAGGGTCATATTACTATTCATATTAATATTAATAAGGGTATGTTACTATTCACCAAAAAATCAAGTTTGTTGTATCAGACTCCAAATGACTTACAGAACACAACTCTAGATGACCATTTCTTGAAATTCAAAACTTAGAAGAGACAAAGTTGTGTTTAATGGTTAGATTATAAAATTGCATTCTATATTTATTTTCAAAACCTTGAGGTTTTAAATTCTCCCCTCCTTACAAAAATTTCAACCTCGAAATTCACAAAATATTGCCTAAAAAGATTCAGGTATGTCTATAACATAAGCTCCTCAGGCTCCCATGTTGCTTTCTCCATCTTATGGTTCCTCCATAGAACCTTCACCCGACAAGTCATCTGATTTCTCAATACTTGTTCTCTAGTATCAAGAATCTTTATAGGCTCTTCACAGTAATATATATTAGGCTCAAGTTCCACTTCTTCATAAGTGAGTACATTGTTGGGTCTGGCATGTACTTTCTTAACATTGACACATGGAACACACTGTGAACCTTGGAGAGACTTGGCAGCATTGACAAACGGTAAGCTACAGCTCCAATTCAGTCCAGAATTTCAAAAGGCCTGATATACCTGGGACTTAATTTTCCCTTCTTACCAAATCGTATAATACCCTTCCATGGAGATACCTTTAAGAAAATGTGATCACCTTCTTGAAATTCCAAATCCTTCCTTCGGTTATCAGAATATCTATTTTTCCTACTTTGAGCTATTTTGATATGGTTCTGGATAATCTTCACCTTTTCCATTGTTTCTTCAACAAGTTATGGGCCCACAAGATTTCTTTCACCAACACCATCCCAACAAGTTGCTGTACAACATCGCCTCCCATATAATGCTTCATAGGGAGCCATATGTATACTTGAATGGAATCTATTATTGTAGGAAAATTATACGAGAGGTAAATAATGATCCCACATGCCTTGAAAATCAAGTGAACAAGACCTCAACATGTCTTCCAATGTTTTAATAGTCCGTTCTGATTGTCCATCAGTTTGTGGGTGGTAGACAATGCTCAAACGAAGATCAGTATCTAGGGCCTTCTGAAGACTTTTCCAGAATCTTGATGTAAAATTTGGATCACGATCAGAAAAAATCAATATGGGTACTCCATGAAGTCTCACAACTTCATTAATATATAGTATTTCTAGACGTTCAAGTGGTAGATCTTCTCTTATAGCAAGAAAATGTGCTGACTTGGTAAGATGATCAACAATGACCCATATTGCATTGTTCCTTCTAGGAGTCTTTGGTAGTCCCATGAAAAATTCCATCATGATATTATCCCATTTCCACTCAGGTATGTGAAGAGGTTGCAATACTCCTCCAGGCTATTGCCTTCCAGCTTTCACTTGTTGAAAAACCATACATCTTGACACAAAATCCGCAATCTCCCTCTTCATGTTGTCCCACCAGAAATTTTCCTTCAAATCTCTATACATCTTAGTGCTACTAGGGTGTATAGAGAAATTGGAACTATGAGAATCATCCAAAAATTCTCTTTTTAGATCAGGTATATCGGGAACACAAAGTCTCTTCCCAAATTTCAAAATTCCATCTTCATATATGAATTCACTCAATATCCAATCATTCACAGCTTTAATCTTCTTTTGAAACTCCTCATCATCAGCCTGCGAACTTTTTATCCTTTCTAGTAAAGATGTTTTGGAAACCATTTGAAAAAGCATTTATGTTTCACCTTCCATGGTTATTCCTATATCAATATTTACTAGATCCATGAAAATATGATCCCTTTCAACTCTCATCTTGTTCGAAACTCCATGATCCTTTCTTCTCAAAGCATCTTCCACCTTATTTTACTTCCCCAGGTGGTAGTATATCGTGCAATCATAATCCTTGAGGAGTTCAAGCCATCTCCTTTGCCTCATGTTGAGTTCTTTCTGTGATAAAATATACTTCAAACTCTTGTGATCAGTATAAATCTCACATTTTTTACCATAGAGATAATGTCTTCATATCTTTAAAGCAAATATTACAACAGCTAACTGAAGATCATGAGTAGGATAGTTTTTCTCATGAATGTTTAGCTGTCGTGATGCATATTCAATAACCCTATCATTTTGCATAAGGACACAACCAAGTCCTTTCTTTGAAGCATCGCTATAAATAACAAACCTGTCATTCCCTGATGGTAGAGTCAATATAGGAGCATTGACTAATATTCTCTTCAGTTCTTCGAAAAATTCATCAAAATCTTTTGTCCAAACAAATTTAACCCCTTTACCTGTGAGCTTTGTTAGTGGGTTATCCAATCGGGCAAAATTCTGTACGAAACACCGATAATAACCTAATAATCCAATAAAACTGCATACCTCAGTTATGTTTGTAGGCGTGGGCCAATCTTGGATTGCCTTTGTATTTATAGGATCAACTATAATTCCATCCTTAGAGACAATATGGCCAAGAAAATAAATCTCCTGAAGCTAGAATTCACACTTGCTAAACTTCCCATATAATTCATGTCTTCTAAGAGTCTTCAGGATAATGTGCAAGTTATTTTCATGATCATCCCAGCTTTTGGAGTATACCATGATATCATCAATAAATACCACTACAAAATCATCGAGATATTCCTTGAAAACTCTGTTTATTAGATCCATGAAGATAGAGGGTGCATTATTCAATCCAAAAGGCATCACTTTAAACTCACAATGCCCGTACTTGGTTCGAAATGCTGTTTTCAGAATGTCTTCCTTCATCACACACAACTGATGATATCCAGATCGAAGGTCAATATTTGAAAAGTATTTAACTCCATGCAGTTGGTCAAATAAATCATCAATGCGAGGTAGGGGATACTTATTCTTTATTGTAATAACATTGATTTCCATGTAATAAATGGAAATCCTCATGGATCCATCTTTCTTCTTGATAAAGAGGACAGGGGATCCCCATGGAGAAACACTAGGTCAAATAAATCCTTTTTCACTCAAATCCTCTAGTTGTTTCTTTAGCTCCACTAATTCAACAGTGTCCATTCTATAAGGGGTCTTCGATATGGGCATTGAACCAGGAATTAAATCAATGGAAAACTCAATTTCTCATTCTGGAGGATGTCTAGGTAAATCTTCTGGAAACACATCAACATATTCTCTCACAATAGGTACATCCTCTATTTGAACATTCCTTTCCTCTCCCAAAATTATTTCATTCTCTTCCTTCTAAATAATTGAATTTAGTTGATCTACTAGGGGTGGATCTAGATAAGAATCAAGTGGTGACGACTCTTCTCTAAAGATAAGGTGTTCTTTATCATCGTCATCAAAAATCATAAACTCCTTCTTCTTATAATAATTTTTTGCATCATGGTCCAAAATCCAATCCATACCGAAGATTATATCAAATTCAATCATTGGTATGACGATGATATCAACAGATAAAAAACATTTGTATGCCCTAATAGGAACTGATTCACAGAACTTTTTAGCAATGATACATCCCTTAAGAGTTTTTACTGACAACTCCCTTGTTAAATAAAATTGGAAATATCTAATTTTCTTAGCAAACTAGGAAGATATGAAACAATGAGATGATCCAGAATCAAATAAATCATTTTCTAATCTTGAGGAAACAATTAAAGTACCTGCCACCACATCATTAGGAACTTCAACCTCTGCAGTTGTGATTGAATAAGCTTGTCCCTGATCCCTTGTCCTTTTCGGTTGCATATTTCCTTGACGTTTTAGACAATCATTAGCATAGTGTCCCATCTCTCGATAACTATAGCATTGAACATCATTGGCTTCCTTATTCGCTTTGCAATCACCGGAAATATGGCCTTTCTAAACAAATTTTTCACATACTTCTTTTCCTTTTAAGCATGCACCAGGGTGTTTACTTCCACAATTGTTATATGGTGGAAATTCGACTCTTCCCTTCTTTCCCGTTTCTTTATTTCCTTTCCCAGGGTTTTCAGCAGCCCAATTATTTTCTTGCTATCCCTTAAAGTCATAAGACTTATAGAATTATTTTTCTATCTTGATGGCACATGAAACTATATCCTCATATGATGAAAAAATTTGGGAGACTAGTGTCCGCCAGAGGAATGGCTTTAGGCCATTAGAGAATCGATCAAATTTTCTCCTTGGATTTCATATATAGACTAAAACATGTCTTTATAATCTTGTGAAGTTAGATTTATACCTTGCAACATTCTCATCTTTCTTCTGCCTCAGATTCAAGAATTGTCTCTCCATATCTGCTCGCTGCTCATGAGGGAAATATTTTTCTAAGAATATTTCCTTAAAATCCCTCCATTCCATATCTTCTATCTCTTCCTCCTCCTTTGTGTTTTGGATTAATGACCACCATTGATCCGCATCTCCTAATAGATGATATACAGCCATGAAAACCTTCTCTCTTTCATTACATCCCAAAGCGAGAAATATCTTCTCAAGGGAACATATCCAATGCTCTGCTACAAATGGGTTTCTAGTCCCATTGAATGATGGATGATATTGTCGCATAATGCAATCTAGCATGGCTCCTCCACGTGGTGGATCCGGATGCTCCATATGGGTAAGGTTATTATTCATAACCTGAGTAAGTTGTCCCAGTATAGTTATGAGTTGCTCAGCACCAGTCACAGCACCAGAGCCAACATCATCATATTGTGCCGGAGGGAAATCCCTTTAGGGGACACATGCATTCATGTGATTTACATTTCGTCCACTAGGCACCATATCTATATAATTCAATACATTAGATTAGGTTATTAATCATAATGTATAATCTTAACTAAGAAATACTCAGAAAAAAATGAGATCCTACGCATGGCTAATACCATATTCAAAAAATGGTTTCTTTGAGGAATATTTTACATTTCAATCCTTCATAATGGCTTGTAAATAAAATGTGGATTATCCTAAGCATATCCCCTGGGAGTGTTGTAACCAAGAGTGCAGCAAGGCCCGTTGTCGTGCACCAGTTCTCGTTTGAGTCTAGCTCAAAGTGGTGTTTTTGGGTTCTACCTCTAGATACATCTGTGCCAGAGCCGCCTCTACCTGCTCGAATCCAGACTGGGCTGTATTTCTTGAAAGATCCACATAATCTATTCCTTAACAAAATACCAGGATGTTATTGTATGTATTATCATCAAAAATAACTTAGGGACTCTTCCCTAATTCTACATTTTCTAAATCTAGTGTCTAAGTATTCTACTAAACTTCCTCTGATACCAACTGTAAGGACCTAGCCCCAGTTTGCCAGAGCCGGTGCCTTATTTGATTAAGTTGGCATACATACAAGGAATACGAATACCGAAGGACCGGGTAGTTTAGTATTATTGGAAACAAGTTACATACATAAGTTTGTCATTACAACATGAAGGAAAAAAACACTAATTTATTCCACTAGCAACATCATGTCTCCTAGATTATGCTTGAATGTCATTCATAATTTACATCTTCATATCTGAGAAAAATGAAACATAAGAAAGGGTGAGATCAAACACTCAGTAAGAGTAAGAAATACAGTGGAAGATAATATAAATATTAGACATGGTGAATTATTGAAAACACATGCCTTTAATAATAAACTTGAACACATTATGGTAGGAATATGATCTGAGTAAATATTAACATAATAAAACATAATCAAGGGTATTATACTAGTCGAATATCCACATTAACTTTCAATTACTAGCTTTATAATGAAGTATGTGCATATTCTGGACATTATGAATCATATTTTCATGGCCTCAGCCAAGACATCTAGTGATTAAGGCCTCGACCAAAATCCATATCACATTGGGAAAGGCCTCGGCCAATTCCATGTCTATTTTTCTCATGAGACCTACCAATGCATTGAGGGGCTATAGTAGGACCCAACCATCACCTAATAAGTCCAATTCATTCCTCATATGAGGACCAACATAAACAACATATACATTCATATTGAAACTATGATATGAAATGTAACTAACTTTCCCCAATCATTAAACATAAAACACTAACAATTCGGAATACTATAGTGAATGGTTTTAGGAAAGATCATCGAAAATAGAGTTAGTCATAAACCATTAAATAAAATATGTTATATTACTTCATAAATTATTAAACCCATTAATACCATGGAATCAACAAGAGTGTTGAATTAGACGAAAACACTCTTATAAAATCATTAAGCATTTCTTGAGATAAATACTCTTTTATTTTGAAAAAAAGTGTTATTTTGGAAAAATCTTTGTATAAAACCAGAAGTGAAGTAAGATATAATTTTCATAATAAAACTAGTGTTTTTAAAAGAATAATTTTTTCCAAAAACAGATTATAGATTTCCCTTGAAAATAGATATGAATTTGAGAAATTCCCTTGTATCAGGCTCGTATTTTTGGAAACAGTTTTGAGAGATTCTTTTAAAACATGTAACTATCCAGAAAATAAGAAAGTATTATGGTTGGTGTACATATATAGAATACCCACACAGAATTTATGATGAGTACATAACAATACATAAGAATTTCATTGAGGAAATTATACAATAAAAGTAACCCGAATGAAAATGGAAGTTCGGGTGGAAAACACTTACACTTTGTAATCAAATGATTCGTATGACCCAAAATTAATAACATAAAGATTATAGATATAATACCATGAAGATAAATATATTCATGATATGTGACATCAATGGTCAGTATACATACACCATACAAAAGTATTACTAGTGAATATGGAAAATTTCACGAAAATGGAAGTGAGATGAAGAAACCCTTACCTTAACTCCAAATGTGTTTCGCTCTTGTACATAAGTTCATGGAATATGAAATTATACTTGTTAATAACTTATTTCAAAACCTATTATACATTTATTTAGTTTACCATAATTCTGGTTAGTTCATTTATGTCTTTATTAATAAGTTATTGTATAGAATTTCGTCGTTCTGGAGTGTTCGTTTCTATTATTTTCATATTCGATTCACTTATTTTTAAGTAATGAAGTTCATGTGAAATGGTTATAAATATCTAGGATTGGAATTATATATTATTAATGAACATAAATAACTAATAATGGCAATTTCTATCATTTGGTTACATAGAATGAGAATGAATAATTAGATGACAACCACTTCGATTATTCGGCGGTATTTAGAATATTATGAACTAGTTTGGTCATATAACTTAATTATATGTACATATTATGGTTCATGAATATTAATTAGGTTATAAATAATATATTATAGTCTGGTTCAACCATGAATATGGTTTCATGACCAGTAATGAAGAAGAAATTGAAGAATGAAACTTCGTCGTCCACGAAGGTTGTAAATCAGAACCTCATGGACGTCGATTTCATTTATAAAAATAAAAGGGAGGGAATAAGAATATTTATGATGGTTCTTCCATTCACATGATATAAATATATTATATAGATTTTAATGTAGTTATCATGTTCATTTGTATAGAATAGGTGAGTAGAGGATAACAAAAGTAGATAAATTTAAATAAAACCAAATGAGAATGAAGGGTGCTTTACCTCTTGAAATAACCTCCTTGAGAAACTCTTTAAGGGAAAGGGTTTTGGTCTTTTAGAAATACTAAGTGCTTCCTGGTCATGGGGAGTGACTAGGAAAGGGTAATTGGGCAAAACTTTGAGGAGATTTAAGGCTTAGAGAAGTGAAGAGAAGTGGTAGTGGTGGGGGGTTTTTATAGTGGAGGAGAGGTTTAAATTTTGAATATTTAATTCATTATTTTATTATATCCCTCAAGACAACCAATAGTGTTGTTTCATGTGACCCCTAATAGTAATAAGTTCATGTGTGTTCGAACCAAGTGCCCTTGCATCACTTGTGATTTCATGAATAGTGTATTTAACTGATAAATTGAATATACAGTATTTTACTGTATTTCACTACTCATAAAAAATTCAAGATTTTCAGAAAAATCCCAAAAATTCACCCATACCATTTTTCGACTTGTTGAATTTAAAAGTGAAATCCATTTTTCAAAAATAATTTTCTAAATATTATTAATTTAATTTTTAAATAAGGTCATAGTTAGTCCAAAAAATAACAATCTTGAAGTGCAGTTAGTTTTATGTGACATTGAAAAATTAATTAAGACCCCATTATCATATTTCCTTAAGAAAATAAAATAATATCATTATTTAATATTCAAGGGTCATATTACTATTCATAAGGGTATTTTTAATATTCAACAAAAAATCAAGTTTGTTCTATTAGACTCCAAATGACTTACAGAACACAACTCTAGATGACCATTTCTTGAAATTCAAAACATAAAAGAGAAAAAGTTGTGTTTAATGTTTAGATTATAAAATTGCATTCTATATTTATTTTCAAAACCTTGGGGTGTTACAAAAACCATCGGGGACCAGGGTGCTGTCCGGTTTGAGACTAAAGATAGTGTATTTGATTTCATAGTCTAGTGGAATTCTAAGGAGATAAGCATTATCATCCCTATTAACCAAAATTGGAATGAAATCAAATAAGATATCCTTGTTGATATCAGGACCACTGAAAATATTTTCAAAATAAGTGACAACATGATTAGAAATAACTTCCTCAGTGTAAATAAGCTTGTCCCCATCTCTAAGAAAAGTAAGAGGCCTACTATCTTATATGATTCTTTATAGAGAATTATAAAATTTAGTATTTATATCACTGTCTGAAAGCCATTTAGTTTTGAAAACTTTATTATGCATGTTATCCTTAAGGGAAATCAAAGAATTAAGTTTCATAAAAGTATTTATTTCATTTTGTGAACCTGCAGTGAAATCAGAGCTAGAACTGGAGTTTTGAAGTTGGTTAAGTTCATTTTCAAGAGAGGTAATTTCACTATCATTCTGATTGGATTTATTAATGCACTAACCTTTAAGGTACTGTTTAAGATGTTTGAGTTTGGTAATGCAAGAAGAAAAGTCATTGTGATGTTGCATAGACATTAATTTTTTTTAATAATGCTAGAACACTCATGATAAAAGGACCAATCATTATTAAATATGAAAGGTAGAGAGTGATTCCTAATTTTAGTATGAAGACTAACAAGGATGGAATGATTAACAGAGTTAATCCAAGGAAGAATTATGTTAGAGATAGTGTTCCAATTATTCAAAGAATATTCATTCGTGAAAGCTCTATCTAATTTACTAGTGACCACCATATTGTAATGTCTTATATACCAGGTGAACTTGGAACCCATAAGGTTGATTTCAACAAGGTTAATATCCTAGATTAAAGATTTGAACTCTCACAAAGATATAGAAGAATGATCGGGGACCAATTTTTCACTGGAGTTGAGGATTACATTGAAGTCACCAATTACAAACCAAGAATCATGAATATTGCTAGACGGGAAAATAAGGTCACTCCAAAGTGTTCTTCTATCTTGGTATTTATTCTTAGCATAGACCATAGATCAGAAGATGTGCGACCAATCAAACAAGAAATCACGAGTAAATTTTTTCTCTAAAACATGTAAAATATTCACATTTTGATGTGAGGAGTGATAAAAAAACTAAAGTGTTTCAATAGTAGTACCCTCTTTTCAAGAAACTAAAAAATTATAACCATAGAATCAGAGATGCATTATTTTTGAAGCAAAGATAACTTTAGGTTCTGCAATAGCAAAAATCTGAGGTCTATGAGTTATAATAAATATTTTTAAAACAATAAGAGTTTCCAAGATTGTGATACCCGGATAGTTCCAAAAACGAAGATTCATTGGAACCTGGATTTGGAGGAACCCCCCATTTTTTACTTCCAGATCCTTTTTGCCTAGCAGATCTTCTAAAATTTTGGGCTGAGGCTAGACTAGATTTTTTACCCTATTTACTATTAGACGAAACAAGTAAAACATTATTAGCATATGTACTCCTATCCTTATCAGTTTCATTAGGTGGACAGACCTTCAATAGAGAAACCATTGGGCTGCCACTTATTGCAGTTGACCAGTTTTCATTAAAGTTCAATGTGGGACCTATTCCGTGTGTGCCAACTATCTTAAGAAGTCCTTCAAGAAGAACATTCCTAGGAGCTATCACTGAAATAAAAGCATAATTTGGAAGAAATGAATCTGTGTCATCAGCTAAAAGACCCAATGTATTAGCACTGTTTTTGGAATTCGGGTCTAAGGGGGGAAAATGGATTGGTGTCACTATAGAGGAAACTGATACTCATTATTTATCATAATATAATTGATTTCACTATAATAATCACACAACCTTATAGATCAATCATTCTTCTTAACAAAAAGAACAGGGGCACCCTAATGTGAAACACTAGGGTGTATTATTCCATTACCACTCAAATCCTCTAGTTATTTCTTCAACTCTATTAACTCTACAATGACCATTCTATAGGGAATCTTTAATATAGGTATTGAATCAGGGATTAAATAAATAAAAAACTAAAATTTCTACTTAGGTGAATATCCAAGTAATTACTCTGAAAATACATCAATGTATTCCTATAAAATAGGTACGTCCTCAATATGAAGATTATATTTTTCATCAATAGTTTTTTCTTCTACTCTTTTTCTCCAAGAATCTCATTTAGAAGAGCTACTGAATGTGAATCCAGATATGAACCAGATGATGAATTTTCCAATTTAAAGATAAAAAATTCCATATCTTCATAATGAATCATAATTTCTTTCTATTTGATATAAATTTTTGCACTATATTTTGAAATCCAGTATATACCAAAGATTTTATCAAAATAAACCATATGAATGATAATAAAATAATTAAATAGAGAATGTTTTTGTGTTATAATAGGGGCTCCTTGACATATATATGTTATAATGATATTTCCGCAAAGAGTTTTTACCAACAACTACCTTATTAAGGTAAATGGAAAATATCAATTTTTTATGGAAAAATATGAAAATATAAATTAATGTGATGATCTAGAATCAAATAAAACATTAGCTAAATTTAAGGATATGATTAAAGTACCTGCCAACCCATCATTTGGAACTTCAACCTCAGCTTTTTTGATCACATAATCTTAGACTTTCTCCCTTGGTCTTTTATAGGGAATGGTTTCTTGACTTCTTGGATAATCACATGCATAATATCCCATATCCTTATAGATGAATCACTTCACATTTATGACTTCATTCTTTCCCTTATAATCACAGGCCTGGTGGCCTTTTTCTATACTCTTTTAAAAATATCTTATTCCCAATAGGCATGTTCCATGATGTTTTTTCCATATTTATTACACTTTGGAAATTTCACACTTTACTTATTTCCTTTTTACTTATTTTCTTTTATAAAGTACTCAAAAAATATATTTTATCTTACTTTCCTTCGAAGACACAAGACTTATAAAAGTATTTCTCTAGTTTGATGTCACATGATACTATATCTTCTTATGATGAAATATTTTGGGAGACTAGTGATCTTATAATAATTTTCTTAGTCCCATAAAATAAATGACCAATATTACTTTTTTGGATTACGTATATAGTCCGTGACATGCCTTGAAACCCTTGTAAAGTTGGATTCATACTTAAAAAAATTATCATCCTACTTATGTTTTAGACTCAATAATCATCTCTCCCTAATCAGTTTTTGTTCATGATGAAAATATTCTCCTAGAAAAGATCTTTAAAATCTTTTCATTCCATGTTTTCAATTTCCACCCCCGCCTTAGTATTTTGAATCAATTACCCCCAATGATACACATCTCCCGAGAGATGATAAACTTCTATGATAAACTTGTAACTTTCATTACTTCCCAAAGTGAGAAATATCTTATCTAAAGAACTTATTCATTGATGAACTATAAATGGATTTTTATCCTCATTGAATGATGGATGTTGTTGTCACATGAAGCCTTCTAATATTGTTGCACCATATTGTGGACTAGGCTACTCCATGAAAGTAAGGTTATTTCTCATAACCCGAGTCAACCATATGAGTATAGTTATTAGTTGTTCATATCTATTTGTAGATCCAACTCTAACATCATTATCCTTTATTTTAAGGAAATCCATACATGGATTTCATGCATTGATATGGTTTCCATATCGTCCTCTAGGTACCATTTCTAAAAAATGGAATACACTAGATTAGGTTATGAATCAGAATAAATAATTTAAAAAATAGTAAAACCCTTAACATAAATTAAATATTTAGGTATAAATAATATTAAAATCATAAGATTGATTACTTTGAGAATATTATTAAAGTCTTTTATAGAGTTACATTTCCCTAATATTTGTTTTTCTAATTCTAGTTTCAAAAGTTTCTACTAAACTTTCTCTAATACCAATTGTAAAGTCCCCAACTCTAGTAGCCCAGAGTTGGTGGTTACTTTATTACATTGGCATTAGGTACATGTGATAACATCCCAAAGAACCAGATAGATTATTATTTTTAAAAAACTAGATACATACTTTAATCTTAAATTACAACTGAAAATATAAAATACAATATAGTAACTATATTGAAAACACCATTATTCTCACAGATTAACCCTACATATCAGTCATAATATAATTATTAGCCTCCTAGGGAAAAATAAAAAATAGGAAAGGGGTGATCTCAATTGCTCAGTATGAGTATGCATACAACATAATTTATCATAATTAAGCATGAAAATTTATGGAAAGGTAAATAACTGAAACAAGTTCTATTAAAAAAAATAACTTGAGTATAATATGGAAGGAATAAATGTAAATCAAATACTACAGTAATTACATGAGCTCAAACCTATACATGGATTTCAAAAAAAATTCATATAATCACATGGGAGAAAATAACTAATATCATATTGAGGTAATGCATAATTTGGGACATCATAAACATACCATTAAGGATTTTACCAAGAAATAATATATAAAAGGAAATACCAAAACTAGTTTGTCTCATGATACCTACCAATGCATCAGTGGGATATAGTGGGCCCTTAACATCACATACTAATTCCAATGAATTACTCACATGAAATGGGTGAAACATATTCAACTTATACATTTATATTGAATCTATCATATGAAATGTTAATAACTTTCCCCAATCAATAAACATAATCACAAATCATTCAAAGTAATAAGGTGAATTGTATGAAAATTGTACATTCTTAGTCAAACTGATCATAAAACATTCAATAAAATATGATAGGAAGTATCATAATATTTCAACCTCAATGAAGAATAAGATTCAAAAAACTATTTTTTACATATTGGAAAATAATTTATTAAGATCATTGAAAAAATCTTGAAGAAAAATACCCTTTTACTTTGAAATCACTTATGTTCAAAATGATGTGAAAATATAAAAGAAAACATTTTATTTTAAAATAACATTTTAAATTTTTAGAGGAAGCTTCAAAACATTAAGGTGTTATGATGAAGGGTATATCCTCTCATGAATTATAAGTTAAAAAAACATTCCTTCCTTATTTTTGTCAGAAAAGTCATAAAGAAATTTATTGGGAAAATGAAAAAAAATATTATTTTAAAACCATTTTGTAAAAATTCAAACATTGGTAAAAATGAATTTACATATTCATAGGATAATATTAAAAATATTTTTGAAAATATAATTATAGAACATGGACATGGAAGATAAATATTCCCTAGTGGAGACTTAAACATAAACAATCTTAAATAATAATGAGTTTGTAAAATATACCTTTACACTAGGTAAAATTTCCTCTGTACATGTACAAAACTAATGTATTATGTTTATAAACATTTTATTATATTATAAAAAAATCATATTAATATATATGATATCATATATGTTCCCCTTATAACATTTACCACTCGTTTATTAATAATATTTTATTCATTTCAGTATTTCAGGTGTTAATTGACTTGTTTTCTCATACATTTCTTAACATGAAATTTCTATTACTTGTACATATGATATACTAAAACCATATCCATAATTATATTAATGTTATAAATGACTTATCGACTCATTATGTACATTTTTCTGAATCATTCTTGAAGTTTGGATGTGGAAAATTAACCACATCATGAAATTTCTAGTACTTGACTCATTATTTACATTTTATGATACTAGATTTATTAATTTAGGATGGGAAAAAACACATTAATAGGAAGTATAAGAATAAATGAACTCAAATGTGTTGGTAAAAATGATTACCTAATTTTCGGTGGACTTCCTTTAGATATCTTCTGAAGGGATATAAGGTTGTTTTTTTGAAGATCATAACCTCCATAACTTGTATAAGGATTATGGTAATCGAAATAGGTAGGTTTTGGTTGATATATAAGGATAAAGTGGTGTGAATAAGTGAGTGAGGATGACCTCTTTTATAATTGAGGTGAGGGGCACTTTTGGGATTTCTCCAATGATTAAACCATTATAAATTTATTTTCTATTCAAATACCAAAAAATGTCTATGTATGAAAATATAAGATAAGATAAGGTTGTAATATCATCATCCAATATATTTTAAACATATTTTGGTGTTATTTTAAAACTTATCATTTTTATTACCCTCAGTGAACCTATTTTAATTTTAACTACGGTAACAACTTTTTCAAAATAAAAAAGTTTTAATTTTTTCTTATATGGTGTAAATTGGATCATAAATGGAGCATTTATGATATTTTAGACTGTATTATATTCAATTTTATTTTTTTAATGATTCAAATAATTTTTAAATAATTTTAATAAAATTTTAATCTCATAAATATCATTATTGTCAATTTTGACACTATTCGTTAATTGGAATTTAATAAAATAAATAAAACAAGATAACTTTAATTTTTTAATAACTAATTAATATGTCAAGGTAATAAGTATAATTCATGGATAATATTAATTTTCTCAAAATTATATTTATTATTATTTTTTGGATTTTTCCATTAATAAAATAATTACTTTATCCGTGTTGTGAAAGAATATAAAGTAATTATTTCTCCACTAAAAATGAAAAATAAATTACCACGAGGAAGATAATTAATTTATATTTCCAAATAATATTTATAGTTTATGATATCTTTTGGATAAAACAATATTAAAAATTTTATATTTATTAAAATCATGAATGTGACATTTTTGACTTTTCTTTATATAAAATATTATAAGGGTCATAGTCACCTTATAAAGGAAGTAAATAGCAATTTATCCAGACATTTAATACTTATGAACGAACATTAATCATATAATAAAATTGGGGAAAGTTTTAGGGTCATTTTATAGTCCTTATTATTTTATTTTTAACCTATATTACCAAATTTACTCTTTACCGTGGTAATGAGAATTAGCAAGGTTACTATTCATATTGAAAAAAAATAAAAGGGAACTATTTACTAAATTTAAACCTAATTATTCCAAATATTTAATTAATTTTATCAAATTAAACACTTATAAGTTAAAGAAATTAATTTTAAATTAACCGCGAAAAACACGATAAAAATTGCATTTGTGAAAATACAATTTTTAATAATAAAACTATACTTATTATTATCCCATGCCGTGTAAAAATATCATATGAATGTTAAATTTTTTTATTGAATATATAATATATAAATTAAATTAAAATAATTCACAAATGGTGAATAATTTTGATATAACTTTATTTCATGCACAAAAAATAGTTTTTTCTGAAAAACACACTTCTTTGATTATTATTATTATTATTTTATTTCTAATCAGTTGATAACAAAAAAAATTATTCTATAAATGTATAAAACACACACACACAAACACATATATATATATTTAAATTTATTTAGTTTGATTTATTCCTAAAAAATTAACATCTAGGTTAGAACAGTCAAATAATAATAGGTCTCCGTCTGTTTGAAGTCATTGTTGCGTGAAATGTAAGCTATTGAAGATATTGAATTTATTTTAAAAAAGGTATACCGTAAAATATTAGGATGTTATATTCTTACCTCCTTAAAAAAAATTCATCCTGAAAATTTCTAGAATGCCAACTTATAAATATATTTGGGTATATCATCATCATAATTTCCTCAGGTTCCCATGTCACCTCTTCTATTTTATGATTTTCCAAAGTGCCTATACCAACCAATTCGTTTGATTCAAAAAACTTATTCTATAGTGTCCTAAATCAGGATAGCATATTCAAAGTAGGATATACCGGGTTACAATTCTATTTCTTCATAAGTGAGAACATGTGTTGGGTATGGCATGTAATTCCTTTAACAAAGAGACGAGGAACACATCATTTACCTTTGAAAAGCTTGGAGACATTTCCAAATGATAATTTACAACTCCAATTATTTCTAGGATTTGAAAATTTCCAATGTACCTAGGGATCAATTTTAATTTCTTACCAAAACTCATGACACCCTTTCATGGAGATACCTTTATGAAAACATGATCTCCCACTTGAAATTACAAATCTTTCCTTTGGTTATCATCATAACTCTTTTTTTGAGTTTGAGATGTGTTGATATGGGTTTGAATAGTATTTACCTTTTTCATTATTTCTTCAAACAATTTTTGCCGTGTAATCTTTATTTCACTAAATTTATCCCAACAATTTGTTGTTTGAAATATCTTTCCATATAATGCTCTATACTATTCCCTTTGAATACTTGAAAGGAAATTATTATTGTAGGAAAATCATACAAAAGGTAAACACTAATACCACATGACTTAAAAGTCAATTTATAAGGAGCTTAACATTTCATCATGAGTTATATATTCTTGTTCATGATTTTTTAACTTCCTTGATCCATAAGAAATAACTCTATCATTCCCCATGAGGACACAACCAAGTCCCCTCCTTGATGAATCATAATAAATAAAAAATCCACTATTTCTCGGTGGAAAAGTCAAGAAATAATCATTCACCAATCTCATCTTAAATTTTTAAAAAATTCTTCACATCCCTTTTGTACAAATAAACTTAACCCCTTTATATGTAATATGGGTTAATGAGTTTGAAAATCAGGAAATTTTTTGAATAAATAATCTATAGTAACCTGACAAACCAATAAAACTCTGTAACTTAGTTATTTTTTTTGGTGCAGGTCATTCTTGGACTACCTTGGTTATTATAGGATCTACTGAGATTTTATACTCGAAGACAACATGGAAAAGAAAAGAATATTTTTGAATCCAAAATTCACACTTGTTAAATTTCATATACAACTATTTTCTTCTAGGATTTTCAATAAAAATCCATAAGTGGTTATTATGGTCCTCATAGTTATTAGAGCACAACAAGATATAATCAATAATTACCATTAGAAAATTATAAAGATGTTCTTTGAATACACTATTCATTAGATCCATAATAATAAATGGTACATTAGTCAATCCAAATTGAATTATTGTAAAATCATAAGGTCCATACCTTATCCAAAATTCTCTATTTGGAATATATTCCATCTTTACTCATAATTAATGATTTCTAGAATGAAGGTCAGTCATTTAAAAATATTTAACTCTATGAATTTTGTTTAATAAATAATCAATTTGAAGTAGATGATACTTATTCTTTATTGTAATATAATTGATTTACCTATAATCAATGCATAATCTCATTGATCCTTCTTTCTCCTTAATGAGAAGAGCATGGGTTTCCCAAGGTGAAACACTAGGATATATAAATACCTTACCACTCAATTCATAATATTTTTTCTTAAACTCTATTAAATCCATAGTGGCTATTCTATAAGGAGTATTTAATATAGGTCTTGAATCTAGGATCAAATCAATAGAAAACCTAACTTCCAGCTCATGATGATATCCAAGTAATTCCTTAGTAAACACATCAATGTATTCATATGTGATAGGTACATACTCAATTTGAATATTTCCTTTTTCATCATTAGTTTTTTCTTCTATTCTTCTACAAGAATATCATTTAGATGTGCTACTGGTGGTCAATCCAGATATGACTCAAATGATGAAGTATCCCCTCTAAATATTATAAATTAAATATATTCATCATGGATCATAATTTCCTTATATTCTAAATAAATGTTTTTCGTTATATTTTGAAATACAGTCAATACCAATGATTATATCAAAATCAAACATTGGAATGATGATAAAATCCACAAATATAGCTCATTTATGTGTCATAATAGGTACTACTTGACACATGTTTGTTGCAATGAGATTTCCACTAGGAGTTTTAGCTGAATACTCCCTTCTTAAGGAAAATGGGAAATGTCTAATTTTAATGAAAAACTAAGAAGATATAAAATAATGAGACGATACAAAATCAAATAAATCAGTAGCTAAATTTGAGGATATGATTGATGTATTTTCCACCACATCATTAGGAACTTAAACCTTTGTTGTTGTGATCATACAATATTATCATTTCTACCTTGTCCTTTTATGGGGGATGTTTTCTTGAAATATAGGAAAATCATGTGCATAGTATCCCATATCCTTATATCTAAAGTATTATACATTTAAAAATTATTTCTTTCCCTTGTAGTCATATGACTGGTGTAAGTTTTCTCCACACTTGTAACAAACTCTTATTCCAAATAGGCTTGTTCCATGATGTTTCTTTTCATATTTATTACAAGTTGAAAATTCCACTCTTCCCTTTATCCCATTTTCCTTATTTCATTTTTTGGAGTACTAAACATTATTATTCTTATATTTATTCCCTTCAAAGCCTTAAGAATTTGAAAATTACTTCTCTATATTTATGACACATGATACTACATATTTTTATGATGAAAATGTTTGGGAGACTAGTGATATTTGAATAGTTGGATTAATCCTTTAAAAGAAATGATTAATTTTATTTTTTGGATTATGTACATAGTCTGTAGCATGCCTTGATATCCTTGTAAATTTGGATTCATACTTAGCAACATTCACATCCTCCTTCTATTTCATACTCAATAATTGTCTCTCCATATCCGATAGTTGTTCATGAGGAAAATATTTCTCCAGGAAAATATCCTTAAAATATTTCCATTCCATGTTTTCAATTTCCTTCCCCTCCTTAGTGTTTTGAATCAATGACCACCATTGATCAACATCTCCTGAGTGATGATAAAATTATATGAAAACCTCCCCTCTTTCATCACTTCCCAAAGTGATATATATCTTCACTAAGTAACTTATCCATTTCTTATATATAAATTTATTTTTATTCCCATTTAATGATGGAGGTTATTTTCGAATGAAGTGATTTAACATAATAACACAATGTTGTAGATCTGGTTTCTCCATGTGAGTAAGGTTATTGCTAATAACCGAAGTCAACTACCACAATATAGTTATAAGTTTTCCAAATCTAGTTCTATCTCTATATCCAACATCATTATCCAATATAGGATGGAAATCCTTACATGGATTACGTGTATTGATATAGTTTCCATCCCATCCTCTAGGAACCATTTCTAAATAATGACATGAACCAGATTAGGTTTTGAATAATAATACATAATTTCAAAAATAGTGAAACACTTAATATAATTTGAATATTTATGTGTAAATATTCTCAAAATCATAATCTTAGTTAGTTTGGAAATATTCTGAAAGTCTGATGTAGGGTTTTATTTCTGTAATCTACATGTTTTCTAAATAAAGTTTCCAAAGTTTCTACTAAAACTTTTCTAATACCAACTATAAAGACCCCAACTCTTGGAGTCTAGAGTTAGTGGTTATATTATTACATTGGCACTAGGTATAAGCAATATATTCCCAATGGATTGAATAATATAGTAGTTTTGTAAAACTAGATACATACTTTAATCTAATATTACAACTGAAAATATAAAATACATGTTAGTAACTCTATTTAAAACACTACTATTCTCCTAGATTTACCTTGAATATCATTCATAATATACTTATTGGAATCCAAGGATAAAATGAAACATAATAAAGGGTTTGTCTTAGATTATCAGTAAGGGTATTCATACAGTGAAATCTATCATAATTAAGAATAAATAATTACAAAAAGTTAAATAATTTATTTTCTTTATTAAACAAATAAATAGATCATAATATGGCTAGAATAAATGAAAATCAAATACTACCATAATAACATGAGATAAAACTTATCCATGGATATCAAAACTGATTAGATAGTCACATGAGAACCAATAACTAATCTCACAATGAGGGAATGAATAATGTAGGACATCATAAACATACCGTTTAGAATTTATCCAAGACATCATACATAAATGAGTAAGACATCAACCAATCCCCAAACTAGTTTGTCTCATGAGATGTACCGATGCATAGAGGGGCTCTAATGGGCCCTGACCATCGCTTACTAGGTCTAATGAATTCATTGTAAGAAAGGGTTGAAACATAATCAATATATACATTCATATCAAAACTAACATATAAAATTATAATAACTTTCCCCAATCAATAAACATAATCATAAACCATTCAATGTAATAAGGTGAATGGTATCAAAATAGTACATTCTCAATCAAATTGATCATAAACCATTCAAGAAAATATGGTAGGTGGTATCATAAGAGTTCAACCTTAATAAATAATAATATCAAACAATGTATGTTGAAATAGAGGAAAATACATTATTAAGATCATTGAAAAATTCATGAGGAAAATACACTTTTATATTAAAATCACCGATGTTTAAAAAGATGTGAAATTATAAAATAATAAATTTTATTGGAAAATTACCTTGTAAACTTATATATGAAGCTTTAAAAACTTTAAGTAATTGTGATAATGGGAAAATACACTAATTTTATATAATTTAAAAAACATTCCTTTCATATTTTTTTTTTCAGAAAAGTCATAAAACACCTCGTTTAGAAAATGAAAAAATATTCCTTTCAAACCTTTAGTAAGAAGTAAAAAATGGGTAAAAATGAAATTAAATATTCATAGAATAATAATAATTTTTTTGAAAATATTAGTATAGAATATAGATATCTAAGAAAAATTTTCCACAGTGGAGGCTTAAATATAAACAATTCCGAATAATAATGATATTGTAAAATAAACCCTTTCCTTTGGTCTGATTTCTTCCGTACATGTACGAACTACCAATATAGTGGTTTTAAACATGTTATTAACTTATAAAAGAATTATATTAATAGTTATGATATCTTATATGACCCCATTATAGTATTTTACCACTTTTTAATAACAATATTTTATTCATTTCACTATTTTGGGTGTTAATTGCCTTGTTTTTTCCTACATTTTCTATAATGAAATTTTTAGTCACTACTGGAAAACTAACATATACCAACGGTTTGGAACTGTTGGTATAGGCCTCCAAACCGTTGGTATATCCTATACCAACGGTTTGGAGAACCGTAGCCAAGTAAGCCGTTGGGATAGGTCTATACCAACGGTTTTGTGAAAACCATTGGTATAGACCTATACCAATGGTTTTGGAAACCGTTGGTATAAGTAATATGAAAATATATACCAATGGTTATGGAACCGTTGGTATATGTATTTCAAAAAAAAATATTCGCTGGGATTTGATCCCAGGACCCCTAGTTTATCATTGAACGACTTAACCACTAACCTAACATGACTTTTGTGAACATAATTACATAAATATATATATGTATTGTCATAATTATTTTAAATTTTGATTTATATAATGTTCTCGGTAAGAAGATATGATAAAAATTATCAGGACCTATACCAACGGTTTTGACAACCGTTGGTATAGGTCCTGAGAATTGGAATTCATTTTGAGCTGAAGGTTGATTTCCAGGGACCATTCCCAACGGTTTTGGAAAACCATTGGGATAGGTATACCCTTTCCCAACGGTTTGGACAAACCGTTGGGAAAGGTGTCCACAAAGTGGTCTTTTCTCGACGGTTTTCCAAAACCCTTGGGAAAGGGTATACCTATCCCAACAGTTTGGACAAACCATTGGGAAAGGTGGCCACAAAGTGGACTTTTCCCAACGGTTTGGCCAAACCGTTGGAAAAAAGGACCTATACAAACGGTTTTTACAAACCGTTGGTATAGAAGCGTTGGGAAAAGTCAGGTTTCCAGTAGTGAGTACTTGAACATATTATATGGTAAAATAATACACAGAATTATATTAATGTTATAAATATATTATTGACTCATGATATAATTTTTTTGAATCATTCTTGAAGTTTGTATATGGAAAATGAATGACATCGCTTCATAGAGAAGGTAGATTATACGTACACAGGAGTGATGATATCATTCCCTTAATGGTAAATGAATAGGGAAATGAATGATATAATAATTTTACTGAATCAATATAATTTCATAATTATTATACGTATCCATTATTTTCATCATTATAATCATCCAATAAAGTGATAATGGGAATAAAATTAGATCCCAACATGGAGATGGTAAGCCGTACGAATGCACGTGCGGTGCTTTCATTTTTTATAGGATGGATAAAAGGTGTAATATGGTTAAACCATAATCCTAATAACATATCAGTATTTTTATGATACTTTAGTTTTTAATATAAGATAGAAATAACACATGAATAGTAATTATAAGAATAAATGAACTTGAATGAGTTGGGAAAAACAATTACCTATTTTCCGGAGGACTTTATTTAGATCTCTTCTTAAGGGATCTAAGGTTGTTTTTCTGGAGGAACATGACATTAATAAATTGTATTAGTATGTTATGAATAGAAATGGTTCATTTTTGGTGAACCTAGAAGCCTCGAATTTGGGTGAAAAAGTGAGAGCGGAGGTTCCATTTTATAATTGAGGTGAGGGGAAGTTTCAACTTTTCTCAAAAGATTAAATTCTAATAAATTCATTTTCTATTGAAATTCCCAAAATCAGACATGTTTTTAAATATAAGATAATATTAGGTTGTAATGTCATCAACCAATATATTTTAGACAAGTTTGAGTGTTATTTTAATTCATATCATTCTGATTAACCCTTAGTTAACCTATTTTAATTTCAACAATGGTAATATTTTTTCAATTTTGAAAGGCTGTTGTTCTTACTTATACGGTCTCAATTAGATCATAAATGGAAATTTCATAAAATTTTAGACCATATAAAAATCACTTTGTATTTTTTAAAAATTCTAATGATTTTTCAATAGTTTTAATAAAATATTAATCCCATAAAATATCATTATTGTAAATTTTAACACTATTCATTACTTTGGATTTAACAAAATCAATTAAATAAGATAACTTCGAACCAAATATTTTAATACTTACCAAATATTTCAAGGTGATCTATAAATTTTTTGGATGACATTAATTATCTAAAATTATATTTATTTTAATATTTTTAATTATATTTTTTTTTTGATTTCTCTATTACTTAAATAATTATTGATGTTGTGTTGTAAAGGCATTTAAAGTAATTATTTCTCCACTAAAATTTAAAAATAAATTACAAAAATAAATATTATTCATTTATATTAAAATATACTATTTATATTCAAATAAATATTTTTTTATAACACCATATTAAAAATGTTATAGTTATTAAAATCATGAATGCGACATCTTTGACTTTTTTAAAATAAAATATTATAAGGGTCATAATAACTTCCTAAAGGAAAAAATGGTCATATATCTAATAATTTAATAATTATGGATGAAAATTAATCAACTAATAAAATATTAGATAGTTTTTCGGTCATTATTTAGTCCTTGTCTATTTATTTTTAACCTATATTACCCAATTTACCTTTTACCATGGTAATAAAAATTTCCGAGGTTACTATTCATATTGAAAAAAAATAAAAGGAACCTATTTAATAAATTTTGAACTCCTAAATAAAAATATTTAATCCATTTTATCAAATTTAATACTTATAATTTGAATAAATTATTTTAAAATAAGGGTGTAAAATGCGATAAAAATTGTATTTTAGAAAATGCTATTTTTAAGAATAAAACTAGATTTATTCTTATACCAAGAATAGTAGAATTATTATATGAATTTTCAACATTTTATTGAATATATAATATATATATTTTATTAAAATAATTCACCAAAAGTGACTAATTATGAAATAACTATATTACGTGCACAAAAATAGTTTTTTCAGAAAAACACTTCTTTTATTATTATTATTATTATTATTATTATTTATTTCTAATCAATTGGTAACCAAATAATTTTATTATATAAATTTATAAGAAATTTATATATATTTTTAAAATTTATTTATTTCTATTTATTTCTTCTAAATTAATGACTTGGTTATAATGGTTACATAATAATTAATCGTGGTCTGTTTGAACTCGGTGTTGCATGCAACACAAGATATTAAAAAGATTAAATTTATTTAAAATGATAAATACCATAAAATATTGAGGCATTACATTCTTCCCTCCTTCAAAAATATTTAATCCTCAATTTTTTTAAAATTCCACCTCATAAGTTGATTTGGGTAGTTCTTCATCATAATTTCCTCAGGTCCCCACGTCACCTCTTCTATTTCATGATTTTTCCAAATTACCTTTACCAGTTGAATCATCTGATTCCTCAACAGTTTTTCTCTAGTGTGAAAAATCTGGATAGGAACTTTATAGTAAGATAAATTAGGTTCCATTTCAATTTCTTCCGAAGTGAGAACATTTTTTGGGTCTGGCATGTACTCCCTTAAAAAAGAGATGTGGAACACATCATGTACTTCAGAAAGGTTAGGTGGAATTTCCAAATGATAAGCCAAAAATACAATAATTTCTAGGTTTTAAAAAGATAAAATGTATATAGGGATCAGTTTCCATTTATTAACAAATATTAAAATACCTTTCCATGTAGGTACCTTCAATAAAATGTGATCTCCTGTTTGAAATTAAAAATTTGTCCTCCAGTTATCGGCATAGCTCTTTTTCCTACCTTGAGTAGCTTTTATATGTGTTAGAATAGTCTTTAAATTCTTCGTTATTTCTTCAAAAAGTTATAGGAAAAAAATATTCCTTTCACTAACTTTATCGCAAATAGTTGGTATATAAAATATCATTCCATATAATTCTTCATACTGCACCATTTGAATACATGAATGGAAACTATTGTTATAGGAAAGTTATTACAAAGGTAAATATTGACCCCGAATAATTTGAAAGTCAAGTTAGTGGGACATAAACATGCCTTCTAAAGTTTGGAATATTTTTTTATTGACCATCAATTTGATGGTGATGATCGATGCTCAAATGAAGCTTGGTATCAAGATCTGTCTGAAGACTTTTCTAGAATTTTAATGTAAATCTAGGATCATTATGAGATAAAATTGAAAGAGGTAAACCATGAAGTCTTACAACTTCAATATTATAGAGTCTTTGAAGGCACCCCCATGGAAAATATTCCCTTATAAAAAGTAAATGTGTATATTTGGTAAGTCGATCAACAATTATCCATATTGAATCATTATTTCTTGGAGTCTTTGGTAATCTATTGATAAAATCCCTAGTAATGTCATCCCATTTACATGTTGGAATAGGTATAGGTTTCATGTATTCTATATGATGTTCTCTTTTAGCCTTATTCTATTGAAAAACTAAATATCTTGACACATAATCCACAATTTTTTGATTCATATTATCCAACAAAAAAATATTCATTCGAATCCCTTTACATCGTGGTGCTACTAGGGTGTATAGAGAAGATTGATCTATGAAAATAATCCTTAAAATCCATTTTTATCTTAGGTATAGAGGGAACAAAAATCCTATTTCCAAATTTCCAAATTCCATACTCATATATGAAATCTTTCAATTTCCCACCATTCAAAGATTTAGTTTTTTTGAAAATTATCATCATCCGACTGAGAAATTTTTATCTTGTCTAATAAATATGGTTTGGAAACCATTTAAAAAATGTGTTATCTTTAACTTTCCTTAATAATTCCCATATCCATTTTTACAAGATCCAAGATTATAGGATCCTTATCAATCCTCATTTTGTTCAGAACTCCGTGTTCCATCCTGCTCAAAGAATCCACTACCTTAAATTCATTACATGGGTGGAAATGTATTGAAAAATCATAATCCTTGAGTATATTGAGTAATTTTATTTGCCTCATGTTGAGTTCTTTCTCCATGAATTAATATTTAAAACTATTTTTATCTATATATATCTCACATCTTTCACCATTGGGATAATGTCTCCACATTTTTAGAGTAAAAATTACATCTGATAACTCAAGAACATGAGTTGGATAGTCCTATTAATGAGTTTTCAACTACCTTGATGCATAATAAATAACTCTCTATCATTCTACATAAGGAAACAACCAAGTCCTCTCCTTGATGCATCACTATAAATCAAAAATCCAAAATTTATTGACTGTAGAGTCAATATCATAGAATTCACCAATCTCCACTTCAATTCTTAAAAACATTCTTCAAATTCCTTTGTCCAAATAACATTAAACCCTTTATAGGTAATATTGGTTAACATGTTAGCTAACTAGTAATTTTTTTGATAAAATTTCCGATAGTAACCTGCCAAACCAATGAAACTACATAACTTAGTTATGTTTTTCAGTGTAGGCCATTCATGGCATTCCTTGGTCTTTGAAGGATCAATTGAGATTCTATCCTTAGAGGAAATATAGCCAAGAAAAGAAACTTTTTGAAGCCAGAATTTACACTTGCTAAATTTTTCATATAATTCTTTTCTTCTAAGAGTTTTAAGAATAATTATCAAGTGGTTTTCATGGTCCTTATAGTTCATAGAGTACATCAATATATCATAAATAAATACCACAATTTTTTAGAGATGTTCCTTGAATACTCTATTAATTAGATATATAAAAATAGAGGTTTAATTAGTCAATATAAATGGAATTAGTGCAAACTTATAATGTCCATACCTTGTTTGAAATGTTGTCTTTAGAATATCTTCTTCTTTTTACTTGTAATTGATGATCTCTATAATGAAGGTAAATCTTTAAAAAATATTGAGATCTATAAAGCTGGTATAATACAACATAGATGCAAGGAAGTGGATACTTATTATTTATCATTATACAATTGATTTCCCTATAATCAATGCACAACCTCATAGATCTGTCTTTCTTCTTAATAAAAAGAATAGGGGCACCCCAAGGTGAAACATTGGGGCATATAATTCCCTTACCACTCAACTTCTCTAGTTATTTATTCAACTTTATTAAATTTACAATGGTTATTATATAGGGGTTCTATGATATAGGTATTTCATCATGGATTAAATAAATAGAAAACTCAAATCCCAGATCAGGTGGATATCCAGGTAATTCCTTAGGAAGTAAATCAATGTATTCTTGTAAAATAGGTATATCCTTAATTTAAAGATTACCTTTTCATTAGTAGTTTTTTATACTATTCACCTCCAAGATTCTAATTTATAAGAGATACTAGAGGTGGATTCATATACAACTCAGATGATTATGGATCCCCTCTAAAGATATGAAATTACATATCTTCATCACAAATTACAATTTCCTTCTCTTTGCAATAAATTTTTGAATTATATTTTAAAATCCAATCCATAACAAGTATTATATCAAAATCAACCATAGATATGATAATAAAATTAGTAAATAGAGATAGTTTATGTGTTATAATTGTAGAGACCCAAATATTGACGTATATAGACATTACAATACTTTTGCGGAATACTTGATATATGACAAAAACAGATGCCCAAAGACCGAATTAGTTTAGTGTATTTGGAAACTCGAAACATAATCTCCTAATCATGATGAAAGATCTTAAACATCCCCCATAAAGATCTTCTCCTTTAATTTTCTTACCTAAAACCTTTATTTATATCCTAGGGAAAAGAAAACATAAAAAGGGGTGAGATCAAATGCTCAGTAAGGGTAAACATGGAGAACATAAAACCATCCCTAAACATTTGAACGTTAGAACATGAACATAAAACATCAAAATCATGAGTAATGACATAAATATTGGAAGAACATAAGGCATAGATCAAAAAAGAACATTAATCATGATAAAATAGCATGGGGAATAAAACATGTAATTGTGGAAAACCATTAATCACATGATATGATTTCCATAGTAGCCAAGGCATTTCTTCCAAGACCATCATAGTGGACAAAGTCCCTTACTGAATCGAGTTCACTCATCGTTCCAGTACTGTATCACTGAACCGGATTAACTTTCCATTACAAACATGTCTATCTCATGAGATATAAATCCTAACAAAATGAATTGGAGGGAGATATAGGTCCCACCCATCTCATAATTAAATCATTCTTACGTGTGCCAAAACATAAAATTAAATCATTCAACATAACCCAAAGAATAAAATGGGTTTCATAAACATCATCCCACCATAACATATTCCATATAAAAGAAATGGATATCATTTCATCATAAGAAAAGTTAAACCATATAAATCATAGATACATTATACTTGAAACATACACATATGAAATAATGTCATCTTATATGGAATAAGGTTTTTATAAAACACTTGAAATGAATTATTGAGGAAAATATCATTTATTCTTCAAAATCATTTTCTTATCACAAAATGCCATGCAATTTTAAAAGAAAAGTATTTTGTTGAAAATAGTCATGAAATATTGTAGAATAAGCTTTATGAAAATAAGGCATTATAAAACTATAAAAATCTATTCATGCCGTATAAGTTAAAAAAAATTCTCCTCGTACTTTTAATGAAAAGTCAAAAAGTACCACATATGGTAAACAAAAGCAAGATTCCTTCCATAACACAAAGTAAAGGTCAATAAGGGTAAACATGAATTTAAGAATACATGGAAGAATATTAAATACTTTATGAAAAAAAATTTATGGTCATGGATGAAAAATATAACCCCAATAAATACTTATGAATAAACAATCTCAGATAAGAACGAGATTGGAATAATTATCCCTTACCTTAGGTCCAATTTCTTCCGTACGTGTCTGAAAATTCTTTATAGTGGTTTTAAACAAATTATTAACTTGTAACAGAACCATAATAATTTTTATGATATCATATATGATTCACTTATGAGTTTATATTACCCATTGTTTTGTCAATTCCATTTTAAAACAACATTTTGGGTAAAATCGTTTCATTTATCGTACGTGTTTGGACTTGTTGTTCGTGATATTATTACATATATCCTAATTTAAAAAATTCCATAATGTAAAACATGATTTATATATAACATATATATTCATCATATAAATATATATGGTATATCAATAAATGGAATGAAATACACCGTTCATGGAGACGGTAGGTCGTACGTACGCATGAACGCTGTATTTGTTTCCTTATTGAATTGAATGGAATTAAGTAAATGAAACATATATGTACATAAATCCAGTATCATTATTATTTCATATCTTTCATGATTATTTTTTATATATACTTTATAATCATTCTTGAATGGTTTACATGGAGAATGAATCTCATCGCGTCGTGGAGACAGTAATCCGTACGTACGCACAAGCGATGATATCATTCCCATAATTATTGAATGGAATTGGAGTGGATGATATAATATCTCAGAATCCTTATGATGTTATATTAACCATATATAGTTATTATTTACACCATTATACCCATACAAGTAAGGTGGTGGTGGAAAAACAGATTACACCACGATGTGGAGACGGTATTCCTGACGTACGCACGCGTGGTGATTTTGTTTTCCGTAGGATGGATAGAAGGTGAAATAGGGTGGTTTTATATTTAAAATAACAAATCAGTATATGAGTGATACTGATGTTATTATTTTATAATGAAACAAATAAATAAGAGGAAGTATAAGAAGAAAGAAACTTGAATGAATCGGTAGAAGAGATTATCTTTTCCTCGACATGCCTCTTTTAAACTTCCTCTTAATACACTAGAGTTGGTCTTTTAGAAGACCATAACCTCTATGATATAACTAGAGATGTTTATAAGAGAAATGTTCAGGGTTTGGATTATCTTTAAGGCTCTAAATTGTGTGTGGAGGAGAGGGAGGTGGTGCCCATTTATAAGGGAGGAGAGGGTCACCTTTGGAAATATAAGAAATATTAATTTATAATAAATTCCAACCCCACTTAAAAACCTAGAAAAATTACTCAATTATAAGATAAGACGAGATAGAGTTTTAATATCATCAACCAATAAAATTTAGACATGTTTTTAATTTATTTTAAACATTATCAAATTGATTTATCCTTATTTAATCTATTTAATTTTATTTCTGGTAATAACATTCTAAATTTTAAATTGTTATAAATAATTACTTATGAGTTATGAATTTTTCATAATTGGATATTTATGAAATTTTAGACCATATAAATTTAATTTAATAATTTTTAAATATTTTTGGGATTTTAAAACAATTTTATAATATGTTATTTTTATAAAATAACAATAGTGTCAATTTAAACACTATTCATTTATTTGAATTTAAATAAAATCTACACAGAGGATATATTCAAAAAAAAATATTTAATAGATTCCTAATATTTCATATGCATCTATAAAATTTGTGGATCACATTAAATAGTTCATATAATATTTATTTTAATATTTTTAAAACCATTTATTTGATATTTCAATCAATAAAATAATTTCAACATCACTATTGTGTCATCATTAATGATAAATATTTAATCCCTAAAAATTATAAATAAATTCACATGATGTAGATAATTTTATTATATTTCTGGAGGCTATTCATGTTTGAAGTTTTATGAAGTTTATCACTAAAGTAAAATTATTACACTTATAAGATATAAGAGAGTGACATGTTGTCACTTTCTTTGGTTTTAATTATAATTATATCATTTTCTTGGTCAATGGCCCATGAAACGAATATATTCCAACCCTTAGGTGATATGGGTCTACTTTTAGTCATCCAATAGAATTTTGGCTCGTGTTATGGTAATTTTATAATCTTATTTTTACCCTTAATTACCCGGATCACCTTTAACTATAGTAAATAAAAATTACCGTAGTTACTATTCATAATGTAAAAAAAATAAAAGTAACCTATTAACATAATTTAGACCCACTGAATCCAAATATAGAATCCATTTTTCAAAATCCAAAACAAAAAAGTTTAAGTAATTAATTTAAAATTAATACCGTTGTTAAGAAATCAAGTTTTAAAAGTTAAAATATTGTCAAAGATTAAAATGTTTTTACCTATGAATTCAATATAAAATTAATAGTAATGACATGAATTATATTAAATGATAAAAATATATTCTATTTATACTTTCAAACTATTCAATATTATAATTTAACAATATAAATTATCTCGATGAAAAAAGATGTTTTTAATTAATATTTAGCATAATTTTACTATTCATCAAAATAAGAAACTTATCAGAAAAATATCAAAAATTTATTCAAAGTAAATTTTTATATCTTGATTCCAAAGAAGAATTTTATTTGGTAAAATTGAACTTATAAACATTTCAAAAACATGACTTAAAGTGGGTGCACAATCAAAAGGCGGCAAAACTGCATTTTTTGAAAAATAGTCATTTTACCCGAAAAAATTATTTGGTTCATATACCATGTTCTATAAAATGTGTAAGATGAATTATAATGTCATAAAATTAAAAATGTAGTTACTACTATTCATAATGTCTAATTCATAATAATATTATACCAATATATCGTTGTTTAGTGAAACTCGGTATTGCGTACTACACATGCTATCAAGGAAGGTCGCAATTGTGTGTAATGCAAGGCAAGTCAGGGCTGTGTGTAGCACATTCTCCCTTTGGTGTTTCATATCGCATAATCAAAACTTATTTCATTTATACATTAAAAAAATCTATACTTAATGTTGCGTAGAATAATTTCCACAAAACGAACTTGAAATTGTGTGTAACACGAGCCAAGAATAATGTTGTGTATACTGCAAGCTAATACGATGTTGCATATAGTACAAGCTAATCTTGGTGTAGTGTAATATAGAATACATCAAAGAAATTAAAAAATAATATATCTCATAAAATCTTGGGGTGTTAAATTCTACCCCCCTTAAAATGAATTTCGACCTCGAAATTCGTTGGGGTTATAAATCGTTTACTACTTGAAAGTTTCATTCATAGAAACCCACATCATAAATATGAATACTAAAACATAATTTTAAAAAGTGAAGAATGAAACATAATGGTTACCCAAATTAACTCATCAATGGGTTTCCACATAGGAGAACATAGGTTAAAATATGGATATAGAAGAGAAATATAACCATCAACTTCTGATGAAGAGTGGTAGAGGACATGGCTATGAAAAATCCAACAGTCAAAAAGCCATAAATTTGTGATGATATAAAAAACCATATGATTCATCAAATATGAGGGTACTAGGGAAACGTTTTTGGTTTTCAAGATCATTTCCCTAATGTAGAAGAATTAAAAGAAATACTTACATTATTTTTGTACAATCTCAATGTTGTTTGTGCCTTGAAGTATTCCACTTCATCTCTTAAATAAATGAAGTTGAATTTGTCTTCTGTGAAGTGTTAGCAGATCATGCTATAGAATGATAGGTCATTCCATCTGTCTCAAACATAAGGTTAGCAAAAGTTATATACATAAGTCCATCTTATGATGAGATTAACCGTATATGATTCCAAAAATGGACTTATACTTCAACTATCATACTGCTTAATAAAATAAAACTAATTTCTACTAACCAGGTACTTCCTGTAGGCCAATGGTAGGTGATAAAGGCCTGTCGCACTTCAGTAGTGGGTTCGATTCCCATATCCTTGTCCGATGCGATGGGTTGTCACCCATCTTACTGATTTTCCTTTTTCTAAAACTATACTATTAAAACATTCCATAAATAATATAAATAATTTCTAGCCTTAAACAATACTATCTGATGTCCAACTTAATGCATTCCAACCATTAGGCTTATCGGAAATACTTCTGTCCAATCTCATAGTATACAGAAATAGACTACTTGAAAAGTCATCTACCAAGCATGTGAATACCATAATTTATCCTCCATATATCATAAGATATATCTTGTTGGTCACATTCCAAACAATTGAGTTCCTTAATCATGTATTCTCTTGAAAAATGAATACCCATTGACCCTTAGTAAAAATATGAATTCTGTCAAAAGTTAACTCTTTCCACATACCAAAATCCTAAAATTTCTAGATACTCAAACCATGATATCACTTTGTACTTATATCAGTCATGAGATCATTAATAATATCAAAAATATTATTTTCTCCTTATCCATTCATTATGCGCATATCATCTACTTTCCAAAAATATTTGAATAACCTTTCATGGTTACCAGTACCATTCAACATATAATTTGAAATACTTTAGGAAAAACAATAGTGTAACAATACTTAAATGTTTCTTTAATCCATAGTACCATTAACACAACTCTTGGTAAACATACAATCATTCCACTACCTTCTTAAACCGTTGACCGAGCTTCATTATTTTATTACTCAACACTTCTTTCATCTCATATATCATTTGTAGTTTCTTCATCATCATAAACATAAATACTACTCATATGACCATGATGATTATCTTTAAGATATTTTCCCTCAGGGAATTGGTTTGAATAATGCCCATATATTCCACATTTAAAACATTTAATCATTGTTGATGTCGTAGCAATACCATTATCCTTTTCCATGGTGTTAACTGAACCTTTTCCTTTGCATTTACTGGCTTTGTGTCTTTTTCCACACACAAAGCATCTTCTAGTTCCTTTTAAACATTCTCCTTGATGCCTCTTCCCACATTATTTACATGATGGAAATTGAAATTTCTTTCCTCTATGATCATCATGAAACTCTATCTTTATCTTATTAGTAGAGTCAGGAAACTTACCAAAGTTGATATTATTGATCATATTATGAGATTGTTGATTAGGAATAATAATGATGTTTTGCCTTCCAAATACCATTTCATTTGGATTCTTAGGAAGAATATCGTTCCATTGTCCATCATATTCTCCATTAACATGAATATTCCTTTTTTCCAACTATTTTCTAAAACCCAAAAAGAATAGTGTGAGAGGCCAAAATCATCCTAGGAAAACAACATAATAAAGGGGAGTACTTTCAATCTCTAACATCTTAGGTTTAATCTGTGGTTATTCATGATTGTTATCATATTTCTACGACTATAACCTATACTTATACATACCCTTAGTGACATCCCTAGACATACCTTAGAAATATCTCTAGGGATCTCACTTAAAGTTTTCGCATCCTAGTTTCCAAAGGTTGACTAAACTTTCACTCTGATACTAACTGTAGAGACCCAAAGCTTGACGTACATAGACATTACAATGATTTTTTAGAATACTTGATACATGACAAAAATAGATCCCCAAAGATTGTATTAGTTTAGTGTCTTTGGAAACTCAGAACATAATCTTCTAATCATGGTGAAAGATCTTCAACATCTCCCATAAAGATCTTCTCCTTTGGTTTTCTTACCTAAATCCTTTCTTTATATCCTAGGGAAAAGAAAACATAAAAAGTGGTGAGCTCAAATGATCAGTAAGGGTAAACATGGAGAACATAAAACAATCCCTAAACATTTGAACGTAAGAACATGAACATAAAACATCAAAATCATGAGTAATGACATAAATCTTGGTAGTACATAAGGAATAGATAAAAAAACATTAATCATGATAAAATAGCATGGGGAATAAAACATGTAATTGTGGAAAACCATTGAGTACATGACATGATTTCCATAGTAGCCAAGACATTGCTGCCAAGACTATCATAGTGGACAAAGTCCCTTACTGAATCGAGTTCACTCCTCGTTCCAGTCCTGTATCACTGAACCGGATTAACTTTCCATTACATCCATGTCTATATCATGAGATATAAATCATTTCAAAATGCATTGGAGGGGGATATAGTTCCCACCCATATCATAATGAAATCATTCTTACGTGTGCCACAACATAAACATAAATCATTCATCATAACCCAAAGAATAAAATGGGTTTCATAAACATCATCCCATCATAACATAATCCATATAAAACAAATGGATATCATTTTATCATAAGAAAAGTGAAACCATGTAAATCATAGAGACATTATAATTGAAACATACCCATATGAAATAATTTCATCTTGGATGGAAAATGGTTTTGATAAAACACATGAAATGAATTCTTGAGGAAAATATCCTTTCTTCTTCAAAATAATTTTCTTGATCAAAATGACATGCAATTTTAAAAGAAAAGGATTTTATAGAAAATATTTATCAAATCTTGTAGAGTAATATTCATCAAAATAAGGCGTTGTAAAACTGTAAAAATCCGTTCATGCCGTATAAGTTAAAAAAACATTCTCCTCGCACTTTTAACGGAAAAGTCAAAAAGTACCACATATGGTAAACAAAAGCAAGATTCCTTCCATAACACAAAGTAAAAGTCAATAGGGGTAAAAATGACTTTAAACATATATGGAAGAATATTAAAAACTTTATGAAAACATTTTTATGGACATGGATGAAAAATTTAACCCCAGTAAATATTTACGAATAAACAATCTCGGATAAGAACGAGATTGGAATAATTATCCCTTACCTTAGGTCTAATTTATTCCATACATGTTAGAAACTATTGTATAGTGGTTTTAAAAATATTATTAACTTTTAAAAGAACCATAATGATATTTATGATATCATATATAATTCAATTATGACTCTATATTACCCGTTCTTTTGTCAATTCCATGTTAAAGCAGCATTTTGGGTAAAATCGTTTCATTTATCGTACGTGTTTGGACTTGTTGTTCTTGATATTATTAATTATATCCTGATTTACTTAATTCAAGAATTTAGAATATGATTTATATATAACATATATATTCATCATATAAATATATATGGTAGATCAATAAATGGAATGAAATACACTGTTCATGGAGACGGTAGGCCGTACGTACGCATGAACATTGTATTTGTTTCCTTATTGAATTGAATGGAATTAATTAAATGAAACATATATGTAAATAAATCCAGTATCATTATTATGTAATATATTTCATGATTATTTATTATATATACTTTATAATCATTCTTGAATGGTTAACATGGAGAATGAATCTCATCGCGTCGTGGAGACGGTAATCCATACGTACGCATGAGCGATGATATCATTCCCATAATTATTGAATGGAATTGGAGTGTATGGTATAATATCTCAGAATCTATATGATGTTATTATAACCATATATTGTTATTATTTACACCATTACACCCTTCCAAGTATGGTGGTGGTGGAAAAACAGATTACACCACGACATGGAGATGGTATTCCGTACGTACGCACGCGCGATGATTTCGTTTTCCATAGGATGGATAGAAGGTGAAATAGGGTTGTTTAATATTTAAAATAACATATTAGTTTATGAGTGATACAGATTTTATTACTTTATAATGAAACAAATAAATTAGAGGAAGTAGAAGAAGAAATAAACTTGAAAGAATTGGTAGAATTGATTACCTCTTCCTCGATGTGCCTCTTTTAAACTTTATCTTAGGGCACTAGAGTTGGTCTTTTGAAAAGACCAGAACCTCTATGATATATCTAGAGATGTTGATAATAGAAATGGTCAGGGTTTGGCCAAGCTTGAAGGCTAAAAAATGTGTGTGGAGGAGAGGTAGGAGGTGCCCTTTTATAAAGGAGGAGAGGGACATCTTTGGAAACATAAGAAATATTAATTTATAATTAATTCCAAACCCACTTAAAAACCACAAAAAATGACTCAATTAAAATATGAGATGAGATATGGTTGTAATATCATCAACCAATAAAATTTATACTATTGTATTTATTTTAAACCTTATCAAATTGATTTACCCTTATTTAATCTATTTAATTTTATTTGTGGTAATAATATTCTAAATATTAAATTGTAATAAATAATTACTTATGTGTTGTGAATTGCCCATAATTGGATAATTTATGAAATATTAGACCATATAAATTTAAATTTATAATTTTTAAATATTTTTTTGTTTTTTAAACAATTTTATAATATGTTATTTTTATAAAATAACAATTGTGTCAATTTTAACACTATTAATTTATTTGAATTTAAATAAAATATAAAAAATGGATATATTCAAAACAAAATATTTAATAGATTCCTAATATGTCATATTCATCTATAAAATTCTTGGATAAAATTAAATAGTTCATATAATATTTATTTTAATATTTTTAATACCATTTATTTGATATTTCAATCAATAAAATAATTTCAACATCACTATTGTGCCATCATTATTGATAATTATATAATCCCTAAAAATTCTAAATAAATTCACCTGATGTATATAATTTTATTATATATCTGGATACTATTAATGTTGGATGTTTTATTAAGTTTATCACTAAATTAAAATTATTACACTTATTAGATATAAGAGAGTGACATGTTGTCACTTTCTTTGATTTTAATTATAATTATATGATTTTCATGGTCAATAGTCCATGAAACGAATCTATTCTGACCCTTAGGTGATATGGGTCGACTTTTATTCATCCAATTAAATTTTGGAAGGTGTTAGGGTAATTTTATATTCTTATTTTTACCCTTAATTACCCGATTTACCTTTAACTGTTGTAAATAAAGATTACCATAGTTACTATTCATAATGTCAAAAAAATATAAGTAACCTATTAACATAATTTGGAAATGAAAAATCAAAATATGGAATCCATTTTTTAAAATTAAAAACATGGAATTTTTAGTAATTAATTTAAAATTAATCCCATTGTTAAGAAAATGAGTTTTAAAACTAAAAACATTGTCAAAAATTGAAATGTTTTTACCTACGAATTCAATATAAAATTAATGGTAATGAGATGAATTATATTAAATGGTATAAAAATATTATATTTATACTTTAAAACCATTCAATATTATAATTTAACCATATAAATTATCTCGATGAAAAAAGTTGTTTTTAATTAAAATTTAGCGTATTTTTACTATTCATCAAAATAAGAAACTTATCAGAAAAATATCAAAAATTTATCCAAAGTAATTTTTTTATCCTGATTCCAAAGTAGAATTTTATATTGTAAAATTTAACTTATAAACATGTCAAAAACTAGATTTAAAGTGGGTGCGCCATCAAAAGGCGGCAAAACTGTATTTTTTTGAAAAACACTCATTTTACCCGAAAAATTTATTTGGTTCTCATACCATGTTCTATAAAATGTGTAAGATAAATTATAATGTCATAAAATTAAAAATTTAGTTACTACTATTAATAATGTCTAGTTCATAATAATATTATAACAATATATCATTGTTTAGTGAAACCCGGTATTGCGACTACAAACGCTATAGAGGAAGGTCACGATTGCGTGTAATGCAAGCCATGTTAGGGCTGCGTGTAGTGAAATATCCCTTTGGTGTTTCATATAGCATAATAAAAACTTATTTCATTTATACATTAAAAAAAATCTGTACTTAATGTTGCGTAGAATAATTTCCACAAAACGAACTTGAAATTGTGTGTAACACGAGCCAAGAATAGTGTTGCGTATACTACAAGCTAATACAGTTTTGCATATAGTACAAGCTAATCTTGGTGTAGTGTACAATAGAAGACATCAAAGAAATTAAAAAAATAATATATCCCATAAAATATCGGGTTGTTACATTCTAGCCCCCTTAAAATGAATTTCGCCCTCGAAATTCATCGGGGTTATAAATCGTTTACTACTTGAAAGTTTCATTCATAGAAACCCACATCGTAAAAATGAATACTAAAACTTAATTTTAAAAACTGAAGTATGAAACAAAACGATTACCCAAATTAACTCATCATTAGGTTTCCACATAGGAGAACATAGGTGAAAATATGGATATGGAAGAAAAATGCAACCATCAACTTCTGATGAAGAGTGGTAGAGGACATGACTATGAAAAAGACAACAATCACAAAGACATAAATTTTTGTTTATCTACGGAACCATCTGATTCATCGAATATGAGGGTACTAGGACAACATTTTGGTTTTTCAAGATCATTTCCCTAATGTTGAAGAATTAAAAGAAATACTTACTTGATTTTGGTACAATATCAATGTTGTTTGTGCCTTGAACAATTTCCACTTCATATCATAAAGAAATGAAGCTGAATTTGTCTTCCGTGAAGTGTTAGCAGATCATGCGATAGAATGATAGGTCATTCTATCTGTCTCAAACATAAGGTTAGAAAAAGTTATATACATAAGTCCATCTTATGCTGAGATTAACCGTATATGATTCTAAAAATGGACTTATACTTCATCTATCATACTGCTTAATAAAATAAAACTAATTTCTACTAATTAGGGACTTTCTATAGGCCAGTGGTAGGTGATAAAGGCCTTTCATATGACAACCCTGCCTTTTAATACAAACTTAAACATGATTTATTGCATAAAACTTCACTTGATACAACAAAGAAGATCTAGAGGTTTAGTGTCTTTGGGTCTTAGGATCATTACATAAAAACCTAAAACCTAAAATACAACATCTTTATTGAAAACTTCCTTTACATGACCACTAGATTCCCTCGTACTTAGCATTGCATGAGATAACCTGAGGACATGCATAAGAAAAGGGTGAGCTATAAAGCCCAGTAAGGGAGTACACATGGAATAACATGAGGAGTACAATACATGTTAGAAAATAGGCATATCAATAGAGCATAAAAGAAACATGATCATAAAGGCATGATAAAGCATGATAATCATAACATGGAAATGTGGTAACAACACTTAACATGGAATTAGCATGAGCCAAGGCTCATTGCACATAAAGCATGAGTAAACCCTCACTGCACATGAAGAACAAGTAAACCCTCGTTTCACTTTAATTATCATGATTAAATACTCATTGCACATGAAGTACCATGATACTATACTTTACCCAATGCATTGGAGCACTATAAGGGTGCACCCTTCTTAAACATTTCATTTCATGCATAAGTGTGCCACATGGATCATAAAAAATGGATTCATAAAACATAATCATTTATTCCATGATAAAGGAATGTGGAATTCATAAATGAAACTTTAAAATCAATAAGTAAATGTGCATAAAGGTGAATACCCTTGATGGAGAAATGAGAATGGTATTCACTACACAATGATATTGGCTTAGAAAAATCAGTGTGATTTCGGCAGCATAACGACATGACATAAAAATTCATAAAAATGGTTGATGAGAGAGAAAGGGGTTCCTCATCATATTTAAATGTAATGGACATTAAGTAGGTCATAAATATACATGTACCAACAATTGTAATGGAATTTAGATTCATGATACAAAAGTATTTCTTGAATGTAAAAGAGGAGAGAGAAGTTCCTTTCGGAATTTCGGCATAGTAACAGGTGTACATGGGAGGCATTTAATGAGAGAAAAAGGGGTATCCCATCATTAAAACAATAAGAGGGAAGTATGGGGGAGGTGAGAAACCATACACCAACATTCACAATTGAAATTAAAAGGGCAATAGAACTTAAAGAAAATTGACAAAAATGAGAATGGAAGAAAAAAACCCTTACTTGGAAGTGTGCTTCCAAAGGCTAGAGAGAGGCCTGTGAGAGGCTTATTGGGAGCTTGGGGCACCTTGAGAGTATTCTAGAGAGAGTAGGGCAGAGGTTGGACGAACTCAAAAGGCTTTTAGTGAGGAGGAAGTGGGAGCTTTGGTGGGTTTATATAGGAAAGGTGAGGGAATTCTTTATTATTTAGGTTTGGGACCCCTTATATTAAATTAATCCAAACCAAAAACCATCCCATGATTTTTTCCCATGGTTTTTGGAAAAGGTAAGAGGAAAAAAATATTTTATAAGGCCAAATTCCTAACTTATTAAAATTTTAGGGTTGCTTATGTGGAGGTGAGTCACACTCCCATGGAAATTAATTTTAAAAGGCAAGGTGTTGAATAAGTCTTGAGGGGTCCATTAATGCTTTGAAAAGTAAGTCAAACAAACCCAAAATCAAATTATTTTATTTTTAAAACATATATTGGCTGAACATAAAGATTATAGTATTTTATTACATCACTATCGGGTCATTATGATGTCATAAAACACATTATATATTTAAACGGTATTTAATTCTTACTCAAAAATTGGACTGTCTCAGAAAATTATGAAAAATTCACCGTTAGATAATTTCGACATCCTGATTCCAAAAATAACATTTGTTTTATCTAAATAATTTTCTAAATATGTTAATTTTCACTTTTAAAATAAAAACCTACATTTATTGAAAATTCACAGGTTTGGAAAGAAATGGCTTTCAAACCTTAATAAAAATTATAATTGCATTCATAAAATTTTGAGATCATTTATATTTAACAAAAATTAATTTAATAATAAAAATAATATTTTATTAAAATATTATTTAATTCAAAAATTCCTTAATTTAATAATATATAATTCTTATTTAAATAATAACTAAAAACACTATTTGTACTTTAAAAACTATTTACAATGTATAAAAAATGACTAGAAATTATATTAATTATTATATACAAAAAAATAATGTACATGAAAATAGTACTACTTATTTTTTACATAAACCCTTAAAACAGCTTCATAAGACCTAAGGGTAAGGTGTGTGATGGTGACAGACTCTTGGGGTGGCTCGGATAGCATCGCTTGAGTGGTAATCTCTATCAACTTCCACTTTTCCCGTAGACGGTCCCGTTTGAGCTTGACATGGTGAAGCTCAGCTTGGGCTTGGTCAAGGGAGAAGCCCAAGGATGCCACCTCTTTTCGGAGCTCTAACAAATGGGCTTCGTACGGAGCAATTAAACTGGATGAGGCCATTGCTTCTTTTGTCTAAGTAAAATTGGATTTGTTAAAGCCCTATATTTATACTAATCATGTGTTCACTATTCAACGACTATATTAGCAACGGTCAAAATTCTTAACATAAAACCAATTAAGTTGACATTTTATATAAACATAAAGAGACATTTAATTAGATCAAGAGGGATTTCCATTAATGAAACTTTGGGTCGTTACAATATTCCCCCCTTAAGAAATTTCTCCCGCGAAATTTTCCTTTTCCCACACTAAAAAAAATGTGGGTAACTCAGCTTCATCATATCCTCTGATTCCCAAGTCGCTTCTTCAAACTTGTGGTTTCTCCACAACACCTTGACGAGGGGCGTTGTCTTATTTTGTAGAAATTTTTCTCTACGATCTAAGATCTTCACTGGTTTCTCCTCATAAGAAAGATCATCTTCCAATTGTACCACCTCCGAAGAGAGTACATGTGAAGGGTCTGGTATATACTTCCTTAAGAGGGATACATGAAAGACATCATGTACTTTGGCCATAGTAGGTGGAATTTATAGTCAATAGGCCACAACCCCGACACGATCAAGAATCTCGAAGGGGCCGATGTACCTTGGACTTAACTTCCCTTTCTTTCTAAACCTCATGACCTTCTTCCATGGAGATATTCATAGAAAAACCATGTCTCCAACTTAAAACTCAAGGTCTCGTCGACGGTTATCTACATAACTCTTCTATCGAATCTGAGCTGCCTTGATATGCTACTGAATGGTTTTCACCTTCTACACCATTTCCTCGACCATTTCTGGTTCAAGCAGCTTACGTTCACTGACCTCATCCCAACATGCCGGTGTTCTGCACCTTTTCCCATACAGGGCTTCATATGGTGCCATTTGGATGATCGAGTGGAAACTATTATTATAAGCGAACTCAACAAGAGGAAGATGTTGATCCCATCCTCCTTTAAAGTCCATTTAACAGGATCTCAACATATCCTCAAGTGTTTGGATAGTCCGCTCGTATTGGCCATCAGTTTGAGGATGATTGGCCGTACTGAAGTTCAGTTCAGTATTCAGAGCATGTTGAAGAGTCTTCCAAAACCTAGAGGTGAATCTTGGATCTCGGTCAGACACAATAGATAGTGGTACTACATGAAACCTTACCACTTCCCTGATATATATTCGTTCTGGTTGATCCAATGGGAAATCATCCCGAATAACAATGAAGTGTGCAGTCTTTGTAAGACGATCCACAATAACCCAGATTGCGTTGTTGCCTTTGGATGTCCTTGGAAGTCCAGTGACAAAGTCCATGGTGATGTTATCCCATTTCCATTCTGGTATGGGAAATGGTTGCATCATCCCCTTAGACTTCTGCCTCTCTGCCTTCACTTGCTGACACACCAGGCACTTTAATGTATATTCAACGATCTCCTTCTTCAAATTATCCCACCAAAAGTTTTCTTAGAGATCTCGATACATCTTTGTGCTCCCTGGGTGAATAGAGAAATTTTAACTATGTGCATCATCCAAAAGTTCCTTCTTCATCTCTGGACTTGATAGAACACATAGTATTTTCCCAAACCGCACAATTCCTTCTTCATTAACATTAAACTCCGAGGATTTACCCTTTTTGATAGCTTCCACTTTTTCTTGAATTCCCACATTATCCTTTTGAGAATCCTTTAACCTTTCCAAAATAGATGGCTGAGCAATCATTTGTGAAAGGATTGATGATGTTCCCTCATTTATGATTCCCACGTCCATCTTCATCAAGTCTAAGAATATTGGATCCTTCTCAATTCTCATCATTGATAGAATTGCTGGGTTCTTTCTACTTAGGGCATCTGCCACCTTGTTCGCTTTCCCAGGGTGGTAATGTATTGAACAGTCATAATCCTTGATGATCTCTATCCATCTTCTCTGGCGCATATTAAGCTCTTTCTGTGAGAATATATATTTAAGACTCTTGTGGTCAGTATATATCTCACATTTCTCTCCATAGAGATAATGCCGCTAGATTTTCAAGGCAAAGATCACAGCCGCCAACTCCCGATCATGTGTTGGATAGTTTTAATCATGTATTTTCAACTGCCTTGAGGCATAGGATATCACTTTATCATTCTGCTTCATCACACATCCTAATCCCTTCTTCAAAGCATCACTGAATACCACATAAAGCTCCCCACTTGTGGGTAAAGTGAGCACGGGTGCAGTGATAAGCCTCCTTTTCAACTCCTTGAAGCTTTATTTGCATTCATCACTCCATGTAAACTTTACTCCCTTCTGAGTTAGCTTGGTAAGAGGGTTGGACAATCGTGAGAAATTTCTCACAAATCATCAATAATATCCAGCTAACCCCAAGAAGCTACGGATATCCGTTACTAATGTTGGCCTCGGCCATCCCTCAATTTCATCTGTTTTGGAGGGGTCCACAGATATCCCATTGCTTGTGATGATATGGCCCAAGAACGAGACCTCCTTAAACTAGAAATCACACTTGATGTACTTTGCATATAGCTTCTCCTCACGCAAAGTCTCTAGTACATTTTTTAAATGCTCCTCATGATCCTCCTTGGTTTTGGAGTATATTAGAATATCATCTATAAAGACTACCACAAATTTTTCAAGGTAATCTCTAAATAATCTATTCATCAAGTCCATGAATATTTCTGGAGCATTGGTGAGTCCTAAAGGCATTACTATGAATTCATAGTGCCCGTACCTTGTACGAAAAGCATTCTTGGGGACATCTTCCTTCTTCACCCTTACTTGATAATATCCCGACTGAAAATACACCTTGGAGAAGTATTGTGCTCCACGCAGCTGATCAAAAAAGTCATCGATTCTTGGGAGAGGATGCTTGTTCTTTATCGTGATTTTGTTAAGTTCACGATAATTGATGCAAATCCGCATTGACCCATCCTTCTTCTTGATGAAGAGGACTGGTGCACCCCATGGTGAAGCACTTGGGCGTATAAACCCGTTATACAGATTCTCCTGTAGTTGTTTCTTCAGATCTTCAAGATAAAAAAAAAACCATTCTATATGGAGTCTTGGATATCGGTAGTGCCCCAGGTATAAGTTCAATTGAGAACTCAACATCTCTTCTAGGAGGAAGACCAGGCAGTTCCTCGGGAAACACTTCAGCGAATTCCCTCACAATAGGCATTTCTTCAAGGATGGTTTTTTCCATGGACTCAATCATCTGATCCAGATACATGTGCTCATAAGGCAGTAATATCCATGATTGAGATGATGGAGCTAAATGAGATTCATCTTCCTCCTGACACTTGTAAAGAATCGGGGGTCAATTCTCCATATGGAGCATGATTTCCCTCTCCCAACAATTTATATTGGATCTATATAAGGAAATCCAATCCATGCCAAGAATTGCATCAAATTCCACTAGAGGGAGTATGACAAGGTTCGCCGGGAAATTCAATCCACAGATTATAACAGGGGAGGACATATATTCATGGGATGAAATGATTGCCCCATTTGCCGCACTCACCGACATCTTTACTTCCATGATTTGTGGTGGTGCTGGGATTGTTCTACTAAACTTTTGAGATATAAAAGAATGCGTAGAACCTGAATCAAAATGCACATTCACTATTATTGAATGAATAACTAGCGTACCTGTCACCACTTCGTTGTCGGGGTTCAATTCGGCAGAAGTGATGGAAAAATCTCTTCCTTGCTGTCTTAGAGGTTGTTGGTTGCCTCCGATAACACTTGGATTAGGGCACTGATTTGAAAAATGACCCGGTTATTTTCATTTGTAGCATTGAACAACACGTTGAGGTTCGATCAGAGTGTTCCTCTCCTCTATCGCTGTCGCGGGTCTTTCTTGCTGACAGTTAACAGCCAGGTGCCCTTCTCTTCCACACCTGAAGCATTTTCTCATCCCCTTAAGGAAATATCCATGGTGCTTATTTCCACACTTTTGGAAAGTGGGGTGCTGGATCTTATTAGCACCGTTGAATTTATCCATCGGACCAACAGTATTGAAGTCCACCTTACGCTTCTTGTCCCCATGATACCCCTGTGATTCCCCAATCTCCATTTTGACCTTAAGGGCACATCATACAATTTCCTCATAGCTGTCGAAGTCACAGATCGCTAATGCTTTCCGCAAGCTAGGCTTTCACCCACCAAGGAAGCTGTCAACCTTGCATTCAGGGGTAATGACAAAGCCGGAAGCGTACCGTGCAAGCCTTGTGAATTTTTCCTCGTACGCTCCAACAGATTCTTCATCTTTTTTGCTTGAGGGAAAGGAAGTCCCTTTCCATCTTTAGACGGAGGGTGTGTGGAAAATATTTATCGAAAAAAATCTTCCAGAAATCCTTCCATTCCAAAGCCTTGATCTCCTCCTCAGGCTTCGTATTTTTGATCAACGTCCACCATTGATCAGCTTCACCCTCCATATTATAAGCCTCCGGGATAACCTTCTCTTGTTCAGAACATTGGAGGATGGAGAATATCTTTTCAATGGAGTTGATCCATTGTTCAGCGATCGTGGGATCAGATGATCCACTAAAAGTAGGATGCCTTTGCCTCATGAAGCTCTCAATAGTGACTTGTTCCTTCTTAGGGGGGTTTGGACGTTCCTCTTGACCCATGTTTCTATTCAAAACTTGAGTTAGCTGAGAGAGAAGCATGACAAAGTTTGCGATTCCCGCTCCCATTGGATTGGGCATCTCATTAATACAGCCATCACACTGATCTTCACAACGGTTGTTAGCCCGAGTCCTCCTATTAACGGCCATTGGCTGGAATAAAAGTAAATTTAGGGGTAACACATAAAGGGTAATCCAAAGACAGAAGTTGATGACTTATAAATAAACTTTCATTCCTTAACTCATGAGTCTATAGGCTTCAATCTTGGATTTTCATGATCTACTTTCTTACAAATATTCATAGGGGCATTTTTTTAAATTCCCTTAATAAGGGTTCATACTAAGCTTTTGAATTCATCAAAACATATCCCCCAGGAGTGTCGTAACCAAGAGTGCAACAAGTCCTATTGTCATGCCCCAGTTCCCGTTCGAGTCCAGCTCAAATCGGTGTTTTCGGGTTTTACCACTAGGATACATCTATGCTAGAGCCGCCTCTACCTGATCGTATCCAGACAGGGATGTATTTGCTTGATAACCCACTTACTCAATACTCACCAAAACTTAGGGACTTTTTTATTGTACTTAGTCTTGTATCTAAGGCTTTACTAGGGTTTCCTAATCCCAAAAATAACTAAACCTATCCTCTGATACCAACTATGACAACCCTTCCTTTTAATACAAACTTAAACATGATTTATTTCATAAAACTTCCCTTGATAAAACAAATAAGATAGAGAGGTTTAGTGTCTTTGGGGCTTAGGATCATTACATAAAAACCTAAAACATGAAATAAAACATCTTTATTGAAAACTTCCTTTACATGACCACTACATTCCCTCGTACTTAGCATTGCATGGGATAACCTGAGGACATGCATAAGAAAAGGGTGAGCTATAATGCCCAGTAAGGGAGTACACATGGAATAACATTAGGAGTAAAATACATTTTAGACAATAGGCATATCAATAGATCATAAAAGAAACATGAACATAAAGGTATGATAAATCATGATAATCAAAACATGGAAATGTGGCAACAACACTTAACATGGAATTAGCATGAGCCAAGGGTCATTGCACATAAAGCATGAGTAAACCCTCGTTGCACATGAAGCACGAGTAAACCCTCGTCGCACTTTAATTAGCATGATTCAATACTCATTTCACATGACGTATCATGATACTATACTTTACCCAATGCATTGGAGCACTATAAGGGCGCACCCTTCTTAAACATTTCATTTCATGCATAAGTGTGCCACATGGATCATAAAAAATGGATTCATAAAACATAATCATTTATTCCAAGATAAAGGAATGTGTAATTCATACATGAAACTTTACAATCAATAAGTAAATGTGCATAAAGGTGAATACCCTTGATGGAGAAATGAACATGGTATTCACTACACAATGATATTGGCTTAGAAAAATCGGTGTGATTTCAGCAGCGTAACGACGTGACATAAAAATTCATAAAAATGGTTGATGAGAGAGAAAGGGGTTACTTATCATATTTACATGTAATGGACAGTAAGTAGGTCATAAAGATACATGTCCCAACAATTTTAATGGAATTTAGATTCATGATACAAAAGTATTTCTTGAATGTAAAAGAGGAGAGAGAAGTTCCTTTTGGAATTTCGGCATAGTAACGGGTGTACATGGGAGGCATTTAATGAGAGAGAAAGGGGTCTCACATCATTCAAACAATAAGAGGCCAGTATTGGGGAGGTGTGAAACCATACCCCAACATTCATAATTGAAATTAAAAGGGCAATACAACTTAAAGAAAATTGACAAAAATGAGAAAGGAAGAAAAAAACCCTTACTTGGAAGTGTGCTTCCAAAGGATAGAGAGAGGCTTGTGAGAGGCTTATTGGGAGCTTGGGGCACCTTGGGAGGATTCTAGAGAGAGTAGGGCAGAGGTTGGACGAACTCAAAAGGCTTTGAGTGAGGAGGAAGTGGGATCTTGGGTGGGTTTATATAGGAAAAGTGAGGGAATTCTTTATTATTTAGGTTTGGGACCCCTTATATTAAATTAATCCAAACCACAAACCATCCCATGGTTTTTTTCAAAGGGAAGAGGAAAGAAATATTTTATAAGGCCAAAGTCCGAACTTCTTAAAATATTAGGGTTTCTTATGTGGAGGTGAGTCACACTCCCATGGAAATTAATTTAAAAAGGCAAGGTGTTGAATAAGTCTTGAGGGGTCCATTAATGCTTTGAAAAGTAAGTCAAACAAACCCAAAATAAAATTATTTTAATTTTAAAACATATATTGGCCGAAAATAAAGATTATAGTGTTTTATTACATCACTATTGTGTCATTATGATGTCATAAAACACATTATATTTTTAAACAGTATTTAATTTTTACTCAAAAATTGGACTCTCTCAGAAAATTATGAAAAATTCACTATTAGATAATTTTGATGTCCTGATTCCAAAAATAACATTTATTTTATCTAAATAATTTTATAAATATTTTAATTTTCACTTTTAAAATAAAAACCGACATTTATTGAAAATTCAAAGGTTTTGACAGAAATGGATTTCAAACCTTAATAAAAATTATAATTGCATTCATAAAATTATAAGATCATTTATATTTAATAAAAATTAATTTAATAATAAAAATATTATTTTTTAAAATATTATTTAATTCAAAAATTCCTTAATTTAATAAAATAGAATTCTTAGTTAAATAATAACTAAAAACACTATTTGTACTTTAAAGACTATTTACAATGTATCAAAAATGACTAGAAATTATATTCATTATTATATAAAAAAAATAATGTACATGAACATAGTACTAATTATTTGTTACATAACCCCTTAAAATAGCTGCATAAGACCTAAGGGTAAGGTGTGCGATGGTGACCGACTCTTGGGTTGGCTCAGATTGCATCGCTCGAGTGGTAATCTCTATCAACTTCCACTTTTCCCGTAGACTGTCCCGTTTGAGCTTGACATGGGGAAGCTCAGCTTGGGATTGGTCAAGGGAGAAGCCCAAGGATGCCACCTCTTTTCCGAGCTCCAAAAAATTGGCTTCGTATGGAGCAATTCTACTGGACGAGGCCATCACTTCTTTTGTCTAAGTAAAATTGGATGTGTTAAAACCCTATATTTATACTAATCATGTCTTCACTGTTCAACGACTATATTAGTAACGGTCAAAATTCTTAACATAAAACCAATGAAGTTGACATTTTATATAAACATAAAGAGACATTTAATTAGATCAAGAGGGATTTCCATTAATGAAACTTTGGGTCGTTACTTTTCACACTTCGGTTGGGGGTTCGATTCTCGCATCCTTGTCCAATGTGACGGGTTGTCACCCATCTTACAGGTTGTCCATTTTCAAAAAATATTCTATTACAAAATTCCAGAAATAATATTAAAAATTTCTAGCCTTAAACAATACTATCTGATGTCCAACTTAATGCATTCCAACCTTTAGGCTTATCGGAAATACTTCTGTCCAATCTCATAGTATACAGAAAATGACTGGTAGAAAGGTCATCTAACAAGAATGTGAATACCATCATTTATCCCTAATATATCATAGGATATATCTTTTTGGTCACATTCCAAGCATTTGAATTCCTTAATCATGTATTATCTTGAAAAGTGAATACCCATTGAACCTTAGTAAAAACAAGAATGCTGTCAAAAGTTAACTCTTTGCACATACCAAAATTCCAAAATTTCTATATACTCAAACCATGACATCACTTTGTCCTTATATTAGTCATGAGCTCATTAATAATATCCAAAATATTATTTTCTCCTTATCCATTCATTATGCACATATCATCTTATTTCCAGAAATATTTGAATAACCTTTCATGGTTACCAGAACCATTTGACATATACTTTCAAATACTTTATGAAAAATAATAGTGTAACAATCCTTAAATGTTTCTTTATTCCATAGTACCATTAACATAAATCTTGGTAAACATAAAATCATTCCACTACCTTCTCAAACCATTTACCGATATTCATCATTTTATTCCTCAACACTTATTTCATCTCATATATCATTTGTAGTTTCTTCATCATCATCAACATAAATACTACTCATACGACCATGCTATTTCTATTCATGATATTTTCCCTTAGGGAATTGGTTTGAATAATTCCCATACATTCCACATTTAAAACATTTAATCATTGTTGATGTCGTTGAAATATCATTATCCTTGTCCGTGGTGTTAACTGAACCTTTTCCTTTTCACTTACTGGCTTTGTGTCCTTCTTTTCCACACCCAAATCATCTTCAAGTTCCTTTGAAACATTTTCCTTGATGCCTCTTCCCACATGGTTTACATAAGGGAAATTGAACTTTCTTTCCTCTATGATCATCATGAAACTCCATCTTTCTCTTATTAGTAGAGTCGGGAAATTTACCAAAGTTGATATTATTGATCATATTATGAGATTGCTGATTAGGCATAATAATGATGTTTTGCCTTCCAAATCCCATTTTATTTGGATTCTCTGGAAGAATATCATTTCATTTTCTATCATATTTTCTATTAACATCAATATTCTTTTTTCCAGCCATTTTCTAAAACCCCAAAAGAATAGTGTGAGAGGCAAAAATCATGCTAAGAAAACAACATAATAAAGGGGAGTACTTTCAATCTCTAACATCTTAGGTTTAATAATAGGTTATTCATTATTGTTATCATAATTCTACGACTGTAACCTATACTTATACATACCCTTATGGAAATCCCTAGACATACCTTAGAAATATCTCTAGGGATCTCACTTAAAGTTTTCACATCCTAGTATCCAATGGTTGACTAAACCTTCGCTCTGATACCAAATGTAGAGACCAAAAGCTTGACGTACATAGAAATTACAATACTTTTGCGGAATACTAGATACATGAAAAAAATAGACGCCCAAAGACCATATTAGTTTAGTTTCTTTGGAAACTCATAAAATAATCTTCTAATCATGGTAAAAGATCTTCAACATCTCTCATACATATCTTCCCCTTTGATTTTCTTACCTAAAACCATTCTTTATATCCTAGGGAAAAGAAAACATAAAAAGGGGTGATCTCAAATGATTAGTAAGGGTAAACATAGAGAACATAAAACAATCCCTAAACATTTTAATGTAAGAACATGAACATAAAACATCAAAATCATGAGTAACGACATAAATCTTGGCAGTACATAAGGCATAGATCAAAAAAGAACATTAATCAGGATAAAATATCATGGGGAATAAAACATGTAATTGTAGAAAACAATTAAGAACATGATATGATTTACATAGTAGCCAAGGCATTGCTGCCAAGACCATCATAGTGGACAAAGTCCCTTATTGAATCGAGTTTACTCCTCGTTCCAGTCCTGTAGCACTGAACCAGATTAACTTTCCGTTCTAGACATGTCTATCTCATGAGATATAAATCTTTACCCAATGAATTAGAGGGATATATAGGTCTCACCCATCTCATAATAAAATCATTCATACGTGTGCCACAACATAAACATAAATCATTCATCATAACCCAAAGAATAAAATGGGTTTCATAAACATCATCCCATCCTAACATAATCCATATAAGAAAATGGATATCATTTCATCATAATAAAAGTGAAACCATGTAAATCATAAAGACATTATACTTGAAACATACACTTATGAAATAATGTCATCTTAGATGGAAAATGGTTTTGATAAAACACTTGAAATGAATTCTTGAGGAAAATATCCTTTCTTCTTCAAAATCACTATCTTTTCACAAAATGCAATGCAATTTTAAAAGAAAAGGATTTTTTTAAAATAGTCATGAAATATTATAGAGTAAGATTAATGAAAATAAGTCATTATAAAACTGTAAAAATCCATTCATGCCATATAAGTTAAAAAAACATTCTCCTCATACTTTTAATGGAAAATTCAAAAAGTACCATGTATGGTAAACAAAAGCAAGATTCCTTCCATAACACAAAGTAAAAGTCAGTAGGGGTAAAAATTACCTTAAACATACATGTAATAATATTAAACACTTTATGAAAACATTTTTATGGATATGGATGAAAAATATAACCCCAGTAAATACTTACGAATAAATAATCTCGGATAAGAATGAGATTGGAATAATTATCCCTTACCTTAGGTCCAATTTCTTCCGTACGTGTCCGAAACTCTTGTATAGTGGTTTTAAACATATTATTAACTTGTAATAGAACCATAATAATATTTATTTTATCGTTTATGATTCAATTGTGACTTTATATTACCCGTTCTTTTGTCAATTCCATGTTAAAGCAACATTTTGGGTAAAATCGTTTCATTTATCGTACGTGTTTGGACTTGTTGTTCTTGATATTATTACTTATATCCTGATTTAATTCATTCCAGAATTTAAAACATGATTTATATATAACATATATATTGATCACATAAATATATATGGTAGATAAATAAATGGAATGAAATACACCGTTCATGGTGATGGTTGGCCGTACGTACGCATGAACATTGTATTCATTTCCTTATTGAATTGAATGGAATTAAGTAAATGAAACATATATGTACATAAATACAGTATTATTATTATTTCATATCTTTCATGATTATTTATTATATATACTCTGTAATCATTCTTGAATGGTTAACATGGAGAATGAATATCATCGCGTAGTGGAGACGGTAAATCATATGTATGCACGAGCGATGATATCATCCCCATAATTATTGAATTGAATTAGAGTGGATGATATAATATATCAGAATTAGTATGATGTTATAATAACCGTATATATTTATTCTTTACACTATTATACCCATCCATGTAAGGTGGTGGTGGAAAAACAGATTACACCACGACGTGAAGATGATATTCCTTACGTACGCACGCGCGGTGATTTCATTTTCCGTAGGATGGATAGAAGGTGAAATAGGGTTGTTTAATATTTACAATGACATATTAGTATATTAGTGATACTTATGTTATTACTTTATGATGAAACAAATAAATAATAGAAAGTATAAGAAGAAAGAAACTTGAAATAATCGGTAGAAGAGATTACCTCTTCCTCGACGTGCCTCTTTTAAACTTCCTCATAGGGCACTAGAGTTGGTATTTTTAGAAGACCAGAACCTCTATGATATCACTATAGATGTTGATAAGATAAATTTTCAGGGTTTAGAGGAGCTTGAATGCTCAAAATTGTGTGTGGAGGAGAGGGAGGAGGTGCCCTTTTATAAGGGAGGAAATGGGAACCTTTGGAAACATAAGAAATGTTAATTTATAATAAATTTCAACCCCACTTAAAAACCTCAAAAAATAACTCAATTAGAATATGATATGATATAGGGTTGTAATATCATCATCTAATAAAATTTATAAAGGGTTTGAATTTATTTTAAACTTTATCAAATTAATTTATCTTTATTTAATCTATTTAATTTTATTTGTGGTAATAATATTATAAATTTTAAATTATTATAAATAATTACTTATGTCTTGTGAATTTTCCATAATTGGATACTTTATGATATTTTAGACCATATAAATTTAAATTTATAATTTTTAAATATTTTTGTGATTTTTAAACAATTTTATAATATGTTATTTTTATAAAATAACAATAGTGTCAATTTTAACACTATTCATTTATTTGAAGGATATATTCGAAAAAAAATATTTAATAGATTTATAATATGTCATATAAATCTAGAAAATTCTTGTATCACATTAAATAGTTCATATAATATTTATTTTAATATTTTTTAAACCATTTATTTGATATTTCAATCAATAAAATAATTTCAACATCACTATTGTGTCGTCATTAAGGATAATTATTTAATCCCTAAAAATTCCAAATAAATTCACATGATGTAGATAATTTTATTATATTTCTGTAGACTATTCATGTTAGAAGGTTTATTAATTTTATCACTAAATTAAAATTATTACACTTATAAGATATAAGAGAGTGACATGTTGTCAGTTTCTTTGGTTTTAATTATAATTATATCATTTTCATGGTCAATAGTCTATGAAACGAATATATTCTAACCCTTAGGTGATATGGGTAGACTTTTATTATTCCAGTAGAATTTTGGCAGGTGTTAGAGTAATTTTATAATCTTATTTTTACCCTTTATTACCTGATTTACCTTCAACTATAGTAAATAAAAATTACCGTAGTAACTATTCATAATGTGAAAAACATAAAAGTAACCTATTAACATAATTTGGACCCACTGAATCTAAATATGTAATCCATTTTTCAAAATTAAAAACAGATAAGTTTCAGTAATTAATTTAAAATTAATCCCATTGTTAAGAAAATGGGTTTTAAAAGTTAAAACATTGTCAAAGATTGAAATGTTTTTACCTATGAATTCAATATAAAATTAGTGGTAATGAAATGAATTATATTAAATGGTATAAATATATTCTATTTATACTTTCAAACCATTCAATATAATAATTCAACCATATAAATTATCTTGATGAAAAAAGTTGTTTTTAATTAAAATTTAGCGTATTTTTACAATTCATCAAAATAAGAAACTTATCAGAATAATATCAAAAATTTATCCAAAGTAAATTTTTATATCCTGATTCCAAATAAGAATTTTATATTTTCAAATTGAACTTATAAACATGTCAAATACTATATTTAAACTTGGTGTGCCATCAAAAGGCCACAAAACTGCTTTTTTTGAAAAATACTCATTTTACCCGAAAAAATTATTTGGTTCTCATACCATGTTCTATAAAATGTGTAAGATGAATTATAATGTCATAAAATTCAAAATGTAGTTACTACTATTCATAACGTCTAGTTCAAAATAATATTATAACAATATATCGTTGTTTATTGAAACCCAGTATTGCGTACTACACACGCTATAGAGGAAGGTCGTGATTGCGTGTAATGCAAGCCAAGTCATGGATACGTATAGTGCAAGCTCCCTTTGGTGTTTAATATTGAATAATCAAAACTTATTTCATTTATAAATTAAACAAAATCTATACTTAATGTTGTGTAGAATAATTTCCACAAAACGAACTTGAAATTGTGTGTAACAAGATCCATGAATAGTATTGCGTATACTGCAAGATAATATGGTGTTTCGTATAGTACAAGCTAATCTTGGTGTAGTGTACAATAGAAGACATAAAAGAAATTAAAAAAGAATATATCTCATAAAATCTCAGGGTGTTACAATAATAGGGACTCCTTGACATATCCTTATTGTAATGAGATTTCCAATAGGATTTTTGATAAAAAAAACTCCTATATTAAGGTAAATGGGAAATGTATAATTTTAATTGGAAACTGGGAAGATATAAAAGAATGAGAAGTTCTAGAATCAAATTAATAATTAGATAAATTTGAGGATATTATTAAAGTACCTTCCACCACATCATTAGAAACTTCTACCTTATCTATTTTGGTCGCATAATATTAGCCTTTCTCCCTTGGGCTTTGTTGGGGATAATATCCTTGATATCTAGTAAAATCATGGGAATAGTGTCCCCTATCCTTACACTCGAAGGCTTGAAAATTGCTGAATTATTTCTTACCCTTGCAATCATGGGCCTGATGGCCCTTTTTTCAACACTTGTAACAAACTACCATTCCCAATAGGTATGTTACATGATGTTTCTTTCCAAATTTATTGTAAGTTGGAAATTATACTCTTCACTTTTTCCCATTTTCCTTATTTCATTTTTGAGTACATTTTAGCCATATTCTTATCTTTCTTCCCTTTAAAGCCATTAAACTTGGAAAATTTCTTATCTATATTGATTTAACATTATATTATATCTTCTTCTGATAAAAATATTTCAAAGAATAGTTATTTTTGAAGAATTATCTTAAGAACATCAATGAAATGACCAATCCTACTTTTTTGATTACATATGTAGTCCACAACATGACTTGTCAACCTTGTAAAGTTAGATTTATACTTAGAAAAATTATCATCCTCCTTCAGTTTTATACTCAAGAATTGTCTCTCCATATTTGGTCATTATTCACGATGAAATTACTTTTTCAAGAAAATATCCTTAAAATATTTCCATTCCATGTTTTCAATTTTCTCTCAACCGTAGTGTTTTGAATCAATGACCACCATTGATTTTTATATCAGGAGAGATGATAAAATTCCATTAAAACCTTCTTCCTTTAATTACGTTCTAAATATAGAAATATATTCTCTAAGTAACTTATCCATTTCTCATCTATAAATGAATTTTTAGTCCCATTAAATGATGAAGTTTTTTTGTCATATGAAGTGGTATAACATTATTACATCTCTTGGTGGATCATCTTGCTCCATGTGAGTAAGTTTATTACTCATAACCCGAGTCAACTATCCCAGTATAGTTATAAGTTATTCATATCCAGTTTCAGATCTAGTTCAAAAATCATTATCCTCTCTAGATGGGAAATATCTACATAGATTACGTGCATTGATACAGTTTCTATATCATCTGTTATGAACCATTTCTAAATAATAGAATATACTATATTATGTTATGAATCAGAATGAGTAATTTAAAAATAGTAAAAAACCTAACATAAATTGAATATTAATTCATAACTAATCTCAAAATAGTAATAGTGGTTACTTTGGGAATATTCTCAAAGTTCTTTATAGGCTTACGTCTCCCTAATCTACGTTTTTCCTAAATCTAGTTTCCAAAGTTTCTACAAAACATGATCTGATACATATAGTAAAGGCCCCAACTCTAGTAGCCCGAATTTGATGGTTACTTTATTACATCGGCACTAGGTACAAGAGAACATATCACAAATGACCAAATAGTTTAGCAGTTTAGGTAAAATATATTCATACTTAAAGCTAATATAACAAATGAAAATTTAAAATACAACATAGTAACTCCATTTAATACACCATTATTCTCCTTGATTAACCTACAAATCAGTCATAATATACTTTTTGGAATCCAAGGGAAAAAGAAAAAATAAAAATTGGTGATCTTAGATAGTCAATAAGGGAATGAATATAGTGGAAGCTATCATAATTAAGCACAAACAATTATTGAATGGTAAATAACTGAAACAAATTTCATAAAACAAATAACTTGTGAATAATATGGTAGGAAGAAATGTAATTCAAATACTACAATAATAAAATGAGCTAAAACATATCCAAGGATATAAAAAATAATCATATAATTACATTGGAAGTAATAAATAATCTCAGAATGACGGAATTACTCATGAGATACATTATAAAAACACTGCTAAGGATTCAACCATGGCATCATACATAAACGGGTAATATATTATCCAATACCCAAACTTGTTTGTCTCATGAGACCTACCGATGCATTGAGGGGCTATAGAGGGACCAACCTACCACTTTATAAGTCCAATTAATTCCTTATATGAAAGGGGTAAAACATAATAAACATATAAATTAATATTGAAACTATCATATGAAATGTTAATAACTTTCCCCAATCAATAAATATAATCACAAACCATTCAATGTAATAAAAAGAATAGTATCAAAATAATACATTCTAATCGATCTGATCATAAATAATTCATTAAAATATTGTAGGTAGTATCATAAGAGTTCAACCTCAATAAAGAATAGGATTCTTCAATAGATGCTGAAATAGAGTCAAATAATTTATTAAGATCATTGAAAAAATATTGAGGAAGATACCCTTTTACTTTGAAATTACTTATGTTTAAAACACTACGAAGTTAAATAGAAAAAATTTTCTTTGAAAATAACCTTTTAAACTCCTAGAGGAATCTTAAAAACATTAAGAAAATATGATGATGAAAAAATATTCTCATTATGTATAAGTTAAAAAAAATCCATTTGTGTTTTTTGGAAAGGTCATAAAAAACCTCATTTTGAAAATGAAAAAAAGATTCATTTCAAACCATTTTGTAAATAGTTAAACATGGGTAAAAATGACTTTAAATATTCATAGGATAATATTTTTTTTGAAAATATTCATACGTAACATTTATATGGAAGAGAAATATTATCTAGTGGATAATTAAACCTAAGTAATCCTCAATAATAATGAGATTGGAAAATGAACCCTTAACTTAGGTCAGATTTCCTCCGTAGGTGTCCGAACCTCTTGTATAGTTGTTTTAAACATGTTATTAACTTATATGAGAATCATATTTATATCTATGATATCATATATGACCCCCTTATAACATTTTACCACTCGTTAATAAAAATATTTTAGACAATTTTTTTTATTTTAAACCTTATCATTTTAATTAAGCCTCTGTTAACCTATTTTAATTTTAATTATGGTAACAAAATCTTCAATATTAAATGGTTTTATTTTTTACTTACATGGTTTCAATTGGACCATAAGTGTCCAATTTATGAAATTTTAGATCATATAATAATCAATTTTTATTTTTAAGGATTATTATGATTTTTAAATAATCATAATAAAATATTTATCCCAAAAAATATCATTTTTTATAATTTTGACACTATTCATTACTTTGAACTTAATAAAATAAATAGCAGAAGATAACTTAGAAATAAATCATCTAATAAATCCCTAATATGTCAAGTTTATATAGAAAATTCATGTGTGACATTAATTATCTAAAATTATATTTATTTTAAAAAAATTAATATAATTTATTTGATTTTTCCTTTAATTAAATAATTACATAAGTATTGTGGAAGCATTTAAGTAATTATTTCTCCACTAAAAATAAAAAATAATTTAACATGATTAAGGTAATTCCATTAAATTTTAAATACTATTTATAATTGACGATATATTCTGGATAACACCATATTAAAAATTCTATAGCTATTAAAATCATGAATGTGACATCAATGAATTTTCTTTAAATAAAATATTATAAAGACCATAATTAATCACTAAAAAAATGGTCATATATCCAAACATATAATAATTATTGATGAATGTTACTCATAAAATGAAGTTGGAGAAATTTTTAAGGCAATTTTATAGTCATTAACAATTTATTTTTAACCTATATTACCCAATTTACCCTTTACCATGGTAACGAAAATTACCAAGGTTAATATTCATATTAGACCAAATAAAAGGGAAATATTTATTAGATTTGGACCTCTTAATTACAATTATGGAATCAATTTTATCAAATTAAATACTTATAAGTGGTATAAATCAATTTTAAAATAAGTACGCAAAACGCAATAAAATTCACATTTTAGAAAATGTTGTTTTTAAGAACAAAACTAGATTTATTATTATCCCATGAATAGTAAAAATATTATATGAATGTGAAATTTTTTTATTGAATATATAATTTATAAATTTCATTAAAATCATTCAATAATAATTAATAATTATAATATAAATACATTTCACAAACAAAAATAGTTTTTCATAAAAGCACTTCAATTATTATTATTATTATTATTATTTCTAATCAATTAATAACCAAAACATTTTATTCTATAAATTTATAAAAATTATAAATAGAAATAGAAATAGAAATAGAAATAGAAATTTATTTATACTTATTTATTTCCATCAAATTAGTTTCTAGGTTATAACTATCACATAATAATAGATCATGATTTTTTTAAACTTAGTGTTGCATGAAACAAAAGATATTGAAGAGATTAAATTTATTTAAAAAGAGACATAATGTAAATATTTGGGTGTTATAGTAGTTGTGAAGGAATAATCTCCCCATTTCTCTCCATGCCTTTGATGTTGTTGTTGTCAGTTGTCATAAAAAACCCTTGGCTTACTACATTAATTATCACAGTGCCCTTTTTTTCTTGCAGTTGAAACATTTAAAAATAGGATAAGGGTTAATTGAAGTATTACTTTATTCCCTCACATTTGTGGGTTTATCTCATCTGAAATCACTTTCTAGTTTCCCTTCTTTCCCACACCTAAATAATTTCCTTTTCCTCTTTATTAAATTTCTTGGATGTTTCTTCCCAAACTTTCTACAAGTGGGATATTGGACTTTCTTTCCCTTATAATACTTTTCCATCACACAACAGGAATTAAAATCCATTCTTTTATTCTTTTCTCTAAGCCCGTGAAACTATTGAGATTCTATAATATCCATTTTTATATTGAGGGAACATCAAAAAATTTCTTCATAGATGTCAAAGTTCTGAATCTCCAATTATTTTCATAGACTCGACTTTATCCCACCAAAGAAGTGGTCAAATTTACATTTAGGATAAATGAAAAATCTAGAGGTGTCTCGTGTAATACTTGTGAATTTTCCCTATATGACTTGTTGGAATCATCATCCTTTTTCTTAGGGGAAAATAAATCCCTCTACATTTTAAGTTAGAGAGTATGTGTTAAATATTTATTGAAAAATATTTTCCATAACCCTTTATAGAACATAACTTTTCTATATTCCTTAAGATTTGTATTTTTGATCGATTTCTACCATTGATAAGCTTCATCGTCCATATGGTAAACATACAACACAACCTTGTCTTTCTCAAAGCAATAAAGGATGGATAAGATCATTTCAATGCAATTGATCCATTTTTCAATGATTAAAGGATTAGAGGATTACTGTAAGTTAGGGGCCTTATTCAAATAAAGGTCTCAATTTCACCTTGATCATGTGAGTTTTCACTAGGATTCAAGTTTTTATTAAAAAATTGAGTTAATTTAGAAATTATTTAAATGTAATTTTATAATCCTACTACCATTGGGTTGGTAATTTCATTTTTTCAGTCAACACATTGTTCATCACACTGGTTGTTAACTCAGTTCTTCATATTTTTAGCCATTGAATAAAATAAAGAAGAAAAAAGGGATGAAAATATTTAAAATATTAAACACGTAAATAAGAAACCATGACCATTAAAGTGATAACTCATAAATGAAATATATTTCTCAACCTATTAATTTATAAGTTTCAATTTGAGTTATCTATGATTTATTTCCTAACATAAAGACATATGGTCATTTTTGTACCCTTAATAATGGTTCATAATTAGTTTTCAAATTTACCAAATCATATCCCAAAAGAGTATAATACAAGGTGAGAAACAAGTACATTATTTTGAGCACTAAATAATTATTGAGTCTATCTCAATGTTTCCTTTTTAGGGTTATTACCCTTAGGTATAACTATTTCAAGGCTACATCCACTTATAGTATCCAGACAGGGACATATATGATTAAAAATCTAAGAACCCAGATATTCTTTTTCAAGTATGTTTTCATTTTTTGGTGTTTTTAAAGAAAAAGAGGAGTTCTCTAGAAATTCCTTAAGTACACGTCATGTACTCTATTACCGCAGGTAGCCGGGTGCTAGCTATGTCATGGCCATGCACGCGGCCATGTGTGGTGACCTGGAGACCACCTAATGCAGGGGCTGGTGAAGCCAAGTACACGCCGTGTACTTCTAAAGTACAAGTCACGTACTTATATGCCACGTACTTTATTTTTTTCATTAAATGAACCAGGGCCTCTTTTGACGGGTAGAACTGTCTCCTTCTAGGTCTGGTTTATCCGAGAGAAATCGTACATCCGCAATTCTTTGATCCCCCGATCGAGCATCTGATCTTCGATTCAACCACCGTCTATTTCATTGGGATCACTACGGTAAGCCCTTCCTTATTCTAGAGATTAGTTTCTTAATTCCTCCTCTTTCCCAAGTTATCCTCCATTTAACGTTTTGAGAGTTTTTGTAGATCTAAGATGTTCTTGGGTGATTCAAGGCTTGAGGTTCACATATAACGATCTCCCAACACCGAGGTAGGTGGTTTGTGCCCTTCCGTTGAAATGCTTTTAGTTATATGTGAAATTTGACCAATACCCTTGAACTAGGTATTAAATGTTTACTATTTTAGCCCTGTTAATTTCATGATATTCTTGTATTCTTGAGTAGAGGTTGATTTAATGTGAATTGGGTTAATTGCTATGCTTTGGGAGTGTTTTCCCATGCATGCCTTGTTTTGACCATTTAGACCTACTTAGCCTATTAGGCTTTCTTGTTGTTTTTACCATGGCTAGTATTGTAGGATGGAGTGCTTTGTTTATTTGACACGCTGATATGCTATAGACTGCTAGCCAAGTAGTTCTTGAGGGTCACTTTGGCTGATATGATTTGTTAGTATTTCTTGACTTACACAGGGCTGTGAAAACCTGATGTAGTAGACCATAGAGAGAATGAACATATGGGCTTCTCTAGAGTGTCTGTTTACTATTACAATGTGGGACCATAGGGGGAATTGACATAAGTGCTTTCTCAGAGTGTCTGTTGTTCCTCGACATAGGCCATAGGGGGAATGTGATGTAAGTTCTTCCCCAGAGCGCCTTTAGTTACCAATACGAGACTACGGGAGGAATTAACGAAGAGTGCTTCCTTAGAGTGTCTATGATTAAGCTGAACCATAGGGGTTAGATAGAGTGTACTACCCAGAGGGTTTCTTGTCTTGTTTGGTTAAACCAGAGGGGTTAGGATATGAATACAACCTAGAGGGTTAACTTCTTTGATTAGCTGTTGCTTGATATATTATAATGAATGGATTGAAAATGTGGATTGTTTACTGCTGAGTACTTCCTTGTTTACTAATTTTTTTTAATTATTACCTGCCATATATTCACCGACTATTAGGCATAGATATTTTGGATGTTTCCTACTGAGATTCATCTCACACCCTACTTGGGACATGCTTTTGGGCCCAAATATATTATATTGTTTCAGGTGCAGATAAGGGCAAGTGCCCTTATACTTCAAATACTTGACTACTTTGGAGCTAGAGAGCATGAGAACAAGCTATGACTTGCAATAATGAGGAGTTGTTTACTTGTTTTTCTTTTGTAATTTGGATTAGTACTATATTCAGCATTGTGACTTTTTTGGCTGTTTTCCTAGACATATGTATCATGCATCATTTTATATATGTTCTCCAGTTGTTATTACTTCTAGTATTCTACCATATACTTTTGTTATGGTACTATTGTTGCTTCCTCTATTGCTATTGATTTACTTCTATTATGTTAATCTGAAAATGAGGGTATAGTTTCCCCACTATCACACCCAAGGCCCTCACTGCTAGTCGGTAGCCTCTGGCATTCGGGGAAATGCGCTTGAGGCCATGTGACCAACCAGGTATGGGACACCTCTAGGTGGCTTCTGGAATCGGGATGTTACAAAGTGGTATCAGAGGAATTATTTTTTCTTGATTTACAATTTGGATCCTACAGTCAAGGATAAGACAGAATAGGTACTTGGTAAAAAGATGTACCTGGGAGTAGCTAACCCATGTATTGGGAAAATCCAATCTACCTCGTTTATTGCAATTTTTCTAGTTTTACAATTTTTGGTTGATTTGATTTCACCTTTGGGTGACTCCCATGTATTGTGTTGTTATTTCTGATGATATTAAGGTTCTATTTCTATTGCAACCCGATGAGATTTGGGTATGCCATCTCTTGCATCATATAATAACTTTCTATAAATCACATGTCATGCATTATTTCCATGTCATTTAGGGTGAATTAGAAATTTTATGTTGTTGTGATAGATGTTGTGCTAGATATGAATGCTGTTGTGATAGATTCCTTGATAGAGTACCTGATTTTAGTTATATCATTGATTGTGTACGGTTTTGTTTGAATGAATGCCAAACTTCGGTTCTTGAGGTGTTATGGGCCCTCATGGACCATAATTTTGTTGATCATTGCACTGTTATCCTCGTTTATAACATGTATAAAATGGAAAGATTTTATTCTTGGGGAGTATGGGCCCTCACGGGTCGGAATTTGTCACTTAAAGGTTTTTTTAGTGTTTTTCTGGGTTCCGGAGTAGTTTCTAAGGCTTACTCTATGGAAAAACCCAGAATACACGCCGTGTAGCTTTGAATACACGCCATGTGTTCTTCTGTTCGAGAAGAAACTTTTTTTCTTATGTACATGTGTCGTGTACTATATATACATGTTGTGTAGTCTCTAACCATGTCATAGGCTATGTGGGTAGAGACATAGGTTAGGGATATACTTAGGGGAACATGCTATATACTGGTTCTATACGCCGTGTTGTGTTGATCTTGTGTCCACCCATGTTACTAACGACATGGATGTATAAAACTTATGAGATACACACCGTGTCAAGATTGAACACATCGTGTAGTGTAATTTTGGAATCCGGCCGTGTAACTAACAAAAACAGTTTGGTGAAATCCTTTCTAGTATATGCTGTGTCCACCTGGAACAGGCCTTGTAGAGTCATCCGTGTAACCGGCCATGTATCTAACAACATTGGTCGGTGAAATTCATCTAATACACTCCGTGTGTGGCACTAACATGTCATGTAGTCTTGTTCTAGGGAGAAGCGTGTTGCTTATCTGTGTAGAAGGACTTGGGTAGGGGAAGAGGATTTGAGTACGTACCATGTGTTAGGAAAACATGCCATGTGTTTGGGGTGTTACACGACCAGTTTTGTTAGAATTACATGCCCATGTGAAAGGCTTAAGGAAACACACCGTGTATTTAAGTATACACACCGTGTATCCATGTTTTGTAAAACATGAATTCTTTCTTTCTCCTATTCCCTTCTTACCCTTCTAGTTTTCAGTCCTTGATAATCTTGGTCTAAGGTGTGCACTTGACCTTGCAGAGTCATGCCACCGAGACGTCCTCCGGTTTTCCAATAGTTATAGGGCAATGATCAAACACCAGACATGGATGATCATGGACTTCTAGCAGATCCTCCAGTTGTGCCAATCTTGGAACCAGCCATCATTCCAGACATAGGTGCTGATGCACAGTTCTGAGAAGGATTTATGAGGTTTATGCAGAACTTCTGAGGAGTATCGTATCATGCCCCTTCTATGGCAGAGTTGACACAGGTCTTTCAGCAGCAAAATCCTCCCACCTTCACAGGGGAAGAAGGACCACAGGCTGTAGAGTCATGGTTAGAATCAATGCTTTCTATCTTCGAGTATCTGGAGATGCCTCAAAAGAGGAGGGTCAAACTTGCTACGTAGATGCTTCGGAACTCTGCTAAGAGATGGTGGGATGTGATCTCATAGGCAGGACACCAGTAGGTTATGTCCTGGGGTGAGTTACAGCATGCCTTCTACGATTACTTCTATCCGGAGACTTTGAGGGCCGATCGAGCCCCAGAGTTCATGAGTCTGGAGCAGGGTACTCTTTCTATTATGGAGTATTCTTCTCAATTCACTAAGATTCAAAACTTCACATCTATTCCAGGAAGTACTGAGTTATTCCTGGAAAGGAATTTTGAGGATGGTCTGAGGCACCGCATCCAATTGTTGGTGACTATCTTCAGGTTGACTTCCATCACTTCTATAGTCAACTAGGCACTGATCATAGAGCGTGATTTGGGGGATTCTGAAGATGTGAGCTAGGGTGGTTCGACATCTAGAGTTAGTATCCCTCCTACTGACAGTAGGATTAACCACGTGGGGTATTCGCATGGTGATCTAAGGAGATGAGACACTTCTTCTGGGAGCCAGGTGGTGTGCTACCAACATGGAAAGATCAGTCATACGAGACCACATTTCATGAGAGACCCAGTGGAGTTCCGATATTGCAGCAAGATGGGTCATCTTTAGTGCTTTTTTCAGTTATTCTCACCAACAGCTGGTGATAGGGGTTCTTCTTTGACTCATCGTACAAGAGCAGTGACACTAGTTTCTCATCAGTATAAGAACTGGAGTTCTTCTAGAAGTTCAGGCTGAGGTGGAGGTCACAGTCGTGGTATCCAGTTTCTAGGCTTTCAGTGACAACAAGGTGGTTCAGCTCAAAGTGTTCAGGTAGGGTCATAGGGCTGTGGTGCAGGTCATACTTTTTTAGTGGATAAGACTGAGCGGGAGCAGGATCCCTGACCCTCTACAGTTCGAGGTACAATTCTAGATGCCTCAGTTTTTTCTTCTGCTCTTTTCGATACAGGGGCCTCCCATTTCTTTATATCTATTGTTGTTAGAGAGATCCTTGGGATCTGTATCTTTTCTTCTGCTGATATCTTAATTTTAGACACACCATTGGGGAAAACAATGACTAGTGTAAAACAGTGTAAGGAGTGCCCTCTTGAGGATGGTGGGTGTCACTTCATAGGGGACCTTTATGTCCTAGAGATTACATGCTATGATTTCATTCTTATAATGGATAGGTTAGTTCCCTTCCAGGAAGTTGTCAATTTCTATCACCATAGGGTGAGTTTCACATCACCAGAGGGAAGATCGTTTCTTCAAAAGGGCGAGTGGGATATCCAGAAGAGCAGAGCATGACCCGAGCATCATGGATTGGGAGGAGTTACGACCTAGTTTTCTAGTCTATATCTGGATGACCAGAGGACTTCACAGTTAAACTTTCCTTCAGTGGTGGATTGTTTCAAGGACATCTTTCCAATGGAATTTTCAGGTTTTCCTATAGAGTGAGAGGTAGAATTTTCTATTGATCTTGTGCCAGGAGCGGCACCAGTGTTTATTCCTCCATATAGAATGGCTACACCAGAGTTGCGGGAGCTCAAGAAGTAGTTGGAGGAGTTGAAGGAAAAGGGTTTCATCTGACCCAGTACTTCTCCTTGGGGTTCGCTTGTCCTATTTTCTAAGAAGGCAGACTGTACCCTCTGACTGTGTGTGGACAATCAGAAGTTGAACCAGTTGACAGTTAAGAACCGATATCCTTTACTGAGGATTGATGATCCATTTGATCAGCTTCGAGGGGCTTGGGTGTTATCTAACATTGAATTGAGATCTGTTAATCATCAATTTCACGTTAGACCATCTTATATACCTCTTACAGCCTTTTAGAGTAGGTATGGTCTATACGAGTATGTAGTTATGCCGTTCGGTCTCACGAAAGCACCTGAAGTTTTTATGGAACTAGTGAACTAAGTGTTCTATTCATACTTGGATTAATTCATGGTGGTTTTTGTGGATGATATCTTGGCGTACTCTCACACTCGACACGACCATTCTACCAATCTTGAGATCATTTTGAGTACACTGAGAGAGAATCAATTATATGCTAAGCTCTAAAAGGGACACTTTTGGATAGACCAAATTCACTTCTTGGGTCATGTTATCTCAGATACAGGAGTATTAGTGGACCTAGATAAAGTGATAGAAGTAGTTTACTAGGAGCATATGAAGAACATATTTTAGGTGCAATGTTTTCTAGGGCTGGCTAGATACTACATGTGTTTCGTACAGAACTTTTCATGCTTTGAAGCACCACTAACGGGCCTGACTAAGAAGGGTGCGAAGTACCTATGGACAGATTCCTGTGATTCAGAATTTTAGAAGCTGAAAGGGAGGTTGACCTAAGCACTGAAACTACTATTTCCACAGTTGGGAAGGAGCTATAACATTTATTGTGATGCTTCAAGTATCTGGCTGGGAACAGTGCTTATGCGGGGATAAGTAGTCGTTGCGTACGGGTCTCGACAGTTGAGGCCGCATGAGAGGAACTACCCGATGTATGATCTCTTGGTGTATTTAGTTGGTCATGCCTTAAGATGTTAGATAAATTATCTGTTGGGAGAGAATTTTTTGGTTTTCACTGACCACAAAAGTCTAAAGTATATCTTCACTCAGCGTGATCTAAATTTTAGACAACGAATGTTGGGTGAGTACCTTCAGTCCTTTAATTTTGAGCCTACCTATATGACTGGGAAATGCAATGCAGTGGCAGATGTGATGAGCAGGAGGAATCATATAAAGGCAGTTTGGGAGGCCAGTAGTGAGTGGAAGCTTATGGATCTATTCTCTGAGATGTATTTAGAGGTGCAGGACAAACAGGGGTAGACTTTTCTTTCTCCTATAGATATTACCTCTACTCTTCTTGATCGAGTGATAATGATGTAGCTATCAGACTCTAAGGGACAAGTCCTATAGGAAAGCATTTCAGGAGAGTACTCTATTTTTGGGTGGACCATAAGAGAGGATGAGATCTTGTGTTCTCATGGGCATGTATTGGTGTCAGCAGACATACACGAGGAGCTGATGTGAGACTTTCATTCCTCAGTTTGGGCAGTTAATCCTGGTGTCACCAAGATGTATCGTGATCTAAACTGTCAGTATTAGTGTCCATGTATGAAGAGATATGTTGCTTGTTTCGTCATGAGGTGTTCCAACAGTCTTCAGGTGAAGGCAGAGCATCAGTGACTATCTTGGATTTTTATGGAGTTACCCATTCTCGAGTGGAAGTGGAATGATGTCTCGATGGATTTCGTGACCGGTTTACCAGGGTCGCCTCGAGGGAATGGTGCTATGTGGGTTTTCATTGACAGACTTATGAAGGTTGCACACTTCTTTCTGATTAAGAAGACCTTCAGTGTTGATGAACTGGGACAGTTGTACATCCCGGAGATTGTACATTTACATGGGGTTCTTCACTCTATTGTTTCAGACAGGGATACACGCTTTACTTCTCATGTCAGGCAGGGACTATAGAAATCTTTGGGTACACATGTACTTTTGAGTAGAACTTACCATACCCATATAGATGGCCAGTCTGAGCGTACGTTTCAGGTGACTGAGGACATGCTCCGAGAATGCATCTTGGATTTTGGAGGTTCTTGGGAGAATCATATAACTCTTGTGGAGTTTTACTATAATAATAGTTTTTAAGAAACTATTCAAATGACACCTTATGAGGCTTTGTACGGTAGGCCATGCTGATCACCTTTATGTTGGCTAGAGGTAGGAGAGGTAGCTATGATGGGACCTCACCTTGTCCAGGAGACTACATAGCAGATGGAGTTGATTCAGAAGAGTATGGTTACTGCATGGTATCGACATAAGTCTTATGATGATCATTAGAGACAACCTCTGGAGTTCGAGGTCAGAGATCAGGTTTTCCTGCGTGTCACACTGAGGTTGGAACACAGGAGGATTATGAGATAGGTTAAGCATTCGCTGAGGTATTTCGGGCTGTTTGAGGTGTTGGAGAGAGTTGGTCTAGTTGCCTATCAGTTGTTGTTACCTTAGAGGTACCGATATATGCATGATGATTTTCATGTTTCTCACCTTCGACATTACTTTTCAGATCCTTATCATGTTTTTCAACCCGAGGAGGTTAAGTTAGAAGTAGAAACATCTTTCGAGGAGCATCATGTATGGATTTTTGATCGATGTACGAAGGTTCTCAATGGCCGATCTATTCCTTTGGTACGAGTGCTATGTCAGCATAGGTGAGTACAAGATGAGACTTGGGAGAGGGAGGCTGATGTATGATCACAATGGCCAGAGCTATTTGGGGTTTCTTATTCTACGATTCCTTGCTAGGAAATTCGGGAATAAATTTTTTAAGGGGGAAGTTTATAAGAACTCGGATCTTCCTTTTTAGGTATATATTCCTTTTCTAGTGTTTTTGAAGAAAAAAAGGAGTTTTCTATAAATTTATTATATATATTCCGTGTACTCTATTACTGAAGGTAGCCGGGTGCTAGCCGTGTCACGGCCCTGCACAGGGCCCTGTGTGGTGAACTGGAGACCACCTAATACGGGGGCTGGTGAAGGCAAGTACACGCCATGTAATTCTAAATTACACATCATGTACTTTATTTTTTTTCATTAAATGCACCAGGGTCGCGTCTAATGGATAGAACCACCTCCTTCTAGGTTTGGTTATTTTGAGATAAACCGTACAACCGCAATCTTTCCCCAAGCCCCCAATTGAGCATCTGATCTTCAATTTGACCATTTTCAATTGCATTGGGATCACCTCAGTAAGTCCTCCCTTCTCCTAGATCTTTATTTCCTGATTCTTTTTCTTTCACAAGTTATCCTCTGTTGAAATTTTTGATCATTTTTGTAGATCTATGGTGTTCTTGGGTGATTCAAGGCTTGAGGTTCACGTATAACGATCTACCAACACTGAAGTAGGTGGTTTGTGCCTTTCCGTTGAAATTATTTTAGTTATATGTGAAATTTGACTAATACCCTTGAATGGGGTACTGCATGTTTACTATTTTATCCCTGTTAATTTCCTGCTATGATTTTATTCTTTATTAGAGGTTGATTTAATGTGAATAGGGTTAATTGCTATGCTTTGGAAGTGTTTTCCCATGCCTGCGTTGTTTTGACCATTTGGTCTTGCTTAGCCTGTTTGGCTGCCTTGTTGTTTTTCCCTTGCCTAGTATTATAGGATGGAGTGTTTTGTTTTTCTGATATGCTAATATGTTATAGACTTCTATCCAAGTAGTTCTTGAGGGTTACTTTGGTCGATACACATTTCTAGGATTGATTGACTTACATAAGGCTGCGAGGACCTGGTGTAGTAGACTATAGGGAGAATGGATGTAAGGGCTTATCCAGAGTGTATGTTTACTATTATAATGCAAGAACACAGGTGGAATTGACATAAGTGCTTCCTCAGAGTGTTTGCAGTTCCTTGACGCGATACACAGCTGGAATGTGATGTATGTTCTTCCTCAGAGCACCTTCAGTTACCGATACGAGACTATAGGAGGAATTGAAGGTGAGTGCTTCCTCAAAGAGTCTATGCTTAAGCTGAACCAGAGGGGTTAGACTGAGTGTACTACCTAGAGGTTTGCTTTTCTTATTTATTTGAACTAGAGGGGTTAGGCTATGAATACTACCCAAAGGGTTACCTGCTTTGATTAGCTGTTGCTTGATATATGAGACCAAATGCATTCAAACTATGGATTTTTTACTGCTGAGTACTTCCTTGTTTAATGATTTCTTTTACTTATTACCTACCATATATTCACTGACTGTTAGGTACATATCTTTTGGTGGTTTCCTACTAGGATTCATCTCACACCCTATTTGGGCCATTCTTTTAGGCCCAAACAGATTATATTATTGTAGGTGTAGATAAGGGCAAGCACCATTCTACTTCAGGTACTTGACTGCTTTGGAGTGGGAGAGCATAAGACCAAGCTATGGCTTGTGATACTAAGGAGTTCTTTACTTGTTTTTCTTTTGTACTTTGGATTAGTACTGTATTCAACATTGTTATTTTTTGGATGTTTTCCTAGACATATGTATCATGCATCATTTTATATATGTGCTCTGGTTGTTATTAATTCTAGTCTTCCACTGTTTACATTTGTTATGGTACTATTAATGCTTTCTCTATTGCTATTGATTTACTTCTACTGTGATACTCTACTAATGAGGGCATAGTTTCCCCACTATCACACCTAAGGCCCTCACTACTAGTTGGTAGCCTCTGGCATTCATGGAAATGCGCTTGAGGCCATGTGACCAACCGGGTACGGGGCACCTCTGGGTGGCTTCTAGAACCGAGACATTACCAAAAACCACTTAGTCAATAATTTAATAAAATTTTGGGATTTGTTCCAATGTTTATTCACATCCTTAATTAGTTCAAAATATTTTTATAATCCTAATCTCTAAAAATAACTATACTTTATTCTGATACCAACTAGGATAATACCATATCTTTAATACACCTTAATTCACGATTTATTACATGAAGTTACATATAATACAATCACATAAGATCATGAGGCCCGTTTTATATATGAAATTTGGTACATAACATGATATATTTAATAAGGATAAAACAAGATTATTTGAAACAACTTTAACATTCTCTTAAAAATCTATTGCTCTTCTAAAATTGTATGAGATATCCTAGGGAAATACATAAGAAAGTGGTGATATATAAAGCCCAGTAGGGGAATAATAAAAGAATAAATGATGAAATTAATGCATGTTATTCAATATTTATATCAAAAAGAAAAAACAGGTGATAATTATAAACTTTAATATTGAATAATGATATAATATGATAATATGAAGGAAATATTAGAATGTGGAAACAATATAAAACATGAAATAAGTATAAGTCAAGGTTATCTTACAAGAAAATATCACATGGTGGAGTGATCCTCATCATGTATTAGGTTCAATCCCTAATCCAATAAATAAAATTTCATGAGATAAAAACATTATCCAATGCATTGGTGGACTATATAATTCAATTCCCACCTGTCACATTCATAACATGTACATACATAAGTTTTCTACATAAATAATACAACATAAGGATATATTTAACAAATTTTAATACCATGGTTAAGGAGTGTGGGTTACATAAATTTATGTCAATAATAAATGAATTATAAGTACATCTATGTGAATACCCTTGAGTGGAAATGAGGATGTGTATTCACTACACAAATGTTTGGCATGGAAAATTGCTGTATAATTTTAGCAGCATAATGGGTGTACATAAGGATTCATAGAAGTGTTAAATGGGAGTTAAAATATTCTATAATTACTTTTTAAATAATAAGGATATTAATAGGGGTGTGCAAAAACATTTATCAACATGAGAAATTTGAAAACAAAAGGCATAATATAAATAAGGTGCTTGAATAAAGAGGAGAATGAGAGGATACCTTACCTTCAGAGGGAACTTATAAAATCTTGGTACAAGCTTATTAAAGGATTGGGGAACCTTTATAGGACTATAAAAATTTAAGGGGAGAGTAAATTTGTGATCCAAGGGTTTTTAGTGAGGATTAATGAGAGGTTGTGTGTTTTTTATAGGATAAGAGAGGATAATTCTATATTAATTTCTAAACATAGGTTTTAAACTTGATATGATAAGATAATTCAAAACACAAACCATTATAGTCTTTTCTACCATGGTTTATCTCAAAGAGGAGTGTATTTAATTATTTTATAATGAAAATAACAAAACACATTAAAATAATACCCTTGGTGATGTAAAAGTGAGTCATGTTTATAATGAATTTATATTAATATCTTAAGATATATTATAGGTTTTGAAGTATTTAGTAAAGGATTATAAAATTAATAAAATAAAATAAAAATAAATTATTTTAAAGGGGAACCAAAATTTTGGAAGTGGATAATATTTATAGAATTTATTACATCACTTTTGGGGTTTTATGATGTCATAATACATAGCGTAATTAATTTTTTCCCTAAAAATTTGATTATCTCATATAATTATGAAAAAATTTCATTGGATAATTTCAACTTGATGGTTTGAAAAATAATATCTATTTTATCAAAATAATTCTCCAAATATTATAATTTACACATTTAAATAAAAAGTTCTTATTTAATGAAAAATACTATTTTTTGAAAATAATAGTTTTCCGACCCTTATAAAAATAACATTTTACTTCATAAAATTATATTAGCATCTATATTTTATAAAAATCATTTAATATTAGTATTTTATTAAAGTAAAATTTATTTCCAAAATTGTTAAATTTATCAAAAAGTTTGTCTTGATTGATACAATATATTTCCAAAAAATACAATCTGTGTTTCATTGCATATAAATATGATTTTCATAAAATTTATTATTCAACCATTATAAAGTAATAAAATATATATATAAAAATTATTTTATAAAAATATACATAGTCATACTATTAGGGTCAAGATATATAGACCTTTATTACACCTGTGAATTCCTTAAGTGCAAGGTGTGCAATGGTGAGATTTTCTTAGGATGGTTCGATGAACATGGTTTGGGATATGAACTCAATGAGAATTAAATCTCTAGTAAATGATTTTGTTCATGATTTATTTGTTAAATTTGAAATTTATCTTGGTCAATGTAAAATCTCAGTGATGTTGTCTCTCTAATAAGTTCTTAAAAATGTGCTTCAAATGGTGTGATCCTACTGGTTGAGGCCATCACTTCCATTTTTTGTGATAATTAGATTTTTCATAACACTATATATATACTAATCATATGATCATTTTATAATGACTATAAAATCATTGGTTATGAGGATTTATGTTCTTCTAATTCTAGATAGATATAACTTATAACTACCCAAAATAACCAAAGTAGTGAATTTGTTTTTTATAATTTCATTTACTCATTAAAAAGTGAATATCATTTATAAATGTTTATGTAATTACAATAGCTAACATGTAATGCAAGGATTTAAAATATATTAAAATAAATTTATCACAAAAATTTAGCATAAAAAATATTTATAATTCATAAATTTTTAATAAACTTGAATTTTTAATGCAACCAATAAATAAATAAACACTTTATTTATTTTACAAAACATGAGATACCAATATGAGTATTTTATATTTAATTTAGGCTTGAGAAATCCCATTTAACATATAATAACAGATAAAATTGATAATCATTTTATAAACTATAAGAAAATATATCAAAATACTTTTTTTAACTTTTTACCTATATCATATTTTACGAATGATATTTCTATAATAAATTATAAAATATGATTGATATAGGAGAGAAATAAAAAATGTATCAATCATATTCTATAATATAAAACTCATTCATATGATACAATTCCTATTGTCACTTATGGTAGGTGATATCATAATGAATCAATAATATTTTATGATATCCGATATATTGTAATTACATTACAATACATTATTTTCACCTAAATCCAGTTCTTTCACAGCTTATGATATTATATATCATAAAATATGATACTGAAAAAATCTGTAGATTTAAACTATAACATAATTTATGATATATATTAGTCATATGACATGACCATGAAAAATAAAAAATTGGTAACTGGAATTTATTCATGCCATATCATATTTTAGGATATGGCTACATATGCATTATGACATCAATGCTCTTCAAAAAATCAAAGAATAAACTTGATAATCCATTAAAGATACTTTCTATGATACCATTGATGGGGTTTAGGGAGTTCATCTAATGAATTATCAACAGAATAAACCCATGGAAAATGCTTGATGTGTCTTCAATAGTTCAACATGCATAGCTATGAAGAACAAAATTGAAGTACATAAAATGTAGGGACTTCTATCTTCTCCTTCTCGATGAATAAATCATGATAAATTTCACCAAATAAATTAGTAAAATATCCTACCTCAATAGACAATACACCTTCCTAGAACCCATGATCATATTGTGAGGACTCCCAATCATCGAAGGGGTGGTAGATCCATCTACATGAAACAAATAATGATCAAGATTGAGGAAATATTGGGTTGGATTGCATGAAATGAGTAACATACAATGAAGGGAAATATTTCCTTTTATAGGTGATACTATATCCTCTTCATTAAATGAAGATAATAGACCATGTTGGGTTGCATCTCATGAACCCATACATTACTTCCATTGGTGTTTATTCATTTATCCCTAGCCCCGAGGCCTTTGAACTTTTATTTATTATATTATCCCATTTTTTAACTTTGTTGAGAGGGAACCCTTACATGTATTAGAGGCCCATAATACATAACCATAAGAACTAAAGGATTAAATAATATACTAAAACAACCCCTCCCAAATATCATTTAAATGTCTGCTTAGCTTCCCTTTATGTCATGCCCTGGCTTGGTCCTACCCCATGCAAGGGTGTGAGAGACCTTTTCAGGATGCTGTTGTTACCTTTATCTTTTTGTTTTCTTCTAGTTGGGTCCACTTCTGACTAATGTTACTTCATATTGGTCCACTAGTATGAGGTTACTCAAATACAACTTGACACCCACATAATAACCTAGTGTTCTAATGGCCAGAAGACCTTGATGTCTAGAAGGTCCATGGATGTCTCAAAATCCTAGTGTCCTAAAGGCCCAAATAAAGATAATAGTACTATTTATAAAATACCAACTATAGAACCCACACTACAATAGTGCTACAATACTACTAAATTTCCATGAAAATTCCCCCATGGATTTGAACTTGTGTTTCATATAGGATTATGGGTAATTTTTACCACTCGGGTAAGCCCCCAAATAATTATGTTTGTTCATTTAAATTCTTCAATGAATGTGTAAATCCATTTAATAAACCAATCCCATTAGTTTATGTTAGATTAAAATGTGCGATAAGAGTGTTACAAGTCCGAGGAGCCTATATCATATTCCTAATCATACCTTACAATTGAGGTAAATAGACAAAACCCTTTCATATATACAATACATACATATAATATATATTCATTGATGAATACCATATATAATGATTTGGGTGTATTTTAGAGTAAAAAATACCCCTATTTAAGTGCATATCCAATAATATATTCATAATGAGTATATTTTTAGGTTATTAATTTTTTTGAAACTTTTAATAAATTTTAAAGAATAAATTATTGAACATTCAAATTTTACAAAAAATAATGAATCATTTTTTTATTAAACGATTTCACCAAATAATTTTTTTAATTGTATATTAAATATAATTTTTTTTTACTTTTTTCATTAATTAAGATACATAGTATTAATTATATAATATTTTATTACATTATAACAATTATATTTGATATAATTCAAATAAAAATAATAAAAAAATGAATCATAAATTATATAAATATGTTTTTTAATAAATTAAAAAATTTAATTATATGTGATTTAAAATTAAAAATGAGAGCCAAAAAACTGTGAGAGTAATAGATAAGAAAGGGGTGAACAAATAAGAAAAAAATTAGAAAAGAAAGTAAAGAAAATGAGAAACCCACATCCACAAACCATCATACTATCGACCATCATAATTAAAATATAAATAAAAAAGATAAACCAAATAAAAATTACTATGATTTTTTTATAAAAATATAATAGATAATAAATTAAAAGCACATGAAATTGTTTAAAATTGGTGGTAAATATGGAAAAGGGAATCACACGGGGCATCATCACTTAAACAAATATTCGATTAGTGGAAGTGATGGAGAATGACCTTGAAAAACATTGAGGATGGGGGATCATTGAAAAAATGGAGTTATAATATTGGGGAGAGAGGAACCACCAGAATTGGGGATGGTGACCAATACAAAAAAAAATTGGAGAGGGTTGAGTGTGGTGCAACTAAAAAAAGTGAAAGAGTTCTATTAGGGTGGATATAATAAATCTTTAACATCTGTTATGAAAATAAAAGACTTCAATAATTTAGTATTTTTTCACATTTTTTGTATAATAATTGATGTTAAAAGGTCCATTTAAAAATTAGATATTGCATTGAATGTACAAATTTAGGTTAGTTCCTAGCCATTCTTCTATAGAGACATATGTAAATTTAAAAATATATTCTTGTTTGAGTTTTATAAGAAAATTAGTGACAGGATATGGTGGACATTTCAATCCCACTAAGATAAATGGGAGAATGTGGGGACTAAGATTAGCCTTCGATTCAACTACTGAAGTTCTCATCTCTACCATAATGGAGTCTTATGCTATGAAAATGAATTAGTCTAATCCACTCAATATTTAACACAAGTAATGATAGTGAAGTGAGAAAAAACTGACGGTTTAGTGATGTGGTATGTGTTGACACTGCTAAAGTGTTGGGATGAGTATGTGGGTTTAAAATCTACATGGTTTTACCTCGAATTTAAATATAACAATCCCAAGTAAAAATATCATTTCTTTTACCATTTCTCTCACATAAGGGGGACAAGTTTGTCTACGCATTATCAAGATGAGAAATAATTAAGATAAAAAGTACCATATCAACATTCATAGGATCTCCTAATAGAAAGGAAATGGTAAATCAACTAATACCTAATCCCACATTAACAATGATTATAATCTTGAGCTATACCACAATCAAATATGATAATAAGAACATGGGAGTGGAAATATTTGGCAGCCCTATGAAGATATCCAATGTAACATCCATGACTTAGACAACAATGGATCACGCAAGATACTACCCTAGGAGTGCTCCCCAATCACTAGGGGTTGTCGACTAGCACCGTGGGTCTTAATAAATGTTTTGGGTAAATTATTTACCCACTATATTTATATGATAAATCATGAAAGGTTATCTGTAGAAAAATCCCACATGACCCGCCCATATGTTGGATGTTCAAAAAATGAACTCGAAAATAGTATGAAACCAAAAAGGTCTTAATGAAGTAATAAATGAATGAAGACATCTCAAAACTTATGAAATGAATACATAAATGAAAAAAATAAGTTCAATATAGAACATAAGCATTCCCATAATAAAAGTAAAGTCCTAATATGGCCTAAGACTAAGGATAGAGTAGAAGGATTATAAGATGAGATACATGTGACCTATAACCTCTTCTAATAACTCTATATATAAATTGGGAATTAATCATTATTTCATAATCTATGAAAAAAATCAGATAAAGTGATTGAACAACTAAAATAGTACTTGTAAGTACCTAAAACATTATAAAAACAATGTTTCATGTCCACCGTGGTTTCTATGTTGGGAATGAGCATAAAATACTTTGTAGGGAACCATCAACAGTGTATCAACACAATATTTAAGAATAGGTGTATGTATGACCATGTCTTATCAATTACATAAATATAAAAATAGATTTTTACAGAAAACTTCCAGAATTTAGAAATATACTTGTAATAAAGTAGATCATCATACCAACAATGAAGCAACACATATGATCATAACAACATTAATATTAAATCCCAATACCAGAGGGTCCATACTTGTACTAAATGATTCATGTTTAACATGGAATATTGGATGGATTGAAGTTTGAATTTTGGGATCAACACCCATCCCACTACGCCAAAACACTATTTTAAGGCAGTTGTTTTTCGTTTCGTGATGATTTTTCAAAATTTTCATGTATTCTGGTGGCAGAGATTATTTCACAACACTTTTATAATGCCATTTTGAATCATTTTAGATCATGGTTTTAGTAGTTTTTTTTAATTTTTTATTGGTGGTTTTATTTTTTAATTTGTTTTAATGAAAATGTTAATAAGAATTATCTTGAGGTGGTCTTTAATTTTTTTAAATAATGAGTTTATTGAATTGATTGTCAGGCCAATGTGGCCTCGACATAGCCCAAGTCTGCTCAGCCCAAGATCACTATAACCTAGGCCTGGACCCACTACACCCCAACCCTGAAAAATGAATCACATATTTTTTTAGGGTGAAATTTGAACTCCTTACCACTTGGTTATTTTACAAATCCTTTATCACACCACCAAAATGTTCACGTGATGACTAAATAGACTTGAATATACTTATATATATAGATAAATATATGTAAATACATATATAAGAGTACATATATTTATTCATAATTTATAAATACATACATATAAATATAAAATTATATATAAATTTATATAAGTATAGTTATATATTAGTTTATAAATATATAAAAATATATACAAATACTTATTAAATATAAATAAATATAAGTTAGTTTTCATAAATTTATATAAATACACACACACATATATAATTATATATAATTATATATAAATATAAATATATTAATAGATAAATATATGTAAATATATATATATATATATATATATATATATATATATAGATATATCGACACAATATATATAATTATGTATAAATAAAAATACATAAAAATATATATAAATATAAATAATTATATATAAATATACACAAATACAAATAAATATCTATATATATATATAATTATAAATAAATATACATAAATATATATATAAATTCATATATATATATATGTAAAATTAAATATAACTATGTATATATGAAAACACACACACACAAACACACACACATAGATAAATACACATAAATAAATTTTAATATCTATAAATATCTATAATTATATATAAATATAAATAAATTTACATAAATATTTATTAACACACACATATATAAGTGAATATAATTATATATATAAGCACATATAAATAAACACACCCACACACATATATATTTATACATATAAATATCTTTATATATATACTCACATAATATATATAAATATATTAAAGTATAAACACATATAAATATATATAAATATGTATAAATACATAGAAATATCTATAAATATCTATTAATATAAATAAATTTACATATATATATATATAATTAAATATAATGACACACAAACACACATAAATATACATAAATACATATAAATATATAAATAAATATACATAAATTGACACACACACACACGTACACAAATATCTATAAATACACACACATACATGCACAATTATTCACATTGAAGTTCCCACCATAAGGAATGACCATGGACACCAATTTTTAAGTATGCATTCTATCCAAATACAAGTCTTGAAATTCCCATTAGAGAGGTATATGGGATGAAATGAGCCATGGAAATCCTTAGCACACAAGACACATCAGAAAAATAAATCACCAAAAGAGGCAATACCACTACAATTTCAACAGCATCCTATCGATAAGAATTTAAACCAAGACAATAAATTTACACCACACCTAAAAAATAAAATAATAGCCACTTAAAAAATGAAAAAAATATCATTTAAAGATCTAAAATTAAGATACCATAACTTAAAACTCAATTTTGGAGGCCTTCTGGGTCTCTTTTGAAGTTGAAGCTATATTTTCATATTGTCTTAGAACATCAATATTTTTTATTAGTTACTAAAAAAATTTATCCACTACTATCATATTTATTTTCATAAGATTTGATTTAATAGGCTGTGAAGCACAAACAAAAACCCCGATCAATGGCTGGTGGACCTATATAAACTATTTCTAATAACAACAATATACCCCTTATGGTATGAAAATGAGATTAGTATCTATACTCAAAGTATAAAAACTAGTTGCATCAAAAAAAATTATTACCAATCAATGTAATAATATATTTGATATAATAAAGTTATAGTCATGCTTAAAAAACACTACTAAAAATACCACTCATCAGGATTTGTACAGAAAGATCATGACATGCTTGTCCCAATACAAAACTATATTCATGCATATTTTACCAAAATATAAATTTATAAAAGAATAAAATAAACTAATATAAATATCAATCATGGAAATATAGCATGCAATTTTAAAAATATAAATTTATATTTAATCACTCAAACAATGCTAGTCTAAACCCAAATGAAACCTAATTTATGACATAATAGGCTCCCAAGAAACACTTAAGAAGGGATAAGAAAGGTAACAATCCAGAAATTACTACTGAATCCAACATGTTATGAGAAATATTAATAATGATGTAGCTAGATAAACTGGTATGAGTACTCAAGATAAGCAGAGAAAGGCATACTTGTGGGAGGTTAGAAAGATATATACTCATTTTAAATTCATTAAAAAAATTATAGTTTACATATACTCATGTAACATTGGTTTAAAATAATAATGATTAGTACCTTTGGAAAAAATGTATTGATTATACAATTCAATGGGAAACGTAAGAAGATATTTGTTTAAGGAAAATATTTCTAAAATGTTCTATTATTTCAAAAAAATTAAACAAAATTATACTCATCTTTGATTCATTTGAAAATAAATTCATGTTTTTATTGATTAGATATTTAGATTATTACTAATTTTTTTATTAAGTAAGATCACTCTTTTCTAGCATCTCTACTCATCCACAAAATCACCATTGAAGCCTTTCTTAAATTGGATTAAGAGTAGATTTTTGACTTACAAATCATTAAATTTTTCAGTTGGAAAAGGTGAAATCTCATTATAAAATAATATTTGAACTCATGGAGGAGAACCTTAGTTATGTAATAATAAATAAATAAGGCTTAATACAAGAAAATTATCAGGGATTACAATCTTTCCTTTAGGTGTCTTAAGATTAACAATACCCTACGGTTCTCATTTCAACCCATATCTAATATCAAGGGAAGTTTCCACCACATAGTGACAATAAGGTTAAGTAATGTGACTTGGACATGGGTTCCCAAAATCACATATAGAATAAAAATACATAATTAATTATAAGGAGTTTAAGGGATCAATAAATTCAAACCTATTTAATAAATATTATCACATGAAGTTGAGGTATGAAATTTCATGAAATAAAAAAACAAACCCCATTGAAAAATTGTTTCCCTTTATATAAACAATATCATTTTAAACCATCCATTTATATATTATAAAAATAATTAATATTATTTTTTATTTTTGATAAAAATTAAGGTAGGAATGTTGCAGGCATAACCCGAGAATCACTCGGTGAGTTGAGACCAACTGCTATTATTAATAGAGATCTTTAGCAATCTTGAATTATCAAAAAAAGCACCTCATAATCATACCATCAAATCCACCTCATCAAAGTGACCCCATTATATAATCACCATAATCAATAAGTTACCCAAATCCATGATAAAATGATGCTACCAACTCTTGAAACTACCTTAAGAACATTACAACCCCAAGACATAAATATTATCAAATAAATAAACTTAATACATCACGTAAAAATGTAGAAATATATAACCTAACCATACCTAAATCAATTTCAATCAAAATGGTGATTAACGATGAGTAATTAACCCATAAGAGACTTATTTATTCAAGAGAGGAATAAACCCTAAGGTTTAGGGTGAATTCCATCTTTATCTAGTGGAATTATCCATATAACCCATAACCATGTAAAGAGAAATTAGAAAAGAGGTGAATTGGAGGAGATATGAGAGGATTAGGAAATAATAACTTTGATTTAGGCATGAATAGGATCCTTGGACCCACCTTGAATCAAGATGGAGAAAGGAGGGAATGAAGTGGACCTAAAATATTCATGAAAGGAACTATACATGGATATGAGAGAATGAAATTAAATGGGAAAGAGAGAGGTGATATAAAATGGGTTAAAGGGGAAATGTCACTAATGACCCTATTAAAAACTCCTAGGAAGCTGACCGGGTACGCATTCAGGTATCACTGTGTACCTGGTGGAACCTCAAGGCCACTACAAGGGATATAAGGTATCCAATATCACTAGTAGTGATACAATGTTGGTATAACCCTTCATAGGTACCCCAAAATTCTAAAAACTCTATTAAGGCATAATTGTTTTATAAAAGAACCTAAAAATTCATCCTCAAACACTCGGAACCATATCTTAGTCCTTGAAAAAAAGTGAACCCTCAATCAAATCCAAACATTCAAATGATCTATTTTTTTATTTCTCTAAAATTTCCACTCAAGACCCTAATAACACATTAACCACTATATCCATAACACATTCCATTACAACTACCCCTTTAGTTAAATTCTCATCCCTGGGAAGTCCCAGGATACATTTATCTGAATACTCACTACTATTAAGTCTCTAATTCATTATTAAGAAATTAGTATAAGAATTCATAAAATATAAAATACAAAACCTCAAAAACTACCACAGGTATTCAAAATGGACCAAATCCATGTCTCGAATCACAAAACCATGATCATATCACCCATACACAATGTAAGATGCACCTCAAATTATACATCAAATCATCCATTTCATGTCTAATTCACAACCTATAAATATGACCCAAACTATTAAAGACTACTAAATTCCATATTCATAACCATAAAAATATATAAATTCCAATACCCAAGGGAGATACTGACCTCTATCCCTCTAAACCATCTATAAATTACATATAAAACTTCTGCTGCACAACTCCTAAAACCAAAATATGACACTAAAATCGTAAGAAAAATCAATTCTAAAGAATATACCGCTATCCTTATGACTCCCAAAAAACCATAAACTAGTTATAAGAAAAGATAATTTAAAACCCCCCTTAGGATTTTACTAGGTCTATCTATGAATATATTGACTTTGTATTTTAATTAATTAGAAGATATATATTTATCAAAATTTTAAAATAAAACCATATTCATTTAAAAAATTACATACCAACTTATTCCTTACAATACCACATTTTACATACCCAATTCATCAGAATATTATAGTTAAAGTAAACATATTATCCAACTTTTTTTTAATATAACCCCTCATTAGTTTTAAAAGGTTAATAACAAGTTTTATTGATATAAAGTTATATTTTTTATCAAATTCAAAATGTTTTTTTCATTTAAAAATCAATTTCCCAATCCATTTTAAACTTTATCATTGAATTTAAAAAACCCCATTGCCATTTTAAACACAAGATATATTAATTTTTTTTCACTAAGTACTATCCAAGCTCAAGACTCGTACTAAAATTCCAATTTTGAAATACCAATTTTATACAAAATATGATCCCAAGTTTTCAAAATAATCCACCATTTAAAACACATTTAGAGTGAATCAATCTATTTAATTTATAAAACATAAAACTCTAAAAAAATTTCCTTTACTGTTTAATATTGACTCAACACTCATAGATACTCATATGATAGGGAATATGTTTCCCTTGGGCATAACCAATAAGAAATTAATATCATGTATGACAGATTAATTTTAAAAAATAAATTTAGTAGCACTTAAATAAATAGAGAATAATTAACATACTCACTAGAGGGATATAAAATTCTCAGAGTTAAAGTGAAGTATGAAAAAAAACACCAAGCTATACAAGAATATATTTCACATAAGTACTACCAATTTCACACTTGGCACATAAATATAAACAAAAAACAACTATATTATTATCCGGTAACAATAAAAAAAATTTAAGCATCATGATCGGTGGAAAAATATAAATATATTACATGAAACATGCTCAATAGTGAAAATATAAGTAAGAAACACAAGAATGGTTCAATAAATATATCCTTAAATAAGGGATACTAGCTATCATAGAAATATGAATGTTTATCTCAATCAAAATACTCAACTTTTGGTTTATAATTACCTAATATTCACTAATATATATATATATATATATAGAAACACTATATATATATATATATTGATGAAGTTTTAATAAAAATAGCCTTAGCTTGTTCCAACTATAATATTATTCTATATTTGGCAGAGGGGATTACAAACCATAAACAACACACACACACTCAAGAACCATAGTGGGTCCAGAATTATCCCCCATACAAGGAATGACAAGCATGCGATATGGTATGACATACCACATGTTCCTACCTATAAATTTATAACATAATGCGTAAATATAAAAATAGTGATTGACTCATGGTTGAGTCATAGATACATATCTATAGTTTCATTCCATTATACTCAAGACAAATAAACTGAAGCCTCACTCATACTTATAGTGATTATTTATTACCTATACATCCCATGATAACTTGAGCTTCCAATATAGAGTTTCATGATGCCTTTTTATGGGTTAATTTTCAAGTACTAATGATCCTGGATCCTTTTTAAACCAAAAAACTAATATCATAGATTACATTAAAATACTACTCTAATAACACTTTTTAATGTCTGTGACTCAGAAAAACATAAGACAACTAGTCCATGTGTGATAAAACCCCATGAGAACTCCCCAATACCGATGGGCAAGAAACTAGTTCCACATATCATGATATATTGTTTGGGGAAAAATTTACATGCTCTATTTATATGATAGGACATGACTATTTATCCCTTGTAAAAACCTGGAATTACCCATGTATATGTAGGACATTCTAAAAATAAACCAAAAAATAATAAGAAACCAAATAAGTTTTAACAAAGTAATAAATGAAAGGATACAACCAAAAACTTTTGACATGAATGTATAAAAGATTAAAATCAAGGGGAATACTAAATGTAAATAGGCACAAAATAAAATTCAAGTGAAAAGGGACCTAAATCGAAGGGTAAGATTGAAGAATCAAGCGATGATCCACAAATGACTTACAAACTCCACTAATAGCTCCAACTATAAGTGGGAACAAATCCTACTTACATAAAAAACATAACAAATCCACTAAGGTGATCCAATAAAAACAAGGGCACTTGTAAGTACCTAAAACAGAAAAGAGAGGTTTCATGCTATCATCGTGTCTATTTTGGATGTGAGAATTAAATAATCAGTAGGGAACCACTAATAATATATCTACACAATAGTGAGAAATTATTGTGTTCATTGTAAAAAATACTCATTTAGATAAATATAACAAGACATTTTAACAAAACAAATACCAGAATATAGCAACATTATAGTAAAAAAGTAGAGAATAAAATCAATAGTGAAGCAAAAAATATGATCATAACAACTTTAACAATAACTCTATATACCGGGAGGGTCCATACCTATACAACCCATTTCAAGTTTAACCTATGATCTAAGACCAAGTAAAGAGTGAATTCATGGTTCAAAACCCATATCATCATAGTTAAGTCTGGGTGAAACAACCATCTCATATGGGGATGATCAAGCATCATAGAGTTGGGTTATCCAATACAACCTTCCCATCAAGGGATAAGGGGAATGGAGTACAATAAAATCCAGGTTAAAATTAGTCCCATTCAACCCTGTACATAAATAAATAGTAGGGATTCTTAAAAATTTTATAATAACATAAATATACCCCTTTTAGCATGTATATCAGAGTAGTATCCATGCTCACAGTATCAAAACTAGTTACATAGAACAATATTATTACCTATCAAATAAATAACACATTCAAGATAAAATAGTTTTAAGAATTATTAAGAAACAATACTGATAACTTCACTCATCATGATTTGTAAAAAAAGATAATAAAATTATTGTCCCAACATAAAACTATATCCATGATTATTTCACTAAATAATAAATTTATATAATCATGGAATCAATCAAAATAGATATCAAATATGGAAATAAAACGTGAAATTTCATAAATACAAAATGATATGTAAGTATTAAAACAATGATAGTGTCAATCCAAATGAAATCAGAGGCATGGAATATTGGGATCCCAAGACACACCATGGAAATACCTAGATATATACTGGTTAAGACATTACTAAGTCCTACAACATGGTATAATTATGAACAATAAGGAAATTTTTAGAGAAACTTGTATAATTACTCAAGATATGGAGAAATAAGTATACTCATGGGATGTTGGAAAACTATATCATCATTTAATATTCATTATAATACTTATAGTTTACACATACTCATGTAACATTTATTTAAATAAAAAAGTTTAGTAACTTTGAAAACAATTTTTTAGTAAGAAATCTCAAAGGGAAAAGGAAGAATAAAATTCGTTAAGGAAAAGTTTTATAAATGGTTCCATTCTTTCAAAATAGGTTTAAAAAAATTATACTCACCTTTGAATATTATGAAAAACCATTAAAGTGATTATAGATCAAAGATTTATATTATTAGTAAATGTATTGGTTTCTTATGTAATATCACTCCTTCCCACCATATCATCCTATCAATCACATCTCCCCTATATAAATTTCTTAACTAGGGTTAAGAGTGGTTCATTAAATTATAGATCGATCATAATTTAGTGTGAAAATGTGACTTATCAATATAAAATAATATTAAGACTAAAATAGGCATATATTAGTTATGTAACAACAAATCAAGAGGGTTTATTCCAAGGAAATAATCCTATATTCTAAGATTTACTTAGTGTGGCTTTAGACCAATATCATAATAAGGTTCCCATTTCAGCCCATTTATAATATCAATGGAATTTCCCAACACATAGTGACAATAAGGTTATGTAATGTGACTTAGAAATCGGTTCCCTAACTCACATATCAATAAACACTTAATATATAAGTTTAATTCTTATAAAGGATTTATAAATACAACTCTATTTAATAAATAGTAGCATATAAATATGAGGGAAAAAATTTCCAAGACATAATGAAAAATAAACCCCATTAAATTTTTTTACCCATCATATAAAAATATAATTGAAAACTATACATTTTTATATTCCAAAATATGATAATTATCTTTATTATTTTATAAAAGAATGAAGTTATCCATGTTTCTGTAATAGTTGATAATCACTCAGTGAGTTGAGAACACATACCATTATTATTGGAAAGATTTTAGAATTGAAAATTATCATCAAAATCACCTAAGAATCATCCCATCAAATCCCCATCATAAAAGTGATTCCATAACATAATCACAATAATTAATAAGCTACTCAAATCCATGAAAATCTAATACTAACGACTCTAGAAATTGCCTCAAGAGTATAGTATCCCAAAACCCTAAATATTATCTAATAAATTAACTTAATACAACAATATATAATCTAAAAATATATATAAAAACTATAACTCGACATATTTTAATCGAAACAACAATGAACAGCAAGAAGATAACCTATAAAAGACTTCTTGATATGCGAGAGGAAGAATACCCAATGTTTAGGGTGAATTATATCATGATTTGATTAAATTATCCTTATAATATCTAACTCTCTCAAGAGAAATCAAAAAAGAAGGGAAAATTATATATGGGAGGAGGAGGGAATATTACCTTTTATTTTGGCATGAACAAGAGCCTCAGATCCACCTTGAATGAAAATGGAGAAAGGAGGGAGTGAAGGGGAACTAAAAGATCCACGGAAGTAGCTCTCCATGGTTGGGTGAGAATGTAATTTAAAGGGATAGAATGGTAAAATAAGTGGGGATAAGTGGAAAGGTCCTTAATACCCCCATAAAAAACACCCAGGCAGCCTACTAGGTAACCAGTTAGGTACCATTGGGAACCCAAAAGCACCCCTAGTCCACCGAGGCCACTAGTAGGGATAAGGGGTACCCAGTGACCTTCCATTAGGTACATGATGCCACCTACCATGGTATATTATATATAGAAACCATTCCATGGTACCATAAACTTCTAAATATTCTCCCAAAATGTAAACATTTTATAAAATCATCTAATAATTCATCATTAAATACCCATAACTAGATCCAAATCCTCAATTGAAAAAACCCATTAATATCAAAATAAAAATACAAATTTTCACTTACATTATTTCTCCAAAAGTTTCAGTCAATACCATAATAATACCATAATAATTATAACTTGGTCATGGATATTACATCCAATACTCTTCCTCCTAATTATGTATGAGAGACTCCATGTTCAGGTCATATTTTAGAATTATATTCTTTAGAAATAGTTTAACCCAACTATTTCTCATATGTTCACTATAGTCCCAAGTTAAAAAATGACTTTTGAATTAGTGAATAAAATAACTATAAGAAATGATGGTTTATATGATGTTTTTTGGATGAATAACCCCTCCCTCCGATCATCCTCTATGAGTACACATTGTACACCATCTTTCTCCATATAGAGATTCAACTCTAAATCCTCAATCACAATTTATTATAATTAGTACATACAATAATAAAATATAATATTTTATACTCCTTTAGTAATAATTAGTCACTTGGGTTCTTCTAATTCGTCTAGGTGATAATTTTTGAAGATTTAGTGCCTTACTGAATAAGATTAGAATAACCATAACAATTTAAAGTTGATATGTTGGTAGATTATCCTTTCTAGTGTGGAATATGATGATGGGTTGTATTTAGGTGAATGTATATTGGGATTAATCAATTATGTTGGATCTAATAAATATCAGGATACACATAGATCATGTTGATTTAGGTCTTGTAGACCTTTCTATAGGATAAGATATAGTTCATTAATGGTTTTTATTATGTTACTTAAGTCAAGGAATTACATCATAGGAACCTGGTGGAAGAATTATAGCTTTTAGTGCCTTGTGAAGGATCTAATTACTTGGCACTATATGAGTTTAATATGGATCTCGATGCTTATATGGTTAGTGAATCTGGTGTTATGAGCTATTTCAAAAAACTTGGAAGAATATAAAGCTATATATGAACTATATGTTGAATATTTATGGGATAATGAAACACACTAGTGGACTGACCATTTTGTGTGGAACTAAATTATTTTATCTTTATTTGGACTGGTTGTCCTTCAAGTAACTTGGAATTCAAATATGGATTTAGTGTAGGAGAAACAAGACATGTGTTGGGCCACTTTCTTGGAAAGACCAGTGAAAATAATTATAGATCATTTAATATATTTAGATAGGACCCAATTCACCTAAAAAACCTAAAATATATGAATGAGGTTTAATATGTTTTGAAAAAAAATTAATTATAGTATTTTATTAAAATTTAGAAATATTATTTTCTAACAAAATCAAGGAAAATAACTTGATTTTTTACATTTTAACACCAAATGATACAAAATACTATAAATGAAAGAATTTTCCCATTTTTATATATAATAAGGGAATATTTTCCATTAATTTTTCATCAAAATAAATACATTAAAATTATATAATCAATGATATTATAATTTTTTCTAGTACATATTGATATATATATTTCTTTGGGAATAATTTAATGAAAACCATTCTTGAAATAAAGGGCATGACAAAGAATAACAGAAAAAAGGTTAGGTGTCATAATGATGATCATTTAGATTTAGATCTCCAAGTGGTGATATTTTATCATAGGGTGATTATCATAGAGACATCAAAATAATTACATAATATGGTTTTCAAATAGTTTTTTCTAAAAAATCTTTAACATTTAAAGTTTAGATATAAACTTTAATTTATACACTCTTTGATTTATAGTTAATTTTTCAATGTTTTCATGTGGTTCTTTATCCTCCATACTAAATAGGTTTTATATATTAAATTTTTTGGTTCAAATTTTATTATTCCAAAAACTTATTACTTCATTTTATTTTCTGTATTTCTCATAAATATTTTATTAGTATTTTTATTACTGGAACTTAATCTCTCGAACAAATGGAATCAAAGTGAATAGTTAGAGCTTGAAAAATTATGGTAAATAATATGTGCATGATTATTTCGCTAAATGGGTTGATTATCATATATGTAATGTGAAGATGATAAATCTTTTACTTGTTAAAAATTTCCATTAACTGGTACTTACAATAGAGAATCCAGTTGTTAAATCAAACAAGGAGTGACCTCTATAGCATTGACATGTATGTAGACATATCAAATAATAGATTAATGATAATTTTTAGAACCATATTAATGGGGATACACATTCATGAAAAATTTGGCTCAATCTCAAGTATTTTTATGCTTTATAGTTAGGGAATAATAAGATTCACCCAATAAAGAAGTTGATGTCTTTGAAATATATGCACAAAACTCCTCAAACAGATGAAATGAATACATTATAGAGAATTATGAAATAGCTGTTTATAATGAGTATCAAGGTTAAAGATGAGGAACATAGGTTATTTATTACTATTAATATTTTAACTCCTAGGAAATATTCATAATGGTGATGTTAAGTTCAACTCCCAATGGTGTCATTAAAATAGGGATTTCCAATAATGACATTTTCAATGAATATATGAGATGAAGATCATAGTTTTATATCTAGTTTTTATAATTTATTATTTCTAAGAATAGAGGTAGTAATAAAAGCATAGATTCACAAGTGAATAGTAATCACAAAGGAAAATAAAATATAAAAATAAAAATTAAGTTATTCATTTTATATTTATAGGATCATGTGAATAAGTTTTTTAAATCATGGAAAAAGAATTATTATGAAAAAAAGAGTATCTATGACTCAGATTTAGAGGAAACAGAAGTTAGTCTTTTATAAAGAGATGATGATTTAGTCTTTATTGGAACTCATTATATTATTTTAGATCTATATAAGGTGGGGGTGATTGATTTTATAGATTCATTAAATACTAGAACAAAGATGAATTATTTTCTTCACATGAAGAAGGTGAATTTGATAGATTGAAGATGATTAATATTGATTTTATTGATTTCATTTGAGTTAGTTATATTTGAATCACTATTAATGTTGGTTGTATTCTAATATTGAAGGATACATGACATGTTTTAAACACACACCATAATTTTTTTATCTTCTTATATTATTGAAAATAATGAAATCAATAGTTCTTTTTAAAATAGGTGATTAACATTATTTAGAAGATTGATAGTGAATGTGTTGGAACTTGTTCATAGTAAAAGAATTTAATGACCATTATTTAAAAAAAATAGTTTCATCTATTTCATAACACATGATTCTTCACACTAGTATTTGAGTTCTCCATGTATTACATACAAAAAATCATTTTTGTAAACAATAATAAATAAATTACACCTCAAACATATGGATATATCTGGAATTTCATCGATTATAACCAGATTATAGTAGTTCAATTAATCAAACATAAAACTGTTACATATTTACTACACATGTTCCAAATCTCCTGAGATATCATTTTATGAAATTCTTATTCCATCACAATAGAGTCAAGTTCTTTAGGATGCCTATATGACCATTAGGAGAATATAAACTCAATTATAGAAGGAGGAATTGATTTGATCATGTTATTCTCTCTTATTTCTCTCCATAAATATTTATATACGATATTTAAGAGATTGAATTCCTGAAAATGATCTATGAACTATTCATCGGTTTAAAATAAGTTTTTTAGATAGGATTATATTTCTAAAAAATTTCAGTTCCTAAAGAAAGTTAATACATATCTTCAACCCATAACCACAATTATGAATTATTTAACTCATAATAAGTGTCAATAATATTTCATCACCCAATTATAAATATACCAGATTTTAAATTATTAAATAAGAACCATTTACTCTTCTCATTGAGTTTCATATTTATTTAATGAACCTTTAACACTTAATGTTCATTCAAAAAAAATAATTTTCTCATATTTTCTTATCAAAAATTAAATTAATTGTGAATTACTTATGAAATAAATTATATTTAAAATATTCTAAACATGAAAATATTGTAATTTATTTAGTTTATTTATTTATTTTTTGATTGTTCACATTCATAAATTCACCGAACCAATGATATGGACCCCACATTAACCTAAACTCAGATTTTTTAGAATCAATTGTACTTCTACATAAACTTTTCATGTGACCTTTTAGACACTTATTTAGATAGATTTGAGTCTAAGTTACAAACCAATAGTGGTATCTCATAACACATCATGGATCCCAATGAGGTAAATATAAGTCATGAGTATGAAAACCTCCTATGAACACTAATTGGGTAATATAATCACTATGTATAATGATACCTGATAAAGAAAGATGCATACATTGTGTTACCCTTCTTCATGATTTAATTATTATTCTTTGAATAAATTGGATATAATTTCCATTTTCTAAAATTTATATGGATTTAATAAAGTTACTTCTATAAAAGTCAAATGGATATATATATCTTCCTCATACCTAAAAGTTATAGATAATTTATTGATCATTTCAGAAACTTCATACCATTAATGATATAACTGGAGCAAGCTACCACACCAAAAATATAAACTATCATGGTTTTAATTATGCATAAAAGTACATGATTAATGATAAACACTAATAACGATATCATATCAAGAGACAAGTACACATGCTTATATGTAGGAACATATAAGGACACTAAAAACATGTGAAGTTTATATTGGTGGGTCAGTCTTCATGACCTTCAATACTTGAGATATATTTGTGTAAAATTCATGTGAATTAATATCAACACATGATACCCCAAATTCATTTGTGGCCGGTCGGATTGATATACTTAGACCATAGGATATATGTTTACTATTACTATCATAGTATCACAAGGTTCTAATTAAAGTTAGGAACTACTATAACATTTTTATACAACATATAATATAATAACATTACCATATATATTACTTAAAGAAATAATTTTTAGAATAAATCCATTTCATGTGAAATTTAATCCTATCATAATGAGGTACTCTAAATGATATCATGATCTTAGGTTTTTATTATTAAAAATTAAATCTTCAATGGATGTTAGGTTGGTTCGATGATGATTTTTTGATGTACATATGTAGTGGTAAGATGGATAGAATGGTTTTTAGGAGAATTTATAGAGTTAGTTCTCATAGTTTATAGTAAAGTGTTGGGGTACCTTTTCACTGTTCACCAAGAACAAGGGTCTGGTCCTAATTAAAATAGAATAATGACAATCACTATAGTTCAATATTGGGTCACCCGTGTATTTGGGATGGCAGTTTAATTGGATAACTAGTTGGAAATTACTATAAGTAAGTGGGACCACTAGTACATGTGTGATAATTCAATTTAGTGATTAATTTAATTAGTGATCTAATTTTTTGACTTGGTAAATATGTTTAAAATACTTTTATATATAGTTTTTAATATAAAGGATGTGTAAGAACCTGGACCTTATTTTCATGTATGTTTTTCTTTTTTTTGGATTTTTTGAGAAAAGAGGAGTTTCTAGAAATTTTTGAAGTACATGTCGTGTACTTTAAGAGTACACGCCGTGTACTCCCTTGCTGCGTGAGGTCGTGTGCTGACCGTGTCCAGGACACACACATAGCCATGTAGGGGTGATGTGGAGGCTGCTTAAAGTGAAGTACGGAAAAGGCTAGTACACACCATGTACTTTTTTTCATTAAACACACCGGGGTCGCATCTGACGGATAGACCATCTTCTTTTAGGTTCCGTTCATCCGGGAAAAACCTTATGACTGCAAATCTTCTTCGAGCCCCTGAGCCTCCATCTGTTCTCTGAATTGACCACCGTTTATTACATTGGAACCACAAAGGTAATCTCTTTCGTCTTCTAGATCATCGTTTTCCAATTCCTCCTCTTTTTCAAGTTATCATGGGTTGAACGTTTTGTGAGTTTTCATAGATCTATGACGTTCTAAAGAGATTCAAGCCTCGTGGTTCAAGTATATCGATCTCCTTGCATCAAGGTAGGTGGTTTGTGCCTTTCTGTTCTATGTATTTGAGTATTATATGAAAATTCCACCAATACCCTTGAATGGGGTATTGTGTGTTTCCTGTTTTACCCCTGTTTCTTTCCTTCCATACTTGTAGGCTTGTGTAGAGGAAATTTGGTTATGTATGAAGATAATTGATATGCTTGGATTTTTTTCCGTGCCTTTTTCTGTTTACGACCTTTTGGTCTTGTTCATCCTTTGGCCGTTATACCTGTTTTCCATGCCTTATGACCGTAGGATGGAGTGTTGTTCCCTGACATGCTTGTTATGTTGTAGAATGGTTAGCCAAGTAGCTCGGTAGGTTTACATTGGCCGTATATAATTATTATGCACTCAATGGCATGGGGCCGTGAGAACCTACTGCTATAGACTATAAGGGGATAGACCGAGTGAGCTTCCTCAAAGAGTCTTGGACATTATAGACTATTGGGGATAGACCGAGTGAGCTTTCCAGAGAGTCTTGGATATTATAGACTATAGGAGGATAGACCGAGTGAGCTTCTTTAGAGAGTCTTGAGCTTTATAAAATATAACGGGATAGACCGAGTGAAATTCCTCGGATATTCTCTGTTTTGTTTAAATTTCCTTAAATCATTCCAGGCTATAGGAGGAATTGACCGAGTGAGATTTCTCAGAGAGTCTGTCATTGACCTGAGGCTATAAGAGGAATTGACCTATTGAGCTTCCTCAGATAGACTCTAGACCTTGGGGCTATAAAGGGAATTGACCACGTGATCTTCCTCAGAGAGTCCCTAACTACATTAGACTATAAGGGGAATTGACCAAGTTTTCTTTCTCGGAGAGTCTATATTTTCGTATGAACAAACCAGAGGGGTTAGGTTGAGTGTATTGCCCAAAGGGTTGTTGGTAATTCTTGGATAGGACCATAGGGGATGGCCCTGAGTACTTCCCGGAGGGATTTCTGTTTGTGGTTAGCTGTTTGCTTCACTGCTTCTTGTTGATCTGTGGATTGTTTACTGCTGTGTATTATTCCTGTTTACTGTTTACGGTACTTTACATGCCATATACTCACTAACTGTTAGGTATATATCTTCAGGTGGTTGCCTACTTGGATTTAGTCTCACACCCTGTTTGGGTCATGTTTTTGGGCCCAAACAGATTATATTGTTGCAGGTATAGATAATGGAAAGCGCCCTTCCACTTCAGGTACTTGACTTTCATTGGAGCAGGAGAGCATGGGACCAAGCCGAGGCTTGCTATGCTAAGGAGTTGCTTATCTATTTTTCATTTGTACTTTGGTTTAGTATTGTATTCATCATTGTGAATAGTTACTGCTTCCGCTCTGGTATGTGTTGTTTAGTTCCACTCTGTACTCTGCCATTGAGGGCATAGTTTCCCCACTATCACACCCAAGGCCCTCGCTACTAGTTGGAAGCCTCTGGAATTTGGGGAAATGTTCTTGAGGACATGTGACCAACCGGGTCTAGGGCGCCTCTAGGTGGCTTCTAGAATCGGGGCACTATAAAGTGGTATCAGGAGAATTATTTTCTCTTGACTTACTGTTTGGAGCCTATATCTAAGGATAGGATGAGATAGGTACTTGGTAATAAGTTGTGCCTGGGAGTAGCTAACCTGTGTTCATGGAAAATCCAATCTACCTCGTTTACTGCAATTTCTTCAGGTTTTAAATTTTTTTACAGTTTATTTGATTTCACCTTGAGTGACTCACATGATTTATTCTGTTACTGTTGATATTATTGAGGTTCTATTCCTTTTGAAACCCGATGAGATAAGGGTATTCCATCTTATGCATCATATAGTCACTTTCTAGAAATCACATTTCATGCATTTTTTCCATGTCATCTAGGATGCCTTAGCGATTGCATGTTGTTGTGATAGATGTTGTGTAGAATATAAATGTTGTTTTGATAGATGCTTGATAGAATACCTGCTTTTATTAGGATTGCAATATGTAAGGTCTTGTTTGGATGAACTCCAAATTTAGATTCTTGAGGTCTTATGAACCCACATGAATCAGAACATGGTTGATCATTGATTTTTTTTCATTGTATATGATATATATGAGATTCCAAGATTTGATTCCCAAGGAGTATAGGCCCTCACGGATCGGAATTTCGCACCTTAATTCTTGTTTTCTGTGTTTTCTGGGCTCTAGAGCAGTTCTGAGGCTACTGCCTGAAAAAACCAAGAATACACGGTGTGTAATTTATGAATATACACTATGTAGTTTTTAAACTGTGTCGCTGACTGTGTGGGCAGAAACATGGGGTTGTGAAAATTCTTCAGGAACACGCCGTGTATGGTGAGTACACGCCATGTTGTAGTGACAGTGTGTCTACTCGTGTGACTAACGACACAGATGGATGAAACTTTGACTATACATGCCATGTCCTGTTATTACATGCCGGTCAATGTAACCTAAGTACTCGGACATGTCACGAACAACACGGGTTGGGGAAACCTTCAAGTAAACGTCGTGCGCACTGGGAGCACGCCGTGTAGAGTGAACAGTGTAGCCGGCCGTGTAACTAACAACACAGGTCGTTGAAACCTTGTCTAGTACATGCCGTGTGGTGGTCATACACGTCGTTTAGTCTAGGATTAAGAGGACCGTGTGGGTTATCCATGTAAGGAGACTCGGGTAGGGGAATAGAGTTCAAGAACACACCGTGTGTAGGGACAAAACGCCATGTTGTTGGGGCGTTACACGACTAGTTGTGGCAGAAGTACACGCCCATGTGAATGGCCTTAAAGGAAACACCATCTAGTTTTATACACTCCATGTAGTCATGTTTTGTAAAACATTAATGTTTCTTTCTCCTATTATCCTCTTGTACTCTTGTGTTCTTAGTCTTTGTTAATCCTGTTCTAAGGTGTGCTTTGAACATTCAGAGTTATGCCACCGAGACGTCCTCCGGTTATACATCAGCTGCCAGACAATGATCAGACACCAGATATGACCGATCAGGGACCACTGGCAGGTCCTTCGGTTGTGCCAGCCTTGGCACCAGCCATTATACCAGTTGTAGGCACTGATGCACAATTTAGGGAAGATTTTCTGAGGATGATACAAACTTTTCAGGGAGCACCGCCTCCTTCCCCATCGATGGCCGAGTTGACGCGGGTTTTCCAGCCACAACATCCTCCTACTTTCTCTTGGTATGGAGGACCCCAGGAGGCAGAGTCATGGCTAGAGGCCACACTAACGATTTTCAAGCATCTGGAGATACCTCCAGAGAAGAGGGTGAAGCTCACGACCTATATGCTCCGAGACTCTGCCAAGTTTTGGTGGGAGGTGATCTCATAGTCAGGACACCAGCAGAGTATGACTTGGGATGAGTTTCGGCGCATATTCTAAGATTAATTCTACATGGAGACCTTGAGGGCCAATCGAGCCCAGGAGTTTATGAGTCTGGAGCAGGGTACTCTTTATTTTATGGAGTACTCGTCTTGCTTTACTGAGCTATAGCATTTCACGCCTATTCCAGAAGGTGATGAGCTATTCCTTGCACGGAAGTTTGAGGATGGTCTGAGGCACGACATCTGATCATAGGTGAACATCTTCAGGTTGACTTTGATATCCTCTATTGTCAACCAAGCGCTGATCACTGAGCGAAACCTGAGGGATTCCAGAGTAGTGATCTAGGGCGACTCGACATCCAGAGTTAGTGTTTCTCCTATTAATAGCAGAAAGTGCTGTAGGGAGTCTGCTCGAGGAGATCAGAGTAGGAGGAATGTATCTTCGGGTAGCTAGGTAGTATGCTACCAATGCAGGAGGAGTGGGCATACTAGGCCCCAATGCTAGAGAGACCCGATAATCTTGTGGAAAGATGGGCCATCTTCAACATTTATGTCAGAACGTCTCACCTAAATCTTGTAGTAGGGGTTCTTCTATGACCCCACGTTTAGGAGATGCATTGCCAGTTTCTCACCAATCTGGGAACTAGAGTTCTTCTGGCCGTTTGGGCCAAGGTATAGGTCACAACTGTGGTGGTCAGTCATCAGGCTACTAGCGACAACAGAGTGTATCAGCTCAGAGTGGTCAGGTAGGGTCATAGGGCCACGGTACAGGCCAAACTTTTGCAGTGGAGCAGACCCATCAGGAGAAGGATCCCAACCATTTTATAGTTCGAGGTACAATATTAGTAGCCAAAATTGTATCTTCATATCTTTTCGATACTGGTGCTACGTATAGATTTATCTCTATTACTGTTTTAGAGAGCCTTGGGCTCTGCATCTTCTCCTCTACCAATACTTTGACTCTAGACAAACGGTTGGGGACTAGAGCAGTTAGTGTATGTTAGTGAAGAGAGTGCCCTCTTGCAGTTGCAGGGATTCACTTCTTATGTGACCTCTATGTCCTAGAGATGACGAGTTATGATGTTATTCTTGTAATGGACTGACTAGTTATATTCCAGGAAGTCATTGACTGTTATCACCGCAGGGTGAGTTTTGTATCACTTGAGGGTGGATCCTTTCTTTATAGAGGCGAGTGGGATGTCCAGGCAAGTCGAGAAGGACTCGAGCATCATGGGCTAGGAGGAGTTACAAATCAGATTTCGAGTCTATATCTGGATGACCAAGGGACTTCACAGTTAGACTTTCCTCCAGTGGTGGATCGTTTCAAAGATGTCTTTCAAGAGGACTTTTTAGGTTTTCCCACAGAGCGTGAGGTAGAATTCTCGATTGAGCTCATGCCAGGAGCGGAACCGGTGTCCATTCCGCCTTATAGGATGACTGCACTTGAATTGTAGGAGCTGAAGAAGAAGTTGGGGGAGTTGCAGGTGAACAGTTTCATCCGACCTTGAACTTCTCCTTGGGGTTTTCCTGTCCTATTTGCGAATAAGGTAGAATATACCCTCAGGATTTGTGTCGAATATTAGAAGCTTAACCAGTTGACGGTCAAAAACGGTATCCTTTGCCGAGGATCGATGACCTCTTTGATGAGCTTCGAGGAGCCTGGGTGTTCTCAAAGACTGATATGAGATCTGGTTATCATCATTTTCATGTTAGACCATCTGATATACCTATTATAGCCTTCATGAGCAGGTATGGTCTATACGAGTATATGGTTATGTTGTTCGGTCTCATGAATGCGCCTGCAGTTTTCATGGCCCTGATGAACCGAGTGTTCTATCCATACTTGGATACCTTCATGGTTGTTTTTGTGGATGATATCTTGGTGTACTCTCACACTCGACACAACCATGATATCCATCTTGAGATCGTTTTTAGTACACTAAGAGAGCATCATTTATACGCTAATCTCTCAAAATGCCACTTTTGGATGGACCAGATTCAATTCTTGGGTCATGTTATCTCAGAGGCAAGAGTATTAGTAGAATCAGAGAAAGTGAGAGCAATAGTTTATTGGGACCAGCCAAAGAACATCTTTGAGGTGCAGAGTTTTCTAGGGCAGGCTGAATACTATAGATGTTTCATACAAGACTTTTCATGCATAGCAGCACCACTGACAGTTCTGACCAAGAAAGGGGCAAAGTTCTTATGGTCAGATTCTTGTGAGTCAGCCTTTCAGGAGCTGAAGGGGAGGTTGAATTTATCACCGATACTAGTCTTTCCAGAGCCAAGCAAGATCTATACCATTTATTTTGATGCTTCAGGTATCGTGTTGGGAGTTGTGCTTATGTAGGGAGATGGAGTCGTTGCTTACGGCTCTCGAAAGTTAAGGCCACATGAGAGGAACTACCCAACGCATGATCTGGAGTTGGCAGCTGTTGTTCATGCCCTACGCTGTGGGAGACATTACCTTCTGGGAGAGCACTTTGTGGTGTTTACCTACCACAAGAGTCTCAAGTATATCTTCACTCAGCGTGATCTGAATCTGAGACAACACATGTGGGTTAAGTACCTCTAGTCCTTTGACTTTGAGCTTGCCTATACAACTAGGAAGGGAAACGTAGTGGCTAAAGCATCGAGCAAGAGAACTCAGATACATGCAGTTCTGGAGGCCAGTAGTGAGTGGCAGGTTATGGATCTATTCTTTGAGATACATTTGGAGGTGCACGACAGTCAGGGGAAGACTTTTCTATCTTCTGTGGCTGTTACCTCAACTCTTCTTGATCAGGTACGAATGAGTTAACTATTAGATTCTGAAGGCCTAGTCCTACAGGAATGCGTGTCAGGAGAGGACCCTATTCCTGGGTGGACCATAGGCGAGGATGAGATCTTCCATTTCTAGGGGACACGTGTGGGTACGAGCAGACATACGCGAGGAGCTGATGTGGGATTTTCATTCCTCAGTTTGGGGAGTTCATCCTAGCATCTCCAAGATGTATCGTGATCTTCACCACCAGTATTGGTGGCCAGGTATGAAGAGAGATGTTGTTGGTTTCATCATGAGATGTTCTACTTGTCAGCAGGTGAAGGAGGAACATCAGTGACCAACATGGCTTCTGCAGTAGTTACCCATTCTTGAGTGGAAGTGGAACGACGTCGCGATGGATTTCATGACCGGGTTGCCTATATCGCCTTGATGGAATGATGCAGTTTGGGTTGTCATTGACTGACTCACGGAGGTTTCTCACTTCTTATTGATCAAGGAGACCATCATTGTCGATGAGTTGGGGTGGTTGTACATCCATGATATTGTACATTTGTATGGGGTTCCACACTCTATTGTTTTAGATTGGGATACATGTTTTACTTCTCAGTTCTGGTAGGGGCTTCAGAAGGCTTTAGGTACACAGGTACTTTTGAGTATAGCTTACCATCCTTAGATATATGGCTAGTCCTAGTGTATGATTCAGGTTCTTGAGGATATGCTCAAAGCATGCATTCTAGATTTTGGAGGTTCATGGGTGAAGCATATACCTCTTGTGGAGTTTTCCTACAATAACATTTTTTCAGGCGACTATCCAGATGGAACCTTATGAAGCCTTTTATAGTAGGCCATGCTGATCACCATTATGATGGATGGAGGTAGGAGATATAGCTTTGCTGGGACCTCGTCTTGTTTAGGAGACCTCAGAGAAGATAGAGTTGATTCAGAAGAGGATGGATGCGACACAGTCTCGACAGAAGTCTTATTCTGATCAACGGAGATGACCTCTGGAGTTTGAGGTTGAGGATCAGGTCTTCCTGCATGTCGCACCGAGGTTGGGACACAAAAGGATTCAGAGACAGGGTAAGCTTTCACCATGGTATGTCGGGCCATTTGAGGTGTTGGAGAGAGTTGGTCTGGTTGCCTATCGGTTGTAGTTACCTTAGAGGTACCGGGCTATGCATGACGTCTTCCACGTTTCTTATCTCTAACGTTACTTTTCAAAACCGTCTCATATCTTTCAACCTGAGGAGGTTGAGCTCGAAGCAGATGCGTCATTTGAAGAGCATCCTATCCAGATCATCGATCACAGTATGAAGGTTCTCTGTGTCCGGTCTGTTCCTATGTTATGGGTGCTATAGTAGCACGAGCGAGTATAAGATGAGACTTGGGAGAGGGAGGCCGATGTACGATCGTAGTGGCCAGAGCTGTTCGGGGTTTCTTCTTCTACACCTTGCTTGGGAAATTCGGGGATGAATTTCTTTATGGGGGGGAAGCTTTTAAGAACCCATACCTTCTTCTCAGGTATTTTCTCTTTTTTCTGGTGTTTTTGAGAAAATATGATTTTCTAGAAATTTTTGAAGTACATGCCGTGTACTTTAAGAGTACACGCCGTATACTCCCTTGCCGCGTGAGGCCTTGTACTGGCCATATCTGGACTACACACACAACCATGTAGGGGTGATGTGGAGGACACTTAAAGCGGAGTACGGAAAAGGCTAGTAAATGTCGTGTACTCCAAAAGTACACACCGTGAACCTTGATTTTTTTCATTAAGCACACTGGGGTCGCGTCTGACAGACACAACCATCTTCTTTTAGGTTCCATTCATTTGGGAGAAACTCTATGACCATGGATCTTCTCCAATCCCCCAAGCCTCCATCGGTTCTCCGAATCGACCGACGTCAATTGCGTTGGAACCGTAGCAGTAGGCTCTTCCTTCTTCTAGATCATTTTTTTCCAATTCCTCCTATTTTACATGTTATCTTGGGTTGAACATTTTGTGGGTTTTCGTAGATCTATGAAGTTATAAGGAGATTCAAGATTCATGGTTCAAGTATATCGATCTCCTAGAATCAAGGTAGGTGGTTTGTGCCTTTCCGTTCTATGTCTTTGAGTATTATGTGCAAATTCCACTAATACCCTTGAACATGGTATTGCGTGTTTCCTGTTTTACCCATGTTTCTTTTCTGCCATGCTTGTAAGCTTGTGTAGAGGTAATTTGGTTATGTATGAAGATAATTGCTATTCTTGGATGTTTTTCCATGAATTGTTCTATTTAAAACCTTTTGGTCTTGTTCATCCTTTGGTCGTTATACCTGTTTTCCATGCCTTGTGACCGTAAGATGGAGTGTTGTTCCCTGACATGCTTGTTATGCTGTAGAATGGTTAGCTAAGTAGCTCTGTAGGTTTACTTTTGCCATATAGCATTATTATTCACCGACTGACATGGGGCTGTGAGAACCTGGTGCTATAGACTATAAGTGGATATACCGAGTGAGCTTTCTCAGAGAGTCTTGGACATTATAGACTATAGGGGATAGACCGAGTGAGCTTCCCAGAGAGTCTTGGATATTGTAGACTATATGAGGATAGACCGAGTGATCTTCCTCAGAGAGTCTTTAGCTTCATAGAATATATGGGGATATACCGAGTGAGCTTCCTCAAAGAGTCTTTGTTTCATTTTAATTTCCTTAAACCATTCCAGGCTATAAGAGGAATCGACCGAGTGAGCTTCCTCAGAGAGTCTGTCATCGACCTGAGGCTATAAGAGGAATTGACCGAGTGAGCTTTCTCATAAATTCTATATACCTTTGGTCTATAAGGGACATTTACCAGGTTATCTTCCTCAGAGAGTCCCTGACTACCTTAGACTATAAGGGTAATTGACCGAGTGTGCTTCCTCAGAGAGTCTATATTTTTGTATGACCAAACCAGAGGGGTTAGGATGAGTGTACTGCCCAAAGGGTTGTTGGTACTTCTTAGATAGGACCAGAGGGGATGGTCGTGAGTACTTCCTAGTGGGATTTCTATTTGGGGTTAGTTTTTTTCTTCACTGCTGCTTGTTGATCTGTGGATTGTTTACTGCTGTGTATTATTCCTGTTCATTGTTTACTATTTACTGTTTACTGTACTTTACCTTCCATATACTCATTGACCATTAGGCATAGATATTTGGGTGGTTTACTACTGGGATTTATTCTCACACCCTATTTGGGTCATGTTTTTTGGCCCAAACATATTATATTGTTGCAGATATCGATAAGCGAAAGCGCCCTTCAACATCAGGTACTTGACTTGTATTGGAGCAGGAGAGCATGGGACCAAGTCAAGGCTTGCGATGCTGAGGAGTTTCGTATCTGTTTATCATTTTTACTTTAGTTTAGTATTGTATTCAGCATTGTGACTTGTTTGGCTACTTTCCCAGATATATATGTACCATGTATCATTTACATATATTTTTCTCTAGTTGTTTCTCTATTAGTCTTCTACTGTTTACGATTGATGAATAGTTACTGCTTCCTCTATTGTATGTGTTTTTTACATACACTATGTACTATTCCAATGAGGGAATTATTTCCCCACTATCACACCCAAGTCCATCACTTCTAGTCGGCAGCCTCTGGCGTTCGGGGAAATGCACTTGAGGCCATGTGACCAACCGGGTATGGGGCGCCTCTGGGTGGCTTCCGGAACTGGGGTGTTATAGGATGTATTGTTTCTTCCATGGATATATGATTAATGTTAATACCATGTAAAACAATGTGTTTCTTTCTTGATTTATTTAATTTTCACTTATCTTAAATTCTTTATGAGTTAAGAGTTTTCTTGAGTGTGTGCGAGGCCGACTTGGTGTGGTGAGTATGGTGAATTCTTGTTTCTTAATATCTTCGGATACACCTAGTCATTGGATTCTTTCTATATGATCTATTTGTTTTATGTTGTATCATATGGTGGATAATTTTTAGTCACCTGACATTATAAAATCCATATGAATTGGTATTGAAACTTGGTTCAATTCTCACTCATCAACACACTCAAATGTAACTCTGGTAATACTCACTCTATTTCTGAAAATGTTATTTCAATTTTCGTGAGAGCATATTATTATCAAAGGGATCAAATTATATGATAGTAAGTTCTTATTTGATAATTATGAAAAAATTATTTTTTTATAGAATGTGTGTAGAGGATCATCTCATTTAGAAGGACTTGGATGTTCTGTTGGTAGAAATCAAATTAGAGAATACTGAACAAGAGGAATGCGAATGTGTGGATATGAAAGAACTGGCTTTAATCAAGATTTAATTAGCATTAATAATAGACTTTAATATATAGTAAGTGAATATGATTGATCTAATGGAGGTTTTAATACACATATACGTGAGGCCTTCAACACTTAATTAAGTGTTCCTAATGTGATGTTTTTTCAACAGGAGGTTATTAGATGGTAGACTAATGAAAATAATGTAAATGATTTCAACATGGTACAAGGGTATATCAAATCAGTAAAGTTGAAGTTTACATATGAGGTTTAGTCACTTATACTACTATCCTCACTATTTGAGTTTCAGGATGTGATGGTAATAAAAATAAGTAATTTATATAGAAAAACTGAATTAATGCTTGAGTATGTCTAGAAATTAATCTTGAATGAAGAAATTGGATGGATGAAAGTTCAATCACCTTCTAAAATCATACTAAATGTAGATATAATAAAATACTCACCCCAATAAAGAAGTCTAATTAAATAATCAGATGATTGGTCTCGAGATAGAATACAAGGTAAATTAGCTGGTCTGAGCCTCAAATTCTGAAGTTTTGGGAAGAGAGTACATCTCAAGAAGGATCAAAGAATCCATAAGGAAACATTCAAAAGATCAACTTTAAAAAGTAAAAGTTACATTAATTCAACTGGAGGAAGTAATATATTATTATCGAGTGTCAGTATTTTAGATGGTTTCATGGATTATTGATTCCACATAAACTTTCACTAAACAACATAAAATGAATCATAGTGAATTATGTGTATGAAAAACATGAAAAAATGCATTTGGAAGATGATAAAAGTATATTAGTCCTATATAAGAGTAATGTTAACATATTTATAAAGAATATAATATTATTTAAACTGAAATAAGTGAGACACATCTTGGTTCTATTGAATAAATTAATCACCATAGGAAATCTTGATGAGGTAGGATCGTTGCTCCTTCTCCGGCTTCTTCGGGTTTCATTCTCTTAGGTTCCTTCTCTTCAGTTTCCATGGAGATGTCCTTTTTTCCCCTCTTCTATCCCTACTCTGCCGATCTGGTCTGGCACACACAACCCCATACTGGTTGGCTGTGTTGGTTTTTAACATCGGTTTGGGACTGTGGCGGTGGAAGTAAGGTTAAAGAGGTATCCTCTGTTTCGATGTATTCTTCCTCAGTTTCTGTGGATTTTTTTGGGGTTTATAATTAGGGTTTCAGTCCCATTTTGTTATTCAGGTTTCAATCCCAGTTCACCCTTCTTCGATCCTGCTTCTCCCGGTTATGGGTATAAATTTCTGTTTTTACTTAGGATTTCAATCCCAGTGTTTATATCTCTCGTTACTTGTCGGTTTTTGTTTTTCCTTTCCCCTTCTTTACCGCTCCTCCCTACTCTTTCTCCCTGGTCCGTTGCTTCCTTCCAGGTCGGTCGGGTGCACCAGATACAAAGGGAGTTTTGGGTTTTGTCTAAGGAGCGGTAAGAGGTCCCGGGTGGAACGACATATGGTGGATTTCTCTAGTTACAATGTTGTTTCAGATTTCTCTTTCGATGATGTTTTTGGTTCTCTTCGGTAGCTGTCAGTGATGTTCATGACGCTGTCGCGCTGCTGCTTTATGTGGTTCGGTGATGAGGGATGTAGGCAAGTCTGAATGTTTCACGACGACTCGATGATCTGCGATGTTCTCCAGTTGTCTGGTGAGGTGTTTGGTCTATGACGACGATAGTGGAACTGGTTTGTTGTCAATGACGGTGAAAATGATATTGAGGAACTCTGTGAGACATCGGTGAAGATGACGATGACGACGATGGGGATTCTGGTGGTCTTGCCGGAGTGGTGATGATTGACATGATGTTTGAGCAATAGGTGTGCGACTCGAGGCGGGCGCGTGACTTGATATTCATGTGGGGTGATGATGGTATTTTTATTCTTGAAAGTTGTTATTTGAATTTCAATTTGTGGACTGGCGCAGCTTTTGAAATGTGAACATTTGAAATGTAAGGTTTCCCGCTAACCCTAAAAGCGGCTTTTGAAAATGGAAGAAAAAAATGATTTGGAGGGAGGTGTAAAGGATGTAAATATATATCTGATAAAAAGATCACATGTAGTAGTATTTTTTACAATAAAGATGTTTGATAGATTAGAGTTACGTTATTGTCAGCATGAACATCTTGGTGAGAGTAACATGAAAGTTCGAACTACTAAAGGAATGATAAAGATCAATCATACTGAGTTTGGATATTGTGGTATTTATGTTCTTAGGAGGTATAATATAGTTTCATTTGACTTGAATTAATAAAACCCCTGATCCTGGAAGTTAGAATTTGTTCACTCAAACGTTTTAGGTATTTCCCCAGTCCAATATCATAGTGGGTCGATTTACTTTGTGACATTTATTGATGATGTAATTAGAAAAGTATGAGTTTACATTTTGAGGAATAAAATTGATGTATTTACATATTTTATTAAATTTAAGGACATTAAATAAAGGGATTATGGTTATAATATAAAATGATAATGATCCAACAATAATGGTGAGTACAATAGATGAAATTTTGGAACTTTTTTTTGAATTAAAGGATTAAGATAAATATAATTATGCCTGAAACACCACAAAATAAAAATGTGATATAAATAATAAAATATATTTTGATAGAAAAGGTTTATAAAATTTGATTAAACTAAGGTATTCCCAATGAATTTTGGGAAGAATCCATGAAGATGACAACATACTTGGTCAATCAATGTATAATTTATCTTGTGGGATAGGATGTTCTGGAAAATCAATGGTTTAGAAAAAAACTAGAAGTTGGAAAAATAATTTTTTTGATAGCCATGGTTTCACCCATGTTGATTTTAAGTACCAAGATAAACTTAATTCAAAGTATAAGAAATGTTTTCTTATACGGAATGAAGATTTTTTTTATTCTAGCTGTTGGATGAATATAAGGGACAAGTAATCGGGATACAAGATGTTATATTCAATGAGAAGGTTTTTTGGAAGTACTAAAACTTGGTTGATATAGAATTTGAAATAAAGAGATCAATTAACCAAGTCCAAGTTTCTCTAAATATGGAATTGGAATGGGATTTTTTAATGAGTTTAGATTATAGCACTAGAAGTTTGAAAGTGAGACTAGTTGAAGTGGTTCCAAAATGATATGAAACTATTGAGAATCAGAGAAGGTCTCCTAAAGTCAGATATTTGGATGATAGAGTGCTAGAAGATATAATATTAGAAAGATAATTACCATAAAAATATGTGTGAATATTTATTATAGTTATAAAACCACTATAAAGGTTTGTGGCTAAATTATAATTCTTACTTCTCATAGATGAAATTGAACTAGAAAGATTAGCAGAGAGGACAACTCTTAGTGACTCCAAAAGTTTGAGTCAATGATAAAAGATGAAATGTATTCATTTAATTCCAATGGAGCATGGTAGATGTCTCCTCAAATACAGGAAAAAAGTGATTGATAATAATTTGGTTTTCTATTTGATGGACGATTCCATTGGAAAGAAAATGTTTAGGAATGATTGGTAGTGAAAGGATTTCAACAAAAGGAGGAGATTTATTTTTTAGAGATTATTTCACTAATATTAAAACACACTAACATCTAGAAAATACTAAGAATAATTTATTACAATAATAAAACCTTGAGAGGATGCATGTGAAAACCATTTTCCTTCATGGTGAATTTGAGGAAGAAATTTACCTGAAGATGTTGATGGGTTTTAAGGATCATCAAAATGATGTCTTAGTTTAAAAATTGAAGAAAATATGCTATAGTTTCAATAATGTTACAAGATAGTGGAATTATATGTTTTATTATTTAATGGAATGTAAAGGATTCAGTTATAAAAATACAAAACAATGTTTATATCTTAAGGAATGGAATGATGAAGCCTTCATCATACTTCTTCTATACATGTAAAACATGTTGATAGTGGGTCCAAATGTTAAGAAGATTTGGAATAGGACGCATGATTTTTTTATAAGGCTCGAGATGAAGGATATTGGAGAGGATAATAAAATATTGGGAATGAATATTGATAGAGATATTTGAAACTCTATTATTATCTCAAAGTGGATGCATTTGGATAGTCATCAAGAGATTTAGTATGATCGGATGCAAGCCATTATCAACTCCATTGACTGGAAACTTCAAACTTTCCAAGGGTAAGGAACCTAAAATATAATAATAGGTCACATAAATGGTTAAATTTCAATTTTCATAAGTGGGTAGAAGTTTTATATACACTATGTTTTGTACTCGAATAGACATTACATTCATATTGGGAGTTGTGACCCGATTCATGATGAATCCTGGAAGGTAACACTAGGAGGCTATGAAATAAATAAATTGGTACTTAAAGGGATAGGGTGATAAAAAATTATTCTACGGGATAGATAATCCATTGTGAGGTTATCTTAAATATGAATTAAATGGGTATTTAGATACCCAAAAGAGAACCACTGGTTTCATGTTCACCTACATAAGAATGATAACTATTTAGATGTCATGAATTATTTTTTTCACTATTTCTATAAAAGATGCTTATTATGTAGCTGGAAAAAAAATTATGTAAAAATATGGCTTCGTTGATGTGTTTGTTAAATGAGTTTTTAAGGATTTCGGATTGTGGGGTCTTATTATGTGATAATTAGAGTGAAATCTATTTGGCTCAAAATCTATGTTTTCACTCATGTATGAAACATATTAACATGAAATTCCATTTTAATCTAGAAATTGTGAATGGGTAAAGTAATATATTTTTAGATGAAATCTTGAATCCAAAATCCAATAGATTGTTCCCTAAAGTGTTAGAACAAAATTTCTTGAGGAAGCATTGTGACTTAGTGTGGCTTGGGTGAATGGAAAAGGAACTATAGAGGACACTATAGGTTGTGATGATAGGGAGTTTGTTTAGTAGAACATTTCCAATGTTTTAGTGGGTTTAAGAAAGGGTTATTTGAAGTTATATTCAAGTAGTATATTTTTAGGAATTAATCTTGTTCATGTTCCATTGATTTCTACTTAAAGGAGTTTATATGGATGATAACATGATCTTGGGGGTTTATAAGTAAAGTTATAATATTAACTGGATGAAATATTATTCAGATTAAAACTTCATCCAATGTGTATATGTACTAGTTATATGGTAAAAAAAATTCAATGAAACTTATAGAGTCATTCCTTGCAGTTTTTGTGAAATGATTGGGTAACCATTTCTCTGTTCATTGGCTACAACGGTTGTGTGCCGATTACAACAAGAGACAAAAAATATCCAGTTTAATAATGGGCCAACCAAGTTTTTTGGACTCAAAGCTCAAATATATTATAGTAAATGATACAAACAGTACATGTGTGATGATACAATTGAGTAATTACTTTTATTGGGGATCTAATTTTCCAACTGAAAAAAAGTGATTGTAATACTTGTATCTTCCATTTGTATTGGAAAGGAAATAGGGTTTCTCCCATGGATGTAGGAAATAATTCCAAACCATGTGAACTAAAGTGTTTCTTTCCTAATTTGTTTAATTTAAACTTATCTTCAAATCAATGTGAGTTAAGAGTTTTAATGAGTGTGAATAAGGTTGACTCGGTGTAGTGAGTAGGGTGAATGCTTGTGTCTTATTATATTCTATAACACATTTCCTTGGGAGTATTTTTAGATAATATATTTCTTTTATGTCGTATCATACGATGGATAATTTATGGCCATTAATAGTTAGCAGATATACTTAAATTATTTTTGGGAAGAAATACAAACACCTTATAGTTAGACATCATCTATGTCATGTGAGATTGATATATCTATACCACATGACATATGTTTAAGATTACTAATGTAGTATCATGAGGTTATTATTATACATATTACCTACTATAACTTTTGATAGAATATATAATCTAAGGAAATTACCATATATAGTTCTTATAGAATTAATTTTACTATAATGGTAAGTATAAATCATACATTTATCATATTGTATGCATGATATGGTAATTGAAAAGTAAAAACATGATTTGGGTCTTGGTACACCTCTCTCAAACTAATCCCACTTATACTATAGACAACTTTCAATATTTTCAAAACTTTTGAACTCTATTATAATAAAGTATAATTATACTAATTTATAGATTTATTCATTTGGTCTAGTGCATTTTCCTCCATGATTATTTTGATAACCGTGATTTCACATCTTTGTGTAAAATATCTCAAGAGATGATATTTCCAAAGTATGCATTTTTTTACTCTATCAAAACCTTGGATTCTTGAAAAGAAACTCTAGTATAATATTATCATAACATGCATTATTTAAATAGTATACTTGGTATAATATCAAGAACTATGATAAAGTTATATATTTATATGATTTCTTTAGCTGCATCAGAAGTCATTAAATTATTGGGTTTCAAAAAATTGGTTACTACTGGAAATTATACGATTCCCTTTCCAATTTCATTATTGTAGCTATGATACTAGTTAATATTGATATGTTTCAAGGATAGTTATATCCCCTATATAACTAGATATTTTTCTTCTCTAAATACTAAGAACATATCTTTTATACTTATCAAGTACTTCAAGATAATTCATTTTCTTGGATTTCTTTATTATTTACCCTTATGATTTATGAATATGAAATATAAAATCTTATAAATTAAATAACATATGTGATATATTCCACAAATAAATCCTATTGAGTTTTACTTATCTTTTTAATATCATTCTATGTCATAATCACATCATCTTAGAGGGATTTATTCCATGTGACAATGGAAACAATCCTCTATTATGTTATTACATCTTGTATTTTTTAATATGTTGTCAAATTATATACATTAATTAGACCAAGAAACATTATAATATAACTTGATTTTTTACCTATATATTTGGTTTCTAATTTAATATATTCTTGAAAAAATATTTTAAATTAAGTCCTAACTTTCTATAAGACTAATATCTATTTTCCATTTGTTAACAATATATATCACATGGAAATATATGAAACTCCCACTAACAATTATAGAAACATAATATAATTTCATAATAATTTTAATCCATTAATTGTATTCCTTTTTTAACCTATAAATGGATCCTTGTATATTTTATATAAAAATTATGGTAAAAAACTACTGTAATTACATTTCAAATGGATTCTAGCAATCCAATTCTTAAAGTGATGTTTCCCAAATTAATATTTTAAATTATAGTAAATCATTTAACAATTAATTCTTATTTTTATATATTCACTTTAACATATATTACCATCACTTTATTGAATAAATATTTTCACCCAATATGTGTTACATTAGATGGAGGTTCTACCAAATTAAAAACATGATTTTGGTTGATGGAATACATTTTTTGAATTCATTACTACTTTTTATTTGAATATTATTTTCATTTTTTATTACTTATAAGATAAGGATTCATTATTTTTAATGAATATGACATCACATAACTTGGTGATGAGAAAACTATCTCTTTTGTTTTTAAAATTCATATACAATATCCGTGTCTCTGGAACTTTCTATTCCATGAACTCTTATCGAACTTGTTCCTATACAAACATATAATTCATCTTGAGACTTGATTTTATCAAATTCTATCTTGATTAAAATATCTTAATTATAGGTGCGTTACTTTTATCATAAAATATAGTCAATCTATTAACTATATCTTTTTCTGTTGGGGATAACCTATGTAATATAGTTTATAACATTGAGTAGTTATAAGAGATACACTCTATGATTCTTGAAAAAGGTTTGTTTCTAGATTTAGACATAATGAATATTTCACATATCTATATAATAATTTGTGACATGAATAATTTCATCCAATATTATAACTCACATGGGTTCAAATTTTTTATTTTAGTTAGAATATGGTTATGTATTAATGCACCTATTAATGAAGTATATCCTAAAAGGAAAATTAATGACTTTCCAGACTCATCATCAATATCACCATGAAATGAAATGTATAATTAAAAATTTAACTACCACCATTACTTTGATATATATTAGGTGGTGTGAGTTTAGGATAAAAACTATTCTATAATTTTAATGGTTTATGAATTCTTGGTTAATATATTGTTTGGATTAGTTCAACCAAATAATCTTTTATCTTCTTAAAAATCTCATTCTCCACTTCAATTTTTACATTCCTTAAATATCTTAAAGGGATTTTATTTTTGATTTAATAATTATATATGTCTATATCTAGTGATGATATCATCAAAATTATTTATGTATAATAAATTACCTATAACTTATACTTTAAGTGGTTTACATGTATCTTTGGGAGGTAATTCTAGAATCATTGATGCTATTTAACCTTTAGTACAAAAATATTTATTTTTCATTTTAACATATCAGAATTCATGCCTAATAACTAATATTTTTAACACAAAAAATATTAAATTCACTTCTTATTTTACCTTTAAAATATTTTTTTTTTTCAAGCATTATATTTCTATAACTATGTATAATTTGAGTCATATGTTTTAATGATTACCAGAATTGGATACCCTTGATATATATATATATATATATATATAATATAATTCAAGTTTGGTATAACATAATGAATTTTACTTCAAACTTGAAATAAAATACCATTGTGTTTAAACATGACACTAAGACTATGATTTTGTTAACACTTATTATATGATAATATTTTTCAAATAAGTGAAATATTCCACTAGAAAATGTAAGAAAGTGATATTATATATATATCTTAGTAATTATACTCTATAATTAAGTCAAATATCTACTTAAACTATTGTAATCTTTCTAAAATTACCTAGTTCCCATATTTGGATACAAATGTGTGAGTTACAAGGTATATCTAATATGCATAAAGTGAAAAAAAATATTACATCTAATAATGAATATTATTAAATGAGATGATTCTTATTTATTCTTCTTTACTTAATTTCAATTTCTATTATAGTGGCCATTATTTTTATATATTAAGAAAATAACCACTTGACCAATTCTCCCCATATTAATCTTTGGTTTCTTAAAATGTTGTTGTGAAGGAATCTTTGTAATTATTCTTTACATTATCCTCTTCACCCTTGTTTTCTTATTTTTATTTATAAAAACATAATATTTATTTATCTTTATGTTATTATTAACTCATTTAACCTCATCAAAAAGATATTTTAGTAATTTTTCCATATTTATGAATTTATAATTTTTAATGAAACATTATAATCTGTTTGGTAAGAATAAAAAAATGAGATGTATGGATATATCGTTACTCAACATGAATTCTAACTCTTCCAATAAACAAGTGTACCCTATTTTCTTGAGTAACTGAGGTCCATTCTTGATTCTATATTATAATATTCATATATGTTGTGTATAGATCACCCCATTACTTTCTTTCCTTACTTTCTATTAGTAATGTTCTTAGAGGTGTGATGGTATGGCGTAACTATACATGTTATCATATTTCTTTCATAACTAAAAGGATATTAATTATAACATGATGATATAAACATAAAATTCATCATTAATGTGCTTCTTATGGGAATCATTTTTACCGTCATTTTCTTATTAAGGTGGATCATTAGGTAAAGGGGACTCTAGCATGTAAAATTTACTCTTATGTCATAGTACTATACACAATCACCTATACCACTCCTAGAAATATATGATTGTAATAACATATTAACTATCCAAGATTTATCATAGTAAATTAGTAGTATTACATTCCATTTTATACAAAATAAATTTTATCAAATATGTATATTTATCATGATTAGTAATCATTTATAAACCATTTATTTATTATTTTTAATGTCTCCCACTATTTGTTTTCAAATCCAAATAGACCTAAACCATTGGATTCAGAATATTCATTCACATGAATATTCTAGATAGAAAGGATCCTTAAACCTCTCTTTATAATCCAATATATGTCTATTCCACTACATAGAGATTTTAAGGTAGTATTTTTGATGACCAAATGTATTAACTCATATATCCTTGATTATTTAGTGGATTCTTATCTCATATAAATCCCAATCTTGGATTTACTCAATAATTTCCTTTAAAATTGCACCAATATAGTTATGTACATTATTTCGATGCTAATTTTAGTTAATTCAACCCTTAATCTTATTATAAATCACTTATAGAATGAGCCACCCTCAATTAATGTTAATGAGAAACTTGATCTATAATTTCATCATATTTTGAATGATGGAAAATATTTGAGACCTAATATTACGTTGCGGTAATTTTATTTCTATAACTATTTAATGAATGAAATTTGATTCAATTTATATTTCTTATTATATATACTATTTGATCACTTTTGAAAAATTAATAATGAATAAATAGAAAGCATTCATTATTAAATAAATTTTTATCATTTCATTCTTGTTAAAAATCCAATGGGATCACATTTAATCCATACATTATCATAAAAATTAATAATGTAAGATAAAAATAAAAAAGTGATGTTATAGAGACCTAGGTTTTTCTTTGAGAATAACTTAACTCATTCTTGGGTTTGGGGTCCTATTTAATTTTTTTTTCAGACTCTTTCATGTTTATTAAAATTCTATTAGACCCATTGTGGTCTCATTTTAATATATTGATGGTCGGTTTTTTTATTCAAGATTTAACAAAAGTTTTGTAAAAATCCATGGGTTAGGGATAAAACAAGCCCTTGTAGGGTAAAATATTAAATTTATCCTAGAAAATGACCTAAGGATGTTTTGAGGGTTATATTGATCCTAGAGCACAATTGTCACCATTAGAAATTTTTTTAGTTAATTTCCATGTAAATTTATATTTATAAGGACTTTGGATAGAAAATTCATCACTATAGTGTTTCTTGAAATAAGGGATTTTAGTTAGGAGTGGTGTAATCGATGATTGGGTTTTATTTTTAAGTTTGAGCATGTTTTAGTTCAATAAATATCCAAATAATCTCTCTAATTAGTGTATTTAATATCATTAACAAAAACCATAAAGAATATTAGGGTTTCTAATTCTTTGAGGATGGGATGCGATGAATTCATGGAGCAAAGGCGGATCCATATCTAGGTAGGAAATTGTTTGTGATTGCATGATTATTTATTCACATATTTTTAAATTATCACTTACATTTTTCATTTTTTTCAATTCATATGATTTTTTTTAATTTTCAAACATTATTTTTGAATTTGAATTAATTAATTAATTATTGAAGGATCTTGTTCTTGGAAGAAGAATGGGTGGTCAAACCATCATGGAACACTACCTCTCTCCACTGCACACTAGTCGCATGATGAACCAAGGGAAACTGTGAAATGGTGTGAATATAAAGTTGTATCAATTTATGGTTGGGAATTCAGGTCACGAAACCACCAAATATCTCTTCTTCCTTGATCCTTATCTCCCTCAACTCTCTACACTCTATCCTGAAGAATGTGACTATATCTCACCATCATAGTGGTTGGTGGTTTGAAAGGGGAAACATGACCTAACATCAGTAGTGTGGGAAGGTTAACATAGGTAGTGTCATAAGAATGAGAAGGTTGATAAAAATATAGTGTTTTTGAAGGGGGAAAGAGGGCTCAGGAGGTTGTGATGATGGTGGACCAGGATCCTTCAGTGGCTTGGGTTTCTAATGGAGTTGATATGAGGAAAAACCAAAGATATTGGATCTGATAGAGGATTAGTGGAAGATCCATCCATCATAAGGTTAGTGTATAGTAGATGGAGAAGTTGGGCCATTACCACTAACAAACCAAACTTTTTCTCAGTACCTATGTTGTGAAAGGAAACATGGGACAATGTTACTATGGACTAGACCCAACTTGTAGCCTAGGAAAAGTTTTGATATTGAGGCACACTAACCTAAACTGACGCATTGGAAAGCATGGATCGATAGTCCCCTAGGTAGCTTGACCAAACATCTGGGTGGAACATGGGACCTGATATAGGTTCTTTAAATACATTAAACTCTATGTTTTGTTAATTTTATATAATTTATGCCTATTTTAGTTCTTTCCTTGTATATTGTTTGGTAAAAAATGTTTCAGGGGATTTTAGGAGGAGTAAGAGGAAAACAAGAAAGGGGATAAGGTATGGAAAGAATCATTACCCAATGGATTAGTACAAGGTACCTAGCGGGGAACTTATGTTTCTTATGGTTATATCATAAACCACTATGTACCTGGTGTCTTAGTACTGAGTACCCAGTTGGTTCCTTGACATAATCCATTTTAAAAAGGGAATTTTTATACTTATAACCCAGAATTTAATATCTAATTGGGGGGGGGGGTTTAGTATTTTAGGGTTATGTGCCTCCATTTAGGTTTCCCACATACCCCCTCTTCTATAGCTTTCTATGAAGATTCTACTCCAATCCCTGGTCTAAGTGGTCACATTGGTTGTGGAAATACACTTTAGATAGGGTAACACCATTGGTCACCTCTAATAATTTATCCTATATTTTTTCCAAATCTGAAATAAATATAATCTTAGGTATACCTAATCTAGGTCATGATATGTCCATCAAATCCTTCTGATTCATTTAAATTTATAAGTTACGGGGGATTATATGAGGAGAATCAAAGGCGTGACACCCACTATATCACTTTAGTATTTATTTTATATTATTTTAATTTTATTTGGGATAAATAAATTTTCTTGAAGACATGTGATTATGTTTTTAATTTTTTTAATCACTTTGTACTTTGTATGGGTTGTGCATGGTCACGAGTACCTATATGTGAGATTATGTCAACAAAATAGTGTCATTTGGCATGCTGAAGCACAGTTTTTCCAACTGTGTGGTTCCTAGGAGAAACTGTACGGGTTGAGGTTTTTCTGGGAAGTGCCTTGTGTATGATTGGCTCATGGTTAGACAAAAAGTACAGTCTAATCATGTGGTTTACCTAGGTTTTTAAAATTTTAGGGTTTTTATTTTTATTTTTAATTCCTTATAAAATTAAAATCCCTAAACTATAATACCCTCACCCTCACCCTCTCCTGACACCCCCTAGATGAACCTTATTTATGTGATGCCACCCTCCTTTCACCTCTCCAATGAACCCTCAGTCATTCTGAGATCCTCCCCACATCACCCCTCCCTTTCTATGGCCTACTCCCTTCGATCTCTTTTTTCATGTAGGTGACACCCCTAAGCCAAACCCATGGTGCAAATGCACTGCCATTTTGGGCCTCCTCTTCCCCAGTGTTTCTTCCTAGTTTTTGTCATGATTTGCGGTCAGATATCCATGATAAGGACTCCTCCCAGTATTCCTTTTTTTCACTATTTCATCCTCCCCGCCACTATAGTGAACTAGTATTTTTGTAAATAAATATTACATATTTTTAGATGAATATTTATTATATTATAAAACACATGGATGGGGACCATAACAGTTTAGTGTATTTGGAGACTTGCCACCAAATCTTATAATTTGGTAAAAGATGTTCAGTCTCTCCTATAAAGATATTCACATTATGTACTCTTTATAAACATACACTACTTTAAAAAATTGTTCATATAATGGGGAAAGGAAATATAATAAAGGGTTAGCTCAGATGCTCAGTAATGGTAAACAAGAAAGATACATAACCATAACATGAACATAAGGTTATGAGAACACGATCAAAAAATTCAAAATGGTACCCCACTTATCAAATATCATAATATTGACTCATTACATAAATATTGTCAATTCATAAGACAAAAATCATAAGGAAATCAAAGAACATGATTTATGAGAGAGTAACATTGGCATAAGACATAAAATTGTGGAATAAACTTAATCATTGAAAATCATTTCAATAGTATTCCAGGAAAACATTCAAGGCTATCATAGTGGAATGGGTTCAATCCAAAAACAATAATAGTATTCAAGGTTTACACCCATGACCATGATAACATACATTGTGTAAGGACACAAACATAAACATTACATAATATTGAGTTTTAAGTCTAGAATTTATTATATTACATTTGAGGATATTCTCAGGTTTTGAGTTTTATATAATTAGGTCATAAATAATACATAACAAAACCATACAATAAAAACTGTAAACCTCTAATCATTATCCAGTTTTTCCACTATATAAAATTTTTAAAATAAAACACGATTTTTTTAATGAAAAGTCTTCATGTCTTTAAAATTGACTTTTTCCTTTCCCTTAACCATCATTAAATCAAATGAAAAATATTTTAAAAATTTGGTATGATAAAAAAATATCAATAAGTAACAAAAAAATAAATTAACCATTAGTCCATGTATAATTATCAAAATTTTATTTTTTCAAAATAATCTTTCTGCTCAAAATATACATTTTTATACCTAAGAAATCATATTTTCTACCCAAAACATTCCATAAAACATTTGATAAGAAATATTAAAGGAAAAATAAAACCAATAGTGGTTTATTTTAAAAAATGATAAACTCATGAAGAAATTATCACAAAGTTATACTTTTCACCCTTAAAAAGTAACATATACTTTTCTTTGAACATTAAATCAATAACATAATTGGTAAAAATATGATATTTCTATAAAAACATTGAAATCATAAATAAATAGTATATATAAATTAGGGAATAATTTTCTTATCATACATACTTATGGAGCGACCATCCTAGATACAAAAGAAATAAATCATAATTATATTCAAAATAACCCTCGTAGTTATACTTAGAGTAATGAACATAGTTACACTTGGAATAACCATCTTGATCAACTTACAACATAAACATACAAAATGAATTAGGGGGATATCATAGAACCACAAATATTTGGTTTATAAATGAACCACACTTCACTATAAAAAATTACCATGAACCATAAAATAATCATAAAACATGTATTCTTGCATCACAGAAGCATTCCTTGAGGAAAATCACTTATTTAAAAAGAAAGTTGCACACATACAAAAAGAAAAATCTATTTGAAAATAACCATGAATTATTTTAAAGGAATATTAAAATAAAATATCATTAATTATGGAAAGAAAAACCTTTCAAGACTTATAAGTTTAAAAAACATTCTCTTTTGACTTCTAAAAATAACTGAAATATGAAAATTAAAAGAGGACTTTTGAAAGAAAGTCCCTTACATTGAGTTTGAAACGTCACATATGTTTTTTATCTTCCTGAATAATAAGTTTATTTTAATTTTATTCTTTCTTAATAACCATTTTAATTTTTATTATTCATTTTATATCACTTATTACCATGTTAAATACAATTACTTATTCACTTAAGGTCACATAGTATGTTTTGATGATATTCAATACTTAGGTCCAAAATGAATTCAGTTGGTTGAATATGGTCAAAGTTTTAATTATTACATCATCTAAAGAATAATAATCATGAAATAATTATAATTTTAATACATCAATTATACTTTTAAAATCAACTATTACATGTGGTTATGAAAAATGAACTATGTTACAGTCATAGAGATGGTAGGTCGTACGTATGTAGGAGTAATGTTTCGATTTTTCAAGGATCATTATGGAAAGAAGGTAAGTATTATTTTATATGTATATAATGATAATAATATCATATATATCATATAAAGTTTTTAAATATAATTATATATATCATATGTGTGATGTGGTGACGAAAAAATGAATCACAGCGCTTCATGGAGGTGGTAATCCACACATACGCAAGAACAACGTTATCGATTTTATATGAATTGAAAGGTAAGAATGTAATTGATATATTTTAATACTAGAATGATAAATATTTCATGAATATAATATATACACATTAATTCCATCATTATAACCAGTCATGAGAGATTTTTATGGAAAACAATTATATTGGTTTGTGAGGCGGAAGTTCGATGTACACACGAATGATGAATTATTTCCCCATTTGATGAAAGAGGAGATGGATATGGGTTGTGCCACTAAAAATAACATGCAAATATATTTAGGATAATGGAGTTACTTTTTTATCAAGTTTGAATAATATTTTAAGGAGGTGTAATAAGAAATAAAACTAAAACGTATGGTTAAAAAATGTAACACTTATTTGGAAAAAGTCATTTTTATAATAACTTAAGCACTATAAGTTTGGCACTTTACCTAAAAGACCTACAGAATTTGGAAGGGATTATGGGAAGGAATATTTTTAGTGATTTTATGAACCAAAATATTTTTTTAAGTGTGAATAAATAAGAAGAAGATGCTCCCTTTTAAAAAATAGAGGAGGAGAACTTTTGGCATTTATCAAAATATTAAATTAATATAAATTAATTTTGAATTTAAATATGATAAAAAGTGATTTATTTAAAATATAAGACGATCATGAGTCAATATAACATCATATAATAAATATTAGCTAATGTTTTACTATATTTATACCCTTATAATTTAGTCTTAACTCTTATTTAATCCCTTTAACTCTTACCATATCAACATGACTTTTTACACTTTAAGGGTCAATATAGTTACTATAACATGAAAAAAGAATAAAAAATAGAAAATTGTAAATATTTCAATCCTTATGATAATAAATTAGATGAAATTAAGTTTTTAGTTATTTTTTATCATTTAATAAAATATTATTTACTATAAGGTATCCATAATATCAATTTTTAGAACTATTCATTACATTGACATTACTAATATTTAAAAATTATGTAAAATTTTAAAAAAATATTTTATCATATCACTAAAAAGTAAATTGAATATAGAAAATTTATTTATCACATTATTTATATCAAAATATATTTATTATAATATTTTAAATATCATTTATTTGTTTTATACAACAATTGAATAATTACTGCATCAGTATTGTGAAATCATTTAATGTAATTATTTATTCGTTAAAAATTAAACATAAATTAAAATGATAAATATAAATCCTTTATATTTAATAATAATATTTATAGTATGGAACATTATATATATAAAAAAAATATTAAAAATATTACACTTATTAAAATCAAGAGTGTGACAAATTTGACTTTTTTTAAAATAAAATATTATATATAAAATAATCTAATAAAAGTAGCCCAAAAAATTTTGTAAAGTTTTTAATTAGATGATTTTGTATGATATATAATAATCTAATAAAATTTAAGTAATTGTGAAGGTAATTTTATAGTCCATATCATTTTATTTTTAACCTTTAATTACCCGATTTACCTTTTATCATGGTAACAAAAATTACTAAGTCAACTATTCATATTGACTGAAATAAAAGGGACATATTTAATAAATTTGGAATATATTATTTCAAATATATAATAAATTTTTTAAAATTAAAAATATAAAAGTGAAATAATTTAAAATTAATCTGAAAAAACAAAAATAAAAATGTTTTTCCCATAAAAATGACTTTTTTAAAAATAAAATGTTTTTATACTAAATTTAATTATAAAATACATTTAAAAAAACAAAAATAGATTAATTTAAATTGAATTTCACATATTAAAATTTAAAAAAAAATCAAAAACATAATTTTACATTGCAAATACTCTAAAAGAAAATACTATTTTCAATAAAAATAATTATTTTTCAATATTCATTGAAAAATAAATATTTTCAAAAATTTACCTAAAAATAATTATAAGATTTTTTTCACATGCTGAATTATAAAATGAAATTAATCTTTTCAGATTAAAATATGATATTTTTAAAATTAAAATTTCAAATATAACCCTACTAGAATTTTTTTTAATATAACTATTTTTTATTTTATGAATTAATTAATATATTTATGATAAATATAACTATTTAATTAAGTATTAATTCTTAATATGAAGGAAATTTATTATATTAGTACCTGAGTTGTTAAATTCTCCCCCCTTTATAAATTTTTTCCTCATAATTTTATTCCCTTATTAAACAGGTTCAAATACCTTTCTCTCATAGCATTTTCAGATTTTCCATGTTTCTTATTCAACCATGTGGCTTCTCCATATAACATTAACATGATGAATTTATTTATTTTTTAATTATTGGTATCAATGGTCAAGAATATGAACATAATTCTCCTTATAAGAATGGTTATCTTCCAATATAAAAATCTTTGGGATCACAACATGAGATGAATCTGAAACATATTTCCTTAACATCAAAACATGAAAAAAATGTATACCTATGTTAAACTCAGAGGAAAGGTCATTCAGTAATAGAATTATCCAAATTATTCTAGGATTTCATATATTTCAATTAACTATTTACTGAAATTTCCCTTTTTACCGAAACACATGAAAATTTTCTATAGAGATATTTTAAGAAAAACATGACCACCTACCTCGAATGAAAGGTCTCTCCTTCTGTTATCTACATAATTTTTCTACCTACTCTGAACTATCCTCATATGTTTCATAATCACTTTTACCTTCTCAGCCACTTCCTCTACCAATTCAGGCCCCATCAACTTCCTTTCAACTACATCATCCCAAAATTATGGAGTTCGACACCGCTTTCCATATAATACTTTAAAAGGTTCTATATGTATACTAGAATAAAAATTTTATAATAAAAAAACTCGACTAAAGAAGGATACTAATCCCAACTTCCTAGAAAATCCATTTAATAAGAAACAATCAGGTATTCCAAGGTTAGACTTATTCGTTCTGAATATCTATCAAACTAAGGATGAAAGGCCGTGCTGAAATTTAATTTAGTACCTAACAACTTCATATGGTCTTTCTATAAATTATAAGTCAACCTGAGATCACAAACAGATACATTGGGGAGAGTAAATACATGTACCTTGACTATATCCATAATATATAGTTGATAAAGTTGATATAAATACAGAGTATCTCAAATGGTAAGTAAATGTGTAGATTTAGTCAGTCAATCAATAAAAACCCAAATTACATTATTACCTTAAGAATTATTTGGTAGTATCACCAAGAAATCCATAGATTTATTTTCCCATTTCCACTCTGTCACTAATAAAGGCTGAATCACCTCCTTTAATAAATTTTTCTCATCTTTAACTTATTGAAAAGTCTATAATTTTTTTCCGTCTTTAACATATTGGAAAGTCAATCATTTTATGGACACACAATACAACCCCTATTCTGAGAAGGAATTCTAAAAAATGGGAGGCATTAATTTAACGTACATATAAAAACACACAAATATCCAAGACCACACAATGTTGAAATGTAAAATAACCAAAATAATGCATTCATACATCTAATACCCCACAATAGAGTAAGATAGTGATAGTACTATTATGAAAAAGGGGCCAAAATCAAGCCCAACCAAAACTATAAAGTGTCCAAACTGATCCGAAGGTGAGGAATAAGTCAAAATTATGCTCTCGATAAACACCTTGGTCTATCAATCTCCAAATATAATCCACCCACTCCCTTTTCTCCTTGGACACCGTCAAAAGGACCACTATCTGCACAAGACACAATACATACAGGAAAAGCCCGTGCATGGGTGAGTATAACAACACTCAGTAGAAAACCTAAAAAACAATAAGCATGAAGTACTAAGTATAGTATTATCATTATAATATATAATAATCAATGTATAACATGAAAAAAAGAGAACCCAGATATACTTAGGAGAGACACCATGGCATCAGGTTTTCATAATCAACTACTAGCCACCTGATTCTGTTCGAAGCAACGCTTGTTCTAGGATAACTCACACCATGTGCTATGATACCATCAGAGACACTCAATAAAGAGAATTAGCTCATTTGGGCCCCAACCAAAGATAATGCACTGGTTTAAGGGGACCATGATTTGCAGTGAGGGGGTCACACCTAGAACTACTAGGGCACATAATAAACCCATTCTGGATCAACCCGCTATGTAGGGGACCATATGTTAATGATTCCACAAACCCTATTGATATGGACTCATAGATGGAGGATCAAAACCCTAATCTGGGAGGTCATACTGATTCCATAAACTCCAAATAGGGAACAAAGGTGATATAGGATCTCACGCCAATCAAATAGAGGGACACCGCAACTCTATCTGAGACTTGGCCTCCAAAGGGGATAAAAATTAAATGATTTGGATGTAATGACACACTATACCCTTGTGAAAAGGACCAATGGAATGCACTAAACCTATACAGATCCAAACTAGGATAATGGGGATCCTCAAGTACTCTTGATGGGAGTACAGGGCATGTCCCAGGGGTTACACAATGTGTCCCACTATCCCGAGTCTTACCAAGGTGGAAGAGCCTCATATGATATTTAGTCTCCATATACATGGTGTGTCGAATGAGTACACGGTGTGTAGAGACACATAGTTTCCTGCCCGTGTCCGTGTACTGAAGCCATGTCTGTGTGGTAGTAAACAGTGGGTCCATGCTCGTGTAATCCAACCCATGTCCCTTTACTTCCGAAGTACATGCCTAGTCAATTGAAATGGGGTTGATTAGACACTAAATGAGGCTAATATTCATTGTTAATATACTTAATTTTCATGTTCTTTGTTATTCATAAACACCATTTTAGTGCATTTTACACTTTGAACACCATTTCACATTATGATTGTAATACCTTCTTAAAATGCACTATTATGTGGTACATTTTTGAACATCATTTAAAGTACCCAATGATTCATCTGATTTTAAGGAATTTAATTTTACATATTTCAATTTGATATTTTTTTAAATTGATCTACACTTAAATATGAACATGTTTGATTCAGGGATCAATGGAGAATTCATGGAGGATGATGGAGATATTTGGCAATGAAAGAAAGCAATTCTGGAGAAGTCAGATTGGACACCAGCCCACTGATGAGACTGTGGGGCCCAACATACAGGCCCAATTAATCCCAAATTTCGTGGGATGATAGAAGACATGTACAGGAACAAATCACTCTTCAGGAGTTAATTCTAATTCGGCCTCAATGTTGGTCATTTAGGCGGCCCAAGTTAGAGATAAAATTCTGGGCCAGATTCTGCGGCCCAGAAAAACAGTCCACCATTTTGATCATATCTCGGAATACACAACTCCAAATGGGCCCAAATTTTACAGGCGGTTAGACGACATCCGGAGCTCCAGTTGCTTCTTCTATGGCCCACCCTGATTTGGCCATCTATAAGGTAATACAAACGCGTCTGTTCGGTGGATGAAATCTGGCTGCCACCTCGGGTCAAATGTGGAAAATTCCAAATTCCACAAACTTTCCACCACCCTAGGCCTACCATACTCAAGTGGGATGACTTGTACTGTTGAAGGCTCGACCCAAGGCTCCAAAAATGCCTATTTAAGGCAGTTGTGGTGAAGGAGTTGAGGATCTTGGATGCTTTGTTTAATTGTAATGTTATGCTGCATTTTTGTTGCCTCAATTTTGTCTTTCACATGTAAGTTGTTCAATTCACTTTAGTTTCTTAATAAAAGTTCTTCTTCTACTCTTATTATGTTGTTCTTAATATCACTTTGATACCGTTGGATCAAGGTGTGAATTTATTCACACCAACCCTTGTGAAATTATTCACACAACGGTGGAGTGATCATTTTATTTTTGTTGTTTTCTTTACTTCTCCATTCCTCCCTTATGAGTCTACTTTCCGCTTCCATTGAAACCATGGGATCAATGGAGGGATAACCCACTTATGGGTTGATCCAAGGGAGTAGCAAGGGTCTGGATTGGATGTTATTTATCACCTAATTAATGTATAATCACTTCTTTAATTGGGATTTTTATTTGATGATTTTTAAACTCCATCGTCCTTGTTGAATTTAAGGCCACACACTTCAAGTACTAATACGATCCTTTACCTTGAAGTGCTCAAAACTTTGATCCTTCAAGTGTATAGGTGATTAGTATTAGAGGGTGTAGGCATTAAACCAGTAAGTGATGATGTTGTTTTATCTCCTTAAATGAACCCATATCAAATTTAAGAAATTGAAATCATTAAAAAGAAAATACATCCAATCCACCCCGAGTGATAACCTAGGATCAACTCATTCTTTTAAATTGAATCCACTTAAATCTTTTAGATATCTTTAAAACCCATCCAAAATCAATCCAAGTTGGCCACTTCATAGCCAAAAATCCATCCCTTAGGTTGTGTATCTTAGGTATCTTCTTAGGTCTCTTTGGAATCGACAACCCAAGCTACACTACAAGGACCGTTCTACCCTTCTTCTCTTGGGTAAATTTGGGCGTGAACCAAATTTTGGCGCTGTTGCCGGGGACCAAGTAAGTACCTTAGATAAAAAAAACCTTCTTTCCTCACCTCCATTCTTCTACTCTCACCCAAGATCTCTTATCTTGTCCCTTTCTCACTTTTTTTTGGCGCATGTCCGCCTACACCCGCGATTTCTCAAACAGACTAGTTAGGGTGGAAAGTCCTAGGATAGGGGAGTCAAGTGCACCTAAGGGATTGTTTAAATCAGATTCAAATATTCTTGAAACCCCAAAGTCAGAACTTGAAACAAGTCCAATGGAGGGTCATCCACAAAATCAAATTGTAAACCCTGGGGGGAATCAAATGGGAAACCAAAACCAAGAAGATCCAAACTTAGGGAATGTAGTTGATCAAACCATGAACGACTACCTCACTCCAGCTTGGACCAATGCCCCCTCATGCATTAGACACAATTCCATAGGAGACACCAACTACATATTCAAACCCCATGTCCTAAACCACCTTCCAACCTTTCATGGGATGGAGTCAGAAATGCCATACCTTCATGTAAAAGAGTTCAACGACATTGTTGAAACCATGTGTCCCCCACATCAACTAGAATCCGCTAAGATGAGGCTATTTCCTTTTTCATTAAAGGATCGAGCTAAAAATTGGCTAAACAACTTGAGACCTGCATCAATCCACTCTTGGGACCAACTGCAAAGAGAATTCTACAAAAAAATACTTCCCTCATCACAAAACAATTGCACTTAAAAAGAGCATCCAAAACTTTTTTGAAAAAGAGGGAGAGTCATTTTATGAAACATGGGAGAGGTTCAAAGACACCCTAAACATGGTTCCACACCATGGGTTTTCCATACCTGAACAAGTGAGAATTTTCTATGAAGGGTTGGGTCCGGGTAATAAACAATTCATTGACATGATGTGTAATGGAACCTTTAAAAACAAGGCCCCAAATGATGCTTACGAGTATCTCGAAAGTCTGGCTGAACAAAACCAAACTTGGGGAACTTCACCTTATTCTGAAAAGACACAAAGAACCACTGGAATTCATACACTTAGAGAAGAGGAAAGCCTTAGGGCTAAACTCGCAGCACTCTCAAGGAAGGTTGAAGAGATAGACCTTAGGAAAGTCCATGAAATCCAAAATGTAGACCTTGTTTGCACAATTTGTGACAAACATGACCATAAAACAGACAACTGCCCAACCATCCCATCCATCAAGGATGTTCTTCTAGGAGGACCCCCAGCGGAAGTCAATGCCCTAAACTTTCAAAAGCCCCAATACCAAAACACCTTCAATCCAAGGTACAATGACCACCCAGGCTTCCACTGGAAAGATAACCAACAACCTAGCCAACCACAGGGACAAAATCCTTACCCCCATCAGAACTACCAAAACCATAACCAGTTCCAAACCCAACCTATCCAATACCAACAACCACCGGTCCGTTTTCAACAAACCATACCACCTCCAAAATATCCCCCTGGGATAAACCAACCTACTCAAGCACCCACCCAAACTGTTCCACAAAGCCTACTAGAACAACTGTGCAAACAAATGGAGAGGATGAACTCGGAGGTATCTTCCCTAAAACAAGAACTTCAAACCATCAAAACAAGAAAGGCACCCATGCCTACTCAGGCGGTGCCATCCTCAACTTCAAGGGGAGAGTCAAGTTGTGCTCAAACAACTCATGAACAACTAAAGGCTGTGACTGTTTTAAGAAGTGGTAAATCAATTGAGAAACCTGAACAACTAATTCAGAACCCACCTGAAGATTCAAACTTGGATGAGAATTCAAGTGAACCACAAGATCAAACTGAGGAAACTGATAACAATGTGAAAGAAACAACTCTTCAATAAACAACCCCACAACCTGCACCATTTCCCCAACGCATGAGGGGGAAATCCAAGCCTGAACTGAGTGAAACATTGAGGGAAATCTTCTCACAAGTCAAGTTGAACATTCCTCTTCTCGATGCAATCCAAACCATACCTTCCTACTCAAAGTACCTTAAGGACTTGTGCACTTTTAAAAGAAAATTTTCACATAAAAACCAAGTCCTTTTGGCTGCTAATGTGAGTACCACCATTCAAGGGACCATTCCTCCTAAGTTGAAAGACCCAGGTTGCCCTTACATTAATGTTGAACTAGGAGAAAGCAAAGTTGTCAAGGCCTTGTGTGACCTAGGTGCTAGTGTCAATCTCATCCCATATGCTATGTACTGCCAGTTAGGCCTAGAAGAGCTCCAACCCACATCTATCACACTTCAGCTTGCTGATCGTAGAATTAGGGTTCCCAAGGGGATTTTAAAGGACGTTCTGGTAAAGGTTGAAAACTTCATCTACCCTGCTGATTTCATTGTACTTGACAACCATCCAAATTTAGGAAATAAGGAACAAACCCCAATCATCCTTGGTCGTCCTTTCCTTGCAACAATCAACTCTGTTATCCGAGTCCGAAATGGGAACATGACCATCACCTTTGGGAACATGAGTCTAGACTTGAACATCTATAATGCAAGCTCACAAATAGGGGATGACGAGGATATTCATGAAGTAAACATGATAGGAAGCATTGATAATGAATCCATGGAACATCAAGGAATATTTGATGAATGTTTAAGTCAGAATGAGATTGATTTCCTTTGTTCACATGAAGGAAGTTTATCTCCTTGGCTCGAATCATTTTCAAATTGCTCCTATAATGATGTCTTAGGACCAACAATCAGTGAAACCTTTCAGGAAAACACATTCATGGAGACAACTCAAACTCCCTTCCCTAACCCAGGTCAATACAATCTTGTGGCTGAAACTTCTACACATGGGGAATCAATTCAATCTGAAAATCTAGGAAACAAATTTGATCTTGATCCAATGCCCCAATATTCTGCTGAAATTCTGAACCAACCAGATCTTGAATTGAAGGAACTTCCTACATCCCTCAAGTATGCCTTCCTAGGGGAAAATCAAACACATCCTATAGTCATATCTTCTTCTCTTGAAGCCAATCAGGAGGGGATGCTTCTAGATGTCCTTAGGAAACACAAGAAAGCCATTGGTTGGACCCTGTCTGATATTCCTGGGATTAGCCCACTTATTGGAACTCATAGGATTACTCTTGAATCTGAATCCAAACCATGTCGTCAACCTCAGAGGAGACTCAATCCAAATCTTATGGATGTGGTAAGGAAAGAACTTCTTAAGTTGTTGAAAGCTGGTATCATCTATCCCATAGCTGAGAGTGAGTGGGTAAGCCCAATTCAAGTTGTCCCAAAGAAAGCTGGAATCACTGTGATCACTAATAAGGATGTGGAAATTCTTCCAACTAGGGTGAGTAGTGGCTGGAGAGTCTGTATTGACTATAGGAAGCTCAACTCTTGTACCAAGAAGGACCATTTTCCCTTGCCCTTTATTGATCAAGTCCTCGAGCGAGTGGCGGGTCATCAATTCTATTGCTTCCTAGATGGGTACTCAGGTTACAATCAAATTGAGGTCTCCCTAGAGGATCAAGGGAAGACTACATTCACATGTCCTTTCGGTACCTTTGCCTTTAAACGCATGCCGTTCGGGTTATGCAATGCCCCTGGAACCTTCCAGCGGTGCATGATGGGAATCTTCTCAGACATGGTAGGGGATTTTCTTGAGGTCTTCATGGATGACTTCTCTGTGTTTGGGGATACCTTTGAGGGATGTCTGCAGAATGTGGAGAGAGTCTTGTCAAGATGTGAAGAAAAAAATCTGGTCCTAAACTGGGAAAAATTCCATTTCATGGTTAAAGAGGGACTTGTTCTAGGCCATCTGGTCTCGAGTAGGGGGATTGAAGTTGATAAAGCAAAGGTTGACATCATTCGTCACCTTCCATCACCCAGAACTGTTAAGGAAGTGAGGTCCTTCTTAGGACATGCTGGTTTCTATAGAAGATTCATTAAGGACTTTAGTTCAATCTCTCACCCTCTTTGTGCTCTCCTAGTAAAGGATGCTCCATTTGTTTGGACAGAAAGCTATGAGGGTTCATTTTTAACCCTTAAATCCGCTCTCACCTCTCCTCCCATTATGAAATCTCCAAACTGGGACCTTCCTTTCGAACTCATGTGTGATGCCAGTGACTTTGCTGTAGGAGTTGTGTTAGGACAACGGTGTGATAAAACTCCATATGTCATTTCTTATGCAAGCAAATCCTTAAATGATGCCCAAATCAATTACACCACCACTGAAAAGGAGTTACTTACTGTTGTGTTTGCCTTAGAGAAATTCAGGTCCTACCTCTTAGGATCACCCATCATTGTATTCACCGACCATTCAGCTCTAAAATATCTCTTCCAAAAACAAGATGCAAAGGCTAGATTGATTAGGTGGGTCCTTCTTCTTCAAGAGTTCGATTTAACCATTAAGGATAAAAAAGGTGTCGAGAATGTTGTAGCTGATCACCTCTCTAGGTTGGAATTCAAGGACAAATCACATCACCTTTCTGTTCCTGATTCATTTCCTGATGAGAACCTCTATTCTGTGAGTGATTTCCCTTGGTATGCTGACATAGCCAACTTCTTAGTTTCAGGGGTCATTCCAAAATTCTTAGGGACCCAAGCTAGAAGAAAATTTCTTTCTGATGTCAAGCATTATGTGTTTAATGATCCATACCTATATAAGTTCTGTCCTGACCAAGTTATTAGGAGGTGTGTGCCATAATCCGAACAAGAGTCCATCCTAATGTTCTGTCATAGTGAGGCTTGTGGAGGTCACTTTTCCTCTAAGAAAACTTCTGCCAAGGTTCTTCAATGTGGTCTCTTTTGTCCCACCCTCTCAAGGGACTCCTACACATTTTGTCAAAGTTGTCCTAGGTGTCAACAAGTAGGGTCCATCACAAAAAGGAATCAAATGCCTCTCACTCCAATATTAGTGGTTGAAATCTTTGACTGTTGGGGAATTGATTTCATGGGTCCCTTCCCAAACTCTAGGGGATATATTTACATTCTCTTGGCTGTCGATTATGTCTCAAAATGGGTTGAGGCCATTCCTACAAAATCCAATGACCATCAAACTGTGATTAGATTCCTTAAAGAAAACATCTTCTCTAGATTTGGGATTCCTAGGGCTATCATTAGTGATCGTGGAACTCATTTCTGCAATCGCCCATTCTCATCGCTCATGGAGAAGTATGGAATTTCTCACAAAGTGTCCACCGCTTACCACCCACAAACCAATGGTCAAGCTGAGTTAGCCAATCGAGAAATCAAACAAATTCTTGAGAAAACTGTTAATCCATCTAGGAAAGATTGGTCGAGCAAACTCTTAGATGCTCTTTGGGCATATCGAACAGCATTTAAAACTATCCTAGGGATGTCCCCATATAGGTTGGTTTATGGTAAAGCATGCCATTTGCCAGTGGAGATTGAGCATAAGGCCTTTTGGGCAATCAAAAAAATGAACTTTGACATTTCTTTGGCCGGAATAAAGAGGAAATTGGATCTAAACGAGCTTGAGGAACTTAGGATGGAGGCTTATGAAAATTCAAGGATCAATAAAGCTAGAGTTCAAGCCTACCAGTCTAGGAATCTTAAAACTAAACACATTGAACCAGGGAAACCTATGCTTTTGTATAGTTCTAAACTTCATTTGCACCCAGGAAAGTTGAGGTCTAGATGGTCTGGTCCATACATTGTGCATAAGGTGTACCCCCATGGGGCTGTTGAAATTCAAGATCCCACCAATGGTCAAATATTTAAAGTTAATGGTCATAGAGTCAAACCATTCATAGAACCATTCCAAAAACATGAATTTGATGAAGACCTGAGTGAACCTACCTTTGATGAAAAAAAACAACAATTAATCAATAAGGGGTTTAAGTCGAGCTAATGACGTTAAACAAAGCACTGCACGGGAGGCAACCCGTGGTTTTTATGTTTCTAATATTTCTGAATCATCTTTATTTTTCAAATAAGATTACTTAATCATTTTTATATTTAATAATAAAAAAATAGACTTTTGACATGTTCTTCTATTATGAGTATGGATGGGTACGAAAGAGGAGCACCATATTCATCCGTGTCACGTGGTGTGATCCTTGAGTAATACCTTACCCAGAAATTTAAAAAGAAGACAATGTATCATCAGTTTATTTTGTTTTTATTATTCAATGGGTTAAAAAAAATATATAATAATACAAAAAAAAAAGTCCACGCCATAGGCCGTGGGGCAAACCCCGTCACAACCGGCGAAGCCGCGGGGACTCGAACTCGGGACCGAAGGGAGACAGGGGCGCGCGCTTACCACTGACCTGTGGCTTCTTGTGCTACCTTATTCTATAATTTTTATATATATTCTTATATTTTACTTCCTTTATTATATAAATATATATATATATATATTGTTTGTTTTTGTTTGTTTTGTTTGTTTGTTTTGTTTTTTCCTTTTTCCACTAGGGAACTTTGCAAGCGACATGGATATCAAAGGAATAAATTCGAGCGGCAAGAACTTCAAACTTCAACCACCAGGTGACTTCATTCCATAATCCTCATTTTCAATTTCCTTTTTAAATTTTTATTCCCTGCCTCTACTCCTAATTTTTCATTTCTTCAAACACTGGGGACAGTGTTGTTTTAAGTTGGGGGGAGATAAAATTAAAAAAAAATGCTTTTGTGTCAAAAAAAAATGAATGATTTGAAAAAATAATTAAATGGAAGGAAAAATTCCTTTAACTTTGAACATGGTAATATGCATTGCACACTTTGAAACTGTATATCAAATAATTTAGCATGCCCTGATTCTGATTTTAATCCTTGTATAATCTCATGAGCATAGATTTTGGAAAGTGTGGCTGTCCAATGTGATATTTCATCATTTATATTTTCATCCAAATAAAAAAAATGCCACAATGCACGTCCTCTAGACTGTGGGGTACTAATTTGAATTTTTGGGGTCCCATAATAAATAGCATAGGATGGTTTTATTTTTATGAATATTATGAGTACTCAAAAAAAAATTATTAAAAAATAAAAAAATAAAAAATAAAAATAAAAATTTGCATGTAGAGCAATGGATTGATAAAATGCGAGGCTTTCGGCACTTGGGGATCGTGACTCCAGAGTTGTCTAGCCCTGAGTTTTTCAATCTATCTCTATTTATGGTAATATGACTTTGTTTTTTATTAAGTTAACTCGAGACGATGCCCGAGTATGTGGGCTTCACTTGGTGCCCTAAGGCCTTTGAGTCTGGGAGTCATCGGCAAAGTCTTGCTACATGGGTTAATTTGATTAATTGCAATCTCAATTACTATAGCAATATTGCAAAAAAAAAGATGAATGAAGAATACTCATATTAGGATTAAATGTGATTCCACCTAGCGCTTCCATGATTTCCCCCTTGAATGAAAATGAACCCCCATATCTATTGTGTTCACAACACATCATTACACCTAATTGAGTTGGATGAAGTATGATGGTGGATTTGATCAAAGGAATGGGATTGGGATTGGGATCTGCTTATGAAACTATCTCGTATTAAAATATTTTGATGGGTTTCATGATTGTTTGGTATAAGGTTTTTTGGTGATCATTGTGTATTAAAATGTTTTTGGAAAAGGGAATTCGAATTTCATTTTTGATGAGATATATTTTGCTCGGGACTAGCAAAACTCAAGTTGGGGGGTGTGATTAGCCACTAAATGAGGCTAATATTAATTGTTAATATACTTAATTTTCATGTTCTTTGTTATTCATAAACACCATTTTAGTGCATTTTACACTTTGAACACCATTTCACATTATGATTGTAATACCTTCTTAAAATGCACTATTATGTGGTACATTTTTGAACATCATTTAAAGTACCCAATGATTCATCTGATTTTAAGGAATTTAATTTTACATATTTTAATTTGATATTTTTGGAAATTGATCTACACTTAAATATGAACATGTTTGATTCAGGGATCAATGGAGAATTCATGGAGGATGATGGAGATATTTGGCAATGAAAGGAAGCAATTCTGGAGAAGGCATATTGGACACCAGCCCACTGATGAGACTGTGGGGCCCAACATACAGGCCCAATTAATACCAAATTTAGTGGGATGATAGAAGACATGTACAGGAACAAATCACTCTTCAGGAGTTAATTCTAATTCGGCCTCAATGTTGGTCATTTAGGCGGCCCAAGCTAGAGATAAAATTCTGGGCCAGATTCTGCGGCCCAGAAAAACAGTCCACCATTTTGATCATATCTCGGAATACACAACTCCAAATGGGCCCAAATTTTACAGGCGGTTAGAAGACATCCGGAGCTCCATTTTATTCTTCTATGGACCACCCTGATTCGGCCATCTAGAAGGTAATACAAACGCGTCTGTTCGGTGGATGAAATCTGGCTGCCACCTCGGGTCAAATGTGGAAAATTCCAAATTCCACAAACTTTCCACCACCCTAGGCCTACCATACTCAAGTGGGATGACTTGTACTGTTGAAGGCTCGACCCAAGGCTCCAAAAATGCCTATTTAAGTTAGTGGTGGTGAAGGAGTTGAGGATCTTGGATGCTTTGTTTAATTGTAATGTTATGCTGCATTTTTGTTGCCTCAATTTTGTCTTTCACATGTAAGTTGTTCAATTAACTTTAGTTTCTTAATAAAAGTTCTTCTTCTACTCTTATTATGTTGTTCTTAATATCACTTTGATACCGTTGGATCAAGGTGTGAATTTATTCACACCAACCCTTGTGAAATTATTCACACAACGGTGGAGTGATCATTTTATTTTTGTTGTTTTCTTTACTTCTCCATTCCTCCCTTATGAGTCTACTTTCCGCTTCCATTGAAACCATGGGATCAATGGAGGGATAAACCACTTATGGGTTGATCCAAGGGAGTAGAAAGGGGCTGGATTAGATGTTATTTATCACCTAATTAATTTATAATCACTTCTTTAATTGGGATTTTTATTTGATGATTTTTAAACTCCATCGTCCTTGTTGAATTTAAGGCCACACACTTCAAGTACTAATACGATCCTTTACCTTGAAGTGCTCAAAACTTTGATCCTTCAAGTGTATAGGTGATTAGTATTAGAGGGTGTAGGCATTAAACCAGTAAGTGATGATGTTGTTTTATCTCCTTAAATGAACCCATCTCAAATTTAAGAAATTGAAATCATTAAAAAGAAAATACATTCAATCCACCCCGAGTGATAACCTAGGATCAACTCATTCTTTTAAATTGAATCCACTTAAATCTTTTAGATATCTTTAAAACCCATCCAAAATAAATCCAAGTTGGCCACTTCATAGCCAAAAATCCATCCCTTAGGTTGTGTATCTTAGGTATCTTCTTAGGTCTCTGTGGAATCGACAACCCAAGATACACTACAAGGACCGTTCTACCCTTCTTCTCTTGGGTAAATTTGGGCGTGAACCAGGGGTCCCGCACCATGTGATATGTTTCACACACTGTGTGATCCTTATATTCATCACAAAACCCTAGTGATCACTAAAGGGGCCCCACACAATGTTTACTACTGAGTTACACACCATTTTACTTGAGATTTTATAGATATGGAGTTATTCTTCTGTTCTTCCATGCACATGGATTCCGCCTCAATTTCTGCTTGAAATTGCTCCATAGATCCTAGATCTCCGTCGACCAAGCCTTGCTGCCAGTAGCTCATTAGAATTTGGTCTTGAAATACATCGGGAAACCCACCTCCATCGTCTATTCACTTCATGCTTCATAGGAAGGGTATAAAACACTATATCCATTCTCTTCCTTCCCCGATATATCCATCATCACAATAGATCCATGATCCACAACCACCATCACGTTTCGTACCCGTGGTTTTGATCTATTGCACTATAGAATGATTGTGAAACTATCCAAGACTTGGTATTTGTCGAACCATTGGCCAAGAAATGACCATCGATGATCATACAAATAAATTTTGGGAGAAATCCCTAGACCATAAAAGTTAGGAATGTACCTTAGCCATTATTTTTTTGGCCTCAATTCATTATCATTAAATGATAAATGAAGAGGGATAATCAAACAATCAAGAACAATTCTATCAAATAGAAATCTACTGATGATGTGTGGGTCAATCCTTGTTTGTTGGATTTATCCATGTTCATTATTAATAACAGGATGGAAATCACAAGACATAACATCCAAACTCAAGTTGGAATGATTGTTGATGAAGAATGGCATTGCGTCACATTCGTTGACGAGATCCTTCAATCATGTCTCGCACTGATCATTGATCTCTAAATCAGTCGTCAACTACCAACGAGATCTATTCCAATGACTCCAATGGATCTCATCAATTCATTGGATTATGCATATAACCCTATGAATTTCCATATGAAAATATTTAAGGAGATAAAATTAGGTCATTATGTCGCAGCGTCAACGAAACAATTAAAATAATTTTATTAAATAATTTTATTCATTTTTAACCCACGTCAATTTTTCACAAACTACCTACACCGACAAATGTTAGGTCTCACCTAGGGTAAAAAATACATTTTGAACTCAATGATACCCTCATATTTCTGATCCCAGAAACTATTTAGGGGTTCTTATAAATTTTTAGGAAAATAGCATAAATGTGCTATTTAATAGTTTAACATATTTAAAACATTTATTTTGGGCACAATAGACCTCATAATCACATGTCGTCTCAGTTCTTGGTATCAAAAATAATCCATATAATAATTAAAAACAATACATGGAAAAATAAGAGACATTACATTACTTCCACATTCGATATTTACGTCTGTTAGAAGACAAAACAAGGGGTACTAAAAAAGATAAGGTTACTGAGCAAAAATATGAGCCTCCCACTCTTATGTGGTCTCTTAGAGATTCTTGTTCCACCACTGAACACACATAATGGGAATCGATCACCCATAAAGGATCATCTCTAACAGATCCTTAATCTTCATTGGTTACTCAAAAAATATTGCTCCATCCTTGATGTCCAAGTCTCCCTAGTTGATAATGTAGGATGGTTCATGTATGTACCTCCTTAGCTATGACACATGGAAGATGTTGTGTATATGGTATAATTGTAGTGGTAGATCTAAGTCGTATTCCACCTCACCAAATCTACACAGCATATGAAAATGGTTGATGAACATCATAGATTACATACCACCTCATCCAAATCTCTATAATCCCCATTGAGGTGAAACCCGATGGAACACAAGGTATCCTTACTCAAAATCTATAGGTCTCCATATCCTACCATCATAAGACTTATGACAAAACTATGTAGTCTTCATCCACTCCTAGATGATCTTGACCTTCTCTATAGTAGCTCACACCAGCTCTATGCCCATGAGTGCTAACTCTCTGAGGTCAGTCCAAAAAAGTGGTGACCTGTAGGGTCTCCCATACAAAGCCTTGAATGGTGACATGATAATGGTGGAATGATAGCTATTGTTGTATGAAAATACACTAGTGGTTGGTCATCCTACCAACTATGGAAAATGTCTAACATGTAATATTGTAGAATATCCTCTAGAACATGGATGGTCCGCTCTGTCTGGCAATCAGTTTGTGGATGAAATGTTGTGATCAATCATAATTGATTCCCAAATGCCTCATGTAATCCCTTCCACAATTGGGATGTAAAACAATCATCATGATCTGAAATAATAATTAATGGAACTACATAAAGTCTAACTATCTTTTGAATATAGAGGCATCCCAATATCACTATTAAACTCTACTCTTAGATAGCTACAAAGTGGGATGACTTGGCGAGTCAGTCAACTATCACCTATATGGAATTTTGTCCCTTGGATGTACGTGGTAATCCCATCATGAATTCTATAGATATCCCATCCCACTTTTACTTTGGAACTTTAAGGGGTTGAGCTAGACTCACTGAAACTTGGTACGCATCCTTCACTCACTATCAAGTGAGGTATTGAGAGACAATCTCTGAAAATCCTTTATTAATCCCTGACCGCCATAACTAATGTAGGAGGTCTTGGTATATGTTTTACACACCTGGATGTACCGTCAAAGGGGATTTATGAAAATTCCTTAGAACCTCCCCCAACAATGTCACTGGTACCATCATGCTTCCTCTGAAAATACCAACTTGCTCCCCACATTTAGAAAATCCATCAGAAGCATGTCCAGTGGATATTTGAGTATGTAGGGTCTTGTATTCTGTATCACCAAGTTGTGCCTCCCTAACTCACTGTAAGAGTGGAGGGGTGACAACCATCGAATGGAGGAAAGATTCTCAATATCCGACCACAAAGGATTACTACAATGAGGCTAACTGATCTAAAACATTGTTCAACAATTGTGAACTAGATCTCCTACTGATTTCATCTTCTTCCACATTTCCCTTCCAAGGATTATGAAATATCTCAAAGTAATTGTCATCGAGGAACTCTATCCATTTCATCTGCCTCAAGTTATGATCCTTCTGAACGAATATTTACTTAAGACTCTTGTGGTCAAATTACATGATAGACTTCTCACCCATCAGGAAATGTCTCCACATCTTCAATGAGAAAACTACTACTGCCAAATCAAGGTTGTGGGTCACGTATTTCTTCTCATGTGGCCTCAAATAATGTAAACCATAATCAATAAATTATTGGTTATTCCTCAAAACAAAACCAAGTACAGACCCTAATGCATCACAGAACACTATGTACTCGACCACTTCCTTTGGTAACCTCAATATGGGAGCACTCATCAGTCTCTACCTCATCTCCTAAAAGCATTGTTGTATCTTTTTTGTCCACAAAAAAGTATACCCTTTATTGGTTAGAGATTTAAAGGGTGTTTCCACTATGGAGATTTTATATACAAACATCTGATAGTACCCATCCAACCCAAGGGAACTTTTCACCTCAGTAACACTCTTGGGTGGCTCCCAAGAAAGAACTGCCTCAACCTTCACCAGATCCACTGAATCTTTATCCTCTTAGTTGAGGTTTCCTAGAAAATTGACCTATCAAATCCAGAAACTAAAACTTCAAGATCTTCCCTTAATGTTGGTGCTCACAAAGTGTGTCCAGGACCATCCTAAAGTGTCCTGCGTGGTCCTCCTCAGGAACTAAATACCCTAAGATGTCATCAAGGAAGACTACCACGAACCAGTCCAAGAAAGGTTGAAAGATATGGTTCATGATCCCCATGAAAAGTAATGGGGGTTTTTTTCATTGCAAATGGAATCAGTAAGTACTCATAGTGATTTTAATGTCATCTTAATGTAGTCTTTAGTATATCCTCGTTCGGTACTCATAGCTAGAGATAACCTGATCAGAGGTCTATCTTTGAGAACCATCACACCATTTTCAAGTGATCAAAGAGGTAAAAAATCCTTGGTAGTGGATAATTGTTCTTCACAATCACTTGGTTCAAGAACCAGTAATATACACATAACCTCAAGCTCCCATTTTCCTTATGGGAAAACAAAACTGGGGCTGCCTAGAATTAAACACTAGGTCTGACGAAGACCTTATTCTGTAAGTCCTACAACAAAAACCTTTTCTCTTGAATCTCTAATAGAGACATCCAATATGATAATGTAAATATCTATTCATCATAGGTTGTAGATAAATGAAAAATTATATATCTTGATGTGGAGGTAAATCTTGAACTTATTCAGGAAAGACATCCTCAAACTCCACCACTACTGCGGGAAACTGATGACTCATAACTTTTCATTCACTGAGGGTTAGGCTAGACAAATGACGAGTAATTGTCTGAAACCTCATATGTATGAGTCCATCCTACACTTCTTGGGTTTCCTTTTCACTAAAAATGGAAAACCTAGTTCCATCACTACAGACACACTACACTCTTCACCTAAAATAGTCAATATGAGAATGAACTTTGGCTAACCAGTCTATACCAAGAATGACATCATAAGGCCTAGAAACCACTAATAATACTAAAATCCATGGCCTAATAGCCAAAATCGAAACACTAAAAATTGTTACCACAAACTAATCTCACCAAACCCTGATACTAATGTAGAATCGAACCCCACTTTGATACCACTATATCACGACTCAACCCACTGGGGTATGACCTATGACTACCCTAAGACCACCTTGAATAGTCTAGGGGACGGTGACCAGTGCTGAGTTGGAATATCCCAAAAATGGGAGACATTAACCTAAAGTACCTGTATATAAAAAACATCCCCAAGCCCACACAATACTAAAATGTAAAATAGCTGAAAGAATGCATGCATACATCTAAGATCCCACAACAGTGTATGATAGTGAAAATACTATAAATTGAAAAGGGTCCAAAACCAAGACCAAATAGAAATGAAAAGATTCCAGCTACTCCAAGAGTGATGACTAAGTCAAAAGTACGCTCTCAGTAAACACCTTGCTATATAAATCTCCAGTTATGCTCCACCCACTACCTATCCTCACAGAACACCACCTTCACAAGACACAACACATGTGGAAAAGGCCCATGTAGGGGTGGGTATAACAAGACACGGTAGGACCACCCAAAAACACTAAAATGGAAGCAAAAAATATATTCATCTCCATACAAGATATAAAAATCAAGGTAGAATAAAGACAAAATAGAAACCAAATATACCAAGGAGAGACACCACACCATCAGGTGGTCATAACCAACTTCCAACCATAAGATTCTGTTTGACGAAACCCTTATTCCAAGATAACTCACTCTATGAGACATGATACCGTAAGAGACACTCTATGAAGAGGTCTAGCTCATTTGTGTCCCACCCAAAGAGAAAACACTGGTCTAAGGGGACCATGATACATAGTTAAGTTATCACACCCAGGACTGATGGGGGACACCCCGAACCCAGTCTGGATCAAACCACTATGTAGGGGATCATATATTAATGATTCCATAAACCCTTCCAATATATCCTTCTAGATGGAGGATCAAAATAATACTCTGGGAGTTCGTGCTGAATCCACTAACTTTAACGAGGGAATAAAGGTGATAAAGGATCACACTCCAGTCTCACAGAGGGACACCATAACTCTATCAGAGACTCAACCTCAATATGGGACCACAATCTAGTGATGTGGATGTAATTATGCACTTTACCCTTAAGGAGAGGACCAAAAGAATTCACTCAACATATACTGGTCCAAACTAGGAAAATGTGGAGCTTCAAGAACTCTTGATGGGAGTACATGACATGTTCTTGGGGGTACATGTTGTGTCCAACTATCCCAGGTCTTTCTCGTGTGGAAGAGCCTCACACAACATGTAGTGTAACGGCCGAAAGTTTTTCCATGGAATTTAACTTCGTATAAATATGCCATAAAATCACATGAAAACACAACATAATGAACTACTAAGTTCTATGTGACCTTTAAACATAAGTTTGTCACTTATGTGTTTTTAATTTCTAAAATATGACATACACGGTTGGGTTCAAGATGATTTTTGGAGTCTAATGATCCAAAAATATTTTCTGGTGAATAGTAACGTACCCTTATGAATAGTAATATACCTTATGAATAGTAATATGACACCTATGAATAGTAAATCATCCAATATAAGAGTAACCTTACCCATGAATAATTAAATAAAATTTATACATCTTAGAAAGTTATAATTTGACCTTCATAAAAGTTTTGGTATTTTGTAAGTCATAAATAAATAATTATATTTAATTAATTAATTTAAAAGAAAATATATTTTTCTAAAATGTGTTCATAAATTATCGAATCAATGTCTTATAGTTTTTAGATAATTTTATAAGACCCTGCGTAATTTTTGAAAGCACTATAAAATCAGTTTTAATTTTTTAAAACTGTTTTTAAGTAAATTATGATTTTAATTAAATATTAAATTAATAATATTTAGAAAAATATTTTTGAAAAATAGACTTCATTTTTGGATTCTACACATAGAAAAATGTTTGGGGTAAATTTTTGGGATTTTTCTAAAATACTGGAATTTTTGATAAATAGTGAAATACCCAATTTACAAAAATAAGCTAAATAAGCTAATTATAGAGTCATGTGTGATGTTCTGATGATGTAAGCCCACATGGTTTGGGATCACATGATAAAATTACTATTATTGGTCATTTAAGACTCACTATTCCTTATCTTAGGGGAAATTAATAAACTAATGAATTTTATATTAAGGAAACCCCTCTCCCCTCTACTAAAACAATCAACCTTCACACCCTCATTTCCTCACACCTCTTAAGCTCCAATCCATCTCTAAACTCTGCCCAAAAATCATCTATATCCCATATCACACGTTCAAGAGCTTATGGTCTCATCAAAGAACCAATACTAGCTTCCTTAAGGAGAATCTCAAGAGGAGGATTTAAGAGGTAATTTCTCTCCCTCTTCTCCTTTCATTTCCTTTCAAGTTCAAGTTCATTTCTTAATCTCTACCCACCTATCTTCATCCAAATGTTATTGTAACTCTAGTATTTTACGTACACTGTAATTTTATGATTCTAATGGGATATTATATCATCCAACCCCATTTCCCTCTTCCTTTTATTTTATTGAAGAGAACGTTGCTCGTGAGGCGTTAATTTATCCCCTTCAAGAACGACATGTTTTATTCTTCCATTTCTACCTTCAGATCTGGTCATGAAACCATTTTTATGTTTGAAACTGAATATTTTATATGTATTATGTTCTATTTAAGGTTATTAAACTAACTAATGTACATATTAATAAGTGATAAAAAAACAAGTTCGTTGTGATCGAAAAAATACCCAAATTAACCCAAACAATCATCATTTAATTTTTATCTAATGATTCATCCACATGGATATAATATGATTCATTATAAGATAATTAAAACTCCTATAATATAATTAATAACATGTATTATTATTTCTGGATGTTTACCCATGTTCTACCTGAACTTCAATTTAAGAATACAAGTGAACAACTCAAGAAAACCATAAAAACAAACATTCTTGAACAATGTTTTAAAACTCTATAACCCATACAAAGGCACATAAAATCACTTAATGAAACCATAATGAACCATATTAATTTAAAAAAGGTTCTGGATTTCTAATGAATGAATATAATGTCATTATACAGGACATTAAAGAGAAGGAATCATTCAGATACAATGTAAGGGGAAATTCTCAATCCAAACTTTCATCCTTTGGGTTCTCGCCATTTCACTCCCTTTTTGATATGGTTACTCCTTAAAGACAATTTTTTCATTATTGTCTTTAATTTTCTAAGAAATACATGTTTTTAACTATTTTTTATGTCAAACAAATTCTTTCCAAAAGAAATCTTTTTTTAAGAACACACCTTTCACTTCTCTCTCAAAGTGAACGGTTCTTGTAACATGTATGTTATTCCCTCTTTCTTTTGGGATCCCAAAGTTTATGAATGTTTTATTATGAGATTTAACCGATTCCATTACATGGGTTAGTTATTTTAATTTTTGATATGTGTTCTATGTGGCAATCATGATAATGATAATGTTATGATGTGATGGGTTCACCCGGAATTATATAGCGCAATATGAATGTTTCAAAGTGACGGGTTCACCCAGAATTATACAGTGCTCCAATGCATTGGGTAAAGTGATGACTCTCATGAGTAAATGTGAAATTATGTGTGAACAAGATTCTAGCTTGGTTCACAAGTATTTGTGTTAGTTAACCACTAAGACATGATGTTTCATTTTTATGCGTTGCCACTTTTCAAGTCTTTTATTTACGCTCCTATCATGTTCATGATATTTTTGCCTATGTCATGATTATGCTCAAACCATGATATATTCTTCTTATCTATCCTATTACTGGGCTTTTATCTCACCCCTTTTTATGTGTATCCTCAGGTGGATACATGTACTAAGGAGAGGACATGTTCCAATAAGAAGCTAGAGAAGAAGAAATTAAATAAATGTTTATGCTTGATGTTGTAATTGTTATGTACAGTCCTAGTTTTCCTAATACACTAAACCTTTGGATCCTCTATGTGTAATAATATTATATTGTTTATCTTAAAATTTACTTAATAGTAATGTAAGAAAAGTTAGGGATGCTATAGTTGGTATTAGAGTAAAGGTTTAGTTAATTTGGGAATTAGGATTAGTGAACCCTAGAGAAAACCTCTAGCATGAGACTAAGTACAAATATGCACACAAGAATATTTACATAGGGATCACATATGTTATGTTTTTGGTATAATTTTTTTAATTAATAAGTTATTCATGAATTTTTTGCTTATGTTTTGTTCTAACCTTTTCTATTTTAGAAAATGGTGGGAACCAGGAGAAATCAGGCCAACAACTCATGTGAGGGCCAATGAAATGATTGCTCAAATGACATCCCCAATGATTTGAGAGGTGGAGTTCAAAACTTCATGGCGATGATTACCCAATTATCTTAGGTTGTGAACAATAACCATAATAATGGGGAACATCCTCCTTCACCAAAGAGGGAGAAACTGACTATCGAATGTTTTATGCGGCAACGACCACCGACGTTTAATGGATCTTCTGATCGACTAGCTATGGAACAGTGGGTCAACTCCATGGAGAAGATCTTTTATGTTCTTCACTGTTTTTGGGTGGATAAGGTGACCCTATCCATTTATCGTCTAGATAGAGAAGCCAATCAATGGTGGGATTTGATTAAGAACACCAAGCCATGGGAGAAAATTGAAGAGATGGAATGGGAAGACTTTAAGATAATGTTTCTTAACAAGTATTTCCCAAGAACTCTTTGCACAAATATGGAGAGAGAATTCATAGAGATCAAGAAAAAAGAAGGAGAATCTGTCACAACCTATGACGCGAATTTGAAAAGGCTTGCGAGGTAAGATTCGGGTTTTTTACCAACAATGATAGAAACATTTATAGATTCTTTACTGGATTAAAACTACACCTTTGAAAGGCTCTTGCAATTCGAGACTTTGGGAGTTATGAGGAAGTTTTTTGTTGTGACCTCAAAGTGGAGATGGAGTTTAGAGAATGGTCCCATGGTTATAGGGATAAGAAACGAAATATGGAGTTTCAAGATGGAGGATCTAATGACAAAAGTGGGAAGAAAACTCAACGACCCAAATGCCAAAAATGTGGGAAGTTGCACCATGGGAACTTCCTCAAAGGGACGCGGAAATGCTTCATGTGTGGGAAAGAAGGAAACCGTGCTCAAGAGTGTCAAAAAGACATGAAAAGGAAGGAGTTGTGGCAGAAGAAAGGGGAGAACCACTCATGGATCAATGCTACAACTGTAGGGAGCTAGGGCAATATGCAAGTCAGTGCACTAAACCTCGAGTTCTCAAGGGTAATCAATGTCAGCAACCACCAAAGCTGAAGAAACAAGGGAAGGCTTATGCCATCACTACTGTAGAGGTGGATCATGATAATGAAGTCATACAAGGTAAAATTACTATTCACTAAAGAATAAAAAAAGTCTTATATGATTCTAGTTCTACGCATTCCTTTATATCTTGCAAGTTAGATAGAACTATAGAATCGAAGCCCCGAAACCTTGAAGTAGAGATATCTGTAAAAACACCAAGTGATGAAATCATTGAAACCCAAGTGTTTTACTCTTCTCCTGTTGGAGTATGTTGGAATATTCTTCTGGAAAATCTCATAATACTTCCCTTGGTGGAATTCGACGATATAATGGGAATGGATTGGCTCTCGTTATATAGAGCACATATCAACTGTCTTGAAAAGGAAATATCTTTTCATATTCTGAACCATCCCATGCTCCTCTACAAATTCAAGGAAGATCATGAATCTCCTTTGAAAAATACTTTAATGGTGTGGGTGTTGATTCCCTATGAATAAGAATAGCTCGCCCAAATGGTTGAGTTGAAGGAAAGTTCCAACCATGAAGAAATGCCCATAGTGAGGGAATACTGCGATGTATTTCCCAAAGAGTTACCCGAAATTCCCCCAGATCGTGAGTTAGAGTTCTCAATTGAACTCATACCTGAAGCTAATCCTATCTCAAAGTGTCCCTATCGGATGGATCCTATCGAACTAGAGGAGTTAAAGAAGAAGTTACAAGAGCATCTAGACAAAGGGTTCAAACGCCCTAGTGCATCACCTTGGAGTGCGCCAGTGCTCTTTGTGAAGAAGAAGGATGGAACAATGCAGCTGTGTATCGATTATCGGGAACTCAACAAGATCAACATAAAGAACAAGTATCCTCTCCAAAGGATTGATGACTTGTTCGATCAGTTAGTAGGTTCTCAATACTCCTCAAAGGTGGATCTTCATTCTGGATATCATCAAGTAAAGGTGAAGAAGAAAGATATTCATAATACTGCCTTCCGAACAAGGTATGGACACTATGAGTTTTTGGTGATGCCCTTCGGACTTACTAATGCCCCTGCGGTCTTCATGGATTTGATGAATATAGTCTTTAGATATTACCTAGAGAAATTTGTGGTAGTGTTTATTGATGATATTATCATTTACTCCAAGAGAAAGGAGTAACATGAAGAACATCTAAGACTTGTGTTGGCGACATTAAAAAAGGAGAAGTTGTATGCCAAGTTCAGCAAGTGTGACTTTTGGATGAAGCAAGTCACATTCTTGGGACATGTGATCACAAGTGATGGAATTTCTGTGGATCCTTTAAAAAAAAGGTGATTGAGGAATGGCTCAGGCCCTCTAGTGTCAGAGAAATCCATAGTTTTCTTGGATTAGCTGGGTAATACCAACGTTTTGTGAGAAACTTCTCACGATTGTCAAGGCCACTAACTAAGTTAACAAGGAAAGGGGTAAAGTTTGTTTGGATGGAAAAATGTGAGGTAAGCTTCAATGATCTAAAGAGAAGGCTGATCACTACACCTGTACTGACACTACCGAAAAGTGGAGAAAGTTTTGTGATATCAAGTGATGCTTCATAGAAAGGCTTGAGTTGTGTACTCATGCAAAATGACAATGTGATAGCCTATGCCTCATGACAGTTGAAGATCCATGAGTAGAACTACCCAACACATGATCTAGAGCTGACAGCCTTGATTTTTGCCTTGAAAATCTAGTGGAACCACCTTTATGGTGAGAAGTGTGAAATATACATTGACCACAAGAGCCTAAAGTATACATTCACACAAAAGGAGATCAACATGCATCAAAGGAGATGGTTAGAGATAATCAAGGATTATGATTGCTCTATTCACTACCATCCTGGAAAGGCGAACAAGGTAGCTAAGGATCTAAGCAGAAAAGAATCCTCTACTCTATCTATGTTACGGATTGATAAATAACCTATCTTCTTAGATATGAAAAGGATGGATTTGGAAGTCATAAGGGTAGGGGATACATCCTACTTTACCCAAATGATTGCGCAACAATCCTTCCAGGAGAAGATTAAGGAAGCACAAATGGATGATGTGGAGATACAAAAGAGGGTGAATATAGTAAATTAAGGGAAGATACAAGAGTTCCATATCTACGATGATGGTGTGATTCGGGTTGGAATGAGGATTTGTGTGCCTTCATCACCTGGGATAAAGAAGGAGCTATTTGATAATGCACATAGCTCAACTTTCTCTCTCCATCCTGGGAGTACCAAGATGTACTGTGATCTCTGAGAACACTTCTAGTGGGATAACATGATGAAGGAGATTGCGGAATATATATCAAGGTTCTTGGTATGTCAACAAGTTAAAGTTGAGCGACAAAAGTCCAAAGGTATGATGCAACCATTGCCTATACCCATGTGGAAATAGGAAAATGATACTATGGACTTTGTCATGGGTCTCCCGAAGATGTCAATGGGAAATAATGTGATATGGGTTGTGGTTGACCAACTCCCCAAGACTGCTCATTTTATCGCTATTCAGGAAGATCTCTTTCTTGAACAACTTGCAAAGATATATGTGAAGTGGTGAGACTGCATGGTGTTCCACTCTCAATTGTCTCTGACCATGATCCAAGGTTCACATCTAAATTCTGGAGGAGCCTTGAACATGATTTGAGTACTGAATTAAATTTCAGCCCGACCTGTCTCCCCCAAACTAATGGACAATATGAAATGACTATTCAGACACTTGAAGATATGGTAAGAGCCTGCTCTCTTGAATTCAAATGTGGTTGGGATCACCATCTCCCATTGGCTGAGTTCTCATACAACAATAGCTTCCACTTGAGTATTCAGATGGCTCTATATGAAGATCTTTATGGAAAGCGATGTAGAACTCCAACCTGTTGGGATGAATTTGGAGAAAGAAAGCTACTTGGACCCGATCTTGTTCAAGAGATGACAGAGAAGGTTCAATTCATCCAGAAACACATCAATGATGCTCAAAGTCAGAAAAAGAGCTATGCTGACAACCATCTAAGGGAATTGGAGTTCGACGTTGGACATAATGTCTTCCTTCTAATATCTCCATGGAAGAGAGTCATGCGATTCAGGAAGAAAGGGAATCTAAGCCCAAGGTATATTGGACCCTTTGAGTTCCTTTACCGCATAGAAGTCGTGGCCTATCAGATTTCACTTCCACCGAATATGGCTTGAGTTCATGATGTTTTCCACGTATCACTCTTGAGGAAGTACATACCTGATCCCTCACATGTACTAAACTCGGAGGTGGTGCATCTGGAAGATGATCTCTCCAATGAGGAGCATCTAGTAAAGATTTTGGATCAGAGAGATAAGGTTCTAAGCAAAAAAGACAAACCATTTTGTCAAAGTGTTGTGGAGGAACCATAAGTTCGAGGAAGAAACTTGGGAACCAGAAGAGGCGATGAAGGAGAAGTACCCTCACTTGTTTATGTAAAACAAAATTTTGAGGGTGAAATTTCATAAGGGAAAAAATGCACCGACCCAAAGTTTTTCAATGGAATTTACCTTCTTATCAATATGACATAAAATCACATGAAAATACAACATAATGAACTACTAAGTGCTAAATGACCTTTAAACATAATTTTTTCACTTTTGTGTTTTGAATTTTAAAAATATGGCATACACGGTTGTGTTCAGGATGATTTTTGGAGTCCAATGAAACAAAAATAATTTTCAGTGAATAGTAACATACCCTTATGAATAGTAACATACCCTTATGAATAGTAATATGACCCTTATGAACAGTAAATCATCCAACAAAAGAGTAACCTTATCCATTAATAATTAAATAAAATTTGGACATTTTTGAAAGTGACAATTTGACCTTAGTAAACATTTTGGTATTTTGTAAGTCATAAATAATTAATTAATTTAAAAGAAAATTTATTTTCTTAAAATGTGTTCATAAATTATCAAATCAATGTCTTATAGTTTTTAGATAATTTTATAAGACCCTACATAATTTTTGAAAGCACTATAAAATCAGTTTTAAATTTTAAAAACTGTTTTTTAAGTAATTTATGATTTCAATTAAATATTAAATTAATAGTATTTATAAAATTATTTTTGAAAAATGGACTTCATTTCTGGATTCTACATGTCAAAAAATAGTTGGGGTAAATTTTTGGGATTTTTCTGAAATACTTGAATTTTTTATGAATAGTGAAATATCGTAATTTACAAAAATAAGCTAAATAAGCTAATTATAGAGTCATGTGTGATGTTATGCTGATGTAATCCCACTTGGTTCAGGATCAAATGATAAAATTACTATTATTGGTCATTTAAGACTCACTATTAATTGTCTTAGGGGAAATTAATAAACTAATGAATTTTATATTAAAAAAACCCCTCTCCCCACCACTATAAAAACCACCCTTCACACCCTCATTTCCTCACACCTCTCAAGCTCCAAGCCGTATCTAAACACTGACCAAACATCTACCCTATCCCATCTCCCACTTTCAAGAGATTCTGGTCTCATCTAAAGACCAAGCCTAGCTTCCTTAAGGAGAATCTCAAGAGGAGGATTTAAGAGGTAATTTATCTTTCTCTTCTCCTTTAATTTCCTTTCAAGTTTAAGTTCATTTCTTGATCTCTACCCACCTATATTCCTCCAAATGTTATTGTAACTCCATTATTATACATATAATGGAATTTTATGATGCTAATGGGATATTATATCATCCAACACTATTTCCCTCTTCCTTTTATTTTATTAAAGAGAATGTTTCTCGTGAGGTGTTAATTTATCACCTTCAAGAATGACATGTTTTCTTCTTCCATTAATACCTTTATATCTGGTCATGAAAACATTTTTATGGTTGAAACAGAATATTTTATATGTATTATTTCCTATTTAAAGTTCTGAAACTAACTTATTTACATATTACTAAGTGATAAAATAAAACAAGTTCGTTGTGATCGAAAAACCACCCAAATTAACCCAAACAATCATCATTTAATTATTATCTAATGATTCATCCAAATGGGTATAATATGATTAATTATAATATCATTCAAAATCCTGTAATATAATTAATAACATGTATTATTATTTCTGGATGTTTACCCATGTTCTACTCGAACTTCAATTTAAGAATACAAGTGAACCACTCAAGAAAACCATAAAAACAAACATTCTCGAACAATGTTTTAAAAGTCTATAACTTATCCAAAGGCACATAAAATCACTTAATGAAACCATAATGAACCATATTAATGTAAAAAAGGTTCTGGATTTCTAATTAATGTATATAATGTCATTATACAGGACATTAAAGAGAAGTAAGCATTCAGATATAAGGTAAAAAGAAATTCTTGAACCCAACTTTCATCCTTTGGGTTCTCCCTCTTTAACTCCCTTTTTGATATGGTTACTCATTAAATATCATTTGTTCATAATTGTCTTTAATTTTCTAAGATATACATGTTTTTCACTATTTTTTTATGTCAAGCAAATGTTTTCTAAAAGAACTCTTCTTTTAAGAACACACCTTTTACTTCTCTCTCAAAGTGGGCGGTTCCTGTAACTTGTATGTTATTCCCTCTTTCTTTTGGGAACCCAAAGTTTATGAATGTGTTATTATGTGATGTAAACCATTCCATTCCATGGGTTAGTTATTTTCATTTTTGATATGTTTTCTATGTGGCAAGCATGATAATGATAATGTTATGATGTGACGAGTGCACCTGGAATTATATAGCGCGATATGAATGTTTCAAAGTGACGGGTGCGACTGAAATTATATATCACTCAAATGCATTGGGTAAAGTGATGAATATCATGAGTAAATGTGAAATGATGTGTGAAAAAGATTCTATCTTGGTTCAAAAGTATGTGTGGTAGTTATCTACTAAGACATGATGTTTCATTTTTATGCGTTGCCACTTTTCAAGTCTTTTATTTATGCTCCTCTCATGTTCATGAGCTTTTGACTATGTCATGATTATGCTCAACCCATGATATATTCTTCTTATCTATCCTCTTAATGAGCTTTTAGCTTACCCCTTTTTATGTGTATCCTCAGGTGGATTCAAGTACTAAGGAGAGGACAAGTTCCAATAAGAAGCTAGAGAAGAAGAAATTAAATAAATGTTTATGCTTGATGTTGTAATTGTTATGTACGATCCTAGTTTTCCCAAGACACTAAACCTTTGGATACTCTATGTGTAATAATATTATTATATTTATCTTTAAAATGATTTAATAGTAATGTAAGAAAAGGAAGGGATGCTATATGTAGTCTCCATATACACATCATATAGAATGAGTAAATGGAATTTAGAGACACACAGTTTCTTACCCATGTCAACTAGTCGTGTCCATGTACCAAATCCAAGTTCATGTACTAGTATGTGTATACCAAGCCGTGTCTGTGTGGGAGTATATGGAGTGTCTGTGCCCATGTAATCCAAACCATGTCTGTGTACATATGAAGTACACACCGAGTCAACTGGAAGGGGGTCACATGCCATGTGATAGGTTCCACATAATGCGTGATCCATATGTTCATCATGAAACTCTATGAACTACTGAAGGGGCCCCACACAATGTTTAATATTGAGTCATATGTCATGTTTCTTGAGATTTTCCTGATCAGGATTTCTTTCTCCATTCTTCCTCATACACCACTTCCCGCTCAATTTCTGCCTAAAATAGCTATGTAGATCCAAGATCTACATCGAATGAGCCTTTTCTCATATAACTCATCAGAATCCAACCTCAAAACAAATCGGGAAACTCACCTCTATCATCAGTTCACCACATGGCTCCCGAGAAGGGTGTAGAATCCTAGATCATTTCTCATCCTTCCCTTATCTACCCATAATCATTTTTGATCCTCGATCCAAAACCACCATCACGTTCCATTCTCATGGTTTTGATCTATTGCACTGAATAATGGTTGCACAATGATCCAAAATTGGTTATTTTTGGAACTACTTGTCAATGAATTACCAATGATGATCATACGAAGAAATTTTGTGAGAAATCCATAAAACATTAAAGTGAGTAATGAACCTCAACCGTTATTCGTTTGGACTCAATTTTTTATTGTAGAAATGATGAAAAAATATGTATAATCAATGAACCAAGAAAAATTATATCAAATTGAAATCTACTAATGATGCATGGATCAATACTTGTTTGTTGGATTGATCTTCATTCATTCAGGAATAATAATGGGATGAAAATAACTAGAAAAAATATCCTACCTCGAGTTGGATCAATCTTTGATGAATAAAGAATCCATGCTGCATTCATCGGTGAGATCCTTTGATCCTATCTTGCACTGATTTTCAATCTCTGATTCAGTCGTCACCCACTAACAGAATCTCCTCCAATGGCTCTAATAGATCTTGTAATTTCATAGAGTTATGAAACTAACCCTATGAATTTCCACAAGTGAATAATTAACGAGAGAAAATTAGGTCATTACATCACTGCATCAATAAAAATATTAAACTAATTTTATTAAATAATTTTATTCATTTTACGCCTATGTCAACTTTTTCACAAACGACCCATGCTGATCAATGTTTGTTCGCACCTAGGGTAAAACCACTATTCTAAAATCAACAGTGCCCTTATATTTATGATTTAGGAACCCATTTAGAATTTATTACACTTTTTTAAGAAAAATGAATACTCATGATATTTAATATTTTAACATATTTTAAACATTTATTCTGGGAAGACCGGGGCTCAGAATCATATGTCTTCTCAGTGCCCGGTCTCGAAAATAATCCATATAACATTTAAAAACAATACACAGAAAAATCTGAGACATTACACCCACAATTACCATATCATTTCTGATTTTTTTTGGAATGACATCCTCCACCTTCAGATGATGGTACCCTGATCTCAAGTCAGTATTCAAAAAATAATGAGATCCTTTTATCTTATCCAAAAAATTATCAATATGAGGAAACATATACTTAATATTAATAGAAATGTTATTGAAATATCTATAATCAATGAAAATCCTCATGGAACCATATTTAGTTTTAACAAATAAAATAGAATAATCCCATGGTGAAGTATATGGATGAATGAAACCTTTATCTTGAAACTCCTATAAAACCATTTTCAATTCTGGAAGTTCCAATTGTGCTATTCTATAATGGGTTTTTAAAATATATTAGAATATTGAAATAAAAAAATAGTAAATTAAACTTCCTTATCAGGTATAATGCTAGAAAACTCATCTGAAAAAACATCCTGGTACTCATTTACCATTAACACATCAATAATATGAATAGTTCCCTTATTTTAAACAATATTTGAAAGATAAATTTTATTTCCATATTTTAATAGTTTTTATTCTTACTAATATGTTATCAATGGTATGGTTTCATTATTATATACAAACTGAGACTCTTTCTGAAAAAAAAACTTATTTATCTCTATAATCTAAATTAGTATGGTAAATAGAAAGCCAATCCATACCGAGAATAACATCAAAGTATACTGGGGGAAAGACAAAAAGTTTTTTAGGTAATGTATTTCCATAGATAATGAAATGAATATTCTTATAATTTCTTTATACCTAAATAATCCCCCTTATGTTTTTACCATAAGTATTGGTTCTAATTTTTGAGGTGGAATTTACAATTTACCAGAAAATATCTCTAAAATGAAAGAATTTGTAGACCCCAAATCAAACTAAACATTAGAATTATCTAAATACACAAAAAAATGTACTTAATACCACTTAGTTTGATGACCCATAATATGATAAAGTAGTTGAAAAGGATTTCACCACACCTTTTTTCTTATAGTTTTTCTTCTTCCCATCATTCGAGTCCTTATTGAGGAATGTATATGCATAATGAAACATCTTAGCACATTTAAAATACTTTAATACCTGCTTATCCAAATTGAGCTTACCACTACCAAGATCATTTTAATTTCAATCATGGGACAAAAGCCTAGAATTTACACATTATAAGTACTTCCCATATTTGATAAATAATTCCCAAGGGTTCTTTTTACCACACATTCCACAAGATAGAAAATTGATTTTATCACATTTAGATTTATTGGATTGATGCATACCCATTTCCATCCATCTTGAACTTTTTTTCTTCTTGTTTTCATGAAATAAATGATCATTGGTAAACTCTATTTCTACCCTCTCATCACATAAAACAAGTTTCTTATAACTTTTGAATTCATGGGAACCAAATCCCCTTCCATATATTGGATTAAATTTTGAGTAAAAATGATTGATTTTACTATCATGATCTTATATAAAATTTGGAGTGTATATTTCCAATCGATTGAAGATTTATTTGTACATAACCACTTAATATTCCACTGGTTTCAATTATAATAATTAATTTTTCATTCTATGTTGAACTACATTAGGAAAATATTTCTGAAGGAAAAGATTTTGAAATTTGTCCCATTCCGAGGCATCAATCTCTTCTATTTCCATGATATTCTTGACCATTGACAACCACTGATCAGATTGACCTTTAAAAAAATAAATTAAAAGACTAATTATTTGATAATTATAATAGCCCATGACATAAAATATCTTATCTAGGGATTTAATCCACCCATCATCTATTACTGGGTAAAATTATCCACTAAATGTAGGAGGGTGTTGATGTATAAAATGTTCCACTATCATCATGTTTTTTTGGTAAATCTGTTTGATCTATTACATGGATTCCATTGTAATTTATATCCAGCATCAACTAAACCCTTACTTAAAAAAATGACCAGTTTCAATTTCAACCAATTTGGGTTGCTGATTTTTAAGGATTTTTTATTCTCTATGACTTCCCTCTTCAGCTCCCCTATTCTCTCTATAAACAACCATTATGTAAAAAAAAAATTTAGATAAAGCAACATGGTATTCCTAAAATTATATATTATTTTAACTAAACCATAATGTAAAATATTTCAAGGTTATTCTATTAAATTTATCATAACATATAAAGTTATATAAACCTCCCTCTAACACAAACTGTAAGGAACTGACCTTAAACATTACATAATTTTAATTTTTAAGTTTAGAATTATTTCTATTATATTAGAGGATCCCTTCAGGTTTAGAGTTTTAGATAATTAGGTCAAAACTCACATATGAAAAACCATATAATACAAGGTGGACACCTCTAATCAGTATCCATTTTTTTCCACCATATAAGACTTTTAAAACAAGACATGATTTCTTTTTATAAAAAATTATCATGAATTTCAACTTGAACTCTTAATTCTCAACACCCATCATTAAATCATGTGATTTTTTTAAAATGTTGGATGAATAAAAAAATCATAGCAAGGAAAAAAATAAATAAATAAACCATTAGTCCATGAGTACTTATCAATTTTCTTTTTAAAAAAATAAACAATCTTTAGACTCAAAATAAATATTTTCACACTCAAGAAATCACATTTTCTTCCCCAAACATTCCACATAACATTTCATAATAAATATTAAAGGAAAAAAACCATCAATATTTATTTGATAAAATGATAAAATCATTAATACATTTTCATAAATTTATGATTTTCACCCTTAAAAAGTGACATATATTTTTTATTTCAAGATAAAATTAATAAATTACCTTGTGAAAACATGATATTTATGTAAAACATAACACACATAAATAAATCATATAGGTAACTTGAATAATAATTTTCTTATCATAATTTCATATTGAGTAACCCTAATGACTACATATGAAATAACCCTAATGGTTATACTTAAAATAACCCTTGCAGTTATAATTGGATTAACCATCATAGTTACACTTGGAATATCTATCAAGGTAAACTTACAACATAAAAATACCAAATACATTGGATGAATATCATAGAAAAACCCATTTTTGGTTTATTAAAAAACCACCCATCTTCATAAACAATTATAAATAATGATAACATAATTATAAAACATGAATTCTTTCATCATTATTATATTCCTTGTAGAAAATAAATTTTTTAAAAAGAACACTATGCACATACAAAGGAAGACAATTATTATAAAAAAACCATGAAAGATTTTAAAGAAATATTCAAATAAAATATTAGTCAGGAAAGAGGTAAAATTATTTCATTATATATAATTTTAAAAACATTCCTTTTTCAGTTTAAACAAAATGAAATAGGAACTTTAAAAGAGGATTTTTAAAAAAAGTATCGTACCTTAGGTTTGTCGCATCACGTATGTTATTTGTCTTCCTGAATAATAAAATTATGTTAATTTTATAATTTATTAAGAAAATTTTTCAAGTTTATTATAAATTTTATATCATGTATTACTATATTTAACACAATTACTTAATCACTTAAGTTCACATCAGACGTTTTCACGATATTTGATACCTAAGTAAAAAATAACATATATCAGTTGACTGAGGTCAAAGTGGTCATAATTACATTCAATTAAGAATAATAATCATAAAATAATTAGAATTTTTATATATCAATTATATTTTTAAATTCAACTATTATACATGGTTATGAAAAATGAAATACGTTACAATCATGGAGGCAGTCAGTCGTACATACACATGAGTAACATTTCCATTTTGCAACGATCATTATAGAAAGAAGGTAAGTATTATTTTATCTTTTAAAAGTGATAATAAAATCATATATAAAATAATAATTCTTTAAATATATTTATATATATCATCAATGTGATGTGGTGATGAAAAACGAATTACTACGCGTCATGGAGGTGGTAATCAACACATATGCACAAACTACATTTTCATTTTTTTGTGCATGGAAATGTAAGAATGTAAGTGATATATTATCTTCTAATAATGATAAATATGTTATTAATATCATATGTAAATTTTAATTCCATTATATAACCAGTCATGAGAGATGGTGATAGAAAACGATTTAAATCGGTTCTTGAGGCGGTAGTCTTCCAGACACATAGATGATGAATTATTTTCCCATTTGATGGAATAAGAGATAGATATGGGTCATGTCAGAAAAATAATTAAATATTTGTATATGGAGGATAATGGAGATTTTTTTTGCATGGTTGAAGAATATTTTACAGAGATATATAATGAAACAAAACTAAAACATGTTGTTGAAAATTATACCTCTTATTTGGAAAACCTCCTTTTATTAACACCTTAAGCCCCATAAGCTTATAATTATACCTCAAAAAATACTTCTAGAATATGTGGAGAGATTATATAAATGAATTTGGGAAGGTATTGGTTTAACAAAAATGGGTTTTACATTTTAATAAATGAGAACAAGCGGCTTTTCATATGAGAGGAGATGGGAACTCTTGATATTTCTCAAAATATTAAATTAATATAAATCAATTTTCAATTTTAAAAGGAAAAAAGTATGTTCTTTTAGAAAAATATGTTTATGGGTCTAAATATCCTAAAAACTAAAAAATATATGAGGTTTGACTATATTTATACCCTTATATATTGGTTTAAACACTTATTTAAGCCCTTTAACTCTTACCATGAATTCATGGATTTGTTCACGTTGAGGGTTAATATAGTTACTATAAAATGAGAAAAGAACTATAAATTTACCATGTATGAAATTTTAAACAATATTCTAATACTTTTTCCTAATTTAAGTTTTTAGGTATCTTATATCATTTAATAAAATATAGTTTACTATAATGTATCTATAATTTTATTTTTTAGAACTATTCATTACTTTGACTTTAATAATATTAGAACGACATATAAAATCAAAAAAAATATATTTTATTATATCCCTAAAATTTCAAGCTAATATATAGAATTATTTTATCACATTATTTATCTCTAAAAAAATTTATTATAATATTTTTATTATCATTTATTTAATTTTTCCAATAATTTAATAATTTAACATCAATTATGTGATAGAATTTAAGGTAATCATTTTTCCATAAAAATTAAAAATAAATTATCATGATGATGATAAATCATTTTTAATATAAAAAACTATTTATAGTCCAACATATCCTATATATAAAACCTTATTAAAAATATTACACTTATTAAAAACAAAAGTGTGATATATTTGACTTTTCTTTAAAAAGAATATTATAAATATAATAATCTCATATAAGTGGAAACAAGGTCATAAATTCATAAATAATATTATTATGTACGATATATAATCATTAAATAAAATTTAAGCATGTTTATGGTAACTTTATATCCCTTGTCATTTTATTGTTAAACTTTAGTTAACCAATTTACCCTTTACGGCGGTAACAAAAATTTCTAAGTTTACTATTCACATTGATCAAAGTTAAAGGGGAAATATTTTATAAATATGGACCCTATTATTAAAAATATTGAATCCATTTTTTTAAAAAAATTCAAAATATAAAAGTGATAGAAATTAAAATTAAATAGGAAAAAAACAAAGAAAAATGATTTTTCAGAAAAATAAACTTTTTTATTATAAAAGGTTTCCACACTAAAATCTAGAATAAAATCTATTAAAAAAACATATTTCGATTTCCTTAATTAAAATGTAACTAAATAAAATTTAAATCTAATATAAAACATAAATTTAACTTGTAAATAATCTAAAAGAAAATACAATTTTCAATAAGAATCAGTATTTTCACTATTCATTGAAAAATCAATATTTTTAGAAAAATTATAAAAAATTAATTATATGATGATTTTCGCATGATTAATTAAGAAATTAATTTAGTTTTACCAAATTAAAATACTAAAATTTGAAAATTTATTTTTTAAATATAACCCCATAAGAAATGAGTTTAAGAAAACTATTGTTTTTATTTTAAGAATTACTTAAAATATTTATAATGAATATAAGTATTTAATTCAGGAATACTGAAAAATATGAAAAAATTTAGTCTATCAGTACCTGGGTTCTTACAAAAATTCTCTTAATGAATTGGTTTCACTCCCCATTCTAGTTCAATCTATTTTATGAGATATCAATCTTTACCCAATAAATTATAGGGTGATATAGGTCTCAACCATCACATAATAAAATTATACATATGTGTGCCACATGATCATAAAAATGTAATTATATCATAACCCATTAAATTAAATGAGTATCATAAAAATTTAATCATATCATAACCTATGCAAAAGTGATAGGTTTTTTAATCATTTTATCATTTCATCATAGCATAATCTGTGAAATGAAGGGGGTTTCATAAGCATTTAATCATGGTATAACTCATGGAAGAGATATGGGTTTCATCAAAATCGTACCATCATAAACCATGTAGAGAAATAAGAAAAAATGTATCCTTGTATTATATCCCTAGAAGTGAATAGGTAACATTAGTGAATTAAATCATAGATGGAAAATGATTTTGAAATATCATTTAAAACATTTCCTAAGGAAAAAAAACTTTTATTTGAGATTAAATTTTTAAAAATAAAATTCCATAAATTATTTTATAAATAGTTTTTTAAAATAAACTCTAAAATTTATAAAGAAGGATTTAAAAATCATTTAAAATGTTTCTTGTAGAATGAAATAACACTTTTTAAAACATTTTCAAAATACTTTTCTACTTGGAAATCATTTATTTAAAATATAAATGTTTCCCAAATATTAAGGAAAATATTTTATTTGAAATGAAATTTGAAATAATTTAATGGAATATTGAAATCTGTGAGTGGTCATGAAATCATGAAATACTATTCTTTCCTGGTATGTTAAAACAAATATTCCTTCCACATTTTTGGTAAAAGCCAAACGAGAATTGTTTGGAAAACTATATGAAGATTACTTTAAATTGTATTTGTAAAACTCCAAAAATTGTTAAAACTTTATTTAATAAATCAATTAAAAAAAATTTAAAAAAATTTAGAAAAAACATTTTTGGAAGAAAAATAGTTTTTGGATAAAAAGATGAGTTTTCAAAAAAACATTATTTCAAAACTATTGAGTACTTGAAGAGAGGAAAATAAAGGGAAGAAATTTATTCTCATAAAATAAAAATAGGGTAATAAAAATAAATTTTTTATTATGAGATGGATCATAATATTTTATCATTAGAGAATAGTCATAAACAATCCCCTTAAATGATGATATTGTAACATAAAATATTTACCACTTTGGTAATTTTGAATAATAAGCCTGATGATAGAATCTCATTAAAATAAACATAGAAAAGCACTATGAAAACAAAATCAAGATATCACATATGAAATTGGATGTATATAAAACTCATAAACAAAGATAGGTGCATAACATAACCATATGTCTCAAAGAAGGAAAATTGGGGCAAAAATCTCTTACCGCTTTGAAAACTTTTGAACCATAAACCCCGTGAAAGAGAGAACCTAAAATGGATATTTAAATACTATAATTTTAAGGATAATAATAATAAAATAAATTCATGGGAAGCATAAATATTACATAATATAAATATTTGTTGAATATATCTTGTGAATCATATAAGTAAAATGTGAGACAGAAATCCCTTACCTTGAGTCTCGAATTCCTTTATACATGTTCAAACCTCCTGTATAATAAATATAATTTTATTTTGAATATATTAAAAAAATAAGAATATATGTATATATGTATATATATTTATATATATATCACACAATATATGGTTTACTTATGACCTTTTATTACCTATTTATTAGCAATTTCATGTTAAAATCACATTTCGGGTAATTGCCGCTTTGTTTTTCGTATAGGTTTTGATTTGTTATTTCCAGTCCTCATACATTGATCATGGTTAAATTATATAAAGAATAATAATCATGAAATAATTGTAATATTTATATATGCATTATACTTTTAATACTAATCATGAAGGACGGTTTTGTGGAAAGAAGTACATTACGATCATGGAGACGGTAGGCCACACGTACACATTTGTAATGTTTACATTTTTGATGATCATTTTGAAAATGTGGTAAGTAATATATTATCCTTAAAAAATTATACTAATATAATAATTACCATATTATCTCTTTAAATATACTTATACATACAATTCATGTGGTGTGGTGATGAAAATAGAGTCACATTACTTTGTGAAGGTGGTAGTACACACGTACTCGAATGATGTTATCATATTTTAGTGAGTGAAATGGTAAGAAATAAAAAGACATATTATATTTTAGTAATTATAATTATTTAATTAATATAATAATTATTCAATTTATATCACATATATTTATTCTTATGATCCTCCATGTAATGCATTAAGGAAAAACAAATCACATCGTTTCATGAGGTGGTTGTCTGCTGTATACATGAATGACATTCTAAAATCCGATAAGGAATATAAATTAAAAATTTATATATGATATAATTAATAAATATGTATAATAATGTTGTAAATATAATATATATACTTTATATATATCATCATACCCAACTATGAGAGGTGATAATGGAAGAGCGAATGATATCGGTTCGTGAGGCAGTTGTTCGCCATACACACTAATGATGATTTCATAACCTATTTGATAGAAGAGAAGATGGTTTTTGATAACGACCTTAACATAAAAACATATTCATATATGGAAAATATTAAAGTTATTATATCATCATGTTTTAATAATAATTTAAGGAGGCGGCGTAATAAATAAAATCAAAGCACTTGTTGAAGAACATTACTTATTCATTGGGTAAACTCTTTAGGTTTGAACCGAAAACCTTAATATGTAGGATTTATGAAAAAACTAAGGCTTATATAATGATAGTAGGGAATTTATGAAGTTATTTGGTTAGGTATTGGAGAAACCAATAGGATTTTAAGGTGTGAATAATAGAGGAAATGGGGTGACCTTTTATATGTAAGGTGTGTGGCACACTAGTAATTTTTTGAAAAGAAAAAGTGTACCCACGTTTTAATCATGGAAAAAGGCTCCAAAATTGATTATTATTGATACTTAAACAATATATAGCCAAACTAAGGACATGAAATACATTTTAGACAATTGTTTAGGTCATTTTAACCCTTATCTTTTTAGTTTAACCGCCAGTAAACCCATTTTTACCTTAACTGTGATAATTACTTTTTACTATTTTCACTGTTAATTTTGGTAAGAAATTAATTTTAACTTATTAAATAATAAAAATTATTCTGATTCCAAATATGGAATTCATTTTTCTAAATTCAATTCATATAAGTGAAAAATTTTAATTTAAAATTAATCTCGCAGACACGATGAGAAATCAGGTTTTCAATGAGAAAATGTTCAAAATTTACAATGTTTTTATATCCAATTTCAATAGAAAATTGATTAAAATTTCCTAAATTAGATTAATATATTTAATATTTATCTAATTTTACTTTAAAATAAATTTAAAATATAATTTATATTTATAAATTATTTAAATTAAAAGATAGTTTTCAATTAAAATTTATTATTTTTGAATATTCATCAAATAATAAATATTTTCAAAAAAATTCAACAATTCACTATAATATAATTTTTGAGAGATAATTTTAAAAATTAATTTTATTTTTTATATAAATTTTCCAAATTAAAAAAAAATAAAAATAAAACAAAACCAGTAGAAATGATGAAAAAATGAGTTTTTTTGAGAGGTGTATTTTTTCAAGCACAAGACGGTTTTATATTAACTATATGTATAATAATAATAAATGTTTAAATCTGAATTAAAATTTATTTATATATAATATATAAATTTAATTTAAATCATGCTTTATTATGGATTATTTTAATTAATTAAAATAGTGAAATATTATTCACTTTAAAATAGTTCTCAGAAAAAGGAAACCCCTTTTTAAACTGAAAAATATACATAAACTAAATCTAATATAATGTTGATTCAAAATTAATTATGTGAATTAAATATTATAAAATATTTTTTTTTCTTTAAAACATAATTGGGAATTTAAATTACATAATTTTTTGAAATAAATTGATAGTTGCACAAAACATTAATATTTTTCAATATTCATAGAAAAATACATATTTTTTTAAAAAATACCAAAATTTCACCATAAGTTAATTTTATATGATTATTTAAAAATGAATTCAATTTTATAAAATATATATTTTGAAAATATCTTTAAATTAGTTATAATTTTTTTATAAAAATAAATAATTTTTTTTTGAAGAAAGCATATTTTTTAATAATATAATTACTTTACTAATAATTGATTGATTATTTACAAAGAATTTATAAATAAATTTATATTTAGTAGGAAATTTGTTTTTATATTTCATAGAGTTTGTAATTCTATTCAATCCCACCTAATTAATAGCTAGGTTAATATAATATTATTTCATGGTTTGCGGAAGCTTGGTGTCATGTGTCATGCATGCTATAGATGAAACTCGTTGTTGTGTGTAACAAAAGTAATCTAAAAATTTAAATTAATTTGAAAAAATATATTTCATAAAATCTAAGGATGTTACATTATACCTCCTTTAAAATGAATTTCACCCTTTAAATTCATCTTGGAAATCGATGGTCTAACATTTGAAAATTATTTCATAGAAAACCACACCGTATAAATGAATAATAAAACTTACCTTAAAAAGGAATGTTGGAAACGTAAAAGTTACCAATGTAACTTATAACTCAATTTAAATATAGGAGAACATAGGCGGGAAGTTAATATTAAGAAACATAAGAAAAAATTAAATAATTATAGATAGTGATATAGATCATTGATCATAAGAAAGTGGGTGATCTAGGGAAGGTTCATGATTACAAAAACTTAAACCAAAGTGGCATGAAAATGCCAATGATATAATAAAAAATGACAATAATAAGAAATTTTTTATTTTTATACCCTTTTCTTAAATTTTATGAACTTTCATAAGAAGACATATTTACTTGATTTATTTCCATTTCACATGAAAAATCTCACCCATTGGTTGTTCCTTGATCAATTTACAATTCATCTCTTACACCAAGAAATAATGGTGAATTTGTTGTACCTAAAGCACTAAAGTATCATAAGATCCTTAAATATAATGATAATTAATTATATTTATATTTAGTTATAATCACACAAAAAATACTTAGCATAGGTTATCTAATATGCATAAATATTTATACGGTGAAGTAATTCATTAATATCTAAAGCCTCGTCCAAAGTTCAACATAAACCATTTCATAAATGGTTAGCCTTATGACCATTCCAAAATATTGAAATCCAAAAATTTAGAAATATGGTCTCCAATTTTCCAAAATGAAACTATCATTAATCCACAAACAACATGAAATATTTTTTAGTGGTCATATACAAAACAATTTAATACCTTCATCATGTATTCTCTTGAAACATGGTAATAACATGAATTACCATAAAAACGTATTGAAAAAATAAATTCTTCCTTATTCCTCGAATAATACCATATATTATTAAATATATTCTATAAATAAAATAATTATGAAAACTTCATAAATGATTACATAAACCAGTGTTTCCAAAATTCATTAAGTTGTTCTAAGGTTATAAATAGTATCCAATTTACTTTATTCATATCAATAATATTTTTATCCATACTAAACACCATTTTTTAAACCTCAGGAACATATTAATGGTTGTTTTCGCTTAATAAAAATATCAAATTTCCATTAAATCACATTTCTAGGTTATCAACACCATTCAACAAATTTTTTTCAATCCTTAATGAAAAAATTATACAGAACAATACTTATATTTTTCATGATTAATATAATATAATTCTTGAATTACTATAAATAAATGATTCAATAATACCAATTCCATATCAAACCATTTACTATGATTCATAATCTTATTCCTTAATAACCCCTTCCTTTAATATTTCATTCATAGTCCCTTCATCATTAACAGAAAAACCATTACTTGTATAACCTTGCTAATTATCTTCACGATATTTTCCCTTAGAACATTGTTTTGCATAATTCCTATAATTTTCACATTTTAAAAATTCAACCATCTATGATATCTTTGGGAGAACATTATTCCCATCTATTTAATTAACCATACATTTCATTTTTACCTTACAATTACTTTCTTTGTTTCCTTATTTACCAAACTCAAAACATCCACTTGTTCATTTGATACATTCCTTGAAGTTCTTCTTCCCACATTATTGACATATAATAAAATGAATATTCTTTCCTCTATGGTATCTACTACCCAAACTCTCAGTGAACTCCTTTATTTTATTATTTGGTGAGTTTGAGATTTGGTTAAGATGTATATTGTTACTCATATATCATGATAAGAAATTTGGAATAATCACAACATACTTTACTCCAATCATCATCCAATTTGTCTTGTCATCGTAAAATTTTCTATATCATTCAATGTTAACCCAATTCTTTCTAGTTTTTTCCATTGACTATAACCAGAAATCATAGTTTCACTAATGATAATCATAATTGGAATCCAAATAATTATGAAAATCACTTATAGGATTTCTAAATCATGACATTGTATTTTTAATCTATGACACTTTAGTTTTATCACTTTTCATTTCTAATCATCATCTATTTAAATACTTCATGAGTTTTGGTAAGGAGTTTGTGAATTTCTAAAGAACATCCCCTAGGAGTATCATACCAGGTGTGCAGTAAGGCCCATTTTCATGCCCTATATAATGGTCAAGTCTATCTTAAAGAACCCTTTTCAAATTTATTACCCCTAGGTACCTCTGTACCAGATCCACATCCACTTGTAGTATCCAGGCATGGATGAAATTGCTTGAAATCCACTTTCTTTATCTATTAACTAAATTCTAGGATTGTTTTTTATACTTTGAATCATCCTTAGATTTATCCATAGTGATATCCCTATACACATCCTTAAAAATATCCATAAGTATCTCACAAATATTTTTCACATTCTAGTTTCCAAAGTTTAACAAAACCTTTCCTCTGATACCAACAATAGAGAAACAGTATTATCAGATATAGATATTACATATTTTTAGATGAATATTCAATACATAACATAAACAAAATTCCTAAGGACTATAATAGTTTTGTTACTTTGGAGACTTGGCACACAATATTCTAATTTGGTGAAAGATATTCAGTACATTCGATAAATAACTTTCAATTAAGTACTCTTCCTAGACATACCCTATTTAAAATCTTTATTCATAACTCAGGGAAACGAAACATAAAAATGGTTGAGCTCAGATGCTTAGTAAGGGTAAAAAAGAGAGATAAATAAGTAAAACATAAACATAAGTGTATGATAATATGAGACTAACAATTGAAAACCAAACCCTATATATCAAAGATCATAATATTTAGTCATTTCATAAATATTGGTAGTTCATAATACATGAATCATAATGAAATCCAAGATAGTGAGTCATGAAAGCATAAAATTAGAATAATTCAAGAAATTATGGCATACACATAATCATATAAAATAATTTCCATAGCAGTCGAGGATCATTTTTAAGGCTATCATAGTGGAATGGTTTCACTCCCCAAACCATCATATTTTTCAAGGTTCACTAACAAGATCATCATAGCAAAAAAAGTCCCTTACTGAACCATGTTCACTCTCCAATCCAGTCTTGTATATCTCATGAGATATAAATATTTACCTAATGGAATATAGGGAGATATAAGTCCCACCAATCACATAATGAAAATCATACATATGTTTTCAAAAAATTCATAAAAAAATAATCATATAATAACCCATGAAATGAGATAGGTTTCACAAAAATTTCAACATATCATAACCTATATAAAAGAGACAACTTTTATAATCATTTCATAATTTCAGCATATAATAAATCATGAAAATAACTGTGTTTCATAATATTTTAGTCATGGTACAACCCAAGGAAGATAAAAAAATTTCATAAACATCATGGAATTAAAAAAAATTAATATAAAAAATATGAATAGTATCCTTGTATCATATCCCAAAAATGCATAAGTAACATCAATTAATGTCATTTCAGATGAAAAAATATTTTAAAAGATGATTTAAAACATTTCATGAGGAAAATAACTTTTCCTTGTAAATATATTTAAATAAAGAATAAAACATTTTAAAAATTGTTTATTTTGAAAAAAACCTTTAAAACTTATAAATTAATATTTAAAAATCATTTAAAACATATATTGATAAAAATATCCTTTATGATTTGAAAAGAATACATTTTAAAACATTTTCAAAATCCATTTTTTTACTTTGAAATAATTTATTTAAAATTTCAAAATTTCAAAAATCATAAGGAAAAAATTTCTTTGAAAATAAATATGAAAACATGTAATGGAAGGTTGAAATATTTTAGTAGACATGACAGTGGGGAATAATATCTATTTCATGCTTGTTTACACAAATATTCCTTTTACATTTTAGGTAAAATAAAAATTATCATTGTTTGGAAAAAACAAGAATATTCAATTAATTTAATTAAAAAGTAAAATATGGGTAAAAATTTCATAATAATTCATTTAAAAAAATGTTAAAAATATTTTGAAAATATTTTTATAAAACATTGTTTTGGAAGAAAAACTTTTCATCTCAAAAGACACTTTTTCCTAAAAATATTGTTTTAAAATCTTGAGCACATGAAGAGAGAAAAATGAAGGGAAAAAATTTATCTCGATGAAATAAAAATAGGATAATAATATTCATTGCGTTTTTGAGATATGTATTATAATATTTTATCATCAGAACATAGTCATAAACTATCCTGATAAATGATGAGATTGTAGCATAACATCTTTACCACTTTGGTAACTTTTAAATGTAATAGCCATTAAGTAATATCATTAAAATAAACATAAAATAAAACGAGTATAAAAAATTTAATTATATTACTTTTCAAGGGGATTTTATATACACCATTTAAAATAATATACGTGTATAACATAACTATATGTCTCAAAGAAGGTAAATTGAGACTAAAATTCCTTACCGCTTTATAAAATTTTGAACCTTAAACCCTATGAAAGAGATATACTAAAATGGATATGTAAATATGCATAATTTTAAGTATAATAATCATAAAATATATTTGTGAGAATTATATTCACCATATAAAAGAAATAGCTGCTAAATATGGCATGTGTCTCACAGAAGTAAAAAAGTGAGACAAAAATCCCTTATCTTAATTCTTGACTTCCTTCATAGATGTTAAAAAAACTTATATAATAAATATATGTAAATTATATATATATTAAATATCCATAATTATATATATATAATTTTATAAATGATATACTTAAGAACCTTTATTACCTATTTATGATCAATTTTTTGTTAAAATCACATTTTGGATAATTACCGCTTTGTTTTTCGTATATGCTTTGATTTTTTATTTTCCATACACTAAATATGATCATGGTTAAATTATATATATAATAATAATCATGAAATGAAAGTAATATTTTTATATTAATTATAATTTTAATACTAATAATTAAGGATGGTTTTGAGAAATTAAGTAGTTAACAATTATGGAGACGGTAGGCCGTACATACCCATGAGTAATGTTTCCATTATCCAACGATCATTATGGAAAGAAGGTAAATAATATATTAACCATATAAAATAAAAATAATATCATAAATACCATATTATTTCTGTAAATATTCTTATACATATCTTTCATTTGGTGTGGTGATGAAAGGTATTCCACATCGGTTCATGATGGTGATAATCTATATGTACATGAATGATGTTATCATCTTTCAGTGAGTGAAATGGTAAGAAAAGAAATTATATATTATATTTTTATAATGATATATATTTCATGAATATCATAATTATGTCATGTATATCACGTATATTCATCCTTATTATTTTCCATGTAAAGAGTTAGTGAAAAACAAATCACATCGCTTCACGAGGCGGTAGTCCGCCGTAGACACAAACGATGGTATCATATACACTGGAGAATGAAAAGTAAAAATGTATATAATATATAATGAATAAATAAATATATTATGTTATAAAAATCATATATATACTTTATATCCATTATTATACCCAACTGTGAGACTCGGTAATGGAAAAATGAATGACACCAGCTCACAGGGCGATAGTCCGCCATACACATGAATGATGATTTCATAAACAATTTGATGGAAGAGGAAGTGGTTGTAGGTGATGATATTTAAATAAAAAAAATATAATTATATAGAATATATTTAGGTTATTACATCATCATTTTTTAATAATAATTGAATGATATAAACGAAGAAATAAAATAAAAGTGCTCGTTGAAGAATTTTACCTCTTCTTCAGGTAACCTCTTTGGTTTGCTCCAAAATCATTCTTAGGTTGGATTTCATCCCAAAATAAAGCTTATAAGAGGATTTTAGGAAATTTTGGATGTTATTTGGATAGGTATTTCTCAATCAAAAGGGTTTTAATTTGTGAAGAATAGAGGAGAGTGGGAGACCTTTTATACGTGAGGTGGGTGGCACACTTGAATATTTTTTAAAAGAAAAGGTGTACCCCTGTTTTTATGATAATAAAAGGCTCCAAAATAGAGTATTATATAGAATAATAAATTATAGTATTGAAATATAGACATAAAATATATTTTATACAAGTTTTAGTTCACTTTAACCCTTACCTTTTTAGTTTAACCCCATGTAAATCAATTTTTACCTTAATAATGATAATTAATTTTTACTATTTTCACTATTTAGTTTGGGGAAAAAATTAATTTTAACTTATTAGATAATATAAATTTTTATGATTCCAAATATGAAATCCATTTTTTTAAATTCAATTCATATAATTATAAAAATATAATTTAAAAATTAATCTTGCAAACACGATGATAAATCAGGTTTTCAATGTGAAAATATTCACAAGTTTACAAATTTTATATATGAAATATCAATATGTAATTGATTAAAATTACCTAAATTGGATTAATAGATATAATATTGAACTAATTTTAATTTTACACCAATTTAATATATTATTTAATTTTAAAAATAATTTAAACAAAAATGCAGTCTTCAATTAAAATTGGGTATTTTTCACTATTTATTAAAAAATTAATCTTGTTAGAAAATTCTCAAAAATACACCATAATATAATTTTTACAAGATTATTTAAAAAATTAAGTTTTTTTGAAAATATTTTTTAAAAATTGGAAAAAATGAAATTTAAGACAAAACCCACAGACGTGACGAAAAAGCGGGTATTCAAGAAGTGTATTTTTTTCAAGAAAAAGATGATTTTACATTAAATGTTTGTATAATAATACTAATTGAGTGAATTTAAAACTAAATTCATTTATATATAATATATACATTTCATTTAAAACATCCCTTATTATTGATTATTTTAATTAAATAAAATGGAGAAACATTATGCACATTAAAACGGTTTAAAAAACCCCTTTTTAGGATGCTCTTCTTGGTTCTCATCAGATCTAAAGCCCACTTCAAGAAAGGTCTACAAAGGTTCTATTGGTTGTCTCCTCTTTCTCATAAAACAGTTGGCCCATCCTTACTGTTCCTGCAGCGTCTTTCGAGGCGACATCATGGAATCTTCAGTGGACCCTGATAGTGAGTTTCGGTGCCAAAAAACCCGCTCTCCCAGTTTTCTAGGAATGCTTCAAACGGTGGGGTGTTGATCTTCCAGCTGCAGTGTCGATTTTGGATCTGAGGGCTTTTTGTTTCTTCTTGGGTTCAAAGGTGTATTTTTTTAATGCTTGGAGTAAGAGTCCTCGCTGGGTGGGGAACTGGAGCTTCTCTCTTTCTCCTTGGACATTGGACTCACACTCCAGAAGGGAATGTTCCCTCGATACGATCTGGATCTCTCTCTTGGGGTTCCCCCTCCCCCTTATGAATGAAGCTTTCTTGAAGGTGATATGGTATATTCTGGGGTCGTAACTTTGTGTGGAAGATATGACTATTCATTTGGAGGAGTTTTCGGTTGCACAGATTTGTGTTGAGATGGACATCTCTCAGCTGATCTTGGATCATGTCGTGCTCCGAATCGAAGGGATAAAGGATCGTCATCGAGATTTGTTTTTCCCACTTAACCCCAGTTATGCTCTTTCTTCCTTTTCATAGGCCACACCCTATAGGTTTGCCGCAAATCTAGAGGCGGGTGCCTTCGGCATCTCCAAGGCCTCTAGGTCGATGTCCTACCTCACCATGGTCATCAAAGATCAATGATCGGGGCAAAGGTGTGATTGTATATCCTCTTGATCTGGCCTCTGAGGCTTGCTCATCCAAGTCTAGTTTTGATGGGAAAGTTTCTTTCAGCAGAGACCTGGTTTTGTTCAACCCAGACATGGGTAGGAAATTGTTTTTTCGTTTTCAAGAAGTGGGTCCACCTTGGGACGTGACATTCCTCTACTGCCCAATCAAGTTACCACTGTGAGTTCCCTGGGTCACTTCTAGCTTTCACATCACAGATATTTCCTTGACGGATCTTGGTTCTTAAGAAGCAGTAGCTGATTTTTCTTTCTTACCTAGTTAGGGTCTTCCGGTGTTGTCTTCTCTATCAATGGTGACGTCCCGGTTTTCTTTGCACGCACCGTTGGTGCTATTTCCCACCCAGATTTCTCCTCCAGTGTCTCCTATTATAATTTCTTCAAAGGATGGTCAAAGGGATTGGACCAGTGGTGGTTGTTCATTGGGGGGTGTTATCATGAAGGTGCAGGGTGTCATTCATACCCATTCTCAGTTCAAATATAGAGTTCTAAGTTCTCTACAGTCACCTCTACATAGAAAGGGACATGAGTCTAGGGCCAAATCCAGACTTTCTTGATTCAATGTTTTGTATCTTAATCTGGAACACCTGAGGGATGGGGGAGCAGACCAAAGCGGACTTCAATGTAAATGAGTTTTTTAGAAACTTAGTTTCTATGGTGGCTATTTTGGAACCAAAACAGGCATGAAATAAAATCCAAGAGTGTGCTGAGAGGCTTAGAGTTCATGGGTTCATGCACGGGAAACCACTCAACTCTCAAATATGGCTCTTCTAGAAGGATCACATCTCAGTTTATTTGATCAGTGCGTCAGATCAGCATCTTTCAATGAAAATATCATTAGGTATGAAAACTTTTTTCTTCTCCTTCATTTATGCTAAATGCAATTCTCAGTATAGAGAGAATTTATGGAGAAACTTAGAAGGCCTTATTTGTGATAATACCCCATGGATTGTTTGGGGAGATTTTTATATCATAGCATCCCCGGAGGAGAAACAAGGGGGAGGGGCTTTTTGAAGGAGTTCAGGCCAGGCCTTTGTGTCTTTCATGGAAAGGAAAGGTCTCTAAGATTTTGGATTTGAGAGAGATCACTTTACTTGGTGGAATAATCAACCCATAGGTAGGCGCACATGGTACTATCTTGATCGATGCTTGATGAATGAAGCCACTATCACATTATTCCCAAATGAAAAATTGTCTCACCTAGTGCAGTGTTTTCCCAATCACTCTCCACCGAGTCTTTCTTTGGACTCCATAACTTTGAGTGAGGATTACTCTCATTTTTCTAGGATGTGGTTGGAAGAACCAGGCTTCATGGATGTGGTCAGAGAAGCATGTACCTATTCTTTCTCAGAGAACCCATGGATATCTATGCACAATAAGATTAGGTGGCTTAAACATTTTCTATGCAGGTGGAGGAATAATCTTCTCACCAATGATCAAGATCTGCTCAAGATCTCCAAGGAGGGGGAAAACATGGAGTAAATATTGGAACAAGAATGGGATGAAAACATTTTTAATGATCTAAGTTCCAAAAAGGATGACCTTGCATACATTCTACTAAGATAGAATTGTCTTTATAGAGAAGAAGAAAGGGATAGATGGCTCTACGAGGGTGAACCGTATAGAATCTTATGTTTAAACCGGACTAAAATACTGAATTTTTGAACTTTTTCCTTTATTAAACCAGTCGTTTTTAAAACCAAGCTTAGGAACGTAATTCTTCAAGTTGGACTACTCTTAAGTGATGTTTTTGGGCATGGGGGAAGGCCTGAGAAGTTTTCTGAGTGTCTTGAGAAGTTTCAAGAGTAATGGACCCAAAAAACTTCAAGTTTTAAATGTCAATAGTGGGCACACGGTTTTCACACGGTCTGCAAAATTGTGGGGCCCACAGTAGTTAACCATGTGACCCTATTTAAAAAGGGGAAGTGGATTATCCCGTGCAGTGTTTATCTTAGAGGCAGAAGACACTGCATGGTTTGTGCAAGGTTTGGCAAACCGTGCAGGTAAAATCGTGCGTGACGCCTAGTTTTTAGATTTTGATTTGTTTTAATTTAATGAAATTAAATTAAAAGAAAAAAATAAAACCTAAACTACCCTCCCTCACCACTCAATCGTTTGACGCACCAGCCCCTGGGATCTCTCCCCTTCAATGCATGACCCTCTCCATCAGCCTCCTCTCAGATCGACATTTATTCACCGTTACCTCTATTTTCTCCTTCGATCCTCTAGGGTAAGGTTATCTCCTCATTTCTCACCACTTTTTTTAGCCTTGCTTCAACCTAATAGTTTCTCGGTGAGGTGTGGCCAAACCCTAGGTTTTGGGGTTAATGTTTTTCTCGTTTTCTTCAGTTCTTAGGTTGTGTGGATGGTCTCATGGGGCCTTAGGGTTCGAGTTCCATCAAGCTCCACTGAAGGTGAGGTAGTTTGGGTGGTTTCGATTCACCGACAATGTCTCGAGGTAAGGTTTATACCTTATCATTTGTTTTGAACATCTTCAATGAATATCTTTATGTGTCATGGATTCCCTTTTATTAATTTGGTAAGGCATTTAGTTGTTTCAGGTGGTTTCACATTGTTTTGGTTCATCGTCAGAGTGAACGTCTTGGTTCCACCTAGAGGTAGGGTCCCTTTCCAAGTCCTCAATCATTATAAATTTTTTTTATTAAGTTTCTTGCTACACTTTTGTTCTAAATAAATTCATGCAATGAAGTATTATGTCCAATGCTTGTGAAATATGAATTCTAGCATGTTCTTGATTTGAATGATAAATGTATTAAATAATTTTCTGATTGACAATATCATGTTTTTGTAATAAAACCCCTCCAACAAAGGTACGCTGCCTTCAAGATAAAAATTAGTGGTTATACCTCGCTATCTTGACTTGTCATGTTTATAATATTTATGCTTTATGTTATGTTGAGATACAACATTCTTAGGATATGGCCCTAATGACATTCTAAACACTGAGTTTCCCTTTTTTTTAAATGATTAAAGAACCGAAGCAATGTCTAAGTGTTTGGTCCAATTTTGGATTGTAATTACACATGTAAGTAATTTCCCTTTGTATGGATACTTGGAGCCCTTTAAATTCATTTCACATGTTTTGGTAAATGGAATGAGTTGTGTCAAATGAATGGTTAATTATTAATGATTGACCCTCAATACAATTTACCAAATTGTTTTCAAATTTTATAAACACTAATAAAACCTTGGGTGACATGTTGGTTCCCAAGTAGGAATTCCATGATCGACTCAATGTGTTTTCATGCTCATAACTTGGGTGATACATGGATTACCATGTAAGAATTATATGGACGGACCCGGGTTCATTTGAGAAGGATTGGGTCCACATCCGTGGAAGCCCTTACCATGATAAGGGAAGGTATCAGTGTGGAATTTTCCCTTTTAAAATTCCTTAATGGTTTTTACTAAATGGTTGTAGTGCTGCTTGACCTTTCCAAACTAATGGAAGGAAAGGCTTAAACCAATATAAAAATGGTTGCAATGATACTTTAACTTTCCACACTAATGGAAGGCAGGCCTTGAACCAATAAATAATGGTTTCAAATCTTCTTGACCTGTCCCCACTAATGGAAGGCAAGACTTGAACCAGATGAATCATTACATGACTTTTCTGTTAAATATGAATGGACTGACTCGAGATCACCTTGGATTCTTAGAGGAGAATACCTTGGGTGTCGGGAACCCCATTCCGATTCAAGGATATGGTTTTCTTAGGTGGATACCCACCTAGACTTTTGTTCTTGTCTATTCCTTGGATGCCTAGTACACTACTGTTGGGTCCCTTCTTCTTACATAATACCTCAGATACAGTCCTTGGATCTAGCATTGACTTATAGGTTCCATGGTTAAATCCCATCAGGGTCTGTCTTTGCTTTGCCTTGTTTTACCTTGGTCGATCACCTTAGACTTGGTAGGCAACTTTTTGTGGAATGCATTAGATTATGCTCCTAGGATTACTTCCTTTCCCCTTATCTAGACTTAGATACTACTAAGTTGGATTTCTGTGAGTTTACTTTAACTTGGTTTTTACCATGGAACACCCTCACTGGATATCTTTTCTAGGTTTCCCTGTTACATCTTGGAACCTTCACTACTTGTACTATCACATGATTCCTTAGATACACAATTTGGGTCCAACATTGACAATTAGGTTCCATGGTTAAAGCTCATCGGGTCCGGTCATTGCTTAGCCTGGTTTTAACTTAGAGGAAACTCCTTGGACTCAGTAGGTGACTTACTCACATGTGACATATAAATAAAATGGTAATACTCAATTAATGAATTTGTTACATGTTCAGACTCCAACCGAGGGCTGAAACAAGTACTTGGGTATTTAGTTATTTATACTACTTACTTTATTTATACATGCTTTCACCCTATTTAATTTATATTATACTATCAGGTTTGGGTTAGACACCGGTGGTGTCGAAATACTGAAATTTATATCTCACACCCTACTCAAGCTGCTACTGTACTGGGGTACCCGAGTAGACCTTTCTTGTTCCCGGGGCCTTGGAACTTGTTTGTTGCTGTTTTCTTGTACTTGGAGTTGGAGCAAAGGACCGAGCTAGAGCTTGGGATGCACATGGAGATCGCCTTTGGGATTTTTTTCTTTTCTTTAATTGAGTCCTACACTGTATTGTATTGAAAAGATTGTTGTACTTTTTACTATTTTCCGTAATATATCAATACCATGTCATGCACTTATCTATATTATAATCTGGCATTTTCTGCTTTTGTTCATTAATATGAAATCTGTCTTCCACTTCTTTGTTATTTATGCATTACTTCTTCCATTGTTGATCATTATTTACTCTGTTATACCACTACGCAAATCTGATAAGAGGGTATAGTCTTCCCACTAACTATCCTTACACCCTCGCTGCTAGTCATCCGCCTTTGGATAATAGATATGTGTGCTTGAGATCATGTGGCAACCGGTCCAGCCATCATCATAGTGGTGAGCCTGGTCAGGACGTTACAAAGTGGTATTAGAGATGGGTTTTCCTTTTGTCGTACTATTTTAGGATGGTAGATAGGAGACTAAGAAAGTGTCGGTGCTTGGTTAATAACTATACTTGGGACTCATCACCCCACGTATGGGGAATGACCATGTGTCCAGGGTTGGTATTGCTTTGTATGGTGTTCTCTATTATAATTGATATGATTTCACCTAGAGTGACTGGTGTACATTCCACTGCTTATGATTTTTTGAATTTTGGAAATGTTTCTTTGACTAATATGGAAAGGAATATTCATTACATGAATCATATTAAGCACTTAGAAATTAAAATTCCATGCATATATTCCATGTCATGGAGTTGCATTAGAAGGTTTCCTACTAAGTATGATTTAGTGCGTTATTGATATTCCATGATTAGATTTATACCTGTTTAGGTAGTGGATTAGAAAGCCTTCTCGGCTTACTACTTTTTATAGCATGATCTTTTGATTAAAATTCCATGCTTCTATGATTTAATCTTGTTGAACCGTGTTTGATGCTTGTAGTGACATTGTAGCTTACTTTGATATATGTAAATGGTTTCATGGGATAAGATTATTGGTTGCGGTTATGATGAGAGAATTTTTTCTGTTTTAAGGTGTATGGGAACCTTATAGCTCTAAAAATGTAACACGTGTAATTGAACCATTGTGAAAAGGTTTCTAAATTCAATTATTAAGTGGAGTTGGTTTTGACTAAAGGGATGCAAATGCAAAACTATGATGTGTATGGGTGCTTTATAGGTTGGTAGGTGGCCACCGATATAATTTAGACCTTTATGTTTATCATGTTAAATTATTAATTGATAGTGGTACCAATTAATGGGAGCCAATTTTCAATCCAAGTAGTGTATGGGCGCTTCATGAATTGGGAAATGAAAACCCATATTAGATGAAATGGAAGGATGGTTTTTGAAATGATTAAAATTGCGAAAGATGTTTAGTGTTGATCTGAGATCAAAATGGTTTGCTTTTAAAATTCAAACCGGACCCAAGTAGGTCAGTTGGGGAATGTTTTTATGAGATGACCCATTTGGGTGTTTAAAATTTTAATAATTTTTCATTTTCTATTGGGTTTCTTTCAAGAGAACCCAGGTTGGTTAAAATGGGACCTTTATAGGTCACCTTATCTTCTTAGAAGGAATTTATTTTGATAAGTTTTATGAAAATAATGGTATGTTAACTACTGAATTTTTTTTTAAATGGGAGTTTTATAAAAGCTTGCATGTTTTTCCCTTTGGAGTTGGTTAAAATCAAGTATCTTGTGATTCGTTTTGAAAATGGTACTTTGATGTTTTGATTAAAAAATTTTGATGATTAAATATTAAATGTGATTAAATATAAGAGGCTTGTAAATGGAACCTATAGTGGTGTCCATGGTTTAAAACCCTCAAGTAAGGGTAGTTCATACTTCTCTTTGTGTTTCCTTGGAACAGAAGTGTGAGTACTTTTCGTAGGTGTTATTTTCTATAGCAATGGATTTATTATAGGATTTTGAGCCTAGATACTATTGTTTGATGTGGGCCAGTTTTAGGTTTGAAACTTGTTCTTCATAATGGGCTAACCCGTGGTAGGTGTCTCCCTCCAAACATAAATTCCATACTAGGGTTGTGACTTTTCTCACTCTTGGTGTTGTTTGGGTTCCATCCTTCCAATTAGGACTTTTCGTTTTATAGTAAAACCCTTGTTTAGATGGGTGGTCATGTTTTTGTTGACCTTGTTATGGGCTCAAGCATTGAGTAATTCTCTTTCTTAGCTAGAAAGATGTTCCTCGGGATTGTTTGGATACTTTATAGGTCTTTTGACCCTTTATTCTTCTTAGTAATTGATGACTGGTTATGGCATCATCCCGAACAATGGTCGTACGAGGCAATATGACTCAAAAAATAAATATTCTAATACCATTGAGTACATTCTTGGGTCATATCCAAGTATAGTTACTTGAGCATTAAATAATCAGTTCCATTCCAATACTCAGACTAATTTTCAACAGACTCAGGTGTTTTGACACGCCAGTCTCATTGTTATAATCTAGCGTGCGTACGAGCAGTTAGTTTTCGTCCTTTAAACTAGGAAACTCCTAAGGTGGGTTGTGTATTGTTGAGTCTGTTAATGTTCCCTTACAAGTAGAAGGAACACCTGATATGATCATTGGTAAATTTATGGTTATTTCTTGAATTCCCCTGAGGCTTACAAGTCTAAAATTGTGTCGGTGCTCGCTTGGCAGCATGAATTTATTTTGGTTCGATTGTTTTAACTTCCGGTTTCTAGGTGTGTTTGACTAGAAAACCTATCTTAAATTCTCTTAGTGTAATATTATTAATAATAATATCATGTCCCCTATCTTGACGTCATCCTCGATGCATTAAGAGAGCGTTGGTCTTATGCCGCAATAAATCTTTAAAATTTGTTGAGATTGTTGGATGATCTTTGTTAGTGTTAGACACTGACGCATGGTTATTATTGAGGCTTGGTAAGTCCTAAGTGATCCTTATGTTCCCAAGTAGGAATGCCTTGTTCAGACTCATGGACTCAAGACATTTCTTCTGAATTTCTCGGGCCACCTATGCCAAACTTTGATGAGATACGTTAGTCAAGTGGCTCGACTCATTCTCTCTTCCTTTACTTCAATGTTTAAAATTTTAAGGAGATGTTTTAAATAACTTTTCTAGGTGAAGGAAAGTGTAGTCTCAAGGTCGGTAGTGTCTTATGAGAGAGAGCTTTCTCGATTGGTTTTATTAGGTCAATCATAGTTCAACCATTTCCTTTTTACGAAATCATGCTAGGAGTGTCCTAAGAATAATTAGAGTTATGAATTCTACAAAAATTATGATGGTGGAGGTACCATGTCTTGGTTTTTACCCCTTTCTTAATATAATAAATATGGTGAAAAGAACCATCGGTCAAGTGTTACTGAGACTTTTATGTGATCTTGTCTCTATCTAAACAGGCTCAAGTAAGCTCAGTTTCTATGTTTATGTTGAACTCTGAGTGTTGGCTCAGGTTGTAAAGGCTGAAGTGCAGAGTGCATTGGAAATGCTTAAAGGTGCATCTGGAACTTGTAACATAATGAAACCATTGAATGAAACTTCACGAACCCTATAGGTTGGGTGATGTTTAAGTTTTCCCCAAAGTATTCTCAGGGATGAGAAGGTTTTGAGGTGGGTAGATTTTAGAATCCCATGTTTTGAATCGGATTAAAATACAGAATTTTTGAACTTTTCTTTTACTAAATAGATTTTTTTAAAACCAAGATTTAGAAATTAATTTTGAGAGTTGGATCACTCATAAGTGATGTTTTTTGAGCATGGGTGAAAGACTTAGAAGTTTCCTGACTGGATCGGGAAGTTTCAGGAGTACTGGATCTGAAAAACATCAAGTTTTAAATGGCAGTAGAGGGTGCATGGTTTGCACACTGTCTGTGAAAACTTACAACCCACAACAGTTAACCATGTGACCCTATTGAAAAGGGAAATGTCTTAACCCATGTGAGGTGCGTATTGGAGGTAGAAGACTCTGTATAGATTGTTCATGGTTTGGAAAATCATATGGGTCAAACCGTGCGCGGTGCCTAGTTTTTAGAGTTTGATTTGTTTTAATTTAATTAAATTAAATTAAAATAAAAATAAAAATAAAACCTAAACTACTCTCCCTCACCCCTATGTCATGTGATGAACTAGCCCATGGGGGATGTCCCCTTTGACTCACAACCCTCTCCTTAAACCTCCTCTCGAATCGATGTTCATCTACTGTTTCCTCTATTTTCTCCTCTGATCCTCCTGGGTAAGGTTATCTCCTCCCTTATCTCCCATTTTTCCGGCCTCACATTGACTTAATCGATGCCCATGAGGTGAAGATGAACCCTAGGTTTTGAGGTTAATGTTTTTTCAGTTTTATTCGGTTCTTAGGTTGTGTGGATGGCCTCACGGGGCCTTAGGGTTTGAGTTCCAGCAACCGCCACTGAAGGTGAGGTGGTTCGGGTTGTCTAGGTTCCCTAACAATGTCTCAGGGTTACATTTATACCTTCTCCTTTGTTTTTCATCTCTTTAATGAAGATATTTATGCGTACATATTCCCTTTTTTAAAATCGGTAGGGCTTTGAGTTGTTCCGGGTGGTTTCACTTCATTTTGGTTCATCGCTGGAGTGGACGACTTGGTTACACCTTGAGGTAGGGTCCCTTTCCAAGTCCTCAATCTTTAAAAATACATTAATTAAGTTTCTTACTGCACCTTTGTAGTAAATAAATTCATGCAATAAAGTATTATGTCTAATGCTTGTGAAATGTGAATTTTATCATGTTCATGATTTGAATGCTAAATGTATTAAATGAATTGTTGATTAATAATATCATGTTTTTATAATTAAACCCCTCTAATGGAAGTGTTTGGCTTTCAAGATAAATATTAGTGGTTATACCTCGCTTTCTTGACTTTTCATATCTATAATCTTTATTCTTGATGTTATGTTGAGATACAACATGCTTAGGACATGTCTTTAATGACTTTGGAAACACTGATTTTACATTTTTTTAAAAATTATTAAAGGACCGAAGAACCGTCTAAGTGTTTGGTCAAGTTTTGAATTGTGATTACCCATGTAGGTAATTTACCTTTGTATGGATAATTGGATCCCCTTAAATGCATTTGAAATGTTTTGGTAAATCGAATGGGTTGAGTCAAATGAATGGTTAATTATTAATGATTGACCCTCAAAACAAGTTACCAAATTGTTTTCAAATGTTATGAATTCTAATAAAACCTTGGTTGACATGTGGGTTCCCAAGTAAGAATTCCATGATGGACTAAATGGGTTTTCATGCTCATACCATGGGTGATACAAGGATTCCTATGTAGGAATTCCATGGACAGACTTGGGTTCCGGAGACAAGGATTGGTTCCACATCCGTTGCAACCCTTACCATGCTAATGGAAGGTAGAAGTGTGGACCCTAACATTTGAAGATGCCTTAATGGTTTTTAATAAATGATTTCAATGCTACTAGACCTTTCCAAACTAATGGAAGGCAAGGCCAGAACCAATCAATAAATGGTTGTATTGCTACTTGACCTTTCCATGCTAATGGAAGGAATGAATTGAACCAATAAATAATGGTTTCAACTCTACTTTACCTATCCACACTAATGAAAGACAAGAATTGAACCACATGAATCATTGCATGACTTCTCTATCAAATAGGAATGGGATGACTCGATCTCTCCTTGGATTCTAAGAGGAGAATACCTTGGGTCTCAGGAACCACATTCCAATTCAAGGATACCGTTTTATTAGGTTTATACCCACCTAGACTCCAGTTATTTTCTATTCCTTGGGTGCCCAATATATGACAGTTGGGTCCCTTTTTCTTACAAGATCACTCAGATACAGTCCTTGCATCCAACATTGACTAGTAGGTTTCATAGTTAAAACTCATCGGGCCCTGACTTTTCTTAGCCCCGTTTTACCTTGTTCGATCACCTTGGACTCGGTATGTGACTTAGTGTGGAATAACATGGATTACGCTCTTGAGAATACACTCTTACCCCTTACCTTGACTTACATACTACTAAGTTAGCATTCCGTGAGTCTACGTTACCTTGGTTTTTACCCTGGAACTCCCTCACTGGATATCTTTTCTAGGTTTCTTTGTTACATCTTGGAACCTTCACTACTTATACTATCACAAGATGCCTTAGATACACTCTTTGGGTCCAAAATTGACAAGTAGGTTCCATGGTTAAATCCCATTGGGCCCGGTCATTACTTAGCCCCGTTTTCCTTGGAGGAAACTCCTTTCACTCGGTAGGTGACTTACTCACATTTGACTTATAAATAAAATGATAATACTCAATTAATGAATTGGTTACATGTTCAGACATCGGCCGAGGGATGAAGCAGGTACTTGGGTATTTAGTTCATTGTACTGCTTACTTTATTTATGCATGCTTTCACCCGATTTAATTTATATGATAATATCGGATTTGGGTTAGACACCGGTGGTACATGCCTACTGAGATTTATATCTCACACCCTACTCGGGATGCCATTGCACTGGGGTACTCGAGTAGACCTTTCTTATTCGTAGGGACTTGGACATTGTTTTTTAATATTTGATTATATCTAGAGTAGGGGGAAAGGACTGAGCGGGAGCTCAGGATGCTCGTGGAGATCACCTTTGGGATTTTGTTTTTTCTTTACTTGAGTTCTACATTGTACTGTATTGAAAGGCTTGTTATACTATTTACTGTTTTCCATAATATATCAATACCATGTCATGCACTCATCTACTGTATGAAATGGCATTGGACTATTTTCTTCATTAATATGAAATCTGTCTTCCATTTCTTTGTTATTTATGCATTACTGATTCCGATGTTGATCATTATTTACTATGTTATACCACTACTCAACTCTGATAAGAGGGTATAGTCTCCCCATTGACTATCCTTACACCCTCACTGCTAGTTGGAAGCCTCTGGCATATAGGGAGGCACGCTTGAGGTCATGTGGTGACCAGTCCGTCCACCGTCCTAGTGGTGAGCCGGGTCGAGATGTTACAATCGAAATACATGTTTTTTCCATGCATGCATTAAAGAAAGGTGTCGGGTTCATAGGCCTAACATTCTCAGGGAGGATTGCTCCAACTCCAATGATCAGGATGAGGTTGTGGAAATGGACAATGATAATTTGAGATGGTTTCTATTAGGACCCACCTCTAACATGGCATAAGACTATCCAATAGAGGATGCTGAAATATTTGAGGATATCCCAAGAAGTGTTACGAACGAGGTGGATGAGCAACTGAGGAGGATACCGGAAGGGGACGAAGTGAGAGAGGTGGTCTAGAATCTAAATCCAGATAGTGCACCTAGGCCGGATGGGATACCGTGGTCTTTCTATAGGGCTGCGTGGGAAAATATAAAAGGGGATATCATGAGAGCAGTGTAGGACTATTTCAAGGGTGGATAACTTTTGCACATAGAAAATGCTTCAATGATGGTTATGATACTGAAAGTGAGTAATTCTAAATTCATAGACTAGTAAATTCCCATTTGCTTGTGCAATATACCATACAAAGTCTTTTCTAGAATTATCAATAAAATGATAACTCCTCATCTAAAAACATGGATGGAAGTAGAGTAGCACAATTTCATTAAATCAAGATCAATACAAGGAGCGATTGGAGTGGTCTAGGAGTTGATTAGTGGGATCAACAACAAGTCTTTTAGGAGTAATTTGGATATCAAATTGGACATTATCAAGGCCTATGATAGGATGAAGTGGGGGTTTATTCTATGGGTGTTGACTTGAATGGGGTTCTCCAATTGGACCCATGACCTACTTTTTCACCACTTCATCTCGGCATGGATTTCAACTTCATTCATGGGTAAGTATATCGTAATTTTCAAGGCATGTCGATGTTTAAGGAAAGGGGATCCCCTTTCCTATACTCTATTCAGTTTATCTAAAATGTTCATAGTTATCATATAAAGAGGGGCCTACGCATGGGTAAAATTCATCCATATCGGGACAAGCATGTCACAATGGGTATTTCACACTAAATGTTCACAGATGACACTATTATTTTTATAAATGGACGTAGGAGGTCAGTGAATGGAATGAATGAGTTGATAGGGGAGTATTGAAAATGGAGTGTCTAGGTGGTGAACAAGGAGAAGATTAACAATTATACTTCCAATAAAATCTCAGATAGGGGGACCAAGGCTCTTGATGATAGCTTGAATATGAAAAGAGGGAATTTTCCCATGGAGTATCTCGGAGTGCAGGTTAGTCCTAACTCCCTTCATGTTCACCATTTTGATAAGATAGTGAGCAAGATCACAAGGCATATTCTCAATTGAAAAAACAGGCTCCTCTCCTTTAGAGGTCGCATAACACTGGTTAACAGTGTCCTTGTATCCATCGCAATGCATCTACTATCCACCAAGAAGGTTACCAAAATCGTGATTGTAAACATAGAGATAATAATGGTGTCCATTATATGGGATGGACACAGGGAATGCATGCATCACTGGGCCTTGGGAAAGTGTCTTGAAATACTTTCATCTGAAGGGCGCATCAATCTGAGGAGTGTCTCGTCGACCATGCAAGGGATGCATTCCAAACTTGCATGGGAGGATATGGAAGTACAAACTTTATGAGGAATGATTATGAATAATAAGTATGGGTTAAAGGTGGCGGTGCATATTACTCGAGCATCGAGGATATGGAAGTTGATCCAATTGCATATAGAGGCCCTTTTTCTTCATTCAAGGTAGCTCATGGGAAGATTTTATGTTAACTTTTGGCTTTAGGATTGGGGGGGGGGGGGTGGGAGGCTATGGTTTCCAGGATTCCCCACCCTTGATATGTTACCCATAGAAGCAAATGATCACCCCAACTTCATTCAGATCATCCTCCATGAAGAAAAACACGCTACTTTCAAGGAGATTGTTCTCAAAGAGGATCCGGATAGAATAATATTTACCAATTCATCATTAGGCAAGTTCTCTATTAAGGATTTTAACCGCTCAAGGAGGGAACCAAACATAGGAGATCTGTGGGGGGAAACATTTTGGTTCAAAGGAATTCCACTGAAGTTCAATTTTTTGTGTGTGGTGAGTGCAGAATAATTCTCTACCCACTGAAAATAATATCCAACGTATGTGCGTGAACTTTTCCTCTAGATGCTGGTGATTCAGAAACCCCAATCAAGAAATTGTGGAGCATCTATTTTTCAAGGGTGAATGGGCTCCTTGGATTTTGTAGGTTTATGGTAATTTCACAGGTGGGCATGACCAAGGTGTGATATAGGAGAACTTCTATAGTCAGTGGTTTAGTGGTGTTGGTGATCAAGGTCTCAAGAAGAAATTCCATGCAATAATTCTAATGGTGGGATGATGGAACCTTTAGAAAGCTATGAATGATGCATGCCATAATTACATCAGTGGTTCTCACACAAGCATCAGCTTCAAAATGAAGAATACTTTTCTGGAATTGATCAATCATTGTATAAAATACAAGGGATCCCCATTAGTAAGACCTCTAATCTCATGTGCGCATAATCAGGGCGGGTGGTTGGATCAGGAGAATTGGGTTTGTTGGTTTCCCCTAAGCAGTGGGCTCAAACTCAATATAGACGGGTAACTCTTAGGGGGTGGGGAGATGAGAGGAAGAGGCATAATAAGGGATCATATGGGGTACGTCATCGCATATTTCTTGACTCATTATGGAATAGGTGACATACTTCAGGCTGAGGCCAAGGTAATGGTTACAGGTTTAGAATTATGTGAGTAAAGACAAATTAATTTGAAGGTGGTGGAGGAAAACTTATTGTAACTCTACAAATTGCTAAAAATAATTGGTATTTTCCCCAAGAACACAGCTTATAAAATTAGAATTTTTAAAAATATATTGTCTTCTCATAAGAAGGTATCTCAAATATGGTGAGAGGGGAATAAGGTTGTGGACTTCTTGGCATCATAGGTGTCTCCAAATCAACATGTTTCCATATTCCTAAATTTAGGTTCCTTTCCTCCTGCTAGGTTAAATTTTGTTGTCAATGATGCTTTGGGACTCCCCTATTTTAGGCCCCCATGACGTGTCTCTACCTTTTCTATTGGTTTCCAAAAATTTAATAAAAATGTTAGTGTTAATGTCATGTATTTTTCAGTATTCACTGAAAAATAAATATTTTCTAAAAACAAAATATTTCACCATATGTTAATTTTTATATGATTATTTTAAAAATTATGTCCATTTTATCGAATAAAATTTCTAAAATCCCTTTAAATTAATTATAATATTTTTTCAAAAAAAGAAATAAAAAACGTTTTTGAAGAAAAACAGTTTTTGAAGAATACAATTACTTTACTAACAATTGGTCGATTATTTACTAATAATTTTTGTCTAAATTTATATTGAGTAGGGAATTTATATTTATATTTCCTATGGTGGTAAATACTATTCATACTCACCAACTTAATGATTAGGTTATGAAAATATTATTTCATGGTTCATTGAAGCTCAATGTCACGTATCATGAACTCTATCGAAGAAACTCATTGTTGCCTATAACACAAGGTATCTAAAAATTTAAATTACTTTTAAGAAAATATATTTCAAAAACATTTGGGTTGTTATATCCACCATTATTTTGTTTTCTTCAAACCCTAGGTCTTAGGGTTAACCCTTTTTTGATGTTTTATTTGTTTTTTGGGTTGTGTAAATTCAATACACCCAATTTGGGTGTCCTCCATCGAAGGATACACATTCCAACTCTCTATGGATTACTTTTAGATTGATTAAATTTGGTATGAGGTAGGTTTTTATTTTCTGTCACTTTCTATTATGTTCCTTTAATTGGTTTTTATTTTTAAATAATTTTTATATAAAATTATTCTTATATGTATGTCCCATAAGGGGCCAATTTTTTATGAAAGTTATTTTAAACCATGGAATGTGAGGTGAATCCATGAAATTTGTTTTTTCAAATTCTTCATTTGATTTTTAAAGAATTATTTTGATTTTTAAAATGGTGGTGAGTAGTAGATTGAGGCTTTAAACAAGGTTTATTGAATTAAAGTGGATTTAAAAAGAATCATTGGGTATTTTGAAAATGTCCAAATATTAAAAAATTGGTTTTATAATTTTAATTGGATGAGTTAACCAATGTTGATTTCATTTTCAATGTTAATGTGGCTATGAATATTTCAAAGGTGATTTTAAATACGGAAGAGTTAGTTTTCATTTAGGTTTTAAAAATATTTTGGTAAAATATCTTAGCATTCCAAGATTGTTTTGTTTAAAGAGAGCGAATTTTCAATTTTATGTAAATAAGTTTTCATAAATTTTGTGATACCCTATCAATTCCCATTGTTATTCTTATGGTCCGTAGTGTCATGTGACCACTTATTGGGATGCTTGTTTTATTGTATTATATATGCGATGTATATTTTATGGTTATGGAGATTCCTTTGCGGGGGTAAGTGGTGATGCATGAATTGTTTTAAAATGTTTTATTCTTGATTTATGGAACAATTTCTTATACTTACCTCTATTTTGATTCGTCATGGGGACCCAGGTTGCTAAGTGAGAGTCCAAACTTATGCCGTATTAGGTATCCAAAAACTGCTAGAGTCCCCTCTAGTTATTTATTGTGATTGATTAGTTGTGATATTCCAATGAGTATGGGTGTAGGATATTTACGTGGTAGTATTAGGATGCAACATACACTATCAAGTTGGTCTTTTTTACCAAAGTCTAGGATGGTCTAATGTTAGGACTTAGGGTAGAGCCCATAACACTAATATTCTCTAGATCATTTTTGGGGATTTACCTTTTGAATTTATCATAGACACAACTTCTTAGTTTATTTCTTGATACATATGTATTTATCATTTGTTTAATTTTATTGTGTGACTTGATCATAATGGTAATTTCTTATGTTCTTTGTTTCTTCTTTGAGTGGTTTACTTTTAAAATGTTTTGAAAATATTTTTTCAATTTTTTTAATAAAGGAATGTGAAATCATTAATTTTAATCGTTTTCAAATTATTTTTATAAATGAGTTTAAAAAGTGTTCTCTTGTAAGGAAAGTGAAAAAATGGGTTGTTAGGTCGTTAGGCCTATCTCTTTATAAATGGTTGGTTTTGAAACATGTTTTGAAAAAATATGTGATAAATGGGATCCAATTTTTTTTTTATAAATTTGATTTTATAAAAGAGTTGTTTTTTAAATGGTTTTCAAAGTGAGTCTTTAGAAAATTATTTTGTCCGAGTGTTTTAGGTTCAGTGAATGTGATTTCTAGGAGACTATTTACATTTAAATTAGAACATTGGAAGATATATTTTAGCACACTTTGATGTGTTGATTATTATTTGAAAAATTTATATAAAATGTATATTTTTTACATTTTATTTCAAACTATCATTCTTGTGATTTAATATTAAAGAAACTTCTTAGTTTCGAAAGGTAGTGGTGGCCTACTATGTTCTTATGTGCTCACACCTATACCATTGTCTCATTTTTAGGTTCCCGGTTCTTCTTTGGACTTCTCATTGAGCATTGATTTATTATGGTTAGTCTTTATTTTATCACATTCATCCAATTTTCCAATTACCTATTTTAGTAGAACCTACCTTTACTTTTCAAAGAGTGTCCAACAATTTTACCTCTATATAATTTTCTTTTCCCAAGTAAGATTTTAATCTTTAATATATATTGAGGGAAATTATAGTTTTTGGTGGGCAGAGTAGAGCCATTTGATGTGGGTGTGTTTTCCTTGCAAGAGAGGGTGTTCATAGGGGGAGGGATATTTTTGGCGATCTCTACTGTTTCACTACTTTCTTCGTTTTTATATCAGATTCTTATTATTTTAATTTTTATATAGAATAGACGATCGACTTATAGATGGGCCATGATAGATTTTTATTATATTCCTAATATCACATTTACTCTATTTTTTGGGTGAAACATTCCCATGTGTGTTCTTGTGATGCCTAGAAACTTGTTTCTAGCCTATGGGGATTGGAATCACCCTTCAGGCTAGTGATGGTCTGGTTCGGGCATTCAATGGAGTGGCGACCAAGACCAGTTCATTATAAAATGGTATTAATGGAAGACCTTTTTTCTATAGGATTTTATACCTTTTAAGTGACATTTTTTTTGGTGTGTCATGGTAGGATCTATTTAGAGTTTTTCATTGGAACTTAAGAGGCAGGTTCTGGGAGAGTCTAGATAGCTTGTATCTACCTTGAGCTTCGTGTTTCCATGGGAAGTGGGTTTGTTTTTGAATTTTAATTTCATTGAATTTATCATTGATGATGTGTTGATATCTATTTAGAATAGTGGGGTTTCTTTGGGGGTTATATGTAATGTTTTTGGATATTGAAAAAAATAATTTCAAGAAGTTAGGTTGGTTTGTAGGGCCTAAGAAACAAGGAGACAATCGAATTGTTGATTTTAGACACACCTAAAGAACTAATTCATGGTTGGAATGTGTTTGTAACCATGTGGCTATATTGGTAATTGTTCTGTATCCTAGATATTTTGTTACTTAGACCACTTGTCTCTTGGATTTCCTCAAGTATTTGGGTAAGAAGATGAGGGCCATGGTTGGTCTTACGATGTGTTGTCATTTTTGGATAGAATTTGGTTAATTATTGTATAAGGTATTTATTTATACTTTATTCATTTGATATGATTTTTTTTGTGTAAAAAATATATTTTAGAGGAAAAATGTTTTTGGTTTCAAAGAAAGGCCATATAGATTGTTTGTAAAATGTGGTTGGTTTCAAAAATATTTTTGTAACAATTGATTTCATTTGGAATTTTTAATATGTCTTTCAAGTGATTGATTTATCAAATAAAGTGAAAATGTAATTTTAAAGGACACGTTTCTTATTTTTAAGGGAAAACATATATATCCAAATTATGTTTTTATGGTATATTTTAGATTTTACCCTTGGTGGGTGTATTTCTAAAGGGAAATTTATGTGAAAACTATTTCAAATAGAAAGTCCATGTTCTCTTTTGAAACCAGGAATGGTGTTTTGTTTTTAAAACAAATGAGGTTTATTTTTAAATCAATTATGGAACTGTTTTAAAATTAACCAATCCAAGTGAGGGCTTAGGGTCTGAATTTTTAAAAATGTTTCTATTTTTCTAAGAGAAAGTGGGCCCAATTTTAATGGTGTCCTAGTTTTCAAAATCTGATTTTGGAGAAAAATGGTTTGATTGTTTTAAAAAATGTTGTTGTTTGTTTTTCCCTCATGTGTTTTGGGAAATATTAGTATGATATTTGGGACATAATGATCTAAAGGTCAATGTATTGGGTTTTTTGATGTACACCTCCTAGAAAGGAATAATGTGTAAGTAGAGTGTTCTTATTAGATGTAATTCCTGTTTAACACTGCCCATGTTTTTAATGGAGTGATATGTGTTGTTTCCTTTTTGGAGCGTTATTCCTTATATTCTCCTATGTAAACATTTCTATTGTGACCTCCTTTAGATATTTTCAGGTTTAGTGGGTTAGACCCATGGGCCTGGGTTTAAAATCTAGATCAGTGAGGATCTATCATTTTGATGACTCTCATATTAACTTTGGTTTTGAATGATTCCTTGGTTCTAATTGGATATATTTGAGGTTTGATGGATGAAATACCATATTGGTATTTATTACCGTTGAGTTCGAAGAAGTTTTGTCTTAAGTAGGCCTTGTACTAGTGTTTCTTAGATATTTATTTGGGTTCTCATTACGGGAAGTAATCCTTTTTTGGGAATTTATTCACACCTCATTGCTTTATGAAATTGTTTTTTCCATTTTGTGGTATATACCATGGGATTACTTTTTATTATTTCCTTAGATATGGGTATGAACTGGGGTGAATTATTAGATACTTAGGGTGTATCATTTTTTACAGTTGGGATGTGTATTCAACTAGGATGTGTTTTCCATGGGAATTACCATGGGATGGTATTATGATAAGTTGGATCTAAACACCCACATATGATGGTTATGAACTTTAGGTTAGAACCCTGTCATTTATTAGAGAGGAATTCATTCTATTATTATGATACTTGTTTATAGGCATTGGTTTTGGTGACCTAGTTTGTCTATCCTTTAGGATGTTCATATGAGTAGAGCTCTCCTGGTGGTTTTTTTCTATTTTTGTGTGGTTGGATATGTCCTGTGGAGATTTTTTATTCCCCTTGTAGATTTTGGAAGTGTGGTTTCTTGGTGAAATTATTTTCCTTGGAAGGATGTTTCTCATTGTTCTAATATTTTAGTTCAGTTTCAAATGTTGGGGAGACTTATGCTAAATATTTGTTTCTTTAGAGTTTCTCTTTTAGGTTTTGTTTATCTATTGATGAACGATTTTTGTTCAGGTTTTCTTGAGATTCCATGTTTTTATTAGTAGTTTCCTTAGATTTTGATCACCTTTTGAACTCTACAAGGACCTGGTACATTCTAGGGGATAAAAGTGACATAGTGGGGAGCTTGTTACACACACTGTGTCACTTTGGTGTTTAATTTAATTTAATTTAATTTAATTTGGAATAATTAAAATTCTATGAATCCCTAGTATTTTTTTAAAAAAATTAGTCATTTTTATTGTGTATGGGTGGCGCAAGGTTAGGAGTAACAATGCAGAAACCGTGCGTGAGAGACTGTCAAAAAATAGTTTTATTTATAATGGTTAGAGCATGGTTTTACCAACTATTTAGTGGTTTGAAGAAATAATGTGTCATGGGGTTTGGTTGGGTAGTTTCTTAGAGATATTTTGTACATGGTTAGGAAAATATTTCAGCATAACCGTACAACTTACCAGAGTTTTTAAAATTTTGGGATTTATTATTTTTAATTCCTTTAAAAATTAAAACCTTTAAAACCTAATACCCTCACCCTCTCAATCTTCTCTCCTTCACATGACACCTCCCATGGATAGTCCTCCTCCACATGGCGCCACCCTCCTTTCCTCTTGTTGGTGAACCCTCTCTCCCGCTGAGCTCCTCCCCCACATTGCCTCTCCCTCTCTATAGCCTTCACCCACTAGCCTCCCCTTTTTCATGTGCAAAAAACCCCATAATTAACCCCATGTTTCCCATTTACCCATATTATATGTCTCCTCTTCCAAAGTGTATCTCCCTAGTTTTATTCACATTTAACGGTTAGCTCTCCATTGTGTGTACTCCTCCCTTTATTCTTTGTTTTTTCTCAATTTTATCCTCCACTGCTATCATGATTTGTTTTGTTCAAACATTAATTCTATGGGTTAACATGATTTTTTATTTTTTATTTGTTTTTAGGATTCCGGGGGTTCATTATACCCTGTTAATGTGTCTTAAATCGAAGGTGGTATGTTCCAACTCTCCAAAGCTTGGTTCCAGCTTGATTTCATTTGGTCTAAGGTAGATTTTTTCTTTATTCTCTTTTTATTATGTGACTTTAATTTCCTGATTATTTTAAATTATTTTTATTTAAAATTATTCTTATATGTATGGACCATGAGTGGATTCTTTGTTATGAAAATTATTTTAAACCTTGGCATGGGATGTGAATCCATGATTAGTGTCTGTAAAAATTCCATGTTGGGTTTTTAAAGAGCGCTTTTGGTTTTTAAAGTAGTGGTGAGCACTAGTTTGATGCTTTAAAAAAGTGTTCATGAATTAATGTGGATTTCAAACCAAGAATTTGGTGTTTTTAAAGTGTTTAAATATTTAAACATGGGTTGTGTGATTTAAATGGGGCGAGATAAATAATGTGGATTTCATTTTGAATCTTATTGGAGCTTTGATTATATTCAAAGGTGATTTTAAAAGGGCAAGATTATGTTTCCATTTAGATTTCAATAATATTTTTGTAAAATATATTGTAATTCCAAGAATTTTATGTTTCAAAGAGATTACCATTTTGGCATTTTATGGAAATGATTTTTCATAAACTGTGTGGTACCCTCTTGAGACCCTTTGTGATTATTATAGTATGTAGTGGTATGTTACCCCTTGTGAAAATGATTGTTTTATTTTAATTTATATTTTGTGTATGTTTGTTGGTTATGGGTATGCCTTTGTGAGGGCATGAGGTGATGCAAACTTTTTTTCTAAAATAGCTTATCCTTGAGTGAAGGAATGGTTGATTATACTCCTCTAACATGGGTAGCTAGGTTGATAAGTGAGATTCTATACTTATGATACACTAGGTATCCATACATTACTAGTGTCCCCTCTAGTTAGTGATAGGGCTTGATAGGGTGTTCCATTCTGATGGGGTTGGGTATAGGCTAGTCAGGTGGTGGTATTAAGACACAATGTACACTGATAGGTTGGTATATGTTGTGTGAAGTCTAAGATGATCTCACGTTAGGACCTAGAGAAGATAATATGATACTAATATCCTTTGTATAATTTTAATTTATTTATATTATTATTTAATTGTAACCCCTACTCTTATATCAAATCTTCACACATATATAATTTTCATTTGTTTCTTCTTATTCTGTCAGTTGATCATAATGGTGCCTACTTGTGTGCTTCATTACTTCTTTGTGTGGTTTACTTTTCAAAGAGTTTTAAAAGAGTTTCTGGACGTTTTTTAAATAAGTAAAATGAAATATTGAATTTAAATGTTTTTTAAACTATTTTTAAAAATGAGTTTGAAAAGTGTTCTCTTGTGAAAAAAATTCGAAAAATGGTTTTTATGCTATTATGCATAGTTTTTTTTATAAAATTTTGGTTTTAAAAAATTTTTTGGAAAACCATTTGATAAATGTAAATGTATTTGAATTTTGGAAATGTTTTTTGGAAAAGTGGTGTATGTGAAATGGGTTTTAAAGTGATACTTTAAAACAATATTTTGGCTAAGTGATTTAGTCCAGGGAAAATTGATTTCTATGTGATTGTTTTAATTTAAATATAAATATTGGAAAATAGTTTTTAGAACACATTGATGTGTTGTTTCTTGTTTGTAAAATTTTATATAAAATGTATATTTTTCTATTTTATTTTAAACTACATTCTTTGGATGTAATATGAAATTTATTACTTAGTTTCAGTATTTAGTGGTGTCCTACTGAGTACATATGTGCTCACAACTATATTATTATATCAGTTGGAGGTTTGTTGTTCTTCTTAAGACTACTAATTATGTATTGATTTATTGTGGTTAGTCTTTATTCTATCACATTCATATAGTGTTCTTATTACCTATTTTGGTAGTAACTACCTTTAAGTTTCATAAACATTCTAATAAGTTTTCCTTTATATGATTTTATTTGGAAAATTAAGGTTTTACTGCTTTCTATGGTTAGAGGGTAACTATATTTACTAGTGGACAAATTAGATCCATTGGTTGTGGGAATATTTTTGTTACAAGAGAGGTTATTCGAAGGGAGAAGAATGTTTTGGGTGATCATTTCTATTTTACTAATTTATTCAATTTTATATTAGGTTATTGATTTATTTAAATTTCATTAGAATATATGTATGATGTACAGATGGGTCATTCTAGATCTTTATTACATTCCTACTCTCTCTTTTACCATGATTATTGGGTGAAACCATTAAAATTGTGTTCTTGTGATGCCTAGGCACTAGTTTCCAACCTGTGGGTATCAGAAATTCCCTTCAAGCCAACAGAGGGCCAGTTCAGGCTTCCATCTAGGGGATGGACCAGACTAGTTCATTACAAAAGGTAACACCATGGTTTCACTTTTCAATAATGATTTTTCTAAATCATAACAACATAAATCCATAAATCCCATATGTTAAGGTGGTACATAGGTGTAAATGGTGGCATAACTTTTATCATTAAAATTAAGGTAAAATTTTACAAATAAATTGGTAGGTTTAATCCTTCATCCTCTCATGCCCATAGTGAGTTAAACTGGTAATAATATGTGATTAAGTGAAAAAAAATTAAAATTTGAGGTTAAACTTGATAAAAGTTTTTATTAAAAAATTTATGCATAAATTTATTTCTCTATGCTTATATTCATTATTCTTTGATTATTTTAAATATTATGATGATTTAATTACATGACTATATTTTAGGATTTGTTCCTTGGAATGACTAATGTATGATTATATTTAGATAATCCTAATTTGGGGATACACTTTTCTTATATGTTGTTTTGAATTATCACTTATATTTATACCTCCATATAATACATACTTCTATTATCATTAGCATCACATAGCCTATTTTTTAGCTTTGTTTTAATTTTTTGGAATGATGGAGGATATGTATATTATGTTATAAGAAATAAAAGTAAGTATGCTAGCTTTCAATATATAGGTTTTTGTGGGGACGGGATGAAATATTTCCCTGACCTTGGTATGGGGAAGGCTTGAATTTCCTTGACTTATTATATATATTTCCCTATTCAGATCAGATGAATTATAAGATTACGTTGATTTGGTATACCCAATTTGTTTCCCCCATAAAGAGATGTACCAATATGGTTTCCAATTTATTAAATGAATATATATATATATATATATATATATATATATCTTGGGTGCATATATATACATGTGTGGTAGAATTATGGTAATTATCATTACCTCCCCTTGTTGGATGACCGAAATGCATAATCTCAGATGATGAGATGAATCTCAACGAAGGTATATAAGTAAGAATCCTCCCCTATTAGGGAGTTGAATTTTTATTACCATTATGTATAAAAATTTTATTTTTCAAGACATGATGTCTATAGTTATCACTCCTCAAGCTTGGTATTGTTGCTGGAACACACGCTATCTTATGATAGGTTGTAAGGGGTGGGTTAGTGACCACCTATTTAGTTTTCATACTCACACTCTATATGGGTCCCATTTTGGATATGTAGAAAAACTTTTATCCATCATATAGGTAAATAGAAAGTGTCTAATTATGAGAGCTCATTGCATAAAGAGCATAGAGGCTTGGGAGGTACCTTTTGTATCTTGATGTGTAGCACGATGGATGACATGTGGGCTGTTTGTGGCACTTTCTAAAGGGTCCACACACAGGATTACCACTTTTGGCACTTATTCTATGTTAGTATTAGACCACTTTATTTATGTTTTCTTTTTTAGTCATCTAAAATTTATTTTATATATTTTTTATATATTGTATTGTTTATATGTGGAGTTGTATATGCATGGCATGTTATGGCTGGTAGAATTGTATTATTATTATACCCTACTCTATTGATAATTGGTTACACACTTTGTATATCAAAATCTTGTATAGGTCACGATTCATTCAAATATAAACCCTATTTTGTCTACATTACATATGAAAAGGGGAAAACCACTTTCATCTTTTATTATAATTTAACCTCAACATTCATGCCAACCTCTAGAAACTGGGAGATATCCCTTAGGTGTTGTAAAATTTTAATTTGGGCATTGTACATGTATTCTAGATACCTATGTTATGAAATAATATTAGATTCCAATTCAAAGGATATTATTCATGGGAAATGAGAGTATATAGGGGAATAATATGGTTGGGACATAAGGGGTAAACCATAAATATTCATAGATAGTATAATTATGGAGGAAGACTCAACTACAATGGGTAGTTAGGGATCACACTTTTCCTTTATACCTTGTGTATTTCATATATTAACAGGACCATTGAATCATATTAGTTAAATATGAGTAGGAACTAGTAGGAAATAATTCGATATTATATATTTTCTTATATTTGTTTATCATATATTTGTTGGAACCAATTGAAGACTCATATTAACTAAGAAACAATAAATAAATGGTGTTTTCCTATATATTTATTGTTAAATATTAGGTCAAAATGGGATGGAAACTGATTCCTTTGATTTATAACCACTTTAGATGTCAATTTAATCTATATTATTTTATGTTAAAAATAGTAAATGTTATTTTTATCATTTTTAAATTATTATGGGAGTATGTGATTTTTTTTAGAATAGTTTATAAGAGGCATTTAAAATAAAAAAGTGTTTTTTCTAAATGAAAGTTAGGGAGATAGGGACATGGTTACAATTAACCTATAGAGTGTATATAAAGTCTAGAGGTTATTTATTCTAATAAATAGAGTATTGATATTTTTCTCTAGTTCACTGTAGACAATGTCGCCAAGACGACCACCTACTATTGACTAGGAAGGGGAAGATGAGCATGTGTCATCGATGCAACCTACAACTGAACCAAAAGTATTAGAGTTACTTACTCACTTTCATCAAGTATTTATTTAGAGATATCCACAATAAGTGTCTATTACATTTTACATTATAATATATTTATAGTTCCACCATCCTTTGACTTTTTGAGGTGACATATCTCATTAAGAGACTGAGGAGTGGGTTAATCATCTATCGTATATCTTCGAAAGAATTGAAACTTTATATAAAAATGAGTTTTTTTTCTAAAAATTTTTATCTAGAAGGTGTGGATTTCTAGTGGTGGTATGTTATGGTTGAGCCCAAGAAGGATCAGGGCCTCACCTGGATAAAATTTCAAGATATCGTCTTTAAAAAGTTTTACAAAAATACCCTATATTGTGTGAAGGATAAATATTTTATGAACCTATATTAATGATCTATGTTAATTATGGAACATTCCACCACATTTATGGTTCTTCTCATCTTTAATACATAGTTGAATAGTGATGAGGAATCCAAGGTTTGGAGTTTTGAGATATATCTTAGTGAACCATTATAGTCCTAGGTTATTCACTTTTTATCATCCAACCTTTATGAAAGTGGTCATAAAAGATATACTCATAGAAAAAATCTCTAAAAGATGGTTGTAGTTGCCTGGGACACCTTGAAAGGGGGGGGGGGTGAATCAGGCTACTAGTAGAATTAAAATTCTTTTAACTTGATCCCATTCTTCTATTTTTCTTCAATATCTTGTTCCCATATTAGAAGAAACACTATCTATCCTTTTATTTCTTTTACCACACAATGACATAGATATAGAAATTTATATTTACAGAACATAAATATTTTACTTGGTTCACCTATAATATTATACTTCATGGAGCATGCATTCAACATGGTTTTGGTGTTCCAAAATTTAATATAACTCACTATTTTTATAGATACAATATTTAGGTAAGGTCAATCCTCACCAAGGATATCTTTCTATACACTTTTAGACATTGTCACCACATGTCAAGGATGAATTCCTCTTCTTCTCCTATGTACACTATTTTGGTGAAGGTATAAATTTATAGACATGTAGGTCTTCTTCTCAATTTAATACAATGAAGGTCACTACATGATATATCCTTGAAATATACATCATAAATTCTAGATGTTAAATCTCAAGTGTAATTGAGTGTGCTTTTTAAAAAAATATCAACCAGATATAAAAAACTCTCATTAAGTTGAGTTGAGTCTTTGATCTTTAATCCGAATTTACACAATAGATACAAAATCTCTAGATGATATTACTAGCAATGGAAATATTATTTTATGCATTATATCCTCTTTTATTAAATCAGATATATCAAAGATCTATATAGAAAATTTTTACATGAGAAAATTAGAAGTATTATTCAATTTATTCATTTATCCACTTTTAGTTATTCAAATATAATAAAAAATCAATCTATTTTGAACATTATCTTCTTTTACAGCACAAAATGTTGTTCAACTTCAAAAAATATCTTAAATGTGATATAATTTAAAAACAACATTGTTCTCTTATAAAACTAATCTCCAACAAGATACATGTTTTTGTAACCTTCCTTAAAGGAACATGCTAGTCCTTATACTCTTTATATGATTCTATGTTTCCCCTCTTATATATATATATCATCATTTTTATTATATATAGTAGGATCTAATAGAACCTCTGATTTTTTGAATTTGAAATTTAAAATTCAAATATTAGGTCAACTACCATCTTTCTGTCCATAAAATATGACCTTCAAAACTTTATCTAGAAAATCATCATTATTAAAATTTATATAGGTCATTAAATGCTGACCCATAACTTCCAAATAGTTTTAGAGGTTCCAAACCATAAAAAAATATTATAGATCCACATTTTAAAAACACCAAGGCATGGTTCTCTTGGAACCAAAACATAAAAAAGATTACTATATATAAAATTCCTTTTTAAAACACCTACCAACATGCTCAGTTTATCATGTATAACTAGTCCTAGATGACCCGATATATGAAACACTCACATATATATTTTATGGATTTTTATGGGTCATTTTGAATAACTTCGAGAGACATCTATTAAAAAAAGTCAATAAACATTACATGGAGTTTGAGTTATAATTACACAAAAATCAACCTTATAGGATTAAAATTTATGTAGGTCATCTGTTATTTCATTCGTTTGATCATGATCATTCCAAATAACCAAATTAATGTACCATTTTACACAAGTTCCTTCTCATGACACCATGCCCATATCCTCTATGTGGTTCAAATTCTCTGCCTATTTTGATCATAATTGAAAGAAAACAACCTCTTCAATAACAAACATACCACAACCATTACAATATCTATATAGGGATTTCTCATGGATCATAATGAAATTTTAATACAAATGAAATAAAATTCTACAACTTTGTTTCCCTAGGATCCACATTTTATAACCTCTAGTCCGTTTACTCTTCTAGGATAACCTCACCAGGATGAGGACCATGTTTGTATTTGAATTCCTCATTTTGGACAGGGATTATCCCTACCCACCATGACAAGTAAAATGATGTATCACTCCCTGCTTTTACACTTTATTCGACAATGCCAACCTTAAGATGCACTATTCATATATATAGACTTACCCTTATTCAGGATTGATATTTTTTAAAGTTACCTTCACATAAATGAATTTTCTAAGAGAAGACCATTATGTGGATTTCGGTTTAGTCTTACTATTCACCTTTATCTATAATCGAAAATATTCTCAGAATATTACTATTTACCCAAATATATCCTCATATGCTCGTTTACCTTTACACAACCTACCTAATTACCTTTACACAAATCAAGGGACTACCATCACCCTTATGTGAGTCCCTATTCTAACTATTCATAGCATCAGGCAACTTCAAACATCTTCATTTGATTTATTTTCTTCTTTAAACATTTTCATACTCTATGAATTATCCATGTATTTTATTTCTCACATCCTCATCATATTTTTAACACTAATCATAATTAATAAAAAGCATAAAACCTTCACTAATTATCAATATTTCATAAAAAAATTATTTATAATTGTAACCAAATCTAGTAACCATCTCATCAATAAATCCAAGAACCATATCATCAATGAATTTTTTCCTCATTTATCAAAATTACATAGTTTTCAACAAATCCAACATAAAATATCATTGATATAGAAATCCCCCCTTTGGATTTTTTTGGCAAGGCCTTCATAAAATCCATGCACCATGCAGATATAGATAAGCTTTACCTATTTTTATTTCAATCAAATATCCTTGAATATATGGATTTTATAGACCTTTTTTCTCCCCACATTTGGTAATAAAATTCAAAGATTATTTGTTTATTTATAACCCCCCTTTGTTGTTAGTAATGTAAAGGACTTCTATATTTTTCTTTACAAAAAATTTCATCCCTTTTGGGATTCTTTTAATTTTTTTACTCCATGTTTTCTCACCTATTTTTATATGAAATCCACAGGGGTATCTTTATTAGATCTTACCACGTCAATGAATTCTAGATCACAAGATACTATATTACCATTCATATTCACCTTCAATTCTCTTTTCATACCACTTTTTGGAATATTATTATAACCTTTGATCTTATTTTAAAAATTTATTTCCAACTCTGCCATAAATCCTCTATCACTAATAGCTATATTCTTATTAATAAATTATAAGGAGTGAAATTATAACTTGGAAATGAACTATAAAAAATACTCTAGGACTACAGAGTTTGAAATCTATGTAAGAAATTAGAGTATTTATTGATAACCTCAAAACTGTCTATGTTACTCACTAATGTCCCTTAAACATAAGTATCATGATAATTTCATTATCAATTTTTTTTTTATGATGTCAATCAAATTCACACAAAATTATTAGTTAAAAATTATTTGAGATCATAAGTGTGAGACATACCACACATTAAATCAATTGATAAGACTTTTCAATGATAAAAAATTGATACCACTTGATATAATTTATCTTCTTTTTATAGGTATTATTCATTTCCATGTACGAATAATTTAATTTGAATAATCATAATTAACTCCACTTGATTTATTTTGTTGGACTCAAACCAAATAAAGAAATATTCTTCAAAATATGGAACACACTTGTAAATGACACTACATTCTTCTCAGTATCTTTTAAGTATCTTAAAATAAAGTCAGTTGAAACAAAAAAATGTCAGTTTCTAAAGATATAGAATAAATATTCCCCCATAACTGTAGCTACTTCTTGAATAAGCTTCCCATATCTTTATTTAGGGATATCCACCTATTGGTAATAACTTGATACCAGATTCTAAATTATAAAATTAGATTTATACCTATTTCACATCATATTAGTTTTACCACCAATTGTAATTAAAAATATTAATTTGTATAACCTTACTTTGAAATGATTCCACATGGTTATTACTTATCATCACCACTAATACTATATATAGATCATATTTTTCCTTGTCACCCATTAAAACTTTTCATCACTACATGTATTTATAGATTTAGTAGAATTATTATTTTAATCACACTATCCACTTATAGTTCGATCTCCTGTCTCTTTTAAAAATGATGACACCATTAGTAGAAAAATATTTATAATTTTTATCCAAAAAATATATTCTTTCAAATCACACACAATTTGTGTTCCTCTTATTTCAACTCATAATTTTTTACTATGCATCCATATATTTCGAATGCATATACCCCATTAAAAATATCACCCATTTAATCCTACATAATAAAAAAATTAGACACCTAAGGGAGAGAGGTTACTTCATACATCCTCATATAGAGAGTTTTGGTGAATTATTATAAACCAACCCTTTACTTCTATTCTTATTACAACCTATCCTAGTGATATTTCTTCAGTAATACCTTTAATTAATTTTTCCTCTTGAAAAAATTCATTGATATAATTATTCTCTATTTTCATTGTATAATTTACCTACGTGGTAATCATCTCAATGATTATACTAGTGAAATATTAATTTTTAAATGTACCATCTATGAATTCCTTTACACGATTCTTTATCCATTTAAATGTAGATCTAATAGTATTCTTGTTATTCTTAGTAGTAGTATGGAAGAAACCATTCCTATTTTCTATCCTCTATGACCATGTGAAAACCTATTATTTATTCCATGTTCTATATTATTTCTTTATTTCATTCCATGAAGGATGATTTATTACAATAATATTTGATTTCTGAGACACAGACCATTGTTACATTCTTCTCATATTACAACTGTTTCGGTGCGGATGTGCGTCGGGTTGCTGTTCCGACGCTGTTCCGCCAGGACGCGTTCGCGCGTGCACCCGTCGACCCGAGGGGATGGGCGCGCAGCTTGTGGCCCCACAGTCCCGCTTTCCAAGGGCGGGCAGCATCCGTCCCTTATTCAGGGGCGTCTGCTCCTTGATCGAAACCGGGATGATGGGATGTCGGCTCCTCCTTCCGTGGACGTCTCCTCGGAACTCGTCGCCTCATCCGGGTCTCCCTCATAGATTTAAGACGTGCTCGTGAATCTCGTTCCCGGCGCCATGTCTCCATGGACGCTGGTTAATTACGCTGCTTCTGCCCGGACGCTCCAAGGAGTCTGGTCGGGGCAGCAACCTGCGGTGAGGAGACCGGGTAGCTCTGGGTGTTGGGGGCATGTCTTAACACTGCGGCTCTGCATGTCTGCCTTCCGTCCCTAATAGGGCTTCTCGAAGGCGTGATGCCCTGAGGCATCCCGCGCTGGGTGCGGGGAACTGCGTTACCTGAGGTTTTCCTCAGCTTCCCATGTTTAACATGGGGTATGCCGCGAGTTTAACGTCCAGCGGGGACGACATCAGACTGATCAACACGAGAAGTGGATCAGATGACAGAACCCCTTGCGGGGAACCTCCGACGCTGGGGCCAGCACATGGGTGGCTTCTCGAGTGAAGTGGAGTGGAATGAAATGGCATGACCCCACCGGGATGTGGCGGCCCGGGTAAGGATAAGGATGGATGATGGAGTGAAGAGATTGGACCCCGTAGGGGCTTCCTACGTACCGCGCGTTATCGCGGATCAAAGTCAGCGTAGTTCGGGTATACAGTTTAACATCATGCTGGACGTCGGCAAGCCGACTCACGAAGAGGTCGAGGCCGCCGGGCGGAGGATTGAACCGAACCACCTCGCACAGAGGGGGATGGAACGGCCGGGTGGATCACAGTTTCACGTCATGCTGGACGCTGAAAAGAGAAAAAGGCAGTGGGGAAGCACAATGGAGATACACATGTGCAGTCTCCCACGAGGGCGGATTCAAAGGTGAATCGACGCAAGTGTGAACCCGGGAGGGGTCCACTGATGGACGAACCGACGTGAATATGGCCGGGACGACCAGGTGGTGGGCTTGGACCTCAGAGAGGCTTCCTACGTACCCTGTTTAGGAGACAGGGATCAAAGTCCACGTAGTTTGTTCTGTCAGGACTTACGCACTGAGGCAGCCCGGATGCGGCAAAGCTCAGTTGGAGAGGGACTTGGGCCGAAGGTGAGAGACCTCGATCCCTGTCACGACCTCTACTGGCTTCGGCAGTGGGGAAGCGCAATGGAGATACACATGTGCAGTCCCCCACAAGGAACTAGGGGTTTTTAATACCCTACCCTCGTGGGCGAAGGCCACTCCAATCCCGACATCCCTGCAGAGACGAGCGGGTGGGGGCCACATCCAAACCGGGAAGGGGACCCTGCGTGCGAGGCACGAGATCGGGTGAAGCGGACGGTTTAACGTCTTGCCGGACGAATTACAGTTTAACGTCGTGTGTTGAGGACGAAGCGGACGGTTTAACGTCTTGCCGGACGAAGTACAGTTTAACGTCGTGTGTTGAGGACGAATGCAGTTTAACGTCGTGTTGGACGAAACACTTGGTAGTTTAACGTCTTGCAGCGCAGACGTTGTGGTGCCGCCGATGGGTCCGTGTCACTTCGCGCAAGCCTAGGGGGCCGCACGGGAAGACAATGCACGGTGCGGGCACCCGGGATGAGGATCATCGGGCGCCACGCAGGGGGGTACCCTCAGGGGGTCAAAGGGGGCGACCACGGCGGATTGCGCGCAAAAGAGGAGCTTGGCGCGCAATACCGCGGGTCGGCGCGCAATTGGACGGGCTGGCGCGCAATTTGGGCCAGCACTTTGCGCGCAGAAGAGGTAGATTGCGCGCACCGGGCTTCGGATAGCGCGCGGGGGCAACGGCTCATTCCTTAACGAATGGCCACTTTGAAAAAAGGGGGGGTGCGCGCAATCGGGCTGGATTGCGCGCACCCGGGGGCAATTGCGCGCAAGAGGCTTCTTTTGCGCGCGAATGCCTTTGGGTGAAGGGTTATTCAAAAGAAAGGAGCCAAAGGGATTGCGCGCGAAGGCGAACCCCGAGACTTTCTTGCGCGAAAGAAAGGAGGTTACCTGAAGATCGGCATTGCGCGCGGAAGGGGTTGGATTGCGCGAACGAGCGACTCTTCGAATTCCGGTAACCTTCAAAACGTCGGGGGTCGCCTTATATTTATAGGCAACCCCGGGCGCGGAATCGGGTCCGCAGGCGCGGAACTTCCTTCGCGGGCGCGGAATCGGGCCCGACGCGCAAGGGAGTCGCGCGGGCCCCGGGCGCGCAATATTGCGCGCCGGCCCAGCGTATTGCGCGCATCCCGGGAGGTTTGCGCGCGACACTACAACTTTGCGCGCGGGTCTCCAAAATTCCGCGCAAGGCCTCCGGGCCCTCCGAAACATGCTTCTGACTCCAAATATAACCTCGCTTTCCGCATTCGGAGCTTCGTTTGGGAACAACGGACTTTTCCGGCGTCTACAAAAGCCCCCCCTCGGAATTTGACCAGCGAGAGGTCGCAACGATCGGGTTCCGAGGGAGACGCCGGAATGCCGAAGTCCTGGGTGGCGTGGGACTGTGGCGCGCAAAAAGGGTGTCGGGCGTGAAATTCGATGTCTCGGTCGCGCAAAGCGCTTTCCGCGCAGCGCGGACACCCGAACTCGCCTATAAATAGGGGCCCTGGGTCCCCCCGTACCGTACACCGGCCTTCCGCGCGATAAGCATTCAAGCTCTCGTGCGCGAAATTGCCCTTTCCGGCGCGGAATTCACCCGTTCGTCGCGCAAACCTTCCGGATTTCGGCCTGTTTTTGTGCGAACACCCGGGGTTTTACGCGACAGACTTCCCAATTGCGCGCCATCCACTAGGATTGCGCGCCAACTCTCAAACTTCTCTACCAGCCTCTTCCGATTCCGCACGCCTCATCCCTTAACCCACACGACTCCCGGAGCTTCTGAGATGGCAGCGAATCAAGGGAATGAGGGGGATTCCGCCATTCGCAGAGCTGAGATGGCGGCGAACGAGGAGGTCTACGGAGCCAAGGAGATTGTTTCCAGCAATCAATCCTTGTTCGACTTGCTGACGCCGGCCCAGAAGACATATCCGCTATCGGACAACCTGCCGATCTAGAACTTTGGCATCCTAGATGAGGTTCCGGTGCCAGGGTTCGAGGTTGATGCGCCACGGACATGGGTGACTCGGGAGGACGAGCTTCCTCGCTATAACATCACCAACAATGGGCATCCTGCCAGGGAGACCAGGCACTTAGATGTCTATGTCCTGAACCCGAGGACGCGAACCATCATCGGGAGTGAGCCTACTGCGGAGAACTCTCCAGCCCTCTACTCGAGCACATATCGCCGGAGTGTCACTGACGACACCAAGGGCTGGCTGAAGGACTGGGACTTGCGGTCTGGGGGCAATTTCACCAGTGAGTGGGCCTGTGCGTTCTGGGTACGCCACACCTGCGATCACTTCGCGGAGGAGCTGCGGTACATCGGCCTGTTTGAGGCGGTGTGGACGTCGCAGTTCCACTTCTACCAGCAGTCCGAGCTCGGGCCGGAGCTGTTCACCCGCTGGTCCCCGGATACCAACACCTTCCATATTCACCATGGGGAGGTCAGCATCGGTCTCTGGGACATCCACTGCATCGGAGGTATCCCGCTGGAGGGTTACCAATACGATGAGTTCCTGCCTCCGAAGAACATCTGGGAAGACAGGTCACGGACTGCCATTCTGACATGGCATCTACTTGACCTGGCTACGCAGCGGCTCGGGATCAAGGACTTCCACAAGGACATAGCCTACAAGGAGTGGTTCGGCCAGTTCTTGGAGCATGACCCAGTAGTCAAGATGCCAGGCAGGGGGAAGCGGTGCCCGACCGCGGCTCAGAGGAGCCGAAACGGGTCGTACTGGCGGGTCCTGGAGAAGGGCGACTACCGCTCATGGGGGTACCGCGTCATCGAGGCCCGGGACCCAAATGTCCGGTACGCGGTGTAACACCCCGAGATTTTATGAAAAAATATTATTTTTAATGTCTTGTGTTGTACGCTACACCAAAAGAAGCTTGCACAACACACATCCTTGACTTGCCTTGCATTACACGCAATCACAACCTTCCTCGATAGCGTGTGTAGTACGTAATACTGAGTTTCACGAAACAATGATATGCTATTAAAATATTATTAAAACTAGCCGTTATGAATAGTAATAACCACTTTTTAAATTTTAGAAATTTTAGCTCTCAAAATGGACTTCATTTTTGGATTCGGAGTATCGAATTTAGCCTAAGGTGAAATTTTGGTACTTTTCGGATAACTTTCATATTCTGATGAATAGTGAAAATTACTAAATTATAATTAAAAACAACTTTTTTAATCGAAATAATTAATAGCGATAAATTATTAATTTGAGTGGTTTTAAAGTTTATTTAGAATATATTTTTACAATTTAATACAATGTTGGTCATTGGATGTAATTTCACATTTAAACCAGACATAAACAAGTGTCAATCTTTTGGTAGATATTGTTTCTTAAAAACACGCTCTTTGTTTTAACAGCGGGATTTAATTATAAAATTAATTAATGCAACTTCTATGATATGAATTTGGTAAAATAGACTTCATTTTTGAATTCGGAATATGAAATATATCTTCGGATGAAATTTTGGCATTGTTCTGAAAAACATCAATTTTTGATGAATAGTGAAACTACTAAGTGGTAGTTAAAAAACTGAATTTTTCATAAAACTTAATTTTACCGCTTCTGTGAATGGAATTTCAAAAATCCGAGAGACACAGTTGATGTCAGTAAGTAAAATGTGGTTCAATGAGATGAAAATAATTTTTGGTGAATAGTAACTTTTTACTTTTATTTACCACGGTTAAAAGTAAATAGGGTAATTAAGGGTAAGAATGATATTAATATTACCCTAACACATGTCCTACTTCTATTGGACAAGTGTATCTCGACCAAAAACAACCTTAAGTGTAAAATATTATCATTTAGGCCCACTTGGATTAGATTAGGACATTTATTATTATTTAATTCAAAGAAGAGTTAAAAGAGTTAAAATCAAAGTTTATTTACTAAAACATTTTTAATATAGGGTTATACATAAGATAAATTCGATTGTAAATATTCATTAGAAAGCTAAAAAGATTTCCCACATAATGGTATTTTATTTGTAATTTTTAGACATCAAATAAGTTAATTTATTTATGACACAAAGATGATGCAGTAATTATCTTATTAATGAAATATTGACATAATTGATGTTATAAACACCAAACTAAATATAATTTGAGACTTTTTATGAATTCCACTAATTTTCTAGGTTACTATGATATATTATTGTTGATTTAATCAACTTGTTTCGAACATATAATTCTGTTATGACTTTCACAAAAATCATATATCAAATAGTGTCAAAATTGACACAAAATAGTTTTTAAATCAAATATTATATTATTAATTGTTATTTTATTCCTAAAAATCTAAGGTTCGGACAAATGACTTAAATAAGGATATATATATTAATAATAAACAATTTGGGGTTCTTTTGGCATGTTATAGTAAGTGTATTAACCATATAGTGAAAGAAAACAAAAAGACACAGTAAAAGTTAAATTATTTAACTTAGAGTTAAATCTAATTTATAAGGTTAAAATAATACCCTAAACTTGTCTAAATCTTATTGGTTGATAGGATTTCGACCCAACCCCACTTTAGCTTCGAAATAAGACCCTTTGGAACCATTATAAACCGATTTTGACATTAATATAAAATAATATTTTGAGGTATTCCTAAGGTGCCCCTCTCCTCCCTTATAAAAGGACACCTCCTCCCCCTCCTCCTCACACCAATTTGAGCACTCAAGATCGGCCAAACCCTGCCAAAATCTCTTCTACACTTCCCTAGAAACATCCTAGAGGTTCTGGTCTTCCTCAAAGACCAATTTTAGTGCCCTAAGAGGAGGTCTCCAAAAGGCGCTTCAAAGAAGAGGTAATTACCGTTACCAATTCTTTCATCTTTATTTCTTCTTCCACTTCTTCTTATTAGGTTGTTTCATTATGAAGTAATAACATCAGTATCACTCATATACTGATATGTTATTATAAGTATGAAACAACCCTATTTCACCATCTATCCATCCTACGGAAAAAGAAATCACCGCGCGTGCGTACGTACGGAATACCGTCTCCACGCCGTGGTGTAATCTATTTTCCACCACCACCTTACATGGATGGGTATAATGGTGTAAAGAATAACTATAAATAGTTATTAAAACATCATATTGATTCTGATATATTGTATAATCCACTCCAATTCAATTCAATATTTATGGAAATGATATCATCGCTCGTGCGTACGTACGGACTACCGTCTCCACGACGCGATGAGATTCATTATCCATGTTAACCATTTAAGAATGATTATAAAGTATATATAAGAAATAATAATGAAATATATGACATTATAAAGCTACTGGATTTATGTATATATATATATATATATATGTATGTCATCTACATACTTCCATTCAAGACAATATGGAAAGGAAAACAACGTTCATGCGTACGTACGGACTACCGTCTCCATGAACGGTGTTTTTCATTTCATTTATCTATCTATTATATATATATATATACTGAATATATATGATATATAAATCATATTTTATATTCTGGAAGTAAGTAAATCATGATATAAGTAATAATAATGTCAAGAACAACAAGTCAAAACACCTACGATAAATGAAACGATTTTACCCAAAACGCTTCTTTAACATGGAATTTACAAAAGAACGGGTAATATAATGACATAAGTGAACCAAATATGATATCATAACAATGAATATGATTCTGTAATAAGTCAATGACATTATTTAAATCATTATACAGGAGGTTTGGACACATACGAAGCAAATCGGACCTAAGGTAAGGGAAATATCACAATCTCATTTTTATTCGAGATTGTTTATTCGTAAGTATTTACTGGGGTGTATTTTATCATCCACATCCATGTTTCATCAATATGTAATATTATTTCCATACACCTAAAATTGATTAAATCCATTTTTACCCTTCGGTGAGTTTTTAGTAATATGTATGAAAGGAATCTTTTGTCGTACGAGGTACTTTTTGACTTTTCCGACAAAAGTACGAAGAATGTTTTTTTAACTTATACGGCATGAATGGATTTTTAAAACATTATTTCCAAGAAGCTTCCTTTACATGTTTTCAAGTTTATTTTTAATCAACTTCTTTTATTTTAAAGTCGTATGACATGTTATGAAAGGAAAAATGTTTTTGAAGAAGAAAGGATATTTTCCTCAAGAATGGAGTTCAAGTGTTTTATCAAAATTATTTTCCATCTAAGATAATAAAGGGTTCTGTTTTTATCCCTATTATTACATGGATTTGATTATGTTGTGATGGAAACATTTTTATGAATTCCTTTATCTTATATGAATTGTTTTATGATGTCATGTTGTTTAAGAATCCCATTTTTTATTACATGGGTTATGCGATGATGTATGATTTATGATTATGTGGAACACATAAGAAAGGATTCATTATAAGATGGTTGGGACCTATATCTCCCTCCAATGCATTGGGTAAAGATTTTATATCTCATGAGATAGACATGGCTGGAACGGAAGGTTATTTCGGTTCAGTGATACATGACTGAAACGAGGAGTGAACTCGGTTCAGAAAGGGACTTTGTCCACTAAGATAGTCTTGGAAATGAGTCATGACTAACAAGAAATGATTTTCCATGATTATGTGTGCATGCCAGAAAGTTTCAAGTTTCATGTTATGATTATGGGGATCTCATTTTCACTTCTATGATTTGTCCCATGTTATGATATTATGAGCTCTTTTGCAGGTTAAGATTTCCAAAAGCTATGTTCTTATGTATATGATGTGATTGATATTTCTTTTGTTTACCCTTACTGAGCATTTGAGCTCACCCTTTTATGTTTTCTTTTCCCCAGGATATAAAGAAAGGTTTTAGGTAAAAAAAAGGGAAGATCTTTATGGGAGATATTGAAGATCTTTCACCACGATTAGAAGATTACGTTCCGAGTTTCCAAAGACACTAAACTATTACGATCCTTGTGTGTGTGTTTTTGTTATGTACTAAGTATTCCGCAAATGTAATGTAATGTCCATGTACGTCAGGCTTCGGGTCTCTATAGTTGGTATCAGAGGAAAGGTTTAGTCAACCTTTGGAAACTAGGATGCGAAAACGTTAGTGAGATCCATAGAGATATTTCTAAGGTATGTCTAGGGATGCCCCTAAGGATAAGTAAACGTATAGGATATAGTCCTAGAAATATGGTAACGATATTAGATTAAACCAAAGATGATAGATATTTAAGTTACTCCCCCTTTATTATGATTTTTGCATCTAACACTATTCTGTTTGGGTTTTAGAAAATGGCTGGAAACAAGATGATTCACAATAATGGAGGATATGATAGACAATGGAATGATATTCTTCATGAGCAACCAAATGAAATGGGATTTGGATGTCCAAACATCATTATTATGCCGAATCAGAAATCTCACAATATGATCAATAAAGTAAAATTTGGTAAGTTTCCTGACTCGACTAATAAGAGAAAGATGGAGTTCCATGATGATCATAGAGGAAAGAAAGTTCAATTTCCCCTATGTAAATCATGTGGGAAGAGGCATCAAGGAGAATGTTTCAAGGGAATTGGAAGATGCTTTGGGTGTGGAAAAGAAGGACACAAAGCAAGTAAGTGCAAAGGAAAAGGGTCGGTTAACACCATGGATGAGGATAATGGTATTGCTACGACATCAAAAATGGTTAAGTGTTTTAAATGTGGAATGTATGGGAATTATGCAAACAAATGCCCTAAGGGAAAGACTCATGAAGAGAATCAGTATGGTCATATGGGTAGTATTTATGTGGATGATGATGAAGAGACTACAAGAGATATGTGAGATGAAAGAATTTTTGAAGCTCGGTCAATGGTTTGAGAATGTAGTGGAATGATTACATGTTTATCATGTGTAATTTTGGAATAAAGAGACATCTATGGATTGTTACACTGTTGTCTTTCCTTGTGTTTTGAAAGTGTATGATTAATGTTACCAGTACCCATGAAAGGTTATTCAGATATTTTTGGAATGTAGATGATATGCGCATAATGAAGGGATAAGGAGAAAATTAAATGTTTGATAGTATTCATGAGATCATGATTGATATAAGGAGTAAGTGATATCATGGTTTGAGTATATAGAATTTTGAGGATTTCGGTATGTGAAAAGTGTTAACTTTTAACTGCATTCAAGTTTTCACTAAGGTTCAATGGGTATTCAAGAGAGTACAAGATTAAGGCCTTTGAATGTTTGGAATGTGACCAACAAGACATATCTTATGATATATGGGGATTAACGACAGTATTAAATCTCTGGTAATCGTTTTCACTATATTATGAGAGTGGGCTGTAGTATTATGGATAAGCCTAAAGATTAGAATGGATTATGTTGGACATAAGTTAGTTTAAGGATAGAAGATTTTCGATATTATTGATGGGATGTTATAGTAATATAGTTTTATAAAAAGGACAACCTGCAGGACGGGCGACAGCCCATCGCTTCGGACAAGGCTGTGGGAATCGAACCCACAACCGAAGTGCGACTGGCCTTTATCGCCTACCACTGGCCTACAGGAAGTCCCTGTTTAGTAGAAACTAGTTTTATTATATTAAGCAGTATGATATATGAAGTATAAGTCCATTTTAGGAACCATATATGATTAATCTCACTATAGAATGACTTATGTATATTTAATAACTTTTGCTAACCTTTTGTTTGAGACAGATGGAATGAACACTCATTCTATCACATGATCTGCTAACACTTCACGAATAACAAATTCAACATCATTTATTTAAGAGATGAAGTGGAAATTGTTCAAGGCACGAACAACAGTGAGATTGTACCAAAATAAAGTAAGTATTTATTCTAATTCAAATTTTCAACTTTAGGGAAATGATCTTGAAAACCAAAAATGTTGTCCTAGTGATCTTATACCTGATGAATCAGATGGTACCTTATATCATCACAAATCTATGGATTTTTGATTACTGGATTTTCCATAGCCATGTTCTCTACCACTCTCCATCAGAACATGATGGTTAGATTTCTCTTTCATATCCATATTTTCACCTATGTGGAAACCCAATGATTAGTTTATTTGGGTAATCGTTACATTTCATACTTTAGTTTTTAAAGCCAAGTTTTGGTATTCCTTTTTACGATGTGGGTTTCTATTAAAGAAACTTTCGAATAGTAAACCATTTATAACCCCGACGAATTTCGAGGGAGAAATTCATTTTAAGGGGGGTAGAATGTAACACCCCGAGATTTTATGAAAAAATATTATTTTTAATGTCTTGTGTTGTATGCTACACCAAAAGAAGCTTGCACAACACACATCTTTGACTTGCCTTGCATTACACGCAATCACAACCTTCCTCGATAGCGTGTGTAGTACGTAATACTGAGTTTCACGAAACAATGATATGCTATTAAAATATTATTAAAACTAGCCGTTATGAATAGTAATAACCACTTTTTAAATTTTAGAAATTTTAGCTCTCAAAATGGACATCATTTTTGGATTCGGAGTATCGAATTTAGCCTAAGGTGAAATTTTGGTACTTTTCAGATAACTTTCATATTCTGATGAATAGTGAAAATTACTAAATTATAATTAAAAACAACTTTTTTAATCGAAATAATTAATAGTGATAAATTATTAATTTGAGTGGTTTTAAAGTTTATTTAGAATATATTTTTACAATTTAATACAATGTTGGTCATTGGATGTAATTTCACATTTAAACCAGACATAAACAAGTGTCAATCTTTTGGTAGATATTGTTTCTTAAAAACACGCTCTTTGTTTTAACAGCGGGATTTAATTATAAAATTAATTAATGCAACTTCTATGATATGAATTTGGTAAAATAGACTTCATTTTTGAATTCGGAATATGAAATATAGCTTAGGATGAAATTTTGGCATTGTTCTGAAAAACATCAATTTTTGATGAATAGTGAAACTACTATGTGGTAGTTAAAAAACTGAATTTTTCATAAAACTTAATTTTACCGCTTCTGTGAATGGAATTTCAAAAATCCTAGAGACACAGTTGATGTCAGTAAGTAAAATGTGGTTCAATGAGATGAAAATAATTTTTGGTGAATAGTAACTTTTTACTTTTATTTACATTAAGGGTAAGAATGATATTAATATTACCCTAACACATGTCCTACTTCTATTGGACAAGTGTATCTCGACCAAAAACAACCTTAAGTGTAAAATATTATCATTTAGGCCCACTTGGATTAGATTAGGACATTTATTATTATTTAATTCAAAGAAGAGTTAAAAGAGTTAAAATCAAAGTTTATTTACTAAAACATTTTTAATATAGGGTTATACATAAGATAAATTCGATTGTAAATATTAATTAGAAAGCTAAAAAGGTTTCCCACATAATGGTATTTTATTTGTAATTTTTAGACATCAAATAAGTTAATTTATTTATGACACAAAGATGATGCAGTAATTATCTTATTAATGAAATATTGACATAATTGATGTTATAAACACCAAAATAAATATAATTTGAGACTTTTTATGAATTACACTAATTTTCTAGGTTACTATGATATATTAGTGTTTATTTAATCAACTTGGTTCGAACATATAATTCTGTTATGACTTTCACAAAAATCATATATCAAATAGTGTCAAAATTGACACAAAATAGTTTTTAAATCAAATATTATATTATTAATTGTTATTTTATTCCTAAAAATCTAAGGTTCGGCCAAATGACTTAGATAAGGATATATATATTAATAATAAACATTTTGGGGTTCTTTTGGCATGTTATAGTAAGTGTATTAACCATATAGTGAAAGAAAACAAAAAGACACAGTAAAAGTTAAATTATTTAACTTAGAGTTAAATCTAATTGATAAGGTTAAATAATACCCTAAACTTGTCTAAATCTTATTGGTTGATAGGATTTCGACCCAACCCCACTTTAGATTCGAAATAAGACCCTTTGGAACCATTATAAACCGATTTTGACATTAATATAAAATAATATTTTGAGGTATTCCTAAGGTGCCCCTCTCCTCCCTTATAAAAGGACACCTCCTCCCCCTCCTCCTCACACCAATTTGAGCACTCAAGCTCGGCCAAAACCTGCCAAAATCTCTTCTCCACTTCCCTAGAAACATCCTAGAGGTTCTGGTATTCCTCAAAGACCAATTTTAGTGCCCTAAGAGGAGGTCTCCAAAAGGCGCTTCAAAGAAGAGGTAATTACCGTTACCAATTCTTTCATCTTTATTTCTTCTTCCACTTCTTCTTATTAGGTTGTTTCATTATGAAGTAATAACATCAGTATCACTCATATACTGATATGTTATTATAAGTATGAAACAACCCTATTTCACCATCTATCCATCCTACGGAAAAAGAAATCACCGCGCGTGCGTACGTACGGAATACCGTCTCCACGCCGTGGTGTAATCTATTTTCCACCACCACCTTACATGGATGGGTATAATGGTGTAAAGAATAACTATAAATAGTTATTACAACATCATATTGATTCTGATATATTGTATAATCCACTCCAATTCAATTCAATATTTATGGAAATGATATCATCGCTCGTGCGTACGTACGGACTACCGTCTCCACGACGCGATGAGATTCATTATCCATGTTAACCATTTAAGAATGATTATAAAGTATATATAAGAAATAATAATGAAATATATGACATTATAAAGCTACTGGATTTATGTATATATATATATATGTATGTCATATACTTACTTCCATTCAAGACAATATGGAAAGGAAAACAGCGTTCATGCGTACGTACGGACTACCGTCTCCATGAACGGTGTTTTTCATTTCATTTATCTATCTATTATATATATATATATACTGAATATATATGATATATAAATCATATTTTATATTCTGGAAGTAAGTAAATCATGATATAAGTAATAATAATGTCAAGAACAACAAGTCAAAACACCTACGATAAATGAAACGATTTTACCCAAAACGCTTCTTTAACATGGAATTTACAAAAGAACGGGTAATATAATGACATAAGTGAACCAAATATGATATCATAACAATGAATATGATTCTGTAATAAGTCAATGACATTATTTAAATCATTATACAGGAGGTTTGGACACATACGAAGCAAATCGGACCTAAGGTAAGGAAAATATCACAATCTCATTTTTATTCGAGATTGTTTATTCGTAAGTATTTACTGGGGTGTATTTTATCATCCACATCCATGTTTCATCAATATGTAATATTATTTCCATCCACCTACAATTGATTAAATCCATTTTTACCCTTCGGTGAGTTTTTAGTAATATGTATGAAAGGAATCTTTTGTCGTACGAGGTACTTTTTGACTTTTCCGACAAAAGTACGAAGAATGTTTTTTTAACTTATACGGCATGAATGGATTTTTAAAACATTATTTCCAAGAAGCTTCCTTTACATGTTTTCAAGTTTATTTTTAATCAACTTCTTTTATTTTAAAGTCGTATGACATGTTATGAAAGGAAAAATGTTTTTGAAGAAGAAAGGATATTTTCCTCAAGAATGGAGTTCAAGTGTTTTATCAAAATTATTTTCCATCTAAGATAATAAAGGGTTCTGTTTTTATCCCTATTATTACATGGATTTTATTATGTTGTGATGGAAACATTTTTATGAATTCCTTTATCTTATATGAATTGTTTTATGATGTCATGTTGTTTAAGAATCCCATTTTTTATTACATGGGTTATGCGATGATGTATGATTTATGATTATGTGGCACACATAAGAAAGGATTCATTATAAGATGGGTGGGACCTATATCTCCCTCCAATGCATTGGGTAAAGATTTTATATCTCATGAGATAGACATGGCTGGAACGGAAGGTTGTTTCGGTTCAGTGATACATGACTGAAACGAGGAGTGAACTCGGTTCAGAAAGGGACTTTGTCCACTAAGATAGTCTTGGCAATGAGTCATGACTAACAAGAAATGATTTTCCATGATTATGTGTGCATGCCACAAAGTTTCAAGTTTCATGTTATGATTATGGGGATCTCATTTTCACTTCTATGATTTGTCCCATGTTATGATATTATGAGCTCTTTTGCAGGTTAAGATTTCCAAAAGCTATGTTCTTATGTATATGATGTGATTGATATTTCTTTTGTTTACCCTTACTGAGCATTTGATCTCACCCTTTTATGTTTTCTTTTCCCCAGGATATAAAGAAAGGTTTTAGGTAAAAAAAAGGGAAGATCTTTATGGGAGATATTGAAGATCTTTCACCACGATTAGAAGATTACGTTCCGAGTTTCCAAAGACACTAAACTATTACGATCCTTATGTGTGTGTTTTTGTTATGTACTAAGTATTCCGCAAATGTAATGTAATGTCCATGTACGTTAGGCTTCGGGTCTCTACAGTTGGTATCAGAGGAAAGGTTTAGTCAACCTTTGGAAACTAGGATGCGAAAACGTTAGTGAGATCCCTAGAGATATTTCTAAGGTATGTCTAGGGATGCCCCTAAGGATAAGTAAACGTATAGGATATAGTCCTAGAAATATGGTAACGATATTAGATTAAACCAAAGATGATAGATATTTAAGTTACTCCCCCTTTATTATGATTTTTGCATCTAACACTATTCTGTTTGGGTTTTAGAAAATGGCTGGAAACAAGATGATTCACAATAATGGAGGATATGATGGACAATGGAATGATATTCTTCATGAGCAACCAAATGAAATGGGATTTGGATGTCCAAACATCATTATTATGCCGAATCAGAAATCTCACAATATGATCAATAAAGTAAAATTTGGTAAGTTTCCTGACTCGACTAATAAGAGAAAGATGGAGTTCCATGATGATCATAGAGGAAAGAAAGTTCAATTTCCCCTATGTAAATAATGTGGGAAGAGGCATCAAGGAGAATGTTTAAAGGGAACTGTAAGATTCTTTGGGTGTGGAAAAGAAGGACACAAAGCAAGTAAGTGCAAAGGAAAAGGGTCGGTTAACACCATGGATGAGGATAATGGTATTGCTACGACATCAAAAATGGTTAAGTGTTTTAAATGTGGAATTTATGGGCATTATGCAAACAAATGCCCTAAGGGAAAGACTCATGAAGAGAATCAGTATGGTCATATGGGTAGTATTTATGTGGATGATGATGAAGAGACTACAAATGATATGTGAGATGAAAGAATTTTTGAAGCTCGGTCAATGGTTTGAGAATGTAGTGGAATGATTACATGTTTATCATGTGTAATTTTGGAATAAAGAGACATCTATGGATTGTTACACTATTGTCTTTCCTTGTGTTTTGAAAGTGTATGATTAATGTTACCAGTACCCATGAAAGGTTATTCAGATATTTTTGGAATGTAGATGATATGCGCATAATGAAGGGATAAGGAGAAAATTAAATGTTTGATAGTATTCATGAGCTCATGATTGATATAAGGAGTAAGTGATATCATGGTTTGAGTATATAGAATTTTGAGGATTTCGGTATGTGAAAAGTGTTAACTTTTAACTGCATTCAAGTTTTCACTAAGGTTCAATGGGTATTCAAGAGAGTACAAGATTAAGGCCTTTGAATGTTTGGAATGTGACCAACAAGACATATCTTATGATATATGAGGATTAACGACAGTATTCAATCTCTGGTAATCATTTTCACTATATTATGAGAGTGGGCTGTAGTATTATGGATAAGCCTAAAGATTAGAATGGATTATGTTGGACATAAGTTAGTTTAAGGATAGAAGATTTTCGATATTATTGATGGGATGTTATAGTAATATAGTTTTATAAAAAGGACAACCTGCAGGATGGGCGACAGCCCATCGCTTCAGACAAGGCTGTGGGAATCGAACCCACAACCGAAGTGCGACTGGCCTTTATCGCCTACCACTGGCCTACAGGAAGTCTCTGTTTAGTAGAAACTAGTTTTATTATATTAAGCAGTATGATATATGAAGTATAAGTCCATTTTAGGAACCATATATGATTAATCTCACTATAGAATGACTTATGTATATTTAATAACTTTTGCTAACCTTTTGTTTGAGATAGATGGAATGAACAGTCATTCTATCACATGATCTGCTAACACTTCACGAATAACAAATTCAACTTAATTTATTTAAGAGATGAAGTGGAAATTGTTCAAGGCACGAACAACAGTGAGATTGTACCAAAATAAAGTAAGTATTTATTCTAATTCAAATTTTCAACTTTAGGGAAATGATCTTGAAAACCAAAAATGTTGTCCTAGTGATCTTATACCTGATGAATCAGATGGTACCTTATATCATCACAAATCTATGGATTTGTGATTACTGGCTTTTCCATAGCCATGTTCTCTACCACTCTCCATCAGAACATGATGGTTAGATTTCTCTTTCATATCCATATTTTCACCTATGTGGAAACCCAGTGATTAGTTTATTTGGGTAATCGTTACATTTCATACTTTAGTTTTTAAAGCCAAGTTTTGGTATTCCTTTTTACGATGTGGGTTTCTATTAAAGAAACTTTCGAATAGTAAACCATTTATAACCCCGACGAATTTCGAGGGCGAAATTCATTTTAAGGGGGGTAGAATGTAACACCCCGAGATTTTATGAAAAAATATTTTTTTTAATGTCTTGTGTTGTACGATACACCAAAAGAAGCTTGTACAACACACATCCTTGACTTGCCTTGCATTACACGCAATCACAACCTTCCTCGATAGCGTGTGTAGTACGTAATACTGAGTTTCACGAAACAATGATATGCTATTAAAATATTATTAAAACTAGCCGTTATGAATAGTAATAACCACTTTTTAAATTTTAGAAATTTTAGCTCTCAAAATGGACTTCATTTTTGGATTCGGAGTATCGAATTTAGCCTAAGGTGAAATTTTGGTACTTTTCGGATAACTTTCATATTCTGATGAATAGTGAAAATTACTAAATTATAATTAAAAACAACTTTTTTAATCGAAATAATTAATAGTGATAAATTATTAATTTGAGTGGTTTTAAAGTTTATTTAGAATATATTTTTACAATTTAATACAATGTTGGTCATTGGATGTAATTTCACATTTAAACCAGACATAAACAAGTGTCAATCTTTTGGTAGATATTGTTTCTTAAAAACACGCTCTTTGTTTTAACAGCGGGATTTAATTATAAAATTAATTAATGCAACTTCTATGATATGAATTTGGTAAAATAGACTTCATTTTTGAATTCGGAATATGAAATATAGCTTAGGATGAAATTTTGGCATTGTTCTGAAAAACATCAATTTTTGATGAATAGTGAAACTACTAAGTGGTAGTTAAAAAACTGAATTTTTCATAAAACTTAATTTTACCGCTTCTGTGAATGGAATTTCAAAAATCCGAGAGACACAGTTGATGTCAGTAAGTAAAATGTGGTTCAATGAGATGAAAATAATTTTTGGTGAATAGTAACTTTTTACTTTTATTTACCACGGTTAAAAGTAAATAGGGTAATTAAGGGTAAGAATGATATTAATATTACCCTAAAACATGTTCTACTTCTATTGGACAAGTGTATCTCGACCAAAAACAACCTTAAGTGTAAAATATTATCATTTAGGCCCACTTGGATTAGATTAGGACATTTATTATTATTTAATTCAAAGAAGAGTTAAAAGAGTTAAAATCAAAGTTTATTTACTAAAACATTTTTAATATAGGGTTATACATAAGATAAATTCGATTGTAAATATTCATTAGAAAGATAAAAAGATTTCCCACATAATGGTATTTTATTTGTAATTTTTAGACATCAAATAAGTTAATTTATTTATGACACAAAAATGATGCAGTAATTATCTTATTAATGAAATATTGACATAATTGATGTTATAAACACCAAACTAAATATAATTTGAGACTTTTTATGAATTCCACTAATTTTCTAGGTTATTATGATATATTAGTGTTGATTTAATCAACTTGGTTAGAACATATAATTCTGTTATGACTTTCACAAAAATCATATATCAAATAGTGTCAAAATTGATACAAAATAGTTTTTAAATCAAATATTATATTATTAATTATTATTTTATTCCTAAAAATCTAAGGTTCGGCCAAATGACTTAGATAAGGATATATATATTAATAATAAACAATTTTGGGTTCGTTTGGCATGTTATAGTAAGTGTATTAACCATATAGTGAAAGAAAACAAAAAGACACAGTAAAAGTTAAATTATTTAACTTAGAGTTAAATCTAATTGATAAGGTTAAAATAATACCCTAAACTTGTCTAAATATTATTGGTTGATAGTATTTCGACCCAACCCCACTTTAGCTTCTAAATAAGACCCTTTGGAACCATTATAAACCGATTTTGACATTAATATAAAATAATATTTTGAGGTATTCCTAAGGTGCCCCTCTCCTCCCTTATAAAAGGACACCTCCTCCCCCTCCTCCTCACACCAATTTGAGCACTCAAGCTCGGCCAAACCCTGCCAAAATCTCTTCTCCACTTCCCTAGAAACATCCTAGAGGTTCTGGTCTTCCTCAAAGACCAATTTTAGTGCCCTAAGAGGAGGTCTCCAAAAGGCGCTTCAAAGAAGAGGTAATTACCGTTACCAATTCTTTCATCTTTATTTCTTCTTCCACTTCTTCTTATTAGGTTGTTTCATTATGAAGTAATAACATCAGTATCACTAATATACTGATATGTTATTATAAGTATGAAACAACCCTATTTCACCATCTATCCATCCTACGGAAAAAGAAATCACCGCGCGTGCGTACGTACGGAATACCGTCTCCACGCCGTGGTGTAATCTATTTTCCACCACCACCTTACATGGATGGGTATAATGGTGTAAAGAATAACTATAAATAGTTATTACAACATCATATTGATTCTGATATATTGTATAATCCACTCCAATTCAATTCAATATTTATGGAAATGATATCATCGCTCGTGCGTACGTACGGACTACCGTCCCCACGACGCGATGAGATTCATTATCCATGTTAACCATTTAAGAATGATTATAAAGTATATATAAGAAATAATAATGAAATATATGACATTATAAAGCTACTGGATTTATATATATATATATATATATATGTATGTCATCTACTTACTTCCATTCAAGACAATATGGAAAGGAAAACAGCGTTCATGCGTACGTATGGACTACCGTCTCCATGAACGGTGTTTTTCATTTCATTTATCTATCTATTATATATATATATATACTGAATATATATGATATATAAATCATATTTTATATTCTGGAAGTAATTAAATTATGATATAAGTAATAATAATGTCAAGAACAACAAGTCAAAACACCTACGATAAATGAAACGATTTTACCCAAAACGCTTCTTTAACATGGAATTTACAAAAGAACGGGTAATATAATGACATAAGTGAACCAAATATGATATCATAACAATGAATATGATTCTGTAACAATTCAATGACATTATTTAAATCATTATACAGGAGGTTTGGACACATACGAAGCAAATCGGACCTAAGGTAAGGGAAATATCACAATCTCATTTTTATTCGAGATTGTTTATTCGTAAGTATTTACTGGGGTGTATTTTATCATCCACATCCATGTTTCATCAATATGTAATATTATTTCCATCCACCTAAAATTGATTAAATCCATTTTTACCCTTCGGTGAGTTTTTAGTAATATGTATGAAAGGAATCTTTTGTCGTACGAGGTACTTTTTGACTTTTCCGACAAAAGTACGAAGAATATTTTTTTAACTTATACGACATGAATGGATTTTTAAAACATTATTTCCAAGAAGCTTCCTTTACATGTTTTCAAGTTTATTTTTAATCAACTTCTTTTATTTTAAAGTCGTATGACATGTTATGAAAGGAAAAATGTTTTTGAAGAAGAAAGGATATTTTCCTCAAGAATGGAGTTCAAGTGTTTTATCAAAATTATTTTCCATCTAAGATAATAAAGGGTTCTGTTTTTATCCCTATTATTACATGGATTTTATTATGTTGTGATGGAAACATTTTTATGAATTCCTTTATCTTATATGAATTGTTTTATGATGTCATGTTGTTTAAGAATCCCATTTTTTATTACATGGGTTATGCGATGATGTATGATTTATGATTATGTGGCACACATAAGAAAGGATTCATTATAAGATGGGTGGGACCTATATCTCCCTCCAATGTATTGGGTAAAGATTTTATATCTCATGAGATAGACATGGCTGGAACGGAAGGTTATTTCGGTTCAGTGATACAGGACTGAAACGAGGAGTGAACTCGGTTCAGAAAGGGACTTTGTCCACTAAGATAGTCTTGGCAATGAGTCATGACTAACAAGAAATGATTTTCCATGATTATGTGTGCATGCCACAAAGTTTCAAGTTTCATGTTATGATTATGGGGATCTCTTTTTCACTTCTATGATTTGTCCCATGTTATGATATTATGAGCTCTTTTGCAGGTTAAGATTTCCAAAATCTATGTTCTTATGTATATGATGTGATTGATATTTCTTTTGTTTACCCTTACTGAGCATTTGAGCTCACCCTTTTATGTTTTCTTTTCCCCAGGATATAAAGAAAGGTGTTAGGTAAAAAAAGGGAAGATCTTTATGGGAGATATTGAAGATCTTTCACCACGATTAGAAGATTACGTTCCGAGTTTCCAAAGACACTAAACTATTACGATCCTTATGTGTGTGTTTTTGTTATGTACTAAGTATTCCGCAAATGTAATGTAATGTCCATGTACGTCAGGCTTCGGGTCTCTACAGTTGGTATCAGAGGAAAGGTTTAGTCAACCTTTGGAAACTAGGATGCAAAAACGTTAGTGAGATCCCTAGAGATATTTCTAAGGTATGTCTAGGGATGCCCCTAAGGATAAGTAAACATATAGGATATAGTCCTAGAAATATGGTAACGATATTAGATTAAACCAAAGATGATAGATATTTAAGTTACTCCCCCTTTATTATGATTTTTGCATCTAACACTATTCTGTTTGGGTTTTAGAAAATGGCTGGAAACAAGATGATTCACAATAATGGAGGATATGATGGATAATGGAATGATATTCTTCCTGAGAAACCAAATGAAATGGGATTTGGATGTCCAAACATCATTATTATGCCGAATCAGCAATCTCACAATATGATCAATAAAGTAAAATTTGGTAAGTTTCCTGACTCGACTAATAAGAGAAAGATGGAGTTCCATGATGATCATAGAGGAAAGAAAGTTCAATTTCCCCTATGTAAATCATGTGGGAAGAGGCATCAAGGAGAATGTTTCAAGGGAATTGGAAGATGCTTTGGGTGTGGAAAAGAAGGACACAAAGCAAGTAAGTGCAAAGGAAAAGGGTCGGTTAACACCATGGATGAGGATAATGGTATTGCTACGACATCAAAAATGGTTAAGTGTTTTAAATGTGGAATGTATGGGCATTATGCAAACAAATGCCCTAAGGGAAAGACTCATGAAGAGAATCAGTATGGTCATATGGGTAGTATTTATGTGGATGATGATGAAGAGACTACAAATGATATGTGAGATGAAAGAATTTTTGAAGCTCGGTCAATGGTTTGAGAATGTAGTGGAATGATTACATGTTTATCATGTGTAATTTTGGAATAAAGAGACATCTATGGATTGTTACACTGTTGTCTTTCCTTGTGTTTTGAAAGTGTATGATTAATGTTACCAGTACCCATGAAAGGTTATTCAGATATTTTTGGAATGTAGATGATATGCGCATAATGAAGGGATAAGGAGAAAATTAAATATTTGATAGTATTCATGAGCTCATGATTGATATTAGGAGTAAGTGATATCATGGTTTGAGTATATAGAATTTTGAGGATTTCGGTATGTAAAAAGTGTTAACTTTTAACTGCATTCAAGTTTTCACTAAGGTTCAATGGGTATTCAAGAGAGTACAAGATTAAGGCCTTTGAATGTTTGGAATGTGACCAAAAAGACATATCTTATGATATATGGGGATTAACGACAGTATTAAATCTCTGGTAATCGTTTTCACTATATTATGAGAGTGGGCTGTAGTATTATGGATAAGCCTAAAGATTAGAATGGATTATGTTAGACATAAGTTAGTTTAAGGATAGAAGATTTTCGATATTATTGATGGGATGTTATAGTAATATAGTTTTATAAAAAGGACAACCTGCAGGACGGGCGACAGCCCATCGCTTCGGACAAGGCTGTGGGAATCGAACCCACAACCGAAGTGCGACTGGCCTTTATCGCCTACCACTGGCCTACAGGAAGTCCTTGTTTAGTAGAAACTAGTTTTATTATATTAAGCAGTATGATATATGAAGTATAAGTCCATTTTAGGAACCATATATGATTAATCTCACTATAGAATGACTTATGTATATTTAATAACTTTTGCTAACCTTTTGTTTGAGACAGATGGAATGAACAGTCATTCTATCACATGATCTGATAACACTTCACGAATAACAAATTCAACTTAATTTATTTAAGATATGAAGTGGAAATTGTTCAAGGCACGAACAACAGTGAGATTGTACCAAAATAAAGTAAGTATTTATTCTAATTCAAATTTTCAACTTTAGGGAAATGATCTTGAAAACCAAAAATGTTGTCCTAGTGATCTTATACCTGATGAATCAGATGGTACCTTATATCATCACAAATCTATGGATTTGTGATTACTGGCTTTTCTATAACCATGTTCTCTACCACTCTCCATCAGAACATGATGGTTAGATTTCTCTTTCATATCCATATTTTCACCTATGTGGAAACCCAGTGATTAGTTTATTTGGGTAATCGTTACATTTCATACTTTAGTTTTTAAAGCCAAGTTTTGGTATTCCTTTTTACGATGTGGGTTTCTATTAAAGAAACTTTCGAATAGTAAAGCATTTATAACCCCGACGAATTTCGAGGGCGAAATTCATTTTAAGGGGGGTAGAATGTAACACCCCGAGATTTTATGAAAAAATATTATTTTTAATGTCTTGTGTTGTATGCTACACCAAAAGAATCTTGCACAACAAACATCATTGACTTGCCTTGCATTACACGCAATCACAACCTTCCTCAATAGCGTGTGTAGTACGTAATACTGAGTTTCACGAAACAATGATATACTATTAAAATATTAATAAAACTAGCCGTTATGAATAGTAATAACCACTTTTTAAATTTTAGAAATTTTAGCTCTCAAAATGGACTTCATTTTTGGATTCGGAGTATCGAATTTAGCCTAAGGTGAAATTTTGGTACTTTTCGGATAACTTTCATATTCTGATGAATAGTGAAAATTATTAAATTATAATTAAAAACAACTTTTTTAATCGAAATAATTAATAGTGATAAATTATTAATTTGAGTGATTTTAAAGTTTATTTAGAATATATTTTTACAATTTAATACAATGTTGGTCATTGGATGTAATTTCACATTTAAACCAGACATAAACAAGTGTCAATCTTTTGGTAGATATTGTTTCTTAAAAACACGCTCTTTGTTTTAACAGCGGGATTTAATTATAAAATTAATTAATGCAACTTCCATGATATGAGTTTGGTAAAATAGACTTCATTTTTGAATTCGGAATATGAAATATAGCTTAGGATGAAATTTTGGCATTGTTCTGAAAAACATCAATTTTTGATGAATAGTGAAACTACTAAGTGGTAGTTAAAAAACTGAATTTTTCATAAAGCTTAATTTTACCGCTTCTGTGAATGGAATTTCAAAAATCCGAGAGACACAGTTGATGTCAGTAAGTAAAATGTGGTTCAATGAGATGAAATTAATTTTTGGTGAATAGTAACTTTTTACTTTTATTTACCACGGTTAAAAGTAAATAGGGTAATTAAGGGTAAGAATGATATTAATATTACCCTAACACATGTCCTACATCTATTGGACAAGTGTATCTCGACCATAAACAACCTTAAGTTTAAAATATTATCATTTAGGCCCACTTGGATTAGATTAGGACATTTATTATTATTTAATTCAAAGAAGAGTTAAAAGAGTTAAAATCAAAGTTTATTTACTAAAACATCTTTAATATAGGGTTATACATAATATAAATTCGATTGTAAATATTCATTAGAAAGCTAAAAAGATTTCCCACATAATGGTATTTTATTTGTAATTTTTAGACATCAAATAAGTTAATTTATTTATGACACAAAGATGATGCAGTAATTATCTTATTAATGAAATATTGACATAATTGATGTTATAAACACCAAACTAAATATAATTTGAGACTTTTTATGAATTCCACTAATTTTATAGGTTACTATGATATATTAGTGTTGATTTAATCAACTTGGTTCGAACATATAATTCTGTTATGACTTTCACAAAAATCATATATCAAATAGTGTCAAAATTGACACAAAATAGTTTTTAAATCAAATATTATATTATTAATTGTTATTTTATTCCTAAAAATCTAAGGTTCGGCCAAATGACTTAGATAAGGATATATATATTAATAATAAACAATTTGGGGTTCTTTTGGCATGTTATAGTAAGTTTATTAACCATATAGTGAAAGAAAACAAAAAGACACAGTAAAAGTTAAATTATTTAACTTAGAGTTAAATCTAATTGATAAGGTTAAAATAATACCCTAAACTTGTCTAAATCTTATTGGTTGATAGTATTTCGACCCAACCCCACTTTAGCTTCGAAATAAGACCCTTTGGAACCATTATAAACCGATTTTGACATTAATATAAAATAATATTTTGAGGTATTCCTAAGGTGCCCCTCTCCTCCCTTATAAAAGGACACCTCCTCCCCCTCCTCCTCACACCAATTTGAGCACTCAAGCTCGGCCAACCCATGCCAAAATCTCTTCTCCACTTCCCTAGAAACATCTTAGAGGTTCTGGTCTTCCTCAAAGACCAATTTTAGTGCCCTAAGAGGAGGTCTCCAAAAGGCGCTTCAAAGAAGAGGTAATTACCGTTACCAATTCTTTCATCTTTATTTCTTCTTCCACTTCTTCTTATTAGGTTGTTTCATTATGAAGTAATAACATAAGTATCACTCATATACTGATATGTTATTATAAGTATGAAACAACCCTATTTCACCATCTATCCATCCTACGGAAAAAGAAATCACCGCGCGTGTGTACGTACGGAATACCGTCTCCACGCCGTGGTGTAATCTATTTTCCACCACCACCTTTACATGGATGGGTATAATGGTGTAAAGAATAACTATAAATAGTTATTAAAACATAATATTGATTCTGATATATTGTATAATCCACTCCAATTCAATTCAATATTTATGGAAATGATATCATCGCTCGTGCGTACGTACGGACTACCGTCTCCACGACGCGATGAGATTCATTATCCATGTTAACCATTTAAGAATGATTATAAAGTATATATAAGAAATAATAATGAAATATATGACATTATAAAGCTACTGGATTTATGTATATATATATATATGTATGTCATCTACTTACTTCCATTCAAGACAATATGGAAAGGAAAACAACGTTCATGCGTACGTACGGACTACCTTCTCCATGATCGGTGTTTTTCATTTCATTTATCTATCTATTATATATATATATATATACTGAATATATATGATATATAAATCATATTTTATATTATGGAAGTAAGTAAATCATGATATAAGTAATAATAATGTCAAGAACAACAAGTCAAAACACCTACGATAAATGAAACGATTTTACCCAAAACGCTTCTTTAACATGGAATTTACAAAAGAACGGGTAATATAATGACATAAGTGAACCAAATATGATATCATAACAATGAATATGATTCTGTAATAAGTCAATGACATTATTTAAATCATTATACAGGAGGTTTGGACACATACGAAGCAAATCGGACCTAAGGTAAGGGAAATATCACAATCTCATTTTTATTCGAGATTGTTTATTCGTAAGTATTTACTGGGGTGTATTTTATCATCCACATCCATGTTTCATCAATATGTAATATTATTTCCATCCACCTACAATTGATTAAATCCATTTTTACCCTTAGGTGAGTTTTTAGTAATATGTATGAAAGGAATCTTTTGTCGTACGAGGTACTTTTTGACTTTTCCGACAAAAGTACGAAGAATGTTTTTTTTAACTTATACGGCATGAATGGATTTTTAAAACATTATTTCCAAGAAGCTTCCTTTACATGTTTTCAAGTTTATTTTTAATCAACTTCTTTTATTTTAAAGTCGTATGACATGTTATGAAAGGAAAAATGTTTTTGAAGAAGAAAGGATATTTTCCTCAAGAATGGAGTTCAAGTGTTTTATCAAAATTATCTTCCATCTAAGATAATAAAGGGTTCTGTTTTTATCCCTATTATTACATGGATTTTATTATGTTGTGATGGAAACATTTTTATGAATTCCTTTATCTTATATGAATTGTTTTATGATGTCATGTTGTTTAAGAATCCCATTTTTTATTACATGGGTTATGAGATGATGTATGATTTATGATTATGTGGCACACATAAGAAAGGATTCATTATAAGATGGGTTGGACCTATATCTCCCTCCAATGCATTGGGTAAAGATTTTATATCTCATGAGATAGACATGGCTGGAACGGAAGGTTATTTCGGTTCAGTGATACAGGACTGAAACGAGGAGTGAACTCGGTTCAGAAAGGGACTTTGTCCACTAAGATAGTCTTGGCAATGAGTCATGACTAACAAGAAATGATTTTCCATGATTATGTGTGCATGACACAAAGTTTCAAGTTTCATGTTATGATTATGGGGATCTCATTTTCACTTCTATGATTTGTCCCATGTTATGATATTATGAGCTCTTTTGCAGGTTAAGATTTCCAAAAGCTATGTTCTTATGTATATGGTGTGATTGATATTTCTTTTGTTTACCCTTATTGAGAATTTGAGCTCACCCTTTTATGTTTTCTTTTCCCCAGGATATAAAGAAAGGTTTTAGGTAAAAAAAGGGAAGATCTTTATGGGAGATATTGAAGATCTTTCACCACGATTAGAAGATTACGTTCCGAGTTTCCAAAGACACTAAACTATTACGATCCTTGTGTGTGTGTTTTTGTTATGTACTAAGTATTCCGCAAATGTAATGTAATGTCCATGTACGTCAGGCTTCGGGTCTCTACACGCGGCATTCCTGGCCGCCTTTCTGAGTGGGTGGCTCCTGCCAGTGCGGGACGCGAGAATGGGCGTCCGCCCGGCGACACTGGCGATGGCGGGCGCCATGGCCGCCAACAAAAGATACAACCTCGGGGTCCCAGTGCTGGCGAAGCTGTATGCCATCCTGGGACACATCTCGCGAGGGGGGTCGCCACGAAGGATCTGTGGTCCCTTTCAATTCTTCCACGGCTGGGTGGCTGCTCACCTTGGTGGGTACACGTTTCCAAACGCCATCATTCCTCCGGGCAACGGCCTGCGACCCTCCCTGCTGAACATCGCAGGGGTCGCTCCGATGACCCTAAACGAGGAGGGCGTGAGGATTCGGATTGGCAATCATGCCAATTTCAACTTCAGCCCGTTCCCCATTCCCGTCGGCCAGATGATCGACAATGGGCAGGGTCCGCTGGAGCAGCACGAATACTTCCTGAACATGCGGGGCGGGGTGCTCGTGGCTCGGATCGACGGGAATGTGTTCTGCGAGCCCTACGTGCCAACCCGGTTCGCCAGGCAGTTCGGATGACTTCAACGGATGCCGAAGAGGGTATTCACTGCTGTCTGGGAGGAGACGAACCCTTGCGTCCTTCGCCAGATGTGGATGATGTTCGTCGCTTTCGGCTCTGGCGAGGTCATCACTCTCCCTCCTACCGGGGTCGACGCAGGCTTGGCAACCGAGTACGCCGAACACTAGGCCATCGCGTACCCCGAGGGGCTTCTATAGAAGCTAGTTCGGCGGCTCGAGGTCACTCGTGCGGAGACCGAGCGTCAAGGAAGGAGGTGAGGCACCGTCACGCGGGGGAGAACGGAGGCGCGCCAAGCAGTGGAGCCGGCGCGAGCAGGGACTTCGGCGGCGGGCACATCGCAGGCTGCCACCACGGCCTCGGCGCCCAGAGAGGGGGCACGTGCGGTGGTCGAAGAGCGGCTCGGGAAGCAGGTAAGGCGTCTGCTCGAACCCTCCCACGATGCAGTCTTCCCGGCGCTGTGGTCGGCCTGGATGACCCTACGGCAGTCGCTGGGGACCGAAATCATCTGGCAGAAGATAACCAGCAAAGGAATCCATCTGCCAGAGGTCGGGCGCCTCCAGGTCGCCGGCAGGGTGAACTTCCACCGGCGATATGCGTATCTGACGGCCATGGACGAGTACGCGCGCCAACGTGGTCAGCGTGCGGAGCCGTCCCTTCTGGTGAAGGTGATGCTTGGTCTAGAGCCTGCTCCAGAACAGATGCCGCCGGAGGAAGATGATAGTAACGACGACTCCGAGGAAGAGGAGGAGACAGGGGAGGATGAAGGCTCCGAGGGAAGGTCCCATCAGGGGAGCCCACGGGAGAGCGGCGAGGTGGCCGGCTCTGGCAACATTGATATCACTGAGCTCCTCGAGGTCCGCTTCTATCCCTACTCAACCTGCTTCATTCATTATCTTATGCAGCTTCTAACCCATTTCTCCACCTTTCTCAGGAGTGCACGGATGTTGGCCAGGCGTCCTCAGTAGGAGTAGGAGAGGCGCCAGCAGGACAAGGTGGGGGCCAGACACCCATTATTGAATTGACAAGCGCTGAAGGGTCCCCTACTGCAATTGCTCCTGCGGCGGCCGGGATAGCGGAAGATGACGCTTTGGATTCCCATAAGTCTCCTTAACTTACTGTCGGTGCTTGCCGGTGACGATCCGTGACTAACCATGGAATGCCTTGCGCAGTGATCTCAACACTGGAGGCTCGTCGGGCTGCCGAACCCGGGCCATCCACGAGTGGACCGGTGGCAGACATGCCGCCTCCTCCGGAACAGGATTCTCACACCGAGTCGGCCCCACCAACTGCTGATCAGGGGGCAACGGTCGCCGGCGGTGCTGCCATCAGAGAGAGGTCGGGGGCTGAAGAGGGTGTCAACGCCGCTGGGGTGGGAGAAGAAGGTCGCCCAGATGTTGGGGAACCTATCCCCCGTGAGGACATCCCAGGGGCGGACCCTGCAGCAGACCTGCTGGCTGCCTTCCCTGCCTACCGGCCTGCCGACCCCGAGGAGATGGACGACTCGGACGCGGAGGCGGTCGAAGAGAGCCGGATAACGCGACGCAGGGGGTGGAAGTGCATCCAACGCTTCTTCAAGCGAGACCCATCGGAGTGGCTGGGGCGCATGGGATCACTTCAAACCTGGCTGCGCTTCCTGTGTGCCGAGGGAGCTGATGCTCAACGCCTCCATCTGACGGTCCGTGATTTCATGGCCGAAAAGATGCACGAGATCTGTCGGCGTGCCGACGTCGCAAAATGTCGGGACATGTCGGAGAACATGCGGGCGCTCCTCGCGGCGGAGCAGGAAGTCCGGCGTCTCGAAGGGCAGGCGGCAGAGAAGGAGGCCTTCGTCGCAACGTGCACCGAGCTTGTGGAGCAACTAGCAGCCCAGCTGGTTGACGCCCAGGTACAGCTGACGGAAGCGGGCCAACAGATGGTCACACTCCAAGTCGAGCGGGAGCGTGCGCAGGCCAGGATCGGCGAGCTACGTGCTGCGACCGCCGACGAGGAGAGGGCATGCAGAGAGCGAGAAGCAGCCCTGGAGGCCGCCAGCCAAAGGGTAGCAGCATTAGAAAGACTTATTCAGCACGCTAATCCCTAAGGGCTTTGTTTTTGCCACTCCCAGAACATCTGCTTCCGCTACTCAATACTTCGATCCATTTGTATGAACCAATATATTTATCTGCATCTTTTGGCTTAACATGCTCAACCACCATTCATTGTCTCGCGGGAGCGTTAACCAAGCTTCAGGCATCCACAATTGGGCCTGGATTTCTAAAGAAAAGAGGGAGGTCATTCCTAGGAAAGGATACCTCAAGCCTAATCAATGTATCATCCCCCCAACTTGTTCCGACACACGAGCGGGACAACGCTAGGGGCGTTGAGATTTTATCCGAACATAGGGAAATGAGAAAGGGTGAATCGCGTGTCCCGAATTCAGAAATCCACAACGGTCAGCCTTCCAGGGAATGCCCAAGACGGCAAGCGGACAATGGATCAATCGACCATACTACTGCAATAGACGGACCGAAGGTCATCATTCATATTGCAGGAGGCGGATCACATGTCATCATCAATGCCGCTTTGGGGGTTCCTTCAGGCACAAGGGTGGAAATACAGATCAACAGGGCATGCGAAGCGTGGGGCGAAGTGACGATTTGTTCGGACAGAATCCAACGCTCCCAAAATTGCACCACCGTGGGGAAAGCGTATTAGGCGGATGCACTAATCTGGCCGTGAATCACCCCAATTCTCAGACAGAACCTCTTTGACGAGGAAACTGTCGCTTCCCATCATTGCAATGGGGCATCCCGAGCTGGATCAGGGAGAATATCACAACTGCACCACTCTACCAGAAGCCAGGCCAGACGACCGGCGACGAGGAGGGGCGGGACTTAGCGATCCCTGAGGCTGGGCCCGAGTCGAGATGCCCGGGCATTCCTACGTACTCCATCAGGCTGGAGATCAAGCCACACGTAGTTCTGAAAGTGCAGTTTAACGTCATGCAGGACGTAGAACCCCGATTAGGGGAGATCTTAGTTTAAGGTCTTAGAGCTTGGACCATAGGGGTAGATCTTAGTTTAAGGTCTTAGAGCTCGGACCATAGGGGTAGATCTTAGTTTAAGGTCTTAGAGCTCGGACCATAGGGGTAGATCTTAGTTTAAGGTCTTAGAGCTCGGACCATAGGGGTAGATCTTAGTTTAAGGTCTTAGAGCTCGGACCATAGGGGTAGATCTTAGTTTAAGGTCTTAGAGCTCGGACCATAGGGGTAGATCTTAGTTTAAGGTCTTAGAGCTCGGACCATAGGGGTAGATCTTAGTTTAAGGTCTTAGAGCTCGGACCATAGGGGTAGATCTTAGTTTAAGGTCTTAGAGCTCAGACCATAAGAACCTCAAAGCACGCCACATCGTGGTCCCATCCCCTGGATATGCGAAGATGCACTAAGGGATAGTGCCAAGAGTGTCGAGGTTTCGCCTGGTCAGAATGGGAGGTGGAAAACGTAATGTGAATCATGCGGCCATTCACTCAAGGACTGGGGGCACCGGCGTAACGATATGGGAGTACTGCCGACCGTGGCGGAAAAGCAGCACCAATATCGCACTGAACGTTGATGGAATGAGGGAGCAAACGAGCATCAACCGCTCAAGCGCATGATTCATATCGATTTGCTGCCCGAGGCCCTTGGGGGCACCAGCCCGAGTCGGTGGGAGAGCACTGAGGCATTGTGTCCAGACCGCTCACGGGGGCTCCACCCAGGGCACAGGCGATGGGTCCGAATGAAAGGGAACACGAAGCCTGAAAAGTGGAAGGAACCTGACCAAGCTGAACCTGACCCTCCTGGCAATAAACCAGAGTACTCTTGACACCGGTGGATCACTTCAAAGGGTCGAGGGACACGCCTTGAGGGTGACCCGAAGGCGGTGGATTCCCAAGAGAAGGGGGAATCTCTAAGAGGTGGGGGCTGGACCCGAAGTTTCAAACATCTGGGCGTTCCTACGTATCCCATAAGGATGGGAATCAAGCCACACGTAGTTCTTGAAGTGCGGTGCAACACAATCGGGTACCAGCGCGGGGAGGGGTGCGGGTCTGGCCCTCGCACACAGAAGAATCGGTATTTGATATTTCTTGTTTATCCTTAAAGGTGGATGGTTTTTCATTGTGCAGCGACATGTCTGTGATTAAGAAATCCCTGGCGTCGCCACAATAATCAAGCCATTAAAGGCATTGATAAATGGCGTGGTTATTAACCAGCTCCCAACGTGAGTGCCCTCTGAGGAGAACATCACGATGCAGTGCCGTTTCTCGTCGGGCGGCCAAGACGATCACAGTTTACGGTCGTGTGGTAGGACCATGGAGGAATCCGCTTATCGCGATATGGCGGACCCAGAGGAGGTGGGAACATACCCAGCCCTGCGGTCACGCATGATTCCAGGATAAGGATCCTGGGATAGGGCCCTGCGTATGTCCATCACCCGAGGGGCAGAGATGCTAGCCTCCAGCTATACTGGGCCCAGAACGCGATTGTTCGGGCGACTCCTTCCTCCTTATGGGGACGAGGGTCCAGCTACACATGGCCCTTAGGGAGGAAATCAGCATATATCCTTGGTGATCAGATCGTGGGAGCCTCGAAAGACACCATTACCCTGGTTGGTCTGCCTAACGTGTAAAGGTGTACTGAAGGTCAGTATAAAGAGAGTGTCGAGATTCCACTACAACGCACAGAGGCGGAGTGTGATGAGAACTGCGCAACCAATGTTCAGATCCTGAAAGAGCCGACATGGCGATCAAGGATGTCGCTGACCATATTCGCAACACAACATCCGATCGCGTCAGCCTAGGATGGGGCAAGCAAACGAGCATCAACCGCTCAAGCGCAGGATTCATATCGATTTGCGGCCCAGGACCCGCCGGTAAATCGACCCGGGGTGGTAGGAGAGCACTGAGGCATCGACCCAAACCGCTAACGAGGATCCATTTGAGTGAAGGCTCGAAAAGAGGAAGCGCGAGGCCCGACAAGCAACACAGGACTTGCCGAGATTGAATCCGACACTACGGGTCATAGACCGAAGTACCCAAAACATGTTAACAGATCACCGGAAAGGGTCGGAGGACTCACCCTGAGAGCAACCAAAAGACGGCAGATCCCCGTGATCAACCAAGAGACGAGGCTGGACCCGAAACACAAGCGTCCAGGCGGTCCTACGTATCCCATAAGGATGGGAATCAAGCCGTACGTAGTTCTTGAGAGGCAGTTTAACGTCATGCAGGACGAAACACTTGGCAGTTTAACATCTTGCAGGACGAGTTGAGAAAGGGGGGAACAGAAGGCATCCCCAAACGTGGGGGGCGTATAGCGTGGCGAGCAAACCGACGTGAATGAGGGCATAGTTTCGCGTTCACACCATACGCCGCATACCCAGAGGCAACTGGGCCGAGGGCCCGAGATGGGATGGAAATTCCCGAAGGATGGGGCTGGGCCTGAAAAATGAATGTTCAGGTGGTCCTACGTATCCCCTAAGGATGGGAATCAAGCCGCACGTAGTTCTTGAGGGGCAGTTTAACGTCATGCAGGACGAAGATGCTTGGCAGTTTAACGTCTTGCAGCGCGGACGTGGTACAATTTAACGTCGTGTTGGACGAAAATGCTTGACAGTTTAACGTCTTGTCGCGCGGACGATATGCTAGGCAGTTTAACGTCGTGCAGCTTGGACGTAGTACAGTTTAACGTCATGTTGGATGATGTACAGTTTAACGTCATGTTGGACGATGTACAGTTTAACGTCCTGTTGGACGAAAATGCTTGACAGTTTAACGTCTTGTCACGCGGGCGATATGCTAGGCAGTTTAACATCGTGCAGCTTGGACGTGGTACACTCAGGCAAAGTACTGCTTGAGGAACCTAGCGTTGGTGGGAGGAGTGACACGCTCACCATCCATAGTCGCTAGGGAGTACACGCCATTGGGATAGACCTTGTGGATGACAAAAGGTCCCTCCCACTTGGGCTCCAACTTGGGCGGCTTCCTACCGGGGATCATTGGTGCTCTTAGGGCCAGTACTAGGTCACCCTGCAGGAAGGAGCGGAGGCGAACCATCTTATTGAAAGCTCGAGCCATTCTGCTTTGATGCCTCTCCAAGTTGTGCAAAGCGCGAAGCCTATTCTCATCCAGTTCTTCCAACTCGACTAGACGGGCTTCAGCAGCTCTGTCCGGCGCTTGCTGGTCGTAGACCGCAGTGCGCAAGGACGGTAACTGGATCTCGATGGGCAGGATGGCCTCAGCTCCATACACCAGGGAATAAGGGGTCATCTGGGTGGAATTGCGAGTCATCGTCCGATAAGCCCAGAGGGCGTTGGGGAGCTTGTCCGGCCAACTCTTCTTGTTCTGACCAACCATCTTTTGCAGAATGTTATAGAGGGTTTTGTTAAACGCCTCGATCTGTCCATTCGCCTGCGCATGATAGCGAGATGTATGGTTCGAGCGAATGTTATACTTGGCGTACAACTTCTTCAACTCGGCTGCTCGGAAATTGGCTCCGTTATCCGTGAGGATAGCGTGAGGCACTCCAAATCGATAAATGATGTTGGAGGTCACGAAGTCAGCGATCGAACAGGATTTGACCTCTCTGAGAGGAAACGCCTCTGCCCATTTGGAGAAGAAGTCTGTGGCGGTCAGAATGAACCGGCACTGGCGAGCCGTCGCCGGCGGGTAAGGTCCCACAACGTCCAGACCCCAAACTGCAAAGGTCCAGGAATACCTAGTGGTATGGAGAGGCTCCGACAGCCGATGCACAAAGTTCGCATGAACCTGGCACGCATGGCACCTCCTGGCATACTCGATGCAGTCATGGATCATGGAGGGCCAGAAGTATCCCAACCTCCGAATCTGGTGGGACAGCTTCGGCCCAGTCTGGTGGGCACCACATGAACCAGCATGAACCTCTTGCATGACTCGTGGGATCTCAACTCCCTGAAGGCAACGGAGGAGAACACCATCAAATCCGCGCCTATAGAGGATCTGCTCCAGGCCGGGACTGCTCTGGAGGACAAACTGCGATGCGCGGCGTCAAATTCGCTCGCGCTCGGCCCGATCTGATGGGAGAATGCCATGTTGGAGGTACTCAACCAAAGGCGCCCTCCAATCAGGGGCTGATTCGACTGCCATATCTGGGGTACTCGGGGCTCCGGGCACAGGGGCAACCGTGGTGAGATTACTTACCGACGGGTCGCGATCTCCCTCTGGGGTAACGGGGGCGATGAGCCTGCGGTGCGTCACGCGGACGATCAGGTTGTCCTGTTCAGGCTCTGCAAGTGACACAGCAAGGCTGGCCAAAACATCTGCTCGACCGTTCTGCGACCGGGGAATATGGACAATTTCTGGCCGAGAAGGGAACTGGGCCATCAGAAGGAGGGTGCACTCCAGCAATGGCACAAGTTCCGGCTTCCTAACAACATAGTCGCCATTGATCTGCTTAACGACCAGCTCGGAGTCCCCTTTCACACACAGATGGGGCACGTCGATCTCGAGAGCTAACTCAAGGCTAGTGATGAGGGCATGGTATTCCACCTCATTGTTAGTACAGCCCTCTGACAACAGGAAAGAGTATGGCAGCACGGCTTGCTCCGGGGTAATGAAGACGATACCCAATCCCACTCTGTTGAGCTTAGGATTATCGAACCTTCTACCGGTGGGGCTCCGGGAGGCACCGTCAAAGTGCATCTGCCAGCACGGATCAGCATGATCGACCGAGAGAATGGCCTCATCAGGAAAGCCTAGATTCAGCGGCTGATTCGCGGAGGTCGGGTGAGTAGCCAGAAAGTCCGCCAATGCTTGCCCTTTGATGGCATTCTGAGACACATACCTGATGTCGAACTGCTGGAGAATCACAGCCCACCGCGCTAGACGGCCAGTCAACATAGGCCGGATCAGGATATACTTCAACGGGTCTACCCGAGAAACCAACTGTACCTCGTGGTGCTGCAAGTAGTGCCGTAATTTCTGTACGGAAAATACGAGCGCCAGGCAGCTCTTCTCGATGGGGGAATACCTAACTTCCGCGTCGAGGAGCATGCGACTGAGGTAATAGAGGCTATTCTCTGTTCCCTCGTTGTTCTTCTGGGCGAGAAGGGCACCAAGGGACCGTTCCAGGGCAGTCACATAAAGGACCAGCGGCTTCCCGGATACAGGTGGCATCAGGACCGGAGGTTGAAGCAGGTACTGCTTGATTTCCTCGAAAGCGGTCTGACACTCTTTATCCCATACATAGGTGGCACCTTTCTTCATGAGCCGAGAAAAGGGCTTACACTTGCCGGCCAGATTCGCGATGAATCAGCGTATATAGGCTAAGTGGCCTTGGAACCCTTGCAGTTCCCGGAGGTTACCTGGGGGAGGCATCTGGCTAATCGCCCTGATCTTCTCCGGGTCGATCTCAATACCCCGGTGCCTTACCCCAAAGCCAAGAAACTTCCCGGAGGTGACCCCAAAGGCACACTTCAACGGGTTCATCTTCAGGCAGCGAGACCGGAGGAAGCCGAACACTTTCTCAAGATCTTTGAGATGGTCCCGACGCTGGCGTGATTTGACCACCAAGTCGTCGACGTAGCATTCCACCAGTGTGCCGAGGATTGGCTTGAATATGCGGTGCATCGCCCGTTGATAGGTGGCACCTGCATTCTTCAGGCCGAAGGGCATGACCTGGTAACAAAAAATACCTTGGGGGGCCCTGAAGGCAGTGAACTCTTCATCCTCAGGGGCCATCCGGATTTGGTTGTATCCGGAGTATCCATCCATGAAGGAGAGGGCTTGGAACCCTTCCGTGGTGTCAATCAACAGCTCTGTCACTGGAAGGGGAAAATCATCCTTCGGACAGTGGCGGTTGAGATCGCGGAAGTCGATGCAGACTCTGATCTGCCCATTCTTCTTCCTGACCGGCACAATGTTGGCCAGCCATTTGGGGTACTGGACTTCCCTCACGAAGTTGGCTTTGATAAGCTTGTCAACTTCGGCCTCAACCATGGCACCGTGGAATGGGTGCATTTTCCTGGGAGGCTGCTTGAACCCGCGATGGTTCGCCGGGAGACCAAGGCGGTGGACGGCTACCTGAGGATCTAGCCCCGGAATCTCGTCATAGCCCCAAGCGAACACATCACGGTGCTGCCTGAGGAAGTCCACGTACTGCTGCCGCTCCTCAGAGGGCATGACGGCACTGACCAATGTGGGTCTTGGATCTGCTTCGGTTCCAAGGTTCACTTGTACTAACTCATCGACCGTGGCAGAGACGCCCTCCTCAAAGGCTGGGGGTGCATCTTCCACGTCCTCTCCACTCGGGGAGGGATCGTCCACGGGAGAGACTGCGTTGGAAACTGCATTGGGGCTACCAGATCCTGCTGGGCCGCTGGTGCTGGCATGGGTGGTCGTGGTCATCTCATCAGGAGACTCACAGGCCGTCGAGACCATGGCTACGTCCAACCGATGGATCGGGAGGACGTAAGCGTCATCCAAACTTGCCCAGGGATCACTTGCAACAACGACAGGCTCAACCTCACCTGCCAGGATCTGCTTATCCTTGCTCTTGTAATATTCTGCGTCCAGATAGCGGGCTTCACATGAGGCAAAAGGAGAGGCATCTCCTTGAAGCACGCCTACTCGACCGTTAAGGGAGTATTTGAGGCATTGGTGGTATGATGAGGGAACCGCCGCATGAAGGTGGAGCCATGGCCTGCCCATCAATGCATTATACGCAGTTTCCTGAGAGACTACCATAAATTCGGTGTTGGTAACCAGGTCACTGAACTGGGTCTTCAAACGTATCTTGCCGACCGGAGTTTGCTCGGTGTGGTCGTACCCCTGGATCCTGAGATCGGAGGGAATCAAGTCATCCTCAGACAACCCCAATCTCCAGAGCGTCCGAGTTGGAATCAGGTTAATCCCGGACCCCGTGTCGACAAGACAGCGCTGGACTTCAAGGCCATTGAACTGGCCGGTAACATACAGCGGACGAATGTGCCCCTGTATAGGAGGGTCTTCATCCTTACCAGAGAACGAGATAACTGCCTGACATTCGGCGTCCTCAATCGTTTCGGCGTGAAAGGCCTCTGCAGCCGCAACCTCTGTCTCAAACTGGAGGGGGCTCTTCAGGGCTTCAGCGAGTGCCTCGCGCATCTCAGATGACATGCGCAGAGCCTCAAGGATGGAGAGTCTCGCTGGGATGTCGGCCAAGTGCTTCAGGACATCATACTTTTTGGCCAAGCGCGAGCCCCTGGTTACAGGAGGTTGCTCTGCGGTTGGAAACATGACGGGCCTTGCCGGTTGGACCGGCGGCCGACTGGTGCTTGGCGCATCTCGCTGTTCATTGGTTGAAGCCCGGGAAGGAGTCACCGTACTGGGGCCAGGAGGCCGGGATGGACTCGCGGCAGGGCGGAGCTGATCGCGACGCGGCTGAGGCGGTTCTGCCTGGTCCCACACCACAAACAGTGGCAGAGGCGAATCCGTCATCCCCGGATGGGGGGGCTGCGCACGTTGAGCTCGGTTTTGAGCCTGCTGCCTAGTCTCAGTGGCGTGCACGGCCTGGCTGGAGGTACCAACTGCTGTGCCCCAGCGACTCCTGTTGTTGCGGCTCCTCCGACGGTGGCGACGACCGGGGACACTAGGGAGGTCTACCTGGTGTTCTTCAACGTCGGGAACCGAAAAGGGATTTACCAGCTCGACGGTATTAACCGAAGCATACCCAACACTTTCATCGGACGAATCATTCACCACTGGGCGGATCCGAGGAGGGATCCCCATCTCCGGGGGCATGAAATCGCCGAGAGTGCGGGATAGTGGCGGAACTGGCGGGGCGCGCTCTTCCTTCTTGCGCCGCCGCCGTTTGCTCTTCTCGGAAGAGGCAGGCCGGGACGACGATGCCGAAGCAGCACCCGCAGATTCTGGGGGCTCAGGCTGATTCAAGCGCGCACGGATGATTCCATGGGCGCGAATGATCATCTTGCGGGCCATCCAGTTATTATACTTCTGGGATCCGCGGTCGGAGACCAGCTGCCATTCGTCCTCATTGCCACTATCGTCATCTGATCCCACGAACACGCCCGCCACTTGTGCTGGAGCTGGGCCCAAACTGATTACATTGTTGTTAATCTAGTCTTGGAGCCAATCCTTAAACACATAGCACCGCCGGATGGTGTGCCCCAGGGCCCGATGGTAAGGGCAGTAGCGGGGGTTATCCGTGAGATGTGCCTCCTCTGGCCTCCAACACTCAGGCAGTCGCACGATCCTCTGCTCCAGGGCGCTCTGGAAATAACCGGGGACCTGATCCTCGTGAAATGAGTAAGTCAGGTATCGCGGGCCCCTGGGAGCATGGTCTTGACGAGGGGCTGGAGGGGCCTGCCGAGGAGGTGGACCCTGATTATCTCGCCTGGGTTGTGGCGGTACATTACGCGGAGGGGCCGGCCTGTTCTGGGGCTGCCGCTGCTGGGCCGGGAACTGAGCCCGTGGAGGCGGATTCCTGTGAGGCTGTGGAGCTGGCCTCGCCGGCAGCAGCTCCAACGGCCTGGGGGCCTCTATCTGGGCAACAGCAGCGGGCTCAGCCCTACTGACTCTCCTTGCAGGAATCATAGGAGGCAGCGGGTGTGCCTGACTGGCCTGTTGCAGGGCTTCCTCAAGACGTTGAGCTTTGTCTGAGAAGTCCCTGAACCCTCCGGGGTAATTCTGAGTGATCAAGGAAGGGACCAGCTCGGTCTTGACGTTCCCGACGCACATTGTCAGCAACTGCTCTTGAGTCAATGGCATGTCAAGGGAATACGTGAGACCCTTCCATCGGGCGACGAAGTCCGCGACTCGCTCATCAGGCCTCTGCTTGCACTTGAAGAGGTCTGCGATACTCGTCTTCCGGGTCGTGGAACTGAACTGGTAGAGGAATTGTCTACGAAGGTCCTCCCAGCTAGTTATCGACCCGACGGGGAGCTGGCTGTACCAGACAAAAGCTGGCCCTTCCAGCGTCTGGACAAAGCAGCGAAGCTTAGCGGCCTCTTGCTGTGCCGGAGTTCCCAACATAGGCCCGCACCTCGAGTTGAAATGGGCCAAATGCTGTGGCGGATCTCCAGTTCCGTTGAAGGGGGCGAAAGTGGGGTTCCCGAATCCCGGAGGTGCCGGCATATCATCCACCCATGCTGGGTATGGCTTGCCGTCCGGTGGGATCACCACTTGCCAAGTCTCCAAGGCTTCCAAGCGGGCGATGAGTGCCGCCATCGGATCGTCCGGACATGGGTTCCAGTCCTGGTGAGGATCTCTAACCACGATCTCATTGCACGACCCTTCAATCGGGTCATCGACCGGGTCGTCGAACTCGGCAGCTCGTGGGATGGCGGGCGGAGCGGCCCTTGGGGCGGCGGGAGGAATCCGAGCGGGGTATCCCAGGTAGTCACGCCGCTCGGGAGGGTGTGGTGAAACATACCGCGCCCTCTTGCCATAGGCAATGGCCTCTCCCCTGTCAGCGAACACGGCGTAATCACGGTTGCCCGGGAGAGTCTCGTCGAGGAGCGGTTGTTCCTGTCCCTGCTGTCCTGGCCTAGGATCACCGTAGTCAGGCCGCTGCTCTACAGCGCGCTCGGCGAGGAGCTGGTCAACTAGCTTCTTCTGCTCGGCGAGCTGTTGACGTAGCATAGCCTTCTCGGGATCCTCATCCGCCCTCTGCATGGAGGCAGATGGGTCGGCGGGCTTTACAGCCCCGCCGTGCTCTTTACCTTTGCTGACGTTTCGGCTCAACGTCAGTGCTTTAGTAGGCGTGGGGAGACCCAGGAGGTTCCTCTGGTGACGAGTAACTCTCACCGATGGATCCAACGACGGCTTGTCTTCGGGGGGAGAGCCCCCGTCGGGAAGTTCCAAGTCGTTCCCCTCTCCCGACAGGTCAGCCATATTGACCGTTTCCGTCCCTGGGGATATACCCTCAGGGCCACCCAGCGAATCGGGCTGTCGGCGAATCGCACTGAAGCGTAGGGCAGCGTACTGCCCCCATCCACGGATATACACGTGGGGGGTGGCTCCCTCGATAACCTTGCGGAGTACTTGAAAACACTCAACGCATCGTTGTTGGAGGGCCTCGTGGTGCCCAAATGACCCGGGGTGCCGAACCGCGGGGAGTGTGGCCAGGTCAATTTGACGGCACTGCTCACCAATATCCTCCAGGTGTGCTTGACTCCCGGGATATGGCATTTGTAGGCGGTGAAGACGGGAGTGAGTCTCCCGGAGAGTTCGGCGGAAGCATTCGAACTCATCCGGGGTGAGCGATTCGGGTGCATCAAAGTTCGGTCCTACGACTGGCCAAAACTTCTCAGGGAAGTGGCCCTCTGCAAGGACGGTCCAGAAGATCCACGACTCAAACTCAGGACCCAGGTCTCTTTGGTCCTCTTCAACGACTGGGAATGGACGGGGAACCGGCAGTGGTGCCGAGGTGGGCCGCCGGGCCGACGGGCCGGCCGACAGTGAATACGGCGAGCAGGCCGATTGGCCTCCATATCCCGGGCCACCCCTTGAGGGTGGCGGTGCCCCGGCTACCACATCACGATAGGACGGGCCGGCGAATGAACATCCTGCCGTAGCGTCGGTGCTCGCCGAGGGTGCACTAGATCGTGGTTCGACCGTCGGTCCCCAGAAAAAGCCTCCCGCTTCTCTGATCGAGGCAGAAGGCGCTTCCAGAGGGGCCGGTACCAACCGCAAGCTCGATCCTTGGGGGTCTACCAGGCCCTCGCTACTCCGGATATACCTTCGGAGAGAAGCGGGGATCATATCGATCTCGCTCTCGGGAAGTACGAGGCTGACGTGCCGCATTCCTACCCCTGCCCCTGACTGGAGGGACCGGGGGGAGGGCTCTGTCGCCGAATCATACTCCGCCTCTATATCAGAGAAACGAACCGGTCGGATCTCTGTCCAGAATTCCGTAACATTCCTCCCTCTACGTCGACGCCTCGCCCTCCTGCCCCTGGGTGGTTCTTCGGGGAATGGCTGATCTCTATCCTGGCGTCCTCCGGCCGCACCGGTGTTGGGGCCAAGAGGACTGGAAACCAAGGTGCGAGGAGCATCGGGACAGATATCAAAGGGGACGCGGGAAGAGATGATTCCGGGCGGGCCTCCGGGCCGGGATCAGAAGGTGGGATGACCCATGCCTCTTGGATCGGCCACACGGAGTAGCCCCTGTTGGCGAATAGCGCTACCGCGAGGTGGTCCGTGGTGGCTATTGCCTGTACCAGCAACCGGGAGAGTCAACCCAACCTGCCTTTGGGGCGGTCGGGGCCTCGATCCAGGTCGGGCATAGAAGTTCCCCTGCTCAGGATGCGCATGGGCCTGGTGACTGGAGCCAGCAGTGGCTTGAGCCAACGCGGCCGCTGTTGCTAGGGCCCCAAGGTTGGAATCCTCTTCCGCTCGTGCCCGATGTTGGCGTCGGGACAGACGAGTCGGGATGAGAGGCGCGGGCAGGTGGAGAGCCCGTTCTTCGACTTGAGAGGCCTGGCGGCGATGTCGCCGTGGCCTGACAGGAGCCCTTATCGCGGATCCCTGGATCGAATCCCGGATAGGGTGGTCCCAGGCATCTTCCACCTCATCCGCATAGGGGAGGGAGCTGTCGGAGCATTCCGGGGATAAGCTCCCGAAGCGGTTGGACGTCGAGGTAGGCAGCGGTGCCTCCCTGCGCGGCCCTCGGGGGCGGCGTTGGTGGCGAGGTGCAACTTCTTCGAGGTCTAGGAGAGCCATGTCCCTGGTGGGGATGACTCCCTGTTCCTCATATCTCCACACCAAGTTGTTGATCACCCTTCTCTGGATGACCTCCGAGGGGGAGAGAGGGCATGGTTGCCCCGCAGCTGCGGCTGCTGGGACGGCTGTGGAACGGGCGGGACCGCGCGGAGTAGTCGCGTCGGTGTTTCCCCTACCCCTGCGCCAGTGGGCAGGTGGCGATCGGGCACTGGATTGGGCGACTTGATTTCTGAAAGCAGGGAGAAAAACCCATTAACACTGACAGGAAAAGGAATCGACAACCAACCATTAGCGCCACGACGCCTTCCATGGGGGGAACCCAGGCCCTCGACGTCGTGAGACGGAGTGCCCGATTTCCCTTCCCCAGCCCCTGGCGGGTTCCGTGCCCCAGTATTGAATGCTCGGTCGAGCAGCATGCTGGTCTTCCAACACCTCTGAAAGCCATCGGTCTTCGTATTGAGGAGAAGAGATTCACGTCGGGTTCACCATTTTTCTGTTTAGGTGCGGATGTGCGTCGGGTTGTTGTTCCGACGCTGTTCCGCCAGGACGCGTTCGCGCGTGCACCCATCGACCCGAGGGGATGGGCGCGCGGCTTGTGGCCCCGCAGTCCCGCTTTCCAAGGGCGGGCAGCATCCGTCCCTTATTCAGGGGCGTCTGCTCCTTGATCGAAACTGGGATGATGGGATGTCGGCTCCTCCTTCCGTGGACGTCTCCTCGGAACTCGTCGCCTAATCTGGGTCTCCCTCATAGATTTAAGACGTGCTCGTGAATCTCGTTCCCGGCGCCATGTCTCCATGGACGCCGGTTAATTACGCTGCTTCCGCCCGGATGCTCCAAGGAGTCTGGTCGAGGCCGCAACCTGCGGTGAGGAGACCGGGTAGCTCTGGGTGTTGGGGGCGTGTCTTAACACTGCGGCTCTGCATGTCTGCCTTCCGTCCCTAATAGGGCTTCTCGAAGGCGTGATGGCCTGAGGCATCCCGCGCTGGGTGCGGGGAACTGCGTTACATGAGGTTTTCCTCAGCTTCCCATGTTTAACACGGGGTATGCCGCGAGTTTAACGTCCAGCGGGGACGGCATCAGACTGATCAACACGAGAAGTGGATCAGATGACAGAACCCCTTGCGGGGAACCTCCGACGCTGGGGCTAGCACATGGGCGGCTTCCCGAGTGAAGTGGAGTGGAATGAAATGGCATGACCCCACCGGGATGTGGCGGCCCGGGTAAGGATCAGGATGGATGATGGAGTGAAGAGCTTGGACCCCGTAGGGGCTTCCTACGTACCGCACGTTAGCGCGGGTCAAAGTCAGCATAGTTCGGGTATACAGTTTAACGTCATGCTGGACGTCGGCAAGCCGACTCACGAAGAGGTCGAGGCCGCCGGGCGGAGGATTGAACCGAACCACCTCGCACAGAGGGGGATGGAACGGCCGGGTGGATCACAGTTTCACGTCATGCTGGATGCTGAAAAGAGAAAAAGGCAGTGGGGAAGCACAATGGAGATACACATGTGCAGTCTCCCACGAGGGCGGATTCAAAGGTGAATCGACGCAAGTGTGAACCCGGGAGGGGTCCACTGATGGACGAACCGACGTGAATATGGCCGGGATGACCAAGTGGTGGGCTTGGACCTCGGAGAGGCTTCCTACGTACCCTGTTTAGGAGACAGGGATCAAAGTCCACGTAGTTCGTTCTGTCAGGACTTACGCACTGAGGCAGCCCGGATGCGGCAAAGCTCAGTTGGAGAGGGACTTGGGCCGAAGGTGAGAGACCTCGATCCCTGTCACAACCTCTACTGGCTTTGGCAGTGGGGAAGCGCAATGGAGATACACATGTGCAGTCCCCCACAAGGAACTAGGGGTTTGTAATACCCTACCCCCGTGGGCGAAGGCCACTCTAATCCCGACATCCCTGCAGAGACGAGCGGGTGGGGGCCACATCCAAACCGGGAAGGGGACCCTGAGTGCGAGGCACGGGATCGGGTGAAGCGGATGGTTTAACGTCTTGCCGGACGAAGTACAGTTTAACGTCGTGTGTTGAGGACGAAGCAGACGGTTTAACGTCTTGCCGGACGAAGTACAGTTTAACGTCATGTGTTGAGGACGAATGCAGTTTAACGTCGTGTTGGACGAAACACTTGGCAGTTTAACGTCTTGTAGCGCGGACGTTGTGGTGCCGCCGATGGGTCCGTGTCACTTCGCGCAAGCCTAGGGGGCCGCACGGGAAGACAATGCACGGTGCGGGCACCCGGGATGAGGATCATCGGGCGCCACGCAGGGGGGTACCCTCAGGGGGTCAAAGGGGGAGACCACGGTGGATTGCGCGCAAAAGAGGAGCTTGGCGCGCAATTGGACGGGCTGGCGCGCAATTTGGGCCAGCACTTTGCGCGCGGAAGAGGGAGATTGCGCGCACCGGGCTTCGGATAGCGCGCGGGGGCAACGGCTCATTCCTTAACGAATGGCCACTTTGAAAAAGGGGGGGGGGTGCGCGCAATCGGGCTGGATTGCGCGCACCCGGGGGCAATTGCGTGCAAGAGGCTTCTTTTGCGCACGAATGACTTTGGGTGAAGGGTTATTCAAAAGAAAGGAGCCAAAGGGATTGCGCGCGAAGGCGAACCCCGAGGCTTTCTTGCGCGAAAGAAAGGAGGTTACCTGAAGATCGACATTGCGCGCGGAAGGGGTTGGATTGCGCGAACGAGCGACTCTTCGAATTCCGGCAACCTTCAAAACGTCGGGGGTCGCCTTATATTTATAGGCAACCCCGGGTGCGGAATCGGGTCCGCGGGCACGGAACTTCCTTCGCAGGCGCGGAATCGGGCCCGGCGCGCAAGGGAGTCGCACGGGCCCCGGGCGCGCAATATTGCGCGCCGGCCCAGCGTATTGCGTGCATCCCGGGAGGTTTGCGCGCGACACTACAACTTTGCGCGTGGGTCTCCAAAATTCTGCGCAAGGCCTTCGGGCCCTCCGAAACATGCTTCTGACTCCAAATATGACCTCGCTTTCCACATCCGGAGCTTCGTTTGGGAACAACGGACTTTTCCGGCGTCTACAACAACACCATTCAATGTGACGCTTATTACCACATTCAAAAATCTTCTAAAGTGATATTTATTTATTTATTTTAGCTCATTTAAAATTTATTATTACTTTGCATCGTGGATATTGTGAAGAAGACAACAATGATACATCAGATAACATCATTTACCTTAAAACACCATAAGCATGAAATATCATAGATCTGTTTATGACTTGAACAAATTTAACTACATAATTTTCCAAAATATTTTGTGTCATAAGAGTGGGGGATCTCTTCATGTCACTTTCATATTCTTTCTTTCCTGTAATATATTTCCATGTGATCATGGTTACGAAAAATATAGTACATCCTAATAAAATATACATACCTTTGAATACATTTCCATTCGTTGGATGTGACAACATGTCTCCCATGATTTTATATCAGTATTTCCATACTTTAAACATACATTGTTTATCCAATGAACCCATTGAAATAATTTTTTTCAACAGTATACTTTGAATATTTTCTCACCACATATTATATTGAAATTATCCTCCTTTAATAAATGTAGATTTATGGTCATCTTGTAACTGACTGAAGGATATTTGTGATAATCTTTAGCGGTTGATTTTATCATTATAATATAAATCCATCTGTCAATATTTTCAATCACAAAATGACTCTTCTTAATCATGAATTCAAAATTATATATGTAATAATTTATTTCATTATACACAAATTGTTTTCTTAAATAAGACATTGAGGATTCAAAATGTTTATCCTTTTATTTTCTTTACTCCATCTCATAATCAAGTGTATACATTATATCACTTTGATACTTCGTATTATTGTTCATTGTTATGATGGAATCATATAAATCAAATACTTAATCTATAAAATTTCTTTTTTATTATTCTAAATATGATATATAAGAAGAGTTATTTTCAATTTTCGACTTAAGAGTTATATTTAACTCCTCAAATCTTTAATCTCATATTAATTTTTGTTTAAACATTCTCTCTATTTACCACATGATTTGGTTACCTCTTATTTACCAAAAAACTCTTGTAATTAAGGTGTTATGAAACATGTATCTTTATACCTATAGTAAAAACCTTCTAAAAATTATATTCAGTTATACAGAGAGAATAATTTTTATTTACCTCCATGGGAATACTCAACTTTTTATATGTCTTTATCTTGTTTTTATTCTTCTTTATTATTAACATTTGAAATTATTATATAAAATAATTTCTATCATGATCTTAAAATGGTCTATAGTCTATACTTATAGAAAAAATCTTGTTTTCTTCTCCCAATAAATATTCTTCTACATATAACTCTTCTAAATTTAACCACATTTCCTATGATATATTACAATAGACTATTTTCTTGGAAACACCTTCTTTTAAAGAATATTCTAAATGTTAATTGGCAAAAATATCAATATATATTTTTATTTGATTAGTCTCAAATGAAATTTCATTATGGTTTAGTAATAATTATCCAATTAACAAGATATTACTTGAGATACCAACATGTTCTTCAAAATACAAGAAGAATTCATTCTTCAAGTTATAAAATTTATTTCTATAAAATACATTATAATTAAACATTTGAACCATATATTTCATAATCTTCTCAAACTATATATGTTTGGTTGAATTTATAAAAGAACATATGGCTCTAATACCACTTTTAGGGACTGGGGGCACCCTAAGAGGGGAGGGGGGGTTAATAAGGGTGTTATTAAAATTAAAATTCTTTTAAATTCAACCATTTATGATATTTTTCATTAGGATATTGTTCCATCATTGGAAGAAACACTATTAATTCCAAGAATTATTTTAAAATACAATAAGAAAAATAATGATATGTAAATGAATGGAACACGTAGATTTTACTTGGTTATCCTATAATAGACTACTCCAAAGAGAATAAACTCATAATTGTGCTGGTGTATCACTATAACCGAATATTTGTGTGGATATAATATTTTGGTAAGGCCACTCCTCACCAAGTCTCAATTTCCTATACAAGTCCAGAGAAAGAAAATCCTGGTCAAGGATCAATTTCTCTTCTTATCCTCTGCACACTACTTTGGTAAAGGTATCATTTTATATAATTTAGGTATTATTGTAATTTTTATAACATAAAAGACACTATAAGATATATCCTTGAAATATTCATTATAAATTCTCGATGTTGATGATCCCATGTAATCTAGTGTTCTACTTCTAAAAAATATTTTCCAAATCTAATCAACTCTTAGCAGGTAGATTGGCGTCAATGATCTTCAATATGAATTCACAAATAAAAAAAATCCATATGATATTAACAGTAATAAAAATATTCTTAATACATTTTTCATCATTTAACAATCCATATATATCAATGATATTCATAACTACTTATGTATATGAGTAGATTAGAAGTATTATTCAATTTAACCCTTTTCTAGTTCCAGTTCTTTAATGGTAATCACTACACTCCATCTCTTTCAAACCTAATATTCTCTTACTTGAACACAACATTCTTCCACTTAAAATAAAATTGATTTTAAATTCAATACAATTATAAAGTAACATTTTCTCTCATAAACCATATATTCAATGAAATCCATATTTCTATCACCTTCCTTCAAGTAAAAAAATTTCTTTCTCCGATTTATATACTTATATATTTTCCCTCTTTGTTATATATATATATATATATTTTAATTTATGTTTTATACAGTATAATATAATACAAAAAAATAATTTTTGAATTTGAAAATCAAAATTGAAACCACAGTTCATCTTTATCATTCTCTCTATTAAATATGACCTTTTCATTATATTTTAGTAAATAATCACCATTAAAATCGATATAGGTTTTTGAAAGTCAACCCATAACTTAAAAATAGTTTTCAAAGGGAAAAACACTAGAAAAATGGAATAACTCCGAGATTTTCAAACACTATGACATGATGTTATGGAAACCACAGTATAACAAGGATTACCAGACAAAAAAATCATTCAAAATTCTTGTGTCCTGATTATTTTCCAATGTTGAAATAATCCTAAAAGAATCGATACTCAAAACTCTAACCTATGTGATGTGGGTTGAATTTTATTAATTTTTTGATCATACATGAAATAAACCATCTTCTTCAATACAACACATTCCATTAACTTCACAAAAAACATAGAATAATTACCCATGGATTATAGAAATTTTTTAATCACAAAACACAAATAACTATGGAGTTGTCTTCTTCTAGTACTTATTTCAAAACCTCTAGTCAGTTCAATATTCCAGGAAAAACTCATTATGATTATGAACATGTTTAAATTGGAATTCCCTATTTTGGATGGATATTCTCCCTAAAAACCACACCAAGTGAAATGGATTGGTGCGACCTATTTTTGAAAATTCTTTAACCACAAACCCCTACAGCTCCACTACACCTAGAGAGGAATTTACCTCTATGAATGATTGATGAATTTTAGAGTTACCTTTAAAAAATTCCTATTCTATGGGATGATACTTACATAGATTTAGATTTATACTTTCTATTAACAATTATACAACCTCAATAATCTACCCAACCTATGATTTTTTACCTTGATGCATCCTCATTTTTATATTTACCTTTATGAGTACTACTTAATGAACTTTATGAAAATCAAGTGACTTCCATTACCCTTATGTGAGTCTATTTTAAAATTATTCACAACATCAAAAAACTTAAAAAGAATTTATTTTATTTATATTCTTATTCATAACTATTCATACTCTATTAATACACCATATAATATAGTTCTCACTACCTCGACCTCTTGTGAACATAACTCGTCATTAATCTACATTATAATACCTTCACTAATTATCAATACTTCATTAAATATTATTAATAATTATTTTCCAATATAATAGCCATATCATCATTAAATCAAAAATCATTCTCATTAATGAATTTATTAATTAATTATTAAACATCTATTATTTTCAAATAAATCCAATATAGAATGTCTTGTTTGTAATAAGGGTCAGTAGTAGGTGGTCCACTACCATTTCATGTATCGGGTGATATATCATCAATTATTCATAAGTGATGGTGAGAGGAGGTGAATAGGGGTGTAACTCATTGAGGAAGATAAGGTAGAAATGTACATTCACCACATTTATAGGAAGACCTCTTGTACAGTGTCATCAGTCTATATTTTCAGGAAATATTAAGACTAACTTAACCTTTAAGGAAAAAGAGTTATATTCCTATATAAATTATGAAAATATTTAGAGGTTATTAATTTGGGGTACCTAAAAGAGTATTGGGTATAATCCTTATCAATCCCTAGAATCCAATTCTTAATCAGTGGTATGGTCTATTGGGGGTAGTCAAAAAATATCTAGAAGACTAGTTGTGGAGGCTGAAGTGGTGGATATATCCAATTAGCTTCTGTTAATTATTAAAGGAATGGATTAATATCTTAGGGTTAGTATGAGTAGCTATGTGGTATATATGACATTAATAAACCTATAAATGATGTTGGACATGAGAATTATACTTTTATATGTATTATCATTATATCTTCTATTTTAAAATATTCTCTATTTGATACAATTTCTTCTAATTAATTTATTTTTAAGAAATTTTAATTTCTTCTTTAGCATAAAGTTAAAGCCTTATCATCATATATGTGTCTTGATATACCTTTGGGGAAGAGGTTAGAGTAGGTAGAGAGGTGTTCATATTGTGTATTAGTAGTGGCATTATTTTGGTATAATTGGGAAGTCATGGTTATTTATTTGTAAACATTTAATTTTATTCTAGTAATGGATTGTATATCTTAATTTAGATCTTTTATTGACTAATATTACATAATAATATCTTTATCATATCTTACTGGTATTCAGTATACTTTACGTGGATATTAGTAGAACAATAAGTTATAGATGGTCCTGATTAGGTATAGGTAGGAGTGATTATAACAAAGTTAGTTTTTCTTATTCTTCAGTCAGTTGATTTATTGTAGTGTAATTCCATACCACCTATAGTGGACTTATATCTGGATGTATTCCATGGATATTTTTTAGGACTACCTCTAAAGTGGGAAGTCAAATTTACTATCAACTTTGTGTTTGGAACTAAACTAATTTCAATTCCTCTTTACCATATAGCTCTAACTAAATTTAATTAATTATAGATTTAGTTATAGGATCTTGAAGATTAAGTATTTATCCATCCAGGAACATCTACATGGGGTACTTAGTTATCTTTACTACAAAATCCGATAGGATTATTAATTTATTTATAGAATATTAGAAGTTGTACTAGTTCACGACCAAGAAACACTTCCCTTTTCATAAAATTGATTATATATTTGATCAATTAAAGGGGGAAAGGTGTCTCTAAAAAATTTACTTTTTATTAGGTTATCACCAAATTAGAGTGAGAATAGATGATATTCCTAAGATTAATTTATGAATATGATATGAGAACTTTGAATATCAGGTAATTCTCATTGGACTAATCAATTCTCTTAATTTTTTTATAAGATTAAGGTAAAATGTTTTTCATCTATTTATAGACACTTTTTTTGTATTTTTGTTGATTATATCCTTATTTTATCATGGTGTATGGATGAGAATAGTTAACATATTTGTATTTTTTGGATACTTAGCAGGAATAAAAGCTATATGGTATGTTATATAAGTGCTAATTAAATATTCAAGTGGTCAAATTATTTGGGAATATTATATCTAATGTGGGTATATCTATAGATCCCGATAAAGTGGAATCGATGTTTTACTAGAAGGTCCTTATAAATTTCATTAAAGTTCAATGTTTTATTAGACTCATGGGGTTTTATCCCGACCTTAGTTAGGACTTATCTAGAATTGATACTCTTATGATTTCCTTAATAAAGAAAGGATATAAATTCACATGGTTAGATATATGTGAGTCAACATTTCAAAATATAAATGATTAGTTTTCCACTGCTCCATTTCATATCTTTCCTCATCCAGATGAGGGATTTGAGATATATTAAAATGCACCATCATTCAGGATCAACTATATCCTTATATAGTATCCTTGGGTAATGGAATATGGTTTTATAAACATATTTCCTCATGAATTGTACTACCATAATCATGACTTATAATTGGACACTATTATACATTCCTTAAAGTGTTGGAGGCATTAACAATACGACAATAATTTCATGGTGTTCATAGACCACAATTCCTGAAATATATCTTTTCTCATTGAGATTAGAATCTTAGTAAATGTAATCGGGTATAATACCACCAATCATTTTCTCCAGATATCTAACATTCTCCTTGTAATGGAAACATAGTGTAATACATCCTTATCCACAAGGTTTACCCTCAAAACGTTATTAAAGTGAAGAATGAATAGTGGTTAACATATTTCATGGCATAAATCCACTTTGATGTGGTCAATGATAATGATGGAATACACCAATGTCATATTGACCTTACATCCCATATTGTGGAGTGTGTAAGGACTCTTAGATATGTAATCTAGATTGTATCATTATTTAAGTGAAAATTAATGGAGGGAGATCCTAAATAGATTGTTTTAGGATTCCTTATATTTCTTATATAACTATGGAATACTATTTATCACAACTAGTATGAGTGAGAGTGTGATGAAATAATATCATTCTTCTTGATAGACTATTCATCCTAGAATCAAAAAGATGTATTGTGATGTTATTTACTAGTTCTAGTGTTAAGAATTAAAAAGGAGAGACATGGTTAATCACTGGGTTCTTTCCCTATGATTATGTAAAGGAAAAACACCAAAGGATCATAGGAGAGACCAGTCCAATTTTTTTCCAATTAGGAAATTGGATGAAATTATGATAGACTTCATGATTAGCCTACTGATTACATTGAGTGGTCAATATATAGTATGGTTGATCAGGGATTACCTGACCAAAATGGCTCACTTCTAATGAATTGAAGAAGCCTCTTCAGTTGAAATGCTTAAAAATTTATATGTAAGGGAGATCATGGAACCTCATGGTATAATTTAAAGTATTATTTAAGATAGGGAACCAAAATGTACATCTCAATTTAATAAAGTGCTACAATGGCCATTGGGTTCATAGATAAACATAATTTCTAATTTTCACTCATATATGAATGGTCAGTCCAAGTAGACCGTTCATATTTAAGAATAAATAATATGGGTTTTCTTTACTAGTTTCAATGGATCATAGGATAATCAACATTCATTAGTTGACTTATCTTATAATAATAACATTTATTCATCCATTTATATGGTTCCCTTTAAATCTCTATGTGTATATTTATGTTGTTATCTATTGTGCACGATGCTGACATGAGAATCTTTTGTGATCGGGTTTATCATAATCCAAGAGATGACCGAGTAAGTAAATATGATCCAAAGATAGATTTTAAAAACTCAAATCAGTAAAATTAATATATCTATTATCAAAGGTGACCTCTGGAATTCTAGTTGGATGATCATCTTTTTTTCCAAGTATCCACAAGTTTGGATCATTAATGAATGGATAAGAAAGGGGAGCTGACAGAAAAATATGCCAGGACTTTATAAATCCTAGGAATAATTTGATAATTTTCTTATCATCTAGACTTACTATTTAAATTATTCTCAATTCATAAAACTTTTCACATATCACAGTCAGGTAAGTATGTTTGTGACCCTTCACATTTCATTTTGTATGAAAACTTGGATTTTGAGGCCTATAAATCCTACATCAATAATATTTTAAGTATCCTTAATTTAAATATGAAGGTGCTATGGGGAAATTTTATTCATATAGTTTGAGTAAGGTGGAAACATGGAAATCCCTAGGGTGAAACATGGGAGTGGGAAGTTGATATGAAGATGCAATGTCTAGACATATTCCCATAGAAAGCTTCATGAAGTTATTGGGGATGAGAAGCATGATGATATAGATGTTATAAATACCATGACCTCTATGGACATGTAATTATGTCTAATTTCAATCCATTTTATTTTATTTTTGGTATATTTTGTTGAAAAATAGGTGTTAGGTGATTTAAAGAGGAGTTTGTGTAAAAAGAGGAAGGGAGTGAGGTGCAAGAAACACTAGGTACTTAGTGTCTTAGTACTAGGTTTGGAGTAGGGAAACAAGGATATGGGTGGTCCTTTCATGATTCACCGGGATATTGATATCTTAGTACTAGGTACTCACTAGGTTCCTAGGTATAATACATTTTATAAATGGTTTTTTGTCATTTTAACCCTAAATTTAATACATAAATATTTGGGTGGGTGGGTTAGGATTTTTTTATCATTTTCCTCCATTTATATCTCTCAACCCCCCCCCTCCTTCTCTAGCTGTCCAAGAGGATCCTCCTTTAATCCTTGATCTAAGGGAAATGATTGGTCAAGAAATATCACTTTTAATGGGATACGACCATAAATCACCTATAATAATATTTGTTCTTATTTTCCTAGTGGGAAATAGATGTAATATTAAGCATCCTTAATATTGAGATATCTCTTGTAAAAATAAATCATTATGGTTATCAGATATATAAAATGGATTTCAAAAATATTTTCATTAATGGAAATGTAGTCAAGGAAATATATATTATATAACTTGAAGAATTTGAACTTCTAAATAATACTGTTATAGTTTGTATGGTTCAATGATCCATTTATGGATTGAATCAACCTTCTTAGAGTTTGAACATTCAGTTTGATGATGCAATAAAAATGTCTAGTTTCATAAAAACATGGATGATTCTTGATTATATAAATGGGTTAGTATAGTGTTTTGGTATTTTTGATAATATATATAGATGAAATACTAAATATCAAAAATTACACCCTAACTTTATATAATGTAAATATGTAGTTGGGAAAATACTTCTCAATAAAAGAAATCAGTGAAGTAACCTATAAATTGGATATGAATATTTATAGAGATTGATCAAAGAGTCTCCATAGAATGAGTCAAAACACATATATTGGTAAAGTACTAAAGAGGTTTAGCAAGGAGAACTCCAAGAAAAGGTCTTTACCAGTGTTTTATAGCACAAATCATAGTAATATTCAATATCATTATAAAGAGATAGAAAATATCGATTATATTCTTTATGTATACACCATAAGATATATCATATATTCCATATTATTTTCTCAACCCAATTTCACTTATTATTTGATCATAATAAGTAGATACCAGTTCAATCCTAGTGAATGTCACTGGGTTATTATGAATAATAACCCTAATTACTTGAAAATAAGTAAGGATTTATTTGTAAAGACTCGAATTTTTTCCATGTAATTTTTTAATTATATGGAATTATTTCAAGATTGTGAAATCTGAAGGCGCGTGATTCCGAGGCCCGGAGTGCTCGGAATGATCTGTCGAAATATTGATAATCATTAAATAGTGCATGTAATCAGTTTTCCTGAAAAAGTGGAATAAATCTTAAATGGTGACCTAGATCATAAATATGAGGGCACCATTGTGTTTAGGATAGTGGGTTTACCCTAGGCACAACATAATTTTAGTCAACGCATGCCTCATATGAGAAAAACTGAAAATGGAGTAATTGTAAATAAAATAATTAAATAAAACTATTTTATTTTTCAAATGATTATAACTCATGAATGGTAACGCGGATTGAAAATCCAAGACCACTGATGAACTTGTAAGGGTATGCTTTCCTTAGACTGATACTAACATTGGCCGGTGAGAGCCACCAGTGAAAGTTATTTTTTGGCCGTAAATAAAATAATTAAGTGACAATTATTTTATTGTAAAATCCATAATGTCTAAATGGAAACTCAGATTGAAAATATGAGAGTACCGTTGGGTTCGTTGGGGGCGTGTTCTATTTAGGTGGATCCTAACTTCGACCAGTGCAGTTTGAGGGTGAGCACTAATAATTTATTGAACTTTTTTGGGTACGTTCAGTAAACACGCATGAGACATTTTCTAACATCAGAACTGTTGCTCAGATTAATAATCCAAGGGCACTATTGAATCTATAGTGTTGGGATTCTCTTAAGGGGGGTTTTACTTTGACCACAGTAGTTCTAGAGAAAATTTTATGTTTTGAAACTTTTTAAAAGAATTGAAATAAAATAATGAAATTATTTTATTTCACATCCTCCAACGGACAAGTAATGGGGTTGGGCCAGTGACGTTTCAAGCCAATAAATGGCTTGAACTTCCATCCCTAAGTAACAACATCTTTGGGGAATTAGAAAGATTTCTAATTGATGAGCCCCATTAAATTCTAATGTTGTTACTTACCCTCCCCCTCTTCTATATACATGGATCTTGGGAAGGGGTATCGGCAAAGCTTCGCCAAGCAATGAAGTGCTAAAGGAGCACCATGACACCAAACCCTTAGAAGACGGACCCGATCCCAGTAGGAGGTGTTGTGTGGCACCGAACCACGAACCGGAGGACGACGTGCGAGCGACGTCATCAGAAGCCTATTGCGGGAACGAAGAACACTGACACACCTTCAAGTGCCGACATTTCTCTTACGTTTCTAGGTACGTGGGTTTATTCATTTATGTTTCCTTAAAATATTCCCTCTTCTGCGTTCTTGAAAATTATATGAAGAACACGGGTCAACCGACTAACGGGTTGATCAATAAATCATTCATTTTGTGGGAGGTTGTTATGGGGTATCCTTGTGGGGTTTTGTTTGTTGTTGAATACAAGAAATTGTTAAACCTATTTTATCCTCCCTTTGATCACGAGATATCATGGAGGGCATGGGCCTAAAAAACCCAACCCAAACCCTCCACAACTTTGTTACCCTTGCACCTTCCATGGAAGACCGCCGGTGCATCGACACTAACCAGCTATGAAGGAGGTGACACAACAATGCACGCTGATAGAGGAGGCCACGACATGAATCCATGGAAGACATCAGAGTGGCCGATCCTGACCGATCACGAGGGAGGTGCATCACGTCGTCACATGCCGTAGGTGTGCAAAGGGGCTGTATCTCGTCAGCTACGATAGACGGAGAAGGCTGTTGGCTCATCGGCTGGCCGCGGAAGGGAAGGGTGGCACATCGTCGCGTGCCGCCAATGAGTAGGAGACCACGACCGAAGCCGCGACGGAGGAGGTGGAACCCACACCTCCAGCGGGTTCTGTGGAGATCAGGCGATGCCCATGTAGTGCCACCACTTTAAAGGCCGAACGACCTTTGGCCGTTCGGGATCTCAGGGTAGTGGCTCCCCCGAGTCGACTAACGGAAGCACAGTGGGCCACGGTCTTTGTGGCCGAACCACCCACCAGCGGGCCGCCGCCTAGTGGGATGGGTCCTGTGCCATCGGTCGGGATGCCCCTTTGTGGGCCCCTCCCTACAAGGGTCGGGCCACCATTTTTGCGGGTCGGGTGGGTCCGATCGGGTTGGACCGGACTCGGGCCCAGAAACACTTAAAGGGCCTTATCTTGATAACCAGACATCTGTTTGATGAACCATCTACAACATTTGGTTCCTTGGGGAAAGATGGTCCTTTTGAATTACTCTATGAGAGTTTTGGATAAACTTGGAGTATGGTCGGGTTGAATCACACCTGAATCAAACTAGGCCATTGACACTGAAATGCCAATAACGTATAGACCGAGCGTCTGGTTGATGGGCCGTTTGTTGCATTGGAACCCTTGTGACAAGAGATATCATCAGGTTACTTATTTTTGAGACATCGTGCTAGTTGAAATACGACCGATGGCTTGGGGAGCGGTTCTCCCAAGCGCGCTACGTACAAAACACTACGACAGGCTGAGACCTGATGACTGCCAATGTTTTGACTCTGAGTGACTCGACAACCATGGTATGTGATGGAGAGGAGTACCTCAGTAGGACATGGTGGGGGAGCAACTCTGTGTGACCCAGAAGATCCATGATACATGATGGGGAGGAGTACGTCGGCAGTTCAAGGTTAGTGGGAAGCGCCTCTGTGTAACATGACAGACCTATTATACTCGATATAGGAGGAGATCTTCAGCATCCAAGGTGTTCAACATTGTGACTTGGAATGTTACTTGTTCGTTGGCCTATATAATACATCGCTAGCTATCAGCATTAATAGTGATCTTATGTGGGTCACCATCATATCCCGTTTCTCTGAGTTGTATACCTAGTCTGATATGAGACTCTAATTGAGTCGTGTCTATTAGTTTATGATTTGTGATTGAGATCATGCCTTGTGGTTTTCATTGTGAAATTATGAGAGACATTAGGGGGTATTGGGGTCCCTACTAAGTATCATTATACTCACCCTTGAATGTTCTTCACCCACACCTTGTTGTGTCTTGTGCAGACGATGAGCAGCAGGGCTGAGGCTTGAGGGAGCCTAGACTAGGTTGTATGCAGAGGATACAGGCAGACATGGAGTGCTGAAGAGGTGATCTGTACCTACCCTTCAGGTAGTATTCATAGAGGATGAATCAGTAGATATTTTCCCCTTCTCATTTGTATTTTTAAATTTATTTGTATTTGTATTTTTAGTTGTACTTTTACTTTTAGTTGATCTTGTATTCTGGACCCTTTTACTTTCATCACTCCTTTTTTACTACAGAAGATTACTTCATAGTTTCTTCTTGTTGTGTTCTCAGACCCTTTGTTTGTACAGGTTTAAAGGAAATGACTTAACTTTTTATGGAATACCCCTTTTGGTGCTAGTATCCAGCCCTTGGCCTATAGAAGGCCGGATTGGGGTAGTCACGGCACATGCCCTGGGGGACATGTCGTGAAAAAGTGGTATCAAAGGACTTCGGTTCTACCGAAGAACTAGAACTCTGATCTTTTCTGTGAAGCAATAGTGTTAAGTGTTATGAGTGTGGTTTTTAGTTTTGGGAGTCCAGTGCTGGTGCGGAAGCCGACATATCCATACACCAATACGCTGAATTCTAATTTCCAACTCAGTGCATCAGAACACTGATTTCGTGTGTTTTAAAAAGATTACTTTTTGATCTCTTGAGTCATCTCACCAGGTATAACTTATTGACCATGACACACCTATCTTATTCTAGGATGCCACCACATGGAAAACCATCCAAGATTCTCGGAATAGTATGTGATGATGGACCACCGAGCAATGAGGCCTTAGTTCAGGGCCCTCTTATGGCATTGGCACCTTCAGGTGGTGTACCAGCAGCACCACTACTCGTTGGGTAGCTGTTACCACCAGCTTCACTAATAGAGGATTCACACCGACTGAGCGTGTTGCACAATTTCCAGTGGTAGAGGGATCTGAGGTTCCGAGGTGCGATGAACCCATAGGTAGTTGAGGACTAGCTGGAGGTTGTTGCTAGAGTTTTCTTCTTTGTTTGGACACTAGTTGATTTTATGGTAATCCTAGTAGCCAGCATTTTTCATGAAGCAACAGGGAGATGGTGGAGCCTGATGCTCCAGATACATGATGAGGCGACCCTCATCTAGGTGGACATTGAGGGCCTTTTCAAGGTCAGAGTTCACCCTAGTGACCATACGCTCTGTGTGTATATAAGAGCTATTGCACTTACAGCCGGGCAGCAGGACAGTGGCCCAGTACTCAGCGAGGTTCACTGATCTATCCCGCCACTCCACCAACATGGAATGAGTCCCCTTCTTTAGGGCCCAGACCATTGAGTAGGGTCTCCTATAATATATTAGAGAATCTATGGTATCACTTAGCATACCAACTCAGGATAGGGTGCTAGAGCGAGCACTATTGGTGGAGAGATTCCCAGCTGAGAAGGAACTCACAGCGAGTGCCACCACCGGACGTCAGGTAGTAGAGTCGTCTGCAGCAGGTTGCAAGTAAATGGCATAGAGGTCCAAGAGAACCAGATCTTCTAGTGGATGACGCTGGGATAAAGGGTCAGAGGTGTGAGGTTCACAAGGTAGAGGAAGATAGGTGAGGGACACAAATTGTTACACGTGTGGCGAGTAGGGTCACATGGCTCACCACTGTCCAACTCGCTATACAAATGACCATAAGATAGTCGAGGGATCGCTGAGGTATAGGCATAGGTTTGAGCGATGAGTTCCACAGTGTGGCAGATGTGGCAGAGGAGCTGGCTGTGTAGTAGGTGGTGGGCGGTGTTTCGAGATTCTACCACCACCACTACCAGGTTGTCCCCACCAGGCTCAGGGTGATGAAGGACATGGGAAGGGAGTAGCTATATTTGGTTAAGGAGTGTGAACCAAGGGCTCTAGAAGTGATTCTAGGTACGATCTATGTCTAATACTAGCGGCTATATTAATAGACATAGGTACCAATCATTCCTTCCTTCCACAAACCTTGTCCAAGACCTAGAGTTTCTGGTTAAACCATTGACTTGACCCTTACATCAAGAGATACCTTTGGGAGGAGACTCGATTGTCACACTTATGCCGGTGGTGTGATCTGAACCTTGAGGCAAGAGTTTCAGTTGGAACCTCTTGGTGGTAGTGTCGAGGCCTTATGAAGTTAGTTTGGGTATGGACCAGACATCCACAGTTCATACTCAGATTGACTGTATTAGGAAAAATGGTTGTGGTTTATCTACACTATTGAAATGGGGTTTTCCTTGGTCGGAGAAAATGGAAACCCAGGAAGCACATGATAAACTCATGCATATGAGGGTTCATCCAATCACTCTTGAGTCAGACAGACTTTCCATCGTGGTAGCAGGAGTTTTGAGTTTTGAGTTCCCAAGAGGAGTGGTAGATTATGGAGACATATTTTCAAAAGATGTTTCCAAGATTACCTCCCCGAAGGGAGAAGGACTTATTATTTGGCTAGGTACTACCAGAGATTCGTGCCTAACTTTCCAGAGTTTCATCACCCTTTTCATCTTTGATGAAGAAGGGACAACCCTTCGTATGGGCGGAGAGATGCTAGTAGAGTTTCTAGGAGCTGAGGTAGAGACTGATGAGTGACCCCATCTTGATGCTACCAAAAGAGGGAATTGGGTATGTAGTATACTATGACCCATCATGGACCAGACATGGGTGTGTCCTAATGCAGGGGTGAGCAGTGATCACTCATGGCTTGCGACAACTGAGACAACATGCGCAGAACTACGATACCCATGACATGGAGTTAGCAACAATTGTCTTTGTGCTGAAGATGTGGAGGAATTACTTGATCCAAGAATGTTTTATAGTGTACTCTGATCACAAGAGTCATAGGTATATCTTATCTCAAAAGGACCTAAACCTGAAACAACGATGATGGCTAGAGTTCCTCCTAGACTATGACCTTGAGATAGTCTATACTCCTGAGAAGGGGAACGTGGTAATATGTGCACTCAACAATATTTCTACTCTACAACTACTGAGTGTGGAATTAGAGCAGCTAGACGCCTTGCAGAAACCCATCATGGATAAGGATAGAGGATCTTACCTCCAGCCTATGACTGTCACTCCCCCAATTCTTTAGCAAATTTGGGGGGGGGGGCAAGGGGGAACAACTTGAGATGTTGATTGCAAGACCTGACATGCTCAGATATCATTAGGATGGTGTCTTGAAAAATTATCTGAAGGTGGGGAGTATGTCATCCTCTTCATAGGACAGGGTACCGGTGATTCTTCGTGAGGAGGTGTTGAGAGAGATCCATACATCCCCTTTAACGGTACATCCAAGAGTGGAGAAATGTACCAGAACCTCCAGCATCAGTACTATTGGCAAGAGATAAAAGAAGCAGTGGGTGAATTTGTATCACGATGCCTCACTTGTTAGAAAGTGAAGACTGCACAAAGTTGGAAAAAGTATTACACTGATATGAGGAGGGATACCATGTCTTCCTACGAGTCTCACCTCAACGAGGTTTGCAAAGATTTGGTTGGGGTGACAATTTATCTTTGAAGATCATCTGACCTTTCTAGATTCTCATCAGAGTGGTCGAAGTGGCGTACCATCTATTTCTTTCCCCACAGATGCACCAGGTGCATAATGTTTTCCATGTGTCACAGCTGAGGAGATGTGTGGATGATCCATCACTCGTTATCAACTAGGTTGAGTTGAACGTTGATGATGTGGTTACTTTTAGGGAGTTCCTAGTGGAGTTTGTGGATCAAAAAGATCATGTCCTTCATGGGTGGTCAATACCTCTGGTGCATGTTCGTCGGTAGCACGGGAACCTCCAGGAGAGCACATGGGAGAGGGAGGCTCAGATTCATGCTCAGTACACCCCATTTTTTTTCTTAGTCTATATTGTGGATTTTGGGAATGAAAATCCATAAGGTGGGGAGAATGTAAAGACCTGCATTTTTTATTGTATTTTTTTTAATTATATGGAATTATTTCAAGACCGTGAAATATATCAACATTATATTTCAAGGCCCAGAGTGCCCTGAATGATCCATCAAAGTTTTGTTAAACATTAAATAGAACATGTAAGAAGTTTTCCTAAAAAAGTGGAATAACTCTTAAACAGTTACTGGAATCAGAAATCTGAGGGCATCATTGCATTCAAGATGATGGGTTTAACCTAGGAGCGACATAAGTTTAGTTGGCACATGACTCCTGTGGGAAAACCTGAAAATGGCATAACCGTAAATAAAATAGTTAAATAAAATTATTTTATTTTTCAAGTGGTTATAAATCACTAATGGTAACTCCGATTGAAAATTTGAGACCACCACTGAACTCGTGAGGGTATGCTTTTCTTAGGATGATACTAACATTGGCCGGCGCAGGCCACCAGTGAAAGTTAGTTTTTGGCAGTAAATAAAATAATTAAGTGGAAATTATTTTATTGTAAAATTCATAACTCTTAAATGGTAACTCGGATTGAAAATACAAGGGTACTGTTGGGTTCATTGAGGAATGTTCTCCTTATGCATAGCCTACCCTCACCTGGCACGGGTTGAGGGTGAACGCTAATAATTTATTGAATTTTTTTCTGGTATGTTCAATAAACGCGCAAGCGGCATTTTATAACTTCTGAACCATTGCTAGGATTAAAAATATGGGGGCACTGTTGAATCCATAGTGTTGGTATTCTCTTACGGTATGCTTTACATTGACAGTAGTAGGTTTGGGGAAAAGGTTAATTATTGAAACTTTTTAAAAGAAATGAAATAAAATAATTTTATTATATTATTTCACATCCTCTAATGGACAAGTAAAGGGGTATGGCCAGTGAACTATCAAGATAATAAATGTCTTGACCTGCCAACCCTAAGTAACGATGTAGTTGGAGAATTAGGAAGCTTCCTAATTGATGAGCCCCATTAAATTCTAATGTCGTTACTTACCCTCCCCCTATCCTATATATATTGAGCTTGGGAAGGGGTATCAGCACAGCTTCACCAAGAAACTAAGTTCTAAAGGAGCACCGTGACGCCGAACCCTTAGAAGACGGAGCCGATCCCAGTGGGAGATGACATGTGACAATGAACCATGAACCGGAGGACGATGTGCGAGCGGCATCATTAGAAGTCTATTAAGGCAATGAAGAACACCAACCCACCTTCAAGAATGGGCATTTATCAAAAGATTCTAGATAGGGGGTTTATTTGTTTATGTTTTCATAAATTATTCCCTCCTCCTTGTTCTTGAAAATTATATTAAGAATGTGGGTCAACCGACTAACGGGTTGATATGCGAATCTTTCATTTTGCAAGAGGTTGTTACGGGGTATCCTTGTGGGGTTTTGTTTGTTATTTAATACAAGAAATTTTTGAACCCATTTACCCTCCCATTGATCAGGAGCTAACGCAGAGGGCATGGGCCTAAAAAAACTGGTCTGAACCCTCTACAATGTTTTTACCATTACACCTTCCATGGATGACCACCGGCGCAACGAAACCAACCGGCTATGAAGGAGGCGACACACCAATGTACGCCGCTAGAGGAGGCCGCGACATGAAGCCGCGAAGAACATCATAGCTATTGGAACATGCCGACCATGAAGGAGGTGCAGTGTGCCGTCGCGCGCCGCCACTGTGAAAAGTGGCCACAACATGTCATCCATGAAAAACGGGGATGGCAGATGGATCTTCGGACTACCTTGGAAGGGAAGGGCAGCGCACCGTCACGCGCCGCCGATGAGCAGGAGACCACGATCGAAACCACGACGTAGGAGGCTAAACCGCGCCTCTGGAGGGTTCCACGGTGACTGGGTGGTGCCAACATGGTGCCGTCTCATTAAAGGATGAATGGAATTTGGCCGGTCGAGATCTCGGGGGAGAGGCTCCCCCTAGCTACCTGGAGGAAGCACAATGGGCCATGCCCTTCGCGACCAGACTGCCCTCCAGTGGGCCTCCACCAGTGTGTCGGGCCGCTTGCCGAGCGGGCCGGGCCTCGCCCACCATGGGTCGAGATACCCATTTGCGGTCCCCTCTCTACACTGGCGGGGCTGCCCTTGAGGGATGCCCCTTTTTGCAATCCAGGCCAGACCTCAACCCCATCCAGACCGGTTCAGACCGGGTTGGTCTGATCGGGTTGGACCAGACCAGGGCCCCGAAACACTTAAAGGGCGTTATCTCAAAAACCAGACATTTGTTTGACAAACCATCTATGGAATTGGTATACATGGAGAGATACAACCCTTTTGAATTACTAATGAGACTTTGGACAAACATGGAGTACAGATGGGTTGGATCTCACCCAAATCTAACTGGGCCCTCAGCACTGAAATGCCAATAAAGTACAGACTGGGCGTCCGGTTGACGCATCGTCTATTGCATTCATTCCCTTGTGACATGAAGAATCATCAGGTTACTTCTTTTTGAGACTTAATTATGGTTGAAATACGATCGATTTCTTGGTGATCAGTTCTCTCAAGAGCGCTACGTATGAAACTCTGCGACTCACTGAGATCTGACGACTGCTGAATTTTCGACTCGAAGTGACTCGATGACCACATTACGAGATGGGGAGGATTACCTTAGCAGGACACTATGGGGAGTGGCCAAAACACATGATGGGGAGGAGTACCTTAGCAGGCCATGGTGGGGGAGCAATTATATGAGACCCGATAGGCCCATGATACCTGATGGGGAGGAGTACCTCACCAGTTCAAGGTTAGTGGGAAGTGCCTCTTTGTGGCGCGACAAGCCCACTGTACTCGATATAGAGGAAGTTCTACAGTAGTGAGGTGTTTGATGTAGTGACTAGGAATGTTACTTGTTTTTAGGCCTAGATAATCTATGGCTAGATATCCGCATTCATAGTGATTTGTGTGGGTCAACATCATATCCTGTTTCTCTGAGTTGTATACCTAGTTTGAGCGCAGACTCTAATTGAACTGTGTCTATTTCTTTGTGATTTTTTATTGAGATCAAGCCTTTTGGTTTTATTTGTGGAATTATGAGAGTCATTCGGGGGTCTCAGGGTCCCTACTGAGTATTGTTATATACACTCATACACGGGCTTTGACCGCACCATGTTGTGTCTTATACAGATGACGAGTAGATGGGTTGAGGCTTGAGGGAGCTAGGACTAGGCAGTACGCAAAGGAGAAAAGCGGACATGGAGTGTTGAAGAGGTGATTTATACCTACCCTTCAGGTAGGATCCATAGAGGATGAATCATTATATATTTTCACTTTGTTAGTTATATTGTACCTTTCAGTTGTATTTGTATTTTCAGTTGTACTCGTACTTTCAGTTGGGCTTGTATTCTGGCCCCTTTTACTTTCAACACTCTTTTTTACTACAATCGTTTACTTCATAGTTGCTTCTATTTTTGTTCTCATATTATGTGTTCATATAGGTTTAAAGGAAACACACTCCCATTTTAGGGAATACACCTTTTGTTACTAGTTTCCAGCCTCTGGATTATGTAAGGTGGGTTTAGGGTAGTCATGATATGGGACCTGGGGGATGGGTCGTGACATTGTTCTTGGTCTTTACAGGTAAGTATGAAATCATTATAAAGAGTTACACTATTGATAGTTTCCAAACTGATAAAGAAGAGTAAATAAATTTATCTAGTTTCATGTTTTTTCTCAATAATGGATCCATCAATTTGAATATTTCAAAAAACACCACCATGTAAGACTAAATAATGTAGGCAAAGTACACCACTTCATCAGATTCTGGGAAAGAAGTTATTTGGATCCAGAAGTTAATTACTAAACAAAGGGTGGTTCCTACCATATAGGGAGTACTTAAAATTTATTGTGACAATAATTGGGTTATGTCTCTATCCAAGGAACCTTGGTCTCACTAAATGTCCAATCAAATCCTTTTGAAAATACCATTTATTTGAGAGATCATTGGGAGGGGTGATGCAAAGATTTTTTGGGTGGATATAGTGGAAAATATAATGGATCCATTGACAAAACCATTATTATAGTAAAAAACAAGAGGGTTATATTGAATCTATGGGTATTATATATATATATATGAGATATTATATGTAATGGATGTAAAAATGTATCATGACTTTGTAAAAAGGAAATTTCCATCTATCATTCGTTTATGTATACTGCATTTATTAAACATTAACTACAGAATAATAACCCCCCACGAAGTGTGACTCTAAGTTGTCCCTAATTAAAGATCATCATAGAGTATAATGGTTTTTTTATTATATGTGAATATTAACATGAGTATAAATCCCATATATGATACACAATAGACTCATAATATTATAAGATAGAAATTGTTATCTAGGATAACCTATGAAAGTAAACCACATTGAATGTCATATGGTCATTGATATACGTGGGGGGGTATTCATATCCTTGAATCCTCTTTACCTTAGGTTAAAAAGATAACGAGTATGTGAAACATTATACTTTTCAATATTTCTTACTATAACCATGATGAAGATCTAATCAAGGGGTGGTTGGGTATGTTATTGATCATGTCATTAGTCTGGTTTAATAAAAATAGAATTTTCCACTTATATGATAAGAAAATATCTATGGGTCATTGTTTTAGTGATTTATAAAATGAATTTCCATTCTTAGATAACTTAAATTTTAGGTTTTTATATATTAGATTTATTAACATGTGATACAATCACATTGTATGATCAAACTTTTCAAGGAAAAAAATGAATGAGTTGACCTATACTAGATTTGAATTTTCTAAGTTTTGTGGTCACTTAACATTATAGAGAAAGCAATTAAACAAGTATGCATATGATTTATATGATAAATCTTATAGAAGTCATGTTCATATATAGAGATGAGAATGTTTGATTGAGATCATGAAAAAACACATTATAGCTTGACTAGAAATCATGTTTTTATAGATGGAACTCTTTTCTCACATCTATGAATTTGGGAATTCATATTTATTGTCAACACTAAAAATTCTCATGGGATCACATGGTTAATAACTACAATAAGGATTAAATTTTAGACAATATAATATAATAAACTATATCCAAATTAGTTTGGATGGATTCATAATGTCTTTTTATTTTTTTTATAAAGTTTATCTGATATTTTAGTATAAGAATAAATTTTATGGATATATACTAAAACAAATGAAACTATTTATATGATTCATGTATAACATAAACCATGATATTCATGTGATGCATATCACATATAAAAACATAAGGTGGTATCATAAGTCATGTGATTTATGTGCTTCTTTATATGATATGCCTTTGGTTTTATGATATGTGATATAAGGTTTCATTACTTATTACTACAAATCTTGATCAATTTCATTTAGTTATGAATCATTATGATGATTAATTTATTGATTGAATATTATATTATGATCATCGAAATGGTTAACGATCATAATACCCCAATGATCATATGTTATGGGTAACGTAAGGTGGAAACCACACAATGGAAGGAAATTCTTAATCTCCTTCACTGAATGAAGAGATCCTATATAAAGGATGTGATCCTTATAATTTGGTTATGTACTGATATTTTAAGCTGATATGAAGCTGTATTCCTCCCCGTTCCCAATTTATCTTAGAATATATGGTGCTAGAACACCTTTTTTGTTCAAGGGTCCTTTAAAAATTATACATGGATTCTAGTGGATGGTGCACTAGATATAGATTCAAGAGACCAAGAGTTGTTTCTTAGAGATCTTCATCATGCATACTCTTTCAAGATAGAGTATAGTAGACTTGTGGCACACAAGTTTTAATTTATGCTCTTTATTTATATATTGATTCAATCGTGATAGATCTAACTAATTAATGTCTTTATTCCTCATTTTATGAGCATGCTATTTTATAACAAAACCCATCATGGATAGGATTTAATTTAAAAGAGATCCTAATTTTAATAGGATCACATTTAATAAAATTACTTATTAAATGACTATAAAACATGATAATAATTCTCTAAAATAGTGGTTGTATAAAAAATGGAACCATCATTATTAAAATGGACTTTTAGATAAATTATAGTGAAAGAAAATCATAATGAATGAAAATTTATAGACTCGTATAAGAATTTAAGAATCATTATTAAACAAGAAGGAATATTCAATGTGAATGAGAAATTGTTTTTTTCTCGAAAAACCTATATCAAAGGATCTATTCAAGAAGATAAAGAGTCTTATAATATGTATAATAAAAATTATCTTAATGTATCTATGTTGATGTTTTTTATAGATCATAAACTACAAAATAAATGTGATCATATGAGTTATTTTTAGATGATAGAAAGGCTAAAAAATATATATTAATAAATTTATAGTTATGAGAGATATTATTGTTTAGAATCAATCTTTTGGAATAATGTAGAAGAGAATAATATAGTCTCAACACATGTAGTAAATATTATCGGGTGAATAGATGACTTAGATAGAATAAGATTATTTCTTAGGTATTGTCTAGATATAATTTTTCAATCACTATCGTAAACATTTTAATAGTTTATTATGAATTATTACATGAATTTTTTCAATTGTTTTTTACCAAATCTCCATAATATATTGAGGATTGTTGAGAAAAACATGAGAGGCCCAAGCTTAAGTTTCATTATGATAGTATAGAAAGGCCAATAGATACAACTTTTATCCAAAAGGGGAATAAGAGTGGTCATGTAGAGTCTATAATTTTTTTTGTGAAACTGGAGAGAGGATATTGAAAGGAACGGTAATATTTCCACTATAGGAAAACTGATAATTCAAGATGAAATTGTCCAAAATACCTAAAGGGGTTTAAGAAATTTTGTCGATAGTTCACATAAAATGTTATAGAAACCTATTCTTACCAAATATGAATCAAAAAATTATGTTGGGTTTTAATTGGAGTTTGAAATTCAATAAGGACATTTGGTAGGAGAGTTAGGTCTATATTTAAGTGATGAAGAAAAGGGTTTCTTTAAAAAGGAAGTGGATGCAGTGGATTAATTCATAGATCTAGTGGATATAAATAAATCATCTGAATTTTCATTTTTTATCACATGTTAGAAGAGTATTTCTTTGTCAATAATGTTTATTAGCAATAATATAAGATAATGGTTTTTGATAACATGGTTATGGTTTATCCAATTATACGACATACTTGAAAGGATGAAAAAGATAAAAATGTTTTATCCATGATAAAATAGATTATATAAGTCATTTGTTTAAATATAAAGGAATGAGTTTTCACCTCCCAATAATTAAAAGTTTTAAAAAATATAATATTCATTTCAAAATATTTATCAAACCATATAGAATAATCGATAATATTTGAGTGTTATTAGTTATTTCTATTCTTTTAAATGAAATAATTTTTTATTTCCTAACATAAAGGATTTTGTTCCTCAGAAACAAATTTGGTAGAAAATATAGTTTCTAAGGGACTAATGGGACTCTTTTTGAGCATTGGAAAGTAAAAAATGTAATAAAAAATGATTATACCAGTCAAATTCAAGGTGAAATTCACTTTATGTTCTAAATGAGTTTAGGTTATGTTGGTAAATTCACTACTATAAAAATGGGTTATGTTCACAGAAAAAACCATGGTTGTATCCCTTAAAAATATTATTGTAACTAATAACCATTTTCAATTTTACTATGGCCTATATTATCATAGTAATATGGGTGCATGAATATTTATCTATAACCATGGGTGAGGCCTGTGACTGTTAGGATATATCTGGGAGTAATTCCCAAGAGGATAGGATACAACCACATGCGTTTACTATGGAAGTAGTTTGAAGGCCACTAGTCTCACCTATAGCTATAGGTCGACAAAAATAGGAAAGGATTATTTCTATAGGGTTCAACAAGTTTCAAAAACTAGAATTATATTTTATATTTATGAATATATATAAACCTCAATAATTCAAAAAAACAAAACTAATAATTTCACAATACATAAAAATATAAATCGTAAATAAATTTCGAATCAATAAAAATAAAAAATACAAATTATATTAGAAGGTATGCTCATAATCAATACTAGTACCATTAAAACCCTTAACACAACCACTATCACCATAATGAATATAAAAATATCCTTGGAAACAACAACATCACCACCATGACCATTTATAACACTACCATTATCATCGTTATCATTTAAATTTCCATCATCATCTATACCTAAACCATCATATGGAGTAGAGGAATCCTAAAAAAATAAACGCATCATCATAAAAAAATAATCAATCACTATAACACTCTTAGGAAGAAGTGGAGAAAAAATAATAGACATAGATTTCATGGTTTTCTCATTTATTATATTTTCTCATCACTGAGAATATTATTCCACCCTTTTCCTTTCTTTTTTACTGGAATCATTAATTTTATCCTATGTAACTATAACTAAATTTTTGGTTGAAGAATGAGTGCTAGAAGACTAGTATGTAGATTTTATAATCTTATTCAATGGTTGAAAGTGTATCATAACATGATGATTATCTCATAACACTTGATACAGATGATCATTTGGCCCCAAAATACATGGTAATTTTTTTGAAGGTTCTTCAAGATCCATTTATGGAACAATATATTCCATTAATTAAAATTATTAAATAATGTAAATAATTAAATTTATTGAAATAAGAAAAATTAAAATAAACTTACGATTTTCCCTAGGTCTCACTGTTTACTACAGTTATATATTTCTTCTTCTTACCTTAACACAACTAGTAATATAGAGGCACACATAACTAAATATTCAATTACCTTTTCTAGGAAACTGAAGAAATAAAAGTAACATCAAATAATTTAACTTGATAAATTAAAATTACTACATTACATATCTAGACTTTCTATTTAATGTCAAATATACATGTTACTCAACTAAAACACTAGATTGGAACAAGTTAATATATAAATATAAAAAACAACTGTATTATAAAAGAAATAAATTCACAAAAAATATGAAACTCAAAACAATCATAGTATCATTTAAACAACAACCACATATGAAAATAAAGGATCAAGTTATCCAAAATAAAAAAAATAGTGAACTCCATTTCTATTTAATTAAATATGTAGAAAAATTTGTTAGAAAAATATAATGTAAATGAATATATTTCCCCTACAATCAAAGATACCAATTTAATATATAACATAATCAAATGCACAATAAACACTCTTACTTTATAACTAAACATAGTAATTTACAGCTGAATTAAGCACGGTTTGTAATTTATAAATTGAAATAAATCTTCAATTATATATATTTCACCTATTTTTTTAACATATGACATTTATTCAGGATCTAACAACACCATTTAAAATAAAATTACTTTTTATAACATGAAATATAATAGGAATATAATTACACCAAATTTTAAAATAATTATGTTCATGCAATTAAATATAATAAATAAATATATATGTGTATTATATCCATAAAATCTGAGAAAATAATCACACCAGGTACATAAACTATTCATAACATTTCAGATATAGAAAAAAATATAATTTTTTTTACTATTGATTAAATAATAAAAATCTATAAACTATAATATACCTTACATATCTATCAAAAAAATTTAATTTAAGACCATTGTTTAATTATAAAACAAAACCACATTACCATTCAATATAATGTAAAATACTAACATTAATAATTTAATATAATTATTCCTTATGAATAAATAAGTCAATTCATTCCTAAAAAATATCTAATAAAATATCTTTATATAAATATAATTAGAGTATAATCATGTAAAATATTTTATTAAAGATAAGACATTATTAAAAAGTAAACCATTAGAAAAAATACATAACAAGATAAGAATAATTCAAAATTTCGAGTTTTCACTTCCTAAATAAAAAAATAAAATAATTTTTTAAAACAATTCAAATAATGTCTCATATTATTTTCAACCACATAATTCAATTCATATAAACAACATTAAACCAAAATTATATTTATAAAAAAGTAGATAAAAACTAACTTCTTGTGTATTTAAACTCTTAATAAAACCATTTTATTTTTATAACCATTATTAAATAAAAAATATAATTAATGTCACTAAGCGAGAAAGATTTGGAAATTTATGAAAACACCCATTTTAAAGCACCCTCATGATTTCTAAATAAAAAAAAATATCTCAAATATATACCATAGTAATTTCATACTAATTTAATTACCATGTGAAATTGTCTCAATACACTTAAATTAATTATTTTTAAAATACAACTTAATTTCCTGTAGAGTCAAGTTTAATATATGCCAAAATAGTTTGAAAATTGTTTTAAAATGTCTAAAAAAAGTTCATAAGATGCTGATTTCATTAAAAAGACTCTTAACTAAAATAATTTTTTAAATGAAATAAAAATATTAAACACATTAGAATATTAATTTTAAAAAAACATTTAAAAGAAATACCCTACATAATAATTCATCAAACATTGCTATTTTCAAGTTAAAAAACATAAATATATTCTTGTAATTCATAAAAATTCCATATTAAATCACCCATGCCCGATCATGATCTAAAAGACATGTACACCCAAGGGTTTGAAAATATTTCATGCCTCTTTTATTTCTCTAATCTATTACATATTTATGTTATAAAAAATAATCTAATGAATAATTATATATAATATTTATAATATAGTAATTCACACTTTAAAATCCTTTTCAAATAAACAAATCAATACATTTAAAATTAATCAATACTTTAACACATATACCATTAGAAATAGATTATATATATATTTTTAATAAAATGATAAAAATTAATTTATTTAAAATGTAATTAATATTTATTAACCATATATAAACTCATGAATTTTTTTATTTATTCTCTAACTTTTCTCCACTATATGTCTTGAATTAGAGAAATGTTTCTATGCTTGAAAGGGTTCCACATAAAACTATTATATCCTTTATTGTTCTCACCAATTATATTCATGTACTAATTATAATTAACTATAATGTAGGTGTTACTCTTCCAAAATAGCTCACATATTTTTTGGCCACTTAATTTGTTAGGATATCCATCTACTCATGAAAAAATAACATGTAAATAAAATTAATATATATAAATTTACTAAAAAATTATTTTAATACTATTAAAACACATAATAGAATATAAGTGATTTTATGTCCCTTGAACTATTGTGTTTAATGTATGATTAATAGAGGTATCTTCTATTTTAGGTGGTTGTATATCACCATCCTAACCACTCCGTATAGTCTATGAAGGATATTGAACTGATATAGGAATGAAAATTGGATGAAATATTTGCATTAAAGATGTTGGATATGGATATAATTGTGCCATGTACGGAGGGTAGTTTCCCTATACAATAGATGTTGGGTTTTAATATTGAGGGATAAGCGGATGATGACTACTATCCTATGATGTCATGGGTGGGAAAGGATATATAAAAGGGCTGGTCATCATCAGATACTACAAAAGGTGATGTCATCACTGGGAGATGAAGTCTTGGTGACTGAAATTGTATACTTGGATGATGAATTATAGAATTTGGAGTACTTCTAGGAATAATATGAGTCAAACATATCATCCTATACTCTGAAGTACCCTCTAGATCCTTAATAAAATTGAGAAGCTTCATCGATTGAGGGTCCTAACATAATATAGATGATGAAATAAGTTTCATATTTAAAAAAAAACGTGTAAATCTATTATTCACATACCTCATCATATGCAAACATCATGACCTATTTGTACTCACATAGGCGATCACTAGATAAGAAAGTCTATACATATAATAGTGATCAATAAAGTCATCCAAAAATCATTGACGCAATGATCTCTCCTCTACATTATTTTTATATGTACTTTCCTATACTCATACGTGGTGACCTAAAAATAAAATGTAGTAAAAGTAGATAATTTAAGAATATCTAAAATATTAAATAAATATATTATATGAAATAAAAAACAAATGATTAATAAAAATATTTTTTTAATGAATGGGTTTATCAACTAAAGAATAAAAAAATTATGATTTAATATTTTTTAAATAATATGAGAACTTATCTCACTATGTTTTATGTTTTATTAGTAAATATGTTTTTCTTAAAAAACAATTCTATGTATTAACTTAACATACTTAATTACATACCATGTGTAAATATTTAAAAACAAACATAGACCATGTGGAAATTCTATGCATTTAATATTTCCAAATATGTCATTATTATGAATTATTTGTTACAATTTATAATTCAAAATAATTTCTAAAGATTGAATCATTTGTGTCATCATCTGTAAATTTTTAGTAAATACTGATGAGTTCATCCAAAAGATCACTATCATCCATGGATTCATCAAAAATATGTCTTGTAATAACATCAATAGTAAAACTAAATTGTCTATTAAATGGATTATATAAAACACGTTTCTTTCTTATGAAGGAATAATGTAATGACCATTAGTACAAAACAAACATTTTATATCAATCGCTCTAAATCCAAAACTATCAATATGAATTCTCTATTCTGGAATTGAATCAAACCACTTTAATTTTATCACTATGATTTAACCATGTGCGTAGTAATCCAAGTTGATTATTATTTTGAAAAACCGATAATAAGATATATATTTTAATCAAGGTTTACTGTTAGATGGAAAATATTTTTGTTGTTATCATGACATAATCATGTCATGTTGCCATGTCCTATAAGTAATTATTTATACTAAAACATGTATCTATAACTAAGTCATGTATAAAATCATGTTTATTACCTTTAATTTTAACTACATAGGAAATTATTTACTACGAAATTACTCCTCCCTCTTATTAGATAAATAATGATGGGCTATTTTTATAATTTTCATATATTATTTATAATTAGTAAAATATTCATATTCTGGAAGCTATAAAATATATTACATAATAATAAAAATAATTTTTTTTAATTTAATAACTTGATGTAATAATCGAAAAATCCATAATTGAATAATTCTATATGATGATACATTTTACACTCTTCACTATTCAAATTATTTAATGAATTTGATCTAGATACCCCCTATGTATGGGGAAATGATGAAAATATAAGTTCAATGGGATCATAGTGATCATCATTAGTTCTCATTAGTTGACTATATCTCATAGTGACATTACAAAAGTACATTAAATATAAATTGATACATTTCTCTGCCAAATCATCTTATATAATGGATCCTTCTAGATGATACTTATTTCTCACACAAGAGTTCAACATAAATATTATTCATTTTGAGGATACATCTAATGAAATTAACTAAGATCACAAAAAATAACTTTCATGGGATGATTCATAGTCAAATGTAAAATTCATGTGAAAACTTATGGAGAGATTTTTTTCCAAGACAAAAATAATAACTAGTGCATCATTATTCAATTTATTAAAAACACTTTTTCTTTGGAATTTAACACAATGGTCTTAGTAAAAGTAACAAAACTGAATCAAAGTGGTCCCCACATTATTTTATTTAAATTTCAAATGTAAATGGGAATTAATTAATGTAACTAGACATGGTTACCATGTGTTTTGAGAGACTTTAGTTTTACATCTCATGTATTCTCCCATTTAAAAATGTTACTTGAATAAAAATATGAAAAAAATAGACATTACTGCACTTAAAGGAATTGTTTTTTCACCATATATGTCATAAAAACAAGCATAAGGAGATTTTCAATAATTCATCCCAATTATATTTGGATGAAGTCTTGGTTTCACACTTCAATCCGTCAAACAATGACTTGAGTGAAAATCATATTTTGTTTTTCCATTTATATTTTTAAATAGTTACAAGTAACTTTTCACACAAATATTTCTCATTGTGAATTATATCTAAGTAGATATGTCATAAATTCCATGACCAATATAAGAAATAAAATAATATAGTATTATTTCTTTAATTTATAATGAAATTCAAAGGTTTATTCATTCTCTTTTAAAAAATTTATTTAACCTTACTAAGAAAAAATTTCAAACTATTAAGTTTTTTAAAGATATTTTCCCCGGAAATTAATTGTGGTGGTTATTATTTATTTACAACATTATTGAAGTGTCTTATTTTTGTTACATGGAAAATTCATCAATAAAAATAATTAATGATCTTTAAAGCTGAAAGTTTAGAAAAACATAAATCTATAGAAGATGTGTTTTGTATATAAATAGGGAAAGATAATTTACCAATTTTACTCTTACTAGAAATAATTCCATAAATAAGGAAATCATTTATCATATATAAAAGTTATGCACACATCATGAAATACTTCTTTCTAGAAGCATCATACACATACACACTAATTAAACACAACTTCTTCAAATCCTCCATTAATGGTTAGAATTATATTCCAATGTCATTTCCTGGATGTCACGACCCGTCCTCGGGGCCCATGCCGTGACTACCCCAAGCCCGCCTTCCATAGGCCAGGGGCTGGTGACTAGCACCAAGGCATAATTCCCGGTAAAAAGGGAAGGCATTGCCTTTGTAAAGTAAACAAACACCACAGAGCAAGAAAGTAGTAGAAGTAAACACTAAGTAAAAACCGAGTACAACAGTAAGTGCAGAAAAGTAAGTGGGCCAGTATAAAAACCCAATCTGGAAGTAAAGTACAACTGGAAGAGAAAACAACAACTGAAACGTAAAGCCGCAACGTCGAGCTGTCCACTGAAACTCCCACCTGAAGGGTGGGTACAGATAGCCTCCACTACACCTCAGGTCTAACCGACCGCTCCGAGTACGTCCTGCCCAGTGGTCCACCTATAGGTACCATCCTGCTCCACAAGCTTCAACCACGATCAGTGTTGTCCGTCGTCTGCAACCAATACAACGTAGTGCGGGCATAACCCGTGAAGGGGTGAGTATAAGCTACTCAGTAGGGACCCCGAGACCCCCGAAGGTCTCCCAGAATCCACAAAGGATAATCCACAAAGGAAAGATACAATCACAAAGTAACATCTGACACTACTTAGGTATATGCCCATACATATACCTAAGTCATCAATTCTCGTTCGGCTCCAACATCCGAGCCCAAGTACAACCCAGTCCACACAGGAAAGCAAAACGTAAATCCACACAGGATAACACATCACAATCCACATAGGAAAGCAAAACAGGATCCAGCTCACACATGTATACTTCTTTATATGACGATAAAGATGACTAGATATTTCAACTGACTCATCTATGTTGTCGGAACCACAAAGGATTGATTGGTACTAACCCCCACAATGACCCACAAATCATCTGACCCATAAAGGATCGATAGGTAACTAACCCCCGCAATGACCCACAAAGGATATGACCCACACAAGATCGATAGGTAACTAACCCCCGCAAAGACCCACATAGGATCGGACCCACACAGGATCGGTAGCACTGATCCACAAAGGATCTTTGAGTGCTTTAGTCATCGTCGAATCCACTGAGGATCTCTACACAGTCGTCGTCGAATCCACTGAGGATCTCCGCACAGTCGTCGTCGTCGTCGCAGTCGCAGCCAGCTCTAGGGTTCCCGCACACAACAAGCTCATTCGGGAGGGTCCGCTCCACGAGCCGAGAGGCTGATACATCAACTGATACATAGTCCAGATTTGATGTATCCAAAAGTTCCGTATCGTCAATAGGAACTCAACGTCGCAGACGGCGCGTCAATCGGACACCCGGTCTGAGGGTTATTGGCATTTTCGTTCTAGGGGCCCGGTTGGTTTTTAAGGCAAAACCAACCCGACCATTCTCCACCTGCGTCCAAACCTCGGGTGGTGTAAGCAAAAAGATCCATCTCACTTAGAGGAATCCATCAAAGTTGACGGCACGTCAATCGGACGTCCGAAGCTCAAGATATAAGTGTTTCCGCTACGAGGGCCCGGTTGGTCTCGTGTACGAACCAACACAGCCAAACCCAAAGTACTCTAAAACCTTTAGTGTGATATACCTAAATGACCGCCTCGATCCAAGGATCACATCTCCGCTGACGGCGCGTCGATCGGAGGCTCGTAGCTCATGATATGGGAAAAAGATCGAAAAGGTCCGAAAACGGGGGGTCTGGGCCCGGACCGACCCGACCCAACCCCCCCTGGGTCGGCCCAAACAGGGTCGACCTGACCCAGGTCCGGGTTCGACCCGGTTGGGCGCAACCCGGCCCAGCCGGCGCGACCCGGCCCGGCCCGGCCTGGGCGCGACCCGGCTGGCCGGTTGGCCAGCGGGTCGGCTCGGCTGTTACGGCCGAGCCGCGGGCGGGGGGTGCGCTGCCCCCGCATGAGGAAGTTGTGGCCCCGCGTGGGGCCACCCTTTCCATCGGACGTGGTAGCCGACCGCGTCCTGTGCTCCTTCGCCGGTCCCGCGCGGTTGCGGGACGGCCGGCCCGCCGTCGCGGCGTGCCGGGCACCGCCGCCTTCCGCCGCCGGCGCCGCCGTGCCGGCAGGGCGCCCCGGCGGTTTGCTCCACGGACCACTGGACGAGTTCCGGTGGTCGGAAAATTACACCGTCTTCGCCAAAGGTCCTCCCGGGGTCCGTTATTTACTGCGAGGAACCCGCATCGCCCGTGCGGCCTGCTTTGTCAACGTCCGCCATTTCAAACATCATGAACGAAAGGGGCGGTGGGTTCAGACTTGTTCGTTAGTCCGCACCCACCGCATTAGCGGTTTAAAAGTCTCACAACAATTATTTAATCAACTCCATGGGTATAAATCACAGAGATTTAAATAAAACAAACCCCTACCTCATCGTAGTTGTCGAACGAGAGTTCTTCGCGGAATTGACCATCGCGGAAGAAGAGGATCGTCACGTCGCGGAAGGGCGTCACGTCGTCGCGGAACACGGCGTCGCGTCGAATATCTCTGAGGGTTAAAGAAAACACATAGATTTAATTTCACAAATTAAATCCATGTTGAGGATAAAATCCACAAAGAATTAGAGAACCGTAATCCCCTACCTCAAGCAGTTGATGATCGGAGACTGTTACGGGGAAGAAACGTCGCGGAAGAAGCGTCGCGGAAGAAGCACCGTAGAAGGAGAATCGTCAGCATCACGGAACACGACGTCACGTCATCGATCTCCGAGGGTTCGGTGTTCTTCGCGTTCTTCATGTTCTTCGCATTCTTCACGTTCTTCAAGGAGGATAAAGATCTCAAGCCTTAGACTCTTCTCCAAATCCTCTCAATGAGCAATCCTCAAGAAAGAAATGTGTTGGTCTTATTTTATTAACATGCCAACAATTTGAAAAACAAGTTAAGAAACGAACCATTAATTCAGCGAATTAATGGTAACATCTTAACTGTCCAATTAATATGAGCGTTAAGAGTTTTAGAAAATGCACCAGTTGACTTTCATTAAAGAGGAGTTTTCGTGGGTGCGTTACTTAGAGGAAAAGAAACGGTGGGGCTCGTGCGGGACCCACCTCACAAATATCCTACCAAGTGGGTAGGATATTTTGGATTTCACCCTATCCACTTAAACTTAGCTTAAGTGGCTTTAAGTGGCTTTAAGTGTCTTTAAGTGAAATAAAATAAAGTTGTCGCACCACTTTATTTTATTTTCTTCACTTAACCCCCAAAAATTAAAAAACCACACCCGAGCAAACGCAACTCTGGAAAAGGCATTTCTAAGCAAATACCAGCGCTGCGATTCCATCGGTGCCCTCCGAATTCGATTCTGAGCACTGGTTAAAAAGTTAGAAAAACCCGCTCGTTCGTTCACTGAACGTACCCGAGCCAAACTTCGGAAAATGATTCAGGGCACACCGGGCCTGGGAATCAGGTGCCGTCAGAAACTGCGTTCTTGCAAAATTCCAAAGAAAATTAAGATAAAAAATTCCTTGAAATTTACGGGTCTTTACATCACTCCCACCTCAGGGCTTTACGTCCCCGTAAAGATACATCATAAACTAGGGAAACAAATGTGGGTACTGAGCATGCATCTGAGCCTCCCGCTCCCAAGTGCTCTCCTGGAGGTTCCCGTGCTGCCATCTGATGCGTACAAGAGGAATCGATCATCCACGTAGGAACCGCTCCTGTCGATCCTCGATCTCCACCGGGACCTCCACAAAAGTCACCCTATCATCAACGCCTAGCTCCCCATGGTCAATGATATGCATCGGGTCGTGCACGTATCTCCTCAGTTGAGATACGTGGAAGACGTCGTGCACCTGGTGCAACTGAGGTGGTAGAGCCAGGCGATAAGCCACCTCGCCAATCCTGCTGAGGACCTGGAATGGTCCGATGAAGCGTGGAGACAACTTGCCGCCTCGACCAAATCTCTGTAATCCACGTCGAGGTGAGAAACGCAAGAAGACGTGGTCGCCATCCTTGAACTCTAGTGGTCTCCGCCTCCTGTCATCATAAGACTTCTGCTGGCTCTGAGCTGTCCTCATCTGCTCCTGGATGACCTGGACCTTCTCTGTCGTGGCCTGGACCATCTCCGGTCCCACAAGTGCTGACTCCACAAGGTCTGTCCAGCACAAAGGAGATCTGCAAGGTCGGCCGTAAAACACCTCGTATGGTGCCATCCCGATGGTGGAGTGGTAGCTGTTGTTGTACGCAAACTCCACCAAGGGTAGGTGGTCCTCCCAGCTGCGACCAAAGTCGAGGACACATGCGCGGAGCATGTCCTCGAGAGTCTGAATGGTCCTCTCCGTCTGACCATCTATCTGAGGGTGAAAGGCGGTGCTCAGACGTAGCTGTGTCCTGAACTCCTCCAGCAACCCCTTCCAAAGACAGGAAGTAAAGTGAGCATCTCGATCGGAGACGATAGATGATGGCACACCGTGAAGCAGTATAATCTCCTAAACATAGAGATGTCCCAAGCTCTCCACTGAGCCCTGCTCTCTGATGGGTAAGAAGTGAGCCGACATGGTGAGTCGGTCGACAATCACCCAAATGGAGTCGTGACCTCTGGAAGTGCGTGGAAGTCCAGTCACGAAGTCCATAGATATCCCATCCCACTTCCACTCTGGGACCTCCAAGGGCTGTACCAAGCCTTCTGGTACCTGATGCTCTGCCTTCACCTGCTGGCAGGTGAGGCATCGAGAAACGAACTCCGCCACAACCTTCTTCATGCCCGGCCACCAGTGCTGTCGTCTGAGATCCTGGTACATCTTCGCCACTACAGGATGTACCGCCAAAGGAGAAGTTTGAAACTCTATCAGCACCTCCTCCCGTAAATCAACTGCTACCAAGGTATATCCTCTGAAAAGGACGGCGTGCTCTGCTCCAAGGGAGAAACCATCAGGTGCCTGTCCGGAGGATATCTGCGCACGCCGCGTCTCACAGTCAGCATCCCTAAGCTGTGCCTCTCTGACCCACTGTAGTAGTGGAGGAGAGACTGTGAGTGACTGAAGGAAAGATGCTCCATCTCTATCCACAAAGGATATCCTCAAAGCAGTTAGCTGCTCTGTCGCCTCCTCGAGTAGCTGAATTCCCATCCTCCTACTGAGAGCATCGGCTACCACGTTCCCCTTCCCAGGAGTATATACTATCTCAAAGTCATAGTCCTAGAGGAACTCGAGCCATCGCCACTGTCTCAGGTTCATGTCCTTCTGAGAAAAGATGTACCTGAGACTCTAATGGTCAGAAAAGACTGTAAAGTGCTCACCCATCAGATAGTGTCGCCATGTCTTCAGAGCAAAGACCACTGCTGCTAACTCCAGGTCATGGGTAGCATAGTTCTACTCATGTGGCCTCAACTAACGTGATCCATAGGCGATCACTGACTGCTCCTGCATTAGGAAACATCCGAGTCTGGTCCCTGATGCATCACAGTAGACTACATACCCAACTCCCTCCTCTGGAAGCCTCAAGATAGGGGCGCTGGTTAATCTTTATCTCAGCTCCTAGAAGCTCTGCTAACATCTGTCTGACCACACAAAGGGTTTCCCCTTCTTTGTAAGATCTGATAGTGGTACCGCAAATCTGGAGAAGTCTGGCACAAATCTCCGATAGTATCCAGCTAGTCCCAAGAAACTCCGCACCTCTGTCACGCTCTTGGGTGGCTCCCAAGCTAGCACTGCCTCGATCTTCACAGGATCCACCGCAACTCCCACCTTAGAGATGACGTGTCCGAAGAAGTGGACCTCACATATCCAGAACTGACACTTCGAGAGCTTTCCATAAAGCTGGTTCTCTCAGAGTGTGTCTAGTACAACCCATAAGTGGTGGGCGTTCTCCTCCTCAGTCGTCGAGTATATCAAAATGTCGTCGATGAAGACCATGACAAATCGATCAAGGTATGGCTGAAAGATCCTTTTCATGAGGCACATTAAAACCGCTGGAGCATTGGTTACACCAAATGGAATAACCAAGAACTAATAGTGTCCATACCGACATCTGAAGGCCGTCTTCTGCACGTCCTCATCCCGAACTCTGAGCTGATGATATCCTGACCTGAGTTCTATCTTCGAGAACCACCGTGCTCCCTTGAGCTGATCGAAGAGGTCATCAATCCTCGGTAGCAGATACTTGTTCCTCACTATCACCTGGTTCAGGTGACGATAGTCGACACAAAGTTGCATGCTTCTGTCCGCCTTCTTGGCGAACAATATCGGAGAAGCCCAGGGTGAAACACTGGGTCGGATGAATCCTTTGCCCTGCAAGTCCTCCAACTGTACCCGTAGCTCTCGAAGCTCAGCGGGGGCCATCCAATACGCTGGAGTCAATATCGGGGCTGTACTGGGGTACATGTCAATATAAAAGTCTACCTCTCTCTGAGGAGGTAGTCCTGGAACGTCGTCGGGAAAGACGTCCGCATACTGATCCACCACTGCAGGAAAACTAGGACTCTGCACGTCAACTGCTCCTAGGTTGAGGCTATCCAACTGATGAGTGATGGGTTGTCCTCTCCTCTACGGAAGTCCATCCTACGCTACAAAGGCTCCCTTCTCTCCGATGAAGGTGAACCTGCTCCCGTCGGTGCGTACACATCGCACCTTGCGCCTAATACAGTCAATCTATGCATGGACTGTAGATAACCAATCCATGCCCAAGATGACGTCGTAAGGCCTCGACGCCGCTACAAGAAGATCACAACCGAAGCTCTCACCTCCTAGAGTAATCTCACACTGTCGGCACCAGTGCGTAATCATCGAGTCTGCTCCCGTAGGAGTCTCTAGCCATAAGGATCGAGCCAACGACTCTGTCGGAATCTTCGAGCTCTGAACAAGGGCAGCGGCTATGAAAGAGTGACTCGCTCCTGTGTCTATAAGAACTGCAGCAGGGGTGGAATAGACACAGATAGTACCTCAAATCATCTCAGGTGCGCCATGGTCGTAGGCCTCCACTGCCTGGAGCTGTGCCGGTCTCTGCCCGCCAGCTCCCTGTGGCCGGGGTGGACCTCCTGGTGGTGGTGGTGGTAGAGCCTCAAAGCGTCGCCCACCACCTGCTACTCGGCCAGCTCCTCTGCCTCATCCGCCTGCTCCCTGCGGACCGCCACGGTCGACCCTTTGCCTCTTCCTCGGTGGCCCCTCAACCGTCTGATCCTCCTCGACACGGTGGTTCCGGCAGTCACAAGCCATGTGGCCCTGCCCGCCGCATTTGTAGCACTGCCTGCCTCTCGAAAGACTGGCTTCGCGCTGTGTGCCCCGCACTGCTGAGCCAGTGTCTTGAGGTCGTCTGCGTGAGGGTATGGTCTGCCTGGACCCATGAGTCATCCATCGACTACCTTCCACAGAAGACTCTGCCACGTGCCGCCCCGCGGTAGGTCTCGCTGCTGATGAAGGCTCAGCAAGGAAGCTCTCGATCAAAAGGGCTCGCTCCAGTACTCCTGCCTGAGTCGGGATGTTGAGGGAGATAAGAGATGCCTTGATCTCATGTCTCAATCCCTGCTCAAAGGTCCGGGCTCAGAAGAATGGGTCCCGTACCTTGTCTGTCGATTAGTGCGAGAGATCGGTAAATCTCACCGAGTACTGGGTGACTGTCAAACTGCCCTGCCGCAGCTGAAGAAGTTCCTAGATGCGTACCGCACGGAGGGTGGTCGGGAAGAACTCTGAGTGGAAGAGGCTCTCAAAGTCTCTCCAGAGAAGAGATGCCTCATCATGCACCTAGAGAATCAAGCTCCACCATTGGCCTGCTGCCGCGTGTAGTAGGCTCGCTGCGAGGATCACCATGAGGTCTGATGGTGTCCTCACTAACCTGAAAACTCGTACAACTGCCTCCTTCCAGTCCTCAGCTACCTGGGGGTCCGTCTCCCTACGGAACCTAGGCGGTCGCTGGCGCAGGAACTCATGCAGTGCACTAAGGTGACGTGCATCGTCAGCGGCTGGGGCTGGAAGCATCGGTGGCTCAGTGGGTAGAGGTACCACCAGTGCCTCTACTGTCAAAGGGCCCTGTATCGAGGCCTCGTCACTTGGTGGACTGTCGTCACGCTCAACTCTCGTAACCTTAGCTGGCTGTCGTCGTGGGGCCATCCTGAAAAGGAAACAGGTGCACCATGGTCAAAACAATATACCTGGTGAGCTGACACAATGTAATCACAAAGAAAACTTGAAACACACATGAAATCAATGTTTTCGTGCATTAAGTCGAAAATCAGAAGTCAGGGTCCTGGTGTTCAGATACATCGGCCTCCGCACCAACACTGGACTCCCTGGACTAATAACCACACCCAATACGCTTAACACTATTGCTTAACATAGAAAAGATCAGAGTCCCAAGGTTCTGCAGTAGAACCGAACTCCTCTGATACCAATTTTTCACGACCCATCCTCGGGGTCCGTGTCGTGACTACCCCAAGCCCACCTTCCATAGGCGAGGGGCTGGCGACTAGCACTAAGGCGTAATTCCCGGTAAAAAGTGAAGGCATTGCCTTTGTAAAGTAAACAAACACCATAGAGAAACAAGCAGTAGAAGTAAACACTAAGTAAAAATTCAGTACAACAGTAAGTGTGAAAAAGTAAGTGGGCCAGTATACAAACCCAAAATGGAAGTAAAGTACAACTGGAAGGGAAAACAACAACTGAAAAGTAAAGCCGCAATGTCGAGCTGTCCACTAGAACTCCCACCTTAAGGGTGGGTACAGATAGCCTCCACTGCACCTCGGGTCCAGCCGACCGCTCCGAGTACGTCCCGCCCAGTGGTCCACCTCCAGGTACCGTCCTGCTCCGCAAGCCTCAACCACGATCATCGTTGTCCGTTGTCTGCAACCAACATAACGTAGTGCGGGCATATCCCATGAAGGGGTGGGTATAAGCTACTCAGTAGGGAACCCGAGACCACCAAAGGTCTCCCAGAATCCACTAAGGATAATCCACAAAGGAAAGATACAATCACGAAGTAACATCCGACACTACTTAAGTATATGCCCATACATATACCTAAGTCATCAATTCTCGTTCGGCTCCAACATCTGAGCCCAAGTACAACCCAGTCCACACAGGAAAGCAAAACGTAAATCCACACAGGATAGCACATCACAATCCACATAGGAAAGCAAAACATGATTCATCTCACACAGGTATACTTCTTCATATGACGATAAAGATGACCAAATATTGCCATTGACTCATCTAAGTCATCAGACCCACAAAGGATCGATAGGTACTAACCCCCGCAATGCCCACAAAGGAGCTGACCCACAAAGGATCGATAGGTAACTAACCCCCACAATGACCCACAAAGGATCTGACCCACACAGGATCAATAGGTAACTAACCACCGCAAAGACCCACACAGGATCAGACCCACACAGGATCTGTAGGCGCTGGCCCACACAGGACCGCTGAGCGATGACCTACACAGGATCGGACCCACACATGATCGGTAGCACTGATCCAAAAAGGATTGCTGAGTGCTGTAGTCATCGTCGAATCCACTGAGGATCTCTGCACAGTCGTCGTCGTCGTCGTCGCAGTCACAACCAACTCTAGGGTTTCCGCACACAACAAGCTTGTTCGGGAGGGTTCGCTCCACGAGACGAGAGGCTGATACATCAACTGACACATAGTCTAGAGTTTATGTATCCAAAAGTTCCGTATCGTCAACAGGAACTCAACTTCGTAGACGGCGCGTCAATCGGACGCCCGGTCTGAGGGTTATTGGCTTTTTCGTTCTAGGGGCCAGGTTGGTTTTTAAGGCAAAACCAACCCGACCGTACTCCACCTGCGTCCAAAACTTGGGCGGAGTAAGCCAAAAGATCTATCTCACTTAGAGGAATTCATCAAAGTGGATGGCACGTCAATCAGACGTCTGGAGCTCAAGATATAAGCGTTTCCGCTCCGAGGGCCCGATTGGTCTCGTGTACGAACCAACCCGGCCAAATCCAAAGTACTCCGAAACCTTGAGTGAGATATACCAAAACGACCATCTCGATCCAAGGATCGCATCACCACTGATGTCACGTCTATTAGAGGCCCGTAACTCAAGATACGGGCAAAAGACCGAAAATGTCTGAAAACGGGGGGTCTGGGCCCAGACCGACCCGGCCCAACACCCCTAGGTCGGCCCGAACCGGGTCGACCCGACCCGGGTCCAGGTCCGACCCAGCTGGGCGCGACCTGGCCTGGCCAGTGCGACCCGGCCTGGGCGCGACCCGGTTGGCCGGTTGGCCAGCAGGTCGGCTTGGCTGTTACGGCCGAGCCGCGGGCGGGGGGCGCGCTGCCCCCGTGTGAGGAAGCCGCGACCCTGCGTGGGGACGCCCTTTCCAGTGGACGCGGCAGCCGGCCGCATCCCATGCTCCTCTGCCAGTCCCGCGTAGTCGCGGGACGACCGGCCCGCCGCCGCGGCTTCAGCCGCCGTGGGTCTCCACGGCGGCGCGTCGGGCGCCCCCGCCTTCCACCGCCGGCGCCGCCCTGCCGGCGGGGCGCGCCGGAAGTTTGCTCCGCGGACCACCGAACGAGTTCCGGTGGTCAGAAAATTATGCTGTCTTCACCAAAGGTCCTCCCGGGGTCTGTTCTCCACTGGGAGGACCCCGCGTCGCCCCTGCGACCTGCTTTGTCGACGTCCGCCATTTCACACATCAAGAACGAAAGGGGCGGTGGGTTCAGACTTGTTCGTTAGTCTACACCCACCGCGTTAGTGGTTTAAAAGTCTCACAAAAATTATTTAATCAATGACACAGGTATAAATCACAAAGATTTAAATAAAACAAACCCCTACCTCACCGTAGTCGTCGAACGAGAGTTCTTCACGGAATTGACTGTCGCGGAAGAAGAGGATCGTCGCGTCGCGGAAGGGCGTTGCGTCGTCACGGAACACGGCACCGCGTCGACGATCTCCGAGGGTTAAAGAAAACACATAGATTTAATTTCACGAATTAAATCCATGTTGAGTATAAAATCCACAAAGAATTAGAGAACTTTAATCCCCTACCTCAAGCAGTTGATGATCAGAGATTGTTGCGGGGAAGAAACGTCGCGGAAGAAGCGTCGCAGAAGGAGAATCATCGGTGTCGCAGAACACGGCGTCACGTCGTCGATCTCTGAGGGTTCGGCGTTCTTCGCGTTCTTCACGTTCTTCGCGTTCTTCGTGTTCTTCGCAAAGGAGGATGAAGATCTCAAGCCTTAGAGTCTTCTCCAAATCCTCTCAACGAGCAATCCTCAAGAAAGACATGCGTTGGTCTTATTTTCATAACATGCCAACAATTTGAAAAAAAGGTAAGAAACGAACCATTAATTCGGTGAATTAATGGTAACGTCTTAACTGTCCAATTAAAAGGAGCCTTAAGAGTTTTAGAAAATGCACCAGTTGACTTTTATTAAAGAGGAGTTTTCGCGGGTGCATTACCTAGAGGAAAAGAAATAGTGGGGCTCGTGCGGGCCCCACCTCACAAATATCCTACCAAGTGGGTAGGATATTTTGGATTGCAGTCTATCCGCTTCAACTTAGCTTAAGTGGCTTTAAGTGGATTTAAGTGAAATAAAATAAAGTTGTCACACCACTTCATTTTATTTTCTTCACTTAACCCCCAAAAATTAAAAAACCACACCCGAGCAAACGCAACTCCGGAAAAGGCGTTTCTAAGAAAATATCGGCGTTGAAATTCTATCGGTGCCCTCAGAATTCGATTCCGAGCACTGGTTCAAAACTTAGAAAAACCCGCTCGTTCTTTCACTGAACGTACCTGAGCCAAACTTCGGAAAATGATTCCGGGCACACTGGGCCTCGGAATCAGGTTCCGTCAGAAACTGCGTTCTTGCAAATTTCAAAGAAAATTAAGAAAAAAATTCCCTTGAAATTTATGGGTCTTTAAACTAGATCAATGGGTTTGGATATCAATATACATATGATATTTAAAATATTATTCATACATTCATAGTGAAAATTTATAAATGTGAATGAAAATAGGCTACTCATTTTGTGAAGTATATATCAAGAAGAACACATTGAATCCATCCCATGATAACCCCAATCTAACATTTTGAGGGTTAATTATAGAATTTACATGTTTACAATAAAAGTTTTTCTAGGATATTCCATATATAAGATACACTATTTTATAATTATCATTATTTCTTTCACCTTTATTCCATTTTATATCCCTTTCCATTTTTTTGAAATATATTTTTAAGGTCATTGAATCAAAGTAAAGTACCACATCACTTTTTTAGTACATGGTATTGAGTTAAATATTTATTAGCCTTCCATCTTGATATACCACACTATTTTCATACAATTAACTCTTTATTTTCCCTCTAAAACAAAGATCAATTTTTTGGTCATGTATGGATCTTAGTAGATGAAAATCCAAATTTATCAACCAAAATTGATGCTATGTAACCATTTTCAATAATAATATCATCATCAAGAATAAATTACCTAAAATAAGTAATGAGATAATGAATACCATTATTACAAAATCTATATATAGTTTTCCCATAATATAATCACATTATAATCTCAATTATTTTCATTTCACCACATGCTCAATATTCTAGGGTACTTTCATCATCCATCTGTTTTCTAACAAGATCGATATCATTATTCTGATAAACAGATGAAAATTGTGTACCTATATTCATTTCCTATTATAATAATCTATATGAAGTGTTTACTTGTAAAAAAATATAAAATGGTCAAAAGTAAAATTCTGTATACCAATATTTTGAATTTGAATAATCACCATCATCCACTTGAACATTTAATATACTGTCATTCCCTAAATGATGGTTACTTTGGAAACCATTTTCAGTTATATGGTAACTAAATTCTTCACAATTTAACCAAGGTATTCTAATATAGTCATAATAAGGGAATCAAATCCCTCAATATCTTAACTATTATTGAAAGAAAAAATTTAAAATATTACACCGTATTTTGAATCTCATTAATTATTTGACCATTATTAAATATCCAAATTCAATTCATTCTTACATCAAAAATAAAAGTGCAATAAATTTAATTATACAAGTGTCAAAAAATTTATATAATTTTAAAACCACATTGCACAATGATAATTAATCTATGTACACAATTATTTTACAGAAAAATAATAAATTGATTGTAGAAAATACATGACTAATAAATAAAAATGGATTTTTTTATTTTTTTATAATTATATATATATTAGTTAATAATAATATATTTTATAAGTAGAAAAAATTTGGGTTAAATAAATAATTCCAAAAAAATACAATTCCAATTCACATCCTTAATGAAAATTTCCCACCAAAAATATTACCCAAGTGTGTTTATTATTTATTTTGACATTACATTATATAAGTTTCCTATTTGATAGTTTTTATAGAATTTTATTGTTATATTTTAATAACTGAATAATTCTTCAATTTTTTTCAAAAAATGCATTATGTATTTTACTAATAGTTTATTTTTAATTGCGATATGAAAAGTAAATTTCTAGTTTAAATAAAAATATATTAAAAAATTATAGAAGGTGTAATTTTTATTATTTTAATATTTATTAGAAAACGTTTTCAATGTAATCTCAAAAAAATCCTGATAATGTTATAGATTTATTGATAATTATATAATGCGTGAATTTTTTTTAAATACTAATAAATATAACCATATTGGTTATGAATTTTTTGATGTAGTGAATAAGTTATATCACACATTTGTGGGGTAATTCTATATAGTATAAAATATTCTCAAGGCATGTTTCTAGTTATCTCATGAAATTAATTTTTTATCAATGCAACTTAGTTGGTTTTTCATTGAGATAATTATCTTTTATCTGATATATAAGAAAAAAAGTGGAGTATTTATCTCACCTAACCACAAAATATTAAGAATTTAACTCACGTAAGCTTAATTTGAGAGGATTGTTTTTCATAGGGGTTTTATTTCATGATGAATTATATCAAACTCAATGAAATTATATTCAATGGAAATGATTTGATATTCATAATAAAAAATATTAAAACAATTCCCCTAGATTAGTTATAAATATTATTTTAATATAATCAATGATCATTTTTTTGGTAATTGTTTTTAATGAGTATATTTCATGTTTCTACTTAGAAGATAATTTAAAAAGGAATAATATATGTTAACGCAAAAATGGATTAATTTAATTACACAAATAATAGTGATTAATGTATACAAATGGTTTGAGGTTACCTGAATCACTTAAAAATCACATAACATTTATCAAGGAAGGGAAAAATCCTTAACCATAGTTTACACACACACACACACACCTGATAAGTATTATAGGGTTAATTGGAGGTAGATAAGAATTGTAGAGGGCCAATCGATTGATATTTAAAAACATTGAAACAATAATGGGTTTCTTGATTAGATGGGAGAAGTCATGATGAAAGGGAGATAACAGAGATTTAATCAAATGTGTGTGTTCTTTGGAGGGTTATTATACATGATAAAAACCATGAAAAAATATTTACTTAGGATATTAAACCCATGAAAATATGGTCCTATATCCATTATAATCTTATCCTGTAGGAATATGTTGTCACTAGTTCAACTGATGAGCATGGTACTCTATTTCTATGGCTATAATAAGAGTATATATCCATGATAAATTATTTCTCAGGTCTATATATTGTCATTATAAAGGTCCATAGTCATGGGAATATGGGGATATGGCTATAGAAAGAAACCATAAGGTCTATACCCACATAAATTGTCTACCATGGGTATTAGTCGGTGGATAAAGAAAGAGTTTATAATAGTGAAGAATGATCTTAATGTACAGAGTTACATTCTTTTTTTTAAAAAAATATATATAATTGAAAATATTAAATTGAAATGTTACAGGATATTTAAAAACCTAAAAAGGATTCTACGTATTTAAGATAACGGATTTTATTGATATCATAACATCAGATGTTGTGAAGTAAAGAAGTTTGAAAATTATGTTCAAAGAGTTGTACATGAGGATTGTGAATCCAAATATCACCATTATTCGAAAAATTTTTATGGATTTTGACCAATTAAAGGAGTTTGAATGAAGGATTTATGATATAGTCATATATATACATGGAATGAATTATATAGTAATGTAATTAGTTTTATCAAAATATAAAAATGAAACAAACATAAGGCCTCTCTAGAAGTCTATCATGTGGGATATGATCAAACTGATGGTTATATATGTTTTTTAATAATATAAATGGTGTTTAAGAATATATAAAATGCATCATGTAATATAAAATTCAGTATCCACTTTATCATTTTTTTCATACTCTTCGTATAAATTATATGAGATTAAATTATGATTAACCTCTCAAAGTATGAATCTGATTTATCCTTTATTGATGGTCATCATGGAGTATTATATGTTTTGATAAAATAAAAATATTAATTTGGATTTGATTTCATATAAAGATATATAATTTTATATTTAGGGAAAAAAAATTTATGGGCTAGATGGATCACTATTTATACCACATTAAGATTCATACATTATGTATTTGGTATTCTAGGGGTAAATTATTTATATTCAATCCCCATTACAAGAGGTTGAATATATACCTAGAATGAATGCCTTGATAATTTGAAACTCTTTCCTAAAACAACCTTGAGTTTGAGATACTCATGGTGTGGTTTGGTATGTTTCTAATCATATCATTGGTTGAGGTTAAACCAAATGTATTTTTTATTCTTTTTTGATGAGTATGAAATTTCATCCATTTACTTTTATAGGACAAAGAAGTGTATGAATATACCTATATAAGATATGTGTAATCTGTTTATCAATTTAGATGAGGTAAATTGATTTGATAATCTATATAGATTAATTATATTTAATGTGTTAATCCATTTTGATAGACTATACTCAGAGAATTGAGAATATACAAGTAGGTTATATAGGTTTGACATACACCGTATCTTGTATCCACTCTATGTATTAGATGAATGAATTAAAAGATCATATATATTCGATATGATATAGTTGGGGGAAAAGGGGTATAAATATATAAGTTATTGATAGAGATCACATCAGATCTATATAAATATTTAGTGTCATTGATATTTTACTAGAGACTACACTTTACATAAAATTATGGATTAGAGAATTTATAACTATTTTCAATTCTAAAAAGGCACATAGAGAAATAATTTATGTTTTCGTGAATGAGTGAAGTGGTCAAATTTTTTTATACATTTAAAATAAATCATTTTACTTGAATATTAATTTCATCTCACACTTAATCATTACCATCTTGAGAAACATTAGGTTTCGTGACTTTAGAAACTAGAAACTTGAATAAATTAATATAAAAAGTTTTCAACATATCCATTAAAATAATTTTTACATTTTATACTTGAGTCATATCATGTATAAAAATCTTCTTCATAATATGGGTAATGGAAACAAAGGAAAAGGGAGAGAAAAAAATTCCCATTTAGGGTAAACATTGGAGATACCAATCAAAGATCATAAGAAAGCATATGAAAAGAATGTGGATATTGGAACATAATAATGGTCCATTAACCTAACATTAGGAGATATCACACAAATAAGCATATATTGTGAATCATAAGTCAAGTAAAAATAATCTTTTTATAACAAAATAAATGATCTATCATAAAACAAGTACGATGAAAAACATATGAGTATGACACTAGAAAAATCATATAAACCATAACCCAACAGATCAAAAATCTAGTTACTACCTTCCCTAATATAGTGGATCAAGAATCAAATTCCAAACTACATTCACACAATGGATACATAATCATATCCCTACCTCTATAATTATCTCACAATATTTCATATTATACCTAATGCATTGGAGGACTATTTAATTTTGATCCCACTGGTCACATAATGAAAACTATAGATATATGTGCCAGGATATCATGGAAACATTCTTATTTAAAACACCACTTCATTAAACCAATAAAGGAGACGAGTTTCATAAACATTTTTCAAAGAATCTTTTACAAGACACCAAGATAAAGAAGGTGGATGGTGGCATATAAATTTATGGAGCATCAAAGGATGCTAACATAGCTAAAAAACAACATTTAATGAATATTGGATAAATCAATTTGAAAAAAATGATAAAATAACCATTTCTAAAAAATATTTAAGAACTAATATTATTTTAAAAACTATATAAAGACCCGGATTTTCCATATATTTTGTTAATTATATGGAATAATTAAGATTCTGTGAAAATTGACGGTGCATGATTCCAGTCCCAGTGTTCTTGGAATGAATTTATGAACATTTTTAAGGTACATTCTATAAATGTGTGAGTGGTGTTTTCTAACTTTTGAACCGGTGATCGGATTAAAAATCCATGGACACCATTGAATCCGTAGTGATGTGATTCAATTAATAAAGAATTCACTTTGGCCGCAGTAGTTTTGGAGAAAAAGTTATGTTTTGGAACATTTTAAAAGAAATAAATAAAATAACTTTGTTATTTTATTTTCTTTCTTTCCCTCCAATGGAAAAATGACAATGTGGGACCAACGGTGTGTCAATTCAATAAATGACTTGACCTTTAAATTTTAAGTAACGATGTATTTGGGGAATTAGGAAGGTTCCTAATTAATGAGCCCCCATTAATTATCAACGTCGTTACTTACCCTCCCCCTCTCCAATTTATATGAAGATTGGGGAGGGGTATCAACACAACTTCATGATGAAACAAAGTACTCGTAAAGTGCCGAGATTCCAAACCCTTAGATGATGGAGCTGGTTTCAGCAGGAGGTGACAGAAGACATTGAACCACGGACCAAAGGATGACGTATGAGCAACGACATTGGAATCTAGTTGTGGAGGACAGAGAGCACCGACCCCCTTCCTCAAACCGAGAGGCTCTCCAACAACCTTAGGTAGGGGTTTGATTCTTTTTTTACTTCAAGTGAATTTCTTGGACCCTTAAATCCTCCCTTATGTTTACAAGCTAACGCAGAGGGTGCAGGCCTAACAAACCCAGCTTGAACCCTTCGATACTTTTCTACCCTTGTGACCTCCATGGATGACTGCCATTGCGTCGGCACCGACTAGCTGTAATGGAGGCGGGGTTTCGACATGTGCTGTAATAGGAGGCCATGACACTAGGTCGCAATGGTCATCGGTATAGCGACCCAACCTTTTCCTTACATTACTATTACATCATTTCAAAGATAAACAACATAATAGTATTACACTTGGAGGATCCAGAGGTTTAGTGTCTTGGGAAAACTAGGACCACACATAACAAGTACAACATCAACCATAAACATTCATTTAATTTCTTCTTCTATAGCTTCTTATTAGCACTTGTCCTATCCTTAGTACATGTAGCCACCTGAGTATATACATCAAAAGGGGTGATCTAAAATCCCAGTAAGAGGATATATAAGAACAATACATCATGTGGTGAGCATAATCATAACATAGGCAAAAGATCATGATCATGAGAGGAGCATAAGTAAAAGACTTGAAATGTGGCAATGCATAAAAATGAAACATCACGTCTTAGTGGTTAACTACCACACATACTTGTGAACAAAGATAGAATCATGTTCACACATCATTTCACATTTACTCATTAGATTCATCACTTTACCCAATGCATTGGAGCGCTATATAATTCCGGGCGCACCCGTCAAATTTAAACATTTATATTGCGCTATATAATTCCGGGCACACCCGTCACATCCTAACATTATCATTATCATTATTTCCACATAGAACACATATAAATCATGTATATAAATAACCCATGTAAAGGAATGGGTTTCATCTCATAATAACACATTCATAAGCTTTGGGTTTCCAAAATAAATAGGGAACAACATACTTGATACAAGAACCATCAACCTTGAATGAGAGGTAAAATGTGAGATCTTGAAAGAAGAGTTCTTTTGGAAAACATTTTGATGGACATAAAAACCAGTGAAAAACATGTATATCCCAGAAAATTAAAGGAAATGATGAAAAAATGATCTTTGAGGAGTAACCATATCAAAATGGAGTGAAAGAGGGAGAACCCGAAGGAAGAAAATTGGGTTCGAGATTTCCCCTTACCTTGTACTCGAATGTATCCTTCTATTTAATGTCATGTATAATGACATTATATTCATTAATTAGAAATTACAGAACCTTTTATAAATTAATAGGGTTCATTATGGTTTCATTATTTCATATTATGTTCCTTTGGATGACTTATAGAGTTTAAAAACATTGATCGGGGATGTTCGTTTTCATGGTTTTCTTGAGCGGTCCACTTGTATTCTTAAATTGATGTTTGGGTAGATCATGGGTAAACATCCAGAACTGATATTACATGTTATTTATGATATTACAGAATCCTGAATGATTTTATAATGAGTTATATTAGATCCATGTGGATGAATCATTAGATAAGAATTAAATGAAGATTATATGGGTTAATTTGAGCGGTTTTTGGATCACAACGAACTCGTTTTAAATTTTCACTTAGTAATATGGACATAGGTTATTTACAGAACTTAAAATAGAACATAATACATATAAAATATTATGGTTCAACCATAAAAATGCTTTCATGACCAGATTGAAGGTAGAAATGGAAGAAGAGAGTATGTTGTTTTTGAAGGTGATAAATTATCACCACATGAACAACGTTCTCTTTAATAAAATAAAAGGAAGAGGGAAGGGGTATGGGGTGATATAATATACCATTAGAAACATAATATTACAGTATATATATATAATACTGGATTTACAAAACAATTTGGATGAATATAGGTGGGGAGAGATCAAGAAAGGAACTTGAACTTGAAAGGAAATTAAAGGAGAAGAGGGAGGAAAATTACCTCTTGAATCCTTCACTTGAGAACCTCCTTAAGGGCCTAAGCTTGGTCTTTTGATGAGACCAGAAGCTCTTGGACGTGGGAAAGGGGATAGGGGAGATGATTGGGCAGAGCTTAGACAATTCTTGAAGCTTGAGAGGTGTGGTTTGGCAAGAGAAGGGGGAGGTATTATTTATACATGAGGAGGGGGTGTTTTTGGCATCAAATATTAAATAAAACAATATATCAAGAGTTAGACTTGTAATAGTAGTTTTTTGACATACTAAATCATATATCAATATAATATAATTCGTTTTAGGATTTAAATCTTATTTATAATTCGAATTCATTAATTTATTAAAAGGAAAGAGAAAGAAAGAGAAAAAGACACTTTAAGAAATCACCTTTTGACTTTAGGCTTTGGAAAGTTCTTTTTAGGTTTGAGAATTGGATTTATTTTATTTCAAAAAAAAATTTATGAAATTTAATAGGTTTTGGACAAAACTAAAGTTCTAGAATGTTTATTTCATCATTACATCATTAATGATGCAATTTAGTGTACACCGATTATGCGAAAAACTGTATTTTTTTTACTATTCACCCGAAAATTGAAGTATTTCAGAATAAACCCAAAAATTTACCCATACCATTTTTCGACGTGTAGAATCCAAAAATGATGTCCATTTTTCAAAAATAATTTTCTAAATATTATTAATTTAATGTTTAACTAAAATCATAATTTACTTAAAAAAACAGTTTTTAAGATTAAAACTGATTTTGTAGTTCTTTCATAAATTACGTAGGGTCTTATAAAATTATCTAAAAACTATTAGACATTGATTCAATACTTTATGAATAAATTACAGGGTAATAAATATTCTTTTAAATTAATTAATTAATTAATTATAATTATTTATTTATAACTTATAAAATATCAAAAACATTTACTAAGGTCAAATTACCACTTTCTATGATGTCTAAATTTTATTTTATTATTCATAGGTAATGTTCCTATTATTTACTATTCATAAGGGTCATGTTACTATTCATAAGGGCAGGTTACTATTCATAAGGGTAGGTTACTATTCACCAAAAATTATTTTTGTTTCATTAGACTCCAAAAACCATCTTGAACACAACTGTGCATGTTGGATTTTCAAAATTCCAAACATAGGGGTGAAAAAATTATGTTTAAAGGTCACTTATCACTTAGTAGTTCATTATCTTGTGTTTTTATGACATAGATATAAGAATAGAATTTTCTATTGAAATAATTTGGGTCGTTACATTCTTCCCCCCTTAAGAAATTTCACCCCCGAAATTTTACTTTACACAAACAGGTGTGGGTACTTCTCTTTTATTGCCTATTCTAGTTCCCAAGTTGCTTCCTCAAACTTATGGTTCCTCCATAACACTTTGACAAGGCGGGTTCTCTTATTGCGTAGAACCTTATCACTTCGGTCCAAAATTTTTACCAGATACTCCTCATAGGAGAGATCATCTTCCAGTTGTACCACCTCTGAGTTTAGTACATGTGAGGGGTCTGGTATGTACTTCCTCAATAGTGATACGTGAAACACATCATGAACTTGAGCCATATTTGGTGGAAGTGCGAGACGATAAGCCACGACTCCTATACGGTCAAGGATCTCAAAGGGGCCAATGTACCTTGGGCTTAGCTTCCCTTTGTTCCCAAATCTCACGACTCTCTTCCATGGAGATATTCGAAGGAAGACTTTATCTCCAACGTCGAACTCCAAGTCCCTTCGACGATTGTCAGCATAGCTCTTTTGCCGACTTTGAGCAGCTTTGATGTGTTTCTGGATGACTTGAACCTTCTCGGTCATCTCCTCCACAAGATCGGGTCCAAGTAGCTTTCTTTCTCCAACTTCATCCCAACAGGTTGGAGTTCTACATCGCTTCCCATAAAGAGATTCATACAGAGCCATCTGAATACTTGAGTGGAAGCTATTGTTGTATGAGAACTCAACCAATGGGAGGTGCTGATCCCATCCACCTTTGAATTCTAGAGATCATGATCTTAGCATATCTTCGAGCGTCTGAATAGTCCTTTCAGACTGGCCATCGGTTTGGGGGTGATAGGTCGTGCTGAAATTTAATTCAGTACTCAAAGCATGTTGAAGGCTCCTCCAGAATTTAGATGTGAACATTGGATCACAGTCAGAGACAATTGAGAGTGGAACACCGTGCAGTCTCACCAATTCCTTCACATATATCCTTGCAAGTTGTTCAAGTGATAGGTCTTCCCGAATAGCGATAAAATGGGCAGTCTTGGTGAGTCGGTCAACCATAACCCATATTGCATTATTCCCCTTTGATGACTTCGGGAGACCCATGACAAAGTCCATAGTAACATTTTCCCATTTCCACATGGGTATAGGCAATGGCTGCATCATACCTTTGGACTTTTTCCGCTCAGCTTTAACTTGCTGACATACCAAGCACCTTGATATATATTCCGCAATCTCCTTCTTCATGTTATCCCACCAGAAGTGTTCTCGGAGATCACGATACATCTTGGTACTTCCAGGATGAATAGAGAAAGTTGAGCTATGTGCATTATCCAATAGCTCCTTCTTTATCCCGGGTGATGAAGGCACACAAAGCCGCGTTCCAAACCGAATCACACCATCATCGTCGATATGGAACTCTTACAGCTTCCCTTCCTTTACTGCATTCACCCTCTTTTGTATCTCCACATCATCCCTTTGTGCTTCCTTAATCTTCTATTGGATGGATGGTTGCACAATCATTTGGGCAAGGTAGGATGTATCCCCTGCCCTTACGATTCCCGAATCCATCCTTTTCATATCCATGAAGATAGGGTCTTTCTCAATCCTCAACATGGATAGAGTAGCAGGTTCGTTCCTTCTTAGAGAATCAGCTACCTTGTTCGCCTTTCCAGGATGATAGTGAATAGAGCAATCGTAATACTTGATTATCTCTAACCATCTCCTTTGATGCATGTTGAGCTCCTTTTGTGTGAATATATAATTTAGGCTCTTGTGGTCGGTGTATATGTCACACTTCTCACCATAAAGGTAGTGCTGCCAGATTTTCAAGGAAAAAATCACGGCTGCCAGCTCTAAATCATGGGTCAGGTAGTTCTGCTCATGGATCATCAACTGTCATGAGGCGTAGGCTATCACATTATCATTTTGCATGAGTACACAACCCAAGACTTTCTTTGAAGCATCACTGTATATCACAAAACTTTATCCACTTTTTGGTAGTGTGAGTACAGGTGCAGTGATCAACCTTCTCTTTAGCTCCTTGAAGCTTCCCTCACATTCTTCCGTCCATACATACTTTACCCCTTTCCTTGTTAACTTAGTTAGTGGGCTTGACAATCGTGATAAGTTTCTCACAAAACTTTGATAGTACCCAGCTAATCCAAGAAAAATACGGATTTCTATGACACTAGAGGGCCTGGGCGATTCTTCAATCGCCTTTGTATTTGAAGGGTCCACAAAAATTCCCTTGCTTGTGATCACATGTCCCAAGAACGTGACTTGATTCATCCAAAAGTCACACTTACTGAACTTGGCGTACAACTTCTCTTTTCTCAATGTCGCCAAAAAAAGTCTTAGATGTTCTTCATGTTCCTCCTTGATATTGGAGTAGATGAGAATATCATCAATAAACACTACCACAAATTTGTCGAGGTAATGTCTAAAGACTCTATTAATCAAATCCTTGAAGATTGCAGGGGAATTAGTAAGTCTGAATGGCATCACCAAAAACTCATAGTGCCCATACCTTGTACGGAAGGCAGTCTTCTGAATATCTTCCTTCTTCACCTTTACTTGATGATATCCATAACGAAGATCCACATTTGAGAAGTATTGAGATCCTCTTAACTGTTTGAAAAAGTCGTCAATACTTGGGAGAGGATACTTGTTCTTTATGGTGATCTTGTTGAGTTCCCGATAATCGATACACAACCGCATGGTTCCATCCTTCTTCTTGACAAAGAGCACTGGCGCACCCCAAGGTGATGCACTAAGACGTATGAACCCTTTGTCCAGATGCTCTTGCAGCTTCTTCTTTAACTCCTCCAGTTTGATAGGATCCATCCTATAGGGGAACTTCAAGATAAGAGTAGCTCTGGTTATGAGTTCAATTGAGAACCCTACCTCACGATCCAGGGGAATTACGGGTAACTCTTCGGGAAATACATCGCCGTATTCCCTTACGATGGGCATTTACTCAAGGTTGGAACTTTCCTTCGACTCAACCATTTGGGTGAGGTATGCTTCTTCATAGGGAATCGACACCCACACCATTGAAGGATTTTTCAAAGGATATTCATGATCTTCCTTTCATTTGTAGAGGAGCATGGGATGGTTCGGAATATGAAAATATATTTCCTTTTCCCGATAGTTGATATGTGCTCTATATAACGAGAGCCAATCCATTCCCATTATAGCATAGAATTCCACCAAGGGAAGTATTACGAGATTTTCCGGAAGAATCTTCCCACATACGTCAACAGGAGAAGATTCAAACACTTGGGTTGCAATGATTGCACCACTTGGGGTTTTTACAGATATCTCTACTTCAAGGTTTCGGGGCTTCGATTCTATAGTTCTAGAAAACTTGCAAGATATAAAGGAATGCGTAGAACCAGAATCAAATAATACTTTTTCCATTATTGAGTGAATAGGAAGTGTACCTTGTACGACTTCATTATCATGTTCCACCTCCGCAGTAGTGATGGCATAAGCCTTCCCTTGTTCCTTTGGCTTTGGTGGTTGTTGGCGCTGATTACCCTCGAGAGCTCGAGGTTTAGTGCACTGGTTTGAATAGTGACCTAGCTCCCAACAGTTGTAGCATTGAACCACGAGTGGTTCTCTCCTTTCATCGGCTACATTATCCTTCCTTTTCATGCCTTTTTGAAACTCGTAAGCCTGGTGTCCTTCCTTCCCAAACTTAAAGAATTTCGCCGTACCGTTGAGGCAGTTCCCATAGTGAAACTTCCCACATTTTTGGCATGTGGGATGTTGATTTTTCTTCCCACCTTGTCACTAGATCCACCATCTTGAAACTCCATCATTTTTTTATTATAACCGTAGTCATGGGACCATTCTATAAACTCCATCTCCACTTTGAGAGCACACCGAACAACTTCTTCATAACTCACAACGTCTCAGATTTCAAGAGCCTTTCGAAGATGTGGTTTTAATCCACTAAAGAATCTATCAATTTTTCTATCATTGTTGATAACAAAACCCTAAGCATACCTTGCGAGCCTTGTGAAATTTTCTTCATAAGTTGTGACAAATTCTCCTTATTTTTGCTTGAGCTCTATGAATTATCTCTCCATCTTCGTGCGAAGAGTTCTTGGGAAGTACTTATTAAGAAACATTATCTTAAAATCTTCCCATTCCATCTCTTCAATTTCCTCCCTTGGCTTGGTGTTCTTAATCAAATCCCACCATTGATCGACTTCTCCATCTAGATGATAAACGGCTAGAGTCACCTTCTCCACCTTGGAACAGTGAAGAACAAAAAATATCTTCTCCATGGAGTTGACCCACTGTTCCACAACTAGTGGATCGGAAGATCCACAAAACGTTGGTGGTCATTGTCGCATAAAACATCCCATAGCTAGTTGCTCCCTCTTTGGTGAAGGAGGACATTCCCCATTATTATGGTTATTATTCATAAACCGAGATAATTGGGTAAGCATCACCATGAAGTTTTGAACTCCACCTCCAAAATCATTGGGGATTTCATTCGGGCAATCGTTGCATTGGCCCTCACAAGAGTTGTTGGCCTGATTTCTCCTGGTTCCCACCATTTTCTAAAATAGAAAGGGTTAGAACAAAACATAAGTAAACAAGTCATGAATAACTTATTTATTTAGAAAAAATAATACCAAAATCATAACATATGTGATCCCTAGGTAAATATTCTTGTGTACATATTTCTACTTATTCTTACGCTAGTGGTTTTCTCTAGGGTTTACTAATCCTAATTCCCAAATTAACTAAACCTTTCCTATGATACCAACTATAACGATCCAAACTTTTCCTTAAATTAATAATAAATAATTTCAAAGATAAACACCATAATAGTATTACACATGGAGGATACAGAGGTTTAGTGTCTTGGGAAAACTAGGACCACACATAACAAGTACAACACCAACCATAAACATTCATTTAATTTCTTCTTCTATAGCTTCTTATTAGCACTTGTCCTCTCTTTAGTACATGTAGCCACCTGAGGATATACATCAAAAGGGGTGAGATAAAATCCCAGTAAGAGGATAGATAAGAACAATACATCATGGGGTGAGCATAATCATAACATAGGCAAAAGATCATGATCATGAGAGGAGCATAAGTAAAATACTTGAAATGTGGCAATGCATAAAAATAAAACATCAAGTCTTGGTGGTTAACTACCACACATACTTGTGAACAAAGATATCATCATTTTCACACATCACTTCACATTTACTCATTAGATTCATCACTTTACACAATGCATTGGAGCGCTATATAATTCTGGGTGCACCCGTCACATTTAAACATTCATATTGCGCTATATAATTTCGGGCGCACCCGTCACATCATATCATTATCATTATCATGATTTCCACATAGAAAAAATATCAATCATGTACAAAAATAACCCATGTAAAGGAATGAGTTTCATCTCTTAATAAAACATTCATAAGCTTTGGGTTCCCAAAATAAAGAGGGAACAACATACTTGATACAAGAACTATCAACCTTGAATGAGAGGTAAAATGTGAGATCTTGAAAGAAGAGTTCTTTTGGAAAACATTTTGATGGAAATAAAAACCAGTGACAAACATGTATATCCCAGAAAAATAAAGTAAATGATGATAAAATGATCTTTGAGGAGTAACCATATCAAAAATGGAGTGAAAGAGGGAGAACCCGAAGGATGAAAATTAGGTTCGAGATTTCCCCTTACCTTGTACTCGAATGACTCCTTCTCTTTAATGTCCTGTATAATGACATTATATTCATTAATTAGAAATTAAAGAACCTTTTATACATTAATAGGGTTCATTCTGGTTTCATTATTTCATATTATGTTCCTTTGGATGGCTTATAGAGTTTAAAAACATTGATCGGGGATGTTCGTTTTCATGGTTTTCTTGAGCGGTCCACTTGTATTCTTAAATTGATGTTTGGGTAGATCATGGGTAAACATACAGAACTAATATTACATGTTATTTATGATATTATAGAAGATTTAATGATTTTATAATGAGTTATATTAGATCCATGTGGATGAATCATTAGATAATAATTAAATAAAGATTATTTGGGTTAATTTGAGCGGTTTTTGGATCACAACGAACTCGTTTTAACTTTTCACTTAGTAATATGGCCATAGGTTATTTCAAAAAATTAAAATAGAACATAATACATATAAAATATTCTGGTTCAACCAAAAAAATGGTTTCATGAGAAGATTGAAGGTAGAAATGGAAGAAGAGAGCATGTTGTTTTTGAAGGTGATAAATTATCACCACATGAACAACGTTCTCTTTAATAAAATAAAAGGAAGAGGGAAAGGGTATGGGGTGATATAATATACCATTAGAAACATAATATTACAGTATATATATATAATAATGGATTTACAAAACAATTTGGATGAATATATGTGGGGAGAGATCAAGAAATGAACTTGAACTTGAAAGGAAATTAAAGGAGAAGAGGGAGGAAAATTACCTCTTGAATCCTTCACTTGAGAACCTCCTTAAGGGCCTAAGATTGGTCTTTTGATGAGACCAGAATCTCTTGGACGTGGGAAATAGGATAAGGGAGATGATTGGGCAGATCTTAGAGAATGATTGAAGCTTGAGAGGTGTGGTTTTGCAAGAGAAGGGGGAGGGCTTATTTATACATGAGGAGGGAGGTGTTTTTGGCATAAAATATTAAATAAAATAATATATCAAGAGTTAGACTTGTAATAGTAGTTTTTTGACATCCTAAATCATATATCAATATAATATAATTTTTTTAGGCTTTAAATATTATTTATAATTCGAATTCATTAATTTATTAAAAGGAAAGATAAAGAAAGAGAAAAAGGCACTTTAAGAAATCACCTTTTGACTTTAGGCTTTGGAAAGTTCTTTTTAGGTTTGAGAATTGGATTTATTGTATTTCAAGGAAAAATTTATGAAATTTAAAAGGTTTTGGACGAAAATAAAGTTCTAGAATGTTTATTTCATCATTACATCATTAATGATGCAATTTAGTGTACACCGATTATGCGAAAAACTGTATTTTTTTACTATTCACCCGAAAATTGAAGTATTTCAGAATAAACCCAAAAATTTAACCCTACCATTTATCTACGTGTAGAATCCAAAAATGATGTCCATTTTTCAAAAATAATTTTCTAAATATTATTAATTTAATGTTAAACTAAAATCAAAATTTACTTAAAAAACAGTTTTTAGGATTAAAACTGATTTTGTAGTTCTTTCATAAATTACGTAGGGTCTTATAAAATTATCTAAAAACTATTAGAAATTGATTCAATACTTTATGAATAAATTCCAGGGTAATAAATATTCTTTTAAATTAATTAATTAATTATAATTAATTATTTATGACTTATAAAATACCGAAAACGTTTACTAAGGTCAAATTACCACTTTCTATGATGTCTAAATTTTATTTTATTTTTCATATGTAATGTTACTCTTATTTACTATTCATAAGGGTCAGGTTACTATTCACAAGGGTAGGTTACTATTCATAAGGGTAGGTTACTATTCACCAAAAATTATTTTTGTTTCATTAGACTCCAAAAACCATCTTGAACACAACCGTGCATGTTGGATTTTCAAAATTCCAAACATAGGGGTGACAAAATTATGCTTAAAGGTCACTTATCACTTAGTAGTTCATTATCTTGTGTTTTTATGACATAGATATAAGAAGGGAATTTTCTATTGAAATACTTTAGGTCATTACAATCGAAGCGGACGATATTGGACAGTCGTGGAGGAGGTGCAGCGTGCCGTCACGGAGCACCGATGAGCAAGGGGCCACAGATCATCAACTATGGAAGTCAGTGGAGGTGGAAGACACATCGGATGGCCGCCTAAGGGGAGGCGTTGCGACCTGCACATCGTCGGTGAATGGGGAGGAGACACCACCAACGCACCTCTGGTGAGCATAGGGTCGAGACTAAAGTCGTGGCTGAGGTAGAACCCACACCTCTGGTGGGTTCCGCATTGACTAGGCGGCACCAACATGGTGCCGCCATTTCACGATGCTAAATGACATCTTGGCATTTGGGATACTAGGAAGAAACTCCCCCTCCCCTTTGCCAGCTCGGGCTGAAAAAGCCCCCCCTTGCAGGCCATGCCTCACGCGGCCAGGCCGCCTGAAATTTGTGGGCTTCCCCTTGTGGGCCAAGCCAGACCTCGGTCTAGCAGGGCAAGCCTACCGTGGCCCATCCCAGACAGGGTTGGGCCGGTTCTGTCCGATCGGGTCAGACTAGGCCTGGGCCCAACCGAACCCACAAACACTTAAAGAGTCATATCTTTATAAATAGACATCCATTTGATGAACCATCTATGGTGTTACAATCCTTGGACTAAGACATTCCTTTTGGTTTACTCTAATTGAGTTTTGGAGAAAGTTAGAGTATGGCCGGGTTGGATCAAACCTGAATCCAACCAGGCCTTTGGAAGTAAAATGCTTATAACTCACAGACCGTCCATTTGATTGACGCACCATTTGTCATTTTGGAATACTTATGACAAGAAGGTCCTTTGGGTTACTCTTTTGGGGAGCTTAGTTCCAGTCATGGTATGACCGATATCTCGAGGGGCTGATTCAATGGAACTCGAGCGCACCTGGTGCGAGGAATGCTGTGGAAGGCTGTAATATGAATAAAGAACATCGATACTGTGTGAGTCAACATCTATAGATCCTATGTGGGTCAGCATCAATCGATCCTATGTGCTTCAACATCTATCATATCCTATGTGGGTCAACTCTCGGCGATCCTGTGTGGGTCAGATCTGATGTGGGTTAGCAGGGGTTAGTTACCTATCGATCCTATGTGGGTTAGAAGCAGTTCTACTTAACAGAATAAGATGATATCTCTTTCAACTAATCCTCTGTACATATGTACTTAAGTTATAAATGGTGAGAGCTAAGTCTTTTACCTTCGTGGTGTTACCTATGTGGTACTTCTATCTTCATGGTGTTAAATGTGTGGTACTTTTATCTTTGTGGTGTTACCTGTGTGGTACTTCTATCTTCGTGGTGTTACGTGTGGTAATTTTACCTTTGTGGTGTTGTCTTCACGGTGTTACATATGTGGTACTTCTACCTTCATCGTGTTACCTTTGTGGAATTCTTGCCTCATGTATGAGATGGGTATGTCTTGATAACTTAGGTATATGTATGGGCATAAACCTAAGTAGAGTCGATGTCTATTACTTCGTGCTTTGAGATTGAGATCCTGATTTGTGGTATTTCCTCTGTGGAACACTAGGAGACCTACGGGGTTCTCTGTGTTTTTACTGAGTATCGTTATACTCACCCTTGAACTGGATTCACCAACACCTTGTTGTGTCTTGTGCAGATGACGTACATCAGTGATCGAGGCTGAGGGAGCTAGGACTAGACAGTACTCGGAGGTGGACCTTTTGGCGTGATGTGACACAGGGACTACTGATCGTGATCTATACCTACCCATTAAGTATGATCCTTAGTGGATGATCAGGGTGTTTTTCCCCTTTTAAGTTGTGTTTTTACTTTTTAGTTATACTTATACCTTTCAGTTGGGCCTGTATTCCAGCCCCTTTACTTTCATCACACTTTTACTACAGCAGTTTACTTCATGTTGCTTCTTGTTGCGTTCTTGGACTGTGTGTCTATACACGTTAAAAAGGCAAAGCCTTCCCGTATTAGGGATACGACTTTCTGGTGCTAGTCATCAACCACTGAACAATAAAAGACAAGTTTGGGGTAGTCACAACACGAGCCCCGAGGGACGGGTCGTGACAAAGTGGTATCAGAGTAGTCAGTTCTACTGAAGAACTAGGACACTGATCTTTTCTATGTGGAAATAGTGTTAAGAGTTAAGAGTGTGGTTTTCAGTTTGGGGAATCTAATGTCGGTGTGGCGACTGACATATCCATACATCAGGACCCTGACTTCTAATTTCCAACTCAGTTCATGAAAACACTGATTGCGTGTGTTTTGAAAAGTTTTTCTTTTGATCACTTTGAGTTAGCTCACTAGGTATAACTTACTGAATATGGAACACCTTTTTTCTTTCAGGATTCCACCACATATACATCCATCCAATATTCCTGAGAGAGTATGTGATGACAACCCACAGAGTGACGAGGATTCAGTGCATGGCCCTCTTACAGTGTTAGCGCCTTCAAGGGGTGTACCGGTAGCACCACTACCCATTGGGCTGATGTTGCCACCTGCCCCACTAGTAGAGGGCACACACCAACTGAGAACATTACAAGAGTTTTATTGGAAGAGGTATCCTAGGTTCTGAGATGAGATGAACCCGCAGGTGGCTGAGGATTGGCTGGAAGCTATAGTCTGAGTTTTCCACTTAGTTGGGACCTCAGCTAATCTGATGGTGATCCTAGCAGCCCGTCTTTTTCAGGTTGCAGTAGGGAGATGGTGGAGCTTGATGCTCTAGATACAAGATGAGGTGACTTTTATCTGGGAAGACTTCGAGATACCTTTTCAGGGAAGCTTTTGTCCTAGCGACCATAGACTCCATGCATATATAGGAGCTGCTGCACATACAACAGGGCATCATGACTGTGGCCTAGTACTCGGAAAGGTTCACTGATATCTCCCACTACTTCAACGAAATAGTACGAGACCCTTTCTTTAGGACCTAGAAATTTTAATAAGGCCTATGATGGGATATTAGAGCATCGATGATATTGCTTATCATTCCGACGCAGGCTGGGGTGCTATACTTAGCACTTTTGGTGGAAAGATTCTTAGGTGAGATGTCATCAACAACGATAGCCACCACCAGATGTCAGGTAGCAGAGTCATATGCAGTAGGTATTAGGTGGATGACGCAGGGGCCCAAGAAGGCAAGGCCTTCTGGTGGATGACCTTAGGATATATGGTCGGTGGTGTGGGGCTTATGAGATAGAGGAGGACAGCTGAGGAGCAGACAATGCTATTAATGCGGCGGGCAGGGTCATGTGGCCCGCGATAGCCCGACCTGCTCTATGGATGACCGATAGATGGTCGATAGATGGTCGAGGGACCAATGAGGCAGAGGTGGAGATTTGATCAGGGAGGTCTGCAGGTAGTAGGCAGACATGACAAAGGATCTGACCATGCAGCTGGCAGTGGGTAGAGATTCGAGGTTCTACCGCCACCACCTCCAAGTGGTCCACCCGACCCTAGAGAGTAGGTGGATAGGGATGATCTCACCTCCATGCGGCCGAGGCCTATGACAATAACGCTCTAGAGATGATTAGAGGTACGATCTGTGTCTACCCCACTACATTACTTATAGACATAGGTGTCGGTCACTCTTTTATTTCCACAACCCTCGTTCAGATCTCGGAGATTTCAGTGGAGCTGTTGGCTCAATCCTTATGGCTAGAGACTCCTACGTGAGAGGATTCAATGATTACACACTGGTTCCGATAGTGCGATATTACTCTAGGAGGCGAGAGCTTTGGATGGGATCTTATTGTAGTACCATCAAGGCCTTACGACATCATATTGGGTATGGACTAGTTATCCACAGTCCATGCTCAGATTGATTGTATTAGGCGCAAAGTTTTGTGTTTCCATGAGGATGGGACCGAGTTTTCTTTCATTAGTGAGAAGGTAACCTTTACAGTACATGATGGACTTACCCATAGTAGTGTGTATCTGATCACACACCAGTTTGATAGCCTTAACCTTGGATTAGTAGATGTTTAATGTCCGAGATATCCTCTAGTGGTGGACCAGTATGCCGATGTATTTCTTGATGATGTTCTGGGACTACCTCCTCGCAGATAGGTAGACTTCTACATTGACCTGTATCCTAGGATGGAACCAATATCTACACCAGTATATCGGATGGCTCCCACGGAGCTTCGTGAGTTACAGGTACAGTTTGAGGACTTGTAGAGAAAGAGGTTCATAAGGCCCAACGTTTCTCTATGGGAAGCCTCGATTTTGTTCGCCATGAATGCAGATGGGAGTTTGAGACTCTACGTGGACTATCGGCACCTAAACCCGGTGACCATGAAGAACAAGTATCCACTTCTGAGGATTGATGATCTTTTCAATAAGCTGAAGGGAGCTCGTTGGTTTTCGAAGATAAACCTCAGATCATGCTATCATCAGCTCAGGGTATGAGATGAGGATGTGCAGAAGATGACCATTATATGTCGGTATAGCCACTCTGAGTTCTTGGATATGCCGTTCGGCATGACCAATGCCCCAAAAGTGTTCATGGGACTTGTGGACATGATATTCTTGCAATACCTAAATCGCTTAGTGGTGGTCTTCATCGATAAAATCTTGATATACTCAGCATTGGAGGAGGAGCATGCCTACTATCTGTAGATATATTTGGATACACTCCAAGAGAACTGGATTTATGTTATGCTCTGAAAGTAATAGGTCTGGATACAAGAGGTCTACTTTCTCCAAGGCTGGAGTTGTAGTGGATGTGGAAATGATAGAGGTTGTTCTTTCTTGGGAGCCACCAAGAAGTGTGACCGAGGTGCAGACATTCTTGGGGTTGGATGGATACTACCAGAGATTCGGGACTGACTTTTCCAAAGTTGAGGAACCCTTTTCAGCATTGATGAAGAGGGGACAACCCTTCATATGGACAGAGAGATTCTAGTAGAGTTTTCAGGAGTTGAGGAAGATATTGACGAGTTCCCCCATCTTGAGGATACCAGTAGAGGGCGTTGGGTATGTAGTCTACTGCGACACATCAAGGACCAGAAATGGATGTGTGCTGATGCGTGACTAAGAATTAATTGCTTACGAATCAGGAAAGTTAAGGAAACATCAGCAGAACTATGCTACTTATGACCTGGAGTTAGTAATAGTGGTCTTCACCTTGAAGATGTGGTGATATTAATTGATGGGAAAACGTTTTACTGTATACTCTAATCACAAGAGTGTCATGTATATCTTCTCTCAAAAGGACCTGAACCTATGAAAAAATCAATGGCTAGAGTTACTCCATGACTATGAATTTGAGATAATCTATACTCTTGGGAAGAGGAACATGGTAGATGATGCACTTAGCAGGAGGTCTGGTCTATAGTTGCTGAGTGAGGTGTTAGAGTAGCTAGATGCATTGCAGATATCCTATGTGGATAGAGATGGAGAAACTTACCTTCAGTCTAAGACAGTCACTCCCCCACTCCTTCAGTGAGTTAGGGAGGCGCAGCTTGAGGACATTTACTACGAGGCTTAATATGCTCAGATATCCTCAGGACAAGCACCTTATGATTTTTCTGAAGGTGGGTAGCATGTCATCCACTTTAGAGGATGTACCATGGTACCAATGGTGCTATGGGAGGAGGTGTTAAGGTCGTTCCATAGATCCCCTCTGTCGTTACATCATGTTGTGGCGAAGAAGTATTGGGACCTCCAGCGTCAGCACTGGTGGCCATTGATGAAGAATGAAGTGGTAGAGTTAGTTTCACGATGCCTCAATTGTCATCAAGTGAAGGTCGTGCATCTGGTTCCATTTGTCTTAGCTCTACCACTAGAGGTTCTAGAGTGAAAGTGGGATGGTATCTCCATGTAATTTGTGACAGGGATTCCATGTACGTCCAAGGGACATGATTCCATCTGGGTGATCATTGACCAACTCACCAAGTTATCCAACTTCTTACCTATCTGAGAGTAGGGATCAGTAGAGGTTTTAGGACACCGCTACGTACGAGAGATTGTGCGACTCCATGGGGTCCTATCAATGATCATCTCTGACTATGACACACTTTTTACTTCCCAGTTGAGTAAGGGGTTACAGGAGACATTCAATACTCAACTACATTTGATCACAGACTTTCATCCTCAGACGGATGGTCAGACATAGAGGACCATATAGAAACTGGTGGAATGTTTTGTGCACATGTCCTAGAATTTTTCCATAGTTGGTAGGATCTCTTGTCCTTGGTGGAGTTTTAATACAACAATAGTTATCACTCCACCATTGGTATGAAAAAATTTGAGGCCCTATACGGTTGACCTTGTAGATCACCTCAATACTGGATAGATCCAGGGGAGTTTGCACTGATGGTTCCAAAGTTGGTACGGGCTACTATAGAGAAAGTAAAGATCATATAGGAGCGGATGTAGACTAAAAAAATTAGATATAATTCTTTTGCTGATGGGAGGTATAGACCTTTGGAGTTCGAGGAGGGGGACCATGTCTTCCAACGAGTCTCAACTCAATGAGGTTTACAGAGCTTTGGTCGAGGAAGAAAGGTATCACCATGTTTTATCAGACCATTTCTAATACTTTGGAGGATTGGTGAGGTGGCATAGTTCTTGAAACTTACACCAAAGTTGGAGAGGGTGCATGACGTCTTCCATGTATCCCATCCGAGGAGATACGTGCATGACACATCTCACGTCATCAACCACAATGAGCTGGACTTTGATGATGGGGCGATGTTTACAGAGGTTCTAGTAGAGATTGAGGATTGACAGGAGAAAGACCTTCATGGGTGGTCAATACCTCTGGTGCATGTTCATTGGCAGCACGAGAACCTCCAGGAGAACACTTGGGAGTAGGAGGCTCAGATTTCTGATCAGTACCCCATTTTTTTTCTTAGTCTATATTGTGTATTTCAGGGATGACAATACCTATGGTGGAAATAATGTAAATACCCATATTTTACATGTATTTTTTTTAATTATATGGAATTATTATGAATCTACAAAAAATTTCGGCATGGGATTCTGAGGCTTGGTGTGCCTGAAATGAATTTTTAAAATTTTTTTAAGTTAAATTTAGTAAACACGTGAGTGAAGTTTTCTAACTTTTGAACTATTACTCGGATTAAAAATACAAGGACACCGTTGAATCTGCAGCACCAGGATTCGCTTAAGGGAGACTTCACTTTGATCGCCGCAGGTTTGGAGAAAAAGTTATGTTTTGGGACTTTTTAAATGAAATAAATAAAATAACTTTGTTATTTTATTTTATTTCTTTCCCTCCAATGGACAAACGATAATGTGGGACCAGAGGCGTGTCAAAACAATAAATGTCTTGATATTTCAAACATAAATAATGAAGTCTTTGGGGAATTAGGAAGGTTCCTAATTAATGAGACCCCATTAATTCCCAACATCGTTACTTACCCTCACCTCTCCTATTTATATAGATCTTAGGGAGGGGTATCGACACAGCTTCACCAAGAAAATAAGTGCTGGTAAACTGCCAACACACCAATCCCTTAGAGGATGGAGCCGATCCCAATAGGAGGTGATGGAAGACACCAAACTATGAACCGAAGGACGATGTATGAGCGATGTCGTTGGAACCTAGTTGCAGAGGAAGATGAGCACCGACCCCCTTCCTCAAGCATGGAGGCTCTCCAACAACCTATGGTAAAATTTTTATTCTTGTTTATTTCAAGTGAATTTCTTAAACCCTTAAATCCTCCCTTATGTTTTCAAGCTAATGCGAAGGGCGTGAGCCTAATGAACCCGGACCAAACCCTCCACTACTTTGCTACCCTTGCGACATCCTTGTAAGACCACCGACACAACGACAATAATTGACTATGAAGGAGGCGGCGCGCCGGAATGTTTTGTAAGAGGAGTCCATGGAACTTGGCCACAACAGTCATCAGCGTGACCGACACTGAATGACCATGGATGAGGTGCGGCGCGCTGTCGCACCATGCTAGTGAAAAAGTGGCTGCAGATCATCAGTCACGGATGTCGGAGGAGGCGGCCGACACATCGGTCATCCACAGAATGGGAGGTGGAGTTACCATCACACTTCCGGTGAACGGGGAGGAGGTGTAACTAGTGCGCCGTCGGTTAGCAGAGGGTCATGGCTGAAGCCGCAGCGGAGGCAGAAACCGCTTCTCCGGTGGGTTTCGAAGTGTTGAGGTGGGGCCCACATGGAGCTTCTATTTCACAAAGCCGAACAACCTCGAGGACATTCGGGATACTGGGGGGAAATTCCCCCCCCCCTTTCCAGCTCGAGCGGACTGTAGGACCCCCCTGCGGGCCGCACCTCATGCAGCCGGGCCAACCTTGCGGGTCGGGCCGCCCCTTTGCAGGATGGGCTAGACCTCAGCCTAGAGTGCCAATCCCACCATAGCCCATCCAGGACTAGGTCAGGCCGAGTCGGTCCGATCGGGTCGGACTGGGCCCAGGCCCCACTGGACCCAGAAACACTTAAAGGGCCATATCTTGAGAACCAGACATCCATTTGACAAACTTTCTGCAGCGTTGGGATCCTTAGATCGAGACAATACCTTTGATATACTTAAATTGAGTTTTGGATAAATTTGGAGTACAACCGGGTTGGATAAAACCCAAATCCAACTGAGCCCTCAGAACTAAAACGCTTATAACTCACAGACCGGACGTCAGATTGATGCACCATCTATGACGTTGGAAGACTTACGACATGGTAGTACTTTGGGTTACTCCTTTATAGTGATTAGTGGTGGTCTAGGTATGACCGATATCTCTAGGGTCAGATTATATGGAACTCAAGTGAACCGGGTACAAGGAATCCTGTACAGGCTGTAACATGAGGAAAGAACATCAATCTTATGTGGGTCTGCATCTATCGATCCTGTGTGGGTAGACATCTACATATTCTATGTGGGTCAGCATCTATCGATCCTGTGTGGTTTTGCATCTGTCAGATCCTATACCGACCCATACATTACATACATTGTTATTACTTTAGAGTTGAAGCATACTTATTATAACATATAACAAAACCATGAAAGGACCATAGAAGTATAGTGTCTTTAGAAACTAGGAAACACAAACAACTGGTTTATAAAATCAACTACATTGTCTCCCATTTATTTCATCATATCTAGAGTTCCTTTTTGGCATATCCTACTTAATATCCTTCTTCTTGACCTGGGGAAAAGAAAACATACAAAAGGGTGAGCTCAAATGCTCAGTAATGGTAAACAAAAGAAATATCAGTCATATCATACTCATAAGAATATAATATTTTGAAAATCTTAACCTGCAAAAGAGGTCATAATATCATGTCATGGGATAAATCATAGTAATGAAAAGTAATCCCAAATAATAATAACTTAAAACATGAAACTTTGTGGCATACACACATAATCATAGAAAATCATTTCATATTAGTCATGGCTCATTTCCAAGACCATCATAGAGGAAAAATTCCATTACTGAACCGAGTTCACTCCTCGTTCTAGTCCTGTATCACTGAACCGGTTTAACTTGGCGTTCCAGCCATATCTATCTCATGAGATATAAATCTTTACTCAATGCATTGGAGGGAGATATAGGTCCCACCATCTCATAATGAAACCATTCTTATGTGTTCCACAAAATCATAAATCATACAACATAGCATAACCCCTGTAATAAAAATGGGATTCTTAAACATCGTGACATCATAAAACAATTAATATAAGAAAAAGGAATTAATAAAAATAATTCCATCACAACATAATCAAATCATTGTAATAATGGAGATAGAAACAGAACCCTATATTATGTTATATGGAAAATAATTTTGATAAAACACTTGAACTCCATTCTTGAGGAAAATATCCTTTCTACTTCAAATTTTTTTTCCTTTCTTAACATGTCATACAATTTTAAACTTAAAGACGTTTATTAAATATAAACTTGAAAACTTTTAAATGATGATTCTTGGAAATAATGTTCTAAAAATCCATTCATGCCGTATAAGTTAAAAAAACATTCTTCTCATACTTTGGTCGAAAAAGTCAAAAAGTAACTCATACGAAAAATGACAAAAGATTCCCTTCATATCGTTTAATAAAAACTCTCCGAAGGGTAAAATTGGATTTAAAAAATTGTAGGAGGATAGAAATAATATTAAATATTGAGTAAACATGGATGTGGATGATAAAATACACCCCAGTAAATACCAAAGTATAAACAATCTAGGATAAAAATGAGATTGTGAGATTTTCCCTTACCTTAGGTCTGATATGCTTTGTACGTGTCCGAAACTCCTGTATAATTATTTAAATAATGTCATTGACTTATTCCAGAATCAGACTCATTGTTATGATATCATATATGTCCATATTCTTAGCTTCTTATTAGTAATATTTCATTGCCACTTGTTATTCGGGTGTTTATTGCTTTATCTTCTTATGTGTGTTTTGTCGAATAAATTCTTATTATTCTTTTTAGGTTATAGATAACTCATTTACAGAATGGTATTAGTTTAATTTATATCATATTTATTCATTCAATTCATTTATATAATCATTCTGCAATGAAGATCATGTAGAACAAGTCACATCATATCGTGGAGACGGTAGGTCCTACGTATGCAAGAGCGATGATATCGTTCCAATGATCGTGGAATTTTATTGAAGTGTATGTATACTATTTCATAATAAATATCACTTTACAATAATTATATATAGTTATTCTTTATACCATTGTACCCATCCAAGTAAGGTGGTGGTGGAAAACAGATTACACCACGACGTGGAGACGGTATTCCGTACGTAGGCACGCGCGGTGATTTCATTTTCCGTAGGATGGATAGAAAGTGAAATAAGTTTGTTTCATATTTATAATAAAATATCAGTATATGAGTGATACTGATGTTATTACATCATAATGAAACAACTAATGAAGAAGAAGTAGAAGAAGAAATAAATTTTAAAGAATTGGTAACAGATATTACATCTTCTTCGACACACCTCTTTGAAATCTCCTGTTAGGTCACTATGATTGGTATTTTAAGTAGAGCAGCACTTCTAGGATGTTTCTAGGGAAGTGAAGAAGATAAATTGGCAGGGTTTGGATGAGCATGAAGGCTCAAAGTGGTGTGATGAGGAGAGGGAGGAGGTTCCCTTTTATAAGGGAGGAGAGGGGCACCTTTGAAAAGTGTGAAAATATTATTTTATTATAAACATAGATTCGGTTTAAAAAGATCTAAAAATCATTAAAGATGAAGATAAGATGACTCATGGTCGAAATAAAATCATCCAATCAGAATTGGACATGTTTTGGAAAATATTTTAATCATTATAATCTTATTTATTTAAATCATTTATTAATGAGGTAAATACTTCATCATTATTGTGTCATAAATAATTTAATTTATTTGGTGTCTAAAAATTATAAAAAAATATCATCATGTATGAAATCTATTTTATCTTTCCAATGAATATTTATATTAGAAAATATAATATATATAACCCCTTATAAAAATTAATTACTAAAATATTTTTGTTAATGTCAATTTTGTCTTACAGTAAATTAATTAATCCAAATTGTCATTATCACTACCAAGTGGCTCAATGGGGTCCCAAAATCAACCCAAGGATGCCCATGGTCGGCCACTACTCATCCAATAAGGTTAGGATAAGTGTAAAGGTAATTTTTAATTATTATAATATTTTTTTAACCTTGAATTACCCTATTTACCTTTAACCATTGTAAATAAAAATTACCATAGTTACTATTGATAATATCAAAAAAATAAAAGTAATATATTAACATAATTTAGACCCACTGATTCCAAATATGGAATAAATTTTTCAGAATTCAAGACACAGAAGTTTCAGTAATTAATTTAAAATTAATCCCATTGTTAAGTAAACGGGTTTTAAAAGTTAAAACATTGTCCAAGATTGAAATGTTTTTACCTATGAATTCAATGTAAAATTAATTCTAATGACATAAATTATATTAAATGGTAAAAATATATTCTATTTATACTTTAAAACCATTCAATATTATAATTTAAACATATAAATTATTGCGATGAAAAAAGATGTTTTTAATTAAAATATAGCATGTTTTTAATATTCATCAAAATATGAAAGATACCTGAATAATATGAAAAATTTATCCAAAGTAAATTTTTATATCCTGATTCCAAATAAGAATTTTATTTTGTAAAATTTAACTTAGAAATATTTCAAAAACTATATTTAAAATGGGTGCGCCATCAAAAGGCTGTAAAACTGCATTTTTTGAAAAATACTTCTTTTATCCGAGAAACTAATTTTGTTTTCATACCTCATTCTAGAAAATGTGTAAGATGAATTATAATGTTATTAAATTCAAAATTCAGTTAATACTATTTATAACGGCTAGTTTATAATATTATAATAATATATTGTTGTTTAGTAAAACTCGGTATTGCGTACTACACACGCTATCGAGAAAGGTCGCAATTGTGTGTAACGCAAGCCAAGCTAGTGTTGTGTGTTGTGAAAGATTCCTTTGCGAATAACAGAGGAAATAAAAAAAATATTTCTCATAAAATCTCCAGGTATTACATTCTACCCCCCTTAAAAAGAATTTCGCCCTTGAAATTCATCACTTCGTAACAAACAAATGAGGATACATCTCCCTCATCATATCTTCAAGTTCCCATGTAGCTTCTTATAATTGGTGGTTCCTCCATAAAACATTCACCAAGAGAGTGGTCTTGTTCCATAGGACTTTTTCACTATGATCTAAAATCTCTATCGACTGTTCTTCAAAAGAAAGATCTTGCTCCAGCGGTACAACTTCAGAGCTTAGTACATGTGAAGGATCAGGTATGTACTTTCTCAGGAGAGATACATGGAACACATCGTGAACTTGAGAGAGATTCGGTGGAAGCGCCAATTGGTAAGCTACCTTCCCAACATGATCCAGTATTTCAAAAGGACCAGTATACCTAGGGCTCAACTTTCCCTTCTTTCCAAATCTCATTACTCTATTCCAAGGAGATATTCGTAAGAACACTTTATCACCCACTTCAAACACGAGGTCTTTTCTTCGGTTGTCGGTATAACCTTTTTTTCGACTCTGAGCTGCTCTTATGTGTGGTTGAATAGATCGGACCTTTTCTACAATCTCATCAATAAGACCAGGTCCTAATAGCTTTCTTTCCCCAACTTCATCCCAGCAAGTGGGAGTCCTGCATTTCTTTCCATAGAGATCTTCATAAAGAGCCATCTGAATACTGGAGTGAAAGCTTTTATTATAGGAAAATTCCACCAAAAGAAGGTGTTGATCCAAACCACCTTTTAAATCCATAGTGAAATCTATTAACATGTCTTCTAGAGTTTGAATTGTCCTCTCAGACTGACCATCTATTTGAGGATGATAAGCAGTGCTGAAACTCATCTTTGTATCTAGAGTATGTTGAAGACTTTTCCAAAACTATGAGGTAAACCTTGTATCCCGATCAGATATAATGGAAAGTGTTAATCCATGCAATCTTACCACTTCCTTTACATATATCTTGGCAAGCTGATCCAGAGAGAAATCTTCCCTAATAGTAATGAAGTGTGCCGACTTTGTAAGATGATCAACCATGACCCAGATGGAATTATTGCCTTTGGATGTTTTAGGAAGTCCAAAGACAAAGTCCATAGTGATGTTTTCCCATTTCCATTCTGGTATGGGTAATGGTTGTAACATCCCTTTAGACTTATGTCTCTCAACTTTAACTTACTGACAAACCAAGCATCGAGAGACATATTCAGCAACATCTCTTTTCATTCCATCCCACTAGAAGTACTCTTTTAGGTCCCTATACATATTTGTGCTTCCAGGATGAATAGAGAATGAAGAACTATGATCCCCATCCAGTAGCTCCTTATTTAATTCTGGGATGGGAGGAACACAAAACCGATCCCTGAACCTTATTATCCCATCACAATCAAGGTTGAATTCAGGAACATTTCTCACCTTCTTTTGTAACTCTACATCTTCTTTCTGTTCCTATTTAATCTGCAAATGTATAGATGGTTGACCATTCATTTGAGAAAGATAATATTTTCCCCTTCCATTATAATTCCAAGATCCATCCTTTCTAAATCCATAAATATTGGATCTTTTGTGATCCTCATCATGGATAATCTAGTATGGTCTTGTCGACTTAATGCGTCTACCACCTTGATTGCTTTCCCGGGGTGATAATGAATAGAGCAGTCGTAGTCCTTAATTATCTCCAACCATCTTCTTTGGCGCATATTCAGCTCCTTTTGTGTGAAAATATACTTTAAACTTTTGTGATCAGTATAAATATCACACCTTTCACCATAAAGATAATGCCTCCAAATCTTTAATTCATAGATTACTGCAGCTAACTCCAAATCATGAGTTGGGTAATTTTTCTCATGGATTTTTAACTGTCGTGAGGCATAAGCTATCACCATATGGTTTTTCATGAGAACACACCCCAATCACTTCTTGGATGCATCACTATAGATCACAAACCTTTCTCCACTACAAGGAAGTGTGAGCACAGGTGCACTGGATAATCTTCTTTTCAACTCCTTAAAATTCTATTCACACTCCTCCGTCCGAACGAACTTAACCCCTTTTCGAGTCAACCTGGTGAGTGGATTAGATAATCATGAAAAATCATTCACAAAATGTCGATAATATCCAGCCAAACCAAGAAAACTTCGGATCTTAGTTATTGTTGTTGGTCTTGACCATCTTTCGATAACCTCTATTTTTGCTGGATCAACAGATATCCCCTCTTTTGAGATTATGTGACCAAAAAATGCAACTTTTTGAAGCCAAAATTCACACTTGGTAAATTTGGCATAAAGCTTCTCCTTTCTTAGGGTCTTCAATACAATTATCAAGTGATCTTCATGTTCTTCCTTTCTCTTTGAATAGACAAGAATATAATTTATAAAGACTACCACAAACTGATCAAGATAGTCTCTAAAGACTCTATTCATTAGATCCATGAAGATATCAGTGGCATTAGTAAGACAAAATGGCATCACTATAAATTCATAGTGTCCATACCTTGTACGGAACACCGTATTTGGTATATCCTCCCTTTTGACCCTTAATTGATGATACCCTGAACGAAGATCAATCTTGGAAAAGTATTGAGCTCCGTGTAGTTGATCAAATAAGTCATCAATGCGTGGGAGATGTTATTTGTTCTTGATAGTGATCTTGTTAAGCTCTCGATAATCAATGCAGAGTCTCATTGATCCATCTTTCTTCTTAACAAATAGAATAGGTGATCCCCAAGGTAACGCACTAGGGCGTATGAATACTTTATCAAGATTCTCTTGGATTTGTTTCTTTAATTCCTGCAACACAATTGGGTCCATTCTATAAGGTGTCTTTGAAATGGGCATAGCACATGGTATGAGTTCTATTGAAAACTCAACTTCACGATTTGGTGGAAGACCATGCAATTCCTCTGGAAAGACATCATCAAACTCCCATACAATTGGTGTATTCTTAATCGTGAGTTTATCTCCAACCATTTGAGATAAATAACCTTCATTTATTGGAATCAAGACCCATAAGATGGAATAAATTTTCTCTGGAAGGTTATATTCATCCTTGCATCGATAGACGATCATAGATTGATCTATAATATTAAATGTTATTTCCCTTCATTGGAAATTGATATGAGATCCATATAAAGAAAGACAATCCATGCCAAGAATCACATCAAATTCCACTATAGGAAGGATCACAAGATTTGCAGGAATCACTTTCCCACAAACTTCAATCGGAGAAGAATTATAAACTTTTGATGCGACCGTTGTGCCATTAGGAGTTGTCACAGCTAAATAAACATCTAATTGTTGATGTAATACAACGATACCCTTAGAAAATTCTTCATAAATAAAGTAGTGGGTATATCCCGAATCAAATAAAACATTTTCTACTTTAGAGTGGATTGTAAGTGTACCTTTCACCACTTCGTTATCGTACTCCACATCACTGATAGTAATTGCATGTGACTTTCCTTTGTCTTTCGCCTTAAGAGTTTGTTGACATCGATCATCATCAACAACCCTTGGATTTGGGCATTGATTGGCATAATGCCCCATCTCCTTGTACTTGAAACATTAAAGTGTAGGATGGGAATTTTTTGTATCCATTTCTTTGTTCACATAATTATACATCTTCTTCCCATTATTTTGACATTAAACAACCTGATGACCTTCTTTTCCACACTTAAAACATTTTCTTGTCCCTTTAAGACAATTCCCTCCATGTTTCTTTCCACAATTTGAGCATAAAGGAAAACGCATCTTCTTTTCAGTGTGGTATTTAGATTTTCCTTTGAATTCAATTTTCCTCTTCTTATCAAACCCGTATGACTGATGGGTTACTCCAATCTCCATCTCAACCTTGAGAGCACATTGAACAATTTCCTCGTAGATATTGATGTCCCTTATGGCTAATGCCCTTCGAAGACTTGGTTTTAATCCACTAAAGAATCGATCGATTTTACTCTCAGGTTGGATAATAATCCCGGAAGCGTACCTTGCAAGCCTTGTAAAATTTGATTCGTAGATACCAACAGATTCATCATCCTTTTTCTTTAGTTCAGGAAACTCATTCTCCATCTTTGTTGAAGAATACGAGGGAAGTACTTATTGAAAAATAAGTTCTTGAACTCATCCCATTCCATGGACTCAATTTCATCTCTTTTCCTCATATTCTTGATAAGATTCCACCATTGATCAAAATCACCTTCCAAACGATACACTGCTAAGATGACTTTGTCATGTTCAGAACATTGTAGAACTGAAAATATATTTTCAGTGGTACTAATCCATTGTTTAGCCACTAATGGATCAGAAGACCCACTAAATGAAGGTGGAAGCTGCATCATGAAGGATTCAACTGAATGTTGCTCCTTCCTTTGCTCGTTTGGAAGTCCTGCAAGGTTCATAGCTTGAGAAAGTTGTGTGAGCATGGCTACATGATTTTTCATTCTAGCTCCCATAATTTTTGGTTGCTCTGGGGGACAATCATTGCGTTGCCCGTCATATTCACCATTAACACGGTTCTTTCGGGTTCCCGCCATTGACTAAAACCAATAACCATAGTGTGAGAAACACTAATCATAATAGGAAAACCACATAATCAAGAATAAAATTTCACACTTAAGGTCTTATCATAGGTTACTCATGGCCATTTCTAAAACACTAAGATTGTGTTCTATGCTTAGAATTATCCTTAGGGTTCTTACTAGGGCTTTCACATGCTAGTTTCCAAAGGTTGACTATACCATTCCTCTGATACCAACTATAATGACCCATAAATTTCATACACTGTTATTACTTCAGAGTTAAATAATACTTATTACAACATATAACAAAACCATGAAAGGACCGTATAGGTATAGTGTCTTTAGAAACTGGGAAACATAAACAATTGGTTCATAAAATCAACTACATTGTCCCCAATTTATTTAATCATATCTAGCGTCCCTTTTTGGCATATCCTAATTAATATCCTTCTTCCTGACCTGGGGAAAAGAAAACATACAAAAGGGCGAGCTCAAATTCTCAGTAAGGGTAAAAAAAAGAAATACCAGTCATATCATACTCATAAGAACATAACATTTTGAAAATCTTATCCTGCAAAAGAGGTCATAATATCATGTCATGTGATAAATCATAGTAATGAAAAGTAATCCCAAATAATCATAACTTAAAACATGAAAATTTGTGGCATACTCACATAATCATATAAAATCATTTCATATTAGTCAAGGATCATTTCCAAGACCATCATAGAGGAAAAATTCCATTACTGAGCTGAGTTCACTCCTCGTTCCAGTCCTGTATCACTGAACCGATTTAACTTTCCATTCTAGCCATGTCTATCTCAGGAGATATAAATCTGTACACAATGAATTGGAGGGAGATATAGGTCCCACCCATCACATAATGAAACCATTCTTATGTGTGCCACAAAATCATAAATCCTACATCATAGCATAACCCATGTAATAAAAATTGGATTCTTAAACATCGTGACATCATAAAACAATTCATATAAGATAATGGAATTCATAAAAATAATTCCATCACAACATAATCAAATCAATGTAATAATGGAGATAGAAACAGAACCCTATATTATCTTAGATGGAAAATAATTTTGATAAAACACTTGAACTCCATTCTTGAGGAAAATATCCTTTCTACTTCAATTTTTTTTTCTTTCTTAACATGTCATACAATTTCAAACTAAAAGAAGTTGATTAAAAATAAAATTGAAAACTTGTAAAGTAATCTTCTGGGAAATAATGTTCTAAAAATCCATTCATGTTGTATAAGTTAAAAAAACATTCTTCTCATACTTTGGCCAGAAAAATCAAAAAGTACCTCGTACGAAAAACGACAAAATATTCCTTTTATATCCTTTACTAAAAACTCACCAAAGGGTAAAATTGGATTTAAATAGTTGTAGGAGGATAGAAATAAAATTAAATATTGAGGAAACATGGATGTGGATGATAAAATACACCCTAGTAAATACCAAATTATAAACAATCTCAGATAATGAGATTGTGAGATTTTCCCTTACCGTAGGTCTGATGTGATTTGTACATGTCCGAACCTCCTATATAATGATTTAAATAATGTCATTGACTTATTCCAGAATCATAATCATTGTTATGATATCATATATGGCCATATTCATAGCTTCTTATTAGAATATTTCATTGTTACTTGTTATTCAGGTGTTTATTGCATTATGTTCTTATGTGTGTTTTGTCGAATAAATTCTCATTATTCTTTTTAGGTTATAGATACCTCATTTTCAAAATGGTATAAGTGTAATATATATCATATTTATTCATTCAATTCCATTATATAATCATTATGCAATGAAGCTCATATGGAACGAGTCGCATCACATCGTGGAGACAGTAGACTGTACGTACGCACGAGCGATGATATCGTTCCCATGATTGTGGAATTGCATTGAAGTGTATGTATACTATTTAAGAATCAATATCAGTTTAAAATAATCATATATAGTTATTCTTTATACCATCGTACCCATCCAAGTAAGGTGGTGGTAGAAAACAGATTACACCACGGCGTGGAGACGGTATTCCGTACATACGCACGCGCGGTGATTTCATTTTCCGTAGGATGGATAGAAGGTGAAATAGATTTGTTTCATATTTATAATAACATATCATTATATGAGTGATACTGATGTTATTACTTCATAATGAAACAACTAAATAAGAATAATTAGAAGAAGAAATAAATTTGAAAGAATTGGTAACGGATATTACCTCTTCCTCGACACGCCTCTTTAAAATCTCCTCTTAGGGCACTAAGATTGGTCTTTTAAGTAGACCAGGACCTCTAGAATGTTTCTAGGGAAGTGAAGAAGATAAATTGGCAGGGTTCGACAGAGATTGAAGGCTCAAAGTGGTGTGAGGAGGAGAGGGAGGAGGTGCACTTTTATAAGGGAGGAGAGGGGCACCTTTGGAAAGTGTGAAAATATTATTTTATTATAAACTTATCTTCAGTTTCAAAAGGTCCAAAAATCATTAAAGATGAAGGTAAGATGACTCATGGTAGAAATAAAATCATCCAATAAGAATTGGACATGTTTTGGAAAATATTTTAATCATTATAATCTTATTTATTTAAATCATTTATTAATGAGGTAAATACTTCAACATTATTGTGTCATAAATAATTTAATTTATTTGGTGTCTAAAAATTATAAAAAAAATCATCATGTAGGAAATATATTTATATTTACAATGAATATTTATAGTCTAAAATATAATTTATATAACCCCTTATAAAAATTAATTACTAAAATATTTTTGTTAATGTCAATTTTGTCTTTACATTAAATTAATTAATCCGAATTGTCATTATCACTACCAAGTGGCTCAATGGGGTCCCAAAATTGACCCATGGATGCCCATGGCCGGACAATACTCATTCAATAAGGTTAGGACAAGTGTCAAGGTAATTTTGAATTATTATAATATTATTTTAACCTTAAATTACCCTATTTACCTTTAACCACAGTAAATAAAAATTACCATACTTACTATTCATAATATCAGAAAAATAAAAGTAACTTATTAACATAATTTGGACCCACTGATTCCAAATATGGAATCAAATTTTCAAAATTCAAAACACAGAAGTTGCATTAATTAATTTAAAATTAATCCCATTGTTAAGAAAACGGGTTTTAAAAGTAAAAATATTGCCAAAGATTGAAATGTTTTTACCTATGAATTCAATGTAAAATTAATGCTAATGACATACATTATATTAAATGGTAAAAATATATTATATTTATACTTTAAAACCATTCAATATTATAATATGACCATATAAATTATTGCGATGAAAAAAGTTGTTTTAAATTAAAATATAGCGTGTTTTTACTATTCATCAAAATATGAAAGTTACCAGAATAATATGAAAAATTGATCCAAAGTAAATTTTTATATCCTGATTCCAAAGAAGAATTTTATTTTGTCAAATTGAACTTATAAACATGTCAAAAACCAGATTTAAAATGGGTGCACCATCAAAAGGCGGTAAAACTACATTTTTTGAAAAATACTTTTTTATCCGAAAAACTGATTTTTTTTCATACATCATTCTAGAAAATGTGTAAGATGAATTATAATGTTATAAAATTAAAAATTCAGTTAATACTATTCATAACGGCTAGTTTATAATATTATAATAATATATCGTTGTTTAGTGAAACTCAGTATTGCATACTACACACACTATCAAGAAAGGTCGCGATTGCGTGTAACGCAAGCCAAGCTAGTGTTGTGTGCAGTGAAAGATTCCTTTGCATATAATATAGGAAATAAACAAAATATTTCTCATAAAATCTCCGGGTGTTACATTCTACCCCCCTTAAAAAGAATCTCACCATCGAAATTCATCACTTCGTAACAAACAAATGAGGATACTTCTCCCTCATCACATCCTCAAGTTCCCATGTAGCTTATTCTAAATGATGGTTCCTTCATAAAACATTCACCAGGCGAGTGGTCTTGTTCCGTAGGAATTTTTTTCTATGATCCAGAATCTCTATCAGCTGTTTTTCATAAGAAAGATCTTGCTCCAGTGGTAAAACTTCTGAACTTAGTACATGTGTAGGATCAGGTATGTACTTTCTTAGGAGAGATACATGGAACACATCGTGAGCTTGAGAGAGATTATATGGAATCACCAATCGGTAAGCTACCTTCCCAACATGATCCAATATTTCAAAAGGACCAATATACCTAGGGCTCAACTTTCCCTTCTTTCCAAATCTCATTACTCTCTTCCAAGGAGATATTCGTAAGAACACTTTAACACCCACTTCAAACTCTAGGTCTTTTCTTCAGTTGGCAGCATAACTTTTTTGTCGGCTTTGAGCTGCTCTCATGTGTTGTTGAATAGATTAGACCTTTGCTGCCATCTCATCAACAAGATTAGGTTCTAATAGATTTATTTCCCCAACTTCATCCCAGCAAGATGGAGTCCTGTATTTCTTTGCATAGAGAGCTTCATAAGGAGCCATCTGAATACTATAGGGAAAGCTATTATTATAGGAAAATTCCACCAAAGGTAGGTGTTGATCCCAACCACCTTTGAAATCCATAGAGCAAGCTCTTAACATGTATTCTAGAGTTTTAACTGTCCTCTCAGAATGACTGTCTGTTTGAGGATGATAAGCAGTGCTGAAACTCAACTCTGTATCTAGAGTATGTTGAATACCTTGCCAAAATTTTGAGGTAAACCTCATATCCCGATAAGATATAATGGAAAGTGGTACTCCATGCAATCTTACAACTTCCTTTACATATATCCTGGAAAGATTATCGAGAGAGAAATCTTCACTAATAGAAATGAATTTTTCCAAATTTGTAAGATGATCAACTATGACCCATATAGCATTATTGCCTTTGGATGTTTTAGGAAGTCCAGTGACAATGTCCATAGTGATGTTTTCCCATTTCCATTCTGGTATGGGTAATGGTTGTTACATCCCTTTAAACTTCTGTCACTCAGCTTTAACTTACTGATAAACCAAGCATCGAGAGACATATTCAGCAACAGCTCTTTTCATTCCATCCCACCAAAAGTACTCTTTCAGGTCCCTATACATCTTCGTGCTTCCAGGATAAATAGAGAATGAAGAACTATGAGCCTCATCCAGTAGCTCCTTCTTTAATTCTGGGATGGGAGGAACACAAACCCGATTCCTGAACCTTATTATCCCATCACAATCAAGGTTGAATTCAGGAACATTTCTCACCTTCTTTTGTAACTCTACATCTTCTTTTTGTGCCTCTTTAATCTTCACATCTATAGATGGTTGAACATTCATTTGATAAAGATAAGATTTTTCCCCTTCCATTATAATTCCAAGATCCATCCTTCGTAAATCCACAAATATCGGATCTTTTGTGATCCTCATCATGGAAAATCTAGTATGGTCTTGTCGACTTAATGTGTCTTCCACCTTGTTTTCTTTTCCAGGGTGATAATGAATTGAGAAGTCGTAATCCTTAATCATCTCCAACCATCTTCTTTGGCACATATTCAGCTCCTTTTGTATGAAAATATACTTCAAAATTTTGTGATCAGTATAAATATCACACCTTTCACCATAAAGATAATGCCTCCAAATCTTTCATGCAAATATTACCACAACTAACTCCAAATCATGAGTTGGGTAATTTTGCTCATGGATTTTCAACTTTCGTGAGGCATAAGATATCACCATATCACTTTGCATGAGAACACACCCCAACCCCTTATTGGATGCATCACTGTAGATCATAGATATTTCTCCACTTCAAGGCAGTGTGAGCACATGTGCACTGGATAAACTTCTTTTAAACTGCTCAAAATTCTCTTCACACTCCTCCGTCTACACGAACTTAACTCTTTTTCGAGTCACCCTGGTCAGTGGATTAGATAATCATGAAAAATCTTTCTAAAAACGTCGATAATATCCATCCAGACCAAGAAAACTTTGGATCTCAATTATTGTTGTTGGTCTCGACCATCTTTCGATAACCTCTATTTTTGCTGGATCCAAATATATCCCCTCTTTTGAGATTACGTGACCCAAAACTGAAACTTTTTGAAGCCAAAATTCACACTTCGTAAATTTGGCATAAAGCTTCTCCTTTCTTAGGATCTTCAATACAATTCTCAAGTGATCTTCATGTTCTTCCTTTCTATTTGAATAGAAAAGAATATCATTTATAAAGACTACCAATAACTGATCAAGATAGTCTCTAAAGACTCTATTCATTAGATCCATGAAGATAGCAGGGGCATTAGTAAGACTAAATGGCATCACTATAAATTCATAGTGTCCATACCTTGTATGGAACACCGTCTTTGGTATATACTCCCTTTTGACCCTTAATCGATGATACCCTGAATGAAGATCAATCTTGGAAAAGTATTGAGCTCCATGTAGTTGATTAAATAAGTCATCAATGCATGGGAGAGGATATTTTTTCTTGATAGTGATCTTGTTATGTTCTCGATAATCAATGTAGAGTCTCATTGATCTATATTTTTTATTTACAAATAGACGAGGTTCTCCCCAAGGTGACACACTTGGGCATATGAATCCTTTATCAAGATTTTTTTGGAGTTGCTTTTTCAATTCCTGCAACTCAATTGGGGCCATTCTATAAGGTGTCTTTGAAATGGGAATATCACCCGGTATGAGTTCTATTGAAAGCTCAACTTCACGATTTGGTGGAAGACCTGGCAATTCCTCCGGAAAGACATCATCAAACTCCCATACAATGGGTGTATTCTTAATCGTGAGTTTCTCTCCAAGAATTTGAGATAAATAACCTTCATTTATTGGAATCAATACCCATAAGATGGAAGAAATTTCCTCCGGAAGGTTATATTCATCCTTGCATCGATAGAAGATCATAGATTGATCTGGAATATTAAATGTGATTTCCTTTCTTTGGCAATTGATATGAGCTCCATATAAAGAAAGACAATCAATGCCAAGAATCACATCAAATTCCACTATAGGAAGGATCACGAGATTTTCAGGAAGCACTTTCCCACAAACTTCAATCGGAGAAGAATTATAAACTTTTGATGCGACCGTTGTTCCATTAGGAGTTGTCACAACTAAATCAACATCTAATTGTTGAGGTAATACGGCGATACCCTTAGAAAATTCTTCAGAAATAAAGGAGTGGGTGGATCCAGAATCAAATAAAACATTTTCTACTTTATAATGGATGGTAAGTGTACCTTTCAACACTTGGTTATCAAAATCCACATCGCCGATAGTAATTGCATGTGACTTTCCTTTGACTTTGGCCTTAAGAGTTTGTTGACGTCGATCATCATCAACAACCCTTGGATTTGGGCATTGATTGGCATAATGCCCCATATCCTTGCACTTGAAACATTGAAGTGTAGGAGGTGTATTTTGTGTATCCGTTTCTTTGTTTGCATAATTAGACATATTCTTCCCATTATTTCGACATTCAACTTCCCGATGACCTTCTTTTCCACACTTTAAACATTTTCTTGTCCCTTTAAGACAATTACCTCCATGTTTCTTTCCACAATTTGAGCATAAAGGAAAACTCATCTTCTTTTCAGTGTGGTCTTTAGATTTTCCTTTGAATTCCATTTTCCTCTTCTTATCGAACCCATATGACTGATGGGTTACTCCAATCTCTATCTCAACCTTGAGAGCACATCACTCAATTTCCTCATAGCTATTGAAGTCCCTTATGACTAACTCCCTTTGAAGACTTGGTTTTAAGCCACTAAAGAATCGATTGATTTTACTCTCAGGTTGGATAATAATCCGAGGAGTGTACCTTGAAAGCCTTGTAAAATTTGCTTCGTAGATACCAACAGATTCATCATCCTTTTGCTTTAGTTCAAGAAACTCCTTCTCCATCTTTGTTCGAAGAATATTAGGGAAGTACTTATTGATAAATAAGTTCTTGAACTCGTCCCATTCCATGGACTCAATTTAATCTCTTTGCCTCGTATTCTTGATAAGATTCCACCATTTATCAGCATCACCTTCCAAATGATAAACTACTAAGATGACTTTGTCATGTTCAGAACATTGTAGAACTGAAAATATCTTTTCAGTGGTACTAATCCATTATTCAGCCACTAATGGATCTGAAGACCCACTGAATAAAGGTGGTCGCTGCCTCATGAAGGATTCAACATAATTTTTCTCCTTCATTTCCTAGTTTGGATGTCATGCATGGTTCATAGCTTGAAAAAGTTGAGTGAGCATGAATACAAGATTTTTCATTCCATCTCCAATAACGTTTGGTTGCTCAGGGAGACAATCATTTCATTTCTCGTCGCATTTAGCATTAACATGGTTCCTTTGGGTTCCATCCATTGACTAAAACCAATAATCATACTGTGAGAAAAACTAATCAAAATAGGAAAACCACATAACCAAGAATAAAATTTCACACTTAAGGTCTTATCATAGGTTACTCATGGACATTTCTAAAACACTAAGATTGTGTTCTATGGTGAGACTTATCCTTAGGGTTCTTACTAGGGATTTCACATCCTAGTTTCCAAAGGTTGACTATACATTTCCTCTAATACCAACTATAACGGCCCATAAATTACATACATTGTTATTACTTCAGAGTTGAAGCATACTTATTACAACATATAACAAAACCATGAAAAGACCGTATAGGTATAATGTCTTTAGAAACTGGGAAACATAAACAATTGGTTCCTAAAATCAACTACATTATCTCCCATTTATTTCATCATATCAAGAGTCCCTTTTTGGCATATCCTACTTAATATCCTTCTTCCTGACCTGGGGAAAAGACAACATACAAAAGGGTGAGCTCAAATGCTTAGTAAGGGTAAACAAAATAAATTTCAGTCATATCATACTCATAAGAACATAACATTTTGAAAACCATAACTTGTAATAGAGGTCATAATATCATGTCATGGGATAAATCATAGTAATGAAAATTAATCCCAAATAATCATAACTTAAAACATGAAACTTTGTGGCATACACACATAATCATAGAAAATTATTTCATATTAGACAAGCCTCATTTCCAATACCATCATAGAGGAAAAATTCCATTACTGAACCGAGTTCACTCCACGTTCCAGTCATGTATCACTAAATAAGTTTAACTTTCCATTCCAGCCATGTCTATCTCATGAGATATAAATCATTACCCACTGCATTGGAGGTAGATATAGGTCCCACCCATCTCATAATGAAACCATTCTTATGTGTGCCACAAAATCATAAATTATACATCATAGTATAACCCATGTAATAAAAATGGGATTCTTAAACATCGTGACATCATAAAACAATTCATATAAGATAAAAGAATTCATTAAAATAATTCCATCACAACATAATCAAATCAATGTAATAATGGAGATAGAAACAGAACCCTATATTATCTTAGATGGAAAATAATTTTGACAAAATTATTGAACTCCATTCTTGAGGAAAATATGCTTTCTACTTCAATTTTTTTTCCTTTATTAACAAGCCATACAATTTTATACGAAAAAAAGTTGATTAAAAATAAACTTGAAAACATTTAAAGGAATATTGTTGGAAATAATGTTCTAAAAATCCATTCATTCCATATAAGTTAAAAAAACATTCTTCTCGTACTTTGGCCGGAAAAGTCAAAAAGTACCTCGTACGAAAAACGACAAAAGATTCCTTTCACATCCTTTACTAAAAACTCGCCGAAGGGTAAAATTGGATTTAAAAAATTGTATGAGGATAGAAATAATATTACATATTTAGGAAACATGGATGTTTATGATAAAATACACCCCAGTAAATACCAAAATATAAACAATATCGGATAAAAATGAGATTGTGATATTTTCCCTTACCTTAGGTCTGATATGCTTTGTACGTGTCTGAACCTCCTGTATAATGATTTAAATAATGTCATTGACTTATTACAGAATCATAATCATTGTTATGATATCATATATGGACATATTCTTAGCTTCTTATTAGTAATATTTCATTGCTACTTGTTATTCGGGTGTTTATTGCTTTATGTTCTTATGTGTGTTTTGTTGAATAAATTCTTATTATTATTTTTAGGTTATAGATACCTCATTTACATAATTTTATTAGTTTAACATATATCATATTTATTCATTTAATTCATTTATATAATCATTATGCAATGAAGATCTTGTAGAATGAGTCGCATCACATCGTGGAGACGGTAGGCCGTACGTATGCACGAGCGATGATATCATTCCCATGATCATGGAATTGTATTGAAGTGTATGTATACTATTTAAGAATAAATATAACTTTAAAATAATCATATATAGTTATTATTTATACCATTTTACCCTTCCAAGTAAGGTGGTGGTGGAAAACAGATTACACCACGGCATGGAGACGATATTCCGTACATACGCACGCGCGGTGATTTCATTTTCCATAGGAAAGATAGAAGGTGAAATTGGGTTGTTTCATATTTATAATAACATATAAGTATATGAGTGATGATGATGTTATTACTTCATAATGAAACAACTAAATAATAATCAGTAGAAGAAGAAATAAATTTGAAAGAATTGGTAACAGATATTACCTCTTCTTCGACACGCCTCTTTGAAATCTACTCTTAGTGCACTAAGATTGGCATTTTAAGTAGACCAGGACCTCTATGATGTTTCTAGGGAAGTTAAGAAGATATATTTTCAGTGTTTGGATGAGCTCGAAGGCTCAAAGTGGTGTGAGGAGGAGAGGTAGGAGGCTCTCTTTTATAAGGGAGGGGAGGGAAACCTTTGGAAAGTGTGAAAATATTATTTTATTATAAACTTATCTTCGATTTCAGAAGGTCAAAAAATCATTAAAGATGAATATAATATGACTCATGGTCTAAATAAAATCATCCAATCAGAACTGGACATGTTTTGGAAAATATTTTAATCATTATAATCTTATTTATTTAAATCATTTATTAATGAGGTAAATAATTTATCATTATTTTGTCATAAATAATTTTATTTATTTGGTGTCTAATAATTATTAAAAATATATCATCGTGTAGGAAATCTTTTTATATTTCCAATGAATATTTATAGTCGAAAATATAATTAATATTACCCCTTATAAAAATTAATTACTAAACTATTTTTGTTAATGTCAATTTTGTCTTTACATTAAATTAATTAATCCAAACTGTCATTTTCACTACCAAGTGGTTCAATGGGGTTCCAAAATCGACCCAAGGATGCCCATGGTCAGCCACTACTCATAAAATAAGTTTATGACAAGTGTCAAGGTAATTTTGAATTATTATAATATTCTTTTAACCTTGAATTACCCTATTTACATTTAACCGCAGTAAATAAAAATTACCATAGTTACAATTCATAATATAAAAAAAATAAAAGTAAACTATTAACATAATTTGGACCCACTGATTCCAAATATGGAATCCATTTTTCAAAATTCAAAACACAGAAGTTGCAGTAATTAATTTAAAATTAATCCCGTTGTTAAGCAAACATGTTTTAAAAGTTAAAACATTGCCAAAGATTGAAATGTTTTTACCTAGGAATTCAATGTAAAATTAATGATAATGACATAAATTATATTAAATGGTAAAAATATATTCTATTTATACTTTAAAACCATTCAATATTATAATTTAACCATATAAATTATTGCGATGAAAAAAGTTGTTTTTAATTAAAATATAGCGTGTTTTTACTATTCATCAAAATATGAAAGTTACCAGAATAATATGAAAAATTTATCCAAAGTAAATTTTTATATCCTGATTCCAAAGAAGAATTTTATTTTGTCAAATTGAACTTAGAAAAATGTCAAAAATGAGAGTTAAAATGGGTGCGCCATCATAAGGCGGTAAAACTGCATTTTTTGAAAAATACTTATTTTATCCGAAAAACTAATTTTGTTTCCATAACTCATTATAGAAAATGTGTAATATGAATTGTAATGTTATAATATTCAATATTCAGTTAATAATATTCATAACGTCTAGTTTATAATATTATAATAATATATCGTTGTTTAGTGAAACACGGTATTGCATACTACACACGCTATTGAGAAAGGTCACGATTGTGTGCAACGCAAGCCAAGCTAGTGTTGTGTGCAGTGAAAGATTCCTTTGTGTATAAAATAGGAAATAAAAAAAATATTTCTCATAAAATCTCCTGGTTTTACAGATCCTGTGTGGGTCAACGCTCAGTGATCCTGTATGGGTTAGCGCATACCGATCCTTTGTGGGTCAGATCCTGTGTGGGTCAGCGGGGGTTAGTTACCTTTCAACCCAGTGTGGGTAAGAAGCAGTGCTACTTAATATAATAATATGATCTAGATTTCAACTAATCATTTTTACTTTTGTACTTAAGTTATACCTAGTGTGAGATGAGTATTTTAACTTCATGGTGTTACCTGTGTGGTACTTCTATCTTCGTGGTGTTACCTATGTGGTATTTATATCTTTGTGGTGTTATCTGTGTGGTACTTCTATCTTCGTGGTGTTACCTGTGTGGTACTTGTACCTTCACGGTGTTGTCTTCATGGTTTTACCTGTGTGGTACTTCTACCTTCATGGTGTTACCTTTGTGGTATTCTTCCCTCATGTATGAGATGTGTATGTATTGATAACTTAGGTATATGTATGATCATATACCTAAGTAGAGTCATTGTCTATTGCCTAGTGCTTTGATATTGAGGTATTGCTTTGTGGTATTTCCTTTGTAGAACTCTAGGAGACCTATGGGGGTCTCAAATTCCCTACTGAGTATCTTTAAACTCACCCTGCATGGGCTACACCCGCACCTTGTTGTGTCTTGGGAAGATGACAAACAACAGTGATCGAGGCTGAAGGAGCCAGGACTGGGCAGTACTCGGAGGTGGATTATTCGGTGTGACGTGACGTAGGGACTACTGATCGTGAGCTATACCTACCCTTTAAGTAGGATCCTCTGTGGGTGATCCAGGAGCTATTTCCCCCTTTTCTATTGTACTTGTACATTTCATTTGGTTTGGTATTCCGACCCCTTTACTTTCAACACACTCTTAAAATAGAAGTTTACTTCGTGTTTCTTCTTGTTGTGGTCTTGGACTATGTCTGTACAGGTTAAAAAGGCAATGCCTTCCTTTATTAGGGATACACATTTCCGGTGCTAGTCACCAACCCCTGACCAATAAAAGGTGGGCTTGGGGTAGCCACATCACGGGCCCTGAGGTACGGTTCATGACAACTATTTAAAAAAATTGAATTGAATATTCATAAAGAAGAACAATTATTACAGTGGAAGAATATGTCCTCCTTGAAAACATTAAAAAGATATACTTTATTAAAAAACAATCCATGTGGAAAACATTAAAATTTTAATTTATAACCATTAAAAATAAATTCAAAATAGTATAAAAAAATTAATCATTTATTTAATCGTAGATAAATACATATATAAACTCATGTAATGAATTTGGATATAGAGGAAGAAGATTCTTGATCAAAAAAAGAGGTGGGGTCAGTTTCTCTTCCAAGTATCACATCAGGTGAATTATTTTTCCAAGGTAATTGGAATACATAGAGAATATTTAGAAACCCCATAATAAAAAAATTAGAATAAAATGTATAGGGTTTTTAATGATAAATTTACACATTGTTTCCTGAGATGTGAATTCATTCATAGCAATCTTGATTTAAAAATGAGCTTAGAAAGAAACCCTTACGATAGTGGTAACTTTAAAATTAATATACCTCGAATGAGAAAACCATATATGGATATGAAAATACCATGACATACATGAGTATTATGATATAAATTCATCAATGGTAATTTTATAAACCACAAAAAATAAAATTAGTGGTGAGTATAACATATGTCTTAAAGAGGGAAAATTTAGATGAGAGACCCTTACCTTTTTTACTCATGTATTCTATAAAATCTCTTTATCCTCATAAATAATTAATACAAAAATATTAACCACTTATTTTATAAACTTATTTATATATATTTCTTTTTTTCTTCTTCAATTATAATTATTAACTCCAAATTTATTAACTAATGTTTATTTTCATCATCAAATTTTAGTAATTTTGATTGTTTCATGCATGTTTTTTAATAGTGAAATTTAACCCCATTATTTAATATGAATTTTATAATTATCAGATTAGAAATGGTATTTAAATAATTTTGTTAAAATTATTTATTCATCCACATGATTATTTTATGTAAACTATGGGTTTGGTTTGTGAGAATGTAATCCATTATGAGATTGTTTCAGGTATTTTATCAATATCAACATATTACTTAATACCAATGATTAATTTTTATAACATTATTTTAGAACTATATTCATGAAACATATTAATACTTAAAATTAATATATTTAACTAATATATTTTATAACTATCCATTTAAGGCGGTGGTGAAGAATGAAACATGTAGTCCACGGTGGTGGTAGTTCATACTTACACACATATAAATTTTTTATTTTTCAATGAAATTAATGGAAAGGAAGGTATAGAGTTATTTGTAATTATAGAAGCATAATTATTTCATGAATGTCATACATATTCATTAAATTTATCTTTATAACCAAAAATTTAAGGTGGTGATGAAAAATGAAATATGTTGTTTGTGGAGGTGGCAGTCTGCACGTACACATTAGAGATGTTTCAATTTTTTGAATGGTTGAGAGGAGGGTAAATAGTTTTTATATAAAAAATAATAAAAATTATATATAAAATATAAAAATTATGTAATTATGTATTTATGGTTAGATTATATTTAGGGAATATAAAAGAAGAAAGAAATAAATATAAAACCTAATGGAGTGATTATGAGTTTTACCTTACTTATTAGGATAAATCCTTGAGCCTTCCTAGAATTGTCTTTTAGTGAGACCAAAACCTCTATAACTTTGAAGAGAGAGTTGGAAATAGTTTTTGGGATAATATTTTTTAGCTAAAAGGAATTTTTTTTGAAGAGAACTTGAGCAGTGAAGGGATCTTTTTATATGTTATAGAAGTGACACTTTTGAAAATATCCAAAACTTTTTATTAATGAAATGTAATTTAAAATGGAATATGGCTCATAACGTGGAAAATAATGGAGGGGGTGAGTATTTGTAGATAACAAACTAATAAACAAAAATAATGGATATGATTTTGGGATATTTAAGCATCTTCCCTTAATTAAAAATTTAACCATAATTTAATTTTACCATGGTAACTATGTTTTTAACCTCAATAACTTATTTATATTATAAAAAATGAAATTACACTATTACCCAATTTGAATATTATAATCATAAATATAAAAAACCATTTTATAATATTAAATTTGTATAATTTATATAAATTAAGTTTTAAAAAATAAATGTATAACACATAAAAATAGGTTTTAGAAAAATACTGAAAAGGTTTACATAATTTCAATTATAGGCTTCTCCCTCATTGGCGTCAGGCTTGAAATGGTTTACTTATTTTCTCCCCCACCTTGAGGTCCTCGTGTACCTGACGACACGCCTTTTTTGATGCGCGATCCCCTCCACCAGATCTATCCAGATCTAGTTTCCTTGTCGGTCACTACTCATTTGAGAGGTGACGGGTGTGTAAGACTTAGACTGTCTCAAATTCTTCAGAGGTGGTTCATGTTAGTCTTACGGGGAGTTTCCTCAGACAGTGATGGACCGATGTTTCTTTTTGGGATCATGTTGTGGGGTCTGGTGGGTCGATGGTGCTGTTGGTTTCTCGGGTAGAGGATGTTGGGTTGTTCGAGGCGGAGTTTATCCTCCTCAATCTTGTCAGGGGAGGTTTCTTTATTCCTTATCTCTTACAGATGATACTTGTAGAGACCCAAAGCTTGATGTACATGGACATTACATTACTTTTGAGGAATACTTAATACATAACAAAAACAGACACACAAGGACCGTAATAGTTTAGTGTCTTTGGAAACTTGGAATATAAACTTCTAATCATGTTGAAAGATCTTCAACATCTCCCATAACGATCTTCCCCTTTTTGTTTCCTTACCTAAAAGCCTTCTTTTTATCATGGGGGAAAAGAAAACATAAAAATGGTGATCTCAAATGCTCAGTAAGGGTAAGAATTGAGAAAATAAAACAAACCATATACATTTGAACTTAAAAACATGAGCATAATATTTAAAAATCAAAATCTTGAGCAATGACATAAAACATGGAAGTACGTAAGGCATAGATCATAATGGATAATCAATCATGATAAAATATCATGGGAACAAAGCATGTAATTGTGGCATCCATTAATCACATGTAATGATTTCAATAGTAGCCAAGGCATTACTGCCATGACCATCTTAGTGGACACAGTCCCTTTCTGAATCGAGTTCACTCCTCATTTCAGTCCTGTAACACTGAACCAGATTAACTTACCGTTCCAGCCATGTCTATCTCATGAGATATAAATCTTTACCCAATGCATTGGAGGTAGATATAGGTCCCACCCATCTCATAATGAAATCATTCTTACTTGTTCCACAAATAAACATACATCATTCATAATAACCCAACGAATAAAATGGGTGTCATAAACATCATCCCATAATCACATAATCCATATAAAAGAAATGGATATCATTTCATAATAAGAAAAGTGTAACCATTTAAATCATAGAGACATTATACTTGAAACATACACATATGAAATAATTTCATTTTAGATGGAAAATGGATTTCATAAAACACTTGAAATGAATTCTTGAGGAAAATATCCTTTCTTCTTTAAAACCATTTTCTTTTCACAAAATGTCATTCATTTTTAAAAGAAAACGATTTTTTTGAAAATATTCATGAAATATTTTGGAGGAAGCATAATGAAAATAAGGCTTTATAAAACCATAAAAATCTGTTCATGCCATATAAGTTAAAAATAACATTCTTCTCGTACTTTTGTCGGAAAAGTCAAAAAGTACATCGTATGGTAAACAAAAGAAAGATTCCTTCCATACGATGTGGTAAAAGTATAAAAGGGTAAAAATGACTTTAAACATACATGGAATAAAAGTAAACATTTTATGAAAACATTTTGAGAACATATGGACATGGATAATAATCATAACCCCAGTAAATACTTGCGAATAAAACATCTCAGATAAAAACGAGATTGGAAAAGTTATCCCTTACCTTAGGTCCGATATGCTTGGTACGTATCCTAAACTCCTGTATAATGATTTAAATAATGTCATTGACTTATTATAGAATCATATTCATTGTTATGATATCATATATGGTTCACTTATGACTTTATATTACCCGTTCTTTTGTAAGTTCCATGTTAAAGTATCGTTTTGGGTAAAATCGTTTCATTTATCGTACATGTTTGGACTTGTTGTTCTTGATATTATTAATTATAACCTGATTTACTTAATTACATAATGTAAAACATGATTTATACATATTCAGCATATACATATATATATATATGATAGATTGATAAATGGAATGAAACACACCGTTCATGGAGACAGTAGGCCGTACGTACGCATGAACACTGTTTTCGTTTCTTTATTTAATTGAATGGAATTAAGTATATGACATACATATATATATAAATAAATCCAGTGTCATTATTATGTCATATATTTCATGATTACTTATTATATATACTTTATAATCATTAATGAATGGTTAACATGGAGAATGAATCTCATCGCGTTGTGGAGACGGTAGTCCGTACGTACGCACGAGCGATGATATCATTCCCATGATCGTGGAATTGTATTGAAGTGTATGTATAATATTTCAGAATCAATATCACTTTCAAATAATCATATATAGTTATCTATTTACACCATTATACCCATAAAAGTAAGGTGGTGGTCGAAAACAGATTACACCACAGCGTGGAGACAGTATTCCGTACGTACACATGCGCGGTGATTTCATTTTCCGTAGGATTGATAGATCATGAAATAGGGTTGTTTCATAATTATAATAACACATAAGTATATGAGTGAAACTGATGTTATTACTTCATAATGAAACAACTAAAGTCGAAGAAGTAGAAAAAGGAATAAAGTTGAAAGAATCAGTAACGGATATTACCTCTTCTTTGAAGAACCTCTTCTTAACCTCCTCTTAGGGCACTAAAGATGGTCTTTTAAGAAGACCAGAACCTCTAGGATGTTTCTATGGATTTGGAGAAGAGAACTTTTCAAGGGTTGGCCGAGTTTGAAGACTCAAATTGGTGTGAGGAGGAGAGGGAGGAGGTGCCCTTTTATAAGGGAGGAGAGAGGCACCTTTGGAAATATTAGAAATATCAGTTTATATTAAATCCCAAACCCACATAAAAACATCCAAAATGACTCATATCTGAAGATTAGATGAGATTGGTTTGTAATATCATCAACCAAAAAATTTAGACATGTTAGGAATTTATTTTAAACATTATCAACTTGATTTATCTTTATTTATCAATTTAATTGTATTTGTGGTAATAATATTCTAAATTTTAAATTATTATAACTAATTACATATGTGTTGTGAATTTTCCAAAATTTGACACTTTATGAAATTTTCGACCATATAAATATAAATTTATAATTTTTAAATATTTTGTGATTTTTAAACAATTTTATAATATGTTATTTTTATAAAATAACAATAGTGTCAATTTTGACACTATTCATTTATTTGAATTTAAATAAACAATATACAGAAGATATGTTTGAACTAAAAGATTTAATAGATTCATAAAATGTAATATTTATCTAGAGAATTAGTGGATAACATTAAATAGTTAATATAATAATTATTTTAATATTTCTAAAACCATTTATTTGATATTTCTCTTAATAAAATAATTTCAACATCATTATTATGTCACCTTTAATGGTAATTATTTAATCCCTAAAAATTCTAAATAAATTCATATGATGTAGATAATTTAATTATCTTTCTGGAGACTATTTAAATCCTAATTTTCATGAAGTTTATTACTAAACTAAAATTATTATACTTATCAAATTTATGAAAGTGACATGTTTTCACTTTCTTTGGTTTTAATAATAATTAAATTATTTTCATTGAAAAAAGTCCATTAAATGAATGTAATCCGACCATTAGGTGATATGGATCGACCTTTAGTCATCCAATATGATTTTGGAAGGTGTTAGGGAAATTTTATAATCTTATATTTATCCTTAATTGCCCAATTTACCTTTAACTATGGTAAATAAAATTTATCGTAGTTACTATTAATATTGCCCAAAAATAAAAAGTAGCCTATTAACATAATTTGGACCCACTGATTCCAAATATGGAATCCATTTTTCAAAATTCAAAACACATAAGTTTCAGTAATTAATTTAAAATTAATCCCGTTGTCGAAAGAAAATGGGTTTTTGTTTAAAACATTGCAAAATATTGAATTGATTTAACTTACGAATTCAAGGTAAAATCAATGATAATGACATAAATTGTATTAAATGGTAAAAATATATTATATTTATACTTTAAAACCATTCAATATTATAATTTAACCATATAAATTATTACGATGAAAAAAGTTTTTTTAAATAAAATATAGCGTGTTTTTACTATTCATTAAAATATGAAAGTTATCAGAAAAATATCAAAACAATATCCAATGTAAATTTTTATATCCTGATTCAAAAGAAGAATTTTATTTTGTAAAATTGAGCTTATAAACATGTCAAAAACGAGATTTAATGTGGGTGCGCTATCAAAAGGCGACAAAACTGCATTTTTTGAAAAATACTTATTTCACCCGAAAAATATATTTTGTTCACTTAAAATATTTTAGAAAATTTATAAGATGAATAATAATGTTATAAAATTAAAAATGTAGTTAATACTATTCATAACGGAAAGTTCATAATAATATTATAACAATATATCGTCATTTTGTGAAACCTGGTATTGCGTACACACACGCTATCGAGGAAGGTTGCAATTGCGTGTAATGCAAGCCAAGTCAGGGTTGCGTGTTGTTCAAGACTCCTTTGTTGTTTCTTTATAACAGAATCAAACCATTTTTCATTTATACATTGAATATATATATATATACACTCAATGTTGCGTAGAATGACTATTATCAAACAAACTTGAAATTGTGTGTAACACAATCTAAGAATAGTGTTGCGTATACTGCAAACTAATACGGTGTTGCGTATAGCACAAGATAATATTGTTGTAGCATAAAAAACATGACATCAAATAAATTAAAAAGAATACTTATCATAAAATATCGGGTTTCTACATTCTACCCCCCTTAAAATGAATTTCGCCCTCGAAATTCGTCGGTGTTATACATGGTTTTATACTTGAAAGATTATTTAATTGAAACCCACATCGTAAAATGAAATACCAAAACATAACTTTAAAAACTAAACTATAAAACGTAACGGTTACCCAAATTAACTAATCACTGGGTTTCCACATAGGAGAACATAGGTGAAAATATGGATATGGAAGTGAAATCTGACCATCATGTCCAGATGGAGAGTGGTAGAGAACATGGATATGAAAAAGCCAACAATCACAAAGCCATATATTTGTGATGATATAAGGTACCATCTGATTCATCGGATATAAGGGCACTAGGGAAACATTTTTGGTTTTCAAGATCATTTCCACAAAGTTGATGAATTAAAATAAATACTTACATGATTTTGGTAAAATTTCACTATTGTTCGTGAATTGAACAATTTCCACTTCCTCTCTTAAAGAAATGAAGTTTAATTTGTTATTCGTGAACCATTAGCAGATCATGTGATAGAATGATGGGTCATTCCATCTGTTTCAAACAAAAGGTTAGAAAAAGTTATAAGTCCATCTTATGGTGAGATTAATCGTATAAGGTTACAAAAATGGACTTATACTTTATTTATCATACCGCTCAATAAAATAAAACTACTTTCCACTAACCAGGGACTTCTTGTAGGACAATGGTAGGCGATAAAGGCTTGTCGCACTTCAGTTATGGGTTCGATTTCAACAGCCTTGTTCGATGCGCCGGGTTGTCGCCCGTCTTCCAGGTTGTCCATTTTTCTAAAACTACATTATAATAACATTCCTGCAATAATATCAAAAAAAAGTCCTAGACTTAAACAATACTATCTGATGTCTGACATAACCCTTTCCAATCTTTAGAGTTATCCAAAATACATCTATCCAATCTCATAATGTACAGAAAATGATTACTGGAAAGGTCACATAACAAGAACATGAATAACATCATTTTATCATACGATATATCTTGTTGGTCACATTCCAAACATGTGAATTCCTTAATCATGTGTTCTATTGAAACAAAAATTACCATAGAACCTTAGTGAAAACATGAATACTGTCAAAAGGTAAATCTTCCCACATACCAAAATCCCAAAATTTCTATATACTCAAACCATGATATAAATTTTTACTTTTATCAGTCATGAGCTCATTTCATTTTCTCTTTATCCCTTCATTATGTGCTTATCGTATTATTTCCAAAAATATCTGAATAACCTTCCATGGTTACCGGTACCATTCAACATATACTTTTAAATAATTTAGAAAAAACAATAGTGTAACAATCCTTAGATGATTCTTTATTCCATAGTACGATACATTATTATTTATAAACATACAATAATTACACTAACTTATTAAACCACTAACTAATCTTCATCATTTCTTTCATCTCATATTTCATTTATAGTCTCTTCATCATCATCCACATAAATACTACCCATATGACCATTCTGATTCTCTTCATGAGATTTTCCCTTAGGGAATTGGTTTGTATAATTCCTGTACATTCCACATTTAAAACATTTAACCGTTGTCAATGTCTTAGAAATACCATTATCCTTGTCCATGGTGTTAACTAAACCTTTTCCTTTGCAATTACTGGCTTTGTGTCCTTCTTTTCCACAACCAAAGCATCTTCTAGTTCCTTTGAAACATTCTCCCTGATGCCTCTTCCCACATGATTTACATGAGGGGAATTGAACTTTTTTTCCTCTATGATCATCATGAAACTCCATATTTCTCTTATTAGATGAGTCAGGAAACTTACCAAAGTTGTGATTATTGATCACATTATGAGATTGCTGATTAGGCATAATAACTATATGTGGACCTCCAAATCCAATTTCATTTGGTTTCTCATGAAGAATATCTTTCCATTGTCCATCATATCCTCCATTATCATGAATCTTCCTGTTTCCATCCATTTTCTAAAACCCAAAAAGAATAGTGGGAGAGGAAAAAATCATGCTAGGGATAACAACATAGTAAAGGGGGAGTAACTTCAATATCTAACATCTTAGGTTTAATTCTAAGATCGTTACCATAATTCTAGGATTATAACCTATACTTATACTTAACCTTAGGGACATCCCTAGACATACCTTAGAAATATCTCTAGGGATCTCAAAAAAGTTCTCGCATCCTAGTTTCCAAAGGTTGACTAAACCTTTCCACTGATACCAACTATAGAGACCCAAATCTTTACATACATGGACATTACATTACATTTTCGGAATACTTAATACATAACAAAAACAGACACACAAGGACCATAATAGTTTAGTGTCTTTGGAAACTTGGAATATAATCTTCAAATCATGTTGAAAGATATTCAACATCTCCTATAACGATCTTCCCCTTTTTGTTTCCTTACCTAAAAGCTTTCTTTTAATCCTGGGGGAAAAGAAAACATAAAAAGGGTGATCTAAAATGCTCAGTAAGGGTAAGAATGGAGAAAATAAAACAAAACATATACATTTGAACTTAAAAACATGAACATAATATTTAAACATCAAAATCTTGAGAAATGACATAAAACATGGTAGTACGTAAGGCATAGATCATAATGGATCATCAATCATGATAAAATAGAATAGGAATAAAGCATGTAATTGTGGCATCCATTAAGCACATGTAATTATTTCCATATTATCTAAGGCATTACTGCCATGACCATGTTAGTGGACAAAGTCCCTTTCTGAATCGAGTTTACTCCTCGTTTCAGTCCTGTAACACTGAACCAGATTAACTTACTCTTCCAGCCATGTCTATCTCATGAGATATAAATCTTTACCCAATTCATTGGAGGGAGATATATGTCCCACCCATCTCATAATGAAATCATTTTTACTTGTTCCACAAATAAACATACATCATTCATAATAACCCAACATATAAAATGGGTGTCATAAACATCATCCCATCATCACATAATCCATATAAAAGAAATGGATATCATTTCATAATAATAAAAGTGAAACCATGTAAACCATAGAGACATTATACTTGAAACATACACATATGAAATAATTTCATTTTAGATGGAAAATGGTTTTCATAAAACACTTGAAATTAATTATTGAGGAAAATATCCTTTCTTCTTTAAAATCATTTTCTTTTCACAAAATGTCATGCATTTATAAAAGAAAAGGATTTTTTTGAAAATAGTCATGAAATATTTTGGAGGAAGCATCATGAAAATAAGGCTTTATAAAATCGTAAAAATCCGTTCATGCCGTATAAGTTAAAAATAACATTCTTCTCGTACTTTTGTCGGAAAAGTCAAAAAGTACCTCGTATGGTAAACAAATGAAAGACTCCATCCATACGATGTGGTAAAAGTATAAAAGGGTAAAAATGACTTTAAACATACATGGAAGAAAAGTAAACATTTTATGAAAACATTTTGAGAACATATGGACATGGATAATAATCATAACCCCAGTAAATACTTACAAATAAAAAATCTCCGATAAAAATGAGATTGGAAAAGTTATCCCTTACCTTAGGTCCGATATGCTTCATACGTATCCGAACCTATTGTATAATGATTTAAATAATGTCATTGACTTATTACAGAATCCTATTCATTGTTATGATATCATATATGGTTCACTTATGACTTTATATTACCCGTTCTTTTGTAAGTTCCATGTTAAAGTAGCGTTTTGGGTAAAATAGTTTTATTTACCGTACATGTTTGGACTTTTTGTTCTTGATATTATTACTTATAACATGATTTAATTAATTCCAGAATGTAAAAAATGATTTATATATATTCAGCATATACATATATATATATATCATAGATCGATAAATGGAATGAAACACACCGTTCATGGGGACGGTAGGCCATACGTACGCATGAACGCTGTTTTCGTTTCCTTATTTAATTGAATGGAATTAAGTAGATGAAATACATATATATATACATAAATACAGTGTCATTATTATGTCATATATTTCATGATTACTTATTATATATACTTTATAATCATTATTGAATGGTTAACATGGAGAATGAATCTCATCGCATCGTGGAGACAGTAGTCCGTCTGTACGCACGAGCGATGATATCATTCCCATGATCGTGGAATTGTATTGAAGTGTATGTATAATATTTCAGAATCAATATCACTTTACAATAATCATATATAGTTATCTATTTACACCATTATACCCATCCAAGTAAGGTGGTGGTCGAAAACAGATTACACCACGGCGTGGAGACGGTATTCCGTACGTACGCACGCGCAGTGATTTCGTTTTACGTAGGATGGGTAGATCATGAAATAGGGTTGTTTAATACTTATAATAACACATAATTATATTAGTGATACTTATTTTATTACTTAATAATTAAACAACTAAAGAAGAAGAATTAGAAAAAGGAATAAAGTTGAAAGAATCGGTAATGGACATTACCTCTTCTTTGAAGGGCCTCTTCTTAACCTCCTCTTAGGGCACTAAAGATGGTCTTTTAAGAAGGCCAGAACCTCTATTATGTTTCTATGGAAGTGGAGAAGATAAATTGGTAGGGTTTGGACGAGTTTGAAGGCTAAAATTGGTGTGAGGAGGAGAGGGAGGAGGTGCCCTTTTATAAGGGAGGAGAGGGGCATCTTTGGAAATATTAGAAATATTAGTTTATATTAAATCCCAAACCCACATAAAAACATCCAAAATTACTCATATCAGAAGATTAGATGATATAGGGTTGTAATATCATCAAACAATAAAATTTAGACATGTTAGGAATTTATTTTAAACATTATCAACTTGATTTATCCTTATTTATCATTTTAATTGTATTTGTGGTAATAATATTCTACATTTTAAATTATTATAAATAATTACATACGTGTTGTGAATTTTACAAAATTTGATAGATTATGACATTTTAGACCATATGAATTTAAATTTATAATTTATAATTTTTTTTGTGTTTTTTAAACAATTTTATAATATGTTATTTTTATAAAATAACAATAGTGTCAATTTTGACACTGTTCATTTATTTGAATTTAAATAAACAATATACAGAAGATATGTTCGAAATAAAAAATTTAATAGATTGATAACATGTCATATTTATCTAGAAAATTATTGGAGAACATTAAATAGTTCATATAATATTTATTTTAATATTTCTAAAACCATTTATTTGATATTTCTCTTAATAAAATAATTTCAACATCATTATTATGTCACCTTTAATGGTAATTATTTAATCCCTAAAAATTCTAAATAAATTTATAAGATGTAGATAATTTTATTATATTTCTGGAAACTATTTAAATCCGAAGTTTCATGAAGTTTATCACTAAACTAAAATTATTATACTTATAATATTTAAGAAAGTGACATGTTGTCACTTCTTTGGTTTCAATAATTATTAAATTATTTTCATGGATAAAAGACCATTAAATGAATCTAATCATATCCTTAGGTGATATGGGTCTACTGTTAGTCATCCAATAGGATTTTGTCAGGTGTTAGGGTAATTTTATAATCTTATATTTACCCTTAATTTCCCGATTTACCTTTAACTATTGTAAATAAAATTTATCGTAGTTTCTATTCATAATGACCAAAAATAAAAAGTAGCCTATTAACATAATTTGGACCCACTGGTTCAAAATATAGAATCCATTTTTCAAAATTCAAAACACATAAGTTGCGGTAATTAATTAAAAATTAATCCCGTTGTCGAAAGAAAACGGTTTTTTGTTTAAAACATTACAAATATTGAATTAATTTAACCTACGAATTCAAGGTAAAATCAATGCTAATGACATACATTGTATTAAATGGTAAAAATATATTTTATTTATACTTTAAAACCATTAAATATTATAATTTAACCATATAAGTTATTACGATGAAAAAAGTTGTTTTTAATTAAAATATAGCGTGTTTTTACTATTTATTAAAATCTGAAAGTTATCAGGAAAATATCAAAACATTATCCAATGTAAATTTTTATATCCTGATTCAAAATAAGAAGTTTATTTTGTAAAATTGAACTTATAGAAATGTAAAAAACTAGATTTAATGTGGGTGCGCCATCAAAAGGTTGAAAAAATGCATTTTTTGAAAAATACCTATTTCACCCAAAAAATTTATTTTGTTCACATAAAATGTTTTAGAGAATTTATAAGATGAATAATAATGTTATAAAATTCAAAATGTAGTTAATACTATTCATAACAGCTAGTCCATAATAATATTATAACAATATATCGTCATTTAGTAAAACCTAGTATTGCATACACACACGCTATCGAGGAAGGTCGCGATTGCGTGTAATGCAAGCCAAGTAAGGGTTGCGTGTTGTGAAAGAATCCTTTGTTGTTTTGTTATAATAGAATACAACCATTTTTCATTTATACATTGAATATATATATATACATATATACACTCAATGTTGCATAGAATGACTATTATCAAACGAACTTGAAATTGTGTGTAACACAATCTAAGAATAGTGTTGCGTATACTGCAAGCTAATACTGTGTTGCATATAACACAAGATAATCTTATTGTAGCATAAAACACATGAAATAAAATAAATTAAAAATAATACTTATCATAAATATCGGGTTGTTACAATACTCCTCTCCATCCTTCATTTCCATCACTCTCACCCTTCTTGATTTCCTTTTCCTAGATATTTTCTCATATCTTGGATTCCATGATAAATATTGGTGTTTGTATTTGCGATGGTGATCTGATTTTCCAATGGTGGCTGCCTAGTGTCTCCCGATCGATGAATTTCTATGTTTTGTGTGTGTGTGGTTCTTAGGTGGTTGTTCTTCATACTTGATCGTGGTTTCATCTAAAAGGAAAACTAGGGGTCATTCAATATGTGAAGTGTTAGATTAATTAATGACGATAGAGGACCTACCTCAATGGTTGACCACAAAATTTTCCATGGATGGTGTCATGAATTTACTATAGTATGCAATGTTCTGCCCTCTAGTTTGATCTGGTTTCTGATCTGAGACTCCCCAACACTGACCAGTTTCGTTCATTTGTGCGAGAATGTGCAATTGTCAGGTTGTTTTTGCCTGGTGCCTCATTCTTATGATGTTGTTTAAAGATCAATGAAGGGAGTTGTTAATTATAGATTGTCAGATTGTGGATTTTAATAGATTTAAAGGTCAATGAGGGTTTGCGAATATCTTTTTGAAGCTCTGAAGATAATAATTTTTCACATATAAGTAAAATCTACAAACATTCTGTGGTATGAAAATTTGGATGCTAACATAACTAAGGAGGATCACTTTGCAATGAGCTAGTATGCACAATTTATTGGATTTTTTGAGATTTTTACCATTAATTTACCTGATGGTGATCTTCAAATAGTGGAGTTTGGTTTTGAGGTTCCGAGTGGAGGTCGAGGGTTGTGCTTTGCTTGATGCGGTGAGATTTACGACTTCAGCTGTGACTTTTGTTTCACTGCTTTGGTCTTCATGTGTCTTATTATACATGGTAATAATATTTCATTGTGGTCTTTACTTCTTATTGTCTCATTTAGAGTCACATAACATATTCCAGGTGCCATTGGGTGGGCAGCCTCGAAAGAGGGAGGGGTGTGATGACACCCTTCATTTAGCCATGCATCATCTGTTTGATGGATATATGGGTACCTTTCCATGTCATTGACTCTGTGTTTTTTTATATTTCTATTGTGTTGCATCAGGTTGACGTTGCTGAATTTATCTTCATGCTTTGTCTGGTGGGTGGCTCGAAGGAGAGAAAGGTGTGTTGGCTCCTTTTGTCAGGCTCTCCTTTACACTTTGTTGTTTGGATAGGTGCTCTGTCACATTGCGCTGCCAACATAGTGCAACTTCTTCAAAGAGGGGGAAAACTCTATCTTGACGAATCTCACTATTGAGAGGCCTGGAATGTGGGATGATGAGGCTTCTGATGAATACTTGGATGTTTGTTTTTTCTTGGAGTGGTGTTCACTTTTTATCATTTTTTCTTAAGGATTTTCCCCTACATATATTGGGTTTTACTTTCCCATTCCTTAAAGAGAGTTTTATTATTCTTTTTCTCAATAAAGGGGCTTAAGCCTCAACCCTTTAAGAAAATGGATTTCTTATTTTTTTCAAAATAAATTTATGAAAAATAGTAATTTATATTTTCAATGGGAACATTTAATACAATTGAAAACTATTTTTATAGGAATTTTTTTTTTTAAATATTAAATATTGTTATTATTATTTTATATAAATTAATAATTAACTTAATTTTAATCGGTTATTTAAGTTGAAAATATATTCATCATAATTAAACCATTATATATTTAGTTTCTTAAAATAAAAATGTATATCATAAAGAAGGAAATTTTTAGTAAAAAATATATTTTTAAGAATAAATGATCTTATAAGTTATTTAGTTATACTAATTAAATTTCATCAGTGCATTGGTATTAAATGTGAAATTTATTTTTCATTCTATATATATTTCATAATATAGTTATGTAACACCTAAATATTTTAAAAAAGGAATATCATGTTCAATAGCATATATGATACATAACACAAGGACTAAAAGAGAATGTAACAACAAAATACTTTCCAATATATATTTATTTTTAGATAAATTTAATCTCTTCAATATCTTTTGATACACTCATCCCAAAGTTTAAATGAAACTCAATACTCTATAAAAATATTATTATTTAAACATGACAATTATAACCTAGCCATTTTGTTAGTAGGCATGAATAATATTAACAAAATTATTAAAGTTATATTGTTTAAAAATGTATAAATTGAATTAATTTTGAAAATATTGATTTAAAATAAAATAATATTCATTTTAATGAAAAATAATTTTTTTATCAAAAACATTATATTTCCAAAAAAATATTATTTTTCTAAAAAAATATTATTTTTCTAAAAGAATATTTAGTCACGCTTAGTGCACATAATTTAAAATTAATTTTTTTTATTTTAGAAACTATATTTAAAAATATTACAAATATTTTTTAATATATATTTTCAAATTATCTTTGAGTATTAATAATTTTTAAAAATATTAATTATTGATGAATAGTGAAAAATACCGATTTATATTGAAAACTTCCTTTTTGTTGAAATTATGTACAAAGTTAAATTATATTTTAAATTGGTTTTAAGTAAAGTTAGTTCAATTATATTATGTTTTAAATAATTTAGGTCATTTTAATCAATTTATTATTTATTTTTGGTATAAAAACTTTTTAAACTTTGGAATTTTTTTCTTTGGAAAACCCGCATTTTCATCATGTATATGGGTTTAATTTTAAATTTTATTCTAAAAATTATATGAATTTAATTTATAACAATGGATTAAATATTTTTAATATAATGTAATTTATATAATTTAATAAGGTTAACTTAATTTTTTACATGGAAGGTAGTAAGGATAATGTTAATAAATATATATGATATTTATGATCTAAAAATAATTCTGAAAATATTATATCACATAACGTTTTACCGTCCAATCCATTGGAAAACAATATCATCGGTCATGAGTACGTGTGGACTACCACCTGCATATAGTGATGTGAAATGTTTTTCATTTTATTTTTTTTACATGGATGTTAATTAGGATGTATTTTTTTAATATAAATGATAAATATAAAATATTAATTATTCTTAAAATGTTAACTAATATTTATTTTCCTGTCATTCCATCTGTCAAGAAAAATGGAAACATCATTCGTACGTATGTATGACTTACCGTCTCCATGAATGGTGTAATATATTTTCTATCTATAACATGTATAGGTTAAACTAAATAAATATATAATTAATAAATATAACATGTTATAATGGTGAAAATTATGCAGATTATTTATCCATGGTAAAATTAAAAGGAACAAAATTATTGAATAAAAACACACATGAAAAATTAAGCAATTATCACCCGAAATAGTGATCCTAACAAAGAATTGAAAAAAATGGTGAAAAAATAATATAAGTAAATAAAATATGGTATGAGATATATTATAATAGTTCCATAATATATTTATAATAAAACAATATTTATTATACATGAGGATCATGCACATATAATGGAAGTCAAACATTATGTAAGGGTTTCTCGAATCACTTTTACTTCCATGATACATATGTTTTATTCACCACTTATTACTTTGTGTGATCTATATAATGAAACATTTATATGTTATATCATGAATATATGTATTTCCATGTTATTTAAAGTTTCATTTGAATTTATTTCATTCACATGGATTATGATTCAAAAGTAATCAATGTGGTATGGGTTTATTTCACAATCTTACCATTATTCAAGAATGTTTTTGTTTAAGTCTCTCATGGGGGAATTATTTTTTATTTTTATAAAACAATTAACATATTTACTTATATTATTTTAATTAATGAATTTTTAAAGTAAAAATTCAATTTTTCGTACTCTTTGTCACATAAAATGATCAAGAAAATGTTTTTAAGATAATCCAATTTTATTTCTCATTTCTGTCAAAAATACTTATTATTCAAAATCCACGTTTTCAAGAAATCTTATAAAAAAGTCTTTTAAACTTATAAAAATGATTTATTAAATATATATTTACCCATTTTTACCTTTTTACAATGAATTTTGAAAATAATATTCATATTGTTTTCAAAATAAAGTTCGTTTATATTTTATAGAAATTTCGAAAGGAATCTTTGTATTAATGTATAGGACATGGACAAAATGATTTTTATCTCGAACACTCAATGTTTAAAATATTAATATATAATTTTTAAAAATTATTTTCAAATAAAATCATTTTTAAAATATTTTGTAAAATTCTAATTTTTCAAAATATAATTTCGATTAGAAAATGTTATTTTCCCCAAAAATGTTTTTGATGACATTATTATGGTATTTCTATTCATAAAAAAATAAACCCTTTATTGTACATATAATACAATGGGAATATATTATATTGATATCATCCATATTATTTATTTTTATGGTTTATTTTTAGTTTGAATAGGATGTAAAATTTTATTACCATTTACTATATTAATTTGGATGGTTTATGATTTTTTTATTTGATTGGGGTAAATATTAATATTTCATACAATATTTTTTCAATAAAAATGTTTAAAATGATTATTTTTCACCCCTTTAATATGAGGAATGAATTGTATTTAGTAAGTTATGGGTGGATCCCATTTATAGAGACCCATTTGATGCATATGTTGGTCTCATGAGACAAAATAGATTAGGTTTTGGCTGAGTCCTTACCAATTTATTTAGATGTATTTCCAAAAGGCCTAGATAATATGTTTTAGGTGACTGGAATTATGAATTTCATAACTATTAATATAATTATCGATATTCCATGTGATAATTCAATTATTCAGAACATCTATGGTTAAGTTTCAAGTTAATGTGATTATTTATATGGAGTTATTTGATTATCATTTATTCCTTTAATATTAGGTTCAAGTTATTGATTAAATGGCACGTGTTTCAATTATTTACATTACTATATTAATTATTTTTATTTATTCATATATTCCTATATATTAATACCCTTTATTTTAGTAATTGTATTAATCTATTTGGTGCTTCAGGATCCAATACCTTGTATCAAATTCCAACATAATAAAGTAGAGAACAGATCTACAAAACCTTGGACAATGTCATTTCAGTTGGTATCATATGAAGTTCAGTAAAAATATTGGGAACTAGATTTAGTAAAACATTGATTAGGGAACATAATCCTATGATATGAATTGATAATATTTATCGAATAAAATCCTAATATTTTGGTAAGGAAGAAATTATGTAGTTTTCTGAACAATACATCCATGTCTATATACTAAAAGTGGATGTGGTTATGAAACATATATACCTAGGTGTAATAACTCTGAAAAAGGCACGTCAATTTTGACTCGAGCATTACCTAGTACACAACAATGATCCTTACTATGCGCCTAGTTTGAAACTCTTCAGATATATGATTGGTTTAATTCAAATTTTATTTAAAAACTGTTATAAATGATTTAAAAATATTTTTATGATTTGAAAAAATTCTCTATGAAACCATTTTTATGATTATGAGATTATCAATGCCTAAAATTTTCAATTTATGTTATGTGTTTTTCTAGTTCAATAATTATACATTATTTTTAATAATGATATGATATAATATATTGTATGAATTTTTTTGAAATGGAACCTAATGGAAGGATTGGGATTCATATCAATGCATGTACCCCAGGAAGGGATTTCCCCCTAGATAAGATAATTAAGCTGAATATAGTGGTGCATCGAGAACTGAAAAAATTATAACCATACTAGGGAATCTTAGTTAGATTATTAGAAATAGCCTTTCACATATGTTTCAACCCACTAATCCACCACACAATATAACAATTTTAGACCATTTGATGCATCATAAACCCTCATTATTCAATGGGATTATAAATACACTTGTATATTAGTAAATGATAAGTTCCTTAGGGAAGTTATTTCTTACTCAGGGAAGTAATTAATTGATAAGGTTGTTATTTAAATTTATTATCTCTTAGGGGATGCAGATCAATGGTGGTTTTTAATTAAAAACACAAAGGATAAAGATAAAATAAAAATAATAGAGTGTAAGTATTTTAATGTACTCTTCATGGGAAAATATTTGACTAACGAGAAATGAGTGGATATAGAGAGAAAATTATTGAATATAAGACAAAAGTAAGATCAAAATGTTATTAATTATGAGGCCAATTTTAAAAGGTTAATAAGGTATGATATTTACTATTTATATAATTCAAAGAGGAATATTGACAATTTCTTTTATGGGATTAAGACAATGCTATGAAGGGAAATGGTATCCTAATATTTCTCAACATACGACCATATAATATCATATACTATCAAGATAGGGAAATAACTCTCCAAGTATTATCACTTAGAAGGAAAGGAAGAGAAGAATTGGAAATCATTGAAAAATACATATAAAGGGAAGAAGGGAAAGAAGGATTTCCCAACATGTTATACTTGTAGAAGAAAACACCATGGCCCATGAAAAAATGGAAAATGATTTTTCTTCAAGTATAGAGAAAATATCCACCATGCTCATGATTATAAGGGAAAGAATGAATCTTCTTATGTAAAATGCATTCACTATAAAGAGATGGGTATTTATTCAAATTAATTCCTTAAACATCAAGGGAATATACCTCAAAAGGAGATAAGGGGTCAGGGTCAATCTTATTATATTACAACTAATGAACTGGAATGATTAACGTGTCTGTATTTGGATTGAAAAATTATGTTATAAGTGTATTTTAGTAAATCATATTATATTTATAATAATTATGATATGTATATGGATTGTACTACAATACTATTTCATTAAGGATTTGAGAGAATATGTTGAATGGTACTAATGACCAAGAAAAGCGATTCAGTGTAAAGTTGAACTTCTAGGAAAACACATGATTGATGGATAATAACCGTTAATATGTGCCTGATGTCAAGTTAATGATGATAAAGCTGTTTTTATAAAGGTATTGGTAACATTTAATGTTGAGGTAATTATGGGTTATTAAAATTTAGGAACATTATAGGAATTAAAATAATATGGTTTTTGAAAAAGGACAACCCACATTTCGGGTGAAAACCTGTCACATCCTGTAAGTCCGTAGGGGTTGAACCCAAAAATGAAGGGAGATAAGGGTGAAATTACTACCACTAGACTATGTGATGTTTCAATTAATAAAAAATTGTTTTTACTTAAATTATTTTATGGATAAATTATTATAAAAAAGATTAAGGTAAAATTTGGGTGGTACTGTTTAGGTTTAGAGAATAATATATACAGATATACTTACCACTATTTTATGGATATTAAGATTCGTTAAAAGTTAATTTGAGTGATTCAAGAATTTAAAATTAATCTTGGATATTCATTTCTTATAGTAAGAAATGATGTTGAAAATGACAGAATAACAACAAAAATATTAAATTATTCCTGAAAAATAAAAGCATATCTATTAATAATATTTTCTAATGTTTTTAGTCTTGATCAATGAAGCATATCATAAATTTAGGAAAAGAATATTTAAATGAAAATGTTATCATAATACAGTAATTTTTGCAGAACATATGGTATTTTAATCCAACATATATTTAATAATTTTTGGTCATTAAACTTTGAAGAACATTCCCTTTATTATTATAAATGATATCTTCCACTCTCCATAATTATTTTCTCTTTTCTTCTTTGTCTATATATTTACTTTCCCCTAATGTTCTCCTATTTTGAAACCCATTATTTGTTATTGCAGATGGCCTTTTTTTACTTCCCCTACTCTCTTATCAATAGGATTTTTTATTGACCCTTTTTAGGATGTGAAGTTTTAATAATGTTATTTTTAAATGTCAAACATTTTATTATCTAGATCAAGATTAAATTACATGGACATAATTAATTTAGGGGGGAGAATTAAAAACCCATGATTTTAAAATAGGATCATCATTTTATATAGAGTATATTACACATAACACTAATATTAAAATATAATTTAAATCCCCAATAATTTATAATATCTATTTATTTTTAAATAAATTAAATCTTTTTAATAACCTGCAAGGCAGAAAACACTAATTTGAAATTAAATGAGACACTCTATTAAAATATTATTATATAAACATAACCATTATAACCTCAATGTTTAGTTGGTGGGTATGAATAATACTAACTAAATTTTAAAAATTATATGTTTTATACAGGTATAAGATAATTTTTATAGTTATCTATTGATTTAAAATAAAATAAGTATCTTTTTAAAGAAAAAGAAATGTTTTTTGAAAAACATTATTTTTATAAAAAGCTATTTAGTTTCTCTTTTCACACATAATTATTTTAACTTTTAAAACATTTAGAAAATTTATTTGTTAAAAAAAGGATTTTTATAATCTATATCACCAAATTACATTTGGGTAACTTTTTGAGAATTTTTTAAAAAATTAATTTTTGTCAAATACTAGAAAGACTTTTTTTATTAAAAACATCATTTTCATTTAAATTATTTAAAATGTTATGTTATATTTTAAATTGATTTTAATGTAAAATTATTTTAATTATATTAAAATTCTAATAATTTAGGCAATCTTAAAAAATATAATATTGAATTGTTATATGAAAACTTTTAAAACTTTGAAAAATGTTCATTTGAAAAATCGTCATATCAAATATGAGATTAATTTTTAATTGAGTTGTGAAACTTATATGTATTGAATTAGGGAAAATGTATTACATATTTGGAATCATCATAATTTATTTTATCTAATTGTTTCAACATAGGTTTTTTTACCATAGTTTATTTTTGAAATTAGTAAAAATTAATTACCCCAGTTATGGTAAAAATGATTTTATTAGCGGTTAAACTAAAATTATAAGGGTTTAAATAACCTAAAAACTTTTCCAAAAACCATTTGATATCCATATTTCCAACCTATAATATCTATGGCTCTATATTAACTCATTTTTTTTGGCTTTTTTAATGATATAAACATGGGAATAATTGATTCATTTCAAAAATAATAAGTGTGTCATCTCCCCCACTTATAAAGGTGTCCCCTTTTCCTCCCATAGTCACACTTCCAAATCCATTTTTTTCATCAAAAACCTTCAAAAATTCCTTCCTTACATCCTTACCCATATCCTATAGGCCTTGGGTAGATGATAAATATAATCTTGGAAATCATTGGGTTAAACCTAAAGAGGCTTCCCAAAGAAGCAGTAATATTCTTAACTATGCATTTTCATTTTACTTATCCTTATATCTACTTATGACAATATAAATTTTTTAAAAAACAATGAAAACAAGATCTTCCATATACCAATATGTTATTATGTTAATTTAATAAACTATATCCTTCTCCACTCCCATTAAATGGGAAAAAAACTACCAATTGTGTGTGTGGTGGACTACTACTCATGAACCGATGTAGTTCATTTTATATCATCATCTTTAAAGGATAAATATAATGATTAATATAACATATTTATATTATATTCATGAATTTATTATACTTATGTAAATATCATATCACATATATTGTAATGAACCAACCTTAAACATTACATAATCTTGAGTTTTAAGTCAAGAATACATTCTCTTACATTTTTAGGATCTTTTTAGGTTTAGAGTTTTTGAGAATTAGGTCATAACTCATACATAAAAAACTATATAATATATGGTATTAACATCTTATCAACATCAATTTTTTACACCATATAATTTTTTAAATGAAATCATGATTTATTTTCTTGAAAAATTTTCTTGACTTTCAACTTGACCTCTTCCTTCCCATTAACCATCATTAAATCCAGTGATTTTTATTAAAAACATGGTATGAACAAAAAATTCAATAATGGAAAAAAAAAATAAATTGAATATTATTCCATGAATAATTATCAAAATTTTATATTTTTTAATATTAAATTTACGCTCAAAATAAACACTTTCATACTCGAAAAATGAGATTTTCTACCCAAAACATTGCATAAAACATTTCATAAGAAATATTAAAGTAAAAAAATTAAACCCATAATGGTTTCTTGGAAAAAATTATAAAAAAATGAAAACATTTTCAGAATGTTATACTTTTCACACTTAAAAATAAACATATACTTTTTTTTGAATATATACTTAATAAATTACCTTGTTAAAACATGATATTTCTCTAAAAACGTAGAAATAAAAATAAATAATATAGGAAACTTAAAGATTAATTTTCTTATCATACTTATTTATGGATTAAACATCCTGAATTAAAATTATATTACCCTCATGGTTATACTTAAAATAAACCTTACAAATATACATGGAGTAACCATCACTATTACACTTAGAATAACCATAACGATCACCTTCTAGTATATACATAACCAAATGAATTAGAGGGCTATCATAGGACCTTCCATAATTGGTTTAAAATGAAACCATCCATCATTATAAAAAATTATCAATTACCATAACATAATCATAAAAAATGAATGCTTGCATCATAATAAAATTCTTTGAGGAAATCACTTATTTATAAAGAAAACCTCATAGATACAGAGGGAAACATTTTCTAAGAAAATAAAAAGTAATATTGCAAAGGAAAATTAAAATGAAATATTAATTATGAAGGTGGGAAAATCATTTCACTCTATATAATTTGAAAAATAATCCTTTTTTTTACTTCTGTATAAAAAATTGAAAGGGGAACTTTAAAATATGTTTTTAAAAGAAAGTCCCTTACCTCGAATATAACACAGAACATATATTATTTTTCTTCCTTAATAATAAATTTTTGTTAATTTTATACTTCATTCAGAACCTTTTTCATTATTATTATTCATTTTATATCACTTATTACCATTTTAAACATAATTACTTAAACACTTAAGTTCACTTTAGACGTTTTGACAATTTTTGGCACTTAAGTCCAAAATGACTTCGGTCGGTATAATATAGTCAATGTGGTCATTAATCTATCATCCATATATTAATAATTATTAATTAATAATAATTTTTATACATCAATATTTCTTTTAAATTCAACAATTACACTTGGTTTTGGAAAATGAACTATGTTACAATCATACAGATGGTAGGCGGTATATACACAAGAGTAACATTTCCATTTTTCATTGATCATTATAGAAGGAAGGTAAGTATAATTTTATCAGTAAATAATGATCTTAATATATATATATATATATATAAAATTAGTTATTTAAATATGATTATATATATAATCAATGTGATGTGGTGATGAAAAATGAATCACATCACTTAGTAGAGGTGGTAGTGCATACGAATGCACAAACGATGTTTTCATTTTTTTGTTCATGGAATGGTAAGAATATTGGTGATATATTATCCTTTAAGAAAGATAAATATGTCATGAATATAATATATAATCACTAATTATTTCATTATTATCATTCTTGATAGACAGTAATGGAAAAAAAATTACTTCAGTTAGCGAGGCGGTTTCCCATCGTAAATTTAGAGGATGAATTATTCTCCCATTTTATGGAAGAGGAGATGGATATATTGCGTAAATTATGGGTGTTGTAGTGACAGAAAATGTTTTCGAATTAATAAAAGTTGGGAATAAAATAATAATAAGAAAATATATATAATTATTTATATGGTTTGGGAAATGATCCCTACATCCACGGGGAGGCATAAATATCCTTGTAAAAACTTGGAGCACAAATATAAAAAGTAACTCAGATTTTCTAACACACAGAAACCCTAGCCCCAAAAAGATTAATATATAATATTAATCACTATTCAACCGACAACAAAGAAAGTTGATTATCATACAGAGAAAGGTGGATAGAAGTTTGCATCACTATAATGTAACGAATACCCAAGTCCAAGGTGCAACAGTGGTCGGTGGTTTGAAGTCCATGGAGCTACAATACTACTATCTCCAAAGTCTGAGATGCCATAGTAGTAATGAAAACATATGCATTGTTATAGTTCCCTATCGGTGTTATCCGGTTCTCTCTTCTACATTTGGTCAAAGGTTCTATAGTTCCTGAAAATTTGGTCCATGGGCGTTCGACCCCTAGACTCTCAGAGTATGGGCGTGTTACCCCTAAAACCCCCAACAAGCTCCCTGCGGAGCTTGACCTACAGAGTTTAGAACTGGTGCATAGTATGGGACATAATAATTTGGCCAAACGTTATCAAAATGGATCAGGATACACCAATCCAACAATCTCCCACTTGTAACTTTACCCTCCATGTTTATCTGCATCAATTCCAATGACTTAGTCAACTTACTTAATATGAGATTCTCCTCTTCTTCACTCACTCATGGTGGTGTTTCCATTAAAAACATCAATTTCAACTTGAATATTCATGAAATAACATATATTTTCCTTTTTTTGATCCAATGATGTCCTCCCATATTATACCTCTCATCCTACATTCATTAGTGGAGAAGGAAAAGGAAAAATAATGCCTCAAATTCTGTATTACCATTAGGTTCATCAACATATTTGTTTGATTGTTCGTTCCATAAATCCTCTATAATGTCTGCAACCCATCCTATATTAACCCTATCATAAAACGGTACATTAGCTGAATGTACTTCTTCTAGGAATGAAACACTGGTTTATTTGAAATATGTATAACACTCTAACTATCACAGTGCAATATAGTTTTCTCTCGGTTTCTACCCAGATCATCTAAGAATTTCTTCACACAAACCATATCCTTTATATATTCTATTATATAAATGTATTCTGGCTCTGTGGTGGATAAATCCGCCACCTTATTTAATTTTGATATCCATCTTACTGTAGTTCCTATACATCTAAATTCATAACTTGTTGTACTCCCCATACTATCGATGTCACCTCCAATGTCCACATCCACATACACCTATACATAATTTGATTTCCCAAAGCGCATATATAGTTTCTTTCTACCCTTAAAATACCTATGTATCCACTTCATAGCTTCCCAATATTTCCTTTTAAGGTTAGACATCTACAACCTCACAACTCCCACTACATGAGCAATGTGAAGTCAAGTGCAGACCACTGCATACATCAGGCTTCCAATAGCTGATTCATATGGATCATTTTCCATGTACTCAGCCTCTTCTTCCATCTTTGGTGATTGTTCCCATGATAGTTTGAAATAACCCACTAGGGAAATAAATAATGGATTTTCTTCCAAAATAATGAATCTTTTTAGAATATTCCCAATATAGTCATCCCATGATAACATTAAGGTTTTATCTGCATGGTCTATCTTGATCTTCACACCCAAAATCTTGTTAGCTTCTCTAAGATCCTTCATTTTGAAATCCTTAGACAACTGCCCTATCGGCTCATCAATCCTCTACATACATGATCCTACAATGATCATGTCATCCACATGTAGGGGAAATATAATATATTCATTACCAAAGGATTTTATGTAGAAACATTGATCCATGCCACAGAACTTGTACAAATTTTTAGTCCTGAATTCATAAAATATTTTGTTCCAATAACTGGGTGAATTATTTAACTCATATATGTTCTTCTAGAGTGTGAGCACCAGGCCTTCCTTCCCAAACTCAACATATCCCTCTAGATGCTGTATATAGATTTCCTCCTCTAGATCTCCATGATGGAAAGACATATTCACATTAAGCTACTCAAGATACATGTCTTTTGATGACATAATGTTGAGAACCACCAAGATGGTGGTAAGATTCACTATAGGCGGTAAAATTTTAGTGAAATACACTCCCTCCTTCCATTGAAATCCATTCACCACCAAACATTCCATGAACATCCTATTTTCATCATGTTCTTCCTTGACCCAATATACCCATTCTTTACAATGATTTCTTACCTTGTGGAAAATGTGTCAACTTCTATGCATTGTTTTCATATAGTGAATAAATTTATACCTTTATGGCCAACTTTCACTTTCTCAACTCCTTAAACTAAATTTCCTCTTCAATGTATTCCATTTATCAACTATAAATCAATAACAAATAATGTAAGGATGGTGAATACCTATGCCTAGGTAGTCTCACCCTTGTTGATCTCCTCGACTCTACTTGAGGAGTATGATCCACTAGTTCTGGTGTCTCATGATCAGGTACACCTTCAAACAACACTTCCTCTTTTCACTCTGATAATTTTTCCCATTATCATCTACAGCTTCATGAAAATCCATGTATGTGACCCCCTCATTAAATATAACATTCTTGTTATCAATGAGAATCTTGTTAAGGTCATCCCAAGAGCGATAACCAATCTCATCAGCACTATAGCCAATGAAGAATCATGGTTTGGACTTAGCATCAAGCTTTTCCCTTCCATTAGCATCAATATGTACATATACCAAACTTCAATAGACTCATAAATGTGATAGTATTACCTCATTACCAGACCATAGATCCTCAAGTGGATATTATTCCATTAGTACAAATAGAATCCTCTTAATGAGATATGTTACCATGTTCACTCCATCAACCCAGAAGGTCTTGGGTAACCCCGAGTGTAGTCTCATGCTCTTAGAATGATAATTAAGTGTCATATTCATCCTTTCATATACACTATTATGTTGTGGGGTTCCTAGGATAGTCTTCTCCCACTGAATTCCATTGTTGGGATATAATTTTTTGAACTCTTGACTGTCATACTATCCACCGTTGTCATCCCTCAAGAATTTGATCTTTAATTCTGACTCATTCACAACCATGGCCATCAACTTATAAAACATATTACACATGTTTGATTTTTTATCCATAAATTAAACCTATAACTTCAATTTTGAGTTATCAATAAATATCACATAATATTGTGACCTTCCCAGGGATTGTACTGGTGTAGGTCCCCAAACAGTTTTGTGCAACAGGTCTAGCTTCAAAGACTTCAGTGTTCTACCTCCTTTTGAAAATTATACCTTCTTCTATTTTCCAAGGATGAAATCATCACGTAATTCAACTTCCCCTGAATTAAGCTTTGGTAGAATTTCTTTTGTCACCACCACCTTTATCCCCTTCTCACTCATGTGGCTGAGCCTGTAGTGCCACAATTGTAAATCCATGAAAAAATTTACTAATGAAACCATGTTCGTGAAAGTCATTGTAATATTGTACAGGGTATGATTCTTTTCTCCCCAAGCTATGACCATGGATCCGTGGGAGATATTCTAGGAACCACTAGTAAACATGGTATTGAATCCTACATCATCAAGTTTCCATTATAAATATGATTTCTTCTTAAAACGAGGATATGCATCACATTTTCCAAAAACAATAGACTCCAACAATTGGTCTTCATCCATGCATATCCTTTCCCCACAACCAGTAAGGGTTCATCATCTTCAAGATATACCTTTCCAAAATTTCTAGAAACAAAACTGTTCCGGAAACCCTTCCCTGATGTGGAATGGAAAAAATCACCTAAGTCTAAAATAAAATGCTCAATAGGGATATCCATGCTTAGAAATTGCACATAATCAGTTACTTTATCCATAGTGTTTACTGCATTTTTTTAGGAACCTTCTATTTATATCTTCACTCCTTCTTAACATGTCATATCTTCCCGTAAATCCTTCAAGTAGGACCAATCCCATTTTCCCTGTATCTACTATTTACTCTTAACTTTGGTCATTTTATATGATTGTATGACTATGGATATATTCATATTACTTATAAATTTAGAGCATAACTAGAGAATCATCTCAATTCTCTTCTTGGTATATCCTCACCAAGGATCAGGTCCCACACATATTTTAGAACTGGCTTGGTATTCCTCTAAGAACTAATGACGACTATTACAGTTTCTTCCCAACTATAAGGTAATGAAGAAAATGAAACTAGTGCCCATACCTCATCATAAATCAGAATATCTACTAATTTCAATTGAATTATGATGGTGTAGAATTCGTTGATGTTATCTGAAATAATCCTCCCTTCAACCATTTTTAGATTGAGCAATAGTCACACCAGGTACACTTTGTTTAACGCTGAAGTATTCCCATATATATTCACAAGAGATTTAATTATATCAACTATAATAATTTCATCTATTATTTTGAATGACATGTTTTTGGATAACACAAGGTGAAAAAATCTCAGAAATTATCGATCCAGGATCTCCCACACCATCTTCTCTATGTTTATTTTCTTTAAACCAAGAATTAGAACATGTATCTTATTCTGCTAAAGATATTCCTTGTTTTAAATGTTATAGTAACTTGAGTTATTTCCATAAAAGTGATAAATATTACCATTTCCTTGTTCCATGAACATTATTCAATTCAGGAAATTTGATCTCAATCTTTAATACTAGTTTTTTTGAAACTAAGTGAAATGTTCTGATAGAATGAGTTTGTGGATGAAGAAAAGTAAAAAAGAAGAAAACTAAGAACTAAAAAACCAATATTTATGTGCTATGGGAAATTATACCTATGTCCACAGAGAGAAATAAATATCAATATGAAAAACAGGATCAGAATTATAGAGCCTAACATAGATTCTCTAACACATAGAAACCCAAACTCGAAATGGGATAATAAAGAAGACGAGTCACTATTCCAACAACTGTAGAGAAAACCCTATGCTCTATAATGAAAGGTGGTTAGAAGTATGCATCTTTATAGTTCCAAATACACCAAAGTCCAAGGTCTTAAAGTGGATTGGTGCTGGAAGTCCATAGAGCTATAATACTATTGTATATAAAGTCTAAGCAAATATAGTAGTCATGCCAAAGTATTCACTACTACTATTCCCTATCGGTATCAGTTGTTCATCTTTGTTACAGTTGGTCAAAGTTTCTACAGTTTACAAAATTTTTGGATGGGGTCATTCGACCATCGAACCATTGGATCAGGGTCATGTATTCACATGTAACTCCCAACAATCTCACCACAAAGCTCTACCCGTGGAGTTATGGCCCCGTGCACAGTATGGGCTACATGCATTTGGCTCAACATGATCTAAATAAATCAGGATACACCATCCAATATGATATGGTTATGCCAAAAAAAAATAACATAAAATTATATGGATTATACTAGATTTGTTATTTTATCATAATTTAGGAATATTTTAAGTAGGTGGAAGAAAAAAAAACTAAAATGTCCAGTAGAAAATTATACCTCTTATTTAAGAAAAACTCATTTTCGTAACACTTCATTCCCTATATATTTATTATTATTACTAAAAAATTACCTATAGAATATGGGAAGAATTACAGTAATGGATTTGGGTAGGTATTGGTCAAACTAAAATGGGTTTTAAGTGTTAATAAATGAGAAGAAAACAAATGGACAATGAAATTCTTCTTTTGGAAGAGGAAATTTCCCAAATTCATAACACCGCTACTCATACTAATTTTTATTTCGATCCATAACATGAAATCCATATTACTACTAAATATGTTTCCTCTATCACCTTGAAGGATAATATTAGAAAAAAAATATTCAAAGATAAATGGATCACTAATGGTGATAGAAATACTAAATTCTACAATTCCCTTCAAAGGACTAGGAAAGTGTGTAGGCCTCTAGCCCTCCTAAGAGACAGAGACAACATCATGGATAAAAAAGAAGGTATTTCTAATCATTTCATCTCTTATATTGAAAATATTTTTAATGGGGATAACTTTAATAAAAACCTTTTACCTTATTTCATTCTGATCATGGTGAATGAAGAGGACACCTCCATTCTAAATATCATTCCCCTTGATTATGTGTTTAGAGAAACTATCTTTAGCTTAAATCCTGATAGTGCTATGGGTCCTGATGGGTTTGATAAAAGTTTCTATCAGAAATTTTTGGATGTGATTCAAGTTGATGTTTTTATATTGGTAAGAAATTTCTTTTCTGAAGGTATTCCACCCATGGACTTAACCCCCAATTCCTTTCCTTAATCCCTATTGTTGATATTTATTTAGAGATTCATCTCTTAATACCTATTTACCTTATTAATATGTAAAATAATTACCAATATTTTTATTAATAGATGTTCTTATATCATCCATAAAATTATATCTTGGAACCAATTTGGTTTTGTTAAAATAAAATCTATCAAAGATTTTATTTTCCTTGCCTCAAAATGCACTAACTTATTAAATAAATCTATTAGAGGTTGAAATATTTCCATCAAAATTTATATTCAGAAATATGTTTACACCATTGATTGGATTTTTATATTCAATGTTCTTCATGGTTTTTTGTTTAATGAGTCTTTTATTAGTATAATTAAAACTCTTTTCAATTTGGTCTTCATTTCAATCCTTGTTAGTGAATCTCCTAAGTGTTACTTTAAATGCACCAAATGTGTTCATGTAATGTTGTATAAATTCTATATAATTGTTTTTAATTATATATAATTACTTAGAGACCGTGAAATATGACGGCGCACGATTCCGAGGCCTGGAGTGCCTGGAATGATCCGTCGAATTTTTTAAAGCTTTAATTAGCACACGTAAGTAGTTTTTCTAAAAAAGTGGAATAAATCTTAAACGTTTACTCAAATCATAAACCTAAGGGCACTGTTTCTCTTAGGATGGTGGGTTTACCCTAGGCATGACTTAAGTTTAGTCGGCGTAAGACTACGGTGAGAAACCCCGAAAATGGCATAACGATAAATAAAATAATTAAACAAAGTTATTTTATTTTTCAAATACTTATAACTCACAAATTGTAACTCAGATTAAAAGTCTGAGACCACTAATGAACTCATGAGGTTATGATTTCTTTAGGAAGATACAACCATTGGCCGGTGTAGGCCCCCAGTGAAAGTTAGTTTTTGGGCATAAATAAAATAATTAAATGAAAATTATTTTATTGTAAAATCCATAACGATTAAATGGTAACTTGGATTGAAAATCCAAGAGTACCATTGGGTTCATTGGGGTGTGTTTCACTTAGGCAGATCCTAACCTTGATAGGCACAGGTCGAGAGCGACTGTTAATAATTTTCCAAAATTGTTTTCGGGTATTTTCAGTAAACGCGCGAGCGACATTTTGTAACTTTTGAACCGGTGCTCGGAATTGAAATCTGTGGGCACCGTTGAATCCGAAGCTCTAATATTTTCTTAAGAGAGACTTAACTTTGACCACAGTAGGTCTGGAGAAGATGTTATTTTTTGTGACTTTTGAAAGGAAATGAAATAAAACAATATCACTATTTTATTTCTTTTCCACGAATGGACAAGCGGTAGTGTGAGGCCCGCGGTGACCCAAGACATTAAATGGATTGACCCTTTAAATAATAAGTAACAACATTATTGGAAATGAGGAAGGTTCCTATTAAATGAACCTTCATAAATTCCATGATCATTACATTCCCTCCCCCTCTACTATTTATATGGATCTTGGGGGGAGGAATTGGCACGATTTCACCAAGAGACAAAGTTCTGGTATAGTGCTTCGATGCTAAACACTTGGAGGATGGAGTCGGTTCTAGCGGGCAGTGACGAGCGACCTCGAACTATGAACTGAAGAACGAATATTGAGCGACATCGTTGGAGGTTTATTGTGGGGACAACGAATGCCGACACTACCTCAAACGTGGACGCTCTCCAACGATCTTGAGGTAGGGGTTTTATTTTGTTTTATATATGTTTGAATTTACTTTATTGATTCTTTATATCATAAATTCACGACGATGATGTCCAAATGAACATGACCATCCTCCCACACATAATCCTTTCTCATCGTTCTTTTTATTCTTCGTGCGTTCTTTGTGCTTTCTTCAACGCCTAATATTTATTGACGCTATAAACAAGAAGTTTTGCTCAGCGCGATATATGGACACAGAATTCTCGATGCAAGGATTGAGAATATGCGATCGTTTAATTTTTTGGGCTTGGAACGAAGAAAAAATGGCTTGCGGAAGAAGGCGGCGGCTAGAACCCGGCCGACCGTGAGGAAGGAACGGCGGTGCGTGTCCGCACCGCTGGTTGATGAGGAGGTCGTGGCCCGTCGGCCGCGGTGGGGTAGGGTGGTGGCTGGAAACTAGACGACCGCGTGGCGGAGCATCGATGTGCCGCTGATGGAGCAGGGGGGATGTGGTAGAAGGGCGGCTAAACTTTCGGTCGGCCGCGCTAGAATGGGTAGGACCCCTCCGGCGGGTCCAATGTGCCACCCAGTCGAATGGTCCGATGGACCGTTCGGGAAAACCAGAAGGGGAGAGCTCCCCATTTGGTGCCAACTCGGGTGGACTGTGCGCCCATCGGGCCATATCGCAGCGGGCCGCTCCCAACGGGCTTAGCCGGGCCACCCCTCCACGGGCCATGCCCGCCAAGGCCCAGACCATCTGGGCTGGACCCGGGCCCATCTGGACCTAGGTTCGCCTTTTTGTCCAAAACTTATTATCCGAGCATCCATTTGACAAACCATCAATGGAGCCAGAATCCTTGGATAAATACGGTCATTTTTGAATAATAAACTTGAGTTTTGGATAAGGTTGGAGTATGACCAGGTTGGATCGGACCTTGAATCAAACCGGGTTCTCGAAGCGGAAACGCTAATAACTTACAGACCGGGCGTCCGATTGATGCGTTTTCTGTTTTTTGGGCCCCTTCTGACTTGATGGACCTTTGGGATACTCTTTCATGGATATTTGGGGCAGTTGAGGTATGAAAAATGTCTTGAGGAGCAGTTCTCTCAAGCGACGTATGTATGGAATCCTGTGACTGGCTTAGACTTGAAGACTGCTGACCATTCGACTCAGAGTGACTCGACAGGCCCAGTGAGGAGTACCTCTGTGTGACGCAGAAGACCCATGGTGGGGAGTTCCTCTGTGTGACGTGGTAGACCCACGGTACTCGAGAGGAGGAGTAGCTCAGCAGGAAACCAGGGGGAGAACCTCTGTGTGATGTGACAGACCCACTGTGGGAAGCGCCTCTGTGTGACGCGACAGACCCATGGTACTCGATAGGAGGAGTACCTCAGCAGGACACGAGGGGGAGTGCCTCTGTATGATGTGGTAGACCCATTGTGGGGAGCACCTCTGTGTGACGCAAATGACCCACAATACTCAACAAGAGGAGTACCTCAGCAGTCCAAGGTTAGTGGGAAGTGCCTCTGTGTGACCCAGAAGACCCACTGTACTCGATAGAGGAGGAGTTCTTCAGCTGATGAGGCATTCGACGTTGTGACTGGGGATGTTTCTTCTTACTACCCCTAGAATAAATCCTGGTGTGAGCTGTCTTTACCTTGTGCTTGTGATTGAGGTTATGTTATGTGGTACTTTACCTGTGTGGTAATCTACCTTCATGGTATTACCTGTGTGGTATTTTTTCCCTCCTGTGTGAGGTGGGTATTTTTTGATAACTTAGGTATATGTATGAGCATATATCTAAGTAGGGTTGACTGTTGTTTCTATGTTTTTTGGTTTATCCTTTTTGGATTTGAGAGACCTTCTGGGGTCCCGAGGTCCCTACTCAGTATTGTTATACTCACCCCTGCACAGGCTATGACCACACCTTGTTGTGTCTGCTGTAGACGATGGACATCGCTGACTGAGGATGAGGGTACCTGGACTGGAGACTACTCAGAGGTGGACCTTTGATGAGGTGATCCGCATAGATGATCGTTCAATAGTTTTACTTAACTTTCAGGCAGGATACATGGTGGATGATCTAGGAGTTTCTTTTCACTTTTTAGTTATATTTGTACTTTTGAGTTGTACTTGTACTTTTAGTTGGTCTTGTATTCCAGCCCCTTTACTTTCATTACTCTTTTTACTATAGCAGTTTACATAGTGGTGGCTTCTTGTTGTATTCTTATATGTGTGTATTTATAGGTTTAATGGAAATTACTTCCCATTTTTGGGAGTATGCCTCTCGGTGCTAGTCGGCAGCCCCTGGCTTATGGAAGGTGGGCATGGGGTAGTCACGACATGGGCCCTGGGGGACGGGTCGCGACAAAGTGGTATTAGAGGAGTTTGGTTCTACCGAAGAACTCGGACTATGATATTTTCTGTGAAGCAATATTGTTTAGTGTTATGAGTGTGGTTTTCAGTTCGGGGAGTCCAATGTTGGTGTGGTGGCTGACGTATCCATACACCAGGACCCTGAGTTCTGATTTCTCACTCAGCGCAAGAAAACACTGATTGTGTGTGTTTTTGAGAAGTTTTTCTATTGATTTCCTTAGAGTACTCTCACCAGGTATAACTTAAAGACCGTGGAACATTTGTTCCTTATCAGGATTCCACCGCTTAGACATCCACCAAGGCTTCTTGAGAGAGTACGTGATGAAGGTCCACTGAGCGATAAGGCCTCAGTGGAGGGCCCTCTTACGATGTTAGCACCATCAGGTGGAGTACCAGCAACACTACTACCCATTGGATGAATATTTCCACTAGCCCCACTAGTAAAGGATGCACAAATACTTATCACATTGCACGATTACTTGTGGAAGAGGCCTCCAAGGTTTCAAGGCGAGACAGATTCCCATGCAGTTGAGGATTGGCTAGAGGCTTTGGATAGAGTTTTCCGCCTAGTTGAGACACCGGTAGAGAATATGGTGATCTTAACTTCTAGTATTTTCCAGTGAGTGACCATGAGGATGGTACGCATAGTGAGGGGGCTTCGATACATGTATTTTTTCCCATGATAGTACCTTCGGGTAGTGTGTCATCTATATCACTACCCGTTGGGTAGCAGTTACAACAGGCAATACCAATACAGTACACATTTAGGCTTTGTGCCTTACACGAGTTTCAGCATCAAATACCCCTTAGGTTCCATGGAGATCCAGACTTATAGGCGGATGATGACTGTCTTGAAGAGGTGGCTGAGAGTTCTCTAGAGCTTCTACAACTTCGGCAGGACAACATGTCGGTAGGTGAGAATTCATAGAGGTGTACCGACCATTCCCGGTACTCGATGAATATGATACGATCAGTGCTTTGGGGATTGGACTTTCAAGCACGGTGTGTTTAAGGATGTCCAAACCAGCACTATTATTTTATGAATTCCTACCTATGTTAGGGTGCTAGAGAGAACCTTTGTGGTTGAATGTCCTCTGGCTGAACGGATGCAACCAGTGAATGTTAGCAGTGGTAAAGCAAGAAACTAGCGCCATTATCAAAGACTTAGGCATGTAAAAATGTTTCTAGAAGAAGAAGTGTTAGGGACAAATGAATCTTCAGGGCCGCAGACTTGGAATCAGAGCTACGAGAGAAGTATGAGGTGGTGTACATTTTGACATGTTACAACCACCCCCTTTATGGTCTCCACCAGGCTCAGGGAGCCGGAGGACAAGGGAAGGGAGTAGCTACATATGGTCAAGGAGTGCAACCCAAGGGCTCTAGAAATGATTCGATGAACGTTCTATGTCTACTACTAGATTTCGTATTAATAGACATTGGTAACAATCATTCCTTCCTTCCACGAATCTTGTCCAAGACCTAGAGTTTCCAATTAAGCCGTTGACTTGACCCTCACGTCTGGAAATACCTGTGGGTGGAGACTCGATAATCACACTTACACTGATGGTGTGATATGAACCTTGAAATTATTGTTTCAGTTGGAACCTCTTGGTGGAAGCGTTGAGGACTTACGACGTTAGTTTGGGTATGGACTGGACATCCACAGTTCATACTCAGATTGACTATATTAGGCAAAAGGGTTGTGGTGTTCCTACAACATTGGAATGAGATTTTCCTCGGTCAGTGAAAAAGGAAACCTAGACAGCACAGGATAAAATCATGCATAAGAGGGTGAAACTAATCACTCTTGAGTCATCCAGACTTACCATCATGGTAGTTGGAGTTTTGAGTTTTGAGTTCCAAACAGGAGTGGCAGAGCATGGGGACATATTTTCAAAATATTTTTTCCAGATTACATCCCCAAAGGTATAGGGATGTTTTCTTTGGATAGGTACTACAGAAGATTTGTACCCAACTTCTCCAGGGTTGTGGTACCTTTGTCAGCTTTGATGAAAAAGGGGGAGCCTTTACTGTGGATGGAGAAGTGTAATCAGAGATTTCATGAGCTGAGAAATAGACTGACAAGTAGAACTACGCTACCCATGACCTGTAGTTAGCAGCAATGGTCTTTGAACTGAAGATGTGGTGGAACTACTTGATGAGTGAATGATTTACTATTTACACTGATCACAAGAGTCTCCAGTATATGTCCTTTCAGATGGTCATGAACCTGAGACAATGGTGATGGATAGAGTTCCTCCAGGACTATGAATTTGAGATAGTCTATACTCCTGTGAAGGGGAACATGGTAGAAGATGCACTCAGTAAGATATCTGGTATGCAGTTGCTGAGTGAGGTGACAGAGCAGCTAGCTGCATTGCTGATATCCTTCGTGGATAGATATGGTGTAGCATACCTTCAATATATGACAGTAACACCCCCACTCCTTCAGCAAGTTAGGGAGGTGTAGCTTGGGGAAACTGACTGCAGGGCTCTACGTGCTCAGATATCCTCAGGGCAGGCATCTGATGGATTTTCTGAAGGTGGGGAGCATACCATCTTCTTCAGAGGATGCACCATGGTACCGGTGATGCTTCAGAAGGAGGTGTTGAGGGAGATCCATGCATCCCATTTAACGATACATCCTGGAGTGGTGAAGATGTATTGAGACCTCCAGTGTCAGTACTAATTTCCTGGGATAAAGAAAATTAGTGGAAGATTTTGAATTCTGATGTCTCACTTGTGAGCAAGTAAAAACTGCTTGGAGTTGGTAGAAGTCTTATGATGACAGAATACAAAGACCTTTGGAGTTCCTCGAGGGGGAAACAAGTTTTCTTGCGAGTCTCCCCTCAACGGGGACTGCTAAGATTTGGTCGAGGTGGAAAGTGATCACCTAGGTTTATCAGACCATTTCTGATACTTTGGAAGATTGAGAGGTGACATACCGCTTGGCACTACCACCACAGTTGGAGTGGGTGCACGATGTCTTCCACGTATCCCAGCTAAGGAGATATGTGCATGACCCTTCTCAAGTCATCAGCCATGGAAAGATGGAATTAGTCGATGGGGCGACATTTAGAGAGGTTATAGTAGAGATTGAGGATCGACAGGATTAGGTCCTTCGTGGGCGGTCGATAACTCTGGTTCACATTTTCAGGTAGCATAAAAACCTCCAGGAGAGCACATGGGAGATGAAGGCTCAGATTTGTGCTCAGCACCCTCATTTGTTTCCTTTGTCCATGTTGTTGATTTCAATGATGTAAAGACCTAAGGTGGGGAAAATATAATATCCCATAAATTATGTATAATTTTTTTAATTATATAGAATTATTTCAAGACTGAAAAATTTGACAGCACGCGATTCCGAGGCCTGGAGTGCCCAGAATGATCCATCGATGTTTTGTTAAGCTTTAATTAGTGCGCATAAGAAGTTTTCCTGAAAAAGTGGAATAAATATTAAGTGGTTACCCAGATAAGAAATCTGAGGGCACTATTGTGCTTAGGATGACGGGTTTAACATAAGCGCAACTTAAGTTTAGTTGGCGCATGCCTACGGTGAGAAAACCCAAAAATGACATAACTGTAAATGAAACAATAAAACAAATTTATTTTATTTTTCAAATTATTATAACTCACAAACATTAACTTGGATTAAAAATCTAAGACCACCACTGAACTCTTGAGGGTATGATTTCTTTAGGTAGATAATAACATTGGACGGCATGGGCCACCAGTGAAAGTTAGTTTTTGTCTGTAAATAAAATAATTAAGTGAGAATTATTTTATTTTAAAATCCATAACTTTTAAATGGTAACTCGGAATGAAAATCCAAGAGTACTGTTGGGTTTTTTGTGGCATGTTTCACTTAGGAGGAGCCTAACCTAGACTGATGCGGGTCGAGGGTGACTGTTAATAATTTTCCGAACTGTTTTTCGAGTATGTTCAGTAAACGTGCGGGCGAAATTTTGTAACTTTTGAACCGGTGCTCGAAACTGAAATTTGAGGGCACCATTGAATTTGCAGCCCCGAGATTCACTTAAGGGATACTTCAATTTGACGGCAGTAGTTCCAGAGATGAAGTTATTTTTTGTGTCTTTTTAAAGGAAATGAAATAAAATAATCTCAATATTTTATTTCTTTTCCCCCAACAGACAAGCGGTAGTGTGGGACCCATGGAGAGTCAAGCCATTAAATGGATTGAACCTTAAAATTCTAAGTAACAACGTCATTAGAATTTAGTAAGGTTATTATTAAATAAACCTTCATAAATTCCACGATTGTTACTTACCCTCCCCCTCTCTTATTTATATGGAGTTTATGGGGAGGAATTGGCACGGTTTCACCAAGCAATGAAGCTCTGGTAAAGTTACGTGATGCCAAACACTTGGAGGATGGAGTTGGTTCTAGTGGGCGGTGACGAGAGACCCCAAAACATGAACCAAATAATGACTATTGAGCGACATCGTTGGAGGCTTGTCGGTGGGTCAACGAACACCGACACTTCCTCAAACACGGACACTCTCCAACGATCTTGAGGTATGGGTTTTATTTTGTTTTATTTATGTTTGAATTTACTTTATTGATTCTTCATATCCTAAATTCATGATGACGATGGCCAAATAAACATGGCCATCTTCCCGCACATAAACCTTGCTCCTATTTTTTTTATTCTTTGCACATTCTTCATGCGTTATGCAATACCTAATATTTATTGACTCTGGAAACACAGAGTTTTGCTGAGCATGATATATGGACATGGATCCCTCGATGCAAGGATTGAAAATTTCTGATCTTTTATTTTTTTGGGCTTGGAACGAAGATGTAGTGGCTCGTGGAAGAAGGCAGCGGTCGGCACCCGACCAACCGTGAGGAAGGAAGGGCGGCGCGCGTTTGCACCACTGGTTGAAGAGGAGGCCGCGTGTAACGACCCAAAGTTTTTCAATGGAAATTCCCTTATTATAAATATGTCATAAAATCACATGAAACTCAACATAATGAACTACTAAGTTCTAAGTGACCTTTAAACATAATTTTGTCACTTTTGCATTTGGAATTTTGAAAATATGACATACACGATTGTGTTCAAGATGATTTTTGGAGTCTAATAAAACAAAAATAATTTTTGGTGAATAGTAAAATAACCTTATGAATAGTATCCTACCCTTATGAATAGTGACATACCATAATGAATAGTAAACTTACTTAGGATAGTATAAAAATAATATTGAAGTGAAAGTATGATGTGCCTATATTTTAGAATATGTAAATAAATGTTTTAAAACTGGTTTTTTAATAATAAATTATGATTTTAATTAAATATTAAATTAATCATATTTAGAAAATTATTTTTGAAAAATGGACTTCATTTATGGAATGTACATGTCGAAAAAATATTTTGGGTAAATTTTTGGGATTTTTTTGAAATACTTGAATTTTGTGAATAGTAAAATACATTAATTTACTGTATAAATACATTATAATTTAAACTCACTATTACAGACATAAAAAGTGATGTAAGAACCCAAATCTCAAACTCACATGACCTCTTTACTATTATTGGTCATTTAAGATTCACTATTACTTGTCTTAGGAGAAATTAATAAACTAATGAATTTTATATTAAGAAAACCCCTCTCCCTCCACTATAAATTCCACCCTTCACACCCTTATTTCTTCACACATCTCAAGCTTGAATCCTTGTTTAAACTCTACCCAAACGTCTTCCATATCCCCTCCCCCATGTCCAAGAGCTGCTGGTATCATCAAAAACCAATCTTCGGCCCCTTAAGGAGGATCTCAAGAGGAGGATTCAAGAGGTAATTTCTCTCCCTTGTCTCCTTTAATTCCCTTTCAATTTCAAGTTGTTTTCTTATTCTATCCCCACCTATATTTTTAAAAATGGTATGGTAACTCTAGTAACATAAATATAATGGAATTATATGATACTAATGGGATATTATATCATCCAACCCCTTTATCATCTTCTTTTTATTTTATTAAAGAGAACGTTGTTTGTGAGGTGTTAATTTATCACCTCCAAGAACAACATGCATTCTTCTTCCATTTCTACCTTCAGATCTTGTCATGAAACCATTTATATGGTTTAAAATGAATATTATATATGTATTATGTCCTATTTAAATAACTTCAACTAACTTAGGTACATATTACTAAGTGATAAATTAAAACAAGTTCTTTGTGATCGAAAAACCGCCCAAATTAACCCAAACAATCATCATTTAATTTTTTATCTAATGATTCATCAACATGGTATATAATATAATTAATTATAAAATAATTTTAAATTATGGAGTTTTATTAATAACATGAAATATCACTTCTGGATGTTTACCCATGTTCTACCCAAACTTTCATTTAATAATACGAGTTAACCACCCAAGAAGACCATAAAAACGAACATTCCCGAACAAAGTTTTTAAAACCAATAACTCATCAAAAGGCCCATAAAATTGAATAATGAAACCAAAATGAACATTATTAATGTATAAAAGGTTCTAGAATTTCTAATTAATGAATATAATGTCATTATATAGGACATTAAAGAGAAGGAAGCATTCAGATACTAGGTAAGGGGAAATTCTCAAACCCAAATTTCATCCTTTGGGTTCTCCCTCCTTCAATCCCTTTTTGACATGGTTACTCCTAAAAAATCATTTGTTCATCATTATCTTTCCTTTTCTGGGATATACATGTTTACCACTATTTTTTATGTCAAACAAAATATTTTCCAAAATAACTCTTCTTTTAATAACTGACCTTTTACTTCTCATTCAAGGTTGATGGTGCAACACCCCAAGATTTCATAGTGTGTTATTTATTCAAAATAATTCAATAACTTTCACTACACGCAGCACTGAGTTCAAGCACACCATGACTTACCAAACAAGCCATCAAAAAAGAGGTTATGAATAGTATTAACTAAATATTAAACTTTATATAATCCTTATAAGTTTAGAATCCATATTATGAGTTTCTTAGACATAACGTAAGAACAAATTCATTTTCAGTAGTTCACTTTTACCAACTTTTAATAGTGAACCCTTTTTAAATCCAATATTTTAAACTTTTATATATTCAGTTTGACTAAATAAATTTATTTTTTAGAATGGGGACATCAAAAAAATTTACAATGAAACTTCCCAGGCTTCCACGGTACACTTTACTTTGAATAATACAGTAGTGTGTATTGTACGCAACTTCGAGTTCTAACACACACCACAACCAATCAAACTAGCCGTTATGAATAGTAATACCTACTTTTTGAAATTTTATAAATTTTATCTCTCAAAATGGACTTCATTTTTGTATTCGGAATATCGAATTTAGCCTAAGGTGAAATTTTGGAACTTTTCGGATAACATTTATATTTTGATGAATAGTGAAAATTACTAAATTTTAATTAAAAACAACTTTTTTTAATCGAAATAATTTATATTGATAAATTATAAATTTGAGTGGTTTTAAAGTATATTTATAATATATTTTTACCATTTAATACAATGTAGGTCATTGTACATAATTTCACAATTAAACTGGACATAAAAAAGTGTTAATCTTTTGATAATTATTATCTTTTAAAAACACGCTATTTGTTATGACGACGAGAATTAATTTTTAAATTAGTTAATGCAACTGATATGTTTTGAATTTGGTAAAACATACATCATTTTTGAATTCATAATATCAAATATAGCTTAGGCCTAATTTTGGTATTTTTCTGAAAACTTTCATTTTTTGATGAATAGTAAAACCACTAAGTGGTAGTTAAAAAAAATGAATTTTTCATAAAACTTAATTTTACCGCTTCTGTGAGTGAAATTTCAAAAATCCGAGAGATACGGTTAAAATCAAGGAGTAAAATGTGGTTCAATGAGATGAAAATAATTTTTGGTGAATAGTAACTTTTTACTTTTATTTACCACGGTTAAAAGTGAATAGGGTAATTAAGGGTAAAAATGATATTAATATTACCCTAACACATGTCATAATTCTATTGGACAAGTGTATCTCGACCAAAAACAACCTTAGGAGTAAAATATTATCATTTAGGTTCACTTGTATGAGATTAGGACATTTATTATTATTTAATTCAAAGAAGAGTTAAAAGAGTTAAAATCAAAGTTTATTTACTAAAACATTTTTAATATATGGTTATACATAAGATAAATTAGATTTTAAATGTTCATTAGAAATATAAAAGGATTTAATATATAATGGTATTTTATTTATAATTTTTAGACAATAGATAATTTAATTTATTTATGACACAATGGTGATGAAGTAATTACCTAAATAATGAAAAATTAGAATAATTGATATTATAAATACGAAAATAAAAGTAATTTTAGGATTTTTATAAATAAAAATAATTTTATAGGTTAATATGACATTTTAGGATTGATTTAATTAACTTTTTTAGAAGTAATCATTATGTTATGATTTTTAAAAAAAATCAATTATTGAATAGTGTCAAAATTGACATAAAAGAGTTTTAAAAAGAAATATTATATTATTAATTGATATTAAATTCCTAAAAATCTATGGTTCGTCCAAGAGACTTATATCATGATAGGTGTATCATTACCGGACCAATTGGGGGTCGCTTGGATGTATATAGTAAGGTTATTAACCATATAATATAAAAATACAAAGAGACATTGTAAAAGTGAAACTAATTAACTAAGAGTTAATACTTAACGATAATGTTAATGAAATAACCCAAACCTGTCTAAATTCTATTGGTTGAGTGGTTTTCGACCCATAACCACCTTAAACTTTAAATAATCTACTTTGGAGCCATTAGAAACCTAATATGAATTTATTATAAAATAATATTTCTAGCTTTTCCAAAGGTGCCTCTCACCCCTCTTATAAAAGGGTACCCCCCCTTCGCATTAATTCACACCTTAAAAGAGTTTTTGTTTGGCCAAACCCTGCCAAAATACTCTCTCAACTTCTATCACTACAACCTAAAGGCCTTAGTTTGATCAGAAATCCATCCTATGGAGCCCTTTTGGTCAAATCAAAAGGAAGAACCCGAAGAAGAGGTAATGTTTTCACCACCTTTTTTCAAATTCATTTCTTTTTCAACTTCTTCTTTATTTGTTATTATCATTCTAAAATAATGAATCTATTATCTCCTATATACTGTAATATTATTATAAATATGGTACAACCATATTCAGTATTCTATCCATCCTTTGAATGACATGTCACCATACGTGCGTACGTACGACTTACCGTCTCCACGTCAGGGTGTAATTGTTATTCAATATATTATTATTTGGATGGGTATAATAATGATGTGTAATTCATCTAAATAATAAATATAACCTGATAATAATTCTGTATATATGATATACCATCAAATTAAATATTATTTTAATATCAAAAGAATGATATTGTCGCTCGTGCGTACGTACGGACTACCGTCTCCACGAACACGATGAGATTCATTCTCCATCGTATCAATTCAAGTATAATTATCATTTGATGATTTAAAAACAATGTTTAAGGACTTAATATCATTATTGATATGAATAAGATACAACCTATCCATGAAAAACATGGCTTACGTAACAAAACATATAAAAGAAAACGAGTAAGTTAACACCCGAAACGACGATAATACTAAGATATTATTAACAAAGCAATGTTAAAAGATCATATATGATAACATAATAATGTATATGATTCTTGTATAATTTAATAACAATTATTTCACCATTATACAGGAGGTTAACCTACCCACAACCAAGGAAAAGTACAAGGTAACAGTTATTTCACAATCTCTTCATTATCCGAGGTTGTTTATACGTAATTATCTACTGGGAACTCTTTATCATCCACATCCATGTTTCTTGAAAGTGTATTTCAAAACATTCTTACTATTTTACAGAATAGAGGTTAAATTCATTTATACCCTTTTTTGACTTTTTATAAGAATTTTATAAAGGAGTCTTTCCGTCGTTTCCCAAACAAGGTCCTTTTTAACCTTTTCGACAGAATTAAGGTAAGAATGTTTTTTTAACTTATACGGTGGGTGCGGCTATTTTCTGCCGTTATAAAGTTTTTGAAGCTTCCCTTACAATCTTATAAGGATATTTTCAAATTAAATGTTTTATTTTATAATTATGCGACTTTTAAATGATTTCAAAATGAATATTTTAAGAATTTCTAAAAGGCACTCTTTATCAAAATCAGAATTTTAAATGTTTTAATGATTATATCTTTCTAAATATTTTTAATTAATGTTCATGTTTTCAAAATGATTTTAAGGATTTATTTATATGGACATGAATGTTTTTAAATGATATTTATTTTCAAAAGTTTCGAAGTGGTATGGGAAACTTTGATCCAAAAATCACTTTTAAATTACTTCCTTAATAAATGTGTGACTTTTAAATGATTTCAAAAAAAGAGATATTTCTCTCAAACAGTTTTGATTTCATCTATGTCAACATCCTTCGATCGATTTCACTCTTATTTGAAGTTTATTTATTATGATACAAAACTTCTATAATGTATTGAAGGTTTTGTGATATATTTGACTGTGGATGTGTTATTTTTATACCATTCATGGTTTATGGATGAAGTATTTACAATTAATATTCTAGTTTTAATATGAATGTTTATGTCATGTTTAAACCTTTTCATATGGGAATGCATTGGACTTAATATGTGCTGGGTGGAGCCCGCTATAGCTCCTCGATGCATCGGTAGGTCTCATGAGACAAACTAGTGTCTTGGAACAAGGCCTTGGAAAAATCCTATTTGTAGTCTTGGCACGAGGCCTTGGCTATGTGGTTATGATAGTCTGGAATTATGTATTCCATCGTTATGAAAGCGGTTATTGATATTGCATGTGATTATTCGATTAGTAGAATGTCCATGTGAATAAGTAAATGGAATTATTTCATTTTATTTTTGCCATACTATGTTGATGTTCAAGTTTAAAAGGCTTTTGTTTTAGTTATACATTTCCTTAAATGTTTATTCTAATTTAAGAACATTTCCGCTATATTTTTATCCTTACTGGGCATTTGAGCTCACCCCTCTTTATATGTTTTATTTTTCCCAGGATGTGAAGAAGTATTTTATGAATGACCTGCAGGGATAGTATAAGGGGATATGAAGACAATATATTGTTGTAGTTTTTTACTTATTGATGTAATGTAAAATTACTGAATATATCTAGTTTTTCAAAGGCAATTAAACTAATCGGTATTTCGAGACTTGATCTTTTGTGATCATGCCAGTGTTATGTAATAAGGAACTGACTCTGGGTAACTGGGGTCGGGACGTTACAGTTGGTATCAGAGGAAGTTTAGTACAAACCTTAGAAGCTAGATTCAGATAAACTCTGATTAGATCACATAGATCTAAGATGGAATTTTAGGATTAATATATAAGAACTTCCTAGAATTTTGGTATTGTAGAAATTTTGTGAGTTTTCTGAGAAATACATCCCTGTTTGGATACGAGCAGGTAGAGGCAGCTCTGGCACAGATGTACCTAGGGGTAAAAACCGAAAACACTTCTTTGAGCTAGACTCAAACGGGAACTGGTGCACGAGAAAGGGCCTTGCTGCACTCTTGGTTACGACACTCCTGGTTGATATTCTTAGGATAATTCTCATTTTCTTTACAAACCATTATGAAGGGTTTATGAGTATATACTTCCTCAAAGGAGACATTTTTATGTTTATGGATTATATCTATAAACTATTTAATTTATGTTATGTGTTTTACAAGTTTGGGATTAGGTATTGTTATTCATAAACTAATCTAGTGTATGCCATTGTTTAGAAATGGCGCCCAGTAGAAGGAATGAGAACTACAACAATTCACATGATCCAAAGAGAAAGAAGGATCATATCTTTCATGGTTTTAAGCCAGAATTTATAAGAGAAATAGTCTCCCATGTATTATCATCATATGAAGAAATAATATCATGTGTTGATAAGATAAGTAAAGAGTTTACTGAGTCCTATGGATTTTAAGGGAAGCAAGAGAAGAAAAGGATGGAAGCGAGAAAGATGGATAATGGGAAGAGGGAAAAGAAGAATTTTCCCATATGTGATAACTGTGGGAAGAAACACCCTGGAAATTTCCTGAAAGGAATGGGAGTTTGTTATAAGTGTGGAGGAAAAGGGAACAATGTACGTGACTGCAAGGGTAAGAAAATGGTTTCAAATGTACAATGATTCATTTGCAAGGAGTTTGGACACTACACGAACCTACGTCCCAGTCATCAGACTATTCCACAAATGATGCTATTGGATAATAATCAAGTTATGATACTACCACAGATGAAGAGAAATGATTAGAGTTCTTATGTTGATTGAGTCATTTGAGTGTTGTATCAACAATGTACTTGTTATAATAATTATGGAGTATATAAGGATTGTACTTCAGTGCTATTTCATTAAGGACTTGAGATTGTGTGGAACAAAGAAAAGTGACTCAATAGCAGGTTAAATTTTTGGAAAATATATGGTTGAGAAAAAGATAAACCATAATATGGTTCTGATACCGAGGTAATGATTTTAGAATAATACATGATTGATTTGGATAAATTATATTGGATATTCTTGACTACCTTGAAACTGATTAATGATTTATATATTCCATCATTGTTGGGGTTTTCAAAATTTTTTGATTGAAGGAGTATATCTATTATTCTTTAAGGAATAAGGGATCATGAATGTAACCAATAAGGTTTTATGGTAATTCAGGATATTGCAATGTTTTAAAAGAATACATAATGAAGGTGTTCACATGTTATTACGCGGAAAAAAGGATCTTTATTGTGTTTACCTTCCCTGTAAATTTTGGACTGAAGTATTTTGGATAGTTCTAGTTTGGATTATTTTGGATTTCCATAAAAAGGACAACTCGGAGGTCGGGTGGCAACCCGTCGCATCCGGAAAGACCGTGAGACTTGAACCCACAACTGAAGGGCGACAAGGGTATATCACCTTCCACTGACCCACGTGATGTCCTGGATTGAATAATGTCATTTTTTAATGGTTCATCTAGATGATTTATAAATTAAATTTTTTAACCCAATATGAATAGGATAAATAGAATATTATTTTTAAGTTCTATTATCTTTTTGAGTGAAAGATGAGATTGTGGTAGAACTTAGTTAAAGGATGAGACTCTACTTTTCAAGAATATATTTTTCTTCTTCTCTTATTCAATGAAGAAATTAATTCTTATACTTTAGTGAAGGGATCTTAAAACAAAAAAATGTGTTATCCGAATACCATATGTTTTGCTAAACCGATGGTATTTTAAATAATCATAGATTGATGAATTTAAGGCCCTCAATTTTACACTTGTTTGTGATTGATGACCTCAATAAATATCTATAATATTTACATTTTTCCTCCAATTATATGTCTCTAATTTCCACCAATTTTCTCCAAATGGAGATCATAATTTGGTGGTGACCCTTTCATTTCTCTTTTACTCTTATTAAGACTAAATTTTATTAACCCAATTTATGATGTAGGTTTTCCCACAAAGATATTTTCTATATTAAGCCTTTTATTTTCAAAGAACAATTTCAAATTGCGAGGACACAATTTATTGAAGGAGGGGAGAATGTAACACCCCAAGATTTCATAGTGTGTTATTTCTTCAAAATAATTCAATAACTTGCACTACACACAGCATCGAGTTCAAGCACACCATGACTTACCAAACAGGCTGTTAAAAAGAGGTTATGAATAGTATTAACTAAATTTTAAACTTTATATAATCCTTATAATTTTAGAATCCATATTATGAGTTTCTTAGACATAAGGTAAGAACAAATTCATTTTCAGTATTGCACTTTTACCAACTTTTAATAGTGAACCCTTTTTAAATCCAATATTTTAAACTTTTATATATTGAATTTGACTAAATAAATTTACTTTTTTGAATGGGGACATCAAAAAATTTACAATGAAACTTCCCAAGCTTCCACGGTATGATTTCCTTTGAATAATACAGTAGTGTGTGTTGTACGCAACTTCGAGTTCTAACACACCACAACCAATCAAACTAGCCGTTATGAATAGTAATACCTACTTTTTGAAATTTTATAAATTTTATCTCTCAAAATGGAATTCATTTTTGTATTCGGAATATCGAATTTAGCTTATGGTGAAATTTTGGAACTTTTCGGATAACATTTATATTTTGATGAATAGTGAAAATTACTAAATTTTAATTAAAAACAACTTTTTTAATCAAAATAATTTATATTGATAAATTATGAATTTGAGTGGTTTTAAATTATATTTAGAATATATTTTTACCATTTAATATAATATTGGTCATTTTACATAATTTCACAATTAAAACAGACATAAACAAGTGTCAATCTTTTGGTAGTTATTATCTCTTAAAAACACGCTATTTATTTTGACGATGGGAATTAATTTTTAAATTAGTTAATGCAACTGACATGTTTTGAATTTGTTAAAATATACATCATCTTTGAATTCATAATATCAAATATATCTTAGGCCTGATTTTTGGTATTTTTCTGGAAACTTTCATTGTTTGATGAATAGTAAAACCACTAAGTGATATTTAAAAAAACTGAATTTTTCATAAAACATACTTTTACCGCTTCTATGAGTTGAATTTTGAAAATCCGAGAGACACAGTTAATATCAAGGAGTAAAATTTGGTTCAATGAGATGAAAATAATTTTTGGTGAATAATAATTTTTTACTTTTATTTACCACGGTTAAAAGTGAATAGGGTAATTAAGGGTAAAAATGATATTAATATTACCCTAACACATGTCTTAATTCAATTGGACAAGTGTATCTCGATCAAAAACAACCTTATGAGTAAGATATTATCATTTAGGTCCACTTTTATTAGATTAGGACATTTATTATTATTTAATTCAATGAAGAGTTAAAAGAGTTAAAATCAAAGTTTATTTACTAAAACATTTTTAATATAGGGTTATACATAAGATAAGTTTGGTTTTAAATATTAATTATAAAGATAAAAATATTTCCTACATAATGGTATTTTATTTATAATTTATATTCATTAATAATTTAATTTATTTACGACATAATGATGAAGCAGTAATTACCGAATTAATGAAAAATTAGAATAATTGATATTATAAATACCCAAATAAATGTAATTTGAGACTTTTTATAAATAAAAATAATTTTATAGGTTAATATGACATGTTAGTATTGATTTAATTAACTTTTTTCAAAGTAATCATTCTGTTTTGAGTTTTACAAAAAATCAACTATTGAATAGTGTCAAAATTGACATAAAAGAGTTTTTAATACAAATATTATATTATTATTTGATATTAAATTCCTAAAAATATAAGGTTCTTCCAAGAGACTTATATAATTATAGGTGTATCATTAATGGACCACTTGGGGGTCTCTTGGATGTATATAGTAGGTTAATTAACCATATAATATAAAAATACAAAGAGACATTGTAAAAGTGAAACTAATTAACTAAGAGTTAATACTTAATGATAAGGATAATATAATAACCCAAACCTGTCTAAATTCTATTGTTTGAGTGGTTTTCGACCCATACCCACCTTAAAATTTAAATAATCCACTTTGGAGCCATTAGAAACCGAATATGAATTTATTATAAAATAATATTTCTAGCTTTTCCAAAGGTGCCCCTCACCCCTCTTATAAAAGGGATCTCCCCTTATCATTAATTCACACCATCAAAACCCTTTGGTTCGGCCAAAACCTACCCAGATACTCTCTAAAATTCCCTCACTACAACCTATAGGCCTTAGTTTGATCAGAAAGACAACCTAAGGAGCCCTTTTGATCAAATCAAAAAGAAGAACCCGAAGAAAAGGTAATGTTTTCACCACCCTTTTTCAAATTCATTTCTTCTTCAACTTCTTCTTTATTTGTTATTAACATTCTAAAATAATGAATCCAGTATCTCCTATATACTGTAATATTATTATGAATATGGTACAACCATATTCATTATTCTATTCCTCCTTTGAATGATATGTCACCATACGTGCGTACGTACGACTTACCGTCTCCACGTCGTGGTGTAATTGTTATTCAATATATTATTATTTGGATGGGTATAATAATGATGTTTAATTCATGTAAATAATAAAAATAACATTATAATTATTCTGTATATAAGATATACCATCCAATTAAATATTATTTTAATATCAAAAGAACAATATTGTCGCTTGTGCGTACGTACAGACTACCGTCTCGACGAACGCGATGAGATTCAATCTCCATCATATCAATTCAAGTATAATTATCATTTGATGATTTAAAAATAATATTTAAGGACATAATATCATTCTGGATATTAATAAGATACATCCTATCCATGAAAAACATGGCTTACGTAACAAAACATATAAAAGAAAATGAGTAAGTAAACACCCGAAACGACGATAATACTAAGATATTATTAACAAAGCAATGTTAAAGGATCATATATGATAACATAATAATGTATATGATTATTGTATAATTTAATAACAATTATTTCACCATTATACAGGAGTTTAACCTACCCTCAACCAAGGAAAAGTACAAGGTAAGGGTTATTTCACAATCTCTTCATTATCCAAGGTTGTTTATACGTAATTATCTACTGGGGCCTCTTTATCATCCACATCCATGTTTCTTGAAAGTGTATTTCAAAAAATTATTAATATTTTATAGAATAGGGGTTAAAGTCATTTATACCCTTGTTTTACTTTTAATAATAACTTTATAAAGGAATCCTTCCGTCGTTTTCCAAACAAGATCCTTTATAACCTTTTCGACAGAATTAAGGTAAGAATGTTTTTTTAACTTATACGGCAGGTGCAGCTATTTTCCGCCGTTATAAAATTTTCGAAGCTTCCCTTACAATCTTATAATGATATTTTCAAAGTAAATGTTTTATTTTATAATTATGTGACTTTTAAATGATTTCAAAATAAATACTTTAAGAATTTATGAAAGGTACTCTTTATCAAAATAATAATTTTAAATGTTTTAAAGATTTATCTTTCTAAATCTTTTTAATTAATTTCCATGTTTTCAAAATGGTTTTAAGGATTTATTTATATGGACGTGAATGTTTTGAAATGATATTTCTTTTCAAAAGTTTCAAAGTGGTATGGGACACTTTGATCCAAAAATCTCTTTTAAATTACTTCCTTAATAAATGTGTGACTTTTAAATGATTTCAAAAAAAGATATATTTATCTCAAATAGTTTTTATTTCATCTATTTCAACTTCCTTCGATGGATTTTACACTTATTTGAAGTTGATTTATTACGATACAAAACTTCTATATTGTGTTGAAGGTTTTTCGATATGTTTGACTGTGGATGTGTTATTTTTATAACATTCATGGTTTATGGATGAAGTATTTACAATTTGTATGCTAGTTTTAATACGAAAGTTTATGTTAGGTTTAATCCTTTTCATATGGGATTGCATTGGACTTAATATGTGATGGGTGGAGCCCGCTAGAGCTCCTCAATGCATTGATAGGTCTCATGAGACAAACTAGTGTCTTGGAACAAGGCCTTGGAAAAATCTTAATTGTAGTCTTGGCACGAGGCCTTGGCTATGTGGTTATGATAGTCTGGCATTATGCATTCCATCATTATGAAAGGGGTTATTGATATTTCATGTGATTATTCGATTAGTAGAATATCCATGTGAATAATTAAATAGAATTATTTCATTTTATTTTTTCCATACTATGTTGAAGTTCAAGTTTAAAAGTCTTTTGTTTTCGTTATACATTGCCTTAAATGTTTATTCTTATTTAAGAACGTTTCCACTATATTGTTATCCTTACTAGGAATTTTAGATCACCCCTTTTTCTATGTTTAATTTTTCCCAGGATGTGAAGAAATATTTTATGAATGACCTGCAGGGATAGTATGAGGGGATATGAAGACAATATATTGTTGTAGTTGTTCACTTATTGATGTAATGTAAAATTTATGAATATATCAATTGTTTCCAAGGCTAATAAACCAATTGGTCTTTCGAGACTTGATCTTTTGTGATCATGCCAATGTTATGTAATAATGCACCGACTCTGGGTAACTGGGGTCAGGGCGTTACAGATGGTTCTTGTATCAAGTATGTTATTCCCTCTTTGTTTTGGGAACCCAAAGTTTATGAATGTGTTCTTATGAGATGTAACACATTCCTTTACATGGTTTAGTTATGTTAATTATTGATATATGTTCTATGTGGCATGCATGATAATGATAATATTATGATGTGAAGGGTGAACCCAAAATTATATAGCGCAATATGAATGTTTTAATGTGACAGGTGTGCCCAAAATTATAAAGCGCTCCAACGCATTGGGTAAAGTGATGATTCTCATGGGTAAATGTGAAATGACGTGGAAAATATTCTAGCTTTGTTTACAATTATACGTGTTAGTTAACCACTAAGACATGATGTTTCATTTTTATGTATTGACACACTTCAAGTCTTTTATTTATGCTTCCTCTCATGTTCATGATCTTTTTCCCTTATTATGATTATGATCACCCCATGATATATTGTTAGTATCTATTCTCTTACTAAGCTTTTATCTCACCCCTTTTGATGTATATCCTCAGGTGGCGACATGTTCTAAGGGGAGGTCAAGCGCCAATAAGAAGTTAGAGAAGAATAAATTAAATAAATGTTTATGCTTGATGATGTAATTTCTATGTATGGTCCTAGTTTTCCCTAAGACACTGAACCATTGGATCCTATATTTGAAATAATATTATGTTGTTTATCTTAAAATAATGTAATAAAAATCTATGAAAAGGTTAGGTCGCTATAGTTGGTATCAGAGGCAAGGTTTAGTTAATTTGGGAGTTAGGATTAGTGAACCTTAGAGAAAACCTCTAGCATGAGACTAAGTACAAAAATGCACACAAGAATCTCTACATAGGGATTCCATATGTTATGATTTTAGTATAAATTGTGCAAATTAATAAGTTATTATTCATGACTTGTTGACTTATGTTTTGTTCTAACCTTTTCTATTTTAGAATATGGTGGGAACTAGAAGAAACCAGACCTACAACTCGTTCGAGGGCCAATGCAACGATTGCCTGAACGACATCTACAATGATTTGGGAGGTGGAGTTCCGAACTTCATGGAGATACTTACCCAATTATCTTAGGTTATGGACAATAACTATAATAACGAGGAACTTCCTCCTTCACCAAAGAGAGAGCAACCGGCTATGGAATGTTTTATGCGGCAACGACCACTGACGTTTAGTGAATCTTTCGATCCTCTAGTTATGGAATAGTGGGTCAACTCCATAGAGAAGATCTTTTCTATGCTTCACTATTCTGAGATGGATAAGGTGACCCTAGTCATTTATCGTCTAGATGGAGAGGTTGATCAATGTTGATCTTTGATTAAGAACACCAAGCCAAGGGAGGAAATTGAAGAGATGGAATGGGAAGAATTTAAGATCATGTTTCTTAATAAGTATTTCCCTTGAACACTTCTCACAAATATAGAGAGAGAATTCATAGATCTCAAGAAAAAAGAAGGAGAATCTGTCACAACCTATGAAGGGAATTTCACAAGGCTTGCAAATGTACACTTTAGGTTTTTTATCAACAATGATAGAAAAATTGATAGATTCTTTAGTGGATTTAAACCACATCTTTAAATCTTGAAATTCGAGTCTTCATGAGTTATGAAGAAATTGTTCAGTGTGCTCTCAAAGTGGAGATATAGTTTAGAGAGGGGTCCCACAGATATGGTGATAAGAAATGAAATATGGAGTTTCAAGCTCGTGGATCTAATGATAATGGTGGGAAGTAATCTCAATGACCCACATGCCAAAAATGTGGGAAGTTGCACCATGGGAACTGCATTAAAGGGATGGGGAAATGCTTCAAGTGTGGGAAAGAAGGAAATCATGCTCAAGAGTGTCGAAAATACATGAAAAGGAAGGATAATGTAGCGGAAGAAAGGAGAAAACCACCCATGGTTCAATGCTAAAACTATAAGAAGTTATGGAACTGTGCAAGCTAGTGCACTAAACCTCACGTTCTCAAGGGTAATCAGCATCAGCAGCCACCAAAGCCAAAGGAACAATGGAAGACTTATTCCATAACTGCTGCGGTAGTAGAGCAAGATAATGAAGTCATACAAGGTACACTTCCTATTCACTCAATAATGTAAAAGGTCTTATTAGATTCTAGTTCTATACATTCCTTTATATCTTGTATGTTTTCTAGAACTATAGAATTGAAGCTGCAAAACCTTGAAGTAGAGGTATCTGTAAAAACACAAATTGTTGCAACCCAAGTGTTTGACTTTTCTCCCATTGGCGTGTGTGGGAATATTCTTCCGAAAAATCTCGCAATACTTTCCTTGGTGGAATTCCACACTCTAATGGGAATGGATTCTATCTCGTTATATAGACCACATATCAACTATTGGGAAAAGGATATATCTTTTCATATTCCGAACCATCCCATTCTCCTCTACAAATGCAAGTAATATCATGAATATCCTTTGAAAAATCCTTCATATATGTAGATGTTGATTCCCTACGAAGAAGCATACCTATCCCAAATAGTTGAGTCAAAGGAAGGTGCCAACTGTGCGGAAATGCTCATCGTGAGGGAATAAGGTAGTGTATTTCCCGAAGAGTTACTTGGAATTCCCCTGGATCGTGTGGTAGAGTTCTCAATTGAACTCATACCCGAAGCTACTCCTATATCAAAGTGTCCTTATAGGATGGATACTATCGAACTAGAGGAGTTAAATAAGCTATTGTAAGAGAATCTGGAAAAAGGGTTCATATGCCCTAGCGCATCACCTTGGGGTGCGCCAGTGCTCTTTGTGAAGAAGAAGGATTGACCAATGTGGTTGTGTATCGATTATCAGGAACTCAACAAGATCACCATAATGAACAAGTATCCTCTTCCAAGGATTGATGACTTGTTCAATCATTTAATAGGAGCTCAATAATTCTCAAAGGTGGATCTTCATTCTGGATATCATCAGCTAAAGGTGAAGAAGGAATATATTCAAAAGACTGCCTTTTGTAAAAGGTATAGGTACTATGAGTTTCTCGTGATGCCCTTCGGACTTACTAATTCCCATGAAATCTTCATGGATTTGATGAATAGAGTCTTTAAACATTACTTCGACATATTTGTGGTAGTTTTTATTAATGAAATTCTCATATACTCCAAGGTAAAGGAGGAACATGAAGAATATCTAAGACTTGTGTTGGCGACATTGAGAAAGGGGAAGTTGTATGTCACGTTTAGAAAGTGTGAATTTTGGATGAAGCAAGTTACATTCTTGGGACATGTGATCACAAGTGAGGGAATTTCTGTAGATCCTTCAAGGAAAAAGGCGATTGAGGAAAGGGAGAGGCCCTCTAGTGTCACCGAAATCTGTAGTTTTCTTGGATTAGCAGGGTACTACCGACAATTTGTGAGAAACTTCTCACGACTATCAAACCCGCTAACTATGTTAACAAGGAAAGGGGTAAAGTATGTATGGACAGAAAAATGTGAGGGAAGATTCATGGAGACAAAGAGAAGGCTGATCACTGCAACTATACTCACACTATCGAAAATTGGAGAATGTTTTGTGATATACATTGATGCTTCAAAGAAAGGCTTGGGTTGCGTACTCATGAAAAATGACAATGTGATAGCCGACGCCCCACAACAGTTGAAGATCTATGAGAAGAACTACCAATGCATGATCTAGAGCTGGTGGCTATGATTATTGCCTTGAAAATCTGGCAGTACTACCTTTATGGTGAGAAGTGTGACATATACACCGACCACAAGAGCCTAAAGTATATATTCACACAAAAGGAGATGAACGTGCATCAAAGGAGATGGTTAGATCTAATCAAGGATTAAGATTTCTCTATTCACTACCATCCTCGAAAGGCAAACAAAGTAGCTAATTCCCCAAGAAGAAAAGAACCCACTACTCTATCCATGTTACAGATTGAGAAAGACCCTATCTACTTAGATATGTGAAGGATGGGTTTGGAAATCGTAAGGGAATGGGATACATCCTACCTTTACTAAATGATTATACAACCATCCATACAAGAGAAGATTAAGGAAACACAAAGGGATGATGTGGATATACAAAAGAGGGTGAATGCAGAAAAGGAAGGGAAGCTGTAAGAGTTCCATATCGATGATGATGGTGTGATTCGGTTTAGAACATGGATTTGTGTGCCTTCATCCCTCGGGATAAAGAAGGAGCTATTGGAAAATTCACATAGCTCAACTTTCTCTATGCATCCTGGGAGTACCAAGATGTTCCGTGATCTCTGAGAACACTTATGGTAGGATAACGTGAATAAGGAGATTGCGGAATATATATCAAGGTGCTTGTTATGTAAGCAAGTTAAAGAAGAGTGACAAAAGTCCAAAGGGATGATGCAACGATTGCCTATACCCATGTGGAAATGGGAAAATTTTACTATGGACTTAGTCATGGGTCTCCCGAAGACATCGAAGGGAAATAATGTGATATGGGTTGTGGTTGACCAACTCACCAAGACTTCCCATTTTATCACTATTCGGGAAGATCTCTCACTTGAAAAACTTGTAATGATATATGAGAAAGAAGTGGTGAGACTGCATAGTGTTCCACTTTCAATTTTCTCTGACCCTGATCGAAGGTTCACATCTAAATTCTGGAGGAGCCTTCAACATGATTTGAGTACTGAATTAAATTTCAATGCAACCTATCACCCCCAAACTGATGGCCAGTCTGAAGGGACTATTCAGACGCTTGAAGATATGATAAGATCCTACTCTCTAGAATTCAAAGGTGGATGGTATCAGCATCTCCCATTGGTTGAATTCTCTTACAACAATAGATTCCACTTGAGTATTCATATGGCTCCATATAAAGCTCTGCATGGAAAAGAAATGTAGAACTCCAACCTGTTGGGATGAAGTTGGAGAAAGAAAGCTACTTGGACCCGATCTTGTGCAAGACATGACATAGAAGGTTCAAGTCATCCAGAAACACATCAAAGCTTCTCAGAGTCAGAAAAAGAGCTATGCTAACAACCGTCGGAGGGACTTGGATTTTGATGTTGGAGATAAATTCTTCCTTCGAATATCACCATGGAAGTTGTTCAAGTGGTTTGAAAAGAAAGGAAAGCTAAGTCCAAGGTACATTGGCCCCATTGAGATCCTTGACCGCATAGAAGTTGTGGACAATCGGCTTGCACTCCCACTACATATGGATCAATTTCATGATGTGTTTCACATATCACTCCTGAGGAAGTACATATTGGACCCCTCACATGTACTAAACTCAGAGATGGTATAGCTGGAAGGTGATCTCTCTTACGAGGAGCAGCCGGTAGAGATTATGGACTGAAGAGATAAGGTTCTACGCAACAAGACAACCCACCTTGCCAAAGTTTTGTGGAGAAACCAGAAGTTTGAAGAAGATACTTGGTAACTGGAAGAGGCGATGAAGGATAAGTATCCTCACCTGTTTGATTAAATTGAAATTTTGAGGGTGAAATTTCCTAAGGGGGAAGAATGTAACGACCTAATATTTTTTAATGGAAATTACCTTCTTATAAATATGTCATAAAATCACGTTAAAACACAACATAATGAACTACTAAGTGCTAAGTGACCTTTAAACACAAGTTTTTCACTTCTGTATTGGGAATTTTGAAAAAATGACATACACGGCTGTGTTCAAGATATTTTTTGGAGTTTAATAAAACAAAAATATTTTTTAGTGAATAGTAACCTACCTTATGAATAGTAACATACACTTATGAATAGTGATATACCCTAATGAATAGTAAACTTACCTATGATAGTATAAAAATAATATTCATGTGAAAGTATGATGTACCTATATTTTAGAATAAGTAAATGAATGTTTTAAAACTTGTTTTTTAATAATAAATTAAGAATTTAATTAAATATTAAATTAATCATATTTATAAAATTATATTTGAAAAATGGACTTCATTTTTGGATTCTACGCATTGAAAAATGGTTGGGGTAATTTTTTGGGATTTTTCTGAAATACTTGGAATTTTTGGTGAATAATAAAATACATTAATTTACCGTATAAATACATTATAATTTAAACTCACTATTCCTGACATCAAAAGTGATGTAAGCACCGAAATCTCAAACTCAAATTCCCTCTTTACTATTCTTGGTCATTTGAGAATCACTATTTCTTATCTTAGTGGAAATTAATAAACTAATGAATTTTATATTAAGGAAACCCCTCTCCCCTCCACTACAAATACCACTCTTCACACCCTCATTTCCTCACACCTCTCATGATTTAATCCTTTTATTAACACTACCAAAACATCTTCCCTATCCCCTCCCCCACGTCCAAGTGTTTCTAGTCTCTTCAAAAGACCAAGCATAGTCCCTTTAAGGAAGATCTCAAAAGGAGGATTCCAGAGGTAATTTCTCTCCCTCTTTTCCTTTAATGGCCTTTCAATTTCAAGTTTTTCCTTATTCTCTCCCCAAATATCTTTTTCCAAATGATATGGTAACTATAGTAACATAAATATAATGAAATTTTATGATACTAATTGGATATTATATCATCCCACCCCTTTCTCCACTTCTTTTTATTTTATTAAAGAGAAAGTTGTTCGTGAGGTGTTAATTTATCATCTTCAAGAACGACATATATTCTTCTTCCATTTCTACCTTCAGATCTGGTCATGAAACCATTTTTATGCTTGAACCTGAATATTTTATATGTATTATTTCCTATTTAATTTTTTGGAACTAACTTATGTACATATTACTTAGTGATAAAATAAAACAAGTTCTTTCTGATTGAAAAACCGCCCAAATTAACCCAAACTATCATCATTTAATTTATTATCTAATGATTCATCCAAATGGTATATAATATAATTCATTATAAGATAATTTTTAATTCTAGAATGTCATTAATAACATGTAATATCAGTTTGTGATGTTTACCCATGTTCTACCCGAACATTCATTTAAGAATATGAGTTAACCACTCAAGAAGACCATAAAAACGAACATTCCCAAACAAAGTTTTTAAACACTATAACTCATAAAAGGCACATAAAATGACATAATGAAACCAAAATGAACCCTATTCATGTATAAAAGGTTCTTGAATATATAATTAATGAATATAATTTCATTATACAGGACATTAAAGAGAAGGAACCATTTCGATACAAGGTAAGGGGAAATTCTCGAACCCAAATTTCATCTTTTAGGCTCTCCCTCATTCACTCCATTCTTGATATGGTTACTCCTAAAAAATCATTTGATCATAATTTTATTTTCTTTTCTGGGATATAGATGTTTACCAATATTTTTTATGTTGAACAAAATGTTTTCCAAAAGTACTATTCTTTTAAGAATTCACCTTTTACTTCTCATTCAAGGTTGATGGTTCTTATATCAAGTATCTTATTCCCACTTTGTTTTGGGAACCCAATGTTTATGAATGTGTTTATATGAGATGAAACCCACTCCTTTACATGGTTTAGTTATGTTCATCATTGATATATGTTCTATGTGTCATGCATGATAATGATAATATTATGATGTGACAGGCGCACCTGTAATTATATAGCGAAAATGAATGTTTGAATGTGATGGGTGCACCCAGAATTTTAAGGCACTCCAATGCATTGGGTAGAATGATGAATCTCATGAGTAAATTTGAAATGATGTGGATAAGATTCTGGATTGGTTCACAATTATGTGTAGTAGTTAACCACTAATAAATTATGTTTCATTTTGATACATTGCCACACTTCATGTCTTTTATTTATGCTTCCTCACATGTTCATGATCTTTTTCCCATGTTAGGATTATGCTCACCCCATGCTATATTGTTATTATCTATCCTCTTACTGGGATTTTAGATCACCCCTTTGGATGTATATCCTCAGGTGGATACATGTACTAAGGAGATGTCAAGTGCCAATAAGAAGCTAGAGAAGAAGATATTAAATAAATGTTTATGCTTGATGATGTAATTGTTATGTATGGTCCTAGTTTTCCCAAGAATATGAACCTTTGGATCCTCTATTTGTAATAAAATTATGTTGTTTATCTTAAAATAATGTGATAGTAATGTAAGAAAATGTTGGGTCATTATATCACGGCCCGTCAGCTACGGTGGGGTAGGGTGGTGGCTGGCAACTGGCTGGCCGCATGGAGGAGTGGCGACGCGCGTCCGTGTAGCCGGTGGAGCGGGGGGGGGGGGGGGGGGTCATGGCTGCTAGGCCGCAATAGAGGCTGAAGGGCAGTCGACCTTCCAGTCGGTCATGGTAGAGAAGTGTCGCACGACTGCGCTGTTGGGAGGAAGACCCCCGAACATTTGACCGGCTGCGCCAGACCAGGCAGGACCCCTCCGGCGGGTCTTGCGTGCCACTCTACCGAATGGTCTGATGGAACATTTGGGAAAATTGTAAGGGTGGTTCTCCTCCTTTAGCACCAACTCGGGCGGACCGTGCACCCAGCGGGCTGAGCCGGGCCTGCCAAGGCCCAGGTTGGGTCAGGCCGGGTCAGTCTGACCGAGGTCAGACTGGAATCGGGCCCATCTGGACCCAATTTCACCTTTTTGGCCATAACTTGTGATCAAAGCATCCATTTGATACACCGTTAGGGGTGCCAGAATCCTTGGATTAAGATGGTCCTTTTGTTATAATCCACTTGAGTTTTGGATAAGGTTGGAGTTTGTCTAGGTTGGATCGGACCCCGAATCCAACCGGGCCCTTAGAGAAGAAACTAATAACTTATAGATCAGGCATCTGATTGTTGCGTTGTCTATTGAATTGGGTCCCTTTTGACGTGATGGAACTTTGGGATAATTTTTCAAAGAACTTCGGGGCGTTTGAGGTATGACCTATGGCTTGGGGAGCAGTTCTCCCAAGCGTGATACGTACAGAACCCTACGACCGGCTGAGACTTGATGACTGCTAACTATTCGACTCGGAGTGACTCAACAGGCCTAGTGGGGATACCTCTGTGTGAGATGGGAGACCCATGGTACTCGACAGGAGGTGTACCTCAGCAATCCAAGAGGGGGAGCACCTCTGTGTGATGCGGCATACCCATGATGGGGAGCGCTTATGTGTGATGCTGAAGACCCACTATATTCAACAGGAGGAGTAACTCTGTAGTCCAAGGTTTGTAGGAATTGACACTATGTGATGAGGAAGGCCCATTTTACTTTATAGGGGAGTTCTCCAGCAGCTGAGGTGTTCAATTTTGTGACTGGGGATGTTACCTATTACAAACCATAGAATAAATCCTAGTGTGTTCTGTATTTACCTTGTGATTGTGATTGAGGTCATGCTATGTGGTACTTTACCTATGTGGTAATCTACCTTCATGGTATTAACTGTGTGGTATTTTTTCCCTCCTGTGTGAGGTGGGTATTTTCAGATAACTTAGTTATATGTATGGGCATATAACTAAGTAGGGTTGACTGTTGTTTCTATATTTCTTGGTTTATCCTTTGTGGATTTTAGAGACCTTTGGGGGTCTCGGGGTCCCTAATGAGTATTGTTATACTCAACCCTGCATGGGATGCGCCCACACCTTGTTGTGTCTAGTGCAGACGACAGACAGCGCTAACTGAGGATGAGGGTACCTGGACTGGAGACTGCTCAGAGGTGGACCTTTGATGAGGTGATCCACATAGACGATTGTTCGAGAGCTGTACCTACCCTTCAGGTAGGATCCATGGTGGATGATCCAAGAGTTGGTTTTCACTTTTCAGTTGTATTGGTACTTTTGAGTTGTACTCATACTTTCAGTTGGGCTTGTATTTCGGCCCCTTTAATTTCAGCACTCTTTTTACTATAGTAGTTTACTTAGTGGTTGATTTTAGTTGCATTCTACTATATGTGTATGTATAGGTTTAAAGGCAATTACTTCCCATTTTAGGAAGTATTCCTTTCAGTGCTTGTCGCCAGCCCCTGGCCTATGGAAGGAGGGCATGGGGTAGTCAAGAAACAGGCCCCGGGGGACGAGTCGTGACAGTTCGACAGGGTGACCCCATATCCTCTATTCTTTTTTTGATTTCAAAATATTACTTAAGTGGATTACTCACTTGTCTTGTAGATTATAACAATCTTGAACTGATACATTCCTCTAAGAATTTGAGTACACCCACGCGTCTCTTATACACTAATGACATCATCCTTTTTCATAAGGTGATAAAAAAAATATATAATCTCAAATGTTCCTTATTTCACTATGAAGATGTTTCTAGGAAAAGCATAAGTTGGAGAAAATCTTTCATTTTTTTATGGAATAGGTTTCCTTATAAAATAAAATACAATATTATCAATGTTTTAGGCATTAAATAAGGATCCCTACCCTTCAACTATCATGGTGTTACTATTTTTTTTGGGAAAACCCATGTCTAGTTTCTTTTCTACAAATGTTGACTAAATCCTCCACCAAATCTACTCATGGAAAGGAAAGTCCCTCTTCGTGGCCAGAAAGATCTATTTTATTAAGTCCATGATTATTTCTAAAATCGTATATTCTATGATGGTTTATAAATTCCCTGCTGATCTTTTAAAAAAGATAAATGTTGCCATCAAAAAATTTGTGTGGAGTGGAAGCATGCTTTAACGGAAACCAGTGAATGTTCTCCAGTCTACCTGTTACAAGACTTTGGATAAAGGTTGTCTCAAAATAAAAAATGTCAAGCTCTTCAAAAATTCATTATAGGACAGACTCACTTGGAACCTTATTCATAATAACTCTATCTCACTCGCTTTACTCCAAACCTGATTTATTAATAAATTAAATAAACAAAAATTAAATTATATGATCTCTTCCATTTGGAATTATATTAAAAATTCCTTTTCCAACATCATGTCTAACTCTATATCAATGTTGATAAATGACTCTTCTTTGAACTTCTGGCTTGACAACTGGACGAGTTCTTCTCTAATTTCAATGGCTTCCCCCACTCAAGCACCTGAAAAGACTAATAATAAAATTAAACATATGAAACACTATCAAAACCATAATTTACCTTAAAATATTAAGCAAGTCATTAAAAATTATCCCTTTGAAACACTAATGATTTTTTAATTTCAGAACCTTCCCATAATGGCATGGTTGACTCTAAGTTATTTTGACCATCATCTTAGTAATTCTGACAACAATTTGAGTGGGATAAAAAACTTTAAAAAACTATGGTTAAAGCCCTCATGATTCATTCTTGTTTGGAATATTGTGAAAAAAAGGTATAACAACCCATACTTTACATATAGATTCCACTTCAACATTAAAGAATATATATTATATAACCTAACAAAAAACATTCCAAGACCGTATAGGTTTAGTGTCTTTAAAAATTGGGTAACATAAACAACTCATTCATAAAACATCTATATTGTCTCCCACTTATTTATTTAAAACTAGAATCTTTTTTGACATATCTTATATAATAGCCTTATTCATGACATGGGGATGAGAAAATTATGAATGGGTGAGATCAAATTCTCAATAAGGGTAAATAATGGGAAATATCAATCATATTGTAATCATAAGAACATAACATTTGAATATCTTATCCAATATATAAAAGATAAGAATATCATGTCATGAGATAAATCCTAAAAGTGAAATGTAATCCCAGTAGTCATAACATAAGACACATATTTCATGTCATACACATATAAGAATATAAAATAATTTCATATTATCCAATAATCATTTCCAATACTATCATAGTAGACAAAGTCCATTACTGAACCAAGTTCACTCCTCATTCCAACCATGTATTACTGAACTAGATTTACATTCCATTCCAGTCATGTCTATCTCATGAGATATAAATCTTTACCCAATGCATTTGAGGGAGATATAGGTCCCACCAATCTCATAATGAAACCATTCTTATGTGTTCCCCCCCGAAATATATCATTTATCAAAGCATAACACATGAAATAAAATGGGTTTCTAAAACATCAATCCTTCATAATCCATTTAAAATAAATGGATTTCATAAAAATAATTCCACCATAAACACAATAAAATCAAAGTAATAATAGGGATAGAAGCATAACCCCATGTCATGCAATATGGAAAATAATTTTGATAAAATACTTGGACTTAATTCCTGAGAAAAATATCTTTTCTTTTTCAAAGACGTTTTCCTTTCTCAAAATACCATGCAATTTTAAAAGAAATAAATTTATTTGAAAATAATATTGAAATATTATAGAGGTATATCCCTATAAATAAGGTGTCTTCAAACTATAAAAATTCATTCATGTCCTATAAGTTAAAAAACATTTTCCTCATACTTTTTCATGAAGATTCAAAAAGTACCTCAAATCAAATAACGACAAAAGATTCATTTCATACCATTTAATAAAAATTCACCAAAGGGTAAAATTAACTTTAAAAATTGTATAATAATTGAAATAATATTAAATAATTTGTAAACTTGGATGTGGATGATAAATATACCATAATAAATACTTACGTATAAATAATCTCGGATAAAAACGAGATTGTAAAATTATCCCTTACCTTATGTACGATATCCTTCTTATGTATCCAAACATCATGTATAATGATTTAAATAATGTTATTTAATTATTTTAGAATCATAATCATTTTTATGATATCATATATGATTATATTTTCATCCATTTGTTAGTAACATTTCTTTGTCACTCGTTATTCAGATATAAACTACTTTTGTTCTAATGAAAGATTTGTCGGATAAGTTCATGTTCCAATTATTCAGTTATAGTTAAATCAATTAAAGAATATTATTATTATAATATATATCATATTTATTCCTTAAAATTAATGTACATAATCATGGTTTAAAGAAGATCTTGTAGAATGAATCGCATCGCATCGTGAAGATGGTAGGCTGTATGTACGCACGAACGATGATATCATTCCCAAAATTGTTGAATGGTATTGAATTGGATGTTTTATAATATTTAATAATTATTAACATAGTATAATAATCATATATATTAATTATTTCCATTATTATACCTATCCATGTAAGGTGGTGGAAAAAAAATATCACACCACAATCTGAAGACGGTAAATCACACGCATGCCCGCACAATGATTTCATTTTTCATAGGGCCGATAGATGGTGAAATATGGTTGTTTCATATTTATAATAACATATTAGTATAAAAGTGAAACTTAGTTTAGTACTTTATGATGAAAAAACCAATGAAATTGAATTAGAGGAATAAAGATTTCTAAAAGAATCGGTTGAAGAGATTACATCTTCTTCGTCGTGCTTCCTCTAAATATGTTCTTAGAGCACTAGAGTTGGTCTTTGAAGATTTCCAGAACCTATAGAATAAAAATAGGGGTGTTTATAAGGAGAAATTTGAGGTTATGACCTTGATTTAAGGCTCAAAATGGAGTGAAGAGGTGAGGGAGGAGGTTCCCTTTTATAATTGAGGTGAGGGGGAATTTTGGAAATTCCATAAATAATAATTTATAATAAAATCAAACCCAACCCAAGAACATCCAAAATGTCCAAATTTATAATATGATATGATGTAGGGTTGTAATATAATCAACCAATAAATTTTGGACTAGTTAGTTTGTCAATTTAAACCCTATCCTTTTTATTGACACTTAGTTATTCAATTTAATTTCAATTATGGTAATAACATTCTAAATATTTAATGGTTATAAAAATATAATTATATAGTGTTAATTTACCATAAATGGATATTTAATGTCATTTTAGACCTTATAATTATCAATTTTTAATTTTTAAATATTTTTATGATTTTTAAATAATTTAATAAAATGTTATTTTTATAAAAAATCAATAGTGTCAATTTTGACACTATTCATTTATTTGACTTTAAATAAAATCCACACAGAAGATAAATTTGAAAAAAATATTTAATACACTTATAAACTGTCATATTCACCTATAATTTTTTTAGAACATTAATTAGTTCATATGATATTTATTTTAAAATTTTTGAAACCATTTTTTGTAATTTCTATTAATAAAATAATTTCTACATCACTATTGTGTCATCATTAATGGTAATTATTTAATTTCTAAAATTTATAAATAAATTTCTATGATGTTTTTAATTATTTTATATTTCTAGATAATATCTATAGTCGATATTAACTTTTATTTATCCATATATTAAAATTAATATACTTATATAAAATGGGATTGTGATATTTTGTCACATTCAATAGTTTTTATTATATTCATGTCATATTAATTGGTAAGTGGAAATTAAGTTATTAAATTTCATAAAATATATTATTAGGGTCTAATTTAGTCATCCAATATTATTTTATAGGTGTTATGGTAATTTTATATTATTATTTTTACCTTTAATTTCTGGATTTACCATTAACCATGGTAATAAAAATTATTACCAAAGTTTCTATTCATAATTCCCTAAAATTAAAGTAGCCTATTAACATAATTTTGAAATATTTATTCCTAATATAGAATTAGTTTTTCCAAATTCAGAACAAAAAAGTTGTAGTAATTAACTTAAAATTAATATTGTTGTTAAAATGAGAAAATTGGTTTTAAAAGTTAAAATATTACAAAAGACTGAAAATTTTTTACATCTGAATTTAATGTAAAATTAATTCAAATGACCAAAATTATATTAAATGGTAAAAATATATTTTATTTATACTTTGAAACCAATAAATAATATAATTAACCATATAATTTTTTTCAATTAACATTTAGCGTATTTTTACTATTAATCAAAACATGAAAGTCATCAGAAAAATATAAAAATTCCTTAAAAGTAAATTTTTATATTCTGCTTAAAAATATAATGTTTATGTTGTAATATGAAAATTATTAATGTGTAAAAATCTTAATTTAAAATGGGTTCACCATTTAAAGGTGTAAAATTAAACATTTTTTAAAAAATAGGTTTTTATACATCAAATAGGGTTTTATTCATACCCTATGACTAAAATATCTATTGGATGAATCTAAAAAATATTTAATTAAGTATATAACACATATATATATAAAATTAATTTCATTACCAAAATTAATTCATTCAAAAATAAAAATATCTAATTGATTTATATTTTTTATAAATAATTGATACCCAATGAATTCATAATGCATTTTCTTAAGTTAGTTATAATTATTCCCGCTAACCTAACAACTAGGATACAATGGATATCTTATAATAAGGGCTTATCACGGTTTGTTTAAACTCCAATTTTGTGCAAATAAATCAACTGATGAATAAAAATTATTTAATGAATATATTTCATAAAAACATTCGGGTGTTACATTCTTTCCCCCTTAAACTGAATCTCTCCCTCAAAATTTGTCACTTAGAAAGAAACAGATGAGGATAACTCTCCATCATCATTTCGTTAGGTTCACATGTAGCTTCTACAAATTGGTGGTTCCTCCATAAAACATTAACCAAGTGAGTGGTCTTGTTTGGTAGAACTTTTTTTCCACAATCCATAATATTTATTAGTGGTTCTTTATAAGAAAGATCTTACTCCAGTGGTATGACTTATGAGCTTCGTACATGTGAAGGATTAGGCATGTAATTTATCAGGAGACATACATGAGACACATCATGAAATTGAGAGGGATTTTGTAAAAGTTCCAATCATTAACATACCTTCCCAACACGATCCATAATTTCTAAAGAACTAATATACCTTGGGCTCAAATTGCTCTTCTTTCCAAATATCATTACTCCCTTCAAGGGAGATATTCTTAAGAACACATTATCACACACTTCAAACTATAGGTATTTTCTTCAGTTGTCAGAATAACATTTTTTCAACTCTTAGATTCTCTTATGTATTGTTATATAGATCTGACCTTTTCTTCCATTTCATTAAAAAATAATGTCATTATATCTTTCTTTCCCCAACTTGATCCCAACAAGTTGGAGTTCTGTAATTTTTTCCATAGAGGGATTCATAAGGAGCCATATGAATACTAGAGTGAAACATATTATTATAAGAAAATTACACCACTGGTAGGTGTTTATCCCAACCACATTTGAAATCTATAGAGCAATATCTCAAAATGTCTTCAAGAGTTTGAATTGTACTCTTAGACATACCATCTGTCTGAGGATGATAAGTTGTTCTAAAACATAACTCTATATCCAAATCATGCTGAAGACTTCTCTAGAATATCATGGTAAACCTAAGATCCCAATAAGATATAATGGAATGTGGTAATCCATGCAATACTACAACTTTATTTACTTATATCATAGCAATCTGATCAAGAGATAAATCCTCTATAATATCAATGAAGTGTTCCCACTTCATAATGAGATCAACTATAACATTGATATCATTATTGCATTTGGATATTTTGGGAAGTCCGATGGAAAAGTACCTAGTGACTTTTTCCTATTCCCATTCTAGTATGGGAAATGGTTGTAAAATCCCCTTAGACTTAGGTCTCCTAGCCTTAACTTGCTAAAAAACCAAACATCGAGATACATATTCGGCAACATCACTTTTCATGCCATCCCACCAGAATTTCTCTTTCAATTCATTATACATCATTGTGCTTCTAGTGTGAAAAGATAATAATGAAATATGAGCCTCATCTAATAGCTCATACTTTAATTCTGGAATGGAAGGAATACAAACCTGGTTCCCTAACCTTATTATTTCATCACAATCAAGGTTGAATTCAGAAAAATTTCTCACCTTGTTTTGTAGCTCTACATATTTCTTATTCACCTACTTAATCTTCACTTGTATTGATGGTTGAACAATATATTGAGAAATATAATATTTTCCCCCTTCCATTAAAATTTCAAGATCCATCCTTTGAAAATCCATAAATATTGGATCTTTTGTGATCATTATCATGGATAGGATAGCATGGTATTATTGACTTGATGCTTCTCCCACCTTTTTTCCCAGGGTGCTAATTATTGAGCAGTTATAATCTTTAATCAACTCCCACTATCTTCTTTGGCACATATTCAGTTCCTTTTGTGTGAAAATATACTTTAAAATTTTATGATTAGTATAAATATCACACCTTTCACCATAAATTCAATGAATCCATATATTTAAAGAAAAGATTACCACTGCTAACTTCAAATCATGAGTTGGGTAATTTTCTCATGGATTTTCAACTACTGTGAGGAATAAGCTATCACCATATCATTTTTCTGGAGAATACATCCCATCCCATTGTTGGATACATCACTGTAGATCACAAACCTTTCTGCACTACCAGGAATTGTGAGCATATGTTCACTAGAAAACCTTCATTTTTGTTATTTTAAATTATCTCCATATTCCACCATAAAAATTAACATAACTCTTTTCCAAGTCAACTTGGTGATTGGATCAGATAATCATGAAAAGTATTTAACAAAAAGTCGATAATATCTGTCCAAACCAAGAAAAATTGGGATCTTAGTTACCATGGTTTGTCTCGACCATCTTTCAATAACATCTATTTTTTCTAGATCCACAAATACCTCCTATCTTGAGATTATGTTGCACAAAAATGAAACTTTTTGAAGCAAAAATTCACACTTGGTAAATTTGTCATAAATATTCTCCTTTCCAAGGGTCATTAGTAAAATTCTCAAGTAATAATTATTTTATTCTTTTAACTTTGAATAGATAAGAATATATTTTATAAAGACGACAAAAAACTGATCAAGATATTCTCTAAAGGAACTATTCACTAGATCCATAAAGATATCAGGGGATCTAGTAAGACCAAAAGGCATCATTATATATTCACAGTTTCCATACCTTGTATAGAATGCATTCATTGGTATATACTTCTTTTTAACCCCTACTTGATGACATCATAAATGAAGATCAATCTTGTAAAAGTATTTAGCTCCACGCATTTGGTCAAATAATTCATCAATATGGAGGATAATATATTTTTTCTTGATAGTGATCTTGTTATGTTCTCGATAATCAATGCAGAGTCTCATTGATCCATATTTCTTCTAAACAAACCAAAAATGTTTTCCCCAATGTGACACACTAAGGAATATTAATACCTTATCAAGATTCTATTGGAGTTGCATTTTCAATTAATGAAAATCAATTGGGGTCATTCTATAAGATGTATTTAAAATATTAATATCTCCCGATATGATTTCTATTGAAAAATAAAATTCATGATTTGGTGTAAGTCCTGGAAATTTCTCCAGAAATTCATAATAAAACTCCCATACAATGGGTATATTCTTAATCAAGAGTTTATCCTCAACCATTTGAGATAAATAACCTTCAATTATAGGAACCAAGATCCATAATAAGGGAAAAATTTCTACTGGAAGGTTATATTTATCTTCACTTCGATAGATGCTCATAGATTGATCTATAATATGAAATGTGACTTCCCTTACTTGAAAATTGATATGAGACCCACATAGAGAAAGACAATGCTTTCCAAGAATCACATCAAATTACATTATAGGAAGGATCACAATATTCTTAGCTTGGACATTCCCACAAACGTCAAATAGAGAAGAATTATAATTTTTTGATGCGACCTTTGTTCCATTTGGAGTTATCACAGCTAAATCACCATCTTATTATTGAGGTAATACGATGCTACCCTTGTAATATTCTTCAGAAATAAAATATTGGGTGGATCTAGAATCAAATCAAATATTTTATAATTTATAGTGGATGGTAAGTGTACCTTTCACCACTTCATTAACGTACTCCATGTCACCGATAATGATTTCATGTGACTTTAATTTTTCTTTTCCTTAAGAGTTTGTTGACATCAATCATCATTAATAACCCTTGGATTAGGGAATTGATTGGCATAATGCACTATTTCATTAAACTTATAGAATTGAAATGTAGGAGGTGAATTCTGTGTAGCCTTTTCTTTATTCTCATCATTAGACATATTTTTCCTGTCAATTAGGCATTCAACTAACCGAAAACCTTTGTTTCCAAAGTTAAAACATTTACTAGTCCCTTTAAGATAATTCCCTCCATGTTTCTTACCTCACTTTGAGCATAAAAGAAAACTCATTTTCTTTTCAGTGTGGTATTTATATTTTCCTTTGAATTCTATTTTTTTCTTCTTATCAAAACCATATGACTGATGGGTAAATCCAATCTCCATATCAACCTTGATAAAACATAGAACAATTTCCTCATAGCTATTGAATTCCATTATGGCTAATTCCCTTTGGAGACTTGGTTTTAAGGTACTAATGAACCGATCAATTTTACTCTCTGGTTAGATAATAATTCCAGAAGCATGCCTTTTAAGTCTTTTAAAATTTTCCTCATTGGTACCAACAGATTCATCATACTTTTGTTTAAGTTCAATAGACTCTTCTCCATCATTTTTTGAAGAATACAAGGAAATTACTTATTGAAAAATAAGTTCTTGAACATGTCCCATTCCATGGACTCAATTTCATCTCTTTGCCTCATATTATTGATAATATTCCACTATTTACCAGCTTTAACTTCCAAACTTTAGACAGATAAGATGAATTTATCATGTTTAGATCATTTTAGAACTAAAAATACCTTTCAGTTGTACTGACCCATTGTTCAACCACTAATGGATCAGAAGACCCGCTGAATAAAGGTTTACACTGCCTCTTGAAGGATTCAATAGAATTTTTCTCCTTGCTTTGGTAGGATGGAAGTCTGGCATGATTTATAGATTGAGAAATTTATGTGAGTATGGCTACATGATCATTCATTCTAGATCCCATAAAATCTAGTTTCTTAGGGGGATAATCATTTCATTTCCTATCACATTCAACATTAACGTGGTTTCTTCAGGTTCTAACTATTGACTAAGACCAAAAAGCATAGTGTGATCAACACTAATCATAATGGGAAAACCACATAACTCAAGAATTAAATTCCAATTTAGGAAACTTTAGGTTTTATCCTAATTTATTCATGGACATCTTTAAAACAATAGGACATGATTGTATCCTATACTTAGACATATTATTAGGGTTCTTAATAAAGTTCTCCCATCCTATTTTCTGAAGGTTAACTATACATTTTCTCTGATACCAACTATAACGGACCTTACTTTACATGTCGATATTACTTCAACATTAAATAATATTTATTACATAACATCACCAAAACCACACTAGGACTATATAGGTTTAGTGTCTTTAGAAACTGGGAAACATAAACAACTGGTTCATAAAACAACTATATTGTCTCCTGCCTATTTCTTCAAAACTAGACTTCTTTTTGACATATCTTACTTAATATCCTTCTTCATGACCTGGGTAAAAGAAACATATGAAAGAGTGATCTCAAAATATAAACAAGGATAAACAAGGGAAATATCAATCATATCATAATTATAAGAACATAACATTATAAAATCTTATCCTACATATAACAGATTTGAATATCATGTCATGGGATAAATTATAAATGTGAAATGTTATCCCAGTAGTCATAACATAAGACATATTTTTGTTGAACACATAGATAAACATATAAAATCATTTCATATTAATCAAAGATCATTTCTAAGACTATCATAGCAGACAAAGTCAATTAATGAACCGAGTTCACTCATGGTTCTAGCTCTGTATTACTGAACCAATTTACTTTCCATTTTAGTCATGTCTATCTCATGAGATATAAATCTTTACCCAATGAATTGGAGGGATATATAGGTCCCACACATCTCATAATGAATCCATTTTTACGTGTTCCACATAAACATAAATCATTTATCATAACATAACCCATGAAATAAAATGTGTTTCTTAAACAACATTCCATCATAATACATTTAAAATAAATGCATCTTATAAAAATAATTACATCATAAAAAAATAAAATAAAAGTTATAATAGGGATAAAAACATAAACCGATGTCATCTTATATGGAAAATAATTTTGATAAAATACTTGAACTTAATTCTTGAGGAAAATATCCTTTCTTTTTCAAAAACATTTTCTCTTCTCAAAACACCACATAATTTAAAAAAATGATTTTTTTTGAAAATAATCTTGAAATAGCGTAGAGTAAGATTCATGGAAATAAGGTGTCATGAAACTGTAAAAATCCCTTAATTCCATATAATTTAAAAACATTCTCATCGTACTTTTTCTAGAAAAGTAAAAAAAACACCTCAAATCGAATTATGAAAAAATATTCCTTTCATACCGTTTAATAAAAAATAAAAAGGGTAAAATTAACTTTACATTTTTTATAAGAATAGATATAATATTACATAATTAGGAAATATGGATGTGGATGAAAAATATAACCTAGTATGTACTTATGTATAAAAAATCTTAGATAAGATGAGATTGTAAAATTATCCCTTACCTTAGGTCCCATATCCTTCATATGTATCCAAACCTACTTTATAATTATTTAAATAATGTTATTGAATTATTCCAGAATCATAAATTTTTTAATGATATCATATATGATTATATTATCATCTGTTTGTTAGTAACATTTCCTTGGAACTTGTTATTCAAATATTAACTACTTTATGTTCTTATGCAAGATTTTTCGGATAAGTTAATGTTCCAATTATTAGGATATAGTTAAATAATTTAAACAAACGTTATTAGTATAATATATATCATATTTATTCATTCAATTGATGTATATAATCATGGTTTGATGAAGATCATATAGAATGAATCACATCGCATCATGGAGACGGTAGGTCGTACGTATGCACAAGCGATAATATCATTCCCAAAATTGTTGAATGGTATTTAAGTGGATAGTTTATAATATTTAAGAATTATTAAAATGTTACAATAATCAAATATAGTTATTATTTCCATCATTATACCCATCCAATTAATGTGGTGGTGAAAAACAGATTACACCACAATGTGGAGACGGTTAACCGTACGTACGTACGCACACTTGGTGATTTCGTTATTCATAGTATGGATAGAAGGTTAAAAATGGTTGTTTCAAATTTATAATAACATATATGTATGAGAGTGATACTCATATTATTACTTTAGGATGAAATAACCAATTAAAAATAAGTGGAAGAAGAAATAAGTTTGAATGAATCGATAGAAGAGAATACCTCTTCCTAACCTTCTTCCTATAATTCTCTTCTTAGAGCACTATGGTTGGTCTTTGAAGATGACCAGAACCTCTAGAATAAAAATAGGGAAGTTTATAAGGAAAGAAGGCAGGGGATGGATGAGTTTAAGGATCAACATTATGTTAATAGGTGATGGAGGATGTTCCCTTTTATAATTGAGGTGAGGGGCAGTTTTGGAAACTCCATAAAAAAAAAATTTATAATAAAATCAAACCCTACCCAAAACCTCCAAAATGTCGAGGGGCACTTTTGGAAACTCTATAAATAATAATTTATAATAAAATCAAACCCTTCCCAAAAACCTCCGAAATGTCACAATTTCGAAGATAATATGGGATAGGGTTGTAATATCATCAAAAAATAAATTTTGGACAATTTATTGTTTTAATTTTAACTATATATTGTTAATTGACACTCAGTTGTTATATATAACTTTAATTATTGTAAATTTTTTTTAATATTTAATGGTTAAAAATATATACTTACATGATTTTAATTGACAATAAATGGATATTTACTGAAATTTTAGACATTATAATTAAAAATTTTTAATTTTAAAATTTTTATGCTTTTTAAATAATTTAATAAAATATTATTTTTATAAAATATCAATAGTGTCAATTTTGACACTATACATTTATTTGACTTTAAATAAAATCCACACAAAATATAAATTCAAAAAAATATATTTAATACACTCCCAACATGTCATATTAACCTAGAAAATTCATGGAGAACATTAATTAGTTCATATTATATTTCTTTTAATATTTCTAATTTTTTTCTTATTTTATTAATAAAATAATTTCTACATAACTATTATGTCATTATTAATGGTAATTATTTAATCTCTAAAAATTATAAATAAATTTCTATGATGCAGGTAATTATTTTTAATTTCCATATAATATCTATCGTCAATATTATCTTCTATTTATCCACATATTAAAATTTATATACTAATATAAAATGAGATGGTGACAATTGGTCACATTAATTAGTGTTTATTATATTCATGTCATATTCCGAGGTAAGTGGAAATTAAGTTATTATATTTTTAAAAATAGATGATTATGGTCTAATTTATCCACCCAATAAGATTTAATAGTTGTTGAGGTAATTTTATATTATTAATTTTACCTTTAATTACCCGATTTATCTTTATCCATGGTAATAAAAATAATTATCCAAATTACTATTCATAATGCCCAAAAAATAAATGTTGCCCATGAACATAATTTGGACCTACTTATTTAAAATATGGAATCCATTTTTTGAAATTCATAACATAGAAGTTGCAGTAATTAATTTAAAACTAATCCCGTTTTCAAAATGAAATAACAGGTTTTAAAAGTTAAAATATTGGAAAAGATTGAAATATTTTTACATCTTAATATAATGTAAAATTAATTATAATGAACTAATTTATATAAAATGGTAAAAATATATTCTATTTATAATTTGAAACCATTAAATAACATATCATTTAAATTATTTCATTGAATGAAAAGTTATTTTCAATTAAAAGTTTTCATATTTTTAATATTCATAAAGACATGAAAGTTATCAAAAAAAATATCAGAAATTCATCCAATGTTAATTTTTATTTCCCGATTCATAATAAAATGTTTATTTTGTCATAGATAATTTTTTAATTAGTCAAAATATTCATTTAAAAGGTGTTATTCATTCAAATGTGTAAAATTATACTTTTACAAAAATATGGTTTTATACATCAAATAAGGTTTTATTCATACCCTAGGACTGAAATATCTATTGTATGAATATAAAATATATTTTATTAAATATATAACACATATATATCACATTAGTTTCATTAACAAATATAATTCTCTCAAAAATACAAATATATATTTGATTTATATTTTCCATAAATAATTGATAGCTAATTAATTCACAATGCATTTTCATAAGTTATTTATAATTATTATCACTAAACAAAAAACTAGGATATAATGGTAATTTTATAATAAGGGTGTCTTGTGGTTTGTTTAAACTCATGATTACATGAAAAAAATCTACTAAAGAATAGATATTATTTAATGAAAATATTTCATAAAACATCTGAGTGTTACAAAAGGGTTCCCACTAACACTTGTATTCAATATTTTGGGATTCAAATTTTCTCTACATGTTATCTTTGTAATCATCATCAGGAATACATTAACAACCTATTTATTTCTTGTACTATAGACATTACTCTTTTTAATTATGTATATGATCTTTTTTAGTGCATATGGTTACTTCATGACTCTATCAATACTCAACTACAACGTTGTGTGGATATGGAAGCCTCTCAGAAAAACAAGAATCTCTTCAGAATTGTCACACCCCATCCTATGTGACTCTTTCATTTTATTGTTTTTCTAACTTAAAAATAATTTTTTCTAGGATTTGGGTTGAGTCCCGGATGAATTTTTTGAGTTTATGTTAAAAAGTGCACTTTTTTGAGTTGATGTCACTGGGCGCACGAGCATAGTGCATTTTGGAAACCCCCAAGGATCTGCCCAGGTAACTACGCATCCTTACCAACTTTGAAAAATTATAATGAGCAGTTTTTATAATTAAAGCAATGTTGACAATCATTGTTTATTAGGAATTTTATTATATTTATTTTATATGAAAACTAAAATTGTTCATTTTTTTATTGTTAAACCAAAATAAATACTTTTATTGTTTTTATTTTTACCATCATGTTATTTGTATTTTAATTGTTATTATTATGATATTAAAATTATAGTTAGTTTTCTTTTTTATTTTATTTTAGATTAATTTTACCTTTGTTTACATTTTTTAGGGTTTCCCAACCGAATCCCTATTTTCTATCCAATTAGAGCGCCCCCTTCCCTTTTTGTGCAGTGTGACCCTGTCCCCGGATGATTACTTCTCCCTCACTGAAACTTCAACCCTCAGCCTCCCCCTATACCGCTGCCCCGATCTAGCCATACGCATCCCCTTCACTCACTGCACTGCCGACCTCCAGCCCAGACCCCTCGACCCTGCTTCCCCCAAGGAGACAACCCCTGACGCTTTCCCTTTACTGCGCCCAAGAAGGCCAGTGACCCTCCTTCTCGATGAGACACCCCCCCATCTCCCCTATTCAATGGCGCAATGCCCGACCGACCGACTGGCCTTCGGCTCCCTGCTCGGTGTTTTGCAGTGCCTCCCCATTCTTGGATAGCTGCGGCCCCGACAGACCCCTTTCAAGCTGAACAAACCACCTTTGGCCATACCAAACTATCCCTTGGCTAACCCCTACTATGACCAGCACCTTTGTGCACCTCCGGTGACCCGCCTCCAGTCGCAGCCCCTCCTTCCGGGGTGCACATCCCTCCGGCATTCCTTTTCCCCCTTGAGGTGTGTTTTTATATTCATTTTTATTTTTATTTTTTATTTTTTATCTTTTTAGAGTGTTTTATCTATTTATGGTTATTCTTGGCAGGGATAGTGTATTAGGACCCGCGTTGAGCATTTCCGTGTGGGCGTTGTCACTGCGTCTTGGTTCCGAGGTAGGAATTCCCTTACACCAACCCTTTTAATTTAAGAAACTCTAGTTTCATGATTTTCTCACATTATATACATGATAAACAATTTTCAAAACTTTTTTATTAGTTTCTTTATATGCGAATAATGTTTTAATCATGTGTGATATGGTCTTGTTGCGAAATAAATTTTAAAGTATCATTTCTTTTGTAAAATTTGATGTGTTTTAGTGTGGAACCTCGTTGTGTCTCTTGAAGATGTTTTATAAATTACTTAAACATTAATTAATTAATATGGGTAGTGAGAAACATGAAAAGTAATGTTTTTGGAGAGCGTTTTATTTTAAAAATAGATTTTGAATGAGAGGTGTGTTTTGTCGAGTTGTGAACACCTGATGTTTTATGCACATGGTTTTTAAATCTTAAAATGAGGTATACCAATTTAAATAAATTATGGCATGAAAATTGAAGTTCATAATTTGCTGAGTGCTAAAATTAAATTTATTTTATTAAATATTGCATGCCTTGGGTGCTTTATAAATTGATAAATTGGCTTTTAGGAGTAAAGTGTGATGTGAAATTAATTGTTGGGGTTTGAAAATATATCATCAGCATGCAGAAAATGTTTGGGTTTCTTTTTGTGGGTTTCTAAGTGGTTTAAGTGGTTTAATAAATTAATATTGTGTGTTATCATTTTTTTGGAATTTTTATTAAAAATGGTTGGGTCTTGAGTGTGTGATCTGGTATATTAAGAAGAGTTTTATTAATGTTTTTGAGTTGAAAAGGTGGACTTGACACCACTTTTGAAAAACTGTTTTAATTTGGAGATAAGGTTTTTTAGGAATGTTTACGGGCCTGTTTTTTCATTTCGTGAAATTTGTGAAAAGTGTTTATTATGAAAATCCTTGTTGAGTGTTTCTCGTGCCTCAATCGAATGAAATGGGTAGGAGGTCCTTGTTGGGGATTCTCAGGACCATTTTTTGGGTTCTTCCATTAGAAATCTTTATAATTGTATTATTTTAAGGCATGAGAATGATCCCAATGGAGAATCGGGGTGAGGCATGTTTTTCATTATTATTATTATATACTCTGATTGGATTCCCAATTGGAATATATTGGCTCACCCCCTTTCTAAATACTTCAGACATGGGAACCCGACATATTGAGATAATATTCTGAGAATGATTGTCGCAATGGTTGATTATGGTATAGATTAGTGGACCATAGTTGGTCGATGTATTGGGTTTATTGCTAAGGGATTTACCCTCGCCCTGCCTGAGAAAGGATGACCAACATTTTGAGTGACTTGATATCATTGTGTGTGACATATTAATGAGGCTTAGGTCTCATCTATTGGTGTCTTATGAATTATTCTTGATCTCCTAGGTTCACCCACGTCTTTTGACTTTTAGTTTCTTGCAACGATGAATATAGTGCTCTTATGTATATCTAAATTTCCCATGTTGTGTAATTTCTATTAGGAATTTTTGTGTATTTTTTTCATTGGAACATGGTGAGATGGGTTTATTAGGTTTTTAAGAAATGGTTTTCCAATTAAAGTTGTTGGTCGGAGTGGATACTCAAGAGGAGGGTGAATTGAGTTTCAATTAACATTTCTATTTTAAAAACTTTGTCTTAAAAACCCCCAAATAAAATACTGAATTAAACTGTAGTGAATTTATATCAAAGTAAAGGTTCTGTTAGTTTCTCAAGGGACTGATTATTTCCCAGTTAATTAAAAAACAGAAGAGTTGATTAACTTTTGAAACTAACTTACTGATTTACAACTAATATAAACACTTGCGTGTTTAATTATCAAAGTGACGTTAAAACAGTTTTGGTTTTAAAGTAATTAGCAGCGGAATAAAAAAAAGAATATTTTTGGAAGATATAGCATAGGAGATATAACCAAGAGGTTCATCCTCAAGCCGAGACTTAGTCCTCTCAACACATTATATAAATTTTATCCACACCCTGGATCGAGGTTCACAACAGTTTACAACTGTCCATGTCCAAGACCTCTACCACTGTTATTCATGGGAAACAGAACAACATCAACTAGCTGTCCGGGTCACACAAAACCTCTACCACTATTACTGTGGGAAATGAAATATGTAAAGATTTTTCTGAAGATTTACAGATCCTCCAGTTAAAGTACAGGAGACAATGTGTGTGTTAAATACAGCAGATAACACACACTGTTCGAAATGTAAAATAATGAATCACAGAGTAGAGATGCAGAGTTTAGAAATGGATCTAGTGATTTCAGTAAAGATTTAGACTCCTTAAGTTTTATCAGAAATGGTTCTGAGTCTTCTTATGGTTGTTGTCTGAAAAACAGAGTGTCGTCTTCTTGGCATCCATGTTTAGAGATAGTGAGAAATGTAGTCGATGAAGTTCTTTAATGTCCTCGTGAATGTACAGAACTCTTTCTGAGTAATCTTGAGTGTGTATGAGGTTCTTTGTCTTCAGCAACTATCTCATCCACCACTCTTTGCACTCATATGTGTCTCGTCGTTGTCACATGGTGTTGGTTTTCACCAACAGGGACTTCTTGTATTTATAGCATGAGCTCCAGCAAAAGAAATGATTTCTTTTTGCAGGTACGAGGTACGGTTCCCTAACATCCTACAACCTTCATTAAATAAATGACAGAGCATTAAAATATTCCTAATATGATCGTTGGTTATATTAAATAAAGATAAAGAAATTCAAATAGTTGTTTATGACTATTGGTGAGTTAAGTGATCGGTAGGTCATCAGCATCAGAATCTATGGCTAGACATCAGTGTGTCCTAATCGGTGACTCAGATGATCAGCATCGGTGTGTCATGATCGGTGAATCATTTGATCAACATCGGTGTGTCATGATCGGTGACTCATTTGATCAGCATCGGTGTGTCATGATCGGTGACTCATTTGACCAGCATCGGTGTGTCATGATCGGTGACTCATTTGATCAGCATCGGTGTGTCATGATCAGTGACTCATTTGATCAGCATCGGTGAGACATCTTCGGTGACTCAGATGATCAGCATCGGTGAGACATCTTCGGTGACTCAGATGATCAGCATCGGTGAGACCATTGTCTTTTGATATGGATCGGTGCGACTGTTGTCTTTTGATATGGATCGGTGTGACCGTTGTCTTTTGATATGGACCTGTGCGACCGTTGTCTTTTGATATGGATCGGTGCGACCGTTCACTTAACAGAACACAAAGTGTTTGTTTGATCCAGAAGACATCTAGAATACTTGAAAATCAATAACAAAGATATAAAAACATGATCCAACCAATATAAATAGACTCACTAAGAGATTGTGATTATGTATATGAGAAATCCAACCGGATTAAGTAACGATGATTTGTGATTATTAAAATAGTAAACATAGGAAGAATTCAACAATCTTCTAGAGGTCTCAACAATCTCCCCCTTTTTGATAATCACAAATCTTAGCCATAAATAAAAATAATATATCAACAATAATAGTGACAAGGCATAATAATAATAAAAACACAATGATATATAAACCTCACCCTGAATTTATGCCTTTGTATATTTATGTAAACATTACTCCCCCTTCCATAGTATGTTTCTCCCCCATAGATATAAATCTCCCCCTTTGGGACAATCAAAAAGGAGAGAAAACATATAAAGAAGAGATTAAAAGAAGGAATCATAGAGAATAGAGAGAGAGAAAATATGTTTTGAAAAGTACATCAAAGTACAAAAAGAACATTGGTCACCCTATCAACAACAATACACAAATATTTCTGGGGATGTAATGGGGCTTTGCCTTTGTCAGAAGGATCAATGGTTGGTAAGTTGGAAGGCTTGGAGGCAGGTTGAACTGGGAGAATTTGAAAAGGTGGTAAGATGACTCGGGAAGGTGGAGGAGAAGATGCCACAGGGATTTGATGTGGAGCAGTAGCAGCTGGTTGAGAATATTGCTGAGGAACTAGTCGGAGTTGAGATAGAGCTTGAGCAACATATATCTGATTTGGAGCAACATCAGAGGCAATGAGAGGGTCAGCAGTAGGAATCACAATGGCTGTGGCTTGTGCATTCAGATAAGGCTTCAAAAGATTTATGAAATTCTGAATAACTTCTGCACCATTCTGCATCACCTTCTCAAAACCATCCTTATTCTCCATGAACCGTTCCATGGTTGGAGTAAAATCTTGCAACTGACGAACTTGAGTCTTGAAAGCTTGAGTGACTGGATGTAGTTTCAGATTATCAGCCAACACTTTGAAATTCGCTGTCATCTCATGCTTTGTATAAATCTTTGAAAAGTAATGGTCAACCTTTTCCTTGATCTATCTCTGAGATTTAGTGGCATCTGCTGAATATATTGTTACCATCTTATGAATTTGATCACGGTGCTCCTTCAGATTCCTCAATGAGTCCAAATCAAGAACTGGTCTAATGGCGTCTAATTCAACATGCAAAATCTGCCTTAGAGCCTCTAGCTCACGAGTAGTGATCTTGGTTACTTTGGCTATACTGGCTTGAGCAACAATCTGAGTTATCTCAGCCTTCAAATTTCTCATATCAGACTTCTTAAGATGTTGAATCAGATTCCTAAACACTTCCATCATACCAGAGATGGTTGATCTAAATTCGTTTGATAAAGAAACTAAGTCAGATTGTAGATCCTTCAGAATATAATTTAGAGAGGCTATGTGCCTGCCAATAAACTCTCCAGTATTGACCAGGTATGGTCTAATAGCATTTGAAATTTCTTCTCTGACTGTATCTCTCATAGTAGCAAGCAACTCAATTTTGAACTTATCAAAATGATACTGAGAGAAAGTAGAACTAGGTAGATAAACATCTGTAGCATCAACAACATGAGCAGACCTTGCCTCAACTGGTTGGCTTTCCTTCACACCCGCAGCAGATTCTGATTCTTCCTCTTCTTCTTCTTCAGAATACTCTAAACTGAAAATAGAAAAACCAGGGTAATCATCCCAGACAGTAGCACACAAAGTATATTTCAGTTTATCATAACTTTCTTTTCCACAAATTTCTATAGAATCTCTCTTGCCATTGGAATTTTTTTCTGGTACAGTTTTATGTATTTATGTTAGAGGTAAAACAAGACCATCCACTGGTCGGTTATCACCATCATCATAATTATTATTATGATCATCATCATCATCATTACCATTTCAATTCTTCACAGAAACTTCACTGTCAGATACTTCAGTGTCACTAGCTTCTTCATCACCAAGAACTGGTTCTGATTCAGGTAAGGGTAAATGTGGACTGGCAGATCCAAAGTCCACTCTTCTCTTAAGGCTCACAGTATCAGGATTACTCCTATCATCAGGAGGAGACATACTTCCTTCTTCTGTTTCAGCTTCTTCCATCCCTTGTTTACCAGAATCTTCAGTGTCCTTATTCCTTTCAACATCTACTTCTTCCTCATCATCAGAGTAAATTGGCTCCTCATCTGATTTCAAACCAGGGTCTCTTAAACCCTTTGGACTCTTTTCATGATCAGTGGGATTGTAGGACTCATACAACTTGTCCTCATCTGCAACCCAACATTTCTTCCATGGGTTCCAGTTTATTTTCATCCTTTTACAAATTTCTTTGTTAACACAAAAATCACTATCAGATTCAGCTATCTCATCAGCTCCATCAACACATTCCAGATTCCTTAACATAGCAGAGATCATTTTGGAATAGAACAGGGTAGTGGATTTCTTAGAAGGTTTCACCATTCCAGCTATGTGAACCATTAGATATCTACACAAATTGATCTTCTCATGGGTCTTTAGCAAAAACAATAGAAAAACATCCTGGTATTTTACAGAAGCAAAATCTTCTTTCATGGGGAAAATTTGGTGCTGAATAAACTTAAAGAGAAGTCTATAGTCACCATCCAATTCTGAGGTTGTGATTGTCCTTGACTCTCTATTTCCAGTCAAAAGCTCTAAAGCTAACTCATAAGAGAAGTATTCAGTGGTTGGAAGAATGTTTCCAGTATAATCCTCATACCGACCCTCATGGGGTACATCTAAACATTCAGCCCATTGTTTAAACGAAAAAGATATTTTCTTTTCATTCACTATAGAAGACATTCTGGTATCCTCTACACCATCTAATGTAACATGAATATTTATATAAAACTCATGCACTAGCTTTTGGTAGTATACACGAGTGTTATCTGAGAACCAGGATTTCCATCATTGAGATTCTAAAACTTGTAACAACAGTGACTTACTTTTCAAAATCCAGGCGGAACTGACTTCCTTTTCTACATCAACAATCCGAGTTTCCAGGTTCAGATTTGATGATATTTGAGTGGTACTACTCAACTCGCCTCGAGCACGCTTTGAAGGTACATGACTTTCTGATCCTTTGCCTGGTCTCCTTTGCTTAGCCATTTGAAGATTCTGGGGAATGCAGGAGTTCGAAGGTTCAAAGTAGAGGAGAAGAGAGAAAATAAGTTGTGGCGGGAAGTGAAAGGTCGACGGTTTGGGGAATAGAAGTAGCCGCGTATCATTTATTTCATCATTTAAGGATTCTGTAATAAAGATAAATGTAATTAATTAATTACATCATAATAAAAAGTAATAGAAAGAAAATAAAAAAAATTGGTTTGACTGATCGGTTTCACAGATCCATTTCACAGATCAGTTTCACAGATCGGTTTCACAGATCAGTTTCACAGATCGGTTTCACAGATCAGTTTCACAGATCTGTTTTACAGATCACTTTCACAGATCAGTTTCACAGATCAGTTTCACAGATCAGTTTCAGAGATTAGTTTCACAGTTTGGTTTCACAGATCATTTTCACAGATCAGTTTCCCAGATTGATCATACAAATATCCTGTTTAATAAAATTTATTCTTTTAGAGCATAAAGGATTTGTAAAAATATCATCTAATTAATGTTCAGAACTAATAAACTTTAGAGAAATATCACCTTTCTGATAATGATCACTTAGAAAGCGATGTCTGACATCAATGTGCTTAGTCCTAGAGTGAGACACAGGGTTCTTAGATATGTTGATCGCACTACTATTATCACAGTTAATTGAAACATGTTTAAAATCAAATCCATAGTCCAATAAAGTGTGTTTCATCCACAGAATCTGTGCACAAAAACTACCAGCAGCAATATATTCTGCTTCAGCAGTAGACAATGAAACTGAGTTCTGTTTCTTACTACACCATGATACTAGGTTTTTCCAAGTAAATGACATGTTCCAGATGTGCATTTCCAATCTAAATTACATCCAGCAAAGTCAGCATCTGAATAACTAGTTAGGTTAAATGATTTTTCTTTTATACAGAACAAACATAAATTCACAGTATACTTAAGATATTTAAAAATCCTTTTAACAGCTAGTAGGTGTGACTCTTTAGGATTAGCTTGAAATCTAGCACACATACACACACTAAACATAATATCCGGTCGACTAGCAGTAAGATAAAGTAAACTCCCAATCATACCCTTGTAATAGGTTTGATCAACTAGTTTCCCAGTTTCATCAACATCCAATTTATAGGTAGTACTCATAGGTATATCACTTTCCTTAATACTATCCAAACCAAAACGTTTTAATAAATCCTTAGTATATTTACTTTGATTTAGAATAATACCATATTTAGTTTGAAAGATTTGAAATCCATGAAAATACTTAATCTCTCCCATTAAGCTCATTTCAAACTCATTTTGCATAACTTTTGAAAAATCAGTACATAACGAATTTTTAGAAGATCCAAAAATAATATAATCAACATAGATTTGTACTATTAACACATCTTTTGAAATCCTTTTTATAAAAATAGTGGGATCAGCTATTCCTTTTGTAAATCCTTTTGAAATAAGAAAGTTTGAAATTCTTTCATACCAAGCTCGTGGAGCTTGTTTTAAACCATATAGAGCTTTACAAAGTTTAAAAACATTATTTTGAAAATAAGGATTTGAGAAACCAGGTGGTTGTTCTACAAAAACATCTTCAATAATAAAACCATTTAAAAAAGAACTTTTCACATCCATTTGATATAACTTGAAATTCAGATGTGATGCATAGGCAAGTAAGATCTTAATAGCCTCTAATCTAGCTACAGGTGCAAAGGTTTACTTATAGTCTATTCCTTCTTATTGATTGTATCCTTGTGCAACTAGCCTAGCTTTTTTTATAATGATGTTTCCAGATTCATCAACTTTGTTTCTAAACACCCATTTTGTGCCTATGGTTATAGTGTCCTTAGGTCTTTCTACTAATTTCCAGACATTGTTTCTTTCAAATTGATTTAGTTCTTCTTGCATAGCCATGACCCAAAATTCATCATTGATAGCATCATTGATATTTTTAGGTTCTAACTGTGAAAGAAAAGCTTGATGTTCAACCTGATATCTTAGAGAAGCTCTAGTCTGTGTTCCTATATCTAAATTACCTACAACAGCATCTAAAGGATGATTCTTTAGAATCCTAGTTGGTCTAGAAAAGGTAGGACTGGAGATTTCAGGTTCATCTACAGGTTGAGGTTCAACAGAAGCAGGTTCTGTAAATTTTCTAAAACTGGATGTTTTAATTATAGGTCCACTGTCTTTATCATTAGGGTTCAAAATAGAGAGATCATCTTCAAGATTTTCAAGAGAGGTATTAGGTTCATGTGGATCAGTTTCATCAAATTTGATGTCAACAGATTCTTCCACACATTTGGTTCTCTTATTGAAAACTCTATAGGCTTTACTAGAAATAGAGTAACCTAGGAAAATTCCTTCATCACTCTTGGATGCAAATTTGTCAATATTGTCTTTAGTATTAAGAATAAATAATTTTCATCCAAAAACTCTGAAGTAGTTAACCTTAGGTTTCCTATGGTTCCACAAATCATAAGGGGTCCTCTAAAGAATAGGTCTGATCAAGACTCTATTTATAACATAACAAGCTGTATTTACAGATTCAGCCCAAAAATAAACAGGTAGGTCATACTCATTAAGTATAGTCCTAGAAATTTGTTGCAGGGTTCTATTCCTCCTTTCTACTACACCATTCTGTTGAGGTGTCCTAGGGGCAGAGAAATTGTGACTATAGCCACTGTGTGAGCAGTAAGCTTCAAACTCATGATTTTCAAACTCATGGCCATGATCACTTCTCAAGGTCTTAATTTTAAGTCCACTAAGGTTTTCTACAGACTTGGAATATTTTACAAAGTAAGAACAATGTTCACTTTTGTGAGCTAGAAAATATACCCAAGTTTATCTAGAAAGGTCATCTACATGAACATAGACATAGTGCTTACCATTTAAACTAGAAACTCTAGAAGGTCCAAATAAATCCATGTGAACCAACTCGAGAGGTTGAGAAGTTGAAACTTCTTTCTTTGATTTAAAAGAAACTTTATGTTTCTTTCCCTTTTGATAGGGATTGCAGACTTTGTCTACTGTAAATTCAAGTTTGGGTAGGTCTCTAACTAAGTTCTTCCTAGAAAATTTTCTAAGTGAATGCACATTGCAAGGTCCTAATCTTCTGTGCCAAAGCCAAGACTCTTTATGAAAAGAATTTAATCAAGTAATATTTTTCTTAGCTAATGAATTTAAATAAACAGCATAAACATTTTCATTTCTTAAAGAAGAAAACACGAAAAAAAAATTAGAATTAAAAACATTGCAAGAATTGTTTTTAAATTTAACATAAAAACCATCATCACATAACTCAGAAATACTTATCAAATTGTATTTAAGTCCATCAACAAATAAAACTTTAGAAATTAATACTGAGTCAGTGTTACCAATCTGGCCTAAGCCGATGATTTTTCCTTTTTAGTTATCAACAAAGGTGACAAAGCCTACATCAACTTTCACTAGAATCTTGAAGCATGAGAAGCCTTCTGACATATGTCTTGAACATCCACTGTCCAAATACCAAGTCTTTCTACAGGATCTCTTTAAGAAGGGTCCCTACAAAACAAATTTAGATAGGAAATGATTTTGGTACCCAGATCTTCTTGTGTCCAGACAGGTTAGCCAATAAAACTTTAGGTACCCAAATTTGTCTAATGGGTCTCATAAGATTTCTAGAGTCAACAGATTTTGAAAGATAAACCTTATTAGATCCAAACTATGAATATAACTAGTTGAAGCATATGAAGTTTCAGAACTAGCTACATTATGTCCAAATTTAGGAATGAATTTAGTTTTGGTAAATTTCCTTTGTCCAGGTTGTTATCCTATACCAGTAGTGTATCTAGGTGCTATTTTCTTACCTAGAATCTGAGTAAGAGTATTTTTACCATTTGTAAATTTTTCTAAGTCATTTTTAAGTTGCTCATTAGATAATTTCAGTTCAGTGTTTTCTTTAAGTAACTGAGCATTCTTTTCCATTTCAATATCAAGATCAGATTTATGTTTAACAGTTAAAGCATACTGTTTCTTTAAACCTTTGTATTTATCTTTCAGCTCATTACAGGTTTCCTCTAACATATCACAATATTCAAACAGTTCAGATTTTGACATGTTCTCTAAGTCAGAATCATCTTCAGAATAATATGAATTTAAAGCAGCAGTTTCAGATGTTACCTCAGAGGTGTTTTTCATAAAACACATGTTTGCCTTATTTCTGTGTTCAGTTTTAGAAATTTTAGATTCAGTGAAGCTATCCTCAGAAGCACTCCAAGTAGCCTTCATGGCTTTCTTAAACTTATTTTCCTTGTATTCATAACTCTTCTTGTACTTCAACTTTGGACAGTCTGCTTTTATGTGTCCCTTTCTTTTGCACTCATAGCAGACAACGTCATCTGATTTGTCATATTTCCTCCAATCCTTTTTCCAATGTCCCTTGTTTTCATACTTACCTTTATAATTTGATTTTCTGAAAAACTTCTTCTTCCTATAAAACTTCTTAAACCTTCTGGAAATGTGAGCCATCTCAACATCACTATCAGAAGCACTTTCACTGTCTTCACAGCTTGAACTTTCATTTATAGCTTGGAGTTTCTCCTTATCCTTGTTCTTTGAAGTTGAAGATTTGAAAGCAACTGACTTCCTTCTAGGTTCATCATCTTCTTCTTTGTTAACCTTGAGTTCCTCTTTATACATCATCAACTTTCCAATTAGTTCCTTGACTGGAAGTTCACCAATATCACATGATTCTCTAATAGAGACAGAAGTTCCTCTCCATATTTCTGGTAGACATCTCAGAATTCAAATTATTTGTTCCTTTGATGGAACATCCTTTCCCAGAGAAGCCATTGTGTTGACAATTTCATTAAACCTGAGATACATGTCAGAAATGGGTTCATCAGGCTTCATCTTAAAATTATCATACTTAATAGAATAAGTATTCAATATCATTTCTTTAACAATAGATGTTCCTTCAAGAGAAATGGCTAAGGTATCCCAAATTTCATAAGCAATTTTACAGGAAGATATTCTATTAAATTCTTCATCTCCTAAAGCACAGTACAAGGCATTCATAGCTTTGCAATTATTATTGTAGGCAGCCTTAGTAGCTTCATTCCAAGTAGTTCTAACAGTAGTAGGAATTTTATATTCTGATTATATAGCAGTCCAAATATCAAAACCCATTCTCTCTAAATGAATTTTCATCTTGATTTTCCACTGAGCATAGTTAGTGCCATTGAAAAATGGTGGTCTATTGGTAGCAACACCTTCAAGTCTATTATCCATGATAGCTTACTTAAAGAAAATATTTTAAAGAGATAAAAATTTAGAAATAACAGAAATTTTAAGAACTTTAAAATAAAACTAAAATCACAGTTGAAAAACAGATTACTTTAGAAAATATTTAAACAGCCTTTGATAACAATTGTTGGTCGTAGTGGATACTCAAGAGAAGGGTGAATTGAGTTCAAATTAAAATTTCTGTTCTAAAAACTTTGTCTTAAAAACCCCAAAATAAAATACTGAATTAAACTGTGGTGAATTTATATCAAAGTAAAGGTTTTTTTAGGTTATCAAGGGATTTATTATTTCCCAATTAATCAAAAAACAAAAGAGTTGATTAACTTTTAAAACTAACTTACTGATTTACAACTAATATAAACACTTGCGAGTTTAATTATCAAAGTGACTTTAAAACATTTTTGGTTTTAAAGTAATTAGCAGTGGAATAAAAAAACAATAACTTTAAAAGATATAGCACACCTGATATAACCAAGAGGTTCAGTCTCAAGCTAAGACTTAGTCCTCTCAACACTTTATGTAAATTTGATCCACACCCTGGATCAGGGTTCACAACACTTTACAACTCTCTAGTTCCAAGACCTCTACCACTGTTATTCGTGGGAAACAGAACAACAGCAACCAGCTGTCTAGGTCACACACGACCTATACCACTATTAATGTGGGAAATGAAAGACTTAAATAGTTTGATGAGGATTTAAATATCCTCCAGTTAAAGTACAGGAGACAGTGTGTGTGTTAAATACATCGGATAACACACACTGCTCGAAATGTAAAATAATGAATCACAGGGCAAAGATGTAGAGTTTAGAAATAGCTCTAGTGATTACAGTAAAGATTTGGAGTCCTTAAGTTTTATCATAAATGGTTCTGAGTCTTCTTCTGGTTGTTGTCTGAAAAACAGAGTGTCGTCTTCTTGGCATCCAGGTTCAGAGATAGTGATAAATGTAGTCGATGAAGTTCTTTAATGTCCTCGTGAATGTACAGAACTCTCCTTGAGTAAGCTTGAGTGTGTATGAGGTTCTTTGTCTTCTGAAAATATCTCATCCACCACTCTTTGCACTCATATGTGTCTCTTCGTTGTCACATGGTGTTGTTTTGCACCAACATGGACTTCTTGTATTTATAGCACGAGCTCCAGCAAAATAAATGATTTCTTTTTGCAGGTACGAGGTATGGTTCCCTGACATCCAAAAACCTTCATTAAATAAATGAAAGAGCATTAAAATATTCCTAATATGACTATTGGATAGATTAAATAAAGATAAAGAAATTCAAACTTCTGTTTATGACTATCGGTGATTCAAGTGATCAGTAGGTCATCAGCATCAGCATCGGTGGCTAGACATCAGTGTGTCCTAATCAGTGACTTAGATGATCAGCATCAGTGTTCCATGATCGGTGACTCATTTGATCAGCATCAGTGTGTCATGATCGGTGACTCATTTGATCTTCATCGGTGTGTCATGATCGGTGACTCATTTGATCAGCATTGGTGTGTCATGATCAGTGACTCATTTGATCAGCATCGGTGTGTCATGATCAGTGACTCATTTGATCAGCATCGGTGAGACATCTTCAGTGATTTAGATGATCACCATAGGTGAGACATCTTCGGTGACTCAGATGATCAGCATCGCTGAGACCGTTGTCTTTTGATATGGATCGGTGCGACCGTTGTCTTTTGAAATGGATCGGTGCGACTGTTGTCTTTTGATATGGATCAGTGCGACCATTATCTTTTGATATGGATCGGTGCGACCATTGTCTTTTGATATGTATCGGTGCAACCGTTGTCTTTTGATATGGATCAGTGCGACCGTTCAATTAACAGAACACAAAGTGTCTGTTTGATCCAGAAGACTTCCAGAATACTTGAAAATCAATAACAAAGAGATAAAAACATGATCTAACCAATATAAACAGATTCACTAAGAGATTGTGATTATGTATATGAGAAATCCAACCGGATTAAGTAATGATGATTTGAGATTATTAAAACAGCAATCATAGGAAGAATTCAACAATCTTCTAAAGGGCTCAACAAAAGTGTTTTATCCACTTTGTACAATTATGAAAATGTAAACATCACTTTCTCTTTGAAAATGTCATTGACACTAATGAAAATAATCTAGATTTGAAAATTTTTAAGGGAAATGGTTCATAATTTCCATTAATGTAAAGTATATAGAAAAACATATTTTTTTTATAAATTGTCGTTGAAACATGAAGTGGTGTTTCTTTTATTTAAATGGTAGTGCATTTGGGAAATAATAGATCAGGCTAGAAAACTATATTTTAATACTCACACCTATAGTTCTATTCTATTTTTAGTTCTTGTGTAGGCTCTATCTTGGATGTGCTAGCCTTTGGAGAAACTTGATCATTGAGTCGGGGAGTGAGCCATATGGTCACAAAGAGATAGTTTTTTCCCGTTCGGTTAGTTTTTATTTCCTTCAATTCCAGTTTACTCATTTTATTTGGTTTATTTATTCTGAGATGCTCTTTATTATTTCCACTTATTTTATTTGTTTGTATTGATAGAAATTGTTCCCATTGTCTCGTTCGATGCCCTGGCTCTTGTCTTCAGCACAAGAGGATTGGGAACACCTCTCAGGTCTTACTGTAGATCGACTCGGGTGACCATTTTAGGGTCGGGCCAGGTTGGTTCAGGAAAAATGGTATCATAGGTAGGTCATATCTTAGAAGACCTATCTTTTTAGAGATCCCTTTTTTTATTTGGAAATGTCAAGGTAGAAGGAGTAGGATTTTCAGGACTCGATGGGTAGGTGCACGAAGAGCATCGTGAACTCTTTCTCGTTCTGATCCTTAGGTTTCCATGGGAATTCGAGTTAAATTAGTTTATTTGGGGTTTTAGGGTATGTTTTGTGTTTGGGATACAACAAAGGGAGTTGGTCTAATTGTCTCCATGACTTGTATGACCTGGAAATCCATGTGGAACTAGGGGTATGGTCCTAAACGGCTCTCTGTGTCGGTGACATGTTTGGTATATGGCTGCTAACCATATGGTCAAGTCACCCACTTACACTAGTTACCCTTTTGAGTTGTTTTGGGTCTCCTATGACTTTTGAAAGTTTTTTTAATCAGAAATGTTTTTTTTAAAATGGTTGTTTTAAAAGACATGTTTAATTTTGAAATTGTTTTAAAAGAAATGGGATGAATGATTTATTTTTTGAAAACAAAGTTTTTTTTTGTTTTGGGCATGGTGTTCATAAGGGTGATCACATGAATAGTGGTGTGTGGGAATATGAAAATATGTCTTGTATGGTATGTTGGATGAATTCATGGGGTGGAAAAGACACAGGCATTTGAGTGAGACTCTACAGAATACCAATTGTGAGTGTTTAACCCTCCCAAATTGTTTTAAATTAAATATTTTTTCAAAAAGGAAATTTATGATGTTATGATATCTTGTTTTATTCTTTTTAGATCTTGTCACCTATGCAGTTTTGGATCTTGAGTATTTTGTTTATTGAGTTGGCCTTGATTGGGTTCTTGACTTCTCTTGTGAAGTGGTTATCCCCTTGAATCTTTGATGGGTGATCATAGTGTGGTTGATCAACCTAAGGATTTTATCCTAGAGTTTTGGAAACTAGATCCACCTCTATTTTATGGTCAAGTAGATCCTTCCATTGCGGAGGAGTGGACACAAAAGATCTAAAGGGACTTTAACCTCATCGAGTTACCTGAGTCATTGAAGGTCAAGTTTGTAACCTTTATTCTTGAAGGTTCACCATGGAAGTGGTGGAATTAGATATCTCAGAACAAGCCCCATCAAGAGATTACTTGGGAGTTTTTCAAGGATTTGTTCATTTGTTAGTATTTCTATGAGAAAGAAAGGGTGATAAAGGGGATGAAGATGTGTTGTCTGTAGTAGGGAGATGGATCTATGATGGATTATTTCCAGCACTTTTTGGATCTAGTCCCTTATGATTCAATGTATGCCACATATAACTCCATGAAGGCTCAACGTTTTGAGGAGGGCCTCCATCCAGATTTTCAATTGAAGGTATCAGCGACCAACCTAACTTCATTTTATGATGTGGTGAGGAAAGTCCTGCATGTGAAGCTATGTTGGAAGGAGTGCACAAGGTAGTCCTTCCACTTTCAATTCCTAAGAGTTATGGGGAGACTTTCAACAAGAAGACGAGTAAGTGATCAAAAGTTGATGGAGAAAGTCGTGGAATAAAATGGCCACGGGTTATTTCATCAAACTCTTTAGAGTAGGAGATCCTCATGAATTATCAGTGTGGAAAGCTGGGTCAGAAAAAGTTTTCATGTACAAAATATCTAAATCCCTTCCAGGATTGTGGATTCTTGGGTCACTTGAGATGATTCTGTCGCGGCGTTTCTAGAAAGTGTGGCAGAGGAAGTTCTCAAAAGTGATGTTCTGTAGGGTTTTTGTTTAAAGATTCTTGTGTATAATTCTTTCTAGTGTAAGAGATCTTTTATCATTTCTATTGTACAAATGGTGTTTTTGGTTTTGAAATGTATGGGAATGTCGTGGGTATTTTTATGGACTCCATTTTTCTATGCCAGTGTGGTTTTAATTTCAAAATTCTGTCATATCATTTGAAAAATCAAAAGATGTATGTTCCTTATTAGGATTATCAGAACCTGACTGTGAGTAAGGAGATGTTGTATCCATCAGAGCGCTATCCAAAATGACTCAGAGTGAAGCGGGCACATAGTCAGGAACCCTGGAGGTTTAATAATTTTGGTTAATGTTGTTCCTCTATCGTTGCGGTGAGATAGTTTTAGCATTTCTTTGGTGTTTCTCCATTGTTGTGAATTTCTTCTGGTTGCAAAGAGTGCGATGGACTTATCCCTTATGCAATTCCAGTAATTGTTCCTTATTGAATGCTAGTTTCTAATTAGTTTCCTCACGTGGAAAACCCATGTGAATCAGTTGCGGCATTGGTTTGTGTCCATATAAAGTGATGAGTCGTGAGTAGTTTTTCATTGTAGTTTCATTGATCCAATCCTTTATTCCCTCTTTCCCCACACATGGGGTGAAGGTTTTTGGTTTAGGCAATGTTTTAGGGTCAACTCTTATCCCTTTCAAATGGGAGTGAGTTGTTTAAATGTTCTTTCTATATTACTTTTAACTGGGGTAAGGCCCAATTCGAGTTCAAGTTGTATTTCCACTTGGATGCTTTTATACTTGTTCTTTATGGTGGGGAGGCCCACTGCGAGTCTCTTTGGGTTTTCTCTTAAGTCGTTATTAGATGCTAGTTGAATTCTTATAGTGGGGAGTTCTTTTGGGCCACCCCTCTTCTGGTGATTTATTTCTGGCAGTAGGGTTGAGTCCCATTGGTAGTCGATGGAATTTCCTTGTAATAAGAGGTTGGATCGATGTTATATGGAATCCTTAGGTGTTGATCGACTGGCTAGATAGTGTTGTGGCTTTATGGGGGTGGAAAGCATTATGGTGGGGAGAATTGTCACACCCTGACCCATATGACTCTTTCATTTTATTATTTTTCTTCCTTTCAATAATTTTTTTGGGGTTTGGTTTGAATACCAGATGAAATTTTTGAGTTTATTTTAAAAAGTGTGCTTTTTGTGTTGAAGTCGTTGGGCGAATGAGTGGAATGCTTTTTGGAAACCCCGTACAACTCTGCCCAGGTAATTGTGCATCCTCTCTGTCCTCGAAAAATTAAAACGAGTTGTTTTTTAATTAATGCAATGTTGACTATCATTTATTAATAGGAATTTTATTATTTTTATTTTTAATGAAAACTAAAATTGTTAATTTTATTATTATTAAAACGAAATAAATACTTTTATAATTTTTATTTTTACCATCATGTTAATAGTATTCTTATTATTATTATTAATAAAATTATTGTTTTTATTATTATTTTATTATTATGATATTTAAAGCATAGTTAGTTTTTTTTTATATTTTTTAGATTTGTTTTACCTTTGTTTACATTTTTTGGGGTTTTCTAGCCATCTCCTTGTTCTCTCTATCTAATTATCACACCCCTTCCCTTGGTGTGAGACACGACCAAAAACCCAGACCCTACCTCCTCCCTCACTGCAACTCCATCCCTCGACCTCCCCATTTAGCGCCACCCCGATCCAGTCTTGCGCGTCCCCTTCTCTCACTAGAATGCCAAACTCCCACCCAACCCCCTTAGCCCTGCTTCTACTGGTGCGACAACCCCCCGATGCTTTCTCTTTGTTGTGCTCGAGTAGGAAAGTAGCCCTGATTCCCAGGGAGACTACATGGATTCCCTGTTCTGCGGCGAAACACTTGACCGACCAAATGACTTTCATCCCCTTGCTCGGTGTGTAGTAGTGCCACCCATATTCTTGGATAACTGATCCATTTCTTTCCGCGCATACCTCCACCAACTGTGCGAACCAACCCCTTGTCCGACCCCTCCTCCGACTAAAACCTTTGCACACCACTGGCAACCCTCTCCATCGGCCCACCTTCGGTCCCAGCCCCTCCTTCTGGTTTGCGTAGCCCTCTGATACACCTTTTCCCCCTTGGGGTGTGTTTTTATCTTCATTTTTAATTTTTTCCTTCTTCTGACTTTATTTTTTAGATGGTTCTTTCGATTGATGGTTGTTCTTTGTAGGGTTAGGGTATTAGGACCTACACAAGGCATTTTTGAGTGGTTGTTGTCGTCGCTCCTTGGTTCCGAGGTAGAAATTACCTTGCACCAGCCATTTTAATTTTTGAAAATATAATTTAATGATTTTCACAATTTATTTACATGTTAAACATTTTTTCACAAAATTTTTATTAGTTTCTTGCTATGGGAATAACGTTTGAATCATTTTTGATATGGTATTACTGTGCAATAAATTTTAAAGTAGCATTTTTTGTGTAAAATTTGATGTGGAACCTCATTGTGTCTCTTGAAGATGTTTTATAAACTACTTAAACATTTATTAAATTATTTTGGTAGTGAAAAACATGAAAAGTATTGTTTCTAGAGGGTGTTTTAGTTTAAAAATAGATTTTCAATGTGAGGTGTGTTTCATTGTGTTGTGAACACTTGGTGTCGTACGCACATATATTTTCAAGCTTAAAAAAAGGTTTAGAAATTTAAATTAAATTATGGAATGAAAATTGAGGTTCCTAATTTTTTTAATGCAAAATTGAAATTTATTTTATTAAACATTGCATGCCTTGTGTTCTTTATAAAACGATCGATTGGGTTTTAGAAGTAATGTGTGAAGTGAAATGAATTTTTGGTGTTTACAAATATATCATTTGCATGTAGAACAATGCTTTGGGTTCTTTTTGTGGTTTCCTAAGTGGTTTCGATTTTATAAAATATGAATATTGTGTTTTATCATGTTTTGACATTTTTATTAAAAATGGTCAGGTCTTGAGTGTGTGATCTGGGCATATTAAGAATTGTTTTATCAATGTTTTTGAGTGGAAATGGTCTACTTGTCACCAATTTTAAAAACGTGATGCATTTTAAGATAAGGTATTGTTTGTGAATGTTTAAGGTCCCATTTGAAAATTTCATGAATTTTTTTAAAAGTGTTTATTCTGAGAACCCTAGTTGGGTGTTTCTCATGCCTCGATTGCATGAAATGGGTGGGAGGTCCTTGTTCGAGATTCTATGGATCCATTGTAAGGGTTTATTAGTTGGAAGTCATTATAATTTTTTTATTTTAAGGCATAATAATAGTCTCAAGGAAGACTCAAGGTGAGACTTATCGTGCAGTATTATTATTATTATATACTGTGATTGGATGCACAACTGGAATTTATTGGCTGAACCCATTTATAAATACTTGAGACAGGAGAACCTGGAATTTTGAGAGAATATTTTGAGAATGATTTCTGCATTGGTAAGTTATGGTACTAACCAGTGGCCCATTGTAAGTTCATGTATTGGGTTTTTTACTAGGGATTTTCCCTCAGCCTTCCTAATAAAGGATAACCAAGCATTTTGAGAGACTTTATGTCATCATGTGTGACATGTCAATTAGGATGAGGTCTCATGTATTGGTGTCTTTTGGATAATTCTTGATCTCCTAGGTTCACCAAAGTCTTTTGGATTTTAGTTTCCTATAGTGCTGATAATGGTGCTCATATGTATATCTACATTACCCTTGTTGAGTGATTTCTACTGTGAATTTTTGTGTATTGTTTTTCTTAGATAGCGGTGATTTGGTTTTGATTAGGTTTTCTAGAAATGGTTTTTAAATGAAAGCATTTTATCCTCTTTGTACAATTGTGAAAATGTAAACATCACATTACCTTTGAAAATGTCATATTTAGTAATAAAAAGAATCTAGATTTGAAAATGTTTAATGGAAATGGTTCGTACTTTTGTTTTAAGTAAAGTTTATGGAAAAACATATATTTTTTATAAATTATAGTTCAAACTTGATAAGGTTTTTCTTTTATTTTAAAGGTAGTGCATTTGGGAAATAGTAGATCGATCCAACCTACTGAGTTTTAATACTCATGCCTATAGTTCTTTTATGTTTTTAGTTATTGTGTAGGCCCTAGCTTGGGTGTGCTCGCCTTGGGCGATGCTTGATCATTGAGTCAGGGAGTGAATTCTGGGGTTACACGGAGAGAGTGTTTTCCCGTTCAGTTAGTTTTTATTTCCTTCAGTTCCTATTTAGGTTCTTTATTTGGTTTATTTCTTCTGAGTTGCTATTTATTATTTCCTATGCTTTTATTTTTTTGTACTAATCGAAATCATTCCAATTGTCTCTATCGATGCCCTGGCGCTTGTCGCCAGCCCAGGAGGATTTAGAACGCCTCCCAGGTCTTGCTGCGGATCAGCTCAGGTGACCGGTTCAGGGTCAGCCCGGGTTGGTTCATGACAATAACTATTGTAGATGAGCTTATAAATGTGATCTGGTATGAGAGAAATGCTCATATTTATATGAACTACTCATTTAGTCTTAGTGTAGAAAAGATGAGAATTCTCATTGACATTCGGAAAGCCGTCTAGATTTAGAAAGGTCTTTTTAGTGACACAGTTAGGGACTTTGGGATTCTATGGAGACTTGGTGTAAAGGCTATTTATCCTAAGTCATGATTCAGTATTGACATTTTATGGTATGCTCTTCCCCCAGGAAAGATTATAATTAATGTTTATTGTGATTCTAAAGGCATCCTAGGACCCCTTGGGTTGGGGTGCTATCTAGAGAAACCAATATGGGTAGACACTGGGGGTGATTCTATAGAAGTTGTGGTGTCACCTTGTCTCTGGAAGCAGAAATTTCAGATGTGATTCATGCTACCTCTTTTGCGAAGCAACTTGGCTTGAACATTCACTAGATCAAAAGCGATTCAACAACCATTTTGCAGGCTCTTTGGAATGGTGTAGTGCACCTTGCATGGGCGATTACTTCATGTTGGATGAATTGTCTACATTCTCTTATTGACACTATCTATATTGTGAATCATACCATTCATGAAGCGAACAAGGTCACAGATGTCCTTGCTAACATGGAAGTCAACCAAGACATTACATGGTGAAAAGAAATCCCTTTTGATTTATTTTAACTTTATGATAAATATTGTGAAAAAATACCATCTTTTACACTCATGTAATAATTTTATTTAATAAATTTAGTGTTGTGGTTTTGACTAAAACACCAGCATTTAAAAAATGAGAAAAAGATAATCCCTTTTATAAGAGAGAAGAAGGGAACTCTTGGAATTTCTCAAGATAATCAAATTAATAAAAATTAATTTTCAATTTAAAATGGATCCAGAGAACATTATTTGAAATATGATATGATTATGGGTCTAAATACCCATTTACAATAAAAATTAGGTATGTTTTGACTATATTTATACCCTTATCTTTTAGTTTTAACCCTTATTTATCCCCTTTAACTCCTACCATGAAAACATGTCTTTTTACACTTTGAGGGTCAATATATTTACAATTAAATGAAAAAATAAAGATAAATAGACCATGGTTTAAATTTTAAACATTATACTAATCACTTTTCTGAATTTAATATTTTTTGGAATTTTATATCATTTATAAAATATTATTTACTATAATGTATCTATAATGTCATTTTTAGATTTATTCATTACATTAACTTTAATAATATTAATACATGATATAAAATTTATTTTTTTAATTATATACCTAAAATTTTAAGGTCATCTAGAAAATTCATTCTCCAAATTATTTATCTCAGATTATATTTATTATAATATTTTTAATATCATTAATTTTTGTTTCAAATAATAGAAAAATTAATGCATCAGTGATGTGAAAATATTTAAGGTAATTTTTTACTCCTTAAAAATAAAAAATAAATTAAAATGATGAGGATAAATACTTTATAATTGAAAAAACTATTTATATTTAAACATATCCGCTGTATAAAATCCAATTAAAAATAATTAACTTAACAAAAACATGAGTGTGACATATTTGAATATTCTTTAAATAAAATATTGTAAATGTAATAATATCATCCAAGTCACCAAAAAGTCACAAAATCATCAATTAAATGATTATGGATTATATATAACCATCAAATAAAATTTAATATTCTGTGAAGTTAATTTTATAGTAATTATAATTTTATTTTTAACCCTTAATTATATAATTTACCATTTATAGTGGTAACAAATATTACCAAGTTTAAGATTCATACTAACCAATATAAAACAAACATATTTAATAAATTTGGAACCTTCAATTCCAAATATTTAATAATTTTTTTTAAATTAAAAACAATAATGTTTTAGAATTTGAAGTTAAACAAGAAAAAAGTTAAGATTTTTTTTTAAAAAAATACCTTTATAAATATTAAACGTTTCTATAATAAATTCAAGGATAAAATATATTTGAAAAACCATAATTGGATTAATTTAAATCAAAATTAACTAATTAAAATTTAAAGCTAATATAAAATGTAATTTTACCTTGTAAATAATCTAAAAGAAGTTACATCTTTCAATAAATGTTTTTTTCATTAGTCATTTAAATATTTATATTTTCAGAAAATTATAAAAAATTCATTATAATATTTTTTTCACATGAAAAATTCAAAAATAAAATTCATTTTTTCAAATTGAAAATTTATAATTTTAAAATATTTTTTTAAATATAAACATATAATAAAAGAGTTTAGAAAAACTATTTTATGTTTATTTTAATAATTAGTTAATATATTTATAATAAATATTAATATTTAATTCAGGAGTATAGATACATATGAAAAAAATTTCTTATATTTGTACCGTGATAGTTACATTCTCCCCCCTTTTGAAATTGTGTCCTCAAAATTTTATTCACTTTCTAAATAGGTGAGTATACCTTTCGGTCATAACATTTTCATATTACAATGTCCCTTCTTCAACTATATTATTTCTCCAAAATAAACTTAAACTGATGAATTAAATTTTTCTAAAATACTTGCTATATATGGTCAAGAATATGAATTTAATTTTCCTCATAAGAATTTTTGTCTTACAATAGAACAACCTTAGGGATCAATATATGAGATGAATTCATAACATATTTCCTTCACATCAAATCATGAAAAACATTATGTACTTGGGATAAACTCAAAGGCAAGGCTACTCGATAAAAAATGATCCAACATTATCTCGGATTTTATATGGTCCAATAAAAAATGGATTTTATTTTCCATTATTAACAAAAGACATAACAATTTTTTATAGATGTTTTTTAAGAAAAACATGATCAACTACCTTGAATGATAGGTCTTTTCTTCTATTATCTGTATAAATTTTCTTCTTACTTTGAGAAATCCTCATATTTTGCTGAATCATTTTCACCTTCTCATCCACATCCTCTTCCAATTAGGGTACCATAAAACTTCCTTACACCAACATCATCAGAAAATAATAGTGTTTATCACCACTTTTAATATAATTCTTCAAAAGGAGTCATCTATATACAAGAATGAAAATTGTTATTATAAGAAAATAAACTAAAGAAATATGATGATCCTAAATTCCATAGTAATACATTAAAAAAGTATGAATCATGAATTCAGAGTTCAAATTTTTTCATTCAGACTTTCCATTACTGTAACATCCTTATTTTTTTGAAAGGAAACACTATGTTCGATATCATACATGCTACACCACATTGAGCTTAAACGAACATCTAAATATTATTTTTTATACGTTACCATTAAAATATGCATTAAAATAGTTAGAATGAAAAATATTAACTAAAATATGAAAATATGTTTCACATATGTATATATAATACTTTGACCAATTTATTAAAAATGAATGTAAAACCCTTTTTAAAATAAAAGGAAATGTTTTTCTAAAAAAATATTTAATTGTTTATAAGTGTGTTTTATAACAATAAATTCATAAATATCTATTGTTGGAATATATTAACAAAATATATATTAAATATATTTAATTTAATGTGTTAAATTTAACATAGGTATTTTCTAGACATGATATAAGAACAAATCCAATTTTATGAATAAATGAAGTATTTTTAAAAAAAGGTTGTTTTTCCACCTTTTGTCGGATAACTTTCATTAAATCAATTTCTTGTCACTTATATATGTTATATTTGCAATAATAAACTTATAATTTTAAATAGTAGTAAAAAATATATTTTGGATGAATTTGGTTTTATTTTTCTAATAATTTTAATGTTTAGATGAATAGTGAAAAAATACATTTTAATTGAAAAATACGTTTTCATAAAATTTATTTATAGAGTTCAGTTATAAATTTGAATGTATTTAAATTATAATTAGGTAATTTTTTATCATTTAATCTAATTTAGGGTCATTCTATTAAATTCCACATAGAAATTGGATATAAAAACATTGTGATCTTTTTAACATTTTTACTTTAAAAACACTTTTCTTGATCCATCACCAAGATTAATTTTTAAATAATTTAATGTAATTATGTGTTTTGAATTTGGAAAAATGGATTCCATATTTGGAATCATAAGTTCCAAATTGTTTAAATAGTTCCATTTTATTTTTTGATAATATGAATATGAACTTTAGTGATTTTTTATTAACACGATTAAAGGTAAATGAAGTAATTAAGGGAAAACAATAATATTATAAATATTATAAAATATTAGTAAAACTTTCTCTAATTTAATTTTATGAGTGTTTTTGAACAAAATAATATTTATCATAATATTAATACTTTTTTAAGACACTTGGATGAGAGTATGAAATTTATAATATTATATTAAAAGAGAAGTAAATTTTGTTACACTTTTGGTTTTAACAAGTGAAATATTTTTAATATGGGGTTATATAGGGGATATATTTGACAATAAATAGTATTTTGGAAGATAAAATGTTTAAATTTATCATGATAATTTATTAATATTTTTTAGAAAGGAAATAATTTAATTAAACTCTTTCACAATAATGATGTAGCAATTGTCTAATTAAATGAAATATCAAATAAAGGATACTAAAACTAAAAAACTAAATATAATTTTAAATAATTAATGTCATCCAAGAAATATTTAGAATAATTATACATATTAGTGATTTTTAGACGTATTGGTTCAAATTTATCTTGCTGTTATGATATTTTTAGAAATTCAAGTAATGAATAATGTCAAAATTGACATTATTGATATTTTACAACAAATAATATTTTATTAAATGATTTAAAATTTATAAATTTATAAATTTTTTCCAACTGATTGGGTATTTTATTAAATTTCATAAATAAATCATTTAATTTCTTTTTAATTTTATAATAATTATATTTAACCTCAACGCTTAAATTACATGATATCATGTTAATTGTTAAAAGGGATAAATAAGGGTTAAATAAAAACAATATAGGTTAATAAATAGAAACAATTATCTTATTTTAATTTTATGAAGTCAATTAGACCTAAAAAATAATATATTCTAAATTAGTAAATTTGGATCCATTTGGAATAAGAAATTAATGTATATTTATGTAATATTTTGAAAATTCCATAAGTGCCCCTCCCCTGTTGTATAAAAGGGACTCAATATTCTCATTTTCTCAGACATAGAAACCTATTTTTTCATGAAATATATTCCAAAATCCCATCATATAATCCCTAACCATATTATAGAGTCCTTATTTTATGAATAACATCCTCCATAGAGGTGTCAAGGTGTTAATAAAAGTAGATAATCTGAGGAAGATGTATCATTTTTAATTAAGTGTTTCTATTTAATTTATTCTTCCAATTCCTTCAAATCTTATTAAACCATGATGAAATAATAAATAAAGTATCATAGATATATTTAGATTTTATTATTTATATATCATCCTATAAATCCATATCAAATTTAATCAAATGGGAAATGAATTATTCATTGATGTGTATAGTGTACTACCACCTCAGGAACTGATATAATTAATTTTCCATCACCTTATATCAATACTTGTTATAGTGATGGAATTAATATTTATATATGATATTTATGAAATATTTATCATTATTAAATAATAATATATCATTTACATTCATACCTTTCTATGCACATAAAAATGATATTTTCATTTGTGTGTATGTGTAAACTATTTCCTCCAAGAAGCGGCGTGATTTTTTTTCATCACCACATCACATGGATGATATATATAAGTATATTTAAATTATTAAAATTATAATGATAATATTATGATTATTATTGAAATTTAAATCAATACTTACCTTTTTTTCATAATGATCATTTGAAATGGTAATGTTAATTAAGTGTACGTACGACCTACTATCTCTATGATTATAATGTTGTACATTTTTTAAAACAATACATAATGGTTTAATTTAAAATTATAATCAATATATAAATGTTATTTTTATTCCATGAATATTATTCTAGATATGATGAAATAATTACCAATATGACTATTGGCATCATAAAAAATTCATTTTGGACTCATGTATCAAAAATCGTCAAAATCTCCAACGTGAACTTAAATTATTAATTAATTGTTATAATATAATAATAAGTGATATAAAAAAATAAAAATTAAAAGGTTATAAATATAATAAATAATTAACATAAGTTTATTTTTTTGGAATGTAAAGTACATACGCAATGAATTTGACTCAAGGTTAGGGGCTCTTTAACTAAAACATCATTTTAAAAGTTTTATGGAATTATTCTTCTAAATATTTCTTATTCAAGTAAATTATTTTAAATTGGGTTTTATAGATTTATTTTTATGAACATGATTGTTTTAAAATTTTATGTTTCAATTTTTTTTCAAAGGTTACAAAGTGGTATGGGACACTTTGATTCAAAAATATCTTTTTAAAATGTTTTTAAATGGGTTTTAAAATTGGATTGATTATTTTGACAACATGGAATACTTTTAAACACATAAAACATGAAATTAATTTACAACTATCATATAAAATTAATTATTTATTGTTTTCGATATAGGTTTTCATACTTATTTCCATATAATGTGGTTTCTTTATTATGTGTGAATTTTTCAGATTTTAAAGTGATTTTTAATCAAAAAGGGTATTTTTGATATATGGAAGTATTCTACACATGGGTTTAAAATATTTTTCTAGGATTTTATTAATGATTTTATCCTAGTACATTATATATGAAGGGTTTATTCCCATTATAACTCAAGGGTGAGCTGGATATAGCTTATATGAAGGTTTACCTGCATCATTGCTCATGAGATATAGGTTAGCCCCATTATAGATCTCTAATGTATTCAGTACTCTGAACATGGAAGTAAACCATAAGTTTATTACATTAGTGTGGGTTAATTTAAGAGTTATATGGTAATTATGTTCCAAGGAACCTATGTTATTTTTCTATTTTTTCTAATGAGTTTTAAGAAAAGGGTTTTAATGGGTTTTTATGTTTTTATTGGAATAAAAATTTACTTTCTTTATTTCCATTACTGAGATTTTTGTGCTCATACCAAGTTTTAATTTTTTTTAATTGGTCTTAATGTTTTTAAGGAAAAAATATGATTTCATTATTAAGTTAGTGAAGATGTGTCTTGAAAATAAATCATGTTTTATTTTAAAAGGCCTCCCTTTGGTGTAAAAAATAGATAATGAGTATATGTGTCCATTTGTAATGTGTGACTTTAATATGTAATAGTTTTTCCTATTTTTATAAAACTCTAGACCTAAAGGATATTTGGGAAAATAAAGATAATTATTGTTTTAAAATAAAAAAATATATGTAATATTTAAGGATGGGTCCTTACAGTTAGTATCAAAGTGGGGTTTAGAAAACTTTAAATATTATGATGTATTCTTATGAGTTACAGATATCTTCATGAGTTATAATTTTAAGGATGTTCATAAGTTTAAATTATTAGAAACCCATTTCAGGATGTATGTTTTGAAATTTTATGTTAACTAACAATATTTTTAGAGACATTTATTTTTGAGGTAGTTATGGGTTGTTACAATTTGGGATTCAAAATGAAATCTATGATACAATAATTGAGGTAAAAAAAAATTATGGTCATTTTTGATTATTTTATAATATTTTGGAAATTTTATAAAAAATATATAGTTTTATAAAAAGGAAAATCTGTAGGATGGGTGAAAACCTTTCCCATCTGGAAAGGCATTGGGAATCGAACCCATAACCAATGGGAGACAAGGGTATATCACCTACAATTAGACTATGTAAATTAACATTTATTATGATTTTTTATTTTTAGTTAAATGATTTTATGGGTGAATAATAATTTTATTTTGAGAACCTATGTTCGATGTAATTGATAATCTTGGGATTGAGAAATAAATTGGTTATTAAGTGTTCAATGTTGTTTCGAAAGACATTCATTATTTTGGGAATCCTATAATATTAAGGTAAATATAATACTTGGGATTTTATTTGATAACTAAAGGTTGAATTATATTTTGGATGAAAATATGATTTTATTGAGGATTTATGGTGATTCATGTTATTTATGGAAATAATTTTCATTTCTTTGAGATTAGATGATTTAAAAAATTACATTTTTGATATGAGACATTATATGTGATTGATTTTATTTAGTGTTAAATATTAAATTTATCTTGGAATATAATGTGACCAAATATTTTTTGGGTTTTAATCTTAGTTATAATATATTTGAGGAATTTTAAGGATACTTATTTGTTGAATGATCTTTGTTGAACTTTTGATATTATTGTTGAATTTTGGATATTGAAGTAGTTTTTCATCATAAAAGGTTTATTATTTTTGGGTAATTTTAATATCTTTTACTGACAATTTTTTATTTAATTAATGAATAATTACTATAGAAATAAATAGTTAATCTTTTTTTGGATTATGTGATTCACTAGAATTTGATTCTAGTTCTTCAGGCATGAAAAACAATTTCATCTTGAATATGTACTGTTTGGAGAAAAGGATGAGTTTGAGGTAGTAATTGATTTAAAGAAGAAACTATATTTAGAAACTATGTTTATTTCCTTGTGGATTAGACTAAATATAAAAATAATTCCTCATCTCATTGAAAAGGATCTTAAAAAAATTGTATCCATTTACTTTTAAAAATAAGAAATCAATGAACTTTTAACCCATAAAATATTTATGGTTTTGTGACTGATAACTTTCTCATGACTAGGTTCTCTATCACTCTACTTCAGAACATGATAGTGATTTTTCTCTTCCATATCCATGTTTTCCTACTGGTAACACTAGTACGTGTTATCACAAATGACCTTCGTACGTCGTTTTCTTTATTTTAATATAAAAGATTTATTTATCCTTTTTCCAATGTGGGAGTTTAACAATTGTATTTTGAAAAGTCAAACCTCTAGTTTTAGATATTGGGTTCAAATTTTCGGAGTAAAGTTTGGAGGGGGGGGGGATAATGTAACATCTTGTGTTTTTTAAAATGTAATACTATGATTGATAGCATACACAGAACACTATATCAATCTTAAACGAACAACTAAATATTATTATTTATATGTTAATATTAAACTAGACATTAAAATGGTGGGAATGAAAAATATTATATAAATTATAAAAATATTTTTTAACATGTATATATAATTCTTTGACAAATAAATTATAAATGAATCTAAAACCCTTTTAAAATAAAAGGAAATGTTTTTCTGAAAAATTATTTAAATATGATCTAGTGTGTTTTATACCAATACGTTCACAAATAACTCTTTTTAAATTATATTAATGAAATATATATGATATATATTTAATTTAATAATTTAAATTTATATTTTTTATTTTCTAGATATTATATAAGAACAAATCTAATTTTACTAATAAGAGAAGAAATTTTCAAAAAAGGAAGTTTTGCCGCCTTTTGATGGAGTAATTGTTTTAAATCTAGAATTTTTAACTTTTCTAAGTTCTACATAAAAAAATATAATCCTTCTTTTAAGGCGAATTATAAAAATTTACTTTGTTTTAATTTTTGGGTTTTTATGATTAATTTCATGTTTTGATGAATAGAAAAAAATAATTCATTTTAATTAAAAACTACTTTTACATAAAATTTATTTATAATGTTAAATTATAAATTTGCAATGTTTTAAATTATAATTATATCATTTATTTATCATTAAATACACTTTATGTCATTGGAATAAATTTTAAATTGAAATTGGATATAAAAACCTTTTAAACTTTTGAATGTTTTTACTTTAAAAACCTCTTTTCTTGATCCATCAGTGGGATTGATTTTTAATAAATTTCTACAAATTATGTGTTTTTAATTAGTAAAAATTGATTCCTTATTTGTAATAATAAGGTCTATATTATATAAATAGGTACCTTTTATTTATGGATAATATGAATATTAGCCTTAATAATTTTATTTATTAACACAATTAAAGGTAAATCTGGAAATTATGGATAAAAATAATATTATAAATATTATAAAGTTAGACTAATACTTGTTATAATTTATTTTTATGAGTTTTTAGACCAAAATCATTATTGGTAATAAATTAATACTTTTTAAGACACTTGGATGTGTGTATGGAATTTATAATTTTATATTCAAAGAAAAGTCAATTTTTTCATTCTTTTGTTTTTAATAATGGAAATATTAGGAAAATGGGGTTATATAGGGGATTTATTCGACTATAAGTAGTATTTTTTAATATAAATTGTGTATATTTATCATGATAATTTATTATTAATTTTTAGAGAAGAAATAATTTTAATTAAATGATTTCACAATGATGATGCAGTAATTGTTAAATTCAAGGAAATATCAAATAAATGATATCAAAATATAATAAAATAAATATTATTTGAAATAATAAATGTCATAAAAGAATTTTTTAGAAGAATTTCACATGTTAGTGATTTCTGAGAAGTATTTTTTAGAATTTATCTTTCTATTACGATATTTTTAAAAAGTCATGTAATAAATAGTGTCTAAATAAACATTATTGATCGTTTATAATAAATAATATTTTATTAAATGATATAAACTTTCTAAAAATATAACATTTACCCAAATTATTGGGATAAGTCATAAAGTTTCATAATTGACTAATTTTTTTTTTCATTTTATAGTAATTATATTAACCCTCATAATGTAAATTACATGATATCACTATAATAGTTAAAAGTGGTAAATAAGGGTTAAAAAAAAATAAAGATTAATAAATAGTCAAAACTTATCTAATTTTAATTTTATGGATGATATTCGAAAAAAATAATTATATATTTGAAATAAATCACTTTTTACCCATTTATAATATAAACTTAATTTATATGAATTTAATATTTTGAATAATTCCAAGAGTTCACCTCCCCTATCTTATAAAAGGGAACCCATTATTCCCATTTACTCACACTTAAATACCAATTTAGTTTAGGAAATATCTACTGAAATCCATTCTGATAGTCCCTCCATACATTCTAGAGGCATTATTTTAGGTAGAACACCTTCCATATATATTCTATGGTTTTAATAAAAAGAGATCTTCTGGGGAAGAGGTATCATTTTTAATTAAGTGTTTCTATTTTATTTATTCACCCTATTAATTAAAATATTATTGAATCATTATAAATAATAAATTAACTATTACAAATATAGTCATATGTTATTATTTTAATATCATCACCTAAATCGATCTCCAATTTCATCAAATGAGAAATGAATTATTCGTTCATTTGTACGACAACCAACCATCTTGTGAACCGAAATAATTTGTTTTCTATCACCATCTCCAAAGAAAAGTATAATGATCAAATTAATATTAATATATGATATTCATGAAATATTTATCATTATTAAATAATAATATATCTTTTACATTTATACCTTTCCATGAAACTAAAAAAGATAAAGCCTTTCTTCGGATGTGTGAACTATCACCTCCCCGAAGTGATGTGATTCGTTTTTCATCAACACATCACATGGATGATATATATAAGTATATTTAAATTATTAATATGATATTTACGATATTATGATAATTATTGAAAGGTTAATGAATACTTACATTCTTTCCATAATGACCATTGAAAAATGTAAACGTTAATCATGCGTGCGTATGACTTACCGTCTCCATTATTACAACATTGTTCATTTTTCATAACCACAGATAATGGTTTTATTTAAAAGTGTAATTGATATATAAATTTTGTTATTATATCTGGAATATTATTCTATAGATTATTGATTAATGACCACTATGACTATTGAAATTTTACCAAATTCATTTTGGACTTACGTACTGAATATCATCAAAACATCCAACATTAATTTAAATAAATAATTAATTGTTATAACATGCTCTACGGGAAAAACCGATTATTGCGACGGGGTATTTGCGACAAGATTTATTCCCGTTGCAAAAAATCCGACGAAAAGTGTATTTGCGATGGGAATATATTCTCATCTCAAATGGTCAGTTATTCATGACGAGAATACAGGACCCGTTGCAATAGATATGGCGCGGTTTGCGCGCCAAAACACGGGAAGCCTATTTCTAACGATCGCCTTATACCCATCGCAACTACCTGGTGGCGGTAAATACTATTTTTGACGAGTAAATTGTCCCATCGAAAAAAATTATTCAGCAGGTGTTATTTATGACAGGGCCCATCGCCAATACCAGCGGCGGTAAATATGATTTTGCGACGGGGATATCTGCCCGTCGCTAATGGTATATCGGCAGGAAGCTATTTGCGACGGGCCCATCAGAAAAAAAACTTTTAACTGCCACCCGTAATGAATGCAGGAGAAGGTATTTGCAATGGGGCCTGTCGTAAATAGCGGTGGCGGTAAATAGGAATTTGCGATGGGGATATCTGCCTGTCGCTAATAGTATGTCGGCATGCAGCTATTTGCGACGGGCCCGTCGCAAAAAACCTTTTAACCGCCGCTCGTAATTAATGCGGGCGAAGGTATTTGCGACGGTATCCCGTCACAAATACTAGGTATTTTCGAAGGGATACCGTCGCAAATAAGTCCGTCGCAAATAATCTAACCTATATATACCCCCACCCGTTTTTTTCCAAATCATTCAGATCTCTCTTTCTTTCTCTCTTTAACTTCTAGTTCTAAGTAGAAAATTTCTTTTGGTTTAATTTTTTCTTACGAGAAGAGGAGAGAAGGGGTTTGAAGGCATTAAGTGCTTCAAAATATCGATGATATTTATATTTTTTTTATTTTTTAAATTATTTTTAATTGTTAAATTATTTTTAATTGTTAATTTTATTTTTTAATGTTAATTTATATTTTTTTAATAGAATGTTTAGTAGCTATATAGTATAGTTAGATTAAGTGGTTATACCAAATAATCCTTGTCTGGATACGAACAAGTAGAGGCGGCTCTGACACATATGTACCTAGGAGTGAAAACTCTGACAAGGTGTTTCGAGCTTAACTCGGGGTAACCTGGTACACGAAAACGGCCCTTGCTGCATTCTTGGTTCGACAATCCCAGAGGATGTTTTGGAAATAATTAGAAATAATTATATTTAATTAGAAATAATTATAAATAGTTATATTTAATTATAAATAATTATATTTAATTAGAAATAATTATATTTAATTAGAAATAGTTATATTTAATTATAAGTAGTTATCAAATTAATTAGAAATAATTAAAATAATTATCAAATAATTAAGAAATAATTAGATTTAATTAGATTTAATTAAAATAATTATCAAACAATTAGGAAATAATTATATTTAATTGATTTGAAATAATTAGAATAATTAAAATAATTATCAATAGAACTAATTATCAATAGAAATAATTAGGAAATTAGAAATAATTAGTAAATTAGTAACAATTGCAATAACAAAAAACAATTACAATAATTAGAATAATTAGGAAATTAGAAACAATTAAAATAATTTGAAACAATTAAAATAATTAGAAACAATTAAAATAATTAGAAATAATTATGAAATTAGAAATAAATAGGAAATTAGAAATAATTAGGAAATTATAAATAATTAGGAAACTTTAAATAATTAGGAAATTCGAAATAATAAGGAAATTAGAAAAAATTAGGAAATTAGAAAAAATTAGGAAATTAGAAATAATTAGAAAATTAGAAATAATTAGGAAATTAGAAATTAAAAAACAATTAAAATAATAAAGAAACAATTAAAATGAAAATAATTAAGAAACAATAAAAATAAAAATAATTTGGAAACAATTAAAATACAAATAATTAGGAAACAATTAAAATAAAAATAATTAGGAAAAAAATAAAAACAATTTGGAAACAAACAAAAAAAATTAGGAAACAATTAAAAGAAATTAGTAAACAATTAAGAACAATTAGTAAAAAATGAAAAACAATTAGGATAATTAGCAACTACAATTAGGATAATTAGCAAGTGTGAGTGACCGCTCATCTACCTCAATTTTCTTTTCATTCGTGTGTTGATGCTTAACATGAAACTTCTGCCTCCACATGTAATATTTTCTTTTACTATAAAAATTATCAACCTCCTCACCAACATAGATATGAGGAGGTTAATAATTTTGATAGTAAAAGAAAATATTACATGTGGAGGCAGAGAGTTCCTGTCAATCTCAACACACAAATGAAAAGAAAATTGAGGTAGATGAGTGGTCACTCACGTTTTTTTCTATTCAATGATTGATTAACCACCTGACCTATATGCATATCTTCGCATTACTAATTAGTAACATAATTAGTAATATATTTAGTAACATAAATAGTAACATAATATAAAATATTATATTACTCAAATATTAATAATTAAATAATACTAATAATATAATTATTTTATTATTATATGTTTAATATTTATAAAAAAATATTAATATTATTAAAATTATAAATTTTTTATAAAATATTACAATTATCAATATTTCCAACAAGTTCTGCTCTATTCTTAAAATGTTTAAATCTTAAAGGGTCACCAATTTTCAGGTTATGCCCAATAAAAAGTTTGCGTCAGTCGTGTCCAATTTAAACTCTATAATTGTCCTTGCTTGGTTGATCACCTCGCAAGTAGTGTTGAAATAGGACAATCCATATCATGTCTTTATCATCTATAAGAATTATATCACATGACTTTTTACATAGACCGTTATTTCTTGAAAAATTATGTGAATGATACTGAAGTTTTCTAAAATTTTCAAGGAATAATGATCTATGTAAAGGGTCATGCAAGATGATTCTTAAAGATCAGAACGACATTAGTTGTGTCATCCTATTGCAACAATACTTGCGAGGTGATCAACCATGTAAGGACAATTATAGAGTTTACATTGGACATGGATGATGCAAACATTTTATTGGGCATGACCTGAAAATTGACGACTATTTAAGATTAGAACATGTTAAGAATAGAGAAAAATCTGTTGGAAATATTGAGATTTGTAATAATTAGTAATAATTAATAATAGTTAGTAATATTTAGTAATAATTAATCAAAAATCAAATAAATTCAAGTACATGGTTATAAATTGGCACAATTTCTAGCGGATTGGTGGCTACCTTTTGTTCAACGTCTCATATCTTTACTACTTTCTCCCACTGAAATTTGTATGAAAAATGTGCTCTAACGTATGTCAGAGCAAGTTTTTCATACGGATTTTAGTCGGGAGAAAGTTAAAAAGAGATGAGCTGTCGGACAAAAGAGGCTCTTTTACCTGACGACTCATCTCCTTGCAAGGAGATGAGTCGTCAGGCAAAAGAGCTGCCGCCAATCCTTTGGAAACAAATAAGAATAATTAGTAATATAATCTCCACAATGATGATTACAAAATTTTATTTCATTATTATTGCATATTTCATTTTTCCAAGTATTTCTAAGTATTTCTAAATTAAAAATAATTAGTGGGGATGATTACAAACTAACTCTGTCGCCTATAATTATTGGTAATTACTAAGAAATAAATGTAATTATGTATCTTCTCTTTTTAGGATATTGTTTTTGTTATATAAAATTATTTAACAATAGTAATGGTTTTAAATTTTGTAGAAACATATATATTAATATGGAACAAGGAAGTCGACATCAATCATTATTAGATGATTGCGCTTGGATAAATCAGTGCAGAAATCCAAACTGTTCTAGTTTAAATCCTGTATACATTGATGGTGTTGAAGCTTTATTATCATTTTCATCATCAAACCACGAATTTATTTCAGAAGGGACAATTAAGTGTCCTTGTAAAAAATGTGTTCTAAGAATGTTTGAGACATTTTACATCATTGGGAAACATCTCTTGCATTATGGTTTTCAATCAGATTATATTTTTTGGTATCAAAACGGTGAACACAGTTCTAGAGAAGATACTAATAATTTGATTCCGGATCTATCACGGTTTTAGAATTTAGTACATGATGTTGCAGGGTCATCCATTCAACAAACTGAAATCGAGGATGATGTTGATTTACCTCCTGAGTTGGCACCATCTAAATTTTTGTGTTGTTCAGGTCTGCTAAGGATGCATTATATCTTGGTTGCAAGATAAGAAAATTAGAAGCAGTTGCAATTTTTATGTCTATTAAATCAGATAATGGAATGTCAAATAACTGTTTTGATCAGATATTTTCTTTCGTTAAAGCACTGTTACCTGAAAGAAATGTGATGTCTGCTAATTATTATGAGAGCAAGAGACTGGTTCGTAATCTGGGCCTTAGTTATCAGAAGATCCATGCATGTTCAAACGATTTCATCTTATATTATGGTGAAAATGATTCATTGGATAGTTGTCCCACATGTGGAAAATCGAGGTATAAAGAAGATCAATCAGGGAAGTCTGGATTGATTCCTGTAAAATAGTTGAGATATTTCTCACTTACACCCAGGTTGCAACGTTTATTTATGTCTCAGAACACAACGACAATGATGTCATGGAACCAAACCAATATTTCAAATGGTAAAAGCTTGATTCATCCATATTATGGTGATTCATGGAAACATTTTGATCAAGTGCATCCTTCTTTTTCTTTAGAATCCTGGAACGTGCGATTAGGTCTTTCTACTGATGGTTTTTGTCCATTTGGATCTTTTGGTAGTCAGTATTCTTGTTGGCCTGTCTTTATAACTCCATACAATTTACCTCCATGTATGTTGATGAAAGAGCCTTATATGTTTTTGACATTATTAATCACAGGACATCCGAAAAATAATATTGATGTTTATTTGAAACCATTGATTGATGATTTAAATTTATTGTGGAGTCATGGTGTTGGTACATATGATGCTGCTACGAAACAAAATTTTGTAATGAAAGCTGCTTTGATGTGGCAAATTAGTGACTTCTCGGCATACGGCATGCTATCTGGCTGGAGTACACAAGGTCCAAAATCATGTCCTTAATGTATGAGAGACAACAAAGCCTTTATGCTCGTGAATGGAAAAAACCTTTCTATTTTGACTTTCATCGCATATTTTTTCCAATAGCTCATCCTTTTCGGAGGAATAAATATCATTTCAGAAAAGGCAGAATTGAAAGAGATGAACCTCCAAAAATGATCTCAGGTACAAGGTTACAATCATTTGAATTTTCATTACCTTCCATCACTTTTGGAACGACAATAAACCAACAGAAAATTCAGGGCTTTGGGAAAGAACACAATTGGACAAAACGAAGTATTTTTTGGAATCTGCCATATTGGTCTGATTTGTTGGTCTAACACATGTTGGATTTCATGCTTATTGAGAAGAAATATTTTGATAATTTATTTCATACATTTTTGGATACACCAGGTAAAACCAATGATAATGTAAAGGCATGATTAGATCTTGCACAAATTTACAGGCGACCAGAACTTGAATTGTCTAAAAATGTCAGATCACAGAGACTAATGAAGCCAAAAGAATCTTATACAATGACCAAAGAGTGTCTCTTATTATTTTGTCAGTGGGTTTCAGATTTTAGACTTCTAGATGGCTATGTTTTCAACTTGGGCAGATGTGTTAAAAATGGTCATATTACTGGATTAAAAAGTCATGATTGTCATGTTATAATGGAAATAATTATGCCTATTGGATTAAGAGGTTTGTTGAATTTTAAGATTTTGGATTCGATAAAAGATATATCATATTTTTTCCGAGACATGTGTGCGGCGACAACAGACTACGACGCACTAAGAAAACTGGAAGAAGCTGTTGTTGTAATTATATGCAAACTAGAAAAAATATTTCCGCTGGCTTTCTTTGACTCAATGGAACATTTGATATTACATTTTCCAAATGAAGCAAAATGTGGAGGTCTGGTTCAGTTTCCATGGATGTACCCATTTGAGAGATGCATGCAGAAATTGAAGAAAAAAGTACGCAACAAAGCATCAGTTGAAGGCTCAATTGCGGAAGCTTATTTACAAGAGAAAATTGCTTTATTCTACTCTCATTATTTTGAATCTGAATATCCCTCAAAATTTAACCGCATGGGCCGGAACAAGGGGAATATTGATGATGATATGAAAAATCAATTATCTGTTGTCAATCATCCCGAACTTGGCTATGGTGGAGTTCATGATAGATGGATTTCAGATGATGAACATCATATAGCTCATACATAGGTTTTACTCAACTGTGAAGAAATGTCACCAATTGTACAGTGAGTGCTCCTATCCCTTATTCTATAGATTCTGTTACAGTAAATTAATCATATTGTATTTGTAGGTTATATGATGATCATATCAAGAAACAATTTCCACAAATTATGGTAGTTGGATTAGAATAACGTCGGCAAAAAAATTTTCCTACTAGTTTCAAAAACTGGTAACATACATTCTTTTTTGGTTTTACATATAAAATCAATTTATTACTTGTAATAGTGATAAATGTTTTACAAATCTTCAGATATCTGTACATGCTGATAAGATTGATAGTCGATTGCGTATATTGAGTATCCCACCATCCAAAATGGTAAAATCTTATAATTCATATGTGGTGAATGGTTATCGCTTTCATACACACACATATGTGGAATCAGAGAAAACAATGAATAGTGTTGTTTGTTTGAAGGGATCACATCATAGAGATATTGAAATTGACTTTTACGACATGCTTGAAGAAATTATTGAACTGTGATATTTGGGATAGAATTATGTAACAATGTTTAAATGTCGATGGATGGATACTGATAGAGTCTTGCGTATTCATCCGACTCATGGAATTGTTGATATTAAACATAAAAGTCTTCTTGTGGTAAATGAACCATTTTTATTGTCTCATCAGGATCATCATATTTATTATGAAAAATACTATGCTACTGCAAAAGAGTTGGATGATTGGTGGAGTATAATAAAAATTAAATCTTGAGAAAATCAGTATACTCAAACTGAATGTGTTTCCACTGAAGTGAAAGGAAATGAAATTTTTCAGGACACTCCTCAAAACACATCTCTTTCACAAAGAGACATGAATATCGAGGATGACACCCCACAATTAAGGGTCGATGGTGACGATGTTGTCAATGATGTTACAACTGAATTTGAAATGAAAAGAGACGATGAAAGTGAAACTAATATGGAAATTGATGATGTTGATGTGGAAGATGAATACATTGACATTGAAAACTAAGAAGATGATGACGAAGATGAACATTGACATAGTAAAATGATGGTTAGAATCATATAAAATATATATCTATACATAATAGTTATTTTCAACTATTTGCTAATAATAATCATTTCATGTTTCAGATGGACCCAGAAACGTATCGTCGGTTGATGGAGGTTGAGCTACCTATGGATGATGAGGTTCTTGAGTCATCTGACCCTTAGGCTATTGGCACTACAGGGAGCACTCAGAGGGGGCATGGTCTTGCTAGACTGATGATTCCAGATCCTATCCCCGAGCGACGTCCACCTCTTAGATTCGATGCGCACATGCGGTGGAATGGTAACCTGTGTATTTTAGTTATCGTTCATTATAATTTATTTATATTATAATTGTTTTATTATTGGGTTTTTCCATAGTTTTACGCAAATAACTATTGGACAGGGGAGCACTATCTTGTGAAATTATTTTTCTTAGCCCTGGATCACATGGGATTAGATTCCCGCTGATGTGTAGGCCGCCATGTTCGATCATTGGCTGGTACGTAATTAAATATTATTTATTTTGAAATTTAATTCATTAATAACTTAATATTAGGGTTTATGGTATCCCATCGACGAGAGAATGCGTGCCAGTATCCAGACGGCATGGGTGGTGTCTATGCGTGACCGTTTCCGTCAGTTTTTGCATAATTTAAGAAAGGAGGCTGTGAGGAAAGTCGGAGTGACAGAATTTGATGAGTCATGTAGAGCCCACTGACCAGAGTACATTTAATCTCACGTTTGGGATGGATTATGTGCACACTGGTTGGGTGGTGGGTTTCAGAGGAGATCTGCATTGGGTCGACAGAATCGAGGGAGACAAGAGGTGACGCATCGAGCCGGTAGTCATACATTCAGTGCGCATAGAGAGCATCTGGTAAGTACTTTTTTTTTAATATTTTATAAAAATTTAAATATAAAAAGTTCATTTTATATTCATATAGGAAGCCGAGCAGCCCGATATTACGACGCACGACGATTATTGGAGGATGTACACTGATCCGGCTACTGGAGAGATTAGAGGTGACCGCCAACGTCAGATTGTGGTCAGTATTATTTTCTTTTCATTTTGAAAATTAAATGAAGATAATATTTTCATTATTTTAATTTATAATTGAAACATAAGAAGTCATATGAGGATGCAACCTCTCAGACACAGGCTGAGAGTCATGTCGAGACGGGTGATCAGACTAGTGCCCACCATTTTGATTAGACATCATGGATGCAGGCGACCCAGTATGGCTTCGAAAACGGCCGAGTAGTTGGTATCAGCTCTCATTTGACTCCTGCAGATTATTATGGTACTTCTGCGATGTCGGCGTCCGACTCGAGAGGAGCTTGTGGAGAGACATCATCTTCTGCCTCACAGTATCAGGAACAGCTGCGTGCTCGGAGTGAGCTATAGAGGATTTGCATCAGGGGCAGGAGCAGATGCATCAGCAACACGATGAAAAGATGCGTCAATGGTAGGAGCAGATGCGTCAGCAGCATGATGAGGAGAGGCATCGACATGAGGAGAAACATCAGGAGCAGATGGAGTACATGTGTCGTCTGACTCGTAGTTTAGGGATGGAGTTTCCTCCAACACTTCCTCCAGGTCCTCAAGATTATCCACTTCCAGGGATTTTTTACATGTAATAAACATTTGAGTTCGTAGTTTATTGTCATATTAACTATTTACAATTCCTATTTCATATTTGTTTGAATATTGCATGATTTAATTTTTTTAATATTTCATTACTTATTAGTATTATTTTTAATGTCAGTTTATTTTAGTAATATTACTTTTAATATTTTATAGTTGTTGTTAATATTGAGAAGTTTATAATTTTATAATTTTATTAATATTAATAATATTAATATTATTTTTTCATAAATATGTATGTTTATTTTAATAATAAAAATATTATATTAATTTTTTATATTATTAATATTAGTATTATTATTATATAATATTATATTTTTTATATTCATATTATTATTATTTTTTGATATTAATATTTCATAATTATATTATAAATATTTTTTATTATTAATATTATAATAATATAATTTCTTTATATTATTAATATTAATATTATTATTATCTAAATAATTTAATAATAATATTATTATATTAATTTGTTATATCATTAATATTAGTATTATTATATAATATAATATTATTTATATTCATATTATAATTATTTTATATTAATATTCCATAATTATATTTTATATTTTTTTTATTTATATTATAATAATAGAAATTTTTTATATTATTAATATTATTATTATTTTTATATAATATTATACGATTTGTATTAATTAATTTTTTGTTTATTTTTTTTAGTATTTGCGATGGGGTGTCCCGTCGTAAAATATTTTTTTACTCTCCCATTTACGACGGGAAGAATACCCGTCATAAAAACTATTTCTGCGACGGTCCGTCGCAAATAACTACATCGCAAATATTTTTTAAATTTCCCATTTCTAACGGGTCAGAAACCCGTCGAAACTAATATATATGCGAAGAACCGTCGAACATACCTTTTTTATATATAAATGAAAACCAATTTGCGACAGGGGAAAAATACCGTCGCAAATACTATTTTTGTGACGAGACTGCCGCAAAAACACCTCTTTACGACATCGTTTTCAGCAACGGGTGATTTGGAACGGAGCCCTGTCGCAAAAGGTCTTTTACGACGGGATCTCATCGCAAATCACCCGTCACAGAAATTCATGTTTCTGTAGTGATGGTAATATGTGGTATAAAAGGAATAATAAACAAATAAAGGTTCTAAAGAATGTATATAATTAAATTAATTTTATTATTCTAGAATGTAAAGGATCTATGTGATGAATCAAACTCATGGAAAGAGACACTTTAACTAAAACATCATTTTAAACGTTTTAATGAATTATTCTTTTAAATATTTCTCATTTAGAACTATTCTTTCAAAATGGTTTGTTGGATTTTTTTATATAGACATGAATATTTTAAAATGTTAATTTTAGAATTTATCTCAATGGTTACAATGTGGTATGTGACACTTTAATTCAAAAATCTATTTTAAATGTTTTTAAATGGGTTTTAAAAATGGATTTATTAATTGAATAACTTGGAATGTTTTTAACATATACGAAATTAATAGAATTTCCAGAATTCAAGAAGATTTAATTATTTATTTTTTCCTTTATAAATTTTCATACTTATTTCAAAATAAATTGTTATATTTATCATGTACGTGATTTTCATATTCTAAAGTTATTTTTATATGAAAATTTTATTTTAAAATCTGGAAGTTTTTTACGCACAGGTTTAAAAGAGTTCTCAATGATTATATTAATGATTTGTTCCTTGGAAATCATATATGAAAGATCAAGCTCCATTATAGATCATGGATGAGACCGATATAGATTATATGAAGGGTTGAGCCCCATTACAGCTCATGATATATGAGTGATCTCGATATAGATTATAGGAAGGGTGATCCACATTATAGATCTCCAATGCATTGGCTAATCCGGAGATGGAATTCAACCGTAAGGTTATTACATTAGTAAGGGTGAATGTAAGAGTGATACAGTAATTATTTATGAAGAACCTATTTTATTTTTCAAGGTTTTCTAATGAGTTTTAAGAATAGTTTTTAATGGGTTTTCATGTTTTCACTCGACTAACGATTTTATTTCTTTATGTACCTTACTGATCTTTTTTTCATCCTATGTTTTAGAATGTTTTTCATAGGGATTAATATTTTTATAGATAAAGAATACTTTTTGATGAAAGTACTGTATATGTTTCCTAAAAAAAATCATGTTTCATTTTGGAAGGGTTCTTTTTGGAGGAAAAAATGGATACAGAGTATAAGTTTCCACTTATAATGTATGGGTTTACAATGTAAGAGTTTTTTTTTCAGTTTTATAAAAATCCAAAACAAAAATATATTTGGGAGAATTATGTGAATTATTGTTAAAAAATAACTTGAATATATAATGTTTATAGTTGGGTACCTACAATTAGAATGAGGATGAAAGGCTATGATGAAATTTAATTTTGTGACTAATAAATTTTGAAGGCCTTTCCAAAAACTAGAAGTAATCATGAGATCATTGTCATAAAAAATGGATATTGGAACTCCATATAACCAGACTATCTACAGAAGATATAGTGGATAAATATGTTCCAATGATAGATTATCATGAATAGGAAGGAAATATTCATATTTCTTTAGTCAATCAATAATGACCCAAATTGAACTATACCTAGAAAAGTAATTGGTTGTACCTGATGACATCCATGGATATATTTTCGAATTTCTAATATGGAAGTGAAAATGGATGAAACATCACCTTTGATAATTTTAATTCTTTTTTAACGAGTTGACAAGACTAAGATTTCATGGTAATGTGACCAATATATTATTGTATTCCATACCACTATTAATACTACTAATGGTCTTTGTACATTTTAGTACAGCAAGATGGAAGGAAAATATCGAACTATGAACTTCATTTAACAAATCCCTCTTCAACTAGGAAATCACAAAAAAAACCCAATCATTTTCAAAATCTAAAAACACATTATTTATCAATATTTAATTTAGGAAAATCACACATCTTAACCAATTATACCTTTTTATATAACTTATGGTTTTTATTTTGAGCTTTCTTGAATCTATTTAAAAGAGACAATTATACTAAAACATGAAACAAAACAGAGGAATTTCTTGCACCCACAACATCCATGAAAAGAATTCATCAATTAATTAGCCTATGTTTCATGTTCCAAACATAACATAGTTAATGTAGCATTATTTTTATAAATCAAAGAATCATCCACTTTATTTTTTTTAAAATTGTAATAAATTGTAAAATCATAATCCTTAATCAGTTCCATCCATATTTTCTTCCACACTTTGAAAATTTTAGAAGTGTATATATACTTTTAATGTTTATAATCAGTATATATTTTACACTTGGATTCATATAAATGATGACTCCAAATATTTAAAGTGTAAACCACATCGGATTATTCCAAATCATGTGTAGGATAATTTAACTCACGAGGATTCAGTTTTCATGAAGAATAAGAAATTACTTAATAATTCTAAATCAAAATGAAACCAAACCCCTTCAACAAAGCATCACTGTAAATGAAAAAATCACCATTTATTGAGGGTAGGGAAAAAATAAAGCATTCACCAATATTATTTTTAATTCATGAAAATAATAATCAAATTCTATTGTCTTGAAAAATTTAAACCCTTTTTGTGTCAATAAACTTTGTGGGATAGATCTTTTAATTTTTTTCAACAAACCATATATAATAGCCTGATCATCTAGGACAATTTTTATTTTCAATAAAATTTGTAGGTATTTTCCATTCAACAACCAGTTTTGTTTTGTTAAGATAAAATATAATTCAATATTCACATACAATTCTCACAATGAAATAAATCTATTGTAACCAAAAATAACATTTTCTAAATTGTCTATACAACTTATTTAATTTGATGTTTTGAAGAAAAATCCTTAGATGTTTTTCATGATCCTCATAACTATTTGAATAAAACAATATATCATAAATATAAATACCACATAATTATCTAAATATTCAAAGAATACTCTATTCATATGATCTATAAATTTAGCAAGGGAATTTGTTATACCAAAGAGAATAAATACAAATGCATAATGACCTTATCTAGTATATAATAATATTTTTTCAATGTCATCATCCTTCACCTTCAGATAATGGTACCTAAATCTCATTTCAAACTTCAAATAATATTGTTCTCTATGTAGCTAATCAAATGGGTCATCAATACAAGGAAACAATTACCTATTCTTAACAACAATTCTATTCAATGTTCTATATTCAAGGAAACCTTTATCTAGAAACTCATGTAACTATTTTCTCAATTCTAGAAGTTCTACTTGAGCCATTTTAAGGGGGTTTTGAAATTAAATTATCATATAGAACAAATTAAATAGTAAATTCAACTTCCTTATTAGGTATAACATTGGGAAACTCATTATTGAAAAAAATCTAGGCACTCATTTACCAATGGCACATCATTAATCTAAATAGTTTCCTTGCTTTCAATAATACTTTGAAGATAACTTTCATTTTCATATTTTAATAGTTTCTCATGTTCTTATTATGTTATCAATGGTATTGGTTTGTTCTTGTATGAAAAATCATAATATTTTTGAAAAATAACTTCTTTTTCTTTAAAATATATGTTATCATGGTAAATAGAAAGCCAATACATTCTTAGAATTAAAAAAACTCTAATAGGAAAAATACAACATGGTTTTCAGTTAATTTATTTCCAAAAAAATTATTGGAAAATTATTATAATTTATTCATTTTCTTAATACTCCCCATTGATTTTTCCCATAAGTTTCGGTTCCAATTATTGAGGTGTAATTTCAAATTTACTAGAAAATTTATTTGTAATGAAAGAATATATAGAACCTGAACCAAATAAGAAATTATCATAATATGAGTAAATAAACAATACACCTAATACCACTTAATTTTATGGCTCAACATCTATTGAAGTATTTATAAAGGATTTCCTAACACATCTATACTTAAAATCGAGATGTTTCCTATCATTTGGTTCCTTCATTAAGAAAGTATGTGCATAATGCCCAATTTCACCACATTTAAAACAATTTACACTTTGATTATCAAAATTGAACTTACCACTAAAATAATCATTTTAATGGAAATGATGGACCATATGCTCAGGCATTGCACATTAAAAGCACTTCACATATTTGATATGGCATTCCCTAAGGTTTTTTACCACACTTTAGACAAATTATAAACTTTATTTTTTATGTTATATTTAATCTTACCCATTTACTAGCATCTAGATATTTTATTGTAATTTTTTTACGAAATCCATGATCCTCAGAAAAATCCATTATTACCCTCCCAACACATTAAACAGGTTTCTCATAACTTTTGATGTCATGGTAAGCCAATTCCCTTTAATATCTTGGTTTCAATAATAAGTAAAAATGATTGATTTTACTATCAAGATCCCAGATAATAATTAGAGTGTACCTTTCCAATTGAGTGAAGTTTTATTCATATGGGGCCACTGAATCATTCTTCTTTTCCTCCAATTCTGGGATTTTTTACATCCTGCGTTAAACTAGATTAAAAAAATATTTGTCAAGAACTAGTACATAAATATATTTTAACATTGTTTTTTTCATTTTTAATTCCCTTTTACCGATGTTTATAAACTTCACATTATAAATAATATTTTTAGCATCAATTTTAAAAAAATAAATGAAAAAACTGGTTTTCATTTGTTGGTCATGTTTTGGGCAATGGTTACACTATAAACTATAATAAAAATCAGTTTTTAGAATCAGTTTTAAAAATAAACTGATGTGAAAGTTCTCTTATTTTTTATTTTTAGACATGTTTTCATAATTAGTTTATAAAAAAACTGACACTAAAGATCCACTCTATTTTTTTTAATAATTTCTGCCTTGGTTTAAAAAAAAACCAACCCCAAATTCTAAACAAAATTTTTAGAGAACAAATGATATTAAACATGGAAAAAGATCAGTAAACCTATCATATAAAACACAATATACAATAAAAAAATCATGATATATCCTCATCATGGTTCAAATGAAGTTAATGAAAAATATATAAGGAAACATCAAAAAAGAAATTCAATCTAGTCTTTCTTGAAAATAACCTCCTAAAAAACATCAAATCAATAATTTGCGAGGATGTGTAATGTTCAATAGAAAATTTCATCATTAACTACATAATTTTATTTCAAACATGAATAAAAAACACATACTTATTAATTTATAAAATACTCATTCACAATTGTTGTTGAAGCATTATTTTAGAAGTATTATTTAAAAACACCTATTATGTCAAACAATTAGTTTCTGAACACTTTTTATTAGGATAATATAATATTAATCCTAAAAATTTAATGATACATACCTTATAATTTAAATCTAAATCATAATTAACAAATATTTTGAAAAAAAATTTGAAGATGGCTAATTTCATAATTTGTATACAACAAAGAATCATTTAATGTCTACAATAACTTTGAATTTTAAAATATTAAAATACATAATACTATGATATAAAATATAAAATAATTAATATAACCAACATTTTCAAATTCAGTTGTTAACCTAGTTGTTATATATCAAACATTAATCATAGAACATAATAACCACATTTCACATTTTATGGTTGACATTGAAACTATGGTTAAAAAAATTAAATTGATTATAAAAACCAATATATATATATATAATCAGAATAATATATAATATAAAAAATAATTACTATTACTTTCCCATATTAGATTTCATTTGAGTTTTGAATTTATAAGTGATCTTAGTTAATTTTTTTCCTTGACCTACATTTTCATATACATCAACTAATAATACTTGTATAAACAATAATAATTAAATGCAATGAACTTATTAAAAAGAAGAAGACTTACATGTCTAAAAAGGTGTTAAATTTTGTACAAACACCACCTAATAAATAGAAAAACAAATATAATGCGTCTTCACTTTGGAAGAATACACCTAATATCTAATTCCACCTATAATATAATAAATTAAAAATTAATGAAAATATATTGAAAATTATTTCATTATTATATTTTTTTTCTTACCCATCAATAAATGAAAAAAACCAACACCCAATCTATATAATTGGTAATATCTCACATATATATGTTACTCTATCACCGGTCTTCAAATATTTCTCAGGCATCAAAATAAATTCTGGATTTGTAAAACCATAATCATTGGTGGTCTCATTTTGAGTAAGAATATTGTGTAGATAGAAAATTAAAAAAGTGATATAATACATCAATTTATACCATCATTAATTAAAGAAATAAAATCTGAAAAATCAAATTTACTTACATAGAATACAACTGAAACATAGGTATACTAAGCTCTTCAAAATCAATCAGATCCATGATATATTTTCTATATATTAAAAATTGATATTTTCATCCACATATATCAGACGTTATTCGAAACTCATAGAAAAGTTTCAATGATGAAGAAGCCTGAGATAATATTTATATCCCATCAGAAATATCCAAAGTATCTAAATTTGTTTATTCCCAAACCTTTGGTTTCCGTTGTGTCATTTTTTTATTTTAGATACTCTTATATAAGTTAAATGTAAGAAAACATAACAAGTAATTTTAAATCATATGTAATTAATATAAAAAAATGAATACCTCACATGAATGATAGTAATGAAGAAGAGATGACCAAAGTAAAAAAATGACCCACAAAATCCCAAACTCTAATAACATTCTTGGTGGGAAATGGTAGTAAAGTAGTATGATCAATAATATCATGTACTGAAACTCAATGATAACCCATCTGTATAGGCTGGTGATGTACAAAATCCCACCTAAAAAAATAGAGGACTCCGATTTCTATAATATTTATAGGAGGATCTCAAGAATTAAACTCTAATTATAATGTTGGGTTTGAGTGAGGAGGTGGAAGATCCAAGTATGAATCCTAGGCATGCTGGTTTGGTTGGGCGGACTGTATAGGTTGAACAACTATCTAAAAAGGTTGGGCATGCTGGGAAGGCTATGATAATTGTGATTGTGTCGTCAATTATTCTAACATCGCCTATATAACTAATTGAATTTGATCACCAATAGGCTATTTAATATCTTTTAGCTCACCTGTTAAGTAATTGACTTCTAGGTCTCTTGATTTCATACTTTAATGACTAAAATATTTCTGAATACTAACACCCGCCTCATATACTCTTTTGTAGATGGGGTGTTCTCACATTCCCAAAGTAGTGGATAGAATATCAATCTTACCCTGAGGGATAAAATTGACTTATGTTTATTTATCCTAATGTTCTTCCTGAAATAAAAAATAAAAATGGTATATTAGTGCTTTTAATTTATAAAATAAAAAAATTATTTAAAAATAAAAAATATTTACTTAAAATTCTTTCAGTTGCTTTTTTTGGCTCTATAACATATTTTTCCTTTTTTATTCTCACTTTTTAACATTTTTCAAGGAGGGTGGGGGAGATGAGGAAAAAACCACGCCTCATATGAACCGCTTATAGACTTAGCGCTTAATGTTTCAAACTTTTCTTCAATCATTTTTTTCTCCAGGAAATGATACCCTTCATGTGATAAAGTATGAGGGTATTCATTCTAAAATTGGATCTATCGATGATATTTTTGGGATTCCTTTTATATAAAAATCAACTACTATGTAATTAGGTTAATATATAATATACTTTACAATATTAAATAATTATCATACTGGAAATTAGTTATCATGTCCATTAGAAGCAAAGTTAATCCATGTATCTGCATCTGAAAGATCATACTTGAGTCATGGGGTTTAATATTGTTTTTATCCAAAAACCTATTTTTTCATTTTTGTTTTGAAATCCCTCCAATGAACCACTGCAAAATAAAGATATATTTTCTTAATAAATTACTTTTCTTCAAAAATTAAATTTCATATATAATCAGATATATTAAATATTAGTCATTTAAAATATATATTATTCAAAAAAATGAGATAAAATAAATCAATTGAAATATTTTTCCATTAATACCACATAATGTTGATCCATTTCTAATTTATTGATGGACTTCCAATCAAGATATTAAATGCTTATCCTACAATGAATCTGTAGTGAGATATAGCTGATAAACTGCATTGCATTTAGAACAATTTTATTATTATTATTATTATTATAAAAAAATAATATTCAATTGATCACCTCCTTGAGAAAGTGATAGTTTTGTTAAATGTGTAATTTCAAGTTTACTAACTGAAGAAGTTGATTTTTGAATAGTAAAAGTAGAAGAGTTCACCATTGAAGTCTCATTAGTGGTCCTGTAAATATTTTTTTTTGTAAATTAAATGTTTTCTTTCATTAAATAATTATTTTAATTAATATTTAATAATAATAAAAAATACATATACCTCGGTACTTTTTCATCTATCTTTATATTTTTATATATCATTGAAATAGGAAAATGTAAAGAAATTCATGTGTACTTGTATATTATTAGACAAATGAATAATTTTAAAATTGGAAAAAAAATATTTAGGTGAAAAGGAGGCACAAATGCTCATGTGTGTTAAAAAATATTGATATTACATTTCTTATCTAAAAAAGATTCAAGGTAAATTATTAAATATAAACATTATTTCTAAAGTTATATAATCATTTATAAATTTAAATATCAAAGTTCTAAAAAGTGTTTTCACAAGTATAAATTTAAACAAAATATAATAATATATTTTGGGGTTTTCAATGATAAATGTTTAAACATAACCATGGAATATAAAATTTAATATGAAGAATCATATAAATAACCAAATATATATAATTAAACATCCAATAGTTATTAAAAAATAATTTTTTTACACATGTAAATTTCAAAAAATAAAATTTAATTTTAATATTTACCAGATTCATTAGGAGAGTAGTTTATGATTTTCCCATATCCCTTTAGCATGATCATTTTATACTGTATGAACTATGTCTTCATTATAGTCATCATTAACCTAAAATCACATAAAAGATGTAGAAACCTCATATAAATCAATTACATCATCACAATAATCCTTAACACCTAAATTGATTCTTTTCCATAAAAAATTGACAAACCACTAATCATTCTGTGGAACAATGGCATAAAATATTTTTTTTTCATGTGTCACCATGATAAATGGTTCCTCATTGCAACTAAATATTTTCAAATCAACTAGTTTAAACCCATATTCATCATGTTTCAAAACACTATTACTAGAATCCAAATTACACTGAAACACAGTGAATTGAAATTTAGTATAATCAATTTACCATATGCCTTTAAGAGTTAAAAAACAATATTCCATTGATACAAAAAATTTGTTTTTATCTTTTGAACTCAAAAAATGCAGTGCTTTAGGGGTGAACATTATACCACTATTTTTAGAGAACACTTTACAACCAAATTTTTTTGTGTAAAATCTGTACCCCTTAATATCAAAAATAGACATGTGATCATGTTAATAGATGGCCCCCTTCCAACCATTTCAGTGTTTTTGATGCAGATATATATATGATGATTTTTTTAAACCATTAAACAAATGTATTTTTATGCTCAATCATTAACCACTTTTCATTTTTTTTCAAATATCATAATTTTAATTCAGTAATATGTGATGATATATATGATTGAACCTCATATATGTTGTTAAAAATGTATTAATGTTCCTACGTCACTTCATCACATGGAATTAACTTTACCTTTAAGAATTGAATCCCTCTAAATTCACTACCTACTATCATATTTTGAGATATAGGGAGACCAATATGCTCCACTGGATGCAAATAATTAGTACAAAACCGAATCACCTCTTCTGATAAATATTTTTGAACAATAAAGGCATCAGATTGATAAGGATTTTTAAAATATACCTTAAAATATTTTATATATCTTTCAAAAGGATACATCCATCAAAAATAAACATGCCCATATATTCTTATCTCACACAACACATGAATCATAAGATAAACCATTATATCAAAAAAAAGTAGGTGGGGAATATATTTCTAGCTGAAAAAGTATAAGAGGGACTTCATTATCCAACACATATAACAAATCATGACCAATGACTTTGCTAAAAAAGGATTTGAATAAAATTACATAACCTGATGATAGTCATTCTAACAACTGTCGGCAATATACCACATTGTGAAACTGGTAGAAGTTGTTACATCAACACTTGACAGTCCTGATATTTCATGCCTATTAATTTACAATCCTTCAATGAAAAAAAAATAATTCAAATTTTAAGAATATCCACTAGGTACATTAATACCCTAAAGATAGTGAAAAAATCCACCTTCTCAATCTTTCTTAATGTGTGAAAATTTAGAGGTAAAATTTTTATGTTTCCATTCATAATGTGAGCTAACTCCAAATATATTTCCATTGATATCAAGTCCAATCTAGCATTAAATCCATATTTTTTCTTTCTTTTTTTTGTCAAAAAAGTTCCAATAAAATGGTCATATATAATTTTTCAACATGCATCTCATCGATGTTATGTTTTATCTAAAAATCTCAAATACAGTTGATCGAAAAAGATAGATAGTTTCTTCAATATATTTGTTTTGAAGTCCATAACTTATTTTCATTCCAAATGTCAAATTAATATTTTTCACCCTATCATAATATTAATCAACTAAAAATGGTTGTTGGGTAAGATTGTATTCCTGTAAACCATTAAATTAATTTTTCAATCTATGACAGGGATGATCAATTGAAAGAATATTCAATATCCCACGTACACTATCATTCTTCCATTTCAAAATAGTTAATATGAAGTCTCTTCTTCACAAATTTTACTTGAATTATGTTCTTTAACACTATATCTAAATTAGTTTCTATATATTGGATTGTTTTTTATAACGAACATTATCATAGCTCACAAAAGAAAATATTCTTTCTTGTATGCATAAAAAATTTAACACCTATCCCCCATAGAAGTTTAAAATAATAAATAAAATTTTAAGGATACACATAAATATCATTTTCTTTTTTGCTTCAGTCTAGAAATCATCAATCTCAACATAACATATTTTTTATTCATACATATTTGTGGGGAAAAGCTGTAAACTACTAATAAAACAATCCACAAACTGTGTTGGATACTATGGATTTGACATGGATTCATTCTATCTATACACACTCCCATTCCGAGATTTCTAAATTCACTTCCAAAATCATGAAATATTTTATAAAATCTTTTCCTCTACGATGAATCAGTAGGGTGGCATAAGCTACCATCAGAGAAGCACTCATCTGAATGAAATATTAACCTTTTTACATCAATTAAATTTTCAAATAGATGCTTCAAATGAATAATTATTAGAAAGAAAAAAAATTATTTAGAAGGGGATTTAATTTTGGTACTTGAGAATGAATCAGAGTTGATTTATTATAGTTATATGAAGGGATTATTATAAGGAATTATTTGCTTTAGAATGAGGCTACATCACAATACCTGAGAATGAATCTGAGATGACCTTTTCATCAATCTTATAACATGATGTCTGATATGTAGTACATTTTGATAAATATTCATATTCCTTCCAATAAAATACACAATTATTAAGGAAAGCATGTATTTTTTATACCTCGATCCCATTGGGAAAAATATTTTATCCCCCTCATATTTAGAATCATGAAGTCTGTTTCCTTCTGGATGTTTCTCTTTTAAAATCTCAAGGAAGTTAGAAAATTTTTTACCACTCCAATCATTTCATAATTTCTAGCTAGTTAATATAAAAACTACTAATAACACTATATATTTATTGCAACCTAGGAATAATGTTATCACATAATCTATATAAAGTCATTCAATAGTTGTTGTTTTTTCAATGGTTTGAACACCTAAATGATGTTTTAATTCTTCAATATGATGCTCTTCCTAATTATATATATTTTCATCAACATTAGATTTTGAATTTTTAGTTCTTTAACCTTTCTAGATCCAACGTGTATAATTAATTATAAAACCATATCTAATGATATTGTCCATATTTTCTCTAGAATTTAACTATATCATGTTCAAACACTTCACTCATGGATAGAAAATAAAATCTATTTTTTGATGATTTTGTTTAGAAAATTTAAAAAAATCCTCAACTCCTTTTTCATATTAACTAGTGGTTCTTCATAAATTTATTCAAATATTATCCAGTCAGTACCTGAGATCAAAAAATGAGTTGATATATTAAAAAATATAATTAATTAATTATATATAAATAATGATAAATTTAAAAAAAAACACATATAATAAAAATGAATGGTAACATGATAGGAAATATCAATGAATATTAGGAATCAAATAAGCATTAATCCATTGAATCTATTTTTTTGTGAGATGTGTGTCATTCTAATCGAAAAGTACATAATTTGGTTAGAATAAAAAATGAGAAATATCATAGCAACTAATTTAAATATATATATATATATATGTATGTATATACAAACAGACACACACACACACAGATATATATATATATATATACAAATAAATATGTACATATCATTTTTGGGTAAAATAATTTTCTAATTTATGAAAATAAAAAATTTATCAAAATAAAAAAATTTAACAAAAAAATTTATAATTTAAAATCAATATCATAATAAAAAATGATGCAATAACTCAAAATTACAACTAAATGATAAAAAATTATCCTCAAAATTAAAAAAAACAACTTACAAAATTTAGAGTTCAATAAGGAAAATTTATCCACAATATGAATTTTCTCCTTCAAATTCATTAAAATAATAAACACTATAATGTTTAACAAAAAATATTGGTAGAAATGAAGATTAAAAAAGACAAAAAAAAATAAAACCATGGTTGATGGTCGATATGAAAATAGTTTTTGAAGAAAAATTACTTTCATGGATGGTCAAAAAAAGATAGATCATAAAAACATGAGTTCCACTAATCATGAAATGATGATTAAAACCGAAAAAAATCAACAAAAATCTACATTGAGGATCCTCATATGGCCGTCAGAGTCATTGCGACTTGAGATTAAAAGGGTGTTGAAGATTATAAAATAAGGGTTTTGCGATATGTGAATTATTTTAAATTGTTTTTTGTGTCAATATTTAGAGAAAACGATGATTTTTTTAGATATTGGAATTTATTTTTAGAGAAATCGACATCAAAAATAATTTTTTATCTTTTTGGCATCGATTTCCATAAAAACCCACACCAAAATACCAATGTAAGTCCATTTTGGTGATAGTTTTAAGCAAAATTGACACCAAAAAATCTTCACAAACATGTTTCTCACTAGTTTATAAGAAACCAATTTCATATTTGGGATTTTAAATCCTCGATATCTATTAGTAAAGTAAAAGATTCCTAAATTTATCCTATTATAAGGCATCAATATATTTTCTTTCCTAAATATTATTGACTATTATGAAACACTATTCAGATTCACCTTGAAAATGAAAAATTGAAAGAATAACCTTTTGATGATTTTATTACCCCATGGAATTGATTATATTTTCAAAGGATTTAATCCACCCATCATATACTATTGGGTTATAAGATCCCCAAAATATAGGAGATTGTTTCCTCGTAAATGCTCCACTATTATCATGTTACATTGTAGTAGACCAGGATGATATCTTACATAGATGTCACCTCCATTTATAGCATGTGTCAAAAGGTCCATTACATCCAATAACTTCTCAGTTCCAATTCTAACCATTTCCGATTGCGTATTCAGAAGTATATTTTCTTCTCAATTCCTCCCCACTTCATCTCCCATGTTCCCTATATAGAAAACCATTCTAAAAAAAGAATATAAGATTACTAAAAACATGGAATTCCTACAATTCAATATTATTTGAAGTTCACTATGAGGAAAAATATTATTTGTTATTTTATTAACTTTATCCTAACATCTAATGTTATCTAAACCATCTTATGATACCAACTACAGGGAACAGACCTTAAACATTACAAAATCATTATTTTTAAGTCACTGATTAATTCTATTACATCTGAGGATATTTTCAGGTTTAGAGTTTTAGAGATGTTGTTCATAACACATACATAACTAAAACATATAATACAATGTGGAAACCACCAATTAGTATCAATTTTTTCATTAATAAAAACATTTAATACAAAACATGATTTCTTTTCATGAAAAATATGCATTACTTTATACTTGAACTATTACTTTTCCTTAACCATAATTAAATACTATTAGTTTTTTTATAAAAAAAATTTGTATGAGCCCAAAAATATTACTAATGTAAAAAAAGAAATAAATATTTAGTCCATGAATACTTACTATAATTTTCCTTTACAAAATTAACTTTGTTGTCAAAATAGACATTTTCCTACCTAAGAAATCACATTTTATACCAAAATCATTCCATAAAACATTTTATTAGAAATATTTAAGTAAAAATAAAACCCATAAATATTTCTTTGAAAACATGATAGAATCTTAATTTTTTTAACAAAGTTATACTTTTCTTCATTAAAAATTATCAAATACTTTTCTTTTAACATAAACTTAATAACTTTCCTTATGAATTCATTATATTTCTATAAAAACATAGAAATATGAAATAAATTATGTAGGTAACTTGGGGAATAATTTTCTTTTCATACCTAATATTAGAGTAACCCTCATTGATACTTATGAAATAACCCTCAGATCTATACGTAAAATAACCCCCACAATTATACTTGGAGTAACCATCATATTTACATTTGGAATAACCATAATGCTCAACATTTAACATAAAAATTCCCAATTAATTGGAGGGATTTCATGGACCCACATGTATTTTGTTTATAATGGAACCAACCATAATTATAAAAAATTCCAAATAATCATAAGAAAATCATAAAACATGAATTTATACACCCTAAATACATTCCTTGAAAAAAGTAACTTATTAAATGAAAACCACGCACATACAATGAGAAAAAATTATTTGAAAATAACAATATAATATTGAAAATTAAGATTCAAAGAAAATATTATTAATTAAGGTGGGATAATCAATTCATAATGTATAAGTTAAAAAAATATTCCTTTTTTGACATATGTAAAACAAAATTAAAGAGGAACTTTAAAAGAGGATTTTTAAAAGAATGTACCTTACCTTGACTCTAACACATCACATCTGTTCTTTGTATTTCTGAATAATAAACTTATTTTAATTTCATAAATTATTAATAACCTTTTAATTTTAATTTTTCATTTTATATCACTTATTACTATGTCTGAAAATTACATAATCACTTAAGTTCACATTATAGTTTTTGACAATATTCGATACTTAAGTCTAAAATGACTTCAGTCCGTTGACTATAGTCAATGTGGTCATTAATAAATCATATATGTAATAATAATTTCTTAATTACCATTTTAATACATCAATTATACATTTAAATTCAAAATTTACATATGGTTGGGAAAAATGAACTACATTACAATCATGGAGACAATAGGTTGTACAAACACATGAGTAACTTCTCATTTTTTTAATGATCATTATGGAAAGAAGGTAAGTATTATTTTAGATTTTCATAATTATAATAAAATAATATATATATATTTATAACTATTTAATTTTACTTATATATATCATCCATGTAATGTGGTGATGAAAAACAAATAACATCACTTCGTGAAGGTGGTAGTCCACACGTACACATGAACAACATTATCATTTTTTTGTGCATGCAAAGGTACGAATGTAAGTGACATATTTTATTTTAATAATGATAAATATTTCATTAATATCATATATAAACCTAAATTCCATCATTACCAGTCTTGAGATACTCTAATGGAAGATGAATTATATTGATTCACGAGGTGGTAGTACATTGTACACATAGATGATGATTTTTCCCCATTTTATGGAAGATAAGATGAATATGGGTCACAAAACAAAAATAAAAAAAACTTAGTATATGAAGGATATTGGATATATTATTTTTGCATGGTTGAAGATGATTTCCAGGAGGTATAAGAAGAAACAAAACTAAATGGTGCTATTGAGAACTATACCTCTTAATTGGAAAACCACTTTTTTAAACACCTAAATCCCAATAAGATTGGTTTTATTCATAAAAATTCTATAGAATGTGGGGGTGCAGTATAGTATTGTATTTGGGTAGTTATTGTTAGAAAAATGGTTTTTATGTGTGAATAAATGAGAAGAATAATTCCCTTTAAATAGAGAGGGGATGATCACTCTTGGAATTTCACCAAATATTAAATTAATATAAATTATTTATAAATTTAAAAGATCACCAAAGTGAGTTATTTTGAATATAAGATGATAAATAGTTGAAATAACACAAAAAATAAACATTTTATTTGTTTTGACTCTATTTATAACACTATCTTTTGGTTTTAACCTTATTTAAGCCCTTTAAATCTTACAATGACAACATGACTTTTTTACAATTTGAGGGTTTATATAGTTACTATAAAATGAAAAAATGACGATAAATAGAAAATGGTTGATATTTTAATACTTATCATAATCTATTGGACATGTTTTATAATTTTATTAATTTTATATCATTTGATAAAATATTATTTACTATAATGTATCCATAATGTCAATTTTAGAACTATTCATTACATTGAATTTAATAATGTTAACAGAAAATAAAAAATTTGAAAAAATATACTTTATTATATCTATAACATTTCAAGGACATAAATAATATTATTTTATCACATTATTTATCCTAAATTATACTTATTATAATATTTTTAATATCATTTATTTTATTTTTCCATGAATTGAACAATTATTGCATCAGTGTTGGGAAAAACATTAAGGTAACAATTTATTACATAGAAATTTAAAATAAAATACCATGAAGAATATAAATCATTTATATTTAAAAATAATATTTGTTTCAAATATATCCTTTGTATAAAACCATATTAAAAATATTTTACTTATTAAAACAAGAGGGTGTTATAATTGACTTTTAATTAAATAAAATAGTATCAATGTAATAATCTCATCCAAGTGGCCCCAAAAGGTTATAAATGCATCCTTTGTATTATAAGTTAAGAGATATAATAATCTAACAAAATTTAATAAAATTATTAGTTAATTTTATTGTTCTTATCATTTTATTTTTAACCATTAATTACCTATTTTTCCCTTTACAATGGTAACAAAAATTATTAAGTTTACTATTAAAATTGAACAAAATAAAAGGGAAATATTTAATAGATTTTGATCCTATTATTCCAAATATTGAATACATTTTTTAAAATTCATAACCAAAAATTGATGGAATTTAAAATTAAATGGAGAAACAAAAAGAAAACAGATTTTTAGGAAAATGAATTTTTAAATATAAAATTTTTTAATTCTAAATTCGTGTTTAAAATACATATTCTAAACATAATTAAATTAATTTAAATCAAAATTATCTAATTAAAATTTAAAACTAATCCAAAACATAATATTTTGTTGTAAATACTCTAAAATAAAAATAACGTTTTCAATAAAAATCAGTATTTTTACTATTCTTTGAAGAATCAATATTTTTAGAAAATTATCCAAAAATAATTATTATTTTATTTTAAAGTTCTAAATTAAAAAATAAAATTAATTTTTCTACTTAAAATTGTATAATTTGAAAATTAATTTTTTAATATAACCCTATAAGAAATGAGTTTAATAAAACTGTTATTATTATTATTTTTATAATTAGTCAATATATTTATAATCAATACAAATATTTAATTAAATAATACTAATATATATATAAAAAATTAATTCTATTAGTACCTAGGTTTTTACATATACCATCTTAATTTACATCCCTTGAGAGATATGACAACATCACTCATGTGTATAGTAGACTACCACCCCAAGAAGTGATGTGATTCATTTTTCTCTAATGATTTACATGAAAGGTTGTAAGGATAATGTTAATGAATATATATGATATTTATGATTTAAAAATAATTATAGAAATATAATACCACATCTAAGCTCTCACCTTCCAATTCATTGGATAGTAATAACGCTGCTTATGTGTACGTGTGGAATACCGCCTCCATATAGTGATGTAAAATTATTTTCATTTAATTATTTTACATGGATGTAAATAAAGATAGTTTTTATTCATATAAATTATATATATTACATAATAATTATTCTAGAAATGTTAATTAATATTTATTTCCCATTCTTTCCATCCACCGAGATAAAATGGGAATAATGTTCATGTGTACGTATGACCCACTATCTCCATGAACGGTGTAATCCGTTTTCTATATCTAACATTAATATATTAAAATAAATACATATCTAATTAATATATATGATATATATATATATATATATATCATGGTTAATTGTTTATATAATTTAACCATTATAAAATTAAAAGGACCAAAATTAATGAAATAAAACATACAAGAAAAATAATGCAATTATCACAAGAAACAATGATTTTAACCAAGGATTTTGAATAAATGGGTGATAAAAGATGATAAGTAAATCACATATGATAATATATATATGAGTATGGTTCAATAATAGATTTAACATTAACCTATATTTTTAATAGAGGAGGTTCTGACACATATGATTGAAGTCGAACCAAAGGTAAGAGTTTCTCGTCTCACTTTTAATTTTGTGAGACAGATTCCAAATTATCCACTTATTCCTTTGTGATGTGTACATACTACCCACTTCAAGATTTTATACCACGAAAATACTTCTCTTCAGGGTATTTAATTTTTCATTGGATGTTATTTCTTTTATGGGTCTTATGATTCAAAAGCTAACAAAATTGCATGGTTTTATTTCACAGTCTCATCATTATTCAAGTTTTTTTTGTTGAAGTCTCCATTGGGGGAATTATTTTTTATTTCTATAAAAAATGAATTCATTTACATATACATTATATCATTAAGAATTTAGTTATTGATATTCCATGTTATTATTTAATTAGTTATAATATCCATGCTTATGTTTCCAGCTCAAGTAATTATTTATTCAGAATTATTTGATCATCATTTATTCCTTCCATATTATGCACATGTTATTGATTAAATGAAATTATTTTTAGTTATTTAAATTTCCATATTTATTATTACTTATTTATTCATAGATTCCTCTTTATTCATACCCTTACTGAGAATCAATTCTCACTATGTTATTTTTTTTTATTTTGTATAGGAAACCATGAAGTGTATTATTATTGATACGTAGGGATATGATAAAGGAGTAGTAGTTTACTCAAAGAAATTACATTGGTTTATTTTATGTTTTTAATTATAGTGTGAGATTCAAACATATATCTATTTTACCAATACACCTAAACTATTTATTCTTTCAAAATGTGATACCTTATGTCTAGTTCTAATGTAGTAAAGTATACCCTAGCTTTGGGTAACTGTGGTCAGGGCCATTACATGTTACAACTATTTATAACTTCCAATTAAACAACTACTTTAAAAATATGATATTTAACTTAAATAAATTATGTTTCATTTCAATTAAGTTTTTTTTTCAGTTGAAAAAAATATATTTAACACAATTTTTATTTCTTGGAGTAATATTCACTAAATTCAAGGGTCATTAAATTTTACCCCCAAAATAACAAATTTAATCATTCAATTTAATTACTATATTGAAAAAAAGTGAGGATACCTTGTCTCATTACATCCTCAGGTTCCCACATAGCTTCCTAAAACATTTTATTCCACCATAGAACATTAAAAAGAGGGTTGGTCTTATTCCAAAACAATTTTTCTCATTGATATATTATTTCCACTGATTATTCCTCATATGAGAGATCATGTCATGATTTAATGACTTTTAAGTTCAATATATGGGAAGGTTCTGGTATTTACTTATTCATATGTGATACATGGAACACATCATGTATATAAGAGAGGTTTGGAGGGAGTGATATATAATATGTTACATCCCCAGAATGATCAAGGACCTTGAAGGGACATATATACCTATGGAAAATATTTTCTTTCCAAATATCATAAATATATTCCAAGTATAAATCTATAGGAACACCTTAAGACCAACATTAATCTCTAGATATTTTTGATGATTGTTTTTTATAACTATTTAGTTTAATTTTATCCTTTATTTCTTGGACAAGGTCATGTTTTATCCACTTCCCATATCTAACTTTACCCCAGCAGGTTGGAGTCCTACATCCCTTCGCATAAAAATCCACATATGGTGATATCTAAATGATTGATTGGAAATTATTGTTATATGAGAACTCTTCCATGGGTAGTTTTTTATCCTAAAATCCCTGAAAATTCCATGAATTAGATATTAACATATCCTCAAGAGTTTGAATATTACTTTCAAATAGACCATCAATATGTGGGTGATTCCAAGGAATTTCTTTTGGACACGTCATCCACCATAGCTGGAGGGAGACTAATTTTTTTGCAAATTCCCTTGCAACACTCAGTTTCCTAGGTGGGGGAGTTATCATATTTAACGGTTTGGGTTCTCTTCCGCGGGAGCGTCTGGTTTCTGCGCAGAAATATTCACTTGGCTTACATTATTTCTGCCCCCTTGAGGGCCTCTGTAATGAAGGTACATGACCTTTCCTTAAAGATAATTAAAACAAGTACTTTTCATTCAGTATCTAATAATTGCTGAAGTATTTATCTAAAACTCAAGGAAAACCTCATATCTCATTTGATATAATGGAGAGTGGTACTCTAGTAGCCTTATCAACTCCCTTATGTATATCTTGTCATGTTGGTCAAGTGAGAAGTATTCTTTGATCGGAATAAAATGTATTGAATCTAAAAGGAGATCCATTATAACCCATATGAAATTATGGCCTTGAGACATCATATGGATTCCTATGAAAAAAACTTAGTGATGTTTTCTTATTTCTAGATTTCAATGTATAATGGTTTCATTATCCCTTAAAATTTTTTCCATTACTTCTTTATTTTTTTGGTATACTAAGTATCATGATCTTATTTCTAAAATAATTCTCTTCATGTTATCCCACCAAAAGTTTTGTTATAGATATCTATATATCTCCATGATTCCTTGGTGAATAGAGAACGATGCGTTATGTACATCATCCAATAGTTTCCACTTTAGTACTGGTTTTTATGAGACACATATCTGTATTCTAAACTTGATAAATCTATATTTATCCAAATTGAACTTCGGAATATCTTTTTCCTTTTTTGGTAGCTCTATATCATCTTTATATTCCTCTATAATCTTGACATGAATGGATGACTAAGCTATCATTTGGTAAATATAGGATTTATTCCATCCTGTTATGTCTTCAAGATTCAACCATTTTAAATTCATTATTATTAAATCATTTTTAATCTCCATAATTTATATGTTAGTAGAATGTTTTCCACTTAGAGCATCATTTCCCTTGTTTTTATTCCCATGGTAAAAATGTATTAATCAATCTTAGTCTTTTATCAATTCTAACTATCTACAATGGAGTATGATCTTTTTCTTTTGAATATATACTTTAATATATAATGTATAGTATATACATCATATGTATTTCCATATATATAATTCCACTAAAACCTTAAGGAAAAGATCACTACAGTAATCTCCTGATCATGAACTATGTAATTTTTTTCACGAGTCATTAGTTGATGTGAAGTATGAACTATTAAATTTTCATTTTTCAAAAGGGAGTATCCTAGAACCTTTAATAAACCATCACTATATATATATATATATTAAAAAACCTTATAAACTTCATGATAATGTAAGACCTCGTTTAGTGAACAATCTCTTCACAAGGTTCATGAAACTTTCCTCATATTCTTCTATCTAGAGGAACTTCACTCCATTCCATGCCAACATGGTTTGAGGGTTGAACAATCATGTGAAATTACTCAAAAATCACTGGTAGTATCCAACTAATGTAACAAAACATTAAATTTCTATCATAATGGTTGGTCTTATCCATTTTTCAATCACTTATGTCTTTAATGAGTCTATATATATACCCTCTCTAGTGATAATAGGTCCCAAGAAGGATACATTTTTATCCAAAATTCCCATTTTTTGAACTTGGAAAATAATTTATCCTTTCATTCGGTCTTTATAACGATCCTAAAATTATATTAATTTTATTATTTTCTATTAGAATATATAGGAATATCATCGATAAAGACTACAGAAAATTTATCAAGGTAATATCTATAGAATCTATTCATCATATACCTGAATTTAGTATGGGAAATTATCTGTCATAAAGGCATTACGATCATTTTATAATGAAATTATCTTCTGAGGAAAGATGTATTGAGAATATTTTCTCACTTTTCCATTAATTGATAGTACCCATATCGAATACCACCATTAATGATGCTTTGAGATACCCTAAGTTGATAAAACAATCATCAGTATGGGGTCTAAGATACTTTATATTGATCATGATTTTTTAACATCATGATAATCTACGAAAAGATGTATTTACCCATCCACATTTCTGAAAATTAGGACTAGTTCACCCCATAGTGAATAACTTGGGCTTACAAATCCCTTATCTAGATTCTCATGAATTTGTTTCTTCAATTCTTCCAACTCAATAATGGCCACAATACAAGGAATTTTTGATATAGTTATAGATACAGGTGCATTTTCCACTTAAAACTCATCTTCTCACTTTTGGGAATGACCATATATTTCCTTGGGAACAACATAAATATACTATCATATGATTAACATGTCTCCAATGTTGAATTCATCTCCAACCATTTGAGATAAGAGTTCCTCATTTTTAAGTATCAAGAACCATATTATAGAATTATCTTCTAAAGGGGTCGTAATCATAATTTCAATGATATTTGATAATGGGATGATTTAGGATATGAAATTTGATCACCTTATCCTGAAATTGATATGATATCTATTTTGGGACAGCTAATCCATGCCCATTATTACCCTTAATTAGTCCATGATAACAAGAACTAGATCCATAGGATATATCTGCCCATAAATATATATTTTAGAATAGTTTTACACTTTGGATGAAATCATCAAAATGATAAGGGATTTCATAGATAAATCCATATTCAAGGCTAATGGTTGAAAATCTATATTCTTAGAAAATTTTCATGATACTAAAATAACATAAAGAATAAAAATAAAATAAGGCATTCTCAATTATAAATGGGAGGATAAGTGTACCTTTAACTAATTTTGTGTCATAGTTATCTTCATTGTTAGGGATTATATATTTTCTTACTTATTTCCTTATACATAGAGATTACTGAAGATGGTTTTCACCATTAACCATTGGATTGGTGCATTTATTGGTGTAATTCCAAAAATCTTTACAACAGAATCCTTTGAGTGAAGGTGGTACATTAGGTTGGGAGTTCATTTACTCCCATTAATTATCCAATCTATTTTCCTATTTTATATAATGAGATGCATGATGGAATATATTTATATATAAAAAAATATTCCCAAACCTTTTAGAAAATTCCCCACATGATTCTCTCCACATTGTTAGTACACAAAAAGATTTTTCTTCTTCTCTCAGTGTGATTTATCATTCAGGTGTTCTTAAAACTCAATTTTATTCTTATATAGAAAATAATAATAAGAATGTGAGTCTCCAATATCAATTTCAAACATTAGATATAATAAAAAAATCACTTCATAGCATCAAAAATATCTTATAGATAATTTCTTTTGAATACTTATTTTTAAACCACTAAAGAATCAGAGGATCTTTCCTTCAAAGTTTGTGATAAATCTGGAGGCATGCCTTATGAGTCACATGAAATTTTATTCATATATACCAATGTATTTACCCACCTTTTGTTCCAAATAAAGGATTTTTATCACTATTTTCTTGTAAATTATTATTTGAAAATATTTAGGGAAGAATATCTTCTTAAACGCCTCCCATTCTTTCGAGTTAACATCTTCCATTATATTCATATAATTAATAGAATTAAACAATTATTAAACTGAAAATTCAATATAATAATCAACTAGAATGAACTTATCATGTCCCAATCACCACATACAAGAAAATAACTTCTCTATTTCTCTAATCCACTGCTCAATATTTATTGTGTTAGAATACCAACTAAAGGAGTATAGATGTTTCTACATAATGGAATCTTGAAAATGTTTATCCTTCCTTGGTGATTTTAGTAGATCACCATGTTTCACATTATTATTCATTGGTAAGTAGAGTTGAGTGGGAATCACTATAAGATTATACACACCTACTCCCATCCTATTTGGTTACTCATTGGGAAAATCACAACATTACCCATCACATCCATTATTTACATGGTTTCTTCTTTTTAAAACCATTACATAAATAATGGAAAGTTTTGGAATGAAAATATTATAAATTTTTAAAGTAAAATATAAAAATAGAATAATTAACTCATAAATGAGGTTCATAACATAACTTATCAATCTCTAAGTTTAAATCTAGCTTATCCATCAAAATTTCATATTAGGTTCTATAACCTAAATATGTTCAAATATATTATAATGGTTCATGAATATCATGAAAATTTACAATGAATATCCCTCAAGAGTATCAAACCAGGTGTGATGTTATTCCCCTATTTCATGCACTAAGTGAAGATTGAGATAACACCTAATTAATATATTTCAGAGTTATTACCCCAAGGTGCATCTATACGCAAACATACACCCACTTGTTTGTATCCATACATGGATGTAGTCTCTTGAAAACCACACAAACTATACTTCACCAAAATTTTAGGAAGTTTTAATTTATTTATACATATTAATAAGGTTATCAATAATGTTATCCAGTCATAATCACCAAAAATACTAAACGAATCTCAAAAAATAATTAAACTTACGCTAATTCCAACTAAAATGACCAATACATTTTATACATTCCTTATAAATGAATATTCATTTAATATCACACTTAATAAAACCCCATATAGAGAAACATTAGGTTTAGTGACTTTGGAGACTAGATACATAAACAACTTATTCCATAATGTCTTCAACATGTCCCATAAAAGACTTTTTTACATGTTATCCTTTAGTCACATCATACAAAATAATCTTATTTCTAACATCGAGAAATGAAACATAGTAAAGGGTGATATTAGATGACATGTAAAGAAACACATTAGAGATAACACTCAAATATCAAAAGTGATCATAAGAAAAATATGTGGGTATAAGATAATTATAATAGTCGATGAAAATAACATTGGGAGATCATACCCAAAAAAACTGGTATTTTAATTCATATTTCAAGTCCTATGGACTTAGGAACAACATAATAAATGATCCATCATTACATGAGTTTGATAAAAAGTTTGAGTTTCAATCTAAAATAAGAATAAAAACCATAAAATAGTGGATTAAGAAACTTTTTCCTTCCACATATAACATAATGAATCTAAAATTACATTCATTCACCCCTTCACATAGTGGATTAATAATCACCTCCCTATCTCCATAATTATCTCATGAGATATCCGAATTTACCCAATACCTTGGAGGGATATACAATTCTGGGTCCACCTATCACATAATGAAAACTATACATATGTGTTCTAGGAGATCATGAAAATATTAATATTAAAAACATCACTTAATGAACCCATAAAAAAGGTATATTATTTAAAAAAATATTTCAGTTTTTTCAAAATTAATACATAGAAAGAATGTGGATGGTAGAACAAAAATGTACAGAGCATCAAAGGATGTTGATAATGATTAAGACACCTTTGTAAGAATATCAGATAAATCACTATTCTAAATAAAATGCAATATTTTTTTCTTATAAATCACTAAGAATTATAATTATTTAGAATAGTTTTTAAAATATGGAATTCAAGATTCATAAAGAATAATTTTAATAATGGTGGAAGAATCTGTTCTCAAAGAAAATGTTAAAATGAGATAATTTTGATAGAAATGACCCATGTGGAAAATTTTAAAATATAAATTTAAAAAATATACAATGAAATTAATATTAAAATAAAATAAACTTAATAAATTTTTTAATCATATATAAAGACATCCATAAAATCATCCAGTGAATGTAGACAAAGAGGAGAATTATTCCCAACCCAAAAGAAGAAGTGGGGTTAGTTTCACATGTAAGTATCACCTCAGGTAAATTATTTTATCATGGGACCTTAAATGTAGAGAGAATATTTAAAACCACAAGAATAACTAGAGGATAAAAATCATATAGTTTTTTAGAGACTAATTTCACACACTTTTCTCCTAGATTTAAATTTATTCCAAATAATATTTATTTAAAAAGGATATAAGAAAGAAACACTTATGAATTTGGTAACTTTTAGATCAAAATCCTATGAATGAAAACAAATTAGATAGATCTTATAATATATTTAATTTCATGAGAATTATAATACAAATACATAAATTGTAATTATATACACCACACAAAATAAAACTATTTTTAAATATGGAATTCTTCTTAAAGAGGGAAAATTGAGAGAAGAAACCCTTAACTTTTTTACTCTTGACTACTAAAAAAGATCTTTAGATTCCTGTATATTAAAAATAACCATATTAATCCTTTATTCAACAATATTATTAATATTAATTTCTTTTTATATTATTAAATTATAATTATTTACTACAAATATATTCGATAGTTAATATTTATTTTATTCATAAGATGTTAGTAATGCTGATAGTTTCACACATGTTTCATAATATAATCATATAAGTCCATTATTCGATAAAAATTTCATAATTAAAATATTATAAAAGGTCTTTTAAAAATTATTTTTTAATTATTTATTCCCTCCTATGTATTTTGGTAAACTATAGGCATGGTTTGTGAAAGGAATCCATAACAAGGTTTTTTTGAGCATTTTACTTATATCAATGGATTGATTAATAATGGTCATTAATTTTAATGTCATATCATCTGAAATATATTTATGGAATATATGACTATTTAATATAATATATATTTAAAAAATATATTTTATAGTAATACATGTAAATAGGTTTTTAAAAATGATACATATTGTCTATAGAGGCGCTAATTCACACATACAAATACACAACATTTTCATTTTTTCAATGAAAATAAAGGATGAATTATAGATAATTATTTATTTTTAGAGAATGAAAATTATTTTATAAATATAAAATTTATTTGTTAAATTCATATTTATAACTATACATTTATTATGGGGATGAAAAATGAAATTGTTTAGTTCATAGTGGTGTTAGTTCGTACCAATGCATGAATAGTGTTTTCATTTTTTGAATAGTTGGGATGTAGGTAAATAAACAGTTAACCCATAATCATAATAAAAATTAAGTATAAATATGATAGTTTTTAAATTATTTTAGTGTGGTTAGATTATATTTAGATGATATATAAGATAAAATAAATTAATACAAATCATAAAGGAGTGATTAAGAGATTTTACCTTACCTCTTGAGACAAATCCTTGCGCATTCCTATAATAGTATTTGGTGAGATCTAAATAACAAGAACTTTAAAGATAGAGTTTGGAAGAGTTTTAGGTATAGTTTTTTATGATAATAGTATTTTTAAGGTGAATTAGGTTGGTTAATGGATCCTTTTATATGTTATAGGGGTTCCACTTTTGTAAATGGATATATCTTTAATTATTGACATGACATTTTCAGAAGAAGTTTGATACTATAGTAGAAAATAATTTATATGGGTTGAGTTTTTTTCTATACACATCTCATCCTCACAAATAAGGGATAATGGTTTTAGATATTTATGCATTTTTCTCTTAATTATACTTTTTCCCATAATTTAATTTACCGTAATCATTATTTTTAACATCAATAACATGTTTTTATGACTAGATATGGAATTAAAATTATTACCTAATTTTGATATGATGATACTAAAAATTAATTTTTTTTATAATATTAATTTCTTAAAAGTGATATTAATTTTAAATTAATTAATGTATAACACATAAAAATGGTTTCTAGATAAACATATCTTTGGTTTCCAAAATGTCAATTAAGGGTTTGTAAATTAAAATTATAATTTTAAATGTATAATTATACTTAATAAATAATTATTATATTCATAAAAATGTTGTATAGATTTTTTTAGATAGTCTTATATCCAAATTATTTCTTAAAATTCATGTTATTTTGTACAAATGGTATTTTATACAATTCACCTAAAAAGTAATATTTCTAGAAAAATGTTAAAAATTAAACTTAATATAATGTTTGTAAGAAGAATCCAAAAAAATGTAGTTAATGCTTTAAAATTTAAATTCTAAAATTTAGTGGCTTATCTTTTAAATGGGAATATATAATAATATAAAAACTAGTTTTATAAGGAAATAACTTTTTAGATATTATTAAACATTATTCATATTTCATACAAATCATTGATTAAGTTAATGTAAATATATTTTTTATATGAATAGTATATTTATCATAATTTAACTATAATATATTTATTTTCATAAAATAACGATGAAAAGTGTTTAAAAATTCAATTGTTTAAAAAAAATACATTTTTAAGATCAAAATTTTTTCATTGGTTGTTTAGCTATAGTAATTGAATTTAATTTGTTAATTATTGTTAAAAGAAAACTTTTTATTATATATATATATATATTTTATAATGTGTTTACCACTATTTATACCTACAAATTCATCAACTATATTACAATAGTTAAATTTATCTCAATATGATGTTTTATGGTTCGTTCTGGTTTGATGAAATATATACGATAATATATTTAACAAAAATTATTTTTTAAGGTGGAATATTTGATAAAATCATGGGTTATTACAATTAGGATTATATTTTGTTATAGAGTGTTTATATAAATCATTAATAGAAACTCTAAACATGTTTTGAAAAAAATCTAAATGATGTTTTGAGTGGATTTTACAAGTTGTACATTTGATGTAAAACATGGTAAAAATGAATGATAGATTTTATGAAATTAGTTTTGGAAGATATATAGAATGAGTTTTAAATATAGTTTCACATGTTATTAAATATGATGTTCCATAATTTGAATATGACTGAAGTCTAGAAATATTTTGTGAAAGTGGGGGATTTAAAGAACCATATATTAAATTTAAACCATGGTATTGTGGTATTAATGATGTTTTATTTTGATCTAGATTAAAGAACATTTATATATTGGTTACTATGTCATGGTTTAGTTTATGGAATTACACGTGTTATGGGACAATGTACAATTTGATCTTATTTTGTCTATGATTTTATAAATGGGTATATAATTATTTGTTAATGATGCTAAATGAGTCCCATATGTTACAAATTAATTATATAAAAAGTGAAATAATCATATAGTTAATGATAATTATAATGTTGTAAAATGTTTAAAAATGTTCGGTAACATTTTATATATAATGGAATCCCATAATGACTCACCTTATTCTGAGGAGTTTAATTAAAAGGTTTCTATAAATAAATTAAATTGTTTTGAAGGGGTGTATATAATGATCCCTCAAGAAGTTAATTTAAAATGGGGGTGATGAGATCTAATATCAATTAATACATAGCCAATATAACAATGGTCACTATACAGAGAGTTAGTTAATTCCTTGAAACACTATTCTATCATATGGTGTAGTGTTTATATAACTATAAAATTGTTATAATTCTATGAATTTTTCCATGATACCTTAATTCACGATTTTTATTGGTCTCTTCATGTTAAATTTTTTTAACAACATTCTCATGGATTCATTGGAGGAAAATTAAAATCTATAATATATGTTTTCAGATCTGATTGTCACACTACAATTTACATATCCATACAATGATACTAAAAAGGTCTATAAATATTAGGATAATAATTTGGAGAAAATTATAATGATTAAATTAATTATAAATTGATATACCTAGATACCTATTATAGGGGTCATTCTAGAGAGATGTTGGATAGGACTAAGGGGAAGAACAATGGTGCACACATGATCCAAATTTTACAAGCTCTTGAGGCTAAGAATAGAATATTGATTAAATTATTAATGATTGTATTTATTTATTATAATTTTATTTTAGTACCATACTACAGCTCTATCCCTTATTATTTTTGATAATAATATACAAAAGCGAAATACAGTATCCTAACCATTGATTACCATGGATTAGACACTCAATAAAAAGAGTGAGAGAACCTTATGAAAACCCCTATTCTATGTGGGTTACTTATTTCTATATCTATCATTATTGATTCATTTAATTTGATATCCATTTCCACTTACTAGTGAAGCAGACATTATTATGAGATTTGGTGTTTGTGTAAATTGAGATTAACCCCTAAAGTGGTGGTATACTTATTGAACCCATTGAGGACAATGTTTAACATTTTTTTATATTTGTGTAGATTAATTTGATACAATTTTAGGTTTATTAGGTTGTTTATATATTTTTTTAGATTCCCAGAGATGAGTTTAATATGTATGGAGGTGATTTGAAGAAGTATGGAGTTCATATAAAACATCATTATTTTTACAAAAAATGGAAAAGGCATTCAGAATATCTCACAAGTGAATATTTTAAATCTTATTAGAAAGATTATACTGGGATATTAAATATCATTCAAGTGAAATGTATTATAATTTTTAGGATATGTAAGATCATTAATATCCACCAAGTGATATGTTTCGTAACATCCTTTTAATGAAATGTACAATCTTTTAAGTGATTTTTATGATGTTTATGAGGATATATAATATTTTATAAAACATATGGAAGGTTATTTGTAAGTTTACAGAGTAAATATAATATGTTTTTGGGCACATGTCAGATTAATCTAAATCTTTGTAAGTTTTACTTGGAAATTATGAAGGGAAAGTAATATCATTTAGTTTTTAAAATGAATTCTTCCAGTTGAAAAGTGAGTTATAAATCATATGATGTTGAAGATGTTAATAAATTATTTACATATCATGTGTAACAAACCGTCTTGAGCTTTTAACTAAACTAGAACCAAAACCAAACTTCCAATGACCTAAGGGGAATACCTTATCCCCATGGGATGATGACAAGTGATAGGGTAGTAGAATAAAATAGATGGGAATGATTTCTCCCAGATAAAAAAGATAAAAAATAATTAGATAAAATGGAAGGGAAAATAAAATCTCCTATGATCCTCTAACTCCGTCACATAAAAAAACCTTTTTTACACTTTTAAATCCATAAATACAGTGTGATACCAACAACCATAAATAAAATCATTATAGAAAAAACTTAAAGGGATTAATTGGAAGTTAATTCTATGATATTAAATGGTACGTTAGGATGAACATACTACCAAATCATGTAATAGGAACTACTTACCGATATGATTTAAATCATTAAAAATTTAATAATTTCATACAAGAACATTATCCCCTATTACCCCTAGCCACACCGCATCCAAACTCAGATCTCATTATGACAATCAAACCTGAATATGAAAAATGATAATTGGCATACAAACATAGAGTGGTGTGAGTAAGGTGTGTTCTCAATATCCTTGTAGGTAATCACTAAAAAGTCCATGATCTTATTTTACAAAATAAAAAAATGATAGTTTTAAAATCATTTTGAACATAACTTTAATAAGTTATCTATTAAAAACCAAGAGTTACTAATTTTTTTGTAAAACAGTCATTTATTTTATTTAAATGAAAACATTAACTTGAGTATAGTTCCCTCAACCAAAGTCTTGTTTATTAAGAAATTATATTCTTAAATCATTTTTCTAGGAAAAAACCTATGAAAACATTCCTTATAATATTCCCTTTTCATTTTAACTTTAAAATGAAACATGGAAGGAGGAACAATAAAAAAATGAAAAATTATGGAAACGATATTTAAATAAGGATAAATAAAAACTAAAGTGTAAAAGAAGTAATAAAGAAATATAAAACGGGTAGTAAACAATACAAAAAACTTACTCCATAAAAGCGGTGGTGGGGACCATGTAACATGTAACACCACAAGTATAATCCATGACACATGGGAAAAGCCCTAAAACAATAGGTCACAAAGGTAACTGTATCACACATGTAACAGTAGATGAATATGTGAAACTAATAAATTAATTTAACTCAATCCTCTATAAGACAATAAGATGACCCCTATATAGCACCTAAAATAAGCTAGAGTAACACCCATGTAAAGACCAAAAATATTATACCACGTAAAACTGATGTTATGTGTGAAAAAAATAAATTACACGCTACAACCAATGTAAAAAAACCAAAAAATATTATAATAGAATTACTAATAAATATATTATAAATACTATTATGATTAAACATTAATATATTTTACCTTATAAAGACAAATAATTAATATGAGTTAATATGGAAAAGGGTTATTTTTAATAAAACTTGTCTTCTTTTTATTATGTATTTCCTTTAAGGATTTTTTTAAACATCTATAATTTAAATTTGAAAAAATAAAATTTATTTATGAATTCCTCACATCAAAATTTACATAGTATAAATGTTTAATTTTTTTTGAAAATGGATGATTTTTTTGTCGAAAAATATATTTTTTTTTGAAAATTATAAATTTTCTTGATTTTATAATTATGTAAGAGTATAAATGATGATTAAAAATTCTTTAATGTTAAAAAAATCATTAAATAGAATTATTAATTTTAAAATATTCTTTTATCTTATAAATCCTATTTCCAACATTTTTAGAACTAAATTAAATTGTTACCTTTATAAAACATTTAAAACCAAACATGGTTTATTTGCATGAAAAATCATCATGAATTTAAACATAACGTATACATTTCCCATTACCATCCTTAAACCAGGTGATTTTTTAAGACATGAAAGGAGAAAAAAAACATTTGTACGGTATATAAAATTAATGAAAAAAACTATTTTTCTATAAATACATCTAAAAATATTCATTTTTTAAAATAAACATTAGGCTCGAAAAAATATTTTTTTACCCAATAGATTAATTTTTCTTCCCAAATCCTTCCAAAAAACATTTCATAAGAAATATAAAAGGGAAAATAAAATAAAAAAGGCTTCTTTGAAAATAGGATAACCTCCGGAAAATATTTTCACAATGTTATACTTTTCAACCTTAAGTAGTAACATAAACATTCTTTTAAACAAAACTAAATAACCTACCTTATGAAAACAATAGATTTCTATAAAAAATATAAATCATAAATAAATAATATAAGAATATTGGGAATAAGTTTCTTACAATACTTACATATGGAGTAACCCACATGTATATATATTAAATAACCATCATGGTTATACATGAAATAACCCTCACAGTTATACATGAAGTAACCATCACATTTACACTTGGAATGACCATCACTGTCAACTTCTAACATAAAAATACACAATGAATTTGTGGGATATCATGAAACCAAAAATATTTGGTTTACAATTGAACAATATATATTTGAAAAAAATTCCCTAGAACCATAACATAATCATATAACTTTAATTCTTTCATTATAAAAACATTCCTTGAGGAAAATCACTTATTTAAAAAGAATACCCACACATACAAAGGGAAGCTTTTTCTTCGAAAATAAGAATGTAATATTATAAGGGAAGCTTAAAATAAAATATTAGTAATAAAGGAATAAAAATAAGATCATTCCATATAAGTTAAAAAACATTCCTCCCATATTTTTTTAGAAAAGTCATAAATCACATCATTTAAAAAATGGTAAGTAGCATCCTTTCAAACTATTTTGATAAAATAAATAAAATGTGGGTCAAAAATAATTTTAAAAATCATATAAGTATAACAAAAAAAATTATTTAAACAATTTTTATAAGACATTCATATGGGTATAGAAGAAAAATAATGTTTTATGGGAATCTTTAACAGATGGCTTTAAAAAGAAAGTCCCTTACATTTAGCCTGATTCATCCCATATGTTCTTTATCAACATAAATAATAAAAGTAGGTTAATTATTTAAATTATTAAGAATATTTTTAATGTTTATTCGTCCTTTTATATAACTTATTTCCATGTTATATATGACTAATTTATAATTTATGTTCACATTAGACGTTTTAATTACATTCAATACGTAAGTCTAAGATGACTTCAGTAATTTTATTATGGTAAAAAATTTCAACATTAAATCATATATATAATAATAATAATGAAATAATTTTCATTATTATAAATCAATTATACTTTAAAATACATATATTAAATGTGGTTATGAAAAACAAACTATGTTATATGTCTTGGAGAGGGTATGTCGTACGTACATATGAGTAACGTTTCAATTTTTGAATGATAATTATGGAATGAAATTAAATATTATTTTACCTCTATAAAATTTAAATAATAACATATATATTATTATTTTTATTTAAATATTGTTATATATATTTTCCATGTGATTTGGTGATGAAAAATGAATCCTATCACTTTGTGGTGGAGGTGGTCCACATATACGCACAAACAACATTATCATTTTTAATTTCATTGAATGAAAAGAACAAAAATGAAATATTGTCTTTTGAAAGTTTTAAATTTTTCATTAATATCCTATATAAGATTTACTTCCATAATTATAACCAATCTTGAGGGACAATGATGGAAAACAAATTACATCAGTTCGCGAGGCGGTAGTCCTCCATACACTTGAATGATAATTTAGTTTTCCATTTGATGCAAGAGGAGATATATAGAGGTCATTACACTATAATAATAACATATAAATATATTTAAGATAATATATTTATTAAATTATAATGGTTAAAAAATGATTTAGGTATGTGGAGGAAGAAAAAAATACTAAAACATGCAGATAAAAACTATACCTCTTCTTTGGAAAACCTTATTTTCTAAACATCTTAAGACCTATAAGATTCTTGTTATGCCTAAAAATAAACCTATAGAATTATTTTAGTGAATATAGTAACGAATTTGGGTAGGTATTATACTAAAAAAATACGTTTCTTTGTGTGATGAAATAACTGTAAGAGGTGTCTATTTATAAGAGAGGGGAGGAGCACTCTTAGAACTTATCAAGATTTAAATTTTGTATAAATTAATTTTTAATTAAAAAGGAATCCAAAGTGAGTTTTTATGACATAACATGATTGAGGTTATAAATTAACACATAACAAATATAGTTTTTTACTATATTAATACCCTTTTCATTTGGTTTTAACAGATATTTAACCCCTTTAACTCTTATCTTGAAAACATGAATTTTTTACCATTTAAGGGTTAATATAGTTTCTATAAAAAACAAAACGGCCCAAAAATGGACCATGGATAATATTTTAAACCATATCATAATAGCTTTTAAGAATTTATGATTTTTAGTTATTTTATATCATTAATGAAAATATTATTTACTATAAAATATTCATAATTTCAATTTTTAGAACTATTAATTACTTTGACTTTAATAATAACAAGAAAACATGTAAATTTAGAAAAATTATATTATTATATTGTTAACATGTAATGTTAATCTATAAAATTAATTTATCACATTATTTATCTCAAATTAAAATTTTTAATATGTCTAATATGTTTTATTTGATTTTCTCCATTAATTTATTACTTATAGGCATTACCATTGTAAAAGAATTTAACATAATTATTTCTTCACTAAAAATTAAAAAATAAATTAAATAAATTAATATAAGTATTTTATATTGATAAGTAATATTTATTGTCGAACATATCTTTTAGATAACACCATATGAAAAATATTACACTTATTAAATATAAGAGTGTAAAATGTTTGACATTTCTTTAAATAAAATACTATAATAGTCATAATTTCATCAATGTGTCACAAAAAGTTCATATATTAGAACCTTGGATGATTATGGTTTATATATATTCATATAATAAGATTTACGAATGTTTGAGGTCATTTGGTGAATGTTATAATTTTATTTATAACCTAAATTACCTAATTTACTCTTTATTGTTGTAAAAAATAATACTGAAGTTACTATTCAATTTTTTCAGAAATAAAAGTGAACTATTTTCTAAATTTTATCCCAATTATTAAAAAAATGGGATAAATTTTTTAAAATTCAAAACATATATGTTACCCAATTTAATTTAAAATCAAATTTGGAAAAATACAATAAAAATAGTTTTCAAAATTATGTCCTTTTTAAAATATAAAATGTTTTATACTAATTAAAGAATAAAATCAATTTTAAATATGGTAATTTTAATATTTTTAAATCAAAATTAAATAATTAAAATTTATAATTAATTCAAAATGTGATTTTACCTTTTAAATACTTTAAAATAAAAGGTAATTTTCAATAAAAATCATTATTTTTAACTATTCCTTGAAAAACATTATTTTTAGAAAATTCTCCAAAATTAATTTCATTATAATAATTAAATTATTAATTTAAAAATGGAAATAATTTTTTAAAATTAATTCTCTATAAATTCTTGAAATTATAATATTCACTCATTAAAATAAGAAAAAATAATTTTTGAAGAAAACTTATTCTCAAAGAATAAAATGACTTTACAAAAAAATTTGTGATTATTTTATAATATCTTACTAATAAATTCATATTGAGTTATAAATTTATATTTATTATATTATTTAATTATTCTTTTTCATACTCAATAATTTAACATTTATTTTATAACGATCATATTTAAATAATAACATTTAGTTTGTTTATGCTCGATGTGTCCTATCTTGACCGCTATAGAAAGAAATAATTCATTTTAGTTTTTTTTATGTACCATTACAGAAAAATTATGAAATTATTTCATTGAAATTTAACTCTGGTTTGTTAACCAAATTCTTAATTTTTAAAGTACCTTTGTTGAAATCCAACACCATAAAAAGGATTAATAAAATTTCAACTAGATAAGAGAGAAAATGGATGTACGAAGGTCACATGGAGTGACATATACTATGTTTCCATGTATTAAAACATAATTGGTAAGTGAAAACATGGATATAAAAGAGAAAAATAACTCACAAATACTGATAGATAATGATCAATAACATGGTCTTGAGAAAGTTAACCATCACAAAATCATAAATCTTTGATAGGTCAAAATACCATTGATTTGTCAAAAATAAAAGTAAAAATACATTTTTTTGTTTCAAAATCCTTTTCCTAATGTAGAGTAATTATTTTAATTCCTAGAATAAAAATATAAATGTCACTTGCATGACTTATTTTACAGTTATTTTTCTTGTAATTTATATTCTTGCTTTGTTACAGGGGTTTCCCATGCATTTTTAGAGGAAATGGTGGGATTTCAAAATTTGGGCCAAACCGTGAGCCCATTTCTATATTTAAAAACAATTTTTTTCTTTTATAAGTATTTATTTTTCCAATATTTTTTATCCAATACACTTCCTACATGGCCTATACTGACCTCTTAAATCCACCATGTCTATTTTGAACCCTTAAAAACTCATTATCATTTTAGTTTTGGGTAATTTAATTAGGAATTGGGCCAAACTGTGAGCCCATTTCCTACATTAAAAATATATTAATTCATTAATTTCACATTTATTTTTTATTTTTTTAGTGGTTCCACCTCCCACTCGAATCCAACAACAATAGGCGTACCCCCAGGTTCTTGTATCCCTATTTGGAGCTCATTTACATCGCGGATTACAGTGAAATTTCTCATGGTTTCTCAAATCGTCCAGATCTGAGAAGGTAATTTGTTTCATCCATAAATCATTAAAGTTTTACTATTTTACCCAATTTCATTCCCAACATAACCTCCTCAGCCTCATTATATCCTCCTTATCAGTTATGGTTTTTTGGAGATTCACCCTTTAGTGTATTTGGGGAGATTTCTTCAGGATCTCTCAAGTAAGTGGGTTTCCTTCTTTCCTCCTCCCATTAGCTTAGGGTCTCTCCCATTTTCTTAGAGTATCTTCCATTTTTGTTGGAGTTACTAATTTCTTGAAATTAGTGATTCAAACCTAGGGTTTGAGCTTGGGTTTCTTGGTATAATATTGTGGTTTTAGGTTTGATTGAACTCCTTTCTGGTGCGGCGGTGGTGCGGGTGAACTTCTGCACAAGGATTTTGTTTTTCAACACTTGTGGTAGGTGGTTCCATGTGTAATAACTACTATATGAGTTATAATTTCATTATTTATATTTTTAGTATAATCCTTATTCATTTTTCATTCTGTGAAAATTGGTTTTGGTGGCATTTGTCAAGCAATTGATTTTTAATTTCCAATTTTGTGTGAAAATGGTTGTTTTACATGTCCATTCAATGTTATACCAATTGGGTATATTGTATAATAGATATAATGGTTTTATTGAAAAGTTTTTCTGTGGAAAATTCTTTTTTTGGGTAATATTGCGGTGCAATTGGTTTTTCAAAGAGGGATTTTAAATAGATTTCATGTGAAAAGATTGGTGGTATACCTTGAAGCTATTTTATGAAAAAATTTCATTGTTTATTGAGTTGGGTAAATGGTGTAAAGAATGTGTAGCGACTGTTTTAAGTGTGTATGAATTTAAATGGGTTTTTATGTGAAAATTTATTTTGGAAATATGTGTAAATTGTGTGAGCATAAGGGGGGAAACCTGGGTATCTAGGTGGGCGGATGTGTACTAGTATGCTAGTGATCCAAAAAAGATTTATCCTAGTATATCGTAGCAATTTGGACATTGAAAACACTAAAAAAATATATATTGATAATACTTGTGGACCACTAGTTTATGGGTATTTTCCCTACTAGTGTATTGTTCAGAGGAACTGATATTACTATGGTTACTTTACACCGAGATACAAGGCAGATGGGGCCCGAAACTAAATAGTCCCAAGGGTAGAACCTGAGATTAGCGATCATTTTTTTTGTATTTATCACTCACATAAGGCGTGTTTGGATAGAAACAATTCATTATATTTTATTTTTTAATTAAATTTGTTCACTCATTGAAAATTCTCTTTAAATATTGTTTACCTTTAAAAGTTTCATTCGTTAGAATTTATTGCCACCATTTCTTGTTTATCAAAAACATTAATTATTTTCATTTTAAATATCTTACTATATGGAATCATTTGGTTTATATCCTATTGGTTTTAGTCTCACACTTTACTTACACCTCTTGGGAGTAAGTATATTTGATCATGTTTGACACATGTAAGGGTAAAGCCTTGGGTGATGGCGGTTCAAGTTGAAAGTTTCTTCCCTTACTCTGGTGTTGTAGAGACGACTTGTGGTTGATAACCCCTTGTTGGGTAGAGTCCCTTGGGCTCATTTAATGCTACTTTTACGTATATTTTTACCTCTTTGTGTCATGTTTAAACCTTTGTGTTCAGTTATGGATTATATTTAAGTCAAGTTTGGCATAAATTTTATGATTTGTTTTTATTGATTTTTTTGTTGTTAAATGATTTTAAACCCAGGTAAATCTTTCGCAATCCAAAATATAAGATACCTGTGCACTTTTTCTAGCCCCTGAGGATAGGGAACTCCCATTGGGTCTTACCATGGGCTGGGTCAGTTTCTGATTTTAAAGGTGACCACATCTAGTTCATGATAAAAATTGAATATACTTAAATGATAATTATAACATCATCCTTTAATCAATTCCCGCAAAAATCTTATCTTTTTCTCCAACTCAAGTGTATTCAAGATGAATTTTTTATTCCTAAATTTTTTGAAGGAACTTTCCAAAATCATAAAATCCACAATAGAATAACTATATATTCCTCCTATCATTAGGCATTATCTAAAACCAATGTGGTCAATAGAAGATAAGACAATTTCACAAAATAAATAATCCTTTTTATGATGAAAACCTACATTAATATCAAAAATTAAACAGTAATAACCAAATCTAAACATCTATCATAAAAAATATCAATCCTTAAAATTACACAAAAATATTCTAAAAAAATATTGAAACCCAAAAATTAAAAGGATTTTATCACAAATATTTCCAAGATAAATTTTAACATTTATCTCCATATAAAATCAATCACTTTTGATGTCTCATACTACAAATCTAATTCCCTAAATCACAAAATATCAAATATATTATAATAATTTCTATAAATAACTAGAATAACTATAAATCCAAAATAAAATCATACATGATTCCAAAATATAATTCAACCACTATTCCTTAAAGAAAATAGCACAGTATTCTCTTTACATTAACCATATAGGGTTCCAAAAATAGTGAGCGTCTTCCAAAATAACATAAATCACTAAATAAAAAATAAATTTACAATCCCATGGTTATCTATTTGATAAAACATATGTTCTAAAAATGAACTTAAACTTTAACCATCAGAAACTTTAAATAATGTAAAATAATTTCATAAAAACGAGTAAATTATATAGGACAGTGGTAGGCATTGTACCCTTGTATCATGTTGGTTGCAGGTTCAAACCTTACAACCTTTCTAGATGTGACGAGTTTTTTACCAACCTATAGGTTGTACTTTTTCAAAAACTATATTAATATAATCCTTATAATGTTCCCATAAATGTGAAAAAATCCCCAAATTAACCTTAATATATTCAAAATTAATGAAATGATTTAAGCTCAAACGTGATATTATACTTTTCATTTTCCTTACCAAAATATAATAACCCATAATTACCTAAAAAATAAATGTCTCCAAAAATACCATTAGTCGCTTTAAAATTTAACAACTTAAATACAAAATAGTGGTTTATAATATATTTATGTTATAATCAACTTAAAAGTATAAAACTGTGATGATATCCACAACTCGTAAGAAATCCTAATAAGAAAACATTATAATCTCCAAATCTATCAAAACCCCCTGATACCAACTATAAGGACACTTTAAAGACCCTGAAATTCCATGTAATTTTTTAATTATTTGGGAATTTTATGAATCCAAGAAAATTGACAGCGCATGATTCTGAGGCCCGGAGTGCCCAGAATAAATTTTTGAACTTTTTTTAAGTACGTTCTGTAAACATGTGAGGGGGTTTTTATGAATTTTGAACCAGTGCTCGGAATTGAAATCTGAGGTAACTGTTGAACTTGAAGTGCCGATGTTCACTTAGAGGGACATTCACCTCAACTTTAGTAGGTTGAGGGTGGAAGATAGTTTTTCTCTATTTCGTGGAAGAAGAAAAATAAAATAATTAACATTTTATTTTTCTTTTAAAACCTCTCTTTTAAATTTATAGAGGTTGGGACCACCCGAGCAAGAAAAACATCCCAATTTAAATTCTTGGTGGTAGGGACCACCTGAACCCCTCTTAATGGGGGAAAACCTCTCAATACTCCAGTTAATTAATTATTCCATTTATTTCTGCCAACATTAATTTTTCCAATGTAAATTAATTTGATAAACCTATTTTAATATTTTGGCTCCTCATTTCCCTAGGGAAATTTTTGGAAAAGGGGAAAACTTTGGAGAAACTCTTCCTCCAATGAAGAATGCCCTCCCCAACGAAGCACAAAAACCGATCCTGAGTCTGGATCAAAAGCGCTTTGTGGAAGCAACAAACACCGACATTCTTCAAGGACTTCATCTTCCACCTGTCAAATCCTCCAACAAAAAACAAGGTAGGGGTGTGTTTTGATTGATCATCATTAATTTCTTTTATGTTGGGTCTCTCCCCATGAGCGGCTTGCTACAAATCTTATGCGTAGGGTGTGGGCCAAATGAACATGGCCCGACCACTCCACAGCCTTTGTGGTTTTTGATGCATTCTTCACGATGGAGGAGGACAAAGATTGGTATCGGCGACTGGCACCGGTAGGACTTGAGAGTGGTGGCCGGCACAGTGGCCAGCCATAATGATAGTGGTGGTGCAACCGCGCCGCCGGTGGAGGGCCGCGGCCCATTGGCCACAGCGGAGCAGAGGCAGTGGCCAGCACACTACTGGCCATGCGAAGGGGAGGTGGCGGCGCACGTCCATACCGCCAGCGTGTAAGAGCCGCATAATGAGGCCGCAGAAGAGAAAGAGGGTGGCTGACTCACTTCCGGCCGCTGGTGGTGACATGGCTCATGACCGCACCGTAGAGGAAGGCTGGCCATCCAGCCAGCCACAGGCCACCCAGCGTGGGCCCCACACTGCCGGCCACCTAGCACGAGCCGCACCACGATCCGCCTAGCGGGCCGGGTTGGACCTAGGGCCGGACCCGGGTTGGTCCAGGTTGACCCTTACCAGTTTGGGTCGGGCCGGGCCGGGTCGGGCCGACCGGGGGTACCCGACCCAGACCAGCTTCAATCCTTTTCGCTCTTTCGACCATAACTTGAGTTGTGGGCATCCGTATGATGAACCTTCTGCGGTACCGAAAACCTTGGATTGATATGGTCCTTTTGGTATAACCCACTTAAGTTGTGGATAAGGTTGGGGAATGTGAGGGTTGGATCGAACACGAACCCAACAGGGCCCTCGGGAGTGAAAGGCCAAAAATTTATAGTCCGTACGTCCGATTGATGCATCATATATTGCATTGAGACCCCTATCACATGGAGGTCCTTTGGGATAATTCTTCATGGGACATCGTGGTAGTGGGAGTATCAACCTGTGGATTGAGTAGAGGACTCTACCGGAATCAAGTGAGCTTAGTGTGGGAACCCTGTAACTGGATGCAACATGATAAAGAGATCCTATATGGGTCTGTGCATTCTGATCCTATGTGGGTCTGTGATTTGGGATCCAATGTGGTTCTATGTTCGAGAGTCCCACTTAGACTGCTCTAAGAAAACCATGTGGGACTACTCTAGGATCCTACATGGGTCTGTTGTACTATGATCCTACATGGGTGTGATGATTCAGGATCCTACGTGGGTTTGCCTCTTAACCTAGTAAGCTGATTCAGTAGATACATCTAATCATCATTACTACCATACCTATGTTATACCTAGTTTGATATGAGTCATTACCTTTGTGGTAATCTTCCATGAGGCATACCTTTGTGGTAATTACCCTCATGGTGATACCTTTGTTGTATTCTTCTTTGTGGAGTTACCTATGTGGTACTTACCTTTGTGGTGTTACCTTCGTGGTACTTACCATCTTGGGGATACCTTTTTGGTATTCTTCTATGTGCCATTGCCTTTTTGGTACTTACCTTTGTCGTGTTACCTTCGTGGTATTCTTTCCTTCACGGAACAATTGTACTTTGGATAAGGATTTGGGCCTTGAGTTTCCTCATGAATGAGATGGGTATATTTGATAACTTAGGTATATGTATGGGCATATAACTAAGTAGGGTTGTCTGTTGTTTTCATGATTTATGGTTTATCCTTTGTAGATTTTGTGAGACCTTTGAGTGTCTTTGGGTCCCAACTGAGAATCGTTATACTCACCCCTACACAGGCTATGCCCACACCTTGTTGTGTTTGGTGCAGACAATGGACAAAACTGAATGAGGATAAGGGTATCAAGACTAGATGTAGCTCGAAGGTGGACCTTAGACAGGGCGTACTATAGAGATGAACATTCGAGAGCTGTACCTACCCTTCAGGTAGGATCCTTTGCCAGTGTTCACAAGAGATTTCCATCCTTCTTGTACTTTCCAGTTGGCCTTGAATTCTGGCCCCTTTTACTTACTATACACACACTTTTTACAATATAGTTTACCTGTGTTAGTATCTTGCTGTGTTCTTGGTTTAGCGTTTTTACAGTATATACAGGCAATGCCTTCCCAGTTTTAGGGAATACGCCTTTCGGTGCTAGTCGCCAGCCCCTGAACTATGGAAGGCGTGTTTGGGGTAGTCACTGCACGGGCTTCGTGGGACGGGTTGTGGAAAATTGGTATCAGAGGAGTCAGTTCTACCATAGAACATTAGAATCTAATCTTTTAAATAGTAATAGTGTAAAATTTAATTAGTGTGGTCATCAGTTTAGGGAATCCAGTGTTGGTGCGACAACAGGCATATCCATACACTAGGACCCTGACTTCTAATTTCTGACTCAGTGCACGAAAACACTGATTTCCTGTGTGTTGTGAAATGTTTTCTTTGTGATTTCTTGAGTCATCTCACCAGGTACAACTTATTTACTATGGTTCACCTATTTCTTTTCAGGATGCCTCCACGTAGACAACCAACTAGGGTTCCAGGTATTGTACACGATGATATCCCACCAAGAGATGAGGCCTCGGTGCAGGTCCCTTTATCAGTAGAGGCACTTGTGGAGGCACCAGCGGTACCACTACCCGTTTGGCCATTGATTCCACTATCCCCCGTAGCAGAGGGTGCACACCGCTTGAGCGTGTTGCACGAGTTCTAGCGCTAGAGGCCACCCAGGTTCAGGGGTGAGACGGACCCACAGGCAGTTGAGGATTGTATGGAGGCCATGGTGAGAGTCTTTTGACTGGTAGGGACACCAGATGATCTCATGGTGATCCTTTCTTCTAGTCTTCTCTGGGAAGACTATATGAGCCTATTTCGGGTAGAGTTTGTCCCACCGACCATTCGCACAATGCATATACATGAGATTCTTTATCTATAGTAGGGAAACATGACTATGGATCAGTAATTAGTGAGGTTCACCTACCTCTCACACTACTCCACTGATATGGTGAAGGGCCCATTATTCAGGGACCGTACCTTTGAACAGGGACTCAAGCAGGAGATTAGGGATTATATGATTTCTCTCAACATCCCGATGTAGGAGGGGGTGTTAGAGTGAGCCCTCTTAGGGGAGAGTCTTCTTGCCGAACAGTAACAAGCAGTGAGACCCACCACCGGGAGTCACATGGAGGAGCCTTCTATAGATGGATGCAGACAGTTGTCACAGAGTTCCAAGAGGACCAGACATACAGTTGGATGGCCACAAGATTTAAGGTCAGTTGGGTGGGGAACTGGAGAGAGATCCATTCATGCGAGGAGCAGTCAGTGTTATGCATGTGGCGGGCAGAGTCACATGGATCGCGACTGCCCAACCCTCTATACAGATGATCAACACAAAGTCAAAGGAATTCCTAGGCAGAGATAGAGGTTCGATCGAGGAGGTCTGCCAGGAGGAGGTAGACGTGTAAGAAGAGCTGGCCGTGCAGCTGGTGGTGGGCGACAATTTGAGATGTTGGCGCCACCACCACCAGGTGGTCTACCCTGACCACACGGAGCCGGTGGACATGGGCGAGCGCAGCTCTAAGCAGTTGAGGCCTATAATCACGGTGCTCCAGAGATGGTACAAGGTACGATATGTGTCTTCTCGACCTTAGCTGAAGTACTTATAGACACAGGTGTCAGTCATTCTTTTATTTCCACTGCCCTCGTTCAGAGCTTGGAGATTCCAACAGAGCCGTTGGATCGACCCTTAAGGCTAGAGACTCCTACGAGAGAGGATTTGACAATTACACACTGGTGAAAGTAGTGTGAGCTTACTCTTGTAGGAAATATTTTCGGCTAAGATATCCTAGTAGCGGCGTCGAGGCCTTAGGACGTCATCTTGGGTATGGACTGGTTATCTAAAATCCATGCTCAGATTGAATATATTAGGCAAAAAGTGCAGTGTATCTGTGAGGATGGGACTAGGTTTACTTTCACCGGTGAGAAGGGAGCCTTTACAGCATAGGATAGAATTACCTAGAGGAGAGTGCAGTTGATCACTCATCAGATGGCTAGCCTTACCCATAGAGAGGTTGATGTGGTGAGTCTGAGTTATCCTGTAGTGGTGGACCAGTACACAAATGTGTTCCCTAATAATGTTCCAGGTCTACCTTCTCATATAGAGGTATACATTTACATTGACTTTTACCCAAGGAAAACACCAATATCTACAACAGCGTATCGGATGGCTCCCGCGGAGCTTCCTGAGCTGCGGGTACAACTAGAGGAATTACAAGAGAAGGGGTTCATCTGACCTAGTGTATCTCCTTGGGTAGCCCCAATTTTGTTCGCCAAGATAGTTGATGGAAGATTGAGATACTGTGTTGACTATCGATTCCTGAACCAGGTGACTGTGAAGAACAAGTACCCACTCCAAAGGATTGACGACCTCTTTGATCAGCTGAAGGAAGCACAATGGTTCTCGAAGATAGAGCTCAGATCAGGCTACCATCATCTTGTAGTATGAGATGAGGAAGTAAAAAAGATGACTTTCAGATGTCGGTACGACCATTATGAGTTTTTGGTCATGACATTCGGTGTGAACAACGCTCCAGTAGTGTTCATGGGTCTCATGATCAGGATATTTCAGCCATACCTTGATTGCTTTGTAGTAGTCTTCATTGAAGACATTCTGATCTACTCAACAACTGAGGAGGAGCATTCTTATCATTTATAGATAGTTCTGGAAACACTTCGAGAGCACCAAATTTATGGTATTCTCTTGAAGTTAGAATTTTGGATTCGAGATGTTCACTTTTTTGGACATGTCATCTCGAAGGCTGGAGTTGCGGTGGATCCAGTGAAGATTGAGTAGATACTCTCTAGGGAGCCACCCAGGAGTGTGACGCAGGTACAAAGTTTCTTGGGTTTGGCCGGATACTATTAGAGATTTGTGCCAGATTTCTCCCGAGCTGTAGCATCTTTATCAAAATTAAAAAAGAAGAGGAAACCCTTCATGTGGATAGAGAGATGCCAACTGAGTTTTCTAAAGCTGAGGCAGAGACTGACTAGTGCCCCCATCTTGAGGCTTCCAGAAGAGGGCATTGGGTACGTAGTCTACTGCGACGCATCAGAGACAGTGCTCAGATGTGTCCCGATGCAGGAGAGAGAAGTTATCACAAATGGTTCTCGACAGCTGAGACAACATGAGTAGAAGTACACTACCCATGACCTGGAGTTATCAATAGTGGTATTCACCTTGATGATGTGGTGACATTATTTGATGGGTGAACATTTCACAGTCTACTTGGACCACAAGAGTCTTAGGTATATTTAATCTCAGAAGGACCCGAACCTGAGACAAAAATGTTGTCTCGAGTTCTTCCAGGGCTATGAATTCAATATATTCTATAATTTTAGGAAGGAGAACGTTTTACCAGATTCACATAACAGGATATTTGGTATATAGATGCTTGGTGAGGTGACGAACCAGATGGCCGATTTACAGATATCCTTTGTGGAACGAGATGGATCATCTTTTCTTAAGTATCTTATAGTCACTCCACCACTTCCTTAGCCAGTTAGGGAGGCACAATGTGGGGACACTGACTACGAGGCTCTACGAGTTCTGATATCCTTGGGACAGGCACCTGATGGATTTTATGAAGGTGGGGAGCACGTCATCCATTTTAGAGGATGTACCATGGTACCGGTGTCACTTCAGGAGGATGTGTTGTAGGAGTTCCACACATCCCCTATAACGGTACATCCAAGAGTGGAAAATATGTACCAGGATCTCCGATGACAACATTGGTGGCCAAAAATGAAGAAAGTCGTAACAGATTTTGACTCTCGGTGCCTCACTTGTCAGCAAGTGAAGGTGGAGCATTAGGTACCAACCAGATTAGTTCAACCATTAGAGGTCCCAGAGTGTAAGTGGGATGGGATATCCATGGACTTCGTGACCGGACTACCATGTACATTCAGGGGTCATGATTCTATTTGGGTGCTCGTCGACCGAATCAGCATGTCGGCCCACTTCCTACCGATCAGAGAGTAGGGTTAAGTAGAGATCATAGGATGCCTATATTTGTAGGAGATTGAGCGACTACATAGATTATTGTCGACTATTGTCTCTGATCGTGATTAAAATTTCACTTACCATCTATGTACGAGGTTGCAGGAGGCTTTTGGGATGCATCTTCATTTGAGCACTGCCTTCTATCCTCAGACGGATGGCCAGACTGAACGGACCATTCAGACCCTCGAGGACATGCTACGTGCTTGAGTCCTCAACTTCTATTGTAGCTGGGAGGATCACTTGACCTTGGTGGAGTTTGTATAAAAAAAATATCTATCACTCCAACATTGGGATGACACCTTTCGAGGCTCTGTACGACCAACCATTGCATATCACCTTTGTGCTGGACTGACCAAGGGGAGTCAGCAATTATGGGACCAGAGGTGGTACAGGCTACCATGAAGAAGGTGGAAACCATCCAGGAGCGGATGAAGATTACACAGAATAGGTAGACGTCTTATGCTGATAGAATACATACCTCTGGAGTTTGAGGATGGTGACCATGTCTTTCTATGGGTCTCACCTTGGTGAGGTTTGTGGAGATTTTTCTGGGGCAGCAAGTTATCTCTGAGATTCATCAGACCTTTTCAGGTCCTCAGCAGAGTTGGAGATGTGCCTTAATTCTTAGCTCTTCCACCTTAGCTGCACCGGGTGAATGACGTCTTCCACATATCCCAGCTGAGGAGATACATGCACGACCCTTCACACATCTTTAATTGGGGAAAGCTGAAAATTGATGATGGGGCGGCGTTAATGGAGGTTCTAGTGGAGATTGAGGATCAACAAGATAGAGTCATTCGTGGGTGATCGATACCTTTGGTGTGTGTACGTTGGTAGCATGAGAACCTCCCGAAGAGCACATGGGAGCGGGAGGCTTAGAATCGTACTCAGTACCCCCACTTTTTTTCATAGTTTCTGTGTCATGGATTTCAGGGACGCAAAGCCCTGTGGTGGGGAGAATGTAAAGACCCAGAAATTACATGTATTTGTTTTAATTATATGGGAATTTTATGAGTCCACGAAAATTGACAGCACATGATTCCGAGGCCCGGAGTGCCCGAAAAGAATTTCTGAACTTTTTTTAAGTACGTTCAGTAAACGTGATCGTAGGTTTTTATAAATTTTGAACCGATTCTTAGAATTAAAATCTGAGGACACCATTGAACTCGCTGCATTGATATTCGCTTAAATAGACCTTCACCTCGACCGTAGTAGGTAGAGGGTGGAAGACAATTTTTCTTTTTTTCTTGGAAGAAAAAAAATCAAATAATTAACATTTTATTTTTCTTTTGAAACCACTATATTAAATTTATAGAGGTGGGGACCACCCGAGATAGAAATACCTCCAAATTTGAATTAATGGTGGTGGGGACAACCGGAACGCCTCTTAGTGGGGGAAAACCTCTCTACTTTACAATTAATTAATTATGCCATTTATTTGTGCCAAATTTAATTGTTCCAATGTAAATAAATTTGATAAACCAATTTTAATTTGTGGGCTCCTCATTTCCTTGGGTAAATCATTGGAAAAGGGGAGAAATTTGGAGAAACTCTTCCTCCAATGAAGAACGCACTCTCCAATGAAGAATGAGGAACATACCCCAAGCCTTGATCAGAAGCGCTTTGCGAAAGAAACAAACACCAATGTTCTTCAACGAATTCATCTTCTACCTCTCAACTCCTCCAATGAATAACAAGGTAAGGGTTTGTTTTGATTGGTCTTTGTTAATTTATTTTACGTTGAATCTCTCCCCATGAGCCGCTTTCTACCACTCTAATGCGGAGCATGTGGGACAAAAAAACATGGACCAACCACTTCGCAACCTTGGTGGTTTTTGATGCTTTCTTCACAGTGGAGGAGGAGGACGACTGGTATAGGCGACTGGCGCCAGTAGGACTCGAGAGCGGCAACTGAAACACCGACCAGCCACAAATACAGTAGTCGACACTTGGATGGCCACACGAAGGGGACGTTGTGGGGCGTGTTTGCGTCGCCGACGTGCAGGATCTGCAGCACGAGGCCGTGGTTGAGAAAGAGGGTGGCCAGCTCGTTGCCGGCTGCTGGTGGTTGCACGGTACGTGACCGCGCCCTAGAGAAGGGCAGGCCGTCCGGCCAGCCGCGGGCCGCCCAACACGGGCTACCCATCGTGGGCTTCCCAATGCGGGCCGCACCGCGGGCCGCGCCAGCGGGCCGGGTCAGACCTCGGGCCGAACCTGGGTTGGGCCAGGGTAAATCGAACCGGGGCGGGTTGGCCCAGGCCGGGTCGAGCTGGGTTAGTCTGACCGGGTCAGACCAGACCCGAACCATCTTCGACCCTTTTCATTATTTCGGCCATAACTTCAGCTAAGATCATCCATTTGATGAACCATCTACATCTCCGGAATCCTTGGATCGAGGTGGTCCTTTTGGTATACCCAACATGAGTTATGGACAAATTTGGGGTACGACCAGGTTGGATCGAACACGAATCCAATCGGGCCCTTGAGTCTAAAAGGCCAATAACTTATAGACCGGGAATCCGATTTACAGACCATCTTTTTCATTGAGAAGCCAATCACGTGGCAGTACATTAGGATACTTATTCATGGGAATTCATTGAAGTTGGATTATCGGCCTGTGGATTGAGGAGGGGACCCTCCCGGAATCAAGAGAGCTTAGTGCAGGAAACCTGTGAATGGTTGTAACATGATAAAGGAATCCTATGTGGGTTTGTGCCTTAGGATCTTATGTGGGTCTATGCTTTGAGATCCTCCATGGGCCTATATTCGAGAGTCCCACTTGGACCTATCTAGGAAATACATGTGGGACTACTCTAGGATCCTACATGGGTCTGCTGTACTAGGATCTTATGTGGGTCTAATGATTTAGGATCCTATGTGGGTCTACCTCTTAAGAAAGTATGATGATTCAGTAGTTACATCTAATCATCTTTACTACTGTTCCTATGTTATACCTGGTGTGAGCTGAGTCATTACCTTTGTGATACTATTTTGTGATGTGTACCTTTGTGGTACTTATTTTCGTGGTGATACCTTTTTGGTATTCTTCTCTGTGGTGTTACCTATGTGGTACTTACCTTTGTGGTGTTACCTTCATGGTACATACCTTCTTGGTGATACCTTTGTGGTATTATTTTGTGTGGCATTACCTTTTTTCTACTTACCTTTTTGGTGTTACCTTCGTGGTATTCTATCCTTCATGGACAATTGTAGTTTGAGTAAAGATTTTCGCCTTGAGTTTCTTCACGAATGAGATGGGTATACTTGATAACATAGGTATATGTATGGGCATATACATAAGTTGTCTTTTCAATTGTTTTCTTTCTTTGTGGTTTATCCTTTGTGGATTTTGTTAGACCTTTGAGGGTGTCGGGGTACCTACTGAGTATCGTTATACTCACCCCTGCACGGGCTACGCCCGCACCTTGTTGTGTTTGGTGCGGACGATGGACAACGCTGCCTAAGGATGAGGTTACCAGGACTGGAGGTAGCTCGGAGGTGGACCTTAGATGAGGCATAACAAATAGATGAACATTCAAGACTTGTACCTACACTTCAGGTAGGATCCATGGTAGGTGTTCACATGAGATTTCCAGTTTTCTTATACTTTCTAGTTGGATTTATATTCTGGCCCCTTTTACTTACTGTATAGACACTTTTAACAATATAATTTACTTGAGTTCATATCTTGTTGTGTGCTTGGTTGAGTGTGTTTAGAGGATATAAAAGCAATGCCTTCCTGGTTTTAGGTAATATGCCTTTCGGTGTTAGTCATCAGCCCCGGGCTTATGGAAGGCGGGCTTGGGGTAGTCACGGCACGGGCCCTGGGGGATGGGTCGTGACAGACCCAACCTTAAACAATACATATTCTAGTGTCTTTGAACTAAAATTTACATTATTAAAATCATATGGATATTTTTTGTTTTTATAATTTGATAATTAGGTCATAAATCATACATAAAAACTCATACATTAAAAAGTATACACTTATACCCAATATCAATTTTCACAATATGAAACATTTAAAACAAAACATGATTTCTATACATGAAAAATATTCAAGAATTTAAAGTTAAATTATTCATTTACATTATCCATCCTTAAAACTATCATTTTTTTAAAACTTGGAATGACACCAAAAAACTCTACAAGGGACATAAAAATAAATAAAGAAACCATTAGTCCATAAGTACTTATAAAAATTTTAATTTTTCAAAATAAACATTTGGCCCAAAATAAACATTTTCTTACTCAATAAATCACATTTTATGCACAAATATTGCCATAAAAATTTCATAAGAAATATAAAATGAAAAATAAAGCCCATAATGTTTTCTTTGAAAAAATTATTAACTCATGAAAACTTGTTCACATAGTAATACTTTTCACCCTAAAGTAGTAACATAAACTTTCTTTTGAACATAACTCAATAACTAACCTTGTGAAACATGATATTTCAGTTAAAAAATACCAAAAATAAATAAATAATATAGTTATATTGGGAATAATTTTATTATCATACTTATTTATGGAGTTACCCTCATAGATACACATGAAATCACTCCAACAGTTATACAAGAAATAACCCTCCCATTTATACATAGAGTAACCATCATAGTTACACCTGGAATAATCATAATTATCATCATCCAACATAAACATACCAAACTTATTTGAGGGATATCATAGCCCTTCCTATATGTTGTTTATAACAAAACTACTCATCTACATAAACAATTCCCAATAACTATAACATAATCATAAAATAATAATGCTTGCATCATAAAAGCATTCCTTGTGGAAAATAACTTAGTAAAAAAGAAAAAAACACACATATAATAGAAAATATTTTCTATGGAAATGACCATGTAATATATTAATGTAATATTGAATGAAAATATTATTCCTAAAATTAGGAAAACTGTCTCATGTTGTATTTGTTAAAAAACATTCTCTTCGTATTTTTGTCCCAAAAGACACTAAGTATCCCCTTTGGAAATTGAAAAAAATGATTCCATTCAAACCATTTTATAAAAAGTAAATCATGGGTAAAAATAAATTTTAAAAATAATAATATAATAATAATAAAACTTATTTAAATATTTTTTAGATAACATTCATATCGATATGGAATAAAGATAGAGTTTTATGGGAAACTTTAAAATATTATTTGTAAAATATAACCCCTTACCTTGAGTCTATTTTTTCATTTATGTTTTTTATCCTCATAAATAATAAACTTATATTAATTATTTAATTTATCATTAACCCTTTTTTATGTATATTATTAATTTTATAACAATTATTTCCATGTTATATATAACTACATAATCATTTAGGTTCACATGAGACATTTTGATGATATTTAGTACATAAGTGCAAAATGACTTTAGAAGGATGAATATGGTAAAAAAAGTATGAATTGAATCATATAAAAAATAATATTCATGAAATATTTTTAATTTTTTCATGAATTATACTTTTAAATGATTTCATTAAAAATGGTTTTGAAAAATGAACTATGTTACAATCATGGAGACGGTAGACCTTACACACACAAGAGTAACATTTCCATTTTTTAATGATCATTATAGAAAGATGGTACATATTATTTTATAATTAAATAATCATAATAATATTATATATATTATATTATTGTTTTTAAATATATTAATATACATCATCCATGTGATGTGGTGATAAAAACCAATCACATCACTTTGTGGATGTGGTAGTCCCACATACACACAAACAAAATTTTCATTTTCCTATGAATAGATAAGTAAGAACATAAATAGTATATTTTATTTTAAAAATTATAAATTTTTCATGGACATAATATATAAATATTAATTCCAATGTTATAACTAGTCTTGATATATAGTGATGGAAAACAAATTACATCAGTTCGTGAGGTTGTAGTCCTCCATACACACAAATTATGATTTCATTTCACATTTGAAAGAATCAGAGGAATATATCAGTCATACCAATAACATAATAAAATATATGTTTATTTAAAATAATTTATTTATTATTTTATCATGGTTTAATATGGTTTTAGTTATTTTTAAGAAGAGAAAAAACTAAAAGATATAGATAAAAACTATCCATATTATTTGGAAAACATTATTTTCTTAATAACATAAGATCAAAAATATTGTTATTATTCCCATGAAATTACTTTAGAATGAGAATAGGGTTTTTAGTAAGTTATTTGGAAAGTTCTTGGTTGATAAAAATAGGTTTTTATTGACCATTAAATGATAAGAAGTGGTGACCTTTTATAATATAGGGTTGGTGAAGTCTTGGAATCTCTTAAAATATTAGATTAATATAAATTACTTTTTTAATTCCAAAAGGAAAAAAGTTAGTTATTTATAATATATGATGATTTAGGGTATAAATAATCTCATTGAATAAAATTTAGAAAAGTTTTAACTATATTTTGAGGCTTATCTTTTTATTTTAACTTCTATTTTGTAACGTCCTTGTTCTGGAAGCCACCCAGAGGTGCCCCGTAATCGGTTGGCCACATGGTGTCAAGCGCATTTCCCCGAACACCAGAGGCTTCCGACTAGCAGTGAGGGCCTTAGGTGTGATAGTTGGGAAACTATGCCCTCATTGGAAGAGTACACAATGGAAGTAAACAACACATACAATAGCGGAAACAATAAATATCCAACAAAAATAAACAACAGAAGACTGGAATACTAAAAAACTAGAACACAGATATATATATATATATAAGGATTCATGATACATATGTCTAGGAAAATAGACAAACATGTCACAATGCAGGAAATACAACCAGTTCTAAACCAAAGTTCAAAATAAAGATAAACAGCTCCTCAACATAGCATGCCATAGCTTGGTCCCATGCTCTCCAGCTCTATGACAAGTCAGGTACCTAAAGTAGAAGGGCGCTTTACCTTATCTATACCTGCAATAATATAATCTATTTGGTCCCAAAAGAAAGACCCAAACAGGGTGTGAGACTAAATCCCAATAGGAAACTACCCAAATATCTGTGCCTAACAGTCAATGAGTACATGGAAGGTAAAAGTACATAAATCAGTAACAGGAAATTACGAAGCAGTAAACAATCCATAGTTTCAAAGCATTCAAGTCACTACACAATATGAAACATCTAGTCAAAGCAAGTAAACAAAATAGGCAAATCTCTGTGAAGTACCCACAACCTATCTTCTCTGTTCCTACCCAGCAAGTACAAGCAACCCTCTGGGCAGTACACTTAGTCTAACCCCTCTAGTTGTGCTTATGCATAGACTTTCTAAGGAAGAACTCACCACCAATTCCTCCTATATTCTCGTAACGGTACTCAAGTCTCTCTGGGGAAGCACTCAACATCTCATTCCCCATATGCCCTGCGTCGTGGAACTATAGACACTCTGGGGAAGCACTCAACGTAAATTCCCTTTGTGGTCTCACATCATAAATTATAAAGGCACTCTGAAGAAGCCCTGATCGTCCATTATCCATATGGTCTATACACTATGTTCTCATAGCCCGGTGTATTTAATAAAGGTGTAGTAGCGCATAACGGCCAAGGTCATCCTCAATAACTACTTGTCTAGTGTTATAAAACACAATAGGATAATAGAGCAACAATCACACCATCATACAATAATAGGCATGGGAAAGTAAACAGCCGCCTAACAGGTAAACAATACCCAAGGACAAAATAGGCGAAACATGCATGGAAAAAACATCCAATGCATAGAAATAAACCATATTCATTTCCAGATATCACTTACACAGGCATACAATCACGATAGGCAAACAATAGGGTTAAAATAGTAAATGCACAATACCCCGTTCATGGGTATTGGGAAAATTTGCACATAAAACTAAAAGACTTTCTACAGAAAGGCATAAACCACCTACCTCGGGTTTAGGAAATCATATACTTGAACCACGAGGCTTGAATCACCTTGGAATGTCATAGATCTAAGAAAACATCTAAAATATTCAACGCATAATAACGTGGAAAATAAGTGGAATTGGAAAACAAGGCGCAATAAAAATAGGGAAATCACCAATGCGATTACAATGCAATCAACGATGTTCAAATTGGAGGACAGACGGAGGCTTGGGGGTTCGTCAAAGATTTGCGGCTGCTCGGCGCTCCTGGATGAACGAAACCTAAAATAAGTGAGTTTTGTCTGTCAGATGCGACCCCAGTGCGTTTAATGAAAAAAGAAAGTACACGACGTGTACTTTTGAAGTACATGGAATGTACTCACCTTTTCCATACTCTGCTTTAAGAGGCCTCTATGTCACTCCCACATGGACGTGTATGTGGTTATTACACGGCCAACACACGGTCTGCTGCGGAAAAGAAGTACACGATGTGTACATATAAAGTACATGGTGCGTACATGGGAAATTTCCAGAATTTCATTTCTTCTCCAAAAAAAAACTAGGAAGGAAAAAATACCTGAAAAGAAGGTCCGAGTTCTTACAAACATCCCCTCTTAAATAAATTCGTCCCGGAATTTCCCTTGTGTGGCGTAGAATAAGAAACCCCGAACAGTTCTAGCCACGATGCTCGTACATCTGCCTCCCTCTCCCAAGTCTCATTCTGCACTCGCCCGTGCTGCTATAGCGCTCATACCAGAGGAAAAAACCATACACAGAGAACCATTTTACTATGATCCACAATATAAATAGGATGCTCTTCAAACCACACATCCACTTCGAGCTCAACCTACTCAGGTTGAAAGACATGAGACGGGTCTGAAAAGTAACATCAGAACTGATAAACGTGGAAGACATCGTGAATAGCTCGGTACCTCTGAGGTAAATGAAACCGATAGGCAACCACCCAACTCTCTCCAACACCTCAAATGGACCAATGTACCTTGGTGAAAGCTTACCCTATATCTGAATCCTCTTGTGTCCCAACCATGGCATGAAACATATGAAAACTTGATCCCCGACCTCCAACTTTAGAGGTCATCTCCACTGATTAGCATATGACTTCTGTCGAGACTGTGCAGTATCCATCCTCTTCCGAATCAACTCTATATGATCTAAGATCTCTTGAATAAGACAATGTCCCAAAAAGCTACCTCTCCCGCCTTTAGCCAATATAAGGGTGATCGGCATGGCCTACTGTACAAAGCCTCATTAGGTTCCATCTGAATAGTTTCTTGAAAACTATTTTTGTAGGAAAACTCCAAAAGAGGTATATGCTTCTCCCAAGAACTTCCAAAATCCAGAATGCATGAATGAAGCATATCCTCAAGCACTTGAGTCGTACACTTAGAGTGGACATCCGTCTGGGAGTGGTAAGTTGTACTCAAAAGTACCCGTGTACCCAAATCCTTCTGAAGCCCCTTCCAGAACCGAGAAGTAAAACATGCATCCCTATTTGAAACAATGGAGTGTGGATATCCATGTAGACATACAATCTCACAGATGTACAACAGTCCGGACTCATCAACACTGAAGGTATCCTTGATCATAAAAAAGTGAGAAATCTTCATGAGTCTTTCAATGACAACCCAAACTATGTCAATCCCTCGAGGCGATCTTGGAAAACCGGTCACAAAGTCCATCGCGACGTCATTCCATGTTCACTTGGGAATGGGTAACTGCTGAAAAAGCCCTACTAGTCACTGATGTTCCGTCTTCACCTACGGACAATTAGAACACCTCATGACAAAACTAGCAACGTCCCTCTTCATACCTGGCCCCCAATACTGAGAGTGTATATCACGATACATCTTGGGGATGCTTGGATGAACTACCCCAACTGAAGAATGAAAATCCCCCGTCATCTCCTTGCGTATGTCTGCTGGAACCCATACACGACCCTTGAAATGCAAGATCTCATCCTCGCCTATGGTCCATCTCAGAATAAGGTCCTATCCTGACACACTTTCCCGTCAGACTAGGCCTTCAGAATCTGATAGCTTTCTTATTCGAACTCGATCAAGAAGAGTAGAGGTAACAGCTACAGAAGAATGAAAAGTCTACCCCTGTCTGTCATGCACCTCCAAATGCATCTCAGAGAACAGAGCGATAAGCTGCCATTCAATAATGGCCTCCCAAGCTTCCTATATCTGAGTACTCTTGCTCAACACATCAGCCAATGCGTTGCCTTTCCCAAGCATATAGGAAAGCTCAAAGTCAAAAGACTGTAGGTACTCATCCCACCTGCACTATATCAAATTTAGATCACACTGAGTGAAGATGTACTTGAGACTTTTCTGGTTGGTGAAAACCACAAAGTGCTCTCCCAGAAGATAATGTAATCAACAACGTTTGGCATGAACAACAGGGGCCAACTCCAGATCATGCGTCGGGTAATTCCTCTCATGTGACCTCAACTGCTGAGACCCATACGCAACAACTCCATCTCCCTGCATAAGTACATCTCCCAGCCAGATACCTAACGCATCACAGTAAACATTATAGCTCTTTCCTAGCACTGGAAAGACTAGTATCTGTGTTGAATTCAACCTCCCTTTTAGCTCTGGAAAGGCTGACTCAAAGGAATCTGACCATAATAACTTCACCCCCTTCTTGGTCAGACCTATCAGCGGTTCTAATAAGCATGAAAGGTCCTATATGAAATGTCTATAGTTTCTAGATGGACCTATAAAACTATGCACCTCAAAGATTTTCTTCAGCTGGTCCCATGAAACTACAGCTCTCACTTTCTCTGGGTGTACAGATACCCATGTCTCTGAGATAACATGACCCAAGAATTGAATCTGATCAATCCAAAGTGGCACATTGATAGATTAGCATATAATTGATGCTCCATCAGTGTACTCAAAATGATCTCAAGATGGTTAGCATGGTCATGTCGAGGGTGAGAGTACACCAGGATATCGTCCATGAAAACCACCATGAAGGAATCCAAGTATTGATGGAACACTCGGTTCATCAGTTCCATGAAAACTGCAGGTGCGTTCGTGAGACAAAATGGCATAAACATGTATTTGTATAGACCATACCTGCTCTTGAAGCCTGTAATAGGTATATCTGATGGTCTAACACAGAACTGATGACAACTGGATCTCAGGTCAATCTTCGAGAACACCCAGGATCCTCGAAGCTGATCAAAGAGATCATCAATCCTGGGCAAGGGATATCTATTCTTGACCATCCACTTGTTCAACTTCCGATAGTCCACACAAAGCCTGAGGGTACCATCTTCCTTATTCAAAAAAAGAACAGGTGAACCCCTAGTAGAATTACTAGGTCGAATGAAACCCTTTTCCTACAAATCCTCCAACTACTTCTTGAGCTCTTGCAACTTAGGTGTAGCCATCCCTTAAGGAGGAATGGAAACATGTGCCTCTCCTGGAACAAGATCAATTGAGAAGTAGACCTCACGCTCTAGAGGCAAACCTAAAAAGTCCTCTAGAAAGACATCTCTGAAATGATCCACTACTAGAGGAATGTATAACTGTGAAGTCCCCTGGTCATCCAGATAAAGACTAAAAATCTGGGTTGTAGCTCCTCCAAGCCCATGATGCTCTGGACCCGCTCTACTAGCCTGGACATCGCACTCACCCTTATGAATAAAAGATCCACCCTCTAGTGATATGAAACTCACCATGCGGTGATAACAGTCTACAAATTTCTGGAAGGGAACTTGCTAGTCTATTCCAAGAATGACATCATAGCCTCTCATCTCTAGAACAAAAAGATCCCAAAGGAGGTGACACCCACCAACCTCAAGAGGGTACTCCTTGCACTGACACACACTGGATGTCCTTTTCCCCAATAGAGTATCTAGTGTCAAAACATCAGTAGAAGAAAAGATACAGAGCCCAAGGAAGTCCACAACAGCGACATATATAATGCTATGCATATCACCAGTATCGAAAAGAGTTGAAGATAAAACCGATGAAACTAGGATTGTACCTGGAACTGTAGAGGGGATGAGATCCTTCTCTTAATGGGTCTGCTCCACTGAAAAAGTATAGCCAGCTCCATGGCCCTGTAACCCTGACTGACTACTCTGAGCTGATCCACCTTGTTATCGCTGGTAGCCTGTTAACTGACCACCGCGATCACAACCTCCTCCTTGGCCTTGACGGCCAGAAGAACTCCAATTCCCAAACTGGTTAGAAACTAGTGGAGATTCTCCTATAAGAGGAGTCATAGAATAACCTGTATCACAAGCTGCTGGTGAAAATATCTGACAGAAATGCTGAAGGTGACCAATCTTGCCACAATATCACCACTCCACTGGGTCTCTCTGGCACTACGGCCTTGTATGCATAGCACTTCCACACTGGTAGCATACCACCTGGCTACCTGAAGGTGTCTATCACCTTCTTGGATCACCGTGCAAAGACTCCCTATAGCGATTCCTACTGCCAGTTAGAGGAATGATAACTCCAAATGCTGAGCCACCCTGGCTCACCACTCCAGAATCCCTTAGATTTCACTCTATGACCAGTGCCTGGTTGACTATAGAAGTGATATAAGTCAACCGGAATATGTTCACCTGTGATCGGATGTCGTGCCTCAAACCATCCTCACACTTCCTTTCCATGAACAATTGATCAACTCTCGGAATATGCGTGAAGTGCTATAGCTCAGTAAAGCCGAAGGAATACACTATAACAGAAAGGATACACTGCTCCAGAATCATAAACTCCCATGATTTATCGGCCCATAGGGTCTCGTGGTATATGTAGTCAAAGAAGATGCGCTAAAACTCCTTGCATGCCATAAACTGCTGGCATCCTGCTTGTGAGATCACATACCACCACCTCTTGGTGGATTCTCGAAGCAAATAGGTTGAAATCATGACCCTCATATCAAGAGGCGTCTTCAGATGCTCAATGATCTTCAACATGAAATCTAGCCATGACTCTACAGCCTGAGGTCCTCCTTTACCTGATAATGTGGGAGGAATCTACTACTAGAAGACCCATGTCAAATCAACTATTGACAAGGCAAGAGGCGGCGCTCCCTGAATGGTCTACATCATCCTTAGAAAGCCCTGCCTAAACTGTACATCAGTATTGGTAATAGGTATAACTGTTGGTACCAAGACAGGAATACTTGGAGGATCTACAGGTGGTCACTAATCAGCCATGTCCGGTGTCTGATCACCATCTGGAAACTAGCGCACAACCGGAGGACATCTCGGTGACATGAATTTGTAAGGTCAGACACACACCTTAGATCAGAATTAACAGGGACTAAAAAAAGTAAGTGTAAGAAGAGAAAAAGAGAAAGAAACATTCAAGTTTAGAAAACATGACTACATGATGTGTTCATTTCTTTAACAACATGTTCCCTGAAGTCATTTACATGGGCGTGTACTCCTGCCTAAACTAGTCGTGTAACACCCCAGACACACGACGTGTTGTCCCAACACATGGCGTGTACTTGAATACTCTTTCCCTTCTCGAGTTATTTTACACGGCTAAGAAACATGGCTTTCCTAAGGAAAGACTACACGGCGTGTAAAATTCCTACACAACATGTACTAGACAAGCTTCACCTAGCCCATGTTCTTTGTGACACGACCTGATACACAGATCACACTACAAGGCGTGTTCCGAACGGACACGGTGTGTATGAAGAAGGATAACACCAGCCCATGTTGTTCATAAAACGACCGGGTACAAGTCTCAGACTACACGACATGTTTAGATGGAACACGACATGTAGTAGACACGACTCAGCCAACCTGTGTTGTTAGTGGCATGGGTGGGCACGGGGTCGACTCTACACAGCGTGTATGGATGATACACAAAATTTTACTCCAGACTTTCCCCATACTGTTTCTCTACCCACACGGCCTATGACATGGTAAGAGTCTACATGACGTGTATATAAAGTACACAACGTGTACTTAAGAAAAATAGTTTCTTATTGAATATAAGAACACACGACGTGTACTTAACATTACATGACATGCATTCTGGGTTTTTCCGGACAGTATGCCTTAGAAACTACTCCAGAACCTAGAAAACCCTAAAACGAGTACAGAAAATGCCAAATTGCGATCTGTGAGGGCCCATACTCCCCACGAATCAATGTTTGGCATCTTATACAAGTTATATCAAGACAAACAAGGCAATGATCCACTAAATTCCGGTCCATGAGGGCCCATAACACCTCAAGAACCAAATTTTTGGGGTTCATTAAAGCAACTTTTTACACAAACAATACCCTATCAAACAACATATATTTCTATCAAGGAAAATATCACAAAAAAATTCATACTTTACACATAATCTATCACAACAACATGCAATCACTAATGTATCCTATATGGAATGGAAAAAAGGCATGATTTCTAGAAAGTGCCTATATGATGCATGATATGGAATAACCTCATATCATCGGGTTGCAACAAAAATAGAACCTTAATAACATTATGAATAAGAGCACAAATAATTTGAATCACTCAAGGTGATATAAGATTAACTGTAATAATTAAAAAACCTGAAAAATTTCAATTTAACGAGGTAGATTGGCTTTTCCCTATACACGGGTTAGCAACTTCCAGGCACAACTTATTACCAAGTAGTTATTCCATTCTATACATGGATAAGGCTCCAAATAGTAAGTCAAGAGAAAAGAAACCCTCTGATACCACATTGTAATGTCCCAGTTCTGGAAGCCACCCAAAGGCACCCCCTACCCGGTTGGTCACAAGGCCTCAAGCGCATTTCCCCAAATGCCAGAGGTTGCTGACTAGCAGTGAGGGCCTTGTGTGTGATAGTGGGGAAACTATGCCCTCATTGGCAGAGTACACAACGAAAGTAAGAAACACATAAAATAGCGGAAGTAGTAAATATCCAAAAATAATAAACAACAAAATACTGGAATACCAAACAACTAGAAAACATATATATATGAAATTATGCATGATACATATATCTAGGAAGACAACCAAAAATGTCACAATGCTGGAAATAAAACTGATGCTAAACCAAAGTACAAAAGAAATATAAACAACTCCTCAGCACCACAATCCATAGCTTGGTCCCATGCTCTCCAGCTCCATGAAAAGTCAAGTACCTAAAGTAGAAGGGCACTTTCCCTTATCTATACCTGCAATAATATAATATATTTGGGCCCAAAAGCATGACCCAAACAGGTTGTGAGACTAAATCCCAGTAGGAAACCACCTGGAGGTCTGTGCCTAATAGTCAGTGAGAATATGGCAGGTAAAAGTACAGAAAGCAATAACAGGAAAATAGAAAGCAGTAAACAATCAACAGTTTCAAAGCATTCAAGTCACTACACAACATGCAACAGTTAATCAAAGAAAGTAAACACAACAAGTAACCCTCTGGGAAGTACCCACAACATATCCCCTATGGTCCTACCTAGAATGTACAAGAAACCCTCTGGAAAGTACACTCAATCTAAATCCTCTGGTTCAGCTTAAGCATAGACTCTCTGAGGAAGCACTCACCATAAATTCACCCTATACTCTCGTATAGGTACTAAAGGCGCTCTGGGGAAGCACTCAATGTTTCATTCCCCCTGTTTTCCGCGTCGAGGAACTACATGCACTCGGGGGAAGCACTCAACGTCAATTCTCCATGTGGTCTCGCATCGTAAATTATAAAGAAACTCTGGAGAAGCCCTCATCGTCCATTATCCCTATGGTCTATACACCAGGTTCTCATGGCCCTGTGTATGTCAAGCAAGTGTAGAAGCGCGTAACGGACAAGGCCAACCTCAAGAAGTACGTGGCTAGCATTCTATAGAATAACAAGATAACATAGCAATAGTAAAACCATCCTACAATACTAGGCATGGGAAATTAAACCACAGCCTAACAGGCAAACAAGACCCATGGTCAAAATAGGAAAAACATGCATGGGAAAAACATCCAAAGCATAGCAATCACCCCTATTCATATCCAGATATCCTCTACACATGCATTCAATTATGGTAGGAAAACAATAGGGTTCAAACATTAAATGCGCAATACCCCATTCATGGGTATTGGAAACATTTGCACATAAAACTCAAAGACTTTCTACAGAAAGGCACAAACCACATACCTTGGGTTTAAAAGATCAATATACTTGAACCATGAAGCTCGAATCTCCATGGAACATCATAGATCTAAGAAAACGTCTAAAATGTTTAACCCACAATATATTGGAAAAGAAGCGGAATTGGAAAACAAGGCTCAAGCAGAAGAGAGAAATCACCGATGTAATTACAACACAATCAACAGTGTTCAAATCAAAGGATGGACAGAGGCTCGAGGGCTCGTCAAAGATCTCCTGCTTCTCGATGCTCTCGGATGAACGAAACCTAAAAGAAGGGAGTTATGTTCATCAAACGTGATCCCGGTGAATTTAATGAAAAAAATAAAGTACAAAGCATGTACTTATGAAGTACATGGCGTGTACTCGCCTTTTCCGTACTCCACTTTACGTGGCCTCCATTTCACTCGCACACAGCCGTGTATGTGGTTACTACATAGCCAACACACAGTCTTCTGTGGGAAAGAAGTACACGGCATGTACTTATAAAGTACACAACGTGTACTTGGAAAATATCCAAAATTTCCTCTTTTCTCCAAAAACAACAAGGAAGGAAAAACATACCTGAAAAGAAGGTGCAGGTTCTTACATATTTAATCCCATTAACTCTTATCATGAAAATATGGACATTTTAATCATTGAGGGTTAATATAGTTACAATAAAATGAAAAAATATAGATAAATAGACCATGTTTGATATTTTAAACATCATATTAACCACTTGTACTAATTTATGATTTTTAATAATTTTATATCATTTAAGAATATATTATTTACGATAATATATCCATAATGTTAATTTTTATAACTATTCATTTCATTGACATTAATAATATCCAAAAAACATATATAATAAGAATAAATATTTTATTACATCCATAACATATCATGTTATTATATAAAATTCTTCTATTACATAATTTAACTCAAATTATATTTATATTAATATTTTCAATATCTTTTATTTGATTTTTCGATTAATTAATTAATTACTACATTAGGGTTGTGCAAGAATTTAAGGTAATTATTTTTTTAATAAAAATTAAAAATAAATTACAATGACGAAAATAAATTTTTTATATTTCAAAATACTATTTAATATTGAACATATCCTCTAGATAAAACCATATTAAAAATATTACGCTTATTAAAAAAACAGTGTGACATGTTTGACATTTACTTAAATAATATATTATAAATGTCACAATCTCATCCAAGTGTCCCTAAAAGGTAATAAATTATACTATTTGATGAGAATGGTTTATATATACTCCTAAAACAATATTTATGAATTTTTAGGTCATTTTATAGTTCTTATCATTTTATTTGTAACCTAATTTACCTGACTTACTCTTTACCATGAAAATAAGAATTACTAAAGATAATAATTATATTGTGCAAAAATTAAAGGGAAATATTTAATAAATTTTGACCAAATTATTCCAAATATAAAATAATTTGTTCAAAATTTAATACACAAAACATAAAAAATTTAACTTAAAATTTAAACGAAAAAACGCAATGAAAAACATTTTTTTTGGAAAAATAGCCTTTTACAATATAAATTTTTTTTAAACTAAATTCAATTATATAAAAAATCTTTAAAAACAATAATGTTATTTTTTAAAAAAAATATCTAACAATTTTTTTAATTAATCTAGAAAATAATTTGTACATGTAAATTCATTAAAATAATATACAATTTTCTATAAAATCATTAATTTTCATTATTCCTTGAAAAATTGATATTTTTAGAAAATTATAAAACAGTAATTTTAATATAATATTTTTCTAATTAATTAAAACATGAAATTAATTTTTTAAAATAAAATTTTAAGAAATTATAAATATTTTAAATTTTACTCATAAAGAGAAGGAAAACTCATTTTGGATGAAAATATACTTTTCATAAATGAAATGACCTTACTAAAACAATGTGTGATTATCTTTTAAGAACTTACAAATACATTCATATTGAGTTTTAAATTTATATTTCTTCCATAAATCATTTATTCTTATTCATACCCACTAATTTAATGCATAGGTTATAATGGGAATATTTAAATTATAATACTTAGTTGTTAATTTAATCTTGATGTGGCATATCTTGTATGTCATTGAACATAGTGTTTTTTTTAAAATATTGGGATGTTATATAAAAATAAAAAATAAAAAAAATAAAAACACACTAGGTTTTCTCAAAAATAATTAGATTTGGATACTATAAAACCAAACACACTTTAGATCCAATTTTTTCCATTTCAACGCCATTGAACATTGAATAGTAACATTACATTATTGAAAATGTAATGGTTAGTTCAAAAACTACCCTTCTCTTCACTTATAAAAATGTAAAACATAAATCACTTAAAGACTCACCTATACTTATAATTTATTTTTCACACTCTACCAATTCACTCCGCCTATAACCATCTCCCACATCCATAAGTTTCTAGTTTCTTTTATTTTTATTTATCTCTTATTTTCCAGGGAGTTTTCCAAGAGAAAACTCAGGCATCCAAAGTGAGTTTTACATTCACCTAATCATTTATTTTAATCTAATCATTCTTAAATAATATCAATCCTTATTAATATAAAGAATTTGGTATCATTAATAAAATGATATAACATTTTATTGTTATTATTAAAAATCATTTCTTTCTATCCAATAAGAGAGACAAAAACCTTATTTGAGCTTACGTGAGGACTACCGCACCAAGATGTGATGCATTTTATTTTTCATCGTCGCCTCTCAAGGATGTTATAATGGATGGGTTTTATGAAATAAATATTTTTTCTATTTCAGAAATAGAATTAAAAACTAATCACTTTTTCATATTCCACTATTTTTTCCATTTATTGTGAAATGAGATCATTAATTGTGTGTATGATGGACTACCACCTCCAAGAATAAAAAATTCCATTTTTCATCACCACCCATAATATATGGTTCATATAATTTATTTATTTATTATATATGATTTTTATAACATTTTTATGCTTCTATACATTTCAAATTATCATTATATAAATACATTCTCATAATCATTAAATCATTACAACACATTATAATTTGGGTCGATTTAACGACCTATGTAAACGATGTTATTACTTTTTTGTAATAAATGATAATGGGGTGCAATATAATGGTAATATCATGTCATAATAATATATTTATGATTTTTAATGATTATATTAATGTTTTTTAATATTTAAAATAAGTATTCCTATATCACATTTTTATCTTTGAACACATCAAAAAATAGTTCATGACGATTTCTATTCTCACAAGTCATATTCACGTATTTTAAATAAGGAAAATGGGAATAAAGTAATAATTAAAAATATTATTGTTATATATTTAATTATATAGGAAGAAATAAATTGTATCCAAATAGTGATAATTGATCTCATCTTTAATAGGTTTTTACAAAACAAACCACCAAAAATTCTAACACCGGATAATAAAAATAAAATATATTTGGTAAATATTTTTTAAATATATTTTAATGAAGTAATTTTTAAAAGGGTAGTATATTCAAAATAAGTTTGTGAGATAATTTATTAATATAGGTATTTTTATTATGTTGGAGGTTAGTTTTTGGTCGAGTAAGAAGGAAAACATGGTAAGAGTTTTTCATCCCAAATTCCTCCATTTGAGACATGTTTTTCCTTATGCTTGTAATTTATTTTAATTGGTGTATAAAATGACTAATTGAGATTTTATATCTTTAAAAACAATCCATTCATGTTAATTTAATTTCTATATAAATCTATATATCTTTAAAGAGGTCTTCAGTTAAATGGTCCAAATGTTTTAAGTGTTTATTTGTCTCAAATTTGAATTCCTTCAGATATTTTTATGTTAAACACAATGTTTTATTTTTCATGGTGAAAATAAATCCCCATTATCATTTTTATCATTATTACCTTATATTTCATGATATTATATTTTATATTTCTAGGTTTAATGCATATATTTATTTAAATCATACCTCTTGATTGTTCTCACACAAAAAAGTATAATGATAAAAATAACAAAACCACCAACTTTTAATTGGACATTTGTTTCATGTATATATTTTAATTCACACAAATGTTCTAAAATATTTTTTAAAGATAATATGGATTATTATCTATTATAATAATAATTATATTTAACCAATTTAAAAAGGAATATCCAATAATAGTTTTATGATTTAGGTTTTTAACAGGGTTATTTTATAAATTTCAAAAGGTTTTTTAATCCTTTAAAAATAAAAGGTCTTATATTATAATGAACATATTTTGATAACCGTTATTTATTTTCAAGTATATTTTATTTTTAACTCTTTATAATGAGTTATTCAAAATTCTTATCCTTCCATTCACAATTTTTTTGAAATTAATCTTTATATCAATGATTTAAAAGGTTTTGTGAAAACTTTTCTATTTTCACTTTTATTTACCATCAAAGGTTTATATATCCTGATATAATGTTTTTATCAGACTATTCATGTTATTATTATTTGATTTATTCTAGAAAATTATTTTTTAAATCCTATGATTTCTTAAGTTCATATGAGAATTTTTTGAAATGCTTAATACAAATACTCTTCTTAATTGTGTTGTTTATTATATGATGAATTTTTTTTCAAATGGAATAAATATATTTGGATGATGATGTGTGGGAGTAATATACCACAATAAAATTCATTTAATAAGGTTTAATACCTCATGAGGTAATGATATTGAGCACGAACATGATGTAGATTATCTATATTCACAATATTGAGCATGAACATGATGTAGATTAGTTGCATTTAAAAGATTGAGTGTAATGATGATGAAAATTCTCCATATTTAAAATATTGAACATGATGAAAATTAGATAAATTAAAAATATTGAGCATTAACATGATGCATATTAGATACATTAACACGAATGAGCATGAACTCAATACAATTAGCTATATTCACAATGTAGAAAATTCATTTTCTTATACCAACTCCATAATTCTATGTTATATTATTATGTTATTCTCCTAGGGTTATTTTTATTATATCATGTTTCCATACACTTTTTTCCATGGTATATGTTGTTATTTTGATATTAAATTCTCTTCTATTGTGACTTATGGAAAACTATTATTATTCTATGTTATTTTAATAAGATATTTCCATTTGATAGTTTTCTTCTCATATGATTATCATATAAAACTTGATAACATATTGATAAGTCTTCCCATGCTGGGAGTTAGATCTCTTCCATTTATTATGTTTTATTTCCCAATGTAATAAAGATGAGTATAAATTGGAAATATATAGAAGTTGTTATAGTTTAGATTTGAGTGTGGGGAAATGTTCACAAGTATCATAAAATAAGTTTCTTATATAGCTAATCCTAAAGGACACTAAACCTTCCATTCTTAGGATTCTATGAATTTTTTAGATCTAATGTTTATACTATGGTTATTTAAAAAACTAAATACCAGTTCATATTTCTTTTTATCAAATCTAGTGTTTAATATAAGTGTTTTTAGCACCAAACCTAGGAGTGAAATTCTAGGTCATTATAGTTGGTATCAAAGAAAGGATTAGTTATTTTTTAGTTTTGGTTTAGATATTTTTTGGGAATAGTATCAGATAAATTTAATGAAAGTCATAAGGAAAAGTCAAAACATAGGATAAAACTTCAATGTTTTTGGTAAAGTAGTGAATATGTAGTTCTTCTAGAAATTACATCCCTGTATGGATACTACAAGTTGATGGAGACTCTATTGTAGATATACCTAGTTTAATAACCGTGAAAAGGTTAAGTTGTGTATTAACACAATTTTCACCTAGTGCATGAAAAATTGACCTAATTATACACTTGGTTTGACAATACATTAGGATATAACAAGTCAAATCACATTTAATTTAATGAAATATCAGGAAGGGTTTGCGTATTATTATAACTAATTATGTTACAGAACCTCTATAAAATTACCATAGGTAACCAAGTATTGAACAAAGAGAGTAATAGGTTGAACCAAAAGTATCATATGTTAAATATAAAGGTTTCATGGGGAAAAACATCTACATATTGATGGTTTAATATTCATATTTTGGATATTATCATAATTTTTTTGTTTTATAATTTAGTAAAACATGATCACAGAAATGAAGCTGAGAAAGCTATGCATCTAGAAAACCACAATTTTATATAACCCAATAATGGGAATACTTAAATGGTTCATAGTCCTTGTATATATTTATTATGATGGAAAATGTGAGTTTCCTAGTCTTACCTAATGTATTGATGTAGATATTTTAATAGAAATTAATTCTTCATATTATTAGATATTTTCATTAGTGAGTGATATTTATCGATGATATTCTAGTATATTATAAAATTTATGCGGATTATTTGAAATATATTTGGAATTTTATTAAGTAGTTTTTCTTTAATGGTTTTGAAACATATATTAAATAATATCAATAACCCTGAAAATTGATTTTATAAAATGGTTATTTTTGGGAGGATAAATATTTTACAACACATGGTTTATGTATGGACAATAAGTTATTATAATATATTCAGGATGTTAAGATAATAAAGTTTTGTTTTTTAAAGGAATTAAGTTATATAGTATTGTTAATCTGAGGATTGATAATTGATTCACAATTTTTTTGTTAAACATTATCTCATTTTTGAGATTTTGGTATATTTTGACTAGTGAATGATTTTATACCATTTGAGTGTAAAATATACTATTGATTGTTATTTGATACATGGTTTCTCAATGTCCTAATTTCATCGATATTCAAATGGTTTTCAGAAAAGTATGTTTATGGAATATAAATACTTGGGTATATGATTATATGAATGGATAATATTGTTTTGATAAAAGAAAAATAACTTAATATTGCCTAATAGAGTAAAGTAAATATCATATTAGAGGTTATACACAGAATGATTAATTTGTTAAGAATATCATCACTTACTTTCTTCAATGAGTAATAATTAAAATTGAAAGGACACAATTTTTTAGGGTGGGGGATATCATGAACTAGAATTTTAGACCATGTAAAACACATGATATGTTCGATAAATTTCATTGAATGATAAAACTAATGTAAATGAACCTTAAATATTAGAATAAAATTGTAAATAAATATATAGTAAATACTAATATTTTGGGATCATAATGTATATGTAGATGAAAAAATACAAGAGGGGTGGGGGGTGGGGGTGGGGTGGGGGTGAATTTTAGGTTAAAAACATTGGGTATTATCCCTAACATAATTATTTTTAAAAGAGTTTAAACTAATTTGATTCAAAAAAACTCTCATCAAATAAAATATTAAATCGAATGGACCTTGGTTTTGGTTATAAAAATATTGTAATCGGGTTGATTCGAATATATATTCCCCATGTCATATTTAATCGTATTCATAGTATGCATGGTAAGTATCATAATAAAAGTGGTTACGATAATTGAAGGAAACAATTAATGATTTTATCAAAAATTATATAGAATATTACAGGTTAAACAATTTAATAATAATCACACAAATCATAATTAAAAAGTCCATAATTGAAAAGTATTAAAAAATATCATCATCAGAGAAGAAAAAATAGAAACATGAATAAAAAAAGAATTAACTTTCTATTATAAGAGAAGTGGTAATGAAATAAAAGTAAATGATTACAATTATTTAAACCTAAATAGAAGGGTATCCAATAAAATAGGATAAATATACATTGATTTATACTTTCAAGAAATTTTTTCTTACCCACACTAGGGTAATCCCTCAATAGGATTGTTAGCTTCTGTATGTCTACCTATCCTCGATATACCTCGATCAAGAAGGTTATCAAAACCTATAACTTCTTAACATTGTAATCTATCAATCTGTAAAAGATTGAAACCACTTTTTTCCTAGCCAAATAATCCCTTAATTGTAATCATAAAAATCATTGTGAAACAAAGGAAAACAAACTCTTGAGAGTTACAATTATATGGAACAAATAGTTCACAACTTGTAAATTATCAGAGTTTTCACATGTAGAATATTTGGAAGAGCACTCAGGAAATGTCTCAAAAATCTAATAGCTTTTAGCTCTTTCTAATGACCAAGTTTTTATAGGACTTCATCCCAATTGTCATATTGGACTCCAATGGTCAGATTTCCTCCTGAAGTTTCAGAGGGACTTTACACCTGACACTCTAATGGTTATATTGAAATTGAAATCATGACATCCTTTTGATTATCATATAATAAAAGATATCATTTTGATTTAAAATAAATCCTTTCATTGTGAAACATTTTTATGGGTATGATAACAATGAGTCTGATGACTTTCGTTATGAGAGATAGTACATTTTATATCATTTTGAAAAAATTATCAGTACGAAGGACTGGATAGTGTGTACAATATGAATCATAATCGGTACGTACGATATAAATTGTATTCCGAATCATTATGATAGTCCTGTAATGAATTATTAATTTAATTCTTATGATTACGATTTTTATTATAAGAACTTATAAAAATTATAATGATAAAATATCAATTAATTTTTGTAAAACAATGGTCTTAATGATATAATGATAAAATGATATATGATTTCTTATAAAAACATTCTTAAAATACTTTGGACATAAAGTAGCTAGTAATTTTGTATTTAAAATAGAGTTTTCAATTTCCAAAACAAAAGGAATAGAAAAGTCAAAAAGTGACTTTTGACTAAACAATATACCCCTTTTTGGAATGCAAAAACCATCTGTCTTAAATAGAAAAGTACCATAAAATAAAACTTATGTCGACAAAGAAGTTTAAAAAACTTTTTTATTCAGAAGAAAATACTTATACCTTTCTTATTCTATGTTTTAAATCTCTTATAAATAAGATATAGAATATGAATAACTTTTCCATAGGATAAAAAATTTCCTAAGGATCGTATTCTATTTTCTATATAAAATTTACCCCTTACATAAAACATTATCTCCATGTTTATATCAGTCCATCTTTTTAAAAGAAATTTTACACCCTTTCAAAATAATTCTTCCCTTTTTTATTTACATAAATTTATAGGGAAATTATTCCAATTCATGAAAAGGGTTAGAGGTACACAAATATTTTATGTAATAAATAATTTTATCATCTAGAATAAACTAATGAACATTCATCCCAATATACATGGAAAAAACTCTATCACGCAATATGTAGATGAAAAAAACAATCCTTGATGTTTTCAAAACCAATAGAATAACATTTCAGAAATTCATTTATTCTCATTATCCTTTTCCATCTTTATGATGTCTAAGACAATTGTATTCATCATCTTGAACTCGTTTACATCATCCATCAATTTTTCAAGAGATTTTGGCTGAGTTTAGAGCTTCTCTTCCTTTTCTAAAAATAAATGATCTTGGGTATGAATAAATTATTTATAGGATTGGAAATTCTCTTCTAGATTATGAATCTTATCTTCTCGTGACTTTATTTTTTCTTTCTAAAGATTATTTCTTTCTTTCTGAGACTTATTGATATGTTCTTGGACTTGTATTTTATTAGTTATATAATCATTTTTATTTTTTAAATCAATAATTCAATCCTTTTAAAATATCAAATTTGAATATTTTATTTGAATGAAATTGAACTTCTTATTTATTTCCCTTATTTATTCAGACTCAATAACATATGGTATTTTAAAATATTTCACTTTTCGGGTCGTATCACTTGCCAATTTGTTGAAATAAACAATGAACACATTCACATGACTTATTATATCTTTAATTGAATCTTTATGGACTTCTATACTTTTATCCCCATTATGATACATCTTAACCACTTTGTTTCAAGAATTTCTATGCTCCTTAATACATTCTGCAAACACTTTGAAATTGGATTCAATCCTGATCAATATTTTTCATAGAAGTTTTCTTGAATCTAATATTTTGTTTTTGTTTTCTGAAACCAAATCAATTTTTACTTCAAGCCTCAGGAAATATGGAATTGCCTTCTGTATTCTCTTTAGAGCAAGAAAAATATACTAATATATTTTTTAATATATTGTATTTATGGATTTAGTATCTTCCTCAAAATTTGAAAGTTCTTCAGAATGTGTTCCAACAACATCATCTTCCAAATTCTGGTTATGACCTGCTTTAGTATTGGTCTCTTCCTTTTTATCTGAAATGTGAATAAATTTATCAACATGGATTCTATGAGTATATTTCTTTTGAGAATCTACTATTGGGGATGTTAATCTTCATGATGTTTCTTTTAAATCTCTTATTGGTATTCTATCAGAATGAGATTTTACATTCTAATAAGCCTTATTTTCCTTATCGCCTTCCTCCTTTTATTTCTTCATCATTTTATTTTTTTCCTCTTTATTTTTTATTCCTCTTCCCTAAGATAATCATATATATCTATCATTTCTCTATATTCTTTTTCAACAAAAAATTGAGAATGGTTTTTTGTAGCTGATTCTTCACCAACTTTTTTCTAATTCTTTTTTTTCTTGGATATAGGGAGTTATTTTATATTCTTGAATGGATTATCCAAACTCAATTCTGGAACATTTCTTTTCAACCAATTTCAACAACTTATCAATATCCAAAGACTCAAATTTCATCTTTTTCAACCTCATTTTCTTCTCATCATCAGTAAGATAATCATGAGTATTAATTATTTCAATAAAGGATTCATTAGGATTAAGACCAAACAATGGGTATCCTTTTCTTATAGCATGTTCTTTTCTCCATTTGGTAGAAATTTTCTCAGTTGCTTTCATTTTTATATTTTGTGTTAAATAAGAATTAATATTTTATTTCTTTTGTTTCTCAGAAATAATCGACAGTGATTGTTTTGGAACACCCTAACATCCTCCAACTTCTTAGGAAACTTTGGCTTCAGCATATTTCACAAATTGTTTTGATTCTGAATAAAAAATGAATCTTCAAACTTTTTCACATATCATCAATGATAAGTGGAAATTTTATATTCATTGGTTCTGACTAGATTGAGAGATTACAAAACATAATGATTTTAGAGATAAACATACTTTGAATTGCTGGAAACATAATCAATCGAGACATAATAGCACCAGACATTAAATTTTCGATGGTTATGAAGATATAACCTATCAATTTTAGCTTCCTCATATTATCTAAATAGTCAAGGATGAAAATATCGAATACATTTAAGGCTTTTTATCACCCTTTTGGGGAATTAAAAAACCATTCATCCAAATATATGTTAGACAATTATTAGACGAGATATCAGTAATATTTCTTTTGTCTTAGTCAAATTTGAAAAGGGATTTCTCAAAACATTCCTTATTAAAGGTTCCTTTCTATTTTAGTAGCTTGTTAGGGGAGGAAAATAAATCACCCTCTGATGGCACTCCAATGAAATCTTTGTATTGTTTTACTGACATGCTAATCCTTACATCGTACATGTGAAGGGAAACATGTTAATCGTTATCAATCATCATAAAACTATAAAGTTGTCTAACATCATTGATGAGAATAAGATCTTTATTGGTGTTGGGTTTTTATCTGAAAATAGATTCCCATTCTTGAAACATGATAATTTTTTTCAATGAAGAATCATAATTTTCATAAAACACTGTGCTTACTAACCTTTCTTTGAAGAAATTCATGGACGAGGAAACTTTCAGAGACATGTGAGCCATTAATTCTGGAGAAGATACCATTGATTCTGACATGAGTACGATAAAGTTTTTGAGGAAGATAACATTCATACTTGGCTACTTGAAGGGAAATAGAGGTTTCATGAAAATATGAGAGAAAATGATTTGGAGAAGTGTAGGGGATCCACTTATATAGGCAAAGAAATGTGACAGTTGATCTTCTATAGCATATATTTGATAAAAATGATCTGATGGTTGAAAATATTTGAACTCTTGAGGTTTTTATTTTTGAAAGAGAAATAAAAATTAAAAATAAATTTATTATATTCATCATCAATCCTATAAATCTTTTAAATAAACTTCCAACAACAAGAATAATATTGGAATAGATAAAGTATAAAGTAAGAAAATGTACCTTTTATAGTTTCAAGACAGATTTTTTGGTTTCAATACTTTTCTCTCAAAATAAAAAAATTGAAGTATGGAAATGCTGAGTATAAATAATTTATGAGTATGAAATATATAAGTATGAAAAAGTTAAGTTCAAATTTTTTTCTGTATGAAAAATTTGAGAACAATTATTTTTGAAAGTTTTAAGATTATAAACTTAAAAATATATGTTCCCTTCCTTTGAAAAGAAGTAACTTATTATAAGGATATGGTTTAAACAAGGAGTATATATAAATGATTACATTCCAGTGATCATTCCTAGATTAAATTTAATGTATTCAAATCTATCAAAATGTAATAGTTTTATAGAAATATCTGAATGTTGTTCTTGTGTTTTGAAAATTGTAAAATGATATCTCTTTTAAGAGTTTGAACTATAAGAAAGTGACATATAATAGCTAGGTGTTTTTCATGTCAGTGATGTGTAGGGTTTTTACTTAAAGATATGTTACTAGTGTTATCACATAGTATTTTAGTTTTAGTAAAACTCATTCCATAAATAGCGAGTTTGTGTTGCATCAACAACACTTGATCACAACAATTTACAACTACCACATATTTGGCTTCTGTAGTGAAAAGTGATAATTAGTGTTGTTTCTTACATGAAATAATAACTAATGAATAACCTAAGAAATGAATTGATTCATATTTAGTTTTCGTATCCATTCTACAACCACCAAAGTCATCATCTTAAAAACTTTAAAATAAAAATCATTTCATGAAGAATAGAAAATTCCTAAATCCATGGTTCCATTTAAATAATGAAAAATTATTTTTTATAGCTTTTAAATGAGGTTATTTTGGATTTTATTCATATATTTCACATAATAATACTGAAAAATTATGTCTATATGACTAGATGTTAATTATAGTAAACTTCCTATCATACCTATAATTTTTTTTGATGTAGTGGTTGTTCATATTCATCAAGAGAAAGTATATTTGAGGTACTTATTAGAGTAATAATAATTTTAGTGTTGTTAAATCCATACATTTAAAAATATCTTCAATATATTTATATGGAGATATATAAGTAGATTCTTGTTTTTTGTAAAATTGAATACTGAGAAAGAATGTTATCTCACCCATCATACTCATTTCCAACTCATATATCATATGATTCATAAAGTAATATGTTAAAGATTTTTTAGTTGATCTGAATATAATATAATCAACCTAAATTTGAAGAATAAAAATATTTTTGATTTCATTATTTATGAAAACATTTTGATCTACAGTTCCCTTAAAAATTTCTTTTGTAACAAATATTCTATAAGTCTATCATACCAGGCTCTAGGGGGTTTTTAAGTCCATATAAATCTATGGTATGTCTAGAAACATTTTACGGATGTTTTATATCTTCCAAACTAGGATTTTGTTCAATAAAAACTTCCTCTTGAACATATCTGTTAAGGAAATCACACTTCACATCCATTTTAAAAGTATGAAATTAATGAATTATGTAAGGGGTAATAGAATTCGAATAGATTCATGTCTTGATATCAGAGTATATGTTTATTCAGAATATATTACCTCTTGTTTATTAGAACCTTTAACAACTATTCTTATATTATTTATAACAATGATTTCATTTCCATCGCATTTATTTTTTTTCTGAAAACCAATTTCACTCAAATTATAGAGGTTTCTCTAGGTCTTTAATATAAGGTCTATACTTCTTTCCTTTAAATTTAATTTATTTCAACATAAATTTATCTAATCCAATATTCATCACCTAAATCCTCATCCATAATTTTAGGTTCTAATTTAGAAATAAATTCTAGATATTATAAATCATTTCTTAAAGAACATCTTGTCCTTACAGGTTTATTTAAATCCCCAATAATTTTATCTATTGGATGATTCCAATGAAATAATTGACTTGGGTTTTTTAAATCATGTTAATTAAAATAAGGTAGAAAGTATTCTAAGGTGAATACTTCAGAAACAAATTTTTGAGTATTATACTTATTGGAAGAATATTATGTCATAGATTGATAATAAGTAATGAAAAACACAACATAATATGTGGATTGGGATTGTTTAAAAACAAAAGGATCAGTTTTATAAAATTAGACATAAACTCTTTCCTCAACAATAAAAGAGTTTTTATTGAAAAATATATTTTCAATAGAATTAGTGGAATAGACAAATAATATACCATCATCATATTTGGGTGTGAATTTACGTAAATAATATTTTTTTTTCAAAATGAATACTTTACAACCAAATAATTTGAAGTATGAAACTTTTAGTTTTCACCCTATCCATAACTCTTATGGTATTTTATTAATAAATTGTCTAATTAAAACTCAATTCATAGTATATAATTAAGTACTCATAGATTAATCCTAAAAATGACTAGCAATTGAGTATTCACTCAAAATGTTGCTTGTTATTTCATGAATAAAACGACTTATTCTATTAACAACGCCATTTTTCTAAGGAGTTCTAGAATCTAAATAACTTTTCCCAATGGCTTTCTTACTACAAAATGTTTCCAAATCAGAATTTAAATGTTATCCGCAATGAACCTTATGAATAATTATCAATGGATGTTTTTTTCACATTTTTAACTTTTTTCTAAAAAAGTTTTAAAATAAAAATAGGCTTTAAATTTATTTTCATGAAAATTGACCCATATGTATCTTGCGTAATAATCAACTAAAAAATTCATACTACTGGCCTCTAATCTTTTTAGTTTGGGTATGACCAAATAAGTCCATGTGAAATAACTATAAATCAACAGTTATTGAGACATCACTAATATATTTGAAGCTTTATTATATTGCTTTCTATATTTTCAAGGGTCATATAATTTTAAAATCAAATCTAAATTCTGGTAAATCCTTAACCTGAAGTTTCATAGTTAATTTACATAATTTACTAAGGTTATAGTGTTCTAACCTTATATTATATAGCCTAGATTGATCTTCCATTGAACTAAGGCAAGGTAAGTCTTGGATCCTAAGATCTTCTAAGTTTAGTGTATAAACATTCTCATACTAATGAAAATAAATAATGAATTAATCCTTGAAATTTTATTCTATGCATTTATCATTATTAAAATTTATAAGGTAAACTTCATCACATAATTTAATTACTCATATAATGCTTTTCTTATAACCTTTAACAAATAAAAAAGTTTAAATTAATTTCTTCCATGATGAACAATGATACTTATAATAATAATATTTCCTTGAGAATTATCTCCAAAGTTAAATCTTCCACATTTCAATTTGTTAATATTTTCAAAGAAGTATTTTTTTGCAGTCATATGTCAGGAAAAAGCAATATCCATGAACTATGTAAATTTTTTGTAGAAACTTCCATTTTTTTCATAAAAAACATTTACTTTTTAGTAACCCAAACATTCCTAGGTTAGCAAATGTTAGTAAAAAATATTCTGGTTATCCACATTGGTTTTCAAAAATGGTATTTGTGGAACCCATTGATTGAATTTTATTTAAGGAAATTTTTTTCTTCCATTGGCCGCCACTTTTTCATTTAGTATAAAATGTATAAAGTTTAGCAATAAAATTGTTGCTACAAAAAATTGAGTTTGAATGGGAATAAAAAAACTCCTGAACTATTATTATGAGGATGGATTTGTTGATACAAATTATCAAAATTTTCTTTTACAAATTTAAACATCAATAAGAATTTATTTTAAGGAAACAATATCAGACTGTAGTTTTACAACTAAATCATTATCTGCACAATCATTAGTTTTGGAACCATTTTTTGTCTCTAAAAAACTTTTCTCGGAAATAAATTTTTTAAAATCCGTAGAATGATTATCCTTCTCTGAATTAGATTCTTCTTGGTTTTTTTAAATGGAAAAAATTTAAAAATATTTTTTATCTAGATCTTTTGAAAGATTTGATACTTATTTTTTCAGCACATGTATTATTGAAATTTCCTTTTCATGTTTCTTATTAGCTTTATAGTTTTTATTTTGGATCAATCTACCAAATATAAATACCTCTTCATATTAATGTAATGTGTTGTCTTATACTAAGTGATTTTACTCATCATAATAAATACAACCTTTATCAGTAGAATAATTTTCATTTAAATACACATTTGTTAATGAATTAGAAGTGTGTACCTTATCCATAAAACATTGATTTTCAAAAGGAAATCTTCCATAAAGACAAATATTTCTGTGTTTGGAATTGCCATTGTCCGAAGAATCATTAGAGGAATCTCCCCCACTTTAACTCCATGAATCATTTTCCTTCAAGACAATCTTTCATTTAGACATATAATAAATTTTCCATTTTTTCTCAGAATTATTTTCCATTTTTTCTTTTATTTTCATCATTGGAAAATCTTGTCTAATGTGTCCATATTTATTACATTCATAGAAAGTAACTTCATAATCATTCTTATTTTTCTTACCCTTGTTAATTTTTCCATATCGGTAGTGAAAATCCTTATTTCCTACTATCGTGTTCATCCTTCAAGATATATTTTCTAACTCACTCTCTGAATGTTATAATTCACTTGAATCCGATTGAGTAACAACTTTATTTATCCATATTGATTTAACAACCTTCTCAAGAGTCTTGTATTTCTTTTGATTTAAATTAGAAGTAAAAGAAACTCCACAATTATTTTTTTTGGATTTTTCATTATCTCTTTTAAATCTTTTCTGATATTAAAAACAGTTCCAAACTACTCATCAAGAGTTAGATTTGGGACCTTCCTTGACTCATCAAAAATTTTTCTTTTTGATTCACATTCATTTATCATAATATGTATAATATTTTCTACAATGATCTCATCATCTAATCATTTCTCTACCATATATTGGACACTATTCACAATTATCATGAACCATTATTGGACCTTAACAACAGGTTCTCCATAAGGGAATTCAAAATCTTAATAATCTTCTCTAAAAATAGCTTGTCTAGTTTTAACAACTTTAGATGAAATGAAATGTGTAATACCTAGTTATATCCAAATACTATTAGCTTCTTCACAAGAGGAATATAACTATATATTATTACTATCATAGAACATAATAAGGTATTATTTACCTTTTAATTTAACTTATATCATATATTTTATTGATTTTTTTATGTTTTTATATCCTTTTCAAGAATTTTGTAGTCACCAGTTAGCATCACAAATTTATCAACTCCAGCGTAGATTAAAAAGGTCATTATACCATATCTCCATTATTCATAATCACTTCCATCAAATATTGGTGGTTTTGTTGGATTTAGATTATATATAGAACCTACATTGAGTCCATACATCTTTGAAACCAAACAAATATTCGTTTTCTACAATATACATTGGTTTAACAATTATTTATAAACAAAACATTTATAAAATAAATTAAACTAACTTTCAAAATAGAATTAAAAAATCAGCATGTAAAAGTGGTGTAATTCCCCTATAATACCAAATTTATGTATCAATATTATAGAAACTTAACTCTGATAGAAATTGTTGGATCATAATGTATATTGATATGGAAAAAATAAAAGAGGGGAGGGGTGAATTTTATGTTTAAAAACATTTGTTTTTACCCCTGAAATAATTAATTTTAAAATATTTTCAAATAATTACATTCAAAAAACTTCTTATGAAATAAAACAGTAAATAGTCTGGCCCTTGTGTCCGGTTATAAAAATCTCATAATTGGGTGGATTCTGATATATATTCCATAGGTTGTATTTAATCGTATTCACAGTAAGCATGGTAAGTATCATATTCACAGTGGTTATGATAATCAGCATAAAAAATAATAATGATTCTATAATAAAGTGTATAGAATCATACTGGGAAAATAATTTAATCATATTCACACAAATCATAATTACAATGATCATAATTGAAATTTATTACAAAAATAATGTAATCATAGAATACAAAATAGAAAGATGAATTAAAAAATAATTCAATTTATATTATAATAGCTGTAGAAATATTATACAAGTAAATGAATATAATTTTTAACCTAAAGAGAAGGGTATCCAATAACCTAGGATAATGGTCCCTTGATTTATACTATCAAGCAAGTATTTAATACCCATACCAAAGTAAGACCTCGATAATATTTTCAACTTCATTTGGTCTTCCAATCCCCGACATCCCTCGATCAAGAAGTTGATCGACACCTCTATTTTCATAAACTTGGGAGACCGCAATTTGTAAAAGATCAGAACCACTTTCATCCTATACATGGAGTCTCTCAATCGTAATCAAAATGATCACCGTCACACAAAGAAAAACAAACTCTTGAACGTAACAAGTATATGGAACAATAAGTCCACAACTTGTAAACAATCAAAGCATTCACATGTAGTAGAATTTGGAGATCTATTGTATAGTGTCTTGAAAATCTAGCAGCTTTGATCTCTTTCAATGACTTGGTATTTAGGAATTCATCCTAATGGTCATATTGGACTCCAATGGTTGTATTGTATCCAAAACTTTTAGAGGGACTTGGTCACCTGGAAAACTAATAGTCATATTGAAACTAAAATCATGAAATCCTTTTAATTAGAACATAATACATGACATAATTTTGATTTAAAAGAAAATCTACCATTATGATATAGTTTTCTAGTTATGATAATAATTATTCCGTAGATTTCTGTTATGATAGTTAGTATAATTTATATCATTACAAAAATATTGTCATTACAAAAGACTGTATAGTGTGTATGATATAAATCACATTCGTTGTGTATGATATAAATCATATTCAGACTCATTATGAAAATCTTTGAATGAATTATTAATACAATTCATATGAGTATTATTTTTATTGTAAGCACTTATAAAAATTAAAATGATAAAATATGAATTCATTTTCATAAAAAAAGGTCTTGATGAAAGAACAATAAAATGATATATGATTTCATGTATAAAGATTCTTAAAATTCTTCGGACACAAAAGAGTTAGTAATTTGGTATTTAAGAGAGAGTTTTGGATTTCCAAAACAAAAGGAATAGAAAAGTCAAAAAGATACTTTTAACTTGACAAATATGACAAACCTTTAAAATATATTACCTTTAGAAGATAAATAAATAATATGTGTTAATATTTAAAAATTTTATTTTCAATAATAGTCTTTTTATTTATATTAGGTATTATATTTTAAAAAATAAATTAAACAATTATAGATTTTAAATTTGATTAAAAAAATTCATTTTTAGTTTCTCAAATAATAATTTATGTGTTATGAAATCTTGGGTTTTTCTGGAAAGGTTGAATTTTAGTCGAAAAATATGGATTTTGGAAAAAAATTAATTTTTATGATTTTATGATTATATAAATGTATACTAGAAGATAAAAAAACATTTATGAAATAAAATTTGTACCTAAAAAAAGTTATGCATTTTAAAATATTATTTAAACATATAAATATTATGTCCACCATTTTTAGGACGAAATTAAAATGTAACTTTAATAAAAATGTTTTCAGTATTTTTTATAATCATGTGTTTCGATAGTTGAATACAATTTTGGGCTGATTTTAATGAAAAAATAAATTTTATTTTTTAAAAATAATCCAAATTTTTTCATAAAAAATAAAATATATGATATTATTATCTTTTAAATAAAATTTTAATCATAATAACACAATTTTTCTAAAAATTATTTTTATATATTGTGTGTGTTTAATTTAAGGTTTACATTTAAAAAGATTAACTAATTTTTTTTGTTAAACTAATTTTATAATTTATTTCATATGTTTCAAATTAGTTAAAATTTTGAATCTTAATTTTTTTCAAGAATATTAATTATTAAGGTTACAAATTAATTTCTAAGGTAAAAATAAATTAGGGTAAACTTTAAAAGTTAAAATAAAAAAGGAGAAAAAACTCAAGGTTATCTAATAAAAGTGGGAATGAGGAGAATATCAACCCAAAAAATTTATCCTTAATTTTTTTTCCAATATTTATCCATTTTACATAGTTTAGTAACATAACATTATTGAAAATTTAGTGGTGACTCGCAAAACTATCCTTCTCTTCACATATAAAATGGTAACACTACCACCATGTAAAGGCTCAAATTTACATTGAATTTATTGTTAAAAATAAAAGAATTATATATTTTTATCTCTTTACCACTTCCATAATCGTATGTTCCCCTTTATTTTTCTGAAGTACTTCTTTTCTATGGGATTTCTTAAGATAAAACTCAGGCTTCCAACATGAGTATTAATTTCACTTTTTTTCTTTTACTATTCTCTATAAATAATCTAAAAAATTATTAATAAAATTAAATAAGTATAATTATTATAATAAAATTTCATTAGATTAATTATAAAATAGGTATTAATTGAATTCTATTCACTGAGAGAGACTAAAACATTGGTCATGCATATTTTTGATCCACTGCCTCCATGACATGATGTGTTTAATATTTAACCACTCCCTCTAAATTTTAGAATAAAGAATAGATTTTATGAAATAATACATTTTTTTATCAAAAATAAATTTATTAAATGATAATTTTTCATATACTATCATTTTATCAATTCATTGTGAAATTGGATCTTAAATTGCACGTATGGCAGAATACCAGACCCACGAACGATGAATTTAATTTGTCATCACCGCCCATCATTTATGGTTCCTAGAATTGTTTTAATGAGAAAATATGATTTTCTAAGAGATGTTTAAGAATCTATATATGTCATATTATCATTATATAAAGTCATCCCCTTACTCATTAAATAATTATTACATGTTACCATTTGGGTCGATTTAAACGTCTTTGTAAATGATGTTGAAATGATTATCTCATAAATGATTATGGGATTTAATATAATGTTAGTATCAAGTAATAATGATAAATTTAATATTTTTTAAATATTTTGGAAATTTTTCATTTATATTTAAAATATTTATTAATATATCACCTTTTGATCATTAAAGACATCAAAAACTAGTTCATAATTATTTTTATTTTCACATTCCATATTCATCTATTTCACTAATTAAAAATGGGGCTCAATTAATCATTTTAAAAAATTATTAATATATCTTGAATTACCTAGGAATTATGAATTCTAAACCACTAAGGGTTAATCTATCCCATCTTCATTAATTTTGTATGAAACAAAAAACCAAAAGTTATAACACTCAATAATGAAAAAAACTAGAATCGTTAAATATATTTATAATATTTGGTTATAATTTTTTTTAAAAGGTTAGTATGTCTATATTAGGGTTCTGAGATAAATTTATTAAGATAGTTTCATTTATTATATAGGAGTTTTGAGTACGGTTGAGTGACTAGGAAAACAATGTTAGGGGTTTTCCTCTAAAATTCATATCGTTGAGACTTGTTTTGTATTATGAACCTAATTTATTTTAATCGGTGTGTATGATACCTAATTGAGATGTTATATCATAGAAAACTATTATTAATGGTTATTTATGTTTTATTTAAATCTCTACCTCATTCAAGATATTTTAAGTTAAATGGTCCTCAAGTTGTAAGGGGTTATTTTTCTCAATTTTGGATTCCTTGAGACATGTTTATTTTATACACCATGTATTCTTTTTCATGTTGAAAATATCACCCCATTATCATTTTTATCACTATTAAATTATATTTCATGATGTTATATTTAAAATTTCTTTGTAGAACTTCCCATTTAATTCAAATCTTCTTACTTACTTTTTCTCAAATCTAAAAGTTTAACATTATCATGAATGAACCTCCATATTTTAATTATCTATTTGTTTCAATTCATTATTTTTCAAACCACTATTGTTATCCTCTATTTTTGGGAAATATTTTATGTATTATTTTCTATGATTTTAAGAATTATATTTACCCCTTTTAATAAGGAAATTCAAACATACATTTTACAATGTGGCTTTTCAATATGCTTATTTCAAAATGTTCAAAAAGTTTTACCATCCTTTAAAAAAAATAGAAGGTTTTATTTTCTACAACACATTTTTTTGATAAATTATATATATTTTCAAGGATATTTTAATTTTAATTATTCATAATAATGTTTTCATATATATTATCTTTAAATTAATAATTTTTTTGAATTTAATTTTTACATCAATGTTTTAAATGGGTTTGTGAAATTTTTTTTATTTTGACTTATATTTACCCTACATGGTTTATCATTTATGAAGTGTTGTTTTTATCATTATATATATATATATATATTATTATTACAATATACCTTTCGTAAAATGAGTTTTTTGATGTAAAATTATTTATTAATATTATATCATGTGATATTTTTGAAAGGTTTAAGAAACCCACTTCTTCCATGGGTTCTTTATGATGTGATAAATGTTTGATAACAAGTGGAACACATATATATAAATGATGAAGGGTGGGGTCTCATATCACCCACTTATAATTTGGTTAAAATTTTATACATTATGAGGTATATATTTTGTGCATGATCACAACGTGGATTAGCTATTTTCACAAGATTGACTGTGAACAAAACACAAATTATCTACATTCAAAATATTGAAACATGAGTAATACTGATGAAATGCTGTTCGTAGTGGGGTAGGATATGTTGGGTGCATCACGAGTAATACTTCATTAATATATGATGCGGGAAATGATTTTTTCCCTTCTATTATATAACGAAAGTAGATATCTCAGGCCCTTGGATGGAATTAATATAGCCTAAATAATTCAATAGAAATGATAAGGAATTGGTGAGTTTAATTCCAGGAATTCATAGAATGAATAATCGAGCACATGGTTTGATGGAACTAGCATGCAACTCGCTTGAATTGAGATATCGAGAAAAAGGGATTATATTACACCGTAAGCATTTGTTGGAGGTGACACGTCATTGAGACATTAAAATATTTCTCTTTGGGTGCCTTGGTGTGTTTCTAGATGCTAACCTTGGACTTTAGGCAAGATCCACCTAATTGCACTAAGAAATAGTCCTAGAGGGTCACACACTAAGTTTGTCCAAGTATCATAGTTAAATATTAATTTAACAAGTTGAATAAAGATTATTCCTGATTGTAGTTTAATAATTATTCAAGGATTCTTTATTGTATTTATTTCGACACTAGTTATTTGAGTAAATATATTGCGAGAGAAATAATATATTTATTAGATATCAATGTGGTGATATTTTTTGAGAAATAAATATCCATTATTCAATGTTTAAAAAATGTGGTGGAGAAAATAAATAAAATTTGGGGAAAAAAAGTACACACTGTTTATATTAAATATACAGACAATGTATTTTTTTCGGGGAATTTATGAGAAATAATATAATATATTTAATTAAATAATATTAGGTTTAGTTCGGTGGGTGAATCTCAAGTAATATTAATAGTCAACTGTTATTATTAGTCATGGGGTATTACAAAGAATTAAATGAAATGAATAAATGCTTTCAGGTAATTAATTCATTTTTATTATTCTATGTAATTAAAATCCCAATTATATAATTCTCATAAGCGTAGCCATTTTTTGGGTGTTGTGCACAATGGATTTGGAAAACCTCTCAAGACAAGAAAGAATTATTTTTATACCAAGAACACACTCAAGCTACGAGAGAGAGATCCATCATCTCTAGATCAAGGTGATCGAAGATGGACATCACATGCGAAGGATCTTCTGTACTAGCACCCAGAGATCTAATTGATGATGTCCAGAGATATGTGGAGCATGTGTGGAACACCGATAGAGGAATACTACACTTGGATTCTACGATGCAATGACGCATCACATCAGATCGAGACCAGAAACATCAATGAATAAAGAATTACATTAAGGTAATTCATGTCTTTTAATTAAATTAATTATAACAATCATACGATGATCCTCTCTATGGTTTTGGGACTCCCTTTATTTTATTTCTTTCTTTTCTCTATTCCAATGATTCGGCGTTGTATTATTATGACTGATCACAGATTGATCATTGTTAACAGAAAAATTCAAGTTGGGTACACCCTCCAACATGCTTTCGCTGTGCCTGGAACCTACATATACCCTTTCCTATAAATTCATAATTATAAAAAATTTAAGCTATGTGTATTTGGGATAATAACCACAACACACAATGGGAATAGTATTTTTTTTGGAGGGAAACCTTGTAAAAAAATCTATTGTGTTAATTATTTACATTTTTCACCATGCTGAGTATGATATGTTTATTCTGAATAAACAAGGGGAAAATTATTTTTAATTTTTTATCAACACTGATTTACCCCCTCCTCTCAGTTTTGATCACATTGTTAAGTGAAACAAAATTTAGTATTAGAGAAAAGATTTTATCTCAAATATATATCTAAAAATTACTATAGATCAACACAATTCCTTCAATATAAAAGGGATTCCTACATTTCATGCGAAAATGATGTCATATTTGTTAAGTGAGAATGGTACCCTATATTTTATCACATGGTATTTATGTTAACGTATAGTTCCTTCAATGTTTCAAATTTATAGATTAGACTACAACATGTTCTCTAATTGATAATAAAAATTTCAATAGTGATAGAATTGTAAAGAATTAATTATTTTACTCATTATTTAAATATCAATTGATAAATTCCATGGAAATAAAAAAAAATATTTATGATTTATTTATGATACATAATATTATTTTCATTACTATTAGTGGTTATATAGAATCTATTGAGGACTCCATAGTGGTTAAGAAACTCAAGAGAATTATTCCAGATGAATTTGATGTCAATGTATTATCCCCTGAATATTGAAATTGTAATGAATCTGTAGTTTTGTTAATTACCTGATAATTGAATTAATTATGAGATGAGAAGATATGATACTATCAAAATAAAGGTCAGTAAATGGAAATAAATTATTTTAAATCATTCATGAATTTAAATATTAAAGATGTGAACATTGAATCTAATAAGGGAAAAAATATGGAAGGATTTTATAAAAACCTATCCCTAAATTTATGAAGAATAAAAAATTGGGAAAGGTAAGTATCAAGTGATACTTACCATTATATTCTTTAACTTTGACAACATAGATCATTTCAATACTATAATTCCTTTGAAAATTATAAATGAAAATAAAGAATATAGAGAAATTATTAAAGCCTATAATAAAAAGATTGTTTCAAGAGAAATAAATATCAATCAAATGGAAAGAATAAAATGAAATAAAATTTATTTAGGATGAATTTTTTATCTATTTAAGAAGTTATTTTGGATAGTTAAGAGATCTATGAGGGAAAGGAAACTCTGAAAGAGGCCTCTTAAAAAGTTCTCATAGATTAAAAGGAAGAATATATTTAATCATTAGAGGATGAATCAAAAATCAATTGAATGTTTTATACCAATCAATTAGAATTATACAAGTAGTGAACTATTATAATGGATATCAAGATGTTATTAAAGGATATTGTGAGGATAATAAATAGAGTTTCACAACAAAAAACAATCTATTATAAGAACAATCAAATCCAGATTGAGAAAGGAAGACTATTCAAAGAAGTTAAGGAGTTTAAACATGAGAGTGATGAGAAAAAGAGGATTATAGATGTTATAACATCCAATATCATCCTTAGGGATGAGGAAATCTAAAATATATGGATTAAAATCATTAAAGATAAGAAGAGAAGGGAAAAGTTAAAGCATAATTAGAATAGGCCAGTCATAGGAGTTGGTCAATGATGTAAGAAATTTGAGAAGAAAATTAATGCTATTTATTTGTTTAGTGAGTATCAAAAGAAAAAAACCATCCCTCATAGTGTCAAATATATCAGATATGAATAAGGGAGACTAACTAATGTAATATCTAAATATCATATTTTCAGTAGAATCAAGTGAAAATATCAATCTAGATTATTTGAGATGTTTATATATAATGTAAAAGATCCTCATATCTATAGGGATACAAATTATAAAAAAATGTCATCATAAGACCTAGATATTTAAGGAAGACATCCACAATATGGGTTGGTGAAATAATCTCATTGATGATTTTAAAGTGAGGTATGAAAACAACTAGTAAAAAATATCTTTTTTAATAAAGAAATAGATATCTGGGATACTTTTGGTGTTGTGGATTGTCTGGAAACACGACATATAGTTACTGGTACAACATATATCTTTCAAGATAGATAAAGGAGAATGAACCTAGGGGATACAACAACAATATAGAACAAATTATTAGTCACAATAGTTTAAGAATATGATTAAAGTGAAAAATATTTTTGAGAGATAAAATAAAGTTTTTGGAAGGTGTGATCAAGAAGAAAAAACATCAAATGAATATATCAAAATCATGCAAGTTAAATTAATTCCGAATTTTAGATCTGATTATTTTCAAAAATAAATCAATGAAAATAATGAGTAATTATTGTTGAAGTTTCCTTTCGGGAATGAAAAAATGAGTAACCACTGATCATGTGTAATGGTTTATCTTCTTACATGTTAGGTAATTTAAATATCCTAAATAATGTTTAAAGATAAAAATTAGGTGCTATTAACATTGTAAATGATAGATAATTGATGATAAAATGTATTGGAGTGGATAAAATTGGGAAGAATCAGATATATTCTGATAATGTTTAGTTTTTTGAGGGGTTAAATTGAAATATCTAAAGTGCACTATAACTTTGGGATGATGGAATTGGGTGAATTTTAGAAAAAATTAATGTTTTGTAAAGATATTTAAAGATGTATTTGTGATAATAACATGGTTTAGGATCTAAAGTAATTTTTTGATGTTGGAGTATCCAAAATAGTCTATTATATGAGTATGCAAGTTGAGAAAAAATTATGTCATAAAATACATAGTCATCATAGATAGAAGAATATGAGGAAATTGATAAAATAAGAGTCTATGAGAAACATTATAGATTAAAAGGAATACACCATAACTAGTTTAAAAACCTATCCAAAAAATATGATAGCGAACAAAAGTCATAAGAGAGTTGATTTACAAACTCTATGACCTTTGGGGTAGTTCAATTTTGTGTTTGTAGACCCATGAAGATAAATCCAAAAAGTGGTGATAAGTATTTCATCTCATTCATTAATGAATTTAATATAATGAAATGGATTATTTTTACATTTCACAAATATAAATATCTAAATATTTTTAAAATTTTTATGATACTAATTGAAAAGAATGTAGGTTTTTTATTAAAGAGTCAGTGATCTGAAAATAAAAGTGAATATGCCGACTGTAATAAACCAACTCGGAATACCATCTGAACTGGTTCCCGAACCGATTTCCTACTAGCCTAAAGAGTGTTCCAGATCTCCATGGGCTGGAGAAAATAAACAGGGCATCAAAAAATAACCATTGGGAACGATTTCTCTCTCAATGTATTACAATAACAAAGTATAATGTGGAAATATCAGAATATATATTTGTATTTCAATCAAAATATATATATCAATTACAAGGATACACTAAGAAAACAAAAAGTGAAACATAACCACTGAAACCTTTCTCCTAGTTGTCCATGACCACCCACTATGTTCCAAATCACCCGCCCTTGGTCACCCAAGCACATACCCACAATGGAAGGCGAGAGCACAAACACCTTCTATAAGATAATAAAGGTCTCCAAAATCCAAAATGTAAAAGCAGGGGGTGAGTTAAATATTTATGTAGGATTCCTCTAACGATTATATAAATCTACTTCACATGGGAATTCAAATATTCAAAAAGATAATTACAAATGATAAAGTATGAGGATTAGATTAAAAATAGAGTTTTAAACATATAAAAATCATTTATCAAAATAAACCTACAAAATATTCCATTTCACCTTTTAAAAATCTAATCATTTTCTTAAAAATCATTAAAACCCATTTCACAAGCTAAAGTCAGTTAATCAAAAAAATATGATAATATGAACCAAAAATGTAAAGATGAATAATAATTGATACAATAATGTCAAGGTTCATAATAAAAAAATGAAGGAATAAAAGAAAATCCTATTCCAAATGGTGAAAAGCAACACTTTTATGTATTGAGATCAAGTATATGGATGTCAAGTGTACATGTAATTTATAGAAATTGACAAGGCATACAAAACATTTCTTTGTAAAAATGGAATATATTTCAAATACAAAAAAGTTACCCACGTGGTCATATGAATAAGATCGTATGATGTTTCCAAGATAGGGGGACTCTACACACTCTCAAGGTGACATGGTAATATATACATAATTAACTTTGAGCTCTGGTCAAATAGGACTCATCACCATCGCCTAAGGGATGTGATGTTCTGCATTATTGTTTTAGAACATTATAGTATTGTCCAAATAACACATTAACTACCTAATACATTCATGTGATCTAATAAAAAATCAATTATGGGGAATTTATTTTATTAATAAAATTCAAATCATCCCATTCTCCATCCAATTATTCTAAATTCTATTTATAAACAATAACACAAGATTTTAATTAAAACATGATTTTTCCATGATTTAACCTAAGGGTTTATATACAAACTAATTTAATCCATTTTTATCAAATACATCTTTGAAATTAATTTCATTAAATAAATTTACACAAATTAAATTCCACAATTTAATTTGAATCAAATTCCATCCATTCAAAATTTAAATTAAACAAATTTTAATTTAAAAAATTTCAAAATACACACCCTTATTCAATAGAATTGGGAGTTTTCCCAAGTTCATGAATTTTGTTTATACAATTCAATTTTATAAATGTTAATAATATCTTCTTTCTTACAGAATTCATCATAAAAATTTCAAAATGGGCCATTAAAATAATAATTTATTTCAATGCACCCCTAAATAATTTAAATTAAGTATTAGAATTTTAAAAAGAATTTAATACATTTCAAAACATGGGTTTGCACACTATTTCCATGAATATAAATAATTTATTTAAAATAACTAAAGAACATCAATTCCAAAATAAGGGTAAAATCATTAAAAGGGTGTTCTTGGTCATTTAATAAATTAAATATGTTAAAACTATTTAGAATACATAAAATTGTTATATTATTTAAATTAATATCAAGGAAGTTTATTTAATAAATCAAAATCCATGCTAAATAGAATTTAATCAATAAAGAAACCATACAAAAATGCTCAATTTCACTAAAACAACCTTTAAAATATCAATAAAAATTAATCAAAACAAACATGACTTTTTTCAATTCACAAAATGGTGAGAGAAATAAAATTCAAATCCATTTAATTCATGCCATATTCAATTTGGAGAGAAAAGGGAAAAATATTATTTATGAGTAATTAAATAGACATATTTTGTAGAACTTATATAAGAAATTAGAAAATAAATTTAAAACAATTTGTCAAGAAATGTTGAATTACAAAACAAAGGAAATTATAGAAACACCTACTTGGAAATAAAGGAATCTAACCAAAACAAATTTGAGATGTGTCTCCTTTGTTGGCATTTAATGGATATGAGAAGATTGATCTTCAAAAGAGAAAGAGGAGATCCTAGTTCTACAATTACATGTCAATCAATCAAGATGCATAAAAAACACACGTCTTTTAAAACCTTTAGTATGAAGACATCAAGAGAAGAAGGTAGATCCATGAAAAGAAGTGAATAACTCACCAAAAGAGAAGATATCCATTTCAGTTGAAACTTTGATCCGTTATGAGATGATGTTTTGGGTGGAAAATGGCTTTAGAGGGATCCCAAAACCCTAAAGATTAGATTATGATAGAGTGGGAGGATTTGGCGTTACTTAGGGGGTTTATGGAAAGGAAGATGCGGAGGTCAGGCTAATCCGGACCCCCCTTAATTTATTAAATAAAAAGACACAGAAAGACACAACAGACAAGGGAGGGGCGGGGTCAATCAACCCACACCCAAAAACCCTTTACAACCCCATACCCAAAGACCCCCCCCAAAGAAGAAAGTTAAAAAGGAAAACAGAGAAAGGAAAAGACACAAAAGACCAGACACAACAGCAGCTTCAGCACCTTCTCAGCCATCCCTAGCATTCAACAGCTCCAGATCCCTTCATCACCACTCATCCAGGTAGCAGACACTATCTTATTCTTCAGCATTCCCATCTAAACAACAACCAGACTCTCACATCACTATTTTCAGCCTACGCCTCCTTAGAAAGCTTGTCCACCACCAACATAACATAATAACAATCAGAAAAAAATATGTCCCACCTTCAATCCCAGCAGCTTCCAACAGGTCACTCCCAGTATGATACCTAGGAACACATTCGCAGCCCCTCAAGACAAGACATCAACCAGAAGCACTCAGCATGAACAAAATCCAGCACCCATAGCAAAACAAAACCAAACCAGCACCAAAATCGTAGACATAAACTTCAACACATCTCGATGCGGAAGCAACTGGCATCCAGCGCACCCTCTTCCAGCAACCAGCACCTCCTTCGGCAGTTTCAAACCAATAAATAACCAGCACCCAGCCGCTCTGTTCCCAGATCCCAGCACCTCCAAGATATTCAGTGAGAAGAAGTCCACACCCACCAGAACAATTAGAAAAATATGAACACCAAACCTCAAGCCTTTCACCAATCCATAACTCCCAAACCTCCTTTTTTAGACCCCGGTCCAGATCGCCCCGCAAGCAACCCAGAAGTCGCACCGCATGATGAAGCACCACCCAGCGCCTCATGACAACTCCATAAATCAACATCAGCATAAAAAACTGACCAATACAGCCAATACCAAGGCATACTCGACACCGCAAGGAATCCAAAACCAGCAAAGATTCCAAAAGACAACACAAGTTAAGCAGACCTGCGACAACAACACAAGACAAGGCCAAGCGTCTGAAAACATGAACCTGAAAGATCTGCCCAATACGATGAAAAATGTATCTAAAACCCCACACAAAGGGGTCTTGAGAGACATCCCAAGCTGATGAAGCACTCTCAACGTCATCCTTAAAACAACACAGAACCAGAAAACCCACCAGGTCCCTCTTGAAGACGGATCTGGAAAGAACCGCATCGCCGAAGCCCAAGAGAACCAGACCAAAGCGCCTCTAAGCCGTCGGGACTCCCATCGCACCTTCATGTCATCATCATGGAGCTAGGGAAGCCACTAAGAAGATAGATCTGGAACCTTCTTGGAGATTCACATATTCGTTGACCTAGTCCCTCTAAGACACCAGATCCTCACGCTACATCTCCACCGGGAATCACCGCAACTGTCACAAATCCAGGAGAACCGCCGAGACCACTCCCGAGCCACCGAGAAGCCATAAATGGCACCACCAAGGATCACCAGAGATCCAGTGGGAGGCTGAACTAGGAAACACAATGAGAGATCTCCCAGAGACACATCCACCATCCTCTTAGGGGGTTTATGGATTTTAATTACAATTTTCATTATGTTATTTTTTTCATGCACAGTTTTTTGGGAAAAGTAACACAGTTAGTACTAACCATTCCCGAACCGTACAATAGGTTTCACAATTTTGTCAAACCATGAACAAACCATGAAACATGTTGCACACTCTATTTTAACCATGTGAAAATTGAACAAACCATGAAATAAGTTGCACAATTTGTTTGAACCATATACAATACATGAAACGAGATTCACTCTTTGTCTAACCATGCACAAAAAATGAAAAGGCCTAGAAGCCTTCAAAAAGGATTCAATAAAATACTAGAAAATACCCTCAAAGTGATCAAAAGATTATGTACTCAAATAAATCAGTCCAAACACATAAAAAAGTAATAGTATGTTACAACCTCCCAACCATAATATTTTCCCCCTATAAATCCTTTAGTCTAAAATTTAGAACACAATTACAGAAAAAAAAATTCCCCACATATTTTGTGAGGTGAATGGTCCATGGCCCAGAATAGAAACTAACCCAAAGGATAAAAACTCACACACATCTCCAAGATCAACACAATAAGATCATCACACATCTTCAAAAAATAGAAGGGTTAGAGACCTAGAATTGTTCTCTCTACTATTTAAAGTCTCCCCAAAATGGTGTAACATAATAAAAATATATCCATTTGACCCAAAGAAGAAACTTCACCCACTCACTATGGGTAAAAATCTAATATCAAGCATCCATAAGAAGGGTAATGAACTTATAAGGATTTCTACCATGGCTAGGTACTCAATGGTAACATAAGATATTTAAAACTGACCCTCATACCACTATGAGCTCACCAAATCAAACAATAGCACTACTGAGTTCATGGTATATCAAAAATCAATGTCATACTACTTGACCTAGTACATTACAATGGTATATCTAAGTCCAACTAGAAAGAGATCAAACATACAGGTTACTGCACAATAGGGAGCTTCACTCTCACAAGGGAGATCATCCCATTAAACAAAATCATGCAGTAACCGCAAAGTCAAAACAAGAGGAACACCAATGAAAAAAAAACAATATGTTAATATAAGGAAATAATTATTAAATCACTAATCCAAAAAGTACCCAAACCATGTTCCCAAAGAAGGAAAACTCTAAAAGTTTATACTCTGACATCGAAAACAATAATCTTGCAACCCGAAGCCTCTCAACAACATGGAAATATTAACTCCATAACCAATGGTTGTATCCCGATTATTACGAAGCTTATTCTTCCCTAAATTAATGAGATGATACACCCAAAAAAGCATCCTTTTTCAGTCTAAATTCTTATATAACCTCTTATGGTGACCCAAATTGTAACTACCCAAAATTTAAATAATGAGAATTTCTGTTGATCTAATTAAATGTCCTATTATGTAAAGTGGTTATATAAAACATATGAAATTAATTGGTTTTATGTTTTTGGATTTTAAAATACCATTAATAATTGTTATCATTGCAAATATATCCATTGACAAAAGATTAAATGATTAGTATAAATGTATGTCTTAAAAAATCTAATTTACTTAGAAAAAGGATGGAGTGACCTCATCTAGTAGAATATATCCATTCAAAGCCCATTTTTCAGAGCTCAGAAAAGAGGTAGTATTCCGGGGCTTCACTCTTGACCAATCCCATGCTAAGATTCAACACATTAATCTTGAATGAAACTTCCTAGGGGAGAAGTGGAAGTTAATAGATATTACCACCAGCGCGATGTTATCTGATATGCCCAAGAGTCTGTCACCATCACACACCTTACCCTTAGGTCTTATGAGGTTGTTAATATGTGGTTGTTATAAAGGGTTATCTAACGAGACCTTAAAACTATGATTATTTTCATTATTTTTTAATAGAATAAACAATATACATTCTTTTTATTGTTGTTACTTTGTAAATGGGTTTTAGAGAAAATACAGTATTTTTAGTTAGTATTCAATTAAGAGATATATTTTGATGAATTAATTGATTTTTTAGTTAAATAATATTTTAAAAAAATATTATTAATAAATTAATTTTCATTAAATATAAATTATCATATAATATTTATATGAATATAATTGTAATTTTAATTAAGGTTTGAAAGATGTTTTGGTCTAAACCCATGTATTTTTGATAAATGTCAGTTTTTATTTTTAATGTAAAATTTCATATATTCATATAATTATTTATATAAAATTAATATCATTTTTTCATTGAGGATGTCAAAATTATATAATGGTGAATTTTTCATAATTTTCTGAGATAGTCAAATTTTTGGGAAAAAATTAAATACCGTTTAAATATATAATGTGTTTAATAACATCCTAATGACCCAATAATGATGTAATAAAATACTATAAAAGGTATATTTGGACAATATATGTTTTATATTTAAGATATTGCGATTTTATATTTGTTTGATTAATTTTATTGTGGCTTAGTAGACTCTCCAAGACATATAAAATATTTTAACTTTTTAAGAAGATTTCCTTGAGAGTGTGACTCAAATCCACATAAGAAAGCCAAATATTTTAATATGATTGTAAATTGTCCTTATAAAATATGTTTTTCCACTCAACATTGGAAAAACACATCGGAAAAAACCAAGGGATGTTTTTTGGTTTTTATTAGTTAAATGTGTAGTGTCCAAAAACTAAATAATAAATCATTCCCTTTCATTTCCTATATAAACCCACTAAATCTCCCGTTCCTCTTCAATAAAACCATTTGAGCTCTAAAAAACTTTGAAAAACTCTCTCTATAATACTCCCAAGGCACCCCAAGATCCCAATAATCCTCTCTCAAGCCTCTCCCAAGCCTTTGAAATCACACTTCCATGTAAGGGATCCTTACTTTACTTATTACCCTATTTATATCTAAGTTTCCTTATATTGTTATGACCTTTTATTTTCCATTAAAAATGTTGGGGTATGATTTCAAAACTCTCTTATACTACCCTCATTAGTTTTTAATGATGAGATACCCCTTTCTTTCTCATTAATTCCTCCCATATACACTTATTACCATGAAGAAATTCTATAAGGGCTTCTCTCTCCTCATTTATATTCAAGCAATTCATTTATATTATGTATCTAAGATCCATTAAATATGATGGTATATTAAGTTACATGACCCCCTTATTTTCCATTTCTTGTATAAATTATGAGATTCACATTTCTCTCTCATCAAATCATTTTACGATTTCTATTTGACGTCATTATGTAGTCGAAGATACACCAAAATTTCCCATGCCAAAATCATGGTGAAAGTGAATAACATACCTGTTTCTATATCAAGGGTATTAAAATTTATGAACATGTAATTTTTGATTTAGTAATAACATTTATGTATTCCACATCTCTTATTCGTTGAATAAATTATGATGTTTAATGAATCCATGTTGTATAAACTATGTGGCACATTACTGAATGAAATAAAATGATTAAGAAGGGTGCGCTGTGTTAGCACTCCAATGAATTGGGTAAAGAATAGTATCATGTTAAAACATGTGAAATGAGGGTTTACTCATTCTAATTCAGGTTCAATGAATGTTTACTCATGATAATTCAACTTCAACAAGGGTTTATTAATTCTCCATGTGAAATGGCCCTTCGATCATGCTAATATCTGGTTAAATGTTGTTTCCTCATTTCCATGTTATGATAATCATGCTATATCATGCCTTTATGTTCATATTTATCTTATGATCTATTGATATTACTATTTCCTAAAATGTATTGTATTCTTCATGTTTGGACTTGTTTACTCCCTTACTGGGATATATAGCTCACCCCATTCTTTTGAATGTCGTTGGGTTATTCCATTCAATGCTAAGTACGAAAGAATGTTGTGGTCAAGTAAAATAAGTTTTCAATAAATATATTGTATTTTATGTTTTAAGTTGTTATGTAATGTTCCTAATTTCACAATACACTATACCTCTTGATCCTTGGATTTATCTGAAGTATAATTTTATGTAATAAATCATGTTTAAGTGTATAATAAAAAGTAGGATTGTTATAGATGGTATCAAAGGATAGGTTTAGTTATTTTTGAGATTAGGATTAGAATACCCTAGTGAAATCTGTAAAGATAAGACTAAATATAATAAAAACATACCTAAATTTTGTTGAGTATTGATTAAGTGGTTTATCAAGAAAATATATCCCTGTCTAGATACGAATAGGTAGAGGTGGCTCTGACACAGATGTATCTAGGGGTAAAACCCGAAGATACCACATTGAGCTAGAATATAACGAGAACTGGTGCATGACAATGGGACTTGTGGCAATCTTGGTTCGAAACTCTTCGGGGATATGATTTGGTAAATTCATAAGCTTATTATGAACCAATATTAAGTGAATAAAAAATTCCCCTAAGAATATATATTGGGAAGTAGATCTTGGATAACATAGAATAAGGCCTAAAAATTCACATGTTAAGGAAATAAATGTAATTTAAAAGTTACCACATTTTCTTTCGAATTCCACTTTGTTTGTTAACCCTAAAATTCTTTTTATTTCAACTAATGTTCTGTAATAGGAGGACTTAAGCTAACTACCGATGCGACATTCAATGTGATGACTGTACTAATGAGCTTCCCAATCCTATGGGAGAGGTAATCAAAAAATATGTAACTATACACTCTCAGTTACCTCAAGTTTTGAATAGAAACATGGGTCAAAGGGAACTTCCAAACCCGCCCCCAAGAAAGAAAAATTTATAATTGAGAGATTCATGAGAAAAAGGCTTCTTACTTTCAATGGACCATCTGATCCCTCAATATATGAACAATGGATCAACCCCTTTGAGAATATCTTTTCCATCCTTCAATGTTTTGAATAAGAGAAGGTTCTTCTGGATGCTTATCATATGGAGGGTGAAGCTGATCAATGGAGGAAATTGATCAAAAATATGAATCCTATGGACGAAATCGAGGTGTTGGAAGGGAAGGATTTCTGGAAAATGTTTTTTGATAAATATTTTCCTCACACCCTCTAACATAAGATAGAAAGGTACTTCCTTTCCCTCAAGAAAAAAAATGAAGAATCCATCAGAGCGTATGGGGAAAAATTCACAAGGCTTGCATGGAAGGACTCTGGCTTTGTTATTACCCCAGAATTCAAGGTTGACTGCTTCCTGGGTGGGCTAAAACCTAGCTTACAAAAATCCCTAGCAATCCATGACTCTGATATCTATTAGGAAGTTTTATGTTGTACCATCAAAGTGAAAATAGAGATTTAAGTAACTTAGGGGTATCGTAGGGATATGAAGCGGAAAGTGGAATGTAATTCTAGTGGTCTGATTGATAAATAAAATAGTGCTAAGAAATTTATGCACCCTACTTGCCAAACATGTGGAGAGAAGAAAGATAGAAATTACCTAAAGGGGACAAGGAAGTGATTTAGGTGTTGAAGAGAAGGGAACCTGGGCCTTAACTATCGGAAAAAAATCCCTCTATTGAGACAGAGGAGAGGAATGCTCTGTTCAACCCTTAATGCATTTTTGATTAATTCAACAACAAAGAACCATGTAACTTTTCAAAAAATTGCCCTAAGAAAATTGTTTTTGAAGGAAAACAATAACCACCAAAGTAAAAAGGGTGAGATTTTTCCATCACAACTATTAAAGAAAACCTCAATAATTAAGTGGTGATAGGTATTTTCGTTATTCATTAAATAATAGTGAATGTAATTTTTTATTCTGGTTCTACACGTTCTTTTATATCCTGAAAGATTAATAGAACAATCCCAACACCACCACAAATCATTTATGTACATATGTCAGAGAGAATAGAAAACGGGGAAATCATTGAATCCCATGAATATACCTCCGCCCTTGTCACAATTTTTGGATTTAATTTCCTGGAAAACCTCTTGATACTTCATCGGGTGGAATTTAATGCATTCTTTGCATGGATTGTATTTCACTATATAGATCCTACATAAATATCCATGAGTGTTAAATCACTCTTCATATAGAGAATCAAACCCATATTCTGTACATGTTCAAGGAGGAGGATGAATCATATTTATCACCATCATCTCAAATGTGGATATTAATGCCTTGTGAGCACACATATCTTGATCAGGTTATTGATTTTAAGGATGAAAACATCCTTGAAGACATTCCTATTGTGAGTGAATTTACAAAAGTGTTTCCCAAGGAATTGCCTTGTCTTCCTCCTAGAAGATATGTTGAATTCTTGATTGATCTTATACCTTTAGTAATTTCCAATATCCAAGAATCCATATAGAATGGATGTTATAGAGCTTTTGGAGAAAAAGAAACAACTACAAAAGAATCTGGATAAAGGGTTTACACACCTAAGTACTTCACCATGGGGGTGCACCAATACTCTTTGTGAAGAAGAAGGATGGGTCAATGTTCCTTTGCATTTATTATCATGAGCTCAAAAAAATCATGATAAAGAACAAGTATCATATTCCAAAAATTGATTACTTGTTCGATCAGATTTGTGAAGCACAATACTTCTCCAAGGTGGATCCGTGTAAGGGATATTACTATGTAAGGGTGAATAAGGAGGATATACCAAAGACTTATTTACGTACAATGTATGAGAAGTATGAATTCATAGTAATTCTCTTAGAACTCACTAATTCACAAACAATCTTCATGAACATTATGAATAGATTCTTTAGAGATTACCTCAAAAAATTTATTTTATTTTTTATAGATGATATTCTAATATACTCCAAAACCAAGTAGGATCATAAGGAGAATCTAAGAATAGTACTAAAGAACTTATGAAAGGAGAAGATCTATGAAACACACAACAAGTGAGAGTTTTGGTTGAAGGAGGTATCATTGTTGGGTCATATCATCACAAGCAATGGGATATCTTTGGATGCCACCAAGAAAAATGCAATTTAAGGATGACCGACGCCAACATCAGTGACAAATATACATATATTCCTAGGGTTTGTTATATATTGTCATCGATTTGTGAGAAATTTCTAACTATTATAAAACCCTTTTACCAAGCTAACTGAGAAGGGAGTGAAGTTTTCATGGAGTGATGAGTGTGAATACAGTGTCATGGAGTTGAAAAGGAGGTTAATCACTACACTCGTGCTCACACTACCCACAAGTGGATAACTTTTCGCGGTATTCTGTGATGCTTTGAAGAAGATCCTGGTCTGTGTGTTGATGAAAAATGAAAACTCCATTGCCTATACTTCAAGGAAATTAAAAATTAATGGGAAAAACTATCCAACACATGATTTGGAGTTGTCTATAGTAATATTCACTTTAAATGTTTGGTGACATTACATGATTTTAGAGAAATTTGTAATATATAGGGATCAAAAAATCCTCAAGTATAGATTCACACAAAAGGGATGAATATGCGCCAATGAATTTGGTTAGATCTGGTAAAAAACTATAAGTCCTCAATCCATTACCACCCTAGGAAAGTGAACAAGGTAAAAATGATCTATGTAGAAAAAACATAGTGATTATATCATTGATGAGAATTTATAAAGATTGAATCTTCTTAGAGTTTATAATGATAGACATGGGAATAATAAAGAAGGGAAGATCATCAATACTTTCACAAATGATTTCTCAACCGTCTCTTTTGTAATGGTTAAAGGATGCTTCAAAGGATGATGTGGGAATTCAAAATAAAGTGGAAACTATTAGAAAATGCAAATCCTCAGAGTATAATGTTAATGAAGAAGGAATGGTGAGATTTGGTTCATGACTATGTGTTCCATAAAATTAAGAGTTAAAGAAAGAACTTTTGGATGATTCACATTGTTTTAATTTCTCCATTCACCTAGGAACCGTAATGATGTATTGAGATATCTAATAGAATTATTGGTGGGTAACATGAAGAAGGAGATAACTGAGTATACATCAAAGTTACAAGTATGTCAGCAAGTAAAAAATGATAGGATGAAGTCTAAGGGTATGATGAAATCGTTACCCACACCAATATGGAAATAGGAGAACATCACCATGAACATTGTCACCTGACATCCAAAGAAATCTAAAGGAAACAATGATATCTAGGTTGTTGTGGATAATCGTACAAAGACTTCACACTCCATTGCAATTTGGGAGTATTTCTCATTGGATCAGCTGAAATGGATATACATCAGAGAAGTGGTAAGGCTACATGGAGTAACGCTATCTATTTTATCCAATCAAGATCCAAGATCCACATATATATTCAGGAAGAGTCTCATACATTCTCTAAATACTGAACTAAACTTAATTAAAAATTATAATTATCAAACTAATGGCCGATATGAGTAGACTATTCAAAAAATTGAGGACATGTTGAGAGCATTCTCAATGGACATCAAAGGTGGATAAGATCAACCTCTTTCTCTGGTTGAGTTCTCTTACAATAACAGTTTCCACTGAAGCATCAAAATGGCTCCTTTTGAAGTCATTTATGGGAAGAGGTGCAGAACACTGGCAAGATGGCATGAAGTTGGGGAGTGAAAAATCCTAGGTCCATAAATGGTCGAAAAAATGGTTGAGAATATGAAGACCATCCAAAAACACATTAGAGACACACAGAGTTGACAAAAGAGATATGCTAATAATCGTCGACAAGGCTGAGAGTTTGATTTTGGATACATGGTATTCATCATCATATCACCATGGATGAGAGTTATGATATTTTTTAAGAAGGGTAAGATTAGTTCAAGGTACATTGTCTCTTTAGAGAACCTTGATCGCATTAGTGTAGTGTCCTATCGACTAACACTCCCAACGAACCTGTCTCAAGTACCTGATGTATTCCATGTATCATTCTTGAGGAGGTATATACCAGACCCATCAAATGTACTCAACCAAGAGGTGGTAACGTTGAAGAATTCCCCTCTTATGAGAAAAATTTGGTGAAGATCATAGATCATAGGGAGAATGTTCTACAAAATTAGACAATTTCGCTCATTAAAGTGTTGTGGGGAAACCAAAAGTTTGAAGAAGCAATGTGGGAACTGGAGGAAGTGATGAAGAAGAGTTACCCTGATCTGTTTTAGCGTGGGAAAAAGAATTTTTGAGGGTGAAAGTTATTAAGGAGGGGAGATTTTAATGAACCAAACTTTTATTAATGAAAATTACTTTTGATCTAATAAAATGTATTATTATGTATAGTGGTTATATAAAACATATGAACTTTGTTTTTTTGAATTTTAAAATACCATTAAGAATTTTTACGATTGCTAAAATAGCCATAGAAAATTGATCACATAATTATATATATATAAGGATTTAACAAATCCAATTTACTCCTAAAAAGGAAGCGATGGCCTCATCTAGTAGAATTACTCCATACGATGTCCATTTGTTAGAGCTTGGAAAGGAGGTAGCATCATTGGGATTTGATCTTTACTAACCTCAATCCACGTTTCAACACATTAAGCTAGAACATAACCTCCTAGTGGAGATGAGGAAGTTAATAGAGATTACCACTCAAGTGATGTTATCCGAGCCACCTCAAGAGTCTGTCTTCATCACAAAACATACCCTTAGGACTTATGTTGGTGTTATAAGGGGTTATGTAATAATAACCAAGCACTATGATAATGTGTAATATTTTTGTATAGAATAGATAATATACATTCATTTTATTATTGTTACATTGTAACTGGTTTTTAAAGCACAAATAGTATTTTTAGTTAATATTCAATTAAGAAATCTATTTTGATGAATTAATATATTTTTGAATTAAATAATATTTTAATAATATATTATTATTAAATTATTTTTTATTAAATATAAATAATTGTATATTTTTTTATGAATACCATTTTAACTTTTATTAAACTTTGAAAGCTATTTTTGCCAAAACCCATGAATTTTTGATAAATGTAAGTTTCTATTTTAAAAATGAAAATTCACATATTTAGAAGATTATTTAGATAAAATTAACATATTTTTTGGATTAATGACATCAAAATTATCTAACGGTGAATTTCTCATTATTTTCTGAGATAATCGATTTTTTGGATAAAAATTAAATACCGTTTAAATATATAATGTGTTTTATGACATAATAATGTCACAATAGTTATGTAATAAAATAATATAAAAGGTATATTAGCCAAATATATGTTTTAACTTTAAAATAATGTGATTATATATTTTTTTATTAATTTTATTGTGCCTTTGTGGACCCTCCAAGACTTATAAAATATTTTAACATTTTCAAATGCCTTATTGTAGAGTGTGACTCTCCTCCACATAAGAAAGCCTAATTTTTTATTAAGTTTGAACGTTGGAGTTATAAAATAATGTTTTCCACTCCAAATTGGAAAAAAACATGGGCAAAAACTATGGTATTATTTGTGGTTTTTATTTTTTGAATGTGTAGTGTTACAAAATTTAAATAATATTGAATTCCCTCTCTTTTCCTATATAAACCCACTCAATCTCCCATTAATTTTCACTAAAACCATTTAGAACATGACCAAACTCTGTACTAATCTCTCTATAATCCTCCCAGGTCTCCCTATGCTCCCATGAATACTCTCTCAATCCTCTCCCGAGCCTTTGGGATCACACTTCCATCTTAGGGATCCTCACTTTCCTTCGCTCCTTATTTATGTTCAAGTTTCTTTATATTGTTATACCCTTTTATTTTAAATAAAAAATGTTGGGCTATAATTTAAAACCTTCCCTATACTTCACTCCTCATGTTTTGATGACTAGATACCCCTTTCTCTCTCATTAATGACTCCCATGTACACCTGTTGCCATGCCAAAATTCCACAAGGGATTTTCCTTCTTCTTTTTCTAGAGGAATTCCTTCTCTATTTTTGATCCCAATAAGAAGGGGATTTGTTTTTGAAAAAACAGCCCATGAACTCTCCCCACTCCATAGCTTCATTATCCTAATCAGCTTTGTGTTTTTAACCAGATTCAACTTCTAACAAGCTTCTCCCTTGATACTGTACATAGCTCGGTTGCCTTTCTCTTATTCCGAACAAAACAACACTAAAAAGATATTTTATATAGATCTTATCCATTGTTCAAAAATAAATTGGTTGGTTGATCCACAAAAAGAAGGTGGTAATTAGCACATGAAGGTTAAAAATTTGTTGTTCCCTTTAATAGTGAATCCAATCTCTTAGCTTTATTAATTTTATTATTCATAACTTGAGTGATTTGACTCACCATTCTCATGATGTTTAATATTCTAGCTTACATTAGAAGATCTTTAGTTTCTCATCAATTGTACTCAAAATTTATGTGGTTTTTCCTATTACCAACCATTTTCTAAAATAATAGATCCTTAGAAGGTAACAATTTTAATTTAATAATATTATAATTCTAAAGGAATTTCATTTCAGAAAACATCATTCTTAAATATGTTATTCCTTAACCAAAATTAATTTTTTTATAAATCATTCATAATGGTTCAAAAAAATATTTTGATTAACCAAACATATCCCCAAGGAATTTCAAACCAGGTGTTCATTAAGGCCCATTTATGTGTACTAGGTTACACCGAATCTGGCTCAATGCACCTAGTTAGAGTTTTTAACCCTAGGTACATCTGTTCCAGAACCACTCCCACTTGTTCATATCCAAATAAGGATTTATTTTCTTAGAATCCAATTACATAATACTTCACCAATATACCAAGATTTTTCATTATATATAAAATTTTCTTTAAGGTTCTTCCTAATATTTTCAAATCCTAATTTCCAGAAACAACTAAACCATCCATTGATACAAAATATGACATCCTGCCTATAATTACATAATCTTTTCATTACATTTTACAAAACATATGACTATATAAAGTTTATTTTCTTGGAAATAAGGTACCTAATACAAAAAAACATAAAATATTATTCTAATAAGCATAAAAGTACCCTCCATTGGTTCATATTTATTAGTTTTACTACATATTATAACCTAGGGATATACATCAAAATAAAGGGAGAGCATACGACCTAGTAAGGGAAAATAAGGGAAATAGTTTACTTGTGATCTTTAGGAATATCAATAAAAACTATAGTAAATAAACCAATTCATGAGAAAGTGGAAGATAATAATAATAATAAGAATAATAACTTGTAAATGTGGATATAAAAATTAATTGAGTCATTAATAAACATATCACCAAGGTTTTTCACTAGGTTTCCACAACAACTACAAAGGTTATTCAGCAAGGTATCATAAAACACGTCATCTCTATAAATTAAATTATATACCCAATTAATTGGAGTGATATTTGGTAGAACCATTCATATTTATCAATTAATGTGATACGAAAATATCATAATAAAATATTTCATTAATAACTCATGTATAAAAAAACAAATGAGTTTCACATAAAAATCATGGTTTTTAGTTTTATAAAGTGCTTATAGACAAGATCTTTATATCATTATTAACACAAAAAAAGGAATAAGGGTTTAATGTATGTAAAAATAAACAATTATTTAAATATTTATGAATAAATCTATTAATTAAATAGGTTTTAGTATTTATAAAAGAAAATAATATAATTTCTTGAGAAAAAGTGTGATATTTTGAGAAGAAAATATGGCATCATAAAAGGTATAAAAAATGGTTTTAGAAAAAATTTATAAAACAAGGAAAAAATGTATACCTTTAATAAAATACTCTTAATAAAGTAAAGGGATATAATAAAATGGAAAGAATAAAATAGTACATAAATTTGAAATACATATCACTTAAAAAGATAACATGAAAGGAAAATAGAAGATGAGATATCCCTTACCTTAAAGTATAACTCTTTAACTCAATTATTGGAACTGTGGAGGCTTGGGTAAACCATGGGAGGATTCCTTGGGAGATAAAACTATTAGAGTATTATAGAGTATGAATTGGGAGTGAATGAAAATTGATAAATGGGTGGGTATTTATAGAAAAAGAGGAGGATCTTTTTATTAATTTCCTTAGACACCTTGGTAGTGGTAAAATAACAACAATGGGCTTGCCTATGGTATTTTCCCATGGTATTGAAAAAATGGGAAACCTATTATGTTATTAAAACCCACAAGTTTATACCATAATTTTATATTACATATTTCATCATTTTCATGTCATTAAACATAATGAAATACTCAAACTGTATTTTTACTATTCATGAAAAACTAAAGTATTTTAGAAAATTATCATAAATTAACCATAACCTAATTTTGAAATTATGATTTTAAAAATGATATATATTTTATCAAAATTACTATTTAAATATAATTATTTTATCTTGTAAATATAAAAATCCTTAGTTATTAAAAACAATAGCAGATTGGAAAGGCTTAAAGAAATTGCATAGTGAAATTTCTGACTCTTAAAAAAAATAATTTTTTTTCATGTATATTAAATAAATATTTTAATCATATTATTAATTAAAATAATCATTAATCATAATAAATTAATTTAATATAATAATTATATAAATTTTAAAAAGTATAATTTAATTATAGAAAAATCAATTTATCAAATTCATCAAATTTTTAAGAAAAACTATTCTAAAAATTGAAATGAAGGAATAAAAATTTTATTTATAAAAATATATTATACATTAAGTAAATAAGGCCTTGATACATATCCTCTTATGACACCTATATATGACCTATGGGTGTGGTGTGCGATGAAGATAGACTCATAGGGTGGCTCGACTAACATTGTCCGAGTGGTAATCTCCACTAACACAAACTTCACCCATAGGAAATTTCGTTCAAGAATAGTTTGTTGAAGTTGGGATTGGAATTTTTCAAGATTAAATCCCAAATATGCATCCTCCCTCCCACGTTCTAAAAATGGGGATTAGTTCAAATCAACTCTACTGGATGAGGTCACCGACTCTTCTTCCTGTATTAATCTTCCATTTTCATTTTTACTTATAAACAATAATTATAAGGATAATTTTTTTATGAAGAGTGTAGTTTCCTATGGTCAAATTAACCAACATTCATAATTGACCAATGATCATATAATGGTCAAAACTCAATGGTCACATTCCAATTTATACTAAATTCATTAATAAAGATATATAGTTTTGTTGTGTATAATATAATGTAACACACATGTCAAGGAAACAATTATCATTAACAAAGTTCGGGTCATTACAGAAATTGAGATCTCAGAGTAAAACCAGAATGGGATATTCATAGAATTTTTGATAGGTATTATAAGAAAAGTTAGAGGGTAGGATTCCATCTAGGTGATAGTTGATCGAATTATGAAGTCAGTGAAATTCCTTGCTATTAGGGAGTTAATTTAAGTAAATATTACAGGGTAGTTGTATATATGGGAGATCATTCTCCTTCATGGGTATCCCCTGACGATTGTCTCTAATTGTAATTTGTGTTTTATGTAATGGTTTTGGAGAGTTTTGTAGGTGGAATTTAGGACCTAAATGAGGATGAGTATAACCTTTTACCCCTATACATATGAGAAGACTGAGCACACTATATAGGTTTTGGAGGATATGTGGAGATCCTACGTATTAAAATTTTTCTAGAACTAAGAGAATCACTAACCCCTAGTATAGTTTGCTTATAATAATTTCTACCACTATAATGTTTGAACGAAACCTTAGGAGGCCATATATGGGAGACCCTATATGTTATCCTTATGATAGACTAAGATAAGGAAGATATCTCTTGTCAGGCTAGATATGGTGCATGCAAAAATGGATAAGGTCTAGGTGATCCAAGAATATTTGAGGACATCTTAGAGCAGACAAAAATTTTATTCATATCGATATGGTAACACCTTATATTTTGAGAAGGGAGACCATGTTTTCCTAAAAGTCTTCACACGATAAGGATTGTGGGAATTCTGAAAGAGATTAAATTTATACTCAAGGTTTATCAGGACATTTGAGATCTTACAAAGGGTTGGAGAGGTTTCCTACCACCTCGCATTACCCCAAAAGTCAGATCGGGTGCAACGCATCTTCCATGTGTTGCAACTGAGGATATACGTGCATGATCCCATGCATTTTATAGATTAAGGATAGATGGAAATTGACGATGGATCCACATTAATGGAGAAACCGGTGGAAATTGAGGATTGGTAGGAGATCTTCCTACATGGACATATCATACCTTTGGTTTATGTGTTGTGGGAGCATGGGGGTATGTAGGAGAGCTCCTGGGAGTTGGTGAACCAAATATGGGCTTAGTATTTAAGCCTTTTTTGCTATGTTTTTTCTTTTCATGGATAAAAATATTGAAGGAGAGAATAATATAGAGATCCTATTTTTTATTTATAATACTTTGAAATATATTAAAAAATGTTTTTGTAGCATATTGTTTAACATCGTGTGATTTTGAGTTTCGGTGTTCCGTAAAATAATTTTATAAAAATATTAAATTTATTTTATATTATGAACACATAGTTTTTCAAAAAAAATATTCTATCAATTAAATGGAGTATCAAATTGAAAATTTGAGACCGTGGTTAAATCTGTAACATGAGGTTTACCCTAGGCGTGACCCAAAGTTAGTCATCACAGGGCATTTGGATAAAGTGGTTGTTGGAGGGGGTGTTTAATTAAAATAAATAAATAATTTTATTTATTTTTATAAATGACCTAAACCAAATTCATTCTATAAATGAACTATTATAGTGTATCTCTGAGGTTGGACTCCAAACCCTAGGATCATTTTGAGGAGGATCCACCATTATTTATTGGAAGATCAAGATTGTACAATGATCAACAACATGATCAATGCGAATTGAAGAGAAGAAAATGAAAAAAACATTCCCCCTTCATCAATGAGCATGTTCTTCACCATAGAATGATCTTAATTGAGGTATGACTCATTATTTTTGGATATCCTTCCTTATGATTAAAATATTGACCAGAAAAAAATATTTTTCTTTAATGTACATTTGTTTTGAGCCTTCACATCCACCCACATATCAGATTTAAATTTTTTATTAGATATACCCTATTGATACATGTTTTCTAACCCAATATTCATTGATCTATATTATTTGGCCAATAATTCCTGGAAAATGGTTGTTTCACCCTTGTATCTTATGCTTTTCCCATATCGTTCTTCACGTTCTTCATTGATGGCCTATGGGCCCCAATGATCGAAATTTCATGCCAGGATAGAGCATGATAGGACCCACAAGAATCTTGGATAAATCATGTAAAATGATTAGGATAATTATTTAAGGTTGTATATAGATGGTTTTTGTGTGGAAAATATATATTTATGGATCTCAGATCGGAATATAAGATGCTGAGGATAAGAGGAATTTTTGGAGATGATGACATCATGCAAGAGGGGAGGAGATCCGATTTCTAACCACTGAAGGGATGAAAATGATTATCAAAAAAGGGTTTTGTTGATACTGAGTTGTAAAATGGTTATATTTCTAGTTAATACGTTGGATCAATGAGGCACATAGTGTATTTGAGATTCTGTGAAAAACCCAACTATACACTATGCAGTTTGAAGAACACATGACATATTGGCCCTTGGTAGTGGTGGCTAGGGTTTCCTGGTGAATTAAATATCACCCACCATGTGGAACCCTAAGAATACATTCGACCCAGTGATTTAAATCTATCATGTACTATGGTATTACATGGGAATAAGAAAGATAAGTACAAATCCAGTGTACACGGACAAGACCCGAGGACCATGAGCACAACAAGGAGAACATGTCTTAGCCTAGGTAGGATGGGACACAAAATGTAGTCCCCTTACACATATTGTATGGTTAAATTAACTGGGATCCATGTAATTTAATAGACACAACTAGGTATACGGTAAGGACCACACACTGTGTGGGTCTCCTCACATGCCGCATGGGTCCCCTTACTTGTTGTGTACCCTCCTTTTTAAAGAAAACCCAACCTCTCATATGTCCTTTTTTGGACTCGGGTTTTGGACTATGTGTAACCTAACCTATGTTTTTTTCTATGTAGAATGATATGGTTTCATTTATATAGGATTTTGATAAATGATGCGATATATTATGAGTGTGACCCTTCTTTAGATGTCAGTCTATTAAGATAATGATCAGGCGGAATCATCATAGTAGAATGCTCCTAATTGGATAGGGCTATTGGAGTTGGTGGCATTGAACCAACTACTTTTTATTTTATTCATTAATAAATACCTAATCACATCTTGATTGTTCTTCTGCTTGACAATGCATGTGATAATTTCATAAGGACAGCTATTTCATTAAAGGGTCATAGCGGATCCCAGCTATGATGATAACCTAGAAGTGCCATAACACTATTCTTGAATATATGTTCTATGCCCGGATGATGTTATTTTAGAGACACAAATAATATAGGCCATTAGATTTGAGGACCCATAAAACATTGAGGCACCTTCTCATGGTGTGTAACCTTGGTAATATCCAATAGGATATTATAAGAATGAGACCCGCCAGTAGGAAATCCACATTTTATAGTGTCATTGGATCTTCCTATCTGCGTACGTGTGTATTGGTCCTTAAAATTTAAGATTATTATTAATCGGTTTTACAACTCGCGCACTTAGAAGTATTGATGAAAATTGTGATGACACACTATTCGCAGTGTGGTAGGATACGTTGGGTGCATCATGAGTAATACTGCATTAATAGATAATGCGAGAAAGGATTTATCACTTATGTTTCATAACAGAAGTAGATATCTCAGACCATTTGATGGAATTGATATAGCCTAAATAAATCCATGGCCATGGTAAGGTATGGGTGAGTTCAATTCCTAAAATTCAAAGAAAGCATAATCAAGAACATGGGTTGATGGAACCAGCATGCAACCTTCTTGATTCGAGATATCGTGACAAAGGGATTATATTACACGGTAAGCGTTCCTAGGAGGTGACATGTCATTGCAGCATTAACTTCGTTCCCTATGGGTGCCTTGGCGTGTTGCTAGACACTAACCTTGGACTTTAGGCAGAATCCACCTAATGCCACTGAGAAAGGGGCCTAGAGGGTCACACACTAAGTGTGTCCATGTATCTCAGTTAAATATTAATTCAACATGTTAAATAATGATTATTCCCGACTGTGGTTTAATAATTATTTAAGGATTCCTGATCGCATTTATTTCGACACTAGTTATTTGAGAGAATATATTGTGGGCGAAATAATATGTTTATTAGCGATTAATGTAGTTACATTTATTTAAAAAATAAATAGCCACTACTCAAGGTCTAATAAATGTGCTGGAGGAAATAAAAGAAAATGGAAAATAAAAGTACATGCCGTGTATATTAAATATACATTCTGTGTAGTTTTGTGGAAAACGAGTACATGCCATGTATAAATGATTACACGCCATTTAGTTTTCCAGTCAGGAATTGGAGGATATAATATAGTTTTATTAAATGATATTAATTATAATCAGCATGGGCGCATGTCATGGAATTAATAATTCGACATGGGAGTTTCAATAAGAGTTAATGAAATAAATCAAAGGCATAACACATTAATTTATTATCAAAACTCTGTAAACCTCAAACCTGATTATAAATATCCTAACAACCCCGACACTTTTCCCCAATCATTTTGCACAATAATTCTGGAGAATTCTTTCAAGGCCGAAAAAACTAGTTCCTCCAAGAACGCTCTCAAGACCGAGAGAGATCCTCCTCTATCGGATCAAGGGGATCGAAGGAGGACATCACAACCAAAGGTTCTTCTGTGCTAGTACCCATATATCCCTTCGGCGATGTCCAGAGATACATGGAACACTTGTGGACCACCGCTAGAGGAATCCTACACTTGGATTCTACGATGCAACGACGGATCACCGGATCATGACCGGAGGCATCAATGAAGGGAGAATTCCACCAAGGTAATTATTGTGAATTAATTAAATTAATTATAACCAACATATGATGATCTGATCTCTACGGTTTTGAGATTCCCTCTTTTGTTTTTCGTTCTTCGTTCTATTCCTATGATATGGCGTTTTATATCGTGACAGATCTTTGTTTGAACATTGTTTAATGCTAAAATTAAAGTTGGGAAAACCCACCAACGCTATTCCGCTGCTCCCAGAACCTACAAGTGGTATCAAAGGGTCATATCATTCATTATAATTATTCAGTTTTTTCGTTGATGTTTTACACATTTAATAATTTATTTGTTTCAATTCAAGTTTAATCTTTCTGTAAATATGAATGTCGACATCTGTTCCTCCTCCCTCGTTACTCGTTCACCTCAAGAAAAAGAATTTTTCTTTTAATTTTGATTAAAATAAAATAGAGGAACTCATCTGGAGGAGCCAAACATTTCTGGCCGTACAACACCAGAATAAAAGGCGTGTATTCAAAAGTACACGCCGTGTAGTCTAGGTTCAATGCATTGACTGATCCACCAAATCAGGCCGTGTATTGGAGTATACCTAAGTCATTTATGAAACCGTGTGTTGACTAGGAACAAGTGGTGCACATTTTTCAGATTACATGCCGTGTGGTCCAACTGAACACGGCGTGTAGTTTCTTCGGGTTCGGGTTGGACCGTGTACCTCGTACATGGCATGCCCGGTTGGAAACCGTGTAACATGGAGTCTACACGGCATGTGTCCCACTGAACACGCCGTGTACTCTGAAAATTTCTGATGTATATTTACACGCCATGTCCCTGGGCATGTACTTCATATGGACGGTGAAGAAAACTACACGCCATGTAGTCAGAATTACACGCCGTGTACTAACCCAAATTACGAAGATTTATTAAAATTTATTATTATATTATACAAACCATTGAGACATGTACCATGGTGGAGGTGTAAAGCTGAGGCACAACACGTGATTGGTGTTTTATGTATATGTGTTTAATTTAACATCTACGTAATGAACGGGAATTCACTGGGTTGCCTCCAAGGTACATGTTACGTACAAATATAATTTTAAATGAATTTATTTGTTTAAAATTATGATGGATGAGAATCTTAATGAAATTCAGAAAAGGGGTTATGATAAAAGGATTGATTAATTAAAGATAATTAATTGATTCGAGTGTGATTTATCTTAAATAAGAACGATTAAATAATTTAATGCTAGTTTTATTTATGCTTAAATATCATTTAATGTATAGATGATCATGAGCTAGACCGAGACCTTTGTATGCGAATGTTTTCTTTTAATTTATTTATTTAAATTAAATTTGTTGGCCTGCGAGCCTTCTCCTCATTAATATGTAGGGCATGCGCGCCCAATGATTATTTTTTGTAAAACCCCTTTTTATCCCTCACTTGTGTGTGAGATAATTGCATATGTAATGGATGGAGCTCCCAAGCTAATGGAGGTGGCTCAAGTCAGGAGCTAATGTGAAACCAATCCAAGGAGATACAATGGTGGACAAGTGGAAAGCTGTAAACATGAACCTGTAAGGTTCAAGGTGTTTCTTCCCTAGTTATTGGGTTAGTTTATCAACCGCTAGATAAAATAACCAATAGAACAATCTCATGATCATACCATTTATTTTATTTTCATCAGTTGCATGGTTTATTTATTGTGGGTGTGTTGTCATGATCACGCAATTAATGAATTAAACAAGCATTCAAGATGGAACTAAAATTAAATTGGCTTATACATAAATATTATCTTGACATGGTTAATCAATTAAGTATATCCCACTTAATATTAACAAAGCATGTAATCAAAGGTAATAAAATGCAAATTTACGTATAAGGATAAAATATCTCAAAGGAAATATTATGTTGGTATAGCCTTCCATAATCATGGTTAGAATCAAACCATAGTTCAAAGTGCTTGACCAACCTTAGTTGGGGTACTTTCAATTATCGGGGAATTCTAATTCAAGATTATGGGTTGACTTGACTTGGTTCACAATAAGGGTTGACTGCCACAGCAGGACTTGGTGTGACCAAGAGGAAAAGGTTGAGGAAATCCAAAATAAAAGGATTTCAGGATTGGGGAGTCCACTCAAAAAATCAAGGAGCTGTAAGTTAATGCAGTTGGCATTTGGAATTCCTATCTAAAACCCTTCATGCTGCTTGACCAACCCTATTTGGGGTAATGCGAGGGGAAATATGGATCCTTGACACTAGAATATTTAGGCAATAGAATATTCCGAAGTCAATGGTGAGGGATATTGGATTTTGATAAAATAGTGGGAGACTAATAAGTATTAATTAATTTATTTTTCTTATTATTTTTAATAAAGTACTAAACCTTTTCTCATATTAATTTGTAGAAACAACAAGAAAAATGACTTCAAACATATCATTTCGAACCATACTCGAGAAGGAAAACCTTCTCACCGGCACGAATTTCCAAGAGTGGTATAGGCATTTACGTGTCATCCTTTGCCACGAAAGGAAATTGTATATGCTGGAAGATCCTACTCCAGTTGCGCCTAGAAAGGAGGCCAGTGATGAGGAACTATCTCTCTACATGAAACACATAGACGATGCCACAGATGTCCAGTGTTTCATGGTATCTTCCATTTATAATGATCTCTTGAAGCAACATGAAAACATGGACGCGTATAGCATGATGTCTCTCCTTAATGATATCTACCTTGAGAATGCGAGACAGGTGAGATATGAGATCTCTAACAATTTGTTTACCACTAAGCATAGAGAGTCCGTGCCAGCTGGGTCTCATGTATTTAGGCTCATTGGCTACATTGAACACCTGTACATCTTAAGGATTAAGATCCCGGATGAGTTGCGTACAGATCTCATCCTATCATCACTTCCCAAAGCCTTCTCAAGCATTATTTTCAACTATAACATGAGAAATAATGAGAAGAGTCTATCAGAACTTCTGAACTTAATTCACCAGGTAGATAAGGACATGGGGCGTGACAAACCCACAGTCCTTATGGTGAATAATAAAAGGAAGGAGAAGTAAAAGGGGCCAAATAATTATAAATGGTTCGAAGCCCCCGAGCGCCGTCCTTCCAAGAAGGGGAAGATCCAGAGGTCGGGAAAGGAACGTGAGACATTATGTTTTTCATGTGGAAAGAAAGGCCAGTAGAAGAAGAGCTGCACCCAGAAGCATGGGGAAGCAAAATGTGTGTTCATTATCGAGTGTAATCTTTCTATTTCTACACATTGGATATTAGATAAAGCTTGTGGGTCTCACATCTATATTCAAATGCAGGAACCGAGTAGATTTAAAAATATTTCCAGAGGAGAGGTGGATCTTCGAGCTGCCAATGGCGTAAAGCTGGCTGCAGTTTCTATTAGCGATTACCACCTCTCATTGCTGACTTGGATGATTTTGGTTTTTCATAACTATTATTATGTGCCTAGTGTATCCAAGAACATAATTTCTGTATCTTGTTTTGATATGGATGGATTTATTTTCATGTTTGGAAATAACGATTGCCTCTTTTATAAGAACATCATTTGTTACGGTATAGAACATTTAAATAATGGTTTGTATGTATTAAATTATGAAAACTAAGTGTTGTAAATCGACAACGAAACAAACTCACATGACTCATACATCACCCAGTTGTGGCATCACCGTCTCGGTCATGTGAACGAGAAGTGCTCGACCAAGCTCTGCCAAGATGGCTATATAGACTCTATTGAGCTAAAACCACTTGATAGATGTCACGCTTGTTTGCAAGGAAAAAATGACCACACCGCCTTTTGGTGGACATGGTGAAAGGGCCACAAAGCTTCTAGGATTGGTACACATGGATGTGTGTAGACCATTTCCAGTAGAAGCTAGAGGTGGATATTCTTACTTCATTACTTTTAATAATGATTTGAGTAGACATGGATATGTCTACTTAATGAGGTATAAGTAATATGCCTTATAGAAATATAAAGAATTCAAGAATGAAGTAGAGAATCATCTTGGTAAGAAGATAAAGAATCATCGATCGGATCGAGTTGGAGAAAATCTAAACCAAGAGTTCATCGATCTTCTATGGGAGTCTGGGATTCTATCTTAGCACACTCCTCCTTATACACCATAGTGGAATGGTGTTAGTGAAATGAGGAACCACACCTTTTTAGACATGGGGAGGTTGATGATGAGTCATGCAGATCTTCCATTATCCTTTTGGGGACATGCATTAGAAACTGCGACATACACATTAAACTGAGTACCAACTAAGGCCAAAAATGGAATTCCTCCTGAGTTATGGAATGGAAAGAAACCCATTTTTTCACACACACGTGTATGGGGATGCAAGTAATTTGTTAAGGCCTTCTCAGGAACCAAACTAGCACCCCAGGGCACGAAGTGTATCTTTATAGGATATCCCAAAGAAACTAAAGGATATTACCTATATAACCCTCAAGACAAGAAAGTGATTGTCACCAGACAAGCCATATTTCTTGAGAGGGAGCACATCCTCAAAAAGGATAGTGGGAGAAAGATTGACTTTGACGAAGTTGATGCTCAAGATACACATGAGTTGGTACAGGAACAAGTTCCACATGTCCCAGTGGAAGAGGTTCTAGAAACACTAGTACTGCGTAGGAGCTCAAGAGTGGTAAGGGAACCCGAGAGATTTGGTTTCCTAGTCACTAAGGATGGTGAATCATTATTTGTGGACAATTATGAACCTCTCTCCTATAAGGAAGTAGTAGAAAGCTCAGAAACTGCAAGATGGCTAGAAGCTATGAATTCTGAGATGGATTCCATGTATCAGAACCAAGTTTGGGTTCTGTTTGATGAGCCAGTTTATGTAAAGCCTATTGGATGCAAATGGGTATTCAAGAAAAATCTAGACATAAAAGGTCATGTTAGCACCTATAAAGAAATTCTATTGGCTAAAGGATTCAGGCAATGTCAAGGAATTGAATACGATGAAACCTTCTCGCCAATTTCCATGTTTAAATCCATAAGAATCATACTTTCCAGAGAAGTTTACCTTGACTACTAGATTTAGAAAATGGATGTCAAAATAGAATTCCTTAATGGGAACCTTAAGAAAGAGATCTATATGACACAACCAGAAGGGTTTGTGACACCCGATGAAGCCAAACGGGTTTGCAAGTTGCAAAAATTCATTTATGGATTAAAGAAAGCATCCAGGTCATGGAACATTTGATTTTATGAAGCCATAAAGAAATTTGGGTTCATTAAAAATGAATGTGATCCATGTGTTTATAAGAGGTTTAATGGGAATGTGATCATTATCCTAGTAGTATATATTGACGACATATTGCTTATTGGAAATGATGTACCAGTCTTAAAGTCAGTTAAGGACTGGTTGAACAAGTGTTTCTCCATGAAGGAATTGGGTGAAGCAGCCTACATTATAGGGATCAAGATCATCCGTGATAGATCCAAGAGGTTTCTTGGACTATATCAGGGTATATACATTGACCAGATACTAAAGAGATTTAGTATAAAAAAATCCAAGCGGGTATTTGTTCTAGTGTCCCATGGTCTACATCTTTCTAAAAAAATGTGTCCACAGACACAACATGAGAAAGATAGAATGAGTAAGTTCCAATACGCTTCGACTATAGGATCCATAATGTATGTCATGTTATATACCAGGCTTGATGTTGCCTATGCACTGAGCATGGTAGGCAGATATCAAGAAGATCCAGGATAACAACATTAGACTACTGATAAGACTATACTTAGGTATCTCAGAAGAAGAAAGGATATGTTCCTAGTGTATGGAGGAGAAGAGTAGCTTGTCATCAGAGGGTATCCATATACTAGTTTTTAGACAGATCATAATGATTTAAAGTCGCAATCTAGATATGTTTTCTGTCTCAATGGAGGATCTGTGAGCTGGAAGAGTTCAAAGCAGCCAGTTGTCACCGATTCTACAATGAAGTCCAAATATATAGCAGCTTTTGATCCAGCCAAGGAAGCCGTATGGATTCAGAACATTGTCTAGGGGCTTGATGTGGTTCCGAGCATTAATGATCTTATCACATTGTGTTGTGATAATACTGCAGCAGTGGATCTTGCAAAAGAACCAAGGTCACATCAACATACAATGTACATACTCTAGAAGTATCACCACTTGAGGGATTTATATCAGAGGGGTGATGTTGCAGTGAGAAGAGTGTCCATAGAAGAGAACATGGTGGATCCCATGACTAAAGTAATATCTCATCAAAAGCATGAATATCATGTGAGAGCTATCAGGTTAAAGGTTGTTAGCAGTTGTCTCTAGTCTAAGTGGGATTCTGTTGGAGTTGGTGGACTAGAACCAACTACTTCATACATTATTAATTAATAAATACTTATCACATCATGCTTCTTCTTCTACGTGACAATGCATGTGATGATGTCCTAAGGACAACTGTTGAAATAAAGGGTCATAGCGGATCCCTGCAATGATGAGAACCCAGAAGTGCCATAGCATTGTTCTTGAATATATGTTCTATGTGCAGATGATGTTATTTGAGGGACAAAAATAATACAGGCCGTTAGGTGTGGGGACTCATAAAACTTTGAGGCACCTTCTCATGGTGTGCGCCTTTGGTAATATCCAGGAGGATATTATGAGAACGAGACCCGCCAGAAGAAAATTCACATTTCATAGTGTCATTGGATATTCCTATCTGCATACATGTGTATTGGTCCTTAGACTTTATGATTATTATTAATGGGTATTACAACTCGCGCACTTAGATGTATTGATGAAAACTTTGATGACATACTATTCACAGCGAGGTAGGATACGTTGGGTGCGTCACGAGTAATACTGCATTAATAGATAATGTGAGAAAGGATTTGACCCTTCTGTTCCATAATGGAACTAGATATCTTAGGCCCATTGATGGAGTTGATAACCTAAATAAATCCATGGCCATGGTAAGGTATGGGAGAGTTCAATTCCGGAATGTCAAAGAAAGAATAATTGAGCACATGGGTTGATGGCACTAGCATGCAACCTACTTGATTCGAGATATCGTGAAAAAAGGATTATATTACATGGTAAGTGTTCATAGGAGGTGACACATCATTGTGGCATTAAATTATTTCTCTAGGGGTGCCTTGGTGTGTTTCTAGACACTATCCTTGGACATTAGGAAGACTCCACCTAATGCCACTGAGAAAGGGGCCTAGAGGTTCACAAACTAAGGGTGTTCATGTATCTCAATTAAATATTAATTTAACAAGTTAAATAAAGATTATTCCCAACTGTGGTTTAATAATTATTTAAGGATTCCTGATCGCATTTATTTCGACACTAGTTATTCGAGAGAATATATTGGGGGCGAAGTACTATGTTTATTATCGAGTAATTTAGTTACATTTATTTATGAAATAAATATCCATTACTCAAGGACTAATAAATGTGGTGGAGGAAATAAAAGAAAATTGAAAATAAAAGTACACGCCGTGTATATTAAATATACACACCCTGTAGTTTTGTGGAAAATGATTACACGCCGTGTATTAATGATTATACACATTGTAGTTTTCCAGTCAGGATTTTGAGGATATAATATTGTTTTATTAAATGATATTAATTATAATCAACGTGGGCGCATGTCAAGGAATTAATAATTCGACATGGGGGTTTCAATAAGAGTTAATGAAATAAATAAACCACGTAACGTGTTTATTTATTGTCATAACTCTGTAAACCTCAAACCGGATTGTAAATATCCTCGCAACCCAACACTTTTCCCCAATTGTTGTGCACAAAAATTCTGGAGAATTATTTCAAGGCCGAAAGAACTACTTCCTCCAAGAACGCTCTAAAGACCGATAGAGATCCTCCTCCATCGAATCATGGCGATTGAAGGCGGACATCACAAGTGAAGGTTCTTCCATGCTAGAACCCGGAGATCCCTTCGGCGACATCCAGAGATACGTGGCACACGTGTGGATCACCGCTAGAGGAATCCTACACTTGGATTATATGACGCAATGACAGATCACATGATCGTGACCAGATACATCAACGACGGAAGAATTCCACCAAGGTAATTCTTGTAAATTATTTAAATTAATTATAACCAACATATGATGATCCTGTCTTTACGGTTATAGAATTCCCTCTTCTATTTTTCGTTCTTCATTCTATTCCAATGTTCCAGCATTTTATATCGTGAAAGATCTTGGTTTGAACGTTGTTTAACGCTAAAATTAAAGTTGGAAAACCCTACCAATGCGCTTCCACTATGCCCAGAACCTACAAGGGCTTTAGTACTCTACCCATATAGTGGAACCCTCCTAATGGGATAGGTAATAGTTCCTCTATCTATCTATAGTTTGTGTGTAAAACTACTGATGGGACAGTGAATATGTCCTCTATCTATCCATCTTTAGAGTGGAACCCTTTTGTGGAGTCAGGGCATGGGTCATCTACTTTTAGTGTGGAAACCTCCAATGGAGTCAAGGCATGGGTCCTCTACCATTTTAGTAGAACTATCCCATAGAGTTAGGTCGTGGTTCCTCTACCATTAGAGCACCTAATGGACTAGGGTATAGTTCCTCTATCCACCTGTAGAGTGGAACCCTCATGTTGGGATATGAAAATATATATTTATATATTTATTGAGTAGAATATTCTTGCCATATTATGGCTTGGGTCCTATACCTTGAGATTATGTCCCCATAACAATGTGGTACACTAGTGAGGTATTGTTCGACATAAATGCTTCTTCGGATAGACGCACAAGATTCTGGTCATCATTGATGGACCCTGTTGGAACTGATGGAAGACTCTTTTCTTGAGTTGGGCTATGACATGGAGTTCCAATTTCTCTTTCATCTAGGTTTATTTTATATGAATATATCCCTATTTATTGGATTCCATTTCCCACTTGATATGGGTTGATATTTTTACTTTTATCATGTCTCTTACTACTCCCCCTTCAGTTTTGGTAGTGTCCTACTGGGTATGTATATACTCACCCTTACATGAGAGTTCTAACATAGGTTGTTTGTTATGAATATTATGGGTAGGAAAGTGGAGATTACATTAGAGAATAGGGGTATGTTGGTGCATTAGACCACATATAGTGGTATGGGATTAGAGATCAAGAGTCGAGCTCTCTCAACATCAACTTTTCCAGTTTCTTTAGGTCTCTACATATTTCTAGTTGGGAATGTATTTTCCCCTTTATCTTTTCATATTATTCTATCATACTCTCTTATACCCTATAGGTTTTACATGAATTTTTTATTCTCAATATGTATCATCTTTTATTACTATTTATCGACACTTTTTCGTGGAGATGGTTGTGTGTGTGCGTATATATACTTAGGAAAAGTCCTCCCATATTAATAATGACATTCAATTCTTATCGCTAGCCCCTAGTCTATGGAGGAAGGATTTGGATCAATCCCAATTGGTTAAATTCATGACATACATCCATATCCTATTCCATAAAATGGCATACAAAACCGCCATTCGTGTATATCAAAGAGTATCACCATAAGAACAGATGTAATTATTTTTTCATCACCGCCTATCACATATGGTTATAATTATATATTTAATATATATATATATATGATATTAATGAAATATTTATCATTTTATGGAATTAATAATTCATAAATTTTTTACCTTTCTATTCATTGAAACATGATAACGTCGTTCGTATGTACATGTGGACTATCACCTCCATAAAGCGATATGATTTGTTTTTCGGCACCACATCACATGATTAGTATATATAATATTATTTAAATAAATTATATATATTATATTCCACATAATTATCATTATATAAATATAAAATAAGTCTTATATTCTCTCCGCCATGATTCTAGAAAAATGGAAACAATTACTAATGTGTACGGGCGTTATGTTGTCTCCTCGATTGTAATGTAATTCATTTTTATTAACCATATATATTAGATGGTTTTCTAAGTATAATTAATATATAAAAATTAAAATTATTTGATTTTTATTATCTAGGATATGGTTCAATAATGACCTCTTTGACCATAGTCAACCAACCGAAATCATTTTTGACAAATGAGATGAATATCATCAAAACATTTGACATGAAATTAATTTAGTAAGTAAATGAATATAAAATTGTCATAAATAAAATAAAATGAATTATAAACCTAAAAAATTTTCTTAATAAAGTTAATAAGTAACTTAAGTTTATTATTTATTCATATGAGGAATGTATATGATAATTCAGACCTCAAGTAAGGAAATCTCTCTAAATTTTCCTTCATTGAGGCATATTTCATTATTATGCACAAAATTTTATTTATATGGTGTATATAATTCCATATTACATGTTATACCATGAATAATTTATACTTCATGATATTTTATGTTGAAATTCAAATTATTTCATCCATGGGGATTTGAATTTAATGTGACCAAGTAGTGTGGTGATTCCTAACTCAATTTAATTTTCATTGAGTTATATTACTTATTCATTGTCTTTGAAATTCTAAGATTATGTGTGTGATGAAATTTGATTGTTTTATATTTTATTTCCAAATTTTTTATTTATATTTTTAATTGAAATAGATGATAAATTAATTAACTAATTTCACTTCAATGGTATGATCTTTGTAAGATATTTCATCTCAATTTTTTTAATTCATTTAGACATATTTGTAAATACACACATATTTTGTTTTATGTGGTATATATAATCCCCATTTGAGTCATTTAACATGAATATATATTTAATCATGATGATAAATTATTTAATTCAAGTTACTCATTAAATAGGAATGTTTAAAATAAAATATGATCTTATTTCTCTTCTTGATTATGCATATTTTTTTTTCAAATCCATATTTTTCAAAATTATTATACAAAATTACATTTTTTCAAATGATTTATTGAAGAAATTTTAATTTATAGTTGGCCTTTTACTTGGTATAAAAGTAATATTTATAATTTTTTCCAAAAGGGGTCCTTTCATCTTTATTTACAAAAATTTCAAAAGTAATGTCTTTAACTTGTATGGTTTTTACATACCTTCATGCCACCATAATTATTTTACACTATATAGATTATTTTACAAGACATCAAAAGTTTTATAAATAATTCTATTTTGAGATTTTTTATTCCATTTTATTTTTTTGTCAATGATAAATTAAGTTGTTTAAAAAACTGTATTTTTTATGAATTGAATGTCATCTTTTATCTGATATTAATTTTGTGGATATTAAATTTCTTTGAAACTTTAGGTTTTATATGATCATTTTTTTTCTGAATGGCTTGAATGTCTTTTTTTATTTTATTTTCGTTAATATCCCTTTTAAGGGTTAAAAGGGAACTATACATGACCCGTAGGCCCAAGGCACAAGGCCTATTCATGATCAAATACTTGACCTTAATGTCCCTTGACCTAACACACTTGAAACAGTCACTACATAGTATTTTCATATTGAATGTTCCTAGCTCCCCATATTGCATGGATGATCAACTAGAATTACCCCATGAATAGTTACATGGTGCCTCATATTGATGAAAGTGGTTATACCCTTTCATTATTCCAGTCCAGTTAGCTCTGCTCTGGTGGTTACTATTTTTTATCTAAATCATCGTCCAGGCCTGCTCCTCTGTGGTCTTCCCTTCTTTGTTATTTTTTTGTGGCCTGAAAGCCTTATGGTCCAATGTCCATTGGTGTCCCAATTTCTCTAAATCCCAATGGCCATGTGGCCTAAAGGAAATTGGTGATCTGAAGTCCCTGAGACACGTAGGCCCAAACTAGTTGCCCGAAGGCCCAAATTAGATGAATAGTGTCGACTGCTATAATACCAAATAGTACCTACTACAGTAACTGCTATAATTTCATATAATAATTGAAAATTAAATTTCCATTAAATATCCATCATTGGATTGATTATTACTTAAACCATATACCATTTTTGAAAATAGTGTTTTACTCTGAATTTTATTTGGTTTACTGGGGAAATATTGATATTTGGTATTCTTTACTCAATACAAATATTTATTGATAAAGACTATTTTTCAAGAACTCAATAAATAATTTTATTTATGTGTAATGAATTACAAATATAGTGATATCTGGGGCTCAAAATTATATATCCCCTTGATACATCGATATGTATAATGGGACAAATCAATAAGATAGAATTTAAAGGGATTCTGGGGTATGCCTACCCATTTATAAAAATGAATTGGAAAAAGGATTTGATGTTATAGATATCATGATGTATGAAATCATGAAATGGAATATTAATAATTTCATACATTGATAATTAAAATATTATAATTCACAAGATTACATAATTGATATTATCAATAGATACATTTTATACTCAGGTTATTGATAAAATGAAATCTGGTTTTAGTTATTTATCTTTTTATATTGATTATTACTTATTGATATATGATAGCTTCTAATGTACCTAACTATTACTAAGCATCTGATATCACCCTTTTTTTTATTTTCACAAGTATATGAAGAGAGATATTATAAATAATATCAAAGATTTAATAATGTTTTTATGCTATGTATTTTATATTTCGTATGTAATATGAATATAGTTTTCCAAGACTGCTTTAAAGATTGATCATGTGGGTGAAATCCATTGAATATATCCTAATGAGAAAACATAGACACCATATCTAGGTTACTAGAGTTAGGGTGGTTATAGTTGGTATTGGAGAATGTTTAAGAGAAAACATGGAAATCATATTTTAAATAAAAATTGCAAACATGAGATTTATAATAATTTCTTATAGTATTTGAGAAATTTTTCCAATATATAGATTTTAATTTATGAATCAATATTCATTATGATTATGAGATAAATAATATTTTTCCATTATCTAGTTATAGAAACTAATGAAAGAAAGGGAATCAACACCCAAAGACAATATAGATATTTCTCCAATAAAAAATCCAATATATATATTATTGGAACTGAGAAGGCCATGGACATATTTGGACAATTGAATCATGTTATGAAAAATAACCTAGCATGCATGGACCAAAAACATTTTACATAATATGACTCTATTATATTGGATCACTTTAGGCGAACCAAATCTCCACCTTTTTGTGAAACTACTAATTAATTATTAGAAGATAAAATTATCCAGCCTCTTGAAAAGATATTCCTCACTTTGGGATGTGATAAAAAAGAAAATGGTATTCTAGCATCATATTTTTTTAAAGAATATGCATATCAATACGGGACATTGATCCAAAATTCTATAAATGTTTAATAAATAGAAAACATAGAATAGATAACTTTTAATGTGAATTTTATTGAGAAATACTTCCATTAAAAATAGTGAGCTAAATTAGAGAGGAAGTTTCTCACATTACACAAAAAGGAAGAAGAATGTATGGAAGGGTATGAGGATAACTTTTAAATATTCGATAGGATTTCATCAGACTAAATACCTAATCCGAAAATAAATATTGAAGATTTATTTGGTGTTATTGTGTTCAGTCTCGGAAGGGAACTAGATTATCAAAAGTATTCATTATATGATGATACAAAAAAATATTCCCCTATGATAGAGAATGAATTCTACAGTCATAAATTTTAAAATGAAATAAAGATAATAAGAGAATAACTAAGCACCAAGGAAAAAGAAATAAGATAATGTACAAAAAATTGATGTATGAAGTTTACCACAATTGATAATTGTGAATATTATCACCCTACTACATTCATGAAGGTAATGAAAGTTTTCTTCAAGAGTGGAGAAAATAAAATAAAAAATGGGAATGAATGGGTATGAAAGAAACCACTAATGTCTAATTTTTCAGCTAAAAATATTTGGGGAATCAGTCAAAAAAATTTCCCAATAATCAAGGGAACTTACAACATAAGAAGCCAAGGGAAAAAGGCCAAGATTATGCTATTACTACAACTAAAAAGGAATGATTAAATTTATTATGTATTTGGATTGAAGAACTATTTTTTATCCATGATATATAAAACCTGAAACATATAAGGATTTTATTATAGTAGTTTTACTTTAAGGATTTTTAGTATATTTTGGATGACACTAATGATCAAGGAAAGTGATTTAATGGTAAGGAGATATTTTATGAAAAATACATGATTTAGCGAAGGATACCCCTTAATATGTTCCTGATATTGAATTAATAATATTTATATGGGATAAAGAGATGATTAACATTGATGAAGTAAATTAGATAGTATTGGTTACCTTTAAAAGTATTAGTGATCCAATTAAAAAGTAAATTATGTTGGAGTTTACTACATTTTCAGATTTAAGGGATATAATGAATAATGATAGATTTATTTTTTAGAAGTGGTTATGTTTTCATCAAAATTATATAGTGCGTCATGTTATTAGTATATTTTCAGAAAATATATGATCAAGGTATTCTTGTGTTTCATATGAGACACTATCAGATACCTTATATTGTTTATAAATAATTTTTTAATCAAATATTTTATATTTTTGGGTATTGAATTTGGTCAAAAATATTTCTAAACAGTTTTAAGTTTAACTATATATAAAATGGATAATGTTATGATTTAGTGGATTTTATTGTGCTTTTAATGATTTATGTATTATTGTATAATTATTTATATATATTTTGGTTTTGGAAAATATCCAGAGATATGAGGAATGACCGTTCATTATTTTATAGATCTTATGATCCATTAGAAGATAATATTTGTTCTTTAGATATAAAAAATTCATCATGAATACTCATCATTTGATGAATGGATGAGATTATGGTAGAAATTTATTAAAGGATGAAATTATACTTCTTTATTTCCTTATATAATTATCTTATATAGTAAATAATTCCCTAAAATATCAAAAAATGGATATTGAAACAAAATATTTTGTCATATTATGACCATTTCCGATGAATTAATGGTCTATTCACCAATAATAAATTTATGGTTTTTTGGCTGTTAACATTTTAATGACCTTGTAATATATATATATATATCTATTAATCCTTAAGAGTTATTTTTCTCTTGCATATCATATTTTGAATTCTCATTAATTTTCTCATATTTATAAACCTCGTTTTGTGGTGACATTTATACTTCCCTTTACAAATTTTTAAGATGAAGTTTTATTATCCATTTTTACAATGTGAGATTTATAAAAAATAATTTTCAAATATCAAATCCTTGATTACCAAGATAAACATAAAATTGTGAGGATGATTTTTTTGATGGTTGGGGAGAATATAACACCCTGATATATTATAAGAACACTATGTTCGATAGCATATATAACATGAAACATCAAGTTTAAATGAATCATGAAATATTATTGTTCAAATAATACTACTATAACATAACCATTGAAATTTAATGTATTAATTGTAATGACCACATTATGAAATACATATAATGGTCATACTTGATAGAAAATTATTGATTTTTGTGAGAAAATAAATAATTTTTTCTACTTTTAGGATTTTTATTTTACTTAATTAACTTCATTTTTGAAAATATAATATTAAATTTAGAATAAAGATATTTTTTTGTGTTTTTTCTAAAAGGTTTTATTTTTCAATCCGTAGTGAAAATACTATTTTTATTGAAAACTATATTTTAGTTTCAAGTATTTAAAATTATATATTTAATTTTAAAATATTTTCAAAAAAATTTGTCCTATTATAGTATATATAATCTAATTATGTTCATTTGAATTAGTTTTATTATTAAATTTTGTATAAAACATTTTTATATATAAAAGTCAATTTTTCTTGAAAAAACTACCTTTCATTGCATTTTGTGTTTTAATCTTAATTTACTTTATTCAAATTATTAATATTTAATCGTGAAAAATAAATTAAATACATGAAATTATGACGTCTAAAATTTTTAAATCAGATATTTTTTAATTTTGGTTCATTATGAATAGTAACCATAGTAAATAATTCCCACCAGAGTAAGGGTAAATCCGGTAATTAAGGGAAAAACTAAATTGATATGAACAATTAAATGAACCTAAAACCTATCTCTATTTATTTTCATGAATCTATTCCATCCATAATCATCCAATATTCGAATATATGAGCTTTTCGTTTCCATTTTCATGTGATTTTGACCATTATATTATTTTATTTAAAGAAAAGTAAAAATGTTCATTCTCTTTGTTTTATTGTCCTTAAATTTTTTACATAAGGATAAAAGAGGTTCTGTTTGGTTCTAAATTTTTATTCCAAAGATAACTAATTTTTTATCACGGTAATTTATTTATATTTTTTAATAATGAAATAATTACCTTAAATTCTTTTGCAACATCAATGCAATATTTATTCAATTAATAAAAAAAATAAAATAAATGTTTTTTAAAATATTCAAAGTGATGTAATTTGAATTAATTAATCTGTAAAATAATTTAATGTATATATATATATTACATTTTAGGGATGTGTGGTATTATTATATTAGAATTGAAACTTTTTAATGACATATTTAAATTAAAGTTGTATGAATAGTTTCAAAAAACGACACTAATGATATTTGAAAATAAAAAATATTTTACTAAATGATATCAAATTTATAAAAATATTATATAAATAATTATGAATGATATATGGTATAACATATCAAACATGTTCTATTAATGGGATGTATATTATTTTATAGTATCATTATTGACCCTTAAAGTGTATAAAGGTTTTACGCCACTATAACTGTAAAAAGGGATAATAGGGGTTCAAACTAAAGGATATGTGTAAAAAATTAACAAAAATTATTTGAAATTTTATTTTATGATTTTCTTTCAATACAAAATCATCATAGTTTTGAATTATATACGTTTTGAGTTAATTGATTAGGAAAATTATTTTAATACTTTATGAAATTCAAAAAGTGCCCCTCCCCTCACTTATAAAAGGGAACATCCTCTCCTCTTTTATTCACAATTAGAAAACCATTTGGATTAGAAAATACATATCCAAATACCTTACTTAAATCCAATACCTAATCTTAGAGGTATTGGTTTCATTATAAAACCCTCATAAGAAGGCTTATGGGGGTAAACCAGAAGTGGTTGTCTAAAGAAGAGGCATCGTTCTTAACAAATTGTTTTTATATTACTTCTTCTTACTCCTCATTAAAAAAATTTTAAACCCTGAAAATAGAATAAAATAATTATATAAATTATAATTATATGTTAGTATGTAAATTTCAAAACATAAATCCAGTTCCTCTTCCATCAAATGGGAAACAAAACCGGCATTCATGTGTACGGCGGACTACCACCTTACTGACTGATTTAATTAGCCTTACATAAACACCTCAAGAAGATAGTTATAATGATTGATTTAATATATATATATATATATATATATTATTCATGACACTTTTAGCATTCCATAAAATTAATAATTCATATATTTTTTAACCTTCCCATTCATTGAAAAATGATATCATTGTTTATCCATGGAAAACCACCTACGCAGATAAATGTGATTCATTTTTCATCACCACATAACATGATTGTAATATATAATTTTATTTAAATTTAATAATATGGTATTTATTATATAATTAAAATTTTTTCAAGATAAATTAAGACTTCCCTTCTTTCAAATTATGATCGTTGAAGATTGAAAAAAGTTACACATGCATACAGACAACCAACCATATCTTTGATTGTAACATAGATCATATTTATTAACTATATTTATATATTGGTCTTAAATGTATAATTGATGTATAAAATTTATAATTATTTAATTATTATTCTATAGAATATGAAATAATAATCTTTTTGACAATAGTGAACTTACCAAAGTCATTTTGGATATATGAGTTGAACATCATAAAAAAGTATTTTGTGAACATAGTTGAGTAAGTATATATATATATATAATGAAAATAAATAACATAAAGGGAATCCTAAAAATTAATTTTTTTTGTTAAATTAAATAATTATCAAAAGTTTATTATTTTAGGAGATGAAGAATGTACATGACAAGTCAGACTTGAGGTAAGGTATTTTGTCTCAATTCTCCTTCATTGAGGCATATTTTATTATTATGGACAAAATTTATTTTCTACGATGTTTAAAAACTCTGTTACATTTTATATCATGAATCATTAATAATTAATTATATTTTAAGATAAAATTAAAATAATTTCATCCAAGGTCATTTGAATTGAAAGTTACCAAGTGCTAAGGGGCTTCATAAGTCGATTTTATTTTCATTGGGTTATATTACTTTTCTTTGTAAGTGATATTCTAAGATTATATATGTAATGAATTTGGATTATGTTATACAGTAATGAAAATTTTATTTTTTGGGTATACATTTTATATACATAATCAATTAATTTATTAATTTTTAATTCAATAGTGTAATCTTTTATTGGTATTTTGTCTCAATTTCCACTCTATTGAGAAATATTTAGTAATATGAACATATTTACTTTTATGTATTGTTTGTACTCACTTTTTGAGTTATTTAAAATGAATATATATATTTATTATTATTAATTATTCTGTTCAAGTTACTATTTCAAGAATAATGTTTATAATATAATCCAATCTTATATCTTTTCTTGATCAGGTATATTTTTCATCCATATCCATAAATTTTAAAATTGTTTTACAAAAGTAATTTTTATGTACATAAATAATTTATTGAGTAAATTTTTTGTTATCCTTGACATTTAACATGGTATGAAAGGAATAATTCAAACATTTTCCCAAAAGAGGTAATTTTTCAGTTTCTTTACAAAAAAGTCAAATGGATTTTTTTTAACTTGTATGGTGTTAACAAACCTTCTTTCCACCATAAACGATTTAAAATATTTAGATTATTATGTATGATTTAAATAGTTTTAAAAAGAAAAATATTATTCAAATTTTTATCTCATTAATTTAATTTTATTACCTAAAAGACATGAATTTATTTCAAAACATGTATTTCTGATGTATTTAAGGTTATATTCTATATCATATTAATTTTTTGGTTATTAAATTTCTAATTAAATATTAAATTTATTATGGTCATCGAACATTACATGTTATTTAAATATCCATAATATGTATTATTATTTCCTAAACCATATAACCTTTCTACATAAGATGCATTACATTGAAATTTATTTGATTAACTTGATAAATATTGATATTTAGTATTCACTACTTAACACAAATCTTCCTTGATAAGGCATATTCTTCCTAAAGTAAAGATATCATTTGAAATACGATGAATGTGTTAAAAATATAATGATATGTGGGGCTAGAATTATATAGAGCATCAATGTATTGATCAATATCATGAAAAAAATCTGTAATCTAGCATTAAATAGGGTTCTAGTGTATACCTATCCATAGATTAAACTATATTGGAAAAATGATTTTATGGAATAGATATCATGATTTTTAAAACCTTGAAATCCATTATTAGGAATTTACTTCATTAAGAATATAGATTTCATTATCCATGAAATTAGTATATTTATATTATCCATGGTTGTATTTCGTACTCAATTTATTGATAAAATGGAATGTATTTTTAGTTATTTATCTTTTCATATTGATTATACTCTATTGATTATAGAATACTTCTACCGTATGTAACACTTACTAAGCATCTGATCTCTCCATTTATTTGATTATTTTCCACAGGATATGAAAAAGGGTATTATGAAAAATATTGATGATGAAATAATATTTTTATGATATGTATTTTATATTTCCAATCATGTATGTATATAGTTTTACATGATTTCAAAAATAAACGATCTTGTGTGGAGAGATCGATAGTATCAATTCCAATATAATAATGTATTCAAAATCTATGGGTTACTCGAGTAGGGTTTTTCATAAATTTTATCAGATCAATTATAGTAGAAAAATGGGAACTATATTTTAAATAAAAATCACCAACATGAGAAATATGATAATCCCTTATTGTATTTGATAACTCTTACCATTATAAGTATTTTATTTTATTGCTCAATATTCATGATGATTATGAGATACTTAAGTGTGTTCCATTATTTAGTGATGTAACCTTGTGGATGAAATGGAATTGAAACCCCTAGACTATATAATGATTTACTTACTAAGAATGAAAATATAACTTGTATCAAAACTATATCAATCATGTCCACATTAGTATAGTTTACTCAAGTTATAAAAAAAACATTTCCCATACAGAAGAATCTATTGCTCCACAGTGTGATTAACCAATATTGGATCACTATATGTAAAAAAGGCTCCATATTTTAGTGAAACTACTAATCCATTGGTAGCTAAGTAATCAATTAAGTCTCTTGAAAATATATTCCCTCCTTTGGGATGTGACAAAAGTGAAAAATTTATTCTGATAGTGTATTGTTTGAAAGGATATAAATATAAATGGTGGTTATTAATTCAAAAAACATTGTTGGCCAAAGAAATTAAAGGCATAGAATATATATCATTAAATGTGATTTTCATTGATAAACACATCCCTCGGGAACAATGAGTTGAAATAGAGTGGATGTCCCACACTATAAATAAAAAGGTATAATTAATTGTGGAAGAGTTTAAGGATTAAATTGTAAGGTTATATAGATATTCATTAGACTATATATGTAATTCTAATGGTATGATTGACTATTTATTTAATTGGATTAAGACATGTATACAAAGGGAACTGGTGGTTCAAAAATTATCATCTTTTTATGATATGGTAACAAGTTCCATCAAGATAGAGAAACAGTTTTCCAAGTCATGTATTTTCAAAGGAAATCAATAGAATAATAGGATGACTGAGCACCAAGGAAAACAAAATAAGGTGGATGAATATAAGGTAAGAATAGAACTTCCCACATGTTATATTTTTAGAAATAAACACCATGATACTTGTTTAAAGGGAATGATAGTTCGCTTCATGTGTGGAGGGAGAGGACATCAGGAACTTGAATGATATAGTGAAAATGAATCCTTTAAAATTCAGTGTTTTAACTCAAAATATTTGGGGAATTTTTTAAACCAATGTCCTAAGAATAAAGGGAAATTACTTCATAAGAAGCCAAGGGGGAAGGCCAGGATTATCATACTACAATAAATGAATTGAAATGATTAAGAGTATTGGTTTTTTGGATTCAAGAATTATGTTTATCAATTATATAAGTATCATGAAATATATATGGATTTTTCGATAGTAGTTTTTCTTTAAGTATTTGAATGCATTTTTTGAATGGTAATGATGAACATAAAAATTGTTTTAATAGAAATGTTATATTTTATGAAAAACACATGATTTGGGGAAATATAACACTTAATTTGTTCCTGATGCTAAAGTAATAATGTTTAAATAGGATAGAGAGATGATTCACATTAATGACGTAAATTGGATAGTAATTTTGACATTGAAAATAAATATTGATTTAATGAAAAAGTAAATTATGATGGTGTTTACAACAATTTTTGATTTAAGGGATATAATGAATAAGGATAGATTTATTTTTTTATAAGAAGTTATGTTTTCATCGATGTATAATTATGATTCATGTTATTAGTATGTTTTAAAAGCATATATGATGATGATATTCATATGATTGGCATGATAATCTATGAAATACATAATGCTGTTTGGGAATAAATGTTTGATCAAATATTTTGGTTTCTGGTTTTTTTAATTTGGTCATTAATACTTTAGAATAGTCATAAGGGTAAATATTTATGAAATGGATTATGTTTAGATTTCGGGGTTATTATTTTTATTTTAGTGATTAATGTATTATTACATAACTTGTATTAACCATTTTGGTTTTGAAACATATATAGAGATAAGAGTAATGAATTTTCATTCTTTAATGGATCTTTTGATATATTAAAAGTTAATTTTAGTGGTATATAAATAAAAAAATCATCCAGAATACTCATTATTTAGAGAAAAAAATATATTTGTTTAAAAGATAAACATATACTTGTTTACTTCCTTATATTCTTCTCCAAAATGTTAAATAATTCCATCAAATTATGTAAAACTGATTTTGAAACAAAAAAAATTATCTTATTGCGATCATTTACAATGAATTTAGTATTTTCACAAATCAAAGATTTACAGTTTGGGTAATTTTAAATTTATCCTATCCATGTTCTTTACCACTCTCTATTAGTCATAGGAATTAGGTTTCTCTTCTGTGTTAATATTTTCACAACTCACTAATTTTATCCTTTTTTGAAACTGAGTTTTGTGGTGACCTTCATACATCAATTTCCCACATTTCAAGATGTTGATATATTAAAACATTTTATGATTTGGGTTTTCCACAAAAAAATTTGTTTATGGGGGGGAAGTAACACCATAAAATTTTAAATTAACACAATATTTGATAACATATGAAACAAAAAACACCAATTTCGAAAGAATTTTGAAATATTATTTTTTGAATATGACCGTTCTCACATAAACATTCAATTAGTGGGTATGGATAGTAAGAAAAATTGTGAAATACATATGAAGGTTTTCACGAACCAAACCAGGTGGCCATATGACACTGTCTATGGTAAGGCCTGAGAGGCGTTCCCAATCTCCACAGGCTGGAAAAAGTGCTCGGGTTTCCAAAAAATATTTGAGAATAATTTACACGATAAAGGAATAAAAGAATATAAGTATATAAATAAATTCAAACTATGAAAATAGGTAAATACTATCAATGTAAAATAAAACAAAGATATTTAGTTAAGAAATCCTCTAAGTGACCTCATGGGTCACCGCCAGACATGAAAACACACTCTATACAAGAGATATCCAAAACTATAACCTGAAACTGAAAAGATAAAGTTGGAATGAGAACTGAGATATTATGTACGATTCCCCAAATAAAACAACACCCTATATAGTTTTCCTTTAATAAGGAATCCAATCATGCTAGTTTGAAAATAAGACATAATAAAATACATTTTTTCCTTCTTTTCAAAATCATATAACAAGTCTAAATTTTTACAGAAAGCGCTTCTATTGCACTACATTTTCAAAATTATTTTCAAACATGAATTAATGTTCCAAAAAAAGGAAAAAAAGTTCAAATTAAAAACATTGATATTATATAGAACGAGACAAGACTGAAGCAAAAATAATAGAAATATTTTCACAGACACCATGTCATAAGCAATCACCATGGTCAATCTATATAGGTAACTACAACAAATGTGACCCTAGGAACCTCGTACCTCAATTAAATGTGGTTTAGAAACCACAACAACCAGCATTCTCATGCATGATCCACTAGTAGGTGACACCCCCCCTTAAACCTACGGGTCTCCCATCATCATACATATTCATTTAGTTTGTGTTGTAGCTTCAATCCTACTAGATGAAACTTAGAGGAACCACTTTCAAATCATCGAGCATACTAGTCTTAGTCTAACCGACTAGATACCCTAGTCTTCCCATGTTATCTATTTAATGTGGTGACGAATATTCATAAAACAGAAATACATGAACATACCAGTCTATTAATTCAAAAACACACTCACCCTCTCACCACAAATCTCCCTACTTGATCACATCCCCCATTTTTCTAGTACACAAATGCACATTCCTTTTAAGTAGGTACATATCACAATCCACATATTCAACATTCACATAATTTTCTAAAATAAGGGGGGAATGTCTGAAGAGTGGTTTTCATTCATCACAAACCATTCATAAAGTGCCAAAGGGGATTAATTATATACAAGGAATAATTTTTATTTTAGAACACATAATCACCCAATACTTTCAAGTTTCCAAATTCATTTAAAATCTCAATTGAACAAAAAATGTACTACATATTCAAAACCAATATTGAACCCATGCTTATAATGATTCAATTCCTTCAATAATGTCATACCACATTTTGACCCCAAGTTCACACCAAAACCCATCTTTGGAAATCACATTGGAGATTTTTGGAAAACCAAACATGTAATTACAATTTTATAACTAAAATAGTGGAAAAGACAAAAACCTTTGGAAATAATAATTAACAATTCAAAAACCACTAAGGAAATAACTTTTCAAGAGAGGTCACTTAGGACCAAATGGGCATTTGAAATACATTTCAATTTCCAAACCAAATGCATAATCATTTCTAGAAAATGTAACCAGATTTCATATCATGTGTATATAGCATAAATTTAAAAAGTGTTATTAAAACCAGAAAGAAATTATGGAATTGAAATTAAAGGCATAATCATAGGGGACCTACCTTAGGGTGGATCCAAACTGAACATTCAGCCCTTGGCTCTTTCTAAATTATAGATGATACTCCCCTACCGAGAACATGCATTTTCACATACATATAAGGAAAACTATCCCCAATTCACACACTTCTATGGATGTGAACATATTCATGGGGATCCTTATATATATTCTTATATTCATATACTAGTCGCCACTCACCTACGCATTCATTTTCATATATATACATGGGAACACCTATCCCCATACATGTATATTCACTGCCATGGATGACTATACATATTACGAGGGAACCCACACACAAAAATATACTTACCTACGCACACAGAAGCGAGTTGCCTTAGACCAAGTGATTCAAAACCACAATGCACAGAGCACAAAATACATATATAACTTAATAAATCAATCAAACACTTTATAAAACATTTCCAAGATGCATAATAAGTATTTACCCCCAAATGCACTCAAATTATTATTTTTAAAATCAGATGCACAATAAAACCATTTTAGAATACATCTCATACCACCTACACAATTCATGAAAACCCACTTGAAAACATAATAAAACAGTGCATTATAAATCTAATAATTTTCATGGAAAATCCCCTTTCCAAATCCACACAAAAACTCAACTCATTTTTAAAACGTGTTTCCCATAATTTACACAATTTTCCATTCCTATTAAAAGTTCAGAATAACGAATCCATCATGCAATAATTTTTTTTATATTTTTGTTTAGATGACCCATTTTCATTTTCAAATCCCTTTGAAATATCTTTTCACGCTTTCCACATAAGGCATAATACACTTTCGTGAAACCCCATAATAATGCATCCAAAAAACAGAACCATTTTTATTTGGACAATACACTTTTTCATATAAATATTTCAAACACTACCTAAATACATTTTTGTAATACACAATTAAACCATAAAACATTATAAAGCACAAATTCAATCCAATCCAACACTACACATTTCATGGCCACTATTTACACATCCTACTTATTTTTTAAAACCATAAAAACTATAACACATATCTAAAATATGATCCTCCCAACTAATTTTTTTTAATAAAACCTTTACACAATTTATAAAACACATTGATGATGCATAATAGGGTTTTCACCACGAATACACCCTATTTCACACAAAAAGCCCAATTTGAATCCAGATACACAATTAATCAATTTGAAACTCACTTTTTTACCATAGGAAATAATTAAATAACTTTCTACGTTAATTAAAGAACAAATAAATTCATGAAAAAAACTATTTTCAAATAATAACACCCAATTTGGCATGAAAAATTTATTTATTTATTTTAACACCAAATTCCTAATGAAACCTCGAAGAAACTAGTCTTACAGCTTAAAATTAATCCAAAAATTATAAAACAATTAATTTAAAATGAAAATTAAATCTTTTTATAGTGTTAGGGCATATAACCACCTACCTCAAGTTGAGAAATTGCCCGAAAGTGGTGCGAAACTCCATCCACACCTTGAACAAACCCTATAAAAGATATAATTTACCCAAAAACAACAAGATAAAACTATAATAAACATCAACTAACCCTAAAACTAACACCCTACCAAGTAGAAAACCGAAACACTAAATCAAAAGAGGGTTTTACCCAGAGGGGTTCCTAGATACAGGCATGCACAAGGGGAGGTTGTTCTAGACGTGGCTTCATCGACAGGGGGTCCTGATCGAAGGGGAGCCACCGAAGGGTTTCAACTAAGAGGATTCATGCACCACACATAGAGAAGAGTGGCAAACCATGGGTCTCTAGTTGGAGGCATGAGCATGGTCGAGCGTTGCAAGGGTGACAAAGCATGGAAGGGGCACCGACCAACCATGTGAGGAGGCGACATGTGTAGTGAGGTCCAGGGAGGAGGGATAGCTACGATAGGAGTGGGGGTTATGGAGGGTACGAGGCACCTTGGGGGGAGGAAGCCCAACCACACAAAAAAATAAAAAATAAAAAATAACAATAGTTACAATAATAATTTATAATATTAATTATCTTTTAAATAACAATCATATTTTTAATATTATTACTATTAACACAATTCCTTAAATTTCATTTTATTTTTATTATTTTACTTTATTCTTATTTTAATATTCATTTCATTTTATTTATTTGTTTTGATCATCGGGCAAGCCGAAGAGTGACCTAGGTGAAGCTACGTGGTTTCGACACTAAGCTTTGCTTGTGTGTCGTATGTTTCCATGCCTCAAAAAATGTGTTCTTCAATAAAAAACTAATAAATTTGAAGTTATATTGAACTTGAACCCCAATGAAAAATTTCAAGGCCAGAAAATATTAAAATAAAATAATTTGAAGAAGTTAGGGTGTGATAATTCTCCCCACTATAACTCTTTTCTCCCCTAGAAAGCCATAATGAGGTTATTTATAAATCAAGAACTGGTACTCCTTCTTAGCTCAAGGAGATTCTCAAATAACAATAAATGATTGTGAGTCAAGAACAAAAATCAAAAAGGAAAGGACCTAATAATTGAACTTGGATACCCCAAACGAAGTGCCTGCTATGTGCCACCCACCCCCAAAAGTGAAAACACTTCCCGTTGATCGATCAAATTGAAGGATCCATTGATCATACCAAAACCAAAATCTGGAGAAAAAAACCATAAAAACTCTTGAGAGGCCTATACAGTTCACCTACAATGAACAAAAAATCCTAATTACTAACATAGGGAGGCCCGAACGGACTCTCCGCCAGAAGAAACAACCTACACCAGAGGGGAAACTAAAACACTATCATTGGGATGCATGAATGAACTCTCCACCACAAGGAATAGGTTATAAAAATTTATTTTTAGTGTAAAGTTCAGCGATACCCATAGTGGGTCTCCCAACCATTATAGTTAAGTAGTTTCACTGACTAAAACACACCGATTTGAAACCCCCACAATGATCAAATCCCCACTCTTAGGGGACTGATGAAAGAAACTCTAAATCAAATGGAAAACATTAAATGGTCCACCACTCCTACATGTCATCACCATTCTTGGATGATCCCAAATCAAAAGAAAAATAAAAATGGACTTATAAGGCTACTAATACATGATAACTACATGGTTATTCATACCCACCAGGTTAATCAAGAGGTTCAAGGACACTAGAAAACTATACCTCTTTTTAACTAAAGAGGAACTTCTCTACCTACATATTCAAGAAGTAGAGATGAAGTATCTATCTCTATTTTCACTAATTGAATCCATTAAAATGAAGCTACAACACAGAAACCTAAAAATGCCTCCAAATCCCACACTTGATATAGAATTTAAAACAAAACCCTTTAGCCCGATGGGGTTTTCTAACTATGTTCCAGCTTCACTCTGGGATCTACGACTAGAGATATGATTATTGAAGCATCTCATGCATCACTGTTAGGTGCTAAAAACCCCCATGTATAATTTCTACTTCTGGTGCCATGCTCACCAACACCACAATAAAACAACACCAATACTACAAACACATCCAAAGACTCACATGGTTTCAACATGATACTTTACCGGGATAAGATCGTAAAGGATCAACCCTTTCCACCATGAATGAGAAACAATAAAATAAGGGTCACTTAGAAGGCACCTTCATGTAGAAGAAATAATTTTTAGAATGTAAAAAAGAGGACCACACTTCCATTAAATCATAAGCTCTTGAAAGGTTCCACAACATCCACCCTTACATCTAAAACATAACACAACATTACAAGGAGCCACCAGAAATGATCCCAATAATTGACAAAGACATAACAAGGAATGGGAACTTAAACTGAGTACTGGGTAGCATAGGATTTATGCAAGCAGCCATAACAACCTCTTACGAATTGATTTTCCACACTGGTGGTCTAACATGAACCTTTTATTAAATGAAAAAAATTAAAGATCTAAAGGCCCCTTTAAAACAACATACCACATATAAAACTCTAGACTTTTTTCACCTTTACTCACTACAATTCCTTCCACCACTTATGAACTAGACCGTTGGACACACCATTGTTGGACATCACCTTCGATGACACGGTAAACTTGTGAAATTATGGTTTCATTAAACTCCTTCTGCATTCACTCTTCTGCTGCGAGATGAACAGCTTAATCAGAAAAATAATACAGATAAATTAACCCTGAAATCCCCGAATAGAGTAAAAAATTGATGAACTGGAGGACCTAACAACAGGGAATAACCTATTGACGGATTATTAATATGCATCAATTGTATTATGGGGGTGTTCACAAGCTAAAAAGTGAACCCAAGGACCCAAAAAAACCAAACTGTTTGAAAAAACTTTCCATAGAACAAACCCAAAAACACAAGGGGAACCACTATAAAGGCCTCTCAAAAAAATTGTTGAAACTTACCATAAAATATTATTTCAAACCAAATCACTATCAAAACATGAACCAAAAACATCATTCGAACAATGGGGTTTTAAACTCAATACAACCCCCAAAAACATTCCCAAAAATAGAATAAGACACAAGATGTGTGAGAGGAAAGTAGTACTCATGGGTGACTCAGACATATAGTTGGAGGCCATACACAAGTCACACCATCATCATAGGAAGTGTTTTAGGGAAACGTCACCGGCTCCACAAGGCTTTCCAGGCCCTGTGAGAGCACTAAGACCATTGAACAGACTCCTATTTTATTTCCCAAATATAAATCAATCAGATGGTCCAAATGTCTCAAATGAAACCTGAATTCCCCTGGTTACATGGGTCTCTTCATGAGGTGTGCTGACCAGACACCACACTCATGAACATAATGTCATGTTCAGAAGATCCTTGCTCTTATATTCCTAGAGTTTTTCCCAAGGAACATGACATATAAGAGCATGGCCTACATTGATACCATTTTTTCATGAACCAAGTCAGGTTGCCATCCAACCCTTTTCCTTACCCGATTTTTGGAAGTCCCCAAGGGGTGTTATCAATCCCCATGTGCTTGAACATGTGACCGAGTATAATGAAAACATTTGGGAATTATTTACATAATAAAGAAATGACAAATAAATAACAAAATAAATAAATTTAAATTGATAAACGTAGGTAAATACTAGCAGTAGAAAATAAAACAAATATTTCCCACTAAACATAACTCTCAGTGACCTCATGGGTCACCACCAAACATGGAAACATACTCATGGTAAGAGTGATCGAAAACTAGAACCTGAAACTAAAAAGATAAAGTAGGCATGAGAACTAAGATCCTCAATTTTAATACAAAAATACAACACAACACTATTCCCTTTTCCTTTAATAAGAAATCCAATTATTCTAGTTTGAAAATAATACATAATTAAATTATGTTTTTACTTATTTTAAAATTTAAGTCACAAGTCTACATTTTTACGAAAATAACTTCTATTCCGGTATATTTTCCTAATAGTTTCCAAATATGTAATAACATTTCAAAACAAAACGAAAACAGTTCAAATAAAAAAATTTATATTAAAAAGAAGGAGACAAGATTGATGAAAAAAATGGAAATAATTTCACAAAAATCATGTCATAAGTGAGCACCATGGTCAATCCCTATAGGTTACTAGCACGAATGGGACCCTATAAACGGCGTACCTTAGTGAAATAAGTTATAGAAGCCACGAAAAACAACATTATCATGAATGAGCCACTAGTAGGGGACACCACTGTAACCCTAGTGGTCTCCCATCATCATCCATATACATTTAGTTAGCATTGTATTGTCAATACTACTAGAAAAAATTGGGATGAAACACTTCTCAATCATCTATCACATTATTCTATGTCCTCCCATATAGATACCCTAGGCTTCTTATGTGATCTATTTTATGTGGCGGTGAGTTTTTATAAAACTAAACTACATGAACATATAATTATCTTTATTAAAAAACACACTAACCCCTCACCACCAATCTACCTCCTTGATAACATCCACCCTTTTCCGTCACACAAAAATGCACAAGCCACATTACAAGGCACATATCGCAATCCACATATTCAAAATACACATCATTTTATAAAACAAGGGGGGAATGCCTCAAGAGGAGTTTTTCCTTCTTCACAAACCATTCATAAAGTGCCAAACATGCTTAATTATTTAAATGGAGTACTTTTAATTTTAGAACACATAATCACCCATCACTTAGAGGTTTTCAAAATATTTAAAAGATAAATTGAACAACAAATGTGCTAAATATTAAAAACCAGGCTTTGAACCCATGATTACAACAATACAAATCCTTCTAGAAAGTCGAACTACCTTTTTACCATGAGTTCACACCAAAACCAATCTTTGTAAATCACATTATAGATTTTTTGAAAACAAAAAATATCATTAAATTTTTATAACTAAATCGGTTGAAAGGGTTACTTAAGACCAAATAGGAATTAAAAATACATTTTAATTTCCAAAACAAAGTCTTAATAATTTTCATAAACTACAAGTAGATTTAAAATCATTTGTATATAGAAAAATATAAAACATGTTTTAAAAACATGTAAGAAATTAAAGAATTCAAATTAAAGGAATAGTCATAGGGGACCTTCCTTAGGGTGGAATCAAACTGATCATTCATCCCTTGTCACTTTTTAACTAAGATATCATGCTCCCCCACTGAGCAGATGCATCTTGACATATATATAAGGACACATATCCCTTATTAAAACACCCAAATGGCCTTGAACATGTTCTAGGGGATCCTTACATAAATGATTATATGAATATACTACATTCTGCTCACATTTGTATGAATTTTCATAAATATAAATGGGAACACCTAGCTCCATACATGTATATTCATTACCATGGATGACTATACATTTAATAGGGGAACCCACAAACAAACACACACACACACACACAGATATATATATATATATATATATATATATATATGTATACTTACCTATGCACACATATTCGAGTCGCCTTAGACCCGCCGACTTGAAACCAAAAAGTTGGGACCACACAGTACACATATAATTTAATAAATCAATCAAATACTTAATAAAACATTTACAAGATGAATGATAAGACATTAAACAAAAAACACACACAAATTCTTCTTTTTAAAATTAAACGCACACTAAAACCATTTGAGAATACATTTTACACCACTTACAGAATTCAAGAAAACCCATTTGAAAAAAAAACAAAGGAGCACATTAGAAATACAGTCATTTTAATAGAAAATCCCATTTTCAAATCCACATATAAACTAAAATTATTTTTTAAATGTTTTTCCCATCATTTAAAATATTTTCAATTCTTATTAAAATATCCCAATAAGGAAGCCAACAAGCAACATGTGTTTTTTTATTTTGTTTATATGACTCAATTTCATTTTAGAATCCATTTGAAATCTCATTTATCACTTTCCAAATAAGGAATAAAACACTTTTGAGAAACACCATAATAAGGAATACAAAAAACAAATACATTTTTCTTTAGAGAATCCATTTCATCATATATGTATGTCAAACACTTCCAAAATATATTTACACACCACACAATTAAACCGTAAAACATTCTGAATAACACAAGCAATCCAAACCAACACTACACATGCCAAAGTCACCATTTACACACCCAAATTATATTTCAAAACCATACTCAATCTAAAACCATTATTAAATATGATCCTAAATGTTTGAAAAATCTAATAAAATATTTACACAATTTATAAAACACTTTCACAAAGCACAAGGAGGTTTGCATCACGAATACAGCCTATTTCACATGAAAAGCCTAATTGGAATCCCAATACACAACTAATAAATTTTAAACCTACTTTCACTCTCCACACAATAGTAAAGTAATATGAAAAATTAATTAAATAAAATAAATGCCCCAAAAAATGTTTTCATATGAAAACACCCAATTTCAAATGAAAAAATTATTTATTAATTTTAAAATCCAAATGCACAATGAAACCTTCAACAAAATAGTTTCACACCATGAAAATAATCAATAGATCCTTATAAATTTAATTAAACTGGGAAATTAAATCATTTGAATGTGTTAGGGCATGGAACCACCTACCTAAGCTGGAGATATTGTAAGAATGTGGTGTGAAAATCTGTTCGCACCTCAAAAACACCTCGAAAAAACCCTAATAAGCCACAATTTACCCCAAAACAACAATATCAAACTCTAATCATTATGAACTAACCCAAAAACTAACACCCTACCGATTGAAAAACGGAAAGCCCAAATTTAAGGATGATTTTACCGGGTGGGGATGTTAGTGAGAGGCGCAATGAGGGGAGAATCATACCAGACATGGCTTTGCAAACAGGGGGTCGAACCTTAAGGGGAGCCGACAGAGTGTTCATGCTGAGAGGGTTCATGCGCCACATAAGGAGGGACGCCAGCAGCGGGTCACACGAGGGAGATGTGAAGGTGGATGAGTAGAGTGAGGGTGCCATAGTAGGGAAGGTGTGCCATCCAACCATGGTACGAGGCAGTGTGCGTAATGAGGTCCAGGGAGGGTGGTGTTCATGATAGGAGTGTGGGGTGAGGGAGGGTGCGACCCACCGTGGGGGGGCCTAACACATAGAAAAACAATAAAATAATGAAATAATAATAATAGTAACTATAATAATTAATAATATTAATAATATTATCAATAATAAAAATAATAATAACAATAAAAATAATTATTATTATAAAAGTAATAATTATAAAACTCTTAATAATAATAATATTTTCATTATTTTTATTTTTAAAACAATTAATTAAATTAAATTAAGTTTTTATTATTTTACATTATTACCATTTTAATACTAATTTCATTTTATTAATTTTTTTTGAACATCAGGCAGGCTGTATAGTGACCGGGGTGAAGCTGCAATGTTTCAAAACCGATCATTACGTATGCTTCTGATGGCGTAATGCATCAAAACACACATTTTTCAATAAAAACTAAAAAATTTCAACAGTGCTTCAACTCGGAACGTGAAGAAAAATTACAAGGAAATAAAATAATAAAATAATGTAAATTAAAGAATTTAGGGTGTGAAAAATTGTATAATCAATAAAAATTTATTTATTAGTTCTTAAGAAATAAACACATATTTTTTAATAAAGACAATTCATTTTTCAAAAAATATGTTTTCTTAAAAAATAGTTTTATTTCATTATGTAAGAAAATAATTACTTCCAGTTTTAGAATATTTATTTTAACTAAAATTGAATTATGAAAATTATATTAGAGTAATGTTTTTAATTTTTATAAAATGTTTAATTTTTTAATGAATAGTTAAAATATTGATTTTTATTGAAAACTATATTTTTTATTCCAGAATTCATAAAGAAATTTTTTGGTTTAATATAATTTTAAACTAAAATTATTTCTATTAAATTATTCATAATATAATTATTTTAATCAGAATAATTTTTTTGATTGAAATGGGTAAAAAAAATTCATACATAAAAGGCATTTTTTCTAAAATACTGATTTCCTTTGTGTTTTTCATTTTAATATTAAATTAATTTAATAAAATTATTAAAACTAAATATTGAAAAATTTATTCCATTTTTCAAATCAGTTGGACCATAATTGGTAAATATGACCCTTTTATTTTTGGTCTTTATTAATAGTAACCATAGTAAATAATTGTGACCATGGTTATGGTATATATGGCAATTTTGGTTAAAAATAATATGATAAGGAGTATAAAATGACCCTAAAATTTGAATTATATTCATTAGATAAACCTTTTATATCTTTAATAATCTAATATTCACATATATGAACCTTTGTTCCCATTTGGATGTGATTTTGATCTTTATAATTGTTTACATAAAGAAAAGTCAAAAATGTCATTCTCTTTATTTTATTATCTGTAAATTTTTGAAGTAAGGATGAACCAATGATAAGTTATATTTTAAATATTTATATTTAATATAAATGATTTATTTTTTATGGTAACTTATTTCTAATTTTTAGTGATAATATAATTAATTTTAATTCTTATGTAACACATGAACTCTATTTATTTAATTAATTGAAAAATAAAATAAATGAAAATAAAAATATTAAAAGTGGCGTAATTTGAATGAATTAATGCCTCCCCAAAATTTTATACATATATATGGAATTTTATGGATGTTTTAAACTATTTTTTTTGAATTAACCATATTTCTTGATGTATTTAAAGTCAAATAAAATAGATAGTGTCCAAAATGACATTAATGATATTTTATAATAAATAATATTTTATTAAATGATTTAAAATTAATAAAAAATATTATATTAAACCAAATAAATTATTTATAGTTGAAAACATCAACCATGATCTATTTTGATTCATTTTTCATTTTATAGTAACATTATTGATGATAAAATAGTTAAGAACATTTATATAGATGTAATTGTAAAAAAGGTTGGGGGGGGGGTTAAGACTAAAAGATAATGGTAAAAAAATAACCAAAACGTGTACACTTTTTTAATTTAAGATAGTATTTCAATACAATATCATAATATATTTGAATTATATTATTTTTGATCCATTTGAATTTGAAAATTATTTTAATAGTTTAAGAAATTCCGAAATTGTCTCTCCCCTCACTTATAAAAGAGAACCTCCTCTTGTCTTTTGTAAACACTTCAAAAACCTTTTGGTTAAGAAAATAACTACCCAAATCTCTTACCTTCATCCCTTTACACACCCTATAGAAATTTATTTATTATAAAATACTTCTATAGAAGTATTTTGTTGTAAATATAAAGAGGTAGTTTGAAGAAGACACATTGTTCTTAATGTAACCTTTTTCTTTTGTTTATTCTCCCACATACTTCAAAAATTATTAAACATGAAAATATAATAACATTTATATCCTCAATATAATGTGATATTACTATGTTAGTTTAATAACATAATCCATATCATATTCCATCAAATGGAAAACGAAACCTTCATTTGTGTGTACGACAAACTACGACCTTACGAACTGATGTAATTCGTTTTCCATCACCACCTCTCAAAGATGATTATAATGGTGGATTAAATATATATATATATATATATATGATATTCATGAATTATATATGATTTTAAAAAATTAACATATCATATATTTTTTATCTTCTAATTCATTGAAAAATGGTAACGTGGTTTATGCACACCTATGGACTACCACCTCCACGAAGTGATATGATTCATATTTAATCAAAATATTACACAACTGGTATATATATGTTTATTTAAAGAAACAATACTATGTTTATGATATAATTATTAGTATATAAAGATAAAATAATACTTAACATTTTTTCATCATGGTCGCCGAAAAATAGAAAATGGAAATCATGAGCACGTATGACCTACTATAACTATTCACTATAATAAAAATGCCAATTAGAGACATTTATAAGCATTAGTTTTCCATTTATCAGTGTTTCTCATAAACATTTTTAAATGAGGGATCTATAAATGGCGATGCTTATAAATATCACTTAATTATCAATGTTTACCAATGTCTCCTTTTAGAAACAACCCATCTAATGATGTTTTTTTAGAAACATTGGTAAATAAACATCACTAAATAGAGATGTTTGTAAAAATCATTATTTCTCGACAAATAATTTTCCGACAGTTGTTGTAAATAGAAGTAAGTAAACGCTGTTACTGTGTTTTCATTTAACAATGTTTCAGAAAAAAATAGTTTTTTTTTGAAATTTATACTTTTAATTTATGGGGAAATTCTTTTATTAAGATTTTTTAGTTTTTTGAATTAATTTTTTTGACCCTCCCCGTGTCCATTCCCACCTTCCCTTATAACCTACCCACATGTTCCCTCCCCACACCTACCTCCACACCACCACACCCCCTCTAGTCCCCATACCTATGTACCTCTATGAAACCTCATTTGCCAACAGTTATTGTAAACTCTTGTTAGTAAACATCACTAAAGTGTTTTTATTTACTGACATTTCTAAAAAACGTTACTGTTTTTTTGAAATTTTAAATTTATATTTATGGGGGAAATTTTTTATTTGAATATTTTATTAGTTTGAATTGATTTTCTTTTCCCTCCACCATTCTACCTGCACCCCTCCCATATAACCCACACTCCAATCCCCCCTACATGCGTGCCTCTAGGCCACCACACCTCCTCCAGTCCCCACCCCCACCCACTGGCCTCCATACCACCATGCCTCCAAGTAACCCCCCCTATAGTCCCCCCAGAAACTTACATCCATGGCCCCTACCCCAGCCCACCTTCTACCCACCCCTACCCCAATACCCCCTCCTTCTTTCCCCACTCCCCTGTAATGCCCCACAATCTCCGCCTGACCCCATTCCCTAGTAATTGTCCCCTCTTATTCCCTCACCCTCCCCACACCCATATACCCACCTCCCACTCCCCTCCCCCTCCACCCTACCTTACCCCTGCTCCCCAGTAACCCACCCATTGTCTTGCCCCCCGCCTGCCTATACACCCCCTATAACCCACCCTCCTCGTCTCATCCCCCAGCCCACTAGTCCCTTCCCTACAAAGGCTGACTCTTCTTTGATTAGAACCCATAACCTCTCAAGAATATGACCAACTGACCTATCTATTTTTTAGACCTGAAAATGTATTATATTATATTTAGATATTTATAATTAAATTAAAATACATTATTAAATTAATGTATTATATATATATATATATAATTTTATATATTAGTTTACATATATTAATATATATATATCACATTTAATATATATATATATATATATGTTTATATTATATTTATATATATGTTTTTATATTAAACTATTTAAAAAATTAATATGTTATATATATAATTTTATATACTGATATATATATATATGTTTATATTTTATATTATATATTTTTTGTTTATATAAACATATAAGTGTATATTACATTACATATATATGTTTCTATTTTAAACTATTATTAATTTAATATATTACATATATAATTTTATATATTAATATACATATATTTTATATATATATATGTATATGTTTGTATTTAATATTATATGATTATATATAAATATATATTTATAATATATATATGTTTATATTTTATAGTATATATATATATGATTGTATGATATATATGTGTGGGTGTGTTTATATATCTATATGATGGTATTTTAAACTTTTTATAAAATTAATATAGTATATATATAAATTTATATATATATATATATATTTATATATTTTTGTTAATATTTTTTATTTTATATATGTATATATATAAATTTATATTATATTATATATATGTTTATATTTTACATATGGGTTGATATTTTACAATATATATATATGATTATATTATATATATATATATATATATTATATCTATATGTTTATATTACATATATATGTTTATATTTTATATTATATATATATGTTTATATTTCTTATATATTATGTGTTTATATTTTAGATATATCATATGTTTATATTTTATGTATATTATATGTTTATATTTCATATATATAATATGTTAATATTATTATATATATGTTAATATTATATATATATATATATATATATGTATATATATGTGATTTTACACAAAGACACAATAATATATATATATATATATAATTATCCATGTTTTAAAACATTAGGAAAAATGCTACCAAAATACCCATGATTTGTTAAAAATGTGAATAAATTTCAAATATATATGTGTTTTTATATATAAATATATGTATATGTTTATATTAACATATTTACATATATGCGTGTGTTTGTGTGATTATATCTATTTTAATGTATTTCTATATATATAGTAATATATATATATCATCGATGTGGGAAGATGAGCCATATAAATATATATATTTCTTGCAATGTTTTGTGAAAGGAATCACTAAATTATTGATGTTTCCTAAAAAGAAATGGTAAATTAGCTACTTTTTATGAAAGATTTCTCCAGATTAGCATTGTTTCCTGAAAAGGGTTGATAAATTAGTGACGTTTCCTTAAAAACACCCCTAAAAAGACGTCGCTAAATTACATTTTTTTTGTAGTGATTATTGTAACATAGTTAATTTTTCTTAGCCATATTTATTGATTGATTTTAAATGAATAATCAATGTATAGAATTATAATTATTACATGATTATTATTCTATATATAATGAAATAATGACCAATTTGACCAAAGTCAACCTACCAAAGTAATTTTGGACATATGAGCCATATATAGTGAAAACATTCGATCTGAACTTAATTGAGGAAGTAAATGAATATAACATATTAACATACTAAATAAAAGTAATAATAAAAATGAAAATATTTTATTAAACAATTAAATAATTAACATGACTTTATTATTTAGGAAGATAAAGAACATACGTGCCATGCCAGACATGAGGTAAGAGATGTAGTCTCAGTTTCCCTTCATAGATGCATATCTTATTTTTATGAACACAATTTATTTTATATAGTCTATATACAAGCCTTTTACATGTTATTTCATGAATCCTACTAACTTCATGGTATTTTAATCTGAAATGAAATCTATTTCTCCCAAGGGGATTTGAATTATAAGTTACCTAGTGGTAAGGGGTTTCATAATTCAATTTCATTTTAAATGGGTTATATTACTAATTTATTTTATTTGAAATTATAATATTATCTATGTAATGAATATTTATTGTTTTAAATTTTATTTAACTTATTTTATATGGATTTATATTTCATATAAACAATAAACTCATTTATTAATTATCACATAAATGATATTATCTTTTTAACGGATTTCATTATAATTTTTACTCCATTGAGACATATTTGGTAATATACACCTATTAACTTCTATGTTGTGTGTATAATACACATTTGAGTTATTTAAAATATATATATATTTATTTATAATGATCAATGATTCAATTCATGTTACTTTTTTAGGATAAATATTTAAAATAAAATACAATCATATTTCTCTTCTTAATCAGGTATATTATTCTTCTATATCCATATTTTTCAACATTATTTTAAAAAATATTTTTTTAATCAAATGAATTACTATTGAAATTTTATGTTCTCCAGGAATTCTAAAATTGTATAATAAGAATCTTTATAATGTTTTCACAAAAGTGGTCATTTTCATCTTTCATTACAAAATAGTCCAAAAGAATGTTTTTTAAATTGAACGACATTAATAGAGATTCCCACCGATCTAATAGTTTTTCACTGTTTATCTTCTAATAAAAGATTTAAAATGTTCTAAAAATAAAACTATATTGAGAAATGTTTTCTCATATCTTTTATTTTATTCTACAAGATAAATGAATTTATTTCCAAACCTATGTTTTTGATAAATTGAACAACCTTTTTGATCTCTAATTAATTTTATTGTTATTACATTTATCTAAAAATGTTCAATTTATTATGATGATTGAACATTATATTTCTTATAAATATACACCATAAATATTATTATTATCTAAACCTTATGCCATTTCCACACAAGGTGTTTTACTTTGAAATATATTTCATTAACAGTGGAAATATTGATATTTCATATTCCCTACACAATAAAAATATTTTTTGATAAGTTATATTGTTAATTAATTAAATAGATCATTTGATATATGAGGAATGCATTGGACATGAAGTGATAGGTGGGTTCCAGAATAATATATCCCTTCAATGCATCAACAAGTAAAATGATTCAAATCCTTTAGCAAGAATCAAATAGGTTTCTAGTGTATATCTACTCATCTATTAAACTATCATAGAACATGGATTTGATGGTATAGATATCATGATATCTGAAATCATGATTTATAATATTAATAATTTACTTGTTTTATAATTTTGATATTATTATTCATGGTATTAAAACATTTATATTATCCGTTAATGCATTTTTTATTCTATTTATTGATTTAACGACATTTTTTTCAGTTATTTATCTTTCCATATTGATCATTCCTCATTAATTCATCCTAGATTTTTTTGTATGTTACAATTATTGAGTATCAAGCTCAGAATTGTTTTGTTTTCTAATCCCAATAATTTGAATAAGGATATTTTGAAAAATGTCAATGATTCAAGAATTTTTTATGCTATGTATTTTATATTTGAAATGCAATACAAGAATCATATATGCCTCTAGTTTTCAAAGATTAATAAATTGATCGATCTTGCACAGTGAGGTACCTAGTATCTATGATAATTTAATAATGGGTACACTATCTGTTGGTTACTGGTGTTATTAATATTACATAGTTGGTTTTGATAATCAAAGTGATATAAACCTATAAAACAATACTGTGCAACATTCATAATTAAAACACATTTATATTAAGTATAATTTCTTGAAGAGGAAGGTGGTTCATGGTACATTGAAGCTATAAGTTGTTATATCCAAGGTTCATATTGATAATTTTCATTACAAACCACTTCCGATCAAGTATTTTGAGAAACTGAGGTTGTAAATGAGAGTAAAAACCATTTACCAACAGCGAAGTATGTTTTTTGGGTTATAAATTCATTTAAATGTGGGCATTTAGAAAAAGGGTAAATATAATATTTGGTAGAGAAATATACTTTTAGTTGAAATATTTTAATCTATTTATTTCACCTAAGTACATGAAGGTGTTAAAAAATCTATTTAAAAAGTATTGATTGTATATTTTGAGTTGGTATATCTAGTTGAACTAATTTATGGAATAATTTTATGGATGAGTAAATAAATCATGTTTTATATAATGTGTCAGCTTTTGACACATAGAGTTTACTGATTTGTGACTCATTTATTTAAGAATAATGATACCACCTATTTCAAAATACTTATTATTTATTTTCAATAAGGTAATGAAAATTTATTTCACATTTTAGTTTCACTGATGAAGGGGGAGAAGAGATTTTTTTTGAAAATGATTAAAAATTTAAAAGTATGGTATTGGAAATAAATTAAAATGTGTATATTGTTAAGCCCAATGAGTATGATGTTGTATTTCTTTTCAATCCTTGTATATATAAATTTTATATGATATGAGGAGGATGTGGTTGGTTATAATTTTTTTTGAGAATCATGGATATGCGATTTGGAATATCTAAGGTTATTTGAAGAAGTTTGGGGTTCATATGAAACATATTTGTTTTTATAAAAAATGGAAACGGAAATATAAATATCTCCCAAGAGATGATTTAGAAATGTCAAGGAAAGAGTACAATGAGATATGTAATATCTAGAAAGTGATACATACATATTGTTTAATGATAAATATGGACAATTATATCAAGTAAGTGATATTTAATTTTTTATAAGTTATACATAAAAAATTTTCAATGATTCATAGGATCTATCAAGTTTTTTTTGATATGCTTATTAGACAACATAATATTTTCCAAAACATATGAAAGGTAATGTCAGAATTACTATAGTATAGGTAAGATGATTTCAGACACACATAATATTTAATATAAGGCTATATAAGTTTTACATTGAAATTATAAAGGGTTTGTAAGATCCATATGTATTTCAAATGAATTATTCTAGGATAAAAGTGTTCTATATGTCATACATTACTAAATATTTCCTTCAATTATTTAAATATCAGGATTAAAAACCCCTTCTTTTTATTACACACTCAAACATGATTTATTACATAATCTATTTACTTGAAACAACATTGAATATTGATAGGTATAGTGTATTTGGAGATTAGGAACATTACATGAAAACATAAAACATAAAACACACAACATCTGTATGAAAAACTTCATTCACATAACCACGAAATTCCCTCGTACTTGGAATTTCATGGGATAACCTGAGGACATATATGTGAAAAGGGTGAGCTATACAGCCCAGTAAGGGAGTAAACTAGAAATAAAATGAAAAATACAATACATTTTAGGAAGTAGGCATATATATGGTGCATAAAATAAAAATGAACATAAATTAATGATATAGTATGATTATCATAACACGGAAATGTGGCAACAACACTTAACATAAAATTAGCATGAGCCAAGGTTCATTGCACATGGAGCAGGAGTAAACCATCATTAAACATGAATTAGCAAGAGTAAATCCTAATTTCACTTGACTTATCATGATTAAATCCTCATTGTACTTGACATATCATGATACTAATCTTTACCCAATGCATTGTAGGGCTATCAAGGCACACCCTTCTTAATCATTTCATTTCATGCATAAGTGTGCCACATGGATCCTACAACATGGAATCATTACAGATCATCATTTATTACTTGATAAAGGAATTTGTAATTCATAATGAAACTCTATAATCAATAAGTAAATTTTCATAAAGTTTAATACCCTTCATAGAGAAATGGGCATGGTATTCACGACACAATGATTTTGTCTTGGAAAATCATAGAGCAATTTCAGCAGCAAATCAGTGTGGCATAAGAATTCCTAAAAATGTTTGAGGAGAGAAAAAGGGGTGTCTCATCATATTTAAATGAAATGTAAAGTAAGGGGGTAATATAGATACATTTACTAACATAATTAATGGAATTTAGATTAGTAGTAAAATATTATTTCTTGAATATAATTGAGGAGAGAGAAATACCTTACGGAATTTCAGCAAGGAAATAAGTGTATTTGGTTGGCATTAACAAGAGAGAAAGGGGTATCTAATCATTTAAACATAATTAGGAAAGTATGTGGGAGAGTTAAAATCATACCCCAACATTTTTAATTGAAAATTAAAGGGCATAACAACATAATTAAATTTGGAAAAAATTAAGAAAGGAAGAAATCCCTTATGGAATTTTCGCATAGTAACAGGTGTAAATTGGAGGCATCAATGAGAGAGAAAAAGGGGTATCTAATGATTTAAAAATAATGAGTAAAGTATAGGGGAGGTGAAAAATTATACCCCAACATTTTTAATTGAAAATAAAACGGAATAAAAATATAAGGAAACTTGGACACAAATAAGGAAGGAAAATGAGGATCCCTTACTAGGAAGGGTGATTCTAAAGGATTGGGAGGGGATTGAGAAAGACTTATTTGGAGATTGGGGTTCCTTGGAAGTATTATAGAGAGAGGATATAAGGGTTTGGTTGAGCTCCAAAGGCTTTGAGTGATAGGGAAGTGGTGTCATAGGTGGGTTTATATAGGAAAGAATAGGGAATTCATTATTATTTAGTTTCGGGTCACCACACAATAAACTAATCCAAACCACAAACCAGTCCATGGTTTTTGACAATGGTTTTTTCCAAATGGGATTAGATAACAATAATTTATAATTAAAACACACTAGATTTTTGAAATATTTTCCTTTCTTATGTGGAGGTGAGTCATACTCTTTAGGAAATCATTTAAACAAATGTTTTCTAAATCTTGGAGGGTCCACTAAAGATTTTTAAAATAAATAAAACAATCAAAAAATCAAATTATTTCAATGTAATAACATATATTGCCCAAACATAAAGCTTACAGTATTTTATTATATCACTATTGGGTCATTATAATGACATAAAACACATTATATATTTAAATATTATTTAATTTTACCCAAAACTTTTACTGTCTCAAAAAATTATGAAAAATTAATAGTTTGATAATTTTGTTGTCCTGATTCCAAAAATAATATTAATTTTATCCAAATAATTTTATTAATATGTGAATTTTTGCTTTTAAAATAAAAACTGGCATTTATCTAAAATTCAGGGGTTTTGAAAAAACAACTTTCCAACCTTAATAAAAATTACAATTGTATTCATAAAAATTATACCATTATATAAAATATATAAAAACTAATTTAGTTATAATATTTAATTAAAATAATATTTAATTCAAAAATCCATTTATTCATCAAAATAGATTTCTTAATTGAATATTTACTAGAAATACAATTTGTGCTTTAAAAAATATTTACAACATACCAATATTAAAATGAATTTATATTCTTTATTATATACAAAAATAATGAAAATAATAATAATTCTATAGACTTGTTACATAACCTTTTATAACACATGTATAAAACCGAACGGTAAGGTGTATGATGATGAAAAACTCTTGGGGTGGCTCGGATAGCATTTTTCAGGTGGTAATCTATATCAACTTCCACTTCTCCCGTAGGAAGTTCTACTCGAGCTTAACGTGTTGAAGATCGGATTTGGCTTGGTCAAGAGAAAATCCTATTGATGCGACCTCATTTCCGAGCTTCAACAAATGGGCTTTTTATGGGGAAAGTCTACTGGATGATGCCATCGCTTCCTTTGTCTGAGTAAATTGGATTTATTAAAGCCCTATATTTATTCTAATCATGTGTTTATTGTTCATTGACTATATTAGAAATGGTAAAAATTAATAATGGTATTTTATAAATACAAAATCATAAAACCAAATAAGTTCATATGTTATATAACCATTTCACATAATAATACATTTAATTAGATCAAGAGGAATTTCCATTATTAAATTTTTTGGTCTTTATAATATCCCCCCCTTAAAAAAATTTTCCATTGAAATTTCCTTTTCCCACACTAAAACAGATGTGGGTAACTCCGTTTCATCATATTGTCTAATTCTCACATTGCTTCTTTAAACTTGTGGTTTCACCACAACACCTTGACTAGGGGCATTGTCTTTTTTCGTAGAACTTTTTCTCTGTGATCTAAGATCATCATTGGTTTCTCCTCACAAGGAAGATCATACACTAACTATACTAACTCTGAAGAGAGTACATGTGAAGGTTCCAATATTTACTTCCTTAAGAGGGATACATGAAATACATCTTGTACTTTGGCCATGGTGGGTGGAAGTTCTAGTCGATAGGCTACAACCTTGACACGATCAAGAATCTCGAAGGGGTTGATATACCTAGGACTTAACATTATTTTCTTTACAATCCTCATCACCTTATTCCAAAGAGATATGCATAGAAATACCATGTATCCATTGTTGAACTAAAGGTCTTATCAAAGTTATCTTCACAACTCTTCTTTTGACTTTGGGATACCTTGATATAATATTGAATTGTTTTCACCTTATCCACCAATTCCTCGACCATTTCAGGTCTTAAAAGATTATTCTCACTAACTTCATACAAACAAGTCAAAGTTCTTCAAATTTTCCCAATAAAAGTATTCATATGGTTCCATTCTGATTCTCGAGTGGAAAATGTTATAGAAGGAGAATTTAACCATTGGAAGATGTAGGTCCCATCCTAATTTGAATTCCATAGAAAATGATCTAATCATATCTTCCAATGTATGAATAGTTCACTCAAATTGGCCATCCGTTTTAGGATGACAGGCCGTACTGATGTTTAGTTCAGTGTATAGATCATGCTGGAGATATTTTGAGAACTTCTAGGTGAATCGAGGATCACGATCAGATACAATAGATAGTGGTACTCCATGCATCCTTACCACTTCGTTGATGTAAATCCATGCAATTTGATCCAAGGAAAAGTCCTCTATAATCTTGATAAATTGAGATGTTTTCGTAAGATGATCCATAGTGACCCATATAGAATCGTTTCCTCTGGATGTCCCTAGATGTCCAGTGACAAATTACATGGTAATGTTGTCCCACTTCCATGTTGGTATGGGTAGTGGTTTCATCACACCCTTATACATTTTCCTCTCAGCCATCACATGCTGACATGCCAGGCACTGTGATATACATTCAGTAATCTCCATTTTCATATTACCCTACCAAAAGTTTTCTTAGGGATCTCGATACATCATTGTTCTCCCAGGGTGAATATAGAATGTTGAGCTATGCACGTCATCCATAAGATCCTTCTCTTTCTCTGGGATAGATGGTTCACATAATCGTGACCCAAATCTCTCAATTCCATCCTTGTCAACCCCAAACTATGAGGATTTACCATTTCTGATAGATTCCAACCTTTTCATAATTTCGACATCATTTCTTTGAGAATCCTTAATTTTCTCCATGAAGGATGATTGAGAAATCATTTGAGAAAGGATTGATGATGTTCCACCCTTAAGGATTCCCATGTCCATCCTCTGCAAATCTAAGAAGATTGGATCCTTTTCAATTATCATCATTGATAAAGATGCAAGATCCTTTCTACATAGAGAATCCTCCACCTTGTTTTCCTCACTGGGATGGTAGTGGAATGAGTAGTCATAATCCTTGATGAGTTCAATCCATCATCATTATTGTATATTTGGCTCTTTTTGTGTGAATATATATTTGAGGCTCTTGTGATCAATATATATCTCACACTTATCCCCATAGGGATAATTCCAACATCTTTTCAATGAAAAGATCACAACTGACAACTATAGATCATGCATGGGATAGTTTTTCTCATGGATTTTCAGTAGCCTTGAGGTGTAGGCTATCACTTTAACATTCGACATCAACACACAACCCATGCCCTTCTTCGAAGCATTACTAAATACCAAAAAAATTTATCCACTCGTGTGTAATGTGAGCATGGGAATAGTGAAAAGCGTCCCTTTTAACTCCATGAATCTCTCTTCGTATTCATCACTCCTAGAAAATTTAACTCCCTTTTGATTTAGGTTCGTAAGCACGTTGGAGAATCGTGAGAAAGTTCTCACAAATTGATGATAATATCCAGCTAACCCCAAAAAGCTACGGATATCTGTTATAGATTTTGGCCTCGTCCATCCCTCAATTATAGCTGTCTTAGAGGGATCCACATATATCTCATTTCTAGTGATGATATGAACCACTAATGAGACCTCCTTAAACCAGAACTCACACTTATATACTTTTCAAAAAGACCCTCCTTTCGCAAGGTCTATACTATAGATCTTAGATGCTCCTTATAACCCACATTAATTTTGGAGTATATTTGAATATCATCTAAAACGACTACTAGATTTTTTTGAGGTAATCTCTAAAGACTCTTTTTATCAAGTCCATGAGGATTTCTAGATAATTAGAGAGTCCAAAAGGCATTACTATGAATTGATAGTTCCCATATCTTGTATGAAAAGCAGTCTTGGAAATATCTTCCTTCTTCCCCCTTACTTTATAATATCCCAAATGAAAATCTACCATAGAGAAGTATTTTACTCCACACATCTGACTGAACAAGTAATCAATTTATGGAAGAGGATACTGGTTCTTTATCGTGATTTTTTAGATCACGATAATCAATGCATAGTCACATTGACCCATTCGTATTCTTGACAAATAGGACTGGTGTATCACATGGTGAAGCACATTGGCATATAAACCCTTAATCTAGATTCTCTTTTAGTTTTTTCTTGAGATACTTAAGCTCCAAAAAATTCATTACATATAGATTCTTGGATATTGTAAACACCCCAAGTATAAGGTCAATTGAGAATTCAACATCTCTTCTAAGAGGATGTCCAAACAATTTCTCGGGAAACACTTCAGTGAATTCCCTCACAATAGGCACGTCTTCAAGGATGGATGCCTTCGTAGACTCAATAATATGATCCAAATACACATGATCATAGAGAAATAATATCCATGCTAGAGATGATGGTTTTAAAGAAGAATCATCTTCCTCCTTTCACTTTTATAGAATCGGGGGTCGATTCTCCATATAGAGAGTAATTTCCCTATCAAAGCAATTTATGTTGGCTCTGTATAAGGAAAGACAATACATGCTAATAATTGCATCAAATTCCACTAGAGGGAGTATGAAAATGTACTTAGGGAAGTTAAATCCAAAAATTATGACATGGGAGGAGTTATATTCATTGGATGCAATGATTTCCCCATTTGCTGTACTCACCGACATCTATACTTCCATTATTTTTGGTGGTGTTGGGATTGTTCTACTAATCTTTCTGGATATAAAAGAATGTGTAGAACAAGAATCAAAAAGTAATTTCACAATTCATGAATGAATAATTAGCATACCTATCACCACTTCATTTTTGGGGTTCACTTCGGTTGTAGTGATAGAAAAACGCTCACCCCTGATGCCTTGGAGGTTGTTGGTTGCCTCTGAAAACCCTTGTCTTAGGGAACTGAATTGCAAGGTTCCCTAGTTATTTGTAGTTGAAGTAATGAAAAAGGAATTGAGGGTCAAAAAGAGTGTTCCTCTCCTCTTTCACAGCCATAAGGTTTTTCTGTTGGATGTTAATAGCCATGTGCACTTATCTTCCACACATAAAGTATTTCCTCGCCCCCTTCAAGAAATTTTTGGGGTGCTTCTTAATACACCTTTAAAAAGTGGGGTCCTAGATTTTCATATCCCCATTTTATTTATCTATAGGACCACTAGAATTGAAGTCCACAATATTATTCTTATACCCACGATACCCCTGAGATTATTCGTTCTCCATTTCAACCTTGTGGGGACTTCAGAAAATGTCTTCAGAGCTATCGAAGTCACAGATCATTGGGAATTTCTGTAGGCTTGGTTTTATCCCACTAAAGAAGTGGTCAAACGTACATTCAGGGGTAACGGAAAAGCCAACGACTTATCATGCAAGCCATGTGATGTTTTACTCATATGATTTTATGGATTTGTCATCTTTTTTCTTGAGGTCAAGGAAGTACCTTTCCATATTAAGTTAGAGGGTGCAAGGAAAATATTTTTTGAAAACATTTTCCAAAAATCCTTCCATTCCAATACCTCGATCTCTTCCTCAGGAATTGTATTTTTGATCAATGTCCACCATTGGTCTGCTTCACCCTCTATACAATAATCATACATAATAACCTTCTCTTGTTCAGAACATTGAAGGATGGAGAAGATCTTTTCAATGGAGTTGATCCATTATTCTGTGATTGAGAGATCATATGATCCATTAAAAGTAGGAGTTTGTTGTCTCATGAAGCTCTTGATTGAGACTTTTTCTTTTTTAGGGTGGGTTGAACACTCCTATTAACCCATGTTTCTATTAAAAACATGAGTTAACTGAGAGTGTATCCTGAAAAAGATCACAATTCCCGTTCCCATCAGATTGTGAATCTCATTAGAACAGTAATAACATTGATCTTCGTATCAGTTGTTAGATCGAGTCCTTATATTACCGTCCATTAGAAAGAATAAAAGAAAAGTTAGGGGTAAAATAGAAATGTTAATCCAAAGAAAAAAATGTATGACTTATAAATTTCTTTTATTTCCTTAACTTATGAATCTATAGGCTTAAATCTATGTTATCCATGATATTTTTTCTAACATACATTCTTAGGGTTGTTTTTAAAAGTCCCTTAATAATAGTTCATACTAAGATTGTAAATTTATGAAATCATATCCCCTGGGAGTGTCATAACCAAGAGTGAACAAAGAGCCATTGTCATGTACTGGGATACCCTGAGTCAAGCCCAAAACTCCTTTTCGGTGTTTTCACTCCTATGTACATTTGTGCCAGAGCTGCCTCTACCTGATCATATCCAATTAGGGATGTATTTTATTGATAAACCACTTACTCAATAATAACTAGATATTCTTATTATAAATTGTCTTATCGCTATGTCTTTCACTGGGGTTTCTTAAACATAATCCTGAAAATAACTTAGCCTATCCTTTGATACCAACTATAACAACCCTGATTTTTATTACACACGTAAATTGGATTTTTTACATAAACTTTTTACTTGATACAACATGGAATATTGATAGGTTTAGTGTATTTGGGGCTTAGGAACATTACATACCATCTTAAAACATAAAACACACAACATATTTATTGAAAACTTCCTTTACATAACCATTACATTCCCTCTTACTTAGCATTTCATGGGATAACCCAAGGACACATATGTGAAAAGGGTGAGCTATAAAGTCAATTAAGGGAGTAAAAAAGGAATAACATGAATAATACAATACATTTTAGGAAATAGTAATAACAATGGTTCATAAAATAAACATGAACATAAAGGCATGATATAGTATGATTATGATAACATGGAAATGTGGAAACAACCCTGAACATGGAATTTGCATGAGCTAAGGCTCATTGCATATGGAGTATGGGTAAACTCCCATTTCACTATAAAACGAATGAGTAAATCCTAATTTCAATTGAATTAGCATGAGTACATCCACATTTCACTTGATGCATCATGATACTAATCTTTACCCAATTCATTGGAGCGCTATCAGGGCACACCCTTCTTAATCATTTCATACCATGCATAAGTGTGCCACCTAGATCATAGAAAATGGAATCATTAAAGATCATCATTTATTACATGATAACAGAATGTTTAAATGATACATGAAACTCTATACTCAATAAGTAAACACACATAAAGGTAAATACCCTTGAAAGAGAAATGCGTATGGTATTCACAACATAATGAATTTGGCTTGGAAAATAGCGGTGTAATTTCGGTAGCATAACAATGTGACAAAATAATTATTAAAAATGGTTGATTATAGAGAAATGTGTGTCTCATAATATTTACATGAAATGGACGGTAAGGGGGAATATATAAATATGTCCCAACATAATTAATGGAATTTATATTTGTAATACAAAAAAACATCTGGATTGTAAATGAGGAGAGAGAAATCCCTTCTAAAATTTTGGCATGGTAATAAGTGTATTTGGGAAGCATTAATGAGAGATAAAGGGGTATCTCATCATAAAAAATAAGGAGGGATGTATGGGGGAGGTTAAAAATCATACCTCAACATTTGTAATTGAAAATAAAAGGGCATAACAGGATAATGAAATTTGGACAAAATTGAGAAAGGAAGAAATCCCTTACAGAATTTTTGCATGGTAACAGGTGTACATGGGAGGAATTAATGAGAGATAGAAAGTGGTCTCTCATAATTAAAACATAAGTAGGGCTGTATAGGGGAGGTGAAAAATCATACCCCAAAATTTTTAATTGAAAATAATGGGCATAAAAATATTAGGAAACTTAGATATAAATAAAAAAGAAAGTAAAATGAGGATCCCTTACTTGGATGTGTGATCCTAAAGGCTTGGTAGGGGCTTAAGAGAGGATTTTTAGGATCTTGCGGTGCCTTGGGAGGATTCAAGAGATAAGAGGGAAGGGGTTGGTCGAAGTCCAAATTCTTTTAGTGAAGAGGAAGTGGGATCTAGGGTGGGATTATATAGGAAAGGGGAAGAAATTCATTATTATTTAGGATTGGGTCACCACATATTAAACTAATCTTAACCACAAACTATCGCAAGGGTTTTCCCATGGTTTCCTCTAATAGGGACTGAAAAAAAATATTTTTTAAGTACAATTGTTGAACTTATTAATATATTAGTATTTATGATGTTGAGGTGAGTCACACACTTAAGGAAATAATTTTAAAAAGATGAAATGTTTTATAAGTCTTGGAGAGTCCACTAAGGCTTCGTATGTAATGCCCCGACCCTAGTTACCAAAAGTCAGTGCATTATTACATTACATTGGCATGATCACAAGGGATCAAATCTGAAAATATTGATTAGTTTAGTAGCTTTGTAAATACTATATACATACAAAAGTTTTACATTACATTATGAAATAAAAAAACAACCATATTATGTCTCCTTTATAATACACTCATATCCCTCAACCTATTCTGGTAGGTCAATCATAATATACTTTTTCCCATCTTGGGAAATATAAAACATAAGAAACGGGTGAGCTTAGATGATCAGTACGGATAACAATATATCAGATACTTCCATAAATAAGCATAAAAATTTAATGCAATGTAGAAGACTAAAACACAAGCCTTTTAAATATAAAATTTATCATAATATGGCAAAGAAAAATCAAATAATTCCATTTACTTACTCACGTGGATATTCTACTAGTCAAATAATAACATGTAATATCACTATCCAATTTCATAATGATGGAATGAATAATGTTGGACATCATAACCACATTGTTGAGGACTTGTGTGAAGACTACAAATAAAATTTTGTCAAGGCCTTATGCCAAGACACTAGTTTGTCTCATTAGACCTACCTATGCATCAAAGAGATATAGCAGGCTCCACCCGTCACTTACAAAGTCCAATTCATTCTTCATATGAAAAGGTTGAAACATAACATAAATATTCGTATTAAAACTAGCATATGAAATGTTAATACTTAAACCATAAACCATGAATGGTATAAAAATAACACCTCCACATTAAAACATATCAGAAAACTTTCAATAAAATATGGAATATTGTATCATTATAAATCAACTTCAAAAAAGTGTAAAATACATCAAAGGATATTGATCTAGATCAAATCAAAACTATTTGAGATAAATATCTCTTTTTATTTTGAAATCATTTAAAAGTCACATAATTATAAAAGAAAACATTTATTTTCAAAATATTCTTATTATCTTGTAAGGGACAATTTGAATGTTTTAAAATGACATAAAATAACCTCAACCACCATATAAGATAAAATACATTCTTACCTTAATTTTTTAAAAAGGTCAAAAGCACCTTGTTTTGAAAACGATGAAAAATATTCCTTTCAATACATTTTATAAAGTCAGAAAAGCGTATTAATGAATTTAACCCATATTATTGGATAGAGTAATTTTTTTTAAATACATTTCTAAGAGACACAGATGTGGATGATAAATAAGTCCATGTAGATACTTTTGTAAAAACAACTTCAGATAATAAAATAGATTGTAAAATTAACCCTTAGCCTCTAATTTCATTAGGTTGAGGGTACATTAACCTCTTATATAATATTTAAATCATTATTATTAAATTATACAAGAAAAACATACATAAATATGATATCATATATGATCTTCTAATATTTTTTGTTAAAAATATTTTTGTTGTATCATTGTTTCCGGTGTTAAATGATACATTTAACTTTTTGTGTTTTGTTATGTAAGTAATGTTTGTTATGAACATGAAGTATTTGATTCATATACAGAATTATATGAGGTTCTTAAACATTATTATTTATACATAGAATTAATATTATTCTTGAATGGTTATGATGGGAAATGAATCTCATCATGTTCGTGGAGATGGTAATCCGTACGTACGCATGAGTGACAATACCACTCTATTGATGGTGAAATTGTATGTAATTGGATGGTATATCATGTATACATAATCATTAACATGTTATATTTATTATTTACATCAATTATACGAATTATTATACCCATACAAATAATGAAGGGTTGAATAACAAAGTACACCACGACGTGGAGACGGTAAGCCGTACGTACGCACGTGTGGTGACTTTGTCATTCATAGGATGGAAATAATAATTAAAGTGGTTGTAACATATTTATAATAACATCAATGTAAGTATAAGGTACTAGATTTATTACTCTGTTACAAAAACAACAATGAATAAGGAAGTGGAAGAAGAATAGAACTTTGAAGAGGTGATGAAATTGTTATCTCTTATTCGGGTGCTTCCGTTTGATTTAATCAAAAGGGATACATAGTTAGATTATGATAAATGTAATGACTCTAGGTTGAATTGAGGGTATTTGGAAGGATATTTGAACATGTTTTGGCAGATCCAACTATCTTTGGAGGTGTGATTTTGAGAGAAGGGAAAGTACCCTTTTATAAGAGGGGTGAGGGTCACTTTCGGAAAAGAAAGAAATATTATTTTATTATACAATCATATTAAATTTATAATGGCTATAAAAGGATATATTTAGAAGATAGGTTGGGTATGGGTCGAAACAATCTCAACCAATATGTTTTATAAAGGTTTAGGTCACCATATTAACCTTATATTTTATATTTAACTCTTCGTTAAATAGTTTAACATTTACAATGTGTTCTTGTATTTTTATATTACATGGTTAATAAACATTCAATAAAATGCCAAGAGAACCCCGAGTGGTTCATTAATAAAATATATATTATTATATAAGTACTTTGGACTAACCTTATATTCTTAGGAATATTATATCATTTAATAATATAGTATTCATTTTAAAAACTTATTTATGTCAATTTTGACACTATTCAGTATTTGGTTTTTGTGAAAGTCATAAAAAATTTATCACTTCGAACAAAATTTATTTAATCAACCATAACATGTTATATTAACATATAATATTCGTGGAATACATCCAATGTCTCAATTTACAATTATATTAACAATTATAATGTCAATTATTTTAATCTTTCAATAATAAGGAAATTGTTGCATCATCGTTGTGTCATAAATAAATTTAAAAATATAATGTCTAGAAAGTATAAATAAAATACCATTATGTAGGAAATATTTTTACATTAATAATTAATATTTATAGTTGATCTTATCTTATGTATAACCCAATATTAAAGAAATTTAGTTATTAAACATTTAATCTAACACTTTTAACTCTTCTTTAAATAAAATAATAATAAATGTTCTATTATAATAAAAGTGGAAAAAAGGGTCATATTTTATTCCTAAGGTTTATTTTGGTAGAAATAAACTTATCCAATAGAATTAAGACTTGTTTTAGGGTAATTATAATATCATTTTTATCTTTAATTACCCTATTATATTAAACCGTGGTAAATAAAATTCAAAAGTTACTATTCACCAAAAATTATTTTCATTCCATTGTACCAAATTTTACTTAATGATGTCAGCCTTCACTCCCATATTTTTGAAATTCAATTTATATAAGCGGTAAAATTATTTTTTATGCAAATTTTCAAATGTTCCTAAAAGGTGGGTAAAAGATGTTAAAATGTCCAATAAAATTTTATACCTCTAGTTTTATTATAAAATGACTCTAATAAAATCCATTGAACTTATATAGGTATTCTGTATCTATTTTGACTTAAGATAAATATAAATTAAATAAATAATTATTTAAATAAAAAGTAGGTTTTATACAATAACGTAGTGTTTTTCACTGTTCATAAAAAATTGAATATTTTCAGAAAAATAACAAAAATTCAGCTTAATATAATTTTGATATTCTGAATCCAAAAATGAAGTCCATTTTGATTAATAAAATTTATTAAATTTCAAAAAGTGGGTATTACTATTCATAATAGCTAGTTTGGTTGGTTGTGGTTTGTTAGAACTCGAAGTTGCATACAACAGAAACTATTGTATTATTCAAAGTGAAGCATACCATGGAATCTTGGGGTGTTTCATTCTTCCCTCCTTAAAATAATATCTTTCTCAAAATTACTTGAATAAAATTGTATAAAAATACTTGGGTAGTTCTTTATCATATGTTCCTCGGGTTCGCATGTGGCCTCTTCTATCTTATGGTTTCTCCATAGAACTTTTACCAGACGAGTCGTCCGGTTTCTCAACACTTGTTCTCTGGTATCAAGAATCTATATATTCATAGGTTAGTACATGCATTGGGTCAGGCATGTATTTTCTCAATAGTAATATGTGGAACAAATAATGATCTTGGGAGAGAATAGGTGGCATTTCCAAACAGTAAGCTACAACTCAAATTCATTCTATAATTTTGAAAGCCCTGATGTACCCGCGGCATAATTTATCCTTCTTACCGAATCATACAACACCCTTATTGGAGATACCTTCAAGAAAACATGATCTCCAACTTGAAATTCCAAATCCTTCCTTCAGTTATCGGCATAGTTCTTTTTCCTAGTTTGAGCTGTTTTGATGTGGGTTTGGATAATATTAACCTTTATGATTGATTCCTCAACAAGTTCTGGTCCTATGAGTTTTCATTCACTAACATCATCCCAACAATTTAGTGTGTGACATCTCTTTCTATATAATACTTCATATGGTTCTATTTGAATACTTGAATAGAAGCTATTATTATAGGAAAAACATAACAGGGGTAAATATTGTTCCCACATACCTTGAAAGTCATGTGATCAAGATCTCAACATTTCTTCTATGTTTTGAATAGTCTGTTATGATTTTCAATCAGTTTGAGGGTGGTAGGCAGTGCTCAAACAATGTTTAGTATTCAGGGCCTTCTGAAGACTCTTCCAAAATCATGATTTAAAATGGGGATCACAATAAAATAAATCTATAGGGGTACTCCATGGAGACTTACAACTTCATTAATATATATTATTGCTAAAGGTTCAAGTGGAAAGTCTTCTCAAATAGAAAAAAATGTGTTGACTTGGTAAGAAGATCCACAATGACCCATATTGCATCATTCCTTCTAGGAATCAATGGTAGCACCATAACAAAGTCCATCATAATATCATCCCATTTCTATTCAGTTATGGGAATAGGTTTCATGAATACTCTTGGATATTGTCTTCTAGACTTCAGCTGTTGACAAACCATACATCTTGACACATAATCAGCAATCTCCCTCTTCATTTTGTCCCACCAAATATTTTTCTTCAAATCTCTATACAAAATAGTGCTACTAGGGTGTATAGAGAAATTGGAGCTATTAGAATCATCCAACAAATCCATTTTTAGACCAGGTACACCAGGAACACAAAGTCTCTTCCTAAATTTCAAAATTCCATCTTCATATACGATGTAAATTAATCTCCCATCATTCACATATTTAATTTTCTTTTGAAACTTCTAATCACCAGTCTGAGAACATTTTATCCTTTCTATTAAAGATAGTTTGGAAACCATTTGAAAAAGTATTGATGTTTCACCTTCCATGATTATTACCATATCCATATTTACTACATCCATGAACATAAGATCCCCTTCAACTCTCATCTTGTTCAAGAAATCCATGATCCTTTATGATCAAAGCATCCGCAACCTTATTTTCATTCCCTAGGTGGTAATATATAGTGAAATCATAATCCTTGATTAGTTCAAGACCTCGTCTTTCCTCATGTTGAGTTCTTCCTATGAGAAGATATACTTCAATATCTTTTGATCAGTATATATCTTACATTTTTTCCCAAAAGTGATAGTGTCTCCATATATTCAAACAAAATATTATAGATGTTAACTCAAGATCATGAGTGAGATAGTTTTGTTCATGAATTATTAGTTGTCATGATGCATTTGCTATAACAATATCATTCTGTATAAGGACATAACCATGTCCTTTCATTGAAGCGTCAATATAAATAACAAACCCATTATTCCCCAATAGTAGAGTCAGGATTGGAGCATTGACTAATATTTTCTTTAATTCATCAAAACATTTTTCACACTCTTATGTCCTAAAAAATTTAACCCCTTTACATGTGAGCTTGGTTAATGGGTTAGCCAATTAGGAAAAATTCTGGATGAAATGCCGATAATAACCTACTAAACTAATAAAACTGCATACCTCTGTTATACTTGTCGGTGGTGTCCATTCATGGATTGTGTTGTTCATTGAAGGATTGACATAAATTCCATCCTTAGAGACAATATGGCCCTGAAAATAAATTTCCTGATGCCAGATTTCACACTTGCTAAACATCCCATATAATTCATTTTATGTATGGGTTTTCAGAATAGTGTACAAGTGATTTTCATGATCTTCATATATTTTAGAGTAAACCAAGATATAATCAATAAATAGCAGTAAAAATTCATCAAGATATTCCTTAAAAACTCTATTCATTAGATTCATTAAAACATAGGGTGAATTAGTTAGTCCAAAAGGCATTACTATAAACTCGTAATGAACATACCTTGTACGAAATGTGGTCTTTGGAATGTCTTCCTTATTCACACACAACTGATGATATCCAGATCGAAGGTCAATCTTTGAAAAATATTGAGCACAATGAAGTTGATCGAATAAATAATCAATGTGAGGTAGGGGATACTTGTTCTATATTATTATATACTGATCTCTTTGAAGTTAATGCACATTCTCATAGATCCTACATTCTTCATAATTAAAAGTACAATGGATCCCCATGGAGAAAAACAATGGAGAATAAATCCCTTATTGCACAATTCCTCTAGTTGTTTCATTAGTTACACTAATTAAATAGTGTCCATTTTATAAGGGGTCGACGATATGGGAATTGAACAAGGAATTAAATCAATGGAAAACTCAATTTCTCATTCTCGAGGATGTCAAGTTAAATCCTATGGAAACATATAAACATATTCTTGCATAATAATTACATCATCTATTTGAACATTAATCTCCTCACCCATAGTTATTTCATTCTCTTCCTCCCCAAAAATGAATTTAGTAGAGTTACTAGGGGTGGATCTAGATGAGAATCAAATGGTGAAGTTTCTGCTCTATAGATAAGGTACTCTAAATCATCATTGAAAATTGTAACCTCATTATTCTTACAAAAACTTTTCACATCATTGTCCGAAAGCCAATCTATACAATTTATTATATAAAATTAGATCATGGGTATAATGATGGGATTAGTAGATAAAGGACATGTATATTCCCTAATGGTGACTGACTCACAAAACATTATTGCAATGATACATCTATTAAGAGTTTTGACTCACAAATCCCTTGTCGAATCAAATTGGAAATATCTAATTTTATAAGAAAAATAGGAAGATATGAAATAATGAAATGATCCAGAATCAAAAAAAGTATTAGCTGAACTTATGGAAATCATTAAATTACCTTTCATAATGTTATTCAAAGCTTTAACCTCTGCAGTAGTGATCACATAAGCTTGGCCTTTATCCCTTGTTCTTTTCTGAGGTTAGTTTCCATGGCGCTTCATACATTCATTTTCATAATTCCCCATTTCTCTAAAACTGTAGCATTCAACATTGAAAACCTCTTTTTTCCCTTTCATCCATGAGTTCAGTAGCCTTTTTCATCACACTTGTAATAGACTTACATTCCCTTCAGGCAAGTACCGGGGGTTTCTTCCCTCATTTTTCGCAGTATGGAAATTCAAATTTTCCCTTATTCCCCTTATTTCCATTACTATAGTGTTTAGTAGATCTCTTCTTCTCTTTCTTTGCTTTAAAGTCAGACGACTTAGAGAATTACTTTTCTATCTTGATATCACATGAGGCAATATCTTCCTATGTTGAGAAGATTGTAAGACTAATACTCAACGGATAAATGGTTTTAACCCATCAAAGAATTGATCAATCTTACTCCTTGGGTTACATATATAATCTATTATAGGCCTTTCTAAACTTGTAATGTTAGCCTCATACATTGCTACAATCCTATCCTCCTTTTTCCTCAGACATAGAAATTGTCTTTCCATATTCTCCTGATGGTCACAAGGAATGTATTTTTCTAAGAAAATCTCTTTAATCACCCTTCATTCCATATATTATACTTAAGCATCTTCCTCTATGTTTTGAATTAATGACCACTATTGATCTGCATCTCGTGTGAGGTGGTAAGCTGCAATGACAACATTTTCCCTTTCACTACCCCCCAAAGCATGAAATATTTTCTCAAAGGAACTTATCCACTGCTATGCTACAAATGTATTTGTATTCCCATTGAATTTTGGTGGTTGTTGCTTCATGAAGTGGTATATCATTGATCCTTGTGGAACATGGTGCACTATAAGGGTAAGGTTATTATTCATAACCTGGGTGAGTTGTCCCAGTATGGTGATAAGATGATCAGAACCAGTTTCATCACCAAATCCACTATAATTATCTTGAGTATGAGGGAAATACCTACATGGATCAGATGCGATGATACTATTTCTATTCCTTCCACTAGGTTCCATTTTTAACAATGGCGTACACTATATTAGTTTATGAATTTCAATGTGTAATTCCAAACTTGTAAAACACTTAACATAAATTGAATAGTTTATGGATATAATCCATAATCATAACAAAATTTCTTTTAGGATGAATATACACATAAATCCTTCATAATGTTTTTTTTAAAGAAAATGTGAATTATAATAAGCATATTCACTGGGAGTGTCATAACCAAGAGTGCAGCAAGGCCCATGGTCATGTACTAGGATACCACAGGTTAAGTCTTAAACTCCTTGTTAGAGTTTTCAATCCTAGGTACATCTGTGCCAGAGCTGTCTCTACCTACTCATATCCAGACAGAGATATTTTGCAGGGAAAAACCAAAACATCTCTATATCACCAAAAATCTTGGAAGTTCTTCTATACTAATCCTCAAAGTCTATCATAGGGTAATGTTATACAATCAGAGTTTTTATAAATCTAGATTTCTAGGTTTGTACTAAACTTCCTATGATACAAACTGTAATGCTCCGAACCTAGTTACCCAGAGTCAGTGCATTATTATAGAACATTGGAATGATCACAAGAGATCAAATCCCGAAAGACCAATTAGTTTAGAAGACTTGGATGTTCTAGACACATACAAATGATTTACATTACATTATGAAATGAAAATAAACAACATTATGTTCTCTTTTGAACACTCTAATATCCCTTATCCTATTCTTGTAGGTCAATCCTAATATAAATCTTCGTATCCTGGGAAAAATAATACATAAAAATGGGGTGATCTTAGATGCTCAGTAAGGAAAACAATATAGTGGGAACTTTTATAATTAAGCATAAACATTTAATGAAATGTATAATACTAAAACACAAGCCTTTTAAACATAAAATTTCGTATAATATGGAAATGATAAATCAAATAATTCCATTTACTTATTCACATGGATATTCTACTAGTCAAATAATCACATGTAATATCACTATCCAATTTCATAATGATGGAATGCATAATCCCAGACATCAAAACCACATAGTCTAGGCCACATGCCAAGACTGAAAATAAAATTTGGTAAAGTCCTTGTGCCAAGAAAATAGATTGTCTCATGAGACCTTCCAATGCATGGAGAAGCTATAGTGGGTTCCACTCGTCACTTACTGAGTCCAATGCATTACTCATATGAAAAGGTTAAAACAAAACAAAAACATTTGTATTAAAACTAGCATATGAAATGTTAATACATTAACCATAAACCATGAATGGTTTAAAAATAACACCTCTATAGTCAAGCATATCAAAAAACATCAGTACAATAGGTAATATTGTATCATAATAAATCAACTTCAAACAAGTGTAAAATCCATCAAAGGATGTGGACATAGATGTAATCTAAACTATTTGAGAGAAATATCTATTTTATATTTTGAAATCATTTAAAAGTCACATAATTATAAAAGAAGACATTAATTTTAAAACTATTGTTATAATATTGTAAGGGAAGGTTAGAAGGTTTTATAAGTGTAGAAAATAGTCGCACCCGCCGTATAAGTTAAATAAACATGCTTACGTTAACATTTCGAAAAGTTCAAAAAGTACCTAGTTTGGAAAATGACAGTAAGATTCATTTCAAAAAAAATTATAAAAAGTAAAAAGTTTATAAATTACTTTAACCCATATTATTGGAAATAGTGAAAATGTTCTGAAAAATATTTTTAAAAAACACATATGTCGATGGTAATGAATTCCTAGTATATACTTTCATAAAAATAAATGCAGATAATAAAGAGATTGTAAAATTAACACTTACCTTGTAATTTTCCTTGGTCAAGGGTATATTAAACTCATGTATAATAGTTTATTTGGTGTTATTAAATTATAAATGAACCATATACATAATTATGATATCATATATTATCATTTAATATATTTTTGTTTATAATATTTTAGTAGTATCCTTGTTTCAGGTGTAAACTGATTTATTTTTGTTTATGTGTTTCGATACGTAAGTCATGTTTATTATGGATTGGATTTATTTGATTCATATCAAGAATTATATTACATTATTAACCATTATTTTTATTCATGAAATGGAAATTATTCTTTAATGGTTACGATGGGGAATGAATCTCATCGCGTTCGTAGGGATGATAATCCTTACATACACACGAGAAACAATACCAATATATTTATGGTGAAATTATATGAAATTGGATGGTATATCATATATAAAAAATAATTACCATTATATAATTATTATTTACATCAATTATACTCATTATTATACCCTTAAAAGTAATGAAGTGTTGAATAACAAACTACACATTGACGTAGAGATGGTAAGCTGTACACACACACATATGGTGACTTTGTCATTCATAGGATGGATATAATAATGAATATGGTTGTACCATATTTATAATAACATAATATTATGTATAATTTACTATAGGTATTACTTTTTTATGGAAACAACAGTGAAAAATTAAGTGGAAGAAGAAATGAACTTTGAAGATGTGGTGAAATTATTACCTCTTCATTGGGTGCTTCATTTTGATTTGATCAAAATGGATCCTTAAGTTGAATTATGATCAAAGTATGGCCTCTAGGTTGAAGTGATTGTATTTGGGAGGATATTGTAGAAGGGGTTGTCTGAGCCAAATGGATTTTTCGGTGTGATTTTGAGAGAAGGGTAGGTACCCTTTTATAAGAGAGGTAAGGGTCACTTTAGTATAAGCTTGAAATATTATTTTATAATATAATTATATTCGGTATATAATTGCTCCAAAAGGATTTATTTAGAGGCTAAGGTGGGTATGTGCCGATAACCTCTCAACTACTAGGTTTTATTTAGGTTTAGGTCACCATATTAACCTTATCTTTTAGATTTAACTCTTAGTTAAATTGTTTAACTTTTACAATGTGTTCTTGTATTTTTATTTTTAAATGGTTAATAAACAGAAAATAAATTGCCAAGAGAAACCCAAGTGGTTAATTAATGTCATATATATTATTATATAATTCCTTTGGCCAAACCATAGATATTTAGGAATATTATATCATTTAATAATATTGTATTTGTTTTTAAAACTCATTTATGTCAATTTTGACACTATATAGTTCTTGGATTTTGTGAAAGTCATTACAAATTTATCATTTCAAAAAAAATTATTTAAAAAACCATAAAATATCATATTAACCTAGAAAATTCATGTAATACATCCAAAGTCTAAATTTTCAATTATATTAATATTTATAATATCAGTTATTTTAATCATTCAATAATAAGGTAATTACTGTATCATCATTGTGTAAAAAAATTTTAATTTTTTAATATCTAAAATTTATAAATAAAATAACAAAAATGTAGGAAATATATTTTTTCTTTCTATATAATATTTATAGTCTAATTTATATTATTTATAACTCTATATTAAAAATGTCTTAGTTATTGAACTTTGAATTTAACACTTTTAACTCTTCTTTAAATAAAAAAATAATAAATTGTCTAATCTAATCCAAGTGAGTAAAAGGATCATATTTTATTCCTAAGGTTGATTTTTTTCGAAATAAACTTATCCAATGTAATTAGGACATGTTTTAATGTAATTATAATACCATTTTTATCTTTAATTACCCTATTTACTTTTAACCGTGGTAAATAACATTCAAAAGATACTATTCACCAAAAATTATTTTCATCCTATTGAACCAAATTGTAATTAATGATGCCAACCATGTCTATAGGATATTTTAAAATCAATTCACGGAAGTGGTAAAATTAAATCTTATGCCAATTTGCAATTGTGCCTAGAAGGTGGGTGAAAGACGTTAAAATGTTCAATAAAAATTTATACCTATAATTTTATTATAAAATGACTCCAGTGAATTACATTAAACTTATATATGTATTATGTATATATTTTAACTTAAAATAAATTAAAATAAAATAATTAATTATTTAAATAAAAATTATATTTTAAACAACAACACAATGTTTTTCACTATTCATCAAAAATTGAATGTTTTCAGAAAAATACCAAAAATTCATCCAAACCTAATTTCAATAATTTGAATTAAAAAATTATATCCATTTTGATAAATAAAATTTATAAAATTTTAAAAATTAGGTATTACTATTCATAACGACTAGTTTCGTTGGTTGTGACGTGTTAGAACTCGAAGTTGCGTACAACAGTATTATATTATTCAAAGAGAAGAGTACCGTGGAAGCTTGGGGTGTTACATTGTAAAATAAATAAAACAAACCTAAAATAAATTTTTTTAATGGTAAACATATTTTGACTGAACATAATTTTTATAGTACTGTATTACATCACTATTGGATCATAATGTTGTCATAAAACCCATTATATATTTAAACGGTATTTAATTTTTACCCAAAAATTTGACAATCCCAAAAAATTATGCAAAATTAACCATTTGATAATTTTGACATCCTAATTCAAAAAATAATATTAATTTTATCCAAATAATTTATTAAATATGTGAATTTTTACTTTTAAAATAAAAACCGACATTTATTGAAAATTCATGGGTTATAACAAAAACATCTTTTAAACCTTAATAAAAATTAGAATTGTATTCATAAAGTTTATACGATCATTTATACTACATAAAATGTTATTATGTAATAATTTTTAATTAAAATATTTATTTAATTCAAAACTCCATTAATTCATGAAAATAGATTTCTTAATTGAATATTAACTAGAAATACTATTTGTGCTTTAAAAACAATTTACAATGTAAAAAAATAAAATGAATGCATATTATTTATTATATACAAAAAAAATCACATAATCATAGTGCTAATGTCTTGTTTCATAACCCCTTATAACACCCTCATAAAACCGAAGGATAAGGTGTGTGATGGTGAGAGACTCATGGGGTGGCTCAGATAACATTTCTCGGGTGGTAATCTCTATCAGCTTCCACATCTCCCATAGGCAGTTCTGCTCGATCATAACATTTTGAAGTTCAACTTGGACTTGTTTAAGAATGATGCCCAATGATGCCACCTCCTTTCCGAGCTTAGAAAAATAGTCTTCGTATGGGGTAAGTCTACTGGATGAGGCTATCACTTCATTTGTCTGAGTAAATTGGATTTTTTAAAGCCCTATATTTATACTAATCATGTGATCACAGTTCAATGGACATATTAGTAACAATAAATATTATTAATGGTATTTTGAAAATCCAAAATCATATAACCAAAGAAGTGCATATGTTATATAACCATTTCACAAAATAATACATGTAATTAGATTAAGAGGAATTTCCATTATTAAATGTTTGGTCCATTAAAAGGATTATTAGTATAATCATGATTCAAGTAAATATTTTTGTGAAGATATTAATGAGAATTGTTTCTACATGAATGATTTTTTACACAAAAACTGTCCATGCTTAAAAGCATACACTAATGAAAGATTTTCTATAGTGTTGGTAAATATGTGAAGGATATTAGAACCTGACATTTATAGATATTTTAAAATATATGTGTGTATAAAAATAATTAATATTATTAGGAAGAAAAATATGGAGATCTGATCTTTATTAATTTGTTATATATTTCTATGATTAATGTTGTGAAAAGTCTCGTAAGGCAACATTTTAGTGTTTCTAGGTTGATTGGGTTTATTGATAAAATTGTTTTAAAAGGCTAGTTATGGCGTTACATGGAAATTTTTTATAAATTATTTTGAAAAAGACCCAATACAAAGGAATTTATGCTTTGGTTATGGTATAGAAACATGCATATACAAGGTGGTGTCATTTTATAGTGTCTGGAAAATTTTTGGTGTCAAAAATATGTATAATGAAGAAATGTGTTTCTTGAAAAGGAATTTGAACACACGAAATAAGGTGAATATAGATGTCTCATGAAATAGATGATTCAATATCATCAAATAAAAAAATTTAAAAGTCATGTTCATCATGAAATATTTTAATGAGCACGAAAGGTGAGTTTGCGTGAAAGAGAGTTATGCACCGAATGTAATGTCAAATCAAGATCTTCCATGCTCGGAAAAATATTACATGCTCAAAGGGGGGAATATAAGAATTTTGACCCTAGGGAATACCAAGTCTATAACCTTTATGGATACCTAACTCATTTATTTTTCTCAATTATTATATAAAATTGGGGATTTTAATTGCATAAGTGTTACACGCATGAAAAAAAAGTGGTTTTCAGGGAGAGTTGTGTGGAGCAATGATTAAAATATTAGTTGTGAAAAAAGGTACCTTAGTTTAAATGACCACACGATCTTTTCCTAATGAATAAGTGTTTTGTGTATATTGGACTTCTACAAAAAATTAAACTTTTTCCTAGAATTTGGTAATGTTGCATCCAAGACATCATTGGTTTCACAAAAGACAAAGTGTGAACCAAGAAAAATTGTCGAGTAAATTTTTGGTAAAGTGGTATTCATCATGTGGATGAAAGTGGAACGTAATAAACCACTAAATTATGTGTAGAAAAATCGATTCATGTAATAAAATGAAGATCTTGTGAAGAATCAGTGAGAACACTTAATTTTAGAGAGTAGTTAGATATCATATTATGATTTGTTGTAAAGTAGGAGGGATAGTGAGTCCACTTCGAAATCTGTAATAACAGTTCACTTTTAGTGGATTTGTTACATCAAAACATTGTCATTTTATTCTCCTTGGATGTATCCCGGTGAGGGTAAATGAAGTAAAATTTATGCTTCTCATGGATTCATTCATTTTTGTTCATACATTTCTACGAGAGAGAGAGAGAGAAGACTATTTTGTTTAACAATGAAACAATATCACAAGGGGAAATTGTTTTAATTTTTCATACCCGGATTAAACCCCTATCTCAGGGTATTTAAACTAGTTGGGATAAAAATTAATTAAATATTTTATATTAGTTTTTTAGAATATTATCAAGGTTGAAATTGTGTACTAATCTCGATTGAGAAATAGTAAATTAATGAATAGAAAAATCATATCTGGAAATTTCTGAGAGTCCTAAAAATGGAGATGCAGAGTTTTTTTGAATAAAAATATGGTGACGTTTCTTATTATGGTTAGAAATGATTTTTTAGAAAATATAAAGAGAAAACATTTGAAGAAAACAACCCACTAGGATTTCTATATAGATATAGGAAGAGGAAGATTGTAAAAAATTAGTCTATTGGTGGATCCCTCTTTTCATAGTGGTCATTATTTAAAAAAATATATACTATTTGGTTGAGTAATAAGTTGATTCTTGTTTCAATCTTATTAGTTTCGATAATTATAATTAGTACAAATATTTCCCCTTTCTTATAGCTTCATCTTGATAGTATAAAGGAATATATGTTTTTGTGGGATAATAGCCACCAAACACTAGAAGCATAATCATAATTTTAGAGGATAACTTCACAATAAAATATTTTATTTTTCTTATTTACATTTCATTACTGTAGTGAGTACGATAGGTTAATAATGAATCAAAAAGCGGTAATATTTTTTTGAAATAAAAATTATCAACAATGATTCACTACCCCCTCTCAGTGTTGATCAAATTTTCAAGTTATCCATACACTACTCTCCTCAGGCCTTTTAACTAGGTATTAAAAAACACCATTACAAGGATTATATTACCTTCCTATATGATATGATTTTCCACTTGGTATTAGAGGCTACTATAGTTCTTTTATATTGGTATTATATAAAATTTTCCTTATTGATCTTTATAATATAAATTAAAGGTATTTTACCTTGGATATATGTTTTATATTTATTTATTACATCATTTAATGAACTATATATTTTGAAAACATGATCATCATCAATAATAAATCCATTTCCATGATCTATGGGAAGGGATTACATCTATCGAAAGAGAGGATTGTTCCACACCTTTTTTATTTTTTCTTGTTAATTTTTGATACACTAGGAATGATGTATATATTCCTAATGTTGGGGTTAGATTACACTTTTATTGAAAATGGAATATTGAATCCAATAGAATATAATGCACTAAACTACTCTTATAACTCCTAGAGAATTAGTTGATATAGGTTATGGGATTTAATACAATGAATTGAATTTGTAGGAAACTTAATGATATCTATATGGAAGGAAAAGATTTAATGTATTCATAGTTACAAATAAATTAGGCTCAATTTGTGGATATTCTTCTAGATGGAGATGAATTGGTGTATGGGTTCTTTATATTGGTGAAAAAAATTTAAATCTTGATTTGAGGAAAGGAAGGAATTATTGAATATACTATGGTGGTGAAGAAATTGATAAAAATTATCTTAGATAAATTTAAGATAAACAATTCATCCCTTATGGCACAAGGCATAAATTAATATACCATTGAAAAAGTGAATAATGTCTTAATTACCCATGAGATGAGGATATGGAAAAAATTAAGGGGGAAAGGAAAAATATGAGAAGGATATTGCATTCATAGTTTCAAAATATTTGAAATATATTGAGCCTAAAAAGTATTGTGTGTATTAAAAACATGTTTTAGCTGATTCCATTGACTTCAAGGAACTCTTATGATTATTTTAATAAGGAATGAAATTAAGAAAAAGTAAATAAAAGTGAAAAAAATCCTTCTATGTGTTTCAATTATGGAAACATTTGAAACTTTTCAACTAGTTTCCATAAGAAAATAATGGAGAATAAAAGTGATGACCAATATCAAATATAATCAAGGAGAAGAAATGTGGAAAGTGAAAATAATGAAGGAAATATACTTATAGTCATTTTATTATCGTTTATGTTAAAGAAAAATAACTTCCACTAAACACATGATGCTACATCTTGTGATGAGGATAAAAAAATAAGGATGATGAATTATAGGATAAAGGTATAAAAACATATTTGGGAAAATAAAATGTTTATAAAGATACCTCTAGTGAAAAAGAAGTCACTACCTACGATTAAGGTAAATTTTATGATCTACCTATGGAATTTAAAATGATAATGGAATTTTTGGAGTTCTAGAAAGTAAATAAGAAAACTAAAAAATGAAATAATACATTTAGGAAGGGGAATTTCTACCTTTAAAAATATATTTAACCTATTAAAGATAAGGATATTAATGATATGTATATTGAGTCCACATTGATAATGGGTGATCTCAATATAATTATTTAAGAAAGAGACAAGATTTTTGAGATAAAATCAATAAATAATATTATCAATAATGGGTAAGTAAGGGATTTAGTGTCCAAGCTAATTGATGACGATAATTACTTGTAAAACACTAACTTTTAGTTTTAATATTCTATTAAATATGTTTATGAGGGTTATAAATCACTATAGAATGTTATAGATTCTACCATGAAACTAGGAGAAAATTATATGGTTCTTGTAACTATTATATCAAACCATAAATATTATAATAAAAATGCTGGAAAATATTTTAATAAAGAAAATAAGATGAACACATAAAATAATAAGGAGATAATATCCACTATAAAGTAATGTGGGGGAACAGAAAATCCCAAAAAAATGTCTTTTTGAAGGAGAAGAATACGCGGTCTAAGCCTAAGAAAAAATTAAATTTTAAGGTGGTTGATTTTAATCCTATAGAATTTGATAGGATGCATTGAATATATAATTAAAAGGAAAGAAAATGACAAATTTTTTATGAATCATAGTTTTATCTAAGAAGATTTTGAATTTACGGGAGATGTTGGTGATGTGGAGTATATATAAACAAATCTTATGGACACTGGAATAATCTTTCACTCCCTTAATTGAAGAGATGATATAAAATTGAGTGTTATTAAGCATAATGTAACTAGAGGACATATGAGATAATATCTAAAAGGAAAGGAATAATTTCATAAGTCATTTTTTTCTGTTAAGGGATTTTTTTAGAGGTGTGATCAACCTGTAAAAATAAGCAGCAAATGCCTCACTATACCACTAGATCAATTGAAGAGGAATGATAAATCCAAACCATTTAATAGTAATAGTGATATTGAAATCTTTTTGTAGGTTAAAATGTCTTATTTAGTAGAAAAAGGCCAAAATCCTTGGATATTGATATGGGATTCCCATTACACTTGATAAAAAATAATATCTTGAAAGATATACAAAGATATAATTGATCATGTATCACATTTATAAATTATTTATTACTCAATGTCAAAGGAATTGGAAGCATTCAAATTGGTGCAAAAGAAAATGAATCTACTGATGTTCTATTTGTTTATGGGCTGAGAAGAAATCTATTTCGTCTGATATACCTTTATTATTATGGGAATGAAGAGATATTTCGAAAGAATAGATGTTTTATAAGTAGATTGGAGGATGACATTATATTCATGAAGTTAAATCGAACAAATGAAAAGTTATTTCATATTTCAATGAACAAAGTAACTATTTCTTGAGAAAGAATAAGAATAATGAGATATGACATTGAATAATTTGTTGTTTGGTTCAAAATAATATTGATAACCTTAGGTTTTCAGAATTATTTCCAATGAAGAAGGAGAAGTATAATATAAAACTGCTTGTTATGTATATAATGGAAACTCTCATTTGAGGGTATATAATTTTGTAAGACATCGAAATCAAATTCAATACATAAAATGATCTGAATCTTTCTTGAGATATGTGATAAAAGGGTTTAGAAATTTTTCCAAGTGAATATAATGTAATAATTTATTAATGGTGAACAAGAGGAAGAAGTATATGAAAGAAACAACAGAAGGATTTATTCTAAATGGTGATTCTTCTCTAGTGTGAATTATAAAGAATGTGATTTATTGACTGAAACAAGAACCTTGATCATGATATTAAATGATAGAAATCAGTTTAAGGATCATGAAATTCAAGAAATTCTTAGTGAATAACAATCTCTATGTCAAGTAAGATAACAAAAAATAAATTATAGTAATTGTATATATTGATGAAATTATTTTTACTAAAAACAAATTGGATACGTGTGTATACATTTCATTCCACACGAGGAGATATTTTCAAATATAAATGATTGGTGAGATAAAATTACTTTTGGGATTTCTAATGATGAAAAATGGTTATATATTTCTCTAAAAATAAAAATATTATCATTATTTATTAATGATGTTTGAAATGAAAGAATCAAGTAGGATACCAACCCCTACAAAACATAGAACCATGTTGTACTTGTATGAATATGGATGGGGTTTGGATGAAACTGAGTACTAGAGTCTTGTTAGTTCCCTACTAAACTTGGAGGTGTCTCAAAAAAATATTATATTTTTGGTAATTCATAGTTAATAATTTCAAATAAATTATAACGAGTCCTAGAAATCACTCAATTGTTTCTCCAACATAGCCCAGATAATCCAATATTCCACCTTCTCGATACATGATACCCTATGCCCCTTCAAATCTCACTCCTCAAGGATTGAAGGAAGAACTGGTCGCATAAAAAGAAAATGATGCTCATTTCTCAAACCCTCCAATTATTATGATGTGGTAAAAAATACCTACATGGAAATGATTAACTTTAAGGATTTTTTTTCTATGATCCTTTATATAATCATTCTCTACACCGATATGATTTCATGTTGATTTCAAAATAAATTCACGCCTCAACACTTGATTGGGGTACCACACTCCCACATAATCCATCATCAAATTGCATGAGTACTGTGGAATAATCCTACTCATCCATTTCCAAAACCATGTCTTCAAAGAAGGATCACCCATATTTTCTTACAGGATTGGTTGAGAGTAGATTATGAGATAGTTTGGATGCTTCAATCCAAGTCTCATGAAAAAAACTATCCATGAAAAAAATCCAACTACAAGAGATTCATACACCCCATTAGTCCCTATTCAGATTTTATTAGAGTCTGAACTAGATATCAGTTGAATCAAATGTTTGTTCAATTCTCCTTTCTAGATATCAAGGCCAAACAACCTGGGTACAAAACCAGGAACAATCATTTTAAATGCTTTCCCTTTTCATATAGAATGCCTGAGGCATGGGTGATCAGGTAAAAATAAATATACTTACTAACATGGTCCATTATATTAAGGTCTCCCTTGCTATGGTGCGAGAACCTAAGAAATTTGATTACAAAATTAAAGAGTTTTCTCATAGAATCAACATGAAAGGGTTCATGCATGCTTCAATTATGAATCTTAACATATGGATCTTATAGAAATCGACCACTATGGTGGATCTATTCTAAGAATCAGATCAAGGTATTACTAAAATGATTGAGACTGACTCCCAAAACATATTATTTTCATTCATATAAGAAAGATGTTACACTAAAAAGTGTCTATTTATGGAAGGAACCTGAGATCTTTGATCTGATTGATTATCCATGGTTGGTGGGGGAGATTTCAAAATGGTGGAAGTCCTGAGTGAAAAGAAATCTAGGGGACCCTTTCCCCACAAAGAAAGTATGGAATTCTCTCAATTCATATCTTGAAAAGGAATATTGGATGCTGGATACAATGGGAGACATTTCACTTGGTGTAATAATGAAATAGGTAAATGACATATATGGTGTAGACTAGACCGATGCCTTGAAAATGTGCATTCAATTTCTATATTCCATAATGCTAAAGTTTCTCATCTAGTTTGTAGTGTCTCATATCATGCCTATCTTCTCATTAATCTCTCCAATAGAATTGAGAGGTGGGAGTGACATAAATTGTCTCATTTGTGGACCAATTACCTGAGATACAATCAGACAGTGGATGATTCATGAAATAATAATGTGCAAGGAAATTCCTTGGAAAGCCTATAGAACAAACTAAGGTGTCTTAGAAAAGATCTTCAGGAGTGGGTTATAAAACATCCTCCTACCACTCAAGAAATGGATGTAGTTAAGAAAGATATTGATCGTTTGGAATCCATCCAGTAAATGACTTGGAATAGGGATGACTTTGGGGAGATTTCCATTAATAAGGATCTTATTTCTAAAATTATATTAAGAAAAGAACTCATTGCACGCAATCATTCGAGAGTGAAATGGATTTGTGAGGGAGATATGAACACATCATATTTTCATGCCTGCATCAAAGAAATTTGATGGACTATGCGACCCAACATATGGATGGTAGATGTTTTCTACACTGATGACAAAAATTTCTTTGGAGGCATGGATGAAGTATTCTTCAAGGAAATTCTCATGGGCCCTAATCCAATGATGATTAAACGTTATTTGAGGGGGCATGATGAGATAACTAATGTTATTACCAATGTGGTGTCTCGGCTAGAAAATGAGCATCTTGAATCCTTACCACATGAGGAATAGATCTTAATGGCAGTGAAGAACCTTATTTCGAATAGTTCTCCTAGGCCTGATGGGTTTATTGGGTCCTTTAGAGATTCATAGAGCAAGTTCAATGATGAAATGAAAATGAAAATTCAGGATTTAGTTTATAGAGGTTGTCTTACTCATGTATATTGTGCTACGACCACGGTTCTGATCCCATAAATTAATAAACCTACCCTCCTTCAGTACTATCACCCAATGAGCATGTGTAACCTCACATATAAAGTGCTTATTACTATCCTTAATAGAAGGCTAGCCATCCACTTTTCCCAATGAATATCTATGGAAAATCATGGTTTTTTCAAAGTAAGATCTATTCAAAAGAACATTTACTTTTCCCAGTAGACCATTATAAATCTTAATAAAAAATTTCATGGTTCTAATAAGGTTATCAAGGTGCACATGGAGACGACCTATGATAGGATCCAATGGATTTTCATCATCAATTTCTTAAAGGGTATGGGATTTTATTCCTAGAAAACTAATTTTATTTTTAGATGTTTTAATACCTCAAGGATAGAAATTCAATTCATGGGCATGAATCACAACTTAATAATGTCTATCAGTGGGATTAGACAAGGGGACCCTCTATCCCCAATCCTCTCTATCCTCTTCCAAAAAATTCTTAACCGCCTAATAAACAAGGCTATCGAGCATGGTAATATTATTTCTTTCTACTGACATTTATAGATATTTTAAAATATATGTGTGTATAAAAATAATTAATATTATTAGGAAGAAAAATATGGAGATCTGATCTTTATTAATTTGTTATATATTTCTATGATTAATGTTGTGAAAAGTCTCGTAAGGCAACATTTTAGTGTTTCTAGGTTGATTGGGTTTATTGATAAAATTGTTTTAAAAGGCTAGTTATGGCGTTACATGGAAATTTTTTATAAATTATTTTGAAAAAGACCCAATACAAAGGAATTTATGCTTTGGTTATGGTATAGAAACATGCATATACAAGGTGGTGTCATTTTATAGTGTCTGGAAAATTTTTGGTGTCAAAAATATGTATAATGAAGAAATGTGTTTCTTGAAAAGGAATTTGAACACACGAAATAAGGTGAATATAGATGTCTCATGAAATAGATGATTCAATATCATCAAATAAAAAAATTTAAAAGTCATGTTCATCATGAAATATTTTAATGAGCACGAAAGGTGAGTTTGCGTGAAAGAGAGTTATGCACCAAATGTAATGTCAAATCAAGATCTTCCATGCTCGGAAAAATATTACATGCTCAAAGGGGGGAATATAAGAATTTTGACCCTAGGGAATACCAAGTCTATAACCTTTATGGATACCTAACTCATTTATTTTTCTCAATTATTATATAAAATTGGGGATTTTAATTGCATAAGTGTTACACGCATGAAAAAAAAGTGGTTTTCAGGGAGAGTTGTGTGGAGCAATGATTAAAATATTAGTTGTGAAAAAAGGTACCTTAGTTTAAATGACCACACGATCTTTTCCTAATGAATAAGTGTTTTGTGTATATTGGACTTCTACAAAAAATTAAACTTTTTCCTAGAATTTGGTAATGTTGCATCCAAGACATCATTGGTTTCACAAAAGACAAAGTGTGAACCAAGAAAAATTGTCGAGTAAATTTTTGGTAAAGTGGTATTCATCATGTGGATGAAAGTGGAACGTAATAAACCACTAAATTATGTGTAGAAAAATCGATTCATGTAATAAAATGAAGATCTTGTGAAGAATCAGTGAGAACACTTAATTTTAGAGAGTAGTTAGATATCATATTATGATTTGTTGTAAAGTAGGAGGGATAGTGAGTCCACTTCGAAATCTGTAATAACAGTTCACTTTTAGTGGATTTGTTACATCAAAACATTGTCATTTTATTCTCCTTGGATGTATCCCGGTGAGGGTAAATGAAGTAAAATTTATGCTTCTCATGGATTCATTCATTTTTGTTCATACATTTCTACGAGAGAGAGAGAGAGAAGACTATTTTGTTTAACAATGAAACAATATCACAAGGGGAAATTGTTTTAATTTTTCATACCCGGATTAAACCCCTATCTCAGGGTATTTAAACTAGTTGGGATAAAAATTAATTAAATATTTTATATTAGTTTTTTAGAATATTATCAAGGTTGAAATTGTGTACTAATCTCGATTGAGAAATAGTAAATTAATGAATAGAAAAATCATATCTGGAAATTTCTGAGAGTCCTAAAAATGGAGATGCAGAGTTTTTTTGAATAAAAATATGGTGACGTTTCTTATTATGGTTAGAAATGATTTTTTAGAAAATATAAAGAGAAAACATTTGAAGAAAACAACCCACTAGGATTTCTATATAGATATAGGAAGAGGAAGATTGTAAAAAATTAGTCTATTGGTGGATCCCTCTTTTCATAGTGGTCATTATTTAAAAAAATATATACTATTTGGTTGAGTAATAAGTTGATTCTTGTTTCAATCTTATTAGTTTCGATAATTATAATTAGTACAAATATTTCCCCTTTCTTATAGCTTCATCTTGATAGTATAAAGGAATATATGTTTTTGTGGGATAATAGCCACCAAACACTAGAAGCATAATCATAATTTTAGAGGATAACTTCACAATAAAATATTTTATTTTTCTTATTTACATTTCATTACTGTAGTGAGTACGATAGGTTAATAATGAATCAAAAAGCGGTAATATTTTTTTGAAATAAAAATTATCAACAATGATTCACTACCCCCTCTCAGTGTTGATCAAATTTTCAAGTTATCCATACACTACTCTCCTCAGGCCTTTTAACTAGGTATTAAAAAACACCATTACAAGGATTATATTACCTTCCTATATGATATGATTTTCCACTTGGTATTAGAGGCTACTATAGTTCTTTTATATTGGTATTATATAAAATTTTCCTTATTGATCTTTATAATATAAATTAAAGGTATTTTACCTTGGATATATGTTTTATATTTATTTATTACATCATTTAATGAACTATATATTTTGAAAACATGATCATCATCAATAATAAATCCATTTCCATGATCTATGGGAAGGGATTACATCTATCGAAAGAGAGGATTGTTCCACACCTTTTTTATTTTTTCTTGTTAATTTTTGATACACTAGGAATGATGTATATATTCCTAATGTTGGGGTTAGATTACACTTTTATTGAAAATGGAATATTGAATCCAATAGAATATAATGCACTAAACTACTCTTATAACTCCTAGAGAATTAGTTGATATAGGTTATGGGATTTAATACAATGAATTGAATTTGTAGGAAACTTAATGATATCTATATGGAAGGAAAAGATTTAATGTATTCATAGTTACAAAAAAATTAGGCTCAATTTGTGGATATTCTTCTAGATGGAGATGAATTGGTGTATGGGTTCTTTATATTGGTGAAAAAAATTTAAATCTTGATTTGAGGAAAGGAAGGAATTATTGAATATACTATGGTGGTGAAGAAATTGATAAAAATTATCTTAGATAAATTTAAGATAAACAATTCTTCCCTTATGGCACAAGGCATAAATTAATATACCATTGAAAAAGTGAATAATGTCTTAATTACCCATGAGATGAGGATATGGAAAAAATTAAGGGGGAAAGGAAAAATATGAGAAGGATATTGCATTCATAGTTTCAAAATATTTGAAATATATTGAGCCTAAAAAGTATTGTGTGTATTAAAAACATGTTTTAGCTGATTCCATTGACTTCAAGGAACTCTTATGATTATTTTAATAAGGAATGAAATTAAGAAAAAGTAAATAAAAGTGAAAAAAATCCTTCTATGTGTTTCAATTATGGAAACATTTGAAACTTTTCAACTAGTTTCCATAAGAAAATAATGGAGAATAAAAGTGATGACCAATATCAAATATAATCAAGGAGAAGAAATGTGGAAAGTGAAAATAATGAAGGAAATATACTTATAGTCATTTTATTATCGTTTATGTTAAAGAAAAATAACTTCCACTAAACACATGATGCTACATCTTGTGATGAGGATAAAAAAATAAGGATGATGAATTATAGGATAAAGGTATAAAAACATATTTGGGAAAATAAAATGTTTATAAAGATACCTCTAGTGAAAAAGAAGTCACTACCTACGATTAAGGTAAATTTTATGATCTACCTATGGAATTTAAAATGATAATGGAATTTTTGGAGTTCTAGAAAGTAAATAAGAAAACTAAAAAATGAAATAATACATTTAGGAAGGGGAATTTCTACCTTTAAAAATATATTTAACCTATTAAAGATAAGGATATTAATGATATGTATATTGAGTCCACATTGATAATGGGTGATCTCAATATAATTATTTAAGAAAGAGACAAGATTTTTGAGATAAAATCAATAAATAATATTATCAATAATGGGTAAGTAAGGGATTTAGTGTCCAAGCTAATTGATGATGATAATTACTTGTAAAACACTAACTTTTAGTTTTAATATTCTATTAAATATGTTTATGAGGGTTATAAATCACTATAGAATGTTATAGATTCTACCATGAAACTAGGAGAAAATTATATGGTTCTTGTAACTATTATATCAAACCATAAATATTATAATAAAAATGCTGGAAAATATTTTAATAAAGAAAATAAGATGAACACATAAAATAATAAGGAGATAATATCCACTATAAAGTAATGTGGGGGAACAGAAAATCCCAAAAAAATGTCTTTTTGAAGGAGAAGAATACGCGGTCTAAGCCTAAGAAAAAATTAAATTTTAAGGTGGTTGATTTTAATCCTATAGAATTTGATAGGATGCATTGAATATATAATTAAAAGGAAAGAAAATGACAAATTTTTTATGAATCATAGTTTTATCTAAGAAGATTTTGAATTTACGGGAGATGTTGGTGATGTGGAGTATATATAAACAAATCTTATGGACACTGGAATAATCTTTCACTCCCTTAATTGAAGAGATGATATAAAATTGAGTGTTATTAAGCATAATGTAACTAGAGGACATATGAGATAATATCTAAAAGGAAAGGAATAATTTCATAAGTCATTTTTTTCTGTTAAGGGATTTTTTTAGAGGTGTGATCAACCTGTAAAAATAAGCAGCAAATGCCTCACTATACCACTAGATCAATTGAAGAGGAATGATAAATCCAAACCATTTAATAGTAATAGTGATATTGAAATCTTTTTGTAGGTTAAAATGTCTTATTTAGTAGAAAAAGGCCAAAATCCTTGGATATTGATATGGGATTCCCATTACACTTGATAAAAAATAATATCTTGAAAGATATACAAAGATATAATTGATCATGTATCACATTTATAAATTATTTATTACTCAATGTCAAAGGAATTGGAAGCATTCAAATTGGTGCAAAAGAAAATGAATCTACTGATGTTCTATTTGTTTATGGGCTGAGAAGAAATCTATTTCGTCTGATATACCTTTATTATTATGGGAATGAAGAGATATTTCGAAAGAATAGATGTTTTATAAGTAGATTGGAGGATGACATTATATTCATGAAGTTAAATCGAACAAATGAAAAGTTATTTCATATTTCAATGAACAAAGTAACTATTTCTTGAGAAAGAATAAGAATAATGAGATATGACATTGAATAATTTGTTGTTTGGTTCAAAATAATATTGATAACCTTAGGTTTTCAGAATTATTTCCAATGAAGAAGGAGAAGTATAATATAAAACTGCTTGTTATGTATATAATGGAAACTCTCATTTGAGGGTATATAATTTTGTAAGACATCGAAATCAAATTCAATACATAAAATGATCTGAATCTTTCTTGAGATATGTGATAAAAGGGTTTAGAAATTTTTCCAAGTGAATATAATGTAATAATTTATTAATGGTGAACAAGAGGAAGAAGTATATGAAAGAAACAACAGAAGGATTTATTCTAAATGGTGATTCTTCTCTAGTGTGAATTATAAAGAATGTGATTTATTGACTGAAACAAGAACCTTGATCATGATATTAAATGATAGAAATCAGTTTAAGGATCATGAAATTCAAGAAATTCTTAGTGAATAACAATCTCTATGTCAAGTAAGATAACAAAAAATAAATTATAGTAATTGTATATATTGATGAAATTATTTTTACTAAAAACAAATTGGATACGTGTGTATACATTTCATTCCACACGAGGAGATATTTTCAAATATAAATGATTGGTGAGATAAAATTACTTTTGGGATTTCTAATGATGAAAAATGGTTATATATTTCTCTAAAAATAAAAATATTATCATTATTTATTAATGATGTTTGAAATGAAAGAATCAAGTAGGATACCAACCCCTACAAAACATAGAACCATGTTGTACTTGTATGAATATGGATGGGGTTTGGATGAAACTGAGTACTAGAGTCTTGTTAGTTCCCTACTAAACTTGGAGGTGTCTCAAAAAAATATTATATTTTTGGTAATTCATAGTTAATAATTTCAAATAAATTATAACGAGTCCTAGAAATCACTCAATTGTTTCTCCAACATAGCCCAGATAATCCAATATTCCACCTTCTCGATACATGATACCCTATGCCCCTTCAAATCTCACTCCTCAAGGATTGAAGGAAGAACTGGTCGCATAAAAAGAAAATGATGCTCATTTCTCAAACCCTCCAATTATTATGATGTGGTAAAAAATACCTACATGGAAATGATTAACTTTAAGGATTTTTTTTCTATGATCCTTTATATAATCATTCTCTACACCGATATGATTTCATGTTGATTTCAAAATAAATTCACGCCTCAACACTTGATTGGGGTACCACACTCCCACATAATCCATCATCAAATTGCATGAGTACTGTGGAATAATCCTACTCATCCATTTCCAAAACCATGTCTTCAAAGAAGGATCACCCATATTTTCTTACAGGATTGGTTGAGAGTAGATTATGAGATAGTTTGGATGCTTCAATCCAAGTCTCATGAAAAAAACTATCCATGAAAAAAATCCAACTACAAGAGATTCATACACCCCATTAGTCCCTATTCAGATTTTATTAGAGTCTGAACTAGATATCAGTTGAATCAAATGTTTGTTCAATTCTCCTTTCTAGATATCAAGGCCAAACAACCTGGGTACAAAACCAGGAACAATCATTTTAAATGCTTTCCCTTTTCATATAGAATGCCTGAGGCATGGGTGATCAGGTAAAAATAAATATACTTACTAACATGGTCCATTATATTAAGGTCTCCCTTGCTATGGTGCGAGAACCTAAGAAATTTGATTACAAAATTAAAGAGTTTTCTCATAGAATCAACATGAAAGGGTTCATGCATGCTTCAATTATGAATCTTAACATATGGATCTTATAGAAATCGACCACTATGGTGGATCTATTCTAAGAATCAGATCAAGGTATTACTAAAATGATTGAGACTGACTCCCAAAACATATTATTTTCATTCATATAAGAAAGATGTTACACTAAAAAGTGTCTATTTATGGAAGGAACCTGAGATCTTTGATCTGATTGATTATCCATGGTTGGTGGGGGAGATTTCAAAATGGTGGAAGTCCTGAGTGAAAAGAAATCTAGGGGACCCTTTCCCCACAAAGAAAGTATGGAATTCTCTCAATTCATATCTTGAAAAGGAATATTGGATGCTGGATACAATGGGAGACATTTCACTTGGTGTAATAATGAAATAGGTAAATGACATATATGGTGTAGACTAGACCGATGCCTTGAAAATGTGCATTCAATTTCTATATTCCATAATTCTAAAGTTTCTCATCTAGTTTGTAGTGTCTCATATCATGCCTATCTTCTCATTAATCTCTCCAATAGAATTGAGAGGTGGGAGTGACATAAATTGTCTCATTTGTGGACCAATTACCTGAGATACAATCAGACAGTGGATGATTCATGAAATAATAATGTGCAAGGAAATTCCTTGGAAAGCCTATAGAACAAACTAAGGTGTCTTAGAAAAGATCTTCAGGAGTGGGTTATAAAACATCCTCCTACCACTCAAGAAATGGATGTAGTTAAGAAAGATATTGATCGTTTGGAATCCATCCAGTAAATGACTTGGAATAGGGATGACTTTGGGGAGATTTCCATTAATAAGGATCTTATTTCTAAAATTATATTAAGAAAAGAACTCATTGCACGCAATCATTCGAGAGTGAAATGGATTTGTGAGGGAGATATGAACACATCATATTTTCATGCCTGCATCAAAGAAATTTGATGGACTATGCGACCCAACATATGGATGGTAGATGTTTTCTACACTGATGACAAAAATTTCTTTGGAGGCATGGATGAAGTATTCTTCAAGGAAATTCTCATGGGCCCTAATCCAATGATGATTAAACGTTATTTGAGGGGGCATGATGAGATAACTAATGTTATTACCAATGTGGTGTCTCGGCTAGAAAATGAGCATCTTGAATCCTTACCACATGAGGAATAGATCTTAATGGCAGTGAAGAACCTTATTTCGAATAGTTCTCCTAGGCCTGATGGGTTTATTGGGTCCTTTAGAGATTCATAGAGCAAGTTCAATGATGAAATGAAAATGAAAATTCAGGATTTAGTTTATAGAGGTTGTCTTACTCATGTATATTGTGCTACGACCACGGTTCTGATCCCATAAATTAATAAACCTACCCTCCTTCAGTACTATCACCCAATGAGCATGTGTAACCTCACATATAAAGTGCTTATTACTATCCTTAATAGAAGGCTAGCCATCCACTTTTCCCAATGAATATCTATGGAAAATCATGGTTTTTTCAAAGTAAGATCTATTCAAAAGAACATTTACTTTTCCCAGTAGACCATTATAAATCTTAATAAAAAATTTCATGGTTCTAATAAGGTTATCAAGGTGCACATGGAGACGACCTATGATAGGATCCAATGGATTTTCATCATCAATTTCTTAAAGGGTATGGGATTTTATTCCTAGAAAACTAATTTTATTTTTAGATGTTTTAATACCTCAAGGATAGAAATTCAATTCATGGGCATGAATCACAACTTAATAATGTCTATCAGTGGGATTAGACAAGGGGACCCTCTATCCCCAATCCTCTCTATCCTCTTCCAAAAAATTCTTAACCGCCTAATAAACAAGGCTATCGAGCATGGTAATATTATTTCTTTCTACTGAAAATCCAATAACCTAGCCATATCCCATCTAATGTTTGTAGATGAATTTTTCATTTTCATGAATATGGGAAAGTAGTCTATCCACAAAATCATTAAAATATTCCAAGACTATTGTCACTGTAGTGGTCAGGTTATTAATAAGAAAAAGAGAAACTTATTCACTCCAAAAAATTCCCAGAAATAAGAACTATCTCCCTAAGTAGATGACTTTGTATTTAGCGAAGGTATTTTACCCTGGAGTATCATGGAACCCAGGTGTTTCCGAGAATAAAGAGCATTCACAACTTCGATCATATTATAGGAATGATAATGAGCGAAGTTCTTAACAAGAACAACCTGTTCTTATCATTCAGTGGAAGAATTACGTTGGAAAATATTTATATTTCATCTATACCAAGCCATGTTATTTGTACCACCAATTTTCCAAAGGGAGTGATCAATACAGTTGATAATATCATATCATCTCTCATACGTGATGTCTAGGATGAAGGTCAGAGACATTGGACCTCGTGGAATAGGACTGCGCAACCTATCTAGGAGGGTGGTATTCATGTTGAGAGTATTTATGAACCCTTTCATGTCATGTGAGTAATTATTTCTTGGGTGGAAATTGAGGAGATGACTCTTTGGGGTAAAATTACAAAATCTAAATATAGCCTTAGTAGTAATGGAACTGGTGGGAGTTATACGCCATTATGGTCTACCAATGCTCCCCACCTCTCAAATTTACAACCTCGTAGAAGATGGATCATGGGTTATGGGGATATTTTATTTTGGAATCATACATGGGATGGAGTTACACTTGTATTTAAGATCTATCCAACCATAGAAATTTAATTTAGACAAGAAAGCACGTATCTGAAATTTATCAAAATTGTGCGGGATTTCAACTAGCGTGTGATTTTTGATATCAATGATCATATAGATGAAGAGGACCAATGTGTATTTACTACATAGGCTTCAGTATCCTTTACAACAAATGATTTTCAAAGGGTGATGATAAGAACACTGAATCATGACATCTGGGGATCATCTCTATCAGTTAAGGAAATACCAGTTAAACTCAACTTTCTTATTTGGTGGATCAAGAATCATGTCATAACTATAAATTAAAATCTTAAAATAACTCTATTAAATCGTGTTTCTAGATTTTTTTTTATAGGAAAACTAGATATGAAAAATTGGGCTTGTGATGATTGGAATTCCAATGGGTATTTCAATCGTATTTCCTCTTTAGAGTTAAGGGAATCCTCTTTCATTGAAAGATGGTTTTATGGTACTGGGGATGTTATCCCATATAGGAGGGCTCATGGTATAATTATCACCACTAGTTGTTGGTGTTTTTTTATTGCATGAAATAAGGAAAAAATTAAGGAATTAACTATTTAGGGATGTATTTGGTATTAAGAATGTTGTTCATGTTGATTGATATGGATCCACTTTATAAAAAGATGTCTTGAAGCTTCTTCTCTCATACCACTACTGGTGGGAAATACAGATACTACCTCAAGTAGTCTGTACCAATAGGTTTGTTAGCCCCCTCATCCTCTCAGTCCCAAGCTCAATATCACTGGCTCGTGTTCCATGAATGAAAGGAAAGGTAGTGGTGTGGTGCAGGACTGAATGGACATATTTATAATTTCTTTTACATCCCACTATGGTAGATTTCACTCCCTACTAGTTGAGGCTCTAGATATTTTTATTGTTCTATAGCTTTGCATACAATGGAATATATATCTAGCTGTATTTGAAATGGACTAGAGAATTATCTATGACTCTATGTATGGAAAGCTCAATACTCCCTAGTCTATACAATATGTTTCGAGAAGATTCGTTCATTTTATTAGTAAAAATACAGACATCTTACACACCTAGAGAGAGGGAAAAAAGGCAGTAGATCCTATCGCCATTATGTCTGTGCATGGGATCAATATCATCCTCCCCTAGGATATACATTCCTTTTCTATTAAATGGGAGAATCCCGTAAAATGGCATTCTCTTGGGCTATAATATTTCAGACCCCATTAGCCTCCACATTCTTTTTTTCTTTGTAGTTTTTATTCGTCCCCTATTTTTTATCTCTTCTTTTTAATAAAATAAAAGTATCTAGGTGTGTGTTTGTTTAAGGAATTTTTGATTATTTATTTATGTATAAAAACGAAATTTATATCTCGGATTTATAGATATTTAAATGGTGATTTTGCTGGTGATGGTCGTTATTAAAATTTAACTTTTATAGTTTTTTATTTATTATAAGAAGTTTCATTTATTGAAGTCTAAGATGATTAATTTTGTCACCATAAGAAAAACATAAGACTCTTATACTATGGAATCACAGTCCAACCACAAATGACATGGATAAAGACATAATATAAAAACGTATAGGTAAATTTTCCATTTCCATTAATGATTTTCTAGGAAAATCAAAGAACCCAAAAAATTGAAATGAATATAGTATGAAATTTATGGCTAAAGTATATTGATTTCAAGTACCTCATAATCAAGAATAAGATGTAACAAAAAGATATTTTATTAGAATATATTTCCATGAAGAAACATGTTATAGATATATCATCAAATCCAAAAGGAAAAGGATGTATTTTAGTACATGATAGTATTTTTGGTGTGAATTATCCCCCAAAATTACTATAATATTTATGATTTATTATCAATTGTTCATCACATTGTATTTGATTATAAATGGGATAAATAAAATTATATATTAATACAAAGGGGAGAGAAAAGTTATTTCCATTTTAGGTTATGATTGATGGGGAGAGTGAGATTAGGAAAAGAATTTCCTTATATGGGGATACATGAGAAATTAGGTTAAAATAATATTGAATAGATCGTGTAATGTTTTTTATATTTCAATTAAATAAATTGAGGGAGATTGAATATGTCATATGAAGTGAATTGATAAAGGGGTAGTTGATATTTGACCTTAATTGTGACATGATCAAAATAGAATATTACTCTATACTAAGATTTATAGAATTATAAAAACTAACATAATATATTATGGTGTGTTGTTTAGATATATTTCACATTTATAGTCTGCTATGAATTGATACTTGAGACAATTCATTAATGAGTTTGTAAGGTGTTTTCATGTTTAATTTTTTGAGAATATTATCATGGATGAGGTAGATGAATATTTGAATATATAATCCAAATCTTTCAAAATGACCATCACATAGAAATTTACATCCACACACAATGATACATGCATGGCATATAAGCATGAAGATTTTTCCTAGATAAAATTATGATGCCAAATGTGAGGATTCTTTGAGATTATTGAATACCCATTCTATAGGGCATTATATGGAGAATTTAGATGAGACTGGACAGAAGAACAATGGTGTATACATTATTTAAATATTTATGTCATTTGAGGTCACAATGTGAAGATTGTCTAAATTTTTTATACTTATATTTATTTCTCATTCTTGGATTTTAAGAATATATTCCTTATTTTTTTGTGATGATAATAATATAAAAACATGTGTAGTAGGTCTATAACCATCATAAAACAAGGAATTACCATTGAATAAAAATATTGACTCAACCTTGTAAAAACCTTGTGTAATATATGTTTTTTCTCACTTTATCTATATTTATAAAATAATTTTTTTCCGTATATATTATTAAATACAGATGAGGGAAAATGATTTTGAGAATTTTTGTTTTGGTAACCACTAATTCACACCCAGTGGCACTCTACTTGCACTATAGACATTGAATATCTATATATAAGTGATATGATCATAAAAAAATATTTTTAAGTCAAATATATCCTTTCTTAAAGACATTATTCATAGTTAATAGTAGTTTGTGGACTAAAAGAAATTCTTCTCAAGCATTGGTATTTTCATAACAACCCTTAGATAACCTAAGAGGAAAGATTCAATTGGCTTCTTCATAGGGACATATATCAAGATCAAGGTTAAATAATGTATAGATCCAATTCATTAGTTAAAACAATGATTTTTTTTATATTTATCCAATTCAAATCATTGGATATATCATATGAAAAATAATTTCTGATTGTCTATTTTTTATAATTTTAGAAAAGAGTTTCCCCCTTCAAAACCATTAAATTAGCATATATGATCAACCAATACCTATATAATAGAGTATAATTATATAAAATGTAACCTACAATTATATACACATTTTACAAACTTACAATGGAATTCATGTTGTGAACATCATCAGTAGTAATCCTCCATACACCATTCTAGTGGTAGTGTGATTGGTGCATTATTCAAACATAGTCAATGGTTATCCTAATCCATATATTTTTTCTCATGAATTACGATTCATATATTTCAACTCATGATTTAACCCATTCAAAATTCTTATTATAAAATGGATTTGAAAAATATTTAGAATTTATAGCCTTATATATTTTCCATGTTATTAAGAAAAAATGGCTTGTTATTAACTTTTAAATTTCCTTCATTTCCCCACATTATGTTAGGATTTCATTTTCACCACATATTTTCTAAGGACACCCACATTCTACTATAGTGTTTAATTTGTTTAATTTTATGTTGTATTGGGTTTAAATGGGTATAGTGTTTTTCAGGTTAGAAATTTGGAGTTTTGAAGATTTTCTAGGGGTTTCCTGGATTACCCACACAGTTTGCATAACCACATTGGACCTGCACAGAGGGTGATTTCATGGAGACGTATCCATTTTTCATTGTTTCCAAAAGAGTTTTAAAACTATATGAAGCATCCAAGGAAACCATAGACCTATTTTTTTTACCTTTGAGGACAAACCACATTGTCAATGCATGGTTTTTGAAACCATACAAAAAAATATGGGTCTTTCCTAGGTGTTAAAATTTTGGCATTCTCCCAAATTTCCCGCTTTGAATTAAGCGGGGTTTTCCCCTATCTTCTCCCATTTATCTCAGATGAACCTTGGGACCAAGGAGGAGTTCCATAAATCATAAACCACCAATTATGGACTTTTTCTTGGCAGTTTCCTAGTAATTCCAAGGTAGATCCATTATATTTTATCCTTTAATATTCTCCCCATCATCTTTTTAGGTTTCTTCGTCCTGCTAGAGCCCTTGTTGGTTGTGTAAATTATGGATCAAGATTTGAGGTGGTTATAACAATGTTTTTTTGTTTCATATGGATTTCAGAGGTTGCATTCTTCTATGTTTGGTTGATGACCATCAAAAGAGATGTCTTTCATATTTCTTTCTACTTCATCCAAAATACTCTTCTATAAAATTGTCTCATTTTAAAATTATAAGTATAATTGTGATTTTAAATCCTTTTTTATTAAAAAATTGTATATATATGATATCCATGAGGTTTTCTAAATAGTTATCATAAAGTTTAATCTTCTAATAAAGGATTTCCTTAGTATTCCATATTTTTCATGTTTGAAATGAAATTTTTTAATGTCCCACGTATTTTTAAAATTACTATGAGGCTTTTTAAAATGTTTTAAATGAAATGTTTTGGTTTTGGTCTGATTTTTGGTTTTCAATTTATAAAAACTACAATTTAATGAGTTATTTTATATATAATGAGTTTTAAACCGAAAAACGGGTTTAAAAGGGATCATTTGAAGAATTTTAAATTATTATAGAAATGTGTGTAATAATGACCCGAACTATTATAAATGAATCTTCCTTTTGAGATTTAATTAAATGTCTTATTATGTAATATGGTTATAGAAAACACATGAACTTCTATCATTATATATTTGGATTTAAAATACCATTAAGAATATTAAAATTTCTAATATAGATGTTAAATAGTGATCACAATATTAGTATAAATATAGGTATTTAAAAAATACAATTAACACTGATAAAGGAAGTGATGGATTCATTTAGTAGGATTTGACCCTACAAATCCCATTTATTAGAGATTTTAGGGTAGATAGAATAACTGGAATGTTCCCTTGACCAACCCCTAGCTAAGATATTACAACCTAATCATGAGAGAAATAGTTCGTGAAAGAAGTTCAAGCTCATTGAGATCATGGCCCAAAACATGTTCAATGAACGACCCCATGAAAGTCTCACCATCATGCACCTTACTCATAGGGTATACACCATTGTAATAAAGGCATATATATCAATCATCTAATAATATTAATATGTAATTTTTATATATAATAATGATTTATTTTCATCTTTTTTTTTACTTTGTAAAAGAATTTAATTTTGATTCAATTAAACACAAATCGTATTCTCAGGTAATATTCAAATTCAATTAAGGGATTTATTTTGATGAATTAATAGATTTTTTGAATAAATAGTTTTTTTATAAAATTTTATTATTAAATAAGGTTTACTAATTATAAATGGTCATCTAATTTTTATGAAGTCAAATGTACTTTTTAAAATGGTTTAAAAAATGTTATTACAAAAAACCCAACATTTTTCAATAAATTAAGAATCTAATTTTAAATGTGAAAATGAAAATATTTATAAAATTATTTTGATAAAATGAATATTATTTTTGGAATCAGATAATCTAAATTAGAAATGGTGAATTTTTAATAATATTTTGAGACAGTGGAATTTTTGTGTTAAATTTAAACACCATATAAATATACAATGTGTTTTTTGACAACACAATGACCCAAAAAATAATTTAATAAATAATTTAGTGGGAATAATTGGATAAATATATAATTTACCGTTAGAATAATTTGATTTTATTTATGTTTTAATTATATTTATAAAGCCATTACGAATCATCCAAAACCATTAATATTTTTTTATAATTTTAAATTCATTTATTTAAAAGTGTGAATCACCTCCAAAATAGAAATAGAATTATTTAATAAGTTCAAACAATTTATTAATAAATTAATTAAAAATACTCCCATTTTGAAGGAACCATGTGGAAAACCGTGATATGGTTTGTGGTTTTTAAGATTTTATTCTATAGAGTGCAAAACCTAAAAATTAAAGAAATGCCCACTCCTTTACTATATAAACCCACCCAATAACCCATTTCTCTTCACTAAAAATCATTGTATCAAATCATTACTCTTCCTTACTCTCTCTACAATCACCATGTGGAACCCAAAGCTCCCAATAATGCCTTTATCATGCTTTTGGATCCATGAATTCATGTATGGGTTCTTTTCTTTCTCATATTAATCAATGTCACTTTATCTTGTTATTCCCTTTTATTTTCAATTACAATTGATGGAGTATGTTTTTAATCCTCCCCCATACTACCTTATTATTTCTAAATGATAATATACCAGTTTATCTCTCAATAATCCATCCCACGTACACACGTTACCCTGCAGAAATTTTATAAGGTTCCTTTCTTTTATCTTTTTATTCATGTTTATTAATTATCATATGCCTTATTTTTATAATTCCATAAGTATGTACATGTAATTCCATGAATTTATTACTGTGAAATTAATTTAAAAATTATGAAAAACTGATTTCTTTCTCATCAAACCATTTAATTCATTTTTTAGGGATGCCGTTTTGTTGCCGAATTTTAAGTGTGATTTTCCATGACAAACCATTTATATAGTGAATTTTGTACCCATTTATTATAAATGGTGTTAAATTTTAATAATATATACCTTTATATTGGGGACCTAAATGTATGTATTCCACCTTCCTTGATCTTGTAATAAATTATGATGATTAATGAATCCATGTTTTATGTTCCATCAGGAAATCATAAGCATGAGAAAGAAATGAATGTGACGGGTGCACCTAGAATTATATAGCGCTCTAATGCATTGGGTAATATTTAGTATCGTGATACATAATATTGGGATAAGGGTATACATTATTACATTATGGTACTTTTTAATCTATTAATTATTTGAGGTTTATCATTGAACAATGTTTATGATGCATTGTTTTAATTTTTTCCACATTTCCCATTTTATTAGTATAATGATGTATCTTCTCTTATTATTCATGTTCCATTATGACCCATTCAAATTCCATGTCTAACATGTATTTTTATCATCATGTTATTCCATTTTTATTACCTTATTAAGATTTTTATCTCATCCCTTTCTTATGAATATCCCCAGGTTATCCAATATAGTTATGAGCTCAATCATATTAAATAAGTTTTCAATATTGAGATGTAATTCATGATTAATGGTGTAATGAAATGTACCTATTTATGAAATATACTAAACATATAGATATTTTGGTTTGATTTATGTATTATTTTATTTAATAAATCATATATTAATATGTAATAAATACATGGGTTGTTATGGTTGGTATCAGAGGAAAAGATTAGTTATTTAATGGATAAGGATTTGAAAACTCTTCTGAAATCCATGGGGATTAGAATAAGTATAATAAAACATCAATAAATTTTGGTTAGTATAGAGAAAATGTTTTATCAAGAAAATACATCCCTACAAAGATATTAAAAGTGGATGTGGTTTTGGAATAGATGTACTTAGGAGTAACATCTCTGACAATGTGTTATGGTCCTGCCTTCAGGTAACCTGGTACATGAAAATGGGCCTTACTGCACACCATGTTTGAAAATCTTAGAGAATATTCTTTGATAATTCAAAATCTCAATATGAAACATTATTAATTGTGTGAAAAAATTACCATATGAGTATATGTTAAAAAATAGATCATGGATAACAAATATTGAATCCAATAAATCGATAAGTTAAGGAAATACATGTAAGTTATAAGTTATAACTTTAATTTAATTAAATTACCATTTATGTGTTTAAAATTTAAATATACTCATTCTTAGGTTTTCTTTTTTTCTATCCATTGGTTGGATATAGAAGGAATCAGGTAAATAATCAATGTGAAGAGTAACATGATGACTTCCCCATTGAGATTCCCAACCCTATGAGAGAAAGAATCACACACACCATGACGATACTCTCTTAGATGACTCAGGTTAGGAAAAGAAACAAAGATCAAGAGAAGCGTACAAACCCCTCTAAAAGATAACAATCTATAATAGAGATATTTATGCCCCAAAGGCCTCCAAATTACAATGGTTCATCTGATCCATTAACCATGAAACAATAGATCAAAACTATTAAAAATATATTCTCCATCCTTCAATGTTCGATATAAGTGATGGTTATGTTGTCTATTTTTTTTATGGAAGGTGAAGTTGATCAGTGGTGTACATTGATAAAAAATATGAATAATGAGAAAGTGATTGAAGTAATGGTTTGAATGGACTTTCAGAAAAAAAAATTGATAAATATTTTCCTCGCACTCTCCATATTAAAATGGAAAGGGATTTACATTACCTAAAGTAAAAATATGATAAATCTATCTAGGTGTACAAGGAAAACATCACAAGGATTTAATGATATGCCTCCAGCTATTTCATTACCCCTAAGTGTAGGGTTGACTATTTATTTGGTGGGCTAAAACCTATCATACAAAAAGCCCTGACAATCAGTGAATTTGATTGCTATGTGGAAATTGTATGATGTACCCTCAAAGTCAAAAAGCAGATTAGAGAATCTTAGGGATATCATAGGGATACAAAGTGGAAAGTAGAGTTTAATTATAGTAGTTCGATAGAGAGATATAATGGTGACATAAAATTTCAACATCCCACTTTCCAGAGGTCTGGGAAAAAGCACAGTTGAAATTATCTGATGTGGATGAGGAAATGCTTTATATGCGGGATGTAAGGGAACCTAGCCAGCAATATTCATTAGGATAAACTAGATACTATGACAAAAGAAATTAATGCTCTGGTCAAACTTTAATGTATTGTTCATTAGAACAACTACAAGGAATGAGGACACCTTTCAAGCCAATGAACTATGCTAAGGGTTTTCGGATACAACCAACACCCTCCCAGGTAGAAAGGGATACCATAATCTATCACTAATGCCAAAGTGAATTCCTACGACGAAGTGGTGACAAGTACACTATTTATTCATTCAATAAGAGAGAACATACTTTTTTATTTTGGTTTTATGAATTCCATCATATCACATATGTTTATTAGAACAATTCAAACACCACAAAAAATCATGGAACTTGAGATGTCAGTGAAAACGTAAAATGGTTAAATTATTTCATACCCAGTATATAACTCCTCCCTTGTCAACATTTTTGGGATGAATTTCATATCAATCCTTATCTTACATTGTTTGGTGGAATTTGAGGCAATTCTAGGCATGGATTGGATTTCCCTATATAGTTCCATCATAAATTTCCATGATAAAGAAATCACTCTTCGTATTGTGAATCGTCTATAGATTTTGTACAAATGGAAGGAGTATGATGAATCTTCTTTAGCACCATCATCTCAAGAAATGATTTTATTTCCTAATGAGGAAGTATATCTGGCTAAAATGATTGAGTGTAAGGAATGAATAATCCTGGAATACTTTCCAATTGTGTAGAAATATACTTATTTATTCCCAAGGAATTTATTGGTCTTCCTCATAGATGAGATGTTTATTTTTTGATCAAGATTATACCCGAGGTGTTACCATTATCCAAGGCTCCATATAGAATGCATATTGCGGAACCTGAGGGCTTGGAGAAACAACTACATGAGAATCTAGATAGAGTTTTTACTTCCTAATGTGCTTCACCATAGGGTGCACCGGTCCTCTTCATTAAAGAGAAGTATGGGTCAATGAGCCTTTACATTGATCATCATGAGATTAAGAAGATCATGATAAAGAACAAGTATAATCTTCCTCGATTGATGACTTGTTTGATCAGCTACGTGGAGAAGAAAACATTTCCAAGGTGGATCTATGGTTGAGATATTACCCTATTTGGGTGAAGAAGGAGGACATCTCCAAGACTAATTTTCAATCAATATATGAGCACTATGAATTCAATGTAATGCCTTTAAAACTCACTAATGCTCCAACAATCATCACGTACATGATGAATATAGTCTTCAAAGATTATCTAGAAAAATTTATGGCAGTATTTATAAATTATATTCAAATATACTACAAAATTATGGAGGAGGATGAGGAGTATTTGAATTTTGTGCTAAATACCTTGAGAAAGGAAAATCATTATGCCAAGTACAACAAATGTGAGTTATAGTTGAATGATGTCTTTTTCTTGGGAAGTATCATTAAAAAAATTGGGATATCTATAGACCATTTGAATATAGAAGAAATTTAAGGATGGATAAGGCCAAAATATGTGATAGATATTTATAGTTTGTTGGGGTTATTTGGGTATTATAGTTTATTCCTAAAAAGATTATATTGATTTTTAAACCCCCTCACCAAAATAACTTGAAAGGGAGTCGTGTTTTCTTCGAATTAAGAAAGATAATAATGCTTCAAGGAGTTAAAAAGGAGGCTTATCACTATGCATGTCTCATACTACCAAAATGTGGAGAGCTTTTCATTTTATTCAGTGATTTTTTGAAGAAGTTCCTAGACTATGTGTTTATGAAAAATAAAAAATTCATTGTCTATGATTCAAGGAAGATTAATGTTAACGAACAGAACTTCCCAACCCATGATATGTAGTTAGATGGAGTGATTTTCTCTTTAAAAATTAGGTTGCATTATCTTTTTTAGGAAAATTGTGAAATATATATGGATCACAAAACACTTATCTATATATTCACGTAGAAAGAGATGAATATTATCCAAAAAATATGGTTACATTTGTTCAAAGTATATGAGTTCTCAATCCACTACCATCAAGGGAAAGTGAATAAAGAGGATGATTATATCAGTAGAAAGGATCTTGAAATTCTTTCATTGACGATAATTGAGAGGTATTTGATCTTCTTATATTTGGAAAGAATGTACATGGGAATCATAATGGAAATAAAATCATCAATCCTTTCACAAATTATTTCTCAACTATCTCTTCCAGATAGGTTAAAGGATGATCAAATAAATTATGTGGGAATTAAAATGAAGGAGGAAGCTAGAAGGAAAGGGAAATATATAAAGTTAAATGTTATTGATGAACGTGATCTGTGATTTGGGTCAATACTATGCATACCCTCATATCCCCAGATAAAGGAGCTGTTGAATGATGTGCATAGCCCAACCCTCTCCACCCACCCATAAAGCAAAAATATATATTGTGATCTTAGAGAACCTTATTGGTTGGAAAATATGAATAAGGAGATCGTAAAATATACATTAATATAAGTTGTATGTTAGCAAGTGAAAACCAGAAGGAAAAAATCCCAGGGGATGTTGAAACTATTACCCATATCTACACAGAAGTGGAAAAAATCACCATAGAATTTGTCACTAATATTCCAAATACATCAAGCCTGAATAATTGTTTTTGGGTTGTGGTGGATCGTTTTACAAATACTACTCACTTCATTTTTATATGAGAGGAGTTATCATTGGATCAACTTGCATTTATATACATCAATGAAGTGGTCTGGATGCATGGAGTACCACTATCATTGTGTCCGATCTAGATCCAAGATTTACATAATGTTTTGGAAATGTATATTGCATGCTCTAAAAACTAATTTGAACTTCAACATGTATTATCACCATCAAATTGTTGGTCAATCAGATCAGACTATCCAGACACTTGAGGACATGATAAGAGAATTCTCCATCGAATTCATAAGAGGATGACATCAACATATTTATTTGGTTAAGTTCAATTACAACGATAGTTTCCAATTTAACCTCCAAATATCTCCCTATGAATCCCTTTATAGGAAGAGTTGTAGAAAACCTATGTGATGGGATGATGTTGGGGAACAAAAACTTCTAGGTATTGAAATGGTTATAGAAAATGTGGAAAAGGTTAAGACTATTCAGAAGCACATCAAGGCTTCTCAAACTCAAAAATAGATCTATCCTAAAAATCCTCGACAAGACATATATTTTGATGTTAGATACATATAATTACTCTATATATCTACATGGATGAATGTAATGATATTTGAAAATATGGGAAATATTTGTACCAGATACATCAGACCTTTTGAGATCCTATATCGCATCAGAGTGGTGGCCTATGGAATTAAGCTCAAACATAACCAATCTTGATGTCATGAGGTATTTCATGTATAACTCTTGAGTAAGTACATACCTAAGCCCTCAAATGTACTGAATCTATAGGTGTTAATATTGGAGAATGATCTTTCCTATGAGGATCATCCGACGAAGATCATAGACTATAGTGACAATGTTCTATGAAATTAGAAAATGAACTTGTCAACGTGTTGTAGAGAAAAAAATGATTGAAGAAGCAATGTGGGAACTAAAAGAAGTGATGTGACAGAATTATCCTCATCTTCTTTAAGGGGTGAAATGAAAATATTTAGGGAGAAATTTCTCTATGTGGGGAGATTGTACCAACCCGAACTTTTATAAATTAAGTTTACCATTGTGATTTAATTAAATTCCTAATTATGTAATATAGTTTTAGAAAACACAAGGTTTTAATTGGTTATATATTTATATTTAAAAGACCGTAAGGAATATTTCCATTGTTAATATAACCTATAAATAGTGATCACATGATTAATATAAATATATGGATTTATCAAATCAATTTGACCCAGAAAAAGGAAGTGATGGACTCATCAAGTTGGATTATACCTTATGAATCCCATTTATTGGAGCTTCTGAGGGAGATGTATCACCAAGATTTGTTCTTAACCAATCCCAATCTGATACCCATCAACTTAATCATTAGAAAACCTATTTATGGGAGAAGTTCAAGATCATGAAGATCATGACCCAAACCATGTTCGCTAAAACGACCCCATGAAAGTATCACTGTCACACAACTTACTCAAAGGGTGTATCCTAGTGTAATAAAGGGATATATATCATGAAATTAATTATATTAATACATATATCTTATATAATAATGATTTTTTTTTTCATTTTCAATGTTACTTTATAAATTATTTTGATTTCGATTCAATTAAACACAAGTTCTATTCTATAGTAATATTCAAATTAAATTTAGGGATTCATTTTGAGGAATTAATGGATTTTTTAATGAAAAGTATTTTAATAAAATGTTATTAATAAATAATTTTTATTAATAATAAAATTTCATATAATTTTTATGTAGTGAAATATAATTTTTATAAGGGATTAAAAATTATTATATCCAAACCCCATCATTTTCCAGTAAATGTAAAATATTATTTTAAAATATAAAATGAAAATAACTAGATAATTATTTAGATAATATTAATATTATTTTTGAATTCATAATGTTTAAAATATCCAATGGTGGAATTTTTATAAGTATCTAAAACAGTCAATGTTTCTGGGAAAAATTAAATAGCATATATAAATACGGTGTGTTTTATGACATCATAATGACCCAAAAGATGATGTAATAAATACTATAATTGATATCCTTAGATAAATATATGTTTTACCTTTATAATAATGGGATTCTATGTTTATTTAATTTTTTTATTAAGCCTTTTTGAATCCACAAAAACCATTAATATAGCATAGAGTTTTAAATTCATTTATTTAAAAGTGTGACTCACCTCCACATAATAAATGGAATTATTTAAATAATTTAGGACTATTAGCTAATAAAATATCTAAAAACACCCCCTTTGGTATAAACCATGGAAAAAAACAATGAGAATGTTTGTGTTTTTTAATATTTTTTTGTAGAGTCCAAAACCTAAATATTAATTAAATCCCTCTATTTTCCTATATTGACCCACCCATTCTTCCATTACCCTTCACAAAAAATCTTCAGAGCACATATTTAATCATGAATATTATATACATATTCCTCCCATGGTTCCCCAAGGTCTCAAGAATCCCCTATTCATGTTTTTAGAGCCACACATTCAAGTAATGGTTCTTTCCTTTCTAATTTTTATCAAAGTTTCTTTATTGTTTTATGCCATTTTATTTTCAATAAATAATGATGGGGTATGTTTTCTGACCTCCCCCATACTACACATACTTTTTTAAATGATTATAGAACCCTTTTTATCTCATTATTTCATCCCATGTACACCCATTACAACATAGGAATTTCATAAGCATCCTTTCCTTTCTCATTTTATTCAAGCTTATTTATTATTATATTCCTTATTTTTCTAAATCAAAATATGTTTACATGTCCTTAAATGTCCATATTACTATTTTATTAATTTCAAATAATGATATACCCATTTACATCTCATAAATCCTTTTTATGAATTTTTATGTGATGCTGTTATGCTGGTGAATTTTAACTGCCATTTTCCATGAAAAACCATTTTTGTAGTGAATGCCATACCCATTTACTATCAAGGGTGTTTGATATTAATAATATATACCATTTTATTAGAAACTTATATTTCTTAATTATACACTCCATTGTGAAGGAATATATTATGATGATGAATGAGTCCATGTTTTATGATCTATGTGGAACACTTAAGCATCCAAATGAATGGAATGTGACTGGTGCCCCTAGAATTATATAGTGCTCTAATGTATTGGGTAGTGTTTGGTATCCTAATATGTCATGTTTGGATAGGGGTATAACTCATTCCTTTATGTGAATTTTTCCACCCAGAATTATTAGTTGTTTAGACTAGACCTATGTTTATGATGCTATGTTTTAAGTTGTTTCCACATTTCCCATGTTATGATTATCATGTTATATGATGAATTATTATTCATGTCCCTTTATGCCTCATTTATATTACTTGTATAACAAGTATTATAATCTCCATGTTATTACATGTTCATTCCATTACATGGATTTATAGATAAACCCATTCTTTTTAATTTTCCTAGGTTATCCAATAATATTTTGAGCTCAAGCATGAAAAAGAAGTTTTCAATAAAGATATTGTAATTCATGTTTAAAGATGTAATGAAATGTACCTATTTCCCAAAGACACTAGACAGATAGATCTTTTGGGTTGAATTAAGTGTAATTTTATGTAATAAATCATGTATTAATGTATAATAACGACAATGGTTGTTATATTTTTGTTGTATTCCCCTTTGTAGAAAATGCCAAAATAGATATTTTTAAGGTATTTATAGAAATGGATATCCATCGGCCTTGTTTTGTATTTCAAAGAGGAAAAACCATGTTTGAATGTGTGGATTTGAAATGTAATTTTTTTGGAAATTTGAAATGTCTTGGCTTTCAAAGTCATGTTTTGGAGTTTCTGCAATGTTTGAAATCTTGATATTAAATTATTGTTTGTGAAGAACCTATTATTTACCCATATGTTATTCACATTTTTTTGGATTTTTTATCATCATGTGATTATTATTTATCCCATGTAAAGACCCGTAAAATTCAAGGAAAATTTTTTCTTAATTTTCTTTGGAATTTTATAAGAACGCAGTTTCTGACGGCACTTGATTCTGAGGCCCGGAGTGCCCAGAATCAATTTCCGAAGTTTGGCTCGGGTACGTTCAGTGAACGAACGAGCGTGTTTTCCTATCTTTTGAACTGGTGCTCGGAATTGAAATCCGATGGCACCGATGAACTCGCAATGCCGGTAATCGCTTGAGGGGACCTTTACCTTAGTTTCATTTGTGTGGAAGAAGAAGTTAATTAATGGGGTTTAATTAAGAAGTAAATAAAATTGTTGGATCAATTTTATTTTATATCAAGGTGGTTAATTTCTCCCATGGGAAGTTGGTGGTGGGGCCCACATCCACCCAACTTCCCATGTGTGCATATTGGAAAGGGTGGGGCCCACACGAGCCCCAACCATTCACCTTCCCCCTTGAAAGTCCTTAACCCCCCATTTAAGTCTTGCCAACCTAACTCCTCATTTATTTTTACAACTCATGTTAATAACATGAGTGAGTTAAGTGTGGGTTTTTATTTTCAAACTCTTAAATTTTCAAAAGCCTTTTGTGATAATAAAATAAGTTGGGAACTTATTTTATTTGGGTTAGTTTTGGGTTGTTTGAGAGCTTTTAGAGAGAAAGCTAAAGGAAGTCTTCTTCTTATTCAACTTCGACGAAGAACGCGAAGAACACCGTTCTTCAACGAAGAACATCTCCGCCGAAGAACGCGACGTCTACTTCCAACGACATTTCCTCTTCGAACGCACCTTGACGACAACAGAATCGACATTCGTTTCCCGCGACGCCCGACCTCCACGATGCTCGTCTTCCGCGACTCGATTGATGTGCACCGTTCCTAAACCGAGGTATGGGTTTGAATCTTTTTAAGTTGGTGATTTCTTTCCTTCGGATAAGAAAGATAAATCTGACGGCCATGTTCCAATTTTTTTATATAAATGAAAAAAATTGTGAAGGTTAAATGTTTTACGTTTCAGCCAACTGATATCGAGATAACGGGAGGGGATCGGTCCGCACCAACACGGCCGATACACTTCCCCCCTTTTTGCTATTCTTTGTTTTGATTAGCGAAGACGGTAATGCATCATTGCACCGCGCTTGAGCGAAAGGAGACGTGAACAATGCGGTCCACGATGAAGAAACGCAATGCCGTCACGCTACGTCAAGGGTACGAACGAGGCCACGGCCGGAGTCGGGCCATGGTGGAAGGACGCGGTGTCGTCACGCCACGCCGGACGAATTTGCAGCCATCCTGGAAGTAGCAGTCGGAAAACCACCCACCGGAGAATTCGAAGAAGGAGGCCGAAACTCCGGCCGCCGGCGCCGGAAGGCGCGGGACCACGGGGTCCCGCGGTGAGAAACCGGCCAGCCCTGCGCGGGCCGGCCATTATAGGAGAAACGTCGGGGGGTTACACCCCCCGGGTTGCACACGTGGTGAGACCCCTTAAAGGGGGCCGCCGTTTTGAAATAAAGAAGGGGCGTTGCCCCTCCCTTGGGCGTGCTCGCGCGGCACGCTGGCCGCACCGCCGGCCGGGCCGGGCTTCCGGGCCGGGCCAGGTCTTCGGGCCGGGTTGACCTGGTTCGGCCGACCCAGGGGGTACTAGGTCGGGTCGGGTCGGGCCCAGACCCCCTAATTAGGGACTACTTTCAGTCAAATGCCCATATCTTGGGCTACAGACCTCCGATCGATGCACCATTAGTTGAGTAGCAATACTTGGAACGAGACGGTCGTTTAGGTATATCGCACTCAAGGTTTCGGAATACTTTGAGTTCGGCTGGGTTGGTTCGTACACAAAACCAACCGAGCCCTCGGAGCGGAAACGCTCATATCTTGAGCTTCGGACGTCGGATCGACGTGCCGTCGTCTTCGTTGAATTTCTATAAGTGAGACGGAACTTTTGGAATAATCCAACCGAGGTTTGGTCACAGGTGGAGTACGGTCGGGTTGGTTTTGCCTTAAAAACCAACTAGGCCCCTAAGACGAAAAAGCCAATAACTCTCAGACCAGGCGTCCGATTGACGCGCCGTCTTCGACGTTGAGTTCCTGTTGACGATACGGAACTTTTGGATACATCAACTATGGACTTTGTGTTAGTTGATGTATCAGCCTCTCGGCTCATGGAGCGGACCCTCCCGAACGAGCTTGCTGTGTGCGGGAACCCTAGTGCTGGCTGCGACTTCGACGACGACGACCGTGCAGAGATCGTCAGTGGAATGCGACGATGAAGAGTGCTGGTCTTGTGTCCTATGTGGGTCCCAGCATAGATGAATCAATGAAGAGTGCTGGTCTTGTATCCTATGTGGGTCCCAGCCGTGCTGGTCTTGTATCCTATGTGGGTCCCAGCTTAGATGATTCAGTGCTAGTCTTGTATCCTATGTGGGTCCCAGCAGTGCTGGTCTTGTATCCTATGTGGGTCCCAGCTTAGATGATTCAGTGCTGGTCTTGTATCTTATGTGGGTCCCAGCATAGATGAATCAATGAAGAGTGGTGGTCTTGTATCCTATATGGGTCCCAGCCGTGCTGGTCTTGTATCCTATGTGGGTCCCATCTTAGATGATTCAGTGCTGGTCTTGTATCCTATGTGGGTCCCAACATAGATGAATCAATGAAGACAGCTGGTCTTGTATACTCAGTGGGTCCCAACTTAGATGATTCAATATCTATATCTGATCATCCCTTTCACCTTTTCGACGAAGTATACCTGTGTGAGCTGAATCATGTGTTACTCTCCTTTGTGGATTGTGCTGAACTATCCTATGTGGATTTACTGTTTACTCTCCTTTGTGGATTGTGTTGAACTATCCTATCTGGATTTGCTGTTTACTTTCCTTTGTGGATTGTGTTGAGCTATCCTTTGTGGATTACTTTTGCTCTCCTTCGTGGATTGTGTTGTGCTATTCTGTGTGAGTATACGTTTTGCTTTTTTATGTGGACTGGGTTGTGCTTGGGCTCGGATGTTGGAGCCGAACGGGAATTGATGACTTAGGTATATGTATGGGCATATACCTAACTAGTCTCGGTTGTTACTTCGTGATTGTATCTTTCCTTTGTGGTTTATCCTTTGTGGATTTCGGGAGACCATCGGGGGTCTCGGGGTCCCTACTGAGTAGCTTATACTCACCCCTGCACGGGCTATGCCCACACTTCGTTGTGTTGGTTGCAGATGACGGACAACGCTGATCGTGGTGGAGGCTTGCGGAGCAGGACGGTACCTGGAGTTGGACCATTGGGAGGGACGTACTCAGAGCGGACGGCTGGACCGAGGAGCTATGGAGGCTACCTGTGCTCGCCGTTCAGGTGGGACTTCCAGAAGACGGCTCGATGATACAAATTTTCTTTTCATTTTCTATTTTCCCCTTTCAGTTGTACTTTACAATTGGGCTTGTATTTCCAGACCCTTTTACATTCAGCACATCTTGTTACAATCTTTACCTAGTGTTTACTCTTTCCACTTGCTTACTATGTGATGGTTGTTTACTTTACAAAGGAAATGCCTTTCATGTTTATCGGGATTTACGCCTTGGTGCTAGTCGCCAGCCCCTGGCCTATGGAAGGCGGGATTGGGGTAGTCATGACATGGGCCCCGAGGACGGTTAGTGACAAATTGGTATCATAGGAGTTTGGTTCTACCGCAGACTCTGATCTTTCTTCTTTGTAAAGCAATAGTGTTTAGCGTATTGGGTGTGGTTATCAGTCCAGGGAGTCCAGTGTTGGTGCGGCAGCCGATGTATCCATACACCAGGACCCTAACTTCTGATTTCTGACTTAATGCACGAAAAAAATGATTGCATGTGTGTTCAAGTTTTCTTTGTGATTACTTGTGTCAGCTCACTAGGTATACTGTTCTGACCGTGGCACACATGTTTCCTTTTTCAGGATGGCCCCACGATGGCAGCCAGCTAGGGTTCCGAGAGTCGAGCGTGACGACAGCCCACCGAGCGACGAGGCCTCGGTGCAGGGCCCTTTGTCAGCAGTGGCACCGACGGTAGATCTACCCGCCAAGCCACCGATGCTTCTAGCACCAGCTGCTGACGATGCACGTCACCTCAGTGCACTGCATGAGTTCCAGCGCCAACGACCGCCCAGGTTCCGCGGGGAGACGGACCCCCAGGCAGCTGAGGACTAGATGGAGGCAGTGGTGAGAGTTTTACGATTGGTGAGGACACCAGCAGACCTCATGGTGATCCTCACAGCGAGCCTACTGCACGCGGCAGTGGGCCGATGGTGGATCTTGATGCTCGAGGTGCACGATGAGGCATCTCTACTCTGGACAGACTTTGAGAGCCTCTTCATCTCAGAGTTTGTCCTAGCCACCCTCCGTGCGGTGCGCATCCAAGAGCTGCTACAGCTACGGCAGGGCAGCATGACAGTGGCCCAGTACTCGGCGAGATTTACTGATCTCTCGTGCTACTCCACAGATATGGTACGGGACCCATTCTTCCAGGCCCGGACCTTCGAGCAGGGACTGAGGCACGAGATCAGGGCTTTGATGATCTCCCTCAACATTCTTACACAGGCAGAGGTGTTGGAGAGAGCCCTTCTAGTGGAGAGTTTTCTCACTGAGCAGGCTCCAGTGACAGGGCCCTCCATAGGATGGCCCGTAGAAGGGTCTTCGGCAGCTAGCAGTAGACAGGTGACGCAGAGGTCCAAACGGGATAGACCATCAGATGGGCAGTCTCAGGATGAAGATTCGGTTTTGCGGGGCACCCGAAGTATAGCCAGCTACACGAGGGGAAAGCATTGCTAGGCATGCAGCGGGCGAGGTCACATGGCTCGAGACTGCCCGAATCTTCTTACAAATGAGAAACAGGTGGTAGAGGGACCTCCCAGACAGAGGTTCGGCCACGGTGGTCCGCAGGGTGCAGGCGGACGAGGCAGAGGAGCTGGCCGAGTAGCAGATGGTGGGCGACACTTCGAGGTGTTGCCACCACCACCACCAGGAGGTCCACCCCGACCGCTGGGAGTTGGTGGACATGCGAGAGCTCAGCTTCAGGCAGCTGAGGCCTTCAATCATGGAGCTCTGGGAGCAGATGGATAGGAGTGGAACTAGTAGATACGTCTTTTGTACTTCTATTTCTTGTTGTTGTTGTGTAGTGTCTTTGTATTATGAGCTGAAATAGTAAAAGACGCTTACCTTTGTGATGTTTTCATTCCTATCCTCTTTTGCGTTGTTACTAAGAGGTTCCAGTTAAGACAGTTTACTTGACACTCACTTGTGAGACATTTACTAGAGGAGACCCAGTTACCACACACTGATTCCGACAGTGGGACTCAACCCTTGGAGGCGAGAGTAACGGTTGGATCTCTTGGTAGTAGCGTCGAGGCCTTACGACGTCATCTTTGGTATGGATTACTAACATCCATGTCGGGATTGATTGTATTAGGTAAAGAAAGTGGTTCATCCAGGGGATGAGACCATATTTCTCTTATCGGCAAAGAAGAAATCTTAGCAGTTCTTGTGGGATCAGAGAAGGTCCAGGTCATCCAGGAGCGGATGAGGAAAACTCAGAGCCGGCAGAAGTCATAAGCTGACAGGAGGCAGAGGCCACTAGAGTTTGAGGATGGCGACCACGTCTTCTTGTGTTTCTCACCTCGACGTGGATTACGGAGATTTGGCCGAGGCGACAAGTTGTCTCCATGCTTCATTGGACCATTCCAGGTGCTCAGCAGGATTGGCGAGGTGGCTTATCGTCTGGCTCTACAACCTCAGTTTCACTAGGTGCACGACGTCTTCCACGTATCTCAGCTGAGGAGATACGTGCACGACCCAACGCATATCATTGACCATGGGGAGCTTGACGTCGATGATGGGGTGACTTTTGCGGAAGTCCCAGTGGAGATCGAGGATCGACAGGAGCGGGTCCTACGTGGATGGTCGATTCCTCTAGTGCGCATCAGATGGCAGCACAAAAACCTCCAGGAGAGCACTTGGGAGCGGGAGGCTCAGATGCATGCTCAGTACCCTCATTTGTTTCCCTAGTTTTGATGTATCTTTACGGGGATGTAAAGTCCTGAGGTGGGAGTAATGTAAAGACCCGTAAAATTCAAGGGAAATTTTTTCTTAATTTTCTTTGGAATTTTACAAGAACGCGGTTTCTGACGGCACTTGATTCTGAGGCCCGGAGTGCCCGGAATCTATTTCCGAAGATTGGCTCGGGTACGTTCAGTGAACGAATGAGCGGGTTTTCCTATCTTTTGAACCGGTGCTAAGAATTGAAATCCGATGGCACCGATGAACTCGCAACGTTGGTAATCGCTTAAGGGGACCTTTACCGTATTTCCGTTTGTGTGGAAGAAGAAGTTAATTAATGGGGTTTAATTAAGAAGCAAATAAAATTGTTGGATCAATTTTATTTTATATCAAGGTGGTTAATTTCTCCCATGGGAAGTTGGTGGTGGGGCCCACATCCACCCCACTTCCCATGTGTGGGTATTTGAAAGGATGGGGCCCACACGAGCCCAAACCTTTCACCTTCCCCCGTTAAACTCCTTAACCCCCCCCCATTTAAGTCTTTCCAACTTAACTCCTCATTTATTTTTACAACTCATGTTAATAACTTGAGTGAGTTAAGTGTGGGTTTTTATTTTCAAACTCTTAAATTTTCAAAAGCCTTTTGTGATAATAAAATAATTTGGGAACTTATTTTATTTGGGTTAGTTTTGGGTTGTTTGAGAGCTTTTGGAGATAAAGCTAAAGGAAGTCTTCTTCTTCTTCAACTTCGACGAAGAACACGAAGAACATCGTTCTTCAACGAAGAACATCTCCGCTGAAGAACGCGGCGTCTACTTCCAATGACGTTTCCTCTTCGAACGCACCTCGATGACAACGGAATCGACGTTCGTTTCCCGCGACGCTCGACCTCCGCGACGCTCGTCTTCCGCGGCTCGATTGACATGCACTGTTCCTGAATCGAGGTAGGGGTTTGAATCTTTTTAAGTTGGTGATTTCTTTCCTTCGAATAAGAAAGATAAATCTGATAGCCATGTTCCAATTTTTTATTTAAATTAAAAAAAATGTGAAGGTTAAATGTTTAACGTTTCGGCCAACTACAATCGAGATAACGGGAGGGGATCGGTCCGCACAAACACGGCCGATACCCCTCCCCCCTTTTTTCTATTCTTCATTTTGATTAGCGAAGATGGTAATGCATCGTTGCACCGCACTTGAGCGAAAGGAGACGTGAATGATGTGGGCCACGACGAAGAAACGCAACGTCGTCGCGCTACGTCAAGGGTACGAACAAGGCCACGGCCGGAGTCGGGCCGCTGCGGAAGGATGCAACATCGTCACGCCACGCCGGATGAATTTGCAGCCATCCTGGAAGTAGCAGTCGGAAAAACCACCCACCAGAGAATTCGAATAAGGTGGCCGGAACTCTGGCCGCTGGCACCGGAAGGCGCGGGACCACGGGGTCCCGTGGTCAGAAACCGGCCGACCCTGCACTGGCCGGCCGTTACAGGGGAAAAGTCGGGGGGTTACACCCCCGAGTTTCACACATGGCGTGGCCCCTTAAAGGGGGCCGCCGTTTTGAAATAAAGGAGGGGTGTAGCCCCTCCCTTGGGAACGCTCGCGCGGCACGCTGGCCGCGCCGCTTGCCGGGCCGGGCTTCCGGGCCGGGCCGGGTCATTGGGCTGGGTCACCGCCCAGGCCGGGTTGACCTGGTTCGGCCGACCCAGGGGGTACTAGGTCGGGCCAGGCCGGGCCCAGACCCCCTAATTACGGGCTACTTTCGGTCAAATGCCCATATCTTGGGATACGAAACTCCGATCGACGCACCGTCAGTTGCGTAGTGATACTTGGAATGAGATGGTCGTTTCTGTATATTGCACTCAAGGTTTCAGAATACTTTGAGTTCGGACGGGTTGGTTCGTACACAAAACCAACCGGGCCCTCGGAGAGGAAACACTCATATCTTGAGCTTAGGACGTCCAATTGACATGCAGTCGACTTCGTTGAATTACTCTAAGTGAGAAAGAACTTTTGACATACTCCGCCCAAGATTTGGACGCAGGTGGAGTACGGTCGGGTTGGTTTTGCCTTAAAAACCAACTGGGCCCCTGGGACGAAAAAGCCAATAACTCTCAGACCATGGGTATGATTGACGCGCCGTCTGCGACGTTGAGTTCCTGTTGACGATACGGAACTTTTGGATACATCAACTATGGAATTTGTGTCAGTTGATGTATCAGCCTCTCAGCTCATGGAGCGGACCCTCCCGAATGAGCTTGCTTTGTGGAGGAACCCTAGTGCTGGCTGCGACTTCGATGACGACGACTGTGCAGAGGTCCTCAGTGGACTTCGATGATGAAGAGTGCGGGTCTTGTATCCTATGTGGGTCCCAGCATTGATGAATCAATGAAGAGTGCTGGTCTTATATCCTATGTGGGTCCCATCCGTTCTGGTCTTGTATCCTATGTGGGTCCTGGCTTAGATGATTCAGTGCTGGTCTTGTATCCTATATGGGTCCCAGCATAGATGAATCAATGAAGAGTGCTGGTCTTGTATCCTATGTGGGTCCCAGCCGTTCTGGTCTTGTATCCTATGTGGGTCCCAGCTTAGATGATTCAGTGCTGGTCTTGTATCCTATGTGGGTCCCAGCATAGATGAATCAATGAAGAGTGCTGGTCTTGTATCCCATGTGGGTCCCGGCTGTGCTGGTATTGTATCCTATGTGGGTCCCAGCTTAGATGATTCAGTGCTTGTCTTGTATCCTATGTGGGTCCCAGCATAGATGAATCATTGAAGACAGCTGGTCTTGTATCCTCAGTGGGTCCCAACATAGATGATTCAGTATCTATATCTGATCATCCCTTTCACCTTTTCGATGAAGTATACCTATGTGAGCTGAATCCTGTGTTACTCTCCTTTGTGGATTGTGCTGAACTATCCTATGTGGATTTACTGTTTACTCTCCTTTTTGGATTGTGTTGAACCATCCTGTGTGGATTTACTGTTTACTTTCCTTTGTGGATTGTTTGAGCTATCCTTTGTGGATTACTTTTGCTCTCCTTCGTGGATTGTGTTGTGTTATTCTGTATGATTATACGTTTTGCCTTCCTGTGTGGACTGGGTTGTGCTTGGGCTCAGATGTTGGAGCCAAACATGAATTGATGACTTAGGTATATGTATGGGCATATACCTAAGCAGTGTCGGTTGTTACTTCGTGATTGTATCTTTAATTTTTGGATTATCCTTTGTGGATTTCGGGAGACCTTCGGGGGTCTCAGGGTCCCTATTGAGTAGCTTATACTCACCCCTGCACGGGCTATGCCCGCACTTCGTTGTGTTGGTTGAAGACGACGGACAACGCTGATCACGGTGGAGGCTTGCGGAGCAGGACGATACCTGGAGGTGGACCACTGGTTGGGACGTACTCGGAGTGGACGGCTGGACCGAGGAGCTGTGGAGGCTATCTGTGCTCTCTCTTCAGGTGGGACTTCCAGAGAACGGCTCGACGCTACGACTTTTCTTTTCAGTTGATGTTTTCCCCTTTCAGTTGTACTTTACAGTTGGGCTTGTATTTCCATCCCCTTTTACTTTCAACATAGCTTGTTACGGTATTTACATAGTGTTTACTCTTTCCTCTTGCTTACTCTGTGATGGTTGTTTACTTTACAAAGGCAATGCCTTCCCTGTTTATCGGGATTTACGCCTTGGTGCTAGTCACCAGCCCCTGGCCTTTGGAAGGCAGGCTTGGGGTAGTCATGACACGGGCCCCGAGGACGGTTCGTGACATCCCATCATGTGGAAATGTTATTTTTATTCCATGGATGTGTGATGTATGATATATGGATATTCATTTTTATGGTGGTCGAGGTGAGGGAGAGTTATGGATTATTACCAATGTATTTCTCTTAGATTGCATGTTTACTCACCTCAATTTTCTTTTCATCATGGGAATCTTTCGAATGTATATATTTAGGAACATATGAAAACTTTAGTGAGTGTGGAACCACTACTTGTTATGTTTGTGATATCAATAGACTATTTACATACTCAATAACTGTTAAAGTCATGCCATACTAGCTTGTGTTCCTTGTGTATCCTAGTAAGTATTCCCCTGTGCTAGATCCCAGAATATTTAATTACTTTATTTGTATTTTTTATATTTGACACCAATGATTTGATTTATTATATCTTCCCATTATTTTTATTATCGAGTCACATTTTTCTTGTTTTTATTAACAATCTATCTATTGGATTAAGGTACCAAATATTGAACGATTGACCCATTTGTATATGGGTTATTTTAAAAAATAATGGTTTCCAACAATATTGATGAAAAATGTTTTAAAATAACAAATCTTGTATCTGGCTTTAAGGTGGAATTATAAAAGTAAATTTTAGATTAATGAAATTCTTAAGCCAGTGAAGGGGTTTCACATGACATAACCTGGTTGGAGGATCTCCCAGAAAACATGCTTCCTCTTCATGTGAAAGATTGCAATATAATACCATCTTTTAGATTCTTGTAAACTCTTATTTTCTAATAAATTTTTCTTTGGTATTTGGACCAAAGTCCCACCTTCTTTAAAAAAAATGGAAGAATATTATTTTCTTACAAAATTGAATATTATTTTCATATATTTACTTTTGGAAATCATATTTTATAGTTTCATTTTCGAAATAGAATTTTTAACATTCCTTATTAAATGAATTGAATAGTCTTGATTGGAGGTTACCTAATGGATTTTTTAGATCAGACCTATATATAAATATTAGTTCCAAATTTTGATAGTTGTATTCAGGTTTAGTTCCTATGACGGATTTTTTGTGAGTCAAGAGGTGGTGAGAAACCATACGTTTCATTAGTGACTATGTTGCTAATTTTTGGTATCATTATATCGACCGATAAGAAAATACTTTTAACTGCTATAGTTGTTTTTTTGTATATGAATATTTTATATTGTATTGTTTTCATGAATGGTTTTGGTATTTATATAAAATGGGTTGAATTTGTGTTGTTTGTTTTTACCTCTTTGTCATTATTTTTTTTATGAATTATGTTTATTTTATAATACATATACGTCCAATGTAAGGAAAGTCAATTCAATAATCTCAAAAGACATCATAAAATATTTTATATTTTATTTTAGGGATAAATCATTCCCTAGTTACATTCTATGATTCCCAAGCACTATTTTATAGCTCGTGGAGACTAGGAACAACCATCATAATTTTCGGAGAAATGTTTTGGGTAATGTGTCAGGATATCTCTAGTTGGGTTGTTAAAAAATGGTATCATAACATAAGTATCCTTAAGGAGAATAGGTTCTTGGGAGTAAAAATCTTATTATATTGTGTGTGTCATGGTGGAGTATAGAATTAAGAATGTGTTGGGAGTCACGTGGTTGGTGTGGAGAGAACATCATGAACTCTTTATCACCATGATCCTCAAGTAACTATGGGAGATTTTGGTTTTGATTTTGAATTTGATGTTTATATTGATATTGATTTCTAATATATTATTCTCTTTTGACATTGTATGTACTTTTGGGGCATTTATCTATATTTTTGGGTAAAAAATATAGGAGAAAAAGATCCATATTTTATGTTTACACATTGTGGGAAACCATGAGAGTCCCTTGTGGTTTGGGTCTATAATCTTTATAGATGCCATTTCATGGTTGGAATATAGTTTCCTAACCCATGTAGAAAAACCATGAGAAACCATGTTTCTTATAGCGACATAGGATTTTCATACATCGATATGACATATTTTTAGATGAATATTCAATAAATTATACAAAAAAAACTACACACCATAATAGTTTTGTGTCTTTGCAGATTAGTTATGAGATATTATAAATCTAGGAATGATCATCAATGTCTCCCACAAAGAGATTCTCATTTAGTACTATAGTGACCTAGACTAATCATACATAGATATTACATCATTTTTTATGAATATTCATTAAATTACACAAACTCACACCTAGGGACCATAATAGTTTCTTGCCTTTTGAAACATAGAAACAGAAAAATTGGTCCATAAGTGAGATATTTCATCTCTAATTATGTTATTCTAAACTAGAACCATTTTTAGACATATTATACAAAATACCATTATTTATTACATGGGTAAAGGAAACAAAAGAAAGGATAATATCATATTCTCAGTGAGGGTAAAAAAGGTAGATACACAAGCATAACGCAAATATAAGCGTATGAGAATAAGATTAAATCTTTTGAAAACCATACCCAGTAGAATAAATATCATAATATTGAGTAATATAATAAATTTTTGTAGCTTATAAGATATTAATCATAATGTAATCAAATATCATGATCCATGAGATTAGAACATCGGTATAATACATGGAATTTGTGGAATAAACATAATTATAGAAAATAATTTCCATATTAGTCAAAGATCATTTACAAGGCTACTACATTGGAATGATTTCCCTCTCGAAACCATCGTTATTGTTATCGTTCAATCCCAAGTACATCACAATAGAAAAAATTCTTTACTAAAATGGGTTCACTCCCTCTTCTAATCCAATCTATATAACGAGATATAATTTTTTACCCAATGCATTGGACGGAGATATAGGTCGCGCCCATCTCATAATTAAAACCAAATTTATGTTTACAACAATATCTCAAACCATCAATGATATCATAGCCCATGAATTGAAATGGGTATCACAAAAATTTCATCATATCCAAACATGTGGAAAAGAGAGAGGTTTTGTAATCATTTAATCCTTCCATTATAATATAACCCAAAAAAAGAAGCATGTTTTATAAAAATTTTTTCATGGTATTACTTGTGGATGAGAAAATGGATTCATTAAAATCATGCCACCACAAAAAAACCATTCATAGAAACAATATAAATGGTATCCTTTTATCTTGTCCCTAGTATAGTATAGTTAACATCAATTTATTCCATCTTTAATGGAAAATTATCTCAAATATCATTTAAAACATTTCATGGGGAAAATATTTTTTCCACTGTAAAAACTATATAAAATATAAAATATTTTGAAAATATTTTTTTTGAAAATACTCTTTAAAAATTATTTTGGAATATTTAATTAAAATAATTTTGATGATGATGAGAAGTTTTTTTCATACTGTACATGTTAAAATAAAGATTCCTTTCGCATTTTTAGTAAAATCCAAATGAGAATTGTTGGAAAATGAAATCATGTTTCCATTTATATTTTTCTATAAAAATTAAAACATGGGTAAATATGCATTTTAAATATACTAGATGAATTATAATAAATTTTTTATTTTTTTTGAAAACATTGTTTTGGAATAAAATGAATTTTTTACAAAAGAAATAAATAAATTAATATTTTATTAAAAAATATTTATCCATAATTTTATGTATTAATGAGTTTAAAATGATAATATCACTTGAAAATTTAATTAATTACCATAGGATAAGAAATTTCATGAGTTTATTAAGAGATGTATCATAATATTTTATCCTAGAAAACATAATCATAAATAATCCCGATAAATGGTGAGACTGTAACGTAAAATCATCACCTCTTTAGTAACATTGAATCATAAAACTTAAGATGTGATAGAATAAATGTAGAATTAAAATATCATGAGGGTAAATATATTCATGAAATTACATGTAAAAGTTATGTATATAATCCTTGAGAAATATTATAGGTTCATAACATAACATATGTCACAAAGAAGGAAAAATGAGACAGAAAAACCCCTTACCTTACGTCTTGACATCCATCATACACATTCATACCTCATGTATAATAAATATAAGTTTATAATACTTATATTATAGAACTACATTCTTATATATCATATCATATATGATTTTATTATGACCTTTTATTACATATTTTTTTTACAATTCCATATTAAAGTTACATTTCAGGTAATAACCACTTTAATTTTTGTATATGTTTTGATTTTTAATTTTTGGTCCTACTACATTAATCATGGTTTAATCATATGCAAATTTTTTTTACCATGATATAAATATAATATATATTCATTATATATTAATTTATATTAATTCATAAAATTTAGTGATAGAAAATGAAACACACTGTTCATTGAGACAATGGGTCATACATACAAAAGAACACTATTTTATATTTTCCTGTAGTATTGAATGAAATAAAAGTAAATTATATATTATAATTCAAGACTAATTTTTATTTCATATTTATAATTTATGTTCATTAAACCCATATTTAATATATTCCACGCAAAGTGTGAATGAATCACATCGATTCACGAGGTGGTAATCCGCCGTACACATGAGTGATGTTATTGTATTCCCAATAATAGAGAGTATAATGGTTAGTGTGTTGTAATAATTATTGAACCATATTAAAATAATAATAATTATATATTAATAATAAATCCATAATTATAACCTGACTTTAGAGGTGGTTAAGAAAAAACAAATGACATTGGTTCAGGAGGCGGTTGTCCTCCGTAAACAAGAAGGATGAATTCACAAACCACTTGATAGAAGAGGAGATGGTTTTTGATAATTAAATTAACATAAAACATATAATAATATGTAATATAATTATTATATTGTATTATAATTTTATAATAATTATTAATGTATGATTATGAAGAAATAAAACAAAAATTTCTGTTAATGAATGTAACGTGTTCTTTGGGTATCCTCCTTTGGTTTGCTCCAAAATAATTCCAAGGTTGGATTTCTATTGAAAAAAATAATTATAGGATGTTATTAGGTATTTTTTAATGTTATTTGGGTAGATATTGGCTATATATAAATGGTTCTATTCTTGAGGAAGAGAATATAAGGGGAATCCCTATATAAGTGAGGTGAGCGTCAGGCTTGATTTTTTTTGGAAATAAATAATTTCACCCCCATTTTTTCAAGTCACTTGGATCCAAAATTTATTATTATTTATAATATAATGTATGGGATCGAAATATGGCCCCAAAAAATAATTTCATAATGTTTTGGATCATTTGCGACCCTTATCTTTTTAGTTTAACACTCGGTAAATCCATTTTTTACTTTAGCCATGGTAATTAATTTTTACTAAATTCACTATTCACTAGGGAAGAAAATTAATTTTATCATATTAGATAATTTAAATTATTCTTTTTAAAATTATTTAATCCATTTTAACAAATACCAATAATATAAGTGTAATATTTTAATTTAAAATTAATCTCGTACAAGTTATGAGAAAGCAGAGTTTTAAAGAGAAAATGTTCAAAAGTTTATAAAGTTTTTATATAAATATTTTAAATTAATTTGATCATAATGAAATAAATTTAATTAATGGATGTATAATTTAACTAATTTTAATTTAAAATGAATTTAAGATAAATTTAATTTTATTAAAAAATTAAAAAAATGGAAGATTTAAATTAAAATTCAGCATTGTTCACTTTTATTGAAGAAATGTAAATGTTGAGAGAAATAACAAAAAATTCTCCTAAGATAATTTTGAAATTATTATTTAAAAAATATTTTTAATTTTATTAAATTCATTTTATAAAAGTTATTTTTTTATTTTTCAAAAAATGACATGTAAAACATTTTTTTAGAAAATAGCATTTTTAAAACATATAAAGACTTTTTCAGAATTATGTATTTTTTTATCAATATGTTTTCGTTATACAAATTATAATTAATATCTGAAAATTAATTATTACTATTAGTATTAATAGTTTATCATATATTTTTTTATAACATCCATCTTTAAATAACTATATTAATAATATATCATGGTTTTATTAACACTCAGTGTCATGTGTAACACAAGCTAACCTTGTGTTTCTAGTAGTAAAAGATTAGCTTGATGTTGTGTGTACGGAACTGCATCCAATTAATTTACTTTATTTTAAGAAATAATTCATAAAAACATATGGTGTTATATTCTACCCCTTTAAAACAGTTTCCACACTTGAAATTTACACTCTGATGTAAAAAATGATGATTCTTATAGCTCATCATACACTCAAGTTCCCACATAGCTTCCTAAATCATCTATTTTCAAAAAAAATTAACCAGGTGAGTTTTATTTTTTCATAAAACTTTTCTATATGTGATTTGGAATCTCCCCCAGTTGTTCCTTATATGAATTATCTTTCTCCAATGGTTAAACTTAGGAGTTCAGTACTTGTGAAGGGTTAGACATGTACTTACTCTGGAAAGATAAATGGAATACATCATGGAATTTAGAGAGTTATTTTGGGATTGGTTAAAAATAAGATAATGTCCCATTAAGATCACAAATTTCGAAGGGACCAATATACCTAGGGATCAGTTTCCGTTTCCCCAAAAATCGCACAACTATACTCCATTGATAAATTAATAGAAAAAAATTGTCACCTAATTCAATTTCATGATAACTCTAAAGATTATCATTATAAATTTTCTACTAACTCAATTTATATTTTTTATATTGTTTAATTTATCTAACCTTCCCTTCTATTTCGTTATCCATCTTATATCTTAATTGATTTATTTCTCCAACTTCATTCTAGCACATTGGATCTCTACATTTATTCCCATAGATGGATTGAAAAGTACACATATAAATGCTTGAGTTAAATCTATTGTTGTAAGAAAAATATACTAGAGGAAGGTTTAGATACCAACCACCTTTGGAATCTATAGAAAAAGATATCAACATATCCTGTAGGTATTTAATTGTTCTTTCAGACTGGCATGATTTTTGGGGTTGATATGTAGTGCTGAAACTCAACTATGTACGAAGATATTGTTGAAGACTTTTCCTAAAAATTGAGTGAAACCTTAGATTCCAATAATACATAATGTAATGTGGTACTCCATGTGACCTTACCACATTTATAATGAAAATCCTTGAAAATTGGTTCATAGTGAAATATTATTTGATAGTGATGAAGTGTGATGACTTAATAAGGCGATCAAATACAACCGAAATAAAATTAAACCCTTTATGTGATTTGGTGATTCCAATGAAAAAATCATTTTTTATATCTTCCGATTTCCATTCTGGTAGGGTTAATTTATAGAACATACACTTAGATTTTTTTCTTTCAACCTCAATATATTGACAGACCAAAAACCTAGATTTAAACTCATTGATATCTCTCTTCATTCTATCCCACCGTAAGTATTATTTCAAATCTATATGAATAGTCTTTCTTCCATTATTAATAGATAATGATGATCTATGATATTCCTATATAAAATCCTTCTTCAAGTCTGTTATGGAAAAAATAAATAGTTCCTGAACCATATCATTCCATAATGATAATGGTTAAACTCATGAACATTTCTAACCATATTTTTCAACCGTAAATATTTCAATTGTTCATATTTAATAATTACTTAAATATATAGTAGAACATTAAATTGAGAATGATAATATTTTTCCCCTTCCATTAGGATTTCTAGATCCATCCTTTGAAAATCTAGAAACATTGGTTCTTTTGTGATCCTCATCATGGTTAAGATAACGTGATACGTTTGACTCACTGCATTATCAAACTTACTCACATTCACAGTGTGGAAATGTATTGAGAATTCATAATCATTAGTCATCTATAAAAATCTTATATAGTTCATTCTAAACTCCTTCAATGTGAATATGTATTTAATCTTTTTTTATCAGTATATATATATATATCCCATTCTTCTCCATAAATTTATTTCCACAATATTTTTAATGAAAAAAATTAACACTACTAAAAACATGTGACTATGTATAAGACCATATCCCAATTCATTTATGGATACATTAGTATATATTATAAACCCTTCCCCACTATAGGGTAACTTAATCACTGGTTCTATAACTAATCTTATATTAAATTCCTTGAAAATTTCATCACATTCATATGTCCAGAGGAACATGGATCCCTTGTGAGTTAACATAGTGAGTGGACTAGGTGGTCTTGAGAAATTATCCAAACAAATACAGATAATATCCTTCTAAACCATGAATAATACGTATCTAAATCACCATTGTTGGTTGAGGAAACATTTAATACCCAATGTCTTTGATAGATCTACTAGTATACCCTCTCTTGAGATTTAATGACCAAAAAATGAATCCTTTTTCCGCCAAAATGTAATATTCCTAAAGGTTTCATATAACTTCAATTTCTAAAGAGTTTGTAGTACAATTTTCATGTGGTATTCGTGGCTTTTCTTTCTCTTTCAATAAATAATAATATTATCAATGAAGACTACCTAAAATTGATCAAGGTAATCTTTAAAGGCTCTGTTCATTAATTCCACTAATATAGAAGGTGAAATAGTAAGACCAAAAAACACTAATATATATTCGTAGTTCCCATACCATGTATGAAATTATATCTTGGGTATATCCTCCTTGGTCAATTTTTTCCAGAAAGTGGTTTATTTTACAAAATACCAAAGCATAATTTATTTTACAAAAAATATATTACATGAGTCTAAAATATGGGATCATATTATAATCTATCTCATAAAGGGGGTGTAAATCATCAGGAAGATCATTCAGCTTTGTAATATCCTGATGTACTCCTCTATTGGAGAGGCCATCTGACACCGTATTCACTTAACGATAGATATGAGTGGTAATATGGTTGATGTCGTGGAGTGAACAAAGACAATCCATAAAACGTGTAGTAATAAACCATGCCATATGAATAACACCATTCTAAATCTGTTGTATTATGGAAGTTGAATAACATTCAATTCACTTTTTGTTTCAACCATAATGATTATTGAATGAAATAGCGTGGATCACACTCATCATTTCAACCTCTAAATATGATTCAATATCACAACATCCTTTGAATCAACCGAGGATCAAACCAAGATGATCCTTGAAGATAGAGACACATTCTGTGGGGCCCAAATTTTCTTTAAAAGTGTCATCCATGTTTACTTTAATCTATCCTGGTAATGGTGGTTGCCAGAAAACCTCAAAAGTGTGCTGCAGATGATGAAAAATTCCATCAACCCATAGCCACCATAGAATCAAAAATTATTTCACTACATTGTTACAATATCTTTTCTAAATCAAAGTAGTATCATGTATAGAAATTAGGATTTGCATCCGATCAAAATTATGGATGAGTGGGAAATTATTTTGATGAATTGAAATACTATCATACCAGATCACATGATGAAGCTTAGTAACAATATCGATAAATAATTTCATTATTTTTTAATAGTTATCCACATCTACAAAAAAATTTAGTTGAGAATTGAAAGCATCCAAAATGAACCATCGGTAATCAAAGATGTAAAAATTATAGTCCCAAATAGCATAGGCAGTGTCACATGAAAGAAATAGATGGTTAGAATATTCTATATGTTGATTACAGAGATGATATTTTGATCAAATTTGGATCACAAAAGATTGTATAAAAGTATTATTGGGGACCATGTTGTAAGAAATATTCCAAATAAGAGTGAATATTGAAGGCTTTATACATGAATTATGAATATTTAGTATCCAACTAAAATCATATCAATAATTATTTGAAACTTTAGGGGCATTGTGTACGAGTTCTATTGATAAGTAAAATTCATGTTTTGTTGAATGTTTAGGTAACTCTTTTGTAACAAAATTATACAACTCCCATGAAATAGAAATATTATCGATAATGAGTTTCTCCCAACCATTTGAAATAAACACCCCTTTTGAATAGGAAATAAGACCCATATAATTGATCTAATCTCCATTAGAAGTTCCTAATTATCATCACATTTATAAATGATCATGGGTTGGTATGGAATATCAAACATGAATTCTATTCCTCAAAAATTGAAGTGGTATTGAAGAGGATAAATCCAATCAATGTAAATGATGAAATAAAAATCCATTAGAGTATGAATGACAAGATTTGTATAAAGAACATTCCAAAAAATGTCAACTAGAGAGGAATCACACACTTGAGATGTGATCATCGTACCCATAAGGGGTTTTCAATTATAATTCCATATCTAATAAATTGGGTGGAATATTGATACCCTTAACAATTCTTCATGTATGAAAGAATGAGTAGATAAATAATACAATAATACATTAACAATTCTAGAGTATATGGTAAGTGTAACTTTCACCACATCATTATCACACCCCTTATTAGAAATAGGGATCACATGATATTTACCTTTATCACTTGGCATAAGAGATTACTGATGTCGAGCATCATCATTAATCTTCAGATTTTACCATTGGATAGAATAGTGCCCATACTCCTTGCATCTGAAACACTAGAGTGTGGGTGGCTCATTATTTGCATATTTATACATATTTTCATCACTAGCTAAATTCTTCCCACCACTTTGGCTATCAATTTCCCTATGAACTTCCATTTCATACATAAAATATTTATTAGAACCATTATTGAAATTTATTCCATGTTTATTCCCACATTTTCAGAATAAAGGAATGCTCATTATCTTATCTCCATGATTTTTAGATTTTCTTTTGAACCTCGTCATCCTATTCTTATCAAAACCATGAGATTAATACAAAACTCCAACCTACATTTCCACCTTGATAGCACATAAAACAAATATCTTCAAAGATACAAAAATATTTTATGGCTAAAACCCTTCATGGACTTGGTTTTAAGCCATTAAAGAATCAACCATCCTTACTTTTAGGTTGGATGACAATACTAGAAATGTACCTCCCAAGTATTGTAAAATTTTTCTCATAGGTGGAAATGTATTCATCACTCATTTTATTTATCTCAAGGAAATAATTTTCCATATTCATAAGGAGAATACAAGGAAATTAATTTTATAAAAATATGTTCTTTAACTCATTTCAATCCACAGAGTCAATTTCATCCAGTTTCCTCATATTCTAGATAAGATTTCTGTAGTGATATGATTCACGGTAGACGACAAAAATGATTTTTTCATGTTCCAAAAACATGATAATGGAACATATCTTTTCAGTGGTACTAATCCATTACTCAGACATAACTAGATCAAAATAGACACTAAAGGAAGGTGGATGTTTCCTTATAAAGGGCTCAGTAGAATATTATTACCTTCTTTGTTTATATAGATGTCTAGCATAATTCATAGCTTGAGAAAGTAGTGTGTCCATTGCAGTGATATTTTTCATTCCAATCTCATAATTTTAGGATTCTTAGGCAGAATATTTTTTCATTTTCCATCATAATATGCATTGAAAAAGTCCCATCAGTTTCAATCCATTGACTAAAACCAAAAAACACAACAAAAGAAATAATAGTCCTGATCAAGAACAACATAATCATAACAAATCACTTATTGGGTGCCAAAATTAGGAAACCTTCATTAATCTTGGACATCTTAGGTTTATCCTATGAAATTAATGTTTATCTAATATTCAAATCATTCATGATGGTTTTTTAAGTGTTCATGAATTTCAAAATCATATCCCCTGGGTGTGTTAAATCAAATGTTTATTATGGCCTATTATTGTGAACTAGGTGATGATCGAGTCAAACTCAATGCAACATTTTCAGAGTTATTACCCCAATGTACCTCTTTTCAAGAGCCACATACACTTGTAGTATCTAGACAGTGATGTAATTTCTTGGAATCGACTCACTCTATTCTTTACCAAAATTCCAAAATATTTTCCTACAGTTTGACACATCCTTACACATATCCTTAGACATGTCATTAGCTGTATCACTAAAGTTTTCACATCTTATATTCCAATTTCTAACTAATCATATCCTCTTATAATAACTATATAATCCTATTATTAGCATAAATTGATGTTACATCATCTTTTAGTAATATTCATTACATTACAAAAAAATACCTAAGGATCATTGTTTAATTACATTGGAAACTTGGAAACATAAAAAATGGTCCATATGTGAGCTACATTATCTCCCACAATGTTATTCATAAATAGAACCCATATTTTAAATATAATAAATAATAAATATATTCATAACCTAGTGAAAGGAAACCAAAAAATATGGGATCAAATGCTTTGTAAGGGTAAATAAGGGAGAAACCATAGCATAACATGAACATAAGGGTCTGAGAACATGAACATAACATTTGAAAACCATCCCTTGCATGTCAAAATTCATAATATTGATCCATGTCATAAATATAGGCAATTCATAAGACATGAATAATAATGGAATAAAATAATATGAGCCATGAGAGAATAACATTGGGAAATGTCATGAAATTAGTGGCATACACAAAATAATTGGAAATCAATAGCATATTATTCAAGGTTAATTTACAAGGAAATTATATTGGAATTAGTTCACTCTCCAAACCATTATTATAGTCAAGGATCACTCCCAAGACCATTATAGAAGACAAATTATATTATAGAACTAGGTTCACTCCATATTCTAGTAATGTCTATCTCATGAGATATAAATCTTTACCCAATTAAATGTAGGGATACATAGCTTCCACCCATCTCATAAATAAAACCATATTTATGTGTTTCACAAGATCTTACAACATTCATCATATCATAACCCATGAAATAAAATGGTTTTCATAAACATTTCATCATAACATAACATTTGAAAAAAGGCTGGTTTCATAATTATTTCATCATTTTATCATACCAAAATCCATGAAAATAAATGGGTTTCATAATAATTTTCTCATGGTATAACCCATTGAAGTGGATAGAGTTTAATAAAAAACATGCCATCATAAAAATATAGCATTAAGAGAAATAATATTAATGGTATCCTTGGAACATATCCCCAATAATTCATTGGTAACATTAATAGATTTAATCTTAGTTAGAAAATTATTTTTATATATCATTTAAAACATTTCTTGAGGAAAATATTCTTTCTAATTTTAAAAAACACATTTTTCACAATTAATTTTATAAAAAAGATTTTTATTTGAAAATAAACTTGAAAACCTACAAAGGAAGTTTCAAATAAAATAATATTAATGATTATGTGTAGTTTCATTCATTCCATACATGTTAAAATAAATATTCATTTCTCATATTCAGTAAAAGTCCAATGGGCATTATTTAGAAAAAAACATGAAGATTACATTAAAAACGTATTTTTAAAAAGATAAAAATGGGTTAAAATATATTTTATAAATCATAATATAATAATATTTTTTGAAATGTTTTTAGAAAACATTGTTTTGGATGAAAATTGATTTCTCAATAAAGAATGAATTAATGTCATATTTTCATAAACAAAATTACCTAATTATTTTAAGTAAAAAATAGTGGAAAATGGTACTATTACCATAAAATATCATCAAAAACCATATAGAAAGAAAAATAAATATTTTAATGAAATATTGGTCATATAATGTTATCATTGGAAACTTAATCATAAACAATCTTGATAATGATGACATTAGAACATAAAATATTTACCACTTTGTAAACTATCATTCATATGCCCCATGAAGGAATACCAATAAATGAAACATAAAATATCATGAGGATAAATAATATTATGATATTAAATTTAATATAGAATAATATACATTTCATGAAATAATATAGGTGCATAATATAATATATGTGTCAAAGTTGGAAAATCAAGACAAAAAATCCTTAAACATAAGTCTTAACTTCCATCATATATGTTCAGATATCATGTATAATAAATATAAGTTTCCTATAAATATATTAAAAATCAAAATTCATATATTTCATACTATATATGGTTTAATTATTAACTCATATTATGCATTAATTAATAATTCCATGTAAATGTTACGTTTTTGGTAATAAGTGCTCTGTTTTTCTTATGTATTAATATTTTTTATTTTTAATCCTCTTACTTATATCATGGTTTCATCATAACCATGATTTTAAAAATGATATAAATATAATATATATTCATTAACTATGTATTTATATTAATTCATGAAATTTAGTGATAGAGAATTAAATACACTATTAATGGAGAAGTATGTCATAAATAAACATGAATGCTATTTACATTTTATTTTTTATTAAAAGGGAAAAAATAAATGATATACTGTAATTAAAGAATATTTTTTATTTTATATATATATAATTTATTAATTAAACTCATCCATAATTCATTTCATTCAAAACGTGAACGAATCACATCGCATTGTGAGGCGGCAGTCCGTCGTACACACGAGCGACGTTATCATATCCCCTCAAAATGGAGAGTATGAAGGTATGTGTGAAATTATAATTACATAATCATAAAAAAGTTATAAATATGAAATATAAATAAAAAATATATAATCCCAAATATCATTTAGAGGTGGTAATGGAATAACAAATGACATTTCTTCATGAAGCGGTAGTCCATCGAACACATGAACAATGATTTCGTAAACCATTTGATGGAAGTGAGTATAGTTATAGGTAATTATTTTAAAATAAAAAATATATTTATATTTAATTTAATTAATTTATTACATAATCATTGTATGTAATTGAAGGATGTTGAGAAATAAGTAATACAAAAATAATCGTTTATGAACATTACATCTTCTTCAGGTATCCTCCTTAGTTTTTGATGAGTGACACTACTAGATTGGATTTATGTACAAAAAAAGGTTTCTAGGATGATATGAGGTAATTTTGGAAGTTATTTTGGTAGTTCTTGGACAATAAAAAATGTTTTGAGGTTTGAGGAAGAGAGGATAATGAGAGGCCTTTTATAAGTGAGGTGAGTGACACACTTGTAAATTTTGAAAAGAATGAATTCCACCCTTGTTTTTTCATGTGAGAAGGAACAAAAATGGATTATTATGGATAATATAAGTGGTTCAGTCTAAATATATCCATAAACATGGTGTTTTAAATGTTTTGGAAAATTTATACTCTTATATTTTTAGTTTAACTCATAGTAAATCGATTTGTACTTTAACAACGATAATTAATTTTTATTGAATTCAATATTCATTTTGGTAAAACATTATGTGGAAATTATTAGATAATATAAAATATCTATATTAAAAATATTAATAACATTTTTAAAAATTAAAATAACATAATTTAAAAAATTGAATTTTAAATTAATCTTGTAGGAGTGATGAGAATGCGAGTTTTTAATGACAAAATATTCACAAAAATTAAAAGTTTTTATATAAAAATTTGATATGAAATTAATCCAAATAACAAAAATTTGACTACTTTGTGTATAATTGAACTAATTTTACTTTAAAAACAGTCTAAATTATAATTTCACATCATAAAAAAATTAATCGAAAAGACAGTTTTCAATTAAAATTTATTATTCTCCACTTTTTTTTCAAAAATAAACAAATTCTCACTAAGATAATTTTTAAATTATTATTAAAAAATTATGGTTCTTTTATAAAATTTTTAAATAAATTTTATCAAAATTAATTTAATTATTTTTCATAAAAATATATGAAAACATTTTTTTGAGAAAATAATACTTTTGAATTATATAAAGACTTTAATAAAATAATGTATTTTTTTATAAATATGTTTTATTTGTATAAAAAATTATAATTAATATTTCATAATTTGTTATTAATATTTATATTACAATGTTTAATGACTAGTTTATAATAATCACGTTTAAATAACTATATTATTTACATTTCATGGTTTTGTTAGTGTCTTGTGTAACACAACACAACCCAGTGTTGCATGTAGAAAATATTTAGATTGTGTTTCATGTAATGAAAGACATAAAAAATTAAATTTATTAAAAAAATATTAATTCATAATTACTTGTTTTTTTACAAGTACTCTTCACCGATATACCCTACATAAAACTATTATTCACAAATTGAGGAGAGGAAATATAAGAAAGGGTGAAATAAAGTTATCAGTAAGGGAGAACAAGGGAAATAAATAATCATAATTAGAAAATAATTATATGATAACATGTGAATAAAATTTTAAAACCAAACCCAACATATCAAAGATCAGAATATCAAATCACAGAATAAATATTTTTAGTTTATAAGACATGAATCATAAGGGAATCAAAGAACATGGTCCATGTGATAATTAAACTGGCATCATACATTGAATTGTAGTTGACACATAATAGTATAAAATTATTTCCAAAGTATCTAAGACTCATATCCAAGGATATCATAGTGGATTGGGTTCACTCCCTACACTATTATAGTAATCAAGGTTCACTCCCAAGACTATCATAGTGAACCATGTGCCTTGCTGAATCGAGTTCACCCACCATTTCAGTACTGTATCTCATGTGATATAAATATTTACCCAAATCATTAGAGGGAGATATTGGTCCTAAATATCACATAATAAATATAATACATATGTGTGGAACAAGATCCTAAAACATTCATAATATCATAACCAATGAAATGAAATGGGTTTCATAAACATTTTATAATATCATAACCTATTGGAAAAAGGTAGGATCCATAGTCATTTCAAAATTTGATCATAGCATGACCAATGAAAAGAATTGGGTTTCAGAAGAATTTCGTCATGTTATAACCCATGCAAGAGAGACAAGTTTCATTAAAATTTGTTAATAATAAACATAAACCATTTAGAAAAACAATAAGAATGGTATATTGGATTCATATTCTTAGCAAAGAAGAAATAACCTCAACAGAATTCGTAGTAACTGGAAAATGATTTTGAAATGTTAAATTGAAAATTTCTTGAAGAAAATAACTCTTATTTGAAATTCAATTTTTAAAACTAAAATATCAATAAATATTTTGGAAATAATTTTCTTTAAAAACAACATTGAAAACTTACAATAGAAGATTTAAAAATAATTTAATAAATTTTTTGATAAAAACTAACATTCCTCATTGAAAAACATTTTTAAAACAAAAAACATTTTTAAAATAATGTTATTTGAAATTAGCCTCGAAAATATATAAAAGAGTCTAAAAATAAATTAAATCATTTCTTGAAAAAAAAATCTATTCATATTGATTTTTTTTCTAAAACGTAATTTCTTTTGAATAAAAAATTCTTTTAATGTATCCTTGAATACATATAAAGGAAGATTCACGGAAAATAATGGTCATAACGATAATAAATTCCATATATTCCTTACACATTAAAATAAATATTCCTTTCACATTTTTGTTAAATTCCAGTTGGGAATTGTCTAGAAAACGAAATGAAGATTAATTTAGTTTTTTTGTTAACAATTTTACATGGGTAAAAAATAATATAATAAACCATTTTAACAATTTTTTTAAAAATTTTAATACATTGTTAGAAAACATGGTTTTGGTAGAAAAAGGGTTTTCGATTAAGGAGAGAGATTTTTTTTCATAATTATTTTTGAACTTCTGTGTTCATAAGGAGCGTAAAATGAAGGTAAAACATGTATTCTAATTGAATAAATAAAAGAGAATAAAATTCATGTGTTTTTTGATATATAGAACATAATATTTTATCAATTTAAGAAAAATAAAAAATAATCCTGATAAGCAATGAGATTGTAACATAAAACTCTTACCACTTTGTTAACGTTGAATGGTAAGCCCCATGAAAGAATAAAGTTAACTGGAAATTTCAATATCATGATGATACATAAATTCATGATATTAACTATATAAAATGGATATATATAAACTGCATAAAATTATACAGGTTCAAAACATAACTTATATTTCAAAGAATGGAAATTGAGATAAAAATCCCTTACTGATTTAGTATCATTAGAATTGTAAACCCGATGAAAAATTTATCTTGAAATGGATATGTAACTCCAAATTATATTAAGGATAATAAACATAAAACAGATTCATTAGATGTATATACATCACATAAAACAATCATGTGGTGAATATGGCTTCTGTCTCATATAAAATAAAATGTGATACAAAAACACCATACCGATTTTGTAAATTTTTAATATTAATCCCAAATAAAGAATAAAATAAAATTAAGAACTAAAATTGGTGATAATAATTTTTTTAATGAGATAAAATTTAAAAGGATAATTATATACACCACAAAAAAATAAATGAGTGGTGAATTTTCATTTGTCTCCGAAAAATAAAAGATTCTAGAAACCCCTTACCATATGTATTGGCTTCCTTCATACACGTTTGAGCATAATATATAATAAATATAATTTTTTATACATATAATATATAACTATTATTATACATCATATCATATATGACTAACTTATGACCTTTTTTACATATTTATTAACAATTTCTTATTAAAATCATTTTTAGCAATAATCGCTTTGTTTTATGTATATGTTATGATTTCCTATTTTGGCCCTCTAACATTGATTGTGGTTTAATAATATATTGAATAAAAAGTGTTAAATAATTATAATATTTATAAACCAATTATACATTTAAGATAAATCATGAAGGTTGGTTTTGAGAAATAATGTATGTTATGATCATGAAGACAATAGGATGTACGTACCCATAAATAACATTCCTATTTTATGACGATCATTATGGTAAGGAGGTAAGTAGTATTTCATGATTAAATAATTATAATAATATTATAAATATGATTTTTTATTAAAATATACTTATTCATATCATCCATTTGGTGTGGTGATGAAAAGAGAGAGTCACATCACTTCTTGAAGGTGGTAGTCCACATATACATGAATGACTTTATCATCTTTTAGGGAAAGAAAAGGTAAGAATTAAAATGACATATAATTATTTAATATTGAAAAATATTTCATGAATACAATAATTATGAAATTTAGATCTTAAATATTTACTAAATTTATCCTTGTTATCTTCCATGTAAACAATTAGTGAAAACGAATCACATCACATCGCGAGGCGGTAATCAGTCGTACAGACGAGCAGTGCTATCAAATCCCCTACATAATGGAATTTAAAAAAGTATATATGATATAATACCTCAAAAGGTATTATAATGTTATAAATATAAAATTTATACTTTATATCCTTCAGAATACACAATCATGAGAGGTGACAATGAAAAAACAAATGATATTGGTTTGCGATGTTGTAGTCCTCCGTACACCTGGATAATAATTCTGTGATCCGTTAGATGGAAGTGATTATTTTTTAGGAAATTATATTTAAATCAAAACATATATTTATATTTATTATACTTTGTTTTTTATATCTTCATGGTTTAATAATAATTGATGTAGGTGGATGAAGAAATTAAAAAATAATGCTCGTTGAAGAATGTTACCTCTTCATCGTGTAACCTCCTTAGTTTGCACCAAAATCATTAATTAGATGGATTTATGACAAACATAAGGATTAAAAGACGATTTTTCGTAATTTTTTCAGTTATTTAGTCAGGTATTTTCTGATCCAAAAGGGTTTGAAGGTGTTAATAGGAGGGAAGAGTGGGTGGCTTTATACAAGTGAGGTTAGTGGCACACTTGTAATTTTTGAAAAGAAAATAGTGTAATTAGGTTTTTTACATGAAAAAGGGTCAAAAATAAATTATTATTAAGAATTATACATGATTTGGTCTAAATATGTCCATAAAATATATTTTCGAAAAGCTTTTATGTCATTTCAACCATTTCCTTTTTAGTTTAACCCTTCGGTAAACCCATTTTTATCTTAACTATAGTGAATAATTTTTCCAATTTTTACATTTTATTATAGTAAAAATTAAATTGAAATTATTTGATAATATAACTTGTACTGATTCAAAATATTTAGTAAATTTTTAAATTCTTAATCCAAAGGAGTGGAAAATTTTAATTTAAAATTAATCTTGTAGATGCGATGAGAAAACAAGATTTCAAAGATAAAACGTTCAAATGTTTACAAGGATTTTGTTTAAAAATTTTACATTAAAATTATTAAAATTAACTAAATTTTATAAATATATATATAATTTAACAAATCTAATTTAAAAAAAAATTAAATAGAAATTATCCTTATAAATAATTTTAAATACAAGGTAATTTTTAATTGAAATTTGGTATTTTAATAATTCATGAAAAAAATATATATTTTATAATATTCAAAAAATATAAAACTAAAATAATTTTTATATTATTATTTAATGAATATGTTTTATTATTTCCAAGAATGTTTATAAATGTTTCCAATTTTTTTTTTAAAAACTATTTTCAAAAAATGTGAAAAAATGCCTTTTAGGAAAATGTTGTTTGTACGTGGATTTATTCTCATATATTATATTAAAAACACATAAGATTAATGTTAAATACATGATTTAATATATATTATATAAATTTTATTAATATAATTTGACAAAAGTTTTTTTTAATTTATATAAGTAAAACATGTTTGTTTTCATAACAATAGTTTCTCAAAAATAGACTTCCTTTATTTGTAAATAGTTTTTTATTTTTTTAATTTATTAGCCACCAAATAATCAATTTATTTACATTTTTAAATCATATATATTAATAATTTATATAATTATATTTATAATCCTCATTTAAAATTCTAGTATATATCTATAATTTTAAATAATAATATTTTAAAATATGTTTTTTCAAATCATAGTATTGTGTGTAATGGAAGATAAACATAGTGTTGCATGTAAAGAGATAAAAATTCAGTGTTAATTAAAACATGAGATAAACATAGTGTTTTCATGTTACACATTTTTAACATAGTTTTTTGTGAACCAAAAATATCTATAATTTTGAATTTATTTGAAAAAATTATTTCAAAAAATATCTAGGTGTTACATTCATCCTTCTTTAAAAAAAATTTCACCCTCAAAATTCATCTTGGTCATCAAATTTTTAACATTTGAAAATTAATTCCTAAAACCCCACATATTAAAAATGGTTAATAATGAAAACTCATGTAAATAATAAATATATGTGTGAAAGTCATCTAGAATAACACATACTAGGTTTCAAGAAAGGAGAATGTAGGTGAAAAGTGAAAACATATAAATAGTAGAGAAAAATAACACCAAAATACCGATGGATAGTGAAATAAAACATGGTCAGGATAAAGTTATTGGCTATGAAGTCATAAAACAAATAATAATGAAAACGTTCCTTGATATCATAAAAAATGGTGATAATAGGACAACATTTTATTTCAAGATCCTTTTCCTAATTTTGAGAAATTTATTTTCTATACAGACTGTGAAAATATGAAAATATATGAAAGTGATATCTATTTATTTAATAGGTAAAATTTCATCCATCAGTTTTTCCTATATCAATTTACAATTCATATATTACTCTAAGAGATAATTATTTTATTTTTGAAGCACTAAATAAGATCCATAATAGACTGATAATTTCTTCATTCTATACATAGTTAAAAACTATTTTGACTGGTTATCCAATATGGATAAATCATCATATTGTTATGTAATATTATAATATATAAAACTCATTCAATGTAAAACTTAAAGCATTCCAATTTTTTTTAACCTTATAACACTTCAACAATTCAAAATGTGTAAAGAAGGTCATTAAATTTTTTAAAATCAACATAACATTAATCCACCATATATCCAAAAGTAGACCTTGATTATCACATACCAAACATGTGAATAACTTTTTCAATTTTTAAAATCATTTTAATGATTGTAATTAACATAAAGCCTTAATAAAAACATACATAATTATTATTTCCTTTAAAAAAATTATAGATTATTGAATATATTCCATAAATCCTATAATGTTGTAAAATCCATCAATGGAATCAAAAATCACTTTTTTCAAAAATTATTAATCAACTCTTAGGTCATCGTTACTATCCAATTTACATTATATATACTAGTTATATCTTTATCATAACAAAAAATTATCAACATCAAGAACATATTAAGGGTTATCTTCCCTTAATCAATTTTTTTTCATAAAATATCACCTTTCAAGTAAATTTTTTTTCTTAGGTCATCAATATCATTCAACATATTATTTAAAACACTTAATAAGACACTTATACTAAAAAATACATATATATTTCATAATTCATTAATTATAATACAGAAATAATCTAGTCATCCTAGTTACTTCTCAAACCATTAACTATACATCATCATCTTATGAATTAATACCTCATTTCATTCATATGTAACTCATAGTATCTTCATCATCAACAAAAACACCACTACTCAAAAATCCTTGCTAATTCTCATCGAAATATTTCCCCTTCGGAAATATATTTTCATAATTCCTATTCTTTCTACATTTAAAACATTCAATAATCTATGATACCTCAGGGAAACAATTATTCTCATCCATTGTGCAATCTTTTTAAAATTTTATTTTACAGTTATTTTATTTTGGTCATTATTTTCCAAACCCAAAAATTATTTCCATCCCTCTAAGATGTTACCTTGAGTTAATCTTCACAAATTTCAACATATATAAAAATTAATATTATTTCATCCATGGTCTCCACTACCTAAATTCTAATAAAACTCCATTGTTTTCTCATTTGGTGAGTTATAGGGTTGGTTAAGGTGCACATTTTTAATAATGTTCTATGATTACTGATTAGGAATAATCAAAATATATTTCACTACAGACAACATTCAATTTGGTTACTCATAGAAAATTTTTCCATCAAATTCAATGTTAATATGATTCCACATGGTTACTTCTATTGTCTAAAAAATCGTAGTGTGAGTAACCCTAATATTAATTGAAAACCACATAGTCCAAAAAATCATTTAGGTTGTAATGGCCCAGAATCACCTAGTTCATTACTTTTCCAAAACACGGATCCACCGAAATGGTGGCACTAGTCATGGGGGTACTGATTAAGGTGGCACCGTGACGGTCACACACAAGTCATGGTGGAACCGTGACGGTGGCACCGTATAGGTGAAACCATGACAGTGGCACCGTGAGGGTGACACTATGACGGTGGCACCGTGAAGGTGGCACCGTGTCCTCACCGAGCGTTCTTTTCCAGTTCCCGACTTTTCCTCTCCCGCAACATATCTTTTGACGTAAAGATGATTTGATTTCCTCTTTCATGCCATTTAAAGACCATAAATAATATCTAAAATACCCAGAGAGTCGGGAAAGCCTTAACTTACCAAAACGTGTGGTTTTTCCTCTGTGGCACGACTTTCCCCATACCTTCTAGTTCCCCCCTGTTATGCGTTTCATTATGGTTAAAGAAAACTATTTAATTCATATCTGTTATGACCACCCCTCTAAAGAGAATTGTTAAATGACAATTAATTCCATCGTGCATAACTGCCCAACCACGTGGGGAACCACGATCCGACTTTAAAGACGTCCAAATTTCCATTTCCCGTAACAATGGGATCTCATCCTTATATCGCATGGGGATTCCTTCTTCTTCTTCCTCTTGGATGGTCTCTTTTTCTTCCTGGTGCATTTGGAGTTCCCCTTCCGGAGGCAAGGGGTTCCCCTGTGTCAGATCCTTCCTGCTCACCCTTGGAGTCCTTGACGTTCCTCCCCTACAAGTTGCGCATCCCCAGTCCTTGGTGTATGGAGAATAACTTCGATCCTTGATCAACCAGGTAGGGATTTTTTTTCCTTCGTCTCTCCTTACTGTGTATCATGCGGGGTGGGTACGCTACTGTTTCTGTGGGAATGGATGAAACAAACACTTAACAAAGACAATAAATAGATTGTTAAAGAACGACTTGGGGTGTTTTACAATTCTGCTGTACTCTTTTATAATTGCTATATGTTGTGAACTGTATGAGATTATGCTCACTAAAAATCATGGATTTTGGTAGTATTTCCTTGTGCACTAATAAACCCTAATATTCTGTGATGATTAAATAACTGTATCATGGAAATTGGTAAATTACCTAAACTCGGTTGGTTAAATGGACACCCAGTGAACATAAATCCTTGTGTTGTCAACCCGGTTAAACAACAGAAAGAAGAACCTAATGAATTATGTTCTTGAACCTGGAAGTTTCCCTACTCTATTTTGGTGGTAGGCGTGTAGTTCTATTTGATGCTTATGGGGTTGTGTGGATGAGGATGATATCCTCTATTGTAGCACAGTTGTTGGTTGTGTATCTGAAGCTGTTCGGGGCTGTATCTTAATGTTTGGTTGGGTTCCAGTAGTTTGAGGGATCTCACTGATACCTTTTTTGTTGTGACTTCACAAGAGAACCAGGTATCAATGCTTAAATTTTTGTTTGTTTGTTTCCCTTTCTCTGGCTTGTGGTTATGACTGTTAGTTTCCCAGTATTGCAGAATTCACCTAAATGGGATCACTTGAACATGAAAGCAAGAATGAGGTACATGGGGAATTGGTTTTGTGAATGGGTTGTGACTTCTCTATGAGTATTGTGCCTTTCTTTTATGAATAAATAGTAATGAGGGTGTTTGTGCTTAGGTTGTCTTTGGAAACCCTAGGTTGGGATGAGTGATTATTACTTGTACATATAATTGTAGTTCTTATGTTTCTTATTCACGCCCCACCCAAGTTGAGAACTTAGTGTCGAACACCCCCATTTATTGGGGGAGGGTGTTTTTCCAAACACTCATATGAGTGGCTGGTTAGTAGCTCCTTTTCTACTCCCTTTCTCGAATATCCCAAGACTCTTCAGGCAAGTTGTGTCGGCATGAGTCCCATTATTTCCCAAGATTCTTTGGGCAGTGTAGTTGTGGTGGTTGGCCCAGGTGTGTGCAGGCAGGTTGCTTCACAAGATTCTTCAGGATGAGGCCTAGGTGTCTATGGGTGTGGCAAGAGTTGTTCTAGCTATGTTGTTTGTGGGCATAGTTACGGGTTGTTATTGTGGCCCATGTGTTTTTGAGTGGGATGTGTGGTAGTTATGGACCAGGTGTGTGTGGGCCGGGAGTGGTAGTGGTACTGTAGTGAGAATGGAGGGAGAGGTTCAATGCGTAGGATGTCTTCACTAACCAGTGGGAAAGTGGCATGGGGTACAAAAATATCTATGTCATATTACTATACATTACTTGACATGCGTTATTTGGGGAATGTTCCTTGGTGAGGCTTGGGTTGATAGTTTTCCTTTCTAGGTGCTTTGGTTATATGTTTTCTCACAGGGTATTAGAATGCCTCCCTACTTTTGCACGAGAGTCTTTGGTTTTCCCTATTGAGTATACTTCTATGCTAACCCTACGTATATAAAACAACCTTTAGGTTTCCAGGTGGAATTCAGGGATCGTGCAGGGCCGTACTAGGTCAGACGTTGGGACAGTTGTAGTTGCTGTTTTTTTCTTTCTTTTTACTTTACCTTTGTAGTCTCCTTGTACTTTGTGGCATTTAATTTTGTAACATGCATATGGGAATGGTTTTCTTTGGCTAACTTTTTACCCCCCCCCCATTTTGGTGTTGTTGGGATTTTATATTTTATCTCTTGATCCTATTCAAAAAAGGGTAATTCCTTCCATCTTGTGTGTGATTCTATACCCTTGGTGCTAGTCACCTCTCCGGGACCTGTTGAAGACAGGTCTCAGGGGTCATTATCTCTCCTTCAACTAGAAGAAGGAAGGGTTTGGAAATCTTCTGTCCCTTTTCTCATATTGGAGAATGCAGGTCTTGATAGAATGGTATTAGAGGATGAGGTTGAGAGATAGGATGGTGTTCAGAGTTAGGAACATAGAATATTTCATGGGATGGCAGGGAAGAGGTGTGGGAAAATCTTCGTGCATGAAATAGGGTAGGGAAGACTGGCTAGGACATGAGATTTTAGGCCCCCCCGTGATCCGATTCAAGGACTCTGGTCCTACCGAATGGCAAAGTGAGGCTGCACTTATTACAGGGTAGTGACCCTAGGGAAGGTATGTGCATCACAATGCCCTGTGTTCTTTTGTTTATTTGGTATTTTGGGGATTTAAAATGAGCAAGAAGTATAAGAAAATTTAAGTAAATGTTATACACTACTCGGGCTTAAGTATTCCTTGTTTACCTTGAAGCAATGGCACCTGGGAGATGACCATGAGTAGTGCGGGAAATCATGGCCCATGAGGTTGACTTGGTTGATCGACAGAGGGCTGACCGAGAGGAGGAGGAAGATCAGTGGCAGAAGACGCTTCGTGCCTTTTAGCGACAGACCCTCGAGAAGTACAAGGGAATCGTCTCTGACGTGGAGACAGAGAGCTGGATAGAGGAGCTGGTGATAGCTTTCTACTTAATCTGGGCTCTGTTGGAGTACTGGGTTTCTATGGCTGTAAGCCAGATGTGTGGAGCAGCGTGTTAGTGGTGGACGCTTTATCTTGGGGAGAAGAGGGAGGCTGAGGTGACGTGGACTGAATTTGAGAAGGAATTCTGGGCAGAATTCCTCTCTTCCATGATGAAGGATGAGAAAAGGCAGGAGATACTCTCCGTTCAGCGTGGGAGCATGTCAATGAGAGAGTTGCAGATCAAGTTCAAGGATCTCCTTCGCTTCGCTCCAGAACTTTTTCCGGATGAGGAGTCTCGGGTGAGACATTTAGAGGAGGCACTCCGACCTTCTCTTCGGTATGTCGTTACACCCTTCACCTTACATACATACATGGCGGTCTAGAAGAAGTCTGAAGTGGTGGAAAGGATGCACACGCTGAGTGGTGTATCGTGAGAGGGAATCCAGTTGGGCTCGTCGATGGGGAAGGACATCAGCAGCAGGCCTCCAGCATCAAGGCCTTAAAGGTTTCTAAGAGTAGGGAGCAGGCCCCAGTAGTTCCAGTTCCGATACCCCGGTCCTCGCCCTTTCCTTTCAGGCCCAGGACTGAGGTGCTCCATCTGTGGTATCCATGGGAACCTTAAGAATTAGTGCCCGGACCGAGTGCTGTACAATGGGGGTGGGCCAATGCAACACTCGCCCTAGCCGCAACAGTTTCCAGCTAGGCCCTTTCAACAACAGCAGTATGGGCAGAAACCTCCCGCTCCTCCGAGGGCAGGAGTTGCAGAAGGAGGCAGACCTCAGGGCGCCCCTCAGGTACCTCGAACATGGTGCGGTCGTGGAGGTTCCTGACAGACGAGGGATAGGGGAGCTGGGCGTGGACAGTTACACTCCGCAGAGGCAGCGGTTCCTACAGGGCCAGAAGTCATTCGAGGTACGATCAGCTTGTCTAGTATTCTTGCCTATGACTTTTTCGATACAAGAGATTCACACTCCTTTGTTATTCCCAGTCTGGCCCGTGTTCTAGGTCTAAATACTGAGAGAATTTTAGTGCCACTGGTGTTGAGTACACCTGTTGGAGGTTATACCAACTTGTTTTATGTTTTCCGAGGGTGTAGACTGATGATAGGGCCACATCAGTAGATCATGGATCTTCTATTGTTGCAGATACATCCATACGATGTCATCCTAGGCATTGAATAACTTTTCTATATATGTGTCATCATTGACTTCGTCTGATGAAGGATCATGTTTTCATATTTGGGTGGCTGATGTGTAACTTTCATTGGCTATCAGGGTTTCCATAAAATCAATAGGTGAGAGGAGCCCCTCATTTCATTGTCAGGTAAAATATCAGTGGAGTTGGTGGATGAAGAAATGGTAGAAGTCCCAGGGATAGTTTGTGAGTTTATGGATGTCTCCCCTGAAGAGGTGGAAACTCTACCCCCTCAACGTGATGTTGAGTTCGGGATAGACTTTTAACCTGGTGCCCATCCGATTTCGATGGCTCCCTACAGGATGGCACCTTCTGAGTTGCGGGAGTTGCAGTTTCAGAATGATGATCTGATAAAGAAGGGTTTTATTCGAATAAGTGTGTCCCCATGGGGTTCTCCATTCTTGTTCGCAAAGAAGGAAGATGGTGGTATGAGGCTATGCATAGACTATAGGAGACTGAATCAGGTTATAGTCAAGAATCGCTACCCTGTTCCGAGGATAGATGATCTCTTTGACCAGTAGAGGGGAGCAGATTGGTTCTCTAAGATCGATCTGTGGTCTGGATATCACCAGCTGAGGGTGAAGAAGGGTGAAATCTCGAAGACCGCATTTAGGTGTATATATGGGCACTTTGAGTTTGTGGTCATGTTTTTCAGCGTTACGAATTCTCCAACTGTGTTCAGGGGGCTCATGAAATCCGTCTTCCAGGAATACCAGGATCGGTTCGTAGTTGAGTTTATTGACGACATCTTGATCTACTCAAGATCATAAGAAGATCACACTGAGAACCTAAGAACGGTTTTAGAGGTCCTCCGACAACACCAAAATTATATTAAATTGACAATGTGCGAGTTCTGGAAGCGAGAAGTGCACTTCCTTTGGAATGTGGTGTCCGAGCATGGAATAGAGGTGGACTCATCGAAGGTCGTGGTAGTTGTTTCTTGGGTAGCACCCAAGAACAAGGCAGAGGTTCATAGTTTCCCAGTACTGGCAGGTTACTACCTGAGGTTTGTACCAAACTTCTCCCGAGTTGCAGCACCTTTGAAAACTTTGACCAAGGAAAGACCAGGCTTAAGTATGGGATGGGCAGTGCGAGTAAACCTTTAGCTATCAAAAGGAGAAGTTGGTAAGTGCCCCAGTGTTGAGGTTTCCAAAAGAAGGGGTGGCATATGAGGTGTTCTGTGATGCTTCAGGACAAGGGCTTGGGTGTGTGCTGATGCAATAACAAGGTGTGATCTCTTATGGGTCTAGAAAGTTATGTCCCCATGAGTGTAATTATGCCACCCATGATCTAGAGCTTGTGGCGGTCGTGTTCACACTAACATTGTGGCGGCATTACCTTGTCGGGGAGCGCTTCGTGGTCTTCACAGATCACAAAAGCTTAAAGTAAATCTTATCCCAACGGGACCTAAACATACGACAATAATGGTGGATGGACTTTTTTTAGGACTACGACTTCGAGATTTCCTACAACTCAGTAAAAGGGAATGTGGTGGCTGATTCCTTGATCAGAAATTCGCAGAAGGATGTGGTTCGAGAGTCGGCAGATGATTGGAAGGTGATGGAGGAGTTGGCTGCCCTGCATTGGGATGCGAGGATGGATGGTGGTAGAGGATGCCTATATGAAATGACAGTGCGGTCTTCTCTATTGTGGAAGGTAGAGGTGTATCAATGGGGAGACTCAGAAAGTGAAGTGATGTGTAACCGGGTTAACCAAGGCGATGCCTCGGAAGGGTGGATGGAGGATGGTCAGAATCAGATTCTTTTTTGAGGGAAGTTGTTTGTTCCAGAGACGATGCATGAAAGGGTTCTTGGTGAGTTCCACAACTCACCCCTAGCAGTGCACTAGGAAGTTTGCAAAATGTACCAGGTTCTGAGGAGTCATTTTTGGTGGCCCAGGGTGAAGCGGGCAGTGGAAGCGTTCGTGGCTAGGTGCCTAGTGTGTCAGTAGGTGAAGGCTTAACACCGTGTTACTGGTGGTTTGTTGCAGACTTTAGATGTCCCTGAGTAGATGTGGGATGACATCTCGATGGATTTCGTCATGGGACTACCCAAAGTTCAAGGGGGATGCGATGCTATCTGGGTAGTGGTGGACCGACTGATGAAATCGGTCCACATCCTGGAAATTAAGGAGTCAAGTATGGTGGATTCCCTAGAACAGAGGTACATGGATGAGGTGGTGCGGTTGCATGGAGTCCTGGTATCCATAGTCTCGGATAGGGATTCATAGTTTACCTCATGAGTCTGGAGGGAATTGCAGCATTCTTTTGGCACTAAACTATGTCTTGGCACTGCCTTCCACCCCCATACAAATGGGCAGATAGAGCGCAACATCCAATTGGTGGAGGATATGCTACGAGCTTGTATTTTTTACTCTGGGGGATCGTGGAAAAGACACTTTCCTCTGGTGGATTTTTCCTACAACAATAGCTATCACTCTACCATTGTCATTTCTCCATTCAAATCTTTGTATGGGAGGCCGTGTCGCTCACCCATGTGCTGGACAGAGGTTGGGGAGGCAAGTGTTCTTGGACGGGAGATGGTGCATAGCATGAGGGAGAAGGTTCATCTTATATGAGAGAGGATGAAGGCGGCCCGGGACCGGCAAAAGTCATATGCCAATAATAGGAGGAGACCCTTGGAGTTCGAGGTCGGGGACCACGTGTTCTTGAAGGTCTCCCCTCTGTGTGGGAAACTGAGGTTCGACAGGGGGAGTAAGATTTCTCCCAAGTTCATCATACTGTTCGAAGTGCTGCGGTGGGTCGATGAAGTGAATTATCAGCTAGCGCTACCACCGCCGCTACTGAGACTACACGATGTATTCTAGGTGTCTTAGATCTGACGATATCTACATGATGATTCACACGTCCTCGACTGGGGAAAGCTGGATTTCATGGACAATGTGACTTTTGTGGAAAGACCAGTGAGGATCGAGGATCGTGAGGAGAAGGTGGTATGTGGACGGACCATTCCTTCGGTTCATGTGTTGTGGAGGCATGGAGGGCTTGAAGAAATTACTTGGGAACGGGAGATGCATATGTGCGCCCAGTACCTAGAGCTGTTTTGAGTTTTGTTCTGTTTTGTTTGTACTTGTTTGTGATGGAATAATTTATCTTGTTAACTATGGAACATGCGGTTTTCCCTATTATATGGATGTGTGTGAAGAGTCCTAAATTTTGGGAGGGGAGTACCCAATAACTAATGAAGATGCATTAGGTGGATGTGATTAAACCCATGTGTGCGAGTTAGTGGCACACAAAGCGGATAGTATCTTGACATGGAGGAAGAAACTCCCTAACCCATATGACTGGAATGTTTGACACTCGAGTGTTGCCAGGTTACTTGAGGGAGAGGTGTTCCTAGATGTCGATGAGGATCACTCCTGAGAGGTATCTTTAGATGTGGTTGTTCGGAACCCCTCTTTTCATCGGGTCTTGTTTTGATTCTCAGGAATGAGAATAGTTTGAGAGGTATCTAATGTAATGGCCCAGACCCACCGGGTCCATTACTTTTCTGAAACAGGGATCTACTGAAACAGTGGCACTGGTCACAGGGGCACCAGTTATGGTGGAACCGTGACAGTTTCACATCAGTCACGGTGGAACTGTGACGGTGGCACTGGTCACGGTGGCACCGTGACAGTCGCACACTGGTCACGGTGGCACCGGTGACGGTGGCACCGTGAGGGTGACACCGTGATAGTGGCACTGTGAGTGTGACACGGTGACAGTGGCACCGTGACAGTGACATCGTTTCTTCACTGAGCTTTCTTTTCCAGTTACCTAATTTTCTGCTCCCACAACATATCTTTTGACATAAAGATAATTTAATTCCCGCTTTCAAGACATTTAAAGACCATAAATAATATCTTAAATACCCTAAGAGTCAGGAAACCCTTAACTTACCAAAATATGTGGTTTTTCCACGGTGGCACGCCCTTCCCCGTACCTTCCAGTTCCGCCCCTGTTACGTGTTTCCTTATGGTTAAAAAAATATTTAATGCATAGTCGTTATCACCACCCCTCTAAGGAGAATTGTCAAATGACAATTAATTCCATCATGCGTAACATCCCAGCCACGTGGGGATCCACGATCCGACTTTAATGTCGTACAAATTTCCATTTCCTGTAACAATGGGTTCTCACCCTTATATCGCATGGTGATTCCTACTTCTTCTTCCTCTTGGATGGTCTCTCTTTCTTCCTGGTGCATTTGGAGTTCTCCTTCCCGAGGCAAGTGGTGCGCCTGTGCCGGAGGCTTCCTGCTCACCCTTGGATTCCCTGACGTTCTACCCCTGCAGGTCGCGCATCCCCAGTTCTTGACGTATGGAGAAGAACTTAGATCCTTGATCAACTAGGTCAGGTTTTTTTCCTTCGTCTCCCATTAATGTGTATCATGCGGGGTGGGTACGCTACTGATTTTGTGGGAATAGATGAATCCAAACCTTTACAAAGATCATAACCAGATTGGCAAAGAAGTTTGGGGTGAATTTAACAATTCTTCTGTACTCTTTTATAATTGATATATGTTGTGAACTATATGGGCTTATGCTCACTACAAATCATGGTTGTTGGTAGTCTTTCCTTGCGCACTAATGAACCCTTGCCTTCTGTGATGATTAAATAACTGAAACATAGAAATTAGTTAATCACTTAAACTTGGTTAGTTAAATGGATACCTAGTGAACATCAATCCTTATGTGGTCACCCAGGTTAACCAACAGAAAGAAGAACCTAATGAATGACATTCTTGAACCTAGAAGCTTCCCTACTCTATTTTGGTAGTAGGTGTGTTGTTCTGTTTGATGCTTATGGGGTGGTGTGGATGAGGATGAGATACTCTATTGTCACACGGTTGTTGGTTGTGAATTTGAAGCTGTGTGGGGCTGTATATCGAGGCTTGTTTTGGTTCCAGTACTTTGAGGGATCTCACTAATCCCTTTTTTGTTGTGACTTCACAAGAGAACCGGTTGTGAATGATTAAATTACTCTTTGGCTATTTCTATTTCTCTGGCTTCTGGATATGCCTGTTAGTTGCCCAGTAGTGAAGAATTCACCTAAATGGGATCACTTGAAAATGAAAGAAATAATGAGTTAAATGGTGAATTGGTTTTGGGAATGAGTTGTGACTTGGCTGTGAGTGTTGTGCCTTTCTTTTATGAATGAATAGTAATGAGGGTGTTTGTGCTTAGGTTGTATTTAGAAACCATAGGTTGGGATGAATGATTGTTACCTATAAATATAATGATAGTTCTTATGCTTCTTATTTGCGCCCCACCCAATTTGAGCACTTAGTGCTGAACAGCCCCATTTCATGGGGGAGGGTGTTTTTCCCAACACTCCTATGAGTGGTTGGTTATTAGCTCCTTTTCTGATCCCTTTACCGAATATCTCAAGACTCTTTGGGCAGGCTATGATGGCCTGAGGTCCATTATAGCCCAAGATTCTTCGGGCAAGGTATTTGTGGTGGTTGGACCAGGTGTGTACGAGAAGGTTGTTTTCCAAGAGTCCTCGGGATGAGTCCCAGGTGTCTGCGGGCGTGGAAGTAGTTGTTCTAGCCCAGGTGTTTGCGGGCGTGGTTAAAGGTGGTTGTTGTGGCCTAGGTGTTTGCGGGAGGGATGTGTGGTAGTGATTTCCTATGTGTGTGTGGGTGGGGAGTGGCAGTGGGACTGCAATGAGAATGGAGGGATAGGTTCGATGTGTAGGATGTCTTCAATAACCAGTGGGAAAGTGGCGCGGGGTACCCAAACAGCGATGTGCTATTACTATACATTACTTGACTTGCGTTATTTGTGGAGTATGCCTTGGCGAGGCTTGGGTGGATTGTTTTTCTTGATTGGTGCTTTGGTTATCACTTTTCTCACATGGCATTATAATGACTCCCCACATGTGCATGATAGTATTTGGTTTTCCCTACTTAGTATACGTGTATGCTCACCCTAGGTATATCAAACTGCTTTCAGGTTTCCAGGTGGACTTCAGGGATCATGCTGGGCCATACTAGCTCGGAATTTGGGACATTTGCAGTTGCTGTTTTTTTCTTTCTTGGTACTTTACAGTTGTAGTCTCCTTGTACATTGTGGCATTTACTTTTGTAACATGCATACAAGAATGGTTTTCTTTGGTTTACTTTTTACCCACCCAATTTTTGTGTTGTTGGGATTTACTATCTTATCTCCAGATATTATTGAAAAAAAGGGTAATGCCTTCCATCTTGTGTGTGATTATATACCCTTGGTGCTAGTCGCCACTCTGAGACCTATTGAAGGCGTGTCTCGGGGGTAATTATCACTCCTTCACCTTGTAGAAGGAAGGGTCTGGAAATCCTTTTTACCTTCTCTCATCTTGGTGAAGGCGGGTCGTGACATAGGTGGTCTAAATCAAGACACATTATTTTAAATAGATGACACATGAGATTTAACCAAAGTCATACATTATCATCATATATTTAAATCCTTCACGATGGTTTATAAATAGTTTGTGAATTTTCATAGAATATCCCACGGGATTGTCAAACCAGATGTGTAGAAATGCTCATTACCATGCACTGGGAGATGATCGAGTCGAGCTCAATGTTCTATTTTCAATTCTATTACCCATAGATACCTATGTGGAATAGTGGGATCCAATTATATTATCCATGAATGGATTTAATTTCTTAGAAATAGAATCCCATATCCTTTAATAAAATACTAGGACATTTTCTTATATTTTGAATAATCCATATACTTATCCTTAGGTCCTTCCAGATATGTATCCTTATAAAAATCCCAATGGATTTCACTAAGGTTTTATCATCCTAGTTTCCAATGATTAACTAAACAATTCATTTGATAACAACTATAACGACCAATAATTTTCAAATATAAATATGATATATTTTTAGATGAATATTTAATACAATCATCAAATTCATGCCTTGGGAATATAATAGTTTAGTTCCCTCAAAGACTAGATACACCATACTGAAATTTCATTAAATATCTTCAACTTCCACTACAAATATCTTAACATTGATTACTCATAAAAAACAAACCCTGTTTAAAATATTTCTTCCTAACATGGGGAAATGAAACATAATAAAGGGTAATCTCAAGTGCTATGTACGGGTAAAAAAGGGAGATACGAAATGTCCTACATTATGAACTAGATAAAAATGTGAAGAAATTTAAATGTTCGGTTAGCTAGGAAGTCCATTTTTAAAACACGAGTGTAAGAATACTTATTTTTCCCAGAGTTGATGTTGTGATGTGTTTTTTTATTTTAAGGAAATTATTCATATATTAAATTAAAATATAAATTGGAAAATTAATTAAATTAAAACTAAATTGGAAAATAATAATAATGTATTTAAAAATAATAATAATTTAATTACTTTGATGTTGACTTTTATTTTTATTATGATTATTTTTATTATTATTAATAAAAGTTTTATTTGGCTTTTATTTAAAACCATAAAAGGAAGGGGCTCCTCTCCCTTCTCCCCCTCTTGGATTGTGACACACTCCACCGCCCTCCTCCTTCTAAGTGCATGACTTCCTCCCTATAATCCTAGGTGTGCACCCTTCCAACTCCCTTGGCCGGACCCCCTAACAGTATGACCCCTCTTTGGTTATGACATCTCTACGGTGTGACATGACCCCCTGTATCTTGAACTTCCCTCTCACGTTACCTCTTTATGTGAATTTTTTATTCTGATTTATTCTCAATTTCTCATTGATTCATCATGGTATAGTTCGTATATTTCTTATCCTCCATCATTTTGGTGGTTTTATTCTCTTTCAGTACTTAATGAGGTTTGGATAAAACCATGGGTCAAGGTTCGACTTGGGTTTGTGTGGTTTCATAAAGTTTAGGATTGTGTGAATGGTCCCCTAGGTCCTATTTTTGTGGATTTAGTTAACTTCTACTAAAGGAGAGGTGGTTCAGGATGTTATGGTTCACTCTATGAATCCGAGGTGATGTATTATCCATGATTCTTTGTTTTTAATCATCCAATTTGGGGTATTTAATAATTTTAAAGTCCCTGAAAATTTAAATCATAGTGTATTAGACTAAGGATATATATATTTATATTATGTGGTTTGCACATGACTGTGGGACGGTTGTGAGTGGTTTCCACCTTTTCGGTCAAGTTCTAGGTATTAAATAAATTCCACTTTGAGGTTGGGTCCATCTACTAGACTCAATAATTCAAGAATGCATTAAATTTCATTTAGATAATTCTTAACCCTCTTTGTTTATATTGAATTTCTTTTCTTGAATGAAATATTTAATGAGGAAAAATGAAATGTTTGATAAATAAAGACACGATTTTACAATAAAACCCCTATGTTGAGGTGTGCTTCCCTCAATCTAAAAAGTAGATATTACATATTCATATCAATTTTTTTAATGTTTATTACATAAGTGTTTCTATTGAATTGATTTACACCTGGAAGGTTACTGATTACCCTCCTGGATAAGAATTATAATTTCAAAATCAATGTATAAATATGAACAAAATAAGTGTTGATAAATGATGTCAAGTTTTCTAATAATACCCCTCTGTTGAGGTGCATTTACTTCCAGATAAAAATGTAGTGAAAGAATTTTATGCTTGATATCTATAATGAATTAGTGTCTCTTTAATATTGAGATTATAATTTTCAAATGGAATACTTGTCCATGACACTTATTGGTTATTTCTAAATAAAGACTCTTCCTTGAAAAATGATCGATGATCCAATACACCTCCTAAGTTCATGGATCAACATTTAATTAAAATTATTGGTGTTGGGAATCTACCATCTTCCCCTTAAATTTTCTTTGATGTCAGGTTGTGCCTTTGTGCCACTCACTTAGTCCTTCTATTGATTCATTTTTGTCAATTATTAAATTTTTCTGTTTGTTTTATCGTGCCATTTGTGTCGTTTTCTTAAAGAGAAACCAATTTTGGGTGTTTGCCTTGCATCTTGGCCAAACCTTTTGGCATGCCTAGCCTAAATAGCCTTTTTTCCTATGAAGTATGTCATTAATTTAATGGTATAAATTGAATTAAATTATAATCTTGAACATTCTTGTGACATTTTATTATTTAATTTCATTGATAACCTATTGTTTGAGGCATGTTGATGACATGCACTTTTGTTTGTATTTTATTTCCCACGAAGTGCCTAATTATTATGCCCTAATTGAGTGTCATGATATATATTATAATATTGTTATCTAGATATATTAAAATTATAACATTGTCATTTAATTTTTACACAAATTGTATTTTAGAAAATTCATTTTTCCATGTTGTTGGCTTGTTTTATTTTACTTCATAGATTGAATGGATTGCGAATCACAGTTCTTATCTGATAGAATTATTTATGTACATTATTTCCATGTGATATATGTATTTATGGTTTTTTTAAAATGTACATTAGCTACTATGGTTCACCTAATACGCTCCAGGTGAGAACATGAGTTCTGTATTAAGGACTCGTGGATGGAATCCTGTACTCTGGTGGTTATACAATGATCCACCAGGCAAGCAATGTTTTAGGATCTATAGGAAATGGCTTAGCCAATGATTTTTATTATACTATTAGGTGATACCAGTTCCCTAAGAGACACAGAGGATAGATCCATTCGTGATATGGCTACACTGAGCTTAAGAAGAAACTCATTCCCCTTTCGTGCGATATTAGGGAAAGACTCATTGTTTTCCATACCACGATCGATACATGGAATCCTAAAAGGATTGCCTTGGGGAAGCTCATGGAATTGCATACAATTGAATGGATGTACAGAAGCAATACCTCAGGGATGAGCTCAGACTCAAACTCTAGATTTGATTGAATTGCATTGAATGATTGATTAGATTAAATTTATTATGCTATACTTGTTTCTTATATTTATATTTGTGATCGCACTTGTGACACTACAAAATATTTGAATTTTTCCAACAGAAATTTAATGAAAAATATTATATCTGTTGGTAAAAATGAGTATTTACCATAGATACTATGTTTTATTGGTATTAATGTTGTCCACCAACACTTGTTTTTACAAATAGATATATCCATTGATATTGATGGTTCCATACCAAAGAATATTTTATCAATAATTATATTTGTTTCATTATTATACTAATACCAAATTTTTCCTACCAACACATGAATCTATTATTAATAATAACCATTACCTTCAAATAAATTTCCATTAATAAAAAATGTTACAACAACCCATTAAATAACAAATTTTTTTAAAAACCAATTAAGGAAACCCTTTTTTATATACAAATTGTTATTTTTATAATCAAAGTTAATATCTATTTAGTAGGGTAAGATTTAAAACGAGATTGATGTAAATTTTCAATTTTATCCACTGACACACATCAACGCCATTTTTGTTTCCTCCCGTCATTATTGACTATGACAGAATCCCACCACCCTCCATCAAAGTTTCCTACAACCCGCATCATTGTCCCTCCTGTTGTCACATTTCCAGAAATGAATATCATAGCCCCTGGAAGTCACCTTCATCGGATCCACCATCTTCGTCTAGCTCCGTTGTGAGTCTCCTGCACTAAACACGCATCACCACTGATTTCCTCCCACTATCATCGCCTACACCGGACAACCAGTCACTGCTTTTGGAATCCATTCCCACTGCCGGACATCATCCATCAAAATTTCCATATACAGAGCCATCCCAGCCCGCAATGCATACTGAGAGTAATTTTTTTGGGATTTATAAAAAAATTTGGGAAACAGGATCAGGGTTCCCGTATTTTTAATATTGGGTCTGGGATGCGTGAACGCCATTCACTCATCCTTCACTACAGAAGGATGCATGAATAGTGTTCATGCATCGTTGCCCCCAGTAAAGATGCGTGAACCCCATTCACGCATCCTCCTGAGAGGTGGGATGCCTGAACAGGGTTCACACATCCCAAAAAGAGCTTAAATATTTCTCAATATTAATAAATAGTAATTACAAACTAATACAGTTAAAGTAAAAAATATGAAATATTAATAAATATCAATTTAATAATAGAAAATATTGAAATAATTTTAATAATTATTAATAAATATTCATGAATAATAGATATTCATTAAATAATTATTAATAGATATTTTTGGTGCACGACTCGATTTGGGAAATAATATCGTCCTCTACCAACTGATCATGACACCACATGAATCAATAACTTATGCACTTATCATCAAGGGTAATCCAAATTTATTTCAGGATAAAGATATTAAATGTGATATGTAACTTTTATTAGAATAATTAACCTAAAAATCATGAACTAACTTTAAAAAATAGATCAAAATTATTCAAATGAATAAAATAAGGATAAGTGTCCTTCGAGCACATTCATACATGAACTTTTTGTATGTCTTTTCTTAATTGAATTACAACATCTTCTTATTCAGTTTATTTATTTGTTAACAAAGGAATGTGGATTTAGAAAAAAATTCCTATTTTAATAACATGATCTTTATGAACATTCTACCGTAATTAGGTTTGATTCTGATGAATATACTAATTCTGGCAGTAATTTCATATTTATTCATTTCTCTCCCCCTCAAGGGAAACACTTATAAACATCATTATAATGGTGAATTTTTCCAATAATGGTTTTCAATATGTTATAATACAGAGAATACACTAGAATTTATCTTTGGCTTATGAATGTCATGTTTGAAAACTTATATAACTTCATCAAGGATGATCTTCTTCAATACTTATTTTTCAGGATACCAAAACTTGATATAACCATGATAAAGTTATATAATATCTAAAGAGGCTCTTATGAGAAACACTGTGAGTAAGCCTATGAATCCTAGCATGGATATTCATTTTAACTTCTACTAACATAATATTTTATTGAATGGATTGAGTATTATATATCATATATTGAGGAAGATATAATCCTAGCATCTTTCAATCTCTCACATCATCCCAACGTGTTGTAGTATACATCTATTTCTATTAAGACCCTCATATGGTTCCATTTTTATTCTAGAGTTGAAACTGTTATTATATATGAATTCCACTAATAAATGTTATCGACACAATATCCATTGAAATGAATCAAGAAATATATTAGCTGATCTTCAAGACTATGAATGATCCTTTTAGATTTACTATTATTTTAAGTGTGGTAAGTAGTTCAATTCTCATTTTTGTATCCAATGCTCGATAAATAATTACCATTAAAATCATAGAGATCCTTGGGTCTCTATTAGATATATTATAAAGATTTAATCCATATAAACTTACCTCTTTATTTATATATTGGTATGTTGATTGAGTGTGAAATACTCTCAAATAGTATTGAAATAAGAAAGATTTGTAAGTTGATCAGCTATAAACTGAATGGAATTATTTATAATATAAGTCTTTATAATACCTATGATGAATTACATGATTATGTTTTTTATTTTAATGGTAAATAGTTTAATCATCCTCTTTTAACTCTTTCATTAATCCTTCACTTACTGTAAAACTAAGATTTGAGATGCATACTCAATAATCTCACTCTTTAGGTTGTCCCATCAAAAATAATCTTTGAGATCCCTATATATATATATTTGATTATAGGGAAAGTAGATAATGATAATATTTGTGTGTTATTCAATAATTGTTTTTAAAAATACATATAGATGATGTTTTGGATATTTTTGGTTGTGTTTGTTAGAAAATAATGTTGAAAATGATCCAGACTGGAGAAGACTGTGGGGTATTACAGAACTAAATGATTTAGAGAAGTTTATTGTATATTTGACACGATTTTGAAGGGTTTAAAATATATGGAATGACTCTCACTCATATTATGAAGAAAAACATGCAATATAGACAAACTCATATAAGTTAATTTCATGAACTGAGTGGTGTTCAAAAACAATAGTGATACAGTTTACAGGTGTGCAATGAGTTCTGAAATCGTGAGAGAGTAGTGAGTTATCTGAATATTTTAAGGGTTGTTTTTTATTCTGGAAGAATATGAATTCAATATTTTTCATAATATCCATAATTTTATTACATTATGGAGGTATTTTAACAGTAAAATCCTCTAGTGAAGATTGCGTACCATTATAAATTCTTTCCTTTTATAAAGTCTGAATATGTATGTTCTCAAAATTGGCCAAATGAACTTTTAATTAATATTGTAGTTATTCTGATCTTCAATCATAATCATCTACTCTTCACAAATATCCATTATTCATTCAAATTCTTTTTAATGCAATTTAATTTTTGTAAACAAATAATTGGGTTCCAGGATATTCTACGATTTTACATCTAATTTTAAATCATTTAGATCAATAATATTTTTCAAGATTTCTTCATGTTCACACATATTTTCATCCAGAATCTATTTGATTTCAAAATTATTTATATAGTTAATTTTTATTAATTAATTTAATCATATTATTTGTTATATATATATATATATATAAATGGGTAGATAATTTGATAACATTTAGACACTTATTAAAAAAATAATAGAAGTATATAAATGATAACAGTAAGACACATACAAAATGAATCATAAATCAAATATCAACCTAATCTATGCATCCGGCGTGGATTCTCCTCTGTCTCAAAACCAGGAATATACTCGATGTGCCCACGCTGTGTCTGTCTATGTCTGTGCTCTGGCGTACGCTGCACATCCTCATCGACAGCCACCTCCACATCCTCCTGTGTGACATGCGATTGATGTACAGTCTCACCGCCTGTACCCTGTCCCGCATCTAATGATATTGGAAGATAGCTGTAACTCTCACAAACATAGGAAGTATATGGCTTCTCTGCTTCAGATGACTACAATAAAGAAGTTATCTTAATCCAGTCATCATTTGTATGTACCTGTGGCTTTGCCTGAGAAGCTGGAGAAGCATCTGACTGATCATGTTGAACATCCTCCTCCAGTGGAACAATAGCATGTGGCCGAGCAAGCTGGAAACCCTCCTCTTCGGGAACAACAACATCTATAATTGGTTCATCACCTCCAGGTACATATATATGAGGCTCATCAGGATCCGCGACCTCAGTAGTAGGTGGTGGATCAAAGAAAATGCCATGATAAATCTCGTCCATCGACGGAAGCAGTTGTTCCACAAGGGTGTGAAAATATTCCAGATCAAAGGAAGCTCTATTCACATGATCATACATATGAAGTAGATGACAAATACGAGCATCCTGCTAAAAAAAATTCCATTGTTAACTAATATCAATAAAAAATCTGTTGAAAAGTGAAAGGAAGAATGCATACTAACTCATGAAAGCCTCAACCGTGCCGTGTCGGAAATCTGACCAGGGACCTGATGTACCAGCCTGCATAATCCATCTGATCCATCAAATTAAAATGCACTATCCCTATCCCTCGCAACCAGGACTCTCGTCATCTATCCCATAACGCATCATATCTGTCATGGTATCTCCTCCAATCAAAATCCATCTTCCCTGACATCTTCAGGGAATTAAATGAATCCAACTGACTGGGGGGGGGGGGGGTCAGGAACTGGGTGAAGGAATCCAAACTGCCTCATAACACTATCCGTATTATTCCACTTAACTATATGAAAAAGAATTAGCGGAACCCTGTAGGAGCCGATTGCCAGCATCGTTGTACAGTACAATGACAGACTTTGAAGGATAACATCTATATATGGCATCCATGTAATCTGAAAGAAAAAATTAATAATCAATCAATAAATGAATAGATGTATAGTGAAGAGTAAGGATTTAACAATATAAATAATAATCACTTACATCATATGGTTGAATGCTGTCTAACATAAGTCTGTAGGCATGAACATCATGTCTGGGAGAATCAGAATGTCGATGCGCCTGAATCCACCTATAGATAACATTTTAATTTTTACATTTCATAATATAAAATTATACAATTAAGTTAGATATTAGAAGGAATTAATAACATACCAATGTCCCCGTGGAGACTCTACTACAATATCAACGGGTAATGGCACACATGCATGTGGAGCTAATTGAGGGATGTGCTCCCATATCCATATCTACAGAAGAACCATGCATCCTATGATCTGCATCTTATCGATGCGACATGCACTGCATAAAGCCATGTATGTATATTCTAGGCAGGAAGACCCCCAACTATACCGACCTGCCTGGTCCAAATCCTCCAAAAAAGATAAATACATCAGGTGCACAAAAGTAGTAGAGTGGTCAACAAAAAGCGTGTCACCTATCAGCCTCAAAATATATGCCCGTGAAAATAGTAGCACAATGATGTCATCAACATCATCTGGTAAATGTGTGAAGTGCTGGTCTAACCAAGGAATTTGAAGTCTACTACCGATGATGGTCTTGCCATCATCCTGGGCCTCTATGCCCAATATTCTATGAACAAGCTCAGGAAAATATGATGGATCTCAGCCTGTCAAAGCATGCCCGTCGATAGGGATGCCCAACATAATGGCCAAATCATGTTACATAATAGTCCTCTCCCCTAACTGAAATGGAACGTATGCGACTCTGGACTCCATCTCTCTACAAGTTCGGAAATGAGCTGATGATCAAGAAATGTGAAGTCACACATCGCAACTCCATCAAATCCAGCTCGATGAAGATTGGGGAAGATAGCGGGAGGTGGTGCAGTATGATGGAAATGGTGAGATCTACATACACCCAAGGGAGGCACAGGACGTCCCTCTAAAAGTAGCCACAATACATGAGTATCATGATATGTAAGAAATGGAAAAACTACTATCTGCACACATGATATAATCATTACTTTTTAACAGTGAATTAAATAAAAATTGTAAACTTTTATTTAAAAAAAATCTACAACAAGCAAAATAGGGTAGAAAATAAAGCAGCAGTGATGAAAAACCTGCATTGAAGACATGGAAGCATGAAAAATAAAATTTCGTTCGGTGTTTATTTTTTTAATATTTTTAGTATCATAAAATTATTTATGATAAAATCCAAAAATGAGACAAACCAAAATTCAAACATCTCAAAAATGGAGCAGGTCAGAAATAAAAGGATTCAATAATAAAACATTCACATACAAAACAACGTATACATATTAATGATACAATACACAAACTTGATAATGTATGGAGATATTTTGAACTATTTCCTACCACTTGGGATCATCTCTTACGAGTATGTCCTTCTGCGTGACAAATACTGCATCGTATTCTCCCTCCTCATTGCCAAGGCCAATCCATCTCAGTTCTAATGCAAGTTGACTTCGGTCTTCCTCAGGGCCGCAACTTGGTACCATGAAGCCAATAATTTTAAAAATGACAGACATTGAAAAAATCATAATTGAAACCAAAACCGACTTATGAAAACCTGGAAATATCAGGGATGATGGTCGGTCTATCTGCAGGAAATGTGATAGAATGGAAGTCACCAACAAGCATCCAAGAAGCACTATAACAGTTAACCAAAGTGCTCATGTGATACACCGGGTCATCATATGGCTCCCGTGATATATTTACCGAAGCACAAGCTACGATAACATATACACATGCATATCTCAATTCCTGAAATCTTCCGCAATCACAGTACTTGTTTTCCAACATCATGATAAACACTCCACTAGTAGTGCATGTACCCTGGTCGTAAAATTGTCTTACCCAAAATATCCTCTTTTCCCTGTCAAAGGCTATAACTTTACATCATGATGCCTCATTCCATACCCGGTCAATATCACTTTGAAAATGCTAAGTAAAAGCATTCTATTTTCTGTCCTCTGGTAGGCCTTTTTGGACCGTTCGAAAAAGTAATGAACACATCTAAAAAATGTCTCTTGCACTAACCCTGTGATTAGGAGTTTTTAAACACCCTTGAGGACCCCATTTATGCACTCCACTATATTAGTGGTCATATGCCCATATCTCATTCCCCCATCGTATTCTAATGACCATTTTCCCTTTGAAATTTGCATCATATATTCATATACCTCCTCATTAACAGTTCGAATCTCTTCAAGACGTCGATCAAACCTTTCTCGTTGGGGTTCATAAGCTGAAACCATAAGATAATAGTGTATTAAAATGGACATTAATTTGTTTTTAAAAGAATGTTTAGAAAACCATACCCAACTTGAGGATCTCCTTCTTTATGACCTCATATCTAAAATTATTATTCACATTACTTGCAATTTGTCTAATGAAATAACGATGATAAGCATTAGGCTCAGTCCAAGAAACCCCATCACTACTCACGACCTCAATAATCGCTCGATGACGATTAGATATCAGACAGACACACTATTTTTGCGTGACATGAACACATACACATGCCAAAAACCAGCTCCAACATTCACAATTTTTCCTTTTCAACAATAGAAAAATCATGTGGAAGAGGAGCGTTCTTACCATCCTGTGTGGAAGTAATTATTAGAACACTTTTATACTTTCTAAAAATGAATATACCATTTACCTGAATAAATTGTTTACAATAGGGAAAGGCATCAATGCACGGTCTGAATGACAAAAAAAGCCTATTGAACTTCACCTTTTACCGATCAACTCGATGATTCTAGGATACATACTCAACACTGTACAAATGATAAACAATCTGATTATTCAGAGACAACAATTCCATAAGCTGTGGAAACATCGCATAAGACTCATCCCAATCACCGTACACTTTTACAATAGCTTTCTATTTTGAATTCCATGATTTATTGTATGATATCTTATAGTTGTACAACTGTTGAATTCTTTCCTAAACAAGGGAAACATGAACATCCTGACATGTTCGTATCATCTCACAAATAACAGTAGATATAAACTCTGCATCAAGGGAAGAGTGATCTTGTGCCAAACTGGGATGCAGACAAGTCTGTGGGCCTTCAAATTTGGTTATCTTCCAACATCCATAATATTTATCAAATATTTCTCTTAATTTAAATTTACATTCTGACCCATATTTTTCACGACGAATGAGATATTTGGTCTTCTTTGACTCATCAACCACAAATTTGAAATGTCAGTCAATGTGGTATTGCTTTATCACATTTTTCATGGCCAGTTTAATTTCGAACTCCTTCCCAACATATATGGCACTATCATTTGATGTAGGCCTATTCCCTATAATTCCAGGGATTTCAGAAGCTTGTGTAATGAAATCCCAATAAAAATGTTGTTCATGAGACATTCCTTCAACTCAAGAACTCAAAACTGATGGCTGATTACCATTAACTGTTGGATGTAGTGTATGTCTATCTCTCAAAGGAGCCTCATAAAGTTCATTACCAACCACATCATCTCTTGATGACTCCCCATATTCTTCTTCCTCAGATAAAACTTATTTCACTATATCATCACACAATGGGATTCCATCTACATTTACTTCCAAATTTTGATCATCTTATCCATAACATTCTTCCACAAGAGTCATATGAGGAGGAGGCAATGAATAAGACTTCTCTGAAGGACCAACTTCTATAGTGCTCACAAAGCATGGTTCTATAGTAATCGATCGCACCACATCAATATCATACATGACAACAAATAATTCCATCAAACCATTAATATACTGTTGCTTGAATAATAGAGAAGCCTCCATCCAATCCTCATCATCGACTGTTGGGTACTCACTGTGCCACAGACGCTCCGGATATGGAAGATATCGGTATCTAATTGAAGCGAATGTTTGTTCAGTCCTCACTTTAACTGACTATGAATCTTATTAAAAATTGAATCCAATGTCATACAACCATGATGATTTACCAGTCGGGAAGGTGGCACACTGTAACTAAAACCCTACTCGATAAAAATTACCACATCGTTGAAATATATTTTCACAGACATAATTACCAATAATAAAATAATTTAAAAAATATTATATACTACATTAAAATTTTAAATTATTTAATTTGGTTTTGAGTAATTGATTATCTTGAGACTTTTTAATGTATTGATTTATCACTGTTAAGCTGTAGTGATTGTTATACTATCACAAAAGGCAAATTCAATATATTTTTTCACAATGTAGAATTACATATGAATATATAATCATGATTTGATATTGAGACTTAAAATTAGTTTATCATTATATGATAAACTAACCACAAACTATGGGTGGACTCTGGTCTCTATTATCAAATATCTCAGCAACCACCAATCTCTTGTCAAACAGCAACGCCTCCTCTCGAATGAGTTCTTTAATTCCACTTCGTGGACACCTCTTCAGGGAAGCCTGTTCGAGGAAACCTCTTCGGGGGTGTCTATATTTTAATTACAAATTTACTGACATGCATGTGAGGGGGTCTAGGGTTAGAAAATAAATAAATTTTTTTAAGCAGACACACAGGTCCATACACATACTGAGAGATGACTTTCAGGTCATCAATGCGGAGAAAATGAAATTATTACAAATTGAATAACCACATACAAAAAATAAAACATGCAATTTCAATTATGCATGGTTGATCATCTCAAGATCAGTCATCACCCATACCATGTTTTTTGGTATAATTATTATATTATCCATATTATATAACTTTATCTATTACTAAATGAATTTTATATTAATACTACACCACTTTTCCGAAAATTTAACTTCATGTGAATATATATATATAATTATTAATAACATTTAATAAATTTTATTATAACTTATATAATTGATATTTACATAAAAAACACTTTTGTTATTTTAAATTTTATGAAATTGTAATGTTTTTATTCCATGCTTCTACTTTTCAAAATATAAGTAAATATATTTTCTACTTTATTGATTAAAAATATTATTACTAGTAAATAAAAGAAATATAATTTACACTTACATCAAAACCATTTATTAAAACAAAATTCTCTTACATAAATTAATTTTCTTAAACATTCAACATTTTAAACATAACATAAAACATTCAATATTCAGATAACATAGATTCAAAAAAATAAATCTTACAAACATTAAAAATCCAGAAAATTAAATCATACAAAACATTACTCATAATGCATAACTTCTGAAATAAATAAATCATACACAAAATTAAACATTCAAATGAAATTAATAAACACAATTAAAACAATTAAAATGATAAATAGAAATTTTACCTCTATAAAAGCAGCAAATATTTGTTGAGAAATAATTTATATAGGGCACCGAAACAAAATCTAGAGGAGAACAATGGTTTTTGAAGGGGGGGACCCCTCCTTTTATAAACATTCTAGGTGGGATGCATGAACCCCGTTCACACATCCTTCAGCTGGTTTGCGAAGGATGCATGAATGGGGTTCATGCATCCCTATTGCGGCTTGGATATGAAAACGTCATTCACACATCCCTGACCCAATTTTAAAACTACTGGAACCCTGATCCCCTTTCCATAATTTTTTTATAAAACCCCAAAAAATTACTCGCATACAGACCTCAATCATTTCTGTTCCATAAAAGATACATTGAAAACCCTACATCAATTTATCAGATTTTACATGATTCCATATCATTACTTAATAAATTTAGCACACTTCTAATGTTTTATTTTAAATAGATCTCATTTCATTTTCTTTCATAAAACCTAGGTTGTATTTTGTTGTCCTTTGTTTCTTAAACCCTTCTTGAAGGTTCTCAAAACACACTTACAAAAATTCACCTCCTCCATGGCCATGTACATCTGGTACCAAGACAAAAAAACATTATAATGACCGTGGATGTGGATAAACAGGCCCTGCCCCACCTTCTAGGCACCAATATAAGGTGTATGGCCCCCGGAGTTTTAAAAAAGTTTATGTTCATGTTTATTCAATTTTTGGGTTCTTTTATGATTGCATGTGCTTGTTTATTGTGGTTTTTTGTGGTGGATTGATTGTGGTAATGACATATTATTCTTTATAAAGGATTTTATCGAGTTGGTCTGGAACAGATAGGTGAGATAAGGTATCATGATGTTGATGCTTCTTGAGTATCAAAGTAGATGAAGATTGGACGGTTGTTGCTAAGAATCACTGAAAATGAGGAAAACATCGCCATAAGAAACAGAACTATCACTTATTAGTATGTTGATATTATATATCAATATCACTTTAATAGTATAACCATGACTTCTAGTATCTAGTGACACAAATAGTCATGATGTTGCTTGATTTATTTTTTCGGTTCTGAATTTCCATCATAGCTTATTATAGTTTTTGAAAACTATATTTTTAATGTCATAGTATTTTGATTTTCTTTAATAGTCTTGCTGAATGGGGGAAACTTTGGAATCACCACTAGCATTGGTTTTCATCACATTAGAGTTGGGTTGAAATTTTTCTAGCTAGTGACAACAAGCCCAAAGAGGTGTCTCTTTGAGCATTAAATATTCTCAAACATGAATTCAATAATTTTCATTGTGGTTTTGACACAATCCTTCTGTTATAGAGAAAGATTTTTTAAATGAAAACCACCAAGGTGTGATCCACTATATGGATAACATCCTTTGATTTTAATATATTCTTTTTGGGGAATGTCACATGAATTCCTTAGGCTCCACAATAACACAAACACACATCAATAAATTGTTTAGTTGTTTTATCTTACCTTAATGTAATATATCCATTGATGGTCGAAAAATCTATCCTATTTTAGATGTTGACGTGAAATAATTATTCAATTTCTTTTTTCATAGTAGACTATTATTTTTTTAATATCATAGTAGACTGTTCTGCATTACTATCATATTAATAATATTTTGAATTAATAGTCATGTATTTTTTGTCTCAATTCTCAAAAACATTTAATTATATTTATGTGTGTTTTATGTGAGGTAGAAATAAAACAAAAACACTTTTAGTAGTTTATATTGTACTCTACCTATCAACATATTCTAATATTTTCAGGGTTTCACCTCAAAGATCATTGACAACAGAGTTTACATTATTTACTGGTTGGGTTTTCCTTTTTTTTCTATATCCCGGAACATAATTTATTTTCCAAGATTAATTTCATTAAGAATTACTAGTTATGGGCCTTTTAAAGAGTTTTTTTATGTGATTTGTCATCAACTAATTTTTTTTCCATTGGATACAATTTATTTGTCTTATTATAATTCCCACTCATATACCACTTCATCAAGTCAAAATGTGTATTGGATGAATCTATTTAGATAATTGATGTCACTGATGTAATCATATTTCCATTGTGATTTAATATCATTACATGATTTAATTCACCATGAATTGGTGAGGTGGCTAGGTAGAGAATGAATTTATTCTGGGTGATATATTTATTAGAGACAACATTTTTTTGTATGAACATTTTGAATTCTAAAAATGAAGAGGGTCCCCTTTTAAAAAAGAATTTTTTGTTGAATTCATTCACATATTTTTATAGTTTCACATTATATCGATGAGAAAATATTCCAAATTATTCTATTCCTTTCCACACTATCACTGCTAATTTCTGACAAAGAATTCAAATAGGAACCCCTATTTGGCACCATTGGTCTCTCTAGATGCTAGTATTGTACAATGCATGTAGATCTTGGTGGTGGAAAAAGGGGATGCTGGAAATTTTCACACCCATATATGCCCATTACGAAACTGATAATTTGATCATTACATGATTCCTAGAGTGGAGACCATTTCTATCAAGAATGACGAAGTGAAACTTCTTAATGAAGGTAACATAATGACGGTGTGAAAGTGGATGTAGTCCCCCATAATGGTTATGGTTTCCAAAAGTATCTGGATGAAGATACATGTAATATATCAAGTTCAGGTTCAACCATATATGAATCGGAGAGATTCTATCTGTTTGGTAGTGTTGAAGTAAGAAATTTCATAGGTTGGTCATATCCTTTTTACTTTGATTCTTCACATTTTTGTCATTCTAACTCATGGATGAGTAAATTTTGATCTGGTGAAAAGCGGAAGTATAGACTTCTAAGAGGCTTATAATTTTTGAAAAACATCCAAGAACATAAATATTTTAATTTTAGGCATTACTAATTCCCATCATCATTTATTAAAAATTTATTTTACCTCATAGATGTTTGTAATTAGATCGTTTTCAAATCTATGGAAGAAATTGTAAGTGAGGGTTATTCAATTTTTGAACAATTTGGGGTCGGCTGTTCAAATTTTCTTTTAATCAGTTTTGGACTGAATGAATATCTTTTATTTCATTGTTGAAACCTAAAAATATAGTTATATGATTTTATGAATTTGACCGGCATGTGTAGGGATTATGTATGATGATTTCCAAAATTCATGGAATTTTTGTTATGTATCATTTAGGTTTTCCATGTTCTTTTTTATTTTGATAGTTTCACTAATAGTGATTGGAGATTTTTATATTTTATTTGGTGATTTTTAAGTTCTAATGTGGAGTGATATTCCAAAATCTAGTACATATTTGAATAGTACACACACTGAAGGCTAGCCTCAAAAATGTTTTGGTTCCCAGTTTTATAATATGGATCATTCAAAGTAGACTGTAGGGTAAGATCCTTGTAGTGTCATTTGAAGTACAGAACATAACATTGATAAAAAATTCTAGCGCATCTTTTTCAAGAGAGCTGCTGGAGTGTGTTTTTACCGAGGAAATCAATTTTATGTTTTTTTTGGGGTTTTTTCATTTCATATTTTTCAACATTCATGAACTCATTGGGAAAACATTTCCATGGAATGAGGTGTTTGAAAAATTATTTTCTCCAATAAGCATTTTAAATCCTAGAATGTTCATCAGCAATGGTTTTGGTAGTCATCACTTCCTAAAAAAAGACGATTCTTCCTTGTATGTTCTGGTTATTGAGAAATCCCTTGAGTAATCAAGGAACTTGTTTTGAGAGCATCTTTGGGATCTTAATCCCCTTATAAAATAGAATCATAGGTACAAAGTTCATTTTTATTAAAAAAAAATTCATAAATTTAAAGATTATGTGATTGGTATTTTAACATGAAAGGAGATCATTGTTCCTTTGAAAAATAAAATACAAACACCGACCAATCTTATTTCCAATGTGCATGCAAACAACCTTGGGTGAATGTTTTCCTAAATTTTGTTATATAGATTATTTTTTATTAAAATTTCATAGCTTTGAAGTCTGAAATTTTGTTAATTGACTGTGTTGTGGGAACAAATTTATACTTGAATGAACGATAAATTGTTCTTATTCTTCAACTTCCCTCAATACCCATACAAGAAATTCGATTACTAGATAAAAAAAGAATTATTTGACAGACTCTTCATTGATTCCATAGGCAACCTCTACACTGTCTAGGTATAGAGAACTTGTAAGGATTATCAATGCTGATTGAGTTGGACTCTATCCCAGATTTTACAGGCAGCCTCAAACATTTATATATATCCAATTCTTTTAATGAGTCTAAAAAAGAAAGCTTTCATAGATTACTGGAAATCAATAACTGGATGAAAATGTTGGATTTCACAGACCATTACAAAAATTGATGAGGAACTCATTCTTGTGCCTCTTTCTTATTAGAATATGAAAACATATTGATTTAATTAGATTTGGATATTAAGTTGGAGATAATGGTTGATTTAGATTTTATTTTTATATAGTTTTATATTTTTAAACATTCACATACTAATTATGATATGGTATCAGGAACCTGCATTTAAGAATCGAGATGACCCACGTCATACCACCACTGTGACCTATTGATGATCGCCACCATCGTGGTCGTGTCATGATTATGTGAATTCAATTCCTAGACCACACTACTAGTGTGAACAACGACAACAAAAATGATTGTTTATGTGATATATACCATTTAATTTTTTTTTCAAATTCTTATCATAAGTAAAAACTGCTAGTCCCTTTTTATTAGGTGTTTCAAATAGGGACATGATGCCCAAATTTGGGTCATTCAGACTATCTATTATTCATATATCAACATGTTTGATTTAAAATACTCACTATTAAAATATTTTTGAATAATTATATTTATTTATATTTGGGTTTTAATTTATGCAGATATTTTTCATTTATTTGTGGGTATGCTCTTTGATTCTTTTGAGGTATATATTGGAGCTAAAGGGTGTAGAGTGGGTTCTAGGGAATGGATGGGAAACTTGCTGGGGCCTGGATGAGATATTCACTGTGGAATGTATGAAATTCTTTTTGGGGCATGGATGGACTAGTTCACTGGGGCATGAAGCTATTCATTGGGGCTATTCATTGGGGCTTGGATGGAGCTGTTCATCGGGGCATGAAAGAGATATTCACTAGAGATATTTGTTCGTAAGGATAATCTGGTCATTGGTGTTGGGGCAAGGATGAGCTGGCCACTAGTGATGGGGCATGGATGAGCTTCTCACTAGAGCTGGGGCACAAATGGGATGGTCTCTAGATATGTTTTCTGATACTGATGCACGAATGGGCATTGATGGGGCATAGGGTGGGTGTGGGGATCCTGTTGATGTTGGTGGGTTCAAGTGGGATAAAATGGACCATCTTGATCATGTGTTTCTTTATTTATTCAATTTTTATTAAATTTCATTATTAATATAATTAATTTATTTTCTAACATTGAATATGTGTGATTTCTTTATATGATAAATTAAAAAACATAAGATTTAATTTTACTGGAATTTTTTATAATATTTATTCAAATTTAATTTATAAACAGATTATATATGTTGGTAACAATATTACAAAAATAAAAATTTGTCATAATTATTTGTTGTTGGACACTTTAACCAACATATTTATTATCTGTTGGTATTATTATTATAGTAATAGATCAATTTTATCTATCACAAATACAATAAGCAAGACTGTTTTTACCATCTATTTAGTGATAGGGACATATATGTTGGAAAAATGTTTTACCAACATAAAATGTACTTTTTCCAATAGATATTCCCATGATTGAATTTGATAAATATTTTTCAGTGTGACTTTTCTCTCTTAGTCATATGTGATGACATGAGAATTAGACCTTATGCCTAAACAAAAGATTGTTGGTGCACCTTACTAAGCTGCCTTTTACTTTTGGCACTGGTATACATATATTTCTTATGCAGTTGCCTCCTTTATAATTTATGGCTTAGGAGGAAGAAATTGGTATAGAACTGTTGTCTGTTATGAGACTAGATATAAATTTTAATTATTAATTGTTTTATCACTCTGGATTTATTTTATATAGAATAATTCATAATTTATATTACATTGTACGGATTGGACTATACCGTTTGGGTGCCAGACTACTAAGATTTATATCTCAAACTCTACTCGAGTAACCTTGGTAGAAAATTTGACATGATATTTGTAGGATCTAGGGTGATAGCTGCATTGCCTATATATGGGAGTTAGGAGAAAAGGAATAAGCTAGATCTCATGATGCCCGTGGAGATTGCCCTCGGGGATTTGCTATTATTTCTAAATTATTGTACTGTATTGTCAAGAATGACGTATTGTTTATTGCTTTTAGTTGTGTATCTTCACCATTACAGACATTCATTTGTTGTATAATCTGGCATTGACCCCATTTATTAAAATTGTAATCATTTTCATACAATGCTTTGTCAATTATTTACTACCATTTTTGCAGCCCTTTCTTCCATTTATTTACTACTTCCACTATTGTGTTCTATTTATATTTTGTTATACCCCTGTGACACTATAATAAGGTGGTATAATCTCCCCACTAAATCACCTTTACATAATTGACTCTAGTCAAAGCCTATGGTATATGGGGAGGCGTGCCTGAGGTCAGGTGACCCACTAGTACAGCCACCATCTTAGAGGTGACCCGGGTCAAAATGTTTCCATGTGGTATTATAGGTTTATTTTCCATTGTCTTACTGTTTTGGGTGGTATATAGGAGACTAGGAATGTGTCAGTGCTTAGTTAATAGTCATGCTTAGAATGATCACCCCATGTACGAGAAATGATCAAGTGCCAAGGCTTGGGAATTGATGTTCATACATTTTGATATTACAATTGATATGATTTCACCTTTATTGATTGGTTCAATTTCCATTTTTATGGATTTATGGTGTTTATGGTATTTTACCCTTAGCATGTTAAGGCAATGAGGAAGCATTGCATGCATCATAACAGGCACATAAAAACTCACATGCCATGCATAGATCCATTCCATGTAGTTTTATTTTAGGATTCTAGATGATTCAAACTGTGTGCCTTGAATATATGCCATGTATTTTAGTTATTTATCATGCCTGTTTAGATACCATGATTCAAGAATATATTTTTCAGTCTATCATGTTCCTATGTTACTAGTTTACTAGAATTTTTGCCTTGTATCATGATTCTCTTTATATTAGAATGTCTCTATGATTAAAATGTCTTTCTTCTATGATTACAACATGTATCTATCTATTATCTACTTTTAGTTACATTATAGCTTATTTGATATGTAATAGGTTGTTTTTTCTAAAATTTATTGGTTACGATTTAACGAGAGCCAAATATAAAAAACTATAAAGTGTATGGGTGATTTATAGGATGGTAGATGGCTGCCCTTATTGATATGATATTATGTATTTGAGATTCTTATAATTTTAAACAAATTGGTTAACTATCTGAATTCAAAACTATGCCCAAGTAGGCTAGTTGTCACACATTGCTTATGAGATAAACCGATATGGGTGTTGTGACAATTAATAATTAGAAACTACTTTTGGGTTACATTATGATCATTCTAGGTCATCTGAGTGGGACCCTCATAGGTTTCCTTATATGTTAAAAGTATTTGGTTTTGATAAATTTCCTAATTATGATGTGTCATCAATAAAAGTTTAATGTTTAAAAAGGATGTTAAATGACCCTTTCTAATTTTTCTTTGAGCTGATTGTGAAAAAAATCATTCGCCTAGTGTGTTTGGGTTTAAATGGGTACATGATGATTTGAAATAAATATTTTAAATGTTAAATGATTTAATAAGAATAAATGTAATTTAATGTGATTGGATTTAATGCCTAGTGACATCTTTTAAAGTGACGTGGTGTTAGAGTCAATGCTATTTCTTCATAAGGGACTAGCCCGTGGTAGGTAGCTTACTTATAACTTAAAAACATTTATAATACTATGTTTTTCTTTCTTTTGGTGTTTTTTGTGTTCCATTTTATCAATTAGGATATTTACTTTCTAAATGACCCCCTTGATCGGACAGATGGTCATGGAATCATTTACATTTGTTTCAATCTTGAGCATCGAATAATGCTCATTTTAAGAAGGTTAGAAATGCCTCAGGCATGGTTAACTTCTTCATAGATTATTCTACCCACTCTAATCCACAGTTATTTATGACTCAATGCATCATCATATAAGTTAAAATTCATCTTTCTTCAACATCACCTCAAGGTGGTATACGTTCACATACACGGTGCCCATCGATTGATTTATAGTGTTACGAACTAGATGGGTTTGGTGTAATCGTTAATCGTTGTGCTGTAAAATACATCTAAGGTCATCTCTGTAGTAGGGTGACCTGGACGTTAAAGGAATCAAGTTCATTCCAATTCTTGGGATGACTTTTAGAGACTCATATGGTTTCTCACATCGGTCGGTTTGGTTTTGGTTTTCATTCCAATTCTTTAATCACAACACACTTTTGAGAATCTAGTCTATATATCATTTTTGACGATCTGGACACTCTTAAGGTGGAAAGTTTCATATCAATTCATTTATATACATGTCCTTTCGGGTATATGGAACAGAACAAAATAGGACCATTAAAAAAGTTTCGGGCTGTCTTAAATACTAAAAATATTGTGAGCATTAAAAAATGTTGGTTCTTGCTTGGTGACATGATGTTGGTGTAGTTGGTGGTGTATGAAACCTTCAGGTAATGTCATTGGTACTGGGTGGACTGTAGTGGTTAAGCTTGAATTATCACGGGTTTCCTCGAGTATTAAGGTTTCAGTGATTGGTTAATGATGGCGCATTAGCCGATAAAGATGAGTTTCTTCATTGAAGTCAACCGGTTATGGTTTGATTATTTTGATTTCAACAGTAGTGTATGTGTGGTTGGAAGATGTTTAAGTCCCTTTAGTGTATCCTACTTAACAGTGATCATGTCCTCTATCTTGACATCGTCGAGGTTTGTTAAGGGATCATCGATCTTATACAACACATATATTTTTTAAAAGATACTGAGCAATATCTATCTTGTTTCACATAGAACATGTGGTTCTTATTGAATTTTGGTTAGTATTGAGTGACCCTTGGATTCCCATATAGAAATACCTTAGATGAAGTCTTGTACAATAACCGTTTCTTTTAACTTGTCCACCAAGCCGATGCCACTCTAGGATTAGTCAATGTTGTGATGTTGACCTATTGGCTTTTTTCAAATGTCTCACTCCTAAACATGGTGTATGGAGTACATTAGGTTAGTTCCATATACTTCTATCATTCCAATCGTAGGTTATCCTAGATTTTTTGTTGGGCTCGGTGAGGCTTAAATCTAAGAACATCACTAAAAGTCAGGTATGGACTTCTGTGGACATGTTTGTGGTGAATGTGAGATACCTTGAAAGAAGGAATCAAATTTTATATTGCTAAACACTAGATGTATATGCCGATAGTTTCTAGAATAGTCGGCTAGAGTGGCTCGACTAGTTGTCTCTCTTGTCCAATGGAGCATTTAGTGAAGGATTGTTTTTGGTACGTCTTCAGAAGAGACTAGTGTGGTTTGTGTCGGCCAAATATTTTCAGGAAAACTAGACTGACATGGGATTCGAGGTCGACGGGAAAAAAATCAATTTATTCATTATATAAATCACATGAGAAGTGTCACTCGATTGCTTAAGGGCATATTTGGTGAGAAATTTCAATGTTGGAAGGTGTTGTGGCTTGGAATTTCCCCATTCTATTGTTAAATCCTTAGGTGAGAAGTACCTTTTTCCTAATGTTTAATGAGATGAATACGTGACTTTGTCTGTAGCTAAATGAGCTTAGGTAAGATCTATCTTTGGGTTTCAATTGGAAAATGAGCATTGGATCAGATCTTTATGGATTATTTTCCTCTTTCTTAACCAATGATTGAATGTGCGTTGCGAATCTTTAGATGCAACATGAAATTTTTTGTGAGACTTCATGACCATTGTAGGTTGGGTGATATTTACGTTGTTCCTGAAGGCTACTCGGGGATGAAAAGTTCTAAGGTGGGAAGGTTGTAAATTCCTGCATTTTGAACCGAATAAATAAGTGAAGGAATTTAAATTTTTTATTAGCTTGGAATATCATTTATAAAACCTGTGTGTGAGAACTCGTTTTTTAAGAGTTGATTCTATGAGGTGTTTTTATTTAAAATAAGTTATAATTAAATTATATTAAATTTCAAAGTGGGAAAAATTAAATGAAAATTAAAGAGTAATATAATAAAAAATATTTCAATAATAATAATAATTTAATTATTATGATTTTTCTATTATTTTTATTATGATTAATATTGTTATTATTTTTATTATAAGTTGTATTGTGGTTTTATTTTAATCCCTCAAAAGAAGGGGCTCCTCTCCCTTCTCCCCCTCTTGGAGCATGACACACACTAGACCCCTCATCATTCTAGGTATGTGTCCTCCTCCCAATAACCCAAATAAAGATCCCTTCCAGCTCCTTCGGTTGGACCCCCATACAATGTGACCCCTCCTTGGCCTTGACCTTCATGTGGTGTGATACAACCCCCTAGCCAAGCCCCTATAGAAAACACCTTCCCCTCGTGGTATATCCTTTTTGTAACCATTTTCTTCCTATTTATTCACGTTTTCTCATCAATTTTTTTAGGTATGGTACTTATATTCCTCCCCCTCTATCGCTTTGGAAGTTTTCTTCTCTTTCATCACCTATTAAGGTTTGGCTAAAACCCTCGATTAGGGTTTTATTCCTGAATCGTTATTTCTTGTGGTTTAGGATTGTGAGAATGGTCACCAAGACCAATTCTTGTGGATTCGGTCAACCTTAACTGACGACAAGTTGTTTTGGGATGTTTTGGTTCATGAACGCCATCTAAGGTGAGGTATTATTCTTGTTGTTTGGTTTCAAACCATACAATTTAGGTTCTCTAATTGTTTTAAGGTCCTTGGTAATTTAATTTTTAGTGCATTGAATTAATGATATATATATATATATATGAAGGTGTGTTCAAGCAACTGTGGGATGGTTATGAGTGGTATCAAACTTTTTGGTCAAGTGTTGAGTATTACATAAATTCCACCGTAAAGTAAGATCCCTCTCCAAGCCTCTTCAATTAAATAATGCTTTAAATTTCATTTAGAAGCTTATTAATTTTGGTATTTATATTGAATTGAATTGGTATAAAAAATGTTAAAAAACAGAAAAAGAGTTGTTTTATAAACAAAGACAGGGTTTTATAATAAAACCCCTTTTTAAGGTGCACTACCTTTAATCTAAGAAGTATATATTACATATTTATATCGTGTTTTTTGTTCTTATTACATTGGGTTTTATATTTCATTGATTTAAACATGGTTGGTTAGTGTTTACCCTCCTTGACAAGAATTATCATTTTAGAATCAATGTTTAAATATTCACAAAATAAGTGTGGATAAATAATTTCATGTTTTCTTATAAAACCCCTCTGTTGAGGTGCACTGACTTGAAGAAAAAAATATAGTGTTATACTATTATATTTTCCATTATTATTCCCTTGGTGTATCTTTATGCTTGCGATTATAATTATTAAATGCAATTCTTGTAAACGAACCATCTTGGTTATTTCTTAATGATTTTTCTTCATTGAAAAATTATAGATGATCCAAGAAACCTCCAAATTTTGTGGATCAACATTTAATTAGAATTCCTAGTGTAGGGCGTCTACCCTATGCCGCTTACTTTGTCACTTATGTCATGTCACGCCTTGGTGATGCTTTCTGCACCCTTCCGGTGATGCCTTATTATCGCTTATTAAATATTTTGGTTTGTTCTATCATGCCCGTTGTAGCCTTCGATTATTACAAAACCCATTCGGGGTGTTCGCCATGCCTCTTGGCCACCCATTTGCATGTGCCCAACCAAAATGGACTTTTTCCTTTTCCATTATGTTATAAATGTAATTTGATGGTTTGAATTGAATTTAATTCTTGAACAAGCTTGTTATCTTGTAATATTTAATGTCATCCATATCCTATGGTTCAGGGCATGTTAATAACATGTTCTTTTGTTTATATTCTATTTCTCATAAAAGTGCCTAATTCATATTACCATATTTTGTGGATTGATCTATATTGTAATATTGTTTGATTTAGATATTATAATGATAACATTTTTAGGTAATTATTGCATTCTTTATTTTATGCTAAATTCCTTATGTCGTGTTGATGGCTAGAATTGTTTTACATGATTTCATGAATAGATTTTGGCTCATGGTGTTTATCTGATAGCATGATTTATGTATAATCTTTCCTTGTGATACATGTATTGATGTTTTCCTAGTAATGTGATTTGGACACTATGGTTCACCTAATACAATCCGGGTGAGAACAAGAGTTTACTATCAAGGAATCATGGATGGACTCTTATACTCAGGTGTTTATACCACGATGTTCCAGGGAATTTATTTTTTAGGATCAACAGGAAAGGGCTTCCCTATGGGTTTTTATTATACTATTGGGTGATACAGTTTCTCTAATGGACAGCCAAGGATGGTTTTGTTGTTTAGATGGATATGTCAAGCCTCAAAAGATACTCAGTCCCCATATATGAGATACGAGAGATGAACTGATGGTTTTCCATCCAATGAGCAATAATTGGACTTTTAAAAGGATTAACTTGGAAGAAATTGTGGAATTTGATATAATTTAAGGGATGTACCAAAGTGACACCTCAGGGAAGGGATCAGACTCCAACTCTATATTTGATTGAATTGCATTGAATGATATATTTTGGTTAAATTTCTTGTTCTATACGTGTTTATAATAAATATAACAGAGAATGGACTTGTGAATTTTCTCTCTTTATTGTTATCATACTTATGTGATGACATTAGAATTAGACCCCAAGCCTAAGCACAATATTGGGGGGGGGGTGCACCTTTTTGAGTTGACTTGTAACTTTGGAACCTGTATACATATATTTTATGTGTAGTTTCCTCCTTTATAATTTATGACATAGGCCAAAGAATGTTGTATGGGAATGGTGTCCATTAAAAACCCAAAAATATTTTTATTGCTAATTTGTTGACACTCTGTATTTATTTTATACGGAACACTTACTAATTTATATTGTATTGTATGGATTGGGATATACACCATGAGTGATGGCCTACTGAGATTTATATCTAACCCCTTGCTTGGGTACCATTTCTAATCAACTAGGACTTATATTTGCAGGATCTATGTTGACTGATGCATTTCTTTTATCTGGGTGTTTGTAGAAAAAGACAGTACTGGAGCTCAGGATGCTCATAGAGATCACCCTTAGGGCATTTCTATTTTTTATTTTACTATGTTGTCATGAATTCCTTATATTCTTTACTACTTTTAGTTATGAAACTTGTCCTTGAAATTAATTCATCAATTGTATAATCTGGCATTATGAACATTTATTAAATTGCCAATTATTTTTATCCCTCAACTTTTACAATTATTTTCCACTATTTCACTACTCTGTCTTCCATTTATTTACCACATTACCTATTGTATTATTTTTATATTATATAATGTAGTTTTGAAACTATGATAAGAGGGTATAGTCTACCCACTAAATCTCCTTTATACCTTCACTGCTATTTGACAGCCTCTAGAGTACAGGGAGGCATGCCTAAGGTCATGTGACCCACCGGTCTGACCATAGTCGTAGAGGTGAGTCAGGATGGGATGTTACAAGATACATAAGAATAACATTAAAATAAGGGTTTGAGAATATTATAATAGCATTTTTAAACCATAACCTCTATATAAAAAAAATTAGAATCTTGAGTCCTGACATAAATATTAGAATATCAGAATACATGAATCATAAGGGAAGCAAAGAACATTATCAATGAAATAATAAAACTCAAAAAATAAATATAATTGTGGAAGACATATAAGAATATAAAATCATTTTCATAGTAGTTTTGGATCACTAACAATGATATAAAATTGAATGGGTTCACTCCCCAAACCATCATAGTAGTCAAGGTTCACTCCCAAGACCATCATAGAAGAAATATTCCCAAACTAAACATGGTTAAATCCCCATTCTACTCTTCCCTATATCATTAGATATAAGGCTTTACCCCTTTAATTGAAGGGAGATATAGATCCCAACCATCACATATTAAAATCAAATATTAGTGTTCTACTAGATCATAAAACATTCATCATATCATAACCCTTGATATGAAATTGGTTCCATCAAAATTTCAACATATCATAGCCTATAGAAAGTAGAAATAGTTCTTAATAATTTAACCATTTATCATAGTATAAACTAGGAAAATAAGTGGTCTTTTTAATCATTTCACACAGTATAACTCATTGAATAAAAAATGTATTCATAAATATTTTTTCATTATAAACATAATCCATTCAGAAAAATAATAAAAATTGCATCCATGGATCATATACCTTGTAAAGAATACAAAAAATTAAAAGACATTATATTAGATGGAAAATTATTTTTGAATATTACTTGGAATATTTCACAAGGAAAATAAAATTTCATTGAAAATCATTATTTCTAAAAAAAATAATTAAATATTTTGGAAATACTTTTAATTGAAATTAAATTTGAAAAATTATTAAGGAAGCTTTAAAAATAATTTAATAAAATTCTTGTGGAAAATATCATCACCAAATGGAAATTTTAAAAAACAATTTTTTCAAAATAACCTTGAAAAAATATAAAAGATTCTTTAAAAATAATTTAAAACGTTTATTGAGGAAAATATACATTTCGAATTTGAAAAAACATTAAAAAACACATTTTTCAAATCATTTCTTTGAAAATAAACCTGAAAACAAATAAAGGAAAACATTTAATTACTAAATTAGAATTGTTTGGGAAAATATTTCATAAAAATGGTGTTCGACCGTGGAGAGAGATAAAAAATAAATAGAGAAAAATGTTAGAAACATTTTGGATAACTTTTTCTGAAAACATGGTTTGCAGAGAAAAAGGGTGTTCGACCGAGGAGAGAGATAAATTTAATTTTTCATAAAAACATTGTTTTAACAATTGAGTACATAAAGGGAGAAAAATGTAGTGAAAAAATATATTATAATTACATAAACATAGGAAAAAAGTTCATGAGTTTCTTGATAAATGTATCATAGTATTTTATCAATGTAAGAATAATAAAAAACAATCCTAATAAACGATGAGATTGTAAGATAAAACTCTTAACACATTGGTATCATTGAATCGTAAGACCCATTAAACCATAATGTTAAATTAAACTTCTAATATCATGATAATAAATAAATTAATTATATTACATGTAAAATGTGATGTATATAATTTTCATAAAAAGTGATAGGTGAATAAAATAACATATGTCTCAAAGAATGCGAATTGGGAAAAAAATTTCTTACTGATTTGGTATCTTTTGAACTATAATCCCTTTGAATGAAATATAATAAAAATGGAGAGTAAAATAAAATTAATTATAATTATAATAACCATAAAATACATTAATGGAAATTATATATGTCACATGAAAGAAACAATTGGTGAATATGGCTTCTATATCATAGAAAATAAAATGTGAGATGAATATCTCTTACCGCTTTAGTAATATTTGGAATCATAATATCCAATAATTAATAAACTCATATACATATTTAATATCCTTAAAATAATGATGTTAATTATATAATTTCTGAAATTAGAAGCATATACACCACACAAAATAAATTAGTGGTGAATTTCCATATGTCTCCCAGAAATAAAAGATAGTTTAGAAATCCTTTAGCTTAAGTGTTGAATTCCATCATACATGTTCTAACATAATGTAAAATAAATATATGATTAATATAAATATATTATTGATTAATTATTATGTATCATGTCATATATGATTTACTTATGACCATTTATTACCCATTTATTTATAATTCTTTATTAAAATCACGTTTTGGGGAATAATAACATTGTTTTTTGAATATGTTTTGATTTTTTATATTGGTCCTATTAGTTTGATCATGTATTCATAACTTACAAACAAATAATAATGAACTAATTATTATATTTAAACATAAATTATCCTTTTATAAATAATCATGAAATATGGTTTTGAAAAATTAAGTATGTTACAATCATGGAGACGATAGGTCGTACGTATGTGGGAGTAACATTTCCTTTTTTCATCGATCATTAATGAAACGATGTAAGTAATATTTTGTATTTAAATAATGATAATAATATCATAAATAACATATTATTTATTTAAATTTACTTATACATATCATTCATGTGGTTTGGTGATGAAAAGAGAGAGTCACATCGCTTCTTGATGGTGATAACCTATATGTACAGAAAAGACCTTATCATCATTCATCGAGTGAAAAGATAAGAAAGAAAATTATAAATTATCTTTTAATAGTTATAAATTGTAATTAATATAATAATTATTTCATTTATATCATATATATTTACTAAATTTATCCACATTATCTTCCATGTAATGCATTAGTGAAAACAAGTCATATCGCTTTGCGTGGTAGTAGTACACCGTACACACAAGCGATGTTATCATAACCACTACAGAATGTAATGTAAAAGTAACATATGATATAAATACTCCAAATGTATAATTATTTTATTAATAAATTTTATATACTCTATATCCATCATCATACATAGCCCTGATAGGCGGTAATGTAAAAATCAATGACCTCTATTCACGAGTTGGTAGTTTTTCCTAATCATAAATGATGATTTCATAACACATTTCATGGAATTAGAGATAATTTTAGGTAATTAGATTAAAATAAAAAAATCTCAGTATATAGAATATTATAATTTAATTATATATTTTTTGTTTAATAATAATTGAATGTCGTGGTGGAAGAAACACAATTAAAATGCTTATTGAAGAACATTACCTCTTTTTTCGACTAACATCCATAGGTTTTCACAAAAATCCTTCCAAGGATAGTTTTTTGAAATGTAAAAGGACTATATTATGATATGAGGGAATTTGGGAAGTTTTTTTTTCATTTATTTTTCAAACTAAAAGGTTTTTATAGAGTTAAGAGGAGAGGATAAGGGGTGGCCTTTTATAAGTGAAGAGGGTGGCACTCTTGAATTTTTTGAAAAGGAAAACGTTTACCCATGATTTTAACAAGAAAATGGTCTAAAACTGAGTATTGTCGATAATTATATATTATAGGGTAATAATAAATCAATAAAATATAAGTTATATATGTTTTTATTTCATTTTAACTGTTAACATTTTAGTTTAACCCTCTAATAAAACCATTTTTACCTTAATCGCGTAACTAATTATTCCTATTCGTTATGGTAAAACATTAAGTCAAAATAATTGAGTAATATAAATTATTATGATTCAAATTATGTAATATATTTTTCCAAATTCCTTTTATATAATTATAAAATATTAATTTAAAATTAATCGCGTAGACGCGACTAGAATGCGAGTTTTCAAAGAGAAAAAGTTTAAATGATTACAAGGTTTTTATATCCAAATTCAATATGAAAATGATTTACATTACCTCATTTGGATTAAAATAATCATAATTAATTTGTTTAATATAAAAAAAATTATAGTATATTTTATCTTTATAAATAATTTAAATCAAACAGATGGTTTCAATTAAAATCTAGTATTCTGCACAATTCATCATAAAATAATTTTTCCAAAAACTGTTAAAACATTCATCCTAAGATAATTCTTATATAATGATTTAAAAATGATTTTAATTATTTAAAATCAATTTAATAATTTTTTTAAAATCTATTTTAAAAATAAGTTTGAAGAATGGTGGTAAAACAACTTTTTAGGAAAATACAGTTTTAACCATAAAATTGGATTTACTTTTGTCTATAATATAAAATCACATAATATGAATTTTAAAAATTTTATTGATTATATACTATATAAGTTTCATTAAAATAAGTTAATGTAAAAGATGTTTTTTTTCATTAAAATGGTTTTTCTGAAAAAAAATCCTTTATTTTGAAATGGGTTTTAAAGTACATTTTTACATAATTGGTCCCCACTGAAATATTTTTAAAAAAAATCTAAAACATAAATTTTCAATAATTAGTTAGTCCTATTCAAACCCAAAATTCCGATTTCTTGTATATATCTAAAATTTTAGAAAATAATATTTTAATAGTATATCACATTTTTTTAACTCAGTGTTGCGCTTGATGCAAGCTATGATTAGTAATGAATGTAACATGTGATGAACTCATTATTTTTTATAACATGTGATAAACATAGTGTTTCATGTAATGAAAGAATAACTTTATTGTATGTAATTGAAAATATTGAAAATATTAGATTCATTGGAAAAAAATATTTCACCAAATCTCGGGGTGTTACTTTTCTTCATCGATTGAGTTTTTTTGACTCCTATTTATTTTAAATTTCTCATAAAGTGATTATCATTTTATTGAGATAAATTGAGTAATGTATTTATGATTTATTTATGTGGTTGTTCGGAACCTTGTATGATGGTTTTTGTGGTTATTTAGTTGTGCTTGATTCTAAAGACTTGTTTTGAAAAAATAAGGGAATATTATTAAATATTATATTTCAAAACGTGGGTTTTATGGATTGTTCGAATGATTATATTCCATTGGTTTTAATGAAATGTTTAATAAAATACTTGTTTTCATTATGGTATTTCGAAAAATTATTAAATGGTTAATTGAAATGATACAAATTTTTTCCTTTTGGGAATTCTAGAAAGTGATTGATATCAAAAGGGAGTTCTGAATGTGTTTCAAAATTAAAATTGACATTCTTTTTGAAAAAAGTTAAAAATGTTTTAAAAAAGGGATGTATGTTGTGATGAGGATGGATTGGATTATTTTATTTTAAAAAATAGAAAATAATTTTGATTTTAATTTTGTGGCATACATTTATTTGGTGATTTGATTTCCATATCACCATATAATTTTTAAATAATATAATTTTTTATGTAATATATGACACACAATACCAAGATTAAACAGACCAAAAAATATTATTTTTCAAATGTGATCATTATTACATAGATATTAAATCGTGATAAAAGTATATGATTATCCAAATTATTATATATATATATATATATATAATTTTTTGACTAATAAAATATCTTTATTAATGATAATGCAAAAAATAACTACATATTTCGTAAAGTCATTTTATGATTCAAAAAATTATTTTCTACTAAAATGCGTGTTATTACTTTTTTGGGAGAATATTATAATTTATTTTCGGAAATTTTAGGAAAGTTATTTTATAAAAATAATTTCAATTCTGAAATCATCATATCAAAAATATCTTATGGTGAAATGTCTAGATTGATGTGAAAAGTTTTATTTTCCAATGAATAGTGATAAATTACTATTTGTGAAAATATTTTTTATTTTAAAGTATTTATAAAGTAAAAGTAATATTACAATTATTTTTAAATTATAATTATATAATTTTTATTAAAATGATACAATTATGTTCTTTTGAATGAATTTAATAATGGATTTGGATATAAAAACAGGTTTATAATTAAATGAAGTTTTTATGAAAAAATTGTTTTATGCTGCATTTTTTATTTTTTTGTTAAATTAATTTATTCTACATCATGGAATTTAATATTGAAAAATGGATTCCACATTTGGAATCAGGTGGTCCAAAATATATTAATAGGTCACTGTGACTTTTAATCATAATGAATAGTAATAGTAGAAAATTTTCTTAATCATTATAATGGAAAATGAGTTTATTAGGGTTAAAAGTAATATAGTAATGCCTCAAAATGAAACAAAAACATGAATTTATCCTATATTATGAGTTTATTTCTCCCAATACAATCCTATAATCTAATATATGTATTTTTTACCATTTTCCTAGATAATTACATTTATAATATTTATGTAATAAATAAAGTAAAACATGTCTTTCTCTTTTCTTTAATATATCTTAAATTTTTATATAAGTAAAAAAAGATTATAAGTTCAGTTATAAATATTCAATTTAAAAATAAATGATTTTTCATAATGTAATTTATTTTTAATTTTTATAAATGTAATAATCGTCTAAATTCATATGTTAATCTAATATATTATTTATTCAATTATTAGAAACATAAAATAAGTCATTTTAAAAATATTGAAAGTAATGTAATTTTGAAAAATTATTTTTTTCAGAAAAATATCTTACAGTGGATATTTTTAGCTATTATATTCTAATTTAATTTTTTTCTTGGTGTATTTAAAGTCAAATTAAATGAATAGTATCATAAATAAAATTAATAATATTTTATGAATATTATATTATATTAAATTATTTAAAAGTAATATAAATATTTAAATAAGACAGGATGGATTATATATAGCCTAAAATTTAATCCCTTTTCAATTTATGACCCATTTTTTATTGTATCTAAAATTATAACCCTTTAAATTTGCAAAAGGCATCACCATGGTTAAGATTAAAATATGTAAACTAAGTGGTTATGCAAAAAGATATGGTTCAATACACCACATAAACATGTAAAATGTTTATTTTTTTATGTGTATTCAACCCCATATTAAATTATATTCAAATAACATAATTTGTCAAAGCATATGGCATGATAATGAATTTATTATAATTTAATATTTTATGAGATTCCAAAGGAGCCCCTCCCCACAATTATAAATTGGCACATCTTCTTCTTACATATTCACACATTTTTCCCCTGTATCTCTACCATAATATGAATAAATACCTATTGAAATTCATTATACACATTCTAGAGGTGTTGTTACTCCCAAAATACCTACCCTATGATCATTAAGATAAGATCTAAAGGAGTCGTTTCAAAGAAGCGCTAATTGACTAAAATTTTCATTTTTTAATTGTTATTTTACCTCATCAATATATATTGTATTATTTATAAAAAAATAAATTAAGTGTCATAAATATAATTTAATATTATTATTATTATTATGAAACCACATTTATTAACCATATTTCCATCAGATAGGAATGGAAAGTATCACTTGTGCATTTGATGATGTACCGTCTCCACCTTGGGATACAATTATTTTAACATCATCATACGTCATGTATGGTTATTATGATGGTTTTAAATCATATATGTAATATTTATCACTTAATTATGAATCTGGAATTATAATATCATATATATTTTCATTTATTCCAATGCATTAGAAAATGATAACATCGCTCGTGTGTACGTGTGGACTACCACCTCCACGAAGCGATGTGATTCATTTGTAATTTCAACTAAATATGGATGTTAATAAGTATAAATATATAGAATATATACATTATATATTATATTATAATGATTTTTAAATGTTAATTATTAGTTACCCTTCTTTTCTTCATTCTTTGAAAAGTGAAAAGAGCGTTCATGCGTACATACGACTTACCATTTCCTTAAACAGTGAAATTAATTTTTATATGTATAATTTTATATATGAATATAAATATGTATATAATTAATATATATTATATTAATATAATTATCAAAATGTTTGATATTATTGAACCATGATCAATGTATAAGGATAAAAACTACCAAACCAAAAGATACAGAAAAATGAAGTTGATATCATCTAACATAATGATTTTAATAATGAATTAATAATAAACAGGAAATCCTTGTTTATAAGTAAATAATATATGGTATGATACATGTGATTATATATCTATAATATATTTATAATATATATATATATATTTATAATATATATATATTTATTATGTAATAGTTTTGAACATGTATGATGGAAGTTGGACCTGACGTATATGATTTTTGTCTCAGATTTATCCATATCAGACCCATGCCATACTCACCACTTGTTTTATCAATGTGGTGTATATAATGACTATGAATATATTTTATTATTATTGTTTTGAAATTTTTTTGGTTTAACAGATCTATATAATGTAATTTCTTTCAGGGGGCTTTCAATTAAAATGTAACAAAAGCGGTAAGGGTTTTATTTGAGAGTATCTTTGTTTATGGGGATTCTTTATGATTAAGTTTCTCATAATTAAATACTATGATATACCTATAAAAAACTCAGGAATTTTATTTTCCTCTAGTTATTTATTGATAATAAATTGTTTTTCCATTTTCCACACTTTAAAGAACTCAAGAGTTAAAAATAACATTTTTAAAGAAAATTGATTTTATTTCTCATTTTGGTCAAAAAACCATTTGTATTCTATATACATGTTTTCTAAAAATATTTTAGAGAATTATTTTAAAATTAAAATTTCATTTTATTAAATTCATTTTTACCAATTATTTTGTTTTTATAATTTTTTTAAAAATAAATAATCTTTTCATTTTTTGAATGAGTTACTTTTTGAAATTTAATAAAAATGTGAAAGGGATGTTTTCTTTAAACTTATATGATATTAACTGAATTTCCCACCCTTATGATTTCTCAATACAATAAAGATTCCATTATAATTTTCAAATGATATTTCAATAAAAAGATTATTCACAATATGTTGCGAATTTATATTTTTTAATAGTGATTTTGAAAGTGGAAAATTTATTTACCTCAAGAATTTTTTAATGATATTTTAAAGGTATTTATATTAATAAAATATAAAACCCTTGATTTCACAAATGATTTACTGGGAATTTGACCCAAGGTTACCATCCTTGTTATTTTTCAAGATTTTATATGATTATAATGAAAATATGTCTATGAAGCCTATTTATTTTATAAAGGATTTTCTATGACAAATTAATGTAAGGATTTGGAAACCCATTTCCATTACATAAGTCATTCCATGGTGAAATGATTATGAAATCACTTCATTCAGAATTGATGATAAAATTAAAGTTTTTTTATTTAGTTTCCCACATCCATATATTGTTCATTATGTGCTGGGTGGGCCCAAAAATATATACCCCTTTAATGCCTTGGGTAAAGATGGACAATAAATGAGGTAATTATGGTATACATGAACCTGATTTGATGTGCATAATTTCCAATATGGATAGAGATTTCATATGTATAATTTTATGCATGGAATTGGTTTTCATTTTCATATGGTTATATAAAAACATGACTTTGATTTTCATGAGATCATGAATGGACCTAGTTTTATGTTCATTGTTTTATCTAAGGGTCTAATTTCAAGTCCTTAATATAATGACTGAACCTATTTCTATTTAAACATGTTCGTAATGTTATAAGATTTTGTTTAGGCACCCATAATCATGTCTTATGAAAAAATTATGCTCTCATGGATTATGTTTTGTAATTATTTCTTGATTCATGTAATATGAACTTCAAAGCGTTATGAAATGAATTAAGATTAATGTCTTTGATATGAAGGGTATGATATTAAAATATTACAATTCTATTTTTATATAATTTTTCTTATATTATATCTATGTTATCATTAATATATCTCTAATTCACCCTCACTTATCATACGATATTATCCATTCAAATGTTTTATTTTCCCCATGTTATAATGAGATTTGTTAAGTATGATATTTCTATGAATGGTGTTATTTATGAAGAAATTAATGGGAGATGATGTAGTTCACTTAGTCACTAGTTTATTTTCATACATGTTTCTAAAGGAACTAGAATTATAAAATTATGGCATGTATCATTATGTTATATAATGAATATTCATCTAAAAATGAAATATAAATATATTAAATGTATGGGACTCTATATTTTAAACCATCCTTAAATTGTTTTCATAGAGAGGGGTTTTATTAATTTTAAAGTTCATTCCCTAGTAGAGTGTGTTTTTAAAAATTCTTTTGTGAAAGATGGTTATTTCAAAAGAAATTTAGGTTTTCATTGTGTGTATGTGACGTTGTTAATTTCAGTGATTTATGTTCGGAATTTTATTCTTATATTATGATGGCATAATTTTTTTAAGTTTCAATTCATGCAATGATTTTATTTATGTATTGTATTGTTATAGTATTCCTCCTAAAATGGTTGGAAGAGTTCATTTATTTCTATAATCTAACTAAACTCCAAGTGTGGAGGTGGACATGGAACCTTCCTTGATCTTGGACATATTAGGTCACTAAATGTCTTCTTTTAATGAATATTAAGGGTTGATAGAAAATAAATTTTTACCATTTGGGAGTAAGGTGATTCCCAATTCTCTTAGGACACAAATTGATTTACAGGTGGCAGATGTAGTGGGATTTATTATCAGTTCTAGCCATATTTGGTGGGATTTATTTAGTATTTTTTTTATCAAATGGTTCTCTTCCCATGTTTGTGAATGTGGATATTTCTCTCATGTTATTACAATGTTGGGATACAACAAATTCTATTCCATCCTATCTTAATACACATTGATTTACCCATTTTTGTGTCTGTTTAGGTTATATTCAGATGTTTTTTAGGTTTCATATTTAGAATAATCCTCAGGTATGATCCTATTTGGGATGAGGTTTTTTGGGACATTTTGTTTGATGGATATAATTATGGCTAATCATTTGGATTAATAGATATTGTTTTCTATATTCAGGTGGATAGTTTTGTTTTTAGAATATCCCTTTTAGATATATCAAAATGGAATCTTCTTATGAATGCCTTGCTATTTGGTAGATGATTTTGAGTTCCATTTTGACATGTCTTATTGTTTGGGTCATCCTCTCTTGATATTTTTAGTTTTTATTTGTTGTTTGTTTTGATATTTTAAGGTTTTCGTTGGTTGTAAATGAGAAAAGGGCCCAGGGTGAATTCTTAGATAACATGGGTGAGGTACTCACATGGTGAGTTTACATTCTAGCAAGTGTTTTGGATGAGGCTATTTTGGATCCACCATGTGTCGGTGTTATGTATTTTGACCCTCGATTATCCATGTGTATCATTATTTGTGATTATACCTTAGTTCATTCCATTTATTATTATTATAAGTCATTCTTTTTTATTTTATTTGAAATGTTTTTTGGACTAGAGGATGAGTTTCCCTAATGTTTTCGTAGTTTCCTGAGGGCGTGTCTTCTTGTAGTGTCCTAGAGTTTCACAATTTTAGAGTATCTCTAGATGTAGGGGAGGGTAAGATCGTGTATTATTCCAGGAATTTCAGTCTCTTTATTTTTTGTTAAAATTATTTTTTTTGAGTTTTTCGTCATTATTAATCCTTGGTGCTTCTGTTCTATAGTGGGTGTCCTTAGATATAATATACAGATTCTAGGGACATGAGAAAACTTGAGAAAAACTAGAGAGGATCCATGAGGAGATCATTTATTGGGGAAAAAGAATTGATGTTCAGGAATATTTTGTTGAATGAATTAATGGTGTCCTGGTACAATTTGGTCATGTTTCATAATCGTTTCTTTGTATATTGATAATATTTCAGGGGGTTCGGGTTTATTATATGGGTAATGGGATAAAAAAACATCTACCTAACATTAACACGCCTTGTAAATGGATTACACATCATGTAATGTATGGGTTATTTTTTAATATTCAGTCGTGGTGAATTTTTTTATGTTGTATCCCATTAAAAATATTTACATTCTGTGCAACAACATTACATTCCATGTAATTACCTAACCTTATAATTTAATTTATGTTTTGTGGAATATTTTTCCATTCATCTTGTTTTAGTCTTCTAATATTGACCATAGGGAATATTATAGTTGAATATGGAGTGAAAAATACATTTTAGACATTCAAATAACATGATAAATCCCTAGTAAGTGGATTTGGTTATTTTTCCCCTTCTCTCCCTTGGTTATAAAACCATTATTATGTAATCCCTTGATTGTGTGCATTGTTAGTTTTTATGTTGATAAATCTTGATCTATTATTCTCTTGGGGATCATACGCATATTTTTACTCATAGTTGCTTTCTATTAGAGGAATTATGTCTTTATCCGGTTAAGGTAGGGGTAAAAATTTTACCCATATGGGTTGATATTTTCCACATATATGGAGTATTTTGATTTCTCCAATGTAATGTGAACCTGAATTAATTAAATAATGGATGGGATTATTCCATGGACTCTAGTGGATAAAATTTGTTATTGACCTATATTATAGATACCTTTTGGGTGAGAAAACCTTGAATATAACTGAATTGGATAATAGAATAAAGATTTTTATCCTTTCATGGGAGCTTAGGTGATTGCTTGATATAGAACCCCTATGTCATGGATCAGTGCTTATTGATTTTACTGTTGATCATTTTTGATATAAATGAATGTTGTAATTGAAATAAAATTTTAAATGTTCATAATTAATCACTAATGATTATGATGTGATATTTTGATATCCATTCTGTTATGACATGACTTCTGATCCTTGATGAAATGCTTATATATCAGGCATGTCTTGGGTACATGTACACAAGAATGTTGTAATTTTAACAACCCAAACTGTTATAAATAAATTTCCATTATTATTTAATATTTTATTATGTAATATGGTTATAGAAAACACATTCATTTATTTTTTTTATTTCCAATTGGATTAAAAATACCAATAAAAATCATTACCATTGATATTATTGTCATTAAATAGTGATCACATGATTAATATAAATATAGGGAATTAAAAAATCCAATTGACGAATACAAAGGAAGTGATGGACTCATAAATTTGGAGTATACCCTATGAAGCCCATTTATATGAGTATCTGATTGAGATATCATCTCTTGAATTTTCCCTCAACTAAGCCCAAGATGAGATCCAATTGCTTAATCATGAGAGAAATCGTTTATGGGAGAAGTTCAAGCTCATCGAGATCACGACCCAATCATTGTTTGCCAAAATACCCCATGAAAGCCCCACTACAATACACCTTACTCTTATGGAGTATGTTGGTGTATTAAAGGGAAATTTATCATGACCCTAGAAAATTGATTATGTATATTATTTTTAAATAAAAATAAATATATTTTTAGATCACATTATAAATGTTTTTTATTTTTTCTATATAATAAAAATATTATTATTGGTTATTATTAAATTCAATTAATGAATTTATTTTGATGAAATAATAATTTTTTGAAATTAATAATATTTTAATTAAATATTATTATTAAATTATTTTTATTAAATATTAATGATAATATAATATTCATGAAGTCAAATGTAATATTTTTTTAGGGTTCAAAAACTATTATTGAAAAAACACACATCAATTTAAATAAATATCAAATATTATTCTTTGAAAGTAAAAATTAATATATTTAGAAAATTATCTAGATAAAATTAATATTATTTTTGGATCATAACATTAAAACAATCCAACTATTAATTTTTCATAATTTTCTGAGACAGTCAAATTTTCGTGTAAAAATTAAATACCTTATAAATATACAATGTGTTTTATGAAATCATAATGACCGAAAATGATGTATTAAATACTATAGTGTGAATCTTTGTCCAAATATATGTTTTACCTTTAAAATAATGTTATTTTATGTTTAATTTATTATTTTTATTATGCCTTTATGAATCCTCCAAAACAATTAATATATTTTGGAGTTTTAAATACATTCATTTAAAAGTGTGACTCACCTCCACCTATGAAAGAGAATTATTTTTATAATTTCAGCCCATTTCATAATAAAATAATGAAATAAAATCCTCTTTGGTGTAAACCATTATAAAAACCATGGGATGTTTTTTGGTTCTCAGTATTTTATTTTTTATGGTTATAAAAATAAATATTAAAGAAATACCTCTATTTTTTCTATATAAACCCCCAATATCCCATTTTTCATCCCTAAATATCATTAGAGAGAATCCTTACTTTGGAATTCTATCTCTATAATCCAAAAATGGTTCCCCATTCTCTCAAGAATCCCCTTTTCATTATTTTGGAGACACACACTCAAGTAAGTGTTTTTTTATTTCTCATATTTATTCACGTTTATTTATTAATTTATATCTTATATAATCCTTTTCCTAATATTGGGAAATGTATTTCCATGACCCTATTACTGACCATTTTATTTTAAAATTATTAGAGGCCCCTTTCAGTATCATTAACCCATTTTATGAATTTTTTTATGACATCGTTAGGCTATGGAAATTTCAAAAGAGTATCTCTATTTCTCCCATTTATTCAAGAATATTCTTTATTTTATACCCATTAATTTTTAACTTTTAATGATTGGTTATGTCTTCAAATATTCTCCATACTTTCCTTATGATGTATAAATGATGAGATACCCATTTTTCTCTAATTTAGTCTTTCGATTAATCTGTACACTTCCACATTATGTTGCCCAAATTTCACCATGGGAATCCATGCCAAAACAATTGCGTAGTGAATACCACGCCCTATTTCTATCAAGGGTTTTGACATTAATGCACTTATTCCTATTCTCATTGTGTATTTACATGTATTTATTCCACTTTATGTGTTCATAGAATAAAATATGATGATGAATGAGTCCATACTATATGATCTATGTGGAACACTTAATCATGAGATTGAAATGAATGTGACGGGTGCATCTGTAATTTTATAGCACTCCAGTGCATTGGGTAATATTTTTTATCATTAAACTTCATGTAGGGATAGGTAGTAAATTTTATTTCTTTTATGGGACATTGTATATTATGATGTTTTGAATGTTATCATTAACCTATGATGTAGTGTTTTAACCAGTTTCCACTTTTCCCATATATCCATAATGTTATCATGTTATATTATATCTTATCATTAATGTTCATGACTCATACTAATTTTATTACTCTTTATATTCCATGTTTCTAACACTTTTTATCTTATTCCATGTTTATTCCTTTACTAGGATTTATTTCTCATCCCTTTATTATGTAATTTTCAGGTTATCCCATACAGTTTTAAATTCGAGCATGTAAAATAAGTTTTCAATAAAGATTTCGTATTTTCTGTTTTATGTTGAAACGTAATGTACCTAATAACAAAAGATACTATTATAATCGATCATTCAAATTTAATTAAATGTAATTTTATGTAATAAATTCAATGTGAATGTGTAATAAATGGAAGTGTTTTTGTAGTCAGTATCATCAGAAAAGTTTAGATATTTTTATATTAGGATTAGAAAACTCTAGAAAATGCCTCAGGGATAAAACTATGTATAATAAAAAATCCCTAAAATTTTGGTAAGAATAGAGTAATTGGTTTATCAATAAAATACATCCATATATAGATACTCCATGTGGATGTGGTTTTGGAATAAATGTACCTAGTGGGAGAAACTCCGACACGATGTCTCTGGCCTAACACTAGGTAACTTGCTACATAACAATGGGCCTTACTGTGCACCTGGTTTGACACTATCAAGGAATATACTTATGTAGATTCGTAATCTCATTATGAACCTATAACAAAGGAGTAAAAAAATTATTCCCATGAGAGAATATGTTAGGAAATAGATCATGGATGACATAGAATAAAGTCTATAAATTTACAAGTTAATAAGATACATGTAATTTATAAGTTACCCTTTAATGTAATTTTATTCCCCATTATGTGTTTAGTGATTTAATATAGTCATCCATAATTTTCCTTTTATTATAGAAATTTGTAGGAAATAAGATAAATCAGGTAAACAATCAATGTGAAGAGAAATGTGATGAATTCTCTAATGATATTCCCATCCTAATGAGAGTAGGAGTCACAGACATCATGACGATACACTCTCAGTTGACTCAGGTTCTAAATCGAATCATTGATTAGGGGGAGCATCCCAATCCACCAAAGAGAGATCAAGATTTAATCAAATCCAGTATGTGGTAAATTCCTTTAAATTTAAAACGGTCATTTGGTCCCTTAATTACGAGACAATGGATAAACTCCATGGAAAAGATCATTTCCATCCTTTAGTATTCTGTGAAAGATAAGGTTTTTCTAGTTGTTTATCATATAGATGATAAAGTAGATCAGTGTTGGACATTGATAAAAAATATGAAGCCTGATGACTTGATCAGAGAAATTGGGTGGAAATATTTTTGGAAAATGTATTTCGATAAATATTTTCCTTCTAATATCTATATTATAAGAGAAATGGTTTTCATTACACTCTTGAAAAATGATAATGAATATATCCGGGTGTGTGATGAAAACTTTATAAGAATTTCATGGTATGCCACTAGCTTTATTGTTACCCCTAAATTAATGGCTGACTTCTTCAATGCGGGGATGAAACCTAGTCGATAAAAATCCCTAACGATCTAGGACAATGATAGCTATGAGAAAATTATCCACTATTCTCTCAAATATTAAATGGATATCGATGAATCTTGAGGGTATAATGGGGATAATAAGTGGAAAGTGGAGTTTAGCTATGGTGGTGTGATAAAGATATCTAACAGTGCTAAGATATTCCAACACTCCACTTTTCAAAGGCATTGAATGAAGCACCCTATAAATTTTCTAAAGTGGATGAGAAAAATCTTTAGGTGTGCGAAGGAAGGTCACCATGACAACAATTTCCCATTAGAGAAAACTTATACTGCGACAAAGGAAAAGAATTCTCCAGTCAACCCTCAGTGTATTGTTGATTTCTAAAACCGGTTGGAGACTGGGATCTTTTCAAACCAATGAAATAAACCAGGGTTCTTTGGAGACAAAAAAATACATCCAATATAGCAAGGGAGATCTTTCTCCATCACTACTATTGAAGTGAATCCCAATAGTTAAGTGGTGACAAGTACACTATTTATTCATTTAGGAATAGAAAACATAATTTTTTATTCAAGTTCTATAAATTCCTTCATCATTTAAAATATTAGTAGAACTATCCAAACACCACCACAAATATTATAAGTAGAGTTGTCGGTGAAAAGAAAAAATGTGGGAAATTATTGATTCCCAAGAATATTAATCCTCCTTATCAAAGTCTATGGGTGGAATTTCCCTACGATCCATTCCATACTTCTTTTATTGAAATTTTATTAAATTATTGTAATGGATTGTATTTACCTATATTTAGAGAACATAAATTACCGAGATATGGAAATCATTCTCTGAATTGTGATTCATCATTGGATTCTGTATAAATTCATAGAGAAGGTTAAATCTTCTTTAGCACCATTATTTCAAGAATGTATATTATTTACCTATGAAAAATAATATCTAGATCAAGTGATTGATTATAAGGAAATGAACATCCTTGAAAACATTCCCATTGGGAGGGAATATGCTAATGTGTTTCATAAGGAATTTCCTAGTTAGTATCATAGTTGGGGGGTTGAGTTTTAAGGAATATTATACCTGCAGTGTTACCATTATCCAAGACCCCATATATAGTGGTCGTTGTTGAACATGAGGAGCTAAAGAAACCAATATAGAAGAATTTGGATAATGTGTTCATATGCCCAAGTGCTTCACCATGGAGTGTACCAGTCCCCTACACTAAGAAGAAGGATGGGTCAATGTGTCTTTGCATCAATTATCGTGAGCTCAACAAGATCATGATAAAGAAAATGTATCCTCTACATCGGATTGATGACTTGTTAAATAAGATACGTGTAGCACAATACTTCTTCATGGTGGATTTGAGGTTGGGATATTACCATGTTAGGGTGAATAAGAACAATATTTCCATGAAAAATTTTCATACTAGGTAATGACACTATGAGTTCATAGTAATGCCTTTAAGACTCACTAATGCTCTAGAAATCTTCATGGATATAAATAATAGTGTTTTTTTGGGATTACCATTGTAAATATTTGGTATTATTAATTGATGATATTGTAATATAAACTAAAAGTAAAAATGATCATGAGGGGAATTTGTGAACTATGCTAAAAAACTTGAGAAATGAGAAGATTTATGAAAAGTATAGAAAATGTGAGTTCAATTTGATGAAAGAATATTTCTAGGGACATATCATCACAGGTAATGGGATATATGGGTACTTTTAAAAGGCAAAATAAATTGAAGGATATCCAAGGGCAACATATTTTATAGAAATCTATAGTATCTCTGGGTTAGATGGTTGTTATCTCCAATTTGTAAAAAAATTTCTCATGATTGTGAAACCCTCCTACCAAGATAAATCGAATGGTATTAAATTTTTCTTTGAATAATGAATGTGGAGAGAGATTTAAGGAGTTGAAAATGAGGCTTTTCATTGCCCCTATGATTAAACTACCCTCAAGTGGAGAACCTTTTTTTGGTATTCATTGCTGATTTAAAAAAGGGTTTGAGATGTGTGTTAATGCATAATAAAAAAAGTTATATCATATGCTTCAGGGAACATAAAGATTCATGAGTAGAGCTACACAATAAAATATTTGGATTGGGCTGTAGGGATCTTCACTTTGAATTTTTTTGGCATTATCTCTTTGGAGAGAAATGAAAAATATATATGGGCCACAAAATCGTCAATTATATATTCACCTAAAAAGAGATAAATATTATCTAATGAAAATGGTTGGAGAAGATAAAATACTATGAATTATCTATCCACTATCATCCTGGGAAAGATAATAAGTTTTAGATGCTCTAATTAGGATGGATTCGGCAAATCTATCATTGATGATAATTGAGATAGATCCAATATTCTTAGATTTGGAAGTGATGGATATGTGAATCATAAAAAAAGGAACATCATCAATAATTTTCAAAATTATTTATCAAATATCATTTATAGAGATGTTAAGGGATGATGAATGAGTTGATGTTGGATTAAGAAGAAAGTGGAAGTTATAAAGAAAGAGAAATCCTCATAGTTCATTGTTAATGATTAAGGGGTTGTAATATATGGGTCCAAACTTTGTGTACAATTATATCTTGATTTAAAGAAAAACATATTGGATGATGCACATAACTCAACCTTCTCTATATTCACAGGAAGGTGAAAGATGTATTGAGATATTTGAGAACACTATTGGTGGGACAATATAAAGAAAGAGATCACAAAATATACCACAAAATTCCATATATATCAGAATGTAAAAGAAAAAAGAAAAAAATCCTAGGGGATGATCCAACCATTACCCATACCAACATGGAAATGGTAAAACATCACAAAAGATATTTTTACTAACCATCCAAATAAATCGAGATGAAATAATTCTATATGGGTTGTGGTGGATCATCTTATTAATATGTCACAATTAATTTCAATACGAGAAGAATTTTCACATGATCTACATTCACATCTATAAATTAGAGAAGTGGTCAAACTATACAGAATTCCACTATCGATTTTATCTGATTCAGATCCAAGATTCAACTACATGTTTTAGAAAAGTCTTAAACATGCTCTAAAAACGAGTTGAACTTAAGAATGCCTTATCTCCCTCAAATTGATAACCAATCAGAGAAGTCTATCCAGACAATTTAGAGAATTTTGAGAGAATACTCAATTGACTTCCAAGGAGGGTAGGATCAACATATTTCTTTGGTAGAATTCACTTACAACAATACTTTCTAATTGAGCATCCAAATGGACACCTCATAAGCCCTTTATAAGAAGAGGTGTTGGACACTAGAAAGCTGGGATGACTTTAGGGAACGAAAACTTATATGTCATGAAATGGTCAGGGAAACGATGGAAAATGTTAAGACAATTTTGCATCACATCAAGGCTGATTAGAGAAGAAAAAATAGCTATTCTAACAATTATTGATGATACCTAGAGTTTGATATTGAAGACATGGTATTCCTTTAGATATCTCAACAGAAAAAGTGATGAGATTTTGGGAGAAGGAAATGCTTAGTCAAAGATACATCGACCACTTTATGATCCATGATCCAACAGAGTGGTGGAATATCGACTTTCACTCCCACCTAACATATCTCATGTTTCAGATTTATTCCATGTATCACTCTTGAGGAATTACCTACCTGTCTCCTCACATGTACTCAATCTAGAAGTGGTACCATTAGACAATGATCATTCCTATGAGGAGCAGTCAGTGAAGATTGTTGATCATTGAGAAAAAGTTATTCAAAATAAGACAATACACCTTCTCAAATTTGTTGTGGGGAAACCAAAACATTAAAGAAGCAACATGAGAACCGATGGAGGAGATAAGACAAAAATAATATCATGTTTTAAATGTGGTGAAATGAAAATTTTGAGGGTGAAATTTCCCGAGGGGGAAGATTGTGACGACCTGAACTATTATAAATAAAATCCCATTATGATTTAATGTTTAATTATGTAATATTTTTATAAAAAACACATACAATTCTTTTGATATATACAATTGGATTATAAATACCATTAACAATATTTAACATTGCATATATATCCATTAAACAGTGATAACATGATTAGTATAAATACAAGGCTTTAACAAATCCAATTGGCTCATAAAAAAGGATGTGATGGACTCATCTAGTATGATTATACCGTATGAAGCCCATGTATTAGAGTTTTAGAGAGATATATAATCTCTTGGATTTTCCCTCAACCAAGCTGATCTAACAACTTAAGCATGAGACAAACCGTTTAAAGGAGAATGTCAAGCTCATCGAGACTACGACCCAATCCATGTTTGTCAAACATCCCTATGAATGTCCCACCATCACGTAGCTTACTTTAACGATGTACACTGGTGTATTAAATTGATATGTATCAAGACCCTAAAAAATTTATTATGTATATTAGTTTTTAAATAATATGGAATATATTTTATCATCACATTATAAATGATATTTATTTTTACTATATAACAAAAATAATATTATCGGGTAATATTTAATTCAATTAAGCATTTCTTTTGTTGAATTAATTTAGTATTGAAATAACTAATATTTTAATTAAGAATTATTACTAAATTATTTTTATTAAATATATATAATCATTTACTTTTTATTAAGTTAAATGTAATGTCTTATTAGGGTTCAAAAACTGTTAATTCAAAAAATGAATCACTTTCAATAAATGTCAGTTATTATTTTTTAAGAAACAAATTCATATATTTATAAAATCATTTATATAAAATGAATCTAATTTTTGGAATCAGAACATCAAAATTATCCAACAGTAATTTTTTCATAATTTTTTGAGACAGTCAAATTTTCAGGTAAAAATTAAATACCTTAAAAATATATGATGTGTTTTTATGGCATCATAATGTAAAAAATGATGTATTAAATTATATAATAGTTATCTTGAAAAAATATATATTTTCACTTTAAAATAATGTGATTTAATGTCTATTTGAATATTTTTTTATGCCTTTATGAATCCTCCAAATCCATTAAAACATTTTAGAGTTTTAAATTCATTTTTTAAAAGAGTGAATCACCTCCACATAAGAAAGGGAGTTATTTTTATATGTTTGGACCATTTTCTAATAAAATTACTACAAACACACTCCTTTGGTAGACACCATGCGCAAAAAACAAGGGAAGGAGTTTTTTGAATATTTTATTTTATAGAGTCCAAAACATAAATATTAAAGAAATCCGTCTATTTTTCTATATAACCCCCCAATCTCCAATTTATCTTCAATTAAAATCCATGTAGAATTTCCTTTCACTGGAATCCTCTGTGTAGAATCATCCCATGGTGCCCCAAGATTTCAATAATTCCCTTTTCAAGCTTTTCATGTCACACAATAAAGTACGAGTTCTTTCCTTTCTCCTCTTTATTCAAGTTTCTTTATTGTTTTATGTTTTCTATTTTCTCTTTCATAATATTGGGATATGTATTTATAAGTCCCTATTACTTCCCATTTTATTTCCAAATTATTATACTTCCCTTTTTCTCTCATGAACCCATTTTTTGAATTTTTGTGTGATGTTGTTAGGCTGCCCAAATTTTGTATTTGAAGCTCTCAATCTACCCTTTATTCAAGAATTTTATTCATTTTATTCCTTTTAATTTTCAACTCCTAAGGATGGGGAATGTTTTTTAACCTTCCACATAATTTAAATATGATTTCTATATTTTGATAGAACCATTTCACTCTCATTAAGTCCTTCCATGAATATTTACACTTCCCCATTATGCTGCCAAAATATCACCATGTGAATCCACGCCAAAACAATTGTGCAGTGAATACAATACCAAATTTATATCAAGGGTGTAATAATTTATGCACTTATACTCATTCTGATGGGGTATTTACATATATTTATTCCACTGTCCATGTTAGTGGAATAAAATATGATGACGAATGAATCCCTATTTTATAATCTATGTGGCACACATAAGCATGAGATTGAAATGAAAGTGGTGGGTGCACCCAAAATCATATAACACTTTAAAGAATTTGGTAATATTTAGTTTAATGATACATCATATTAGGAAATAAAGTACACCTGATTCCATTATGGGACTTTTTTGATTATGATGTCTTTGGAGTTATCGTTGACATGTGATGCAATGTTTTATGTTTGTTATCACATTTCCCATGTTTCTTTTATGTTATGATTCTATATCATGTCTTATCAATAATTTTCATGATTCCTACACTTTTTATGATCATTGATATACCTATTTTATAACATTGTTTACCTTATTTAATGATTATTCCCTTATTCAGATTTATAGTTCATTACTTATGTATTATATTAGGTTATCCCATGTAGTCTTAATTTTGAGCATGTTAATTAAGTTTTCAATAATGTTATTGCATTCCATGATTTATGTTTTATTGTAATGTACCTAATTTAAAAATACATGATACTTCTTGATATTTTGGGGTGAATTAAGTCTAATTTAATTTAATAAATTGTCTATTAATTTGGAATAAAATGAAGAGTTGTTATAATAATTCTTATATTGAGTGGGATCCGAATAGTCCCATATTGTTATGCTTATATGTATTTGAATCTGATGCTTTAAGGCTTATATTGGGTGGGCTCAACATAGTTTCATCCCATAATGCTTTTAAGGATTTAACTTAGATGTTGTAATGTTAATATGACTTTGACCCAAAGTGTTATGTTATTCCATGTTTATGTTTAGCATGGTCAAGATACCTACTTATAGATATTCTGACATGATGCTGAAGTAGGTTATTTTTAGGGCCATATGGTTATGGTTGGTATGGTTGTGAGACATGATTAGAGATATTCTAGAATGGCGACGAAGCAGGTTGACATGGTATTGAATTAATTGTTTAATTAATTATTACATCTCTTTATCACTTTATTTCATACACTTATTATCAAAGTTGTTTGTTTAGATGTGTTCGTGTCAACCTACTGAGTTGTAATAACACCCTATTCCATCCTCTATTTGTTACCCAAGAATATTGTGTGGATTCAAGCTTGGATTATGGTAAAGGACCTTGTTGTTGATTATCTTCTAACTGGACTAGTGGGGGTTTAGAGGTTGCACCAGCTTGGTAATCATGACAAGGGACTTTTGAGACATTATTCACGTCTTCCAGTCTTTTAATCTATTTTTTCATAGCATCAAATTTCTATACATTTCATCAAATAATTAAATTTTTCCTATTATTGTTTATTGGATTATTGAGTTGGATTTTTTTGTTGAGTTCTGCTAAGTTTATACTGTGATTTATTTTGATTATATAGTTTATTTATTCTACTACGACACTTCATACCAAGGGTGTAGTCTCTAAAATATACATTTCACACCCCTTCTATTAGTCGTCAGCTAATAGAAAATAGGGAGGCGTGCTTGAGGTCTTGTATTTGACCATGTTTGGCCACATGAGAGAGTGCCAGATCAGTGGTTGTAACAAAGTTGTATCAGAGTAGTAGGTATTTTTTCAAATTGAATGATTTAATATCTGGGAAAGGTATAAAAACGATTAGGATGTGTCCAGACATGGTAATGAGTTTGTGCATGGGAGTAGCTAACCCATGTATGAGGAAAATCTAAGTGCGTCTAGATGGGATTATTGTTTGTACTGTATGAATGATATAGTTGAGGTAATTTTACATTAAATGATTCCCACATTTTGTGAGGTTATTGTTTTATGATTTTGTGGATTCCTGAGATTTGTACAAAAGTCCGATTATAGAGTGATATGAGTATGCATGCATCATAATAGGCTCATTGGGATATATTTTTTCAATCATGGATTATGATAGGAACATATTTATATACAGGTGACTTATTTCCTATGTAGACTATGATATGAGATATCTATTACCCCTAAATAACTAAATGAATTGACATGACATGAAAAAAACATTTAATCAATGTTCATAGAGACAATGAGTCAGTGGTTCTCTATTGTAGTCATTTGTTGAGGTTTACCTTATTATTAGCCAGTGTTCTAAGGTATGAAAATTCTTTTAGAAAAAATGAATCCACGTCATCTTCAACATGGAAAATCAAAAACTACTAACACATTTTAACCAGATATTCCTACAGTTCTCAAGGATCTGATATATGTTTATCTTCATGATAGATTCCAATGGATCATGTGATCCATGGAAAGGGAGAATCGTCGTACCTTGTCTTTGATGTATGAGATGACAAGGGAGTACCATCTACAGAATTTTCCAATGTATACTGGGGAATGAGGACCCTCGAAAGCTGTGTTCTGGATCATGTCCATCCATATGATCTTTAAGCGTCCTGAGACACTCATAAATAGGGAGGTAAATCTTACTACATATATGCTTCCTGGACCTTCCGAGGAATGGTGGGATATTCTAGAGGAAGAAAGATATTAGTATGGGATATCTTGGAAGTACTTCAAGCTGATGTTCTTGAGCCATTTCTATCTCGAAGCATTGATGGATGAAAAAAATCATCAGTTCATGCATATCATATATGAGGTAATGTAAATAATGGACAATGCTAGATGATTGAATGACGTACAATGCTTTTCACCATCTTTGGTAGTTGATGAGATCACTTGTGTGAGGAATTTTCAAGGTGGTCATCATTATGATATTGGTTCATAGGTGAAATGTTTTCATTTGATAATTTTTGAGAATGTGATGAACAATACACTCACTATAGAAGGTAATATAAGGGAGGTGTAGAGTATTGGACAAGCTGTATCAATAGAGAGAACTGAAATCTATAGTTTGCATAGAAATATGCACCACTATGACTATTTTATGAAAGGTAGTATTGGGGAGAGTGAACATAGAAGTGTACATCCATCTCATGACCATGTGGAATTGTAGTGCTGTCAGTGTAGAATTTTTGACCTTAAGCATAGGCATTTTCCATTACCCACAGTTGATTTTTGTATTTTTTGAATACTAGACCATCTTTATGGGTTCTTTGTAATATTTCTATATTAGACCCGCTGTAGGGGATCACTGCAACACCCAGAGATTTTTTGAGAAATAATTTTTTTATTTCCTATTTTATACGCAAAGGAATCTTTCACTGCACACAACACTAGCTTGGCTTGTGTTACACACAATCACGACCTTTCTCGATAACGTGTGTAGTACACAATACCGTGTTTCACTAAACAACGATATATTATTATAATATTATAAACTATCCATTATGAATAATATTAACTGAATTTTAGATTTTATAACATTATAATTCATCGTACAGATTTTCTATAATGAGGTATGAAAACAAAATCAGTTTTTCAGATAAAAGAAATATTTTTCAAAAAATGTAGTTTTACCGCCTTTTGATGGCGCACCCATTTTAAATATAGTTTTTGACTTGTTTCTAAGTTCAATTTGATAAAATAAACTTATCCTTTGGAATCAGGATATAGAAATTTACTTTGGATAAAGTTTTCATATTATTCTGGTAACTTTCATATGTTGATGAATAGTAAAAACACGCTATATTTTAATTAAAAACAAATTTTTTCATTACAATAATTTATATGGTTAAATTATAATATTGATTGGTTTTAACATATAAATATAATATATTTTAACCATTTAATATAATTTATATCCTTATCATTAATTTTTCATTGAATTAATAGGTAAAAACACTTCAATCTTTGGCAATATTCTAATTTTTAAAACTAGTTTTCTTAACAATGGGAATTAATTTTAAATTAATTACTGCAACTTCTGTGTTTTGAATTTTGAAAAATTGATTCCATATTTGGAATCAGTGGGTCCAAATTATTTTAATAGGATACATTTTGTTTTTTGATATTATGAATAGTAACTATTGTAATTTTTATTTACTGCGGTTAAAGGTAAATAGGGTAATTCAAAGTTAAAATAATATTATAATAATTCAAGATTACCTTGACACTTTTCATAACCTTATAGGATGAGTATTGGCCGACCATGGCCATCCTTGGGTAGATTTTGGGACCCCATTGAGCCACTTGGTAGTAATAATGACAATTTGGATTAATTAATTTAATGTAAAGACAAAATTGACATTAACAAAAATATTTTAGTAATTAATTTTTATAAGGGGTTATATAAATTATATTTTCGACTATAAATATTCCTTGGAAAGATAAAAATATTTCCTACATGATGATATTTTTTTATAAATTTTAGACACAAAATAAATTAAATTATTTAGGACACAATAATGATGATGTATTTACCTCATTAATAAATGATTTAAATAAATAAGATTATAATGATTAAAATATTTTCCAAACATTTCCAATTATGATTGGATGATTTTATTTAGACCATGAGTCATCTTAGATTCATCTTTAAGGATTTTTGGACCTTTTCAAACCGAAGATAAGTTTATAATAAAACAATATTTTCTCACTTTCCAAAGGTGCCCCTCTCCTCCCAAATAAAAGGGAACCTCCTCCCTCTCCTCCTCACACCACATCGAGCCTTCAAGATGGGCCAAACCCTGCCAATTTATCTTTTTCACTTCCCTAGAAACATCCTAGAGGTCCTGGTCTACTTAAAAGACCAATATTAGTTCCCTAAGATGAGATTTCAAAGAGGCGTGTCGAAGAAGAGGTAATATCGGTTACCAATTCTTTCATATTTATTTCTTCTTCTACTTCTTATTCTTTAGTTGTTTCATTTTGATGTAATAACATCTGTATAACTCATATACTTATATGTTATTATAAATATTAAATAACCCTATTTCACCTTCTATCCATCCTACAAAAAATGAAATCACCGCGCGTGCGTACGTACGAAATACCGCCTCTATGCAGTGGTGTAATATGTTTTCGACCACCACCTTACTTGGATGAGTATAATGGTGTAAATAAATAACTATATATGATTATTGTAAAGTGATATTGATTCTGAAATATTATAAATACACTTCAATACAATTCCATGATCATGGGAATGATATCATTGCTCTTGTGTACGTACGGACTACCGTCTCCACGACACGATAGGATTCATTCTCCATGTTAACCATTCATGAATGATTATAAAGTATAAATAATGAATAATAATGAAATATATGAAATAATAATGATACTGGATTTATGTTTATATATATGTATGTCATCTACTTAATTCCATTCAATTCAATAAGGAAACGAAAATAGCATTCATGCGTACGTACAACCTACCGTCTCCATGAATGGTGTATTTCATTCCATTTATCGATATATCATATATATATATATATGTATATGCTGAATATATATTATATATAAATCTTTTTTTTTCATTCTGGAATTATGTAAATCAGTATATAAGTAATAATATCAAGAACAACAAGTCGAAACATGTACAATAAATGAAATAATTTCACCCAAAATGCTGCTTTAACATGGAATTTACAAAAGAACGGGTAATATAAAGTCATAAGTGAACCATATATGATATCATAACAATGAATATGATTCTGTAGTAATTCAATGACGTTATTTAAATCATTATACAGGAGGTTCGGATACATACGGAGCATATCAGACCTAAGGTAAGGGATAACTATTCCAATCTCGTTCTTATTCGAAATTGCTTATTCATAAGTATTTACTGGGGTTATTGTTATCATCCCAGTCCATGTTTCCTAAAAATGGTTTCAAGTATTTTTAAAGTCCTATTTAACCCGTTTTGACTTTTACTAAATGGTATGTAAGGAATCATTCTTTTTTTACCATACGAGGTACTTTTTGACTTTTCCGACAAAAGTACAAGGATAATGTTTTTTTAAATTATACGGCGTCAACAGATTTTTATGGTTTTATAAAGACTTATTTTCATGAAGATTCCTCCAAATGAGTTCATGAATATTTTCAACAAAATCTATTTCTTTTAAAATTGCATGATGTTTTGTGAAAATAAATTGATTTTGAAGAAGAAAGGATATTTTCCTCAAGAATTCATTTCAAGTGTTTTATCAAAACCAATTTTCCATATAAGATGACATTATTTCATATATGCATGTTTCAAGTATAATGTCTCTATGATTTACACGGTTTCACTTTTCTTATTATGAAATGATATCCTTTTCCTTTATATGGATTACGTGATGATGTGATGATGTTTATGAAACCCATTTTATTCGTTGGGTTATTATGAATGATGTATGTTTATTTTGTGGCCCACGTAAGAATGATTTCAATATGAGATGGGTGGGACCTGTATCTCCCTCCAATTCATTGGGTAAAGATTTATATCTAATGAGATAGACATGGCTGGAACGGTAAGTTAATCCGGTTCAGTGTTACAGGACTGGAACGAGGAGTGAACTCGATTCAGAATGGGTCTTTGTCCACTAAGATGGTCTTGGCAGCAATGTCTTGGCTACTATGGAAATCATAACATGAGATTAATGGATTCCACAATTACATGTTTTATTCCTATGATAGATTATCATGATTAATGTTCTTTTATGATCTATGACTTATGTACTTCCATGATTTATGTCTCTGCTCAAGAATTTGATGTTTAGAGTTTATGTTCATGTTTTTTTATTCAAATGTTTATGGATTATTTTATGTTCTCTATGCTTACCCTTACTGATCATTTTAGCTCACCCTTTATATGTTTTCTTTTCCCCTGTATTTAATGAAAGGTTTTAGGTAAGAAAACAAAAGGGGAAGATCTTTATGGGAGATGCTGAAGATCATTAACCATGATTAGAAGATTATTATCTGAGTTTCCAAAGACACTAAACTATTATGGTCCTTGTGTGACTAATTTTGTTATGTATCAAGTATTATGCCAAAGTAATGTAATTTCAATGTACGTCCAGCTTTGGGTCTCTATAGATGATATCAGAGGAAAGTTATAGTCAACCTTTGGAGACTAGGATGTTAAAGCCCTAGTACAAACCCTAAAGATAAGTCTAAGCATAGAAAACAATCATAGTGTTTTAGAAATGTCCATGAGTAACCTATGATAAGACCTGAAATGTGAAATTTTATTCTTGATTATGTGGTTTTCCTATTATGAGTAGTTTTTCTCACAATATGCTTATTGGTTTTAGTCAATGGCTGGAACCCGAAGGAACCGTGTTAATGCTGAATGCGATGGGAAATGCAATGATTGTCCCCCTGAGCAACGAAACATTGTGGGAGTTGGAATGAAAAATCTTGTAGCCATGCTCACACAACTTTCTCAAGCTATGAACCATGCACGAACTCCAAACGAGCAAAGGAAGGAGCAACATTCTGTTGAATCCTTCATGAGGTAGCATCCAACTTCATTCAGTGGGTCTTATGATCCATTAGTGGATGAATAATGGATTAGTACCACTGAAAAGATATTTTCAGTTCTACAATGTTCTGAACATGACAAAGTCATCTTAGCAGTGTATCGTTTGGAAGGTGATGTGGATCAATGGTTTAATCTTATCAATAATACAAGGCAAAGAGTTGAAATTGAGTCCATGGAATGGGACGAGTTCAAGAACTTATTTTTCAATAAGTACTTCCCTCGTATTCTTCAAACAAAGATGGAGAAAAAGTTTCTTGAACTAAAGCAAAAGGATGATGAATCTGTTGTTATCTACAAAGAAAATTTTACAAGGCTTGCAAGGTACGCTTCTGGGATTATTATCCAACCTGAGAGTAAAATCGATCGATTCTTTAGTGGCTTAAAACCAAGTCTTCGAAGGGAGTTAGACATAATGGACTTCAATAGCTATGAGGAAATGATTCGATGTGCTCTCAAGGTTGAGATGGAGATCGGAGTAACCCATCAGTCATATGGGTATGATAAGAAGTGGAAAATGTAATTTAGAGGAAAATCTAAAGACCACATGGAAAATAAGATGATTTTTCCTTTATGCTCAAATTTTCGAAAGAAACATGGAGGTAATTTTCTTAAAGGGACAAGAAAATGTTTTAAGTGTGGAAAAGAAGGTCACCGAGAAGTCGAATGTCGAAATAATGGGAAGAAAATGTCTAATGATATGAACAAAGAAAGGGATACACAAAATGTACCGTCTACACTTCAATGTTTAAAGTGCTAGGATATGGGGCATTATGCCAATCATTGCCGAAATCCAAGGGTTGTTGATTATGATCGACGTCAACAAACTCTTAAGGCCAAAGGCAAAGTAAAGTCACATGCAATTACTATCACTGATGTGGAGTATGATAATGAAGTGGTGAAAGGTACAATTACCATCCACTCTAAAGTAGAAAATGATTTATTTGATTCTGGATCCACCCACTCTTTTATTTCTGATGAATTTTCTAAGGGTATCGATGTATTACCTCAAAAATTAGATGTTGAGTTAGCTGTGCCAACTTCTAATGGCACAACGATTGCATCAAAAGTTTATAATTCCTCTCTGATTGATGTTTGTGGGAAAATTCTTCTTGAAAATCTTGTGATCCTTCCTATAGTGTAATTTGATGTGATTCTTGGCATGTATTTGCTTTCTGTATACAGATCTCATATCAATTTCCAAAGAAGGGAAATCATATTTAATATTCCATATCAATCTATGATCGTCTATCGATGAAACGATGAATATAACCTTCCAGATGAAATTTCATCCATCTTATGGGTCTTGATTCCAATAAATGAAGGTTATTTATCACAAATGGTTGGTGAGAAACTCACGATTAAGAATACACCCATTGTATGGGTGTTTTATGATTTCTTTCCAGAGGAATTTCTAGATCTTCAACCAAATCATGAAGTTGTGTTTTCAATAGTACTCATTCCGGGTGCTCTGCCCATTTCAAAGACACCTTATAGAATGGACCCAATTGAGTTGAAGGAATTGAAGAAGCAACTCCAAGAGAATCTTGATAGAGGATTCATACGCCCTACTGTGTCACCTTGGGGAGCACATGTTCTATTTGTTAATATGAAAGATGGATCAATGAGACTCTGCATTGATTATCGAGAACATAACAAGATCACTATCAAGAACAAATATTTTCTCCCACACATTGATGACTTATTTGATCAACTACACGGAGCTCAATACTTTTACAAGATTGATCTTCATTCAGGGTATCATCAATTAAGGGTCAAAAGGGAGGTTATACCAAAGACGGCGTTTCGTACAAGGTATAGAAACTATGAATTTATAGTGATGCCATTCAGTCTTACTAATGCCCCTGCTATCTTCATGGATCTAGTGAATAGAGTCTTTAGAGACTATCTTGATCAGTTTGCGGTAGTCTTTATAGACTATATTCTTGTCTATTCATAGAGAATGTAAGAACATGAATATCACTTGAGAATTGTATTGAAGACCCTAAGAAAGGGGAAACTTTATGAAAAATTTACCAAGTGTGAATTTTGGCTTCAAAAAGTTGCATTTTTGGGTCACATAATCTCAAATGAGGGGATATCTGGTGATCCAAAAAAAATAGAGGTTATCGAAAGATGGTTGAGAGCAACAAAAATAACTGAGATCCGATGTTTTCTTGGTTTGGCTGGATATTATCGACGTTTTGTGAAATATTTTTCATGATTATCTAATCCAGTCACCAAGTTGACTCAAAAAAGAGTTAAGTTCGTGGGGATGGAGGAGTGTGAAGAGAATTTTAAGGAGTTGAAAAGAAGGTTATCCAGTGCACATGTGCTCACACTGCCTTGTAGTGGAGAAAGGTTTGTGATATACAGTGATGCATCCAAGAAGGGATTGGTGTGTGTTCTCGTGCAAAATGATATGGTGATAGCTTATACCTCACGAAAGTTGAAAACACATTAGCAAAATTACACAACTCATGATTTGGAGTTAGCTGCGGTAATCTTTGCATTAAAGATTTGGATGCATTATCTTTATGGTGAAAGGTGTGATATTTATACTGATCACAAAAGTTTAAAGTATATTTTCACACAAAAGGAGATGCATATGCACCAAAGATGATGGTTGGAGCTGATTAAGGATTACGAGTACTCAATTCATTATCAACCTGGGAACACAAACAAGGTGGAAGACACATTAAGTCGATATGACCATGCTAGCTTATCCATGATGAGGATCACAAAAGATCCAATATTTATGGATTTACAAAGGATGGATCTTGGAATTATAATGGAAGGGGGAAAATATTATCTTTCTCAAATTAATTTTCAACCATCTATACATGTGGAGATTAGAGAGGCACAAAAACAAGATGTAGAGTTATAAAAGAAGGCGAGAAATGTTCTTGAATTCAACCTTTATTCTGATGGGATAATAAGGTTCAGGAATCAGGTTTGAGTTCCTTCCATCCCAGAATTAATGGAGCTGCTGGATAAGGCACAAAGTTCTTCATTCTCAATTAATCCTGGAAGCACGAAGATGTATAGGGACTTGAAAGAGTACTTTTGGTGGGATGGCATGAAAAGTGATGTGGCTGAATATGTCCCTCGATGCTTGGTTTGTCAGAATGTTAAAGCTGAGAGAAAGAAGTCTAAAGGTATGTTACAACCATTACCCATACCAGAATGGAAATGGGAAAACATCACTATGGACTTTGTCACTAGACTTCCTAAAACATCCAAAAGCAATAATGCTATATGGGTTATAGTTGATCATCTTACGAAGTTGGCACACTTAATTTCTATTAGGGAAGATTTCTCTCTGGATCAGCTTGCCAGGATATATGTAAAGGAAGTGTTAAGATTTCATGGAGTACCACTTTAAATTATATTTGATCGGGATCTGAGGTTTACCTCAATGTTCTGGAGAAGTCTTCAGCATACTCTAGATACAGAGTTGAGTTTCAGCACAGCTTATCATCCTCAAAAAAATGGTCAGTCTAAGAGGACAATTCAAAATCTTGAAGACATGTCAAGAGCTTTCTCTATGGATTTAAAAGGTGGTTGGGATCAACACCTACCTTTTGTGGAATTTTCCTATAATAATAGCTTCCACTTCAGTATTCAGATGGCAACTTATGAAACTCTCTATAGAAATAAATGCAGGACTCCAACTTGTTGTGATGAAGTTGGGGAAAGAAAGCTATTAGGACCCGATCTTGTTGGTGAGATGATAGAGAAGGTCTGATCTATTCAACAACACATAAGAGCATCTCAGAGTCGACAAAAATGTTATATCGACAACCGAAAAAAGACCTAGAGTTTGAAGTGGGTGATAAAGTGTTCTTACGAATATCTCCTTGGAAGAGAGTAATGAGATTTGGAAAGAAGGGAAAGCTGAGCCCTAGGTATATTGGACCTTTTGAAATACTGGATCGTGTTGGTAAGGTAGCTTAGAGATTGGTGCTTCCACTAAATCTCTCTCAAGTTCATGATGTGTTCCACGTATCTTTCCTGAGAAAGTACATACCTGATCCTTCACATGTACTAAGCTCAGAAGTTATACCGCTGGAGTAAGATCTTTCTTATGAAGAACAACTGATAGATATTCTGTATCATAGAGAAAAAGTCCTACGGAACAAGACCACTCGCTTGATGAAAGTTTTATGGGGGAACCACCAATTAGAAGAAGCTACAAGGGAACTTGAGGATATGATATGGGAGAGGTATCCTCATTTGTTTGTTACGAAGTGATGAATTTCGAGGGAAAATTTTTTAAGGGGGTAGAATGTCACACATGGAGATTTTATGAGAAATAATTTTTTTATTTCCTATGTTATACGCAAAGGAATATTTCACTACACACAGCACTATATTGGCTTGCGTTAAATGCAATCGCGACCTTTCTCGATAGCGTGTGTAGTACGCAATACCGAGTTTCACTAAACAATGATATATTATTATAATATTATAAACTAGCTGTTATGAATGGTATTAACTGAATTTTGAATTTGATAACATTATAATTAATCTTACACATTTTATAGAATGATTTATGAAAACAAAATCAGTTTTTCAGATAAAAGAAGTATTTTTCAAAAAATGCAGTTTTACCGCCTTTTGATGGCACACCCATTTTAAATCTAGTTTTTGACATGTTTCTAAGTTCAATTTGACAAAATAAAATTCTTCTTTGGAATCAGGATATAAAATTAACTTTGGATAAATTTTTCATATTATTACGGTAACTTTCATATTTTGATGAATAGTAAAAAACATGCTTTATTTTAATTAAAAACTACTTTTTTCATCACAATAATTTATATGGTTAAATTATAATATTGAATGGTTTTAAAGAATAAATATAATATATTTGTACCATTTAATATAGTGTATGTCATTATCATTAATTTTACATTGAATTCATAGGTAAAAATATTTCAATCTTTGACAATGATTTAACTTTTAAAACCTGTTTGCTTAACAACCAGATTAATTTTAAATTAATTACTGCAACTTCTGTGTTTTGAATTTTGAAAAATGGATTTCATATTTTGAATCAGTGGGTCCAAATTATGTTAATAAGTTACTTTTATTTTTTTTGATATTATGAATAGTAACTATGGTAATTTTTATTTACAGTGGTTAAAGGTAAATAGGGTAATTCATGGTTAAAAGAATATTATAATAATTCAATATTACCTTGACACTTGTCCTAACCTTATTAAATGAGTAGTGTCCAACCATGGCCATCCTTGGGTCTATTTTAGGACCATATTGAGCCACTTGGTAGTAATAATGACAATTTGGATTAATTAATTTAATGTAAAGACAAAATTGACATTAACAAAAATATTTTAGTAATTAATTTTTATAAGAGGTTATATAAATTATATTTTCGATTATAAATATTAATTGGAAAGCTAAAAATATTTCCTACATGATGATAGTTTTTTTATAATTTTTAGACACCAAATAAATTAAATTATTTATGACACAATAATGATGATGTATTTACCTCATTAATAAATGATTAAAATAAATAAACTTATAATGATTAAAATATTTTCCAAAACATGTCCAATTATGATTGGATGATTTTATTTCGACCATGAGTCATCTTATATTCATCTTTAATGATTTTTGTACCTTTTTAAACCGATGATATGTTTATAATAAAATAATATTGTCACACTTTCCAAAGGTTCCCCTCTCCTCACTTATAAAAGGGAACCTCCTCCCTCTCCTCCTCTCACCACTTTGAGCCTTCAATCTTGGCCAACCCCTACAAATTTATCTTCTTCACTTCTCTATAAACATCCTAGAGGTCCTAGTCTACTTAAAAGACCAATCTTAGTGCCCTACGAGGAGATTTCAAAGAGGCATGTTGAAGAAGAGGTAATATCGGTTACCAATTCTTTCAAATTTATTTCTTCTTATACGTATTATTCTTTAGTTGTTTCATTATGAAGTAATAACATCAGTATAACTCATATAATGATATGTTATTATAAATATTAAACAACCCTATTTCACCTTCTGTCCATCCTACGGAAAATGAAATCACCGCGCGTGCGTACGTACGAAATACCGTCTCCACGCCGTGGTGTAATATGTTTTCGACCACCGCCTTACATGGATGGGTATAATGGTGTAAATAAATAAATATATATGATTATTTTAAAGTGATATTGATTCTGAAATATTATACATACACTTCAATACAATTCCACGATCATGGGAATGATATTATCGCCCGTGCATACGTACGGACTACCGTCTCCACGACGCCATAGGATTCATTCTCCATGCTAACCATTAATGAATGATTATAAAGTATATATAATAAATAATAATGAAATATATGACATTATAATGATACTGTATTTATGTATATATATATATATGAATGTCATCTACATAATTCAATTCAATTCAATAAGGAAATGAAAACAATATTCATGCGTACGTACGGCCTACCATCTCCATGAATGGTGTATTTCATTACATTTATCGATCTATCATACATATATGTATATTCTGAATATATATTATATATAAATCATGTTTTATAATCTGGAATTATGTAAATCAGTATATAACTAATAATATCAAGAACAACAAGTCGAAACGCATATGATAAATGAATCGATTTTACCCAAAATGCTGCTTTAACATGGAATTTACAAAGGAATGGGTAATATAAAGTCTTAAGTTAACCATATATGATATCATAACAATGAATATGATTCTGTAATAAGTCAATGAAATTATTTCTATCATTATACTTGAAGTTCAGATACGTATGAAGCATATCAAACCTGAGGTAAGGGATAACTATTCCAATCTCATTCTAATCCGAGATTGTTTATTCATAAGTATTTACTGGGGTTATTGTTATCATCCATGTCCACGTTTCCTAAAAATGGTTTCATGTATTTATCAAGTCCTTTTTGACCATTTTTTACTTTTACTACATGGTATGTAAGGAATCATTCTTTTTTTACCATACAAGGTACTTTTTGAATTTTTCGACAAAAGTACATGGAGAATGTTTTTTTAACTTATACACCATTAACAGATTTTTATGGTTTTATAAAGCCTTATTTTCATGAAGCTTCCACCAAATGATTTCATGAATATTTTCAAAAAATTCTCTTTCTTTTAAAATTTCTTGATGTTTTGTGAAAAGAAATTTATTTTGAAGAAGAAAGGATATTTTCCTCAAGAATTCATTTCAAGTGTTTTATCAAAACCAATTTTCCATCTAAGATGACATTATTTCATATATGTATGTTTCAATTATAATGTCTCTATGATTTACATGGTTTCCCTTTTATTATTATGAAATGATATCCGTTTATTTTATATGGATTATGTGAGGATGGGATGATGTTTATGAAACCCATTTTATTCGTTGGGTTATTATGAATGATGTATGTTTATTTTGTGGCACACGTAAAAATTATTTAAATATGAGATGGGTGGGACCTATATCTCCCTCCAATTCATTGGGTAAAGATTTACATCTCATGGGATAGACATGGCTGGAACTGTATGTTAATCTGGTTCAGTGTTACAGGACTGGAACAAGGAATGAACTCGATTCAGAATGGGTCTTTGTCCACTAAGATGGTATTGGCAGCAATGCCTTGGATACTATAGAAATCATAACATGTTTTTAATGGATTCCACAATTACATGTTTTATTCCCATGCTATTTTATCATGATTAATGTTCCTTTATGATCTATGCCTTATTTACATCCATGATTTATGTCTTTGCTCAATATTTTGATGTTTAGATTTTATGTTCATGTTTTTGCAATAAAATATTTATGGATTGTTTTATGTTCTCTATACTTACCCTTACTGAGAATTTGAGCTCACCCTTTATATGTTTTCTTTTCCCTAGGACTTAACAAAAGGATTTAGGTAAGAAAACAAAAGTGGAAGATCTTTATGGGAGATGTTGAAGATCTATCACCATGATTATAAGATTATTTTACGAGTTTCCAAAGACACTAAACTATTATGATCCTTGTGTGTCTATTTTTGTTATGTATAAAGTATTCTACAAAAGTAATGTAATTTCCATGTTTGTCAAGATTTGGGTCTCTACAATCATGATAGGAACCTAAGTCAAGAAGGGAATGGACTTCCCCAAAACAAGTTGGAATCTTGGGCACCATTGTCCATTCATGGTGATGCAGGGGATGTGGTACACCAGTGAAAGATAAGTAGTACCTGTTATGGTAAATTGATCAGTGTAGTCAGACTATAGACTAAGTTTGAGGGACAAGTCATCTTCATGTTACATATACTAATTCGGCTACAATAAATTCATGATTTTCTACCATCAGAGGTATGATTCTTATATCATCTACCATAGTTTGTGTTTCTTTTGATACATGAGCGTAAAAATATTTTCTATATACTTGTTTTTAAAACCATTTGGTCTTGGTTACAGAATTATTGGATGGTTCCTTGACAGTCAACACACTGTTGGAAGTGTCATCAGAAAATATTATACATTGCAAGGAGTGTTCTCTAGAGATTTGTGGTTACCATTTCTTTTGAGATCTATTAATAGTAGAAATGATAGGATTTGTTTTTATTTTTGGTATGTATTGTTTAGTTCTATAATATTATTATAAACAATATTAACAATGGAGAGTTATCATTTCTTTCACATGAAAGATGCATCTATTTTCACAAAGGTGAGTCGGATCTTTATGCTAGACATGCCAGACCAATTCAGTGCAGATTGAATTATATCATGGCTCAGATAAAAGATTCCACTCTAGATGATGGTTGAATTTAGCATGATTATTTTCAAACTAATAGAGATATTTTTCTAGATGTTTTCCTGGATGAGTTCTATAACTTATCACTTATGTGAGATATCAAGTACATGATCGATTTGGTGATGGGAGAAGTGAAGGTTTCTATCCCACTCTGAAGAATTTTACCAGAAGAGTTTTAGATGTCAAAGGTTCAGTAGGAAGATCTTGAATCTAAATTATTCATAGGACCTACTATATCTCTTTGGGGTTCTTTAATTATCTTCCCTTGTATGGTTGATGGGTCATTGTGCTTATGTGTGGATTATCGAAGGTTAAACCAAATGACAGTCAAGAACCAATATTCTCTTCCATTAATTGATGATATTTTTGATCAGTTGAGAGGTTCTAAGATCTTATCCAATATTTTATTTTAGATTAGGTTACCACAAGTTAAGAAATATTCCATAAGAGTTACCTTAATATTATTTTAGGAGAAGGTATGGTTTTTTGAATTCTAAGTGATGTTGTTTGGGTTGACTAAATCACCATAGGTATTCATGGAAATGATGATTAGGATATTTCATTATTTTCTATATCTATTTGTAGTGATTATTTGATAATATTTTAGTGTACTCTTATTAAGAATATAACCATTCCAAACATCATGACATCATCCTAATAACATTAAGAGAGCTCTGGATTTATATAAAGCAATCCAAATGAAGTTTCTGGATTAGTAAGGTGTACATATTGAGTCATGTCAGCTTATAGGAAGCTATATTAGTGGACCCATAGAAAGTTTTAAGCATGATATCATGGGAATAACCTAATAATTTCTCTAAGATTTGGATCATTCTGGGCTTCAAAGGTTATTATCGACATTTTAATCATGATTTTTCTTCTTGGGATTCACCGATGTTGGGGATGACCAATAATGGGGTAAAGTTTGTATGTTCTTATTATTGAAAGTGAAATTTTTAGTAGATGATAGGTGTGATGACCTCAGCAGCTATCCTCATTTTAGTTATACCATTAAATGAATACATCTTGCACTGTGACACATATGGCATTGGACTCAGAGTCATTCTAAAGTAGGAGGACCGAGTCGTTATTTGTGGATCTAAGAAGACGAGACTGCATGTGAGGAAGTACCCTAATCATAATCTGGTGTTATAATTATTGGTATATTCCCTAAGATGTTGGATACCCTATATCATGGGTGAGAGGTTATTGGTATACATAGACCAAAAGAGCCTCAAGTACGTCTTTCGTTAGTGATACCAGATCCTTTGGGAGAGGAGGTGGGTCGAGTATCTAAATTATTTCAACATTGTCATGGACTATACTTAGGGAATGGGAAATTTTGTACCGATGTGTTTATCCAAAATTCACATATAGAGGTAGTGTAGGAGTCATGCTGCGAGTGTTCGATAATGGCCCATTTAACAAACATGCATCCGGTTTTTTAGGAGTATCCGGGATAAGTATCTATATCCTTGACATTTGTTATAAACCTAGTTTTTTGTTGGATTATTACCAAGAAACTATTCTATACAAAGAGATTTGTTCTAAGTGAAAACATATGTTGTGGGGAGACATAATTAGGATGGTCTCTTGGAAGTGGAAAATATATTCTTTCAAATAGCCGATAATGGGTCCCTAAAGCTTACCTGAGGTGCTGATGAGAGAGTTTCTTGATTATTGATGGGAAATGAGTCATAGTTTGAAAAATAAGTATCTTGATCTCTGTAGGCAATAATAGTGTTCCAAAATAACAAAGGAGGTAGTAGGATTCATGTTTATGTGCTTCACTTTTAAGTAGGTGAAAGCCCTGCAATAATATCCAGTTGAGATTTTGAAACCTTTCCTACTCCTAACTGGATATGAGATAACGTCACTAAGTATTTTGTGGTAGGATTACCCAGGAAAACCAATAAGAATGGTTCTATATGGGTGATTTGGGATTGACTGATAGAGGTCACCCACATCTTACTTATCAAGGAGACCTTCACAGTTGAGGATCTGGGTAGTCTTTACATGTCTGGGGTGATTCAGTTTCATGGTGTTTTGAGGAGTATCATTTTTAGTAGAGATCCTTGTTCTACATCACATTTCTAGATCTATATTTAAAATGATCGTGGATCGTGGGTTATATTGATCAGAACCTATCATATTCAGTTTGATGGTTAATATGAGCAGATTATTCTGGTTAGGGAGAACATGTTACGATCCAATGTTTAGGATTTTGGGGGTTCTTGGGAGCAAAATATTTCACATTTGGAGTTTTTTATAATAATATATTCCATATATTGGTAGAAATGTAACCTTACATGTATTTGTGTGGAAGGCCATTCTATTCTCCTTATTGTTGGAGGGATGTTGGTAATTCATCACTTTTTGGGCCTAGTCTTGTGAATGCTACATTTGATTAGGTTCCATTAATCAGAAAGGGTTGGTGACCATGAAGGGTAGGAAGAAATTGTTTGTTGACCATCAGAGACAAACACTGTAATTTGAGTTTTGTTAATTTTTTTCTTTGAGCGTCTCCTAAATTAGGGAAACATCATATTAAGAATCCAGGAAAGCTAGCTTGATGGTTTGTCAGGCCGTTTGAGATAGTGTTAAGGGTCAGTCCATTGTCCTATAGTATAGCCCTTACATAGAGGTACAATTCCATGAATGATGTATTTCACATGTAACATATTCTAAGATTTCATCTAGACAATTCCAATACGATAGATATAACATAAATGGGTTTTGTGCAGATACTTCCTTTGATGAGAATCTGATACGAATTCTAGATCATAATGAAAAAATTCTTTGGGGTAGGACTATATAATGGGTTTAATTTTAGTTAAAGCATTTGTGATAGGAATGGAAGACATGGGAGAAGGGGTATGATATGAAAAAACAATGGCTATACTTGTTCGTTGATACCTCACAGTGATAATTGGAGCAACTAAGGGATGAGACGTTATATGGTGGGAGGTTGTAAGACCCCATCTCTTCCCAAGTATACATGGATTTCTATCTATTGAATAAATGAAGTATTGGGTTGTGAGGAAACTTAAGAAAAAATGATAATATCCACATGGAGAGACATTGTTGGGGAAAAGTATTAATGTTCTTGGATATTTGGTTGTTTGAATTAGTGGAGTCTTAGTATAAATGGGTCAAGTGTAATCATAGGTTCTTGGTTTGTGGAGAAGATTTAAAGGGGTTTCAGAATGTTAATAAGGAAAAGGGCTGAAAACCCATCTTTAGAACATTTACACGCATGTAAACGGACTACATGCCACATAATGTGTGAGTGTTTTTTTATATTTATCTGAGGTGAAGGGTTTTTCATTATCTCAGATTAACAATATTTACACAATGTGTAACTCCATTACACACGGTGTAATTAAACTACATGTAATTTTAATATATGTTGTGTAGATGATTTTTTCAATTCATCTCACTAGATTCATATCCTATCAAAACTATGGTAGCTTCCAACTGAATTTTAGTGTCAACCTACCTTCTAGACATTCCAATTACATGATAAACCACTTCTAAGTGGCGTTGTTTATGTTTTTTTTCTTCTCTCCCTTGGTTCTATAACTATTACGGTGTAATACCTTGATCATGTGTGTTGAATGTTTAGATCTTAATAAATTTTTATCTGAGATCCTCTTATAGATCTTCATCAACTTCTTTCACATTGGTTTTTTCCTTTGGATGTTTTCAATTCTTCACCGATTAAGGTAGTGGGTCAAAATTGTGTCCCTACGGTTTGATATTTTTTAAGAATATGCAATATTGTTACTGTTCCAATGTAACTTGCACTATAATTTTATAAATAATAGATGGAATTATTCCTTGGAGTCTATTTGATTAAATTATATATTAACTTGGAATATGGATACCCATTGGGTGAGAGAACCTTGAATGTAATTGAATTAGAAAATGGATTGAAGTGTCTTTTGCATGAAATGATACCTTAGGTGATTATTTGATATAAAATCTGTATTTCATGGATTACTTTTTATTGATTTCACTATTGATCATTTTTTAGAATATGGAATATGTAATTAAAAGACAAATGTTAATTCAAAAAATTATCCACTTATTCTTATGGATTGATACTGTGATATTCATGATTTTATGACAAGCCTTGTGATCCTTATTGAAATGATTCTATTCCAGGTCTATCCCTAGAACATGCACACTTATATGATGTAATTCTAATATTGAGTGGGATATAACCATTACTATACTATAATGCTTTTAGGGAATTGACCCAGATACTATAATGCATATATTCGGTGGGCTCGTCCCAGATGTATGTTGTAATGCTTAATGGGCCTTGACCCAAGTCAAATAATACTTATAGCGATTTGACATGAATTTTTATGTTTAACCATGTCCATGGTTATGTTTTGAATGGTCACGAGACATGCTTATAAATATTTCGTAATGACTTCGAAGGAGTTTATTTTTACCATGGTTATATAGTTGTGGTTGGAATAGTTATGATACATGCATTGAGATATTCCAACATGGAGCCAAAAAGGATGTTGTGGAATTGATTTAATTGTTTAATTAATTAATGGACTTGTTTATATATTTATTGTATACACTTTTTATGAGACTAGTTTGTTAAGACATGGTGGTGTTAACATATTGAATTATACTCTCACCCTATTCAAGCCAGCATTTGGCATCCGAGCTAATTACATGGATGCAGGTTTGGAAAATGGAAAAATATCTTACTGCTATTTTTTTCATGTCGATGGGACGAAGTTTTTAAGAGGTACTGACTAGATATTCAAGATTGGGGACTTTTGAGTCATTATTGGAGTCTTTTATTATTTTACTTTTATTTTATCTATCATGAAATTTATTTATATTCTAGTACATTATTACATTAATCCTACAATTATTTGTTGGATTTTTTAGTTGGATTTTATGATTAGTTTCCGCTATGTAAAAAATCTGATTTCTTTCAATTATATGGTTTATTTCTACTCCTATGACCCTTAATACCGGGCGATATAGTATACCAACTATAAATTTCACACCCCGACTGCTAGTTAAAAGCATCTAGCATATGTGGAGGTGATTTTGAAGGCTCTTAACCTACCCTATTTTGACATATGAAAGATTATAAGATTGGGGGATGTTACATTGATACCATGTTAGGTCTCCCTGGTTTATAGGACTTTCAGGTTGAGGTCCTTATTTCTACTATTATCACACATCTACCTTGATAATCCTCTTATTATATTTTATTTTTTCCGTGGATGATTTGGTGGAGGTTTATATTGTGTTCCCGGCCTAAAAATTTTAATTTTTGAGTTTTTGGTGACTTTTAGGCATGTGCATTGGGAGTGAATAATTAGGGAAATTGTGTGGCCCAAGATAGGTAACCTTGAGGAAGGTCCTATAGTTGGACAACCACTACCAAAAAATTTGAGCATGGTATGTAAAACCATGTGGGTTATCTGTGTGGTTGATCTCCTCTTGGAAGATAGGAACTACATGGTTGGTGAACAGTTTTGTAAACCGTCTGGTCTAACCCAGGTAACCGTGTGACAGGTCCTAGAGTTAGAAAGTAGCTACAAAATAGTTTGACCATCGTACCTCAAAACATTTCAGTTGGCCTTGTGGTCTATCTCCTATTGGATGGTAGAAACTGCTTGGTGGGTGCACGGTTTAGTATATTGTGTGACCAAACCATGAGAGCTACCCAAAAATTCTAAATCTTTAAAATTCCTTTCTCTCTCCCCCTATTTTTATCTCCAAATCATGTCCCTCCCCTATGGTTAATTTTTCAATCATTACGTGGTCTCCAAAAACCTCTTCCTTTAATTATCATCCCTCCTTGGATCTATATACAATATTTGAAGGTATGTTTTTAGGGTTTTGGAATCTTTTTCTCCTGCTTTCCCCATCCCTTATTGATTTATTTGTTATACATTGGTGGTTTCTTATTCTGTAGGACCCTATAAGATAATGTCAACATGTTAGTGTTTTTTCAAGGATGTTCGGGTGTGTGGATCTTTTCTTAGGATTATATCACCCTTCTTCTAGATTTTCTTTGTATCCATACTCTATTGAGTTTGGCATTTCCATTATTTTCCAATCCAACTCATTCCATTTATGCTTGCATATTTTTTAATGACAAAAAAATGTGTTTCTCTGGCTTGAGGTATTTTTTCTTTCCTTGGTATGATTTTTTCATGTTTCCAAAAAAATATGGAAGTTGTTTTGAAAAGGTTTATCTAATTGTGGTACATAGTACACAAAAAAGGTGTTTGTTAAATTTTTAATAGTTCTTTTAAAGAGAAATACTGTGGTTTGAATGGTTTTATCCATTGGAAAATATTATAAATTATTTTGTTAAAGAGTGAGTTTGACTTTTTATAAGAAATTGGTTGATTTTTATAATGATATTTTCATGGGTAGTTTGTTTGTTTATTTTAAATGTATGTGTGTTCCTCTAAAATAATTTTTGATACTATATTAGGATTTTATGTGTGTTCCATTAAATGCAGTAACATCCATATCTACACAAGGTGCATGTATGGATGTTCTAACAAATGATAATGGGATTTTTTAACTTAAAAATTTTATTTTTCAAAATACTCAAACATCCCCTCCCTTATTTCTCAATTTAAGTTAAGCCTACATGTTATCTAAATGGATCATAATATCAAAGTGGATTAAAGATGTTATTAATTTCTATTTTTTAAATAATGGAATCATTGGTACTATTGAATTTTGTTTGTTTTTGGATGGTATAAAATCCTATTTGGAACCATTAAAAATGTAATGTTTCCATGTGGGTTTTCAAATGTTGTGGTATAAATTTATTGAACGTAATTTCTTAAATGTCCATTTCTAATTATGTATTCCATAGTAGTTTTCATGTTTATTTTGTAAAATTATGTGGAAAATGATTATTAATTTATTTTTTGTTATAGAGGTGGATGGCCCAATTGGTACTTGAGATTCATTAAGAGTTTTATTATGAAACTTGTATTATGTGTAACTGATGGCCATTATAAAACCTTTTGTGAAATGTTTTGAAAACCTATTTGATGTGAAAACCTGGTTGTAACTTGTAATTTTTTGTCATATGAAGGTCACCCCAATTAAGAATTTCCAATTTTGGGTTATCCTATAGGCGGTTTCAGTGTATGGGGTGAGAAAGTGGGGTGGAGGGAGCTAATGTGAGTTCCACGTGCAAGGGCCTCCTACTTACATAGTATAATTTTACCATGGGTTCCATGGGAGACATTTAGAGGGTCAAGTTATGATTTATTATCAAAAATGATTATACAGGTTTGTAACCATTGGATTTATTAGAGTCCAGGTGGGTTATGCCACTGGTGACGCTAGTTTATAGCATCTAGTTGGTTATAGACTATAGAGATGCACCATGCGCTAACAAGTGAGTCCCAACCAAGTACATCAATGGATATCTCTAAGTACGTTTAGGTAATTATTATGGTTAATATCTTTATTTTCTTATTTAAATTGTATTAAACTATGATTCTTGAACTATTTATCTATTTACTTTCACTTTTCATGGTGTCACCATGTTAGATATCTATTTTTTGGTTTGGTTCATGAATTGGTGAATGCCGTTTGAAAATAATAAAGTGGAATGTGTTGTTTCGAAATGGGAATGCTATGGTTCTATTTTTAAAATGATGAAATCCAATTTTTATATCTGTATTTCAAAATATTTTTATGGACTATTTCAAGGAAATCAAATGTACGTATAATGTGGTGGTTTCCTACTCAGCTATTTAGATCACACCCTTCATGTAAAATTTCATGTCAGTAGACCCAAATTGTTTTAAAAGTCTAGGTTTCTAGTTCATATGCCCTTTTTTGAGCGGTATGTCTTGTGGTAGGAGGTGACCAAGAGGTAACATGGAGATCTTGTTAGAAAAGTCTAGTTTTAGTTTTTTATTTAGTTTTTGTTTTGTTTTATTGTTTAGTTATTTCTGTATTGGTAAGATCTTGTGTATTTATTTATGACCAGTTATTGTTTATTTTTGTGTTTTTAGTTTTATTAGATTAATTTTTTAATCATGGTTATCATTTGGTAGAAAATCATTCCCACGATGACTAATTTTTTGCCAGACACTAGTTTCCAACCAGTGGGGACCAGGAATGCCCTTCGGGCCATGCCGAGAACTAGGTGAGATGGAATCATGGACAAGTTCATGACAAAATGGTATGTGAGAAGGTTGTACCTTTGTTATTTAGTGTGTTAGATAGATATGAAACTATGATTTTTAGGGATCAGGATGTATTCTATTGGTTGGTGCATGATCACTGCCCCTCATGATGAGACCTGAGTTGCCAGGGGTGGTTTAAAAATAGATTCCATGTTCTGTTTTGGATTTTTCTAGATAGGGGAATGAAAATAGAGGCAATCCAATGTCATTTCGGGACATCACATGTAGTAGTGAACCATGTCGAGTCCGAGTGCACCATTCATGGTCCTCTTAGTTTTGATGCATACATTTTTCATGGAACACTACCATATCAATGGGTTATACAGGGCCAATGTTCCTAATTTCTGTGGTTTATTGAGAATTATGTCTTTTTTCGGTATTAGGTGATTTCAGTGAGATTTTAAAATAAAAATAATTTTCAAAATGATATTGATTTATTAATTTTTTTCCGATTTGAAAAGTGAAATGAGTTTTAAAAGGGAATGTTATTTAGAAATATTTATAAATTTTTATAAGGTAGCAAGAAAAGTGATTTAAGAATTTGGTAAGTTATTTGGTTTGGTAAAGAAATATTATGTGTGACCCTTGTTATTCCTAATGAGAATTCACATGTGTGTAAGAATGTATGGGAATTGAATATTGGTACGTGTGTACAAATGATTTAGGAGAATGTGGAGGAGCACACATGTGTAATAATATAAAGGATTCCATGAGTGAGTGTATAAAATTAATAGTTTGGATTTATATTCTTCAAAATTATTCATATATGGAAATAATGATTTTGTAAATTTGTTTTTTCTTTGGAAATTGGTTTTTTTGGGAAAATTGATTTTGTGTTTTAATAGTGTCCACAGAAGAAGGTGGTTTTTAAACCTGAGATGGGTAAGTAGGTTTTAAAAAAGCGATTTTGGTTGGGTTTTTATGTGTTTGGATTATAATTCATTCATTTTGGATTGATATGTTCTTTCTTAATGTGTTCCATATTGTTTTTTATTTTATAATTTTTAATTTTTTTTAGATTATGCTGCCCAGAAAGGTCCACATGTTTTCCAATGAGTCTTGCCTAGTTTCTAGTTCTTAAAGACAATTTCCTGTCTCTCATGGTGATCGAGGTGTGTTAGAGTCAATGAAGTGTCTATAGAAAGTTTAGTGTGTCTTCGGATCATTGGGAACTATTAATTTTATGAGTGTATGATCCATCTTAGGATTAGTCAAGGGTATAACTGTGGATCATTAGGGAATAGTTATCCTACCACCATTTTTAGTTGGAATGACATGGAAAATCTTCAAGAACACTTATTTCCAATGGTTCATACCTAAGGAGGAGAGTATGGGGAAGGTGGATGTGTTGTGGAATATTCAAAAGGGCCATTGTATCGTGAAAGATTATGTTGACAACACTAGATATTATTATTTTTACTCTCTAGAGGAGTCGTTATAGGGTTAATTTAAGGTCCCTTTATTCTTTTGGGGTCTTTATCCAAAAATTCTCGAAACTATTCACTCATGTGGTGAAACCTATTTGAAGAAGTTAGCAGATGAGGTGTTCTTATATGAGTTAGTTCTTGGGGTGCAATATGAAGTGGTTGGATCTCATGAAGATTCCTCATTTGATAATAAGCTTGTGCTAGAGGAACTAGTTTTTTTAAAATTCTCATTCATTGGTTATAAAATCTAGTTCGTCAGATCATTTTCTTTTCTACAAGCAGTGTGGCATGATTGGTCATTCTAATCCACCTTGTCGAATCCTCTAAACAAGTTAAATTGTTGTGACTGTAGGGGTTCTTTGGTGATGTTTTTTAAGAAGCATATCTTAAATAAAGTGTTTTTATTAGAGGATGTTAGTGACTTTCTGTGAGGCAGAAGATGCCCCTATCATCAGCTCTCCATCCACATGACTTGATGTGAAGCTCACATATAGTTAGGAATCGATAGGGTTGTGTGAGGAAACCATGGAATAGTTCTTGTCTATCATTCTAGGGTGGAGACATTTTATGTTTCCTTGTTTTGGTTTTATTATTATTGTAATTTCAACTTTCCATCATAATAGTATGACAAAATAATTATTTCATTATATGAGTGGTTGTGTTTAACTTAATGGTCCATTTAAATTGTTTTCTCTTCTTTGAGTGTTTCTATCCTTTTTGTAGGCCAGTCTTGGTTTTAGCTCTCAGTTATTTTCATTTCATAAATGGTTGAGTTTTGTGGAATTTTTTAAAATAGTCTTAGGTTTTATATTAGATGTCAAGCTGTTTGGTTGGTAACCCCTACTGTTGGGGTTCTAGATGTTTGGGAATTTTCAAGTTCTGAAGATTATTTGTTTCGCTCATGCTAAGGATTTTTGGTGAGCTGTGTCGGGAGATTCTGCTTGCAGTGAGGGTGTTGCTCGGTTAATGTGGAGATGTTTGGGTTGGATCTTGTTATATATTCCTTGTTTTCATGGAGAAATTAGTTGATTTAATGTGGTAGGTAGAACCCTATCGTGTTCTCTTATTGATCTTTGAGCTATTGTTTCTTCTAGATTGGTTAGGTGAATGTTTTGTAGTGAAATGTCGCACCGAGGATCATGATTTTTTTCAATTCTGGTAGCACTGGATATTTAGTTTTGTTTATCTTTTATAAGTGTGACTTTTGGGTGGTAGAAAGTGTATTTTGGGTATAATTGTCACATAAAACCCATAAATATATTCTTATTATATTCTTTTCTGGTCAATGGATGTTTTGGTGGAGGTTCTGAATGAGTTTCTGGCTTAAAATTTGGGAATTTTGAGTTTAGGGTGAATTTATGGCCTGTGCACGAGTACCGCAAAGTTAGTGTAAACTGTATGACCTAGACTAGGTAACCATTATTAAGGTACTATATCTGGAAAGTAGCTATCACATTGTTTATTAATGGTAAGAAAAACCATGTGGTTTTTCCATGTGTTTGACCTCCTCCGGGATAGTAGCAACAACACAGTTGGCTCGCGGTTTTGTAAACCTGGCGTTGAAATCGTGCGAGCTGCCCATAAATTTTAAATTTTAAAATCCATTTTTATATATCCGATATTTTTATCCACAAATCATGAGCCTCTCCCTCGGGTAATTTGAAGCACATGAAGGGTTATCCCAACCCCTATCTCTTTGATTCCCCTTCATCTATGGATCCATCTTCAAGCTTCTAAAGAATGTTTTTAGGGGTTTGGACTCTTTTTCCCATTCATAATCCCCTCATATCTTGATTTCTTGGTTCTCCTTTGGTGGTTTATTTTGTGGAAAAACCATAAATCCAGGGTTTATATTTTTGGTCAATTTTCTTGGATGTTAGTGAGTGAAGATCTTGTCTTGGGATTGGATCTCATTTCATCTGGAGTTTCATCGCATATGCACTCTATTGAGGTAGGTGTTTATATTATATTATTTAATAAATAATTCCACTAAACATGGTATATTTTTAAATAAGATAAAAATGCATTTTTCATTCTTGAGGTATGTTTTCCATGATTTGTATGAAATTTTCATGTGGAAGAAAATTAGTGGAAGATGTTTTTAAAAGGTTTCTCTAATTTTTGTACATTATATGCTTTTAAGGAATTTGATAAATTATCAATAGTTTATTATAAAGGGAACTTGTTTGGTTTGAATGGTATTTTACCTTGGAAAATATTTTGATAGTGTTTTGAAGAATGATTTAGACTTCATATAAGGAATTGAGTGAATTTTATGATGATATTCTCATGTGTAGTTTTTGTGTTGGTTTGAAATGCAACTGTGTTTCTCTAAAAATGTTTAGGATTCTATATTTGGATTTTATATGTGTTCCATTAGATGTGGGAACATCCATATGCATGTAAGTTTCATTTATGGACATTCCAACATATGATAATATCATTATTTAATTTAAAATACTCGGTTTTAAAATTACTCAACATTTCACCCCTCGCCTACTTCTCAATTCCCATTAATCCAAAAATATAAAAACTCTTCATAATCAAAATGTAGAAGGTTTTTATGTTCTCTATTTGAAATGATGGAAATTTTTGTACATTAAAATTTTGTTGGTTTTCAAAAGGCATGTAAGCTCGTTTGGTACCTTTAAGCATGTTGTGTTTCCATGTTGGTTTTGAAATGGTATAGGAAAAAGGAATTGAAATCGAAATCATAAAATTCCATTTGGAATTATGTAACACAAGGGGTGTTCTGTGTTGATTTTGTAAAATTATGTGGATGTGTATTAGAAATTTATTTTGGTTTTAGAAGGGTAAAACCATTTGGAATATGATATTCATTGAGATCATTGTTTTAAAACTTATATGATGTTATCCTGTTTTTTATTCTAAAACATTTTGTGAAATGTTTTGATATCATGTGTGATGTGACAACCGAGTTGCCACATGTAATTGTTTTTTTGTATGATGGGAATCTTTATTGAGGAATTCCATCTATGGTTTATCTTATCGTTAGTGTCGGTGTATGGGGTAGGAATGTTTGGTGGTGGCCGGTAAAGTGAGTCATGCATTTTAGGGCCTCAAACATACATAATATACTTTTACCATGGGATTCATGGTTGTCTTTTATAGGGTCAAGTGAGGATTTATTATCAACCCCGATTAGGCAGGTTGGTACTCATTGGATTTTGTAGAGGCTAGGTGGGTTGTGCCAATGGTGATGATAGTTTAAATTTGTCAGTTATTTATAGATTGTGGAGCTTCACCATACACTAGTAGGTGAGTCCAAACTGGGTACGTCCAGGGATCTCTCTAGAGATGTTTAGGAAACTTACATAGTTAATATACATAATTTTTTTCTTAATTTCAATTTCATTTTCATTCATGTACTTTAATCTATTTAAAATCTGTTTTTTCTTGGTATCACCTTGTTGGATTTTAGTTTTGGGATTTTGTTTCTAAATTCGTGAACCAATTTTGAAAATGGGAATGTGGCATGTGTTTTTTGGAAAAGGGAAAGTCATTGTCGAATTTTTAAAATTTTAAAAACCTATTTTCATATATGAATTTCATTCTAGTGTTTGTGAACTATTTAAGGGAAAGGAAATGTATGGATTCTAGGGTGGTTTCCTACAAACCTATTAATCTCACACCCTACTTGTACCATTCAGTGTCGGTAGACCTGAGCTATATTGTATGTTCTGGTTCCCGGTTCATGTGCTTGTTGTTTGATTTGTCATTCATGTGGGTTGAGGTGACTAGGAGGTCCTGTAAGGATCTTATTGGCATAATCCAATTTTATTTTTTTATTATGTTTCATTATTCAGTTTTGTTTGTATATGGATTAGCTAGTATATTTATTTATGATCGGTTATTGTTTATGGTTTCATGATTAGTTTAATTATTTTATTTATTTGATCTTGGTTATTTTATAGGAAAACTCATTTCAAAGATGATTAATTTGATGTCCGAAAGTAGTTTCCAACCCATGGGGATCCGGAACGATGTTTGGAAAATTACGAAGATCGGGTTGGGTGACGGGTCAAATGACATCCCGGCCTCGTTCATGACATTTTTTCTTAGAGATATTTGGAAAAATTTTAGATGTTCTATTTCATCATTTTTGATAATCATTGTTTTTTGGATTTATGTTCGGATCATGTTAATTGGAACTCTTTTCATAGGCCCTCATCCAATCTTTCATTCTATTTTGCCTTATATTTTTTACCATTGACTTTTTATTAAAAAAAGTGGCATAATGGGGAGAATTTTGACACCTAGAAGTCACTCTATAACTTAATTATATTTATTATTTTCATATAGTGTCTCTAAGGCCCCCAATGTTTCTAGGTTATAAATGTGTAGTTTTTATGTTTTTATTAGTGTTTCACTGTTTACCCACATGGTTTGGGGTAACAGTGTGATTCATATACAAATGGTTTTATTTTGGGGAAAGATCCATTTTTCATGGATTACTCATTGTTTTTTAAACTATTAAGAGTTTCCTAGGATTCCATGTATTCATTTTTTCCTAGGGGGATGTGCTATATGATTAGAAAATGGTTTGGAAAACCTTTTGTCCTAAGAATATTTATTTCCCATGTGTTTATGTTTTAGGTATTTTCCAAAAAGTTTATCATGGAATTAAGATGGGTTTCTACCCTCACTCCCCCATATGCCACATCTAAACCTTGGGAGATCATAGAATTTATGACATAGTCAAGAAGAAATTTTAACATTATAACTGATAAAATAGCTTTCACAGGAAGATATGTATTTTTAGAGTAAAACTTCACATTGGAAAATACTATTATGAATTTAGAAAACCGTTTTTAAATTTTTTTTATCATAATTATTATTTTCAAATAAAAAAAACCGTTTTTTTATATTTTTTAGTTAAAATTATTTATGAAAAAATAGTTCTTTTTTATTTCTTTGAATTTCATATTGTTTTAATTTGTATTATAATAAACCAATTTATATAAGGACAATCAAATAAATGGATAATTTTACCCTACATATTATATTTAATATTAAATGTACATGTTTTATAGAAACAAAGATTTATGTGTTGCATGTGATAATATTTAATTTTTTTATCATATCATTAGAAATAAATTATTTAATATGGTTAATTTTTTATCCATTAAAAGTAAATTACATAGTTAATAACTTATCTCCCTGGTAAAACAAAAAATTGGTTAAAGTTTAAATTATAGAAGTAGAGGTCTTAGAAACATTAAAACACATGTAAAAATATAATTTTTGATATATCCTCAACATTATATTATCTTAAACTCTTTTATTATAAAATTTTTAGTATTCTTAAAATTTAATACGAGTTCTATAATTATATTAAGTGAAAATATGTACAAAATACAATTCATAAACATCTAAATGGAACCTCTCATCACCCATTCAATTCTACAATAAAAAATTAATATTACTAAATACAACGCAACCCATGTTACATAACTTATAATCCTATTAATTTTCCTTTATCATATTTCCTTTATATTTGGTATTATGGACACTATTTTTCAAGAGTGTTCTGAGTCAAATCCCAAGTCCTCATTCTGAATACTTTTTCCCAATCTTTTTGTTTTGTTTTATTTTTTCCTTAAAAAAATACAAAATTATAATTCCAATATAATGTCCCCTGTATTTATTTTATACTAAATCTTTTCATTCTATGGTTGTAAAAATAATACACATTTACACTTTTATTTTGTGAAAAACAAAACCATCATTCATGTATTTTGTGGACTACCTCCATGAAGCGAAGACTTCTATTTTTCCCCACTACCCCCATTGACTCATTATAAGGGTGAAATTGACGAAATAAATTTAAATATAAAATATAATTATTATAAATATGATAAAAATTTTATTCCTCCTATTATCCCCATCATTCCTTTAGAAATGAAAATGTTAATTGGGTATTGTGCGGACAATTGTCTTCACGAAGTAATGTATCTACCTTTCCAGCTAGATTCATTCTTATTTATTAAAATATATTTAAATATGATTATCCACAACTAGTGTAACTTAATAATGGAACTATTCTATTATAATAACGAATTTATCAAAAAATAAAGCAGTTTCATGGTCACAATCATCCATTAATTGTTGTATGTTCATGTGTGGTTCAATTTCACCAACTTCGTGAACAATAATATTAATTAATTTAATATATCATTATGAAAACCTAATTAATGATAATATATATTATAAAAAACATTAAATAATAATTTTATATTGATTATGGAATGGTTAATTTAATATTTAACACATTGATTAAGATACCAACATCCCTTCATTAAAAATCACTAAAAGAAGACCATTATTGGTTCCTTCTTTAAAGATCACAACCAAAAACTTCATACATTGAAATTATAAAATTATAAATAATTATAATGAATCAATTATAAAACCGTGTATGAATTAGTAATTATGAACTTTATGATAATAATTATGAACAAATCTCCAGTGATGAAAGTAGTTTAAAATAATTTAGATTATTCACACCGAATATTTAAATAAAAAAAAGTATAGAATAAAAATAAATGTTTTTATTAATTATATTTTAGATGAATAATTATTTGAATCAAAATATTAAGATATCTATTTTTTTATATATGATCATATAGTCTAATCAAATTAGAGAGAAAACAACATAAAGGATTCTTGTCCTAAATTTTCCCCCCTTGAGACAAATTTCTTATTATAAACCTCATATTCAATAGAATGGTGCATCGTATTCCCCCTTATTTTTTTTGATCATGATTATATAATTACTAATTGTATAAATTTTTTAATTTTTTATATCCTTAAAGGGTTTAAAATTTAAGGTTTCAAAGGTTGAAAGGATGTGTTCTCTCAAATTTAACTCTTTGATATATGTTTGTATTGTTAAATAATTTTTCATTATATGGTTTATATTATTCTTATTTGATTCAATAATCCATCAACTAAATTTCATTCATGGTATTATAGGATCAATATAAATATATATCTCTCTCATTCACGTGGTATACATTTTAATATTACTCATGTCATAACCATTTTACCAACTAAATTTATTTCTCTATGATTTATAAAATTCCTCCTTAATTATGATATTATAAACACCTTTTATTATTTAAATTCCAATTATATACGGTATTTTATCTCTTTTATTGTGAAAGATAACAGTTTTACTCCATATAATAATCAATGATGAAGTAACATTCCAAATAAAAGATATATGTTGGAAAAAATAACTCCCATTCAATCAAATAGATATTTAAATCCATGTTTATATTATCTATCCTTGGAAAGTCCCCCACTATTTTCATAATTCTAATATGGATTATTTTTATTAATAGTAATACTTCTCTTTAAAACTTTTCAAAATGAAAATCTAATACTATGTTTATGATGTGATTTTTCAAATTAGGGTATTTCCAAATATTAAAGAAGGATATCCATAATTTTAGAATAATAATTTTATCTTCAAAAAACACCCCTTTTTATAAAATTTATGTGTTTTCATGGATCCATTATTAATTGTTAAATTTTAATATTAATTTTTTTTATTATTAAAACTATGAGTGTAGGTATGGGTTGCCTCGCTAATGAGGTGATAATGGATTCCACCCAATTCCATTGATTTGGGAAGATCAACCATTTTATTAAATTTAAATGGTTATGCTTGTAAAATTTATTGAAGTCTGGCATTAATGAATTTTTAATGTGTTTATAGATATATATTTTGTTTCTAGTGTATTAGAATATAGAATCTACTTTATAGATATATTAATCACTATCTTGAGGTTTTCTCTATTGAGACTTGGTATATGATTATGGATATTTATGAATTTTTCATAGAGAATTCTTGGAGAACCAAATTATTATTAGAATCAATGAAATTATAATTGAGTGAGTCTACCGATGTGTAATGATCTAGGTATCTCGATTATTAGAATTCAAATGAATATGGTATTTGAGGAAGTCATTAGATAGGATCGATTATGTGTGAAATTACATGGTGGGGAACCACTATCAAGGTTAATTATATTCTAATCCTTCTTCATGTAGAATACACAGATTGTTAGTTTTAATGCATATGGTTAACTGATACCAGTAGTGGTAATAGTTCTACAATTGCTTTTTTATCCATGTGGTCTATATGAATGGGTGATGATATATATATATATATAGCGGGAGGGAACCATATCCTGGTATGAGATCATGATGTTTGACAAGAGCAGTGTGCTCAGGAACAAGGTAATGGAAATTTTTAAAAATGAAAAGTTGTAAGACTTAGTGAGTATAATTCATTTGTCAAATTATATAAGATGAATTAGGAAATTAGGGATTTATTAATGTTTTGTTAATATATCATAGGTAATATAGAGATTCTAGAGGAACTATAGTATAGTGTTGGTTTATTGGTAGTTTAAAATAGACAATCTGCATCAAAATTTGGTATAAAATATCAGAAAATTAGCAATTCATGGGTGATTCCAGAGGTTGGCCACCATTTTAGAGCTAGAGGATTAAATGTTATGGTGGTTCATGAGACATAATTTCTTTTAAGGTTTGTTGGTGTAGTTCGGTAGGGGTTATAAAATTTCACAAGTGATTATGTGTTATGAATCAAATATGGGAATTCATGTACAAATCCAAAAAATGATCATCATAGATGAAAGATCAGAGCATGAGGAATCTATAGTGTTGTGTAGTTTATTGGGTTTAGGTTCAATATCTGCATGATAATATCCATTATGAGATATATACCCAATACATGAATCATATTTTACTGATATTTCTAGTCTGTGATAGATAAATATGAATCCTTCATTGGTATGTTTTGTGTTATGGTGTAGATTTTATGACACCCTATATTATTGTGTTGCGGTGGAATCATAGAAATACTTGGTTATGATATGGTTGAAACTATTTCCAATTTGAATTTTAGGGTTTTAATAGAGAATTAGTGTTAGTGGATGTGTTTGAAATGGGGTATATTATGTTTCTATGGATTTATATTGGGTGTAAGAGGCTTGAAGAATGTTTCAAGAGTTGTTCCTGGGTTTAGGTTGATATTATGATATATTTGGATGACCACACTAGATCCCAATGAACTACATCATTAAAAGTGGATTGTGTGTGATCAATATCATAAAAAGGCGGTTGGATACATTTCATACTTATGGAGCGAAAATGTGGTGTGCCTTGTGTTGGATTGGTTTTCTATACACTTAGTAGAAATATCCTCACCTCATAATAATATTAGATATAGATATGGAAATATATTTTTGGCAAAAATCCTTGAAGGTGATCTCTCGGGAAGTTTTTGGTGTGAGTGTGTTTGTTGAAAAAGACATATGATCGAAAATGAGTATCATTGGTGTTTGATGAAGACAAATGATTATGGTGGCATAGTTTCCCAGTGATTGCCAAATTTTGGGGTCTCTAAGTCGGGAGTTTAATATATGAAAAGGAAGGATTTATTATAGGATTGAACGATATAAAGAACATTGAAGAAAAAAAGGAAAAGGGTGAGAACATGGTAGCATATTTCATGGGTCGCGTACAATGATCTGAGAATGGTACACGAAGCGGCATGAATGGAACGCAGATGCAATTTTACAAACCAAAAATGGGTTGTGGTTGATAAACAATGATGTATACGGATTGCATGATGTTAGTGGAGGAAATTAACTATGTATGAGAAAATTCAGTATGCCGATGGGGTTGAAAAACATTTCATGGATGGATTGCAGTTCGTAGTGGCAGATGAATCAGTAAGTAGTGTAGGCTGAATCAAAGAAATGGTAAATATCAATTCAGCGGATTAAGTAGGTATCTTTTCGTATATAAGAAATGATAATCCCATTGATTACAAGGTATATTAAACATCATTAGAGAACATATATTTCTCCAAGAATTCAGACAAGTCTGAAAATGGTTCACAATGAAGGTGTTTGAGGGGATTATTAACCAGAAATGGAAGTCTGATACGTGGAAGAGGAAGTTCGGTACGCGGAAGGAGTTGTCTTAATACACGGAAGAGGAATATCTGGTATGTGAGATGGAGAATTCCAAAAGTGGTATGCAGAGGGGGAGCTCTGGTATGCATAAGCAAAGGTAGCCCGCAAATAGAGAACAATTCAGGGATAGAGGGTGTTTCAGAGAATAGGTTTGCAGAGTTGGTACACGATAGAGTTACACGATCGCGAAGGCGGAGGAAATCTGCGGATGAAGGGGGTTCATAACGGTGGTAAAAATACACGGTGAAGGTGATCTATGTACCTAACCATGTATATAGTATGTGGGAGGATTATGTGGTTTGCAGTTTGCACTAGAAATCTTAAAACAACTTCAAATCAGTTCTCTAAAGAATTTTCTAGTACCTATCAGTACCCAGGAAGGTGGAATTCAACTACGAGTGAAAAAGTGACTTCAACATAGCATATATCTATTGTTGAGGATGTAGTAATTCATGAAAATTAAGGTACCTAAATTTCCAAAAACTGTGTTTGACCTAGACGTCCATAAATAGTGGGTGGATTCCTATCCAAGAGAACTGAGCGAAGGAAGAGGAAGACGGTGACCCTTTCCACCGGCGGTGAGCCATAGAATGTGGCATTGGGAGTGACATGTAAATACCTGTATTTCCTGTGGAATGTTTTTTAAAATACATGGGAATTTTACAAGTTCTTAGTTTCTGACGGTGCTTGATTCCGAGTCCCGGTGTGCCCGGAATAAATTTTTGAAGTTTTGTTCGGGTACATTCAACAAACGTACATTCGGAATTTTATAACTTTTTAAACATTTCTCAGAATTTTAATCCAAGGGCACCATTCAGTTTTCAACTTTGGTGATTTCTTAGTGAAACCTTACCCACATTTGGGTTTTATCAGGAGTGGATGTTAGTTTTTGGGGTTCATTAATAAATTTAAATAAAAATAAAGCTATAGATTATTTTTATTTCTTGGTGGTTATAAGCTCCACGAGGAGGTTGGTGGAGGGGGCCACCACACCATAACCTCCCATGAGAGGATGTGGAGGTGGGTCCCACCCTCACATAACCTCCCATGGTAGGATTATTAGGTGGGCCCCACACAAGCATTAAACGTCCTCCAAACCCCCAATAAAATTGGTGAAACTTTTCACCTTCCCCCTTCATTTAATGATCCAACTCCTCCAATTTAATTAAGTATTGTAACTTAATTAATTTGGAATCATTTTGAATTCTTGAATTAATTATTCCATCATTATAATATGTGATGTATTATTATGTTGGGGGGTTGGTATAATCCTTGTTGGGAGAATTAAGGAGAAAAAGAGCCTTTGGGATAATTTAGAGGACTTCATCCTCTCCACAAAGAATGCGAAGAACACCCATCACCACCGAAGAACGATGGAAACCGTCTTCTCCCTCTTCAACCGGAGTGAGTAGAGGAAACACAGCCACCCATAAAGAACGCCGATGACATCATCTTAAATCGTCTTACCCGAATCCTTCCTCCTCAATTTCTTCGTCTTCTTCCCAACGTCAATGGAACAACGTCCGCTTCCCACGATTTCGTCAACGAGCGACACTCGAGGTAGGGGTTTTAGTTACCTTGTTTCTATTCCACGACGTTCAATATTTTGGTATATGTTATGCCGAATGTTATCAACATAACATTGGGGGTTTGGACCGCACCAACATGGCCGAACCTTACCCTTTGATCTTGTTTGTTGATGAAGATGGAAGCGGACAATGGCGGCCAGCGTCGGGCCGACCATGATGATACCAGCAGCGCAAGACTTCCGAGTCATCGGAAAGGCGCGACACCGTCGTGCCTCGCAGAGGAGATCTAGGTCGTGGCTAAGCCAGGTCGCGGGGGAGGAGGTGTGGTCGCACCGTGCGGAGGGCAGCAGGAGGTCGCCGCCAAGTTGGGCCACGACAGAGGGGTACGACACCGTTGTGCCATGCCGATGGTGCTGGTCCGAGGCCAAGAAGGGCTGCAGCGTGAGAGCAGGGGCGTGGCGCAGGTGCACCACGCCGTAGAAGACCCGCGACCTTTTTCCAAGGTCGACAGGGGAGGGAAGCTGGCTGAGCTGGCCGCCTGTGCATGCTAAAAGTATGACGCGAAGCGTCCCTCGGTTACCCGAATCAGCTCTAGGCACCAGTTACTTTTCAGACAATAAGGGGGGGGGCACCACCCCTCCCACGTGTGGACAATCGGGCCACGCGGGCCGACCAGCCGGGCTGGGCCACACGACCAGCCGGGTCCGGCCATGCCTTCAGGCCGGTTAGCTCCCATGGGCCCGACAACTTTCGGGCAGGGCTGCCATTGGGACGGGCCACCATCGGGCCGGGTCAGACTCATAGATAGCGTGGGACCCTAGTCCGGACCTGTCAGACCCAAAAATACCTTTATGCCCATAACTCGGGCTACGAGTGTTCGATCGACAAACCGTCTATGGCGACGGAAATATTAGAGCGAGGCAATTCCTTTGAAATACCCCACAAGAGTTTGGGGTATAGTTGTGATACAGTCAGGTTGGTTCATACACGAAACCAACCGGACCCCGGGACTAAAAGGCCAATAACTCACAGACTGGGCGTCCGATTGATGCGCCGTCTGTTGCGTTGAGACCCATATGATGTGGTGGTCCTTCGAGATATTTCCACATGATACTAAGTGACACTTGGAGTAGCGAATAATAGCTCGTGTAGAGGATCCTCATGGAGATGAGTGGGTAGAATGAGGAGACCTTTTAGCAGACAGACCTGGCGACTGTTTGACCGATTCAACTTAGAGTGATTTTACTAGCCTAGTGGGGAGTGCTCGGTATTTGGCGGTAGACCCATGGAGGATGTAGCGTCTGGTAGATGGTAGAAGACCTGCGATACTCCACACGAGGAGTACCTCTGTAGGCTATATGGGGAGCTTCTGATATTTGGCGGCAGACCCACAATGGGTGGAGCACCTGGTTGTTGGTATAAGACCCACAATACTCAATAGGGAGAGTAACTCACCAGTCCATGGTTAGTGAGAATCACCTCGGTGTCGTGGCAGACCCACTGTACACGATAGAGGTGGATTTCTCCAACATGCGTTGTTTCGATAGTAAAAATCATAGTTTGAGCTGAGTCAATGTACTTTTTTTTCTCTTGATTGAGATGGGTTAAATGATAACTTAGGTATATGTATGGGCATATACCTAAGTAATGGTTATCCGTAGAAATACTAAATTGTGGTTTATCCTTGTGGAATTTTTGTGAGACCCTGAGTGTCTTGTGGTACCTACTGAGTATTGTTATACTTACCCTTACATGGGCTATGCCCGCACCTCGTTGTGTTGCAAGCAGTCGATAGACAGTGCTGACCGAGGTCGAGTATACGAGGACTGGACGGTACCTGGAGGTAGACCACAAATCGAGTCGGTACCTGGAGGATACGGACAGAAGTGGAGTACTAAGGAGGACTTATGTACCTACCCTTCAGGTAGGAACCCCAGACGATGATCCTATATATGCTTCTACCTTTCAGCTGTTTGTCCCTTTTTCAGTTGTACTTGTTTTTAGTTGTATTTGTTCCTTACCATTGGGCTTGTATTATGGCCCGCATTTACTTTAAGTACAGTTGTTATATATCTTTACTTAGTGTTTTCTTCTGCTTGTACACTGGTTGTGTGAGTTTTCATTTTATAAACGAAATTCCTTCCTAGTTTTAGGGATTTACGCCTTTGGTGCTAGTCGCCAGCCCCTGGCCTATGGAAGCAGAGATTGGGTTAGTTACATAATGGGCCATAGGGGATGGGTCGTAACAATTGGTATCAGAGGAGTTGGTTCTACCACAAAATGTAGGACTCTGATATTTCATTTATGTGAAGCAATATTGTTAAGAGTACAAAGTGTGGTTTTCAGTTCAGGGAGTTCAGTGTTGGTGCGGTGGCCGATGTATCCATACACAGGACCTTGACTACAGATTTCTGACTTAGTACACGAAAAAACTAATTGCGTGTGTGATTTCAAAAGTTTTATTTAAGTCAACTCAAACCAGGTCAGTTCACCAGGTATAGTCTTTTGACCGTGTTGCATCTGTTCTTTCAGCATGCCTCCCTGCAGATAACCAGTTAGAGCCCCGAGAGTTGTATGTACTGATAACCTGTTGATTGATGAAGCCTTATTATAGGTCCCTCATCCAGTTAAGGAACCAGTGGTACTAATTTACATTGGGCCACCGATTCCACTAGCCCCAGTAGCAGAGAGTGCATGCTGCTTGAGCGCACTGCATGAGTTCTATTGCTAGAGGCCACCCTGGTTCTGAGGAGAGATGGACCCGCATGCAGCTGAGGATTGGCTGCAGGTTGTGGTGAGAGTCTTCAGACTGGTAGGGCCACTAGCCTACTTCATGGTGATCCTTGCTGCAGGCCTCCTTCAGGCAGTAGTAGGCAGATGGTGGAGCATGATGCTCTAGATTCATGACGAGGTAACACTTATATGGGCAGACTTTGAGGGCCTGTTTCGGGAAGAGTTTGTACCATCCACCATTCGACTGGTGCGGATACATGAGCTACTTCATCTGCAGTAGCACAGTATGAGTGTAGCTCAGTACTCATTTATGTTCACCTAAATCTCGTTCTACTCAATTGATATGGTTCGGGACTCGTTCTTCAAGGCCTGAACCATTGGGTAGGGACTCAGGTGAGAGATCAGAGCTTATGATTTCTCCCACAGCATCCCAATGAAGACGTGGGTGTTGGAGCAAGCCGTCGTAGTGGAGAGTTTCCTTGATGAGCAGTCTCCAGTAGCAAGACCCACCACTAGTCGACTTGCAGCGAAGTCTTCTGCAGCTTGCAATAGACAGATGACGCAGGGGTCCAAGAGGACCAGACCCACAGGTGGTCGACTTCACGACTTAGGATCGGTTGTGCGGGGAATCCAGAGTGGAGACAGAGCCAGACATTCCAGGAGAAGGTAGTGTTACTCATGTGGAAGGCATGGTCTCATGGCTCGTCACTATCCGAACCGCTATAATGATGATCAACATACATTTTAGGGACATCCCAAGCAGAGACAAAGGTTCGATCGAGGTAGTCCGTAGGATGTAGGTGGATGTGGCAGAGGAGCTGGCCGTGCAGCTGGAGGTGAACGACGTTATGGGGTGCTACCACCACCACCACTAGAAGGCCCACCCCGACCACACGGAGCGGGTGGACAGGTCAGAGCACAGCTTCAGGCTGCTTAGGCCTACAATCACAGCACTTTGGAGATGATTCATGGTACAATCTGTGTCTAGTCCACCTTAGTTGTAGATCTCATTGACACAGGTTCCAGTCACTGTATCATTCCAACTTCCCTCGTTCAGTGCTCGGTGATTCCAACGGAGATGTTGGCTCGATCCTTATGGAAGGAGACTCATACGGAAGAAGACTTCACGATTACGCAATGGTACCGGTAGTGTGATATTACTCTAGGATGAAAGAGCTCCGGCTGGGATCTCCTCGTAGCAGCGTCAAGGCCTTACGAAGTCATCTTGGGTATGGACTGGTTATCTACAGTCCATGATCAGATCGACTGTATTAGGCACAAAGAGTGGTGTGTCCGCACAGATGGGACAAGTTTCACCATCACCGTCGATAAGGGAACCTTTTCAGCATAGGATAGACTTATTCGGAGGAGGGTATAGCCGATCACTCAGAATTTGGCTTGCCTTACCCTCAGAGCAGTTGATGTGGAGAGTCCAACAAATCCTATAGTGGTGGACCATTATGTGGATGTTTTCTATGACAATATCTCAGGACTAACTCCTCGCAGATAGTTGGACTTATACATTGACCTATACCCTAGGATGACACCGATATCTACTCCAGCATATCAGATGGCTCCTGCGGAGCTTCGCGAGCTCAGGGTACATCTAGAGAACTTGCAGGGGAAGGGATTCATCCGGCCTAGTGTTTCTCCCTGGGAAACCCCAATTCTATTTTCCATGAAGGAAGATGGGAGCTTGGATCTTTGTGTCGACTAACGTCTCCTGAACCAGGTGACCATGAAGAACAAGTAACCACATCCGAGGATTGATGACCTCTTTGATCAGCTCAAGGGATAATGATTGATCTCGATAATAAACCTCAGATCAGGCTATCACTAGCTCAGAGTTCGATATAAGGATGTGAATAAGATGACTTTCAGGTGTCAGTATGACTATTATGAGTTATTGGTTATGCCTTTTGGCGTAACCAATGATCCAGCAGTGTTCATGAGTCTCATGAACAGGATCTTCCAGCCTTACCTCGATCTCTTTTTTGTAGTCTTCATCGACAAAATTTTGATTTAATCGACTACTAAGGAGGAGAATGCCTAGCATTTTCAAGTAGTACTGGACACACTCCGAGAGAAACCTCATTATTGTAATCTTTTGATGTTCCCGCTTTGGATTCGAGAGGTTCACTTCTTGGGACACATCATCTCAGAGGTTGATGTTGTAGTGGATCCAACAAAGATTGAAGCAATGATTGATTGGGAGCCACCAGAGAGTGTGACGGAGGTACGGAGATTCCTGGGATTGACTGGGTAGTACCATAGATTAATTCCAAACTTCTCCAGAGTTGCAGCACCACTATCAGCCTTGATGATGAATGGGAAAACCTTTATGTGGTCGGAGGGATGCCAACAGAGCTTTCAAGAGCTAAGGCAGAGGCTGACTAGTGCCCTCATCTTGAGGCTTCCCAAGGAGGGCATAGGGTACGTAGTTTACTACGATGCATCAGAGAACAGACTTGGGTGTGTTCTGATGTAAGAGCAAGTAGTGATCACATATGGTTCTCGGTAGCTGAGACTCCATGAGAAAAACCATGCTACCAATTACCTGGAGTTAGAAGCAGTGGTCTTTTCCTTGAATATGTGGCAGCACTATATTATGGGAGAACATTTTACTTTGTACTCTGATCACAGGAGTCTCCAGTATATCTTCTCAAAGAAGGACTTGAACCTGACACAACGATGTTTGCTTGAGTTCCTCCAGGACTATAACTTCGAGATAGTCTATACTCCTGGGAAAGGGAATATTGTTGTGGATGCTCTCAACAAGAGATCAGGAATTCAGCTACTAGGAAAGGCGACAGAGTAGCCAGCTTCCTTATAGATATATTTTGTGGATAGAGACAGAGTAGCCTATCTAGAGTCTCTTACAGTCAGTCCTCCATTTCTTCAGCAATTCAAGGAGGCACAACATGGGGACCCTAACTGTGAGACGTGATGTGCTCAGATATCCATAGGGCAGACACTTGATGGATCAAATGAATGTGGGGAGAACATCATCCACTTTAGAGGACGTACCATGGTACCAGTTTCACTTCAAGAGGAGTTGCTGAGGGAGTTCCACACTTCCACTCTAGCGGTACATCCCGGTGTGGTGAATATGTACCAGGACCTTCGACGATAGCATTAGTGGCCAAGTATGATGAAGGCGATAACAGATTTTGTCTCACAGTGCCTCACTTTTTAGCAAATGAAGACAGAGCACCAGGTACCAGCCGGCTTGGTTAAGCTCTTAGAGGTCCCAGATTAGAAGTGGGATGGGATATCCATGGACTTCATGATGGGTCTTCCATGTACATCCAGGGGTCATGACTCGATTTGTGTGATCGTCGACCGACTCACCAAGTCAGTCTACTTCCTACCGATCAGAGAGCAGGGCTCAATAGAGAGCTTGGGATGCCTCTACGTTCATGAGTTAATGAGTTTTCTTGGAGTACCTTCTTTTATTGACTCCGACTGTGACACAAACATCACTTCCCGGCTATGGAAGGGGTTGAAGGAGGCTTTCTGTACACATCTTCATCTGAGCACCACCTTCCAGCCTCATATAGATGGTTAGACTGAGAGGACCATTCAGACCCTAGAGGACATTCTCCATGCATGTATCCTCGAATTTGGTCGCAGTTGGGAGAATCACTTACCTTTGGTGGAGTTTTCCTACAACAACAACTATCACTCCACCATCGGTATGGCACATTTTGAGGCCTTGTATGGTCAGCCATGCAGATCACCACTATGCTGGACAGACCCAAGGGAGTCACCACTAGTGGGACCAAAGATGGTACGGGCTACCACCGAGAAGGTGCAGATCATAAAGGAGCAGATGAAGACTTCACAGAGGAGACAAAAGTCGTATGCTGACCAGAGATGAAGACCTTTGGAGTTCGAGGATGGAAACCACATCTTCCTACACGTCTCACCTCGATGAGGTCTGTGGAGATTTTTTCAAAGTGGAAAGTTATCAATGCAATTCATTGGACCCTTACATGTCCTCAGAAGAGTAGGTGAGGTGGCTTGCTACTTAGCTCTTCCACCTCAGTTTCACTGGGTGCACGATATCTTCCACGTATCTCAACTAAAGAGATACATCCACGACCCTTCCCACATCATCAACCATGGAGAGCTAGACATCAATGATGGGGCGACATTCATAGAGGTTCCAGTGGAGATTGAGGATCGACCGGAGCAGGTAGTACGTGGATGGTCGATACCTCTGGTGCACATTCATTGGCAGCACAGGAACATCCAAGAAAGCACATGCGAGTGGGAGGCTCAGATGCATGCTCATTACCCCCATTTTTTTCCAAGAGTTCGTGTTGTAGCTTATGATGATGTAATTTCCGGAGGTGGGGAGAATGTAAAGACCTGTATTTACCATGGATTTTTTTTAAATACATGGGAATTTTACGAGTTTTCCATTTCTAACGGTGCTTGATTCCGAGGCCCGGTGTGCGCAGAATCAATTTCTGATGTTTTTTCGGGTACATTCAGTAAATGTACGTTCGGAATTTTATAACTTTTGAACTGGTGCACAGAATTGAGATTCGAGGGCACCATTGATTTCGCAATGTCATTGATTTCTTAGTGATACCTTCACCACAGTTGCGTTTAATCGGGACTGGAAGATAGTTTTTGGGGTACTTTATTAAAGTTAAATAAAAATATGGTGAAAGCTTATTTTTATTTTTTTGTTGTTATAAGCTTCAAGAGGAGGTTAGTGGAGGGGTCCACCACACCATAACCTCCCATGATAGGTTATAGAGGTGGGGCCCACATTCTCATAACCTCCCATGGGGGGATTATTATGTGGGGACCACAAGAGCTTTAATCCTCCTCTAAACCCCAAATTAAATTGGTGAAACTCTTCACCTTCCCCCTTCATTTAATGAGCCAACTCCTCCAATTTAATTAAGAAATGTAACTTAATTAATTTGGAATCATTTTGAATTCTTGAATTCATTATTCCAACATTATAATATGTGATGTATTATTATGGTGGTGGGTTGGCATAATCCTTGTTGGGAGAATTAAGGAGAGGAAGAGCCTTTAGGAGAATAGAGATGACTTCATCCTCTCAATGAAGAACGTGAAGAACGCCCATCACCACTAAAGAACGAAAAGCACCGTCTTCTCCCTCTGCAACTGGAGCAAGTAGAAAAAACAAGGTCACCCATGAAGAATTTTGACAACGTCATCTCGGCTCATCTTCCCCGAATCCTTCCTCTTTGACTTCTTCGTCTTCTACCCAGCGTCAACGAAACGACTTCCGCTTCCGGAGACATCATCAACGAGCGAAAATCGAGGTAGGGGTTTGAGTTTCCATGTTTCCATTCCATGACATTAAATATTTTGGTATATGTTATGTCGAATGTTATCAACATAACATGGGGGTTTGGACTGCACCAACATAGCCGACCCTTCCCCTTTGATCATGTTTGTTGTTGACGATGGAAGCGGACAAAGGCGGACGGCGTCGGGCCGACCATGAGGAAACCGGCTGCGTAAGACCGCCAGGTCACCAGAAAGGCACAACACCATCGTGCCATGCAGAGGAGAGCCGAGCCGTGGCCAAGACGAGCCATGATGAAGGAGACATAGTTACAAAGTGCAGAGGGCAGTAGGAGGTCGTGACCAAGGTGGGCCGCGACGGACGGGCACAACCCTGTCGCGTCGTGTCAGTGGTGTAGTTCCGCGGCCAGGACATGCCGAAATGGGAGATCAGGGGCGCGGTGTCGTCACACCGGGTCGTAGAAGACCCACGGCCTTTGGCCGTGGTGGATAGGGGAGGGAGGCCGGCTGAGCCGGCCGCCGGTCCGCGCTACGGGCAGGACATGAAGGGTCCCGTGGTTACCCGAACCGGTGCTGGGTGCCGATTTTGTATCATACAGCTAGGGGGGCACGCCTTTGCCTCCCACATGTGGCCAATTAAGCCATGTGGGCCGGCCAGCCGGGCCGGGCCACACAGCCAGCTGGGCCAGGCCAAACAGACATCCAGGCCGCGCCACACGGCCAGCCGGGCCACACGGCCAGCCAAGCCATGCCACACGGCCGGTTAGGCCGGGCCGTGTCTTCAGGCCAGGCCATGCCCATGGATCATGCTGATTTTGTGTCAGGCCTCCTTCAAGCCAGGTCAGACCCGCAGACCGGGTCGGACCGCAGTCCGGGCCCGTGAAACCCGAAAACACCTTTATGCCCATAACTCGGCCTATGGGTGTCTGATAGACAAACTGTCTGCAGTGACAAAAATCTTAGAGTGAGACAGTTTCTTTGACATACCCCACAAGACTTTGGGGTATAGTTGAGATATGGTCAGGCTGGTTTGTACACGAAACCTATCGGGCCCCGAGGACTAAAATGCCAATAACTCACAGAACGAGTGTCCGATTGACGCACCGTCTATTGCGTTGAGACCCCAATGACGTGGAGGTCCTTTGAGATACTTCCACGGGATAATTCATGACACTTGGAGTATCTAATAGTATCTTGTAGAGCAGATCCTCCTAGAGACGAGCATGTAAAATGTGGAGACCTAGTAGCTGACAGACCTAACGACTGCCTGACCGATTCGACTATCCCATTAGAGAGCGCCTAGTATTTGGCAGCAGAACCATGGAATATGGATCACCTGGTAGTTGGCAGAAGACCCATGGTACTCTATAGGAGTATTACCTCTACAGGCTAGAGGGGGAGCACCCAGTATTGGCCGGTAGAACCACAGCAGACGAAGCGCCTTGTAGTTAGTAGCTGACCCACAGTACTCGACATGAGGAGTAACTCAGCAGTACATGGTTAGTGAGAAGCGCCTAGGTGCCATGACTGGCCCACTATACTCGACAGAGGAGGTGTTCTCCAGCAACAATGGTTTCGATAGAAAAAATCACAGATTGAGCTGAGTCAATGACTTTTCTGTTTTCTCATGATTGAGATGGGTTACTTGATAACTTAGGTATATGAATGGGAATATACCTAAGTAATGGTTATCTATTGAAATCATACTTTTTGGTTTATCCTTGTTGGATTTTTGTGAGACCTTGAGGGTCTCGGGGTCCCTACTGAGTATCGTTATACTCACCCCTACACGGGCTATGCCTGCATCTCGTTATGTGGGATACAGTCGACGAACTGTGTTGTCTGTGGCGGAGTGTACGAGGAATGGATGGTACTAAGAGGTGGACCACATGACGAGTCGGTACCTGGAGGAGACAGATGGATGTATAGAACTAAAGAAGAATTATGTACCCACCCTTCAGGTAGGCACCATAGAAGACGATCTTGGAGCTACTTCTACATTTCACCTGTTGGTCCCTTTTTTAGTTGTACTTATTTTCAGTTGTATTTTTTCCTTACTGTTGGGCTTGTATTCTAGTCCCTTTACTTTCAGTACACTTGTTATATAGATTTACTTAGTGTATGATTCCTCTTTTACTCTGGTTGTGTGAGTTTATGTTTAATAAATGTAATGCCTTCCCAGTTTTAGAGATTTATGCCTTTGGTACAAGTCGCTATCCCCTGGCCTATAGAAGGAGATCTTGGGGTAGTTATGACACGAGCCCGGGGGACGGGTCATGACATGAACCTCGGGAATGCATTGAAGAGACCCTAAACCCTGTAAAGGCAGTCAGCCTTGGCATAGAAGATCTAGCCCGAAAATTGTACTCATTATTGACAGTGAGCCTTAGTGAATTTGGTACATTGGGAAATTTCCATTGTATGCTCCCTGGACGAAGCCTAGTGTTGGTGATCTAAGTAAAAATAGTTGTGTCTTGTGCATGATTTAATATCTATTTGTATATTTCTATTGAAGGAAGAGATAATCAAGTTTTCTCTAACAATGGAACAAGATCCAAACACGAGAATGCTTTAATCTATTATACCCAGATTCACCCCACCCCCTATTTGGGTTTTCGACCAAGTGGACCTAACAATTGTTATCAGTGGGAATGGTTGAAGGTTAGTGTTCTCTCTCAAAAAGAATAAATGGAGGTGTTAAATCATAAAATAATTCCGATCACTAAGAGAAATTATTTTCAACTATGGAAAAATCGAATGCAGCACTACTTCCAAATAGCATGGATGGATGTCTTCCCAAAAACTATGCATGGAATATCAACTAACATTAAAAGTGTTGTATTATCAGAATTTAAAAAGATTGAATTGGATTATGATACTAAATGGATAATTTTTTAGGGGAAGCCATATAAAATAAAATTTAAATGAAGGTGATGTCATGTAAAATATCAAATGTAATGTGTGATTTTTTTTGAATATTTATGAGGGTGACACAAAAGTCTGAGAAGAAAATATGTAGGTTATGTGGAATAGTAATGAGGATCTCAGAATGAATCCCAATGAGAATATTAATACATTATTCAACATGATAAATATTATTGTTGAAGACATGCAAGGTCTTGGATAATTTATTGAAGATATAAATATTGTGAAACGTGTCTTGAGGAAACTTCCATCGTGATTCAATCCAAAATTTCCTGTGTTGGAAGGAAGAGACTTGAAAGATTTGAAACTAGATAACCTACACATTACTCATATATCATATGAAATGGTAGATGATGATAATGATGTAGTAGAAAATGGGATGTCTAAGGAAGTGGAATTCAAGGCCTTGAAATTTTTTTTTTGAAGATAGTCTTAAAGAGAACAATATGGATGATGTCATGTAATTTCTCTCCTCCAATTTGTAAAGGGGAAAATGGATGTTCAATGGTAAACGTCCATTTTCTTTCTTTTGATGCAGAATGATAAGGAATTTTTCAGCAAAGTGTCCTAAGATGTTTGATGAGAAAAATGAATAAAATGATGAAATTATACAAAAGAAGCATTCATCAAATGAGAATGGGAGATGAAACACTAAGATAAAGTTCTTCAAAAATTGGAATATTCTATGAAAATAGGATGAAAGTTCAAAATAATCGAAGGGAGAAGAGCTAGATGACTATAGAGATAATAAAATATATGCTTTGGTGGATGTTTGAAGAAAATAATTAACTAGAGGGGAAAGTGACTTTGATGAAGGTGAAATTAGAGGAATACTTGATCTTTAGGCTGAATTAAAAGCTTCCATTAAAGAGGTAGATATTCTGAGAGGTAAAAAAATAATTCCAACAATGTTTTTCATAATTACAAACTCTTTATGCTACTGCAGGAAGAAGAGAATTATGAGTTGAATGCAGAAATTGGAATGATGAGGTCTTCAATGCCAGAATGCTCAGAAAAGGTGGTTGAGTAAAATCTCAAAATTAAATTATAGAAAATAGAAATTGATTGTTTGACTGAAAATAGAAAATATCAAATCAAACGTTTTTAAAAACTAGATGAGGAATTATTGAAACATTGACAAACAATTGATGGTCAGGAGAAAATTCTAACTCTCGGTTCGACATTAGGAATGGAGATCTTATAAGAAATAGATAATATGATATTTGAGAATAATGGTCTATCAGAATAGAAGAATCAATAAATTATGAATAATAAGTCTATTATGGGGATTGATCTAAAACATAAAGCTATTACAGTTCTAGTTAGAACACAAGCACCCACACCAATATAAAAGATTGATTTGGGTACGAAGAAGAATTAGAAGATTCAGAGAACCCAAGGCAAAACTAGTGGTGCATCATTACCATATAAGAATGTCACTCACATAAGATGCTATTTTTTTGTATGATCGGACAATCTCAAAATGTAAGTTCCATAGCTAAGAGGTACCAAAAAGAAATAGTCCAATAGAGAAAGTCGTATAGATCTCAAAATTCCAGGTCATCATTTGATGGAAATTGTTTTTGGTGTAAAAGACATTGGAATATGGAATGATATTTTATGTAGACAATAAAAAAAATGTTTTGAGGTAGACTGAATTTATTCATAAGAAGCAGCCAAATATACCATCATGAGAGCTGGAAATTCTAAATTGATTTGAATCCCTACAAGTTGAAGCTAGTATATCATATGCTGAGGAAGAGAAAGATTATCATTCCATGATGAGTATAAAGTCAAAGACTTAGGTCAAAAAGAAAAGGGCCAAGAAAGAGATGGTTGAATAAATTGCATTCAAGGCATAAAATCACACTGGGATATGGATCATTGATAGTGGATGCACTTTCCACATGACAGGAAGTAGGGATCTAGTGTCTTGAAACAAGTACGATAAAGAAGGTATAATAATATTTGGTAACGATGCAGGATTGAAAATTATTGGTTCAAGAAAATCCACATTTGTATGGAAATACATGAGACCCGAAAATGACTTGGTTATTGAAGGGCTTAATCACAACTTGAATAGTGTTAGTCAGTTGTGTGACTTAGGACATGCCATAATATTTTCAAAGAAATAAGGTATCATCAGAGAAAAGTATGGGGCAATTGTGTTGCAAGGATATCATAGAAAAGAAAATATCTACCTCGTGAGTGCAAATGAAGATATGTGTTTTCATTCCAAAGATTAAGAAAACAAGTTATGGCATAAGAGTCTTGGCCATATAAGCCAATGTTCCATCGATGATCTGGTGAAATATGAAGCAACTCAAAATCACTCTATCTTATCATGTGATTGTACTCATACGTGCGATGCCAGCCAACATGAGAAGATCATTTGAAAGACTTATAAGCAAAAGGATCAAAAGTCACTAGGATTGCTTGAATTGGTTCTTATTGATGCGTGTGGGCCAATCATGCCGATAGCTATTAATGGGAGGATATATTATGTTCTCTTCATTGATAACTATAGAATAATGGCATGGGATTCAATAATCACCCACAAATATGAAGTGTTCAGTTGCATTACAATACATCGACAAGAATGTGTAAAGATTCCTTTTTAAAAAATCCGGACAATTCGAACAGATAATGTAATAGAATTTAAAAATATCCATGTGGATGATTATCTTGAGAAGCATGGGATAAGGAATCATGTTTTAGTAATGAGAACTCCATAATAGAATGGAGTATTCATGATATGAAATCAAATTTTTAACAACATGGCTAGAATAATTCTCACTGATAAAGATATTCTAGAGAAGTTTTTGAAAGAGGCAATGAGGAAAATAGTCTACACCTCAAATAGAGCCTTATTATTCACAAAATAAGAGAATACTCCATATGAGTTATGGTATGGAATGAATCCATCATCAAAATATTTAAGGATTTTCAGAAGTAAGTGTTTCATTCTTAATATGGAGAAACATAGGATGTTTGAATCTCATGGCGATAAAAGAATATTTTTTGGCTACTAAAAAAGACAAAAGCATTTAAATTCTTCAATTAGAGTCTCCAAAAGATAGTTGAAAGTCATGATGTGAATATTTTAGTGAATGAATAGAATCCTCAACAATATCATGATTAAAATCAGGAGGATACCGATGACGAGATGACTAAATTAGAAGATGCTCCAACTCCATAGATTGATTCAGAAGAAGACTCAAATGATGAGAATAAATCAGTTTATTCCCAAATACCAAAAAGAAGAGCTCAAATTGATAGGCAGATCATTATTGGTGATTAGACAACCCCAGTTCATAAAATAAAGATAAACTCCCAACAAAAAACATCATATTTATCAAAATTGGAGCCTAAATGCATTTATGAAGAAGCTAGAGAGGAGAATTTCTTTCAGGAAATGAATGATGAATATGACCAAATTAAGAATAATCAAATGTCAGAAATTATTTTGAGACCAGAAGAAAATAATGGTATATGGAAAAAATGGTTGTTTCACAATAAAATTAATGAAGATAGTGTTGTGATTCAAAACAACGGATGCCTGATGTGAAAAGGTTATTCCAAAACAGAGGGTATTGATGTTGATGAGATATTTGAACTGATCTCAAGGATAGAAAAAATTAAATTATTCTTGACCATATTTGTGAAAAAGAAGTTTAATGTTTTTCAGATGCATGTCAACTATGAATTTTTAAATAGAGTTTTGGAAGAAGAAGTCTACATTGAGAAACTAGATGATTTTATCATCAATGAAGATTAGAATGGAGTAAATCTGCTGAAGAAGGATTTGTATGGATTGAAGAAAGCACCAAGATCATAGTATTCAAGGCCTGATTAGTTTCTAATGAAGCTCAATTTCAAGTGTGGTGGAGTGGATTCCAGTCTGTATTTCAACAATGACAAAAACGAAACAGTGATGGTGATGGGTTATGTGGATGAAATAATCTTTGGTGGATCAAATGAAGCACAATACAGATAGTTTTCTGAACTCATGGAATGTGGGTTCGAAATTTCTATGATTGGGGAGATGATATTTTTCCTTGGAATACATGTGGTATATGAAAAGAATGAAACTTTTATTTCTAAATATAAATATGCCAATAAGGTTTTAAGAAGGTTTAGAATGGATAATTGTAAAGAGTCGAAGACTCGGGTTTCCACCCAGTTGAAACTATCATTGGATGATGAAGGAAGAGAAGTTAATATCATAGAATATAGGAAAATCATTGGATGTATGTTGTATCTAACAGTGAAAAGTCCATATATTGTATTTTCCACATGGAAAGCTAGGAGGTATCAAAGTAATCCCAAGGAGAGAGACATGATTGCAGTAAAAAGTATTCTTCGGTACATCAAGGGAATAACGGATTTTGGCCTAATGTATAATTAAAAATATCTCCTATAGATATTGGGATATACATATGTGGATTAGGATGGTTCAAGAGATGATAGGAAGTCAACATTTGGAGGTGGCTGTTATTATGGAGGGTTGTGTATTTCTCGGTTAATCATGAAAGAATATTGAATTTCATTTGGCATCGCAAAATCTGAATACATTGCGGATACTCAAGCTGACACACATCTATTATGGATGATGTAAAAACTTGAAGATATGGGAATTGAAGTAAATATTTGAACATAATCTATTGTGATAATTCAATTTCTATAAGTCATTAAAAAATCTAGTCTATCACTCAAGGACAAAGCATGTTGAAATAAAATATCATTTTATTAAGGAGAAGTTGGAGAAATGGCTTCTGAAGTTGGAGTATGATCCTATAGAACAACAGGTTGTACACATTATGACAAAGGACATACCAAAATAAGCCATTGAAAGGAATCGATAGGATTTGGGAGTCTAGCTGACTTCATGCACTTGAAAATTTGTGGATGTGGGCCCCTATCCCTGAGGTATGATGTGTCATTCACTAACGTGATGATATGTGTTCATTACCCTATTGCAAAAAACCTTGGAGTTCCCTTCGGGTTCGTTAAAAAATGGCGATAATGTTTGGATATTCTAGGGGAGAAAATACATAGTGAGAAGCTATTAAGTGGGGCAACAAGAGAGGGGGAGTTGAAGCTATGTTGAAGCTGTTGGGAAGAGATATAAGATAAAGGGAGAAATGAGATAGAGGGAGATGAAGCTGATCAAAATCTACTTGGAAGAGCTATAAGATAGGGGTGTATTAAATCTGATGATGCAAGAAATGATCGATCAAAGAATATATATCACGATAGATGATGATCATAATAAAAGCAGAAGAGTGGTCATGGAATGGTGCCAGAAGGATTCCAGCACTCAACATTTGGTATCTGTATGGTATATGTAGTTGGTGACTAAAAATGAAGTGATTCATTGATTAAACTTTCATTATACTACTGTTTCTCATTTCGAGCATGGCTCATGTAGGATTAGAATATGTGTTTAGTAAATCGTTGATCATTATCTTAATCACATGAATATAATGATGGTTGAAGATTGACAGAGATTTATCAAGATATCAAAATACAAACAATTGTTTTTAGAAGTGTTTTCAACAATCCCAAAGGGGGATATTGTTGGGAAAAATCCCAAAACCTGTTCTATCGGGATGTTTTTGGTGTGATTGGGATTGTTGAAATAGACAGATGATTGAAAATAAGTATCATTGGTGTTTACCAAAGATATGTTTTTAAGGTGGCACAGTTTCCTAGTGTTTGAAAAATTTGGGGTATTCAAATCGGGATTTTGATATTTGAAAAGGAAGGATTTTTTTCACAGGATTGAACGATATGAAGATAATTGAAAAAAAATCAAAATGGGTGAGAACCGTGTACCATTATTCATGGGCCACATACTATGTTCCATGAATGGTACACAGAGCGATAGGAAAGGTATGTAGATGCGATTCGCGAAACCAAAAATAGTTCATGGCTAAGCGGTGGGGCGATACGCATATGGCTTGATGTCAGTGGAGGAAATTCACAATGTAAGAGAAAATGTAGTACATAGACAGTGCACAAAAATGGTTTGTAGCTGGATTTCAGTTCGTAGTGGAAGAAGAATCAGTAAGCAGTAGAGGCTGAATTGAAGATTTTAAAAATCTTGATTTAGTGGCCTAAGTGGGTATCATTGCCTATATAAGAAACGATAATCCCACTTATTACTGTGGAGATAGACCATCATGAAGGATCATATTTTTCTCCGATAATTCGAAAAATTCTGATAGTGGTTCACAATGAATGTTTTTGCAAGGATTCTTAACCCGCAAAGGATGTCTGGTACGCAGAAGAGAATATTGATACATAGAAGGAGTCATCTCGGTACATGGAGGAGGAATCTCTGGTTTGTAAGAGGGATAATTCCTCATGTAGTACGTGGAGGGGGATCTTCGGTATATGAAAGCGAAGGAATTTCCTAAACAGTGAACATTTAGTGTATAGAGGGTGTTTCGCAGAGGAGGTTCGCAGGGTCGGTACGCAGTACGTGATCGGTAAGGCGGAGGTAGTATGCAGATGAAGGTGGTTCGCAGCGGCGACAACAGTACATGAAGGAGGTGATCACTGTACCAAGCCCTGTGTATAGTACACCAGAGGATCAGGTGGTTCACAATTCACACTTGGAATCTTGAAACAGCTTCAAATCTGTTTGAGAAAGTATTTTACTGTACCTATCAGTACCCGAGAAGGTGGAATTCATCTATACGTGAAAAAGGGACATCAAAAGTGCATCTATTTGTAGGAGAGGATGCATGAATTCATTCAAACGAAGGGATCAATGTGTTCATAAACTATGTTTGACCAACACACATATAAACGTTTAGTGGATTCTTTTCAAAGGGCAGTGAGCGAAGGATGAGGAAGATGGTGACCATTTCAACGGGCAGTGCGCCAAAGAAAAAGGCCTAGGGAGGGACCCTTAGAGATGATGTAGTGAGGATAACCTCAACCATGTAAAGGTAGTGAACCTAGGCATAAAATATCTTGCCTAAATATTGTACTCACTATTGGAAGTGAGCCTTTTTGAATTTGGTACATCAGTAAACTGCTGTTGTATGCTCCTTGGACATAGCCCAGTGAAGTTGAACCAAGTTAAAAACGTTGTGTCTAGTGCATGATTTCAAATCTATTTGTCTATTTCTAAGGGAGGAAGAGAGAATCATGTTTTTTCTTATAATGAAACAAGATCCTAAACGGAGAACATTTTAATCTATTATACTTGGATTCACCACCCCAATTAGGGTATTTGAACTAGTGGACCAACAAATATAGGATTTACATTCTGGATTGTGTGATAATAATTTTTTCATTTGTAGGATTAAATATTTTTAATGTCCAAGGATAAAAATACAATAGATGTGTAGTATTTCATGGAGAAGGATATATAATATGTGAAAACATTCACTTTTGGTATTTTAAACTACAATTAATCTACCCTAAACCATTAAATTAGGAAAATATGGTAGTGTGGTGTTTTAAAGCTATAAAATACACCATGTATCCTTGAATAATGGGAGGGAAACAGAACATGTTAAGAAGAATCAAGATGTAATGTGAACCAGACATGGGAGGGTGGGTTTCTTGCATGTTTGGTAATGTGTTCAATGGAATGAAATACTGGGATATTACATGAGTGAGAAACTGATAGGGGAATTAAAATGTGATCATTTTGGTTAATCTATTTATCTTATTATAGGAAATTAAACATTATTATTATAATTAATTATCATATTGCATTTTTATTTTGGATACATATACCATTTTTTTGTTCATCATCAAGCTGGGTAATGGTGGCCACACCTCTTATAAAACCCTGATATTTAAAAGGAAGTAATTTTTTTATAATACCTATTACACCAAAATACAATCCTAAAATCCATTAAATTTTTAATATAAATATGATGATTATTATAATAGCTCAGAACCAGGACTCCCAGATTTAGAGCTGAAATCGTAAAAAATAAATTTTCAACATTGATATTTATAATTATGACCCAATATTTTCCATCCAAACATTATAAAAACAAAAGAAAAATTCTATAACATACATCCATAAGGACGTTTTAGGTTTGTAGTTTTAGTGAATTTGGAAAAAATCCTACATAAACAATTCACTGACATGAAATGTGCACTTCTTACATATAACCCACCTACTTTTTCACATTAATACATAAAAATCCATATAAAATCCATTTTAATAATATTTTTTTCACCATAATTCATTGTAACTTGGGTAAGAGGAAGCATACTATTGGTGAGCTTCAATTCTTAAAAAGGTTAAAATAATCATAATCAATTGAATTTAATCAATGAGAATAAGAATAACATAATTGTATGAGGGTATACTCAATGTGTCTGATTATAAGATTAAAATATTTAAACTCATAAATAACTTGATCATAAACATGATAGCACTAAAAATGTTTTTAACAAATCATATAGTCCTAAGAATGTGTAATCATGAGCCGTTTTATTTCAATAATGATCAAATGTAAAATCATAAATTCATATAAAGAATACATAAAACAAATTGGTATCTTGGAAAATCATCTTTATTGAACACTTACAGAACCCATAAAATTTTAATAATCAGAAGACCATATTAAAATATTATTATCCATGGAACATAATTGTAACCTAATGTATTGGAGAATTATTTTGGTTCACCCATCATATAAGATATAACAGGCTCACCTAGTGTTATATGTGCACATACATAATTTATAATATCCATGAACTAAATAATAAATAATGAACACAACTCATTGAAAACCCTTTTTATATTCCAAACATGATTAAACGATTCCATGAAAATATTTTTGAACCCGGATTAACCCATAGAAAATAAATGATTACCATCACCAACTCTTTGATCCAAGAATAACTTGTGGAAAAGTAACAGGTTCTGTAAAAATTTATTTGGAATGATCATAATCCATACAAATAAATAATTAGAATAATATCATTAAAAATATCCCTATTTTAGAAAAGGTAAAAAATATTGATTTTTGAAATTTATGAATGGAAATACTATTAAAATATTATCAAAAAAATCATGAGAAATGATTTTATCATTTTAAGAATCACCTTTTAAAACCTAAAATATTTCACAAATAATTTTCTTTGGGAATATTTTTTAAAAACTAATAAATTAAAGAATATTAAGAAAGAATTATCCTTAAAAGTAACCTTGTAAATATAAAATGGAAGATTTAAATAAATTATGATCATATCTTTAGGTAATTTTATACATGTCCTGAAGAACATTAATTTTCATTGTAAGTATTTAAAAAATAGCCTTGTTAGAAAATAGACATGAAAATTCCATTGATTTTTTTGGTAAAAAATACAAAATGGTTAAAAATGAATTTATTAAATATTTTCAAAAGGGTAAAAAATTTGAAAACATTAAAAAGCACTATTTTGGATGAAATCTTATTTCGAACTAACGAGAGAACTGAAGAAACTTTTTCATAAAAACTTTTTCTCGATTATTTTAACTTCTAAATGATGGAAAATGGTACTGTTAAGTTGAATATAATTAATAACTATATTATAATACAATTCTTGATTTTATAGAGATATGGACTATAATATCTCACTATGGAACCATAATCATTAATAATCCTTATATACGATGATATTTTAACATAAAACTCTTTCCACATTGGCATCATTGAATTGTAATCCCCATGAAAGTAATAAATTAAATGAAAAATAAAATACCATGATAATAACTAAAATAATTGATATTTCATGTCAATGGGGATTTATATAAACATAATTAATTAATTTAGGTGCATAACATGATATAAGTCTTAATGAAAGAAAATTGTTACAAAAATGAATTACCGATTTGGAAACATTGAACATATAATCCTCATGAAATAGGGATCATAAAATATATATGTAAATCCCCATAAATTTATGTAATAAAATAATAAAATAAACAATTTGGCATTAAAAACACCATGAAACATTAATAATTGGTTTAAATGTCATATATATCATATATATATATAAATGTGATGAGAAATCCCTTACCTCATGTTTGATTCATCATGCTGGTTCTATATCTTACTGAAAAATAAAATTATGTAAATTAAAAACCTTATTGATAACCTTTATAAATTCTAAAATTACTTTTCTTCACTTTTTAACTTGTTAGATAAAATTTCATAATCAATTATATTCTTTTCGAACGTTTTGACCATATTTTTTTGAGTGTCAAGAACGACTTAGGTGGGTTGATTATGGTTAATGTAGTCATTATATAAACATGAAAAGAATATTAATTATGAAATCATTATCATATTTATTCATAAATTATAATTTTTAAACCCATCATTAATGATGGTTATGAAAAATTAAATGATATTATTTACAAGGAGACATTACGTAGTACATACACAAGAGTAATGTTTCCATTTTTCGATAATAATTATGAATAAAAGGTGAGTAACAGTTGATCATTAAATAATTATAATAATATCATAAATAAAATATAATTAAATTATATATAATTATATATATAGGGAATTATTATGATGTGATGGTGAAAAAAATAATCACATCCCTTCGAGGAGGAAATAGCTCACACATCTATAAATGATGTTATAATTTTATTTAGTGAGTGAAATGACAATAAAATCCTATATTATATTACTAGAATGATAAATATTCCATAAATTTCATAAATATTATATTTATATCACATATTTGTTAAATATTTACAATTATTACCCTCCATGTAACGTGTTAGGGAATTGTGAATCACATCACTACGGAAGGTGGTAACCCGCCGTACACACAAGCGATTTTATCTTTTCTCATATGAAATGGAAGATAAAAGGGTATATATGATATAAGGACTCCATATTTATAATTATTTTATATATATCAAATATAAAATTTATATCCATAATTATACCTAATCGTGATTGGGGGAAATGGAAAACGAATGATATTGTTATGTGAAGCAGTTTTCCAGCATACACACAAATATTGATTTTATAACCTATTCGATGGATTGTGTGTGGTTTTAAGTATTAAAAAAATTTAAATATATTATTATATTGAAGATATTGGTAATGTTATATCATCATGGTATATGATTAATTTAAGGGGTGGAGGATGAAATAAAACAAAAATGATCGTTGATGAATGTTACTTATTCTTTGGGTAACTCATTTTGGTTTATAGAAAAGGCCATCATTGGATGAATTTATTACAAAACAAAGGCTTCAATAATTAAGGTAGATATGTTTTATTCCATTTTATTAGGTTTTAAAATATCCAAATGGATTTAGAGGTGTGTAGAAGTGGGGGGATTAAGTTCCCTTTTATAATAGAGGTGGAGTGGTATTATTATAAATACTCAAAAGTATTCACTATTTAGAGTTCTCCCTTATCTCAAGATACAAAAATATTTACTAATAATATAGGTTAGGCTTTATTTGGCCTAGAAATACCTCCACCTAATTTTTTTTTTCATTTTATTCCTTTCACTTTATGTTTTCAAAATTTTACCCTTTTTGTTTTTTACATGGTAACATATATCTTTTTATATACCTAGGTAATTTAACCATTATGAATATATTTAATATAATTTATATTATATATTATACACTCACTTATTAAAAAATACATCTAATTTATTTAAAAAAACATATTTATCTGTAAAATTAAATTTAATACAAACACATATAATGTATAAAACCATATTTTAACCTTAATCTAGTTAATAAATTTTAATTATTTTTACAATTAAATATGGTAAAAAATATAGTTAACCAAATTATATAAAATAAATCATTATTATTTTCATATGTAATTAATATTTCAAAATTAAATTCACAGAAGTGGAATAATTTAATTTAAAAAATTGTGAGGAGAAAACATGTTTTTAAAGCAAAAATTAATGAAAGTTTACAATTATTTTATATCAAAATTATATATGAAAACAATTCCAATGAGAAGTTTTTTCAATTATATAATATTGGGAAAATTTTATTTTGAATGTATATGAAAATATAATTTTACTTTATAAATAGACTAAACCAAAATACATTTTTATTTAAAATTAAATAAAATTTTTTTATTCAAAAAAAAAATGAAACATTTCCCAAAAAAATGTAAGATAATTTTTTAATAAAAATTTAAAACAATAAAAAAAAATTTCATATATTTTTTCTAAAGTTTTTTAAAAAATTGTTTTAAAATAAGTGCTCCATAAAAATGCGACAAAGAAACTTCTAAACATATACAGTTTTATGTGTAAAATTGGATTTATTTGAATCTATTGTTTTGAAAACACATATGATTAATATTAATAATTTGATTGAATATTATATATATAATTAATATAATAAAATAAGTGTTATTTATTTAATTTATTGGTATAAAACACACCTGTACACATTATCATAATTTTATGATTAAGATTTACTTTAATTTTTAGAACTTTTTTATTTTAATTTCTAATTAATTAGTCATTTATGAATTAATTGGTTATATGTGTTTAAACCTTAAATAAATAATTCTTTTAAAACTATTCATATAAACCATTATAATATATAGGTTAAAACTATTATATTAAATAATAATATTAATAGTATTTTATTATTTGGTAAAACATGTTCTTGGGTGTAACACAAGGCATCAAAGAAGCCCATTAATGCATGTATCATATGTTAAAATTATTGTGTCCTAAAATTTACTCTAATGAATATAATTTTCTTTTAAATAATATAGTTGTTACATCCTCCCCCCTTTAATAAATCTTTTCGACATAATTTGAATGTTATCTTGGGAAACAAATGATGGATATTGGAAAATAATTTTTTCTTGTATACGCACATTGTAAAAAGGGTTAATAAAACATCTTCATCATAAAATAGAATGTTAAGTACAAGGTTTATATTAAATAAGAAAAAATTTGTGTCCATATAAGATAATATAGAATGGAATTGAAGAAAAACATAAATAATTATATATTGTGATTGAGGTAATTGATCACAAAAAAGTGAATGATCAATGGAATATTAAGGAGATAAAGACCATAATTATATTATAGTTTAAAATACCCTTAGTTATTGACAATTGAGGGTACTGGGATAATAATTTTTAATACCCTTTTCTTAGGATTGAGGAGTTATTTCACCATGTACAATAAAATCATAGTAAAATATATTTTCTTTTCAAGTAGAATTTTATACATTATCCAATTTCTACTAGAATCACATATTTTTCCCCAAATGATGTTTAGTCAAGATAAATTTTTCATGCTTGATGTACTAAAATAAAATTTTAAAAACCATATATTTATAAATGGATAACATATTATTAATCTTTTCATTAACCAAATCCTATATGCTTAGGACATGGTGTAATAATTAATAAAATGAATAAAAACTAATAAATTCATTTTAAAATTTAAACTGTAATACCCAATTCTCATAAAAAATCATTCTATAAGTCATTATACATAATATTGATCAATAATTTACTGAATAAATTTGGAAAATAATTATTATAATTAGTTTATCATATATTCTTCGTAGATAAATAAACCAGTATTCCTCAAGTAAAATCCCATATGTTTTCTAAATAAACATAATCATTACCAGTAAAAATTCTACACTATCCAAGAAATCATATAGTCTAGTGGTATGTGTGAAACCTTTACCATCCTTTAATGATGGGTTCAAGCCCCAAAACCGTTCTAGATGTGCTGGGGTTTCTACCATTATATTGTTTTCCATTTTTTAAAACATGGAAAATAATTCATCCCAAAATAAAACATCAAGTTTATTCTAGTGGATAAAAATACCTCAACCCAATGAAACACCTCTAGAAATTTCTTTAATAACATTAGATTTTATTACCCCTTATCACCCTCCAATATTGCGCCTAGGACTAAAAATATATGAATATAATTGTTCTTATTGAAACAAGATGGTATCACTTAATTTTAATACTATCTAAAATGAAAATATCTCAATCTCAATGGTTATCTAAAAAATATTTTGATACCAACTTTAAAAGACCCAAAGTGGTACTCCTAAATACTCATTTAAAATCTAAAACATTAAATTTTAGGCATTGATGTGGATAATTGTAAACCAATTTTTTTCATCCCAATATTATAAAATAAAAAGGAAAAAAATAGATCATATAGATCTTCATGAAAATTTTAGGATTTGAGTGATTGGGAATTAGGAAAAACACATAAATAAAAAAATCAAATAACATTAAATGACCATGTCTCCCGCTTAACCCATATTTTCTTTTTCACATTAATAAATCTTCATCATATATATGAGATTTCATCTAGGAATAAGTCATTCAACCTCATTAATTGTAACATAGGGATGAGAAAATATAATATGGTTGGGATCAAATGATCTGTGATGGTAAAATTATAATTTTCAATTGAATATCGTTAATGAGCATAAGAAAAGCATAAGGGTTTGATAACATAAAAAAATAATGTGATTATAACATATGATTATTTATACACATCAATAATTAGATCCAAAAAATAACATGGCATAAGGATTTATAAAAGGACATCATCATTATAATCAATAATCATGAGTTATGGGATCCAATCTATATAAACTAAAATATCATAAACCCATAGCATGCATTAATAAAAAAATTGGTATATTGGAACATCATATTCATAGATTACATAAATAAACCTTATTAAACCCTTATAGAACCCTTATAAATTGGAATAACCATACAAAAAACTTCCAATATAATTTTATTGAGAACATAATCATTAACCAATGCATTAATGCACTATCTGGGAACACATATCGCATAATCTATAATGGGTTACCCGGTGCTAATATGTTTCATCCATAATTTATAATGTCCATGAACCAAATAATGAATTAAAAACACTGATAATTAAATTCATTATGACTCATTAAAACAACATTTTTTATTTTTATACATGTTCAAACATTTAAAAATAAATGGGTTCTATAAAAATCTATTTGAAAAAAATTAACCCATTAAAAAAATGTGCACAATGAAAATATCATTGAGATGTGATTAACCTGTGGAAATAATTGAGTCATATAAAAATACATTTTAATCAATAATAATTCATCTAGAGAAAGAATGAAGATGGTATCATTACAAAATAATCCCAATTGAGAATAAGTAACAACAAGTGTTATTAATGTTGATTAATGGAAATATTATTAAAATTTCATTAAAACATTATTGAGAATAATATCTTTTTCCTTGAGAAAATAATGTTTTTAAAAATAAAACATTTTGAAATAATTTTTCATAGAATATGATGTTTAAAATAGAAGAATTTAGAAAATATTTATAGAAAATTTTCATTATAAAAAAACATTTAAACATAGAAAGGATGATTCAATGATATTATGGTCATGTCGGTTGGTAACTCTATATATATCTTAAATTACATACCTTTTTAATTGTAAAATCATTAGAAAATTTCCTCCTTTGAGAAGAAAAAAAGAAAATTCCATTAAAATATAAATAAAATGGGTAAAAATGACATTAATCAACAATTTGAAAAAGGTAAAAATTTAATTTTTAGAAAATATGAATTTGGAAGAAATCACATTACAGAATGAAAATAGAAATAATTTCATATTTTATTGAAAACATTTTCTCAATAATTTTAAGTACAAGTGTGTAAAAAAAAGATAACATTACTTGTAAATAATATTAATAACCAAAGGATAGGATAAATCATCCTTTTATTTGGATATGGATGACAATATATAATCATTGGAACCATAAGCATAAATAATATTGTTAAAGGATGAAATTGTAACATAAAAGTCTTACCACTTTGGTATCATGGAATTATAAGTACCATGGAAGTATTAAATGAAATCAAATATATAATACCATAAGAATAAATATATAAAAAAAATAACATTTAATTTGGATTTATTTACACCTCATAAAGTATGATAGTTTCATAACATGATAGAAGTCTCAAAGGAAGAAAATTTTGAAAAAAATCCAATACTGATTTGGAATCTTTGAATTTGTAGACTCCATAAAAGAGACATCATAAAATGTATATATAAATCCAAAAAAATGTTAGTATAATAATAATAAAATAAATTCATGTGTATTATATACAGAACATGTCAAAATTAATTGTTGAATATGGTATATATCTCATAAAAGTATTTGTGGGATGAGAAAACCCTTACCTTGAGTTTGATTCATTATGTTGGTTCCTTATAATATTGAATAATAAAATTATTTCAATTATTTAATATTTTGAAAAACTTGATCAAGTATATTATAAATTTTATTAAACTGATTGACATGTAATATACAATTAATTAATTTCTTATGTTTATGGCGAATGTTTTGTCCATTTTCAGATTGAGTGTAAAAAATGACTTACTGGCCTGACTCTATTCATAGTGGTCACTATAAAAACATATCTAGAATAAAAATATTGAATAAATTATAATATATATACCTAAATTATATTTTTTTAAAACATAATAAATTATTGTAATGAAAAATGAAATAACTTTATGATCTTGGAGACGGTAGACCATAAGTACGTGTGGGTAACATTTCCATTTTTAAATGATAATTATTGAAAAAATGTATGATATATTTTATTATTATAGAATGATCATAAAATTTAAATACCATATTATTTATTTATATATATACTTTTATAAATGATTCATGTGATGTGGTTAAAAAAAGAATAACATCTCTTTAAGACGGCGGTGGTCCACACATCGATGAAGGACATTATCATTTTTTCAGTATGTAAAAAAGCAAAAATAAAATGATATATTAAGTTTCAATAATCATAAATATTTCATTAATACCATAAAAATATATTCTATACCACATATATTTATTATATTCTGTCGTATTACCCTCCATGTAACACATTATTTAAAAATGAATTACATTTCTTCGTAAGGTTGTAGTATGTCGTCCAAACGAGTAACATTATCATACCCCTCATGAAAAGTAACGTAAAGGGGGATACATGATATAATAAATTAATAGGTATAATTATGTTATAAATATCAAATATTAAATTTAGATCTATTATCATACCCATCCATGAGATGTGGTCATTGAAAATGAATGACATCATTTTGCAAGATGATAATCCATCGTACAAATGCATTTTGATTACATAACCCATTTGATCGAAGTTTGTTTGGTTTTAGGTTGTAAAATTAACATAGAAATATATAATTATTTGTAATATATATTTTTTATTATATTATCATGATTTATGAAGAATATAATGGGTTAGAAATTAAGTAAAACAAAAATACTCGTTGATGAACGTTCCCTCTTCTTCGGGTAACTACCTTTTGCCCTAAAAAAAGACCTATAGTGAATAGTTTTCAACACTATGTATGGATTATAGGATGATATGTTGGATGTTAAGAAGTTATATTTGATGTTTTTGGATGTGAAATATTTCATGAAAGGATTTAATATGTGAGGGTAGTGAGTGTCCTTTTATAATGAAGAAGGAATAACATTCTAGTAAATATACAACATATTTCACTATTGGGAGGTCTTTATTGCCTCATATGCTTCAAATATTGAAACATAATAGATGATATTATATATTTGGTCGATAAAACCCTAAAAAAACATTTTTATCATATTATTCACCAGTCATTATGTTTACTGAATTTTACCCTTTTTGTTTTTACCACTATAACTTGTATATTTTTATTTACCTAGGTAATTTATTAATTAAGAAAATAATTAAAATTATTTATATTAGATAATTTGGAAACAAATATTTAAAATATTATATAAAATTCTATAAAAATTAATTTTATTTCTCTGTAAAAATAATTTTAACCCAATCATAGGTAATGCCCAAAAACTTCTCGGATCATTAATAGTTTTAATTAATATTAACTATTTTCACAAATTATTATAGAAAAAATTATCTTGAACATATTCGATAATATAAATTTTCTTGATAAATAATATGGAATCAATTTTTTAGAATTTAACCCATTGAAGTGGATGAATTTTATTTAATATTAACCCTATTTAGGGGATAAGAATGTTTGTTTTCGCAGATAAAATGTTCAAAATTTTGAAATATTTTTATATCAAAATCAATTCTGAAGATGATTGAAATGATATAAATTGTATTAATTGATATAAATTTTATTTAATTTATCTTAAAAAATAAAAATATAACTTTTATTCATAAATAAATTAAATGAAAATATATTTTTCAATTAAAACTTTGTATATTTTACTTATCATCAAAAGTGTTACTTTTATGAAAACACCAAAAACTCCTCCTATAAAAATTTTTGTATTCCTATTTAAAAAATGAATTTTATTTTTTAAACATAATATTATTAATGTTACAAAAATTATATTCAAAATTAGTGCGTCATAGAAAGGAAATAAAACTCCTTTTAAAAAATATAGCTTTAAAGATAAAATTTGATTTATTTATATATATTGTTAAGATGACATGTGGAATGAATTTTAAACATTATATTTAAAATATTATATTTAAATAACATAAATATAAACAAAAAAGTGTGACTTGTATAATTTATTAAAATAAAACACACATGTTCGCATTAAAAGTTTTTTAGAAAAAGAATTTTTTTATGTTCAAAATGGTTTTTTAATAATTTATTGGTCACAAGAAGATTAAAATATATATATAATTATAAAAAATATTTTCATAATTTATTTAGACTTATACATACCTTCCATTATAATGACTTGGTGATAGGTATCGTATTAAATAGTAATATCAATAATATATTATTTTTTATTCAAACTTGACCTTGCGTGTAACACAATATATTTAATAAAATCATTATTGTGTGTATCAAGAGATTAAAATAGTGTTTCATGGCCTTTAAAAAGAAGAATATAATTTTCATCTCTTAAAAACCCATGGTGTTATAGTTGTAACCTAGCCATTGAATTGGAGTGTATGGATAGAAAAAACCAAATAATTGAATATATATAATGTTCTTAATAAATTAAAATATATTGAAAAATTATTATTAAGAAAACTAAATTTTTAGAAAATATGTTTTCCTATTCAAAAATATGTTTTCTTCAAAAATTGTATTTATTAATTTTTGTGAATGTATGTTAAAATGTATTTCTAACTAATTTATAAATTTTATTTGATAAAAATGATTTAATTTTGCAATTAATCATGTCAAAATTTTCATATATTTAAATTTTGAATTTTCTGATGTGATTTATTTTATTATGAATATTGAATTTTTTTGATTTTCATAGAACATTTTAATTTTCTTTCAAGATTATATAATGATACATTTTATTTTCAAATATATTAAAATTAAAATTTATTCTATAGAATTATAAATAATCTAGTTGTGAATTCTGTAATTGATCATAAATTTGAATTTGGAATAAAAATACTTTTATTTATAAAAAGTCATTTAAAAAAACAAGGTTTCTTTTCCTTCTGCATTTTGACCATAAAATTAATTTTTGGAAGATATAGAAATTTTATATTGAAACTGAGATTCCATATTTTCAATCAATAGGTATAGATTTTCTAAATAGTTACATTTAATTTTTTGGTCATTTTGAATAGTAATCTTCATAAAATTTGTTACAACAGTAAAAGTAAAACGGGTTAATTTAGTTTAAAATAATGACATAAAAACTAGAATCCAAAGATAAAACTGCCCTAAATTTTATTTTATTAGTTTATCTCACCCAAAATTATCATAAATTAGAATATATAACCTTTTTAAATATCTCTATATTTTTTTCGTTATAATATTTTTTTAATGAAATTTCAAACATGACATTTTCTTTCTTTTATTATCAATAATTTTCTTACATAAGGATAAAAAAGATAGGTTTTTTTAAAAATATTAATTTTAATGGTAATTTTTTATTTATCAAGGTTATTTGTTTTTTAATTTTTAGTGATTAAATATTTAATTTATATGAATATGAAATGCTAATATATTATTAGTTAAATTAATAGAAAAATAAATTCAATGATCTTATTAATGTTAAAATAAAAATTATCTGGATGACTTTTTCCCCTAATATTTTTATATAAAAATGAAAAATTAGAGAGGTTTTAATTCCCTGCATTCAATTTCCTTTATTTTATTTTTTTCATTAACATTCAAATAAAATTAATTGTTTTATAATTGACATTAATATAACATAATATAATTGAACATTTTATTTAAATATTAATAAAATAAAAATTATTATTTCATTTATAATGAATTTTATACTGTTCAACAAATCAACTAAGGTCCATTTCTATTCCAATTTTTTTATACTAATTTTATTTACCTTTAGAAAGTAAAAACATCATTTTCATGGAAGTTATCAAAAAGGATTAACATGGGTTAAAACAAAAATATAAGGATAGAAACGTCATCTAGAGTTATATAATTTTTATTGGATGAGATTTTTTAGGATCATAATCATATTATATTAAAATAATATCAAATTTCTTCAATTTTATATCAAATATTAATGTAAGTTAATTTAATACTTTAGGAAATTCCAAGAATATCCCTCCCCTACCTTATGAAAGGGTACCTATTATCAAAATTTTTGACACTTACAAACCCATTTAGTTTGGAATATACCTACCAAAATACCCTAATATAACCCATTCACACATTATAGATTTTTTTTTTGGGAATGATACCAACCTTAGAGGGCTTAATATGTAATGAAATGGTGGTTGTCTGGAGAAGAGGTATATATTTTAAAAATTTATTTTAGTTTTAACTATTCTTTAACTAACTAAAATTTTAATAAAAATGATTAAATAAAAAACCAAATATATTAATTATATTGACATGTTGTTATGTGAATCAAAAAAACATTTCTCGTTCTTTTCATCCATCAACTGGTATACAAAATAATCATTCGTGAGTACAATAGAATACGGTCTGATGAACCTATTTAATTAATTTTACCTCGCCAACTTTGATGGATAGTTATAATGATGTATTTGTTGATAATATATTATCTTCATAAAATATTTTTCTATTTTGAATGATATTATATTATCTACTTTCTTACCATTCCTTCTATTGAAAATTGATAACACCATTTGTGTGTAAGTGTTGAAAACCTCATATATGAAGAGATGAAATTCATTATCCATCACTACATCACATGGGTGATATATAATTTGTTTAAATAATTAATATAGTAGTAAGGATATAATGAACATTTTTCAATGATATTACAATAATTACATTCTTCCCGTAAAAATCCTTAAAAAATTGAAAATTTTCTCATGCGTATGTACAACCTACCATCTCCGTGATTGTAACATGGATCATTTTTCCCATAATGATCCTTGAAAAATAAAAATGTTACGCATGAGTACGCATAATCTAAAATATCCATGCTTGTAACACATATATTTTTTCATAACCATCTTTCATGATTGGTTATTAAAGTAAAATTTATGTATAAAAATTATTATTACTTCATGATTATTATTCTATAAATTATTGAATAATCAACTATTTGATCATAGTCAACCCACCGAAGTCATTATAGACATGTGAGACGAAAATCATCAAAATGTTCATAAAAAAAATAAAATGATTATGTAATTTCATTTAAAATAGTTATTAATTAGATAAAAAATTATAAAATTTTTTAAATAGTAATTATTGAACTAAATACTTTACATATGTTTTGAAAATAATAATTAAATGATATATATGATAATTCTTGGCTCTATGTAAGAGATTTTGTCTTAATTTCCATTGATTTTGGCATATTTTGAAGTTATGCACCATATTTCAGATATATGTTCTATATAATCCCTTTTTTACATGTTATATAATTTGTAATTAATACCTAATGGTAATTTATATTTTAATAATAATTATTTAATCCTAGGGTATTTGACATGAATTTTACCTAGTGTTAAGGTATTTATTAATTCAATTTCCACTATCGGGGATATACTTTAACATTATTGACATTATTATGGAATTATTCTATTAGATTTAATATATAAATAGTTTTATTATGTATTTAAAATTCATTTAATAATATTTACATATTTATAAATAATTAAATTACAGATCAATTTTCACATAAAAATTAATGATCTTTGAAAGGGGTTTATTTCTCTCAATCTCATATTCATAAGACATGATTCATGTCAAGAACCATGATTTTCATGTATGGTGTTCATATTTACTCAATAATGTTTTTATTATTAATTAATGTAATTAATGGGATTTAAAGTGATATAATATAATTATTTCAACAACTATTGTTATGAGTGTTATAAAAGAAGTAATTGATTTATATTACAACCTCCTTTCTTTTTGAAACTATTTATGTTCAAGGTAGCATTTGGGAAAAACCGATATTGATATTTTTTTGAAACAGATATATTTTATTATCCTATGGTTTTGAATTTAATTTATATTTCAAACTTCTCTTTTTAACCTGTTGATTATTGAAAAACCATGAATCAAATTTATATATGATGTCAATCTTGTAACTTTATTTAAACAGGGAATCATTCTCTTGTATTTACTAGTATTCATGACTATGATTTAATAAACATAAATTATTTGATAAGTTATTTTACATTAAATTTTACATTATTTTAAATGGCATTAAATGGATATATCTTAATGTTTTTCACATGTTCCTCTTTTGACTCTCTTTAGAAACGTCTCAATGTAATGTTTACTTTTAATGAATATGACATCAATAGATTTTCCTACCATCATGTACATTATTAGTTTTTAAGAACAATTTTATAAATTTCCCTGATTATTACTAAATAAAATATTTCTCACACTATTTTCAAAAATTTTATTAAATATTACTAAAATAAAATTTTGTTCCCCATGTTTTCATAGATATGATTCAAATTCCCTTGTAATGTTATTTTCATCTATGTCATCATACTCTAAATATTACTATACATCAATTGACTAGAATCTTATGATACCTTCTATATTATATAATTATATGACTTATGTTTAATTTTTAAGGATATTTTCTTAAAACCAATATCTTTTAAATATCTTAACCTTGTTATAAAGAAATCATGATTTTATTGTTAGATTTTTGATTAAGTGGTGAAATATTAAAAGGTTTTATTCATTATATGGTACAAGATCATTATATAGATGAATTGGGTTACCCTAATATATCTTATATGATAGATGATTCCATTATACATCACCTATTCATTGTGTAATGTTCCTTTTTTAGAAGCAAGAACGAGGGATCAAACGAGTGTGTTTTCTACTATGCATTTTAATGGGATGAATATATTTCTAATATATAATTAAAATAGGTTAAAAAATCTATTTCACTAATAATAATATTATATATCTTTCTAAATGGTACTCTTATCCTCATTCTTTATGATTTTGATGTTTCTTTTTCTAAATATTCACATCACATGGATCATGATTATAAATTCCATGAATCATTCATTTTCTTGATCATTATATCGTGTCCGTTGTTATTGATCTATTTTTCTGTTGGTATGGGTTGTTGGTTTTCCTGAACTTTGATTATGTATTCATACCCTTATGATACTCTTTTGTTAAATGATGAAAATGAATTATTTATTCTTATAATTACCCCTACTGGGTCTATGAGATTACCCTTATTATGTTTAATTTTCCCCAGGTTGTGAAGAGTGGGTTATATTATGTTATGTATAATAAGTTTATTAGATGATAATAACTTAGTGTAAGATGATTTATAATTTTAATAATGAGTTTTTCATGTTTCTTAGTTTTTATAAAAGTGTTTCTCCTAATTCCTTGAATAACTAAACCTATAAGATCTATCATTTTGAAAGTGATACAGTTTTTTCATTTTTATACTAAATGTTTTGGATATTTTAAATTTTCTCATGTTTATTGGTTTCCAAGAAATAAATTTAAATATTATTTTTTATAACCTGAACCAGTAGTGTAGGTTTGGGCTATTATAATTGATTTCGTAAGAGTGTCAAGATAACATTTTATATTAAAACTTGTTCTTTTTAGGATTACATATGTGTCATAGATACAATCGTGGGTTAATATGTTTATGTTTTATCACAATTTTAAAGGATTAGAAAACTATTTATTAATTTTTTTATGATGGCCTTTTTATGTGATCAATGATATTATGGGAGACATTTTTTTTAGATGAGGTAAATGTTACCCTTGGGTTTAATATAAATATTCATTTCAGGATAATAAAAATATATTTTTAGTGATGAAATATAAAAGGTAGAAGATAACACTTTAGGTTAAAATATTATTTACTTTTGAGGTTATTTAGAATATTAGGAATACATGGTTATATATTTATGATTGGTTTTGAATTTTTATGATTAACAAATTACCTCTTCATATGATGGTTAATCAATTTTGGGCACTATCTTAACTTATAAGAACAATATAAGTGTTGGTTAGTATCTAAAGATAATATGAATATTTTTTCTATACTTTTGTAGATTATGTGACACACTAAAATGTTATTTTAGTTCTTTAGAGTTGAAAATTTTATATTGAATTCTCATTGTTCGAAAAAATAGATCTCTGTTGAAGTTGATTAGAAAAATGAAATTATACATCTCAAATACTTAAATTTGTTTATGTGTTTTAGATTATATAGAAAAATAATTCGAGATTACCTTTATAGTTACCTTTCTCCCTTATCAAAAGGATGTATTATTTTCCCCTTTTTATGATGTGGCATTAAATAAATGTATTTTTAGATGAAGATACAATTATTACCAAGAACACATTAAAATTATGAAGATTTAATTTTTTAAATTGGTGGTGTATAATTTCTGACCCTGATATTTTAAAATTTGTGCATTATGTTTGACAATATGTATGACACACAATACCAACCTAAACCAACCATGAAATATTATTATTTAATTATAACAACTATTAGCATACAGTTTAATTGGAGTGAATTAATAGGATTTACCGTATAATGAAATATATATAAATGTAATAATAAATACATGTTTATTGATTACTTCTAAGTAAATATGAACTCAATTTAAAAAAATACATTATATTCATCAAAAAATATGATTTCATCCAAAATAGTGTTTATTACATTTTGTGGGTAAGTATTGCAATTAATTTTGAAAACTTGTTGAAGTTTTATTTGATAAAAATGATATCATTTTGAAAATAATAATTTTATAATTATTGTAGAGAGATATTTTGTAATTTTTCTAAAAAGATTTATTATTCAAATAATAGTAAAAAATACTTATCTTCATTGACAACTGTATTTTTGTATCAATCATTAAAAAAATTGTATTTCGAATTATTTCAATGTAATATTTGTTCCATTATATTATTAATAATTCATTTATATTAATTGGAATAACTTTTATAGTGGAATTTAGTATTAAATTTTTTTATAATTTAAATACATATTTATGAAAAAATATTTTTTCTTATGTTTAACATTTTGATCATAAATTAATTTTTGCCACATCAAGAAAACTAAAATTGAAAAATTGATTTCATATTTTAAACAATGAGGTCAATATTTGGTAAATATTTCCCTATTAGGTTTAATAATTATAAATAGCAATCAAAGTAAATTTTTACATCATGGTAAAGGTAAAATGGGTTAGTTGATGGTAAAAATAGTGAGATATAGACTAGAATATAACCCTAAAATTAGAGATATATTATTATATTAATATATTATTCTTATAGTTATTCAATATTTGAATATTTGAAATTTCTTACATTTATCCATGATCTAGGAAATAATAATATTTAATGTAATGGACTGTCAAATATGTCACTCTCAATGATTTATTATCATCAAATTGTTTACAGAATAACAAAAAGAATTAATGTTTCATTTCAATTAATCATTTGAATAAAATAAATTATTTTTATTTATCATGGTAATTTATCTCTATTTTTTAGTGATGAAATATTTTCTTTAAATTCCTATGCTACAAAGACACAATATTTATTCAATTACTAGAAAAGTAAAATAAAATAATTAAAAAATTAGAAATTCATAATTATTTTAATAGTTTATTTTTTTAGAAATTTTTTTAGATAAACATTATTATTATAGTGTTATTAATTACTTATAATATAATTATGTTGTTGTACTGATGTTTTAAAATCCATATTAAATTAAAGGTTCCAAAATTGACATTAATGTCATATTATTACAAATAATATATTATTAAATGATTAAAAATGAAAAAGCAATTACTATGTTTGGCTACTTTATTGAGATATGGTTTAAAAGATCAAAATAATGGCCCATATATGATTCAATTTTCCTATTATATTTACTATATTGATCCTTAAATAGTAAAAAAATCAATATTATGATAATTATGAAAATGGGTTAACACGGTTTGAAAACCAAACGACAAGGGTGTTAAAATCATCTTAAATTTTAAATATTTGTTTTTTATATAAAATATACCCATCATTATCATTTATAAGAATCATATAAATTTGGGTCAATTTTAACATGAAAATTGATTTATATAAATTTAATAATTTATGAAATTCCAAGAATACCCCTCCTATCTATTTTAAAAGTGATCCCCTTTGGAGTATATAAAGTTTCCTTGTGAATTTTTCATTCTTCTATGTTTTAAAAATTACAAGAAGTTTTTTCTTAAGAAAAATTATCTTTTTCTAAGAATTATTTTCTTAAGGATATTTTTACCTCTCTATAATGTTTTATTCTTACCCTGTTCTTAATGCAATATTCAATGTATTTTAAAAACCTTGTCTAACCATTTTTTAACAAGTAAAAAAAATCAGATCCATATACAAATAATTGCAATCTTATTGTTTTTTGAATATTGGTGCTTTTAGTAATTTATACACCGAAATCTATGAAATTCAGAATATGAATTCTCTGAAATTCAGACTCTAAAATCATTGAAATTCAGACTCTTAATTCTCTGAAATTCAGACTCTCAATTATCAGAAATTTTGACTCTGAATTATTTGAAATTCAGACTCCAAATTTTTTATAATTTAGAATCTGAATTACTCAGAATTAAAACTCTGAATTTCTCAAAATACATACTCTAAATTTTTCATAATTCTGAATTCATTGAAAAAAAGAATATGAATATCCATGTTTCTAAAATTTGATAATTCATATGTTTAGAATCTGATTTGAATTTTTCATTAGATTCCAATTATTAATTTTTGGTTAAGATAATTTATTTTCCTACTCATTATTTATTCTTAATCATAATAATTATTCCCATGATTTTCATATTGAAAAATATGTCGTACAATTTGTTTCTAACAAACCGTTGGTTGAGTGACACGTGTAGAGGTCCCTAAGAGATTCAATGAAAAATTTTACTGTTGGAGGAGGGAGTCGACCATCGATGATTTTTCAATAAATAGGAGCTCATTATAACATGCTCATAATCTATAAAATCATTCTATGATCCTAGAGATTACATGCTGAAGTGATTTCTAGAGAGAGAAAGGATCTCATGTCTTATGCAATTTTGAACATCTTGTTCAACTGTGATCATCTTTTTTCAGCTTGCATTGTGTGACTCCGATTGTTGCATAGTACAATCAAGGGCTTCTAGGGAGAGTTAGACAAAGATTCCAACAACCTTAATGTTTGAGGGCTTGTGAATATAGTAAGACAGACTTCGATATTCTTATCGAGGGCTTAACCTGGTATGGGTACGAAAGACTTTCTTGAAAGTATAAATCAAGGGTCCTTTATCCAAGGTTGTTGGATACCCTACTCTTTGGGTTAAAATATTTCATACTTATTTACTTGATGGTTGTTTCATGTTTTATTTCTGTTGTATTTTTTTAAAGAATGAAATTATAACTTTATTATACTTTCTTTTACTTTTACTTACAGTGATTAATAAGATTTTATATGATTTAAGGTAGAATCAACTGAATATAATTTTTTTTGGATCCATATTTTTTGACCCTAAAAAAAGTTTGTTTCGTAGTTAAAAACAATCTGTGTTTGTGAATATTGATTTTTTAACTTTGTTAAAAATTGTTTTTCCTTAAAGTAAAACAATGTTTTTAAACTCACAATTCATCCCACCTCTTGTAATTGAGCATCTATAAATACTATTTTAATCCTTAAATTGGAATCAAAGAAAGGTCTCTAAAATACATATACTTCTATATCAGTTTTCTTGATTAATTTTATCTTTCTTAACAATTATTATTCAAGTTTATATTGAATATTTATTATTATTTTTAAATTTTTCTCTATTAATAAGTCTTGTGGAAATGTATTTTCTTATAGAATGGCATGTATACTTGTTTGTTTCATTAACAACATATATATTACCAGATCTCCAATATTTGATTGTAATTATTATATGTACTGGAGAGATAGGATGAAGACCTTGGTCATTAAAACCAATGTAGCCAATTTTTTAATGCTCACTGGAGACTAAGAAATTCCGTACAAAGAAGTTAGAACCTTCACCAGCCAAGAAAAATTAGAATGTCAACTAAAGAATAAGGTAAAAAATAAATTATTGTTTTTTATTATTATGAATATATATAGAAAAATATGTTCTTGTGAAGATTCCAAATACATTTTGAAAAAACAAGAATTTTCACATTTTGGAACTTATAATGTGATAGAAACTAGGAGAGCTATGTTCAGAGTTGAATATCATGGATTTATATTTTATTATAGAGAACATGTTTGCAAGGTACATAAAATATTTATGACCATTTTAAGAAATATTCAATCTATAAGAGATAAAGGTCTTGATGGTTAATTTCATGTGGATAAGATAAATAACATCATGACCCATGAGTTGGAATAAAAAAGAACATCTATTGATGAGAACATAAAATTATATAACTTTACTCTTGATGAGTTATTTGGAACTCTTATTCAATATGAAATAGAAGTCAAGAGAGATGCTAATTTTTAAAAAAAGTAATGGAAGCGTATTTTCACTACTAAATAAAAATCCAATACTCTGGAAAGGGTGACTATATCTAAAGATAAAAACTAGTTATAATAATAGAATACAGAGATAGTGACCATTCTGAAAAGTTATTTTTTAGTATTGATTGAAGGATGAATAAGATTGTGTGAAAGAAAGATTTTTAGTACAGATATATGAAGAATGATAGAAAGGACAAGAATGATTCTGAGGTAACCTGTTTTGAATATAAAATCACAAGATATATCAAAACTGATTATCTTATTCTTAAAAGAAATTAAAGGAAGGAAAATAATTCCGAAATTAATAGAAATAATTATTAAAAATATATAGCTAAGAAATTCCTAAAAGAAAATGACACCTGGAGTGCTAGTGGTGGTGATTCATCAAATGAATCTTCAAAATATGAATCTTATGGTAAGAATAATATTTGTCTTATAGCCAAAGTATCTATTGAAAATCAATGTCTTATGGATAATGTACACTATGCCAAATCCTTAACTAATATTTCATTAAATGAAAATTTTCCTAATGAATAATATTCTGAATCTACATATGATTAATATTCCTCATCAGAAGATAATACCATACGATTATTTTATTAGGTTTCAAGATTTTATAAACAACATGAGAATGAAAATTATATGATAATAAAGAAGTTAGAGGAAAATAATCTAGAATATCTGTTTTAGAAAAATAAATATCAGATCTTTATAAGGATCTTGATCAAAAAAAATTGATATTGAATGTGTTTCTAAAAACCTTAAAGAAGTTAAAAATGAGAAGGAAAAACTTTATAAGGATCATTAAAATGTTATTTTTAAGAAAAATATTTTAAATAATAATCCATGTTTTAAAAATAATCAATTTGTGGATAAGAATTTAGTCATTAGAAAAAAATACAATTTTTTTTATTACAAACACTTTTGTCAAATTCTACTTCTGGAGGGATGAAATGTGATAAATAAATTATAAAAATTGTCCTCTAAGGAATAGTTCAATAATTGCCTATACTCATTCAATACATGTATTTAGTTATAATTATTTTTTACCCCAAAGTGCTCTCTTTTTTACTGGATGTTAATGTGGTGGAAATTTGGAAAAAAATTGTTCTTCAAATAAAACCCAATATTTTGGTTTACATAAAGATTACATTTCTACGAAAATGCGGATTCCTATGATTTTACTTTCTAAAATGTCCATAACCATGAATTATTGTATTCTAAAATTGTAACTACTTTATTTTCAGGAAAATAAAGAAATTACCAACAACCATACATAGTGCATGGATAGTGGATGTTCCCGACACATGAATGGTAACAAAAAAATTATTTTAAAATATTATCAAGATGAATGGAAGAAAATTATCATTTAGATACAATTCTCATGGAGAAATTGTTTATATTGGTAACATTGTTCTTCTCGTAAAAACTCTAATTTAAAATGTTTTATCAGTGTCTTAAGAACAAACTCATTAGCATAATCCAACAATGTTATAAATGTTACCTTATAAATTTTAGGAATGATAAATTAAAGTACACAATTTCCAGGAAGAGTTTATTCATTCTACCCATTGGAATAATAATGTTTATACACTAAAAATAGAAGACCTTTGGATCTAAAACCTACATTTACATAGTGAAATGGAAGATCAATATTGTTTATGGAATATAAGACTGGGACACTTTAACCTTAGGAACATTGGAAAACTCTCAATTAAAAGAAGGATATACTCGAGCATAGATTGGATTCTTTAGAACATTGTGATCCTTGTCAATATGGAAATAAATATAGTTCAAGATTTAAATCAATAGGGGATATCTCAAATTAGGAGGAATTATAGTTAGTGTATATGGATATTTTTTGTCTAACAGAAACTAGAGGTATTGGAGGAAAATATTATGGATTTCTTTTAGTTGATGATTACAACAGATATATGCGGGTCTATTTTCTAGAAAATAAATTTGAAGCCTTTTCTTATTTTAAAACATTATGATCCCATGATTAAAACAAGGGAATACTTCCACTGAAAACTATTCATAATGATCATGGAGGAGAATTTCAAAATTATGATTTTAAAACATTTTTTTAATAAAAAAAGCATTGCTTATAACTTATCATCCCCAAGAACTCCTCAACAGAATGGTGTTGTTGAAAGAAGAAATCGAATTCTTTATAAAATAACTAGAACAATGCGGAGTAAATATTATTTTTCTAAACAATTTTGGGCTGAATCTATTAGTACTTCTTGTTATACTATAAATCGAGTTTTAATCAGATATTTTCTGAACAAAAAACTTTATGAATTGTGGACTAGTTAAAAATGTGGAATTTATTATTTCAACATTTTTTGATGCGAAGTCTTCAATCTGAATACTAAAGATAACTTACATAAATTTTCACCCAAATCCTATGATGGAATTTTCTTAGGCTATTCAAGTACTTTAATGGATTATAGGGTTTTTAAGAAAAATAGTAGTACTATTAATGAAAAAGTGCATGTTAAATTGGGTGAAACTGATCCTTTTGTTTGTAAATAATCCCATCCTATATCCTTGGATGTGTTTTAAAAAACTAGCTATCATCCTTTGATAGAATATTTTTCTAATAAAGAAAATACCCAAGAAAATGATTCTGAAGTATTTATCATAGAATATTTTCTACGAGGAACATGTTTTAGAAAACCCAAATCAGTTGTTTCATAAGAATCATCCTAGTGAATGTATCATTGGAGACGTAAATCAACCTATAAGGACTAGAAGTTATTTATGAAATAAAATACTACATCAATAATTAATTTCAAAATTAGATCAAAAAATCACTAATGAAGTTTTAGGTGATGATGATTGGATTAACGCCATGCAAGATGAGCTAAAAGAATTCTAATGGAACAATGTCTGGGCCTTGGTTGAAAGATCATAGGAAACTATGGTAATTGGAGTAAAATGTGATTTTAGAAATAAATGTGATGAAAATGGAATAATAGTAAGAAATAAGGATAGATTAGTTGCTAAAGGCTATAATAAATAAGAAGGAATAATCCATAAAGAAACCATTATTCTAATAGCTAGAATTTAATCTTTTCTCATTTCACATTCCATCATGGAATTAATCAATTTCAAACATTTTCAAATAGACGTGAAGTGTGCTTTCATTAATGGAAATGTTCATGAGGAATTTTATGTTGAACAACCTCCTAGATTTGAAGACACAAAACATCCTGAACATGTTTTCAAACTTACCAATGCTTTATATAGACTTATATAATACCCTAGATCCAGGTATGATTAAATTATATGATTTTGGTTAAAAAAATTAAGATAAGGTAAATAATGATCCAAATATTTTTATAAATAAAGAGAATATTTTTTTTATTTTTCAAATATTTGTTTATGACATTATATTTGGATCAAATCAGCAATCATTAATTGATTAATTTTTGAATATCATGAAACCTGAGTTTGAAATGTGTATGATGGGTGGGTTAATATTTTTACTAGGTTATCAAATTTCTAAAAACCTAGAAGAAACATATATATATATCAACATAACTATATTAAAAATCTTCTTAAAAATTATATATATGAAATCACTAAAAGTATAATCACTCCAATCGGTATCTCAAATTCTCATGATCATGATAAAGATGGGAAACATGTAGATAAAAAATATTTTATAGTTAAGATAAAAAGTTTATTAAACCATAAATCTTGTCGTCCATACATAATGTTTTGTGTATTATTATGTGCAAGATACCGATCAAATGAAATGAAATCTCATTTAAAATTAGTGAATGATTTGTTTTCTATTTAAAGGGAACCATAAATTTCAGGCTTTTCTATTCATCTGGAAATGATTTTTCAAAAAAAATTAGATACAGATTTTGGTGGATATAGAATTGATAGAATAAGTGCATCCATAACTTTTCATTTCTTAGGGGATTCATTATTTTCTTGGTCATGCAAGAAGAAACAATCAGTAGAAGTTACAATACTGAAGCTTAATATGTTGTAGTTGGAAGTTGTTTTGCTCAACTGTTGTTGATGAAACACACACTCACAGACTATGGAATGTGTTTTACCAGAACATAGATATTTTTGTGATAATAAAAGTACTGTTTTCCTATGAAAACACCCTACACGTCGATTTTGTGAAAAATATATAGACATTAGAAATCACTTTCACAAGGAACACACACTCCAAGAAGATATCTTTATTAAATTTTGCAGAACACAAGATGAACTTACTAAGGGTTTCAAAAAATAATTACCCTCTGATAGATTTGAATTCAATAAACAATAGTTCGGAATGATAACCATAAGGTAATCATCAATATTAATGTGTTGATGAAACCAATATCCTTATATTAAGAAACACTTTTTCATAGGGGGTTGTATTTCCCCCAAAAAATTAATCTTAATAAAATGTGTTGGATCCCAAATTTTTCCTTTATTAATAAATTTTTTCAGAATGCAAATTTTTTTAATAATATTTTTCAGATATTAATATTTTATTAATTAATTTTTTCAAAATCCTAAATTACCGATTAAAAAATATCTGTTTCTTAAAAAAATATTCCAGAATTTAAGAAGAACCTCTTCATATCTTACAATTCATTCTATGTAGTTAGAAAGGAATGTTTACATACTTAAATCATTATCATTTTATTTTTTAGTTATTGGTATTTTTATCTTATTTTAAGAAAACTCTCTAGGATTCAATTTTCTTAAATTCAATTTTTCCTTAAGGCCTCAAAATATCAGATCCCATTAAATCATTATTTGGAATTCATCTAAACGGTTAGATCAGATCATTATTATTTCAACTATTGAATCAATTAGGGAATTTAAACCTTCACCTTGAATAAAATATAAAGGCTATATTAATCCTTATCCCACATCGGTTTTATAAATCTCTATGAGCTGAATCTCTGATCCACTTCAAATAGGTCGTTCAATTTTCCATATTTTCTTACACTTCGAATGTTTCTTGAAGCTTCCCCGTAGAAACAAATGTCTTCAAATAAGAAAATCAAGGATTAAAAAATCTATATGGAAAGGTTGGTTGACCTAGTTTTTTTCCAAGTATAATTCTTTGATTATGAAAAATGTCAGCATAATGGGTGAGAGAGTTTATGTCTAGGTAATCCAAAGAGTCAGGATCCGGTTTATCCTGAATTTCATATAGTATTCCATGATACAGTATGTTTTTATGAGGAAGGGGTAAAGGAAAAGTTTTTGTATAAGAGTTACGGGAAAAACTATTCTCTTCATTTCAATGTGGTAGCATTTTTTTTATAATTCTGTATGAAGGTGAGACAATTTTCTTTTATCAAAAGTTTCCATATAAGTCTGGAACCATTGATATAAAAATAAGTACTTGATTTCATTGGACTCAATGGAGAAAAATCACTGATGATAAACCATCTGTCAAAAAATTTAATGATTTTATCCTTCGGGGTACTGGGTTATATGATTTCTAGAAAAGGATACCAGGACTCTCTGATGAAATGTGAAATTTTTATATTGGACATTTTAGTTAACCTGATAAAGGTAAATATTCTTAAGTAAATCCTCTTGGAAATCACCAACCATAAGAATGAAACTCTAAATTATGTGATTATCAAGTATCTAGTGATATTTTTTAAGATTCTAGTGCTTTGTTAAGAATATTTTAATGTCCCCCGAAGTTCTAAAACCAGAACCTTCCAAATCATATTGCTTAGTGATGACAGTCTTAGAAGAATTAATGTTGGTATCAACACCAAATAAGGTGAGTTTTATAAATTTTATGAATGTTATATTCAAGTTTTAGTCATGAAAGGGGAAGCAAGAGAAACTTCATTGAAATCTCAGATGAAGAGAAAAGATAAGGAACCCGAAACCAAAGAAAAATATACAGTTCTATAAACTCAATATACTTCTCCGAAGCCAAAAAAGAAAAAAACATTCTCTAATAATGTGGTGGAGAAATAAAGGGAGTATAAGAAGAAGAATACGGGAGATCCATGCTTTGGGTTAGACCCTAATGAGGAAAAATCCTTGAAAATACAAACATCAAAAGAACATGAAATGCATTAAAATGGGAATAATCTAAAGAATAAAATGTTAGAATCAGAAATTATCCAAGACTTACTCAAAGATACAGAAAAGGTCTCTGAAGAGATTTAGTGACCAGAATACTTTCATAAAGAAGAAGTTCCTTTAGAAAGTCATAGAAAGAAAATGTAAACTCCAAAACCTATTGTGCAATAAGAGATAGTTCATGAAGAAGAAATATAATAATTATAAGATGATGAATAAGAAGAATGTGAGGATGTGATTAAGCGAGTGGAATAGTACCGTGATAAGGAAAGTCCATCAGACAAGCATTCAATCCAAACATCCCAGGTTGAGTCAACAAAAAATGTTTCTCAGGGAAAAGAGGATGAGGGATATGAATAAGTTGATAAACCTACTAATGATGAGAGTATAACCCATGATTTTATCCAACATAATGAGGTTACGGAACATGTTGAGGAAGAAGAGGTTAATGATGGTATGATAGTCTAACTTTCTGATAGTGAGCATGAGTCTCCAAAGGTTGAGAAGGATATTTCCGAAGTGGATAATGGAAAATAGATGGTTGTTGATAATACTAAGAAGGATATGATTGTAAAAGACAATAAGGAATTTGTTGGATCCTCCAAAATAAGTGATGATGAGCAGGAAAATTTATCCTATTTTGCAAGGGAATCAAATTCTGAATCTTCATCTTCGATGGGTCAGGATTTCATTGTTTAGTCTTGGAAGATGTTAGTGAACACAATACCTTTGATCCACAGTATTGATTCAAGATGTTAGTTGATTCAACATTCTATCCATTAGAAGTCTGATTCGTTATGAATACTCATGTAAACATTTATCTAGATTGAGGAAGATTTCAAAACATTTCATACTGGTTATGAATCTTATAAGAGATCATGTAAAGAAAAAAATGGTTTAAAATAATTATTGAGGACATAATTATATTTTATGAGTTCCAAGATTTAGTAAAATATGCTTCTGAAAAATCATATGAATGAATTAAAAACCTTTCAACTAGTTATTATAAAAGATAAATCTTGAGCATGTATCCCGGAAGCAAGAGGATAATGATCTGAATGGTATGTTAAATTTAATTTACATAAATTTAAAGAGAGAAAGGGATGTTAAAGAAAAATTGGAGGAAAAGATCAATAAGCCAGAAGAGGTAGTAAAGTCCCATAGATAAATTTTAATGTCTTAAGAAGAAAAGATCATGGCTCTAGAAAAGAAGAATCAGGATCATGATCTGTTTCTCAAGAAGGTTAAAGACGATCAAAAAGAGCTCAAGAAGTTAAAGACTACCCTGATAAAGAACATGCCGATATAAAAGAAGGATGAATGATTTTTATGTTCATCTAGTATTTTTTTATATATTTACGCTAATTCTTTTTTCTATCATAATGAAAGTTTTTCCTATGCTTAATTTGTATTGTCTTTAATATCACAAAACTTTCAGGTACAAATTATTTCATTCCCACCATTATTTTTATAAAATCTGAATGGAGGAGAAAATAATGATTAGAAAACTAAGTATAAAGAAAATAATTCCCTATGTAAAGGGGATATTAAACAAGGGTAGGGGGTCTTCTTAAAAATTATTTTTTTAAACAAGAATAAGTCACTTCCCTAAGAAAGACAATAATACAATCCTTATGGATTTCAAAACCTATGGGAGAGTTATTTATATTAATCATGGTTTATAAGTAATGGGATATAAGTTTTTCTTTTATAGATAAAAAAAAATTCCTTATTTCTTATATTCTTTTTCAAAAGGTTTTTTTTTCCAAATAGGGGGATATTTTTTATTCAATGATGTTTCATTATAAAATTTTCATTCTACTATGTTTTGAAAATCTCAGACATTTTTTCTTAAGAAAAGTTATCTTTCTCTAAGAATTATTTTCTTAAGGATTTACCCGTCTAAAAAGTCATATCCTTACATTATTTTTAATGCCTTAATCAAGGCCTTCTCAAAACCAAGTTAACCATTTTTTAATAAATCAAAAAATACAGATCCTTATCAAAATCATTGGAATCATATTGTTTCTTAGATATTGAGTCTTTCTGAAATTACGGCTCATAATTCTTCAAAATTCAAACTCCAAATTATCTGAAATTGAGACTCTGAATTATATGAAATTAAATATCTAAATTATATGAAAATTAGACTTATAATTTCACATAATTCATACTCTGAATTCCTCAAAATTTATACTCAAAATTTATAAGAATTCATAATCCAAATTACTCATGATTCAGACTCTGACTTCCATAGAAGTAAGTCTCTGAATTCCAAAGAATTCAAAATCTAAATTAATCAAAATTCAAACATTGAATTCATTGAAAAACATAATATGAATATCCATGTTTCTATAATCCAATTGTTTATATGTTTTGAATCTAATATCCATTTTTTCTTAGATTCTGATTATACATTTTTGGTTACGCTACTTTACTTTCATTAAATTTTATTGTTTCTTATGTATAATAAAGCTTCCCAAGATTTTCATATATAAAATGCTGTCATATAATTTGTTTCTAACTAAGCGTTGGTTTAGTGACATTTGTACAATTCCGTCCCACATTCGAGGAAAAATATGACCATTAGAGGAGAGATTTAACCATTGATGTTTACCCTATAAATAGGTTATCATTCGAATGTGCTCATAATCCATGAAATCATTACAAGATCCTTGTGATAACATGGGGATATGATTTCTAGAGAGAGAAATACTCTCATGAATTATGCATTTTTTGAAAATCTTGTTCAACTGTAAACATCTTATTCATCTTTCTTAGCGTGAGACCGATTGTTACTGAGTAAAATCGAGGTCTTCTAGGGATAGTAAGACAAAGGTGTTGTATACCTTAAATTTCAAGGTCTTATAGGGATAAAAAGATAGAATTTGATATTCTTATCAAGGGATTACCCTGGTGTGGGTACGATAGACTTTCATGAAATTGTAAATCCAGGGACCATTATTAAAGGTTATTGGATACCATAATCATTGGGTTAAAATATTTTCAACTTGTTAACTTGATTTTTGTTTCGAGTTTTATTTTTGATGTATATTGTTAATGAAAGAAATTATAACATTATTATACTTTCATGTAAATTTACATAATCTGATAAATAATATTATATATGAATTAATGTAGAATCAATTAAAAATAAGTTTATTTTCTGGATCCATATTTCCAGAACCTAGGAAATCTTATTTCATAGTTATGAACTAAAGAGGGTTTGTTAATTTACATTTTTTAACTTTTTTAAACATATTTTTTACCATAATGATAGAAATGAATGTTTTTAATCTTATAATTCTCCCCTCTTATAAATGAGAATCTACATATACTTTTTCAATCATAATACCTCCCCCTCTATTTATTTCGCAAATAAAAAACCAATTGGATCTGATAATACCTTACCAAATACCATCCAATAATCACTTCTCACATTCTATATTTCATATTTTGGGAATAATACCAATCTTAGGTTGTTTAGGGTGAAAGGAAAATGAGTTCGTCAAAGGAATATATTTAGATTTTAACGGAATGTTTTAGTTTGATTTATTATTCTACCTCAATAAAAAATATTAAAAATGATTAAATAATAAGAAAAAATATCTTCCATATACTGATATATTATTTTGTTAGAATAAAAATCCATATATTTCTCCTCTCATATAAAATTGGAAATGAAACTGTAGTTCGTATGTGAAACTGTCTACCACCATGAGAAATGATGTAATTTGTTTTCTATGAAATTAATATATATTTTTAATGATTTATTTAATATTTATATATTATATCCATGTTACATTTTTCGTTTTTAAAGATAATATATCATCTAGTTTCGTTGATTTATATCCATTGATAAATTATAATGCTGTTCATGCATACATGCAGACTGCCACATCCATGAAGTGATATAATTTTTTTTCCATCACCACATCAAATAGATGATATATATAATATTACATAAAGAAATAATAGATTTTATAAAATATTTATAATTCCATAATTTTAAAAAAGTAATTTCCATATTTCTATATTGACTGTTGAAAAAAGGAAATGTTACTCATATATACATATGGCCTACCATCTCTATGATTGAATCATAGTTCAATATTCAAAATGATATTTCAGGATTTATTTTAAAATTATAATTGTCGTAAAAAATTATTATTATTTTATTATTACTATAATATATGTGATGGAATAATTATCTCTTTGAACATAGTCAATATACCAATGTAATTTTCGATATATGAGTCGAATATCATAAAAACTTCCAATGTCAACTCAATTGATATCGTAATTGAAAATAAAATGGTAATAAATAACATAAAAATGAATACTAAACTAAGAATAGTTTTTTTAGAACGAAAATAATTAAAATAAGTTTATTATATAGGATTTAATGTACATACATGGAAATTTTTGACACCAGGTAATTGATTTGTCTTAGTTTATTTTCCTTGGGGCATGTTTTAATGTGAGTAACCTTATTTCATTTATATGGTTTATATACTTACTATCATTCATGTGAAATAATTAATACTTAGTTTTTTAGGTTTTTATGTTTTAATTCATTTTTTTCATCCAAGGGTATTTGAATTGAATATTAAAATGTGGTAAGGGATTTATTAACTCAATTTCCATTGATTGGGATATACTTTTACTTCATCAAAAAATTTCTGCAATTGTTATGTAAGAATTGATATGTAAATTGTATTATCTTGTATTACCACTAGTTTTATATATATTTCATATGTAATCATGATCACCTTAGGGATAGAATATTAATTAATAAGTTTTTATATTTCTATATGTTTTATTTCTCTCACTCTGATTTTATGAGACAAGTTTCATGTTGGGATCCATTATTTTCATGTATTGTGTGTATACATCAAAAATAATTTTTATATTTGAAATCATAATGTTATTTGGATTGAATGATTCATATTATACTCATACATTCAATTACTATTGATTCAAAATTTATCAAATCAGTAGTGTCCTAATGTTATAATCTCCATTCTCATTAAAATTATTTATATTCAAGGTTCCTTTTTATTATATAATATGATCTTATTTTCTTGAACTTCATATCTTTTTTTCTCCTATGCTTAGGAATTGTTTTACATGTTTAATTTAGATTTTATCTTTTATTTGATTAATGAAACAGTATGAAATTCATTATTATGTGATTCTTATATTATATCGTCATTTAAATAGGGAATTATTCTCTTATATAATTTTTTTTAAAGAATATTCTTCTATAAAAAATATCTATTTTTTAAATATATTTTAAATAATCATTTATCCTATTTGAAAAAATTTTAAAAGGAAATTTCCTAATTTATTCCGCATGGGTAAATTTTGAGTCACTATATAAAACATTAGAAGGAATGCTTATTTTTATCAAATACAGAATAAATAAATTTTCCCACTATCATGAATATTCATTTTTTGGAGGAAAAATTTAATAAATATCAACAATTATTTTTAGGGAAAATAAATTTCCCAATTTTCTATAATTTTTTATAAAATATTATCAAAATAAATGATAAATTCTCTCAATTTTCAATGTATGGTTTTAAATATTCATTTAATGGTATTTTAAAATATGTCTACATCCTCTAATGATTCATTTACCTAAATATGATTGTGATCATATTATACCAACAATATTTTCCAAATATTCATACTATGATTCTTTAATGCGATTTTAATGAAACACATTTATAATCCAAGGGTTAATCGTGATATAATAGACTAATGATTATTTTATGGGGTTTTATGATGAAAATTTTTATGATTAAATTTATTTATACATGATGTTATAATTGTGGATTATATATGTTGAACAAGTCAACCAAAAAAATATTATACATAGGCTGAGTCCCTTTATTGATCTATAATTCTTTGGGTAATTTATTTTTCATTGAATGAAAAAATGAGGGAGTTAACTGGTGTGGTTTCTTGTATTTTTTAACTAAGCACCCATTGTTTCTAAAATGTGTTTAACAAAGGTTATGAATATATTACCTATGATTTATACACTCTATAATTTATAAAGAGATTTATATTTTCTGATTATGTTATTTTAATGATTCTTTTGATCAAGACTGACAACACCTGGATTATGATTATTGAATATTATGAATCTTTTCATTGATAATGATTTATTACATGTAACATGTTTAATTATCCATGTTTTTATATCTATGAGTTATTTTTTAGGATACTGAAATTTTTTATTCCATCAAACCCTTATTCACATATCATCATAAAATATGATATTGAATATTTAATTCCTATTTTTACCCCGTCTGATATTTTAAGATCACCCTTATTAGGTTTCCATTTCCATAGGTGGTGAATATTGGTTAATATTATGTTATGGATATGATGTCTATTAGATAAGAATAACTTATTGGGTGATGATATTGAATTTTATGAACCATTGGATTGTGTATACATGTGGTTATGAAAGATTATTTTCATGATTTTATAAAACTCTAAACCAAAATGATACTTAGGTTTATAAGTGATCATTTATTTTCCATTTTATGTAGTATATTTTTTATGGTTGAAATTAGATCACATTTATAGGTATGAAATCCAAAATTTTAAAATTAAATTTTCTATTGGTTCTGGGAGTGCAGGTTTGGGGCTATTATACCTCCTTCTAATTCTATAATTCCCACCATCTTCCATTTGGTGTATTTTGGTTTTAGAAGTTTATATTTATTTTACAAGGTATTATTTGGAGAAGCACATCAACTTCTCTCTTACACCCTTTCTCTTCTCTATTTACAATAAGCTATTTTATGGTTTTAGTGATGATTCAATCAAAACATGATTTAAATGGGTTCTTGAATAGGATTTTCAAGTGACTTAGTTAAGGGAACCTCAATTACGGGTTCATACATGGTTTTATGTGGTTTTAAATAAGATAATAAACCACCCTATTTATTTTGGTTTTTTTCCTTTAAATTAGAGTTGTTTTTAATAATAAATTCATGTTATGTGTTACAAATTACAAGGGTATTATCCATGTTTGTGTTTTGATAAATATATACAACCTCTTTCAAGGGTGATTTATAATGTTTGGTCATTTTGTGAGATATCAATAAACTATTACAAATATGATTAATTATTCAACAAAATGTGTTAAATAATTATAATGCTTTAAAATTAACTAAAATATATTATTTGTGGAGTTAGAAGCTATTTTTGTAAGAGGATGTTCAGTAGATCTAGATTTCTGTTGGATGATCTTAGGTGAGGTTGGTTGAGCATTTCATGATAGGATGACTACATTTTTAGGTAGGTGGACACTGACTATTCCCTATGGTTTATTCATATTTTATATGATATATGATACATCCTCTTCCCACACATGTTATATTGACCTAATTTAATATTTTTTCCGTGATGGAATATTATTACAGTAATGATGTTTTAGTGATATGAATCTCCCCTTTGTTTTGGTATATTTACGTTTTTCCAACTTTTCTTATTTAATATTGGAAACAACTTGTTCTGATCTTCACTAAGTAATATATTGTAGGTTTATTTGGGTTGTAAGAAATAAATTAAATCTATAATTGTTCCATTATCCTTCATAGACATAGGATAGGTATATAAATGATATTTTTCATCATGAAAAACAAATGATAATTCTCCATACATCAGTTGATATAAATTATGTTCTATCAGTGAATTATTTGGCATTATACATTGACATAGATGGTCACCATGGGAATCAATGTCCATGTGGTGGTAATTAAATTATTTGGAAATATTTACAAAAAACCGAGAGTGATTTATCCCTACTGTTCAATGATGATGAAATTATGGAATAGGTTCCCATAATACACCTTGAGTAGAATATGTGTGAATTATATATGGGTAGATTGAGGCTTTATCTGAATGGATTATTAGTGATTATTTGATGGACGTGACGGATTATATGAGTGTTGAACAATGTGAGTGTTCAAGCGATTTTTGGTTAATGGTGACTGAGTGGAGGTAAGCCTTGGGTATGGATATTGGTATTGGGTGGGCATATCGGGATAGTCTTAACTTACAATTAATATGAGTTGGATATTATACCAATATATTTGTGAATTTTTTGTAGAACATTCTTAAGATATTAATTATTTCACTATGTGTTGTGTTTATAATAATGGGAACTATTCAAATTTTTACTATTATTCTTATAAGAACAATGAAATTATATATTCTTAATATATTTTTTGAGGTGTTGGAAGACTATCCCAATCACTCTGATATTACATGTTTTTTGGTTTTATAGGCCCTCCAATGTTAATAAATCCAATTGTGTGGAATAAAGTTTTTAATGATATATTTTCATGTCCTTTTTCATGAAATTTTTCCAACATTACCATATGATAATTGGATTAGGAACACTATTTCACTTTTATTTTATAATTGTGTCTAAGGACACACTACTCAATTTCCATTATATCCATATGGTATGGGTTGATATACCTAGTTTCCTTCTATGAAATTCCAAGTTACTTGGTGCCTTATTATTCGAATGTTGCATATTGTGTGGGACATCGTTCTCTTTGTGTTGTTAGATGAGGTATGAAATGAAATATCTATTAATCTCATGATTATTTTTTAAGGGGCATAAAACCCACATTTTGATGAGCACATAACCAAGATGTTAATCTTGTTACTCTGAAATTAAATTATAACAAGGTCATTAATGGTAATTCCTACATGGTTGTGGTAATATTGATATTAGTACACTATGATTGAGTACTTTCTACTACCCTTTGAAGTTACACATACTACCTATGGTGTCGTTCTTTCAAGGGGATACGATGAATATATAAGAATGTTTATTATGGGATGTAATTCCCCTATCTTGTCATGTGGAAATAGACCAAAGATTATCTACCCACTTGTGATCTAACTAGGACTAGGTAAGTTATTAACACTTATGATGATGTAGTTGGGATGATATTCTTTCTTGTGTGTGTGTTTAATAGGATTTTATTCACACTAATAGACTATTGATATTGGAATGTGATTCATATGAATATATGTTTTTAGATACCCTATTCTCACTTCAAGATAATTTATACTTTTATGAAATTACCATCTATATAACCAAGTTTTTCAGGACACACTTCCAATATTAGAAACTATGTTATCCATTGTGCATTACACACACTGTTATGTTTATGTTTTTTGGAGACATTAACCATATACATGTCATTATACTAATATGGTACATTACACCCATTTATGATTGTTGGTACATCATTCCATTTTGTTGTTATGTTATATGTTTAAGGACACCATAATACTATCCTAAGTAGGTATTGTCACACATAAGTGGAAATCCAACAAACATGAATGTGACATATTTATTTTTATCAACATCATCTATTTACTTTTACTAAGGAAATAATTACACAATAACTAAACCTCATTATATTAGACTTGATATGGAAAATTTTAATTGTGGACTATAGATTTATACTCAAACATCTCAAGTGTGCCTTGATACTAGAGAAAACATTTTTTTATAGTAGAATGAATAGACAAGGGCCATAAATTTTATTTTGGAGTGATAGATCATTACATGAGTTTAGTGATACGACCATCCAAGTTCTTGTGACTATTCTAGCAAGGAATCATATATATTTTTTAAATTTAGTTTCTTTTTCTCTATGACCTATCCATGCATTTTACTTTTCCTTTTATGTTTACTTTGAAAGTACTATTACTAAATCATTTATATCATGGGTTTTGTTATTTAATCACTAATAAAATGTAGTTTTCATTACTGATTTTATCTTGTGATGATTTTTTATTATAATTAATCCATTTTTTGTTATTGATATCTATAAAAATTGGAAATAGTTTCCACATATCTTACATGAAACTCACCATTAATATACAACCCTTGGTGTATGGGGAATCATGATTGTGGAATATAGATCCTAGTATGGTCACTATAGATGGTATCTTGAAAAAGAAATCTATAATATGGTCCCTTATAAAACTATTAACAATTTAAAATAGTATTTGAAGAAGTAGGGATATAGATTTGAGACCTAATTGATTGTATCTTACACAATATAGTAATGATGAAAAAGATGAATATTTTACTAGTTTTTGAAGAAATCATAAATAACAAAATTAAGTGAAAATAAAATTAAAAAAAACATAAATTGAATGAAGTTGTTTAGAATCATTAATTTGGATAGTTATATTCTTAATATTCATGAAGAGAAGGGGTTAGAGTTTGTAATTAGTATACTTTTAGAAAGGGTTTATAAAATTATATAGCCTAATGGGTGAATGACTATAAGTAGTTGGAAGGAAAAATATATATGTCCAATTCATAAATAATCATTAATGGATGAAATGAAATAGTTAAAACAATTGTCCATGTGGATTTACATTAATAATAATTATAAATAATTATATTATTTGAAAAAGATAATTTCAATTTATAGACTATTAATTGAATTACTCTTTTAATTTCCTATAAATAATTTTTTTGGTCCCAAAATAAAATCATAAATTAAATTTAATTATTTAAAGAATATTACACTAAAAGTTGATGATTTTAATAGGAATTAATGTATTTCATGAGGTTTTATAGGATACTATATATTATGTTCATACATTATTAAGAACTTGAGGAATTTAAATTAGGGGATGTCTCATAAAAGCTCACCTTAGAATGATTTTTCATTTTCATTATTGATAATATTTTATAGTGGGTATTCAAGGGATTTTATAAAAACATGTTGGGTTTGAATCCTGAAAGATGAATGTGTTTTAGAGTAATTTAAGAAGAATTTATTTCATATAGATTACCCTAAATTTTTATGTATCTCAAACCATAAGAGTATTTTTTAAAAGCATCATGCAAATTGGATTTGTACGAAAATTTTCTTGGTAAGAATAAGATTTTTTTTTGGAAAATGGGGGAAATAATAAAAGTCCATCTCAAAACCATAAGGTTTATTAGAATATTACATCAGGGTGATTATTTAATTAAAATGGGTGGGTTTCATTTTTTATACGTGTTTTCAGAATAATTTCATAAGGTTCATTTCTGAAGAGAATAATAATAATTCTATGGAAAAAATAAATTTTATAATGGTGATTCCCTTTATCATATGTATATAATAATATTTACTAAAAAAAATTGAGTTATTTAAGAAAATGAGAGTGTTCATCGGCTATAGAGAATAGAAATTTGAAAAGGAAAAAATTTACAAGGGTCGTTGCCATGGATTATTATGATCATAAACATAGAACTTGGGTAGCATAATGTTCATTACCTAAATAATCTATTTTGAGAAGTTTTTACAAACAAATTTTAAAAAATGTTTTATTTATAATTAAATATTATAAAGAAATTAGCATGCGGAAGATGGAGATAATTGGAATATGATTAATATAGGATTATTTTCCTGATATTTTTGTTATATACATTTATAGATTGTGTGGGTTTGGTTTTAAGAGACTAAAAATTGTAAATAGTGAAGTCATGATGTCTAGTTTATAGTATAAAATCAAATATAAAATTTCAATTAGAGATTCATCTAATGATTTTGGAGAAAATTATTTTCGAAATATTACATGATTTTGATGGAATTCAATCCTGTGTGAAAATTTCACTTCTATCTTGGTTTTTTCCATAACCTAATATAGAAATATTTATTATTTGGATATTTTATGAATAAAATTTTATAGGTAATTAAAATAAAAAACCTAGGGATCATTGGGTCTATAGGAGAACAAATAAGAAAATTATATTTTAATCCTAAATAACTAAGTAGTATAGGCTATAAATCATTTCATATAATTATTTTGATAACTAATGTAGGGGAATTCAAATATCACACTAGAAGGTTACATTTGAAGTGTAAGGTGTTATAGGATGTTCTCCCACTAAAATTTCCTTGAGATAGTGGTGAGTACAACATCATCCCAAACATTATTTTGATTTTTTTTCATAAAATAAAAATAAGTATAAAATTTAAATAAGAGATTTATATATTGTAGGAATAAAATCAGTATATTTATTTAATATTTTAAGTATTTATACATTAAGGGTAAGTTTAGAAGCTTCATATTGTAAAATAAATTCAGTATTCTATGTGTTTCAGGTGCATTGAGACAACATCATTGCATACTCCATGGATTTTTCCTGTTTGGGTAGCCCACCTTAATAACTATTGTCAGTATATTTTAATATATTAATAATTAAATTTAGTAATGAGGGTATATATGTATTATAATAATAGATTAAAAATATCCTTTGTGAAGGTAACTTTTCAGAAGATCAACCACATGCCTTGTTTCACCCACCACACACTCAGGATATTCACTTTTCCTGGGAATAATAAGTGGTAATCAATATAATGTTTTTTGGTTAATTTTTTCTCATTAAATGGGATGTAATAAGTTTTCAACCATACAAAAATAAATTTTTTAACGAAATAATTTATAGTTATTAAAAAATGGATTAGAACTATTTTTAGTTATTTGAAATATAAATATAGAAAACTTTTATTCATGGGATTTTAAACACCATTGAATGTGTGGAATTATACTAAAACGGTAAAACATAGCTTCATATTTATGCTAAAGGATTCAATTTGTAAAAAGGATAATTATATAATGTCTTATACTGAAGGTTATATTGTTTACATCCTCACATGATACATAATAATATATACTTATCCCTTATGAATTCAATTCCATGGTATGTGATGTTATGTCTGGGGTACATCAGAACAATAATGAGGAAATTATTATACACATGAATGTGTATCTTGATTCATTCTTTGATCAGGTAGATTTCACTTTGTAGTAAATGCATGGGATTTGAAAAAACCATAGCGATATCAATATCATAAAGATGATCCTATGAATAATTCTATCATGGTTCACCCAAAAGGTCATAGTGCTAGAAGAAAACAATATAAATGAATTGATATTAGAAATTCTTCATAGAACAAATTGTGAATGAGGCTTAACGAACATGGATATTAGATCATTTTATATGAATATTTGGTACATTACAAAAATACATGCCTGAGTTCCATAATAGTTTAGTGTAATTTGAAGCATAAAAGAAAAATTTTCTATCTTGGTGAAAGATCGTAAAAATCTCCCATAATAATATCGACTTTATTACCTGTACCTAAAAACATTATTCAAAACCAGGTTAAATTAAATGGAAGAGAGGAGTGAGCTTAGATGCTCAGTAAGGGCAAATAATGGAACTGAATAAGCATAACATGCACAAAAGGGTATGGAACATGAGAAAAACATTTTATGATCATGCATTCTATATGAGAGATCATAATAAATATTGGATGTTCATAATATATAGATCATAAAATAATTAAGAGTATAAGTCATGAAATCATAATAGGAATAAGACATGGAATTTTTGGTGTGCACCTTAGAATAGAAATTCTCATGTCAAGGATAACTATGAAGAACATTATAACATGGTAGGCTATGACTATAACCTGTGTACCTACTTTATGTTTGAGATATAAACCTATTTACCTTCTCACTTTTAGTGTTGGACTATATACAATATACTTTATGGTTTTTTGGATTCATTTACAACCTATGTCCCTTCTCAATTTTAGGATTGGACTACAACCCATATACCTTCCTGTTGTTGGGTTTAGGCTACAACTCGTGTACCCTCATACTTTTGGCCTTGGGATACAATCCATGTACCCTTATATTTTCAGGCATGGGTATAACTCATACACCCTTTGATATCATATAAAACATATCATTACCCCATTCTTTGGAGGGATATATCGGTCCCACCAATCTCATAATAACAACATTATTATATGTGCCACAAGATAATAAAACTTTCACCATATCATGACCCATAAAATGGATGTGTTTTATTAAAATAAAATAACAACACTTAAAATGAAATTAATATAATTAAAATGTCATCACTTCATAACCTATAAAAATAGATTGGTTTTATAATCTCTTCAGGAAATCATAACACATTAAAATAAGTTTTCGTCAAAAGAATAAACCTCGTGGATGTGAAATGGGTTTCCTAAGAATCATTCCTTCAAAACATAAACCACTGAAAAAAAAACAATATGAATGGAATCATTGGATTGTTTACAATAATCTCATTAGTAATATCAATATATGTCTTCTTTTATGGGAAATAAATTTGAAGGGTATTTTAATAACATATCTTGGGTAAAATATCATTTCTTATCGAAAAATGATTTTTGGTAAATGATTTTTCAAAAATAAAAACTTTTGAAAACCATTTCCATGAAAATAATCTTTACAACCTATAAAGAAGGGTTTGAAATTATTTTTAATCCTTTTTATTTTAAAACTCATATATAATTCGTGAATTTTTTTGATACATTTAATAAACACAAAACAATCTAGAAAACCTTTTTCATTGAAAATAACATTGAAATATTTTAATTAAATCTTTGAAAGAAAACCATAAATAATTTTTGAAAACCATTTACATTAAAAAACAATTTATAAAAAATAAATTTTGAAAATATTAAGAAACAATTTCCATTAAATTAATCTTGTAAATGTATAATGAATGATTCAAGGAAATGACTCTTGCAATGGTTGTAAGTCCGTACGTTCCGAACATTCCATTTTTACCTCAAAAGTTATAAAAAATTATTTGATAGAAAAATAAAAATAATATTTTCCAAATACCATAGGTGGTATTACCTGGGTAAAACATTACTTTGAATAATATGATAAAATTAATTTTTTTGAAGTCATTTTTAGAAATCATGATTTTTAATGAACACATATTTCGGACTGAGAGGGGAAATAAACACGTATTTTGCGTAAAAAAAATTCTTAGTTATCCTAAGTGACCAAGAGTATAAAAATGGTAATAATACATTAATATATCATGGAACATCAAAGTATAAGATAATATATAGTTTTTATTGAGAGATGGATCATTTTATTGCATCAATTAAAACATAATCATAAAAATTATATGTAAACGATGAGATTATTTCAAAAGACTCTTACCTCTTGGAAAATTAGAATCTTAATCTACATGTAAGAAAATAAAAATTAATAAAGCATATAATATCTTGAAAAGAGTAAGGTTCATGACATTACATTTCAATGGGAAATATATATAACACACAATAAAATAGAGTGGTGAGTAAGGCACGTATCTCATGGTAACAAATGGTGGGATGAAATTTCATTACCTTGTGACTTTACACTCATCATACTCTTTAAATACAAAATTTTAATGAAGATAAATTTATTAAACATATTTTACAGAACCATATTTTTATATATAATATAATACATGTATTTATTTTGACTTTATATTACACTCTTTTTAGCAATTTAAGTTTAAGGTTATGCTTTGGGTAATATTCGCTTTGTTTTTCACTTGTTTCTTAATTTGTTATATCATTGGTCCTTATACATATATCAATATTTAAATATTTTAAAATATGATATAAATATCATTTATATTAAATATATTGGAATTATAATAAACTATAGAATATAGAAATATGAAATAGAATACACCGTTCATGGAGATTGGAATTCATACTTACGAGTGAACATTGTTTAAATTTCTTATTATCAAATTGAAAGGATGAAAAGAAATAAAATATATGTATATATGTATATAATATAATTAAATTATAATTATAATGTTTTATAAATCGTATAATTTCAATAACACCATCCTTAATAAATTATGTGTACAGTGTGAATGGATCACATTGCTATGAGGGGGCATTAGTCCACACTTTCTCAAATTAAATTTGCATATTTACATAAAATGGAATGTAAAAATATATGTGTTTAAAAATCAATAAATAAGACTAAAAACATAAAAAATATAATATATAACATATATAAATATATTTTCCACCATAATTTCCACCATGAGAGAGAGTAGAGGAGAAATGAACACCCATTGTTTAGTGAGGCAGTATTTCACTGTACAAATAAACAGTTTTGTCGTTACCCATTATATGGAGGTGTGAGAAAGTTTTGGTCCAATACTTATAATAAAAAATACTAATTTATTGAGGACACTTAATTTTTACACTATTATGGAATAAACAGTGTAGATGGGGTGGAGAGAGAAAATAAAATATTGGAGCATGATAGAGTATGTTACCTCTTAATCGGGTAACTCATTTTGGTTTGTGCCAAGATGATTTCCTGGGATGATTTATATCCATGGATAGGATTATAAGAGAAATATAGGTATGTTGGAAAGTTTATTTGGATTTATTTTCCAAACCTAATTGGTTTGAGAGGTTTGGATAAGATGGAGAGGTTGTGCCCTTTTATATGGAATGTGGAGTGACACTCCTGTAAATATTTGAAGAGGGAATTCCACCCACATTTTTCATGTTTCATGTGGATCCATTAATAATAAAAATTCATTAAAATGGAGTATAGAGTATAAATATGGAAAAATGTCTTTTGGACAACTCTATTGGTCATTTTGTGTTTTAAATTTAAGGATTAGTACATTATTAACCTAATTTTTCTCTAAACCATTGTAATTAATTTTAATAAATTTCAATAATATTTTTGGTAAAAAAATTTAACTTATTAGTCATTATAATTTTATGGATCCAAATATTTAATCCATTTTTTCATAATTCTAATCACATGAGTGGAATAATATAATTTTAAATCAATCCTGCTGATGGGACGATAGTATGAGTATTTAATGAAAAAACATCCAACATTAGCTATGTTTTTATACACAATTTCAAATTGAAATTGATTATAATGAACTAATTGGATTAATTAATAAAATTATTATCTAAATAAAGTTTTTAACCAATTTAAAATATAATTTAACCTTATAAATAAATTAAATGAAAAGGAAGTTTTGAATTAAAATTCATTATTTTGAACTATTCATTAATAAAATGAAACCTTATATAAAAAATAGAAAAAATATAACATAACCAAATTTTTATATTTTTATTACAAATATAATGTGTTTTTCAATATTAAATCTATAAATGTTCTAGAAATAATATTTAAAATGAGGTCTCCATTAAAAGTTGTTAAAACTACCTTTATAAAAAATTAAATGATTAAATGCATAAAATTAGGGTTTTTATTGTCTTATTTATATCAAATATATTGGATGAATATAAATTTTTTTATTGAATATCTAAAATATATATTAAATTAATATGACTCAATTATATTAATTAATTTAATTTGTTATGTTAAAATATCATTGTGGCTTTAAAAATAATAATAATTCCTTTTATATTCAATCTGTTTTCATATTCATTTCTAATTAATTGGTAACATATAAATTCATATTATTTTTTAAACCATATATTTAAATTAATTAGTTAATAATATTCATAAATTATATTTTAATGGCTATCTTATGTCTTATTATTTTAATTAACGACATTTTAATTATATCTATTGTTCGTAAAAATTTGTCATGTGTGTTACGCAAGCCATTAAGGAAATTCATTTTTTATGGTAATGAAAGATAACATCAGTGTTCCATATAGATAAATAAAAAATTTATATTGTTTGTAGTGCATGAATAACTTGGTTTTTTATATAATTCAATCCAAACATAGTGCTTTAATATAATATAAACTATTTTTAGTGTTGTGTGAAATGAGAAATATAAAAAAGAATAAATTAATTTGAAAAAAAATATTTCACAAAATCTCAGGGTGTTACATTATACCCCAATTAAAATTAATTTCTATTTATAAATTCATTTTTCTTATATAATATTTAATATTAGATAGTTTCATTCATAGAATCCCACATCTTTAAATTTAATATTAAAACTTCCCGTAAAACTAGAATGTTGGATCCATTACAGTTACCCAAAGTAACACAAAACTAAGTTTACATATAAGTAAATAGAAGTGGGTAGTGAAAACATGGGCATGAAAGAAAAATATAACTTTCAAATTTTGATGGAGAGTGTTAGAGATAAAGTTTAGAAGAAATTTAACAATTTCAAAGCCATAAATATATCATGAACTAAGAGACCGTCTGTAAAGACCCAGAAGTTCCATTGAATTTTTTTTCTTAAATACATGGGAATTTTATGAGTCCGTGAAAACTGATGGTGTGTGATTCGAAGGCTCGGTGTGCCCAGAATCAATTTCTGAAGTTTGTTCGGGTGCGTTCAGTAAACGTATGAGCGGGTTTTTATAACTTTTGAACAGGTGCACAGAATTGAAATCTGAGGGCACCATTTAACTCATAGCCCCGATATTCGCTTAAGAAGACTTTCACCTCAACGAAAGATGGTTGGAAATAAAAGAGAGTTTTTGGGTTTTTAATGAATCAAATAAAAATAAGGTTGTGCAAAATTTATTTTAATTAGTTGGTTAAAACCTCCATGAGGAGGTTGGAGGTGGGGACCGCCACACCTAACCTCCCATGAGAGGTTATAGATGTGGGGCACACCCAAACCTAAACTCCTTTTCATGTTTAATGTGTTGGGGACCACTTGAGGTGGAAACCTCTTGAACTCCTCATTATGTGGGGAGAGACCCCTTAAGCTCCCCACTTTATGGTGCCAAATCCACCCAATTAACTAATTGAGCATCAATTAATTATTTTGAATCTTTTTGAATTATGTGACGATATTAAATATTAGGTTAGTATAATCTATTATTTTTGTTGGAATTTGTCTTTTGGGTGCAACTTGGGAGAGGGGGGAACATGGGAGAAGGCTCCCAGCGAAGAATGTGTTCCACCGACGAAGAACACTACAACCGACGAAGAATGTCGACCTCAATCCTGACTTTGAATTCCTTCCTCGAAACCTCCTCGACGTAGGACGCGTTCGTCTACAACGAATTGGGGTCTGCCTTTCCGTGACTTCGTCAACGATCAATGAAAAAAGGTACGGGTTTGAACATTGTTTTGTTTCTTGTTCTTCATTTTCCATCATGGATTTTAAATTGAGGCCACATGCTATCACCCTAATGTGGAGGTTGCGGGCCGAACAAACATGGCCCGAACCCTCAGCCTCTTTTGTTGAATTTACGTTAAATGCGGAATGAGACCGGAAGAAGTGACTCACCCTAAAACTAATTGCAGATTGAATGAAACATTTCAAGGAGTGAATGACTTCTTCCGGAACGAGAATCAGGCCACAAAAACTTGTCCAGTGACCTGCGAAAAGTTCACTGGTGGATGGAAACGATGCACAACACCGCGTGACAGTGATGGCGCAACCGCACCGTCAGAGGAGTAACCCGCAACCGACAGGCCGCGGTGGTGCAGTGGCGGCCGGTGCAAGGCTGACCATGAAGAATACCGGTGGCTTGAGCTGTTGGGTTGCCGGGGAAGGAGCGAAGCAACCGCACCGCATAGTGGAACTAAAGGGGGTCGTGGCATTTGGTTTTCGTGGTAAAGAAGAAGTCGGCGCAAGGCCGACTGCAAGGACGTGAAGCCTGAGCTGCCGGTTCGCTAGAGGAGGTGGGGCGCATCGGCATTACATGGGAGGCGACTGGCCGCTCGACCAGCTGGGAGGAGCGGGACCCATCACTGGGTCCCGTGTGACGCGGACTAGTGCCACATGGCGCCAGTTGACTCCCAACCGAATAGGTAAGCCGTTCGGGTTTTCCAGGGGAACAACCTCCCCCTGGATGCATGTAAGGTGGACCCCAAATGCTTCTAGTAGCATGGGCCAGACCCTTCACGGCCAAGCCGCCCCCACGGGCAGGGCCTCCCTCGCGGATCGGGTCAGACCCCACAGACTGGGTCAGAACCCAGTCCGGACCAGTTCGATGTGTTTCCACTCTTTTGCCCGTAACATGTACTACGAGCATCCGATTGAGGAACTGTCTACGGAGACTGAAACCATGGAAGGAGATAGCTATTTTTTTATAACCTATTTGATGTTTTTACATAGTTGAGGTATGGCCAGGTAGGATCAAATGTAAAACCAACCGGGCCTTCAGAATGGAAATACCAATAAATCTCAGACCGAGAGTCCGATTAACGCACCGTCTGTCGCATTGAGTTTTTTATGGAAATACGGATCTTTTGGATACATAAACATGGGACTTAGTGGAATTTTATGTATTGACACTTTGCTTGAGGAGCGGACCATCCCCGATTCAAGCATGCTTCGTGCGAAACCTTATGGAAGGTTGTGCACTAACGACTGTTCCTAGATTATGTGTGGGTTCGACTGCACAGACGACTGTTCGTGGATCCTGTGTGGGTTAGACAACATTGATGACTATTCCTGGATCCTGTGTAGGTTCGACAACACTGATGACAGTTCCTGGATCCTGTGTGGGTATGACTACTTCGACGACTATTCCTAGATCCAGTGTGGGTTCAACCGTTTTGATTTCTGTTCCTGGATCCTATGTGGGATTGACAGAATAGAAGACTTAGTGTCTACATATGATCATATATATCTATCTACATATGATTTATACCTCTATGAGGTGAGTCAGTAAAATTTGTGATTACCTCGTGATTGATATGGGTTACTTGATAACATAAGTATATATTTGGGCATATACCTAGGTGGGGTTATCCGTTGATTTATAACTTTGTGGTTTATCCTTGGTTTATTTTGAGAGACCATGAGGGTCTCAAGGTCCCTACTGAGTATTGTTATACTCACACCTACACCGGAAATGCCCGCACCATGTTATATTGGATGTAGACGACAGACAACGATGACCGAGGCTGAGTGTACTAGGACTGGACAGTGCCCGAAGGAGGACCTCACGAAGAGTCTGTGCCCGGAGGAGACTAATAGCCGTGGAGTGCTAAGGAGGCAATATGTACCTACCCTTCAGGTAGGATCTTTGGTGGATGATACCAGAGCTACTTTTCACCTTTTAGCTGCTTTTTCCTTTTTTTAGTTGTACATGTACTTTACAGTTGGGCTTGTATTTCTGGCCCCTTTTACTTTTCAGATCTCTTTTGTTATATAGTTTTACTTAGTGTTTTGCTTCCATCTTGTACTCTGTTGTGTGAGTTTTCAGGTAATAAAGGCAATGCCTTCATAGTTTTAGGTATTTGTGCCTTTTGTTCCAGTCACTAGCCCCTAGCCTATGAAAGATGTGCTTGGGGTAGTCATGGTACGGTCCCAGGGGGACTGGTCATGACAAATTGGTATCAGAGGCGTCGGTTCGACCACATAACTAAGGACTCTGATCTTTTCTGTGATGTAATTGTGTTAAGGGCAACATGTGTGGTTTTTAGTTCAGGGAGTCCGGTTTTGGTGCGGCGGCCAACATATCCATACACCTGGACCCTGATGTAAAGACCCGTAAATTTCAAAGAAAATTTTTTCTTAATTTTTTTTGGAATTTTACAAGAATGCTGTTTCTGACGGCACATGATTCTGAGGCCCAGTTTGCCCGGAATCATTTTCCGAAGTTTGTCTTGGGTACGTTCAGTGAACGAACGAGCGGGTTTTTTTATCTTTTGAACCGGTGCTCGGAATCAAATTCCGAGGGCAAAGATGGAATAGAAGTGCCAGTATTTTCTTTGAAACGCCTCTTCTAGAGTTGCGTTTGCTCGGTTGTGGTTTTTAAATTTTTGGGATTAAGTTAAGAAATAAAATAAAGTGTGCAACATCTTTTTTTTATTTCACATAAAGCCACTTAAAATCCACTTAAAGCTACATAAGCCGAGTTGAAGCGGATAGGGTGAAAATTCAAAATATCCTACCCTCTTGGTAGGATATTTGTGGGGTGGGGCCCTTACGAGCCCCTCCGTTTCTTTTCCACTAAGTAACGCACCCGCAAAAACCCTTTTTAAATGAAAGTCAACTGATGTGTTTTCTAAGTTCTTAACGCCCCTATTAATTGGGCGGTTAATTCATTGAAATTAATTCTATGAATTAATTTTGTTCGTTTCATAACACGTTTTCAATTTGTTGGCATGTTAATAAAATAATACCAACGCACCTTCTTCTTGGATGTTGTGTTAAACCTTTGGAGAATCACTAAAGATCTTCATTCTCCTTCGCAAAGAACGCGAAGAATGCGAAGAACATAACGAACGTCGGCCTCTTACAAAGGGCGACAAAGAACGCCAGAACCCCGGAGATCGACGACGTGATGCCGACGAATCTCCCTCTGTGGCGCTTCTTCCACGACGATCCATCCCCGTGACAATCTTCGATCGACATCTTGAGGTAGGGGATTGCTGTCCTTTTAATTCTTTGTGGATTATCACATCAACATGGATTTAATTGTCATAATTAAATCTGTATGTTCTTGATCCTCGGAGTTTTTCTACGCGACACCGAGTGCCGTGCGACAGCGACGCCCTTCCGCGACGCGACGATCCTTTTCTTCCGCGATGGTCAATTCCGCGACGAACTCGTGCCCGACGACGACGTTGAGGTAGGGGTCGTTTTGAAAATGATTTTACCCATGTTTGTTTCCTCCAAGGAAAGAACACAGACCAACCAATTAACAAGTTGGTCCGCGGATTATAATTTCCGGTCGAGGTTTATCAATTGCTGGGATTTATGGTGTTGTTTCAAACCACTAACACGGTGGGTACGGACCAACGAACAAGTCTGAACCCACCGCCCTTTTTTCTTGGTGTGCGAAATGGAGAACGATGACAATTGGGAAGTAGAGACGATTTGTTGATTCCGAAGTGAATAACGGGACCCGGGATGAGCTACGGTGCAAACAGAAATGAAATCGGACCACCGGAGCAACTCCGGTGGCCCGCGGACTCCACCGGCGGCGCCCCGGGGCGCGGCCGGGCGGACCTGCCGTGACTGAAGCCGCGGCGGTAGCAGCGCGGTCCCGCGACCACGTGGGACCAGAGGAGTGGGATACGGCGGCCGGGCCACGTCTGCTGGCAAGGGCGACCCCACGCGGGACCGCAGCTTCTCTTCACGCGGGGGCAGCACGTCCCCCGAGGTTTCCCTTGCTCGACCGCTCGGCCGAGCCGAGCCAAGCCGACCCGCCGACCGGGTCGCGCCCAGGCCGGGTCGGGCGGGGTCGCGCCCACCCGGGTCGGACCCAGACCCGGGCCGGGACGACCCGGTTCGGGCCGACCCCGGGGGGGGGGGGGGGGGGTCGCGCCGGGTCGGTCCGGGCCCAGACCCCCCATTTCCGGACCTTTTTGACATTTGCTCATAACATGAGCTACGAGCATCCGAAGGACGCGCCGTTAGCGGCGATGCGATCCTTGGATGGAGACGGTCGTTTCGGTATATCACACTCAAGGTTTTGAAATACATTGGGTTCGGCCGGGTTAGTTCATACACGAAACCAACCGGGCCCTCGGAGCGGAAACGCTCATATCTTGAGCTTCGGACGTCCGTTTGATGTGCCGTCGACTTTGTTGAATTCTTCTAAGTGAGACGGATCTTTTGGATTACTCCGCCCGAGGTTTGGACGCAAGTGTAGTACGGTCTGGTTGTTTTTTCCTTAAAAACCAACCGGGCCCCTGGGACAAAAAGCCAATAACTCTCAGATCGGGCGTCCAATTGACGCGCCGTCTGTGACGTTGAGTTCCTGTTGAAGATACAGAACTTTTGGATACATCAACTCTGTACTATGTGTCAGTTGATGAATCATCCTCTCAGCTCATGGAGCAGACCCTCCCGAACGAGCTTGTTGTGTGTGGGAACCCTAGAGCTGGCTGCGACTGCTATTGTGACGACGACGACTGTGCATAGATCCTAAGTTGATTCGACGGAGACGACTACAGCACTCAGCGATCCTTTGTGGGTCAGTGCTACCGATCCTGTGTGGGTCCGATCCTATGTGGGTTAGCGCTCAACAGTCCTGTGTGGGCCAGTGCCTACAGATCCTGTGTGGGTCTGATCCTGTGTGGGTCTTTGCGAGGGTTAGTTAGCTATCGATCCTGTGTGGGTCAGATCCTTTGTGGGTCATTGTTGGGGTTAGTTACCTATTGATCGTTTGTGGGTCAGATCCTTTGTGGTTCATTACGGGGGTTAGTACCTATCGATCCTTTGTGGGTCCGATGGCTTAGATGAATCAGTGGCAATATCTGGTCATCTTTTTCGTCATACAAAGAAGTATACTTGTGTGAGATGAATCCTGTTTTTCTTTCCTTTGTGGATTGTGTTATGCTATCTTGTGTGGATTTACGTTTTGCTTTCCTGTGTGGACTGGGTTATACTTGGGCTCGGATGTTGGAGCCGAACGAAAATTGATGACTTAGGTATATGTATGGGCATATACCTAAGCAGTGTCAGTTGTTACTTCGTGATTGTATATTTCCTCTATGGATTATTATTTGTGTATTCTGAGAGACCTTCGGGGGTCCCAGGGTCCCTACTGAGTAGCTTATACTCACCCCTGCACGAGCTATGCCCGCACTACGTTGTGTTGGTTGCAGACGACGAGCAGCGCTGATCGTGGTGGAGGCTTGCGGAGCAGGACGGTACCTGGAGGTGGACCACTGGGCGGGACGTAATCGGAGCGGTCGGCTGGACCCGAGGAGCAGTGGAGGCTATCTGTACCCACCCTTCATGTGGGATTTACAGTGGACAGCTCGTCGTTGCGGCTTTACTTTTCAGTTGTTGTTTTTCCATTCCAGTTGTACTTTACTTTCAGTTTGGGTTTGTATTCTGGCCCACTTACTTTACCGCACTTACTATTGTACCAGTTTTTACTTAGTGTTTAATTCTTCCTGCTTACTCTGTGGTGTTTGTGGTTTAATTTACAAAGGCAATGCCTTCCCTTTTTCCAGGATTTATGCCTTGGTGCTAGTCTCCAAACCCTGGCCTATGGAAGGCGGGCTTGGGGTAGTCACGACACGGGCCCTGAGGATGGGTCGTGACAAATTGTTATCAGAGGAGTTTAGTTCTACATCGAAATCTGATCTTTTCTATGTGAATCAATAGTGTTTAGCGTATTGGGTGTGGTTATTAGTCTAGGGAGTCCAGTGTTGGTGCGGCGGCCAACGTATCCGTACACCAGGACCCTGTCTTCTGATTTCCGACTTAATGCACGAAAACATTGATTGCATGTGTGTTTTAAGGTTTCTTTGTGATTACTTGTATCAGCTCACCAGGTATACTATTCTAACAGTGGCACACCTGTTTCCTTTTTAGGATGGCCCCATGACGACAGCTAGCTAGGGTTCCGAGAGTTGAGCGTGACGATAGCCCGCTGAGCGACGAGGCCTCGGTGCATGGCCCTTTGACAGTAGAGGCACCGGCGGTACCTCTACCCTCCGAGCTACCGATGCTTCCATCCCCAACCGCTGACGATGCACGTCACCTTAGTGCACTGCATGAGTTCCAGCGCCAGTGACCGCCCAGGTTCCGTGGGGAGACGGACCCCCAGGCATCCGAGAACTGGTTGGAGGCAGTGGTACGATTTTTCAGGCTAGTGAGGACACTATCAGACCTCATGGTGATCATCGCGGTGATCCTACTGCACGCAGCAGCGGGCCGATGGTGGAGCTTGATGCTCCAGGTGCACTATGAGGCTTCTCTTCTCTGGACGGACATTGAGAGCCTCGTTTGCTCGGAGTTCTTCCCAGCAATCGTTTGTGTGGTGCGCATCCAGGAGCTTCTTCAGCTGCGGCAGGGCATCTTGACGGTCGCCCAGTACTCGACGAGATTTACCAATATCTCGCGCTACTCGAACGACATGGTACGAGACCCATTCTTCCGGGCCCGGACCTTTGAGCAGGGATTGAGACACATGATCAGGGCATCGCTGATCTCCCTCAGCATTCCGACTCAGGCAAGAGTACTGGAGCAAGACCTTTTGATCGAGATATTCCTTTCTGAGCCTTCATCAGCAACGAGACCTGCCGCGGGGCAGCACGTAGGAGAGTCTTCTGCACCAGGCAGTCAACGGATGACTCAGGGGTCCAGGTAGACCAGACCCTGACGCAGACGACCTCAGGACACTGGCTCAGCAGTGCGGGGCACACATCGTGGAGCCAGTCTTTCGAGAGGCATGCAGTGCTACACATGCGGCGGGCAGGGGCACATGGCTCGTGACTGCCCGACCCACCGTGCCGAGGAGCAGCAGACGGATGAGGGGCCACCCATGTAGAGGCAGAGGGTCGACCGTGGCGGTCCGCAGGGAGGAGGCAGACGAGGCAGAGGAGCTGGCCGAGCAGCAGGTGGTGGGCGACGCTTTGAGACTCTACCACCACCACCACCACCAGGAGCTCCACCCCGACCATAGGGAGCAGGCGGGCATGGACATGCACAACTCCAAGCAGCAGAGGCCTATGACCACGGTGCACCCGAGATGATTCGAGGTACTATCTGTGTTTATTCCACCCTTTCTGCAGTTCTTATAGACACAGGAGCGAGTCACTCTTTCCTAGCCGCTTCCCTTGTTCGGAGCTCAGAGATTCCGACATAGCCGTTGGCTCGATCCTTACGACTAGAGACTTCTACAGGAGCAGACTCAACGATTACGCACTGGTTCTGGTAGTGTGAGCTTACTCTAGGAGGCGAGAGCTTTGGCTGTGATCTTCTTGTAGCGGCGTCGAGGCCTTACGACGTCATCTTGGGAATGGATTAGTTATCTACAGTCCATGCACACATTTACTGTATTAGACGCAAGGTGCGATGTGTATGCACTGACGGGAGTAGGTTAACCTTCAACGGCGAGAAGGGAGCCTTCGCAGCACAGGATGGACTCTCGCAGAGGAGAGGACAGCCCATCACTCATTAGTTGGCTAGCCTCATCCTAGTGGCAGTTGACGTGCGGAGTCCTAGTTTTCCTACAGTGGTGGGTCAGTACGCGGACGTCTTTCTCAACGACGTTCCAGGACTACCTCCTCGAAGATAGGTAGACTTCCATATTGACCTATACCCCGAGACAACCCCTATATCGACCCCATCATATCGGATGGCCCCCGCTGAGCTTCGAGAGGTACAGGTACAGTTGGAGGACTTCCAGGGAAAGGGATTCGTCCGACCCAGTGTTTCACCCTGGGCTTCCCCGATATTGTTCGCCAAGAAGGCGGACGGGATATTGTGACTTTTTGTCGACTATCATCGCCTGAACCAGGTGATGGTGAGGAACAAGTATCCGCTACCGAGGATTGATGACCTCTTTGATCAACTCAAGGGAGCACGATGGTTCTCGAAGATAGACCTCAGGTCAGGCTATCATCAGTTCAGAGTTTGGGACGAAGACGTGCAGAAGACAGCATTCAGATGTCGGTACGTCCACTATGAGTTCTTGGTTATGCCTTTCGGCATGACCGACGCTCTGGCAGTGTTCATGGGCCTCATGAACAGGATATTTCATCCATACCTCGATCTATTTTTCATGGTCTTCATTGACGACATTTTGATATACTCGACGACTAATGAGGAGCACGCCTACCACTTGCGTGTTGTACTGGACACACTCCGAGAGAACCAGCTTTATGGAAAGCTCTCAAAGTGTCAGTTCGGGATATGTGAGGTGCACTTCATGGGACATGCCATCTCTGAGGCGAGAGTTGCAGTGGATCCTGCGAAGATCGAGGAAGTACTAGCTTGGGAGCCACCCAAGAGCGTGACGGAGGTGCAGAGTTTCTTGGGAATAGCTGGATACTATCGGAGATTTCTGCCAGGCTTCTCTAGAGTTGCGGCACCACTCTCAGCTTTGACGAAGAAGGGGAAACCCTTTGTGTGGTCAGACAGATGTCAGCAGAGCTTCCAGGAGCTGAGACAGAGATTGACCATCACACCTATCTTGAGGTTGCCTGAGGAGGGAGTAGGGTACGTAGTCTACTGCGATGCATCAGGGACCGGACTCGGATCTGTCCTGATGTAGGATCGGGCAGTGATCGCCTATGGATCACGTCAGTTGAGGCCGCATGAGCAGAACTACACTACCAATGACCTGGAGTTAGCAGCAGTGGTCTTCGCTCTGAAGACATGGCGACACTATCTGATGGGAGAGCGCTTTATAGTCTTTTATGACCATCAGAGTCTCAGGTACATCTACTCTCAGAAGGACCTGAACCTGAGACAGCGGCGATGGATCGAGTTCCTCCAGGACTATGACTTTGAGATAGTCTATACTCCTGAGAAGGGGAACGTGGTAGCAGATGCTCTCAGCCAGAGGATGGGCATTCAGCTACTCGAGTAGGCGACAAAGCAGCTAGCCACTTTGCGGATATCCTTTGTGGATAGGGATGGATCAACCTTCCTTCAGTCTCTCACAGTCACCCCTCCACTACTACAGTGGGTAAGAGAGGCATAGCGTGGGGACGCTGACTGTGAGACGCGGTGTGCACAGATATCCTCAGGACAGGCAGCTGATGGCTTCTCCTTTGGAGCATAGCACGACATCCTTTTTAGAGGACATACCTTGGTACCAGTTTCTTTACAGGAGGAAGTGCTGAGAGAGTTTCACACTTCTCCCTTAGCGGTACATCCTAGAGTGGAAAATATGTACCAGGATCTCAGACGACATCACTGGTGGCCAGGCATGAAGAAGGCTGTGACATAGTTCGTTTCATGATGCCTCACTTGCCAGCAGGTGAAGGCAGAGCATCATGTACCAGTAGGTTTGGTACAACCCTTGGAGGTCCCGGAGTGGAAGTTGGATGAGATATCTATGGACTTTGTGACTGGACTTCCACGCACTTCTAGAGGTCACGACTCCATCTGGGTGATTGTCGACCGACTCACCAAGTCGGCTCAATTCTTACCCATCAGAGAGCAGGGCTCAGTAGAGAGCTTGTGGCGTCTCTACGTTCAGGAGATTGAACGGCTTCACGGTGTGCCATCATCTATCGTCTCCGATCGAGATGCTCACTTTACATCCTGACTTTGGAAGGGGTTGCAGGAGGCGTTCGGGATGCAGCTACATCTGAGCACCACCTTTTACCCTTAGACGGATGGTCAGACAGAGAGGACCATTCAGACTCTCAAGGACATGCTCTGCGCATGTGTCCTCGACTTTGGTCGAAGCTGGGAGGACCACCTACCCTTGGTGGAGTTTGCGTACAACAACAACTACCACTCCACCATCGGGATGGCACCATACGAGGCATTATACGGAAGACCTTGCAGATCTCCTTTGTGCTGGAAAGACCCTGGGGAGTCAGCACTTGTGGGACCAGAGATGGTCCGGGCCACGACAGAGAAGGTCCAGGTCATCCAGGAGCAGATGAGGACAGCTCAGAGCCGGCAGAAGTCTTATGCTGACAGGAGGCGGAGGCCACTAGAGTTCGGGGATGGTGACCACGTCTTCTTGTGTGTCTCACCTCGACGTGGTTTACGGAGATTTGGCCGAGGAGGCAAGTTGTCTCCATGCTTCATCAGACCATTCCAGGTTCTTAGCAGGATTGGATAGGTGGCTTATCGCCTGGCTCTACCACCTCAGTTGCACCGGGTGCACGACGTCTTCCATGTATCCCAGCTGAGGAGATACATGCACGACCCAACGCACATCATTGACCATGGGGAGCTAGACGTGGATGATGGGGCGACTTTTGCGGAGGTCCTGGTGGAGATTGAGGGTTGACAGGAGCGGGTCCTACATGGACGATCGATTCCTCTTGTGCGCATCAGATGGCAGCACGAGAACCTCCAGGAGAGCACTTGGGAGTGGAAGGCTCAGATGCGTGCTCGGTACCCACTTTTGTTTCCCTAGTTTATGATGCATCTTTATGGGGACGTAAAGCCCTGAGGTGGGAGTGATGTAAAGACCCGTAAATTTCAAGGAATTTTTTTCTTAATTTTCATTGGAATTTCACAAGAACGCAGTTTTTGACGGCACGTGATTCCGAGGCCTGGTGTGCCCAAAATCATTTTCCGAAGTTTGGCTCGGATACGTTCAGTGAACGATCGAGCGGGTTTTTCTAATTTTTGAACCGGTGCTCGGAATCAAATTCTGAGGGCACTGATGGAATCGCAGCGTCGGTATTTGCTTCGAAATGCCTCTTCAAGATTTGCGTTTGCTCGGGTGTGGTGTTAAATTTTTGGGGTTAAGTTAAGAAATAAAATAAAGTGTGTGACATCTTTATTTTTATTTCACTTAAAGCCACTTAGAAGCCACTTAAAGCTGCTTAAGCTGAGTTGAAGCAGATAGGGTGAAAATCCAAAATATCCTACCATCTTGGTAGGATATTTGTGGGGTGGGGCCCGCACGAGCCCTATAACACCCCGAGCTACCACGATACGCTTCTCATTCAATAATGCAATAGCTTGCATTGTACGCAACTTCGAGTTCCAACACACCGCGACTAATCAAAGTAGCCGTTATGAATAGTAATACCCACTTTTTAAAATTATAGAAAATTTATATTTCAAAAATGAACTTCATTTTTGTATTCATAATATCGAAATTATCCTAAGTTGAATTTTTTGTAATTTTCTGAGAACTTCCAATTTTTTATGAATAGTGAAAAATACTTAAAAACAACTTTTTTTAATAAAAATAATTTATAGTGATATATTATACTATTTAGTGGTTTTAAAGTATAATTAGAATATATTTTTACCATTTTATCCAATGGTCTTCATTATAATTAATTTTACTTTGAAATTAGACATAAACAATTGTCATCCTTTTGATATATATTGTTTCTTAAAAACACGTTATTTGTTGTGACAGCGGGAATTAATTATAAAATTAATTAATGCAACTATATGTTTGGAATTTTGTAAAATAGACATCATTTTTGAATTTGGAATATCAATTATAGCTTAGGGTGATATTTTGGCATTGTTCTGAAAAACTTAAATTTTTGATGAATAGTGAACCACTAAGTGGTAGTTAAATAACTAATTTTTCGTTTAAATGAAACATTACCACTTCTGTGATTTGATTTTCAAAAATCCGACATTCATGGTTGTCATTAAGAATTAAAATGTGGTTCAATGGGATTAAAATAGTTTTTTGGTGAATAGTAACTTTTATGTTTAATTAATCGCGATTAAAGGTAATTAGTGAAATTTAAGGTAAAAATGATATTATAAAAATATGAAAATACATTTACACTTGTCCTACCCCTATTGGATGTGTCATGGCCGACCAAGAAAATCCATGGGTCAACTTGGGGACCCCATGGAGCCACTTTGGTAGGAAAATGACATAAATAACTTTTATTTAAAGTTAAAAAGAAAATGTCACAAACATAAGTTGTTTTACTAAAATAATTTTTAAATGGGGTTATACAAGTCATATTTTTGACTATTAATATTCATTAGAAATATAAAAAGTTTTCCTACATCATGATAGTTTATTTATAATTTTTAGACATTAAATAAATTAAATTATTTATGACACCATGATGATGCAGTAATTACCTCATTAATTTACGATTTAAATAAAATGAAAAGATAATGTAAACTCCAAGGCTTACACTTGTCAAAATCCTATTGGATGAGTATATTTCGAACCCTTATCACCTTATCATAGAATTATATAAGTTTGGGACCTTTAAAATCCGAAACTCATTATATAATAAAGTAACATTTCATTACATTCAAGAGTGCCACTCCTCTCCACTTATAAAAGGCCCCCACCACTACCACCTTACTCACACTTTAGAAGCCTTTTGGATCGGCCAAACTCTGCCCAAATACTCTCCCAACTTCCCTACCTTACTCCTAGAAGCCTCACTTTGGGCAGAATTCTTCCCAAGGAAGCCTTTGGCTCAAATCAAAAGAGTTACCCGATTTTAAGGTAATGTCTTCTCTTATGTTATTTTGTTTTATTTTACATCTCCAACCCGTTAAACTCTTTTTATTATTTTATTTTGTAACAACAACAGTATATTAAATATACTAGGATGTTGTTATAAGAATGATTTTATTTACACTTACACACACCTTCTTCAAATGGTTAAAGAACATACAGTTTCTGTGGGTGGCGAATTACTGCCTCACGAAACGATGATTATTCAATATTCTTTTAACACCTTTAATGGTGGACATTATGATGAAAATATTTTCATACATGATATATATAATTTTTTATTTTTTCCTTATTGTTCTGTATTTTTCAATTATGGCATACCTTTATGATTTCCATCAAGGGTAAACACGATAATTTCATTTTAGGCAGTGCGGACTACCGCCCCCTCAAAGTGATTTGAATCGTTAATGTCATATATGGGATGTATAAAGGATGGAGTAAATGATATTATATATGATATTATACTGGAATTATAATATACCTTTATATCATTATGATTTCATTAAATACGAAATAGAAATGAAAGTAGCGTTCATGCGTACGTACGGATTACCGTCTCCATGAACGATGCATTTCAATTATTACCTCTAAATGTTATGTAATATTATAAATGAATGTATATACTAGATATATATGATGTATATGATATATAAATCATGAATATAATTATGGATATAATGGATATTTTACCACATGAACAAAGTGTAATTATAAGAAGTTTATTTTTGACTCAAGTTCCTAAGATCGACAGAATGACCGTTATAAACATAAATAATTACATAATGTTAATGACATGGTAATAAGTGATATAAAAGGAATAATGAACATGAAAATGGTTCTTAAGAAGGTAGATATTAACTGTAGTTTATTATTCAAGAGGTTGAAGAAACGGTCGAGTCAAGACCTGACGCAAGGTAAGGGAATTTCTTAACCCAATTTCCAATCTCTGGGTCAATCTCCTACTTTCAGATTATGTCATGATATTATTATGTCCAATATTTTATTTGTACTTTCTTTATGTGTACATATATTGAATACACATAATAGATCTATTTTATTTAAAAAATGATATTTGTAAGGGAAATTCATAACCCAATTTCCATTCTTTGGGTTAATCTCCTACTTTCAAATTATGTCATGATATTATTATGTCCTATCTTGTATTTTTACTTTCTTTATGTGTACTTATAGTGAATACACATAATAGATCTATTTTATTAAAAAAATGTTCTTTGTAATGAAATTCATCTCAATCTCCTTTCATTGAGGCATATTTTGTTTTATACACAACTTTCTTTTATACGGTGTATAAACCCCTTTGAATTTGACTTTTATTCAAAAAGTAAATCTTTTTTACAAAGCGTTTTACTAAATTTCAAAAGGATTGTTTTTGTCTTACGTATTCGGTGACAACGAATTCTCCACCGCCGTGACCATTATTTGTGTTTCGGCTTCCTCTACAAGCCATATCGTTTTTTAATGTAAAATATATACAAAGATTTAACTTTCTTTTATTTTGGTATTGAAAATGGTTTTGAAAGTGTTTTTATTATATCAATGTGTTGTATTGATATCTTCTGATTGAAATGTGGAAATGTTATGTTTCCTTTATGCATGTTTTATGTGATACGATTATGTTATGGTTTATGATATGTTTAAACCTATTCATATGAGGAATGCATTGAACTTAATAAGTGACGGGTGGAGCCCGCTATAGCTCCTCGATGCATCGATAGGTCTCATGAGACAAACTAGTGTCTTGGCACGAGGCCTTGACAAAATATTATTTGTGGTCTTGGCACGAGGCCTTGACTACATGGTTATGATAGTCTGGCATTATGCATTCCATCATTATGAAAGTGGTTATTGATATTGGATGGGATTATTCGACTAGTACAATATCCATGTGAGTAAGTAAATTGCATTATTTAATTTTATTTTTTCCATATCATGCTGAATTTCAAGTTTAAAAAGGATTTTGTTTTAGTTATACATTGCCTTAAATGTTAATGTTTATTTATGAAAGCTTCCGCAATATTGTTATCATTACTGAGCATCTGAGCTCACCCCATTCAATGTTTTAATATTTTCCAGGATGTGAAGAAGTATTTTATGAATGACCTGCAGGGATATTCAGAAGAGGATATGAGTGTGGACTATGGAGACTTTGTTATTGTAGTTTTTCACTTTATGATGTAATGTAACATTTATGAATGTTTCTAGTGTTTCCAAGGCTACTAAACTAATCGGTCTTTCGAGACTTGATCTTTTGTGATCATGCCAATGTTACACAATAATGCACCGACTCTGGGTAGCTGGGGTCGGGGCATTACAGTTGGTATCAAAGGCAGTTTTGTACTAACCTTGGAAGCTAGATTTAGATAAACTCTGATTAGAACACATAGCCCAAAGGTAGACTTTGAGGATTAGTATAGAATAACTTCCTATAATTTTGTTTTTGTAGAGATTTGGTGAGTTTTCCGAACAATACATCCCTGTCTGGATACAAGTAGGTAGAGGTGGCTCTGGCACAGATGTACCTAGGGGTAATACCCGAAAACACAACTTTGAGCTAGACTCGAACGGGAACTGGTGCACGACAACAGGCCTTGCTGCACTCTTGGTTACGACACTCCCAGGGGATATGTTTAGGATAATTCTCATTTTCTTTACAAACCACTATGAAGGGTTATGAGTATATACTTCCTCAAAGAAAACTTTTTTATGATTATGGATTATATCCATAAATAGTTCAATTAGTGTTAAGTGTTTTACAAGTATGGAATTATGTATTTTGATTCATAAACTAATCTAGTTTATTCCATTGTTTAGAAATAGAGCCTAGTGGAAGGAATGGAAACTGTATCAATGCACACATTCCGTGTATGTATTTCCCTCCTACTCAAGACAATTATTGTGGGGCTGGAGATACAACTGGTTCTGATCACCTTATCACCATACTGGGACAACTCACTCAGGTTGTGAATAATAAACTTTTAATGGGGGTACAAATCCATTAGTAGATGAGCAATGGATAAACTCATTAGAGAAAATATTCCACGCCTTGGGGAGTAGTGAAAGGGAAAAGGTTATCATGGCAGTTTACCGCCTCACTGGAGATGCTGATCAATGGTGGTCATTGATTCAAAACACAAAGGATGATGATGACATATAGAATATGGAATTGAGGGAGTTCAAAGAGGTTTTCGTAGAAAAATTACTTTACTCATGACCATTGAGCAGATATGGAAAGGAAATTTCTAAGTCTGAGGCAGAAGGAGGATGAGAATGTAGCAAAGTATGAGGCTAACTTTACAAGGTTAGTGAGGCATACTGCATATTATATACGTAACCCAAGAGGTAAGATTGATAGTTTCTTTGATGGGTTAAAACCATTTCTCCGTCGAGCTTTAGTATCACAATTCTTCTCATCGTATGAAGATATTGTCTCGTGTGCTATCAAGACAGAAAAGGAATTCTATAAATCTTATGACAATAAAGTAAATCAAGAGAAGAAGAGAATGGTGGAAAAAGATACAGATAAAGGGAAAAAGGAAAAGAAGGATTTTCCATTATGCGATAATTGTGGGAAGAATCACCCCTGTACTTGCCTAAAAGGAATGGGAGTTTGTTATAAATGTGGAGAAAAGGGTCACCAGGCTCGTGATTACAAGGGAAAGAAAGAGGCTATCAATGTTGAATGCTACAATTGTAGAGAAATGGGTCATTATGCAAATGAATTTCCTAAGTGTCAGGGAAACTTACCTCAGAAATGGCCAAGGGGTCAAGGACAATCTTATGCTATTACTACAGTTGAAGCAGAATAAGTAATGTATTGGTGCTTTTGGACTCAAGGATTATAATCTGGTTATAAAAATAATGTGATATATAAGGATTGTACTTCAGTACTTGTTGTTATCATTACAGTTTTAATATGATGAAGGAAATCATATTTTTAGTACGTGACAATAAGAGAAACATTACTTTGTTTGGGGAATCTAATGTTACAATTGATTTTGGAATTTAGAGACCTTTTAGAGAAAGTCTGGACAGAGGTATTTTGGATAACTATAAAGGTTGGAATGGATTAAGTTGAACTTTGGATAGTATTGTTTAAGGTTAAAACATTTATGAAGATTATTTTTGGAATATTGTAATACTATAGTTTTAGGAAAAGGACAACCTGTAGGGTGGGGCATAACCCATCGTGTTGGACAAAGTTGCAGGAATCGAACCCACAACTATAGTGCGACAAGACTTTATTACCTACCACTAGCCTACAGGAAGTCCCTGGTTATTAAAAAATAGTTTTACAAATCTAAATGGTATGTGTTAATATTTGGAACCTTATACAATTAGGATAAATAGAATATTTTGGAGTTCTATTACCTTTTAGAGTGAAAGATGGGTTTGTGGTAAATATTTATTAAAGAATGTAAGTCTACATAACAAGTATGTATATTCCCTTACATTCTTAGTAAATCTCCTAAATAAATTCCTCAACTTTATAAAAGGTTACTTAAAACAAAAATGTTGCCGGTTAAATTTTCCAACTGGGGATTCAATGACCATTTAACCAATCACAAGTTTGTGATTTTCTTATGGTTAACATTCTCCTAATCTAGTTTTCTACGACTCTCCATCAGACCTTGATGGTTTGTTTTTCTTCCATATCCATATTTTCATAGAATCCTTGTATGGGCTATCTCAGGTGACCTTTGTACTTATCTTTCTTTCATTTAATGTTATATTTTTATTAACCTTATTTCCTATGTGGGTTTTCCACAGATCAATTTTCTATTTTCAACCTTTTATTTTCAAAGAAAAATTTCAAATTGCAAGGATGCAATTTCTTGAAGGAGGGGAGAATGTAACACCCCGAGCTTCCACGATACGCTTCTCATTCATTAATGAAATAGCTTGCATTGTACGCAACATCGAGTTCTAACACACCGTGACTAATCAAAGTAGCCATTATGAATAGTAATACCCACTTTTTAAAATTATAGGAAATTTATATTTCAAAAATGGACTTCATTTTTGTATTCATAATATAGAAATTATCCTAAGTTGATTTTTTTTGTAATTTTCTGAGAACTTCCAATTTTTAATGAATAGTGAAAAATACTTAAAAACAACATTTTTTAATCAAAATAATTTATAGTGATAAATTATACTATTGAGTGGTTTTAAAGTATAATTAGAATATATTTTTACCATTTTATCCAATGGTGTTCATTATAATTAATTTCACTTTGAAATTAGACATAAACAATTGTCAATCTTTTGATATATATTGTTTCTTAAAAACACATTATTTGTTGTGACAATAGGAATTAATTATAAAATTAATTAATGAAACATATATGTTTTGAATTGTGTAAAATATACATCATTTTTTAATTCGGAATATAAATTATAGCTTAGGGTGAAATTTTGGCATTGTTATGAAAAACTTCAATTTTTGATGAATAGTGAAACCACTAAGTGGTAGTTAAAAAACTGATTTTTCGTTGAAATGAAACATTACCACTTCTGTGATTTTATTTTCAAAAATCCGACATTAATGGTTTTCATTAGGAAGTAAAATGTGGTTCAATGGGATTAAAATAATTTTTTGGTGAATAGTAACTTTTAAGTTTAATTAATCACAATTAAAGGTAATTAGTGAAATTTAAGGTAAAAATGATATTATAAAAATATGAAAATACATTTAAACTTGTTCTGCCCCTATTGGATGTGTCATGGCCGACCAAGAGAATCCATGGGTCAACTTGGGGACCCCATGGAGCCACTTTGGTAGGAAAATGACATAAATAAATTTTATTTAAAGTTAAAATAAAAATGTCACAAACATAAGTTGTTTCAATAATACAATTTTTAAATGGTGTTATAAAAGTCATATTTTTGACTATAAATATTAATTAGAAAGCTAAAAAGATTTCCTACATCAGGATATTTTTTTTATAATTTTTAGACATTAAATAAATTAAATTATTTATGACACCATGATGATACAACGATTACCTCTTTAATTAACGATTTAAATAAAATGAAAAGATAATGTAAAATACAAGGCTTAAGCTTGTCAAAAACCTATTGTATGAGTATATTTAGAACCCTTATCACCTTGTCCTCGAATTATATTAGTGTGGGACTTTTAAAATCCGAAACTCATTATATAATAAAGTAACATTTCATTACTTTCCAAGAGTGCCCCTCCTCTCCACTTATAAAAGGCCCCCACCACTACCACCTTACTCACAATTTCAAAGCCTGTTGGCTCAGCCAAACTCTGCCCATATACTCTCCCAACTTCCCTCCCTTACTCCTAGAAGCCTCACTTTGGGCAGAATTCTTCCCAAGGAAGCCTTTGGCTCAAATCAAAAGAGTTACCCGATTTTAAGGTAACGTCTTCTCTTATGTTATTTTTTTATTTTACTTCTCCAACCCCTTAAACTCTTTTTATTATTTTATTTTGTAACAACACCAGTATCTTAAATATACTATGATGTTTTTATAAGAATTATTTTATTTACACTTACACACACCTTAGTCAAATCGTTAAAGAACATACTGTTTCTGTGGGTGGCGAATTACTGTCTCACGAAATGATGATTGTTCAATCTTCTTTTAACACCTCTAATGGTGGCCATTATGATCACACTATTTTCATACATTATATATATTATTTTTATGTTTTCCTTATGCTTCTGTATTTTTCATTTATGTTATACCTTTATGATTTCCATTATGGGTAAACGCGATAATTTCATTTTAGGAAGTGCGGACTACCGCACCCTCAAAGTGATTTGAATCGTTAATTCCATATGTGGGATGTATAAAGGATGGAGTAAACAATATTATATATGATATTATACTGGAATTTTAATATACCTTTATATCATTATGATTTCATTAAATATGAAATATAAATGAAAGTAGCATTCATGCGTACGTACGGATTACCGTCTCCATGAACGGTGCATTTCATTTCGTACATCTAAATGTTATGTAATATTATAAGTGAATGTATACACTAGATATATATGATGTATATGATAAATACATCATGAATATAATTATGTATATAATGGATATTTTACCACATGAACAAAGTGTAATTATAAGAAGTTTTTTTTGACTCAAGTACCTAAGATCGAAAAAACGACCGTTATAAACGTAAATAATTACATAATGTTCATGACATGGTAATAAGTGATATAAAAGGAATAATGAACTTGAAAAAGGTTCTTAAAAAGGTAGATATTAACTCTAGTTTATTATTCAGGATGTTAAAGAACGGCCGAGTCAAGACAGGATGCAAGGTAAGGGAATTTCTTAACCCAATTTCCAATCTTTGGGTTAATCTCCTACTTTCAGATTATGTCATGATATTATTATGTCCTATATTGTATTTGTAAATTCTTTATGTGTACATAGATTTAATACACATAATATATCTATTTTATTTAAAAAATGTTATTTGTAGGGGATCTTCTTAACCCAATTTCCATTCTTTGGGTTAATCTCCTACTTTCAAATTATGGCATGATATTAATATGTCCTATCTTGTATTTGTACTTTCTTTATGTGTACTTATAGTGAATACACATAATAGATCTATTTTATTAAAAAAATGTTCTTTTTAATGAACTTCATCTCAATATCCTTTCATTGAGGCATATTTTGTTTTATACACAACTTTCTTTTATACGGTGTATAAACCCCCTTTGACTTTGAATTTTATTCAAAAAGGAATATTTTTTTACAAAGCATTTTACTAAACGACAAAAGGAATGTTTTTGTCTTACGTATTCGTCGACAACGAATTCTCCGCCGCCGTGACCATTATTTGTGTCTCGGCTTCTTCTACAAGCCATAAATTTTTTAATGAAAAATAAATACAAATCCTTAACTTTATTTTATTTTGGTATTGAAAATGGTTTTGAAAGTGTTTTTATTATATCAATGTGTTGTATTGATATCTTGTGATTGAAATGTGGAAATGTTATGTTTCCTTTATGCATGTTTTATGTGATACGATTATGTTATGGTTTATGATATGTTTAAACCTATTTATATGAGGAATGCATTGGACTTAATAAGTGACGGGTGGAGAACGCTATAGCTCCTCGATGCATCGGTAGGTCTCATGAGACAAACTAGTGTCTTGGAACGAGGCCTTGACAAAATATTATTTGTGGTCTTGGCACGAGGCCTTGATTACGTGGTTATGATAGTCTGACATTATGCATTCCATCATTATGAAAGCGGTTATTGATATTGCATGGGATTATTCGACTAGTAGAATATCCATGTGAGTAAATAAATGGCATTATTTAATTTTATTTTTTCTATATCATGCTGAAGTTCATGTTTAAAAAGGATTTTGTTTTAGTTATACATTGCCTTAAATGTTAATGTTTATTTAGGAAAGCTTTCGCAATATTGTTATCCTTACTGAGCATCTGAGCTCACCCCTTTCAAGGTTTTAATATTTTCCAGGATGTGAAGAAGTATTTTATGAATGACCTATAGGGATAGTCAGAAAAGGATATGAGTGTGGACTATGGAGACTTTGTTATTGTATTTTTTCAATTTATGATGTAATGTAACATTTATGAATGTATCTAGTGTTTCCAAGGCTACTAAACTAATCGTCCTTTTGAATCTTGATCTTTTGTGATCATTCCAATGTTACACAATAATGCACCAACTCTGGGTAGTTGGGGTCGGGGCGTTACAAGCCCCACCATTTCTTTTCCGCTATGTAACGCACCCACGAAAACCCTTTTTAAATGAAAGTCAATTGATGAGTTTTCTAAGTTCTTAACGCCCCTATCAATTGGGAGGCTAATTCGTTGAAATTATTTCTATGAATTAATTTTTTTCGTTTCTTAACACGTTTTCAATTTGTTGGCATGTTAATAAAATAAGACCAACACACCTACTTCTTGGATGTTGTGTTATTTCTTTGGAGAATCTCTAAAGATCTTCATCCTCCTTCGCAAAGAACACGAAGAACATGAAGAACATGAAGAACGTGAAGAACGCCGGCCTCCGACGAAGGGCGAAGAAGAATGCCAGACCCCCGGAGATCGACGACGTGATGCCGACGATTCTCCCTCAACGACGCTTCTTCCACGACAATCCATCCCTGCGACAATCTTCGATCGACATCTTGAGGTAGGGGATTGTTGTCCTTTTAATTCTTTGTGGATTATAACATCAACATGGATTTAATTGTCATAATTAAATCTGTATGTTCTTGATCCTCGGAGTTTGACTACACGACGCCGAGTGCCACGCGACAGCGACGCCCTTCCACGACGCGACGATCATTTTCTTCCGCAATGGTCAATTCTGCGACGAACTCGCGTCCGATGACGACGTTGAGGTAGGGGTCGTTTTGAAAATGATTTTACCCATGTTTGTTTCATCCAAGGCAAGAACGCGGACCGACCAATTAACAAGTTGGTCCGCGGATTATTATTGCGGGTCGAGGTTTATCAATTGCGGGGATTTATGGTGTTGTTTCAAACCACTAACTCGGTGGGTGCGGACCAACGAACAAGTCCGAACCCACCACCCTTTGTTCTTGGTGTGCGGAACGACAGACAACAAAAAACGGGCCATAGAGACAATTTGTTGATTCCGCAGTGAAGAACGAGACTCGGGATGAGCTACGGCGTAGACAAAAATGAAATCGGACCACCGGAGCAACTCCGGTGGCCCGCGTACTCCACTGGCGGCGCGCCGCCGGAGGGACCCATTGCAGCTGAAGTCGCGGCGGCACGGCCGTGTCCGCTGGCGAGGGCGGCCCCATGCGGGGCTGCGACTTTTCTTCACGCGGGGGCAGCACGCCCCCGGCAGTTTCCCTTGCTCGGCCGCTCGGACGAGCCGAGCCAAGCCGACCTGCTGGCCGAGTCGCGCCCAGGCCGGGCCGGGCCGCCCTGGCCGGGCCGGGTCACACCCAACCGGGTCGGACCTAGACCCAGGCCGGGTCGGACTTAGAACCGGGCCGGGTCGACCAAGTTCGGGCCGACCCAGGGGGGTCGGGCCGGGTCGGCCCGGGCCCAGACCCCCCGTTTTTGGATCTTTTCGGTCTTTTTCTCATAACAAGAGCTATGGGCCTCCGAACGATGCGCCGTCAGCGGAGATGTGATCCTTGGATTAAGACGTTCATTTCTGTATATCACACTCGAGGATTCGGAATACTTTGCATTCAGCAGGGTTGGTTCGTACACGAAACCAACAGGGCCTTCGGAGCGAAAACACTCATATCGTGAGCATCAGACATCTGTTTGACGTGCCGTCGACTTTGTTGAATTCCTCCAAGTGAGACGGATATTTTGGATTACTCTTCCTGAGGTTTGGACGCAGGTGGAGTATGGTCGGGTTGTTTTTTCCTTAAAAACCATCCGCCCCCCTGGGACGAAAAAGCCAATAACTCTTAGACCGGACGTCCGATTGACGCGCCGTCTGCGACGTTGAGTTCCTATTGACGATATGGAAATTTTGGATACATCAACTCTAGACTATGTGTCAATTGATGTATCAGCCTCTCGGCTCGTGGAGCGGACCCTCCCGAACGAGCTTGCTGTGTGCGGGAACCGTAGAGCTGGCTGCGACTACTACTGTGACGACGACGACTGTGCATAGATCCTCAGTTGATTCGACGACGGCGACTACAGCACTCAGCGATCCTTTGTTGGTCAGTGCTACCGATCCTATGTGGGTATGTTCCTGTGTGGGTCAGTGCTCAGCAGTCCTGTTTGGGCCAGCACCTACAGATCCTGTGTGGGTCCGATCCTGTGTGGGTCTTTACGGGGGTTAGTTACCTATCGATCCTGTATGAGTCAGATACTTTGTGGGTCATTGCGGGGGTTAGTACTTATCAATCCTTTGTGGGTCCGACGACTTAGATTAATCAGTGGCAATATCTGGTCATCTTTATCGTCATACCAAGAAGTATACCTGTGTGAGATGAATCTTGTTTTGATTTCCTTTGTGGATTTTTATGCTATCCTATGTGGATTTACATTTTGATTTCCTGTGTGGACTGGGTTGTACATGGGCTCAGATGTTGGAGCCGAACGAGAATTGATGACTTAGGTATATGTATGGGCATATACCTAAGCAGTGCCAGATGTTACTTCATGATTGTATCTATCCATGGTGGATTATCCTTTGTGGATTCTGGGAGACCTTCGGGGGTCTCGGGGTCCCTACTGAGTAGCTTATACTCACCCCTTCACGGGCTATGCCCGCACTACGTTGTGCTGGTTGCAGATGACAGACAACACTGATTGTGTTGGAGGCTTGCAGAGTAGGACGGTACATGGAGGTGGACCACTGGGCGGGACATACTCGGAGCAGTAGGCTGGACCCGAGGAGCAGTGGAGGCTATCTGTACCCACCCTTATGGTGAGATTTTCATTGGACAGCTCATCATTGCGGATTTACTTTTTAGTTTCCGTTTTCCCTTTCCAGTTGTACTTTACATTCAGTTTGGGTTTGTATTCTGGCCCACTTACTTTTCCGCACTTACTATTGTACCAGTTTTTACTTAGTGTTTAATTCTGCATGCTTACTCTTTGGTGTTTGTGGTTTACTTTTCAAAGGCAATGCCTACCCTTTTTCCGGGATTTACGCCTTGGTGCTAGTCGCCAGCCCATGGCCTATGGAAGGCGGGCTTGGGGTACTCACGTCACGGGCCCCGAGGACGGGTTGTAACAACCCTGACTTTTGATTTCCGACTCAGTGCACGAAAACACTGATTATATGTGTCTTTTCAAGAGTTTTATTTGTGATATCTTGAGTCGGGTCACCGTGTAGATGTTTTTTACTGTGGTACACCTATTTCTTTTCAGGATGCCTCAACACAGATAGCCAGCTAGGGTTCCTAGAGTTGTACGATAAAATAGCCCACCGAGAGACGAGGTCTCGACTAAGGGACCTTTTCTAGCAGAGGTACAAGTGGTACCGCTACCTGTTGGGCCACCAATGCCACCATCCCCTGAAGCAGAGAGTGCATGTCGCCTGAGCGAGTTGACCGAGTTCCAGCACCATAGGCCGCCCAGGTACATGGACAATACGGACCTGCAGGTAGATGAAGATTGGCTGGAGGCTATGATGAGAGTCTTTATACAGGTAAGGACACCAGCCGACCTTATGGTGATCCTTGCCTAGAGCCTCATTCATACAGCAGTAGGAAGATGGTGGAGCTTGATTCTCCTGGTGCATGACAAGGAGAGAATACTCTGGGAAGACATCGAGGGCCTATTTTGGGTGGAGTTTGTCCTAGCCACCCTTCATGCAGTGCAGATACCGGAGCTACTTCATCTTCAGGAGGGCAGCATGATGGGTGCATAGTTTTTCAGTGAGGTTCACCGACCTCTCACGCTACTGCACAAATATATTATGGGAGCTATTCTTCAGGGCCCAGACCTTCGAGCTGGGGCTAATGAGAGATATCATGGCATCGATGATCTTCCTCAGCATCCCAACGTAGGCAAGGGTGTTAGAGAAAGCCCTCTCAATGGAGAGTTTTCTTGCTGAGCATTCACCAGCAGTGAGACTCACAACCGGACATCACGTAGCAGAGTCTTCTGCAGCTGGAAAAAGACAGATGTCACAGAGATCCAAGCAGACTAGGAAATTCTATTGATTAAACCAGGACACAGGTTTGGTTGTGTGAACCACAAAATACAGATCTTGTCATATGAGGAACATGTAGTATTTCACATTTGGTGGACAGGGTCACATGGCTCGTGACTTTCGGACCCATCATTCAGATGATCAACAGATGGTCGAAAGACCACTCAGACAGAGACATATATTCGATCGAGGGGGTCCATAGGTAGCAGTAAAACATGGCAGAGGAGGTGGCTGTGCTGCTGGCGGTGGACGACGTTTCGATGTGTCACCGCCACCACCACCAGGAAGTCCACCCTGACCATAGGGAGTGGGTTGATAAGGGATAACTCACATATGGATAGCTGAGGCTTACGATCATGGAACTCCTGAGATGATTCTTGGTGTGATATGTTTCTACTCCACCTTAGTTGTAGTTCATATAGACACAGGTTGTAGTTACTCATTCATTTCCACCGCCCTCGTTTGGAGCTCAGAGATTCCGATGGAGCCGTTGGATCAATCCTTATGGATAGAGACTCCAACAGGAGGAGACTCAATGATTACACACTGGTGTCGGTAGTGTGAGATTACTCTAGGAGGTGAGAGATTCAGCTGGGATCTCCTCATAGTGGCATCGAGGCCTTATGACGTTATCTAGTGTATGGACCGGTTATCTATAGTCCATGCTCAGATTGACTATATTAGGCGAAATGTGCGGTGTGTCCAAATGGATGGGACTAGGTTTACCTTCACTGGTGAGAGGGGACCCTTTGCAGCACATGATAGATTTACCTGGAGGAGGGTGCAGCTGATCACTCATCAGTTGTCTTGCCTTACCCTCATAGTAGTAGATGTGGAGAGTCCGAGCTATCCTGTAGTGGTGGACCAGTATGTGGATGTCTTCCCTGATGATGTCCCAGGTCTACCTTATTACAGAGAGGTGGAATTTTACATTGACTTGTACCCTCGGATGACACCATTATCTTCACCAGCGTATCAGATGGCTCACACAGAGCTTCGCAAGCTGTGGTTACATCTCGAGGAGTTTCAGGGGAAGGGATTCATCTGGCTCAGTGTTTCTCCATGGACAGTCCCGATTCAATTCGCCAAGAAGGTGGATTGGAGCTTGAGGCTTTGTGTCGACTACCATCACCTGAACCAGGTTACCGTGAAGAATAAGTACCCACTCTTGAGGATTGATGATATCTTTGATCAGATGAAGGGAGCACCGTGGTTCTCGAAGATAGTCCTCAGATCATGCTATCACCAGCTCAGAGTTCGAGATGAGGATGTGTAGAAGACGACCATCAGATGTCAATACGCCCCCAACGTGTTCTTGGTTATGCCATTCGGCGTAACCAATGCTCCATCAGTGTTCATGGGACTCATGGAAAGTATCGTCCAACCATACCTCGATCGGTTTATCATATTCTTTATCGACGACATTCCTATCTACTCGAATACTGAGGAGGAGCATGCCTACCATTTGAAGGTAGTACTGGACACACTCCAAGAGAACCAGATTTAAGGTAATCTCTCGAAATTCCAGTTCTAGATCTGAGAGGTTAACTTTTTGGGAAATGTCTTCTCAGAGGCTAGAGTTGTGTTAGATCCTTCGAAGATTAAAGAGGTACTTGCTTGGGAGCCACCCATAAGTGTGATGGAGGTACAATGATATCTAGGTTTGGATGGTTACTACTGGAGGTTCATTCCAGACTTCTCGATATTTGTAGCACCACTATCAGCATTGAAGAAGAAGGTGAAACCCTTTTGTGGTCAGAGAGTTTCCAGCAGAGCTTTCAAGAGTTGAGGAAGAGACTGACTGGTACCCCCATCTTGAGGATTCTAGAGGAAGGATTAGGGTACGTAGTTTACTGAGACGCATCAGGGACCAGACATTGATGTTTCTTGATGCAAGAAGTGGGTAGTGATCACTTTTGGTTCGTGACAGATGAGAGAGAACACACATTACTACGCTACCCATGACTAGAGATAGAAGTAGTGGTCTTCACCTTGAAGTTGTGGCAACACTATCTGATGGGCGAATATATTACAGTGTACACTGATCTCAAGAGTCTCAGGTATATCTTTTCTCAGAAGGACCTGAACCTGAGACAACGACGATGGCTTGAGTCCCTCCAAGACTATATCTTCGAGATAGTCTATACTCCTAGAAAGGGGAATGTTGTAGCAGATGCCCTTTGCAGGAGATCAAGTATACAATTACTAGGAGAGGCGAAAGAGTAGGTGGATGACTTATAGATATCCTTTGTGGATAGAGATGCCATAACCTTCCTTCAGTCCCTTATATTCACTCCCCCACTTCTTCAGTGAGACAGAGAGGCACAACATTGGGATGCTGACTACGATACATGACGTGATCAAATATCCACAGGGCAGGCACCCGATGGATTTTTTGAAGATGGGGAGCACGTCATCCTCTTCAGAGGATATACTATGGTACCAGTGTCACTTTAGGAAGAAGTGTTGAGGGAGTTCCACACATCCCCTTTAGCGGTACGTCTAGAAGCGGCCAAGATGTACCAGGACCTTCGATGAAAACACTGGTGGTGAGGTATGAAGAAGGCAGTAATGATGTTTTTCTCTTGATGCCTCACTTGTTAGCAAGTGAAGGCCCAACACATGGTACCAGCAGGCTTGGTTCAGCCTTTAGAGGTCACAGAATAAAAGTGGGATGGGATATCCATGGACTTTGTGATAGGGCATCCATGTACATCCAGGGGTCATGACTCGATTTGTGTGATCGCTGATCGACTCACCATGTCGGCCCACTTCCTACCGATCAGAGAGCAGGGTTCAGTAGAGATCATGGGACACCTCTGTGTGTAGAAGATTGTGCGGCTACATGGAGTAGCTTCTTCTATTGTCTTCGATCATGACACATAGTTTACTTCCTGGCTATGGAAGGGGTTGTAGGAGGCTTTCATGACACAACTTCGTCTGAGCATCACCTTCCATCCTCGGAAGGATGGCCAGACTGAGCGGACCATTCAGACACTCAAGGTCATGCTCTGTGGTTCTGTCCTAGACTTCGGTTGTAGCATTGAAGATCACTTTCCTTTGTTTTAGTTTTCATAAAACAACAACTATCACCCCACCATAGGGATGTCACCTTTTGAGGAATTATACGAGCAACCTTGCAGATCACCCTTGTGCTGGACTGACCCAGGGGAGTTAGCACCGGTGGGACCATAGAAGTTACAAGCTACCACAGAGAAGGTGCAGATCATCTAGGAGTGGATGAAGACTACATAGAGTAGGAAAAAGTCATATGACAACAGGAGACAAAGACCTCAAGAGTTCGAGGATGGTGACCACGTTCTTTCTACGGGTCTCACTCCGATGAGGTTTACGGGGTTTTGGCCGAGGTGGAAAGTTATCTCTGAGATTCATCGGACCTTTTTAGGTTCTCATCAGAGTCCGTGAGGTGGCTTAAAGCTTAGCTCTTCCACCTTAGATGCACCAGGGGCACGACGTCTTCCATTTATCCCAGCTGAGGAGATACGTGGATGACCCTTATCAAACCATCGACTATGGAGAGTTGGACGTCGACGATGGTGTGAATTTTACAGAGGTACCAGTGGAGATTGGGGATCAACAAGAGCATGTCCTTCATGGATGGTCGATACCTTTGGTGCGCGTTCGGTGGGAGCACGGGAACCTCCGGAACAGCACTTGGGAGTGGGAGGCTGAGATGCGTGCTCAGTACCACCAATTTGTTCCCTTTGTTTGAGTTGTATCTTACGGGAACGTAATGCCCTATGGTGGGTAGAATGTAAAGACCGAGAATTTCTGTGGAATTTTTATTCATAAATACATGGAAATTTTATGAGTCCGCAAAAACTGACGGCGCGTGATTCCGAGACCCTGTGTTCCCAGAATCAATATCTGAAGTTTGTTGAGGTAAGTTCAGTAAACGTACGAGCGGGTTTTAATAAATTTTGAACTGGTGCTTGGAAGTGAAAACCTAGGGCACTGTGGAACCCACAACGCTAGTATTCTCTTAAAATGATTTTCACCTCGATGGTATATGGTCAGAAATAAAAGATTGTTTTTGGGGTTTTAATGAATCAAATAAAAATATGGCCATGTAAACTTTATTTTAATTAGTTAGTTAAAACATTCATGTTGAGGTTAGAGGTGGGGACCTCGACACCTAACCTCCCATAAGAGGTTATATAGGTGGGTCCCACCCGAACCTAACCTCCTCTTCCTGATTAATGTGGTGGGACCACCCAAGGTTGAAACCACTTGAACTCCCCATTAAATGGGGAGAAACCCCTTGAGCTCCCCACTTTATGGTGCTAAATCCACTCAATTTATTAATTGAGCATCAATTAATTAATTTGAATCATTTTGAGTTATGTGCCAACAATTAAATAATAGGTTAGAATAATCTATTATTTTGATTGGAATTTGTCTTTTGGGTGGAACGAGGTAGAGGGGATAACTTGGGAGAAGGCTCCTAGTGAAGAACGTGTTCCACTGACGTAGAACGCTCCAACCGATGAAAAACGTCGACCTCAATCCCAGCTTCGACTTCCTTCCTCAGAACCTCCTCGATGTAGGACACATTTGTCTACATTGAATCAATGTCCACCATTCCACGACTTCGTCAATGATCTATGAACACAGGTGGGGGTTATGATTTTGTTTTGTTTCTCGTTATTTGTTTTCCTTCATGGATTATAAATCGAGGCATCATGCTATCACCCTAGTGCGGAGGGTGAGGGATGAACCAACACGGCCTGACCCCTCCGCATTCTTTGTGGAATTTGAAGTTAAACGCGACATGATACAGGAATGAGTGAATCTCTTAAACACTGATTGAAGATCAAGTACGACGTCCCAAGGAGTGCACGACTTCTTCTGAAACAATAATTGGGCCACCAGAACACATCTGGTGACTCGTGGAATGCTCACCAGTGGATGGAACTGAAGAATGAAACTGCGTGACAGCAGCTACGAAACCGCGCCACCGGAAGAGTAACCCGCGGTCGATGGGTCGTGGAGTTGTGTGGATGACCAGAACAATCTTGGCCACGAAGAAGACTGATGGCTCGAGCTGCTAGATTACCGGGGAAGGCGTGGCACAACCGCGCCATTAGGTTAAACCCAAGGGATCTGCAGCCCTTGGCCAGGGTGTTGCTGTGGTGGCTGGCGCAAGGCCGGCTATGAGGATGAATGACGACCCAAGCTACTGGGAAACAAGAGGAGGCACAACGCATCAGCACCGCGCGAGAGGCAGCTAGCCTCTCAGCCAGCCGGGAGGAGCGGGACCCCTCGCTGGGTCCCGCACAACATGGATCAGTTCCAGTTGACTCCCACCCGAACGGCTAAGCCGTTTGGGTTCACTAGGTGGCACGACCTCCCCCCTAGACATGGCAACAATGGACCCCATGGGCCACCAGCAACGTGGGCAGCCAAGCATGCGGGCCGCCAGCCTCGTGGGCCGGACCCAGTGTGGGCTGGACCCAGCGCGGGTCGGGCCTCCCTCGTGGGTCGGGCTGGCCCCGTGGGCTGTGCCGGCCCCCAGACTAGGTCGGACCCCACAGACTGGGTTAGACCCACGAACCGGGTCAGACCTGTGGATCAGGTCGGACCCTAGTCCCGAAACATTTGACATGTTTCCACTCTTTTTCCCATAACATGATCTACGAGCATCGGATCGAAGAATCGTCTATGGTAACATGAAATTTGGAAGCAGATGGTTATTTTAGTATACCCCAAACAATGTTTGGACATAGTTGGTGTACGATCGGTTTGGATCAAACATAAAACCAACTGGGCCCTCGGAACATAAATTCTAGTAACTCTTAGACAAGGCATCTGATTGACGCATCATTCAACATGTTGAGTTTCTTAGGGAAAGGCAGAAATTTTTGATACATCAACAAGGTAATTTGTGGTAGTTGATGTATCGACACTTGTCTTGTGGTGCAGACCCTCCTGGAATCCAGTATGCTTCATGCAGAACCCTGTGGCTGGCTGTACTCTGATGATTGTTCGTGGATCCTATGTGGGTTCGACAGCAATGACAACTGTTCCTAGATCCTATGTGGGTTCGACATCTTTGACAACAGTTCCTGGATTCTGTGTGGGTTCGAAAGTTTTGAATTCTGTTCCTAGATCCCGTGTGGGTTTGACAGAATATATGATTTAGTGGCTACATCTGATCATCTCTATCTCTCTACATAAGTTGTATACCTGTGTGAGTTGAGTCAGTAACTTTTCTGTTTACCTCATGATGGAGATAGGTTACTTGGTAACCTAAGTATATGTATGGGAATATACATAAGTGGGGTTATCCGTTGATTTCTTACTCTCTAGTATATCCTTGGTGGATTTTGAGAGACAATGAGGGTCTCAGGGTCCCTATTGAGTATCGTTATACTCACCCATGCATGAGCTACCCCCACACATCATTGTGTTGGATGCAAAAGATGGACAATGCTGACTGAGGATGAGTGTACTAGGACAGGACGGTGCCTGGAGGTGGACCTCATGACGAATCTGTACCTGGAGGAGACTGATGGACGTGGAGTGCTGAGGAGGCTATCTTTACCTACCCTTCATGTAGGATCCATGGTGGAAGATCCAGGCTATACTTTTCACCTTTCATCTATTTTTTCCCTTTTCAGTTGTACTTGTAATTTATCACTGGGCTTGTATTTCCATCCCCTTTTACTTTTCAGCACCCTTTTGTTATACAGTTTTACTCAGGGTTTCGCTACCATCTTGTACTCTATTGTGTGCGTTTCTAGGTTATAAAGGCAATCCCTTACCATTTTTAGGGACTTATGCTTTTGGTTCTAGTCTCCAGCCCCTAGACAATGGAATACGGGCTTGGGGTAGTCACGGTATGGGCCCCGGGGGACGGGTCGGGTCACCATTTGATTCATTAGAAATAGAGTTACATAGAAAGCATTTTCATATTCCATATAATTTTTCATAAACTTAAATTATTTTATGGATAGTATATACTTTCATGATTTTAGTACAACCTCACCCTTTTTTGTTCACTGATCTACCTCACCTATTTTAACGTAAATGGAGGTGTTTTTTTCATTCCTGAATCACTAATAGTTTATGATATCCATGATATATAATCAAATTTATCATCCGTTATCATCAATACAATGATTTTATAATTTTTTATCTAGTACTATTAATTACTCATGTTATATGATAATACTTTATTGTCCCAATCTTCATCAAAATTTTAACTTAATCTTTCCTTAAATTGTTAACCTTATAACCCTCCAAAAAGATTAAAATACAAAACATTAGAAACAAGTCATAGAATTAGCTTAATATTGATCCCGCATATATCATAATATAACTTCTGGTTGTTACAGTACCAATATGTTAACACCATTATCATATATTCTCTTTAAAAAATGAAATAACCTAAATTAACATAGATAATTTAAGAAAAGTTTCATACTTATTTGTTTCAAAGGCTACTAGATATATTTCTTGAATAAAAAATGTTTTAAAATTAGTCCATGAAAATATAGACTAATTTTTAAATAAATCATTAATTACATTCTGGTTAATCAGTGCTATCCGATTTAAATTATCCAAATCAATCTTCTCTTTATTCAAGCGAAAGACAATTTTCTCAATATCATGCCCACATTAAGGGTTCCCTTAAATTTTTCAAAATTTCAATTTAATATGTCCTCATCACTATTTAACATCTCATTTTCAATCCTTATTAAAAATATTATACTAAAAATACTTATATATTTTATGATTAATATAACATAATCTTTGACTTCCAAAACTTAAGTACTTCTTTCATCCAACTGTAGTCTTACAACATTAATTAGGCTTCATCAACATGTTCCTTAATACATCCTTTCTAGAATATGAAATATGAATCATGTATTAAGGTTCATCAACATCAATTTAATCATGCTTCATATTAATAATGTAAATAATATTGGAAGAAAATAACATACCTTTCATATGTCCTCTACGATCTATTTATAATCCAAAGTATAACTAATACTCACACCACCTTATTGATTCTATTTAGAATATTTAGACTTGGGAAATTGATTTGAAAAACTCCAATATTTTTCCAAACTGAAATATTAAAATTTAACCTTGTCCCATCAATATCTCTCCATTGACTATAACAAAAAAGTAAAGTGTATAAAACATTTATCATATTAGGATACCATAAAATCTTGAAAAATCACTTAAGGGATCCTTAATTAGAGCTCATCCATATTAAATATATGAAAGAATATTTTTATCCTAGGTTATTCATAGATAACATATATTTATATCCTTCATGGTGGTTACTAAAGATTTTTTGAATTTCCCAAGAATATTCCCATGGAGTGTCAAACTAAGTGTGCAACCAGACCCTTTTTTGTGTACTAGATTACCTTGAGTCAAGGTTCATAAATCTAGTAAGATTTGTTTCCCCATGAGTACATATTTTCTAGATCCACATTCACTTTTAGTATCTAGATAGAGATGTATTTCATGGAAACTACTTACTCTATCCTTTAACAAAATTACATGACAAAATTTCTTAAATGTTGACTCATCCTTATACATATCCTTAGAAACATTTCTAGACATATCCATAGAAATATACTTAGGGATATCACTAAGTATTTGTCATCATAGTTTCCAATGGTTTACTAAACCTTCCCATTGATACCAACTGTTGTGAACTAGGCTTAACAAACATGGATATTACTTCGTTTTAGAAGAATATTCAGTACATTACAATAATATATACCTAAATACTATAATAGATTTGTGTCTTTGTAAACATGGAAAAAATATCTTATATGATGGTGAAAGATGTTCAAAATTTCCTAGAAAGATCTCCACCTTTTTTAATACTACATAAAATCTTTTTTCATAACCTGTGTAAAAGAAACATAAGAAAGGGGTGAGCTCAGATTCTCAGTATGGGTAAATAATGGAAATGCATAAAATAAAAAGATCAAAATGGTATGAAACTAGATAATAACATTATAATATCATACCCTACATATTTCATATTATAATAAAGACTGGTAATTTATAATACATAGATTATAAGATAATTTTGAGCGCAAGTCATGAAAGCATAACATAAGAATAAGAAAAGGAATTTGTGGTATGCACATAAGAATATAAAATCTTCTAAGAAGGCTACCTACCAAGACATTTATAACATGTATGGTTTGGGATATGACCCATGTAACTTATTCAAGAAAGGAATATAAACCCGTGTAACCTTTCACATTTAGTATTAGGCTATATACCATGTACAATCTTGTTTTTTTGTTTGTCCTACAACCTGTTTACCTTCAATGTTTTATGCTTGGGATACAACCCAGTACATTCTTGTTTTCGAGCTTGGGTTACAACCCTTGTAAACTCTTTCGTTTAGTCATGGGATACATTCTATGTACCTTATTTTGGGCATGGGAAACTACTCATATTCCCTTTGAGCTTAAATAAAACATAGAATTACCCAATGCATTTGTGAGAGATATAGGTCCCACCTATCTCAAAATAACATCATTCATATATATTTCACAACATAATAAAATTTTCATCATATCATGACCCCTAAAAATCGATATTTATTATACAAATGAAATCATAACCAATGAAATGAAGTGGATATACTTAAATTTTTCCTATATCATGACCTATTAATAGAGATTGGTTTCATAATCACCTTATGAAAACAAAACTTGTGAAAAGAAGTAGTCTCCAAAATCATTGAATCTGTGGAGGTGAAACATGTGTCTTAAGCATCATTCCATAAAAACATAAACCATTCTATAATCAATATTAATGGAATGTTTGAATCATTTCATATACTTTCATAAGTAACATCAACTAATTTCCCCTAATATTGGAAATAATTTTGAATGTTCTTTTAAAAACATTTCTTGGTTAAAATTTCCTATCTTATTGAAAAAGTATTTTTAAAAAATAAAACCTTTTGAAAACTATGTACTTGAAAATAAACAAGAAAATTTGTAAATAAAACTTTTAAATCATTTTGGAAACCATTTTATTTGAAATCATATAATTATTTCAAGAATTATTTTAAAACATTTCTTAAACATATAAAATTCATGAAAAAAGTTTCCTTTCAAAATAACATTAAAATATTCTAAAAGAATCTTTAAAAAAAATAATTTTTTTTAAAAAAATATTCCATTAAACTAATTAAAATCAATAAATTTCTAGAATATTAATAAAAAAAATTTCCTTTAAATTAAATTTGTAAAGGTATAATTAATGTTTCATGGAAATTAAAGTTACAATGGTGGTAAGTCCACATGCATCGAACATTCTTTTTTTACCTTAAAAGTTTAAAAAATTTCTTTGATAAGAAAATGAAAAGAATATTAATTATAATACTATAGAAGGTAAAACATAAGAAAAAATTTCCTTTAACATCATATGATAAAATTAAAAATATTTAAATCATTTTTAGAAATCTTGATTTTGAATGAATATATATTTCCGTCTAAGAGGAGATATAAAGTTAGATTTTCATTAGAACATTTAATTAGTTACTTAAATTACCAAAGTGTAGGAAAATTATAATAATATGTGTATATATCAAGTAAATACAGAGGACAATATAAGTCACGGTCTTTTTGATAGATAGATCATGATATTTCCTCAATTAAAGCATAATAATAAACAATTTCGATAAATGATGAGATTATTTCAACAGACTCTTACTGATTGGTAACCTAAAATCATGATGCACATGTAAGAAATTAAATTTAATGAATCTTATAATATCATAAAAACAATAATATTTCTTATATAAAATTTAAAAGGGATGTTTATATAACACACAATAAAATTACGGGGTGAATAAATATTGTATCTCATGGTAATAAATAGTGAGATGAAATTCTCTTACCTTATGACTTTACTCACATCAGACACATTCAACAATCCTTTATAATAAATATAAATTTATTATAAATCTTTTAATGAAACATATTATTATATCTAATACAAAATATGGATTTATAATAAAATTATATTACCTGCTTGTTATCAATTTCACGTTAATGTTACACTTCGGGTAAGATTCCCTTTCATTTTTTCTTGTGTCTTAATTTGTTTTATCATTGGTCCTTATACTTATTTAATGATTTAAAAAATATAATACATGATATAAATATAATTTTTATTCATTATATTTTTATTATAATAAACTAAGTAATATAAAATTATGAAATGGAATACAATGTTCATGGAGACGGAAAGTCGTACACCCGCATAAACGTTGTTTCAATTTTTATTATCGTATTGAAAGAATGAAAATGAAATATATGAATATATGTATATAATTTCATTATAGTAGAACTATAATGTTATATATAAAATATATGTTCACTAAAACCATCCTTAATATATTTCATGTATTGTGTGAATGAATCGCATCACTTTTTGGGGAAGTAGTCGACACTTCATGAAAAACAATTATTGTATTTAAACCAAATGAAATGGAAAAATTATATATATTTTAAAAGGAAGAAAAAGGATTAAAAGTATATGAAATATAATATATTAAATATATATATATATATATATATTCTACCATGATTGTAGGTAGATGAAAAATGAACAGTCACCATTTAATGAGGTTGTTGTTCACCGTACACGTAAATAGTATGTTTGTTACCCATTAGTTGGAGGTGTATGTTTGTTTAGGTAGAATAATTAGAATAAAAAATTACTAGTATATTTAGGGCAATATGTTTTATAAAATCATGAAATATAGATATTTGAGGTGGTGGATAGAGAAAAGAAAAGAAGTGATCTTGAGAGATGACGTTACCTATTAATCACGTAACTCTTTTTGGATTGTACCAAAAGGCTTCCATGGGTTTATTTATATCCATTTGGAAGATTATATGAGAAATAGAGAGTTCTTGGGAAATTTTATAGGTAGATATTGTCTGAAAATAAGTGGTTTGAGAGGTTTGTAGAATAGAAATAGGTGGTGGCCTTTTATAGAGAAGCTCGAGTGGCCCTCATGGAAATATTTTTATTGAGAATTTCACCAAACAATTTCACATTGTATGTGGATAAAATAATGATAAAATGTCAATAAAATGGATGATAAGATCTAAATATTTACATAAAATGGTATTTGGAAAATTGTGTAGATCATTTTGGGTCTTAAATTTATTGTTCAATAGTTCATTAACCTAATTTTTTCCTTTTATCGTTGTAATTAATTTTAATCACTTTCAATAATATATTGGGTAAATAAAGTTTACCATATTTGTACTTATAAATTATTATTATTATAAATATGGAATCCATGTTTCCAAATTCTAATCCTATAATTTGAATAAATTAATTTAAAATTAATCCTGATGACAGGATGACACTGCATGTTTTTAAATGAAAAATGTCCAAACATTGGAAAAGTTTTTAATACCAAATTTCAAAATTAAATTGTTTATAATGAACTCAATTATATTAATTGATAAAATTATTATACAATTAATCCTTTAAATCAATTTAAAATGTAATTTTACATTTTAAATATATAAAATGAAAATGTATTTTTGAATTAAAATCCATAAATTTTTAACCATTCATTAAAAAATTAAACTTATCGAAACCAAATAGAAAACATAGAACTAAATTAATTTTTTTTTGTTTTCATTAAAAAAAAATTGTTTATTTTGAATTATTAAATATTTAAAATTTCCATTTTTTTAAAATGGTTTCTCTATTATATGGTTGTAAAACCATGTTTATAAAAGATATAGGGTTTATGCATAAAATTGGGTTTGTTCTTAACTTATATCTATCAAATGTTTTATAAGAATATCAAGAATATTTTTTTGAATATATAAAATATATATTACAATAATATTACTCACTAATTATAATTAATATAATTTATTAAGAAAAAAAAATTGTGACTTCAAAAATAATAACATTTCCATTTATATTCTATCGGTGTTCATACTCATTTCTAATTAATTGGTAAACTATGAATTTATTCTATATTTGTGTAAGACATATATTTTCATAAATTAGTTTATAATACTTACAAACACAAATTTAACATCTAGGTTATATCTTATTATTTTAAATAAAAACATTTTAATGATATAATTTTGTTTTGTAAGAACTAGTTATGTGTGTTACATAATTCATCGAGGAAACTCATTTCTTCTTATAATGAAAGATAACCTATGTGTTCTATATAGATCAAGGTAAAATTAATGTTTTGTTTAGTGCACGATTAACTTGGTGTTGTATATAACACAATCCAAACAAAGTGATTTATTATAATTTAAACCATTTTAGTGTTGTATGAAACTAAAAATATTAAAAAGTATAAATTAATTTGAAAAACAAATTCATAAAATCACGTGGTGTTATTGAACCCACATTCCATACCAGAAAAAAATTATGATAATTAGTTAATTTAAATGGAGAATTCTCAATAAGTTTTATTATAAGAAATAAATATACTCATAGTGGGAGTGATTATGAGGATAATAATGATGATGAGTAGATGTAATCTCACTCCTCAAATATCTAAATATGAATATTAAATTATATTTAAATATTCCACTCACTTTTTTGGGTATCCCAATGTAATATGTGTAATAAAATTTTGAGATGATTGTAAATAGGAATATCCCATTATGAAACAATTCAATTGAAACATAATTAAGAGAACAAGATACAATAAATTATTAATAAATGATAACATTTTTTAAAAGAATATACTATCTTATAAGAAAAATAAATTTATCATTTTGAGGACTGATAATTCCATATCTAGGATGTTATTTTGGTTCTAATAGATATAAAACACATGGAGGATAAATATGATAAATTTTATGAAGTAAATGGAAGATTTTTCTGCAATGAAAAATTAGGATTTTCCCTTATAGAAAAACTTATTTTTAGTGACAAAGAAAGGATCACAAATTGATATGTGTGTGAATTAAACCATTATATACATTTTTAAAAATAATCGAAGTATCTGTTAATGGATTAAAAAATTTCAAATCAAAGTAACTCATTATAATGGATGATCTGATTATCTAAATAGATAAGGAACCATATTTAATTTATTTTTGACTGATTTAGTGAAATACTGAATGAAATAAATTGTGTAAATCAAGAATAAGTAATGGTGATGCAATGAAAGAGTGATATATAATAAAAACTTCAAACCCCTAACATAACATCATGATATTCAAGTGAAATTTCTACTAATGAAACAAAGTAAAACTGTTTGGATTTAATAGATATATTAATTTATCTCATCTAAGATTAATGTTTTGAAGATAAAGGAAAATATATTGAGGTGTTTAACAAAATATAAAAACATATTATCAGTTCAAGAAAGACCATAGGAAACGACTTCAAAAAAATGATATTTTGAATGACTTATATAAATTTAAAAGGTTAAATTTGGAGCATTGAAAACTCACAATAATGGAAAATGCATCGAGTTATTTTATTATATATATATGGGGAACAAAAAATTATAGGTTCTATAAAGAAAAAAATTCATTTTCAGCCGACGAGACATAAAAATATTCATGTATAATTTCATATAAAAATTATATTGTTAGTGGTTATTATTTTTTGGGTGATGGATATAGAGACCATGTAATTAGCTTTCCATCAAGGGTATAAATAAATATGACCTTGTTCACTTGAATAATGAGATCACAAAAAATGGAATCAATATTAAGAAGTATGGAAACATATAATAAATATATATTATTAAAAGATGAAATGATTTAATAGAGTCATTGGTGGAACAATACCATTTCCCATTGACGGAAGGAATGTATTGAATATGGATCATGAATGGGAAAGATGAGAATGAAAATGTAATGTACATTGCATTAAGAGTAATAGACAAGGTTTAATTTTAGATTATTGGTAATAGTTAAATATATCAAATGAAATGAAAAAAATCATTATAAGATAATATATTAAGAATCAAATGTTTCTATTTAATCTTGAAATGATAAATGGGAAATGATTATTAACAAAATAAAAGTAAAAATGGGAGGAAAATACATGAGGTTCAAATATATATTTTTGGTTTACATAGTTGATTCAATTTTATATGAGCAAGTAATTTTTTTTACTCAAGAAATGTAATTAATGTTAATAAAAATACATGTATCATCAGATTATGATATGTAACTATTGTAAAGAAATAGAATCACACACTGGGGAATATCAACCATATTGATGGAGAAGAAAAAAAATTCTATCAAAGGAGGAAGAGAACAATCTATATCAAAAAAACATTCACACACAGACCAATTGTTTTTTTGAAAGCCATGTAATTAATGAAAGATCATGTGATAACCCTAAGCATGCGTAAGATCACAATGTCACATTTTATTCCTTCCAAAAACTAAAAATAATTGAAAAAAATTAAAAATAAAATAAAACAATGTTAATGATATTGCCTCAGTCATCAACCATCAACGTGGTCAGGAAAACATCACCCAAGTACATGAATTGAATTTTATTCAATATTATGTTTATCAGTTATTTCATCATGGGTGGAACGAATGATTATTACAACCTAATATTTCAAATGCTTCTAATATATTACAAATTATCATAGAATGGAATATAATATTATTGGAAAGAAAATTAATATGTTCTAGATTAGTATGTTTTATATTTCAAGATCCATATGATAAGTAATTATGTTTTTTATAAGAGAAATCCTAAAAAAAAAGGTCATTTATAGTGAAAATTGATTTAATAATTTCATGAAATAACAAGTATATATTGAAAAGAATCTACCAGACATTTTTTAGAAAGAGGTAGTGTTTAAATAAATTTATATATACAAAAAATAATATCATTTTCCCAATAAATAGAAGAAACATTAAGGGATTTTATTCAATAATAATACAACACTTGAGTTATTTAGGGTTTTTGAAAATAAATGTTTTATTATAATCAATGGGATGAACCATAATATTGAAGCACATTTTGATGAATGTATCGGTATTTTCTACTCATTTTTCATCAAATCATTTAAAAAATAAATTATAATTATATGAATAATATCATAAATATAACATTTAATGGTTGTTTAAAATGATCATGTTTTACAATATAGCGAGCTATCTTTGAAATAAAACCCTGATTAAAAATATAAAATAATCAAATACTAATGTAACCACAAAAGAGGGAGCACATGGGGTTATATGGGAATTTCATGAAGGCGTATATGTTGAGGAAAATATTGTAAGTTTAAAAATTGAAATGAATAGAATGATAATGGATAAAATAATTAAAGTAAATATTATTTTTGATCAGGTATATCTAATGAAAACATAGAGGATTAATTCATGGAAGAAGCCATATATTTTTATTTCAATTTTTTACTAAAATATTTAAATCTGATACAGAGGATAAAAATTATTTTATGTCAATAGTGTAAAAACATGAAAAACTTAATAACAATATTATGTTAGAAATTGTTTTAATGCTGAAATATAAAAATATCATCGGAATGAACTATGTGTTCTAAAAACAACACAATGTATATGAATTTTAAATCTAAAAAAATAATGTAATATATGAAAGGTGTATTCACAAATTTACCAAATTTGTGTGGATCATATATTTAGAATAATGGATTGACTGGTAACCATTTGAAATTTTATCGAAACTTTGGTGAGAGATGATTCAAGGTGTTCCAAGAAGATATCAATTAATTATTTCATAATAGAGTCCTTGAGAAGAATTTATAAATTGGGATATTATTTGTATTTTTTAATGAATATTAGAATGAATTTTGTCATTTGAAGAAATATTTTTATGTACTAAAGAAATAATCAAGATTTTGGTATTTAATGAATAATAAATACTCGAATAATGTTGGATTATGATGTTAAGGAGTTCACAAAATCATATATATAATAAAATAACACTACTGGAAAACTAACCATTACCAACGGTTTGGAGAACCGTAGCCAAGTAAGCCGTTGGGATAGGTCTATACGAACGGTTTTCCAAAAACCGTTGGTATAGAGCTATACCATTAGTTTTGGAAACCATTGGTATAGGTAATATGAAATCTATACCAAGGGTAATGGAACCGTTGGTATATAAAGTCCAAAAATAAAACATCCGCTGTGATTTGATCCCAGGACCCCTCGTTTATAATTGAAGGACTCAACCACTAACCTAACATGACTTTTGTGATCATAATTACATAAATATATATATGAATTCTCATAAATATTTTAAATGATGATTTATATAATGTTCTCGGTATGAAGGTCCGGTAAAAAATGAAAGTACCTATGCCAATGGTTGTTAAAAACATTGGTATAGACCTATACCAATGGTTTTAACAACCGATGGTATAGGTCTTTGGTTGTGATTTTCATTCTGTGAAGGATGTTGAATTTGGGCCCACTTTTCCCAATGGTTTGGCCAAACCGTTGGGAAAAGTGGCATATTTGGGGACCTTTCCCAATGGGTTGGCCAACCCGTTGGGAAAAGTGGCCAATTTGGGGGCCTTTCCCAACGGTTTGGCCAAACCGTTGGGATAGGTCCACCTTTCCCAACGGTTTGTCCAAACCATTGGGAAAATTGTCCAATTTGAGGGCCTTTCACAACGGTTTGGCCAAACCGTTGGGAAAAGTGGCCAATTTGGGGGCCTTTCCCAATGGTTTGGCCAAACCGTTGGGAAAGGGGACCTATACCAACGGTTTTTGCAAACCGTTGGTATAGAAGCGTTGGGAAAGATCTAATTTCCAGTAGTGTAAATATATTATAGTATATTTTTTATCATTTATGTATAGGAAATAATTTTTATAATATTAGATTATGAGAAATTAAATATGTTATCAATATATATTAGTTGTGAATTTGAAATGTCCCTGATTATTGAGTAACCATTTCTCCTTGGTTTACAATTAGCTCAAGGAATAGATACCACAGTAATTTAAAAATATAAATATAAAAAATATATACTAATGTGATCTGGAATAAAATATTTAAAGCTAATGACTTATTTAGTGGATACACATATAAAAGTTTCAATGGGTGTTAGTGGAAGAGAAGTCAATATCACAGAGTACATGCATATTTTTTGACGTATCCTCAACATAAAATCAAAATTTTCCAATATATTATCTTCCACAAGACAATCCACATGGTATTATAGTTTTCGTAAATAAATCCACTATCTATAGGTGAAATTAGGTCTTTCAAATTAATATCATGGTTTATTTTTGGATGTTTTATCATAAAACATCATAGTAAAATTTACTATGATACACCGTTGCAATGAAGATAGGTTCATTGGATAATAAAAACAAAATATCTGATTTTACTTTATATCATATAAGTTCTTGAATTTCATGGTTTATTATGAATAAAGACTAAATTTATCATTGGACAACTGAGTATTAATTTATTACATCCACTTAATCATATATATAAGTATTATGTATGAAGAAACATGTTGTACATATTAGAGTTGATTTGATAATATCTATTTATAATATGTTTTGTAACATGAGTGTTATTTATCATTCAAAAACTCACACACATCATTAAATTAAAAAGGACAACAATAAAAATATCATTTCATTCGAGATAAGGTTCAATAATGTAATGTAAATGTGGAGTACGTGTTTACGTGAAATAAAATTGTTGAAATAATGACAAAAAATACCCAAAATAGATTTTGAAATGAATTAATTTGATCTTACAGTCTACTCTACTACCTCAAAATAGATTGGTGTAGTTTGGGTCCCCACTCCCCAATGGTAGTTTTTAATCATTTCATGGTAGGTTACCTCTATTGAAATAAATGAATGTATTTCTAACCCATTCTTGTGGGATTTTTGATAAGTGATATTTCTATTCATTGATAATGTAAGATATAGTGTCTATAAGACAACTTGGGATAAGGGTTAAATCATAGATATTGATGAAGGTGAGTGTGCTATATCAATTTAACAATGGGGAATAAATGGAATACTACTCTTCAGAATAGGGGATAATATTTAAATGATTAATCAGGGGGTATCTTTATATAGTATTTTAATGATATTTAGGATAGAATAAGTGTTATTATTATGATATTTTTATTTAAATCGCGTTTCTCACATTAATCATAACACATGGGTTCATTGAGTGGATGGTCTGTTGATCATTTATTCCCTATCTAAAGTTAATCGGTAAAAATAATATTGTTGGTTGGTTCAGAAGTGATTAGAGTTTTTTAAATAAAGTGGTGCAAAATTTATTTTTAATTTTTTAAAAAACCCAAAAGGGAAGTTAAACATAGAAAATAACTTGGTATTAATTTTGGGTTGTGATTAATGGAAATATTATTGATGAAACATTCAATACATAATACTATGTTTTTAGGGGTGTGAATCCTTATGTATAGGGGTGTTTCAGAGTAATTTTATAAGAGCATGTTTTTAATGGATTTTTAAAATTTGGCTAATTCATGGGCTTTACGGGTTACCATTATAGTCCACATAGAATGTGGGTAAATCATCGAATTACCCCTATGATCATAATAATTATTTTTTGGGGAATAGAGAGATTATAAGGGCCATTCTTAAAACCATAAGACTAATTAGACCATTTTTCTAGGGTCAATCCTAATATTTTAAGGGCATTCAATATATTTCATAAGGTTTACAACAATGATTTAATAAGAGTAATTTATAAAGTGTGTAAGATTTATCATAGTTCTACATTCAATCTCATAAGGGTTATTCCATTTTTCAACCTAACCAAATAAGATTCAATTATAAAAAAATGTATGATTAATTTAATAAAACTGTAATGTTCATCTAGTGATGAACCTAAAAATGGAAAATAAAGGAATTTATACGTGTCATTCCACTGGGTCATAATATTCATATTCATAGCTCTATGATTTTAACTTGTAAGGTTTCTCCAGTAGAATTTCAAAAATTATTTTATTAATAATAGAAAAGGTTAATAAACTTCATAGATGAGATTAAAGAGAATCCTAATGATGTCAAATGATGAGGATTTTTTTTTTGATATTTTATAGATTTCCATTAATGTTTTTGTAGAAAATTGGGGGATATATGTTTGTTTTAAAAAATTTCCATAAATATGGAATCTGAATAGGGTAATTTATATTAGTGATATTGGTTAAAATTTAAATGTCGGACTTCAATAATTAATGTTGAGATGATTTTTATGAAAATATTATGTTATTTTTTTCATATTCAATATTGGAGAAATTAAAAATACTAACTTTAGATTAAATATTTCAAGTATTTAAATTCAAGTCATTGTATATTTTTATACATAATTTATGGGTGAAATAAAAATAACCACATGAAGATCCTGGAGGCTTTAGGGTCAGAAAAAATAGAAGCATCATTCAATTCGAAATAACTACTTGAGGATAGGCTACATAATGATTTTACTACATTATTTTGAAAATTTAAGGAGTTTAATTTTAAACATTAACTATAATTTTATAAAAGAATATTAATGTGTTATAATACTTTCTTTTACAAGAAGATCATAAAGGCAGAATTTATTGTTTTTCCATCTCTAATGTAATTTCTATTTTATGTTCAAGGGAGAAGAATATTTATTAAAATTAGAGTAGTTAAATATATATTTTGTTAAGAAAATTTTGTTATTTACAAATTATATGATGGTTATAAACATGTATTATTAGTAAAACCTAATAATAAGGTAAAATAAACTATAAGCACTTAGTGTTTCAGGTGTATGGAATATTACTTTTACATGCACAACAGATTAGCCCAGTTTTGTTCAACTATGTAAATTTATCATGTCAACTTTTTTACTTAATTAATGCCTCATTAATTCTATGAGTGATATATGGTTTTTGATAACATTGAAAAGTAATCATTCTGGATGGGTGGTTTGTGAAGATTGAAAGGACCCGATTCACCCAAGGTCATTACCCATGTATGAGTCCAAAAAAATAGCTCAACAAAAAAATAGCGTTATTTATTATCTAATATTTTAAGGTCAGAATAGATAATTAATAATTGGAAATAAAGTGTGGTTTTCCATGTTTGGATACATCATTATTGATTATCATGATTTGTGTTATGATTTTTGAGAAATGAACGATGAATAGATTCATTGTGATCAAATGTATATGGGTAATAATTAGAGGGCACAACTATATCATACATATATATTATATAATTTAAAATTAATATTCACTAAATATCATAATAAATCCCACCCCCGAACCTATATGATTATTTTCTTTAAATATTAGATATATGACCGTCCTTGTTTACAAAAATTATTCAACATATCCCTCAAATAATACTTTCACATGGTATCCTTATATTAATATCATTGATAGTACACTTATTCCTTAACTATGTAATGAAAACATAATAATAATTGATATAAGAAGATCAGTGAGGGGTGAACATAAGTGATATAAAACATAGATCATAAGTGAGAATGACATAAATATATGGGAATGAGAATATAAACAAGTTACATGATCAAAACATATAGAAAACATATATGATTAACCATGGATCATGAATCATGATTCATGTCATAATTCATTCGAAATATAATAAAAATTGGTATAATGGATGTGTAATAACAATTAATGAATCATAAGAATGTGTTATGGGTAGTAGTCTAGAAAATCATCTCCTTTTTAAAGCTTGTAACAGAGAGAAACATTACATTGTAGACCGAGTCCCATGATGGATTTGGTTCAATTCCCAATACCATTAGAAAATAGTGAATATGGTGACTTCCCAATCCGTTTTATGTCAGATAGTGTAATATAAAGAATTATAAAATTAATTGGATGGATTTATATTTTTTTCATAGCTTTTATAATGTAAAACTATATATATTTATACTAATTTAAAATGATAATAGTCAAAATTCCATCATACATGAATCAATAAGTGGGAATGAAACATATTTCACAAAACATCCAAAAAAATAAAATCATTAAAAACTCATTGAATAATGTTGTATGGTATAATTAGATATTTCCATAGTAATGTATAATTAATATTAAATGATATTTACATAAACAAGTCTTGTCATATCAGATCATTATATAGATTATATCAAAATGAAAAATTAAAATAATTTAGTTTTTGTTAAAATTTATTTTAAAAGGAAATAAATTATAAATCGATGGTTTAATAAAAAAATTATAAAATAATTCAAACTAACATTTAATAACAATGATTATATGAAAAGGATGATTCATATTGAAAACAAAATAAAACATAGAATGAAAGAGATCATAAAAGGGTAAAAATTTATCATTTGACAATTTTATAAATGTAAGTATAATTCAATTGAAAATGATCATAATCAGTCATAGATATAGTTATATGGAAATATAGAAAATAATATAAAAATCCTAGACATAGGGGAGAAAAATTCTTGACTAAAAAGAAAAGATAAGGTTCCTATTACTAAAAATAATTTTTTATTTACAATTATTAACCAATGTGAGGTGAAATGGAAAGGAGATATGGAAACCTTATAAATAACTAGATAATAATAAAATAATTTTTTAAATGTATTTAATAAACTATTTATCCTAATGTAAACATAGTTATAAATTATTATTATTTTCATGTGAGACTGGAAAAGAAATTGTTATCATTACTCATGACTTCTATGAAAAAGATTTAACATCCCATATAACAAAAATAACCACAAAAATTACCTACCTTATAACTTTATTAAAATATGTTATTTTTATAATCATTAGTTATAATAATTTATTACACATATTTAGTAATTTATTTTTTATTTTCGCCTTCTGATATCATCAATTTTTATTTCTTCATATGTGTTTCATAATGGTGACATCCATCCACATTCATTAATAAAAATTTCATCATTGGAATATTTTTCATGTTATTTTAATCATTATTTTCCATTGAATTATATAGTAAACTTTTAATATTTTAATAGTATGGGTATGATTCATAATAATTATATTCTCGATGAGAGGGTCTCGAGTAATTTACGGATAATAATAATTTTCTTTATAACGACCATTAATTCTTGAGTCTCCATTATCAAAACATATTATAACATAAATTAATATTTTGTTTCATATATTACCAGTATTAATATATTTATGATAATTTAGGTTTTAAATAGTTAGGATAGTATAACATCATTCATGTAGGTGGTTGAACTAACCCAAACAAGAACAAATTATACCAGAGAATAAATAAGATTATAGAGTTTTATTATAATAATATAATATAAAAATAATAATATTGATAATTATAGAACATAATTTCAGTTTTTCATGAGATTTATTATTAGTGAATATGATATGGTAATTGAAAAAAACATTGAAAAACTCAATACATAGATTGATGAATATTCTCCATCCCAAAATGGGATCCTTGGAAATGAAGGATTAATGGAATTTTGAAGGATCCAATGGATACCAAAAATGAATTTGTTTGGGAAAGGTAACATGGGATGGTATTGAAATATTAATCATACGAAAATAGTTATTTTGTAGGAGTAGAAAAGGTGTTATTTTATGGGTGAGTTTTTTTGTTCCATTTTTATATATACTCATTCCCTATAGTGTATGTTTTTCATTATACATGGAATATGGATCCAATTTGTAATCACATTGTATATAGATTAGTAATATGATTATCCATATAATTTAGTGATATTTTCAAGATATTTTAGGCCTTTAACACTTGATTTTACAATTTAAAAACATTTATCCTCTATTATTATAATGCCCCAGCCTTAAACATTACATAATCTTGAGATAAATAAACAATTTGAATTTAATTCACATCAAGATATTTTTAGGTTTAGATATTTATAGAAAGAGGTTATAAGTAATATATAACCCCTTAAATTCTACAAGTAGACACTTATACTCACTATATAGTTTCTTCATAAACCAAAACATTTTATAAAGAAACATAGTTCATTTCATTACTTTTCCTTGATCCCATCCTCAACTCTATTCTTCATTAAGTCATATGAAAAATATTTCAGAAGTTAGGATTAGCATAAAAAACATAGTAAGGGATACATAAAAAATGAAAACTATTCATCTTGCGAAAACATGTAAATCATGAGTTCTTTATTTTAAAGTAAAACATTTCAAATTTAAGAAGTAGTAATTATAATTTTCATAATATAACCTCATTGGTTACCATTTTTGTAACCAAAATATTACCATAATACAAAGAATGAAATATATAATATAAATTTACCTTGGTATATAATCATTCAAATATGGAATAGCAATACTGTCGACTTCCACACATATCTCTAAATGGAATAACAATACGGCAGTCATCCATATGCAATGCGTTGGAGGCTATAACATATCCAACCATCCAGGTTTTATTGTGGAACCACACATTTATGGTTTATCATGTAACCACCCATCATTGGTTTATCATGAAACCCCCCATAAAATGTCCAAGTTCCATTATATATTCATAGCACATAAAAGATTCCAATTATCAACATTTCACTCATAAAATTTCATTTTCAATCAGAAGAAATAATTTCAAGATATTAAAATAGTAAATCAACCATCAAAACTATTTTCAATACCCAAAAATCAAAAAATGGAATAAAGGATTTCTTTTCCTTTTAAAAACATTAAGTCTTATAGTGGAATTCAAATATCAAATAAAGGTTACAATAGAGGAGGATTCATTGTCGCTGCATACATTAAAAACATTACTTTTTGTTATTTAGTACAACACTTATTATAAAAAAAGAATCCATTTGAATGAAATTATAATTAAAATGATTGACTATACACCTTATAAAAGAAGGGTGTTTATATTTTAAAAATATGCCTCAATGAATGGATATTTAGATGATGTCCCTTACAAAGATCATATCATTAGATTAAGGATAAATAAATGATATTAATATGTGTAAAAAAGATAAATACCCAAAATATAAGTTCATATTTAGTGTAAAATAATAAAATGTCATTCACTAATATTATTGGAAAAATAAAACCAATAAGATGGATATTTAACTTAATGAATGAAAATTGATTTCTGATTTCCCTTACCTTGAGTCTGACTCATCATGTACAATCATTATGTTCCTGAATAAAAAAACATTAGTTAATTTATACTTACTTGGGAAACATTTTCAAGTTTATTATTCCTTTTATATCACTTATTACCATGTTACAAAAATTTCATAATTATTTTTGTTCATATCGGTCGTTTTGTTGATATTCTGCACTTAAGTCGAAAATGAACTTGTTTGGATGTAAATTGAATATATAGTCCAAAAAACATCATCTCTAGATTAATATTAATTATTCAAATATCATACATATCCTATATATATGTATTTAGATTAATCCATAATATATTGAGATATAAAATTAAATTCACCGTTCATGGAGATGGTAGGCCGTATGTACGAATGAATGCTACATTCATTTCTTTATCATATTAATTGAATGAAAACCAAATTATATATAGATATATTATAATTAAATTATAATATCTATGTTATATATATTACATAATTTCATTAATACCATCCTTTATATTTTTGATGTATGGAATGAATGAGTCATATCACTTTGAGGGGGCGGTAGTCCACATTTCCTCAAATGAAATTATCATATTTACACATTATTCCAAGAAAATAGGCATGTTTTAGATTAAAATAATAGAGTAATAGTGAATATATATATATATATATATCAAATATAAATAAATTTACATCATAATGGACACCGTTAGACGTAGTAAGTGAAAATTGAACAATTATCATTTAATGAGGCAGTAGTCCGCCGTACTCAGAAATAGTATGTTCTATATCCATTAGATGGAAATTTGTGTAAGTTTTGGTAGAAACCTTATCATAAAAACATCCTATTTTTTTAGGATACTAGTTATTTTATAGAATAATTTAATACAGAGAGGATATGGGGTTGGATTTGTAAAATAAATGAAAGGTGCTTGAGAGAAGATGTTGACTCTAAATCAGGTAACTCCGTTTTATTTGAGACAAAAGGATGCCTTGATTTGACTAATTACAAAGGTATGTATTATATGAGTAATTTAGGGATTTTGTGAGATTATTTTAGTATAATTTGGGAGTTCAATGAGGCATGATATGTGTGAGTTTGCGGGTATAGGTGGTGACCATTTATAAGATGGTTGAGGGGAACTTTAGGAATGTCTTGAAATACTGTTTTACTATAAATTTATTTTTGAGTTATTATAGTTAAAAAGTTATATATTTAAAATATAATATTTGTATTGGTCTATGTAATCTCATCAAATAGGATTTATACAGGTTTATGCTATAAATGTATCCTTATATTTTGGATTTAACCCTTATTTATAATAAATTAACTCTTACCATGTCTTCTTGTATTTTTACACTATATAGTTAATATGGTTACTATTAAATGACAAGAGAACCTCAAGTGGTCCATTAATGACATTTATAATAGTATAAATGTTAGTTTTCCAAATATTATTTTATTTTTATTATTATATCATTTAATAAAATTGAATTTTTTTATAAACACATTTATGTCAATTTTGACTGTATTTAGTAATTGGTTTTTGTTAAAGTCATAAAAATTGATTCATTGAAATAAAATACATTAAATCAAATACAATATGTCATAATAATATAGAAAATTCTTTTGTGGAATCATAATTTTCTAATTACATTTATTTTAATATTTTTAATATAATTAATTTGAATCTTTCATTAATAAGATAATCACTGCATCATCATTGTGTCATAAAAAATATTTATTGACCAACTTTTTTAAAACTAAAAACAAAATACCATTCTATAGGAAATAGTTTTAGATTTATAATGACTATTTATATTAAAATAGATAAGGTTTATAACCCTATATTATAATTCATTTTTTAAAAAGATACATGTTTATTTTTATATTTCCCATTACGTTAAATTAATTATTATAAAATGTCATTATCAAAACCAAGGAGATCAATGGGTTTCTAAAATATACCCTAGGAAGATAATGGTCCACCATATCTCATATAATAGGATTAAGACATGTGTTAGGGTACTTTTATATTATTATAATATTATTTTTCATCCTTATTTACCAGATTTACCATGTATCCAAGGTAAATAATTTTTTTTTACTGAAGTTTCTATTCATAATGTCAAAAAATAAAAGGGACATATTATATTAATTTGGACCTTATGATTCAAAATATGGAATAAATTTTTAAAATTCAAAACAAATAATTTGTTGTAATGGATTTTTAAATAATTTTTGTTTTCAAAACAATAAAACATATTTTTAAAAAGTAATAACCATCAAAAGATTAACGTGCATTTATTTCTATTTTTAATGTGAAATTACTTTCAATGACCCAAATTGGATTAAATGATAAAAATTTAATTCAATTAAACTTTAAAATAAATTCACATCATAATATAACAATATAAAAAAATTAGACGAAATGGCAGTTTTGAATTTAAATCTAGTTTTATTCAGTACTCATTAAAAAATGAATTTTGTCAAAAAAATAAAAAAATCAACCAAAGAAAATTTTCATTCCACACTTATAAATAAAAGGATTATTTTTCCAATTATAACATTTAAAATTGAGAGAAACTCAATTTAAAATTGGTTCTCTATCAAAAGGTGGTAAAAGTGTATTTCTTTGGAAAAATACTTCTTTTATTCAAAAAAATTGATTTTTTATATATATATCTATTAAAACGAATAAGATGAATTTTAAACATTAAACTGAATATATAAAATATAAAAATAAATAAATAGTGATATTATTTTAAAAAAAAATTATTATATTTTAAATAGTTTTTCATAAAACACATCCTTCATATTTAATTGGTGTTTATTTCTATATCTAATAAATTTGGAAACCAATGAATCATTTTTTAAAGACGTGTAAACCATATTATCTTAATTCATCTCACAAAATTAATTCCTTTCATTCCCATGACTAGGATATAATCATAACATTTAAATAATAATGTTTAGTTATTCATTTAATCTTGATATAGCGTATCATGTATTCTATTGAACATAATGTTTCTTTCTTAAAACCTGAGATGTTACAATTGTAGTGCCCCATATGTTTCCTTGGAGAATAATTTTTTTATTCAAAAAAAAATAAAATTATGGCTTTTTCCTAATTTCAACATGATGATAATAAATTTTTACTTTTATTTAATCTAATTCAACTTCATAATATATAATATTTAGCTTTTAAATAAAAACCTAAAATATAGGGAAATTATTTTTATATTAAAAAAAATTTAAATATTAAATATTCATTATGTTCTTAGAAATATATTCATAATTTAATGAGTGATAATATATTTATTTATCTATTGAAAAATTACATTTTTATAAAAATCATCAATTAAAAGTGATCAATTTTATATATTAGGATAAAAAACACGCCATAAATTGAAAAAAATTCTTTGACCATATCTGTTTTTAACATTAAATAATTTTAATAAAATATCATTATTTATATTCTAAACATTAATTTTTATCATTATGTTTGTAGTAGAATAATTAATTAAAATGTATAAACACATTAAATCATTCATTAATAATAATAAGAGTATATAATAGATAAAAATTTGTATTTTTATAATATTGTATTTTAATTCATTATAATTTTTTTATTTAGTTCTAGAATTGTTTATTATATGTGAATAATACTATTTTAATTTTTTATTAATAATAAAAAATATCCATTTACCTATTGGAAACAACTGTATGTCATGACTATATGTCCAAGGTCCATATATCAAATGGTTAGTTCTTGAAGAAAATATAAAAAATAGCCATATTTATAATGGTTGAATTAACTTCATATATATATATTTTCTACATCACTATAATAATTCATCATTTTCAGTAAACTTTTATCAAGATGATTATAATATTTATAAAGTGTTTTATTCCTTATATTGTTATAATTGGTTCAATGATATTCACTGAAGATCATGATTGTTGTAATTTCAACATTATAGTATTATTTTAAATTTGGGTTACTTAACTACAGTAATTTTTTAAAATTTGTTGCATTTAGATACATTGTAATGTGTTTTCGTGTGTATTGAAATATTTTACTGTTATAAAACATGTTACTGATCACATTAATTTGTATTTTCATGTTTGAAAAGTTTTCAATTTCACATTATTTATTTAAATGTTTATGCGTACTAAAATTATGGGGTGTTTCATTATACACTAGAAAAAATAATTTAACCCTAAAAATTCCATTACCATAATGAATAATATCAGTTTAGTTTTGTCTCTTTACTTATTTAGGTTCTAACATAGATTCATATAATTGATGATTCCAACAATGAACATTATCTAGTTCAGGGATATAGTTTTTTTAAAATATATTTGTATAATCCATGATTTCTATTAGTCAATTCAAAAATGAGATATCATATTCTAAATCTAATACCTAATAGTTCTGTTCTTTTTAACAACTAGGTATGTATTTTCTCAAGATAGATACATGGAATAAATTAGCCATTTTGGGTGGTTTTATGGATGTTAAATGAAATAAGATACCATCCCCACATGATCAATGGATTCTGGGGGTATGATGCATATGGGGATAAAACTTCCACCCTTACCTAATCTAATGAACCTAATCAATGATGATATTAAAAGAAATAACATTTTTAAGCACTATATCTAACATATTATTTTCAATATAGCACTTTATAAAATTTTTCATGTATATTTTATCATTTAATTGATTGAATCATATATAAAATTTAATTACAATGATTTGGTCTTTGAGGAATATTCTATGTAAAATTATCCAAAAAAATTGACTTCTGTACCTGTTCCTATAAAAAGGCACATATTGAGCCATTTCAAAAGTATAATGGAAATTGTGGTTATTTGAGAATGAAACTAGGGGAAAGTATTTATATAAACCTCCTTTTCAATATGTCAGGTAGTATATTAGTATTTAATACATGGTTTGAATGGCCATTTCATATTGTCCAATGTTTTTAGGATGATAAGAATTACTAAAGAGCATCTTTTTATCCAATTTTTACTGACATTCATTCAAAATATTTTTGGTAAACCATGTATCTAAATCTGATTAAATTAAGAGTTGTACTCTATATAGCCTTACCCATACTTTTATTTATATAATATATAGTTGATCAAGTGATAAATATTCTCTAATATAAATTAATTGCGTCGACTACATTATCTGAGAAAATAGTATCTGAATTGTAGAATTTCCCTAAGAGGTCTTAGTAATACATAAAATTAAAACCATAGATATGTTATTCAATTTCCATAATGTTATGGGTAGTCATTTTATTAAATTCTCAGATTTATATCTTCCTTTTTAAAATCATGGTACACCAAACCTTGAGATATAAACACCACAATATCCTTCATTATTTTTCCCTCAAAAAATACTCATTGAGATCACTATACATCGTTTTCTTGCATGATTGATATGTAACGATGGAATATATGAATCGTCCAACTACCCATTTAAATATTGTTTTTAATGGACACATATTTATTTCCCGAGTCATATAATATCATAAATTTTCGGAATAAACACTAGAATATTATTTACCTTTTTCATATGTCCAAATTATCTCTCTAATCCTCATGGATTTTCATATTTATGGTTTTTTGGGTACTAATTATGTAATATGGGGTTAATCAGTGTACCTTATTAAACCCATGTACATCCTTTGAAAATACATGAGTATTGGGTCTCTTTTAATTCTTATCATAGATAATGCAGCATGACCATTATTTTGTAGAGAATAATCCAAATTTTTTCTTTCCTAGGGTTGTAATGTATTGAATAGTAACAATCCTTGATCATCTAAAACCAATCAATTTTTTCCACTTTGTACTCATTCTATATGAAAATATATATTAACATATTTTCAAAATCATATAGAATCATATTTCACATTTCCCCATTGACATAATTACATGATATCTTTAATGAAAGAATTACCTCTACTAGATCTTAATCATATATCATGAACTTTTACTAAAAATAAATTAATTGATGTGTTCCATAAGTTATCACTATTTCATTTAGAAAAAAAAACTTCTGAATACATTATTTAATACATTAAAATATATCAAAAACCCTTAAAAATTGTATGTTACAATTATTATAGTTGGAGTAACCAACATTTTCTTAAGATTCTAAAAATTTCATTCACATCCATCTATATATAGGAATGTAAGTCCCTTCTTAGTAAGCATTGTTAAGATATTTGATACTAAAGAAAACTATTTTCAGGAATCATTGTCATTATATACAATCAATCCATGAAATTTAAAAATCATGTTGATATGGGTTGGAATAGATTAGTTTAAACAATATATATCTTGGAAAAAACCACAAATATACCCTCAATAGTTATTACATGACACAATAATGATACTTTATACCGCTATAAATCATGCTTTTTTACATTGGTAATATTTCAAATCCTTCTTTATGACTTTATGAAGCCCCCAATTGTTCTTCACACTCTTCCATTCTCTTAAAATAAATAAGAATAACATATTTTATGAATACAAAAATTTGATCATGATAATATCATAAGATTCAATTCATAAATTACTTGTCTATGGTGATGGAATTCATATTAAGGAATTAAAATAGGATGAATTCATAGTATATAAATCAGTTATGAAATGGTTATTTAGATATATCAAATATTTTAACCCTTGAATGATTATATATGGACAAAAGGATTATCATGGATAAGTACCAAACCAATTAAAAATCATTGAATACATCATCAATATGGGGTATTGGAATCTTATTATTGATCATTATATTTTTATGTTCATGATAATCAATTAATGTATTTGTTCATCCATATTTATTCTATGAAAATATGACCATGACACCACATAGTAGTGCATTAGAATGTATTATACCCTTAGGCATATTATTATGGAGTTTCATAATAAATTCCCCAAATTCATTTGGTCACACTCTATATGGATTATTTTTTATGAATGGATAGATTTTTTCATGTTCAAATTGATGAATATATGAGGGAACAATGTAATTTTTTAGATGGTTTGATCAAAAAGTTATAGTGGAAGACTCCAGTGGAGGAAGGTAGTTTAGATAATCATATTTAAGATTATATGTTCAAGATATTTGTTTTATAATTGGGTGAAAATAATATATGAAATATGGTTTAGTATTCTAATTTTATGAAAATATATTCCTAGAATGTTTTTTTAGAAAAATAATTGGCAACCAAAAGTAACTTTTTAAAATGAAAATGTTAGTTATACAACTCATTGAGAAATGGAGGATGTAGTAAGACTTGAAATATTAAATTAAAATTTCTTTGGTTCAATGTAGGGACTTCCATAAATATGTAATTTTGATAAAACAGCTCATTTATAAAGGTATTACTATAAATGTATCAGATAACGCATAATTGAGTAGTAATATTAATTTTAATTAGTGATATGATTAGATGAATTTTCCAAAGAGATACTAATATTTATAAACTTTGATAATTGAAATTCAAATTTTTTATCATATATATGATGAACATAATTTTTGAACTATGTAATCCTTTATGTTCATTAATTTTCTTTTATTACATCTTGAATACCAATTTGTGAGTTTTATAGAGAACGTGTGATGTTTGATTTAGCATTGTGATTTATTTTGAGGTAATTCATCCTATGTTTTGGTAAATATTTTTTGGGAGATTTTACTTATTAGATAATGATTCATGAGCTTTCTTTTCTCCCTCATATGATCTATTGGTAATATCATGTTTATTTGTGGTTAGAATTATTTTCCTAAAAGTGGAATTTGAGCTTCATTCAGGGTTTATAAATTAACATTTAGTAGTGAACATATATTGTTTCTTTTTCTAGAGGTTATTTTGAGTTGGTAATAGTTAATTTTTATTGTAAGGTATAGGTTTAGTAGAAGATATGTTTTTTAATCAAATGGTCAATGAGATAGAATTAATCTTCTAAATCATGTATATTTTAGACTATCAAATTATGACGTTACATTTAATGACATCAAAATGAGTGTAATAGAAAAAGTGAAATAGTAATCATAGGATAGGATGAACCTTGTATTGAATATGATTTTATTATCTTTTAATATATCCATTAACATATTAGAGAATATGACCATTGGAGATTTAATTGTTTATCTTGTTGAAATATTTGAGAAGACAATATCATTTAACAAGGTGTTCATGATATGAGAATTTTTTATTTGTGAAATTGTAATAATATAAAACCATAATTGATATTGTGAATTAATTTAACATGATTTGTCTTTATATTGAATTATTTTATGCTTTATTGTTAGAGGATATTTTGGAATTTCTACTCTTATAACCACTTCCAGAATCATGGTACATGATGGAAACATGTGTATGTAATTATTCTAGGAAACTTTTCCTACATTTTGAGGTTGTAAGAAAAATTATTCTTCATAGAGATCTCAAACATGAGGAAGTCCATGGATGAATCAAAACATTTCTAAATGAATAATGTATAAGTTTTTATCCTCATTTAAGAAGACAAAAGTTATACCAATATAATTATAGATAGAGTACATTAGGTATTCTATCTCTATGTGGGCCCATATGTTGGAATTAAATGATCTTAGAGTGATTATTGGATGGAATGATTCTTTATATTTCATGTTATATTAATATTATATCTAATGATTGTATTAATTATCTAATATAAATCAATGATAAATTATATATAAGATTGTATATAAGGGATATTCATTTCACTCAACGATGAGAGGGTTTAATGGTCAGTTATACCTCCAAAATTTTATTCATGGTTTACATTACTAATGATGATTCTCTTGATATCATGGGAATGGGTGATGTTAAATTTAAAAATACAATGGGATGTTTCCTTGATTTAAAGATAGTTTTATATGTAACTGTTGTTTGGAATAACCTAATATTAGTAAGTTATTTAGATGAATTATGATTAATAAAAACATTTTAATATATATTTTTTAAAATTAATTTGTGTTACATAGTTATGGAAAGAGGGGTAAAGGATTCTATGTTGTATCTAACTAAAAGATTAGATTTGGAAAATTTACTAATAAATAAAATTTTGATTGTTATGATTTGTTGAATTTTCATCTTGATCATCTCAGTGATAATGACTTGATAGATCTAGTAAATAATGCTATATTGAAAATAAATCAAACGAAATAAAGAGGGTTTCATATATTTTTACTTTAATTATGGTTAATGGTTTCATTCATTATGAATGTTATGAAGCCTAGATCTTATATGATTGATCTTGTTCACATATATTGTTTTTTACATTCCCCAATACATTCTTATATTGGGTCCTTTTTCATCACATCATTAATTGATAGTGAAATGTTAAAAGTATGATTTTACTTCTTGAAACAAAAACAGTGATATTTTTAGAGTGTTTTTTCAATGCATGGTCATGGTGGGAATGGTTATTGTATGGAAACATAAATGATTAATTTTTTATAAGAAGAGTGAGCATAATGAAAATGATATCTAAAACTACTATTAGAGGAAGGTAATTTTGATTGGAAATATTATATGTGAATCACTTGAGAAAAATTATGTGGATGAGAATATTAAAAAGAATAAAAGAAAAATGGAATATATCATTAGTATAAATTTTTCAATGCCCATGGTATTTGGGAAAAATTAAGCAAACTTTATAGTGTACATTGATAACATATATCCTTATGAACTGATATTGTATAAGATTACATAACCTTTTTAGTTCAAAAAACTAGTTTATTATAACCACATCATTATTTTTCATTGTCTATTATATATCTCTATGGATGTCAATAAAATTGGAAAATATGATGTTAAGTCCCACATATTTCATTATGAGATATGGAAATGAAAGCATTAGATTCCAATTTTGGTTGAATAATAAGAGAATATTTAATTGATGATTGAATTATCTCTTCAATGTGATTGTCTTGTTGAATGATATGAACATAGTGAAATGATATTTGAAAATAATGAGTCAACTAACATTGATAATGTTATGAATAATGGATTCACATGAAGAAAAAATGTTTAGGATAATAATGGATGAATTGAATGTTCAGAGGAGTTTTTAAAACTAGTTTAAGATATCCCAAATAGATCAAGGGATATATAGACTTAGTTTTGTGTATTAAAATTATATTCCCTAAATGTTATATTTCTGGAATGAGAAGATTCATAAGTTGGAATTTAGAGATCTAATAACATTATATAATCAATATAGAGGTTTAAATGTAACATTAACTACTTAATTTTATTGTATGGAAAATAACATGATATCTAATAATTATTCTAGAAAGTTGATGTTACCTATAAATGATAATTTGAATTCATTTCATATGAATAAACCCTGGGAGAAAATGATACTAGCCTGGGGGTATAATTTTTATGAGAAAAAATTGGCATTTTTTTAGAATATGAATACGTAATTAATATAAATTAAAATTAAATTTTGGGTTTGAAATGATTTTAATTGAAAAAATGAGTTGAATTATCCAAAATATCATCACTAAGAGTTAATCAAACCACCCTTTGAAAAAATTATGTATCATTGATTTCAGTAAATTTTATTTTGAATATATGGGTGTTAAAATAGTATTCTGTCATGGTCACTTATAGGATGAAATACACATGAATAAATCTGGTTGTATAAATTAAAATTGTAACATGTACATGGTGTGTAAGAATAAAATAAATCTATATTGCTTGAATTAAGAACGAATGAAGTGAAACTAGAAAATTTATGCATTCATGTATACGAAGGGTTTTATACAGTGATACTCAAATCACTATAATTATTAAAAGGAATTTGATGATGAATTTTTCATCATCATACATTTATATGTGGATGATATAGTTCATGAAGGACTATAAATTATGTTGATGTGGAAGAGTAATAGGTTTACGTCTATAATATTTTTTTGTGAAATTTATTATAAATTTTATTAAAATATTATATATGAGGACTGTGATTGATACGAAAACTGGAATCATGGTTTTGTATCAAATCTAATACATTAAGAAGGTAATGAAAATATTTACGATGTTCATATGTAAGATAGTATCAACACCATCAGTCTGAAATATTTAATTGTCTATGGATTGTGTTATGGAAATGAAAGATGATGTGAAGTATATGGGAACTATTTAGTTTTCATTAGTGATAAGGATAATTATTTATTATATTTATCTACAATAAATTATTCAATATTTAGTGTTTAATTTATTATATTGGTATAAGATATAATAAATCAAAACATAATTGATCAATTAGTTTATCATTCATGGAAGGCTAGATACCTACATGATTTCAATATTTCATTGTAAAAAATTAATAAATTGTATAAAAAACACTATAGTATCATTGAATACCATTCAATGACCCATTATTTATATATTGGTGAAAGGAAATCATGGTAAAGTGTTATATTATATGCTAAACAAGATAATATTTACAATAGAAACTATCACGAAGAGATACGACATTAACTATATTATACAGTTTATAATTAGTAATTATTCTATTTAATCAAAAACCTATGTGTCAAATAATCCATAGAATTTATCATTATAACAATCAAATTGACAAAATAACTAAAATATTAATGATGAAAATTCATAATATCATATTTCAATATATTTCTATCTTGTATTCCTTCCAATACATCATTACTCATATGGTAAGGTCTATATGTTATGAAATTTCTATGAGTGGGAAGGTATACACCATATACCCAACTAATTTGGAAAAATATTTATCTTAGGTGACCTATCAATGCATAAAGGGACTATATCTAACTCGACCCCACCAATCACTTACATATGTGAAATTAATTTCTCATATATTGACTCAATAATATAATAAATAATTGATGTTCATTTTAAATCTATAAATAAATTATCCAATTAGAAATTATAAACATCAATATTTCCCCAGTAAATGAAATAATAATAAAAATATGATTCCTTCAACTAACATCGTATATAATAATTTTATATTGATAAAACTATTAATAAATTAAATATATATTCCCGAAAAAATTAATATGGAAATTAAATAAAATTATGCCTAATGAATAATAGAGGGTGATAAAAAAACATGATTAATATAAAATGAATGATCTCAAAATAAGGTGTAATTTATAAATTAATATTGGATCATAGGCGGTTTTCTAATCATCAAAATGAGGGTTTAAAATGAAGGATATTTATAAAAATAATTAGATGGACATTTATGTGAAACATTATAAAAAGATATCTAATAAACATCTGTATGTTTTTTTGTAAGAAGGATGTTGTAAATAATTTCAAATTTTCTTTTCAAAATTTAAAATAAATAATTTTTTTACAATATAAAATAACAAAATTCATAAAATAATATAAAATTATATTATTTATAAAATCATAGGAAATTATAATGGAGTATAAAAATAGAATAAGGTTCTAGGATGTGAGAAAATATGTTCAAACTTTTTATGTTAGAAAAACTCATTCAAACTTTTTTGACAATGAATAACTGACTTTTTTGGAAAAAAATTTAACTGATTACTTATAAACCATTATAAACAAAGTTAAATATACTTGAAATTTTTTTATAAATAATTGTTTTAACATTTAATGAAACTTACAAGATATAATTTGAAAAATAGATATGGATGAAAAATATTCTCTAACTAATTGAAAATATAAGGTATGTTTTCCTTAAAAACATTCATTCAGTCCATGTGTACCAAATAGTGAAAATCTTGGATGAAACCCATGGAAACCCATAAAATATTCATAAAAGAATAATCTTTATCAATTTCGATATTATAAAGATAATATAATTCATATAAAGTAAACTTAATCATGGAAAATTATAAATAAATTGAAATTTTTGAAATAAAAATTTACCACTTAAATGAAATTTAAATAGAAAACCCATTAAAATAAAAAATAGGAATTGAATCATTGAATGTAGTGAATAAAGTTTAATTATTAATAAAATATTTTAATGTTTTATTATATACTCCATAAAAAATAAATTAGTTGTATGAAATAAAAAATTACTTGTTGGAGTCAAATTGATAGAAAACCACTTACCTTGAATTCCTTATTATTCAAATGAAACATGTTCTCCTAAATAATCAATTTAATTTCATTAAATACTTTTATAAGAACTTGATTCATATATATTCTATTTTTTCCTTTTATAATCACAATAATCTATTCATTTAATCATTCTTTCTTATATTGAACACTTAAGGTTGTTCAATCAATTTTTTCAAAAAACATTGATATATATACTATAGCCCGTGGGGCATAGGTGAGTTGGATAATGGTAGTGGCGTCCTAACCCTAAGGTTCCACGATCATGTCCAAGCAAGGCAACATGCACTATACTCTAACAAACCTCTAGTGTACCCCTTTACCCCGTTGGGAACTAGCCTAAGCCCAATAGCTGGCCACCTTGGGCCTCGCAGGTGAAGTGTGGCGTGCCGGTGGGGAGGCCATCCCAATACCTCGTTACACAAATACATGTTTTCCCACAGGGCATGGGTGAGTTAGTTAAAGGCGTTGGCGTCCTAACCCCGAGGTCCCAGGTTCGAGTCCTCACAAGGCAACGTGAACTATATGCTAACAAACCTCTCGTGGGACCCTCTACTCCATTGGGAACTGGCCAAATCCCAAGGGCTGGCCACCTTGGGCCTCGATGGGGACATGCGGTGTGCAGGTGGGGAGGCCACCCCAATACCTCATTACCCAAAAACACGTTTTAGTGCCTATGGGGCATGGGTGTAACACCCCAAGCTTCCACAGTACGTTTCCCTTTGAATAATGCTATGGCATGCATGTTACGCTACTTCGAGATTATAACACACCACAACCAATCAAACTGGCCATTATTAATAGTAATACATACTTATTGAAATTTTATAAACTTTATCTTTTTAAATGCACTTCTTTTTTTTATTCTTAATATTGAAATTATCTTAGGGTGAAATTGTGGTACTTTTCGGATAACTTTCATATTTTGATGATTAGTGAGAATTACTAAATTTTAATTAAAAACATCTTTTTTAATCAAAATAATTAATAGTGATAAATTATTAATTTGAGTGGTTTTAAAGTATATTTAGAATATATTTTTACCATTTAATATAATGTTGGTCATTGGATGTAATTTCACATTTAAACCAGACATAAACAAGTGTCATTCTTTTGATAGTTATTATCTCTTAAAAACACGCTATTTGTTTTGACGACGGAAATTAATTTTTAAATTAATTAATTCAATAGATATGTTTTGAGTTTGTTAAAATATACATAATATTTGAATTCATAATATCAAATATATCTTAGGCCTAATTTTTGGTATTTTTCTGGAAACATTCAATTTTTGATGAATAGTGAAACCACTAACTGTTAGTTAGAAAAACTGAATTTTTCATAAAAAATAATTTTACCGCTTCTGTGAGTGGAATTTCGAAAATCATAGAGACACAGTTAATATCATGTAGTAAAATGTTTTTAAATGAGATGAAATTTGTTTGGTGAATAGTAACTTTTAACTTTTATTTACCACTGATGAAAGTAAATAGGGTAATTAAGGGTAAAAATGATATTAATATTACCTAACACATGTCCCAATTCTATTGGACAAGTGTATATCGACCAAAAACAACCTTAGGAGTAAACTATTATCATTTAGGTCCACTTGTATTAGATTAGGACATTTATTACTATTTAATTCAAAAAAGAGTTAAAAGAGTTAAAATCAACATTTATTTACTAAAACATTTTTAATATAGGGTTATGCATAAGATAAATTATCTTTTAAATATTCCTTAGAAATATCAAAAGATTTTCTACATAATTTTATTTTATTTATAATTTTTAGATATTAAATAATTTAATATATTTATGATACAATGGTGATGCACTAATTACCTAATTAATAAAATATTAAAATAATTGATATTATAAATACCCAAATAAATATAATTTGAGTCTTTTTAGGAATTTAACTAATTTTATAGATTAATATAAAATTATAGGATTGATATAATTAACATTTTTTGAAGTAATCCTTCTGTTGGGATTTTTATAAAAATCAATTATTGAATAGTGTCAAAATTGACATAAAAGAGTTTCTTAAACAAATATTATATTATTAATTGATATTAAATTCCTAAAAATCTAAGGATCTGCCAAGAGACTTATATCATGACAGGTGCATCATAAATGGACCACTTGGGGGTCTCATTGAGGTATATAGTATGTTTAGTAACTATATAATACAAAAATACAAAGTGACATGGTAAGTGTCAAACTAATTAACTAAGAGTTAAAACTAAAAGATAATGTTAATTTAATGACCCAAACCTATCTATATTCTATTGGTTGAGTTCTTTTCGACCCATCCCCACCATAAACTTTAAATAATTAACTTTGGAGCCATTAGTAACTGAATATAAATTTATTATAAAATAATATTTCTATCTTTTCCAAAGGTACACCTCCTTCCCCTTATAAAAGGACACCACTTCTAACCGATTATTCACACCTTCAAAGCCTTTTGGATCAGCCAAACCCTACCCAAATACTCTCTAAACTTCCTTTACTACAAACTAGATGCCTTATTTTGATCATAAAGCCAACCAAAGGAGCCCTTTTGATCCAATCAAAAGGAAGAACCCGAAGAAGATGTAATGTTTTCACCAGCATTTTTCAAATTCATTTATTCTTCAACTTCTTCTTTCTTTGTTATTACCATTATAAAATAATGAATCCAGTATCTACTATATACATTAATATTATTATAAATATGGTACAACCATATTAAGTATTCTATCCATCCTTTGAATGACATGTCACTATACGTGCTTATGTACGGCTTACCGTCTCCACGTCGTTTTGTAATTGTTATTCAATATATTATTATTTGGATGGGTATAATAATTATTTTTAATTCATGTAAATAATAAATATTACATGATAATTATTCTGTATATATGATATACCATCCAATTATATATTATTTTAACATCAAAAGAATGATATTGTCGCTCTTGCGTACGTACGGACTACCGTCTCCACAAACGCGATGAGATTCATTCTCCATCGTATCCATTCAAGTATAATTCTCATTTGATGATTACAAATAATGTTTAAGGACTTGATATAATTCTGGATATGAATAAGATACAACCTATCCATAACAAACATGGCTTACGTAACAAAAAATATAATGGAAAATGGGTAAGTTAACACCCTAAATGATGATAATACTAAGATATTATTAACAAATCAATGTTAAAAGATCAGATATGATATAATATTAATGTAAATGATTATTTTATAATTAAATAAAAATTATTTCACCATTATACAGGAGGTTAACCTACCATCGACCAAGGAAAAAGTAAAAAGTAAGGGGTTTCTTATCTCACTCTTAATTTCGTGAGAATTCCATTGTTGACCACTTATTTATTGCATGTGGTGTATGTGTATTTCCCATGATTGTATTCACTTTTTTAATATACATTAATTTATGGGTATTTACATCATCATTTTATGATCCTTCTTTCACGGTTGTATGTTTCTTAAGTTACCTAATCGATAAGGGAAATTGAAATTCAAATTTCCACTCATTCGGCTTTACGCATACTTCATTGATTATTTTACTCCAAGATTATGTGTAGAGTCACTATTCATTTGATTATGTCATAAATTACACTCCCCTTTCTGTGGATATTCTTTTTATGCACATAATCACTCCATTGATAAATTATCCGGTCATCAGTATGAACTTGATAAGAATAATTTTTACTCAATCTCGATTTGTTGAGTTAAACATCCAATTCAATGGTGTTGTTTTTACAAGAATATGTGTGAATGTCCTTTGATTGTTTTACACTGAATATCCAATCATATTTTTTGTTTTTATATTATTCACTCATAATTATGTTGTTGATTTATCCTTAACCTAAGGATATGACATTCCATTGAGACTCCTTTATTGTTATACACCAAATCAGTTTTATATGGTGTATGTAATGTACTTTGACATAATATATCATGAATCCATTTATTCTCATGATATTACAAAGTTTTTATTTCCTCAATTATTTTTATTTATGTTTCTCTCTTTTAGTTAGGAACTCTAACTAAAATGACATTTTAAAATGTTTTAATGATTGATTATTCTAAATCATTCTCATTAATGTCCATGTTTTAAAAATGGTTTTAAGGATTTATTTATATGGACATTGAAGTTTTCAAATCAAAATTCCTTTTACAAGTTTCCAAGTGGTATGGGACACTTTGATTCTAAAATCTATTTTAAATGGATTCTTGAAAAATAGTGTGACTTTTAAATGATATCAAGAAAAGGGGGATATTTCACTCTAATTGTTTTGATGATTATTTTCATCTATGTCAATATCCTTCGTCATTCTCGATTGAGGTTATTATGATACAATACAATCTTCCATATTGTATCGAATGAGTTATGTTTGACTGTATATGTGCTATTTTTATACCATTCATGGTTTGTGGTTAATGTATTGATATTTCGCATGCTATTTTTAATACGAATGTTTATGTTATGTTTAAAACTTTTCATATGAAGAATGCATTGGACTTAGTAAGTGACGGGTGTAGCCTGCTATAGCTCTTCGATGTATCGGTAGGTCTCAAGAGACAAACTAGTGTCTTGGAATGAGGCCTTGACAAAATCTTATTTGTAGTCTTGGCACGATGCCTTGGCTACGTCGTTATGATTGTCTGGCATTATGCATTCCGTCACTATGAAAGTGATTATTAATATTTTTATGTGATTATTAGACTAGTAAAATATCCATGTGAATAAATAAATTGCATTATTTCATTTTATCCTTGACGTATTATGTTGTAGTTCATGTTTAAAAGACTTTTGTTTTAGTTATACATTGCCTTAAATTTTTATGTTTATTTATGAAATTTTCTGCTATATTGTTATCCTTACTGAGCATCTAAGCTCACCCATTTCAATGTTTTATTTTTCCCAGGATGTGAAGAAGTATTTTATGAATGACATGAAGGGATAGTATGAGGGGATATGAAGACAATATGTTGTTGTAGTTTTTCACTTATTGATGTAATGTATACTTTATGAATATATCTAGTATTTCCAAAGCTACTAAACTAATCGGTCTTTTGAGACTTGATCTTTCTTGCGATCATGCCAATGTTATGTAATAATGCACCGACTCTGGGTATCTAGGGTCGGGGCATTACAGTTGGTATCAGAGGAAGATTAGTATAAACCTTGGAAACTGGATTTAGATAAACTCTGATTAGAGCATGTAGACATAAGACGAACATTGAGGATTAGTATAGAAGAACTTCCTATAATTTTGGTATTGTAGAGATTTTGTGAGTCTTCCGAGCAATACATCCCTGTCTGGATACGAGCAGGTAGAGGTAGCTCTGGAACAGATGTAACTAGGGGTAAAACCCGAAAGCACCGCTTTGAGCTAGACTCGAATGGGAACCAGTTCACGACAACGGGCCTTACTGCACTCTTGGTTACGACACTTTCGGGGGATATGATTAGGATAATTTAAATTTTATTTATAAACTGATTTGAAGTATTATATATATAAGATGAGAGTAAATGACCTTGGTTAATCCTAATGTGTTTCAAATTGAGAATATGGTGACATGTTAATCTCTAAATGATTTTATCACAACTTTTACTCACACAATGCTTTCTGGTTTTAGTCAATGGTTGGATTCCAAGGAAGTCATAGTGACTTTGAGAATGATGTACAAGGTGGGAACGAGGGTGGAAATGAGCAACAAAATGGAATTTTGAAAGGCGTAAATGATATCGTCTTTATGACAATTCAATTTTCCAATAATACGATCAACAATATATATATTAACCAATTCCCGGACTCAACAAATAAGTGAAATGTGATGATTGATAAGAGCTCCAGTAGTGGAGACCATGGAGAAAGGAATCGTCAATTTCCATCATGCAAGAAATTTTGAAGGAGACAACCAGGAAAGTGTCTCAATGGGACAAAGAAATGCTTTACGTGTGGGAAGGAAGTACATAATGTGAATAATTGCCGAAGAAAACTGATGTGTACTATGGAAGAAGATAAAAATGGTCCCAAGAATGCATTTACAGTCATTTTCCGTAAATGTAGGGGACCTGGCCATTACCCGAGTGAATGCCCTATTCTATAGGATATTTTCTTGGTCAAAGAAGAAGCTATGTAGAAATAAAAGGTTAGAGAAATATTTAAAAAGTATTAGTGCTCCTTGTTGATGTGTTTAATTTGGAATAATTTTCTCTTGTATTTTTGACCATGCAGTTTTCCATGTGAGAATGATATTTGAAGAAGAATTATCTTTTCTCTTGGGGATATAGTTATAAATAACCATTTGGTTTTATATGACCGTTGGGTTTGAGGAAATTATAAGTTATTATAATTTGGGATGAAAATGAAATGTATGAGGTAAGATTTGTGGTTAAATTATGTTATGGTTATTCTGGGGAATTTATCTCATTTTGGTAATGTTATAAAATATAGTTTTTGAAGAAGGACAACATGCAATCCGTGTGACAACCCGTCCCGTCGGAAAAAGATGTGGGAATCGAACCCACAACCAAAGTGCGATTGGGATTTATCGCCTACCACTGGACTACGTGATGTCCCTAGTTAGTGTGACTATTATTTTTTGTGAAATGATTTTATTGATTAATAATAATTTGATTTGGGATCTTATGTCTTATCAAATGAATACCCTTAGTATTGGAAAATGATTTGGCGATTAAGTGATAAATGTTATTTTGGAAGTTGTTCACTTTTTTGTGAACACTATATGCCCAAGGAAAATAGAATAGTATGGGATTTCATTTGAGGAGTAATGGTGGATTTTTATCCATGTTTTTATTTTGTATTTATAGTGATTTGGGTTATTTATGGAAATGATTCGGTTAATTACTTATAAGTATGTGACTTTAAGAGTAATTAATGTCATTTGAAGAGACAATATAACGTGGAAGACTACATTCTTATAAGTTTTGGTTTTCAATGTTAGTTTGGATTATATTGAAGGATTTTAAGGACAATTGATTATTGAATGGTATTTATTTATCATTGGGGTATTGATGGTTTAATTTTAGAAATTAAGATTAGTGTTTTTTTCTCTAATGGAATATCAATTTGGGGGATCATCAGATATTATAATAACCATTTTGGTTTTGATTAATATATAAAGACAAGGTAAATATGTAGTTTATCCTATGTAGATCATGTATTTCTATAGAATTTTATTCTAGCTCTTCCATTGTGACCAAGTCTTCTTGAATACTCATTGTTCAAAAAAACGAGTTAGTGATAAAAATTTATTAAAGAATGAAACTATACTTAAAAAGTAAGTATATATCTTTATGTTCATAGTCAATATCATAAATTATTTCCTCATCCTTATGTAATTTAACTTAAAACAAAAAATTTTGTCCGTTTACTTTTCCTACAGGGAGACTAATGACCATTTGTCCCAACACAAGTTTGTGATTTTCTTATTGTTAACATTCTCCTGATCATGTTTTCTATACCTCTCCATCAGAACTGAACACTTATTTTATCGTCCATATCCATGTTTTCCTACATGGAATCCTAGTATGGGTTATCTTGGATGTCCTTTATAACTCTCTTCCTTTCTTTTAAAGTGATCGTTTTATTGACTCTTTTTCCGATGTGAGGATTTCCATTATATTCTCAAGCCCAATTTTAAAAAAATTGTGAGGATGAAATTTATTGAAGGAGGGGAGAATGTTACACCCCAAGCTTCAATGGTACATTTCCCTTTGAATAATTCAATGACGTGCATTGTACGCAACTTCGAGATTCTAACACACCACCACCAATCAAACTAGCCGTTATGAATAGTAATACCAACTCTTTGAAATTATATAAATTTTATCATTCTAAATGGACTTAATTTTTGGATTCTTAATATCTAAAATAGCTTAGGGTGAAATTTTGGAACTTTTAGGATAAATTTCATATTTTGATGAATAGTGACAATTACTAAATTTTAATTAAAAACAACTTTTTTAATCGAAATAATTAATAGTGATAAATTATTAATTTGAGTGGTTTTAAATTATATTTAGAATATATTTTCACAATTTAATACAATGTTGGTAATTGGATGTAATTTCACATTTAAACCAGACAGAAACAAGTGTCAATCTTTTGATAGTTATTATATCTTAAAAACAAGCTATTTGTTTTTACGATGGGAATTAATTTTTAAATTAATTAATTCAACTGAAATGTTTTGAATTTGGTAAAATAGACATAATTTTTGAATTCATACTATCAAATATATCTTAGGCCTAATTTTTGGTATTTTTCTGGAAACATTCAATTTTTGATGAATAGTGAAACCACTAAGTGTTAGTTAGAAAAACAGAATTTTTCATAAAACTTAATTTTACCGCTTCTGTGAGTGGAATTTCAAAAATCCGAGAGACACAGTTAATATCGAGGAGAAAAATTTGGTTCAATGAGATGAATATAATTTTTGGTGAATAGTAAATATTTACTTTTATTTACCATGGATAAAAGTAAATAGGGTAATTAAGGGTAAAAATGATATTAATATTAACCTAAAACATGTTATAATTCTATTGGACAAGTTTATCTAGACCAAAAACAACCTTAGGAGTAAAATATTATCATTTTGGTCCACTTGTATTAGATTAGGACATTTATTATTATTTAATTCAAAGAAGAGTTAAAAGAGTTAATATCAATGTTTATTTACTAAAACATTTATAATACAGGGTTATACATAAGATAAATTCGATTGTAATTATTCATTAGAAAGATAAAATAATTTTATACATAATGGTATTTTATTTATAATTTTTAGACATTAAATAATTTAATTTATTTATGACACAATGGTGATGCAGTAATTACCTAATTAATTCAATATAAAAATAATTGATATTATAAATACCCAAATAAATAATATTTGAGACTTTTTATGAATTACACTAATTATATAGGTTAATATAACATTTTAGGATTGATATAATTAACTTCTGTCTATGTAATCCTTCTGTTGTGAGTTTTACAAAAATCAATTATTGAATAGTGTCAAAATTGACATAAATGAGTTTTTAAGACAAATATTATATTATTAATTGATATTAAATTCCCAAAAATCTAGGGTTCGGCCAAGAGACTCATATCATGATAGGTGTATCATTAATGGACCACTTGGGGGTCTCTTGGAGGTTTATAGTAAGTTTATTAACTATATAATATAAAAATACAAATTGACATGGTAAGTGTCAAACTAATTAACTAAGAGTTAAAACTAAAAGATAAGTTTAATATAATGATCCAAACAAATCTAAATTCTATTGTTTGAGTGGTTTTCGACCCATCCCTACCTTAACCGTTAAATAATCCACTTTAGAGCCATTATAAACCGAATATGAATTTATTATAAAATAATATTTCAAGATTTTCCAAAGGTACCCCTCCTCCCCCTTATAAAATGACACCACTTCTAACCAATTATTCACACCTTCAAAGCCTTTTTGTTCGGATGAACCTGGGACAAATACACTCTCAACTTCCCTTACTAAAACCTATTGTCCTTAGTTTTTCCAGAAATCCAACCTATGGAGCCCTTTTAATCAAATCAAAATGAAGAACCCGAAGAAGAGGTAATGTTTTCACCACCCTTTTTTCAAATTCCTTTCTTCTTCAACTTCTTCTTTATTTGTTATTACCATTCTAAAATAATGAATCCAATATCTAATATATAATATAATATTATTATAAATATGGTACACCAATATTCAGTATTCTATCCATCCTTTGAATGACATGTCACCATACGTGCGTACGTACAGCTTACCGTCTCCATGTCGTGGTGTAATTGTTATTCAATATATTATTATTTGGATGGGTATAATAATGATTTTTAATTCATTTAAATAATAAATATAACATTATAATGATTCTGTATATATTATATACCATCCAATTATATAATATTTTAACATCAAAAGAATGATATTGTCGCTCGTGCATACGTACGGACTACCGTCTCCACGAACGCAATGAGATTCATTCTCCATCGTATCCATTCAAGTATAATTCTCATTTGATGATTAAAAATAATGTTTAAGGACTTTATATAATTCTGGATATGAGTATTATACAACCTATCCATAACAAACACCACTTATGTAACAAAGAATATAAAGGAAAACGAGTATGTTAACACCCAAAATGACGATAATACTAAGATATTATTAACAAATCAATGTTTAAAGATCATATATGATATCATATTAATTTAAATGATTCTTGTATAATTAAATAACAATTATATCACCATTATACAGTAGGTTAACCTACCATCGACCAAGGAAAAAGTACAAAGTAAGGGGTTTCTTATCTCACTCTTAATTTTGTTAGAATTCCATTGTTCCCCACTTATTTATTGCATGTGGTGTATGTGTATTGCCCATGATTGTATTCATTTTGTAATATACATTAATTTATGGGTATTTACATCATCATTGTATGATCCTTATTTCATGGTTGTATGTTTCTTAAGTTACCTAATTGATTAGGGAATTTAAAATTTCAATTTCCACTCATTTGGATTTATGCATACTTCATTGATTATGTTACTCCAAGATTATGTTTAGAATCACTATTCATTTGATTATGTCATAAATTACAATCCCCTTTCTGTGGATATACTTTTGATACACATAATCACTCCATTGATAAATTATCAGTTCATCGGTATGAACTTGATAAGAGTAATTTTTACTCAATCTCGATTTGTTGAGTTAAACCTCCAATTCATTGGTTTTGTATTTACAAGAATATGTGTGAATGTCCTTTGATTGTTTTACACTAAATATCCAATCATATTGAGTGTATTTATATATTTCACTGATAATTATGTTGTTGATTTTCCTTGACCTAAGGATACGACCTTTATGTGAGATTTCATCTCAATTTACATTCCATTTACACTCATTTATTATTATACACCAAATCAATTTTATATGGTGTATATAATGTACTTTGACATAATATATCATGAATCCCTTTCTTCTCATTATAGTACAAATTTTTTATTTCCTCAATTATTTTTATTCAAGTGTCTCTCTTTGGGTTAGGAACTCTAACTAAAATGACATTTTAAAATTCTTTAAAGACTGATTATTCTAAATCTTTCTCATTAATGTCCATGTTTTAAAAATGTTTTTAAGGATTTATTTATGTTGACATTAATTTTTTCAAATAAAAATTCCTTTCAAAAGTTTCAATGTGGTATGAGACACTTTTATTCTAAAATCTATTTTAAATGGATTCTTGACAAATAGTGTGACTTTTAAATGATATCAAGAAAAAGGGGGATATCTCACTCTAATGGTTTTGATGATTATTTTAATCTATGTCAATATACTTCATCATTCTCGATTGAGGTTATTATGATACAATAAAATATTCTATATTGTATCGAATGAGTTATGTTTGACTGTGGATGTGATATTTTTATACCATTCATGGTTTGTGGATAAAGTATTGAAATTTCGCATGCTAGTTTTAATACGGATGTTTATGTTATGTTTATTACTTTTCATATGAGAAATGCATTGGACTTATTAAGTGACAAGTGGAGCCCGCTGTATCTCCTCGATGCATCAGTAGGTCTCATGAGACAAAGTAGTGTCTTGGCATGATGCCTTGACAAAATCTTATTTGTAGTCTTCGCAGGAGGCCTTGGCTACGTGGTTATGATAGTCTGGCGTTATGCATTCCGTTATTATGAAAGTGGTTATTAATATTTTCATGTGATTATTCAACTAGTAGAATATCAATGTGAATAAGTAAATGGAATTATTTCATTTTATCCTTGCCATATTATACTGAATTTCAAGTTTAAAAGGATTTTGTTTTAGTTATACATTGCCTTAAATTTTTATGTTTATTTATGAAATTTTTCGCTATATTGTTATCCTTACTGTGCATCTGAGCTCACCCCTTTCAATGTTTTATTTTTTCCAGAATGTGAAGAAGTATTTTATGAATGAACTGTAGGGATAGTATGGGGGGATATGAAGACAATATGTTATTGTAGTTTTTCAATTATTGATATAATGTAAACTTTATGAATATATCTAGTGTTTCCAAGGCTACTAAACTAATCAGTCTTTCGAGACGTGATCTTTCTTGCGATGTTGCCAATGTTATGGAATAATGCACCGACTCTGGGTATCTAGGGTCGGGGCGTTACAACGGGTGAGTTGGTTTAAGGTGGCAGCGTCCTAACCCCGAGCTTCTGGGTTCGATTCCTCGCAAGGCAACACACACTATATGCTAACAAACCTCGCATGGGCCCCTCTAACCCATTGAGAACTGGCCTAAGCCCATGGATTGGCCACCTTGGGCATCACTGGGCACGTGCGGTGCGCAAGTGGGGAGGCCAACCCAATACCTCATTACCCTACAACACCTTCCAGTGGTGAACAAGTGAGTTGGTTAAAGGCGGTGGAATCCTAACCCCGAGGTTTTGGGTTAGAGTCCTCACAAGGCAACATGCACATTATGCTAACAAACCTCACATGGGCCCCTCAACCCTATTGGGAATTTTCCTAAGCCCAAGGGTTGGCCACCTTGGGCCTCGCTGGGGACATGCAGTGTGAAGGTGGGGAGGCCACCCCAATACCTCGTTACCCCAAAACATGTTTTCTTCTTTCCCTCGGGGCATGGGTGAGTTGGTTAAAGGCAGTGGATTTCTGACCCCGAGGTTCCGGGTTCGAATCCTTGTAAGGCAACATGCACTATATGCTAACAAACCTCTCATGTGACCCTCTACCCTGTTGGGAACAAGCCTAAGCTCAAGGGTTGGACACCTTGGGCCTCGCTGGGGACGTGCAGCGCACAGGTGGGGAGGCCACCCCAATACCTCATTACCCATCAACACTTTTTTTCCCACAAGGCATGTGTGAGTTGGTGAAAGGCGGTGGCATCCTGACCCCGAGGTTTCGGGTTTGAGTCCTTGCAAGGAAATGTGCACTATATGCTAACAATCGTCTCGTGAGACCCTATATTCTGTTTAGAATGGGCAAAAGCACAAGGGTTGGCCACCATGGGACTCATTGGGGATGTGTAGTGCGCTAGTGGGGAGGCTACCCCAATATCTCTTTACCCAAAAACATTTTTTTGGCCCTCAGGGAACATGTGAGTTGGTTAAAAGCAGTGGCGTCCTAACCCTGAGTTTCTGGGTTTGAGTCATTGCAAGGAAACACACACTATATGCTAACAAACCTCTCGTGGGCCCCTCCAACCAATTGGGAACTGGCATATTCCTAAAGTTTGTCCACTTGGGCCTCATTGGGGACGTGTGGCGCGTATGTGGGGAGGCTACCCCAAAACCTCGTTACACAACAACATGTTTTCCTGCGGGGCAATGGTGTGTTTGTTAAAGGCAGTGGCATCCTGACCCTGAGGTTCTGGGTTTGAGTCCTCGCAAGGAAACACACACTATATTCTAACAAACCTCTCGTGGGCCCCTCTGACTCGTTGGGAACTTTCTAAAGCCCAAGGGTTGTGCACCATGGGCCTCGCTGGGGACATGGATCGTGCAGGTGCGGCGGCCACCCCAATACCTCGTTACCCAACAACACGTTTACACTCATGGGGCACTGGTGAGTTGGTTAAAGTAAGTGGCGTCCTGACCCCAATGTTCCATGTTTGAGTCCTCTCAAGGAAACACACACTGTATGCTAACGAACCTCTAATTGGCCCCTCTACACCGTTGAGAACTATCCTATGCCCAAGGGTTGGCCACCTTAGGTCTTGCTGCGGACATGTAGAGCGGAGGTGGGGAGGCCACCCCAATACCTCATTACCCAACAACATGTTTGCCCATGGGGCATGTGTGAGTTGGTTAAATGTGGTGGAATCCTGATCCCAATGTTCCGGGTTTGAGTCCTCGCATGTCAACGGGCGCTATATGCTTACAAACCTCTCGTGGGCCCCTCTACCCTGTTGGCAATTGGCTTAAGCCCAAGGGTTGGCCACCTTGGGCCTTGCTTGGGACGTGTGGCGTGCTGGTGTGGAGACCACCCCAATACCTCGTTACCCAACAACAGGTTTTCCCACGGGGCACATGTGAGTTGGTTAAAGTCAGTGGAGTCTAGACCCCTAGGTTCCGGGTTCAAGTCCTTTCAAGACAACGCATACTATATTCTAACAAACCTCGTATGGGCCCCTCTACCCCATAGGGAACTGGCATATGCCCATGGGTTGGCCACCTTGGGCCTCACTGGGGATGTGCAGCATGTAGGTGGGGGTGCCACCCCAATACCTCGTTAACCAACAACATGTTTTTGGAGGATGGCGACCAGGTTTCAGGGGGAGCGGACGACCTATGGCCATGGCGATTAGGAATTTTAATCCTAGAGTTTTCCATGCCTGTCTTGCACTAAATAAAATCTATGCTCGTGGATGGTGAACCAGACATAGGGTGGAATGATGGTGCACTGCGTCTTGGAGGCAGGGTCATCTCGCTTGGCCTACCCGCTGCTCGCCGAGACACCATGGTGAGAGATACAAACATGGTCGCGACTTCTGCTCAGACTACGGATAGTCGGAATGTCGGATTCATGCAGGATCTTGTTTCAGATTTAATAGTTTCTTTGAATCTATTTGTTGTTTTAACTGACTCCATATCCAAGTCTTCAAATTCAGATCATGAGGCTCAGGCTCCTATTGAAGGTGGTGTAAAAAATAATTCTTCATCGGTTGTGTTGAATGGTCGTATAGTCCATGTATCCATATCCAAGCTGGATGCTCGGGCTAATGGTTCTCATCACGTGAATGAAGTGGTCTAGGGGAAATCTGTGCCGAAGACGGTGTCACTGAATGAGTTGTGTTCTTCGGCTGTGATTTATGGTTCATAGTTGAAGACATCACATGATGTCTTGAAAGTCTCGAATTGTAGTGGTTCTGTAAAGGTTATGAATGGAAGGGCTGCAATGGACAGTCTTGCACTGGCACCACTGTTTCCTTCGCTTATTGACTCCTCTAGTGGGATCCTTCTAAAGGGGTCAGATGCTCATGTTGATGTTAATCATGATGTCTTTTTTGAGAGGATTAGAGTTGGACCGAATTTCTGATTACACGTCTTGTTCTTCCAAAGGGTGATAATCCTTGGTTGTTTGATGATCTCATCAAGAGAATCTCGTTTTTATGGGGATCCTCTGATTGTAAATGTTTTTCACTTGGACGTGGATTCTTTCATTTTAATTTTCCTTTGAATGCTTTCAAAATACATCCGTGGAGCATTGAGTCTCTAACTCTGAAGCCTGGATGGCTTCACCTTCATGAATGGTCATTGGAATTCAATTACTCGTGTTTATGAAATGTTTTTTATCAGGTTTGGTTCCATTTTCATGGACTCAATTGGGTCCTTTGGCATCCAAAAATTCTGCATTACATTTTCCTGGCTATTGAGACTCATATTTTTCATGACAAGGAAACTGATGTGGTTCGATTTGGAAATGTTTCCAGAATTCTGGTAGAGATTTATCTGAGCTCCACCTTGATTGATAAGGAAAACACTCTCTACTTACACTGACAATATTCATATTGGTGTTGAATATGGAAGAAATCCTCTATTCTGTTCTGAATGTATGGCGGTTGTACATTATTTGGAGTTACGTCGGAAGAAGATCTCATGTTGGAGATGTGGAATGAAGGTTCATCCAGCTACTCTCTATAGACAGAATCCTGAGAGAAAGAATGTTGATTTTTCAGAGTTTCTTTCTCCTGATGATGATGTTCTCAAAAATCCAGTTTCCACTAAGGATGATATATTGAAAAATTCTTCCCCTCAGGCATCTTGTTTGAAAGACAAAGGTCTAATGGTGGATAAGTCTCTGATGTGAATTAATAGTGGTCCCTCTTCTGCTCAGGTTGAATTTTCTTAGGAGATTACATCTGTTGCACCCGCTATATTGGTTGTGACTGGCAAAGATGCTAGCCTCTCTACTGATGGGTCTCTTGATCATTATGACCCTCTATCTCCAAACATAAATGTCATTCCTGGTGGAGGATTGCTCTGTGATGGAACTGTTGAGTTGATTAAGACTCCTGAACATGTTTATTTTCATAAGGAAATCCTGAATCTTTTGAATTCCTCTATGATATCTGGAATGTGGGGGGACAACTCAGATGTGGAATGGATGAAAGCGGGCGGTGGTGATCCTACCTCTTTCAAAGATTCCCTATTATCTGGAAAAGGTAAAGGAGATGATTGTATGGACCTCACTCCTGCTCCCTCAAAGAGAAGGCCAAGGAAGGATTATTCTAATACACCTCACACTCTGTATACCCAATATTCTACGTTAGCGGGCAAGTTTAATACTGATTTTCTTAAGATCCTAAATCTGGGTAAGTCCCAATCAGAATGGAAAACTGCTGATGACTCTAATTATTGGAATGACATGACGTATTATGATCTCTAATTTTTTTGATGGATGAGGGAGAAAATACCTTTGTTTTGACCCCACCCGTCTCTTGTGTACATTTTATTTTATTTTAATAAATGGTTAGAAGCATAGTTTCTGGTTGGACATGATGGTATACCATAGTTAATGTTTTTATAAAATGGTAACATTTTGAAAAGAATTTTAATAAGGTTATAAATATAATTTTAATTCATTATTAACACTTTTGGAATCATCAAATCAATGTTTTAATAGAAAAACTAATCTTATCACTTTCTAGTGGGGGTTTTCTATATGTATTCACCAGTGACATTATCAATTCCCTACATATGGTTGAGTAAGAAGGTAAATCGAATCATATATTTCAATAATCATAATAATTCCATAAATTTAATATATATTGTTTAATTCCATCTATATAACCATCCATGGGTGGTTGTGATGAAAGATTAATCACTCCATTAAATAGAGACGATAATTTATACAGATACACATATGATTTATATCATTTTTTGTTGGATGAAATAATATAGAAAATTAATAAAACAATAAAATAAAAACATATAATTATTGAATGTATGCTTATATAATTTTATTCATATTTATATTGAATATTTTTAGGTGTATTAAGAGTAAATGATCTTGAGAAATCTTGGTAATAACATATATATCTTCTTCTTCTAATATCTATTGGTTTTCCCCTTAACCATTCTTCAAGTAGAGTTCTAGGGAGAACAAAACTCTTTTGATACTTCTAATGATGTTGTGATGATATTAAGGTAAATATTTATTGAATATAACTGGATCAATTTTTTTGGATATGTGTGGAGAGGTGGTCCATTTAATTATTGAAGTGTGTGGAAAACATATAAATACATCAAAATTTGTTATATATATATATATTACTCAGGAGAAGTGGATCCCATCATTCATTGTTTTGAATAAAATTTGTTTATGGTTAAAAAAAATTCACACAATTAGATAAATAATTTTATTATTTCCTTGTAGCTCTATCTCGTTATTTTAAAAATATTAAATCATTTAACCCTTAACTAATGTGATAAATATTTATCCTTAGTTATTATTCCTTACTATAAATAATGAAGTCAAATATATCACCTAATATTAATTACTCGGATTCCAATATGGGAATCTATATTACAATATTAGATTTATAGAGGTGTGAAATTATATTATAATATATGATAATAAAATTCTACAAAACCATTTTTAGAACATTCACTTTTGAAGAATAAAAATTATTTTGTTAAAAAATAAACTATAATAATGATTAACTAGGAATTAATCAGATTACATTAAATATAATTAGAATTATTTTACATTTAATCCAAACCAATACATATTTAATCATTTAAATTCATTATTTAATGAGAATATCCAAAAAAACTATTTGAATAAAAGCATTACTTAAATGTGAAAAGGATATACATAAATTTTTCTATTTTCTGATACATTTTTAAATAATTATATTAGATATTAAATATATATTTTTTCCATTAAAATGGTTTCATAAGATTTAAATACATTATTTAATTTTTATAATGTCATAAATATGGATGTATTTATAAAATTTACTTTTACACTATGCTCCTCAAAGACTCCATTTCTCATGAATGTAAAAAAATCATCGTAACACTAGTAGGAAATGTTCAATTATAAAATAAGTATTTCTTCATAAAACATAAATTATAAAATTGTATAACATATGTTTTAATTACAATCTTGATTAATTATATATGTATTTTTCAATGGTTTCTTTTTCAAATAAATATTTACATTCTATAATCAATTATTGAGTGTTTCATTCTTCCACAATAAAAAAATTAATCATAGAAATTTCCAAAATGTCATCTCATGAAAAAAGTGGGAAATAATTCATCACAATTTCATCAAATATCTATGATTCATCTTCTATGTTATTATTTCTATAATGTACCTTTACCATCCAAGTTTTCAAATTCTAAAACCATTGTTCTCGGGTGTTTTGAATCAAGATAGGATTTCTATAACCAGATATATCAAGAACTTTTTATATTTATTTGGAGGAGAGTAAATGAGTTGGGTATAGATTATAGATCCTTGGTAAGGAGATATGGTACAAAACCTGCACATTATAGAGGTGGCATGGAATTGGAAAATGGTAAACCAAAACTCCAATTCATTCCAAAATCTCAAAAGTACCAATATACCTTGGACCTAGTTATCATTTCATTATAACGAGTATAAATCCATTTGATAGAGATTACATCATGAAAACTTGTTCCCATATTTGAAATTATATATCCTTCGGTTATTAATTAGTCTTTTTTTAATACTATGATTATCAAAGAATGTATTATGAATAACTCTCACTTACACAATTCTATATTCCATACGTTCAGGGCTAAAAGATTCCTTTCACCAAATGCATCCCAAATATTTAGGGTATTAAATATTTTCCCATAAAATGGTTTATATAATTCAATTTAAATACTAGAATAGAAGAAATTATTATATTAAAATTCCCAAAAAGTAAGATACTAATCCCAAATAACATGAAAGTTAGGTGATCATGACGTCAACATGTATTATAAAGTTTGTATACCCCTTCCATTCATTCTTTCTGTCAAAGGATGATACTCAATGATCAAATGGAGGTTTGTGTAAAGAGATGGAAAAATAATTTTCTATAATTTTGATTAAAATCTTGTTTCACAGTTAGATAAAATAGAAAATGGTGCACCATGAAATATCGCAAGATTTATTATATGTTCTTGTGAGGATCTCAAGTGGTAAATATTCTCTTATAATGGGTAACTGTACATAATTGGTATGCTAGTCAACAAAAACCAAATGTAATCATTTATTTAAGAATTTTTTGAAATCCAATTACAGTGTCTATAATATTATAATCCCATATAAACATTGGAATATGGAGGGGCTTCAAGAAATCTTTATTATATTACCTCTAAACCATTATCTATTAATAGGGAAGGAATCTTGTAAGAAGGTTAGTAATTTCCAACATCATTTTCTCCAACTAGAAATGTTTTGTTAAATCCTTGTATATAATAGTCTTATAAGAGTGTATAGATATATTTGTGTTATAATCTTTATCCTACAATTCAAAATTCAACTCATGTACTAATATAACACTTATCCTCTTTTATAATTTCATCAATCCATATTCCTGAACATAGACTTCTATAATCCCGTCATTCAATACATTCATATGGATTTGTAAATAATTTCATCTAGAATGTACATTTTTTCTTATCCAGTAAATAGGAGTTATAAATTATTTAGAAAAGTAGTTATTTTTCACCCTCAATAATGATTCCAATATTGAACTTCACTATATACATGAATATAGGATATTTTGAAATATTGATTTTAGTTTAAACACAATGATTATTCTAATAGAATACATACACCACTTTTCTTAACTTCCTAGGATGGTAGCGTATTTGGAAATAATAACACTTGAGTAGTTCTAGCCATCTCATTTTACACATGTTGAGAATATTTTTTAATGATATGTATTCCAAACATTTTTGATCCGAATATATCTCTCACTTTACATCGTAGAGTTAATGCCTCCAAATGTTAAAGGAAAATATTATGGCTTCCAACTCAAGATCTTGGGTTTTATAATTCTACTCATGGATCATTTTTTATCTAAATACATAATAATCAAATCCATCATTATGTATAATTATTCATCTCATTCATTTCTTCAATACATCACTATATATCCCAAATCTTTCCCTACCAAATGGTAATGTTAATGTCAAGGAATTATCTAGTGTACTCTTAAATTCATAAAAATATTCTTAAAAATATTTTCAACATATGGAATTATCCAATTTATAAGTCAAAATAGTTATTGGGATAAAAAGATGGAAAAAATATTTAATACATTGTTGAGAGTAACATGTTAATCCAGTGAAACTATGCACCTCATTTATGTGTGTTTGTGTTTGCCATTTTATAAAAACATTTACTTTTGAAGGGTCATGTGATATTATATCCGTGGATACAATATGGATATGAAAATAAACTTCATGAAATTACCCCTTATTAAATTTACCACATAATATATTATATGTAAACTTTTCAAGAATTATTCTCAAGTGGACTTGATTCCATTTATTATTTTTCTTACATAACAATATGTCATTGGAAAATACAAAAATGCATTATTAAGACAATATTTGAAAAGTTTCTTCATTAGATAAATATAAATAGAGGGGAAATTAGTTAATCCTAAGGGGATTACTGAAAAATCATAATGTCTATACCTAATGACAAATTTCACCTTTGTAATATATTTCCATATTACATGTAATTGATAAATCCAAAATGAGATATCAATATTGAAAAATATTTATCACACTAAAGTTAATTAAACAATTCATAAATGTGAGGTAGATGATTCTTTTTATTTATAATAATGGAATATATTTACATATAATCAATGAAAAATCTTAAAGGCTCTAGATTCTTTATATTAAAATTAACAGGGTCTCCCCAAGGTGATACAGTACAATAAATAAATACCTTATTATAAAACTCTTATAGTTTAATATTCATTTCCACTAATAAAACTATGGTCATTAAAATGGGAATCGTAGAAATTTTTTTTATATTCAGGGTCAGCATAATGAATAAGGAAACTTTCCACTCAGGTGGATTTATAGGTAACTCTTTAGGAAAACAATATATGTATTTCTACCCAATAAGTACACATTCAATCATAAGGTTACCATTCACATATATAGGTTTATTTCACTTATTATAATTTAAATTCATTTAGTTAACCTTATGAATGTGGATTTAGACATGATTCATGTCATGACCCATCCTCCGGGGCTCGTATCGTGACTACCCCAAGCCCGCTTTCCATAGGTGAGGGGCTGATGACTAGCCCCAAAGACGTAAATCCCTAAACTGGGAAGGAATTTCCTTTATAATTGTAAAAAAACTCAACAGAGTACGCAACTGGAAGTAAAAAAGCTAAGTAAAACTGTATACAAAGAGTGTGCTGAATGTAAAGGGGCTGGAAATACAAGCCCAATAGTAAAGTACAATACAACTAAAATGCTAGTACAACTAATGAAAATAAGTAAATAAGCTACTGGGCTGTCCTTTAGGGCTCATACCAGAAGGGTAGGTATAGATGGCCTCCTCAATACTCCACGTATGCCCATCCGCTCCGTGTATAACTCGCCGAGTGGTCCACCTCCGAGTACCGTCCAGTTCTACTACTCTCTGTCCCGATCAATGTTTTCTGTCATCTGCAACCAACACAATGAGGCGCGGGCATAGCCCGTGTAGGGGTGAGTATAACGATACTCAGTGGGGACCCCGAGACACCCAAGGTCTCTCAAAATTTGAGAAGGATAAACTAAAAAGTATGAAATCAATGGATAACCATTACTTAGGTATATTCCCATGCATATACCAAAGTTATCTAGTAACCCATCTCAATCATGAGGAAAACACAAAAGTCATTGACTCATCTCAGACCAGGATTTTATTGGAAGGGCTAGTAGAAAGTACTAACCCTTGTCACACTGTCGGAACCTCGAGTGATGGTGTACTCCTCCTCTATCGATTACAGTGGGCCTACCACATCACAAAGATGAGCTTACCACTATACTTGTACTACTGAGGTACTCCTCTTATCGAGTACCATGAATCTGTTTTGCTCACACAGAGGTGCTCTCCACCGTGGGTCTGTTGTGCTCACATAGTGGCTCTCCTCTGGAATCTTGCTGAGGTACTACATGTGTTGAGTACCATGGGTATCTTTCTCTCATAGAGAGGCGCTTCCCACCATGGGCATGTCGTGTCACACAGAGGCACTTCCCACAGGGCTAGTCAAAACACTCCGAGTCGAAACATCAACAGTCGTCAGGTTTCACCCAGCTACTAGGTCTCTGAACTCCACACGCTCATCTCTGGGAGGATCCGCTCCACAAGCTACTGCTCGATACCCCAACTATCATGAAAACCCATGAAAAATAATTTCAATGGTCCACCTCATCATAGGGGTCTCAACGCAATAGACGACGCGTCAATCGGAAGCCCGGTCTGTGAGTTATTGTCATTTCCATCCCAGTGGCCTGGTTGGTTTTTAGATTCATGCCAACCCAACTATACTCCAACTATTTCAAACTCTGAAGTGGGATATTCAAAAAGAACCACCACTCTCTAAGCTTTCCGTTGTTGCAGACAGTTCGTCAATCAGACACTCGTAGCCTATGATATGGGCGAAATGGGTGAAAACTGACCAAACGGGTCTGGGTCCGGCCCGACTCGGTCCCGACCGAGATCTGACCCAGTCCACGGGTCCGACCCAGTCCGAGGGAGAGGCCTGGTTCGAGGGGGTGGCCTGGCACGAGGGGGCGGCCCACCCTGAGAGGGCAGCCCGACCTAAGGGTGGCCAAGCCCAACGGCCCGACCTGTTGGTGGTCCGGCCTAAGGGTGGCCCCGCCCGACCGGCTGGCATCCCGACGGCTCGTGGTTCTGCATATTCATCTCCAGGGGGAAGCCTCATGGCCCCTTGGATCCCGAAAGGCTCAACTGTTCATGTGTGAGCCAAAACTTGCGCTAGGTTGCACCGGTCCAGCACACACGGGACCCGACGGGGTCCCGCTCATTCTGGATGGCCGAGGAGCCAACCGCTCCACCAGCTCCTCCACATCCCGGCCTGGACATGACTTCCAGCTCCTCCATGCGGTGTGACAGCTCCGTGCCTCCTCCGACCGCCATGGCCTGTGTGGTCACAATTTTTCTTTGGTACGGTGCGACAGCACCGTGCCCCTCTAGCACCGCTAACAACCTCTTGGTTGCAGCTCATTTTTCTGCACGGCACAACAGAGGTGGTGCGTGGAAGAAGACTAAGTCGACTATGGTGGTGTCGTCAGCATTCGTCACACACTCCCAAGTCTCAATATTATGTGTCGGAATGTGTTTAGAGGTGATGATGTCAAAGATGGCATTCTTCGCATTCTTCATTGGAGAGGATGAAGTTCTCTAAAGGTTCTCCTCTCCTTAATTCTCCCAATAAAAGAACGAAGTAATCCAACCAAATAAGAGATGGAAATGACGTCTATTATTTGTTGGCACCACATTTTTAAATGTTTTGGTTAATTAAAAGAGAAAACCAATTTAATTAATGAGGGTGGAGGATCAATTAATTTTTGGAGGAAGTTCAAGGGTTTCATCCCACATAAATGGGGGTGGGGGAAAGGGGGTTTAAACCCCGAGTGACCCCCACCTTAATTATCCTCCCAAGGGAGGATATGCTCAGGTGGGCCCCACCACCACAACCTTCCATGGGAGGTTAGTGTGTGGTGGCCCCCACCCCCAACCTCCACTTGGAGGTTTTAACAACCACAATAAAAAATATTTTATCCTCATATTTCTATTTAATTTATTTAAAAACCCCAACAACTATCTTCCTTTCCAGATCAACTGTCATCGAGCTGAAAGTCTTCTTAAGCAAAAATAGGTGTTGTGTGTTCTACAGTGCCCTTAGATTCCAATTCCGAGCACCGATTCAAAAGTTACAAAATCCTGATCGTTTGTTTACTGAACGTACCCGAACAAAACATCAGAAATTGATTCCGGGCACACCGGGACTCTGAATCAAGCGCCATAAATTTTTGCAGAATCATAAAAATCTCATGAATTTATGAAAAAAATTCCACGTAATTTCTGGGTGTTTACAATTCATATGATTTACTCTCTCCATTGATGATAATGTCTTCTACATATTAATCATAAATCATAAAAAACATCTCTTTGAAATAATAATTTATATTATTAATTGATAACAAGTCCATCCATATATAAAATCAAAGTCAATAAATATCTATAACAATTAAGTTTTAATATATGGTATTTCAATGAATAATAATGTTGAAATAATGAGATTTCCACGTTCTAATAAGATTTCAATTTGGGGAATTGAATAACTACTAACTTGTTATGGTGCTAGGTAATGATTTAATGTTATTGGAAAATATAGAAGATATAAAATAATTAATAGGTATAAAATATTGTAAATCATTAACTAAAATTGATTCTATGGTCAATGTACCTTCTGACACATACTTAAGAAAATCAAATCTACTTCTAGTAATCACATATGCATGGAATCCCATCTTGGTATCTTCTACAATAAGTTCTCTTGACTCTTGTGGAATTGGTTTGAACAATTCCACATTCCCCTATAATAGATACACTAGAAAATAGTTATTTTATTTCTTTTCCTTGAATTCATGAGCATGATGTTCTATATATCTACCCTTTTAGGAGGAATCCTTTAGATTTAATAATTTAAAAGGACGTAACATTTCATAATTACTAGATTTTGGAAGTATCTTCTACTATTTCTCATTATCTGAGACATTTCGTTTTTCCTTGGTTCACATTTAACCTCTTCATTTCATGACATTAAATAAATATGTAAAACATAGAAAATTATTACCCTTTGGATTTGAAAAATACTCTATCCTCATATGATGAAAAATCCTGGGAGACCATTTCTTTTAGGAGGATTTTCTAAGGATCATAAAATACTTGGTCAAACCATCATTTTAGTTTACATATATTTTCTGATGAATGCATTGGAAGTCATTTGATTCTAGCATAATATTAGGAAACACATTCCCTTGTATATTCTGAATTAAATTAAAGATAATTCTTTCTATTTTTACTCACTTCTATCCTAAAAATTATTTCAAAATTAATATCACATTGTGATTTATTTTCTAATTTGTTTCTATTATATAATTTTTATTATTATTTGGGATTAGTGACCACAATTGATTGATATCTCCCTCTAAACCACATACATCAAGAATAACCTTTTACATTTCATTAATTCCACAATCCTACAATACATTTTAAAGTAACATGATATATTACATATCTAAAAATCTACAAGTAGTTATATTAAATGATTGAGGTTTTAGTCACATAAACTCATCATTTAATATTCAGGAATCTTCATCAATAGGTAAACAAAATTTGCTTCTATACGGATTATATATTTTTATAAAGATATCTTATTAATTATTTAATTTAAATAATAATTTAATTATTTTAGAATTTCAATTTTATATCATCGAAATTGTTTTTAAAATAATTACAGTGAAATTTACATAGGATGATTTTTTGTAATTTTTCCGAAATAGTTGTTTTTAGGTGAATAGTGATGAATACAAATTTTTTAAATACATATATTTTCATGACATCATCATGTTATAAAATTTTATTTTAGGATTGAAAAAAATACAAATATATATATATATATATATATGTAATCCATTAAAAATATTATATTTAACTTATAAATCAATTATTCACATTATTAAATCATTGTAATTTTTATATTCAAATAAAAGCAATTTTGGTTCATTTCTTCTAATCGGATTCTTAAAATACTTATTTTTGTAGTTAGTTTTGAATGACAAAATAGTTTTATTTTAATAAAAATTATATAATTTCAATCATATTAATCAATATTTTTTAGGATTTTTTATAAATTCATTTTTATTCATAAATATAAATTTTCCTTAAAACTAATTTCATTAAAGATACAAATACAATATTTTAAAATAAAAATTTCCACATATAAATATTAAGTCATAGAATATTGAATTAAAATTTTAAGTCATATGGATCATATTTTTTAATGATTTCAATTTCATTTTTCACATAACAAATAGTTACTATTATATAAAATTATAACCACATTAATGCTAAAAAGAGTTAGGGATGGGGAAAAAAATAAAATATAATGTATGAGATATCATGAGAAATCTGTTTATAATTGATATTAATATATTTTTTTGACATATACTAATCCTATATCCTAAATATATCACTTTTATGATACGTTTGTGTGAGTAAAAAATTTATATTAATTTAAAGGTGAGGTTATTTACAATTGTTCCACTCCCCTAACTTTTAAATTGGAACAAACTATTATCAATTATTTAAAAAAGTTGTGATAATTAGCTATACAATTACCCACATAAATCACTCAATAAATATCTGACACATTTCTCAAACATACTGGTCTCATGAGAACACCTTCCATAGAAGGCTTAATGTGTAACATATAGAAGGTTTCATAATGAAGAGGTATAACTCTTGATTGAGTTCTATCATGTTTATCTCTTATTAAACATTATTAAAACCTATAAAATATATTAGGATATAATAACACCTATATATATAATATAATAAATGTTATTATGATTATTTTAAAACCATTCTTCATCTCATTTTCCATCCTTTGGAATTTTATAACGTCACTCATGTGTTTGTTTGGTCAACCACCCCCAAGAAGCAATGAGAATAATTATTCATTAATTTTGATAGTAATGGGGATATATTCAATGAATTAGATGATATATATAATATAATATTTATTCTATAAATTTGACCCTTTTTCTATTTAATTTCATGTTCACCCATAAAATATGAAATTGTCATTCATGTGTACATACCGACCATTGCCTTTCTGAATAAATTAGTTATGTTTATCATGATGAATTTTCATGGTTGGTTATATAACTAAATTTAATGTATATACATGATAAATAGTATGTAAATTATTTTATAGTTATCACTGGGTAATTACCATTATGATGATGGTCATCCTACCAATGTGGTTTTGGGACTATGAGTCAAACATCCATAAAGAATCCGACATTATAATAACTGATTTAACAACTACCTAAGACATGATAATATTTGAAATAAAATTTATTATGTAATGTAAAAACCCATAAAAAGGTTTTTAAGAATTTAAATAATTAATATAATATAATTATATTGGATTTTTGAATAGGGAAATGCTTATGGAAATCCAAGGTAATGTTTATTTTACAATAATTTTTTTATCTTCATTTTTTTGTTTGAATTTTCATTTGGGGACTTATGTTACTTATATTATAAAACATGTATATTTTATTCCACAATATATATTTTATTGGTGTTTAATGTCTTCTATCTATATTTTCTTTTATTTGGAACTGTAATCTTTTAAGAATGTGTTAAGCAGAGAAGTTGACTATACTTTATCTTTGGTAGAAAAAATTTTTCTTCCGTGTCCATGTTTATTAAATTGTTTTCAATAATATTACATCATATAATAAAATTATTATTTATATTTGTTTTAAAAAATACATGAATTTATTTTTAACAGATTAAAAAATGTTTTTATAATGTTTTTCTAAACTAGTTTATTAGGGCTTGTTACAAAAATGGTGAGATCAATATTTGTTAAAAAATTTACCACAAGAACAAATTTTCCCACTTTCAAGACTTTTATTTTATTCATATATTACCTTATAAATAATCATTATTATCTTCAATGAAAATAATTTTCTCATTATTTTGGATGTTTTTCATTAAAATGTTTTCAAAGGAAAATGATGTTTTTCACAATTTCTCAAAGATAAGTTTAAATTTTATTTTAATTGTTTATTTCATATATGACATCATCATTAAAAGATTTTTATTTGTAAAAATGGATATAATATAATGATAATATCAACCTAATTTCTTTGGATATCTTATTATTTTGATATTATATTTATTAACATGGTAATATATAGACATTTCATGTACAATTTTTATAATAAATTGTTTTATAACAATTATCTATTATTTTGTAAATCATAGAGTTTATATGATGGATCCATTAGAATTAGTGATCGATGAGGCCCATTATATCCCATAAATCCCTCATAAACTCTCATGAGACAATTTTTTTGGGGTATTTAGGATATTCAGTACCTATTAATGTATGATTTGTTTCCACTATGATTTTATAAGAAGATTATTATATTTAGAATTATGAATTCTATAATTATGAAATCAAATGTTTTTATCCTTGTAAATATTATTGTTGTTTTGTAATTATTCATGTTTTATTTGTTAGTCTAAATTTGTTGATGTACAGTTACCATTAATTAGAATTTAATCTCAATCTTAATTACATTTTCCTTTCCCCTAGGTACTGATAAGTGAACATTAAATGAATTTAGGGATATAAAAAATGAATTAATAATGTTATTAATATAATTTTTAGTGGTTTTCCTAGTTTTTAATTATAATATTAATATCAAATATTTATCAAGTCTCTCAATACTATTATGAAATTCAATCTCATGGGTTTAAATCTCTTATATTTTTTTATTAATGTTGTTATTTGGCCACCAACAATATGTTATTAGAGAATGGGTTGTTATAGTTGGTATAAAAATATTTTTAATAGAAACATTCGTAACTAGATCTAGAATAATAAATTAAAACAAAAGAAAAAAAATATGATATTACCTTATGATATTTATGAGACTCTTTTAGAATATTCCATTTATATATGAATTTTATTGTTTGATTAAATATTAATGATTTTATGATCTAATATGTTATGTTTGATTATTTATAAATGGTACCTAGTTGAAGGATTGAAAATAGAATCATAATTGAAAACCTATATATATATATATGTACGTCATGATAAATTCAATGACGTTGGTAATGGAAATGACCAAATTATAAAAATAAAATCTCATTTAAATCAGATCATAAAAAATAATCTTTCATTTATGGAGAAACCTGTAAATACCTAATATGGTTAAGAAAATTTGGTTCCCTTAAAGTGATAAAAACCTCTATCATTCAATAGTAATATTAATCTATTGGTTTTTTATAAATTCTCAATGTCACTAGAGAATATATTTATGACCTTTCAATGTAGTTATAGATAAAATTTATCATTTTATTTTATGAGGTGAAGGGATATATTTATCCAAGAATTTTATTGATCTATAATTCTAAAGAAGATTACGAAAAAGAGAGTGTAAAAGGGAAGAATTTGAAGAAAATATTCTTCAAAAAATTATTTCCATATGAGAAATGCGATGATATATAATGGAAATTCCCCAATATTATAATAATTAAAGTAGAAAAGATTAATTAATATGAAGAAAAAATTATAATAAATAAAAACCATACTACTCGTTATGTATATAAATCAATATATAATATTTAACACTTATTTAATTGGTTAAAAGGTAACCTAATAATGGAATTAGTACACCATTCATTTTTCAGTATACATAGATATAGTATCATGTGCCATCAAGAATGGGTAATAATTCTCCATGTCATATTTTCTATAGAAAATAACCAAATAGGAATGTGGTTGAGAACCCTAAAAAGATATTTGTATAATAGAAAAAAGTGAAAGGTTTAATTTATATCATGTAATATTTTTAATAATTTACTTATGGGTAGTTAATTTAAGGGAATTTTTGTATGTTTAATAATTGTGGATAAATGAAATGAATCCCATGATTTAAATTGAATGAAAAAAACTTCCAATGTATAAGGATTCAACTGTAGAGAGATTCAGAACTATTAAAATGAATACACAATGAATCATTGGAACTTACCTCAAAAATACATTTAGATGAAGGATAATATTATGTGATCACTATATCTTAGTTGTAATTTCCAAATGACATCATAGTAGGTACATGAACAATAATGCCAAAGTTAGTTAATTCTTTACTTAACTATAGATCTAAGTACTCTTTAATATCATGCATGATTTTTGAATGAACTAGGTCATCCCTGAACATTATTAGTAATGGGTATTCAATTTGAAATCATAATATTAATTATATTTAAACAATGATAGATGGAGATACCTATAATTATATGAATAGATATTACATATTTCCAAACATGATGGTCAATCTTATGATTGAATTTAATGTAATAATCAGTATGGGTTTTTTTAATTACAGTGCAATTATTTATCCACAATAGAAAGATATTGGTATTTAAGAATGGGGTAGATAATACCCTCTTTTTTATTGAGAAAATCCATTATCTAAATCCATTATTTATCTACAATCAGTAGATCACATTAATGAAATTATGGGAGAAGATGAAGACAAAAAAATAGATTTAAATAAGAAACACTTAAAAGGAATATAGGATGTGCCTATTGTAAAGGAACAAATTGATGTGTTCCAGGATGAAATATTAGTACATCCCCCTGAGAATGGAGATTAGTATTTTATTAAAATCATCACAAGTAAAAAAATTTCTTGGCTCTCTTTAGAATAGAACTATTGGAATCAGTAGGTTTATAAAAATATCTAAAGGATTTGTAATATAAGGGGTTTTTATACTATAATTTTTCACCATGGGGATCCCATATACATGTTTTAAAAATGAATTATAATTATATTATGTTCTGAAACAATTTTAGGGAGACTAATACCATTATTATAAACAATAAGTATCACATTACATGTATAGATGACTAATTTTTCAACTTAAAGTATATCAATATATTTAAAATACCGATGATTGATCAAGTTGTCAGCATTTATTAGGGGAGTGGTATGATATTACAATGAAGTAATTTCATATGAGATATATTAATTTTTAATTGTTGGTAATTCCCCTTAGATTGAAAAATGATTCTTTTTTATAGATTAAAAAAATAGTGTATTCATGGAATATCATATGTATTTTATGGCTATATTCGTTGATCATATATTTATATAAATAAAATATTTGATGATAATGATAATCATTTACAAATAATTCATGATACCTTCAAAGAAAATGAATTATAAAGGTTATTCAGTTTGTGTGAATTTTTTCTCCAGGATGAATCTTTTCCTGGCTATATTGTCTCTAAAGATGTAGTATCTAAATATCCATGAATGAAAAAGTAGTTAATGAATTTCATATAATGATGAATATAATTGAGATGTGTAGATTAATTGGACTTATAATACACACTTTTTGGTTTGTAAAAATTCAAATTATCCATGTCATTAAACAATATAACACTTAAATAATTTAAATTGACTTGGTTAATGGAATGTGAAGAATGATTTGAGGAGCTAAAAAGTAGATTGGTCAATTAATTAGTATTTACCCAGAAATTTGGTGTTGAAGGCTTTTCAATATATAGCCATTCATTAAATAATGGACTGGGTTGTGTCATTATTTATAATGAAAATGTGGTTTCCTATGAATCAACAAAATTGATTATCCATAAATTTAACTATCCAACTCACGATCTTGAGTTGGAGAATGTAATATTTTCCTTGAATATATGGTGGAACTCTCTATATGGAGAAATATTAAACATATCAAGAAACCAAATATATTTAAGGTACATATTATTTCAAAAATAGGAATACTTGATGAAAATACGATATTGATAACTACTAAGGGAATATGATTTCGTGATACACTACCACCATGGGAAGGAAAATAAGTTTAGGGATCCTGTGAGTAAATGTCACAATAGAGATTTATCTATGATATGAATTAACAAGGACCCTATATTGAGGTATTTATTATATTTTGATATGATAATTTTTAGGCTAGGGGAAACAACATTTCTTTTCCAAGAAATTATTAAACCATATTTACTGTAAAAGATAGATAATCCTCATTATTAGGATAATAAAAGGGATGATTTATGTAGTGTATGTTTTCAAATTTAATGACATCATCTATAATGATTAAGAGTAGACATCTGGGAAGAAATTATTTTCTATATCCAAATTGGGGATGAATAATGAGATTTTAGAAGAATCAAATATATCAAATTTTCTTATACAACCTCGTATTATAATTATGTGTATGGATTTAAGAAAATATTTTTGGATTAATTATATGAAGTTGAAAATTATGGACTATGTGTCCATATTAAATATTTTCAAATAGGTAAATACTAAAAAGAAAAATACTATGGCCATCATAAAATCACTTATGGTATAAATTTATAGTGTACTTTGTCCCTGGACATCCAAAGACTCCAACTAAGTATGATGCATTTTAGATCATTTTTGATTGCATTACCAAGTCTGCACATTTGATAGTAGTAAGGGAAGATCTACAACTTGATCCCCCATCCCACCTATAAATGAATAATTTTTTTAGAGATCTTGGTGTGCCCCTCTCAATTGTATATAACCAAGACCCTAAATTCACGTAAAAAATTAGGAGGATTATTTATGAGGATCTTCACACTGAGAAATATTTCCATACAACCTATCACAGTCAAGATGATTGGTATTATAAGTGTATTATAAAGACACTATACGACATTTTGCATTATTTTTCACTTGTAATTCAATGTAAATGGGATTATATCTACCTCCAGTAGACTCTTTATACACTAATATATCTTATTCATGAATGACGATGGCACAATATGATGAATTATATAGGATGTGATTTCAAACTCCATCTTATTGCGAATATGATAGAGAAACAAATCTAGTAGGCTCAGAACATTTCAAGGAGACAACTATGAAAGTACGGGATACTAAAAATAATATCAAGAAATCTCAAAGAAGAGAAAATAGCTACCTTATAATTAGAGTACTGATTTGGATATTCAAGTTAGGGATTATGTATTCAAAATGATTTACCAATAGAATAATGATATAAGATTTAACAAAATTTAAAAGTAAATCAGAATGTATATTGAGATTTTGGAATTGGTTTTGAGAGTATACATTCTGTTTTACTGATTTTATAGTCCATATAACCTCCCCAAAGAATATAAAAACATCTAGGTTTCAGTATTGATGCACTATATGTCTAATATGATGAATGTGTCCACCTCTAATGGTTATATTTTAAAATAAAAAACTAAAGGAGGAATCATGGGTTCTTAAAGAAGTTGTGAGGAATTATTACCCACATTAATTTATGGATTGATTTTTATCACAATTTAAATGAAGTTATCATGAATTAGAAGAATGTAATATATAATAATCTTCTGTAGTCAATAAATTATAACTATTATTACTTGCATTCTATATTTTCAGAAAGATAAATATCTAAAAATTTTATTTAAACTTTTAATATATATATTTTAGAATTTTAATTTTAAAAAATATATTTTTTGGAATCAAAATATTTAAATATATGTTGGATAATGTTTTCATATTTTTCAGAAATAGTTTATTTTTTTTGTGAATAGTGATAATATGGATTTTTAAAATATAATAACAATTATGACATATCCATTATATTTTATTGTCATAAAATTTTGTGAAAACATTTTTTAATACCAAATATATATTTTATATGTAATATAAATCATTTAAAAAAACTATTTTAAAATTATAAATTAATAATTGGCATTTTGTATATTTAAATAATGTTAAAAAAAACTATTTTGGTTGTTCTATCCTAATAGATAATTGAAAATATATTCTTATTTTGGTAATAGTTTTAAAGTAACAATATTTTCATTTTATTGAACAAAAATCAATTAATGTCATTGAAAATGACATTTTATATGATTTTTTTGAATAAAATCATTTTTATGAATAAACGAAATATTTCTAAAAACTAATTTTTGTTAGGTTATATGAAATTGTTTTAAAATTAATATATAAAACATATATAAATGAAATATTATATAATAGATTACATATTTGAAATAATGAGTCTCAAATATTTTAGATAGGTCAATTTAATTATAGATCATAATTTGTTGTAACTATTGTAAAATTTTATCACCGTGATAATAGTTAACAGAGATAACAATGGGGTTAATACTAATAGATAATGTATATAATATCATAAAATCAAAATTAAAATTTTTTGGGTGATTGTTTGTTGAAAAATATTCATCAAATAAAATATATATATATATATCAATTTTATTCCACATTTATTTTAGTTAGATATTTATATTAATTTAATATTAATCATGTTTTCTAATGTGACACTTGCCACAATTATAATAGGGAAAATTCTATTCCCACTTATTCCCACCATTAACACCATTTTTCTCAACCAATACCTCACAAAATAACTCCCCAATTATCCTACCCACATCTTTGTGGTCCTGGTCTCTCTAAAAGTCTATCCTCATAAGGCTTATGGTGAAATATAATATAGGTCTTCCAATGAAGATGTATAAATCTTAACCGGGATCATTAATTTTATTATTATTATAAAACTTTCAAAACAACTATAACCACTATGAGATAAAAAAATAACAATCTAAAATATACTAAAATTTTGTTTTGATTAAGGTATAACCATTTTGTGTCACTTTTTCCATTCATTATAAATTGGTCATATCACTCATGCATACATTTGGGCTACGACATCGATAAAGTGATGTGATTAGTTTTTTATTATAAATTTAAATGAATATAAGGATGGTTCTAATGAATAAATATTAAAGTAATAATATTATAGCGATTCTATAAAATTATACCTTTGTCTATTTTTATTTATTTTCAACCATTAGTGAATTTTAATTTTTGTTCATTAAAACATATGGATTACCATCTCTATAGAGAGAGGTGCTTAATCATTCATGAACATAATTATAGGTTGGTTATAAAACATTGTTAAATTTATAAAAATAAAAAATATAAAATTACTAATATTCTGGAGAATATTTCAAAATCTTCATTTTGACCATGGTCAAGCTACCAAAGTTGTTTTGGGATTATGATGAAAATATACTCAAAACGTATGACATGAACATAACCATCCTAATAACTATATTAGACCCAGTAATAAATGTAATACAATAAATTTTCATAAGTTAATAAACCTGAATACTGATCATAATCAATTAAAAAATTAACATATATTTTATTATATTGGGTTTGGGAATGAGTTCGCCAAAGAGGAAATCAAAGGTAATTGTTTATTCTAAAATATTATTTTAATTTTTTTTATATTTATCTATAATTTTTTTGGTAGTTATATAATATTTCACTCTAAAACCACATCACATTATTCACCTCTTGTTATTTATGGGTTTTTATTTTTTTTCAGCCATCTTCCCCACTTTTTTATACATAAAATGATCATCAAAATGATGTTAAGAAAGGTGGGGCATATTTACTCTTTTTACATGGAACTATTTCTTCCAAGTTCATGTTATTTAAATCGATCTAATGAATTCTCTTTTATATGGTCATGTTATTATTTAATTTTAATTTCAACAATGTTTTTTTTTCTATTTATATGATTAAAAATTTATTTTTCAATTTTTTCCAAATATGTTATTTTTGAATTTTTACTAAAAATATGAATATAATATTTAGTTTAAAATTTACTATAGAAAATTATTTTCCAACTATTTTTACAATTCATTTATTCAATGTTTTTTTAATAATTCAAATTTTTTTTCAAATAAAATAATTTTATTAACATTCAAGGAATTTTTATTTAAAATTTTATCTATTTAAGATAATATTTCTCGCATATTTTCATTGAAAGATTGAAATGTTATTTTAAATATATTTTTTACTTTTGGAAGCAGAATTGAAATATTATTATGCATTATTGGGATTATGATATAATGATTCTATCCATTTAATTTGTCTACATATATTCTGATAGTGTTGTTGTACATATCAATAATCCAAAATATTAATATTTTTTGTGATGGATTATCAATATGAATTTTCATGTAGATTATGCAATTTTTTATTCATTTCATTCAGATATTTAATGAATTAAACATAATAAGTAATGAATAATACCTGTTATAACCCCTCAATGCACGATAGTCTTCATAAGACAAACTAATATGGGTATTTTTTTTATTCCTTACTTATTTATATATGATGTATTATTAAAAGGACTTGAGGGAATCATTATGATGTATAATATTATGTTTTTTATTATTATGAAATCTGTTATTGTAATCCATGTGAAAATTTATATTATTTTTTAATCAATTGATATATTCCCCTTTCATGAAATTATGTATGAGGAATATTTGATTTTTGTTGTAATCTATTATGTTACTTATGTTATCTGTATTTTAGGATAACATCTAATGCACACATTATTTTAAAAAGTATTTTTTCTCACACATTATTTTTTTTTCCATTCTAAAATGTATATAAAAGTGAACATTGAAGGATTATTGGGATATTTCTGATGAAATATAATAATTGTCACTAAAATTTTGTGTTATTTCTCATGTTTTTTTTTAAATTCTATAATTATGTAATTATCTATTCTTTTAGGACTACAAGACAATTCAATCATGTAGGATGTCATATATTTAATTTTATACCAATGTAGTAATGTAACTATATCCTCAATTATACAAGAGTCATGGTCGTTAAAGATTTATACTATGTGTATATTTTTGGGGAGTAACTTATTTCTCTATATCAGAAAGGTTATTTTTTATACGATGGGTTAGTATCCCCAATATTTCCAAGATCAACTCATTTCTAACAACCTCTAAGTTGAATTTTTCATCAAGTAAATCCTTACATTGACTTTTTTTGATATAATGTCCTTTTCTTCTTATCGGTTCTTATTTTAGATTGTAACACACACATAAATGGCTCATAATATAGAGAATTTTGATCCGTAACATATAAAATACATAAATAATCGAAAATATTCTGGTGTTTTATCCTAATACTTGTTCTATCTATGTTTTAAAAATTATTGTTCCAAATTTTCCTAATAAGCTTAATTTGATACCAAATGTAATATATCTAACCCTAGAAACCCAAAGTCGGTAGTTATGTTAGTACATTATTAAAAGATAAAATTAATGAAAAAAATACATGATTAATTTTGTAATCTTGGGATACAAGATAAATACGTATTTCCATATTTCATTAGAAAATATAACATTACATAAAAAACATTTTTACATATTTCGAAGATCTCATTATCATATCCTTAGGATGGGAAAACATGAGAAAGTTTGAGCTCATATGATCCATAAGGAATTTAGTATAATGAAATATATTATTATTAGATTATGTATTAAATGTATGGTTGAGTTAATAATCATTACATAATCTATTTAATCAAAAACATCTACATCAAAATGATTCCATAGAATTTATGAATCTAAAAATATCAGGAAAATAATAACTAAAATCTTATTTTTGTAAATGAATTATCTTATATGAAGTGATATTTTAGCCAAGGACCATGAACCTTACACGTAGGTCCTTGTGCAATTTTATTTCAATGAATAGGTTTTTATAGTAATAATACCCATCTTATTTGGACATCTTTTTATATCAAGAAACTTGTCATTGTATCATAGGGCTATCTAAACTTGTACCCACCTAATATATAACTTTGAAAAATGAATTCCACATATATGGAATCAATAATGTAACAAAAAATCAATATTCCATGATAATCAATAAATATCCAAATTAAATTAAGAATATAGTACATTAATATTTTCCCATTAATTGAAATAACATTTTTAATATGCTGATTCAATATAACAATATCTATTGTAATTATATATAGTTAAGAAAATGTTGAATGTATAAATATATAAACAATAAAAAATAATATATTTACATATATATGAAGGGAAAATATAATTTCCAATAAATAATAGTGAGTGATTGAGAATATAATCACAAGAATATGAATGATATTACAATAAGTTATAGCCTATATATAAATAAAGGGAGATCAACGACCATCAATTCACCACAAATTGTTGGTTTAAAATGAAAGAATTTGTTTTTACAATTATAGATGAAAGTCTATGTGAAAATTTAAAAATAATTTTGCATAATGATTTCGTAACATTATTTATGAAATGATAGTGTAAATCATTTCAAAAATTATTTTCATACTTTTTAAAAATAATTATTTATTTATTTTAATATAAAATAAAAAAATTCATGGAATATTTGAGTTTTTTTAAAATATTCAAAAACAGGTAGAGGAACATAAATAGTGAATAATGTTCATGAAGGTGGTAAAATTCATTCACTCAATATACGTTAAAAAGAACATTCCTCTTACAATTTGGTAAAAAATAAATAATTGATTATTTCTATAAAATTTCAACATATTCCTTTTCAAAGCACTGAAAATAAATTCAGAGTCAGTAAAAAAAAATTACAGATAATTGGAATGTAGATAATAACATCAACAATTTTGTTTTAAAATATGGATGTTGAAGAATTTTTTTCCAAAATTATATTAGTAAATAAGGACTTTTTCCATTAAATCATTCATTCGGTAATTGAGTACAAAATATTAGAAATGTTGGAATATGATATGAAAAAAATAAAAAAAAAAGATATTATAAAAGTAGGCAAGATCATATAATCTTTTCGTCATAAATTTAATCACGAATAATCCTAAATACAGTGAGATTGTGAAATAAGAATTTATAGATTTGTTAGATTTAGAATAAAACCCATTTAAAAGAAAAAATATAAATTAAAATATTAAATAAAACTAAAAAGGTTAACTAATGATATAATATTTCAAATATATGGTATATTAACAATTTAAAAGAATCTAGGTGCATAATATAAAATATATATCATATAGAAATTATGATAGAAACCCCTTAAATTGGTTTCCTTGTTAGTCAAACACATTATATCCCTATGAATATTTAATTTATATCTATTAATAACTTTATTAAGATAGGATTCCACATATGAACCATTTTATAATAAACTTTTATAATAATTTAATATATCTTGATTTAATAGTTCTTTATCACCTCTTCTAGTGTAGGTTGTTTGGCCAATTTCTCTAAAATTACTTTCATATACTGAACTTGGTTAAAGGATTAATGAAAAGGTTAAATCATGTATATAATTTTAATAAATCCATGAATATAATTTGTATTCATTATATATATTTTTTGAATCATATGTGAATGGTTGTAAAATAAAAATTAATCTGATAACTTCATAGAGGTTGTAGTCAACAAGTATGCCCGAGCAACATTCTCATTATCCAATGGATGGTAGGGTAAAGAGATAGACATTATATTTTAATAAAATAATCATAAATAAGTAATAAATATCATATATATTCAATAATTATTATTATTTAACTATTCAATATATGTGGTGATGAAAAACATACTAAACTGCAAAATGGAGACTTAATTTTATACAGATGCAGGAGGAATGTTTTAATTTTCCAATGAATGAAAAAGAGAAAAAAATTATTTAAAATTAACATATTATAATAAATTTTTAGTTCGTATAATTTTGTAATTACTAAATTTTTTAATTTAATATTTAGATGATGTTAACAAAGATAGTATCAAGAAAAGTCACGGTAAGATCCAATACCTGTTGTTTTTCTAAACTGATTTGGAATAGTTCTTAAAAATTCTTGAAGTGATTTTTTTTGGAATACATGATTTACTAAGATATATATAAATATGATGGAATGATATTTGGTCATGTAATTTTCAATATATATTTCTCTTTATGTTTAGATATATGAGGTGAGGGGGTTCCCTTTTATATGTGAGGTTTGTGGAAAACATGTAAATATTGAAAAAATTATTATATGAAATATTTCATACTCAATTTATGTCGCTCAAAATTGTTAACATTTTAAATATTCAAATGATATGGTTTAAATCTAAAAATAAAAATAGATGTAAATTTTTTCTATCCTTAATTCTCACCCATTATTTTAAATCATTTAATTCATTTTACTTTTAGCCGAGGTTGTAAATATTAACAATTGTTACTATTAAATAAAATAAAAAATTTATTGACTTTATAAAAAAATATTAATTATTTTTTTTACTAATAAGTAATACATTTTAGAGGATTAAATTTCCATAAGTGGTAATAATTACATTTAATATTAGTTTTCGTAATGCAATGACATTCATTAGTAAAAAAATAGATGTTTTAGGCATTAAAATTATTCTCTAGGAAAAGAAATCATAATTAATATTAATAGAGAATTAATTGGATTATTTTAAATAAATGGTGTCTTATTTTAATTTAATACCATAAAAATGGAAATTAACCTTTTTAAAACATGATTAAAATAAAAGAATAAAAAATATTATTTATTTCAGTAAAATCCTTACATAGATTTTTATAAAGTTAAATATATATTTTTAAGTTAAATATTATATTTTTAAATAAATTATATTAGTTATTAAATAAAGATATGTTTTATAAATACATTTTCAAAATATCATGTCTTTCTTTATAAGGCCTTGGCCTTAAACCTTACTTAATATTGAATTAAATGAATAATTCACATTGAGGATCTTTTCAGGTTTAGAGTTTTAGAGAATTAGGACATAACTATTACATCTCAAAAGATTACAAAGTAGTCACTTCTACTAAATATCCATAAAATAAAAACTATTAGAAAGAAACATGTCTAGTTCCATGTTTTAGATAGCATGACTTTCCCTTGATCCCATCCTTGACCCTATTCCACATTAAGACCTGTGAAAAACATTTCTAAAGAACTTGGGGTGAGCATAAAAAGCTCAGTAAGGGATACACAAAGAATGAAAACTATTAGTTTTTCAAAACAACAAACAAACCATGTATACTTTATCAATGTAATACCTCTCACCTTTAGGAAGTATTAAAGACACTTTACTGAATAAAATATCATTACCTACCCTTTTGTAACCAAAAGATTACCATAAAACCCATATAAAGAACACATACATATAAAGGTAACTTGGGATATAAACATACTTAAATGGAATAACCATACGATTGACTTCCACTCATATCACTTAATGAAATAGCCATACGGCCGACTTCCATACCCAATGCATTCGAGGTTATAACGTAACCACCCATCCTGGTATTCACGGCACCAACCGTCATAAGGTTTATCACGTAACCACCCGTCAAATGTTCAGGTACCATTATAAAATCATAATACATAAAACAAATATAATGGAAAGAAAACATTTCCACGCTTTGATCACAATATATCACTTAAATATATGGACATAACAAATCCATTATAAAAACCATTTTCAATACCAAAATACATAAAAGAGTATACAGTATTTATTTCATTTTAAAAACATTACCGCTTGTTGAAGAAGCCAAAGACCAAATAAAACTCGCGGTGGCGAAAAAGGTTGTTGTCACTGTGTACGTTAAAAGAAACATTCATTTTTGTCATTTAGTAAAACGCTTCGTAGAAAAAGATTCCTTTTGTATAAAAGTAAAAGTCAAAGGGTTTTATACACCGTATAAAAGAAAGTTGTGTATAAAACGAAATATGCCTCAATGAAAGGAGATTGAGACGATGTCCCTTACAGAAATAATTTTTTAAATAAAATAGAACTTTTATGTGTATTCAATATAAGTACACATAAAGAACATCCAAATACAAGATAGTAAATTATAATATCATTACATAATTTGAAATCAGGAGATTAACCCAAAGAAAGGAAATTGGGTTAAGTTCTCTTACCTCATGTCTGATGTGACTCGATTGCTCTTTAATCTCCTGAATAATAAACTAGTGTTAATTTATACTTCCATAAGAACCTTATTCATGTTCATTTTTAATTTTGTATCACTTATTACCATTTTATAAACATTATGTAATCATTTAAGTTAATAATGTCTGTTTTGTCGATATTTGGTTCTTAAGTCAAAAGTTGTCTTCTAACAATTACATGTTGTTCGTGTGGTCAAAGATCCTTTATGTCCAGAAATATATTCATGATTTGGATATCATATATATCATATATATCCATAATATACATGTATTTATAATATTACATAGTCATTTAAAGGTAAGAAATTAAATTCACCGTTCATGGAGACGGTAAGTCGTACGTACGCATGAACACTACTTTCATTTCTATGTCATATTAATGAAATTAAAACTATATGAGAGGTATGTATATTTTAATTCCATAATTATATTCATCATTTATAAGTAACATAAATCATATATATTAACTTTAAATCTATCCTTTATACGTCCCATATATGGCATTAACGAATCAAATCACTTTGAGGGGGCGGTAGTCCGCACTTCCTAAAATGAAGATATCGCGTATACCCATAATGGAATCCATAAAGTTATAACACAAATAAAAAATACAGAAGCATAAGGAAAACATAAACATAATATATATCATATATAAATAGATTGACATCTTAATGGACACCATTAAAGGTGTTAAAAGAAGATTGAACAATCATCGTTTCGTGAGGCAGAAATTCGCCAACCACAAAAACAGTTTGTTTTTTAACCATTAGACAGAGGTGTGTGTAGGTGTAGCATGAATACTTCTTATAAAAACATCCTTGTATATTTATGATAATTGTTTTTTTACAAAATAATTGAATAAAAATATTTTAGAGGGTTGGATAAGCAAAATAAAACAAAAGAACACAAGAGAAAACCCTACCTTTAAAATGGGTAACTCTTTTTGATTTGAGCTCAAAGGCTTTCTTGGGAAGACTTATGCCCAAAGTGAGGCTTCTAAGAGTAAGAGAGGAATTTGGAGAGACAAAATGGGCAGATCTTGGCCGAACCAATGGTTTGAGAGGGGTGGGTAAGGAGGTAGAGGTGGGGGCCTTTTATAAGAGGAGAGGAGGGGCACTCTTGGGAAGTTAAGAAAAGATACTTTATTATAAAATGATTTTTGGATAAAAAGGGTCCCACAATTATATTTTTACAGGATAAGGTGATAATAGTTTGAAATCCACCCATACAATAGGTTTTTGACATGTGTAGGTCTTAGATTTTACATTATCTTTTCATTTTATTTAAATCATTAAATAATGAGGTAATCACTACATCATCATGGTGCCATAAATAATTTAATTTATTTAATGTCTAAAAATTAAATAAAAATATCATGATGTAGTAAATCTTTTAACTTTCTAATGAATATTTATAGTCAGAAATCAGACTTGTATAACCCCATTTAAAAATTGTTTCTCTAAAACAACTCATGTTTGTGACATTTTTGTTTTAACATTAAATAAAAAGTTATTAACATCATTTTCCTACCCAAGTGGCTCCATGGGGTCCCCAAGTTGAGCCATGGACTTTCTTGGTCGTCCATGACACATCCAATAAGGGTAGGACATGTTTCATGTTCATTTCATATTATTAGAACATTATTTTTACCTTAAACTACACTAATTACCTCTAATCGTGATTAATAAACTTAAAAGTCACTATTCACCAAAAATTATTTTAATCCCATTGAACCACATTTTACTTCTTAATGAAAACCATTTATGTCGGGTTTTTAAAATTAAAAACATAGAGGTGGTAAAATTTCATTTAAATGAAAAAACAGTTTTTTAAGTACCACTTAGTGGTTTCACTATTCATCAAAAATTGAAGTTTTTCAGAAATATACCAAAACATCACCATAAGCTATATTTGATATTCCGAATTAAAAAATAAATTATATTTAAAAAAATTTAAAACATATAAGTTGCATTAATTATTTTAATAATTAATTCCTGCTGTCAGAGAAAATAGCGTGTTTTTATGAAATAATATATATCAAAAGATTGACACTAGTTTAAGTCCAATTTCAAAGTGAAATTAATTACGATGACCACTATTTGATTAAATGGTAAAAATATATTCTAATTTCACTTTAAAACCAATTAATAATATAATATAATCATTTAAACAAATTAGATTAAAAAGACGGTTGTAAATAAAATACAACAATTTTCACTATTCATTAATAACTGAACTTTATCGGAAAAATACCAAAAATTTACAAAAAGTAAATTTCGATGTCCCGATTCTAATGAAGAATTTTGTTTGGTCCAATAGAAGGTATAAGGGTGACGAAAAATATATTTAAATAAGGTTCCCCATCAAAAGGGGATAGTTCAACCTTTCAGTGAATATTAGAGTATCAATGCCTAAAATTGAATTATTTTCTTATTTTAAGCCATTATCTTTTAATGGATAAATGTACAAACATTTAAAAAACATATATAATCATATTCTATTTAATTTTATGCATTCCCACCAATAAAACAACTGCGTTTTAACTAACATTTAAAATAATATTATTTTATTACAAGTGAGCAACGTAAGATTTCAAAGAAACTCTTTGTTGTGTATTGGGTATGCTATCGAACATAGCAAACCCTTTAAAGTAAAATTAATATTTCATAAATATGAAAAAAATTTATTCATTATTTACCTGGTATGTTACATCCTTCCCCACTTTTGGGAATTGTGTCCTCGTAATTTTATTCACTTATCAAAATAAGTGGGGGTATTTATCCCTCATAACATTTTCAGATTCTCATGTTGCCTCTTAAACCATATGGTTTTTCCACAAAACCTTTACCTGGTGAATTACCATATTTCGCAACACTTGCTCTTTTCGGTCAAGAATCTGGATTGGTTGTTCTTCATAAGAGAGATTTTCTTCCAACGGAACTACCTCTGGGCTCAAAACATGAGATGGATCTGGCATATACTTTCTCAACATCAAAACATGAAAAACATTGTGTACCTGAGATAAAATCGGAGGTAAAGCCACTCGATAAGCAACTGATCTAACTATCTCCAGAATTTCATATGGTCCAATGAACCTTGGACTCAGATTTCCTTTCTTACCAAATCATATCACTCTTTTTCATGGTGAAACTTTGAGAAAAACATGATCACCTACCTCTAAAGATAGATCCTTCCTTCGGTTATCTGCACAACTCTTCTACCTGCTCTGAGCTATTCTCACGTGTTTCTAAATCAACTGAACTTTTTCTGCAATCTATTCTACCAATTCTGGTCCCATCAGCTTCATTTCACCCACTTCATCCAAAAAATCTAGAGTTCGACACTGCTTCCCATATAATGCCTCAAATGGTTCCATCTGTACAATGGAATGAAAACTGTTATTATAAGAAAACTCAACCAAAGAAAGATGTTAGTCCCAACTTCCCTGATAATCCATAGAGCAGGCTCGTAGCATATCCTCCACGGTTTGAATTGTTCATTCTGACTGCCCATCTGATTGCGGATGAAAAGCTGTACTAAAATTTAATTCAGTACCCAATGACTTCTAAAGGCCTTTCCAAAAGTTAGAGGTAAACCTTAGATCACGATCAGATAAAATGGAGAGGGGAACTCCATAAAACCTGACTATCTCTTTAAGATACAATCAATAAAGTTGATCTAGAGAGAATGTATCTCGAATAGGAAGGAAATGAGCAGATTTAGTCAATCGATCAACAATAACCTAGATTGCATTATTACCTCGAGATGTCCTCGGTAATCCCACAACAAAGTCCATAGATATATTTTCACATTTCCACCCTGGAACTGGTAATGGCTAAAGCATCACTTTCGGTAACTGCCGCTCTAATTTAACCTGCTGACAAGTCAAACACTTCATAGTAAAATCAACAATATCTCATTTCACTCCCTCCCACCAGTAATACTCCCGCAGATCTCTATACATCTTAGTACTTCCAGGTTGAACTGAAAACGGGGAACTATGAGCCTCACATAACAACTCATTCTTAAATTTTAAATCCCTAGGCACACATAATCTCTTCCCAAACCTCAAAACACAATCGTTGTCAATATTAAATTCAGGAGACTTACCCTTCTAAACCAGCTCTACCTTTTTCTGCAACTCGCTGTCTTGCTTCTGTGCTTTCTTAATTCTGTCTGATAGAGAAGATTTCACGGATACCTGAAACAAAACAGAAGGACATCCTGTAGAAACAACTTCCATTCCAAATCTCATCAAATCCTTAACCAAAGGATCACGTTCCAAACACAACATTGTTAACGAAGCATTACTTTTTCAACTCAAAGCATCAGCCACTTTATTTGCTTTTCCTGGATGGTAATGAATTGTACAATCATAATACTTGATTAATTATATCCATCTCCTCTTTCTCATGTTCAATTATTGTTTAGTGAATATATACTTTAAACTTTTGTGATCGGTATATATTTCACACATTACTCTATAAAAATGATGCCTCCAAATTTTTAGAGCAAAAACAACAGAAGCTAATTCTAAGTCATGTGTAGGATTATTTACCTCATGAATTTTCAACTGGAGTGAATCATAAGCAATTACCATATCATTCTACATAAGGACACAACCAAGTCCTTTCAATGAAGCATCACTGTAAATAACAAACTCACCATTCCTGGAAAGAAGTGAAAAAATTGGAGCATTCACCAATCTTCTTTTCAACTCCTGAAAACAATCATCACATTCTTTTTTCTAGATAAACATAACACCCTTCCGAGTTAGCATAGTCATTGGACTAGATAATCGTGAAAAATTTTCAAAAAACCTTCGGTAGTAACCTGCCAAACCAAGAAAACTACGGATCTCGGTTACATATGTGGGTCTTGGCCATTCTTCACCAACGTTTTTTTAGCAGGATCAACCGTTATGCCATTTTTTGAAACAATGTGACCAAGGAAAGAAATTTGTTGTAACCAAAACTCACACTTGCTGAATTTTCCATATAGCTTGTTTTCTTTTAAGGTTTTCAAGATAACCCTTAAATGACTTTCATTCTCCTCTTTACTTTTAGAAAACACCAAAAAATCATCAATAGAAACAACCAAAATTTATCACCTGAGTCAACTGAGACATCACTGAAACAAACTGTTTAGTTCTTATTCTAACCATCTTAGTATGGTGATTTGGAAGGTCATTTCCCTCAGTATGCCTTCCCAAGAAAACTTCTCTGTTTCCTCTATGAAAAACAAATCTTAACACTAAAATACCTTAGGTGAAGAAACATGGTAATATTTAAATGCTATATCATTTCAATCATACAATAAATTAAAAAAATATTTTTGGATAATCATTCAATTGAATTCTAACTCTTAATGTTGTCTAAACCGACCTATGATGCCAACTATAAGGCCCCAGCCTTAAACCTTACTTAATATTGAATTAAATTAATAATTCACATTGAGGATCTTTTCAGCTTTAGAGTTTTTGAGAATTAGGACATAACTATTACATCTCGAAAGATTACAAAGTATTCACTTCTACTAAATCTCCATAAAATAAAAACTCTTAGAAAGAAACATGTCTTGTTCCATGTTTTAGATAGAATGAATTTCCCTTGACCCCATCCTTGACCCTATTCCACATTAAGTCCTGTTAAAAACATTTCAAAAGAACATAGAGTGAGCATAAAAATCTCAGTAAGGGATTCACAAAGAATGAAAACTGTTAGTTTTTCAAAAGAAAAAGTAAACCATGTATATTTTTTCAAAGTAATACCTTTCAACTTTAGGAAGTAGTAAAGACTATTTACTGATTGAAATATCATTACCTACCCTTTCATACACAAAATATTACCATAAAACCCATATAAAGAACACATACATATAAAGGTAACTTGGGACATAAACATACTTAAATGGAATAACCATACGGTCGACTTCCACACATATCACTTAATGGAATATTCATACGGCTGACTTCCATACCCAATGAATTGGAGGTTATAACATAACCAACCTTCCTGGTATTCACGGTTCCACCCATCATATGGTTTATCATGTAACCACCCGTCAAATGTCCAAGTACCATTATAAAATCATAAGACATAAAACAAATATAATGGAAAGAAAACATTTCCACACTTTGATCACAATATATCACTTAAATTTATTGACATAATAAATCCATTATAAAAACTATTTTCAATACCAAAATACATAAAATAGTGTATGGTATTTATTTCATTTTAAAAACATTACTGCTTATTGAGGAAGCCAAAGACCAAATAATACTCGCGGCGACGAAAAAGGTCGTTGTCACCGTGTATGTTAAAAGAAACATTCCTTTTTGTCGTTTAGTAAAACACTTCGTAGAAAAATATTCCTTTTGTAGAAAATTAAAAGTCAAAGGGGTTTATACACCGTATAAAATAAAGTTGTGTATAAAACGAAATATGACTCAATGAAAATAGATTGAGACGAAGTCCCTTACATGGATCATTTTTTTAAATAAAATAGAACTATTATGTGTATTCACAATAATTACACATAAATAATGTTTAAATACAAGATAGGACATAATAATATCATGACATAATTTGAAAGCATGAGATTAACCCAAAGAAAGGAAATTGGGTTAAGAAGTTCCCTTACCTCGTGTCCGACATAACTTGATTGCTCTTTAATCTCCTGAATAATAAGCTAGTGTTAATTTCAACTTGCTTAAGAACCTTTTTAAAGTTCATTATTACTTTTATATCACTTATTACCATGTTATAAACATTATGTAATCATTTATGTTAATAATGTTTGTTTTGTCGATATTTGGTTCTTAAGTCGAAAGTGGACTTCTTACAATTACATGTTGTTCGTGTGGTCAATGGTTCTTTATATCCAGAATGATATTCATGATTTGGATATCATATATATCATATATATCAAGAATATACATGTATTTATAATATTACATAATCATTTAGAGGTATGAAATGAAATGCACCGTTAATGGAGAAGACAAGCCGTACGTACGCATGAACGCTACTTTCATTTCTATGTCATAATAATGGAATTAAATCTAAATGAGAGGTATGTATATTTTAATTCCAGAATTATATTCATAATTTATATGTAACATTAATCATATATAATAACTTTAAATCCAACCTTTATACATCCAACATATGGCATTAACGAATCAAATCACTTTGAGGGGGCAATTGTCCGCAATTCCTAAAATGAAGATATCGCGTATACCCATAATGGAAGCCATAATGGTATAACACAAATGAAAAATACAGAATCATAAGGAAAAAATGAACATAATATATATCATATATAAATATATTTATATCTTAATGGACACCATTAATGGTGTTAAAATAATATTGAACAATCATCGTTTTGTGAGGCAGAAATTCACCAACCACAGAAATAATATGTTCTTTAACCATTAGACGGAGTTGTGTGTAGGTGTAGCTCGAATAATTCTTATAAGAAAATCCTAGTATATTGAAGACACTAGTTTTGTTTCAAAATAAAGGAATAAAATGAGTTTAGAGGGTTGGAGAACCAAAAAAAAAACAAAAGAACTCAAGAGAAAACACTACCTTTAAAACGGGTAACTCTTTTTGATTTGAGCTCAAAGGATTCCTTGGGAAGACTTCTGTCCAAAGTGAGGCTTCTAGGAGTTAGAGAAGGATATGGAGAGAAAAAATGGCAGAGCTTGTCCGAACCAATGTCTTGAGAGGTGTGGGTAAGGTGGTAGAGGTGGGGGCCATTTATAAGAGGAGAGGAGGGGCACTCTTGGAATGCTAAGAAACGATACTTTATTATAAAATGATTTTCAGATAAAAAGGGTCCCACAATTATATATTTAGAGGATCAGGTGATAAGAGTTCGAAATCCACCCATCCAATTGGTTTTTGACATGTGTAGGTCTTAGATTTTACATTACCTTTTCATTTTATTTAAATCGTTAAATAATGAGGTAATCACTGCATCATCATGGTGCCATAAATAATTTAATTTATCTAATGTCAAAAAATTATAAAAAAATATCATGAAGTAGGAAATATTTTTATATTTCTATTAAATATTTATAGTCAAAAATATGAATTGTATAACACCATTTAAACATTGTTTTAGTAAAACAACTCATGTTTGTGACATTTTTATTTTGATATTAAATAAAAAGTTATTAATGTCATTTTCCAACCAAAGTGGCTCCATGGGGTCCCCAAGTTGACCCATGGATTTTATTGCTCGTCCATGACATATCAAATAAGGGTAGGACATGTTTCAAGTTCATTTCATATTATTAAAACATTATTTTTACCTTCAACTACAGTAATTACCTCTAATCGCGATTAATAAACATAAAAGTTACTATTCACCAAAAAATTATTTTAATCCCATTGAACCACATTATACTTATTAATGACAACCATATATGTCGGATTTTTGAAATTCAAAACACAGAGGTGGTAAATTTTCATTTAAACGAAACATTATCTTGGTAAGTACCACTTAGTGGTTTCACTATTCATCAAAATTTGAAGTTTTTCAGAAAAATACCCAAACTTCACCATAAGCTATATTTGATATTCCGAATTCAAAAATGAAGTCTATTTTACAATATTAAAAACAGATAAGTTGCATTAATTAATTTAATAATTAATTCCTGCTGTCAGAGCAAATAGCGTGTTTTTATGAAACAAAATGTATCAAAAGATTGACACTAGTTTAAGTCCAATTTCAAAGTGAAATTAATCACAACGACCACTATTGAATTAAATGGTAAAAAATATATTCTAATTTCACTTTGAAAACAATTAAAAATATAATCTAAAAATATAAACTAATTATATTAAAAAGAGGTTTTGAAATAGAATACAACAATTTTCACTATTTAATAAAAAATGAACTTTATCGGAAAAATACCAAAAAATTTACACAAAGTAAATTTCGATGTCCCGATTCTAATGAAGAATTTTTTTTGGTCCGATAGAAGGTATAAGGGTGAAAAAAACTATATTTAAAGAAGGTTCCCCATCAAAAGGTGATAGTTCAGTCTTTTAGTGAATATTAGAGTATCAATGCCTAAAATTGAACTCTATTCTTATTTTAAGCCATTATCTTTTATTGGATAAATGTAAAAACATTTAAAAAACATATATAATCATATTATATTTATTTTTATTCATTCGCGCCAATACAACAGCTACGTGTTAACTACCATTTAAAATAATATTATTTTATTACAAGTGTGAAACGTAAGATTTTAAAGAAACTCTTTGTTGCGTATCAGGTACGCTATCGAACATAGCAGCCCCTTTAAAGTAAAATTAATATTTAATAAATAGGAAAATGTTTTATTCATTATTTACCTGGGATGATACATTATTATATCCTAAAAATGTCATAAAATTGGATGTATATGTAAAATCAGTATTTTTCAATATTCACTCAATAATCTACAATTTCTGAATAATTTCAAAAATTAAACATATTTTTTTTGACTTCAATAATTTAAATAAAATAATTTCATCAAATTAAAATGATAGAATTATTGAATTCATATTTATATCACATTATTGAATAAAATTATGTGTTTGATCCTACCATTTATTTATAATTAAATATTTATTTACTATTATATAATCTCATGGGTAGCATGTACACCATAGCTTTTACTCCCAAATAAATAAAGTTTTTAGTGTGAGTATTTAGACGGTTTACAAAAAATACAAGGAATGAAAACTAAGATGATATAAATGGAATTATCCAATATCTTAAAGGATAGGAATAAACTTATATATGCTTCATGATAAATGATCTATTGCTAGGGTATGTTGAAAACAATTGGGGTGATCTGATATTCAAAAGAGTAAAATAATAATTATTTTTACATTAGGTAAAGTGGATGTTACATTGATTTTAAGGATATAGCTTATGGTTACATTATTAAAAATATAATAGGAATATGTATCTATAGTGGATATTAGTAATGAATTGATATGGTTGATATGTTTTTTGGTGGATCATGTAAGGTATCACAAATTTTTATTATTATTAACTGAAATATATAGTGCAGTAATCATTCCCCTGAATATTGCATTTCACTGTCAAAAAAAAAATCACTTCGTTTATAAAATTCTAATGGAAAGAGATAAAGATATTTTGAAGGTATCCAAGAGATAAAATATAGCCAATAGTTTCACCATGGTTCTATCCTAGGTAGTTCTATTGAAAATTATACATTAGTGGGACCAGGGTAGTTAGAAGGTGGTGTTGTAACAAACCAAGATTTCAATTTATTTTCTCCTCAAATAAAAAATATATTAAATACTATTTTGTGAACAATACCAAACTAAAACAAAATAATATTGATATATTTTTAATATTAAATATGTCGATCAAAATAATCTATTAAATTAGATTGTATAAATTAAAGTGGCCATATTGAAAAATTAATGAATAAGGGAAGGTGAAATGGAATCTAAAAGAAGAAGTATCCTTTAGGAATAAAATTTTTATGAATTCATGTCTGAGGTATATTACTCATGGTTTTTTCTATACCAAAAAATATTTAAACTCATGAAATTATTGTTTTAGAAAAATCATATCGAATAAAAGTTCTATTTCTTGGTTTTTTCTATGAAATACATGCGAGTTGAACAACTACGTGAAACTGTGACCAGATCTTAGCTAATGATCATATATTAAATATATAAAACAAGGTGTTATATAGTTAAAATTTTGGATTACACAAATATGTAATGATAATTTATATCATTATTTATATCATGAACATTCATACTTTTCAAAAAGTCATTTTTTTCTCTTTTAACATTATGTTTTAAAAGTTATTTTACATAAATTAGAGTATTATCAAAGGGAACAAATAATGTTATTATTGATTGATAACTATATATTTTAATTCTAATATTAATAAGAAAAAACTATATTAAATAGTAATTGGACATAATAAATAATAATTAATATATGAATATGTGTTTTCCTGTAAAAACAGTTTTCACTATATTTTATATTTCCATTTAAAAATAAAAAATATTATTTAAAATTCATATTTAAAAAATAATTTTTTTTTAGATTTATCATCAAAATATTATCTTCAAAAATATATTAGATAATTTTCTTAGAAGCATTTATTTTTTTTGTGAATCGTACAATAAACGATTATTAATAATATTGCATTGCTTTTTTACATTATTGGTATATAAGTTTAACATAGAAATTTATGAAACCATTTCTTGATAAAAAAATAATTATATAATTAAAATTTCATATTTTATAATATTGATTATATTTTATAAAAATATGATAGGTATTTTTTAAATCAATTAATATTTTATCTTGATAAATGATTTAATAGGTTGTTTTTTTATATTGAAATCAATTTTTACAAATTTTTAATATTGATCCCAAAAAGTGTAATCTGAATATAAAATTATTAGGTGAAAATTATTATAAAAGTACCGCTTTAGTTTTATTTATAGCGTGTTTTTAACATTAGGTAAAATCTAGTTACCATTGTAAAATCAAAAAAGACTAAGGTAGTAATTCATGGGATAATGTGATTAAAAACAATTTAAAATATTTTTGAGAAATAATTTTTGGGAAAATACCGACATTATAACTTCCCTAAACCATTTTTCTAAAATTATGGATCTATTTTCCTTTCGATTGACTTCATAGTATTGATAATGTATGGGTATTTGAAAAAATTATATCCCATTTCTTATATAAACAAAGATCCCCACTTCTCACCCCCCTCACACCAATACCCCATACCTTAATCCAAAAAATAAACCCACAACTCTAATATGACATACTATACACTTTAAGTAGGATACGATCATCTTAAAATACCACCCCTTAGGGACATAACCCCAATATAGAGTACAAAATCCAAGAAGTGATTATATATGTTCCTACCCTACCTTCCCCTTTTATATTTTGATGTAATCATTGTACACCTAAAATTCCAATAACAAATAATAAAACGAAAATACCATTTTCACTATTATACTAATAAGTTATTACATTGATGGTTAAATCATTAACAACCCCTTCATTTTCTCTTATGAAAAGCTGTAATGGAATTCATGCATGTGTGCGGACTACCACCTCCATAAATCATCATGATTAATTTTCATTAACCACCTTAAAAAGATGTTAATAGTGTTGAATTAAATAACTAATTATGATATTTTTAAATTATTTAGGTTATAAAATCCTACGTCATAATATGAAATTTTAGCATTTTTTAGAAAACGAAGTCATCAACCATGTGTATGTGTGAACTACTACCTCTATAAAAAGATTTATTTCTATTTTTATTATTATCATAGACTTACATATATGGTTATGATAATAGGTTTAATTGGAAAATATGATTTTTATTATATAAATAATGTCATTTACAAATATTATAAAAACTGTTATGGATTTCCTCATTGAATGATCAACATTAATTCAATTATATAATTCAAACTTACTAAGAGGAAATTATATTATAAAAACAATGTAATATTTTCATATCAATTAATTATACTTATACATAATTTATAATTATAATATTAAAAAATAATAAACAATAAATGTTTTCATTATTCAATTTGTATAATTCTAATTAAACTAAATCACCTCATAATTATCACGAATCATGGTATGTTCATGTATGGTTCTATTTGAACACATACTTAGAAAATGAATTAAAATTAATACATGATTGGATATGAAAGCGGACAAAGTGATAATAATATTTAAATAAATATTTGATTTTGGTTCTAAAAATTTTACATAATTTTTTAGCTAAATAATTAAGAAAAAAACATTCATTGGTTAAGAAAATCATCAATGTATTTTTGGGATTTCATCTTCAAGGATAGAGTGAAACACTCATAAAGGGAAATTGAATAATCATAAATAATTTTACATAATATATAATTGTTATTTTAATGATTCTTTAAAGATAAAATGTTTAGGAATAAAGAATATTATCCCCACTCCATTGAAACTAGTACAAAAAAGCAAAAATATAAACACCGGTTGTGGAAAAAAAGAAAAAATGTAACTAATATAAAAAAATATAATAAAAAGAAATGAAAACTATAAATAATAATACATATTAATTTTATTATTAAATTTCATACTATGATATTTGTGTTTATTTACATGATTCAAGAGTGTATTTTTTCTAATTGGAAATAAAGGTGCGGTGTTTTATAAAATAAAATATTTTATTTGGGACATAATCACTACAGTTTGACTAATTTATTTCAATATTGATCTATTATAACCTATGATTACTTTATGTGGTATTTACACCTAATTTTATTTTTAAATCATATTTAACAACAAATTCATCTTCCTTGATGAATCAATTATTTTTTGAAATTGAAGTTTTATGAAGAATGATTACCATTTTATTCAAGGTATTTTCAATATATATCCACATTTTAACATATCACCAATTTTATCATTTCCCTAGGGAAAACTAAAACTAATTTTATACTTAATGATCCTTTTATTCACCTTTATTCTTTTAAAAACATTGTTTTCATTATCACTTTTGGGTATCAATATCAGTGTTTTAAAATATTTAAATTTCATTTCCTTACTATGATCATATATTCTTTCATTCTACTTCACATTTTAACATATGTTTTATTTTTGGTATAGGTACCTTTATTGGATTTAGTTTTAAATTACTATTTTATGAAGTATTATCTTCATTTAAATATAATTATTTTCATAATGTGACTTGAAAGAAACATTTTTTTTATTATAACAATAAATTATTTTTATGATTTTTTTGTGATTTCTATACCATTTGAAATGGATTATTCTACAATAGAGTGATCATTACTAAATCCCCCTATATATACATTTTACAAATAACATTTTTTATCATATGTTTTTTACCAAATTATGATGATTTATTAATGTATTTCATTCATAAAAGTTATGCAACCCATTTTTTATCATGATTAATTTGTGATAAAATTAACGATTTGATATTCAGTAGAACTCATATATATAGATGATGATTATTGGGGTTTTATATTCCTCTTAAATATATTTATTATGCTATTATATCACATTTTATAATAAAAAATTTATATAAATGGTTTTTACAAACTAAAATTAGGATATACTTGGATTTCATCTCAAAATAAAGGGTTGACATACAATGGTTGTTGAAAAAATTATAGTTGTTCATTCATTTATTTATTAAATCAATTTTACTATGATTATGTTTGTTACCCTTCTATATAATTTTCCTTCATTTTAGGCTATAGTTAATTTTTATGATATTCCATGTTCTAGTGATATTCCCCTTAAATATTTTATGATCTAATGTTATTTATTTTCATTATATTATTCTAGGCCATTGATTTGGTGATATTCCTTTGGTATTTTTATTTTATTACTAGTTCTTCAATTACAAAACTATTTTTATGATTGTATCATATTACGCCATGATCATTTTCTATTATATTTCTCCATTTCACATGTTATCTTTCACGTTTACTATCTTATAGTTTTAACTAGTGGATAAGTATCCCATTCTAAGAGTTCAAGCTCAACAATTTCCTATGTCTCTATTCCATAGGTTATGATGATTATTTTATTATATAAGAAGTCTAGAATATGTTCTAGAGAATCATATTTATGGATAAACATTCACAAGTATTTCGAAGTAAAATGATTATTTTTATTCTCTCCAAAGAACTAATTTTTTATGTCATTGGATTCTCTAACTATTTGTGTGATGTATCATGAAACCATGGTATCAAAGTATTATTTATGTATATTAACATTGGTTCACCATAGTTTTAATCAAAATAATTATTTATTTATTTATTCATATTATTTTTGTTAAATTTGGTATTGAGGTGAGGTAATCTTAGTAAAAACCCTAAAGATGAGTAAATGTAAAGAATGATATCCGGAATTATATGTAATGTATTGAGTAAGATTTCATTCAATAAATACATCCAATTCTAGATAAAATAATGTGTATTTATTTGTGGCATATATTCACCTAGGGTCAATAATTTAAAAAATGTTTGTTTGGTAATTTACTTGGACATAACTATGATACAAGATTAATGGGTATATGACTACATACCATTTTAGACACACATAGGGGATATTATATTGTTGGATCTTATTAAATTTAAGAAATTCAATAAAATACTATTTTCCTAATTAAATTTATATATTAGGTTGAGAATTGTATGATAACCCAACATTAAGTCACATATGTAAACTTATGGTTGTTGTGATTGAACATAATAAACTGTGGGAAAATATGACAATGTTAAGGTACAAGTGTTTTTAAGGTCTAATTCAATTATTAGTGTGATATTTCCTCCAAATTATTAATTTTTCATCACTCATGTAACCCCTATTATTTTTAGAAATCGATAAAACTAGAAGGAACCATGGGTGTGAGAAAAAATATAGAGATTATCGAAATGAAGGACTCATCGGAATATGATCTTAAGTGATAAATAATGTGATTATTCCAAAATAGTTTTCTTGAAATAGGATTAACATTTTGAGAATAGTCAATTTTATAAATAATAAATATAATAGAAGGGTGGAGACTCAAAAAAGGTCAAGTATTAAAGACGATGAAGGAAATAATGATTCATTTCATATAGGTCAAAAATTCATAATAATTCACAAAGGGAATTTCCTAAAGGGGAATAGATGATTATTTACATGTGGGATATGGGGTCATAGAGCATAAAAATATTCTAGAAAAATGAAGAGCCATATTAACAATATGTTAGTGGAAAATATGCATCCAAAAGAATAACATCCATTATAATACCATATGTGTATAAATCACAGATATTGTGTAATGTAAGGTTAAAATCCCAATAATGAAAAATATTTTATGTGTAAATAACCACCGCAACTAAGGGAATAATGTGGAATATATACAATGATTATTGAGGCTATGGATTTTGAAAACTAAATTACCCACTTTAGAATGTGGATATGGGATCTTTTTTCTGGCCGCTCAATGTTTCCTATATTTGTTTTGTTGGTTTTGGATTTCCGCCTCGAAACGCCCAACGACTCCGTATCCGATGATGGGCGGACCTGCTTTCCAAAGGCAGGCGTTCGCTGGAAGGTCTGGCCCGCAACACTCAAGAACACACATTGGTCGAGAGGATGGGAAGTTGGGCTCATCACACCCTTTTTAGGGGGAAATTATAGCATGTTCCGGGACTCTCTTATAGATTTAAGACGTATTCATATGTTCGCGAATCTTTGGATTATACCCAAACATATTATCCACAGATTTAACCTTAGTGGGAAATGGTCAAATGGATGCAGGGGTTCAGAATCATTTATACCCAAGGATTACCATCCATCATTGGATTAATTACCCCGAAGAGTTGGAACTCGCTTGAGGCGGCACTAGGAGTGGCGTGGTGAACCGATGTGAAGATAATCGGATCGACCGATTGTTAGGCTTGAACCTCAGGGAGGCTTCCTATGTACCCTGCTTAGGAGGCATGGATCAAAGTCCACGTAGATCAGATATGTGTCGGGGAACCGATGTGAAGATGGACTGGGTGGTTCGATGGGTGGTGGTCTTCAACCTCATGGATGCTTCCTACGTACCCTGTCTAGGAGGCAGGGATCAAAGTCCATGTAGTACGCATTGGTTTGGGACTTACACTCTACGGTAGCCCAGAATGATGGATTGGGGCATACACTCTGAGGAGGCCCATAAGGGGATGTCCTGGTCGATGCTTACTCTAAGCCCACGTGATTCATGCTTGGTGTGAGAAACAAGAGGAAATAGGGACCATAGGATTGCGTCGCGAAAGGTGTGTCCATGAGAAGTGGAGTGGGGATTACGCGTGGTGTGGCACATTAAGTCGGGGCTTAATCCTAGGTGGACTCCTGGGGCGATGGATTGGGGCTTACACTCTAAGGAGGCCCAGATGGTCGAGGCTTACTCCTAGGTGGATACCCATGGCAACAAAGCTCAGCGGGAGAGGAAAAGGGGGTGCTCCTATGCCCATATTCTCTCTTGCAGTGCATTAGGGCTTCCTTCTGATGGCTATTTTACCATCTTTGAGGAACCCTCAAAAAGTGGAGGGGAAGAAAGGGGATTCCTGAGCTCAGACTATATATTACTGTGGGAATGTGAACCCATGAATGCTTCAGGAATCTGCTCAAGGGTCGGGGAAACCCCTTCGCCTCTACTTACCGTGGGTATGTGAACTCAAAATGGCGCACTGATGCACCAAAAAGTTACACCATGCGAATACGGTGGCTCTGGTAGAGGCCTCGGGTCGGGGCCGATGAATAGGCTAATGAGGGAGTCGCGGAAGACTTGGATGGATCAGAAGGATTTTATCTTCTCAGGAAATGAGAACACCGAAGTATTTGGCTAGCCACCGAGAGGTATGGGTGGTGGCACCCTTTGAGTGGGGAAGCACCATGTGGATGGAGAAGCTGTCCGCAAACCAGGGTGGTCCACGGACTGATTGGCATCCTGCAAACCGTGGTGGTTCGCGACAGCGGGTTGGATCCGTGAACCAGGGTGGTTTGCAGAGGGTTCCAGGCAGGCAGTGGCAGCCAAGGGCGGCGCTGGTCGGAGGCTCATCGGTCGGGGCTTCACCCGTGTAGGAGAGTGCTACGCGGTGCGACGAATGGTAAAAGGGGCATAAACTCCCTGGTCTGAGGGGAATTCATCTGCAGAGGGGGTATGGTTTGTGGTTTTCCTTGTTTTTGTTATTTTACATTTTTCTTCCACCAAGTTATTATCTGTTTTACCAATTCCTTGTGAATTCATATACCTATTGTGGTTCGCAGATGAGAAATTCACTGCTTTAGAAATCTGAAGACTTCCTTCAACCGATCTCCTTCCGAATCTCTAATCTCTCCGAATCCAATTCCAATTCTCTGACCTCTTTTTCTTTCCCACTTAGTCTCCTTTTATAGAGTGGGGAAAGGGATGTATATGTTGCCAAGAGGCACATTTTGCGGAGGCCCATAACCCAATACCCAATTTACAACTGACTTGGTTAATCCGCGATTCGTGGTGGGTATCAGACGCTTCCCCACCCCCCCCCCCTCGCGAATCGAACTCAGGGAGTGCCCTGCGGCTGCGGAGGGTTTCGCCTCTATTCCGCAAACGATGACAGGTGCGTCTTGAACTGGTCGACGCGGTCCACAGTTGCGGTGGTTCATGATGGTGAACCGGACTGGCGCCCATCCTGCCTCGCGACTGCGGAAGATCTGTGCCTCTGTTTCACGAACAACAATGGTTAGCGGAGGGGGCGCTTCGTGCAGCCTTTCCATGTTGCGTTTCCATGGGACCAGTTCGTGGACCGGTCTTGTTTGTGACCCGTCTTTTATTATTTTCCCCAATTCATTGGTGGATTTGGGTAGAATCTACTTTGCGGATTTTTTAGGACCCTACAAATTCTCCCCATCAGAATGGGGTCCGATCGGAACGAAGAAGAGTCCATTCTGATGAAAAGTGGTCCTGAAACTGAGATGGTTTGCGGTAGAGTGGTGGACCCGGTAGGGGACCACGCCTATAAATATGGGGAGCCATTCATTTGTCCTTTACCGAATTCTTCATGAAACCAGATCTCCTTCGCCTCCGCATTCTCCCTCCTTCATGAAGTTCCTCGTCCGCGAACTGGCAGTGACCTCCGTGAACCATTCCTTCTTCGCGGTTGCCTTCACCCACGGACCAACTTCTCCTCCGTAAACCATTACTCTTAATTAATTAAAAAGAAAGTGATGAAAGGCTGCGGAGGAACTTGCTTCACGGTTTCGATGCTCAGTGGACTAAAATCAATTTAACTTCAAAAGTGTCTGAGTCTCCTGAACTTAATCACTTAAACTCGGGATTGAAATTCCACGGAGTGACTTGGTTCACAGTTTCCTGGCCAATGCTCTACGGGCCAGGGTTTTGCGGACTGATTTCGCGAAGGGCTGGTTCGCGGGATGATGTCATCATGAACTATCCTCTGAGGCCTCCTTGCAGGCTTTACTTATGAAGGATCCTTATTCATATATCAGGCTATTTTTTGACCAGATTTTTATTCTGGACTAACCAATTCTTGGCTCTCATTGTGTGGGGAGAAAATATGGTTCCCCCTCATTCTGCACCAAGGCTTGCTGTAGAGCCCCACTCAACTGGGTCAGAGAGACATTCAGCTATGATTCACAGAGCGGAGGGCATCAAAGAAGACCATAGTCGGTCCATCATTCCTGATGATGGTGTATTGAGGATCCTTCTCTCTCTGAAGCTTCTGAGTTATCCATTATCTAATCGACTCCCACTCTATGGCTTCGATCTTCAAGATGAAGTCCCTATCCCCCCTACATTCTCAGGTCTCCCTTCTACTTTCCTGGAAGTGCCGTCAAAATGCATTCAAGCAAACCATACCCAATCCGGGGAGATAATATCTAATTTTGGTCCGAAAAACACATTTATTCTGAGGGGATCTGTCTGGACCCAAAGCGATCAGTGCACTCAAGACTTTTCTCAGAAATATGTCCATAAAGAATACCCTTCTATTATCAACCTTTCCCGAAGGTATCCTGACACGGGGTGGGTTCCCAGGTGGGATCTTCGGTCTGACGGGATCTTCTCAAATGATTGGGCCTGAGTTTTATGGGTCTATTATCATTTTCAGGAGTCTCCCGATTCACTAGAAGCGGTCAATCTATACTCCACAGTGTTGGATTCACAATTTTTTGTTTACCCACCATCTCTGATCCTACCCGACCTGTTTAGCCGCTGGTGTTCAAGTATTAATACTTTCCACCTTTCCCACGGTGAAGATGACATTAGTCTGTCGGACATCTTCCAGATAGGAGGACTTCTGATTACTGGTGAGATGTATGAAGAATTGTTTCCCACTCCCGATGCATGGGACGATGTTGAACATGTACCTTTATTGGTGGAGCTGTTAGTTACAGAAGAGTAGTCATTGGGTCAGGCATTGCGTGCCTGCTCTCTTATTCCTTATGGTACCTGGATTGTGTTATTTCTGAACACTACTGGTCATGTGCAGAAGATCAAGAACCCCAGGACACATCCTTCTCAGCAGTCACGAACCTCCTGAGGTTCCTACTGGGAGGTTATGGAGGTGAGAAACAACCTTTCATGGGGTTACGAGGTGCACCCTGGTGTGTCTCCTATGCTCCGATTGGCTGGTCTGTTTGATATGTTATTGAGCGGATGGTTCTTTCCTTCCCGGGATGTTAACCCCGGTGTCTGGACCAACACTTTGATGATGGCGGCTAAGTTAGCAGAGGGCCTCCTGGTGAATTTAGTCGTGCCCACTTTGGCCCGTATCTATGAGCTACTGAGCCACATGCAGGTGGGCGGGTCACCATACCGTTTAAGGGGCCATTTCAATTTTTGTACGGCTGGGTGGCGGATCATTGTCGCTGTTATGAGTATCGTCACAACACAACCATCCTGCTTCCTACCATTCGGCCTACCCTACTGGATATATCCGGAGTTCGCATAAAGTCCCTCATCTCTAGTGAAGTCCTTGAGCTTCTGAGGAACTTCTCCCAATTCATCTTCACTCCCTACCCCACCCCTTTTGGCGTCTTAGTTGACAACCGCCGGGGATCCTGGAGAAGCGCTCTTACATGATCTCTCTGCAGGACAGATTTCTGTCTGCACAGATCTATGGGGTTTCTCTGTGTGAGCTGTATATCCCTTATCACTTTTCTCGGCAGTCTGGGTGCATGCAAGTCCAAGTTTCCCTTTCCCTTTATCGGGCTCAAGGACTACACCCAGCCATACTTCCTCAGTGGTGGATGATGCTGACGCGGGAGGGATCTGACGCAATCATTCCCCTGCCTCATACGGGGGCGGCTACCAGCCATTCCAAGGAGTATGCAAAAATATGGGTAAAATACTATCCCTATGGGATCCTAGGTAAGGCTATCCAGTAGGTTCCCAAATCCGGAGGTATGGTGGCTGCTACATCAACCACACCTTCCTCGTTAGCATTAAGGGAGGATCGAATAATGGCTCGTCAATCAAGGTGACTCAGAGAACTTTCCTCTCCTAGCCCTATGATGGCCACAGTTCAGACAAATTCATCCTTCTTGTGCATGTATGAGGATGATCCTATGGTTTTGGGTCCCAGTGAGACCATCCTGGAAGTTCCTCTAGTCAATATCGAGCTTAGGAACTTGGTCCCCAAGCCAAAACCGGGGTTGGAGGCTCCATACATTCCAGCTTCGGAATCAACTTCTAGGGAGCCCACGTCTATGCGGGCTAGCTTGCCATAATTCATTCTCATGTCATCCAGTGAGGATACCAAAGATCCCTGTACCATGGGGGACCATTGGGTAGTGCGTAGGTGGGCCTTGCCCCGAATCTATGAAATCATCACTGAAACCCCTTTAGCTAAAATGTCATCTAAAACTGAAGCTCTTCGTCAGCTCTTCCTGGGTTTGGGGTCAGGTGGCTTTGACTATCAGAAGTTCCATTATCTTGCTTTCCAAGTTGTCTGGGCCCGTGAGGAAGCTGTCACTAATGAATGTATGCTTTCTCACTTTGATGATGGTCATTTTGGGGCCCGAAACTTGGAGGAAACCACAACAAAGCTCTATCAACTGATAGCACGGGAGGAGATCTCTCGAGATCAGGTGGTCATCCTATCCTTCGTGTTGCATGAATGCAAAGAACGGGCCATGATGCTGAGGGATTTGTTATTGGCTATGACTGGTCATCTTGAAGCCACCATAAAAGGGATCAACGATCTCCAAACCGTAGTGGAGTGTATCCATCCTATGGCTGAGGTTGAAACCAGGGAGAAGGCAGTGTTGGAACAGTCCCACAATGACCTTCGCCGTACGGTCGCTGATCTGGTGGAGAGAGCAAGTCAGGATCCTTTTTAACTATCAGAGCCACTTTTGTATCCTCTGTTTCACTTACCCCTCTTCCCCCCCTTTTTTGTGATAGAGAGACCACAGCTTGTGGACGTCCTCCCTTTTTTTCTTCGAACGAAACACAGACTCTGTCAATCACTTGTTGCTGTGAAATTTGATTGTTACTAAGAACAATTATTGTGAAAATAAAAATTCACTAAATTAGAATTAATGATAACTCAAAAAAACAATCTTTAACTTTTTCTTAGACCATGGGGTCCAACAAGCAGAGTTTGACTATTTCTATGGGTTTGTTGGAAAACCCTACAAACTTTTTTCCTTTTTTAATGACCTAATTTTTCCTCAGCCCATTTAGTGTGGACCAAGTGGGTATAACTAGGCTTTTTCATAGGCCGCCCTTTACAGGTTTTCGGCCTAACAGGCTTTGTGACTCTTTCTTTTCTGAGCTGTTTAATGTCCTTCCATCAAGACTATCACTACTGATGTTTTAGGTCGAACAGCTATGACCGAACATGATGGGGCGAGGGCCCCAATGGGGTTCAACTGATTAAAAGATGTCCCTATACTCTTATGACACATGTGGGGGGAAACATGTTTAAATTTGAATGGCATGCAAGGAATGTCTCATGATATAGGAGTTGTGTCAGCGTACAGAGGTAGGAAGAGCGTTGCCTAAGAAAAACATACCTTTGGTGGACGGGCCAGGGGTGATCAATATGCAGAGCCGCTGAGGGCATGGTATGAATTGTCATACAATGGAGTCCTTAAGTCAATGACTTAACCATTTCTGATGGCCGGTGTAGAGACCCGAATCTTGACGTACATGGACAATACATTATTTTTTCAGAATAGTTAATACATAACAAAAACAGACACCCAAGGATCGTAATAGTTTAGTGTATTTGGAAACTCAGAATATAAAAATCTAATCATGTTGAAATATCTTCAACATCTTCCATAACGATCTTCCCCTTTTTGTTTCCTTACCTAAAAACTTTCTCTATTTACTCGGAAAAGTAAAACATAAAAAGGGTGAGCTCAAATGCTCAGTGAGGGAAATCATAGAGAACATAAAACAATCCATAAACATTTGAAAGCAAACACATGAACATGAAATCTAAACATTAAAACCTTGAGAAAAGACATAAATCGTGGATGTAAGTAAGGCATATATCATAATGGAACATCAATCATGATAAAATATAATGCAAATAAAACATCTAATTGTGGAAACCATTCAGCACTTTTTATGATTTCTATAGTAGCCAAGACATTGCTGCCAAGACCATCTTAGTGGACAAAGTCCCTTTCCGAATTGAGTTCACTCCTCGATCCAGTCCTGTATCACTGAACCAGATTAACTTATCGTTTCAGCCATGTCTATCTCATGAGATATATAATCTTTACCCAATGCATTGGAGGGATATATAGGTCCCACCCATCTCATAATGAAATCATTCTTACTTGTTCCACAAAACAAACATACATCATTCATAATAACCAAACGAATAAAATGGGTTTTATAAAAATCATCCCATCATCACATAATCCATATAAAAGAAATGGATATAATTTCATAATAAGAAAAGAGAGACCATGTAAATCATATAGATATTACACTTGAAACATACACATATGAAATAATGTCATCTTAGATGGAAAATGGTTTTGATAAAACACTTGAAATGAATTCTTGAGGAAAATATCCTTTCTTCTTCAAAATCATTTTCTTTTCAAAAAATGTCATGCACTTTTAAAAGGAAAGGTTTTTGTTGAAAATAAACATGCAAACTAGTAGAGGAATCTTTATGAAAATGAGGCGTTATGAAACCGTAAAAATCCATTCGTGTAGTATAAGTTAAAAAATGACATTCTTGTCGTACTTTTACCGGAAAAGTCAAAAAGTACCTCGTAAAAGAAAGATTCCATACATACCATGTAGTAAAAGTAAAAAATGGGTAAATAGGACATTAAAAATACATAAAAACACTTTTAGAAAACATGTACATGGATGATAACAATAACCCCAGTAAATTCTTACGAATAAACAATCTCTGATAAGAACAAGATTTGAAAAGTTATCCCTTACCTTAGGTCTAATATGCTTTGTATGTATCCGAACCTCCTGTATAATGATTTAAATAATTTCATTGACTTATTACAGAATCATATGCATTGTTATGATATCATATATAGTTCACTTATGTCTTTATATTACCCGTTCTTTTGAAAATTCGATGTCAAAGCAGTGTTTTGGGTAAAATAGTTTTATTTATCGTACGTGTTTTGACTTGTTGTTCTTAATATTATTACATATATCCTGATTTAGTTAATTCCAGAATGTAAAACATGATTTATATGTAATATATTTTCATCATATACATATATATATGATATATCGATAAATATAATGAAATACATCATTAATGGAGACAGTAGGTCGTACGTACGCATGAACGCTGTTTTCGTTTCCTTATTGAATTGAATGGAATTAAGTTGATGAAATACATATACATATACATAAATCCAGTATCATTATTATGTAATATATTTCATGATTACTTATTATATATACTTTATAATCATTCATGAATGTTTAACATGGAGAATGAATCTCATCGTGTCGTGGAGACGATAGTCCGTACGTACGCACGAGCGATGATATCATTCCCATTATCGTGGAATTTTATTAAAATGTATGTATACTATTTTAGAATCAATATCAGTTTAAAATAATCAAATATAGTCATTTATTTACACCATTATACCCATCCAAGTAAGGTGGTGGTGGAAAATAGATTACACCACGGCATGGAGACGGTATTCCGTATGTACGCACGTGTGGTGATTTCGTTTTCAGTAGGATGGATAGATGGTGAATTAGGGTTGTTTAATAGTTATAATAACATATCAGTATATGAGTGATACTGATGTTATTACTTCATAATGAAACAAATAAATAAGAATAAGTGGAAGAAGAAATAAATTTTAATGAATCGGTAACGGACATTACCTCTTCTTTGAAGCGCCTCTTTGAGACCTCCTATTAGGGCACCAAAATTGGTCTTTAAAGATGACCAAGACCTCTAGGATGTTTCTAGGGAAGAGTAGAAGATAATTTGGCAGGGGTTGACGAGTTTGAAGGCACAAAGTGGTGTGAGGAAAAGAGGGAGGAGGTTCCTTTTTATAAAGGAGGAGAGGGGCACCTTTGGAAAAACTAAAAATATTATTTTATTATAGAGTTATATTCAGTTTTTAATAGATCCAAATTGATTTATTTCAAAGATACGGTGGGGATTGGTCGAAATCCTCTCATCCAAGAGAATTTAGACAAGTGTAGGTTTCTATTATAACCTTATCATTTAGATTTAACTTAAAGTTAAATAATTTTTCTTTTACCGTGTATTCTTGTTTTATTACACTATAAGGTTAATAAACATACTATAACAAGACAAACGAACCCCAAGTGGTTCATTATTAATATATATATCCTTATAAAATTCATTTTCCTGATCCTTATATTTTTAGGAATAATATAACAATTAATAATATATTATTTGTTTTCAAAACTATTTTATGTCAATTTTGACACAATTTGGTACATGATTTTTTTTGAAAATCATAACGACATGATTAGTTCTAAAAAAGTTACTTAAATCGATAATAACATTTCTTATTAACCTATAAAATTATTGTAATTCATATAAAGTCTCAAATTTCATTTATTTGGGTATTTATAACATCAATTATGTCAATATTTCATTAATAAGATAATTACTGCATCATCTTTGTGTCATAAATAAATTAAATTATTTAACATCTAAAAATTACAAATAAAATTTCATTATGTAGGAAATATTTTTAGATTTCTAATGAATATTTATAGTCGAATTTATCTAATGTATAACTCTATATTAAAAATTATTTAGTTATTAAACTTTGATTTAACTATTTTAACCCTTCTTTAAATAAATTAATAATAAATGTCCTAATCTAATCCAAGTAGGTCTAAATGGTCATATTTTTTTCCTATGGTTGTTTTTGGTCGAATTACACTTATCCAACAGAATTATAAATGTGTTAGGGTAATAATAATATCATTTTTACCCTTAATTACCCTATTTACTTTTAACCGTGGTAAACAAAGGTAAAAAGTTAATATTCACCGAAAATTATTTTCATCTCATTGAACCACATTTTAGTCTTTGATATTAACCGTTTCTCTCGGATTTTCAAAATTTCACTCACAGAAGCGAAAAAATTATGTTTTATGTGAATTTCAAAATTCTCCTAGGAGGTGGGTAAAAGACGGTGAAAAGTTCGATAAACTTTTTATATATCTAAAATTATTATAAAATGACTCCAATGAATTGAATTGAACATATATAAGTATTATGTATCAATTTTGACCTAAAATAAATTTAAATAAAATAAATAATTCTTTAAATAAAAAGTCCGGTTTTAAATAGTAAGTTAGTGTTTTCACTATTCATCAAAAAATGAAAGTTTTCAGAAAAATACCAAAATTTAAACCTAGGATAATTTCAATATTCCAAATCCAAAAATGAAGTCCATTTTGAAAGATAAAATTTATAAAATTTCAAAAAGTGGGTATTACTATTCATAACGGCTAGTTTTAATAATATTATAACCAAATATCATGGTTTAGTGAAACCCGATACTGCGTACAACACATGTTATCGAGGAAAGACGTGATTGCATGTAATGAAAGCCATGTCAGGGTTATGTGTTGTGAAATATCCCTTTGATGTAGCGTACAACACAAGACATCACTGAAATTAAAACGAATATTTTTCATTAAATCTTGGGTTGTTACATTCTACCCCCCTTAAAATGAATTTCGCCCTCGAAATTCATCAGGGTTATAAATCGTTTACTATTCATAGAAACCCACATCATAAGAAGGAATATTATAAGTTAATTTTAAAAACTAAGGTATGAAATGTAACGATTACCTAAAGTAACTCAACACTGGGTTTCCATATAAGAGAACATAGGTGAAAATATGGAAATGGAAGAAAAATCTATCCATCAAGTTCTGATGGAGAGTGGTAGAGAACATGGCTACGAAAAAGACATCAATCACAAAGTAATAGATTTGTTATGATCTAAGGTACCATATGATTCATCTGATATAAGGGCACTAGGACAACATTTTTTGTTTTCAAGATCATTTCCCTAAAGTTGAAGAATTTGATTTGGAATAAATACTTACATTATTTTGGTACAATCTCACTGTTGTTCGTGCCTTGAACAATTTCCACTTAATCTATTAAAGAAATGAAGTTGAATTTGTTATTCGTGAAGTGTTAGTACATAATATGATAGAATGGCGGGTCATTCCATCTGTCTCAAAAAAAAGGTTAGAAAACATTATTAAATATACATAAGTCGATATATAGTGAGATTAATCATATATGGTTCCTAAAATGGACTTATACATCATATATCATACTGCTTAATATAATAAAACTAGTTTATACTAAACAGGGACTTCCTGTAGGCCAGTGGTAGGCGATAAAGGCCTGTCGCATTTCGGTTGTGGGTTCAATATCCACAGCCTTGTCCGACGTAACGGGTTGTCGTCCTTCATGAAGGTTATCCTTTTTTCCAAAAATACATTATTATAACTTTCCATCAATAATATCGAAAAAGTTTTAGCCTTAAACAATACTAACTTATGTCCAACATAATCCATTCAAATTTTTCGGATTATCAAAAATAATATTGTCCAATCTCATATTATAAAGAAAATGATTTCTCAAAATGTCATTAACCGAGCATGTGAATACCATCATTTATCCCCCATATATCTTTCTTGTCACATTCCAATCATGTGAATACCTTAATCATTTATTCTCTTGAAAAATAAATACCCATTAAACCTTAGTGAAAACATGAATGTTGTCAAAAAGTTATCTCTTTCCACATATCAAAATCCAAAAATTCTATATCCTCAAACCATGATATAACCTTCTCCTTATATTAGTCATGAGCTCATGAATACTATCAAACATTTAGTTTTCTCTTTATCCCTTCATTATGCGCATATCATCTACTTTCCGAAAATACCTGAATAACCTTTCATGGTTACTGGTACCATTCATCATACACTTTCAAAACATAAGGAAAGACAACAGATTAACAATCCTTATATGTCTCTTTATTCCATAGTACCATGAGATTACTTATACAACATTACACTTGATAGACATGTAATCTTTCCGCTACCTTCTTAAACCATTGAACGAGCTTCAAAAATTCTTTCTTCTCACATATCTTTTGTAGTCTCTTCATCATTATCAACATAAATACTACCCATACGACCATACTGATTCTCTTCATTCGACTTTCCCTTAGGGAATTGGTTTTCATAATGCTCGTACATTCCACATTTAAAACATTTAACCATTGTTGATTTCATAGCAATACCATTATCCTCATCAATGGTGTTAACTGAACCTTTTCCTTCGCACTTACTGGATTTGTGTCCTTCTTTTCCACACCCAAATCATCTTCTAGTTCCTTTGAAACATTCTCCTTGATGAATCATCCCACATGATTTACATAGGGGAAATTGAACTTTCATTCCTCTATGATCATCATGAAACTCCATCTTTATATTACTAGCTGAGTCAGGAAGCTTTCCAAATTTGAGTTTATTGATCATATTATGAGATTGCTGATTCGACATAATAATAATGTTTGGACTTACAAACCCCATTTCATTTGGTTTCTCATGAAGAATATCATTCCATTGTCCATCATATCCTCCATTATCGTGAATCATCTTATTTCCAACCATTTACTAAAACCCAAAAAGAATAGTGTGAGAGGTAAAAATCAGAATAAAGGGGGAGTAACTTCAATATCTAACATCTTAGGTTTGTCCTAATATTGTTACCATAATTCTAGGACTATAACCTATACTTATACATAACCTTAGGGATATCCCTAGACATACCTTAGAAATATCTCTAGGGATCTCACTAACGTTTTCGCATCCTTGTTTCCAAAGGTTAACTAAACCATTCCTCTGATACAAACTATAGAGACCCAAAGCTTGACGTATATGGACAATACATTACTTTTGCGGAATACTTAATACATAACAAAATAATACACACAAAGATCGTAATAGTTTAGTGTCTTTGGAAACTCGGAATATAAACATCTAATCATGTTGAAAGATCTTCAACATCTCCCATAACGATCTTCCCATTTTTTCCCTTAACTAAAACCTTTCTTTATTTCCTGGGGAAAATAAAACATAAAAAGGGTGAGCTGAAATGCTTAGTAAGTGCAAATATAGAGAACATAAAACAATCCATAAACATTTGAAAGAAAAAACATGAACATGAAATCTAATCATTAAAACCTTGAGCAAAGACATAAATCGTGGAATTACATAAGGCATATATCATAATGGAACATCAATCATGATAAAATATAATGGGAATAAAACATGTAATTTTGGAAACCATTCATCACTTTTTATGATTTCCATAGTAGCCAAGGCATTACTTCCAAGATCATCTTTGTGGACAAAGTCCCTTTCTAAATCGAGTTCACTCCTCGATCCAGTCCTATATCACTGAATCAGATTAACTTACCGTTTCAGACATGTCTATCTCATGAGATATATAATCTTTACCCAATTCATTGGAGGGAGATATAGGTCCCACCCATATCATAATGAAATCATTCTTACTTTTTCCACAAAATAAACATATGTCATTCATAATAACCCAACGAATGAAATGGGTTTCATAAACATCATCCCATAATCACATAATCCATATAAAAGAAATGGATATCATTTCACAATAAGAAAAGAAAAACCATGTAAATCATAGAGACATTATACTTGAAATATACACATATGAAATAATGTCATCTTAGATGGAAAATGGTTTTGATAAAACACTTGAAATGAATTCTTGAGGAAAATATCATTTCTTCCTCAAAATCATTTTATTTTCAAAAAATGTCATGCACTTTTAAAAGGGAATGTTTTTGTTGAAAATAATCATGTAAACTTGGAGAGGATTCTTTATTAAATTGAGGCGTTATGAAACCGTAAAAATCCATTCATTCCGTATAAGCTAAAAAATACATTCTTCTCGTACTTTTGACGGAAAAGTCAAAAAGTACCTCGTAAAAGAAAGATTCCATACATACCATGTAGTAAAAGTGAAAAATGGGTAAATAGAACATTAAAAATACATAAAAACACATTTAGAAAACATGTACATGGATGATAACAATAACCCCAGTAAATTCTTACGAATAAACAATCTCGGATAAGAACGGGATTCGAAAAGTTATCCCTTACCTTAGGTCTGATATGCTTCATACATATACAAACCTCCTATATAATGATTTAAATAATGTCATTGACTTATTACGGAATCATATTAATTGTTATGATATCGCATATAGTTCCCTTATGACTTTATATTACCCGTTCTTTTGTAAATTCGATGTAAAAGCAGTGTTTTGGGTAAAATCTTTTGATTTATCGTACGTGTTCTGACTTGTTGTTCTAAATGTTATTATTGTTATCCTGATTTACTTAATTAAACAATTTAAAACATGATTTATATGTAATATATATTCATCATATACATATATATATGATAGATCGATAAATGAAATGAAATACACTGTTCATGGAGACGGTAGGTCGTACGTACGCATGAACACTGTTTTTGTTTCCTTATTGAATTGAATGGAATTAAGTAGATGAAATACATATATATATACATAAATCCAGTATCATTATTATGTCATATATTTCATGATTACTTATTATATATACTTTATAATCATTCATTAATCATTAACATGGAGAATGAATCTTATCGTGTCGTGGAGACGGTAGTTCGTACGTACGCACGATCGATGATATCATTCAAATGATCGTGGAATTGTATTGAAGTGTATGTATAATATTTAAAAATCAATATAAATTTACAATAATCATATATAGTTATTTATTTACACCATTATACCCATCCAATTAAGGTGGTGGTGGAAAATAAATTACACTATGGAATGGAGACGGTATTCCGTACGTACGCACGCACAGTGATTTTATTTTCCGTAGGATGGATAGATGGTGAAATAGGGTTGTTTCATAATTATAATAACATATCAGTATATGAGTGATAATGATGTTATTACTTCATAATGAAACAACTAAAGTAGAAGAAGTGGAAGAAGAAATAAAGTTGAAAGAATCGATAACAGACATTATCTCTTCTTTGAAGCGCCTCTTTGAGACCTCCTCTTAGGGAAATAAAATTGGTCTTTGAGGAATACCAGGACCGCTAGGATGTTTCTCGGGAAGTCTAGAAGACAATTTGGCAGGGGTTGGCAGAGAATGAAGGCTCAAAGTGGTGTGAGGAAGAGAGTGAGGAGGTGCCCTTTTATAAGGGAGGAGAGGGGCACCTTTGGAAAAACTAAAAATATTATTTTATTATAAAGTCATATTCGGTTTTTAATAGCTCCAAATTGATTTATTTCTAAAATAAGGTGGGGATGGGTCTAAATAATCTCATAAATTATAATTTATAAAATTTTAGGTTTCTATTTTAACCTTATCATTTAGATTTAACTTTAAGTTAAATAAATTTTCTTTTACAGTGTCTTCTTGTTTTCTTACACTATAAGGTTAATGAACTTACTATAACATGACAGCAAAACCCCAAGTGGTTCATTATTAATATATATATCCTTATATAAGTCATTTGGCCGAAACATAGATTTTTGGAAATAAAATAACTATTAATAATATAATAATTATTTTAAAAACTATTTTATGTCAATTTTGACACTATTTGGTACTTGATTTTTGTGAAACTCATAACATCATTATTAGTTCTAAAAAAGTTACGTAAATCAATAATAACATGTCATATTAACCTATAAAATTAGTGTAATTCATAAAAATCCTAAAATTACATTTATTTGGGTATTTATAACATCAATTATGTCAATATTTCATTAATAAGATAATTATTTCATCATCTTTGTGTCATAAATAAATTAAATTATTAAATATCAAAAAATTACAAATATAATATCATTATGTAGGAAAGATGTTTATATTTCTAATGAATATTTATAGTCTAATTAAACTTATGTATAAATCTATATTAAAAATGATTTAGTTATTGAACATTGATTTTAACTATTTTAACCCTTCTTTAAATAAATTAATAATAAATGTCCTAATCTAATCCAAGTGGGCCTAAATGGTCATATTTTATTCTTAAGTTTGTTTTTGGTCGAATTACACTTATACAATAGAATTAGGATATTTTTTAGGGTAATCATAATATCATTTTAACCCTTAATTACCCTATTTACTTTTAACCGTTGTTAAAAAAGGTAAAAAGTTACTATTCACCAAAAATTATTTTCATCTCATTGAACCACATTTTAGTCCTTGATATTAACCGTGTATCTCAGATTTTTAAAATTCCACTCAAAAAAGTGGTAATGTTAAGTTTTATTTGAATTTCCAAATTCTCCTAGAAGGTGGGTAAAAGACGGTGAAAAGTTCGATAAAATTATTATATATTTAAAATTTTTATAAAATGACTTCAATGAATTGAATTGAACTTATATAGATATTATGTATCGATTTTGACCAAAAATAAATTTAAACAAGATAAATAATTATTTAAATAAAAAGTCTGTTTTTAAATAGTAACCCAGTGTTTTCACTATTCATCAAAAATTTAAAGTTTTCAGAAAAATAAAAAAAAACTACCCTAAGCTAATTTCGATATTCTGAATCCAAAAATGAAGTCCATTTTGAAAGATAAAATTTATAAAATTTCAAAAAGTGGGTATTACTATTCACAATGACTAGTTTTAATAATATTATAACCATATATCATTGTTTAGTGAAAACTGATATTGCGTACAACACATGCTATCGAGGAAATTCACGATTGCATGTAATGCAAGCCAAGTCATGGTTGCATGTAGTGAAATCTCTCATTGGTGTAGCATAAAACACAAGGCATCAATGAAATTAAAAATAATATTTTTTATAAAATCTCGGGGTGTTACAGCCGAGGGACTTCATGGAAGCCCAGCTCATGGAAACCACGATGGGTGGTTTGGGAAAAAAATGAAAACCACGGGGGGTGGCTCGGAAAGGGTATGTGATGTCTGAAAGGTTTTGAGAACATCTGTATCAATCCAGAGTGTGGAAGCAAGGTTCATATCCTACACATTTATCTAGCGTAACGGACGGTTGGGGCTCGGGGCAGTTTAAGGTCATGCCGCTGGGACATCATCTAAAATGGAACAACTTCTCCTGGTTCTCCGTAATCTTGTTAAAGACGTTCCGAAAAATTTAGGTATGATTATGGAAGAGGTTGGTAAACTATAGCTCAGAGTGTTTCCGAATCTCGTGACAGAAATAGGGGCTCAGAGGCCAAGAGGTGTACGGAGAGAAGCATTGCCTATGGAAATTTTGCCTTTGGTAGATGGGTCAGGGGCGATCAATATGCAGAGCCACTGAGGACATGGTATGCATAGTCGTACAAAGGTGTCCTTATGTCAAAGACTATCCCCTTCTGATAGCCGAGAAACATCAGAAAAGTTGAGATTTGGGATTACCTGGGGTGGATTATGAGAGTTCGGCTTTTTCTGAGTACAGAGTATGGCTTAGGATGAGAGGGGGCCAAAATATGGGGCAAATATCTGGACTAAACTTCCCGAGAATGGGTGAAGTAATTATTTCTCACCCGTGTGTGAGGTAGTGGTTCGTGTAGTTCTGACTCGTGCACTGTAGGATGGAGAAAATCCTTTGTTTCTCATTGAACCCATGACGAGTATGACAGTGTAATTTATCTTCATGTGGTTGGAACATATTCTGTGCAGTTTAGCATCATTCAAAAAGAATGAGAGGCATTTTTTAAGGTTGTTGTGCAGTTTAACGTCGTTCAGTAAGGATGGGGGGCATTTTTTTTGAGCCTGTAAAAACGCTTATGGTTGGAGGCATTTCCCTGGATGGTTAATGCTTGGCCTTTGTAGTTTCATGCCATGCGTCCAAGATATCTCGTGCAGTTTAACTTCATGCAGCAAGGACGTAGTTGCGAAGGCCTCTCTTCTTCAGAATATAACTGGGCTTGTATACCTCAACATGCCCCAGACATGGGGTGAGGGGGGGGGGGGTTGATTGGTGTAAATCATGGTTCTGGGGATTTTTGGATTAGGAGAGGTGATATGGTGGCTTTGAGGCCGGTAAGAGTATAGAGCTAGGAAGAGAATCACCTGTGGAAATATTGCCTTTGATAGATGGGCCAAGGTCTATCAATATGCAGATCCGCTGAGGGAATGATATGCATATTCATGCAAAAGTGCCCACGAGTCAATAAATTTCCACTTCTGATGGCCATGAATGGTTATGAGGATCCACAATTATGCAGGCCATGAAGTATGTCATTTGGCAGGGGAATATCTGTACATGTCAGGGATATTCATCCCTGGTTGCTTGTTGAGTTTCAAAGAGACCCCTACGCTGATCTTTTCTTTTTTTGTGCGCGGGGGGTGTTCCTTCATACCATTCAGTTTAACGGCATGCAGTAAGGACGAAGTACTCCTACTTTATCAGTCATAGTGATCAGACCATTGGGTGACTATTGCGGTAGTCACTCAAAGGATAACTGAGTCAACATTTTCTGATATACTTGGATCATGGTGGGGGATGAAGGTTGTAAACTGAAAATTTGAGTTTTCCCAGATCAAGAGGTGTGGAGTGGGGGCTCTGAGGCCAGTAGGCGTACAGAGCTAGGAAGAGTACCGCTCGAGGAAATCATGCCTTTGATGGACGAGCCAGTGGCTATCATTATGCAGATCCGCTGAGGGCATGGTATGCATATTCGTACAATGGTGTCCCTAGGTCGAGAACATTCCACTTCCATTGGCCATGAATGATTATGAAAATCCGCGATTTCTCATAGTGCAGCTTTCGACACTTGGGGATAATGGTGTCCGGGTATACAAGAAACATATTCACTGTAATTGGCCGTTGAGTCAAAGTATCCTAGTCCTGGCTTGATGTTTGTTGATGCAGGTCGCTATGTGAACCACTGACAGACACATAGGCTAGCCAAATAGGGATACCGTGACAATACCTGGATGTGAAAAGTAGAATGAACATGTAAACCACTTCTCCATAAACATCTGGATCAGGAGGTACGGTATGGGGGCTCTAAGGCCGGTAAGCGTATGGAGCTAGGAAGAGTGTCGCCTATGGAAATATTGCCTTTGCTAGATGAGCTAGAGGAGATCATTATGTAAAGCCGATGGGGGCATGGTATGCATACTCAGGCAAAGGTGTCCACGGGTCGATGACTTTCCACTTCCGATGGCCATGAGTGGTTATGAAGATCCATAATTATCCGGGTCATGGAGTCTGATGTATGGAGAGGATGCATCCAAATGTGCACGGAGTATCTCTATACTTGTATCTCCATGTGTCTTGGGTGGGTCGTGACGAAGTCCGTGCAGTTTAACATCATGCGGTGAGGATGAAGTTCGTGCAGTTTAATGTTAGGCGGTGAGGACGATGTCCATGCAGTTTAACGTCATGCAGTAAGGATGGATTATACACCCCATGTAGGTATGGTCTGTACATGGGGGAAGGTGCATTTTTAACATTATTGTTCGTGTGGTTTAACATCATGCGGCAAGGACAGAGACATACACCCCGTGCAGGTCTAGCCCATACATGGGGAAAAGAGAGAATTTTTTTAAAAAATTTTGATATCCATGTTGTTTTACGTCTTACGGTAAGGATGATAAGTACACCACTTGTCGGTCTGGTTCACACATGGGGGGGATTTTTTTTCTTCAGGGGGCTGGGCCATGACTGGGGATCCAGGCGTCGCTACGTATCTTGTGAGGGCAGTAATCAAGCCATGAGTAGTTCTCTAAAATCTGTGCAATTTAACGTCATGCGGTGAGGATGGAGTCCATACAGTTTAACGTCATGTGGTTCGGAAGAGGGGTATTATTAGATTCTGTGCAGTTTAACGTCATGCGGTGAGGGTGTGATACTCCTAGTTTAAGGTCATAGAGTTTGGACCGTTGGGTGCTTGGTAGTTAAATGTCATGCTGTTCAAAAAATGAATACACCCCGTGCAGGTCTGGACCATACACGGGGGGAAGGGAGCATTCTTGAGTCTTATTATCCGTGCAGTTTAGCGTCGTGCGGTAAGGATGGACCCCATGCAGTTTAACATCATGCGGCGAGGACGTGGATACACCCCGTGCAAGTCTGGTCCGTACACGGGAGAATGGGAATTTTTGTTTTTCTTTTTGGGGTGGCTGGGCCAGGGTGTTGAAGCCTGGTGTCACTACGAATCCTGCAAGGGCAGGAATCAAGCCACACATAGTTCTTTGAAAGATGACACACCCCGTGCAGGTCTGGTCCGTATACAGGGGAAGAGTGGATTTTTAAATCTTCTTGTCTGTGCAGTTTAACTTCATGCTGTGAGGAAGAAACACTCGTAGTTTAAGGACACAAAGTTTGGACCATTGGGTTCTTGGCAGTTTAACATCATGTATCTTGGACAATGAATAAACCCCGTGCAGGTCTGGCCCATACACAGGGGTAAGGGCATTGTTAACTCTTATTATTCGTGCAGTTTATCATCGTGCGGTAAGGATGTACTCTGTGAAGTTTAACGTCGTGTTGTAAAGATGTTCTTCGTGCAGTTTAACTTCGTGAAGTAAGGATGTACTCCTTATTGGTATCTATAGAGAATACTTCTTCAGGAATATCGTATTGGTAGGATCCGTGGTGAATTTCTCGTCCATGGAGATCAGGGCATATTCTCTATTGGAGTAGACCTTGTGTACAACATATGGTCCCTCCCACTTGCGCTCCATCTTTGGAGGCTTCTTTCCAGGTATGATTGGGGTTCGGAGTACCAACACTAATTATCCTTCCAAGAAGGACTGTAGGTGAACCGTTTTGTTGAAGGCTCGTGCGATCTGGTTCTCGTAGACTTCCAGGTGGTGCAGAGTGTGCAGCCGCTTCACATATAGCTATTTCAATTCACATAGCTGCTTTTCTGACTGCTCATCATCAGATAATTGATCACAGATGGAAACACGGAGTGAGGGAAGTTGGAGTTCAATGGGCAGGACCACCTCTGTGCCGTACACCAATGAGTACGGGGTAGACTGAGTAGCAGTGCGGATTGTGGTTTGATAAGCCCACAATGCATGGAGGAGTTTATCCGGCCATGACTTCTTGTGTTTTTCCACCATTTTCTGAAGGATATTGGACATGGTCTTGTTGAATGCTTCTATTTGTCCGTTGGCCACTGCATGGTAGCGGGATGAGTGGTTAGCCTTGATACCATACTCGTGGTATAGCTTTTCCAATTCAGCAGAGCAGAAATTGGTGCCATTTTCCATCAGTATGGTATGAGGGACACCAAATCTGGTGATGATATTTGTCTTCATGAAGATAGAAATATTTTGTTCCCCAAACTCCTTGAGGGGTATGGCTTCTGCCCATTTGGAAAAGTAGTCGGTTTCCGTGAGGATATACTTCAGCTGTTTGGCTGTGGCGGGAGGGTATGGTCCCACGACGTCCACCCCCCGATGGAAAACGGCCAGGAGTACTTATCTTGATGAAGTAACTCTAGGGGTTGGTGTATGAAGTTGGCATGAATCTTGTATGAGTGGCATTTTGCGGTAAAATACTCACAGTCTCGTGCCCCTTTGGGCCAATAGTACCCAAGCCTTCGAACCTGATGGGAAAGCTTGGTCCCTAGTTGATGTGCTCCACACGATCCTTCATGTACTTCAGTCATGACAGCAGCAGTCTCTTCTCCATCAATGCACCTAAGGATCACTCCATCAAGGCCTCATTTGTAGATGACCTCTTACTGACCCGTGCCGCCATATATGACAAAACTGATTGCCCTTCTCCGTATTTTCTCACGTGCATCCCTGTCTGATGGAAGCTCTCCCCGTTGAAGGTAGTCCATGATGGGGATCATCCAGCCGGTGGTAGTAGCATATGGGTCGGGGACAGGACTGACCTCATGGATTTCTTATGTCTTATCTTGAACAAATGGCAATACAATTCGATGATGAGCAATGCTGATGACCATTTCATCCCAGTCTGGGTCGGCTAGGGCTGTGGCCGCATTGGCTAATGCATCAGCCTGAGCATTCTGAGACAAAGGAATATAAGTCAATGCTGGTTCTTTGGAGAACTCGGCTATTATCCCTCATACATGGTCAAACAAGGGGATCATCTCCTCCTTTTTAATAGCATAGTCACTATTGACTTACTTGATGACTAGCTCTGAGTCTCCTTTTACCTAAAGGTGTTGTACTTGTGCCTTGAGTGCGAGCTCCAGGCCTGCAATGAGAGCTTGATGTTCCCCTTCATTGTTTGTACATCCCTCTGACAGGAGGAAGGAATATGGAAAAACTGCCTTTTCTGGGGATACGAGTATTATCCCCAGACCCACTTTGTCGAATCCTGGGTCCTCCATCCTCTTCCCGGTGGGGCTTCGGGACGCGCTGTCAAAGTACATTTTCCATGCTGGGATCTCCTCTTGAACTAGGAAGATACCTTCATCATGTAGTTCTGCGTCCAGTGCAGTGGTCCATGTTGATGGGTGCTCTGCCAGAAATTTTGCTAATGCCTAGCCCTTGATGGATTTCTGAGGCACGAACCGGATGTCAAACTCTTGCAGGATGACCACCCATCGAGATAGGCATCCGGTTAGCATCGGGCGACTAAGGATGTACTTGAGCGGGTTACTCCGTGAGATCAAATGGACTTCATGATGCTGCATATAATGTCACATCTTTTGAACCTCGAAGACCAAGGCCAGACTAATCTTCTCGATATTTGAGTATCGAGTCTCAGAATCAGTCATGGTACGATTGAGGTAATAGAGTCTGTTTTCACTACCGGCATCTCTCTTTGGTGCAAGGAAGGCTCCTAGTGACCATTCTAGCGCCGTGACATATAGAATGAGAGGTCTTCCTTTGACCGGGGGCATGAGCACTGCTGGGCTTAATATGTACTTCTTCAAGTTGTCGAACGCCTCTTGGGAGTCTTCCGTACATTGGTACGTGACCCCCATATTCATTAACCTGGTGAAGGGAAAACATTTACCTTCCAGGTTGGCTATGAACCTCCTTATATAGGCTAGGTGTCCTTGGAATCCCCTCAGCACAATGAGATTTTGGGGAGGTGGTAGGATCAGGATAGCCTTCGTCTTCTTAGGGTCGACTTCGATGCCACAATGGCATACGAAGAAGCCAAGGAATTTCCCTAAGGTAACACCAGAGGCGCATTTGATGGGGCTCATCTTCAAGCTATGCCATCAGAGCTTGTTGAAGGCAGTCTCAAGGTCTGACAAGTGATCCGAGCGCTATCTGGATTTGACCAGTAGGTTATTTATGTAACATTCAACGAATTTCACTAGGAACAACTTAATGTTTTGATGAATGGAACGCTGATACGTGGTGCCAGTATTCTTGAGACCAAAGGGCATGACCCTGTAACAGAATACCCCTTGAGGGGCCCGGAAGGCAGTGGCTTTTTTGTCTTCTCTGGCCATCCTGATTTGATTATATCCAGAATAGCCGTCCATGAGGGATAGAGCCTCGTACCCAGCTATCACATCAATTAATAATTCGTTTATTGGAACCGGGAAGTCATCTTTCGGACAATGCCAATTAAGGTCTTTGAAGTCAATACAGACACAGATTTTTCAGTTCGTTTTCTTGACGGGGATGACATTGGCCAACCAAATGGGGTATTGGACCTCTCGAATGAGGCCTGCTTTAATGAGATTATTGACGTCAGCCTTTATCTTGGAAGCATGTGAGGGGTGTGTCCTTCTAGAGGCCTGTTTGTAGCCCCAGTGGTATTCTGGAAGACCCAGGTGATGCGTCGCTACCTCGGGATCATGTCCTGGAATTTCTGTGTAATTCCAGGTGAAGACATCCCAGTGTTTCCTTAGGAAAGAAGTATATACTTCATGTTCCTCGGGTGACATGGCCTCACTAATGAGAGTGGGCCTTGTGTCTTCCTCGAAACCCAGGATTATTTCCCTAAGTTCTTCCATAGTGGTGGAGATACCTTCCTCAAATGTGGGAGTTTCATCCTTGAGATCCTCCCCCTCTTCTTCTCCCAAATCCTCATCTTCTTGGTCTGATGAGGAGAGAGCTCCTGTCACGAGTTATTGGATGTCCGGAGGTGAGGTGTCATGGGTGTCCTTGCTCGAGCTTGCTTCCCCTGATTGAGGGTCCGTGGACATTACCACATTGTCACACTCAACCGTTATGGCTGAATTCATGAGGACATCCGAGTACATGTCCGAACTTGAACTCCTACCATCCACGTGGTTGATGAGCATGACATAATCTCTGCCAAGCTACCTGAGGGAGTCGTCAAGAACCATTTCCAGGCTATTTGGAGTGGGGATCCCATCGACACCATCGACCAAAGGCTTCTTTTTCTTTTGCTCGTATAACCTGAGGTCAATGTAATGTTACTCAGAGAGATCAAATGGGTCCCTGTCAGCGTGCAATGTCCCACATTGTCCATTGACGCAGTACGTGATACAATGGTGATAGGATGAAGGAACGACAATGTTCTTATGGAGCCACAACCTTCCCAGGAGGGCAATGAATGTTGTACTCTGCCGGACCACCAGGAATTCCGTGTTGGCTACCAGGTCATCAAAATGGGTCTTTAGATTTATCTGTCCCATTGGCTTCTGCTCACTCTTATCGTAACCCAACAGAGTTGTGACTGAGGGAATTAGATCGTCCTCACTATAGCCCAACTTACAGAGTGTCTGTAGAAGAAGGAGGTTAACTCCGGTGCCATTATATATAAAGAAATTCCGGATCTCAATACCATTTAGTGTGACGGACACATATAGTGGTATGATGTGTCCTTGAATGATGGCATCTTCATTCTGATCGGTGAAGGAAATCACCGCATTGCATTCAGTCGGGTCAGTCTCCATCCGGTAAATTTCGGCGGCGGCTACCTCGGCTTGAAACTCCTGGGGGATTATCAAAGATTCTATAAACACCCCCCTGAGGTCTGCTGATAGACTCAGGGCATCCAGGATGGATATCTTGGCTGATACCAATTCCAGCTACTTAAGGATATCGTATTTCTACACCAGTGGCTGACGCTTCTCCGTTGGTGGGAGAGTTTTAGCGGGTTCTTTGGGAGCTGGAGCATTTGGCGAGGAGGGGCAAGCCGCAGGGATGGATGTCTATGGTGTTCCTACATTTTGAGGACTTGGCCTCGCCGGTCTGTTTGTGTGAACTAGGCGACCAGACACTTTCTTCTCCTCTGGTGGGTATCGTAGAACAACAGGGCCAGAGCGGTCTCTTGTGGAGGTGGAGGGGCATTCCTTCTCCTGCTGAGTCCGTTTAAGGGCCCTCCCACGGGTTTCCACGATATTAATGGTTTGGGACGGGGTCTAGCCGTAGGGTTGGTTTCGGCCATGGTTGTGCCTCCCCTAGTATCCTCTGCCTCTGGGATTCCTTCGCCTGGCTCCTCGTGTAGGGAACTGAGGTTCGTAACCATACCCTTCGTCAGGGAATGATTCCATGAGATTGATGATGTTGATAGAACCATAGATTGGCTCTTCACCCTCTGACAGATCAACCTGGTTGGTTGTCTCTAATGGTATCGTTTGTCAGGTCGGTGCCTGTGGCGCCATGTTCGAAGGCATAAAATCTTCCAAGGTCGGGACTAACTTTGGCCCCGTCGCGGGTTACTCCTCTTGCGATTGTTTCCTCCTTCGATTACTCCCGGATGACCGACTTGTGGAGGATTTTGAAGCCGATGTTTTCGATTGTGAAGCATCGGGGGCTGTTGGTGGCAACATTGGCTACTGTAGTTGATCTCGGAGTATGCCCTGGGCTCGGTTGATAGTCTCTTGAGTCATCCAGTTGTCAAATTTCTGCCCCTGCTTACTGGTGACTTTCTTCCACCCCTCCTCTTTGTTGGAGTCGGTGGTAGAGATACATTCCATATGTGCTGGGGGTGTCCCTAGATCAACCTGTACAGATTCTACCATTCTCTGTAGAAGGTCTTTGGAGATGAAGAATTATCGGATACTGTGCCCCAACATTTGATGGTAGGAGTAGTAATCCGGCATGTCATCGCGGCTGAACTCTTTAGGTTTCCTCGGCTCCAGGAGGTGGAGGAAGTTGTAGTTCATAGCGGAAATGAAGTAGCCGCAGACTTGATCATTCCGGAACGAGTATACTTTTTGTCTTTGTTCCTCAAACTGGTTCTGCTTCCGTCCTCTCTGATCATCCCATTTATGCAGGGGTAGCCGCTGATATGTACGGGTCCCTTGACGATTTGGTGGAGGCTTGAGCAGTGGAGTGGGAATAGGGGCCGGCTTGAGTGTGACAGCAGACGCTTCAGCTCTAGGGGCTCTTTTCACTGGAGCCTGTGAGGCTATTCGGGACATTGAATTAGTCCGCTAAAGGGAGTCCTCAATTCTTTGAGAAATGGCTGAGAGATGGTGGAAGCTAGTGGTGCACTCCACCGGTATGAGTGGTGGTTTTAGCTCATTTCTAAGATTATCGATGCATTTGGAAAACATCTCATCTTGAGGCATTGTTATGTTAAGAGAATAGGTCAGCCCTTTCCATCTGGCGATGAAATATGAAACCCTCTCACTCTCCCTCTGCTTTCAGTTCATGAGATCGCTGATCGTTGTTTTAGGCAGCGTTGTGCTGAAGTGGAACAAGAACTTCTTCAAGAGGTCCTCCCAGTTCTTTATTGACTGGGCCGATAGACTCGTGTACCAGACAAAGGTGGATCCTTGCAAGGTCTGTACGAAGAATTTGAGTTTCACTACATCTTGTTTCTTCAGAGTTACCATCATAGGGTCGCAATAAGATGCATAGTGCATCAAATGTTGTTCCGGATAACCTGATCCATTGAAGATAGGGAATACAGGTTTCCGAAAATTGGGTTGAGGTGGTTTGTTGGTCACCCGGGTGGGATAGGGTTTCCGCTCTGGCTATATTAGAGCGCGTTGACCTTCCATAGCTTCCAATCGAGCAGTTAGTGCCTCGATGGTGTTGGTGAGTCCCTGGTTTACATCTTGTTAGGCCCGGTCCTGGGCAGGTGTAGCCCGAGGCATTCACTGAGGACCTGGATTGGCTGGCACCAGGGGTTTGTGTTCCATTTGTGGCACCTTCGGAGGGTTCCAGTGTACTCGCTCAGGTTGCTTCCTGAGTGGAGTGAAGACTTGATATTCATCCGAATCTATGTCTAGGAAGTTTGACAGTCCGGGCACCTCATTGGATGGGAGCCCTTACCGTGCTTCGTTTGCTGGGGAAAACCTTAGTCTTTGAGGTGCACTTGCTGGGAGTGCATGATGTGGTTCCTCTTGGGACACACTTTCAATAAGGCGGTTCCTCTAGATCAGCTCTATGTTAAGCTGCCTTAATTTTTTCATCTCTTCTTCCTATTGATCGAACCTCTTTTCAAGTGTGAGTGGCTCATTTTTATCGAGAGAAGGGGATGAGTTAAGGGTAACCGTTCCTTTATTCTTATCCTTATTGGAAGCTCGCAGGGTAAGTGGAGGGAGGTTAGCTGAAGTTGCTGCCATATTTAAGGGGGCCCTCTGGTTCCGGGTGTGCACACCTAGGGGTTCGTTGTGAGTCACAACCTGACCGGAACCGTCGTCTCCCAATCCGTCCGGATTTGCATTTTCCCCGGTGTCACCCGTGGGGTTAGCCTCTATGATGTTGATGAACGCATATTACGAGGTGGAGGGACGTTAACTTCCAAATAGGAAGAGGATCTCTTATGTCTTCAGGTGGCCTTCCCTTTTGTGTCCTGGGATTGCCTTCGGACTTCTTGATGAAGGGTGACGCGTAGGATTCTTTGATGCGACCTTATGGTGTGCCTTCCTCTCGGAGGGGATGATGATTAAAATTATGGGATAGGACGAGAACCTCCTCTTCTGACCATCCTCCCTAGGCGAGAGAACACTGATTCTCATGGGGGAAGTTTTTGTTGAGGGGGTAATAATGCCCCCATCCCTGCGGGATGGGTTTGGGGCCGTTACATGGACATCAAGTCTCTTCCTGGTTTTATTGGTCTAACGGGGGCATTTGTTGTTAAAAATGACCCCAGCCCTACAGGCTGGGGCTGACCATGGATTGCGGTAGTCGCTGCGGCTATCACTACCTGCCTGATCTTGCATGCCCCCATTCTGGAGGGGGGGACTGGGTTTGATGTCGAGTTCTTCTGTGAATCAATACCTTCTGGGGATGCAGACAAAGATCGTTGACTGGCCTCTCTTAGGAGAGAGGCCTTTTGTATGCTCTCAGTGGCCTGATTCAGGAGTTCTTGAATGGCTTTTTCTTGTCGAGCCTGACACTTCTTGGACATACTCAAGGCCTGAATCTGCTGGGTGTTTTGCATTTCCTGTATAGGGGGACCACTCGATTGTCATCTTTATGCGACGGCGTTGCAAGTCACCATGCCGAACGGGTTCTTCTGGGCGGGGAGGGGAGTGAAATTCAGAGCTCCATGTTCTCCCCATCCCCTGTTATAGATTCCCGTCGGAGCATCACCAATGAGGCGGCACAATTGATGCAGTGCACAGAGGCAGGTTTTCTGCATGATTCATCTATGCCTCTCGGGTCACTGTTGTCGTGTTGAAGTAAGAGCTTCCAGGTCTATGTGACACAAGAGGTCTCCTATTGTCTTGACGTGGTCTGCATACCCGTCGTAGGGAAGGACGCTTGATTTCAGCCAGCGGAGGGTCGTGCATATATTATGGCGGATGCCGTGCATGCATTCTTCTGACAACTCTCTGGGTATGTCGAACTGATAGGTGGCCGTAGGCCAAAACATAACTCGTATATCATCCCAGGCCATTCATTTCCTTAGGTGCAGCATATCTCCATACTCCTCAGCTAGTGACTCCTCTACCTGGTCAGCCAAACTGAGACGCGCATTACCAATTTGGTCAGAGGCAGTGAGACTGGTAGGTGCTGAATCATTATGTGGGTGATTCCGAGGTGGTTCAAAGGATGAAGTCAGCCCTGGAACGTCTCCTGATTGCAGAAGGATGTCGTCGGTGACTAACTAGGAATCTGACATTCTTGATCCCGTCCTTCTGAGTGCCTTGTCATACGAGGGCATTTCGGTGCTTGATTCATCAGGAGGAGGACCTTCCAGTCGATATGATATGTCATCACGGTGAGGACCTCCACAATGGCGGACGTAATGGCGAGGACTACCATTACTGATTGAGGTTTCACTACATAGTGGACTTTTGCAGTGCACACCTTGGGGAGGACCTTCATGGTGTGTCACAGCAAGGGGAGGACCATCTAGCTACAGAGTGTTGTTATGGGGAGGGCCTTCACAACAACTGCCATCATGGTGAGGATGGCCATCATGGATTGACGTTCGATGTGCATCCTGGGGAGGACCATCAGGACACAATGAGACAAGTGTAGGACCTTTTTGTTGCTTGGGGCCAATGCGGGGAGGACATTCTCAATGGCGGCCGTGAAGGCGAAGACTACCACCACATCTGCGGTAATGGCGAGGACTACCATTACTGCTGCGGTAGTGGAGAGGACTACCATTACTGCTACCGCAGGGAGAATATTTACAGGATACATCCTGGGGAGGGCCTCCAGAATGTACCACAACGAGGGTGGGCCTTGTCGTTGCTCAACGTCTCTACATGGAGGACCTTCGTTATCAGGGTGGTGAGGACTACCACCGTGATCTGATTCCTGACAGCATGGAGTTCTGTTGCAGCATAAACCCTGGGGAGGACGTTCAGGGCATGCCACGACAAGGGGAGGGCCTTCTTGTCGTGATGAGACGTCACTACCGGTAGGGCCTCCGTATTTGCGACTATGATAGAGAGGACTACTATCACAATATGTGGTCCCACTGTGTGGACAGTGATTACAGTGTATACCATGGGGAGTACCTTCAGGTTTGACCACAGAATGTGGAGGAACTTCTTGCAGCTTGATCTTCTATTCACATGGAGGGACTCCGTCACTCGCATCAAAAGAAGTGCTCTCGTGATCGATCGTTATATGCCCGTGGGGGAGGCCCATGCAGGTGCTCTAGGGAGGACCTTCAGAGCTACTGTTAACGACATTGCGCGGAGGACCTTCACAACTACTGCTTCTAGTCCCATAATATGGTAATGGGCGGGCAGGGTTTCGAGCCTTTGATGTGTGCTTGGTGGCATTGGGAACCCCAGCTTCTAGAAGAACAGAGTCATGAACCCGCTCTTTATTTATTGGCTGCCTTCGGCGCGTTCGGGGAGCTTTTTAGTGGGTTTCCGGAACCGTCTACTGTTGATAACGACCTTCACCTTTGGGTCCATGTCTAATTGGGTCCAGTGATGTCGTCGGGATATTACGAAGAATATCTTGATTTTTAGCAGGGATATATTTCTTCTCTGGAGCATCCACCATCATGGATAGGTGTCCCCCGGTTGGAATTAGTGAAGCTTCTCGATCCGGTTGCCCTTGCATCGCGGAATATGGTCGGCGACCCTCCTAGACAGAAGCAGGGATGCAGATCTGCTCCGAGGCGACTATCTCATCTCTTAGATGAGTCGCCTCAATTGGGGAGACGGGCTCACGGGCCCGAGTCCTTGCTGTTTTCGCCGATGGAATTACATTCTGGAAAGTCTGCAAGATATGATTTGGGATCGATACCTACTCCTCCATCATTACAAGGATATGTAGAGAGAAATCTTCGGCTGGAACGGGTATGAAGGCCCATTCCGGTATAGGAGCAGGAATATCCTGCTCTAGTCCTCCAGTGGTCAGTGGGTACTGACAATTCTCCTGTGTCGGGGCTGGTGAACGAATCTTCCCCTTTATCGGGATACAACAGTTTATCTCTCCGTTTTCCGCCACATCAGGGTGGAGGACATTACATGCATTCACAGGGAGCTGGCCCTGCATATATTGGTTTCCCACCGTATCATGTTGGTGGCCTTTGTGGGAGGGGAGACGTGCCCACCTATGATTTTACACCACATCTGGGTGGCGGGATTTGATGATCACCACCATATCAGGATGGCGGGCATCAGAGGAAATTGCTAGGAGCTGGTCCTACAGGTGTTGGGTCGCCACCACGTCTATCTGGTGCGCTTCACGACCCTAGGAAAGGAAAGGTGTCTGCCTGGTAAGTGTTGTCTTGTATGAGAGACAGGCTTGATAGAGCTCAGTGGGGATGCACGCCGGCTCGTATGATGCCGCCATGTCTGGATGGAGGGATTGAGAGGAGCAGACATGTGTAGGTGTTTGTTCGTGATATGTCCCCGTGGCTGGGCAGCGGAGCTCCTCCTTAGGGACTAGGGTGATGACCGGTCCCCGATTATACGTTTGCCACCCTCGTCGGGCGGCCCGAGGGGCCGGAGCTCGGGGAGTTGGGGCCATAATCCTCTGGGATACATCCTCCTCAGGGTGAGGATGTTGGGTCGCAGCGTGACGGTGATGATGTCTTCCGGTGGGGGCCTTGGAGCGGAACCCCCGTTCGGTGGGGATGAAGTACTCAACATCGACCTCATCCACATCCCTAAGATAAGGGAGGTATGCATTGTACCGTTTTTAGGATAGACTCTCGAAACGATTAGAGACATCGACAGGGGCCATCGGGATCCGACTTTGCGGTCGCAGCTAGGCAGGCGACAGGCGAATATTGACGGATTGGAGGGCGTGCATGGCCGCCTCCACCATTGGGAGAGTACCATTCATGTGGTACTCTTGGATAAGCATGTCCGAAAACCAGTGTTCAAGACGCTGGGTGGGTGATGGGGTCCTCTGTTGTTGAGGAAGTCCCATCCTTGCGTTGTTGGAAATGCCCACTTGTGAGTTCCTTTGTGATGCCATTGGATCGAAGGGAGTTCGGAAAGTGGTACCTACAAAACATTTTTTCAAATACAAGCAGTAAACCCGTCAAAGAAGCATCTCATAATCCCATGAATAATTAATGAAATTTCTTGGCCCTCCTTTAGAGAATGAGGGGTCACAGGGTGGGATTAAGTTAAACTCATCATGTTTGGTTAACGATTCACGTCGGGTTCACCCTTTTCTGTTTTGTTGGTTTTGGCTTTCAGCCTCGAAACACCCAACGACTCTGTATCTGATGATGGATGGACCTTCTTTCCAAAGGCAGGCATTCGCTGGATGGTCTGGCCAGCAACACTTAAGAACTCACAATGGTTGAGAGGATGGAAATTTGGGCTCGTAGCACCATTTTTGGGGGGCAATTATTGCATGTTCCGGGACTCTCTTATAGATTTATGACGTATTCATATGTTCATGAATCTTTGGTTTATACCCAAACATAGTATCCACAGATTTATCCTTGGTGGGAAATGGTCAAATGGACGCAGGGGTTCAGAATCATTTATGCCCGAGGTTTACCATCCCTCGTTAGATTAATGACCCCGAAGAGTTGAAACTCACTTTAGGCGGCACTAGGGGTGGCGCGGTGAACCGATGTGAAGATAATCAGATCGACCGATTTTTGGGCTTGAACCTCTGGGAGGCTTCCTACGTACCCTACTTAGAAGGCAGTTTTCAAATTCCACATAGTTCGGATAGGTGTCGTGCAACCGATGTGAAGATGGACTGGGTGGTCCAAGGGGTGGTGAGCTTGAACTTCATGGAGGCTTCCTACGTACCCTATCTAGGAGGTAGGGATCAAAGTCCACGTAGTTCGCATTGGATTGGGACTTACGCTCTAGAGAAGCCCAGAATAATGGATTGGGGATTACACTCTGAGGAGGATCATAAGGGGATGTCGTGGTCGATGCTTACTCTAGGCCCACGTGAGTCATTCTCGGTTTGAGAAACAAGAGGCGGCAGGGACTAGAGGATCACGTCGCTAAAGGTGCGTCCGTGAGAACTGGAGTGGGGCTTATGCGTGGAGCAGCCCATTAAGTCGGGGCTTACTCATAGGTGGATGCCCGAGGCGATGGATTGGGGCTTACACTCTGAGGATGCCCAGAAGGTTGGGGCTTACTCCTAGGTGGACGCCCGTGGAAACAAAGCTCAGCGGGAGAGGGAAAGGGGGTGATCTTGTGCCCATCTCCACTCTTGAAGTGCATGAGGGCTTCCTTTTGATGGCTATTTTACCATCTCAAAGGAACCCTCAACAAGAGGAGGGGTAGAAAGGGGATTACCGAGCTCAGACTCTACATTACCGTGGGAATGTGAACCCAAGAATGCTTCAGGAATCTGCTCAAGGGTCAGGGAAACCCCTTCGCCTCTACTTACCGTGGGTATGTGAACTCAAAATGGCACGCTGATGCACCTGAAAGTTACACCATGCGAATTCGGTTGCTCTGGTGAAGGCCTCGGCTTAGGGCCGACGAATAGGCCAATGAGGGAGTCGCAGAAGACTTGGCTGTATTGGAAGGATTTTATCTGGCTCGGGAAATGAGGACACCGAAGTATTTGGCAAGCCACCGAGAGGTATGGGTTGTGGCGCCCTTAACGTGGGTAAGCGACATGCGGCTGGAGAAGTAGTCTGCGAACCACTGTGGTCTGCGGACTGATTGGTGTTCCATGAACCAAGGTGGTTCATGGCTTCGGGGTCAATCCGTGAACCAGGGAGGTTCACCGAGGGATCAAGGCGGGCAGTGTCGGCCAAGGGCGGCGTCGGTCGGAGGCTCGTCGGTCAGGGCTTCACCCGCGTAGGAGAGTGCTTCGCGGTGCAGCGTATGGGAAAAGTGGCATAAAATCCCTGGTCCACAAGGAATTCATTAGAGGAGGGACTATGGTTCTCTGTTTTCCTTGTTTTTTTTAGGTTCGCGGTCCACCAGGTTATTATGTGTTTTTCCAATTCCTTGTTAATTCGTATACCTGTTGTGGTTCACGGATGGGAATTTTTCTATTTGCGAAATCTGAAGCCGTCCCTCAACTGATCTCCTTCCGAATCACCTATCCTGTTGAATCCAATTCCAATTCTCTGACCTCTTTTTCTTTAGCCCTTAGTCTTCTTTTATAGAGTGGGAAAAGGGATGTATCTGTGGCCACATGACACCTTTTGTGGAGACCCATACCCAAATAACTGGTTTACAGCTGACTTGGTCAATCCACGATTTGCGGTGGATATTGGACGCTGCCCCCCCCCCCCCCTCTGTGAATCAGACTCAGGGAGTGCTCTGTGGCTGCAGAGGGTTCCGCCTCTATTCCGCGAACGACGGCGGGTGCGGCTTGAACTGGTCGACACGGTCCGCGGTTGGGGAATTTTATAATGATGAACCGGACTGGCACCCATCCTACCTCGCGACCGCAGAGGATCTTTGCCTCCGTTTCCCGAACGACAATGGTTCGTGGAGGTGGCACTTCTCACGGCCTGGCCACGTTGCGTTTCCAAGGGACTGGTTCACGGACCGGTCCAGTTTGTGTCCCTTCATTGATTATTTTCCCCAATTCTTTGGGGGATTTGGGTAGAATCTACTTTGAAGATTTTTAGGACCCTACAATATTTTAATCAATTAGTCCCACCTTGATGCTTTTTCGAGTAAAAAAACATTTTTCTAGTAGTTTTATTTAAAAAATCAATAGATGGATTTTTTATAATTCTAAGAATTGATTAACTACATAAATATACCATCTATATTCAGTAATCATGGTCATATTACCCAAAACATCATATCTATTAAAAAATTATGGTGGGGGTGTACAAAAATAACCTATAACTACTACATAGATATTGTAAAATCACTCTAATAGTAGATAAAGAAAATTTTCTTATTTAGAATATATTAATTCATGGCCTTCGTGTATAGACCTTGATGAGTCCATAGAAGTTAAAAGAACCATTAGAATTGTGTATGTAGAATAAAAAAGATGTAAATGGCTCTAGTGCAATAGAAAATTGTGATTAGGAAAAAAGGGGAGACTAAATAGTAACCTCGAGGCCATGAGTAGATTGAATTTTTTTTTATTCATCCAAGAACATGGGGTTATACAACATGTGTAGGGAACAACTTTTGTCCAGGAGGGGCCAATTTGGGCACATAAAAAGCCACCCAAATATATTATGTTAGGGTGTCCACCCCCCAACCCATCATTAAATGAATACATTCGTTAGAGAAGTCAGTGTAAGAACTATGGAAATAAGATTCCGGGGAGATAGATAGTTAACAATTAAAGATACTAACACATGTGAGGGACAAGATGGAGAGCATAAATGCTATTACAGTGGAGACAGAAACTCTGAAAATGGATAAGAAGGGTATGAATTTTGATTTCAATGCTTAGTATAAGGAGTAAGATTATTCTTTATAGACATTATCAGTAGACCTCAATAATCTAATGACATTTCTAATATTATAAAACATCGGGGATAAGATATAGGTCTATGTGGTGTAGCTATTATAACAATATAGAATCACATTTCATACTTTATAACAATTTATTATAATTTTCTATTATTTTCTAAAATATTAATTCATAGAAATATAAAATTGGTCTTCATAGAAAATGATGAAAGGTATTTAATATAAATGGTTAGGGGGGAACACAATATTGGGATAATGGTTTTTATAATTACATAAATATGATTAATACTTAGTTAGAAAATTAATTCTTTAGTAATATTATATATCTTATTTTCTAGCTTCATTGGTACGTAATAATTAAAATTGAAGGGATGAAATTTATTCAGGGGGAATATAACAATACAATATTTCCCTGAATATTCTACATAAATAAATTTATATTAAATTGTGTTAGTCAAAAAACAAAATTAATTTAAAATGATAAATCTATTCATATATCTTGAATATTAAATAAGATGCTAAAAACATAGTTCTTCTATTAGTACTTATAAATTGAAGTTCTAACATTGAAAAATAAATTACATAAGAAGAAATGGAATCTCAAAGCTTAAATATTCATTATGAAGACCATTTCCTAAGATCTAAAGTTAGGTAGCCTCACTAGGGTTGTCCTTGGACCAAAACCAAGTCAAACTCATGCGATTATGGTTTGAGAATAACTGAATGTGAGTGAATGTCAATCTCATGAATATTTCCCTAAGATCTATGTAATTTAAAACTCCAAAAAAATTTAAACATTACTTATATGATACATATGACTTATTTATAGATGATAAGTGGTTATATTTGTATATATTTTTATTATATCACCATTTAATAAAATATACATATTCATAGATATTTCCAAAGTTTCTAGACTTTTTGAAATGTATTTTTTTCCCAATTTACATATTGTTTAAAAAATAAATTTTATAGAAATGTGAATTTAATTTCAAAGAACTATGTTTATTATGAATTAATGATAATAAAATATATTCATTTTATAAATAATAAGTTAATAGTATATTAATTTTTAGTTTATAAATAATAGACTCGTCAAAATACCAAAAGGTTCTTTCCTATAAAAACTCATTTTCGTTATATTTTATATTCTCAATTATGATTAAAATTTATAAATTATAGGATTTAAATTTGAAAAGAATAATTTTTTAATTTTTTATTACCGAAATATTAATACAAGATAAATTTTTTAGTTCTTTATAAAAAAATATTCTTTTCTGAACATTGTGGTTTACCATTTTTTATTATTAACTAAAATTTTATACAATTATCAGTATATTATTTTGACTTGTAAAAATATGAACAAAATTAATGATAAAATAAATATTTTAATTTAAATTATAAATTTTAAAATATCTATTATAGTTTACAATCCTATGATTGATATTTTATAACTCATGTAATATTATTTAAAATATTTATTTAATAATCTAAAAATTTAATATATTAAAATTAATTTTTAAATCTTTTAGATATTCAATAAAAAATATTTTAAAATTTATGATCATTATTTCCATATAACATAAATAAGGATGATCTATTTATATATATAAATAATAATTTTCCATAGTTAAAAGACATTATAATGTATAAAATAAAAAATATAGAATATAATACTTCAAGGGGTAAATTGGTTTAAACATGTTTAATATGAGAAAAATGGTTGAAGATATCTTGAGCTTATATCTTCCCACCCCATTATTTATATAATTATGGTGAAACTTTCCTTGAGAGTGATTTAAACTATTTTGTAATGACCCCGACCCCAGTAACTCAGAGTTGTTGTCTAACACTATTACATTGGGATAAGATACATGGAATCACATCCTATAACACTAAGTAGTTTAGTAGTCTTGGTAAAATATATAATAAGAGGGTTCCCATAATATATTTGAGAATAAAAATTCCAACATAATTTTCTGTGATAACAATTTTATTCCCTCAATCATATCCTTGAATATCAATCACATTACAGTTCATGGTGTCCTAGGAAATGAATGAAAATAATGATGAGTTCAAATTCTCGGTATAGGTGTTGTAAAATGGATTATATCTTAAAACAATAATAATAATCAATATATAATGGTAAATAACTAATGATTAATTCCATTTAATCAATTTGAACTCATGATAATATAAGTAATAATCAATATTGAAAGATAAAAAACATAAAAAACATAAAAAACATACCAATTTGTCAATAAAATAATAATGAAACCTATCTAGATATAATATCACTGTAAAAATATCATAGATAATAGGATAATGAACAAATAATATATCTAGGTAAATAACTTAAAATTCATTCAATTTAACCAATAATCTAAGAATTAAATGCATCCAGTTATAATATAATTTCAAAAAACTCATGGGTAATAAGAACTGAATTCTAAATGAGATAAATGCTTGAATATTGGATATCATATTCTTTGACACAAAATAACTATACTATTAGGACCTCTCACCAGATGATTTAAAACTATATATAGAAACACGTTTAATTTTATAACTCTTATTCACTACATGAGACTATCAATTTATCCAGGGGATATACACATCCATGAGCCACCCATCTCTGTATGTCCAAAGCAATCCTCATATATCAAATAATTTATTTAATTCATAAAAAATGTGTGTTATCATCAAATTTCCATATTGATTAAAGTATATTGATTTATAAATTTTCCCCTTGATAAAACATTAATTTCAATATAGAACTCCCTGTGTATAAATTATAAAGGGTTTATTAAATAAACTTATCCATGATAAATAATATGCATTTTTAGGGGAAATAAAATGTCTAATAATCACTAGAAAGTAAATATTTCAATAGAATGTTAATGACTATGAAAACAAATCAGGAAATTTAAAACCAAAATATTCATATGGAAAAGTATTCATAAATAATCCATATATTGAATAAAGATGATATCAACACAACATGTCCCCATTGGAGTAAAAGTAAAATAAATGGTTGTCGTTGATGAATATATAAAGCGTTAAATGATATTTAAAAACATTCTTGAAGAAAATATCCATCTAATTTTGACAATCACCATTAGAATAAAAATTCCCAAAACATTTTGTAAAAATTTTTTGTTTAAATATCCTTTGAAACATATAGATTTTGTTTTAAAAAATTGATTGGTCAGGGTGATGAATTTTTTTTACATGTTGAGTATGTTTAAACAATGAAACCATTTACATTTACCATAAAATCCAAGATAACATTGTTTTGAAAATGACATGAAAATTCCACCAAAAAATTTCAAAATCTAGGTATGGGTGTTAATTATTTAAAATAATAATAGGATTGTAATAAATAAAATTGAAAACATTTTTAGAAAACATGGGGTTTTAAGAAAACATATCTTCGAACGAATAGTGAAATAAGGTGAGATTTTATTAAAATAAGTGTCATAGTTATTTTACGTACCATAGACTGTAAAAATTATAATATTAGTTGAAAATATAATTAATAACAACAATATAAGAAAAATTAATGGGGTTATAAGACAATGGTCAAATAATTTCCTTCAATGGAAATTTCAGAATAAATAATCTCGATTAAGAATTTGATTATGAAATAAACCCTTATAATGATCATCATGTTGAAGTGAGAATTAATTATCGAATAGATTATGTGTATCAAATTTTAAACCAAAATAAAATTAGAAATACAAAATAAGATAATCATAATCCATTAATCATATAATAATATAATATTAAATACTATGCGGAAGTAACATAACCCAATGAAAATAAATTGAGTTTTGAATTTTTTACCACATCGTAACTATTTTGTCAAATCCACATAGATGAAATAATTCAAATTAAGACATAAAATACCCTGAATTGTTAATTATTAATGATATTACATGAAAAATACGAATTATATACACAATATAAATGAATGTAGGTGCTTAACATTAAAATATGCCTCAATGAAGAGAAATTGAGATGATGTCCCCAACCTTTGGTCCAACTCATTACTTATGTTATTTAGCTTTCTGAATAACAAACTTATGTTAATTATTAACTTTATTAAGATAATTTTTAATTATTATTATTACATTTATTCAATTTATTACCATGGTATATACAATTACTAAATGAAATTATTTTTGTTTCGGAGTTTCAATGATATTAGACTTCATTGTCAAAAAATAACTTTGGTATGTATACTATTGGGCTAAGAGGACATTATTATATATATAAATAATAATAATCAAGAAATATTTATTATATTTATATATAAATTATTAATTTGGGAAAATTATTATACATTATTTTGATAAATTAAGTATTATATGATTACAGATAATTTCTGGTATACATGTGCATGAGTAATGTTTCCATTTTTCAACAATCATTATGGAATGAAGTTAAGTAATATTTTATCTTTCAATAATGATATTAGAATGTTAAATACAATATTATTTATTTAAATATACTTAGATATATTATCCATGTGGTTTTGTGACCAAAAGGGTGTCATGTCACTTTGTGAAGGTGATGGTCCCAAGATACATGAACAACGATATCATCTTTTAGTAGGAAAAAAGAGGATAAAATAAAATGTTATATAATATTAAAATAATTATAATTATGTCATTAATATAAAATATATGCATAAAATTTTCTTATATTACCTTTTATGTAATGCCATAGTAAAAAAGGAATCACATCATTTCACGAGGCGGTAGTCTGCTATACACCCAAGTGATGTAATCGTATCCCCAATAGAATGGAAACTAAAAAGTCAAATATGATATAATGAATCTAATGGTATAATTATGTTATTAAAATCATATATTTACTCATAATACCAAATCACGACATATGATTTTGGAAAATGTTTCACATCAATTCGTGAGGCTGTTGTATAATGAGCACACGACACTACAAGAAAACAATGTTATAAGAGAGTGTTTTTTCATGGTAGTTTTCAAAACCGCTGCAAATTGTTTGATCAAAAACATTTTCTGGTGGTATAGAAAACCTCCTTAGAAAAACAACTATTAGTTTTTTTGTAAAATATTTTTTATAAATGATTTAAAATTTCTTCAAAAAAATTATAATTTTTTGGTGTAGTTATTTAAATTATCATCTATTAAAAACAGTGGGTTTTTACAAACTTCTGTGATATTGGGGAAAAAATTAAATTTTGATCATTTATTTAATTATTATTTATCATTTATTATTTAAAATAAAATATAGGTTTTTATTTATAATAATATTTTTTTTATAATTTTCAATTGATAAATATTTGTAATTCTTAATTAATAATATTTTTAAATAGAAAACAAATATTCAATAAGTTAAATACAGACATCGGCATCAAATGACCATAACTTCTGATCCAGGAGTCCATTTCAGCTCCACAACTAGTCAAATCGAAGATAATCAAATGAGATAAAACAAAGTGGGATTAAAATCATGTGTTAATCATTGGAAAAAAATAAATTCAAATTTTAAATCGTGAAAATCAAACTCAAAATTCAAATGACCATAACTTTACATCCATGTGTCCGTTTAGGCTCTACCACATATCATATTGAAGCATGTCATGTGATATACACCATATAGGTCTGGTACCAATTTCTCGATCAATGTAACCTTTTTTATTATACCAGAAAGGCCCATAAGGCCTCCGAAATTGAGGATTCAGTTGCTGACCCTGATTTTTAAAATCCAAACGGTTATAACATTCGTCCAGGTGTTCATTCGGCCTGTACCACACATAATATCAAATCTCATTTCATGATCGTCAGTTTGATTAGTTATGGTACTGAAAAAGAAGTCCCAGATCAGATTTTCAGGTCATTTCATATTTTTAAGGTTTTCAAATGTTCATAATGTTTTATGACTTAATTAAATAATTATTTTTCATTTATTTTTTATTTAATATTTTTTTATTAATTAATTAATTAATAATTAATTAATTAAAATTATTTATTATTATCTTTATTTATCAATTAAATTATTGAAAAATTTATTTATTTATTTATTTATTTAATATTTAGTTCTAATGTACAAATTAATTATTAATTTATTATTAATTAATTAATTAATTAATAATTAATAATTATTAGTTTAGTATTATATTATTATTATTTTGTTAATTTATTATTTATATATTATTTATATATTCTTTATTAATTAATTGATTATTAATTATTAATTAATTATTTGTTAAATATTAAACATTATTTATTTAATATTAAATACTTATTAGTAATTAATAATTTCAAATCATTAATTATTACTTATTATCATTATTAATTATTTATTTTTTCCTACATTATTATTTATTAATGTATTTATCTAATTATTTATTTATTTATTTATTTAGTTATGTATTTATTATTAATTATTTATTGATTTATTGATTTATTTTTAATTTACTAAATACTAATGAATTAATAGTTTGTTATTATTTTATTATTTTATTATTTATTTTATTTTTTGATTAAATATTCATTTATTATGAACTATTACTTAATTATTTGTTAAAATTTTCATAAAAATTTATCAACTAGTTATAATTTATTAAATATTAATTATTATTGATCAATTATTAGTTATATTTTAATATTAATTATTAATTATTAATTACTAATTATAAATTAGTTTTTATTTTTTATTTATTTTTTCTTATTTCTTATTTGTTATTTTTTATTTCTTATTTCTCATTTCTCATTTCTTATTTAAAATTTATATAATTATCAATTATATATTAATCATATATTAAAATTTGATTAACTAATTTCTTATTTATAGACTACATATAAATTATTTGTTATATGTTATATATTATATATTTTATACTATTTATTATATTTTCTTTATTTATACTATATATTATATGTAACATATTATATATTATGTATTATATATATTATGTGTTATGTATTATCTATTGTATATTATGAAATATATATTATATATTATATATTATATATTAGATGTTATATATTAGATATTAGATATTCTATTTTATACATTATACATTATATACTATATATTATGTATTATTTAGTTTTTAGTATTTACTATTTATAAGTTGCTATTAACTATTAACTATTAACTATTAATTATTTATTATTTACTATTTAATATGTATTATTTACTATTTTTATTTACCATTTATTTCCATATTATATATTTCTTTATTTACTATTCATTTATTTTCTATTTATTAATTAGTTATTTTTAATTAGTAATTATTAAATATTAATAACTAATTATTAATTAATAATTAATAATTATTGGTTATTGGTTATTGGTTATTGATTAATCCTTATTGATTAATTATTATTTAGTTTTTTTCTATTTTTATGTATTATCTTTTTTAATTATTATATATATATATATATTTATATATTAATAGGTATATTAAAATTGATTTATGGACCACATGAAGAGCCTACTAGAATGGTAATGTCATTAGGGAATAAGAAAGAGGTAAGGTGTTCAAATCTCAGCCAACATATAATTTCTATATATGGCATGGGCATGTACATGTATAAGGACTTGTGCATAGAGATGGGAATGAGTATGGTAATAATAAATAATAAATAAATAAATAAATAAATAAATAAATAAACTAATAAAATTTTAAAAAATAAAATCGTTTCAGAGACAGTTTAAACAGCCACGAAATCTTCCTCCAATTTGTTTAAAAAAACCACCGCTAAATATTTCCTGATATATGATTTAGTAATGGTTTTCCAAAATCATTGTAGAATGAATAAACAGCGATTTAAACCGCCTATAAATACAAATTTTGGCGTAGTGCGAGTGACATTATCATTTCCTAATTGAGTGAATATGAGATAGATATGTTTTATCGAAAAAACATAATAACATATTAGTATATTTCATATAATATTGTTATTATTTAATAATAATTAAATAAAATTTTATGGTGGCAGAAGAAGAAACAAAAAAATGCATAGTAAGAAATTTTAGATCTTCGCCAACTACCTCTTCAAGATTATAAATAAAATACTCTTTAAATGAATTTATGACCATGATATGGCTTATATGATATAGTTATGAATGCTTTTAACTTATTTGGGATAGTTTTTTTCCAAACCACAAGTAATTTAATGTGTGAATTATAGAGTAGAGTGGGTGGCCTTTTAAATGTGAGGTTAGTGGATCAGTTATAATTTTTTAAAATAAAAATGTGTACCCAGAATTTTTACATGACAGAAGTTTCTAAAATGGATTATTATTTAGTATATTAAATTATATTTTCTTAATATATCCATAAAATATATATTATAAAAAAAATTGTTCATTTTAACCCTTATCCTTTTAGTTAAGACCACTGGTAAACCCATTTTTACATTAATGGTGGTAATTAATTTTTACTGTTTTCACAATAAACTATGATAACAAATTCTTTTTAACATATTATGAATTATAAATGATGTTTAATTCAATTATGGAATCCTTTTTTTCCAAATTCGAATCACATAATTATACAAATTAAATTTTAAACAAAAACCATAGAGGGGATGTAAAAGTTGAGATTCAAGAAGAATATTCTTATAAGTATGGAATTTTTGAATACCAAAATTAAATATAAAATTTATTAAGATAAGATAAATTTGTTAAATATTAATATAAATGAAATAATATTAAATTGATACAATTTTGAAATAAAATTTAACCTTGTAAATTACTTAATGAAAATATAGTTTTCAATAGAAACTTTTAATTTTAAATAATCATTAAAAATTTAAACATTTCTGAAAATACCACAAATGAAACCTATGATATTTTTTATACGATGATTTAAAAAATGAACATATTTTTACAAAATTTAATTTTGTTGTGTTAAAATTAATTTTAAATGATATGTGCAATGCATGAATAAATTGTCTTTGAGAAACAAAATCTGATTTTCAGAACACATTTCATTCAATTTTAAATGATGATTATTTTTTTATATTAAATATAAAACCAGTGATTGTTTTATATATGAAATCCATTTACTTTTCCTAACATATTTAAAATTATCAATACACTTCAATTTAATATCTAGGTTATAACGATAAATAATATTACTACACATTTAGACTAGAAGTTGCATGTTCTGCAAGATATTGAAGATATTAAATTTTACAAAATATATATAATTTTTCATTTAAGAATGGTGTTTCATTTTACATATTATATCTAAAAAATTACAATTTTTATTATTTCACAGTGTTCCATTCTCCCCACATTAAATAAGTTTCATCCTCACAATTTGATATTAAGCTAAAAAAATAATTGTTTTATATTAGAATATTCTATTATTGAAAACCTGAATATTAAAATTGTTAATAAGAAAAAATATTAATAATATAGATTGATAATTTAAAAATTCATATGGAATAATAAAAAACTAGGTTTCCACGTATGTGAAATTTGGTGGATAATGAATATATAGACATAAAATAAATTCATGATTAATTATAAAGAATGAGAGAGGTCGTGGATCAAATGAATGTGAATGATCAAGGATGAGTTAATGACTTCTATAACATAAACATTTGATGATTCGAAATACCATTTGAATCATGATATCTAAAGGTAATTGTGTAAAAAAATTTCCTGGATCCTTTCCTAATGGTAGAGAAATTCTATTACATTTTACGAATATAAGTAAATATACCAATTTGATACATTTATATTTCATTGGCCTAATTCCATCCTTTGGCTGGGATTCAATCATTTTACAATTCATCGCCTACTACATGAAATTAAAATCCAAAAACAAATTTATTATACCCAATGCACAAAATTCTATTTTAATAGATCATGGATTTGTAAAAGAGTGACAATTTTTTCTATTTATCTCTACCTTTTTCCAAAAAAATTAGGTCAACATAAGTTATCCAATATAATAAATTACTATCTAAACCACAATAGTAATTCCATTGGTTTATAATTAATATTTATTCATAAAATCATATAAAAACAAGGACATCAAGTAGTCCAGTGGTAGGTGTGAAACCCTTATCATCCTTTAGATGTCGGTTTAAACCCAATAGCATTCACCAAAAGCAATGATTTGTACTTTTCACTACACTATATTAATATAATTTCTATAAAATTCCCAATTTGTGATGAACCATAATTACCAAAACATCAAAGATAAGATAAACATTATTGTCTACCAAAAACTTTAATCATATTTTGCAAATATAAACGATTTATTCCTATAACAAATCATTCCTATACTAAACCAATGTTTTTTATTCCCATAAAATTTTCCCAATAACATTCTCCATTATGTTAGAGTCTGTTTTGTCAGGTTTTTGAGGCATGTAATGGGTTTAAATCATTAGGCTACCATTTTCAATTTTCTTAGAAACTCCCAATGGTTCCCCCATATTTATCTGGGTACAAACTAGCTTTCCAAAGGATGTTAGTTTTATGGGTTTCTATACCCTTTGACTCTTGGAGAAACTCATTGGTCAAGGGTTTGGGGGGTCAGGCTAATCGAAAACCGTTGGGGAAAAGTATTTTCTATTCCAGAACTCTCTTATAGATTTAAGATATGTTCATCCAACACTTCCTAATCATGATGTGGGACCATTTGCTCTAAAAAATAATCATTTTTTTAATTCTCTCATAAAATACAGAAAGGGAGTATCATGGATGAACGTAGGGGAGTATGATCTCATTAGTGAATCCACTTATATGTGCATGAGGGTCTTCATCCATTTCCCTAAAGGTGAATATATGCTTTATATTTTGAATCCATTTGACCCAATGATTCAGATTGTGCTTCAACGTGAGGAGGTGGTTAATATTTCGAAGATGGGATTACACCATTATGAGGCATCCTACATATCCTGGTTATCGTAGGAATAATTAATCATGTAGATCATTAATCCCATGCAGTTTGGCTTCATGTAGAGAGGGCATATGTTTGGGTATTGAGACACCAAATTTTTTAGATTGGGTCTTTGGGACACGTCCTATGTATCCTAATTATGGTAGGAATCAATTTCATCATATTTCAATTATTCCATTAGGACTAGACCTAAGGTATATACACTATATAAGGGGTGATCTTACCATTCCACTCATTGAGACTTACATAATGGTATTTCCCAGGTGAGTGGACATTCTTGATGTCCAATGAGATGTTCATTGCATCTCCCTATGCCCATGTAATCTATGCATGATGTGAGAAAAAAGGGGGAATAGATCATCTGGCTCAGGGAATATATATATGGGACTTCTATGCTAGGTATGTCCTTGGGATGTTTGGTATATAGACCATTCCTTGTAAATGAATCATACATATCTCAGTTAGGTAAGAAATTAGTGTTCACATAGTTCATTTTATATTTGCGATTTCAAACTGAGGATACCCTACTAATCAGGGATATACTATGTGATGTAGGTATTTGAGGATTATTCACTAAGGTTTTCCTTTTGATCGGGTCTTATACTCAATGGTTTCCATTTTGATCTATTCTTACACTCTGAGGTTTCCCTTGTAACCAAGAGGTGTATAGTACAGACGAAATTTTTAGTGTGACACCCAAAGCTCACATGATCTATGATCGTTGTGAGATAAAAGGGTTAGCAATTAATCCATGGAATTACTGCAGATAAGGGCTTGGATTCTCAGATAACACTATATTATCAATATGGTGCTCGAACCTTGGAAATGCGACCTACGTATCCTAAATATGGTTGGAATCAGAGTTGTCGTATCTCCATTTATATTGTGGATTACAAACTAAGTCTTCCCTTGTATTTAATGCTTACACATTTAGGAAGGATATGATTATTAAATCCCAAGATTCGTTTTTGGCCCAGTCTACTTGTCTATATTGTGTCATATGTCCCCATTGACTTATACCAAGGACAACAAATGACCTAGTTGGATTTCCAGGTAAGCAATCACATGGCCTGTCTTGACATATACGGTGGTGTCTAAAGAGTTAGTGTGACGTTGTGCAAATTATTTTTCATGTCTTTGCTAACAACCCTGGAGGTCATCGTGAGACCTAACTGTCATGTCTGGAGGGCATTATGGGTCATAGTTTTCTTTCTCAGAGGGTGTTTGAAGAGTTTGGATTTCATGCGTAGATGTAACAGTGATGCTTTATTTATATGAATTAACACATTTATATGAGTTAGGTGAGGCTTTTGGAGGTGTTGAAAAGTCTCGGGTGATAGACCCCAAGTGTTTCGCGAGACCAAGGTGGTGCACCAAAGGGGACCATATGACTTGTTTTGACTTGTTTGGGGGATTATGTGTGCCCCAAATAACATGCTTAATGATTGTATCAAATAAGTGATTAATTGATATAAGAGACTCACGACCACTGAAAATGAGGTGATGCACTTGGAATGGTTTAAAACAAAGACTTGTGAAACTGTTTGGCGCCATCCCACGTCACCAACTCCATCATTGATATGTACAAGATATGCCACAAAAAATGTCTAGTATCTAGTATGGGGAATTTATATGCCTATCCAACCCAGATACACAAAACTTTGTGTGGAATATCTTGTACAAATAAATGCTAGCGTTGGTGATGTGGGCTGGCACCAAACGGTGTCACAAGTCATTGTAGTAGATTGTTTTGAGTGAATGAACTCATTTTCAGTTGTTGTGTGTCTCTTCCCTCAATGGATAAATTATAAGATTATTTATTATTAATTGATACTTCTTTTATCATATGGTCATGTCAAAGGACTTTTCATCTTATCTTATGGGCATGACCCATGTCCTTCATGAGATCCAAGGTGGCGGTTGAAAAGAGTTCGTTAGATGCTTAATAACTTGTATGGGGCCTTCTTCGAGACAAAAATGGTTTATCTATGGGTGTTGTGGGACCATAATTCGAACTCCATCAGTGTATCAAATGATTTTTATGATTGTGAGTTCCTTCTACCACCTCAATTTTTTATCTCCATTGTTTTATGTGACAAATTTTGGTAGTCCTGGGAGATTTCATAAGAAATTCCAAGGACAGTTACACTATTTTATGGTGTTGTGTCATGTGATCGATAAGGGTCATGAAGGGATGAATGAGAATTTCATGGCAAAATCTATCTTTTTTTCTTTAGTGACATGAAGGGGAAAGCACAATGTTTTCTTATCATTCCCATGGATTCCCATGTGGCATGGATAACAAGCGAGAGGGTATTCGTGAGATGAGACAAACATGTCATTGAGGTCTCACAGTATCTTACGGATCTATGGGGGTGTGTTTCCCATCCTCAAGAAATCATGATTACCTCTGACCTACTCCCTTTTATCCCATTTTTAATATTTATTAATGGTTCATGAGTTATACAAATTTTCATGAGTATTGTTAAGGACATTTATTCAATTTTTTGACAATCCCTTGTATGGCCAATATGATTCTTATGTGGGTGAGCAAGAATGTTTGTTGGAAAATCTATATTTTTTTATTTAGAGAGACAACGGGAAATTAATATAGTTTCCTAGATATTCTATAAGACTTCCTGCGTTGTGTATGACAAGCCAATGGGCTTTCTCAAGATGAGGCAAACATTTTTTCGAGGACCCATGGTGTCTTTCGGATTGTTAGGGGTGCGTCACACATCCTTCGGTGACCGTGAGTACCTCTCACATCTTCCATTTTATCTTATTTTTTATTTTACTATGGATATGGGTTCTTGTGATATTGCATGATTATTATAATATAAATTTATCCATTCAAATGATTCCATGGAGAATGATCTTGATGACCACTAGGGGTCTCTTCCTTTGGATATTATTCATCTTAATTCCCAAAGGGATTTTGGATGGTATGTCAGGAAATGGAAAAATTAATACTTATTATCACTGGTGAGATCATTCATATGTCATCATGTAGAAATTGGAAACCTTGAGATTCTTTATAAGACCAGGAAATCTCACTAAAGGGGGCTTTATAGGTTTCTCTACAGGTTATTCACTACACGTGGAGTATTTACATGACCTTAAAAATGGTCATGCGATCATGAGTCCATTGAAGATACATGTGGTCCTCATGTCTTAGTTTTTTTTCTAGTGTGCGGTAGGTGATTACCATATCAATTTATCCCTTCCATTGTGAATTTTGTGATTCTCATTTGGTAGTTGTCAAAAATTGCCTCCCCCTTAGGAGAGATGTCTATGGTGACAAAGACTCATTTATATGGAAAACTAATGCCCTCTTAAGTCTTTTACAGTGTCACTAACTGGTGAATTAAGATTGTTTGGTTTACTAGGTGATGTTTGGTATTCCAAAATACATCTTATATATATGAGGGATGGAGTGAAATTCATTCCACTTGTCACCCCTTCTCCAGAGCGCTCTCATTTTCGCATCTACTGAGTGCCTCCATCTTAAGACCATGTTGGAATCCATGATCATGAGATCCATTTTCGAGTCTACACCAAAATTCCATTTCATCCAAACTCTATTAAAAAATTTGTTTCTTTCTCAGATGATTTTTTGATAAAACTGAAAATTATACCTTGATAATTTATTAGACATTAGATATGAGTGTTATAGTTGTCTTGAGGAAATCATGAGAGTCATTGGCCCACAAATTTGATAATTTTTTACTGTCATGACCATGTATGGGTCATGTGGTCATGTATCTCCATGTGGGAATGCATTTTGCACAATGACCTATGGTGGTCATGCAACCCGTAAGTCCTTGGGATGTCAGGTGATCTGTAAACTCCTTATGCAGTTCATGAATCCCATACCATGTTACGTAATGTGCATGATGCCACTAATCCTCATCATGCTTTGACAATATGTATTTCATTTTTTGAACATGTTCCACTTACTTATTTTCAGAGGGCTTTTGTTTATTATCTTTTTTATTCAGCTACATCCAATCATAGGCCCATGATCATTGGAAATCAAAATGCTTATCCATTCTACCATGGGTACACTGATAATGAGACCCTGAAAAGGTTCCATTCACTCGATTTACAAAATTACCCCTATCTCATATTATTTATATGTAGGGTTTGGTTTACTAGATGATGCTACCATTCCCCTTTAGATATTAATCTATAATCTCTTTGGGTGTATAGTTCTTTTGACTACATTTAGAAAATAGTTGCTGAGGAATTTCAGATAGTTATAGATCATTCCCTTTATTAGTCTTATCAATTATCCAACTCTCCTTTGGGTCGACAAAGCCTTAATTTTTTTCCAACAAACTTTCAATAAAAGAAGATTGTGTATATTTTCTTCTTAATTGAATAATCTATAAAGAGGAAGGTATTTGAAATGGGATCTCCATCTTGGTGAAAATTTCTCTAATGAGTGGGCATGGCCCTTCTGGGTTCGACAAAGCTGTTTAGAGTTCTCTAATGCTTTATATAGATTTGACCTTTAGGAGGCCATTTGGATCACTCAACTACATTTCTATCATCAACCCAATGTCATTTGAGAGATGATAAACCATTCGTTCCTTAGTACAAACACATTTCACTTGTCTAATGCTGAAGTGGGCATCGACCTATGTGTCAACAACCATATGTACATGATTCTTGTGCGACGAATTTATCCATGTTGCGGATGTTTGGGATGATCCTAAGTAGACCCTTGTTTTGGTGAGGGAGATACTCATTAATTTTTGGGAGAAATCAATGAAATAACTGGAAATGATCTTACTTATTTCATTCTGGATTGCACAAGATTTTCCACTACAACAGCGGAGTTAGAGCATCCACAATTTTCCCTCTTAAGTTCACCACCCTATATGTTTTTGATAGTGATGGATCATATTCGGCCATCTTAGAGGCTGAATATTATACCTCATGGGGATATTGTGTGAACTCAATGATCACACAAAACACAAGACACATATATTTCACATCCATGTTCTTGAATGGATGGCACTTTCTTGATGGGGACACACATTCAGGTATCTGTTTTAGCATGTTGGTGATGATAGGATGACTTGCAGAAGGGAGAAGCCATAACATGGTAGTATCTGTCCTTGCATTCCATTATCGAATATTGGTCCATATCCACCAATGCAACACCCTTAAAATATTAGTGGTCCTCTCCAGTTCTGGTTTGGCTAGATAGAGGATAATTTCCATTTTTACTAATATTATAATGATTCCATGTTCCCAGACGACATATACCATCCAATATTGATGTACATCTACGGGATCAAGGCTATCTCCCTAAGACATACTGAGGTAAACAACCACATTACATCATAATAAAATATTTTACTATATACCCTTTTGTGTACCAGCTAGTTCGATGAAGGATAATTGAAGTCACTTTCTTGATGAAAGACCTTATATGATCTCCCACCGGGACAAGGTTCTCATTACCAGAGTGCACGTGGTGATTATCAGTGTGATGTACACACTGTATTAGTTTGATGAAGAGTTTTTATGTGTTCATAGGGTCTCCCATGTTCCTTTGGTTGGTGTTTAAGGGGAGAAACATTTGAGGGTTATTCACCAATTTTGGTGGATGCTGACACATGAAGCCACTATGTCTAGGATTATAATTACACCTATTGATTCTTATTTTAATTTCCTTAAAAAGAATTATTCATAAAATTGGGTGATATATCATCCCAATGGTGTGTTGGGCTAGCTGGTCCATCATTTGGACATTTCATTTGTGAAACCAATTCTTTTATTGGAGGAAACAATGGAGATGATTAATGATCTGGATGATACATCAAGAATGATTGCACTTTTGGGTTATGACCACTCAGATGGTGAAACATATTCTATTGAGGATTTTAATCCTCAAAAATAGGTTAGGGATAGTGATTCAGCTAAAAGAAGAGCACATGAGTCTTCCTATCCTATCTCAACATTGATACAACTGTCTGGTCATTCTATGGTCACATCTACCTTACTTTATACAAAGGCTCAATCACATCATATTATGATATCGGAATGAATTCACACCATAATTTCTAAGGCCCCCTAGAATTATTCAGAATCCAAGGGGAATTCCATCACCAATTATTTCCTGACTTAGGTAAATGCGTCTTTGATCATCATTCTTTATATAAAATCATGCAACAAAAAATTTTGACCCAAAGAAACATGGCCACGGATAAAAGAGATTTTCACAATCTTCTGAATAAGGATTCCCTTGCTATAATAATAAGGGAGATAGTAGAGGCATTGGATTAGGGTTTCTAGTTATAATATGAAAAGAAAACTCAGATTGATGTTTGGACCATTAATATTGGGATATATGAGGATATTATTTCTCATATACGGTCTAAACATTTGACACTATCATCCTAATTAGATACCACTCAGAGGATGGCTGAAGAGTTGAATAATCTTGTCGAGGGTCTCTGTCCTAGGGAAGATGTGAAAGGATATGGGAAAGAGGATCTTTAACACTCAATTGATGACTCTCACTTGATTATTGCATATCATTCCAGTGAAACAGAACATCTTTTTTCACAACTCAATTGTTTTATTTCACTTCACCCCTTTGGATGAAGTCTCAGAGAGGCTTTGAAATGTAGAGAGTCCTCATAGTTTTTCATACTATGAATGGATGGATCTTCTAAATTTTTTAAAATTATATTCTTCTATTTTCTTTCCATGAAGTGTATCACGTCTAGTTTCTCTAAAATTACGAGAATTTCCAATGATACCAATCCTTTTAATAAAATAAAGAAAACATGAATGGTTAGATCTGTAGATTTGGATCATGATAGACTCTTTCTTAACAAGTGATCATGAATGCCCACTAATATATGATTCTCTAAGGATGATCTATTATAGTAATCATGAGATATCCATATTTTTATATAGATAAATGGGCTGAATATATATCATAGGGGGAGAGTTTTTCATTATTTTCTATAGCTGATAGGCTTGGCCATCATATCTTGATTTTTCTAAGGGAATTTGGTGAGCTTTATTGGCTCTCATAGGTTAAATAATTGATATTAGATTTCATTTCAGGTATTTTATCTTAGACCTAATATCACTTTAGTTTATGGTCTTTTAGCTCTGGCCCTCTATTGGTTTTGTTTATGGTATTTTTTCACAGACTATCTATCACATTAGTTCATTATGTTTAAGTCGGGACCCAAATATTTCTTTAGTTTAAGTTCTTTTAGATTACACATGATATTTCTTTAGTTTATGGTCATTTATCTTAGACCTAATATTTATTTATTTTATGGTATTTTAACTCTTGCATTCTTTTTCATTAATTTAAGGAATTTTTCTCAGAAATAATATCGATTTTGTTTAACTTCATTCAGCTCAGACCTAATATCTCTTTAGTTTAAGGTCTTTTATCATGAAACTTCTATTTCATTAGTGTAATTTAATTTAGCTCAAATCCTCTATTAATTCAGTTCAATGTCATTTACCATGGGAATAATATGTATTTAGTTTAAGGTCATTTATCATGGACCGAATATCACTTTAGTTTAACAATATTCAGCTCAGACATAACATCCCATTAGTTTAAGGACTTTTAACACATACCTTCTATTGATTTAGTTTAACATATTTTAGCTCATACCTAGTATCAAATTTGATAAGGGTATTTTAGCTTGGACCAAATATTTCATTAGATTAATGTCTTTTTCCTCGTACCATTTATTGATCCAGTTTAATGTCTTTTTTCCCAAAACAGATATTACTTTAGTTTATCATATTTTATCTTAGACAAGATATTCCTTTAGTTTAAATACATGTAGCTCAGAACTAATATTTCTGTATTTTTAGGTTTTTTAGCTTGGGCCATCTATTGATTTAGTTTGTGGTATTTTACTTCGGACCTTAATATTAAATTAGTTTAATATATTTTGGCTTTGACCCTGTATTCATTTTGTTTAAGGTAACTCAGACCTTAATATTTCTTTAGATTATGGTCTTTTATCTCAAACTTGACATCACTTTAGTTTAGGTTCTTTGAGCTCAAAAATTATATTTTATAATGAGATATGGTGAATCCATGTCAGGAATGACTGAAAACACACCAAGAAGTTGGTTTTGTTCCATAGTGTTGTTGAGGCTCATATGGATTATAAAGACCTTTTTCCAAAGTGACACATTTAGTGGATGACCACAAGTCTATACATAGGATCCACAGGCTAGCATGAATAGTCAATCAAAGGTCTGTAATGCCTGATATCCTTTTTAGGGGCAATGTGTGATTTAGGAAGGTGATATTAGTTGATGGATAAATATTAGAAAAGCTCGATCCACCAGGATTTATGGGAAAAGGGATATGTAAATCAAAATACAAAAGTCTGAGTCTATGAATATGAGATGATGCAGACATTTTGGGTATGTACCATGTCATTATGAGATTCCAGGTTCAGCAATGGTGTTACTTGGGGTCACAAGGATTGATTTTGTTTTTTGGAAAGGAAGAGATGCATTTAGTTGGAGGGTCAAGATCTTTATGAGTTTGTTGAATTATAAGATAAAGATGATCTCCACCTCTATCTGAAGTCCATGAATTGTTTTTCGAGACTCATAAATTCAGATGATGAAGTTGGGTTTAGTGGTAAGGCTAGCCTTGAAAGGTTCTGGCACCCAAAGGAAATTATCTCTTAACTTAGAAGCTCGAGCCCTACGACCGATTGTTTTGACTCATGAGTCATGGGATATCGAAGGATAGGGAATGAATCTTCGATGCCCGTCCTTGATAAATGGTATGAAATACGGTGATTTAACATCTAAGATATCAAATCTCATGGGATGGATTGATGAAATGATTACAAATAACAACACATGATGCTTGAGTTATGAGGATGATATGGAGAAGTCATACAGGGAGAAGTTTAGAAACACTGAGGTGTTGAGTGCATCCAAGATGATGTCTAGGATCATGAGTATCAGAATGTCATTTTTTAGTGTTACACATTCAGTTGAAAGTCATATCCTCGTATGGAGAAGCCATGGGCATGTGTGCATAGTCAGGAAAAGGGTATTTGAAGCCAGATATACTTTCCTAGGGTCATGGATGATTGCGATGTTCAGAGACACCCCAAATCATGAAATGTGATATGTGTAAAATTTAAAATCGAAGGAGGGTTTGAGTAACCTAAAATTTGTTCCACAGCTTAACGAATCTATTATCATGGTGAGTAGATGTGACAAACCATTACATTATCATTTTCACAAACTGTTGGTCTAGAGAGTATAGCCTGGATTTTACTAGGGTAACAAGGTGAACCCTATTATCTTTATGGCTCATATTTTTGTGCCCTAATCATTTTCTAAACTTCGAGAAAGAGGATTTTAATGGGATGATACTTGAGTTTTTATCAGGTTTCCCTTTTCAGGGTTTTCACTTGATATGTTTTTTGTCTATTATTTTAGTAGTTTTAGGTCTTATAATTTATACCATTATGGCATTGAGTTTAATGTCATATAACATTCACCTAAACACATGTAGTTTAGGGTCATGAATCACATGGACCTAATATGGGATGTGCTCCATAAGATCCTAATTATGATTCATAGAGTCAGGAGAACTCCCAAATCCTTCTTATAAAGGGATAAAATAATTATAAATCATAGATGGAAGTTCTCAGGCCATGAGTACTAATATTGGTAATTGATATAGGGAGAAGTTCAAACACAATGAGGTGTGGAATGTTGTCATGATAATGGTAGGGCCCGCGAGGATTGATATTTTCTTTTTCAAAGTGACACATTTGGTTAATGGTCGTAGGAAAATATATAGGATATATGGGAATGTATGAATAATCCAAAAAATGGGCCATGATCCTGAATATTCATTCCAAGGGTCATGAAAGGTTATAGGTTTCCGATACACTAGAGGCATGATGTGTGGATTATAGATTGAGGTACTTGAAATGATGGCGAATGCACCCCATACTCTGGTTGACCAAGGTAAGTCTCTTGTGGTCTGTTGAAAGGGTATAAAAAATGGGATATAATTTAATCCGTTAACATCATGTAGTGGGGACACACTAGCCTATGTGCAGATTTAACATAATTTGGAAAGGATGTTCTTCCATCCAGTTTACCATCATGTGGTAAGGATGTGATTCCATTAAGTTTATCATCATGTGGTAAGGATGTACTTCCCTATAGTTGAATGTCATTCGGTAAGGATATAATTCCATGCATTTTAATATTATATGGTAAGGATGTACTTCTTTGCAATTTAATGTCATGCTATAAGGATTTACATCTGTGTAGTTTGATGTCATGCTATCAGGTTGTGGGAACCATCAGGGAAGATTGTAAATGTCATGAATTGGCCCAAAATGGATATTTTAAAATACCTACATATCTTGTCTCAACATGGATCAATCCATATGTATCTCTTGAAATACTATAGAGTTTAGCATCACATGGAAAAGACATAGGTGAAATGACATTGAAATGTGGGTGCTGTAGTAGTACCCAACTATGGAGATTTAGGAATCACTACATATCTCTTTAGAATGAGAGTCATGCCACATGTAGTTCTAAATGAATTATCATATGTAGATCAAGTCCATATTCATGTATGAGGAATTTCAATATTTTTATTATGGCTGGGATCATAGTTTGAAATTTTTGTGTAACTACATATTCTATAATGGTAGGAATCATGTGACATGTAGCTTCCAAATAGAAAATACTCTATGCAGTTATAGACTGTATGTAGAGGTGGGAATTATTTCTGTTGACCATTATAGTTAGGCCTATGATTTTAGATTTGGGCATCACTACCTATCCTTTGATGATAGGAATCAGGTTACATGTAGTTCTGGAAGCTCTATGCAGATTAACATCATGTAGTGAGGATGAAGAAGAACTGACATGAATGAATGGAAATGTTGCAGTTCGGCCCAAAGATGAAATTTTTGGCATCAAAACATATATCATGAGATTGATTATCAAACCAAACATAGTTCGTGAATTCCAATGCATTTTAACATCATACGGTGGGGATGGAGGAGAATTGATGTGAATTGATGGGAATATTGTATTTGGTCCAGAGGGTGGAATTTTTGGCATCATTATGTATCTCATGAAAATGATAACCAAACCGCATGTAGTTATAGAGGATCATTCCGTTTAAATTCCTAAAGCACAAAAATTGATTGTTTCATTTAACTTCATCCGGCAAGGACTCATGGTATACCTTTTATGGTCTTTCAATCAGGACTGAAATGAAACTGTAGTTTACTTTGAGGCCATTCATGTGAGGGTAAGTCCCTACCACAATTCTCATTCTCACATAATCTACAATTAGAGTGAGAAATAATGGATGGAATGGGTTTCCTTACAATGTAGAGAAAAATGAGGATATAAATGATAGAATTTTTTATAATTTAGGGGTTGGACTAAGATATAGGATCATGGAATCCCTATGTATCTCAGAGGGATGAGAATAAATGCATATGTTGTCCTCGAATAAACTTGAAGTCTAATGTCTTGTAGAAAAGATGTAGGTGACTTGATGTGAATAACGATGGATATCACAGATCCTTTTAGTTTATTGTCATTCAGTAAGGATGTTGGTCATGTAATTAAATGTCTTGTAATAAATACAAAAGGTGTCATGTACTTTAAAGTCTAACAGTAAGGATGAATGGTGTCAGGTTGTTTATTGTATTGGTAGTGGGATGATTTTTTACAGTTTAACGTCTTATAACTTAGATGAGTGATGAGACTAAACTTGATGTGTATTCCCTTGTACTGGTAACTTTATAAATTATTTCTTGAGAAAATATCACAATGGTGAGAGGCGTGAAACACTCCATGTCAATTGTTTCCAATGAGTGAGACCAATTGGGGTAGACCTTATGAATGACACAAGGTCCATCCTAGTTGGGTTATAGCTTCGGGGGATTCTTTATTATTATAATTGGGTTTCTAAGGACTAACACCAGTTCCCCATGGAGGAAAGAGTAGAGATGAACCCTTTAATTGGAGTCTCGTGAAATCTGATTCTGTTGGACCTCATGGTTTTGTTGTGTGCATAAAATGTTCTCATAAATCTATTCTACTTCATCTTGTATCTTATGGGATTAATCTTTATCTGAGAGTTTCCTACTGATGGATACTTGGCATAAGGGAAGCTGAAATTCCATCGGTAACACTACCTCGGTCCAATATACTAATGAGTATGGAGTTTCCTATGTATCCGTATGTGTGTTAGTATAATAGGCCGATAAATACTGGAGCTTTTTTCCTGTACAAGACATCTTATCCATGTTTACCATCATTTGGGGTATATTAGATAGAGTCTAATTGAAGGGATCTATCTTTCCATTTTCCATGCGCGATAGCGAGATGAGAGATCAGACTCAATGTTGTACTCATAGTTCAACTTATTAAACTTCATGAACGATATATTGGTGTCACTTTCCATAAATATTGTGTAAGGGATTCCAATCCTTATGATGATATGGGACTTCATGATGCTGATGTTGTTCTTCATCTTAACTTTCATGAGGGGTATCACCTCATCACATTTTGGAAAATAAGTTTCTTGTAGTAAGGATGTACATGAACTACATAGTTGTGGCTGTGAGATATGTACCAATGACACCCATTGCCCAAACAGAAAACAACCCAGAATATTTAGCTATAAGAAGAAATTATAGAGCTTATTGGATGAAGTTCTCATGGATTTTCCAAACATGAAATTCTTGGGTGAATTCCACATAGTCATGTATCATGGTTTTCCAGTAATATCCTAACCTTTTGATCTGGTGGGAGATCCTAGTACTTGATTTATGTGCTCCACAAGATATTGAGTTGAAATCGTCCAAAATGGCATAAATCTGTCATTCTATTATCAATCTGAGGAGGATCCTGTAGAATCCACACTTATAGAGGGTTTTCTTCTCCTTTGGGCTATCTTATATGGTAAAGTTCAGTACACAGTACCTAATATGTTCCCTTCCATGTCTATCTGTAGGGAGAGTCCCATTTTTTATATGGCCTATTATGGGATGCATCTATACAGGGGTGATTATTAGTATATGACACTCTAGGGAACTATTGACTTGATTGATCTCTTTTATATCACAGATGATGATTGTCGAGACCATTCTCTAATGTGTATCATTGAATATCATTTCTTCCTGATTAGGACCAGTCAAGATGATGGCCAATGTCATGAACCAACCCTGGTCAACTCTGAACCGGTCACCCGAGCTGGCCTGTGACATGGAACGAGGGGCGTTCCCGACCCCCACGGGCTGGAAACTAGTGCCATGCATCAAAATTAAACAGGTGGGAACAATTTCTCTCAAAATAAAATAAACTGAGCAACAGAAAATAAATAGAGAAAAAGAAAAAAAAAGAACAACCAACAATTCTACTAACATGACCATGAACAAAACTCCACGTGACCCCGTGGGTCACTCTCCGATACCATAACCAACATCACTCAAGGCAAAAAACTGAATCTGGAACCCACAAGAGAACTAAAAACAAGAAAACACTATAGGGGTGAATATTAAAACTCAGTGGTCTAGGATGATAAATCAATTCCCAATGCACTAACACAAAATAAAGAATTTATCAATGCCATGTTTGAACTAAATTATATAAAATATTGGTTTCCACGCACACTTTCATTTATAAAAAAAGTTACAACCCATTTCCCCTTTTAATATAAAAACATGTTTAGTGTTTGAAAGAAACAGGTGCATTTCATTTTAAAACATTTTTGCGAACAATTTAGAAATCCAAATTTTTGTTGTTAGTCAAAAGGAAAACTACACACAACACACAACACACAGTAAGGGAAATGGAAACAAAGTGGAACACAGTAGAAAACGACCGAACAAGACCTCTCAACCGTCCTCCACATACAAATAAACACTAAATAAAAACATGACTCAAACTAAAGAGCTTGTGAACAATCTAGAACAGACCATACATGTGACTCATCTTGTAATCATGCTCTAAATCGATGATGTCATAACGCCCTAGTTCTCAGTAAATCCCTACATGGCCTAACCGAGGGGCCCAATCCACATAGCTGCAATAAATCAGTATTCCCCTGTTATGGAGCCACTAGCCAGTGCATAATCTACACTAGTGTGACAATCGTTCTCAGAAGATTCACTCAATATGCCAGGTTTCAGTGTTAACACAAGAAATAAAAAGGGATGTGTCCCCAATGTAAATCAATTAGTCATGATTCAAAAACATCACATACAACTCATGAAATCAACTCACACCAAATATCAGCCCTGAGTGGGTTTTCCAAAATAATTTATTTTATTAATGTGTCAAACGGACATTCACTAATTTTAAAGAGAAACCTCATTTCTCGAGAAAACCCAAAGAACTTTTTCAGAAAAAATCATTTGTCTTTAAAACTAGAAATTCAATTGAAATTCCGTGAATTATGTTTAAAGTCCAAACGGTCATTATTTCAATATTGGGTGTCCGCTCATCAAGAAAATGTTTCAAGTGTCGTGTATAAAATAAACAGCTCTTTTTACACAAAATAATATTTTAAAAATTAATTATCTAATATTACTTCTCATTTATTAAAATTAATAAAACATCAAGAAATTAATAAATTCTAAATTTAAAGGTGACTGTAGTGGGGGACCTACCTCAGCACGCAGTCCAAACACAATGGTGCGTCATGCCACGGATAGACGCACAAGCATGCGCAAGCTGGTGACCGTAATATAACAGGGTATCCTTTCAAACGAACTGCAACAAACACAAAGTAACTAAAATTACACAAACACGGACTGAAAACAATCCAAACAAGCCAACAACATGAAAGAACCACCTCGACACATTTTCAAATCACAACTCGCACCATCAACACTATTTACCAAACCACTTTAAAATTTATAAATCAAATTTCAAAAGGTATCTCACAGTTTTACACACCCAAAAACGTTTTCAAACAACATTTTATAATTAACTGCGCACTCACAACACACTGTACCAGAACGTTCCCCACATGCATAGATTAAATGACTAACTGAAGAATTAAATAAAAACTATTAAACATAAAAAAAACTGGCTTCCACAAAAATGTAAATTAATTCCCATGAGCAGACTACAAAATATTAATCATAAACCATGTTCATTTATAATGAAAATAAAATAAAAATAAAAATAATTTTCAAAGAAATCAAACATCCCCAAAAACACCTTTTGAAAACTTCAAACAAAAAACACAAAACATTGACATATACTTAATCTAGAACTCATTTTTAACCAACAACACACCAATCTTTCTAAAAATTCCCTTCACACCACACAAATGATACTAAAGAACACATTTATAAACTCATAATCATAATAAATTAATCACACAAACAAACAATTCACCCAAATAATAAATGGAAGGCCACGCTAAAATAACCTGACATGAAAATTAATTTATCAAACAATAGTTATACGTGGAAGCACCAACCTCGTGTGCCAAATACTCCAACACTCAGCGCGAAACATCAATTTCATACTGATTGGACAACAAAAACATCAAAAATAGACCCTAAATAACATGAATCTCATACCCATAACTTTACCAAAATGGAAGAACATCAATTAGGAATAGAACGCACCTGGTTGGGAGTTCAGGGAAACGCAGTAGGCTGGTTCGCCAGACGTATGGCAGGGCACCGGCCAGGATTAGAGAGGGGATGTGGGGAACCGAGCGAGGCCGCACAGTGACCCATGTGTAGCCGCGCGACTTCGATAGTGGCGCGCTAAACGCTGTCACTGCCAAAATGTGAATTTATAAAATTAGAACTCGAGATTTTAAGTTGTGTTTCAACTCGGACTACCCAAGGAAAATAAAAAATTAATATAATAAATAATTTAATGAAGGAGGGTGTGAAAATTCTCCCCAACATAAAGCGTTCCACCCCCGGAAAGCCATAACTAAGGTTGAGACTCAAAGAAGAAATAGATACCCCACTAAGGATAAAAAAGGATCCCCCACAATCAATAAGAGAAAAGAGGCAAAAGCATCGTGCTCAAAGAGAGTTAATCAAAGACAACTTCAAGAAACATGTAAAAAGACTTTATGATATGTGTCTCCCACCCCAATGAGATAGAGCGCCACCAGTGGAGAAATCAAGGAATGGAACTCTCGCACCCACGACAACCACCTTCACAAGCTGAATCATCTCAAGAACTATTAAACGAAAGCCATACCATTTGGCTAGAATGAACAAACAAGGTCAAACCACGTCCAAGGAACACTCTTATCACATATCACCAAGACATCATTAGAAACATAACCAAAAGGTCAACATGGGGAAGCCTGAGGGGATCCCCACCATTAAGAACCTACCAACGCCCAAGGAAAGACTGGAAGTCCGAAACGGGGAGGTATGAGCAGACTCCCCACCATTAAATAAAAGTCCAACACTATTTAATTCCAGAGACATTCGTGTGAGACCCAACGTGGGTCTCCCCACCATTAAAACTAACAGGAGATACATAACATTGAAAATTTCATGATGGTGACCAAACACCCCGCAACAGGGGGTGGGGAGGGCGGGGCCCAACTAATGGGGCATCAAAACCACAACCCAAGACAAACCAACATCTTCACATCCCTAAATGAGTACTATTCTAATATTGAGACCGAGTTACCCAACATATTCCAAAAGGACCACTAAAGCGATTTCATCCAGTGGAACACGACCCCTAAGACTCTATGGAAATGATACGACCCCACCTCCACATAGTCATGGAATCCTTACATACCTAAATGGTTTGTTTGGAATGGAATAAATACAAGAAACGATTTAAACTGCTTTGAATTTCAACATTGATGATCGAACAATGTTGGGGTCCCACACTCTATGGGTTCCTGACCATGAGCCAGCTTCACTCCAAGGCCTATGGCTAGTGCCCGGATGTTTGAAGTATCTCCTTCCTCATGGTTAGGTGTTGATGACTCCCGAATGGATCTTCTCCCTTGGGTGCTGCACGCAACCACACTGCAATCGAGACAACCCCATCAAGAAAAACACACCACGAAATCCAACTACTCACTCACAAAACATCCACCCAAGCAGGGGTTTAGTGGATTCATATGCATCCCCTCTTCACCTTAACTAAGAGGCATAAGGAGTAAAGACACAAGAAAAACACTCCCCTTTGAACAAAAAAACTAGAAATCCCCGAGAGACCACGCTCCTATGAAAACAGGGATTCCCAAAGGATCCTATGAAATCCACCCTTCCTCGCCAAAGAGAACTCACATTGCAAGACGTCACCAAACATGACCCTTGTAGCTGATAAAAGTACTAAAAATCCTTTCAAGGCCCCAATCAACACCGATAACTATGAACCACCTTCACCCTTACCCGCTGGAATTCATTTCTCCGTTTCCAGGGGGAACCTTAAAACACGATCGTTTCAAACATCGTACCTGATGAGTCAAACACTGAAAAGACCAACTCTCCCTTCAACTCCCCTCACATCTTTCATCCCGCTATGAGAGGATCCGCTTAGTTGTAAAAAGGAATGGTGGGTTCGATTCAAGAATTCATGAAGAGAGTCCTCTGATCAACTGGAGGGTCGGACAATGATGATTTTCCTATGGCCACACTTCAATCACATGTCAACGCTTTAAAGGGGGGCATACACTAGTCAAGAAAGAAAACCATGGACCTAACCAAACCGGTCTGATGGTCATGAAATTCCATAAGTGAAAACCAAACATGCAGGGGAAACCACAGAAAGGGATTCTTGATGTACTTATCAAATGAATTCACTAACTACATGATTGCATACCAACATACAAATAAGAATTCAAACTCAGGACACAAATCATCTAAAAAGGAATCTCAGTTCAAAATGCCTCACATCCATCATTTCAAAAACACAAGGACACACCATGCAGCCACTGGTTACTAAAACATCAAATTATCATTTAAATAAATTTTTTGAAAATAAGAAATGCTATTGGGTTTCACAAACACTAATGGTGCCCCATGGGCCTCACACATGCATGTTCTCGTGCCACACTAGATCCCACCTCGTATCCAACCAGGAATTCAGGTGCTCATTCCATTAACCATTTATTTTTTCGTATAAATTCATGCATGTGGTTTCTCTTGAGAACACCAAGAATCAAAACCAAACCCCCTTTTCAATCCAAATTCAATATTTCAAAAATCATTTCCCTTTTTAAAATCACCTTAGAAAAACAAGGTCAAGCCTTTAATTCCATGTGCACACCCCAATAATCCCATGAACTATTGCACATGTGTTCATCCTCTTCCATCCATACACACCAGCACACTCTTCCCATCCAGTCCCTAACATGTGAAAACATTCATAAAGAGTACCTGAGGTTTCACTCAAACCATATCTCTACTAGTTCCATGAAAACACAGGATTTTTAGACCAAGAGCTTTTTGTTTTAAAACAAATCCATTTAACAAATTTAAAGCCCTTTAAAAGATATCATTATCATTTCAAAAACCCTTTTTCATTTTCAAAACTGCACTTACACCCAGAATAACCAAGACAACACACAACTTGCATCAATCTACAATAGTGAGGGAATTGTAGTCATGCTTAACATGGTGACAAGGTATTGGGCCATGCCCCAAGAAATCACCAACAACAAATAGGAACTTAAAAAGTGTACTCAGACTCCACATGGCTCACTACTCCATGTGAAATCATGATGTGACATAAGATTTCTTCTATTGTCATCCCTCAATCAAAACAAACCAGAATGAGACAAGAACTCAATTCCCATACTACCCCTAGAGACTCGAGATTCAGAACAGGTAAGGGTTCATGACACCCTTTCTGTACCTACTTCTCAAGTCCTGAAAGTCCTAATTTCCATATACTGGACATCCCGAATAACAAGGGCCACCTTTGATAAAAAAATTTCATGAATCATCCCAGGTCGACCTTAAACCGGTCACCCGAGCCGGCCCGCGACATGGCCCGAGGGGCGTTCCCAATCCCCACGGGCTGGAAACTAGTGTCAGGATTCAAAATTAAATATGCGGGAACGATTTGGCATAAAATAAAATAAAATAAGCATCGGAAAATATATATAGAAAATTCAAAAAAAAAAGAACAACCAACAACACTACTAACCTGACCATGACCAAAACACCACGTGACCCCGTGGGACAATCTCCAATACCATAACCAACGTCTCTCAAGGAGAACAGCTGAAGCTGGAACCTATAAAAGATCTAAAGACAAGAAAACACTATAGGTTTGAGCACTAAAACTCAGTAGGATAGCCTGATAAATCTATTCCCAATGAACTACAACTAAATAAATAATTTATCAATTCCATGTTTGAACTAAATTATATAAAATATTGGTTTCCACACACAATTTAATTTATAAAACAAGTAACATCACATTTCCCTTTTTAATATAAAAACATGTTTAATGATTGAAAGAAACAGGTGCATTTCATTTTAAAAAAAATTTGCAAAAAATTTAGAAATCGAATTTTTTGTTGTTAGTCAAAAGGAAAAGTACAGACAACACACAACACACACTAAGGGAAATGGAAAACAAGTGGCACACATGGGCCGACAACCGAAATAGACCTCTGAAACATCCATCACATACAAATAAACACTCAATAAAAACATGATTCAAACCGAGGAGCTTGTGAACAATCCAGAAAATACCATACATGTGACTCATCCTGAAAGCACACTCTAATTCGATGACGTCATAACACCCTAATGCTCGTTATAGCCGTACATGGCCTAAAAAAGGGTCCCAATCCACATAGAAACAATAACTCATTTTCCCCCTACTATGGGACCCCTAGCCAGTGTGTAATCTAAACTACTACGACAATCATTCTCAGAAGATTCACTCACTATGCCAGGTTCCCATGTCAACACAAGTAATAAAAAGGCTTGGGTCCACAATTTAAATCAATAAGTTGCGATGTACAAACATCACATAAATCTCATGCAATCAACAAACACCAAATATCACCCATGAGTGGGTTTTCCAAAATAATTTATTTTATTAAAGTGCCAAACATGAATTCACTAATTATACAGGAAAACCTCATTTTTCAAGAAAACCAAAAACACTTGTTCAGAAGAAATCATTTATCTATAAAACTAGAACTACAATTGAAATTCCGTGAATTATGATTAAAGGCCAAATCAGAATTATTTAAATATTGGGTGTCCGCTCATCAAGAAAATTTTTCAAGTGTTGTTTATAAAATAAAAATCTCATTTTTACACCAAATAATCATTTAAAAAATAATTATCTTATATTATTTCTCATTTATTAAAATTAATAAAACATCAAGAAATTAATAAATTCTAAATTTAATGGTGAGTGTAGTGGGGGACCTACATCAGCTCATAGTCCAAATGCAATGGTGTGTCACGCCTTGCATAGATTCACAAGCAAGCGCAAGATGGTGACCAAAATATCACGGGGTAACATAGAAAACACGCCTCAACAAACACACAGTAACTAAAATTACACAAACACAGAGAGAAAACAGTCCAAATATGAGAAAAAAAACTGTTAAACAACACACAACTGGCTTCCCCACTTGCAACACACCATACCAGAATGTGCATCACTTGCATTTTTAAAATGACCAACTGCAGAATTTAATAAAAACTGTTAAACAACACCAAACTGGCTTCCCTAAAAATGTACCTTAATTCCCATGAGCAGGCTACAGAATATTAAATGTAAACCAAGTTCATTTAAAAAAAATAAAAAAATAAAAATAAACATCGCAAAAACCAAACATCCCCAAAAACCCCTTTTGAAAACATCGAAACAAAACAACACCAAATATTGACATATAATTAATCAAAAACTCATTTCTAACAAAAAACACAAAATTCATTCTAAAAATTCCATTCACACCACACAATGGATACTAAAGAACACATTTGTAAACTCATAATCATAATAAATTAATCACACAAACAAAAAATTCACCCAAATAATAAACGGAAGGCCATGCTAAAATAATCGGACATGAAAATTAATTTACCAAACAATAGTTATACGCGGAACCACCTACCTCGGGTGTCAAAGACTCCAACACTCGGCGTGAAACATCAATTTATCACTGATTGGACCCCAAAAACATATAAAATATACCCTAAAAAACATGAAACTCATACCCATAACATTACCAAAAAGGAAGAACGTCAATTCAGAATAGAATGCACCTAGTTGGGAGTTCAGGGAAATGCAGCAGGCTAGTTCGCCCGACATATGGAAGGGCACCAACATGGATTAGATATGGGGTTTGGAGAACTGAGTGAGGCCGCGCAATGAAACAGGAGAGGCCGTGTGGCTTCGATAGTGGCGCGATGAATGCTGTCACTGCCAAAATGTGCGTTTATAAAAGGAGAACTCAAAATCTTAAGTCGGGATTCATCCTGGAATACCTGACGCAATGAAAAAAATAATAAAATAAATATTTTAATGATGGCGGGTGTGATAGCCAAATTGGGAAATGCATTGACATGTAAATTTTGTGTTCTAGGAACATGATGTAATGACCGTTCAAAAGGGAACTCTTCCATTATCCCCCTAACATAGCCAGTGAGGGGGTCCAATTATTTATTTGATGGAATATTCTTCATTGATTTGTTTTATCATTAAATATTAATTCCCTATAATATTCATGTAATATATTAGAAGTTGTAGGGCTAATTCCAAGCTAGTGATGTGGGATTTGTATTTTACCTCGTCAACTATGAAACCATCAGATAGTTAGAAAGAGTAGGGGAATATTATTTGTCAAGTGAGGCAAATACAAGCCCAAGGAAAACCTGGTTGAGCTTCGGCTTTTCAATCCATTTTCTAATATGACTTCATGAGGCACCATAAAAACACATCTTTGATGTCTTGGTAATGTGATGGTCAAAAAATACCAATTCAAATGGAAACTCGAGGTCATATGTTATATTCGCTAGGGAAAAATGTGATATGAGGATATATTAGAGGGATTGTCCTTTCACAGACTTTTTTGACACTAATTGAATGTCATATTGATGAAGAATGAACACCCATCGAGAAAAGTTCCTAGTCAGTATTGGATGACCAATGATGTAATTGATTGAATCGATATAGAATACAAATTAGTCTTTGTGGTGCTGCATGTAATGCCTTATATTTTTCACTATGAAGATGAGTGAGATTTAGTTATTCTCAACATCAAAGTACCAGGTCTAAGTACTTATCATTGTTCAAATATGATAATGTAATCTATTCTACCTTCCAAAATCATTCTTTTTTTTTTGTGAAGAGAAAACCTATTGAGCATTCCATGGTGGCCAAATAAAAGATGAGTATCCACCCTTCTACTAGAGGAATCAGAACCTGTTGGTGAACCATGTATTGTTTGATAATTTTGATGGATTTCTGGAAATCATCATCCAACTAGTATGAAATTCCTTTCTTCATTATCCTGGTTAAAGGGAGATTTTTCATGGTTATGATGGAAATGAAAAACTGAATTTAAATTATGTTCCCTTAGATACCCCTAAATTGTATGGTATTTTTGGGTGTGGCATTGCTATGATTACAACAGTCTTCTCTGAGTTGACCTCAATGTCCTGGTGGAGTACAACTAATTTGTTGGATTTCCGTGATTTTACCACAATGGAGAGTTTTAGAAAATTAATCTTCAAAATATGATGTCAAAACCTGTCATAAATTTCATCAAAGTCCATGAGGTGATCAAACTAATGTTCGGATTTATCCACTAGGTCATCTATATAACATTCAACTATCTTTCCTAACAACAACATAAATATACGGGGCACGAGGCGTTAATATGTGGTTTTATCATTCATCAATCCAATGGGAATTACCATATATAGAAGATCACCTAAGACACCCTAAAAGTAAGGGATTTTTTATATTTAGGGGTTATCATTATCTGATTATACCTTGAGTACCCATTAGTGACAAAAAAAGGCTTGGAAACTAGTAATTTCATCAATCAAGAGTTTTGCGATCCGTAATGGGAAATAAACCTTTGCTAAATTGTGATTGAGGTACCAAAAATAAAGACATACCCCAATCTTCTCATTCATCTTGTTGATGGGGACAATGTTGTATATCCATCTAAAATTCTACAATACTCTAAAAAAGCTAGATTCTATCAAATTGTTGAACTCCACCTATATATTTGTGGCATTCGAGGGGTTTTTCTACTTTTCAAACTGATTGAAGACATAATGCTAATTTCATAGACCAGGATGGTGCTTATCCACATATTGGTTTAGTCCAGGAATTACTATGAAGTTCCACATGAACAGATATTGCTGATACTTTAGAAATGTTGAGTAAATCTCTTACTATTTGAGGGGAATGGCATCACTAATCAATGTAGGACAAGAGTCTTCCTCTATACCAAGATTATTTTTCCTAAGATAATCAATGGTGGGGGAAACACCATCCTCAAATTTTGGAGGGGAATTCCGGAGGTCAGCAAGATATTCTAAAATCTCTAAAATAGTGGAGGCATTTTTAGATAGTATTAAAAATCCCTGGGCTTCACTATCATTATCAGGGAGAGAGTGGCCATGAGAAGAGAAATTGTCATCCCCTGTTGACTTGGCCATTGTAGAGAGATGTCAGAGCTGATAGTATTCAATGCAATCACTAGGTAAAGAGGGTCTTGGACCTTTAGAATTATATTTTTATCCTTGAACTGGTATATGGGGATCGCATAGTCATCTTAAAGCATATATCAAGGATTAATAAGGGGGTCCCCAAGCCATTGGGAGTTGAAATGTGTACATAATTATAATAACCCAGCCTTAAAACATTACATAATCTTGAATTAAATGAATAATTAACATTGAGGATCTTTTTAGGTTTAGAGTTTTAGAGAATTAAAAAATAACAATTATATCTAAATGATTACAATGTAGACATATCTACTCAGTTTACATTTTTTCACAAAATAAAAACTCTTGAACAAAAGTTTCATGTCTAGTTCCATGTTTTAGGCAGTATAATATTTCCCTGATCCCATCCTTGACCCTATTCCACTTTATGTCCTCTGAAAAACATTTCCAAAACATGGGATGAGCATAAAGAGCTCAGTAAGGGATATAAAAATATGGAAATAAAACATTAGTCCATGTATACATAAGTATCAATGAAATCATACATTAATCATAAAACATAATCACTTTAACATACCTCATTAAATCAAAAGATTTATTAATAACTCGTAGAAATAATAATACATAAAGGTAACTTGAGGCATTCATAACATTCTTACGTAGGGAGTAACCCTCATGTTTACGTTTAGAATACCCATCACTATATATTCCCTAAATCACTTCGGAGAAACCTTAGATTTTAACTCCTTCTTGTTACCCAATGCATAGAAGAGCTATCTTGGGCCCACCCGCCCTTATTTTATCATGGAACCACCCGTCTTCCTAAACAATGCCCAAGAACCATAACATAATTGTATCACAAAAAACATGAATAATGGAAACATAAAATTTCCACATTTCAATCACAAGATATCAATACAAGACATTTATATAGTAAAAACATTATCAAAACCAATTTCTATACGAAAATAAAGTAAAACATGGTATTTATTTTTCATTTAAAAAAATTTATGGCTTTTAGAGGATGCCAAAACTCAAATAATGGTCATGACGGAAGAGAAGTTGTTGTCGCCGCATACGTAAGACTAAAACATTCCCTTTGGTTGTTTAGTAAACTTCTTCATGTAAAAAGATTCCTTTTGAATGAAATTAAAAGTCAAAAGGGTTTATTATTAAACTAATAAAATAAGGTCGTATATAAATTGAAGTATGCCTCAATGAAAAGGATATTGAGACGAAGTCCCGTACAAAGACGGTATCCGTAGATTAAGGATAAATCAATTACATAATTATGTGTGACAAATATAAATACACTCAATATAAGTGGATATTTAGTGTAAAACAATCAGAGTTCATCCACACATACTCATAGCATGACATAATCAAGAAGTATAGGTTTAACTCAAATATTTGAAATTGGGTTAAGAAGTTCCCTTACAGAAATTCGACTACCTAATGACGTTACTTTAAAATTCAAAAAATGAGTTGATGGGAGATAAAAAGGGTATCTCATCACTTGGAAATAAAATTTACGGCAATAAGGATATATAATAACATATCCCAACATAATAATATGTAAATTAAAAGACCTAACAAAAATAAGACATTTAAAGAGAGGAGGGTGAAATGTTCCCTTACTGATTTGGGTAACTTTCGAAACATACACCCCATGAATGAAAGACTATACAAGGTTGATTTAAATACCCATGAAATAAATTATATTACACAATGAGTAGAATAATGGGATGTACAAACACTACTCAAAGGATATAGTGACAAATATAGCACGAATCTCACGGGAATAAATAGTGAGATAAAAACCCCTTACCTCGTTGTAATAAATATTCATATGAACAAAAGATAATAAGTACCAAATGAATCACATAATACCATGAATATAGACATAATCATGATAATATATATCAAATTTAAGTACACATTACACCACATGAAATAACTAATTTTCGAACAATGGAAATCTCACGGAATTAAAACTGAGATAAGAAATCCCCTTAACTCAAGTCTGACTTGTCTTGTTCGTTTCTTTATATTCCTGAATAATAAACATTGGTCAATTTATGATTTCATAAAGAATTCCTTTAAATTTTATTATTAAATTAATATCAGATATCATCAAGTTATAATAATTTGTTAATTATGGGAGATCGAATCATACGTTTTGTTGATGTTCGGCACATGAGTCAATAATGAACTTGTTTAAAGTGAATTGTCCATGTATTTATAAGTATATCATCTCTATAATGGTGTTTAAATATCACATATATCCAGTATATATTTATTTAATAATATTCCACTATGTTTGGAGATAAAAAATGAAATGTACCGTTCATGGAGACGGTAGGCCGTACGTACACATGAACGCTACATTCATTTTTTGTCATATTAATGGACTTTAAAACTAAATGAGACATAGATATATTATAATTCCAGTATAATATATTTTTCATATAGGTAACATCATTTCATTAATTATATTCTTGATAAATTCCATTTTTTTCATAAACGAGTCACACCACTTGAGGGGGCGGTAGTCCACACTTCCTCATATGAAATTATCGCATTTGCACAACATGAAAAACATAAAGGTATGTTTTAAATATAAAATATAGAAGAATAGAGAGAACATAAATATATTATTTATCAATTATAAATATTGGGCCATAATAATGGCCACTATGAGATGTGTTAAATGAAGATTGAACAATCATCATTTCGTGAGGCAGTAATTCTCCACCAACAGAAACAGTATGTTTATTAACCAGTAGACGGAGGTGTGTGTAAGTTAGGTAGAATACATATCATAACAACATACTAGTATATTGAGTATAATGGTGTTATTATGGGATCAAATAATAATAATATGGTGGTGAGCTAAGAAGTAAAATAAAAGAAAGAAACTCGAGAGAAGACATTACCTCTAAATCACGAAACTATTTTTTATTTGAGCCAAAGGCTTCCTTGGAAAGGCTTCTGCCAAATGTGAGGATTCTATGAGTGAGGTATGGATGTGGAGAGATAATATGTGTAGAGTTTTGATGAGCCAAGGGCATGATTGGTGTGGGTAAGGGGGCAGAGGTGGGGGCTTTTTAAAGAAGTAGGAGGGTCACTTTTGGAAAGTCTTGAAATGTTACTTTATTATAAAATGGGTTTCATATTTTAAAGGTCCAAAAATAATATATTTCGAGGATAAGGTGTTAACGGTTCTAAATATGTCCATACAATAGGTTTTTGACAAGTGTATATCTTATATTTTAACTTATCTTTTCATTTTATTTAAATCGTTCACTAATGAGGTAATCCCTACATCATCATGGTGTCATAAATAAATTTATTTATTTAATGTATAAAAAATATAAAAAAATACCATGATGTAGGAAATCATTTTAGCATTCCAATGAATTTTTATAGTCTAAGATATCATTTATATATACAAAATTAAAATTTTTTTACATAGGATATACAAACCTTTGTTATATTACTCTTCATTTTAAAAATAATGTCATAAATGTTACTATCACACCCATGTAACTCCATGAGCCCTAAAGTTTGGTAAAAAGTTTTCAATGGTCATACATGACTCAAAAAAATGATTTTGAAACATGTTGGGGTCATTTTATATTATTATGATATTATTTTATTACCCTTAACTACCCAATTACTAATTAATCATGATAATTAAAGATATTTACTGTCGTTACTATTCATAATGTCCAAAAACAAAAGAGGCTTAAAATGCAAATGAATCCAATTTTAAGCATAAATATTCTAATATTTTGTAGTTAGTTCTGTTAATTCATGCCATTACAACAGTTAGACACTAACTACCATTTAAAATAATATTATTATATTATTAGTGTGCAACGTAATATTTCAAAGAAACTCGTAATTGCGTATTGGGTACACCATCGAATACAGAATCTCCTTTAAATTAATATTAATATTTAATTAGAGAATATATGAAAATGTCATATTCTTTATTTACCTGGGATGTTACATCCTTCCCCGCTTTTGGGAATTGCATCTTTCAATTTTATAATTGGGCTCAGAAACATTATTGAAAGCCCCACATCGTAAAAGGAGTCAATTAAACATTCACTTTAAAAGAATGAAAGAAAAGTACAAAGGTCACCTAAGAAAACAGATACTATGATTCCATGAAAACATGGATATGGAAGGGAAAAACAAGGGTCAAGTTCTGATGGAGAGTGATAGAAAATATGTCAAGGAGAAAGTTAACCACCATAAAATCACAAACATGTGATGGGTTAAACTGTATTTGATTCCCTGGTAGGAAAAGTTAACAGACAATTTTTTTGTTTTAATTTAATTTTCATTAAGGAATTTATTTATGAGCTTAACAAAAATAGAAGAATACATATTCACTTGTCATGTAGACTTTCATCTTTTACTATATTTCTAACACAACCCCATTTTATCTCCAAACGATGAGTATTCAAGATGACTTGTTCGCATTAAGAGTGCTATAATCAACTTTTAGAAAATCAACTAATCCAAAAAAATGAACTATATATTTCCCATGTCATTAGAATTAACCAAAACCAAAATGGTTAGCGCAAGATCAGATAATCCCAAAAAAGGATAATCCTTTATAAAATGAAATACTACTCTTAATCTCCAAAATTCAACAAAAAGAACCCAAGGTTAAAGAAATACCATTAAAAAAATATCTATCCATAAAATTCTTCAATGTAATCCAAACTAAGATTAAAATCCAAATCTCTGAAGGATTTAATCACATCATCTTCCAAGGTAAATCTTAACATTTATCTCCAAATAATATCACTTACTCTTAATGTATTATATTGAAATGTAATTAACCTAATCACATATCCTCCAAGATAGGTTAATAATTTCCATAGATAACTCAAAATAAACTTATTCCTAATTCATAAGTTCATCTAACTAAAAATAATTAGTCATACTAACTAGGGACATTATGTAGTCAAGTGGTAGGTGGTAAATACCTGTCACACTTTAGTTGTGGGTTTGATTCCCGCTACTTCATCTGATGCGATGGGTTGTCACACGGTCTTCATGTTGTCCCTTTTAAAAAACTACATAATTTTATAACATTCTCAAAAAGAGATAATAATTATCCAAAATAACTATAACATATTTTAACCACAAAGGTTATCTAATAACATTCCTTTTTCATCCCAAAATGTATTAACCGGTAGTTGCCTCAAATTCAAGGATCATATAAACCCAAATGGTTCTTTATAACAATATTCACAAAAGAAATGATAATTATTACTTGAATTAAATATTCATATATCAAACATCAGGGTTACACATACTATAAAAAGTCTTCTAATGTAATCTAATAATCAAAATAGCCTTAATAATTTTAAGAATTTCACCATCATAAAATCTACCATAACTCTTAAATCCCTTATATGTTGACTTCTTACACATTCAACATTCTTCATGATTATTTAACCATTCCTTTCCAGCTTATTCCAAAATACTTCTTTCCTACCAACGAAATTATGAATCATATCCTATGATTCAATAATAGGAAAACATATTTTAAGAAATAATCCATACCTTTAATTGGTCATTGTTAGTTTCATCATCCTCAATCCAAATGGCATTAGGTATTGGTAAAATAATATGTGTACGATCTTGGTGATCCCATTCCTAAAACATCTTCGTAGGACAGGTGTTGGCATAATGACCATGCACACCACATTTAAAACATTCAATTGATCCTTCAGAAAGAACAACATCCCCTTTCCTAGAGTCAACTAGATGATTCCTTTTTTCCATGGTAGGTTTTTGATTTATGACCTTCATTTCCACATCTATTGCATCTTTCTGACCCTTTGAAACATTTTCCTTAGTGATTCATTCGACATATTTGACACATAGGTTATTGAACACACATACCTTTATGACTATTACCTGATCATCCATATGGATTTGTATCTCGCATATATTATGCCTTATAAAAACCAATAAGGTTTAGGTGAGAAATAATGACTCCAGATAGTTGGTTGAGAATAACCACAAGTGTTCTCATTGCTGCTCCCATATCATTCAGTTTCTCGTTTGGAAAATTGTCACAGTTTTCTTCACATCCACTGTTACTTTGGTGCCTGCTAGATCCAACCATTTACTAAAACCAAAAAGGTCAGTGTGAGTATATCTATAAAATCATCATATAATATCTTATAAGGAGGGTAAATACAAAGATATACTTATTCATGTTATCTTAAAATCATTTACTTTATAATAATAACTATGACTCTTTCAAAAATCCTAACCATTATGGTAATGTCACTTGTGCTTAAAGAATACCCCAACCTCTAAAGTTATCTAAACCAACCTTTGATACCAAAAATAAGAACCCAGACATAAAACATAACATAATCTTGAATTAAATGAATAATACACATTGAGGATCTTTTCAGGATTAGATTTTTAGATAATTAGGACATAACTATTACATCTTAATGATAAAAAAGTATACACATCTACTTAGTTTCCTTTTTTTTACAAAATAACAACTCATGAACAAAAGAATCATGTCTAGTTCCGTGTTTCAGACCACATGAAATTTCTTTGATCCCATCCGTGACCCTATTCCATTTTATGTCCAGTGAAAAACATTTCAAAAACATGGGATGAGCATAAAAAACTCAGTAAGGGATATAAAAATACGGAGAGAAAAAATCATTCAATGTATACATAAGAATAAATGAAATCATACTTTACTCATAAAACATAAGCAAATTAACTTACCTCATGAAATCATAAGATTTATGAATAAATCATTTAAATCATAATACATAAAGGTAACTTGAGGCATTCATAACATTATTACGCATGGAGTAACCCTCATGGTTATGTTTGGAATACCCATCACAATATATTTCCTAAATCTCTTCGGAGAAACCTTTGTGTTTAAATCCTTCGCATTACCCAATACAAAAGAGAGAAATATCAGGCTCACATACCCTTATTTTATCACATAACTAACCATATTCATAAACAATTCCCAAGAACCATATCATAATCGTATCACATAAAACATGCATAAAGGAAACATTACATTTCCACATTTCAATTACAAGATATCAATAAAATACATTGATATAATCAAAAAATTATCAAAACCATTTTCAATAACAAAATAAAGTAAAACATGGTATTTTTTTCATTTAAAAAAATTTATGGCTTGTAGTGGAAGCCAAAACTCAAATAATGGACACGACGATATAGAAGTCGTTGTCGCCGCATACGTAAGACAAAAACAACCCCTTTTGCCGTTTAGTAAAATTATTCATGTAAAGAAGATTCCTTTTGAATGAAATTAAAATAAAAAAAGGTTTTATTATATAACTAATAAAATAAGGTCGTATATAAATTAAAGTGTGCCTCAATGAAAGGAGATTGAGACGAAGTCTCGTACAAAGATGATATCCTAAAATTAAGGATAAATCAATTACATAATTATGTGTGAAAAATATAAATACAAGAAATATTAGTGGATATTATGTGTAATAAAATCAAAGTTCATCCACACATATTCATGGCTTGACATAATCAAGAAATAGAGGTTTAACCCAAACAATTGAAATTGGCTTAAGAAGTTCTCTTACAGAAATTCGACAGCCTAACAACGTCACATTAAAATTCATAAAATGAGTTCTTGAGAGATAAAAAGGGTATCTAATCACATGGACATAACATTTATAGCAATAAGGATATATAAGAACATATGTCGACATAATAAGATGTAAATTAAAATACCTAACAGAAAGATGTCTTTTAAAAAGAGGAGGGTGAGAGGTTCCCTTACCGATTTGTGTAACTATCGAAACGTACACCCCATGAAAGAAGGACTATAAAATGTTGATGTAAATAACCATGACCAAAAATTATATTACACAAAGAGTATAACAATGGGAAGTAAATACACCTGTCAAAGGAGATAGAGACAAAAATAGCATGAATCTCACGGGAATAAATAGTGAGATAAAACCCCTTACCTCGTTGTAATAAATCGAGTCATAAGACCAAAAGATAATAAGAAAAAAATTAATCACATAATACCATAAATATAAATAGAATCATGATAATATATATCAAATGGATGTACACAATACACCACATGCAATAAATAATTGGAGAACAATGGAAATCTCACAGAATTAAAAGTTAGATAAGAAATCCCCTTACCTCAAGTCTTACTTGTCTTGTTCATTTCTTTATATTCTGGAATAATAAACTTTGGTAAATTTATAATTTATTTTTTTAATTCCTTTAATGTTTATTATTCAATTCATATCACCTATTATCATGTTATAATAATTAGTTAATTATGTGAGTTCATATCATACGTTTTGTCGATGTTCGGTGCACGAGTCAACAATGAACATGTTTGAAGAGAATTTTTCATGTAGTTATAAGTACATCATCTCCGGAATGGTGTTTAAATATCATATATATGTAGTATATACATATTTAATAATATTCCAAAACTTTTGGAGATAAAAAGTATAATTTACCGTTCATGGAGACGGTAGGCCGTACAAACGCATGAATGCTACTTTCATTTTTTTCATATTAATGGAATTTAAAAATAAATGAGAAATAGATATATTATAATTACAATAAAATATATATTTTATATAGGTAACATAAGTTCCTTATTTAAATTATTTATAAATTCCATGTTTGGCATGAATGAGTCACATCACTTGAGGGGGCGGTAGTCCACATTTCCCCATATGAAATTATCGCATTTGCACAACATGAAAAGCATAAAGGTATGTTTTAAATATAAAATACAGAAGAATAGAGGGTACATAAATATAATTCTTATCATATATAAATATAGTTCCATCATAATGGACACCATGAGAGGTTTTAAAAGAATATTGAACAGTCATCGTTTCGTGAGGCAGTAATTCGCCACCCAAAGAAACAGTATGTTCGTTAACCATTAGACAGAGGTGTGTGTAAGTGTAGGTATAATCCTTATCATAAAAACATACTATTATATTGAGGATAATGGTGTTATTATGGGATCAAATAATAAGAAGATAGTGGTTATTTATGAAGGAAAATAAAAGAAATAAACTCGAGAGAAGACATTACCTCTAAATCGGGTAACTCTTTTGGATTTGAGCCAGTGGCTTCAATGAAAATAATTATGCCCAAAGTGAGGCTTCTATGAGTGAGAGAGGGATCTATAGAGATAATATGAGCAGAGGTTGGACGAGCCAATGGCTTGATAGGTGTGGGTAAGGGGGCAGAGGTGGGGGCTGTAACACCCTGAGATTTTATGAAAAATATTCTTTTAATTTCATTGATGTCTTGTGTTGTAAGCTACAACAATATTGCCTTGCACTATATGCAACACCGTATGAGATTTTAGTATACACAACACTATTATTGGATCATGTTACACCCAATTTTGATAGTAGTTATTATACAAAACATTGAGTGTGTATATATATATTCAATGTATAAATGAAATATTGTTGGATTCTGTTATACAAAAAAACGGAGGAGTCTTGCACAACACGCAACCTTGACTTGGCTTGCATTACATGCAATCACGACCTTCCTCGATTGCGTGTGTTGTACATAATACCAGGTTTCACTAAACAACGATATATTTTTATAATATTATTATGAACTAGACGTTATGAATAGTATTAACTAAATTTTTAATTTTATAACATTATTATTCATCTTACACATTTTCTAGAACATGGTATACGAACAAAATAAATTTTTCAAGTAAAATAAGTATTTTTAAAAAAATATTTTTTTTCTACCTTTTGATGGTGCACCCACTTTAAATATTTTTTTTGACATGTCTACAAGTTCAATTTGAAAAAATAAAATTCTTCTTTGGAATCAGGATATAAAAATTTACTTTGGATAAAATTTTCATATTATTCTGATAACTTTCATATTTTAATGAATAGTAAAAACATGCTATATTTTCATTAAAAACAAATTTTTTTCATCGCAATAATTTATATGGTTAGATTATCTTTTTAATTGGTTTTAAAGTATAATTAGAATATATTTTTACCATTTAATCCAATGTTGTTCATTGTAATTAATTTCACTTTGAAATTGGATATAAATAAGTATCAATCTTTTGATAGTTTTTGTTTCTTAAAAACACGCTATTTGTTTTGATAGAGGGAATTAATTTTAAAATTAATTATTGCCACTTCTATGTTTTGAATTTTTAAAAATAGACATCAATTTTAAAATCGGAATATCAAATAAGTATTAGGCTGAATTTTTGGTATTATTCTGAAAAACTTCAATTTTCGATAAATAGTGAAACCACTTAGTGGTAGTTAAAAAAACTCACTTTTTCATTTAAATTAAATTTTACCACTTCTTTGAATTGAATTTTGAAAATCCTAGAGACAATATTAATATCAAGGACTAAAATTTTGTTCAATGAGATGAAAATAATTTTGGGTGAATAGTAACTTTTTACTTTTTTTTACCATGGTTAAAACTAAATAGGTTAATTTAGGGTAAAAATTATATTATTATTACCCAAAAACATGTCCTAATTCTATTGGATAAGTGTAATTCTACCAAAAACAACTTTAGGAATAAAATATGAACATTTAGGCCCACATGGATTAGATTAGGACATTTATTATTAATTTACTTAAAGAAGGGTTAAATTAGTTAAAATCAATGTTTAATAACTAAATCATTTTTAATATAGGGTTACACATAAGATAAATTTGACCATAAATATTCATTAAAAATATAAAAAAAATATTTCCTACATAAGCATATTTTATTTGTAATTTTTAGACATTAAATAATGTAATTTATGTATGACGCAATGATGATGCAGTAATTATCTTTTTAATGAAATATTGACATAATTGATGTTATAAATACCAAAATAAATATAATTTGAGACTTTTTATGAATTAAAATAATTTTATAGGTTAATATTACATATTAATACTGATTTAATTAAATTTTTCCAAACTAATATTTCTGTTATTATTTTCACAAAAATCAATTACCAAATAGTGTCAAAATTGACATAAAATTGGTTTTAAAACAAATATTATATTATTAATTGTTATTTTATTCCTAAACATCTAAGTTTAGTCCAAATGGCTTATATTATGTTATATATATTAATAATAAACAAATTTGGGTTTGTTTGTTTTGTTATAGTAAGTTTATTAAACTTATAGTGTAAGAAAACAAGAAGACACGATAAAAGTAAAATTATTTAACTTAAGGTAATATCTAAATGATATAGCTAAAATAGAAGCCTCAACTTGTCTAAATTATATTTGATGAGAGTATTTCGACCCATACCCACAGTAGATTCGAAATAAATCAATTTTGAGCTATTAAAAACCAAATATGACTTTATAATAAAAAAATATTTTTTGTTTTTCCAAAGGTGCCCCTCTGCTCTCTTATAAAAGGGCACCTCCTCCCTCTCTTCCTCACACCACTTTGCGACTTAAAGCTCGAACAACCACTGCCAAAGTCTCTTCTCCACTTCCATATAAACATCCTAGAGGTTATGGTCTTCTTCAAAGGCCAATTTTAGTGCTTTAAGAGGAGGTCTCAAAGAGGGGCTTCAAAGAAGAAGTAATGTCTGTTACCGATTCTTTCAACTTTATTTCTTCTTCCACTTCTTCTTCTATAGTTGTTTCATTATGAAGTAATAATATCAGTATAACTCATATAATTATATGTTATTATAAGAATTAAACAACCCTATTTCCCCAACTATCCATCCTACGGTAAATGAAATCACCACGCGTGCGTACGAACGGAATACCGTCTCCATGCCGTGGTGAAATCTGTTTTTCCACCAACACCTTACATGGATGGGTATAATGGTGTAAAGAATAACTATATATGGTTATTATAACATCATACTTATTTTTATATATTATATCATCCACTCCAATTCTATTCAATAATTATGGGAATGATATCATCGCTCGTGCGTACGTACGGACTACCGTCTCCACGACGTGATGAAATTCATTCTCCATGTTAACCATACATGAATGATAATAAAGTTTATATAATGAATTATAATGAAATATATGAAATAATAATTCTTATGTATTTATGTATATATATATGTATTTCATCTACTTAATTCCATTCAATTCAATAAGGAAGCGAAAACAGCATTCATGCGTACGTACGACCTACCGTCTCCATGAACGGTGTATTTCATTCCATTTATAGATCCATTAAATAAATGTATATTATGAATATATATTATATATAAATCATCTTTTACATATGTATGTAAGTAATTATGATTTAAGTAATCATATGAATAATTACAAGTTAAAACACAAACGACAAATGAAACAATTTTACCCAAAACACTACTTTAACATGAATTTACAAAAGAACGGGAAACGTGAAGTCATAAGTGAACCATATATGATATAATAAAAATTAATATGATTCTTTAATAAGTCAATGAAATTATTTAAATCATTATACAGGTGGTTTGGATACGTACGAAGCATATCAGACCTAAGGTAAGGGATAATTGTGCAAATCTCATTTTTATCCGAGATTGATTATACGTAAGTATTTACTGGGGTTATTGTCATCATCCATGTCCATGTTTTCTAAAAGTGTTTTTATGTATGTTTAATGTCCTTTTTACCCATTTTGACTTTTACTACATGGTATGTAAGGAATCTTTCTTTTGTTTACGTACGAGGCACTTTTTGACTTTTCCGAAAAAAGTACGAGGAGAATGTTTTTTTAACTTATACGGCATGAAAGGATTTTTTTATGTTTTATAAAGCCTTATTTTCAGGAAGCTTCCTCCAAAAGATTTCATGAGTATTTTAAGCAAAATCATATTATTTTAAAATTGCGTTGCATTTTGTGAAAAGAAAATTATTTTGAAGAATAAAGGTTATTTTTCTCAAAATTCATTTCAAGTGTTTTATCAAAACCATTTTTCATCTAAGATGACATTATTTCATATGTGTTTGTTTCATGTATAATGTCTCTATGATTTAAATGGTTTCACATTTCTTATTATCAAGTGATATCTATTTCTTTTAAATGGATTATGTGATGATGGGATAATGTTTATGAAACCCATTTTATTTATTGGGTTTTTATGAATGATGTATGTTTATTTTTTGGCACAAGTAAGAATGATTTCATTATGAGATGGCTGGGACCAATATCTCCCTCCAATGAATTGGGTAAATATTTATATCTCATGAGATAGACATGGCTGGAACAGTAAGATAATCTGGTTCAGTATTACAGGACTGGAACGAGGAGTGAACTCGATTCAGAAAAGGACTTTGTCCACTAAGATGGTCTTGGCAGTAATGCCTTGGCTACTATGGAAATAATTACATGTGATTAATGGATTCCACAATTACATGTTTTATTCCCACGATATTTTATCATGATTTATGCTCCATTATGATCTATGCCTTATGTACTTCCATGTTTTATGTCGTTGCATATGATTTTGATGTTTAAACATTATGTTCATGTTTTTAAGTTCAAATGTATATGGTATGTTTTATCCATTCTTACCCTTACTGAGCATTTGAGCTCACCCTTTTTATGTTTTATTTTCCCCCAGGATTAAAAGAAAGGTTTTAGTTAAGGAAACAAAAAGTGGAAGATATTTATGGTAGATGTTGAAGATCATTCACCACGATTAGAAGATTACGTTCCAAGTTTCCAAACACACTAAACTATTAAAGTCCTTGTGTTTCTATTTTTGTTATGTATTAATTATTCTGCAAAAGTAATGTAATTCCCATGTACGCCAAGCTTCGGGTCTCTATAGGGGCCTTTTAAAATAGGGAGGAGGGTCACTTTTGAAAAGTTTTGAAATGTTACTTTATTATAAACTAGTTTTCGTATTTTAACAGTCAAACAATGATATATTTCAAGGATTAGGTGATAAGGGTTTCAAATACACACATAGAATAGGTTTTAGACCAGTGTATGTCTTAGAATTTACCTTATCTTTTCATTTTATTTAAATCATTCACTAATGAGGTAATCACTGCATCATCATGGTGTCATAAATAAATTTCTTTATTTAATGTATAAATATTATAAACAAAATACCATGATGTAGAAAATAGTATTATATTTCCAATGACTATTTATAGTCAAGGATATCATGTATGTAAACAAAATTAAAATTGTTTTACTTACGATATACAAACCTTTGTTATATTTTTCTTCTTTTTAAAAATACTGTTATAAATGTCACTATCACACCCATGTGACACCATGGGCCCCCAAGTTTGGTATAAAGCTTCCCATGGTCAGCCATCACTCAAAAAAGAGTATTTCGACACATGTTGGGGTAATTTTATATTATTAAGAAATTATTTTGTTACCCTTAACTACCTGATTAGTAATTAATCATGATAATTAAATATAATTATCATCATTACAATCCATAATGTTAAAAAAAGAGAGTCTTATTTACATAAATTGGAAATTCTAATTCCAAATATGGAATCCATTTTACCAAATTCAAAACATAGAAGTTGCATTAATTAATTTTATAATTAATTCCCGCAGTCAAAACAAATAGCGTGTTTTTAAGAAATAATATCTATCAAAAGATTGACACCTGTTTATGTCCAATTTCAATGTAAAATTAAATCCAATGACCACCATTGAATTAAATGGTAAAAATATGTTTTAACTACACTTTAAACCCAATTAAAAAGATAATCTCACTATATAAATGAATTATATTAAAAAGAGGTTTTGAATTAAAACACAACATTTTCACTATTCATTAAAAAATTAACTTTATCAGAAAAATAACAAAAATTAACACAAAGTAAATTTAGATGTCCTGATTCTAAAGAAAGATTTAATTTTGTCAAATATAACATATAAAATTGACAAAAAGTATCTTTAAAAAGGGTTCTCCATCAAAAGGCTGTTAATCGACCTTTTAAAGAATATTTGAATATTTATGCTTAAAATTGGATTCATTTGAATTTTAAGCCTCAATAATTTATTGGGTATTTTTTAAAATATTTTAAAAACATATATAATAATTTTTTAGTTATGTTCATTCCCGCCATTACAACGGCTAGGTGTTAACTACCATTTAAAATAATATTATTATATTATTAGTGTGCAACGTAAGATTTCAAAGAAACTCGTTGTTACGTATTGGGAATGCCATAGAACATGGAATCTAATTTAAAGAAATATTAATATTTAATTCACAAATATTTGAAAATGTCAAATTCTTTATTTACCTGGGATGTTACAATAATAGTCAACCATACGTTATTTACATACCATTTTATAAAATTCTTCTTTAGTATATATGGTCCTTCAAGTCTCTAAATTTGGTCTATCACCAAGTTTTATGCCCACATTTCCATTAATGGGATACATCGTACACTGGTGGAATGGTGAAGGTATCATGAGGATTCAATGGAGCCCGGTCCTTCCAAGAAGAATGTTATATGTTTTGTCTTTGTGGATTATGATAGATATAAAATCTAATGTAAGATCTCCAAATTGGGATTTTAGATTTATCTTTTCAATAGGTATTTATTTGACACTAATAATACCCTAGGAAGTTTATCTCACTGAGATACAAGTCCTCTTCTCCATTTCCCACAATTTATAAGGTTCATACTTGGATACGATTGATCCTAGAACCATTATCAAAATAATCCATTTTGATGTTGACATTATTATGTCTCCCTAAGACATATAGTGGTTTGATGTGACCTTAATGGGATTCTTCGTGGTCTTTATTAGTGAATGATATGGTGACATGACATTCTAATGACATTTTTCCCACTTGATAAATCTTGGATACAATGAATTCTATCTCTAACTATAATTTTCTCTTGAGGGGTTTGAAACATTTCTACATGAGGTATTATTAAAGATGGAGCATATCAACGACTCTGGGCTCAGTTGGGATTGTCACCATCTATTTTAGAATGATATATTTTTCTGTTATAGGTCAGTGCAACCCAGTATGAGGATTCTCTTGGACATGAAGATGACGAGCCAAAGAATTTGGGGTGGATAAACCTTGTTCTTATGTAGGGTTTGTGGGAGCATCTTCTACCATTGGAATGTTTCATCATGGCATTCCCATTTTTTGGGATGATCAAATGATGGAACCGATGCTAAGTGGCCGTATAAGAAAATCGGATATAGGTGACTACTGGAGGAATTGGAGGCACCTCCATGCCTTTTTGATCATATTGGAGGAATTTTCTATGAGTCACGACTACATATATATCCCCCATGGGGATATGAATGCATTATTTAGTTCAAAAATGTCCATGATGTCCCCGGTATCCTTAGCTTCAGCGCATATGCCCACTATTTCCCAATAATTTGTGGGAAACTCATGCTCTAGGAAAAAATTGTTTTCAAAGAATAGGTATGAATGTGTATCATTTTTCTAGAACCAAATATGGTAACCAATTTTAAGGAGGATTCCATTTGGTGGGGAATTACACATTCCACGAGTGTTTTATGGAAGAAATTAGTGATAGTTAAGGCTCACATTGGAGGAAAATATGACTCTTCCTCTTCTATTTATTATTACTTCTCATGGTCATTCCCACATTCGGGGAGTATATTTGATATTCGCTCCATGGGTGTTGGAGTTATCGTAGGTATGTAAAAATTATATTTTAGAGTGGCATGGGATTGATCAACTCCCTTTCGAGTAATATAGTTGTTAAATTTTCACGCATGTGTAACTGAGGCCTTCTACCAATCACCCTATTCTTCTATTTTTATAATGGTTATTCAATCAACATGCTCTAGAGAGTTATCTAGAATCACATATCCAGATTTGACCATGATTTAAATGATTTCTTGGAAGATGAATCTGTTATGGATATTAAGACGTGACCTTCTATGGAAAGGAAAGTAATCCGGATGGTCAGTGGTGTTGACTTCCTTGAGCCTTCTAGGTTGAGGGAGTGTGAGTAGGTTATTATCGATTGATTCTAAGAAATACATGGTACTTGATCATTTTAGAAGGATTATAATTTGTTTTTCCCTTCCAAAAATCATGGGAGACCACAATTTCTCTATGCTTTTGGAAGAGAGATTATAACACCCAGATGTTTTTTTTGAAATATTATCTTTAAAAAATATTTATTCTTTAGTTTCTTGATTTTCATGTAATTGTGAGTTAAAAAAACAGAAAGACACCCTTATTATAAATTTTTTTTTATAGCCTAGCTGTTAAGTTAGCAGGAATAATTATATTTATCTTTTAAAAATACATTATGAATTCATTGGCAATCAACTATTTATGAAAAATATAAATCAATTAGATATTTGTATTATTGAGTGTATTTTTTTGGTAGTGGAATTAATGTGATATATATGTGTCATATACATAATAAAATATTTATTATATTCATCCAATGGATATTTTTGTCATAGGGTATGAATTAAACCTTATTTGAAGTATAAAAATACGTTTTTGTAAAGTTTAATTTTACATATTTGAATGGAGAACCCCTATTTAATTATGATTTTGACACATTAATAATTTTTTATGTCAAAATTAATATTTTATTATGAAGAAATATATAAAATTTTTTCTTTGGATGAATTTCTGATATTTTTCTGATAGCATTCTTCTTCAGACGAATAGTAAAAGAATGCAAATTTTATTTGAAAATAAATTTTTCCCATTGAAATAAGTTATATATATAAAATATATTATTGAATGGTTTTAAAGTATAAATACAATATATTTTTACTATTTAATATATTTTAGGTCATTAGAATAAATTTTACATTATATTCATATGTAAAAACATTTAACTCTTTTGTAATATTTTAACTTTTAAAACCCATTATCTCATTAAAAAAATAGGACTAATTTTTAAATAATTATTGCAACTTATGTGTTCAAAATTTTGAAAAATGGATTCTAAATTTAGAATCAGCAGGTCTAAATTATTTAAATTGGATAGTTTTATTTTCTGTCATTATGAATAGTGTATTTTCTAATTATTTTTAATAACATGGTTAAAGGGAAATCGTGTAATTAAAGGTACAAATACAAATATAAAATTAACTTAACACCAGTAAAAATCCAATTAGATGAATAAATTAGACCCTTATCATCAATTTTTAGGAATGGAATAACATAATGGACACTAGACTATTAATATGACATGAATATAATAAAAACTAATGAATGTAACAAAATGTCACAATATTATTTTATATAAGTATATTAATATTAATATATGGATAAATGGGAGATAATAAAGAATATAGATAGTATCTGTAAAGCTAAAATAATTACCAAAATTGTATAAGGTTATTTATAATTTTTAGATATTATATATTCACAATTAATGATGACACAATTGTGATGTGGAAATAAATTTATCAATATAAATATCAAAATAACGGTATTAAAATTAATAAATGAAAAATAATATGAACTAATTAACGTGATCCAAAAATTTTATAGGTGATTATGATATGTTATAAGTGTATTTAATATTTTATCTTTAATTTACCTTCTTTGAGGATTTTATTTAAAGTCAATGAAATGAATTGTGTCAAAATTGAGACTATTTATTTTTATAAAAATAAAATTTCATAAAATTATTTAAAATTCATAAAAATATTTAGAAATTACTAAATGATAATTATATTTAAATTAACAAAATAAATTTTTCAAAATATATGGGTTGATTATTTTACAAACCTATATCATCTCATATTTTAAACGGGGAATTTTTTTTGGTTATTAGGTAGGTTTTTATTTTATTATAAATTATTATTTATAGAGTTTCCAAAGGTTCCCCTCTCCTCAATTAAAAATGGGAGCCTCCTCCCTCACATCTTCACTTCATTTTGATCCTTCAATCTATGTCACCCCATGCCCTTTTGTAGTTATAAACTTCTCTATTTTCATTCAAGAGGATATTTTCATCTTCAAAGACTAACTCTATTTCTCTAAGAAGAGATTTAAAGAAAGCACGTTGAGGAAGTGGTAATCTCTTCTACTGATTCTTTAAAACTTATTTCATCTTCAACTTCTTCTTCATTAGTTTCCTCATCACAAATTAATAACATCAGTATCACTCATATATTGATATGTTATTATAACTATTAACCAAACATATTTCACCTCCTATCCATCCTATGTGAAATGAAATCACCGCTTGTGCGTATGTACGACTTACCGTCTCCATGCTGTGTTGTAATCAGTTTTTCACCACCACCATACGTGGATGGGTATAATGATGTAAATAAAAACTATAAGAATTATTATAACATGTTAATTATTTTTAAATAATTTTCACCATTCATTTCAATACCATTAAATTATTTTTGGAATGCTATCATCGCTCATGCGTAATTACAACCTACCATCACCATGATGCGATGTGATTCATTCTACCTGATCATCATTAAACCATGATTATATACATTAATTTAGTGAATAAATATTATAGATATTGTTATAGAAAAATTATTTAATTTATTTAACTCTATCCTAAGAAGTGGCACATGAACTTATTTGAAAAAGATTGCATAATAACACAAAGCAGTTAATATCTGAATAAAGAGGGACAATGAAATGTTACTAACAAAAAAATGATAATATAATAATATATGATATCATAAAGAGGACTATGATTCTATAAGAAGTCAATAACATTATTTAACTCTTTATAGAGGATGTTTGGATACATATGAATGTCATTGGACCTAAGGTAATGGATAATTTTACAATATCATTTTTTGTGAGATTGTTTATACGCAAGTATTTACAGGGGACTATTTACCATTCAAATAAATATTTCCTTATTATGTAATAATATTTATATTCTTATATTTTTTTTAATTTTAATTTTACCCTTTGGTGAATTTTTATTAAACGGTATGAAAGGTATATTTTTTTGTTATTCAATTTAATGTACAATTTGACTTTTTAGCAAAAGTACATTGAGAATGTTTATTAAAATTTATATAGAATGAATGTATTTTTACAGTTTCATGAAACCTTATTTCCATGAAACTTAAACTACATGGTTTCAAGATTATTTTCAACTAAATTCTTTTCTTTTAAAATTTTGTGGCATTTCGAGAAAAGAAAACGTTTTTGAGAAGGAAAGGTTATTATACATAGTAATTAAGTTCTAGTGTTTTATCAAAATTCTGTTCCATATTAGATGACATAGGATTATGCTTATATCCAAATTATTAATTTTATTTTATAGAGTTTATTATGGAATTATTTTTATGAAATTATTTTATTTTAACTGGATTATGATGGAATGATTTTTAAGAAACCCATTTTATTTCAGGGTTTATGCTATGATAAATGATTAATGTTTCTGGTGCACACGTAAGAATGGATTCTTTATGGGATGGGTGAGACATATCGTTCCCTACAATTAATTGGGAAAATATTTATATCTCATGAGATATACGTGACATGAACCGTAATTTAATCTGATTCGGTAATACAAGGCTGTAACGAGGAGTGAACTCGGTTCAGTAATGGACTTTGATTTCTAGGATAGTCATGGAAATGATAACAGACTAATATGAAATGATTTCTATGATTATATGAGTATTCTACAAAAATTCATGTCTTAGGTTATGACTATTGGGATTACATTTCACTTCTATGATTTATCCCATTATATGATATTTTGATATTTTATATGCATGATATGATTTTCAAATGTTATATTCATATGGATACGATATGATTGATATTTTACTTGTTTACCCTTACTGAGAATTTGAACTCAGCCTTTTATATTTTTCATTTCACATGGTCAGGAATATGGGTATTAAGTAAGGCATGTCAAAATTGAGTCTTGTTTTGAAGAAATAAGAAGGACGCAATGTATATGTTGTATAAAACAGTTGTTTATGTTTCTCAGTTTCTAAAGATGCTAAACCAATATAGTCTTTGTGTGGTTTTTGTTATGTCATGTAATAAATATTCTTCAATGTTGAAGTAAAATCTATATGTAAGGTATGGGCCGCTATAGTTGGTATTAGATCCGTGGTATATTTAACCATTGTAAACTATGATGATAAAAACTTTATAAGAATTGTAAGGATATGTCTATGTATATGTTACAATACTATACTAGTGTTTTAAATTTGTTCATGAATATCCAAGGATAGAACCAACAGTTTTCAAAATTGAAATTTTATTTCTGAATTATGTGGTTTTCCCATTATGATTAGTGTTTCTCACTGTTGACACTCCTTTCCGTAACAGAGTCTAAAGGATTGAAAAGGGGAAATACCTTGAACCCAAATTGATTTGTCCATTGAAGAAACATCAAAAATTGACAAAGGCATCAACCAAGATTCAAATTCACATGGTCCGCACAAGTTCCACCTAGGTCGCGCAAGTATACTTGCGCTCCTCTTAGTGGTCGCGCAAGTGACTTGCGTACCCTCTTTGAAATTTCACCCAGGGTCTCTCCAGCCTATAAATACCCTTGTGCCCCCCCCCCATTAGGAGGATTTTTTCTACAATTCAGATATAGAGCTCTGAACGCCCAAGACTCTTCTTCATTTCTTCGGAACACTTCTAAGGTAATTCTTTACCGAGAATGGAAGGTCTAAACAAGTGGAATAAGGTCTAAGTGTTAGAATTCACTAACACTTGCGCGCCTAAGTGTTTTAATCTTAAGGGAAATGGACACACTTTCACACCTCCTTACCTACTCATTGAAACATGCACTCCACTCTTCTGGAAGTACCTCGGGATAACTCTAAAGGCTTTGGTCATGGATTTCCCAAGTATTACCATACTAGTTTACAATCGTGCAAGTACCGACGTGCCACACATGTATACCAGTGCGACCAGGACTTGCGCGCCCAGGCAGTACCTACACGCCTGCCAGTACTTGTGTGCCCCTATATTTTTTGGTTCCCTTCCTGCCCAATTCACCTCTCTTATGCCATTCCGCCTTTCCTATTCAAGATTCAGTCTTCATGACACTCTTCAAAGCCATTTATGGCATGTTTTCTTGATTAAATTCGTTATATTAAATGAATTATGTGGAACATCTCTCAAAACCTAGTGATTTACACCTCTTTATGTCACTAAATGTAGAGATTTCATTCATTCAACCCCATCCTTTAAGATGAGAGAACCCTATTCATGGGACTATTTTTCAAGAGTAAGCCCCAATCCTCATAAATTTGGGCATTGTCCTTAGGAGTAAGCACTGAGATCCTTAACCTAGGCCTCCTTTTTAAGGATTAAGCCCCAATACTCATTAATTTGGGCATCCTCTATAGGAGTAATACCCATGTTCCTAAACCTGGGCCTCATTTTCAAGAGTAATCCCAAATCCTCATTAATGTGGGCATCCTCCTTAGGAATAATCCCCACGTTCCTTAACCTGGGCCTCCTTCTCAGGAGTAAGCCCCAGTCACCATGTTCTCTTAATTTTGGGCATCCTCCTTAACAGTATGCCCCATGTTCCCAAAAAACATAATTCTCAAAACATGGGCATCCTCTTTATGAGTAAGCCCCAAGTCCCCTAATTTTGGAATCCTCCTCAAGAGTAATCCCCAACCATAATTCTCTAAACTTGGGCTTCCTTTTCAAAAGGAGTCCCCAGTCTCAATTTGGTTATCCTCTTTAGTAGTAAGCCTGAAGTCCCTTAATTTCTCAAAGTCCCTTAACCTGGGCCTCCATCTCAGGAGTAAGCCCCAGTCTTAATTTCTCTTAACCGGTCCTAATTTACTTTTGATCTAGGTTTCCTTTTCAGAATTAAAACCCAATCATAAGTCCTCTCATAACATGGGATTCTTCCATAGGAGTAAGTCCCAAGATTAGAGTATTCAAATCTATGTAATGTACATATACCTTTATGGACCCCGATCCTGGATTTATTCCCTGAAGTGAATCTTAATCTCCATCTATTAGGGTAGTTATACATACATAAGCCCCACATCATTTCTTATGATTGCATCTTTCATGGAACAATTTTCTGGTTTTACCAATACCTCTTGTTTCTCACACCGAGCATGACTCACGTGAGCTTAGAGTGTAAAAGTCATTATGACATCTTTCTCTTATCCATCAATAATTCATAAACATCACACTACCTTACTCGAACTACGTGGGTTCTGATTCCTTTTTTAAGCAAAGGATACGTAGGTAGCCCATCTGCGGGTTCGATCCCAACTCTGAAATAATCCATGTCCTTCTGAATGAGAATAAACTTTAAGTGCCCCACTGAGTGGCTTTAAAACCAGTATGGTCTTCATAATGACCAAGAGACATTTATGTATTGAAGGATACCATTGACCAGGAATCTCTAACAAATAAAGATGATTCTCTATTGACAAAGAACTGTGAATACATATAAATGATTCTCTAAATTTCCTACATATCAATCATTGATTGTTATATTTAAAGGAAAACTCATTTTATACTTGGTAATGTAATAAGGATTCACGAACATAACTTAAATCTATAAATAGAGTCCCGGAGGAGACAATAATTCCCCTCAAAAGGTGTGATGAGTCCGACCTCCCATCCTCTCGACCAATTAAAATTCCTACGTCTCATCAGTTAAAAACTAATGAGCCCCTACCTTTGGAATGTAGTTCCAAATAGATATGGAATCATTGGAAGTTTCTGGTTCTACGAAAAAGCATGTTAGAAACCGATTGGAATGTTTGAACCTTCAATCAAAGAGGTCATCCCAAATTCTAGAGGAAACAAAAAATGGTGAACCCGACGTGAATCCTTAACCAAGTTAAAATTATTCTTTTCTTATTTCTTAGGCCCCTGTTTAAACTCAATGAGAGGGCCAAAAAACCAATCAATAAAATATGTGCTCATCCAAAAGATGTAGTGGCCGGACTTATCTGGATTATGTATATTATATCAAATAGGCACACTTTTCCAAGATCTTCGGCATTTCCAAAATTGCTTCTCTTATGTTCACATTTGTGAATACCTCTGCTGTAAAAACCTCTTCTGCGAATGCCACTTCTGCTACTCCTGCTGGATCGTCATCCGCTCTGAGGATGACATCACCTACTCAGTGTCTTCAACGCTGGGTATCAAATGCACTGGTTAAGGAGTACCGTCAACATGGTACCATTCCAACTCTAGAGGCTTCCCGGTGAGCCCTCCATGTGAACAACTCACACTGGTCATCTGGAAAGCGGTGAAGAGTGATTAAGAAGCAGGCAGTGCTAACCACCATCTCCAACCATTTCAGGTCATTATCCCCGGAACAAAATCACCATTCACTCCCATATTCTGAGTAGGTGAATGAGCAGGTCCCTCAGGGCCTTAATTAAAGGAGACAGGAGTCCTTCCCGAGGGCTCCCATCAACAATCGCTGCTAGACTCATGCGGCAGTGCGCCCTCAATACGATGAGGGTATCGAATCCAGTCATTCGGCTCGGGTTCCTCGAACCTGAGTGGGAAAGACGAATCGCCAAAGGCGAAATCTGGTCAACAGTGAGCAGGTTCTGATCTCTGCCATCTCTGGAGAAGTCCACCAACCTAACTTGGTGGCAACCAACGAGCGGGCACATATAACCATCCGTTTTAATTCCACTGTCCAGCAGACTCATCTGGAAGCAGCGCGCCAATCCCGCCAGGCAATTCCGGTGGAGTATTATAGACAGGAACATACACCTATTTATAAATCATCAGCTAGTCGGCAGTCTCGTCTGACTACATACGATGGATCCCACCAACCCAATGTATTGACCACTGGTAAACATGCACATACACCTGCTTACACACATCAATCCTGCCAGCAGCCTCGTCTGTCAGTATTGAAGGAAGTTCGTCAACCACGTTTGGCGGAGTACAATCAGCAGACACATACACCTGCTAGTATTGATCAAGCCTTCCAACAGTCTCATTTGGTAGCACCAGGAGAGGTCAGTCTGAAAGCTCCGACGAAAAACAAGAGATAGAATCAATTCTCTTCCCCCACACATGAGTACTGTCAGGATTCACTGATAGGAAAATGAGGACATGTGCAGGAACACACACTTACCCCAAGAATAGAATGGACATATATCCCCATTCAGGTTGCTAAAGTCACCAATCATATTCTATCAATGTTGAAAGAGCTGAAGCAAATCCCTTCTCATATCCTGGATTCCTGTCAGGATATTATAATAGCTTCAACAACATCTCAGGGTAAGACACATAAATATATCCCTACCAGTGGAGTGACACATCAAGAGTTCACTCCGGAACAGACACACACATCTGTTCCAGTCCCAGAGGCTTGTAGGGAGTACTCCCCCATATCATATGGACAACCAATTCAGGCACATACACCTGATTAGATCATAGATAATCAGCCTAACATAATCATTTCTCCTAAGCATGCACACACACCTACCAAATTGAGTAAGAAGGCATCTAAGAAGAAGACATTCCCATCACATTCAAGAAATCAAGGTCCAATCTATAACAAGGCCTTACTCGATGCTGGTGTTCTTGATGCACTCAGACAACTATCTGGTGCAACTCAGGATTCTGCATTTTCAGTTCCCAAAAGTGGGAACATTAATTCCGAAGGTCTATATCAGATACTTCCTCATGAAGGTTTGCTTCATGACAATTTGGTCGATCTTGAAGTTTCATCTTTATATGAGAGCCACAGGAACCCTCTGTGTGGTCTAAAGACCAAGGATCAAAATGTTTCATCTTTTTCTGTAACCCACCATGGTGGTCCTCCCCATGATGATGAATATCACTGCGAAAGTCCTCTCTACAATCGTGATTCACATTGCTTGGAAAATTCTCCAACATACAATGTAGTGATGAGAAAGCCCTCTTATCTTGAGGCACTTGAAAATGTGAATCCAGTCATGTCTACTGCTTTACCATTAGCAGGTGGAATACATTCTCAACCAGAAGATAGCCCAGGGTGTAGGTAATTCCTCGAACCACCCCGATGTCATGCATCTTCTAGTTTGATTAGTGACTTCTCTACCAGTCTTGTTGAATCTGATGAAGCAATAAGGAAGCACCAGCTATGGTCAAATCAGGTAGAAGAATATTCATTGAATGATAAAGAGGAAATGTTGAACATGAGAAAACAGCTGATGAAAGGTGAAGTGACAGTCATGTTTTGGCCTGTGGAAGATTCTCAGTATGACATTCCAGAGATGTTGACGGAAGATGGAATTCATGATATTTGTCTCAACATTTGGAAAACTCTTTTTCAGTTGAAAAAGAAAATATTATCTTATGATGAATATGAAATCATGTAAAGTTAATAGAAGGGTTACAATGCCAGATTGATTTGGAATCTCTCTCAGTCTCTCGATATCCGAAGGCTGAAAAGCAGCAGAGATCCCTACATCGTTCATGCCTTGGCGCACTAAGAAGATTGTGCCTGTTAATTAACAATGCCCCATCTGGTATTCATGTCAGAGGAAGGGGTGTTCATGGAGCACTACATTTCACTATACTCTCCAGTCAGCAAAGCCCACCGAAAATGTTCTCATGAAATGTTATTGCCCATGGCCGGCCAAAGTCAATGGGCTTTGTTTGTAATCAAAAGCATTCCCAAGAACATGCATCAACTAGTTCCTCTGAAAATGAAGCATAAAGAGAAAAAGTCGTTGAATAATCCCGTATCAAGAAAATGAGAATATTGAACAGACCTCTCATTTAGAGCAAGAACATCACCAAGTGACAGAAGTGTCAGAAATCATCCAACAGTCATTTGAAGAGGGTGATAAAAGTGGATGTCGATTGATTCATCCAGCTAATTTCTGGACCAAGGTCCAAAAGATCAGGAGAGATTTTAAAAAAGTACTAGATATAGAATGTCAAGAGCCACCCCAGCTTTCCAGACTGGGGACTCTTTTAAACCAACCCCCAGAATCAACAAAATGGATTTGAGGAGTTGAGAAAAGGTAGCAGGAACTGCCCCAGTCCATCGGACTGGGGACTTTTTCAAATCATCAATCCCCTTCACAGCGAAACTCGGTCTTCTCTCGATTGGGGAAGAATCCACAAGTGGAATGAAGAGCCAAATTATCAGGAGATTCCCTCCAAATTACGGTTCTTCAAGAAGTTCCTAATGGATCAAATCAACAAAAGACAATGTCTCATGAAGGACATAGAAGAAGAAAATATCACGGAAATGCTAATAGAAGGGATGTGATGCGTTATTGATCAATGAATGTCATCAATGCCATTGTTGCTGAACCTCCAAAACATGAATCTCACTCAGGGGACTCAGATAAAGAGGTTCCTACTCATAAAGATATATGTAGAGACACAAATGAAGAAGGTGTGCATACACGAAATCAATGGATTACTCAGAACCTAGGTAATCCTTCATGTAACCCACTTCCCCCTCTCTGAAAGTGATCCAACAAAGGGAGGGGAAAGAATCAGGTTACATATACTTCCTCTAGAGAAGGCCAATCGCTCTCATTAGTGCAATGATTTTCACAACAGGAGGATGAAATGAAGTAGTTATGGAAGATGAATGCAGAACTACTTCATGGTAGTCTGCTTCCTAAGAGTTCCAGAGTCAGTCAGTCAAGGGAATTTGTTGCAGCTACTGAGATGGATCAATAATATCGTCTTTTATCAGTACACCCTCACAGGTCTAATCCTACGGGTCAAGTGTAGCAACAATTGGTAGTGATACCATTATTTGCAGCACCATCCAACACATCTGTCCATGCTCCAGTCATTGCACCTACCCAAGTCCATGTTCAACCAGATGTTTCTCAAAAGTTAATAACTACCATTGAGTCATTAATAGCTCAGTTAGAGACTATGGGAGGGAAGCGTGCGCAGGTTCAACCAAAAAAGAGAGTTTACCCTGAATGGGTAGACACAATCCCTCCCCATCGAGTTTTGGGAACCCTGTATTCCCTATTTTCAAAGGATCAGGTGATCCTGAACAACATTTGACACATTATGTATATTTTTGTGATCCTATGATGGGATCTCCGGAACAGAAAGAAGTAGTGAAACTCAGATGCTTCGTGCGAACCTTGTGAGCACTAACTTTTTTTGGTATACAAGCTTGCAATCCAGGTCATTTACCGGATTGGGGGACATTTTCCAAAAATTACTTCTTCAGTTCAGCTCAACATTTCCAAAGACAATGGTTTCTGATCTAACAAACTGTATGCAATGGGAGAATAAAAGGGTCTCATATTTCATTACTTGCTGGAAGGGATTAACATATTCCCTAAGCTTAGCACTCCTTCGAAGGGAACTATTTCCAATATTTTTGGAAACTCTACGTGACAAATTATGCACGTCGTTGATCCCAATAAAATACACAGGAGGGTTTCGAGACCTTACTTCAATTGCTCAGCAGATTGAAGATTCCCTTCTGCAGGATAAGGCTAAAGCTCGTGTAATTCCATCAGCTCCAGGAAGAAGAATGGGTAAAGCCGAGACTGCTACAGTTATGCTTAAACAAGCACATGTACCTGCTTCTACTTCAAAACCTTCATATTCTCGAAGGGCTCCACCTCTTGAGTGCAAAAAAAAAAGGTTGTTACGTGAAGATGATCAAAGAGATCAAAGACGGAAACAATTTGAGGATCTAAAGAGAAAAGATTACTCATTCCGAAATGAACAAGTTCTTGGATACTTCATTTTGGCTCTGGAATATAATTTGGTTCAGTTGCCAAGGCCCAAAAGGCCAAACAAGGAAGGAGATGAAGACCGTCCCAATTATTTCCCCTTTCATCAAATGTTGGGGCATCCCATCCAGGAGTGTTTTGTCTTTAAAGACCTCCTAACAAAGATAGTCGACTTGGGACAAGTCAAACTAAAAGGATCTTCAGCCCAGGTGGTATGTGTTACTGCTACAGTTCCAGAGGAAGATGGCGAATGGTAAGATGACAAAAGAAAAAAAGCGCAGAAATATGATGATTGGATGGTCATAAAAATGATCAACCAAACTCATTCCGTTTTGCAAATGCAATTGAAGAAACCAATTGTGTCTTCTGCTATGGATGCCACAACAAAATCCTCTTCAGAGGGAAAATCCTTAAAAGGGGGGCATGGTTCAAAGAAAGAAAAGCAATCAGAGGAAGATGAGTATGTGTCTAAGCCTAAGTTGCCTTTGACTCTGGCATATTTCATGCCATCTACTTCAAAGCCATGGGCACCGCTCCACTAAATGGTACAACCTAAATAGGTTAATCGGGCAGAGTCTTCATCAGATGAAGAGTTGATCTTTCCTTCTGTTAATATGATTCAATTGACAGATCTGTATGCCAGTCACAGTTTCGATTTTGATGAGCCCAAATTCCCTGTATCAAATAGAGGAATCATAGGGAGTTCCAAAGGCTCAGGGTACAGGGGAAGACATGGATCTTTCAGAGGCAACAATTCTAATTCTACTCCTCCCGGAACTGTGTATGCGGCAGAAACTCATGGTAGAGCCCTTTAGTGATCTCAACAATAACAAGAAAGTTCTTCCACCAATAGAAAATTCAGTCCTGGCACAGTTATTCTGGAAGATCGGTTGAAGGTTCCACCCTCTTCTTATTAGCATGTAAATAGACCTAATCGGTTTTATATTCCAAGGCTTGGAGTATTTCCAACTCCTATACCAATACAAGATGCATCAACTTCCAAAACATCAACTTCCAAGGCACCTGATAAACCACATGTTCATGGTGGGAAACTCAGACCTTTGGATCAAAAGTATGATATATTGAAACACCTGTCCCATGTACCGACCAAGTTATCAATTCTGGATGCCTTGAATTTATCAATGGATCTTCAGGAGGCACTCATTGAGGCTTTTTCTAGTCCTCTGTAGTTTGAGACTGAAATTGCTACAGATGATGTCTACCATGTAGAGAATAATCATATAGAATGCCATGGAATGATATTTTACTGATGAAGATGAAGATGATGTCGTGAATTGACATATTAGACCTTTGTATTTATCTGGTAAGGTCAATGGTGTGGACATCCGGAGGGCCTTCATTGATAATGGTTCATGAGTCAACCTCATCCCCATTCGTACACTCCATTGATTGGGCCTCAAGGAATCTAATTTATCTCTTTATACTATGATGTTACAAGGATATGATAAAAAGGAACAAGAACCACTGGGAGAGATTACACTCAGAACTCACTTTGGTGTTCTTGTATCCAATTCAGATTTCATGGTTGTTGATCAAGACTCAGCCTTCAACATCTTTCTTGGAAGACCCTGGCTACATCAACATGCGGCTATCCCTTAATCATACAATCAATGTCTCAAATATTGTTTTGATGGTCGAGTTGGGACATTATATGCTGATAAGGCCCCATTCAAGACATGTGAATCTCAATACATTGAGGCAGAATTCTATAACATGAAGGGAATGGAGAAATCCACAATAAGAGAGATTACCAAAGTTAATGCTCCATATGGTTTGGAGAAGATTCCAGTAAATCCATTTGCACATGTTAGTCCAGATTATGTGCTGCCTATCAGTCAAATTAAAAAGATACTTCCAAATCAAAATAGTCTTATGGAAAGATCCATAATGTCAATTACAGTAATCGAGCCAGACAACATGTGATAAGTTGGTGATCCACCTAGCAGTGATGAAAGCCCAAATGGAGATGTCTTTATTTCATCTGTTGAAATCCAGCAAGATTATACTTCACCAACTAGGCCAGAAGAAGTGATGTCAACCCCAGAGGTGAATTATGATATCGATTCTCAATCCATCATCTCCTCTATATTACCCAATAAATACCCTTCATCATCAATCAGGTTGGAAATGTAAGCTTCTTCTTCAAGATGTTCAAATTTTAACATCTCTTATGAGGATGGAAATTCTGCTTCATCATCCACTATGCAAGTAGAAACAGAAGAAATAACACGTGTTTAATAAGAAGAGGAAGATCTTAAGGATGATCCTCTAGCATTTGAAGAGGGTATCTCTACCCCCGTAGATGAACTCAGAGAAATAATTCTGGGTACAAAAGAATATCCACGCCCCACTTTAATTAGTGCGTCCATGAATATTAAAGAGAAAGAGGTGTATATTTCCTTTCTAAAGAAGAATCGAGATATATTTTCTTGGAACTATACAGAGATGCCAGGGCATGATCCTGATGTTTCCACTCATCATTTGGGTTTACCAAAAGAGTATCGAGGATTCAAACAAGCCACTAGGAGAACACACCCAACCTATGCTTCCAAAATTGAAGCCGAAGTAGATAAGATCATCAAAGATAACTTCGTCAGAGAAGTTCAATATCCCAAATGGTTGGATAATATTGTCCTAGTGAAAAAGATGAATGGGAAAATTAGAGTTTTCATTGATTTAAGAGATCTTAATAGGCATTGTCATAAGGATGACTTCCTAGTACCGATTACATAACTCTTAGTTGATGCAACAGTTCGCTATGAAGCACTTTCCTTCATGGATGGATATTCCAGGTATAATAAAATCTGAATGGATCTAGAAGATGAAGAATCTACAGCATTAATATCCCTTCAAGGGGTGTTTTTCTATCAGGTAATTCCCTATGGCGTAAAGAATGCAGGCGCAACATATCAGTGTACCATGCATCGTATCATCAAAACCTTTTAGGGAAGTTCGTTGAATGTTATGTGGATGATTTGGTGGTCAAATACAAACAAATTTCTAATCACTTGGCTGATTTGGAAGTCCTAATCCGCAAGCTTTGACAACATAATTTGAAGATAAACCCCTTAAAATGTTCTTTTGGGGTAACCATAGGAACATTTCTTGGCTTTATTGTACGCCATCGTGATATAGAGGTTGATCCTGAGAAGACAAAGTCAGTAATTTGTATTTCACCTCCTAAAAATTTGAAATAATTGAGAAGACTTCAAGTACAGTTAGCCTATATTCGGTGTTTCATCGCCAATTTGGCAGGCAAAAGTTTACCCTTCACCAAATTGATGAATAAGGGAGTCACATACCAGTGGACGGAAGATTTTCAAGAAGCATTCGATATTTTCATGAAATACCTCTTGAGTCCACCAGTACATATGCCACCTGTTGAAGGAAGGCCACTTATACACTACGTGACGGGCTCTAGAGTGATCATTGGGTGCCTTTCTTGCTCAGAAGAATGATGCTAGGAATGAAAACAGCCTATACTATCTCAGTCAGACTATGCTTGAAGCAGAAACCCAGTATTCAAATATTGAGAAGTGCTACCTGGCATTAATCTTTGCAGTTCAGAAGTTGAGACACTACCTGCAACATCACGAGGTCTAATTGGTATCTCGCAATAACCAGCTCAAATTCATCTTTAGTCTTCCAATTCTTACAGGATGTCTAGCAAGGTTGGTAGTTATTTTTCAGTAGTTCGACATTCAGTATGTGTCTCAAAAGGAAATTATGGGCCAAGCTCTTGATGATTTCCTTGCTGAACATCCTTCAGTAGAAGATACATCTTCAGATATTGAACTCCTTGATGAGGAAGTCTTCTCTGTTCAGTATAGTCCTCAAGTATGGGAAATGTATTTTGATGGTGCTTCCATAAGTCCAACATGGATGAAAATGGAAGATACTAAATTCAACATGGTTGGATTATGAGTTATTATTAATTCCCCAGAAAAGGCAGTGTTACCTTATTCCTTTTCATTGTTGAGAGGTGGTACAAATAACGATGCAGAGTACCAAGCTCTCATTACAGGCTTGGAGTTGGCGCTTCAAGAACAAGTGAATCAATTAAAGGTGAAAGGTGATTCAGACCTAGTAATCAAACAAGTCAATGGAGATTATGCAATCAGAAAAGAATAACTAATCCCTTTGCATGATTATGTTAGATAGATAATGGCGGAATTTCCTACAGAACCAACATTTTCTTATGTCTCAAGATGAAAAAATGCCCAAGCTGATTCACTGGATAATATAGCCACAGCTCAGGCAGATCCAAATTGGGACGAGACAACCATCAGTATTGCCCACCATCGTATAATTTCAACTTATGTTCAAGCCAGAACAGAGGAAACCAATGAAGTTAGTCCCATCTATGAAACATATAGTCGTACTACAGGATGGATGACACCTATCACAGAATACCTTCAAAATTGAACACTTCCAACTAATAGAGCCGGGAAAGAACAAGTCCAGAGACGTGTGGTCAATTTCACTCTTTATGATAGCCCAGATCAGTTAGAGAAAGTTCTCTACAAGCGTGGTTTTGATGGAGTTCTTTTAAAATGCATTGATGGTGAAGAGATAATGGTTGTCATGAAAGAACTGCATGTAGGAGTTTGTGGTGCCCACCAGTCTGGACATAGACTATCTGATCCGATTTGAAGGCTTGGATAATTTTGGCCTTCAATGATACAATATTGTGTTGATTTCACAAAGAAATTTCATTCATTCCAGGTACATTCCAACTTCATTCATCAACCTCCAGGGTTTCTTCAAAAAACTAAATACTCGTTGCCATTTTCGACATGGGGAATGGATGTGGTGGGACCTTACCCTTCAGGTACAGCTAAGAAGTTTAAGTATATTCTTACTACTACTGACTTCTTTTCCGAATGGGCAGAGGAAATACCTCAAAATGAAGTTAGTTCTAAATGCATTGTTAGTTTCATAAAGTCTAAAATCATTACCATATTTGTGGTCCCTCATTCCATACTGACGGAAAATGGCACCAACTTCTGTTCATCTGAGGTGAAGAAGTTGTATCAAGAATACAACATCAAATCCAATAATTCATCTCGGTATCATGCAGTAGCCAATGGCCAGATAGAAGCCTACAACAAGACTCTTTCAAATATACTGCAAAAGTTGGTGGATAAAGATAATAAGTCATGGACTGATAAACTCTTTCATGCTTTATGGGCTTATCGGACCACTACCTGCACTACAACATGATCAACTCCATTTTTACTAATATATGGAACAGAAGTAGTCTTTCCCATTGAGTTTCAACTACCTTCGCTTAGGGTATCCATTTTTGATCAATCATCTAAGGATGAAAAATCTCAAAAGCGATTGGATTAATTGGAATGATTAGATGAGAAAAGATTGTGCGCCCTGCACCACTTGGAAGTCTATCAGAATCGAATAGCATGAGCTTTCAACAAAAAAGTTCATCTTCATTCATTCATTCAGGGAGAAATGTTATTAGTTCTTAGAACTCCAATGAAACCAGGAAAGAAACTGCCCAATCATGAGACACAATGGGAAGGACCTTATTCAATACATAAGGTATATTCCAATAGATCTTATTATTTAATCTCAATGGATGGATAACTCATCACTACTCTAACCAATGCTAGATTTCTAAAGAAGTATTTTGTATAAACACAAAATACACCATCCACGGTCCATGCATATGACCTTAAACTATTATCATTTCATATTGTCCAGCAAGACATTAAAACTGCACCATCCATAGTCCATGCATATAACCATAAACTATTGGCACTTATGTCCAACATGACGTTAAACTATGACGTCCAAAATACATGACGCTAAACTATACAGAAGTCCCATACGTCTAGCAAGAAGTTAAACTGCATAAGCAACGGTCCATGAATATGACCTTAAACTATTCACACTTTCGTCCAACATGACGCTAAACTGTATCGTCCTTTTTTTCATCCAACATGACGTTAAACCGCGAAAAAGACCCTAATACTTCCAACATGACGTTAAAATGTGTCCTCTTTTGTCCTTACTGCATGACATTAAACTGCACAGTCCTCTTTTTTTCCAACATGACATTAAACTGTATTGTCCCCATCGTCCTAACTACATGATGCTAAACTGTATAGAAATCCCGTAATATGTCCTACATGACATTAAACTGTATTTTATCCCTGCTACATGACACTAAACTGTGCATCCCCAATAGTCCTCACTGCAAGACTTTATACTGCATAGACCCTTCGTATGTCCTACATGACATTAAACTGTGCATTGTTAAGGTTGTTTCCACCTCTTGTTTCTCACACCGTCTATAACTCACATGAGATTAGATCAAAATTCAACCATAACACCCTCTCTGGGCCGCTAACCATGTGTAAGTCCCGACACCATTTTTAGGTCATTTTCCCTAAGAACAACTTGATTGGTAATTCATTATTTAATTGAACTAAACGGACATTGATCCTTTCCTTCTAGGCTGGGTACGTAGGCATCCTCCTGGGGTTAAAGCCCAAAGCCAATCTCTTCACATCGATTCACCTCCATCTCATATGATGTTGATTCGTGAAACCTCCCCCAGAATCAATATCTTTACATTGGTTCACCTTTGTCCTTGCTATACGACGTTAAACTGTAAAACATTTTGTCTTGTATAACAATAAACTACAATATTCTTCGATACCCTCACCTGATAGGGAATCATCATTTACATTGATTTTCAATCATGTTTTATTCCAAAGACTACGTGCATACATGGAAATTCCAGATCCTTTTATCTTGGGTCAAACCATCAATGCACTAAATTCCCCTTTCACCCTTCACTTGTACGAACCAAATCTGTACAGAGGGTATTTATAGAACTATGTGGGCTTGATTCCCATCCTTATGGGATATGTAGGAACGTTCAAGTGTCCCTCGAATCTATCCCCAATTCTTTGGGCCTAACCCCAAATTCCACTTTCAGTCCCTTGGATGAAAAGACCCCATGAAAACACACACTGTGTATATCTTATAATGGTCCAAGCTCTATGACCCTAAACTAATATCTCCCATACTCTAGTCCCACACGACATTAAAATGTATTTCAAGAACTATATATGGATTGATTCCCATCCTTTTGGGATACATAGTGAAGTCTAATATTTCAATTCAAGACCCAACCACAACATGATTATGGTTAGCAATGATCTGTGAATCTCTGCATAAATTGGACAATACCTATTTTTTATGTGTCATAATCCTAACATTAAATATTTTCATATCTTTATAACCCTTTTCTTGACATCTAGCCACAAAAATGTCAAATTTCTAAGATTTTTTTTTCCTGACTATGCAGTATGTGCCCTTAGGCGGCCCTGCATAAGTAGTCTACATAACAGACCTATCTGCCAAAAGATGCTATTATTTGACTATGCAGCCAATGACCTTAGGCGGCCCGATATAATTCAACACCCTAACGGGTTTTTTAAATAATGGTAACTTCATTATTGGGAAGAAAACCTCTTTTTTTCCTTATTGGTCTTATAAAAAATATGTAAGGATCAATAAAAAATAGCCATCCTTAACATATTTTTCTCATACTCTTTCATGATCTGGAAATATTCAAGTCTATGGTTCAAATTTTCCCATCCCTACATTTGGGTCAGAACTTCGTAGGAGTGACATTCATCCAGTTGTTGGATAATCTTGTTTGGAAATATGTTCTCTATATTCTAGTACCTCTCCCCATACAAAAAACTATATACTTTAGAAAATTTGATCCTCCATAAACTTCCACTGGCTTTTAGCAGTAGAAAGGTAAATTTATGAGAGTTCTTTTTCCTGACTATGAAGCATACGCCCTTAGGTGGCCTTGCATAAACAGTCCACATAACAGAATTTTCAGCCAAAATATACTATTATTTGATTATGTAGCCAATTCCCTTAGGTGGCCCTGCATAATTCAACCCCCTAATGGGTTTGTTAAATAATAGTAACTTCATTTTTGGGAACTACTTCTTCTAATGCCTTTTATCCCTTTTTCATATCATTCCTCATATTAGAAATTTCTTAAGTCATGGATTACATTTTTCCTTCATACATGAGTGTGGTAATATTTTTTCAGAAAACTTTTCAAGGAATTGAGTCAATTTTTAATCCATTCGGTCAAAGCTATTCGACTTTAAACATTAGCCTTTTTATGTCTGACATGCATGACTTTAAACTGCCAGATTCCTTATTTCTCATATTCCTCAGAGTCAAACCCACTTTTCTCTACAGATCCAACTCTGAGGGTGGAATTTTGTTGACACTCCTTTCAGTCACAGAGTCTAAATGATTGAAAAAGAGAAATACCTTGATCCCAAATTGATTTATCCTTTGAAGAAACATAAAAAATTGACAAAGGCATGAACCAAGATTCAAATGCACTTGGGTCGCGCAAGTTCCACCTAGGTCGTCCAAGTATACATGCGCGCCTCTTAGTGGTCCCGTATGTGACTTTCGTTCCCTCTTTGAAATTTCACCCAGGGTATCTCCAGCCTATAAACACCCCTGTGGGCCACCCCATTTAGGAGGGTATTTTCCAGAATTCATATATAGAGCTCTGAACGCCTAAGTCTCTTCTTCAAGTCTTCCGAACACTTATAAGGTAATTCTTTACCGAGAATGGAAGGTCTAAACAAGAGGACAAAGGTCTATGTTTTAGAATTCACTAACACTTGCGTGCCTAAATGTTTTACCCTTAAGGGAAATGGACACACTTGTGCGCCTCCTTACCTACTCATTGAAACTTGCGCACCACTCTTCTGGAAGTACCTCAGGATAATTCTAAAGGCTTTGGTCAAGGATCGCCCATGTATTACCATACTGTTTTACAATCGTGTGAGTACCTATGTGCCTTGGAGGTATACCTGCGTGACCAGGACTTGCGCGCCTGCCAGTACTTGCGCGCCCCTATATTTTTGGGTGCCCTTCCTACCCATTTCACCTCTCTTATGCCATTCCACATTTCCTATTCAATATTCAGTCTTCAAGGCACTCTTCAAAACCATTTAGTGCATCCTCTTAGGAGTAAGCCCCAGGTTCCATAACCTGGGCCTCCTTTTCAGGAGTAAGCCCCAATCCTCATTAATTTGGGCATCCACTTTTGGAGTAATCCCCAAGTTCCTTAACCTGGGCCACTTTTTCAGGAGTAATCCCCAATCCTCATTAATTTGGGAATAATCCTTAGGATTAAGCCCCAAGGTCCTTAACCTGGGTCTCATTCTCAGGATTAAGCACCAGTCATGATGTTCTATTAATTTTGGGCATCATCCTTATGAGTAAGCCCCAAGTTCCCAAAAATCATAATTCCCAAAATATGGTCATCCTCTTTAGGTGTAAGCCCCAAGTCCCCTAATTTGGGCATCCTCCTTATGAGTAAGCAACAACCATAATTCTGTTAAACTGGGATTTCATTTCAAAAGTAAGCCCCATTCTCAAATATGGGCATCCTTTTTAGGAGAAATCCCCAAGTCCCTTAATTTCTCAAAGTCCCTTAACTTGGGCCTCCTTTTCAGGAGTAAGCCCCTGTCTTAATTTCTCTTAACCAGTCCTAATTCACTTTTGATCTGGGTTTGCTTTTCAGGATTAAAACCCAATCATAAGTCATCTCCTATCTTGGGACTCTTCCATAGGAGTAAGTCCCAAGATTAGAGTATTCAAATCTCCATAAAGTACATATAACTTTATGGGCCATGATCCTGGATTTCTTCCCTGAGGTAAATCTTAATCTCCATCTATTTGGGCAGTTATACATACATAAGCCCCACATCATTTCTTATGATTGCATCTTTCATGGCACAATTGTCTGGTTTTACCAATACCTCTCATTTCTCACACCGAGCATGACTCACAGGAGCTTAGAGTGTAAAAGTAATTATGAAATCCTTCTTTGAGCCATCAATCATACATAAACATCATAATACCTTACTCGAACTACATGGGTTTTGATTCCTTTTAAAAAAAAGGATACGTAGATATCCCATCTGCGGGTTCTATCCCAACTCTGAAATAATCCATGTCCTTCTGAATGATAATAAACATCAAGTGCCCCACTGAGTGACTTTAAAACTAGTATGGATATCATAATGACCAAGAGATATTTATGTATTGAAGGATACCATTGACCAAGAATCTCTAAAAAATACATATGATTCTCTATTGATGAACAACCTCGAATACATATAAAATATTCTCTAAATTTCCTACATATCAATCATTTATTGTCATATTTAAGGGAATGATCATTTTATACATGGTAATGTAATAAGGATTCATGAACATAACTTAAATCTATAAAGAGTGTCTCGGAGTAGATAGTAATTCCCCTCAAAAGGTGTGATGAGTCTGACCTCCCATCCTATCAACCAATGAAAATTCTTATGTCTCATCTGTTCACAACTAATGAGCACCTACCTTTGGAAAGTAGGTCCAAATGGAGATGGAATTATTGGATTTTTCCGGTTCTATGAAAAAACACATTAGAAAGTTATTGGAATGTTTGAACCTTCAATCGACGAGGTCATCCCCAATTCCAGAGGAAACACTCACACTTTTCTTCTTTGTCTTTGTCAAAGGCTAGAACTTGATGGAACCACATTAATGTTGAATGTAATGAGTAATGAAATGATTGTCCCCTTGAGAAACCAAATGTTATAGGGGCTGGAATGCATAATATTTTAGCCATTATCACACAAATCTCTCAAGATATGAATCATTCCAGACTTCCAAACAACCAAATGAGGGAGAATAATTCAATTCATTCCTTCATTAGGCAGTGTCCACCATTATTAAGTGGGTCTTCTGATCCATTAGAGGCTGAACAATGGATCAGTACCACTAAATATATAATTTTAGTTCTCCAATGTTCTAAACATGATAAATTCATATTAGTTTTCTATCATTTGGTTGGCTAAACAGATCGATGGTGGAATCCTATCAAGAATTTTAGGCAAAGAGATGAAATTGAGTCTATGGAATGGGATGAGATCAAGAACTTATTTTTCAATAAGTACTTTCCTCATAGTCTTTGACAAAAGATGTAGAAGATGTTCTTTGGATATAAAAAAAATGATTATGAATCCATTGGTACCTATGAAATTTTTTTTTCAAGACATTCATTGTATGCTTCTGGAACTATTATCTAACCTAATTGTAATATTGATCGATTCTTAAGTGGCTTATGACAATGTATCTTATTGGAATTATCCATAAGGGACTTCAATAGCTATGAGGAAATTGTTCGATGTGATCTCAAGTATGAGATGGAGATTTGAGTAACCCATTATTTATATGGGTTTGATAAGAAGAGAAAAATGGAATTCAAAAATAATATAAATTCTACACTGAAAAGAAGATGAGTATTCCCTTATGCTCAAGGAGTGGAAAGCAACAAGGAGGGAATTGTCTTAAAGGGACTATTAAATTTTTTAAGTGTATAAATGAATGTCATCAGGAAAATGAATACCTATGTAATGGAAAAAATAGTTCAAATGATGAGAATAAAGAAAAATTTATATAGAATGCATCTCCTACACTTCAATTCTACAAGATTAAGGAAATGGTCATTATGCAAATAAAACCTAATCCAAGGGTTATTGATGATGATCAATGTCATTAAAATCTTTAAGAAATAGACAAAGTAATGTCCCATGAAATCATTATAGGTGACATGAAGTACGATAATGAAGTGGTGAAAGGTACACTTACTATACTGTCTAAAGTAGAAAATGTTTTATTTGATTCTGGATCCGCCCACTCTTTTATTTATGAATAATTTTCTAAGGGTATCACCATATTTCCTAAAAAATTAGGTGATGAGTTATCTATGAAAACACCTAATGTCAGAAGGGTCACATCAAAATTTTATAATTCTACTCTAGTTGATTTTTGTGGGAAAGTGCATCTTGAAAATATTGCGATCCTTTCGATTGTGGAATTTGATGTGATTCTTGACTTCGATTGGATTTATCTAAATGAAGATAATATTAATTTCCATGGAAGGGAATCTACATTTCATATTCCAGATCAATATATGATCATCTATCGATGCAAAGATGAATATAACCTTCTAGTTTAAATTTATTCAATCTTATGGGTCTTGATTCTTATAAATATAAGTTATTTATCTCAAATGGTTGGGGAGAACCACACAACTAAGAATAGACCCATTGTGCAAGAGCTTGATGTTGTCTTTCTAGAGGAATTCCAATGTCTTCCAAAAAATTGTGATGTTGAATTTTCAATTGAACTCATACAGGGTGCTAAGCTTATTCCGAAGACACCTTAAAGAATGGCCCCAACTGATTTGTAGAAATTGATAGAGAAACTCCAAGAGATAATTGATAAGGGATTCATATGAACTAGTGTATCACCTAGGGTAGAATCTGTTCTATTTGTTTGGAATAAATTTGGATCAATGAGAATCTACAATGATTATCAAGAACATGAAAAGATCCCTATCCAGAACAAATATCCTCCTTCACACACTGATGACTTATTTGACCAACTACACAGAGGTCAATACTTATCCATAATTTATCATCATTCAGTATATCATCATTTATGGGTCAAAATGAGGATATACGGAAGACAACATTTTATACAATGTATGGACACTACGAATTTATAGTGATTCCTTTTGGTCTTAATAATTCCCCTTCCTATCTTCTTGGATCTAATGAATAGTGTCTTTAGAGACTATCTTGATCCGTTTGTGGTAGTATATATAGATGATATTTTTGTCTATTAAAATAGAATGTAATAACATGATGTTCACTTGATTACTGTACTAAGGACCCATAAGAAGGAGAAGCTTTATTCAAAATTTACCATGTGAGAATTTTGGATTTAGAATGACTCATTTTTGGGTCACATAATCTATAGAGAAGGTATATCTTAGGATCCAGAAAAAATCGACGTTATTAAAAGATGCTGGAGACCAATAGAGGTAACTAAAATCCGACGTTTTCTTGGTTGGGATGGATATTATAGAGATTTTGTGAATTATTTTTCACTATATTCTAATACATTCATAAAGTTTACTCAGAAAGGAGTTAAATTAAATTGGATAGCTAAATGTGAAGACAATTTCAATGAACTAAAAGGAATGTTAGCCAGTGCACTTATGCTCACACTACATTGTAGTGGAGAATGTTTTGTTATCTACATTGATGCATCCAAAAAAGGGATGAGATGTTTTCTCATGAGATATCATATGATGAGAGCACGTACCTCATAGTAGTTTAAAATCCATGTGAAAAATTACCCATCCCTTGATTTGGAGTAAGATACGACAATCATTATATTAAAGATATTGAGGAATTTTCATTATGGTGAAAGGTGTGATATTTATACTGATCATAAATGTTTAAAGAAAATTTTCAAACAAAATGAGTTGAATATTCACCAATGATGATGGTGGTAGTTGATTAAATATTATGACCGTTTAATACATTACCACCCTGGGAATGAAAAAAAGGTGAAATATGCACTAAGTCGATAAGACCATACAAGCATCTTCTTGAAGACGATCACAAAAGATCCAATATTTATGGATTTTAAAAGGACGAATCATGAAATTTTAAAGGAAGAGTGTAAGTCTTATATTTCTCAAATTAATTATCAACCATCAATAATAGTTATGATTAAGAAGGTGCAAAATAAATTTGTAGAGATACAAAAAAAGGTGAGAAATGTTTCTGAATACAACATTGATTGTGATGAAATAATAAGTTTCTGGAACCAGGTTTGTATTCCTTCTATATTAGAATTAAAGAAGGAGCTATTATATGAGGCTTATAGTTCATAACTATGTATTCACCCTGGAAGCACAATGATGTATAGGGATCTGAAAGAGTAGTCTTGGTTGGATGACATGAAAAGAGATGTTGCCGAATACGTCTCTCAATGCATGGTTTTTTGTAATATTAAGGATGAGAGACAGAAGTATATTCTGATGTTACAACCATTACCAATACCAGAATGAAAATAGGAAAACACCACTATAGACTTTGTCATTGTACTTCCCAAAACATCCAAAGGCAATACTGCATTCTATGTTATAGTTGATCACATTACGAAGTTGTCACACGTCATTGCAATTAGATACGATTTCACTCTTGATCTGGTTTCTAGGATATATGTAAAAGAAGTGGTGATATTTAATGGAGTACCACTTTCCATTATATTTGATCAGGATACGAGGTATACCTTGATGTTTTGGAAATTTCTCCATCATTATTTGGATACATAGTAAAGATTCATCACTACCTATCAACCTTAGATAGATGGTCAGTTGGAGAGGACATGTCAAACTCTAGAGGACATGCTGAGAGATTGATCTATGTATTTCAAAGGTGTTTGGTAATGGCACCAAACATTGGTTGAATTTTTAAACAATAATGTATTTCAATATTGTATTTAGATGGCCCCTTATTAATCCCTTGATGTGAAAAAGTTCATAACTCCAACTTGTTGGGATAAATTGTGGAAAGACATCTATTAGGATATGGTCCTGTTGATGAAATCTAAGAAAATGTCAAATCTATTCCACAACACATAAGAGAATCTCTGAGTTGAAAAAAAAATGTTATGCTCACAACGGAAGAAAATTCCTAGTGGTTGAAGTGGGTGATAAGGTGATCTTATGAATATCTTCGTGAAATAGAGTAATGATATTTGGAAATTAGGGAAATCTGAGCCCTAGGTATGTCAAGCCATTTAAAATTTTGAATTGTGTTGGGATGGTATCTTTCTGATTGGAGCGTCCACTGAATCTTTCTCAAGTTCATGATGTATCCCATGTATATATTCTAAGAAAGTATATACCTGATCCTTCACATGTACTAAGCATAGAAGTTTTACCACTAGAGCACAATATTTCTTTTTAAGAACAAACAATTGAGATTCTGGATCATAGCGAAAACGTTTTATGAAAGTATACCACTCACATTGTCATTATTTTATGGAGGAACCACCAATTCGAAGAATCTATATGGTATCTTGAGGATATGATGATGGATAGGTATCCTTATCCGTTTGTTTCCATGTGTTGAATTTCAAGGGTGAAATTCCGTTTTAGGGGGGTAGAATGTAACACCCATTTGTTTTTATGAAATAGATTTTTAAAAAATTATTTATTCATCAATAGATTTCTTTTCCAACAATTGTGAGTTTAAAACAACCACATGATGACATTAATATAAAATTACCATTATATATTAGCCATTAAGTTAGCGGGAATAATTATAACTAACTCAAGAAATTGCATTGTGAATTCATTGGCTATTAATTATTTATAAACTATATAAAGAAATTAGATATTTTTATTTTTGAGTGAATTAATTTCTGTAATGAAATTAACGTGATATATATATGTTATATACTTAATAATTTTTTTTACAGTTATCCAATTGATATATTAGTCATAGGGCATTAATAAAACCCTCTCTGATGTATAAAAACCTATTTTTTTAAAAAAAGATTAATTTTACCCCTTTGATGGAGAACCCCTTTTAAATTATGATTTGTAGATATATATAATTTTATTTGAGCACATAAACATTTTATTTTTAACTGGGATATAAAAATATACTTTTGATGAATTTCTGACATTTTCTTTATAACTTTCATGTTTTGATGAAAAATAAAAATACACTAAATTTAAATTGAAAATATATTTTATTCATTGAAATAATTAATATGGTTAAATTATATTATTGAAAATTTTCAAAGTATAAATAGAATAAAATTTTACTATTTAATATCATTTTGTTCACTGTTATTATTATTACATTAAATTCAGATGTAAAACATTTCAATCTTTTGCAATATTTTATCCTTTTAATCATGTTTTCTCATTTAAACAATAGGATTAATATTAAATTAATTACTGAAACATTTGTGTTGTGAATTTAGAAATATGGATTCAATATTTGGAATCAGTATGTCCAAATTATTTAAATAGGATACATTTATTTTTTGGCATTATGAATATTAACTTTGGTAATTAGTTATTTTACTATAGTTAAAGGTAAATGAAATATTTTATTGTAAAAATTATAATATAAAATTACCATAACACCTATAAAAAAACTATTTTATGAATAAATTCTTCCCATATCATCTATTATTAAAAATGGAATAATTTAATGGCCACTTACCTATGAATATGGCACGAATATAATAAAAACTAATGAATGTGACAAAATGTCACAATCTCATTTTATATAAGTATATTAATTTCACTATTTGGATAAATTTGATATAGTATAACTAATGGTATCATCTAGAAAGATAAAATAATTAACTACATCATAGAAATTTGTTTATAACATTTAGAGATTATATAATTTCCATTAATGATGACCCAATAGTGATGTAGAAATTATTTTATTTAAAAAAATATCAAGAAAATGTTTTTAATAATATTAAAATAATTATTATATGAACTAATTAATGTGATCCAATAATTTACAAGATAACTATGACATGTTAGAAGTGAAATAAATATTTTTTTCGAATTTATATTCTGTGTGGAATTAATTTAATGCCAGATAAATAAATAGTATAAAAATTGGCACTATTGATATTTTATAAAACTAAAATTATACTTAATTATTTGAAAATCATAAAAATAGTTAGAAATTAAAATTTTATAATTATTAGGTCTATAATTTCATAAAATATCAACTTATGGTCAATTAAAAACATTTATGGAAATATTTATAACAATTAAATACTTATAATGTTATTAACACAATTAAAATTAAATAGAACAACAAAGTGACATTTAAAAAGAAACCATTAAAATTTACAAATTAACTTTTTAGAAATTTATTTGGTGTTGGTATTACAACACTATCACATCACATCTCCAAAATTGGGACATTTTGGTGGTTTTTGGGTCGAGTTTGATTTTATTATAAATTATTATTTATAGAGTTTCCAAAACTACCCCTCACCTAAATTATAAAAGGGAACCCCCTCACATATTCAGTTCATTTTGAGCCTTCAATATTAGCCATACCCTGAACGTTTTCTTTCTAAATATCCCTATTTTTATTCTAGAGGTTCTAGTCATCTTCAATGACCTACTCTAGTGATATAAGAAGAAAGTTAGAGGAATCACATCGAGGAAGAGGTAATCTCTTCTACCAATTCATTCAAATTTCATTCTTCTTCCACTTCCTCTTAATTAGTTGTTTCACATAAAGTAGTAACATAAATATCACTCATATACTGATATGTTATTATATATATTAAACAACCCAATTTCATCTTCTATTCACCCAATGGAAAATGAAATCACCAAACGTGCGTATATACGGTTTAACATCTCCACGCCGTGGTGTAATCATTTTTTTCACAACATCCTTACTCAGAGGTGTATGATGATGAAAATAAAAACTATATATTATTATTATAATATGTTACTTATTCATAAATACTATACACTATCCACTTCAACACAATCCAATAATTTTGTTAACGATATCATCACTTGTCTGTACGTACACCCTACCTTCTCCACGGTGCGATGTGATTAATTGAACAAGATAATTATTAAAAAATTATTATATACATGAATTTAATTAATAAATATGATATAAATTATAGTAAAACCCATATGTAAATTATTTGACTACATCCTAAGTAGTGGAACATGAACTTATTCGCCAAATCCAGCATAAGAACATAAAGATGTTAATATCCGAATCATAATTGACAATGAAATTTTACTAACAATTAGAGGATAATATAATCATATATGATGTCATAAATATTATTATGAGTCTCTAATAGGTAAATAACATTATTTAAATCATTATATAATAGTTTTGGATACATACGATGGATATCAGACCTAAGGTAAGGGATAATTTTACTGTCTCATTTTAATCCGATATTATTTATGCATAAGTATTTACTGAGGTATGTTTATTATCAAAATAAATGTTTCCTAACAATATAATTTTAGTTTTATTATTAGAAAATTTTTTAAATTTAATTTTACCCTTTGGTGAATGTTTATAAAATGGTATTAATGGAATCTTTTGTTGTTATTCAATTTGAGATACTTTTTGACTTTTCTGGGAAAACTATAAGGATAATGTTTTTTTAACTTATATGACATGAATGGATTTTTATGGTTTCATGAAACCTTATTTCCATGACACATACTCTACATTATTTCAATATTATTTTCAACTAAAATACTATCTTTTAAAAATGGGTCACATTTTTAGAAAATAAAATGTTTTGAAAAAAGAAATGTTATTTTCTTTATGAATTATGTTCACGTGTTTTATCAAAACTATTTTCCATTTTAGATGAAATTGGGTAATGTTTGTATCCCTATTATTACTTTAATTTTATTTTGTTTATTATGGAATTATTTTTATGAAATCCATTTATTTTAAATAGATTTTGATGGAAAGTTGATTAAGAACCCCATTTTATTTCATGGGTTATGCTATGACAAATGATTAATCTTTTTTCTAGAAAATTTAATAATGGTTTTGTTATGAGATGGGTGGGACCTATATATCCATCCAATTCATTGGGTAAAGAATAATTTATCAACAGATAGAAATTATTAGAGAGAAAAGTATATCTGGTTATGTAATACAGGGCTGGAATGAGGACAGAACTCAGTTCTGTAATGGTCATTGTCCACCATGATAGTCTTGGCAATGAACCATGAATAATATGAAATAATTTTCTATGATTATGTGTGTATTTCAATAAATTTCATGTCTTATGATATTACTATTGTCTTTACATTTCACTTTTGTGATTTATCCCAGGACAGGATAATCTGACCATTAATATACATGATATTATTTTCAAATTTTATGTTCTTATGATTATGATATGATTAATATTTACATTGTTTATCATTAATTAGAATTTTAGCTCCCCCTATCATATGTTTCTTTTCCCTAGGTCATGATAAAGGGTAATACGTAAGATATGTAAAAAAAGTAGTCTAGTTTTTAAGAAATAAACAAGAGACAATGTAGATGTTTAATGAACCACATGTTTATGTTTCCCATTTTCTAAAAAAACTACACCTATACAGTCCTGGAGTGTTTTTTTTATGTTATATAATAAATATTATGCAATTTTTACATAATTACTATATGACAATTATGGCCCTTTATAGTGATTATATAGTTTTCACTTCTTGACAGGAGTTATTGGGTTGTTCCGGGCATGCCTATGTTTTTGGATAGGCAGTATTGCAGGCTTTAGAGTTACAACTACAACATCTACTCTGGCTAGTATTTTCCCTATGTTTTGGGAATGAGTTATGTTTTGGATTTTTCCCGTACTATGTATTATTCTAAACATTGTGATGTTATGGAAATCTTGTAGAATCCACCTATATATTTCATTAGAATCAGAGGTGTCTACAACTCATCCCTAAATTTTTCAGCATAGTGTTCCAATAGTATCTCCAATGAGAGAGGGATTCATAGTGAGTAGGTCAAGCCCGATACCTTTCTAGGAATTCATACACCCTATCATTATGATTTTGTTTTCAAATTTTCAGTTTTACGATCATCATCTTCCCCAGTGTAGAGAAAATTTGATAATGTAATTGATAAAGAAGGTCACCCATCTAGACGCGAATCCTACTGGTATACTTTTATACCTAAAAAAGGCTAGCTTGTAAGAGTTGATAAAAAAACTCATCTTTGTTTCCTCCTGTTGGTATCGAGGGCCCATAGTTGGCCCAAATCAGGATACGATGTGTGTGACATGTTCTTTAGGGTCTCCCACACCATCAAATGTTGACAAGGTAGGATTTCATAAACTGGGTGGGGAAAATGATTCATACACCCATTCAGGATATGGCTTTCTCTTAGGCTACACAGGTGTGTATTGCCCTTCTATGGATTATGTTCATGTATCCAGGGACTCGATAACATTAAGATGCTCCGCAGGCACCGATTTGTGATCCATCTCCTACCTATATGGAGTTGTTAGGGGTTGTCAAGGTGTCACCACATTTATCTCCTACCGATTTGTGATTTATCCCATGATTGAATGGATGCCTTGGGGAGGGAGTGTTTATTTTCACAAAAGAGGTAAGTCATGATCATTTTCGAATTCCTCATTTTTGTGTTATAGATGCTTATATACAAATCCAAATTTATACTTATATATCGGTTGTACTAGAATATATTCCGATGGAGGGAAACCATTTTTCCCTAACTAAAGATGATACCCAGTGGGAATATTGCCTCAGAGTAGGTAATCTCTGAGTAGTCAAATAGCTTGTATTTCTCTCTTATATAGAGATATTTGTTCCTCTTTGGAAGGAAACTTGTTTTTTCTCAGAGGTGTTAGGGATGTGGTAGTAACCTTACCCTTTTTAGTAATCTTTTATGCATGTGGCAAATCAATATTCATGGGTGTTATGTTTTGGAGTAGTCTTTGGTTCCTAGTGCATGCAACTTAGTTTATTTCTACCACGTATCCCTCCTCGATGAGGTATTTTTTCTATGTTTTGGCCTTCATTACTTACAACATGATCAATATCTTCCATGTTGACACTGATGAAATTTAAACAGGCATATTAGGCAATGGATGTATAGACCTGAAGCTTAACGTACATGGACAATACATTACTTTTTCGGAATACTTAATACATAACAAAAAAACCAAAACTCAAGGAGTGTAATTGTTTAGTGTCTTTGGAAACTTGGAATATAAACTTCTAATAAATGTTGAAAGATATTCAACAACTCCCATAATGATCTTCCCCTTTTTATTTCCTTACCTAAAACCTATTTTTATTTCCTGTGGAAAAATAAAACATAAAAAGGGTGAGCTCAAATGCTCAGTAAGGGAAAACATAGAGAACATAAAACAATCCATAAACATTTGAAAGAAAAAAACTTGAACTTGAAATTTAAACATAAAAATCTTGAGCAAAGACATAAATCATGGAATTACGTAAGGCATATATCATAATGGAACATCAACCATGATAAAATATAATGGGAATAAAACTTGTAATTGTGGAAACCATTCAGCACATTTTATGATTTCCATAATATCCAAGGCATTGCTTCCAAGACCATCTTAGTGGACAAAGTCCCTTTCTGAATTGACTTCACTCCTCGTTTCAGTCCTGTAACACTGAACCAGATTAACATACCATTCTAGCCATGTCAATCTCATGAGATATAAATCTTTAACCAATGCATTGGAGGGAGATATGTTGAGTCAATAAGGTTTTCCTTATGACTTTTCCATTCCTTCTTGTTTTGAAAATCACAAACACCTTATCTTTAAGAAAATTGCTTTTATAAGGAAAATTGCTTTCTTAAGGAAAATCGCTTTTATAAGAAAAATTATCCTTATCATATTTTCATTCATATTTTTCTTAACTATGAGTTTCAGATTCATTTTCTCGGAATCATTGAAACATTGATATAAAGCATTCTGTTTTAGGGTTCGGATTCTGGACAAGAACTATAAGGAAGTTTCATTCCGAATTCCGGATATGAACTCTGACTAAGTTCTATTCCAGATTCAGGATACGAATTCTGAAGAAGAATTCTCATTACGAATTCTAATGAAGAAATCCCATTCCGAATACTCATTACGAATTCTGAAGAAGAATTCTAATTACGAATTCTAATGAAGAATTATCATTACGAATTCAAATGAAGAATTCCCATTACGAATTCTAATGAAGAAATCTCATTCCGAATTCTCATTACGAATTCTGATAAAGAATTCTCATTATGAATTCTGATGACGAATTCTCATTACGAATTATGATGTTGAATTCTCATTACGAATTCTGATGATGAATTCTCATTACGAATTCTGATGATGGATTCTCATTACGAATTCTGATGATGAATTCTCATTACGAATTCTGATGATGAATTCTCATTACGATTTATGATGACGAATTCCTATTCCGAATTCTCATTCCGAATTCAACTATTAAATAGAATCTGTTTATCATTGTTTTATACACTCTGAATTTATTCACTCCGAACTTTCACTCCGAAGTTTTCATTCCGAACCTTTATGTTAGATTTAAAACGATGTCGTACATTCTGTTACACATACTTTGTTATAAAACGATGTCGTCTGTTTTTTTATATACTAACCGTTGTCTAAGTGACACATGTACAGGTCCCTCCGATCGTTAAGGAAAATATGACCATTGGAGAAGGAGCCGACCTTACCTATAAATAGGAGCTCATTTGAAAGAGCTCGGTGCTGATTACTGAAAAAGTGCATACATGCTGTTGAAGTGATTTCTAGAGAGAGAGTCTCTTATTAACTCTCAAAGCTTCGTGCGACTCCGAATGTTGGTGATTAAATTCGAGGGCTTCCGGGGATCGGAAGACAGAGGTGCCGACTACCTTAATGATCGAGGGATTTCTTGCTGAGAAAGACAGAGGTTGCCAACTACCTTGAAGTTGAGGGCTTGCAGGGACAGCAAGACAGAGACACCGATGTTTGTATCGAGGGCTTACCCTGGTGTGGGTAAGACAGACTTGCTTGAAAGTATAAATCAAGGGACCTTTATCCAAGGTTTTTGGATACCCTTCTCTTTAGGTTAAAAGACTATTATCTTGTTACTAGTAGTTTTACTACTTGTTTTTATTCCGCTGCAATTTGTATCTTAAGGAAATTATAAATTTCTTATACTTCCTTACTCTGATTCATTTAGATTCTATACGCTTTAAGGTAGAATCTCATATTGTAACTTTTGTTAAGTTTCAATTTCCGGAATCATATTTATGGAACCTACTTTTGGACTCACTTTCCAAGTTCAGTTCGGTGTTAGAGGTGTTGTGAATTTACTTAGTTTAACTTTGTTAAACTTAGCCCTTTCCTTTTCTTAAGGAAACTTTAGTTATTCATAACTAACTTTAAAGGTTCCAAAGGAATTTTTAAAGTATACAATTCACCCCCCCTCTTGTATATTGAGAATCTCATATTATATTTCGATCCTACAATTGGTATCAGAGGTTGGAAACCTCTTACTCTATACCATCCTTACATTTGGTATCAGAGCCAAGGTTACTGAATTACTTGTACTCACATACAAGTTTTTCTTGCTCACTTTTCCATTCCTAACTTTTTCATTCTGATTTATTCATTCCGAACTTTTTTATTACAAATCTTTGCTACTAACAAGTTTGTGTGCAAAGTTATTTCAAGAATGGCAGGAATTAATGTTGGATCAATTGAAAATCTGAATCCTACAAGGCCACCAATCTTCGACGGTAATGATTATGAATACTGGAGAGATCGTATGAAGACATTTGTTATCAATACTGGAGTAGATAACTTTGTGATGCTTACTGGTGATTATAAAATTCCTGACAAGGAAGTCAGAACCTTTACTAACCAGGAAAAGCAAGAATATCAACTCAACTATAAGGTACGCAATACTTTACTATGTTCAATGACTAGAAATATATATAGCCAAATTTATTCTTGTGAAGAAGCTAATTGTATATGGAAGAAGTTAGAGGTTACACACTTTGGGACTTCTAAGGTGATTGAGACTAGAAGAGCTATGCTTAGAGCTGAATATCATGGCTTCAATTTTCCTTATGGAGAACCTATATGTAAAGTTCAACAAAGGTTTATGACCATTGTCAACAGTCTACAGTCTATGGGAGAGAAAGGTTTAGATGATGAAGCTCTTGTGGACAAGATAATTGATATTATGCCCAAGGAGTGGGAATCCAAGAGAACAGCTATAGATGAGAACAGGAAGGTCACTCAAATTACTGTTGATGAATTATTTGGAACTCTTCTACAACATGAAACCAGAATGAAGAGAGATGCTGACAACATCAAGAAGAAGAATGGAAATGGTACTATTGCTTTTACTACAACTTCGAATCAAATGAAAGCTAAGACTCCTGAGAGAGTAACCAGATCCAAGTCTAAGAAAGTCTTTTTCCAATCCGAATCTAGTGAGAGTGAAGTTTCAGAAAATGAATTAGCCAATCTTGCTCGAAGGATGAACAAGATAGCTGGACAGAGAAACTTTCAATCCAAGTATAAGAAGAAGGACAGGAAAGATAAGAAAGATGGAGAAGTTACTTGTTATGAATGTAAGAGATCTGGACATATTAGACCAGATTGCCCTATGCTCAAAAAGAAAGAAAGAAAGGAAAGGCATTCAGACAGGAACATGAAGAAGTATTATAAAGCCAAAGCTAAGAAAGTTCTGAAAGCTAATGACACCTGGAGTGCCAGTGGTGGTGACTCTTCAGATGAATCTTTTGAATATGAATCTTCAGGACAGAAGAATCTTGGTCCTATAGCCAGATTACCTATTGATAATCATTGTCTTATGGCTAAGGTACGAAATTCTGAATCTTTGACCAATGTTTCCTTAAATCCTAATGATAGTAAGTATTATAACTCTTCTGATGAAGAATCATCTTCTGATGAGGAAAATACTTTACCTACATATGAAGAAGTCTCTAGATTTGCTGAACTTCTTGATATTGAGAATTCCAAACTCAACAAGAAACTCGATAAGGCAAATTCTAGGAATTCTATTCTTACTAAAGAAATATCAGATCTTTCTAAAGATCTTGATAAGAAAAATGCTGATTTTGAATGTATTTCAAAAAATCTTGAGGAAGTAAGTTCTGAGAAGAATAAACTTTCTAAAGAATTAGAAAATGTAATTTCTAATAAAAATGTTTTCGAGCCTAACTCTAGTTCTAAAACTAATGATTTTGAGGATAAAAACTTGGTTGTAAAACTCAAGTCCGAAATGTTTTCCTTAAAGAAGTGTTTATCAAACTTTACCCATGGTAAAGAAAATTTTGATAAGATGTATTCCCAAATACGAAATTTAAGAAATAAATCCGGATTTGGTTATACTCATGCAAAACCAGTTTTCAGTAACAATTATTTTGTTCCTCAAAGTGCCCCATTTTGCACTAAATGTCAATGTGGTGGTCACTGGGCAAAAAATTGTTCCTTAAACAAAACCCAATCCTTAGGTTTTCATAAAGCTTATTTTTCTAAGAAAATGTGGGTTCCAAAAATTTTATTGTCTGGAAATCTCGTATCCAAACAAGTTTGGATTCCGAAAATCTAACTTTGTTCTTAATTTCAGGAAAATAAAAAAGTACCAGCAACAATATATGGTACATGGATAGTGGATGTTCCCAGCACATGACTGGTAACAAAAGCTTTTTTGAAAAGATTATCAAAACGAAAGGAGGAAAGGTAACTTTCGGAGACAATGCCAAGGGAGAGATTGTTGGTATTGGTAATATAGTTCTTTTAGGTAAAACCTTGATTTCAAATGTTCTTTTTGTTAAAGGTCTTAAGCACAACCTCATTAGCATAAGTCAATTATGTGATGAAGGTTACCTTGTGAATTTTAGGAATGATAAATACTTAGTTCACAATTCCAAGGAATAATTTATTCTCTCAGCCAACAGGAAAGAGAATGTCTACACTTTGAACCTAGATGACCTAAGAAGCCAATATTTATCTTCCCTAAGTGCAATGGAAGATCATTCTTGGTTATGGCATAGAAGATTAGGACACTGTAATCTTAGGAACCTATGTAAACTCTCTAAGAAGAAACTTGTTAAGGATCTACCAGAGCTTAGATTTGATTCTTCTAATGTTTGTGATCCTTGTCAATATGGCAAGCAACATAAATCTAGTTTTAAGTCAATCGGTGAAGTCTCAACAACTGTTGCATTACAGTTGGTGCACATGGATCTTTTTGGTCCAACACAAACTGGAAGCATTGGAGGCAAATACTATGTGTTTGTTCTAGTTGATGATTACACTTGATTTACTTGGGTCTATTTTATAGCAAAGAAATCTGAAGCTTTTTCTTATTTCAAAAGTTTTAGAGCTCAAGTTAAAAATGAGAAAAACCTTCCATTGAAAACTATTCATAGTGATCATGGAGGAGAATTTCAAAATTCTGATTTTGAAACTTTTTGTAGTAAGAAAGGTATTACTCACAATTTTTCAGCACCTAGAACTCCTCAACAGAATGGTGTAGTTGAAAGAAGAAATAGAATTCTTCAAGAGATAACTAGAACCATGTTGAGTGAATATTCTATTGCTAGACATTTCTGGGCTGAAGCTGTAAGTACTTCTTGTTATACTATAAATCGAGTTTTGATTAGACCTTTTCTTAATAAAACTCCTTATGAGTTATGGAATGGTAGAAAACCTCGACTTTCCTACTTCAAGGTTTTTGGTTGCAAAGTATTCATTTTGAATACTAAAGATAACTTACATAAATTCGCACCAAAATCAGATGAAGGGATTTTCTTAGGTTATTCCACAACCTCTAAGGCTTATAGAGTTTTTAATAAAAATACTTGTACTGTTGAGGAAACTGTACATGTAAAATTTGATGAATCAGATCCTTTTGTTTTTAAACCATCCCAACTTACATCTTCGGATGTGTTTTCAAAAACTGATTATCAACCTTTGATAGAAGAACCTTCTGATAAGGAAATTGTTCTAGAAGATACTTCTGAAACATTTACCCCAGAAGACTTTCTACCCTATGTTGATGAACAGGTTTTACAAAACCCAAATCAGGTGTTTATTAAGAATCATCCCAGTGATAGTATCATTGGTGATGTAAATCAACCTGTAAGGACTAGAAGTTCCTTAAGAAATGAAGTAGAACATCTAGCATTTCTTTCCCAATTAGAGCCTAAAAGCACTAATGAAGCTTTAGGTGATGATGATTGGATCAAATCAATGCAAGTTGAACTAAATGAATTCGAATGGAATAAAGTCTGGATCTTGGTTGAAAGGCCAAAGGAAACTTCTGTTATTGGAGTAAAATGGGTCTTCAGAAATAAATGTGATGAAAATGGAGTCATAGTAAGAAATAAAGCTAGACTTGTTGCTAAAGGCTATAATCAGTAAGAAGGAATAGACTATGAAGAAACCTTTGCTCCAGTAGCTAGACTTGAATCTATATGTATTCTACTTGCCTTTGCAGCATTCTTTAATTTCAAACATTTCCAAATGGATGTGAAATGTGCTTTTCTTAACGGTTATGTTCAAGAGGAAGTTTTTGTTGAACAACCTCCTGGCATTGAAGATACAAAACATCCTGATCATGTTTTTAGACTTACCAAAGCTTTGTATGGCCTTAAACAAGCCCCACGAGCATGGTATGATAGACTCACTGGATTTTTGCTTCAAAATAACTATGTTAAGGGAAATGCAGATCCAACCATTTTTATAAAGAAAGATAAGAAAAATGTTTTGATTGTTCAAATTTATGTTGATGACATTATATTCGGTTCAACTCAGCAATCTCTGACTGACTCTTTTGCTAGTCTAATGAAATCTGAGTTTGAAATGATTATGATGGGTGAGTTAACATTTTTTCTTGGTTTTCAAATTTCTCAAAAACCAGAAGGAACCTACATATCTCAACATAAGTATATTAAAGATCTTCTTAAAAAGTATGGTTATGACAACACTAAGAGTATAAGTACTCCCATTGGTACCTCAAACTCTTTAGATCTTGATGAAGCTGGGAAAGCAGTAGATCAAACATCTTTTAGAGGTATGATAGGAAGTCTACTTTACTTAAAAGCTAGTCGACCAGACTTAATGTTTTCAGTATTCCTATGTGCAAGATATCAATCCAATCCTAAGGAATCTCAATTAAAGGCAGTTATAAGAACTTTTCGCTACCTTAAGGGAACCATGGATCTAGGACTATTTTATACTTCTGGAAATGATTTTGTTCTAAAACGCTTTTCTGATGCTGACTTTGGTGGATGTAGAATGGATAGAAAAAGTACATTTGGAACTTGTCATTTCTTAGGAGATTCATTAGTTTCTTGGTCCTGCAAGAAGCAACATTCAGTTGCACTCTCCACTGCTGAAGCTGAATATGTAGCAGCTGGAAGTTGTTGTGCACAAGTGTTGTGGATGCAACACACACTCACAGACTATGGCTTGAGTTTTACTAAAACTCAAATTTTGTGTGATAACACAAGTTCCATTGCCCTAAGTAAAAACCCTGCACATCACTCTCGTTCAAAACACATAGATATTAGGCATCACTTTCTTAGGGATCACACACTTAAAGGAGATATTATTCTTCAGTTTATCGGAACGCAAGATCAACTTGTTGATATATTCACAAAATCTTTGCCTTCTGATAGATTTGAATATATTAAACAGAAGTTAGGAATGATAACCGTAAGGTAATCTTTCTTAATTAACTTTCTGCTGAAAAAATCTCCTTACAATAATAAACTCCTTTTCATAGGGGGAGTACATTTAGTTGTTTAAAAAAAGTTTTTCAAAATTTGTTTTCAAACTTTTCGGAACAAAGATTTCCAGAATGAAAACTTCCGGAATGAAAATTTTCCAGAATGGATATTTTCGTACAGAATACTTCTGGAATGGATGTATTCGTATTGAAACTTTCCGGAATGAAAAACTTTCGTACTGGTATTTTCATAACGGAACTTTCGTACTGAATCTTCCATAACAAGTTTTTTATTTACTTTTTCGTATTTACTTTTTTGTATTGAGTTTTTCGTATTGAGTTTTTCGTATTGAGTTTTTTGTATTTAGTTTTTTGTATCGACTTTTTCGTAGTCGTCTTTATATTACCCATTACGAATAACTTTCCTAAGCTAATCCGAAAGGTATGATTTCCTTACTGAAGTTTTCGTAATCATATTTTACTTGCTGGCAGTTTCTTATATTTTGTTTTCGAATTTTAGATTTCTTAATTCTTTGTTTTAATAAAACCTCAAAAAGATCGGATTCGAGCTCTCAACCGTCAGATTTGATCTCAGTTCATTCTAAACCGTTAGATCAACCGTGGAAGGTGAACAGTCATCCCATTGACTATATAAAGGGGACCCAATTTCTTGTCCCACATCGGTTTCAAGCTCTTGCATCCTGAAGCTCTGACTCTCCGATTTAAGGCCGTTCCGAACCACAGTTTTTCTCCACTCCGAACTTCAGTCTTCTCCGTTCCGATTTTCCCAGAAAACTTCAGATCCGAATGTCTGCAGAGTTAGCTTCTCAAGAAATGTCTTCAACCAAGCCTATATCTCAGTGGTTAGTATACAGAGAAAGGTTAGTTCATCCGACATTCTTCAGCAACTACGATTCTGTCATCTCAAAGAACATCAAGTTAAATGGCTGGGAGGATGTTGCGGTATCTAAAACCGGGAATCAAGATGAAGTTTATTCTGATTTGCTTGTTGAGTTTTATGAGTTAGTTGCTTTCTTCGAGGAAGATAATAGAGAAAAATTTTCGTTCAAATCGTATGGCAAGACATATAAGCTTTCTTACACCAAGGCTGCAAGCTTGGTAGGGTTATCTTATGAAGGTGAAGCTGATTTTATTTCTCATGTATTGTCGGACTCCAAGGGTAGCTTCAACAAGGAAAAAGCCTTAGAAACTCTCGGATTGGATGATGACAAGGCTCCGAAAATTGCAAGCCTATCTACAAACATCCGGATTCTGGAGTTATGGGTGCAAGGGCTTATCGTACCGAGAAGAGGTGATAAGGATAGCTTGAAGAAGAGTGAGATATATATCTTAGATTTCCTAATAAATCTAAGGAAGTTTAACTTGATGAAGCATATTCTTCTTAATATTGAGAATTTGAAGAAGGGAAATCTGAGAGCTCAGATCGTAATGTACCCAGCAATATTATCAAAGCTCATAGTTCGGTGCCTAGAATCTTTCAAGGTAGTTTGCAGTTCTAAGCCGAGAGTTTGCAAGATCATGCTGCTTAGTGATGGAATGCTTAAAATAATGAATATATCTTTTGACAAGAAGTCTGGGAAGTTTATTGATCTACCTCCTCAAGAAGAAGTGACTCTGAAATCTGCTGATCCGGAATCATCCAAGCCGGTAAGGAAGAGAAAGCTGAAAGAAGTGGAAGAACAAGGAGAAAATCTCAAGTCTAAGGAAGTCCACTCCGCACCTCCAAATCCTAAGAAGAAGAAGACCTATCCTGATGAGGTTGTTACAAAGTGGAGAGATGACAAAGAGAAGTGGAAAGAAGGGGATCCGCAGTTCGGACTGGACCCTGCAGAGGCTAAAGCTTTGAAGGAGAAAGCTGCTGATGAGATTGAGAAACAAGCTAAGGAAAAGAAGCTTAAGAAGAAGATGTCAGAAGCCGAGGCTGTTCAAGCGTTGTTGATGTTCAACGAAATGGTTTCAGGAACAATTCCAGTTCCGAGAACTTTCTCCCTAGAATCTCTACCTGAGACTCCAGGAAGAAATCTTGTTGCTCCGGAAGAGGCTTTTTCTACGAATACTGAGGAAGAAGAGCAAGTGGAACAAGTTGAATAGGCTGCTGAAGGAAGTGGTGAGACAAGAGATGTGCTAAAACAGGTAGATGAGTACAAGGGAACTCCTTCGGAACACTTATCACTTCGCACTTCAGAATCTCAATCTTCAAAGCTAGTTACCCCTGAATTGGAAGAAGAGAAAGGGGAAAACGAAGTTGCCTATCATGGAGAAGAAGAACAACTTTTACATGATATTGCTCAGATGGGAAACGTAGAGGTTGGTGTTCAAGAAGTTGCTGATGAGGAAGATTTGGTTGTTCAAGTTTCTGACAGTGAAAAGAAAACTACGGAATAAGATTCTATTCCGGAAAAAGATAAGGGAAAGAAAATTCTTACTGAGACTCCGAGCTCAGTAGTAAGAAAGAGGAAGGAAGCTGGTAGTTCTTCTAAGAGGAATTTGGAGCTTATTGAGGAAGAAAATTCTCCTAGCAAGGTTTCAGATTCGGAGTCATCTTCGTTGGGGCATGATTTTGTTGTTCAGTCTTTGAAGAAGTTGGTAGGAACCATTCCGACCTTCTCAAGCATTGATTCGCGGTTCCAGATGCTCCAACATGCGTTGAATCAGAAAACAGACTCCGTATCGATGGTTATGGATAAGTGTGTTGAGATTGAAGCTCAGTTCAAAACATTCTTTGTTGGTTACGAAGCTCATAAAAGATATTGTAAGAGGATGACGAGCTGGTCGAAGAAGAATGTGGAATAGATGAGGTTGCTTGATGAGTTTCAAGATAATGTTAAGGATGCATTTGAGACCGAAGACAAGAAGATTAATGAGCTGACTGCATCCTTCGAAGAGAAGTTGATAGAGGAAAATAACTTTCGGATTCAGGAAGTGAGAGATCTGAATGGAAAGCTCAATTCCGTTTCTCAGTGTTGGAAATTTGAAAGGGATTATCAGATCGAGTTTGAAGAAAGGATGAAGACTCAGGAAGAGAAGATGAAAGCTCAGGAAGAAAAGTTGAAGGCTCAAGAAGAAATAATTGAAGTTCAGTCCGCAAGAATAGTCATCTTAGAGAAGCAAGCAGAGGAAGATCACAAAGACTTAAAGAAGATCAAGACGATTCTTAAGGGGCTAATGTCGAAGGAGAAAGATCCGAAATAACCAATCCGATCTTTTTGTTGTATATTTTTTCCTTTGTTGTCGAGATTCCAATTTTAATGAAAGTTGTACTTGTTGTTTCTATTGTTGTCAGTACTAATTTTTCAGGTACTTTGTTAAGTTTTTCCATTCCCTCCAATTCTTTTTGAAAATCACAAAGGGGGAGAAGGAAAAGATCCTTAAGAAAAAGAGGAACTCTAATAAGAGTTTATCAAAGGGGGAGACAGATAAATACCCAAGGAAAAAGAACTCTAATAAGAGTTTGTTTAAGGGGGAGTTTTTCTTAAAGAAGACCTTCTTATGAAACATCACTCTGGAAATATGAATACGATCCTTAGAGTTTCAAAGCCTAAGGGGGAGTTAGTCGTATTCATCTACATCCTTAAAGCAAGGGAGATAAGCTTTAATATGTTTCTTTCTTCTTAGAATCATTGTTTTTCGTAAGGATGTTTGTGCTTTCCAAAAAGGGGGAGATTGTTGAGTCAATAAGGTTTTCCTTATGACTTTTCCATTCCTTCTTGTTTTGAAAATCAAAAAAACCTTATCTTTAAGAAAATTGCTTTTATAAGGAAAATTGCTTTCTTAAGGAAAATCTCTTTTATAAGAAAAATTATCCTTATCATATTTTCATTCATATTTTTCTTAAGTATGAGTTTCAGATTCATTTTCTCGGAATCATTGAAACTTTGATATAAAGCATTCTGTTTTAGGGTTCGGATTCTGGACAAGAACTATAAGGAAGTTTCATTCCGAATTCCGGATATGAACTCTGACTAAGTTCTATTCCAGATTCAGGATACGAATTCTGAAGAAGAATTCTCATTACGAATTCTAATGAAGAAATATCATTCCGAATTCTCATTACGAATTCTGAAAAAGAATTCTCATTACGAATTCCAATGAAGAATTCTCATTACGAATTCCAATGAAGAATTCCCATTACGAATTCTAATGAAGAATTCTCATTCCGAATTCTCATTACGAATTCTGATAAAGAATTCTCATTACGAATTATGATGACGAATTCTCATTACGAATTCTGATGATGAATTCTCATTATGAATTCTGATGATGAATTCTCATTACGAATTCTGATGATGAATTCTCATTACGAATTCTGATGATGAATTCTCATTACGATTTCTGATGACGAATTCCTATTCCAAATTCTCATTCCGAATTCACCTATTAAACAGAATCTGATTATCATTGTTTTATACACTCTGAATTTATTCACTCCGAACTTTCACTCTGAAGTTTTCATTCCGAACCTTTATGTTAGATTTAAAACGATGTCGTACAATCTATTACACTTACTTTGTTATAAAACGATGTCGTCTGTTTTGTTATATACTAACCGTTGTCTAAGTGACACGTGTACAGGTCCCTCCGATCTTTAAGGAAAATATGACCGTTGGAGAAGGAGCCGACCTTACATATAAATAGGAGGTCATTTGAAAGAGCTCGGTGCTGATTGCTGAAAAAGTGCATACATGCTGTTGAAGTGATTTCTAGAGATAGAGTCTCTTATTAACTCTCAAAGCTTCGTGCGACTCCGAATGTTGGTGATTACATTCGAGGGCTTCCGGGGATAGGAAGACAGAGGTGTCGACTACCTTAAAGATCGAGGGCTTTCTTGCTGAGAAAGACAGAGGTTTCCAACTACCTTGAAGTTGAGGGCTTGCGGGGATAGCAAGACAGAGACACCGATCTTTGTATCGAGGGCTTACCCTGGTGTGGGTAAGACAGACTTGCTTGAAAGTATAAATCAAGGGACCTTTATCCAAGGTTGTTGGATACACTTCTCTTTGGGTTAAAAGACTATTATCTTGTTACTAGTAGTTTTACTACTTGTTTTTATTCCGCTGCAATTTGTATCTTAAGGAAAGTATAACTTTCTTATACTTCCTTACTTACTCTGATTCATTTAGATTCTATACGCTTTAAGGTAGAATCTCATATTGTAACTTTTTTTAAGTTTCAATTTCTGGAATCATATTTCCAGAACCTACTTTTGGAATCACTTTCCAAGTTCAGTTCGGTGTTAGAGGTGTTGTGAATTTACTTAGTTTAACTTTGTTAAACTTAGCCCTTTCCTTTTCTTAAGGAAACTTTAGTTATTCATAACTAACTTTAAATGTTCCAAAGGAATTTTTAAAGTATACAATTCACCCCCCCCCCCTCTTGTATATTGAGCATCTCATATTATATTTCGATCCTACAAGATATAGGTCCCACCCATCTCATAATGAAATCATTCTTACTTGTGCCACAAAATTAACATAAATCATTATTAATAACCTAATGAATAAAATGGGTTTCATAAACATAATCCCATAATCAAATAATCCATATAAAAGAAATGGATATCATTTCATAATAAGAAAATTGAGACTATGTAAATCATAGAGACATTATACTTGAAATATACACTTATGAAGTAATATCATCATAGATGGAAAATGGTTTTGATAAAACACTTGAAATGAATTCTTGAGGAAAATATCCTTTATTCTTCAAAATCATTTTCATTTCACAAAATTCCATGAAATTTTAAATGAAAATTATTTTGTTGAAAATATTCATGAAATATATTGCAGGAAGATTCTTGAAAATAAGTCTTTATAAAACTGTAAAAATCCATTCACGCCGTATAAGTTAAAAATAACATTTTTCTCGTACTTTTGTCGGAAAAGTCAAAAAGTACCTTGTAAAAGAAAGATTCCATACATACCATGTAGTAAAAGTCAAAAATAGGTAAAAAGGACATTAAACATACATGAATACACTTTTATAAAACATGGACATGGATAATAGAAATAATCCCAGTAAATACTTACGAATAAGCAATCTCAGATAAAATTGAGATTTGAACAATTATCCCTTACCTTCGGTCCGATATGCATCGTACGTATTTGAACCTCCGGTATAATGATTTAAATAATGTAATTGACTTATTATAGAATCATATTCATTGTTATGATATCATATATGGTTCACTTATGACTTTATATTACCCGTTCTTTTGTAAATTCCATGTTTATGAGTGTTTTAGGTAAAATCGTTTCATTTGTCGGCCGTGTTTTGACTTGTAATTATTCATATAATTACTTAGATCATGATTAATTAATTCCAGAATATAAAACATGATTTATATATAATATATATTCATAATATACATATATATATATATAATAGATCGATAAATGGAATGAAATTCACCGTTCATGGAGACGGTAGGCCGTACGTACGCATGAACGCTAATTTCGTTTCCTTATTGAATTGAATGGAATTAAGTAGATGAAATAAATATATAAATAAATCCAGTATCATTATTATGTCATATATTTCATTATTATTCATTATATATACTTTATAATCATTCATGAATGGTTAACATGGATAATGAATCACGTCACGTCGTGGAGACGGTAGTCCGTACATACACACGAGTGATGATATCATTCCAATGATCGAGGAGTTGTATCTAAGTGTATGTATAATATTTCAGAATCAATATTAGTTTAAAATAATAATATATAGTTATTTATTTACACCATTATACCCATCCATGTATGGTGGTGGTGGGAAACAGATTACACTACAGTGTGGAGACGGTATTCCATACATACGCACGCGCGGTGATTTCGTTTTCCTTAGGATGGATAGAAGGTGAAATAGGGTTGTTTAATATTTATAATAACATATCAGTATATGATGGATACTTATGTTATTACTTCATAATTATACAACTAAAGAAGAGGGAGTAGAAGAAGAATGGAACTTGATGGAAATGGTAGAAGGTATTACCTCTTTCTCGAAGTGCCTCCTTTAAACATTCTCTTAGGGCACTAAAATTGGTCTTTGAAGAAGACCATGACCTCTATGATGTTTCTAGGGAAGTGGAAAAGATAATTTTTCAGGGGTTTTCCGAAAATTAAGGCTCAAAGTGGTGTGAGTAAGAGAGGGAGGAGGTGCCCTTTTATAAGGGATTAGAGGGGCACCTTTGGAATCCTAAAAAATAATAGTTTAATATAAATTCAAACCCCACATAAAAACCTCAAAAAATGACTCAATTCAAATATTAGATGATATAGGGTTGTAATATCATCAACCAATAAAATTTATACATATTTTGATCTTATTTTAAACCTTATCATTTTGATTTATCCAAATTTAATCTATTTAAGTTTATTTGTGGTAATAAAATTCTAAATTTTAAATGGTTATAAATAATCACTTATGTGTTGTTAATTTTCCCTAATTGGATACTTTATGACATTTTAGGCTTTATAAATTTCAATTTATAATTTGTAAATATTTTTGTGATTTTTATGCAATTTAATAATATGTTATTTTTATAAAATAACAATATTGTCAATTTTGACACTATTCACTTATTTGAATTTAAATAAAATCTAAATAGAGGATATATTCGAAATAAAATATTAAATAGATTCCTAACATGTCCAAGTAGTCTATAAAATTCGTGTATCACATTAAATAGGTCATATAATATTTATTTTAATATTTATAAAACCATTTATTTGGTATATCTCTTAATAAAATAATTAGTACAACATTTTTGTATAATTATTTAATATACTTATTTGTTGCATTAAAATTAAAAATAAAATCCTTTGATGAGTATAAATATCAAATATTTTATAATAATAATTTTACTCCAATTTAGCATCTTAAAATAACAACATGTAAATTGATATCTTTATTAAATTATGAAGGTGACAACTTTGGAATCATTTAAAATAAAATATTATAAGTGTCATAATCGCCATAATAAGGATCCAAATGGTAAAAAATTCGGCCAGTGGATGATTAGGGTTTACATATACACTACTAATAAGTTTTGTGCATATTTTTGGGCCTTTTGATATGTATTACTATTTCAATAAAATTTATATTATTGATTTTTCACTAAATAAATAATTTCTGCATCATTAATGAATAATATAATAAGGTAATTAAATAACTCTTAAAAATTATAAATAAATTAACATCATAAATAAAAGCATTTTATGTTTAAAATGAGTATTTATAACAGAATTTATTTTCTATATAAACATATATTAAAAATACTTTAATTATTAAAGTTGAGTGAGACATATTTCACTTTCCTTTAAATAAAATAAACTAAAGGTTTTAATCACCTCCAAGTGGGTTTCAATGGATTCCATTACGACCCAAATATGACTTAGGATGAAATATATTCATCCAATTATATTAAGACAAGTATTAGGATAATTTTATAATATTATATTTACCCTTAATTACTCAATTTACCATTTACTACAGTAAATAAAATTTACCGTTGTTACTATTAATAAAGCCCAAATATAAAAGGTAGTCTATTAATATAATTTGGATCCACTGATTCCAAATATGGAATCCATTTTTCCAAATTCAATACACAGAAGTTGCAGAAATTAAATTAAAATTAATCCCCTTGTCGAAAGATAATGAGTTTTTGTTTAAAACATTCCAAAAGATTGAATTTATTTAACCTATGAATTCAATGCAAAATCAAGGATAATGACATAAATTATATTAAATGGTAGAAATATATTCTATTTATAATTTAAAACCATTCAATATAATTATTTAACCACATAAGTTATTATAATGAAAAATGTTGTTTTTAATTAAAATATAGCGTGTTTTTACTATTCATTAAAATATGAAAGTTTTTAGAATAATATGAAAAATTTATCCAAGGTAAAATTTTATATCCTGATTCAAAATAATAAGTTTATTTAGTAAAATTGAACTTATAAACATGTCAAAAACTAGATTTAATGTGGGTGCGCTATCAAAAGGCGGCAAATCTGCATTTTTTGAAAAATACTAATTTTACCCGAACAATTTATTTTGTTCTCATACCTTGTTCTAGAAAATGTGTAAGATGAATAATAATGTTATAAAAATCAAAATTTAGTTAATACTATTCATATCGTCTATTTTGTGATAATATTATAACCATATATCGTTGTTTAGTGAAACCACGTATTGCGTACAACACACGCTATCGAGGAAGGTCGCGATTACGTGTAATGCAAGCCAAGTCAGGGTTGCATGTAGTGCAATACTTTATTGTTTTTTTTATAACAGAATCCAACCATATTTCATTTATACATTGAATATATATATATATACATACATATATATATATATATATATTCAATCAATGCTGCGTACTTGAAATTTTCTGTAACACGATCCAAGAATAGTGTTACGTATACTATAAGTTGATACGGTGTTTCGTATAATACAAGATAATCTTGGTGTAGTGTATAATAGACGATCAAAGAAATAAAAAATAATATATCTCATAAAATCTTGGGGTGTTACATTTTACCCCCCCATAAAATGAATTTCACCCTCGAAATTTTTCGGGGTTATAAATCATTTACTATTCATAGAAACCCACATCATAAAAAGGAATACTAAAACTTAATTTTAAAAACTAAAGTATTAAATGTAACGATTACCCAAAGTAACTCATCACTGGGTTTCCATATAGGAGAACATTGGTGAAAATATGGATATGGAAGAAAAATCTAACCATCATGTTCTGATGGAGAGTGGTAGAGAACATGGCTATGAAAAAGACAAAAATCACAAAGCCATTGATTTGTGACGATCTAAGGTACCGTATGATTCATCATATATAAGAGCACTAGGACAACATTTTTGGTTTTCAATATCATTTCCCCAAAGTTGAAAATTTTGAATTAAAATAAATACTTGCTTGATTTCATTACAATCTCACGGTTGTTCGTGCTTTGAACAATTTCCACTTCATCTCTTAAAAAATGAAGTTGAATTTGTTATTCGTGAAGTGTTAACAGATCATGTGATAAAATGATGTGTCATTCAATCTGTTTCAAACAAAAGGTTAGCAAAAGTTATCAAATATACATAAGTCCGTCTATGGTAAGGTTAATCGTATACGATTCCAAAAATGAACTTATACTTCATATATCATACCACTAAAGAAAATAAAACTAGTTTCTACTAACCAGAGACATTTTGTAGGCCAGTGGTAGGTGATAAAGGCCAGTCACACTTCGGTTGTGGGTTTGATTCCAACAGCTTTGTCTGACGCGATGGGCTGTCGCCCATCCTGCAGGTTGTCCTTTTTCTAAAACTACATTACTATAACATCACATGAAAAATATCAAAAAAAGTTCTAGCTTTAACAATACTATCTTATGTCCAACATAATCCATTCCAATCTTTAGGCTTATCCAAAATACTGCTGTCAAATCTCATATTATACTGAAAAATATTACCAAAGAGTTCATATAACAAGCATGTTAATACCATCGTTGATCCCCATATATCATAAGATATGTCTTGTTGGTCACATTCCAAACATTCGAAGGCCTTAATCATGTATTATCTTGAAAAAAATGAATACCCATTGAACCGTAGTGAAAACATGAATGCAGTTAAAATTTAACACTTTACACATACCAAAATCCTAAAAATAATATATACTCAAACCATGATAACACTTTGTCCTTATATCAATCATGAGCTCATGAATACTATCAAACAACTCATTATCTCCTTATCCTTTCATTATGCACATATCATCTACCTTCCAGATTTTTTTGAATAACCTTTCATGGTTACCAGTACCATTCAACATATACTTTCAAATACTTTAGAAAAAACAATAGTGTATCAATCCTTAGATGATTCTTTAATCCATAGTACCATCCATTATTATTTATAAACATACAATCATTCCACTAAATTCTTAAACCAGTGATTGAGATTCATAATTTCTTTCACCTAATATTTCATTTGTAGTCTCTTCATCATCATCTATATAAAAACTACTCATATGACCATGCTAGTTATCTTCTTGAGATTTTCCCTTAGGTCATTGGTTTGAATAACACCCATACATTCCACATTTAAAACATCTAATCATTTTTGATGTCGTAGCAATACCATTATCCTTGTCCATGGAGTTAACTGATCCTTTTCCATTGCACTTACTGGCTTTGTGTCCTTCTTTTCCACACCTAAAGAATCTTCCAATTCCTTTGAAACAATCTCCCCGATGGCTCTTCCCACATGATTTATATGAGGTAAATTGAACTTTCTTGCCTCTATGATCATCATGAAACTCCATCTTTCTCTTATTATCTAAGTCGGGAAACTTACCAAAGTTGAGATTATTGATCATATAACGGTATTTCTAATTAGGCATAATAACGATGTTTGGACTTCCAAATCCCATTTCATTTGGTGGCTCATGAAGAATATCATTCCATTTTCGTCACATCCTCCATTATCATGGATCTTTATGTTTCTAGTCATTTTCTAAAACCCAAAAAGAATAGTGTGAGAGGAAAAAATCATGCTAGGGAAAACAAAATAGTAAAGGGGGAGTACCCTCAATATCTATCATCTTAGGATAAATTATAAGATCGTTACCATAGTTCTAGGACTATATCCTATACGTATACTTATCCTTATGTACATCCCTAGGAATAGCTTAGAAATATCTATAGGTATCTCACTAACGTTTTCGCATCCTAGTTTCCAAAGGTTAACTAAACCTTTCCTATGATACCAACTGTAGAGACCTGAAGCTTGACATACATGGACAATACATTACTTTTTCAGAATAATTAATACATAAAAAAAAAAAACAAAACTCAAGGATCGTAATAGTTTAGTGTCTTTGGAAACTTGGAATATAAACTTCTAATCATGTTGAAATATCTTCAACAACTCCTGTAATGATCTTCACCTTTTTGTTTCCTTACCTAAAACCATTCTTTATTTCCTCAGGAAAAATAAAACACAAAAAGGCTGAGCTCAGATGCTCAGTAAGGGAAAACATAGAGAATATAAAACAATCCATAAACATTTGAATGAAAAAAAACTTTAACACGAAATTTAAACATCAAAATATTGAGCAATGAAATAAATCATGGAAGTACGTAAGGCATATATAATAATGGAACATCAACCATGATAAAATATAATGGGAATAAAACTTGTAATTGTGGCAACCATTCATCACATGTTATGATTTTCATAGTAGCCAAGTCATTCCTGCCAAGACCATCTTAGTGGACAATGTCCCTTTCTGAATCGAGTTCACTCCTCGTTTAAGTCCTGTAACACTGAACCTGATTAACTTACCGTTCTAGCCATGCCTATCTCACGAGATATAAATCATTACCCAATGCATTGGAGGGAGATATAGGTCCCACACATTTCATAATGAAATCATTCTTACTTGTGCCACAAAATAAACATACATCATTCATAATAACCCAGCGAATAAAATGGGTTTCATAAACATAATACCATCATCACATAGTCCATATAAAAGAAATGGATATCATTTCATAATAAGAAAAGTGAGACCATGTAAATCATAGAGACATTATAATTGAAACATACACATATGAAGTAATGTCATCATAGATGGAAAATGGTTTTGATAAAACACTTGAAACGAATTCTTGAGGAAAATATCCTTTATTCATCAAAACAATTTTCGTTTCAAAGAATTCCATGAAATTTAAAATGAAAATTATTTTTTTTAAATAGTCATTAAATATTTTGGAGAAATCTTCATGAAAATAAGGCTTTATAAAACTGTAAAAATCCGTTCACACCGTATAAGTTAAAAATAACATTTTTCTCGTACTTTTGTCAGAAAAGTCAAAAGTACCATTAAAAGAAATATCAATACATACCATGTAGTAAAAGTAAAAAATGGGTAAAAAGGACATTAAAAATACATGAATACAAATTTATAAAACATGGAAATGGATGATAGCAATAACCCCAGTAAATACTTACAAATAAGCAATCTCAGATAAAAATGAGATTTGCACAATTATCCCTTACCTTTGATCCGATATGCTTCGTACGTATCCGAACCTCCTGTGTAATGATTTAAATAATTTCATTTACTTATTACATAATCATATTCATTGTTATGATATCATATATGGTTCACTTATGACTTTATATTACTCGTTATTTTGTAAATTCCATGTTTAAGAGCGTTTTAAGTAAAATCGTTTCATTTGTCATTCGTGTTTTGACTTGTAATTATTCATATGATTACATAGATCATGATTAATTAATTACAAAATATAAAACATTATTTATATATAATATATATTTAGAATATACATATATATAATAGATCGATAAATGGAAAGAAATACACCGTTCATGGAGACGGTAGGCCGTACGTACGCATGAATGATGTTTTCGTTTCCTTATTGAATTGAATGGAATTAAGTAGATGAAATACATATATAAATAAATCCAGTATAACTATTATGTCTTATATTTAATTATTATTCAGTATACATACTTTATAATCATTCATGAATGGTTCACATGGAGAATAAATCTCATCACGTCGTGGAGACGGTAGTCCGTACATACGCACGAGCGATGATATCATTCCCATGATCGTGGAGTTGTATCGAAGTGTATTTATAATATTTCATAATAAATATTAGATTAAAATAATCATATATATATATTTATTTATTTACACCATTATACCCATCCATGTAAGGTGGTGGTGGAAAACAAATTACACCACGGCGTGGAGACGGTATTCCGTATGTATGCATGCGCAGTGATTTCATTTTCCTTAGGATGGATAGAAGTTGAAATAGGGTTGTTTCATATTTATAATAACATATCAGTATATGAGGGATACTGATGTTATTACTTCATAAAGAAACAACTAAAGAAGAGGGAGTAGAAGAAGAATGGAACTTGAAGAAAATGGTAGAAGGTATTTCCTCTTTCTCAAAGTGCCTCCTTTAAACTTTCTCTTAGGGCACTAAAATTGGTCTTTGAAGAAAAACCTGATCTCTAGGATGTTTCTAGGGAAGTGGATAAGAGAATTTGGCAGGGGTCATCTGAGAATGAAGGCTAAATGTGGTGTGTGGAAGAGAGGGAGGAGGTTCCTTTTTATAAGGGAGGAGCGGGGCACCTTTGGAATCCTCAGAAATATTAGTTTAATATAAATACAAACCCCACATAAAGACCTCCAAAAATTACCGAATTCGAAGATTAGATGATATAGGGTTGTAATAGCATCAACCAATAAAATTTATACATCTTTTGATATTATTTTAAACCATATCAGTTTGATTTATCCTTATTTAATCTATTTAAGTTTATTTGTGGTAATAAAATTCAATATTTTAAATGGTTATAAATAATCACTTATGTGTTTTTAATTTTCAATAATTGGATACTTTATGAAATTTTAGACTATATAAATTTCAATTTTTATTTTTTAAATGTTTTTGTGATTTTTAATCAATGTAATAATATGTTATTTTTATAAAATAACAATAGTGTCAATTTTGACACTATTCATTTATTTGAATTAAAATAAAATCTAAACAGAGGATATATTCGAACTAAAATATTTAATAGATTTTTACATGTCAAATATGTTTATAAAATTTGTGGAGCACATTAAATAGTTCATATAATTGTTATTTTAATATTTTTAAAACCATTTATTTGGTATATCTCTTAATAAAATAATTAGTACAACATTTTTGTATAATTATTTAATATTATTATTCTTTGCCTAAAAATTAAAAATAAAATCCTTTGATAAATATAAATATCAAATATTTTGTAATATTAATTTTACTTGAATTTAGAATCTTAAACTAACAACAAGTAAATTGATATCTTTATTAAATTATGAAGGTGACAACTTTGGAATCATTTAATATAAAATATTATAAGTGTCATAATCTCCATAATAAGGATAAAAATGGTCAACAATTCGTCCAGTGGATGATTAGGGTTCACAAAAACACTACTAATAAGTTTTTTTCAGATTTGTGGGGCTTTTGATATGTATTACTATTTCAATAAACACTATATTATTGATTTTTCACTAAATAAATAATTTCTGGATCATTAATGTGTAAGATTATAAGGTAATTAAATAACTCTTAAAAATTACAAATAAATTACCATGATAAATAAAAACATTTTATCCTTAAAATGAGTATTTATAACCGTATTTATATTCTCTATAAACTTATATTAAAAATACTTTAATTATTAAAGTTGAGTGAGACATATTTAACTTTCCTTTAAATAACATAAACTAAAGGTTTTAATCACCTCCAAGTGGGTTCTAATGGATTCCATTTCGACCCAAATAAGACTTAGGATGAAGTATAATCATCCAATTATATTAAGACAAGTATTCGGATAATTTTATAATATTATATTTACCCTTAATTACTCAATTTACCTTTTACTATGGTAAATAAAATTTATCGTTGTTACTATTCATAAAGACCAAAAATAAAAAGTAGTCTATTAATATAATTTGGACCCACTGATTCCAAATATGGAATCCATTTTTCCAAATTCAATACATAGAAGTTGAATAAATTAAATTAAAATTAACCCCGTTGTCGAAAGAAAACAGTTTTTTGTTTAAAACATTGATAAAGATTGAATTTATTTATCCTACGAATTCAATGTAAAATCAAGGACAATTAAATAAAATATATTAAATGGTAAAAATACATTCAATTTATACTTTAAAAACATTAAATATTATAATTTAACCACATAAGTTATTACGATGAAAAATGTTTTTTTTAATTAAAATATAGCGTGTTTTTACTATTCATTAAAATATGAAAGTTATCAGAATAATATGAAAAATTTATCAAAGGTAAAATTTTATATCCTGATTCCAAATAATAATTTTATTTTGTAAAATTGAACTTATAAACATGTCAAAAAATATATTTAATGTGGGTGCGCTATCAAAAGGCGGCAAAACTGCTTTTTTTGAAAAATACTTATTTTACCCAAACAAATTATTTTTTTCTCATACCATGTTCTAGAAAATGTGTAAGATGAATAATAATGTTGTAAAATTAAAAATGTAGTTAATAATATTCATAACGTCTAGTTCGTGATAATATTATAACCATATATCGTTGTTTAGTGAAACCCTGTATTGCGTACAACACACACTATCGAGGAAGGTCGCGATTACGTGTAATGCAAGCCAAGTCAGGGTTGCGTGTAGTGCAAGACTTATTTGTTGTTTTTTATAATAGAATCCAACCATATTTCATTTATACATTGAATATATATATATACACATATATACATATATATATTCAATCAATGTTGTGAACTAGAAATTGTGTGTAACACGATTCAAGAATAGTGTTACGTGTACTACAAGCTAATATAGTGTTGCGTATAGTACAAGATAATATTGGTGTAGTGTATAATAGAATATCAAAGAAATTAAAAATAATATATCTCATAAAATCTTGGGGTGTTACAATGGAGGTTATACCATTCCACTATACATAATAGGATTATTCTAATCTACCTTCCCCATGTCTGTTACTCGAACCATGGGCCATGTGGAGTCATTTAGTCTTGAAATATATAAATGGTCTAATTGTATTATCCAAACATTATTTCAATGTTGGAATGTTAACAGTAACTTTGAGGGAGTTTCTGGTTGTGATTTCCAAAAATTCCCCAACCAGAAGGGATTTTTCTTTTGGTGGGAGGAGCTGATGGAATTCCTGCCACTGATTCATTCCACCTAACATAGAGAATATTTATTCCCTCTGTGGTGGGGTTGATAGGTAAAATTCCCCCCATCCCTATGTGTTGGGGGTTATTTGTGGACTTAATTGGCTTTATTGGTCCTATTTTTGAGGATCCAATGACTTCAACTAGGGACTATTTGATTCTTAATATAGACATGAATATATAAATGACCCCAGTATTTTGGGTTTAGGGAGATCTAGAATCACTTCGGATGTATATAGGGTCTTATGATGGGACAACAAAACTGGAGACGATGATTGAGATATAACCTCCCCAAGCATGGAAGGCTGGATTTCACCTATTATAGTATAGGGTATGTCCTAAATCCTTTCAATAATTGAAAATATGAGGGTTGGAGGCGGTTCTAGTTATTCCCATGGCCCTAAGGGATGATTTTTCTCTTGGATGGATTCAATGGTAGCTAAGAATATGGTCTTCATGATGTGTTGTAGTTGTTCTCGTGGTGATATCCATTAATTGTGCTATATTGTCTGGGTGATTAGAACATCTATATTCATGTTTCGAATGGCCTAAAAAAGTCATTAAGGGACCAATTTGAAATTCTTTTGACTATCCACTACACCTTTCTATGGTTTCTAGGCATTGTTGAAGTGGGGGCATTTTGTTGTAGTGACCAACATGCCAAAGCATTACCTCATCCGTTGATTTCTCCGGAGGTTATAACATAGTACGATTACACATCCAAGGGGTTATATTGTTCTAGGGGAGTGTAAAAGTGTAACACTATATAATATCCCCATATTAAAATACGAATATATTATTTAGCTTCAAAGATTAGCTACCAAAGAGTTGTGATGCAATGTCTGAAAGTGTGTTGAATATTTGCACTGTTCTTGTCTAGTTTTGGATATTGATCCATAGAGCTAGTATCCATGTATATCTAACAACATATTAGATAAATTTTATGAATGTTAAACTCATATCATGAATAAGTGAGGTTTCGAGACTTCTGTTACTGATTAGTAGCCCACATATTTTGTAATAGATAAGGCATGCACTAATTCTCTAGCTCATCCCAGAAATCATAATCCTGGTATCGAGGGGAAAAAACATGATGGGGAGTCTGTTTCTAACTTACTCTCTCCATATTTTAATGTTTTCCTCCTCCTTGTTATACTTATATGCCTCCATATAGTTAGACCATAGAAGATGGCTTTGATAGTCTCCTCTTGATAAGAGTGGGGTGCTGCTGGAAGTTGATGAGGAAACATATAGAGTTGACCCTAATATTTTGAGCACATTCTTATATGAAGGTCTCAAATTTTGGTTCTCCAATCTATTCATAGGTATCTGATAAAAGGAAGGATTTCCTTTCCCATGGGAGATATCGTCGTGTGAAGGTTGACCACAGTCGATGTAAGGAGTAAAGTACCTATGATCCATCTCTAAACTACCATAGGAATGAATAACATTGTAATCAAGGTATCATGTTTCCCATTATATAGAAGGGTTGAAAATACCTTATGGTATTGATATTTTTCCTCAAATTACCTCATGGGAACTAGCACTGAGCATATTAGGAACATTGACCATATTCTACATTGTGTTAAGAATATATCATCCCTCCTTTTCAGATTGTTCTGGGGTATGATCCTACTGTATGATGGTTTCCGAAACACGTATATAACTATATGGTGTCGTAGGTGTATAATATGGATATTAAGAAGCTTCCAGGACATCCCTATGAGATTTCTAATTAATGATAAGAATGTGAGCCTACCCCGAGGTGTGTCCCATTTTCACTTGGTGATTTTTGATCGGGAGGGGAAAATGAGACTGATCCTGAGCCTTTGGAATATTCCACTGGTCCTTCATAGCAGGAATACGAGACTACATTGAGGTGTTTTCCACTCTCACTTAGTGGACCATGGTTGGATCAAGAATGTGATCTTGCTCCAAAAACGCATTCCCCTACAGAATATTCCTATGGACCTTTGGAATGGGAGGAGTATGAGCCTCCCCTATAGTGCCTTGGAATGATATGGGTGCAATCATTCATTTGATAAGGTAGGAATATGTGCTCGTCTTGCATGGTCTACAAGAATATTCTATGTAGATTCACAGGTATGAATGTGAACATGTCCTGAGGATTGTTTTTTTCTCCCTTGGCTAGCCCCAGCCAGAGTTGGGATATTTTCTTGATCTTGGGCCTTTGGTGTATGATTATGGTATTATTCTATAGTAATATGAACTTCTACCAAAGAATGTTCCACTCTCACATGGTGGCCCTCAACTATAATGTGGATATGAGCCCATTCCTGGTTCATTGGAATTTGTTATCAGACATCTTTGAGAGGAATGTGCCACTATCCTGAGGTAGGTTCCCCTCTCACCTGGTGGGCCTTGGTTGGAATGAGTATATGCGCCTAGTCCAATGTGTCTCCCTTCATTGGAATATATTGATAATCCCCTAGGGTATGTGAAAGGAAGTGTGCTTTCTTTGGTACATCAAAACTATTGAAGGTTATCAAAGTTCAATTTTGGATATAACTATTTTAATAAAGGGCCATCTTCTTCAGTTGGTGAATGTGTTGAATCATTGGGATGATGATCTGTCTCTCTGAATTTTCATTCACTTTGGAAGGCCAAATTATCTCAATCTTGAAAAATCCTTCTGTCACTGAATCATTTGGATGCCTCTCACCTCTAGCTTCAAGATTTATATTGATGGTTTTTGAATCATGGAAATGATTAGGTGTGGAGGCCTTGTATGTGATCACAGGGGATTGATTCTATTTTCTTTGTCGGCTTCTTATGGATTCGGTGGATCACTACAAATAGAGGATAACGTGATTCCCTCATTTCTTCAAGAATTTAATTTAAGACACATTTTTCCTCTGATCATTGAATCAAACTCATGAGTTCTAGTTAATGAATTTAAAGGATCTATACATTCCCCTTCGAGGATTACATATCAAGTCAACTAATGAAGAATAATGATTTAGGGAAAAACTATCATTTCTCATACCTATCTCATGGGAAAAAATCTTCTTATTTTTTTGTTATAAATCCACCCTTCATTCCTCTTATGTCTGATTATCCAGCATGAGGTCCATCCCTATGGAGGCTATTAACATTATCATTAGTTATTCTCTCAATTTTTATTCTTTCAGGACCCATTAATGTGTCCCTTATTCTTTTCACATTGTGCTTTGTATTTTTTTTTCTATTTCTCTCTAAATCAAAATATCAATTTTAGTCAATCCCAATGGTTCCCCCATCTATTTTTGTGTATAGAATATCTTTCCAAAGGCTAGTGTTCTTTTTTTTCAGGCCCAATGAATCTTTGAGGACCACATTGGTCGAAAATATTGGAGGTCACGCTCATCAAGCACTTTTCAGGTGAATTATTACCTATTCTAGTACTCCCTTATATATTTAATATATGTTCATGCATCTCTTCTTAATCCTGATACAAGATCTGTTACCCAGAAAAAAAGTCTCATTATTTATTTGTCTCATTAAACAAAAAAAGAATCCCATTGATGAACTAAGGGGAGTCCAGAATAATTAGTGAATCCATTCATATGTGTCCAAGGTTCTTCAGCCATTCCTCTAATGGCGAAAATCTGCTTTAGGTACGGAATCCATATAACACAATGCTTCAAAATGTGCTACCATGTGAGGATTCAATTAATATTCAGAGGAAGGGATTGATACATTATGGAAAATGTAGTATATACTGGTTATTTCCTGAATTAAAGCCTATATTGTTTTTTAATCTTGTTCAATTTAATATCATGTAGAGAGGATATATGTGTGAGTACTATGACCCCAAATAATTTATCTCATGTCTCGTGGAGACATCCTAGGTATCTTAGTAATTCCTGAAATTAGATACATCATAGTTCAATTACTCCCTTAGTATAGGGTGAAAGGTATATTCCATTATATAATGGGTTCACATACCATACCACTCATTGGGGATTACAAACTGAGATTTCCTTAGTGAGTATAGATTCATGATGTCCAAATAGATGTTCAGTTCATCTCTTTAATCCCACATAATCAATGGTCGATTTGAGAAACAAGGGGGAGAATATGATCAGTCTTATAGTATATATATATGGGACATGAATGCTTAGATAGTACTTGGTATGTTTGTCATAGAGCTTGGTCTTTGGAAATTCATCAAATGTAACACAGTTATGGAGGGACTCAATGTTCTCGTAGTTTTATTTCAAATTGGGGCATACCCACTGAGGCTTTCCTATTGAATGGGGATATATTATGTGATGTCGGTAGTTGGGAATTATACATTTACTTTTCCATTTTATTATATGATTACACTCTAAGGTTTCCCTTTTGATCGGCGCTTATGATATGAGGTTTCCCTTGTAACCCTAGTGTGTAGAGTACCAAATAAATGATCATTGTGACTCCCTAACATCATGTGATCTATGCTCATTGTAAGAAAAAAGGGTTAGCAGGTAATCAATGTCATTTATCTCGATAAGGGATTTCATAAAAGGTTTTCCCAAGATGATCAATATGGAGATCGACCCCTGTATATGAGGCCAACGTATCATAAATATGGAATGAATAGGAGTCATCATAGCTCCCTTTATATTGGGTAATATTTAGGGAGTCTGTCCTTGTATTTGATTCTTAAACACTGAGGATAGATAGGTCTATCAAATTCTGGGATTCCCTTGTGGCCATGAAAACATGTCAATTGGGTGTTGCAAGACCCCATTGACTTGTCCGGGGGACATTGCATGACCTATTTTTCTTATCCTGGAAGACATCACGTGACTCTCTTGACACAAATGGAGGTGTCATAAGAGTTAGTGTGACATAATACAAATGATGTCACATGTCTTTGATAACATCCCTAGAGGTCATTGCGAGAGCTTTCCGTCATGTCTAGAGGGTGGCACAGGTCACAAGTAGCATGCTTGGAGAGTGTTACGAGAGCTTGGTCATCATGCCCAGATGTCACAACGATACATGATTGATATGAATAGACATTTTTTTATGAGTGAGGTGATGAATTTGATGTTTTTTTTAAAGTCTCGGGTGATATGCCCATAAGGAATCATGAGACCACGGTGGTGCACCTAGGGAGACCATATTGATTTTTTTGACATGTTTGGGGGATTTCTAGTGTCCCAAATAGCATGCAGATGGAATTTCGGGAGATCTGGGTAATGTGTCCTAGTGTTGTAGTGTTTCCTTGTATGGCTCACATGAAGCACATAAGGGTTAATGATCATGTATATTGTTAACTTCTTCCACCTTCTATCTTGGATACAACCCTTGTGTGGTGAATGTCTCAAGATTGTTCAATATTAGTTTAGTTTTAGTCTTGTGTGATCTAAAAGACATGCAGTACGTTCTTCACAATATGATTCAATATCCCTTCACATGATCTATGAGTGATCATGTAAATTACATTATGTATGGAACATGATTTCTCCAGCAGATCACTGATATATTACCTAATAGAAGGCTAGCCGGTTGCATGATTGGTTACTCCGAGAAGTCCACTTCGATGCTTGGGACAATTTCCCTTGTTATTTTTTTTCGCATAGCAGTTAGTGTATTTTCCATGATGGGGTGGGGAATTTATAGGCCCCTCCCCTATATTCTTTCAAATTTTCACAAAATATCTATAAAGGATCCATGAAAGAGTTGGTGAAGTGGGTAGGTGCCATGCGGTTTCACAAATCTCAGTCTTAGACCGTTCAAATTGTGTCACCTTATTTTCCGCATTCATGAATCAATTATGTCAGTGCTTCCCTTATAAAATTATTACAAATTAATGGATACTTGTTTGATCATGTGGGATTGTTAATGTTCTATTCATCATATCTTATGGACATACCCAAGGGCCTTCACGAGATCCATGTTACTTACTGAACGGTGTTCTTGAGATGCTTGATGACTTATTTGGTGACCCCAGCGAGATAAGGATGGTTTTACATGGGTCTCATGGGACCATGTTGTGGAATTCATTAGCGTGTCTCATTATTTTTATGACTGTGACAACCTTTTACCATCTCTCCCTTTTATCTCTTTTGGTTTACCTGTTTAGGGTTTGGAGTCATGCAATATTTTTGATAAGCAACGTCCAGGGAAATTACTAATTTTTTTGTGAAACATCATGTGACCGATATGGGTCATGTTGGGATGCTCAATTATTACATGGAAAAATCTATATGTCTTTATTTATAGAATATAAAGGGAATATGCAGTGTTTCCTTGATATTCCCAAGGAAATCTGTGTGGCATAGTTGAAAATCCAAAGGGATTTCAAGAGGTAATGTGGACATGTCATCAAGGGTTCATGGCATCACGCAGATCATTGAATGTGTGTTTGTCATACTTTAGTAAATGTGGGTACCTATTTCCTCTTCCATTTAACCCCTATATTTTTTTGAAAAATAATTAGGATTTATGTGAATTTTCATGTGTAATTTTAATTATATTTACTAGGTTTTCTTATGATGTATCACAATACTAATATGGTTAATATCAGTGTGCATGATCATGTTTAGAGGATAATATATCCTTTTGACATTAGGGCACTAAAGGGGAAAGAACAATGCATCATAGATATGCCTAAAGGCTTCTATGTAACTCAACTGGAAAGCGAAAAGGAATTCACGAGATGAGTCGGACATGATGTAGAGTTCATAAAGAGTCATTTAGATTTCTAGGGGCATGTCACACATCCTTCCGAGGTCGAGAGTGCCTCTTTTCTCTACTTTGTTATATCATTTTTTTAATTTACTTTGATTCATGGGTTTTTCCATATTCCATGAGTATCATTGTAGAAATTTATCCTCTCCAATGATACTATGGTGCATGAGCTTCATGACCACTGTGAGTGTCTTCCTTTGGATATTATTCCTCTTTATTCTCAAGAGACGTTCAGATGGTTTATTTGGAACATGTCAATGACAAACAAGATGTCCCGATGGCACTCATTTGGCTCTCATCACATGACCATTTTTTCTAGAGAGCCTTTTTAAGAGAAGGAAGGCCCATTTAAGGGTAATCTATGGGATTTTCTGTAGGTTACACATTGCGTGTGGAGTCATCAAATTACATTTAAATGGTCATGTGATTGTGAGTCCCTTTGAGGATCATGTGATCTGAAAGACTTGGTTCCTTTTATTTTGTGGGAAGGTTATTACCAAATCCAGGTATTTCTTCCTTTGTAAATTTTTTAATTCTCATTTGTTTGGATAAACAGACTCCCATCACATAATACCTAAAAAGAGTCATTTTATAATTTAATGATATGATCAATCCTATAAAAATAAAGGCATAATGGTATCAATAACTTTAATTTTAATGAATACATACATGACTCTGAAATTTTACATAATCCATAGATTCTTCATGATTCTAATAACCAAAATTAACATAGGTAAAAATAGTTCTACAATATAAATCATCATTCAAAAAAATTAAATACATCAAGCAATCTATTTCAACATTGATAAATCCATGGTCTAGGGGATAACCTTTAGAAAGGGGTATTTAACAGTAAAATTCCCAGGTTCTCCCATTTTAATACAAGGAAGTAAAAATGGATCCATATGATGAACTTTATATCCTTTTATAATACTATTAATTTTTCAGTGATAATTCATTACATTATACCAACTTTTCTTCATATAAACAAATTTCACATTCTACCGAGACACTATACATGTGTTATTTTTTAAAATTTCTCACATGATGGAAGTCGATCCTTTATTACCTCACAGTATCCACAACTTGAGATCTTATAAAACACTATACTTCTCTTATGTAGTGAGTTTGAGGTTAGTTAAGGTTTAGGTTTTTGATCATATTTTATGCTAATTGATTAGGCATAATCGTAATATAATATAGACACACCATCATCCCACTTATTTTCTCATTGTCTCCACATTTTTCTTCATGTTCAATGTAAAGATGATTCTTTTAGGTTAAATATATTTACTATTAACAAAAAAACATATTCTGAGGAACATTAATCTTAGTGGGAGAACCATATAATAATTTGTATGATGTTTAATCTAGGACACATTATTTTATCTAATACATCATAGGTTGACCTATTTTATTAATTTTCATTATATTTTAAAATCATTCAAAGGAGTTTGTAATGATAATCTAAATTATATTAAGAATATTTACTAAGTGTTTCGAACTAGATGTGTTGTAATGAATATCCTAATTAACCTGGTGAAGATTGATTCAATCCTAATACACCATTTTTAGAGTCACAACCCCTAGTTAATTTTTTTTCCAGAACCATGTCATCATATAACGTCAAAACTGTGATATAATTCTTGGAAAAAACCATATAACGTCATTCTTAACATAACATTTGGATGTTATTATATACATATACTAAAAATATATAATGGGTTATGTTCCGAAATCTATTATTTCATTGATCTAATTTCCATAGTTTCTTGTAAACTTCCTCTAATACAAACTTTAATGACCCCAACTATATTAACATGGAGCTGGTGTCTTACTTACATATATTGGCATAATATAAAAGTAATTATATCCTAAAGTCTGAATAATTTGGTAGTCTTGGTAAACTATATATATACATGATTCCCATATTTCATTTGAAAACAAAATTACAAAAAAATAGAATAATCATATTACCTCTAAAATATCCTTTCATAATAATCAAAAAACACTTCAGGGATTCATGGGAAAGGAAACAAAGTAATCGTGAGAACAAATGCTCATTGATATTTATGTATATTAGAAGATGTAAAGATCTAATAAACATACTCAATATGTAAATGTAAATAACTAAATAATCATTTCATTTAAATAACATCACTCTCATGATACGATAAGGAATAATTAATAGGGTGAGGTAAATAACTTAAAAAAATTACACTTAGTTAATAAATTATGAATGAAATGAATATAGAGATAATATCAATGAGAAGATATCATGGATAATAGGATAATGGATAATTAATATGGAAATAAAAATTACTAAAAACACATTACATTAAATCATAAAATGAGAATGAAATGAATTCATAGATAAATCATTATAAAAATTACCATGTTAATAAGAACAAAATTCTTAATGATGAAAATCCATAATCATTAGACATCATTTTCTTAAGCACATGATACATCTACTGTCCTGACCATTCACAATATTTTTTAAATATAGATATAGAAACTCATTTAATTCTATCTTACAAATTTACCTCATTAAACTACTGATATATTTTGGGGATATATAAATATGGGCCCCACCAATCACTGCATGCCCAAATAATTCCTTATATATTGAATAATCTATTTAATTCATAAACAATATACTTTCTCATAAAATATATTTCTGGACTGTAGAATATATATTTATCAATATTTCCCTAGATAAACACATAACCTTCAATATAGATCTCTACATGAAGAATTTAAATATAGTTTATAAAATATAAATATCTATGATAAATAATATATATTTTTATGGGAAATTTATTGTCCAATGATCACAAAAATGTTAATATTTCATAGGAATGATAATGAGTACAATAAAATCAAGTCGGTGGGTGTCAATACTTTTCTTTGATATTATGATCATGAAACATGGATATAATGAATAAGGATAGTATCAATACATCATATCGTTAGTGGATTGTAAGTAAAATGATGGGTTAATGTCATTACTTAATAGAAATTTTATAAATGGATCATTAAAAATATTTTACAGGAAAACATCTTTTTCATTTTGAAAATAATAACTTAATAATAAAATTTACAAAACATTTTAAAAATAATTTTCTTTTAAAATAACCATTAGAATCTATAAAGTATGTATTAAAACATTTAGTGGTCAAGATAGAATGAAATTAAATATATGTTCAGTACATAAAAGAAAGGATTGCATTTACATTTTTGTTTAAATATATGTGGGTATTGTTTGGAAAACAATATAATGATTCTATTAAAAGAATTAAAAAATATGGATAAATATGTTTTTCAAAATTATATTATAATAGTAAAATAGTTTTGAGTTTTGTTATATAAAATATGGTTTTGGAATAAAACTATTGTTGGTTCGAAAGGAGAAACAAAGTAGGATTTCCTTAAAATTGATTATAAATTATTTTAAGTACTAAAGGGTGTAAAAAATGGTAATATTACATGAAAGTATCATGAATAAAAAGTAATGAATAAAATGTAATGGGGTTATTAGAAAATTATTAAATAATTTCCATTCATTTAAATTCATGAAAAAACATTCTTGATTAGAATGAGTGTGAAATAAACCCTTTAAATGATCATAACATTGAAGTGAGAAATCATTAATGAATTGATTATTTATAAAAAAAAATATATACAAATGAAACATGTGGAAATAAAATAGAAAATAATTATATGTCATTATGAAAATAATCGTAGAATACCAAAGGCGATGAAGAAGTAATATAGCCCAATGGAAACAAATTCAGTTATGAAATTATTTACCCCTTTATAACTTTGACACAAATTACCCATAGATGAATATATTAAAATTAAAATTCTAAATACCATGATTTATGAATTATTCTTAATATTAAAATTAAATGGGTTTTTATATGAAAAATACAAAATAAATTAATATTATAACATTATAATATTTTTTAATGAAGTGAAATTGAGATGAAGTCCCTTACCTTGTGTTTGACTCATCACATTTGTAATTTGACTTCCTAAATAATAGAAATGTGTTACTTTTTTTACATACATAACAAAAAATTTCAATTTTATTATTTATTCAATTATACTTATTACAATTTATATAAATTTTCTAAATTAATTAAATATACATCCGGTGTTTCGATGATATTTGACTTATGTGTGAAAAATGGTGTCAGTAGGTTCACTATTGGTCTAAGATGTTATTATTTCAATAGATAAAGAATATTAATGAAGAAATAATTACAATATTTAAACATCAATTATAATTTTATGAAAAACAATGAAATAATTTTTTGAAATTGATGTACATTGCGATCATGGAGACAGTAGGCCATACATACTCAAAAGTAACATTTCAATATTTCAATGATCATAATGGAAAAGTGGTATGCAGAATTTTATCTTTATAGAAAGATAATAATACTATAAATTCCATATTATTTCATTTTTTATACTTATATATATCATCCATCTCTTGTGGTCATGAAATTAGAGTCACATCTCTTCATGATGGTGGTAGGTTACTCGTACAAGAATGATGTTATCATATTTCAGTAAGGGATAATTGTACAATTAAAAAGATCTATTCTGATTTAAGAATTATAGATATGAAATTAATAACATAATAATTTCATTATTATCACATATATTCATTAACATAATCCTTATTTCAATCCATGTAAAGTGTTACTGAGTAACTAATGATGTCGCTTTGTGAGGTGGTCATTGGTCGTACACACGAGAAACCTTATCATATCTCATAAAAAATGGAAGGTACATAAATTTAATAATATGTAATGAATAAATTTGTATAATTATTTTTTAAATTTCATACATATTTTCTATATCCATCATTATACCCAATTGTGAGATGTGTTGAGAGACAATGTTTTACATGGGTTCGTGTAGTTGTTGTCTGCTGAAGAAATAGGAAACGTTAACAATTACCGTTTAAGGGAAGAGAATATTGATATAGGTAGTTAAAGTAGAATAACAGAATCTTAGTATACATGAGATAATTTTTCTATTATATATGTATAAATTAAAATGATTTGAAATACATGGAATAAGAAATAAAACAAAATTCATAGATAGTAATTTTAACACTTATAAGACCACCTCTTTATGATTGTAACTGAAGTATTTATACTATATCATTCATACCAAACAAAGGAATATAGGATGAGGGTATTTATGGTAGGATCTTATTTTAGAAGGTAATTTCTAACAAAAAGTTGATTGAGGTGTTATTAAGAGAGGTGAGGGGGTGACCTTGTATAAGTAATGTGAGTGGAACACTTGTAATTTTTGAAAGGGAAAAAGTGTAACAATGTTTTTCACATTAAAAAATGGTAAAAATATAGTATTATATAACCTTACCACTTATAATGTTAATCTAAATCCATAAAAAAAAATTAAAAGTTTTTCTATATATTATATCTATTATCTTTTTATTTTATCCCCTTAAAATAACATTTTTACCATCATGTGATAATAAATTTTTACTCATTTCAATATTCATTCTGGTAAAAAATTATGTTTAAAATATTTTATAAAATAAATTTTTCTAATTCCAAATATTTAACCCATTTTACCATCTTCAATTCATAGATGTGGAAAAATTAAATTAAAAACAAAACTCGAAGGCCACTATTAGAAATAAAAGAATTTTTGATGGGATCCTATCGTAAAAGGTCATTTTATATGAGTTCACATCACAAATGGCCTATTGTAGAAAAAAAACATCTTAAATAATTTATCATGGTTAAAAAAACTCTTTTCCGATGGGTCCATTGCAAATACGTATTTTCGAAGGGATTAACACCTCGTTGAAAAAAACATAAATAAAAATAAAAATTAATAATAATTTTAATAACATTTAATATAATAATAATAATAATAATAATAATAAACATATAATATAATAAAAATTAATATAAATTTATAAAAATAATAAAAATATAGTTAAAATAATAATTAAAATAATAAAAATTAATAAAATTAATAAAGAACACAATATTCACAAAAAACAAAAGAAGTATTTATAAAATATAATAATAATAATAATAAAATAATAAATAGTAATAGTAATAATAAATAATAAATAAATACTAAATACTAAAATAATAATTAATAAAAAAATAGAAACAATATATAAAATTCAGTTTATTGAAATGTATTTATAGTGATTAATAAAAATTTCACAAATAAATTTTAGATTCAAATTATTATCCTAAAAAGTATATAAATCACTGAGGTGGTCATCTAGAGGAGTTGAGGCAGATTGTGGAGGGAACTAAATCCCCAAACCATTAGTCAAATATCACATTTAATTCATCATCTTCTCATGATGTTGTTGCTACCACTAACACATATCCTCTTGCTACTGCTATTGTTGTCGAAAGGGAACTTCCTGCTCTATACGCATGGTCTCTATAAGCTCATTCTGAGCTCGATGTTGCTTGTCATACTATGTTGTAGATTATGATGACTATCCATGAGCTCCTCTTGAGCTGAATGATGAAATAATAGTGGTACCATAGTAACTCTTAGATATCAATCAAGTGTCGATACCAATAACTCATCCTTTCTCGAAGGAATATTGTGTCTCCGACATTCATGCTCCATCTCAAATCCTATTTTACTGGAGGTTTGATCCTCAATCTCGACCTGACTATCAGCCTATGTCTGAGATGTTGTGACATCATATAACCCCTTAAATTTAAATTTCAATATAAAATAGTTAAAATATTGTTTTTTAGTTATGTTTAAAACTCAAAAATGAATTATACTTACCAGAATATGATATTGGCAATCACCTCTAATACCTCTAATGATTGGATGGCTATACATCATTATACAATCATCAAAATATGTAATATCGGGAAGTTCAATTTCCATTGTGAGTATACAATAACATTTTACATTTAATTTTATATAAATTATTAAAAATAGTATGTACCAAATGTTCCGATGCACACTAAATGTACAACTACCAACTCGATGGGTCACCTCATGTCTCCCCCAGTTCTGTTGACATAATGATTATCTCCTCTGAAAATTAGATTCCATACAATATGAAAACAATCCATTGTAAACATGGAAAGAGATATAACATGGTCATTGTGTGTGGTAAGAATAATCACATTATTTGACTCTCACTTTCCGCATTGTTCTCCTCCTCAGATAGTGCCAAAAGTGATGTCAATTATCACACATACAACCCCTTTATGCCTCCCAAGTAGAGTCTTGCATTTTATCATCGATGGGATAAAATAAACCCTAGAGATAAATAATAATATAAATTTATTAATAAAATAAATTTTAAATAACTATTATTTATTTAAATACCATCCAATGATCCAACATGCGATGATGAACATCAGTAGGAATAAGATCCCATGTAAACCATTCTACAGAAAAATAATTCTGCAATATAGTACTTCCATGTACAACTACTGAATTGGAAGAGATGTAAATATGTAAAAATAATAATCCAATAATTATTATATAAATAAATTAATGAAAATTATTGATAAATAAAAAAAGAAAAAGAACTGACCACTGCATGAGTTCGTTGAAATAAATATATGGATGTCACTTGGGTATAGGGTCAAGAATTATAAATCTCTCAAGACCATGTCCCCTCAGAGGCATCACTTAATTTATAGTAGTATGGGGGTTAGATGATCCTACATCATGCTCATCACCAGGTATATCATCATCCTTTAACACATGAAACATATCTGAGTCCATCTAAATCAAGAAATAACTATAATAAAATAGTTGAAGAACCATTATATATATTTTTATATATTATATATGATGATAACCATCATTTAACTATTTCACCCTTCATCTTCATCCTCATGTTCGTTTATGAAGGTGTTAATATCTCTATATTCCTCCTCAAAATCATCAATTTCCACAGGATTTTCAGTTTCATCATAAATTTCTATTTCAAAATCATTTGTTACATCAATAAGAGCATTATTACCATCAACCTTTATCTAAGGGGTGTCAACATAGGTATTCTTGTTTTTTCTAGGAAAATTAGTATTTTGAGTAGTCTCTTGAAAATTTTCTATTCCATTCACTTCAAAAGAATGTCATTAATATTGAAGAAACTGGTTTTCCTGAGATTTCATTTTTATTATGCTTCACTAACCACTTAAATCTCATAAAGTGGAATAATAATTTCCATAATAAATTTGATATTCTTGACTAGACTATAGTATTAGTTCATTTAATAATATTATGATTTTATATTTAATATCAATGATTCCATGGTGTGAATGAACAAACAAGAATATCTCAGCATCCAACCACTATCATATAAACATCATTATAAAATTCTGGCCCGGATAACATAGTTAAATTATTTATTCCAGAATTCTATAAAAATCAAATTTATATTCTATTTGATGAGATACAAAAATTGAAACACCACTATTTATTATTTGTTATTACCATTATTCATGTGAATGAATTGATAACCATTCACCACATATTCATTATAAGATTTAAAATTTTTGGATGGTGGGTTATTCAGTACACACAATCAATTTTCAATTTTAACAACAAGTAGATATACCTAATTATTCATAAAATAATTAATAATATAACTGGTAATAATAATGTTTTATATGTTAACCCATAAAAAAATTTATTTTACATGTTTTTGAAACAAGTGGGAATGATTATTTTGCCGACGTTCTTCAAGAGCGACTGCTGAAATTTTTGGAAACTATTTCTTGATATGATTATCAAAAAATCAAAAAATAAAATAATTTTAATTTATAATAAAAAATATTATAGAATAATTTATAGGAGAACTCACTGTACAAATGGTTTTATTCCTTCACATTTGAGAAGAATATGTATATCATCTATGTGATGTTCATCCTTTAAAATCCATTATTAATGAACTCCACTGAATACGAGTTTACGATAATTAAAAACTGATAATTGTTTTCCAATTTCAGCTTAAAAGTTATCTGCTTTATGGCCCATGTAGTTATTTTTTGAGGTATATTCAGATGGAAAATAATGAATGAAAAAAAAGAAACTTCCTCCTGCATATAATCTTTTACAATTGATCCTTTAACCAATGATTTTTTACAAAACATTTTTTAAATTACTACATGTATCTCCCATATGTGTATATCCATATGTTTTTTACTGAACCACCACATTTTTTGAATGTAGAAAATTTAATATCAAATGTTCTATTTATTCAAAAAAAGCCGATGGATATATTATTTCCAGTTTATGTAAAATTAAAAAATTATCTTCTTGCAGTCCACTTAGTGAATTTATTTCTATTTTCTTAGCACTAATATCTCAAAAAATATAACATTTTTAATAGTAAATTTCAAATCATATAATTCAGTAATCATATAAATCCAATCGGTAGAATTATTTCCATTATAACACGACAATCACGACTTTTTAATCAGGAAATTCCTTCATTTCAGACATAACTAGAAAAATTAGAAACAAAACCATCTGGAAGCCTCAAATCTAAAATCCACTAAAAAAATAATAAATTTTTTTCTTAAAAAACTGTGTATTCCTATTTTGTCTTCATTAACATAATTGATTTTTCATTTTCAAACAGTTCAAGTTATTTTCTCCTATAAATTTGGGAAATATTTGATAATTCGTTTGCATTATCATTGGTCTTATGCGGTGTGTCCAAAAATGTATATAATATATTATTAAAATAGTTTTTCTCAATATTCCAGATATCCAATATATAACGAACCATCAAATTAGACCAATATGGAAGATCCTCAAGTATGTTCCATTTTATTCAATTTTTTTTACCAAAACCATCGATTTTCTCTTGGTTTATAGTCGGTTCAAATGTAAAGAGTGGTAATGATGAGATAATGAATTTTAACACAATAACTAAGATCATTTTTGATTGCCCATATATTTCAATAGTGAATTTTTCGAATTGATATATATTTCTCTAAATTGGATGATCAATAGAAAGATTTATTTGATGACAATAGAAGAATCAATATATTATTCCATTAACAAGCATAATCTTTTCTTTCTTTGACATAGTAAGGACATGATTTTAGAACATGTTTACCCTATAAAGATAACATGATATATGACGGTAAGTCAGTAATTTTCTATATTATTGAATATTCTAGTAGGAAATTTTGTTTTTCAATAACGTCATACTTACTGACACTATTACTCCGTAATACATTTAAATCATCAATCAATGGTTTAAAATAAACATTGATATATTTTTTGATGTATAGAAATTAATATGTTCCTAAAGATATATGTCTAATTCATTAACATCCAAGGAGGTAAATTTAATAAGGATATAATGAGGAACCAACAAGAATATTAGCTACTATTATAAGCAGTAGACAGAAACCATTAGTGGAAATCCCCAAACACACAGTTCAAGAATTTAAAGAAAAATATGGATGTACTAGGTAAAAATGATTCCCTGAATAACCATCAACATGTTGGTTTAATCCTTTAATTGTTGGAATATATGTTTTGTTCCATGACTTCAAGGTTGTTGTGTTCTGAGACATAAATAAATGTTGTAGTCTAGGTGTAATCAGGAAATACCTCAATTATTTTATAGGAATCAATCAAGACTTCCCTAATTGAGCCTCTTTGTTCCTCATTAATCCAAATTTAGGAAAACTATTAAACCAATCAATTTCATCATAATAAATGATGAAAGCATTTTAACATTCACTAATCTTCTAATAACCAATACCAAAATTACAAACAAGCCTCTTTCTCTCATATAAATTTATATGAAACACATTTCATATAGGTAATAGTGTTTTAAATATGAATAATATCTGATAAAAACAGTTATTTGGAATTTTGTTATCTGAATTAATAGACATAGATTTTTCAACCAATTCAAAATTTCATTCTTGCCACCAAGAATTAAGGATTCCTTAGTATACTTCAACAATACATAAAACTGGGATGGTTCAAACTCTGGATTTGAATTAATATCATCCCTTATATCGGTTTGTTGAAAAGAAGAACTAGCCAAAACATGTATTAATTTTGAAACCTTGATGGATCTAGTATTAATTATTTTAATATAATTTTGAACATTTGTGACCATGTTGATACATGAAAATATAATAATTTTGAAAACCAATTCATAATTGATAACCCACAACATTTTCAAATGTGTCACAACACATAAAATCAAAAAAAATTAATGGAAACATAATTATCCCTACTAAAAAAACATTGGAATTTGATGATGGAAATGATAAAAAATATCAGCCCACTCAATATATATTTGAATTATACCAAAATCATTTGGATTATTGTGATGATTTATCAAATCACGATTATGTAATAAGGACTGTTCTTGACTTCCTTACTCGTTATTATACGAAAAATAATAACTTTTTTATGATTAATTTGATATATAAAAAAGAAGATCCAAAACATAGTAAAATTTAAATAATCAAAATTTACTTTTAATTTTGTTATATTTATCTATTTTTCATTGCTTTTTACTAGTTACCTCTAATTTTTACTATTAACCTTTAATTACTACTATGTACATATAATTTTTACTAATTAAAAATATTATGTACCAATTACCACAACTTATTTCTATTTACCACTAATTGTTAATAATTACCACTAATTTTTACTAATTAATAGTAATTTATATCAATGATGTCCTGTCAATGATGCATATCCTCCTCCTAATATTGATGTTTTCCTCAACATATCATACTAAACCTACCCCAGTTCTGGAGACCAAATGAAATTTCTTTTCATGGTTTGAAAGGATTGGTCATTTCTAATCACCCGAAGATAGAAAATTATATAATTTATTGAAAATGTATAAATCATAGATTTTACATTCTTCAGGTGATGGATCCAAAACATGTCAACCATGTCCGATCTTTTCATTTCACAACATTATGCCACGTTTTTCTTTTTTCATTATTGCATCTCCACCTCAAACTCTTTCCACTCCCATCAATATATCACATCATGTCTATCTTAGTTTAGGAAACCTAGTGAAAATTTTGTAAATGGATGTCCTAAAATGGTCATTTCTAATCACCTAATGATTGGAAATTCTATCATTTACCAAATAGTTATAAATATTATATTTTTCAATCATCAATTTTATGAAACCAATTTATGTCAACCATGTGTAAATTTCTCATTACACCAATTTATAACAAACATATACAAATTTTTTATTACTAATCACTTATAAATTTTTAACATATTTCATTTTCATTTATCTTGTATAAAATTAATTTGTGTTACTAAGTACCACTAATTAATAGCAGTTGTGGATTATTATAGTGATTTAAAGTCAATTTTTAATAATTTAAATAATTATATAATAATTATATTAATATACTATTAATGTTAAAATAATACTGCTAATTATTACTATTTACAATTAATTACTGCTTCTTATTACTATTTTTTTATTTATTTATCACAATTTTCTGCTAATTAAAACTAATTTTATATAATTATTTCTGATTACCACTAATTACAATTAATTACCGCTTATTATAAATAGGTTTTATTATTTAATAATATTATTTTACTAATTACTTCTAATTTTTTTTAAATTAATTCTCATGTTTACTCATTATTTCTAATTCTCCCTAATTATAGATAATTATTACTAATTATTACTAATTATTCCCAATTCTTCCATTTTATTCATATTTAGGGGTATATATTCTTATTTAGTTCTAATTATTACTTATTATTCATTAGTAGTCACATTTATTCATTTTTAGTGCTAATTATTACTAATTATTACTAATTATTTCTAATTAATCTTAATTATTCTGACTGATTGACAATAATCACTAATTAATATTAATTATTAAAATTTATTACAATTTATTACTAATTATTACTCATTATTACAAATTATTACTAATTATTACTAATTGTTACTATTTATAATTAATTATTACTATTTAACACAATTTATTACTATTTTGTACTAATTACAACTAAATATATTTAAGTACCATTTTTACCACTAATTATTGTTATTAATTTATATTTATTACTAATAATTCCTATTTATTACTAATTATTCCCATTTATTACTAATTATTCCTATTTATTACTAATTATTCCTTATTAGTCTTCATTATACATAATTATTACTATATAATACTATTTATTACTAATTATTTATAATTATTACTAATTAGTAAAAATTATTACAAATTATTACAAATTATTACTTATTATTACTAATTATTACTAATTAAAACCAATTATTACCAACTATTATTAATTATTTCCAATTATTACCAATTGTTACTAATTATTCTGAATTACGGCCAATTACCGATATTTACTTCCATTTACCACTAATCCACACTAATTATAGCTAATTATTCCAATTTATTCCAATTTGTTAAAATTGGTTACTATTTTTTTATGATTTATTAAATATTATTACTATTTATTATGATTTATTACTATTTACTACTGTTAATTATTCTTAATAACCACTAATTAAATCTATTAATCTCTATTTATTACTAATTATTCTTGTTTTTTTATTAATTATTCTTTTTTAATACAAATTTTTCCTAATTATTCCAAATTATTGATATTTATTAATAACTTTTACTATTATTACTAATTAGTACTATTTATTAATATTTATGACGAATTATTTCTATTTACTACTAATTATAAGTAATTATTAATAATAATTACTAATAATTACAAATTATTACTAATTATTAAAAATTGTGAATAATTATTACTATTAATCTCTAATTACCACTAATTACCATTATTTACTACTTTTTACCACTAATTACCGCTAATTACTGCTAATTATTACTATTTATTACTATTTATAACTATTTAATATTATTCCTTACTTTTTATTTGTATTTATTTCTTTCTATTACTAATTATTAAAAATTATTACCAATTATTATTAATTATTACTAATTATTACTAATTATTACAAATTTTTACTAGTTATTACTAATTATTGCTAATCATAAATAATTATTCATAATTATTTCAAATTAATTCTAATTATTACTAATCACTACTAATTAATAATAATTAATAATAATTACTACTAATTATTGCTAATTAATAGTAATTACATGTAAATTTTATTAATTAACGATAATTAGTCAAAATTATTACAAATGTATACTATTTACATTAAAAAACATTAAATCTTAATAAAAAAACACAAGGCATTTAATATCTATGGAGATTGTGGATAGTAGTCCATAGGTTCTTTCACTAATAAGGTATGAATTATACTTATAATTACTTTATAATGCCATACTAGTGGGTGGCCATCAGCCATAAGGTGATATGTTAACTATCACCCTCTATCTCATTCTAAAAAACCAGCACATTCTCCTCAACTAGAGAGAGGGGTTCCCCTAACTAATATGACTACAATAGTTATTTCCCTATTTATTTTTAAGGGAAGCGGATTGGTCTGTGATATTCTCACCATTATCTAAGGTTTTGTGACAAAAGGTTGGTAGAGTTGATGACATTCACCTTAATCTATACTTTAGCTAGGATGATATTTCTTCAGTCCATGATGTGGTTATTTAAATAGTGTGACCGAAACTATCGAGTTCCAATCGATATGAGGGATTTCATAGAGTGATATCGATATCCAGATGAACTTCATGAAAAGAAGAAATACCATTATGGGGATAAACTTCAAAATAATCAACATAGAGTGGGATTAAATGGTTGATCACATGGTTACCCTATAGTAGACCTCTCAGTTTACAAGTTATTAGTTGGTTGTTAGGGGTAATACCTTTATTTGAATTGACCATCATGATACTCAGAGGATATCTACAAAATTCACTATTGGGATAACCTCCATGGTTGATCCACTTATTTATAGGGGAGAACCTCCTTTGATTGTATTCAAGGGATGACTATTAGAGTTACAAATATCAATAATTTGTTCTGGACCTACCCAACTATCATTGCCTTATCAAATTTGATGAGGATATTGATTATTCTTGAGCTATTATCGAAATGTGTTATTTGTCACAACCCTTCCTCGGGACCCATACCATGACTACCCCAAGCCCGCCTCCCAAAGGACAGGGGCTGGCGACTAGAACCAGAGGCGTAAATCCCGATATAAGGGAAGGAATTGCCTTTTAGTAAGATAACAAACACCACAGAGTAAGCAAGCAGAAGTAAACACTAAGTAAACTGAGTGAAACGGTAAATGGTGGAAAGTAAATGGACCAGAATACAAACCCAACTGAAAGTAAAGTACAATTGAAAAGAGAGTACAGCGGCAGAAAAGTAAATCAGCAACACCCAGACATCCTCAAGAAATCCCACCTGAAGGGTGGGTACAGATAGTCTCCTTCGCTCCTCGGCTCAAGCCGTCTACTCCATGTACGTCTTGTCTAGTGATCCACCTCCTGGTACCTTCCAGCTCTATGAGATTCTACCTCGATCATCAACGTTCTTCGTCTATATCCAACACAATGTAGTGTGGGTGTAGCCCCTGTAGGGGTGAGTATACGCTACTCAGCAGGGACCCCGAGACCCCCGAAGGTCTTCCAGAATCCGCGAAAGATAATCCACAAAGGAAAGATACAATCACAAAGTATAAAAAAACTCTACTTAGGAATATGCCCATACATATACCTAAGTCATCAATTCCAATTCGACTCCAACATCCGAGCCCAAGTTCGATCTAGTTCACATAGGATAGTACAACCCAATCCACACAAGATAGCAAAACAATCAAATCAAAGATATTGATTGAATGTCAAGACTCAGCTCACAAAGGTATACTTCTTCGTAAGACGATAGATATGATCAGATGTAGCCACTGATTCATCTAAGATGTCAGACTCACATTGGATACAAGACTAGCTAAGTTGTCGGACCGACAATGGATTCAAGACCAGATACTCTGCCGGACCCACGTAGGATACAAGTACAGAGTCAAATACTGTCGGGCCCACGTAGGATACAAGAATAGTAGTCACGTACTGCCAGACCTACATAGGATATAAGAACAGTAGTCATCTCCATCGAACCCACGGAGGATTCCAGTATGGTCGTTGTTGCTGCTGACCCACGGAGGATTCCAGTACAGTCGTCATCGTCGTCGCAGTCGCAGCCATCTCTAGGGTTTCCGCACACAACAAGCTCGATTCCGAGAGGGTCCACTCCACAAGCCAAGGGGGGACGATACATCAACTGATACGAAGTCCGGAGTTGATGTATCCCAAAGTTCCATCTCGTCAAAAGGAACTCAACGCGACGGACGGCGCATCAATCGGACGCCCGGTCTGAGAGTTATTGGCGTTTTCATCCCAGGGGCCCGGTTGGTTTTTAAGTAAAAACCAACCCGACCATACTCCAACTGCATCCAAACCTCGAGCGGAGTAATCCAAAAGAACCTTCTAACTATGTGGGATCCAACAAAGTTGACGACACGTCAATCAGACGTCCGGAGCTCATGTTATAAGCGTTTCCGCTCCGAGGGCCCAGTTGGTTTCGTGTTCGAACCAACCCGGCCATACCCAAAGTTCTCAGAAACCTTGAGTGTAATATACCGAAACGACCATCTCAATCCAAGGATCTCATCGTAATTGATGGTGCATCGATCGGAGGTCCGTAGCCCATGCTACAGGCGTTTGAACGAATCTGCCCGATTTTAGAGGGGGGTTTGGGCCCAAACCGACCCAGCCCAAAACCCCTGGGTCATCCCGAAAAGGGTCGACCCAACCCAGGTCCAGGTCTGGCCCATTAGGGTGCAGCCCGACCCAGATGGCATGGCCTGGCCCAACGTGGGGGTTTGGCCCAGCACGGGCGCCCCGACCCAACGCGAGCGGTCCGACCCGGCGCGGCGCGGCTGGTTGGCCTAGCGCGGGTGCGGCCCGTGTGGCTAGCAGCTCGGCCTAGAAAAAAACAGGGGGCGTTGCCCCGCATTTCTCGAAACGGTGGCCCCCCACGTGGAGGGGGCCTGCCTATCTGTCGCTGGGGGTTACAACCCCCGAACTCCTCCGAACGGCCGACCCAGATGGCTGATTGGTGCTGCCGCCACAGGACCCCACGGTCCCGCCGTTCCGAAGCGTCGGTGTATGGTGATTCCAGCTTCCCTCCCCTACAAAGTCGTGACCTAGACCGCAACCCTTGTCCATCCGGCACGGCAGGACGGTGCCACGCCCCTCTGCTGTGTCCCGACCTTGGCCATGCGTTCTTCGGATTCGGCGCGGCGTGACAGCGCCGCGCTTCTTCCCCGCAGCTCACTCCGGCTGCGGTTCCCTCAATCCTGCACGGTGAGATAGCACTGCACCATCTCCCTTCCAATCCACAGTGAAAAAATAACAACCATGCGGAGGAGGTTCGGCTGTGTTCATGAAGTCCGACCTCCTCTCGTTATCTTGATAATAGGCAGCTTAATAAATGTCAACGAATATCATAAATTAATCATGAATGTAAAACTACTCCCTACCTCAACAATGATGTCAAATACGGTTTTGGGGTTGACGACATCGGCGTACGTCCAAGGTGGATGGTGTCTCACACCGGCTATGGAGAGGAGAAGAATAACATGTCAAACGCTCCTTGGTGCTCCAATGTTCTTTGGGTTCTTCAACAAGGAAGAAGAAGATCTTCGAGACTTTGGTTAATTTTTCCCCAAACTCCACACAACGAAACAACCAAAAATAAAATAAGACTTTGTCTCATTTTATTCACACATTCCAACATTTAAAATTCAAAATATCTAATTCAATTAATTGAATAGGTTGTGTTGGCATTCATTAATAGAGAAGAGAGAATGTCATAAACTTATGGGGGGTTGCCAACATAAAAGAGGGGGTTTAGGGAAATTGAAAGGGTGTGGTTCATGTGGGACCCACGTCACCTTTAACCTCACATGGGTGGTTACGTCCACCCAACATCTATCCTTAGGATTAAACAACATAAAATAAATAAAATAAAATTGTCACGCAATTTTATTTTACTCTTCAATTAATTTCCCTTTTTTTAGCAAATCCACTCGAGCAAACGCAACACCAGAAAGGGTCTTCTTAAGAAATAACCGACACTGTGGTTTCATCAGTGCCCTCGGAATTCGATTCCGAGAACTGATACAAAATTTAGAAAAAACCGCTCATTCGTTCACTGAACGTATCATAGCTAAACTTTGAAAATTGATTCCAGGCACACTGGGCCTCGGAATCATGTTCCGTCAGAAACTACATACTCGTAAAATCACAAAGAAATTAAGAAAAAAATTTCTTTGAAATTTACGGATCTTTACATTATTGTTCCTGAGGAACATCAATGTTGATTTGGGAAATAATATGATCATGCATCTAGGATATATTATTTCCTTGATGAGATCACATGGATATTCGTGGTTTGGCGAACCGAGTCCAAATATCAACCATGGATTGATTTTTGTAGTGGGGATAAATCCTTCATTCATATTAACCCTCCTAGGTAACCCATTTTTTATCATTGTAATATGCTAATGACTACCTTGTACTGATTTCAAAATATTTTTGAATATTCCAATAGGATTTAATAATTCACATGGTAATGAGGGAATACTCCTCAATGGGTTCCAATGGAATATTTCGATGGACTTCTTATGTTTGGGTTGAAATTTTTGTCAGAACTTATGTTATCAATAATTCATGTATTCAATCATCTTCGGTGGGGGTAGGGATATGATCCTATCATAGATTGAATACATGAATATGTTGAAAAAATCCTATAGGATATGTATAAATAAGATCCTTCACTAACTTACTATAAACATATTCTTGAAAAATCTACTGGGAATTTAAATACAATCCAACCCTGATCCTCATTCATTTCAATGATATGTGGAAGGTCCTCCTATATATGTGAACGTATATTGGTCTACGTAAAAGTATATACAAGGATATATCAGTGATCTCTGTTGATGTTGGTAGGAATAATAATATGGTTCTGACCATAAAATGTTGATAGTATATGCCAACTATTGTCTTTACACCATGATGGATATTTTGGAATGCTTTGTAAGTGAAATAATGGATTTAATACTATTCATCAGTTTACCGAAAGAAATACTTATGAACATTTTATGTGATAATGAGTGTATGCTATTTCCCTCTGGTTATTGATATGATATGTCTTTTTACTTCTTATTATACAAGCACGTTATATTAGTAGGCTCATGGAGAGAGAAAATTCATATTATCTATCTCTAAAAATTTATCTAGGACAAGATAATGGGTGTTTTATATGGGAATATCAATATAACCCCTCTTTATTTGATCAATGGTCTTATTCGCTGGGAGATACTACCTCCATGACACCCTGATCAACCTATTCATACTTAATTTCTCATTGGTGTCCTCCAAACAATATCTAAGATTAGTTGAGTTAGTGTGGATTTTTTCGTAGGAATAGTATATATGAACCATCAATTGAAGATTATAGGAATCATTGGGGATATTGAAGACATTCTCCACCATTTATATCTGATAAAGAATGTATGAATTCCTTTTCTATAGAGAAATACACCCTTTGTGGATTGACCTGGCATTAAGGACCACATATTTATATATATCCCATCATTTGTAGAAGCCTTAGTGAATATTTTCATTCTGAGGAATAATATGATAAGTATTTAATGTCGGGATATATCCATTGATATGGCACACATCGATTATGAACTTTTTTACCTAATTTTTGTGGTGTTGGGTATGTGAAAAAATAAACTTTGGTAGTTAAGACACAACCATTGATTAGAATAATTCATACAGGAGTTACCTAAAATAGAGAAGCAGTAGCCTAAGGATATCTATAGAATCTACCCATTGACATCTAAAGGTGGATTTGAGATGAGGTGTGGCTTGTTGTTTCCATATTGGATCAAAGGGGACTCTACACTAACTATTGAAGATGATATATTTTATAAAGGATTATGTGGCTCTAAAGGATCAAAAATAAAAAAATAATAACCACATTAATGAGGAATCACAATAAAATAATCCTAAAATATTTTCTCTTATTAGTAAAACATTCATGTACGGTTGACCATTATTTTTCTAAAGGGAACATGACACCCAATACGTGAATCGAAATTGGCCACTTTTTTGTCAAGGGATAAGGATTTCATGTTGGTCACTTTTTCTATATACAATCAACTCATTTTATATTGAGCCTATTTAGGCTTTTTTCAATGGTGGTTAATAATTATGGATTGTCCAACAACCAATTCAGTATGAATATATTGAGAAAATGTCATGTCATGCTCATCTCACCCTTTTCGGGGGAAGATTTTCCTACATCGGGACTCCCTTAAATATTAATAATATGTTCCTGAATCCTTCCAAAATAATTGTATTATAATGGTTACCTACAAACTAGTAATTTTATCAAAAACATACATGGATCTGGACATCTATATATACCATAGGTTCGTCAAATTTCATTTATATTGTTATTAAGATACTGTTTCTAGCTGCACAATTGAGAAATCTAATTATTATTTCCAACCATGAATTTGTTAGGTGTTGTTGAGTTGATATTGGGAACTTCTTATATGTCTTTATAAGGGGACTAGAACCATCAATGATTTTTAATGCTTAATAGAAAATGAATTAACCTTTACGATCATTTGGAAATGACTAATGTGTTTTCTTTTAGTACCAAGAAACCATGACCAATAGAATTCACATTTCATGTCAGGTGATGAAGCTATTAGTTTCATTAATTTTATTCCAAATTCATGGTTTTAATCCTTCCAATATTTTTACTATAAGGGTAATTGTCACATTTTTAGATTTTTTGAATACTTTGAGATTAATTATCAATATAGATTAATTGTAGAATTATAATATTTATTAATATTTTTTTATTATAAAGTTTTCAACATTTATAAAAATTCTGAAATTAGTTTTTTTGATAATTAAATATTAAATATATTACATTTCATTCAATTAAACCAAGAGAAAAATATATAAATTTAAATTGAAAATAAATATCATTCCAAGGGACTGAAAATTATATTCATAGTTTAGATAAAATCAATGATTATATCATAAATCACATGGTACAATTTCAAATGTATTTAACAATACAAATTAGATAGAGGAGAGGAATTCAAACATTTTCCAAAACTAATTTTTCTATAGATCCATTTATTTTAAATGTCACTATTTAATGAGAAATCAATACATTAAAATTAAAACATTATTCCTAACCATAAAACCATTATTTAATAATCTGATATGAAAATTTTATAAGCTTGAAAACGAATCTGAAATTTATTATGATAATGTGAAGTAAATATGGAGAAATTTTTTTATAAGAACAAATTATGATATTATTTTTTTAAGGGCTAAACACATGGAAACATTGAGCCATTAGATTTTGGGGAAAAAACGAGTCACTCTGAATGCTATAAATATTCACTAATATAACTATTCACATTGTTGGCCATTTTAAGTAGATAAATAGTGTTTATTTTGATATTTTAATATTTTAAATTTATTAGATATATTAGTATTTCTTTATTTTTCATTTTATATCCCTATTATATTCTTTTTATTCTTAAGTGAATCTCATCTCCCTGCAATTGGGGAATTAACATTGAATATTTTTCAAAGTTAGGAAGTAGTGTTTCATTGAGCTATTATTCTTAATTTATATCTCTTTAATTTATTCAATTATTTTTAGTAGTTTTTGAATCAGTAGAATTAAGTGGTGAAACATCTAAAAGGCTATTTTTATATTCCATTATCATTCATATAAATTCTTACGATTAATATTAATATAATTTTAACAAATGAATTGATTTATTTATTGTTGTGGAAAAGAAATATCCTAGATGAAAAGGAATTAGTATAGTGTAAAAAATTAAATCATGTGGGTGTGGTATGATAGATCCAGATAAACAGACTAAATAAAATATAGATAATATTTTTAATAAAATGTGATTACATAATCATGGACTCTTAATAATGTAAACATCTTCATGACAATATTCTTTGATTATTTGATTCATCTATTTGTTTAGTATTCATATATTCATTTATATATATATTAATATCATAGAATTTATAATTCTCCCTTTTATTAGTATATCATTTAGTAATATGTTACTTATTCTATAAGTATTGATAACATATATTCAATCTCATGTGAGTGGATTCCATGAGAGATAAACTCTAGGGTGCATACTATACTATATTCCCAGAAAATAAAAACATATTTTCCAGGGATACATCACAAATTCCTACAAATAAAATATGTGACATTATTGGTGTGACACAATCACATGCACACATTTATGATCATTCAAACAAAATAATAAAAAAATAAAAAACTAAAAAAACAACATCAATACATATCTTTTATTTCTTGGGTCATGATATCCAAATGCATTGATTATAGTTATGTTTGGCCTATTGAAAATAATTTTTTTTAGTTTTTCTAGGATTAATATTTAATAATTAAAGTGGGAAATGATTTTAAATTGAGTAAATAATATTTTTTAAGTGATTGAAGAAGTAGTAAAAAAAATTGAGATCATATCAACTACTCTTAATTTATTCAAAGATATATGGTTTAAAAAAAATCAAAAGCATGTTGAATTTTAATTTATACTACATCCATAATGATTTATAGTTTAAAAAAATGACGATTCCTCATGGGAAAATAGAAAAGATTTATTCTATTTTTATTAACTATTACATGGTGCATTTCTTATAGAATACATTCTAGTTATTGTATATGTGGGTTATTAACAGGGTTTAATTCTATATTGGGTGGAATTGAATCAAAATGAAATGGAATGTGATTCTCCCATAATTAGATAATTAAAATTTTATAATCCTTAAATATCTATTTTTTTAATAATCCATTAAGGAAGTATAATTTGAAGAAAAAATAAAGGATATTTACTACCAGCCTCCAACTCTAACAACCATTCTTCAAGAGGCACTAAGTAAGGAATAATAATTAATTGTGATGTCATATCAAAAATAAAATATTTTCATGAACACAAACCATTATTATTTTATGGAATATGAATTGCGTATTACCCCCATGACCTATATTTTTATGATTTGGATCAGAAATATATTTCCATAGAGGATGATGAAAAATATGATTAACTGGAAAAGTTTGAAGGGATTATGGTGGTTATTATTGGGTTACACACAAAGTACATATGACAACGATTTAATAGACCTTGGTATCAATGAAAAATAAATTTATGAGAATGAAATAGTATATAACCACATCATAACATAATTCCTTTAGAACCAGTGGCAACAACACCTATTGAAAAAAATAGGGAGCACACCTTCTCACATTAACCTCTCCCATTACACCTATTATCTTTATACATTCCATGGGTTGGGACACTTTTATTTTCTAATTGAAGTTTACATGATTTTTTTCCTCTCATTAGCACAATACAAAGTCAAATTTGGGGGTTATCACAAATAAACCTTTTCTACCATCAAATTGGGACTAAAACAGAATAACTTCCAACTGGAAAGAGTAAACCAATAATAATAACTCGAGGGTTTAGATCAAGTACTATAATTTATCAACTTTTTAATGTTATATTTAAATTGAATTATTTTTTATTAAATACATTTTTATGATTTTTCTCTAGTTTTTTTGTAGGATAATTGTAAAATTGGTTAGTAGATTACATAAATTCTTTCACAGTTCAAAATAAACAACATTGTTTTTTGGTTTTTCATTAGTTCTTTTAAGTTATCATTATATTTTTTTAAAATTAAATGAATTTTATTTAAATATATTTTTTGGTGAAATACCGAACCTCTATATATTTATTTTTTGTTTTTAACTTATTTCAATTTATTTTTTAGGAACATTGATATTCAATGAGTATTCAAGTTAATTTTCACATTTAATATTATTTTGAGAAATTGTCTTGATTTTTCAATAAATATATAATAAATGATTTTGTAAGGATACTTATTCATTGAAATTTATTTGAAATAATTGATATTATTTTTACATTTCTATAGAATCCATTGCAATGAAATATTTACAGAAAATATTTTACAAGGCTTGTGAGATATTTTTAACACCTTTGAAATATTCATAATAATACCCAAACCACGTTAAGTGAAATTGGAATTTTTTTGTGAAACAAAGCTTATGAATTAAAAATTCATGAAAATGGTTTTTAACAAAAATACATGATCGAGGAAATTCATAATATGTACTCATTTTTCACTTGAGACATACCTTTACATTTACCCATGTTTAGCCCTTATAATCGATGAGTAGACATATAGATTTAATAGAAATTACAAGATAGATTTTTCGTATGAACCATAGATCTTAAAATTATTGATTTATATTTCATGTTTAATTATGTGGGAAGTCCATTCCATATGATATTTGTAGGAAGTAATTACTTATAGGGTGTTGTTAGGTGTGTCAACATTTTGTACATTTGAACATCGGTAATAATTATTATAATTTATTTTTTATTCTTAGATCTAATTTTCCCCATTAAGAATAAAAAATGAAAAGAAAAAATAAAAAATAAAAAATTATTTAGTGTTCATAATAACATGTTTTTTCATTTTTTTACTAAATTTATTTGAAACCTCATCCTCCATAAGACGAATTGAAATTAAGAAAAGAAATTGAAAAAAAGGTTATTTTGGATGAAATAATTCCTTTCATTTTTTGTCTGAGTAATGAACCAACTCATAAAATGGGTTGTGTTGTGTTTAAAATATGTTAGTGGAAGTGAAAAAGGATTCTAATTTGTCTTCAAATGAATATTCAGGAATTTTATGTAATAATTCAACTTCCACATTATAACATTAATTGTTTAACTAAATTCTCCACCAAAATTTGATAAAAAAATTTTCTTGAAAAATAAAAATGGTTCACAACTTTTATTATGCCTCATTATGCGGATATATTATAATTTTAGTTATCATATATTGGTACATTATTTTTCCTTGTAAGAACAAAAATCCCCATTAAATGTTTCTTGAGTGATGGGTAATATTAAATTCAATGTGACATAAACGTGATTCATTCATGAATTTTTGTGAGGTTATAGATATTTATTAATGAGATATAGAAAATGAAAGGCTACTTAATCCATAAATAGGGCATGATGGAATTCAGATTTGGATAATATTTAATGTTTTTCTCACTCATTGATTTTTTTTTGGATTTTAATTTTGATATTTGGTGGTTGACCAATGGTGGAACATTTATGTGTGGGGTATTACTGAAGATAATATTTTCAAAATGATTACTCTATATATAAATATTTTAGTCCCTAAAAAAATATTATTTTTATTGTAATTTTCACATTTATGTTTTATAGATAATATTAGTAGAATATAAAGATGGAAAACTTTCTGAATTTATAGTGTATCTTTTATTTTAATATTTCTATCACAACATACTCCATAGAAATTAAAATTTTGAAATTAATTTTTTAGAATTAAATATTTACTATGATTCATTACATCTAGCTGAAGAAGGATTTTAATCTAGCAAGTTGAGGGACAAATAATGCTCAGAATTGGAGCATATAAATATTTTTATAGGTCAGATTAATATTGTATTTTGGATCATATATCACAATATACCCATATAAATGAGATAAAATATCACTTATCTATATAAGGGATTAATGTACATAGTTTCTGTCCATGTTCCTACTTGAGATTCATTTTTTCAAGACCATTAATGCAAATGAATCTTGAATTTCTATTCAAATAGTCTTCTTGAAAAAAATCAATTATTCAAATGTATTGTCATAATTTTTTTATAAATAATAAATATATCATCTAATTAGTGGGATACCATTAAAATAATTTTATATGAAATTTATATAAGACCTTATTTATATATTAGACCAATCAGTAGAAAAAATTCTTGATATTTTTTAAAGGATGGATTTTAGAGAAAAATTTGGTCACCCCTTATCTTATAAATTGTTACTTTACAAAAAATTTCAAAGGGTTAGAAATATTCAACATATTATTAGGGTTTAATGATCTATTATAATATTATAAAATTATAATAAATATTAGTTTTATTTCTCTTTCATTTTTTATCTTTTTTGTTTATTTTTTTTCTCCCTCCATGAATATCATCTCTGTGAAAATGGGTAACATACACTATTGAATGAATAGAGGGAGTGGTGTTTCTTTTAGTCATTATGATTCAATTTCATCAACTAATTTACTATAATTATTCAATTATTTGTTAATTTTAATTATTGTTAATGGTATCTATATTTTAACTAATACTTTTTTTCATTATTCATCCTTCCAAAATATTTATTTCCTTCAGTAAATAACTCATTAGAAAAGTAGAGTTGGCTCTATTATTTTTTTGTAAGGATTAATGTACTATTAGAAAAGATATTAATATAAACAATCTACTATTTTAAATAAATTATATTTTATTTTTCCCAATCATTATTGTTTCATGTATATTATTAATTTTTTTTTGAAATTAAATAATGTGTTTATATATTTATGTATTGGTTGATTATCAACTTATATATAATTATTTGTTTATTTTTTCCTTTGTTTATTTTTTTTGGAACTTTTACCTTCAATTAGTTTTTTTATTTAAATATTCAATTGAATTTTAGACTGTTTTAATTATTTTTGAAGAAATTTATTGTAATTGATTATTGATATAGAATCAGTTTATTTAAATTTATTTTATATAATTTTAATGTGGTTAATTTTTTTAAATATATGAAAATTAAAGAATTTCTCAAAATAATTTTCCATCCTTTCATGATATTCTAAATTCATTTTATATATTATTTCTAATACCCACACTTTCATGATAGAAACATGGAATTAATTTTTGTGTGATAAAAAACTAGTGATATTTATATTTCAAGTCAATAGTGTTAATAAAATATTTATGGTATGATTGAGGATCATCTTTATCAAGAAATATTTTTCACATTATAAATTAATTTATATCTATCATGGTTTATCCCTTACAATCTAGGATTTTTCTTATAGGTTTAGGGAACATTAGAAGAAGATTTTTCCAAATCTAACCTTACTCATAATATATTTCCATGGATATTTCATGATTGACTGTGGGGGTTATGATTTTTTTATTTTTTTTATTTGGGAATAAATTTTATACATATTTGTGTGAGTAATGCTAGAATTTTGGATATTTAAAAATTGGAATGTGTCATTATTTGTTATTCATTATTATTAACATCTAATTCTCCCCCTAAGAAAAATTGAAAAGAAATTGAAAAGTAATGGAAAAAGTTATGACATTGAAATCCATAATGTTATTGTTTTATATTCCATTCATTAAATTAATTTATATAACATCTCATCATCCATGTAATATGTTGAGAAAAAGAAAAATAAAATAAAAAAACAAGTAATGATAATGAGGTGAAGTAGGATGAAATCATTATTTATAATTATTGTCTGACTCAAATAACTTGTACCATAAAATAGGGGTTTTTTAAAAAATTACTAAAATTGAGTGAGGATACTCTTGTTTTTTAACATTAATATTCATTGATGGTACTTAAGATTTCAACCACCGATTTTCATATTTAAAATTTTAAATGATTTTCCCACAAACATTTATACACAGAAATTACCTTGAAATTTCCTCATGATTTAAAACAGTTTTTGTGTATCACAGTATATAGAAATGAAAATTATTATATGAAAATGGTGACAAATTTATTTTCCATATATGATCATATCTCTAGATTATATTTAACTTGATTGAAAGCTAATAGGACTTTCAATGTGAGGAAAGTATGATTTGGTCATGGATTTATTTTTAATCTAAATAATTTTAAATAGGTTGATGAAAATGAACGGAAATTATTTATCATGAATGAGATATTTAGGTAGTATATTTTTTGAACAAATAATTGAAATTTTAAAACTCATTGAATTAGGTTTTGATTTTGATAGGAATATTTGATTATTTCACGAGAGTGTAATGGTTATATATAAGGGATTAATAAAGATAATATTTCAACACGTTTTATTATACAATTAAAATTTTTATCCCATATATTATTTATTATATTGTAATTTTTCATATTTTTAGGGGTTATTTATTATTTTAAGATTTCAATAAAAATGGAAATTTCTTGGATTTTCAAGTTTTTTTAGGTCTTTTTTTATTTCAGGAAAAACGATTTCAAAACTGATTAAGATTTTTAAATTATAATTTCTAAATTAAATATTTATCAGGACATTTTTAATCCACAAATAATAAATGATAAATTGATTAATTTTAATTCCATATAAAGAACATAATTATGGTAATGAAATCTATGCAAAAAATTAGATGAATATTGAAGATAGTATCATGTCACATAAAAAACATGTCCAAATAGGAATAAATTTAACATGAGGAAAGAGGATTGGTTTTAGAAATTATCCATTATTGTTACATATAGATATTTTCATTACCTCACACTAGTCATTCCTAAACCATAAACCAAAGACGACCTATAGAATGTCCCAAAGTTAATTATTGATCCCCACATGCTAGAAACTAGTGCATGGACATCAAGGTCTATCTTTGGCAATGGTTTCATAGATGAATTTAAACCAAATAAATTGAAATTATAATATATATATATATAATGTAAACATTCCAACATATAATTAATAATTTTAAAGAAAAAATTTATAAAAGAAAAAAAACAAGTACATCATATAAGAGTAACCAAAGTAATTATAATGAGCATTATCTCCATTTTCCAAGTGGGAAACATCCCACCAGCACACCATAAGATTCTTAAACCCCATTAACTCAAATACCCACCCCCTTATAAAATCACATTTACCTTTCTTGGATTATAATAAAAAGTTCTACACACACCCTATGGCGTTTAGGTTGTGAGAAAAATAATCCTAGTGGGACTGATTAGCCAATAAAAACATATATGTTAATTACATTTTAATGGTATCAAATGTTAATTTTTTATCATATGGTACTGATTTATTGGATTTCAATTTTGAAAATCCATTCTCATCATTTGTGATATTAATGCCTAATTTAGACCAATTTAGGCCCAAAGATTCATCTGATTTTAAAGAATTTAATTTTCCATATTTTAGTTACATTTTTTTAGAAATTTATCTACACTTAAAAATGAACAATTTTCATTTAGGGATAAATGGAGGATTCATAAAGGATGATGGGGATATTTGGAGATGAAAGAAAATAATTCTAGAGAAGGCAGATTGGACAGTAGCCCACTAAAGAGAATGTGGGTCCCACAATACATTTCCACTAAAGAGAAACTTTTGTAGGATTCTTGAATATATATATAGGAACAAACAATTTTTTAGAGCTAGTTCTAATTCGGCCTCTATGGTGGTTATTAAGGCGGCCCAAATAGAATATCAATATCTGGGCCAGAATATACGGCCCATAATATTATCCCAATTAATCTTCTATAACACATGATCCACATCATTAAATTGGCCCAATATTTACAAACTTCTAGAGGGAATCGTGGGATACAAAAGGCACTTCTATGGACCACTGAGATTCAGTGATATGCTTGCCCATATAGGATGATCTTTCCGGGAAAGACAAGGAGGATAAAAAGTCAATGAGTGAATCAATTTCTCCACTACTTTGCACCACCCTAAGGCGTAAATTAATTAAATAATTTGGCATACATTGATTTATACTGGGAATAATGCTTCCCAATTTCCTATTTAAGGCATTGGAGGTCCGGGGAAAGATCTCTCTTGTTTTTTATGTAATGTTATTATTCCAATGTTCCTTTGATGTTTTCAATTTCCAAGTAAGATTCATTTTTTATTTCAATGTTCTAAATCAATATATTTATCTTATATTCTTCCCATTTCTTTCATTAAAACATTATAATCACAAATCATAGTGATATCTCTGGGTTTTGGAAAATTACTTCACACATAGGTGTGAATTTCGTTCACACACACAACAGAGTGCTCGATATTTTTGTGGTTTTAATTTATTCAATCCAATTATTGTATGCCATTATCCACCCACCATTGATAGTATACCATTAATGGAGTGATAACCCTTTAATGGGTTGATCATAAGAAGATTCAAAGTTTGGATTGAATGTTATTTTATGAATGAATTGTTATTAATTGGACATCAAATTAAAGACATAAATTCTTCCGTTATTTACACTCTTCATCATCACTGTGTTTGAGGAAGAAATATCCAAGTACTAAAATGACCACACACCTTAGAGAGATCATGAATTTGGTCTTATATGTGTGTCAGGGATTAGTAATTTAGTTTAGTTAGCATCAAACCAGAAAATGATGACGGTAGTGTTATTTTGATGAATGGATTCATCAAGAATTAATAAAACCAAAATTGACTAAAGAAGTAAAATTCCATCAATCCACCCAGAGCATAATCCTAAGATCATCTCATTTTCAATGAATTGAATTCACTTAGGTTTATTAGTATTATTTAATCCTCATGTATTATACCTCCTTCCCACATTCCGTGGAATGGAATTTGAGACGCCCTACCTTTACATCAAGGAGTTCAATGACATTGTTGAAACCATGTCTCCCCCACATCAACTAGAATCATCTAACATGAGGCCATTTCCAATTTCTTTGAATGATATAGCTAAAAATCAGATAAACAATTTGATACCATCATCCATCAACTCTTGGGACCAATTATAAAGATAATTATACAATAAAATACTTTCCCCACAACTAAAAAATTTCACATAAAAAGAGCATCCAAAACATTTTCAAAAGAGAGAGAGAGAGTCATTCTATGAAACATGGGAGAGGTTCAAAGATTCCCTAAACACAGTTCCACATCATGGTTTTTCTATACATGAAAAAGTGAGATTTTTTTATGAAGTGTTGTGCCCCGGGAACAAACAATTCATTAACATGATGTGTAATGGAACCATTAAAAACAATGCCCCAAATGATGCTCACGGGTATCGGAAAAGCCTGTTTGAACAAATCAAAACATGGGGACCTTCACCTTATTCTGAAAAGCCTCAAATAACTACTTGAATTCATACAATTAGATAATAGGAATTAATGAGGGCTAAACTCGCTGCACTCTTTAGGAATGTTGAAGATACAGACCTTAGGAAAGACTATGAAATTAAATCTGTAGTCCCTATTTGCACAATTTGTAAAAAACCTGACCCTAAGATAAAAAAATTCTCAACCATTTCATTCATCAAGGATGTTCTTTTAGGAGGACCCCCGGTGTAAGTAAATGATTTGAACTATCTGAAACCTCAATACAAAAACACCTTCAACCCAAGGTATAATGACCACCCAAGATTTTACTGGAATGATAACCAATAACCTTGCCAACCAAAGGGACAAAATCATTACCCCCATCAGAACTAACAAACCCTTAACCAATTGAAATCCCAACCAACCTAATATCAACAGACACCGGTCCATTTTCAATAAACCGTCCCACCTCCAGCATATCCCCTGGGGATAAACTAATCTTCTAAATCCCTAACCCAAACTGTTCCACAAAGCCTACTAGAAAAACTATGAAAAAATTGGAAAGGATGAACTCAGAAGTATCATCCCTAAAACATGATCATCATACCAAAAAAACTGGAATGGTACCCTTTCTTACACAATACATTCCCAAACAAACTGTAAGGGGAGAGTAAGGATACACTAAAAAAACTCATGAAAAACTAAAGGCTATGACTGTTTTAAAAGTGGGAAATAAATTAAGAAACCTGAACAACTCATTCAGAACCCATATGAGGATTCAAACATGGATGAAACATCAAATTAACCAAATTATCAAATTGAAAAACAAGATGACATTGTCTACAAAACAACTCTTCCAAAAACCAACCCACAACCTGCACCATTTCCTCAATGCATGAGGGAGAAAACTAAGCCTGAATTGAGGAAACATTGAGGGAAATCTTCTCAGATGTAAATTTGAACATTCCCCTTCTCGATGAAATCCAAACCATACATGCCTACTCAAAGTAACTTAAGGACTATTTCACTTTTAAAATAAAATTTTCACAAAAAAACCAAGTCCTTTTGGCTTCTAATGTGTGTACCACCATATAAGGGACCATTCCTCCTAAGATGAATGACCTGGGTTTACCTTGCATCAAAGTTGAACTAGGAGAGAGAAAATTTGTCAAGGCCTTGTGTGACCTAGGTGCTAGTGTCAATAACATGTCTTATGCTATGTAGTGCTAGTTAGGCCTAGAAGATCTCCATCCGGCATCTGTCACACTTCAACATGATGATCGTAGCATTTGGGTTCCAAAGGGGATTTTAAAGGATGTTCTGGAAAAGGTTGAAAATATCAACTACCTTTCTGACTTTATTTTCCTTGACCACCATAAAATCATTGTAAATAAGGAACAAAACCCAATCATCCTTGGTTCTCTTTTACTTGCAACAATCAACTCTATTATCTGAGTTTGAAATGGGATCATGACCACCACCTTTGGGAAAAAGAGTCTAGACTTCTACATCTATAACACAAGATCAAAATTAGGGGATGACGAGTACATTAATTAAGTAAACATGATACGAACATTTATAATGAATACATAGAACATTAAGGGGTAATTGATGGATCTTTAAGTCAGGATGAGATTTATTTCCTTTGTTCACATGAAGGGTGTTTATCTACTTGGCATGAATCATTTTCAAATTTCTATTATGATGAAATATTAGGTCAAAAAATAAGTGAACCCTTTCAGGAAATCACATTCAGGATGACCACTCCAACATCCTTCCCTAAATCTGAATAAGCCAATCTAGTAGCTGAAGCTTCTACACGTATGAAATCAATCCTATCTGAAACTCTAAAAAATGAAATTAATCTTGAGCCAATGTCCCTTTATTATGCTGAAATTTTAAACCAACCTGATCTTGAATTGATTGAACTTCCTTCTTCACTCAATTATTCCTTCCTAAGGGAAAATCAAACACATACGATTGCCATTTATTCTTCTCTTGTAGCCAATCATGAGAGGATACTTTTAGATATTAGTATGAAACTTAAGAAATCCATTGGTTGGACCCTGTCTGATATTCCTGGGATTATCCCACTTACCAGAACTCATAGGATTGTTTTTGAATATAATCCAAAGCCATGTCATCAACCTCAACTTCCACTCAATCCTAATCGCATGGAAGTATTGAGAAAGGAACATCTGAAATTGTTAACAGCTGGTATCATATACCCCATAGAAGAGAGTGAGTGGGTCAGCACTATCCAAGTGGTTCCCACGGAAGAAGGATTCGTAGTAATAAACAATAAGGATGGAGAGATTCTTCTTACATGGGCGAGTAGTTGCTGGAGAGTTTTCATCGACTATAGGAAGTTAAACTCATTTACCAGGAAGGACCATTTCCCCTTACCATTCATTTACCATGTCCTTGAGAGGGTCGCAGATCATGCCTTCTACGATTTCTTATATGTGTACTCGGGGTACAATGAAATTGAAGTCTCCCTAGAGGATCAAGGTAAGACTACATTCACATGTCCATTAAGTGCCTTTGATTTCAAACGCATGCCCTTCGAGTTATGAAATGCATCTAGAACCTTCCAGTGGTGCATGATGGGAATATTCTCAAAAATGATAGGGGATTTTCTAGAGGTCTTCATGGATGACTTCCCTATGTTTCGGGTTACATTTTAGGGATGTTTAAGGAATGTGGAGAGGTTCTTGTCAAGATTTTATGAAAACAATCTAGTCCTAAACTGGAAAAAATGGCATTTCATGGTTAAAGAGGGACTAGTCCTTGGACATCTAGTCTCGAGTAAGGGGATTGAAGTTGATAAAGCCACGGTTGACCTCATTCTTTACCTTCCATAACCCAGAACTATTAATGATGTAAGTTATTTCTTATGACATGAAGGTTTCTATTGATGATTCATCAAGTACTTTAGTTCAATCTCCGATCCTCTTTGTTCTCTCCTAGTAAAGGATGATCTATTTGTTTGGATAAAAAGCTGTGAGGGTTCATTCTCAACCCTCGAATCCTATATCACCTGTCCTCCCATTATAAAATCTCCAAATTGGAATTTTCCTTTATAACATAAGTGTGATGCCAATGACATTTCTGTAGGTGCTGTGTTAGGAAAATGTTGTGATAAAAATCCTTATGTCATTGATTATGTAAGAAAATCATTGAATGATACCCAAATAAACTACACCACCATAGAAAAGGAGTGACTTTCTATTGTGTTTGCCTTAGAGAAGTTTAGGTCCTACCTCTAAGGATCCCCCATCGTAGTGTTCACTTTCTATTCTGCACTAAAATACCACTTTCAAAACCACGATGCCAAGTCTAGACTAATTAGGTGGGTCCTTCTATTTAAAGAATTTGACCTCACATTAAAGGATAAAAAGGGTGTTAGAAATGTTTTAGCTGATCATCATATTAGGATGGAATTAAAAAACAACCCAAATCACCTTTCTATGTCTATATGATTTCTCGATGGGCACCTCTATTCAGTGATTGATTGCCCATGGTATGCCGACATGGCAGCTTTTTAGTTACATGAGTCATTCAAACATACATAGGGACTCATGTTCGAATGAAAATTACTTTATGATGTTAAGAACTATGTGTTTGATAATCCATAACTCTAAAAGTTATTCCCTAACCAAGTCATTAAGAGGTGTGTCCTAGAATCTGAACAAGAGTCTACTCTTAAATTTTTTCATAGTGAGACTTGTGGAGGTCACTTTTCCTCTAAAAAAACTTCTTCTAAGGTATTTCAGTGTGGTCTCTTCTGGACCACCCCCTCAAGGGACTCATACACCATTTGGAAAAGATTTACTAGGTGTCAACATGTATGGTCCATCACAAAATGGAATCAAATTCCACTCACTCCAATCTTAGTGATTGAAATCTTTGACTGTTGGGGAATCAATTTGATGGGTCCCTTCCCAAACTCTTGGGGGAATCTGTACATCCTTTTATCTATTGATTATGTCTCAAAATGGGTTAAGTACATTCCTAAAAATCCCAATATCATTAAACATTGATTAGATTTTTCAAGGACAACATCCACTCAAGATTTGTAATTTCTAAGGCTATCATTAGTTATAATGGAACTCATTTTTTCAATCGTCCATTCTCATCACTCATGGAAAAGTATGGAATTTCTCACAAAGTGTCCACTTCTTACCACCCATAGACCAATGGTAAATATAAGTTGTCCAATCGATAAATCAATAAAATTCTTGAGAAAACTATTAATATATCTAGGAATGATTGGTTGAGTGAACTCAAAGATTCTCTTTGGTCCAATTGAACCCCATATAAAACCATTTTTGGATTGTCCCCATATAGGTTGGTTTATGGTAAAACATGCTATTTTTTAGTAGAGATTGAACATAAGGCCTTTTGGGAAATTAAGAAAATGAGTTATGACCTCTCATCGGCCGAAACAAGAAAGAAATTAGATATCAATGAACTTGATGAACTTAGGATGGAGGATTAAGAAAATTCAAAGATCAATAAAGCTAATGTACAATCCTACTGATCAAGAAATATTAAAACCAAACACATTGTACTAGGTAAACAAATTCTTTTGAATAGTTCTAATCTTCATTTACATTTGGGAAAGTTGAGGTCTAGATTGTCAGGTCCATACATAGTGCATAAGGTGTACCCCCATAGGGTAGTAGAAATTCGAGATCACACCAATGGTCGAAAAGTTATTGTTAATGTCCATAGAGTCAGAACATTCCAAAAAAATGAAGCTGATGAAAACTTTTGTGAACCAACCTTTTATGAGGAAAATACTTAAATAATTAAACGTCTAAGTTGAGCAAGCAATATTAAACCAAAGTGTTGCGCGGGAGGCAACCCATGGATTTCCACTTTGTGAATAATATTTTATTTAAAATAGGATTAATGAATCATTTTGATATTTAAAAATAATTAAATAATAGACTGTTGACCTGTTATTCTATTATGAGTATGTATGAGAATGAAAGGGGAGCGCTATATTTATCTCTTTCATGTGGCGTGATTGTTTAGTAATACCATACCCAGGAATTTAAAAAGAATACAATGTATCCTTAGTTAATTTTATTTTTATGTGTTTGTCGGTTAAAAATGTAATAATAATAAAATTAAAAGGCCACATCGTAGGTCGTGGTGAAAACCCTGTCACATCTGGCGAAGCTGCAGGGATTCAAACCCAGGACCAAAGGGAGATAGGGGTGCACATTTACCACTGACCTACAACTTATAGTGTTTCCTTATTTTATAATTTTTATATATATACTTATATTGTACGAATTATTATTATTATATTATTAAATATATATATATATATATATATATTGATTTGTTTTGATTGTATTTTTTGGTTTTTTTTCATCCACTAGGGAATTCTTAGAGTGACATGGAGATCAAGGGATTAAAAGGGATCAATAAGAATTTGAACTACAACTACCAGGTGACTTCATTCCATGATCATCATTTTAAATTTCCTTTTTGAACTCCCATTCTCTTCCTCTACCCCCTTCTAAATTTTCATTCCTTAAAACACTGTGGATATTGTTATTTTCTGTTTGGGGGCATGAAATGAAAAAAAATAAATTAACATTGAGTGCATAAGAAATTGCGTGGAAGGAAAAATTTCATTATCCTTTAACAAGATAATAAAGTTTGAACACTTTGAAACTAAATATCAAATAATTTAGCATACCATGATTCTGATTTTAATCCATTTATATTTCATGTGAATAAATTTGGGAATGTGTGGTTGTTGAATGTGATATTTCACTGTTTATATTTTCATCCAAATAAAAAAAATCACAATGCATGTCCTTTGGATAGTGGGGTATTAGATGAAGTTTATAGGGTACCCAAAATAAATATCATAGGTTTGGTGATCATTTTAGTTTCAATACGAGTATTCAAAAAAAACAATAAATGTGCATGTAGAGAAATAAAATGACCTAATGCATGGATTTCGGCATTTATGGATTGTGAAACCATAGTTTTCTAGCCCAGAGATAGTAATTTTATCTCTATTTATGGTAATTTTACTTTTTTACTGAGTTAACTCGAGACGATGCCCGATTATGTGGGCTTCACTTAGTTCCCTAATGTCATTGAGCATGGGAGCCATCATCAAAGTCTCACAACACGGGTTGACTCTTTTGAGTTCAATTTCAATTACCATGGATAAATTAAAAAAAAATGAATTCTCATCTTATAATTGAAATGTGAATCCACCCCACACTTCCATTATTTTCCCCTTGAATAAAAATGAACCCCATGTCTTTTGTGACACACAACACACCATCATACTTTATTGAAATTGGATGAAATGTGGAGACAAATTTGAAAAAAGGAACGAGCTTGGGAAAGGGGACTTCTTATGAAAATATCTTGTATTAAAATATTTTTAGGGGTTCAATGATATTTTGGTATAAGGGTTTTTGGTGACCTTTGTGCATTAAAATGTTTTTGGAAAATGGAATTCGAATTTCATATTGTTGAGATACATTTTCCTCAGGACTAGGAAATCTTATATTGGGGGGTGTGATTAGCCAATAAAAAAACATATGTTAATTATATTTTAATGCTATTGAATGTTCATTTTTTTATATAATGGGCCTGAGTTAGTGGATATTAATTTTGAACATCTATTTTCATCATTTGTGCACTTCAAGCCTAATGTACACCAATTTAGGACCAATGATTCGTCTATTTTTATGGAATTTAATTATACATTTTTAAATTTGATATTTTTAGAAATTTATCTACACATCAATGTTAACATTATTTATTTAGGTATAAATAGAGGTTTCATCAAGGATGATGGGGATATTTGGAGATGAAAGGAAACAATTATGTAGAAGGCAGATTGGACACCGGCTCATTGATGAGAATGTGGGGCCCACAATATAGGCTCAATAAAGCCAAAATTCTGTGAGATTCTATAATATATATATTTGAACAAATAATTCTTTAGCAGCTAGTGACAATATGGCCTCCATGATGGTTATTAAAGCATCCCAAATAGAATATAAAAATATGGGCCAGAATCTGCGGCCCAAATTGTTATGCCAATAAATCATCTAGAACTCCAGATCCAAAACCTCAAATGGTCCCAAATTGTATAGACATTTAGAAGACATATGGGGATACGAAATAATCATCTATGACATACAGAGATTTGGTGATATTCTATCCCATACGTGATGATCTTTCTAGGGGAGACAAGGAGGATAAAATGTCGAGGGAATCAATTTTTCCTGTATATTCCACCACCCTAAGGCCTAAATTAATTTACTAATTGGGCATAAATTTATTGTGGCTCAGCATAAGGTTTCAAAATTTCCTATTTAGGGCATTGGTGGTGAGGGGGATGAGTTCTCTGGTTTTTTTGAAGTAATGTTATTATGGAAAAGTTCCTTTGTGATGTTTTCAATTTCCATGTAAATTTATATTTTGTATTTATATGTTCTTTATCAACATTTATATCTTCTATTTTTCACATTTCTATAACTAAAAAATTATGATAACAAATAAAAATGATATATCTATGTTTTGGAGAATTACTTCAGACATTGGTGTAAATTTCATTCACCCACATGGAGGAGTGCTTGATATTTCTGCAGTTTTAATTTCTTCAATCAAATTATTATAAGGGATCTTCCTCCCACCATTGAGAGTATACCATAAATGGAGGGAAATAAATTTAATGTGTTGATTGTAGGAATATTAAATGGATGGATTCAATGTTATTTTATGAATGAATTGTTGTTATTTGCCTATCCAATTTAAGACTTCCATTCTTCATTTATTTCCACTCTTCATCTTCACTACGTTTGAGGAAGCTAAATCCAAATAATAAAAGGAAAATATACCTTGGAGAGATCATAAATTAGATTCTATATGTGTGTAGGGAATTATTAATTTAGATTAGTTAGCGTCAAATCTGAAAATGATGAAGGTTGTGTTATTTTGATGAATGGATTCCTCAAGAAGTAATAAAATCAAAATTTCCTAGTGAAGTAAAATTCATTCAATCCACCTAGATCCTAATCCTAAGATCAACTCATTTTCATTGAATTGAATTCACTTAGGTTTATTAGTGTTCATTAAAACCAAATAAATTCAAAACCCTATTGGCCACTTCATAGAAAAAAAATCCATCTCATAGGTTGTGTATCTTAGGTATCTTCTTAGGTCTCTGTGTATTCGACAACCCAAGCTAGACTACAAGGATCATTCTACCTTCATATATTGGGTAAATTTGAGCGTGAACCAGGGATCCAACTATGCGTTTCTCAAATCATACTTATTAAATAATCAAAATGATCAATTTTTTAAAGAATAAATGTTATGATATAAAATATTGAAAAATTAAACAAAATTTATAAATTCACTCTATCCAACAGTGAAAAGTTTTTTTCCAATAAATGAAATTATAAATTCAAATAAAATTCTCCATTTATCATTTTAAATTAATGTATTATAAAGACACAGAAATGAAAATAATAATGGTTAACACCCCTTGTATTTTATTGGATATGGATAGCTAGTATCCTCACCCCATGTGACCAATAATGGCTATTGTGCACTAAAAACGTCACTGGAATGATGACATAAAGATACTAGGAACACCGAGATGTATGAACCAGCCTATGTTTTCATGTTATCTAGTCTACGACATGATAACCTAGGTGGAATAATAAAACCTTGATGTATGAATACCCTTGAGATGTGTCATGTAAACATGTCCATACCCAACCCCCCCATTAGTACCCTAGGCTACAATGTTCTTGAAATTTAATATAATTTTCTATGTCCAAATCAAAATTTAACAGACAAAACAAAAACCTTTTTTCACACCCAAACTATGCTATGAAGTCCAATTATATTAAACAAGCCAGTGATGCTTTGAAATGTACCTTTATATTTCATATTAAATATGGAGAAGAATTTTATATTGAGAACACCATATTAATATTTTAATAAATCAATTGTCTTTCCATTACTATTTTGAGTCGAAGTTAATAAATTTGAGAGAATGCTTTATTGAAAAGATAAGGACAATATATGAAAACACCCACCTCAAACACATGGTGATAAAATAATTCCACTATAGACACACCCAAATGGACTGAAGAGCTATTGGATTTAATATAAGTTCCTAAAAAATGAATCCCTTAACATCAAATTCATTTTTAATAATCCCATTCGAGTTGACAATTGAGAGAGACAACATGTTAGAAATATGTCAAAGATGTATGAAATGATCAATGCATACTCACTGAATTATACAACCTCCAATAACATGTATAATTGAAAAAACATTAAATCATAAATAGAACTTTTATATGGTTAATAAAAATCTAATATATGATTTTCATCATGAAAAAAATTAGAGACCTAGAATCATGAAGAATAATGTGTAATAATTATAAAATTCCTTTGAAAATATTAGTCCATCTCCCTAGTATACATTAAAATTGATATAAAAGAGGGATACAATCTCCAATGTTTCTAAAATGAGTCTCCTATGAAATTATTCTAATTTAATTAAATAATAAAGTGGAAAAAGAGACATGTTATCGGTTGAAAATATAAAATTAGAATTAATTAAAAAGTGTCACATGGCATGGCAATATTTTATAGAAAATAGTGCAATATCATCACAACCCCTTATAGGATATTGGAGGATGTAGATGGATGGGATTGGAATTTTGATAAATACTACACCAGCTATTATAAACACACATGTCTCACACTTAATGGTTTGAATATATTTCCCCATGTTTTGGGATAATCTTGTACCAATCAAGAGTCCTCCTAGAAGACTCCAAAACGTGCCACTTGGTTTCCTAGAATGACCAACATGGTTTTCCCTAACCCTGCACCAACCGTTCACTGGCCCATAAACTCTAAGAAGAAAAAATGTTTACAAAAAAAAAGTAAAATATTGAATCCAAAATTTATAAATTAATATATCATTACCAAAAATTGAGGTTGGGATTTAACTATTCTCCCCACAAGATCACTTTTTCCCCAATAAAGTCATGTTATTGAAGGTTAATCTAGAAAGAGATGAGTCCATTGATCCCTCTCCAATGATTCAAAATCCAACATCTTATGAAAATCTATTTTTTGACATAACACTCATACCAATAGAATAAAATTTTCATGAAAAGAATTATCCTAAAAATCAATAATCTACCTTACTTCCTCAACCACAGACACAACTAGTTCTAGAGAAATCTACCTCCAACTTAAGAAATAAGAATTATTGAGATGATATTTATTAATCTGATATATGATGAATAAAACATGAATAAATTTAAAGTAACATAGTAATTACAATGGATATATTACCATCACAATATTATCATAATTCATATATGAACTTATATAATTTTTTTCTAACTTACCATGCTTCTTATGTTGATGGCGATCAAACTAATATGATACATTCCAGAACACCTAGTCACTAATAAAAAATTAAAAATGATGAAACAAATGGTCCATGAATAAATTATGTCAACACGGGCCCATCATGAGTAGTAAATATACAACATGAATCTTCACAGAATTATTAGGGACAATAGTATGTCCCTCAAGAGAAGCCTCACACATCTCCACCAAAGAGAGAAGTGTTTTACAAGGAATGCCATACTAACCTTCAAAAGGATCCATTATGGTATATGACCAACAACTATTGTTATACTTTAACTAAAAATACACAGATGGATTCCCTGATACCCTTAAAATTTAGGAATTCAATAACATAGAATATTGTCCTGGATCTTAATAAAATACTTGTCTGGCCATCAGTATGACATTAGTAAGTCACTAAATATAACATAAGACCCCATAAAATACCATATTCCCTTATATAATAGAGAATTAATCCTAGTATCTTTGTCTAATAGAATAATAGATTACACAACATGAATCTTCATAGTCTTTTACGTGTACAAAATTCCCATATCCTTTATATCGGAGGTGTAATGAACTAGAATGAAGTTACTAATTTAGTAAACATATTAATTACCACTGTGAATGTGTTCCACCATTGGGGAGTATGCTGTTATAAAATGAAAATATCCATGGATAACTAATTTCATTTCAAAAATTAACAAGAAGTGGCTAATGATAACAAGAATGATTTTAGATCGCAGAAATAATCAACTATTATATATAACTATTGGAAATAAAGAGAACTATAAAAGACCTCATTCTTGACCATAAGAACTATTTCACTATTTAGTAATAAATATTCATCATACTGGGGTATATAAACCATGATGAACTATATAAATTCTTCATCATGGTCTTTCTAATAGGTACGAGACAATTTACCCACTACTAATGTAAATAATTCAACTCAATGAGATATGAAATATGGTAATGATATCCCCAATATATAAGGATCCCTTAATTTACCTAAACTCATCATCCTACTACTTATCCAAAAGTATTGACATATGGAAAGATGGAATTAAGTGAGTAAAATCCATAATCATACATGTCGCATCCTCCATCACCTCCAAGTTCATCAGTACAATGTTCCCCAACAGATTTCATTCGTCTTGTGACACCAAGCCAACGTGGGATGTAAATTTCTTAGTGGAGTCAAATAAAATATTCCCCATAATAAGGGTGTGTGAAATATCAATATATATTATTGGATGGTACTAAACAGATCATATCTACATAAGTTACATGTCATTCAATGATACGATTTTGAAAATATTCTTATGATCATAATATGAAGTGATCCTATCTCCAAAAGGCAGTGTTTTCATCATGTAAGTGAATGCATAATAATAGAGAGTTCATGACCATGAGTGAGATAGTTTATTAAATGTTGCTAAATATGGCAAGGGTTATATCCCACTACATAAACTTCCTATATAAGAACACAAAACATACCTAATCCCAATTTATATCAATACACCACATATACTTGACTCGATTCTTGTAAATTCATGATAGGAAGAGGGGAAAATATATTTTTTTCAATTCATCAATTGAATTAGGGAATTTTTTGTGCCATAAAAATTTCTCCCCCTCTATAGTAAGAGCTTTCAATTGGGTTCCATTTTTATAAAATCCTTTCACAGATTATCGAAAATGAAAATATAAACCCAAAATTTTTTATATCTCAAAGACATTTTGTGGCTCATTATAGGTAAAGATGGTCTTAACCTTCTCAATGTTAACTAATATTCAATGTTATGAATCCACATGTCCTAATAACATCACATAATAATTCTAGATGTCACATTTTGATAACTTAGTTGAAAAAAATATTTCAGATGATAGTTATGATTCACCAATTATTTTGACTAATCAGGATATCATCTACAAATACCACAAAAAAGTAGTTAATATACTGGTGTATTATATGGATAATTAAAGAAATTAAAACTACAGGAGTGTTATTCTTTAAAAATGGTTTCCCAAGATATTCAAAGTGGCCACACCTTCTTATTAATGTGGTATTCATGATATCTGACACCTTAATCCCTTGAACATGATAACCATACACTATTTTTATCTTAAATAACAAAATCTCACCCATAAAATGATCTAACTAGTATTCAATATGGTTTAAATGACATATATTCATAATCATGATCCAATTATGCTTCATATAATATAGAAAAATTCAATGAGCGTAACACCTCAAAATTATGAGAGATAAATTTTTTCAAAATAATTTACTATCAATTAAAATTTTCAAAACACATAACAATATGGCTAAATTTAATTATACACAACACTGATTTCATAATCCATTATGCACAATACTATGTGTAACATGAGTCACACAAAATGCTGATTTTAAACAAAATGTGAAATACTATTAAAAATTATTATTTAATAAAAATATTTATCACCTAACCATTGGAATAGTGTATATAGATATGATTTCAAAAATTATAAAAATATTTGGCTTACACAAGAATATTGAATAATATATTTCATTATAAATTAAAAACTATTTTAAAATAAAATAATTTTTTTTCTAAAAAAACAATTTCTATGCACACAAATGTGTTTTACATCAATTTTTCTTAAAAAGTGAATTATGTTTTTTAAATTTATATATTATATATTCAACTAAAAATTTAAAATTCATTTTTTGTGTTTTTAATAAAATCTATAAGAATAAAAAAAATTTATGCTTATAAAATACTTTTCTAAAAAGTCATTTTATCAATTTTTATTCACTTATTTTAAATTTTTTTTCAGCAGTTCTATATTTTTTTTTCAAAAAAATAAATATATTTTATAAATCATAATTTCAATATTATCTTAGGGTGAATGTTTTATAATTTTGTGAAAATATAACTTATTCGATGAATACTAAATAATAATGTTTTTTATAGATATTTTTAATTTCTCCTAATAAATTTAAAATTATATATATTTTTTTAATGTCCCTTTAAATGAATAATTAGAACAATTATATATCTAATAATACTATTTTTTCATTTTAATTAATTTCATTTTTATATTGGATATAAAATCTTTCTAAACGTTTGAACATTTCTTCATTAGAAAACCTCTTTATCCTCGTATTTGTGAGATTTATTTGAAAAACAATTTCTCCTACTTTAATTAGTTCAATTTTACAAATATTTTTCCATATTATAAATTGGTATAGTTTACATTATTTAAGAAGTTCAAAAAATGTTATTAATATAATTAATAAGAAAAAATTTAAAAATTAATAACCTTGGGTGAGAAGAAAATAGGTTTTATTTGGGAAAATTAAAGTACAGGGGTTAAATTTTCCAATAAACATTTAACTCACCCATTAAAAGCCCATATATCAACCATATATATTCTATGTTCGGGGATAGCCCACTTTGGATCATTCTGTGTTGTGAAAAATATAGGTAGACCTTTTTTTGATAAATTGTGAGTGTGCCACTCACCTCACTTATAAAGGGTCACACCCTCTTATATTCTCTTAAAACATCCCAAACTATATAGTTTGTAAAATTTCTGACTAAAAAAATTCCTTAATACTATTATCATATTCTATATTCCTTATTTCGTTCATAAGTCCAAACTTATACGTCTTTTGGTATAAACCTAAATAAGTTGTCTGAAGAAGAGGTAACATCCCCAACCGAACATTTTATTTTATTTATTCCTAAACTAGATTCAATTATAAATAATCCATCATGACATAATAAAATCATTTTATTACATATATTGATATATTTTTATGTTATGGTAATGTCCTATACATATATCATCTTCCATCAAATGGGATACAAAATCCTCAATTCTGTATATAGAGTATTACCACCTCACGAACCCATGTTATTCATTTTCCATCACATCCTCTCATGGAGAGATATAATATTTTATTTAATTATTGAATAGGGTATTTAATATACTATTATATATGTAAAATTATAATTCCATAACTACATTCATTCATCCAAACACAATAGTAAAACAATAAAGTTTCTCATGTGTACATAAGACTACCACCACGAGAACCGATAAGATGAGTTTTTTATTTAATACTTATTTGGGATGTTATAATGATGAATTAAATAAATATAAATTATATTTTTTATATAATTACAATAATATAATAATTATGTAACATATACCTTCTTACAATCCATTTCGTGGAGGTAATGCTAACATCCTTCATGTGTACGGTGGACTACCCTTTCACAAATTGTTGCTATTCATTATTCACATACGATTTACATGTTATATTATAAGGATAGTTTTAAATAAAAATATGATCTATATATATAAACCATAAAAAAAATATTGTAATGGTAATATATTATTTACCATTCTTTTATTCAATCTACCGAGAAAATGGATGTGACATTCATGCGTATGTACGACCTATAGTCTTCATGAATACTATATTTCATTTTATATATCAATGTTTTTTGGATTACTCTAAATACATATATAACAAATATATATGAAATTTATATCACATTTTATATCATGTATATAGTGGGACCATGATCATTGTAAGAGGATAGGAAAATAATAAATTATAACATACAAAAAAGACAATTTAGTTTTTATTTGAAACATGAATTAAAAACTCTTAATAAACAGGTAATAAAACGTCCTAAGTAAATAATATATAGAATGATATATATATATATATATGTCTATTTAATACATGTATGAAAATATAATATTTATTATATAAGATGTTCTAATGTGTATTAATGAATTCCAGACTTATTGTATGATATTTATAGTCCCCCTTTTATTTCATTGAGTCATATGAAAATTCACCACTCATATTTTTTGTTACATATAAATCCAATTAGAAATTTGATATCATGAATATCCTTATATTAATCATAATTAATGTTTCATTTAATGTAATTATTTTTTGGGGAATATGATTAAAAATGTTATTAATGTGATAAGGGAGTTTTCATCTCACTTTTATATCCATTAGATACATGCCATATTAACAACTAGTTTATTATATGAGGTGTATATACATTAAATGAATGTATTTTTTATTTTTATAATGTTAATTATGGTGACATACACATCCATTTTCGGATCTCTCCTTCATGTAAATTACAGTTCAATATATACCCAAGTGGTAAATGAGTTTTTCACAATTTTTTTTCATTGAATCATATGTTTGGTTATGAACCTATCTACATTTATGAGGTGTATATACATACCATTGGAGATGTAATATCATGAATTTAGTTAATATCATGATATTTTAGGTTCTATTTAATTTTATTATTTCATATATATTATGATTTAAGTTTAAAAAAGAGGTAAGTGTTTTATGATACAATCTAATCATTTATCAGGATTATTAATATTTATATTTTGTATTATGAACTCTTATGATCCATATCTCATGAAACTCATGAATTATGTTCTAATATTGTAATGTCATGTGAATATATGTTTTCCACTAATTTTATTCTCTTTACGTACTATATATTTTGAAATAATATTTTAATGTAAAATGAATTTATTTATCTCTATGGTCAAAAAACCTTTTTATTCAAAAATAATTCTATTTTTTTCAAATATTCTTATAACATTATTAATATTATTTATTAAATAATTTATACACATTTTTGATGTTTTACACAAATAATTGAAATGAATATTTATGTTTTTCCAAAATAATTCTTGTTAGTGTTTTACTAAACATGTAAAAGGAATCATTGTTTTGACATTTATGAAAAAATTGTATTTTCCACCAACATGTCTACACCATGTTTTATAGATTCCATTTTATTTTTAAATTATTATTTTTAAATTAATGTATTTAAAACAATTATTAAAATTTAATGTTTTTTAAATAGAAATTAGATTTTTCTCAAGAACTATTTGAATTATTTTTAAGCATTTTTGATAAGTTTACTATATTAATTTTTTAAAAAAGGATTTTGATATGGTTTTATGCTTTAAAAAAGTGTTCTTCAAAATTTTTAGGATTTTATTCTAATGAAAGGTTTCATGTGCTCTTTCAAACAGATTTTTTATGTAAGATTATATCAATTGTTGTTAATAATGTTTTAGTAGGGATATGATCCAATGATACCATTATTATTTATTCTATTAATAGTTAATGTTTATAATGAAAATATGTTTATGAAACCAGTTTCTATCCCATGGGTTAAAAACGAATAAATTCTTATCAAACATTATTTTTCAATAGGTTATGTTGTGATAAAAAGATGAAATGATTGTGAAACTAGTTTCTTTTCTACAGGTTAAGTTATGTGGAAATGTTTGTGAAACCTATATCCTTTCATTGGTTCTAATGTGACGAATAGTATATGATCCTATGGAACATTTATCTCTGATATTAATTAAGTTATGTTGGTTACATTATAACCAAGGACATATGATATGTTGTAACAATGGTTGGTTGTTTCATTAAAACGAAGATGATTGTGACCTATATCTCTCTCTAATTCATTGGATAATGGTTGATATATTTTGTGATAAGTAGGAATATAATGGATTTTCATCCAACTTTAGTAACGGTCTTTATCCACTATGGTAGTATTTAATGTAAAAAATTGACTAATATGATAGTCGGGGGGTGTAGACACATTCCACTATGATATTCTTTGAAATGAGACTTTACTAATAAAAAAATTATTTTCTATTGTTAAGTTTATTATTGAAATATATGTCCTATTACAATTATATGTTGTTATGGTTCATGTAATTTGATTACATTATTATTCATGTCTTAAAATTTTCCACGATTTCTTCCACGAATCATATTTATTATTTATAACACTAGGGTATGGTTTTCAAATTCTATTCTCATATTCTCATTATGATATTATAATGTTAAATTTATATCTCCCTTGTTTACCCCTACTAAGAATATGATCTAACCCTTTCTTATGTTTACATTCCCTAGGTTATGATGAAATGATTTTGGTAGCATACATCATAGAATAGTTTTATATGGGAAGTTATTTATTGGATACATTGAAGATACTTCGAGAAATTAGAATATATTTTGTATATTCTTCAATGAAATTATACCTTAATTATCATGATGTATTTGTTTTTATAATGTAAGAAATATTTTTCTAAAAATATGTAATATCTATGTATGATAATTTTGGGGGCCCGATAGTTGGTATCAAATGAAATGATTTTTTAAGATTTGGAAACAAGGATGAAAACCATTTGGTGAGATCAATAGAGATATTTCTAAGGATGTGTATAGGGATACGTCTAAGGATAAGTATAATGATGATTCAAAGTGTAAGAAAATTACATGTAATTTTTGGGAATGGAGAGAGAAAGTCATTTCTATTGAATTAATCCATGTTTAGATACTACAATAATATGTGTCTCTAGTATAGATGTACTTAGTGGATATTACTAAAAAAGGGAAAATTGATCTATAATTGATCATCACCTAGTGCATGAAAATGGTCCTTGTGGTGAATTATTATTCACAAGGGATATTATTTATATATTTAGAAACACTTTACAAACCATCATAATTGTTTTTAATAGATTATGACTATGAAATAACTAGGACAAACTTTTGGTATCATTGATTGAAAAGAGTGTGTCCTGATTTAGATATCCTATAAGTATGTTTACATAATAATTTTTTTGAGACTATTAATATTGTAAGTTACATTTTGATATTAGGTTTTTGTTCAATTTTAAGAACCATACAGAATTGAATTAACAAGGTATGCGATAGAGGATGTGTGGATGAGAAATAAAATGGGGTGATATTGGGGTTTTAGGATATTATTATTATTTTTAATTATTTATCACGGTATATGATTAACAAGATTCACCATTTCCAACCCAAAAAACTCACCAAATAATAGAAGGATATAGTTCATTTAGTGTTGGGGTGGTAGGGACCATGAAGGAAAGAAGAGTTTGTTTCCAATATGTAGAGAATGCGGGAGGAAGTAGTGTAAGTAATGCATCATAAGATAGATAATATGGTTTATGTGTATAGAATAAAGTCATTAAGTATGATATTTCTATGGAAAATTTAAATGTTTAGTTAATTAAATGGATGACAATAATGGTATCCCAAATGAATTATTAATTGTATAATGTTATAAACATGGATAGAATGTGATTTTTTGAATTGGTGTCCTAGGGGAAGGATCATGAAGAGAATTCATATGGTTATAGGATTACTGGTTATTCTATTTATTAGGAAGTAAATATGGACATCATATAAAAGAAGATGCATTAGGGAATATGTTGATTAAGCCATGTTAATAGTTTATGATTGCATTTGAATGATTGATATTTATTGGTAATGAAATTTATGATTTAAGAAATATATAATGATTACATTGTATAAGTTTTTAATTAAGGGTTTTCTAGAATTTTTGGAATGGTTTTATGGACCTAGAAATGGGATTTCATGACAGGGTTATATTTTATGAAATACAGATGACTAAGAAAAGGTAACCATTAATATGATCATAATGTCAATAAAATGGTGTTTAGATTGGATGAGGAGATAATTGAAATGTATAATATAAATTGTATTGTATTGATGTATATATAAATGTTATATTATTTGTTGCAAAAGCAGTTCAAACTATAATTAGAATATTTTCAAATAATATTTGATTTATAGAATATATTAGATAATCTATTAAATTATTTAATGAATGATGAAAGAGTTGTTTTTTTAAATAAAGAATGTTGTCCTTATAGTTTTATGGTAATTCAGGACATTGCAATTTTCAGTAGAATATATCATTAATGCATTCAAATATTTAGTATGTAATATTAAGAGAAAAATGTTGTTGATAGGATATTAATGAAATCTTTATTTTTGGAAATTTAGTTTCCTTATTTCTAGGTTTTTTATATCAATTTGTGTTATAGGCAGAGGATACATATGGTTAACTATTCATGTAATGCATTAATTATAATTTATGATGTTATTGGATAACCTGTGCTAAAAATTATGATTCGATAATATCTAGAAATAGAAAATTGAATTATCATTATTATTTGTATATTATAATATTTTAGTGCATCATTCATGAAAAATTAATCTATTAGAGTAAATAGATTAACTAGAAATTGATTGAAGAATAACCAAAGGATAATATTATTCTCATGAAATGTAATTAAATCAAGTAACTAGTCCTTATCAAGAAAATTACCATACTTTAAGAAAAAGGATCTCTAATTAAAATGTCCAACATTTATGATCATTTCAAATGAAATAATTTTCATTTCAATTGTGACAAATTTATTGATTTATGGTCATTATCATTCTCCCAACCATTCCCATTATCACTGTCTATCATTATATTTGTGTTAGTATTATCTTTTTTGTCCATGTTTTCACGTCCTACCAATGTTATCCTTTTTAGAAACTAAGTTGTGTGTAATTTTATATTACCATGGAACATCCATTTATCTATTTTTAATAGGATGTTTTGTTATCCCTTTTAAAAGTGTAGGTTTCCCACAATGTAGATTTCAAATGTTAAACCCCTTTTATGGAGAACATGTTCAAATTGTGAGGACACAATTTATTTATGGAGGTATAATGAAACACCCTGAGACATAGTGAAATATTTTTTCCAAGTATATTTAATAAAATTTATATTCTAAATTAAAAAAACTCAAGTTTCACCTTGAATTAATTGAAACAATAAGTATAGCTTTCATTACATGAAATAATTATAGTTTTTTCACTGGTAGCATCAATTTTTTACAAAATCGAGAATACTATTAACATTGTATTATTCAATATGGTAGAAAAAACCTAGAATTTAGAATGGTGCTCATGAATACTATTAAATAAATTACTAAAATATATGGTTTATCAATTTATTTAAAATTATTTCATTAATTTACAATTAATTATAAAATAAAATAAAAACTATTTGAAAATAAGGTAATAATTTGAATGGAAAATAATTTGTGTGAACAGAGACTCATTTTAACTTAGTAAATAAAAAATTATTATTTTTGAATGATTTTATTTATATTTATAATATAAAAATTCAATCAATAGGTTAACATCTATATTTTGTGTTTTCTAGAGAATATAGAATAATAAAACAAATTTTATAATTAAAAATGGAATTTTCTAAAATAAATTTCTATTTCTTTTTGCACAGTTATTTAAAGTTTAATTTTTCCACTTTTACAAAACATGTTCAACAATTTGAAATTAAAATTTCAAATAATTTTTTTAATTTTATATTATGATTATTTTTTTATCTTTTTTTAGAAAATATTTTTTTTCTGAATAGTTAATAATACTATTTTTTAAGAACTTTCAGTACTTTTTTATAATTTAGAATCAATAATATTGTTTTAAGATGGTGTTTAAAGTAAAATTATTCAAACTAAATATTTATTAATCCAATTAATTTATTAAGAGAAATTTAAAAATAGAATTTTAATATAAAATATTTCTTAATTATTGAACATTCCATCTATGGAAAACCACTTTCTTGCGACATCCACATGATTAATTTTGAAATTTATATTTTCCACTTATGTGACTAGAATTTTTGAAAAATTTATTAGATAAATTTACTGATAATAATTTATGTTATATTATTTATTCCATTTAATTTTTACCAAAATGAATAGTTTAAACAATAAAAATTAATTACCATGGTTATGAAGAACATGGTTTTACTCGAGTCACACTAAATGGATTAGAGGTAAAATGAATAAAAAACTATACAAATCCATTTTTTTGAAATATTTCAACCTTATCTATTATAGGTTATATGATAGAAACATTTAATGCCTTTTGTAATGTGAAAATTTAGGGTACATATTTTTCATTTCCAATATTACAAGTGCACTACTCACCTCATTATAAAAGGTCACCTGCTCTCACCTCCTCTTCACACATCTAAAACCCCTTGGATTAGAAAATACATTTCCAAATAAATTCATTAATTACACCCTATCATAATTGTATAGTTTTTTTCATAATGAAAACCACATATTCCTTTTGGAACAAATGAAAATAAGTTGTCCAAATTACAGGTATTTCCCCAAATGAGCGTATTTTATTTATTCCTACACCTTCAAAAATATTTATTAAAATGAGATGATATTATATCCTAAATATATTAATTATAATTAAGTTTTTTATGTTATGGGAATGAAATATATGTATCTACTCTACCATCAAATGGGTCACAAAATCATCATTCATGTATCTGGTAGACTATCACTTCGGGAACTGATGTCATTCATTTCCCTTCAGCACCTCTAATTGACGGATATAATGACAGATTTTCTATTTATTTATAATATTAATGATATTATTGTACATTTTTAATTATAACACAACATATACCTTCATTCCCCTAATACTATTTGGAAAACAATAATGTCATAGGTGTCTATGGTGGACTACCGCCCCTTGTACCAATGTGGTGTGTCTTTCATAATTTTTTTACAAGGATTATCATAATAATAGATAATATTAATATATATTTTTATTTGAAATTGTTATCATAATTATACTCATAGATTAATTATATCACTTATAACTTCTTAATTTCCTTTATTTGGGGGATACGATTACATCATTTGTGTGTATAGTAGACTATCGCCACATGAAGTGATGTAATTAATTCTTCACATATGATATAAATTGAAGTTAATAAAGATAGGTTACAATAGAATTATTATATATATACACCTGGAACAAAAATATCATGTAATGTTAATATATTATTTAACTTTCTTTTTTTCAAGCCATCATGAAAATGGAATTATCATTCACGTGTTCCTCGTCTTGCTGTCACCATGAATGGTGTATTTCATTTTCAATCACAAAATATTATGGATTAATATAAATTTATATGGAATATATAAGATATTATTATCAGGGGTAACTTTATTTATATTATGTAACCATTATAAATTTATAAGGATATAAAAATAAAAAATCAAAACATACACGGAAAACCAAACAGTTATAATCCAAAACATGATTTTAAAAAGGAATTATTATTTTATTTTTTAATACAAGGTCATATGTAAGTAATATAAGGTATGATATATATGTATGGTTCTATATATTATATATAAGAATAATATATTTATTATATAGTAGGTTCTAATTTTTATGAAACAAGTCAATACATAGGGTAAGTGATTAATAATATCACTTTTATTTACAGGGAGACGTAAGAAATTTAAACACAAATTTAATTTTTCATGTTTATATATTAAAACAATGACATTTAGTATCATTGAAATCATTGTAATAATTTTATTTAATGTTTAATTTAATTTATCTTTTTTAGGTATTATAATTCAAATGATTACAGAAGTACTAATGGGTTTTTTGATTCAATTTTATATCTGTGTGATACATGAAATATTCACGACTTGTTTCATATATGTGATGTATATACTATACATGATTGTATTTTATATTTATTATCATGAAAATTATATATATTCACATTTCCATTTAGTGAACTGTATTTCATAGGTTTTACAATTTAAATAATACCTTGATGATCATGGATTTTTGTCTCAATTTGATTACTTTGACACATATGTCATGTTACACACATATCATATTTTTTGAGGTGTATGTACATTCAATTTGACATTTAATATTCTAAATTTACATATTTTTACTATATTTTATATTTTGTTTAATTTTATTCTTTCATGGGGATTATGATTCAATGTTACTGATGTGGTAATAGTTTTATAAGATAATATAAATATTTATCAGGATTCTGTATGTGTATACTAGTGGTCATGAAATATAATGATCCATATATAAGAAACTCATAAATGTTATGATCATCTATTTATTCAATTAGAATACACGTTTTCATAAATTTTTCTCCTTTTAATTTTCATTATTAATTTTTTTAAAGTAAACAAACTTTATTTCACTCTTTGGTCGAAAAACCATTATTAATCTATTTTTTTCTAAAATAGTTTGCAATTAAAATTTAAATTTTTAAAAATTATTTTCAAAATATATTTTTACCCACCATTTAATTTTTTAGAAAAAAATTTAAAGGAACCTTCATGCTATTTCCTAAGAAATTCCCACTTGTATATTATTAAAAATATGAATCAAACCATTCTTTTAATGTATACGACATGAATGGTATTTTACTTGAATAGGACTCAACAATCTTTTAAATCATCATTTATAATTTTAAATGTTTATTTAATGAAACTATTTCTAAAATAATTTATATGTTTTTAGTGATTTTAAAAATTTTATTGATATTTTCCACAATAATTTTCGTAATAAATTTTTAACAAATAATTTATGAGTTTTAATTTTATTTAAAAAAATTATTTTGAAAATGATTTATGATTTAAAAACGAATTTTTCAAAAATGAAAGTTTTCTTTCATCAATAAATTTTCCAAGTGATATTTTAAAATCATTTTCTATCTAAGATAACATCCATTGATGTTACTTATGCTTTACTAGGTTAATTATTCAAGGACACCATTCTTATTATATATCTAAATGGTTTATGTTTATGATGAAAGGTTTTTCATAAATCTCATTTCTCTTCAAAAATTTATAACATGTTAAAATCATTTTGAAACCCACTTATATTTCCATGTGTTATGATATGATGAAATTATTCGATAATTCTGAACCATATTTCAATTCCATAAGATAAGCTATGATGAAAATGTTATGAATTTCATTTCATTTCAAGGGGTTTGATATGATGAATGATATATGATGTTGAGGAACATATATGTATGAGTTTCATTATTTTTTGGTTAATATGTAAGAACATGGGATGGTGGATAAGTTATGACCATGGGTGGTGGTTACATTATAACAAAGAACAATGGATACATTATAACCTATATGAGTTGGACCTATATCTTCTTACAATACATTTGTTACCTATTGATATCCCAGGATATAAATACGAATGGAATTGAAAGTGAACCTAGTTATGTAATTGGAATTTGAACACAATGATAATCCTGTGTTTTTCCCTTGACAACTATTATAGTTTGGGGAGTGAACTCATTCCATTATGTTAGTTTTGGAAATTATTCTTGACTACTAATGAAATAATTTTCTATTCTCATTTTTGTGACAAAAAATATATGTTGAACTCCTGTCACACCCTGACCTTAAATAATTAACTATTTTAATTAATTAAAGTATCACTTTTGATTTATGGTTGTCGGAGGGTCAAATTTTAAATCTTTGGAATCTCTTTATCTGTTACACAGTTAGATGTCATGGTTAGTAGTAACTGTCTAGGGCATGTGTGAGTGCCCAAATGAGATAGTTGTGTGGAACATGGCTTTCACATAGTCTATTAAACCGTGTGTTAGAAATGTGAGTCTTTTTTGTGATAATGAAATGTCATTTGACTTTGTTGGAACATGATTTATCAAAGTGTACATGTATAATAGGGGTAACTATATGGAACCTCATGCCATTCCAGTAATGACATAACAGTTGGCACACAGTTTGGAATATCTTACGCAAACTGTTTTGATCCCCCAACATTTTTCGGGGTTTTTCTTTATTTTACCTCTTTATTTCAATATTTTCAGGTTATTTGTTCTTTCTATCTTCTTCCCTATGCATCAATTGAACCCCCTCCCATCCTCTTCCTTATCCATTCATGACACCCTTCTCTCAATCCACCTCTCTGTGAAATTGTTTCTAGGATATCTGCAATATTAATGGTCTTCTCCCTAAGGCATAGCCTCTATATCCATCCTTTATCCATATTCAGTGGGGTTTCTTTTCCCCCTCATCCTAGCCATATCGTTCAAACCCTATTTTAGGTGGTATACTTGCTTTTGGATACTTCTCCAGTTTTAGGGTTTAGAATGGGTCTCCCGGCACTTCTTCATATGTGTTTTGATATCCATATCTGATGGAGATGCTTCTTGGACTATTTTGGTCCTCCTCCATGAATTTTGGTGAGGTTTTACTTTGTTATATGTTTTTACATAATTTATAAATTTGGATTTTTATTGTTTTAGAGTTCATGGTAATTCTTATTTAGTTTGTTGGACCTCACTATGGTGATCTTCAGTTTCATTTATCAAAGGAAACATATGGGAATATTCCCAGGTAGTAATATAAATATTTAAGTTGCCCCATTAAATATATTCACTCATGGTTGGCTGAATATATATAATGGGGCTAGGTGTGCTTATGTTTATATATGAAGTTTCATATGGATGTATGTTAAAAGAGTTGTATGAACATATAAAAATTTATGTAAGGATCCCCTTGAACATATCTGGCTATGAAAATTTGTACATAGGGGTTAGGTGTGCTTACATAAAATTGAATTTGAATACACCTGAAAGTGGTCACTCAATGTTTCAATTTTTCATTGTCTTGAGTAGTGCACCTCGAGTTTTTCATAGGTTACCTATTTCAAGGCCTTTAATTTTAATTTCATAATTCATTTATTGTTTGAAAATGTTTTATAAATACTAAATATAATGTATATTCTATGAAAAGAGATGGTTATGCTTAGTGTTATACATTCATTATTTTTCACATTCACCATCATGTTTTGCCTTGGTAGTCTTTATTAAAATATAATTCCAATCATATTTTAGAATGATTTATATTTTAAATTCATAAAATAGGTTATTAGAATGTTTTTGGTTGGGAAATTGTAATTTCAAAAGATGTTGATTGTGTGTAAAATAGTTTTCTTGTTGACTTTAATGATGATGGGTTAATGTCTGGTTCTTAAACATGGAAATTTCATGTTTGGGAATGCGAAAAAAGGACATGGGTTTTGGTGTGAATTCTAGATTAAATTGTGTTTTTCCTTTCTTTATTAGGTTGATTTTATTTAGTAATGGTTTCATGATTTTTTGAAGGCGTGGTTCTTTGGTTGATTGATTGATCGTTGAAATGGTTTCAAAATTAAATGTGGTGGGTGGTTGTTTTTTCTGAAGTTAAATTATTCCTTTTAGAATAGTAAGGCCCAATTGGCACATTTGGAATGATTTATAGAACCATAAAACCAATATTAAGTCATGCACCATTATTTTAGGAATAATATTTTTATGTTAAATATGTGATTTATGATATTTGCATACTGAAGAGGCTTCTTCATTATTATGTTACTTGAAAAGGGGGTACAATCAAGGGGGTAGATTGGTTGTCACAGGTTGGATGTTTTTCTAGGCAAATAAAATTATTTCTAAATAAATTATTTCTTGATAAAAATTCATCACCATTTAAATTGGATAAATGATAAAAACCATGTATCTTAGTGGGTGAACTAGAACTGGTACGCTAGTTGATTCAGAAGGGCTGAGGAAGAGGTTCTTCTAACAGTATTGTTACTACAACACTAACTAAACATTTTATAAAGACCACTGTAATCTTTTGATGGGATGTCATTTAGTAGCTCTTTCATGGTTAGATTGTTATTATTGGCTTATGATTTATAATACATAAGAATTTTGGGAGGGTTTCTCTCTAGTTTCTCTGCATTGAAATGTTGTTGGTTGTTTAGTTGGGGGATTTTGATCCCCAAGTTATAAGATTTATGGGGTTATGCTTGTGTAAATTACCTATTGCTATTTCCCATGGTGGTATATTGTGACATGGCTTTTTATGATGTGGTCCTCACCATCAGTATGCGGGGGACCTTGTCTACATAATTCTTATGATGTGATTTCCCTTTTAGTTTCTTCATGATTGTTTCTTCATTTGTTAAAACCATGTTTTAATGTAAACTTGTTACCACTAATTTGAATAATTTACACATACATTGGAACTATTTTAGAAATGTGATTGAATGAAAATGTGTTTTCTTATAAATTCATGATTTTTACTTGATTTTGAACAAAATGGAAAAACATAGTTTTATATTGTTGAGTTTTTATACCAGCATGACATATTATTATTTTTAATGGTAAGTAATTGGGAAGAAATTATATCTGCATTCCAATTGTGTTTTAATACTCATGCCTATAGAATCATTTTTGTTTTTTAGAATTATGGTGGTACTTATAGGATATATTTGGTCAGTGTGGGATGAATTTGGTTTTTTTGGTCAGAGGTGACCCATCGGGCCATGTAGAGATATGTTCAGTTTTATTTATTTCGGTTTATCATGTTACATATTTTTTATTATATTAATTTTTTTATTTTCCATTTTTAGCGGTCAAATCATTCCCAATGGATTTATTTGTGGCCTAAAATAATTTTCCACCTTGGGAGGATCTGGATTTCCTCTTAAGACTTATTGGGGATAGTTTGGGAGATCAGTTCAGGGTTGACCCATGTTTGTTTGTGGCAATTCAAATGTTATGAACTCAAGGTTCATCTTCTTTTAATCAAATAGGATTCTTGTCTTATGAACATCCAATATTTATTGCATGACACATAATTATGTTCAAAGATATGTTGGATGTAGTTATAAAATAAAATTCTTAGGTCTTATAACCATCTGATAATGTTATATTGATACATACATTATTTACACATAATGATAATATAAGCTCATCATTTCGTATGATTTCATTCCTATAACACCTTGAGATTTTGTAAATTATTTTTATCCTATAAATTAATCTTTATGATATATTTCATTTCACATAACACTATAAATAGTAATATATATGTATATATATATATGTGTGTGTGTGTGTGTGTTAAAACACTTTGTCAAATATTCCAATCACATGGAATACCAACTTGTCATGTGCTACCTGCAACATCGACTTAGAGTACATTACACACAACTCTGAGTTTCTGAAAAGCATCATTTTATTAAAAAAATAATGATATAATTATAAAATATATGTTAAACATAGATATTTTAATTTTAATAATATATTTTAAAATATTTTTTATAATGTTTTTATATAAATAAAACATATTTATAACGAAAGATGTAATTTTTTGTACAGCACATATGTGTTTAAAAAAAATCTGAACTACACTACACATCCTTCTATAAAAAACAATAAAATTAATTTTAGACACATAAAGGAGATAAATTTGATAAAATAAACATCAAATTTGAATTTATAATTCCAAAATTATCTTAGGGTGATTATTTTGGTTTTTCTCAAAAACATGATTTTTTGCTGAATATTGAATATACTGTTTTTTAGTTAAAAAACAACATTTCGTTTAAATAATTATTAATGCTAAATTATATTTTAAATTTCTTTCAAGGTAAATTTTTTAAAATTATACATATATTAGTAAATTTTATTTCATTTTAATCAATTTCACTTTGAAACTAAATATAAAATCATAATAAACAGTTAAACTTATTTCTACCTTTAAAACCGGTAATTTCATCCCACATGTAGGATTAACATTAATCAAATTTTTTTCACTTATGTGATTTTAATGTAATTAAACTAAAATTATCCATTTTAATAAGTATTATATTTTGAGTCTAATAATATCAATGTAATTTGTAACCAATAATATTAATAAAAGTGATTAAAAGGAATCACAATGAATATTGTCAAATTAATATTAAGTATAGATTAATCCTTTATATTAGTGGCCCAATAAACTATAAATGTATAAAAACCCATTTTAGATACATATTTAGTTCATACACCTTCAACTATTTTTTATATTTTTGCCTGTTAGGATTTTTTAGGCAAGAACATGTGTACAATTAACATGTTCTAAAACGTTCCAAGATAGTCTTTTTCCTTCATTATAAAAGGCCACCACATCCCTCATATCATACCACATCTAAACCCTATTAATTTCAGAAAATATTTTCCCAATACAGTTCCCAAAAATCCTCTCTTCATCCTAGAAGCCTTAACCTTGGCTGAAGGTAATCCAAGGAATCCTTTTGGGACAAACCAAAAGGAGTTACCCGATTTAGAGTTAACGTCTTCCGTCAAGTTATTTTGTTTTATTTTATTCATCCACCCCATCCACCATAATTATTCCATTATTTTATAACAAAAACAGTATCAACAATATATGTTAATTTTTTATTCTAATGGTTCTACATAACATTACACAGACCTATATCTAATGGGTAATCAACATAGTATTTATGTGTTTGGAGAACTACCGCCTCACTAAACAGTGGTTGTTCAATTTTCCTTACATCCTATCACGGTGGAAATTATGATGGATAATCTATTTATATTTGTTATATATTATATTTATTATTTATTAAGTCTTATTTATTCCTTTCACAACACATATCTTTTTAATTTTTGTTTTTTGTAAATGTGATAATTTCATTTGAGAAAGTGTGGACTACCGACCCCTCAAAGCGATGTGAATCATTAACAAATGAAATGGAATGTATTAAGGATAGTTGTAATGAAATTATAGGATAAATATAAAATTATAATTATAATGTAAAAAAATAGTATACATATTTACATATATTTCATTTTCTTTCTTTCTTTCAATACGAGAATTAAAACGGAAGCAACATTCATGCGTACGTACCACTTACCATCTCCTTGAATGACGTATTCCATTTCCTACATCAATATTATTTAGATTATTATAATAGAATATATTGTATATAAATGATATTAATATCATGGATCACATTCTATAATAAATATATAAGTACATGGTCTAATGTTATAACAAATTTAGACACATGTGATTAGCAAAGTAAATATTATCTGAATTGAAACCTTAACATAGGATTGTTTAATATATGGTAATATAAGATATTAATAAAACTATATATGGTATTAGATATAATAATATGGTTCTTTAAAATATGTGTACTAAATTTATATTTATTACACAGGTGGTTTGAATGAGTACAATGAGAGTCCAGATCCAAAGATAGGGGATTTAATATCATTTTTTATTTTTGTGAGATACGTGCTATGATCACCACTCATTCATTCTATGGGGTGAATTTATTAGAAATGATTATAATCTTTGTATCTTATTCTTACATTTATGTATATTCACATATCAATTATATTGTCTTTATTTCATGGGCCTTATGATTCAAATGTCACTAAATCGATCGAAATGGTTTTTCCATAATTTTACTTCTTTGAGACTCATGTTTTTTTATGCACCTAAATCCATTTTTAGGTTTATATATTCCCATTTTAAATGTTATATCAGGAATTTAATTTATTTAATGTTCATAAGTTTCATATAACATCATTTTCTTATATAGATAGTATGGCCGCTTGTAACAAAGTGGTAAGATTATTTGAACAATATCATCGCTTTTCATGATTGTTAAGGACTATGCTTCATTGATGAAATTTTATGATCCATATATTAATAAAATTCATGAATTTTCTTATCGTATGGTTCTTGAATATATATTCATGTATTCGTACCTGTTTTATACTCATTGTTACTTAAGATAGTTAATAATTTTTTTTTGAAATCGTGAATTTACACTCTCTTCGGTCGAAGATCTATGTTCCTTCAATAAAAAATGTTTTTTAAAAGGAATATAGAGAATATTGTACCATTATTCAGAAATATTTAAACTAAATTTTTAACATTTTTTATTTTACCAATATTTTCAAAGGAATCATCTTGATCCTTTTTTATTGAGGTGTTTTTCTATCCTTTTTATCATGAAAAAGTATTGTACATTTTACCTTCTATGACATGTACCAATTTATCCAACATCAGTATAATGTATCTTTCTTCCCATGTTTAATAAATAATTTTAATGATGTTTCTTTAAAATATATTTTCAATGAAATGGTATTCAAAATGATTTCAAGATTCTTATATATTTTTTCTATGAAAATTGTTTTCAATTTTTTTTCAAGATTCGTTTTAATGTTTTAAATGAAAATTGTTTTAAAAATGATTTCAATCCTCAATTATTAGTTGTGAAAGTATTTTTAATGAAATGATTTTCAAAATAATTTAAATATTCATTAATATGTTTTCATGTAAAAATGTTTTTAAAACAATTTCATGATTTGTTTATATGTTTACAAAGTATTTTCAAATAAGTGGTTTTAAAAACATTTTCAAGCTTATTTCATACATTTATAAGTAAAAGGGATTTCAAAAACATTTTAAATCTTCATTTATATGTTTTCAATGTGTTTTCAATAAAAAATATTATTTAAAATTTTTGAAGATTATATTATAAAACTTATGAAAATTGTTTTTCAAAATGATTTCATGTATTTGTTAGGTATTAAAGGTATTTTATAAATAAATGATTATCTAATGGTTATATGTATTAAAAGTCCTTCTTTCTAATAAGAATGTATATTTTACTCAAGATATGTTTTTGAAAGATATTTCAAAATTAACTTCCCTCTATGTTGATATTTGATGATGTTATTCATGCCCTACAAGGAAATTATCTAAAGTATCCATTCATATTTTTTATATAAATTGGGTATGCTTAATGTCATGTTTTTTATCAAACTCGTTTCTTTTTCACAGGTCATATGTTTATGAAATCCATTTCTCTTTCACGAGTTATATGTTTATGAAAACAGTTTCCCTTTTATAGGTTAATCGTTATATGAAATAGTTATTAAACATATATCCTTCTATAAAGGTTATGATATTTTTACATGTTTATGATAACTATTTCATTTCTCAAGTTATTCTATGACTATTAATGATATCATGGAACATTCATGTATGATTTCATTATGAGGTATGTGGGACTTATATCTCACTCCAATTAATTTGGAAAATATTTATATCTCATGAGATACACAAGTTTGGAATGAGAAATTAACTTGGTTTAGTATTATAGAGATAGAATGGTAAGTGAAATCGGTTCAGTAATAAAGGGTTGGAATAAGGGGTGAAGTCAGTTAAGTAATAATGGGCTATAATGGTGTGTCTACCCAGTTCAATAACGGTTTCTTCCCGTAATATGGTACCATCAAAAATTCCTAATCTACTACAGAAATAATTATATATGCTTATGCATTTACCACAATTCTATGTTTAATTATTATGTTATGATTTCATGATTTAGTTTATTTATTTCATTATGATGCATGTCTTACGAACTACTAATTATTATTACCACCTATAATATTTATGTTGTGATATTAAAATTCTATACTCAAGTTCCGTACCATTTATTTTATTTTATGCATATAATTTCCCTTTAATTACCCTTAGTGAGAATATTAGATCACCCCTTTCTTATGATTCCTTTCCATATAATATAAAGAAGGGTTTTAGGTATAAGTAATAAAGGTGGATATATTTATGGGGGATGTTGAAGATATATCAACATGATAAAATATTTTATTTCCATGTTTCCAAAGAAACTAAACTATTACATTCCTCAGGCATGTATTTTTGAAATATACTAAATATTCATCTAAAATGAAGTAATTTTCATGTATATCAAGCCAAGGTCTCAGTAGTTGTTATCAAAGAAAAGCTTTAGTCATCCTTCAGAAATTATGATGATAAAATTTTAAGGATATCCACTGGTATATTTCTAAGGATATGTCTAAGCATATCTCTAAGTATAATTATAACGATGAAATAACATTTAGGAAAATGTCCAATACTTTTTTGTAAAGGATAGAGTGAGTGATTTCAAAGAAATTCATCCCTATATTGATACAAAATGTGGATTTGGCTCTGTCATAGATGTACCTATGATTAACAACTACAAACAATGTTTCATACTTAACTTAGTGTAATGTAGTATAAGAAAATGGGCCTTGATTCACACCTTATTTGACACTCCTGGGGGATATGATTTCAGAATTCAAAATCAATTCAGAAACCATTATGAAGTATTTAAATATATTTTTCATATTGAAATCCAAGGATGAACCAAGTGTGTAATTGATTAAGTAAGGACTCACTATTTAGACATCTTATAAGAAAATCATTTCATAACTATATAGTTTTTTGGTATGATATGTAATTATGATAGTATGATTCTAGTTTCAGTCAATAGTTGGAACCAAAAGAAAAAGGATTAATGGTGAATGTGATGGATGATTTAATGATGAGTAGTCAAGTGGGATTATCATTGGACTGAAATATGTTCTGATCATGAGTAATTAGATTTTAAGGAACCTTATTAAAATTTCATACCTTAACCAACCCTCTAACTTACCAAGGAAGATAAAGAAGTATTTTGTTGAGATTTTAGGAAATGAAGACCATAGAGGAAAGAAGATTCAGTTTAAAATGTGTCAAGAATGTGCAAAGAATAACCTAAATGAATGTCATAGAGGAACAAGAAGATATTCATTACATTTTAAAAGGACCCAAAGTATGTGTCTAAAAGGAAAAATAAAAGAGTTCAGTTAATGAAATGGCTGAAAATGTTGGCCTCTCTAAGTCATAATTGATGATTATGTTTTTCATGTTTGGAGTGAATGGTACTTATGCATCTAAATGTAGTAAGAAGAAATATTTAAAAGGGAAATAGAAATATGTTGTCAGTAATGGATACATTTCTGATGATGAAGATACTAGTGATGAAATGTGAAAGGAAAAAAAGTATTGTGTAATATGATGAGGTAGCATTGTTAATGGAATATAAATAATGTGGAATAATCAATGTTTTCATGTGTTTGGAATAAAAAATTATGTTATATAAAAGATTAAATATACAATGATTATTCTACATCTGTTTTTTTATCAGTATTTACATGTTTATGTTGAATGTTCCTGATGGACTGTTGGAGTGATTTAATAACAATGTGGTTTTTTTAATAAGGGAAGGTAAACCTTAATATGTTATTTATGTTATGAATTTTTTTTATGAATAATTAAATTAGATAGTATTGATTACCTTGGAACTATGTAAGGACTGGTTGAAAGGTGGTTTAGGATATCAATGATGAAGGTTATCACTTTTTTTGATTTATATAATAAATCCAATATACATTGGAATAAAGAGGCTTGTATTTTTTCGAAAATTATTATTTTTAATTAAGGTTATTAACCGGTTTCAAGGAAATATATGATAAAAGAATTCACATGTTTTGAATGTAAAAATAAGTTGTAATTTTATTTATATGGGGATCAATGTTAATCTGATTTTGTGACCCTTTTTATACTATTTTTTATTTTAATATTTCAAATGGGATATGGGTTAACCATTCATGAAATGTTTAAGGTAAGCTTCATAGGTATTATTTATGTTTTAAGATTGTATTTGAAACTTTGGTTATATGGATATTTAGTGATTAAACTTATTTCAAGGATGTCCATCTTATTTATTTTGGAAATTATATTAATATGGTTTTACAAATGGACATAATTTATGTCTTGTGACAACCAATAATGTCTAGAATGGACGTAGGTCTTGAACCAACTACTGAAGGATGATATGGGTTTCATGCTTACAAGTGGCCTATGTGATATCATGTTAATATATAATAATTTTTTATGAATAATAGTTTATGATGAAACAATAGTGTAAAATTTTATGTGTGGAGATTAATGAATTATCCGTATTTAGTCTTAAAAATAATTATAGAAAAATAGTTTCAAACTTCATTCTTTTATGATCATTCAAAACTGCTAAAAGTTTATTTTAGAACTTTTGGAATAAAATTTAATTTTTTGACATCCACTACATGAAGTAATGGATGAATTATAAATTGATAAAATCATAAGTAAATAATGATAATTTTTTATAAATATAACATGTAAGAATATTTACTTATATTGTTGGTCAATAAAATAATTACTCAATGTTATGATAACAATCAAAAGAAATTGTTTTGTCCTAATACATTAATTTTTTTGAACCATAAAAAGTTAAAATTATCAAATATTTATGCCATTGAGGGCCTTGAATTTTCTATGATCATTCATTTGTTTTTGAATTATGACCTCAATCACTCTCTATAAATATTTATGCTTTTCATCTATGTCCAATAATTATTCACAACCAATGTTTTCCTATGTGGGAACCTAATTATATGTTACTTTGGTTAACAGTAATGGTTCCAACATTTCATTTTTATGGGATATTTTAGTATTCATTTTTATAATTTTTATTCCGATGAATTAAACATTCATTTACTAATCCTTAAACAACCCAGATGAATATCATGGGAGGAATTCATTTTATGGGGGTATAATGTAACCCCCCCCCCAATATTTTTTGAATTATTATTTTTTGAATTAAATAATCCTTTAGATATTTTTCATTTCATGTGAAAAATTAAATAGTTCAATATATATATATATATATATAATAAAATACTAAGATAACCATTCCTTTCATATGAAATATATACCAGGCTTTACCTACCCGCAACACTGACTTGGGGTACATTACATGAAACACTAGGTTTCTTTAAAGAACAAAGTGAATATTATCTGAAGTGAATTCTTAACATAGGATAGTTACAAGGTGTGTAAAATAAATTCATAATAAAAAACATATATGGTATTACTTATAAGTATATGGTTATGTAAAATATTAATAAGAAATTTATATTTATTATATAGGTGGATTGAATGATTATGATAAGAGTCGATACAAAAGTTAAGGGGATTTCACCACACTTTATATTTATATGATATATATATACTATGTTCGCCACTCATTCATCCGGTGTGGTATATATACTAATAATGATTGTATTATATTCATATTATAATTATATTTATTGTCATTTCTCATATCCATTCTATGATCTTTCTTTCATGGATTTTATGATTCAGAAGTTACCAAATCATTAAAATAGTTTTGTCTCAATTTTCCTTCTTTGAGACTCATGTTTTGTTATGCACCTAAATTATCATTTTAGCTGTATATACATCAATTTGACATGTTATATCATTAATTTTGTTTATTTAATGACAATTTATGCTTCATTTAATTTTTTTATATCATGTAGAGTACAATCCCATATTTCCATGTTGTAATATTTTATTGAAACAATCTCATAGGTTTTCAAGATTGTTAATAAATATGGTTCATTGATGATATTTTATGATCCACCTCTCAATAAAATTCATGAATGTTATTTACTATAGTTATTTAATATATATTCATATATTTGTACCATTTTTCTACTCTTTGTTACATAAGATATTTCAGAAAGAGTATATAAGAAAGCCCGACATTTCCTTCTCTTTGGTTGGAAATATATGTTCCTTCCAAAAAAAGTTTTTTTAAAATGTGTTTAAATGAATATTGTATCATTATCGTAAATATTTAAAATGAATATTTATATTTTTTACCAATCTCTTTAATAGAATATGATTATCTCTTTCTGAAAGGTGAATTAATATAATATTTTTCTCATTAAAAAGGAATGAACTTTTTATCTCATGTGACAAACACAGATTTATCCACTCTCAATACTTTGATGCTATATTTTATTGTTTAAAGGTTAATATTTAAGATAATTTTTTAAAAATATATTTTTAAAAAATGGGTTTCAAATTTATTTCATGATTCTTCTATATGTTTTCAAGGAAAATTATTTCCAAAATATTTTCAAGCATCTTTTATATGTTTTCATGGGAAACATTTTTACAAATGATTTCAAGAATCATTTATATTTTTTCAAATCATTTTGAATGTACATATTTTCCAAAAAAATAAATCTTATTTCATAGTTTTTAAGTTAATAAGGTTTTCAAAAGATTTTAATGCTCCTTTTGAAATTTTCAATCTATTTTCCAATGAAATGGTTTTAAAAAATCAATTCTCTTTCATATGTTTTCAATTAAAATGGTTTAAATTTTCTTACATTACTTTATTATAAATTTTCAATGTTTTTTAGACCAAATGGTTTTTAAAATGTTATGAATCCTGTTATATATGTCTTCACTGAAAATCTTTTAAAACATATTTCATGTCTAATTTATATGTTTTAATGTTTTTTTTGTATGATAATTATTTTAAAATGGTGTTATGTATTGAGAAAATTCAAATAAGAAAAGATATTTTCCACAAGAAACGTTTTTGAAAGATATTTTAAAATAATATCTATTTAAGATGACATCCATTGATGTTACTCATTCCCTTCTTGGAAATAAAATAAAGGTTTTTTTTATATGTTTCTATGAATTATTTTTCTTAATGTCATGGTATTTATCAAAACCATATATCTTTCATTGGTTATATGTTTATAAAATATATTTCTTTTTGATAGGTAATATGTTTATGAAATCAATTTATCGTTCAAGGGATATGATTTAGATGAAATTGAAATGAAACCTATATACTTTTTTATAGTTTATAATATATTTACATGTGTATGATACCCATTTTATTTTGTGGGTTATGATATGATTGTTTATGATATTGTGGCACATTTTGTATGATTTTATTATGAGATGGCTGAGACCTATATCTCCCTCCAATGAATTGTGAAAATATTTATATTCCATGAGATAGACATGGTTTAAACAAGAAATTAAGTCGGTTCAGTATCATATGGCGGGAATGGGAAATGAAATTGGATCACTACTTTCACTGACCACAATGAAAAATGGAGAGTTGCTCCATGAGCTTTTCCTGTCTGAACATTAACATTTTCCATTTCACCGATATACACAGCCACCTTCCACCTATGGAATACTATGATTGGAGATAATCCTCCCAATACCTTGAAATACCTAAATTTGATATATTCCTCTTGGTCCCTTTCACATTTAATGAGTTCAAATTCTCATCATCAATTCCTCACGTACCTTTTGTAGAATCATTCCTCAAGCAAATCATCCAAAACCTATCACCTCACTCGTATGCCAAGATCCACTAGAAAGGTCTGATCATGCATTAGTCCTAAAACATTCCATTTCTAGGAGCCTTATGCTTAACAGTCTTATCAATATGACATTAAACTGTCACACACCCTATATAACAAACATAAGATACCTCTTACTCCAAAAAAATGATTACTTATGCACGAAGCATAAGATTCCAACAATCCTCTATATATGATGATAAATTTTAGTATGACCTATCAATCAATTATAGGGAATATCTTGTTCCAAATAAGAGATGGATTATGTGACAAGTATAAGATACCTCATCCCATGATTACAATGGAATAATTTTGAGATCATTTGAATCCGTTCAAGCATTCCATCACTTTTTCTAATGTTTTGCATTTCCTTCATTAAAATATTCTATCTCTTTCATTTTTTAAAGGTAACACCTAATGGATCGGACCCATGCCTCCTTGGCTCACCTACCATCTTGGGCTAAGGCCCTAGAAGTCAGTGGATGACACTTCGAGTTTGGTCTTTTTTTCAATCACGGTCAGCATTCAAACATCATTTTTTGTACTCATTTCAGGATAACGTGATATGAATGATGTGTTTCAAACACTATCAATAATTATCCTCCGTCATAATGACATCCTCACTACAATCTGAATGTCTGGAATCAGATTCAAACTTTTCATCTCTTATTGTTCATACTGATTCCATTGCCATTGGCATTATCTCGTTCCTTCACTATTGCATAGTTGTAGGCCTCAATTGTATGCCTCAACCAACCAATTAGTTGGGATGACCTCATGGAAAGACATGAGGAATACCATACATGAAGCTTCCATGAAAATCCCCCATTAACTTTTGCCACTACATAGTGGCACTCTGGAAACATCCATGCATATGCCAGATTCACCATTTCCACTCCTTGACGAGACCTGAGAAACATCCATGCCTAAGCCCCATTCACCATTGCCTCTACTTAGCAGCACCAGGGAAACTTCCATGCGTAAGCCCAATTCACCATTTTTCTCCGTATCAGCACCATGATAGCTTTATTGTATAGTCCCCATTCACAATTTCATCTCCTTAGTGGATCCCGGAAAACATCCATGTGTAAGCACCATTCACCATTACCACTCCTTAGTGGAACTCAGGCAGCTTCCCTGTATTATACCCAGTCACAATTTTTTCTACATAGCATAACCCGAGCAGTTGCCAAATGTAATCCCAATTCACCATTACCACTCCTTAGAATCACCCAAGAAGCTTTCACATGTAAGCCCCATTCAGTATTGTCTCTCTTTAGCAGCACCCTGTATGACATAGCACATAAGACCTGAGCCCCATTCCAAATTACATGGACTTTGATCCTTACCCTTTCTAAAAAAATTATGTAGGAAGCCTCCCTAATGTTCAATCCCAATGCACTTTGGTCTCGACCACTTCATGTCAGTTCACCTTCATCCCTCCTGACGTTTAACTAGATCCCCCATTCGTAACTATATTGACTTTGATCCCTTCCCTTTCCAAGTAAGGAATGTAGGAAGACTCCCTATGCTTCATGTCCAACACCCATCGATCACAACCACTTCACATCGATTCTCCCTTATACTACATGACATTAAATTGTGTTGACCTTTCATCCCACACAACATTAAACTGTATCCATTCAAACTATGTGGGTTTTGATCCTTGTCTTATAGGAAAGGCATGAATGAAGCCTCCATGAGGTTCAACCCCATCCAAAACAGTCTATTGTAGTCCCTATCCATGGTTAATCCATTGTAGTCCCCATTCAGGGGTATGTTGTTATAGTCCATGGGAAATGGTAAGTCATTGTAGTATCCAACCGATGGTAAGATATTGTCATACAATTCGTTTGGACACACATATCTGGTTCATCCCAATGGTGTCAGACCAATTCCCGGGCTACTAACCACACATAAGCCCCAACATGTCATCAGTTCGCTGTCCTCTACAGACACCCGGATTCCATGCCCCATCCTGAATTACATGGTCATTGATTCCCTGGAATGGGGATATGTAAGAAGCCTCACTAGGGAAAAATATCATCACCCATGTCTCATCCTCGTCTCTTACTTGAGCATCTATGTTTCGGGAGGACCATTCCCCAACCTGGTGGTTCCACTTCCTCTAGGTCCCATCTATGCATCCATTTTCACAGTCAACCTCCTCAGGTGTCCCATCACCCCACAAAACAATGTAGACTTTGTTTCCTTACCAAAGGGATATGTAGGAAGCCTCCCTCCGGTTCAGGTCCAACACAACCATCATATTTATGTCAGTTCCATCCCATTCCAAACATCCACTCCACTCAACCATCCATTATCTATATTGATTCATACATGGCCGCCACATCCCGGTGAGATCATTTCATCCATCCCACCATCGTTCCTTGTAGGAACTATGCATATGACCATGAATAAGACCAATAAAATTCACTACCATCCAACTAATAGTATTCCTCTTACTATGGGCCTCCATCCATGCGTAATCCCCAACATGAATCCAGGTCGTTGTCCATTTTTCATACGCTGATTCATCACCCATTTGATATAAATGGGTTTTAGACTTTGTCTCGTAGTCCTGGTAACTAAGAAGCCTCCTCGAGGTTCAATCCTTGCCAATGGTAGTCTTTAGATCCACATTTCTGGGTTACACTCTACCAGATCCGCCATTAATGGTGTTCAGATCCTCTTTCGTGGTGTGATATCATCCCTATTTGGTGACATAACACCCTAGGTCTTCTCTCATTGAGAATTATGATCCATCCATCCTGTTTTCTCATTTCTTGGGTGAACACTCCCGGATCCTCCCTCTATCGTGTCCAGATCAGACATCATATTGGGAAATCTACCCTCCATGGGACACACCACCTCATATCCATCCTCATTGGGTGTTCTGATCCATCCATCTAGTAAACCTTCAATGTTCTCCCTCCTAGGGATGTACCAATCTGACTCACCTCTATGAGGCCTTTTGATCACTCTCATGACATCTCCAAAAGATGTTAAACTTACATCTTGCCTCGTCTTAATCAAGAGATTCATGAGGAAATCCTTAAATACACACATGTGGCGTAACCGTCTACACTAGACGTTAAAATCACGACCTACCTCAAATTAAACATGATATTGCTGAGGAAAACCTCAGAAGACACGCATGTGGAATAAGCGTCTTTGCAAGACTTTAATCTCATGACATACCTCATGCTAAACATGGGAAGCTAAGGAAAACATCAATGACATGCGTCCAGAATAACATACCCCGTAGCCAATGTGGGATGCCTCAGGTTCTATGCCTTTGAGATTACCTCATTTGAGGAATAATATCGGTTCCCCTGATGTTCACACACCCAAAGATGACCACACATTCCTGATGATACCATATACTCCTACTGAAGGTTGATACCCTATCAAGACCCCCTGGAATGACCTGTCCGGAGCAGTGCAAGTAACCGACGTCCACAAAGATATGGTACTGGGAACAAGATTCAAGAACCATGACTCAAATCTATGAGGGAGACCTGGACATGGTGAAGAATTCTAAGGAGGATTCCATAAAAGGAGTAACCAACTTCCCATCATCCTGTTTCTATTTAGGAGAAAATGTCCCTAAATAAAAAATAGATGTCACCCGCCTTTGGAAATCAGAAATGCGGGGCAACAGTGCATCAAATTATCAATAGATAGATGTACGCCCCTAAAAATGTCAAAAACAACTACCCCTCGGTAAATCACTATCAAAAAAACATCCACATATAGTATCCAAAATGGATTTATTTTTAGAAAAACTACATAATCTCTACCAAACGAATAATTTTGGATTTTTTTCAATGCTTATATTTATCCATAATGTTGTGAATATAGTTATATTTCTTAATATATGTGTTATTAAATATACATCTCATGGATTCTTCTAAACATCCTCTATTACCAATTATAAAAACCATAACTCTCGAATCCTAGAGCTAGTGGATACTTTATTACATTAACATAATATACCAAGAATCAAATCTCAAAGGATTTAAAAGTTTATTAGCCTTGAAAAAATAGACACATACATGAAATCCAATTATAAATGAAAAAATTAAATACACAAACAAATATTTTACAAAAACTATTATTTTTATATCATATCCCTAAATATCAATCCTAAAACAAATACCAGCTCTTGGAGAAAATAAAACATAATAAAGGGGTGAGATCATATTATCAGTAAGGGAATGCATATATTGTAAGATATAATGAATAAATAAGAATGATCAATATGGTAAGGGAAATACTAAAATACATTCTATTTAATCACTATATATAACATAATATGGTAGAAATAGATTATGAACAAATAAAGACAAATAAAAAATAACACGAACTCAAAATTTATCCACAGATTTTATAACTGATCTATTAATCACAAGGAATCATTAAATAATCTCATACTGAGGGAATGCCTGATATGGAACATTTAAAACTGTAAATACCTTTCACAAGATAGTTAAAGTCTATTAGTGGAAAGCCATATAATATGGCCAACTTATTTGTATCATGGGACCTATCGACCCATCAAGGGGATATCTATAACTAGTACCCACTGATAAAATACTATGTTCAAGGAATTATTCGGATTAATGGGTTGAACCATAATCCACATAAACTTTCGTATTGATTGAATAACAAATGAAATGTTAATATGTGGACCAATCATTTAAATATAATCATAAACCATCTAGAGTAATATGGTAAATTATAATAAAATTGTACATCCTCAGTCAAAATGATCATAAAACATCCAAACAGAGAATATGGATGATTAGAATATAATATATCTCTAACAGATCATAAGTACAATAATGGTTTGATGTCATTGATTATTAAAAATACAATAAAATACAATTAATAAAATTTTGAGGAAAATAAAATTTTTATTATTAATATATTTTTAAAATAGGATGTTCAAAAAATATTTACAAAATATATTTCATTGAAAATAACCATTGAAAAGTTTTAAAATTATCTTTATAACATTTTTTGTTCATGATAGCAGCAAATTTTGTTAATTCCATACATTTAAAACAATGATTATTTTCTCATATTTGAAAAAAAACGAGGATTATTTCGTGAATGGAAAGAATATTCCATTATTTATTTTTAAAAGGTAAAAATGGATTAAAAATTAATCATTAAATCAATTAAAAAATTTTAAATTCATTTTCTTGAATCATAGATTGTGATGAAAATTGATTTTCAATCTAAGAGATAAATAATGTCGGATTTTCATAAAATCATTTTCTCAATAATTTTCACAAACAAATATTTAAAAAAAGATACTATTACCAGAAATATCTTAATAATAACCACAATAAAGTAAAATTTATTTAATTTATGATATATATATATTATATATTTCTTATAAGGGATACTTAAATCAAAATAATCATGCATAATGATGAGATTTTAAAATAAACACTTTTCACTTTGGTAACATCTAAATTGTAAGAACCAAAAAAATAAATAATCATAAAATGAATATTTAAATTTCGTGATTGTATAAAAATTAAATATATAAAATATAAATTTTAAATAATATACACAATTTAAAGGAATATGTGGTGAATATGGAATATGACACCCAAAAGTAAAAGTGAGACAAGAAACCCATACCTCATGTTCACCTGTCATTGTATGTGTACAAACCTCATGTATAAAAAAATATATGTTTATTATAAATTTATTATAGAAAAATAATAATATATATAATCACATATATTATTTTCTTATAGTATTTTATCTTTCATTTATTAACAATTTTGTGTTAAAATCAATATTGTGGGTGATAATTGTTTTGTGTTCATCTTTACCGTAGTTTTGTAATTCTGGTCCTTTTAATTTTATCATTTTTCGATCATGGACATAATTCGAAACAAAATATAAATATAATAAATAATTCATTTTATATGTATTTAATTTAATATATGAATGTTACATATAGGGAATATATTACACAGTTCATAGAGATAGTAGATTGTACTTACCCATAATTATATTTTAATTTTTTTCTCGACAGATGAAAAAAAAAGAAAAATGAATTTTAAATAATCTTTTTAGTATCTTTATTATTTCATATATGAAATCTTTATTAATCAGGTACATCCTTATAACCCTCTATGTAAAAATTAAATTAAAATCATATCACATAACAAAGTAGAGATGGTAGTCCGCACGTATGCATAAATGACATTATTATTTTATAACATATTGGATGGTTTACAATTTATATATGATATGATATTTAAAGAGATATTTTTAGATAAAAAGTATCACTTATATATTAATTTAATTTAACTTTACAACCTTTCATGATGATATTCAGTAACAAATATATCACATCGCTTGGCAGGGTGACTGTTCATCTAACAAATGAGCGACATTATCATATCCATCATGGAACAGAAAGTAAGATGATATATGTAATATTATAATTAAATACATGTAATAATTTCATAAATATATTATCAATATATTAAATACATAATTATATCCATCCATGAATTTTTATGATAGAAAATGAATTACAATGGTTCAAAATGAGGTAGTCTTCTATTCCAATGGTCAATGGTTCAATTACCTATTTGATGGAAGTGGAGATGGATCATGGAAATAAAAATAAAATAATAAAATCTCAGTATATGTATGATAAGTGTGTTATTATATTATAATAGTTGAATAAGGTTTGAGGGATGTGTATGAACAAATAAAACAAATGTGAACAACTAAAAATTTTACATCCTCTTCCAAGAGCCTCTTTTGCTTTATTTTTAAATCCTTTATTAAATGGATTAATAATTAATCTATGACCTCTATGATGTGGTAAGTAAGTAAATAATGAATTTTTTTAGGTATTTCATGATGAAAATAATTTTTTATGTATGAATAGAGGAGGACATGGGGTGAACTTTTATATGTGGGGAGGGGACACAAATATAATATTTGAAAAAAAAATAATACCCTTGGTTTCCTCATACAATGAGAATCAAAAATAAAAAATTATATAAACATAGATATTATAGGGTCTAAAATTGACCATATTGTGGGTTTTTGAAAATTTTAGGTCATTTTATCCCTTATCCTGTTACTTTTACCCTTAGTAAAGCCATTTTTACATTGAGAACATAAATTAATTATAACTTTTTTTATTATCAATTATTGTAAAATATTAATTTTATGATATAAGATAACAAAAATTATTCTAATTTAACATATTTATCAATTTTATTAAATTAAATTTTTAAATGTTTTTGAATTTAATTTTCAATTAAATTGTAGACGTGATGAAACTGTGGGTTTATTAAGGTAAAATTAGAAATCTATTGAATGATTTAATATTTAAATTAAATATAAATAATATTCTAATGACCTAATTAGATAAATTTTCGAATAATTTAATCTTTTCATATTTAAAAATAATTTAAATAATAATTTATGTTTGAAAATATTTTAAATGATGTGGTTGTTTTCAATAAATTTCATTATTTATAACTATTAGTAAAAAAGTTATTCTTTTGATAAAATTATCAAAAATTTAGCAAAATGTTATATTGATATATAGATTTAAAAAATTTTGTTTATTTTTACAAATAACGTTTCTATAATTTGGTAAAAAGTAAATTTTATTTTTTTTACACAAGGAGAAATTAATCCTCATTTTATAGGAACGTGTTTTTTTCAAAATCAATTAGTTAACTGTAAAATGGTTTCTATTTTATTTTTAGTCAATATAAAACAACATAATTTATTTTATAAAAGTTTAAATGATTTAATTTTAATAATATTTTATTGTTATTCCTTCCAACAATCATATCTGCTACAATGGTCATTGTTAAATAATATAATTTTAATATAGTATCATTTTTCATTTGTACCAAAAATTGTGTACACTGTATGAAATTTAAGGGATTAAATTAATGAATCCTATTGTGAAGTCTTATGAAGTAATAAATTCATTAATTTTGTTTTTACATTTCATTGACACTATCAATCTTGATGTTCTTATTTTAAAATCTTGTGGTGTTGTAAAGGTAGTCCAACCAAGAATGACTTTCCGGCTAGAACCATTTCAACCAGAAGCACTCTATCACAAACCTCTATATGGTGAAATTATTCTATATAAAGACTGTATAATTGATTTATGGTCACAAAACTATTTGTATCATTTATGTATTCAACTTATTTTGTGGTATAACCTTCGGAGGAAAAAAGGCCAATTAAAAAAGGATTCAAGTATTCATTCAATGACCAATCACCCAACTGAATGAAGAAGAACATCATATACATTATTATTGTCCAATATTTCATTTAGAACAAGAAAAATAATATGGTCATGAAGTATTTCAACTACAATACCTCATGTTTATTCTCATGGACCACTATTTCCACTAAGCTATTGATATGCCCCTCATGTGTGATAGTAGTGGGCTTCACCTAAATAGATTCTACTATCTAAATTAAGTCAATGAGTTTATTTATATTATCCATCAAGTCCCCTTATTTATAATGGTAATTCTTCCCTATAATATTTGAAGGACAGAAATATATGAATTGTAAATATTGGTCTGTGTCTCCACAAAATAATGTTTTTCCTCTCTAGCCTGAGTTTGAGTGAGAGAAGCACTTTCATCTACTATGTAATCTGTCCATAATATAGACTCAAGTAGGTTCTAATTAATAAAAGGGTTCCCCCAATGATAATCATCTATAGAACCCTCAGGGTGAGTATTTGGAAGTCTGTCGGGATTCATGGTACTATATCAAGGAATAGAATGTGACAATAAGAAAAGGAATATATACAATTTTTAATCATTATAAAAAGAGTAAGGAAATAATAAAAAAAATCAACTTTAGAGACAAACATTCTTGCATCCCATGGTAACATAAGGCTCGGTAAAATTAGCGTTGGCTTCAAACTCACATGTAATCCACCCCTTATCTTTAAACACACATATCTAATAAATACAATAACATACCAACATAATATGATCATGAGAATAAATGTAGACCTCTATTTATAAAAATAAGCAATTGGTGAGCTTAAGATTCCCATACAGGGACAACTAGGGTCATTTATTGATAATATTAGTTCATTTTATTGTTATTAATGCATGTGAAACTAGAACATTGGTTTTCAAATAGACATCTTGGATTAAAAAATACTCTTCTGTAGTATAGTCATATTGTTTATACAAAAGGAAAATAAATCTAAATTTCTTTAAAAAGATAATATAGACACTGTGTAAAACATTTATTGAATATGATATTTCACAATTCAACCATTTAATGGTCCAAATATACACCATCATTCTAAGTAAGTATTTGTAACACCCCGACCCCAGAAAACAAAAGATGGTGCATTATTTTAATACATTGGCATGATTACAATGAACCAAGTCCTGATGGTCCAATTAGTTTAGTATTATTGGAAACAAGATACATACAAAAGTTCAATATTACAACTTGAAAAGAAAAACTACACTAATTTATTCCATTAGAAACATCCAAGCTTCCAAGATTATTTCTAAAAGTCACAGATAACTAACTTATTCATATCCTGGGAAAATGAATCATGAGAAAGGGGTGAGATCAAACACTCAGTAAGAGTAAGAAATAAAACAGAAGATAACATAAACATTGGGCATGGTGAATAATTGAAAACACATGCCTTTATAAATATTAAACATGAACACTTTATGGAAGAAATATGAGCTGAGTAAATAATGCCACAATAAAACATAGTCATGGGAATTTTTCTAGTTTAATAAAAACATGAAATATCAATATATAATCTCATAATTATGGAATGCATAATTCTTGACATCATAACCACATAGTCAAGGCCTCGTGCCAAGACTACAAATAAGATATTGTCAAGGCCTTGTGCCAAGACACTAGTTTGTCTCATGAGACCTACCAATACATCGAGGAGCTATAGCTAGATCCACCTGTCACTTATTAAGTCCAATTTATTACACATATTAAAAGTTCGAAAAATAACATAAACATTCATATTAAAACTAGCATACAAAATTTCAATACCTTATCCACAAACCATGAATGGTTTAAAAATAGAAAATCCACAGTAAAACATAACTCATTAAATACAATATAAGAGATTTTATTGTAACATATTAACCTAAATTGAGAATAATTAAGGATATTGACATAGATGAAAATAATCATCAAAACTATTTGAGAGAAATATCCCCCTTATTCAGAAAACATTTAAAAGTAACACTATTTGTCAAGAAGCTGTTTAAAAAAATATTTTGAATGAAAGTGTCCCATACCACTTTGAAACATTTAAAAAATATTTAATTTTAAAACATTAATTTATATACAAATAAATCCTTAAAACTATTTTTAAAACATGGACTTTAATTAGAGAGATTTAGAATAATAAATATTTAAAACATTTAAAATGATATTTTAGTTAGAGTTCCAAACCAAAAGAGAGACACTTGAATACAACTAATTAAGGTAATAAAAACATTATAATATCATGAGAATAAATGGATTCATGATATACTATGTCAAAGTACATTATATACACCATATAAATGTGATTGGGTGTATAACAACAAAGAAGTATCAATGGAATGTAAATTGTGATGAAATCACTTTTAAAGACCATATCATTAGGTTAAAGATAAATCAAAAAAATAATAATGTGTGAAAAATATAAATACACTCAATATGATTGGATATTAAGTGTAAATCAATCATAGGACGTTAAAACTTATTCTTGTAAAAACAACACCAATGAATTGGATATTTAACTCAACAAATGGAGATTAAGTTAAAATTACTCTTATCAAGTTCATATAAATTACAGGAGATAATTTACCAATGGAGTGATTATGTGTATAAAAATTATATCCATAGAAAGGGGAGTGGTAATTATGACATAAGAAAATGAATAATGATTCCACCCATAATCCTGGAGTAAAATAATCATTGAAGTATGTGTAACACTGAATCAGTGGTAATTGAAAATTGTAATTCCCATATGAATTTGGTAACTTGTGAAACAAACATCCCATGAAACATGGATCATACAATGATGATGTAAATATCCATAAATTAACTTATATTACACAATTAATAAAATCATGGGAAGTACACCCACCACATGCAATAAATAAGTGGTAAACAATGGAAATCTCACAGAACTAAAAGTGAGATAAGAAACCCCTTACCTCGTATCCGACTTGACCCGTTCATTCTTTAATATCCTGAATAATAAACTAATGTTAATTTAAAATTGATTAAGAAACTTTTTCAAGTTTATTATTCCTATTATATAACCTATTACCATTATATAAACATTATTAATTATTCACGTTAATAATGGTTATTCTGTCGATATTTGGTACATGATTAAAAAAAATGAACACCTTATATATACGAGTTGTCCATATGGTCAATATTCCATTATATACATAATGATATTCATTATATAGATATCACATATATCATATATATCCATTATATATATATTTATAACGGCACATATCATATGGAGGTAAGAAATGAAATTCACCGTTTTTGGAGACGGTAAGTCGTACGTACGAATAAACGCCAATTTCATTTCTATTTTTTATTTTAATGGAATTAAAAAATAATTATACAAAATTATTTCATTATTCAAGTATAATATAATATATAATATCATTAATTTAATCCTTTATACTTCCCACATAAGGAATTAACGAGTTATATCATTTTGAGGGGGCGGTAGTCTGCACTTCCGCAAATGAAATTATCGTGGTTTACCCATAATGGAGACCAAAATATAATGATATTAATGAAAAATACACAAGAATAAAGAAAATATAACCATAATATATATATTATCTATAAATATAGTGCAATCTTAATGTCCACCATTTGAGGCGGTAGGAGATAATCGAACAACCATCATTTTGTGACGCGTTAGTTTTCCATCCACCGAAACAGTATGTTCTTCACCCATTAGATGGAGGTGTGTGCTAGTGTAGTTAGAATCATTCTTATAATAACTTCATATTATATTGAGAATATTGGTGTTGTTATAAAATAATGGAATAAAAATAATTTAGGGGTTGGGGAAGTAAAACAATATAAAACCAAAGAACTTAGGAGAAACCATTACCTTTAATTTGGGTAACTCACTTTGGTTTGAACCGAAATGGTTTGTTGAAGTGACGTCTTCCAAAGATAAGGATTATATGAGGATAAGAGGGATTTAGGGAGTTTAATTGAGCAATGGTTGGTTAAGTCAAATGGCTTTAGAGGTGTGATGAATTGGATAGAAATGGTCTCCTTTTATAAGGGGGAGGAGGCTCTCTTTAGGAATGTGTGAAAATATTATTTTATTAGATATTGATATTCGGTTTATGCAGGTCAAAAAGACATCAATGTTGAATATATTATGACTAATGGTATAAATAAATTCATCTAATAATAATTTTATAGGTTTTGGTTGTTATTTTAATATTTATGATCTTATTTAATTAAATCATTTATTAATGAGGTAAATACTGCACCATTATTGTGTCATAAATAATATAATTTATTCGATGTCTAAAAATTATTAAAAAACTACCCTTATTTAGGAAATTGTTTTAGCTTTCCAATTAATAATTATAGTCGAAACAATAACTTATATAACACCATGTAAAAAATAATTTACAAAGAGATATTTATTTATGTTATTTTTGTCTTTACTTTAAATTAATTAATCTAAAGTGTCAATATCACTCTCAAGTGGCTCCATGGGGTCCCAAAATCCACCCAAGGATGACCATGGTCGCCCATGACCCATAAAATAATGTTAGGACAAGTGTTAAGGAATTGTGAATAATTATAATATTTTATTTCCCTTGAAGTACCCTAATTACCTTTAACCACGGTAAATAAAAGTCAAAAGTTACTAATCACTAAAAATTTTTATCATATTATTGAACCAAAATTTACTTCTTTATATTAACCAAGTTTCTCGGATTTTTTAAATTCAACTCATAGAAGAGGTAAAATTTCATTTAAATGAAAAATTCAGTTTTTTACTACTACCAAGTGGTTTCACTATTCATCAAAATTTATGTTTTTCAGAAAAATTCCAAAAATTCATCCTATGCATTATTAAATATTCTGAAATCCAAAATGATTTATATTTTTCAAAATTAAAAACATAATAATGTCATTAAATAATTTAAACTTAATCCCGTTGTTAAAACAAATAGCGTGTTTTGAAGAAATAATAACTATCAAAATATTGACACTTGTTTATGTCCAATTTCAATGTTAAATTAATTAAAATGACCAACACTGGATTAAATGGTAAAAATATATTATAATTACACATTAAAACCAATTAAAAATAGAATCTATCTATATAAATAAATTATATTAAAACACAGTTTTAAATTAAAATACAATATTTTCACTATTTATTAAAAAATGAACATTATTGGAAAAATTACAAAAATTTACATAAAAGGAAATTTTGATGTCCCCATTGTAAAGAAAGATTTTATTTGGTCATATAGAATGTTTTAATGTGACCAAAACAATATTTAAATAGGGGTTTCCATTAAAATGTGGTAAATCAACCTTTTAATGTAAATTATGCTTAAATTTAGATTCGTTCATATTTTAAGCCTATAACTTTTATTAAATAAATTTAACAAACATGTATAATCATATTGAAGTTAGTTTTGTTCATTCCCTCCAATACAACAACTAGGATTCAACTACCATTTAAAATAATAATATTATATTATTAGGTTGCAACGTAAGATTTCAAAAAAACCTGTTGTTCCGTATCGGGTACGCTATTGAACATAGAAACCCATTTAAAGTAAAATTAATATTTAATTCACATATATTAATAAATATGAAATATGTCTTATTTATTTTATTAATCTCGGATGATAAATCCTCTCCCCCTTTTGGGAATTGTGTCCTCACAATTTTAAAACTAGGTTTGGAAACTTCATTAAAAGTCCCACAGATGAAAAAGAGTCAATAAAACTATCAATTTAAAAGAATGAAAGTGAAGTATAAAGGTCACCCGATATATCCCATACTCGGATTCCATGTAGGAAAACATGGATATATATGATAAAATAAGTGTCATGTTTTCAGGGAGAGGGATATAAATCATGATTAGGATATAGTTAACAACATGAAAATCACAAACTTGTGATCAGATAAATTGTCATTAGTTTCCCAGTAGGAAAAGTAAACGGATAACATTTTTTTCGTTTCAATTTCCATTTAATAAATTTGAAGAATTTATTTATGTGATTGACTATGTACGTAATGATATATAGTTACTTTTTAAGTAATGTTTCGTTCTTTATGAAATTTCTACCACAAAATCATCTTTTTTTCAAATGATGAGTATTCATGATGACGTGGTCACACCAAAAGACATAGAATCAAATTCTATAGAATAAAATGATCCACAAAAGATAAATAATATATTTACCTTGTCATTAGAGATTAACCACCACCAAAATGGTTAGTACAAGATCAGATGATCCCCAAAAAGGATACTCATTTAGAGAAAGAATTATTAATCATAATTTATGAAATTAAACAAACAATACCCAAAGTTCAATAAATACCATTCAATAATAAATTGTCCTTAAAATATGTCAATATAATTTAAACTAATTTTGAATCAGCAAACATAGAAGAATTTTATAACACAGTCTTCCACATTAAATTGTATTTTTAAATAACATCGACTACTCTTAAAGTCACAAACTAAAAAGAAATTAAGCTAATCACTTATTCTCTATGACAGGTAAATCATTTCAATAAAAACCCAAATCACTATAAATCTGCAATAAGAACATACATAAAAATCCACCATTAGTCCTCAAATGAAATCCCACAGTATTCAATTTTCCTTAGGCATATAGTGTTCCCAACAGAGCGAACGTCTTCCAAAATAACATTTATCACTTAATCCCGAAATCATTTTCCTATACTAATGAAATCCATTGAATAAGACATAAGATCCCAAATCAACTTATTATTGATTAATAAAATCATTTAACTAAAAATAACTAGCCACACTAACTAGGGACTTCACGTAATCCAGTGGTAGGTGATAAATCCAAATCGCACTATGGTTGAGGGTTCAATTCCCGAAGCTTTGACCAACGCGATGGGTTGTCACATGGTCTATGTGTTTTCCTTTTTAAAAAACATTATAATTTTATAATATTCCCAAAAATAAGATTGATTTTCCAAATAACTATAACATAATTTCATCACAAATGTTATCTCATACCTCACATTTTTATTCCAAAATTTAATAACTTGTAATTTCATCATACCCAATGATCTTATAAAACTAAATGGTTATTTATAACTATGTCCACAAGACAAAAGATAATTCTTTTGCAAATATCATTTTCACATGAAAAACTGTAGGCTTACAAATACAAAAGAAAAGTTTTCCAATGTAACCCCATCAACAAAGAGAACTAATAAATTTTAAACATTTTCCATCCATTTAATTCCACAAAGCTTCTTCCTTGACCTAGATGATATACTATAGAATAGGGCATTCACTCGGGTAATGGCCAAGTCCCCTAAATTTACAAAAAATGAATGTAAATGGTTTCTTGAAACCATTTTTATTTTCTTCCATAGTACTCTTCATTTTTCCATGGAAATTATTTACATTATGTCCTTCTTTACCACACATAAATAATTTCATTGTTCCATTAAGACACTTCCCTAGGAGTCTCCTTCCACAATTCATGCATGATGAAAATTAATCTTTATTTTCTCCATAGTATCTACTGTAGGAGCTCTTATCATTCATCACTTTTCTCTTATTTTTTGAGTTTGGGAGTTGGTTAATATATATGTTCTTGATCATATTTTTGGAAAATTGATTCATAATGAACACGATATCTTTTACACCTATCAACATTCCATTATGTTGCTCATTTCCTCCGATGTTCCCACCTTGTACATCAGGTTCAATGTTACTATGACTTCCTTGGAATACAACCATTGACTAAAACAAGAAATCATAGTGTGAGTCAAAATATCATTTATAGAATATCATAACACCTTATTTTCAATCTAAAAAACCTTAGGATTAACAATGGTTATTTATTTTCATGTTATATTAAAATCATTCAAATCTATTTGTAAAGAAAATGCGAATTATCTTAAGCATATAACCCAGGAGTGTCGTAACCAAGAGTACATCAAGGCCCGTTGTCGTGCACCAGTTCACGTTCTAGTCTAGCTCAAAGCGGTGTTTGCAGGTTTTACCCCAAGGTAAATCTATGCCAGAGCCACCTCAACCTGCTCGTATCTATATAGGGATGTATTTCTTTGAAAACTCACAAAATCTCTACAATACCAAAATTCTAGGATGTTCTTCTATACAAATCCGCAATGTCTATCTTAGTGTAATGTTCTCTAATCATATTTAATCTAAATCTAGTTTCCAAGGTTTGTACTAAACTTCCTCTGATACCAACTGTAACACCCCGACCCCCGAATCCAGGAGACGATGCAATATTTTAATACATTGGCATGGTTACATGGAATCAAGTACTAAATGAAATATTTGTTTAGTAGTCTTGGAAACAAGATACATACATAAGTTTAATATAACAAATTGAAAAGAAAAACTTCACTAATTTATTCCATTAGAAACATCCAAGCTTTCAAGATTATTCCTACAAATCACTCATAACTAACTTCATCATATCCTAGGAAAATGAAACACGAGAAAGGGTAAATCTCAAAAGCTCAGTATGAGTAAGAAATACAACAGAAGATAACATAAACATTAGGCATGGTGAATAATTTAAAACACATGCTCTTATAAATAATAAACATGATCACATTGTGGCAGGAATATGAGTTGAGTAAATAATGCCACAATAAAACATAGTCATGGGTATTATACCAGTATAATAACCACATGAAATATCAATAGCTAATATCATAATGATGTAATGCATAATGCCAGACATCATAACCACATATTCAAGGCCTCATTTCAAGACTACAAATAAGATTTTGTCAAGGCCTTGTGCCATTACACTAGTTTGTCTTATCAGACCTACCGATGCATCGAGGAGCTATAGTGGGCTCCACCCATCACTTATTAGGTCTAGTTCATTCCTCATATGAAAATTTTTAAACATAACATAAAAATTCGTATTAAAACTTGCATACAAGATGTCAATACTTTATCCACAAATCATGAATGGTATAAAAATAGCACATCTATAGTCAAACATAACTCATTCAATAAAATATGGAAGATTGTATTGTAACATATTAACCTCAATAGAGAATAATGAAGGATATTTACATAGATGAAAATAATCATCAAAACTATTTGAGAAAAATATCCGCCTTATTCTTGAAAACATTTAAACGTCACACTATTTGTCAAGAAGCTGTTTGAAAATATATTTTCGAATCAAAGTGTCCCAAAACACATTGATACATTTAAAACGAATTTTAATTTTAAATCATTAATGTAAATATAAATAAATTCTTAAAACTATTTTTAAAACATGGATATTAATTAGAAATATTTAGAATAATAAATCTTTATAACATTTAAAATGATATTTTAGTTAGAGTTCCTAACCAAAAGAGAGACAATTGAATAAAAATAATTGAGGTAATAAAAACATTATAATATCATGAGAATAAAGGGATTCATGATATTCTATGTCAAAGTACAAAATATACCCCTTATAAAAGTGATTTGGTGTATAATAACAAAGAAATATCAATGGAATGTAAATTGAGATGAAATCTCTTATAAAGACCATATCCTTAGGATAAGGATAAATCAACAACATAATCATGTGTTCAAAATATAAATACACTCAATATGATGGGACATTAAATGAAAATCCACTAGAGGACATTCACACATATTCTTGTAAAAAAACACCAACGAATTGGATATTTAACTCAACAAATGGAGATCGAGTTAAAATTACTCTCATCAATTTCATATCAATGACATGAGAATTTATCAATGAAGTAAATATATGTATAAAATGTATATCCACCGAAAGCGGAGTGGTAATAATGACATAAAAAATGAATAGTGATTCCACACATAATCCTAGAGTAAAATAATCAATGAAGCATGCGTAAAGCCGACTGAGTGGAAATTGAAATTTGTAATTCCCTTACCAATTTGGTAACTTACGAAACATACATCCCAGGAAAGATGGATCATACAATGATGTTGTAAATATACATAAATTAATTTATATTACATAATGAATAAAATCATGGGCAGTGCACACACCACATTCAATAAATAAGTGGTGAACAAGGGAAATCTCATGGAATTAAAAGTGTGATAAGAAACACCATAACTCGTGTCCGACTTGACCCGCTCATTATTTAATATCTTGAATAATAAACTGATGTTAATTTATACCCGATTAAGATCCTTTTTCAAGTTTATTATTCTTTTTATATTACTTATTACCAAATGATTAACACTATGAAATCATTCATGTTTATAATGGTCATTTTGTTGATATTTGGTACCTGAGTAAAAAAAATGAACACATTATATTTACAAGTTGTCTATGTGGTCAACAGTACATTATATCAAGAATGAAATTCATTATTTAGATATCATATATATAATATATATCTTGTATATATATATTTGTATTAGTACATATCATTTGGAGGTACGAAATGAAATGCACCGTTCATGGAGACGGCAAGCCGTACGTACGCATGCACGCTACTATCATTTATATTTCTTATTTTAAGGGAATTAAACCATAATTATACATAGGTATATTTTAATTCCATTATAAAATCATATATAATATCATAAAATCTATCCTTTATATGTCTCACATAAGGAATGGACGAGTCATATCATTTTGAGGGGGTTGTAGTCCGCACTTCTCCAAATGAAATTATCATGTTTTACCCATAATGGAGAACATAATATAATGATATAAATAGAAAACAGAAAAGCATAAATAAAACATAAACATAATATATATATCATATATATAAAGACAGTTCCATCTTAATTTCCACCATGAGAGGCGGTAGGAGATAATCGAACAATCATCATTTCGTGAGGCGTTTGTTTGCCATCAACATAAACAATATGTTCTTCACCCATTAAATGAAGATGTGTATTAGTGTAGTTAGAATACTCACCATAAAAACATCCTAGTATATTTCAGATACTGGTTTTGTTATAAAATAAAAGAATAAAAATATTTAAGTGTTGGATAAGTAAAATAAAATAAAATAAAAGAATTTAAGAGAAATCTTTACCTTTAATTTGGGTAACTCACTTTGGTTTGAACCAAAATGGTTTTTTGAAGTTCCTTATGAATAAGGTAAGGCTTCTATGAGGAGGATAGGGATGTAGGGAGAATAATTGGGTAGAGTTTGGGTGATCCAAAATGCTTGAGAGGTGTGAGGAATTGGATAGAAATGGTCTCCTTTTATAAGGGGGCGGAGTGGCTCTTTAGGAATGTGTGAAAAGATTATTTTATTATATAATGATATTTGGTTTCTAAAGGTCCAAAAATCATTAAATATGAAGATAACATGACTCATGGAAGAAATAACTTCATTAAATATGAATTGTATAGGTTTTGATTGTTATTTCAATATTTATATTCTTAATTAATTAAATCATTTATTAATGAGGTAAATAATGCACCATTATTGTGTCATAAATAATTTAATTTATTCGATGTCTAAAAATTATAAAAAAATTCCATGATGTAGGAAATATTTTTATATTTGTAGTGAATATTTATAGATTAATAAAATAACATATATAACACCATGTAAAAATTAATTTACAAAGAGATATTTATTTTTGTCATTTTTGTCTTTACTTTAAATTAATTAATCTAAAGTGTCAATATCACTCTGATGTGGCTCCATTGGGTCCCAAAATCGACCCAAGGATGTCCTTGGTCGGCCATGGATCATCCATTAAGGTTAGGACAAGTGTTAAGGTAATTTTGAATAATTATAAGATTCTTTTTATCTTGAATTACCCTATTTACCTTTAACCATGGTAAATATAAGTCAAAAGCTACTAATCACCAAAAATTATTTTCATCTTATTAAACCAAATTTTACTTCTTAATATTAACCATGTCTCTCAGATTTTTCAAATTCATCTCACAGAAGTAGTACATTTTCATTTTAATGAAAAAGTCAGTTTTTTAACAACTACTAAGTGGTTTCACTATTCATTAAAAACTGAAGTTTTTCATAAAAATACCAAAAATTTAGCATAAGATTTATTTGATATTACAAATTCAAAAATTATTTCTATTTTTACAAATTCAAAACATAATATTGGAATTAATTAATTTAAATGTAATTCTCGTTAAAACAAATAGCATGTATTTAAAAAATAATAACTAACAAAAAATTGACACTTGTTTAAGTCCAATTTCAAAGTGAAATTAATTAAAATGACCATAATTGGATTAAATGGTAAAAATATATTATAATTACACTTTAAAAAAAATTATTAAGATAATATATCCATGAAAATAAATTAGATTTAAACATAGTTTTGAATTAATATACAATATTTTTTACTATTCACTAAAAATGAACTTTATCAGAAAAATTCAAAAAATGTACACAATGTAAATTTTAATGTCACCATTCTAAAGAAAGATTTTATTTGGTCAAATAGATTGTATTAAAGTGACCAAAATTAGATTTAAAGAGGGTTCTCCATTAAAAGGAAATAAATCGATCTTTTAATATTAATTATGCTTAAAATTAGATTCATTCATATTTTAATCCTCTAACTTTTATAGGATAAATTTAACAAACATGTATAATCATATTGTAGTTAGTTTTGTTCATTATTTACAATACAATAGCTAAGAGACAACTACAGTTTAAAATAATTAGATTATATTATTAGTGCGCAACGTAAGATTTCAGAGAAATCTGTTGTTGTGTATCGGGTACGCTATCGAACATAGAAACCAAATTAAAGTAAAATTAATTTTAATTAAAAAATATCAATAAATATGAAATATGTATTATTTATGTTTTTTAACCTGGGATGTTAAAATATTTTTGAGAGAAAATGAGTTTCCTACAACCTATATTTTTGAACGTTTTTTACCATTCATGGAGTATTCCATTTTTAATATATAAATAATGTATAAATTTCTATATTAATATTGTAAATTTATAATATATATTGTTTTATCTATTTAGACATTTATATTATCTTTTATCATTTTTGGTCACCCTGTATGAATCTCATCTCCATGGAAATAGGGAACTAACTTCGAAATTTTTTTAAAAGGAGGCAGAATTGTTTCTTTGAATTAAAATGATTCAATGGGTCATCACTTTATTTGATTATAATATTTTTATTAGTGATTAAATAAATTATATTTAGTGGTCACCACATTTTCAATAAATGTTTTATTCTTATTCCTCATTAATATATATTCCTTCATTTCAATATTTAAGTAATTAAAATGGTGTAGTTCTTCCTTAGTATTAATGTGAAGAGTATTATCTGACATGGAAAGGTATCACTACATTTTAATAAAAATTCCAACAAGAATGTGTGGTTTTAAAATCCATCATCGGTACATTTAATAAAATATTGGGATTATTTTTAAAGAATTGATATCACATCAGTGTTAACTCTTAAGAATGTTAGTGTCTTTTGCACTAACATATTGGTGTATTCTAATCATATCATTCTTTTAAATTCATATATATATATATATATTAATATAATTAATTTTATAATACCCACATTAAATCATTATATCATATAGTATTATATGAGTTATTCCATAAATATTGATAATAAAAATTTTCTATTGTCTGCATAGCATCTAATAAAGATTAACCCTATGGTGCATTCTACGATGTATTCTTAGAAAATTAAATAACATTAACGGTGGATTTGAGACAGATCTCTATGCATCATCTTGTATCAAAGACCTATGGGATTTTAGGATAAAATCTCTGAGAGGAATCCAACATATCTTGATAAATATGAATCATACCCACGTAGTTCGTGTTTTATTGTATAGGGTCATGTGATAGGATACAATATTTTAGTTTAATGTCATGTGATTAGTACATATAAATTTTAGTTTAATATCATGCATCTATGAATACTTGGATAATGGTGTTTAACAATGGTTTGTGTGGAACGTACATATATACTGACCTTTTTAGTTTTTCCAATTTTTTAATAATGAAATAGGAGGGTGTGTGGTTAGACTCATTGGAAATAAAGTAATTAAAGTAGGTTACATCACAAGAAATATAACTTTTTGAGGTATGAACTATAATAATAAATATTTCATCATGAGATAGTATAGAATGTAGGAAATATATTCCATTGAGGGAGGGTTTCCAAAATGGAATATGGCCTATTGATAATGTGTTTCATGGTGGTAAAATTTTCCATTTTCAATAAATTATGGATTATAAATTAGATTTAAATATATTTTTATAGATAAATAATAAATCATAGGGATCATATAATTTATTATTTTATGACTGGGATGCACACTTAATAGAAATCACTGCCAATTTTTGGGATCAATAATGATATGTGATGATCATATTCATATTCTACCTGGAGATTCCTAGCATTGTTGGTGAATAGTGTGAGGATGGATTTTCGGTATTAAACATTTTTGGAGGATCTAATGTTCGTCCAACTTCCCCCAATTAATAGTGGAAGTTTATGGATGACTATAATCACACATAATATGTCTTCATGAGAAAATGGATTGGGGTTTTTATGGGATTTTTGACATATTATACTAAGAAACTGTAATGATATTCATGGGACTTACATATATGCTAGAAAAAAATTCTTGGAATTGTTAGAAACTTATTTAATGATATACTTTTGGGGAGTAAACTAAATAGGATACCCTTACTCACTCACTTAATCATTTAGTACAATAAATATTTCCACTAACGTTATATGTTGAATGAAAGATGGATCTGCTTCAACCATGGTGGAAAGAATAATCCAGGGGAGGAATCACTGATATAATCATGATATAAACCATAATTATCAATGGATTATGTGATTTTAAATATGATGAGGGTCTTATCTGTAAAAACCCATGTTTTATATGTATTTTCTTTTTAAATGAAAGTTAGGTATTTGATAGCGTCATTACACACATCCCCAAGTCTAAATGTATTTTTATATAGTAATAATTTAATAAAAAGTCATTAAATTGGAAGGTATGAATTGTAATAATAAAAATAGGAAAAATATGTATAGATGTATAATATAATTCAAACTTTTTTGTTAATTCATAACAAATATGTTCTAAATTTTCAATGAATTCATTTTATGCTTCAAAAATGTGTTTTAAACAAAATGGTTATTGTTGAATTTTTAATGAGGGTATTATAATTAATTTATATCATTTATAAAGATTTTATATTATGGATCTAATTTCATTTGGATGTCATCATTGCAATATTTATTTATGGTTATGATTATGGTTTTTTGAAAAAGATTTACTTTTTAGTGAATAGTGAAAATTAATGATTCGTTATAAAACTGCCATTCCTTTTCTTCAAACAAAGTAATTTGAAAGTACCATTATTTTATAAAGTAAAATAAGTCTCAAAAAATTATAAATAATATATTTACATAAAAAATAAATATATTTATATTTCATTTTGTTATAAACACTTTCATTGGCTAAAAATCTATTTTTATAAAAACCTATTTGTATGCTCCCAATGGGTTTTAATCCTAGTAAATTAAAATTAATATTTATTTACTAATGGATCTAGGGAAAATTATAGATTATAGATTTTATAATATACTTTAAAAATCATTTTATAGTATATGAAATATTGGGAATGTAGGTAAATTTTTAATTATTTTATTAAAATACATTTTTATAAAATGGTTTTTCATTGCATTTTTCATGTTCAAAAAAAAATTAATTCTAAAAATTATTTAAATTTAATTTGATAAAATAGATTATATATTTTTATATATATTTATTAATATATATTAATTGAAAATATTATTTTTGGTCATATTGAAATGTAAAAATAGTAAATAAACAATTACCACAATTAATGTTGGGACAATTTTACCAGTTGGTTAAACCTAGAGATAAGGGTATTATTGCTGTAAAAAATTATATAAATATTCTTTTTTGATTATATTTAAAACTTATATTATCCTAAATTCAAATTATTTCCCATTTTTATACAATTTCACATGTATGTGACCTTATATTATTTAAATCATTTAAGAAGTTTTAGGGATTTCCCTTCTTCCCTTAGAAAATGGAACCTAGTATCCACCATTATTCCCATAATGTTATACTAATATATTAGAGAATACCAACACAAAAACCTTAATATATTCTTTAAATTATTCTTTTGTCCTCTAGTTTTAACATATGAAAAATATTTTAATGCATAAGCTATTATCCAATATATATTTGATAAAGAAGGTGTATAAATATTAACCAACCTCTTCCAATTTTATCTATTCTTCCACCTTCTCTAAAAAGGATCTACAGATAAAATGATGATTAATAAAGTATAGTAAATATATCATTATATGACAATTTTTTATAATTATTTCGCACTTCTTATTAATTAAATGAGAATTTCAAATAATAATCTTCTATATATGTGGAATATCACCTCTATAGAGCATTATGATACATTTTCAATCAACAAATTTCATTGTTTTTTAAAAATATCAATATAATATATTGACATGATATTTATGATATAATATTTTTATTATAAATATTATTTTTATTTATCATTATTTAATTTCCCAATTAAAAATTGTAAATATCTCTCATGTTTTTGTTCGTATTGTCGTCTCTATTGAGTCATCTAATGTTTTTTCATTACCAGATTATTTGAATGGTTATAAAAATAGATATAGCGAGGTTATATAATATTAATATCATGATTAAAATTATGGATATGATTCAACAATGATCATGGATAAAGAACCATAACTACTGAATACAAACATTTATAAAAAATAGAATTATCATTTTGAAACAAAGATTTTAAGAATGATTTATTAATAAACTGGTGTTGATATGATATATGTGGATAATAGTTGATATTTATATGATGAATATATTTATATATTATAATTATGATAAATTTTTTATTTTTATACATGAGTTTATAGAACATACAAGGAACATTGGAATTGAGTAAAGTGTTTTTTATTACAGTATCATTTTTACCAAGATTTCTTATGCATAGATTTACATATTTGACATTATATGATTTATCCCTCCAGAATATTATATAATTTCTTATAATATGTTTTTTTCAATAGATTAAATTTATTCCATTCATTTCCCTCTCTTTATTTACTCATGAAAAATGAAAGAATGATTTTATTGAAAACTAACATTATTTCTATCTTCGCTCGAGAATCTTTGTTCCATGTATATATATTCATTAAAATAATTTAATGAATTTATTTGAAATTATCCAATTATTTATTAAGTAAATATTTACTCGTGTTTTACTTTCAATGTAAATTCCTATAGTGTATTTTATTAAAATACATTGCATGAACAACATTTACCACTATCATGATTCAAATTATTTTGAGGCATCCGTTACTAGTTTTCATGGTTCTTTTTGAGGAACATTTTTTCCATAATAAATTTTTTTTTAATATTTATTAATATGTTTTTTGGAAATGAAAATGGTATTTTTTCAATTAAATTTTCCATTAATGTTGTAATGATTATTTTCTATAACAATACCCTTTGATGTTTCTTATGAATTGGTGGGAATATTATCCATTATAACCATCATTATAAATTTTTGGTATGTTTTATGATTATGATGATTAAATTTTTATGAAATGTATATTATATTAAATTAGATAAGATTTTATGTTATGATAATTTTTTTTCATGATCTTGTGGAATACTTATGAAGGGATTATAATTATGTCATGATTGGTTCTATTATATCCCCCAATGACGTGGGTAAATATTAATGTTTTATGAGATCAAAGGGTATATGAGATGTTATCTAATTCACTAAAGAGTATATACTTCTGGTTATCCCATGATTGTATAAGGGTACATAGGAGGTCACACCACGATTGAAGTTGGTACACAGGTTGTTTTCCAATGCCTAACATGTGATTAATGTCTTAGTGGGTAGCCTTGATATATGATTTCTCTGACTATGATTATCAAATGATTTATGATAATATTTTATAAATTTATATTATTATAAATTTATTTTCCCATGGAACATGTTCTTTGATTATTTTTATGAATTTTTCATATGCACTTCCAAAAATTAGGCACTACCTCATGATTATTTAATTTTTTGGAATGAATTTACAATTTTAAGATCATTTTCTTATACTATTATTATAATTATATGATTTAATGTGATAATTGATTAATATATCCCTTTTACACCCTTACTGAGCATTTATTTGCACTATCCCTTCTGTTTCCTTTTACCAAGGATATAAACATAGGTTTTATGTATGATATGTCTATAAGGGTGATATTTGTGAAGAAATAAGTGGTTGATGATATAGATATTTTTGTAACATTTGTGTATGTATATATGTTTCAAAATATACAAATCATTTACAGTTTGGGTGCAGATAATAATGAAATATAATGAATATTTTTCCAAAATAATGTAATATATATTTATGTAGATTCTGGGTTATTATAGTTTGTATCAAAAAAGGGTTTAGTTATTTTTGGAAAATCAGATGAGAAAACATTATAGGGAACACTAAATATAATCCTATGTTTTAGTTATTTATATATTATTTTTTATATTTCACTCAATGGATAAATATAGAAGGAGTTGTGTTAATAATTAATGTGATAGAAAATGAATTGATTTTCCTCCTAATAAATAAAATTTTATGTGATATGGAATGCAAACACTTATTAATGTGATTATTCTATATTCTCAAGCAATGAATAATGTTGATATTCTAAATGAAAAAATTAGGGAACAAAGTATTGTTGAATCTATCATGAGGGAAAACCCAAATTTATTTAGTGTGTTTATTGATACATTAATTTTTAAAAAAATGAATAGAATAACTAAAAATATATTTTCCATTCTCTAATGCTTGGAACATGAAATTTTTCTTTTAGTTATTAATCATTGGGATAAATATACAGATCAATTATAGACTCTTTTAAAAAATAAGAGGACACTGAAGGAAATTGAATCCCTTGAGTTGGACGAGTTTTTAGGCTATTTATTAATAACTAAATTCACCATATTATTCATATGAAAATGGAGAATAAATTCTCTGATCAAAAGAATAAGTCTAATGAATTCATTGTAACATATAAGGGAAAAAATTCATGAATTTTAATTTATTATTCAGGTATAATTGTAGAAATATAATTTAATATTGATTAATTATTCAGTGTATTAATACCAAATCTATAATTTGAATTATATAAAAGAAACAAGAGTGGATATGAAGAAATCATTCAATGTGATATTAAGGTTTAAATTGAAAATGGATTTTTCACTCAATCTCATGGTTTTGATAATAAAATAATGATGCAACAAAATGAAATTATAATATAAAAACCCATGATGGGAGAAGATGAATATAAATTTATTCCAAAACTATAAAAATAATAACCAAGGAAATTATCATAAAGGGAAGAGTAAATTCCAGGTGTTTAGAAAATAAAAACATCATGTAATCAAATGTCGATGTAATAGTAAAAACATATCTAACAATGTAAATGGAGAGAAATCTATACAAAATAAACCACCCAAAAATAAATGATTGAAATTCAAGGACTATGGGAATTATACTGACCAGTTCACAAATTTGATGGTCAATGATGGTGATTGATGTCAATAACATCAAAAGCTCGATGAAAATGGGAAATCTCATTTGATCTCTATTGTCTACGTGGTCCATGATAATGAAGTATTGAAATGTAAATATACTATCTAATATATAACTATTAATATATTAATTTATTTTGGTTATAACAACACATTTATATTTGAATAATTTTAAAAGATAATTAAATAAACATCTCAATGATTGGATATTGAATTAGTAGTAAAAACATATTGGAATAATGATTACAACCCAAGAATATAATTCTAATATGATTTAACTTTGTGGGAATGTGTGTTATAAAAATTTTATTACCCTTACTCTAGTTAAATTTTATGTGATTCTCATAATGTGTTGGCTAGGTTAATATAATTCTTTTATTAATTTTAGAGGAAGGGAATATGTTTCTGATATTCTAAAAAATCTTATTATTTTATATCTATGTGAGGATAAATAAGAATATAAATTAAAAAAACATAAATTACATTGGTATTGGTTCATATTAAATATGATTATTTATCTTATATGGTTGAGTAAGAATTAAACGTTGAAGATATTCCTATTTTATGGATGTTTTTTGATGTATATATTTACGATTTTCTTACAATTCTTCTAAATTATGTAGTTGAATATTCAATAGAACCATTACCTGGTGCCACACCTATTTTGAAATCTCCATATAAAATTTACCATATTAAGATTATTTAATTGAAAAAGAAACATTATAAGATTATTGAAAAGTGATTCATTGAACCATTCACTACTATAAATGGGGTTTATCCCCACGCATTTTTCCCCATGGTTCTTTAAACTGTGGGGATATATTGGTTTTAGTTGTCTATACCCACGGTTTTATTAAAACCGTGGGTATTCAAACTTCCATAGGACCTAACTATCGGGCTCCTCCTCCTCAAACTTCCATCATTCTCCCCGATTCAACCCTACCTCCCTAACCCTCGACTCCGTACCCTGTCCTCCCCTCTCTGACCACCGCCTTTGGGTCCTCTTATCCCCTCTCCGACTCCCCTCCCCGGCCTCCAACTCTCGGCTCTGACTCCCGACTCCGCCTACCGGCTCCCGACCTGGTCCTCCCGGCCTTTGCCTCCGCCTCAACATCCTGACCATCGCCTCTTAAACAAGGTAATATTGTACATATTACTACAAATCATGATGTAATTTTTAAATGACTCAAGATCTATAGGTATTTGGTAAACACCCGGATAGTTCATCCTTTGGAAAATAAGTTCCTGAATACATAGAAATTAGACAATCAATTAACGAACCTTTAGGGTTTTAGAAACATAAAATTTATCGCTATGGGGCATGGATACTTTCACATTCTATTTTCTTCTCATGAGCTAAAGAAAAGTTCATGAGTAATTGGTTTTATTGTGTTAATTCTGAAAATAGTGTTCACGTAAGAGTGGGATCAAGGATTTAATCCGGTTGAGGTGATGAACTCGAGGGCTTAGGTTTGTTTGAAAATATTTGGTATTTATTGGATTTTATGTCTTTAAAAAATCTCTATGAAATTGATGCTACTATGGGTGTTTCAATTAAAATGGACCAAGAAACAGAGGAATCCAAGATTGGATTCTATGATCATATCTTGGTCGAAGTGAACCTAATCCCCCTTTACATTGAGAAGGAAGCATTCTGTATGCTGGATAATAATTTAGGTTTGAAAATTGAATATGAGGATACCCCACTTTTTTTCAGTGTGTTAAGCCATTTGTATTTTTAACGATGAATGTTGTAATGATTTATCATGATGTTTTTATTCTAATAAGAGGAAAGATATAAAATGCTATTTCAGAAACAAAAAATGGGGTTGAGTCTCTGATAGTTGCTGACTCGAATTATATAATTGACATTGGTTGTGAGTTAAGGTCAAATGGTACCACATCTAAGGATCCTCAAGACTACCCAGGTTAGGGGTAGGAGATTTCCTTGATGGGTCAATCTTTTTGAATAGGGGTGGTTCAAGATATGGGTGATGGTGATGATATGGTTAGGTTATGGGTAGTTGAAAACTCTTCCATATCAAGATACACATGTTTGTGGTGAGAAAGATTGTAAGTGAAACTAGTATTGTAAGGATATTGTGGTCCTAGATTCATAGGGAATGGATAAAAAAACATGGTATGATGTAATGGAGGGGGATTATAATAATGTATAGTCTTGATGTATTAATATGGATAGGTTACTAAATTTTTATTTTCTCCAGTATTTTTAGGTTATACTTAAGAAAATAATGATGTATGATTTGTTATCCTTAATGTTCTCATACTCTGTACTTACTGTATTAGGTCTTTAATGATATTTTTAGATTCTCCTATATTCTCTGCCTTGTATAAGATGAATTATATTGTTCATTATCACAGGAAATTGATGAATCTTCTTCTCCGACATGTATACTCTCAACACCTTCATCTCATCACTTGATTTCTATGATCAAGCCTCGCTTATTAATGTTCTTCTACTAATTTGTCAAGGTAAAACCCCATTTATGAAACTCCACTCGAAAGATCAGATTACTGTGTTTTGAAAATGTTATTTCCTGCTATTTGAGGCCTTCATTTACCCCTATATATAAATTATATCTCATCATTTACCTTAATATACACAAATTCTAATTATCACATTCTAACAACTACATCTCTAATGTCCATAATGGCCAATGATCATATTATCGACATGTAAAGATATGAATTTCTAGTAATCTTTTGTTTATTTTTTATGAAATATCACACATATAATTTATTCAATGGTAAATTCTCTTATAAAAATATGGGGTCATTACAACCATGATGTAGACATGTAATTTGATGGATTTTCTTTATTAATTATTCTTAATCTTATCTTGAATTCACTTATTACTTATTAATGAGTATGATTCCAGTAAATAAAACATAAAAATTCCATTCAATATCCCTAAAGGGATTTTATTCATTAACAATTTCATAGTAATCAATCACTAAAAATGTTTTTTAAACACTAAACTATTGTAATGAATAATCGTTTTGCTAATTTTCTAATCCTCAGAGTAAAGAGAAACACTATACTAACAATATCTTAATTAAGATTTAATCACCACCACCTTAATCAATTAACATGATGAGGGATCATAGACTCTAAGACATGTTATGTTTTCTGATCATCAAGGGATCTTTAATTTCCTCTTTTTATTTGTCAAAAACATGGGGAACAACACATGAACTCTTCTCTAAGTTTCAACTTCCAACTCCCAAAGTCTCCCCAATAGGAGACAATCTTTATATATTCTCCATTTATCATCTCCTATAAAAATAAAAAGATAGTCCATATCCCTTTTAAAAAATATAACATTTATATTCTACAATCCTACGGTACTATAATTCATTTTCTTCACTCATTCTTAGATAACATGAATTTTCAACATCACCCACTTGGAATAAATTGCCTCTAGAACTCTTATCCTCTTTTAACCACTCTTCCATCCTCAATGTTGTCAACCAATAACCCATAATTCTGAAAAAAAAAATTATATTTCCGTTATCATGAAGTTGAGAAACACTTAATAGATTGTGTTTTAATCCATCAACATAAAGAGTGTTCTTTTATTTAATGTTATCTTTCCCAATAACAGTTAAACCAACTAATTTAACCTTTAGTGACCCATCATTTATGAAGGTAACTAATAATACATTTCATTTTCAATATATTTCAATGTTTTTAAATCTTTTATCATGTGAGCAGAACATCCACTATCCAATTTAAATGGACTTTTCCCCTTTCGATACTTTTGGTGAATCTTCAACAACTAAATCTTTCCCATTCACTTTTCTATTCTTATTTTGAGGATTTTGAGTATTAAAACTCAAATTGTTTCAGTATGGTATAATGATGAAGCATTCATTTTCATCATTAATACGATGGTTACACCTTCAATAGACTTATTCAAGAATATCAAACATGTTCTATGATTTCTATATAAAATTTACAATACATTTCTAAATTTTATTCCTTTAAAAGGGTTGAAACCCCCAAACATTGATTCTCAATACTCCCAAGTATATCATGATGTATATTCTAAAAAACATAACTTTTTTATATGAACAAATATTCCAAATTTCCAAAAGAATCCATAAAATGTATATCTTTTAAGCATTATGGTGTACAAAATTTGTAGGATCCCTTGAAACATTTTTTCAATATTAATTCCAAAACATTAAAGTTATAACTACTCTATTTTCATTGAATGTATTATTCCCCATCAAATAACCCATACCAAATAATATATAAACTTATAAATTCATATTATTAAAATAAAATTTTCTTCCCATGTGTATGATGCCTCTATATCTATAAATGAGTATTTTGCATTGAAATTTTCTTTTTTATTCCCCATCAATAACCACTTCCGAGTGTCTTTTTTAACTTTTTCCTTTAGTTTACATCTCAAGGTATACCTTTTCCCCTTTTTCCCTACTTATTCAATCATGTAATCATATTGTCATTAAATATTTAATAATTAATTTTGGGAGGGGATGGTTTGGAGTGGGGTGCAGTGGAGGGCTGGGGGGCTGGGAGGGTTGGGAGGGCTGCAGTGGAGGGCTAAGAGGGGGGGATGGGAGGGGATGGTTCAGAGGGATGGGGGGATGCAGTGGAGGGTTGGGGGGCTACAGTGGAGGGATGGGGGGGGTCTAGGAGGGCTGGGAGGGCTGGGAGGGATGGGGGCTGTAGTGGAGGGCTGGGGGGGGTGGGAGGGGAATGTTGGGAGGGGTGGGGGGTGCAGTGGAGGGCTGGGGGGGGTACAGTGGAGGGATGGGAGGAGGGCTAGGAGGGGGTGGTAGGGGAAGGTTGGGAGTGGTGGGGGCTGCAACAGGTATGTTTTCATAAAATTATGGAACTAACCTCCCTACCATGCATCATTTTTAATTTTCATTTACACACTATATGAATGCAGGTTATTGGTCCATCTACAGCTCTGTTACCCCATCCATCCACCTATCAGTCTCCCGATTCCACCAACCTCCCCATCTCCCCCTTCTTCCTATCATCAACGTTATTCATTGATGTGCAAAAAGGTATCATCAAAATGCTATTCCTAAACCTAGAAATGTGAAGTTAGGGTTAGATCCATTCATGGGTGGTCCTCCAAACGAAGGTGGATCATCTTCATCGATTAGGTTTATTGTTGCTTGAATTAGATATGTTTCAATGAAAATTATTTTTTTTGGATCTCGTTCATAGTTTTCAGTTTCAATTTAGTCTTCGACTTCATTTTCAAGTGGTGCTTCGAATGTCTGCAACTCATCTTCAAACTGTATGCTCACATCCAGTTTCCATTTGTGTGTGAAGTATATTTACTTTTTTTAAAATGTGCAATCTTATTAATTTTTGTTCAATGTTTTGTCTATATTTCTTATTATTTATAGTTATGTCTATATTGCTTATTTGATGAAGGTTCTTCCAAATGCATTTTTTAACGGCTTCCACATGGATGTTACATTCTATTATCAATATAATGGTGCCCAATGATCGTACATTTCTCCTTATATTCAGGTTTCTTTCCTAGCATCTTCAGTTTTTGAATGCAATGTCTATATTTCTTATTATTTACAGTTATGTTTATATTTCTTATTTATGCAGGTTCTTCCAAATGCCATTTTTTTAACGGCTTGCACATTGATTCTACATTGAATTATCAGTATAATGGTTCCCAATGATATTAAATTTATTCTTATATTCAGTTTTATTTACCAGCATCTCTAGTTTTTCAATGGAATGGTCACAATGATTCTTAGTATATTTTCGTCGAGGCAATTATTTCATTCATTTTCCGTTGTTCATAAAATTAAGAGATGACTTTTATCACAAATACTATTAATATTTCAAACCATGATTTTCATAGGGAAAAAAATTACACTATATTTTTCATACATCCAATGGTGAGAAAGTCATTTTATCATTGTCATCAAATTTTAATATGCATGCACCATGTTTTAAACTATTTCATAGAGCGTTGATTTGTTTATTGTTTTGTTGTTATTTTTACCATGTAACTATGTGTTCAAGTAAATGTTTTGAGATAATCTATGAATGAAGATTTTATTGTGTTTGGTGTCATGATTGAATGACATTGTTTGCATTTGGGTTTCAGTTATGGACTTCTAGAGATCTATGCTTGCTTGTTTGGCCTGATCAGTGCTCGTGATTTCATAGGCTCTTCAAACATTTTTTTTAATTTAATATTATTGACAATATAATTATTGATTCAGTATATATTTATTTTCATTTTCTCTAAATTTATGGACGTTACATATTCTATTTAATCAGGTTTTTATTGTACTTTACATTTTTTACTTTCCCTCTCATCACATGAACTAATACATTCAATTTTTTTTATACAAATGAGGATGACAGTGCAGTAATGATATATGTAACATCAATCATTGAAGATCAAATATAGGTTCATATATTTCTATACCTTTATTTTCACTCTTAAAAATTTTTAGAGTTTTTTTTATATAAATTTTGAATAGTATATGGTTTTGGTTCGAAGTGAATTTTATACTGGTCACTAGGAAGGATTCGAGGATATCAGCCAAATGAATGATAGTAGGAAACACATAATAGATCATATTTCAATGAGTTTCATGAGGGTTTCATATAGAACCCTGAGTCCCCATGCATTATTATGTACTGAATAAGCATTATCACATGTTTTCATAATATATTCACTGTCATTGAGCTTATTTCAACATTATCTACTTCCATTCAATATTTGTATATCCTCATCACTGTTAGTCCCTTATAATCACTATGTGTGTTTCCAATATCTATGACTTTGGTTCCATAATTAATTTTTTGTTTATAATGTTTCATAGTTTTATTTAGTTAGTCTATTAGAATATTACTTATATGGATCAAATTCACAATAAATGTTCTTTGTTCAGTAGATAATAGATTTGTTTATATTTCATTAAACTATGTTGATGTTTGAAATCCCTGTTTTAGTGGTCTATTGTTCCATTGTTCGTCGGTCGACATCTCTATCCAAATCATGGATTATTTACACTCCAGGGGTTCCATCACATTAACGATGGTGTTTATTCAGTCGACATCTTTCTCCTTCTGCTAAATCAACCTACAATCTACGTTCAATTTCGAAGACACTATTATGATTTATTAACTCATTTTATTTTACATTTACATCTACTTCTCTTAAAATATTTACAAATTAATCATATCTTCAACAAAAAATGTGTTATTATATTTCCATAAAAGATGCATTTTCACTTCTCATACATAATTAATGACTCCTACCATTTACATATTCATTGAACCGTAGGATTAGCACCATTACACAACATCATATACTGTAAAATAGTTAACCTGTCCTTAGATTATTACACAGAAGTATTTTGTGTCTTCAATGGTCATGATTTAATTAGTATGTTGTAATTGTTAATATAAACCTGATCATATATCCTCTAGGAGAATTTCAGTGTTTTCCAAAGTAAATTATATTACATTAACTACACTTTCTCAGCTTACCTGCTACTCTATTTCATGGATTCACGGTATTTTTTTCTACAATTTATTTCTTTGTCATTAATATCACTATAAACCAGTGCAGTTAACAATTTAGAAAATTTAGTGTATGCCCATGCAATGCACATTACATTAATAATATATTCCACCATGTATGATTTTCATTTATTGCACACATTGATAATTACATTTCTTTCATGTCAAGCTCTACAGATGCAATGACACGACAACCATAAGATATGAATGAACCACAAAAATATTATGACTGCTCTATTATCTTCAGTTAAAAAAATCATACTTAATGTCATTTGCTCAATAATAGTAACCATTACTATTGACAATATAACAGTTATACATCTACTGTATATTCATCAATGATGTATACTGATATGTTTGGTACTCCATTAACTTATCCAATATTAACAGCTGGTATCACACATGGAGTCACACACATTCCATTTTCATTTCTGCCTCTTTTCATGCAGGGATTTGGAGGTTCGTGAAGTAGATTTTAGTTGCATCCTATCTTAATGCTGGTAATTCTACTCAAATGCATTACTTTCTTCTTTCCTCTTCTCATGCTGTTATAGGTGGCCTATTTGAAACTCATCGTGCCATCTTATAGGACTATATGATGATACATGTGAGGAAATGAAATAGTGAGGTAATGCTACATATATTATTTGGAATGATATGTGAATTTTGTATGTTATAAATTCTACATAAGAGTATTGTTTTGACCCATATTTTTCTTATTGTATCATTCATTGTGGGAGTTAGAGGTACCATGCAGGTATCAGTGTCCTATTCGAAACTCATGATGCCACATCCTTGGACCATATGATGATGCATACAAGGGAGGGACATGATTAGTTATTTCATTTCAATTCTTCTTAATTTATCTGTTCCATTACAGGATACCATAGAACAACAAGAAGAATATTTTTATTGATAGTCGTACTGCTTAATTTGGAGGTTTTCCTACTAACTGTGTTTATGAAAAATGTTTATTCACATCTGATATGTTCAGTTTTTCCATCACTTCGTCCGCACTGTCTAAAAATATTATAAAACATAGTGGATGTTTCTTTTTGTTGTTTCACTTTATGATCTACAAATATATAATATAGTAGGTGAATTGGGTACCTACCTGACAATCTGATATAAATTTCAATAGTACTAATTAGTTGTTCTTATTGATTAATAGTGGTTGTGTACATTTATATGTTTTGGGTAACCTCGTTTTTTGTGTTGTAGTTTCATAGCTACACCGGATTGAATAGAACATCCCCCCTCAACTTACAGATCAAATTAGGAGCTACCTTTGGATCATAGAAAGAATTAGTGATCATCTTTATGCTCCTTCATATTTAGAGCCAACATTGGCTCATGGAAATAATTGGTGACTATATTTATGTTCATTCATGCCTACTTGTGTAGCTTCTCTGATTTGAATCATAAGTGGATTTTTAATTTTAAGATTAGTTTTATTCTACCCTCAAGGAATATCCTCCTTTGGAAGGTTTGGCATAATCGAATTTCTACTGATGATTAGGTATTCAATTTCCTTCAATTGTACTCTTCTGTATGAGGTGACCAGATTGGTTTGAGCATATTTTCCTTCATTGTGAATTTTCTGATATGGTATGGAGTTTTATTATTATCCACTTCTTATAGGAAAAAATTTTGGGTGATGAAATTAATACCTTCATGTGTGTTGTTTGCAATTTTTTTTACACTCAGTAAATTCATAACCTTTTCATGGTTACAGTACCTGGGATAATTTTCTATATTTGGAAGGCTTGGATTTAAATCTCCTTTTTTGATTAGTATATAATTTTGTTTGGAATTCATGAACTTATTTGTAGATGTTCATAACAAATCATGTAGTTGTTCATACCTACATATTTATACTATATTGTAGTTGTTCATACCTACGTATCTCTACTATATTGATGATATATACTAATTTTTGAGCAGTGGATCAATTTTTGATTAACAGATTTTGGTTATGTGGATTTTTTCAATTACATTCCATGTATGTGTGCTATTGCATGTGTAGAATGGAGGTGTAGAATAGTGGGAGGTGCAGCTACTGCCTAGTGGAACCTGTCTATACCCACTGTTTGGTAAACCATGGGTAAAATGTGGAGCTGTAATTCTACAGGTGCAGGAACCTGTCTATACCCATGGGTTGGTAAACCGTGGGTAAACCGTGGGTTACTGAAAATCAGTTTAATTACGGTTTGAAAACCATGGGTATACATCAATACCTACGATTTGAAAACTGTAGGTATACATCAATACCCATGGTTTATTAAACCATGGGTAATAAAAAATTTCTATGGTCTATACCTACAGTTTTTAGAGAAACATGGGTATAGACCTATTGCAATGGCACTACAACCCACTGTTTCTGAATCCGTGTGTATAGGGTATACCCACGGTTTAAAGGGTTATACCCACGGTTTAAAACCGTGGGTATATGTGTTATTTCCAGTAGTGATGTTCATCTTCCTAGGTTGAAGCTATTCTTTTTATTTAGAATAAAGATGGATCAATGGTACTATGAACTAATTATTGGGAACATAATAAGATATTGATTTATAATAATAATAATAGTATTCCCCGAATTGATGTATTTTACCAATTCATAGGAGAACACATTTTTTCTATGATTGATCCATGATCTATATCCTATCATTTATTGGTGAAAATTGACAACCTACCCATGGTAGCCTTCTGAATGACATATAGACACTATGAATTTATATTATATCCATTTTTATTGATAATTACCCTATTTTCATCCTAGATTTAATGTTTATAAAAATTCGATTTAAAATTGGTTAGTTTGTGTTAATATTTAAATATTATATTCTTATATATTCCAAGTGCAAGGATGAGAATGAATATCAAATTATGATTGTACTGAAGACCCAAAGGAAATAGTAAAAGTATGAAAAATTTATAAAGTGTAAATTCTAAAAAATGAATGATGCGTTATTTATATATTCTCAAGAATGGTTAAATCAATAGATCCAACAAAAATAGATGTTATTTAAGTATATCTTAGATAGTTCAAAATCACTGAGATCCATTATTTTCATGGAATTGCATGATTTTTTATGATTTGTGTAGAATTTTTCCTGGCTATTGAATCCCCTCACCAATTTTACTCTGAGTGGGTTCGTGTTACTTTGAAATGAGGAATGTGAGTAAAAATTCATGGAAGAAAATTGATGGTTATCCAGTGCACGTATGAGTACACAACTATATAAGAAATAAGGATTTTTTAATTTATAGTTGTAAATATAATAATGGGGTTGGATGTAATCACATAAATATTTATATGGTTATTGATTTTTCCTCATTCCAAATTTTTGGTATGTGAATTTTTTTTAACCAAATTAAGATTTACAATTATTTTCAGAAATCATTACATTACTTCTATGGAGTCATTATCATTACATATAACAATGTGTCATTTCTAAGGATAAAAAAGTTTAATGTATATAATCAAACATAATGAGTTTAATATGTGTTGGAGAAAATGGTTGGTATCTATTACTGATTATGAATACATAGTATATTTAAACGATAATAAAATTTAACAGGACCATTAATGATTTTTTTCAAAAGGAAAATGATATCTTATCTATGATAAGCATTAGAGAAGATATAATAATTTTAGATTTTGAAAGGACTCCCCTTAAAGTATTAATAGAAGGGTAGAGATTTTATCTTCCAAAAGTTATTGTCTGACCATCTATCCCTGTTATGATTAATGTGGTATGAAATGGGGATATATATCTAAAAACGTAGGCATCAATATTTATAGATTCTACCATTGATTTCGATAGAATTATTAGGTTAAGAAACCATATACGTGTCTTATAAATAACATATATAATGAAAGTGTCACTGGAAAAAATCATTACTTATCCTAATCTATTCATCCAAGAATTAAAATGATATATAGCTATCAGAATGAGTTATTATAGCGGGAAAACATGAAGAGATACATTTTAGAGTGTGTATCTTAGTGAAATGTATGTTATCAAGTTACGACTAAGAGATAAAAGTCTATGGAGGTTTTACAACAATGGACCTTACCAAAACGGAAACAGGAAAACCTTACCATGGATTTAATCACCATAATATCCAATACATTTAATAACCATAATTCTATATGGGTTGTAGTTGATCAAAAGACTAAGTTAAAAAACATAATTTCAATAAGAGTAGATTATATTTTAATCTAATTTCCATGAAATATATTAAGGAGTTGGTATGTTTTTGTGGAGTAAAACATAATATTGTATCTAATTGAGGTTTGATGTTTACCTCAATGTTCTCGAAAAGTGACAAAACAAATATTTTTCATAATTTTATATTGAATTAAATTTTTTTTAAATTGACCATAGTGTTGTTTTATTGGAAATTTTCACATTTATATATCATTGTGGAATTTTTATCATAATTGTAAAAATAGCGTTTTTGGGAATTACCTACATTATTTTTATTTTTATTTATTTCGGACATAAATTTCTATTAAATAATTGAAAATCTGATTTTTTTTATGATGCCATACATGTTGGGATACATTTAATCATTCTGGACCACAATCCCAATCGATATATTGGAATCCCAAAATCTTCTCAAAACACATGCCTCAAAAAATGTTCATGGATCTGCAATTTGTCCAATATGATCTTATATATCTACATTTTCGGTCCCTAAGGTGCTTAAATTAGACATTTATTAGAATAATTAGTTAATTAAAAACATCTATTATGGTTTTAATGTTTGAATCATCTGTTTCATAATCCATTAATGCATAGGAAAAATGATACATTGAATATAAAGAGTCTCTCTAGGAAGATTAAAAGCTTAGAGTGAAACATTCATACCTCTCACTACACATCACCAAATATGATGAATGTTTTAGGGGAGACACAAAATATAGTTGATAAAATCTTTTATTAAGGGTTAGACATGTTAATCTTCCATTTAATGAGTCTAAAATATAGACACTTTCATAGAGAAAATGTGTCCTTTAAAAGGAGGAGAGATCCACCAACCCAAATCATTCCAATCCATCCCATTCCATCCAAGGCACCAATGATGTGATCTCCACCAAGGGAGGTCGATCATTGAATTCTCTTTTTTACTCCCTCATTTATTCTTACTATTCATTTTTATGTTTTCTTTATTTTATTTTAGTTTGTAATTATAATTTATATTTATAATAAATTCAATCATTCATTACATTGTTCCAATATTTTCTGTTTCATCATTTTATTAAAATTATTTAAAAATTATAATAATTATTATTAAAATTAAAATTAAATTAATTATTATTAATATAACATTTATTATTATTACTATTATAACATTCTTTTTTTTTAAAACATATTTTCTTCTTTCATTTCCACATCTTCAATAAAAATTATTTTATTTACTATTAATATTATTATAACTATTTTAACATTATATATAAAATATATATTTTATTTATTTTTTTCATTTTATTTTATTTTATTTTTCCCTAACTCTATCATCATCCCCCATTATTCCATTTTATTTTATTCCTAGACCAATATTTCATTCTTTATCTATTATTCATCCTTTGTTTTATCCACTCCACCATTATAATCACTCACTCTCATAAATGAGAGGATAATAGTAAGGCTTGGCTGAGGGGAGGTAAACATGTCCCTAAATTTTCTTCAAAGATAATTTTTGTTTTTACATATAATTTAGTATCATTCATAGGTGAGGTGAATGCCTCTAATATGGTGACTACCCCAAATAACATGCCACTCAGTCAATCTATATTTTTTTATTTAATCACATCTCCCTCTCTCTATTGGTCATTTCCTCGAACGTTGATGTTTACTAATTAATTAATGAAACAGATTCAATTGAGACGTGTCTTGGAAGGGGGAACCACCTAAACAAAGGAGTTCTATCAACCTTGATTAAATGGTGATGCATAATTAAGAGTGCACTTGTGTTCAATGATATTACACAATTTCTAAATGATGAATGGTAATAAAAACATGGGATTTCATAGTGGTATACTCAAACAGTAATTAACCACATAATATGGAATAATGATTGAATATAAGGTTAAACCCAACACCAATTTCTTTCTTCATTAACCCACTCTATTTACTTACAAGCTAGTTTAAATACCCATTTTTCATGTCATTTCCTCAAAAAATAAAAATCCAAAAGAACCTTATAAATTTATTTCATTAGATAAAAAAAGAGATATCATTGGTGATATTGAAGATGCAGCTTATACAAATTAAAAGAATCATGAAGTGAGAAAACCTTGTTAAGAAACTATGCCACAAAAATAAAAAATTATATTTGCTTTTGACCACGCCCAGTATTAGGTGTGCATCCACAATAGCGTCATTGTTGGGGATCCAATTATTTATTCATTTACCATTTTTATTTCATAATTTTATATATTTTTTATTAATTATATATATATATAAACTAAAACAATTGTATCTATGATGAAATCAAATTATTATTATTTTACATGGACTAAAGAATACTCTCAGCTGAAAGATATAGTGGCTGAATTCCCCTAGACTAAAAAATATTGTTTTACATTATGAGATAGATGGAAAAAATTAGAATAGAGCCAAATTTTCAATGATGATGAATTCCAGGACCTCATCTAAGATCTCAATGATCCCCTCGTGAAACTAGTTTTTGATGTCTTAGACAAGAATCTCCTTGATTGTTGGGAGTACTTCCTATAAATCTCTCAAGAAGTTGTTGAGACAGAAGAACAGTTCTCCTAGATTCCTCCCAAAACATTTGAAGATGGTCCACTGGAATGTTTCTGGGAGAATTTTTATAAAAACAAAGACAAATATGATATTTAAGAGCTTGAATAGATGGTGTAAATCTATTAGAAAAAATGGATTGGATAACTATATATAATCGAATAACTATTAGAGAAATATTAGTCTGAAGAAAAACCAGAAGAAAAGGCAATTTTCATTCCCAAAAGGCCAAAAAATAGGGGTTGCAGATCTTTCATAATTTTTCTTGAAAAATACATGATCGTGAGTCCAAACAAGAGGTGGAAGAACTTGACTACCTGCCTTCACATTGCACCATAGGACTCCAAGAGACACTCACTACAGAGTCATTGATTAATCCCAAATCAACATAGGGACATGATATTTCATTAATCTATTTCTCTTCTAATTTTATTGAAACATAATTTTGCTACATTCTCTAATTTTTTTATTACACTAAATCATATAATATTTTTTATACCATGGAGGTAGAAGATGATCCTATAAATGCACAAATTAAAGAACACTAAAATCTATAGTATTTCATTGAACAGGCATTGGAGGGGCCCCATCATGAGTTCCAAGTTTATGAGACAAAGGAAATAATATAATAGGCCTCTTTTATTATAGGGGAGAAATTACTTATTAAAAACTAAAAATTTATTTATGTAAAAATACAAGTTTACTTCCCCTTCAATAATTTATTTCATGGAGCCCCAATGAATCTTGCACTAGAAGATTAGAAGGTTTCACAAGTATCAACAAATCAAGAGGATGGTCCATAATTCATCCTACCCCTGCCTTGGAAGATATCACTCATTTTGAATGGGGAGGATCTGGTGTACTCTATCTATGGATAATTCCTTACTGAGAAGGATGAATCACAAGCTGAGAAAATCCATATGTGGTGGTTTAAATGAAAGATGTGTCATCCACCATATGAATTTAGATAATAGTTGCTAATTATTTCAAGAAGTAGTAAAAAATCGTGGCCCACATGGGGGATCATACCATGAGTAATCACTTAAATTCATGCAAGGAATTTAGATTTCAATTTCATTTCGTAGGAAGTATTGCAACATGTAACCCCATCCCTCAATCTTTTTAGCATAAATAATATGATCCTTGTACTTAATTGTGTAATTCTATTTTTTATGTCCATAATGGAAGAAGGATTCATCAAACTGTGTAAGAGAGGGACTATGATTCATGTGAAAGGGAGTTCATTTTCATTGTCTATATTTTTAACTCCTTACTTTTTGTTTGCAACAACACGTTCTAAGCTTTAAATGTTAAAATTTCATGTCAATTCATGAATTCATGTTTTACTTGACTTGTCTTGAAGGCATTAGTTTTTCAAGAATCATGTTATTCCACATAATATATTTCAATTTTAATTTTATTTATTTATTAAAATGGAGAGTTCAAATTTTAAAGTGAATCATGGATATTAAAATAAGGACTAGTGATTTGAAAGAATTAATTGATTCATGTAAATTAAATTTTCTAAAAATATTTCACAATTTGAATATATTAAATTCCAACTGAATTGATATTTTATTATTAATCATTCCTTTAGTTATTTTCCAAAATCATATTTCACATTCCTAAGAGGATTCTAGACCATGTTCTTCCTATTTTTTCTTGAGTATATTTCTTGAGTGAACTTGGGGAACGACACCTGCTAGAATTTGAATTTGAACTTGTACAAGATATGAATGTACAAAACCATATTAAATATGATCGATGAATAATTTTATAGACCACTTATTTTTAAAGCAAAACTTTTATATCAATAATTATTTAGACCATACAGACCATGAATGACCCTGTTAGTGATGATCCATGATTCAAGCCATTTTTATCCATTCCTATCATACCCAAAACAACAAAATGAAATATTAAAGGTGATGTGTGGGGGTAATGGGAATCACACTAAATGGGATGATTTACATTATAAATAAGTAGTGTGGGGTGGATTATTATAGAAATTATAAAAGGTTGTGTAATCATTAATTGTAATCTATTTATTTTCCCCTCATAAAAAATAATAAAAATGAAAAAAAGAACCAAAAAATGAGAAAATTGGGTTGTTATTTGGGTAAACTAAAAATCAAATTTACAAGACCTATGATTTGTATCATACATGGTTAGGTGGTAGATGTGAGTTTTATTCAAAAAAAAAATAAATTACTAAAGATAATGAATAATAGAATTTGTTCCTTGAATAAGAAAAAAAGGATGCAAAAGTAAATAAAATAATGGGTGGTTATAAACAATTCATTATATATAAACAAGCCATGACCTTTACTCAAAATCTTAGGGATTATAGGGAATTGAAAACATTTTAAGGGGAAAATTCCATTAAACGTTTTTACATTAAATATAATGTTTTAGGATTTATAATATATACCTCCTCCTCGAGAAATAATTTTTAACATGAAGTCCTACAAACCTAAAGCCTTAAAGTCATTGGAACTTTACATGCAAGTCCTCGTGATATTATGTGATTTTGCATTTACAAAGTGGAGAATGTGTTTTTTTACATGATTATGGATATAGAGAATGTTCTTATGATATGAGCATAAATATACAAGAATTTTATCATGAGTAATGAGTGAAAATATTAAAAAATGAGGTAGACCATTATATTTTATGTTTAATAATAATGAACTGAGGGCCTTGAATAAATGATTGGAAAAGTTCCATCATTTTAAAAAGGGGAAAATTAAAATGCATCAATTTATTCTTTCCTTCAAAATTGGGAAATTAAATTTATATTTCATTTCTAATTTTAAAATTTTATTTCATATAAATAATTTTGTTATTATTTTACTTCAAAATTTGAATATGGATAACATTGATTCCCTTTGATTTTCAATGTTGAGATTTTATTATTGGGGAAAATTGTTGTTTATGTGTGGTGGAATTGATGAAAAACAATATATTTTTTATTTTAAATTGAATTTCAATGTTTTTAAACCCACCAAAATGTTATTTTTTTGGAAATTTCCGCATTTTTTATGTCTTTGGGGAATTTTGATCTTAATTATAAAAATGTCCTAATTTTGGGAATTAAATGTTTTATCAATACACTATATTTTTTCCATATCATTTTAAAAACAAATTGAAATTATAAAAATATTATTTTTAGAAACGTAGACATCTTCGACTAAATTTTATCTTTCTGGACCACAAGCTCAATTAATCAATTAGAGGCCCAAATTTATCTCACAATATAGGCCTTGAAAATTGTTCAATGATCTTTAATGTTTTAAATATAAACATATAACTTGATGTTATCCAACCCAATGTTGTTGATATTAGAAATGTATCTGAATATGGAAGGTATTAACAACAATCAATAAGGAATCCATGTGCGAATTGTCTATTTGGACAGCCATTAATGTAGATGACACCAGATACATTGAATATAGAGAGTCTGTATGGTATGATTAAAATTCCAAAGTGAAAAATTTATAACTTTATATAAACATGAAAACATATGTTAAACGTTTGTAGATAGATGATAATGATAGTTGATAACTACTTTCATAAAGGGGTCTATGTTTTACTCATACATTTAATGGGAATAACATGTGGAATTTTTGAAAGGGAAAATTTGGCCTATAAAAGGATTAGAACTCCTCCTTTCAAAATCATTCAAATCCATACCTTTCCATCTGGGGAAACATGCATGAGATCTCCACCAAAGGAAGAAAGCTACCGAATTCTCTAATTCCACCCCCATTTCATCATCTTAATCATTTTTTTAGTTTTCATTACTTTGTTTGGGTTTTCAATTGTAGTTCAGATTTCTAATAAATTCATACATTCTTAACATTGTCCCAGAGTTTTTTTCTTTTCGTTTCATTTTTATTATTTAATTATAATAATAAAAATTTCAATAATAATAAAAATTATTATTAATATAATAATAATAATTATTATTATTATAATTATTATAAAATTATTATTTTGAAAACTTTTTATCTTCTTCATATTATTCATCTTAAATTAAAATTCAATTCTTAATAATAATACTAATTATTTTTTTTATTTTTATGTTTAACATTATTTATAAATTATATATTTTATTCATTTTATTCATTTATTTTTATTTTACTTCTCTATATATCTCCTCATCCATGATTCTTAAATTTTTTTATTCATCCACCCTTCTTTCTTTCTTCCACTCTTCTTCCTCCCTTCTTCCATCCACTAAACTATTGTGACCTATCACTTCCAGAAATGAGAGGGTTTCCTTGAGGCATGGCCTTGGGGGAGGTGAAGGTGTTCATGATTTTTTCTCAAATTTTATTTTAAGTTGGAAAATAGAAGTGAGTTCCATGCATGGGTGAGGCGAATGACACCGATGTGGTGAAAACCCCCAATGACATGAACCCAAATATATCTATATTATCTTATTTAATAAAATTACTTTATCTGCATTAGTCATTTATACACAAATTGTAGTTGAAATAATCAATCGGTGAAATAGAGACAATTGCATTGGGTCATAGAAGGTGTTACCTCCTAGCCTAAGGAGTGCCATCAACCTCAATTAAAGGAGTTAGAATTATGATTTCTAATACATTCAATGATATTTCATGATTTCTAAATGAATAAGAGTAATTTTACCATAAGATTTCATGGTTTTATTATCAAACTCAAATAAAGAACATAATGGATAATGATGATTAAATCCATGGATTAAAACAAGACCAAGTATTTTCCCCATTAAGCCATTCTTTTTAGATTTAAAGCTACTTTAAATTTCAATTTTTTCATTTTATTTCATTAGATAATCAAAAATAGAAATAAATTATCATTGTTTTCTTTGGATAATAAAAAAACAAAAAGAGATAGCATAGGTGATATAGGATAATTTGGTGAAACAAACTGAAGGTTTCCTCCAACGGGCCAGCCCTGGCCATCCACTATGTTATAATTGGAAAATTTATAATTTCTTTTGACCACGCCCTATAAAGGGCATATGTCGAATCATTAATAATTATTTTTTAATTACTCATATTTATATCGATTTTTATATCTCAATATTAATTAATATATATATATATATATCCCATTATGAATTTTATTATCTCATATTTGATCCAAAAATTTCATTTTTTTCATATTTCTCATCATTAATTTATTAACTTATTAATTTATTTTTCATTATTATTAGTATTTAATATAATTTATTATATTTAAAATTTTCATTAAGAATATTTTTATCAATTATTATTTGTATTCTCGTATATGATTCATTTCGTTTCAATTATTCGTTCATATTATAATATCATTATTTCTTTATCTTTCTATGTCTACACTCTTTAATGTATTAATTTTTTTATATTTATGTTTTAATTATTTATAATTATCTATTTCATTTTATTATTTTTTGATCAATTAATTTATATCAAATTTAATTATGTTTAATCATTATCATATTATTTATATTAATTAACTTCTTATAAGAAATATTAATTATTTTTATTTTTATTTTTCTTTGTTCTTAATTGTTTTAATTATCTCATTTTTATATTTTTCATTCTTTTTATATTAATATTAATTCATTATTTATTATATTATTCTTATATTCAAAAATGGTCACCATTTTTAAAAGTTTTTTAACAATTATTTGTTCCCATTTTGGCCCACGTTATAGGGACCATGTGTAAATCTGTATTAGTAAGACCTCTATTAATAAACTACTAAATTTTGATACTAATATATATGGGAAATTGTTTTCTAGGCTTTTGAGTCTCAAAATCAATGAAAATTTTGATGAAATAAATTTAGAAGAGTCGTGTGTTTATTCAAGACCACCCATAATTGGATTAAACCCACAACAAACATTGAGGGACCTTTGTGCCCCACAATTTTCTAACTGGTCAAATCAGTTAAACATTCCTGTAAAAAATGACTTATAGTTATGTGTTAACATGATTCTAGTGCTACCAAAAGATCACGGCTTTACATGTGAGGACCGTAATCATCACATTCCTAATTTCAGGCATGTGTGTTCAAGCTTCAAACTGTGTGGGTAAAAAAATTGTTGTGCCCAAGTGAAGTAATTGCTGTTGTGCCCAAGTGAAGTAATTGCATTTGTTGTCAATAACTTGTCATGGTGTGCCATCTGATTTAGTATATCTTGAAGATTGATGATTACAGCAGCATTAAATCAGACGATTGCTAAGCTGATCATAAGTTCAAAGCACGTGTATCAAGGAGATACATTCTCACAACATGATTAGAAGACCATGCACTATCACTTAGTGCATGAGGATTTAAATTCCGACCTCTCTGATTAGATCATTGAAGTTCTTTGAAGAATATGTTTGATTTAGGAGCTCGGTTGATGAAGAAGACCCTTCGGGAATTCCACATTCTATGTACTGAGTATATGTAAGGAGGATGGAGTAATTGTAATGAAGAAGAAAAATGAAGAAGGTTGAAGTGGCATTTGAACTTGGTTACTTTGTTTTTAACAAAGTACTAGTTCTATTACTTGCAAAAAATTAGCCATCTCAAGCCAGCCTTAAGGGTTCAACCCCCAAGGCACATGTGGGCCTAAGGCGCCACGCCCAATGGGGATCCCATGTGGCCAGCCCGAGAGGCAGGGGGGCCATGTGTAAGCCCCGAGCCATGCAGGGAGTCAAGCCTGCGCATCATGGGCGCCAGTAGCGCGCCCGAAGGATGCATGGTGGGCGCTAGAAGCGCGCCCGTAGGGAGCAGAGTGGGCGCAGAGCACGCCCGCAGGGAGAACACGGTGCGGGGCGGCACCGTGGAGGGAGGAGATTCAATTGCCGGGTTGAGGGAGCGGCATATTAATAAACAGCGGCAATTCCTCTCGCCGTTTCGATGTGGGACACGGGATTTTCCCGCGGAAGATATCCTGGCCGTCCGTCTCATCGCGCGCTAGATCCGAGCTGCTCATCTAATCGCGCCACTAGCGATCAAATCCAGGCCGTCCAAAGACCTGATCCGACGGCTCCGAGGCGTCTCCTACCTCGAGCTCGTGCCGAGGCCATGCCAAGGCCACCCGACGACCGCCGACGAACCAGAGGCATCCCGACGATGGATTTCGAGCTCCCGGCCACCATTTCCGAATCCGAAGCCTCCATTGAGCTCGTCTGGACCTACTGAACACATTCATGCCTAAAAATATACTTGCATGCAATGAGATGATGAATTCGATGAAGGCCGAAGCAAACCGAAGGTGCGAGGCCATTCGGTGTTGATGTTCTGCATGGTTTTTATCGAAGGAAGGCCGTGCATGCGTTCTAAGTCGCATGCACGTGAAGGAAACCGAAAAATGTAAAACCCGCATTAAAACAGAGAAGAAGAACGAGATACGCGGAAGATATTTAACGCGTTTGAAGTTTTCAAAGACCCCGCAGATTTCGGTCATTCAAAACGTATTTCCCCGCGGATCATCCTTGCACCTCCACTGCCTATATAAAGAGGAGTCCAAGGCCGAGTGAAGGTTGTTGTTCATTCGTGAAGACCCGCGACGCTCTCTGCCTCGCGAAGTAAAATCCTGCGCATCACTTGCGCGACAGGAGGCTTCAAGTTTTGTTCCGCGCATCACTTGTGCGAAGAAGCCCTGTGCAATCTATTTGCAAGGCTGAAGTCCTCAGTGCCATCCTTGGCCCGAAGGTGTTCCCTGCGCGCTAATCCTTTGCGCGACAGGAAGGAGAGGAGCTTGCGTGACCTTGCGCGCTCCCTCTGTGCACCGCGCCCCCTGCGCGGTAGGCACTTGCGCGCCCAAGGTGTCCTTGCACCCTTGTGGCTTGTGCACCTCGTGGTGTTGCATCCTGCACACCCGAGTGCCTGTGCACCCCGCGGCTCAAGACACTTGCGCGGCAGTGTTGAAGAAGAGGAGGCCGCGGCTCAAGCATTCCCTTGCGCTCCTCCTTTGAGATCAAGTGAAGAAGACCACCTACGGACAGTGGGTGTGTGCCAAGTGAAGAAAGAGCACCTCGGGCAGTGGGTGTGCAAAGTTGAGGAGAAGGCCGAGGACCTTTGTGCTTTGGGTGCAAAAGGAAGACCACACTTTGTGTGTTTATAAATTGAAGAAGAAGGACAAGTCAAGTGTGTGCACTAAAAGAATGAGTAGTGTATGTGTGCACAAGTGAAGAAGACTAACTTTGAGAAAAAGAGGAGTACACACTTAAGTGTGCGAATGCAAAGAACTGATCATTCTAAGTGATTGGTTTTTCTGTGAGCAAGACCAACGAGATCTTTTGAAGACTGTTGAAGCTACTTGAAGTTTCGAACAACATCTTTGAAGAAGTGAAGTGGAGGCATGATGAAGATGATGCTGTGGAGTTGGGGGGTTTAACCAACTTGTAATTGGGGGGTATAACCAATTACTGTGTAATCATCTTTTGGCATAGTGAAGAATCCATGTTGGGGGGTGTAACCAACACGGCAAGGAGTAGGTCTTTGTACCGAACCTTGTAAATCTCTGTGTTCTGTGCTCTCATTATTACTGCACCACTAAAAGAGTAGATCTAGGCTTTAACCAGCTGCAGAGGTTGAATTGATAATCCAAAGGGAACAATTCATAAAAGAAAAAAAAAGGTTATCACTGATTCACCCCTCCCCTCTCAGTGATCACAACCGATCCAGGCATTTCAAGTGGTATCAGGTCGGAGGTTCCCTCTGTAAGGATATACTTCTGAGAAGATGGACAATCTTAATTCTGTTAATAGTAGGGGTGTTCCTACATTCGATGGAAAGAATTACCACATCTGGAAAAATCGGATGTTGCCCTACCTTCTATCTCTCGGCCTTGATGTTAGAAATGCAGCCTTATTTGGATTCCCTCCTCTTGCTAATGAAGCTGCTATGACACTCGATGAGAAAAGAAATATGGAAGTTGATGGTAAATCTCAAAATTCCATTCTTATGTCACTCTCAGAAAAGGTATACACAAAAGTCATGGGACTCAAGAATGCTAAAGAAATTTGGGACAAATTGGAAAGTAGTTATGAAGGCAACATGAAAGTCAAGGAAGCCAAATTACAAATTTGGAGAAGCAAGTTTGAAGATGTCAAGATGGGAGAAGAAGAAAATATTGATGATTATTTCACAAGAGTCAATGAAATTGTCAGTAACATTCGGGGCTTTGGAGAAAAGTTGGAGGACTCCACTATTGTTAAAACACTAATGAGAAATTTTCCTGACAGGTTTGACCCCAAAGTCTCAGCATTAGAAGACAGAGATGATCTCTCTCTTGATGATCTACACAACATTCTCATTGCATGTGAAATGAGGAAGATCCCAGTATTCAAGAAGAAGATCAAGGATGAGATGGCTTTTGAGGCCATGAGACAACTCAAGATAAAAGATGACGAAGACCTAGAATCAAGTGATACTGACAATGAAGAAAAGGATGAATATCTCAACACGCTTATTTCTCTTTTTTCTAAAAGGTTTGGAAAAACTAAATTCAGGGGAAAAGGGAAATCACCATCGAGATGTTTCAATTGCAATAACATCGGACACTTTGCTGTAAACTGCCCCAAGAAGAGATATAGTGCTCCAGAAGTTGAAGATGAGAAGTCACAAAAGAAGAAATGGAGTAGATACCCAAGAGAAGGAAACAAATCAGGTGTAAGAAAGAAAAGGTTCGTTCCAGGTGAAAGAAGAAGCTATGTAAGCAAAGAGGAAGAATCAGACTCTACTTCAGCCAGTCAATCAGAAGAAGAAACGAATTTTATGGATCATGTAGAAAAAGGGTTTGATACCTGCAGCAGTGAAGATGATGAATGTGAACGAACAGAGCTTGAATACATTTTGAAAGATGAATTAGAGGCTTTCCTTGAGCAAAACATTAAACTCAAGAAAGAGAAGAAATTGTTACAAAAGGAAACTAAAAGAATGACTGAGGAGTTGGAAGAATGTATGAAGAAAGAGACAATGTACATTGATGAAATCAAAAGACACAAACTGAAGGTAGCTGAGCTGGACAAGATAGCAAAAGATCCTGAGGAGAAACTTCACCTCAAAGAAGAAGAGCAATCAGTGACACATTCCAAGTGGATTGAAGCACAGAATAGCTTGACAAAGATGAGAGAAGAATTCAACAAGGCTGTTGAGGTCAAGGCAGAATCATCTTATGCTGGTGCTCAGAGGCAGGTCAATTTACCACTAAGTAAATCTCTAAATACATCTGTTATTCCTAACAATGCAGGTTCAAAGATAAAATTGAGACAAACATGGAATGAACCAACCTGTGTAAAATCATCTTCAATGGAAGAAAGGAAATCCTCGGGAAGGACTACTCAAATCTTGGACAGAAAATTACAACATGACTCTTATCAACAAAGAAGGTCAAGGTTCAGAGGCTACTGCTGGTGTTGTGGTGTGTTTGGACATAAGGCCTATGCATGCTGGTATAACATGTCTCGTCCAAACATGAGGCATGAGTCAAGGGGGAGACATCCTGAAACCCAGAGTGTTTTGCAGAAAGCATCAAAATCACCAACTCAGAACACATTTGACTGCCTGAGTGAAGCTTGTGGAAGATGTGACCAACAAGGTCATAGAGCTGATAAATGTATGACAACTCTTCCTAAACAAAAAGTCAAAGACATGAAAGGGAAAGGAATTCAAGAAACCAATGATGAAATCACATGCTTTGCTGAAGTGGCTCTAAAAGCCAGCAGTAAAACTAAGTCATGGATTCTTGATAGTGGATGCTCATCCCACATGACTGGTGATACAAAAATTCTAAGCAACATTGAAAGTCATGAAGGACGAACCGTGGTGTTTGGAAATGATCGTTCTCTGAAAATCAAGGGAGTTGGAAAGGCTATGATTGCAACAACAAATCAAAAATCCAATGATGTGTTGTTTGTTGAAGGATTAAAGCACAACCTACTGAGTGTAAGTCAATTATGTGATGATGGACATGAGGTGTTGTTCCAGAAGGACTCATGCATCATCAAGAGCTCAAAGGATGGAAAAATCATCACTCAAGGAAGAAGAACCACTGGAAATCTATTTCAAATTGGTGATCCCATCAATTCTTGTTTTCTTAGCTCTAAAGATAAAAACAACCTCTGGCATAGAAGACTTGGCCATCTTGGTCAAAGGAGTATGAGTAAAATTCTGAAGTACAATGTTGTACGAGATCTACCCAAATTAAAGAGAGAAAGAGATGAAGTCTGCGACACATGTCAGAAGGGAAAACTGACCCATAGGTCACACAAAGGAGTTGATATCATGTCTACTAGGCCTCTTGAACTCATCCATATAGACATATGTGGACCGATGAGACAGAAGTCAACAAGAGGAGATTTCTATTTTATAACCTTCATTGATGATTACACTCGGATGACCAATGTCATGTTCATGAAACACAAGTCAGAGGCAATCACGATGTTCAAGACTTTCAGAAGGCAGGCTGAGAAGGAACTAGAGCTCTGCATCAAGAAAGTAAGATCAGACAACGGAAAAGAATATACCGGTGATGTCTTTGAAAGCTATCTGGTCAAGCATGGAATCAAACATCAATATAGTACACCATATACTCCACAACAGAATGGAGTGGCTGAACGAACGAATCGAAGCATGGTTGAGATGGGGAGGACTATGTTAGCTGAGCATGATATCTCTAAGTTTTTCTGGAGAGAAGCAGTATGCACTGCTATACACATACAGAACAGATGTCTCTTGAGACCAGAAACACAAACGACAGCCTATGAAATGTGGTTTAACAGAAAACCAACTGTTAAATATTTCAAAGTCTTTGGCAGTCCCCACATCATCAAGATTAAAAACATCAATCTGGGAAAGTTTGAAGAAAAAGCTGAAGAAGGAATCTTTATGGGTTACCTACCTGATGGAAAAGGCTACAGATGCTGGAATAAGAGGTTGAATAAAATGATTGATTGCAGTGATGTAATAATAATTGAAAACAACACCAAGCCATACACTGTGGATGATGATGACTCAAAGAATGACATAGCCTTGGAACAGAAGAATGCAGAATTACCTGAGCCCACACCAACTGCTGGTGAGATCAACTCTGAATATACCAGTGATGAAGATGAAGGTAATGAAAATGGAAGAATCAGATACAACAAATTGAAGAAACATGTTGACACAGAAAATGTCCTTGGAGACCTACAGTCCTCAGTAAGAACTAGAAGAAGATTGAGATTGGAAGATCAGACTGCACTGGTTTCTCAAGTTGAACCTCACACAGTGGCTGAAGCAGTTGTACATGAGGAATGGATACAAGCTATGCATGAGGAACTCAATCAAATTGAAAAGAACTCCACTTGGGATCTTGTGCCAAGTCCCAAAAATAAAAATGTTATTGGGACAAAGTGGGTGTTTAGAAACAAACTCAATGAAAAGGGAGATGTTTCCAGAAACAAGGCCAGACTTGTATGCAAAGGATATTCACAAATGGAAGGAATCGACTTTGAGGAAACCTTTGCACCAGTTGCAAGACTGGAAACTATCAGAATGTTCTTAGCAGTTGCAGCACACAAGCAGTACAAGGTCTATCAGATGGATGTGAAATCTGCATTTCTGAATGGAGATCTTGAAGAAGAGGTGTATATTGAACAACCAGAGGGATTTTTGCTGGAAAAAGATGGTAGTATGGTGTGCAGATTGAGAAAAGCCTTGTATGGATTGAAGCAGGCCCCTAGAGCCTGGTACTCAAAATTGGATGGTTGTCTTAAAGACATGAAATTTGTCAAAGGAACAGTTGACAGTAACCTCTATGTCAGAGAAATGGCCAATGGTACCCTCATAGTCATTATCTATGTGGATGATATCATTTTTGCTGGTAACAAGGAAGGACTATGTGAAGAATTTACTGAGCAGATGAAAAGAACTTTTGAAATGTCGATGCTTGGTCAAATGACATATTTTCTAGGATTTCAGGTGGAACAAAGACAAAACTCCATATTTCTTTCACAAGAGAGGTACGCAAGGGACTTAGTGAAAAGGTTTGGAATGGAAAGTTCAAAGGAAGTCTCCACACCCATTTCTGTCGGAACCAAGCTATGCAAGGATGAAGAAGGCAACAAAGTTGATCAGAAAGAGTTCAGAAGAATTATTGGAAGTCTACTTTATCTCACGGCTTCAAGGCCAGATATAGCATATGGAGTGACTTTGTGTGCCAGATTCCAAAGTGACCCAAAAGAATCTCATTTAACTGCAGCCAAAAGAATCCTGAGATATGTTAAAGGAACCCTCAACTATAGACTCTTACACAAACACAGTACAAACATACAGTTGTTGGGATTCACAGATGCTGATTGGGCTGGTGATTGCACTGATAGAAGATCCACATCTAGTGGAACCTTCTTTCTGGGAGAAGGATGTGTTAGCTGGTACAGAAAGAAACAAAATTCTGTAACATTGAGCACAGCTGAAGCAGAGTATGTGGCCGCTACACATGCATGTACTCAAATGATTTGGATGCTGGTGCAGCTAGCAGATTTGAGGGTTAAAGCTGAAAAACCATTTAGGATCTTATGTGATAATCAAAGTGCAATTGGGTTGTCTAAGAATCCTATCCAACACTCCAGATCCAAGCACATTGATATAAAATATCATTTCATCAAAGAAAGGGTCTCCAGTGGAGACATCAAGCTAGACTACATTCCTACTCAAGATCAGGTGGCAGACATTTTCACCAAAGCTATGCCTACGGAAATATTCGTTGAATTGAGGCTGAAACTTCATGTTCAGCCTTCTACTCTCACTTGAGGAAGAAGAAGGTCCCTCCTTATTCCCTAAATTTTTGTATTCTTGTACTTACATGCAGGGAATTGAAGGAGATGAGTGCATCCCCTGAGGGGGAGCATTGGTAGTTGAAGATGTGCAGGTTCCAGAATCTCTATACTCTGAGTATGGCTTTCATTCATCCCTTTGCATTTTTTGGCCAATAAGGGGGAGAAATCATCAGGCACACGACATTCTCTCAGTGTGCTTCGGAGTATTGACAACCAAATACAAAGGGGGAGATTGTTGTGCCCAAGTGAAGTAATTGATGTTGTGCCCAAGTGAAGTAATTGCATTTGTTGTCAATAACTTGTCATGGTGTGCCATCTGATTTAGTATATCTTGAAGATTGATGATTACAGCAGCATTAAATCAGACGATTGCTAAGCTGATCATAATTTCAAAGCACGTGTATCAAGGAGATACATTGTCACAACATGATTAGAAGACCATGAACTATCACTTAGTGCATGAGGATTTAAATTCCGACCTCTCTGATTAGATCAATGAAGTTCTTTGAAGAATATGTTTGATTTAGGAGCTCGGTTGATGAAGAAGACCCTTCGGGAATTCCACATTCTATGTACTGAGTATATGTAAGGAGGATGGAGGAATTGTAATGAAGAAGAAAAATGAAGAAGGTTGAAGTGGCATTTGAACTTGGTTACTTTGTTTTTAACAAAGTACTAGTTCTATTACTTGCAAAAAATTAGCCATCTCAAGCCAGCCTTAAGGGTTCAACCCCCAAGGCACATGTGGGCCTAAGGCGCCACGCCCAAGGGGGGATCCCATGTGGCCAGCCCGAGAGGCAGGGGGGCCGTGTGTAAGCCCCGGGCCACGCAGGGAGTCAAGCCTGCGCAGCATGGGCGCCAGTAGCGCGCCCGGAGGATGCATGGTGGGCGCTAGAAGCGCGCCCGCAGGGAGCAGAGTGGGCACAGAGCGCGCCCGCAGGGAGAACACGGTGCGGGGCGGCACCGTGGAGGGAGGAGATTCAATTGCAGGGTTGAGGGAGTGGCATATTAATAAACCGCGGCAATTCCTCTCGCCGTTTCGATGTGGGACGCGGGATTTTCCCGCGGAAGAGATCCTGGCCGTCCGTCTCATCGCGCGCCAGATCCGAGCCGCTCATCTAATCGCGCCACTAGCGATCAAATCCAGGCCGTCCAAAGACCTGATCCGACGGCTCCGAGGCGTCTCCTACCTCGAGCTCGTGCCGAGGCCATGCCAAGGCCACCCGACGACTGCCGACGAACCAGAGGCATCCCGACGATGGATTTCGAGCTCCCGGCCACCATTTCCGAATCCGAAGCCTCCATTGAGATCGTCTGGACCTACTGAGCACATTCATGCCTAAAAATATACTTGCATGCAATGAGATGATGAATTCGATGAAGGTCGAAGCAAACCGAAGGTGCGAGGCCATTCAGTGTTGATGTTCTGCATGGTTTTGATCAAAGGAAGGTCGTGCATGCGTTCTAAGTCGCATGCACGTGAAGGAAACCGAAAAATGGAAAACCCGAATTAAAACAGAGAAGAAGAACGAGATACGCGGAAAATATTTAACGCGTTTGAAGTTTTCAAAGACCCCGCAGATTTCGGGCATTCAAAACGTATTTCCCCGCGGATCATCCTTGCACCTCCACTGCCTATATAAAGAGGAGTCCGAGGCCGAGTGAAGGTTGTTGTTCATTCGTGAAGACCCGCGACGCTCTCTGCCTCACGAAGTAAAATCATGTGCATCACTTGCACGACAGGAGGCTTCAAGTTTTGTTCCGCGCATCACTTGTGCAAAGAAGCCCCGTGCAATCTATTTGCACGGCTGAAGTCCTCGGTGCCATCCTTGGCCCGAAGGTGTTCCCTGCGCGCTAATCCTTTGTGCGACAGGAAAGAGAGGAGCTTGCGCGACCTTGCGCGCTCCCTCTGTGCACCGCGCCCCCTGCGCGGTAAGCACTTGCGCGCCCAAGGTGTCCATGCACCCTTGTGGCTTGTGCACCTCGTGGTGTTGCATCCTGCACACCCGAGTGCCTGTGCACCCCGCGGCTCAAGAGACTTGCGCGGCAGTGTTGAAGAAGAGGAGGCCGCGGATCAAGCATTCCCTTGCGCGCCTCCTTTGAGATCAAGTGAAGAAGACCACCTACGGATAGTGGGTGTGTGCCAAGTGAAGAAAGAGCACCTCGGGCAGTGGGTGTGCAAAGTTGAGGAGAAGGCCGAGGACCTTTGTGCTTTGGGTGCAAAAGGAAGACCACACTTTGTGTGTTTATAAATTGAAGAAGAAGGACAAGTCAAGTGTGTGCACTAAAAGAATGAGTAGTGTATGTGTGCACAAGTGAAGAAGACCAACTTTGAGAAAAAGAGGAGTACACACTTAAGTGTGCGAATGCAAAGAACTGATCATTCTAAGTGATTGGTTTTTCTGTGAGCAAGACCAACGAGATCTTTTGAAGACTGTTGAAGCTACTTGAAGTTTCGAACAACATCTTTGAAGAAGTGAAGTGGAGGCATGATGAAGATGATTTTGTGGAGTTGGGGGGTTTAACCAACTTGTAATTGGGGGGTATAACCAATTACTGTGTAATCATCTTTTGGCATAGTGAAGAATCCGTGTTGGGGGGTGTAACCAACACGGCAAGGAGTAGGTCTTTGTACCGAACCCTGTAAATCTCTGTGTTCTGTGCTCTCATTATTACTGCACCACTAAAAGAGTAGATCTAGGCTTTAACTAGCTGCAGAGGTTGAATTGATAATCCAAAGGGAACAATTCATAAAAGAAAAAAAAAGGTTATCACTGATTCACCCCTCCCCTCTCAGTGATCACAACCGATCCAGGCATTTCAAAAAGAACTACTGAAGTGGAATGTTCTCACTTTTTAACTTGAGGTATTAATCAAGGAGTGATTGTATACCTTAAAATCGAGAGATATAAAATTTTGGGATGATATCAAAAAATGTATCATGAAAAGGTTCTTCCTATCCACATGAATCACAACAATCATGAAGGATATATACGCCATTTTAAAATCTACAAGTGAGACTCTTTACGAGTATTGGGAATGATTCAAGAAACTCAATGTAATCTACCCACACCAAATAGTGGAGGAGCAAAAATTACTAGTATTTTCCTCAGAAGGACTACTGGACATTGATAAGAACCTTTTAGATGCATCCTCCAGAGGAGTATGGATTGAAAAATCATCCACAGAAGCATCAAACATGATTTTAAAGATAGTCCTGAACTCACATCAATTCGAAATTAGAGGCACTATTATAAGAGGTATATATAATGTGAAGACTTATGTCTCATCACCTCTCCTTAAAATCCAAATTCAATAACTAACAAGACATGAGAGAAAAATTTCATTTATGGAAGTGAGTGATCAACCATGAAAACCTCAAGTGTGTGGATTATGTTTATCATCTAATAATTTCACTGATCAATGTGCTTAGATATAGTATACAAAATGGAATGTGAAGCTTAATTATTGAAAAGAAAACTCCTAAAAATACACAATGGAGAGATGATCAACAAGGATTTGGAGGTCAAAAAAACCAAGTTAGGCCCCCTTTTCAACAAAAAATTTAAAACCAAAGACACTACAAGCATCCCTTATAGCATCAAAAAAACATTTTAGTCACTGCATTTCAAGTGAAATAATTTTGAACAAACTCCAAATTGTTCTCAAATGTACCACCCATATATAAATATTTAATATCAGAAAACGAAAGTTAAAAACATGGACAACATGTTCGATAGACATATAGTTCTTCAGAACATGAATAAATGAAAACATATTGCCCAAATATTCCCCAATCCAATTGAGAATGGCTATGAAATCACAACTCGATGAAGTAGGGAGCTTCCACCACCTGATCCAAGTATGTTGTATGATTCTTAAATAAATGAATAGAAAATAATCCACCCAAAAAAAGGTTGTATAATAATTCAATATAAATAGAGAGAGTAAAAAAGACAATAAGGTACCACTTCCATATGCATTATCCCATTCATCAAATGATGAAGAAGAAGAAATTAAAAAATCGATCAAGGAAACCTCTTTAATGATTGAAATAATCTTTCCCTGGATAAAGCCAATCCACAAAATACTAAAATATGAAATTTTATTAAATAAATATGCATAAATAAAAATAATCTTCATGGGGATGAAAGAATCAGCTTTGGAAAAAGTTTCTTAGCCATGATCAACCAACAATTACACAAATAATTCAAGATGGATGTACATTTTCTAATCCCTGTATAATTGGTTCCATATATTTTTATGATTATTTGAACGACCATGGATATTTCATAAATTCAATTTATCATTTCGACCTTTTAACTTTGAAAATAGGTTAACTTAAGCCAACAAGAGTGGTTATCCAACTGGAAAATCGATCCATTATTATTTCCAGTCGGGGATGTGAATGGTGTGATAATGGGAGTTAATGGAAACATTTTTTCAGTAGAATTTTACATATTCACAGTGGAGGAAGACGATGAACATGGACATTCACCAATAATTTTGGTAAGTCCATTCCCGAAAACATCCAAGATAGTCATGAATGTACATGAAGGAACCCTCAAAATGGAGTTAGGGGTAACAAGGTAAACAATAATGTCATCAACTTAAAAATAAAGTCATCAAACCAGTTTTCCCACATAAAAATATCCCATAGAGAAGGTATTGATCCAATTGAATATAAAGGGATGATTTAATAATTATTTACTTTGTAAGATCACACCATTGGAGGATAGAGTACTCAGAATCCTAAAAAATATGAATTCTAGTTGAATTATCTTATAATAATTTATTTAACATGAGAATTTATATGGATCCATATAAATACATCTATAAAAAGATATATAAAACACTAAAAATTAGAAATTAATGTAGATAAATAAGGATTATAGGACCTGGCCTACCTAAGGAAAAGATAGGGAATATTAAAGCCATTTATTAGCACATCAAGGAAGCTAATATTTGATAGAAAAGTTAATCTTACAATCATGGATGAGATATATAATTAAAAGTTGGTAAGAAGTTATTACAATGAATGACTGCAAGAGGAAATTTTTACAATATTAATATATAATATATATATTATCCACATATATTGTCCCCATCTAAATTCTTGATCGTGTTGGGATAGAATATTATATCTTGGTGCTTTAACTAAATATTTATCACATTCCTGATGAGTTCCATTAATTTATTTATAGGAAACACTATCTAGATCCATCCCAAATACTAAACTCAATAATCGTATCACTATATCATTATATTTCTTTTGAAGAATAAAATGTGTAAATTTAGGATGATATATATAAAGATCTATAACATATGACTACATACATGGTTTGTGTTCTTTGGAGGAATCAGAAATTTGACGAAGCTACATGGGAACTCTATATCTTCATGAAATAGAAATATCCTAATTATTTTTTATCATGTTGAAATAATTTCTTTGTAAAAATTAATTTATCTTATGTATAATGTGACAACCCTATATTTTATATGTAATTCCACTAAGAGAAACTTGTGGTAATCGATTCCTAATTTTTAGTGAAACCCTACGTTTAATTGAAATGTGATACTGAAATAATTTATAACCATTCCATTAAATTGGATAGTATGAATAGTAATAATCATATTTTGAAAAATTATAAAATTTTAATAAATTTCAAATATATTAATTAATGTATAATAAATATGTACTCAATTTTTGTTAAATAATTTTATTCTCCAAAAATATATTTTTTAAAATGGATTTTGTATCGTTTATTCTTGTATACATCATTAATACTTTATTCCATTTTTATAAATATTATTTTAGGGAATTAATAACATTTTTAATTATATTTCCAATATAAATATTGGGGTAATTCTAAAAATATTTATTTTTCAATGAATACTGAAAAGTATTTATTTATTATAAAACGATCATGTATTTTCATTAAATATGGTAATTGAATAAAGACATTATTTTTTAAATTAACATATTTTATAATTTTTTTTAATTAATATAAATAATTACATAATTATTATAATTCTACTAGATTTTGGTATAATCTCATTTGTTGTGTTAAAAATAATTTTTTTTCATCAAAAAATGGGTTTTATTCCTACAGCTTGTTCTTTTTTTTGTAATAGAAAATAATATCTATATATTTGTTGTTATATTTAAACATATATAATATATATTAAATCAAATATTTTTGTATTAATTTTATGGTTTTCACAAGTTAATTAAGGTGTGAAAATTCAATTTTATGGTAAAAATTTAATTTTTATAAAATGACTATTCATTACATATTAATAATTTAGTAAAAATTAATATGTACCACATAATAATTTTTAATAAGGTAAAATTTATTCCGTATTTTTATCATTATAATTAATATTATTTAATAGGTTCAGTATATTTTTTAAAAAATTAATTTTCAAAAAAGATAATTATTTTACAATAGTTAACTTTAAAATAGGTACAACGAAAGGAGTTTAAACCAAGAGATAAGTGTTGTAATTCAATAGAAACATTTATAATTCATTATTGGTGAATATTACATAACATTGTATAATATTAATATGTAATTGTTTCTCATTTTTTTAATTTTACATGAATTTGGATTTTTACTATTGAAATATTTTATGAAATTCTATGTGTCCCTCCAAACACTTATTAAGTGGAAAATATTATCCTCCACAATTAACAAAATTTCATCCAATTATATCTAGCACTCCCAAATTAAAATCATTCTTAAATTCCTTCACATATTCCCATATCTGATGGAATTTTTCTAACACAGATCATTCAAGTATTAAGGTGTGAACCCAAAGAGATATCTCAATGAAATTTATAAATAATAGCCAATCTATTTCAATTTTATTTCTTCTTCCACCATATCTAAAATTATTTCATTCATAAAAACAAGATGAATCTAGAAAAATAAATTTAATAATTTTTTATTATTATATTCTTATTATTACCAAATTGTAATTTATTAAATGGAAATTTAATGTATCGCTCATGCGTACACGTCGACTTTGGCTATACATAGCCATATGATTCATTTTCACTTACCATATTTCATTGTATGTTAATATGATAGATTTAATATATATATATATATATACATATATGAAATTTATGATATAATAATGATTCTTAAATGGTGAATTATCATTTACCTTTCTCTTTATAAATCCATCAAAATGGTAAAACATCACTTGTATATACGTTCAAATTACAATCTCCACATTGTGATGTAATTATTTTTCCACAACCTCATTATTTAGATGGTTATAAATATGAATTTAATGAATTTATTATATATATATATATGTATATATCATTATTAATAATCTATATAAGTTGAAACAATGATAAATGTTAAATTACCACAATTTCTAAATCAAAAAATATATGAAAAATGAGATATTTAGTACAAAGAAACAAGGATTTTAAGAAACAATATTAATAAAAGGGTCAGGTGATATAATATGTCTGATATATATGATATTAAAATTGTAGATATTATTATAATTGGTAATTATTATGCTTAAATTTCCTTTGATGAATTTTCAAGATCAATCAACAAAAAATATTATTTTCTTTATTTAACAATATTTATTTATATATACTTCCGGTTTTCATTTTATTTATTTCTAATTGAAAAATTAAGAGAAAAAAATATTGTTTTCAATTAAAACAGTCTTTATTTCTATCTTCTATCAGAATATCATTTCTTACATGTCCATATTTTATTTAAAATATTTAAATAATTTTATTATTATTTTAAAAAGATATAGTAAATTTATTTTTCCAATTGATTACTTTATATTAAAAAATATATGTGATTTTTTTTAATATATGAAACATGAACACTTGTTCCACCATCATTAATTATTTGATCTTTGAAGCATAAACTATAAGTTTTCATGATTTATTTCAAAGAATATAATCCCCATAATATTTGGTAAATTTTTATAATTTAATGAAGTGATTTTAAAACTAAATGGGTATTTGCCTCATGAATTTTCTAAGTAAAATTATATTGTAATCATTTATCTATAACAATATCTTTTAATCATTATGATTAATTTTTGGTGATGTGATCCAATGTTGATATCATTATGCTCCTTTTGTATGGTTTATGAAAGTTATATGGAAATATTTAAGAATTCCATTTTACATTCCATGGGATAAGAATTGATGTAATAATAAATGTTTTCATGATCTTTTGTAATGTATATGAAGGGATTGTTATTATTTGATGGGTTGGATGGTTATTTCACTCCAATGAATTTAGTAATCATTAATTCTTTATGATGTCAAATAGTATAGGTGATGTTATCTGAAGTCAAAAATATGGTACTGAATAGGCTAACCCTGGTCCAAAATAGAGTACACCAAAGGTTATCACGTGCTCGAATTTGGTACACAGATGGTTATCCCAATCCTAACAAGTGATGAGCATCGTTGTGGATAACTTTGACAAAATATTTCTATGATAATGATTATGCAAAATGTTATATAACTCTTTTATTATATGTTATTATTTAAAATTTATTCTATTATGGTTAATTTTCATTAATTACATTATTATTATTTTCTAACTATAATACAAACATTATTCTATACCCCAATGATATTATGATTCACCGAGAATTAATTAAAATTATTAAGCTCATTTTCTCACAAATTAATGCTCATTATATTCTTATAAAAATTCAATGATTGATATCTACTTTATTTAAATTAAATCATAATCTAATATCACCCTTTATTATATTTCATTTCTAATAGGATATGGAGAATTATTTTAAGGGTGATATGTTTCAGAAGGGTTCCAATTATGAAGACAAAAGTCGGAGATGATATATATATTTTATTTACCAGGTTTTTATGTGTCCTAATTTTCAAAGAGACTAAACATTTATGGTTATGTAATGGATCATAATGAGATATAATTCATTTTGATAAAAAATATTTTAATTACTACACATGTAATGTTTCAGTCACAATATTATCGGCCTAGGAAAAAAAGATCCATATTTTAAAATTTTAATATAAGATTGTTGGGGATCATTCTAATTTATATATCTTAATCAAATATTTCAAAATTATGTGATGGGATCATAGAGGTATTAGAACCACGGTCACATTTCTAGGTGAATGTGTATCACATTTAGATGGCATTTATGAGAGTTCACACTTCCATGGGTTTTGGTGGAGATCCATTCACTAAAATGGATACTAGGTCGAATGTGCAATCTTGTTGAGGGAATTGGTGAATGTTTTCTTTAGTATGGACCTAAGAAAATTGTAACCCACGAATGAGGTGTAGGGGGAATGAAAACAATAGTATATAGAGAATGGGGAAGTGTCACTTTAAGAACATGGTAGGGATAATTAGGTGCCATAGTGGTAGACCATTGAGAATATAAAACTCTAATACGGTGTAAAGGGATGTTATCACCTTAATGAGGATTAATGTGACCGTCTTCAGATTTGTATAGGGTAGAGAGATTTTGTCTCCCTATTGTAGGGTATAATGAATTGGTATCACTAATTAAGAGGCATGTGTGAGGGATATCCAAAGTTTATACGCCATTGGGAATCACATTGATGTGTCGCTACTTAGTGATTATTTTTGTATGGGGGACATAACTCTAATTTTAAATAAATGTCTAGATGTATTCTTCTATTAGGGTTTTAATATGTTATGAATTAATATAACACTATTTCCATTAATTTTTTATTAATTGAAAAATGTTTTAGGATTAATTAAAATACCTGAAGGTGCTTTCAAGACTAAGAATATTGATATTGTCAATCATCGAGTATCCCTTTATCTTCCTCCTATAATTCTATGTTTAAGTGACCATCATAAAAATAGTGACCCATGGGGTCCATTTATATGAATAAATGGGAATATGAGGACATTATAGTGGGACATAAATTTTATATTGTGAAGGATCCATGGGCACACGACCCTGGAATCCATGTGTACTCACACAAGTTATTTGCGAAATGGATCCAGGAATGTCGATGTCCACTCTTGCGTGAGTTAAGTAAGGATTGAGAGAGTCATCATGCGTGCACATCCAGTGATCTAGGTGAAGTGACATGTCCATTGTCCAAAGATACTAGACCATGTGATTATATTCCATTAAATCCTTATTCATTCAGAATATCAATGTTTCTACTAATTTCCATAAAGTAACTCAAATAAATAAAAATGTTGTTCTTGTGTAGAAGATGATTGTACATTTCAACACCTCATTTAGTTGACACACTTTAGTATTTGTCATTCTATAAAGTTTCCCATTCAATAATATCTTTTTATATTGGATACATTGATTTTAATCGTTAAACATTCGAGTAGTGAACCAGTTATATAAATTTCTCTTATTCTTACAATTGAAGCATTGAAGTATACATGGTGCATTTGGATGATCATTGTATTCATCAAATTCATTGATGTTATTTTTTATATCTATTTGTAATTCCTAATCTAGATGGAAATATATTAGACATGTAAAGAATTTCCATGTTAATTGTATAAACTTCACTTCATTCTACTTTCAATATTTTTTATATATAATAAGATTAATCATATTTCATCTATGGGATTTATCAACTACATTTCCATTAAACTCAATTTTTCATACTTTTGATCTCCAAATAATGATAATAATCAATTTATTTAAATTACATTTAATCCTAGGAAACAAATGATTCAATTAATTCATATATTAAAAAGTACCTTATTGTTAATTACATTATGATATTTTATTTTCCACTACAATATAAATGATCAAATTTTCATTTGGGTTCAATTATTGTATTTTAGAAATACCATAAATATATGATGTAGTTTTCTTCACATATATAATTTTATTTATCCACCTTATTATTCATATTAAGTAAGACTGTCTCAATATTTGTGAAAATAGTTTACGTAACATATTTTTTGAAAATTCATTCATAAAAACATCCCATTACATAATGGTAATTTCATTTTCCTCTATTTTATCCTTAATTAGAGACCAACATTGATCTTATTCACCTTATAAATGACAATAAATCATAAAAATAGTTTTCATGCTTTGGTCAATATAGGATAAATAATATCAGTTTTTTGGTGTTAATCAATTGATCATTATTTTGATGATAATAAAAAATATGGGGTTGCACCATCTATAAGTTTTTCCCTCATGAATCAATGATTTAAAGGGTTTCATCTCAAAATAACTCTTGTTGGAATATATATGGTACTAAAAATGACCCTACATTTTCCTCTTCCTTACCTCTCATCTACTAATTATTCATTTTTTTACTTTCTGTATTTCAATATTCCAACAGTTTTCTGGGGAATACACTAATAGTGGATTCTTTACTATGTCCCCTTTCCTCATAATTCCCATGTATCTTCCTCTAAATCATCTCCTCATTTTCCCATTTGAATAAATTTAGTCATGCAACATTCCCAATGTTTTATTTCTAACAATGATTAAATTATTTTGAATTAGGGATCCCCCCACTTGTAGACATTGTTCATCATTCACAGAAACCCATATTTCCCTTATCATCATCCCAGTCTAATGCCTTTTCCTTATAAATAGAGAATAATTTTAATTTTGGAAGTGATGGGTGACTTTTGTATGTATCCTCATTCTTTCTTAGTGGTGGTCTTTCGGGGGGGGGGGGTTAAGTAGTTCTGGATATATGCTAAATCACTTATTTAGTTATTCCTCTTCCCTTTCTTTCTTATCCCACAAACATGCCCCCCATATAAGTAAATTTAATAAAACATGTCACAAGTTTTGTATTCTATCTTAATTTATTGGTTCACTAGTTGTCCAATATGTTTGTGGATCCTGTTGACTTTTAAAAATGGTGATGTTTTCTAGGAAATTATTTTTTCAATAGGTAAAAATTATTATAGTTCCTATTAGTGGTTTCATGTAAATTTACATGAGATCTAGTTTTATCATAGTTTTAATTGTTTATTTTTCTGATAAAAACGTGGTCCTTGTTTTCATGGAAGTTGTTCGGAAGGTTTTAAAATTATCTTAATGTTACATCTCTTAGTCGAGGCTTTTTATACTAAAATAAGCTCCTTCTTCTAGGTCCATCTCTCCTTTCCTTTTTAGTCTTGTGAGAACATATTTAAGAATATTTATGGGGATCTATTTGAATAGATGATAGTTTTCTAGTAGGTATGTCCAAGGTAGAAATTACCCTCCTTGGTTATCTGATAGGTAGTTTGGTGATATTAATGTTATAGCATTATTGCTTGAATGATTCAACTTGTTTTTTTATTAAATGATGTGATAGTTGTAGGTATGGATGGTATGAGAGAAGTAAAATTATCGTGGATCCTATTCACGTGATGGTGGTTTTAATTTTTTTGTCTCTGTTATACACTGGTTTTATATAGTCTGATGTGGTTTTTGAGATGGTTTTCTATATATGGTCACCAACTATGATAACTTTTTTGGTTCATCACGTGGTCCATTTTTTTATTGATTTATGTTTGTGGTGGTTGAATTGAAGGTTGCAATTAGTGATCATGTATGGGATGACGCTAATCACAAGGATGATGGTCTTAGGGATACCTTCTGCCATCAAAAGTCAACATTCAACTCACCCTAAACTCAGTTGTTTTAATTTTGAAAATTTGATTCTACTCAATTTTTGTGGATTTATTTTTTGACATGTATTTTAGATTCTATTTTTTTCGTTGAGGTACCAATAAACTAAAATATATATATATAAATTTTTTTAAAGGATATTGAAGCATAAATGCATAGTAAAGATGTGTATATATTGTTGAAAAAGTGACCCACTTGAGTGTTTATCATTCTTTTATGTTTCTATGAGTTCAACTTGTCTTGTGATGCTATCCATATAATGAGATATATAGGTGAAAATAAACACAATAATATTTCAATTAAGCTTCTTTACAGTTTGATTACTCATTAAATTATCCATCACACTCAAAGAAAACTCAATTCCCCATGGTTTTAACCATTTATTAAAACAAAAAAGAATATGTTCAGTATTAAAAAATAATACCCAAATTAAATAATAATTTTATAATGAATATCACTCATAACATGTTCTTAATTATGACATGTTCATTTCAACCTATAATATATTTGGTAATACTAATTGCACTAATAGTTCATCTTAAATTACCTTTGTTTCAATATATGTTGATTTTTGTTCAATCCATTTATAGGTTATTACAAAACACTCAAAAATAACTAAATCCTTCTCTGATACAAATCTAGATGAACCAAAAATAACTTACCTGAGTAATACCAAATTTTATATAATTATTTAGTAAAACATAAAATAAAATACACACTAGAACAATATATTTAGTTTCTTTTGGGATTAAGTACATAAGGAAGAAATTTAAATATATTATTTAAAATATATAGAAATAATCATAAAAAATTATAATATTTTAGAAATATAAAACATAATACACTTCTATATTACCAAGGGAATGGAATCATAATAATGAGTAAACATTGATATGTAATAAGGGGTGAAACTAAGAGATATCAATGAAAGATCTTAATTGTGACTAAGATAAACATGTTAGTTTGTGAACACAATCAATGTACATGAACATAATATATAAAAACCATACCCAATAAAACATGGATAATAAATATGGAATATTAAAATAAAGATTTTGACATTATATATTAAATATTTCATAGGAATGTGTCCTAACATTGAATAATGTCACAATAATGTGTCATATACATACGTATTGAAAATAATTTACTTTGTCAATGCATGTTTTCATGACCACCATGAAATAGTGGACAGATTTCCATGTTGGATTTTTTAAATTCCCATTCTGTTTAAATATAGTGTAATCAGGTCACTCCCCATTCCCATTCATATCATCTCGTGAGATATACATATTTAATCAAAAAAAATTCAGGGATATATAATTATAATACCTCCCTTTATATACTGGAAAAACATTCATATGAGTGACACATGAACATGAATATATTTATGACTCTCCCATAGCTTAATTAAATATGATAATGAAATGGGATTATTGAAAATATACACATTTCATAGTCTTAAAAAATCATGACAAGAAATTTTAATATTATAATTAAACCATGACACCCCTAAGGTATTATAATCATTTAAGGTTATTGAAATACATGAAAAAAATTATAAGAGAATTATAATATTGGTTTAAAAAATTATATAAGGGATTTTTTTATCACTTTTATAACATTAATATTAATAAAAAATAACCTATAACTAAAAAATTATAAATACATATTGAGAAGATAATTAAAAATTACATTAATAGACTACTAATACATGGAATTTGAACATTCCAATGATTATTAAATAAAATAATTATAGAAAGAGATAGTTGGAAAAAAATATGAAAATTTTATTTCACATATTTGTAATAGAAATTAAATTTTAGAAGAATTTGGAATTAAACAATCATATATATAGTTATATGTATATTTTCTAAAAAATATTAAAAACCATAATAATGATGGAAAATATTTCAACAATAGTTGAATAAATATATTTAGATCCACTTACATGAGTAATGTTTATTCAATTATGATCCATAGGAAGATGAAATGTTAAGGTCACATGAAAAATCTAAATTATTATATAGGATAATAGTATAAATGGGGATTTAGAGTGAATGAAAATTAAATTTTACCCTATTTAAATATAGTAAAAAACACTAATGATTTCTATGTGATATTGGAAATTATATCTTTAACTTTACTCCCAACATCAATGAAATCAATTTAACCTCATGTATAATTAATATAAGAATTTTAATAAGCTATTTTAGATCCCTATTGATATCTACAAACTTTTATAATGTTAAATATTTGTCAAACTATAAATATTTCATTTACTTATTGTCTATTTATATCAATGAATAATAATAATCTTGATTTGTTCATATAAGTTTCATAATGGATATAAAGATCCAGATTCATTAAAAACATGTCAATTATTCTCTAATTTGTGAAGGTAGAATAATAATTTTGTTTTAATTATTTATTTTCTATCATGTTCATTTAATGGATGTTATGGTAGTTATTAAAATTAATGGAATCCTTGATGGGAAATTTTCAGGTATTGTACCATTAACAAAAAGATACAATATAATGAGCATTAATTTGTTGTCACCCTTTTTGAACCATATTCATAATATAAATTAATCTCTAATATCATATAATAATATTATAAATGTTTTGATACCCTATAATATTAGAAAAAACATAGATAAATAACATCATTCGTATATGCGATTAAAATAACACAAAAAAAGTAAATTTTTGTAAGAAAATACCATTATAGTGGTGCATTAGATTAAAAAACAATTGATATGATCATGTAATTGAAAAATGTTGTGAAGAACATGATTATTACATTGATTAATTCTCCCCTTCATGAAATGGGATCTATTAGAATGAAGGGTTCAAACCTAATTCATAGAAATAACGTTTATAAAAAAGTATTGATATACTATGAGACGACATTTTGGTGGTAGAAAAAGTGTGAAATGAATGAAAATATTATTTTTAGAGAGGTAGATGAGGTTCCTTATATATGTACGTTTTTAGTCGAATTCCCACATATATTCATTTATTAAGGCGTAAGGTGGTCATTTTACATTGAAAGTTTTTAAAATGGGGGACAATAATTACAAGAGTCATAAATACAATAATCCTCAAAATTAATTGTTATGGATAACGATATTTTATTCCATTACACCTTATGTTTTCCACATTTCCTCATTTTACCTTTACTGTAGTACATAATTTTTTTAACATTCATTTCTTTTCATATTCAAAAAAATTAAATTAACCGTTTTAAATATTTTTTTTAATTTAATACAAATTTATAAAATATTAATTATAAATTTATTTTAAAATATGAGAAATTTAAACATTAAATGGAAATAAAATCTATTTAAATTTTTTTGATAAAAATAGCGTTTTTAAACATTAAGTATTCATATTATTTTTCTGCGTCAATTACTAATTAAAATAATATAAATATATTTCATTATATATGGAAATATTAAATTTACATTGAACCATCATTTAAATTTTATCAATTTAATTATTTTATAAAAAATACCAAACTCCTATAAAAATTCACTCATAAACATATCTTTCAAACATTAATTTATTATAATTTAATCTCATTATTTATCTTCTAAGAATAAATTTTAAAAATTCAATATTATTAGAATCCTTCATTATATTTAATAAATAAATCCAATCATTCTTTAAAAATTGTAAACATATATAATAAATAAAATTATATTTTTTTTGTATTGAATCATTTAAATTAAATTTTATCTTTTTCTATCATTCCAAAATTATTCATTATATGTTAATTCTATAATTTTTTACTATTATTAAAAAATAGATAAATTAAAATAAATTACTGAATACATGTATATACAATGACTGTATATCCAACATCCATATACTAAATATCCATATGTCTAATGACTTTATAACTAATAGACCAATATATAGTGGTCATATTAGATTCCAACCTATTCTCTCGTATACATCTCTAAAATCATTCATTATATTACTAAATTTCTTTTTTCATGATTTTTATCATATTTATTACATGTTTTATCCCTCCTAAACTATTAAATAGTTATATGATCATTATGGAAAATTATGATGATGATAATTTCCACATTGTTGAGTTTTTAAATACTAATAGATTTATTTCATTAATAATTTTACTAATTATTATTTGTTTATCAAGATAGAGATTTATTTCATATAATTTATTTTTATTTGGTAATTATGAAATAAGAAATCATTAAATTTAGTTTGGTATAACATTTATCAGAATATATTATAAACATATGATTTATTTAAAGTGTAATACATACTAAAATAATAGGGTGATATAGATAACCTTGGGTTTTTTTTTCAATAGTGGGGAGTTTGAAACTGTCTGTCGGATAATGGAATATTTATTCATGATTTATAAAATACATATCACATCTCAAAAAAAATTATAAAGACTTATAAAAAGTTAAATATACATTTATTTTGTACATAATCATTGAAGAAGACATGACAGTTTGATTTACTTTAAACATTTTGTTAACATAAAAGGTATATTTTTTTATGATAATGATTTTCATCTTATTTGTCTGATGATTATTAAATTTTATTTCACACTAAAAAGAAAATTTTATTAGAGAGTTTCTTTTGATTAGGATACTTGAGGTTAACTTCTTTGAGGATGGAATTTTTAATGGGGGAGAGAAGGTAATATTTGGGTTTTAAACATAAATTGATTTTTTATATACACTGAGTTTGATTTCCATTTCAGTTTCATTAAATTTATTAGAAATAATTTTATTTTATTGAAGTACTCTAGTTGATGACATTAACAATACAAATGTTTTTGAATTAAAATATTTAATTTTTTCTAAAAAATTCTAAATTATTAAAGTACTTCTTAATTAAATATTGAATTGGGATTTAGAAATTACCATTGATATTTGAAATGAGTTTTTAATTTAATATAATATTGGTAACTTTTTGATATAGTTAATATGGTTCACAAATGTGGTGAATGTTTTAAAAAATAATTAAAATTTATATTAAATATTTTTTTACCCAGCCTTACTTTATATATTAATGTTTGATACAGATGGATATAGATCCTTAGGTTTGAATGTTGAGGCATCTATTAGAGAAATAAATAACACTAAATAATAAAAAAATGACCATGATCAAGATATGGTATTTGATTTAGAATCTACCTTTCGATAATTTGATACATTTGAATCTCCCTTCTTATTTATTAGTAAAATGTTCAATTCAAGTAATGATATATAAATATTTAATTTTTTGATCATGATTAACAAAATGATAACTAATTGGTTTAAAACAAAATAATTTATTTTTACTAAATAAATAAATAAATTTGACCTACCAAAACATCCCTTATGTTTACAGGGAAAATATTTAAGACTCAATATTAAAAATGTTATATTTTATTCCTCCTTTATATATTGTTCTAATTGATTATCAATAAATATAATATATTATATATATTAAAAGATACCACCATTATATTTTTTATGATAAAAAAATTGAATCATTAAATAGACACCATTAATGTGTGGGTTAGGTTGAAACATATAAGAAAATAATTTTTTATGATTAATTAATTATTATTTTTTCTTATTTTTAAAAATCTAATTGAAATATTATGATATATTTAAGAGTGGAGATTGTAATATTGTATTGATAATATTTTGGTAAATCAATTTTTAGTTTGAATTTTTTTTTTCAAAACACATTCCTCAAAACCCTTCAAATATAAAATGATAATTCCATTAAAATCAATTAAATTGGCCTAATGGATTTTCAGGAAAATCTAATAAAACATTATAAAATAATAATTTGAAAGAAACTATAACTAAATCAAAAAAAATATTAGTATTTTATTGAGATAAAAAGTGAATATGGACCATATAGAATCTGACTCTAAAATTATATAAATTTTAAGGTTACTACAACTTTTAACTTAATATTAAATACTGTAAAATTAAGCGTAATTAAATTTATGTAATCAAATAAAACATGGAATTTTTTTTCAAGATATGATGACAATATTTAATATATTAATATAAATAATAGTTTTAATATATATAATTTTCTATATAAACTATGTGAAAATAAAAAATATATAACATTATGTCTAACAATCCGGAAAACCATTAATATGTTGTATGTATTTATAAATTTATTTTTATTACTAATAATATTACAATATTATAAAATTTTTATTCATCATTTATCTTCCAACATTTATAACGTTTTATCATGTCATCATATTTTGGATCCATAATTTACTTTACAAATTTTATATTGAAATTGAAATGTCAATATCAAAATGTAATAGGTAATTTTAGAATTCCCCTTGAGACCTAGGCTCGACAGGTAACAATTTGACTAAATTTTAGTTTAATATAAAATCATCCCCAAGTGTCCAGTTTTTTCATTTGAGTAGTCCAATCTACCTATTTTTCTTTCTATGTTATAATGAAAACTATTTTGAGTCATTTTATTGATTGTTTATAGAATAATTATTTTAATAGTGATAAAATAATTTTTAATGTAATTATTATCATTAATAATATATTTATATTTGGACTATGGTATAATTATGTGATTAAATATATGATGAATCAGAGAAATTGGAAATTAAACTAAAGTAAATATCTTAATGTGATGTGAATTACAAAAGTGTGACATAACATGTACCTTATACTACTTATGTAAGATATTATTATAAATCAGTAATATTAAAATTTAATGATATATTATTGAAATTGAATAACAATATTACACTAATTAAGATTCAAACATTTACTCAATAAAGAATAAGAATTTAATCTTGCATGACTTTTATGATATATTATTGAAATATTATATGTATTGGAGGAAATAATACTGTTAAATAAATATTGATTATTTCTATTGATAAATTAACCATAATAAATGATATTATAAAATTCAATACAATTAAATTAATTTTAAATGATTTACATATATAAATTATATAGATATAAATATTAAATTATAGTTAAAAAAGATATAGAAAAGCTTAGTAACAGTAAATGTGGAGTTCAAAAATAAATTTTTTTAAATTCATGATAATGATCAATAGTGACAATGTGATAACATAATTAGAAACAATGCTAAATAAAGTATTTATGTATACACTAAATGTTAATTAAATGATTCCACTCGATAGAGCCAAATAGAAAATATATATTATTATTTTTAAATAATTTATATTTTCCAAATTAATATATGAAGATAATTTGGATGAATTACAATATCCAAAAATTATAATTTATTTTTTAATTCACTAATGGAAATGAAATAAAAACCATACCAATAATGTTGTATTAAATGTTTAAAAATAAAATACCATCATGAAAAATTTAAAAATTCCTAACTATTATTCCACAACTAATTAAAAGATAATAATGAAGATTCAAGAAAAAAATAAAGAAATATTATGTGGAATAATTAAAACAAACATTTAGAAAAAATGGAAATTATTGTAAATTATAATAGAGGTACATGCACCACATTGGATGAAAACATGTAACTCATGATCTGGAATGAAATTTCAAAAAAGTTGATGTTTCTTTGAAAATATTTCAATAACTGAAATACAACGATTAATGAATTATTAGTATTACCTTTTGAAGATCATAGACCATTCATATCTATTTATGATGATAGAAGAAAGTGACTATTGTATGACAGGTCTAATATTACTGATAGGGGAATCCTTTATTTGGGTAATGTATTTTTCTTTTTTATTTATCTTCTTTGAGATGTGATAGAGTGCCACGATAGAATATTGTTGATTGGAATGGGGTACCATTACAGATCTTTTTACACTCTTCCACTAGCTATGACTTGAGTGATATATTGATGACCTTACCCTTTTGACTAACTAAACTAGGTATGTGATGTTTTGTACCCGGTTTACACAATAGTAACCAAAGAAGGTTGGTCACATAGCCTCATTCCCTCCACCCCATACACCAATGGATTTCAACAATTAACAAGGATATATAGTGGCACTATGTAGAGACTACGACCACATAATTTGACTATAGCATAGAAGTATAATCCAAAAAATAAGTATTAAAATAATATAAAATAATTGAGATGATGAATAATAAACAGTCATCATACAAATAACCCAAAATATAATCCAACTATGATATATACAAATAATTATCATGTAATGATATAAAAAATATATTAATTACATTTCAATAGACAGTATGGTCTCTTATTAGTGTTGAGGGATTTTGTTTAAAATAAGAGACCCTACTGCCTTATTAAAAAACTTACCATTGAAATTTACACTCCATATATTATTTACATTCCATTTAATTTTCAGTCCCCCGATGTAAACCGTGATACACACCTTAAAAAAGGGACTTCAATTCCAATAAATAAATTTTTTTAATACACATTGTTTATTAGAAATATAATCCATGTACATAGCCAAAAATCATCCTTCAAACCGATTCTTCATATTTTTAAAAAACATACCAATTGACGTAAAGGATTATGTTCTATGAATATGCTAAAACTATATTAGAAACAAGGGTTCAACATAAAGTTAAAAATCTTATTTAGCTCATAAAAACATGATATCTTATAATCCTTCCACTTAAAGGAATTTGTTCATGAATTTCCCTTCCATCAGTGATGAAGAATCATCAATCAACAGATTTGGAAACTAGGAATATATGTGGGCCTCACACTCCAAAGCCTCATCCTATACATGGTCATGGTACCATAGAAACCATAATAATAGATATGACCATCCTTAGATTACCTTCATTCCTTGATAAAAAATAGGGATATGAAGGAATTAAAAGGATAGATCTTTCGATAAGTTAACATTATTAGGATGAAAAATGTGTAATATATCAGAATGATATCTACAATGAAGATAGGTGGAATATTTCATGCATGGCCTAGTACCATTTAGGTGATTATAATCCAGAGGTTACCATTTTGAATCTCTAAATAATCTCAAAGGGATCAACTTAATGAGGCTATAGATTCCTCTGTTTATGAATCCTTCTATCCCACATTCTAGGTGAAACTCAAATTAAAACCAAAATACCCACCTTTAATTATAGTGGATGATAATGATGATCATCGATTCACCACTATCTAGATAGAGATACATAAATATAATTCCATATAAGATTAACCTACTCTGAAGTCACCTAAAGGATATGAGGACCCATTAGCACTACATATCCTACCTCTCACTAGAATAGAGGTGGAAAAATGCTATAATATAGGGAATCAAAAGGATCCATCTGTATGGTCTCCAAGAAGATGTTATTATTAGTGAATTCAGTTAGAGGTATGTGTTTCTCACAATTACCAAAGAAATAAATGATGCATGATCAGATCATTTCAACAAAAAACATTAATTTATGATTTTACCGACTGTTTTTCTATGTTTGATAGTTGCTAATCATCAATACATGTGATCCTAGTTCCCTCTCTAACCCCTACCAACACTGCAATGTGATAAAAGAGTCTTTTTCTAACACGCTGGAACATGGAAGCCTATTGTGGTGAATGATCTCACGAAGGTAGATCCTCCTGAGTTCATCAATTAAAAGAATATCCCTAAAATATAGAAAATGGTTGTCCATTTAAAATTTTTCAATGATCACCCATAAAACTGTATTTCCCTAAGGTGATCTATGAAGTCCTTTCATGAAATCCATGGTGATGTTTTCCCTTTCCAACTAGGAATAGGTTGCTCCGGTAAAATCTCCATAGATTGTTGGTACATTACCATCACCTATTAATAGGGAGAACACTATAACTAACCTTTCTATCTCCCACTATATCCCTAATAGATGATATTTACAGCATAATTAATTATTCATCATGGTAATACATGGATTCAAAACCCATATAGAGGAATGAGACTCTCTAATCCACTACTCTAGGAAGTCTGTAAGAACCCATATGCTTCAATGAATGTGAATGATCTATTCCTCATCAAAACTATGTTGTAGGGATTTAAATACCACTCTCTCCCATAGGACAAATACCAAAAAATCTAATATCTATCCCATCCACACCCTTTCCAAAATACATTTATCCCACCAAAGATAATAGAAAATCCTAGTTGTGAAAATCCCACACCTCCAAACGAATCTCTGAAAATAATTTTGTAAGATACCACTTAATAATGGCCTTATGAACTTCCTATGTATGATCCCTCCAAATAAGATGTTTGAAAAATGCATTTCCCTTTACCAGTGTATAAAAATTATTATATTAAAAATATAATAATGGTATTCAACACACCATCATTTATTAAAATTTAAGTCAAAATATATAAAAATGTTCTTGAGTTTTTTTGTTCTGTGTAAACCACAAATTAATATCACAATAAGTACTGCCTCAAACAATGTAATCCATGAAAAATAGTGGCTAAATCAAGATCATTCATTAATAAATTTCTCGTGTGTGGCCTCAACTGATGAGACCTGCACACGATTACTCGCTCCTCTTACATCCTAAATTTTACTATACCAATATAGGATACACCACAATATAAAGTATAATATCTACATAGATTGGGAAGAATCATGATCAAAATTGATGTTATTATATCTTTTTTCTCATGAATATATTTCTAATAGGCTTTTAACCATATTAAATTCACACCCTTCATCGTCTAGATTTTTATAGGTTATTTTAATCATGTGATGTCATATATTATACACTTCAATAACGTGATATCCTTAATAAACTATGTATATAAAATACATTCATGGGATACTCCAATAAAACTATGTCTCTCACATTATCTAGGTTAATTGATATTCCTTTTTAGGAGACATTATAACCTATCAAGTGAATATCGACCATCCAAAAGTTTTACTTTGTGAGATTAGTATATAACTATTTCTCATACATTATAATCAATATGATCCCAATATGATTAAATATTTCCCTCGAAGGATCAATGTATCACTGAGAGTGGGAGGGTTAGAAACAATTATATCATTTTGAAATCAATATGAGCTATATTGATATTATGATTGAAATAATGTATTTTATAAGGATTTATTACAAGAGGGGAATGAATTTTAGGTTAAAAACATTTGTTTAAAAAATAATTAAACATAGAAAATTCAAATAAACCTCTTTAGGTAAGAGGAAAGAATATGGAAATAGTCCTCAATATGATTATCATGTTATCTTAATCAATATGATTCTTATAATATCAATGTATATAATTCATAAGAAAATAGTATTAAATGAAAACATTGTTTAACCGGTCACATTCAGAGTTGAAACAAAAAAATTTAGATTCACAATAGATATTGTTAACTTTTAAATTTATGTAAATCATATTTAGAATAGTTATGATTAAACTAATACAAATAATCTTATTTAAATATAATTCATGTAAGAAAGACGTAATACAATGGAAAGGATGTATACAACTATTAGAAAAATTAGACCTCTTTCAACCTTAATATAATGGTATAAAAAACTTGGGATAAATGTATCCCTCATTTTATAATTACAAGAAAGTCTATCTTTCCTCAGAAAAAAAATCCATCGATAAGAACATTAGATTATATATCTATCAAGCCATGGTAGCCCTTGATCTGATGGATAAGATTCCCCATCTGACTATCCCCGTAATCCCTAGATCAATATGATGATTATATTCTCCATCTTGTTATCCCAAAAAGACATTCATCATAATCACATAGCAAAAACATAATTACAACAATTTTTTTTTTCTTAAGGTGGAAAACTAAAAATGTTATCTTAAGAAGACAAAAATCTAAAAATATTAAAAAAAAGTCTTAGAAAAAGATATTCACAATTTTTAATCTAGAGAGATCATTCATAATAAAAAATGTAAAATGAAATTGATCAACATAAAACTCCTTGAATGACTGGGTATTTATAGGAAACCATACCAATAGTCTTGTTTTCTACCAAACATCATATTTATTCAGAGTTATTTGTAATTAATTGTATACCCAAAATTTAAAATAGAAAGGTCAACATCATATTTTTTACCCCATTACATTTTAAATAGGTTTCTTTACATTAGAATCATGTATTTCATATTCTAGATATAAACTGATGTCAGTTTGATGGAATTCCATTCTATGGTCAATAAAATTGCCATAACTAGTTTTAGTTTTATTTAATCAGTATTAATATCTATCCAATGATGAAGACCATTGTTTGAAAAAAGATAAGGCAGTGTATTTCATCTTTCTGATAAATTTTGTGTGTGATGTATCAGATCCAAACTCATTATTATTTCCATAATGAAGAAATATAATTTAATAAAAATATTACTTTAGAAGTTATTTATATTATGTTAAAAAATAACTCTTTCTATAAAAACATTCAAAAAAAATTTAGACATAATATTTTAATAAATTGTATTTAAAGAATGTTTTTTTGATTTCTAAAATAAAAGAATTAATAATTTTAGAATAATTACTTCTCACTCAACAATTACCACCCTTTTTCGAAATCCAAAACCCCAAAACATAAACGGAATAAAACATTAAAAAACTTATAGTCCTTGTCATTTAAATTAACTTCATATTTGGATTTTTAATTTTTGATTGAAAACTCCCCTAGAGTTTATAGGTATTCTGAATACGTTGGATTAAATTATTAATTCAATAAATTTTCTTTAAATTACCACCCCCTAAGAAATATATTCTCACTATATCAATAATAAATGTACTATTGTTGAAATATACCCCTCTTTTAGATTTATAAAAGAATTGGGTACTAAATATAATGTACATTAAAAGTTACTGAATAGAAAAGTTTACGAAACAATATAATGAATTAAATGATCATCCATGAAATTATAAAACAAAATTCAACTAATCATATTGGACAAATATTTAATCAAAAATATGTGGGTAGACATTTAATTCATTAATTATAATAATTTCAAATGTTTTTAAAAAAGAAGATTACAACAATTGTTCAAAAAGAATTAAACTGTCTTCTTAAAGGTTTTCAATAATGAAATTATCTTCTAGAATCCTTTCTGATCTTTCTTATGATTAACCATTTTATATTTTTGACTCTAATTCACATCTTGAATTATTTTACTTTCTCAAAAAGCTCCTTGTTCTGATTTTTTATAATGGAACCATCATATTCAAAAAATATACTCTAACCATTTACATCATTTTTTCTCAGAATTTTATTTTGGGTACATCCACTTTCACAATCTAGTGGTTATTCTGGTCTTTGAACTATTGATTCCCGTTTTCATCATTGTAGGAAGCAGCTGGTTACTAAAAAAACTCTTAAGAAACCAATGTGTGATAAGGACACTCCCTCCATCGTATAAGAGATCATTGTGATGGTTTAACATACAATACAATCATATTGTTGAGATGATAAATATTTTGATCTTATGGTTTAATGTACTCTAATGAAATATTTAACATATTTTCGAAACCTTTTGGATTTCTAAACTTTTATCATATTGTTTGTAAATATGATAGAAATAAAAAAATTGAAAAAGTGGTTTTTATGAAAATTAAAATAATTTCAACAAAAAAATAATAAAATTTATTGAAATAGTACAAAAATTACAAGATGAGAATAATAACTTTTGGAGTTGGAATATTTCATCAGTATGAACAACATTTTCTTCTTGATATTTTTGACTAAAATTAAATATCTTATACCAATGGGATGAAATAATTAATTTAAGCCTCCAAACCATTGGTATACCAAATAACAATGGTTTGGAGAGACATTGGCTATTATATAATTGGTATAGAATTATATAAATGGTTGTGCAAAACCCGTTTTAATGGGTTATATGAGAAACCTATACCAACACTTTCTTAAATGTGTTGGTATAGGTAATATAAAAAATAAATATCAGATTCGTTTTGTTCCTAGAACCTCTAATTTATAATACAACGACCTGACCACTTACCTCTGATGACTTTTGTGAATATAATTTCATATATATATATATATATATATATTCTTATGTATTTTAAGATTTTATTTATTTAATGTAATTTGAGAAAATAATTTAACAAATATAGGTATCTACACCATAGATTTTGCGAAGCATTGGTATAGTATCTTTGATATTTTGTGCAAAACAAATAGTTGTGAATAAACTGTTGGTATAGGGTGCCTATAATGGACCTATACCAACAGTTTAGAACAAACCATTAGTATAGGAACTAATTAGTGACCTATAGAAATAGTTTTAGAGAAACCATTGGAATATGGTCTCTAAAAGTGACCAATACCAACAGTTTTTCCCAAAACCATTGGTATGGGGTCCTTATGAAAACAATATCATCCAAAACATTTAAATATGTAGCCTATACCATGAATTTTCCAAACCATTATTATATATCATATTTCTAGTTGTGTGTAAACTAATTATATTTCAATAATTTTAAAAAAATAAATAATATAATTTTAATATAGATACTAAATATAATGGTTTTAAATTAAATCCTAAAATAGTTTTCAGAGTAAAAACTAAATAGGATTTTAAAAAAATAAAAATCATTATGAAAACTTTTAGAATCTGAAAATTAGAGGGGTCCCTATGTCTGGAAAATTTGTATCTTTTTTTGAGTGTTATTATTCAATTTACAATGCTAAAACAAAAAATTTTATGAATAAATATGAGTCTTTAACCACATGATATTTTTTTTGAAAATTAACAAAATTTTAAAACTAAATATTTAGAAAATCAATAAGCATATTTACCCAAAATGAATTTGAGTAACTTAATATAAGAAAATGGGTAAATAAGAAGTGGAAAAGAATTATTACTTTACATTTTTTATTACTATATTCAGTTTAATGTATTAACATATATTAGAAGATTAAGGTTTTTTAAAAATATCACTACGTTCATCTCATGTTCTGATGAATTGTAAAATGATATTTATTTTTATTGTTTGATCACTATGAAATTGATGCTTAATATATATGAGTTTTTTATGGGAGTGATATTCATGGTTCATATATAAATATATAGATCTTGTATTATCACATAGTATTTGTTTTTTTTAAAAATCATTCGATAATAAGCGAGTGTGTGCTTCATCCAAAACACTAGAGAACAAAAAATTCAAACTGTCACATATTCGTCTTCAAAATTAGAAAGTGATACTATGTTTTTATACATACATAACCCATAATACATAGAATATCATAAGAAATTAAATGTTATTCATGTAATTTATCTATCAATTCAATGATAATGAAAGTCGGCATCAGAAAATATTTTTAGTTGAAAAATATTTCCAAAAGAATAGAAATATCATAATCCCATAAGTTCCTTAATATATTGAAAAATGCAACATAGATATTTATAGTGGGAACCATTTGTATTTTCATGATATCTTTCACAAATGAATACTTATATCATTAAATATTTGTACTATTTAAATCAAGTATTGTAAACTTCTTATCATACCTATAAAAATATTTTGATCAACAAGATGCCTAGTATTATACATATATAAATTATTGGAGGTACTAAAAAGAGTAATGATACATTTAGTGTAATCATATACAAAATTTTTAAGAAGTTATTTTATATACCTATATTGGGATATATATGATTCTTTTTCTTTTTGATAAATTTTGAAACCTAAAATGTGTGTTAATTTAACCCTTATATAATCTCAAACGCAAATTTCATAAGATCCACAAAGGAATCTGTTAAATATTATTTATTTTATCCGAATATAATTTCTAAAACATTGAAATGAAAATTCATAATTTTTTAAATAACATTCATTAAAAAATAGTTGGATCATTAGTTCCCTTAACATTATTATTTCATAACAAAAATCTCTTAAATCTGTCAAAAAAAGACCAATATGCTTCTTTATGTCTGTATAAATTTTTGGAATGTTTATAAATTCACTCAATATGTTTTTTTTTAATTTTCCAAACATGGGATTTGTTCAACTTAAACACCCCCACTAAACATATCTATTAAGTAAATCACATGTACCAGCCACTAGAAAAATATTTAAATTAAATAGCTCTACAAAGTATATTACAATGTGCATAACTTATAGTCTAACAATCAGTGCATAGGTTTCTACATATTATCTTAATTGTTCATAGTTATAACCCTTAGAAAAAATAATTTCATTATTTATAATAATAATTCCATTTTCATAAAATTTGTTTTCAAAATCCAATTTTAACCAATTATAAAAATTCCTTCAGGTCATTCAACTTTGGTCCATACATTGATCCTCTTGAATTCATTTAGCTAATCTTACATATCCAAGATCCAATCCTCATCACTTAAAGGATCATCAATATTCTTAGGTTAAAATTGAGAATGGAATGAAATATGTTCTATTTCACTCCTTAAATAACTTCAAGTCCTAACCGATTGATCAACATCACCAATGATACTATTAGTATGATGATTCTTAAAAAACACTAGCATTCATAGGAATTTTAAATCATATTCTTCAACATAATGTATAAAACATTACTAAATAAAAAATTGGTAATAATGGCATGAGGTAAACCCATATCAAAGTAATTTTCTAATATTAATTGATAATCAGTTTAATAAAATAATATAATGTTTTTGTTTGAGGATGTTTTAAAAAATTGGTCAATTTCCTCAAATTTAACATGAATTGTTCCCTCAACAGCATAAGATTTTTTGTTGAAAAACTATATCCTTTATAATTAATTGAAGAACATAATAATATAACTTCATTGAATTAGGGTTAGAGATTATGTAAGTTATCATTAATATTAAAGATGAATAATTTACACCCAAACACTATTAAGTTAGAAAATTTGGGATTTTGGCCTACCAACAACTCATAAGGCGTCTTTTTAAAAAGAGGTTGAATTGAAAATCGATTTATAGTATAAGAATAAGTACTAAACAATTCATCCCAAAAAATGTTTAGAAATTGAGTATTCACTGAACATGGTTCATGTTTTATTCTGAAGAATATAAATTATTCGTTAAACAATGCCATTTCCCTAGGGGGTTCTAGAAGATGGAAATTTGGTTATATACTATTGTTACTAAAAAATTAAAATTAAAATTTATAATTTTTTAGCATGATCAATAGGAATATTTATCAATAGATGGGTTTTCTCATTCTTTACTTTGGATAAAAATGTTTTTTAAATAAAAAAAGGTTTCATATTTCTTTGCAAGAAAATTGTCCCAAGAGTGACTTGTTTAATCATCAATCACGACACATCTATAATATTTTCCATTAAATACTCCCAATTTTTGTTGGACCAAATATGTTCATGTTAACTAAATATAAATCATCAATAGTTGAAACATACCTAATAGATTTAAAACTAGACTTATGTTTCTTACTATTTTAACAAGGGTTACAAACTTTTGAAGAATTCAACCTATGTTTTGGTAGATCCTTAACAATTTTTTTTCATAGTCAACTTACATTATTTTATAAGGTTACATTATCTGAAAATTTTATTCGATAACTAATACTGATCTTACATTGCAATATGGAATTGTAAATTGTGGACCCAAAGGTCTTCTATGTTAAGTGTATAAACATTCTCAGGCTGATTAGAAGAAATAATGTATTAATTAATGGAATTGTGAAAATCAAAATTATCATTCTAAAATTTCACGAGGAATGCTTCAAAAAATAGTTTAAAATTTTAAAATATTTTGTTGTTAAAGCCATTAAAAACAAAACATAATAAACTAAATCATTACCAAGAAGAAAAATTTACCTATAGAGATAATATATTTCTGAGAATTATCTCTAAAGGTACCTTTTATTCTTATCATCTTAATGATATTTTTAATGAAGTTATTTTTTCCATTTATATTCCAAGAACTTCAACTATCTATATACTACATATTATTTTTGTTTTTTCATTACTTATTTTCATAAAAGATAATATATTATACATTGGGAAACCAGGCCTTTTTTGGCCTGATTGTGTTAGAAAATAAAATTTTTGGAATCCCTAAATGTTTTGAAAAAAAACCTTGATGGAAAAATTAGTATGGAATTTTATTAAGAGAATATTTTTACTTCTAATTTCCATTACATTGACATTTTTTACAAAAGGAATCAGTTTTTTAAAACAATGTAATTATAGGTAAAAATATGTTTTTATTAGTAATCCCCATTCCAGAATTAGTACAATGAGGGAAAACAATTGGTATATTTTTTCACTATTTTCTCTACCAGTTGTAATGGTAGAGAAAATATTCATTAAGGAAGAAATTTCAGTTTTATTTTTACAAACAATCCTTTTCCATTTTAAAAAAAATTGTAATTGAGATTATCAAAACATGTTAGTGAACTATTATTTTCATAAATATCATTTTCTATGTCTTTAGAAAAATATTTTCTTCCTAATTTGATATATATAAACGTTTTCAAAGATGAGATGCATGCTTTGTTAAAACATATATTGTTGAGATAGACTTATTATAATTTTCTATTAACAATAAAATTTTCATTTCTAAAAATTAATCCATGTGTGATACTTCGTCAAATTCTAAAGTATTATATTCACTATTTTATGATGATTATTCATTAAAATATTTATAATTTTTTTATCCGATTCGGGATAATTTCTATTAAATTATGAGTTTTCAAGGTTCTCAATAGTACATACCGTATCTATAAGACAAATACCTTCTTCAGTTTTCTATCAGGAAGACCAATGTTCCACTATCTGAAACTATTGTTATTTGAAGACTTATCTAAGTAATATCATCCACTTTCACTACAAAAAAATTATATTTAAAAACATACTATAAATTTTACTTATAAAAACATTTCTAATTCTTATCATAATATATTTCTTTTCAATATTTATTTTTTTATCTTTGGATTGTCCGGTCTGATGTGTATATATTTTTTCAGACATAAAAAGATACTTAAATGTATTACTTATCACTTCTTTCCTTATTACCTTATACTAATACTCAAAATCATTCTTACAAACTATCTTGTTCATCCTCTCAGAAATATTTATTAGTTCATTTTTATAATGTTCGAATGAACTTTTGTCCAATTTTGTAATGAATTCTATCTTTTCAGACAATTTTACTACATTCTCAGCAGGTTTAACATTAGTGGCTATAGTAAAGGTTCTAAAAATAAATCACCTCCATTTTAGTATTTTTTATTTTTCTACACCTCTTCTCAATCTTCCCTTATACTACATATGTGTTCAAATAAGATCATCAAGACTATGATTTGTTAAATTCCTTCTTTCATCCACAATTAAACTCTTCGACTACCATTCCTTTTCATGATAGAAATAATCATCTCCACAATAATTTCATTAACTAATACTTGATATACAATATATTTTAAAGATATTATGATATTCATAAAATGGTGTTGTATTTGGATATAGATTCTCAAGGAAAAATTCAAAATCTTGATACTCGACTCTCAACATTGCACTTCTAGTTTGAACAAACATAAGAGTACTAAATTGTGCATCCTATAACTTATTCCATATACTATTTTCCAATTCATAGGAAGAAATATAACTATATATACTCTTAGTCATTATGTATATAAATGTTTTTGTGACTCTTCATATTAGTTGATACTATTACTTTTCATGATTAGTAAATGTAGTAACATCCTTATTGTGAATCTTATAATTTTCAGTCAACATCATAACGTTGTCAACTCCAGTGTTGATTGTAAAATTCATCATTCTATTTCTCTAATATTGGTAGTCAACACCATAAAAAATTGGTTCTGTGATTGATATTATCAATGGATTCAAGATTTAAACTGTCAATCTTAAATTAATATTGTCTTTTCCACAAACACTAGTGTAATAAAATTTTATAAACAAAATGATTTTAAAAACCATAACAGACATGCAATAGTAGAGTAAAAAATATCAAGTATTTATGCAATGGATTTCTGATATGATACCTGCTATTAAATATCAATATGATTTTTATTGATATTAGGGTTTAAATAGTATATTATATATGTATTTATTACAAGAGGGGGTGAATTATAGTTTAAAAACATTAGTTTAATATATAACTAATGGAAAAAAATCAAAAAACCTCCTTAGGTAATAAGATCAGATTAGGACTATGACCTCAGTCCGATTATAAAATTATATTAATTATTATGATTATTATAATATCATTATATATATATTGTAACAAAATAATATATGTTTAAAATAGAGTTGAACATATCATATTTAGAGTAAAAAAAGGTTTCACATTCAAAATAGATCTGATTATTAGTTATAATTGTGTTTATCATATTTAAAATAATTACCAAAAAACTAATAAAAATAGTCATAGTGGAATATAGAACACATAATAAATAGGTAATAAAATAGAAACAATATAATAATTACTTACATAATTTAAAAAATAGATATCGTTTTCCCTTAATTGTAAGGTATGCACAAACCATAGAGAATGGTATCCCTTGTTTAATACATTCAATAAAATCTATTTTTCCTCAATAAGAAAATAACTTGATATGAATATCTAATTCCTTAATAAACTAGCTTTGGAATATATCAATCTGATGAATTGGTTTATTTTTATCACTACCATTTGAGTCATCGTTCAACACAATGATCGGATTATCCATCTTGTTTTCCCTATAATCCCTTGATAGTAATCACAAGTCGAATGGATGATTATAAGAAAACATTATTCCTTAAGAGGAAACCTAAAAGGTTTCCCTTAATAATAATGATCTCTAAAACAATTATAAAAGACTATGAAAAATCAATTCCTAATTTGTAATCTATTGAGCTGTCACACAATGAGAGAGTGAAAATTTAATTGATCAGTAGAAAAATCTTAAAATTACTGGGTATTTATACAATACCTTTCCCATCGTCATATTTTCTCCCAATGGTCATATTTTCTATGAGAATTTTGTAATGACTTAGACACCTAGTATTTTAAAAAGAATGTCTGACGATATATTGTTTTCCCCATTACAATGAATAATGTTTTCATGCTATTATAAACTAGTATTTCATATTTTAAATATAATATTATTCCATTATAATGGACTTACATACTATGTAAAATATAATTATTGTAATATGGGTCAATCTAATATCATTGGTATTGATATTAGTCTGAGGATGAAAAAAATTTGGTGTAAAAAGAAAAGAAAATTTCTTTTATCTTTTTCATAAAAGTTAATCCATATGAATCAGATCCAAACTAAAAATTATTCCCATAAAAGAAAAATATATGTTTATAAAAACAATATTGTATAACATCATCTAATTATGGTTTAAAATAATGTTTTCTAGAAATATATTCTAAAAATATTTTGAAATAAAATGTTTATAAATTAAGTATAATGAATATTATTCACAATGAAACTCATTATAATACACATGCCTAATTTTCCATTCTAATTACTAAGTATAGAAATATAACATTTCCATAATATTGTTTAAACAATTATGATCTATTTATGCCTCCATTCAGAAATCCATGTTTTATTAAAAAATTATATCTGGAAACTCAGAATATGGTCTTCCCTCGTTTTCTTATTCTATCTGGAAAATTTCCCCAGGAATGCAGGTTCTAGAAAATAATACTATCTAGAAACATTTTGGCTTTGTATTCCCTCTTCACCCACAAATAGTTCTAGTGTAAAAAAGTATAACGTATTCTCCACCGTTTAAAGGTTATCCTAAAATGGTTCAGGTTGGCTTCTAAAAATGTTTAAATATTAATGAAAATTCTAGAATCTTCAATTCCCAATGAATTTTAGATACATATTTCACTTCTTCTACACTTATCCACTATTATTGATTCTTCTTGAACCTTCTCGAATCATCTTTAAACTTCTTCATGCTTCGTAATTTTAAAAAATTATCCATTCTAATTCTGATTTTCATTATTATTTCTTCATTACAATGTACAAAAGAATATTCTTCAATATCATTCTCCAAACTAAATGATACATATGGAAATTAAATTATTTATCATTATGATTTTCAGTAACAATTGAAAACAAAATCATCAACCTGATTTTCTGAATGAGCTGATAAATGAATACATTCAAACCATTCATCCCTAATTTTTTATATATTATGTAGTATTCAGAATTATTTATCTTTTCATAAAAATAGATAAAAATCTAATGATTTATTCACTTCCTCATCGACACGTCATCATCAGCTTCAAACTTCTTCAAAATTAATAAAATAAAATTCCAAACCCCCTTTGACAACAAATTTCATATCCCTTAAAAAGAGACACATTTTTTATTTTTCCTTAGACTGATGCTCTTGTGTGTGATGAAGTTATTACTTTCAGACCATTTCTAGTAATTCAGTATCTGCATCATTTTTATAATTGATGTCAACACTAGTTCAATGAATCTTGACCCAATTAACAAAAACATATCAAGGTTTTTCTTTTTTTTTTCTTGACCCAAATGATAAAATTTTTATCCTTATGAAAATGGTTGACTACATTATTGATTGACCTATAATAATATTTTTCAAGGATCCTAAATACTTAATTTATTTTCTTTTCCAATAGTCCCAACTACTCTAAATAAATCAATATTCTTAAAAGAAAAATGTCCTCCCTCCAATCACAATTTATAATGATGAATGACAGGATTGATTTGATGTTTGGTTGCACACTAAGCCTGTTAAATCAATGTTAGAAGCAACATGTTCACTTATAAACATATTTCCCATAATAATTATATCATGTGAATTATTATTCTAAATAAATACATGCATCTTTGTACTATCCTCTTTCAAACAAAAAATTTACCACCTTCAAAAAAATCTATGTTTAGTGATCTCAAACCAATAACAGAGACTAAGAAGCGTTGAATTAATTGACTTCCTTAATCCATTTTTTTCATATACCCTGAATTTCTCATGAAATTTAGAATTATTATGATTATAAATGAATCATATGACATTCATTGGGAAGTATTGTAACATCAGAGACTTCTAGAAACTTATTTCCTTCCTTAACCTATTTTCCATTTCATATTCTCCCCCTTTCGTTAATATGTCTTATATAATAGGATTCATATAAAACATATGAAATTATTGAAATAAAAAAATCAAAAAAATGATTGGATTGTCATAAAAAAATGAATATTTAGATACTCCTTCTTATTATGATCTAACAATTGATTTTGGACATGATATGTGTTTGATAAACCATTTTTTCTAGAAAATATCTATAGAGACCGAGGGAATTTATTAATAATTTTGATTCTAAACATAGGAACACATTTGTGAGTCTGATCACCAAATATTACTAGATTAGTTGATTTATATAATTTGAAAATAATGGAATTGAATTTAATATAAACTTTATTTAACATCCAAAAACATCTTCCAGCCAGCATGGCCCCAAAAAAATTCCCACATTGGATTTTATTTTTAACCAATGTAAAAAAATCATAGATAGTTGTAACCGCAATTTATGGATTAATTATAAAAAATTATAACCCTATGTGAACTAAATAATTATAGGAAAGAGGACTCATAGACAGTAAAACCATGATGCCCAAAATTAGTGACTAATGATTCATCATCATATTTTATTCACCTCATTAACTTCTTCAACATTCTTGTGAATAGATGTTCCCTAAAACAACCCCAAAAAAATTTCAGAATATTTCATACACTGAATTTTTATTTCACTGATTTCCCATAACTCCCCAAACATACACGCTTCATTAAGAGGATTAAAACCTATCATTTGATAATCTTATGAATCAATTATCCTCCTCAAAAACAGTGAAAATATGAGAGAGGGAAAACAAACCTCAAACTAGACGAGAAAGTGAAGGGATTACCATGTTCAACCTCATTTTATAAAAACCTTACTTTAGTAATGGATTTTTAAAAATATCAAAAACTTTTTCTGATGTATGGATATACTCTAGCTTAAATTCATTATTCCCTAAATTCACATTGATGAAATGATAGTTGATGTCAATATTTTTTATGATAACGTTGTACCAAATCTCTTATAAGGATGATGGAATTTTTATTATCACAAACGAAGAGAAATGATATATTCACTTTAAAAAAAATCCCACTAACATATCTTCATCCACATATGTTGGGTAGAAACTCGAGTGGGATTAATATACTCAACATCAATCAAGCTCAGATTTAATGAATATTGTTTAATTTCCTGCCAACTAACAAAAATATTTTCAGTAAATAAAAATCTACCATATGTAGATATTAAATCATCAATATTTTCTATGCAGTCTATATCTGAATACCCAAACAAGGAAACAATTTATGAGATATAATAACTAATTCTGAATTTTTTTTACCATTTATATATCTGGGAATTATTTTTCATGCTAATTGATATGATTCTTATAAATCACTTTGAAGTCATTCACATAAGGTAACGATATAAATAGATCAGTTATTGAGGGTGTAAAATATAAGAAACATCAAATCAGATTGGATAACTCAAGAGGATAAACATCATTTCCTTTTCTATATTTTCAAAACACTGTTCCCAGTAAAATAGGTGTGGAAACCTGATTCAAATTTTCAATGTCGAACTTACTAAAATGTTCCATCGTATAATGTTCTCGATAATGAAAAATGTGTATCATCATTCATGATATTTTTATCCCAAGATTGTATTTCTTTATACCCATAGTAGACATCTCAAACAACTTTTCCATTCCTTCAAAAAATATTTCACAAGTTAATTCATTATTCCCAAAAAATATAATGTCATCAACATAATAAATTACAATAAGGGAAAAATCAATACATTCCTTCATGTATAGAATTATATCAAAACTTCCTTTATTAAAAATACACATTCATACAATGTTTTTTAAAACCATTTACTCGGTTCTTTTTTTATCCGACACAATTATTTCATTAACTTTCCGACATTACTTTCATCCTTCCAAAAAACAAAGTGACATGGTTGTTCAACATACCCTTCCTAATCAAGATAACCATTCAAAATTACTAATTTCCCATCCATATGAATAATATTTTGAAATAATTGTTAAAAATATAAATACATATTCATATTGTTTTTACCAATTCTAGTAGAGAAAATTTCTCATTAAAATTAATACCTTAAATTTGTGAGTAAAAATTGCACACATATACTGTTTTGTTTCTTATCATTTCATCGTCTTCTTTTTGCTCATATTCGAAATCCCAATTTAAAAAAACTAATATTTTTCATTTATTTAGTTATGTGTTCCAATGTATAATTCCTTTCAATTTGATGCAATTATTCATTCACGGCTTGAACCCATTCCAGATACACAATATATTCCTTAACATCATTCATCACAACTATTGAATACAAGGATGTTTTTGTAACAATTTTTGATGTTATTCTTGTTTGAACCATTTGATGTTGATCACCAATTATGTTTTCATCTTCCACTTTCTTCCTGAACTTAGGATGTGATTTTTTAGACTGATAATCATCAATAGAAATAGCTAAGTATTATTATTCTTCAAGAGTATGATTAATATTTTTTATTCATATGATAATTCTTAAAAAAATTCATCTTTTTCATGTTCCTTTTCTTAATGAGTCTATTTATATTACTCTATTTTTAGATAATATATACATCAATATAGTCAACTAATCTTATTAAATATTTATTGAAACAATTGTACCATCTTCCTTCCATATCATAGAAGAGAAAATTTCCATCATCACTTATCTACTAAAATTTTCCAGGTTTTCCAGCATTGTTCATTATAATAAATGGACTTTTGAATAAACTTATGTGTTATAAACATATAATTTTAAAATAAAACATGTCATATGGATTCATTTTTAATATTTTTATATAAAAACATAGGTTTCAAATATATATAGCACGGCTCTTATATTTCCTCCAAAATTAATGAGAGAGACCATGTTCATGCAACATAGTTCTCCCCATTTCAAAAAGACTTCTATTTTTAATTTCCATAACACAATTTAGTTTTGGAGTGTATAGTATTATGATATCATGAAAAATATCATACTTCTCATGATATCTTTAAAATTATTCATTCTTGTATTCATCACTATTTTCTATTATCAATTTCTTTACTAAATACTCACATTCATTCTCATATTTCCTCCTAAAACCTATAAAACTTTAAAGAGTATATAACATAATATTCATGTACATAATACAATTTATGATAGTAAATCCATTAATGAATGAAATAATGTACTTAACTTCATTAGATGATTTTATTCTCATTGACCCAAAGATATCATAATGAATAAGTTCCATAGGTTATTTTGAACTGATTTCATCTTTCTTGTGCACTGAGTTTTTAATCATTCAATTTTGAAAGACTATGGAACACAAATCTCTTTTTATTGGCATATTTGGAATTCCATAAACACTATATCTCTTTGATAATTTACTCATGATTCTCTAATATATGTGTCCCAACCTTTTATTTCATAATTGATTATCTTCCACTGTGTCTATGTAAAAATAATTTTGATTCTCACTAAAATGAATTAGGTTTCCTTTTGTATGATGGCCTCATGTAACTATCATTCTATGTTATTCACATATCATAGAAAACAAAATTTTTTAAAAATGAATTTTTTCCTTTATCACTATGTTTCGAAATTCATAATATGTATTGTTTCATCCCATTAACAAAAAATTATTTCCTAGATTTTATATTTTATTTCCAAGTGATATATGATCCAACACCTTGGATTATAATAGATTCATCATTTCTAAATGTCATTGTTCCTTCAATGAATTATTTCAAATTATTAAAATAACTTATGTCCCATATCATGTGAGAAGAAGACCCACATTCCATAATCGATGGATGCTTACCTTTTATATGATTGAGATATGTTTTAACAACAATATCTATTTCTTTTATTTTATCTTTATTTACATTCAGATTTTGAGAAATGTTTACATAATGTTTTCTACAAGTAACAGAACTAGACATCTTATTTCAATATTTCTATATTGTTCACATCTATCACAAATAGTTTCAATATATTGAAAATTATTTTCAACTTTTACACCAACCATATAAAATTTCATAAAAATATCTTCCTCTGAATTATTCCTTTGATAGGATTGAATCTCCCTAAAACATTTCGTTCTGTAATTTTGGGATTAGAAATTATTTTTTTTGGTTAATCCAATATATATTTTATGTATGTTATAATCCACCACAATAGCAAAAATATCCATAGAAAGAATATTTTCCTCTAAAACATCTATACTATCTAGAGTTGTTGAAATGTTTATCTACAATATTCTTATCTTTATTATCCTAACTTTGTTGACCACCAACCATTTTGTTATCATATAGAATAATATTTTTCATATCAATTTTATTCTGATCCTTATTGGAACCTGAAGTAATAGAAACTTTTTCGAGATCTGGTTTTTAGAAGCTTTTTACTTCATCACTTTGTATTCTTTGGAATCAAACATAACATTACCATCTTCTTTTGAGATAAAATTTCCACTTTATTCAATACCATTCTTGGTAACTTTTGATCCTTATCAAGTTTACCATTTCCAGATCTTTAACCAACATTATAGAAAGAATTCTTGAAACATTCATCCATAATTTCAAATTTAGAATTTTTTTGTTGGGCAAGTTCCAATTAGTTTTCATTTTTCTTACAGATTAACATCCATGTGATCATTTTAGTTCATTCCCCTATCTTGAAATTTCATTAAGCCATCGATTTCTTCCATTCGCTTTACATTATCATCAAGAAAACAATTCTTTGTGGAACCTTGATTTTTCAAGATTCCAAATATTTCTCAAACATTATTTCATGTATTATTTTAGATGAAATTATAATAAGGTTTCTTCTAATTTATATATGCTTTTTATGATCTCAGTATTATTCACTATTAAAATGAATGTATTCCCTCCATCCTTCTAAAAATACCTATTTGTGTTTGGATTCACATTCTTTATCATCATCAAATTTAGACAAGAAACTTCTCCTTTTGAATTTAAAAAACATTTTATCATTCCATTTGAATAAAAATTTTCACTATCAATTTGTTTCTTAAACAATATTATATACCTACTATCACCTTCTATAACATCCTCTTCTTTTATTCCTTAAGAAAGAATAGTTTAAAATTTACCAATGAATCAACATTAAAAACATTTCAAGGGAATTTTTCGCTTATTTTTTCCTCTATCTATTTTCACATTTTTAGAAAACAATGATAAATATTTATTGTGATTTTCCATAACTCATTTTCAGAATCATAATCTCTAGCATCATCCACTTCAAGAATCATATTATACCATTATTTACTGGTAGCAATGAAAGAAATTTCTATATCAGTTTTTTTACCTCTCATAACTTTCACACTTATCATTTAAAGGTAATGAGAGCAATATGAAAATAATCAATAGATAATTTTTCCTGGATCTATATCATAAATTGAGGAGACTATGGTATCAAACATGTCAAGAATAATTCTCAATATCTTTTCAACAATGGTATAATCGTCTAAAATTTCACTAATACATCTAATAGTGATAAGAATTTCATTCACTCCTCTAAATAAGTCACCAAATGATTCATGAACCCCCACTTTCATTTCTTTATTATTAAAATTCTAGATTTGTAACTTTTTCTTATTTACATTTCTATTGCGTTCATAAATTTATTTCAGCTTATCTAAGATACCATTGGTATTTCAAATACAGTTCATAATTAGAAACACACTTTCATAATGTGATGAGAGTAAATAATTATTTTCTCTTACCTCATTCTCATGAATATTATTGTCAAAAGTTATAAGCGTAAATTTTTCATCAATACGAGGAAAACCATATTTTATCTTCAAGATGATCATAACGAAATGAAATAAGATAAGGAAACATTATATAGGTCCAAATATGATATTTTTTACCTTCTAAGACTATAATACCTTTACTATTCACATAATTCAAATTATCCATCACAAATTCACTTTCAAAACATTATCAAAGTGTAAAAAAGGGAACGATTGGCTCTGATACATCTTGATATATCTTAAGAAGGATTAATTTATCATTGAGATGGGTAGGGGTGAATTTTTGATATATTTTCCTTTTAAGATTCCCTTTTTTTGAAAATACCTTCACCTCATGTTAAAGCGTCATCACCTTGCAGAAAAAAAATGAAATAACGTCTATAAGAACACAAATATTTATAAGAATCACAACTCAATATGAGTATCTACTTCATTGGTTTCATTTGAAAATAATCTAATACCACAAAATATACTAGAAAAAAATAAATTTGGGTAGATTCAACAAGTAGGATACAATATTACACCTTTAAACACAATGTTCAATACATAATTTCATGTTATTCATGTAGCATGAAATGATGTGATAACAATTTTCATAACAAGTGAATAAAAATTCACTAGTTTCCTCAAAACAAGGTATCATACTACTTTGTCAACATTCAAAAATATGAATTTCAATAACAAATATTCGCATTCCTACCCATATTTTTTAAGAACATCTATAGACATCGTAATGATACTTAAATTGATACCCCAGTATGATTCTCCATCCTAATTGCTCAATCAAAAAATTAAATATTTTCTATAATAATATTGAATCAATTCTAAAATATTTTTCCATAGTATGAATGTCCCAGTATGATTGCCCAGTCCATTCATAAATCTCTAAATACAATCTTCTCTATTCTTTTTCTATCTGGAAAACTTCATCAGGAATGATCGATCCCAATACTCCACTCTTGAGTCTTTTAGAGCTCTACCATCTCTCTTCACCTGAGAATAGTACTATTTTATGAAACTAAAATGTTCTCTACTCATTTTATAGGTTCACAAAAACACATTGGTAGGTTTTTGAATATATTTCATTCCAAAAATAGTTCACTAAACATCAATTCCCCTATAATTTCATATGTGTCTTTTACTTCTTCTGGGTTTCATAACTCTCATTTACTCTTCTCAAACCTTATCGAATATTCTAACAAATTCACCTCACCTAAAAATTTATAACCATTCTCCTGTCCAATTCTAATTTTCATTCATATTTATTAATTAGGATGTACAACAAAAAATTCTTCAATGCATTTCTCCAATCCAATTGAAACAAATGAAATGGAAATAAATTTTCATTACTTTTTAAGGTGCCAACTAAAAAAACTTCACTATTTATGCATCAAACCAAATTATAAATATAAACATTCAAACCAATATACCAAAAATATTACTTCTAATTTTTAGGCTTTTATCGCCTTTATTTTTTCTTAAACAGATCCATAACTTCAAAAGATTCTAGAACATACTATCAACAATTCAACAGTATATTCAAGCTTTTTCAATATTCTTCAATCAAAATTCAGGACCCCTATTAACTTCTATTTTCCTAATCATTAAAAAGGGACTCATTTTAATCCATTCCTTAGAAAAATGATTCTACATTCGATAAAATTACTAGTCTTAGATCGTGTCTAATAAATCAGTGTCTATTCATTCAGATAATCAGTGTCAGCTCCAATATAATGAATCTTAAATGAATTTTTAAAAACATAATGGAGTTCATATTTCATTTTGATATAATTTAAAAACAATTTATCCTGGTGAAAATGGTTGAATACGTTTTTTTGTTAACCTCTGATTCCATTTTTTATAAGTCCTAACGACTTCATTTATTTTCATTTTCATTGGTCCCAAAAACTTTAAATAAAAAAATCTTCTCTAAGACAAATTCTCTACCACCGTTCACTATGGGAAATTATTAGTGTCCTAATTAATTTGATGTTTTTAGGAAAAATGATTCCAATAGACTCATTTTATTATAAACTTATTCCAATACCAACATATTTCTCCAAAAATTTATATCATGTTTCTTATTAGTCTGACTGAAAACCAATAACTTCATCTTCACATACTTCAAAAAAAAATCATCAGAATCAAAAAATTCCACATCTGGGGATCTTGAACAATTTAATTATGACATTGAATATCTTTCATTAGAAACTTCATTCATCCAAAAACTCTTTCTTGTATCATGACTTCCTCAAAACATTGAGAATGTTTTGGATCAACCTAGCATTGTCATAATTTTATTAGGATGTATTTTAACTTCCCTAACTTTTAGAATCTTCGTTCATTCCTCAATTAAATTCACAAGACATTTTCTCCCCAATTATTTTTTAAGTAATGCATAATAATTTTCACAGAAAACATTTGAATTTTTTGAAATACCAAATATAAAATCATCGTTTGATTTTTGTTAAGGCAATGAAGACTCTGATATGAAACCTTATTATGTTATAAAAATTAATTTCATATTTGGGATGAGTCTGATCATCATTTTCTTCAAGAATGTTTTTCATAGATCGATGGAATTCCTTAATCATTTTGATTTAGAACATCTGAATATGATTGTGAGTATGATCCCCATCATTTAAAAAGTGAGTTGATATATTTTATCTTAATATATAATAAAATACATTGAATAAAATCTTCTTTTAGCTTCTATGAACATATTTGAGAAAACATGGTCCCAATAGTTTTGAATTTTATATCTATTGTGAGAATAAAATAAAATTTCATCAATGAATACCACTAATAATGAATCCAAGTATGTATTGAAAACCCATTTCATCAGTGCCACAAAAACTGAAAGCTCATTTTTATAACCTAAAAACCTAGCCAAATACTCATATAGTCCATACCATCTATGAAATTTCGTATGAGGCTTTTTGTACGGTTTAACATAAACCTTATGATAACCCAATCTCACAGAAAGCGTTGAGAACACTTGAGCTCTATGGAGTTGGTCAAAGAGATCATCTATATGAGGCAATATATACTAATTCATAACTATCAATAGATTGATTTTCCACCAATCTATGTATAAGTAATGGATTCTAATATTATTATAGGAAAAGAGAATTTGTGAACTCCATTGATATGTACAAGGTCATATAAACCCCATTTCATAGAAGTCCTCTAGATACCCCTTAAGATCCTACAACTTAGTAGTTGTCATTATATAAGGAAGAATGGTTACTAGGGTATCTTCTAGAACTACATCATTGGAAAACATTAACTCTATCAGATGAGGTATTTCTGAAAATTCATTTAGGAAATGTCCCTAACATGATCAACTCTAAGAGGGAAACCAGCCTGACAGGTACCCTGTTCATATAGATGTAAACTAGAAATATGAACTATCATCTCAGCAGTCCCACAATACGTAGGTCCAGTTCAATTATCATGAACATACCATTAACTATTTGAAATAAAAACCACTTTTTATAGTGATGTGAAGGTCACCCTCCTATGGAAATATTCATTGTAAGCATGATATTGAGCCAAATGGTCTATCATGATAATCTCATCAAATATTTTCATCTTAAAGATAAAGGGGTCCTATATGAAATGACACGCACCTATATTATGGGGGAACTCCATCAACTATAATATAGTCTTCAATTGAATCCCTAATGGATTATTAAATGTCATAAAGTCCTTCAAAAACTAATCATTTTTTCCAAGACTCTCCAAAAAAGGTAAATATATAAAGTAATGATAAGAAATTATATTGAAAATATAAGATAATGAGTTAGAGGATAACATAACAGTACCAAAAATTATTTATGTTCAATAACTCATCTCCTTAGGTATAGGCTGGAATTTATACATATGACATAAACCAAATCCCAATAATATAAATTGACTATTGTGGGCATGTCTTTACTACTGGCAATGTAAAACCTGGGTATAAGTACTTCTACATCAAACACCACATCATCCGAACTAGAAGATCACACTCTATATCCCTTTATGACTAGAAGATGATTGCCCTTTTCACAAATTTTGAGTTAGTGCATATCCTATCTAACTATCTAGTTGATGGATTGTCTTCCAATAACATTGAATATTTTATATCCTTCCAAAATATCACTCTTGAATAAGTGTCTATCACATGTATCATAATATGTTATTGTCTCTAAAACTGATGAAAGATAATAAAACTAAAAAATCATTCTTTGGTTGGTACTACCCTAATGGGATACCCCAAAATGACTATTTATTCCACTTTACATGGAGCCACTTGGTTGGGATGTTTATCTAAACTTCTCTAAACCCCATCTTCCCCAGGTCACATTCCCTAAGCCACAACTGATTTAAAATTTCAGATATGGTATTAATCTCAATGAAAACTACCCCGTGATCCGATTTCATACCTAATACCATCCCCAAATCACTTAGAATTCGACAAATCATCACCTAAACTGATTGGTGTGAAATGATGAAGCTATGTAAAAAGGTAATAATAGTCCATAATCAATAATTTCTACTAATTTAAGTACTTACACTCTCTATATCTATCATCCATCAATGTATCAAGATAAAAATAGTAATATAAGACTATCGAGAAATCCCTCCAATCTATATCTTGACTAAGATCCATATGTGTAATCATGTCCCACCATCTCATGGTGAAATCATAAAGAATATATGTACATTGAGATTCACACTTCTATCAAGCAGTGTCTCGAGATTCAAAAAAATAGATAACATATCCTATATCCATGAAACTCTAACGTGTTGTATTCCTTCCCCCCAATAAGTGGTGGTATTATACTTCTAGAGAAGATGTGTCAACTCTTCCATTTTTGGGGATGGTTGTGGTTCTCTATTAATGGTTTCCATGAATCATAAGAAGCCCTCTCAAAACTAGGCCTCATCACCCATATTTGGTATAATAGGATGTGATGCAAGTGGAACTATGATCAACTCTATGGGGGGTCTATGTCTTACCCCCTATTGAGTATAGTTGTCACCACCCTCCTGGTGCACCACTCATGGTTTTCTTATAGTCACATCTCTATTAATTTCATGTTAACACTTCATAAAAGGTTTAATAAAAACATAATCAGAAATATATAAATAAGACATAAACAATACTTCCTTAAAATTATCCAAAACCCTTTTCCAACTCCTAAATTAATGTTTCGGTTATGTACATATCATAAAGAGAAGCATGAGACAATACCTACATCCCACTACCCAGGTCAGATTAGGGTCAAATTATTTTCTATAAGTTCTAGATTTCAGTATACATAGTTTTAATTTATAGTTATATAGGAAAACACCCATTAAATTCCAATTTTAATCCACATTTAATAGAAAAAAATTCATTTACTAATTGAATTTCATTTATGTTCACTTTAATTTATATAGAAATTCTCTTTAAAATTTAACAGAGTGTATTCCCAGGTTATATTTATAAGGTAACATATCCCTTAATTCTTATGTGGGGAATCCATTTAATCCCAACCAGTTATTTATCATGTCCTTGTATGATGGTAACATAATATCTTGGATATTACAATAAAGACACCCAAAACATTCTACAGTAGATGAACATAGTATGTAAATGCTTCATGGAATAATGAAGGACATATAAATACTATAATGACTATAATGATCCATAATGCAATTATTACATTGCATTGCTTGACTAGTGTAAATATTTGTTGTCATATAGAACATAAATCAACATATTAGTCACCCAGTGAATAATTCAAATCAACTATAAGATGCATAAACTATAACATCATATCACATAGTAGGAAATTTGACTTTTCCTAGTACGTGGGTCCACTACTCCCAGGAACATGTCATTAAAAAATTCCATCGAATTCATAATATCCTATCTAATATTCTGAAATGATAATATAAGTGAAGAAGAATAACTATATTGACACCACTTTTTGATACCCTCTACCTGTTTCACTCAACAGTAGCCGAATATAGTAGGCTATGTGGCCTTGAGAGCTCTTCCCTATACATCGTAGGATTCCAACTAGCAGTAGTGTACCATGTTGGAATAGTGGTAGACTATACCCTAATTATTATAATGTATAACTATTGTATAATCATATCAATAAATAGATGATTTATTTGTAATAACAATGATTCTAAATAATAAACATTCATCTTATGAATAACCATGTAATCCCATACAAAAATGTCATATAAAAATGATGATCATGGAATTGTGTACAATATAAAGTGAATACATGCCAATAGTAATACAATATGACACATATACAAAAGTAGAAAAAGATAAAAAAAAGATCTATCCCCAGATATCATCAGGTTCCATAGATAAATCCCTTTATATCCTTCAATTATGCAATAGTCAATCAAGAATCATCCAGAAGACTTTTCCACTATCCCTACCTACATCAATGAATCCTTTTTGGTTACGCAATGGTGGCTCATATAGGGTTCGATTTAACACTCATTTGGCCACTGAAAGGGTGTTAATTACCATTATAATATCATCATATATTCTAAAGTAGTTTGTATGCATAACACGAGTAAAAGTAATACAATTAATGTAACAATCCAAATATTACATAACTCTCTATGATAAGGAAACCATAAACAATACTAATAGTAAATCATGAGTAAGTATCATTAATGGTCTGTATTGAGTAATTTATTATCAGGCCAACATTTTCAACATCCATAGAGTTGAAATTTCTTTGGAATCCAAGTACTTCGAATGCATGGAGTAGATATTATAATGGAATACTAATAATATATTTAAAATAAGTAATTAGGATACTAGGAGTATAAATAAATGAGCCATCCTATTGGGTCTAATCCAAGGATTAGAAATCTACAAAGAATCTTATCATATAAATTAAACGGGTTGAAGTGGATCCTTTGAGAAAATATGTCTGAGGAATCCATGTAATCAATGTATATAGGATCCAAGGAATAATATTGTCCAAGGAGTTTAGATAAGCCATGTAACCAGGTAACTATATCCAAGGAGAAGAAAATTAATGAGTCATCTTGCTAAGTTTTCTGTTCCTAGGAGTGTATATTTCAAATGCATCCAATCAAATCATATAAATCACGTAATCAAATCATAGGAGTAGAAAAGTACGAGGCATCCTAATGCTTCATGTATGGAATAATTTGAACCATCCATTATCATTGTACCCAATTAATTAACACATCATTACGCTTTACATTAATCATTTATTAAATAAATTCATTAATACATTCATAATCATATATAATCCAATGTATTACTCTTTTAAAACATTTAATATTTAAAGGAAAATGTGATTTGAGGTTCCAAAAACCATTAAAATTCTCTTAATTATCGTATTCAATCTCCAATTTTCTAAAATGAGCCTAACACACCACAATAGTTGAATAATATTGTCCAAAATAAAGATCCCACCCCATAGACATCATAGGATGTGGTAACCGACCTCTAACATTACAAAAAGATGTCACAACATTTAATTACATGAATTTATAAATTTATACAAGGATGAATTAATTTAGGAAGCATATCCTCGAATTTCTATCATACAGTACAATGGAAACAACCTATAAACTACTAAAATTCCATGGACAAGTCTTAAATCGCCGTCCATATGCTCATAGTAAGACAATCATCCAGTATTAGCATTTGATTTATCGTAGATAAAAATAAAATGTAAGATTAGTTGAACACCATAATAATAAGAAATAATAACCTTCCCTAACATAGAATTTATAATAGAAAGGAAAACTAAGAATGGATCTTAAGGACTATAGATCAGACATGTGGATATCCATTGAGAATATTGGCTCTCAAATCAATGTTTGAATGAGGAAATGGCACTAATTCCTTTCATTGGATTTATGGATAACTCCAATTAAAGACATCTTATGGGTATGATAAAGGAGGTGAGGGCATCAATCATAAATAAGAGGCCAAACCTCCTTTTAAAAATACTGACCTAGAGAAATTAAATGATATGTAATCATTACTATCAATTTAATTTTCATATTTTACCCCTTAATGGAATAGCCATTACATTACTTAAAAAGTATCTTCCATACCATTACATATCTTTTATTGTAAAAACATGTTTTTACATGGAATGCGTCCAACCATCAGTAGTATTCTTCCTTTAACTTATAATCACACATAACTCTAGGTTGAAATAGGTCAAACATTCATCATGTGATTGTTAGAGATGTGTAATTTCTCCAGTATCACTACAAAAAAATTAGTTTCTATTTGTAATTACTTTAAATATTATTTTTTTAATATCATGATGGATGATAATTCATATGGGTTTTTGTTATCCTTTTTTCATTTATATTTGGGATCTAGGTGGATAATGATTCAATAGATATTATCTCTTCAACTATGTACAAAATTGGGATTGGTAGAACATTATATATAGTTTTATCTAAGGACATATGTATTTCCTCCTATATCCAAATATATACATATATCACTAGAGATGTTTAATTTCTCTATAATCATAATATGTATATAATATCATCATTAAAGAGGTGTATTTCCCACATATTATCATAGATAGGTGGATATGTCTTTTTCATCCACCAACCATGTTTATAATTATAGCTAAATTATTATGTATGAAAACTAAGAAGGTATGTGAACAAATAATTTTTTATTTTAGTTTTATTTATTGACTACATAAAAATATGGTTTACAATTTTTTCAACATTCTATATATAATAGGAACAATTTTTTTTTCATTTACCCAATGTCTCCTCTCTGATGAGCTGGATATCAATTTGAGCTATGTGATTTTACTTACACCCTAGTAATATATAGTATATATGGAACCTTCATTTTATTCTCATAAAGGTGTCGATTTATATATACATATATAAAATATTAATTTTATGTGTGTGATGAATTTGAGTTAAATGTATTTTGAAAATTTTAGATCATTATTATTTTTTTCACTGGTCATTATGTTGGGAGATTTTGGTATGCCTAAAGATTATTTATTACTGATTTATGCAGACATAGATGACTAAATCCGAATATAAATAAATATTACACCATTTTACATTAATATTCATTATATCTCATAATAAATAACACCCAATAACCTATATGTTTAGTGAATTTTTAGATTATATTCCCAACTATGATAATTCATAAACATTCTTAAACACATCCCACAAATAATATTCACACATTATAACCTTCTATACATATCCTAAAAAATATAATTATATATTGGTTAGGTAATTTATACTATGAGAGAATGATCTTAGATTCCTGGTATGAGGTTAATATTATTGGTATCAATAAAATATTATCAGTGAACATAAGATTAAAACGAGTGAATGAAAATATATTCTTGGTACATGGTCATGAAATATATAAATCATACATAATAAATCATGGATCATAAATAACATAGCATGCCATATAAATTTAAAAAAAATATGTAAAATAAGGCATATGAATATGGAATAACATTGAAATTTGAAAAAACAATGTGTAACATACATATGAATAGAAAACCATTTGAATTTTTAAGGCTCACTGCCAGACCATCATCACATAGTTCCAAAATTCTTCATGGTGGATTGGGTTCACTCCCAATTATTTTTAAGAATCATTCTATTACACTCTCTCGACCGTACATTTCATGTCATCAAATTAGATAGGAATCATTAACCAATGATTTTAGGAGATAATTAATTCCATAACCACCCACTACATAATGAAAAACCATAAATATTTATTCCAGATGATCATAACAACATTCATAATTACATCTAATATTAATCAATATAATGAAAATAAATTCTTTTTATATAATTTTATCTAATAAGAGATCATAAAACATTAATATTATGGTATTGGATGGTATCATTATATCACATCCTTAGATAATCATAAAAAAATAAATTAATATTGTCATACATGAAGATGCACATTATAAAAAAATATTCTTTTAAAAAATATGATAAAATATCATTTACCTTTTTTTAACATTTATTTTATAGAGACCTCTTCATTTCATACAGAATTACTACTTATTTTTAGCATAATATTCATTTCATATCGTTACAACACATAACAAGACTATAAAACCATAGTGTATTTGGAAACATGGATGCATAAACATCAGGTTTATAAAATATCTACATCATCTCCCATATAATTCTTATCAACTTTCAACCATACTAATCATATAATAAAAATATAGTCATATCTAGGGGAAATGGGACCATGAGAAAGGGTGGGATTATATTATCATTAAGGGTAAAAAATAGAGATATCAATCAATGATCAAATGTAAGAATATGATATTCATAACGTTTTGAGAACATCATATTAATATTTGAAAATAATTACCAATAATTCACATATCCAAAGTCATTTCATAAATATTTTTCATAAATTAATTCATAATTCATAAGCATGTGAAATGAATAATATTCAATCCTTGAACATGCTATAATATCATAAGTATAAGACTTATGATTTTGGAAAATATAAGTATAGAAAATCCGTTCCTTAGCCAAAATTCACTTCAAGTACTACCATTGGGGAAAAATATATATTAAAAATGTTCTGCCTATCATTTCCAATATTATTTTAGGAGCAATTTATATCTTGTTAATTTAATCATCTTCTAGGATTATATTAACTTTTTATACTCTTTAATGTTTCTAAACTTCATTGCATCTTAATAGTTTCTCAAATTCATCATCTCTTAAGAGTTTATAATCTCTATATGAATTAAAAAATGCATTAGTGGGATATAATTATCCCACCCATAATCATGATCAATATTGTTATCACCCATCATATAATCATTATCCATATATATGAGTTCTATGGTATAATAAAAAATTCATCATTTCATCACAGCATAACACATGGGAAAAAATTAGACTCATAAATATATCTTCATCATAAAATTAAACAGTAATGTGAAAGAATAAATATTAAAATAATGGATAATAATACCCATTAATCAATAAGAAATATGAATTTAATTTTTTTATAGATGAAAATAAATGTAAAATAGCAATGGGACATTTTTTTTAAAATACAATTTTTAATTTTTAAATAACTTTATTAAAATATAAAATTGTCCCAAATATTAAGTAAAAATATTTATTTCTAAAAAAACAACGAAAATTATAATGAAATATTCAATTTAATGATATTTTTTCATGGTTTAGAAATTAATTCATGTTTTTTCGTTAAAACTAAAGTTGGTTGACATGATCGGTAAAATTTCAAATGTACAATTTTTTAAAATGAATAAACACTCATTTGAAAAAATTATATAAATTCAGACATATGTAAATATGAAACTAATATATATTTTGAAAATGAAAAAATCAAACTTCAAGAAATATTGAAGAAAATACTGATACAGTTGAAAATATAATCTAATTAACAGAGAAATTATAACATTTTTCCGTAACAACAATATGTGGGTGTCTTAAGTAAATAAAGATAGAAAAATTAAGGGAAAACAATAAATATACAGAAATAAATAGTGTATATGAAAATAGATATTATTTTAGAGAGAGGTATCATATAATTTATCCATTGAAAATTTTGGAATTGTTTTTTTGTAAAAAATTATATTTTCACATAAAACCATTAATGCTTTGGAAACATTTCATTCATAACCCCCATGAAAAAAATAAATTCAATGAAATCATCAAATAAAATGAAGATAAGGATATTCTTGATAAATAATATAAAAGGGTTACAAGATAAAAAATAATATAAGATAGGTGTATAAAATTAATATATCCCAAATAAGAGTGTTTTATATGGTAAACCCATACCACTTTGGTAACATTAAAATGTAATTTTTCACAAACTGAGCTGAGTCACCATGAGACTCGGTACCCAACCCTGTCCATGGAATGACCTAAGGGACCTTCCTAATCTCCATGGGCTGATAAGTTGTTTCTTTGTATCAATAACAAGCTTTAATAATGATTTTACCCAATTTCATACATATAAATTTTTTTTTTAAAGATCCAAAAATAAATTCACACAACCAAACAAGGACTTATAAATTTTAAGAATTGATGTTTACATTTTAAAAAACCCCAGAAAGGACAAAAATAAAAAAAAATCAAAAACTGTATCTGAAACCACCATGTCACATAAGGGCCCATATACTCAAGATTCTACCACCAAACCCACAAGAGAGGACCACTAACAACCCACATCATGATCACTGAATATCTTGTCTTTACCTAGAATAAACACACAACAAGATCAACAGAGACCTAAGGTAATATGTAGTGTGTCAGCCAAATCCTAGTAGGATACCACCCAATAAATAGGTTCCATGCTATAACATTAAAATATTACCTAAAATTCTATTTTAAATTCAAAATTTTAAAGAAAAAACCCATAAAGAAAACATTTATTAGGTTAAATTTTTTAAAAAGGAACAATTTAAAGGAAAACCATTTCATAGACACTCGATTTAATAAGAAATGGATTTTTGTAAATATAATACACACTCAAGTGGTCTTTTATATGCCAACCAATTGAACCACATCTCATATAGTAGATCAAAAGTGGTGAATCCACTAGGGTTTATCTAGCTTGAGTATGACCCTAGAACCTCATTCCATTGTGAAAGGGGGTATAGTAAGAACAATGATCGGCATACTCATGTGAGATCCACTAGAGAGGAGAAACATCTATATGTTCTATTGGCGATCAATCATCATCATATTTTAGTTAGTGCTGTATACGTTAATCCAGCTAAGTGAAATCATGTCAATCCACTTTTGAATCACTAGCACAGTAGTTCAAGTCCACCATGCAAGATACCTAGAATTACCTTATGATTGAGTAAAATATCACATGTCACACATTCCACCACTTTCACAAAAAGGCCAAACATTTCATGGAAATAACCCTTATTAAAAAAATTAATTTTCCATTTTTTTTTTAACCAAATAAAAACCCATTTTAAATACATATACCATCACATACATAATTTTAAAATTCCTCATTCATAATAGAAGAAAAACAAAAAATTAATACCAACCAACTCAATGGGAAAATCCCCTTCATAAAGTAACTCACACTTGAATCCATTTTCACAGTAAATTTTTCATCATTCAAACATTTCTAAATTAATAATCAAAATTATTATGAATGATATAATTTCCAAATAGGTCCATTTTCCCTTGAAAATTCATAATTAAACATACAGGCACATCATGTGCATTTGAAATTACCTTTTTAAACATCTAAACATCCCCTAAATAACTTTTTAGGACCATTTCATAATAACACACAAACCAAACATAACCCCATTCTTTGATAGAGTTCATTAAAAACTTATAAACATCCAAATCACATAAAATACACCATTCACACCACATAATAAAACCATAGAACACATTTATATACTCAAACAAACATAATAAATTTGAATAACAATTTCATAGAATGGAACCACCTACCTCATATAAAGAACCTTCTGGAAAATGGTGAAAAATCTCATCTTCACCTCAATCGCACCATTAGTATGAATCAATGTATCCTAATCAAGGATATAAAACCTAAATACCTAATATCAAAAGCTTAAATACCACCCCATACCTATTGTAGATCCAAAACCCCCAAAATATTATAGAGGAAACCCAAAAAAAGATTAAAACAAGAGAGAAGAGGACATACATGAGATTTATTAAAGAATACACTCCAAAACTCACAAGAATAGAAGAAAATGGATGTGAGGATATGGATGGAGGTGATCCATGGGCTGGGGTGTCCGTGGGGGTTGAGAAAGGGGGCTAAAGGTTTTAAAATTTGGGAGAGAGAAAAGAAAACCCCCAAATTTTAATGTGATGGTTGATCCACTCGGGTTGTCCATATGGTTTGGTAAACCATGTGATAATAATGAATAGAATTATATCCAATGGAATACATCTGGCCGATTACATGGACCAAGGTGCACAACCATGGAGAGGCCAAATAGTAGGTTCTATATCTTAGCGCACAGTTTCATGGGTGGGTGCATGATTACTACAAACTATGAACCAACCATGGGTAGGTACCTTCCCACTGCAAAAACATAGATTATTCTCCAAAAACTCAAAGGAAACCCACGAGGAGAATATAGACCAAAGATAATAAGGAAACATGACTCTAAATATTAAATCCCATCACACTTTGTTCACTATAGATTAACCTAGGATGAACCCGAACCCGAACAAATGGTAATTCAAAAACCCTGGCAGGACAATTCTCCCCACCATATTGCATTCCACCCCCAGAAAGAAACAAAAAGACTAATCCCTAGAATATAAACCGATTCTCTGTTACAGTTCATATAGATTCCCAATGTTATGAAATATAAGAAGCTGTAAAAACACTATCGACCAAGAAGAAGGGAATACTAATTAAATTTGGGAGTCCAAAAATAGATTCCTCACTAAGTGTCACCTACCCCCAAAAGCTAAGACACCTCCATTTAGTCGATCAAAAGGAAAGTAACTCTCATATCCACATAATCAGACTTCTCAAACTGAAACACCTCTATAACTATTAAATGGAACTAAATAATTTTACCAGAAATGAACAACGAATTCAAACGTGGATGCCACATATATGCTTTAAGAAATCCTTGGGTGACCTCTAATCCCTACGATTACCCCAGAGAGAATTTGGGGTTATATAGCTCGAAACATGAATACCTATTGTCAAGACAATAGTAAAGACAATGTTGACATACTGACATTTAAATCAGCAATCCCAGAGATGGGTATCCCCACCATAAGAATGAATGAAAATACACAGACACAGAACTTCCCAAAATTGTCGAAACACCCCTACTACAAGGGGTGTGGATGGAAGAGCTTAACTAATTGGGATTCAAAACCACAATTGATGTCATACCAATAAATTCACACCCCCAAATGTCCAAATAATAAAACTGATACTGTTTCACCCAAGAAGACCCCATAAGGGCCGCTAAAAAAGGCCTACACCCACTGAGAAACAACCACATGGGTTTTATGAAATGAATATGTCTATTACTCCCTATAACTAGTGGAAAACTATTACACTCAAATGTGACTCAACGTGGAAATGAGGTCCTCCAACTACCTTCCACTAAATGGGGACAACTAAAACAGGAAAACGACACTTAAGGTTTAAACTAGTCACATCATTAAAACATGGGACGGAAACTAAACCAAATCCTTTCATGGATATGGGTTTCTCCTAACTACACTCTAACCTCACTCTAGTACCTATTGATAGTTATTAGATTATTGAATCATCTCCTACCTCGCAATCTAGCTTTAGATGCGTCTGAATAGAACTTACCTTTCAAGTTCCATAAGAAATTACAATATGATCTCTATTGGAATCACCAAGACATAACACACTACGAAATACACTTACTCCCACATGACACATTCACTAATTCAATATCTTGGATAGTGTATAAAAATCACCCCATGAAACTTTGAATAAGAAACTTCAAGAGGAAGGACAAATAGAAGACACCTTCCTATAACATGGAGGCATTTGAATTTTCTTGAAAAGGAACGTGCTTTTATCAAACTAGGGGTTCCCTGGAAAAATTTCACAACCTCCACCCTTGAAGATTAGGGAGAACATGACTGCACAATCCATCCACAAACATGACCATTATGATTGATAGAAACATTATATGGGGAGGGACCTTAAACAAAGTCCCAAATGGCTCATTATTCTTTCAAGGGTCTATAGAAGCATATTATGACTATAATTTTTGCACTGGTTTCCTAGTATGAATCCTTTCATAGAAGAATACAATATAAGACTAAATTACCATTTAACATCAACCAGTATAAACCACTCCAAACTACTTCCACCTTCCCTCAATGGAATTTCCTTCATCATTTCTAGATAATAACCTCATAAAAATTAGTGTCAGACATCACCTTGATGACTCAAGAAACCAAAATAACTGAGGTATCCTCCAACATCCACATCCACTATTCAATTATAATAGGGTTCACATAATCGAAAAAGAAGAGGGTAGAATCAATCTATAATGATCAAGAATAAAGTTATTTTATTGATCAACTAGAGGACCTTACACTAGAGAATCACCCATGGATACACGTAAATAATCTATTAAATCATTATTGGGGTGTACACTAGCCAATAAGAAAAACGAAGAACCCAATAAAACTCATCCATTATCCAAAATATGCTACTGTTTGAACTAAAAACACAAGGGTAACTAATATAAAGACTTCGTGAAACACTTCTCAAAAAGAGCATTAACTAACACTTCCACCCAACTCACTAACAAAATACAAACGCAAAACATCATAAAAATAAGGAAGGGGGTTCTTAAACTCACAACAACCCACAAAAAAATTCCAAAAAACACAAAATACATACCACACAATCAAAAACATTCAAAAACAATAAATTTTCCATTAAATTCATTTTTCAAGTTAAAATAAGCTAGCGGGAAGCACATTCTATAATGGTGAACCACGAGTCTCACACATGCATGTTTGCATGCTACACTAGGTAACCACCTCATGTCCATACTTGTTCTCATTCAGTCGTGCCACTAAACATCTGCCGTTTCACATATACTCATTAATACTATAGGCCATGATAATACCAAATATCAAAACAAAACTTTTCAAATTTCAAAACCAAAATGCTTATCCCACACTTTCACTTTAGAATTTAATAAAACCTCCCATGATACACTAACCACCAAATCAAAAACCATTTCAAATAAAACATTCCTTGAAACTCTACACATCTATTTAAAATCATTTATCCCCATTTCAAAGCATATTTTCACTGTAGAAAAAATCACACCTCATTCCCAACCATTCAAATGAAAATCATATGCTTCTCATTTAAAAAAAGTTATTGAAACCCATTTGAAAATAAATTTTTTTTTCCTGAAAACCAATGATTGATAAACCACCAATTCAAATTGCAAAAAACAAACCCACCCTCTTTGAAATAATTCTCTATTTACACAAGTACTGTTTCATAAAAATTCATCTTCTTAATCCTTCATTCGAACAATCACAAAAAAAATCTATTTTCACCACTTTTTTCAAAAATCAATCAATTTCAGCTTAAAAATACAGTTTTATAATTCTTAAAACATAGTTTTTAAATGATTTTCCCAAAACACCTTAGGACACAAGGAAACATAAGGGGAAACTATTGTTTATGGGTGAGTCATACATATGTTGGAAGACATATTATAGTCACACCACCCTCATAGAGAGTGTTCTTTAACAATTTCCCCAACTCCACATAGATTGCTTGATCCTGAAAGCTCACTAAGACAATAGAACCAAGTCTCTTTACATTTCCCCAAAAAAATAATGACCACAAGGACCCAAGGAATCAGATGAAATGAAATTCCCCTCATAAATCAAGTCTCACCATGAGGGGTGCTGTCCAGACACCTTACTTGTAACCAAGACATTGAGTTTTGATAACCTTAGCTCGGTTCTACCCTGACTCTTCTCTATAGAACATGACCAAAAAGGTCCAAACTAGCTTTGATACAATTTTTTCAATAACCAACATGGGTCACCATCTATCCCGGAAACCAACCCAATCTGTGGCATGACCCGAGGGGCATTCCCGACCCCCCAGGTTAGAAACTAGTGCATGGGAATCAATTACATTCTTTAGGAATGAGTTTTCCCAATTGATACATATAAACAAAAAAAATCAATTTTAAACGTTCCAAAACTGAAATTTCACAACCAAACAAGTCCTTAACAATTTTCAGAATCGATGTTTACAGTTTAAATAAAACCCCAAAATAACTATAATAATGAAAATTAAAAACACTAACACAAACCTTAATGCCACATGAGGGACCATATCATCATGCTGCCACCACCAAACACACAAGAGAAGACCACTAACAACTTGCATCATGATCACCGAATATGCATGCTTTACCTGGAATAAACACACAATAAGATCTACATACTCCCAAGGGCTTATTTATGGTGTGATCCAAACCCCAATAAGATTCCACCCATGAAATATATTCCCTAATATAACATTAAATGATAATATAACATGCTCATATAAATTGAATCTTTAAAGTAAACCACCTATAAGGAAAAAATTTATTAGGTAAACATTTTAAAAAAGAACACATTGAAGAAAGTCTATTACACAAACATTAGCATTAATGAAAATGGTATTTATATAAAAGGCATGACCACTCAATAGGTCTTCTATATTCTGATGGATGGCACCCCATCACATATGGTAGAGAAACAATGTTGAATCCCCTAGAGATGATCTATCTCAAGTGGGTCCCTAGAACATTATACCTCGGTGAAAGGTGGTATAGTAACTACAACTGTCAGCACCCTCATTCAAAACCCACCAGATAAAAGAATCATAAAAAGTTTTAGTGTCGACCAATCATCATCACATTTTGGTTTGTGTTGTAAGCATCAATCCAACTATGTAAAACTAGAAAAATACAATACCAAACCACTTCTGCACAAGTTCTACCCTTCCCACATAGATACATGTGATTCTATTGTGCTTGATTAAAAGATGACATGTCACACATACAACCACATTCAAAACCAAGGAAAAAATTTCAAGGAAATCACCCTTATTCCTAAAAAAGTATTTAACATATTTCTCTAACAAAAAAACAAAATTTTTAATAACATTATCTTAACTTACATAATTCCCAAATTCCCCTTTCATAACACAAGAAACACATACAATTAAAACCAACCAAGTAAATGTTCCTAGCTCCTTTATAAACCCACTAATACTCTAAACCACTTTCAAAACAAGTTTTTCATCATTCAAGACATTTCATAATTTATACTCAAAATGAATAACAGTGCTAACAAGACAAATAAAGGCCATTTTTCATTTAAAATACCTATTTAAACATACATGCAACACAAGTGTCTTTGAATACTCTTTTGGAACCTTCCAAACAACCCCTAATACCCCTTTTTGGACTATTTCATTAAAACATACACCCCAAATATAGAAATTTACTTTTCAAGAGTTCATTTCTTAGATATGAACACAAAATAAAATCAAAAACGCTATTTTAACCACATAATCAAACCAAATGACACATTTATAAACTCAAACAAACTTGGTAAATCAATCTAACAATGTTATGGAATGGAACCAACTTACTAAGGTGTGGAACCTCCCAAAACACGGTGTGAAATTCGATCCACACCTCAATCACACCACAAATATGCAAGAGGGAACCCAAATCAAGGAGATAAATCCCAAAGACCCTTGATTAAAATTATAAATTGAACCCCATATGTGCTAGAAAAATAGAACCCCCAAAATCAATGAGAGGAAACCCTAAAATAAGACGATACAAGATAAAAGTGGATTTACATGAGAGATCTTGAATGATCAACCACAAAACACCCAATAATTGAATTCAATGGAGAGGAGGAGATAGAGGGTGGAACACATAGGGATGGGGAGTCCGTAGGGGTCAAGAAAGGGTCCCAAAAGAGTTAAAATCTAGGAGAGAGAAAATAAAACCCCTAAATTTTAATATTATGGAAGATTCGTTTGGTTAGTCCACACGATTTGGTAAACCTTTTAGTAACTTTTTACAGCATTATACATGAAGTAATACATCCTCATTATTACCTGGGTCATGGCCCACGACCATTCAGAGTTCATGTTGTAGGTTCTCTCTCCTATCATACGTTTTCCTAGGATGGTGCAGAGTTACTACTAACTGTTTTCCAACCACACGTTGGTTCCTGCCCACCCAAAAAACATTTATTCTTATCTAAAAAACAAATGAAACCCATGGGTATAAGCTAATCTAAATATAAAAGGAAATAATACTCAAAACATTCAAACCTGTCACAACTGGTACCAAAGAAACTAAGTGAGGACAACACCAAACTAAAACATAAGAGAATTTGAAAACCTAGGTGTGAGAATTCTCCCCACCAAAACACTTTCTGCTCCTAGAGGTCCACAACAAGACCGAACCCCAGAATAGAAATATATTCTTCTTCAAAAAGGTCATGGAGATTTCAAATGTATGAAAAACAAGAAGAGGTAAGAACACTATCAATAAGGAAATATGAAATACAAATAAAACTCAAGAGACACAAAAATTGACTTCCCACTAATTGTCACCCAGCCCTGGATGTTAAGATACCACGAGATGGTTGATCAAAATTACAGTAACTCTCATACCTACATAATATAACTTCTAACATTCAAACACCTCAAGAAATATTGAACATAACTAAAGCAATTTCCTTAAAATGAAAAATGAATTCAAATGTGGCTACCAAAACCATGCGTAAACAAAACCATTAGGCACTCTATCATACCAACATTTAACGCTAAGAGAAATTGGGTTTTATATAGATATAAATAAGAATATATATTCCCAAGAAAACACTACAAACAAGGTCGACATAATAACACTGAATTAAGAAAGACCCACATAGAGTCTCCCCACCATAAGAACAAACGAAAATACACAAACTCTGAACTACTTGGCACTAACCAAACACCACAACCACAAAGGGCGGGTAGGAAAGAGACCAACTAATGGGGAGTCAAACACAAATTTGACAACATACGAATATCTTCACATTCCCTAATGTCCACAAAACAAAACTAAAACTATTTCACTAAAGAAAAACCCATAAGGGCTTCTAAAAATTATCCTACACCTAGTGAGACACAACCACTACGGGTTCAAGAATTATATATGTATAAGCCTCCATATAACCAAGGGATAAATCTTACACTCAAATGGGCATCATCATAGAAATGAGATCCTCCCACAAATTTCCCCCAAACTGGAACAATTTAAACCAAACACCAACAATAAAGATTTAAAATATTCTCATCTTTTACACTGAGGATATAAATTAAACCCAATACTTTCATGGCTCGGGGTTTCCCATGACAATTTTCCTGCTTCACATTAGGACATATGGATGGAGATCAGATGATGGAATCAACTCTTACTTCACATTTTGTCATTAGAAACCTTTGAATGTAACATATCCTTCATGTGCCACAAACAACCACACTGTGATCCCAGATGGAATCAATAAGACATAGCAAACATTGACATCAACATACTCCCACACAAAACATTCACCAAGATATGGTCATGTTTGGTGTACACACATCACTCCATTTCACATTTAACGAGAATCATTATGAGGAAGGAAACATAAATCACAACATCCTCTCAGTTGGAGGAATTTGAGATTTACCAAAATGAAACACACTTATATAAAAATAGTTGATATTGGGAAACATCCCATAACCTCCACCCTTGTAGACGAGTGAGGACATGACACAATAAGTCATCAATGAACATGAAAATTACGACAAATAGAAACATTATACTGGGAGGGACCAGAAACTGGGTCCCAAATGTCACACAGTTTCTGCAAACAGCCATAGAGTCCTCTTAGGACCAGACTTTACACATTGGAATCCCAACATAAATCCATTCATAGATGCGTTAAATAGAATACCAAAGGCCCATTTAATGATAACAAACATAAATGAATCAGGACTGCATCCACCATCCCTCACTGGAATTCCATTCATGATTTCAAGACAATATCGTCATACACATCAGTGTAAAACTTCACCTTGATAACTTGGGATACACGTGAAACCATGGTCTCCCTAAACATTCCACATCAACTCTCTCACTGTAAGTAGTTTCTCAAAATCAAAAAAGAATTTTTGTATACTCAATTTCCAAGGAACAAGAGGGATTTTCTTATATTGATCAATAGGAGGACCTGACAGTGGCGAATCACCCATGGCTGAACAGAAATCATGCATTAACTCATTATGGGTGAGTAAACTATAAAATGAGGAAAACCAAGAACATAATAAGACCGAACCATTGGACAAAACATTCCACAACTAGAAAAAAACACATAAGGGGAACCACCACTAAGGGTTATCAAAACACATCTAAAGAAATCCATTAACAAACACTTCCACCCAACCCACTGATGGGATAAAAATCCAAAAAATCAATCCAACAAGGGAGGGGATTCTTAAATTCAAAACACCTCACAACAACATTCCCAAAATCAAAAAAGGCACAACACTCAATCACTGACATTCGAATCACCAAATTTTCCTTTAAAATAATTTTTTAAGATAAACAAGGCAGATGGTTAACAAATTCACTAATGGTATTTCATGGGTCTCACACATGGATGTTTTTGTCCCACACTGGGCACCCACCTTATGTCCATCAAGGATCTCATCCGCTTGTTCCACTGACCATCCACATTTTCACATATACTCATGGATAGGGTCACCCATTAGAAAACATAAGATCAAAACAAAACCTTTTCACATTTCAAAACAAAAATTCTCGACCCACAATTTCAATTAAAATTTTCATAAAACCTCTCAAATTTCACTACCCACAAGATCAAAAACCATTTCTAATAAAACTTGTTTTCAAACACATTACATCCATTCAAAAACGTTTCACCCCATTTCTAATCATTTTTTGGCTATACAATAAATACCACCAAATTTCTAACCATTGAAATGAAAATCATACTCTTCTCATTTGAAATAAGTTCTCAAAACCCATTTGAAAATCAATTTCCTTTTTCAACATAACAGATTTTTGAGAAATTCTCAATTGAAATTTTAATAAAATACAACCTCATTGAAATCATTCTCTTTTTACACAATGACCATTACATAAAAAACAATCTTCCGAATCCTTCCTAAAAAATCCCAAAAATCCATTTGCTCTACTTTTTGAAATCAAACCATTTATTCTTAAAATATTTTTTTTACAATTATAAAAAGAAGGTATTTCAAATGATTTTCCCAAAACATTTGAGAAAATGAGATAACACATGAGAAAACTAGTGCAGATGGGTAACTCAAACATATGGTTTGTGTCTATATGCCATTCACACCACCATCACAATGATTGTTCAAGTGAAATATCCTCATATCCACATGGCTTAATAGTCATTGATAGATCACTAAGATTATTGACCCTACTCCCCTTTCATTTCCCAAAACAATGAACAACCACGAGCAACAAAAGACTCAAATGAAACCCAACATCCCTCGGTAAATCTTGTTCTTCCACGAGGTATGATTCTTAGGAACCTTACTCTTAACTAGAAAATCATATTCCTAAAACCATAGATATGTTTTTCCATGACACTTCCTCAAGGAACATGACCCAAAAGAGACAACCTATATTTGATACCATTTTTTCATGAACCATGTGGGTTCACCATCTGACCTGATACTCAATGTAGTCCATGGCATGACTTAAGGGGCATTCCTCATTCCACAGGGCTACAAACTAGTGTTTGAGTATCAATAAAATGATTTAGGTACTATTTTACCCAATTACAGACATATAAACAACAAAAAATTTTAAAAGATCAAAAACTGAAATTATAAAACCAATCAAGGACTTTTAAATTTTTATAATTGAAGTTTACACATTAAACAAAAACACCAACATGGGATACAAAAAATAAAATAAAAACTCTGACCCAAACCAATATGACACATATGGGACCATATCATCAATCCATCACCACCAAACCCACATGATAATACCACTAACAACTTGTATCATGATCATATAATATCCCGACATCACCTAGAATAATCACACAACCGGATCTATATACACCCAAGGGCATATGTAGGGTTTGAGCCAAGGCCCAGTAGGATGACACCCAAGAAAGGGGTTCTATGTTATTATAATATAATAAAATATAATTTTACCATTTAAATTCATGCTTCAAAATAAAACAGCTATAAGGAAAACATTAATTAGGTAAGCATTTTTGAAAACAACTCTTTGTAGGATTACCATTCCCCAATCCATCGATTTAATAATCAAGTGATTTTTATAAATAGTACACACACTCAAGTGGTCCTCCGTATGCCGATTGATAGAACCACATTACCAATAGTATAGTACCATGGGTGAATCCCCTCATGGTGATCTAGATTGGGTGTGACCCTAGAACCTCGTACCTCAGTGAAAGGTGGTATATTAACAACAACCATCATCACCCTCTTGCATGGGACACTAGAGAGGAGAAAAATCCAAACTTCTAGTGGCGATCAATCATCATCACAATTTATATATTTTTGTAAGAATCAATCTAGATATGTGAAACTAGGACATGCCACTTTCGAATCACAAGTGTTGTAGTTCTAGTCCACCCACCTGGATAACTAGGATTCCCTTGTACTCAAGTAAAAGGTTACTAGCCACACATACCACCACATTCACAAAAAAGGAAAAACATTTCAAGGTAATCATAATTCTTCATAAAACAACACATTTACCATTATTCTATCCCCATAGAAAAAACCATTTTCAATACATTTACCATCACATACATAATTCCCAAATTCTGTTTTCATAACACAAGAAAAACACACAATTAAAACCCACCACTCCAATAGGCCAAACCTTTCCAGAAACCCACTCATACTCTAAATAATGTTAAAAACAATTTTTTCATCATTAAACCATTTCAAAATTAATAATCAAAATTAATAAAAAGGATAACATTCCCAAAAATCTCATTTTTCATTGAAAATAACTATTTAAACATATATTCAACTCATGTTCCTTTGAAAGTACATTTCACACCTTCCAAAAAACCAAAAAACCCCTTTTTGGACCATTTCATAATTAAACCCACACCAAACATAGTTATTTTCTTTGTTAGAGTTAATTTCTAACATATAAACACCCAAATCACATGAAAAACACCAATCTCACCACATAATAAAACCAAAGAGCATATTTACCTACTCAAACAAACATATTAACTCCCTCTAACAATGTTAAGGAATTGAACCACCTACCTCAGGTGAAGAACAAACCAAAAAATAGTATGAAATCCCCATCGCACCTCAATCACACCACAATGAGGCAAGAATGAATGATAATCAAGAATATCAAACCAAAATTCATAAGAATAAATCCCTAAATTGAACACCATACCTGCTAGAAAACCAAACCCCCAAAATAAAACATAAGAAACCCTAAAAAAAGATAAAAACAATAGGGAAGAGAACTTATAGGAGAGATCTTGAAAGATCCTCAACAAAAACACCCCAAAATAAAATTCCATTGAGATGAGGAGATAGAGGGAGGCGCGCCTAGGGCTAGAGAGTTCTTGGGGGTCGAGAAAGGGGCCATAAGGGTTAAAATATGGGAGAGAGAAAAGTATAACCCCAAATTTTAATGTGTTTGAAATTCCACATGGTATGTTTGCATGGTTTGGTAAACCATGTTGTAATAGTTCAGACCATTATTTATGAAGGAAGACATCTGATGTGTTACCTATGATGAGGCGTATGACCGTGTAGAGGACATGCTATAGGTTTTTCCTCCTACCGAACATCTTCTTGGGTGGGGGCACAATTACTATTAACCATGTGCCAACTGCGCTCAGGTGTCTTCCCACTCAAAAAAAATATTCTTCAACAAAAAATCAAAAGAATCATGAGGGTAGAAGCTATACAAAATAAGAAAGTAATTATTACTCAAAAAAATCAAACCCATCACACCCGATTTTTGAGAAACTAATTGAGGATCAACTCGAACCAGATCAATTTTTTTTTTTGAAATATTGAGTGTGAAAAAATCCAAATGGATGATATAATTTCAATTGTAACATTAAAAACCATTAATTTAGAATTATCGATGATATAATATATTAAAGGACCATTATATACAACTTATAAACATAAATAGGTGTATGACATAAATCATTTCTCAACAAAAATATTAAGACAAAGTACCCTTACAACATCGGTAGGCCTTGAATAAAATCCTAATGTAATATAGAACATTATATAAATTTTTATGTCCTGATAATTTTTATGATTCCATTATAATATGAATTCATTTAATGTATATACCTAGAGAAATGTAATCATGTTGTGAATATTTAATATGTATCATCACTACAAAAAAATTATAATTTCTCGATGATTTTTAAAAACATCTCTAATTATTAAATTTATAAACATCTTTCTAGAAACCTACCAAATTTAGATATTCTTCTTGGAAACATTTCTATTTTACTAACATATCCTGGAAATGTCTATAATTTATAAAATTTCAAGAAAAATATCGCTAACATAGTGGATTCTCTAGAAAACACCACTAATTTGACAATGTTTTTTGAGAAATGATACAAAATTAGTGATGTTTTCAATAACAATTCATTAATTTATCGATGTTTCCCAAAATGGTGGAAAATTTAGGTATCTTTCCTAAAAAACATCACAAATTTAGCAATGTTTTATTCATGAAACATTTTTTATTTACTATCATTGTTTGGAAATTTTTATATATTTATACATATAATTATATGGCTCATTTCTATACATCAATATAAATATATATTTCGATATATATATATATATTAAGATATATATTTATATATTTATATATTTATATATATATAAACACTGACACATATGATGTAGGAATGATGCTACATTGGGACATTAGGCTAGTTTTTGGGCCTTTAGGCCATGTAATGGGCTCCATACCCACATGACCATCATGCCATATACTGAATAAATAAGGCTTTATGGGTGATTTGTCCCTTAGGAGGGGCGATGACCAGCTTTTATGGCATGTGTGTGTGGTATATGTGTGTTTAATTTAATTGTACCCCCAAGCACCTAATATAATATATAAAAACACACACACACACACATATATACACATTAATTTATGTATAAAAACACACATATATTTTAAAATTTGTCACATTTTTATGAAAACATCAATATTTAATGACATTTTTACAATTCTTAAAAACATGGCTAATTATATATATATAGTTATAATTATAATTATATATATATATATATATTCATATATATTTACACAAAAACACATACACACACAGATATATATACACAAATATATATATATATATATATATGAATAGAAACATATGATGTATATAATATATAAACAAAAAATATTTATATAAATTATAATCATATATATATATATATTAAAAACATATATATAAACAAAAAATATAAACATATATATATAATATAAGATATACACAGACAGATACATAAATATATAAACATATGCATATATATATATATATAATATAAAATGAAAACATATATGTAAAATATAATCATATATAAATAATATAATATAAACACATATATAAATAAACATAATATATAAAATATAACCATCTAAATATGTATACATATATATAAATATATATATATATATATTATTAACCTTTTTAATATTGACACTTATATATAGACTTCTGTAAACACATACACATATATTTAGATATATATGTTTATATATATAAACATAGACATATATATATATATAAACATATATATATATAAACACAAACACACATATATATAAATATATAAATATAAATATATATAAATATATACGTATATTTATATATAAAAAGACATATATAATTTAAATTTAGTCATGATTTTAATAGAACATGGCACATTTAGTGACATTTTTACTAGTGTCATAAAATGTGGAAATATATATATATAAGTAATTATGATAATATATATATATATATATTCATGTTTATTTGTACACAAATGCACACACACACACACATATACATACATACATATATATCTTTTATAAACATATATATATATATATAGTATAAACATATATATAAACATAAAATATAAACCTAAAATATATATATATATATATAATATAAAATATAAACAAATATATTGTTGGACCCTAGGGTGCCCTGAGAGGGGACGGGTGAATCAGGGTGACAAATGTTTCTTTTAATGTGAAGGATCTTGTTCCCAAGCTTGTAGGAACTTGTTAAACCCGTATGATGAAAATGATTAGAAAGAAAACAATCACATGCAGAGAGATGACACATCACATTTTACTTGGTTCACCACAAAGGGATAAATCCAAGGAGCATACGCCGATAGGTTGTCGGTTGTACCAAATTCCACTAAATTTCACTAGCTGTGTATTACAATGGTTTGGGCACAGTCACTCTGTCCCAGACTCACTGCATTTAGAATGGTTTAGGGATAACTCACTGCGTCCCTCAGGTCACTCCCGTTGACTCCCCCAGGCTCACTGTCTTCGGTGAAGTCTCACTCAATTTATAACTGATAAGGTCTCTTAATCATTGCAATGGAATGGATTGTAAATTATATGTAGACGCTCTATTGAAGTCCAACTCTCACCAGTAGACGAATCTCACTTTTGGCTGAGGGTGTTGGGCAATCTCCCAGCTTTCGTGCACCTTCAAAGAGATGGGCGTACTTCAGGCAACACCAGGCGCGCTTCCCCAAGCCAGAGTTCAAGTTTCAATGATGGAGCACACGTTATAACTAGTGCGCAAGTCCACCTCCAACACTTGCGCGACTCAACCTTCTTCAATACAAAACTTGTGTGACTTTCTTCCCTTCTCACCCAAATGAACTTGGATGCACATCAAACAGCTGTCGTGCATCCACTACTTGCATGACCCTCCAACACTTGTGCGATCACTAAACTTGTGTTGGAAGACCCCTGAATCTTTTCAAAGTCTGAACTTCGTTACAAATGAGGAGGGGTGGTCCTCAATTTATAGGCAGAAAGGGCACCATGCGCGGTGGCGTGCAAGCCTCCTCTTGGCATACAACTCCATATGCCCTAGCCTCTGTCGCACAACTCACCTGTGTGACCCAACCAATACTTGTGTGACCCTCTTTTGTTTTCCATATTTTGAAGATCTGATCACGAAAAACATCTGGCGTGCAACTTTCCAAACCTCCTAGGTACCGGCACGCAAGTCCCTTCATGGTGCGCAAGTCACTTGCATGACCAAAACAATACTTGTGCGGCCCTCTTTCCTTTTCCATATTTGGAAGTCATGTTCTTGGAAAATAACAGGTGCACAAGTTCCCAATCCTCAATGTAGTCGGTGCGCAAGTCCCTTTTCCAAACAGGACTGTTTCCCCCTTTTGTCAATTTTGAGGTCCAAAATTTTTGTAATCACTGGAAAATGGTGCCACCTTCTATAATGTTCCAACTTAACCTGTATGAGAACTTTTCTTGCACACATTCTGAGCTTCCAATGAGTATTGACAACAAACACAAATCATACTCCAATTCATGCATATATGATCATGGTTCCAACAATCTCCCCCTTTGTGTTTGTTGGAAATCAAAGAATAAATTCAATAGATCACTATCCACATGCATACCAAAAACTCAAGGATCAACTCAGACAACATTCTAATTCTATGTGAGAAATGCTCAGTGTATAAAAAAAGAGAAAAATTGTGAATTGGGTTCCCGTTTCATTCACATCCTGAATTTATTCCTTTCTCCCCCATTGATAATAATTCCAAATATCAGGATTTGTTCATTGAACATCTCAAACCACACTCCCCCTGGATAGTATCTCCGATATAAACATGTGTCATATCCAAAGACAGATTAAAAACAATTAACATAATAGTGGAGAGGGGACTTCTGTAACCTTTTTATGCACTGGGAGGTGGCTGAACACCGAGGTTCAATCGATGCTTCACAAAAACAGCCGTTGATAGTGGCTTGGTCAGGATATTAGCCACTTTCCCATCTATTCCCACATGATCCATTCTAATCATGCCTTGTTCAACTTTCTCATTGATAAAATGATACCGAATCTCAATATGTTTTGTACGAGATTGCTGAACTAGATTCTTCGTAAGATCAATTGCGCCCTTGTTATCATAGTAAGTCAACATTGGTTGCTTCACCTCATCACCAGTATTTGTTAATTACAGCTTCATCCATAGTATTTGAGTGCATGCCTTTTTGGCGTAGATATACTCAGTTTCAATAGTACTAAGAAAAGTACATTCTTGTTTCTTTATCAACCGGCCAACACATTTTTTCCAAATATAGAAATCTCCACCACTGGTGGAATTACTATCGACAACATCGCCAGCCCAGTCAGAATCAGAAAATGTTGATAATTCACTATTCCTTCCTGTAGCAATGTATAAGCCATAATTTTGAGTTCCTTGAATATACCTCATGATTCTTTTTACAGCTTCCATATGTTCCTCTTTTGGATTACTCTAAAAGCGGGCTGCAAGACATGTGGAAAATACAATATTTGGTCATGTCACTGTCAGGTATAGTAAGATTCCAATGATCCTCATGTACATGGTGGGGTCTACAGAGGTCCCATCCTCATGCATTCCAAGTTTAGTACCAACTGCAATCGGAGTTGAAATTGGTTTGGAGTATTGAATTTTAAACTTCTTCAGCAGGTCTCTTGCATACATTTCCTGAGAAATGAAAGTGTAATCCTTCTTTAAAATCATCTGAAACCCCAAGAAATATGTGAGCTCCCAAATCATAGTCATTTAAAATTATTATTTCATGTGATTGGAAAATTCATCCACTTATTTCTTCTTGCTTCCACCAAATATGATATCATCAATGTAGACAAGAACCACAAATTGATCTTTTTGTGAATTCTTCACATATATATTGTGATCTACTCATCCTCTTTTGAAATCCATCTTCTTGAGATAAGAGTGAATCTAGGTGTACCACGCCCAGGGTGCCTACTTTAAACCATATAGTTCTTTATTTAGTTTACAGAACTTTGTTACATCAGTACCACAAACAAAACCGATTGGTTGTTCAATGTAGACTTCTTCATCGAGTACACCATTTAGGAATGATGTCTTGACATCCATTTGATATAATTTATATTCTTTTTGGAGTGTCCTGGAAAGAAACATCCTAATTGACTCCAGCCTAGCCACTAGAGAAAAGGTATCTTCAACATCAACACCTTCAATATGGGGATATCCCTTACAGACCAGTCGTGCCTTGTTTTTTATAACACTTCCATGCTCATCAAACTTGTTATTGAAGATCCATTTTGTACCAATCACATTGTGACCTTTGGGTCTCTGGACAACATCCCATGTCTGATTCTTGTCAATTTGATCTAACTCTTAATTCATGTATTTCACCCATGATTCATCCTTTGCAGCTTCTTCAAATGAGAATGGCTCCACAACAGGTAGAAATGTAGATTGCGTGTTATTTATCATCCTCCTTGTTTGAGTGGGCGCACTTCTGTCCCCAATTATGTTAGATGGATCAATCTGAGCTCTATGATTTCTCTTGTGCAGTTATGTTGCATTCTCACCAGCCAAAGATTCTTCTTTAGATTCTTCTCCTGACTGAACATCATGATGTAACTGCTGAGTGTTTTGTACAGCTTCCTTTATTTCGATATTTGTGTTTTCTCCACATTAACATTCTTCTTCACTTTCTATCACATCATCATATGATGTTCTTGAAGGAGTTTTGGTTTTCTCTTCAATTATTTTAACATCACTCCTTTCCACAATCCTTCCTAATCATTTTTTGAAACACTTGTAAGCTTTGCTGTTCATTCAGTATCCAAGGAAAATTCCTTCGTCTTCATGGTCACCAAACCTCCCTTGATTTCTTCCTTTGTTCTTGATGGAGAATTTACTTCCAAAAACACGAAAATATATCAATGAGTGCTTCTTTCCATGCCTTAATTCAAATAGTGTTTTCGTTTCACCCATATAATGTCCTGTTCGATTTTTAATATACACTGCAGCTTGAAAAACCTCTTTCTAGTAATGTCGTGGAATACGACTCTCAATAAACATAGTACATGCCATTTTGTTCACCTGTCGATTCCTACGATCAACAACACAATTTTGTTGTGTAGTTCTCAAAAAACTACATCATAGTGTATCCCATGATTCTCTAAGTAATTTTCAAATTCAATGGATGTGTATTCCCCTCCATTGTCAGATCGCAACACTTTGATTGTTCGTCTAGTATCATTCTCTGCAATTCACCGATATGTTTTCATGAATTCAAGCACTCGTCGTTTCCTGTGAATGACCATAACACATGTCATTATACTGTAATCATCTATGAAGAGAACAATGTACCTTTCTCCATGAGTTCTAGAAATATTTATCGGCCCACATACATCTGTATGAATTAGATCAAGAAGATGAGATTCCATTTTCTTCTTTGGCCGATATGAACTGCAAACCAACTTTCCACGAATGCAAGCATGACAAGAATTTTCATGCTCATGCATTAGTTTGGGAATGTCCATGACAATAGTCAATTTTGATATTTTCTCCATGTCTTGTTGATTGATATGTCCCAGTCTCGGATGCCACAAATTGTTTTCTTCATCAACAGTCATGTAGGAAATATTTTCTTTACAATCAACCTGATACTATTTTCCTTTTGTTTTCCATCCCTTCATTAGTGAATTTCTTATATTTCCCTTGATAGTGAATCCTTTCTGATTAAAAGTAACTATGAGTCTTGAGTCACAGAGTTTACTGATGCTTACGATATTATGACATAGGCCATCTACCTAAAGGACTTCAGTCTTCTATAGCTCTCTATTAGCGAATTCAGTACTTCCACTACCTTTGATTTTCAGAGCTCAATCATTCCCAAATCATACTATACCATCAACCTTTATTTTGATATTTGTTAATAGGCCAGCATTATATGTAATATGAGATGAAAAACCGCTATCTAGAATTCAGGTAATGTTTCCTTTTGTTGTTTTGAAGGGCACCCTTGAAAGGTTGGATTTCTCGATCTTCTTCTTTTCCTTCAAAGAGATATTGGATTGAGTATAAGATATTATGGCCTTCTAATTATTTCTTCTACATAATCAGATTCTTCATTCCCAAAATATTCTTCTAGAGAAGAAAATATGTTTGTGAGAGAAACACCATCATAAGGGTGGATATTGACCTGTCTCTGAGTGTTGTATGAATATCTCCTATCAAATCTCTACCTTCAATACATAGATTTGTGGAAAAAGTTAGAACACTGAAAACAGTATCCGTAGAAACTTTTTCTTCTATAAGATGGAGGATATGAAGTTGGTCTCCCGCATTGATGTCCCAGATCTTCCCCATTCATGTAGCTCCTGGCCTTTTCGCAATATGTCATGGTATGGCCCAGATAGCCATAGAACTAACACTTCTTGAGAGGAAATGTATTCTCATTTTAATTTCTCCTCATGCCTTCTACCTTTAGAGAATAGTTGGACTGCATATAATTTTTGAATGTTTGAGGATAATTTTCAGTTCTTCTTTTAGTTTGGATTGAGGGTTTCTCTTTCAGCACATCAGTCAATGTTCCAACATGTCCATCTTTTATCTTTTTTTTGTATCTCTCCACTTCCACCAGTTGAAGTCTCTACTCCACATCCAATTCCAATCATTCCCATACAAGCGGTTCTTTGATCACTCATGATTTTTCCAACCCCATCTGAACCACAGTTGGCTCTTGCCAGTAATTATATATCTTAGAATCTTCCAAAATGAATTTTCTTCTTACCCTCATTTGTGGTTGATTGACATTAAATTTTACTCCTATGAGTAACAAATTCTTCCTCAAGACTCTCAACTGTCTTGGACTTCTCATTCAGTCTGGTTGAAAGGTCATTTAGGACCTTTTCTTGTTCTTCAATTATAAGCTTTAGTTCGACAACGTCATCTGTGCTTTCAAGGATCGAATAATAAACTATCACTAGTTCTTCTAGTCGTTCAATTTCTACTTCAAGCTCATCAACATAATCTGATGACTCTTCCACATTTTCCGTCCACATATTGCATCTATTACGTTTATTCTCAAGCGTGGAAATATAATCCTCAATTTTAATCTTTGGATCACCATTAAGAGTAAACTGATTATCTCTCCCATTACTGATCGAGGATTCTAACTTTTCAATGGTAGCAACCATGGAAGCATGGTTTCATGTTTTAATTTCTCGTTCTTCTTCTTCAAAAAATTCAATATCCTCATCTTCTTCTTCATAGACAAATCTCTTCTTCTATATTTTATTTCTAGATTTGAAGTCTCCCTTTTTGAAAAACCATTTCTAAGGATTCTTGATGTCTTCAGATTTTCTCTCATCGTCATGAAAAGTTCTTTGGCACTGAGAGGAAATGTGACCAAATCTTCCACAATGAAATCATGCCCGAGGTAGCTTACATTTAAATTTTCCCTTTCCCTTCATCAGCTTCTTGGCGATGAGAAAAATAATTTCTTTTTCTCATCATCTTCACCGTTACTATCTTCTGAAATTTTCAATTGGTCAATGGCTTTAAATTCCATTTCCTTGTATACATGATTCATAGCATCTTCGGGTTTGACTCTCATCTAATATGCCACTAGACTACATAAACCATCATACATGGATAGCTTACAGAGAAATATTTCTTCAAGGGTTGACACCTTTACATTGTATATAGGAGGAAGTCTTCTCAATATTTTATTTACGATATCAATGTCATTGATTTCTTCTCCTAGAACTCTAATTGCTCCTACAAGTTCAGTAATTTGATTGAAGAAAGAATATTCATTCTTAGTAGGATGCATCATTAGATAGTAAAACCTGTTGTGTAAGACTTGATGTTTTCCCTCCTTCACTTTGTTGTCTCCTTCATAAATGTTTTCATGTTTATCCCACATAGACTTTGTTGAGGTGAAACTCATCACCTTTAGATAGATCTGATCAGAAAGAGCTGCAGTGATAGCATTCTGAGCGTTATCATCTGCATCAAAATCTTTTTAATCTGTATCAGTCATAGTAAGCCCGGTTGGATCGGTCACTTGTATTACATGAAATGTAGACAATATGACTTCCATTCCGAGAGAAAATAAATGAGATTTCATTATGTTGTTCCCAATCAGAAAATTACTTCCATCAAAGAGAGGTACTCCCCTATTATTGACTGTATTTTCTATGATGAAAAAATACACCAGTAACCTCCCTCTGATACCACTTGTTGGACCCCAGGGCACCCAGAGAGGGGATGGGTGAATCAGGATGACAAATTTTTCTTTTAATGTAAAGGATGTTGTTCCCACATTGGTAGGAACTTTGTAAACCTGTATGTTGAAAATGATCAGAAAGAAAACAATCACATGCAAAGAGATGACACAACACATTTTACTTAGTTCACCACAAAGGGCTACATCCAAGGAGCATACACCGACAGGTTGTCGGTCATACCAAATCCCACTAAACATCATTATCTATGTATTACAAAGGTTCAGGAACAATCACTATGTCCCAGGCTCACTGCCTTTTCAAATGTTCAGGGATAACACACTACGTCCCTCATGTCACTCCCGTTGACTCCCCCTGGCTCACTGCCTTCGGCGAAGTCTCACTAAGTTTATAGACGTGAAGTTCTTTTCATCATTGCAAAAGAATGCATCCTTAATTAATTGTAGATGCTCTGTTGAAGTACCACTCTCACCAGTAAATGAATCTCACTTTCTACTGAGGGTGCCGATCAATCTCCCAGCTTTCTTGGAGCTTCAAATATATGGGTGTACATCAAGCAACACCAGGCGTGCTTCCCCAAGTCGGCACACAAGTTTCAAAGACGGCACAAAAGTTATAACTAGAGTGCAATTCCACCTCCAACACTTGTATGAGTCAAACTTCTTCAATGCCAAACATGCACGACTCTCTTCACTTCTCGCCCAAACGAACTTAGATGCACAACAAACAGCTATCGTACATCCACTACTTGCGCGACCCTCCAACACTTGCGGGATCACTACACCTGCACGGAGAGCGCTATAAATTTCTCTAAGACTGAACTTCGTTACAAATGAGGAGGGGTGGTCCTATATTTATAGGTCAAAAGGACACCATGTGTGGTGGCGCGCAAGCCTCCTCTTGGCGTGCAAGTTCCGGCGCGCAGCTCCATCTTCCTTAGCTTCTATCACGCAACTCACCTACGTGACCCAACCAATACTTGCATGACACTCTTTACATTGCCATATTTTGGAGATCTGATCATGAAAGACATATGGAATGAAACATTCCAAACCTCATAGGTACCGGCACACAAGTCCCTTCATGGCGCGCAAGTCACTTGCGCGAACAAACCAATACTTACACGACCCTCTTTCTTTTGCTATAATTTGATGTTCTATTCTAGAAAATCAACAGGCGGGCAAGTTCACTAGCCTCAATGTAGTCAGTGCGCAAGTCCCATTCCCAAACATGAATGTTTTCCCCTTTTGTCAATTTTGAGGTAATAAAATTTGGTAAACACTGGAGAATGGTTCCACCTTTAATATTGTTATGATCTTAACCTGTATGAGCACTTTTCTGGCACACATTCTGAGCTTTCTATGAGGATTGACAACAAGCACAAATCACAATCAAATTCTTGCATATATAACCGTGGTTCCAACATATATAAACATAAAATATAAGTGTATATATATTATATATATATATAATATAAACATATTTATATATCATAAAATTTTAAAATTTATATAATATAAAATGATCAAATATATATATATTCTTAATATAATATATTTATATATATTAATATATTAATATTAATATATAAAATTTTATATATATATAATTTTTTTGAATATTGGCAAAATATATATAAACATATATAAACACAAACACATATATTTAGATATCAATAAAAATATATTAATATACATAAACAATGAAACATATATATAAAAACTCACACACATAAATATATAAATATATTTTTATACACATGTCATTCTATATAAAAACTAATAATTTTTTAAATATAGTAAATTTTTAGGAAAACTTGTCTATTTTATTAACATTTTTACTACTGTATTAAAACGTTACTAATAATATAGATTTATTTATTGATAATAATATATATATACACATACACATATATATTAATAAACATACAAATATACACACACATATATATAAAAGTTTGTACACACACACACACACAGATATATATATATATAATATAAACACCCACATGCACACACACACATATATATAATGTAAACAAAAAATATAAACATACGATATAAACACACAAACACACATATATATAATATAAAATGTAAACACATATATATAAAATTATTATATATATATATATATAATATAAACATATTAGATATATAATCATTTATATAAATAATACAAAATGTATATAAAATAATATATTAGAATATATATAAAATATAAACATATATATACATAATATAATATAAACTTATATATATGTAAACATAAAATATAAAATAAAAACATATAAACATACAGATATATATATGTATATATATTAATATATGTGAATTAATTTATAAAATAATATATATAATTTTATTTTTTAACAAATTAATTCAATATATATATATATATGAATAGAAAATAATATAATTTTTTATTTATAATTAGAATAGGTGATTTGGTTAGGTCTTTGGGTATAACCCTACCAGTTGTGAATTCAAATTATATCATTGGATGATTTGATGGCATGTGGGTGGGGTTGTGGGGCATGATGGATGTTTGTGTTGTGTCATTAAAGGAGGTGTCATGTATCATAATTTGAAAAATAGTTTAGTAAATGTGGTGTCTCTAAATAACTATGTTTATAAGGGTGACTAATTTAATGAAACTTATAAACGTCTCTAATTTTGAGATACCTCATTTAGAAACATTTATTAGAAACATTGGTTAATGAATTAGTAATTTTTATAAATGCTTCTAATGCAATAAAATGTCGATAATGGGCATTTTTTGTAGTGCAAGAAAATATAATTGTGATGGGAAAACATTAACTTATGTCTGATTTGATTCATAATTTCTCAAACCAGATATATAATAACATTATATTTATTACAATTTTATAAAAGAATCAAATTCACTCTTTTAATATCATACATTATAGGATTATAACTTTCCATAACCCCATTATTAATAATTCCTTATGAAAGTTGTCATTTCATTTCCTACCCACTTTGTTTCTCATGCATGTTTTGTTATGGAAGTTCTTTTCCTAAAAAAAATATCATGGTTTCATAAAACCCAATTTATTAATCAAGTAAAAATTATCATATTTACTAATTATATACACTTTTATAACAATTCATTTAAAGTGGCAATGAAAAATTAATTACACAATTTGTTACAGTAATCTGAAAGTACACACAACTTATACTTCATCATTTTAAATGATGGCGGAAAAAATGATAAATCATCCTTTCATAATCACTATTATATCATAAATAATATATATATACAAAAATTATACATTTGTACAATTTATATAAAGTGGAAACGAAGAAAAAGTTTCATCTCTTGTCCTAGTGGTGGTCTACATGTACATAAAAGTGACATAGCGATTTTTTAATGGATGGGATGGTAAGAAGGTAGATAGTTTATTATAATCATAGAATAAAACTTATTTCATAAATATATCATATAAAAATTAATTTAGTAATAATAAAAAACCACGAATGATGATGATTAAAAATTATTCATATCAATGCGTGAAGGCTATACCCACATGTACATAGCGAAAAAACATCATTTAACAATTTAGTGGATATGGGATGTAAAATGGTTGTTCCATTATAATAATATCTATGTTTATTTATGATACCATTTTATGAATATTTTGATAGAAAAAATACCTTTTGTGACTGTGGAATAATAAATAAAATTGAATGCGGTTTGTTATGATTCAATACTCTTCGTTGAGGGACATCCTTTGCAATACACCTAAATACTTGGATTAGTTTTCTTTGGTGAAGTATAGAATCCCATATTTGATAGAAATTAATTTAGGATGATTATTTAATTAGTTATTCTATGGGGAATATAGAATGGCATCTCCCTTAATGGTTTGAATGAGGGGTTTATGGCCTCACTCAATCGTGGGCATTAGGCCTGCCATTTGTTCTGTCTCCCTAAAAAACTCTCCACGGTTCTATTATTCTTAGATGGATATGGACCTAATCAAAAAAGGCTGGTGATTATCTGTTTTTTTAGGCTTTTCTCCTTCTGGGGACTAATATTAGTCTAGGGGATGGGGGGACTGGCTCAACACACCCTTTTGGGGGGAATTTTTGCCTAATCCAGTTATCTCTTATAGATTTAAGATATTTTCGTGAATATATTCATAATCTTGATAAGGTACTTGTTACCATAATGAAATGATTATATGTTAATTCACTTTTAGGTGAAAAATAATGGGATCTCTTTGGTGATTAAATCTTTATATATATATGAGATTCAACATCATTCTACGATAACACGCAGTTGCTTATATACTGATGTCGTATAACCATATTTTTCAGAATATATTCCTATATGAGTGGGTGATTAATATTTTGAGGATGAGATTGAGCTAGTATAAGGAGTCCTATGTATCTTGGTTATTGCCGGAATCAAAACCCACATAGATCGTTTGACCTATGGAGTTTTACATCATGCAGGATGATTTATATGGGTTCTATGAGATACTACGTATTCATGCTAGAATCCAAATACGGAATTCTATATATCACAAGTATAGTGTGGATCAGAGTCATCGTAGTTTGGTTTATATTGGTGCCAACACACTAAGGATTCCTTATACCAGTATATAGGTTCAAAGTACATATGACCTGATGGTTGCTGCCTCTTAAACCCACGTGAGCCTTTCTCGTTGTGAGAAACAAGGGGCAGAAAGTGATTAATGCCACAACAATACATAAAGGGGCATGGATAATGATATTTCCCTGTATGATCAACAATGAACTCATACCTTGAAGGGAGTTATCATACGTATCCTGAATATGGAAAGAATAAGATTTATCGTAGTTCCCTTTTGTGTCGGGACTTACACAATGAGGTTTCCCTAGATCGGGGAGATTTATGATTTCTAATGAGGTGCTCATTCAATCCCCATATTCTCACATTAGATATTATAGTTCTGATAAACAGGGGGGTAGAAGATCAGCCTCATGGAATATGCATACGGGACCTACATATTGGGACAATCCCTGGGGTGTTTGGCATAGAGCTTCGGCCTTAGAAAGGCTTCTTACTTGACCCAATTATGGCAAGAATCATAGTTTTGATAGTTCTTATATATAAAGGCTTACACATTGAGGCTACCCTATCATATTAATCCTACAATCTGAGGATGGTCTATATCATCGAATCCTAGGGTGTGATGGGGACATGGACATTAGGTCTAGAGGTTTTCACATAACTCCACGAACATGTCATATCAGCCATCACATGACCTCTCTTCATAGAAATGGGTGTGTCATAAGATTTAGTGTGGTATAGTACAAGGGGAGTTGAGTATGTTGGTTTACATCCTTGGAAGGCATCATGATACCTAGAGGACATGTCTAGATGGACTCATGAGTCTTAGCTGGCATTCCCAGGGAGTGCCACGTGGTCTTGGCTATCATGTCCAGGTGCTTTGGTGAGACTCATATTACATGTGCAGGTGTCATTATATAATTTAGGTGATGTCCCCTATGTACGTCTCAGGTCTTGATTGATGGACCCAAGGGGTCCACAAGATCATAGGGTGTTTGTGGGAGAGCCATGTCACTCATTCAAACATGTCTCATGTATTTTGTGTGTCTCAGGTGGCATACTAACGGAGTGTCTCAAGATCTGGAAAACATGCCCAAGGGATGTCGTGTGTCTTTATATGACACATTCAAAGCACATAAGGGGCATCATGCCTTAAGTTCACATAATCCTTCAGTATTCAATCTTGGTTCTCAACCATATATTGTGAGTGCCACAGTTTTGTTCAGTGTTAGTTTTCTGGAATCTCAAATTATCCAATGGGATTGCGGGATGTCCTTCACATAACCCACCAGAGTCCCTTCACATGATCTAGGGATGATCACACAATGTTCTTTATTACTAATTCATGAAGAATCCAGCTTCATGTGCATATGTTATCTGATGGAGAGTTGTTTGGATGCGTTATATCTATGATAATTCCATAGAAGTCAACAGCTGAATCATATAAAGTATGGGCGTTTAGTCGGTGAAAAATCACATCCTTTCTTCATGTTGGGTTATGAAATTTATAGTACTCTCCCTATTAGATACTCATTAATTTGTGTGGTGTATTAGGTGTGAGTCTAGTGTGGGGCCACATAATGGTCCTAGCACCATGTGGTTTTTTGTGTCTCTATCGTAGACGACTTCAGGTGCGATGCCTGATTTTCAACGATCATGAGTCTCCTCCATCAATTCTTACCTTATCAGATTATTTTTATAATATTGAATCCTTGTTTTATCAGGAGGTTGTGTCAAAGGAAAAACATTTTGTCACACCGATATGTTCAAGGGTCCCCGGGAGATCTGAGTGCCTATTGGAAGACATCCCTGAGACCTAGGGTGGCTTGTATCTGCGTCTCACGGGACAACACTTCATGTGCCGTAGGTGAATCGTATAATTTTAAATGAATATGAGTACCTCTATCCTCCTCCAATTTTAACCCCTTTGTTTTATGTGACAAAGTCTGGGAGTCATGAGAGATTGGATCATTGTTTCAAATGGTATTTCTTCTATTTTTTGACATGCATTACATGAACAATATGGGAAACACATGGGTGCATTATCATTCCATGGAATAAACTATCCATTTGTCCTTTTATCACCCAAGAGTTACCCAAAATCACTAGAGGAATTCCAGGTGGGGAGAATGACATGCTAAATGGATTTCATGGGACACACTAGATAGGTCATCAGGGACTTTTTGTATCTTGTGGGTCACATCACATTCCCTTTGGAAACCATGAACACCTTTCAAATCTTCCCTTTTTCTCCCCATTTTATTATTTTACAATGGGTTATATATTTTGTTATTTGTAATTATTAATGTCCATTATTTTTACACAATTTCATGATGATTTCTTCCATGAATTGTATGAGTCATATGGTTTGTGTGAAAGTATGTAATAGAACGTTCTATCCATTTCTCATTAGAGCATCATGGAGTTGTATGGATGATCATGAAGATTTTCATGGAGTGAGGGTGACAATCCAAATGGATTCCACGACGAATGGTAGACATGTCACAAAACACTCACAGTGTCTTGTAGGGAACATCACATGTCCTTTAGTGATAGCAAATAAATCTTACATCCTTCTATTTATTTCCTTCGTTTTATTCCATAGTGGTTCCGAGGTCAAGAGATTTTTCCTCGAAATAACCATGGGATTTAACTAGACTCAATGAAGATTTGTCAAATTATATTAATGACAAATAGGGGTCTTCATCATTGTAATTTCTGTCTCTATATATTAGATTGATTTTAGATTGGTATTCAGAAACTTTCCAATGAAATTCCACGTAGCCTAGGGGAACTCATTCAACTATTATCTAGTGACCACTGATTATCTAGCGAGACTTAACGTAGCCAAACGGAATCATTTATGGGGGTTCTATGGGACAGGGTGAATGTTATATGCTTTGTGTGGAGACTTCATATGAACATGAAAATGTTACATGATCATAATTACATAAGTGACTCATGAGATCCATGGGTCTCATCCATCCTCTTATTCCTTTTATTTTGTAGTGAAAATAATACATATATATAGGTATTTCTTCCGTTGTGATTTTTTTGGTTCTTATTTAGCAGGCATCAATAAATGAACTTCCTAAGGAGAAATGTCTGATGGGAAAATGCCTCGGTTCTATGGAAAACTAATGCCTACCAGAGTATTTTGCGATGTTGTGAACTGGTGGTATGATAAGCCTTTTCATGATATTGTAGATTGAAATTTTATTTTTATTAGTTTATAGTATTTTATCTCATACCAGTTGTTGAGTTAGCATTGGATCTTTTAGCCCGGATAATCTATTACTATAGTTTAGGTTCATTTAGATTATACCTTGAATCGATTTAGTTTATGTTCTTTGAGATCAGAACGCATCTCTCTTTAGTTTATGGTCTTTTAACATCAGCCATCTTCTTCTTTAGTTAGTTTCTTTTAGATCATACATTATATCGATTTAATTTATGGCCTTTTAGCTCAGACCTTACATCTCTTTGGTTTATGATCTTTTATCTTGGACCTTTTATATGATCATAGGTTTTGGTGTATACATGCTAGGAGTGACCAAAAACGCTCTGAGCTGTTGGGATCTACAGTGGAATGGATGAGGATCACGAGGATCTGAATACCACTTTTCATAGTGAGGCATTTGGTTGGTAGATATAGATGCATATGTAGGGGACATGGGCATGTATGCAGAGTCAATAAAAGGTTCATTGATGATAAGTTTCATTTCCAAGGGATGTAAAGGATTTATGGAGATAATATTAGTTAGGATGAAATATTAGGGACCGCAAGGCCACATGGACATTTGGAGTATAGATGATGTAAATCATATCCCAAAAGCATCAGTCCATGAATATGGAATGGTGATGACATGTCGGGTATGTCCCTTGAAAATTTGATATTCCAGAAACAATTTTGGTGTTGCAAGTTATCAAATGGATTGAAACTCCTTTACTGAAAGAAGAAGTTGAATTTAGCTGGTGGTTCTGGGCACTTATGTGTCATTATCACGTCCAAGAAAAGATGATCTTCACTTCTATTTGTGGGCTATGTAAGACATGTGAAGACTCAAATTTATAGATGATGAAATTGGATATGGGAATAAAGCTATAAAGGATGGGATTTGGAAACCTAAGATAACTAGTTATTAAAGTTAAGCTTGAGCTCTATGCGATATGATTTTGAATCCTAATATGTGGGCGTTCAAATGTTTGGAAATTATGTTCCACATATAATCCTTGAGTAAGGGAATAAAACATGGTGACATAACATTAAGGATATCAAATTTTCATGGATAGTGTGCTGTGGGGACTATAAATCATGATTCAAAGTGATCATGTCCGAATAATGATATGGTACAATAACATAAAGAGCAGTTCAAACATACTGAGATGTTGAGCACTGTAGAGATGATTTCAATGCCCTTGAGAATAAGAATTTCCTTTTTAATGATACACATTTTGTTGACGAACATAGTCATATACATAGGAGTCATGGGCATGTATGCATATTCATGGAACATACCCTTAGAGACGAATATGATTTAAAAGGGATATGAAAGGCTATGTTGATTTGAGACACCCCAACTCTTGAAGACTTGTTTGTAGAAGATTTAAAATACATAGAAGGTTTGAGTACCCTAAAATAAGTTCTACATCCTAGAATGAACATTCTCGATGCGATGAGATATGAAAAACATTTCACTAACTCTTTCCTGGGCCATTGGGTCTAGAAGTCATAGCCTTTATTTTACTAAAGTTATGGACTCTGTGATATTTGTGCCTTTTATGCTTATTCCCTATTTTTTTCTTAAAACCTAACAATGTAGAGTTTAGAGGGAAAAGACTCGACTTTTCCTTAGGTCACCCTTTAAGGGATACCATCATGAGGAGTTGTGTGTATTTTTTGTTATCAGTTTAAGGTTATTGGGATTTAGACCATTATGGGGTATTTTTTAAGGTCGTACATCATCAACCAAAGAACATATAGTTTTAGGTAATGACTTCCATGGAACTAGTACGAAAGATGTTACACGGGATCCTAATTTGGATAACTAGGGTTAAGAGTACACCAACATCCTTATAAGAGAGGGGTGAAGATGTCATAAATCAGATAATTATTTTCTCAGGTGATGAGTAATGATATGGGATAGTCATTCAAGGAGAGTTTCTGACACATATGGGTGTTGAGTGTTGTCATGGTGATGTCAATTCTCACGAGAATTGGAATGTCATTTTATAGAGTGACACATTTGGTTAACAACCATAGACACATATGTAGGAGCTGTGGTAATGTATGAATAGTCAATAAAAGGGTACATGAATCCAGATATCATTTCCATGGTCCATTTATGTTTATGGTTGCCTGGGACACTCTAATCATGATGTATGGTATATTGGATTAAAGAGCTCTTAAAGGATAGTGGAAGCACCCTGTATTCTGGTTCACCAAGGTAAGTCCCTTATTGTTATTTTATAAGGAATGATATATTGGGGATGATTAGATATGTTTAGTATCATGTAGTAGGTACATACATCTCCATGCATTTTAACGTCATGTGGTGATGTATTTACATGCCGTTTAATGTCATGCAGTAAGGACATATTTCCGTACAATTTATCATCGTGAAGTAAGGATGTAGGTGAGATGATGTGAATAAATGGTAATGTAGTATTTTTTTCTAGTGATGTATATTGGGCATCATTACTTTTATCATGAAAATGAGTATCAAACCACACATTGTTCTGGAAAGCTTTCGAGATTAACATCATGCGGTAAGGATGGTGCATCACATTTTCATGTCATGTTGTAGGGACTTATGTGCATATTTTATGATTCGATGGTTCATACTAAAATATAAAGTTCATAACGTGGAGATGCGTAGTGGGGTTCCATGAACCAAAATGATATGAATGAGAACCAAATAGGACTCATCCATACCACAAAACCATCCATGAAAACTCAAACCAAGGGGCCAAAAATGGTTATACTCATGTCTAGGCCAGAGGGTGAACTATGGGGGTGTGAAAATGTTTCTCAAAAGGAAGAAAATCAATCCAGAAATAGTTCTGAGATTTACATGGAGTATTACATCATGAAGTAAAGATGAAAGTGATTCATCGTGAATTGATAGGGGCATTGCAGTTGGGCCCATGAGTTGAGGTCTGAGAATCACTATGTATCTCATAATGATGATAATCATACCAAACATAGTTCATAGAGTACCATGCAGTTTAAAATCATGTGGTAATTACCTTGGGTATGCATTTTTTGGTCTTTCATTTGGGATGGTAATTGACTTTTCATTCACCCATATGCCTTGATTTTGAGGGTAGCTGTTTTTTATAATTCATAATCTTCCCTGAGTTATGCTCAATGTGAGAAACATGGGATGAAATAGATCTCACTATATCCCAGGTAAAAAAATGGTATTAAAAAGGATTTTGAAACCATGTGGTGGCTGGACCATGACATAGAATCAATGTGTCTCTATGTATCCCATTAGAAGTAGGAATTAAGTTGTACATAGTTCAAGAATGAACATGCATTTTAACGTCTTCCTATGAGGACGTTGTCCATGTAGTTTAGTGTCTTTCATTGAGTAAAGATGTTGACATGAAATTTAACATATTAATACTAAGATGAACAATGAATTGTTTAACGTCATGTGGTTTGGATGGTTTGAATACATTTTAATGTCCTGCGGTTAAGAAGAAACATAAAATAAAGTTTAATGTCATGTGGTGAGGAAATTTGGTGGGACTTACACTGATTTGAATGCCATACTTCTAGAAGATATGGAAAGTATTCCTTGACAAATCTTTCCTTGGTGGGAGGTGTGACATAATACCTATCCATGGTTCTAATCCATATGATACACTCTGATAGACCATATGTAAAAACTAATGTCTTTACCACTTGAGTTTCAACAGGTTCTTCGCCAATATCATTGGGGTTCTGATGAACATCACAAGTTCCACTGTGGAAATGAACATAGGTGAAATTTTTATTGAAAGATCATGCTATCAAGTAATAGTGGACTTATAGATTGTGCAGTGTGGTAATATTTTTCTTATCAAACCATGCCAACTCATCCAACCCATATTGAGATTTTTCATCATCGCAGTTTTGTATGTAAATGGCTATTAATAGTGACGATAGATGGTCCTCTATGGGTAACACTACCACGGTCTTATAAACCATCGAGTATGGTGTTTCTTTCATAGAAGTAAAGGTGGTGGTATTCTAGGACCATAAAGCATGGAGATGTTTTTTTGACCAATAGATCAAATCCTTTTTGACCATCTTATAGATTATATTTAATAGAGTCTAATTAAAGGCCTTTATCTTTCCGCTTTCCATCGCATGATAGAATAATGAGTGATTGGAATCAATGTTTTACTTCTAATAAATCTTCTATGACTATGTTGAATATAATTTGGTGTTATTGTCCATTAATATTATGTTAGGGACTATGAACCTTGTGATGATATGGGGCTTCATGAATTTGATGATATTCTTCATCCCCACTTCCTTGAGGGGTCTTACCTTAAACCACTTGGAAAAAAAGTCGGTAGCTGTAATTATGTACATGAACTGCTTGGATCTAGAAGGGGGATATGGCCCCACAACATCCACCCCAAAACAGTAATTGGTTAGGAACATTTAGTTTTATGTATTAATTCTGGGGGCTGATAGATGAGTTTTCATTGATCTAGAATGCATGACAATTCATGATGAATTCCACATAGGCATGTATTATGGTTTGTCAGTAATATCTTAAGCTTTTTATTATTTGGGTGAGCCTAGTTCCAGATTGATGGGCACCAAATGAACCCACATGGACTTCATCCATGATGAAGAAAAACATTAATTAATCTATGAACATGAGGATAATTCAACAAAAGTGACATTTGTATAGGATTTTATAATAATTTGGGCCATCTTGCATAATGATGTTTGGAACCGAGTGTGGAATATGTTCCCTATCAGCATGGTCTGTTGGGAGAGTCCTGTCTCAAAGATAGCCTATTATAGGATCCATCCATCTAGGGGTTCCCATTGGTTCATCCTACACTGGGGTGGGTCTAACCTTGTTGATGTCTTCCATATTATATATAACGATTGATGAGACCATTATTCGAGGTGTGATATGGAAGGATGATTCCTTTTGATCAGAGTCAGTAAAGATTTCAGCTACATTATCCAGTCCGTAATAATGATAATTCTATGATCGAGGAACATAATGTATTGTGGGATGAAAGGGGAACTCTATCATCAACCACTAACACAACCAATGATTAGGGTCAATTCCTCCATTTTGATGGAATATTCAACATTGATATGTTTTTATCTCCAACTCTGAATCTCCTTTTATGTTTTGGTAGTATATGGGTAGCTATAATGATAGTTCAAATCCACAAATGAGATCTTGCTATTTGGATTCATTATTTCAACAGAATTCAGATATTGAGAATGAGTAGGGTGGGACTACCTATCCTATAGAGATGAATACAATTTCCATACTAACCTTTTTGAGCTTTGATTTTTCCATAATTATGATGACAGGAATCTGGGAGGTGCCATCAAAATACACATCCCTTGTCCCGAGAGTTTCATGGGAATATATTACCTCTCAATTTGGGAGATCAGTGTCCTCTACTGTATATTCCTTGGTAGGATATGATACAAGGAAATCAGCTAGGGATTTTCCTTTTACTGACATTTTAGATATGAATTATATGTCTTATTACTATAGAATGACATCTCATAGATCCCAGTGCACTATCAGTATAGGTTATCAAAGGATGTACTTGTGTTGATCAATATGAGAGACCAGGTGGAATTTGTGGTTATTCATGTAATTGCTCATCTTTTGTGCTATAAATATGAGTGTGAATGAAGTCTTTTCAACAACATAATATTATGTCTCAATATCTATAATTGTCCAGCTATGGAAATAGAGACAATTATCACTCCCCAAATCATTATTTTGTGTGGTTAGGGTTCCCAATGAGTGTTCCATGGTGGCCATGTATAAGATGAGTGGCCTCCCTACCACTAGATACATGATAACTGATTGGTGTAGCATGTACATCGTGAGGCATTTGAATGCCTTTTGAAATTCATCATCCCATTGGAATATGACTCCCTCAGTCCTTATCCTGGTGAAGGGGACAGTTTTGTAGGACAAGTTGGATATGAACCAAAAAATGTAAGAGAGGTTCTATTAGATTCCCGAATAATGTTGAGGAACATTCCTAATGTCACCCCAAGATCAAATTTTAGCGAATTCATCTTTAGACTAGGTTGTATAAATTTTTCAAATATTTCTTAAAGGTCCATGGGGTGGTCACATCATTGTCAGGATTTAATGACCAGGTCATCAATGTAACTCTCATATATCCTTTCTATTAATGGATTAATGTTGTGATGCATGTCAGACTGATATTTAGATCCCACATTCATTAATCAAAATGGAATGAAATGATATTAGAATATGCCTTGAATCACTATGAAGGGATTTGATTCTTCATCTTCTAGGGCCATCTTTATTTGATTATACACTGCGTACTCATCCATAAAAGAAAGGTCTTGGATGCCAGTAGTTGCATCGATCAAGAGTTATGTCATTTGAAATGGGAAATATTTCTTCTTGAAATGATGATCAAGTTCCCTAAAATCAATGAAAACCCTAATATTCTTGTTTTTCATCTTAATTGGGATGATACTAGTAAGCCATATTCGGTACTTCACTTCCTAGAAACATTTTTCTACATCTTCCAGTACATTTTTCACATGATATGGGTCCATCCTTCTGAATTATTGCTGGATGCAATGATGTTTATCAACTAGTAAAAGGTGGTGTTTAGCCACATCAGGATTCAGTCCAGGAATTTCTATACAAATCTAGGAAAACCAATATTTGTGATGCTTTAGAAATGCAATGTACATCACTTTTTCTTCAGAGTATAGGAATCACTAATCAGAGTAGGTCATGGATATTTGTATATCTCAAGGTTTATCTTTTTGAGCTCATCTATAGTGGTGGAAACACCTTCCTCAAATGCCGGAGGGTCATTCCTAAGATATTCCTCATCTTCTTCCATTTCCAAGATTGTGGGGACCTCATTGGGTTATGATAGAATCCTAGTGGACTCTCCATTACTATCAAGGTGAGGAAGACTAGAAGAAGAAACATCATAATCCCTTATATCTGAGTTACTGTAGAGATATACCCGATTTTATTTTTGCAAGGGATAGAATATGGTTGGACCTATGGAATTGGATCCTCTATTTCGAACATATTTATGGGGACACATAATAATCATCGAGCATTCTCCAAGGATTAATGGAGTGGTCCCCAAACCATTTGGAGCTGCAACCTATATATCATCGTCCTCCACCGGTTTCATACATCCCTCCCTATAGAAATATTCTTTGGTATATATGGATTCTCAATAATTGATGGGGGATATGTCACCATGTTGAATGAAAATCCATTTATGGGGTACTTCAGACATTTATGGAATGCTTATGGTACTATGAGGTGGCAAGGAAAACAATTCCTCCCAAGTATAAATTCATATACGACGTCTTTCTAGATAACAATGAACTTGACATCAAATGTGAAATGCCTAAATCGGGTCTCATGATGGATCATCATAAGGTGCCTTTTCACTCTATTATCATATCTGTGTATGGTCAACATTTTAGGCAACATGTCTCCTTCAACATATAATAAATTTCAGAGAGTTCAGGCTTGGATGTGACTGATCCAATATCCAATATCGATAACCTCCGTTTGAAAGAACACTTTATTGAGTCTACCTGAGACGTACAAGGGTCCGATGTTCCCTTGGAGAGCCTCCTACTGCTCTTGATCGGTGAATGAGATGGAAAAATGATATCTTAAGGACATATTTTCCACTCGAAAGACCTTGAATGCAGTGAATTATAGCTCAAATTACTATAGGCTCAATTGGTATCCAAAAAGATCCTCACTGAGTTCATTCGAAAGAATAATCACATCAATGATTTAGAGATTGGATGGGACTACAAATACCTTTTTCAGAACATCATACTTTTGTGCCAATGGTTGGTGCTTCCTGATATGGGGATACTCTTGGTCATGCCTCTCATATGCCAGAGCCTCCATCTCACGAGCTTATGTAGATGAGGTAGTTGGACTTGGATCTTGTGCGAAGGCCGAGGGAATATCATTTTCTAGTGGCACATGTCACTATTTCCTTCAACATTTCTATGGTAAATTAGATTGAACCCCTACTAAGTAGTCATGAAATATAATCAGATATGGTAAACAAATGGAGGGCTCTAAAGAACCTTGTTTCTTTCTTCAAGCCTATTAAAGTTCTTTCCCATGATCCTCGATTGCATGTATATCCTATATTGCGATATGGATGGGATATTGAGTGTAGCCACATTCGTGATGTCACATGTATCCTCATCTCCTATGCATTTGGCCTCACATACCCATGTTATATGTGGGAATACCATATTCTAGAGAATACTCATCATCAAAAATGTGGTTCATCCAGTGTATTTTGTTTACATAACCAAATACTATAACTTCTCCGGATTAGGATTCTGTTTGGTGGGGCGATACCAATGCTACAGATGTTTCATGGAATAATTTTGAAAGGGTCAGGGCTTTCTTCAAAGTAGAATATGACTCTTCATCCCCTATTTATTCCTTATTTTTTAGGTCATGCACACCCTTGAGAGGAACACCATATGTTCCATTTTTTGGGTGGTGGAGATGCTGCATGTTTTCACAAATATTTCCCCAAGTCACCAGGAGCTCGATCCTATGTCTTATGTGTCATCCAATTATCAAAATTTTTATCTTTCACTAGAGGATCTTTCTATCATAATTTATCTTATTTTGGTTAGAAAATTTTTATGCAAGCCACATGATATGGAGTCTTTTCGAGTGTCACCAATCCGGAGTCGACCATGCGTTGAAGGATGTCCTTGAAGATGAATCAATTCATGAAATTTTGATCCATCCATCTAGGGAAAGGGAATCAATCAGGATGGTCGGTGAGGTTAAATTCATCCAGACTCGTAGGCTGCAAAAGTATGATTAGGTTATTATCAACGGATTCCATGAAATATCTGGGAAATTTTTTATTTTAGAATGAGTGTACATTTTTCATCCATTCCTAAATTCCCAGGAGACACTGATTTCATTTCACTCTTAGTCGAGGGACATTCAATGGTTTCCGTTGCTCGGAATAAGCTTCTTGGAGGTTTGAAATATGCTTGGGTGATCGAATTGGCACCACTGTGGACTTGAGAGTGAAAATTCCTGCTTTTGGTCTACATGGATTTTCTCCTCTGTTGTGGGCATGAGTGGAGACGTGGATCGGGTTTGCTGAATAGCCTATTCAAGATGATTTTTTTGACAACACATTGAATCCATATTAATACTTTATGGGTTATTAGGGGTTTCTAAAACTAATCCATGAGATTTTTAGCATAATTTTCAAGTAGTTTCTCTTATGAGAGTGGGATGATGAGTGAATATTTCAAACCATTACACCTTGATATGAAATCAGACACCCTCTATTTCTCATGATGTTTGTAGTTTGTCAGGTTGATGGTCATTGTCTTCCACAGTGTGGAACTAAACTAATAAAGAAACTGAAAATGATGGTCTTCTCATCCTCTAATAGATCCTGCTGGAAGATTGTTGTAGCAAACAAAGGTTCGCCCTATCTAATTCTGTATGAAAAATCTAATCTTTGATGCTTCTTTTAGATCTTGAGGACCTATAATCATCCCACATCACGACACAATGTCTATGAGATGATTCTCAGGGTCACCTGAACCATAAATGGTAGAAAAGATAGTGTTTTCAAAGTTAGGTGGTGGTGGATTATCATCCCCCCATTTAGGATATGACTTCCTTTCAGGATGCATAGGTGTGTGTCACCCTTCCATGGCTCCAATTTGATTATACATATATTTCATGTTGGTAAATAGATCATGGGGAAATAATATCTAATCCTCTTCAAATCCATGGGGAGTGGTTGGGGGAAAATAAGTTGGACCTACTTTAACCTCATGTTATTCATAAATTCTTCCTATGACTGAAGGATTAACCTAGGTAGTGATAGGTTGTTTCTGAAATAGAGTGAGGTCCTAATCATTTTTGGATTCCTCAGTTATATAGACTAGGTATCAAGATCTAGAGACAACCTAATATTAAGATATTTATCTTTCCATATAATCTTCCATGGGAGGTAGAATATTCACATCTAGATATAGATGTTACCTAGTTGGAATATTTACCCAAATTAGCTCCTCATTTCGTTTTTGGAGAGCTCTTATTTCACTCTCATATTGTGATAATTGTTTTTATATGGACGATAACTAAGATTTATTCTTGTAATTAACTTTATCTTTTCCATTATTTTTATGACATGGTGGAATCTAATTATTTTTTTGTGCTAAATTGTAGATCCATTTTTGGTTTCTGGTGAGAACAACCTTGTTTGGTGCATCCAAATCACCCACCTATGAGGGTACATTTTTGATGTTCCACCCTTATGCATCTGCATATTGTTCAATGTCATTCATGTTAATAGTGACATCACTGACAAAGGCATATCATGAAACTGATATTTTTTCTTTTCATTCCACCCAATAATATGATTCTTCTTAGCTTCCATTAGGGTCCTTAGTTTAACCCGTATCGATAATAAGTTTTCTTGGCTAGCAACCTAGTTGGGGTCTGATTTCCGTCACCATAGGATCCAATCCTATTTGCTTGTGAACAATAACCATGAGGTAGTTTCCAGTCATGATTTAGATGTAAGCTTAGACCAACATAGGTTTGTCTCAGGATGGGGAGATTTGGTGGGATTACATCCATTGATTTCTTCCTCCCAAACTAGAAATAGTAATTATCTCTATGGTTCTAATGAGGATACAAGCACCCCCATCCCTTTGGGGTGGGGGTCAATTGGGGATACAATAGGAATGGATTGGTCATGCAGTTGAGGATCCAGTGGCTCTAGTTGTGAAGCTAATGATTCCAAGGACATACATGAAGATATGAATACTGTAATCCCAAGGGGGTGGGGATGATTTGAAATCACTATTGATGTATCTAGGGTTCTCTCAGGGGAAAATGAATCTATATATGGTGATAGAGATATAAATTCCCTCAACCCTATGGTTTATGATTAATCTGTATCCTAAGGTATGTCTTGAATTGATCACCGAACTTGGTTAAATACCCTAGGATGGGGGTGGATCAGGTAATGAAATATTAAATCTATTTCCCTTTCGGATCTTGTTTTATTGTTTAAAAAATTTATTCTCTCTCTCCCACATATAAATATTTTAGTGGAAATTAAATCATTCATGAGAGACAAAATTGTTTACTTGGTTCAACCCCATCGGGTTATATCCAAGGAGAATACAATGACAATGTGTTGATTGTACCAAATCAACTGAGGCTCGCTACCAAGAATGTAGGTTCAAGATTAATCTCAACAATATCCAGGATCATTGTCTTTACACGGTTTAGGTTTTTTCTCACTATATTTTAAAGGGTGACTCCATATTTCTCTTTATCTAGCTCACTATTAGTGTAAAGGATCACCATATTCATCTTCCTTTTCTCACTACACAGGGATGGAATTCAAACATAATTTATGTAATTTTAGGTTCCTTAATTATTTCTAATGAATGATTCCTAAAATGTATGTAGATTCATTATTGAATCTCTTTTTAGGTTTCTCTGTCACTCCCATGAAAACACCTATATGCAACACATCCACATTCCAAAAAACTTAAACAGATTTATCATTACTATAGGCCCAACAATAACCTATACTTTAGAAAAATCATCATGTGATTCCAAGTCTCACCATATGATATTCCTTGTACACAAACCCTTGGTTCCTTGCGCAAAACCTGTATGGTTTGTGCGAACCCTTGCAACCTTGCATGAACCAAGGACACCTTTTCACAAACCCCTATCACCTTGGGATAACCCATTGAACCTTTTCACAAACCATTGTAACTTTTATATGATCCCATATCCCCTTACACAAACCCTTATAACCTCTACACGAACACATAACACCTTGAGAGAACCCCTATCACATTTTCGTGATCCCTGGCACCTGGCGTGAACCCTGTGTGCCCTTTTTCGAATCATTAGAACCTTGCATGAACCCTAGGTTCCTTTGTGAGAACCCATGGTTCCCTTAAGTGAAACCCCGACACCTTACACAAACCCCTAGATCCTTTACAGAAGTCACACTATATAAAAGTATCTTCCATGAGTATGTTGTTGTGGGGCCTCTTTTGTTAAACTAATTTCACTTTTTTTACAAGGCCATGTTTATATTATGCACAATAATTATGAGACTTCAATCGCGTGTACTCCTTCACCGCAAACCTTTGTCACAGGAACTCACCGTGAGTCTCTTCTATGAAGGATCATCAGATCATTATTTTAATAAACACATCATCAATCATTAAGGAAGGGTCTTGGTGAAGTTATATGATTGTGTACACCTCTCTAATTCAACAAATCATGTACATACATCCTTCTAATTGGGATAATATTCTCTTTAATATCATGGTCCATGATTTTATCATGCTTTTACTAAGATCTAGGCACAATTACTCTTCCAACATGTGCTCTTTGCAGGAGTCCCAGATCATAATTCGTGCTTATTCTTTTTGTGAGTCCATAGTCAACATTCACACTCTATGTGAGTCATGATTCCGCACTCTCTCTTTGCATGAGTCTCTGGCGTCAGTCCTATTTACGCTCTGTGATCCCCTACATAGAGTCTTTTTGGCTCTCCGTGAACCCATAACACGAGTCTCGAAGAAAATCATGTGTTTTGCAAGAACTTAAATGATCGTGACCCAATTTTATCATCCCAATATTTTAAATTATTTACAATTTATTTCCTGGGTCTCATTGGCACTCTTCAAACCTCTGTCATAAGTCCTATTAGGGCTCCACAAACCCATGGCACGAGTCCTATTAGTGCCCCGTGAACTGTAATGAAAATCATGTTTGTTGTGTGAGATCTCCCCCCAAGACTGAAATTCAATCATGCACAATATTGTGATTTTCAATATTGTTGCCTTCCATTGCCATTCACGATCCATCGCAAGTTACAAATACAACTATGAGGGTCGTGTGCAATCAAAATGCAAGATCAGTTCAACACTTATACATCACCTTAAACTCAATGTCAATCATGTGCAATATTGAGAATATTAATGTTGTGGTATTTCAATTTTTTTTAATGACCCATCGTGAGTTCCAAAGACTACCATATGTGTCGTGCTAATTCTTCAATACTTCATTTTGTTAAGAACCTCTAACCTTTTTAATGAACACAATCAATCCAAAAGAACCAGTAGGATGGATTTTTGGCAAACAATCTCCTACTTTAGGATTGTTGACAGATCTTCACATTTTGATACCTCATTGATGCATCTTTCATCATCTTCAAAAAATTCTCTTCTTTTGATTATGATAGTGATCATAGATTTACTCAACACAGACTATAAACCCACATGATCTATGCTCCCCATGAGACTTCATAGTATAATGAAAAGGTTATCAGTGAAACACTTCATTTCATTCCAAACCAACTCTTCTGCTTTCATCATGAAGCTCAGTTATCATGATATATAATCCATGATTGATCCTCTCTAGAATCATATGATTTAAAACTCCCTCTACTTCACTGATCCACCTATCATCTTATCCCATTTCATGATTAAGACAGTTTCTCTCTTTTCAAGCACAATTTCACCTCTTTGTCAATAAACCCAAAGTTTAATTTTGTTGTGTTCTGTAATTGGTTAAAGAACATAGATAAAAATAATTTGAAAAAGACATCATACCTTGTGGAGAGGGGGTCCCACATCCACACTTTTCCAAGTGCGAGGAGGCTACTGGACTCTAAGAGCTAGTCGATGCCATTTGAATTCTTCTTTGGGTAAGGGCTTTGTGAGAATTTGGAAAACTTGTTGTTTTTTAGGAGAAAATTCCAATTTCACAAGATTTTATCCACCGTCCCTATGATAAAATGATACTTGATTTCAATGATGTTTTTCTCCAAGTTATGGACTAGAATTATTCTCCAATTTATAGAAATTGTATTATCACAATGGATTATGATCAGAGATATTACATTAATCTCTCATATCATCGGGATGTTATTTCATCTACAATAATGGGGAGCAGGATTGAGTGGTCACAATGTATTCATCTTCTATGGTTCTTAATGAAATAAAATCATTTTTCATGCTTAACTAAGAAATAAAAAATCTACCCTAATTAGAATCACCTCCTGACATTGAATTCATATCATATGTTGATCTTGACCAATCAGTATCCTTATATCCCAATAACCCTCATTGAGATTTGTCATCATACATAAAACCAAAGTCCATTGTGCCCTTGATATTCCAATGTATAATTTTTTACTATAAGAATATGGATTTTATTTTTATTTCATTGATAATACAATGCTTCACATGTGTCAATAAAATATCTAGTCATGTTAATGTAACGTACAACAAGATTCCATTGATATGCATGTATTCACTAACATTAACTACTTTTCCTTCATCATCTCATGATAGTTTCACTGAGGTATCCACTAGAGTCTTCATTTACGTAGAATTTTTCGTTGAAAATATTCTCAAAACCTCCTTGGGATATTTAGATTGAAAAATTAATGATCCATTCATTACATGTGTCACCTATAAACCATGGGAAAAAATCAGTTACACAATCATTGTCATTTAGATATAACATTTCATGAATTCCTAAAACTATCTACACATCGCTTCATATGATCCAATAAAGATTATGTCATCGACCTAAACTAGTACCACCATCCTTTTATTATTGTCATTGTTGACATAGAGATTGTAATCAACTCAACCACACTCAATACCTAGCTTATTGAAAAGCTAATTGAGCCTTGAATACCACGTTATTAGTGCTTGAATCAACCCTTATGGGGCTTTCTTTATCTAGAACACTCTATTCTCATCTTCATGAATGAGAAAACCATATCGATGATTAATATACACTTCTTCTTCTAAAACAATTTTCAGAAATGCTAATTTTATATCCTTCTAGAAAACATTGAACATTATTTTCACTATTATGGGAATGAATAATATAATTTGATCTATCCTTGAAAAAGGTGAAAATGTATCATAAAAATCAATACCCACACTCTGGTAGTACCCTATTAACACTATTTGATATTTTTTTGGTGTCATTGTACAATCTTCATTCATCTTGTTGAGAAAGACCCATTTTGTTTTGATGAAATTATTATATGTTGGCCTCAAAATGGTCTCCCATGTATAATTCTTCTCAATTTGGTTATGATCTTCATTCATAGCTTTAACCCGATTTTCATCTCCAGTTTTTCATCAAAACGTTTAGGCTCTACTTGTGATTAGTATGATTATTGGTGTAGATTCTTTATCACCGTTTTATGTACTTGCACTATCTGATCCCAAATCATTTTTTGTCTAACAATTTCATCTCTTCTCATTTGTCTCTGTGCAGACGCTGATTTATTTTCATCCTTCTCATAATCTATGTATTTTTATGAGTCGGCCTCTAGAACTGGAACATCCCATTTTCTTGTTTCTCTTCAACTCTATCCTCATAAGTTAGATCATGTATTTACTGAAGTTTCTAATCATTCTCCACTATAGTTGCATCATATGTTTCAAATAACTTTCCCATAAAATAATTGAAAGATTTATATGCCTTTATTTTCTTTGATTATCCAAGAAATATCCCTTTATCTTAATGGGATTCAAACTTCAGGTGTTTCTATCTAGAGAGAATGAAACACTTACTTTCACAGTAGTGAATGTAGTTCAATGTTGGTTTCTTTCCATACCACATATCAAATGGAGTAGTTTATTCCATCAAACACAATTGTGCCTTATTAGATATGTAGACTAATGTATCGAAATATTCCTTCCAAAAAGTCTCTACTTGGTCTCTTTTGATAATAATTGTTTCTTTTGCATTGTGGAAGATTCGATTTCTCCTTTCAACCACTTCATTTTGCTGAGTATTTCTTACTTCTAAAACTTGATTTCAAATCCATTGTTTTCTAGTATAATCTTCAACTTGAATATTTGTGAATTATTTACCATTATCTATACAAAATGTCAAAATATTCTTTCCAAGAATCATTTTAGATTCCTTATGGTATTGTTTTATGAAATCAAACACATCAAAGTGGTGGGAAATGAGAAATACACAAGCCATCTAGCTGAAATCATCAATGAGAATAACATAATATTATAATGACCCACAATTTATATACATTTGTATTACATTAATATTGATTAATATTCATTACAACATATAATAAATCCATGATAGGAAGACATATGTATAATGCCTTTAGAAACTGAGAAACATAAACAACTATTATATAAAACTTCTACATTATCGCATACTTATATCTCCAAAACAAGACTCCTTTTTCAAATATCATACAAAAAAGCATTCTTCATGACCTGTGTAAAAGAAACATATGAAAGGGTGATCTCAAATTCTCATTAAGGATAATCATGGTAAATATTAATCATACAAAATCATAATACATAAGAACATAACATTTAGATGTTTTATCCTGTATTTGAAAGATCATGATATCATTTAGTGGGATAAAATTTCATAATAATTAATGTATATAATCCCAAAATTCGTAAAATAAGACATGAAATTTTGTGTCCTACACATAATCATAAAACATAATTTCATATTAGTCAAGGCTCATTTCCAAGACCATCAAAGTGGACAATGTTCATTACTGAACCGGGGTTTCATGTCATTCTAGCCCTCTATTACTGAACATGATTTACTTTTCATTCTAGTCAGGTCTATATCATGAGATATAAATCATTATCTAATTCATTTGTGGGAGATATAGGTCCCACCCATCTCATAATAAAACAATTCTTATGTGTGCCACAAAAAAATAAATCATTCATCATAGCATAACCCAAGGAATAAAGTTGGTTTATTAATCATTATTTCATTATAAAATAATCTATATAAAATATCATTATATAATTAAAAAAATAAAATCATATTAATAGTAGGTATAAAAAAATAACCTGATTTAAAGAGCATCATCTTAGATGGAAAATAATTATGATAAAACACTTAAATTTAATTCATGAGGAAAACATTATTTTTTCTTCAAAAATGATTTCGTTTCTCAAACTTCCACTAAATTTATTAAAAAAAATAATTAAATTGAAGATAAAATACAAATATGGTAAAGTATATTTCATGGAAATAGGGTTCTATAAATGTGTGAAAATATTATCATGCCTTTTAGTTGAAAAAACATTCTCCTCTTACTTTTTTAGAAAAAAATCAAAAAGTACATTGTAACGAATAACTGAAAGAGATATATTTCATAAAATTTAATAAAAATTCACTAAAGGGAATATTTGAATTATAAAATTGCTGAATAATTCAATTAATATTACATACATGGGACACATGAATGTGGATGATAAATATATCCCATTAAATACTTACATATAATCAATCTTATATAATAATGAGATTAAAACATTATCCCTTACCTTAGGTATGATATACATCATATATATCCAAAAAATCATTATATTGATTTAAATAATGTTATTTACATATTATAGAATCATTTTCATTTTTATGGTATCAAATATGATCATATTTTCATTCATTTGTTAGTAACATTTCAATGACACTAGTTATTCGAATATTAACTACCTTATGATCGTATGACTATTTTCATAGAAAATTTCATGCTCTACTTCTCAGGATATAGTTTTTTCTTTTATAGAATTTTATTAGTATAATATTTATCATATTTATTCATTCCATTTATGTATATAATCATGGTTTAATTAAGATCATGTAGAATGAGTCACATCGTATCGTGGAGATGGTAGGTCATATATACACACAAGGGATGATATAATCCCCATAATTGTTTAATGGTATTAATGTGGATGTTGTATAATATTTTATAATTAGTATCATGTTATAATAATCATATATAGTAATTATTTTCAACATTATACCCTTCCATGTGAGTTGGTCGTAAAAAATAGATTACACCAAAGTGTGGGGACGTAATCTGTACGTACACACATGTAGTGATTTCATTTATCATAGGATGGATAGAAGGTGGAATACAGTTGTTTAATAATTATAATAACATATAATTATATGATTTATAATTATGTTTTTACTTTATATTGAAACAAATAATGAAAAAGGAGGAGATGATGAAAGACGTTTGAAAGAATTGTTAGAAGATATTACCTCTTCCTCGACATGCTTCCTCTAAATCTATTGTATGTGCACTAGAGTTGGTATTTGAAGATGACCATAACATCATGAATGAAAATAGAAAATTTCAAAAATATAATAGGAAGGTTATGGATGATATTTAAGGATTAAAGTTAAGTGAATAGGTGAGGGAGGAGGTTCCATTTTATAATTATGGTGAGGGGCACTTTTGGAGACTCCATAAATAATAATTTATAATAAAATAAGACCCTTAAAAAAACATTAAATTTGTCGAATTTCAAATATGAGATGATATAAGGTTATAAATCATCATCAAATAAATTTTTGACATGTATTTTTTTTATTTAAGAGTCATACATTTAATTAACATGTAATTATTCGGTTTAAATTTTAATTCGGGTAAAAAATAACTCAATTTTAAAAGGTTGAAATATTTACTTGTTTGATATAAAATAGACCATAAATAATTAAATTAGATCATTTTATACCATGTATCAATTTATATATATTTTTTAATAATGTTTAATGAATTTTTTAATAATTTATTAAACATTATTTAGATTAACAATCAATAGTAACAATTTTTACACTATTCAGTTATTTTTTATTAATAATAAGATAACAAGAGAACTTCAATACAAAAATTTCATTATAATTATAAGAGGTCAATTTAATCTTTAAAATTCATTAGGAGTTTTTCTTTTCCCAAATTATATTTACTTATAAATTTTTAATAACATTTTTTTAATATTTCTCGTAATAAAATAATTACAACAACAAGATTTTGTAATTATTGAATATTCTTGTTGTTTGAAAAAAATTAAAAATAAAATACTATTATGATGATATATATATTATATTTTAGAATAATACTTTTAGTCAAATTTATCTTCTATAAAATACAGTATTCGTATTGTTATACTTATTAAATTATGAAGCTGGAGACATTAACATCACGTTAAATAAAATAATATAAGTCTCATAATACCTTCTATAAGGCTCCAAATGATCCACAACTTGACAATTAGATGATTCTGGCCAATATATACTCGAAAATTAATTTTTTGGCTTATTTTCCGATTTTTAATGGGTATTATTATTTTAAAAAATACTATATTATTGATTTTTTATCAATTAAACAATTTCTACGTCATTAATGTATAATCTATTAAGGTTACTATTTTTTTCTAAAGAATATAAATAATTAAAATAATACAGGGAATTTTTTTTTATTTCAAATGATTATTTATTATCAAATTTATTTTTAGTATATCCTTATACTAAAAATGATTTAATTATTAAAATTTTTATAAAACATATTTTTCATTTATTTAAATAAAATAAATTAAATGTACTAATCTCATCAATGTGGATTTGAATAGATACCATTTATACCCAAGGATGACTTAGGTCGCAAAACACACATCCAATGATATTAATACAAGTGTTAGGGTAAATTTATAGAATTATTATTACCCTCAAATACCAGGTTTACCATTTTACCATTTTAATAAAAATTATAGAAGACAATTTTTATAATGCCCAAAAATAAAATAATTATATTTACATAATTTATATATGCTAATAAAAAATATGGAATCCATTTTTCAAAATTTAAAATACGTAAGGTTCATTAATTAATATAAAATTAATCCCATTTTTGGAAAGATAGATCATTTTTAAAGCTAAAACATTGCAAATGTTTGAAATATTTTTATATTTTAATTCAATGTAAAATAAATGATAATGGAAAACATTGTATTTAATGATAAAATTATATTCTATGTGTACATTAAAACAACTTAGTATTATCATTTAACTATATAAATTATTCTAATGATGAATGTTGTATTCATAGAATTTAGTGTATTTTTACTATTAATCAAAACTTGAAAACAATCAGAAAAATATCCGAAATTCATCCAAAGTAAATTTTTAAATCCGACATCAAAAGTACATGTTTATGTTGTCATATAAAAATTAATAATGTGTCAAGATATATTAATTTAAAAGGGGTTCTCCATTCAAAGGCATAAAATTACCCTTAAAAATATGTGTTTTATACATCAAATACGGTTTATTCATACCATATAACTAAAATATCCACTGGATAAATATAAAAAATATTCTATTATGTATAAAAAATATATCTCATTAATTTTATTACCAATTTAAATTCACAAATAAATAGAAATATCTAATTGATTCATATTTTTGATTAATAATTGGTATCCAAAGAAATCACAGTGCATTTTTATAAGTTACTTATAATTGTTCCCGCTAACCTAGTGATTAGAATATAATAGAAATTTTATACTAAGGGTTTCTCTTAGTTCTTTTAAACTCATGATTTCATTTAATTAAAGCTACTGAAAAACTAAAATTATTAATGAAAATGTTTCTTAAAAATATCCAGTTGTTTGTTATACCCCCTTAAACTGAATTTCTGCCTCGAAATTCATCACATGTAAGAAAAGATGAAGATACATCCCCCTTATCATATCCTAAGATTTACACATGACATCCCCAAAAGGCGGTTCCAATATAAAAAATTAACCTTGCCAGTGGTATTGTTTCGTATCACATTGTTTTGAATGATCTGGAATCTCTCTCAGTTGTTCATTATAAGGGTGATCTCTCTCCAGCGGTATGAATTTTTTGTATCATACATGTGAAGGATCAGGTTAGTACATTCTAAGGATAGATACATGGAATGCATCATTAACTTGAAATAGATTCGGTGGAAGATCCAATCGATAAGCTAACAATCCATCATGATCCATAATTTCCAAAGTACCGAAATATCTCTGGCTCAACTTGCCCTTTTTCCCAAATCACACTACACTCTTCCAAGGAAATATTCTTAGAAAAACCTTATCACCCACATCAAACATTTTGTCATCTTTTTTGGTTTTCAACATAATTTTTTTTTTCTACAATGTGCTTCCCTTATGTGTTTTTGAATAGATCTTCCCTTGTTTGCCATTTCATACACAAGATTAGGTCCTTATAGATTTAATTCCCCAACAAGTTCTCATAATGTTGGAGTACTACACCTATTTCAATCGAGAGATTCATAAAAATCCATATGAATACTAGATTGAAAGCAATTTTTGTATGAAAAGTCAGCAAATGGTTGGTTTTGATCCCAACCACCTTTGAAATCCATAGTGAAAGCTCTGACAAATTCTTCTAGAGTTTGAATTGTCCTCTCATACTGACCATCTGTCTGAGGATGATAAGAAGTGCTGAAACTAACGTTGTATCTAGAGCATGATAAAGTGATCTCCAGAACATAGAGGTAAACTTCAGATCCTGATCAGATATAATGTAATGTTGTACAAAATTCAATTTTACCACATTCTTTAAATATATCCTAGACATATGATCATAAGAGAAGTAATATCTAATTAAAATGTAGAGTGTTGACTTAGTAAGGTGATCAACTATAACCCAGATAGCACTATTGTCTTTGGATGATTTGGGAAGTCCGAAGATATTGTTCATAGTGATGTTTTACCATTTCCATTCTGATAATGAAAATTTTTGTAACATCCCCTTATACTTCTATCTCCTAGACATAACTTACTGAAAATACATGCATCGAGTGACATATTGTACAACATCTCTTTTCATAAAATCCCACAAGGAATTCCCTTTTAGGTGTTTGTACATCTTTGTTCTTCTAGGGTGAATATAGAATGAAGAACTATGAACCTCATCCAATAGTTCCTTCTTTAATTATGATACGGGAGGAGTAAAAAACTGATTTCCAAACATTATTATTCCATCACAATCAACATTGAATTTAGAAACAGTTCTCACCTTCTTTTATAGATCTAAATCTTCCTTCTGTGTATCGTTAATCATCCCTTGAATATCTGTTTTAACATTCATTTGAGAAATATTTGATTCATCACCTTCCATTAAAATTTCAAGATCCATCCTTTGAAAATCTGTAAATATTGGATCTTTTGTGATCATGTTAGGGATATGCTAACATTGTATTGTTGACTCAAATCAACTACCGACTTGTTCACTTTCATAGTGTGGTAATGTATTGAGATGTTGTAATCTCTAATAAATGACAACCATATTCGTCAGTGCATATTTAGCTCCCTTTGTGTGAAAATATACATTAAACATTTTTATTCAGTATAAATATAACACATCCTAGAAATTATTACCACATATAACTCTATTTCATGAGTTATTTAATTTTGGTCATGGATTTTCAAATGCCATGAAAAATAAGCTACCACCATATCATTTTTCATTCGAATAAATCCTAGTTCCTTCTCGGATGCATCGCTATATATCATAATTCATTATCCACTATAAGGTAGTGTGAGAATAGATGACCTGGATAACCTTTTATATGCACTTTGCAATTTTCTTCATGTTCCTCCATCCATATGAACTTAATTTCATTCCGAGTTAACATTGTGAAATGATTATATAATCATGAAAAATCATTCACAAAATAACGATAATATTCAAACAAAACAATAAAAATTCATATATCAGTTACCATTTTGGTCTCTTCTATTATTCAAGGACTTAGGTTTTTGATGGATCCACATATATCCTATATCATCAGATTATATGACCCAAAAAAAATTCTGAATAAAAAATTCACACTTCGTAAATTTTTCATAATGATTATACTTTGTTAGTGTCTTCAGTACAATTCTCAAGGGGTATTCATGTTCTTCATTAATATTCATATAGAGAAGAATATATTCTATAAAGGGTACCTCAAACTCATCCACATAGTTTCTAAAGACTCTATTCATTATATCAATGAAGATACTAGTGGAATTAGAAAAACCAAAAGGCATAATTATAAATTCATAGTGTCCATACCTTGTAGGAAATATCATTTTTAGTATTTCCTTCTTCTTGCACGTTAATTGATGATATCTTAAATGAATATAAATCTTGGAATGGTTTTGATCTCCATGTAGGTAGTCAAATAATTCATCAATGTTGGGAAGATGAATTTTTTTTAGATAGTTATCTTGTTAAGATCTTGATATTCAATGCAGAGTCTCATTGATCCATATTTCTTCATAACAAATAACCCATGTTCTCCCCAAGGAGATATACTAGGGATTATGAATCCCTTATCAAAAAATTATTGGAGTTTCTTGTTAAATTCTTTCAACTTGATTTGGACTATTCAATAATGTGTTTATAAAATAGGCATAGAACCCAGTATGAATTATGATGAAAACAAAACTTCACAATTTGGGGGAAGTCCAAGAAATTCATCCATCAATTCATCATCAACATCTTGTACAATGGTTGTATTCATAATTATGAGTTTCTCATCGAGCATTTGAGATAGATACATTACATATATTGGGATCAAGACCCATTGGATGGGAGAAATTTATACTGGATGGTTATATTCATCATTGCATAAATAGATTATCATATATTGATCTGAAATATGAAATGAAACTTACCTCCTTTGAAAAATGTTATAATATCCACCCACGGAAAGCCAATCCATTTCATGAATAAAATCAAATTTTACTATAGTATGAATTAAAATATTTTAAGGAAGCACATTCCTCTAAAAGTCAACAAGAGAATAATATTAAGATTTTGATGAGAACATTGTTCCATTTTGAGTTATCCCAACTAACTCAACATCTATTTGTTGAGGTAATATGATGATACCCTTATAAAATTATTTAGAAATAAAATATTTTGGTGATCTAGGATAAAAAAATTTCTACTTTAAATTTGATGGTATCTGTACCTTTCACTACTTCATTATCATTCCCCAAATCACCAATAGTGATTAAATGTAAATTTCCTTTTTTGGCCTTAAGTGTTTGCTAACAATGATCATCATCAATTACCCTTGTATTAAGGCATTGATTTGCATAATGGTTCATTTCTTTTCACTGGAGGACTTGAAGATTAAAAGGTGTATTAATTGTAACCTTTTCTTTATTCAGGTAATTAGACATACTTTCCCCATCACATCAGCATTCAACTTACCGATAAAATTCTTTTACACACATAAAATATTTAATAATACATTTAATACAATTTCCACTATATTTATATCCACATATTGAGAATAATGGAAAACTCATCTTCTTTTTAGTGTGGTCATTATATTTTATTTTGAATTACACTTTCTCTTCTTATCAAACCCGTAGGACTGATGGGTTTCTATAATGTCCATCTCATCCTAGAGAACACATCAAACAATTTACTCATAGCTATTAATGTCCCTTATGGGTAATTCCCATCATATACATGGTTTTAAGACACTAATGATTCTCTCAATTTTACACTCAGGTTGAATAATTGTAGATACCCAAAGCTTGACGTACATGGACATTACATTACTTTTGTGTAATAATTAATACATAACAAAAACAGACACACAATAACTGTAATAGTTTAGTGTCTTTGGAAACATGGAATATAAACTTCTAATCATGTTGAAATATCTTCAACATCTCCCATAACGATATTCCCACTTTTGTTTCCATAACTAAAATCATTCTTTTAATCCTGGGGGAAAATAAAACATAAAAAGGGTGAGCTCAAATGCTCAGTAAGGGTAAGCATGGATAAAATAAAACAAACCATATACATTTGAACTTAAAAACATGAACATAATATTTAAACATCAAAATCATGAGAAATGACATAAAACATGGCAGTACGTAAGGCATAGATCACAATGGATCATCAATCATGATATAATATCATGGGAATAAAGAATGTAATTGGGGCATCTATTAAGCACATGTAATGATTTCCATAGTAGCCAAGGCATTACTGCCATGACCATCTTAGTGGACAAAGTCCCTTTCGGAATCGAGATCACTCCTCGTTTCAGTCCTATAACACTGAACCAGATTAACTTACCATTGTAGCCTTGTCTATCTCATGAGATATAAATTTTTACCCAATGCATTGGAGGGAGATATAGGTCCCACCCATCTCATAATTAAATCATTCTTACATGTGCCACAAATAAACATACATCATTCATATTAACCCAACGGATTAAATGGGTGTCATAAAAATCATCTCATCATCATATAATCCATATAAAAGAAATGGATAACATTTCATAATAAGAAATGTAAAACCATGTAAATCATAGAGACATTATACTTGAAACATACACATATGAAATAATTTCATTTTATATGGAAAATGGTTTTCATAAAACACTTGAAATGAATTCTTGAGGAAAATATCCTTTCTTCTTTAAAATCATTTTCTTTTCACAAAATGTCATGCATTTTTAAATGAAAAGGTTTTTTTGAAAATAGTCATGAAATATTTTGGAGGTAGTATCATGATAAAAAGGCTTTATAAAACCATTAAAATCCATTCATTCCATATAATTTAAAAATAGCATTCTTCTAGTACTTTTGTTGGAAAATTCAAAAAGTACCTCGTATGGTAAACAAAAGAAATATTCCTTCCATACGATGTGGTAAAAGTATGAAAGGGTAATAATGACTTTAAACATACATGGAAGAAATGTAAACATTTTATGAAAACATCTTGATAACATATGGACATGGATAATAATCATAACCCCATTACATACTTACGAATATAAAATCTCAGATAAAAACGAGATTGGAAAAGTTATCCCTTAACTTAGGTCCGATATGCTTCATATGTATCTGAACCTCCTGTATAATGATTTAAATAATTTCAATGACTTATTACAGAATCATATTCACTGTTATTATTTCATATATAGTTCACTTATTACTTTATATAACCCGTTCTTTTGTAAGTTCCATGTTAAAGTAGCGTTTTGGGTAAAATCGTATTATTTATCTTACATGTTTGGACTTGTTATTCTTGATATTATTACATATAACCTGATTTAATTAATTCCAGTATGTAAAAAATGATTTATATATATTCATCATATACAAATATATATATGATAGATCGATAAATGGAATGAAACACACCGTTCATGGAGACGGTAGGCCGTACGTACACATGAATGTTGTTTTCGTTTCCATATTGAATTGAATGGAATTAAGTAGATGACATTAATATATATATAAATAAAACCAGTATCATTATTATGTCATATATTTAATGATTACTGATTATATATACTTTATAATCATTAATGAATGGTTAACATGGAGAATGAATCTCATCGCGTCGTGGAGACGATAGTCCGTACGTACGCATGAGCGATGATATCATTCCCATGATCGTGGAATTTTATTGAAGTGTATGTAGAATATTTCAGAATCAATATCAATTTAAAATAATCATATATAGTTATATATTTACAGCATTATACCCATCCAAGTAAGGTGGTGGTCGAAAACAGATTACACCACGACATGGAGACGGTATTTCGTACGTACGCACGCACGGTGATTTAGATTTCCGTAGGATGGATAGATCATGAAATAGGGTTGTTTCATACTTATAATAACATATCCGTATATTAGTGACACTTATTTTATTACTTCATAATGAAACAAATAAATAAGATGATGTAGAAAAAGGAATAAAGTTGAAAGAATCGGTAACAGGCATTACCCTTTCTTTGAAGCGCCTCTTCTTAACCTCCTCTTGGGGAACAAAATATGGTCTTTTCAGAAGAACAGAACTTCAAGGATGTTTCTATGGTAGTTTAGAAGAGAAATTTTCAGGGTTTGGCCGATCTTGAAGGCTCAAATTGGTGTGAGGAGGAGAGGGAGGAGGTTCCCTTTTATAAAGGATGAAAGGGGCACCTTTAGAAATATAAGAAATAATAGTTTATATTAAATCCCAACACCACATAAAAACTTTCAAAAGGACTAATATCCGAATATTAGATGAGATAGGGTTTTAATCTCATTAACCAATAAAATTTAGACATGTTAGGAATTTATTTTAAACATTATCAACTTTATTTATCATTCGTTTTCAATTTAATTTTATTGGTGGTACTAATATTCTAAATTTTAAATTATTCTAAATAATTACATATGTGTTGTTAATTTTCCAAATTTTGACCCTTTATGACAGTTTAGACCATATAAATTTAAATTTATAATTTGTAAATATTTTTGTGATTTTTAAACAATTTTATAATATTTTATTTTTATAAAATAACAATAGTGCAATTTTGACACTATTCATTTATTTGAATTTAAATAAACAATATACAGATGATATGTTCGAACTAAAAGATTTAATAGATTCAAAACATGTCATATTGGTCTAGAAAATTAGTGTATAACATCAAATAGTTCATATAATATTTATTTTAATATTTTTACAACCATTTATTTGATATTTCCCTTAATAATATAATTTCAACATCACTATTATGTCACCTTTAATCGTAATTATTTAATCCCTAAAAATTCAAAATAAATTCATATGATGTAGATAATTTTATTAGATTCCAGGAGACTATTTATATCTGATGTTCCAATAAGCTGATCACATAACTAAAATTATTATACTTATAATATTTATGAAAGTGACATGTTGTCACTTTCTTTGGTTTTAATAATAATTAAATTATTTTCATGTAAAAAAGTACATTAAATGAATATAATAAAACCCTTAAGTGATATGGGTTGACATTTAGTCATCCAATAATATTTTGGAAGGTGTTAGTGTAATTTTATAATCATATATTTACCCTTAATTACACGATTTACCTTTAACTATGGTAAATAAAATTTATCGTAGTTACTATTCCTAATGCCCAAAAATAAAAAGTAGCATATTAACATAATTTGGAGCCACTGATTCCAAATATGGAATGAATTTTTAAAAATTCAAAACACATAAGTTGCATTAATTAATTTAATATTAATCCCGTTGTCGAAATAAAACGGGTTTTGGTTTAAAACATTGCAAAATATTGAATTAATTTAACCTACGAATTCAAGGTAAAATCAATAATATTGACATACATTGTATTAAATGGTAAAAATATATTCTATTTATACGTTAAAACCATTTAATATTATAATTTAACCATATAAATTATTACTATGAAAAAAGTTGTTTTTAATTAAAATATAGCGTGTTTTTACTATTCATTAAAATATGAAAGTTATCAGAAAAATATCAAAACATTATCCAATGTAAATTTTTATATCCTGATTCAAAAGAAGAAGTTTATTTTGTAAAATTAAACTTATAAACATGTCAAAAACTAGATTTAATGCGGGTGCACCATCAAAAGGTGGAAGAACTACATTTTTTGAAAAATACTTATTTCACCCGAAAAATTTATTTTGTTCACATAAAATGTTTTAGAAAATTTATAAGATGAATAATAATGTTATAAAATTAAAAAATTAGTGTATACTATTTATAATGGCTAGTACATAATAATATTATAACAATATATCATCGTTTACTGAAACCTGGTATTGCGTATGCACACGCTATCGAGGAAGGTCATGATTGCGTGTAATGCAAGACAAGTCAGGGTTGCATGTTGTGCGAGACTCCTTTTTTGTTTCATTATAACAGAATCCAACCATTTTTCATTTATACATTGAATATATATATATATACACTCAATGTTGCGTAGAATGACTATTATCAAACGAACTTGAAATTTTGTGTAACACAATCTAAGAATAGTGTTGCGTATACTGCAAGCTAATACGACGTTGTTTATAGCACAAGACAATCTTGTTGTAGTATAAAACATATGACATGAAATAAATTAAAAAAAATACTTATCATAAAATATCGGGTTGTCACAATAATATTTATAGAAGTGTACCCTAGATGTCTTATTGAATTTTCTTCATAGGAACCAACAGATTCATTATCCTTTTTCTTAAGTTCAAGGAGAATCTCCTCCATTTTGTTAGAAAAATACAAGGAAATTACTTATTAAAGACTAATTTCCTGAACTCTTTCCATTCTATGGAATAAATTTTAACTATTAGCCTCATATTTTTGGCAAGATTCCAAAATTGATCAGCTTCAACTTCTATACAATAGACTGTAAGGATAACATTATCATATTTAGACATTGTAGAACTGAAAAATATATTTTCAGTGGTACTGATCCATTGGTCAACCACTAATTAATCAGAAGACCTGCGGAATGAAGGTGGACGCTGCCTATTGAAGGACTCAATAGAATGTTGCTCCCCCTTTTTCTCATTTGGAGTCCTGCATGACTCATAGATTGGGATATTTGTGTGAGAATTACTACAATATTCCTCATTCCATCTCTCATAACATGTGGTTTCTCAAGAGGAAAATCATTTAATTGACTATTGAATATATCATTATGGTGGTTCCTTTATGTTCCATTCATTGACTAAAACAAAGAATCATAGTGTGACAAACAATAATCATAATGGGAAAACCATATAATAATGAATAAAATTTCAATTTTATAAAATTTAAATTATATCTAATGTTATTCATGGCCTTTTCTAAAACACTAGGATTTTAACCTATACTTAGACATTTCCTTGGGGTTATTACTAAGGGTTTCTCATCCTATATTCCCAAGGTTAAATATACATTTCTTATGATACCAACTATAGAGACATTTACTTTACATACATTGATATTACTTCAATATAGAAGTATATTCATTACAACTCATAATAATGATGCAATATTACTATATAGATATAGTGTCTTTAGAAACTAGGAAACAAAAACAACTTGTTCATAAAACATATACGTTGTCCCCCACTTATAGCTCCCAAACTAGAGTTCTTTTAGATGTATCGTACTTGTTACCATTCTTCATGATATAGGGAAAGGAAACATATGGAAGGGTGAGCTTAAATTCATAACATGTATAAAAATGGAAATATCAATCATATCAAAATCATATGACCTAAGAATATAACATTTGGATGTTTTATCATGAATATGAAATTTCATGAAAACTTGTAATGGGATAAAAGTTTATAAGAATTAGTGAACATTTTCCTAAAAGTCATGATATAAGTCATTATGTTTTGTTTAATGCATATAAGTATATCATATCACTTTATATTAGTCAAGGATCATTCAAAAGACCATTATAGCCGACAATTTCCATCACTGAATCAGGTTTACATTCTATTCCATATTCATATTACTGATCCAGATTTACTTGTCATTCCATTAATTTCTATTTAATGATATAAAAATCTTTAAAAAATACCTTTTAGAGAGATATAGGTCCCAATCTTCTCATAATGAAATCATTATTATGTGTGCCATAAAAACAAAAATCATTCATCATAGGATAACCCACAAATTAATGTGGGTTTTTTTAACATCATTCCATCATAACATAATCCATATAAAATATCATTCCATAATTAACTCAATCAAATCATAGTAATATTAGGAATATAAACACAACCCTATTTAAATAGAATCGCCTTATATAGAAAATAATTTTGATAAAACAATTGAAATTAATTATTAAGGAAAATATCTATTCTTCTTCAAAAACATTTTATTTTTTCAAAAATAAAACCAAATTATAAAAGAAAATAATATATTTAAAGATAAACAGAAAATTTAATAAATTTATATTCATGGAAAAAGGTTTGATAAATATTTAAAAATAAAATCATAACATATAAGTTAAAAAAAACATTGTCCTCGTACTTTTGCCGGAAAAGTCAAAAAGTAACTCGTAGCAAATAACAAAAAAATATTTTTTTCATACCATTTGATACAAACATACCAATGAGTGAAAATCACTTTAAAAATTGTATAAGTATATAAATAATATTACATACTTTTGAAAAATTTAATTAAATGATAAATATAAACTAGTAAATACTTATGTATAAACAATCTCAGATATTAATGAGATTGAAAAATTATCCCCTGCAATAGATTTGATATCCTTTGTATGTATTTAATCCTCCTATATAATAATTAAAACAATGTTATTAACTTATTCTCGAATCATATTAATTTTTGTTATATCATATATGATCATATTATCATCCTTTTGTCATTAACATTTCATTGTCACTCGTTATTCAGATATTAACTTCTTTATGGTCTTATTAGTGTTTTGCAGAAAAAGTTCATGTACTAATTCTATGGTATTAGTTATATCATTTATATAATTAAATTAATATAACATATAACATATTTATTAATTACATTCATGTGTATAATTGTTTCTTAACTAAGATCATGTATAATGAATCACATCGCATCATAGAGACGGTAGGTCGTACGTACGCACGAACGATGATATAATTCCCATAATTTTTGAATGGTATAGAAGTGTATGGTGTATAATATTTCAAAATTAGTAACATGTGATAATAATAAGATAGAGTTATTATTTCCATCATTATACCCATCCATGTAAGGTGGGGGTGAAAAGTAGATTACATCACGACATGGAGATGGTAAGTCTTACGTACGCATGTGTGGTGGTTCCATATTTAATAGGATGGATTGAAGCTGTAACATAATGATTTCATAGTTATAATAAAGTATCATTATATTAGTGATACTTAAGTAGTTACTTTATAATGAAACCACTAATGAAGATGGATTATATAAAGAAAGATGTTTGTATGATTATGTAGAAGAGAGTGCCTCTTCCTAAATGTGCTTTCTCTAAATATCTTCTTAGAGTTCTAGAGTTGGTCTTTGAAGATGGCCATTACGTCTAGAATATAAATAGGAAAGTTGATAAGGAAGAAGTTTTCGTGTAGTAGATCTGGAAGGCTCAATGTGAATTGAAGAAGATTGGGGGAGGTTCCCTTTTATAAATGATATCATGGGAACTTTTGGAAACTCCATAAATAATAATTTATAGTAAAATCAAATCCTACCCAAAACATGAAGAATTTCCAATTTTGAAGATGAGATAAAATATTTTTGTAATATCATTAACCAATATTTTTTTGACAATTATTTTTGTCAATATAATCCTATTCTAATTAATTAACACTTAGTTAATCTATTTAATATTTAATTATGGTAACCAATAACTCTATATTAAAGGGTAAAATATTTACATATTTAATATAACATAGCCATAAATAAATAAATTAAATCATTTATTACAATATAATAATTATTATATAATTTTTAAAAATTAATAATGGGTTTTATGTAATTTAATAAGACATTATTTTGATAAACAACCAATGGTATCAATTTTGACACTATTCAATTCATTGATTTGTAAAAATTATTAATATAACAACATAACATCAAAACGAAAATTTTATTCTATTCCTAGGATGTCAAGGTATTATATATAATTCATTAAACATGTTAATTATACATAATTATATTTACATTAATTTATTTTAATTACATTTATTTGATATTTCACTTAATAAAATAATTACAACAACAATTTTGTTTAATTATTTAATACGCTTATTTGTTGAATAAAAATTAAAAATAAAATACTATGATAAATATAAATCTACTGTATATAATAATAATACTTTTAGTAAAAAATTTCTTGATGAATAATCTCACATTTAAAATTTTTTATTTATTAAATTATAATGGTGAAAAATTGTACATTACATTAAATAAAATAATATAAGTGTCACAATCCCTTCACTAAGGATCTAAATGGACAATAACTCGATCCTATAATTAATAAATGTTAGATATAGTTGATAAATAATATTTGGTTAAGTTTTTGGTTCTTTTATTGGGTTTTTTTATTTTAATAAAAATAATATTATTGATTTTTCATCTATTAAATAAATTCTTCATGATTAATGTACAAGCTATTATGGAAATTACTTATTGCCTAAAAATTTCAAATAAATTACCATGATAAAGGAAAATATTATATATCTCAAATTATAATTTATAATTGAAATTATATTTATTATAAACATCTATTAATAATGATTTAGTTTTAAAAATTCGAGTGATGCATATTGACCTTTTCTATAAGTAAAATTAATTAAATGTCCAAATCTCAACCTAGTTGATTAAAATGTATACCAATTCAACTCAAGGATGATTTTGGTCGAATAAAACTAATACAATGATATTAATAAAAGTGTTTGGTAAATTTTATAATAGTATTCTTACCCGTAATTACCTGGTTTACCCTTTTACCGTATTAATAAAAATTACTTAAGTTACTATTCATAAAGACCAAAAATAAAATAAATCTATTTAAATAATTTGTACATAATGATTACAAATATGGAATTGATTTTTAAAAATTTTAAAAATATAATTTTCAGTGATTAATATAAAATTAATCTGGTTGTCAGAAATATAGAACGGGTTTTAAAAGCTAAAAATTGAAAAATATTGAAATGTTATTACATCTGAATTTAATGTAAAATTATTTCTAATGATCTAAATTGTATAGAATTATAAAAACATATTTTATTTATACTTTATAACCATTCAATATTATTATTTATTCATGCAAATTATTTCAATGAAAAATCTTATTTACATCAAATAGAGTGAATTTTTATTATTTATCAAAACTTAAGTTACGAGAAACATATCAGCAATTCATCCAAAGTAAATTTTTATACCCCACATGAAAAGAACATAAATATTTTATAATATATAAACTATTAATGTGTCAAAATATTAATTTAAAAGGGTTTCTCTTTTCATATTGCTAAAAGTACACTAAAAATAGAGGTTTTTATACATCAAATTGGGTTTATTCAAACCCTATGACTAAAATATCTATTGGATGAATATAATTTTTTTTATTATGTGTATAAAATATATATCTCATTTTTTTATTTACCAATATAAATTCACCGAAAAATTAATAAATCAAATAGATTTATATGTTTCATAAATAATTGGAAGCCAATGAATTCAAAATTAATTTTCATAAGTTAGTTATTCTTGTCCCAACTAACCTAGCAGCTTGGGTATATTAGCAATTTTATTATAATAATGTATTGTGGTCCATTTAAGCTCACAATTTCATGCAATCAATGCTACATAATAATTTAAATTATTTAATGAAAATATTTCATAAAAGCATATAGTTGATACAAATATCTCCTCACATCAATAGACCTTTGTGAAATAGGTACACACACATCAATATGCACCAAATCAAGCACTCTTGTGGACATTTAATCTTTTTCAATATATGTATTTAAAATTATCTTCCTTTTCAGAAAATAATCATATGTATGTGTACGATCCCCTGATAAATTTGGGAGGTCTCGAGTAGCATCACATTTCACCTGATCTTTTGAGGACATTTGGATGAAGTGACCAAGATGTTTATGCCATAACATCTTTTTTTCATCCTTGGACAGAATGAACATATCCTCTTCTCCTTATAAAAGTTAGATATTTTCGTTTCTATAATTTCCCTATAAAACATCTATTTTATCCTTTACATTGATGACACATAAATTATTTGAAAAGATTATGGCTTGACCGGAGTCACATAGTTTACTGATATTTAGAGAATTATCATTGAGGCCTTTAACAATTAGTAATTAGAATGTCTCTTGTCTCTTCCCCAAGATATGTATTTTCATGATCCAAGATCTTTAGTCCTTAAAAATTACCAAATATTATGATACCATCCTTATCATAATATATTCCGGTCACTAGATCCTTATTTACTATTATATAATAAGTGCATCCACTATCGATGATCCTTATTCTAGTTTGATCTGATAAATTGAATTCAATCTCTACAGCCACTATGACTTCATATCTCTTATTTGTTAACCATGTTTCTTGAATCACGCCAGATATTTATTGATTTTCATTATCTTTTTTGGTGTGTGGTGGACTGACATTCTTTCTAGAACTAAAAATCGATAATTCATTTTCATCTCATTTATTGATACATTTCATAACTGATTGTGAACAAATTCAGTATACTTCAGCACATTCCTCGTTATTGTTGATGGACATTATCATAACATGTGTCTAAATCCCCCTCACCTACATGATTTACCATATAATCATGTCCTTCAAAATCGATCCCTGTATTGCTGCCTCTATTTGAATTACTCTATTTGATACCTCTTTGTAAGGGAACCGACATTTTTTGAGTGTCCCATATTTCCACAAAAATATTATCTAATTTAGTGTGCATTCCTGTGTTTTATAACTACACTTATAGTTGTCCCTTGGGTTCTCTGAATCTTCTAATTCTTCTTCATACACAAATCAATCATCAATCTTGGAGTGGGTTGTTGTAGTATAATATCAACTATTTCGGCTTTCTATTTTCAATAAATTAACATAAGAACCATCTAATTTAGATATGACCATTGATTTTGTTATTTTGGACCTCTACTATCCACCTTCATCTTATATGTTTCCTAAATTTTCTTCTTTCCCAATTTCGTGACAAAAGTTAAAAGTTTTTTATAATCCATAGAACATCATTATAGGATAACATGTTTTTCTTCACGTTCTTCAATATTTTCTATTTGAAATATTCTATTGTTAATCCAACAATTGATTTCCTTTTTCTGTTCTTCAATATTGATCTTCTACTCAACAACCTTTTTTGAGCTATCTAACTTTGATGACGTTAGTTTTTCAATTTCTTCATTTAGATCAGACTTCTCTTCTTCCTACAAATTCATATAATGTTTGGAATCATGAACCACCTTTTTTTAATTTCTTTGATGTCTAAACATCTAACTATTCAAGATCATCTTCTAATTCAACTGGCATCTCAACTCATCCTTCAAAATATTCTACTTCATTGTTTCTTTCTACCTTTGTTTTGGAATTTTCCAAAACCTCCACTATAACATCTGCTCTATGATCCTTATATTCCCCCCACTCTTATACCTTATATTATTCTAAACATTCAACATATATTGAGAGTAGATTCTTATTTTTTAAGTTATTTATGTTAGTACTTCTCTTACATTTTACATTGGCTGAATACATAGTTTAAGGAATTTCATCAATGTCTTTATCATCATTTTCAAACAACATAGGAAACTTTTCTACAAATTGTCCCATATTTCTAATTAAAAATCATGCTAGTAGTTGTTTACATTTGATATTTACAGTTCCTTTTTTCAAATTTGAAGAGAGAAATGAAATTCCATAATCCAAATTGTCTTCCTTCTGATTATCTTCAACACATAGATTCTTTATGTCCTTTAATTCCACTTACATGGACTTCCCCTTTTACATAAGATCATTATAATCATTTCTCATTTCATATGAAACTAGAGAATGTTCATGTTATTAAATGTTAGATCCATTAAATCATTATCTTCCAATATAGAATCCTTAACATTTAACCGAGTTGGATTTTTTTCTCATGATTTTTTGACAATCATTATATCTTCAACAGTCATTCCGAGACCATGCATGTATTCCATGAAAACATTCACTTTATTAATGAATATATCAATATAAACATTATGTTTCATTCTATGATCCTGATATTTATTCCATAAATGCTTCATCTTTTCTTCTCTATCTTTTTAGTCACACTCATAGATATTCAGCAACTTTTCCCCCATAGCATGTGATAATTTTCATGACATAACCATTGTATATATTTCATTTAATAAAGATCCACCTAAAGAATTGAACTTTTTAGAATAAACATCTAAATCCCTTCTATCATATCCTGATAAAGCACCACTATCAATATTGGCTGATATACCATGTGTGGCTTCTATAAATACTTCAATTCCTAATGATCAAAAGTAGTGTTTCATATTATTATTCCCAAATTTAATATTGTTTCTATTAATTATAAAATACCTTAATGGTTGAAAACCTCCATTACTTATTCTTAGAGAGAACAACTGACTATTATATTTTATGATCTGATACCAAATGTTATCCCAACTAGGTTAAAAACTCTGAGAGTGGGTGAATCAGATTATGACAGATTATAACTACTGCCCCTTAAAATATTATTTAATTGATAATCAAAATTCGTATCTCTCTCTATTTTCCATATAAATATATGATCAAAAATTAAATCATGCATGATACAAAGTAATTTTAAATTAGTTCCCCTTGACAGGGATACATAAAAAATGCATAGTATGTAAATGTTTTGATTGTATGAAATATAATATGTCTCACTATCAAGAATGGTTGTTTTGGATAGTTCTCATCTATACCCAGGATCACTAAATATACAAGATTTATGGTTTTCTGATAACATTACCAATATTCCTTCGTTATTTCTCTTCTTCTGGCTCATTATCAGTGCAAAGGATCTTCATTTTCGTCTTCCTTTTCTCACCGATATTGGAAGGTATCCAGACAATGTTTATTGACATATATGTCAACTAATTATTGAAAAATAATTCTTCTTCAATTGTAATTAGATTAAATGTTAATTCCCTATCTAGTTTTCTCTTTCAGCCATGTAAAAACGCCAAGATTCATCACTTCCACTGTCTATAAAACTAGAATTGACTTCTCTATATAGTAGACACAACAACCACCTCTAATTTATATATATCATTAGGTGATACCATGTCTCACCTTGATATATTCCCCTGATGAAAAACCCATGTTCCATGAGCCATCCCCAAGCAATTTTCACATACCCCTAACACCTTGCATGAACCATGGTACCTTTGCGCGAATCCCTGACACCTTATTCGAATGCCTGTCACCTTTTTTGATAACCCCATAGATCCTTGAAAAAACCCCTAAAACTTTTTTGTAAACCCCTAGCACATTATACGAGCTCCTAGAGCCTTTTCACGAGTAATTGGAACCTTGTGCGAACGCCAAGAGACATTGCGCCAACCCCTGACATCTTTAATGAACCCCTAAAGCCATTGCGGAAACCCATAACACCATGCGGGAAGCACTGGAGCCTTTTCACTAGTCCCATTCCATGAAAGTCTCTTCCTTATGTATGTTATCATGATTCCTCTTTGAGGAATCCACTTTCACTCTTTTCATAAAACCTTGTTCATATCATACAAAAGTCGTATACGATTTCCATCACATATACTCCTCCTTTGTGAACCTTTGTTGTGAGATCTCACCGTGAGTCTCTTCTCTGGATGAGCTTCAAATAAATCTTTTAAGAAAAAATTCATTAATCATTAAGGATGTCTCTTGGGGTATTTATAGATTAGTATACAATTCCCTAATTCTAAATATCATAGAAAACTATCCACCTAATTAGTATCATGTTCTCTTCAAGATCCAGGTACCTGATTTCCTCATGATTCACATGAGATCTGGGTACGGGTCCTCTTTCAAATTCCTATATTTTCAATAGTCCTAAATCATCATTCACACTTATTGTTTTCAAAATTCCATAATCTAAATTCACATTTTTAAGGGGTCTTCGGTTATCATTCTCACATTGCGTGATTGTTTGACACCAACCATATTCACACACTGAGGACCCCAAGCACGAGTCATGATGGCTCTCGATGAACCCATAACATGAGTCCCAAAGGTAATAATTCATTTCCTAAGATCTACAGTGACTGTGAACCCCTTCCATAATCTCCATATTTTTCTTTATTTTCACATTATTTCATTGGTCCTCTTGGCACAACACAAAACCCTTGCGCATGTGCTATTGGTGTGGGGTGAACCCCTAGTGCGAGTCTGGTTGGTGCTATGTGAACCCCAAAGACAATCATATGCGTTACGTGAGATCTCACCCTAAGACTCAAACTCAATCACGCACAATCATATAAATTTCATTATTTTTGTCTACCAAATATTTTCATGACTTATCATGAGTTCCAAATACAACTATAAGGGTCACGTGCGATCACATTGTGAAATCATTTAGGCACTCCTTCGCCTTAGACTCAAATTCAATCACATGCAATTTGGTGATTGTCAATGTTGTTGTACTGCATGGTTTTTTGTGACCCATCACGAGATCCAAAGACACCCTTTTGTGTCACTCTATATCTTCTTACACTTTTTGAAAACCCAAAATAGTCTACAACCTCAAACATTTTCAACAAACACAATAAACCCAAATTCACCATCAAGTGATATTTTTAGAAAACATGAATCCTATCGAGAATCGATGACCTAAGTTTGGATGTGGTGCTGGATATTCTCCAAGACTAGGTGGATGAGTCTGCTTTGGGATGAACACTATGGTAGTGGCTACTAAAGTCTTTTTGTGGTCGTGTACCTGTTCTTGCGTAGGAACTGGGTGCCATGGGATCCCATGGTTATTGTTATTCCCTATAAGAAGATTACCATGTGACCGCAACTTAGATTTTCATGCCTAGAATATTATACTATTATCTTAAGGGTCCTACTTTTCAATACCTTTGGCTATCCACCCCCTCGTTTTTGGTGTATGGGCACTATTGAAGTTGGGGAATTCTATTTTAGTGATGAACTAGCAAAAGCATTACCTGGTCCCCTAATTCTACCAGAGGTTATAACATTGCAGGATTCCATATCTATAGGGATATGTTATTCCTAGTGGTAGAAAAATGTAATGATGCTTACTTTCCCCATCCTCAAATTTAGATGTCTAACATGGCTTTAGATATGAGTTTTCGAAGCATCGCAATGTAATATAGGCTAGCGTGTTTCAGATTTGCACTGTGCTTTTCTAGTTTGGGATTTCGAGCCATAGAGATAATAGATAGTTCGAGTTAATAATAGATTATACTTATTCTTTAATGGTGGGACTCATATCTTTGTTACAGGAGACATCAATATTTGAGTCTCTGATGAGTATACCACATTTTCAGGTGTATTTATGGAATGAACTCATTCTATAGCTCATCTGGTATCACATAACTAGATGTAGCGAGGTTCCAGAACATAATGTTGAGGTTGTTTCCAAATATATCTATCCATATATTGATGTTAGCTTCTTCATCACCATATATAAATGTCTCCATCTAATCATAACATAGAATATGGATCTGATGGTATCCTACTAATGGGAATGGAGTATTTCTAGTATTTGATGGGGAACCTATACAGTTGACCCCAGTGTTTTGAGTAACACTTTGTACAAGGGTTTCAGGGCTTGGTTCATTTCTCTATATAGAGGCGTCTGGATAGAGGTAGGATTTCCTTAACCATGTGAGATATCACCACTAGGAGCATGGACAGGGTGGATTTCAGGAGTAGACCACCTTGGATCTATCTCTAAAATTCCATGAGGATTACTATCATTATAATGAATTCTTTCAGCATTGCCTTTGATAGAATATTCAACAGACCCCTGTTCTGTTGAGAATGTGGCTAATATCCCTCAAGGACACTGTCTTTGAGCAGATTATGAATATGGGTCATGTTCTGCATCATGGTCAGAATATGTTGACAAACCTTTTGTGATTTCATAGGGATATGATCTAGTTTTGTGATGATTTTCACAACATGCATATAACCATCATGCTCCATGGTATTATGATCCCACTATTGAGATGCTATTAGAATATTCTAATAATCTATCTCAATATTGACTAGGATATGAGCCCATCATGGGACATGTTCCATTCCAACTTGGTGAGCCTCAGTCATGTTGGGATTATGAGTCTTTTATTGAGACTTTGGGATATGAAACTTATTTTTCTTAGTATGAGTATGTGTCGTGACCATGTAATGTTAAACTGTCACCTAGCGAGCCGATGTTGGAACAAGAATATAATATTAGTATGAATATGAATTCCCCATAATAATATGTCGATGTACCAATGGAATGGGAAGAGTATGAGACTCCTCTTATATTGTCTACATATGATGCAAGAATCGTCGTTATTTATCAGAAGTGGGGATATGTTCATTTCTTCTGTGACCTACTGGAATATGTCTAGAAGATTCACTAATAGGAATGTGATACTTTCCCAAATATCGTGCCTTTCTCACCTTGTTGTAATTATCCATAAAGTGGGTATGTGCCTAATATTATGCATTTGATGTATGCTGGTAGACTTCTTTGATATGAATATGATCCCACCCTAAGTCTTGGGCCCCTCTAACATGGTTATCCTTAGCCAAAATGGGGATGTCAACCTAATCCTGGGCCATTGTATTAGGCTGATGGACTTCTTCGGCGGCATGTGCCCCTATCCTGAGGCATGTGACACTCTCACCTGGTGGTCCCTAGTTAGAAACAGTGTATGATCCTATTCTGATGCCTCTCTATTCATCAAAATATGCTGATAATCCTCCTCTGTGTTACAAATAATGCACTAATTCTCTGATACAACCACTTGATCGTGATGATCAAAGAGTTGTGTTGTCCCGGATGTTAGTATAATAGTATGTTCTTGTCCCTTTATCTATAACAGTGCCAGAATATTCCAGTGGATCTCTTCAGTAGATGATAAAATACATTGGCACATTAGAAATGTGTGTGCATGGATATAAGCCTACACTATCTATGTATACATTATCCGTAGATAGATATCTTCGATCAAAGTGGGGATATGTGACCACTTCTATCCTCCTTGATCCATTGGAGTATGATGATGGGATTCATACACTAGGGTAGAAGTATGAGCCTCCCCTATGCCTACTACAGGAATATGCCCACATACATATTCTCAGCCAGTATGAGTATGAGCCTGTTTACTAGTTCCAACAATATTTTGTTGTTAGGCATCATCTGTAGGAGCGGGTCTGTGAGACCACTTTTGGATGGTTGTGGGAATATTCTCATAGACTTTTTTTGAGTAAACATGAATGTGATCTTACTTACTGTTTCTTACAAAATTATACCAGAAGGAATCATTGTAAGGAGAATGAATATGATCGATCTCATGAATGCCGAACTCCCATGTCCTTCTATGAGTCTTTCGTAGAGCCCATGAATAGGAATTATCAGCGGTTGTGTGTCCTATGGTACCCCCAGAAGAAGACTAATGGGTAGTAGTGGTATGATGCTGGATATTTTGTTTAGAAGCTACCCACATTAACATAACCTGAATTGGAAGGGAGCCATATCTTTGTTCCGGGTATACCTTCGTATGATACTAAAGGGGGTGGTCGTTATACTTTGTGGATAAGATCCAAAAGCAGTTATTTATAGCGAAGAGGTATACTAGATTAGCATCAACCTTTGCCGAGAAATGTAGAATTGATGGCTGATGTTCCGGGGGGATTTCATGGGAAACCTCCATGGTTGGGATTGTACAATATCATTGATACTCTTGGAACATCATATTAGTCACATACTGCTGAATTCATTGGGTAAGAGATATTTCTTTATGACACAGAGAAGTTTTAGTAGAAGATGAGTTACCATAAATAATTCTTAAAGATGATGGAATTTTCTCATATTGGGATGTTTCAATCATGGAGAAAAATAGGAAGAAGGTTACCAATCAGTGCTATATTTTAGTCATGGAAATTCTCGGTCAGATATGCATGGTTAACAAAATTTTTATATATTCCGATTATATCCGTAAAGATCACGTGGACTTGTTAGAATGAGGATATACTTATTAGAATTTTAGTTTATAATTCTCTTACAACATTGTTTAAATATATGGCTTTCAAAATAATGTTTCCTAAGATATTCATGATGATCCTATCATCATTTTTTTTATTTAAGGGGATTGAAACATGGCTTGACAGATTGTAGCCCATTCATTTGTTATTTGATAGATTCATGTCAGGTTCACAATTTTTGATTCAGAAATATTTGGATGGGGAACATGGAATGAGATATCCATTGATGGTTTTATTATGGGGTATTTAATTTCCTCATTCAATCATGCACATCAGGGATTCCATTTGTTTCTACTTCCCTAGAAATATCTAACAGTTCCCTTATCTAAAGCTCGGTATCAAACTTCTTTTCAATGTTTGAAAACTATCTAGGTTTTTTGGACCAATTACTCTTGGGGAATCACATTGGTCAACAGTATGGGAGGTTTGGCACATCACAACATTATGGGGGAATTTTTCCAACTCTGAGGCTCTCTTATAGTTTAAAGGTATGTTCTAGAATCCCTTCATAGTCCGGATATGAGACCAGTTACCTAAATGACATGACAATAGGTCGATGAACTTTTATATGAAAAAGACTGGGATCTCCTAGTTGTGTCCATCTCTATATATTTGAGGTTCTTTCTAATTCTCCTGTAACATGTGGTTGTTTATATGAGGAAGCCGTAAAACCTAGTGCCTTAGAATATTTCCCCATATTCAAAGGTGGTAAATATTCTGGGGATGGGAATGATCCAATATAAAAAATCCTACACATCATGGTTGTTGCATGAATCAAATACCTTGTAGTTCATTTGACCCATCCAGTTCACTGTCAAGATAAATGACTTATATGGGTGCTCTAAGACACCATGAATTCAAGATAGAATCCCAAGGGGACATCCTACGTATCCCATCTTTGGCATGGAAAAGAGTCATCATAGTTCGATTTATATTGGAGACTATACACTAAGTAATCCCTACACCATTATAGATGTTGATAGTGAAGATGGTATGATCATTGCTACCTCCAAACTCCATGTGATTTATGCTTGTTGTGAGGGGTAGAAAGTGATAAATGTTGTTTCTTTGGATAAAAGGGAATGGATGATGATATTTAATAATAATATCAATATGGATCTCGAACCTCGGGGAGTGGTAGCATATGTATTCTGAAAAAATTAATGAATCATAGTCGTCGTAGCTTCTTTTTTTCAGGACTTACACACTGAGGTTCACTGGATCATGGAGATTTATGAGGCCTAATGAGGATCTTATAGAATCCACCTAATCTGATGTGATATATGTTTGGTGTGAGAAATAAGGGATATAAGATGATTAACCTCATGGAATGTGGATACATGACATATGTATTGGGACAATCATTGGGGTGTTTTTCATAGATATCATGACTTAGGATTGTGTCTTATGTGTCTCAGTTTTTGTACGAATATATGTTCTTATATATAATATATGTTTTGAATTTACACGCTGAGATTTCCATGTCATTTGGGTCTTGCATGGTGAGGATGGGATATGTCATCGAGTTCTGGGATGCCATGGGGACATGGGCTTATTGTCTAGATGGTATCTCGTGACCCAATTAACATGTCATGGAAGCCATCACATGACCTTTCTGGAAACATTTGAAGGTGTCACAAGAGTAAATGTTGCTAGTCTGAGGGATTTCATGTATCTTGTATGACATTTCCATAATTTATCATGAGACCATTCCGACATGTCTGGTGGTAATTTTGAATCTCAACTGACTTGCCCAGGGAGTGCTACGAGGTCATGATTGTTAGGTCAAGGTTATTTAACAAGACTTGGCTCACATGAGCGGTCATCATTATATGATTTGGAAAATGTTTTTTAGGGATATTACAAGTCTAGGGTGATAGACCCAAGGGGTCATAAAAAACAAATTGGTTTCCATGGGAGAGTCGTGTGAATATTTTTGACATGTTTGGAGTATTCCATATAGTGCAGGTTTCATAACGAAGGAGTGTCGCGAGATCTGGGTAACGTGACCTGATGATTTTGCATATCATTAGATGAAACATAAGAATATCATATTGGGCAATGATCACATGTCTCTATTAGTCCTTCTTCCTATGATATTTTTTCTCACCCGTAAAATTTCAAATACAAGAGTTTTGTTTAGTTCTAGTTGCATTGAATATAGCATGATGCAGGGGGGTTGTGGAATGTCTTTCATATAACCCACGAGATGGCCTTCACATGATATATGGATGATAACATGATGTGATTTATCCATTTTTCAGGACTGATCAGGCTACCACCCGTTATATTACCATATATAAAGTCGACCAATCACAAGATCGCTCTAAAATGTTTGTGGATGTCGATAGACAAATCCTACAGAGTTTGGGTGCTTAGTCAATTGAAAATCCCATTCTTTATTTATGTTGAAGTGGGAAATTTAATTGAATATCCCACATAGATAATATCTTATTTGTGTAGTGTATCTGATGTGAGTTTAGGTTGGAGCCAATGAAGGGGCCAGGTGCCACGTGGTTTCACGAATCTCTACTATGGTCTTCTTTTAGCACATCACCTGAATTTCAGTGATCCCATATCTCATCTGTCAGTGTTTCTTTTATCATATTATTGTATGATTATTGAGGCCTTGTTTCTTTATGATTTCATCTTGTAGAAACACCATGTTATCACGTCGAGATGTCCAAGGGTCTTTATGAGATCTAAATACCAATTGGAAGAATCTCACAAGACCTTGGGTGAAATGTCATGGGGTCTCACATGATAGAATTGCGGGAGCACACAGTGGTTCACATTCCTTTCACTAACCACGATAACCTCTCTCCTCATCCCTTTTGATCATGTTTGTTTTTCTGTGTAGAGTTTGGGAGTTATGGGAGATTTCATGTTTGTGGTCAATAGTATTTATTCTATTTTTAGAGATGTGTCGCATGAACAATATGGGTCGTAGGGGGGGGGGGGTGCATGATCAATCCATGAAAAAATCTATCAATTTTTTCTTTGAGTGCCACACATTTTTTCAGACACACCTGAGGAATTCCCTATAGCGAGGCTTACAAGATAATGAGCTTTCACAAGACCCAATAGATAGGTTATCGGGAACTCACGATGTCTTTTAGTGCTCATTGCATGCCCTTCCATGACCAAGAATGTTTTTGGGTCTTCCCTTTTGACCCCATTTGTTTTATTTTACAAAGGGTTAATATTTTTTGAGTTTTCGTGAGTAATGACTATGATTTTTAGACAGTTTCTTGATGATATCTCCCCTGAGGAATATGGTTCATATGGAGAGTGTGCAAGCATGTAGTGGATATTTCTATCCGTCTGTCCTTAGAGCACCGCAATGATTTTCAAATACTGCCTAGAATTTCTATGCATTGAGGATGACAAGGTAGATGGATTTAGTGAGTAATGATGGACATGTCTCCAATGACTCATGTTGTATTAAGGGGATCATCACATGTCATTCATCGATCATGAATACATCTCGCATCCTCCTCATTATCTCATTCATTTTATTCCACAGTGTTTCGGAGGTTATTTGAGTTTTCTTAGATAATACCGAGGTATTTTATTCATCCCATTGATGATTCAGAGCATTTGATTTGAAAACAATGGGGGTATCCATATTTGGAATGTAATTATATTTATCATCAAAGGATTTCAATAAATATTTCAAGAACTTTTCAATGGTAAACCATGCAGCATGGGGGCACTCATTCAACTACCATAAAGAGGCCATTAGTTTTTTGGAGAGCCTTTGCATGTGCCGAATGACTCGTTGATGGGGGCTTTCCAGGAAATGTTTTGAGTTATGCACTTTGATTGAATACTTTTCATGACCATGAAATGGTCATGTGATCACATCTCATTTATAGAATCATGTGATCCATGGGTCTTGTCCATCCTCTTTTCCATTGATTATTCTATAAAAATAATACTCATATTTAGGTATTAAATTTTTATTCATTTTGATAATGTTAATTTTACGAGCAGCGACAATGATTTTTATGTATGAATTTTCTAAGATAATAATATCAAAACTTTTAGGTTAGGTACGAGAATAGGTTTCCTTTTATATGTGAGGGGGTGACACGCGTGAAATTTCTTAAAATATTTCAATAATATAAGGCAATGTTCTTGTACAAGTTTCCCTAAATGCACATGTACATGAATATAGGATAAAATAGTCTAAATATATTCTTAAAATTATAATCATATAGTTTTTGGATACATTAATACACTTATCTCTTATTTTAATCCCCTAGTAAACCTATTTAAAGCTTAACTATAGTGATTCTTTCTACTATTTTCACTATTCAATTGGGACAAAAAAAATTTGGAAACCTGCTGCATTATATTAATTATTATAATTAAAATATATAATACATTCTCGTATGTTATATTTATATAATTTATCTAATATAATTTTATATAATTACTAAAATGGAAACGAATACACATTCTTGAAAAATGCATATTTAAGAAAAAAATGAATTCACATCAATTCCTTGTATTATAAAAACCAACAAATGAATTTTAAAAAAACATGACTGAATATATAATATATAAATTTCATTAAAATAATTAATAAATATAGACTAAATTTATATATTAATATATAGTCACATTACTTGCACAAAAAGTATTTTCGAAAGAAAGAAAACCCAAAAATGAAATAATATTAAAAAATATATAAGGTTTATTCCTAAATAATTAATCATATTTTATATTATTAAATGTGAAATATATTATATTAGTATAAAATTCATAATATAATTTAAATTTTAAATCATGAGATGTAACCATTTTTACAGGAAAATTGTATTTTCATTATTCGTAGTAATATAATTATTTTTGGAAAAATAAAAAAATCAACAAAATATTCTAATTAAAAAACATATTTAAAAAATTATTATTGTTACATAAAATAATATTAATATTAATGATATAAATTAATTACATTGTTCAAAAAAAACTTCAAAAAAACCATATGTGAAGTGCACATATTTTTAAGCATAAATTGAAAATACTTAAAATTGAGTAATTATTTATGGTGCATAAGTAAATACATTTTAATTGTCTAAAAACATTTATAATTTTTCCAATATTTTTTCATTACTATTATAATCTAGTAATTTAATTTCTAGGTTCTAATGTTTCATTTAAATACCATCATTTTAATTATATATCATTACTCTCTTAATGCTCAGTATTTCATGTTCATAAATCCATCAAGTTTCATATTATTTTAAACTAATTTTCTAGAGTTTTAATGATATTAAAAGAAAAAAAAATGTAATAATTTTGATAAAACATACTGATACAGTAATGAAAAATAAATTTGATGAACCATGAAAATATAAATATATGATTCGTAAAGAAAATCCTTGAAAGCAATTGAAGAAAGAGGTCATCGTAAAAAAATTAAAAAAATATACATTCAAAATTATTTAATATACTATAAAATTTAATAGAAAATGAAATAAACAAGTCATAGATCTAAGGATTTTTATTCTTATAGAATAATTTGAAAACATGAAAATGGATTATAAATATTCTTAACTAAAGAGATGAGGCATGGTCTTCTCTTCAAATAACGATAATTTTTTTTTTAAATTTTGAACTAAACAGTAGTGAAATGTTAGTTGGAAATATAAACCAAATAAATAACAAGCAGAAAATAAAATAAATTGAGTTCATAAAAAACTGTTTTTAGGAAAAAAAGGGGCTTAGGAACCCTAATAGGTTGGGTGAATAAGGGTATGTATATTATTTTGAATCATTTTCCTTCCCTACTAATTATAGACATGTTTATCATAATAGTCACTTAATTTTATCATTAATTATTATATTGATCTTATCTATTACAACTTTATCAGATGGTAATTCATAAAATGTAAAGTATACATGAACGCACAATAGCATAAGTATTTTCACCTGGTTCACCCTCACTAGGAAATGTTTAAGGAGAATATGACAAAAATGTAACATTGTACCAAATACACTAAATCTCACAACCAATACATGGTTCAGTGTGGAAACATAGTCTATCCTTGTTCACATCCATTCACATTTCTAAATTTCATTACTCTCTCATCTGATGTTTTCTCATTGCTCTTTCAAATGATTCTTCTGTTATTTTGAAACACCTCTATATTAATTCCCACATGAATATTCGATTATGTCTATTTTTTACCTATTAGATGAAATACACATAACCTCATAGAATTTTTATTGTGGAGAGTCCTTTTCTGAACAAATTTTAATCCTTCACATACTGTCTTAACACCTTCTTGCTACCATCGCACTGCATAGAGTCGGTGCTTCGTATATGGTCATTAATTCACATACTATCATTGACTCATGTATAATATATACTTATAAATCTATAGTTTCCCATAGAAAGCATTCTTCACGAACATCCTTTTCACATAGTGTGAATTCATTAGGTAATTTCACATCCTTTATGAACCAATTTCAGAATTCTATCAATTATTGTAGGGATTATCCTCTATAATGAAATTTAATCTATTTATGATGCAATTAGGGGTACTTTATATATTAATTTAAATACTATTGTATAATATAATTAGAATTACCATAAACTCCTTTGAAAATTAACCATCACCACATACATTACTCGATATATGGTTCTCAAAGTATAGTTTTTCATTTGAAATGCCCATTAATCATTGATTTCCTCCAAAAAATGATGGTTTTACAAAAAATTAATCTTGCAATGAATTTCTCATAATTCATAACCATTTATGACATCCTTAATTCACTACCTTCATCCCCAAAATGTTTATCCATCTTTGTGGTTTGCATAGCATAGTTTCTATAAAGAATCTATGCATTTTTTGATTTCACTTTGGGATTCCACATACTCACTATATGGTTATCCAATTATTATATGTGGAAAAAATTCTTATTAAATAAAAAATTTCTGATTTGGAGGCACCAAAATATAGAAAACACTAAGAAGGTTATCCTCCTTCAAAACAGCTTCTTCATGAACACCAACCATGAAAAAATAAGATAAACTAGCTTTTTCAACCACCAAAAGCATCCAAAAACATAAAGACATCAACTTTAGAGGTATATTCCTAAATAAGGGCATACAGTCTCCCAAATGATAAATTTATTCATAAAAACTCTAATTTTAAAATTGATATTTGAAAATTACCAGAAACTTTTAAACCAAAATTCCATGAAACTAAATTAACATCCCATATAACTAAAATATAATTATTAATCACGTTTTTATGAAAATTATTCATATCTATTAACTTTTGTATTATTTAAATATATTAATTTATTGGACATATATTAGTTAGCCATAATTTATTTTCATCATAAGATGTTATTAGTTTTGATTATTTCATTTAGCTTAATCATAATTTTTATCCATGGTATGGGTATTGTTCACAACAATGGAATCCAAAAAGATATTGTTTTGAGTGATTATATAATTACGAATAGCTACTTTATAATCATTGATCTTTTTTTATTAAACATATAGAACAATATTCATAGTATAAATTTATATTCAATAAAATATATCACCAATACTAATATCATGATAATAATTTATGTTAGAAGTGGTGAATATTATAAAAAATAATTCATGTTGGTAGATAAACTGGACAGAACAATGACAAGTTATTTGAGAGAATGTGATAGGATATAGAGTAAAATTATAGTAATTTCATTTTGGAAAAAAATGGAATCAATAGAAAATCACTATAGCTGTGAATGAGATGTTGAAATACATAAAATGATATTGTAATCGAAATGATAGAGAATAACTATTTACTTTTATTGATGTGATTTCTCCTAACCAAAATGGGATCCTTTGGAATGTAGGATTTCAGCCTCTTTCATGGAGGAAGACGCCACCAAAATAACACCTTTAACAAACTAGACATAATTATTAATTGATTCAGGGAGAAAATACAAATAGTGGTTTTGAAGGAATATAGGAGGGTTCCTTTTTAAGTTGATCTTTAAATGGAATTTCTTAAAATAATCATAAACTATGGTTTATTGTAATCATTTAAAATTAAAAGTGAATAAAAAGTAAAAATATAAGTGATATGGCCCATGAATCTACATATAAATACAATTTAGTGATAATATTAATGATATTTTAAGCCTTTTCCCTTTAATTTTTCCATTTTACTACATTTTAACTTTACCATGGAAGCTCAATTTTCTTACAATATTAACAATTTTTATCCAAAAAATGTTATTTATATTCTTACCTAATTGTGATTTTATGGTTAAAAATTTTAACTATGTTTATTCAAATTAAATTTAAAAATTTGATAAATTTTACTTCCAAAAAAATTAAATAGAAACACCAATTTTTATAGAAACATTATGGTTTAGAATATTAAGTTTTCTAGATATTATTTCATGTCATTTACAGCATACAAAAATATTAAATTTTTTTTATAAATTGAAACAATTAATATTTTTAAAATCAGCCTTTATTATTGATCAATTTAATTTATTATGATGATGATATAAAAAACTTTGAAAAAACATATATTTGAAATAATTTATTTATGACCAAAGTTTATTTGAATCACAACCCATTATTTATCTTCTAACCATTTAATTTTTTTCAATCAATGGTTATTAACATCATCCATTGAAAATTATAAAAATTTAAAATCATTATTTTATAATAACGATAATATATAATCAATAAAAATAGTTTTTTTTAATAAAAATGATTTTTAATGAATTATAAATTTTAATTTATTTTAGAAATTATTGACTATATATTATTTTTTCAATCGTTCTTTTATTAATACCAATTACACAACTCCAATGTACCAATTTTTTATAAGTATATCAAATAAATTTTTATCCAATGACCATATGTCCAGAATCCATCTGTTCAATGATTGTATGACCAATGGTGGTATATATATTTATATACATTATATTACATTCGAATATATATAATTTGATATATATCTCAACTCATTCTTCATATTGCATAATTTATTTATTAAGATAATCAAAAAAAATTAATGTGTCGTAATATTTTTTAGTTATCTTGGGTAGTATAATCATCACTGTCAATCGAGATTATAGTTATTTCATCCTTTTAGTGTTTTTATTTATTTATGAATTCTTCAAATTTTTAATTTCAGTAGTCATAATTTTTTTAGATATGATGAATTTTATTTTATTTTATATTGTAAGATTCGTCCATAATGAAATAATGCATTGTTCACTTTCAGTCATAAATGAAATTAAGAAAGGATGTCAAACACAATTATTATTTTTCAATTAAAATATGTAATAAAATTGTGAAGTGTTGCATTATAACCTATTAAATGAAGTTATTGCAAAAAAATTATTACTCTGATAAAAATATATGAGGTTGATTTTTTCTCATTACATATTCATGTTTAGACATTTCTTCCCCAATCATATGATTCTTCTAGAGAACATTAACTAGGTGAGATGCATTATTTTTTAGTACGTTATCTCTATGATATATGGTTTATATAGATCTTTCCACATAAGGTAGAACATGTTCTAGTCATATTATATTTGAGTTTAGTACAATGGATGTTTAAGGAATTTACATTGTGAAAATTTAGACATGGAACACATCGTTCAATTGTTAGACGTTCAGTGAATGTGAAAGGTGATAAAATATCATTCCCAAATGATTTAGGGTTTCAAAAGGGGAAAATGTATATAGGTATTGAAATTACCTTTTTTATAGATCTCATAATGATCTTATATTGTGATATTTTATTAAATAACTTATCCATGACAATAATTTTGAAATATCATAAATGATTATAATTTTATATCTTCTTTCAAAATTGTGAACATTAATTGTATCACTAAATAGTTTTAATCTTCAGTAGCATTTTTTAGTATTTCCTAGTACCTGATTCGTTTGAACTCTAATATTATCTGATCATGAATTATTTCTATTCCACTTCTCATGTGAATCATATAGAACCCTTTTAATTATAGAATACTAATTTTTGTTATATGGGAACTCTACCATGGGAATGTTTTGATCCCAACAGCCTTTGAGATCCATTGATAAGGATCTTACTATTTTATGTAGGGGTTTAATGATTCATTTATATTGATCATCAGTTTTAATGATAGGTTATACTAAAGTTAATATTTGTATCTCATTATTTTTGAATAATTTCTCTAATTAATGAGGTAAACCTTGGATCTCAATCGAATACAATGGAGATATGTATTCCATGAATTCTTATTACTTACATTATATAAATATTTTAAATTTTATTGAGAAATAAATATTTTGAAATAAAAATGAAATATTCCAAATTTCTTAGTAAATTAATTTCTAAAAATTGCAACATTTCATTCTGTTTTATTTCGAAGACCTAAAAAATCTATGCAGATATTTTTCCATTTCCATAGAGGTATGGATATTAGTTACAACTGCCCCTTAGATATTAGTTATTTGGAAATTATTTAATGTCAATCTATGAATTGAAAAATATGCATTATAATCTATTAAATCATGTTTTCCCCCAAAAAATTATCCCTAATATATCTATTCATATTTTTTATTTTAGGATGGATACAAATTTATAATCTATGTCAATCATCAAAAAACTCCTACTCCAATTCTGGTATTGAAGGGAAACATATTGATTTATTAAATCTAATAATTCTGTTAATTTCATGGTTAAACATTATATGTCATGATATTATAATTTGAGTATAATTTATGAGTAGTGGTTACCAATATGTTTTTATAATTATATGGGTCATCGCAATTAAAATGTATTGAAATTAGTTTGAGGTCTTATTTGATTCGATTTTATGGGGTTTGTGTTATTTTTGGGGATATATATTTGTTTTTAAGAATAATACAAGATTTTTATAGACAAACATTATCTCACAGTGTGATTAAAATTAATGTTAGTTATGGTTACTCTAAAAAATCTTATCATAAATTAGAGAATATATGTTTTAAATTACAGATAATATTTTTGATTTTTTTTTCAGTGACTTGTAGACTGAATTTATTTTGGAAGAAGTTCCCCATATTTTTTAGAACAATCTAATATTATGGTATATAAAAAATATTAATTTCTAGTATTTAAAATTGTATTAAATTGGTTCATATTATTTTATGTATATGGATTGGGTAATTTTTTGATGAAAATATAATTTTATGGTTTTATGTCATAGCAACATAGAATATTTTTTGAAAATAATAATACATTTTGGGAGAATATATTATCAGTGTATATATATATAATGTGACATTATGTTTGATTAATGTTGATTGGGAATAAACATTTTAAAGATTATGGAAGAATATGTGGTCAATTTTATCAAAATTTTGAGTTTTTAAATTTATCAGGAATATCTAAAATAGAATTATTGTTTATTTATATATACAATAATTTAAGTTTAACATGATTTTATTTTATATTATTATATTTTCTTATATTAATATATTATATCCACATATGATTATATATTTGTATTTCCTTTGGTATTATATTTAATCTTGACAACTATTTCAGTTTCTACAATATGTTCGAAAAAAGGGATAAATAGTTATAAAAAGCCTCTATAAAATAAAGATCATTATCATTTAGGAGATCCCTGATTCATTAATAGTTTATTTTTATTATTTAAGCATGAAAAATTCTTCTTTAATATTCTCTATTTGAGATATGAAATAAAATTATGATGAAAATGTTTATTAAGGGGAAGAACTAGACAAAGTTTGTTTTTTAAATAATGTGGGTCTTTTAAAAATTTGTTACAGTAATCATTATAAATATATATATATATATATATTAATTATAAATGAATATTTATTTATAACATGTTTCAAAGTAAATTATATAATAAAAATTTATTGCAATTGAAAATAATAATTTTTTATTTTTTACTTTATGATAGAAATGGAATTTTATTTAAACATTAGTCAATTTTACATAAAATTTTCCCATAATTTCTTTTATATTAATGGATATTTATGATAATTTTAAAAATTAATATTTAAATTTTTTTAAAATGATGACCTTATAAACAATTATTTTAAGGTATAAGGCACAAATATGAATTTATGTTTGAAAAAGAAATATCTTTTATTCTAATAAATTAGTTTTCCCATGTTTTATCTGATTTGATATAGAATTAGATTTAAAAATTTTGTAATATTAATATTTATATATTTACATATTTTATTATAATACCAAAATTATCCTAATGGGGGTTTTGAGATTTTTCTAAAATGGTATTTAGAAGAATAATAAAAATAATGTTTTTACCAATGCCATAAATTTTATTACATAACATTAAAATAAGAAAACCATAAAAATATATGAGGACATTCTATAGAAACAAAATAATATAATTAGTAAAATAATTCATTTAAAATTTATTTACTGAATTTATAAATCTATGCCTTACTTGTTGGAACCTATGTTATATTTTATTATGATAAAAAATATTTTGATACTCATTAATTAATCACATTTTCAAAATGATCCATTTCATTATGGATTTATTTTAATGTTAAATAGCCCATATTATTTTATTATACACTAATAAAAATCATGTGAATATATAAAATACATGGGTTTTATTTAAATTCAATTTTATGATTGAAAATGTATAACTTGAGAAAATAGTTTTCAATATTTTAGGCTAAATTTTCAAAAAATTAAGTTTTAGAATCTATATAAACTAAAATATTGAAAAAGAATTTAAAATATTCAATAAACATTCTCAAATTATGTAATATATGTCGTTTTATTTTAAATCATTAAAATAATTTACCAAGGTAAAGGTCAATAACCAAAGTAAAGTCTAAAATTGGGTAAATGATCTAAATGAAGGGTTAATGCCTTAAAATATCATAAAATGTTATATTTAAATTGGTAGATAAAGGGTTTCTCTAAATACAAATTTTCTTTTTTATATTTTTATCCTTTTTTATCTACATTCCCGAAAAATAAGTTATCTATTTTATTATTGATGTAATAAAAAAATTAAAACCTCTCATCAATAAAAGGACTGTTTCACCACCGCTCATCTTCAAACACATTGAGAACCCTAGCTACAAAAATCCATAATAAATAATTCCAAAACCCATGTTCCCACATCCAAGATGTTTTTTCTCATCAAATTGAAAGTATATTAATTACTATGGTGTGAAAAAAAATGGATATCAAATGAAGAGGTAATTTTTTACTGACATCATTCAAGTATCTATTTTCTCAATCCTCCACAAATATTACACAACCAACCTATCAAAAAAATTAAATTATTTAACTAAATTATTTTTATTATTATTATGGAATAAACATTATATTTATTTCTCTCATACATTGGAGAATTAATTTTTCAATCGTGTTACGTTTTCACTACCACCTCTAAGAATAATGTTTTTTTATCTTCACCACCTAAAATGGTTTGTTCTAAAAATAGATTAAATGAATAAATATAATATTTGTAACATCGTTAGGTTTATATAAGTATATTATATATATATATATATATTTATAAAATCAATAATAAACGGTTCTCATAAAATTTAACTACCTAAAACCAGCTTTCCAAGATAAATTTCCTTATTTGAATATATTTTCGGAAACATATTATACTATTTTTTTATTAATAAAGTTAAAATTTGATATTAATTTGTAAATAATTATTTTTAAAATCTAAAAAATAACTTTTAACTAATTAATAAGATACCATATATAGTTCAATAAAAATTACAGAAAACATTCTTCTAACGAAATCTATATTTTAAAATTTTACAATAATGCATAATGGAATAAACCCCAAAAAAATAAAAAATAATGCACCTTACATTTATAAAATTTAAAAATTATATAGAAAATTAACATATAAAAAATGTAGTGGTAACCAAGTACATTTTTCCAAGATATAAATTTAATTGCTAATGAAGATCACACTTATGGGCATTATTATCCAAACATTAATAATGATTATGTAAAAAATTAATATAAATTATTAATGTAAATTAAAACAAATATCAATAAAAAATTTAAATAAATGTTTAATGAGTCTTATTTCATTATTCAAGGATATTATAGAGTACCTAACTAGTCAAATGTCCACTCTTAGTTTTCTTGGTCTAAATTTTAATTCATTATTACATGATTCATATTATATACCATTATTCCTTTTATATGATGTTATTTTGATTCACTAACCCATTATTAAATTTTAATATATTTTTAATGTATTTATAGGATTATATAACAAAAAAATCGATTCATTACTTGGATCGCTGTTCATTCAATTGTTATAAAAGCTGTAAGGGTTCTTTATTATAATATTATTTCTTAGGGAAATATTTAATGTTATTCTAAATTATTTTATTTTAAAGACCCAACCATTTCCATATATTATTTTGATATTAAATCCTTATTCATCATATTTAATATTCCATTTTATTTTTTATTATTCCATGGGGTTTTATTCTAAGTGAACTAATGATGTATGGGATATTAGTCACAATTTTTATTCAGTAATAAATATTTTGTATTATTCCCCAACACAATTTTTTCAATTCTGTTTCATATTTCAATAACCTGTGAAATAATGTATCTATTAATTCATTATATTTAAATTTCCTTCTAATTTTTTTTATTTTAATGTATTTTAATATGAAAAATTAGGGAGGTTTTTCAATTTAAAAAATTTATATAATTTATTATCATGTATTTTACTAATTATTTTCATCTATAACAACCTAGATATACTATCCTATAGCTTGATCTTATATTATAAATTTCTACAATAATAAAGTAGTCTCACCACCACATGGTCGACCCATTTATGTGTCATAGATTACTAGATACATGCATGACTTCAAAATTACGTTGGAAATTAATAACATGGATTGAAAAAAATCATGTATCATTATAAATACTTCAAATATTACATTTTTTTATATCTTGTACAAATGAAAAAAAATATATGATATCATATTATAATTAAGGGTTACATAGTGTGCTAACTATTTTGAATAAATAAAACAATATCAATTAGACAGTGTGGTTAATAAAAACACATGTCATTTAATTAATAAATTTAATTCAATGAACATCTATTGCTGATATAAATATTGAAATCATATGAATAATGAAAAATAATATAGAGGGGTTATTTTTAACTAGGTCCCACATTTCCCATGATTGTACTATACATTTTATATATTTTATATGATCAATGCAACTAATTCTCAGAATTCTTTATAAAAGAATTTTTATCCATATTAAATCAAGAATATATAATATTTCCCCTTTAATGAAGTAATTTTTTTCCCTCAAATAAAACTCTATATAGAAATTCAATATTATTAAATCATAATTTATTAAATTGAAATAATAATGAATTCCTACATTATACTAATAAAATGTACAAATTGTTGAAAAAAATTATAATGAATAATTAATAGTGATATAGATCATGATCATAAGAAAGTGAATGATTTCAAAATAAAGTATAAAACACTATGAATAATTTAGTATAAAAGTACACATATTCCATATAAATATTGTTTTTGAGTAAAACCATGCCTTTATAAAATAAAATATATGAATTAGAAAATTAAACTATTTGTACAATTTTATTAAAATAGAGTTATAAATAACATTCAATTTTTATTACTCCACTATGAAAATAATACACATGTCTATTGATAGAATTTTAAATAATAATTTTTTGAATATGAAGAAAAATATATCATTCAAAAATAACCATAAAAGCATGTAAATGAATGATTAAATTATAAAACAACTATAATGGAAGGAAATTACATTTTTATGGTAACTGTAAAAACAAAGATTCATGTCAATTTTTTTGTAAGAATACAAAAAGTACCCAATTTGGGAAATTATATGAATGTAATTTTTAAACAATGTTTAATAAAGACCAATATAGTATATAAATTCTCCAAATAATCATTTAAAAAAAAGAATATTATTGAAACATTTAAAATATCCTTGACTTGGATGAAGAAGAATTGAAAACATATAATATATCATTTAAATTAAATATCACATATGATATTAATTATTACGTAGTTAAACCCAAATAAATGAAAAAAATACAAAAATAATCATAATTAATAAAGAGGGATTCATGATATAATTTTTTGATGCGGAAATATATTGGCCATGTAAAATATATTAGGTGTATAATGTAAAACATATCTCGTTGTAGTGTAAATGAGAGAAAATTAATATTAACATGGGTCTCCTCTTAGTCATATTTATGTGTTCCTCATATATATATTAATTAAAATAAAAAAAACATTTAGAAGAACATTTTTCATCTATATTTCACTTTTTATAATCCTTTTTTATTCATAATAAATTAATTATATAAATACTTATTTCTTACATGGACCAATTATGGCTGCTCGATTAATTCCTACATAATTACTTGAGTATATTATTTATAGATAAAAGAGATATGATATTAATCCAACATGTACAAAATGATAATAATTTAATTAATATAATTTTTATTCAATATATACAATTACAGAATCCTCCATGTTTCGTAGTAATAAAAAGGAAAACAAAACATCTTCATTGAGGTAGTAGTCTACACATACATATGGGTGATGTTATCATCTTCTAAATGATTGAAGGGTAGGAAGGTTGAAAAGTTCTAAATTTTCAAGAATCATAATAATTTCATAAATATAATATATATAAATTAATTCCACCTTTATACCCATCCATGTAAAATGTATGTGAATGTCAAATTACACCAATACATGAAGATAGTATGGTATACCTAGGATTCACCTATGTTTTTTGTCTCCATAGTTTGAAATGGAGGACAATAAGGGTTGTGTGTAAATAATAATAAAATTTTGGTATATGGAGGATACTGATGTTATTATATGGTTATGGATATATAATATTTTAAGGAGGTATAAGTGGAAATGAAATGAAAACACATAGCTAAGAGTTAAAACCATCCTTAAGAAAACCACCTTTTATATACACCTTAAGTCTTATATGTTATTACTTTGATGAGGCAAAATACTCTACATTGTGTTTAGGATGGTTGGGAATGTTTTTATTTAGCTATGAATTTATCTATGTGGTTCAAGATCTGTGGATAATAGAGAATAATTAGTTCCCTTTTATAGGTGAGGGAAATGACGGACATATAATTGAATTAATTATATAAATAATACATATATAATAATGACACCTGATTTTTTTTGATATTTTTCTATTTAAATAAATTTAATTTCATTGATATCATTATTTACTATAAACATTGAGTTTAAATGAATCACATTGTAGAGACCTGAAGCTTGACGTATATGGAAAATACATTACATTTTGGGAAAACATAATACATAACAAAAAAAACCAAAACTCAAGGATCATAATAGTTTAGTGTCTTTGGAAACATGGAATATAAACTTTTAATCATGTTGAATGATCTTCAACAACTCCCATAATGATCTTCCCATTTCTGTTTCCTTACCTAAAACCATTATTTATTTCCTGGGGAAAATAAAACATAAAAAGGGTGAGCTCAAATGCTCAGTAAGGGAAAACATAGAGAACATAAAACGATCCATAAACATTTGATAGAAAAAAACATGAACATGATATTTACACATCAAAATCTTGAGCAAAGACATCAATAGTGGATGTACGTAAGGCATATATCATAATGGAACATCAACCATGATAAAATATAATGGGAATAAAACTTGTAATTGTGGAAACCATTCAGCACATGTTATTATTTCCATAGTATCCAAGGCATTGCTACCAAGACTATCTTAATGGACAAAGTCCCTTTCTGAATTGATTTCACTCTTCGTTTCAGTCCTACAACACTAAACCTCCTAATCATACCATTCCATCCATGTCTATCCCATGAGATATAAATCGTTATCCAATGCATTAGAGGGAGATATAGGTCCCACCCATCTCATAATGAAATCATTCTTACTTGTGCCATAAAATAAACAAACATCATTCATAATAACCCAATGAATAAAATGGGTTTCATAAACATAATCTTATCATCACATAATCTATATAAAAGAAATGGATATCATTTCATAATAAAAAAATTGAGACCGCGTAAATCATAGAGACATTATACTTGAAACATACACATGTGAAGTAATGTCATCTTAGATGGTAAATGGTTTTGATAAAACACTTGAAATGAATTCATTAGGAAAATATCCTTTATTCTTCAAAATGATTTTCGTTTCACAAAATTCCATGTAATTTTAAATGAAATGTATTTTTTAAAAAAGAGACATGAAATATTTTGGAGGAAGCTTCATGAAAATAAGGCTTTATAAAATCGTAAAAATCCGTTCACGCCGTATATGTTAAAAATAACATTTTTCTCGTACTTTTGTCAGAAAAGACAAAAAGTACCTCGTAGAAGAAAGATTCCATACATACCATGTAGTAAAAGTCAAAAATGGGTAAAAATGAAATTAAACATACATGAATACACTTTTATAAAACATGGACATGGATGATAGAAATAACCCCAGTAATTAATTACGAATAATAAATATCAGATTAAAATGAGATTTGTACAATTATCCCTTACCTTAGGTCTGATATGCTTCGTACGTATCCGAACATCCTCTTTGTCAAAGTGCCTCCTTTAAAGAGTCCCTTAGGGCACTAAAATTGGTCTTTGAAGAAGACCAAGACCTCTAGGATGTTTCTAGGGAAGTGCAGAAGAGAATTTGGCAGGGTTTGGCTGAGAGTGAAGGCTCAAAGTGGTGTGAGGAAGAGAGGGAGGATGTGCCCTTTTATAAGGGAGGAGAGGGGAACCTTTGGAATCCTAAAAAATATTAGTTTAATATAAATTCCAACCCCACATAAAATCCTCAAAAATTGACTCAATTCGGATATTAGATGAGATAGGGTTGTAATATTATCAACCAATAAAATTTATACTTCTTTTGATACTATTTTAAACCTTATCATTTTGATTTATCCTTATTTAATCTATTTAAGTTTATTTGTGGTAGTAAAATTCTATATTTTAAATGGTTATAAATAATCACTTATGTGTTTATAATTTTCCATAATTGGATACTTTATGACATTCTAGACTATATAAATTTAAATTTATAAATTTTAAATATTTTTTTGATTTTTAAACAATTTAATAATATGTTATTTTTATAAAATAACAATATTGTCAATTTTGACACTATTCATTTATTTAAATTTAAATAAAATCTAAACAGAGGATATATTCGAAATAAAATATTTAATAGATTCTTAACATGTCAAATTTGTCTAGGAAATTCGTGGATCACATTAAATAGTTTATATAATTTTTATTTTAATATTTTTAAAACCATTTATTTGGTATATCTCTTAATAAAATAATTAGTACAACATTAATGTATAATTATTTAATATACTTATTTATTGCATAAAAATTAAAAATAAAATCCTTTAATTAATATAAATATCATATTTTATATAATAATAATTTTACTCGAATTTAGAATCTTAAAATAACAACATGTAAATTGATATCTTTATTAAATTATGAAGGTTACAACTTTGGAATCATTTAAAATAAAATATTATAAGTGTCATAATCGCCATAATAAGGATCCAAATGGTTAAAAATTCAGCCAGTGGATGATTAGGGTTTACATATACAATACTAATATGTTTTGTGAAGATTTTTGTCCCTTTTGATAAGTATTACTATTTCAATAAATACTATATTATTGATTTTTCACTAAATAAATAATTTCTCTATCATTAATGTATAAGATAATAAGGTAAATAAATAACTCTTAAAAATCAAAAATAAATTACCATAATAAATAAAAACATTTTATCTTTAAAATCAGTATTTATAACCGAATTTATATTCTGTATAAACTTATATTGAAAAAACTTTAATTATTAAAGTTGAGTGAGACATATTTCACTTTCCTTTAAATAAAATAAACTAATGGTTTTAATCACCTCCAAGTGGGTTCTAATGGATTTTATTTCGACCCAAATATGACTTAGGATGCAATATAATCATCCAATTGTATTAATACAAGTATTAGGATAATTTTATAATATTATATTTACCCTTAATTACTCAATTTACCTTTTACAATGGTAAATAAAATTTAACGTTGTTACTATTCATAAAGCCCAAAAATAAAAAGTAGTCTATTAATATAATTTGGACCCACTGATTATAAATATGGAATCCTTTTTCCCAAATTCAATACACAGAAGTTGCAGAAATTAAATTAAAATTATTCTCGTTGTCGAAAGAAAACGGGTTTTTCTTTAAAACATTGCAAAAGATTGAATTTATTTAACCTACGAATTCAATGTAAAATCAAGGCTAAGGACACAAATTATATTAAATGGTAAAAATATATTCTATTTATACATTAAAACCATTCAATATTATAATTTAACCACATATGTTATTACGGTTAAAAAAGTTGTTTTTATTTAAAATATATCGTGTTTTTACGATTCGTTAAAATATGAAAGTTATCAGAATAATATGAAAATTTTATCCAACGTAAAATTTTATATCCTGATTCAATATAATAATTTTATTTTGTAATATTTAACTTATAAACATGTCAAAAACTAGATTTAAGGTGGCTGCGCTATCAAAAGGCGATAAAACTGCATTTTTTGAAAAATAGTTATTTTACCCGAAAAATTTATTTGGTTCTCATACCATGTTCTAGAAAATGTGTAAGATGAATAATAATGTTATAAAATTTAAAATTTAGTCAATACTATTCATAATGGCTAGTTCGTGATAATATTATAACCATATATCGTTTTTTAGTGAAACCCGGTATTGCGTACAACACGCGCTATCGAGGAAGGTCGCGATTACGTGTAATGCTAGCCAAGTCAGGGTTACGCGTAGTGCAAGACTTATTATTTTTTTATAAAATAATAAAACTATATTTCCTTTATAAATTGAATATATATATATACATACATATATATATTCAATCAATGTTGCGAACTTGAAATTGTGTGTAACACGATCCAAGAATAGTGTAAAGTATACTACAAGATAATATATTGTTGCGTATAATAAAAGATAATCTTGGTGTAGTGTATAATAGAAGATCGAAGAAATTAAAAATAATATATCTCATAAAATCTTGGGGTGTTACATTCTACACCCCTTATAATGAATTTCGCCGTCAAAATTTGTCGGGGTTATAAATCATTTACTATTCATAGAAACCCACATCGTAAAAAGGAATACTAAAACATAATTTTAAAAAAAAGTATGAAATGTAACGATTACCCAAAGTAACTCATCACTGGGTTTCCATATATGAGAACAGAGGTGAAAATATGGATATGGAAGAAAAATCGAAACATCAAGTTCTGATATAGAGTGGTAGAGAACATGGCTATGAAAGAAGCCAAAAATCACAAAGCCATAGATTTGTGATGATATAAGGTACCATTTGATTCATCGGATATAAGAGCACTAGGAAAACATTTTTGGTTTTCAATATCATTTCCCTAAAGATGAAAAGTTTGAATCAAAATAAATACTTTCTTGATTTTGGTACATTCTCAATGTTGTTCTTGCTTTGAATAATTTCTACTTCGCCTATTAAAGAAATGAAGTTGAATTTGTTATTCGTAAAGTGTTAATAGATCATGTGATAGAATGATGGGTCATTCCATCTGTTTCAAAAAAAGGTTAGAAATAGTTATCAAATATACATAAGTCCATCTATGGTGAGGTTAATCATATACGATTCCAAAAATGAACTTATACATTATATATCATACCGCTTAATAAAATAAAACTAGTTTCTACTAACCAGGGACTTCAAGTAGGCCAGTAGTAGGCGATAAAGGCCAGTCTCACTTCGGTTGTGGGTTAGATTCTCACAGCTTTGGCCGACACGATGGGCTGTCGCCCGTCCTGAAGGTTGTCCTTTTTTCTAAAACTACATTACTATAACATCCCATCAATTATATCGAAAAATGTTCTGGCCTTTAACAATACTAACTTATGTCCAACACAATCCATCGAATCTTTAGTTTTATCCAAAATACTGCAGTCCAATCTCATATTATAGTGAAAACGATTACCAAAGAGTTCATATAACATGCATGTTAATACCACCGTTGATCCCCATATATCATAAGATATGTCTTTTTGGTCACATTCCAAACATTCGAAGGCCGTAATCATGTATTATCTTGAAAAAAATGAATACCCATTGAACCTTAGTGAAAAAATGAATGCAGTTAAAATTTAACACCTTCCACATACCAAAATCCTCAAAATTCTATATACTCAAACCATGATATCACTGAGACCTTATATCAATCATGAGCTCATGAATACTGTCAAACAACTCATTATCTCCTTAACCTTTCATTATGCACATATGATCTAGCTTCCAAATTTTTTTTAATAACCTTTCATGGTTACCGGTACCATTCAACATATACTTTCAAATACTTTAGAAAAAACAACAGTGTAACAATACTTAGATGATTATTTATTCCATAGTACCATACATTATTCTTTATAAACATACAATCATTCCACTAACTTCTTAAACCACTGACTGAGCTTCATAATTTCTTTCATCTCATATTTCATTTGTAGTCTCTTCATCATCTTCCACATAAATACTACTCATATGACCATGCTGATTCCCTTCATGAGATTTTCCCTTAGGGCATTGGTTTTCATAATGGACATACATTCCACATTTAAAACATCTAATCATTGTTGAGGTTGTAGCAATACCATTATCCTTGTCTATAGTGTTAACTGAACCTTTTCCTTTGCACTTACTAACTTTGTGTCCTTCTTTTCCACACCCAAAGCATCTTCTAGTTCCATAGAAACAATCTCCCTGATGCCTCTTCCCACATGATTTACATGAGGGAAATTGATCTTTCTTTCCTCTATGATCATCATGAAACTCCATCTTTCTCTTTTTATCTGAGTCGGGAAACTTACCAAAGATTAGATTATTGATCATATAATGAGATTGCTGATTAGGCATAATAATGAAGTTTGGACTTCCAAATCCCATTTCATTTGGTTTCTAATGAAGAATATCATTCCACTGTCCATCATATCCTCCATTATCGTGAATCTTTTTGTTTCCAGCCATTTTCTAAAACCCAAAAAGAATAGTGTGAGAGGAAAAATTCATGCTGGGGAAAACAACATAGTAAAGGGGGAGTACCCTCAATATCTATCATCTTAGGAAAAATTCTAAGATCGTTACCGTAGTTCTAGGACTATATCCTATACGTATACTTATCCGTACGAACATCCCTAGACATACATTAGAAATATCTCTAGGGATCTCACTATTGTTTTTGCATCCTTGTTTCCAAAGGTTAACTAAACCTTTCCTTTGATTCCAACTATAGAGACTCGAAGCTTGACGTATATGGAAAATACATTTCTTTTGCGGAATACATAATACATAACAAAAAAACCAAAACTCAAGGATCGTAATAGTTTAGTGTCTTTGGAAACTTGGAATATAAACTTCTAGTCATGTTGAAAGATCTTCAACAACTCCCATAATGATCTTCCCATTTTTGTTTCCTTACCAAAAACAATTCTTTATTTCTTGGGGAAAAATAAAACATAAAAAGGGTGAGATCAAATGCTCAGTAAGGGAAAACATAGAGAACATAATACAATCAATAAAAATTTAAAAGAAAAAACTTGATCATGAAATTTAAATATCAAAATCTTGAGCAAAGTCATAAATCGTGGACGTACGTAAGGCATATATCATAATGGAACATCAACCATGATAAAATATAATTGGAATAAAAATTGTAATTTTGGTAACCATTCAGCACATGTTATGATTTTCATAATATCCAAGGCATTATTGCCAAGACCATTTTAGTGGACAAAGTCCCTTTCTGAATCGAGTTCACTCCTCGTTTCAGTCCTGTAACACTGAACCGCATTAACTTACCATTCCATCCATGTCTATCTCATGAGATATAAATATTTACCCAATGCATTGGAGGGAGATATAGGTACCACTAATCTAATAATGAAATCATTCTTACTTGTTCCACAAAATAATCATACATCATTCATAATAACCCAATGAATAAAATGGGTTTCATAAACATAATCCCATCATCAAATAATACATAAAAAAGAAATGGATATCATTTCATAATAAGAAAAATGAGACAATGTAAATCATATAGACATTATACTTGAAACATTCACATATAAAGTAATTTCATCTTAGATGGAAAATGGTTTTGATAAAACACTTCAAATGAATTATTGAGGAAAATATCCTTTATTCTTCAAAATCATTTTCATTTCACAAAATTCCATGAAATTTTAAATGAAAAGTATTTTGTTGAAAATAGTCATGAAATATTTTGGAAGAAGCTTCATGAAAATAAGGCTTTATTAAATCGTAAAAATCTGATCACGTCGTATATGCTAAAAATAACATTTTTCTCGTACTTTTGTCGGAAAAGTCCAAAAGTACCTCATAAAAGAAAGATTCCATACATACCATGTAGTAAAAGTCAGAAATGGGTAAAAAGGACATCAAACATATATGAATAAACTTTTATAAAACATGGACATGGATGAAAGCAATAACCCCAGTAAATACTTATGAATAATCAATATTGGATAAAAATGAGATTTGCACAATTATCGTTTACCTTAGGATCGATATGCTTCGTACGTATCTGAACCTCCTATTTCTCAAAGTGTCTCCTTTAAACATTCTCTTAGGGAACTAACATTGGTATTTGAAGAATACTAGGACCTATAGGATGTTTCTATGGAAGTGGAGAAGATGATTTGGCAGGGTTTGGCCAAGAATGAAGGCTCAAAGTGGTGTGAGGAAGAGAGGGAGAAGGTGACCTTTTATATGGAAGGAGAGGGGAACCTTTGGAATCCTCAAAAATATTAGTTTAATATAAACTAAAACCCCACATAAAAACCTGCAAAAATGACTCAATTCGAAGATTAGATGATATAGGGTTGTAATCTAATCAACCAATAAAATTTATTCATCTTTTGATATTATTTTAAAACTTATCATTTTGATTTATCCTTATTTAATCTATTTAAGTTTATTTGTGGTAGTAAAATTCTAAATTTTAAATAGTTATAAATAATCACTTATGTGTTTTTAATTTTCCATAATTGGATACTTTATGAAATTATAGACTATATAAATTTCAATTTATAATTTTTATATATTTTGGTGATTTTTAAACAATTTAATAATATGATATTTTTATAAAATAACAATAGAATCAATTTTGACACTATTCATTTATTTGAATTTAAATAAAATCTAAACAGAGGATATATTCGAACTAAAATATTTAATAGATTCCAAACATGTGAAATTTGTGTAGGAAATTCGTGGAGAACTTTAAATAGTTCATATAATATTTATTTTAATATTTTTAAAACCATTTATTTGGTATATATCTTAATAAAATAATTAGTACAACATTTTTGTATAATTATTTAATAGACTTATTATTTGCATAAAAATTAAAAATAAAATCATTTGATGAAGATAAATATCAAATCTTTTATAATAATAATTTTACACGAATTTATAATCTTAAAATAACAACATGTAAATTGATATCTTTATTAAATTATGAAGGTGACAACTTTGGAATCATTTAAAATAAAATTTTATAAGTGTCATAATCACCATAATAAGGATCCAAATGGTCAAAAATTATCCCAGTGGATGATTGGGGTTTTCATATACACTAATAATAAGTTTTGTGTAGATTTTTGGGCCTTTTTATATGTATTACTATTTCAATAAAAACTATATAATTGAATTTTCACTAAATAAATAATTTCTGCATCATTAATGTATAAGATAATAAGGTAGTTAAATAAATCTTAAAAATTACAAATAAATTACCATGATAAAGAAAAAAAATGTATCTTTAAAATGAGTATTTATAACCGAATTTATATTCTATATAAACTTATATTAATAATACTTTAATTCTTAAAGTTGAGTGAGACATATTTCACTTTCCATTATATAAAATAAACTAAAGGTTTTAATCACCTCCAAGTGGGTTCTAATGGATTCCATTTCGACAAAAATATGTCTTAGGATGAAATATAATCATCCAATTGTATTAATACAAGTATTAGTATAATTTAATAATATTATATTTACCCTTAATTACTCAATTTACCTTTTACTATTTTAAATAAAATTTACCGTTGTTACTATTCATAAAGCCCAAAAATAAAAAGTACTTTATTAATATAATTTTTACTCACTCATTCCAAATATGGAATCAATTTTTTCAAATTCAATACACAGAAGTTGCAGAAATTAAATTAAAATTAATCCCTTTGTTGAAAGAAAATGGGTTTTTGTTTAAAACACTCCAAAAGATTGAATTTATTTAACCTATGAATTCATTGTAAAATACCGGATAATGGAATACATTATATTAAATGTTAAAAATGTATTCTACTTATACTTTAAAACCATTAATTATTATAATTTATCCAAATAAGTTATTATGATGAAAATATTTGTTTTTAATTAAAATATAGCGTGTTTTTACTATTCATTAAAATATGAAAGTTATCAGAATAATATGAAAAATTTATCCAAGGTAAAATTTTATATCCTGATTCAAAATAATAAGTTTATTTTGTAATATTGAACTTATAAACATGTCAAAAACTAGATTTAAAGTTGGTGCGCTATCAAAAGGCGGCAAAACTGCATTTTTTTATAAATACTTATTTTACCCAAAAAAAATTATTTTATTCGCATACCATGTTCTAGAAAATGTGTAAGATGAATAATAATGTTATAAAATTCAAAATAAATTTTATACTATTCATAACGGCTAGTTCGTGATAATATTATAACCATATATCATTGTTTAGTGAAACCTGGTATTGCGTACAACACACGCTATCGAGGAAGGTCGCGGTTACGTGTAATGCAAGCCAAGTCAGGGTTGTGTGTAGTGCATGACTTCTTTTTTGTTTTGTATAACATAATCCAACCATATTTCTTTTATACATTGAATATATATATATATATATACACATATATAAATTCAATAAATGTTGCGAACATGAAATTGTGTGTAACACGATCCAAGAATAGTGTTACGTATACTACAAGCTAATACAATGTTGTGTATAATACAAGCTAATCTTGGTGTACTGTATAATAGAAGATCAATGAAGTTAAAAATAACATATCTCATAAAATCTGGGGGTGTTACACACATTATACTATTAAAATATTATTATTTGATGGGACATATATTTTGCAGTCATTGGACAAGAAGGTATGAATAACACTAACTAAATTATGAAAAATAATTATATATATATATATTGAATTAACATAATATAAATTTGTTATAAATAAAAATAAAATAAATTGAATGTCAATAAGGATGTTTTCACAAAATTAGTTTCAATGAACTCTAAATGTTTTTATCATAATAAATTATATTAAAATTTTTTGACGAATTTTTTAAATGAAATTTAGAGAATTTTTTTTAAAATCATTATTAATCTAATAGTTTTTACTAGGAATATAATATGAATAAATCCAGTTTTAGGATTAAAAATACATTTTTCTAAAAATAGTTTTCATTGAGTTTTGAATATTTATTTCAAAATGATTTGATGAAAATTATAGAAACATGACCTTATGAAATTAATTAAATGTTTTTATTAATCATAATTAATATAACATAATAGAAACAACTTAATATTTCGTCATGATGAAAAATAAGATCGGTAATATTTTGTTACCATGGTTAAGGATAAAAAGGATTTACTTGGGGTTATTCTAAGAGACAATGTTTAAAATATCATAAAATACTAGATTTGATTTGATTTTGTATTCACATTTTGACCATATACTTGCAATATTTAATTATTTTTAATTTTAAATCCACTTTACTTTTGAAGGAAATTAATGTATTTTAATCTTTCAAAAAATTCAAACTGTGTTCCTCAGCCCTTACAAAAGGATACAACTTATCCTATATTCCACACACTTAATGGGCTTTATATATAAGAAAATACCATAAATAATACAATCTTAATACCCATAACCATATGTTGGAGATCATGGATTTATCAATACACTATCCGTTAAATTCTTAAAGTATATGTCATAGTAGGTATCACAATGAAGATGTATAACACATAACAGAGTACTTTCAATATTATTTATTTATCCAAAATTTTATAATCTATGTTTTACATTGTATAATAATGAATCTAATATATTTAATATAATTAAATCTCAAAATAATTATTTATGAACTATTATTCAACTTTATTCCATCAAATGGAATATTTAAGTATCACTCATGCATCTGTGTGGACCAATGCCTCTCTATAGCTATATGATTAATCTTCTGTTGCCATCATTCATGGTTGGATATTATAATGGATTTAATTTTTATATATGATATTTATTATAGAAGTATTATTCATTAATGATATTATATTATCTACATTTTCATCCTTCCATCCATTGAAAAATGATAATGTCACCAGGGCATAACTGTGGATTGCCACCGCCATGAAATAATGTATTATATTTTTCATATCTATTTTACATAGATTTTAATATGTACACTTTAAATTAATGTATAAGTTAATTTTTATATTAAAATTATTATTTAAAGAGGAATTATTATTTAAAATTCTTTATTTCCGACTATTAATGAGTAGAGACATCACCCGTTTATACATACAAACTAACATCTTAGTTAAATGATATAATTCATTTCTCATAACCACTTTATATAAATAATTATAAAACTGTATATGATTAATATATATGATACTCATGATATTATTATAATTTTGGAGATGAAGATACTATGAACATTTTGTATGTACCAGAACCATCGAACCAAACCATGCCTTGATGACAAACCAATTTTCAAACAAATGTTCATTTTAATGATGAAATAGTTAATAAAAAGGGTAATTTGAAATTATATTGTAATAATACACAATAATATATTTATTCATATGGTTCTTAAACATATTTATAATAAATATATATTTTTATACAATATATTTGTACATTAATTAAGTGATATGAAACATAAGTTAAGGTTCTGTCATCTCCCATTTATTTTCATGAGACATATGCCCCATTCACCCACTGTTACATTCATATGGTGTACATAATACCAATTTTATAAGATATAACAATAGTCCCTTTATATTTAATTTATTTAAATTTTCATTTGTAATTATTTAATTTGATGGTGTTTTGATTAAAAATTTACGAAAGTAGTAAGTAGTTTATGAAATAATAAAAAAAATTTCCATTATTTTTTATGATAAATTCCAATTGTGGGAAATTATATGAATATTATAATTTCAAAATAATATGTATTATTATCCTTTGGTGATTTTAATAGTTTTTATTTATTAGTACCATTTTCATAAATTTGATATAGCAAATAATCAATAAATGTTTTTAAAATAAATAATGACCATATTTCCTCTTGGATCAATTTTTTTTCATTCTTGTAATCAATCATGAAACTTTTTTCTTAAATTCCTTTACATCTAAATTCTAATTTTCAAATTGTTCATTTTTAGTACCTCTGAATTTATTTACATATGTTTAAAATGTAATCAATTTAAATAATCCTTTTTGAACAAGCCATTTTTAAAATTTAAAACATTGTAAATGGAATGTTTTCTTTTAAAATATTTAAGATAAATATATTTTAACCCCATCATATATATTATTTTACTTCAAAACTACATTATAATTTTCCTTGTATGCTTTTGGAGAAATTGTTTTTCTCCTTATTCTATGATTTTTTAGTTAAAATGTTATCAATGAAAATGTATATTTTATCTTTCTTTCATAAAGTGATTTTACCGATCCTTTAAATATATTTTCATATATTTCAATATTAGTTAAGAATTTTTATTCTTTAGTAGGTATATAATATTATGATATCATTATATTGATGGATTATAATGATGATTATTTAATGATTTATCTATGAAACTCTTTTCAATATCATGTAAAAATTATATTATGATGAAGTTTTCATGAATCTCATTTGGTTTTCATTGGTTTTCTAAAAAAAAATAATGGAATGTTTATAAAATAGGATTTTGTTATAGGGATTATTATATGATAAAATTGTAAAAGGTTCATGAACCTTTTACCTTTATATGGGTTATGATAAGTTGAATATACGAATGTTTTATGACTTTGTTGAACATGTATGTATGGTTTCCATTTTTTGATGTGTACATACAAGAATATATATCCCTCAAATGCACTGGGTAATTATGAAAAATTTTAGGATCTCTTAAATGATTTCATAGTAAAAAATACTATTATATGATTTATTTAACTAGATATATGTTATTCTTAATGGAATGTTGAAAATGACTTGGTAGGCGTTTCCATTATGGGACTTGGTACTCAATGATATTAATGGGAGTGAAAATTTAATAGGGTAGTTATCTTCTTTAATTATGCGTATGAAAAAATCACATGTCTTATTATTTTGATATGTTATTATTGATCAAGATATATTATTGATGATTTTCACTTATATGAATTATGTATTTTTAGTGAAAAAACATTATTCCATTAACCATGATTAAAGATCCTTAAATAATTGAGTATCGTAAATATATATTATGATCATGTCATCATACCCTAATTTATATATTATTATTTATTGTGATAATTTATTCATATCTTATATGTTTACCCATATTGAGGAATAATATAAATTTAAATATTCATTTAAAGTATATATTGTGTGGTTTCAGAGAAAAAACAGCCCTGTTTAAATACTAGAAATCCATCCTGTTGTGTCCATGAAAAAAATAGGGGTACTAAATTTTAAAGCGAAAGGTTGGGTATTAACTCAATCATCTCTAATGAGTGATAATTTGTCCTAATACATCACTCCAATAATTACACACCCATGTGATATTATTAGGTTACTTAAAATTTTATTTTCCTACCATCATGAAATATTTGAATAGATGATTCCCATAAATGACATTGAATAAACCGAATTTTTAATTTAATGAAATGAAGTGAATTATTTTTCATGATTACATGATTACTCACTACGATTGTTATTTCGTACACTGTTCTTTAATATATCTTTCACAAGCTAGGTAGATAAAAAATTATGTTAACGTTGAATGTGATGGGAAATGCATGGATCATCCACAAGAAAAACAGAATTTAATTAGAGCTATAATGTGAATAAATATGATTATGCATAACCAAATATCTCAATATTTCATTAAAAAACTCAACATGGGTGACATTCATAATATAACTAATAATATAAAAAATAAGTTTCATGGGATTTCATTTGATGAATACAAAGGTGGAAAGATGATTTAACTTCAATATGTTTCGAATGTCTTAATAATTTCTAAATAAATTATTTTAAAGGAGAGAGTTGATGATTTATGTGTAGAAAATATGGGAATATTGAAAACAATTCCCATTGAATAATGAAGAGTTTCATGGAGTACAATAAAGTACTCCATAATGTACCATGTATAGCTTAATTTCTTAAGGGTGGTGAACTTGGGAATTATCTATTTAAATGCTCAAATCCATGGGAAATATACTTGGACATGGAAGGGAATATTCTCTAGAAAAAACTAAATTGGATAAAGGTAGTCAAGGAGCACTGATCTTCTAATCTATAGTTGGGGATGTGATGTTAATGATTTTAATAATTTTCCATATGAAAATATAATTATTCGTACATTAGAGGAATTTGATGTTATTTTGACAATTAAATAGCTTTATCTATATAATTCCCATATATATTTATCAAATAACAAATTAACATTTTATATTTTGAATAAAATAATGATTTTATTTTGGTTTGGGGACGAATAAGAGATTATAATGGTAGTTACTTCCATGGTATAGGCATTACTACCATTAATGAGGAATATTAATCTCAAATGTTTAGGGAGAAACCCAACATTATAAATATTCATATTATTAAGGGTTACACTAATGTGTTTCTAGAATCCATTCCCATTATTCCTTGAAATCATGAAGCTTAGTATTCAAAATAACACATAACCAATGCTACACCTATTTCAATGATGCTATATAGAATGAGCCCAAATGAGCTATAGAAATTGAATAAGAAATTCCAAGAGAATATTAATAAGATATTCATATGTCATTGTTCATCCCAATTAGGTTAACTAATTTATTTATTAAGAATAATGATGGGTCAATGCATATTTTCATTGATTTTAAAAAACATTAAATGATCAATTTAATGAAAAAGCACCACCTACTACATATTGGCAATCTGTTTGACCAATTATATGGAGCTCAAACTTTTTCTTGGATTAACATTTTATATGGATATAACTAATTTAGATTCGTTAAGGGGGATATACTCCAGTGAACCTTCAATAAGAGGTAGGGTCATTGAAAATTTATTGTTATGTAATTTAGATTTACCAATGCTCCTATTATTATCATTAATTTAACACAGATTTTTTATTGAATACCTCTATTAGTTATTGGTAGTATTTATAGATGATATTATTTTTTATTTGAAGACAAATTCAGTGCATGAATAACATTTTTGGATTTTACTGAAATCATATATAAAGCATAATTTGTATGTTAAATTTACTATTTTTGAGTTCTATATTCAGAACGTATCATTATTGGAAGATATAATCTCATTTGAGGTTATATTATTGGATACATAAAATAAAAAAGTCCCTGAAAAATGTCATAGAACAGTAAAAGTAAACAGTATCCATTATTTTCTATGGACAGATGGATCCTACCAAATCTTTATTTGGGATTTCTCATTCATATATAATTAAATAAACATGCCGAATTAGAAGGGAAACTTGTTTCTTTGGTAAATGAATATAATGAAAATTTAAAAGAGATAATAATATGGTTAGTTACAATAATTTTACATAAACTAACCTATAGTTGAAACCATTTTGTGATATATAATGATGTATTAATGTAGGTATTCGGTTTTGTCCTCATATAGAATGAAATTTGGAAATCTTATTCCTTTTTCCAACTAAAAATTCATGAGAAAATTTACTCAACTTATGGTTTAAAGTCTTTCGCCATAATATTATCATTATAAATACGTAAAAATTATTTTTATGGTGAATAATGTGAAATATATGTAATCCCCCATTTTTATTACATAACGTTTCATAACATGGTACAAAAAGATGATCTTTTAAAGTTTATTTTCTTGAAAAAACGTACATAATATGTCAAAACACAACATATCCTTATAAAACGAGATGAAAAAAACCACATGGGTTCAATATATATTAATTTTACTACACATCATATCATATGGACATTCATTAATGTAAAGGGGAGAGTATGAAGCCTTGTAAGGGAATAAACAAAAGAGACATATAACAAATGATCTTGAGACATATCAACATGATCATAAAGAATAACAATAAGGTATGATAAATAGGAATATAATACTTAATAAGATCATAAATAATAACATAGAGATTTGGCTACAACATTTAAATTAGAAATTCACAACCATGTCCCCAATGCTAGTCACCAAGGTGTCTTAAATGAATATTACCAAGGTTATTCACCCAGGTATTGTAAAACATGTCTATTTGGAGATTAAATTCATTAAAAAATTAATTATAGTTCTATAATGGTGTAACCTTCAAATGAAATAATTTCAGGTGATCAACATAGATCATAAAAAATCATTTCATTAATAACCCATGGAGAATAAAAAACATGTTTCTTATTAATAATTTATGCATGGAAATGTGCTTACAGACATGACCATTACATAATTTATAACCCATGAAAAGAATATTTATTTTCATATATGTAAAAACCCAAACAAAATAATCCATTTTTGCATATATGAAAATACCATGGAATATCAAAAGTTATGGGTATCCACCCCATGAGAATAATATAAAATTTCTTATTGATGATATATATATTTTGAGAAGTAAATTCAACAACATGATGGGTATAAAACATGGTTTCAAAAAAATTAAAAAATGATAGGTTATGAAGTTATCCCATTGATAGTATACTATTCTTATAGTAAATGGATTATTTAATTTAGAAAAATAAACATAATTCATAAATTAGATGACATACCACACAAAAAGGGGATCGAAAATGGAAAATGGTAGTTGATATTTCCCTTACCATGAATAGTTGTTCCTAAAAATAGAGAATGGAACCTTAGCAAGATAGTTGAGATGAAACATCACCCGAAAATCATGCAGTATGGATTGAGAGTGAATGTGAATGGAGAAATGGATGGGTATTTATTGCACAAGTGGATGAATTGTTTAATAATTTCCAAACATAGGCCTTTGAAACAGATGATGAGGAAAACAAAAATTTTATTGCTTGACCAATTTTCCGATGGTTTTATACAGTTGGGACACCATTTAAGATAATTTAATCCTTTATTAATGGACACCATAAGTTAATACATATTTTTACATGGAAAACTAATGATCCCATAAGGAAATGCTTTTAAAAATCAAATTTTATTTCGACATTCAAAAATTACTTATAATTTTAAAAATTGAATAAAATATATTAAAATACTAAATATTAAAACAATAACATATATTATGTCAGGTATGGTTTTTGATTAATTATTATCTTATTAAGAAATAAATCTGATTTCATAAAACATAAATAAACCCATAAACTGTATTTCATATTTTTTATGAAAAATTAATTTGTTTAGAAAATTCTCATAAATTCATCCTAACAAAATTTGAGTGGTATTATTTCAAAAATGATGTTTATTAAATCATATAAAATATCTAAATCTAAAATTTTTAATTTTTAAATATTAAAATCCAATTTTGTTTAAAAATATCAATTTTTAGTCACTGTCAAATTTGTAAAAAATATAAAAAATTTCTATTCCATTATAAAATTATTTTATCTTTTATAATTTGAATAAAATTGTTTTAAATGAAAATTTCATCAAAAATTACTATTCAAAATACCTTGGTTTATTAGAAAAATTTTAAATATGTTCTAAAAAAAATAAAATTATTTATTTTTGCTTCAAAAAATAAAATTATCATATTCATCTAGATAAAATAAAAATTTTACCAAGAAAAACATTTTAAAGATGAATTGATTGAATTAAAATTTTGATTTTAAAAAAGGAATTACACTCTATGTAACTATGTAATGAACAAATAAACCCTTATTACACCCACATATGCCATAATAGTAAGGTTTTTGATGGTTTTAGTTTTGTGTGGTGCATCAGCTAACATTGATTGAGTGGTAATATCCAATAACATGAACATCTCAGATATGTGATTTCATTCAAGCATTACTTGTTAAATCGTGGCTTGGGATTATTCAATGGTTAACCCTAGTGATGATACCTACCTCCCATGGTGATATAAATGGGATTCAAATGACATGAATCTATTAGATTAAGACCATGACTCTCATTTTTGTATAAATTTTTCTTTCGCATCAGTACTCATAAAAATGATTTATGATGAAAAATTATCAAACAAAGGTCAAGTTTACAATTGACAAACTGACCTGTGGTTAAATAATTGTAAAATCCCAATGGTTATATTTCCCTTTATACCCTATAAATACCACTTCATTCTTTCAATCAAAATTCATTACAAATAATATTTTTTTTAATTTTCTTTTCCATAAAATGTTGATTAGTTTATTAATATATTTTTCCATTTATATAGAATTTAACATGTGGGAAATGATTCTTGTAAATTGGGGCAATCCATAATTTCTCATTTTATCTATTCTATTTTACATCATCAGTCTAGTTTTAATATTTAGAACATTAATTGGTTTCATTTCTGAATGATGTATTGATTATTGCTAAAGTTATTATTGTTTTATGTTTTTCTTTGTTTTGTATATATACAATAATAGATAATATGAAACATAAATTTATTTATGAATCAAAAATCATTTAACAATTTGATGGTCATTACATTCTTCTCCACTTATGAAATTTAATCACCCAAATTTCAACTTAGTTTCTCAGTTGAGAAACATTGATGACACTTCTTTCTCATTATCTCATATAGTTCTCATGTCTCTTCTGTATATTTATGGTTCCTCTTATACACTTTTTCATGGTGGGTAGTCCTTTTTCATAGAAACTTGTCTCTATGGTCCATGATATCCACTAGATACTCCTCATATTAGAGGTCATGTTTTAGTTATGAAGCATATAGATTCAATAAATGTGAGGGATATAGTATGTATATAATAAACAGTGATTCATGGAATACATCATGATCTTGAGATATTTTTTTGATGTTATAGCCGATAAGACACTTCACCTAGGAAATCAAGGGCTTTATAGGGGACAATTTACATAGGTATAATCATCCCATTCATTCTTAAGAAAAACACTCTATTCCATGGTGATATCTGAAGGAAAACATTATCCCCAAAATCAAACTCCATGTCCATTAAATGATTGTCAGTATTGCAATTCTTCCAACTTTGAGCGACCTCTATATTTTTTTGGATGGAATACCCATTTTTTCCTTATTGTCACAAGAGCTTGCCAATGAAATTTCCTCGTACAAACTTCTTCACAAAAAGGAGGGGTTCTATATATCATTTATTATAGATCTATATATTTTTCAACTTGAATACTTATGTAAAAGTTTTTATTGAATGAGAACCCAACAAATGGGAGGTGTAGGTCCCATAAATATTTAAATTTCATTGATCATGTTCTCAACATTTTATCCAGTGTATAAATATTAATTTCAGATTAGAAATTTTTTTAGTGGTGATATTCTATACCAAAATTCAATTCAGTATTCAGATCATGTTAGAGTCTTCTCCATAATTAATATATAAACCACATATTAGGATCAGAAAAGATAGAAAGTGGATCCTCATAAAACATCACCACTTTATTTAAATATATCTTGTAATTTTGTTCATCAGAAAAATATTCATGATTATTAATGAAATTGGAAGTCTTGGTGAGATCATCCACTATAATACGTATCACCTTTTTCCATTTTATATTCTTGAGAGACCATCGATGAAGTCTATAGTGATATTTTCCCACATTCATATTTGTATGGGTAGTGGTTTCAAACCCCCATTTGATGTTATCACTCTACATTTAGTTTCTAACATACAAATAACCATGTACTGTAGTCTAAAATTTCCATTTTTATATTATCCCTCAAATAATGACCATGAAGGTCCCTATACATTTTATTTCTTCCAGGATGTATAGAGAATATAGATGAATGAGCTTCAAACATAAGATCATTCTTTATATCTGAGATAGATGGGACATAAATCCATGTATAAAATTTTACTACACCATCTTGATTATTATTGAACTCACGAAACATCCCATTCTTAAAAACTGTATATTCAATTGTAATTAATGATTTTTCATTTGATATTTCTAAATTGTACCTAGTAATGATGGGTGAGAAATAAATTGGGATAGGGTTGATGATTACCTTCCCTTATGATTCCCATATCCCGCTTTACTTGGTCCTTGGTCAAAGAATCTCCTAGAATCATTATAATTACCTACACAATAAGGTTTTTCCTACACAATGTATTAGAACCATCATTTTCTGTTCTACTGTGATAATAAATTGAACCTTCATAGTCTTTAAGAAGTTCTAACTCTATCCTTTCTCCCATTTTCAATTCATTTTGCGTGGAAAAATAATTTAATCATCGGTGGTTTTTTTATGTATCACAATTCTAACAATGATTATAGTACCTCCATATTTTTAGAGAAAAAACGACCTCAACCAGATCTACATCATCTGTCGGATAATCTTGGCCATAAATAATTAACTTCCCCGATTCATAAGTAGTGACCTATTCATTTTACCAAATGACTCACCCAACCCCTTCTAGTGATTCATCCCTATAAATATTTAATCCTTATCAAAAAGTGCGTACAGTTAACAATTTTTCAATAAACAATCTCTACTTTAGTTCTTTGAAACATTTTCCCACTCCTTTTTCAAGATGAACTTGTCCAAATTCATAGTTAACATGGTTAGTGGATTAGAGACTCACGATTGTTTTTCACAAACCTCATATATTGTCCTAATACACCAAGGAAACTCTGAATCTTTGTTACTATTATTGGATGAGGCCACTTCTCTAAAATATATTTCATCTAAGTGTAAACCTGGATTCCTTCGCTGGTTAAAATATATCCCATGAAAACAAAATTGTAAATATAATTCACATTTTTTTATTTTTCCAAAAAAGTTTCTCCTTCCTCAAATTTCCCAATATAACCCTTAAAGGATCCTCACGATCCTCCAGATTTTTTAAATATATAAAAATATAATCAATTTAAAATACCAATAATTTATCGATGTAGTCCATAAAAACTATATTCAAAAAATATGTAAATATAGTTGGAGAATTAGTTACATGGAAAGGGAAAAACCATAAAAAATAATGCCCATATTTTGTTCAAAAGACATTATTTGGAGTGTCTTCTTTCCTCACCCTCAATTGATGATACCCAAATTAGAGATCAATCATGGAGAATAATTGAACCTCATAAATCAGGTCAAATAAATCATCAATCCTTGGGGTGGTTATAGTTTTTATTTTGGATGATCCTATTATGTTCTCTATAATTAATGGATAACCACATTGGTCCATCATAATTATTAACAAAGAGAACCAGTTCTCCACCTAGAGAAACACTTTTTTGGATACATCACTCTCTAAAAGATCTTTATGTTTTTAATTTAATTCTCATATCTCCATATTTTCTATTCTATATGGGGTCTTTGATATCATCTTTAATCCTGGTATAAATTCATTGGAGAATACTTACTCTCTTTCATGGGGATTTCCATGAAACACATTAGGAAATAAAAAATATGTATTATTAAATTTTAGGTACATTCTCTATCATTAAAATTTAATTTCCTTCATTACCTTCAACGATCATCTAAATAATGAAGTGTATGAGTGATTCTTATAGATGAATCTTTGGCCAATAAATCTATCCTTTGAAAATAACTATATGTTATGCATTCAAGACTACTAAAATTTGTTTTCATCTATATTTTGTCACATAATTATACATTGAGACCCAATATATTACATGTATATTGTTAAATTCCACATTGGGAATGACTACTATATTTGTGATAAGATTATAATCAATAATGTTAATACTAGAGTTTCTAAACACTATTGATATTATGATAATTCATCCAAGATTATTGACTAATAAATCTACATCTAGTAGTCAATAGAATGCTTATATATTCTTAGTAATAATTTTTGAAATAACGGAATGCATTGTATCTGAATCAAATAAATAACCTACTAGATTTTAGAGTACAACATGTGTACCTGCCAATACATTATTCAGATCTTCCACACCATCGATTGGGATTTTAAATTCCCAACTGTGCTAACATGAACTATATTGAGGTTGATAATGGTTATCCTCCATTATCTTCTAATTTTGAAAATGATTGGAAATGTTCCCATGATGTATAAACTTGAATCATTGAAATTATCTTCAGGACTACACCATATTCCAATTGACATTAGTGTTGAGATGTTGAGACTTTAACTCACCACAATAGTATTGATCTATATGGTCATCTCATTTTCACTTTTAGAAATTTCAACTCCTTTGTAAATAGTTCACCGAATGTTTCTTCATATATTTTTTATTATGGGAAGTTTCACTTTCATTCATCATCTTCCATGATAATTGTTACTCCTTGAGAATGGATCCATTAATCTCTTCTTTTCATTCAACCTTTCTGACCATTGTGTATATCCAAACAAAAATTCAATATTCATAGTACTCTGTATTATCTCCTAATATCGTTCATTGTAATGATTAAGTATATTACTCCTTATATGGAGTCTTATTCCACCAATGAATCTATTAACCATTTTATTTTGATCAAAAAAGAAGAAAGAGGTGTATCATTAATGTCATGTAAACATCATTTCATAGACTCCAACAAATTCATTGTTCTTCATTTTTAGCTCTATAAATTCCTTCTCTATTTCATTTTCATCTAACGGGGTAAATATTTATCGAAAATGAATCCCCTGAAATATTCCCACTCCATAGCATCGATAACCCTTCATGATATCATGTTTTAATATGTGTACACTACTAATAAACATATCATTCTAATCAATATACTATTGGGCATAATTTTAATTTCTATGAACAATGGAGCATATAAAATATTTTTTTATATAGACCTTATCCATTATTCATAAATCAATAGGTCGGTATATCCACTCAAAAAGGGTGGCCATTGATGCACAATGGACATAATGAAAACTTGTTCCGTTTCATGGTAAATCCTTTCTCTCGATATGATTTAGGATATTTTCTATAACTCAAGTTAAGAAATTCATTATCCTCATGGGGTTTTCCAATCCATATTCCATCAAAACAGTATAATTTCATCATATGTTACACTCATCATTTATGGTGTTCTTTTTATTTCCAACAAATTTTCTAATAGAAGAAAAAAATAGTTGGCAATGTGATACTTTTATGAATATTATTATTTAATGGGATTTTATGACTTGGAAAATCATCTTCAAATATCTTATAAATCATTTATAATTACAATTACCTTTTCGGTACATTCTTCATAATGATTCCTAAACATTTTTTGATTATCCAAACTTATCCACTACGAGTGTTTAAAGGATAGTTTACATGCACAGGTTCCCATTGAGTCTTGCTCAAATTAGTTTTTTCTGGGTGTTACCCCTAGATGAATTTGTTCCATAGTCACATCCACTTGTTTGTAACTACACATGGAGATATTTTTTGGAAACCACATATGTAATATTTCGTAAAAATTACATGATGTTTTACTATATTTATACTTTTTTATAGGGTTCTTCTTAATGTTTTTAAGTGATAATTAATATAAATAACTAAAACATACATTTATACACCCTGTGGAATCTAGCATTTTTGTTACATAACATTTCATTACATTGTAAAAATGGAGTAGCCTTCCAGGTTTATTCTCATAGGAAATGGGTAAATAATTGACGATATCATAAAACAACCTTCTAAAACACTAGTAATAAATATTCATGGGTTAACTCTAGGTCACATTTACTGAATCTCAAATACTGGGGACATACATTCAATATAGGGGTGACCAAGGATCCCTAAAACGGAATAAAACAGAGCAAAAAAATAACAAGTGATTGAATGTTACAAAGGTTATCCACCAAATTATCATAAATTGTATCATATCTAGATATTACACTCAATACCTAATGCATTAGATCTCTATCAAGGAGAACCAACAAAATTTCTTAATTTATTGAAATTTACATAGATCATAAATATTCATTTCAGTTTTTTCCAATGAAGAATAATGAATGGGTTTCTTATCAAAATTATTATCTTACAAAAGATCTTAAACACATAATCATGCTTTCTTTTTTAACACACGAATAGAAATGTGAGTTTCAAATATGTATATACCCCAAAAAATTATTTAATTTTTACACATAGGTGAATACCCATTAAAAATAAAATGGTTTGGGTGTCCAAAAAAATATAAAAGATAATTTCATCAAGAGAAGAGAGAAAAGTTGAGAAGTAAATTCGGCAACATGATTGGTATAAACATGGTCTTAGAAAATATTAAAATAAGAGAGTAAACAGGTATACCATTCATAAAAGAAAATTAATACAGTAGGGAAATAATTAAAATTTGAAAAATAATTTTATTTGGATATTATTAGGCAAATCACATGAAACGTGGAAGATCAATGGAAAAGAGTTGTGAGGATTTACCTTAAATTAATGATTTTTTCGTAAAACATGAGTATTGAACTATAGGGGCTTCAGGACACCATAGGGGGACACCATGGGAGGAACAACCACTATAAAATAGCAGAGGATGGATTTGGAGTGAATGAGAATGGATAAATTGGGGGTATTTATATCAAAAGTGGAGGAATTATTTAATAATTTCCAAAATAGGCCTTGGAAATCTAGGTTGTTGATGATAAAGAATCATTGTATTACCGATGTTTTTCCCAGGTTTTTGGGAATTCTGCACATATTTTATGATACTTTATTCCTATATAAATAAACTCTATTATTTAAAAAATATTTTCACATGGAAATGAAATTATTCGATAGAGTAATGTTTTTTACATTCAATTTTTCATTTGTAGACTTTTCACAGTAACTTATAGTTTTAATAAATGAAAAAAATAGATTAAAATAATTAATATTAATAATATAACATATTTTAGGTCTTGGTGTTTTTATAATTAATTATTACTCAATTCTGACATAAATTTTATTTCATAAATTACAATGAAACACGAAAATTGTATCTTAAATTATTCAAGAAAACATAATGTATTTCAGATAAATATAATAATTTCACCCTAACCTATTTTCAATCCGACGATTTAAAAAATGATGATTATTTAATCATAAATATTCTTCCAATATGATAATTTGAACTTTTAAATATAATAATCCGTGTTTATTTAAAAATCATAGGTCATAAGCCATATTCAAATTTATGTCATACATAAAAAATTTCATAGGAAATTATAAATCTATTTTATAATTAATTATTTAAATATTTTTAAATAATATATAATTAAATTAATTACTAGTTGAAATACATTCATTTTTTATAAATTTTTTATATTTTCGTGAAAAATAAAATCACATTTTATTTGCATTCAAAAATCAAATTATCAAATTCATATCAACTAAATATATATTTTACCTAGAGAAAATATTCTTAAGAGAAATTTGTGAATAGAAATTTTATTTATACAACTGAAATTAAAATTATAGTAACAATATATTGGACACAAAACCCTTTAGTACACTCGCATACTCCCTAAGAGTAAAGTGTGTAATCTCTGTAGATTTGTGGGGTGCCTCGACTAACATTGATTGAGTGGTAATATTTAATAACATTAAATACACTGATAGGTTATTTAGTTCAAGATTTACATGGTAAATAATGTATTTTTATTGGTTAATGGAAAACCCTAGTAATGATACCACGCTTTATAGTTTGCAAAAATGGGCTTCAAATGAAATGACTATACTAGTTGAGTCTATCAACTATCCATTCTATATCAATTATTATTTTTCATCACTACAAATAAACTATAATTATAATGATTAGATTATAAACTAGGTGTTTAATTTCCAACATTGAAATTGTGCAGCGATCATATTGACAAATGATCATATAACGGTAGAATCCCAACATATTCATATCCCTTTATACCCTATAAATACCACTTCATTGTTTTACTATAAAATCTCTAAAAATCAACAAAAGTTTATGCATTTAATCCCATAATATTTTTATTAGTTTACTATTAATTTATTTCATTTTTATAGCATTTGTAGTAAGGGTGATGATTCTAGTATATTATAGTGATCAATATATTTTTATTTTAGCTATTCTATATTATTTTTTTTGTCTATTTCTCATGTTTAGAATTTGAATGGGTTTCATATATGAATAATGTAATGATAATCATTAATGATATTAAAAATTCATTTTTATTTATTTTATATGTGTTTGATTATATTTAATATGTATCAAATATTAATTCTGGAAGAAAATACCATTTACAAAATGAAGGGTCAATATAATGTATAGCCTGATCATAAAATAATGAAGAATATATTCATGAAAAAAGTGTTTAATATGATATAACGGTAAAGGTGGGAGTTTACTAAGGATTATTACCACTCTATACAATACCTCCCTAGAAAAGAGAATAAGGAGGCTGAAGCTCTTAGTTAGAAGGGCCATGCTAGTTTTTCAATGATGATGATTTAAGGGTATTCAATACTTATGAATTTTTAGTAGATGTAACTTTAAATCCTCAGGAAAGGGGGTTATTCTTTTAATTCTCTGGTGGATGTCAACCATTCATACATGTGAGGATTAAAGAGGCATAGATGGTTGTTTTAGAACAACAAGAACAAGGCGATAAATGTTAGAGAGTTCAATGACTATTATTATGGAACAAAAAGTTGTTTGAATCAAGTATGCATTCCATTAATACAAACAAATGAGTTATTTGATGAATCTTAGATTTAATCATTCTATATTAATCTTGAATGTATAAAGCTATATAAATATTTAAATGAATATTTCTAGTGGGATTGAATAAAAAGTTATATTGTAATGTATTAATCCTAATTCATGGTATTACCACATGTTATATTTGAGAGATAAATGTCAAATGGGATGTTATAATCATTACCCATACAAAAATGGACACTAAAAAATAATTCCCTGGAATTTTTCACTATACTCTCCAAAAAATATTAATTCCATAATTCTCGTGGGGTTGTAGTTGATCACTGTAAGAAGTAATAACATTTAATTATCTTTAGAAATTATTTCACTCTGGATCTTCTTTCTTAGATATAAATTAATAATTTTGTGAGGTTTCATAGATTTGGACATTCTATTATATATTATCTACATATAAGGTTTACTAAGAGGATCTAGAGTAGTAATTCATAATATTTGAATATGAAGTCCAAATTTACTAATTAATATCATCTTATGATATATTTTTAGTCTAAGAGAACTATTAAAGCACAATAGTATATGTTGAGATCAGGTTCTTAAGGTTTCAAATTTTTTTATCAATAAATTCCCTTGGTAGAATTTTCTTATAAAGATATCTTTCACTTATGAATGTAGATGGATCCTTATGAATCCCTATATAGATGGATGTGGAAAATTATTATATTAATATATAATGTTGAGAAAGGAAATCTATTTATACTGGAGAAATATGAGGAAATGATAGAGAATGTTATATCTATTCAGAATAAAATTAGGGAAGCTCAATGTTGATAGAAAACTTATATTATCTATTAACAAAGAGACATAGAGTTTTAAGTTCGTGACATGTTATTCCTATGAATATGTCAATTGAAGGATGTTATTAGATTTTTAATGCAGGAAATTTTGATCCCTAGAGATATTGATCACTTCTATATTCTTAATCAATGTAGTGTAGTTTCTTATGGCTTTTCACTTCCACTGAATCTATATCAAGTCCACTATGTGTTCCATTTTTCTTATCATGTTGAAGGGCATACCTAATCCTTCACATTTTATAGAGATAGAGGTCATACCATATGAGTGTGATATCTCATATGAAGAATAAACTGTGGGAATTTTCAATTAAACAATGATAGTATAATGATGAAATACCACCCACCTTGTCAATGTTTTTTAGTGCAACCATAAATATGAATAATATGCAAGTGAACATAAAGTTTTGTTAAGGTATAAGTATCCTCTCTTATTTGTATAAGATTGATGGAATTTTGATGAATAAATATTTATAAGTGGTTTAGAATATAATATCCTTAGATTATATGATACTTTTCTCTTAAAATTAATTTTATTTTTTTGATAGCTTTCATTACATATAGCACTGAGTTAAAATTAACCATTATATACTATAAAAAATTATTATGTGATAGTTATCCCCTAATAATTTTATTGGAGGGTATGCATTAGTCTATCTAATGTTCTAGAAATTATTTTTTACATATTTATAAAATTAATTCCTTGGTTATCAATTGGTTACATATGAAAATAATAACTTTTAATGGTAAACAAATATGTATGTATGGAAAATAGTTTTTATGAATAAAATGTATTTTTATTTTGTTAAATTAAAATAATTTCTATCGGTGAATTATTTTTATGATATTATTTTGATTATATATTAAAAAAAAAAATTTATCATACATTTAATTGTTTTTATCTTCCTCGAAATCAGAATAAATACATTTTTATCCATAAAATTGAATTCATTTAAAAATGGTTTTCATTTCATTTCTTGCACATCTTTTAAAATTAATCTCTTTATCTTATAGAAACTAAATCCATCAATATTAATTTAATATTTTTATTCAGATTAATTAATATTATGTAATAGGTTCATGTTGTTTTTTTCACAATTAATACTAAAAATAGGAATACTTTTATTCCATGGTTTTGGTTAATAATGGTTTGTTTGTGGGGCTAAACTAAAATATAAGGCTCTAAATAGAACAAAAATCCTTACCTAATTTCATTATCTAGTATAATTTATACCGTATAATTATTTAATTTTATGTTGTTATAATTTGGTGGCACATAACCTGGCCATGACAATAATATATTTTAATCTTTTGAAAAAAATATAGGTGTGACCTTATATCCCATATAAATAGATAAACTTATCCAAACATACTGACAAAAAAAAAATTTATAGCTCCCCCAACTCATTATTTAATAAATTTTTATGTCCCTTCACATGTACTAGTTCTCTCAGTTTTAATGAACCTAACCCCATTAGTCTAGAGATAGTGTCTTACATTACTACATTTTTATATGGTACAAGGAATCACATCATGAATGAAAAAATATTATAGTAGAGTTCGTAAACAAGGTACATAAAATATTTCTATATTAAATTTGAATTAAAAAAATTATAGCATATTTTTTTGAGATTAGAATTATTTCTTCTAGAATATCTCTAACATCCCCGATCTAAAATACTCTCATCTAGCCAAAACATTATACTTAAAAAACCCCAAGAACACAACCCTGTATTCTTGAGGTTGTCGACTAGTATTTGGCATTTGATACAAATAGTGTGGAGACTATACCCCCTTTTCAAATTGTTAAAACAATATAGGAATAATTTTATATCAATAATAAATAATTATCATAGTGCATACATTGTGAAAAAAATTAAATATAGTCAAAAACTGACCAATAAATACTAACTAAATAATCCTATAAAATAATAAGGTAATAATGTAATGTCAGGTTGGAATGTAAAAATACATGTAAAGACCCCAAAATTGATGTACATGTACATGAAATTACTTTTGTGGTATAATTAATACATAAAAAAACCAACACTCAAGTATTGTTATAGTTTAGTGTCTTTGAAAACTCGGAACATAATTTTCTAATCATGTTGGAAGATCTTCAACAACTCCCATAAAGATCTTCACATTTATTTTCCTACATAAAACCTTTCTTTATATTCTGGGGAAGAAAACATATAAAGGGTGAGATCAAATGCTCAGTAAGGGTAAACATGGAGAAAATAAAACAAACACTATATATTTGAACAAAAAACATGAAAATAATGTTTAAAAATCAATATATTGAGTAATGAAATTAAACATGAAAGTACATTAAGAATAGATCATAATGGAACATAAATCATGATAAAATAGAATGAGAATTAAACATGTAATTGTGGAAAACCATTAAGAACATGATATGATTTCCATAGTAGCCAAGGCATTGCTACCAAGACCATCTTAGTGGACAAAGTCTGTTACTGAACTGAGTTCACTCCTCGTTCTAGTCCTGTATCACTGAAGAAGATTAATTTTTCATTGTAGCCATTTCTATCTCATGAGATATAAATCTTTACGCAATGCATTTAAGGGAGATATAGGTCCCACCCATTTCATAATGAAATCATTTTTAGTTGTGCCACAAAATAAAAATAAACCATTCATCATCACACAAAGAGTAAAATGGGTTTCATAAACATCATCCGATCATAAAATAATCCATATAAAACAAATGGAAATCATTTCATCATAAGAAAAGTGAAACCATGTGAATCATATAGACATTATACTTGAAACATACACATATGAAATAATGACATCTTAGATGGAAAATGGTTTTGATAAAATAGTTGAAATGAATTCTTGAGGAAAATATCCTTTCTTCTTCAAAATCAATTTCTTTTCACAAAATGCCTTGAATTTTTTTAAAGAAAAGGATTTTTTTGAAAATGGTCATGAAATATTGTAGAGTAAGCTTCATAAAAATAAAGCGTTATGAAATCGTAAAAATCCGTTCATGCCGTTTATGTTAAAAAAACATTCCCCTCATACTTTTAATGGAAAAGTCAAAATATAGCACATATGGTAAACAAAAGAAAGATTCCTTCTATAACACAATGTAAAAGTCAAAGAGGGGTAAAAATGACTTTAAACAAAATGGAAGAATATTATACACTCTATGAAATATATTTTTATGGACATGGATGAAAAATATAACCCTAGTAAATACCTATGTTTAATCAATCTCGGATAAAAATGAGATTTGAAAAATTATCCCTTAACTTATGTCCGATATGCATCATATGTATCCGAACCGCCTATTTAATAATTTAAATAATGTCAATGAATTGTTACATAATGATATTCATTATTATGATATCATATATGGCTCACTTATGACTTTATATTACCTGTTCTTTTGTAAATTCCATTTTAAAGAAGCGTTCTGGGTAAAATCGTTTCATTTATCGTAGGTGTTTCGATTTTTTGTTCTTGATATAATTACTCCTATCCTGATTTAATTAATTTAAGAATGTAAAACATGATCTATATATAATATATATTCAGTATATACATATATATGATATATTGATAAAGGGAATGAAATACACCGTTCATGGAGACGGTAGGCCGTACGTACGCATGAACACTGTTTTTGTTTTCTTATATAATTGAAAATAATTAATTAAATGAAACATATATGTACATAAATCCAGTATCATTATTTTGTAATATTTTTACTTAATATTTATTATATATATAATTTATAATCATACTTTGATTGTTAATCATGGAAAATGAATCTCATCGCGTTCGTGGAGACGGTAGTCCGTACGTACGTATGAGCGATGATATCAATCCCATAATTATTGAATAGAATTTGAGTGAATGATATAATATATCAGAATCAGTATGATGTTATAATAACCAAATATCGTTATTATTTACACCATTATACCCATCCAAGTAAGGTGGTGGTGGAAAAACTAATTACACCACGACATGGAGATGGTATTCCATACGTACGTACGTACGCACGCACGGTGATTTCATTTTCTATAGGATGGATAGAAGGTGAAATGGGGTTGTTTCATATTTATAATATCATATAATTATATCAGTGATACATATTGTATTACTTTACAATCACACAAGTAAATAAGAAAATGTTTAAGAAGAACGAAACTTGAAAGAATCGGTAGAAGAGATTACCTCTTATTCGACACACCTCCTTTAAGCCTCTTCTTAAGGGAATAGAGTTGGTCTTCTGAGAAGAACAGAACCTCCAAAATGTTTATAGGGAGGTTTAGAAAAGAAATGGGTAGGTATTTGACGAGCTTGAAGGCTCTAGGTGTTGTGGATAGGAGAGGGAGGAGGTTCCCTTTTATAAGGGAGGAGAGGGGAACCTTTGGAAACCTAAAAAATATTAATTTATAAAAAATGAAACCCCACTTGAAAACCTCCGAAAATGACTCATATTGTAATATTAGATGAGATATTTTTTTAATCTCATCAACCAATAAAATTTATACATGATGGAAATTTATTTTAAACCTTATCAACATGATTTATCATTATTTAATCTATTTAATTTTATTTGTGGTAATAAGATTCTAAATTTTAAATTATTATAATACATTACTTAAGTGTTTTGAATTGTCCATAATTGGATAAGTTATGACATTTTATACAATATAAATTTTAATTTATAATTTTTATATATTTTTGAGATTTTTAATCAATTTTATATCATGTTATTTTTATAAAATAACAATAGTGTCAAGTTTAACACTATTAAAATATTTTAATTTAAATAAAATTCACACAAAAGATATTTTCTAACTAAAATATGTAAAATATTAATATAATGTCCTATTTATCTAGAAAATTCGTGGATCATATAAAATAGTTTATACACTATTTAGTTTAATATTTTTTAAACCATTTATTTGATATTTCAATCAATAAAATATTTTCGCCAACACTATTGTGTCACATTTAATGATAATTATTTAATCAATAAAATTTTAAATAAATTAATATGATGTAGATAATTTCATTATATTTATGGAGAGTATTCATGTTTTAGGTTTCATGAAGTTTAACCCTAAATTAAAATTATTATACTTATAAGATTTAAGAGAGTGACATGTTGTCACTTTCTTTGGTTTTTATAATAATTAAATTATTTTCATGGTAAAAAGTCCATAAAATGAATCTATTAAGAACATTAGGTGATATGGGTCTACTTGTAGTCATCCAATAGAATTTTTTCAGGTGTTAGAGTAATTTTATAATTTTATTTTTACCATTAATTACCCGATTTAACTTTAACTGCAGTAAATAAAAATTACCGTAGTTACTATTGATAATATCAAAAAAATGTTACCTATTAAAATAATTTGGACCCAATAAATTCAAATATGTAATCAGTTTTTCAAAATTCAAAACACAAAGTTGCAGTTAATAATTTATAATTAATCTCATTATTAAGAAAACGGGTTTTAAAAGTTAAAACATTACAAATGATTGAAATTTTTTTATCTATGAATTCAATGTAAAATTAATGGTAAGGAAATAAATTATATCAAATGGTAAAAATAAATTCTATTTATACATTAAACCAATTCAATATTATAATTTAACCATATAAATTATTGCATTGAAAAATGTTTTTTTAATTAAAATATAGCGTGTTTTTTCTATTCACTAAAATATGAAAGTTATTAGAATAATATGAAAATTTTATCCAAAGTAAATTTTTATATGCTAATTCCATATAAGAATTTTATTTTTTCAAATTTAACTTATAAAAATTTCAAAAACAATATTTAATGTTGGTGCACCATCAATAGACGGGAAAAATGCATTTCTTTAAAATTATTATTTTACCCGAAAAAATTATTTTGTTCTCATACCGTGTTATAGAAAAAGGGTAAGATGAATAATAATGTTATAAAATTTAAAATGTAGTTAATACACATCATAATGTCTAGTCCATAATAATATTATAACAATATATCATTGTTTAGTGAAACCCGGTATTGCGTACTACACACGCTGTCGAGGAAGGTTTCGATTGCGTGTAATGAAAGCCAAGTCAGGGATGTGTGTAGTGAAATCTTCTTTTGGTGTTTCATACAACACAAGACATCAATGAAATTAAAAAGAATAATTCGCATACAATCTCGGGTTGTTACATTCTACCCCCCTTAAAATAAATTTCACCCTCGAAATTCATCATGGTTATAAATGGTTTACTATTTGAATGTTTCATTAATAGAAACCCACATCGTAAAAAGAAATACCAAAACAGAACGTTAAAAACTAACTTTTGAAATGTAATAGTTACCCAAATTAACTAATCACTAGGTTTCCACATAGGATAATATAGGTGAAAATATGGATATGAAAGAGAAATCTAACCATCATGTTCTGATAGAGTGTGGTAGAGAATATGGATATGAAAAAGCTAACAATCAAAAATCCATAAATTTGTGATGATCTAAGGTACCATCTGATTCATCACAAATTAAGACACTAGGACAACATTTTTGGTTTTCACAATCATTTCCCCAAAGTTGAATAAATTTAATTAGAAGACGTACTTACATTATTTCGGTACAGTCTCACCGTTGTTCGTGCCCTGAATAATTTCCACTTTATATTTTAATGAAATGAAGTGAATTTGTCATTCTAAAAGTGTGAGAAGATCATGTGATAGGATGATGGGTCATTCCATCTATCTCAAACAAAAGGTTATCCATAGTTATCAAATATACATAAGTCCACCTATTGTGAGGTTAATCGTATATGATTCCATAAATGTACTTATAATTCATATATCATACTGATTAATAAAATAATACTAGTTTCCACTAACCAGGGACTTTCTGTAGGCCAGTGGTAGGTGATAAAGGCATGTCACACTTCTGTTGTGGGTTCGATACCTACATCCTTTTCCGATGTGTCGGGTTGTCGCCCGTCCTGCATGTTTTCCTTTTTCTAAAACTACATTATTATAACATCCCGTCATTAATTTAGAAAATTTTCAATCCATAAATAATACTAAATTATGTCCAACATAATCCATTCAAATCTTTAGGCTTATCTATAATACTTATATCCCAAATCATAGTATAAAGAATACAATTACTAGAAATGTCATCTACCGAGCATCTGAATACCATCATTTATCATTCGATGTATCTTTTTGGTCACATTCCAAACATGTGAATTCCTTAATCATGTATTCTCTTGAAAAAAAGAATACCCATTGAACCTTAGTGAAAACATGAATGCTGTCACAGGTTAACTCTTTCCACACACCAAAATCCCAAAATTTCTATATACTCAAACCTTGATATTAGTCATGAGATCATTTCATTTTCTCTTTATTCCTTCATTACGGTCATATCATCTTCTTTCCAAAAATATTTCAATCGCTTTTCAGTGTTATCGGTACCATATAATTATTGAAAACCAATACATAGATATTCCAAAAATCCACAATACCATAAATGAGATTCCATGATACTACTTTGAAAAACCTTAATCATTCCACAACATCATTGTCATACTCAACATCACAAATAGTGATACCATGGTACATTCCTTTATCCTTATCCTTAAGGGGTTTCTCCTTTCGATCATCATTAACCCTTGGATTAGGGCATTGATTAGCATAATGCCCCATTTCCTTGCACATGAAGCATTGAAGGGTTGGTGGAGTATTCTCTGTAGTCTTTTCTCTATTCACATCATTAGCTACATTTTTCCCATTACTTCGACACTCAACTACTCAATGACCTTCTTTTCCACACTTAAAACATTTTACAGTACCTTTTAGGCAATCTCCACCATGCTTCTTTCCACACATTGATCATAAAGTAACATTGATGTTCTTTTCACCATTGTTCTAAGATTTTTCCTTGAACTCCATCTTTCATTTCTTGTCAAAACCATGAGATGGATATGTGACACCAAATTCCAGTTCTACCTTGACAGCATAAAGCACAATTTCTTCATAGACATTTTAGTATCTTGTTGCTTATTCCATTTGAAGACTTTGTTTTATGCGACTGAATAATCGATCAACTTTACTTTCAGGTTGGATGATAAAGCCAGATGCATACCATGCAAGCCTTGTAAAATTATCTTCGTATATACCAACAGATTCATCATCCATTAGCTTAAGCTCAAGGAACTCCTTTTCCCACTTTGTTCAAATAATATGAGGGAAGTACTTATTGAAAAACATGTTCTTGAACTCATCCCATTCCATGGATTCAATTTCATCTTGGGGCCTTGTATTCTTAATTAGAGTCCACCAATGGTCTTCTTTACCTTCTAAACAATAAATAGCCAGAATGGTTTTTTCATGTTCTGAAAAGCGAAGTATAGAAAATATCTTATCAATGGTACATATCCAATGTTCAGCTACAAGTGGATTAGAAGACCCACTGAATGAAGGTGGATGTTTCCTCCTGAAGGACTCAATAGAATATTTTTCCCTTCAATCCTCACTTGGAAGTCCAGATTGATTCACAGATTGTGTAAGTATAGAAATAATATTTTTCACTCCATCTACCATAACATTGGTTTGTTCATGAGGAAAATTATTGCATTGTCCATTACATTTATCAACACGGTTACTTCAGGTTCCATCCATCGTCTAAACCCAAAAAAGAATAGTGTGACAGGATAAAATCATGCTAGGGAAAAAACATAATAAAGGGGGAGTACCTTCAATATCTAACATCTTAGGTTTAATTCAAATATCATTACTGTAATTCTTGGACTATAACCAATACTTATACTTAACCATAGGGACATCCCTAGACATACCTTATAAATATCTGTAGGGATCTCACTAAAGTTCTTGCATCCTAGTTTCAAAAGGATGACTAAACCTTTCCTCTAAAACCAACAGTAGAGATCCAAAACATGATGTACATGGACATTACATTACTTTTTAGAATAATTAATACATAAAAAAACCAATACTCAAGGACCGTAGTAGTTTTGTGTCTTTGGAAACCCGGAACATAATCTTCTAATCATGGTGAATGATCATCAACAACTCCCATAAAGATCTTCCACTTTCGTTTTCTTGCCTAAAACCAATCTTTACATCCTGGGGAAAAGAAAACATATAAAGGGTGAACTAAAATGCTCAATAAGTGTCAGCATGGAGAAAATAAAACAAACCATATACACTTTAACATAAAAACATGAACATAATGTTTAAACATCAAAATCCTGAGCAATGAAATAAAACATGGCAGTACATAAGGCATAGATCATAATAGAACATAAATCATGATAAAATAGAATGGGAATAAAACATGTAATTGTGGAAAACCATTAAGCACTTGATATGATTTCCATAGTAGCTAAGGAATTGCTGCCAAGACCATCTTAATGGACACAGTCCTTTACTGAATCGAGTTCACTCCTCGTTCTAGTCCTGTATCACTGAACCTGATTAACATGCCATTCCAGCAATGTCTATCTCATGAGATATAAATCTTTACCCAATGCATTGGAGGGAGATATTGGTCCCACACATCTTGTAATTAAATCTTTCTTACTTGTGCCACAAAATAAGCCGAAATCATTCATCATAACCCAAAGAGTAAAATGGGTTTCATAAACATCATCCCATCATAACATAATCCATATAAAACAAATGGATATCATTTCATCATAATAAAAGTGATACAATGTAAATCATAGAGACATTATACTGGAAACATACACATATAAAATAATGTCTTCTTAGATGGAAAATGGTTTTGATAAAACACTTGAAATGAATTCTTGAGGAAAATATCCTTTCATCTTCAAAATCATTTTATTATCAAAAAATGCCATGAAATTAAAAAAAAGGATTTTGTTGAAAATAGTCATGAAATATTGTAGAGTAAGCTTTACGAAAATAAGGCGTTATGAAATCGTAAAAATCCATTCATGTCGTCTAAGTTGAAAAAAATTCTTTTAACATCTCGGCCCGGCTTACCATCAAACCGGTGTCCATACCGATAGGTCACATGCCCTCAAGTGCGTCTCCCCGTATGCCAGAGGCTACCGAATAGCAGCGAGGGTCTCGGGTGGTGATAGTGGGGAGGCTATACCCTCATTTTAGAGTAACAAAACGGTATTATCAGAGTAAATGACATTCAATAACAGATGAAATAAAAAATTGAACGGCAGAAGCAAAAGACAATTGATAACTATTTTATAAAGGTTGGCCAAAGCCTGTTTACATGATACAGTGGTGATGAATGATATAAGGTGAACACACAAAACAATACAACATGATTACAATACAATGCAAAAGAATAAAGAAAAGACCAACAAGGCTCGATGGGAGATCTCTTGAGCATCCCAAGCTCATTCTTAGTCCTCTGCTCCTTACTCCTCAGGTACAAACAGCACAACACACATCCTATGTCCTGCAAGCAAGAAGGTCTACTCGAGTAACCCAGTGCAATGGAGGCCTGAGTAGGGTCTGAGATATAAATCTCAGTAGGCTGGAACCACCGGTGTCAAACCCAATGAAGACAGTGTATAAAAATTAAACAGTGAGAGGGTGTGGAGAAATAAGTAAGCAGAAGTACATAAGTAAATAACACCTATCCAGGTTCCCAAGGGACACCGGATGGTTATACCAGCATCGGATCATTGTTGGTAAAGTAACCTGATCATGTCACCATATATATATAAATATAAAATCATTTAGATCATAGATGGTGTGGGGTAAGAATGCCTCCCGCCCATTAATCTAGATTACAGGGCACATGGTAAGAATGCTTCTCGTCCCAATAGGTCAACTGGAAAGGGGTAAGAATGCCTCCCTTCCATAAATTTATCAAGATTAGTGGGAATGGGGAAAGAATTCCTCTCATCACTAAATAAACCGGCTAGGGGTAAGAATTCCTCCCTTCCATACACGTATCGAGATTAGCATGCTTGAGGTAAAAATTCCTCTCATTTCTAAATAAACTGGAAAGGGGTAAGAATGTCTCCCTTCCCTACACATATCAAGATTAGTGGGCACAAGGTAAGAATTCCTCTCATACCTAAAGGTAAACTGGAAAGGGATAAGAATTCCTCCCTTCCATACATGTATATAGATCACATCTGGCGGGGGGTAGACATGGGTCCCGCCCCTACTCAAAATAAGTTTCCATGTTGTATGCATTCCTTCCATCCATAATCGTTCATAATAATTATCACAGTTGCATTAGAATTCATAAGGCAGTACCTCTTATGCATTAAAAATAGAAATACCACATTCATAATCTACACTTTCATAATCAGTTTTATATCCCAATGTATAAGGCTTTACCTCCAATGCATTTCAAATAACCATTCCATCTAGTTTCCTAAACATGGCTAGACGATTAGTAATACAAGCATCATTTTCATTTCACGAAGTTTCCACCATCTCATTTAATCTATTCTAATCAATTCATTTAACACCCTTATCTTAAGGGAAATTACAATTACACGTTATACCTAAACTAGTTAGGTGCTTATGGAAACAAGTGTCAGAACACTAAGGGCAAGCCATTTAGGAACATTTCTTATGGCCATATCAGGAAAAGCTACACACCAAACATGATGTCAAAGTATGAGCATGGAACCAAGACAAATAGAGAAGGAAATAATATAAGTATACTTCTTAATTTATTCTTGAAGATAGCACACCTCTGATCAAGGGGTTTTATTATTAAATCGTTAATTTAGTGACCAAACAACCTCTTTTATCTTATTCCTGCAATTCACATGATTTGCAAAGAAGCATTTAATCGACTAAACTTGCATAATTAAAATCTTAAAAAAATGCAGTATTAAACTCTTTAAAAGCTTCACTTTAAATTAAAGGGTAAAGAGAGGTAGCCTACCTCAAGGTGGATCCACCAATCCACTATGGATCTTGGCACTTTCTATCTAAGAGTCGATGTTGCTCCCCCACAGAGAATAGGAATACTTATGCCTATGTAGGCGAGTCACCTAGAATTTGGTGACTCGAAACCACACCAAACCCTTTAATGCACTAACAGATAAATACAAGTAACATTAAAACACTTAAAGGAACCATTCTAGGTGATGTGAAACCATATGTGTAACAAAAACCTAACCTCGAACCAAAGCCGGTAAACCGAAACAAGGCAGGACCACACAACAAACCTCAACACAGTACATGAAACAAGTCAGGAACTCATAAACACCAAAAGCCCCAAATTTAACAAGTGAGATACAATGAAAGTGGTGAAATACTTACCCTAAAATCATACCAATGGTCCGAAACCACAAGAACCACTTCTCCTTTGGAGGTGGATGCCAGAATGTGCACCAAGGAGTCTCAAAGGACCCTTCGCATCAACCTAGAACAAGAGAAACAAATAAGAACACGAAATAAAAAACCCACCGTAACCCAAGGGTTAGACCAAACAAAAAATTGGGCAAGGGGAATCCCTAAAACCTGCCAATTAGGGAGGAGGAAGGAGGGATGAGCTTACCATGGAGATTCAGAAGAAGAATGACCAAGAACAAAGGAGAAACAAAAGCAGAAGGAGGTGCGAACGAGTGGTCTTGCGCGTGAGGCCGACAGCTCCAAGGGGGAGGGGTTCATGCGGGTTCTGTGAGGAAGAGGGGAGAGGCTAATTTAATTAGGGTTTTGTTTTTATTTTTCTTTTAATTTTAAAACCATTTAAAATATCCCAAAAACCCAAACAAGAGGGCCACACACGGTTTGACCCGCACAGTTTTCCAAACTGTGCACAAGCAATGCGGCCTCTACTAGACACCCCAGGAAACCCTCATGGGCTATTCGAATGGTTTCAGAAACCATTCAAAGGCCACACATAATCCTTTGCCTCTCTACTTTAAGCTGCACAATTTGGGCCACAAGGTTTGGGAAACCGTGCGCCTTCTGTTGTTCTTTTAATAACCAGCCTCCTTCAGGTACGACGCACCCAAAACACCTCGAGACACTCGAGAAACTTCTTGGGCCTTCATCCAACCCCAAAAATATTAAAAATAAGGATTTAAACCTTCGGAACCTCGTTATGTAGCCCAATTCTAAAAACGACCGGTTCAGAAATTGAAAAAAATTCAATTCCCCCATGTTTTTAACCTGGTTCAAAACGTGGGTCATTACAACCATCCCACCTTGGAACTTCTCATCCTTGAGAATCCTTCGGGAACAACGCTCCTAACTCAACCTACAAGGGTCGTGAAGTTTTGTTCCAGCTACAACGTTACGTCTCTAACATCTCACGCACAAACGAACATTCACTTAAGCACACGGTGCTTAATACGGCAACACTTGTGCCAACGCTCGTTTTCCAACCGAAACACAAAGATGGATCTCACCCAAGACTGTCAACTCAAAGACATGATCACATCATCGTCTCACCAGTAAACCAATCAAAGGTACTTACCACATTATATTTTTAATGTTAAGCGGTCAAAATTCAAACCACGGATCCACCACCTTTCAAAAAGACTTTCAAAAGCACACTCCAAGCGTTCCAAAGACGCACCTAGCATTATTTTGAAATGATCTAACCGTCTATTTCCCCATCGACCTCAATACCCATGTCGTGACGGTTGTTCATGTACAACCCCAGCTAAATCCAAAAAAGGAAATATTCAAGCCACCCCGGCTCAATTTTTAAGAAGACGCATGGCTTAGATGGCTGGCGTTTTATAAGATATGCCACAACACCTTCCCCCAAGGCATCTCTCGCTTACCACAAGGATGTTCACTGATGCTCATACCCGCCTTCTGGTGACGTCTCAAAGATCAACCACGAGAGAAACCCCACATCCCTCATGCCACACCGAAAGAGAACAACCAAACGAGCTCAACACCATTCAAAAACATTAGCGCAGCGTTAGACCGACAATCTCATAGCGCATCCAGGACAATAACAAGACATGTGACATGCTCGTCACATAACATAGTACACTAAGAGGATTTTAATTGGATTCCAGTTAGTCATAACCAAAAAAACTGTAAAGGAGAACAGTCGAACCACCCCTGGTCTACTCTAAAAGAGAAACTCGGCTTCACCTTCCGACACAAAGAGATCTCAAACCGATCACAATGCCTTTTCCTGCACACGCCATTTCGTGATCATTAATGATTTACCACTGAAGTCTTACACGATCAATTGTGTTTCTTAAACGTGGTTACATACACCACCAACCAGATCAAAGTCATTCATCACGTGTTCCTTATACCTGGAAGAACACGCTTCACTAAACCGATAAGATTCTTCCCAACAGAGAAGCGTCGGTGTCACCAAAATAAGAAATGACCAACTTCTCATAAGCGAACTAGTTCATAATGATTAAATAGACATGTGTCGCTCCTCCGAGCCACGATCACCATGTCGAAATGCACAAGAAACCCAAAGCAACAAGACTGTCGTGTCAACCACCCAAGTCTTCTAAAAATCATTCTGAGCATTGGGACAACTTAATTCTCAAACAATTAGGTCACTCTACCACAGAGATGACCCAAGACCGTACACAGCATCACAAGAGATTTAGTTGAACACCCTTTTTCCCTATAGGACCGTTTATATAGCTGACAACATACCCAATCGTCTATCACCTAAGGAGTTAAGCAACCAAAAAACAACCAACCAAGCCCGAGGCATTCTACAAAGTATTACCTGATGTTCAATCCCATAACAAGATCAAAATAAGCATGGACATCCATCCGAACAAGGGCTTCATTAGAAACTGAAATTCCTACAAGGGAAAATGGTGCCCGAATGATACCAAACGTATGAAATATCGCCACACAAGCAAGGCACTAAAACACTATGGGTTCTACCTACCATAGGATATCCCCTCACGTAAATCAATCATCGACCCAAGAACTTTCTCACACCTAACAAAAGCCACCGGGATCAAGCTTAACATTCAAGTCATTTTCCAAAAGGAAACAAACGCCCATTGAAAAAACCTACGATTCTGTCTCAAAGCACTCGAAAGAAAGACTTACTTACCCTCACATGAGGTTTCAACTGACAACACCACTACGTATTCCTTTTCCAATCCATTTATATCTAAACAACTTTTTTATTTTAATCACTTTAAAGGATTCAATTCAAAACATGAAATCACCTTTCGAATCAAAAACATCACAAGGCACTTGATCATTTTTAACAAATAGCTCAAAAAAACATGCAAGTCCCAACAAACTCCATTTTAACCATTAATCCAATATCAGACCCCTCATTTAATTCTGGAAATTTAACACAATAAATTCCTTTTAAACAATTCAGGCGACCTACGAGGGTCCCAACATGCCAATTCACATCAGATCAAAACCAGACATCGTTTACACAACAAAGAATTTCGCAAAGCAAGCTCCCATAAAATTCATTATGGGCTTCCATTTTCCAACTCATGAAGCGCAAATACACTTCACAATTTGAAATTTGGCTCCCATTAGACGAAACATATTACATTCCAGAATTAAACATGCTCAATGAAATCATCCAGTCATACAGGTGGCCACCTACTAATCTATAAATCACCCATACACTTTACAATTTGGCATTTGGCACCCTTTAATCAAAACCAAACTCATTTTACAGTTTTACTTTAGATGCCCTTTTTCAGAAATATGATTACATAGTTTACCCTTTCCCAGCTATAAGGCACCCATGCACCTTGAAACTAAAAATTGGCTCCCATCGTAATTGCAAACATTTAATTTGGACAAAGAAACCAATCCCATATTAGCTGAACCTAGAATGCTATCGAAAAGAAGTAACACAGAAACATTCTATATCATAGAAGCATGGAATAACTACCAAAAAACCTATCATAACAGCAAGCATCAGAAAATTCATCCTAGATGGAATGGAATAATGCATGGCATGTGATTTCTAACAAAGTGTCTATATGATGCATGAAATTGAATAACCCCGTATCATCGGGTTACAATAGAAATGGAACCCACAATTGCATCAACAGTATCAACAAAAACCATGTGTTTCACCCAATGGTGAAATAAAATCAACCATATTAATCAAAATCATCAAAATAACAATTTTATTTGAGGCCATTTGGCTTTTCCCTATACACGGGTTAGCTACTCTAGAGGACATCTTATTACCAAATTCCATCTCCTTCCTATCCCTGTCTACTGTTGCTAAATAGTAAAACAAACCAGAAAAAATAACCTCCCTCTGATACCACTTTGAAATGTCCCGGCTCGATTTACCATCGATCTGATGGCCGGACCGGTAGGTCACATGGCCTCAAGCGCATCTCCCCATACAACAGAGGCTGCCAACTTGCAGTGAGGGTATTGGGAGGTGATAGTGGGGAGACTATACCCTCATGTTAGAGTAATAGAGCAGTGATATCCAAGTAAATGACATTAAATAATTGAAGCATTAAACAATTGAAAGGAAGAAGAAAAAGACAGGTGATAACCATTTTATAAATGGTGGTCAAAGCCAGTTTACACGATACATTGATGATGAATGATACAAGGTGAAAACAAGAAACAATATAATATACTTACAATACTATGAAAAATAATAATGAAAAGATAGCAAGGCCCGATGGGTGATCTCCTATGGATCCCAATCCCCCGCTTGGTTCTCTGCTCCTAACTCCTGAGGTATGAACAGCACAACACACAACCTATGTCCTGCAAGCAAGAAGGTATACTCGGGTACCCCAGTGCAATGGCGGACCCAGTAGGGTGTGAGATATAAATCTCAGCAGGTGGTACCACCGGTGTCAAACCCAATCTAGATAGTGTATAATAATTAAATAGTGAGTGTGTGTGGAGAAATAAGTAACCAGAAGTAAATAAGTAAATAACACTCATTCAGGTTCCCAAGGGACACCTGACGGTTATAACATCTTCAGCTCATTTCCGGTTAAGTAACATGATATTTTCACCATATATATATATATATATATATATATATATATATATATATATAAGCATTTATACCATAGATGGCATGGGGTAAGAATGCCTCCCACCCATTAATTGAGATTAGCGGGGACGGGGTAAGAATCATTCCCATCCATATAGGTCAACTGGAAAGGGGTAAGAATGACTCCCTTATATACACATATCGAGATGAGCGGGCATGAGGTAAGAATGACTCTCACCCCTAAATAAACTGGCATGGGTTAAAAATGCCTCTCTTACATACATGTATCGAGATTAGCGGGCACGAGGTAAGAATGCCTCTCATCCCTAAAAAAACATACAAGGGGTAAGAATGCCTCCCTTCTCTACACGTATTGTGATTAGCTGGCACGAGGTAATAATGCCTCTAATCCCTAAAGGTCAACTGGCTTTGGGTAAGAATGCATCCCTTCCATACACATATATAAATCTCATCTGGAGTAGGGTAGACATGCCTCCCACCTATACTCAAAATAAGTCGGCATGGGCTATGCAAGCCTCCCACCCATAATCTTTCATAATAATTATCATAGTTTCATTAGAATGCATAAGGAAATACCTATTATGAATTACAAAAAGAAATACCACATTCATAATCTACACATTCATCATCAGTTTTATATCACAAGGCTTAATGCAGTACCTCCTATGCATTTCAAATAATCAATCCATCTAGTTTCCTAAACATGGAAGGATGATTAGTAATACAAACGTCATAGTCATTTCACTTAGTTTCCACCATCCCATTTAATCCATTCAAATCAATTCATTTAACCCCCTTATCATAAGGGAAATTATAATTACATGTTATGCCGAAACTACTTAGGTTATTATGGAAAAAGTGTCAGATCACTAAGGTCAAGCCATTTAGGAACATTTTTGAAGGCCATATCTAGAAAAGCTACGCACCAAACATGATGTCAAAGTATGATCATGGAACCTAGACAAATGGAGTAGGCAAGCATGTAAGTCTACTTCTTACTTTAGTCTTGAAGATAGCGCACCTCTGATCGAGGGGTTTTATTATTAAATCGTTAGTTTAGTCACCAAACAACCTATTTTATCTTATTCCTTCAATTCACAAGATTTTTATAGAATTATTTAATCGACTAAACTTTCATAATTAAAATACTAAAAAATTCATTATTAAGCTCTTTAAATGCATCACTTTAAATTAATGTTCAGGGAGAGGGACCCTACATCAAGGTGGATCCATCCGTCCACTTCGGCTCTTGGAACTTTCTAACTAGGAGTCGCTGCTGCTCCCCCATTGAGCATAGTCACCCATATGCCTATGCAGGCGAGTCATCTAGACTTTGGAAACTGAAAACCATAACAAATCCTTCAAATCACTAACCGATAAATACATGGAACCTTAAATCATTTAAAGGAACCATCTTAGGTGATGTGAATCCAAAAGAGTAACAAAAACCACACCTCGAACAAAATCCGGCAAACCGAAATAAGGTGGAACCACATAACGAAACTTAACGAACTACAAGCAACATGTCGGGAACACATAAACACCAAAATCCCCAAATCTAAAAAGTGAGTAACAAATAAATAAGAGAAATCCTTACCCTGAAACCATACCAATGGTTCGAAACCACCCGAGCCGCTTCACCTTCAGCAGCGGTTGCTAGAACGCACAGTAAGGAGTCCCAACGTACCCTTCGCATCAACCTAAAACAAGATAAACCAAGAATAACACGAAATAAAAATACCTACCTACCCCTAGGGTTTGGCCGAATGAAAAATAGGGAAAGGGGATGCCCTAAAATCATCCAAGTAGGGAGGATGAAAGAGGGTGGATCTTACCATGGATATTATGAAGAAGAATCGCCAAAAAAAAGGACAAACGAAGGTGGAAGGAGGTGGGGCCGAGGGGGCTTGCGAGCGAGGTCGACATCTCCATGGGGGAAGGGATCGCGTAGGTTCTGTGAGGAATAGGGGAGAGTATAAGATAATTAGGATTTAGTTTTTATTTTTCTTTTAATTTTAAAACCATTTAAAATATCCCAAAAAACCCAAATAGGGGGGTCGCACACGGTTTGACCCGCACGGTTTTCCAAACCGTGCGCGAACCATGCGGCTTCTACTAGACATTCCAAGAAACCCGAATGGGCTAGTCCCATGGTTTGGGTAACCATGTTCAGGCCGTGAAGACTCCTATACATCTATATTTTAAGCTGCACGGTTTGGGAAACCGTGCACTAAGCATGCGTCTTATGTTGTTCTTTTAAAAATCAGCATCTTTCAGGTACGACGCACCTGAATCACCTCGAGACACTTGGGAAACTTCTCGAGCTTTCACCAAAAACCAAAAACATTAAAAAGAATGGTTAAACCCTTCGGAACCTCATTCCGATGCCCATTTAAAAAAATGACCAGTGAATAAATTGAAAAAGTTCAATTTCCCCCACTTTTTATCCTGGTTCAAAATGTGGGTCATTACAATTCTCCATGTACTTTTAACAGAAAAGTTAAAAAGTAACACATATGGTAAACAAAAGAATGATTCATTCCATTACACAAAGTAAAAGTCCAAGAGGGGTAAAAGGTCTTTAAGCATACATGGAAGAATATTAAACACTTTATGAAAAACATTTTTATTGAAATGGATGAAAAATATAACCCCAGTAAATACTTACATATAACCAATATCGGGTAAAAATGAGATTCACAAAATTATACCTTACATTATGTCCGATATGCTTCATATGTATCCGAACTGTAGAGACCCAAAGCTTGACATACATGGACATTACATTACTTTTGCCGAATACTTGGTACATAACAAAAACAAACACACAAGGATCGTAATAGTTTAGTGTCTTTGGAAACTCGGAACGTAATCTTCTAATCGTGGTGAAAGATCTTCAATATCTCCCATAAAGATCTTCCCTTTTTTTACCTAAAACCTTTCTTTATATCCTTGGGAAAAGAAAACATAAAAGGGTGAGCTCAAATGCTCAGTAAGGGCAAATAATGGAATTAAAAATCATATCATATCTTTTTGAAAATCATAACCTGCAGAAGAGATCATAATATCATAACATGAAACAAATCATAGAAGTGAAAATGAGATCCCCATAATCATAACATGAAACTTGAAACTTTGTGGCATGCACACATAATCATGGAAAATCATTTCTTGTTAGTCATGACTCATTGCCAAGACTATCTTAGTGGACAAAGTCCCTTTCTGAACCGAGTCACCCTCGTTCCAGTCTTGTTTCACTGAACCGGTATAACCTACCGTTCCAGCCCTGTCTATCTCATGAGATATAAAATCATTACCCAATGCATTGGAGGGAGGTATAGGTCCCACCCATCTTATAATGAATCCTTTCTTATGTGTGCCACATAATCATAAATCATACATCATCGCATAACACATGTAACAAAAATGGGATTCTTGAAACATCATGACATAATAAAACAAATCATATAAGGTAAATGACTTCATAAAAATAATTTCCTCAAAACATAATCAAATAAATGTAATAATAGGGATAAAAACAGAACCCTATATTATCTTAGATGGAAAATAATTTTGATAAAACATTTGAACTCCATTCTTGAGGAAAATATCCTTTCTACTTCAAAAACACTTTTCTTTTCTTAACATGTCATACAATTATAAACTAAAAGAAGTTGATTAAAAATAAACTTGAAAACTTATAAAGGAAGATTCTTGGAAATAATGTTTTAAAAATACATTCTTTCCGTATAAGTTAAAAAAAACATTCTTCGTACTTTTGTCGGAAAAGTCAAAAAGTACCTCATACGAAAAAACGACAAAAGATTCCTTTCATATTCTTTACTAAAAACTCACCGAAGGGTAAAATTGGATTTAAACTATTGTAAGTGGATAGAAATATATTACATATTGAGAGAAAATGGATGTGGATGATAAAATACACCCCAGTTAATACTTACGAATAAACAATTCTCGGATAAAAATGAGATTGTGATATTTCCCTTACCTTAGGTCAGATTTGTTTCGTAAGTGTCCGAAACTCCTCTTCTTTGGAACGCCTCTTTGAATCCTCCACTTAGGGAACTAATATTGGTCTTTGAAGAAGACCAGGACCTCTAGGGTTATTCTAGGGAAGTGGAGAAGGGATTTTGGCAGGGGTTGGCCGAGCTTGAGTGCTCAAATTGGTGTGAGGAAGAGGGGGAGGAGGTGCCCTTTTATAAGGGAGGATAGGGGCACCTTAGGAATATCTCAAAATATTTTTTTATATTAAAGTCAAAATCGGTTTATAATGGTTCCAAAGGGTCTTATTTCGAAGCTAAAGTGGGGATGGGTCGAAATCCTATCAACCAATAGGATTTAGACAAGTTTAGGTTATTATTTTAACCTTATCAATTAGATTTAACTCTAAGTTAAATAATTTAACTTTTACCGTGTCTTTTTCTTTTCGTACACTATATGGTTAATACACTTACTATAACATTCCAAAAGAACCCCAAATTGTTTATTATTAATATATATTTCCTTATATAAGTCATTTGGCCGAACCTTAGATTTTTAGTAATAAAATAACAATTAATAATATAATATTTGATTTAAAAACTATTTTGTGTCAATTTTGACACTATTTGATATATGATTTTTGTGAAAGTCATAACAGAATTATATGTTCAAACCAAGTTGATTAAATCAACACTAATATATCATAGTAAACTAGAAAATTATTGTAATTCATAAAAAGTCTTAAATTACATTTATTTTGGTATTTATAATATCAATTATGTCAATATTTCATTAATAAGATAATTACTGCATCATCTTTGTGTCATAAATAAATTAACTTATTTGATGTCTAAAAATTACAAATAAAATACCACCATGTAGGAAATCTTTTTAGATTTCTAATGAATATTTACAATCGAATTTATCTTATGTAAAACCCTATATGAAAAATGTTTTAGTAAATATACTTTGATTTTAACTCTTTTAACTCTTCTTTGAATTAAATAATAATAAATGACCTAATCTAATCCAAGTGGGCCTAAATGATAATATTTTACACTTAAGGATGTTTTTGGTCGAGATACACTTGTCCAATAGAATTAGGACATGTGTTAGGGTAATATTAATATCATTTTTACCCTTAATTACCCTATTTACTTTTAACCGTGGTAAATAAAAGTAAAAAGTTACTATTCACCAAAAAATATTTTCATCCCATTGAACCACATCTTACTTACTGACATCAACCGTGTCTCTCGGATTTTTGAAATTCCTTTCACAGAAGCGGTAAAATTATGTTTTATGAAAAATTCAGTTTTTTAACTACCACTTAGTAGTTTCACTATTCATCAAAAATTAATGTTTTTCTGAACAATGCCAAAATTTCATCCTAAGATATATTTCATATTCCAAATTCAAAAATGAAATCTATTTTTCCAAATTCATAACATAGAAGTTTCATTAATTAATTTTATAATTAAATTCCGTTATTAAAACAAATAGCGTGTTTTTAAGAAACAATATCTATCAAAAGATTGACAATTGATTATGTCTGGTTTAAATGTGAAATTACATTGAATGACCAACATTGTATTAAATTGTAAAAATATATTCTAAATATACTTTTAAACCACTCAAATTAATAATTTATCACTATTAATTATTTCGATTAAAAATGTTGTTTTTAATTATAATTTAGTAATTTTCACTATTCATCAGAATATGAAAGTTATCCGAAAAGTACGAAAATTTTACCTTAGGCTAAATTCGATACTCCGAATCCAAAAATGAAGTCCATTTTGAGAGCTAAATTTTCTAAAATTTAAAAAGTTGTTATTACTATTCATAACGACTAATTTTAATAATATTTTAATAGCATATCGTTGTTTTGTGAAACTCAGTATTGCGTACTACACATGCTATCGAGGAAGGTTGAGATTGCGTGTAATTCAAGGCAAGTCAAAGATGCGTGTTGTGCAAGCTCCTTGTGGTGTAGCGTACAACACAAGACATTAATAAAATTAAAAAGAATATTTTTCATAAAATCTCGGGTTGTTACATTCTACCCCCCTTAAAATGAATTTCGCCCTCGAAATTCGTCGGGGTTATAAATGGTTTACTATTCGAAAGTTTCTTTAATGGAAACCCACATCGTAAAAAGGAATATCAAAACCAATATTTAAAAACAAAAGTATGAAACATAACAGTTACCCAAATAAACTAATCACTGGGTTTCCACATAGGTGAAAATATGTATATGGAAGAGAAATCTAACCATCATGTTCTGATGGAGAGTGGTAGAGAACATGACTATGGAAAATCCAGCAATCACAAAGCCATAAATTTGTGACGATCTATGTTACCATCTGATTCATCATATATAAGATCACTAGGACAACATTTTTGGTTTTCAAGATCGTTTCCCTAAAGTTAAAGAATTTGAATTTGAATAAATACTTACTTTATTTTGATACAATCTCACTGTTGTTCGTGCCTTTAACAATTTCCACTTCATCTCTTAAATAAATGAAGTTGAATTTGTTATTCATGAAGTGTTAGCAGATCATGTGATAGAATGACGGGTCATTCCATCTGTCTCAAACAAAAGGTTAACAAAAAAATTTATATACATAAGTCGATCTATAGTGAGATTAATCATATATGGTTCCGAAGATGGACTTATACATCATATGTCATACAGATTAATATAATAAAACTAGTTTCTACTAAACAGGGACTTCCTGTAGGCCAGTGGTAGGCGATAAAGGCCAGTCGCACTTCGGTTGTGGGTTCGATTTCCACAGCCTTGTCTGACGTGATGGGATGTCGCCCGTCCTGCAGGTTGTCCTTTTTCTAAAACTATATTACTATAACATCCCATCAATAATATCGAGAAAACTTCTATCCTTAAACAATACTAACTTATGTCCAACATAATCCATTCCAATCTTTAGGCATTTCCATAATACTGCAGTCCACTCTCATAACATAGTGAAAATGATTACCAGATATTTAACACCATCGTCGATCCCCATATATCATAAGATATGTTTTGTTGGTCACATTCTAAACATTCAAAGTCCTTAATCATGTATTCTCTTGATTACCTTTGTGAAAACATGAATGCAGTTAAAATTTAACACTTTCCACATACCAAAATCCTCAAAATTCTATATACTCAAACAATGATATTACTTAGTCCTTATATCAATCATGAGCTCATGAATACTGTTAAACATTTCGTTTTCTCTTTATCACTTCATTATACGCATATCATCCACTTTCCAAAAAATATCTGAATAACCTTTCATTGTTACTCATACCATTCATCATAAACTTTAAAAACTTAAGGAAAGACAACAGTGTAACAATCCTTAGATGTCTTTTTATTCTATAGTACAACATTACACTTGATAAAAATGTAATCATTCCACTACCTTCTTAAACCATTGACCGAGCTTCAACAATTCTTTCATCTCACATATCATTTGTAGTCTCTTAATCATCATCAACAAAAATACTACCCATACGACCATACTGATTCTCTTCATGAGACATTCCCTTAGGGCATTGGTTTGCATAATGCCCGTACATTCCACATTTAAAACATTTAACCATTGTTGATATTGTAGAAATTCCATTAACCTCATCCATGGTGTTAACTGAAACTTTTTCCATTGCACTTACTGGCTTTGTTTCCTTCTTTTCCACACCCAAAGCATCTTCCAGTTCCTTTGAAACATTCTCCTTGATGCCTCTTCCCACATGATTTACATAGGGGAAATTGAACTTTCTTTCCTCTATGATCATCATGAAACTCCATATTTCTCTTATTAGCCGAGTCAGGAAACTTAACAAATTTTAATTTATTGATCATATTATGAGATTTCTGATTTGTCATAATAATGATGTTTGGACTTCCAAATCCCATTTCATTTGATTGCTTATGAAGAATATCATTCCATTGTCCATCATATCCTCCATTATCGTGAATCATCTTGTTTCCAGCCATTTTCTAAAACCCAAAAAGAATAGTGTTAGATGCAAAAATCATAATAAAGGGGGAGTGACTTCAATATCTAACATCTTAGGTTAAATTCTAAGATCGTTACCATAGTGCTAGGACTATATCCTATATTTATACTTATCCTTTGTGACATCCATAGACATACCTTAGAAATATCTCTAGGGATCTCACTAACGTTTTCACATCCTAGTTTCCAAAGGTTGACTAAACCTTTCCTCTGATACCAACTGTAGAGACCCGAAGCTTGACGTACATGGACATTACATTAATTTTGCGGAATACATGGTACATAACAAAAACACACACACAAGGATCGTAATAGTTTAGTGTCTTTGGAAACTCAGAACGTAATCTTCTAATCGTGGTGAAAGATCTTCAATATCTCCCATAAAGATCTTCCCTTTTTTTTACCTAAATCTTTTCATTATATCCTGGGGAAAAGAAAACATAAAAGGGTGAGCTCAAATGATCAACAAGGGAAAATAATGGAAATAAAAATCATATCATATCTTTTTGAAAATCATAACCTGCAAAAGAGATCATAATATCATAACATGGAACAAATCATAGAAGTGAAAATGAGATCCCCATAATCATAACATGAAACTTGAAACTTTTTGGCATGCACACATAATCATGGAAAATAATTTCTTGTTAGTCATGACTCATTGCCAAGACTATCTTAGTGGACAAAGTCCCTTTCTGAACCGAGTCACCCTCGTTCCAGTCCTGTTTCACTGAACTGGTATAACCTACCGTTCCAGCCCTGTCTATCTCATGAGATATAATATCCTAACCCAATGCATTGGAGGGAGATATAGGTCCCACCCATCTTATAATGAATCCTTTCTTATGTGTGCCACATAATCATAAATCATACATCATCGCATAACACATGTAACAAAAATGGGATTCTTGAAACATCATGACATCATAAAAAAAATCATATAAGGTAAATGACTTCATAAAAATAATTTCCTCAAAACATAATCAAATAAATGTAATAATAGGGATAAAAACAGAACCCTATATTATCTTAGATGGAAAATAATTTTGATAAAACATTTGAACTCCATTCTTGAAGAAAATATCCCTTCTACTTCAAAAACACTTTTCTTTTCTTAACATGTCATACAATTATAAACTAAAAGAAGTTGATTAAAAATAAACTTGAAAACTTATAAAGGAAGATTCTTGGAAATATTGTTTTAAAATTCCATTCTTGACGTATAAGTTAAAAAAAACATTCTTCGTACTTTTGTCGGAAAAGTCAAAAAGTACCTCATACGAAAAAACGACAAAAGATTCCTTTCATATTCTTTACTAAAAACTCACCGAAGGGTAGAATTGGATTTAAACTATTGTAAGTGGATAGAAATATATTACATATTGAGGGAACATGGATGTGGATGATAAAATACACCCCAGTAAATACTTACGAATAAACAATCTCGGATAAAAATGAGATTGTGATATTTCCCTTACCTTAGGTCCGATTTGCTTCGTAAGTGTCCGAAACTCCTCTTCTTTGGAACGCCTCTTTGAATCCTCCACTTAGGGAACTAAGATTGGTCTTTGAAGAAGACCAGGACCTCTAGGATTATTCTAGGGAAGTGGAGAAGGGATTTTTTCAGGGGTTGGCCGAGCTTGAGTGCTTAAATTGGTGTGAGGAGGAGGGGGAGGAGGTGCCCTTTTATAAGGGAGGGGAGGGGCGCCTTAGGAATCTCTAAAAATATTATTTTATATTAAAGTCAAAATCGGTTTATAATGTTTCCAAAGGGTCTTATTTAGAATAAAAAGTGGGGATGGGTCGAAATCCTATCAACCAATATGATTTAGACATGTTTAGATGTTATTTTAACCTTATCAATTAGATTTAACTCTAAGTTAAATAATTTGACTTTTACCGTGTCTTTTTGTTTTCTTACACTATATGGTTAATACACTTACTATAACATGACAAACGAACCCCAAATTTTTTATTATTAATATATATTTCCTTATCTATGTCATGTGGCCGAAACATAGATTTTTAGGAAGAAAATAACAATTAATAATATAATATTTGATTTAAAAACTATTTTGTGTCAATTTTGACACTATTGGATATATGATTTTTGTGAAAGTCATAACAGAATTATATGTTCAAACCAAGTTGATTAAATCAACACCAATATATCATAGTAACCTAGAAAATTAGTGTAATTCATAAAAAGTCTTAAATTACATTTAGTTTGGTATTTATAATATCAATTATGTCAATATTTCATTAATAAGATAATTACTGCATCATCTTTGTGTCATAAATAAATTAACATATTTGATGTCTGAAAATTACAAATAAAATACCATCATGTAGGAAATATTTTTATCTTTCTAATAAAAATTTACAATCGAATTTATCTCATGTAAAACCCTATATTAAAAATGTTTTAGTAAATATACTTTGATTTTAACTCTTTTAACTCTTCTTTGAATTAAATAATAATAAATGTCCTAATCTAATCCAAGTGGGCCTAAATGATAATATTTTACACTTAAGGTTGTTTTTGGTCGAGATACACTTGTCCAACAGAATTAGGACAGGTGTTAGGGTAATATTAATATCATTCTTACCCTTAATTACCCTATTTAATTTTAACCGTGGTAAATAAAAGTAAAAAGCTACTATTCACCAAAAATTATTTTCATCTCATTGAACCACATTTTACTTACTGACATCAACTGTGTCTCTCGGATTTTTGAAGTTCCCTTCACAGAAGCGGTAAAATTAAGTTTTATGAAAAATCCAGTTTTTTAACTACCACTTAGTAGTTTCACTATTCATCAAAAATTGATGTTTTTCAGAACAATGCCAAAATTTCATCCTAAGATATATTTCATATTCCGAATTCAAAAATGAAATCTATTTTACCAAATTCATAACATAGAAGTTGCATTAATTAATTTTATAATTAAATTCCGCTGTTAAAAAAATAGCGTGTTTTTAAGAAACAATATCTATCAAACGATTGACACTTGATTATGTCTGGTTTAAATGTAAAATTACATTCAATGACCAACATTTTATTAAATTGTAAAAATATATTCTAAATATACTTTAAAACCACTCAAATTAATAATTTATCATTATTAATTATTTCGATTAAAAAAGTTGTTTTTAATTATAATTTAGTAATTTTCACTATTCATCAGAATATGAAAGTTATCCGAAAAGTACCAAAATTTCACCTTAGGCTAAATTCGATACTCCGAATCCAAAAATGAAGTCCATTTTGAGAGATAAAATTTCTAAAATTTAAAAAGTGGTTATTACTATTCATAATTGCTAGTTTTAATAATATTTTAATAGCATATCGTTGTTTCGTGAAACTCAGTATTGCGTACTACAAACGCTATCGAGGAAGGTTGTGATTGCGTGTAATGCAAGGCAAGTCAAAGATGCGTGTTGTCCAAGATCCTTTTGGTGTAGCGTACAACACAAGACATTAATAAAATTAAAAACAATATTTTTCATAAAATCTCGGGCTGTTACACGAACCTCCTGTATAATGATTTATATAATGTCACTGAATTATTACAGAATCATATTCAGTATTATGATACCATATATTGTTCACTTATGACTATAAATTACCCGTTCTTTTGTAAGTTCTATTTTGAAGCAGCGTTTTGGGCAAAATCGTTTCATTTGTTGAACGTGTTTTGATTTGTTTTTCCTGATATTATTACTCATATCCTGATTTACTTAATTCTAGAATGTAAAACATGATTTATATATAATATATATTCAGTATATAAATATACAGGATAGATCTATTAATATAATGAAATACATCGTTCCTGGAGACGGTAGGTCTTACGTACGCATGAACGCTGTTTTAATTTACTTATTGAATTGAATGGAATTAAGTAAATGAAAAAAATATGTACATAAATCCAGTATAATTATTATGTAATATCTTTCATGGTTATTTATTATATATATACATTATAATCATACTTTAATGGTTAATCATGGAAAATTAATCTCATCGCGTTCGTGGAGACGGTAGTCCATACGTACGCACGAGCGATGATATCATTCCCATAATTATTGAATAGAATTTGAGTGAATGATATAATATCTCAGAATCAGTATGACATTATAATATCAATATATAGTTATTATTTACACCATTATACCCATCCATGTAAGGTGGTGGTGTAAAAACAAATTACACCACGGCGTGGAGACGGTATTCCGTAAGTACGCAAGTGCAGTGATTTCAGTTTCCGTAGGATGGATAAAAGGTGAAATGGGGTTGTTTCATATTTATAATATAATATAGGTTTATTATTGATAATGATTGTATTACTTTACAATGAATCAACTAATGAAGAGGATGTTGAAGAATAAAGAAACTTGAAAGAATCGGTTGAAGAGATTACCTCTTCTTTGATGCACCTCCTTTAAGATTCCTCTTAAGAAACTTGAGTTTGTCTTTTGAGAAGAAAAGAACCTCGAGAATGGTTATAGGGAAGTGGAGAAGAGAAATTGGCAGGGGTTGGCTGAGCTGGAAGGCTCATGGTGTTGTGAAGAGGAGAGGGAGGAGGTGCCCTTTTAAAAGGGAGGAGAGGGTCACCTTTGGAAACCTCAAAAATATTAATTCATAATATATCAAACCCCAATTAAAAACCTCTGAAAATGACTAGAATTTAAATATTATATGAGATAGGGTTTTAATCTAATAAAAAAATAAAATTTCGACATGTTGGAAGTTTATTATAAACCTTATCAACTTTATTTATCCTTATTTAATCTATTTAATTTTATTTGTGGTAATAATATTATGAATTTTAAATTGTTATAAATAATTACTGATGTGATGTGAATTTTCCATAATTGGATAATTTATGACATTGTAAACCATATAAATTTAAATTTATAATTTATAAATATTTTTTTTATTTTTATACAATTTATTTTATGTTATTTTTATAAAACAACAATAGTTTAAATTTTGACACTATTCATTTATTTGAATTTAAATAAAATCCACACAGATGATATGTTCGAAATAAAATATTTAATAGATTAATAACATGTCATATTTATCTAGAAAATCTGTGGAGCATATTAAATAATTCATTCAATATTTATTTTAAAAATTTTAAAACCATTTATTAGATATTTCAATCAATAAAATAATTTCAACATCACTTTTGTGTCACATTTAATGATACGTATTTAATCACTAAAAATAATAAATAAATTTACCTGATGTATATAATCTTATTATCTTTCTTGAGACTATTCATGTTCAATGTTTTAAAAACTTTATCACAAAATTAAAATTATTATACTTATAAGATTTAAGAGAGTGACATGTTGTCATTCTCTTTGGTTTTAATAATAATTAAATTATTTTCATTGTCAAAAGTCCATAAAATGAATATATTCCGACCCTTAGGTGATATTGGTAGACCTTGAGTCATCCAATAGAACATTTCATGTGTTATGGTAATTTTGTAATCTTATTTTTACCCTTAATTACACGATTTACCTTTAACTACAGTAAATAAATATTACCATAGTTACTATTCATAATTTCATAAAAAGTAACCTATAAACATAATTTTTCCGTAATGAATTCAAATAGGGAATAAATTTTTCAAAATTCAATACACAGAAGTTGCAGTAATTAATTTAAAATTAATCCCGTTATAAAGAAAACAGGTTTTAAAAGTTAAAACATTGCCAAAGATTGAAATGTTTTTAACTATGAATTCAATGTTAAATTAATTAAAATGACATACATTATATTAAATGGTAAAAATATATTCAATTTATACATTAAACCCATTCAATATTATAATTTAACCATATAAATTATTGTGGTGAAACACATGTTTTTAATTAAAATATAGCGTGTTTTTACTATTCATTAAAATATGAAAGTTATCATAATACTATGGAAATTTTCTCCAAAGTAAATTTTTATATCCTGATTCCAAAGAATAATTTTATTTTGTGTAATAGAACTTAAAAAATTTAAAAAACTAGATTTCAAGTGGGTGTGCCATCAAAAGGCGGCAAAACTGGATTTTTTGAAAATTACTTATTTTAGCCGAAAAATTTAGTTTTTTCTCATACCATGATCTAGAAAATGTGTAATATGAATAATAATGTTAGAAAATTCAAAATATACTTAATACTATTCATAACGGATAGTCTGTAATAATATTATTACAATATATCATTGTTTAGTGAAACCCGATATTGCGCACTACACATGCTATCGAGGAAGGTCGTGATTGAGTGTAAGGCAAGCCAAGTCAGGGATGCGTGTAGTGAAAGATTCCTTTGGTGTTTAGTAAAACACAAGACATCAATGAAATTAAAAATAATATTTCTCATAAAATCTTGGGTTGTTACATTACATATTTAAGGAATTAATACAAATAAAAGAGTAGTAGACAGAAAAGACCCTGGTTCTGAACCCCGTGTCGAACCCATCTCCCAAATTCATCTCATTTAGCAATAAAATATTAACATAATGGTCCTTTTCCCATGTCCATGTCTACATCTATTGAATATTCCTAGGTTACAAATGGATACCCATGTGAGGTGTGAGTATAAGTTTGTAGGTAAATAAAACTGTTTCATAAAATAACCAATATGATAATAAGTTCTAGAAAAAATGAAATAAACAGGTGTATTGATTAATTTAATAATTAAATTAGTACCAGTTTAAGATTCATTGGAACCATTTCAGAATGTCTCTATGGATGTCTTAGAACCATGTCAACCAAAACCATATAACCATGGAAAAACATTACATCTCTCAACATCATGTTGAAATGTCTTGGAGTGTGTCTCCCAATCATGCCACCCATAAATATATATCCATGGCATAAATCTCACTAATATGAGTCAATCCCACTATATAATAATATGATCATGTTAATCACGGTTTCAGCTAATGTATCATAATTTTAGAATGTTTTGGGTATAATCTTGATTTATAATCATTTCATCTTGTTTGAGGGCCAAGCCCAGTATATAAGCATTTCATTGTTTGTTAGGGACAAGTCCAGTATAAAATCATTTCAACATGTTTCATGGCATTTCTCGGTATATAACCATTTCATCATTTCTCTAGGTATATCCCATTATATTATCATTTCAACATATAAACAGTGCCAAGTCCCAAAATAAACATTAAATTTTGGGAAAAACACATGCCATAGCAACAAGGTTATCAAAATATAACAACATAAGGATCAATAGTTAACTATGAAAATTTTCATTTATCGTTAAATTTCACACGTGGCTAATCATTTATTCTTAAATAAATAATATGTCCCCCACATCAACAATATGGCAATGCTAAGGAAAATATATATCGACCAATCACCAAAATATCATATCATGTTAAAAAAAACATTAATCAATTAGTCAATTCATTTCTAATAAATTCAAATATAACCCAAATGGTATCCATATCCAAATAAATAACCAATTTTATTATAAGTGATTCTAATTAAAAATTTAAATATACAAATGCACGTCAATAAGAGGAATGAATCGTGATCTGATTTTCTGTTCAACATTAAAAAATACTATTTTTCTTTCTTTCTCATGTACATTTTACACTCTTAATTAAATAGAATGAAATTGAATTATAGGTAATTCACCCTGGGGTTTTAATATTCTTAATTAAGGAGATTGTGGAGATGGAAATGGGGAATATTTTATTTCATTCAATTGTATTGTTACTCTGTCATTTGGTAATCGTAAGTCATTTTTTCCAAGTAAGTTGTTAGATTTGTAAATTATATTTAATAAAATTTATTCTTCTTCTTCTATTATATTATCGCTTTCAATATCATGTTGATACCATTGAGTCCTAACATTGACTTATTCACCATAACACTTGTGAAATTCTTCACACATCTTTGGAGTGATTTTTATTTCACTATTTTATTATTCAGTTCCACCATCATGAGTCTACTAGCACCTTCTACTTATATAATAGAATCAATTGAGTGATTTGAATCTAGTGGGTTGATCCGAGGGTGTATAAAGGGTATATATTAGATTTTAATTACGATTTTAATCATTATTAATCAAATTTTTTTTTCAATTTTTTATCATTGATGTAAATTCTCACTTAATATCACTAATTTTTGGATTCACATCCTAAGTGATGGGACTATCCTCTACCTTACTATACTAATTAATATGATCCAACAAGTTTTTGGTTTATTACCCTTTGTATGTTTGAAATAGAAAATCCTTGATTTATTTGGGAAGTTCATATTTCAATGAAATAAACATTCTCAAATTTAAGACATTGAAAATATTAAAAGAAATTCACTCAATCCAACAAATGTAATAACCTAGGATCAACTAATTATATTTAATATATTTCTATTAATAAATTTAAACTCATTCATTATCCACTAAATTCAAATTAATTATGTACACTTCACATCAAAATCTCTACTATAGAATGTATGTTGCTTTATGTTTCATCATAGGTCTCAGAAGATTCAATATCTCAAGATGTTCTACATGCAACCTCATAAACCATAAAACATGGGTAAATTTGGGAGAAACTAGTCATCTATAAGAATGAAATCACAAATGTTCTTAGGAAAGATCATAGATCATGAATGATTATGATCAAGACCATAAACAATCATGTCAAGAGATTAAACTGCAATGGCTAAATATCAAAGTGATATAAAGGGAAAAACAAAACTAAATGACTTACAATTGTTGAGTCACTTAATAAGAGATCAAGAAGGGAGTTTGGTGGTCCAATATTTTTGAGAATTCCACTAGCTTCGAGAGGTTGATTGTTTAAATGGGATAAAAAGAAACATGAGCCTCCCTGAAAACATAGAATTTCATCCCTTGATAAATTCATGACATCTAATACATTTACTCATTTTGTGTTTTTCATTAAAGAGATATGACAAAAAATATGTCATCACAGATTAATTTTTTAACTTTGTCAACATTTACACAACTTGTATCATTTAAAAACCTATAACTGATACATGACCTAGGCAGGTTGATGACATTTTATTCAGAATTTACATGACTTATAATATGATTATGGAATGTGATCATCCAACAGACAGTTTTGAGCTAAAATTCCAAATAAGGACCCAAACCACATATATAGCCTTCAAAAGTATGGAAAAACCTCGAAAACCCATTCAACGTATTTATAAAAAGGACTTTTTAAATTCCAAAAAATATATATCCCCAATATTAATTTCATTATCTCTAATAAATATTTTCTATATTTGAATAAGAGTGAGCCAAAAATGCTAAAATGAACAAAAATAAAAGATGAATGAACTTAAAAAAATAGAGGATCTTACAACATCTGCACCATATAACAAATCATCCTTGAGCTTCTCAAAAAATAAATATAGGGTATCAGTTAACCTGTCTAGCCACTATGCCTGCATATTAAACACCCTATTTCAAGTCCCCTATTGAAATCATCCATGATTACAATGAACACAAAATGAAGGAATTTTCCTACCTCTTGATACTATTCACTGTGGTCCACAATCTATATCAGAATCTCCTCAAATAATTCAATGACACTATGATCTTTGAATATTTCATTAATTACATTATAGGAGTATAAATAATATCTCTCATGTTGTGACATGTGGAACATGTAGAGCATGGTACTGTAGTAGTGTTGAATGGAAAATTTGCACACCACTGGACTGACTAAATCCAATATCTCAAACAGACCAACATTCCTTAGTTATAGATTCCCATAATTCATTAAACGGTGTTAACCTAACCTCTATGACACCCAAAGGAAAACACAATGACCAACATCAAACTCAATAGGTTGCCTATGATGGCCAACATATGATTTTTTCCTTCTATATGAAATCACCAACCACTATCTGATCAATTGAACCTGCTCATATGCCTCATGTATTAGGAAAGGTCCAACAAGAAATGACTCCCCTACCTTCAAACAAAAAAGAGGAAAACAACACAGTATGTCATAAAATGACTTAAATGGTATCATTTAGATAGATTTATGCAAGATATTATTATTTTAAAACTCCATGACTTCCTTATGTTACTCCAAGGACGCACCAAAATCCAAAAAACATGCATATAACATATACTCCAAAACATGAATAGTCTTCTCAGATTGACCGTCAGCCTGAGGATGATAGGTCGTCCTAAAAAAAAACTCTGATACTAGATCCAACTAATGACCCTTCAGGAATCATGATTTTAAATGATTATCACTATCTAAAACAATACCCCTCAAAACATTGTGAAACCAAAATACCTCATGCAAATAATAACATACCTAGTCATCAATGTTGAAGGTCTCCCTGGTAGGGGGAAATTGAGTTACCATCATTTATTAATCCTTGATCACCTTTACAAAGTTTTTATAATGGGGTTTCATTGTAAATATAGTAACAAAATAAATTTGACGTCATCCCATTTCCACATAGGAATTGGTAATGTTTGTAAAAGCACAACTTCACTTAGATTCATGGATTTTACCTGTTGAAAAGTGAAACAAATCTCCACAAATCATGATACCACCACCATTATTGTCTACAACTGATATTTATGTTGACCACAATAGATATCGTTCAAATAACGTTGTAACTCCAATCTAGAAGCATGAATATCTTTCATTAGCTCATCAGGAAAGCCCATAAGAACCCATAACCATCCACAAAAAGACGATAATTTCCACTACCAGGAGACCATCATAATGGTTTCTCACCACCATAAGACCTCTGGATCATATAACTGTTCAATCTAGATATGGTCCAAAATCATGGGTATAAATGTATCCATTGTCACAGCTTCTTATCCGCGATACTCCATAATATCTAGAAACAAGTATGAAAAGCGCTACATCATTTTCCACTCCTTGTAGGGAATCCTGTAAGGCCTCTGTCTATATTTTTTGGCTCAATGTTTCGGGAATGATGTTTACCCTTCCCGGTGTATAATCCGAATCGATGTTAATATATTATAGATATTCATCCCTCTCATCTACCAAATTTTTAGGTTCTGGTGAGAAAAGATATACCATAGGATCTTTTGTTCTGTGTATCAACCACCCTGTCCCCCAGGATATAACTTCTATAGCATATTAGGGAATGGACCATTGATGTTAAATAAAAAATATGGATATTATAAGTCATATCATGTAGTCTTAGCGTTTTAGTTCCAAAAGCAACTAAATTGTCCCCCAACATAAAAAATGTTATGAGTCTAACTTTGAATGCATCACAGTACATGGTATATGCATTAGCTGGTATAGGTAATGTGATTATTGGTGCCGAGGTAATCTAGAATTTAAGCTCTTAAAAATCTATCTTTCATACATGAAACCAAACAAAATTCCCCCTTTCATAGTCATTCCAAACATCAGTTCTTCCATACATGAGGAGTCCTGGATAATCTACCAATAATAACCTACTAATCCTTGAATGATTCAAATCTTGAATACAGTCTTGGGAGGATCCAAAATAAAATGGTTGTAACATTCTATAGGTCCATTAACACTCTCTCATCTAAGGTAACATGTAATAAGTGGTGCACTTTATCCAACCAAAAACTAAATTTGGATAGTTTAGCATAAAATCGATGGTCTCTTAAAGTAATCTGGGCGATGTGAAGATGTTGGGAATGATTGTATGCTAAATATGAGTGAAGTATGTTTTCAAAATCTAATACCACCAAATAATTCTCTATAAAATGATGAAATACCGTATTCATCAATTTCATTAATATGTATAGTGCATTGGACATACCAAACAACATCACTATGAACTCATACAATCCATACATGGTCATAAAATCTCTATGAGGTATGTCTAATGTTCTCACACAAAATAGTTTCTTTCCAGATCTCAAATCAATATTGGATTAGATTTTATCTCATCTCATCTAATCGAATATATCTTCAATTTATAGAAGGGGATACTCGTTCTTTACCATAATTTGGTTCAACCTCTAAAAATCCACACATAATTGCAAAAACCTAAAATCCTTTTCTATAAAATGAATTGGAGAACCCCATTGGGAAGTACTAGTTCATATAGAACCATAAAATTCTAGAACATCCTTCTAAACCATCAACACCCAAATCTATACCAGTGTCGTCCTATATGATGGAATTGGAATGTTCTCTACATAAAGAACCAACTTGATCACAATATCAATCATTCGATCGGGAGGTACTCCATAGAAGTCTTCACCAAAAACATCATGATAATAGTATACCACTAGGGAGAAAATAATAATTACACATTCTACTACCATCTAGATAAATACTAGCTATTTGATCTATGCGATAATCCAATATACACTAAATTGGTCTGGCATGACTATCCTGAAGACAACACTCACCGATGTCTGAATAGCTTCCTCCATCTAGAGATAAAAATGTAACTCTCCTCTTTTAATAGTGGATATGGTACACATGTAGAACTAACCAATCCATATGAAGAATCAAATCAAAGACTACCATTTCTATCATAATTAGTTCCCAAAATATATTGTAACCATAAGTCACTAGGGAAAACTATTTTCATCATTTGATATTCTCTAAACGCACTCCCAAATGTGTATTGATTGTTAAAACACCATAAATGATTTCCACATACAAGAAAAAACTATTTACAAAAATAAGAAATGAAAAAGAACATGAGGCTTTTGTTTAAAACAGAAAATAAGAAAAGGTAGATGATAAATAATGGTTCCACTAATAGTAGACGGTCCTACATCCACACTAGCTAGAATAGTCTTCACAACAAAAAACTAACTCATCCCTTTGAAAAGGGATCTATCCTCCCCTATGCTACAACTTGTGCCTAAGGCATCCATTCTTTCACTCAGGTACCACAACCCATATCTTGAATAGAATATCATTTGGAACTCCAGCTACCTTCATTATGAAGTGTAGTTGAGTCTTTTCCAAAATCTTGTTTCTGTCCTGATCCCTTTCCACTAATATATGGATTCATGACCCTAAAAAACCTCTTTAGGTGGCATAATATACAACATAAAAAAAATACTCCGTCTTAGGGTATAGTCACTGAGGCTATTTGAATCCCATCTTGGAACATTAATAACACTATTAAAAACATGTAACTGAGATGGGTTCCCACTGCCCTAACTACTCTTTCAATATCTTACATGGGAAAAAATAATAAAGATTATTTTTTCTCTAGGAGATGTGTTCATAGTTTACCCTGTTAAAACAACCTTATTGTGGCTCGGGCCTCTCTCATATTTCATTTGTTGATGGGTTCTTTATTCTTAAAATTTGAAGAAAATAATACTCAGATATAACATGTTCAGTTTTGACTCGGTCTCATAGGGAATCAAATCATAAAAACATCTCCCCTTAGAGATATTGTCGGCTTCCAAATATTAAACAAAGCACTAAAGGTTGGGGGGAAATTTATCATTGTCTTGAACGAAAATTCCATCATATTCCATGTGTAAGAACTCATGAGCCTTCTTGTCCCTCAACATTTCAAGATAGAAATGTCTCAAGAACATTTTCTAGAATTCCTTCCAAGATAACTCCTCCAACACCAGGTATAATCCTTAATATCCATCCAATTCATTTAAATCCCATGAAGAATATATGTAAAAAGATTCAGCCTCATGTCTTTGTGTGTCTCATGTTTTATAAAAATAACATACCCTCTCTTTATATAAAACTAATCTCAATGGGGGCCTCCCCCCTTGTGAACATAGGAGAAGGCTATAGATAAAAATCCATCATTAGATTAAACATTAATGTTATGGTTTGAACAATCTCCATAAAATGGATCTCATGACCCTTAGGATGTTACCACAAAGCTGAACATCCAACCGATCCTCAAGAGATATTGGAATCTCAGTATGAGATGTGTTCAGTGTGTGTTGATTTGAATTCATGTGACCCTCAACATGATGATGATGGAAATAAAGATTATCTACAATACAAACAAAATACTTAGAACAATGGCTATAAAAAATTAAATCTCAATAGGCCACCACAATAGGGAACCACTGACAAATGTTCTCTCTAAACACACCTTACAATTATTTCATCATGACGTAACAATTAATTTACCTCATTTCTCAGTTATAAAAAGAATCCTATATCATAGTAGAAACTTGAAAGTATATTTCACATGAAATATAAATTTCCTTATCCTGAACAAATTCAATCCAACGTTATAAGGAAACAAAATTAAAAATTACATAATTGTGAAAATTCATTTAGAATTTAAATTATTATATTCTAAAAAATATTATTGATTTGGAGTTTTAATGAATTAGGGGATAAATCATTCTTGAAAACCTAAAAGAATAAAATGTGGATACTACTAAAAGGGTAAAAATTTATTCTATAATACAATTTTTTTAATAAAACATAAAATGTTTTCATGAAAAATATTCACAATATTCACCTTGGGTTTTTTCTATTTTGTTACCCATCCATTAACCCTAAGAAAAACATATTAAAAATTGGGTCAAGCACTAAATTATCATTATTAGATGTAAAAGAAAATAAATAATTAATCCATGAGTACATATAAATATATGATATCATTTTCACAAAGAAATACTTTTCATTCATAAAGTATCATATACCTACTTTGTGAAAAATGAGATTACAATAAAACATAGAAAACATAAAAAACCATTTTGTTAACATATAGATTTAATTAATTAATATTTTATGCCTTTAGGCTACAATATTTTTTACAATACTCATAGAACCCTTACATTATAACCCCCACAATTACATTATGATGTAACCCTCACAGCTACCATATGGTGTAAACACTACAGTTACTCTTGGAATAACCAATACTATCAACTTCCGTAAGAAACATACCCAATGAATTAGGGGGAGATATAGTTACCACCATTAATAATAAAAAACTCCAATGAACTAGAACATAATAATAAAATAATAATACAATCATTATAAAATCCTTCCTTTTGAATTTTGTAAATATAGAAATTTAAAAGGGGATTTTTAATGAAAGGTCCTTACATCAGGTTTGACTTCCTTGAAACAAGTTCAAACCACATATATTTTGGATTAATTATTGTTATTAATTTATTTAGGAATATTATACATATTTAAAATTCTATATATGATATTCTTATAAATTATTTCCAGCCATTTATTAATAATATTTTTTTTATTTTAATTGTTTTGGGTGCATTTATTTCATGTTTTTAATGGTTGGTCCATTATAGATTTTCTTATATAATTGAAGAAAGACTAAATAAGTATATAGAAATGGTAATAATATTTTTATATATTTTTAAAAGACACTATATATGTTATTCTGTAGTGATAATGATTCATTAGATAAAATAATAATGAAAATGATTAATGTTTTTAGCTAGTTTTTACGACCATCACAGACATATATAAATTTATTTAATATAATGTTTATATACTAGTTCCAGAACACTATATAAAATATAATATGATTAATAAAATTTTATTTAGCCCCAATAATGGTTTTATGAATAGAATTAAAGTGGATAATGGGAAATGAAAACTCACCATCCATGAAGGGGTTGTTACGACACATTATGGATGATGATATACATTTCTAGAATATGATGAGAAAGGGATAGGTTTGATGATGGATATATGAAACGTGCCTATAATTGGGTGTGTAAAAACAATTATTTCCTATGTTAAAATATAGTATAGTGGTTATGTTAGGTTTTCTTTAGAGAGGATAGATCAATAATCACTTACATCACTTTAAATTTGATAATGATGTTGGGTTGTTTTTTATGTTGTTCGGTTATAAAAACAATGAAACAAAACTACATATCAGAATAAAGTAAAATATTAAAAACAAATAAAAAAAATTAATTAAAAACATTTATAATAATTGGGTGATCAGGTTGGGGTAGGTTTTCGGTTTATAATCCCATCATTTTCCATTTTACTCAATCTTTTTCTACTAAGTTGATTTAAGTGATATTTCAAAATCACTTCCTATCCCTCTTCTGGTAAATGGTGATGATCAGAGTAAAACATACCAATATCTTAGATAGGTCTACTATATATCCTATTTGAGAAACGAATGTATAGAATACCCTAAATTGATGTAGGCAATTCTCGATTGGGACTTGTTTATCCCAAATAATTAATATTATTCAATACCCCTGCCACACGTACTGACGATCGCCGAGTACTTCACCACTAAGCCCTGATTTATTCAATCGTATATAGATAAAAACCTAATAGAGGTAGATTAGGAATATTTACCCAATAAATAATATTAATATAATATTAAATCAAATACAATCTCATAAGATAATAAAACCGTTATTAGAATTTGAAACCATCACCGCAGAAGAGAAAGAGTTTTTTTCCATAAAATTCAAGAACTAAAATATTATAAAAGATAAAACATAACCTTTACCAATAACTCAGAATAATTACACTACAATATTAAGGGTAATAGAGAAGAAGGGGGAACAAGAAGGAATTATAACACTGAGAAGAACAAAAGAAATAAAAGAAAGAATACAATTTTTCTCCCCCAGAATCTATCCACCAGAAAACGATATTCGGTTCTCCCACCACCTCATCGAATTTATCCTAGGGACCTTATTATAAGAGGTTTGGAATGTATTTTTCATATACCCTAGATGTTTCATGTAAATTTGATCCATGTGGAATGAGTTATGGTCGAATTAGTAGACCTGAAATTTTCTAGCCGCAAATCACTATTCCACCAACCATATTTTGACAAGTTTAAGGGAAGCCATAATCACATAATTTTCCCATAAAATTTAATGGGAAGCTTCAACATCGAGTTGGATTTCGAACCCAGCTATAAGCGCACAATTTAGTGGCCATTATCATGAGATATGGACCATTGAATGAACAAATGTCTATTATGCAGTCTAGAATAAATGTCCACATTGAACGATTTTTTTTCGACTTTTGGAGTTCAAATTGCCACTTGGTCCAGAAGACTTATTTATAGAAAAAGAATCATTCCATCCATAAAAAGGAATCATGTTACTTGGATGAAAATTATATGATTTATGCACAAAATACAGAGACCACATAAAAATGTTACATGTCCAAAATTATCCATTTTTCGCATTTATGCACAAAACTCACCAAAAAACACAAAATGAAGAAAATAAGATCAAATTGATCAATGAGAGGGGATTAACTAATTTAAAGTAATATATATAAATATAAAAACATGAGATATGAAAATTCCCCCACACTTATTACTTGGACTCGTTGACAAGTAATCATGGATATCCAATAAAAGCAAATTTTATAACACATATTGTAGAGATCCAATAATTTTAATTAACAAGAATTAAAAGATATCACACCTCATCGAAAAAAAATTTCAATCTCAAAATTATGTTAATAAAATATATTTATTTTTTATTTATTCTCCCCTTCCATAAAAACACTTTCCAAACATGCATTTTATTTCATCACACAAATATCAATTTTTAACAATGTCTTTCTCACCCAATACTAATGAATGTGTCACCATAGGCATGATAAATACCTACATCTCCACTTGATGTGAGTCAAGGAAAAATGATTATCATGAGGACTTTATAGGGTTGTTCTGTGGCTTTTGTTTGGTATGATTTAGATGTGAAAAATTCTGAGAATGATTGAGGAGGGTTTGGTTCTTTTTGATGAAAATTTGCATTATTCTAATTTTTACTCATGTAAAGTCTCCTCATCACTCCCCTTAGTAGTAAATCAGCTCCATCAAAAAACAATATCAGTGAAATTACACACCATTCATAATTTTAGCAACAATAGTATCAGTCATCTCAAACATGATTTTTTTAAAGCTTCATATAGGCACAACTTCTCAAAAATGAATGCTCCTGGAAAGGCACTACATCCAACAGAATTATTCTCTTTCAAAAATAAGAGAATTTCGTCATCATTTGATTTTTGACCCAATGAATCTCCAAATGAGGCAGAGTAACCCACGTAAACCCGCACTCACACTTATGTCCAACTATATTATGCAATTTTTCATTATGAAAAGGTTGTATAAGGCAAATTGTCTTATGATTTGGCTACCCTAACAGGTTGTTCATGGCTTATATGGGCTATAAGAATTAAATGTACAAGGTAGGACATTATAAAATGCGTTTGTATGAAAAAATACATTTAATAAAAAAAGACCTCAATAATTTAAAACACATGTACCTCAAAATCTCATGTTTTGATAGGAACAAATCAAATTATGGTTAAATAAAGCATGGTATGGTTCCCTCAAGAAGTGAGGTGAATAAAAAAAATATGAAAAATTGGTTTACAAGCCTTATAAGAATGTGATTTCAAGTATAAATACAGTGAATTGTGGCGTTGGATTGAAAAATTAGAGTACTTTTCATGAAATTTCCAAATATTTGAACTTGAAACAATGTCAGTTTCAGTATTCATTTAAACTCAGTTTCAAGGAATAAATTTCCTCACTCATAGACATGGGATTAAAAAATGTAAATGAGAATCATTTCAACCCAAATGTATTAAAAACTCACAAAAATTTTAATAACAAAATTTAAAAAAATTAAAAACCAAACAATTAAAATTTAAAAACAATAAAGGATCCATCCACTATACTTAAATGATGCAATGTCGCAATGGATGCAAATTGATTTAACATGTATGAATTTTTAAAATTTAATCACAGCAATCAATAAAGTGGTAAGGAGAGGTACAACCTAGATTTTTTAGTGCAACGTTGTGTTATGCTCCTATGTGTCGCTCACATAAAACCCAACAAACAAAGGTAGACAGTAAAACATAATAAATTTATTGAATGAAATTAAAATAGAAATAGAATTATACTAGAAAGATAGATCTTGGTTGGATACCCTAATTTGGCCCGGGGTTTTGACTTCCTCCAGATGGGAAGTTTCCGTTGGTTATCCCTAATCTGATGGTGGGTTGAGTTTCTTTAATATGAACCACCAGAACATCTTTTCTCCATTATTAACATCTTATTTTTTGTTGAGTACTTCATTGATATTGTACAAATAGTATAGCCCTATAAAAATGATATAAAACTTGCATGGTGGGGGTAGGACAAAGAATGATTCTTCCTCTTTATTGGTATCCAATTTCAAAAATTCCTCTTCGTTATTCAGTAGTTCTCAATGTATGCTAGATCAAAATAATTTTGAAAGGTAAAATCAGAGTATAATTCTATTGGAATAAAATTAAATCATGACGAATCAATATCAAACTCTTCACTTTCAAATGAATTATCTTGTCTATCTTTTTACTCAAGAAAGTCCACTTTGATATCATATTCATATCATACTATTAAATGATCAACATGTTTGGGAAGATGAAGGTGTTCCTCTTCAGGTGTATCATTTTCTTTTCCTCGTCCACCAAGGAAATGGATGGGTTAGACGAATCAGAAAATTTCATGCAAGGGGAGGTGGTACTCAATTCAGATTCTATATAATCTTAATGAAAAGAGTTAAGAAAAAGATTATATATTTTTAGTGGATTAAATTCAATTTATTCTTCAGTATGAGGATCCTCTAGTATTTTATTTTCACAAGACAGAGGTAGGTTGTCAGGATCCTCCATCTTGTCTTCAAATTCCACTGCTTTGGTGGTGTCTTCATTCAACGGTTTTAGATCTTCTACTTTTTAAGGAATATGTGGATAAAGTAGTTCATCACACTCATTATAGGATACATCTAGACCTTTTATATCTCCCAAATGTAGATAAATAGGCAATTCTAACTCCATTCCCTCCTAAGGTTCATTCATCATTTTTGGTTTTTCCATCAATGCACATACATATTCAAATTCAAGTTCTACATTGTTCTCTAGTTATTCTATTTCATTTCAAAGCTTTTGCCTATAAAATATATCATAACCACCCTCATATACTTCTTCCAAATGTGGTTATATATTCCATGAATTAATGATATGATCATTTGAAAACATCATGGGAAATTAATTTTTTATGTTTTTTTAATTGAAAAATGTTAAATATTAGTAATTATATTGTGGCACTGCCTCCTGGGAAACGAAGCCATGTTTTAACATGTGCCTATTTTGGGGTGTGGGAAAAAAATTATTTACTAAGTTAAAATACATTATAGTGGATAAACTAGGTTGTAACCCAATAGAATCAATCAAAAATAACTTACGTCACTTTAAATAGGATAATGAAGATGGGATGTTCTTTATATTGATTGGTTCTCTAAACAATGAAACGCAACTAAATATAGAAATTTAGTAAAATATTCAAAACTAATAAACTTAAAATGAAATTAAAAATATTTATAAGAATTGGATGATTAGGTTGGGGTTAGTTTTCAATTTACAATGGCATCATTATTCCATTTTAGTCAATCCATTTCTACTAAGTTGATTTAAGTGATTTTTCAAAATTTCTTCTTTTCAATACTTTGGTAAATAGTGATGGTGAGAGTAAAATTTACCAATATCTCATATCGGTCTACTATCCTACTTATTTGAGAAACAGACGTAGCGAATGCCCATAATTGAGTTAGAAAATTCCCGTACGTGTCTTGTTTATCCCAAACAATTAAGAATGTTACACACCACTACCACACTTACAGATGATCACCAAGTACTTCACCACTAAGCCCTGATATATTCCATCGTATATAGACCCGATCCTCATGGAGGGAGATTATGAATATTTACCTATGAAATAATTACAAATGAATTTTTAATCAAATACAATTCCATAAGATAATAAAACCATTTATTAGAATTTGTAACCAACGCCACAAAAGAGAATGGGTTTTTATTCAATCAAATTCACAAAATAAAATATTACAAAAGAGAAACCATAACCATACCCAATAAATTAGAATATTTACCCCACCATGGTAAGGGTAATTGAGATGATGGGGGGAGAATTAGGCATTATAAAAATAATAATAACAAAAGAAAGAAAAGAAAGAACAAAACTTTTCTCCTCCAGAATCTATCCACCAGAAAGATAGCTTTGGTTATCCCACCAACTCATCGAATCAGGAGGTGGTCCCTTTTTATATGAAGTTATGAAGGGGATATTTCCATCTACCCATGATATTCCAATGAATTTTGAGCCGTATGGAATGAGTTATGGCTGAATTAGTAGACCTGACCTTTCCTAGATGCCAATCACGATTCCACCCAACTATGCTTTGACCGGTTTAAGGGTTGCCTTAATCAAATTATTTCTCCATGAAATTTAACAAGAAGCATCGTCATAAAGATGGATTTTTAACAAAGCTAGATGTGTCCAATTTAGTGCGGGTTATCTCAAGATATGGATCATTGAATTAAGTAATGTCCATTCTACTGTCTAGAATAAATGTTCACATTGAATGATTTTGTTTGGAACGTTGGAGTTTGAATTACCACATGAACCCGATGTATAATTTTTAGAAAACAAATCATTTCATCCTACAAAAATGTAATCACATTAATTGGATAAAAAGTATATGATTTATGATCTAAATACAAAGGCAAAATAAAACTGTTAAATGTCCAAAATTAACCACATTTCATATTTAAGCACAAAACTCCCCAAGAAACATAAAATGATTAAACTAAGATCAAATTTGATTAATGATAAGGGATCAAATCATTTAGAAACATAAGTATAAATATGAAAATATGAGCTCTGTCAATATTCCATTGAAACGTTATAATTAAATTATATGTAAGATAGTGGTGTTATAATGTCAGTTATAATAGGATATTTGAGGATAAAATTAGAAATGAAATTGCATTGAATAGAAATTAACAGAAAATGAAAGATGATATTACCTCTTGAATTCATTTCATTGAGAAGCACCTTAAAAAATATGTTTTTACATTTTGTGATACTAGTAGGTCTTAGTAATGGTTAAGAGGTAATCTCGGAAAATTCGAATGAAATTAAACATGTTACATGGCTCTGACTTTTGAGAAGAAAAGCTGGTGAGGTGTGGAAATTATAGTGGAAGAGATGGGTGTTTTTTGATTATTTTATATGTTAGTTAATTATTTTGTCTTAATACAATAAATAGTTTTGATTATCGAAAATTAATATAGTAGATAGAGAATTATAGTTCGATATAATGGTTTTTACACCATCCATAACACAATAAATATTGAATTTATTTTATATTGTATATATTCTTTAAACTATCATATGTTATTATTCACCAAAAAAAAATAAACTATTTAAAAAAATACCAAAAAAATCACCATAACCATTTTCTAAAGTTTAAATTTTAAAAATGAACTCCATTTTAAGATGATAATTTTATTAATATGATAAATTTAAATTTTCATTGAAATCAACCTTTGTTATAAAAATACATAATTTAAAATTATAATTGATTTGATGACACATTGATAAATTAATTTTGGTCTCATTGAATCATCTTACCATCATAAGACCTCAAAATAAAAATTCATGAATAAATTTAATGAAAATTTATTTTATTTTAAATCGTTATATTAATTATAAAATTGTAATTAAATATTTTTGACTTACATTAACACCAACACTAAATTTATTAATTTTTAAAAATTTATTTACTTATACCCAGATATTATTATATCATATTTTTATTCATAATATACCTAAATATTAATTATAATTTCATAGGTGATGTTTCTATTTTATAAATCCAAGTTCATTAATTTTTTTAAATACCACATGTTTCATTATACATTCATAATGAATTTATATATTTACCACTAGAATGAAATTAAATTATTTTATAAGAACCTGGATTATTAAAATCTCTCATCATTTGGGAAATTTCATCCTCATGATTTTTATTCACTTAATAAAAAAGATAGGGTACCTTTCCCTCTCTGCATTTTTTTGATTCCCATGTTTCTCTTGAACCATATAGTTTCTCCAAAAAACATTAAACTGGTGAATTAACATGTTCTGTAACACATTCTCTCTATGATAAAAAATCTAAAAAGTGTACTTTTCATAATAAATGTTCTCTTTCAGATGAACTATTTATGGGCTCAAAAAATGATATGAATCTGGCACATACATTCCTAACATCAAGATAAGAAAAAAAGTGTACTTGTGATAAAATCAGAGGAAAACTTTCTAAGTATAAATTTTTTCCAACTTTCTCTAGGATTTCATACGGTTCGATGAACCATGGGCTCATATTCCCCTTCATACCAAAACATGTCACACATTCCCATTAAGAAACATTCTGAAATGCATGGACACCTACCATAAGGAAAATGTCATCCCTACTAGTATCTCCGTAACTTTTAAGCATTGTTCTTAGTTATATTAATATGTCATTGGAACTCCTTTACCTACTCAACCACTTCCTCTACTATATATAGTACGATCAACTTCTATTCCCCAATTTTGTCCTAAAATACTAGTGTTCAAATCTTTTTTCCGTATAATGCATCAAATTGTGTGAAATTTATAATGGAATAGAAAATATTATTATAAGGAAACTCAACAAAAGAATTATTTTTTCCCAAATTCCATAGTAATCCCTTGAAAATGTATTTATAATTTTATATCAGGTATGAATTATTTCATTTATCTATTCATCATATTGGGGATTAATGGTTGTGTTGAAATTTAATTCTCTGCCCAAAGACTTTAGAATGACTCTTTAAATGATAGATTTGATCCTAGGATCACGATCAGATTCAATGGAGATATGAAATCCATATATCCTAACAATCTCTTTGAGATAGAACAAAGAAAGATGATCTAATTACATATTATCTCTAATAACTATATGATCTGCATATTTATCCAGTTGATCGAAAATAACAAAAATCTCATCGGTACCTCAAGATGTCTTTTTTTGCCCCACCACAATGTCTATGGATTCATTTTCACATTTCCACTTTGGAATAGGAAAATGATGAAGGATCCACTAACAAAACATTTTCCTCGGTTTTGACAAGTCAACAATTTCAGGGTAAAATTAGCAATAACTCTTTTACTTCCATCATAATAGTAATACTCCCAATGCTCTATGTACATCTTAGTGTTTCCAAGATGAAATGAAAATAGAGAACATTGACTTTCACTTAATAACTATTTCTCCAAATCTGAATCATAAGGCCCAAATAATCACTTTATAACCCCCAAAATACAATCATTATCAATGTTAAATTCCAATTAATTACCCTTTTTAACTAATTCAAAATATTTTAGTAGCTCATAGTCTTCCTTCTTCATTTTAAAAATTCTATATGAGAGATATTACTACACAAACACCTAAAAATAGGGACATTTTCTACACCAACAACTGCAAAAAAATTATCAAATCACTAATAAAGGTTTCATGTTACAAATGTAATATAGTTAATGTTGAATGACGTTTTCGACTAAATTAATCCTCTATATTATTTTCTTTTCTGTGATGGTAATTGATCATGTAATCTTAATCCTTTATAAATTTAATCCATATTCTCGGCATAATGTTCAATTACTTTTGAGTGAATGTATACATAAAAATTCTAGGTATAGTATATATTTCTTATTTTTATCCAAATAAAATATGTCACAAAATTGTTAAACAAAAAACTAAAGCTTCTAGTTTAGTATCACATGTGGTATAATTTAACTCTTGATGTTTTAGTTTTTTTAAGAATATGAAATTAACTTATCACTCTACATCATAACGCAACCAAGTCCCTTAAATTAACCATCATTTTAGATAAAAACTCTCCATTATTTGAAAAAAGATACAAAAATAGAGAATTCAACAATACTTTTTTTCAGTTCCTAAAAAAAACATCATAGTCTTCTTTACAAGTAAATGTACTTCATATTCATGTAAACTTATTTAGTGGTCTAGATAACCTTGCGAATTTTCTAACAGACTTGTGTAATAGCCTGATAACCCAATAAAATACAGATTTCAATGACATTTGTAGGTATTGGACACTCATCATCCACTTTTTTTGGATGGATAAACTGTTATTCATTTCATATTTAAAATGTTCCAATGATTTTTTTTCAAGAAAAAATAAATTTTTCTAAATTTCCTTCATTACATATTTTTCATGGGTCGAAGGAAAATTAATAGATGTTTCTCATTTTCCTTATAACATTTTTAATAAACCAAAATATCATTACTACAATTGAAAACTTACATATCCCAATATTCACTATATAATCTATTCATAAGATACATAAATAAAGAAAGATTATTTTTCAAACCAAATGGCATAATAAAAAACAAATATTGACTATATTTAGTTTGAAACACCAATTTTGGAATTCTTTACTCCTTCACCATTAGTTAAAGGTACCCAAATCTTAGGTCAATATTGAAAAATTACTTATCTCCCTATATATAGTCAAACAAGTCATCTATATAACGAAATGAATACTTATTCTTAACAATAGTCCAATTTAAATCCGTATAATCAATTAGAGTCTCAAGTAACCATATTTATTTATACCTAGAAAAACTAGAGCACCACATGGTGGATTTTCTGGATGAATGAAATCTTTATCAAGAAACACATGTAAAATCCTTTTAAATTCAATAATTTCCACATGATCCACTTGATAAGGGTGTTTTGAAATTGTCTTAGTATCAGAAACTAAGTCAACCTAAAATTAAACTTTACAACCATGTATAACATTAGGAAACTCATCATGAAATAAATATTCTATTCATTTACTACTTACACATAATTAATTTGAGCAGTTCTCATGTAGTTATTAATATGTAAAAGATAACTGTCATTTATGTGTTTTAACAGTTTATCTGGTTCCTAATATGTTATCAATGTAATTGGTTTATTATTATATAAAAACGGATTCTATTTCCAAAAAATATATTTGAAATTTGAATAAATCAGATCATATAAAACAAAATGTAAATTTGGACAAAAAATAACATTAAACTATAATAATGAGAAAACAAAAAGGTCTTCCAAAAAATTATTTCTACAAACTAATATATGAAGATTCTAATAATTATTTTTTCATTAATATTTCAACATTGTGTTTTATCTATAATCATTCGATTCATTTATTGAGGTTAAATTTTTAATTTACTTAAAAATTTATCATAAATAACGGATTGTGTAGACCCCTTATCAAACAAGATATTATAAAAATATGAGTAAACAAACAATGTACCAGATACCACTTCATTGGATGGAACCACATCTTCTGGAGTAGTCTAAAAGGATTTCAAAACACCATTATACATAAATTAATGTTACATCCAATCATTAAATCATTCTTTGGGTATGTATATTCATAATGACCCATATCACAACATTTAAACAACATTTTAGTATTTTATCAAAATTAAACATACCATCAACAAGATATTTTTCGTTACAATCCTTTTCCATACATCCTATCTTACTACATCATAAAAACTTATAGTATTAGTTATGGAATTCCACAGTGTTTTTTCCACACTTTCCATAAACTGGAAACTATATTTTCTTACCTTCATATTTGTTTGATTGATTCATAGACATTTATTTCCATATGGAACATTTCTTATGCCTTTCGTCAATGTACATGTGGTCATTATAAAACTGCATTTATACACTATTATCACACCAAACATGTTTCCCCTGACTTTTAAATTCATGAGACGCCAATTCCATTCAATATATTGTCTTCAATCTTGAGTAATGATCATTGATTTCAATATCAATATCTCAAAAATTATTTGGAGCATACCTTGCCAATAGGGTGTAAATTTCTTAATACACGACCACAAAATTTTATCATTTATGTCTCAATTCATGGAATTTATTTTCCATCATTTGTCAAACATATTTAGGAAAATATTTTTCATGGAAACTATTTTGAAATTTATCCAATTTTAAGGAATAAATATACCCACTCTCTCTAATATTTTTGAATATTGACCACCATTGGTCAGATTGACCTTCAAAAGAGATAATAAAATGAATAAACATTTATTTATCTTAAAACCCCATGACATTGAATATATTTCCACTGTATTTATTCCACCATTTACCTGCCACCGGTTCAGAAGATCCACAGAAAGAAACAGGTTGTTGCCTCCTAAAATGTTCTACTATTATCATTCTCCTTTTGTGGTATCAATGGTTTTTTCCATTTAAGAATTCCACCATTGATTATGGCATAAAGAAAGTAATCCATTACTATAATATAAATACTTAGTTTCAATACACACAATCCCATGATGTAGTTTAAGAATGATATCATCATCTTGGGGCCTTCCAACATCAGCTTCCCTATTTTTTATTTGGAAATAACAATCTAAAGAGACATATATTTGATAAATCATCATGGTTATATTTAAATTCAATATCATTTTACCACAATCATAACATATAAATAATTTATGGTATTTTAATAACATTATCCTAACCCGAAATGTTATCTAAACTACTCTCTATTTCCAACATAATGGCATGGCCTTAATCATTACATAATATAGTAAATTAATTTAAAATTTAAATTCTAAGATTCAAAAATATAATTTTATTTTAGAGTTTTATAGAATATTTAATAACTCATACAAGACAACCCAAAATAACTAAAATTTTGTACTACTAAAAAATTATCATTTTCTTCCATAATTCAATTTTTTTAATAAATGCTGAATTAGTTTCATAAAAAATCATCACAACATTCAACATAGATTTTTCATTTGCTCTTACCCATTCTTAAAATCTATGAAAAACATTGTCAGACATTGGATATGGACAAAAATCTCCATATGGTAAATAAAATAAAGTAATTCATTAGTCAATAAGTACTTATTAACATTTCAAATCATTTAACTATTACATACCTCTCAACCATATAGTATCACATATGTAATTTGGGAAAACATTATATTTCCATTAAAAAGGAAAAAACATATTTAAGTAAAATGTAGAATTACATATATAAGATTATAACACTCACAATTAACATATTATTGGAAACCCTTTAATTACCCTAAAACCTAACCGTCACATCCACCTCATGATGTAATCTTCATGGATTCTATATGGTGTAACAATAATATTTAAAACTACAATAACTAATATGGGAAACATCAAACATTAACTTACCAAATGAATATGAGGGAGAAATAGGTCCCACTATTAATCAGAAATAATTCCAAATAATAACAACGTAATCATAAAACATGACTACTTGCATCATAGAAACATTCATTTTTTATTTTTTAAAAATAGAAATTTAAGAGGATTTAATAAGAAAAGTCACTTAGGTCATGTTTGAAATCCATAAAACCTATTCAAAACTCTAAAATAATGTATAAAGAGTGTTTTTAATTTATTAATGAACTATATTAATATTTATAATTCCTTATATGATATTATTATAGAATTGTTACAAAAATTAATTAAAAATATTTTATTATTTCATTAGTTTGTTGAGTATTTATTTCAGGGTTTTCATGGTTGGTTCATTAAGGATTTTATTTTAGAATAGAAGAAAAACACCAGAAGTGGAATGGAATGGTATTAATATGTTTCCAAAAATTTTAATCATACTATATATCACTTTGGTATTTATATATAAGGATTATTCTTAGATTAAACATTAATTAAAATGATTTCATTTATTTAGGCGGTTTATTGGACCATCACAAACTTATATTATATTATATAATTTCATGTTTATATAATCATTATAGAACATTATATGACTTATAATATATTTAATAGAAAAATTTTTAAGCATAATGATGGTTTTATGATCATACTAGAAAGCACTAATGGAAAACGAAAACACATCATTCATAAAGTTTATGAATGGACTCGCAGGAGACGATGACTTTATTTTATAGAATAAGAAGAGAAGAGAAGATTTTGATTATGTATATTACATAAAGAAATATAATTATATTATAGGTTTTATACTTATGTAATCATGTCAATTGGAAGAAGGGAGGTGAGTATAGAATAAGGAAATAAATGAAATTGAAAATAAAATAAATGAAAATGAATAGGGATTTTACCTCTTGAATTATTTTCCTTGAAACCCTTGTTAAGGCACTTAGTTCTTGCCTTTTGGGGAGACTTAATTGTCTTGGATGTGGGGAAGAGGCTTTGGAAGGAAAATTTATATAAATTAAATATCATAAATGCATTGAGATGTGAGTAGAATAGTTGGAGAGGGTGGTATTTATTGAGGAGGTGAGGGGTGTTTTTTGATTATTTTACTCATTAATTCATTATATTGGATGAAGAATACAAACTGTATTGATTAATAAGAATAAATATAGTAATGAGAGAGTAATTGTTTTAGATTATTTTGGTTACATCAACCATGACCTACAAAATAATGAATTTAACTTATAATGAATATATATCATAAATTACCATATTTTTAAATACACCAAAAATTTAACTATTTTCGAAAAATCCAAAAAAATCTCCCAAAACATTTTTTGTTGTGTAGAATTTAAAAATGTACTCCATTTTATGAAAATGTTGTTCTAAATATTATAAATTTAATTTTTAATCAACATCATCATTTATTCAATGATTACCAATTTTAAAATTATAATTGATTTTATGACTTTTAAAAAATTAATTAAGGTCTCATAAAATTATCTAATAATCATAAGCCATAAAAATAATAATTTATCACTATAATTTATGAAAATATATTTTTTGAATCAATATAATAATTATAAAATAAAAATTCAATTTTTCGGACTTACATGAATATCAATACTTAATTTTTTATTTTTAATGAACCTGATTACTTCAACCATGATATAAATATATCATATTTTCATATATAAGATATCTATATTTTATTTTTAATTTCATAGGTAGGGTTACTATTTTATTAATTTATATTCCTTATTTTTTTTAAATACCACTTATATCTATATAAATTCATATTGAATTTATGTATTCAATTTCTAAATGAATACAAATTAATTTACAATATTATGGGTTTCTACAAATATATTTCCCTATGTGTATATAAATATGCATAAATACTCATCTTAATCCATACTAGGCCATCAGTATAGGTATCAAGAACCAAAAAATCATTAAATAATAAACTTACACAACATGTGAATCACTCTGGGTGAAATAACATCCATTATAACAAGAAAACACTATAAATATAAATCCACCCTTGAGAAGGTGGATTTTCCCCATACATGGTTTAGTCACTCACATTAACAGACTCATTACAAAGTCTTGACACGTCCTAGTCTACAATCTACATTTCCCAACATGTAAATAAATTCAAGTGTAACTTGGTGTAATCTGATTCAACATTGTAATGTCCCGTGATCTAGAACACTCTCACATGGCTAAAACAGATAGGTTATGAGATCACAAGCACGCTTCCCCTTATTGAAGAGGATTATAACAAGAAAAAATATAATGATATGGATAATGGTAAGACTATACCCATAGTTACAGAGTTATGAAACCTATGAATAATTATATAAAAATAATAAATAAATAGCATATTAAAGAAAAAAATGAAAATGATACAATAAAGTGAAAAATGATAATAACCAACTAAATGATACATTAAAATAATAATTGAATGATTCATTGTCTTGTTGAAATTTAAAAATATATCATGAAATAAGTAATAAAAAAAGACTAGTAGACTCAAAATACCCTGTCCTGAACCCCTTGTCGGTCCCGTCTCCAAACTCCATCCAATGAAACAAGTTTTAATCAACAACATGGTCTTTTCCACCTATCAAATCCAACATCCATGTAATATTATCTGGTACCAAATAGATCCATGGGTAGGGTGTGAGTATAGGTAATAATATTTACACCACCATGTCTAAACAGAACCAGTCTGATAGTAATAAATTAAATAATGTAATAAATATGTGTATTAATTAATTAAAGAATTAAATTAATACCGCATCAACCATCTTCGTCTCTATGCTATAATTTCTATGAGAATATCTCACAATAGTGTAAACCTAAACCATACACCCCTGGTAAAACATAACCTTCCTTGGTTCCATGATTTAATTTATCTGAATGTTTCTCATAATCATGCCAACCACAGACATATATCATGTTATAAAGCACACAAATCTAGTTCCAACCTCTTATATAAGCATTTAATCATGTGAATATTGTTGAGGAATGTGTATAATAATTTCACCATGTGTTAGGGATATTCCCGATATATAATCATTTCAGAATGTCTCAGGGCCATTCCTAGTCTATAATTATTTCATCAAGTGTCAGGGAAAATAGAGTTATGTAATAATTTCAGCATGTCTCCTGACATAGCTTAGTATATAATAATTTCTCCATATCTTAGGTCATATCTTGTTATATAATCATTTCAACATATAATTTGGTCCAACAACATATATAAATGTTATACCGTGAAAACAAAACACATGTCACATGAGCAAGGTTATGAAAATACCAATTCAAAAGGCTCAATTGTTAATTTTTAAAATTACTATTTATCAAACAATTTAACATTTCTCTTAACATTTGGTCTTAAACAAATAACATGTCCATCACTTCAAAAAATCAGAACAAGCCAAGGTGAATCTATATGAATAAAATACCCAAATCACATATCATTATAAACACTTTTTAATAAATTAGTAAATTCATTTATAATAATGGTTCTGATAATTTGATTGATATCCATAATCAAATCCAATAACCGATTGGATACAAATAGATTATATTTAATAATAAAATTCATCTTTTAATTTACTCAGGAACATGTTATGTTGGAATAATTCCAATATTTCACATACATTTCAATTAAACATACCATATGGTTATGGATTTTAGATGGTATGATTAGTTATTAGTAAAACAATTCATTAAGAATGATTAACCCACAAGAACGAAGGAAAAATGATCAAAATAAGGATCATAGATCATAACCAATCAATATCATAACAAAATATGATAATGGAAAAGATATTACACCGAAATGGCCAGATATCAATGGGGGAGAATAAAAAACTAAAAAATGACATACCAGAGATTGATAACACAATGGGATGTCTGAAAGAGTGGTTTTTAATATAAGATCATCAAGAACATGATCTAGTGCCTAGTGGAGGAATTATTTAGGGTGATGAAATGAATAAACAACCACAGGACACAGTTAAAATATATTCTCAATATAAACACCCAACATGAAATAGATTTAAACATAATATATATCACTTCAAACAGATACACCAAATAACTCATTTCCATGGATTAATATTAAACCATAAATAAATTTTCCATAGTGTATACACTTTACATGATGTTTATGTGATTAACAACCTACACTAGTTCACGACATGTTCAAATATGGTTACATGTCATGTAACAAGTATGCGGTTTGTAATCGCCCATTAGTGTATTTTGAGAACTAATTGTACAAAAGTATCCAAAACACCTCCAATGAAATGGAATGTGTGGAAAACCCTTGTATATGCAATTATTACATTTATACCCAAACACCATTAATTTAAAAAAAACACATATCCCCTATCGTTATGTGATTTACCACAATAAATAATCTCTATCACCCAACAAGACTCATCCACCAAGTCAAAAAATAGATAAAGAGAGACCTATCTTGAAAAAGATATAATTATATAATATCCTAGAATATCAATCATATTACGCTTCCTAGAATCCGGTGGAATGAAATGAAATAAAGGTGTGTTAAAAATCCTAATAAGGGTTAATAATATCAACAACTATATTGAAACAATAAGTATAATAATTGGATAGTAACTATCATAACATACATTCCATTTGAATGATTTGACTTTCATAATCAATTTGGAAAGCCAAAATAATTGTTAACAAATTCCATTTTGTCAATAATGTGACTGTCATAATTAGATAGGAAAAAATCAACATGGAAAGGTAAATATATGGACACACATTACATTTAATAAATAAACATTGAATAATATTCATCCAAATATAAAACCATTGAAAAAAAATAATGTGTAATAACAACTGAATCCTCAATGAAGAAAATTCTTAATTATTAGACTTCATGTTCTTCGGTGCTGGATACATCTATTATCAATACCTTTCACAATACAATTTAAACTACATATAGAAACCATTTTTAATCTAGCTTACTAATTATCCTCATGAGATTATTGATGCATCGAGGGAATATATAATTATAGGCCTCCCCCATCACTGCATGTCCCAATAATTACTCATATACTGAATAATAAATTAAATTACTATACAATGTTCCTTAACATTAAATATCCATATTACAGAAGAATATAAAAATATTAATATTTCCCACAATTAACAAATGACAATCAACATAAAATATTATTTTTAGAAATGAGATTTGTTTTTTGAAATAAATGTGTCCTTAATAAATAAAACGATTATTTAGGGGAAATTTAATATCCAATGAACATAAGAAGCTAAATATTTCTAAGGGAAGGTTTGTGAGTAAAAAAATGAATAAAGTAAGTTGATGTAAATACATTATTTATTAAAAATTATCATAATACATATAGAAATGAATATGTATGGTAACAATAAAACATATCCCTAGTAGTGTATAAATAAAATAATGGGGTTTTTTTCATTTATGAATAGAATTACCATATATGATATCATTAAAAACATTCATGTGGAAAATAATCATCTCTTTTTGAAAATAACATTTTAAAAATAATATTTCACAAAACATTTTTGAAATAATATTAATTTAAAAATAACATTTTAAAATTATAAGTAAATAAATAAAAAATATGTGTGATTATTATCACTATAAATTTGGATCATGAAATACACTTTAAAACAGTGAATCCATTCACTTTTTTCTATTTATATCAAAATGGGATATATTTTTAAAATTCTAAGAAAATTATTTTGAAGACAATTTGAAAAAATTCAAAATGGATAAAATATCATTTAATATATATTTTTCAAAGATTAATAATTAATTTTAGAAAACTGTTTTATAAAACTTTTTGTTTTTATGAAAAAGTGGTTTTGATCAAGTAGAGAAATAATGTCAAATTATATTAAAAAAATACTTATCATTTTAAGTTTCAAAGAGTGGGAAAATGGTAAATTTCAATTCAAAAATACATTTGGTAGAAATAATTCAAATTGAATAATAAAATACAATAAATTATTAAGGAATTGTGATAATATATTTTGAATGATTAGTACATACAACATTGAAAGGAAATTGGGTGCATAATATTACAAATTTCCTTAATAAATGGAAATTGAGACGAAGTCCCTTACCTTGAGACTCACTCATTGCACATATTATTTAAATACCTAAATAAAAAATATAGGATAATTAATTAATGGTTTTATAATTTTTTTAATTTTATTTATCCTTTTATTTCAATTATTATGATGTTATATACATTTTTTTAGTCGAATAGATTTATGTCATGTTTTTTGGCGATATTTAACGTATTTAACAAAAATGACATCGGCAGCGTAACTTTTTGTCGAAGAGGTAATTTTTTTCTATATACATAATAATAATAATAAATTATTATCATATTTAGAAATAAATTATACTTTTACTACCTATCATGTAATGAAGTATTGATAAGTGATGTACATTTTGATCATGGATATGGTAGAATGTAGATACACATATGTAATGATTCCATTTTTCAACGATCATTATAGAGAGGAGGAAACTCATATTTTATATTTACAGAATGATAATAATATAATATATTCCATATTATATCTTTACATATAATTATATATTTCAGCAATATGGTTTTTATGAAAAGAGAGTCTCATAGCTTCCTGAAGGCGGTAGTCCACACATACACTAACGACATTATCAAATTTTATTGAGTGAAAAGAGAATAAATAAAATTATATATTATATTTTTAGAACAAAAAATATATCAATAATAAAATCATTATGACATTTATATTAAATATATTTATTAAATTTATCATTTATCTTTTAAAAATTAAATAGTTACTGAAAAAAAATCACATTTCTTCATAAGGCGATGGTACACTTTACACACGAACAACGTTATCATATCCCCTATGGAACAGAAAGTGAAATTTTTTATAAATTATTTAATGAATACATGTGTATAATTATGTTATATATATATATATCATATATATAATTTATAACCATCACAATAACAAACAATGAGAGGTTTTGATGGTGAACAAGTCATGTCGATTCACAAGGTGGTAGTATTCTATACACACGAGCAATGCTCTCATTTATCATCTGAGTGAACATGTGACATATATAGATCATAAACATAATATAATAACATCTAATCATATAAGTGATACTTTTCCGGATATAATATTTTAAATTATGAATATTTTAAGAAGGCCTTAGACGATGTAAATCAAACACACATAGTTTCGAATTTTAGCTCTTCTCTGACCACATATTTTGGATTAAACCTAATTTTTTTATAGAATTAATTTGTCACCAATAAAAGGATAATAAGATGATGGTATGGATGTTAGTATGTTATAATTTTGGGTATTTTCTAAATAAAATTCTTTTGAAGGTGTGAATATAAGAGGATATGGGGAGGCCTTTTATAAGTTAGGTGAGTGGCCCACTTGTAATTTTTAAAAAGGAATAGGTGTACCCATGTTTATCACATTAAAATAGGTAAAAATGAAGTATTATAAATAATTTTATATAATAAGGTATAAATATTTATATAAAATATATTCTATATAATTATTTCGTTCATTTTATCCACTATTGTTTTAGTTTAACACTCAATAAAATAATTTTCACCTTCAATGTAAAAATTAGTTTTTATTGTTTCCACTATTCATTATGGTAAAAAATAAATTTAAAATTAATATAAAATATAAATAATTATTGTTAAAAATATGTAACAATTTTTTATAATTAAATTATTTTAATTTAAAAAATTAAATACTAAAAAACCAGAGACACTATGAAAAAACGAGTTTTCAGAGTGAAAATTCCCATAAGTATGGAAAGGTTATATATTGAAATTATATATAAAATTTATCCTAAAGAAAAGAATTATTTAAATTTCAATATTTATTTTTTATTTAATTTTTAATTATAATATAAAATTTTATTTATCTATGTAAATAATATAAATGAAAAGTAAGTTTGTAATAAAATCATAATTTTTTACTATTCACTGAAAAATAAACCACGTAACAAAAATAAACATAGGACAATTTTGGTACCCTAATTGAAAAAATTAATATTATATTATCAAATAAATCTTCTACAATTTGTTAAATCTAATTTTAAATCTTGTTTTTAAAAGCGAGACTAATCCTTCTTTTCAAAATGAATATTGAAATAATTTAGTTTTATTTAAAATGATTGTTATTTCATTTAAAATAAATATATTAAATTGATTTTTTATACTTGTAAACTATAAATTTTATAATTTATTTATTTTTATTCATAACCATCAATTTAATTACTAGTTTCTAATTATATACTATATTACAATTTATTTTGACTTTAGGTTGTGTATTCCTCAAGAAATCCAAGAGATTAAATTTAATGAAATATTTTATGTGGGTTGTTTATGTTCTATGTTTCGTGTCACCTATGCAATCAAGTACATTATTATCCTTTTATAATTTTTTGGTTTAACATTTCCCTCAACCTGTTGAAATAATTTTATTGAAACATGATCTTACACACAAGAAATAAGTGTTTCATATTTGAAAATTACTTTATTAGAAACACATATTTTAAAATTGGTTAATAAATCATCCAATTAATTAGAGAGAAATTAAATAAAAAAGACATACAGAATAACACATAACATGGTTTCTAATTAGGATAACATTACTGGATTTTTAATCTATTTTAATAGAATACAATATTTGATAAATATATGGAATTATATTGTTTAATGATCACAAGAATATGAATGATTAAAAGAAAATTAATGACATCGACACAAATAAAAATTGAGATTTTAAAAAATAGTTTTATTCATCAATGATTAATGTAATAATATTTACTTTTTATTTTAATAAAATTTTCTTGATGTTGAGAAATTATTTTAATATATTTTAATATATGGAAGCATTCTTACTTGAAATTATTTTATTTCATAACCAAAATTAAATACATTGGTTATGTTACGTTAAATTTCAAATTCATCACTTACTCCATTGAATGAATTTTTTATACCCAAATCACTATAATTATCTTTTAATAGATTAAAAGATCTATAATAGAGTGAAAATCATTTCTATATATATTTAATGATTTCCCAAAACTAATATTGTCAGCATAAGGCATCCAATTTAATACACTAACATCTAATCATCAATAGAAACATGGGGAGTTGAACATTAATATTTATTAAAGATATTGTATTATCTAGAAAATCCTTATTAACCAATACATTATATAGTCCAAGGGTAAACCATAAACCCTTATTATCTTTCATTTGTGGGTTTAATCCCCATGGAATTTTCTAGATGAAATAGGTTTTCACCCATCATGTGAGTTTTGCTTTTCACCAAACTAAATTAATATAATGATTATAATATTCCCCAAAATTGTTAAAAACAATTATTACATCAACACTAAAGATAATAAAAATCCTAAAGGTTACAAATATATTTAAATATTATTTTTAAAAATTTATAGTAATTCAGTATTAAATAAAAAATTCATATACTAAACCAATGTGTTGTATTCCGAAAAAATATTTTCCAAAAAATATTCTTAATCATTGTGAACAGGGATCACATAAATCATAAATAGTTATTTTTATGGATTTTAATTTATGATCCCACATAACATATAGAACCTTAATGGTATTAATAACTCTTATTTTAATGATGACTTATATGCTACTAAAATTTTTAGACAATCATTAGTTGTTTCAGGATTCTTATAACAAAAATAGCTTTGGTAAAAAAAATCTAAAATTCAATTCTTGATTTATAATACAAAAATAAATCATTTATTTTATATCACCATAGGTAATTCCTTGTCCTAGGGGTTAACCTTTAATATAGGGATTTTCAGGATAAAACATAGTTTACCCATATTTTATACAATGTACTATAAACAGATCCCTAGGATTAGATTTATTTCCTTTCATAATACTATTACTATTTCATTAAAAAATAATCACATTATTCCCTTATTTTAGACAAGTATAACATTTTACCATTCATTTGAGAAACATTATTTAAAACCTAAATTTTTTTAGGTTTAATCATGGTTATTCATTTTCACCATCTATTCAAATTCTTCAAAATGGTATGTAAATAACATTTTAATTATATATATCCCCAGATATTGTTTGAATAAGTGCACGGTAAAGCCCATTGTCATATAGTTAGAAACACTAATTTTAGGAATGAATATAAATATTCATAATAATTTTCTTTAATTTAAAAAAATTATAAAATAATACACTATTTTAGTATCTAGAAAAGGAATATTTTAAGTAAAAAAACAATTAATCTCTTCTTTACCAAAACATTAGGATGTTCTTATATTATTTTCCACATAGTCTATCTTATAGTTGTGATCCATAATCTATGTTTTCCTAAATATAGTTCTCATGGTTTCTACTAAATATACGTTGATACCAATTAAAATGACCTTGAAACTAATTGTCTAGAGCCAATTTATTTCATTACTAAATTCTAATAAGATACAAGGAATCACATCCTGGATGTTTGAATAAATTGATAGTCTTGGTAAACTAGATACATACCTGATTACCATATTACATTTGATTATATATACTAATTTTTTTTTATAATTACATTATTCCCTATAGAATACATTTTAATATCAATAATAGTAATATTCAAATATTACTAGGGTTGGAAAAAAGATTAAGTAAAGCTTAAATGCTCAGTAAGGGTTAAGTACATTATAATATATCATTAATCAATAAGCATAATAATGGAATGGTAAATAACAGAACACATATTCCAATAATATAATTGCAATATCATAATAAATATAACATTGTAGATAACTAAATAGATATTCCATTTAAAAATTAACATAAATAACATTATTGTATTAGAAAAAATAAATATGAAAAGGTAAATATAAGAGGAAACATTTTTTTAGTCAATAAACAGAGAATGAAATGCTTTGAGAGAAAATTTCATTATAAAAATATCATGGATAATAATAAGGGAATTCATAAGGATATAAATAAATAGTTATTATATGTTATTTTCATAGTTACATGATATAACTATTGTCGAAACCATTCACAGTATAATTTAAAATAAAGGTAGATACCTTTTTTATTCTACCATACTAATTCACCTCATGAGACCACCGATGCATTGATGGGATATATAATTTTCCCCCACTAGTCAATTCAGGATGAAATCATTTCTCATATATTTAATAATAAATTTAATTTATGAATAGTGTTTATTATCATCAAATAACCATATTGTCTAAAGAATACAAATTTCTAAATACTTCCCCAGATAAACAAATAAGATTCGATATAGAAAAAAATATATTGAAATGTGATACTTTTTTAAGAAATAGCAATATCCATGATAAATAATATGGATATTTCTGGTAAATTTAATGTCCAATAAACACAGGAAAGTGAATATTTCTCTGGAATGATAGGGACTAAAAAACAATACAAATTTTAAAAATCAATAATTTATTTGGTAAAAATGATCATAAAAAATCCATTTGAAAAATAAAGATGGTAATATTACAATAAATTCATAGTGGAGTATATGAAAAATAAAGGGTTGTATTCATTGATGAATATAAATAACATGAAAATATATTTGTAAACATTCTTGAGTGAAATATTGTTTCATTTGGAGAAACAATTTAAATCTAAATGTTCACATAAGAATTTCAAAATAATCTTCATTTAAAATAAACATTGAAAATTATTTAATAAGAATAAAACCATTTTATTGGTCATGATTTCTATAAATTCCAATCGTCAAAAACACATTAAAATAATATTCCTTTAACATTTTCAGTTAAATGAAAACATGAATTATTTTGAAAATGACATGAAGATTCATTTAAAAAAAACTAAAAAGAAATAGTATATAAAATTATATTTTCTATATCAATTATAAGTGGAAAAAAATTGAATCAATTTTAAAAAATATTGATTTTTATGAAAAATGATTTTTGACTAATGAATTAAATGAAGTCATGTTTTATTAAAAATGATTTCTCCATAATTTTAAATTAAAAAGGGTAGGAAATTGTACTGTTATATAAAAAAATTGAATATCTAGAGGAGAATAAAATTATATTGTTTCATTATATATGGATAAAAAAATTATTTCAATGTCAATTCAATCATATAAAATCATTATTAAAATGAAATTCCAAAGTAAACACCCACAAAGATCGTAACGTTAATGTGAGAATTAATAAACAAATCGATTATGTGGATCAAATATAAATCCACATAAATTATTGTAAATTAATAAATAATATAATAAAAAATAATTATACGTGTAATAATATATTATCAGAGACAATGAAGAAGAAATATAACCCAATGAAATGAAATTGAGTTTTGAAATTATTTTCCACATATTTATATTGAAGTAAAAATACCTTCGGATGAAATAATTAAAATTCAAATGTAAGATACTAAGAATAATTAGGTAATTATGATATTAAATTTATAAGGTTATTATATACCCGATATAATGAAAAAAGTGCATAATTTTACGATTTTCCAAAATAAATTTAAATCCTAATGAAGTCCCTTACCTTGAGTCTGACCCCTCTAGTATGTTTTTTATCATACTAGATAATAATATTATGTTTATTAGTTAATTTATTAATATTATTTTTATGGAATATTATTAATTTTAATTCAACTATTTCCCTGTTATATACAATTAATTAAATAATTAAATTTACATTGGGTGTTTTAATGATTTTTGAATTATATTTAAAAAATGAATTCAGTTAGATGAATATTGGTCTAAGTGTTCATTATTTCAATATATAATGATTAAAAATCATGAATAATTATTATATTTACACATCAATAATTATTTTAATACTAATCATGAAATTTATTTTTTGGAAAATGATTTATTTTAAGGTCATGGATGTGGTACGCCGTACACACCCATTTGGAATATGTTTATTTTTAAAAAAACATTATGGAAATGAGTTAAGTGATATTTCATTTTCTTAGAATGATAAGAATTTAAGAATATAATACTATATATTTAACTAATCTAATATATATCATTCATGTTGTATGGTTATTAAAATATATTCACATTACTTCGTGAATTTGATAGTCCAGACATACAGGAACAACGTTATCATCTTATTGTGATTGAAAAGGGAAGAAAAACTAATATTAAACCTTATCAAAATGATATATATTTCATTAATATAATTATTATTCCATTAATATAATATATATTAATTAAATATATTTTTATTTCATTCTATTTAATGAGTTAGGGAAAATTAAATCATATCACTTTGTGAGGTGATAATTTATTGTAAAAAAGAGCGATGATATCATATCCCACACGAATTGGAAATTTTAAAAGTTATATATATAATAACGACTCTAGAAGAATAATTATGTTATAAATATCATATATATACTTTATATCAATCATCACACCCAAATGTGATACGTGTTGCCTAAAAATGTGTCACGTCGATTCCGGAGGCGGTAGTCCACTACAAACATGTACAACATTATCATTTCCCATTTGATGGATGATGGGATGGATATAGGTCACGAACAAAAAATAATTAAATATCAATATTTTTTATATAATTTTTGAATATATAATCATCGATGAAGAGTATTTTATTGTTGTGGAAGAAGAAATAAAACAAACATTCATATTTAGGAATTTTACCTCTTCTCAGACCACCTCATTTTGATTATACCTCAAGTATTCCTAGAATATATATTTTTTCATAACAATGAAACTTGAGTTAATTTATATTTTTTTTCTGTTATTTTACAATCATTTTATGAACCAAAATAGGTTAAATGTGTAAATAATTTAGGACATGTGTGGCCTTTTATAAGTGAGGTGAGTTGAAAACATTCAATTTTTGAAAAGAGAAATTTATACCCCTATTTTTTACATGTCAAAAAGAGAAATAATTGGATTATTTTGGATCCTCACAAATAATAATGTTTCAATATGGCTATAAAATATATTCTAGAATTTGTTTTGTCATTTGAAAAATTATATTTCTAGTTTAACCCTCGGTAAACCCATTTTTACATTAACAATGATAATTAAATATTAATGTTTTCACAATTTATTTTCATCAAATATTATCTTTTAATTATTAGATAGTATAAAATATTATTTTACCAAATATTTTATCCATTTTACGAATATAAATTCACATAATTGAAAAAATAAAATTTTAAAAAAACCCCACACACGAGGAAAAGTTGGGATTCAATGAAAAAATTCTCAGAAGAATGGAATTTTTTAAATTGAAATTAAAAATAAAATTGATCCTAATTAACTAAATTATTTAAATGATATTTTAATAGTCTATTTTTACATTAAAACCATTTTAAATTCTTATTTATCTTTTTAAATAATTTTAATGACATGACAACTTTCAATAAAAATTATTATTTTTCATTATTCATCGAAAGATGAGACATTTTAGAAATAATAAATAATATTTAGCATAATATATTTTATATTAAATGATTTATTTAATTAGGTTAATTTTATCAAATATATTTTAAATTTTTTTTTAAAATTAATTTTAAATTATATGTGAAAATTGCAACTAAACAATATTTTATAAAAAAATCGGAGTTTTTTATTTTAAATGATTTTTTTATTACTAATAAATATATATAAAATTATTTTTACCTTATTAAAACCATAAAATTTAAATAATTAACATTAAAATATTCATTGCTACCAATTTAATGCTACGTTAAAATGTTATAATAAACTATGATTCATTTGGATGTGGGACTACTTTTTCTACAATCAATCAATGAGATTAAATTTAATGTGATATATTTTATGGTTTGTTTTAGTTTTGTATTTTCTTTAACCTATGATATTGAAGAAAATTTTTATTTTAAATTTTTTTGGAATTAGAACGGTTTCATCAAAACACCATCTTGTCAAGGTTTATGGTGAAAGCCAAAAGAGGTTTATCAATAGAGAGGTATATGTCCTAAACGAGTACATCGAAATTTATTTATTCATCCAAAATATAAAATATATTGTATAAATTAAAAAAAATAATGATTTATATTAAGTATCTTTAATTTTTATTATGATGATGTTTCAACCAATTTCCACATCCATTCCTACAAATGGGAAATGAAATTATCACGCGTGCGTACATGTGGACTACTTCATCAATATAGCGATACCGTATATTTTCCATCACCAATATTAAAGGTTTGTAATTATGATTAATTTAATGTATATAAGTTATATTTATGGAATAATTATTCTTTTTTAATTATAATATCTTATCCAGGTTTTTACCTTAACATTATTTAGAAAATGTAACATCCCAAATGCGTACGTGCGGAATACAACCTCCATGAAGCGATGCAAATATATTTTTATATACATTTTAAATGGTTCGAAATATGGATGTATTTAATGAATATATATAATATTTATTATAATATAATGATTCATTGAATTTTAATTGTTATTTATCTTTATTTCTTTATAATAATAAAAATGATGAAGCATCACCCATGTGTTCATTTGACCTACTATCTCCACTATGTTATGTAATTAATTTTTCATCACGACAAAATTTTAAAAAATACAAATATTTATATTATGAAAAAATATAACACTTATTTATTTACTCATATTTTATATATGATAAAATCAAGACCATGGTTGACGTAATGTGTTTGTCGAACCAAAAAATAAATTGAAAAAAGACCAATTTTCATCTAAATGACAATTTTATTCAATAAATTTTTAAAAAATGGTATCTTAAAAGAATATAGAAATGATAAATATTATATCAAGTATTAATATTTTTATATAATAAATATATAATAAATATATATTTAATATACATTATCTTTTCTTATATATAAATAATGATAGGACTTGTGGTAATGGTTACTCATCTCACTTTTGATTTCATAGTCATATCCCATATTCAACACTTTTTTATTTCATGTGGTTATTAATAAATTTATATTAGTGGTATATCATATTTCATTTGATGTTATTTATTTCATGTTGGTTACGAATAATTTTTTTTAAAATTTTTAAGGGCCTTGTGTCACAATCATACTTCTTTTCAATACTGTATATGCTAAAATTATATTAAAGGAAATTATATGGAAAATTTATTTAAATTTTTTTATCCTTTGGTTATTTCTATATTATTTATGTATTTGTACCAATTTATACTCTTTTATAATTAATATGATTGAGAAAATATTTTTAACGAAAGGCAAACATTATTTCATTTTTTTTACGAACATTATCTTCCACATCCACAATATTCAAATTGGCCTTATAAAATTTGTTACCTGTATATGAAATTTTTTAAACTATTAATTTTCACTAAATTTGACTTTATTTATAGTGGATAAAAAATTAATTTTTGAAAGAAATATTTTCTTGATGAAATCATTTTTTACAATTTAAAATGGTTTGAAATGAATGTTTTCATTCATGAATATATTTTTCCACCATTATGAATGTATTTTTTCACCATAATGAATGGGTTTTCACTAGAGATTCAATTATATGTTTCATCGATTATTTTCATTGAAAATTATTTTCTCAATATTCAGGGTATTTTTATATAATATATTAACATAGGGAAAGGATGTACAATCATGTTTTCAATGAATGGTTGGAATGATCTTTTAAATGTATTCTCATCTATGTCAGTATCATTTAAGAATTTTTTATTCATTGAGGATTGTATATTATGATTCAATCACATTCATTCTATAGATGAATTATGATGGTGATGATTAAAGGTATATTCTATCAAACCGTTTTCTATACCATGGGTGAGTTAATTTATGGAGAAATATTAATGATAAAAATTTCATTTCCTGGAGGAATGCAAAAATGATATTACGGAATTTTATAAAGGAAATTTATTTTCAATTTTTTATTCTATTTTATATTTTTTGGGATGATTATGAATTCTTTTATTACCTTTATATAGGTTTGGATATGATGAATTGTTGAATCATTTATGGTTCTTTAGAACAACAATTTATTGTTCTCATTATATGAAGGGTTGACATGAAATTATATATCCATCTAATGAATTAAATAATGATGAAGTATTTGAGGATATCTTAATAGGAGACATAGTTATTAACCTATTAGTAGTGGATAAAGTTAACTTGATTGAAGTTACACATAGGAGAATGTTGGAAATGACCGATAATTCATTTTCATTATAGAAATTTTTCCACAATGACAGTCTTAGGAGTAAAAATTGACTATGAATGTTTTTTTTAATGTTGGTATATCAAAAATATATGTATCATCTAATGATTTGTTCTCATTTAAAATGATTTATTATTGATGATTATTCACTATTATTTCTCATGTCTTCTAATTGAAAAAACCTTATTCCATGATTCATGATTAAAGATATTTAGCAGATTTGGTATCATAATAATATGTTATGATAAATTTTTCATACTCTTATACATGTATTATAAAAACATATGATCATTTATCTATATCTGTAATGTTTACCTTTTACGGGCATCTTATCCAACCCATACTAATGTTTCTATTTCTTAGGTTATGATGAATAGTTTTTAATAGGGTATGAATATATAGTGCAGTATGTGAAAATTTATTTTTTATGGATATTGAGTATATTTAATGAAATAAAATTATTTTGTGTATAGTATCAAATGAAACTAATATTTTATAGTCCCCATCTGAGTAATATTAATTAATTCACATAATATTCATATAAAATTATCCAATATTGATGAATGAAGTCCTAAATTTCCCCCAATCATATTCCTTTCAAATATAATCAATTTAAAATAATTCTGAAGGTGGGATATTATAAGGTCCACATCCCACAAACTAAAAAATAATAATCATGATTAAGGATTACTTGAAAACATATATTTTGGTTTAACTTCAACATTAAATCTTTTGATATTAATCATGGTATCAAATTTTTTAGCTTTTAAGGGTAATAAATTTAATTATAGAATGACATGTTTCCCATAAATGGTACTTGTATTATACTTCAAACCATTTAATATTTTTCTTGTCTTATTTCTATATTTTCTATTACTTTGAATTCATAAAACAATATTTTTTTATCATAAAATATCGTTAGTGAATTTTTTGGTACTATTCATTTAACTTGACTTTAGTGAAATGAATATAGAAATCTAATTCATATAATGACACATTTAAAAATAATTATACATTATAATTACCTATAAAATTTATTTTTTAATACAATTAATAATAAAATAATGATTTTATTGTATTTGAAAAATTTTACTTGATTTTTATACTCATTAAACAAGATTTTTATCAGTGATATGTAATCATTCAATGTAATTTCGTAAGGGCATGGATATTCATGGATAAAACCATTGCGGGTTCTTAACGTTTTCTGATCTTAGAGGAGGTTCTGAGGAAGTCTTGAGTTACTCTACTATTGAGAATAAGAAGTAGGGAATATTCACAACATAAAAGTGGGGTTAAAACCATATTGAAGAATTCCATGACATGAAAGTGGGATTCACGTGGTGTAATATTTTGGGGATTGAAAAAATTAAATCAATTCTAAAGGCAATGGTTTTTTCATCAGAAACTGTCCTCGAGGCATTATACGATTTAAAAGGGGATTAGAAGTTGTGTAATCCCCTAATGTTGTAACATTTTATGTGTTCTTATAGACCTCAGGGTTGTTAAACCCTATGTCTGCTGGTTCCCTCCCTCCATTTCGAATAGACCTGATTTTCCTCTCTCTAGTGTTTAGGGGACGCCTTCGGTGGGAATCAATCTCGATGTTCCATAATCAATATGTGGTGACCCGACCTGATCTAAGGTTTGTTTTTCCTTATTTTGAAGAATTATCTCTCGGTTTTGATCTCGTTTCCTCTCATATAATCTAATTGATCTATGGATATTGGTAATCCATCATTCTATTGGGTGTTCACTCAATTTTTGTTGGTTTGATGGTGTCTTGGTGTCCTCAGTTGGATGAATTTATTGTTGGAGAGGTGAATAAAGATCCATTATGTTGTTCTTTCTCATTCAAAGAATGTTGACATCTATTTGAGGTAGATGATTCATTACCTCTTTAATTATTAATTTCAAATCGTGGAGTTATCATGATCTATACCCTTAGATCACAGTGAAATTACCATAATTGATTACTTGAACTCGAATAATAAATTGGTATCGAACGTATATGGATGTTACAACTTTGTACCATGATAATTGTTTGCCTCTTGATTTTTTTAGATTCTATGATTTCTAGGACGTGATTGGTTTAGCATATTGTTCATGATAGAAATTTTAAAATAATATATATCTGGAAATAACTGATAATTAATTGGATTAAATTTAAAGAGTCATGTTTAATGAGCCCTATTGTAGTTATAATTTTTTGTTAATTAAATTGATGCATGTAAGATTGTTTAAATGAATTAGATAGTGAATATGAAGCATGATAACACTTTATGATATTGTAAGTCATTTTAAATTAATTGATTAATTAATCTGTTATATTTATGAAAATTTGTTTCATAGGTTTCATGTAGTTGGAACCTATGAATAATGGATTGCTTAATTCAATATAGAATAAGAAACAGTTTTCTGATCAATGATAATACATTTGTAGGGTCTAATATTCCCATTTATTTTAATGTTCACAAGACATCATCATTATATCCATGATATCTCATTATGTGTGAAGTCCAAAAGCCTTGATTTAGGACCGAGATCCCGGTTGTTATATTTATTTCATGCGGGTTGTGATCTGATGTGAGTCTGGGATGGATGAGCATGGAGAGATGTTGCGGTATATGGGGTGTGGATGCCCAGCCGTGTGAAAAAATATAACACCTATAGTGGTGAGATGCATTAATTAATACATGTGTTGTAAGGGAGGACATCAGAGATGATAGAACAGGTTGAAGCGGGGCTTGCCCATTTTTATGAATGTTGTATGCTTGTTTAAATTTGCTGATTTTCCAGAGTCCATGTTGTTGTTTATATGATTACCTTTCCCCTATTATTTTGTCAGATGGTTTATGATAATATCCTACCGAGGGAGTCGAACATGTGTGTAGTACCCCCGATATCTAGTTTGTAAGCCTTATTTGATGCTTTTCTTGTTTTTAAAAGTTAATGGCCACGTATGGGAGAGTTGGGAGATCCTGGATTGAAGATTGAAGCAAAGAGGAAGGTTCACGGGCGGCGCACAGTTTGTCTAAACCATGCAGCCAAACCGTGCGCAGTGGTTCTTGGAGGCAGTGGCTTCTATAAGGTTGGCGCATGGTTTGTCTAACCGTGCTACCAAACCATCTGAGAAAGGTGGATGAGGTAGTAGCTAACGCATGGTTAGCGCACGGTTTGTCAAACAGTATGGACTAACCATGCAGCCACTTTAAATTAGAACCTTAAACTGTGGATCTAACTCTTTTTTCCACTAATTTCTTCATTAAATCTCCTAAGCAGCCGTAACTCAGGATTTTGCTTCTCTTAAGGTCAAAGAGGGTTCTCCCATCATTCCGGAGGCGATCTGAAGGATTCTATTGGCAAATGAAAGCCAGATTCTTGAGGTATGTGATCGTTCTCCTTCATTCTTGAATGGTTTCTTAGATCTACTTAGATCTACTTCTCCCTTTTTCTTGGTTTCCTAGATCTATTCTCGTTAGGGGTATACCTAAGTATGTGGATGCCATATATGATGAGATTTGGCCTTGGTTGTGTTAGGAGAAGAGAACTAAGGTGGGTTTTTTTTGGAGATTTGACCCGGTGTTCTTGAGCGTTCTTCATCCGTTGCATGGTTTCACATTTTTGTTAAGGTAGGTGGATTCACTCTCAACTCCTCTTGTTATAATTGATTGGTTTAAAATTGGTTATTTGAGTGGTATTGATTGTGAAAAGCGTGGAAAAATCTTCTTTAGTGACGATTTATGGTTTTGATGAAATTGTCAAATCTTGGTAACTTATTGTGAAAAGTGATTTGACTTCTTGAATTTAAGATGTTGATTTTAAATTATGGATTTTTTGGAATTGTAAATGGTTTTATGAAAAATGGTTTTTCAATAAAATGGGGTGTTTTATTGAAATGGATTGGTATTTAAATGGATTGATGAAATTTGGTTCATTCTTTGGTTTTCAATAAATGTACGGTATTATTGAAATTGTTTGAATTGGGTGAACACACTTGGTTTTGATGGAAATGGTTTTCAATAAACAGTGTTTTATTGAAAGGATGGTTTGGAATGATTTTTTTGAATATTTTGTGTGTGTTCATGTTGCATAAACGAGGATTGGTTGAAATAGGACATTGTGCACGATGCCAAATATTTAATGGCACCTGGGACTTTTAAGTACGGGGCTAGGTTGAAATATGACCTTGAGATCGGTGCCAAAGGTGTAATCGAACACAAGAAATAACTACCTTGTGATGACTTGGTAGATCGACGGGAGAATTCTCATGAGTATGGAACTGTCATAACGAAGCATGCATGGTTGATTTCACGGGTTTTTGAAATGGTTGGGTATGCCAAAACAGGATGTTTGAGAAATGATTTAGAAATTTGGTTGGTTATTTTTCTAGAAAAATAATGTGTTGGAAAAGCCGGTTTAAATTTCACTTTGATGCTTTTGAGCTTGTACAGTTTTGGAAAAACAAGTTTATATTTAGTTATAAACTGCTTTGGTGAAATTATTTTATATAAACTATTTTTATATAAATGTGGCTAACTTTTCTATCCTAGTTGCGTGAGTAGGGAAGTCATTGGGGAAAACCTACTGAGTTTTATACTCACCCCTGCTCTGGCACTTTGGTGCTTTTGCAGATGTTGTATTCTGAGAAACAGGTAATGGTAAACAATCTCATTACTAATGGCTCGTGGTGATGTTTGGGAGATGCTATGGAGCATGGAGCTTATGGACCATTAATTCGTTGTGTCTTTTGAGAGTCTAGTGGTGTCCTTCCGATGTGTATTTTAAATTTTGGTTTGATATTCCACTGTTATGTACTCTGATATGTTTTAACAGAAATAAAGTTTTTGGTTGGTCTTTCATTTGTTCATGCATCATATTGTGAATGATTATGGGATGGGATTATTTCATAAAGTGAAAATCATCCCCCACTTATGCTTGAGACCCTTAGGCATTAATTTCCAGCCCTTGGCATGTTGGGGATGTCTCTTAAAGCCTAGTAATGACTCATTTCACTCTCAAGCCAATGAGAATTAGCGGGCCATTACCAATGATATCAACTTGTTTGGTCGTCGTCTAACAAGTTGTCATCAATTTTCTTGGTCTTGGAGTTTAAATTCATTCTTGTCTATTCCTAGGAATGAAATATTAGACAGGAGTCGGATTATTGGAACATGGAATTTATTGCATTAAAGGATGTAGCTACCCCGTTTATGGTGAACTTCAAGTTACCTGGGTGTTGGGTACATAAGTGTTTTGGATACACTGCTAGAATGTTGGAAATCTTATTGTCGTTGGTTTAGACAATGAGATGAGCATGACATGAATTATAGAAGAATAAATTCCCAGTAGGATTTCATATCTCATTGTGAAGAATGATTTGTGATTTTGGGATAGGTGCAAATTTTTGAAAAATACAGAAATTGTTTTCTAGTAAAAGATTTTGAAAACCAGTTAAATGTTGTATTATGAAAATGGGTTGATTTTCAAAAAGGAAGAGGAATGTTTTCAAAAATGATTTAACATGGAAAAAGGTTGTTTGAGAACAATGTTGTGATAGTTGATATGATATAATTTGAAATGCTAAGCTAATAGTTTCTAGAGAGTGAGATTGACGGAGTTTGTTGTTGGTTAAGAAAATGGCACCTGGTAGGCATCGTCGAAACCAACCCGAAGAATCTGCAGAGAATGTGGTTGCATTTGAACCATGTGTGAACCAAGAGATGGTTCAGAGTATTTTCCAAGCCATTCAAGATGTGGATACGAGGAACAGGAGGAATGAGCCCCGACATGTGGATCATATCGTCCAGTTCATGATGCAGAATCCACCGAACTTTAGGGGTTATGCTGAACCTGAGAAGGCAGAGGTGTGGCTATGAAAGATGAATCATATATTCTATTTCATCAGCACACCAGTGGAGCTGAAAGTAAATCTGGCGATGCATATGCTCGAGGATCTTGCACATCAGTTGTGGGATTTAGCGGTGCATGGTATATTGGATAATGGCCTTACATGGGAGGATTTTGAAGAATTTTTTAACAAAATATTCGATCCTCACACATTCAAGATCCAGAAAACAAAATATTTCTTCATCTTGAAACAGAGATCCTCTCTGTCATAGAGTATGTGTATAAGTTCATGAATGTAGTCCGTTTTTCACTAGAGGTTACGGAATGTGATTCTTTGAAGGCACACATCGTCGAATTGGGGCTAAGGCAGGAGATTCGATCTAAGATTGCAGTGCTCTGTATTACAGATTATACAGATATGGTGAACAGAGGAACAGTTGCTGGACACAATATCTCGGGATCGATGGGAGGAGGCATGATGATACCCACAGGAATGGGTTGGAACACCAATGTTGGGAACAAGCGGAAGAGAGACATCTACTTCAATGGTTGGAGTGAAAATCAGAACTAGATGATGGGATCAATCAACCTACTTCTATGGCCCTAGAGAAAAGAAGGTTTCTTTCAATGTGGTTCGACTGATCACATGAAACGATAATGTACAACACCACCGAGAGCATGCCACAATTGCAACAGGAAGGGGAATCTTCAGCGATATTGTCATTGTGCTCCACGATCGGGTGTTCGAGACATTTCCCAGGCATCACAAGTGTCGTATGCTTCAACTTGGCATGGACAGAAAAATATTTATCGCATGCAGAACAAAGCTAGTTATGGTGATTTGACGAATACCATGACTCCTTAGGTAGGTCAATCTCAACAAGGCAATAAAGAGCAATGTGTAGCGACAAAGCAATTGTATGGAGCCAAACAGATGATGGTCGATGATCAGGTTGGGCCATCTATAGTGAGAGGTACGATTCTTTTGAATTCTACCCTCATAAAAGTGTTTTTCGATACTGGTGCATCACATTCCTTTTTTTCATCTCGTATTGCTGATTTGCTGAACATAAAATTGGAAATGATGCCTTCTATTTGGAAACAACAAACTCCTCTTCGTGAAAGAGAATATCAAGCCTTCATGTGTAGAGCATGTTCTATAACTATTAATGGAGAAAATATAAAATGGTACTTCTCTATGTTTAATATGGATGCCTATGATATATTCTTGTGTATGGATTGGTTGACATGGTTTAAGGCTCACATCGACTTTTATTGGAGAACAGTTAGTTTCACGACCGAGGATGGCATCGAACATCTCTTTAGAGGAGAGAGAATGCTAAAGAAAGGTGCATAGAGCTTGTTGGCACCAATGGTGGGAATGATCTCTTACCAATTGGAAACATTGACTTTTCCATCATTGGAAGATAGTTAGGAATATAGTTTTCCAGCTATGGTGGATAAATATCCTAAAAACCTCACAGGATTACCACCTGTAAGAGAAGTGGAGTTTACGATTGATACCATTACGGGGACCAGTACTATCTCACTTCCATCTTATAGGATAAAACCAACTAAGTTAAAGGAATTTTAAGTGCAGTTAGAGGAGCTGTAATGTAAGAGTTTCATTCGGCCAAGCGTTTTTCCGTGGGAAGGACCAGTTCTGTTTGTAAAGAAAGAAGATGTAACTCTTTGGCTATGTGTTGATTATCGTAAACTTAACCAAGTTACGATAAAGAATAGATATCCACTTCCACGTATTGATAATATTTTCGATCAATTATGGGGAGATCATTGGTTCTCCAAAATTGGCTTGCGATCGGGATATCACCAATTGTGAGTTCGGAAGGAGGATATTCCAAAGAGAACATTTAGAAGATGATATGGCCACTAAGAAAATGTAGCCATACCTTTTGGTCTTACGAATGCACTAGCGGTCTTCATAGCTTTGATGAATCGTATATTTCAGCAATATATGGATTTTTGTTGTGGTGTTTGTGGATGATATATAGGAGTATTCACGAACAAGGGCTGAGCATGATCATCACTTGGTGATAGTATTGGAAATCTCGTGAGACCATCAGTTATATGCCAAATTATCAATGTGTGATTCTTGGATACAAGAGGTACATTTTTTGGGCCATTCTGTTTCGGAAAAAGGTGTTTCAGTGGATCAAGAAAAGATTGAAGTTGTTCGTTCTTTGCAACTGCCAAAGAATGTCTTTGAAATACGAAGATTTCTTGGTCTAGATGGTTATTACTGACACTTTTTCTGTGACTTCTCACGACCAGCTTCTCCTATGACAGCATTGACAAATAAAAACATGGCATTTCAATGGTCCGAGGAATGTCAGATATCTTTACAAGGGTTGAAAGTTCTCCTTACATTAGCACCAATCTTAATCTTTCCAAAATCAGGGAAATGATACGTGGTGTAATCTGATTCTTCAGGAATAGGCTTGGGTTTTGTTCTCATGAAAGGAGACCATGTGGTTTCTTATGGATCAAGGCAGTTGAGAGTTCCTTAGAAAAAATACCCAACACAATATTTGGGGTTAGTTGCAGTCGTCCATGTTTTGAAAACATGAAGACACTATCACTTTGGTGAGAAATTTACTATGTTTACAGATCAAAAAGGCATGAAACACATTTTCTCACAGCATGATTTGAATATGAGGGATATGAGATGGATAGAGTATCATAAAATGTTTGTCTTTGACTTAATGTATACCACAGGTAATGGAAATTCAGTGGCTGATGCATTAAGAAAGAATTCATATTCTCAGTTGGAAAAGAAAGATTCATATGAATGGTAGTTGATATCAGTCTTAACTGACATGCGTGTGGAATTTGAAGACTGAGGTGATGTTGCTATTTTATTTTCTGCTACACTTGTTCCTAATTTGATGGTTCTAGTAAAGGAGGAACATGCATCTGATGTAGAATGTGTTTCAATGAGTTCAAAACTCAATGGTTGGGAGTCCAATGTGGGATGAAAGCTGGATGGGAGTTCATTTTTTTGTTTCAGAGATCGAATGGTTATACCTATAGGTTTTCAGGAAGAACTCCTTCATGCCTACCACCATTTGATATGGGTTGTACAACTTGGTACATAGAAGATGGATAAGGCGTTGAAGGTGCAGTTTTGGTGGAGCGACACAAAAAGGAATGTGGATGAGTTTGTTTTCCGATGCTTAACTTTTCAGTAGGTTAAAGAAGAGCATCATAGACCAGCTGGTATGTTATAGTCTTTACTTATCCCAGTTTGGAAATGGGAGCATATAGTAGTGGATTTTGTTACAGGTCTTCCAAGAATGGTCCAGAAACATGATGCCATTTGGGTGATAGCGGATCATCTAACCAAGTCAGCCCATTTCATCCCGACTCATTAAACTCATACAGTGGAAGATCATTCAAAAATCTATATCTGAGAAGTGGTAATGGGGAATGGTGTACTGGTGTCTATAGTCTCAGACAGAAGTTCAAGGTTCACATCTCATTTCTAGAAATCATTATATCAAGCCCTGGGGACTCAGTTGATGATGAGTATGGCGTATCATCGTCAGACAGATGGGAAATCTAATTGGATGATACAAACATTGGAAGACTTATTGCGAGCTTGTGTAATGGACTTTGGTGGCTCATGGGAGGAGCATATACCCTTAGTGGAGTTCCCATACAATAACAGCTATCATTCCTCAATATGCATGGCTCCGTTTGAAGCATTGTATGGGCATCCTTGTCATCCTCCACTATGCACGGTGGAATCTAGTGAAACTTCCCTAGTCGGGCTGAGCCTGGTCCAAGAAACAATGGAGAATATTCGGTTGATTAGAAAGAGGTTGGAGATGGCTCAATGTCATCAGAAATCTTATGTTGATCACTGTCGTAGATTGTTTCCTTTCGTTGTGGGTGATCATGTCTTCTTGAGAATCTCTCTAAGACATGGACATCGTCATTTTCGGAAACATGGATAATTTTCTCCTCGTTATATAGGCCCTTTTGAGATATTGGAACGGGTTGGAGAGGTGGAATATCGGTTGGCGTTACCACCATGGTTTAGTTTGGTGCACAATGTGTTCCATGTATCTTAGTTGAAGAAGTATCAACCCGATCCTGACCACGTGATCAGAGGGGATCACGTTGACCTAGATCTGAATGCTTCATTGGTACATATACCGGTGCATATTATGGATAGGCAGGATAAAGTATTTCTTGGAAAAATCATCGTTCTAGTGCGGTTTTTGTGGAAACATGGTCAGATTCAGGATGATACTTGGGTACGTGAGAAAGAAACGAGAGAGAAGTGGAAAGAACTCTTTGAGACAAGCATTGGTTTTCTACTTTTCAGGGACGGAAAGGGAAATAGTGGGGAGAATGTTGTACCCTTCGATTCTTGTATATAACCCAAACTTGATGCTTTTCATGTTTTTAATTGATAAGGGTGACGTATGGGAGAGTCGGGAGATCCTGGATTATAGTTTGAAGCAAAGGGGAAGGTGCACGGGCGGCACACGGATTTTTTTAAACCGTGCGGCCAAACCGTGTGAAGTGGGTCTTGGAGGAAGTGGCTTCTGCACGGTCGATGTATGTTCTGTCTAACCCTATGGCCAAACCATTCATGAAGGGTGGCTGAGGTAGTAGCTAATTCACAGTTAGCGCAATGTTTGTCAAACCGTGTGGACTAACCTTGCGGTCACATAAAATTAGATCCCTAAATTGTGGATCTAACTCATTTTGACACTAATTGCCGCATTAAAGATCCTATGCAGGCCTATCTTAGGATTTTGGTTCTCTTAAGGTCAAAGTCAGTTCTGCCATCATTCCATAGGCGATCTGAATGCTTCTCTTGGTGAATCAAAGCCGGATTCTTGAGGTATGTGATTGTTCCCCTTTGTTCTTGAATGGTTTCTTAGATCTACTTAGATCTACTTATCCATTTCTCTTGTATTCTTATATATATGCTATTTAGGGTTAGACCTAAGTATGTGGATTCAAAATATGTTGAGATTTGGTCTTGGTTGTGTTAGGAGAAGAGATCTATGGTTGGTTTTTTGAGATTTGACCTGGTATTCTTGAGCGTTCTTCGTTCGTTGGTTAGTTTCTCCTTTTTGTTGAGGTAGGTGGCTTCACTCTCGACTCCTCTTGTTATAATTTATTGTCTTAGTTTCAAATTGGTTATTTCAATGGTATTGATTGTGAAAATCATGGAATTAATATTCTTTAGTGATGATTTATGGTTTTGATGAAATTGTGAAATCTTGTTAAATTATTGTGCAAAGTGATTTGGATTCATGAATTTAAAATGTTGATTTTAAATTATGGATTTTCTAGAATGGTAAATGGTTTGATGAATGACGGGTTTTCAATAAAATGGGGTGTTTTATTGAAATGGTTTGGTATTTAAATGGCTTGATGAAATTGGATCATTCTTTGGTTTTCAATAAAAGTATGGGTTTATTGAAATTGTTTGAATTGGGTGAACACACTTGGTTTTGATGGAAATGGTTTTCAATAAACAATGTTTTATTGAATGGTTGGTCTGACATGATTGTAGTGAATGTGTGGTGTGTGTTCATGTTGCATATACGAGGCTTGGTTGAAATAGGACCTTGTTCTTGTTGCCAAAAGTTTAATGGCACATGAGACTTTTATGTACGAGGCTTGGTTGAAATTTGACCTTGTGCTCGGTGCCAAAGGTGTAATGGCACATAGGAAATAATTACCTTGTGATGACTTGGTAGATTGATGAGAGACCTCTCATGAGTATGGTACTGTCGTAACGAAGCGTGCATGTTTGATTTCATGGGTTTCTAAAATTGTTGGGTATGACAAAACATGATGTTTGAGAATTGATTTGGAAATTTGGTTGGTTATTTTTCTAGAAAAATAATGTGTTGGAAAAGCCAGTTTGAATTTCAATTTTATTCTTTTGAGCATGGATGGTTTTGAAAAAACTTGTTTATATTTAGTTATAAACTTATTTGGTGGAATTTTTTATATTAATTTTTTATATACATGTGGCTAACTTTTCTATCCTAGTGGCGTGAGTAGGGAAGTCATTGGGGAAACCCTACTGAGTTTTATACTCACCCCTGCTTTGGAATTTTGGTGCTTTTTCATATGTTGTATTACGAGACACAGGTAATGGTAAAGAATCTCATTACTAATGGTTGGTGGTGATGTTTGGGAGATTTTTTGGATCTTGGAGCTTCTGGAACACTGAGTCATGGTGTCTTTTGAGAGTTATGTGTTGTCCTTCCGCTGTGTATATTAATGTTTGGTTTGATATTCTTCTATTATGTACTCTGATATGGTTTAACAAAAAATGAAGTTGTTGGTTGGTCTTTCATTTGTTCATGCATCATAGAGTGAATGATTATTGTATGGGTTTATTTATTAAAGTGTAATCGTCCCGAAATTATGCTTGAGACCATTCAACATTTATTTCTAGCCTTCGGCGTCTTGGGGATGTCGCTTAAGGCCTAGTAATGACTCGTTTCACTCTCAAGCCAATGCGAATTGGCAGACCATTACAATTTATGGGGTATTCTACATGCTTTTATGTTTTTATTCTAATGGTTGGCGGGTTTTATGCTCCTACTATAGGAGGAAAATCCTAAATGGGTAGTTTATCTACTCACCGCATTGAGCTCATGGTTTTTTGGTAGCTCAGAATGTTTTCCTAGAATGCCTAGAAGTTTGAAAAAATAAAATGTTAATAAATGGAAAAATGTTTAACCCATGTGGTTGTAGCTTATTGGGATGCAATTATGATGTTGAAATTTTAAGAAGCTGTGGACTTAGTTTTGTTTTGTATAGAGAGCATGCATTTTTGTTTAAATAGAATTTTAATTTTGTGTGGAAATGATAATGGTTAATTAATATTTAAGAATTAATTAGCATAAGGTTCAACAAATAAAAATGGATAAATAAATTTAATATATATCTTTAAATGGTTGTTTCCTTATATAATATCTATTCCTAGCAATGGAAGCCTGGAGTACATGAGATGTTATCTGCAATCGAGTTTGATACTAGGTTATTCTTATAGTGTGGTTGTGAGCTATGTTGTATCCTATAATTTTTTATCTCTATACCCTTTTCGACCCTATTAGTTAGTTAAACTGGCACTGCTAGGATTCTGATCCCTAGGGGGGGTCCCCCAATAGTTCTATGGGATGATGGATGGATGACTAACCCCTTTGGTCCCAATCTCTTCTCTTCGTATTTACATTTTCTAGAATGCAGGATGTTTAGTTTCCCCAACATATGTGTGGGGAAGGATGTAATGGATTGTGGTTATTTCATAGAAATTTATTCTGTATATAGTTTCTCAAGGACTACTAAAGGTATAACGTGAATTTTCTATGATGGCTTGAGGATCCATACTTGCCTACTAGGTGCAGTAACATGAGGAATAATACCCGATGTATGATACACGTTATGTGAGTTGTGGTGGATCATTAAAACTACCTTGTTAGTATTGGTTATATATATGTGATGGTGTGTTGCACGTGATTCATATTTTATTGCTTAACCCAAGTGGTTGTGGGATAGTATTTTTGGAGAGAGATGTTCATGATGTGCGATTATGGGGTAGAGTGGGAAACTAACGGGGAAGCTATATTAGGGTACCCTTGATATTAATTATTATATTATATTCTATTGTAAGAAATACTTGGTGAGAGTCGTCATGATGAGTCTGGGAACATAGTATACATTTTTTATGACGATTTATTTTCACTTCTAGTCACTAGGTGTTAGCATGATTTCACTACTTTTTACACGAGAGGATCGAGGGAGGACCATACTATGTATATTTATATAATCCCCAATTTATATATAAACTATTTTTGAGGTTAGATAGAGAAGGTTGGAGATCATGCATTATAAAACTATCTTGGGTTTTTTATGAGTTTTTTGGGCTTCAAGGTATCTGTTATCTTTACTTAATTTTGGTAATTTTAGTTTTCCATTTCAGTTTTAGTAGTTATTTTATAAAATTAAATTTGTGTACTTGTGTTTTCTTTTATATTTTAGTCTGAGAAGGTGTAGCTTGGGGTCTATATTATCTCTATCTTCTTCATGTGTTTCTCGTAGAGGGTAATAAATTTAATCTACATGTTTATTATACCCTTGGTGCAAGTCCCCAATCCAGGGACCACTAAAGGAAGGACTCAGTGGTCACAATCTTTGTTCTCTCATTGTCGGCACAATATTGGTACACATTTTAGAGAGGGGGTCATGAAAAATTTTATTAAAACTAAAAAATAAAAATAACCTAATATTATGAAAATATTGTGTTAATATTAAAAATAAACATTTATAACTATTTCTATCTTCTTTTTATCTTAATCAATCTATATTTGAGATAATATAAGAATGTGAGTGTTATTTGTTATATATTATTTAATTAAAATAATATAAATTTAAATATCATAGGAAAATAGAAAAAAAATTTCTTATATGATATTTTTTCATCTATTTGGTAAAATTCATATCATCTAAATAAATTCAGTTATGTTTTGGGTTTATTTTGAGACCTTATTCCATAGTTTTATCATTAATTAACATATTTTACACATTACTATGGTGATAAATTCTTACCATATTTACTATTCATTATGGGTAAAAAATGAACTATTTACAAAACTTTTAACCTCCAATTAAAAATATTGAATAAAAATTTAATGATTCAATTTACATAACTAGAATAAATCGATTTCAATTTAAATTCATAAAACAAAACTAACAACAATTTCTATAAATTTTTTTTAATCCAAAAAATTAGCTTATACCAAAATAAATAATAATGAGGATTATTATAAATTTTATTAGATAATTATTAATAAAATCGATTTAATTTTAATTCATTATCAATTTCGAAATAAAATAACTCTTAAATAACACGATTTAATTAAAATAACTGGTAGTTCATAAAAAATTGATATTTTGACTATTTAGGAAAATACTATCAATTCAAAAAATAATTTAAAATCCTAATCCTATGAAAATTATAATATGATAAATTTTTATTTAAAAAAATATAAATTTGGTTTTAATTATTTTTAATATCACCATGCCAAAACCAATAAAACCATTTTTGAAATAAATTTCCTTATAAGGCATAAAATCGTTATACTGAAAATTGAGTGCATATTTATCATGAATTGATAAATAAATTATAATCATAAAAAAATTTGTAGATATTTTTAATGATGTGGATGTTATTATTCATACCTTCCAACTAAATAATTGAGTTATACCAACCAGATTTAAATGACATTATTTCACTGTTTCATTAAGTATAGTGTTGTGTGTGTCACAATCTATCAAACATAGTGTTCATTTTTTATAAAAAATAAAATATAAAATCTTGGGGTACTATATAAACCATGTAAATATATATTATAAAGTTTCATGAATGTTTTTCTCTACTATTTTATGATTATATAAGTAATTTTTATATTTTCCTTAACATTCTTAATAATAGTTTCAAAAATATTATTTTCAAAAAATTCACATTGGTCTTATTGACTCTATTTTAAAAAGTAAAATAATGATATTTTTCTTAATCCTTTTCCATATGATACCCATTTCCATCATACATGTCCCTTAGTCATTATGTAGACTTATTTTTTTATTTTAATTTTTTCTAAATAAAGTTAATCATTTATTATTTTATGATATTTTTTGTTATAAAATGTTTATAAATGAAATAGAACTTTCTTTTATGTTTTATATTATCATTAAATGTTCTTATTCCTAGGGGTGAAATTAATCATAAATGTGTTTTATGATAAAATAAAAGGCCATATTTATTAATATATGATAGTTATAAAACGTTTTATATGATGATGGGGGGGGGGTATGATATTTCTGTCTAATGCATTGGGTAATGATTTAATCTCTATAGAAATTATGTAGGAATTAATGGGTGACATTATTACATTATAAGGGTGGTTATAAGTGATATTATTAATATAATTATTTAGATTTATTGTGAACTTGTACCCACCATTTTATCCTATGCTCACTTATGTTCTTTGATTGATATTAGTAATGTTTAACCCAACAGAGTGTTTTTATCAAGTTTATTAGATATAATTTTACGTGTGTTTAGAAAAGGAAAATCATTTATGATTTTTATAGAATGGTTATATTTGTGGAAAATTTTATGGTCAATTTTTACGACATTTGTGGAATAAAAAATTCATAGAATATTGGAAAAAGTGTTTATTGGATGGTAAAGATATGAATTTTTTAGTTAATTTTTTATAGTTTTTTGAAACCATAAATAAAAATTTAATTTAGTATATAATTGATGAAATATTATTCATTGATATTATAATTTTGGATGATTAGGTTTGGGATTGTTCAGCTTATATAAAATCTAGTATATATAGATTATGTTTGTAGAACAATATATAGGTGTATACATCGAGGGTTTTTTTAGATATTATCAGATATTTTTTATATATTGATAGAGGATACAAGTAACCAATTGGGGGTAATTTAATATTTATTGGAACATTCATTAGTTAATAAGTCTATGGGTGATCATAATTCAAAGGCATAAAATTTCATTTGATGTATTTTGTGATTATATTTTTAGGTCATTAATGACATTTTGGGGGTCATCTATTTCATTTTCAAATAGAATACATAATTTATATATAGATAAATTTTAGGGTTATTATTTGATATAATGTAATGATATTTATGGTTATATATAAAAAATGTTTTCATATTTTTCTGAAACATATGACGAAATGTATAAATGGCCATGGAAATTGTAAAGTGATTTTGGTGACTTGGTGATAAAATTTATTTTGGATAAAATTATTTCTACTTTTGGAAAATTATATGATAAAGATATATATTGGAAATTAATTTTCGGTATATGATTTTATTTCAATGTTTTTTATATTATTTGAGGTATAATTATTTAGTTAATTTTTAGAATACTACAGAATATGACGGTTTTATATCATTTTTATATCATTTATTTTAAGAAAGAATAATATATTTTTGGGGCATATAAAAAATGGGAATATATATATATATATATATTTAATGAAACATTATGAGTTATTATGGTTCTTTGGGTATAAAATTTATTTTTATTATAGAAAAAAATGTCATTATATTTTTACAATTTTTGGTTATGGAAATTGGATAAGAATATCTCACAGAATTATAGGGCATAGTTTTTTATGAAAGGATATTTAAGAACATGGTTGGTTATTATTTTTAATTGGCCTTTATTGATTTAATTATTAGTTATTTATTTAAAAGATTGATCATGTTCAGTTAGGCATTACATTTACCCATGATAACAATTTTGTTTTTTAAGTGTTAGAAGTAGGAGAAATAACTAGTTGTGAAAATCATTCAAACAATGTGGAGTGTTATAATTCAGTATAAATTTTGACTCTTTACAGTATATTTTTATTCTTGATGAATTAAATTTCGTCTTGGATATTCACTATTTTCAATGTGAGATTATGTTATAATGATTAAATTCCCATAAAAGAGAAAATATGACATCCCATGAATTCTTTGACAATATATAACTCTTATAATTTATTAATATTAATGATAATAAATTTATTTCCATTATTTAAATTTGTAATTATTATTACTAAATTTTTAAAATTACATTTTTTAATCAATTTGATTTAAATTATACACTAAAATTTGTCATTATTATTATTTAGATAGAAATGTTTTTTATTTAACAATTAGAATCATTTTTATAAAATGATTTCTATTCAGATATTTTACAAATAGATATTTATTTTAAATTTTTAAACTAATATTTATATTTAGTATTGATATTATTATTTCAAAAAGATTCTAATCCAGGTATGTTGGATGATATTATTTTTCATTTTAAAAATAAATAATATTTATTCGAAATAATTTTTTCCCATGTATAATAAGATTTAATATAAAAGTTAAATTTAGAAATTTTGGAATTGGAGTATGATATAATCAAGTCCATGTTATTTCATTAGGATAAAACCATCTGGGTGGGAATTTTTTATATTATTCTCTAATGGTAGATTTTAGAAGTACTGTAGATTTTTTGAAATCCTTATAATATATGCATTGTAAGAGTTGGTATCCTAGAACCAACATGATGTACAATTATTACAAGAATATTTAATGTATATAAATGTTGAACATAATATTTCATATTGTTTGTTGTTCTGCATGATTATGATGTAATAATGTTATAGAGTATTTGGTGCATTGATAAGGTCATGTAAGTTCCCCACAATGATGAGAACCGTAAAATTATATAATAATATTCATAAATAAAGTTCTATGATAGGAGGAAATACTATAATGGGACACATAGAATGAAGACCATCAGGTTTGGGTACTCGTAAGTAGATGAGACTTCCTTTTATGAAGTTCGTACTTTGTAATATCCAAGACCTGAGATTATGAGAACATATGTGCGAGTAGGAATTCCCCACGTTTTGGTGTCATTATATATTTCTATCTACGAGCATGTTTAATAATCCATAGACATTAATATTTTCATTAATACATGTCACAACTCGTACACATTGATTTGCTGATGAAAACCATCTCGCGAACAATTGGCGGAAAATAGAGTTTGTTGGGTGCTTAATGAGTGGAATGTTATTAATGGATAAGTCGATGAAGGATTTTAACCTTCCATTTATGGAAGTTGATTTCTGATCCCTTTTATTGAAATTGAACCATCACATGAAATTCAATGAACGTGGTGTAACGATGAGTTTATTTTATGTAGTCAAAGAATGACATGTCAAACATAAAATTTGATGTCACTATCATGGAACCTTCATGATGATATCTTATGATAAAGGGATTATATTACCTAGTGAGAATTCTTATATGTATATCATTGTTGTGAATTTATATTTTTTCTCTTGGGTGCCTTGAACCATTGTAATACAATACTGTTGGACTTTTGGAAAGCCCGCCTACCGCCAATGAGAAACAATCCTATAGAGTCACACACTAAGTGTTTCTGGTGGCCTTTGTTAAATTCAATTCGAATTTAGTAAATAAATATTATTTTCAAGACAATGGAATAATTTTTTAAAAGTAAAATGATTTCCTAATAAAATAAATATTTATTCACTGGATTGTGTGTAAAATATATTAATTTATAATACTGAAAATTTGATAAATATTTATTTACTAGTTTTAAATAAAATACATAATTATAAGAAGAAATTCTTTATTTATTTATTCAAGTGTTCAATGAATGGAAGTGGAGTTCGAGAAGACCACAGATGGTCTTGTATTGAAATAATTATTTGAAAGATGAAAAATAATTATTTAATTAGTTTTCACAAATTAAAATAACGATGATATTATTTGGTGACACATAATATTATTTATAATAATGTTTTTCACAAGTAGGAATACCATAAAAAATGACATGGTATTATTATTAATAGTAACGGTTTTTTCTATGGTTATGAATTTATAAATCACTGATACACAATTAAATATTGTAACTAAATCCCCATGTCAATAAATAGACACATATATCTATTGTTAGAAGTATCGAACTGCACACCCGTTGAATTGATAATTGTTGAGCTAAACAATTTCTGTCTTGAATCTTCTTACTTCCCCTCTCAAGAATGAGAGTGTTTCATCAAGGGTGATGAAAAATCGTTCAAGAACAAATGACACAAGACACTCTCTTCAGCGTGCTAGCACCCAAGGAATGTGCGATGTCGATTGGAGACCATAGGAGAACATGTGGAACACCACTAGAGGAGTTATATTTTGGATCCTTGAAAGAACAACCAGATAATTCGGAAGGGTCATTCTTGAGGATCAACATAATCAGTGAAGAAAATACCAAATATTCAGGTATTATTTTCATTATGAAAAAAATTAAATTAATTATAAACAGGATGCGAAAGTTCTAATATAAAGTGTCCATGCTTCTTCCTTCCTTATCTAAATATTTGATTCTATTCTATGGAGACTAGAATTTATTGTCGTAAATTTCTTGAAATAATAATTGAACATGGTAAAAATCAATGTTGGGTGTCGGACCAACCACGCTTCCACTAGGAACAGAACTACCAAGTGGTATCAATTGTAGGTTACCTATTAGTTCATATTTATAAAAATACTTTCTTGATGATTTTGGTATTTAATAATTTAGTTGTTTCAATTCATGTTAATTGTTCTACAAATATGAATCTCGAAATATTTTCATCCACTTTCGTTTCACATTCACCTTAAATAAATGTTCTTTTATTTTTATTTTTTATTAAAATAAAATAGAGGATCTCATCTGAAGGTGCGAAAGGTTACTGGTTGTACAACACCTGAACATATGACGTGTTTTCAGCACTACATGTTGTGTAGACACAGATAAATGCACAAGGTTTCTTCCACCAAAGCAGGATGTGTCATCTGAGTTTGTCTAAGTCTTAAAGACTCAATTTTTTTACTAGGAACTGGTGGCACATGGTTTCTGTATTATGCATATTGTGGCCCACTAGACACGATGAGTAGTCCCTTTCAGTGTAGAGTTGGACCATTTACCACATACCCAAATTTCCAAGATGGAGATCGTGTAATGATGAACTTCACGGAGTGTGACCCACTGTACACACCATGTACTCTAAAGATTTATTAAAAGTTATTATTATATTATAAAAACCATTAATACATGTACCATCGTGCGGGCGTAATGTCGAGGCACAACACATGATTGTATTTTAATATAGATGTATTTACTTTAACATCTAAGTAAGGTTCATTTAAACTCATTAGGTAGTTATGAATATGAATTCACTGGCTTGAATCCAAGGTACACTATATGTACAAATATAATTTTAAATGATTTTATTTGTTAAAAAAATATGGTGGATGATAATCTCAAGGAAATTCAGAAAATGGTTTAAGATAAGCACATGAGCCTTAGCCCAGTTGGTAAGGACTCTGTAAGTGCATCCAAACAACCATGAATCAAATCCAGGTGGAGGCAGAATTTATGGTACTGTAGCAGGTACTATAGTGGGAACTATAGTAGGTTCTGTAGCGGGAAATGTGTAGTACTGTAGCAGGTACTGTAGCGGGAATTGTAGTAGGCATTGTTTGGCACTGTAGCAGTTAGGAATATGCACCTGTTTGGGCCATCGGTCCACCGATTTGATCCCTGTGTCCTGTAAGGCCTTTGGGCCTACCCAGGATTTTGGGTCAATAAGGCCTTTGGGCCACCTCAAGGCCTTCGGGCCACCTTAGTGCAGATGAAAACCAGACAACCTACAAGGAACAATCACTACAAGGAGGATGAGTAAGGATATTTCACCATAGTAGAAGCTAAACGGATTGAAATAATGAGAGGGTATGGAACCTACCATCGGGACAAGCCTGTGCATGCACGAGAATGCCTAGCTGAATAGCCATGCGAAGGTGGAGAGTTGATTGCACGATGAAGATGATGGGGAGGAGCCGTTCCAAGTAGTTAGTCTGGGTTTTATGTAATGTTTGAATCATACGGGCAATGAATTCCTCTAAGGCCTACGAGACATGTAATACATACACCTACGGGCCTTGTAAGGGTTCCAACTCACCCCTTCAATGGTGGATTATCAAAATCAACAAAAAATGAAGGCCTTCGGGCCATTGGAGGTCTAAGATAAAAGTATTGATCAATTAAAGATGATAATTAATTGATTCGATCGTGATTTATCTTAAAAAAACGATTAAATATTTGAGTGTTAGTTATATTTATGTGTAAATATCGTTACGTGTATGTATGATCATGATCTAAACCAAGACCTTTATATGTATATGGTTTCATTTAATTAATTAATTGTAAATTATTTTTTCCCTTCTTCCCTTCTCCCCCTCAATATTTAGAGACAACGCTCCCACAATTTATTTTATCTAAAAAAAGATTTTTACCCCACAACTGAATGCAATTTAAACAAATGCATATGTAATTGATGTAACTCCCATGATATTTAAGGGGGTTCAAGATGGAGCCGATGGAAAACCACTCTCAGCAGATAAAGACGTGGACAAGTGTAAAGTTGTAAACATGTACCCAAAATGTTCAAGATGTTTCTTCCCTAGGACATGGTTAGTTTATCAACCTCTTGATAAACTAACCATTATAAAATATCCTGAACATGCCTTTACTTTATAATATTTCTATCAGTTACATGATTTATCATTATGGATGTGTTGTCATGTTCACATAATTAATGAATTAAATATGCATACAAGATGGAACTAAAATAAACCAGACTCATGTGTAAATATTATCAGGATATGGTTAATCACTTAAGTAAGTTTCACATTACATTAACAATCATGTGGTAATGATAATAAGCATTTCAAGCATAAGAGATAAAAACCCTCAAATGAAATATTATTTTAGACCAATCCATCCATTACTTGATTAAGGGATAAACTAAATAAATCTACGTGTTTGTCCAACACTTTTTGGAAAAAAATATGTTTATATTGGATTCCCTTATCGAAGGATTCGGGTTTACTTGAACATATTAAATCATGATGAGTATCCCATAATAGACATGGATTTTTATTGGAGTTTAGAGTTGAGGAAATCCAAAATTCATTATTTTAGGATTTGGGAATCCACTTAATAGATTAAGGAGGTGCAAGGCCATAGTTGGAAAAGACATGCCTACATAATACCTTATAATAGATTTAAAAACCATAGATTGGGTTATTTAAGGGGAATATGGGTCCTTATCACTAGAATGTACCGGATACTGGAAATTATAAGTACAATGGTGAGTGCCATTGGGACCTGATAAAATAGTGTGAGACTTAATAAAATTTGTTATTTATAAAAATATGTAATCATGAAAGTACTGATTATTTTCTCAATTAATTGAAGAATAAAAATTACTAGCTCACCAACCACACTATCTGTGCAATAAATTATGGATAAAGACCAAATCCTCGCTGGAAGTAACTTCTAGCAATGTTTTAGATGCCTTTGAGTTATCATACTCGATGAAAAATAGTTTTATGTTTAGGAGTCATCATTACCTGATCTTCTTTCTAAAGAGGACAGTGATTTGGATTTCCTATTCTATGAGAAAAATATGAACGACGTGGTCAATGATAAATTTTTGATGTTATCAGCAGTGTACATTAATCTCATGATGTCTCATGAAAATATTGATGAATATAGAATACTCGAGCACCTATATGGTCATTACTAGGAGAGATAATGACATGAAAGGTTTGAGATCTTTGAGGCACATTTTTTGTGTAATATTAGAAAAGTTACCCTAGTTGGGATTCAGGTAGTCATGCTCATTGGCAACATTGAGCGCCTAGAGGTTCTAGGGTTTAATATCCATGATGAATTGGGCACCGATCTCATTCTCGCATCACTCCCTTATACGTTCTCTAACATTTTTGTCAATTTCAATATAAAAAAGCATTAAATAGTTTTTATCTGAACTTATTATTGTTATTATCCATGTGTACAAAGATAAGAAGTGGAAAAATACTTCTTTAATTATGGTGAATAAGAGGAAAGGGGAGGCAATGATATTTAAACCCAAAACATCTTCATTGACTTCCAAGAAAAGTATGATCAAATAGGAGGTAACAGAATATGAGGTTATCATTTTCTCAAGTGGAATGAAGGGCCATTGGATGAAGAATTAAAACCAACCTATAAGAAATATGATACTTTAGGTGTGTTTTTTATCAAATGCAATCTATCAGTTTCTAAAAATTGGGTATTAGATACAGATTGTGGTTCTCAAATATGTAACAAAATACAGTAACCAAGTCGACATAAGAAGATTGACCAAGGGGAGGTAGATCTATGTGTAGCCATAGCTGCTAGACTTTCTGTTGTAGCAGTCAGGGACTACCACCTCACATTTCCAACTGGGATGATCTTAGTGTAAAATGGTTTTTATTATGTGTTGTCTATTAATAAAAAATATTATTTCTCTATCCATATTAGATACAGATGGATTAGTTTTGATTTTAGGAAATGAATATTTCTTCTTTTACAAAGATAATATTTTTTTGGTATGGTACATTTTTACCATGATCTTTACGTGTTGTATTAAAAAAACAATGTAACGGATGTTGATAAAAATGATAATTCAGATGACATTTACCACATCAAAAAGTGGCATCACCGGGTTGGTCATGTAAGTGAGAAAAGAGTGAAAAATTTACATCAAGATGGATATTTACATTCTATAGAACTAAAACCACATTGTGTATGTCATGTATGTTTCAACGAGAAATGAACAAATAATCATTTAGTGTGAAAGGTGAAAGGGCTAAATAACTTCTTGAATTGGTTTATACCGATGTGTGTGGAACATTTCTAGTTGAAGCAAGGGGAGGATACTAATACTTGATAACATTTAGTGATGATTTTATGAGATATGAATATATATACTTAATGAGGTATAAGTAGATTCACTTGATATATTCAATGAATTCAGTAAATAAGTTGAGAACTATCTTGGTAAGAAGATTAAGAAACAATGGTATGACCAATGGAGAGAATATATTAGTCAAGACATCATTTATTACTTACATGAGTTTAGGATCATATGACAACTCACTACTAAATTCATACCCTATTGGAATTGTGTGAGAGAAAGAAGGAACCACACCCTATTAAACATTGTGAGATCAATAATGAGTCACACAAGTATTCCATTATCCTTTTGGGGATATGTGTTACAAACATCGGCACACATACTAAACCAAGTAACAACTAAATTGATAAATGATTTTCTATTAGTGTTCATGAGTGGAAGAAAAGCCATGTTATCGAATTTACATGTGTGGGGTAGTGAAGTGTTTTTATGTCCTCCTCAGGTAACACACTCACAACCTGAGGCACAAAGTGTACCTATATAGGATACCCCATGGAAACAAGGGGATATTAATTATAAAACCTTTCAGAAAAAAATGTTTCAGTTGCAAGAAAATATGTATTCCTTGAGAGTGAGCACATCTCCAAAATAGATAGTGGGAGCCAGATAGACGTCGATGAAGTCGAGGCTCAATGTACAAAATAGTTGGTACAGGAACAGATTCCACAAAGCCCTATGGAATAAGAATCTATTACAGAGACAGAAGTACTGCGTAGGAGTACAAGAGAGGATAAAGAACTAGAACAGTACAATTTTCTAGTTACAGGGGATGGTGACTCATTATTATCTGATAATAACGATCCTCCAACCTACAAGGATGATGTAAGTGGAATAGACGTTTCCAAGTGGATGTAAGAAATTAATTATGAAATGGATTCAATGTACCAAATCCAATTCTAGATTTTTGTATATCCTCCAGTTTATGTAAATACTATTGGTTTCTAATCGGTATTCAAGAAGAAACTGGACATGGTAGAGAAAGTTAGAACATATAAGGCATGACTGGTTGCAAAAGGGTTTAAACAACAGCATGGAATTGAAGAAGAAAAATCCTTTTCACTAGTTTCAATGTGAAAATCCATCCTAATTCTACTCTCCATTGAAAAATTCCATGAATATGGTTTTTGGAAAATGGATTTCAAAATACCTTCCTTAATAGAAACCTTCAAGAATATGTCTACATGACACACTCTAAAGGGTTTGTAACACCAAATGATACCAATAAAGTATGCTAGTTGCAGAAATCCATATATGGATTAAAGAAATCATCCTAGTCAGGAAACAATCATTTTGATGAATCCATAACCTAATTTGGTTTTATCAATAATTAATGTGAGCCTGTTGTCTACAAATGATTCATTGGGAGTGAATCTGTTTTCCAAATAGTATATGTTGTTGAAAAATTGCTTATTTAAATTGAGATACTAGTCTTACTTTCAATTAAGGAATGTTTGAATCAGTGATTCTCCATGAAGGACTTGGGATAGGTAGCATATATTCATAGGATCAAGTTCTATCATGATAGATCCATGCGATTGTTGAGCCTATGTCAATGTACATACATTGATAAGATAATGGAGAGATTAAGTATGGAACAATCTAAGAGGGGATCATCGCCAGCATCACATGGAATTCATCTTTCCAAGAAAAATGTTTCATCAGACACTTATGGAAAGAAAGATAATTGCAAGGACTCCATACACATAGGCGATTGGTTTAATCATGTATTCTATTCATTGTACATGGATTTGTGTCTCCTATGCATTGAGTGTGGTAGGTAGAAATCATGTTGACCTTGGTGGACGTCATTGGATGGAAGTCAAGACTATCCTAAAGTATCTAAGGCATACTAAAGATATGTTCCTGATTTATGGAGGATATGTATATGCTAGTTTACAGACTGATCAAGATGACATGCAGTTAGAAATGAGATACATATTCACATTGAATGGAGGTGCAGTAAGCTGGAAGAGGTCAAAGTATAGTGTGGTCATAGATTCCACAATATTGTCTGTGTATATCACAGCTTATAAAGAAGCTAAAGAAATAGTTAAGATGTGAAGCATCGTCCAAGATCTAGATGTGATACCTAGAAGTAAATATCTCATCATACTGTACTCTTATAATATTACAGGGTTGGATCTTACAAAAGATCCAAGGTCACATTAGTGGACGAAGCACATAAAATGAAAGTATCATATTTGATAGTTTTTTCTCATAGAGGTGATGTTTTAGTGAGTAGTATTTCCACAGAAGAAAATGTGGCGGACCCCTTGAATAATGCCTTGAATCAGCAGAAACATGATCACAATGTGAGGTCTAGTGGACTAAATGTCATTGGCAGTTGGCTCTAGTCCAATTGGGAGTTCATAAGAGTTGGTGTTATAGATCCAACTAGTTGTACTTTGATAACAATTATATTTAATGTATTTAATTATTAATTGTATTATTACATATTTTTATTGTTTGACATGACTATGATATAATAATGACCAAGAGTATTTGTTTCATTGATAAAGTCATGGCAGTTCCCCGCTTTGATGAGCACATTGAAATGCAATAAAAATATTCCTAAATATAGTTTTATGGTTTTATGACATACTATGTTAGGAAATGTAGCATGCATACCGTCTGGTGTCAGTACGCATATGTAGATTATACTTCTTCACATTATGTTTGCACTTGGTAACCTCCCAGACATGAGATTATGAGAACAAACCCACCAATAAAAATTCCACAAGTTTTGGTGTCATAAAATATTTCTTATTCAAGTGTGTGTAATTATCCTTAGACATTTATATTATCATTAATATGGGGCATGACTCGTCCACATTGATTTAGTGAAAAACATCATCACAAAGACAGTTCCTAGGAAGTAGGGTACGTTGGGTGTGTCACGAGTGGCATGTTATTAATGGATAAGTTGAGGAAATATTTTCCCCTTTCATTTATGAAAGTTTATATCCTGACCCTTTGATTGAAATAGAACTATAACGTGAGATTCCCTGGCCATGGTGTAACAACGAGTTTATTTCAGGTAGTCAAAGAATGACTTATCAAGCATAAATGGGGATGACACTATCATGAAACCTGTTTGATGAGATACTGTGAAAAGGGATTATATTACACAATGAGTGTTTATATATAGATGTCATTGTTTTGACTTTATGTTCATTCTCTTGTGTGCCTTGACCAATTGTTAGGGTGCACACTTTAAATTTACGCAATCCCACTTAATGCAAACAAGAAAGAATCCTAGAGGGTCACACACTATGTGTTTATGGTGGTCTAAGTTAAATTATATTTGAATTTAAATAATCAATATTCTTCTCTAGACAAGGAAATAATTTCATTCAAGTTAAATTTATTGAATAAATTAAATAAATATTAATTCAATGAATTGTGGGTAAAAAATATTTATTTTTTTATTGAGCATTTGATAAATATATATTTAATATTTTGTAAATAAAATATTTATTCAGGAGAATAAATTATTTTTATATTTTTTGGGTGTCCAATAAATGAACGTTGAGTACATGAATTCCAAGGCTAGTCTGGTAGTGATATAAATATTTGAAAAAAGATAAATAATTATTTAACTGGTTGGAACAAATAAAAAAAACACTTCTACTATTTTGTGATGTAGGAATTATTTATAATTTCATTATTCATATATTGGCACACCATAAATAATGACACGATATTATTAATAATATCACTGGTTTCCTCTATGGCTATGAATGTATTTAATTGATATTAAGAAATTAAATACTATAATTAAGGCCTCACATCAAAATATATAAACAAAAGTCTAATGTTCCATGTTCCAAACTGCACACCCTGTGAATTGAGAATTGTTGAGGTGAACAATTTCTCTCTCGAATCATCTTCCCACCCCTATCATGGAAGAGATACATTATTCATGTTTGGAGAACTAGTGATCATGAACGAACGACACATGGAACTTGCTTCACCATGCTAGCACCCAGAGATCATCAGAGCACGTGTGGATCACCACTGGTGGGATTTTAGTTTGTATCATAAAAGCATAAAAAGATAATCTGGAAGGGTTATTCCAGACAATCAAAATCACTAATAAAGAAAATACCAATGATCCAGGTATTAAATTCTATATGAAATTAAATAAATTAATTATAAACATGATGTAAAAGATCTATTTGAATAGGTTTTGGGCCACTTTCTTCTTTATCTAAATCTTTTATTCTATTCTGTGGAGACTAGAATTCATCAGCTTATTGATCCTATAATAATCAATGATCAAGGTAAAAAATAAATGTTTGGTGCCAGACTAACCATGATTCAGCTACATCCGGAACCTTCTTACTTATATAAAAAATATATTATAATTTTTATGAAATAAAATTTAATTTATGTTGTCAGATAAATCCTTTAAAATTAATATTTTGAGTTTACATATCCATGATTTTATTTTTTGGATCCCAATTTTTATTTTATGATAATAAAATCAATTTTTGTTCATTTCCATTAAATATGTATTCACAAAGAACCATTAATGTTTGGATTGAATTTAATGCCAATTAACTCCAATTTATTTTACCATGATACATTAAATATCATATTAATCAATAAAATACATGATTTTGATCTAATTTTATTTTTTATGTTTAGAAATTGATATTTTCTAAAATTAGTTTCCGTTGCGCTTCTTAATTAAAATTAATTTTTTTCACCAATTGAAAAATAATAAATAGAAAATATTTTAAGGTTTTTTATTATGTGGTTCAAATTATGTAATATTTTTTAATTTATTTTTAGACAAAAAATTATGTTTCCAAGGTAGTGGTTAGTCATCGCTGTAAATGCTAATATAGAGTGAAAGTGTTAAACCAAGGGTTAAAGCATAAAATATAATAGCACTATATCCATAAATGGATGGATAGATACTTGATTGAAACCCATTTTCCCTATTATACATCAGTCAATTTTTTATATATTTTATAGGAATAAGAATTTATTTTTTATAATAAGAAACTAATAGATACATAAAATTTTCCCTCTAATAAATAAAAGAAACCCCTCACAAACATAAATATCCTCCCATAGAATGAACATTATATTAAAAAATACATGAAAATTTCATTCCCCATACCACTTTACTGCATCCTATGTGTTCTTTTCTATACAAAAAACAATATAAGAATGACTAAATTGTGACCTAATGAAGGAAATCCAAGTAAGAGGTAATTCGTTTATCTAAGTGCATTCATGTTTCAAAGTTTTAATTAACTTGAAAATATTATGAAACCATCCTAACTTAATTAAACAAGTATAACTAGTTTTATTTGATGATATTATATTGATAAAATTACCACAATCTATATTCCTCCAATCCATTAGATAATTGAGACCTAACATCTGTTACGTGTGTACTACCACATACATGAATAATGTATTTTATTTTAATCACCTTTTTATATGAATGGTGGTTAGTATGATTTGATGAATAACTTTTGTAATTATAAAACACTTAATGTTATGGAAATATTATTTTGGAATTGTATTAATATATTATCAATATTGTTCATCGTAAAATTTAACCATCTAAAATGAGCATACCTGGAACATTTTATTTGAAATTATTTTGGACATACTATTGAACAATGTAAATTATATCCTATAATTAATATATGGTATTAATCAATAAATTATTTTTTGGTAATATAATAATAATATTAATTAAAAAATAATTATTAATATACCTCATTTAGGTTTTTAGAAATTACCAAAACATGGGTGTTATAGATTTGAACATTAAAAATATTATCTAAAACTCCAATGGAATGATCAATTTACAACATAAATAATTATAAAATATTCATTACAATACATTTTATATTCTATATATAATTAACCCTTGACAATGTACTGATAACTAGAATTTTTTATACCCAAAAAGACATGTAATGACCAAAGATACTGACTCTAACAATCAATATTATCTACAAGGAGGTAATACCTATATTTTGAATTTATAATAATAATTATTTTACTATTTCATAAATATGATTAATATTAATAAAAACTTATTAATTAGTCTCAATTTATTATAATGGAATATTATTTCACATTCAACTAAACATGTGTTTATGGTAAGGATTCTTAGTCTCAACAATGATTCCTTCAGACATTTTTAACATTGATACCTTTTTAATTTGATTCAATAGCCCATTTATTTTTATTCATATATTTTTATTGAAATTATTCTACGCTACAATTCCAATTTCAGTTATTTATATCAATTGATTTTGATTAATCTATTATAAAATTCATAAGAATTATTTTCAACAATATTTTATCCATGTGACATATTTCATGATATGAACCTATATTATTTTATTTAGTTAAAAAAATACCTTATTGAAATTTTATATTATTATTATTACTCCTTTACTCATGGTATATATCATTACATTTCAAATTATCCTCTTCAAATAGTTTTTATTCAAAGGATGGTAATGCATTTAGGTTTTTTCGTACCTATTTTTAATTCTTTGGGACATGTTTATTATAATACTCATATATAAACTTATACTATTTACATAATTACTTTTTAATAATAGATGATGTTTCACAGTTATTAATTATATTTAATTTTAAAATTCAATAGTCATTCATTCCATCAATTCTAATTTAAAAATTTATATGTGGTTCTCTTTAAAATATCTTCTTTAAAAGTTTTGATGTCTTTTTCCCAATTATTTTTCCTTCATATCCATTTTCTTCATATTATCTCAATTATGTTATTAGATACTCATAAATGGTTATTTAAGTTAGATTTTTTATATCATTAACCATCTTAAAAGATAATTTAAAAAAATTTATTATAATATTTTCCAAACAAAATATTTTGGATCTCTTCACAAAAGAATGAAAATAATATTTCATAATGTTTTCCTTATGATTTTATTTTACATCCATCATGTTTGATCTTACTTTCGAAAAATCCTTTCTAAATTGGAATAATATTCCAAATTAAATATAACTCCCATTTTTCTTTGAATTTTTATATTTAATTATTTTGTAAGGAAAGGTATTTTTTATTATAACTAAAATCGCATACCCTTGTGAGTTTAAATTAATGATTTTATGCGTTTTTATGATTAAAATGAAAGTCTTTATGTGATTTATTCATTTTTTTTATAAAAATATATGTATTATTATGGGTGGGTCTAACATAGCCCATTAATTTATTATGTAGTGATTTATTCCTTATAGAAATTCTTTTGGAATCTACAAGTGATTTTATTAAATTTTAATGGTGATTAAAAGGGTAATTATTAATAAGATTCCCCATGTAATGAAAATGATTATCCTTTTTCTAATTTCATAAGATATTATTTTATGTAATTATTGTTAAAGAAATTGGAAAAGTATGTATATTATGTTGTACATGTATTATTTTTATTGAAATCAATCTTTTCACACTATATTTTGTAATTTCTTATGTCATGATTTATGACGAGTCTCATGAATAATGATACATGCTTTTTTTGGGTTTGATAACCTTATAATGTATTTATGAATATATTTTATGATATTTTAACCACATGTTTATCATATTCTAACTTATGGTCATCCATCGATAGGAACTATTTTAACCCATGAAAGGTGTTTGAGCTCACCCTTATCAGTTTCTGTTACCCTAGTTTATGACTAAGTGTATCATGTATCATTTTTTAATAAGTGTTTCATGTGTGTAGAATTTTATGAGATATTTTGGATAATTTTTTCATCATAAAAAACTCTTGTTATAGTAGAGAAAATATCCATTACAAGAGAAATATATGGGTTTTATTAGATAATGTTTTTTTCATAATTATATTAAACTATAAACATAAAATGACTTTTTATTGTTAGTTGATCTATATTTATTATTTATATATTAATTAATTATGGATATTATTATCTTCATTTTATATCAAATCTATTATATATAAAATTTGATTCTATCTGCAGATTGAGGTGTATGGGTCTAGAGCATCATATATTAAATCATATTAAGGTTCATATAACATTAGATGTTAGTATCTTATATGTTGAAGGTAATTTATAATTTTTTTGAACAATCATGTTTCAATAAGTCTATGGGTGATCATATTTTAATAGAATAAAAATTCTCTTACGGTCTTTTTTTAATGGATTTTAATGTGATTAATGATATTTTTAGATATGTTTAATTGTTTATTATGATGATTAAAATTTTCTATTATAAATAAAAATATTTTTATTATTTAATTTAATACTAAGGTGATTAGGCTTATTTGGAAAAAGTGTTATCATATTGTTTATAATAAATTTTTAAAATTATGGACAACCGTTGGGATTATGATATCTCTTTATTAACTATGTGATTAAAGTTATTTTGTAATAAGTTTTATGTATTTTTGGGAACATAATATGATAAATGTATATATATATATATAACTTATTAAAATTACCAAATTTTGAATCGATGTGTTTGATATTAATTGAGGTATAATAATATAGTTAATTTTTAAAGGTATATCTTTTTATATGGGTTATGTCATGTTGTTTAGGGTTATGTTAAGAAGAGAATATTATATTCTATGAGAATATATTTTTTATGTATTTATATATATATATTTCTAATATGAAGTGATGAGTGATTAATTTTTTTGGATATAAATTTCCTGTTAATTTAGGAAGAATATGATTTATTGTTTTATTTATTTTTTATTTTTGTAAATTTTCAGGCACATCATGATCACTTTTCGAGTGTTTAATTTTATTGAATTATATAATTTGAACATGATTTTTTATTTTTACAATTGAGTTTTTTGATATTCATTTATTTATTATTAATTTTATCGTCAAATAATACTTCTAGGATTATTATCTTCACTCACACTAACCTTTTTGGTTCTTAATAATTTGGTACAAATTAGAGGATTAACATGTTTTAAAAAAATAATATAATGAAAAAAATAATACATTATAGAATATAATGGAATTTTAAGATTTAATTTTTGTGCATAAATCATGAGAAATTCATTTTGGACATTCAGAATTTGTAATGGGATATAAAATTGTGAGAACAAAATTCTTTACGGGGGAGAATATGACAACCCATGTACTTTTATTAATACATATCTATTGTTGAATATTAATTTTAATGATTATAAGATTATATAAATTTTGAAATCATTTTTATATTTCTAAAACATGTTTGAAATTATGTTATATAATCAATTTGATACCAACTAGACATTTAAAATTATTATCTTTAATTGGTGTTATAAAATGTGTTTTATTTAATGTTAAAAAAGTAAATGATTTTTAGTAAATTTATAAAAGTGTATTTGTATTAAATAAATAAATTAATATTGATATTATGTATCATTATAAATTCATAAATAATTAATCTATTGCATGAGTTATAAATAAGAATTTTCATTTGATCAGGTAGTTGTATTTATTCTAAATAAAAAAGTTCAATTTATTATATAATTATTTAGATAGATAAATATATAATTATTAAATTAGAATTTAATAAACTTGAATAATTTATTTGCTTCATGATTTAATTATCTTTTTATGATGAGTTCATGTAATTTTTATAAAAATGTTGGATATTATCTGCATAGTAAAAATACCAGTTTTACTTATATCATTTGTTTTATGATATTATCTTCACCTAAGCATTGTGTAAAAATATTTCAACCATTTATCTAAAGTATAAATTAATATATTATATAAAAATGGAATAAAAATTAAAATATTTATCTTATAAATCAATTATATACTATTTTGGAACCATTGTTATAATTTATTCTAATAAAAAAAGATTTTTTAGTTTTCCTTTAGTTTGGTTTTCATAAGAATACATTAAAATTTTTTAGGAATTAAAATTCACACCAAATTCATATTTATATCTATAATATAATAAATACTAAGGGAATAAATTCCAAGAATTATTTTGATTTAAATACTATTTTATGATTTAAAGGGGTGTTGTATAAATATTGTTTTTCTTGGGGTAAGAAAAATTTTATTGAAATTAAATTTTAACGTAGAAATGAATATAATCTTTTAAAATAGTTTTTTAATTTTTTATAATTATATTAATATTATGTAATATGTTCCATGTTATTTTTATTCCTATAAATATTTTACCATGGTAATGGTTACTCACCACAATAAAGGCTAAAATTGGGTAAAATTCTTAAAGAATAGGGTAAATCTTAAAAATATCAGAAAATACCATAATTAAATAGGGGTATATAAGATTTTATAAAAATAATATTATCAATTATTATAAAATTTTGTCCTATTTTCCATTAAAATGAGTTACATTTTTATAATATGAAACAAACATTTATAAAATTTCACCCCATTCATTTATAAATGGACCCCCTCACAACCCCACTTCAACACGCACCCTTTTCACCTTATTTCAAGAAGCCATTAAAAATATCCTTCACCAAAAATAATTATCAACTTATATAGATTCTCATATCAATAAAATAATATTTTAATATGAATTAATGAGTGGCTTAAAAAAGTATATCCAATGGATATTAAATTGTTTTAACCAAGTTATTTACTATTTTTTTCTTCACAAACCCCCTAAAATTATTCATTAACCATAAAAAAATTAAATATAGATAAATATTTTATGTAAATGTAATTATAATTATTTCAAAACAATTATATATATTACATTAATCCTTTGTAATATTAAAATATCACTCATGTTATGTTCAGACTACCGCCTCCATAATCAATGTAATTCATTTTTCATCAATGCCTTACATGACCAGATAAAAAATATAATTAATGAATAAATATAATATCTATAAAGTTATTACTGTGTTTGAATGATAATGCTTTCATTATAATAGTAATATTAACCATAAATGGTTATTGTAAAATATAACTGCATAAAATAGACATATCAAGACACATTTCATTATTTGAATCTTTTTTGGGAAAATTTTTGTATTGTATAAATTTGGTGATACATGTAATATATGATATTAATCAATAAAAATGATTTTTTTCAATAATGGTAATATTATTGTAAAAATAATTATTAATACACATCATTTAGTTCATTAAAAATTAAAACAACTCGTTTATTATGTGTTTCATCTTAAATAATCGCCCATAGAACTCCATTAGAATATGACCTAAACGTCATAAATAATTATGGAACATATAGAAAAATATATTTAAAAATATATTGATAATTAATTCATTACAATTGAGTGATAATCAAGATATTTTTATTGAAATAGACATGGAATAGTTAAAGATACTAATAATAACAGTCAGTTCTAATAAAAAATAGGTACTAACAATGAAATAATGGAATATAAAAGCTTTGTGTAAATGGTTATAAATATGAATGAGGTTATGGATTGGCATAATAATGAGATTTATTATGATATATTGTCAGGTTATGTTTCTTCCAACTAAGAATAAGTCAATTAAAAGGGGTTTCTCCTCATTTTAAATTCCAGGAGATGTATTTTATATTGAGATCCATGATTCCATTTATATGTTTTAATTTTCATTCACTACCATATGAATATCATATACTTTATATTTTATGTAATTACTTTTATTGACACATCCAAATACAATTATTTCCATGAATTTATTTTATTCATGTAATATAATATTCTTAAGAATTCTTTATCTTAGTCATCATTCCTTGGTATATTTTTTTTGCACTTATTTTATTTTGTATAGTTTTTAAACTATCACATAGAAAAATAATATCATTATTTAATCTTAATTAATTTTATTTGATATTCCATTTCAATGTATCGTATTCAAGTGTTTTTGATACACTGGTTACAAAAGTAGTAAGGTCTTTTGATCCCAATTATTATTATTTGAGACAAGTTCTGTATTATGAACATATTTAAATTTATTTAGTGTATTTAATTCTTATTTTCCATATTTTATCTTGATTATATTTTATTCATGGATTTTAAATTTCATCTTAAATTTAATCATTTAATATATTTTAATTTAATAATAACTAAGTGGTTTTCTTTAAAATCCCAACTTCAAAGGTATTTATGTCTTTTACCCAATTATTTTACTCCATGCCCTCATTAATTATGTGGTTTCATGAATTCTATTATCAACTATTCAGTTATAATGCGATGAAATTTCATATTGTATTTAACTATATTTAAAAATAGTTTAAAATTCAAGTTTTTAATATTTTCCACATAATTCATTTTGATTCTCTATACAAAAAGAATAGAAATAATGCATTTAAAAAAATTAATTTGGTATAATTTCTATATCACCATTCCTATTTTTTGGTGAGAATATTTTTTTTAAATATTTCTATATTCTCAAAGTATAAAAAATTAAAATAAGTATCTTAATATTTTTATTTAATTAGTTTTCAATAATAAGGATATTTCTTATAATATATGTGTGTTAACTAAAAGTGATTATGTTTTTTGGTGAAATTTAATGGTTTTATACATTTTAGGTTGAATTTAAAAAACCTCATGTGTTTTAATAATGATATAGTTATTTTATATTATATATGTTGACATGTGGGTTTTTTATATCATTATAATGCATTTGGAGGGGATTCATTTTCTGAAGAAATTATATTAGAATTAACTGGTTAAAGTATTTCATAGTAAGTTTAATTAGAATATTGATTATAAATATAATTCCCAAAGTAACCTTTATAATTATTATTTCCATTTATTCTTTTTTATGAGAGTTTTTTATGAAATTATTAAGACAGAAGTTGAAATGTAACTTAGCTATGTTTTCTTCAGTCCTGATTATTGTCAAAATTAATTCAAATTACATTTACCCATGTATTATATCATGCTTCATGATATGTCTCAATATTAACAATACATGTTTTATTTTCTACAATTACTATATGATTTGATCATATAACATGAATATAATCTCTTAGTAACTTGTTTATCTTGTATAAAATTATGATCATTAATCGATATCAATCATTTTTTTCCTTACCAAGTATTTAGGCTCATCCATTATATCATTTACTTTCCCTAGGATATAAAGGTGGGTATTATGCATGGTATTTCATGAAGGGAATAATTTCTGAAAAAAATGAGAGACATTGAAGACATTTTCTAGAATAAAAATTTAATGGTATATTGGAAACCTTTAGTTGGATGATAAATATATGTTATTTTAGATTCAAATATTTTACCTTAATTTTCTATAACCTTAAACCTAAAGTTCGTAGATTTTTAAGTGACCCAATATTTTTCATTGATATTGTAAATACGGATCTTTCAGGTTGTGTTGTAATAGTTGGTATTAAAGGAAATATGTAAATAATATGTTTTTAGTGATAGATTCTGGTGTATGGCTATAGGGATCCTCAAATAAACTGTTAAATCTTAAATTATAATATCCTATTTAACAAATATCAGCGAGTTAATTTTTGTTATCATCATTATATGACAGTAATAGTTACTCTTTCATGCAGGTTTCATAATGGAAATTTTTATCCACATTCTATGATTAAAATTTCATCATTATTAGATGAATCATGGTTTTGGGAACATTTTTTTAATGATTCCTGTAATCTTGTGTTCATTTTATATAAGTCATGGGTGTGGTTCAGAAGATTTTAATCACTCGATTATATGTTTCTAAAAATTACCGGTAGAGACAAGTTACAATAAGGTGACAGTTTGTTTTTTGTCACCCCTTAGAAACTATATTCATAAGATAGATTATTAATTAATATCATATATTTCAAGTATTAATGTATTTATACACATTAATATTGTAAATAGTGATGATAGTATAACACATTTTATGTGGGTGGTTAATCTCAAACCAAATAGTAATATGTTACATATAGGAATCTAAAAGATTATATAGTTATATTATAGTTTTTTCATATTTATAGAAACTCTGTGATTCTATATGAAATAAAAATAGTGTTGAATGATATTTTTAATTGGTTTATATGATATGGTAATTGAAACATATAGTGATGAAACATATACTTCGATGTATTTTATTCTTATTGAAATGATTTTGGTTTGAATCAAGTATTTATGCCTTTTTTGAACAATTTTCAATTCCCCATGTTTTCCTCCATGAATAAATATTTTTTATATATTTATCCACAAAAGAAAAACAAAAACCAAACCAATATAGATTAATTTATGATAGTCATGTAACTAAATGGTATAAATAGTGGTAAAACAATAATGATATATATATATATATAACTATTTTAATTATCTACTCCAAAATTAAATATAAAAACTAATAAATTCAATTAATGAGAAAAAATTATTATATAAAATTTAGATTTTTTTAGGTTTGATATATTTATGATTAGGAATAAATTTAGAACATTATTTTATGAATCACTCTAAAAAATGGTTTCCATGATTTTTAATAATTTAATTTCAATGTTATATTTACATATTTTTGGTGGTTAATTTTAAAAACATTAATTTTTTTATTTATCATCTTCATAGTAGCTAAATATCATTTTTTATTTTTTAAAAAAATACTGATTTTTATTTGTAATGTGAAAATACCCAATTTTAAAAATAAAAAGTGTTTATTTCATTATTAGTTTATAATTATGAATTTGAAATGCTTTCAAACCTTTTTTATTATAATATATATGAATTTTATGATTTTCTTAAATGTAGTATTATCATTAAAAATAGAATTGAAATCACACATATGTGGAGTGAGGGTAATAGAGCTGATGAATATCTTACATTAACGGTTCAGCATGATGTCATGATCATTAGATTTTGTAGTTTGGGACCCCTTATTTATTAAAGTAAAAATGTTTTAGTCTGGGATGATTTAGGGCTCCATTACATTAGACCTCCTTAATAGTCTTCTCTCATTTTATTTGCCTTGATTAATGCCTTGTTTTTTCTTGCTAATTTTTTATCCTTTTGTTTATTTTTCTTATTTTGACACTCAACCCTTAAAATAGTTTTCCCGAAAATGAAATATAAAATTTTGGTACATATTATGATCTAAGTTACCTTTTTCAAAAAAATATTTATAATATATTCAAATTTAATTATTTTAAAAATAAATTTTATCACATTCAAAAATTAAATAAAATAAATATATTTTGTATAATTATTTCCAAATTATATAACATATAAAATTCTATTTTTTATCATAATGGCTAAATTACCTATGTAAAATCCATTAATTTTGATGAAAACTAAAATGGTAAAAATAATTATCCTTATTGATGAAGGGATTAAAGTTTTTATTATTTTTATTAATGGGTATGTGTGTTTCAACATTATAATTTCCACCACTACATTATTTCACAATTTTGGAGCAGCTTTCAATGATAGTGTCTTCCCATTTGTATAATTCTATTGGTAATTAATAAAATTATACTACTTTAATGTTATAAATGGGGAACTCCACTCCTCACATTACCTTATTAAAAGATACATTTTTCAATCCAAATTCTATCCAAATCATTCCTAGACACTACTAGTCACCTCAGAGAGGATATGTTCTTCTTAAAAGGCCAACTCTCAACTATTAAATTCCTATTTAAATGAGTATAATCCATGAAGTGAGGAATAAGTTTATAACATCAATTTATTTTTTATATTTCTTAATATGATATTGTTATTCCACATATTTCATTTCAAAATAATATATTTATAATATGAATTTAGTTAGTATACTTTAATTAAATTATAATGATGGCACAAGAATTAACCACCTTTTGATTTTTCACAAAGAAATATAAAAACATGAATCATGCATTGTGTGGACTACCACCCCCACAAATAAATATTTTTACCATAAATTAAAAAAAAAGATTGTTCTAGATTATATTTTATGATTATATATGACATTTATTTATAAGTAATATATGTCGTTAATATGACACATTTTAAAAAAAAGGAAAATTAATTTTTGTTATCAAGTAATCCATCGATATCGATGAATAACATGAAATTAGTTATTCAATATTTTCTTCTTTAATAACCTTTATTAAACAATTTAGGTAATGATATTATAAAATTTTATTTATTTGTAAATTATCAATTAAAATACATTTAATGATTTTGAAATTATGATATTTGAATGAAAAATAATGACAGACATCACTTTTACAAACCCAATTTAAAATGGTTGACTTTATTATGAATAAATATTAAAAAAATAAAGTAAAATAATCTAGTAAATTAATAAAATAATTTTATATATAGAGTATAATTGTCAAATAAGTTTAAGATGTTTTAGAAACATGTAATTAATATTTTTATATTTTATTATACAGGAGGTTAATTTACATTCATGTAAATCAATGGTAAAAGTAAGGACTTGGTATCTGAAAATCCATTCATTGAGATATGAAATTTCATTTTGTACATAATTTTATGAAGACATTGTAATTTAAATGATGCTTTATTTTCTATTTCTAGGGAAAATTACTATTTTTAAATATCATTTCCAGGAACAATTTTATGTTTACTTATTATAAAACTAATTGAGTTAGATTTCATATTTCACCGAATATTTATAATTTTTTTATGTGTTTTTTGGGTGATCAGTTTTTCAGTATAAAATGATTTAGTTAATGATTTTATTTTATAAATATTGAATTTTTTATAAAACTAATTTTATTTCCATGGGATCCAAATGATAATTAAATTAGTTTTCAATTTTTTTATGCAATGGATTTTTTTCAATGAATTCATTAAGAAGTGAAAAGTTGATGAATTTTTAAGAGTCGCATATAATTATGGATGAGTGATAGGTTGTTTTGTTATAACCCATGGTTATATAGTTCCAAAATAAACCATGGATTTGTGGTCCCTTGATAAATAATTGATTGGTTGTTTAGTTATAAACCATGAATATTTGGATATACTATAATCTTGAGATGGGTGGGTTCATTATATCCTTGCAATTCATTGAATTAAAATTTTATATCTCATGAGAAATGTATTTTTGAGTTCATTTTAATAGTCTTATAATCATGGGATCTAATGTAATGGATCAAGAAGGTAGTTTTACCTATAATAAAGATTTTTCAGATTTGAAATAGTATATTGATTATTTTATTCTGTTCTCTTGATCTCCCTCATTAATTTAATTTATCTCTATGATAATTTTTATTCCATAGTAGAAAAATATTATTCATTTTAATCTTACACTATAATGATTCATGGTTTTAGATAAATGTATTTTATCCTTGTTATAGATATTATGTTTCCATGTATATCTCCTTTGCACTTTAGTTCTTATATTGAGTACATTGAAGCTCACATTGGTTTTATGGTTAAATCTAATATTATTATGATATATCTGTTATACTCAGTATTTTACATATTCGTGTTGACTAATATATGATGAAATGTTTACATACAACTGATAGAGTGTTTGATCTCCCCGCATAATGATGTTTCCACTCCCCATGATATGAGGATAAGTCTTAATAATGAAATGTATAGAGGATGTTCAATTACAGTAACATAAGGGAGAATAAATATCAATTATTTTTAAAAAATATCATTATTTCTATATGATCTATAGAATATAAAAAAATTAATCATGGGGATATTATTATTTATGATATATAAGGTTTTAAATCATAAGAAGTAATTAAAATAAAGGAATGTTTAACATGGGTCTCCATTCTGATGATACAAAATGTGAAAAATAAACAGAGACATGTAATATGGGTTGTTATTTAATAGGTAACATAAAAAAATATTGGTTTGGGAGGGATAGTGGATGTGTTCTTTTATATGTGAGTTTTGAGTGGCATTCGAGCATATAATCATTCATTTAGGTGTATGGTTTTAATTTTTTAAATTTAATGTGAATGTAATTGTTAAAATAATAGATAAGAGTAATGAATTCCATTATAAACATAATTTTTAGATAATTTCAGAGATATTAGAGGCCTTTAACCCTTAATTTATCCCCATCACCTCATTTTACAATTTGGGTGTACCTCATTTTTAACCATTGTAGCTAAAATTTTTTATAAAAAAAATAAATTTAAAATATTATCACAATTTTACAAGATGATTTAAAAATTTGAACACCATTTAATCCAATATTGTTTTTTTAGATGATATATTTTAAATTTCATAGAAAATATATTCCATATACAGAAAACTATTTATTCAGAAAAATGAATAATTTAAACATTATGTGTTCTTATTATAATTCCATATCAATTATTAATAAAACGTGTTTTAATATATTTTTTATATATTGGTTTATTAATTTTTTTTATAGTAATACAATATATAATATCAATTCAATTTACTATGGTAAAAATATAGAACATGTATAATGAATTTCATTGAAAAATATCACTTTTTAGAATTAACATATTTCAATAAAAATTAATTATGCATATTCTAACCAATCAATTTTATGAAAAAATTGGTATAATATATTTATTCATATTTTATAAACACATTACATGATGCTTTATAAATAATAATAATACATAATGATGTAAAATAATTAATGTTTAATACAAATTTTTAATCAATTATTAGCATTTTAAATTTTTCCAAAAATAAATATTATCCATGAATAATACTATTTTTATTTTGTTATAGAAAATTACATAACTTCAAAAAACATATTGAATAGTATTATATCCAATTACTATATATCCATCATCCTTATATCCATTGATTATATCACCAATGACAACATATATAATGTTTCTATCACTTCCTATATAAAGGATTACATTCACCTAAAAAAGTATTCATTATGCTCTATATTTTCATTATTAATAAGATTATTATATTTATAAATTGTTTTATTATTTCAATAGTTATCATTGGTGGTATGATCTCACAATAATACTGTGATGATGACAATTAATACCTTATTGTATTTTTATTTTCTTATGGTCTCATCCCTTTAATAATTTTACTTATTATATATCATTTATTTATCTTTTTATTTATTTCATATTCTATTTTATTTTTTTGAAAATAAAATAAGTAATTGTTTACTTAATGTTTGTGTGGTATATATCTCCAGATATTAAACAGAAGATACATAATTATTAGTAAATTCATGCTTAAATCACTAGTTGTAACATAGATACTAGTTTCTCATGGGATTGAGAAACTATTTTTAATCAACATACATAATATTATTTCTTACCTATGCATGTATACTTATTAACATTCTTCTTTTTTATTTTAAATCAGTTTAAATAGTTTGAGGATTCTCTCATACTATGGAAATAAATCATTGATATTGTAGAAAATGAATTATGGATTCCATTATGATGAAGACACAAAAATCATTAGGGATGGAATTTTTATCAATTCAATATGTGTTGATTTTATTTCGTGATTTTGTTATATTTTAATACATTTCATCATGAATATGTTATTATATTTAAATTAGTTTTTTTAATTTTTATTAATCTTTTCTCTCACGCTTCCGGTATTAAACATTAGAAGTTTACATCATATGTTTAATATTATTTCCTAATTTTACATTAGTGGTCAACTCAATGATTGTTATAAGCCAATAACAAATTAAAGGTGTGAATAAAGAGTTCAACTATCAGTATAATGGGATGTTGAACTTGATATGGTTTTATTAAAGATGTAATGTGATATTAATATGGGATTTCATTAAAATGGAAGGAAATTGAAAATTTTGTATGATATCATACCTTATACCATGAATTCCATATCAATTTTCTATCATAATAAATATGTATTGTTATAGATAGGTTCATTTTGGATTGTAGGAAAACTTTTTAAACCATTGATGAACCACTAAACTGTCTTAATTTTCTCCTTACATCCCACTGAAACCCGAATATAACAATGGGGAAGACATGGAAGATATTATAAGTGATTCATGGCATTGATTGATGAATTTTTTCATAGGTGACACCAAATTAATGATTGAATCAATGGTAAGTCTAACATGTGATCAACCTTATGGTTTTTTCTTATTGGACTCTTCATATTCTCTATTTCCCTAGCCTTTTTTGATGGGATAATCATGGGTTTTATATCATGGCTTGATATTTATGTATTTAAAAAATGTGATTGGTGTATAACCATTTAATGAATCTAGATTTAATAATTTCATCTATTCTAACAATTCATTTAATGAGTGGTTACTGAATTTGTGATTTTCAGTTCATTTTATTATGGTAATTACCATTACATTAAAAGGATTTAAGTATATATTGACATAAATGATGGGATATATATATATATATATATAATTGGATGTTATAATAGAACGTAATAACATACTAATGAATCACTTTTTTAATTGTGATAAATGGAAGTAGCTGGATTACCCAATATTATGTATGTAAAATTTGATGTTGAAATGGGTTTAATAACAAGGATTGTTAATAATAATTGACATCTTATTATAGAATACATTGGGTGGTTTCAAATAAGATACAACTTTTAATGTTGTTGACCATTTTTTTGATCCATAATAATTTGTATTGACATAATTAACATGCACTTATGATGTCAATTGTGAGGACATGGGGTAATGGTATTCCTTTTGGGATAACTGGATGCCTAAAAATAAACTGTGCAGTTTTCTTTGTGCTCATGTGGATGTTATAAAATTAATTGAATTGATTAACGTTAGGGTTCAAGGGTTTATTTTTATTTTCATTAGTTTATATATTTCCTTGGATTTTTGTTATGTGTTATATTTTATATAATAATTTGAAATCATTTCTTTCCAATATAACGATGAGGTTATGTTATGTATTTTTAATAACCCTATATGGAATGATCAATATTTGTTTTGAGGGATGCATCATCCTATTTTCTTTATGTGGAGAAAAAATTTTATATTCCCACTATAGATATCCTTGTATCATTGTATCTTTATCTCTATATAGTTGTTTTTAATTTTGTAGCATTATTGTCCTCACTATAACAAATGGTAGTTTTTGTATAGCCACTATCATTGAGAGGTTTGGAGAACTTGAGTTGGTCATTGATGTACCAATTATATTTTTGAGGTTCTGATGATACATATGAAGTAGTTGATAAAACATGTGATGTGGATTCCTTTCTTTTATACATAAATTACCTGTGTGTGTATAAATATATCACTCATCGTATCATTACTGTTAATATTCAATTGAAAAATTTCTAGTTGAAGGAAAAACATATTTAGTATACTTCTACACATACCACATTATTCTTTAATGTTTTTATATATAAATAAATTTATTAATGGAAGTGTCATATAAAGATAATATAGATATTATATGATGAAAATAGTGTAGTAGGCTTTATATGTTTGAGTCCTTATTATATTTTCAATGAGATATTTGGGAATCTATGATGGTAGCACTCATGAATTTATTCAGTGAAGTTATTAAGACTATTTAAGAAGTTTATAGTGGACATATTGATTTTTAATTTATTAATATTGTATCGAATCCAATATTGATTTATATATAATTAACCTTGTTTTTAGTCACTGACTCTAATCTAGTTAGAGTTTCTCAATAGGTGTAACTCCCAATACCATTTTCAACCATTGAGATGTTGAGGTGGAGTCAGAAGGTATCATATTTTAATCGATGCAATTATTTTAGGATTCATTTTTCAATATTTACTAGTATTTATTTTTTGATAATATAAGGATATTGTATTTGTTCAATCTTGTATGATATGTAGACCAATGATTTTCTCAAAGGGAATAGAGGTCATCTATGATTCCAATGTCTAGGCTATAGTTTTTTATGAAAAATATCTAATATGATAGTGCAATACTGTTATGGAATTTAAATAGTTGTGGGTTAATAATTAATATTGTAAGAGGTAATATTGATTTAGCACATTTTCCATTGAATTATTATTATTCCTAGTCTAATGGTTGTGTAATATAAGGTTGTGAGTTGGGATATTGATCAATTACTATTATCGATTGAGGGATAAATTTGATGTCTTTAAGATAAAAAGATATTTGAAATCCTAGTAAACCTAATGGTGAATAATGAATTGACAAAAACTGGATTAATTATTATGGATTTTAGGGAATATATGTAATTTAATAGTGATATTTTATGAATTCTATATAAATTTTATCCTTTTTTCAATTTTTAAAGAGTTAGATCATTCATAGATTCTTTTAGTGAATAAAGGTGGTGATTTTTTTATAAAATTAAATCATTTGGAAATAGAGACATCCACTCCACAATCACATAATATATGATATTAAATAGACTCTACATCAATTGATATAAGTATCCATTGGGATAAACTCAAAATGTAATATACAATCATGTAGAAAATTATATCACACATTAAAATCATAGAGATTTTGGGTAGGATATATCACAATAGAATATGTCAAACTATAAATATATTTGTGTAATAATAACATTGTAAATAAACAAGTCACATTAGAATCATTTTGGACTAGATCTTGATTATTAAATCATTGAATAGAATCCTACTCTTTAAATGGAGTTTAAAAAATAATAATCATTGATTATATAATGATTATATAGAGTCAGGAAATTTTAATTTAGCTAGAAAATTGCAGAAGTATTACTTAATATTGATTATGATCATAATATTGTGTTTACTACAAACGATTAAATTAAAGTAAATATCGGATATGGGTATTGATTCATTAGAAAGTAAGAATTTATAAGATGTATTGAAGGCTCTAAAAAATTATTTTGGGAGTATAATATATCAATGCATGAATCAAAATACTACTAGTTCAATGTTGATATGGATTACATCGCCACATAGTCGTTTCAATATGAAGAACCCATTTTTTGGAAGAAAATATTCAATTTTTGTTGGATGAGGGATTAGTACTTTAAATGATGAATATATTTTTTATTCCATAACATGTTCAAGATCAGAGAATATTAAACAAGATTTCAGAGAGAACATTGTGATCCTTAAAGTAGTTTTCAATGATATATTGAGCATATTTTATTAATCATTCTATTGACTAATAATTTCCCTATAATAAATGAAACAACACAAAAAACTAGAAAAATTAAAATGAAATAATGTTTAAATGCATTTCATTTAACATTAATTGGTTATTTTAAAATATTTAATAGATATTGTTTTTGAATTTTGAAAGAGAAATATTTTTATTAGAATTTGGGATGTATAATTTCCCCATAAGGGTATATTAGATCACATTTAATTATGTGGTGCACATGGAATGATATGCATAATTAAAGGAATAATAATCAATATAATCAATTATTGGATGGTTTTCATTATTGTATAGTTAATAAAAATTTAAACAAATGTTCTGGAAAAAATTGATTAAAATATATAGAATATCTTTTTCGCTAGTGGAGTATGAATATAGTTACGTTGAAAATACAGGTCCACTGATCATATCATTTTCATGGATAATGTCTAAAATGAAATAAATTATCATTGTTACATTTCGAAATTGATGATGAATATGGATCAAAAAAGAATAATTCCTCTACATGAAATACTTTATCTAGAAGATTTAATGATATTATTGTGGTTGTGAGTGAAATAAGATCTATCTTAGTCATTGTGATAGATATCACATCTAAATATTATTATTCGAATGTTAAAAAATTAGTAACATAATATAGACTCTTTGTTGGAGTTGAATATTCAATGAGATTCACCACCTTATAAAAATATGGAATCTACCATTAGGCCAATCAACTATTGAGGATACCAGAATGTTTATATAATGAAATATATTTTAATAAATATGTGTATAGAGGAGGATAAGTGGGATAATCCCTTGGATTTATAGTGTTTCTTTCCCAAACCACGTAAAATAATTTCTCCTTTTTAAAGAGTGATTATGACCTAAAAAGCATGTTTCTATAAAAAAATTGCATGATAGCGGATTCTACTACATTGGATCATCCTCATGTGTATCATAGATGGATTATACCACAGTGGTGAACCACATAAGTATTTCAGTACTAGTTATTCACTTTTTATCTTATTGATTTGATATGTGGAATGATTTTATATGAGGGAATGTGGGAAAACTCATGTTCCTTGAAATGAGGGGAAATAATATATGGGGTGAAAGGGATTGAAGAAGAAAATTTTTAATTGTTGTGTACCATGATTCATCCCTGACCCCCTATATAGGGGGACTACATTTAATTTAGTCCATGTGGGAAGTATTATAGGAATGAAAGTCCTCATTTATCTAAGTCTAATTCATTTTCATAAATTTAGTTATTTAACATGTCAATTGAAATTATAAGGATGAGGAAGATAGTGTGTTGTATGTACATGATTCTATACATAAATGATTTGAGTTTGTAGTCATATAAGCTATATAATTCCCATATTATTGTATTAGGTGAAAATAATACTTAATTATACAGATTAAATCATATAAATAAGTATATTTTTTGATGAATGGTGTGGAGATTGTGTTTTTAATTGTCTATGTTATTGAGGATTACTGTATTCCATTAGTCGATATGCTAATTAGTGAAACAACAATATAGTGTTGGACATATATAGGAATTGTTGATGTATTTATCATCGCGAGGAAATAATTTGAATGTCAATTCAAGGATTATTTCATGACTGGTACTCCTTAAATAGAGTGTCCAAAAAAGATATTGTATATTTAGTAGCGAAGCTCTAGTATTTGGATTCATGGAATTAAACTACTGATTTTTACCAATATTTAAAAGATATTATTGATAGTGAGATGTAAAGATATTACACTTTTAGAATGGACTATGAAAAAGGATCTGTTGGACCCTCTATGATATAATAGTTTTCATAATCACAAATAATGTCAATCTATATATTATACTCTTTCATTCCATTTAATTTCTCAAAGTAAATCATTTATTTCATTCAAAACAATATACTTAAATAAGTAAATTAACTATATTTATGAATCAATATGTTTACAAGTGTATTTTTAGATGTATTTTTGGATTTCTCTTAGTCCCATGAACGGATATTATGTTCAACATGTCGATGTTCGACACACTGATGTTCGAAACACTGATGTTCAACGTATAGATGTTCGACACACTAATGTTCGACACACTGATGTTCGACACACCTATGTTTGACACACCAATGTTCGACACACCAATGTTTGGCACACTGATGTTCGACAAAATGATGTTCGGCACACCGATGTTTGACACACCAATGTTCAACTCACTGAAGATGATAGACTGATGTTGACAAAACGAAGTTGACAGACTAAAATTAAAAAACAGAAGATAATAGACCGAATATGTCATATAGAATATGACATGCCAAAGATGAAAGACCGATGTTGACAAACTGAAGTTGATATACGGAAGCTGACTCACCGAAGATAACATACCAAAGTTGATAGACCAAAAATGGAAGACAAAATTTGACAGACTGATATTAACCAACTGAAGATGATAGACAGATAAAAATGACACACCGATAGTAATAAATGACTATTTATAATCTATTAATTCAAATTTATTTCTAACAGTCATATTTAGACAAATTAATGTTTTTTACATTATTTAATGTTGTCTGTAGGACTATCCGTAGATAGTATGAGGTACATTCATGTGGGGTGATATTATTACTTAGTGTACCAAGAAGTATAAAAGGATTAAAAGCTCAACCTTAAAGCATACTCTCTCTCACTCAGAAAACACGGTTCTAAAACAAAAATGATAAAATGTTCGAATACACAAGATTTTTCAAAGAGAGGAACTCGAATCATGATCTCACAAGATTCTTTACAAGCAATAAACTTCAGAAGCTTGCTGAACATCCTAAAAAAGAAGAGTTGAACATTTACACACCTGAAAACTAGATTACAGAGACTACAATACATTTTATAAATCCCACATCTAGAAGAAGACCCAAATATCATTTTCTCCACTTCCAATGAGTTCAGAGCTTTACTTCCAAACACATATATATTTTTAAACTCTTTTTTTCCTTTTAATTTTTTTTTGTGTTCTTATGTTTAATTTTCGAGATGTTTGTGCATCTTTTTGTTTCACACTTACTATATCCTGAGGTTAAATGATGGAAACTAAAATATCCTCACACTCGATCCCTTTCTACTCTTAAATCCCATGTAGAAATGTGGAAGGGATCACATGTAATCTGTTTGATTGTTTTCCGATGAATAAATTTGGTAGAGATCAAGTGTAACCTTAACAACCATATTTTCTGTTGTGAACCCCAATACAGGGTGTTGATCAAAAGTTTATTAATATAAATTTCATGGAGGTAGGAGATCATGAAGTGGAGTGGACTATGTCTCATCTTGATACTCATCTTCTTGTTTACCCGCCGTGTTGTTTGTCTTGCGTTTTAATCTGATTTGTATTTTTTTTCAAATTAAGATTAACGGAAGATTGATAGTCACTTTACCATTTGTTTATATCTGTTTTAAATCAATAGGTTCGTTTGAAATGTTTGACTAATCTTTTGATTGGTAAAACTGAGAATTAATCAATCTTTGGAGAAAATAATTAAACTTTCAGGACTTATATAAATTCAATAAAAATCGACTTTAATTTTATTTTAATAAGGGGATGTTATTTTAGTGAACCAATATTAGCCTAGAATTTTATACATACTCAATTCACCCCTCTTGGGTCATCTACTCTGACCAACATTTGGTATCAACGGATTTAAAAGTTATTGTCAGTTTTCAACCCATGTCAACTGTGATTATAATTGTTTTTAAAAGATCTCAAAATATCTGTTATTTCTAAATTTTAACCTCTTTGAAATTATTTTACAATTTATATAATGAAAAATATATTATAAGGGGATTCTACCAATACACCACCTTTATTTAATGGAACTAATTATTCTCAGTGGAAGCTTAAGATGAAAATACATATAGAAAGCCTGGGATTTGAAATCTAAACTACTATTTAAAGTAAATATACAATTTCTGAAATAGTTAGAAACACTTGGTATGAACTTTCCAGGACCTCCTATAACAATAATAGTAAGTCAATGAATTCTCTTTACTATTCTATAGAAGATAAAGAGTTTAACCATATTTAAGATTATAAATCTCCACTTGAGATTTGGGACAGTCTGTCTGTTTCTCCTGAGGGAACATCTAATGTTAAAGAAACGAGATTAAATAGTAATACTCTTAAATATCAAAACATCAGAATGACTATTGATGAGTCTATTTCTAATATGTATCTCAGGTTCAAGGAAATTGTGAATACCTGGATTCTTTTAGGAAGATAAGTAACAGCAAAAGTGCAGATTATGTGGATTCTACGATTCTTACCAGAAAGATGGCGTGGAACGTCTGTGTCTATTTGAGAATCATGAAATGTTGAGAATATAAAACTAAAGTAATTGATAGGAAAAGTAATGATGTGTGAAGTTGAATTGAATGTAAATCAATAAGGGGATGAACCAAAACAATAGTCTATAGATTTCAAGACATCTACTTCTAAAATTAATGATGATGAGAAAGTTCAAGAATCTATTGAATTCTCAGGCAGTGATGAAGTAGCTATAGACAGTGATGAAGAAATGTCCTAGTTGGCTTGAAGATTAATGAAATTTTATAGGAAAAAGATGTTTTCCTGAAATCCCAATTATAATGGAAAATATGAAAACAAGGGAAATTTGAAAAATGATTGGATGGGAAATTGTAAATCCGAGGAGATAATTTGATACGAATGTATAAGTAAATGACAAGTGAAGGCAGACTATCCAAAGATAAAATACAAGAAAAAAGTATGAAAATAAGGTTTGATGATATAGGAATGCAATGAAGGCCACATAGAGTTCCCTTAAGGACAACTCAAGTGAATCTGTCTCTTCTCAAAACTACAAAGATGATATGGCTCATATGAGTTTTATAAAAAACACAATTGAGGTAACCTTAGACACTTCTGTACATAATTCATATTATTATGAAAGTGAATCTCAGAATATGTCAATTGATGAATTATTGGAATATTGCAACATGAAAGAAGAAACTTGTCATGAATTGAAAGATAATTATAAATCATTGAAGAAACGACATGATCTTAATGTGACTCCTAACTCTGAACTTACAACCAAAAAATAGAAAAAATGCTTCAATTCTCTTTGAAAACAATGAGTTAAAATGTCTAATTAGAAATAAGATAAAGACTTGGAAAACTTCACTAATGGGAAGAATACACTTACTCAAATGTTTGGTAAGAAATAGATCTTATGTATACTTCTATCATAGGATATCAATATGGTGAAAGAAATTTATCGAAATTGTATTTTAAACCAAGATATGTAAAATCTACTACCTTTTTTAAAATCCACAATTTTACAGCATGTTCTAGTTCTATGAATTGTTTTACTACATCAAATTCTTCAGGAATAAGTAGATTTTATTTTTGAAACACTTTATATTTTGCCTATATAAAACCCAAAAGACAGTTCTGGGTTCCAAATGTTTATATCACTAATATATGTGGACCCAAAAAACATGGGTTCCAAATTCATTTGTTGGATGAACTGCTTTGTAGGTAAACTGCCTAAAGATCCCATGTAAAAAAGTTTTGGTACTTGGACAGCGGTTGTTCAAGACATATGATAGGGGAATATTCAAGCATTAATAGTATTATCAAGAGTTATGGAGTACATGTCACATTTGGTGACAATGGTAAAGAAAAATCATTATCCTATCCCACATTGGTAACCCAAACTCTATAACAATTTCAAATTTATTGTATGTTGATGGTTTAAATTATAACCCGCCCAGCATATCACAATCGTGTGATGAGGGATTTCATGTTAATTTCAAAAATTATTTATTCCATGTTTTTATTCCACGAATAACTTTTTATTTACTGATCTTAGAAATGATAATGTATATGCTATAAATCAAGACACACTAGTCTCACAGAATGTTTCTTGTCTAAATGCATTTCACAAAGAGTCTTTGTATTGCCCCTAGCCTAGTTACCCAGAGTCAGTGCATTATTACGTATCATTGGCATGATCAAAAGATTATGTATCGAAAGACCTATTAGTTTAGTAGACTTGGAAGTACTAGATATATTCATAAGGTTTAAATTACATCATAAAATAGAAAACTACAAAAAAAATTATTTCGATAGACAACACTGAGACCCCATAGACTATCCCAGCAGGTCATTCATAATATACTTCTTCACATCCTGGGAAAAATAAAACATAGAAAGGGGTGAGTTCAGATGCTCATTAAGGATAATGATATAGTGATGACATTCATAAATAATCATAAACATTTATCGAAATGTATAAAACTAAAACAAAAGACTTTTCAACATAACCTTCCTCATAATATGGCCAATATAAATCAAAATAATTCCATTTACCTACTCAAATGGATATTCTACTAGTCGAATAATCACATGCAATATCAATAGACACATTCATAATGAGGGGTTGCATAATGCCAGACTTTCATAACCACATAGTCAAGTCCTTGTGCCAAGACTACAAATAAGATTTTGTCAAGGCCTTGTGCCAAGACACTAGTTTGTCTCATGAGACCTACTGATGCATCGAGGAGCTATAGAGGGCTCCACCCGTCACTTACTGAGTCCAATGCATTCCTTATATGAAAACGTTTAAACATAACATAAACATTCAGATTAAAACATGCATAAGAAATGTCAATACATTATCCATATCCATGAATTGTTTAGAAATAACACATCAATAGTCCAACATAACACAAAAACATCAATACAATATGGAAGTTCTGTATCATAACAAATCAACTTCAAATAATCTTGAAATCTATCAAAGGATGTTGACATAGATGATATCAAAACCTTTTACAGTGAAATATCTCTTTATATTTTTAAATCATTTAAGAGTCACTTAATTATAATGAAGACGTCTATTTTTAAAATATTTATATATTCTTTTAAGGGAATCTTCGAGGATGTTATAATGGAGGAAAATAGCCGCACCCACTGTATAAGTTAAAAAAACATTCTTACCTTAATTTTGTCGAAAAGGTCATAATGTACCTTGATTGGAAAACAACAGAATGATTCTTTTCAAAACATATAAGGTCAAATAAGGGTATAAATGACTTTACCCCATTGTCTAGTAAATAGTAATAATGTTTTGAAATACATTTTTATAAAACATGGTTGTGGATGATAAGGAGGTCCTAGTAGATACTTATGTAAAAACAAACTCGGATAACAAAGAGATTTCATTATTAACCCTTACCTTTTACATTTTCATGGTCGAGGGTAGGTTAAACTCATATATAATGGTGAAATAAATGTTAATAAATTATACAAGAATCATATTCATTAATATTATATCATATATGATCTTATAATATTGATTTTTAATAATATTTTAGTATTATCATAGTTTCGGGTGTTAACGGATTCATTTTCCCTTATATGCTTAGTTATGTAAGTAATGTTTATTATGGGTATGATTTATCTTATTAATATTCTGAATGATATTAAGTCTTTAAACATAATTTTTAATCATCACATGAAAATTAGTCTTGAATGGATATGATGGGAAATGAATCTCATCGCGTTCATGGAGATGGTAATCCGTACGTACACACAAGCGACAATATCATTCTTTTGATATTTAAATAATAGATAATTGGATGGTAGATCATATATACAGAATATATATCATGTTATATTTATTATTTACATTAACTAATCATCATTATTATACCAATACAAATAATAATGTATTGAATAACAATTACACTACCACGTGGAGACGGTAAATCGTATGTACTCACATATGGTGACATGTAATTTAAAGGATGGATGGAAGAATTAATTTGGTTGTACCATATTTATAATAACATCATAGTATATATAAGATACTGGAGTTATTATTTTTCAATATAAACTACAAAGGTAGGGCATGTGGAAGAAGAAAGGAACTTGAAAGAGGTGATGAAATATTGACCTCTTCATTCGGTTGTTCCTTTTGACTTGATCAAAAATTCTCCATAGGTTGGCCTTATAAATAAATTAATGCCTCTAGGATGAAGGTATGATAGTTTATAGGGTATTTGGGCATGGGTTTTCCAAGACAAATTGATTTGAAGGTGTGAATTAGAGAGAATGGAGAGTGCCCTTTTTTAAGAGGGGTGATGGGCATCTTAGGAAAAGCTATAAATATTATTTTATAGTAAAAACCTTTTCGATTTATAATGGATAAAAAATGAATTATTTAAAATATAAGGTAGGTATGGGTCGAAATCCACTCATCCAATAGGTTTTAGATAGGTTTGGGTCTCAATACTAACCTTATCTTTTATATTTAACTCTTAATTAAATAGTTTGACATTTACCATGTCTCTTTGTATCATTATATTATATGGTTAATAAAAATACTAAAAACTTCCAAAAGAACCCCATGTGGTTCATTAATTATACCCCTATCAACATACAAGTTTTTGGTCGATCCTTATATTTTTAGGAATATAATATCAATTAATAATATAATAACTCTTTTAAAAACTCTTTTATGTCAATTATGACTTTATTTCGTATTTTGTTTTTTCTAAATTAAAAAAAACATTATTACTTCAAAATAATTCATATAACCAACCCTAAGATGTCATATTAATATAGAAAATTAGTGTAATTTATAAAAAATCCAAAATAACATTTATTTGGAAATTTATAATATCAATTATTTTAATCATTCATTAATACGGTAATTACTGCACCATCATTATGTCACAAATAAATTTAATTATATAATGCATAAAAATATAAATAAAATACCATTATATAAGAATTTTTTTTATATTTCTAATAAATTTTTATAGTCTAATTTATCTAATGTGTAACCCTATATTAAAAATGGTTTAGTTATTAAACATTGAATTTTACACTTTTAACTCTTCTTGGATTAAATAATATTAAATTTCCTAATCAAATCCAAGTGGACCAAAATGATCATATTTTTTTCCTAAGGTTGTTTTGGGTCGAATTAAATTTATTCAATTGAATTAGTACATGTGTTAGTGTAATAATAATATCATTTTTACCCTTGAATACCCAATTTGCTTTTAACCGTGGTAAATAAATGTAAATAGTTTCTATTCACCAAAAATTATTTTCATATTATTGAACCAAATTTTTCTTACTGATTTCAACCATGTCTCTTGGATTTTTTAAATTCAATTCACAGAATCGGTAAAATTATGTTTTATGTAAATTTTCAAATTCTCATAGGAGGTGGGTAAAAGACGGTAAAAAGTTCAATTAAATTTTTATATGTGTAAAATTATTATAAACTGACTCCAATGAATTACATTGAACATATATAGGTATTATATATCTATTTTGACCAAAAATAAATTTAAATAAAATAAATAATTCTTTAAATAAAAATTCAGTTTTAAACTATAACTCATTGTTTTCTACTATTCATCAATATTGAAAGTTATCAGAAAAATACAAAAATTCACCCTAAGATAAATTTGATATTCCAAATCCAGAAATGAAATCCATTTTGAAAGATAAAATTTATAGAAGTTCTAAAAGTGGGTATTAATATTCATAATGGCTAGTTTGATTGGTCGCAGTGTGATAGAATCTCGATGTTGTGTACAACGCAAGCTATTGCATTATTCAAAGGGAAGCGTACAATGGAAGCTTGGGTTGTTACATTCTACCCTCTTTAAAATAATTTAATCCTAGAAATTTCTTGAATATTACTGCATAAAAAGATGTGTGTGGTTCATTAACATATGTTCCTCGGGTTCCCACGTTACCTCTTCTATCTTATGGTTTCTCCATAGAACATTTACCAGACGAGTCATCCAGTTTCACAACAATATTTCTATTATATCAATAACCTTGAAATTCTCATAGAAATAAGACATATCATGTTCCAGTTATATTTCCTCATAGTTGAGTACATGCGTTGGGTCAGGCATGTATTTTCTCAACAGTGATACATGGAACACATCGTTGAGTTTGAAGAGACTTGGTGGCATTTCGAAACGATAAGCTACAACCCCAATTCATTCAAGAATTCTGAAAGTTCCTATGTACCTGGGACTTAATTTTCCCTTTTTACCATAATGTATAACACCCTTCCTTGGAGATACCTTCAAAAATATAGGATCTGCTACCTGAAATCCCAAATTCTTCTTTCAGTTATAGGAATAGATCTTCTACCTACTTTCATCTACTTTGATGTGGTTTTGGATTACCTTCACCTTTTCTATCATTTCCTCCACCAGTTATGGGTCTATGAGTTTTCTTTCACCAACATCGTCCCAATAGGTTTGTGTGAAACATCTCTTTCCGTATAAGTCTTCATATGTTTCCATCTGAATACTTTAATGGAAGATATTATTATAGGAAAATTCTACCCAAGATAAATATTTATCCTACATACCTTGAAGTTAAAGTGAGCATGATCCCAACATGTCTTCTATGGTTTCAATAGTCCATTCTAATTTTCCATCAGTTTGGGGGTGGTAGGCAGTGCTCAAACGATGTTCAGTATCCAGGAAATTCTAAATAATTTTCCAGAATCTTGATGTAAAATGGGGATCACGATCAGAAACAACCGATAAGGGTACTCCATGATGTCTTACAACTTCATTAATATATTGTATTTCTAGACGTTCAAGTGGTAAATCTTCTCTTATATAAAGAAAATGTGCTGACTTGTTAAGACAATCAACAATGACTCATATTGTATTGTTCCTTCTGTGAATATTTTGTAGTCCCGTGACAAAGTCCATCGTAATATTATCCCATTTCCGCTCAGGTATGTGAAGAGGTTTCATGACTCTTCCAGGTTGTTGCCTTCTAGCATTCACTTGTTGAAAAACCATACATCTTAACACAAAATTAGAAATCTCCCTCTTCATGTTGTTCCACCACAAATGATCCTTCAATTCTATATATATTTTGGTGTTCAATGGTGTAGATAAAAATTGGAGCTATGAGAATAATCCAACAATTCTCTTTTTAGATTTGGTATATCGGGAACACAAAGTTTCTTCCCAAATTTCAAAATTCCATCTCCATATAGGAAGTCACTCAATCTCCCATCATTCAAAGCATTAATCTTATTTTGAAACTCTTCATCACGGGTCTGAGAACTCTTTATCCTTTCTAGTAAATATTATTTGGCAACCATTTGAAAAATTATTGATGTTTCACCTTCCATGGTGATTCCTATATCCATATTTACTAGATCCTTGAATATATGATCCTTTTCAACTCTCACCATGTTCAAAACGCCATGATCCTTTCTACTCAAAGCATCATCCACCTTATTTTCCTTCACTAGGTGTTAGTGTATAGTGAAATCGTAATCCTCGAGTAGTTCAAGCCATCTCCTCTGCCTAAGACTTAGAAATTGTCTTTCCATATCCACTCGATGGTCACAAGGAATGTATTTTTCTATGAAAATTTCTTTAGACACCCTCTGGTTCATATTTGATACTTTTTCATCTTCCGTTGTGTTTTTAATGAATGACCACCATTGATCAGAATCTCTAGTGAGTCGGTAAACATACATGATAACCTTTTACCTTTCGCTACTCCCCAAGGAATTTAAGATTTTCTCTAAGAATTTATCCTTTTATAGGCTACTAGTGGATTTGTATGCCTATTTAATGTTACTGATTTTTTCCTCATGAAGTGATCAAACATTGATCCCCCACACTGCAGATCAGGGAACTCCATATGGGTAAGGTTATTATTTATAACCTAAGTGAGTTTACACAATGTAGTGATAAGGTGATCATCACTAGTTGTATCACCAGCTACACTATAATTATATTGATCAAGGGGGAAATCCCTACATGAAGTGTGTCCATTAATACAATTTCCATTCCTTCCACAAGGCTCTATTTCAAAACAATTGCATAAACTATATTAGTTTAAGAATCAAAATACATAATTTCAAACTTGTAAAACACTTATCATAAACTGAGCAGTTTATGGATATAATCCATAATCATAAAAATGTTTTCTTTGAGGAAGTATATACTCATAAACCCTTCATAATGGTTTGTAAGGAAAATTATAATTATCCTAAGATTATATCATGAGAGTGTCATACCAAGAGTGCAGAAAGGCCCATTTTCATGCACTAGTTCTCATTCAAGTCAAGCTCAAAGCGGTGTTTTCTAGTTTTACCCCCAGGTATATCTGTTCCAGAGCTACCTCTACATGCTCGTATCAAGACATTGATGTATTGATTTGAAAACTCAAAATATCTCTACAATACCATAATTTTTGGAAGTTCTTCTATAATAATCCTCAAATTCTATCTTAGGGTAATGAGTTCTAATTAGTGTTTATCAAAATCTAGATTCCAAGGATTACACTAAACTTCCTCTAATACCAAATGTAACACCTCGACCCAAGTTATCCAGAGTCGGTGCATTATTATGTATCATTGGAATGATAAAAAAAGATCATGTCTCGAATGACCGATTAGTTTAGCAGCCTTGTAAGTACAAGATACATTCAAAAGGTTTAAATTATTTCATAAAATAGAAAACTACAAAAAAATTGTTTCCATAGAAAACACTGAGATCCCATAGACTGTCCATACAGGTTAGTCATAGTACACTTCATTGCATCCTGGGTAAAATTCAACATAGAAAGGGGTGAGATCAGATGCTCAGTAACGATAACAATATAGCAGAAACATTCATAAATAAGTATAAACATTTATGTCAATTTATAAAACTTTTCAACAGAACCTTCATCATAATATAGAATATATAAATCAAACTATTTCTATTTACTTAGTCACATGGATATCTACTAGTTGAATAGTCACATGAAATATCAATATCCACTTTCATAATGATGGAATCCATAATGCGAGGCTTTCGTATCCAAATAGTCAAGGCCTTGTTCGAAGACTAAAAATAAGATTTTGTTAAGGCCTTATTCCAAAACACTGGTTTTCCTCAAGAGACATACAAATGAATCTAGGAGATATAGCGGGCTCCACATGTCACTTACTAACTCCAATTCATTCCTCATATGAAAAGGATTAAACATAACATATACATTCGTATTGAAACTTGCATACGAAATTTAAATACTTTATCCGTAACCATTAATTGCTTAAAAATAACTCACACACAGTCAATCATATCAGAATACCTTCAAGACAGTATGAATGTTTTTTATTATTATAAATCAACTTTAAATAATATTAAAATCCATCAAAGGATGTTGACATAGATGAAATCAAAACCTTTTTTTAGAGAAATATCACTTTCTATTTTAAAATCATTTAAAAGTCACATAATTATAAAGAAGAAGTTTATTTTAAAAATATTCTTATATTCTTGTAAGGGATGCGCTGACAATGTTATAATGGTGGAAAATTGTTTCACCCGCCGTATAAGTTAAAAAAACATTATTACCTTAATTTTGTCGAAAAGGTCATAAAGTACCTTGTATGGAAAACGACAGAATGATTCATTTCAAAACATATAAGTTCAAATAAGGGTATAAATGGATTTACTCCATTTTCTAGTAAATAGTGAAAATGTTTTTAAATAAATTTTTATGAAACATGGATGTGGATGATAAAGAGGCCCCCGTAGATACTTAGGTAAAAACAAACTCAAATAATAAAGATATTGTGAAACTAACCCTTACCTTTTAAATTTAATTGGTCGAGGGTAGGATAACCTTTTTTATAATGGTGATATAAATGTTATTAAATTATACAAGAATCATATACATTAATACTATATCATAAATGATATTTTAATATTTCTTTTTTAATAATATTTTTGTATTATCCTCATTTCATGTGTTAACTGATTCGTTTTCCTTTTATGCTTTGTTATGAAAGTAATGTTTGTTATGGATAAGACACATCGTATTCATATTAATAACGATATTCAGTTATTATACATTCTTTTTAATCGTCAAATGAATCTTATACTTGAATGGATACGATGGGGAATTAATCTCATCGCGTTCGTGGAGACGGTAATCTGTACGTATGCACGAGCAACAATATAATTATTTTGATATTAAAATAATAGATAATTGGATGGTATATCATATATAAAGAATCAATATCATGTTATATTTATTATTTACATCAATTAAACATCATTATTATACCGATACAAATAATAATGTATTGAATAACAATAGAACCACAAGGTGGAGACGGTAAGTCGTACGTACACACGTATGGTGACATGACATTCCAAGGATGGATGGAATAATGAATTTGGTTGTACCATATTTATAATAACAACACAGTATATAGACGATATTATATTTATTATTTTATAATGGAACAACAAATAATGAAGAACTGGAAAAAGAAAGGAACATGAAAGTGGGGATGAAATATTTGCCTCTTCTTCTGGTTCTTCCTTTTAATTGGACCAAAAGGGATCTATAGGTTGGCTTTATGACTAAAGGAAGGACTATATGATTAAGGGGGGTAGTTGAGAAGGTATTTGGATACTTGTTGGTAGAGCCAATTGGATTTGATGGTGTGAACTAAAGATAATGGTGAGTGCCCTTTTATAAGAGGAGTGAGGGGCACGTTAGGAAAAGCTAGAAATATTATTTTATTATAAAATAATTTTCGTTTTCTAATGGCTCCAAAATGAATTATTTAAAGAATAAGGTGGGTATGGGATGAAAACCACTCAACCAATAGGTTTTTGATAGGTTTGTGTCACTATATTATCCTTATCGTTTAGATTTGACTCTTAATTAAATAGTTTGACATTTACCATGTCTCTTTGTATTTTTATATTATATTGTTAATAAACTTAATAAAAACGTCCAAGAGAACCCTATGTGGTTTCTTAATGATTCACATACCAATTTAAAAGCCTTATGGCCTAACCTTATATTTATAGGAATAGTATATCAATTAATTATATAATATTTGTTTTAAAAACACTTTTAAACCAATTCTGAAACTATTGGGTATTTTGTTTTTGCTAAATTTATAACAGCATTATTACATCGAAAAAAATTCATCTAACCAACCATAAAATGTCATATTAACCAAAAAAATTATTTTAATATATAAAAACTCTCAAATTACATTTATTTAGATATTTATAATATAAATTATTTTATTCTATCATTAATATGGAAATTACAGCATCATCATTGTGCCATAAATGAAAATAATTATTTAACAAATAAAATATATAAATAAAATACCATTATGTATGAAATATTTTTACCTTTATAATGAATATTTATAGTCCAATTTATCATATGTGTAACCCTATATTAAAAATGGTTTAGTTATTAAACATTGAATTTACCACTTTTAACTCTTCTTTGAATTAAATAATAATAAATGTCTTAATCTTATCCAAGTGGACCTAAAGGATCATATTTTTTTCCAATGTTTTTATAGTCAAATTATACTTATCCAATAGAATTAGGACATGTTTTATGGTAATAATAATATCATTTTTACCCTTTAACACCCCATTTACTTTTAACTGTGGTAAATAAAAGTAAAAAGTTACAATTCACCACAAATTATTTTCATCTTAATAAACCACATTTTTTTACTAATATCAATCGTGTATCTCCGATTTTTGAAATTCAGCACATAGAAGAAGTAGATTTATGTTTTATGTAAATTTGAAAATGCGCCTAGGAGGTAAGTAAAAGACTGTAAAAAGTTCAATAACATTTTTATATATCTAAAATTATTATAAAATGACTCCAATGAATTACATTGAACTTATATAGGTATTATGTATCTATATTGGCATAAAATAAATTTAAATAAAATAAATAATTATTTCAATAAAAATTCAGTTTTAAACTATAAATCAGTGTTTTCATTATATATCATAAATTGAATGTTTTTATAAGAATACCTAAAATTCACCCTAATTGAATTTCAATACTCCACATTAAAAAATGAAGTCCATTTTGAAATATAAAATTTATAAAATCTCATAAAGTGTGTATTATTATTCATAACAGCTTGTTTTATTGGTCGTGATATGTTAGAATCATGAAGTTTCAAACAACACAAACTATTGCATTATTCAATGGGAAGCATACCGTGGAATCTTGGGGTGTTACAGTCTTGGATATCGCATAGAAGACTAGAAAATTGAAACATACACTCTCTTAGGAAGTTAACTACAAAATTCATAGTTAGAGACATGCCAAAATTAGAGTTTCTAGAAAATAATGTATGTACTCTTTTTCAAAAAGGAATGCAACATAAAATATCTTTCAAACCAAAGAATGAAGTAACTACTTCTCAACCAGTTGAGTTGGATCACATGGACTAGTTTGGAACATCTGAATTTTGTAGCCTTAATTGGAATCACTTTGTTTATGTTCATGTAAATGATTTCTCTAGGTACACCTAGACCTTTTTCCTTGCTAAAAAAAATTGAAGCATGTTAACACTTTACTAAGAATTCTAGGACTATGAAAAATCTTAATAAACTTAATATTAAAACCTTAAGAATTGATCTTGGTCGTGAGTTTGAGAATCAATATTTTGAGGTTTTTTATCACTAAATGGCTATAATAATAATTTCTCTACTCCTAGGACACCTCAACAGAATGGTTTGGTAGATATATGAAATAGAACCTTACAAGAAATTTCCCTAACTGTGCTCAATGAATATGACCTACCTATTTACATCTTGGCTGAAGCTGTTAATACAGCTTGTTTCATAATAAATATAGTCTTAATCAGACCCATCCTCAAGAAAACTCCTTATAATTTGTGGAATAATAGGAAACCCAAAGCTGATTATTTTAAAGTGTTTGGATGTAAAGATTATTTTCTAATCACAAATGAAAATTTAGATAAATTTTCCTATAAATGCAATGAAGGAATATTTCTTGGTTATTATACATCAAGAATAACATATAGAGTCTTTAATAAAAAAACAAATGTTTGGAGGAATCTATACATATCATGTTTGATGAAGCAAATCCACATGAGCCCAAGACCACATTAGAAAATATTTAAGGGGATTTGTCCAATATGGTCCTTAATGATATAATCTTAAATCATTATGTGAAGGAATCTGTAAAAACTTCATGTTCTGGAATCATTCCAGATCCTAACCGTAGTACACTAGATTCACCTGAACAACATAAAATATCCAGTCCAACCTTTTCTATACCACTAAGACCCTTAAAAATCATCCCCTAGATGCTGTTGTTGGAGATTTAGATAGAGGAACAAAAATAATAGATTCCTTGAAATACTAGGTTGAACATCAAGAATTATTGTCACATCATGACCAAAAAAATATCAATGATGTGATCATAGATGACTTTTGTGTAATGGCCATGCAAGAAGAACATAATCAGTTTGAATGAAATACTGTTTGGAAACTTGTTGATAGACCGAAGGATACATTAACCATAAGAACCAAATGGTTATTTATAAATAATGTAGATGAAGCTAGAAATATAGTTAGAAATAATCCTATACTAGTTTCATAATGATATAATCAAGAAGATGGAATTGATTATGAAAAGACCTTTTCACTAGTAGCTAGACTTGAGGCAAATAGGATTTAATTGATTATGCAGCATACTTGAATTTTAAACATTATCAAATTGATGTTAAAATATCACTAATAAATGTTTTTATAATTGAGGAGGATTTTGTTGAACAATACCCGGGTTTTACAAATCCACATTTTTCAAGTCAGGTGGTATAATTATAGAAATCATAATATGGTTTGAAACAATCTCCAAGAGCATTGTATGAACGGTTGAATAACATTATTATTTCTAAATATTTTACAAAATGACTTGATGATCCCATTTTATTTATTAAAATAATTTCAAAAAAAGTTTTAATATCCAAAATATATGTAGAAGATATTATCTTTGGATATTCTAAAAATACATTATGTATTGATTTTTCAAAAATAATGAAAAGAGAGTTTGAAATGAGTTTCATGGTTGAACTTAAATATTTTCTTGGAATTCAAATATTTCAAAATAAAGAAGGTAATACTTCAAATCAATGTAAGTACAAAAAATATCTTTTGAAATGATATGGATTTGATATCATTAAGAGGAGTGAAACTCCTATGAGTTCTACATGTTTATTAGATCTTGATGATAAAGGAAAATCATTTGATAAAACTACTCAGAGAGGAATGACTGGGAGTTTACTATACTTAACAGCTAGTAGGTCAAATATTTTTTTCAATGTGTGTATGTGTGCGAGCTTTCAAGGAATCCCAAAAGAGTCACATTTAAACAGAGTTAAAGGAATATTCAAATACCTCACGTATACAACTAATTTATTATTGTTCTATATGAAAGTAAAAACTTTTGATTTAGTTAGCTATTTAGATTCTAACATTGGTGGATGCATGTTTGATAGAAAGAGTACATATAGAACATATCACTTTTTGGGAATGTATCTAATATCAGGGTGTAGTAAAAATCAAAACTCATTTGCATTATTAACTACTGAAGCAGAATACATAGCTACTAGAAGTTGTTGGTAACAAAATTTGTGGATGAATCACTCCTTTGTAGATTTTGGATTTCCATTCAGACATATCCTCATAAACCGTGACAACACAAGTGCTATTAACATTTCTATGAATCCAATTTTTCTTTCTAGAATAAATAATATTGATGTAAGACATGACTTTTTGAGAGATCATTATCATAAAGGTTATATAACTGTAGAGTTTATTGGGACTGAGCATCATCATGACGATATATTCACTAAACCCTTAAACTATGAGAGAATGAACTACATCAGACATGAACTAGGAATGATAAATATCTAAAGTCCTGTTAATCTGATATTTGAAACTGATCATCTGAAACCGACCTTTGAAACTGGTCTTCTGAAACTGGTCTTTGAAACCAATCTCTGAAACCGATCGTTGAAACCGATATTTGAAATCGATTTGTGAAACCGATCTTGTGAAATTGATCTTCTGAAACTGATCCCTAAAATTAATTCCTGAAACCGATCGTGGGAAAGTGATCTTTGGAAACCGATCTTGTGAAACTGATCCCAGAAACCGATCGTGTAAAACCGATTCAATAACACAGATGTATTTGAAGATACTTTTGTATGTCTATCTATTTTAAATAAGAAATCAATATTTTGGTATTATTTTTCCCACATCTAAATTTTATTCTTTATGATTTACAATCCCTAAATGATATATTAAATTTGATCCATTGCGACCATTCACCATCCCACTGCCATAAAGCCTTCTACCCTTTTTCACTCTATCTATCGACTCTCAACCTCTGGACTCTATTGGAATCCAAAACCTTAAAATGGTAAGGACCAAGCATGCTATAGAAGAGCCATGAAAATATCTATCTGGTAAGCATTATAAAGGTGAGTCCAGTGGGATTGCAAAACCAAGAACGAATAGCTGAGTGGTTAAATCCACATATCTGCAAAGTGGCTTCTATCGTGTCAGTTATTTTTATTAAAAGTACTGGAATCTCAACGATGGCTATGTTGGTTCTATTGTAATGACAGGGCCTATTATCCCCCTATTGGACAAGAATTTTATCAACATTTGAAGATATCTCTGGATGAAACTGAAGCAGAAAGGATGAATCAGTGGTAAAGGGAAAAGGAAATAGATTTTTTGTCTAAGCAATGGGCTGAGTGTATGGAGATTCCTTATAAAGGTGTCTATGCTGATTATTTGGGTAAAATTCCACCTTCCTCTGATTTATTCTATTATGAAGATGCTCTAAATGAGATGACTATAAATGGATAATCTTGGAGGACTATTGCAAGTGAATTTGAAGGAGATGTAAGATATATTTTCATGTTCTTACAACAACAAATCTACCCAAGGGATATTTCTCTACTGTGATGTATCAGGATTTATTCCTGATCTGTCTGTTGAAACATGGGAAACAATTTACCTCATATAGTTATCTAATGGTTCTTGTCTTTGATTTGATAAATCCATCCAAGAAGGAAAAATGTTTGTACTATCCTAGGATGATCTTTTCCATGTTAAAAAAGATAGGTTGTGTGAAAGATGGAGATGAAGTGATAAGTTCATGTAGTGGTTTCAGTATTCAAACAAATACCTATAAAAGTTTGAAGATCTTCGGGAACCCATGGAAGAAATTCTAGGCAGGTGATGAGGAAATGTCATGTGAGGATTTCAATCCAAATGGCAATCCTACCATACCAAAGGATCTAGTTGATCCAGGTCTCAAACCAGGAAAAGAACCTGTTTATTCTGATAATGAATATAAGACTGAAGTTCCAAGTGAATAATGATGTCCTTTTGATGACAGGAGTGCTCCTAATATTTCAAAAAACCCCAAAGATATTTCTTATGGACCTTCTAGTCCACCTTTGGTCTTACCCTCAAGAGAATCATTTTTAGTTGATGAGGATGAGGAAGAGCTCAAGATTACTGGAGTTGAATGTTATGTATGTAAATCTGATGAGGAGTCCGATGATGATGATGATGATGATGATGATAATTATTAGGGAGGAAATGATGAGAATGTAAGTGATTCTTTGAATGTGGGACAACAATTAGTTGATAGATTGAGTGAGGATTCTGTACATGGAGCTCGTAATGGTGCTTAACCTGTTGAATAGGAAAATATTGGTTATAGAGAAGCTGGTCCTGAGGAATGATCACTACATCCTAATTCTGAAAATCAAGACATCATTCATGAATTGAATGAAATTATTCCTACTGAACATGAGGAAGAAGCAGAGGATCAAGTGCCTCAAATTGAAGAAGTTCATGGTGAAGTTGTAGTGGCTAGAGCACATGTCAAACGTGAAGTTCAGTTGGTCTTTGTTCCCGGATATTTTATTATAGATAGAGGATAGGATAAAGAACCTCATGAAGATGAATTTGATCCCAAGCCTCATGAAAAAAGAATCACGATTGATACTATTGAGCCAAGAGACTGAACCTATACTTGAGATTGAAATAATGATCCAAGATATATTCTATTTGGGTTGGAATATGACTCAAATAAAGAGAGGTTGCATCCTCCACCTTCTCCACATGCTCAAGCTAGAGCAGAACCTGTTCCACCAACTACATCTCCAGAAGTAGAGCCAGTAGCACAGAAAATACCAAGTGACTATGTCACTAAGGCTGATTTGGAGAAATTCAAAAAGGATATTTTTGAGTTAGTGAAGGCCTCGGTTGGATCCCGAACAAAATCATCTACTTCAATCAGTAATTCAGATGTAGATGAAACAAATATTTGAAGGATGGTAATCTAAAAGATTCAACCAAACCTCATTACTAAAGAAGAAACCATTATTAGGCATAATACCATGCTGAGAGAAGAAGTAAGGAAGATGAGGAATGTGATAAATTCTCTTACCAAAGATTTCAAGACCTCCTTTAGTGGTGTACTAGAAGTTATTATGACCATGGTGAAAAATCTACTATGTGTAGATCTGAAGAAATTGAAAGTGGAGCTTGGCAAAATGATTACTGACTCTATTAGTTCTAGGTGTGGGAAAGGTGTTGTTGCTGATTTGGTGTCTCTCAAGGCTAGGAATGAGGGAGGGACTCTAAACACTTCACAGTGTTTCAGAAAAATAAAATCTTGAAATGGTGCATGGAAATACAGATCTTTTGTACTATATTGTATGTCAGTTCTCAAATGAATCCTCTGCTTCTCAAAAAGAGATTCGTGAGAAAGTGGACATGTTCTTTTCAACGATTTATACCAAGAATGATTTGATAGATAGATTCATGATTCTAGAAGAAAATATCAGAATATCTCCATTCATAGAAGAATTCAAGATACAAGATACTCTATTTAAGGATTCTACCCCTTTACAGACAAAATTCATGGAGAATAAAGATGACTTCTAGAAAGATATTCAATATAGTGGTGAAATGATTAATTATTTCATCAATCTCCTTACGCCATATTTTCATAATCATGCTGAAGCAATTGTGGTTAATCATGCTGCTTCCATTGGTACTCACTCTTGACCTCCTGCTCAAATGTCTATCTCTCAAGATCTTTCCTAGATTCAACCAGTCACAACAGAGCATTCTCCCAGTCACATGTTGTCAGAGGGAAGTCCTAGTCATGGATCCAATGTACCTACAGGTGTTTCCCTTCCTGGTGTTGCCTTCAGACCGCCTCTTCTCTTCTGTTAATCTGAAACCCTTTCACCCTACTCCGAATCCTTCAGATAAAGGCAATTCTCCTCTAATCCAAACCCTTAGGGATAGATTGTATCTTTCATAGGGATTTTTTATTTTTTTGGAATGTACTCTTCTACTTTTTAATGGAAATATTTATTGTGTCCTTTTTTTATAATATTTCTCCTCTTACTTTCTATTTTTTATTGAAAATCCCAAAAGGGGGAGAAATAAGGGTCTTACAATATTAATCGATGCGGGAGAATTTTTGGTATAAGACAGATGACATATACTCATCATAATCCATTTATTTTGGGGGAGCATTGTGGGGTAGATTTTTTATATTCACATGTATGCCATAATTTGTTATTATCAAAAATGGGTCGATTATTGGGCCCTCTATGATATAGTAGTTTTCATAATCACAAATAATGTAAATCTACATATTCAACACTTTCATGAAATTTAATTTTTGTAAATAAATCCATTATTTCATATAGAAAAATATACTTCAATAATTCAAATACCGATATTTATGAATCAATATGTTTATAAGTGTATTTTTTACATTTATTTTAGATGTCTCTTGGTCCCTGGAACAAATAGTATGTCCGAAAAACCGATGTTCAAATCGTTGATGTTCATCACACCGCTGTTCGACACACCGATGTTCAACACACCACTGTTCGACACACTGATGTTCGACACACCAATGTTCAACACACCGATGTTCGACACGCCGATATTAAACACACCGATGTTGGAAAAACTGATGTTTGACACACCGATGTTCGACAAACCGATGTTCAACATAACGATGTTCGACACATTGATGATTGAGGCACCGATGTTTGACACATTGAAGATGAAAGATCGATGTTGACAAACAAAAGTTGACAGACCGAAATTAACAAAACGAAGATGTCAGACTAAATTTGAAAAACTAATGATGAAATACTGAAGATGACAGACAGAAGTTGACAAACATATGTTGACAGCCCAAATATTATAGGACATAGATGACAGACCGAAGATAACAGACTAAAGAAGATAGACCGAAGTTGACAAACCATCGATGGCAGGCCGATATTAACAAAGCGAAGATGATTGACCAATTAAAATGACTCTCTGATAGTCATTAAAAACTATTTCAAATTTATTAATTCAAATTTATTTCTAACGCACATATTTAGACAAATTAATGTTTCTGACATTATTTAATGTAGTCTGTAGGACTATCTATAGACAGTACGAGATACATGCACATGGGGAGATCTTCATTACTAGTGGACCATGATGTATAAAATGATTACAAGATCATACATAAAGAATGCTCTCTCTCACTCAGAAAACACAATGCTAAAAAAATGATATACTATGCAAATACACATGATTTTGAAAAGAGAGGAACTCGATGCTTGAGCTCACAAGAAGAATTACTAGAAACAACCTGCTAAAGATTCCTAAACATCCTAAAAAAGAAGAGCAGAACATTTACACAACTGGAAACATGATTATAGAGATTACGATACTCGGTTCTGAAGATAACATCATGAACAAGAATCAAATATCTTTTTCTCTACATCCAATGAGTCTATAGCTTTGTTGTACAACACAATGGGATTTCTGGACTATATTCTTCCTTATATAACTCTACTATGTTCATGTCTTTACTTTTTGATTAGTGAGTGTAACTATTTGTTTCAATCACACTGTCTACTGATTTTAACTAAACTATACTAAAATATACTCACACTCAATCCCTTTCCACTCTTGTATCCCATGTAGAACTATGGAAGGGATCTAGTGTGATCTGTTTGATAGTTTTCCCTGAATAACATAGGTAGAGGTCATGTGTAACCTGAACATCCTAGTGTGCTGTTTTCAACCTCGATCCGGGGTATGGATCAAAAGTTTATTAATAAAAGCTATTTGGTGTTGGGTGATCACCTAGTAGAGAGGGAAAAGTCTATGCTTGAGACTGAATCTCTTGTTTTAACTGCTGTGATTTTTGTCTTGTGTTTTAATCTTATTAGTATTTTTTCACATTAAGAGAAACTGAACATTGATAGTTAGTTTAGTAAGTGTTTATATATGTTTGGAATAAGTATATTAGTTTAAACAGTTTGACTAATCTTTTGATTTGTAAAACTGAAAACTAATCAATCTTCTGAGAAAATAATTGAACTTTCAAAACATATATAAATTCTCTACAAACTGACATTGATTTTATTTTAAAATGTGGGTGTTATTTTGAAGAACAAATTTTTTTAAAAAATTATAAATAATCAATTCACCCCCTCACGAGTCATCTACTCTGACCAACAGGATCTAACAACATGTTAGTTAGTTTTTACTGATGAAATATACTAAGGTGTAATGAAAGGTAGAGTTCATTGACGAGATCTTAGGAAAAACCAAATATTTCATGTGAGGAAGGAAGAAAAATCTTGATGTATTGTAGAGATAAGTAGAATATTCATTTAATATCATGATATCTATGTCATCTATATATAACACTCTATAAATGATTTTTAGGATTAGATAATTTATGAACACTATGTGTTGGTGGTGCCTGGATATTTAGTTATTATAGTGGAATAATTCTTTTGTATTTTTGATCCCGTTATATTAATGGAATTATATTAAACTAAATTATAGAGTGATAATCGATGGTCCTCCCCATATATTGAAATATCCACCCAAATTCAAACTCAAAAATTAGTGTTAGTGAATAAATGGTTCATAGGTATAGGTTGGTTGTAGATGGCATCACCCCCCAAAAATTCCTCAATCTTTAAGACCTAAGAATGATTAAATTAAAGGAGGTGGTGAATAGGAAGGAAAGTATTCTACAGAAAATTCATATATGAAATATTATGTTTTTGATGTTATTGAACATATAGTGTCTGCGGTGGTGAAATATGTGTTACTTATCTTCATGAAATTTATATATATTATTCAATTATGGTGCATCATATTTTTTTATTTCCCCTATAATATTGAGAAGGATAGTGTTAACCATAGTGAGGATTAATCAACCTCTCAATTTATGTACAATGATAGAATATTGGTTTAGGTTAGTCGTGGTAGTTCATGGGCCTACAGGGGAGAGAAGTGGTGGGCATATAATAAAGGATTTGGTCTTTTTTCACATTCAACAATACAATATCATACATGAAATGGAATTTTCATCTCATGTCGAAGCTTTTATTAATATATTATTAAAGATGATGATTTAATCTAATGAGACTTGAATTTGTGTTTTTTTTTGAAAACATTTATTGAAATTATTTCCCCATTATTTATCATTAATACATTTCATCTCACCTGAAAAATTTAACTATTTAATATAAAAAATATATGTGATGGAAATCCTGACTCTGTTATGTGATATCGTTAATATTTTACCTGATTAAATTATATGTTTTTCAATAAATGTATATATAAATTTTTTAATTGATTATTTCTCTAATACTTCTACAATATCTATTTTTTCTATCATTGGTCACCTACATTTCTTAATGAACCATGGATTTTGATGGATAATTTATTGTAGAGTGGTTTTATTTTCATAATTTTATATCCTTCGGGATCCCCAATATTGTTTTAGAAGAAGTATACTAAAGGATAATGATGTATATTGGATAATGGTGGTTAAAATATGTCAAAAACAAGAATTTATATCCAATATTTACTATTGATTGTTTTTTACCTAACTGAAAGAATATTGTTAGTTTATGTAGATAGAATTGTGTTCAAGATTTCAAATTATACGGGTGAAGGAAGTGGATATTTGTAAGAATTATTTTCAATGATGTCAAAATAATTTGAAGTACATGGTTATTACATTAATGGTTATTAATGTACTAGATGTGTATATTAGATTTCTGAATTGGGTGTTTATTCCATATATCGATGTAATCATGGTTCTATTAATCAATGATATACTAATTTACTCAAAAGTAAAGGATAGAAATTTTGATAATTCAGATTTTATTTATGTGCACAATTTGTCACGTTAGTTTTATAGGATGATTCTGAAGTGAAATACTTTGGTGAATGAATTTTTTGAACATTGATGTTTAATTTCATTATGAAAATTAGTTTTAGACATTTATATCATTGTTGTATTCATTTCATGGGAAGTGTCCAAGATTGTAATTATTTTTCCTAGATTTCCTCTCATAGTTTGATATAATCAATGGTTTTAATCATATATCTCTTGGATTTTATCATTAGTTACTTCTTTTTATAGAAGTTAGAAAACATTTATTTGAGGTTGTAATTTTATTTAGCATTTAAGTATTTAGAGGAAATGTTTACTAATTCCTTGATTCTTCTGTTAAATGTGAATAGATTTTTGTTAGTGTTTTATTGTGTGACGTTGAACAATGTATTTTAGTTATCTGATGATATAGGAGGGACAATTTATACATTTTATTTACATAGTGTTATATCCTCATAAATAAAATTATGATACCTATAATATTTTTTGTCACTCAGCAGTTATTTTAGAATGAAGTTTCCTTTGAAGTTTTCATAAAGTGGGATATTGTTTATGGTGAAGTGAAGTGGATGTGATGTGAGATGTTGGATTTTCCTTTTGTAATCAACACATCAACATAATTCTCTGTGCATGAATCACATTTATACTCAAATGAATTAAAATAATTCATATGACCTGAATATCATTGAAAAAATATAAATATATTAGAAGATGATTACATTTTATGAGTGAAGAGTTTGGAAATGTCTTGGTGATGATGATGAATTCTTGATATAATGAAGATTATCACACCATGATTCCTATATATAATATTAAATTATTGAAGCTAGAACAAATCACACCATAATGTTATGGTTCATGATGTGATTTTCTTCAAAAATGTTAATATTTTTTATTTGGTTCTTCACATTATAGAGAACAAACCTCAATGTAAATTCCATTATTTTTCTTGTTTAGTATATTAGGTAAACTAAAAAGGTTTGAAACATGAAGGTATATATTTTTTGGTATATAAAATTGTAATGAATTTATTTAATTGTTCATTAAAATTTAATTCCCTTCTGGATTAAGAGATTAAGAAGTCATATCACAATAGATATTGATCACCCCACAATTCCCTTGATAGTTGAGAAGTGAGAACATACATGTACTAGGAAACAATCTAGCAAAAATATAGCATGCCTTATTTCATTATAAAGAAGATTATTTAACATCAATATATATTGAAACATTTTAGTTTGCATAATAATATAGTTTTGGATTATTTGTTGATGAGAATTCATAAGAGGTCTATGTGCTACTTAGACTCATTACATTATGTTTTTAAAATATATCTAGGGATACTAAAATATATGAAGTTATCCAATATCTTAATATGTATTTGGAGATGTTTAAATAATGTATAATCAAGTTGTCTGACAATGTGATATTCCTTGGAATGACCTCTACCTCATTCTCTCTCACCACTAGGGTTCCTTGAATTTTTTTTCATGGATACAGAAGCATATCTATAGACTTAAATAATGAATCCCACATCCATATTATTTCATACCAATCATCTATCTTCTCAAAATTAACGGCTTGGTTTTCAAAATCCCATTCTGGGTTTTTCATTAGGCAGTGATATTGTCGATTCATAACCTTCTATATTTTTTCCATATCCCATCTTCCATTCCACCTTATCATAGTTTGTTATTTTTTCTTTTTTCTCTTGACCATATAACTCAGAATGTTTTCTACATGATGTCTTCACTCGGCATTGGACATACCTAGAAAACCAGTCTAATATTTCTTAATACCATATTGATGAATTTGGTCTATATCATCTCTGATGATGTTTCTTATAATTTTCCATCAAGTCCCCCAAATAATAGTGGATATGAATTGTATTTGTTTTCCTTGGTATGTCAAGTTCATAGAAATTTTTTTCATAGAATCAAGTCCCTGGTTACAGTTGTGTATGTAATGAATGGTAGAACTTATATTATGTATAAATTTAGTGTTTTAAATGATTTTGTTCTCTGCTTATGGTGATTTAATTCCTCTGATATTTATGGTTCATTTGGGAGTATTTTCATACATTAATTTTTATTTTGTCCTATTCCAAATCACATGATGTTGTTGTTTTTCATGATTTTTTCCATTTTATGATTTTTCTTACCCATGTGGTTAATCATTTTATGTGGGTGTGTGATGAGTAGGAGACATGGTGAATAGTGTTTTCAAGCGTGAAAATCATCTATAATGGTGTTAATTGTTTTTTTCATTATCTTCATTGATTATAATATTTGGTTTGTGATGTTTTTTTGATCGTTTGTCTAGTTTTTTGGTTCCACATACATTGGGGTAGATATGGGAGTTTGGAGCTCAATGATATGGTGTCATTGTACACAGAGTTCTACCTATACTTATGACATACAGTGATGAAGGATTCCTTGAGACAAGATAATGTCATATAAAAGTAGTTCAATCTCATGATCTAGTCTTTAAATTTGAATTTTATTTCCCGTGTTTCCTATTTTTGATTTTTGATTTTTGTTCTTATGGTTCTCTCATCCAATTTCATGGATTTATTGTTTTCCAGTCAGTAGTCTGTTTGGTTGCCACTTATCTCTAAAGATTCTTTTATTAAAAAATAATAATTAATTAGGATTGTTAGTGGAATTTAAATAAGTTGTTGTTATGTTTTTCTATTAGAAAATATTATATCTATCTAAGATATAATATTTATTATTATGGAAGTGTTGGGTATAGTGAAAAAAGATGATAGTGAGCGGAATAAATATGATGGTATATTAGAATAAGCAGATGAAAAAACATCCTAGATAGAAGACATGTTTAGAGGACAATTATCAAGTCATATCCTATAGTTTAAATTATTTAATGGTTATGTTAAGGATACTCTTGTATATGTATTGGAAATATTTTATGTATTTAGAGATTTTATAATGTTTCTATTTTTTACTTCACTATATAAGTGGATTATATATATATACTCATTATTTTTAATAATATATATCACATCATATTAGATAAATATTCGTTACATTACATAATGATGCACTACAGAATCATATAGGTCTAGTGCATTCATAAACATGGTTAGGTAAACAAATTGTACCTAAGATATCTGCATCATCTACAAATTAGTTATTCATAACTTGTACCCTTCATAGACATATAAATCAAACTACATTTCTTCATAATATGGGGAATGGTAACAAAAGAAAATTGTGATCTCAGATGCTCAGTAAGGGAATAAAAGGAAGATATCAATGTTCATTTGAGTATAACATGTGCATAAGGGTATGAGAACATTAAAATAACATTTCATAATCAAACCATGTATATCATACATCATAATCCAGATTCAGGGCATAAATCATGGTAGATAAAATTGAATGAATTATATAGAAATCAATTAACATGATTAATAGTGGAAAAAACCGTTAAATAAGACATGGAATTGTGGAACACATGTAAATTTAGAATTTTTGGGGAAGAAATACTTCAAGGTAAAAATGTTGTATTTTTGTGTTGGTTATGTTTGTTGATAAAGAAGGTTTTCATGGTAAATTTATGAGTCCCAGAGATGTTGTTTTCAGTCCAGGTTGACAAGGAACCATGAAAAATCAATCAATGATCTGGAGGCGGTATAAAAGAATAGATACATGGTGGCTCCATATTCAAGTGTTTCCCAAAATTGTTGGGGTCCAAATATTGGTATTTAGTGAGAATTGATAAAAGTGGATTCCTTTGATGATCTCAACAAAATATGTCAAAGAAATGTGTTTCACGGATATGAGATGCATGTATTGTATTTCATAAAGACATGAAAAATGTGGATGGTAAGCTATGCCATTTCAAAGACCTTCGTGAACAACAGACATGAAGTGCATTTCGAGGGAGCATTGTGGTGGTAGCGTAATGGAATTAATAAGATTATCTGCAATTGAAATGAGATCATCGATTGAAATATTTCCTTGGTGATTAGCGATATAAAGTGAATTTTGGAGGAAATTTTGGAGCTATGCAAATTCGAGCTGACAAGGCATTGACTTTGTGTATATGGCCCTAGAGTCGGTGGAATCTATTATAAGTATACCTTGACCCCCTAGAGAAATAAAGAGATACCAAACTAAGAACTATAATATCTTAAATTGTGAAGGAGATTCACAGAGTAGGGAGCTTCAAAAATGGATAGGGAATTCTTAGAGGAAGTCATGATCTGTGAAAGGAAGGTGCACTATGAAGGCAAGTTCAGCACTTCATTGGATGTGTTCTTTTAAAAGGCTTGTTAAGCTGTAAAAAATCTCAATGATCAGTGTGATATCTGCGATGGAATCAGAACTGCGATCTTTGGAGCTCTGTGATCTAGTGAGATTTTCGAACCTGTGAGATTGTAGAACCTGTGAGCTTCGTAAAGTAAGTGTGCTTTATGAAAGAGTTTCAAAATTTATTTCCTAGTGTTCAGTGGGAAAGTGATATTCATCTATGGATGAAAGTGGAACTTCAACAAAGAGTATATCTAAAAATGTGGATGTATTCATTAGTGATAATGAAGAGACCTATAGGTCTATAAACTATTATTGAATCTTCTGAAAAGTAGTGGGATCACATCAGTTGAGAGAGTAGTGTGTTTTCAAATTGTTAACCATTGTTAAACTAGAGGGACAATGAGTCCACTTCAAAGTTATAAGTAGTAGTGCACTTTTAGTGTATTTGGTACATGGACACATTGCCAGTGTATCCTCCATTGATGTAGCCCAGTGAGAGTATACCAGGTAAAATTGTTGTGTCTAGTTCATGCTTTAACATTTATTCATACTCTGCAATGATAAGGAGAGAGAATATTGTTTTTTCTCACAATGAAACAAGATCAAAAGGGGGATGTTGGTTTAATCTATCATACCCTGATTCACCCCCTCTCAGGGTATCTACATTAGTCGACCAAAGATAATTTCATTCCCTTAGTAGTCAAGGATCACAACCATGACTATTATAATTGATTTGGTTGAATACACAAACCGTCATTGTATTAATGGTTCAATACCAAGTCCATCATAGTGCAAACAGTCCCCTACTAAATTGGGTTCACTCCTAATTCTAGTCCTATTTTTCTCATGAGATATCCATTGTTAACCAATGCATTAGAGGAATATATAATTATTTTCCTAACCATTATAAAATGAAATTCATATATATGCATTCCATGAGATCATTAAACAATCTCCATATGATAATATGTGAAAAAATGAGTTTTATAAACATTTCATCAATTCATTATAGAATAACCCATAGAAAAGGATTTGTTTTCATAAATATCCTCTCATCCTATTCCTAGTTTTTTTAATAGATAAATAAATTTAAAATTACTAGATCATATCCCCTATAAATTATATGTAACCTCAAAGGATATCATCCTTGATAAAAATTGGCTTTAAAAGATCACTTAGATCATTTCATGAGGAAGATACTCTTGTCACATAGAAATCACATCTTTAGGATCTAAAAATGTTAGAAAAATATCACGGAAAATGTAAAACCCCTATATTTTTATTAAATATTTATCTTTCATCGACTTTATTTCTTTTAGATATTTTTTGAACATAATAGTGAGTTTACACCAATTGGGTAACATTATTAAAATATTATAGGTATGTTATAATGTAGTAGTAAAATTTGATGGAATGAAAATAATAACTAATTTATGAAATAAATATAAAGTTACAAATCCATATTAATGTATTGGTAAGATCATAAAAATGGTCACACAATTTTTTAGTAAAGTCGTTTTATTAATTATAAAATCATTTTTCTTAAAAATAGGTTTTTTCATATATTTATGGATGAATATTCATTTATAGAAGTTATATAATTTTTTTTTAAACATTAAATTATTTTTTGAATTCATAATTTAAAAATTACTTAAATTTTATATTTATAGATTTTTTTGAATATATATTTTTGTTAAATAATAGGAAAAAATTTAATTTTTTTGAAAACTATATTTTATTTTAATGTTTTTACCAGGTAAAATTTTATTTTGGTTTAATTTTATGATTTCAATATTATATATATTTTTTAAATTATCTAATTATGTTTTATAATTTTGATTTTATAAAAGAATTTAATATAAATTATTTTAAATTTAAAATGGATTTTTTCAGAAAAAACTACGTTTCATTATGTTTTACTAATTCTATTTTAAATTAAATTCTAATATTTATATTACATGTATTTTTTAAAAATGATTTCATATATAGAATCATTAGGTTAAAATTTATTAAATATGTCACTTTTATTATAGGACAATATGAATAGTACCATTTGAAATTTTTTGTTACCACGATAAAGGGTAAATCGTATAATTAAGGGTAATAATAAAATGAAAATGATTACAAAATTACACTAACATGTTCCAAATGTTTTTTGTTGATTAATATTCATCCATAATCATTCATGGATTAGTTTTCTGATCATTTACGACCACATGGATGTGATTATGTCATTTATAATATTTTATTTAACGAAAAGTCAATGATATTGCATTCATGTTTTTAATAAATATATCCATTTTAATAATTGGTTATAAAGAACATTTGTTCAACTATAAATATTATTTTAAAATCAAAAGGTTATACCTTCATCCTATTTATTTATTTCTAATTTTTATGAATTGTATAATGAACCGAAATTCATACACAATTCGGATTCAATAACTATAAAATTAAAGAAGAAATTAAATATATGCTTTAAAAATATAAAATGTAAGTTAATTTTATATATTTAAGGTAATACACATATTCTATAAATTAAATTAACATTTTATGCTTATTAAAAAATAGTTTGTATTGATTTTAAATGTTTTTATGGTGTTATTAAATTTCAATGTTGTGAACTCTATCAAAATTGAAAATAATAATACTAACTGGGATTAGTAATTTATTTATTTATTTAATAATAAAAAATCCATAAAAAATAAATTTTTTTATTATATGGTCTAGAAAAACTTTAATCATAAATTTATGGTCTAATTAACACCATATTTTTTGAAAATTAATAATTTTTAATATTGAATATTATGTTACTATAGTAAAAAAAATTGGTCAACTAAGGGTTACAATAACTTAAAAGGATTAAAATAGCACGAAACTAAGAATAAAATAATTTTTTTGTTGATATTAAATAAATATATTATATTTTATTCAATTACATGTAAATTAAAAGTAATTTTGATAGAAAATAAATTTCTCATAATTTAATCTTATCATAAATTCTTAATGTGCACATCACCTATAATATCAACGGGAGCCTCCTCCATCAATTATATTAAGAAAATATGATACTTACATATAAAAAAACCTAAAAATTTATATTTTCAACATCCTTGTACACGTTCTAGTGGTCTTTCTATTCTCAAAAGACCAACAATATAGCTCTTTACATGAGATCTAAAAGGGATGTTTCAAAGAAGAGGTAATATTTCTAAATGATCACTATCCTTTTCTAATTTCTATTACATACACTAATCTTATTTTTTTTATAATAAAATATTAAATTCAGTATACAAATTATTTTTAAGTTTAATAATTGTTATTAAAACACCATTAAACGCCCTCTTTCCCATCAAATAGGAAGTGAATGTATCGCTCGTGTGTACGTACGACTTACCATCACCATGGAGCGCCGTAATTCAATTTTCATCACCATATTTAATGATTTTTATTATAATTGGTTTAATGAATACATATGATATATATGTTATATGAATTATTTTGGAAATATGTATTATTATATACCTTTATATCATTCCATAAATCAAAAAATGAAAACAATGTTCTTGTATACATATGACATACCATCTCAATTAATAGATTAATTATTTTATTTTTCTCCACATTATATGAATGATTATTATTATGTGAATAAATAATATATATTATTTTTTTAACAATATTAACATTTTGTGAATAAAGATTCTAAATATCATAGTATAATGACCAAGACTTATGAACTAAAACAAGCTTGGAAAATGAAGCAATTATCACATATAATAATTATTTTAATAAAAAATTATTAATTAATAGTATGATATAATTTAGTTTATTGAATAAATTGGTCATAAATATATAATTATTATATTTGATGTTTGAATGTGAATGAATCAGGAAAAACATTAGGTAAGGGTTTATTTCCAAATCACAAAATTATTTGAGATTGTATCCACTGAAGAATATTTCAATTAAATGTCCGTGTTTTCATAAAATGATTTCAAAAAGATTTTTTATAAAATCTAATAAATATTTAGTTAATTTTACAATTTTTTTATATTTTAAAAAACAATTCAAATGAATAGTGTTATCATTTTCATAAAACAGTACATGATGTATTTCTAGACAAAAAATGACAGAATTGTGTTTTTAAATTATATTGAAAGAGAAGCTTTTCCAAATATCATGAATACATATTTTTCTGAATATTAATATAAGATCTTCTATTTTTATTTTCAATGAAAATTTATTCCTTTGTAATTTCATGACTTTAAAAATATAGAAAACATATTTTCCTTAATAATTAATTCTAATGATCATTCAAAATAATTTTTCCTCAAAGAAAACATTATTTGATGTTACATATTATTTAATGGAAATAAGATCCAAGGATACCATATTTATTCATTATCTAGATGTTTTTTTATTATGGGATGATTTTTTGGAATCTCATTACTTTTCCACGTGTTAAGAAATGATGAAATGTTTTGGAATCCCATTTCATTTTAATGGTTCTGATATAATGACATATTTATGTTCTTGTGGCCCAAATATATTTGGTTTTCATTTTGTGATTGGTGGGACCCAAATGTACCTATAATGAATAGGGTAAATTTTCATATCTTCTGACAATTATAGGACTAGTATGGTTATTTAACCTAGTTCAATATGATTGGGAAGGAAAATATTGTGAACATAATTTAGTAAGATGGGACAGGAATGGGGAATCGACATAGTTTAGTATGAGATATTGACTAGTATGATGGTCTTAGAAGTGATCATTTAATAATAAGGAAATTATCTCTTATTATTATGTGTTTCCCCTAAATTATATGTCTTATTGAAATATTATACTACCATGTCTCATTTTTTTTATTTCATTATGATTCATACGTTCTGAACTGTCACAATTTATTCCATCATTCATAATTATTATCTTTGATATGCAGGGTATAATTTCCAAATGTTCTTTTCTTGTTCCCAAACCCTTATAAACTTAATATTCTAGTGGAATAATTTATATCTCCCTTGTTTACCCTTACTGAGCATCTTATGTTACATTTCATTTGATTCTTTCCCTAGGTTATGAAGAACGATATTAATAATGATATGTCAAAAAGGGTTTTAGTTATAAAGGAAATAAGAGGCAGACAATGTAGATATTTTATGAAACAATTTTTTATGATTCCATGTTTTCAATGACACTAGTATTATACTATTTTTACACAGATTTATTATTATTGTTTTTAGTATTTTTTTATTAATATAAAAATACATCACAGGGGGAGAAATGAGTGCATCCTGATATCATCCCCAATAAAAAAATCCCCTCTTTGTAGTGGAAGGGTGCATGAGGTACAAAACCCCATGAGGGGTAGTCATGGAATGAATTGGTAGCCAAGTGGTTAGCTACACTCTTACCATCACGCCGCACATAGTGGATCTCAATTTCATTGTCGAGGAGAGACTTTCACTTATGTATAAAATATGTGATTATCCACAAAGAAGACTATATACCATCGAGGGAGCTCCAAATGAATTTGTAGTCTGTTTCTAAATTAGACATATTAATATTCATGGAGATGTACAGAATAAGTCCATTGATCATATCCATCGCCACATCCATGAGTGAGTCACTAGCCCCATAAAAGCCCAAAAGATGAAGAGAGCAGATCCATAAACATCACTAACCACACTGACCCCTACATGCTTCCTTGCCTGCATGGACCATATATATTAAGCTTGAGGCCATTGGTGGGAGGGAAACAATGTACCTAGTTGCCTGACATCATGAGCCTGGGAGGAGTATAATATATATTCATAGGGAGGTAACACCTAAGGCAAGGTGCCTCGTCTTTGTGCTTTATAAGACATTCTAGATTAGTCACAAGAAACGTGTCCCATATAATAGAATCCATAGATGATAATTTGGGGCCATTATGATTTGAAATAAATATTCTTCTATAAATATGTAATATATGTGTATCAAAATTATTATCTATTAGAGTTTCTATTAACTCCAGGTTAAGTTAACCATTGGAAACTATGATGGTAAAACAGTAGTAAGATCCCAATGGATAATTCAATATATAAGTTACAATCCTATTTTTTTGATAACGAACATGAATAACATTGGATCAATCCTACGATCTCATAGATTGAAATTTTTTTCATAACTTTCCCGGATTTTGTGGTTTTCTCACTATGATTAGGGTTGCTAAAACAATTCTTTTTATTTTTCTTCAATTTCTATAATGAGAAGGAACACCGTTAATTTTTAATACAAAGGGAAATGAAATTATTTCAAAACTATGAAACAAAATTTTATGGTATATAGAAATAGAAATATTATTTCAATTCTCAAACAACTTTCTCATGATATGAATTATGATTTACTACCTAATGAGAAAATGGGGAACAACATTCAATTGAGTACTTTATAAGGCAACATCCACCTTATTTCATTGGGTTATCTGATCCCCTATAAGATGATGAATAGATCAACACAAATCAAAAATATTTTCTCATCTATAATGTTTAGAATAAGATATATTTATTTTGGTTTCCGATAATTTGGATGGTGAAGAAAATCAATGATAGAATTTCACTATGAATATGAAGCAATATGATGAAATTGACTCCATGAAATGGGATGAGTTCAAGAACATATTTTAAATAATTACATTCCTTGTATTCATCAAATTATAATAGATATGTAATTCCATTAGATAAATAATAAAATAAGATAAATTCTTGGGAACCTATATAAATAATTTATAAGGCTTTCAATGTATGATTATGTAATTATCATCCAACATAAAAGTAAGATTGATTGATTGTTTAGTTGATTAAAAAAATTCTCTAAATTTCTTTCTCCATAAGAGACTCTTATAGCTGTGAATAAATTGATTGATATTCCAACAATGTGGAAATATAGGATGGAGTTACGTATCAATCTTACAATTTTGATAATAAAAGGAATATGCAGACCAAAGTAAAATCAAAAATCCCTGGAGAAAAAATATTTTATTTCATTTAAGATCAATGTCATGGAAGAATGCAGGATGAAATTTTATTAAGGGAACTACTAAATGATTTTAGAATATAAGGGAAGGTCATCAGGAAACTAATTGATAAAGTTATGTGAAGACGTTAACTAATGATTCGAATAGAGATAATGTTGCAAAGAATGAACCTATGACACATCAATACATCAAGTGTAAGGAAAATTAGAATTATGATAATCAGTTTCTAATCCAATGGCTAATACTAATGATGTACGTTAGAATCCTCTTAAATGAAAAGACAAAGGGAAATCTCATTTGATCACTATTGGTGATCTAGAGTATTACAACGAAGTGATGGAAGGTACACTTATCATCAATTCAAAATTAACTATTGTCGTTTTTTTGTATCCACCCACTCATTCATTTCTAAATAATTTTATAATTTTCTGACTATATCACCTTAGTAATTAGATGTTGAGTTTTTGGTGATAACTCTTATTGAAAAAACCATCACATATCATGTTTATGATTCATCTCCTATAGAATTGTTTGGTAATTTACTCCTAAAAAATCAATTAATCCTTAGTTTATTTAAATTTTATCTGAATCGTGGCTGGAATTTCCTTTCTCAATAGATATTTTATATAAATATTTTTGGAAGAGAAGTCACATTTCAGTTTTGAAATGATCTTATGTTCATCTATTAATGTAAGGATGTATATGAATGTCCAATTGAAATTACACTCATCATGTCTATATTAGTTTCTATAAAGGAATATTTTCCATAACATATGTTTGGGGAGAAACACAAAATTAAAGATACATATATTATTCATGAGTTTATTGATATATTTATGGAAAAAATTTTAGATCATACATAGAATCATGATGTTGGATTTAAATAGAACTCTAACCTAGTGATATTATTATTTAAAACTCTCTATATATAATGGACCAAATCAAATTGATGTAATTTAAGAAGAAACTCAAGCATAATATCGATAACATATATTTACACCCTTGTGCATCACATTGGGGTTAAAACGATCTCTTTCTTAAAAATAAAGATAGATAAATGTGAATTTTCATTTATTATCAAGAATATAACTATATTATATTCAAGAAAAAGTATCCCTTTACTTGTATCGAGGGATCATTTGATCAACTATACAGATTTCAATACTTTTCAATGATTTATATTCATTTTTCATTTCATCAATTGTATATCATAAAGTAATATATAGGCAATACATCATTCTATACAGGGTATGGAAACTTTGAATTTATTACTGTTCCTTTCGGTCATAATAATTCCCCTCAAAGCTTCATGGATTTAATGAATAGTGTTTTAGAGGCAATCATGATCATTTTTTGGTAGTTTGAATATATGATATAATTATATATTCAATGATTAAGGAAGAACACTATGATCAATTGTGGATTTTCTTACCGAAGATGAGAAATGAGATTATTAAAAAAATATTTACCAAGTGAAAATTTTGGCATTAGAATGTTCCATTTTTTTGGGAAATATAATCTGAATAGAGGTAATATCTATGTGTTTGTCGAAGATATATGTTATTGAAAATGGGCATATTCCAATAATAGTGACTGAAATTCGAATTTTTCATGGTTTGTCTCGTTATTATTGTCACATTATTTAGAATTTATCTTGAATTTATAATCAACTCACCTTGTTTACTTGGAAGTGTTCAATGTTCATTTGAATGAATGAATGTGAAGAAAATTTTTACAGAACCAAATAGATGTTTAGTTACTTCCCATGTTAATACATTACCATGTAGTAGAGAAGGGTATGTGATCTATAATGATGAATCTAAGAATTTATTGGGGTGTGTTCTCTCGTAAAATTACATAGTTATAGCTTATACGTCATGTAAAATGAAGGCTCATGTTTAAAATTACCCAACTCGTGATTTGGAGTTAGTTGAGGTAATATTTCATTAATGATATGTCAACATTATATTTATGATTAAATGTGTGATACATATACCAATAAAAAATTTTATAGTATATATTAAAAAAATGTGTTAAATATGCTCCAATGAAGATGGTTCATGTTGATAAAATATTATAACTTCTCAAAACATTACAAATATAGGAAAGATAACAAGGTGGAAGATTATATGAATCGAAAGGGCCATGTCATCATATTAATGATTAGGATCCCAAATGACCTAATAATTATGTATTTGAAAAGTATGGATTGGGAAATCTCAATTGAAGGGTAGTTATATTATATTTCTCAAATGAATTATCATCTATCTATATAAGTGAATATTATCGAGGTGCAGATGGAAGATGTAAATCAATAAAATAATGTGAGAAATTCTATGTAGTTGAACATTGATTATGATGGGATAATTAAGTTCATTAAATGTGTTCATTTCTCTCCTATAACATATATTAATAAGGACATATTAAATTATGCTCATAGTTCATCATTCTCTATTCATATTAGAAGAAAAAATTTGTATAAATAATTGAAAGAGTATTTCTAGTGTGATTTTATTAAATTAAACGTCCATTGTATTTTTCCCATTGATTTATATAAAATTATGTTAATGATATGATGTGGATGTACAAGGGGATGTAACAACCAATACCCAAACCACAATGTTAATGGGAAAACATAACAAAAGAAATTATCACCAGACTCCCAAGAACATCTAATGTGAATAATGCTATATGTATAATTTTTGACCTCCTAACGAAGTCAGTACACTTCATTTCAATCAGATAATATTTTTCTCTTCATCCTATTTATATAATATATATTATGTAAGTGGAAATATTTCACAAAGTACCACATTGCATTATATCTGATCAGGATTCAAGGATTACCTCAATGTTCAAAAAAAGACTTTAGGAGACTCTAGATATAGAGATAATTAGTATAGTACATATCATACCCATATATATGGTAATTTTGAGAGAACCATTAAAAATCTAGAAGACATATTTAGAGCATTATATATGGATTTAAGATAATTCTTTTATCAGTTCCTATCATTGGAATTATTTTAATCCAATAATATTTTTCACTTTAATATTCATATAAATCCATTTGAAGACCTATATGTAAGGGAATAATTCCTCCAACATGATGGAATATTCTTAGGTAATGAAATATATTTGGATCTAATCTAGTTATGTGAATGGAAGAGAATGTTAGATTAATTTAATAGCACATAATATTTTCTCCTAGAAGACACAAAAATTATGTTGACAATCGATTGAAATACCGAGAGTTTGATGGGGGTGAAAATTTATTTATATGAATATATCTTAGTTTGAGAGTAATTAGATTTGGAATAATGGAAAATCTAATTCCTAGGTATATCGGTCCATTATAAATTCTTGATCGTATCGAGATGGTAGATTATCGATTGGTGATTCCCTCGAATCTCTCTAGAATTTATTATTTGTTCTATGTGTCTCTTTGGATAAAGAACATGACTGATAAAAAAATATACTAAAAATAGATGTAATACTAATTGATAAATATATTTATTATGAAGGAAAAATAGTATAAATATTATATCGTAAAAAATTTCCTACAAAACAAGACCACTTTTGTGGTTAATGTTTTTTGGGTGAAACTGCCCATTTGAGGAAGCCAGATGTGAACATGATGATGTAATAAAGAAGAGGTATCCTCATATATTTTTATATGAGGGAATAATTTTGAGGGAGACATTAATTTTAATTGGGGTATAATATAACAACTTGATATTTTTATGAAATATTTATCCTTAAATAATTTTACATCTTTGATAGCTTGTGTTTCATGCAATAACGATTTTAATCGGATCACATAACATTATTAAAATATTATGTTTTTATTATAACATAGACATTTAGTTATTGAATATGAATAGTAATAAATAATATATGAAATAAATATAAATTCCCAACTCAAAATGAAGTTTCTGGTATATTCTTATAAAATGATGACATGATTTTTTTGAAAAGTCATTTTATTCATCAAAAATACAGTTTTCTTTAAAAAATATTTTCATATTTTTAAGAGTGAATATTAATTTAGATAAGTAATTTAATATTTGTTATAAAAAATAAAATTCTTATTTTAATTTATAATTTCTAAATTATATTCAAATTATTTTTTATAATTTTTTAAAAACAATTATTTTTTATGAAATAGTGAAAAACACTGATTTGTATTTAAAATAATTGAGTTATTTATTAGGTGATTTTTTATTTAATATATTATAAAAACATTTTACATTTAATTGTGAATTTTTCCATAAAAACTGTTATTCATTACATTTTACCTGATTTATTATATTTTAAATTATAAAACTCTTATGTTTTGAATTTCAGAAAATTTATTTCATATTTATAATTATTAGGTATATATTTAGAAAATATTTCCCTTTTATTTTTCAACAATATTAATTGTAAACATACAAATTTTTTACCATGGAAAATAGTAAATCATGTAATTAGAAGGAAAAAATAAAATGATATGGATTTAAAAATATACCTAACTCAACAAAAAATATTATTGGAATTATATAATTTATAATTAATTATTCAAGGTTTTTTATATTACCATTTATGTCCACATGTAATAAATTATTACCTTTATAATATTTTATATAATGAAATGTCCAAGATATAGTATTCATGTTTTTCATAACTATGATATTTATAAATTAGGTGATAGAGAAGATATGTTATATTATAAATATTATTTTTAACTATAAAAGATATATATTTATCATTTTAATTTATTTATAATTTTTAGAAATTATATTATCATCAATAATTCATACAAAACACTGATGGAGTAATTATTCAACTCATTGAAAATTCAAAAGAAATGATATTTATAATAATAAAAGTTACATAATTTGAGATATTTATGGTGATTGCAAAAATCACTAGATTAAATTGACATCTAAGGTAGATAATAAAATGTTTTTTTACATTTAAAATATTTCTTGTTATTTTTAGAATTTAAAGTGGGGAATAATATCAAAATAGGAAATAATTATATTTTCTGGCATTAATATTCTATTAAATTATATAAAAATATTAAAAAAAAATCAATTATATTACTATATTTCCTCAAATATGATAAATGTTTCCTTTACTGTCTAATTAAATATATATAACTTAAGAAAACAACTTTTTAATATTGTAAAAGTTGTTACCGTAGTTGAAATTAATGTAGGGTAAATAAGGGTTATTAAAAATGATATGGTTTGAAATAACACAAAAAAAGAGTAAAAGATATTGGTTGATTATACTAAAACATTATATTTTTATATCTTTTAATTCTTTCCCATTTACTGTTATTTTCATGGAAAATTATTTTATTATGATTTAATCATTTTAAAAACATAAAAAGCACCCCTCACATCAATTGTAAATAGGATCCTAATCCCTCATATATTGACACCACATATGAGCCTTCTAGATCAATAATACCCTATCCATTTCTCTTATAATCTTTTCTAGAAATATTATAGAGGTAATGGTTTTCACAAAAGACAAATACTTGGGATATTTAGAGAAGATCTAATAGAAACGTTTCAAAACAAGATGTGATCACACTAATGGATCACATCCTTTTTCTATGATTTCTTACCTCTTATATCTCTATTACATATGTATTTAAATAAAAAATTCATTATATGAAATATTCCTAAATTTTATTATAAATTTGAAAACCCCATTATACCCCCTATTAACAACCCAACAAGAAGTACATGAATTTTTTGTGCGTACATTTGGCTTACCATCTCCACATTAGGATACAATTATGTTTTCACTACCATATTTTATGAACGGGTATTATGATTGTTTTAATTAATATATATGATATATATGATATAATAATAATTCATTAAAATAATAATTATTATTTTTCATTCTTTCTTTCCATAAATCCAAAAACAAAAACAATATTCATGCATACATATGTTATAATGCCTCCATGAATGGTGTAATTCATTTTTATATCATTAAATTCAATAAATGATTATAAATTAGTATATAATTATTATATTTTTTAAACCATTATTAAAATTATATAATTGTTGAGATCGAGGATAAAATAATATTTTCCAGGACTACAGAACTAAAATGTGCTTGGATAATGATGTAATTATAACTTATAATATTTATTTTAATAAAAAATCTTAATAAAACAATGATGAAATGTTATAAGTAAAAAATACATGGAATGATAGAATTATGGTTATGAATAAAATTTATAATAAATATATATATTTATTATACATGAGTTTGAAATTGAATGAATAAATGAAATACATGACGTAAGATTTTATTACAAATTCTCAATATTATTCTAGATTCTATCAATTGTGTAATATTTCTCTTATATGTACATGTTTTATAAAAAATTTAAAATGTTTTTTAATATGGTCTTATTAATTTTTAAATTTATTCGTACCCATGTATTAATTTTTAGAAAATGGTATTAATGGAATATTTTCATCATCTTCAAAAAAGGTACTTTTTCACTTTTTTGAAAAAAACAAGAATGAATTGTTATTTAAATTATATATAATGAGAATTTTTTTTTCATCCTGATGAATTAATTTTTTTAATCATCCAATAAAATATTATATGGTTATTTTCAATAAAATGGTTTCCACTGTAAAAACATGACATTTCAAAAAATATTCAATATAGAATGTATATTTTAATGAAGAATTAATTCAAGTGATCCAAAAAAATGTTTATCCATATAAGGAAAAATTATTTGAAGTTACTTTTTATTTACATGGGATATGATCCATTGATTATATTCTAATTATTTCACTAGAAGGTTTATTTTTATTACGGCAGGATATATATGAATCTCATTACCTTTCCATGTGTTATGAAATTATGAATTGTTTTTGAAACACATTAATTTTTAGTAGTCATGATATGACAATTACTTATGATCTTGTGGAAGACATAGTTATGTTTTTAATTATTTAATTTTTGGTACCAATATCTCCTTCTAATTAATTTGGTTACTAATTATATCATAGGAGAAATAGAGTACTACAATGGAGATAAAAATATGTTTAGTAATACAAGGATGGAAGTAGGGGTGAATGTTGTTCAATAAGACAGGGTGGTAACAAGGAGTAAACCATGTTTACTACATGAAATATCTCTCTAGATGATATTATAAGTGATCCCAAACTAATAACTAAATTATTTTATTTGTTTATGTATGTTCTATAAATTCCATATCTTATACCAATATTATTATTTTGTATATCATGTTCTTCGATTTCAGAATGATTCATGTCTTATTAACTACCAATATTTATTTCATCATTCAATATTATGATCTCTGATATGTCTGTTAAAATTTAAAAATTTCATTCCCATATTCTTATACAATTATTATCATATTATTCTAATGAAATCATTGTTATCTCCCTTGTTTACCATCACTGAGCATCTGGTATCATCCTTTATTATGTTTCCTTTCATGATATTTTTAGAAAAGGTATTAATTATGATTTGTAAAAAAGTGTTCTAGTTATGAAGGAAATAATAGGGAGATGATGATGTTTTTTTATAAACTAGTTTTTATGATTCCGTGTTTCGAAAGACACTATACATATAGGGTTCTTCCATGGATTTTTTATGTAATATAACTAATATCAAACTAAAAATATGTAATATCTATGTATGAAAATCATGGGACCTTATAGAAAACATTTTCATTAAAATGAACATTGAAAATTTATAACGTTTCAATGTATTGATTTTAGAAAAAGTTAGGAGACTTTGTGGATGACATATATTTTAAAATAAATTATTCTTTTCATACCATTGTAAAAAATAAAAAAAGTTCATTATTTTGGAAAATTAAAAAAATATTAACATTTAACCATTTTGTATAAATTAAATAATCATCAAATATTTCATTATAAAAACCTTACTTTATTATTGATGACATTATTAAAAATATTTTTATAAAACATGTATATGGATGGAAAAATGATTTTCATCAAAGAGGGAAATAATGTCATTTTTTCTAAAATAATTATTTCAATTTCATGAGAATTTAATGTGATGGAATTGAAAATAAAACATGTATTTTCCATAAATGACCATATTAAAATTAAATTCATTAGTTTTATGAGAGTTATAGCATAATATTTCTTCTTCATAAATTTAATAAAAAACAATCCAAATAATGATTGACATTGAAACAGAAAATGTTTCTAGGATTGAAAAAACATCATAAAATAAAATTTATATATTTTTTCTATAATTTTAAATCTTATATTATTTTATTAATCCCTATGTTATTTATTTTTTACATTTACTATGTTGAGAAATATTCGAATAATAAAAGATTAATAATGACACGATGAAACTAAAAAATTTACTATAGAATAATTTTAAGCCATATTAGATTCACAAGTATGAATAGATTTTTTGAATTAATTTTAAATTGTTTAATGAAATCTTATTTACTATAAAATTCAATTAATTCCAATTTTTGAACTATTATTTTATTTTTCATTAACGACTTCAAGGAATTCATTAACATAGAATATAATCCTTTTATACCATATGAATACTTTTTATTTATCTAAAATGTTCATGTACATCTATAAATCTATCAAATTATATTTCTTTTTATATCATTAAAATCATGTGTTATTAGTTTTTTTATTAATTTCATAAAGAGTGTGTTCGCATTGCATAAATAATTAAGGTAGTTAAATAATTACAAAAATTAGTAGTATATTTACACTATAAAATTAATTTCATTTTTCTTAATATATAAAATCATATTACTTCATAACATTCATTTATCCCTATGTGAACACTTAATATATAATTAAGACTAAGAGAGTGACATTTTGTAACATTTTTTCCCATATATATTTTATAGGCAATTTTCAAAGAATTTTTTATCTTAAATAATTACAATAAGATCTTATGGTGATAGGGTAAAAAAACTTCATCCAATAATCATTTAGATGAACGAAATGTGACCATAAAAGTTAGTTTTTACATATTTTTACCTGATTTAGCATTTACTGAGGGGTTAAATTTTACATAGTTTCTATTCATAAATGCTAAAAATAAATTGGTTAAATTTTCCAAATTTAAAAATTTTGATTTCAATTATAGAATCCATTTTTGAAAATTAAATTCCAATAATTAGTAAAAATTTGTTTTAATATAAATTTGAAAAACATGAAGAAAATGGGGTTTAATTCATTTTTTGGCATTAAACTATATTCATTAATTTCCCATGCCTAAAAAAATATTCGACTAATGTTATAAAAATTATTGAATATATATTATAAAATTTTCATTGAAGCCATTAATTAATAGTTATTTAATTATTTTATTAACATAAAAAATACATTTTCATACAAAAATAGTTGCAAGATAACATGCATTTTACATTCAATGGTTTTATATTTATCTATAATTAATTCATATCTAATTAATTAATATTTTATATGTGTAAATCATATTTTTTATTATAATTAATTTAGTCACATTAATATATTCCAATACAAAGGATATAATATAACTATAACATAAAAAATTTAATATTATAACTTCTTTGATTTAAACTCTATGTTATATGTATCAAAAGATATTCAAGAGAAATATTTCCTAAAATCTCAAGGATTTAAATTATAAACCCTTAAAATTATAATTCAACATATAAAATTCAATACTCTGGTATAATATATTTATTATATCTTTATTTTATCACATCTCTAGTTTCCCATATAGCTTCTTCAAATGTTTTATTTCTATAGATAACTTTTACAAGGTGAGTGGTCTTGTTTCATAGAGATTTTATCCCTATGATTCAATATTTCTACCGATTCATCCTTATAGGAAATATCATTCTCTAATTGTTCATCCTCTAATTTAATTACATGATTATGGTCAACTATGTTTTTCCTTGAGAGATACGCAATCAACACATCGTGATATTGAGAGAGGATTAGTGGAAGTGCTAATGGATAATATAATTTCCTGAATTCATCTACAATTTTAAAAGGAAAAATATACCATGGGATCATCCATCCATTCATTATCATTATTATAACCTTCTTTCAAGAAGAAAATCATAGAGATAACTTCTCACTAACATCAAATTCCATGTCACACTAATGATTTTAATCATAATGTTGCTATTGACTATACGTTTATTTGTTATGTTGTCAAATAGATATAATTTCCCCGTCTATTTCTTCATATTGATAATTTATAAAATTATTTCTTCATCAATATTAATCCTAGTACATTAGATTTATATACTTTTTTCTATCAAGTCATTCATAAGGATTTATCTAAATTCTTTTTTGAAATCTATTATTGTAGAAAAATATACAAAAAGAAGGTGTTGATCCAGATAACCTTTAATATCCATAGAAATATATCTAAAAAACTTATATCATCATTGAATGGTAATATTTCAATGATGGTATTCTTGAGGTTCAGGCATCATACTAAAACTTATCCCATTATCCACGTCTTGCTAACAAATATTCTAGAACATCGAGGTAAAAATCCCATCCCGATCAGAAACAATAGAATTTGGTACTCCACATAACATTAATACTTAATGTTTTATCTTGATAGGATGATAAATATAGAAATATTATTTAATATCAATGAACTAGGATGGATTTTTATAAATATCAATTACATCCTAAATAACATTATGGGTTTTAGATATTTGTCGGGGTTTGACCAAAATTTGATGATGACATTCTCCAATTTTCATTATTGTATGGGTAATAGTTGTTATATCCCCTTACAATTCATTCTTTAAATGATAAATTGTTGAAAAAATATGAAATGAGATGCATATTAGAAATATATATTTTTATGTTGTCCCACTAGATATACTCTTTTCGATCTCTAAAAATATTGATACTTCTAGGATGAATAGAGAATGATGAACTATGAGCATCATCCAAAAACTGATTCTCCAAATATGGTATGGAAAGAAAACATAAAGGGTTCCTAAAATTTTTAATTCCCTCACAATCAAGGTAAAACTATGAAATATTTCCCACATTATTCTATATCACCCCATCTTAATTCAATGACACGTTTTAATTTTTATGGAAAGATGTTTGAAAAAAAAATTTATAAAGAAAACTATTATCCCATTCCTAGAAGACTTTGAGATACATCATCTAAAAATATTGAGATATTGAATCTTTTCTAATCCTCATCATAAAAAATAGAGCACGTTCCTTTCAAATCAATGCATATTCCACCTTATTCTCTTTCCCAGGGTGGTAGTGTATTCTACAATAATAATCTCTACTCATCTTAAACAATCTTATCTATTTCATATTCAAACCATTTTGTGTCAAAATGTACATTATTATTTTATGATTAATATATATATATATATATGTATGTATATATATTATATGTAAATATAGTTAATACATTTCCTTAATTAACAAATTAACATATCTAACTCTAATTCGTGGGTTGATTAACTTTTCTCATGAACCATTAATTTGAATGTGGTATATGCTTTCATTATATTTTATTAATGAGAATTAAACCTAGTTAATTTATCAATCCCCCAATGTATAATAATTACCTTTCTCCCCTAAAGGGTAATTTAAGTACATGTTTACTGGTTAACAAACTATTCAGTTCCATTAAATTGTATTCATATTCCTCAGTCTAAAGTAGCATAGCTCTCTTCCATGTTATCTTTGGGAGGGGATTATATAGTCATGCAAAATTCTCCCCATAGCACTGATAAAATCCACCCAAACCCTGAAATATAAGGATCTCAGTTATGTTGGTCAGTCTTGCCTACATTTAATAACATTTTACTTTGATGGATTTACCGATATACCATTACAAGGCATTGTATGGCCGAATAATTAAAACATCCAAAGGGAAAAATATCACTAGGTAATTTTTTCATAAATATTTTTCATCCTCAAGTTTGTCAGCCCAAATATAAAATTATCTTCATCATCATACACTCTCAATGAATATACATTAATATCGTCTATAATTACAACTAAAAGATGATTAATAAAATCTCTAAAGAATATATTAATTCAATTTAGTAAGATAATATAGGCATTAGTATGTAAAAATAAAATAAATATAAATTAATATTATTCATACATTTTAGAGAATAATATTAGTGGTATATCCCAGTATTTACCTTAAATTGATGATATTTTTAATTAATTTAATTTATATAATAATTTTGAGATCATCATATTTGATCATAGAAGTCATTAATATAGTGTTTAAGATACTTATTCTCGACCATGTTTATGATATGTTATAGACAATAAATATAGATTCATATTGGTCCATCATTATATTTAACAATATAATAGGTGTAACTAATGTGGATGAACATGGATGAATGAATCCCATTTCAGGATTCCCATAGAGTTTATTTTTTAGTTCATGAAATACAATTAGTTTCATTATATATTTTGTTTATCAGAGACGTGTAGAACCGGGTTTTATATCTATCATAAACTGAACAACAATACTTAGTGGAAGACCAAAAATTTCATAAAAAATACATCACAAAACCCAAATACAATAGGAATATCTTTTATGATTATTTTATTTCTAAACCATCTAAGATAAACACCCCTTTTTAATAGGAATCACGACTGATATATTGTATATTCTTTCCATCAGAATATCTTATTTATCTATTTAGAAATATATAATTATAGGTTGGTATATAATATAAATAATGACTTCCCTTCCTTCAAAATTGACGCGTGATTTATTTAACTAAATTTAATCATTGTCAAAAAAAATCAAATATAACCTTATGCTGCAAAATATGATTTTTAAGAAGCACATTCTAATAAACATAAATTAGATGAAAATCATAGAAATGTGATGTGATCATTATAATATTTGGTGTTTTCACTAATAATTAATAATATAATCATTTATGTGATACTACGATACCCTTAAAAAATTAGTTATTTATAAATGAGTTGGTATATCTAGAGTAAAATAATATATTAATAGTTTTAGAGTAGATGTTTAATGATTCTTCCTCCGCATTTTTATCATAATCCACATTTCCAATAGTGATCACAAGATATTTCTTTATTTTATATCATATTTATAATTTTTTATGTTGAATGTCTTCATTAACCTTTATATTATAGATTTGGTAGGCATAATTCCCATACTCCATTTATTTTTAACATTTGAGTGTGGTTGGTGAACTATGTGGTTGTTTTTCATTATAACTTTCATTGAATGATATTTTCACATTACTTCTCCATTATATTTCCTAATGATAATCCATTCCAAGCAAAAAAAAAATTATTAATTCCCTTATTAAATCATTCATCTTGTTTCTTTCCACATATTGAGCATATCAGAATGCCCATATTCTGTTTCCCTTAATTTTTTGAGTTTAATTTTAATTCCATGTTTCTTTTCATATCAAAACTATGGTACGACTAGTTAAATATAATATTTATTTCCACCATTATAGTGAATAAATACATTTATTCATATCTGTTGAAATATCTTTTGTATAACACCCTTTAGAGACATGGTTTCAATAACCAAATAATTAATTAAGCTCATATTCAGGTAGGTTGATAATAGAAGAAAAAAATCCCACAAGTCCTTTGAAATTTTCCACATAAGTACCAATAGATTCCACATCCTTTTAGATTATATCAATGAAATACTCCTCCATTTTAAAAGGAATAATATGATGAATGTAATTATTGAAAAATATACTCTTAAAGTCATCACACATCATGGTGTAAATTTATTTATGTTCACAAATATTCTTCATAATATTCCTTTATTGATCCACTTCAACATCAAAATAATAGATATCATAATTGAAATTTTCATGTTCTAAATACTTTTTATGGGAATATATATTTTTAGTAGTACTGAGCCATTTCTGAATGGCTTTTAGATCAACAAAAATATTAAAATAAGGTTGACATTTCCTCTTGAGGAATTCAGTAGAATGTTGTTCCAAACATTTATCATATATGAAATCCTCATTATTTATAACTCAAGAATGTTATTTGAGGATTTAAATATGATTTTTTAATTCCAGTACCTTAACATTTAGTTTCTCAAGAGGTCAATAAATGCATTGTCTGTAACATTTAGTATTAAAATTATTCTTTAAGGTTCCATCCATCCAATAAAATGAAAAATATGGTGAGTGAACCATTAATCATTGGGAATCCCACAAATACATGAATAATGATATATTGTATATTTAAACCAAGACACCTTCATTCCAATCTTGAAAAAAAATTTCATAACCATGTTTATTTGTGATCTTTACCAAATCTATAAGATTTTTACCAACTCTTAGTCGTATATCATGGGTTCTTAATAATGTTTTCTCATATATGTTTCTAAAGTAATACTACAACATTGACTGATACCTACTATATCCACCCTTTCATTCCATACATATATTTCACGTCTAATTAGATGAATATTTTTTTCATAACATAAGGATCCATGATATAATCAAATATGTCGAGTAACTTTAGAAACATTGATATGTGTAAAACAACATCATAAGATATATATGGAATCTCCTACATAGTTAATCATGACTATTACCATACATAGATATATCATACTTAGTTCCTTTATTCAAAACCTATGGAATGAAAACACAAGGAAATAGTAATCTAAAATTCTCAGTAAGGGGATTCATGGGAGAGATCAATGTTCACTTGAGAATAACCTTAGCATAAATTTATGGGAATATGGAAATATCTTTTATAAATCATACCATATATATAATATATCATAATAAAGAGTTTTGGAATAAATAATTACAATTCATAAGATATAATTCATATAGGAATCAAAGAAAATGAGTCATAAGATCATAACATTGGAAAACTACATGGAATTGTGCCATATAATTAATAGTTGAAAAACATTTCTATATTAGTAAAGTATCACTGAAATGAATATTTTAGTGGATTTGGTTCACTCCTCAAACTTATAATGTAATAAATGTTCACTCCAAATACTATCATTTTTTACATTGTCCATTAGTGAAATTTTTTCATCCCCCGTTTCAGTACTATTTATTCGGTGATATATGTATCATTACCCAATGAATTATAGGGATATATAATTCCAATCACACCAATCACATAATGAAAATCCTATATTTTTTCTACATATATCATAAAACATTCATCATATCATAACTAATGACAAAAAATGGGTTTTATAAGAATTTGATAAATTCATTAAATCCTAACCAATGAAAAAGGAATGAGTTTCAATATCATCTTTTCATCATAATCATAAACCATTTAGATATATAATTAATTTGGTATCAATAAACTTTATCCATATTAAATATTATGTAACATTAAAATCTGTCACAACAAGTTATAAATGGATTCAAAAGGTCACTTGGAACATTTCTTGATGAAAATAAACTTTTATCCTTGAAATCTTTTATTTAAAATATAACAAAATCTTGAATATTTTGGAAAATATTTTCATTGCAAATTACTATTGAAAAATGTAATAGAAGACTCAAAGTATTCAGTGGACTTAACAATTTAAAATTATCACAATGCCATATAAGATAAAAAAAATCATTCCTTCCATATATTTATTGAAAAGGCCAAAAAGTAAATTTTTTGGAAAATTAAAAGAAGGTTCATTCTGAAAAATATTTTAGAATTTAAATCATGGGTAAAAATTCACATCCAAAAATAAAATTTAAATATTAAAATAATAATGGAAATATTTTTATAAAACATGAATATATAATAAAAACGTTTTCCAGCGAAGAGAGTATTATAGTCAATTTTCATAAAAAAAGGTATTTAATTCTCTTGAGAACATAATGTCATGAAAATATAAGTAAAACATGTATTCTCAAGAAATAAAACGATAATAAGAGATGATATGGGTTTCCAATGATATATAATATAATATTTTATCATTGGAAATGTAATCATATACAATCCTAATAAAGAATGAGATTAAAAAATAAAACAATTACCACATTACTAAAATTTGATTCATTTCATAATGGATAATCTAAAAAGAAACTATAAATATCCTGAAAATAAGGATAATCATTATATTACATTTCAAAGGTATGTATGCACCTAATGAAGGAAGATTGGTTCATAAGATAACATAAGTCCCAAGGAAGATAATATGAGATGATAAACCCTTAACATGAGTTTGAATTTTTCTAAAGCACTCTAGTATTTGGAATAATAAATTTAAATTTATTATAAATATATAATAGAGTAATTTATAAACTTATAATAATATATATTATTCAATTATAGCATTTAAATATATTTTATTATGAATTCTTTATAAAAATCATCATCTATAGGGGTTAACTATTTTGTTCTTCATGAGAAATTCAATTTTCTATATAAAACCCTTTCACATGGATCATGATAAATTTATGTTAATAATGTTAAAAATATTTTTAAAATATATATTCATTATATCAATTATTTTAATTAGTCATAAAATTCTGAAATAGAAAAATGAATTACCCAGTTCCTAGAGACTATTAGTACACATGAACAATGTTTTAACATTTCAATAAGTGGAATAAATGAAATTATAATAATAATTCACCAATATAGAATTATAATTATATTATAAATATTTATTAAATTAATCCTTACTATCCACCATGTATAACATATATTAAAAACAAATCACATTGTGTCATGGAAGTGGTGGTCCACATGTATGTACGAGCAACGTTATCATTTACAAATGGTTTAGAAGCTAATGAGATAGATATTATATTATTCTTTTAGAACTATTATTCTATCATACCTATCATATATAATTATTATTGGAAATGTAATTTCTCCACCATACTCTATAAATATAATGGATTTTGATGCTCACAAATACCAATGTTTTTTTTCAAATGGTGTTACTTTATGTGTATTTAAGGAAATTAATATTCACTAAAATAGTTATTTTGGAATTATATTCATGTAGTTAATTCATACTGAATATTATTTATATGTTTTTTTAATGAATTTAAATATATTTTTAATATACTATTCATACCCGCTGTTGATAAAACATTATATAATGAATAAACCCTATGGTTGGAACATTATATAAAGAATGAACCGAATATTTTTAAAAGTATAAATGGATGAGAAACCCTACATTATCATAATAATTTGGTTAAATAAAATTACATTTTGACAGAACCATATGTTTTTCATGAGAATAATGTTTGGTCAAATAACACCACCTAAGTATGGAATGCTATATTTGAGAAACAAACACTTGATTCATCATCCTTATATTGATGATGAACCTTATGTTGTCAACCATATGTTCGGAAAATGATCGCTACATAGTTAAACCCTATGTTTTCTATTTTTTTATTTTGTGATGGAAACCTATGTTTGTCCATTCAATATCATAGATTTAAATTCATGTTTTTTTCTTATATTTATGCAAGAGTCATGATAGTATTATAAGCCATTTCAGTGATTATTTACGATCGATTCCGAGATTGATATGAATGATTCATAATATAATATTCAATGGAGTAATTCACTCCTGTTTCTAAGGGAGGTGACAACTCCCCTTGAAATTTTTTAATTTTAATATCTATAAACTATTAGGAAATTTTTGTGGATCTAGAATACAAATACAAGATGGTTCTTTCTATATATTATAACTGAATTTATTATAAAAATATATTCTATAAAAATATTTTATTTTGAAATAATATTATCAAATATATGACCATATTCTCATGAATATTTTTTATAGATCAGCTACAATAATTGATAAAATATGTAATTTATAAATGATTCTACACTTTGGAAACAAACGTGTTCAATCTATTACTGTTGAATGATTTTTGCTGCAATTTTTTGAAGACACTTTTCCATTATGATCACATCAGAACTGTTTATTCTTGAATACTTTCATTTATAATGAAAATGATATGTCAACTTTTAGTTGCTTCTACTACAACTATGATGTTCAACCAAAACATTAAAATAAAATTCTTCTATTTTATTAGAGTATCAACTACTTTAACTCAGTTGTGTTGGAGTATCAGTTTCTTATAATGATTTCAACACTTTGCACTCAGTTTTTATTTTTTGGTCACATGATAAGAGGACCATTATTATGACATTCAAAAAGATCTATGAGAGAGTGTTGGTGGAGTGGACTAGGGGGGATATTATTCCTTGAACCACAATTAATTTATTGTGTTTTTTCTTTCTATTTATCTGCTTCTTATACTTTTTATAAAAAAAGATGCTTCTTATCTGTATAAACCACAATGATATTCAAAAGTAATAATCATTTAATAGTATTGAAATGAAACAACTCACCCCCATCTTATGTTACTCTGTATTATTACACTCTAGCAATCGTTATCAAGAGAGAGCTTTTGGATTAAATATATAATAATTTGATGAACATATGGTCTATATAAAGTAAATTTCAATGGATGATCTGAATGAATGAATGACTATGGTTCATTCTCCCTACATTAATGGTGAAAATAATGGATTCAGAAATCTCAAATTATTATCTATATGAAGAATCATGGATAAAAAATATATTCTAAAATCAGTACTTCTTATGTGATTACTAAAAAACCAGAGACTTGGATTGCTAAAACAAACGATGAATATAAAATCAGTTCAATAGAAATGAAATATATTATCTGTATAAATGGTTTATATGAGTATAATAACACATCAAAATTCTTTATTATCCATGAGATTATAGAAAACCATTGCAGTTTAATATGAAGTAATAGACAATATTAGACCGATGAGATATGATACTCCGAAGATAATACGTGACCCCATCAGAATGATTGATGGTGAAAGAATCACATAGATTAATGGATGGTTAATGAAAATCATCAATAATATTATAGCCTTTGGAGATCCTATCAATAACTCAGATCAAGTGTTGAAAGTACTCGGAGTCATACCCTTGAAATGGAATGGAATATCTTATGTTATTCAACCATCATCATCAATCATGAATTTGATAAGGAAATCATTTTTTGGAACACTTATAATCTATGAATACAAAATGACAGTATAATTTCTGGATCAAATTATTGTAGTGAAAATTTAAAATACTGTTGTTAAAGTAACATCATAGAAACATATATGAAATATAAAACAATACGTCAAAACTAAAAATGATTTAGACTCATTATATTTTGAAATATATCTAGCTCAGCTATCCAAGAATTTGAGGATTTTTTAAAAAAATAGTCTTCAAATATACTTCCAAAAGGATGAGAAATAGCATAGGTATGTTTGATTCGATGAATGAAAAAATTGGGTTATATAAGACCTGATTTTCAATGACATTATCTGAGTTTCTGAGAGTTAGTGAATTATTTTATTACATTGGAATGGTCACAAGAAATTGAATCCCAAAGGACTGATTAGTTTTGTAGCCTTGGAAAAATTTTATACAAACATAAGGTTTAAATTACTACTTTAAAAAAAGATAACATTGAAAATCCTTATGAAAAATTCTTATTAACTTTCCTCATTCCTATAAGTCATTCATAATTTACATCTTCACATTTGGGAAAAAAATGAATCATATAAAAGGGGTGAGAAAAAATTCATAGTAAGGGTAAATAATTCAGTAGAAGATATCAAAATAAAAATAACATTTTAAGGAAACATTTATAATAAAAACGCAATCCTTTTAAACAAAATATTTAATATAATATGGAAGGAAAAATAAAATATTACCATATAAACATCGACATGGATATTATGCTAGTCGAATAATCACATATAATAACAGATTTCATAAAGATGGAATACATAATGTGGGACATCTTAAACATACTGTCGAGGGTTGATCAAGACAACATACATAATTAGGTAAAACATTACACAAAACCCAATCAAAATTGTCTCTTTAGACCTACCAATGTATCAAGGGGCTATAACAGTCCTATCCCGATACATACAAAGTACAATGCATTCCTCTTAAGATAGGGTTAATACATACAACATAGTCATATTAAAACTAGTATATGAAACATTAAACCATTAACCCTAAACAATGAATGGAATAAAAATAAGACATACAAAGTCAAATCTATCATAAACCTATCAATACAATATGTATGATTTTATCATAATAAATATTACCTCAATTAATCATTAAAAACAATAAAATAAGTTGAAATAGATGAAAATAATCTAATGAAATCATTAAATCCCTTTAAGAGAAAAAATTCTTTTTTATAGTGAAATCTTTTACAAACTGTGAAACTATAAAAGAAAAAAATTTCGATTAGCAATAACCTAGTAATTTGTTAAGGTAAGTTTCAAAACTTTAATTCATCATAAAATAATAAAATATCTACTCACATCGTATAAGTTAAAATTCATTCTTTCCATAATTTGTCAAAAAGTTCATAAAGTAACTCATTTGGAAAATGAGGGTAACATCTTATTAGAATGTTTTATAAAAATTCAAATTTTGGTTAAAATGGCTTTAAACTATAGTCAATAATATTTTCAAATACATTTTATGATGTATGGACATGGATGATAATAATTTCCCAGTCAATATTTACGTATAAACAACCTCAGATAATAATGAGACTATGAAATTTACTCTTAACATATAATTTCCTTTTGTTGGGGATGAGTTAAACTCTTGTATAATTAGGATATTAAATTAAACTAGAACCATATCCATATTTAATATTATATATGATCATATTATATTGTTTTGGAAATAATATTTCAGTATTACCGTTGTTTCATGAGTTAACTACTTCATTTTCCCATGCATGTATTTCCATAAAAGTAATTTTGATATGAATTGAATTCATTTTATTCATTTAAAAAATGATATTGAGTTCATTATTTTTAATTTTACCCATTATATAAATATTATAACAATTAATTAATGCTTAATGTGTAGAATAATTCTAATCATGTCTTAGAGATAGTAGGTCGTTTGTACAGTTGAGCGACGATATCATTCCCTTGATGGTTAAATGACATAAAATCAGATGGTTATTATATATAATAATTATATTTTTATACTAATTATTTATATCCATTTTAATTATCATTACACCATTCCAAGTAAAGTAGTGTTGAATAACAAATTACACATCGACATGGAGACATTATGTCATACCTACACACACATGGTGATATTGTTATTCATAGGATGGATAAAAAAAGAAAATGAGTGTTCCATAATAAAAATAACATCCCATCACGTATATTATACTAGATTTATTATGTTATTATTTAAGCAATATAGGTAGTGGATGTAGAAGAAGAAAACAATGTTGAATGAGTTGATAAAATATCTACCCCTTCTCCGGGTATCTCCTATTCATTTTCACAAAAGGCCTTATTAGGATAGCATTATGAAAAACTTACGACCTCAAGGATGAAGTAAGGTAATTTGGGGGAATAACTGGCCAGGGAGGTGGCTGAGCCATGGTGCATTAGAGGTTTGAATAAAAGACAAAGAATGGTGCCCTCTATAAGAGAGGGGAGAAGGACTTTCTGAAACACCATGACTATTAACTTATTATATATGTATTTTCAATTCCAAATATCTCAAAAGTGAGATATTTAGAGGCTAAGATGAATATGGGTATACATACTTGCATACAATTATCTTTATACATGTTTAGGTCCCAAAATTAACCATATCCTTTGGGTTTAACCCGTTGTTAAACATTCTAACTCTCACCATGTTAACATGTCCTTTTATAATATAGGGTTAATATGGATAATATTAAAGGAAACAATAAACCCAATTAGATCAAGAATTATATATTATACATTATAAAAGTCATTTGGCAAAAATTAGGGTTTTATTAATTTCATAACATTTAATAAAATATGATTTATTTTAAAGTATCATTTATGTCAATTTTGATACTATTCAACATTTTCATTTATAAAATTTTCAAAACAACATGATAACTATAAAAAAAATTTAAATATGTCACTCACATGTGTATTATATATATAAAATAATTTTATTTCATTAATTATGTAAAATTATATTTACTTTAATATTTTTAATATCATTTATTTGATATTTCTATTAACAAAATAATTTCTGCATCACTATTATGCCATCATTAATGGTAATTATTTAATATCTAAAAATTATATATAATTTTATATGATTTAGGTAATAATTTTATATTTCTATTGACTATTTATAATCAATTTTATGTATATATATCCCAATATTAAAATTATTCAAATTATAAGAAATGAAATTGGGACATTTTCTCACATTCATTGACTTTAATATTATTTTTGACATATTCATGAATCATTATCCAATACATGATTCTATATAGACACATATATGATAAATGTTAGATTTAGCCATCCAATAAAATTTTTATAGATTTTAGTGATATTTTATAATTTTTTTAACTTTAATTCGAAGATTTACCCTTAACCGCGGTAAAAAAATTAGTAAAGTTTCTATTCTGAATTTCCAAAAACTAAAAGTTACCTATTAACATAATTTCGACCCATTAATTCAAAATATGATATTTAGTTTCAAAATTTTTAACACATAATTTTTAGTAATTAATTTAAAATAAATCTCAACGATGGAATGAGAAAACATCTTATTAAAAAGTAAAAACTATCAAAAGATTGACATATGTTTGTATAAAATTAAAATTTTAAATTTCATCCAATGACCAAAAAATTATTAAATACTACCAAATGAACATAATTATAATTTAAAACATATTAAAATGGTAATATAATAATAATATTAAATTAGATTAAAAAGCGGTTTTGAATTAAAATGCATTATTTTCACTGTTCATTAAAATATGAAAGTAATCATAAAAATAGAAAAACATTTTCCAATGTAAATATTGATGTCCATATTCAAAAGAAGATGTTTATTTTGTCAAATTTAATATATAATGTTTCAAATATTTGATTTAAAATGGGTTCTCCGTTAGAAGATTGTAAAAATATTTTTTAAAAAAAATACTTCATTAATATGAAAATTTTAATTTTTTCTTATATCATGTATAAGAAACACATTAGATGAATTTAAATATTATACATAATATATAAAATAATTTTTTAAATATTATTCATAAAAAACTCGTGAATGGCTAGTTTTATTGGGCTCAAACTCGTTGTTGTGTTCTATGGAAGTTATTGAATTATTTAAAAATAAGCATACTATAGAAGCTCGGGGTGTTACATTCTTCCCTCATTAAAATAACTTCGCCATAGATATTTCAATAATATCACTTAAAAAAAATATTTGGGTGGTTCTTCCTCATATGTTCTCTAGTTTCCCACACGAACCCTTCCATTTTTTGGTTTCTCTAATGCACTTTTACTAGGCGGGTAATCTGATTTCCCACCACTAATTCTCTAGTATCTATAATCTTGATAGTCTCTTCATAGTAAGATAGATTGGTTTCCAATTATATTTATTCTTATGTGAGTATATTCATTATGTCGGGCATGAATTTTTTTTATAATGATTCATAGAACACATCATGATCTTTGGAGAAACTTGGAAGCATTTTGAAATTGTAAGATACAACTCCAATTCGTTCTAGAATTTCAAAAGGTCTGATGTACCTATGACATAATTTTTCCTTTTTAAGGAATCTTATAAAACTCTTCTATGGATATAACTTCAACAAAATGTTACCTCTTACTTTAAATCCCAAATCCTTTATTCATTTATCAGCATATCTCTTTTTCCTACTTTGAGCTGTTTTGATATGGGTTTCGATAATCGTCACTTTCCTATTATTTTGTAAACCAGTTCTAGACCAACAAGTTTTCTTTCACCAACATCATCCCAACAAGTTTGTGTATGATATCCCTTGGTATATAACTCTTCATATGGTTCCATATAAAAACAATAATAGATTCTATTGTTATAGGAAAATTCAACTAGTGGTTAATACTGAACCCACATATCATGAATGTAATGTGACCAGGATCTCAACATATCTTCTAATGTTTTAATAGTCCCCTAGGATTTTCGTTCAGTTTGATGGTGGTAGGAAGTTCTCAAACAAATCTTAGTATCTATGAACTTCTCAATATATTTCCAAATTTATTATGTAATATGTGTATCGTGATGAGAAACGTTTGGTAGGGGTTCCCCATAATGTCTTAAAATATCATTAATATATATTCTTTCTAAAAAATCAATTAATATATCTTCTCTATGATCATGAAAATGTGATGATTCTCAAAGAATATCAACAATGACACATATCGATTCATTTCATCTAGGAGACTTTGGTATCCCCATTAAAAATTCTATCGTAAAATCATCCCATTTCCAAAAAGGGATAAGAATAAGTTATATGACACCTTTGGGATGTTGTCTTCCAACCATCACCTATTGAAAAAAAAACCCCTTGACACATTACCAGTAATCTCCCTCTTTATATTGTCTCACCAAAAATTTTTTTTCAAATCTCTATACATCATCTAGCTACTAGGGTGTATAGGGAAATTTGAGGTATGAGATTCATACAATCAGTCCATTTTTAGCTTAAAAATAGTAGAAAAACAAGTCCGCTTCCCAATATTCAAAATGTCATCATCAAATATGATGTTAGTCAATATCCCATCATTTACAGCTTTAATTTTCTTTTGAAACTCCTCATCATAAGTCTAAGTACTTTTTATCCATTCCAATAAATATATTTTGGAAATCATTTGAAAAAGTAGTGATTATGAACCTTTCATGATAAATCCTATATCCATATTTAATGTATCTATAAAAATAGTATCCCTTTGAACTCTAATATTCTTTAGAACTCCATGGTTATTCTGGCATAACGCATTTTCCACCTTATTTTCATTACCTAGGTGGAAATGTATTATTTAAACATTATACTTGAGTAGCTCTATCAATATACATTGTCTCATGTTGACTTCATTCTGTGATAAAATATATTTCAAACTCCTATTATTTGTATATATCTCTCATCTATTACGATAGAGATAGTGACTACATATATTTAGTTCAAATATTACTACAGGAATCTCAATATCATGAGTTGGGTTGTTTTGTTCGTGACTTTTTATTTTCCTTGATGCGTATGAAAATACAATAGCCTTATGTATAAGGACACAACCGAGTCCTTTAATTGATGCATCACTATATATCAAAAACTGATAATTTCAAAATGATAATGTCATTATAGGAGTATTGAATATTATTATATTTAATTATTTAATAAATTATTCATGCTCATTTTTACAAATGGATTTAACTCCTTTAAATGTGATCTCGATGAATGTGTCAGTCAATTTAGAAAAATTATGGATTAAATTCCTATAGTACCATTCTTAACAAAAAAAAACTGTGTACCTGAGTTATGATCATCAATGCTGACCATTCTTGGATGTTTTTTTATATTTTCATGATCGACCTAGATTCCTTCCCTAGAGACAATATGTCTTAGAAAAGAAATTTACTGAAGATAGAATTCACACATGATAAATTTACTATATAAATTTTTCCTTCTGAGAGTCTCAAGAATGATTTTCAAGTGACTATCATGGTCTTCATAGCTTTTACAGTACATCAGAATATGAAAAATAAATACCACCAAAAAATCATTATGATTTTTAAGAAACACTCTTTTCATGAGATCCATATGAACCGAGGGTGCATTAGTAAATCCATATGGTATTACCGTAAATTCATAGTGACTATACATTGTCAGAAAAATTGACATCAGAATGTCTCCAATTTTTCACTCGTTACAGATGATATGAAAAATGAAGGTCAATCCTCAAAAATATTTTAGATACTTAAATTTGATAAAACAAATCATCTATAAAAGGTAGAGAATACATGTTCATTATTTTAATTGCACATATTTCTCTATAATCAATACACATCTTAGGGATCCATCATTCATCTAGAAAAATTCAATAGAGGGTCCCCATAGAGAAACACTAGGGAAAATGAATCTCATTTTAACCAACTCTTAAAGATGTATCTTCAACACCACTAACACCACTACATGTATTATATATGGATTACATAATACTGTTTTTTATTAGGGATTAAATTAATACAAAACTCAGCTTCATACTCTGGGGGAGATCCTGTAAATCTTTAGGGAAAAAAATAAATGTATTCTTTTATAATATGTATGTTCTCAATTTTAAGATTACATTCTTCATGCCTAGATTTTATTTTATATTCCTCCCCAATAATCTCACTCATTAAAGAAATAAGGGTGGATTTTGATAAGAATCATGTGATAAAGTTTATTTGTAAAAAAGGATTCCCCTTATTCCTCATAGATCAAAACTATATTTTTTTTCAATAAATTTTTTGCATCATATATTGAAATCCAATCCATACTAAGGAATATATAAAACTTGAACATAGTTATGATAATAAAATCAGTAATTAGAGAAGCTTTATATGGGATAATAGGAACTTCTCAACACATATTAGTTGTGAGATGTTTTCCATGATGATATTTAAAATAAAACTCTCCTATCATGGTGAATTGGAAGTATCTATTTTTTATTGAAAATTGGGAAGATTTAAATTAATGTGATGATACCATATCAAATAAATCATTGTCTACGATAAAGGATATAATTTATGTACAATCCTTTATATAATGTGGAACTCTATCTTCAACTGTTGTGATCGCATATGTTTGGCCTTTCTCTCTTGGATTTTTTGGGGAAAATTTCCTTGATACATATAAAATTAATGTTCATAATGTCCCATATCTTAAAATTGAATCACTAAATATTACCATTTTATTTATTTCCCTAATGATCATGAGCATGGTGGCCTTTTTTATACACTTGTAACAAGCTTGTATCCCTAATAAGCACATTCTAGGATATTTCATTCCACATTTATTACAGGATTGAAAATAAATATTTCCCTTATTCCACTTTACTTTGTTTCCTTTCTCAAAATTAATAGAAGCTCTATTCTTCACCTATATCCATTTAAATTTATATGAATCAGATAATTCCATCTCTATGTTGATGGAACATGAGACTGTATATTAATATGATGAGAATGTTTGGGAGATGAGTTCCCTTCGAAGGAATGGTTTTAACCCATAAATGAATTGATCAGTATTACTTATTGGGTTACGTATATAGTATATTTTATGCCATTACAACAATGAAACGTTAACTTCTTTCTTTGAAACATTTTCATTTTCCTTTTTCCTCTGACTCGAAAATTTCGATTCCATATCTGCTCGTAATTCCTGAGGAAATTTTTTTTCAAGAAAAATTTCATTAAATTCCCTATATTTTATATTTTCTAATTCTTCTTCCACTATTTTGTTTTGAATTAATGACCACCATTGGGCCACATCTCCTTATATATGATAATCTTCCATGAAAACATTCACCCTTTCATTACATCCAAATGAAAGAATTATCTTTTCTAAGGATCTAATCCATTTATTAGTTTCAAAGGGATTTGTATTCACATTGAATGTTGGAGGTTCTATTCTCATGATGCAGTATATTATTATTCCTCTACCTAATTGGTCAGGATACTTCATACATGTATGGTGTATATTCATAACTTTTTGTAGTTTCCCCAGTATAATCTTATGTTGTTCAACACCATTTCTACTCCTAATCCAACAACATTATCTTTCAAAGTATGGAAATCCCTATAAGGATTACATGTGTGGATTAAATTTCCATTTCTTCCACTATTTTCTAATTTTGAACAATTTAATTCTCTATATTTGGTTATGACTCATAGTGTTTAGTTTCAAAATAGTAAAATGATTAACATAAATTCAAAATTTATGTATATCTAATCTCACAATAATAATAAGGTTTTTGGGGAAATTTAATCATAAATACATAATAATTGGTTTATAAAAAATGTGAATTATCTTAATGATATAACATAAAAGTTTCTAACTAGGTGCATAGAAAGGCTTGATGTCGTGTACCAGGTTACCCCGACACATGCCTGAAACACCTTGCCAGAGTTTTTTCTCATATGAACAATTGTTCTAGAACCACATCCACATATACTACCCAGACAATGATGTTTTTCCTGGAAGACCTACATAATCTATATTTTATCAAAAATCAGGGATGTTATTCTATACTTATCCTCAATCTCTATCTTATGGTAATGTTCTCTAATCAATATTATTCTAAAAATAGTTTCTAAGGACTATATAAAACTTCCATTGATACCAACTCCAATGCCCTAACCATAGTTTCCCGAAGTGAGTGCATTATTTTATTTCATTGGCATGGTCCAAAAAATCAAATCCTAAAGGACCGATCAGCTTAGTTTATTTGAAAAAACTATATTCGAAAATAATATTTAAATTATATATTGAAATAAAAGATAACATAGAATATCCATTGTAAACATTCCCATTCCACTTCCTCAACCCTTTTATTTATTCATAACGTATATCTTCGCATCTTGGTGAACAATAAAACATAAGAATAGAGTGATATTATATTCTCATTAGGGGTAAATAATTCCGTATAAGCTATTGTAATAAGCATTTTTTTTGCAAAGATCAAGAATAAAATCACAAGCATTTTAAACATAATATTTAATAAAATAAATAAATAGTTAATCAACCTTTTCCATATAAACATGAACATGTGTATTCTACTAGTTGAATAATCACATGTAAAAACAAATATCATAAAGAGGGAATGAATAATGTGAGACATGTTAAACATATATTCAAGGATTCGACCAAGAAACCATATATAATTGGGTAATAAATTAGCCAATACCCATATGTAATGGTCTCAAGAGACCTACTAATGCATCGAGGTGCTATATTGGGCCCCTCCCGACACTTACAATGTTCAATGACTTCCTATTATGAATGAGGTAAAATATGATGTAAACATTCATATTAAAACTAGCATACAATAGGTCAATAGCTTATCCATAAACCATGAATCGTATCAAAATAGAACATGCCCAGTAAAACTTATCATTAACCCTTCAATTCAATATACAATATTATATCACAACATATCATCCTCAGTCAATAAAAAAATCCAACAAAGTATGGTCACATAGACCAAAATAATCTAATGAAATATTTAAATCACTATGAGAGAAATAAACATTTTTTACTTTGAAATCATTTAAATGACACAAAACTATAAAAGAAAACATTTGATTTAAAAATAATGTTTTAATCTTGTATGAGAATCTTCAAACATTTAAGGCCTCATAACATCAGAAAATAGACACTCACGCAGTATAAGTTAAAAACATTCATTCTTTAATTTTTCGAAAAGGTTATAAAGTACCTCATTTAAAAATAGATGAAAAGAATAATTATGAAAAAATTATAAAAATTATAACATGTGTAAAAATTTCTTAATGTTTATCTGATAATATTTTGAAATACATTTTAAGAATCATGGTCATGGATGATAATGATATCCTTGTAGATATTTATGTATAAAGAACCTCAGATAATAATGAGATTGTGAAATTAACCCTTACCTTGAACATTCCATTAGTAATGGGTTTGTTAACCTCTTGTGTCATGGTTAAATTATTTTATTAAATTATACCAAAACAATATCAATATTTTTTATTCCATATATTGTCCTCTAATTATGTTTTGTTAATAATATCTTTGTATTACTATTGTTTTGGTAGTTAACTTGTTTGTTTTACAACACTTGTTTTGTCAGGTAAGTCGTGTTTGTTATGTATAGGATGTATATTACTCTTATATATAATGATATAAAGTTCATAATTTTTATTTTTAATCATCATATACATTTTATAATTATTCTTGAATTTTTAATTTTGAGAATAAATCTCACCACGTCGTGGAGACGGTAGGCCGTACGTATACATGATCGACGATATCATTCCCATAATGGTTAAATGGAATTTAATTGGATGGTAATTGTATTTAATCATTATAATTTTATATTGATTATTTATATCTATTATATTTATCATTTTACCTATCCAAATAATTTATTGCTCAATGAAAAATTACACCACAGTGTGGAGATAGTAAGTCGTATGTACACACATATGGTGTTATTGTTATTAATAGGACATATAAAAAGAAAAATATGGTTTTCCCATTCTGATAATATCTCATAATTTTTATTATACTATATTTAAAACATTATTGTGGAAAAATAATAGTAAGTAGAATAGAAGAAGAAAATAACATTGAAAGAGTCACTAAAATGATTACATATTCTTCACCTATCTTATTTAGATTTTCATAAAAGGATTCCATAGGTTAACTTTATTTCTTAGGTATAGTGTATAGGAATAATTCCAGGAAATTGGGAGGAGAATTAGTATGTTTTTACTTTGAAAAAAAAGTATATATAGATGTGAATAAAACATAAGTATGTGTTTCATTTTATAAGAGAGGGGAGGGGCACTTTTGGAATCTCTATACCTATTAATTTCTTATATGTTAATTTTCAGTTTGAAATAACTCCAGAGTGATTTATTTCAAGTATAACAGGATTATTGGTTGGAATAATCTCAACTAATTATTATAGGCAAGTGTAGGTAAAAAAATAACCTAATCGTTTGGATTAAACCCTCAAATAAAAAGACTAACCCTCACAACGTTTACTTGTGTTTTTATAATATAGGGTTTATCTAGTTACTATAAAATAAAAAAAATAACCCCAATTAGATCATTTATGAAAATTTTATCATTATCGTAGTCATTTTATGGAAACTTAGGTATTTATTAATTTTATATAATTTAATAAAATATTATTTATTTTAATGTATCAATTATGTTAGTTTTTAAACTTTTTAATATTTAAATTTTTAAAAATATCAATCCAGCCTGACATATTCAATAAAATAATTACAATATTTTATTAACAAGTCTATTCTACATATAAAATTTATGTATTTCATTAATTAAGTCAAACTAAATTTATTTTACAAAAAATTAATATAATTTATTTGATAATTATATTAATTATATGATTTCTTCATCACTAATGTGTTGTCATTAATGGTAATTATTTAATCTCTAAAAAGTATAAATAAATTTCTATGATTTATCTAATTATTTTATATTTCATGAAAATAATTTTAATCAATGTTATCTCATGTAGATCTCAATATTAAAATTTTTGTACTTATAATAAATGATAGTGTGACATTTTATCATATTCCTTGATTTTAATAATATTCATGTCATATTAATTAACAAATAGTCTATTAAGTGTTTAAATTTTGAAACATAGACGATAAGGGTATAATTTAATCATATAATTTGATTTTGATAAGTTTTAGGTCATTTTTATAATATTATTTTCACATTTAATTATCCAATTTATACTTAACCGCTGTAATAAAATATTACGGAAGTTATTAGTCATAATATCACAAAAATTAAAGTAACATATTAAAATAATTTAGAACCACGTATTCCAAAAATGGTATATATTTTTAATATTTAATATCATATAAGTTGTAGTAATTAATTTTAAATTAATCCCATAGATGGAATGATAAAATGAGTTTTTAAAAAGTAAATATCATCAAAAGATTGACATGGGTTTATATCAAATATCCATGTGAAATTTTATACAATGATCAAAATTAGATTAAATATTAACAAATAATCTAATTATACTTTAAAACCAAATTAGAAGATAATCTAATAATATAAATAAATTAGTTGAAAATAAGTTTATAATTAAAATACATTATTTTCACTATTCATTAAAATATGAATGTCATCAGAAATGAACAAACATTTTATCAAAAGTAAATTTTGATACCCTAATTCCAAATAAGAAGTTTTTTTAAGTAATATTTAATAAATAAAAGTGTGAAAATTTGGATTTGAAATGAATTCTCTATTGAAAGGAGAAAAATGCATTTTTTATATAATTTCATTATCTAAAAAATTGAATTTGTTCCTGTATCATGTCTAAGAAACATCTATGATGAATGAAATTTTTTTTCAGCATATATGAAATTTAAATATTGGTAAATAATATTTATAACCATTATATAAACGGAAAGTCGTGGTGTACTCAAACTCAGCGTTGCCTGTAGTGCAAGCTATTGAATTATTTAAAAAGAAGCGTAACGTTGAAGATTAAGGTGTTATAGTATTGCACTCACATAAAAGATAAAGTAAGAGGTCAGAAAAGAATTATCACAATTTTTTTGATTATTATCATAATGGAAAAAATATAAATGATACATGGAGTGTATTTGATGACTCCAGCAGCTCCCCAAAATCCAATTCATTAAAATAGCCGTAAAATCTCAATTCCAACATTTTATTTATGGATGAAGAGGAAATGAAAAATTATATTACTCTTCTGATTCTACTCTAAGTAGATGATCAAATGATAAATTATCTTCCTACTATTCAGTATTATAAGAAACATATGATATGTTATTAATGAAAAAAAATTATAAAAACATATACACAAACATATTTTAGGAAAAAGATATTCTATGCTAAAACAACATCAATAACATGGTATAAAATTGAATTTTTAAAAATTAAACTCTAGTAGTCATGAAAAAATAAAAAAAGAATTTTAGGATGATATAGAGTTTTATAAATTACTACAATTATTTCTAATATATTAGAAATTTTTTTAATGAAAATAAATGAAAGAAGATAATTAAAAGTTAAAAAATTGGAGTAGTATGTAAGGATGAAAAATCCAAAATATATGAGAATTACATTGTTCCCAAATCAAAAAATGATACAGGTTATTATTGTGGATCAAACAATCATTTCACTAAAAAATGTTCTTTAAAAAATAATCAAATTTATGGTATTAAAATGGATTTTGTATATAAAAATATATCTTAAGAAATTCATTTGATTTCTTCTAAAATTAGAAAAAATCTAGACACCTATATCACCTCTTGCTAACACTATAGGACCCAAGAAAATATGGGTACCAAAACCAACACATGTTTAACTGTTTTTATAGGAAACATGCCATATGAATAGAATATCCATATGGTATATGGATAGTTGCTGTTCCAGGAACATGATGGGAGACCCACCAAATTTTCATAAAAGGACTCAAATGGATGGATGTCTAGTCACTTTTGGTGATAATGTAAAAGGAATGATTGTTTATGTTATAACTAGTATTGATCCAAAGTCTATATCAATCAAAAATTACTATATGTGAAAGGTCTAAAAAAAACTCAAATAATTATTTCTCAACATTGTGATGATGTATTTTATGTTGACTTTTCTAAAAAATATTTCCCTATACATAATGATAAATTTCTTCAATTTATAACACCTCTAACTGATTCGGTTTATAATTTAGATTTTATTACTTTTGTAAATATAAAGAGTATTGCTTAATTTCTATGAAAAATTAGTCATGGATCTAGAATATGAGACTTATTAATTATAATATATATGATTCAAATAAATTATCTTTGAAACAATTTGTTTTTATTATCCAAATCATAAATTTTATAATGATATATTTTGTGATGCATGCCAAATTCGAAAACATCAAAAGTATTTTTTTTATGTCCATTATGATAATTGCTACACCTATACCTATATAAGATAACCACATTGATTTTTTTGACCATCCACTGTAGAAATTTTGGTTGATAAATTATATTTCGATGTTTTAGTTGATGATTATTATCGACTTACATGGGTATATTTTATGATGTTAAGAAGAAAAGTGTTCACTATTATTGAATGTTTTTGTAAAAATGTTAAAAATAAATAAGGTGTTAGAATAATTTCATTGAGAAATGATCATTGTTGAGAATTTGATAACTAATATTGTGATACTTTTTTCTCAAATCTAGGTATTAAACACACGTTCTCTTCCCCAAGAAAACCTAAAAAATGATATTTTTGAATGAAGGAATAGAAGAATTTAAGAAATGGAAATGTCTATGCTAAATGAATAAAGTCTTCTTATGTTTTTTTTGGAAGAAGCTGTATAAATACTAATATATCATGAATAGAGAATTAAATATATGTATTATTAAAAAGAAACACTATGATATTTTTATTAATAGAAAACCTAAAGTAATGTACTTAAATGTATTTGGATTCATGGTTTATATCTTGAATTATAAAAAAAACCTTGGTCAGTTCGATCCAAATGATGATGAAGGAATATTTTTATAATATTATGCTACATCTAAATCATGTAGAGTATTCAAAAAAAATTTAATTATTGTTGAAGAATCAATTCTCATGATGATCTACAAAATTGAACTTTTTATTAATAAACTGATGAAATTACTAACTCATTTGATGACATGAGACATTAATCCTATAATGCTGAATTTGAAAATGATATAAATGAAATTTAGGCCTGTTCAGAAGAACACGATACTAGAGAATAAAAGAATTACTTCTTAGAAACACTTGAATGTTATAAAAACATCCTTTGTGAACTATTATAGGAGACATAGACACATGATTTCCATCTAGAAAAAATGTAGGAAACATTGTAGATTTCATTGCCTTTCTATCCCAGTTTAAAACTAAATCAATTGAAGAATCCTTAGAAGATTAATGTTATATTTTAAAAATGTAGGAAGATATAAAACAATTAAGAAGGTAGGAAGATTTGGATTTAGTTTACATACCATCAAATTATCTAGTAATAAGATGAAAATGGGTCTTTAGAAATAAATAGGATGATCCGGAAATCATAACCAGAAAAAAAAATCATGAATATTAGCTAATGTATATTATTAGAAAAAATGTATAGATTATTATGATAACATTTTCCCTATTGATATATTATAATCCATTAAAATCCATTTAAAATATGTATTTTATATGGATTTATAATTATATTACATGGATGTTAAATCTTCCTTTTCAAATCGATACTTAATGGAAAAAAGATTATGTTGAACAACCTCCTAGTTTGTAAAATCCTAAAAACCCAAATTCTATTTTCAAACATATTAATGCTATCTATGAGATCAAACAATCCCTCATATCATGGTATGAATGATTAATTTCTTTTCCACTCAAAAAAAGATTTATTATTGGTATTTTTGATTCCACAATTTAAAATGTACGATTTTTTGAAATATTTTATTAGTACAAGATTATGATGATGATCTTAATATTGGTTCAACAAATAAAAATAATTTTCATGATTATACCAAATTAATGAAAAATGAAATTTAAATATGTGTTATGGGAGACATGAATTGCTTTTATGGATTTCAGATTTGTCAAAAATATTATGGATGTGTTTTAAATAAAAGTAGATATATTATTAATATATTGAAAATTTTGGGGTTTGAGAAAAAAAATACATATACATGTCCCATGTGTACAATGTAAAAATTGGTTTGAATGAAGATGGAAAAACAGTTGAAAATATGTTATGTAGAGGAATGATTGTATGTATTTTATATCATACTTCTAGCTGATTGGACATTTGGTTTTTCAGTGTCTACAGGATATATTTTATTCATATACAAAAGAATATCATCTTACTGCTGTTAAAAGAATATATTAATATATATAATAAACTATTTTCAATAAAAATTTTATCAAAAAAAATATGATTTTAATTAAATTTCATATTCAGATGATGATTTTGGATGATTTAGATTATATAGAGAAAGAACTCCAGGAACCTACTTCTTTTTATGATAATATTTAGTATCTTGGTCAAGTAAGAACCAGTACTTAGTTTCCATAGCAATAGCCAAAATAGAATATGTTTATACCAATAGATGTTATGAAACTATTTTGTGGATGAAAAATAATCTACAGGGATTTGGAATATATAATACTAATATAACTGTTTTATTTGATAATATTAGTGTTATAAATATTCAAAATATTATATAGGTCATTATAGGACAAATCATATTGATATAAGGCACTATTTTCTAAAAGCCCATGTTCTTAAAAGGGAAATATCTTCAAAATTTGGAAATATAGAATATCAATTAGCAAAGATTTTCACTAAACCACTTCCCAATGGATGTTTTGATTTTATTAAAGGGATTTAGGTTTATTTAATATTAATTAAATATTTATAAGTTTGTGTCATTTAATAAATTCATATTTAATTTGTTTCATTTATTTTTTTAATATTTTTTTATTATATTTATTCATTCACATTAATGATTAAATTTCACTATAAAATTATTATTTCATTTATTTGACTATGAAATCTTGTTTTCTCATTTTCATTTTTTAAATTGGGTGTTTTCAAAAAATGAAAACTAATAATTACCCTACGTAATCGATATGAGAAAAAATACTATGTCACCATTCATCAGAAACCCCTATGACTTATCTTACGTTTTCATTTTCAAACTGGTTCACCATCCAGAACCCTCATCCAATTCCTAACCCCTAGAATCTGAAAACCTTCAACCTTTATATTCTAATAAATGACAAAGACCAATATAACAGATGAAGGTGAACCATGTGATGTGATGCATCAAGGTTTTCTCTATAAAAATATTCATCAAGGATATGTCGTGGATTTTGAATGGTGGTATTAGATTAACCTTCTTCTCAAGAAATCTATTATGTTTCAAGGATTTATGTTTCTATTCAATAAAGAATATATGTATTTTATTTATGAGATAGAACAAAATCACATTTTACCTATGTTGATTTTAGTTTTGTTGAATCAAAATATTTAAGATCATCTCGAATAGAAGATATAAAATTTTCAATTTCATCAGATGAATTTGATGAAATTTTAAAATTACCTTAGTAAGTTCTATTCCACTTTGGTATTCGATTAATTGGAAAACTAGATCACTACTTTGAAGATATAATGTTTATTTTGTTAGGTACAAGAAATATTAAAAAATCTTCTTAATGGATCCTTAAAAATATCACATTTTTTTTGTTCTAATATATTTAAACTTTTATTTCTCCAAGAGTTTTGAGATAGAGAATATTTTATACCCATAAATGTATATTATGTTGTTGTTTATCAATGACATCAAATTCAACATTCATAGATATTTGATGATATATTTAAGTTACTTTTATATTTTATAATGATGAATGTTGTTTTATTCTTATAGAAGGATTCTATCTCTTATCTTGTTTATAAAGAACATTATTCAAAATTTTAAATCTAGAGTCAAATTTCATCACACCAATGATTTGAATGTTATGAAACGTAGGATATTTAGTTTATTTTGGAATACAATGAGAGGAAAATTTATCCCAATTGGTCCTGATGATTAAAAGAAGTTTGGATCCTTTTTCCAAGGAGAGAAATGAAATCATAGAAATGAATTAATTGGAAATCTAGTATTCCCAACCTACAAAGATAATGATTATATTAGACGATATTTATTATATAATAGAATAGGAAGAAGTTCATAGGAAACATTTTTTAAATCCAAGGTTTTGAGAGTAACCATAACTTGAGGATTGAGAGTTAGGATCTAGAGATGTAACTTGTTCAGTTCATTTGTTAAAAACAGATCATGTTGAGGATCAACAAGAAGATAGTCAACCATAAGAGCTCTATGATGTTACATAACCAGATCATGAGGAATATGTTGCTCAAGGTGATATAAAATATCAAAAAATCATCACTCATGTCATCGAGATTATTAAAAATAAAGAAATATCATTCATTGGACCTTCAATTGAAATAGTTGTATCTTTTTGGAGAAAGAACATAGGTTTTTGATGTTATATCATGTTCAAGTGAGATGTCTATGGATAAGTATAGAGCTAATCCATTAGCTAATATAGATATTTCTTATCAATCAAATAGTCAAGATAAAGTAATGTCTAACACTCTATCAAATCATATTGATGATATTTTATAATTTATAACAAATCATAAGAAATGATTTAAATTATTAGAAAAGTGTTGGAAGAATAAAGGAAATGTTTTGATGATTTAAGGAGTTCAATTGCTATGAGAAAATAATTATAATCTGTTATGAATCATCATCATGAAATGAAATATCATTCTATTTAAAAAAGACATTTTGATGCATTTAAAATAGTAATGGTGTTTCATATTGGGAAGATCAAATTAGAAACTTTTTCTATGGTGTATTTTACTAATTTAACATGGTACTTGGGAAGCCATTTTTAATCAATCAAGGGGAGTATCAGTGAGTACAATGTGTCTGCCTATTCCCCTAAAAACTCACTATATATAATCAGACGTAATAATGAAATCAAAATAATTATGAATGATATGAATTATAATATTTAGAACCATCAATCCAATAGTTCACCCTTGTCAGTTCTCATAGACAATTAGGCATATGTTTTGGTGCAACTCACATCATCTGAACCATACACTAGGCCACTTCCCAATCATTTCAATGAAAATTTATTTAAGTTACTTCAATTAGAATATAATTTCATTAATTTTTTTAACGTAAGTTTTTTTCAAAATTATATTGTCAATCGGTATTCAAGGATTTTTATTAGAAAGGTAGGTGAATATCATAAATACAAGATAAAATCTCAGATAAAAGAAAAAATAGAATATTTTCATGTGCCTTAGGCTCAACTAGAACCTACTCCTACCCAAAACAATTCCCCTTAAACTATAATATCTGTTTATACCATTTTATCAATCCAAAACCACTATAATAGATTTATATTCTTGAATAATAAATCTATCATTATTCTTTTTATATATTGTTCTTTATTTATTTGTTACTTTTTTTATCAGTACTATTGAAATCAATTTCTTATTTATTCATATAGTAAATTATATATATTCATCTACAATCCTATGATGAATGAAATTTTTTGACTCATTTTTCTTATACTTTATTTTTGATATCACAAAAGGGGGATAAAATTGGGTAGATACAACATTATATTTAAATAGATTTTTTAATTTTAAATAAATCATTGAAATCAAAATGTCGTTTTGATAAATTTAAATAATTAATGTGATTTTGTTAAATGTATTTAAAAAACCTATATCAATGGTTATGTATTTTATGGGTTTTCTGATCATCAAATAGGTTGAGATTTTGGGGTTTGTATTATCTCAAAAATACCCTAAAAATATTATTGATTTTTATTATCCCAAATAGACTTGTTTTTTTATAAATGATTTTACTTTAAGATTATTTTATAAAATTAAAATGCATTAAAATATTAATTATGGAATTATATTCATGCTTTTAATTCGCAAGGAATATTCATTAATGTTTTCAGAACACATTTTAATATATTCTTGAAACACTATTCATAACCTACATTGTTAAAATGTAACATAAGGAATAAACCCTACACTTGGAATTTTGTGTAAGGAATGAACCCTACATTCAAAATAGTACATATGGATCAAAAACTCTATGTTAATTAATTCTATGGTTAAAGAACAATAAATACTTATGGGACATTACATTTTCTAGAGAAGAGTTTATTATTAAATAACCCTTCTTAATTTAGGAACCCTACATTTGAGAAACAAATGTACAGATCATCAAACTCACATTCATGATCAACCATACATTTTCAATTTATGTTTGGAAAATGATTGGTACATTGTTCAACCCTATGTTTGGTATTTTTTCATTTCTTTAATGGAAACATAGATTTTTCTTCCCAACGTTGGAGATATAAATTTACAATTGTATCTGAGATTTATGAAACGGTATTGATAGAATTAATGTATATTTCAGAAATCATTTATGACTTATTCAAATCTTGAAAGGAATCATTCAAAATATTGTATTCAACAAATTAATTAAATCCTACATCTAAGGGATGTTATGACTACCCCCAAGATTTATGAATTTAAATATCTATGATTTATTGGGATATTTTCAATGATTTAATAAATAAAATATAGTTTCTACATTCTATATATTGGATCAAAAGTTCTTATGAAAATATAGTTGATATGATTATTTTCTTTTGAAATCAAATTTTCTGATATACGACCTTATTCTCATGAATATCTTTTATTGATCTGTTGTAATAATCGATAGACTCTATTATTAACAGAAGAGGCTACACATTAAAGACATACATGTTCAATGTACTACTGTGATATGATTGCTGAAGCTAATTTTTTCTTCTATTTAATGAAGATCATTTCAAACATGGATCACTTTCTAACTATTCATTCTTGAAGATATTCATTATAGAAGAAGTTGATCCAACTTCTATTATTTTATACTACTACAACTATGAAGCTTGACCCAAACCTTTAAATCAAACCCTTTTCATTTATTGGAGTATCAACTACTCATACTTAGTTGTGGTGGAGTATCAATTTATCAATCCTAGATGTGGATAACTAGTTCCTTCTAAAAGAACTATAAGGATTTATGTTAAGTCTTTCTTGTAAAGGATTCAAATTCCAGTGCTCAGTTATGGTTTTATGGTCTTATGATAAGAGGACCATTCTAGTGAAACTCAAAAATCTTTTATAGAAGCATTACTGGAGGGGACTATAAACCTTTGTTCTGAAAACCATTGTAAATTGGTTGTGTTCTTTATTTGGGTTTATCCGCTACTTATACATTTTATAGAAAATGATTTTTTATATATGTATAAATCACCAATGGATTAAAAATGAAGAATCAGTGAAAATTATTGAAAAGTGATAGTTTAACCACCTCTTATGTTACATTTTATTATACTTACCTAATAATAATTATAATGATAATAATATAAATCCATGAAATTTGGTTATAGAAAATTAATTGTATCGCTATGTAAAGATAGTAAGTTGTATTTACACATAAGGGAAACTTTCACAACACATTTTATGGGATATAGGGTGGATAACTTTGATTTCTTAATCAAAATTACAGTTTATTACCTTAAGGGTACATAATTAATATTTTTTTCATAAATACCATATATTTATATGAGATGAAGAAGAAGTAAAAAATAAAGTTATTAGTTCTCGTGATTACCTCTTCTTTGAATGAACTCCTTTAGATCCCCTATTAAGGATCATATGGATGGAATATTGTGAATATAATACAAATATAATGTGTATAAAGGAGTTTATATGGTGGTTTTAAAGGAATGGTTGATCTATATGTCTCAATTTATTTTAAGGAAAAGAAAGTAGGGTATCATTTTATATTGTAGATATTGGAAACACTTGGAATTTATTAAATGATTAAAATATAATAATTTAGACGTCAATAAAAAGAATTCCAAATGACTGATAATTCAATGAAAATTTTTTATGTTTGAAATATCATTATATAACTAAATTTTTCTGGGTTTTTCATTATTGTTAAACTTTATAATTTTTATTGATCTATTTTATTAATTATTTATTACATTAACCATGATAAAAACTATTATTATCAATTAAGGTTATTATTGTTTCTATAAGATGAAAAGTTAATAATTAATAGATCATGCAAGATATAATCAAGAATATTGCAATAACATTCCTGAGATAATATTTTTATAAATTTTAAATCATTTCATAATATAAATTTTATTATAAAATATAAATTAAGAAAATTTTGGAACTATTAATTTAATTTCAGTTTAAAGAGTCAAATACAAATGTTAAATTATGATATAATATTTTTATAAATTATTAAATTGTTATATAGAAATAAAATATTCATTAAACACTATAAATAACTCAAATAAAATCACTATTGATATACTGAAAATCATTTGTTATATTTTAATAATAAATGGCGAAACATTGTGTCTATATTGAATAAGTATTTAACGAAATTATTTTGTTACTAAGAATAAAAAAATCATCACAAAATAATTTCATTATTATCAAAATAGTCATTTGTATTCATATATAACTTGATTCCCTATGTTAGTACATAAGGGATAAATAAAACAAAGATATTGATATTATTTAACATTCCTTATTTAAGTATTATATAGATTATTTTTTAAGATAAGTGTATCTGGTATATTCAGTTTTCTTGTAAAATGTTATAGAGGTAAAATTAACTTTAACCAATAGTAATTTTCATAATAAACTGTGGCGATAAAATATTGTTTTATCCTAGATTACCATGATTTACTATTTACCAAAGTGATGAATTTATCCTGGTTTCTATTAATAATGTCTAAAAATAAATGGCCTAATTTACCAAATATGTTCCCCCAAATTCAAAACATGGAATCCATTTTTCACAATTAATTTTCTCTATTTGGTATAAATTTATTTTTAAAATAATGTGAAAAACTAGGTGGTTTTTTTCTTGAAAGAATGAATTTTTAACCAAAAACTAGATATATTAGTATCCTATTACTACAAAAATAGATGATGAATATTGAAAATTGTTTTGACCATATCATATATAAATTTCATTAAAATAAATCACCTGTAATAGTTAATTTTATTTATTATGATTAAAAATACATTGCATCAATAAAAATATTTTTCTCTGAAAACATATCTTTTATAGTGGAATTATTTTATTTTAATTAATAATAATATGAAAACAAGTGATTTCATTTTATAAATATATGAAAAATAAATTATTTATAATTTATTTTATTCAAATTATAATCTCCAATACAATTGATATAGGATAAATTTATTGAAAAAATAATTTAATAGTATATTGTGGTACGTTTAAAATTGGTGTTATGAGTAACGAAATATATAGAAAAAAATTTATTTAAAAAGTAATATTTTATAAAATGTTACGGTGTCACATCAAAATTGTCAATAATTTTGAATGTTAAATTGATGTAAAATGATAATAATATGAATTAAATATTATTAACATTTAAATAATCTTATTTAGTAAAGGACCGAGAATTAAAAGAATTCTTGGATTTAGCTCCCCCGCTTAGTGAATTTATGAAAATATTAATTAGTAATATTATTTAGGAATTATTTATAATTTATTTCTATGTATATTATTAATTTCAATTTTAGTATGATAATTTTCTTTCATGTCTGGAAGTGGGAATAATCCTCTATTTTTTATGTAATGTTAGTTCAAAATTATAATACCATAATGGATCAAATTAATTTGGTGAATAAAAAGAGTTTTATTATGGTAGATAGTATGAACTATCACATATAAAAGGTTGATATGTTTCCATACAAATTATCTAATTCAGGGGATGTTTTTTAAGTGACAAAATATTATTATGCACCTAATTCCAAAAAGACATGATGATAGAAGTATACCGAAAGAACATTGAGAATTATGGTTGTGCATAGATTATAATCTTGTTCTCTAATAGAATATTTATATATAGATTTTCTATGGATTAATATAGTTAAATACATATTGGATAAGAAATAAAAATTCTATTAAGGTAATTTCAATGTGAAATGGTAAATATTAAAAAAAATTCCGTTGAAATGTGAAGATATTCCAAGACATGGAGATAAATATTTTATTGTTACATCACAAAATTAGTTGAGTCTTTTAGAACCATTACATTTTTATTTGAGACTATAGATTTTTTATAGTAATAAAATATATTGTGTATATTTTTATAAAAATTTGATGAAAAAGAATCATCTCTGGATGAGTGATATTCTACCAAATTTAATTGCATGATATTAATGGAATAATTATTTCTAAGTATATTTGGAAATAGAGTAACATTACGAATAATATTGAATTATAAAAGAAAATATTATCAAGTGTTTTTTTTGTAAAAGAAGTTTAAAAAATATTTAAATATTAATGCTCATAATTTTAAAGAAGAATATATATATATATATATTAAAATTCATATGATTCATTTCTAAAATGTTTTTAAAAACAAAAATGTACCGAGTAAAGATTCCAATAATGTGTTTAAAATATGGATCTTTTATAAATATTTTACCAATGTTATGAAAGTAAAATTAAAATAATGTATGGGTGATGTTGATTCATCAAGGAGTTATTTAATGAAGGAGATTTATTTATTCCACAAACTGATTTTTATCCCTATGTGAAAAGCTAATAATTTCACTATATTATAAAATAGAATTTTATTATATAATATTTATGAAGAAGAAAAATTAATGAAGAATAATTTTAATTCAAAACATCTTCTGAAGTGAAAGAAAATTTGATAATAAATATGTGAATGAAGATGAGTTTATTAGTGATAATGATGAAGGTGATGATAGATAAAAAGACACATGGTTAGATTTTATATTGATGTATAAGATTATATAGTGTATATTAAATATATAAAATCCATTCAAAGTTAACAAATAAATAAATAAATAATCATATACTTCTTATGTTACTGATTCTAATCATATTTAAAAGGATTCCATGTTATTAACGGGGATTAGTTATTTGAATATGTGTATATGAAATAAAAGGACAATTTTAATGAAAATAGTATTTAATGATTTCATAAAAAACAACTGAATTATAAAATCATGTCACCTGTTATAGGTCGACATATAGAAGTGAAATCAAGATATAGGGAATGCTATATGAAAATTATTAATTTTAATAAGGCCTCAATGACATGTGATAGTCATGGTATTTTGAAAATATCTAAATCAATTAGAATATAAGATCATGTATTTGTAGAATAAATGGATTATTCAAATATTAATTAAATTTGTGTGAATATTGAGGAAAATATAAACAATTTCCTAAAATATAGTAATTCTAAAAATGATAATTTAAAAGAGAAATATTCCACAATTGGTCGGTTAAAATTTTCAATGATAAATTTGGATGAGCATATAAATTAAGTAAGACTTACTAATAAATTATGTTCTTAATACTACTTGAATTCATTTTTTTGATATAGTCATGTATAATATCTATTAATATTAAGAAAATATTGCAGTTATGAAAAAAAATCTTATATTTTTTCAGTTACTGGTACTATGGTGGATTTTATCATACAGTGAGAATATATTGGTTTGAGGAATGATATTTATAAGATCCTGGATTTTTTTTAGAGGTGTTTAGGGTGATTCACATGCTCGAAGAAGAGGAAATGTGAAGCAAAAAACATATGTACCTAAGAAACTATGGAAAATCAGTTTCAGACTTTTAATGATATTTTTGTAATATGTGACCAATTGGGTCCTGAAGCTAAAAATTATCTTAATTTTGATTGAAAATATTTTATTTTAAATTTTAATTCTCATAATGTTTATAATAAAATGATTAAAGGAAAAAATTAAATCCATCTTATTTCATGTTTCATTTTATGATCCACGAAAGGATTATTTGTGGATTATTGGTATTGAATGTTTACCACACATGATAGGTAACCTCATGCTTTTCAAAGAGAATTAAAATTTAATTGATGGTTCAGAATAATGTGAGAATTTTGAGACACAATATATTGAATTATTTCAATAAAAAAATATTAAATAGAACATGTTAAAATTTAAAATCATACTTTTTATTGCTAAGTTAAACCACAATATGTTTTTTACTCATTATTGTTTTGAAATTATTGTGGTTATTTTTTATAATGATGGGTTATTAGATAAAAAATTAATCAATGGTAAATTTTTAGTAGGGGATATTTAAATAAAGGTTACATGTTTCGGTTGGTAGATGATAATATTTTTGATATTTCAACTTGCAAGTGTAGATTCATTTTTAATCAATAATGATTTAGTCACAGTAGATAATTGAACAAAAAAATATTATTTAATGGGAAAATTATCATGATGTTACTATATTTAATTAGAAAATATATTGGATTTGTTATACATTACAAAATATTATGATTATTATATATTCATAAAAAATGGTAGATATTCAAACATGTCAACCAGTAGAGATTATTCATTTAGTTTTTTTGGTCCTGTAAGGAACAAATTAATCAAATTTAGACAATTAAATTACATCTCTTATTATTTCATTTACTTATATTGAATGAATAATTTTCATAAAGTCTAAATTAAATTCATTTAATATGTTTTGTATTTTTAGGATAAGTATAGAATACGAGGGTTGTTTCTATTTGTAGATAACTTAATCCAATAATTTAATTTACTTCACTAGATAAAAGTTAATGCTTACATGGAAATCATGGTATATGAAATGACTTCACTACACCATAAAACCCACATATTTATTTTCATAAAGAAAAAAATCAGTATAAATTGATCATAAAATGATGTTGGATTAAATTACACTGATTATTTAATATATAATAAATTATTTGATTATTGAATATAGAAAATCATTTTTACATCATCGAACTTTATAAATTTAACCATTTGAAATGAACTATAAAAGGACTTTTATATTTATGTTATAAAGGTATTTTTCATACCTAGTGGTATTAATGTTAAAGAAGAAATATTGAAAATCAGTATCCAAAAGTTGTTGATGGAATTTTCCTTAGTTATCCTCTTAATGGATGGTGATATTTCTTATTAACAATGAAAATAAATAATGTTATTGATTATTCTAAGGTGGATGTTATATAACACACATAAAATGAGATTTGATATCAAAAAATAATATTTTTTATTGACGGAGATACATTAAAAATGATTGAAAAACATATTGAAAATATTAAAAAAAATTATAGTGATGCTACAGAAGAACATGGTGATTCAACTATATAATGATATGAAGAATGATTAGATTCAGTTAATATGAGGATGAAAAGGTAATTTTATATGTAGAATATAATAGGGGATATTGAAAAAGAAATTCAGTTAAGCAGTTTAATAATTTCTTTATTTTGAAAATCACAATAAGATTAATAAGGAAAAAATATAACTGGAGTTTTGCATCATGTCATTCTGATTTTATGGAATAAATTTTAAAATAACTATATATTTGGGAAATAATAATGTTTTTAAAATATCTGGTGATCAAATGTTTCAAAATATAGTACATACATCTAATTATTAATAATTAGAAAAAAAAAATTGTTTAACCCATCAGTAGAGGAAGTAACAAGATGAGTTCATTGATAGATGAATAAAACAATTTCATTTTATTTGTGACTAACTATAAATTTTTTAATCAGACTAGTGGTGTTTTTTATAATGATTCTTATAAAGATATCATATCCATGATCTTCTGTTGTACATGAATTCATATCTATATTGAAAATTCTAATAAAAATCCATTTTTAAAAACGTTTCAATTTATTTTTGCTAATAGAACAACTGATCAATGTTCTATTTTTTCTATCAGGATTTTTATATTAGTAGATATGATTTCATGTTTTTCATTGTAAATATCACAGTAATTTCCATTATAATTATTATTCATGTAATCATGTGTGGTCAAGGGCTTCTGAGTGTAGGTATATAGTGTAATTTATAATCATCATGAGAGAGGTATTTTTTAAAATATAGAGTTAAATTACATCTGGTGTGTGGAGGTGAACTAGGATTGACTGGTTTTGTCACTGTCATCCAAGGATAAGAAGACATAAATTATAATATATATAAAATTAGGGATACCTAATGAAACTTTTAATTTAGTGCATTTTATTATTCGATTGATAGATCCATATTTTAATTTGGTTAATCAGTATTTTTTTGAACAATATTATTTTCAATAAGTTTCGGTTATTCTAACTAATACTTATGTACTGTTTTTTAATTTCCACAGTGTGAAATCCATCATTAGTAATAATTATAATAATTATAACTTTATTTCAAATGATATGAATTTATTTCATATAGTTTATAGTTTTTTAATCATATTTTTGTTTATTTAATAATTTTAAAAACCAATAAACGTAAAACATATACATGATAAAATATATATGAATTTATTAGAACTATAATTAACGCCCTGTATTTTATTTACAATCTATACTCAGAAAAAAAATATTGTTAGCATTTGAGGTTTTTACATGGATTATGATATTTGTGTACATTTTTTTACAATGTCTATAGTTTCCAATATTTAAATAGATTTTCAACTCAGTTTCCCTATATTAACCATGTTGGAAAATTAAATATGTTCTTTGATGGCATGAGTTCATTTTTGGAACACTTACAAATTTAAATTAAACCTCACCACCTATTTTTTATGTGGATAAATTTGATTTTTATCATATTTTATGATACTTAATAAAATTAATATAGGAGTCCCAAAATTTACCATATTGACAGACAGTAGTAATTATATGATGAAATATGTAATTTATTTTTCTAAGGAAAAAATAGAATATCTTGTAAATCATAATTATTTTAACACCTTATTGTGTTCTATAAGTAGGTACATATATATATCTATATCATCATGTGAAATATAATTTTTAATTTTTATGTAGTTGGAGATTACACATTATGGAACTCCCATGTCAATAAAACTCTTATATATTTTTTAAGAGATGATTATCGAGCCTTTCAGTTTCTTCCAGAAGAAATATTCATTCCAATAAATATCCTATTTATGACTATAGAAATATATTTAAAATCATTATGTAAAATAGTGGAATTATAATATAAAATCATTGAAAATATTTTTGGTATTATCACTACAAACTGGGAGTCCAAGAGGTAAAAAATTTACGATAGTAAATTTTTGTAATAGTTAAGCCTATATGACTTAATTAAAACTATAAATCAATATTAGAGAAAATATAAAAAAAAATTTAATGAGAAATAGAAAAATAAATAATAGAGAATAAGCCTTTTATAGTTTATAAAAACACAATAATTGTAAATTTATTACTTGTTAATCACTTTTAAATATAAAATTTAAAACAACAAATACAATCATAAAAGTAAAAGTGATTTATATAGATAAAACAATTAACTTTCTCAAATTTCCAAACGAATGAATATTAATTTTGTAAATAAAAATTTTAATAATTTTCTAGAAGAATATAAGAATTAAATTAAATTTAAAAGGGTATCATCAGACGTTATTTTATATAAATGAAATAAACAAGTTCATATCTAACCCGGTTCTCTAAAAAATGAAGAATAAATCTAAAATACCAAGAAGATATTCTTAATTCAAACAAAAAAGAAACATGAAATCATTATAAAAATGGATCTCTAGTGATGTTAATACATCATTATATAGTTTATCAAAATATAGTGGAATATAAAAACATAATATAGTTGGATTTAATTCAATTATTCATGTGACTGAAAAATGCTTCCTGTAAAATGTAACTATAAAATACATTAATTATTAAATATTAAATTCTTAATACACTTATAATTATTAAAATGAATATTAACATTTATTGGATTATTAAAAAGTTAATTCATATAATTTTTAAAAATAAAATTCCTCAGAATAAGAAAAAAATAAAAATATTTATGATATTTCTAGATATATAAATTTTATAAATCAAGAATAAAATTAAATAAGTATTAATGATTTATTTTTTATGAAAATCATATTATTTAAAACAAAATAATATCAAAATTTCATCATAAATTTCAAAAATTAAAATTTCATTTGATTCAAAAACAAATTCTTGTATAAATATTATTGGCTAGAATTTAGTTAAACATAAATTGTTTGATAAAAAATTAGAAAATCAAATTTGATGGTGCATCTTAAATCTTTTGATTCTTATTTAAAGAATATTATTTCAATATTTACATTTATTAAATAAAATATTTAAAAAATTTATAAAAAAATAAATCCTCAAGAAAATAAAATAACTCTTTTTGAAATTATTACAAACCATATATTCAATAATAGTATTTTATTGAAAAAGTTTATCATTTTTATAATATATTTCAATGAAGAGGTCAAAAGACTATGTATTGTCTTTAAAAAAAATTAATTCTTTACATTTTCACAATTATTTTATTTCAAATTAACCAGATAACGTAAAACATAAAATAGCTTGGTATGTAATGGAGAAGATGTATGTAGTACGACTCTTCGTATGTTTTTAATGTACATACTACTAAGTGGTGGCCCAGAGTATGTCTAGAAGAGTATGACTACTAAATTATATAAATAAAGAGATTTTACATCATATAATATTTATATTTCAATTAAGTGAGTTTCATTTCTTGTGTTAATCATATCATGATTGGAAAATAATCAAAATTTAATGAACATAGGTGATGCTTTTTTGGAGAGACTTAAAACTCATCATTTACATGACATATAAGGGTTGTATGTAATGTAATTTACTTATTTAGTGTAGATTGGAAAAAATAGGGGTGTTCATTTTTATTCTAAAAACATATTCCCCTATTATCAATTCTAGTAGATCTAATGGCCCTCCCTTTAGTGTTTTATTATTCCACACCCTTGGATTGATAATTGGAAACATATCATTTATCCTTGCTGACCGGACATACATTCTACGTATTTTATTTCGGTTTTTCACTTAGATTCGTCCCGATTATTCTCTCCATTCAATGTAATATTGTCTACCATGTTTTTAAGTGGTCATTATAGATTTTTTTAGTTGGATTGTTTCCCAGTGACCTTGGATGGATGCACCCTCTTCCGGGAGAGTTAATCAGGATTCACAATGTTGGTTGATTCTCATGTGAATAACATTGATGCCTTGGAGGTAGGAGATTAATTTATTCCATTTAATTTACTTGAAATCATAAATTGATAATTTCTTATACTTTTTGATGAAAATTGAATTATACAAATAATTAGTAAACCATGTTAATGAAATTGGATATAAATCAGATTTTAATGTCGATTTAAGATTCTATTCTGAATCATTGCCTCTTTATTTTATTGATAATGTGATATCTATTCTGTGATTTGATATCATATTCCTATGCTGGTAGTATCATGCTGAAATAGGTAAAGAACATGGACTTCTAATTAATTGATAATTAATTGAATTATTAATAATTATACAAAAGTCATGTTTGTAATATGATGTTTTATATAATTTGATGTTTATTAAATTAATAAAAATATTCATGATTAATTAATTTGTTAATGAACCAAAATCTTGTTAATGATTGATGAAAATAATTGAATTCATATTAATTGAAAATGTTTCTTCTCTTGGTTTGTTTAAACCAGAATAAATTTTATGATTATGTTTTTCCATAGATAACATGTTTTAGCTTGTTTCCATATTTTTCCATAGTACGAACCTATGAATAATGAATTTGTTAATTCAAGATAGAAGAAAAATCAATAATTTTATAATTTTAATTTTTTGATAAATAGTTGCTCACCTATGTGAGAAGGCTGGGTGCCTTGAGTTTGGAGCCCTGAGATCTCATCTATGAATGAAGAATGAAATATTTATTCTATGGAACCAGTCCATCATTGATAATGATTTTTTATTCATAAATATATTTTGATTTTATCTAGAATAATTCCTTGTGATATGATCCATATATTACTGATCCAATGATGTATGATGCGATATATACTAGGGAGGGATGGATGTGATATGTGCCTTGGATGGTCGAGAGTGGGATAGATGAACCTGGGATGGATTATGTGATGTCGGTAGGGAGTTCGGGATGATATGATAGTAGTTGACGGTTTTGATTGAAAGATTCATCAGGATATGCATTTGAGTTTCAGGTACAACATTGAAGATGATAGAATGAGTTGAATCTGGGATAACGTAATGATGTGACATTGAGATCTGGTATGTTCTATTAGGATTCTTTTTAATGGTCACTAATTGGGTTTCCTTCTTTAATGTATTCCATTCCCCACTACATGATGTAGTTGGGTGTTCTTGGATTCATGATTCCACTTCATATTAGATTTGGATAGATTTCATAGCATACCAAGTTTTTAAAAAAATTATAATACTAAATAATTCTTTTTAAACCTAGGGGGTTGGAGTTATAGGAGTGATAATTTGTAGGTGATGTTAATTGTGATAAATCGTGGACTTTGTTTGGATTAATCCTAGATGGTATAAAATATACTCTTATGATTAATGTATTTTAATTTCAAATAACATAAACTATTAAACAATGAATAATGTATTCATTAATTAACATGGATTTATAAATAAATAAATATGTATTTTATTTATCTCTTTAGAAGATTATGTTCCTATAGGATTCATAGTCTTAGTTGTAGCAGTCAATAGTCCAGGGGACGGTAACTATAGTTATGTCTATGACTTGGTTATTCCCATAGTGTGGTTTTGGTAGATATTATATTTTTTAGTATATGTGATTTCATATGATAACCCACCGATGTAAGTTTGGAAAACTGATGCCTAGTGGACTCTAGGTGGTTGTTTTCATGAACATACTGGTTAGTGGATAGATGTCTGACTACACCCTCCAGGCCCACACCCTTCTCTAAGTAGTTACTTATGCTATTATGCATGATGTTTAGTTTTCCCATATATGTATATACTGGGTTAGGATGGAAAACAATAATTAAAGAGACATTTATTAGAGAATATAGTATCTTAAGGATTACTATAGGTATGTCACATATAAGTAACAATGGATTAAGTTACCTAGATGGAGTACGAGTTATAATGCCTTGAGCTATAATACTTGATGCATGATACACATTATACATATTATGGTGGCTCATGGAAACTAATTTATTACTATATATGGTTATATAAACTGGATGAGAAGATGATTTGATGAATAATGTGCATGGTGTGGTGCCTTTCTTTGGTGTTTTTGGGATCTATTAATTTTCTGGAGGGATATATATCCAAACGTGCGATGTTTGAGTAGAACAGAAACCTAGTCATGAATCCAAACTGTAGATCCCTTGATGTTTCGTTATTATATTATATTCTCTCAGGTATGTGATACATGGGTAGTGTTTTCCCTAGTGAGGTCGGGAAAATTGTATACATATATTACCGATGAGTTAGTTTCACTATTTTTCACTGTTCTTTAGAAAGATTTCATTTTATATCTTATGAGAGGCTTCAGGGTGGATCCCACAATGTATAATAATATACATATCCTACAAATATATTATCTCTTTTTTAGGCCTTCGCGGGAAGGTTATAGATTTAAATGGATTTACAGCTTGTAGTCCTATAGAATTTCATAAAGCTTCTTGGTCACTTCTATCTTTACCATTTTTATACTTATAGTTTCCCTTTCAGTTGTTATAGTACTATATGGAATTAAATTTCTTAACATGGGTTTATATATATATATATATATTCTTGAGTTGGTCCTTTTGGTGTATCTGCCATATCTCTATATTCTACAAGTTTCTCTTATAGGGTAATGCATCCAAAAAGCATGTATGTTATAGCCTATGTTCTATTCACAAACCCAATCCCTACTAGATGTGGGACTTGGGTGGTCACTATCTTTGTCTCCTCATTGTGGTATATTTTCAGTAGGGTTCATAAAAGAGTTGTATCAATGGTCCAGGTTGAGGGATATGATAGAGTTTAGAGTTAGTAATAGGGAATATTTTAGGGGGTTGTAGGTCAAAGTTGTTATTTATTCATAGTGGGAAATATAAAAATGGGAGACCTTTAGAGATATGGGTATTTTGGGCCCCTTGTGATCTGGTCCATATACCCTCATGATTACTAATCTATTAAATTAACTAATAATATTTAACGGGTTGAGACCTAGGAATGTATCATGTATTATTCTTATGTGCGCTTGTGTTTTAAATTAGGTGACCATGGGATATGTTAAATCCTATAAAATATAGGAAAATAATTATTTAATTAATGTTTATTACTAAATATTACTCATTTAGGAGCTCCAATAGTTTTTTCCTTTGTAAGCATGCCTCCATGTTTAAATACCCATTGGATTTCTGCTAATTATGTTGAAAAGAATGTTTCAGAATATCACTTTATAGTAGAGGTTGATAAAAATGAATCATTTAGTAGGAAATTATGATATTTTCAGTGCATGAGATTTTTGAAGAGAAAACGATTTGTTTTAGATTTAGTCACATAAGATTGGTTGTAATAGGTTGAGATTGACTTCCATTCAATATGTTCACGGAAAGAGAACTGTGTTTCATTGGCTGTGATGATTTCATGTGGATCAACAAGGAAATGACTGTTCTTATTATTTGTTAATCACAAGGAGTTGTAATTATAATGGGAGTAATGTCGACACTATTTTGGGGTGGATCTTCTTTCTTTCAAAGTGAAGGAATCTAGTCTCGAGGATCTATTGACCCCATGGTAGTGGTACTACAATGTGGGAGTGTTTGAGATCCATTTCTAGAACCTTTTGTGATATTAAATAGTCCAGTTTCAAGATGATTTTGATTGGATGAGACATTTTAATGAGTATTTTCATCAAGAGATCCACCACCTTATCACCTCATTGATAATAATGACATATCTCAGGGTACTAGAAAGAGAGAGGTTGGTCAGAGGATTCTATCCAAAACTAGATTTTCACAAGAGGGGGGTTGTCAAGATTCCTTGCAAAGAATAGCTGTGGATGATGATCCCTTTTTTTTATGAAAAATTTATTTTTTGTCTTCTGCGGGTAATTCCCATGTTTTTCCATTATGTTTCCTTTAGAGTGGATGGTCTGAAAACTATGCTAGAGGATCATTTTTTATTATTTTTTGATGATGATTTCATTAATGATTACAGTTCTCGAACTTTCTAAGCTGTCAATATTCTGTAAGTGGTCTGCTTCAGGTTCCCCTATTGAGATAGTTTTAGCTGAAGAAAAAACCTCAACATTTTCCAGTCTTCTAAGAGGAGATAAGAGATGGTGTTTGATTATTATAACCTAGAGTTGCTCCTTAGCCTAAGAGTGTAGTGAGTGGTCATTGAGGTGTTCATTATCATGATCATAGAGGCCATGTTGGATTTCGTGGTTAGACTCATACCTTAGTGTTTCCAATAATACGTGAGTCATATTTAATTTGATATACCATTTTTTCTACTTGGGACCATTATTTGGTTGATTAATGAGAAATTCACTCCTTTATATCACATGCTCTCATCCATTAATTCAGACATGAGGTATAGAGGATTCCAGTTCCCTTGGAGTTGACTATTCTAGATGGAAGTCGATATGACCTTGATGATGTGTGTAGAGACTATTAGCAAGTGTTGGGGAAGAATCACTCTTATGGGATATTTCATTTGTTTATGCATAAATCCATATGAAATCATCCTATTAATTTATTGGTTGTATTTAGTGAGGGATATATTTGATAACTTCAAGGGGTGGGTTATGTTTTATGATTATGATAGAGTTCTAGTGGTGTTTTTTTGGTGAGGGAGAACCTCATATTTGTTTGAGAAATGTTTCTTCTATGTCAACTTTGACTGTCTAGTGGAGTATAAGCTCATTAAAGGTTTAACAGCTAGTGTCCCTAGGGTTGCTAAAGACAAGCTTGATGTCTTTTGAGAAGAGGTGAAATCATTACCCCAATGATGAGAAATCGATTTTGGGATCAAACTAAATACATGTGTATATCCTATCTCAATGTCTCTATTTATGAAAATTTATTCTATGTTGTGAGAGCTATTATTACAGATCAATAATATTTTTTGGTCCTGTTTAGTTTGGATAAGTGTGTCACCTTGGGGTGCATTGTTTTTTTATAAAAAATAATAATGGTATTTAAAATATTTAAATCCATTATCATTAATTGAACCATGTGAGAGTGACGAACCATTATCTTATTCCATGGATTTATGATTTATTCCACTTGGGGAAGGGATAAGGTTGGTTCTCAAAGATGGATTTGTAGTTAGAATATTGTCAGATTTGGGTGATAGAAGAGGATATCCGAAATAGTGCATTCCATTTTCCTCATAGTCATTATATGTTCATTGTGACATCGTTTGATGTACAAAATACTCCATCAATATTTATGGGGTTAATGAATGAATTGTTCAGAGTGTTATTGGATATGTTTGAGGTGGTTTTCATTGATGGAATCCTTGAATACTCTACATCTGAGGATGAACATGAAGATCATATGTGATACATATTTGGAGTTCATTATCATTATCATAACTTTAGGATGTTTTTTAAATATGACTTATGGGATCATGAAATATGTTTCTTACGTAATTTCATATCCTAGTAGGGTGTATCTATAGTTCCTTCAAAGATAGTGGTATTTGTTTTATTGGCAGCCACCATGAATTTGGTAGAGGTGCAGAGTTTTCAAGGTCTTGTAGGCTATTGCATGAAGTTTAAAAATGATTTTACTCTGGTTGTGACCCCTCTGACATCTCTGACCAAGATGGATTAAACATTCTTGGTGAATTACTAGTATCAGACAGTTTTTGATTCCCTAAAATGGAATATGTATTGTAATTAAGTTTTATATTTTCTAGTAAAGTGGGTATAACATGAGGTTTTGGTGATGCTTTGATTCATTGGTTGGGCAGTGTTCTGATTCAATAGAAATCATTTGATTCATTGTGTCTCAGCATTTATATAAACATGAGAAAATTTATTCCCCCCATGATCTTGAGTTGGAGGTAGTGGTGTTTTCATTGCATTTGTAGTTATATTACCACATCAATGAGAGATTTTTGATTTTTACTGACCATTAAATCCTGAGGTATGTCTTCACTAAACATGACATGAAATTTTGTCATCATTGTTGGATTGAATTATTGAAATATTATGATTGCAAGATTTTATATATGTTAGGAAATTGAAATTTTGGGATCGATGTGATGAAAAAGAAGTCATGTAGTGATTTTTTGTGTGAATATAGGGATTCCAATAGAGTGATGGAAGAACTCTATGCGATAAAAATAGATATAGGATGGGTTGGAAGAAGATATAATATTTTCTTGATGGAATTTCTATGTTCTTTGGATCAACATGTGGAAGAGTACTAGTGGATGGATTGTAAGGTGGAGGTCTATAGATAACATGTTTTTTTTTGTGATTACATTAATGTTTGGTATGAGGATGGAACGAAATGGTTGTTTTTCTAGAGATGTGTTTTTGTCCTTTGTTGATATGTTACATGGTTATCTTTGATTTCCATAGAAATCATTAGTGATACATCCCAATGTAAAATATATGTAATGTGATTTGATAGATAATTTTTTATAGCATTGGTTGATTAATTTCATTGGGAGTTTGTTTCATAATGTTTGATATGAAATAAGGTAAATACCATGAAAATTATTCCTGATGATTTTCTATAGCCATTACATGTTCCACATTGGATGTGGGTGGATATATCAATGAAATTCATTATCGGTTTACCTTGGTCATATGGAGGATATTATGCTATATAATTGATATTGGATCACTTGATGAAATCATACCATATTATAATGCTTATAGAGTTGAGCATAGTGGAGGTTTTTTTAAGTATAGAACTAGGGGTGTTGCACCACAATAAATTCCAAATGATAATCCTCTCGGATCAAGATCCTAATTTTACTGTTATGTTTTAAATAGGTATCTGTTATAATTTCAGATCTCATTTATGAATTCCTAATAATTTTCTTATGTAAAAGGATGGTCAGACCGATCGGAATATCCATATTCTTGAACACAAGTTACACTCTAGATTCACGGATTTTGCAGTTTAATAGTTGATGGATCTTCCCTTGGTCAAGTGTTCTAACAATAATATCATTCACCCCACCATTGGTTTGGTTTCATTTAATTCTTTGTAGATAAAATTTTCATTCTTTATCATGTTGGATATTTTTTAGAGAGTCATTAATTATTAGGTTGTATCTAGTACATAATGCTATAGTGATGGTACATATAATTTATGTGATGTTTAGGTTAGAAAAAGATCATAAGAAATCCAATGAGGATCATAGTAGAGGGACTCTAGAGTTTGACCATTGAGACCATGTGATCTTTAAGGTGACTCCCCATCATGGGAAGTGATGATTTGGTCATGGAAGTAAGATTTATCTATATTTTGGGGGGCCTTTTGAGGTTTTCAACTGTGTTGGAGTCATGGAATAAAAATTATATCTTCCCCCAAAAATTATCCATTAACATGATGTTTTTATTATGCAGCATATCCATCATTATCTCCATGATGACTCTCGGATCATTGACTGGATGAGATCTATGTTTCTGATCATGCGAGCTTATAGGCGTGGATTGTGGAGATATTGGTCCCCCACGAGAAGATGTTGTGTGGTTGTCTTATTCACATGGTGTTTTTCTTGCTGTGAAATTACTATTTTTTGGATAGTAACTGGGAATGTTAGTTATGGATGCCAACTTAACACCCCAAGCTGGTTGATTTTTATCTCTCCACATGTAAAAAATTTCATTTTATGAATAATGACCATTATGGATTATTAGATGGTTTCCTCTTGATTATCTTCTGTGATTTAATCTCATTTGATAGGTATATCTCATAGGAGGTTATTTAATAGTTTTTTGTTACAATTTTGTTGTATTGTTCTTGTTCAACTAATGTGGTGGTTGAAATCCAATGATGTAGTGACATATGAGGGGGATATCATGGTGGGGATTTTTGAGAAACCTATTTCCATTTCATATTGGGTTGATTTAGATTCTTGAGGATGTTAATTGATTGAGATTTATCAAATGTAAGGGACTGGATCAATGCAGTCCAAACCATTGTGTTTCCAAGGTATGTGCGGCTAAGAGAAGATTTGGTGTATATATGGAGGGTTTCAAATTTTAAAAAATTAAAATAGGGATATTGAGTATTATGTAATCATTGAATTCCATTCTAGTAAGTTAATTTTATTTTTTGAGGCTTTCTACTATATTTAAAGAATTAATATTTAATTATTATAGCTTCTTATTTTATCGATGATATCTATACCCCATCATTTACCTGATGTGTATGATTTATATTTCATATAAATGTCCAATTAATTATGGATTATAAATAGCAGGGTCCTTATATTTTCATAAAACCATTGAGCACCCTCTCAATTATAGTATATCTAATAGCCCATCTCATCATTTTGGGATTCCTTTAATAGGGATCAATCATTTCTTTCCCGTATTAAATTTGTGGTGATCCAATGAAAATTATACCTCCTTTCTAAGTTTCTTTGATTATATTACTACAATTTACAAAGTCCATTCAATGAAGTTTCATCTACAATGTTTCTAATAGTGTTTTTTCATTGTTTTGTTACTGTGTTTGGGTCGCGACCAAATTGGATGGATGAAGCTTCATGCTGGAGAGGTATTTGGGATCCCCAATTTTTTCCAGTTCTCATGCTAAGAATGATGAAGTATTAGAGGTCTGGGATACATTAATTATAATTTATTTACCTTATATTATAAATTTAGCATGCTTTAGAACATTGGATGGTAGTGAGTAAACATTATAATTATTAAACTAAAATAAAGAAATTTGATAGGGATCAATGGATTATATTTATTCTTTATACCGTTATGATGTATTGTCTCTTTATATTATGGATTGTTTGATATCTATTTCTTGTTTTGTTACCATGTTTGTTTTCTTGGATTAGCGTGAATAAATTTGTAAATAATGTAATCCAAGAATTAATTGTTAATTAAATTTGTTATGGATAACTAATAAAAAAGAAATTATTGTAATATGGTGTTTGTGGTAATTTTATATTGACCAAATTTTTGAAAGTATACATGTTTGATTGAATTGTATATTCTATGAGATGATGAAATTGGTTATTTAACATAAAGCATGTTAAGGATTGATTAAAATAATTAAATTCATGTTTATTGATAATATTACTTCTCTCGGTTTATTGAAACCAGAAGAAATGACCAGATCTCGTTTATCTTTTGGTAGATTTTTATAGCTTGATTATTTTGGTTTCAAATAGTTGGAACATATGAATTGTGAAATAATTAATTTATCATGGAATAAAAACTAGTTTTTTGGATAATGATAAAATTTGGGGCCAATGATTCTCATCTATGTGAGAGGTTAGATTTCCTTGAGTTTGGATCCCTGTGATATCATTTATCAATGATGGATAAATTCTTTATTTTGAGGGATGAGTTTCCCTATTGATTTTTATTTCATGATATTGGATGTACTATGATTTTCTCATGGAACAATCCTTGTGATGTGATCTTGATATAGATGATATTAGGAAGGATGAGGTGATATAGGGCAAGGAGTCCTAAATGAGGGATGAGACTGGGATGGATGATCCTTGGATGGCTGATCCTCGGATGGATAATGGGATGTCGATTGGGTGGCCCAGATGATGTGGATGAAGTTGAGGCCTATGATGAAAATATTTTTCCAGATATTCTTATGGGTTTAAGTGAGGAAATTGTACTTGATGGAATGGTTTGAAGTTGGGGATACATGTTAATGTGATGTTGAGATGTGGGAGTTCACTAATTAATATGTTTAACGTCTATTTTTTGGGTTTCTTGTTTAATTTTCATTCCATTACCCATTACATGAGGTATTTGGATGTTATTGGTTACATGATTCCACATAGTGGTTTCTTAGGATTTTTTTCCTAGAGTTCATTGATTATGAAATAAAAATAATAGTGAATAAATAATTCATAACTCATGGGGTCGATGTTATTGGAATGGAAATTTGGAAATGATGTGAAACTCGATAAGCAATGTATTTTTTTGGGGTAATTCCTAGAGAGATTGAAAATTAATCTAATGATTAATGTAATGCAATGTGGAATAAGTATAATGGATAATTAATGTCTAATTAATAAATTAATATAAAAATGATAAAAATGATATAATTAATTAATGTAGCACTTTAAATGCTTTTGTGCTTATAGTATATATGGTCCTAGTAGTGAACGTCAAGAGTCCAAATGACATTTTCTATAACTAAATCTAAGAGGGTGTTATACACATAGTGTGGTTGTCATATAAATTAAATCTCTTATATTCTGTGATTTCATACGCTTCCCCAAGCATGTCAGTTATGGTAACTGATTCCCAATGAATTCTAAGTGGGTGTTTTCCCTAACATCTTGATGGGAGGATAGATGGTTGACTACTCCCTCTAGAAATGCTCTCTTCTCTATGTAGTTACTTTTGTTGGTATTCATGATGGATAGTTTTTTCATATATATGTGTAGAGTTATATGATGCATTTTTATTTTCTCGCACATGTTTATTACCAAATAAAGTATCTAAAGTATTATGATAGGTTTAACATGAATAGGTTATAATGGAATGAGGTACTTATTTAGAGCATTGGTTTTAATGTATTGAGGTATAATACATGATGTATGATACATTACCTATGTGATGTGGTGGCCCATGGATTCTACATGGTTACTATATAAGGTTATGATGATGGTTTGAGGTGAGGATTTCATACATGTGGGGTATGTTCTAAATAATTTACATGGTGTCTTTGACATGGATTAATTTTTTGAATGGAGACTGATTATGATGTGTGATGTTATGATATAGAGGAAAACTATTGGGGAATCCAATGTGGGGTTCCCATGATGTTTTTTTATTATATTATATTGTCTCTGGTATGTGATAATTGGTGAGGGTTATCCGTGGTGAGTCCGAGAACATAGTATACTGATTTATGTGATGTGACAGTTTAACTATTTTTTACAATGCATTAGCATGATTTCATTATCATTTTTATGAGATTTTGTGGAAGATCCTAATATGTATTCTATTATTCTCACTCTATTAATATATATACCATTTTATAGTTCATCTATATTAAGTTGGAGATTGGGTTGGATATTACTGGCTCTTGGTTTTGTAAGGCATTTTTCAGCATCGTAGTCACTGTCGTCTTTACCTTTTGCGAACAAGTAGAGTTTTATTCAATTTTTAATGTACAATATATAATTTTTTTTACTAGGGTTTCATTATATATACTACTCAAGGAATGTTGTTTTGGTGTATCTATATTATCACTCTCTTGTGTACGTTTCTCATAGAAGGTAATCCCTTTTATATGCATGCTTTTTATATCCTCGATGCTAGTATCCACACTGGAGCCTGCTGGCGGTGAGACATAGGAAGTAACTACCTATCTTCCCATTTTATACTATATTTGGGGGGGGGGGTTGTGATAGGGTAGGTTTGGGTTAAAAAAATTTATTTCAACCACAAATAGAACCAAATAACTATGGGTACCAAGACCATAATTTTATCTTTTAATGGAAATGATTATGAGTACCAACAATATAAACACATGGTACAAGAATAGTTGTTTATCATTACATATTAATGTATACAAGTTTAATTTTTGGAATTCAAATATTATAAAAGGAGGATGGGTCAGTTTTGGAGACAATGCACTGGGTGAAATCATCAAAATCATTGAAGTTTCATTTATTGGAAAAACATTAGTTTCAAAATGTTTACACATTTTAAGAAATAAAAAAAATATGAGTATAATTTGGTAATGTGATGATTGATGGCTTTTTAACATTAATAATGGTAAATATATTATTAAAATATTTGAAGGAAATTATATTTTGTCTATGAATATACATAAAAAGTTAATAGAGTCTATATTTAAGAATTAATCAAAAAAATTATTTTCTTAAGTGAATATAAAGATATATCAGAGCTATATCATAGGGTATTATGATATTAGAATTTATAGACATTAAATAAATTTTATTGGAATTGTACTTTTATAGATCTACAAGAATATACGTTTAATTCAACCAGATTCTATGATCCTTATACATTAGGTAAAGAAATATGTATTTCTCAAAATATAAAAGTGAATCCTCGACTAATATTGAATTATAATTTGTACTCTAGAATTAATTTGGTTAAAAAGAACTAAAATTATAAAAGATATATACTATGTATTGTTCTTGGTTGAGGATTACACTAGATTTTCTTATGTTTATATTGTTTCGAAAAAACCTAAATCTCTAATCCTTTTTACTACATTTATTTTTTACATACAATGAGAATAATATAAACATTATTACTCACTCGATTAGTCATGGTCGTGAGTTTTTTTACATGTAATTTTAATACATTTAATAGTAAAAAATGTTCTAATCGTAGTTTTTCCACACCAAAGACCCCGTAGTAAAATTGCATTATGTAAAAAATAAATAGAACTCTATATAATTTTATTAAAACATTAATAATTGAGTATAATGTTTGATGATATTTTTTAGGTTTTGATTATTTATTATTATATTATAAATCATGTTTTACCCAGACTAATTATTAAATAAATTCTTTAGGATTTTTCAAAAAAATTAGGAAAAAAATTCTTACATAAGTATTATGGGAATAAAATATTAATCATAAATAAAAATTAATAGTTACATAAATGTGATCAAAAAATTGATGAAGTAAGCTTATGGTTTATCATGTATCTTGTAATGGTTACAATGTCTTTAGTAAACGAACCACTTCTTGAGAAAATGGTTAATGAAGTATTTTATTAATAATATGCTTCAATTTTTAAATAAAATTAAAAATTAATAAAATGAAATTTTGTTTAATGAAATACTTTTTTCATTAATAGAAGATAATTTAAAACAGTAATTAGTTAATCATTTAAAAGTAAGGCCATTACATTTTCCATATCTATAAATTACTACAATTAAATAAGTATATTATTTAATTTATTTTCTATAAACTACCTTACTGAAAAAAATGTCAATTTTATAGTGTCATCCTTCTATTTGTGTTATTACAAAAATATATTAATGGGATAATACTTGATGATTCATAAGAAATCAATTCCATTAGAACATATTCCTATCAAAATTTTAACATATTACATGTGAATATGCTTTAGGTGATAAAAGTTGTATAATGCATATATAAGAAAATATTATTAAGTTATAATAGATTGAATTTTTCATCAGAGTTAAACATCCTATAAATATATTGCTAACTGGATAAAAATTGGATTTTATAAGCAACAGTTCAGAAAATGGAAATATTATTAGAAATAAATCACAACATAATGTAAATGGATATTTTCATGAAGCTGGTACAGACAATATTGAAAACCTTTCATCAGTATGTAGATTAGAATCTACATGAATCTTATAATCATTTCACCTAATATTAATTTAATTTTATTTTAAATTGATTTCAAAAGTGATTTCATTATAAGTTAGGTTCAAGAAGATGGTTATGTTGGGAAACCAACTACTTTTTTGTGATTTTTAATGTTTGGATTTTTTTAAAAAAATTACTAATGGATCTTAGTCACATAAAATTCCCCATGTTCTTGGAATGATAAACATAGATAATTCTTTCACCAATGTAATTTTTTAATGTGTTGATATGATATTTTCCAAAGTGCTATTTTTCAAATATGACATCATTTTCAAATATATTTTGATGAAAATATTTTTGTTTTTGATAAAAAAATCCTTTTGAGAGTTTTATGAATATATGAAAAATGTAATTGAAATGATAATGATGAATGAACTTGATTTATTCCTTTCTTTCTAGATTTATAAAAAACCAATAAAGAAAGAAATTAACTAAAAAAAGTATTAATGAATTACACAAAATTTTTCATTTTTAAGTAATACTATTTAAATGTCGTTGAAACATGATCTTGATGAAATTCGAAGAACATTATATCTAATACAATATATAAATATGGTCATAATATTACTATATCAAGCTATATATATATATAATATAATTTTTTTAGTATGATTATCTATGATATTTCAAGATAATACAAAAGAATAATATTTTTAATAGTTGAGATTCATTTTTCCATACCTCTATATTAAATAAAAACATTGATTATATTATTCTTCTTAAAATGATGTGGAATAAAAAGTTTCTCAAAATATGACTTTAATGTCTATATGTTTGATAGTTAATCTAATTTGAGAAAATATCATTTCATTGCGGAATATTTTGTATCTTGGTCTAGAAAAAACATTTTATAGAACATCCCAATGATAATTTTGAATAAGTACCAGTTAGAAGTTATTATGCTCATGTGTTTTGGATTCAACACGAACTCGCATTTTTTATTTTTAGTGTTACTAAGATTCCAAATAATTATGAAAATACTACATTATTTCCATATCTGGAAACCCATAACATCACTCATGAGTGTTGTTCGTAGATGTAAGACTCCATTTCATAGGGATCACACAAAAAACGGTCATAGTTATTCACATCATTATCATAATGTAATATTATTTTGATGATATATTTAAAAAACCTCAAACATCTGAAGGATACAAATTTATTAATCCTAATATTGGAATAGTCAACCCTAACTCATCCATAGTCTTGTTATTGTTTCATTTATCTACATATATTATAAAAATTTATACAAATAAATTAGGAGATACAATTTATATTTTTAGAAAAATATATATTTTTTTAAATTTAATTTTTTTAATCATAACATATTTTGAAAACAATGTATTTTAAGAAATTATTAGTTTTTCAATACTTTTGGTTTAGTATTTTTTTAAAACATTTGAAATTTCTTTAATAAAATATTCAATGGAATATCCTTAAAATATTATGATATTCTATTATTTTAGGAATACTACATCTTGGATGCTTAATTTTTTATACTACGTCAATAACAAGTCACTTTATATTTATGTTTAACATATTGGTAGATTATCAAAATTAATAATTTTTATAATTTATCTATAAAGGTGGAGATTCTAAATATTCTCTAAATATATGGTTTTTTCTTCCCAATTTAGTGAGAAATAAAATTGAATTATAAAAAAAAATATTTATTATATATTTCTTTACATTAATTTTTAGAACACTTTGAGAACCACTTGTAAAACAAAGGAAAATATATTGGATGATATAAATGTAAAATTAATATAAATGGAAAAAATATATCTTGGGTTTTCAGCATTTACTTTTGCTATTTTTTTGATACCAACGAGTTTCTCATGGAATGAATCTTTAGAATAATTTTTCTAGTGATTTTTATAAGATTATTAATGATTATTACTATTTTCCTTGAAAATGTAGTAAGGTAATTTGTTTTATCAATTTAAGTTTTTTTAATCTTTTTTGTGGAAGGGGAATTTCCATGTCTAATAATGTAAATTCATGTCTATTTTTATATGGCTTTCTATGACATGATCTTTAAATCCTAGTTTAGAAAGTGATTTTTAACCTAAAAAACGTTTATAGAATATCTTTTAATATAGGAACACACTATCAAAATAGAAATTTGGTATTTAAATTTTAATACAGTAAACAAAGAAAAATTATTTTTTCTTAAAGATATTAAGAACTATAAAAAAAATTAAATGAAACCGAATAATATGATTGAAATACAAATAAATAGATTTAAATTTTTAATTTCTAGTTCTATTTTTACTTCTTCCATATATTTTTTTGTGAATCACCATAGAGAGAAATTTATGAATATTTTTTTTATTATCTTTATTATGTATTTAATTTTTCTAAAAATGCATTTAAAAAGAGGAATAAAATTAATTTTCACTTATACTATTGTTTTCTAAAGTTTATTCTCAAAACAATGGGTGAGAAAATCTCTATCAATTTATTTATTCAGAATAATACTGGGATCTTTTTTAATTTCAGTTCTTCCTTTAAAATTTTCTTTTATATCTTACATTTTCAAAAAAAAGTAGATATTTATCATCCTATTAGTAACATGATTTATTTATTTTATTGATAACAATTATATTTATTTGATAATAATAATTCTTGAGATTTTTTAAAATAATATTATTATGTAGAGTGATCATCTTGTAACTGAAATGCAAGAGAACTAAATTTTTTTTTTCAAAATCTGGTGATTTTAATATTCATGCCAAACTAAAACCATCAGATATAAAAATATAGTAGTGGTGATAATTTAACTCGTCATTGGGTGAAGTAAAATACTTATGTCATATGTATATGAAGTAGACGGTGTTTATATAGTTATAACTACAATTGATTTTTGTGAAATATAAAAAATTTAGTTTTTTAAAACGATTACTATAAATGGAGATTATTCTCTAGCATTATAAGATTGAGAATGAAAATATATTTTGAAAATTTTCAATGTTTTTATACATATTTATGATTTAAAATTTCCTTTTTCATATATTACTCTTGTTTATTGTAATGTTTTTCATTCATGTGGTTTCTATTAAAATATTACTTTTAATGTTCAAACAATACATATATTAGAATTTTATATAATAATTATTATTCTTCTGATCATTTGTGGTTAGGGGATTATGTGTAATGGTTGATAGAGGAATTATTCATAACATATATTGAGGGGTTCTCTACTGAGGAAGTTACAACCCAAGTACTTCTGATTTACGTAATTGAGGGGTTGAAAATAGGTTTAGTCAATGGATTCCTTTGATAAGAAAAAAAACCTTCTTATAGGTATAAAATCCATAATACCATCATATATATTTTATTTCCTTAATACATAGATAATGTTTATCAGTATACCTTGCACTTTTATTTAAATGTTTTGTTTTAATAATATCCTTTTAAAGGAGTATTTGGTTTCATTACTATTTTTTTTTATTTTTCTTGAATTTATGTTATGTTTTCTATTTCATCAATAATAGTTAAAATATAATTAATTTTAATTATACTATACTATATTTATTTCATATAGTTTCTAATTATATTACACATATATTTTATTTGATTATAATTTTAAATAATTTATCGGGAAAATAATTGTAATGGATATAAAAATCATGTTTGTTTTATAACTATAATTCACCACCAAAATCTTATATTTTATTTTACATTGTACCTGAGAACCACATTTGGAATCAAAGGAGGTCATTACACAGATTTTATGATTTACATAAAAAGATTTTACATTGCTTATAATTTCTTTTATTTCATCAAAGTTTCTAATCAGTTTCATTAAACTAACTATGTTGGTAGAGGAATGCTATTTTGTGACATTGGGAGTAATAGTTGAAACACTCTAAAAAATTAATCTGACAAAAATTAATATTTCAGATAAATCTAATTATTATTAATAGTTTATTTGCATGAAATAATATATCAGTAATACGTGATTCAATAATTTTATCATGATGATTAAAAAACATAAGGTTCCAAAGAACGAGATCATTCAGTTCTCTCATTAATAAAAAGTAGAATATAAAAAACATTATAATGTTTATAAAAAATTATTGTGTTCTATATCTAAGAACATATATTGGAATATATCATCATTTTCAATAGAAAGTTTAATTTTGATAAAGTATTTCATTAAAAATTTTCTAACTTCCAATGTATTAAAAACACCTAAAACTATTCAAAGATAAAATTATCGTGCCTTTGATTTTTTTCATAGTGAAATAGTAATTCAAATGTTTCATCACCTTAGAAATATTGTATAATTTTATAGTCAATAGTGGAAGAATATTTATTTATGGATAGACTGACTATAAATATTATTGATATTATGTCTAATGAATAGGATTCCATGTAGATAATAATTGATGATACAAAAAAACTAATTCTAGAGTACATAATTTGATATCTGAAGAAATATAAGAGATGTCCTAGATGGGATACAGAAATATAGTAAAGGATTAATTGACTAATATTTGATTCTACATCAGTTTACCCTAATTTGGGACCATTATTAATTTATTTAACAATTATACTCCATTTTCGCAAAGAGGAAATATAATCATTCAAATAAATAAAATTTAAAGAATTATTACAATGAACATTATCAAATTTTTAGATGAATTACTAAACGATACAGTAATTTGAATTTTTGTAATGTTTCCCAGAAGGACATGAAATAATATAATGAAAATAAAGAATAATAAAAACATATTCACTCTAAATGTAAGAAACATGGTAACATCAAAACTAATTAACAAAAACTAAAGGAAAATATTGAAATATAAATATGTTATTCTAAATGAATAAAAAATAAAATATTTAAATATTTATTCACATATAGAACTAATGATGGTAAAAAATTTGTAAATATTTCATCAGAATATTTTGGAATAAAAATATAAAGATTAGTTAGATCTTAATTAAATATTAAATGTAATGAAAAATGATTCCTGAAAAAGCTTAACTATAGAATATCATTACATTTCAATTTTAGGGACTAAGTGAACTTATATTACTGCATATGGTTATAAAACTTTACTAAAATTTGAAAAAAATACCTCATATATTTAAAAGTTAAATTCAGTAAAAGAAGATGAAACAATACCTATTCTAGCTAGAACAGTTATATATATAACTATTTGGAATCAATAAAATAATAAACTAATAAGTGTACAAAAATTAAATAATGGAAATCCTATTAATTATAATAAAATAATTTCAAAAAAACATCCAAAGATAAAAACATTCAATATAATTAGATTCAAAATCTGGATTTTTATAAATTATATTGATCAAAATTTAGTTGATCTAAAATAAATTTATCAAAATATAGATAATCTGAATTTTATTTTCCAACTTAAATAGGATATTTTTTGATTAAATAAAAAGTTATATGACATGAATTATATTGAATATCATTTTAATAAAATGTATAAAAAATAATACCTTCTATTAATTCATATTTAATTGGTTATGCTAATAATAAAATCTATTATCAAGAAAAATATTTTCTACATAAAATTATATCTTTTTATACAAAAGGTCAAAGAAAAAGTCAATAGAGTAAGTATTTATCTTCAAAAAAATAAAATCATTTTTGTTTCCTCAAATATTTAATCTCATGAGACCATTAAAATATACAAAAAATGTTTTATGGATATGTGTCCTCCTGATGTTTTATTTTCTATTGTAAATAGACCCAAACATATGTGAGTACCATGAAATTAACTTTTAATTTTATAGGAAATTAAGCTATATACTATAAGAATAAATTGTTTGTATAAGAAATACGGTATTTTTCAATATACAATGTGATACATGTCAGATATATGGAATTTAAATAAACTGAAATGTTGAAAAATTAGTTTTTGATATAAATAATTGTGTGATGTCATCCGAATCTATGATGTTTCTCTTCTAGGAAAAAATTAGATTCAAATGTTTTATATCCTTAGTACATAATAAAAATATTATTTATATAATTCAATAATGTAATGAGGGTAATTTTTTAAACCTTAGGATTGAAAATTAACTATTAAAATTCATAAACTAATTTAATTTTATCTACTAATAGGAATGAAAAAGTTCACATAATAGACATATTATAATTAAGTAATTTTAATTTTCCTTATCTATGTTCAAACATGTTTTTAGTGTATCATCCCAGGTAAATAAAGAATATGAATTTTTTTATTAATAATTGTTGATTAAATATTACTTTTACATTAAATGGGATGATATGTTCAATGGAGTACCCTAATTGCAACAATGTGTTTCTCCGAAGTCTTATGTTGCACACAATGCTGAGTCATACTGAAATAAAAAATAAAAAAATTACATTTAAATGGTGGTTAACACTTAGACATTTTATTGATATGAATGAAAAAAACTAAAAATATTTCGATTAAACATGTTTTTTAAACGTTTTTACATTAGTAGAATAAAATTTAGAGGCTTAAAATGAGAATGAATTCAATTATAAGCATTAATACTATAATATTTTTGAAATATATTTCTACAACATTTTTATGGAAAAACCATTCTAAATATATTTTTTTCAATTTTATATTTGGAATTTGAAAAAATAAAATTCTTCTTTAGAAGCGGGATATCAATATTTATAGTGTAAAATATTGGTATTTCTCTGATAAAGTTCATTTTTTGATGAATAGGGAAAAATACTGCATTTTAATTTAAAACTACCTTTTAATATAATTTATTTATATAAATTGATAATTTTTTTAATTTGATTTAAAGTTTAATTGGATTATATTTTTATCATTTAATGCAATTTTGATCATTTGAAATAATTTCATTTGGAAATAAGACAAAAACACATGTCGATATTTTTGTTGTTTTTAATTCTTAAAAAACACTTTCTAGTTTTGAAAAAGGAAAATAATTTTCAATTAATTAATGAAACAACTATGTTTTAAATTTGGTAAAATTGAAAGTATTTTTGAATTCATAATATCAGTATTATATATGGGTGATGTTCTGATATTTTTCCGTAAAAATTCAATTTTTGATTAATCGAAAAAAACACTGCATCGCAGTTAAAAAATGGACTTGTTCCTTTAAATGAAAATTTACCACTTCTATGAATTGAATTTAAAAAATTAAACATAATTGGTTTATATCAGTATGTAAAATTTTGTTCACTAAGAAAAAAATATTTTTTTTTCTGAATAGTATATTTTTCTTTTTATTTACCACGGTTAAAGGTAAATTGGGTATTCCAACGTAAAAATAATATTATAATAATATAATATTACCTTAATACTTTTCCTAATATTATTTTATGAGTCATGGCCGACCAATAAAATTCTTGGGTATAACGTTTGGCCTTTGGAAGGCAATCAGGGAAGATAATTACATTAATAACTTTTTATTTAAAGTAAAAATAGAAATATCATGAACATTTATTGTTTTTCTAAAACAATATTAATGTGGGGTTATATAGTTGATATATTTGAATAAATGTCACGACCCGCCTTCACCAAAAGGAGGGAAGGGTCAGCAGGTTGCCAGGCCCTTCCTTCTTTGAGTTGAAGGAGAGATAATGACCCCCGAAACCCGCCTTCAATAGGTCCCGGAGTGGCGACTAGCACCAAGGGTATAGGAAGTTCTCGCAAATGGAAGGCATTACCCTTTTTATTTTATAGGATCGAAAGATAAGGAGGAGAAAACCCAACAACACCAAGATAGAAAGAAAAGTAAAGCCAAAAGTAAACCATTCCCACATGCATGTTTAAACAGTTTACAACAAGGTACAAGTACAAAAGAAAAAGAAGCTCTCAAGTACAATACCAAAAGAAAACAAAGGTACGACAACAGCGACAACTCCAACTGTCCGACTAATAGGGTCCCGCGCAGCCCTGGTAGTCCTCCTGGAAACCTGAAAGTAAACGTAGGGTGAGCATACAAGTACACTCAGTAGGGAAAACCAAGACTCTCGTGCACAAGTGGGGGAACGTACTAAAGTCCCGTGAGAAAGAGTAAACCAAACACCTAACAAGGCAACTATCCATCCCAAGCCTCACCAAGGTTCGCTCCCCAAATAACGCAAGTCAAGTAATATATATATAAGAGCACATCGATGTTTGGGTACCCCGCGCCACTTTCCCACTGGTTATTGAGACATCCTACGCATCGGACCAATCCCGCCATTCTCACCGCAGTCCCACTGCCACACCCGCCCGCACACACCTGGGCCACAACCACACGCAGTCCCACTGCCAAATCCCGCCCGCACACACCTGGGCCACAACCACACGCAGTCCCACTGCCAAATCCCGCCCGCACACACCTGGGCCTCAACTGTCACAAGTAACCATGCCTGCAAACACCTAGGCCAGAACAACCACCGCTACGCCCGAAGACACCCGGGCTAAAGAATCCACTGCCACGCCCGAAAACACCTGGGCCTCATCCCGAAGACACTTGGGAAACCACCTGCCGCACACACCTGGCCAACCACCACAACACCCTGCCCGATGGTTCTTGGGCTAATAATGGACTTCAGGCCATCACAGCCTGCCCGAAGGTACTTGGGCTATCCGGGAAAGGGAGCAGAAAAGGAGCTAATAACCAGCCACTAAGTATAGTGTTGGGAAAAACACCCTTCCCCCATAAATGGGGGTGTTCGGCACTGATTGCTCAACTTGGGTGGGGCGCGAATAAGAAACACAAAGCTACAAGTATAGATATAGGTAACAAACACTCACCCAAAACTTAGGTTTTCCTAGCCAACCTACAGAACACGACACCACAACGTCCGAGTCAAAATTCACGACCCTTGCCCACAAACCATCTTTCCCATTCTCGTTTCACGTTCGGTCAATTATTCAATTAATTTTAAGCACTACTGGGCAACTACCATAAGCATAACCAAGGAAAACGTCAAGCATAGATCAACCAAAACACTCACACCCGGTTCTGCCAACAGAGGATCTCTCCCCAGTTTGTGATAAAAAAAAACCACAACCACTGAAACCATGCCAACAGGAGATCCCATCCCCCAAATTCACACAGCCACCGAGAGTATAAAAAGAACGGGGGATCCCATCCCCTCCCACATTACCAGCAAACGGCCCGAAGGGAAAACAACCAACAACCACTACCAACACGAGTCAGGGATTTCCAGATTTAAACGACTTAACACACTCCATGATTTCAAAATTCCATGTGTTCTATCCGTTAGTTATCACAGAAGGGTTGATCCTGGTGCTTTCAATTATTCAGCCGGGTATACGTGATTAACCAATTTCACAGCAGGAGTTCACAATTTCAGCAACCCATTTAAAACATCACGAGGGGATTCAAGTGCACACACACGACCACCAACGGCCTCAAATTTCAGAAAACATAGACCAGTACAACAAAAGGGATGATCATAAGATAAAGCATAAACAACGATCACAACCCCTTCCCCTTCTTTCTTTAGAACTTCGTTTAGTATCTTCATTAGGGTTTGGTTCAACCAATTCCATAGGGACAAAAGTAACGCCCACCCCGCATGTTACACAAAAGTGAGAGACGAGAGGAAATCCCTACTTGTTGATGGATGATCGACGTTTAGGCCGGGGGCGCGGAACTTTACGGATAACGACGCGGCGGTCCCGATGCACCAGAAGAGTCACGATCGAAGAAGGGGGAAAACCACGGCCTAACCCTTAATTATAAGGGCTGGGGACGGTTGAGATGAAAACACAAAACCACGGAAGACGAGGGAGTCGTGGGTTGACCACGTGGCTTGACTCATCATTAATGGCGCTGGGTGGTTTTAACTGACCCATGAATTAATGAAGCATTTAATTTATACCTTTGCGCGCGTTTCGGATTTCCAAGATATTTTTAGCAAGGAAGAATAGGGTTTAAAACCCTATTTGCGAAAAAGGAACATTACTGGAACAACTTGGCAGGGCCGGTCTCACCGATCGGTGTCACCGATCGGTCTCACCGATCGGTCTCACCGATCGGTCTCACCGATCGGTCTCACCGGTCGGTGTCACCGGTCGGTCTCACCGATCGGTCTCACCGATCGGTCTCACCGATCGGTCTCACCGATCGGTCTCACCGATCGGTCTCACCGATCGGTCTCACCGATCGGTCTCACCGGTCGGTCTCACCGGTCGGTCTCACCGGTCGGTCTCACCGGTCGGTCTCACCGGTCGGTCTCACCGATCGGTCTCACCGATCGGTCTCACCGATCGGTCTCACCGATCGGTCTCACCGATCGGTCTCGCCGATCGGTCTCACCGATCGGTCTCGCCGATCGGTCTCACCGATCGGTACCCCCGCAAGGAAACCGGATTTTTGGCAAAGGAAGGGACCAAGGGGGGTCTGGGTCTTCACATCAGATACCTCTTAAACGATTCTCGTCCTCGAGAATCAAAACAAACTAGAAGGAAAGAGAGGATCCGAACAACCATCTTCGAAGATACCTCTTAGGAGTGGACCCCCGCTAATTGGAAACACTCCCTGTCAAGAACCAAGCATCACACCACGCCAAACCGCCCGGTCATGTGGGTTTGGGGAGTTCCCCTCCCCCATGTCAAGATATTATCCGCTTTGGGCGGCACTGACTCGCCCGCACGGGTTTAATCGCATCAACCTTAATGCGTCCTGATTAGGGGTCGGGTTTCCCCTTCCCTTCAACCGGGGCTCCCCACACAAAATCAGAGGAAAGGAACCTAGCACATTTCATAGCCAAAAAGGTCAAACGTTCTGTCACAACAGGCACCAAGGGTTCAAAACTCAGAACAACTCGGGGTATTGGGCACGCATCTGTACTTCCCTCTCCCACGTACTCTCTTCGAGGCCGCCATGTCTCCACAACACACGAACCAGGCCGACGGTTCGTCCACGGAGCACTTTCTCCTTGCGATCCTCGATTCTGACTGGCCGTTCCTCGAAGGTCGCGTCTCCTCCCACGTCTAGCTCTCCCCAGTTGATGACATGAGAGTCATCATGTAAGTACTGATGAAGCTGGGAGACATGGAAGACGTCATGGACCCTCTCCAACTGAGGTGGTAGGGCCAGCTGATATGCCACCTCGCCAACTCGCCTCAGCACCTCGAAAGGTCCGATGAACCTAGGGGAGAGCTTACTCCCCTTTCCGAACCTCCGCTGCCCCCGTCGAGGGGAAACCTTCAAAAACACATGATCTCCTACCTCGAACTTCAGGGGCCTCCTCCGACGATCAGCATAAGATTTCTGCCGATCCTGAGCTGCTTTCATCTTCTCCCGCACTAGCTGGACTTTCTCCGTGGTGCTCTGCACTACTTCTGGTCCAAGAGTACCAGTCTCACCAACCTCTGCCCAGCATAAGGGTGAACGACATGGTCTTCCATACAAAGCCTCAAAAGGAGCCATGCCGATAGTAGAGTGAAAACTGTTGTTGTAGGCAAACTCTACTAAAGGCAAGTGTCGTACCCATGATCCTCCGAAATCCAGAACACATGCTCGCAGCATGTCCTCCAAGGTCTGGATAGTCCGCTCTGTCTGCCCATCAGTCTGAGGGTGAAAAGCAGTGCTAAGGCGTAGTTGGGTGCCAAAAGCATGCTGTAACCCCTTCCAGACTCGTGAGGTGAATCGAGTGTCCCGATCCGAGACGATCGTTTTCGGAACTCCATGCAAACGCACCACCTCATCCACGTACCTCTGTGCTAAGGTACTCACGGGTCCCGACTCCTTGATAGCCAAGAAGTGAGCAGATTTTGTCAATCGATCCACCACTACCCAGATAGCATCATGCCCGCCCTGAGCTCTGGGTAGTCCCGTGACGAAGTCCATTGAGACGTCGTCCCACTTCCACTCGGGAACATCTAGAGGATGCAACAGACCACCAGGAACACGGTGTTCAGCCTTCACCTGCTGACACACCAGGCATTTAGCCACGAACTCTGCCACTGCCCGTTTCACCCCGGGCCACCAAAACTGTCCCCTCAGGCCTTGGTACATTTTCGAAACACCCGGATGCACCGCCAAGGCTGAGCTATGGAACTCATGAAGGACTTCATCACGCATCACCTCTGGAACAAACAACCTCCGATGAAAGAGCATCCGATGTCGGCTGTCCTCCGACCATCCTTCCGGGGCGTTCCCCTGATCGACACGATCCCGCAACACTTCCACCTCAGGATCTCCCCACTGAGACTCTTCCACTTGCTGCAACAAGGAGGACTGTACCGTCATCTGAAACAAACAACCTCTAGTACCTTCCACCCTTGCATCCAAGTGCAAGGCAGCCAACTCCCCCATTGCCTTCCAAGCATCAGCAGATTCCCGAACCACCTCTTGATGCGGCTTCCTGCTCAGGGCATCAGCCACAACGTTTCCCTTACCTTCAGTGTATGAGATCTCAAAGTCGTAGTCCTGGAGAAACTCGACCCACCTCCGCTGTCGCAAGTTCAAGTCACGCTGGGAAAAGATATAGCGCAAGCTTTTGTGGTCGGTGAAGACCACAAAGCGCTCCCCAAAGAGGTAATGTCGCCACAGCTTTAATGAGAACACCACCGCTGCAAGCTCCAGGTCATGGGTGGCATAGTTCCGCTCATGGGGGCGTAGCTGCCTGGACCCGTAAGAGATCACCCCTTGTCGCTGCATCAATACGCACCCCAGGCCCTGTCCTGAAGCATCACAGAATACCTCATAGGCCATCCCTTCTTCTGGCAACCTCAACACTGGGGCACTAACCAGTTTTTCTTTTAGGTAGCTGAAGGACGACTCACATTGCTCGCTCCACATGAAAACTTGGTCCTTCTTGGTCAAAGCCGTCAAAGGGGCTGCTACCCGGGAGAAGTTGGGTACGAATCTCCGGTAGTAGCCTGCCAGTCCGAGGAAACTCCGAACTTCCGCCACATTCTCGGGTGTTGCCCAAGAAACAATTGCCTCAACCTTTGATGGGTCGACTGCTACTCCCTGCTCAGACACTACATGTCCAAGGAAGTGCACTTCTCGCGCCCAGAACTTGCACTTTGACAACTTCCCATAGAGCTGGTGCTGTCGTAGGACCTCCAAAACTGTCCTCAGGTGCTCTGCATGGTCCTCTTCTGACTTTGAATAGATCAGGATATCGTCGATGAACACCACCACAAACCGATCCAGGTACTCCCGAAAGATGGAGTTCATAAGCCCCATGAACACGGCCGGGGCGTTCGTAACACCAAAGGGCATGACCACGAACTCGAAGTGCCCATACCTGCACCTGAACGCCGTCTTCGGGACGTCGCTATCCTTCACCCTCAGCTGGTGGTACCCGGATCGCAGGTCGATCTTCGAGAACCATCCTGCCCCCTTCAGCTGGTCGAAAAGATCATCTATCCTCGGAAGAGGGTAGCGGTTCTTGATTGTTACCTGATTCAGCCTCCTATAATCAATGCATAACCTGAGGCCACCATCTGCCTTCTTCGCAAACAAGACTGGGGCACCCCACGGTGATGCACTTGGACGAACATAACCCCTCTTCATCAGATCGTCAATCTGTATCCGCAACTCCCGTAGTTCCGAAGGTGCCATCCGGTAAGGAGCCATCGAGATTGGTCGAGAGCCGGGCTGCAGGTCTATCCCGAACTCGATATCACGTCGAGGGGGTAGAGTCGTCACCTCCTCAGGAAAGACGTCCATAAATTCACGAACGATCTCTGGTACTTCCACCATTTCCGCATCTGTTGATTCTATCGTCAGTTCGGTCAACAAGGAGAGGAGAGGTTCCTCCCTCCTGTTTCCCTTCGGACAGCTCCGCTCGCCGGTGAAAGTAACACGCTGGCCGTCCAAACCGGAGAACACCACCCTCCTTTGGAAACAGTCGATGACGGCGCACACAGAAAATAGCCAGTCGATGCCTAGGATGACATCGTACGGCCGAATCTGTAGCAGAAGGAGGTCCTTAACCGACTGATGTGGCCCCAACATCAGTCTACATCCCCGACAAACGAACAGCAAGTCGGTCTGACCTCCAACTGGTGTGCTCAACACCAGGGGCACTGGAAGTCTCTCGGCATCTAGACCCAAGGCGCGGGCTAGACTGGGTGCAACAAAGGAGTGCGAAGCTCCGGTATCGAACAAAGCATAAGCAAGAGTGCTAAACACACTGATCGTACCTCGAACAACCTCTGGCCCTGCTGGAACTGTTGCTTCTGCGGCGTGTAACTGTCCACGCCCAGCTCCCCTACCCCTCGGCTGTCGGCCACCTCCCCGACCACGCCCTGGTCGAGGTCCCTGGGGAGCGCCCTGAGGTCGGCCTCCCCCTCCTATGTCTGTCTGCGGAGGAGCGGGAGCTCGCTGTCCCTGCTGCTGCTGCTGGAAGGGTAAAGGGAGTAACAGCATACTGGAGGGAGGGTCGGAGCGCCTCCTCCAAACGTCTTGCCCGAGACTCCTCATCGGGAAAGAGGTCTGGAGCAAAACGCAGGAGGTCCTTGAACTTGATTCCAAGTTCCCTCACGGACATGCTCCCCTGCTGGAGGGAGAGTAGCTCCTGTCTCTTCTCCGCCTTCATTGTCGAGGAGAGAAACTCCGCCCGGAACTCCTTCTCGAATTCCGCCCAAGCAACCTCAGACTCTTTCCTACTCCCCAGGTGAAGCATCCACCACTGACGTGACGCTCCTCGCATCTGGCTAACAGCCAGAGGAACCCAGTACTCTGTCGGGGCCCGAATCAGGCCGAAGGCTATGACTAGCTCCTCCAGCCAGCCTTCCGTCTTCATGTCGGAGGTGCTGCCCTCATATTTCTCGAGGGCCTGTCGCTGAAAGGCTCGAAGAGTCTTCTGCCACCGGTCGTCCTCTTCCTCCCGATCAGCTCTCTGCTGATTGGCCAAGGTAGTCTCAGGAGTCTCGATCGCCTGTACCACACGTGGTCGCCTTCCAGGTGCCATAGCTGCAAGGTAAACAAGGAATACCTAAGCCCAGTAGTGCAAAGAAAACCGTTCCCAAAACTTATTAAGATTTAATTTATTCTTAATTTCCCAAGACATCCCAGAAACACAAGAACACAAGTCATTTATGATGCATGTACCTTTCCTAGGGTCTCTACCCTGCAATCAGTGTGGCTTCACTTGGTCGTTCGGTAGGTCCAGAGTCCTTGCATCGGATCACGGGGGGCCCTAAAATCCCGTGTCCTAGCCCGTCCTCCCTGGCCTATTTCACGCACCAAGGTCACCCAATGCTGTTGCCTTACCATCCCATGAAATCCTTACTGTGCCTAACTCCAGACTCCGTCCTATCTCTCAACCTGGCTCTGATACCATTCTGTCACGACCCGCCTTCACCAAAAGGAGGGAAGGGTCAGCAGGTTGCCAGGCCCTTCCTTCTTTGAGTTGAAGGAGAGATAATGACCCCCGAAACCCGCCTTCAATAGGTCCCGGAGTGGCGACTAGCACCAAGGGTATAGGAAGTTCTCGCAAATGGAAGGCATTACCCTTTTTATTTTATAGGATCGAAAGATAAGGAGGAGAAAACCCAACAACACCAAGATAGAAAGAAAAGTAAAGCCAAAAGTAAACCATTCCCACATGCATGTTTAAACAGTTTACAACAAGGTACAAGTACAAAAGAAAAAGAAGCTCTCAAGTACAATACCAAAAGAAAACAAAGGTACGACAACAGCGACAACTCCAACTGTCCGACTAATAGGGTCCCGCGCAGCCCTGGTAGTCCTCCTGGAAACCTGAAAGTAAACGTAGGGTGAGCATACAAGTACACTCAGTAGGGAAAACCAAGACTCTCGTGCACAAGTGGGGGAACGTACTAATGTCCCGTGAGAAAGAGTAAACCAAACACCTAACAAGGCAACTATCCATCCCAAGCCTCACCAAGGTTCGCTCCCCAAATAACGCAAGTCAAGTAATATATATATAAGAGCACATCGATGTTTGGGTACCCCGCGCCACTTTCCCACTGGTTATTGAGACATCCTACGCATCGGACCAATCCCGCCATTCTCACCGCAGTCCCACTTCCACACCCGCCCGCACACACCTGGGCCACAACCACACGCAGTCCCACTGCCAAATCCCGCCCGCACACACCTGGGCCACAACCACACGCAGTCCCACTGCCAAATCCCGCCCGCACACACCTGGGCCTCAACTGTCACAAGTAACCATGCCTGCAAACACCTAGGCCAGAACAACCACCGCTACGCCCGAAGACACCCGGGCTAAAGAATCCACTGCCACGCCCGAAAACACCTGGGCCTCATCCCGAAGACACTTGGGAAACCACCTGCCGCACACACTTGGCCAACCACCACAACACCCTGCCCGATGGTTCTTGGGCTAATAATGGACTTCAGGCCATCACAGCCTGCCCGAAGGTACTTGGGCTATCCGGGAAAGGGAGCAGAAAAGGAGCTAATAACCAGACACTAAGTATAGTGTTGGGAAAAACACCCTTCCCCCATAAATGGGGGTGTTCGGCACTGAGTGCTCAACTTGGGTGGGGCGCGAATAAGAAACACAAAGCTACAAGTATAGATATAGGTAACAAACACTCACCCAAAACTTAGGTTTTCCTAGCCAACCTACAGAACACGACACCACAACGTCCGAGTCAAAATTCACGACCCTTGCCCACAAACCATCTTTCCCATTCTCGTTTCACGTTCGGTCAATTATTCAATTAATTTTAAGCACTACTGGGCAACTACCATAAGCATAACCAAGGAAAACGTCAAGCATAGATCAACCAAAACACTCACACCCGGTTCTGCCAACAGAGGATCTCTCCCCAGTTTGTGATTAAAAAAAACCACAACCACTGAAACCATGCCAACAGGAGATCCCATCCCCCAAATTCACACAGCCACCGAGAGTATAAAAAGAACGGGGGATCCCATCCCCTCCCACATTACCAGCAAACGGCCCGAAGGGAAAACAACCAACAACCACTACCAACACGAGTCAGGGATTTCCAGATTTAAACGACTTAACACACTCCATGATTTCAAAATTCCATGTGTTCTATCCGTTAGTTATCACAGAAGGGTTGATCCTGGTGCTTTCAATTATTCAGCCGGGTATACGTGATTAACCAATTTCACAGCAGGAGTTCACAATTTCAGCAACCCATTTAAAACATCACGAGGGGATTCAAGTGCACACACACGACCACCAACGGCCTCAAATTTCAGAAAACATAGACCAGTACAACAAAAGGGATGATCATAAGATAAAGCATAAACAACGATCACAACCCCTTCCCCTTCTTTCTTTAGAACTTCGTTTAGTATCTTCATTAGGGTTTGGTTCAACCAATTCCATAGGGACAAAAGTAACGCCCACCCCGCATGTTACACAAAAGTGAGAGACGAGAGGAAATCCCTACTTGTTGATGGATGATCGACGTTTAGGCCGGGGGCGCGGAACTTTACGGATAACGACGCGGCGGTCCCGATGCACCAGAAGAGTCACGATCGAAGAAGGGGGAAAACCACGGCCTAACCCTTAATTATAAGGGCTGGGGACGGTTGAGATGAAAACACAAAACCACGGAAGACGAGGGAGTCGTGGGTTGACCACGTGGCTTGACTCATCATTAATGGCGCTGGGTGGTTTTAACTGACCCATGAATTAATGAAGCATTTAATTTATACCTTTGCGCGCGTTTCGGATTTCCAAGATATTTTTAGCAAGGAAGAATAGGGTTTAAAACCCTATTTGCGAAAAAGGAACATTACTGGAACAACTTGGCAGGGCCGGTCTCACCGATCGGTGTCACCGATCGGTCTCACCGATCGGTCTCACCGATCGGTCTCACCGATCGGTCTCACCGATCGGTCTCACCGGTCGGTCTCACCGGTCGGTCTCACCGATCGGTCTCACCGATCGGTCTCACCGATCGGTCTCACCGGTCGGTCTCACCGGTCGGTCTCACCGGTCGGTCTCACCGGTCGGTCTCACCGATCGGTCTCACCGATCGGTCTCACCGATCGGTCTCACCGATCGGTCTCACCGATCGGTCTCACCGATCGGTACCCCGCAAGGAAACCGGATTTTTGGCAAAGGAAGGGACCAAGGGGGGTCTGGGTCTTCACAATAAAAGTAGTCATTTTAAATATAAAAGTATTTCATATATCATGGTATTTTATTTATAATTTTTAGACATCAAATAATAAATTTATAAATGACACAATGAGGATATAATAATTACCTCATTAATGAATGTTTTAAATAAACGAGCTTTTAAATATTGAAATAAATTTATTTTGGAACTATTTATTAAAACCACATATTTTAGGGATGATTATGACTTTTTATAATTTAATTAATGATGTTTTTTCTAATTGATCAAGTTGTTATGTATTTTTAAAAAGTAAAGATATGAATTGTTTAAAAATTTACATAAATAAGTTTTTAAATCAATTAAAAATTTATCAAATGATAAAATAATCATAAAATCTAATATTGCACTAAAAACCTATATTATGATAAAAAATTCATTATTTATCCATTTTGTATCTTTAGTAATTTTATTGAAAATATATTATCAATATTGTATGAATATACAAGAATATATGGTAGTAGTTAAATTAGTTAACAAAGTAATAAATAAAACATATAAGGATTAAAAAATATCCATTACGTGTACAATTCTCATTGGATGATTTTATTTTAACTTATATTTATCTTACATTTTAATTTAATTAGCTGTGGAATTTTTTAATCCAAAAATGATTTTATAATAAAATAATAATTACAAACATTCCTAAAGTGCCCCTCCCCCTCTTATAAAAGGACACCAACTCTAACCCATTACTCACAACTCTAAAGCCCCTTTGTCTCATCCAATATCTAACCAAATAATATCACAAAATACCTCTATTCCACATAGAAGAATTCCCATATGATGATGTCAATTCAATAGATCCTTTTGATTCAAACCAAAGGGAGTTACCCGGTTTAAAGGTATCGTCTCCTCTCAGGTTTTCTCCATTCATTTTTCTTCTCCACTAAATATTCAATTATTATTACTTTATTACATAAAAATTCAATATCTTCAATATTCTATGGCTTTTTAATGATATTTATTCGAACTACACTCACACACACCTCAATTTAAGTGGTATAGAACATACTATTTCAATGGATGGTGAACTACTGCCTCGCGAAATAATGATGGTAAAATATTCTCTAACCACATCTTATGGTGGCCATTATGATTAAAATGTAATTAATTATCATATTTATGATATTTATTTTATCAATATCCTTCTTTAATTCTTTTTTCTAACATAACATTAGGATTTTCATGTTGTATATATATAATAATTTCATTAGAGGAAATGCAATCTACCGCCCCCTCAATGTTATATGACTCGTTCATGTTATAAATGGAATGTATATATTATGGTGTTAATGAACTTATGTATCATATATAAAATAATATATTAAAATATAATAATAACATACCAACATATCATTTGGTTTTCATTCCTTTAAAATAGGAAAAAATGAAATAAAAGTAGTGTTCATGCGTGTGTACGACATGCTGTCTCCATGAACGATACATTTCATTTTCAAATATCTAAATGATATAGACCTTTATAAATACATATATATGTAATATATATGATATATATAATATATAAATCATTAATATCATTCTAGATATAATGTACTTTTTACCACATGGACAATTTGTAATTATAAAAAGTTCATTTTTAACTCATGTTCCGAACATCAACTAAAATGTTCGATATGAACTCAAAAAATAAACTAATTTTTATTGAAAAGTAATAAATTATATAAAAGGAATAATAAAATTGAAAAATGTTATTATGTATATAGAAATTTACTTATTTTTATTATTCATGAATAACAAGAAACATACGGGACAAGTTAGACACGAGGAAGGGACATCATCCAAATCACCTTACATTGAGATATGTTTTGATCATATACAACTATTTATTTTATACGGTGTGTAATAAAACCATTTGACTATTATTTTCATTCAATGGGAATATTTTTTCTATGATTTGTTTTACTAAATAACCAAAGGAATATTTTTACATATACAGCGACAATGACCTCTTTTCCACTATAATCGTTATTTGGTTTCCTCTATAAGCCTTAATGTTATTAAAATGAAAAAGAAAACCATAATTATGTTTTTGGATGTATTTGTAGTAAAAATGGGTTTATAAATTGATTGAGTATTTAAATATCTTGAAATAATATCACTCGATTTCAAATTAAATGTTATTACTGAAATGTTGATATTTTCAATATTTTATATGTTATGATTTTGTAACGGTACATGGAAATTTGACGTGTGGTTACGTGATAAACCAAATGATGGCTGGTTTTTTGATAAACCATTAATGGGGGGTTATGTTATATTCCCCAATGCATTGTGTGTTGGAGTTGTCAAAATGCATATTCCATTTAATGATATGTGTTGATGTTGGTCATATGGTAATTATATTTATGTATGTTTATGTCCCCAGTTACCTTTATATGTTATGTGTGATTTCTATGGGTTTTATGGTAATATTTCGGTTACAAAAAGGTATTAAAAAAGATTTTATTTAGTTAAGAGTTATTAATACTTCATAAAGGTGAAAATTATTACTTATGATAATGTATTAATGGTTTATATGTAATTTTATAAAACTAACAGTTTTTCTTATTTGGGTATCCCTTACTGAGCTTTTGATGCTCATCCCAAGTTTTTGAAATATTTTTCTCAGGACTTAAAGTGGAATTGGTTCAATAATGAGATCATAGAAATTCCATGATGGCTAAAATATTGAAATAAACATGTTTATTTTCTATGAAGAGTTTTTATTTTATGAAAAAAATGGATGCTTAGTAGAACTGTCTACATGTAATATTCAAATTATTATATAAATGTTTTGACCTAATTCTATAAATTGTTAAACCAGAATAGATCCTCATTGTGAATTATTAACATAATTCAAGATTTTGAATTTTTTTATGTCGGGGCCTTAGAGTTGGTATTAGAGTCCGGTTTAGAAAACCTTAGGGAATATGAGTTTTTGTTAGACACATAGTTGGACTCTATGTCTACTCTTTATATTACATCCCTATTTTGTAACTTTTTCAGATCAATGAACATCTCTTAAAAATAGAAGGAGGAGGATCTCAAACGAAATTCCTATATCTTCTTGATGAATTTCTTGCAATAATTATTACAATTTCATATTCAGATGATTCTAAAACATTTTCTAACATACAACTCACTTGCAAGCAATTGATTGAGATATCAAACACCTCCGATATACCTCGATACCATCACGGATCATGGGTTCTATTTAATAAAATCTTTTTTTCTCAATGATATCATATTTTTGAGAAAGGTAAATATTATCAAGGAATTTTGAAATATTTTACCTTATCACCATATTTTGAATAATAATATTATTTTGAAAAAGGTGCTAAATAAGGAGACCCTTGTGCAAACTATTTATAATTTCATTTAAATTATAGTATTTCAGCATATTCTTAGGGAATTTTAAAAGGACAATTAAATGAATGTTTCAACTCAAACTTGGTCTGACTATTTTAAAAATAGAAATTTTTATCGTATTTTTTGAAATTATATGTCACAAATGATTATATTCCAAAACATTTTTTTCTATGAACACCCATATGATCCAAGTTGTATGAGGTGTATATGGATAAAAGAATAATATTATTTTTAAGGATATCTAAATCATTAATGAAATGCATGGACCATCTATTTACATGGACGAGATGATGATGAAACCAAGTGGACACCATGATAAAGGTACGATGTTCTTTCTATGGGAATTATGTTATTTTATGGAGGTAAAAATTTAAATATATAAAAGACTTCAAGAATTAATATATTGATTTCGTTGTGAGTTGGGATAAAAATGATAGGTATATGATATCCATTGAGGTTAAATCATGTTTGGTTTATTTGTGAGTTTTATAAAAAGGGAAAACACGCATGATGGGTGACAACCCATCGCGTCAGGTAAGGATGAAAGAATCTAACCCACAAATGAAGGGAAATAAGGGTGCATCACCAACCAATGGCCTTCGTGAAGTCCCTTGTTAGTATTATGGATTCTTTTTTAATTAAATTATTATATGGATTGAGAATATGTTGATTTTGGGAACTTAGGTATTATCCAATGGATATCCTTATTATTGGAAATTGATTTTGTGATTAAGTGTTAATGGTTATTTTTGAACACGTTATCTCTTTTGGGAAAACTATATGCTTAAGGGAAATAGAGTACTATGGGATCTCATTTGTGGAGTAATGGTTGAAATTTAATTTTGGAAGAATCTATGGTTTTATTGTGAACATATAGCAATATGGGTTATTTATGGAAATGATTAACCTAACATAAAGAATATTTTATTAGGTTAATTACTTTTTAGTATGAGACTTTAAGATTAGTCAATGTTATTTAGATATAAATGATATCATTTTTGTGGAAAACAATGTGATCAAATACTTCTGAATTTTGGTATTCAATATTAGTTTGGATTATATTGAAGGATTTTAAGGACCATTGTTTATTGAATAGAATTTTTTTAACATTGGATACTCTTTAGTAATTTTTTTATATTAAGAGTAGATATTATTTTTATAAAAGATTATCTCTTTTGTGGATTATATGAACATATACTAACCGTTTTCGTTTTAGTTAATATCAAAAACTAGGGAAATATGTAGTTCATATATTTTCAATTATGTGCTTCTCTAGATGTTTATTCTAACACTTTATGTGTTACCAATTGATATTTCATACTCATCGTTTAGAGAAAAGATTTGTCTTTTGGTAGAAACTTTTTATTGGATGAAAATCTATTCGAAAATTAACTTTATTTCATTATGACCATAGTAAAACTCATAAATAAATTCTCAAACATTATGAAATAGAACATCAAACAAAAAATATTCCATTTTCTTTTCCTATTGGGAAACTAATGACCGTTTAAACCTTCACATTTTTGTGGTATTATTATTGTTAACTTTTTCCGGACCATGATTTCTATCACTCTCCATTAGAACATGACACTTAGTTTCTCATCCATTTCTATGTTTTTCAACATTGAATCTTAGTATGGGTTATATTGGGTGACCTTTGTACTTATTTTTTTTCTTTTAAATTAGTAGTTTTATTGACTCTTTTTCCGATGTGGGGATTTTCATTAATTTTCTGAGCCCAATTTTAAAATTACCACGATGCAATTTCTAAAAGGGGGGAGGGATGTAACATCCCAGGTAAACAAATAATATCAAATTTTCATATTTATTAATATGTTTGAATTATATATTAATTTTACTTTAATGGGGATTCTATTTTCGATGGATTACCCTATACATAATAATGGGTTTCTCCGAAGTCTTATGTTGCACACAATGCTGAGTCAAACAGAAAAAAATATTAATAATATAGATACATTTAAATAGTAGTTATTGCCTAGATTTTTTATTTTCATGAATGAATAGAACTAACCATATTATGAATAATCATTTTTGTTAAATGGTTTTACATTTATCAAATAAAATATAGCAGCTTAAAATGAGAATGGATATGATTTTAAGCATAAATACTCTAATATTTTTTAAAGGTAGTTTTTCCGACTTTGGATGGAGAAGCCCTTTTAAATCTACTTTTTGCGACATTTATTTGATGAATTTGAAAAAATAAACTTCTTATTTAAATATAGGATATCAATATTAATTGTGGGTTAAATATTAGTATTTTTATGACAATGTTCATTTTATGATGAATAGTGAAAAATACTTCATTTTTTAATTTAACATTTCCTTTTAATCTAATTTATTTATATGATTATATTTTCCTCTTAATTGGTTTTAAAGTGAAATTGGATTATATTTTTATCATTTAATATAATTTCCCTCATTGGAAGTAATTTTACTTTGAAATTTGATATAAAAACATGTCAATATTTTTGAAGTTTTTATTTCGTAAAAACATGCTTTCTAGTTTTGACAACAAAAATTATGTTTAAATTAATTAATGACACTTCAATGTCATTTATTTTGTAAAATAGAATTAATTTTTCAATTTTTAATATCATAATTATCATTGGGTGAATTTTTGTTATTTTTTTGAAAACATTTAATTTTTATGAATTTTGAAATATTTTGTATATTAGTTAAAAAACCAAATTTTTTATTTTAATAAAATTTTAAAACTTCTATGAATTGAATATTTAAAATCAGACATACATAATTAACATCATTAAGTAAATTTTGGTTCAATAGGATGAATAAAATTTTTGGTGAATAATAACTTTTGATTTTTATTTACAACGGTTCAAGGTAAATAGGTTAATTCAAGGTTAAAATAATATTATAATAAGATACAATTACCTTAACACTTGTCCTAAGATTATTATAAGAGTTATTTCCAACCAAAACATTCCTTGGGTAGAACGTTTGGCCTTTGGAAAGAACTTGGGTAAGATAATTAGATTAATAACTATTTATTTAATGTAAAAATAAATATATCATTAACATGTATTGCTTTTCTAAAACAATTTTAATGGGGTGTTATATAGTGGATATATTTTACTATAAATAGTCATTATATATCTAAAAATATCTTCTACATCATGGTATTTTATTTATTATTTTTATACATCAATTATTTATATTTATTTATGACATAATGATGATGTAATGATTATCTCATTAACGAATGATTAAAATAAATGAGGATTTAAATATTAAAATAAATTTATTTTGTAATATTTTTTAAAATCCACTAATTTTATGGACTATTAAAAATTTCGATATTTTATGAAATGAAGGTTTTTTTAATTTTTCATATTGTTATGGATTTCTAAAGTCATGATTTTAATAGTAAAAAAAATTAAAAATGGGTATTTATATCAATTAATATTTTGTTAAATGATAAAATAGTCCTAAAAACTAACATTCGTCCAACTGACAAATAAGTTGTTATAAATTTCATTAATTATATATTTTTCATATCTTGTCATTTTATCATAAATATATTAACCATGTAGTATAAATATACAAGAAGACATGGTAAATGTCAAATAAGTTAACAAAGGGATAAATAAAAGAGATTTGGATTAAACAAATATCCAAAACCTATACAATTATTATTGGATGATTTTTTTACTTATATTCCACTTTTCCTAGAATTTAATGAGTCATGGACCTTTTGAAACCGAAATGAATTATATAAGAAAATAATACTTACAAACATTTCTAAAGATCCCCTCCTCCCTCTTAAAAAAGGACACCACCTTTAACCCATTACTCACACCTCTGAAGCCCCATGGATTGTCCATCATAAGCCCAAATAATCTCCAACCATCCCTCTATTACTCATAGAAGTCATCCTCTAGGTATAATTAAATTGATGAAAACTTTTTGGTTCAAATGAAATGGTTTTACCCAATTTAAAGGTAATGATTCCTCTCAAAATCATTTCATTTATTTTCTTTCTCCACTACCTATTATATTCATATTTTTTAATACATAAGAACATAAATATCCTCAATATAATTGTTTTTTTTATTATAATGATTATAACTACACTTACACACACCTCCATATAATTTGTATATAAGATATTGTTTCTCTAGATGGCTAACTATTGCCTCACGAAACGATGATTGTTCAATTTTCTTCTACCACCTATTTTGGTGTCCATTAGGATGAAACTATAAATATATATTCTATTTAAGAAATTTATTTTTTCTCTATGGTTATTTAATTCTATTTTATTACATACCATTACGCTTTTCATGGTGTATATATATGATAATTTCATTTGGGGAAGTGTGAACAACCACCCCCACAATGTGATTTGACTTGTTCATTATATACATAGAACATGTAAAGGATGGTGTTAATGAACTTATGTATTATATATAAAATAAAATATTATACTCAAATAATAATATACATATGTATCATTTGGTTTTCATTCCTTTAAAATTTGAAAAAAAAATGAATGTCGTGTTCATGCGTACGTACGGCCTACCGTCTGCATGAATGGTGCATTTCATTTTCATATATCCAAATGATATGGACTGTTATAAATAAATATATACTAGATATTTATGATATACATTATTCCAAAATCATGAAAATAATTTTTTAGTTAATATAATTTTTACCACATGGTCAATTTTTAATTATAACAGGTTTATTTTGGAGTCAAGTTCCAAACATAGACAAAATGTTTGATATGAACTCATATAATTAATAAATTGTTATATAAATTTAATAGAAGATATAAAAGGAATAATAAACTGGAAAATGTTTCTTAAGAATTTATAAATTAACTTATGATTATTATTCAAGAAGAATAATGAACATACAAGATAAGTCAGACATGAGGTAGTGGACTTCGTCCCAATATCCATACATCGAGGCATGTTTTGATAATATACAACTCATTTTACGTGGTGTATAATAAACCCCTTTGGAATTTATTTTCATTAAATGGGAATATTTTTTCTCTGAAGTGTTTCACTAAATGAATAATGGAATGTTTTTTAATGTATACGTCAAAAATGACCTCTCCACCACTATAATCATTATTTGGATTCCTTAATTAGTCATAATGTTTCTAAAATGAAAAAGAAGCCATTTATTCTGTTTTTGGGTGTTTTGGTATTGAAAATGGTGATTGAAAATAATTGATTATTTTATTATCTTGAAATGATATTAGGTGATTTCAAAAAAAATTATTACTGAAATGTAGATATTTGTAATATTTTATTTTTTATGATTATGAAATGGTACTTGTACATTTGACATGTGGTTACCTGAAAACCAAATGATGGGTGGTTCTGGGATAAAAAAAGGATGGGTGGCTATGTTATAACCTCCAAATCATTGGCTATAGAGGTCAGACACAAGGATATTCCATGTTGTGCAATTTGTGGAAGACAACTGTATAGTAATTCCATTAATGTTTGTTTATGTCTTAAGCTTCCATTATATGTTGTGTGTGATTTGTAGGAGATTTATTGAAATATTTCTGTTACAAAAGGGTAATGAAAGATATTTTATTTAGGGAATATTATTTACTACATCATAAAGTTGAAAAGTATTCCTTATGATAAAGTATTCATGGTTTACTTGGTGTATAGAAAAAACTAACATCTTTCATTCATTGTGTATCCTTTACTGAGATTTGTATGCTCATCCCATGTTTTTGAAAGTTTTTTCCCCGGACATAAAGTGGAATAGATTCATTGATGTGATTAAGGAAATTTCATGATGATTAAAACGTGGAACTAAAAAATTTTATATTCTTTCAAGGGTTTTTATTTAAAAAAAATAGATGCTGAGTAAAAGAATCTACATGTAATATTAAAATTGATATGTATATGTTATGACCTAATTCTCTAATGATCTAAACCAGAAAATAACCTCAATGACAATTATTAACTTAATTCATGATTATGTAATGTTTATGTTTGGGTCCTTACATATATAATTTGATATGATCACACTACAAAATCATGAATCTTCCAAAACATAATAGGATACATCATGATACAGATCTACAAAAATATAATATTTATTCAACTAGTGTCTGTGATCCCTATTAATATTTCAAAATAAAATTATTAATTCAAAATCTATATTTTATGTCTCAAATATCTTATAATTAATTTTCGTGAACATAGAATTATTTATTCATAAAAAACTATATGTATTTGATGACAATAATACATATATGTATTCGTTAATTATTAAAATAAATCTAATTATGTTCATTTTCCCATATAAAAATAACGAATCTCATAATAATTTAATGGTATTTCATGCTTCAATTAAAAATGATATATAAATACCTTTGGTTATTATCTAGGGTCTTCATGGTGGTGAGTTCATTAAGAGATAAAGTGAAACTTTTTTGAAAAATATGTATTAACGATAATTTTTCAACAAAAATGAATCTATATAATAATGATGTTGTCAAAAAAGAAATATAATTTTTCAGTAAATTACATTATCTTTGTTAAGTAGGTATTATTTTTCTAGAAATATTTTCTTTGAATAAATTTGTAATAGTTTTTATATTATAAAACATGTTTAACTCAAATATTTTCGTAATATAACCCATTAAAAATTAGGATATGGTAGAAAACCAAAACATTTTTTCAACAATGTTATTGGATTTAATGTATTAAAATTGAATTCAAAATATCATTTTCTTATATTTGATCGAAATACGAATTAAGGAATTTCTATTATTATTTCTATTACTAGTAAATCTATATGGTGTTTTTAATAAAATAATCAATGTTGTATAGGAAATGGTTCCTATAACATTTAATGAGTCGGGTGATTTTATTATAAAGTTATCATAAATTCATAATTATAATGAACTTTTATGAAATCATTTTTTCTTTATTGTAATATAATTTAAAACTATTGATTATAATTCCATTAGAAGTAAGACCACACAATTTAAAATATCTGAAAATTTCATCAACTAAATATGTACATTAGATAGTTGAAGATCAACAAAATATTTTTCAAGAAATATAGTTAATGAAAAGGAATAATTATTCTACTTATTTTATACTAGATGTTTGTAAACTAGTTATAATTAGAAGTACAATAAAAATATATGTGATAATCATGCCTTATTATCAAAATTTGATCTTAAAATTGTAGATAGTTCATTTGGTGATAAATGATGTATATGGGCCATGAAATAAAAATGTAATTAGATTATACATATCCATGGTTTCAATCTAGATGAATACTATACTGATCTATAATAAATTTATGTAATATGGTTTTTAGTATCAAATTTTTTAAAAAATTTCTTTTTTAAAAAAATCTTGTTTCTAAATGATATTTTTATGGGAATAGACTATTAATAAACATTTTCAATTATAGCTTCATTATAATATATCAGGATATTATTAGACTTGACTACTCATATGGATTTTAGTTATTTAAAATGGTTGTGACACATTATTTTCTAAATGGTTGTGTTTAAGAGGATGCTTGTTTTTAAGAATCGTCTAGTTTTTAAGATATTATATTTTTTATAAAAATATTTAATCATACTAAACCAATATATGGACATAAAAAATCCTCAAGTTCATGGTATGAGAAAATTACTAGAAATTTATATTAAAATAAAATTTTATAATGATGTTTAGATCCAAATATTTTTTTAATGAAAATATTCCAAAATACCATTCTTGTCAAAATATTTATTTATGAAATTATATTTTATTCAAGTAAAAAATACCACTCTAATTGGTTCTTATAGTGATAATAAAAAGTATTGGAAATTACCATTATGGGAGAACATAATATTTTCCATGGATTTTTTATTTTTCAAAAATAATTTTAAAATACTTTAGCTCAATACAAATATAATAACTATTCTCTCAAACATACTGATTTTTAAAACTCATAAAAAAAAGAAACATGGTTGAATAATATACATAGAATATGTTGATGAAAATTTTAAGTTTTCATAACAAAATTAGTATAAAAATAAGATCAAATATATACTACATATTACTACATTTAAACAAAAAATAACATTCTTAATTTTTTATTGGTGATATTTCACGATATTCCAAAAAATATCTTTTGAACAAAGTAAAATGAATTTAGGATACCTTAAAATTTCTCTACGAATATGGTTATAATTTTCTCCTGTAATTGATTTGGTTATAAAAAGTTACACAAATAATATATTTGGGATTTGTATGTTAGATTGAAAATATTTATCTTTAACTTTATATTGGTTAATAGAATATTTAGTATCCTGATTCACCCTGAAATAAAATTTTATATAACATTCCACTAATAAAGAAGAAGTTATTTCATCTAGATTTTGATTTTCTCTGGTGTGGTGGATGCAACACAAACCCATTTATTTTGGTTTTAGCTTCACTCAAAATCCAATTCTCTTTATTAGTACTAGTGTTATTTCATTATATATAAAAATAAAACATCACTCACGTGAAAATATTTTAAATTGTAATACACTATTTATTTTGGGATCAAACATAAAAATTATATACTATTCAATGACTTATTGAAAGACTATATCTGCTTGATTTTATTTTATCACAACCTATTAATGTCAACATATTTTAATTTATTAAAAATATTATAGTAATCAAAATTGTGTTTCATCAATCCAATTATTATTTTAAATTTGTACTTATATTAAAAAATCCAGTAATAACAATAGGTGAGGTATTTTTAAATTTTTTCAACCATAACCATTTTTAAAACTTAGATATTTTTTAAAATATATATCATTCAAACATATATATTTTAAAACTTATTAGTTTTTTAATATTTATGGATTATACATTTCAAAAACTACATACAATTTTGTTTATACCAATTTACATGGAAAATGATTAAAATAGAATATCATCCATTATTTTCTAAAGATAAATTCATGGAGGTTTAATCATCTAAAAACAACCTCTTACTTTTCACATTCATTTATGTTTTAAAAGATTTAAAGATTTTTAAAATTTAATAATTTTTTTAATTACATAATTTTCTTGTAGTTTTTATTACATCCCCAAAAATATAACCTTTTCATTTCAAATTTTGTGTAATTTTAATTATAATTTTTAAAAGAATATATAAAACATATGTTTTGAAATTTAATTTTTTTACTACTGTTTAATAACCACTTATATAAAAAAGAATAATTTTGAGTATGATAGGACTCTTATATGACTATATAAGGATGCCACTCTCAAGGATTTATTTCATTTAGAAAATCTATAATTATTTTCTAGGATGAGTTATTTCTCATTAAATGTATCTTTAGATGTATTATCTAAATAAGCGTAGAATAAAATTCGTGAGGCATAATTTTTAATTTACCAATGTAAAATGAGAATTATATAAACCACAATAACAATCAAAAAATAATTATGAAGAATCTGGAGTTAAAAATTATAATAATTTTTAATCACAAATTATTTTATATAGATACTCTGGATAAAGTGCCAAATACTAGGGGATAATGTGAAGCTTAACCTGTTCGTGCTTTACAAGAAGATATTGTTAGATAGGAATTCAATGTAAAAAGGTAATTGTTGTTAAAAAAATTAACTACATCAACCAAGATAAAAGGAACTTTCTTGATGAAATGATAAACATTATATATTTCATATTCAACCATAATCTATGATAATAAAATTATAAAATAAGATTAAATTTCTTATTTTTGATTGTATTTTTCTTCTTCTATATTTTTTTTGAAAATATATATAGGGTTGAAATGTAAGAATTTTTTTATTTAATTTTGAATCATAAATATCCATTTTTTATAATCAATATTTTCCCATTGGGGAGTAAATATTTATTTCAATTCTAATGTAGTTGGATTTTTTTTCCACAAAACAATGTGAGATATATACTGTATAAAATTCATTATAATGATAATTATAGGGATATTTTTTAAATATTGAGTTATTATTTCTTTATTTTTTCGATGACATATATTTTCTAATAAGTGGGATATTATTGAATAAATTACTCAATTTATGTCATTATTTTTTAAAATTAAAATCTATTTTGTATAAAAATAAATGGAGATTCTGATGGAGTAATTTTTTCCATTATTTTGATCATTAAAATTTATTATTTTTTAGAGAACATATTTTTAGTATAAAATTAAAATATCTAAGTGTTTCTATTAATAGAAACCATTTTTTTTATTTGACTCTGATGATCTTATTTGTTTTTGATGAATTTTTTTTCTATCCATTATGATTGATGGCTTTCAGGAATGAAAGATAGTGGAATTTATGATAATATGGATCTAGGCCTTCTAGTTCAATAAATAAAGAGCTCATGTAAATGTAGTGTGAAAGAGTGAGATATAACTAATAGGTTTAGATGAGGTCATTATGGGATATAATGGTATGACATATGATAGGTTTAAGTCAGTGATACCATATGATATATTTTCATTCTTGGATACCATGAACTAGTGGACTGATCCATCATTCACATTGTTTTAATTTTATTATTTTATTAATATCTTTTTGAAATGAATATTTATTTCTAACTAGTAATCCATTATTTTTTTTTAATTTTTTAATTTTCTAACTTATTTTTCTATAATAGTTAAATTAATGATCATTTAATTTCTAATATTTCATTTGTATTTAATTTAGTTTATATATAACATACTCAACATGGTGATCCATCATGTGATCAAGATGGTTTTACAATGTGACATCAGGTTCACATCCCCATATACTAGAGGCTTCTGACCAAAATGGTTTTAAGTAAAATAATGGGAATACTATACCCTCTAGTATAGAGTTGTAATAAAATTAAAATAAAATAAATAAACAAATAAGAAACTCAAGAAAAATGTAAAAGAAACTCAATAATTCAAATAATAATAGATTAATTTAATTATAAGATGAATTAACTAGTTGGATTGCTGAATGTCAAACAAACAAAATACTAAACAGACATGACAAATTTCTTTAATCCCCTAGTTCCAAACAAAAATTCATTCCCACCATTAAACTCCAAACTATCATATAACAGATCAATAAATTCAGTTCCCCTTAACCTTTTACAAACCCATATCCATTAAATACTTATGCGTACCTTGTGGTGTATTCAATAGGATTTTAGTAAAACTCAGTAAGCTAACACCTACAATGTTTAAATAATCAAGCCAAACGTATGGTCAATATAATAATACAACAAAAAAGGGGTATTAATTAATAAATTAATAATTCACATAAAAACAAACTAGATGAACTTCAAAATCTTGGATAAGTCATGAGGTTATCTAAAACTAATTTGTAACAATTCTATATATCTATGATCACGTCGTGGATGTATTCAAACTACAAACATGACTCTCCCAGGGTATATACCCTGAAAAATTATTGAATAACTTGGAAGATCCCAATAATCAATATGGATACATTGGGTATCTCCCTATAAGTATTAGAAAATCACCAACATGATCCCTATATACATTATGGAATGACTGGGTAGATCCCTATAGGTATTACAACATGATCATATAGAGCCTTATATCCACTACATCCTGATTGGGAAGATCCCTATAAGCATTAAAAGATGATCGATCTGGTTCTTTTAATAAGTCCATCAAGAATAGGAGGAGACTTAGAACTATTATAGTGTGACAGTATAGTGCCAAATAATAATTATTGTATAACTAAGTAGAACCTTTTTTGAATTATAAAAAAATCAACTAGATCCTTATAAGCATTACATCACGACTGAGAATATCCCTATAAGTATTACAACATATCAAAAATTTCATCAGATACCATATTGATTATACACCCCATAAACAATTACTAACTATTTATTATTTTTAAATTATTTAGTAATTATTATATAATAATAATTATACATTTCACCAATCCAATCATTAATAATCAAAATTCAGCTTATGTTCAATGTAATGTCTACATATTGGTGGCCTCATGTCTAGTCACAATTTCAATAGACCCGATGTGATTCATGGAATTCTAAGAATGATTTTTCATAAAAATTTTGAATTATCCATTAATATAGTTAGATTATACACTATTCGGGTGAGATATCATGTATTATAAATATAATAATTAAATAAATAGAAATTTGGGCATTCCTCTAGACAAACCACCTCAAAAGAAGAGAAGATATAGATAATTCCTCAAAGAAAAAGGATGTGAAAGGGTCCCTTTTCCTTTCCATTAACCAAAATCAATGATACCTATCAGCCTAGGAATCTAAAAATCATTCCTATTAGTAAATTCAAATATAGGGTTCTCCAAATGGGAAAACCAATCATGCTAGAAGGTGAATATGGTCTATAATCTATACCTCTGATTGTTAGTTCTACAAAACCAAGACCTAGTTCATTATAAATTATAATTTAAATAGGATTATAGGAAGTTTCTTACAGATGGTCTAACGATGATTGAAAATTTATGTGCATTATTAGAAAAAAAGAAATTATAATTTAAAACAGTGTACATCTCAATGTACTTACGTGAAAAGTGTATTCACGTTGTGAATTGCCCCATTTTTATTTACAATGAAAAATTGAATGGATTAGTTTTGAACCCATAAATGTCTATCTCACATCATGTAAAAAAGGAAACAAGTGAGTTTTTAAACTCATGGGGTCTGTTGAAGTAGTCATTGAAATTCATAGGTTAATTCAAAAACCATTCACGTAGTGAATGATGTTTATGCGGTCTTCCCAAAACCATTCTGTGCATGAATGAAATTCATCGTGTCAACCCAAAACCAATTAACATAAAAAATATCTCAACAACCATGTCTTAAATGAAAAACAATCAAACACAAGTATGTTTTTCCAATATGATAACATAGGAAAAATCCAGAAATTACATGATCATATAGCCTCCCCACCATATAATAAGTCATCCCCCTTTTTTTATCCAATGTATCTAGTTGGGTATCTAAAAACAAATCTTGATACAATGTATTCATATCATCTCCCCTCTACCATGTATCCTCTTGAACACAAAAATGCAATAACTACACTCAAATGAGAGGCACAGTCTTCTCTAGATGAATATCCTCACAACAGTCAATGAAATGGATTAGATTTCACTGAAACGAAGCATCAATGCCAAGCTCAACTCCATCAGCATATCTCGTGTTAGAATGGTTAGGATGATATCATTGATGCTATGAAACATTAAATACATCAATCTTATAGTTTTAGGATAATGGAATTGACAGATAGTTTTCCACTTGAACTACACTTTTTTATATCATGAATAGCCCAAAAAACATGGGTACTAGATTCCCTTTCATTATGTTATGACAATCCCTATCCTAGAAAAAACCTAGAAGTGAACATGATGACCAACGTCAAAATCTATAGGTCATATCCAACTGTCATCATATGATATTTTAAAGCTCTATATGGTCAAAAAAACTTCTGGATCAACCAAACCTACACAATTTTCTCCTTTATGATGCCAGATCAAATGAGCGCTCACTCACCTACCACTAACCCAGAATGCTATGAATGAAACATAAATCAATAAAAATCCTCTAATGGGTCCATTTGGATAAAATCGTGAAATATATTATTATAATATAACTCCATTAGTTCCTTATTATTTTCCCATGAACCATCAAAATCTGTAACACATGGTCATAGTATATCATCCGAAATTGGAGTTTTCCACATAGATTATGTGTTATTATTGGGATGATATATTGTACTGGGAAGAACTTATGATCCCAAATCATTAGGTAAAACCAACTATAATAGGCATGTTAAATGAGTATCTTAATCATAAATGATTCTCCATGGAACACAATACAATATAATTATCTCTTGCACATAGGGACTGCCCATATCATCGATGGTGAAGTTCTTCTTGATATGAAAGAAGCAGGATTCCTTCACTAGTCAATACATGATCACCCATAAAAAATTACTCTTGAGATGTGTCCTAGGTAATATTTTCATTACATACAAAGTTAAATCATTCTATTTCCATTAATGAATGGGTAAAGGTAGTAACAACCCAGTAGGCCTCTATTCTTCAGCCGTCATATACTAACATGTGAATGAACATTCCATGATTCTCCAAATCTCATTAATCATTCATTCCCACAAGAACATTCTATAGATATCAAGATAAATAATTTTCAAACTAGGATATACCACCCATAAATATGGAAAAAGATCAATCCTTATATTTACATGTAATCTTGGGGGAACCCATACATGGTTATGGATAAGAATAACATCTTCATTTTCGAGATAATATCTTGTTTATGGGTCCCCAATATATGTTTTTATATCATATATTTTCCCTTCCTATTATATAACTATCTCTCTTGATTCAGTCAAGATTCATGAGTATTTAGGGTGTCAATGTTATAACTACTAATCCTTAGGACCCCAGAAAAACTAGATGCATGTCCATAAAAATTTTCATCTATTATAACTCACCATGAGACTCTCAAATATCATCATTCTATGTATTAAATTTCAAATCATTTAAAAAATAACATACCTTGAGTTTAATAAAGATAACTTTTTAATGATTATTGATACTCGACCAACCTATTCTTCTGAAGGATCGCCTCTCATTCCAAAAATACGTTCTAAGGCTCATGTGGTCTATGTATACGAGAAACCTCTCACCCATGTGGTAATTTCTATAAAATCACATTTTGTGTACCACCATAGTCATCATTACATTCTGAGTAGGTTGAATTCAGTCATGTGGTATAGATTTTCTGGAGCAATATAAAACCACCTGGTCCACCAACATCAGAACATCTCTAATCTTAAAACAATATGATTCATAGTAAATTATATATTACATACCTATTATGGTTACGGTGGGGATTATTATTGAGTCTTTCCTATTTTTTGGGACCTGGAATGTCCTCTAGAAAGAATCTAACCAAAACAATTCCACCAAATTTTTTTCATCCTTGACATTAGCACTATCAACCAAGTTACGTCCTGGATAAAACACCAGTGATATCCAATTAGACCTATAATGATCAATAAAATGAGGAAATTCTTTGAAATATCCTAAGATAAAAAAGCAGAAACTATCTAGTTCCATTGTAAATCCATCCTTAGATATAACATAGACCAAGAAAAACATGCTATCAATCCCAAAAAATTACTTGGATAACATTACGTAATGTTATTGATCTCTAAGTGTACTCAAGGCTATGTTACTAATATGGGAAATATATCTTGGATATTATATGTAATGTAATATGGCATCGAAGAAATCAATAATTGACGGGTCTTGAAATTAGTTACTAGTTAAATTCATCAGGTCCATGAATATCAATTATTTATTCGTTTATCCAAATAGTATCACTAGGAACTCATAAGGCCATACCTTCTCCTAAAATAATTCTAGGTTATAACATATTTTATGTCCATTAAAAAATGGTTCCCTAAACTCAAATCGACCATGGTGTAAATTTAGGTACCTATATGGTATATGAAGATATTTTCGATGCGGAGAATGGGATATCGATTCTCAAAAAAAACTATTTTATTCTTTGAAAAAACAACGCATAAGTGAAATACTTCATCAACCTTCTTGGAAAAAACATGAGTGAACCCAATGGATAAGTACTACGTTATATGATTCTATTTTCAAATAGTACATGAAAAAATATATTTAAAAACATGATGGTCTATTAGTTCTATCCATCACGGAATGATGGAAAAGGGCTCATCCTCTATTTCCAAATCAATCATAAACATGATATCCCTCTTAGGGGGTATGTTGGAAAACTCTTATAGAAATACATCCTAAAAATTTTCCACCATTACAAAAATATAATCATGGTGTATTTTTCTATAATCTAGAATAAGTCCTTATATCTGAGCATTCATATAGTCCAATCCTGAATATAGTATTCCCACACGTCTAGACTAATGATTCTATACCCTGGGGTTAAAAAATTCTCCCTTCTTTTGATAGGAAGTAAACTCCCCTATGAAAATAAGAAATATAATCCTTGAATAGAAATAGTAATTCCAATACTTTAATAAAATATAATTCATTCATATCTAAAATAAAAAATATCCATATAGAAATAGTAGCCACTAAAATTATGAGAAAAATCTTAGAAACATTTGATACCCTCTGATTAGAACCATAACAGCATGTCGATAGATATAATTCCATCCAATAACTCAACATTTAAAATATTATTGTTCTCAAATTGATAAGATAAAAATTAAGATTATTCTATTGTATCATTCAAAATTTAATTAAGGGAAGAATATATAAGATTTGTACCTCTGATGGGAAAATGTCATATATAAAAACCATTAAGAGTAAACAATATTGAAAATATCTATCTCGGCCTTCTACTTTGGGACCTAATACGACTTAACCATTATTTTGTTGTTGGTAGGTAATTCCAATCTTGAACTAGGTTACCAAATAGCCTACCCTGTCTAGATAATATGGGGAAACTCATTGAACCAGTTTTCTAGGGGGTATTAGAGTCCTTTCCAAACCTGTGTACACGTTCGGATCCACTTCAAGTAATATTTTTTTATATGGGCCCCTACATATCCTCTATAGGTTGTATAAACTACCATAATCAAGGCACTCTATAGTGGGGTAAATACACTAAGGTTATTCAAACTAAAATTTCTACACTGAATGTAATACAGTAGATTGTGGTCCCCTAATATTGTTTTCTTTCCAAGATTCTCTTCACACTAACACCATCGTGAAAATTATGATAGAGGTTTTTCTTGATGTTAGAATAAGAACTCATAGATTGACCTACGATGACATACTACCCACTACACAACACCTCCCACATATCCCCTTTTGTAAGGAGAGCATGATTCATTCTTTTTACAAAGCATCTCATGTGATAGACATTAAACGGTGTCCTTAACACATATATAATCCAATCATAGAAATGTTCCAACCTTTTCATCTAATCAGCATCCAAGGATGGAGAATTATTCTATAGGTCTATTATTAATTCATCATATTCCATGGATAAAATTCCCTATTGTGTCAATTAAATGGAGTTTCAAAACCTCCCCTCCCAAAATGTCTTTGGATAGATGTGGCTCATAAAACTCATCCAAAATTCCATCCAGGTCACCTCCTCTTATTGATTGGATTTCATTAAAATTCCACAACGATGATTTTCTTGTCCTCATAACATTTAAGATGCAAGCTTCAACCTCTAATATGTGTGTGTCTTATGTTTATTAATTATCTTCTCAACTATCTCTATCCAACCCCTCATTGACTAGGGTTACCCCTCCGTAACAAACATTTGAATATGTTGCAACTCAAACACTCTATGAAAATATGTCATCGAAAGAATAGTATGAATAGTATACCCCTATATGGATCACATAACCCTCAGGAACATGTCATTGATATGATCATCCATGTAGTTCTAAGACGATGTATGATGTTCTGCTTCCACTATGTTAGGAGAAATATAATTTCCACTCTTCTAACACTCAATTAAAAGATGATTAGAAGAAATTTTATCCATATGGAACAACCCATTTCTAAGATCACCACATTTTTTAATGTGATTAAACACAATATATTTGAACAATAGAGAAGCATGTGCATAATGTTTTCGTGTACTTGTCATAACAAGTGAATTTTTATAACATAAATGAATATTTATTTTCCTATTATTTGGTATAACAAGGGTTCACATTTCAGAGATTATACAGGTTGGTATATTATCCAAAATAAATATGTCCATAGAATCCACAATTCATATCAACATCTATCCATGTGTTTCTACCATGATAAATTTATACTCATCGCATGCAATATTGGACGATGAGAAAAATCCCACTAAATAGTAATATCACTCAAAAATTGAATCCCCCATGGTGAATTAAAATAAAAACAATAATTGAAAAAAAACATGAACAATAATATCATAAATGGGAACACAATTATTCCCTTTAATATGCGTTATATACTTCCATGAAGGTGCTAATTTTCATTCCCTGACACATCCTAGTATCCATTATATATTTTCTATGTAGTATATTAATAGAAAAGAATCATTACCAAATAAAAATTTATAATGTTCCAACCCCATTTCACCAACACATGAATGAGATATGTTTAGCTACATGACCTCATGTATTCCTCACCACAGATCTAAGGATTTTGACTTATAGAGAGGGTGTAAGGATCAGTTTAGAAAGATGGTACCCTATATGAAAGAGTAGTAATAGAAGAAGAGAAATATAAATAAATAATGAAAAAACTCATGTAACATATTGAATAAACTAAAAAATCGAATAATAACAGAATCCTGTAAAGATGGGATGAATTTTTATTGAAATCATGGTGAAATTCATACAAATAATATCCTAATGAGATTGAATAAGATGTCAAAATCACTATTCCTAGACACCAAGTCTTTCCCTTTTCCAAAATCAAAATCATCCATCAAGAAATCAATCTACATAGGGCCTATTACCCTTTTCCAAATATATAACCATTAAATCTACCAACATACCAAGAAGTATCCCAAATAGGGTGTGAGTAAAAATATTAGGTAGACACCAATTGTGTCTTAATAATCCAATCTGAATATAGTGCATGAAAGAATACAAAAACATGAGTGTCAATTAAATAATTATTACTTCACATTAATAAAATAATGTTGATCCTCGAGCTATGGGTTGATATATATGTTTAGCCAAACCTACCTCAACATTATGCTAGATACCTCTGAGTGCATCATTGGACCATTCCCACCAAATTCATGACCCACACATGGTATATCCTTCCAAACATTATGACATAATTTAGTGAATGAATTTAATTATTATATAATGATATTAAATATCCAGAGAATCATTTTAAAATTACGAGGAATAGACTTATAATAATTAGATCATGACTGGGTAGAGACCTATAACAATTGAAGTGTGAATGAAAAGAGTCCAATACAAATTACAATACAATAAACCATAGATATATAAAAACTACTACATGGTCAATAAGATCTCAATAATAATTAAATTATGACTCGAATGATCCAAATAATAATTCAATACTATCTAGGAAGTGATCTATATGAATTACAATATATCAAATATGTCATCACATGACACATTTATTAAAAAACTAATTAAAAATTAGAAAATATGTAATATTTTGACACAAGATACCAATTACATTATTATTTTAATTATATGGAATGTAAAAAACCTTCCTAATGATCCAAATTAATGAAATTTTTGACGGTATGCTCACCAATTGGGTAGTGGAAAGTCTAGTCACTACACAAATTGACCTGATGATATCCATAGAATTATAATAAAATTATTTCCATAAAAAAATAATTAATCATTTAATATTTCATTTTCACATCATTCCATTTTTATCAATCTTATTTAATATACTAGATGAATTGAAAATTTACTATTGGGACATATTTTTTATCACCCACCGCAACATCAGAGTACATACCTGAAATTACTCAATGTATAAGGTAGGTAAACGGTACCTCCTTTCATTCATTTTACATTAAAACCAAGATAATATTTTTCACATATATATCCAAACATAATTTGGTCTAGTAAGTCTTAATCTATGTTTATCAACATGTAAAACCATTGAGTCCAGAAGTAGAAGAAAAATTGTAATGCTGTCTTCTAATTACAATGTTAGAACTACCAGAACCCTCATGGTCCATCTTCATGTTCAAAGAGGACTATAGGATGTCACATGAAGAAGGTATAATAAGGGAGAAAAGGTTTGTTTATCTTTATAATGTTGGTCACAAGAGTTTAATGTTTTGTGCATGACAAATTTATGACATAAATATGGGATTCTTGTTGTTAATGGCCCATTTTATTTTTATGCTAAAAAACCCAAGTCCTCAGATTAAAAACCATAAAAGTCCATTTCAGTTTTTTTTACAAAAGTCACATTGTGAGTTTTTAGATTCATGGTTCTATTCATGGCATTATTCAAATTCATGAGGTCTTCTAGAAACCATTGAAGGGGTAATTAATTTTCATGGGGTATTTCTAGAAAAACATTGGGAATGAATGATATTCATTGGGTATTACTTGAACCATTATACTTGAAAAATAGATCATCAATAATGTATTAAGAAAAACTAAATTAAAGGATGTTTAATAAAAATCATAACTAAGGATATTCCTGGAAAGCATGGTGTAACAGCCCAAGATTTTATGAAAAATATTCTTTTTAATTTTATTAATGTCTTGTGTTGTACGCTACACCAAAAGGAGCTTGCACATCACGCATCCTTGACTTGCCTTGCATTACACGCAATCGCAACCTTCCTCGATAGTGTGTGTAGTACGCAATAACGAGTTTCACTAAACAACGATATGCTATTAAAACTAGCCGTTATGAATAGTAATAACCACTTTTTAAAATTCTATAAATCTTATTTTTCAAAATGAACTTCATTTTTGGATTCGGAATATCGAAATTAGCTTAGGTTGAAATTTTGGTGATTTTCGGATAACTTTCATATTTTGATGAATAGTCTTAATTACTAAATTATAATTAAAAACAACTTTTTTAATCGAAATATTTAATAGTGATAAATTATTAATTTGAGTGGTTTTAAAGTATATTTAGAATATATTTTTACAATTTAATACAATGTTGGTCATTGGACGTAATTTCACATTTAAACCAGACATAAACAAGTGTCAATCTTTTGATAGATATTGTTTCGTAAAAACACGCTATTTGTTTTAATAGCGGGATTTAATTATAAAATTAATTAATTCAACTTCTATGTTATGAATTTGGTAAAATAGACTTCATTTTTGAATTCGGAATATGAAATATAGCTTAGGATGAAATTTTGGCATTTTTCTGAAAACTTTCAATTTTTGATGAATAGTGAAACCACTAAGTGGTAGGTTAAAAACTGAATTTTGCATAAAACTTAATTTTACCACTTCTGTGAATGGAATTTCGAAAATCCGAGAGACACGGTTAATATCAAGGACTAAAATGTGGTTCAATGAGATGAAAATAATTTTTGGTGAATAGTAACTTTTTACTTTTTTTTACCGCGGTTAATAGTAAATAGGGTAACTAAGGGTAAATATGATATTACTATTACCCTAACACATGTCCTAATTCTATTGGACAAGTGTAATTCGACCAAAAACAAACTTAGGAATAAAATATGACCATTTAGGCCCACTTAAATTAGATTAGGACATTTATTATGAATTTATTTAAAGAAGGGTTAAAATAGTTAAAATCAAAGTTTAATAAGTAAATAATTTTTAATATGGGGTTATACATAAGATAAATTCTATTTTAAATATTCATTAGAAAGCTAAAAAGATTGCCTACATGATGGTATTTTATTTGTAATTTTTAGACATCAAATAATTTAATTTATTTATGACACAACGATGATGCAGTAATTATCTTATTAATGAAATATTGACATAATTGATGTTATAAACACCAAAATAAATGTAATTTGAGATTTTTTATGAATTCCACTAATTTTCTAGGTTACTATGATATATTAATGTTGCTTTAATCAACTTGGTTCGAACATTTAATTCTGTTATGACTTTCACAAAAATCATATATCAAATAGTGTCAAAATTGACACAAAATAGTTTTTAAATCAAATATTATATTATTAATTGTTATTGTATTCCTAAAAATCTAAGGTTCGGCCAAATGACTTAGATAATGATATATATATTAATAATAAACAATTTGGGGTTCGTTTGGCATGTTATAGTAAGTTTATTAACCATATAGTGAAAGAAAACAAAAAGACACGGTAAAAGTTAAATTATTTAACTTAGAGTTAAATCTAATTGATAAGGTTTAAAATAATATCCAAACATGTCTAAATTTGATTGGTTTATGAGATTACAACCCTAGCTTATCTAATCTTCGAATATGAGTCATTTTTGGAGGTTTTTTAGTGGGGTTAGATTTATTATAAATTAATATTTTTAAGAATTCCTAAGGTGCCCCTCTCCTCCCCTATAAAAGGACACCTCCTCCCCTTCCTCCTCACACCAATTTGAGCACTCAAGCTCGGCCAACCCCTGCCAAAATCTCTTCTCCACTTCCCTAGAAACATCCTAGAGGTTCTGGTCTTCCTCAAAGACCAATTCTAGTGCCCTAAGAGGAGGTCTCAAAGAGGCACTTCAAAGAAGAGGTAATTACCGTTACCAATTCTTTCATCTTTATTTCTTCTTCCACTTCTTCTTCTTAGGTTGTTTCATTATGAAGTAATAACATCAGTATCACTCATATACTGATATGTTATTATAAGTATGAAACAACCCTATTTCACCATCTATCCATCCTACGGAAAAATAAATCACCGCGCGTGCGTACGTACGGAATACCGTCTCCACGCCGTGGTGTAATCTATTTTCCACCACCACCTTACATGGATGGGTATAATGGTGTAAAGAATAACTATAAATAGTTATTACAAAATCATATTGATTCTGATATATTTTATAATCCACTCCAATTCAATTCAATATTTATAGAAATGATATCATCGCTCGTGCGTACGTACGGACTACCGTCTCCACGACGCGATGAGATTCATTCTCCATGTTAACCATTTAAGAATGATTATAATGTATATATAAGAAATAATAATGAAATATATGACATTATAAAGCTACTGGATTTATGTATATATATACATATGTATGTCATCTACTTCCATTTCAAGACAATAAGGAAAGAAAAACAGCGTTCATGCGTACGTACGGACTACCGTCTCCATGAACGGTGTTTTTCATTTTATTTATCTACCTGTTATATATATATATATACTGAATATATATGATATATAAATCATATTTTATATTCTGGAAGTGAGTAAATCATGATATAAGTAACAATGATGTCAAGAACAACAAGTCAAAACACCTACGATAAATGAAACGATTTTACCCAAAACGCTTCTTTAACATGGAATTTACAAAAGAACGGGTAATATAATGTCATAAGTGAACCATATATGATATCATAACAATAAATATGATTCTGTAATAAGTCAATAACATGATTTAAATCATTATACAGGAGCTTCGGACACGAACAAAGCAAATCGGACCTAAGGTAAGGGAAATATCACAATCTCACTTTTATCCGAGATTGTTTTTACTTTGGTAATTACTGGGGTGTATTTTATCATCCAAATCCATGTTTCATCAATATGTAATGTTATTTCCATCTACCTACAATTTTTTAAATCCATTTTTACCCTTCGGTGAGTTTTTAGTAATATGTATGAAAGGAATCTTTTGTCGTTTTTCGTACGAGGTACTTTTTGACTTTTCCGACAAAAGTACGAGAAGAATGTTTTTTTAACTTAAACGGCACGAACGGATTTTTACGGTTTTATAAAGCCTTATTTTTATGAAGATTCCTCCAAAAGATTTCATGACTATTTTCAATAAAATCTCTTTCTTTTAAAAATTTCATGATGTTTTGTGAAAAGAAATTGATTTTGAAGAAGAAAGGATATTTTCCTCAAGAATTCAATTCAAGTGTTTTATCAAAATTATTTTCCATCTAAGATAATAAAGGGTTCTGTTTCTGTCCATATTTTTACATTGATTTGACTATGTTGTGATGGAATTATGTTTATGAATTCCTTTATCTTATATGAATGGTTTTATGATGTCATGTTGTTTAAGAATCCCATTTTTATTACATGGGTTATGAAATGATGTATGATTTATGATTCTGTGGCACACATAAGAAAGGATTCATTAAGAGATGGGTGGGACCTATATCTCCCTCCAATGCATTGGGTAAAGATTTTATATCTCATGAGATAGACATGGCTGGAACGGAAGGTTATTTCGGTTCAGTGATACAGGACTGAAACGAGGAGTGAACTCGGTTCAGAAAGGGACTTTGTCCACTAAGATAGTCTTGGAAATGAGTCATGACTAACAAGAAATGCTTTTCCATGATTATGTGTGCATGCCACAAAGTTTCAAGTTTCATGTTATGATTATGGGGATCTCATTTTCACTTCTATGATTTGTTCCATGTTAAGATATTATGATCTCTTTTTCAGGTTGTGATTTTCAAAAAGATATGATATGATTTTTATTTCTTTTGTATACCCTTACTGAGCATTTGAGCTCACCCTTTTATGTTTTCTTTTCCCCAGGATATAAAGAAAGGTTTTAGGTAAAAAAAATGGAAGATCTTTACGGGAGATATTGAAGATCTTTCACCAGGATTAGAAGATTATGTTCCGAGTTTCCAAAGACACTAAACTATTACGATCCTTTAGTGTGTGTTTTTGTTATGTACTAAGTATTCCGCAAAAGTAATGTAATGTCCATGTACGTCAGGCTTCGGGTCTCTATAGTTGGTATCAGAGGAAAGGTTTAGTCAACCTTTGGAAACTTGGATGCGAAAACGTTAGTGAGATCCCTAGAGATATTTCTAAGGTATGTCTAGGGATGCCCCTAAGGATAAGTATACGTATAGGATATAGTCCTAGAACTATGGTAATGATATTAGATTAAACCAAAGATGATAGATATTTAAGTTACTCCCCCTTTATTACGATTTTTGCATCTAACACTATTCTGTTTGGGTTTTAGAAAATGGCTGGAAACAAGATGATTCACAATAATGGAGGATATGATGGACAATGGAATGATATTCTTCATGAGCAACCAAATGAAATGGGATTTGGATGTCCAAACATCATTATTTTTCCAAATCAGCAATCTCATAATATGATCAATAAAGTAAAATTTGGTAAGTTTCCTGACTCGGCTAATAAGAGAAAGATGGAGTTTCATGATGATCATAGAGGAAAGAAAGTTCAATTTCCCCTATGTAAATCATGTGGGAAGAGGCATCAAGGAGAATGTTTCAAAGGAACTGGAAGATGATTTGGGTGTGGAAAAGAAGGACACAAAGCAAGTAAGTGCAAAGGAAAAGGTTCAGTTAACACCATGGATGAGGATAATGGTATTGCTACGACATCAAAAATGGTTAAGTGTTTTAAATGTGGAATGTATGGGCATTATGCAAACCAATGTCCTAAGGGAATGACTCATGAAGAGAATCAGTATGGCCGTATGGGTAGTATTTATGTGGATGATGATGAAGAGACTACAAATGATATGTGAGATGAAAGAATTGTTGAAGCTCGGTCAATGGTTTAAGAATGTTGTGGAATGATTACATGTTTATCATGTGTAATGTTGTATAAGAAATCTCATGGTACTATGGAATAAAGAGACATCTGAGGATTGTTACACTGTTTTCTTTCCTTGAGTTATGAAAGTGTATGATTAATGGTACCACTATCCATGAAAGGTTATTCAGATATTTTTGGAATGTAGATGATATGCGCATAATGAAGGGATAAGGAGAAAATTAAATGTTTGATAGTATTCATGAGCTCGTGATTGATATAAGGACTAAGTGATATCATGGTTTGAGTATATAGAATTTTGAGGATTTTGGTATGTGGAAAGTGTTAACTTTTAACTACACTCATGTTTTCACTAAGGTATTCAAGAGAATACACGATTAAGGACTTTGAATGTTTGGAATGTGACCAACAAGACATATCTTATGATATGTGGGGATCAACGACAGTATTAAATCTCTGGTACTCGTTGTCACTATATTATGAGAGTGGACTGCAGTATTATGTATAAGCCTAAAGATTAGACTGGATTATGTTGGACATAAGTTAGTATTGTTTAAGGATAGAAGATTTTCGATATTATTGATGGGATGTTATAGTAACGTAGTTTTAGAAAAAGGACAACCTGCAGGACAGGCGACAACCCATCGCTTCGGACAAGGCTGTAGGAATCGAACCCACAACCGAAGTGCGACTGGCCTTTATCGCCTACCACTGACCTACAGGAAGTCCCTGTTTAGTAGAAACTAGTTTTATTATATTAAGCAGTATGATATATGAAGTATAAGTCCATTTTAGGAACCATATATGATTAATCTCACTATAGATCGACTTATGCATATAATTTTTGCTAATCTTTTGTTTGAGACAGATGGAATGACCCGTCATTCTATCACATGATCTGCTAACACTTCATGAATGACAAATTCAACTTCATTTATTTAAGAGATGAAGTGGAAATTGTTCAAGGCACGAACAACAGTGAGATTGTACCAAAATAAAGTAAGTATTTATTCTAATTCAAATTTTCAACTTTAGGGAAATGATCTTGAAAACCAAAAATGTCGTCCTAGTGATCTTATACCCGATGAATAAGATGGTACCTTATATCATCAAAAATCTATGTATTTGTGATTACTGGCTTTTCCATAGCCATGTTCTCTACCACTCTCCATCAGAACATGATGGTTAGATTTCTCTTCCATATCCATATTTTTACCTATGTGGAAACCCAACAATTAGTTTATTTGGGTAATCGTTACATTTCATACTTTAGTTTTTAAAGCCAAGTTTTGGTATTCCTTTTTACGATGTGGGAAACTTTCGAATAGAAAACCATTTATAACCCCGACGAATTTCGAGGGCGAAATTCATTTTAAGGGGGGTAGAATGTAACAACCCAAGATTTTATGAAAAATATTCTTTTTAATTTTATTAATGTCTTGTGTTGTACGCTACACCAAAAGGAGCTTGCACAACACGCATCCTTGACTTGCCTTGCATTACACGCAATCGCAACCTTCCTCGATAGTGTGTGTAGTACGCAATAACGAGTTTCACTAAACAACGATATGCTATTAAAACTAGCCATTATGAATAGTAATAACCACTTTTTAAAATTCTATAAATCTTATTTTTCAAAATGAACTTCATTTTTGGATTCGGAATATCGAAATTAGCTTAGGTTGAAATTTTGGTGATTTTCGGATAACTTTCATATTTTGATGAATAGTGAAAATTACTAAATTATAATTAAAAACAACTTTTTTAATCGAAATATTTAATAGTGATAAATTATTAATTTGAGTGGTTTTAAAGTATATTTAGAATATATTTTTACAATTTAATACAATGTTGGTCATTGGACGTAATTTCACATTTAAACCAGACATAAACAAGTGTCAATCTTTTGATAGATATTGTTTCGTAAAAACACGCTATTTGTTTTAATAGCGGGATTTAATTATAAAATTAATTAATTCAACTTCTATGTTATGAATTTGGTAAAATAGACTTCATTTTTGAATTCGGAATATGAAATATAGCTTAGGATGAAATTTTGGCATTTTTCTGAAAACTTTCAATTTTTGATGAATAGTGAAACCACTAAGTGGTAGGTTAAAAACTGAATTTTTGCATAAAACTTAATTTTACCACTTCTGTGAATGGAATTTCGAAAATCCGAGAGACACGGTTAATATCAAGGACTAAAATGTGGTTCAATGAGATGAAAATAATTTTTGGTGAATAGTAGCTTTTTACTTTTTTTTACCGCGGTTAATAGTAAATAGGGTAACTAAGGGTAAATATGATATTACTATTACCCTAACACATGTCCTAATTCTATTGGACAAGTGTAATTCGACCAAAAACAAACTTAGGAATAAAATATGACCATTTAGGCCCACTTGGATTAGATTAGGACATTTATTATGAATTTATTTAAAGAAGGGTTAAAATAGTTAAAATCAAAGTTTAATAAGTAAATCATTTTTAATATGGGGTTATACATAAGATAAATTCTATTTTAAATATTCATTAGAAAGCTAAAAAGATTGCCTACATGATGGTATTTTATTTGTAATTTTTAGACATCAAATAATTTAATTTATTTATGACACAACGATGATGCAGTAATTATCTTATTAATGAAATATTGACATAATTGATGTTATAAACACCAAAATAAATGTAATTTGAGATTTGTTATGAATTCCACTAATTTTCTAGGTTACTATGATATATTAATGTTGCTTTAATCAACTTGGTTCGAACATTTAATTCTGTTATGACTTTCACAAAAATCATATATCAAATAGTGTCAAAATTGACACAAAATAGTTTTTAAATCAAATATTATATTATTAATTGTTATTGTATTCCTAAAAATCTAATGTTCGGCCAAATGACTTAGATAAGGATATGTATATTAATAATAAACAATTTGGGGTTCGTTTGGCATGTTATTGTAAGTGTATTAACCATATAGTGAAAGAAAACAAAAAGACACGGTAAAAGTTTAATTATTTAACTTAGAGTTAAATCTAATTGATATGGTTTAAAATAATATCCAAACATGTCTAAATTTGATTGGTTGATGAGATTACAACCCTATCTTATCTAATCTTCGAATATGAGTCATTTTTGGAGGTTTTTTAGTGGGGTTAGATTTATTATAAATTAATATTTTTAAGAATTCCTAAGGTGCCCCTCTCCTCCCCTATAAAAGGACACCTCCTCCCCTTCCTCCTCACACCAATTTGAGCACTCAAGCTCGGCCAACCCCTGCCAAAATCTCTTCTCCACTTCCCTAGCAACATCCTAGAGGTTCTGGTCTTCCTCAAAGACCAATTCTAGTGCCCTAAGAGGAGGTCTCAAAGAGGCACTTCAAAGAAGAGGTAATTACCGTTACCAATTCTTTCATCTTTATTTCTTCTTCCACTTCTTCTTCTTAGGTTGTTTCATTATGAAGTAATAACATCAGTATCACTCATATACTGATATGTTATTATAAGTATGAAACAACCCTATTTCACCATCTATCCATCCTACGGAAAAAGAAATCACCGCGCGTGCGTACGTACGTAATACCGTCTCCACGCCGTGGTGTAATCTATTTTCCACCACCACCTTACATGGATGGGTATAATGGTGTAAAGAATAACTATACATAGTTATTACAAAATCATATTGATTCTGATATATTTTATAATCCACTCCAATTCAATTCAATATTTATAGAAATGATATCATCGCTCGTGCGTACGTACGGACTACCGTCTCCACGACGCGATGAGATTCATTCTCCATGTTAACCATTTAAGAATGATTATAATGTATATATAAGAAATAATAATGAAATATATGACATTATAAAGCTACTGGATTTATGTATATATATACATATGTATGTCATCTACTTCCATTTCAAGACAATAAGGAAAGAAAAACAGCGTTCATGCGTACGTACGGACTACCGTCTCCATGAACGGTGTTTTTCATTTTATTTATCTACCTGTTATATATATATATATACTGAATATATATGATATATAAATCATATTTTATATTCTGGAAGTGAGTAAATCATGATATAAGTAATAATGATGTCAAGAACAACAAGTCAAAACACCTATGATAAATGAAACGATTTTACCCAAAACGCTTCTTTAACATGGAATTTACAAAAGAACGGGTAATATAATGTCATAAGTGAACCATATATGATATCATAACAATAAATATGATTCTGTAATAAGTCAATAACATGATTTAAATCATTATACAGGAGCTTTGGACACGAACAAAGCAAATCGGACCTAAGGTAAGGGAAATATCACAATCTCACTTTTATCCGAGATTGTTTTTACTTTGGTAATTACTGGGGTGTATTTTATCATCCAAATCCATGTTTCATCAATATGTAATGTTATTTCCATCTACCTACAATTGTTTAAATCCATTTTTACCCTTCGGTGAGTTTTTAGTAATATGTATGAAAGGAATCTTTTGTCGTTTTTCGTACGAGGTACTTTTTGACTTTTCCGACAAAAGTACGAGAAGAATGTTTTTTTAACTTAAACGGCACGAACGGATTTTTACGGTTTTATAAAGCCTTATTTTTATGAATATTCCTCCAAAATATTTCATGACTATTTTCAATAAAATCTCTTTCTTTTAAAAATTTCATGATGTTTTGTGAAAAGAAATTGATTTTGAAGAAGAAAGGATATTTACCTCAAGAATTCAATTCAAGTGTTTTATCAAAATTATTTTCCATCTAAGATAATAAAGGGTTCTGTTTCTGTCCATATTTTTACATTGATTTGACTATGTTGTGATGGAATTATGTTTATGAATTCCTTTATCTTATATGAATGGTTTTATGATGTCATGTTGTTTAAGAATCCCATTTTTATTACATGGGTTATGCAATGATGTATGATTTATGATTCTGTGGCACACATAAGAAAGGATTCATTAAGAGATGGGTGGGACCTATATCTCCCTCCAATGCATTGGGTAAAGATTTTATATCTCATGAGATAGACATGGCTGGAACGGAAGGTTATTTCGGTTCAGTGATACAGGACTGAAACGAGGAGTGAACTCGGTTCAGAAAGGGACTTTGTCCACTAAGATAGTCTTGGAAATGAGTCATGACTAACAAGAAATGCTTTTCCATGATTATGTGTGCATGCCACAAAGTTTCAAGTTTCATGTTATGATTATGGGGATCTCATTTTCACTTCTATGATTTGTTCCATGTTAAGATATTATGATCTCTTTTGCAGGTTGTGATTTTCAAAAAGATATGATATGATTTTTATTTCTTTTGTATACCCTTACTGAGCATTTGAGCTCACCCTTTTATGTTTTCTTTTCCCCAGGATATAAAGAAAGGTTTTAGGTAAAAAAAATGGAAGATCTTTACGGGAGATATTGAAGATCTTTCACCAGGATTAGAAGATTATGTTCCGAGTTTCCAAAGACACTAAACTATTACGATCCTTTAGTGTGTGTTTTTGTTATGTACTAAGTATTCCGCAAATGTAATGTAATGTCCATGTACGTCAGGCTTCGGGTCTCTACACATGGTATCTTAAACATTAATTCTGGAGATCTATTTTTGTTACTGGTAACTCAAAAAACTAATAACCATAACCCTTATTGTAGAAACAATGTATGTTTTTCTGTAAAGTAAAATCCACAATGACATGTAGTTTATTTTCCTTCATACTGATGCATAACACAATTTTTTTTTAAAAAGTTGTGTTTAAGGTAAGAAACAGTGCCTCATTTTTTTATCAAAGAAAACATTTAATTGTGGATAAATTCTTAAAACATAAATATTGAGATTATTATATAAATAAATAAATGCAACTGATTTGGATAAATAATATTTTGGAGTTAATATAAAAGTTTTTGAATATTATTGTTATTAAAATCTAGTATATGTTCTATAATTATTTTAATGAAAAGGGATGTTCTAGGGAATATAAATAAATACTATTTTATAAATGTTATTATCAGGTTAATGGTATTAAAATTGATTATACAGTAAATATCGTTTTGAGGATTTAAATTATAAAGATGTTACTTGTTATTTAAACTCCAAGGAGATACATGATCTTGCAAATGGATTTTATATCAAGATTCATTAATAGAAAACTAGACGAGGAACTATATATATAGAAACATAAAATATTCATTGTATGAGTTGATGATGTAAGTGTTTCATATTGAAGAAGGTGGTTTATGGGTAAAAACATTCTTTGCAGATATGATATTTAAACTATGAAACATCCTTGAATATGGTAAATTTCAGAAAAGGAAGAGTTGGTAGGATATTATATATTACAAATGGATTGGTTTCAATCATTCATATTGTATATGCGGATGATATTAATATTTTTAGAAATTTATAATGTAATTTCATGGATTTTACCATTGAAAGAAGTATATGTTATAGATATCATTTATGGGAGATATAAAGAGCTTTTTAGGTCATCAAATTTCGCAAAAGGAGGACTTTTATTCACTCTTAAGAGAATTATTCTCAATTACTATTGGAAAAGTTTGGTATAGATTCCACAAATGTAATTTCTACACTAATTGAAGTGTGAAAAGGCATTTTAAATATTGTTATGGTCATTTGGGTAATCCATCGGAATTCTAAAATAATCGTCAGACGTATACCCTATAAGAATTATTCTTGACTCGATATAATATATATTATCATGTTATGTGAAAGGAATCATTGTTAATTAAATAAATATCAATTTATTGAAGATAAATAGATTATAAAGTAGATTAATGGTACTCTCTGGTTTTGGATTACATGGAACCATATTGGAATGTTGGATCTATATGGATTTTATAAATTATGTTTTCTTGGATGTGATCATGGTATAATGTCCACATCTAGTTGATTATTATTCATAGGATATAGTTGAGTGTCTTGAAAAATAATGAATAAATGTATTCTTTTATTTAGATCATAATAATTTCATTATGTTATTGAATCCCAATAAATCTCTCAATTTTAAATGGCTGGAACTTAGCTTGAAGATCTCTAAGATGAATTAAATATTCCATCACATGTGGGTTTTAGAAGTTAAATAGTGGTAAATATTTCAAGGAACCATGATCAATATTTTTTATTAATGAAAATATAAATTATTAACCACTTAACAAGATAAATATATTATAAATTATTTATAAAACTTTATTTTATTCCAATTAATGAAACTTTGTTGGATTTTTTTTGAATATATGGAAACAATATTCATTTTAGATGTTGAGGTTGATGTTGGGACATTATTGACAATATACTAAAGGATATGAAATGGTGGCTCATTCCATCTATTCTTGAATTTCAATTTTTATTTTCAATGGTGGCGAAAATAACATAAATTTATACAATACTTTTCTTCATAATGGTGTAATATATTATGGATGAGTTTTTCAAAAGTGGAATGAAATTAATTTAATAATATGTGTGTTTTAATGAAATGGGTGAAATTTTATAATGTTATTGTTGAGAAATATTGTAAGATTTTTTTTAAACAAAAATAAGAATTGATTGTGATATTTTGATTTTGAAATAGATGTTGTTGATGGAAGTAATAAGTATATGTAATCCATTATAATGAAAAGTTTCAATATTATTATTTGTAGTTGTTTCTTCAAAAAGCAAGTTCACAAAAGTAGTCATAAAATGATTTAATTATTTTTCATTACTAATTTTAAATAAAATGTATCTTCAATATTTTTTAATAAATTCTAAAGGGGGAGATTATTGGTACCATGATATTTTTTGTGATATTAATTTCCATTTTATATGTTTGTCAATGGATGGGATATTGATCATTTGTATTTTATTTTTTTCAAACAAATAAACACATTGACACAATTATAAACACATTAATCACATCAAACATTATATTTCATTGGATAATTTTTATGAGGTATATATCATTTCAATGTATAAAAATCAATGAAGAGTATTAAAGTTAATTAATGTAGAGTTTTGTGATGTTTCGATATTGAAGGGGAATCAACTCTAAAAGGGAGACCATTATTCTATGATTCTATTATGTATTATTATGTTTGTGAAATTAGAATAGATAACACAACATTTTCAAGGTTCACTCCATTATTCTGTTCTAAGATGTGATGTTCGAGGGTCATGTCCTTCCAAATGTTATCATCACGCTATAATTAACATGCCATTTTTTCTTGTTCAGAATATTTGGTGACATAAATATAATTGAGACATTATGGTGAGAATATCTTGTGGATAACATGTTCATGTAATAATATAGTACACTTTTACAATTTTACATTATATTTCTTGAATTATTTTTTAAATGGATTTATAAAATCTCTATTGGATACTAAAATTCCTTATTTTATTTCCCTAAAACATATCAAGAGTGAATAGAATATCGAGACTGATTTAATAGCTCAATTTGATGTGGGTTAACATGATGAAATATTGGCTTTGGAATTGCGATATGAAATTTAAATTTGGATTTATAGAATAAAAGATATTTTATAATAAAGTGGTGTGTAGAGAAAAAATGTCAAAGTGAGTTACATGAATTTTTAAGAGTAAATGAGGAAGTTAAATAAGAAAAATCTAAATAGAGAAGAAAAGTATAGATTATATTTATTATCAAATATTATGATGTTACAATACATGGATGTGGATATTAAGGATACTCCCAAATAATAATTTCGATGTGATTACAATTACTTAGATGTTATAATATCATTATTATTGACTAAATTCAAATGTGGATCCTTCATCAAGAGAACTCAAGGAATAAGTAAATAATTTTTTGGGTTATCAATGATTGTTTCAAATAATTATTTTATGGAAATATCAATTTGTTTATATTAGAACAAGATAGTGTACATATATTTAGAAAACTGGAGTCTTTTATTAGAGTATAGATATTCTTCTTTGTCTAGTTTTGTAGATCAATTATTTGGTTTCAATATAGAATGTTACATTAATTAAGAGTAATATATATGTAAAATGAGTTCAATGGTAATCCCAAATCATTTGTATCCATGGTTATTAGTGGATCATTTAATCTTTGTTTCTTAATATAATTCTTATAATGTAACAATTCTTTTAGAATTGAGAGTCTTGTAAATTTTAGAGTTTATATTTCTAGAAAAGTTAAGAAATTTATATCATCATAAAATTCAATCACATTAGTAGGTGAAAAATGTTTCTTAGAGAACAAATGAAATATAAAATCTTTATCTAATTCACCAGTCATAAATAAATGATGATCATAAAACCCTCTAGTATCAAGATATCTAGATTAATCTTCTGTTATCGAAAATAGTGTTTTCTTTAAATATTTAGAAACATTATCCACTAATAGAAGTCCATGTTGTATACACTAAACACAAAATATAGTGTTATATAATTTGTTTTTGGGGTTTGAATACTTATCAAAAGATATACAAGTATTTTATTTTGGATTATTATTTAGATATAATATATGACTTTTCCCGAAATTAAATAATTTTCATATAAAAATCATTGTAATAATCAATCCTTATCTCATAAATTTTTTGAAATTCTTAAGTTTTTTATTTATTTATTGTTTTTGAATTAACTATGAATATCAGTATAAAATCATTCATTAAATAAAATTAATAATAAAGTTATGTTTAATTATCATGGTTGTACATTATGTTCTTCCTTAATAATTTGAAGATGAATGGATTCAATGAAAGTCATGGAAGTGTAGAAATCCAATAGTATATTTTAAAATTGGTACATTTTAAATTTAGTAAAATGATATAGATGATGGATTAATTAATTAGTCATGCATAAAATGATAAAAAAATATTGTAACTGAATGAATCAATATTTATTGAACACAAATGAATGATATCATCCCTTATGGTATATATCAAAAAATAAAAGTATTCTATATCATGAAGGAAGACAAAAAAGATAAAGGGGTGCTTTTGGATCATCACTAATGACATAGTTCAATCATTGATTACAATCCAATCGAAGACAATAACATATCAATGTCACCCCTTTTATGTAGTTATCTATTTGAGTGAGGTCAATGTATAATGACATGTAGCCTACCATTTTCATGGAAACAACTTTATTGGACTTAGATATAAATGGTGGAAAGTATATAGAAGTTGATAATACCAAATTTTCAATATTGTATGATTCCAAAGGAAGTCGAAAACAAATGGAAACATTGGTTAGATCATATGAAATGGTAATATTATATAATATAATTCTAATTAAAATAGAAATAAAGATATTCTTTCATTCATGTATTTTATGAACACAATTCTAACACTTGTCACACTACCCAATACAGGAGGTCGATATACTGGATACACTTTATTTAATCCGGGTAACTAATAAGATATACTGATAATGAAACATGTATATAATTCCACATTAACAAACTATGATAGTTATGATCCATTAAATAAGTACTCTATAATCTTCAATAATGATATTATAAGTGAGTAATATAATGAAGATGTTAATATAGATTCGTTTTATCAAGGGAGGATCTCATGGTTTTTGATAAAGTAAGAATTATATGATTCTAACATGAAATAACATAAGAAAAAATTAATCATAATGAAAATATTCATATCTAATTAATGTTAATTATTAATGAGAACATTATATAAATATTTATTTTAGAGGTATAACAATTAAATATAATGGGATTTTCCCAAAAATGATAATTTCATTAAGGGAATAAAAATTTAAGCTTTCATGGTCTAAATGAAATGATAAAATACCTATTTATTTCAATGTGAAATGATCAATACTACATGAGGTAATTTATTATATTTTAATCTTATTAATATGTGAAGATGTAAAATAATATGGGTATTTTTTGGTAATTGATATGAAAATGAATTTTTATAATATGGACTAGGGAGATCAATAAAAAATTATGGAGATGATCATCGTTAATGAAGCGATTTCATAGAGATAATTAATGCTTGAAAAACAAATATACGATCCATTTCTATTATCTAGATTCCTTAAAAATATCTAATGACTATTATTTTCCTTATTTTTTAATTGATATTTAATTTCCTGTATGTTTTTGGATACTTTAAAAAAAGTAAACATTAGAATTATTTTGAATAAAATCCACTTTTATTTTATCTATTCAGAGTTTTTATGCAATGATCCAAGCCATATTCACCCAATTCCTATTCAACTGATCATTGAATAAATAATCATAGGACAATAATGATAGATAAAATTTATATTATTGGGTCACACACTTGTATTAGGACATTGAAACTTATGTAAAGTAGTGTGGACTAATAACCCACAAATTAATAAATATATTTGGATAGTGTAAGATGCACTCATGTACTATGGACTGTCATGTGTTTATTTTCTAAAGTGGGGATTAATATAAAACCTTACGGGGACCTACGAATTCATAAATAAGACCAAGGGAAGATTCAATATATTAAAAAAGTAATTATTGTGGATTTTTATTAACATACTTCCTTAAAAATTAAAAGATTTTAGGGGGATTCCATTTGTTTCTCTTCCCATATAGGTGAATACTACTCAAGTAGAAGTTATCTCTATATAGTTTAATAATGTAAAATTATCATATCTAAATTTGATTTTATATTATCCTTTTTTATACTCTATGAATCTGTTGTATCCTTTTTTGTTTTTTATAACCATACTCAACAAAATACAATTTAAAATGACACATGTCTTAGTGGATTCAACTCAGTACTATAAGAATTTATTTTCTCTAAACAGGTCAATGATTACTTATAGGGAATCATCAATAAAATTATGGAACTATTTCCGTGTGTAATTTAATGAGGATGAACATGTTTTATTGAAAAAATTAAAAATAATAAAACATAAAATTACTAATAAACTTGAAAAGATATTTTACTATGGTTGTTTATTAATTTTATTAATTCAATGATATCTCACGTTGATAGTATTCTTAGTTTTTTAATTCATATTTTTGTACACACCACATATTTTTTTCCAATAATTTCATCTTTATAAAGAATTAGAAATATTTGGATGTAGATACCAATACGATGAAATGTTGATGGTTTTTGCATCCTATGGATAAAAATATTACTTTCGTGAAGTATTATGGTTATCTCATCCCACATTTTATGAAAAGTAACATGTGAAATTATATGATAGAACAATACCATTTATTTTGGATAAAAATTGAAAAAATAATATATGACCAATAATGGATGGATTATTATATTAATAATATAGATAAAAATGTATAGACTGATATGTCAGGACAAGATAACAAATTGAAGAATCATTTAGAATGTACATTGAATAGAATCTTGATACATCTTTGTAAAAGATACAATTTTTCATATAAAATAGAAAATTAAGAGAAACTAAATGAGGCGAATACCACGTTGGAGGATCCCATAACGATGAAAGATTATCTAAGAGGATAAGAGACAAAAGTGTCTAGAATAGATATTTATAAAGCCTTTAAACATCATCAACAACCTAAGTAGGACCATGACACTATTATTTCACCCTTCGTATACATTTTCAATTTAAATATCAATTTGTATTAAGTAGTTTCTCATTTAAACATCATTTCATAAGGGATATGTTCATGTTTATTAATAGATAATGAGGTTGAGGTAATTTCAATGATGCCATCTGATTTTAAAGCATATTTTTTCATATCATAGAGTACCGAAGAAACCCAAGCATAGGGGATCCGACCTTATAATCAATAATCACACATATATTTGGGATACTTTATTAGGATAGCTTATACCTGAGGATTTCAATCAAGTTCACATGGGAGGAAACTCATTTTTAATATGTTTTTTCAATATTTTAATTTATTAAATATAGTGATAATGTGATAGACGATGCTTTTTTCATAGCGTAAGTAACAATTTGATATGATCTTTTCTCATTTTTTCCAATGAATAATAACTAGTTTTTTCTATCAGTCATGCCTATTAGATTATTGAATTACTATTTTTATTGATACAATCATAATTATAGTAGATCTTAATGAATATGTTTATAGATAAGTGTGTGTGGTTTCTTTTATCACTTTTTGATATAAATATTTATCATTGTCTTTTTTCCCATGATTATTTTTCATTTTCATAAAATTAAAAAACATTGTATATAACGTAATCATTTATGTTATGATAACTTTAACTTATTTATGAAAATCCTGATTATAAAATAAATATTTAATATGATTTGTGATATGAATCAATTTTATTATTTATTTTTCTCCAAATTTATGTAAATTAATTGGATATTTATTATTCATAAAATGAATTGACTAATTGATTTTTTGACTCGCATTTTCAAGATACATTCAAAACCAATTTTTTATATTCATGATTTTAGACTATTTAATATGATTATTATTATAGATAATAAATTAAAAAAAATCATGATTCATGTTCAAAAATATAAAATTCAAGTGAAATATTTATTATTTTGTCTATTGTTATTTTTATTCCATGTAAAAACCGTAAAATACCATCTTGGCATATTACCCACCATTAATCTTCACCATCCATAAACATCTTGTTTGGTAAGTAAAATTATAATCTAATGAAATACCTCCTTTCAATCTCATATATAATTATACGATAAATATATCTCTAGTTATGTGTGTGTGTTTGTGTCTAAGTGTATGGGTAACAGAATTTTTTATTTTATATATTATGAATAATTACATTGTTAAAATGGAGTGTGATGAAGTTTATCATTGGTTCTGGTAAATGGGAACATAATTAACTATTTCATTATAATATCTTGTCCACTTAATATATGAAGAAAACAATGATTTTATGATAAAACATTGTTTAAAAAGGAAATATTCCTTGGATTAGAGATAATAAGAGGATACATTTGTTAATATTCACTATTATTGCATGTACCCCATCAATACTATATTGGTAAATTTTTAATGGAGATATATCTATAGGGAATATGTACAGGATTGTAATGGAAAAAAATTTTATAAAAGGAATCTATTTTTTCTTATAGAAAATTCATATAGTATAAATAACATAAAATCACATAGTGACCATAATAAAAGCATTATGAATTAGTAATTAATTAAAGAAGAAGTATTTCTAGATGATAATGAAACAATACTATTGAAATAACAACTTCACCATAGGAATAGTAATATCACCATTATGAATAGTGAGCAAACCAAATGAATTGTAACCTCAACCATGGAGGAATAAATAAAAATTATGCATCTTGTAAATAAATGTATTTTATAAATATATCATAGTCAAAGTAAATAATGGTTTTAAAAATTATTAATTATGTCTTAGATTTTTGGTTAGTAACAAATATTTAATTATAATTTTATAATTAATTTAATTATTTACAAGGAAATGTATTTTCATAAAATGTATTTACAAATTAATAATGTTATATCTTATTATTTTAATATAATTTAATGAGATCTTATGTAATTTTTTAAAGTGTAATAAGTTAGTTATAATTTTAAAATCATTATTTTTCATGATGACACTGATATTATTTAAAAATTAAATTACTCATGTTTAGAAACTTATTTTCATAATATGTACTTCGTTTTTGAATTTGAAATATTTTAAAATGGTTAGGGTGATTATTTGGGATTTTTTGAAATAATTGAATTTTTATGAATTGGGAGATATGACAACATTTGGTAAAACATAAATACATAAATTATTTGAGTCATTGTTGATGTAAGGTTGATATAAGCACCATAATATCATACCATACTTATAAATATTAATATATTAAATGATATTTATCAATATTTTAAAAGTATAGATACAAAATAATTAACTAATGAATATAATACTGAGAAAACAACCCACTCCTACACTATAAATACCACCCCTCTCACCTGATTCCATCACACTTTTAATTATTGGATACATTTTCCAAATTCAACCCAATATTATTCCAAATACCCTCCCTCTACATTGAAGAACTATTTTAATTATGAAAATTCCAAATAATTTTCCATGAGGAAGTTCGAAAGGGGGATAATTCCATGAGGTAAAATCCTCTTCCTTTTTCTTTTGATTTCATTCCAATTTAATTTCATTTCATCACATATCCTCAACAAATAATATCCAAAAAGAATGATAACACTATTATGATATATATAAATGAATGATATCAGGATAATTTAATATCATTCATCAATCTTCATTCCCTTTCTCTTTTATTCTAAAAATAAAATCGTCTCCCGTGATGTGTCAATTTACCGACATCATGGGAAATACAATTTCAGTTTCCATTAATGCCTTCAAGGTTATTAATAAAATGATTAAATGGTTGAAAAAATATTATAAATTTTATTTTCTAAACCTTTTTACATTCTGTATGTAATATTTTTATATAATACTATATTATAAAACAAAACAAATTTGTTGTGATCGAAAAAACGCCAAAATTAAACTAAAATTATCATCATTAACTTTTATCTAATGATTCATCATAAAATCTTATAAAGAATTTCATTATAAGATAATTTAAACTTATGGAATATCATTGATAACATAAGATTACAAATTTGGATATTTATTTATATTTTACAACAACATCCATTAATATATACAAGTGAACCAATCATGAAAATCATGAAATCAAATGCTCTCAAACGATGAAATTAAAATCTATAACTCATATAAAATAATAATAAATGAACCTAATAAAATAATAATTAATAAAAATCAAGTATAAAATGTTATTTATTTTTAATTTAATGAATTTAATGTGATTATACAATATTTTAATGTAACGAAATAATTCAGGCAAAATGTAATAGGAATTCATGAACATAACTATAATTCTTTGGGTTTTTCCCTCCTTCACCACATTTTCAGAATGGATATTCTTTAAATATAATTTCTTCACCATTATATTAAATTTTTTGGGTTATAAATATTTTCTACTTTTGTTTATGACCAAAAAAATGTTTTCCAAGAGAAATTTAAAAAAAAACATGTGCACATTTTACTTCATCAGATTGTTTTTTCTTCAGTCATGTTAAATAATTCGTATATCATGTATTTTATTCCCTATTTCATTTGGAAACCCAAATTTTATGAATATATGATTTATGAAATTAACCCCATTCCATTCCACATGTTATTATATGTCCAATATTGATTCAATTTCTATGTTCCACTCATGATAATGTAAAAATTATGATCAGATGGGTACCCCCAAAATTATATAGTGCACTATAAATGTTATGATGTGAAAAGTGCACCGAGAATTCTATAGTGCTCCAATTAATTGGGTACTGAGATATATATTGTAATAAAATCTAAATATGTGTGTAAATGATCAAATATTTGTTCACAACTATGTGTTGTAGTTGACCCCTAAGACAAGATGTTTCATTTTTATAAATTTCCACATTTCAATAATTTTATGAATTCTTCCTCTCATGACAATGAAATCATGATTATGTTATGATGATCATGATTATTCTCATCCCATGTTATATAAATTATTATTCTTATCTATCCTCTTATTAGATTTTTATATCACCCTTTAATTTATGTATATAATCAGGTGACTACTTGTACTAAGGATAATTCAAGTGCCAATAAGAATCTAAAGAAGAAGAAAATAAATAAATGGTTATGTTTTATTTTTTAAATGTTTGATATGGCCTTAATTTCCCAAAGACACTAAAATGGTTTATCTTCTTCCTGAACTGATTTTGTTTTGTTTTTAATTTAAATTATTTAATAGTAATGTAGAAAAAATCAGGGTAACTATAGTTGGTAATATAGTATAGATTAGTTAATTCGTGAATTAGTATTAGAGATAATTTTTGAAACCCCTTAGTAGGAGACTAAGTACATGTAACCACGCAATAAGATTTTATAAATATATGTCTCCCATAACATATACCATTATATTTAATTTCACAATGGGATATGTTTTTGATGAATTTTTGACTTATTTTTTGTTCTAACCTTTTCTATTTTTGAAAATCGTGGGATCCAAGAAAAAAACCAACATCCAGTGTGAGAGACAATGCAATGACTTCCCAAACAACATCCCCAATGATTTGGGAGGTGGTGTTCCAAATTTCATAGTTATTATTACCCATATGTCTAAGGTTCTGATCAATAACCGTAATAATGTGGAAAGTCCACCTTCACCTAAGAAGGAGAAACTAGCTATTGAGTGTTTTATGTGGAAACAACTAATGATGTTTAGTGGATATTCAAATCCACAAGTCATGGAAGAATGGGTCAGCTAAATAGATAAGATATTTTATGTTCTTCATAAATCTAAGATTGAGTAGCCAACTCTCTTAATTTGTTTTGGACATGGAGATGCCGATAAATGGTGGACATTGATTCAAACACCTAGATAATGGAATAAATTGATGAGATAGAGTAGGAAGACTTTAAGATAATTTCTCTTAACAAGTACTTCCCACTAACTCTTCATCAAAATATTGGTAGAGAATTTATAGAGCTGAATCAAATGAAATAAGAATCTTGCACGACCTACGAAGAAACTTTCACAAATATTTCATGGTATGGTTTAGTTTATTTTTTAAAAATGATTGAAAAATCGATATATTATTTAGTGGCTTAAATCGAAACCATTGAAAGGATCTATAAATTTGAGAAATTGGGATTTATGACGAACTTTTATAATGTTATCTCAATGTTTATATAGATTTTGGAGAATTGACCCATGGTTATGGGGATATGAAATAAAATATGGAGTTTCAAGTTAGAGGAACTCATAAAATATATAGAAACAATACCCAACAAACATCATGTCAAAAATGTCAAAATAAGAATCATGATAAATTCCTAAAGGTAATTTCCAAATTCATTATGTATGGTAGATAATTCCACCAATCTCATGAATATGGAAAATACATGAGAAAGTTGGATAATGTGGTGGAAGAAATGAGAGCACCACCCATGGGAAGATGTTACAACTATAGAGATAAATGGAACTATGAATGCTAGTGCACTAAACCCTGAGTCCTCAAGGGTAATAAGAATTAGTAACCACCAAATCAAAAGGAGCAAGTCATGAATTATTCCATCACTACTACTAAAGTGGAGTAAAAAATGAAGTTATACAAGTTACTCTTATTATTCACTAAAGAATGTCAAAATCTTATTTGATTCTGATTCTACACTTTCCATTGTATATAAAATATTTTCTATGACTATTTAATCTAATACCTAAAACCATGATGTATATATATCTCGAAAAATACCTAGTGGTGCAATAATTGGAACCCAAGTGTTGCACTCTTATCTTATTGGCATATTTTAAAATATTCATCAATAGATTCTCATAATACTTCCTTTCATGGAATTCAACACTATATTGGGGATGGTTTGGATCTCTTTATATAGATAAAAAACATCTATTTTGAAAGGAAAATATATTATCATAATTTGAACCATCCCATGCTAATCTATAAATGTATGGAAGATTATGAATCTCCTATGAAAAATTCTTCAATGGTGTGGGTGTTGAATCCTTGTAATGAATATTAACCCACACAAATGGATGAGTCCTAAGAAGGTATCAACCTAGGGCAAATTCCAATTTCAAGGGAATATAGTGATTTATTTCCCAATGATTTAACCAAACATCCTACATATTTTCTGGTAGAGTTCAAAATATAACTCATACCCAGAGCTACTATAAGATGGATCATATCTAATTGGAGGAGTTAAAGAAGAAGACCCATGATCATTAGGTAAGGGGTTTATACACCCTAGTACATCACTGTGGGGTCTGCTAGTGCTATTTTTTAAGAAGAAGGATGGATCAATGTTGATATGTATCGATTATCAGTAACTCACCAAGATAATGTTAATGAAGAAGTATTTTATTCCATTGATTGATGACTTGTTCAATCAATTTTGAAGATATCAACACTTCTAAAAGGTGGATCCTCATTTTGGATATCATTATCTAATGGATAATAAGTAATATATTCAGAATACTAACTTCCCTAAAAGGTATGGGAACTTCGAGTTTCTAGAAATGCCCTTCAAACTTACTAATTCCCCTATAATATTCATAAAATATATGAATACTGTCTTTAAAAATTACCTCTAAAAAATTTTGGTATTTTTTATGGATGATATTATATAATACTCCCAGAGAAATAAGGAACATGAAAACATATATGTATTTTATTCGTTACATTAAGCAAGTATAAATTTTAGGCCAAATTCAGCAATTGTGACTTTTTGATTCAGAAAGTCACATTCATGGGACATGTGATCACAAGTGTGGGAATTTCTATGGACCCTTAAAAATGGTGACTAAAGAATAGAACAAGCCTTCTAGTTTGGAAAAAATCCATAGTTTTCTTAGATTAGATGTGTAATACTGACATTTTGTGATAAATTTATAAGGATTGACTTTACCTCTAAATATGTTCACATAGAAATGGGTAAGGAATGTATAGATGGATAATTATGAGGAAAAATTCATGGTGCTATAGAAAAGTCTGATCAATGCACTTGTACCCACATTACCAAAAGTGGAGAATGATATGAGATATATAGTGTTGCTTCCCTGAAATTAGTGGGTTTTTTTACTGATTATAAATGATAGAGTTATCATCAACACATCATTTCAGTTAAAGGTCCAGGATAATAACTACCCATCACATGATCTAGAGTTAGAAGCCATGCTTTTTTTTGGAAAATATGGCGGCCAAACCCCCATGATGATAAGTGTGAGATATATACAGATCTCAAAATCCTAATGTATACATTCATTGAAAAAGAGATGGACATGCGTCAAAGGATATGGTTAGAGAAGATAAAAAAAATTACTCGAATCAATATCATCATATAATGAAGAATAAGGTATCTAATGATCATAGTAGAAAATAACCTACTACACTATCTATGTTGCAGATTGATAAAAAAATACCTTCATGTTTATGAAATGATGGATTTGGAAATCATAATGGTGGGTAATAAATCCCACCCCTCTCAAATGTTATTAAAACCATATATCCAAGATAATATTAAAGAGTTATAAAGGGATGACCTGGTGTTACCAAATAAGGTGGATGTAGTAGAGTAAGGGAAACTGTAAGAGTTCTATAGCAATGATGATGGTGTGATTCAGTTTGTTATGAGGCTTTCTATGCCTTCATCACCTAGGAAAAATAAGGAGCTATTGGATAATGAAAATATACCCTCTTTCTCTATCCATCCTTGGAGTACCATGATTTGTCATGATCTCTGAGAATTATTTTGTTGAGACAACATGATGATGACAATTTTAGAGTATATCTCAAGGTTCTTTATATGTTTTCCAATAATTTATGAGGGATATAAGTCCAACGGGATGATGTAACCATTGGTTATACCCAAGTGGAAATGAAATAGTATAACAATGGACTTCTTTATGGGTCTCCTAAAGACATCAAATGGAAATAATATGATATGGGTTGTGGTGGACCAACTCATCACGATTTCCCACAATATCACTATTCCGGAAGATCTCATTATTTAATAAATTTCAATGATATATGTTATGGAAGTGGCGAGACATCATTGAATTCCGCTCTAGATTGTCTCTGATTGTGATAACTGGTTCAAATATAATTTTTGGAGGAGTCTTCAATATTATTTGAGTACTAAATTAACTTTCATCATTGTGTATCCCCCCTAAAATGTTGGCCAGCATAAAAGGACTATTTATATGTTCAATGTTATTCTAAGAGCCTACGCTTTAGAATTAAAACGTGGATGGAATTAGAATCTCCCATTGGTTGAGATATTATACAACAATAGCTTCCAATTGAGTAGTCATATGGCACCATATGAATCTCTGTATGGAAGGTGAAATATAAATCCAACAGGTTGGGATGAAGTTGTTGAACGAAATAAACTTGGACATGATCTTATGAATGTTATGATAGGGAAGGTTCAATCCATCTAGAAACACATCATATCTTTTTAGTGTTGGAAAAAGAGTTATGTTGACAACCGCAAAAGGTACTTAGAGTTCTACATTGAAGATAATGTCTCCCCTTACAATATCACCATGAATGAGATTCATGTAGATCAGAATAAAATTGAAGATTATCCCATGGGAAATTACTATTTTTATATCCTTGGTCACATTTGATTCTTGGAAAATCCTCTTGAAATTCCATCAAATATGTCTCAGGTTCATGATGTGTTTCATGTATCACCCTTGATGATGTATATACCAGATATCTCACATGTACTGAACTCAGAGGTGGTATATCTTAAAAATGATATCTCATATTAAGAGAACCTAGTAATGATTCTATACTAGAGATATAATGTTATTCGCAATTAGACAACTCACATTGTCCAAGAGTGTGGATGAACTTTAGGTATGACAAAAATAATATTGGGAACTTTAAGAGGTGATGAAGGAAAATTACCCTCACCTGTTTATGTAAAATGAAATTTCGAGTGTGAAATTTCCAAAGGGGGGAATAATTTAATGACTCCCAATTTTATCCAATGTATTTCTCCATTTTAATAGTAATTTAATATAGTATAAATCACATAAAATTACATAGACATCATAATAATATATATATATATATGATGAATTAATTAAATAAAACGTATTTCTAGAAGTTAAGTTACCAATACCAATGAAATTACAACTTGAGCTTAAGAATATTAATATGACCATTTCGAATAGTGAACCTACCTAATGAATAGTAACCTCTCTTATGAAATTAAAAATAAAAATTAGGCATATTATAAATGAAAGCATGGTATTGTTATATCATATTCCATGTAAATAAATGTATTAAAAATTATTAATTAGGTTTTGGATTTTTTGTTAGTCATAGATATTTAATTTCATTTTTATTAATAATTTTTTAATTTAAAATACATTTTTTCATTAAATTTAATCATAAATTATTATTTTTATGTCTTATGATTTTAATATAATTTTATTTGACCCAAATTAAATTTCAATGGGTTATAAAATCAGTCATAATTTTAAAATATGTATTTTCCCTGTAAATGATTATATTAATTAATAATTAAATAAAACATATTTAGAAAATTATTTTAATAATATATATTAATTTTTTATTTATAAGGAATGTAAAAAATTAGGATGATTTTATGGAATTTTTTTGAAATACGTGAATTTTTTTGAATTGTAATATATGATACTTTTTGATAAATTCTAAATACCAAAATTTTGGGGTCATTGAGTATGTACGTTTGATGAAATAACATTAATATAAGAAAATAAATTATTATTTTAATATATTTATCCATATTACTAAGCCAAAATAATAAACTAATGAATATAATAATAATAAAATACCCCACTCCTCCAGTATATGTACCACTTATAACACCCTCTTCCCCTCACACCTCTCAATCTTTGTGCCTTGTCCAAATTCGGCCCAAACATCCCCTCAAGACCCTCCCCCACATTCAAGAGCTCTTGGTCTCATAAAAATAACAAAACCATTTCTCTAATGAGTTTATCATTGAGTAAAAAAATCAAGAGTTCATATCCTCTTCCTTTTTATTTTAATTTATTTTAAATTTCATTTCATTTTTTATCTTCTCCTCACATTATATAATGAAAAAGGCTTGATAACTCAAGTTTGATTTATATACTATAATTATATCATGTTATTTTAATATCCATCATCAAAATCTTTTCAATATCTATCTCTTTTATTCTAAAAATGAAATCGTCACCCGTGATGTATCAATTTTCTGACATATTGGGCAATGCACATTCATTTTATTCTAATGCCTTCAAGGTTACCGATAGAACAATTAAATGGTTTAAAACAGATACAAAATTTCATGTTATGGCCCTTTTTATGTTCTATATGTAACATTTAACCTTAATACTAAATTATAATGAAAAATAGATTAAATGGGATCGAAAAACAACCAAAATTAACTTAAAATGATCATCATTAACTTTATCTAATGATTAATCAACATACCATAGAAAAAATTTCATTATTACAAAATTTAAAATTATGGATTACCATTTCAAAAATATAATAACAATTCTGGATATTTATCCGCATTTTACACTAACTTCCATTCATGTATACAAGTAAACCGATCATGAAAACCATGATAACAAATTCTCTAAAATGATCAAATTAAACTCTATAACACATTGAGAAGACTATAAATGAACCTAGGAAAACCAAAATGAACAAAATTACCATTTAAAAGGATTAGTATTAGTTAATTAGTGAAACTAATGTGGCTATATAGGATATTAATGTCACTAAACCACACATACAAAATGTAAAGTGATTTCTCGAACCAAACTCTATTTCATTGGGATTTTCCCTCTTTCACCCCATTTTCATTATGAATATTCCTTAAATAAAATTTCTTCATAATTATAGTACCATTTATGGGATATAAAGTTTTCAACTTGTGTTTATAAAGAGCACAATTTTTTCCAAAATAACTCTTCAACAAAAAGAACACACCTTTAACTTCTCAAGATTGTTTATTCTTCACTCAAGGTTAAGGATTATTATATCAAGATTTTTTATCCCCTATTTCATTTGAGAACAAAAAATTTATGAATTTTTGATTTATTAAATTAAAATTATTCCTTTACATGGGTTTTTTATTTCCATGATTGATACATTTTTTGTGTGGCTTGTATGATAATGTAAATGTTATGATGTGATGGGTGCACCTGGAATTATATTTTAATCTGATTCATTGGGTAATAATATTTATCTCATGATTAATGTGAAATATATTTAAACATTGTTCTATCTTTTTTCATGACTATGTATGGTAGTTGACCCCGAAGACATGATGTTTCATTTTATGCATTATTATATTTCAAGAATTTTCTTAATGATTATTCTCCTGAAAAGGATCTTATTATTATGTTATGATGATGATGATTATTTCACCCCATGAAATATTGATTCATGTTCGAATCAATCCTCTTACTAGGATTTTATCTCACCCCTTTAATTGATTTATATCCTTAGGGGAGTACTTGTACTGATGATAATTAATGGGATCATAAGAAGTTAGAGAAGAAGAAACTAAATAAATGTTTGTGTATAATTTTTTAAATTTTGTGAACCATACTAATTTTCCCAAGACACAAATCATTTGGATCATGTTTATGTGTTGATTTTATGTTGTTTATTATTAAAATTATGTAATAGTAATTTAATAAAAAAAATGAGGCCACTTAAGGGATCTTCACTTTTTTTAAATTTGTATCATACACATTATAATAATGACAACTACCATATAATTGATCTTTTTTTATGTAAATTATTTCATAACTACCTATAATATATTTAGGGAGCTTATGGAATTCCCCATTATCAGTGCAATTTTAGTCGAGTGGTAAAGAACATAGAAGAATGTAAATCTAATAGTAGAATTCATGTAATCGTGGATTGAGAAAAAAACTATATATGATGTTCTATGAGTGATGTGAGAAACTTTTAAAGTAAGATAAGTAATTATAATGTGTCAATAATTATAAAAATTATAAATAAATATGTTTAATGATTTTTGGAACTAAAATTGATTTACAAATAAATTATAATGGATTTCATTGATGGATGGGTTAGTTTATATCATTATTATGTGGTTTGGGTTTCATGATTTATAAGTAAATCATTATAGTGGAATTAATTTAGTATTTATAAAGAATGAAATTGGTTATGTATTGGAAAAGTGACTTCCCTTATAATAGATATACATTTTATTCATGAATCATTATAATAAATGAAAACTAATTTCAAAATATATAGAAGAATACGTGGATTTTGTAAATGTTTGACTTTTTTAATAAATTATGAGTATCACCCTATAGTTTCAAATTTAATTATATTATTAATGTTTTCTCATTATCATGATTATACATCAGTTACTATGATATATGGTCTTAATGGTGAGAAAATAAAATACATTCTATCGAATAATTGAAATAAAATAGAATATTTTAAAATGTTTTAAATTAATATATTGTTTGTGGTGATTGGTTATGTATGAAAGGATATAATCCATTTATGTGTAAGTATTTTGAATTATTAAACATGTTAGATAATATAATTATATGTTACATGTATATGAAAATATGACCCATCTATACAAGGATAAGTGGAATAAAAATTCAAAGTAAATATGATGAATCATTTTCTATGATAGAGATCAATCATTTTCTATGATCCAGTTGTACAGTATGATATGCTGATTTCACCATCAGTCCATATTTATTAGTTTCATGGGGAGTTGATATATAGTTCCATGAATCCTATTGTTTTCTATCTTATAGGGATATTAGTGTTAGTGATTAAAGGAAACTAATAAACTATCACTAATACAAATACGGATTTTATCACCGTGAAAAATGTCCATTAACAACAATAGAAAAGTGCAATAAATGCCAGTGAAGATAAAGGGGGTCCCCTTTATCAGCGCTCTAAAAATAACAGATAAAGACCCCTTTTATCAGCGCTCAAAAAAAAGTGGTGATAAAAGGGGTCTTTTATTAGCTCTAAAACATAGCACTGATAAAAGGGTACTTTATCAGCGCTTTCTTTTTAGAACTGATAAACAACCCCTTTTATCAGTGCTTTTTTGAGGGCTGATAATAGTTAAAAATTAATAATTAAATAATTTAAAAAAATCCTGCAAATCGGATGGGTCTTTTATAGTGCCTGAGCCCCCCTTTTACAGCGCTTTTTCACCCCCCCCCCCCTCCAGCCCCCACACACACCCCTCCACCCTTTATCTGTGCTAGCCCCATATTCAACCATGCACGCGTGTCCCTGCCTCCACTCAGATTTTATCTTGAGACCTCCCCCCAACGTGCCTGAAGCCTTTGCACTACCCTATATTGATTTATTCTTATATTAGTGATATATCTATTTATTTATATATATATTTACTTATATTTATTCATGTAGTAATATATATTTTTATTAATATATATATAGTTTTATTAATGTAAATATATATTTATATTAATATAAATATATTATTATATTAATATATATATATAGTGATATTAATATATATATTTATAGTTATATCAATATATATATATATAGTTATATTGATATATATATATAGTTAGATTAACATATTGGTATATAAATATTCATATATTTGTGTTTTAAATAAAATGTACATTAGTTATTATTTACATAAAGCTAATATATTTTATTATTTATATTTATAATTAAAATTTTAGGTGTGAATATATAAAAAATATGTTAATATAGTTATATATTTGATTATAAATAGTAGTTAATTATAAAAAATGATAAAATTTCAAAGATATAAGATCAATATGAATGTAATACCTTGGAATAAATTCAGTCCTCACAAAAAAATCCAATAATACCCCCCTAAACGAGGCTGAAAATCCACAAAATGTTAAAAAATCGGGGTACCTCTACTAAAAACTCAGCTTTGGAGACCTTTTAGGACTTTTTGGCCTCGAAAAAACCTTGACCAGGTTCCCCCCATAGTAGTGACGTAGAGCTCGTCTCATGCTTCGATTAGAAATGTGGTTGAGCTCAAACGGAAAACCGGATCCAAAGTTATGGCCATTTGATGTTTTTTTGCGTTTTTAACCAATTTTGGATCTTTTTTTTAATTTTATTGTCTTCAAAGAGTTATTAAATGACTATTACTCCATAATAATTAGAAAATTAATAATTAATAATATATTTTTTAATTTTTTATAAGCCATTTTCACTAAATATATTATATATTATGTGTAACTGTATATTTATTCTTATCCTAAGTATATTTAAAATTATATTTAAAAAATCTATATTATATTTATATCAATATAAATATATCTATATATTTAAATATTAATATATATTTTTTAATGATTTCTTATGGAAGTATACCTTTTACCAGTGCTTTTAAAAAAATCACTGATAAAGGCCCCCCTTTATCAGCGCTACTAAAAAAAGCGATGGTAAAGGGTTACTTTTATCAATGCTTTTTTAACACTGATAAAGGTACCCCCCTTTATCAACGCTTTTTCATTAGTGATGATAAAAGTGTGGCGATGGCCTTGCCCAGTTATGTGGTAGTGAATAGTTGGTGATTCCCTAATAAAATTATAATAGGATCGACACATAAGTTAGTACTTAAGAAAATCATATATAATCACCTATATCATTTGATATTTAAGGTTAAGATTTTACTATAAATAGATAGAGAGATATATCACTACCAGGAACAGGAAATAAAATACTGTCACTCCTTAAGAAAAAACTCTATCTATGAGTATCAAAGAATATATATTATTCCAATGATTTATATTGTTAAAATTATATTTTGATATTGTAAAATGCTAATAATTACATTGAAAAATCTATGAAACACCATGAAAGTCCACTCAATGCTTCCTCCATAATTCAATAATGTTGTAAAATATATTAGATGTAAATTTAGAACAATTTTATCATGGAAGTATCTCATACTCATTGATTATGAGGAGAGAACGCTTAGATAATTCAAAATCTTTAAAGAAGAAAGTGATATTCAAACAAATATTCCAAAAAACGAATGTAAATTTTTAATGATAAGTCCTTATTTGTCTTAATCATTCTGAGTAAAAAAGAAATGATTGTGTTACTATAATAGAATTCTAAGTATCTTGTGTAAATGAAACACGGAGTGTCTATGGTATATCTAAAATAATCATTTTTATACTCCATGAAACAAGGATTGAAAAATATTATACATGGAAATTTATTGGATCCCATTACCATTAATAGAAGAGGTAGGTTTCCCCTAAAATTGATTGTAAAAAACACCGTCAAAAGTGGAAATTTGGAGTCAATGAAGATCATAGTAGGAAGTACAAAGCTGGGTCTATATTTGGAAGAATATTTATGGAGATAACTAATGATAGAAGAGAAAACAATTGATATAGGTGATTTAATTTGATTCATTTCAATGATTCAATAATATTTAACTTCATTAATTTTTATTTAATATTTTATTTCATATATATTTTTGGTTGTAATTATTTTTCAAACATTAGAATATATTCTAATTAATGGGTTCATTTTAACTTTTTTTAGAAAACATGTGATGATTTTGAGTCACCTATATTGAATTCTCACATAATTTATGATTGAGTGTATGCATACATTACCTAAATGATTATGAAAAAGTGGAATATAGTGTTATACATTGCGAATAAGAACATTAAAATTGAGGAATGTAATGTGTAATGATAACCTACACAGTAAGATCATTTCATGAGAAAGTTCCATAATATATAAACAATATCATGAATATTAGGTTCAATATAAATGGTGAATTATTATAGGATAACATTTTAATACATTTGAATTTATTTGAATTTCCATTATATGGTTTTACAGAGAAATTTATGGAACATAATGGTGGTTTGATAATGCACATTCAGGATTAATAGGTTGTATTATATTATAAAAGTTGATCTCTATTTTCCCAATAAGACAATACCTCTCTAATTTAATTTTACTATATATTATTGAATCACATAAATGTATCATTTTCATACTATCTACATGTATATCCCAATGATCAACAAAGAAATCACATATCATTTTATTGATTTATATGATTTTCAATATTTTTTCATTAAATTCAAAATTAATTTTTAGGAAAATTAAATAAGGTTAATCTTGAATTAAAATAAATAACTTACTTTATATTGTTTTTATATTGTTTTAATTGTATTTTTTGTTAAGGTAATATCCATACAATGATTCCATAAATACTTATTTTAATCCATTAATATGATTTTCATTTATTTTTTATTTTTTCTAATTCAATAGTACAATATTATTGAAAGTACTATAGTAGTTCTCTTCTTTCTCATGGGTTTTATGAATCTATAATAAAATAGAGAAGTCCCTGAGTTCATTTAGAAAATCATATATATGTGAAATAAATTTCATAGATAGAAAAATAAACGGCATGAATTTTGAAATACATTATGTTTGAGGATCAAAAATAAAAAGCGGTTAATATTTAATATTATTTTCCATGTAGTATTTAATGCTTTTATGATGAGGAAAATAATTTTTAGTAACTATGTAATACTTCCTTACATGTAACAATTTTTAGATTATAGAAATATAATAAAGGTATTGTATATATCTTATTCGTGTAAACAATTCATGTGATGAGGTTTAAGAATTTCCTATTTTTGGTTTGTATTATTTAAATTTTATAAGAATAATTTCACTATGTTAGACATCACATTCAGGACATTAAAATAATGTAATACTTTGTAACAAATTTCATAATACGTTTTCAACTTTTTAATACATTAGTCATATTTATAAGACATTTTGGTATCTTTATATGTCTTGTTAGATACTATGTAGTACTTTATCCACAATGTAAGACATTTCACATTTACACATTTCGACAATGGGGAGATAAAAATTTTAATTTTGAAAATATAGAGGGATCGACTAAATATTTATTTCCATTCCTCCATTATGTCCAAATCTTCGATGTGAAGAACCAGACCCAGTTGCCTAGAGCCAGTGCCTTATTTGATTATGTTGGCATACGTACAAGGAATACGAATCCCGAAGGACCGAGTAATTTAGTATTATTGTAAACAAGTTACATACATAAGTTGATAATTAAAACATGAAGGAAAAAACAACACTAATTTATTCCGCTAGAGACATCATGTCTCATTGATTATGCTTACATGTCATTCGTAAATTACTTCTTCCTATCCTGAGAAAAATGAAACATAAGAAAGGGGGAGCTCAAATTATTAGTAAGAGTAAGGAATACAGTGTAAGATAATATAAACATTAAGCATGGTGAATAATTGAAAACACATGCCTTTAATAATAAACTTGAACACACTATGGAAGGTATATGAGAAGAGTAAATAATGCCATAATAAAACATACTCATGGGTATTCTACTAGTCAAATAACCACATGAACATAAAATTACTAGCTTCATAATGGGGGAAGTGCATATGATGGACATTATGAAACATTTTTTCATGTCCTCTTTCAAGACTTCTAATGATTAAGGCCTCAACCAAAATCCATATCACATTGGGAAAGACTTCAGCCAATTCCACGTCTATTTGTCTCATGAGACCTACTAATGCATCAAGGGGATATAAAGGGCCCCACCCATCACATAATAAGTCCAATTAATTCCTCATATTAGAGGGGATCAACCTAAACAACATATACATTAATATTGAAACGATCATATGAAATTTAACAAACTTTCCCCAATCATTAAACATAAAACACTAACCATTCCGAGTAATATGGTGAATGGTTTTAGGATAGATCATCCACAATAGAGTTAGTCGTAATACATTAAATAAAATATGGTATATGACTTCATAAATTATTAAACCATCATAATATCATGTAATCAATAATAGTGTTGAATTAGATGAAAATACTCTTATAAAATCATTAATCAATTCTTGAGATAAATACTCTTTTATTTTGAAAAGAAGAGTTCATTTGGAAAAATATTTGTATAAAGCCAAAAGTAAGGCATGATAGTATTTTCAAAATAAAATGAGATTTTTAGAAATATAATGGTTTCCAAAAACATATTAAAGAGTTTCCTTGTAAATAAATATGAATTGGAGAAATTCCCTTGAATCAGGCTTGTGATTTGGAAATAATTTTGAAAGTTACTTTTAAAATGTGTAACATTCCATAAAATAAGGAAGGATTATGTTTTTTAGACATATATATGATATCCACATAGAATATATGAGGAGTACATAACAATACATAAGAATTTCATTGACGAATTTAGAGAATGAATGTATCCCAAATGAAAATGAATGTTGGAGTGGAAACCCCATTACCTTAACTCCAAATGTGTTCCGCTCTTGTACATATGTTCCTAGAATATGAAGCTATACTTGTTAATAAATTATTTCAGAACCTATTAGAAATATATTTAGTTTTCCATAATTGTGGATAGTTCATTTATGTCTTTATTGATAAGTTATCGTATTGAATTTCGTCGTTCTAGAGTGTCTGTTTCCTTTATTTTCATATTCAGTTCACTTGTTTTTAAGTGATGAAGTTCATGTGGAATGGTTAAAAATCTATAGTATTGTAATTATATATTATCAATGAACATAATTAATTGATAATGTCTATTTATATCATTTGTTTACATGGAATGAGGATGAATGACAACAACTTCGATTATTCGGCGGTATTTGGAATATTATGAACTAGTTTAGTCATATAACTTAATCATGTGTAAATATTCTGGTTCTTGAAATTATTTAGGTTATAAAACATAGATTGCAGTCTGGTTCAACCAGGAATATGGCTTCATGACCAGTAATTAAGAAGAAATTGAAGGGAGAAACTTCGTCGTCCCTGAAGGTTATAAATCAGAACCTCATGGACATCGATTTCGTTTATAAAAATAAAAGGGAGGGAATAAAAATATTTATGATGGATATTCCATTCACATGATCTAAATCCAGTATATAGATGTTACTAGAGTTATTATATTCATTTGGACAGAGGAGGTGAGGAGAGGATAACAAAATTAGATAAATTTAAATAAAACCAAATGAGAAAGAATGGTGTTTTACCTCTTGAAATAACCTCTTTGAGAGACTTCTTAAGGGAAGGGGTGCCTTTAATTTGGAAAGTATAAGAGATTCCTAGTCATGGGGAGTGACTAGGGAAGGGTAATTTGTAAGAACATGGAGGAGCTTCAAATCCTAGAGAAGTGAAGAGAAGAGGTAGTGGTGGGGGGTTTTATAGTGGGAGAGAGGGGTAAATTTTGAATATTTAATTCATTGTTTTATTATATCCCTCAAGACAACCAATAGTGTTGTTTCATGTAACCCCTAATAGTAATAAGTTCTGGTGAGTTTGAACCAGGTGTCCCTTCATCACTTGTGTTTTCATGAATAGTGTATTTAACTGATAAATTGAATATACGGTATTTTACCATATTTCACTATTCATCAAAAATTCAAGAATTTCAGAAAAATTTCAAAAATTCACCGATACCATTTTTCAACTTGTAGAATTAAAAACTGAAATCCATTTTTCATAAATAATTTTCTAAATATTATTAATTTAATTTTTAAATATAGTCATAGTTAATTCGAAAAATAACAATCTTGAAGTGCAGTTAGTTTTATGTGACATTAAAAATTTAATTAAGATCCCATTATCATATTGCATTATGAAAATAAAATATTATCATTACTTACTATTCCAGGATTATATTACTATTCATATTACTATTCATAAGGGTATGTTAATATTCACTAAAAATGATTTTTGTTTTACCATACTCCAAATGACTTACTGAACACTACTCTAGATGACCATTTCTTGAAATTGAAAACATAGAAGAGACAAAGTTGTGTTTAATGGTTAGATTATAAAACTTCATCCTATATTTATTTTTCAATCCATGGGGTGTTACATTCTCCCCTCCTTAAAAAGATTTTTTCCTCAAAATTCACAAAAAATTACCTAAAATGATTCGGGTATGTCTTTAACATAATCTCTTTAGGCTCCCATGTTGCTTCCTCCATCTTATGGTTCCTCATTAGAACCTTAACCAGATGAGACGTCTGATTTCACAATACTTGTTCTCTAATATCAAGAATCTTGATAGGCTCTTTACAGTATGATAGATCATGATCAAGTTCCATTTCTTCATAAGTGGGTACATGTGTTGGGTCTGGCATGTACATTCTTAACATTGACACATAGAACACATTGTGAACGTTGGAGAGACTAGGCGGCATTGCCAAACGGTAATCTACAGCTCCAATTTGGTCCCAGAATTTCAAAAGGTATGATGTACATGAGACTTAATTTTCACTTCTTACCGAACCGTATAATACTCTTCCATGGAGATACCTTTAAGAAAACGTGATCACCTTCTTGAAATTCCAAATCCTTCCTTCAGTTATTAGCATAGCTCTTTTTCTTACTTTGTGATATTTTGATATGGTTCTGGATAATCTTCACCTTTTCCATTGTTTCTTCAACATGTTCTTGGCCCATGAGATTTCTTTCACCAACTTCATCCCAGAAGGTTGGTGTACAACATCACCTCCCATATAATGCTTCATAGGCTGCCATCTGTATACTTGAAGGGAAGTTATTGTTCTAGGAAAATTCTACGAGAGGAAAATATTGATCCCACATGCCTGGACAATAATGTGAACCAGACCTCAAAATATCTTTCAATGTTTGAAAAGTCTGTTCGAATTGTCCATCAGTTTTTGTGTGGTAGGCAGTGCTCAAATGAAGATCAGTATCTAGGTCATTCTGAAGACTTTTCCAGAATCTTGATGTAAAACATGGATCATGACCAGAAAGAATCGATAGGGGTACTCCATGAATTCTCACAACATTATTAATATATACTCTTTCTTGACGTTCCAGTGGTAGATTCTAACACCCGGAGATTTTATGAGAAATATTTTTTTTATTTCCTATGTTATACGCAAAAGAATCTTTCACTGCACACAACCCTAGCTTGGCTTGTGTTACATGTAATCATGACCTTTCTCGATAGCCTTTGTAGTACACAATACCGAGTTTCACTAAACAATGACATATTATTATAATATTATAAACAAGACGTTATGAATAGTATTAACTGAATTTTTAATTTTATAACATTATAATTTATCTTACACATTTCCTAGAATGATGTATGAAAACAAAATCAGTTTTTCGGGTAAAAGAAGTATTTTAAAAAAATGCAGTTTTACCGCCTTTTGATGGCGCACCCATTTTAAATATACTTTTTGAAATGTTTCTAAGTTCAATTTGACAAAATAAAATTCTAATTTGGAATCAGGATATAAAAATTTACTTTGGATACATTTTTCATATTATTTTGGTAACTTTGATATTTTGATTAATAGTAAAAACACGCTATATTTTAATTAAAAACAAATTTTTTCATCACAATAATTTATATGGTTAAATGATAATATTTAATGTTTTAAAGTAAAAATAGAATATATTTTTACCATTCAATATAATTTATGTCATTAGCATTATTTTTACATTGAATTCAAAGGTAAAAACATTTCAATCTTTGGCAATGTTTTAACTTTTAAAACCCATTTGCGTAACAAAGAGATTAATTTTAAATTAATTACTGCAACTTATATGTTTTTAATTTTTTTTAAATGTAATCTTTATTAAGAATCAGTGGGTCCAAATTATGTTAATAGGTTACTTTTTTTTTTGATATTATGAATAGTAACTATTGTAATTTTTATTTACTGCGGTTAAAGGTAAATAGGGTAATTCAAGGTTAAAAGAATATTATAATAATACAAAATTTCCTTGAAACATTTCCTAACCTTATCTTATGTGTATTGGCCGACCATGGGCATCCTGGGGTCGATTTTGGGACCCCATTGAGCCACTTGGTTGTGATAATAACAATTTTGATTAATTAATATAATGTAAAGACAAAATTGACATTAACAAAAATAGTTTAGTAATTAATTATTATAAGGGGTTATATAAATTATATGTTCGACTATAAATATTCATTGGAAATCTAAAACGATTTCCTACATGATGATATTTTTTAATAATTTTTATACACCAAATAAATTAAATATTTATGACACAATAATGATGAATTATTTACCTCATTAATAAATTATTTAAATAAATAAGATTATAATGATTAAAATATTTTCCTTAACATTTCCAATTCTGATTGGATGATTTTATTTCGACCATGAGTCATCTTATCTTCATCTTTAATGATTTTTGGACCTTTTGAAACCGAAGATAAGTTTATAATAAAATCATAATTTCACACTTTCTAAAGGTTCCCCTCTCCTCCCTTATAAAAGGGAACCTCCTCCCTCTCCTCCTGAGACCACATTGAGTCTTCATGCTCGGCCAACCACTGCCAATTTATTTTCTTCACTTCCCTAGAAACATCCTAGAGGTCCTGGTCTAATTAAAAGACCAATCTTAGTGCCCGAAGAGGAGATTTCGAAGAGGCATGTTGAAGAAGAGGTAATATCTGTTACCAACACTTTCAAATTTATTTCTTCTTCTACTTATTCTTCATTAGTTGTTTCATTATGAAGTCACAACATAATTATCACTCATATACTGATAAGTTATTATAAATATCAAACAACACGATTTCACCTTCCATCTATCCTACGGAAAATGAAATCACTGCGCGTGCGTACGTACGGAATACCATCTTCACGCCGTGGTGTAATCTATTTTCACCACCACATTACTTGGATGGGTAAAATGGTATAAATAATAACTATATATGATTATTGTAATGTGATATTTATTCTTAAATAGTATACATACAATTCAATACAATTCCACGATCATGAGAATGATATCATCGCTCGTGTGTACGTACGGCATACCGTCTCCACGATGTGATGTGACTCATTCTACATGATATTCATTGAATAATGATTATATAAATGAACTTAATGAATAAATATGATATTTATTAAACTAATACCATTCTGGGAATGAGTTATCTATAACCTAAAAAGAAAAATAAGAATTTATTCGACAAAACACACATAAGAACATAAAGCAATAAACACCTGAATAACAAGTAGCAATGAAATATTACTAATAATAAGCATAGAATATGGTCATATATGATATAATATCAATGAGTATGATTCGGGAATAAGACAATGAAATTATTTAAATCATTATACAGGAGGTTCAGACACGTACAAAGAATACTGGACCGAAGGTAAGGGAAAATCTCATAATCTCATTTTTTTCCGAGATTGTTTATACATTGGTATTTACTGGGGTGTATATTTATTATCCACATCCATGATTCCTCAATATGTAATATTATTTCTTTCCTCCTACAATTTTTTAAATCCAATTTTACCCTTTGGTGAGTTTTTAGTAAATGATATGAAAGGAATCTTTTGTCGTTTTTCGTATGAGGTACTATTTGACTTTTCCTGCCAAAGTACGAGAAGAATGTTTTTTTAACTTATACGACATGAAATGATTTTTAGAACATTATTTCCTAGAAGCATCCTTTAAAAGTTTTCATGTTTATTTTTAATCAACTTCTTTTAGATTAAAATTGTATGACATTCTAAGAAAGGAAAAATGATTTTGAAGTAGAAAGGATATTTTACTCAAGAATGGAGTTCAAGTGTTTTATCAAAATTATTTTCCATATAAGATAATATAGGGTTCTGTTTCTATCTCCATTATTACATTGATTTTATTATGTTGTGATGGAATTATTTTTATGAATTCCATTATCTTATATAATTTTTTTTATGATGCCACGATGTTTAAGAATCCCATTTTTATTACATGGGTTATGATATTATGTATGATTTATGATTTTGTGGCACACATAAGAATGGTTTCATTATGAGATATTTGGGACCTATATCTCCCTCCAATTCATTGGCTAAAGATTTAGATCCCATGATATAGACATGTCTTGAACGGATAGTTAAACCGATTCAGTGATACATGACTGGAACGAGGAGTGAACTCGGTTCAGTAATGGACTTTGTCCTCTATGATGGTCTTGGAAACGAGCCTTGACTAATATGAACATATTTTCTATGATTATGTGTGCATTCCTCAAAGTTTCATGATTTATGTTATGGTTATTTTGGATTACTTTTCATTACTATGATTTATCCTATGACATGATATTATGACCACTTTTTCAGGTTAATATTTTCAAAATGATATGTTCTTATGAGTATGATATGTTTGATATTTATTTTTTTAACCTTAATAACCATTTGAGATCACCCTATTGTATGTTTTCTTTTCCCTAGGTCAGGAAGAAGGATATCAAGTAGGATATTCCAAAAAGGGACTCAAGATATGATGAAATAAAAGGGAGACAATGTAGTTGATTTTATGAACCAGTTGTTTATGTTTCCCAGTTTCTAAAGACACTATACGTATATGGTCCTTTCATGGTTTTGTTATATGTTGTAATAAGTATGCTTCAACTCTGAAGTAATAACAATGTATGTAATGAATGGGTCGTTATAGTTTGTTTCAGAGGAAAGTTATAGTCAACCTTTGGAAACTAGGATGCGAAAGCCCGAGTAAGAACCCTAAGGACAAGTCTAAGCATATAACAACGTCTTAGTGTTTTAGAAATGGCCATGAGTAAACTATGATAAGACCTTAAGTGTGAAATTTTATTCTTTATTATGTGGTTTTCCTATTATGATTAGTGTTCATCACACTATGCTTATTGGTTTTAGTCAATTGATGGAACCTGATAGAACCGTGTTAATGCTGAATGTGACGGGCAATGCAATGATTGTCCCACTTAGCAACCAAACGTTATGGGAGTTGGAATTCAAAATCTTGTAGCCATTCCCACTAAACATTCTCAAGTTGTGAACCATGAAGGACTTCCAAACGAGCAATGGAAGGAGCAACATTTTTTTGAATCCTTCATGAGGAAGTGTCCACCTTCATTCAACGGGTCTTCTGATCCATTAGTGGCTGAAAATGGATTATTACCACATAAAAGATATTTCTAGTTCTATAATGTTCTGAACATGACAAATTTATCCTAGCAGTGTATTATTTGGAAGGTGATGCCAATCAATGGTGGAATCTTATCCAGAATACGAGGCAAAGAGATGAAATTGAGTCCATGGAATGGGACGAGTTCAAGAACTTATTTTTCAATAAGTACTTCCCTCATATTCATAGAACAAATATGGAGATGGATTTTCTTGAACTAAATCAAAAGGATAATGAATCTGTTGGTATCTATGAAGAAAATTTTACAAGGCTTGCAAGGTACGCTTCTGGGATTATTATCCAACCTGTGAGAAAAATCAATTGATTCTTTAGTGGCTTAATACCAAGTCTTAGAAGGGCATTAGCCATAATGGACTTCAAAAACTATTACTAAATTTCTCTATGTGCTCTCAAGGTTGAGATAGAGATTAGAGTAACACATAAGTCATATGGGTTTGATAAGAAGAGGAAAATGGAATTCAAAGGAAAATCTAAAGGCCACACTGAAAAGAAGATGAATTTTTCTTTATGCTCAAATTGTGGAATGAAACATGGAGGGAATTTTATTAAAGGGTCAGGAAAATTTTTTAAGTGTGGAAAAGAAGGTCATCGGACAGTTGAGTGTCGAAATAATGGGAAGAATATGTATAATGATGCAAACAAAGAAACGGATACACAAAATGCACCTCCTACACTTCAATGTTTCAAGTGCAAGGAGATCGGGCATTATACCAATCAATTCCCAGATCCAGGGGTTGTTGATGATGATCGACATCAACAAAATCTTAAGGCCAAAGGCAAAGGAAGGTCACATGCAGTTACTATCGGTGATGTGGAGTACGATAACGAAGTGGTGAAAGATAGACTTACCATCTACTCTAAAGTAGTAAATGTTTTATTTGATTCTGGATCCACCCACTCTTTTATTTCTGATGATTTTTCTAAGGGTATCACCATATTACCTCAATAATTAGATGTTGAGTTAGCTATGAAAACTTCTAATGGCACAACGGTCACATCAAAAGTTTATAATTCTTCTCCGATTGAAGTTCGTGGGAAAGTGCTTCCTGTAAATCTTGTGATCCTTCCTATAGTAGAATTTGATGTGATTCTTGTCATGGACTGAATTTCTTTATACGGATCTCATATCAATTGACAAATAAGGGAAATCACATTTAATATTCCAGATCAATCTATGATCGTCTATCGATGCAAGGATGAATATAACATTCGAGAGGAAATTTCTTCCATCATATGGGTCTTGATTCTAATTAATGAAGGTTATTTATCTCAAATGGTTGGAGAGAAACTCACGATTAAGAATACACCCATTGTATGGGTGTTTTATGATGTCTTTTTGGAGGAATTTTTAGGTCTTCCACCAAATTGTGAAGTTGAGTTTTCAATAGAACTCATACTGGGTGTTATGCCCATTTCAAAGACACCTTATAGAATGGATCCAATTGAGTTTCATGAATCAAAGAAGCAACTCCAAGAGAATCCTGATAAAGGATTTATACGCCCTAGTGCATCACCATGGGGAGCACCTGTTCTATTTGTTATGAAAAAAGATAGATCAATGAGAATCTGTATTGATTATCGAGAACTTAACAAGATCACTATCAAGAACAAATATCCTCTCCCATGCATTGATGCCTTATTTGATCAACTACATGGAGCTCAATACATTTCCAAGATTGATATTCGTTCAGGGTATCATTAATTAATGGTCAAAAGGGAGGTCATACCAATGGTGAAATTCCGTACAAGGTATGGACACTATGTATTTATAGTGATGCCCTTAGTTCTTACTAATTCCCCTACTAACTTCATGGATATAATTAATAGAGTCGTTATAGACCATCTTGATCAGTTTGTGGTAGTCTTTATAGACTATATTCTTGTCTATTCAAAGTGCAAGGAAGAACATGAAGATAACTTGAGAATTGTATTGAAGACCCTAAGAAAAGAGAATCTTTATGCCAAATTTACCAAGTGTGAATTTTGGCTTCAAAAAGTTGCATTTTTTGGTCACATAATCTCAAAAGAGGGGATATCTGTGGATCTAGCAAAAACAGAGGTTATCGAAAGTTGGTCGAGACCAACAACAATAACTGAGATCTGAAGTTATCTTGATTTTTCTAGATATTATCGATGTTTTGTGAAAGATTTTTCACGATTATATAATCCACTCACCAGTTTGACTCGAAAAGGAGTTATGTTCATGTGGATGGTGGAGGGTGAAGAGAATTTTATAGAGTTGAAAAGAATTTTATCAAATGCACCTGTGATCACACTGCATTGTATTGGAGAAAGTTTTTTGATCTACAATGATGCATACAAGAAGAGATTGAGGTGTGTTCTCATGAAAAACGATATAGTGATAGATTATGCCTCAAGACAGTAGAAAATACTTGAGCAAAATTACCCAACTCATGATTTGGAGTTAGCTGTGGTAATATTTGCATTAAATATTTGGATGAATTATCTTTATGTTGAATGATGTGATATTTATAATGATCACAAAAGGTAATAGTATGTTTTCACACAAAAAGTGTTGAATATGGGCCAAAGAAGATGTTTGGAGCTGATTAAGGATTATGACTGCTTAATTCATTGTCACCCTGGGAAAGCAAACAAGGTGGAAGATGCATTATGTTTACAAGGCCATGCTAGCTTATCCATGATGAGGATCACAAAAGATCCAATATTTATGGATTTACAAAGGATTAATCTTGGAATTATAATGGAAGGGGAAAAATCTTATCTTTCTCATATGAATGTTCAACCATTTATACATGTGATGATTAAAGAGGCACAAAAAGAATATGTAGAGTTACAAAATATGGTGAGAAATGTTCCTTAATTCAACCTTGATTGTGATGGGATAAAAAGGTTCAAAAATCGGGTTTGTGTTCCTCCAATCCTCGAATTAAAGGAGTTTCTAGATGAAGCTCATAGTTATTCATTCTCTATTCATCATGGAAGCACGAAGATGAATAGTGACTTGATAGGGTACTTATGGTGGGATGGAATGAAAAGAGATGTGGCTGAATATGTCTCTTGATGCATGGTTTGTCAGCAAGTTAAAGCTGAGAGACAGATGTCTAAAGGGATGTTAAGGACATTACCCCTACCAGAATGGAAATGGGAAAACATCACTATGAACTTTTTCACTGGACTTCCTAAAACATCCAAACGAAATAATGCTATCTGGGTTATTGTTGATCGTCTTACGAAGTCGGCACACTTCATTGCTATTAGGGATGATTTCTCTCTGGATCATCTTTCCAGGATATATGTAGAGGAAGTGGTAATATTTCATGGAGAACCGCTTTCCATTATATCTGATTGGGATCTAAGGTTATCTCAATGTTCTGGCGAAATCTTCAGCATACTCTAGATACAGAGTAGAGTTTTAGCACTGCTTATCATCCTCAAACAGACGGTCATTCTGAGAGGATAATTCAAACTCCAGAAGATATGTTAAGATCTTTCTCTATGGATTTCAAAGGTGGTTGGGATCAACACATACCTTTGGTGTAATTTTTCTATAATAATAGCTTTCAATCCAGTATTCAGATGGCTCCTTATGATGCTTTCTATGGAAATAAATGCAGGACTCCAACATCCTAGGTTGAAGTTGGGGAAAGAAAGCTATTAGGACCTGATCTTGTTAATGAGATGGAAGAAAAGGTTTGATATATTCAACAACACATTAGAGCATCTCAGAGTCGACAAAAAAGTTATGCCGATAACCGAAGATAATACATAGTGTTTGAAGTGGGTGATAAAGTGTTCTTACGAATATCTCCTTGGAAGAGAGTAATGAGATTTGGAAAGAAGGGCAAGCTGAGCCCTAGGTATATTGGTCCTTTTGAAATACTAGATCATGTTGGGAAGGTAGCTTACTGATAGGCACTTCCAAAGAATCTCTCTCAAGTTCACGATGTGTTCTATGTATCTCTCCTAAGAAAGTACATACATGATCATTCGGATGTACTAAGATTAGAAGTTGTACCGCTGCAGCAAGATCTTTCTTATGAAGAAAAGCCGATAGAGATTCTGAATCATAGGGGAAAAGTCCTATGGAACAAGACCACTCGACTGGTGAATTTTTTATGGAGGAACCACCAATTAGAAGAAGCTACATGGGAAATTGAGGATATGATGAGCGAGAGGTATCCTCATTTGTTTGTTACAAAGTGATGAATTTGGAGAGAGAAATTATTTTTAAGGGGGGTAGAATGTAACACCCGGAGATTACATGAGAAATATTTTTTTTATTTAATATGTTATACGCAATGGAATCTTTCACTTCACACAACACAAGCTTGGCTTGCGTTACACACAATCGTGACCTTTCTCGATAGCATGTCTAGTACGCAATACCGAGTTTCACTAAACAACGATATATTATTATAATATTATAAACTAGCCGTTATGAATTGAATTAATGGAATTTTTAATTTTATAACATTATAATTCATCTTACACATTTTCTAGAATGAGGTATGAAAACAAAATCAGTTTTTTCGGATAAAAGAAGCATTTTAAAAAAAATGCAGTTTTTCCGCCTTTTGATGGTGCACCCATTTTAAATCTAGTTTTGGACATTTTGCTAAGTTCAATTTGACAAAATAAAATTCTTCTTTGGAATTAGGATATAAAAATTTACTTTGGATAAATTTTTCATATTATTCTGGTAACTTTCATATATTGATGAATAGTAAAAACATGATATATTTTAATTAAACCCAACATTTTTCATTGCAATAATTGATATGGTTAAATGATAATATTTAATAGTTTTAAAGTGTAAATAGAATATATTTTTTTCTATTTAATATAATATATGTAATTAGCATTAATTTTACATTGAATTCATAGGTAAAAACATTTCAATCTTTGGAAATGTTTTAACTTTTAAAACATGTTTGATTAACAATGGGATTAATTTTAAATTAATTATTGCAACTTATGTGTTTCGAATTTTGAAAAATGGATTTCATATTTGGAATCAGTGTGTCCAAATTATGTTAATAGGTTACTTTTATTTTTTTTTCGATATTATGAATAATAACTATTGTAATTTTTATTTATTGCAGTTAAAGGTAAATAGGGTAATTCAAGGTTAAAATATTATAATAATAATTAAAAATTACCTTGACAGTTTCCTAACATTATTGGATGAGTGGTTACTGACCATGGGCATCCTTGGGTCGATTTTGGGACCCCATTGTTCCACTTGGTAGTGATAATGACAATTTGGATTTATTAATTTAATGTAAAGCCAAAATTGAAATTAACAAAAATATTTTATAATTTATATTTATATGGGGTTGTATAAATTATATTTCCGACTATAAATATTATTTGGAAAGATAAAACGATTTCCTACATGATTATATTTTTTTAAAATTTTTAGACACCAAGAAAATTAAATTATTTATGACACAATAATGACGAAGTATTTACCTCATTAATAAATGATTTAAATAAATAAGATTATAATGATAACAATATTTTCCAAAACATGTCCAATTCTGATTGGATGCTTTATTTTCGACCATTAGTCATCTTATATTCATCATTAATGATTTTTGGACCTTTTGAAACTGATGATAAGTTTATAATAAAATAATATTTTCACAATTTCCAAAGGTGCCCCTCTCCTCCCTTATAAAAGGGCATCTCCTCCCTCTCCTCCTCACACCACTTTGAACCTTCAAGCTCGTCCAAACCCTGAAAATTTATCTTCTTCACTTCCCTAGAAACATCCTAGAGGTCATGGTCTACTTAAAAGACCAATTTTAGTGCCCTAAGAGGAGATTTCAAAGAGGCTTGTCGAAGAAGAGGTAATATCCATTACCAATTCATTCATATTTTTTTCTTCTTATACTTTTTCTTATTTAGTTGTTTCATTTTAAATTAATAACATCAGTATCACTCATATACTGTTATGTTATTTTAAATATGAAACAACCCTATTTTACCTTTTATCCATCCTACTGAAAATGAAATCACTGCGCGTGCGTACGTATGGAATTGTGTCTCCACGCCATGGTGTAATCTGTTTTCCACCACCACATTACTTGGATGGGTAAAATGGTATAATTAATAACTATATATGATTCTTGTAAAGTTATTTTGATAATAAAATAGTATACATACACTTCAATTCAATTCCACGATCATGGGAACGATATCATCGCTCGTGCGTACGTACAACCTGTCGTCTCCACGATGTGATGTGACTTGTTCTACATGATCATCATTGCATAATGATTATATAAATGAATTGAATGAATAAATATGATATATATTACACTAATACCATTCTGTAAATATGGTATCTAGAACCTAAAAAGAATAATTAGAATTTATTAGACAAAACACACATAAGAACATAAAGCAATAAACACCCGAATAACAAGTAGCAATGAAATATAACTAATAAGAAGCTTAAAATATGTCCATATATGATGTCATAACAATGATTATGATTCTGGAATAAGTCAATGACATTATTTAAATCATTATATAGGTGGTTCGGACATGTACAAAGCATATAAGACCTAAGGGAAGGGAAAATCTCACAATCTCATTTTTATATGAGATTGTTTATAATTTGGTATTTACTGGGGTGTATTTTATCATCCACATCCATGTTTCCTCAATATGTAATATTATTTATATCCTCTTAAAATTGTTTAAATTCAATTTTACCCTTCGGCGAGTTTTTAGTAAAGGATGTGAATGGAATCTTTTGTCATTTTTCGTACGAGATAATTTTTGACTTTTCTGGCCAAAGTATGAGAAGAATATTTTTTTAAACTTATAAGGCATGAATGGATTTTTAAAACATTATTTCCAAGAATATTCCTTTACATGTTTTCATGTTTATTTTTAATCAACTTCTTTTATTTCAGAATTGTATGACATGTTAAGAAAGGAAATATGTTTTTCATGTAGAAAGGATATTTTCCTCAAGAGTGGAGTTCAAGTGTTTTATCAAAATTAGTTTCCATCTAAGATAATATAGGGTTCTGTTTCTATCTCCATTATTACATTGATTTGATTATGTTGTGATGGAATTATTTTTATGAATTCCTTTATCTTATATGAATTTTTTTATGATGTCACGATGTTTAAGAATCTCATTTTTATTACATGGGTTATGCTATGATGTATGATAAATGATTGTGTGGAACAAATAAGAATGGTTTCATTATGAGAGGGGTGGGACCGATATCTCCCTCCAATGCATTGGGTATTGATTTATATCTCATGATATAGACATGGCTGGAATGGAAAGTTAAACCGGTTCAGTGATACAAGACTGGAACGAGGAGTGAACTCAGTTTAGTAATGGACTTTGTCCTCTATGATGATCTGGGCAATGAGCCTTGACTAATATGAAATGATTTTCAATGATTATGTGTGTATGACACAATGTTTCATGTTTTATGTTATGATTATTTGGGATTACTTTTCATTGATATGATTTATCCCATGACATGATATTATGACCTCTTTTGCAGGTTAATAATTTCAAAATGTTATGATCTTATGAGTATGATATGACTGATATTTATTTTGTTTACCCTTACTGAGCATTTGATCTCACCCTTTTGTATGTTTTCTATTCCCTAGGTCAGGATGAAGGATATTAAGTAGGATATTCCAAAAAGGGACTCTATATATGATGAAATAAACGGGAGACAATGTTGTTGATTTTATGACCAAGTTGTTTATGTTTCCTAGTTTCTTTAGAAACTATACATATACGATCCTTTCATGGTTTTGTTATATGTTGTAATAAGTATGCTTAATCTCTAAACTAATAACTATTTATGTAATGTATGGGTCATTATATAGATCCTCTCTTATATAAAGAAAATGTGCTGACATGGTAAGACGATTAACAATGACCCATATTGCATTATTCCTTCTAGGAGTATTGGGTAGTCCCATGACAAAGTCCATCACGATATTATCCCATTTCCACTCAAGTATGGGAAGAGGTTGAAAAACTCCTCTCAGTTGTTGCCTTCCATCTTTCAGTTGTTGAAAACCCATACATCATGACACAAAATCTGCAATCTTCCTCTTCATGTTGTCCCACCAAAAATGTTCCATAAATTCTCTATACATCATAGTGCAAATAGGGTGTATAGCGAATTTGGAACTATGAGTATCATCCAACAATTCCCTTTTCAGATTGGGGAAATTGGGAACAAAAAGACTCTTCCCAAAATTCAAAATTCCTTCTTCATACACAAAGTCACTCAATATCTCATCATTCCCAGCTTTAATATTTTTTTGAAACTCCTCATCATCATCCTAATAACTTTTTATCCTTTCTAGTAAATATGGTTTGGAAACCATTTGAAAAAGCATTAATGTTTCTCATTTCGTGGTTATTCCCATATCCATCATTACTACATCCATTAAAAAGGATCCCTTTCAACTCTCATCTTGTTCAAAACTCCATGATCCTTTCTGCTCAAAGCTTGTGCCACCTTAATTGCCTTCCCCGGGTGGTAGTATATCATGCAATCATAATACTTGAGGAGTTCAAGCCACCTCCTTTTCCTCATCATGAGTTCTTTCTGTGAGAAAATATACATGAAATGATTAGTATAAATCTCACAATTTTCACCATAGAGATAATTTCTCCTTATATTCAAAGAAAATATTACAGCAACTAACTCATGATCATGATTAGGATAGTTTTTATCATGAATTTTTAGCTATCGTGATGCATAAGTAGTAACCCTATCATTTTGCATGAGGACACAACCAATTCATTTTTTTGAAGCATCACTATAAATAACAAACATGCCATTCCCTGATGGTATTGTCAATATAGGTGAATTGACTAATCTTCTCTTCAGTTCTTCGAAATATTCTTCACAATATTTTTCCCAACCACATTTAACCCCTTTACATTTGAGCTTCGTTAGCATGTTAGCCAGTCGGGCATAATTCTTTACGAAACACCGATAATAACCTGCTAAGCCAATAAAACTGCGTATCTCAGTTATGTTTGTTGGTGTGGGCCAATCTTGGATTGCCTTTGTCTTTGCAGGATCAACTAGGATTTCATCCTTAGAGAAAATATGGATAAGAAAAAATATCTCCTGAAGCCATAATTCACACATGCTAAACTTCCCATATAATTCATGTCTTCTAAGAGTCTTTAGGATAATGAGCAAGTGATTTTCATGATCTTCGTAGCTTTTGGAGTATACCAAGATATCATCATTAAATACCACTACAAAATCATCGAGATATTCCTTGAAAACATTGTTCATTAGATCCATGAATATAGAGGTTGCATTAGTCAATCCAAAAGGCATCATTGTAAACTCGTAATGCCCATACCTAGTTCAAAATGCTGTTTTCAAAATTTCTTCATTCTTCACACACAAATGATGATATCCAGATCGAAGGTAAATCTTTAAAACGTATTGAGTTTCATGCATTTTGTCAAATAAATGATCAATGTGAGGTAGGGGATACTTATTCTTTATTGTAATAGCATTTATTTCCCTGTAATCAGTGCAAAGCCTCATGGATCCATATTTCTTATTGACAAAGAGGTTAGGGGCTCCTCATAGAGAAACACTAGGTCGAGTAAATATTTTTTCACTCCAATCCTCTAGTTGTTTCTTTAGCTCCACTACTTCCATAGTGTCCATTCTATAAGGGGTCGTTGATATGGGCCTAGAACTAGAATTTAAATTAATGGAAAACTCAATTTCTCGTTCTAGAGGATGTCCAACTAAATCATCTGGAAACACATAAACATATTCTCTCACAATAGGTACGTCACCTATTTGGACATTCCTTTCCCCACCCAAAGTTATTTCATTCTATTTCTTTCCAATAATTGAATTTAGTTGAGCTACTAGGGGTGGATCTAGATAAGAATCATGTGGTGAAGATTCTTCTCTAATGATAAGGTGTTATTTATCATCATAATCAAAAATCGTAACCTCCTTCTTACATTAAATTTTTGCATCATGGTCTGAAAACGAATCCATACTGAGGATTATATCTAATTCAATCAGGGTTATGACGATGAGATCAGTAGATCAAGAAAATTTGTATGCCCTAATGGAAACTGATTCAAAAAATATTGTAGCAATGACACTTCACTTCTTCCCCATTTCCTTATTTCCATTACTAGTGTTTTTAGAAGCCCTCTAATTTTCTTGCTTTCACTTAAAGTCATAATTCTTTGAGAATTCTTTTTCTATCTTGATGGCACACGAAACAATATCCTCATATGATGAGAAATTTTGGGAGACTAGTGCCCACTGGAGCAATGGGTTTAGGGCATCAATGAATCGATCAATTTTTCTCCTTTGATTTCATATGTAGTCTACAACATGTCTTGCTAATCTTGTGATGTTATATTCGTAACATGCAATATTATCATCATCCGTCTACCTTAGATTCAAGAATTTTCTCTCCATATCTTCTTGCTTCTCATGAGGGATGTTTTTTTCTAAAAATATTTTCTTAAAATCCCTCCAATCCCTCTCTTCTATCTCTTCCTCCTCCTTTGTGTTATGGATTAATGACCACCACTGATCCACATATTCCGATAGATGATATACATCCATGACAACCTTATCTCTTTCATTACATCCCAAAGCAAGAAATATCTTCTCAAAGGAACATATCCACTGCTCTACTACAAAAGGATTTTTAGTCCTCTCGAATGATAGAGGTTGTTGTCGCAAAAAGTGGTCTAGCATGGCTCCTCTACGTGGTGGATCCAGATGCTTCATAAATGTAATTTTATTATTCATAACCTGAGTATGTTTTCCCAGTATAGTTATGAGTTTCTCAGCACCAGTCGCAGCACTAGAGACAACATCATTATCTTACGTCGGTGAAAAATCCCTACACGGGAAACATGCATTCGTGCGATTTCCATTCCATCCACTAGGCGCCATATCTACATAATGACATACACTAGATTATGTTATGAATATTAATGTATAATCCTAACTAAAAAAATACTCAGACAAAATGGGATCCTATGCATGGCAGATACCATATTCACAAAAATGGTTTTTTAAGGAATGTTTTACATTTCAATCCTTCAAAATGGATTGTAAATAAAATGTGAATTATGCTAAGCCTATCCCCTGGGAGTGTCATAACCAAGAGTCTAGGAAGGCACATTGTCGTGCACCAGTTTCTGTTCGACTCTAATCAAATCGGTGTTTTTCGGTTTTACCCCTAGATACATTTGTGCCAGAGCCGCCTCTACCTGCTCGTATCTAGACATGGATGTATTGTTTGAAAAATCTACATATTCTATTACTTACCAAAATAACAGGATGTTATTTTATGTACTATACTCAAAGACTAACTTAGAGACTCTTCCCCAATTCTACGTTTTCTAAATCTAGTTTCCTTGTATTCTAGTAAACTTCCTCTAATACCAATTGTAATGACCCCGCCCTAGTTGCCCAGAGCTGGTGACTTATTTGATTAAGTTGGCATACATTCAAGGAATATGAATCACGAAAGACCGAGTGGTTTAGTATTATAGGAATCAAGTTACATACATAAATTTATCATTACAACATGATAGAAAAACAACAATAATTTATTCCACTAGCAACATCATGTCTCTTAGATTATGCTTGCATGTCATTCATAATTTACTTCTTCATATCCCGAGGAAAAATAAAATTAAGAAAGGGTGATCTCAAATTATCAATAAGAGTAAAAAATACAGCAGAAGATAATATAAACATTAGACATGGTGAATAATTGAAAACACATGCCTTTAATTATAAACTTGAACACATTATGGCATGTATATGAAGTGAGTAAATAATGCCATAATAAAACATAATGATGGGTATTATACTAGTCTAATAAACAAATGAACATTCAATTACTAACTTCATAACGAGGGAAGTGCATATGTTTGACATTCTGAAACATTTTTTCAAGGCCTCGACCAAGACGTCTAATGATTTAGGCCTTGGCCAAAATCCATATCACATTGGGAATTACCTCCGCCAATTCCACATCTATTCGTATCATGAGACCTACTGATGCATCGAGGGGCTATAGAGGGCCCCACCCATCACATAATAAGTCCAATTTAATATTCATATTATCAGGGATATACATAAAAAATGTACACATTCATATTGAAACAATTATAAAAAATGTAGTAAACTTTCCCCAATCATTAAACATAAAACACTAACCATTCTGAATAATATGGTGAATGGTTTTAGGATATATCATCCGCAATAGAGTTATTCATAATTCATTAAATAAAATATGGTAGATTAAATCATAAATAATTAATCCCAATAATACCATGGAATCAACAAGAGTGTTGAATTAGACGAAAACACTCTTATAAAATCACTAAGAAATTCTTGAGATAAATACTATTTTATTTGGAAAAGAATAGTTCTTTTGGAAAACTATTTGTCTAAAACCATAAGTGAGGTAAGATAGTATTTTTATAATATAATGAGAATATTTAGAAATATAATGGTTTCCAAAAACAGATTATAGAGTTCCCTTGTAAATAGATATGAAGTGGAGAAATTCCCTTGAATCAGGCTTGTATTATGGACTCAATTTTTTATGTTCCTTTTAAAATGTTTAACTTTCCATAAAATAAAGAAGGATTTTTGTTTATAAACATATATATGATACTCGCACAAAATATATTAGGTGTACATAACAATACATAAGAATTTCAATGAGGCATTTAGAAAATGAATGTATCACGAATGGAAATGGAAGTTCGATTGAAAAAACCCTTACCTTAACTCCAAATGTGTTCCGCTCTTGTATTTATGTTCCTGGAATATGATATTATACTTTTTAATAAATTATTTTAGAACCTATTAGACATGTATTTAGTTAACCATAATTCTGGTTAGTTCATTTATGTTTTTATTGAAAACATATTTTATTGAATTTCATCGTTCTGGAGTGTTTGTTTCCATTATATCCATATTCGGTTCACTGGTTCATAAGTAATGAAGATCATGTGGAATGGTTATAAATCTCCAGAATTGTAATTATATATTATTAATGAACATAAATAGTTGATAATGGTCATTTATATCATTTGGTTACATGGAATGAGGATGAATCATTAGATGACAACCACTTCAATTATTCGGCGGTATTTGGAATATTATGAACTAGTTTGGTCATATAACAGAATCATATGTACATATTCTGGTTCTTGAATATTAATTAGGTTATAACACATATATTATAGTCTAGTTAAACCATTAATATCATGTCATGACTAGTAATGATGAATAAATTTAAGGACGAGACTTTGTCGTCCATGAAGGTTATAAATCCGAACCTCATGGACGTCGATTTCGTTTTTAAAAATAAAAGGGAGGGAATAAGATTATTTATGATGGTTCTTCCATAAACATGATATAAATACATTATATATATTTTACTAGAGTTATCATGGTCATTTGGATAGAGGAGATGATGAGAAGATAACAAAATTAGATAAATTGAAATAAAACCAAATGAGAAAGAAGGGTGCTTTACCTCTTGAAATAACCTCCTTATGAAACTCATTAAGGGAGGGGGTTTTGAACTTTTGGAAAGACTATGAGCTTCTGGGTCATGGGGAGTGACTATTGAAGGGTAATTGGGCAGAGCAATGAGGATCTTCAAAGACTAGTGAAGTGAAGAGAAGAGGTAGTGGGGTAGGGGTTTTATAGTTGGGGAGAGGGGTAAATTTTGAATATTTAATTCATTATTTTATTATATCCATCAAGACAACCAATAGTGTTGTTTAATGTGACCCCTAATAGTAATAAGTTCATGTGAGTTTGAAACAAGTGGTCGTGCATCACTTCTGATGTCATTAATAGTGTATTAACTGATAAATTGAATATACAGTATTTTACCGGATTTCACTATTCAAAAAAAAAATTCATGAATTTCAGAAAAATCCCAAAAATTCACCCCTACTATTTTTCGATGTGAAGAATTAAAAAGTGAAATCCATTTTTCAAAAATAATTTTCTAAATATTATTAATTTCATTTTCAAATAAGGTCATAGTTAATTCGAAGAATAACAATCTTGAAGTGCAGTAAGATTTATGTGACATTGAAAAATTAATTAAGATCCCATTATCATATTTCCTTAAGAAAATAAAATAATATCATTATTTACCATTCAAGGGTCATATTACTATTCATATTACTATTTATAAGGGTATGATTCTATTCACCAAAAATCATATTCATTTTATCAGACTCCAAATGAATTACTGAACACAACTCTAGATGACTATTTCTTGAAATTCAAAACATAGAAGAGACAAAGTTGCGTTTAATGGTTAGATTATAAAATTGCATTCTATATTTATTTTCAAAACCTTGGGGTGTTATATTCTAATATTTCTCTAAAGAATCCAAATTATTTTCTATTTATTGAATAAGATTGTTAATATCACAGGATGAATTATGATCTTGGAGAATAAATAAGATGATCCCATATAGATAATCCATACCCTATATTTGAATATGCGGAAACAATTGAAGACATTCATTGTTGGGAACTAGAAAAAAGTTGGATTACAAAGGTATAAAGGGAACACTATTATTTATCTTGAATAATGAATAATATTGTACCACACATGTGGGATAATAATATTACCAATTCACTTGAAGTCCATCTCTATTACTGAATGTTTATATTCACTGGTACAATAATCGGGGTCTCATTATAGAAGGGGGTGTTATTGAAAAATAAATTGAGTTGGTGTCACTTCTATTTTATTTCTGAGTTAATATTTTTCTTCATTCAATGTTTTAAATATTTCTATAATTGTAGCTCACTTGACCCATAGGACTTCCCCCTCCCATAGTAATGAATTGTGAATTTATTTGATAATTAAATTATATTTTATCTTGCTAGGATTAGTTGATATCATAAACAATATGAGGCTTCCATTATACTTTTAATTTTATTTTTTTATTCAATTATTCATAAATTTCACAGATGATCCTACTAAACATACCATATTTACTATAATATTAAGGAATATTTATTAACCAAAAATTAATTAGTGATTTCTAATCACTGGGTCAGGTAAATATAGAGAGTCGAGTTATTAGTGAAATTATTTTTTAAAAAATAAAAATCCAAAGATAAAAATATATTTAGAATAATTTGAAATTTGGAGAGATAGAAAGTGATTTAAACTAAGTTAATATTGATTTAATGGGTTAGATATGGAATATTTATTGTTAGACCAGTATTTATAATCTTAAAAAATTATCATATTAAATTTTTTTAAAAAAAATTAAACACTGAATACATCAAAATTATATGGGAAAGACATTAAAACTACTTATTCTCTAGGAATAAGTTGAGTCTGACTATTAAAAATATTTTCTATGGCTTGAATTTGTTTTCACAACTCAAGATACCGACACCATAAACAATGAATTATATTTTTTAAGGTAGTCCAATGTACTTTTCTTGTTTTATATTATTTTAAATTTTTTTGATATACCACCAGGTCATAAACTAATCTCTTCTATGGGTTTGATCATGAGGGTGAGAATAATTTTTATTCATGTTTTATAAATTAAATAATTATTAAAGAAGTAGAGATGGATATTGTCACTATCACATTAATAAACTATTTATCCTCTTCAACCTGTAGTTGATCCACATTAGGAAGTGAAAACTTGAAATAAAGTATATCTGAATTGGATATTAAATTTAGATAATTATATTCCATTGATTATAATATTACTAATAGTCAGATTTTACCACCAAATAACCAACTAGAATTTGAGATAAAAAATACTTATACAATTGATGCATATGTTTTATGGCCTAGAAGGGGAGGAACATAAATGATATCTGACGGAATTTGGGAATGCATTTAGTGACATAAAAACCAATAGATTTCTAGAATGTTATATCATGTCAATGTCTTTCCAATATATGATGAATAATTTTTGTGGAATGGATGTAAAATATATTTTCTAGAAAATTCACCACTGGGTATAAAGTCCAGTGGTACTTCATAGAGAAAATTTTTCCGACATCAACAAGTACCTAAATGTCTCAATAAGTATATGAAGTTAATAAATAAGGAGGAAAGTACTATTTTATATTTTGGAACAATTAAATAAGAAAACATAATCTTTCCCACATCAACAAATTGGTGGACACCATTACATAGAATTTTTCAACCATGGAAAATTGGATAATGATATAAACCCCTTGGATGACTCATCTAAAGGGTTGATAATATAAAAAATAAAATGGTTTAACCAGATAACTAATAGAGAGGATCTCAAATAACTAAAATAATTTCTATACATACGATAATACTATATGAGAAAATTACATATTGAGTTATGACCCTCCATTATGTTAAACTAAATTATAAGAAATAAATTCACTTTTGAGCCTATTAGAATGTAATATGGTTCATAAATCCTCACATACACCTACAAGAGTTTTCTTGTTAGTATTTTCTATTAATAATTTTATAGACATATGTCATTAAGTGTAATTGTCTGAGATCCCTATTTCCATTTACCACACATTACTAATAACAATAACCAAGAAAAAATTGATACAAGGAGCACTTAATAATTGAATGTTGAAACGGAACTAGCATCGAATAAGTATATCATTCTTGAGGAAGATTAAATAGATATAAAATATAAAAAAAATAAAGAGGAAAAAATATCAATCCACCAAAATCTGACATACTCAATGATAGAACCACAAAACCCCCATATAGAACATGTTATGATTTTTAAGGTATTTGAAAAATAACCAACGGTCCTGCCTTACAAGTAATCGATCAGATATAAATGAGTTGGGATGTTTGATTATGAAAATAATTTCTATTTTAATTAACAATGTATATCATATCTAATATACTATTCATGCTCAATAAAATCTATATAATATTTTAAAAATATATTTTTTATTTTAGAAGTTATAGGGGACAGAATTGTAGTGAAGAAGCACTGCTAGAAGAAGAAAATGAATTTGGCAATCGAAAGGTATATGAGGAACAAGATCCAATAGAAAAATAAGATTAATAACTCTTAAATAATGAAAAATATTAAGGGAAAACAAATGGTGGAGGATTATCCATAATCCCAACCTCCCGAGCACTTAATAATAATCTACCATAAAAAGACAGCTGTAGACCTTTAAAATAAAATGTAGAACAAATTTAAAAAGGTGTAAGTCAGATTCCATTTTATAGATGTATTAAATCTAATCATAAAGAAAGATAATTTTCTAAAGGGTATTTTAACTATGGAAATTAAACTATGTGGAAATTAAAATCCTAGGAAAAAATGTTTCAACATTAAAAAACCCATAGTTACGTAGCAAATGTCTAGGCCTATGAACTTTTATTATCCAATTAACTAAAGTTGATATTATTTTACCAATTCATAATATATCATTGGAGCATCAATTAATATTACACATCATTTATTTTTTATTCCATATTGTTAAGATATCTCATTACATATAGAGTAGTATTAATATTGGATAATTGAGTCATTTCCTATCTAGATGATGATTTGGATGATGTTTTGGAAGGATTTAATGTATAATTATTACCTTTAAATTTTTACATTTTAAGAATGGAAGTAGAAAATGGAATATCTTATTCGCCTATATTATTAGATATACCAATTTATAAAATTGATAAAACTTTAATAAATGTTCATGAAGGAAAATATTTAATGACATTTGGAGAAGAAACTATTAATTTTAGTTTTTTGGGATTCAATGAAATTACCTCAAGAACAATATACCATCAAACTGTAACATTATGAACTCCATTATATTATATGTATGAAACGAAAAATTTAAATGAAATAATAAAACTATAATCAACTTTCAAATCAGTAAATAATTAAGATAATTTTTAAAAAATTTAAGTATATATATATATAATCATATGTTACTGTGATAAGTGTGAGGATATACAAGACGTTTAATTTAATGATTTACATTAAAATATTACTAATACTTTAATATTAAACATCCATGTTTTGAGCTTGGATAACACAGTGTTTAAACCACCATTGGAGTTTCTATGAAATCAAGAACTCAAATAATGGAAATATAATTTGAAATTAAATTTTCTTAAGTAAAATAAAAAACATACTATAATAATTTTAAACATTTAGGTTTCCAACAAAAAGAATCAATTCTTAAAAATTCAGAAAAAGATTACTAAGGTTGTAGAATGATCATTTGGGAAAATATTTGGATTAGTGAAAAAATATTTTTTATTGGATCATTCTTGAAAATGAATCATAACTTGAGAGAAGTCCCTAATGAATGCTTAACCCTAACCCTTATGAAAGTAAAAAAAATTTATAACAATTGAGATATTATAAAACATTACCAATTTAAAACATAAACTGGGTGTGTACCATTTATATTTTAAATAAATATAATATATTTGTACCATAATATGATTTTTAAAAGGAAACACTATGTTATAGATCATAAAAAATAATCCATATTAAGCATTAATGAACAACTAAATATTATTATTTAATATGTTAGTTATATCCATGCCATTATATTGTTTGGTATGAATATTACTATGTATATTATGTTTAAATATGTTTATAAAATTTCATTACCTTCATTAAATATATTTTATAGGCATACAATAAAAACAAATACAATTGTATGCATAAAAGATGTATTTTTCATAAAGGTAGTTTTGACGCCTTTTAATGGATGTCTTTTTTAAAAAATAAATTTTAAAACTTTTATAAATTTTATTGACAAAATTAACATCATTTTTTATGTAAAGACCCTGAATTTCAATGTAATTGTTTTTTAAAAAATTGGAATTCTATGAGTCTGCATAAATTGACGGCACGTGATACCGAGGCCTGGAGTTCCTGAATAATTTTCTAAACTTTTGTTCCGGTAAGTTCAGTAAAAGTGTATGTGGGTTTTTATAACATTTAAATCAGTGCATAGAATTGAAATCTGAGGGCATCGTTGAACTCACAGCACCCATATTCGCTTAAGGAGACTTTCAACTCGATGGGAGTTGGTCGAGGGTGAAAGTTAATTTTTGGGCATTTCATCGAAAGAATAAAATAAAATAAACAAACGTTTTATTTTATTTTGTTGTAACCACCCTCCATGTAGAAGTTGGTACGGGGGACCACCAAACCTTAACCTCCCATGAGGGGTTATGATGGTGGGGACCACCCAGGATTAAAATCCCTTGAAACCCCCCCTTTAATTGTGAGAAAAACCTCGACTCCCACATAAATGTAGGAAACCCTCTCAACCCCCCCCCCCTCATTAATGCGGAGGAGCCTCCTGAATTACTCCACATTAATAGTTCCAACACACATACCATTAATTTGTCAACCATCCCCTTTAATTAATTGAGCCAACACATCAATTAATTAATTAATCTTTTTCGAATATAATGCCAGCAACTTAATAGATATTACAATCTATTACATTGGGCTACCTATTAATTTGATGGAAAAGGAGGATTGGAAGAATTTGGGAGAACACTTCCTCCACGAAGAAAACTTCCTCCATGCAGAACGTCGACAATGAACATCTTTATCTAAAACGAACTGACACACGAGCTCAGGATAGTGGGTGTGTGGCGGATGAGACGAACGTCGACGACTTCACCATTTTCCTTGTGCCAACTTCATCTAGCGAATGTTGTAGGGGTTTATTCCTAAATTTTTATCACTCTACATGTACTCCCTTCTTTTCTTGTGCGGATTGGAAAAAACACTATGGGAAAAATTGCTATTTTCGACAGGCTATTTGTGACGAGAATAAATCTCGTCGCAAATAAAAAGTGCAGGAAGGTATTTGCGACGGGGAGAAGTGCCCGTCACAAATAACCAATTACTTGCGACAGGATTTTGTCACCCATCGTAAATAGTTTGGCGTGGCTTGCGCGCCAAACCGCGCTAAAACTATTTGCGACGGGGTGGTGTCTCCCGTCGCAAAAAGTATGGGGCGGCTTGCGCGCCAAACCACGCAGGGTTATTTGCAATGGGTCCCGTCACAAATACCAGGCGGCGGTCAATAACGTTTTGCGACGGGATGTCGTCCCGTCGCAAAAAGACTGTCGGTAGACACTATTTGCGACGGGACCCGTCACAAATAACCTTTTAACCGCTGACTATAATTAATGTGGGCGAGGGTAATTGTGACGGGTCCCGTCGTAAATACCACCATCTACGACGGGAAGCCCATCGCAAATAATCCCTTCGCATGTATTCTAACCTATATATACCCCCATCCGTTTTTTATCCAAATCATTCAGATCTTTCTCTCTCCCTCGTCATTCCTCCAATTCAAAGAGAAAATTTCTTTTAGTTGAAGTTTTTTTATTTAAGAGCAATCAGAGAACGTCAATATCTTCAGAATATCAAAGATTAAGGTATTTATATATATATATATATATTTTTATGTAAATATTAATTGTTGTTTTTGAGTTCTAATTTAATTAGATTTCAATTGATTTTTAATTATATTTTGTTTTACTATGAAATTGATATTGTTAGTAATAATTATAAATAAGTATTTATAATTAATATTAATTAGATATAATTAAGAATAAATAGATATAATTAGTTATAAATAGTTATAATTAGGAATAATTATTAATTAGTAATAATTAGATATAATTAGATACAATTAGATATAACAAGATATAATTAGATATAATTAGTAATAATTAGATATAATTAGTAATAATTACCAATAATTAAGAATAATTAAGAATAATTTGGAATAACTACCAATAATTAGGAATAATTAGCAATAATTAGCAATAAATAGTTATATTTAGCAATAAATATTTATAATTAGGAATAAATAGTTATAAATAGGAATAAATAGTACAAATTAGATATAATTAGTACAAATTAGATATAAATAGTAAAAATTAGATATAATTAGTAAAAAATAGATATAAATAGTAATAATTAGTAATAATTAGTAAAAATTAGTAAAACTTAGTAATAATTAGAAAATATTAGTATTATTTAAGAATAATTTGGTGTAATTGGGAATAATTAGTAATAATAAGGAATAATTAGTAAAAATTATAAATAATTAGTAAAAATGAGATATAATCTGGAATAATAAGATATAATTAGGAATAATTAGGAATAATTAGGAATAATTAGAAATAATTAATAATAATTAGTAACAGTTAGGAATAATTTGTAATAATTACGAATAATTTGTAATAATTAGTAATAATTAGTAATAATTAGGATTAATTATGAATAATTAGTAATAATTAGGATTAATTAGGAATAATTAGTTATAATTAGTAATAATTAGTAATAATTAAGAATAAGTATTAATAATTATTAATAATTAGTAATAATTAGTAATAATTATTAATAATTAGTAATAATTAGTAATAATTATTAACAATTAGTAATAATTAGGAATAATTAGTGATAATTAGTGATAATTAGTGATAATTAGTAATAATTAGTAATAATTAGGAATAATTAGGAATAATTAGTAATAATTACTAATAATTAGTAATAATTAGTAATAATTAGTAATAATTAGTAATAATTAGTAATAATTAGTAATAATTAGGAATAATTAGTAATAATTTGGAATAATTATGAATAAGTAGTAATGATTAGTAATAATTAGTAATAATTAGAAGTAATTAGGAATAATTAGGAGTAATTAGTAATAATTATGAGTAATTAGTAATTTTTAAGAGTAATTAGTAATAATTAGGAGTAATTAGTAATAATTAGGAGTAATTAGTAATAATTAGAAGTAATTAGTAATAATTAAGAGTAATTAGTAATTATTAATAGTAATTTGTAATAATTAGGAGTAATTAGTTATAATTAGGAGTAATTAGTAATAATTGAGAGTAATTGGTAATAATTAGGATTAATTAGTATTAATTAAGAGTATTTAGTAAAAATTAGGTGTAATTAGTAATAATTAGGAGTAATTAGAAATAATTAGGAGTAATTAGTAATAATTATTAATAATTAGTAATAATTAGTAACAATTAGTAATAATTAGTAATAATTAGTAATAATTAGTTATAATTAGTAATAATTAGTATGAATTAGTAATAATTAGTAAGAATTTGACAGTTAGAAATAGTTAGCAACAGTTAGCAAACAATTAGCAATCGTTTGCAACAGTTAGCAACAGTTAGCAACAGTTAGAAACATTTAGCAATGGTTAACAATAAAAAAATTATATTATTAATATTTAAGAAAAAACTATATTAATATTATTAAAATAATAAAATATTTATAAAATATTAAAATTAACAATATTCGCAACAGATTTTTCTCTATTCTTAACATGTTCAAATCTCAAAGGGTTTCCAATTGTATGATCATTCGCAATAAAATGTTTTTGTCAGTCATGTCCAATGTAAACTCTATAATTGTCCTCGCATAGCTGATCACCTCGCATGTAGTGTTACAATCAGACAAATCAAGTCATGCCCTTCTTATATATAAGAATTATCTCACATAAATCTTTACATAGGCCATTCATCCTTGAAAATTTAAGGGAAAAATAATGATATCCACTAAAAATTTTAAAGAAGAATGATCTATGTAAAGTGCCATGTGAGATGATTCTTAAATATAGGAACGTCATTACTGTGGTCGTCCTATGCAACACTACTTGCGAGGTGATCAACCATGCAAGTACAATTATAGAGTTTACATTGGGCATGACCGACACAAAATTTTTATTGTGCATGACATGACAATTGGAGACCCTTTGAGATTTGAACATGTTAAGAATAGAACAACGTCTGTTGTGAATAATGATAATTTTAATATTTTAAATTTTTTTATTATTTAAATAATATTAATATTGTTTTTTCGTAAATAATGATAATATAATTTTTTATTACTAATAATTAGTAAATGAAATCTTCTTGGATAATGAAGGGAAAATTTGTAATCATCTCCACAATGATGATTACCAAATATCCTTTCATTATTCAAGCAGTTTTCCTTTTGCTAATTATTGCTAAGTATTGCTAAATTAGTAAATGAAATCTTCTTGAGAAAGTTGCACTTAAATGTGTTGTCAGACAAAAGATTAGCTATCAATCCAATGGAAATTGTGTCTCCCTAAATTAATTATAATTATTAATTAGTTGTAATTATTTATCTTCTTTTTCAGATAGTGTTTTTATAATTTCAAACTATTCAAAAATAGTGAAGATTTTAAAATTTATGTAGAAAAATATGGAACAAGGAAGTCGACATCAGTCATTATTAGATGATTGAACTTGGATAATTCAGCGCAGAAATCCAAATGGTTCATGTTTAAATCCTTTCTATATTGAGGGAGATGATGCTTTCTTAGCATTTGCATCATCAAAACCAGATTATGTTTTAGAAGTCACAATTAAGTGTCCTTGTAAAAAATGTGCTATGAGAATGTTAGACACATTTTATATAGTTGATGGACATCTCTTACGATTTTGTTTTCAAGCAGATTATGTTATTTGGTATCAACACGGTGTATGCAGTTCTAGAGAATATTCTAATAACTTGATTCTGGATCCATCACAGTTCCAAAATTTAGTACATGATATTGCAGGTCCATCTGTGCAACAAATAGAAACTCACGATGATATTGATTTAACTCTTGTGTTGTAACCATCCAAATTTTATGATTTGTTGAGGTCTGCTGAGGATGCATTGTATCCTGGTTGCAAGATAAAAAAATTAGAAGCAGTTGAAAAATTTATGGCTATGAAATCAAATAATTCATTGTCAAAAAATGGTTTTGATCAGATATTTTCTTTGGTTAAAACACTGTGACCTGAAAGAAATGTGTTGCCTACAAATTACTTTGAGAGTAAGAGGCTGATTCGTAAATTGGGCCTCAGTTATTAGATGATTCATGCATGTCAAAAAGGATTTCATCTTATATTCTGGGGAAAATGATTCATTGGATATTTGTCCCACATGTGGACAATCGAGGTATAAAGAAGCTCAACCAGGGAAGTCTAGGTTGATTCCAGTAAAGAAGTTGAGATATTTCCCCATTACACCCAGGTTGCAGCATTTATTTATGTCTCAGAACATAGTGTCAATGATTTCATGGCACAAAACCAAGATTTCAACTAATAAAAGATTGAATCATCCATCTGATGGTCATTTATGGAAACATTTTGACCGACTACATCTGTCATTTTCTATAGAAGCCTGAAACGTGCGATTTGGTCTTTTTACTGGCGGTTTTTGTCCATTTGGTTTTTATGGTAGTCCGTATTCATGTTGGCCTGTCTTTATAACTCCATACAATTTTCCTGCATGGATGTTGATGAAGGAGCCTTATATCTTTTTGACTCAATTAATCCCAGGACATCCAAAAAAGAATATTGATGTTTATTTGAAACCATTGATTGATGAGTTAAATGAATTCTGGAGTAATGGTGTTAATACATATGATTTTGCTGCGAAATAAAATTTCAAATTAAAAGCTACATTGATGTGGACGATTAGTGACTTTCCGGCATATGGCATGTTATCTGGTTGGAGTACACAAGGTCTGAAATAATTTCCTTACTGTATGAAAGAAAACATAGTCTTTATGCTCGTCAATGGAAAAAACCTTTCTATTTTGATTTTCACGGTAGATTTCTTCCAACCGATCATCCTTTTCCGAGGAATAAATCTAATTTCAGAAAATGTATAATTTAATGAGATGAACCTCAAAGATGATCTCAGGTACAGAGTTAAAATCAGTTGTATTTTCATTACCATCCATCACATTTTGACCAACAATAAACCAACAAAAAATTCATGGCTTTGGGAATGAACATAACTGGATAAAATGTATAATTTTTTGGGATCTTCCGTATTGGTCTGATTTGTTGGTCCGACACATGTTGGATACTATGAATATTGAGAAGAAATATTTTGATAATTTATTTCATATAGTTTTGGATACACCAGGTAAGACCAAAGAAACTGTAAAGGCATGATTAGATCTCCTTCAAATTTGCAGGCGACCAGAACGTGAATTATTTGAAAATGTTAGATCAGAGAGGTTAATGAAGCCAAAAACAGTTATTACACATTTCAAAGGGAGTCTCTTATTATTTTGTCAGTGTATTGCAGATTGGAGACTTCTAGATGGGTATTATTCCAATTTGGGTAGATTCGTTAAGAATGGTTATATTACTGGATTAAAAAGTCATGATTGTCATGTTATAATTGGAAGACCTAGGCTGTTTGGACTCATAGGTTTGATTAATTCTATGATTTGGGATTCGATAACAAACTTATCTTTTTTTTTGAGACATTTGTACAGCGACAACAGACTACGATGCGCTAAGAAACTAGAAGAAGATGTTTCTGTAATTATATGTAAACTGGAAAAAATATTTCCACCGACTTTCTTTGACTCATTGGAACATTTGATATTACATTTTCCACATGATTCTAAATGAGTAAATCCATTATAGTTTTGATGGATGTACAAATTCTAGAGATGCATGTAGAAATTGAAGGAAAAAATACATAACAAAGCATCAGTTGAAGGATCAATTACTGAGCTTATTTATAAGAGGAAATTGCTTTTTTCTGCTCTCATTATTTTGAGTCTCAATATCCCTCAAAAAAGAATCGGATGGGGAGAAATGAGTGGAATGTTAATGATGAAATGGAAAATCATTTAATTGTTTTTAATCGACCAAATCGTGGTTTTGGTGGAGTTCACGAATGATGGCATTCAGATTATGAACATCAAAGATCTCATACATATGTTCTTCTCAACTGTGAATAAATGACATCATTTGTCTTGTAAGTGATTATATCACGTATTCTCTATTTTTGATACAGTATTTAAACTTATTTTATTTTTAGGTTATATGATAATAATATCAAGAATCAACTTCCACAAATTACAGCTGCTTCTCTTGAAGAACGCAGAAAAAAAATTTGTCACTGGTTTCAAAAAATGGTAACCTAAATTATTAATGGTTTAATATCAATTCTATTTATTATTTATTATATTGGTAATTGTTTTACAATTTTTCAGGTGTCTCAATTTGATGATAAAAATGAAAAACGACTGTGTATATTGAGTAACCCACCAGCCAAACTGGTTAAGTCCTATAATGCATATGTGGTGAATGGTTTTGGATTTCATAGAGTTACATACGGGGAATCAAAAAAACAATTAACAGTGGAGTGTTCTTGAGAGTATCACATCACAATGAAACTGAAGTTGACTTTTATGGCATTTTGGATGACATTATTGAGCTGTGTTATCTAGGACATAATTACATAACAATGTTTAACTCTAGGTGGTTGGATACTGAAAGAGGTTTGCGTGTTCATCCGTCTCATGGAATCGTCGATATTAAATATAAAATTCTTCTTACAGTAAATGAACCACTTTTACTAGCTCAACAGGGATATAAAATTTATTATGCAATGTATTGTGCTGATTCAAGAGACATGAGCGATTGGTGGAGTATAATAAAAATGAAATATCAGGAAAATTAGTTTACTCAAACTAAATTTTGTTCCGTTGAAGTGGAAGGAATTGAAATTTTTCAAGAGACTACTCGAAATCCATCTGATTCACAAAGAGACGTGAATATCAACAATGACACCCCACAATTAAAGATTTTTGATGATGAAGATGTTAATGATGTTACAAATGAATTTGAAATCAAAAGAGATGATGAAACTGAATCTCATATGGATATTGATGATGATGGGGAGGAAGATGAAGACATTGACATTGACAGCTATGGAGAAGAGTATGCAGTTGCACATTGAAATAATCAAATGATGGTTATAATAATAACTAATATATATCTATATATAATAGTAATTTTTCAACTATCCTAACAACAATAATTTTGTGATTCAGATGGATGATGATTTATTTTGTGAGTTGCAGGAGGCTGAGCAACCTTTGCATAATGAGGATGTGGGATCATCTGACCCTCTCCTACTGGTGGTTCAGGAGGTATGCAGAGGGGGTGCGGTATTGTGCGAATGATGATTTTTGACCCTATCCCCGGGCGACGTCCACATCTTGGTTTCAATCCATGCACACGGAGGTATGGTAACCTATATATTTTAGTTATATTTCATTAATTTATTTATATATATACTAATTATTTGATTATTTATTCTTTTTTCAAAGTTTTCAGCATTTAGATGTCGGATAGGGGAGCGCTATATTGCACAATTATTTTTCTCATCCGTGGATCACATGGGAACAGATTCACATTGATGTATGACGCGACATGTTCCATCATTGGCCGGTACGTAAATAAATAATATTTTATTGTGAAATTTATTTTATTAACAACATGATATTATAAATTATTTTTAGTGTTTATGGCATCCTATTGATGATAGTATGTGCGACGCTATCCACACGACATGACAGGTTTCTATGTGTGACCGTTTTTTCCAGTTTTTGGACAATTTGATAAGGACAACCATTAAGAAAGAAGGGGTTAATGAATTTGATGAGTCGTGTAGAGCCCAACGACCAGAGTACATTTCATCTCACGTTTGGGATAGATTATGATTACATTGGTTTGGTGGTGGATTTCATAGGAGATCTTTAGTAGGACAATAGAACCGGGGGAGACAGGAGGTGATGCATCGAGCTGGTAGTCGTACATTATTTCGCATAAAGAGTATCTGGTAAGTATATTTTTAAAATATTTTATATAACTATAAATATAAACGTTTTATTTTATATTTCTGTAGGCAGTCGAGAATCCTGATATTACAGAGTTCGACGTTTATTGGAGGATGTACAGAGATCCTGCCACTAGAGAGATTAGTGGTGATCGCCGGCGTCAGATTGTGGTTAGTATTATTTTTTCAGTTTAACAATTAACTGCATATAATATTTTGACAATTTTAAATTTAAATTTCAATTGAAGGAGTCATATGAGACTACGAACTCTCAGACATAGGCTGAGGGTCAGGACGAGATGGCTGAGTAGACCAGTTTCCACCATTTCGATGAGGTGTCATGGATGCAAGCGACTGAGTATGGTATTATGAATGAAGAGTAGTTTGCATCGACTCTCATTTTACTGCTGGTACTTATTATGGTACTACTGCGATGTCGGCGTCCACCTCTAGAAGAGCTCGTGGAGAGGCATCATCTTTTACTTCACAGTATCAGGAGTAGTTGCGAGCTCAGGCTGAGCATATAGAGACTTTGCAGAAGCAACAAGAAGAGATGTGTCAGCGATGGCAGTAGCAGGAGTAGCATTACGAGGAGTAGAGCCGTCGACGACAGCAATAACATTAGGAGCAGATGGAGTACATGCTCTATCTGACTCGTAGTTTATGGATAGAGTTTCCTCCACCAGCTCCTTCAGCTCCTCCACCTCCTCCAGACGACCCCCATTGATTTTTTTTGTTACAAACATTTGAAATAAAATTGTAATATAGATTATTTACATTTTCGGTCATTAATATTGGTAAAAATATTACAAAATTTATTTTTTAATTTTGTTTTTGTGAATATTGATAATTTTAATATTTTTTATTTTTTTATTGCTTTAATAATAATATTATTATTTTTTCATCAATCGTAATATTATTAAATTTTATTGTTTTTAAATTAATTAATATTTGCGATGGGGCATTTTGCGATGGGACCCCATCACAAATAGCATAACTAAATATTTTTTAAAACATATTTGTGAGGGGTAAGTAATCCCATCGCAAATAATTTGTTGCAACAGGACCGTCAAAGAAAACATTTATGTATATATAATACAAATAACCGGATGTTTATTTGCGATAGCATTTTCAACAATGGGCTATTTGCGATGGAAACCCGTCGCTAAAGCTTATTTGCGATGGGATCCCGTCGCAAATAGTCTGTCGCAGTAAACAAGAATTCCAGTAGTGAAACATTGGGGAATATTATTGTTTCACGTTTTTGCTTTGTTCTTTGTGAACCACTTTCTGCAACTATAAACACAGAGGGTGCAGGCAAAAAAAACATTACTCGACCCCTCTGTCGTTCTTCATTGGTGTATTCTTCGAAATGGAAGAAAGCGAAGAAGAGGACGGAGGCAATGGTGTCACTGAACCACAGCCTCGCATCGCCGCCCCATCCGACCAACGGCCTCGCCGTGCCGCGCCGCCGTCTGCCGAACCATGCTGCCCTATGAGCCGAGATGTGCCACCATTTTCTGAGCCACAATGCTGTCTGAGTCGATCCATGCCGCTAAGCCAAGAGGTGCCTCGTCCGGGCTGAGTCATGCTACCGTCCGCCGAGTCGCGCCACTGAGCGGAGCCTAGCCCCCGCCCGAGACGAGTCGCGTCGTCGTCTGCATGATGTAAGACCATCTGAGACGATCCATGCCTCCATCTGCCGAGAAGCTACACCGTCCGAGCCGAGCCGTGCCGCCATCCGCCAAGTCGTTCCGCCATCCGAGTTGAGTCGTGTCGTGGATCCGAGCAATGCTGCTGTTGAGATGAGCTGAGCCTCTCCACCATCCTGACCGAACCGCCACTGAAGCGCGTTCTGTCCACCGATTCGTAGCCGGTTCATGCTCCTCGTGGCCGGTTCGCTCTCCTCATCACAGGTCCGCTCCCTCCTGGCTGGTCAACGCCTTTGCAGCCAGTCCAAGCCCTGACAGTCAGTCTGTGCCCTCGTGGCCAGTCCGCTCCCTCACGGCTGGTCTGCACCCTCACGGCTGAGTCTGCCACCATTGTAGTACCCCTTTGTCGAGCCACCCCCGTGGTACCCTCGCACCCCTCACGGGCCGGGCCAGACCCAAAGGGTCGGGCCTACTACGACCTATTTACCATCTCGTGGCCTTAACATTGGCATCAATCATCCATTTGATGAAAAGTCAACGACACTAGACATCGTGGAGTGAGACGGTCCCTTATAGTGACACTCCATTGTTTTTTGTATTGATATGGGGAATAATAAGGTTTGATAGAGAAAGAATCCATATGGGGCCCCTGAATATAAATGGCTAATAACTCACAGACCAGGTGTCTGATTGACGCGCTGTATATTATGTTGGGACCCCTATGACATGGAAGAACATTGAGATACATCTTCTTGGGACATCATGGAAGTGGAAGTATTTACCATTTGCTTGTGGAGTGGATCCTCCAAGAGACGAGCGATCATAGTGCAGAGACCTAGTGGCTGGCTAAGACATGATGACTGCTGACCGTTTGACTTGGAGTTACTCGATGTTCCTAGTGGGGAGCGCATTGGTGATACGGAATACCCAAATTGGGGAGCACCTTGGTGACGTGGTATACCCATGATAGTTGACCGAATGATTTCCTCATTCGGCCTTGAGGGGGAGCGCCTCTGTCTGACACTGTAGACCCTTCATGGGGAGCGCCTCTGTGTGATGTGTCAGACTCATGGTACTCAACATGAAAGGTAACTCAGTAGTCCAAGGTTAGTGGGATGTGACTATGTGTGACTCAATAGGCCCACTGTACTCGATAGTGGAGGATATCTCTAGCAGCATAGTTGTTCGACATTGTGTTTAGAATATTACATAATACTACCCCTAGAATAAATTTGGGTTTGAGCTGAGTCTAAACCTCTGTGTTTTTTCTCATGATTAAGATGGATTACTTGTTAACATAGGTATATGTATGGACATATACATATGTAATGCTTATGTTGATTTATTACTTTGTGTTTATCCTTTATGTATTTTGTGAGACCTAGAGGGTCTCATGGTCCCTACTGAGTATCATTATACTCAACCCTGCATGGAATATGCCTAAAATTCGTTGTGTTTGGTGCAGGAGATGGATAGGGCTGTTTGAGGACGAGAGTAATGGTCTGGACGGTACCCAGAGGTGGACCTTATGACGAGTTGGTGCACGGATGAGACAGACAGATGGGGAGTGCTGAGGAGGCGATCTGTACCTACCCTTCAGGTAGGAACCTCAGAGGATGACCCAGTGGCTGACATTCCCTTTTCTTCAGTTATATTTTATCACCGTTGTACTTGTACTTTCTAGTTGATCTTGTATTCTGGCCCCTTTATCTTTCAGCGCTCTTTTGTTATATAGTTTAATTGGTGTTTCTTATAGTTGTGTGCTTTCTTGTGCATGTGTTTACACGTTATAAGGGAAATTACTTCCCTATTTTAGAGAATTATGCCTTTTGTGCTAGTCACCAGCCCCTGGCCTATGGAAGGCGGGCATGGGTAGTCACGGAAAGGGCCATAGGGGATGGGTCATGACAAATTTCTATCAGAGAAGTCAGTTCTACCACATAACTATGACTCTAATATTTTCATTGAATCAATAGTGTTAAGGGTAATGAGTGTGGCTTTCATTTCAGGGAGTTTAGTGTTGGTGCAACGACCGAAATATCTATACACAAGGACCCTGACTTTGGATTTCCAACTCAGTGCACGAAAAAAATAGTTGTGTGTGTATTTTCAAAAGTTTTTTTTTGTGATATTTTGAGTCAGCTCACAAGGTATATGTAATTCCCCGACCCTAGAAACCCAGAGTAAGTGCATTATTATGTATCATTGGCATGATCACAAAAGATCAAGTCTTGAAAGATCAATTAGTTTCGTAGCCATGGAAGTTCTAGATATATTAATCAGGTTTATATTACATCATAAATTAGAAAACTACAACAACATTGTCTCCATAGACAATGATGAGATCCCACAGACAATCCCTACAGGTCTGTCATAATATACTAATTCGCATCCTAGGAAAAATATCACAAAGAAAGGGGTGAGCTCAGATGCTCAGTAAAGACAACAATATAGCGAAAACTATCATAAATAAGAAAAATCATTTAGGCAATGTATTAGACAAAAACAGAAGCCTTTTAAACTTGAACATCACCATAATACGACAAAGATAAAAATAAAATAATTCCATTTACATATTCACATGGATATTCTACGAGTCGAATAATCACATTAAATATCAATATCCACATTCATAATGATGGAATGCATAATGCCAGGCTTTCATAACCACATAGTCCAGGCCTTGTGCCAATACTAAAAAAATGATTTTGTCAAGGCCTTGTGCAAAGACATTAGTATGTCTCATGAGACCTACAGATGCATTGAATAGCTATAGAGGGATCCAACCGTCACTTAATAAGTCCAATGCATTCCTCATAAGATATGTTTTAATCATAACAAAAACATTCGTATTAAATATAGCATACGAAATGTCAATACTTTATCCATAAACCATGAATGGTGTAAAAAGAACAGATCCATAGTCAAACATATCACAAAACCTTCAATACAACATGGAAGTTTTGTATCATAATAAATTTACTTCACATAAGCTTAAAATCCCTCAAAGTATGTTGAAATAGATGAAATCAATGAATTTTTTTAGAGAAATATCTATTTATATTTTGAAATATTTAAAAATTAATATAATTATAATAGAAAACATTTACATTGGAAATATTCTTATAATCTTGTAAGGGAAGCATTGATGATGTTATAATTGCGGAAAATAGCCGTACCCGTCGTTTAAGAAACAAAAACATTCTTACCTTAAATTTGTCGAAAAGGTCAAAAGTACCGTGTTTGGAAAACAATAGAAATATTCATTTCAAAACATATAAGGTCAAATAAGGGTATATATGACTTTAAACCATAGTCTAGTAAGTTGTAAAAATGTTTTGAAATACATTTTTAAGAATCATGGATGTAGATGATAAAGAGGTCCTAGTAGATAATTACGTATAAACAACCTCCTGAAGAGATTGTGAAATTAACCCTTACCTTGTACTTTTCCTTGGTTGAGGGTAGGATAACCTCTTGGATAATGGTGAAATAATTGTTATTAAATTATAAAAGAATCATATACATTAATATGATATCATATATGATCATTTAACATTTCTTTTTTAATACAATAAAAAAATGACTTATACCAACAGAAATTTATTGACAAAAAATATATCTGTTGGTAAAAATGAGAAATTCCAATAGATATTGAATTTTATCTGTACTAATTTTAAGTACCAACAAGTGTTTTTACCAATAAATATATCTGCTGGTATTGATAATTTAACACCAAAAAAAGGTTTTCCAATGGTAAAATCTATTTCTTTGTCATAGTAACACCAACATTTTTTCCAACACTTGTATCTATAATTTATAATAATCATTACCAACAAATCTTTTATCATCAATAAAATCTGTTCTAATAAACCATTCATTGATAATAACCCAGAGAAACCAATTTTCTTATATATTATTATTTTTATGACCAAAGTGAATATTGACTTTTAAAGGTTTTATTAAAAATAACTCATATATATGAATATATACACTGCTTATATTTTCCAATGTTATTAATTATAATAAACATTTGAATGCTTTTCATAAAAACATTAAATCATTATAATATTTTAATTTAATAAACATAATAAATAAAAACACGGTAATGGATAAATAAATAATAAAACTAATTTAAATATAAGTAATTAATAATTGATATTCACATATTGAAATTTTTTATACCATAAAGAAATAATATTAAATTTTATTATTTTTTATATTCATTATAAAACAATAATTTAAGTAATTAAGTAATGGGTATTTAAAGATTGAATTTTTTATATGATACATTATTATATATTATATTTATTTAATATTACAAAATTAATAATTTTTATATGTACATAATAATGTTTATATATAAATATGTTTTATGTAAATAAATAACCCTATGTCACCCCCCCCCCCCCTCGATAACCCAAGGGCACCCCCCCCCCCCACCGTACCCGCACCCGCACCAGCAACCACAGAAGCTGCCCTCACTACCGCACCCGCTGCCCTAGCTCCTAGAAGATGTCGCACTTGCCGCCCTGGCCCCAGCAGATGCCACCCCCCCCCCCACCTCACCCCGTAGTTATTTCCCCTTAAAGCTTCTACGTGGGACCTTCAGGTTTCCCATGAAATCATCACTCGCCAAATCCACCCCGCCCACGCCTCTTTCCCCAATCTTTAGGGCGGACGTTCCCACACTACAATCCAGTTTGGAAACATATATGGTACATTGAAATACCTTAATATCTGCTTTCTTTTTCTAGGTATAGGCTTCCCATCGCCTAAGAGTTATTGAGTCTTTGATTTGTTTTAATAGCCTCCTATTCATTTGTGTATGTATTCCTCTACTTCCCCCCTCTTGTCCCATATTTTGCTGTAACATTGGTGAATTATATTTGAGATAATATTTTATTCCATTTCCCTAAAAAGAATAATGAATGAAATCAGAAATCATTATTCAATTTTAGTTTACTGTCTTTTATGGTTTGAGGTTTATTGTTTTTTGATTTCATTTTAATCAATTTTATAAACTATATTAAATTTTAATAAGATTAAGCTAAAAAATTTTGTTTATTGTGGTTAATTTCTTGAAAATCTAATAATATACAGGAACATTCATAATGAATATATTCGGTGATAAGAGTTGGGTGATGTTTTGGAGAACATATCAAAGATTATTTAAAGGGTGTAGATTTAATCCATGATATTTCATTTGCAACTTCGGCAAGGGATAACATGATTTACTGTCCATGTCCATGTTATGCTATTCAACATTATTTTCATCGAGTTGTTGTGAAATATCATCTCATTATCAATGAAATGTATGCCGATTATCAAAAATTTATTTGGAATTTTCAAGGGGAGTTGACGTTCAACCGTGATAATAATGTTTTACGTGTTAAACATGATATTTCTTTTGAAGATGATATGCTTGAAATGCCAGGGGATTCATTTGAATTTGAGAAACCATTCAACACCTCATCATGTCATTCTAATGAGGTTCAAAAATTTTTTAAATTGGTTAAGGATGCTGGGAAAAAATTACACCCCGAATGTGAAGAATTTACTAAATTATCATTTATAGTTGAAATGTATCATCTAAAATGTTTACATGGGATCCCTAACGTGACAATTTATTCTCATATATAACTTTTTAAGAGAGCTCTTCCAAATGATTCAACATTACCTGACTCATTTATGAAGGTGAATGGGATTATCATGAAACTTGGGCTTGATTATAATAAAATTGATGCATGCCCGAATGATTGTGTGATGTTTCATAAGGAAAAATATTCCCATGATAATTGCCCAAATTGTAGTGCTTTGAGGTGGAAAACTACTGATGATGGATGCATTATGAAATTAAAAAATGGTAAAAATGTACCAATTATGGTTTTGTGTCACTTCATTTTGATACCCAAGATTAAAGGGATATTCATGGCATCTAAAATGGCCCCTCTCATGACATGGCATGAGCATGAGCGAGTTAATTATGAAAATTTAAGGCATCCTGGATATTCGTTTGTTTGGAATGATTTTAATGATAAGTATCTTTAGTTTTCAAGTGATCCATGAAATGTAAGTCTAAGCTTGGCAAGTGATGGGTTTAATCCATTTGGAATGATTTCTAGTCAATATTGCATATGGTATTTTGTCTTGATGATTTATAAATGTCCTCTGTGGTTATGTTTGAATCCATCATATTTTACCATTTCATTATTGATACCAATACCTAAGTCACCTGGAAATGATATCGGTGTATTTTTAGAACCTTTAATTGACGAGCTGAACGTGTTATGGGAATATGGTATTGAAACATTCGATGCATAAAATTATGAGTTTTTTGTATTAAATGGAGCATTAATGTGTACAATTTATGACTTTACTGCATATGGTAGTCTATCAGGTTGGCAGACCATGGGTAAAAATGCACTTCCATGCTGCAATGTTTAAACATGTTCATTTAACTTGATAAAAAGTAATAAAATGGGTTACATGGGCCATCGAAGCTTCTTAGATCAAAGTCACAAAATTCCCCGAAATAAAAAGGAATTTAATGGGGAAATAGAAACAAGGATACCGACTAAATCTCATAATGGATTATAATTTTTAGATTAGATGAATGGATTGGATGTCATATTTGGAAAAAAAATATGGGGACTCAAAGACATAATAAACGTAAGAGAGATGTTGATATAACTTGGTAAAAGAAGAGTTTTTTCTTTCAACTCAAATATTGGGAAAATCATCTTCTACACCACATTTTGGATGTTATGCATGTAGATAAACATTTCTATGAAAGTTTGATTGGCACACTTTTTGACATTGAGAGGAAAACTAAAGATACTTGGCAATCTCGACTTGACAGGGTATATATAAATGTAAGACATGATCTTCACCCATACGAGGATAATGGTCAAACATATCTACATGCAACATTATTTACATTGACATATCAAGAAAAAGATGAAATGGTAAGTGTACTATCCTCTATCAATGTTCCAGATGGGTATTCAATAACCATTAAGAGGAAAATTGTGGATGGAAAATTTGCTGGTTTGAATAGTCATGACCACAATGTATTAATTCAACATCTGTTACCATTGGATCTATGGAAAATGAAAAATAATAATGTAAACGGTGTGTTGACTGATCTGATCACCTTTTTGAGGATTTATGTTCAAAAGTGGAAACAGCTGAAGATTTTCAGAGATTACAGCATTATGCTGCTTCCATTCTTTTTCATATGGAGTGCATCTTCCCACATTCATTTGTTGACATCATAGTACACTTAGTAATTCATTTAGAAAATGAATCCATGATTGATGGACCTGTTTATTATCGTTGGATGTACCCAATTGAGTGGTACGCAAACTTTGTTTTCATCTTTTCACTTTTGTATACATTTGTTTAACTTATTTATGTTTATTGATTAATGGTTTTTGTGATGATTGAAAATGTATGTTCATAACAAAAGTCGCCGAGAAGGATCAATTGCTGAATGATACATTGTTGAAGAGTGTATGACATTTTGTTCAAGATATTTTCATGACATTGAACTCAACGAAAATAAGTCTACAGGAAACTATGTTGGTGAAGGTGATGAAATACTTAATGGGCTATCCATATTCTCATTAAAATGTCATGCAATGTCTAAAAAAATGATATTCGACCTGGAATTTCAATGATATTGCAAGCATATAATTATGTTTTGGGAAACTGTCGCGAAGTTCAAGTATATGTATGGTAAGATACATACCTATAAATTTTGATATATTTGTATTGTTTTAAAAATTCATACCTTATAATTGATTTTCAGGGAGCACTATGAAATTATCCATAGAAAATGTCAATACATACCAGAAATAATTGATGACATCCATAAATATGAGTTTTATAAATGGTTTGATGATAAACTACATTTTATATCATACATTGATTTGAAAATGTTATGTTTCTTTTTGTTTCTATCATTTTTAGTTTTCATTAATTATCCAGGTTATTACTTTTCTACCCAAGGACACTTGTATAGATACTGGTTTGACACAATTAAGTTATTTTCCTAACACGTGGATTATAACAATGACCAAAGTCACATGAAATGGATATCGGTGGCACGTGAAATCTATTGGTAAGAGCAGTGCAACCCAAAATTGTGGGGTTATTGTGAGTGTAACAACAAATACAAAAAATGTATCATATTATGGCGCGTTGATAAAAATTATTGAGTTGACTTATCCAGTTGGAAGGAGTGTTATTTTATTTCGGTGTGATGGGGCAAAGCGCATTGAAGCCATCAAAGAAGAAAATATTGGAATCACTCTCGTCATCCTTAAGAGGATTATTAAAACTAATGAGACCATTGTACTTGCATCTCAAGCCTTAAAAGTGTATTATATGGCATAATTTAAAGAGAAAAGTTGGCATGTTGCAGCCACCACTAAACCAAGAGACTTATTTGAAATGGGGGATGATTTCATACCAGAAGTGTATGGCTTACAATCCAGCTTTTCAACTGATGTCGATGTGGAAAATTATGACATTTAGGATGAGGAAGCAGTTTTAATTGATGATCATTCACTTCATTTCATTGAAGGATGACATGAAGACATGAGTATATTGATAATTAAATTCCAGAAACTAGATGTTTGTGACTATGATCACGATAATGACATGTTTCATGATTCTGATTATTACATTTTCTATTGACACTTAATAATACATTTAGTATTGGATTTTAAATATAATTTTATGATTTTGGTTAGAAAAGTTTGATTTATATTTGACACTTGTATATGCTTATTTGATATTTTAGTTATTGTATTTAATATATAGCTTTGAGATGACCTCCGTTGAGAACTCTTCAATCGAGCGAAATGTGATTTCATGAGATCTAATAATGGTATTGATTTATGAATTTTATTTAAATTTAAACCTTCTACTTTGCTTCAATTTTTTATTGATTGATATTGATAACCTTTTCTTGATTCTTTGTAGAAAATTTTAGGCTCACATGTTAGAAAAAAGGGATAAGCAACATCAAATAAATCGTTCAAACAATGATTATTTTTTACAGAAAAACCTTCCAATTCCCTTGAAAAAAAATTTCTAAACTCATTGATAGTTGAATATGAAAAGCATGATTCAAATTGTAAATTTCATGACGCATGCATTTTGTGTGATCTATCTCCTCGAGGTATTTCGTCTAATGTTACTTGTATTCAGTTATTCAATTTTGATTCTGATGTTTTAAAGCTATGGGGTTGGGATAATTTTCATCCTAAACAAGGGGAAGATGAGGAATTGGCTAAGAAATGATGCAGGTGCGGGATCAGTTGTGCTTCCGGCTTCAAGGAGGGAGGGTTTTTGTTCTATAGTTTTAGAATTGGGACTGAGCTTATGGCTGTCCACCTTGAGAACATTGTGGTTTTTTAACGCGGGGGAAATGTTAGAAAAGAGGGTTGGCTATCAGTTTTGGGTTGGATGAGGCTGTTGAGTGTGGGCTAATTGGAACTACTTCCAAGAGTGGGCTTGTTGGGGCTACTGCCAGGAGTGGGCATTAATTTTTCCTTTTCGCGGTCTTATACTTTGATCAGCTAGAGTGGGAGGATTTTGTTTTATGGGATGGCTGGGTATTAAATCCAGATTTCAGCTTTTAGGGTGGATTACGATTCATTTTGGGACTTTACAGCTAGAAGCTATTGGGAGACTGGCCTTGGGAGGACATCCTAGGATCTTTGAAAGATGACATTTCATGGAGTTCTCTTCCTACCCCATCTCTTTCTCCATATCCTTCTACTTTCCTTCTACTGTAACTCTTATATTGCTATCAATGATGTGTTGATCTAGTGCATTTCTTATTCTTCTCCCAACCATGAACAAATTTTCCTAACAGTACATATTTTTATGATTTATTTTGAAATATTTATATTAATATAAATGTTAATGGGGTGGGGTTGGGATGGCTCTGTTCATGGAATCTTCCCCATGACAGGCCACATGCAGTACAATCAAAAACTGTAATTCCCTCTCCACCCCGCACAAACCCAAGGGTATCCTTGTACATGTTTTCTGGGCCAGGCTTGGGAAATTATTTTATTCAAGTATTTCATGAATTTTTAATTGGTATTGAGATGGAACCTTAAAACTAGTATTTTTTTCAGATAAATCTTTAGGAACAACTCCTACATTTGTAAAAATCGAAGGGTGGGTTGTGACCGTATCATCAGTTGGTGATTCACGTTGTATTCTTGAATCTACAGACGGTGGATTATATTATTTGTCCGCTGACCAAATACTTGATTGTAACGAAGCAGAGTAAGTTGTAAATTTATTGTCTTATGCACCTTTGAATTCATATTGTCCTTAACTTGTTGACACTCTAAAAGGAGGGATCATATTTCTGAAAGTGGGGGCGCGGTTGGCTATCTCAATACTGGTGGTGGCGTAGAGACAATATATCATTATCTGGAAAAGTAATATGTTTTTCTATCATTTATGTATTTAAACATTTTTCAATTACTAATATATATTTCAGGTCTTGATTAATCATTAATTAATATTAAAAAATATTTTTCATCCTAATATAATTTAAATTTTTTTGTAGGCAAGAACTAAGAGGGGTGCGGAAAATTGTTCACATTTGAAAATGAAGCATTATGCAGGGACAAAGAGTTTTGCAGGTATATGTGCTGAAATTAATGTATTAAATTTTTCTCCACCCTTTGATATTGTTTCTTTTTATTATATTTTTTATTTTATTTTATCATATAATTTTTGTTTAGAAAAAAGATGGTAAAGAGGCTGATAATCTTCAAATATGGATCAAAACCCATGAACCTAAAAAATTTTCCAAACATGATGACACTTCTCCCTTAGTTATGTTTTTTTTCTTATGTTAGCACCTTACAAAATATTATGTATTTTTAATATTGGATTTTTTAACTTTGATTAATGTTTTTTATACCAATCAATTGAGAATGAATTAGCTTCTCATTCAGAGAACACCTCTACTATTGAAAAAAAAATGAGATTTTCAAAAAAATTAAAGGAGAGGATAAAAATGGTTATTTAAAAACATTTGGTTTGGGTGCTATGTATCCATGTTCTCCTGCAAAGATATGTGCATTTGAGGAAGAGCATACTATAAGGATTAAGAGTGAATTTTTTTTTGACAAAAATGAGAAAGAACTTGATGAAGTTGTTGGACAAATATCACATTTGTCAGATTTAGTCTAAGTTCTTATAATGCACCATGTATTCGTGCATGTGTATTTTTTTCGTGGAATATGTTTTTTAACTTTTTTTTCTAGTCATGTGGGTTTTACCCAACCTAGGACAAACATGGCTATCACATTCTTGTAGAGGAATGTAATTTTTCACATTGTGTTTTCTTGTAGGCGGGATCTGTGAGTAAACTCATACTTGGTGATGAGGAAAATAATTGTGAAGTTGAAAGCTCATATTATTGTCATGATGAAAATGACAATGAAGAGTCTCTTTAGTTTTATTTTACATACATTTTTTGAGAGCTCTGATGGTGGTCCATCCCCCACCTCGTTTTATGTCACATTGGTTTTCTTCATTCTATTGTTTTCTGGAATTACTTCTCCTACTGTTGGTTTTCTTGCTACTGGATTTTGGATTTTTCGTGGATTTCTTGAATTATTTGGATCTTTTCAGACCGGTTCTATTTGTTTTTTGATATCTAGACTTGATTTTTATAACTCTGGATCTTCTTTGATTGGTAGTTGTTAGGAACTCCTTACCGATGAAATGTTCCTATTTGGATCACTTGATCATGGGCATTTTTTGAAGTTTTCAGATCTAAAACATTGGGACTAAGATTCTTGCAGTTCTCATCATGTCCTATGATTTTTTTTATTCATTAATATCTACTTTTTCCCAATGTTTTATACCTGCCTTCTGATTTCAAGTGCAGGATTCTGGATTAGATGCTTGAAAAATTATAGGACTGCCTACCTTTTCCAAAAGTTGAACAGATTCTGTTTAGCTTTTTCTAGGTGTCGATCATATTTTTGCTTTATCTGTTTTGATTCATGCTTGGATTTATAGCTACACACTGCCTTAAGATCATAGAGGGCATGCATGAAGGGCATGCTCGACTGTCAATGACTTTCAATTCAGGAATAGAGTACCTGTGCATTTGACACCACTGCATTCCAGGAGATCATGGAAAGGTGGAGGACTGGGCTTGTGCATTTGACAGCACTATATTTCTGGAGTTCATGGACATGTGTGGTCAGGATATTTCTTTGAATAATTCTTGAACTCAAGATTCTTTATCTGTAAACACATTATATGAATTGTGTAAATATCAGTTTGTGAAATCATAATCTGTCTGTAAAATGGGTAAAAATATGTTTGTGTAATCTTAGTGATTTTTGTCCTATTATTATCATGCAGAAGCCAATGGACGCTCCAAGAATGGTTGGGCTGGAGTACATTGGCCTGATGAAAAGTTTAAGATGAATCTCAACTCTAATTTCCACATCAGCAGTCTTACACAGAACGCTAAGTGCACCAAAACATTCCCCATATAGTCCCATATTCTTTCACAACATTGAGATTCAATAGAGATTCCCAAAACCATCATATCAAGAAATTCTTTGACACAGTTGAAGGAGTATGTTCAAAATCTGTTTAATGGTAATACATCACTATTAAATGATTTTAAAATTACTTCTAGTATGAATTCATCAAAGAGTTTCTCATGTGGTTAAGGACATCACTGTTAAAATATTTTATAATGTTTCTCATGTAGTAAATTCCATATTTGAATTATGATTAATTTGGATTTTTTAGGTGGTAAATTAGCCTTGGTCTTCTTAACAAAATTATAGATGAAATCGAATGAAGAGTGTGGATAAGAAACATGACTAGGAGGTTTCTATAAAGGATCTAATTAGATGTATGTACAGGTGGTTAATTTTCTCACAGGATAATGGAAATATAATAGTTGGGGAAGCTAAAAGCCAGCAAGTATTAATTCCATGTGTACTCAAGTTGGGAGTCAAAGTATATTCTATCAAATATATGCATTGGGTTTAATTTTTGTTGATACTTTTTTCACTTTTCTATCATAATTATTTGTAAAATCGTATCCCCCATTCCCACATTTTCAATACAAATCAACATGTAATTATTTATACAAATTAGTAGAAATGTCACTATAGGCATTAGATGAAACTGTTCAAAGTTTAACAATAGGAAAAACAGAAGTGAAGCAGTTGATGGAATCCCAAAATGGAGGGGGTCTATTCATTAAATAACAGTGGGTATAACTATTTGGTACTGGCCCTAATTCGAGAGTTATTTCTTCAATGAACAAATGAAAAAAATTCATCTTTCTATTGTTATATATATACATTAATTTTTATTTAATATCTATTATTTTTATAAATTTCATAACTATATATATATATGTATTACTCTAAAATTTCATATTTACATTCCTCAATATCCCTCCCCTATATCAAATTAATTTTTTTGATTTACTCCATTTATCGATTATTCGTTATGATTCCTTTTATGTAGAGTGAGCCATGTGTGATGTGGATTCCTATAGTTCAAAAACTGAATATTGATGTAGCAATGACTATTGACTTCATAAAATGAAACCCCTTACATTTTTTAATCCATTCCTTATGACATTTTTTGATCGTGTTGTTGATGCTATGAGGAATTAGCCTTTCAAAAAAATAAAAATAGGTACACACTATTAATAAGGAAACATAGTTTATAACAGGATATTCAATATTTTTTATTTGACTAATCCAACACTTTTCATGTTATTTTTGATTGTTGAGTTTTTATGAATGTACCAACTACTTTAAAGATAAAATCATTAAATCCCTTTGATAATATTCCTCCTCAATGAAAGAAAGTAGTACAACAAATAAAATTGCATTACATGGGTCTATACATTTTAATTTAGAATGAGGGTACCAATGTGCACTTCATGAAAGAATGCCCATATTTTTTAGAATGTGAGTCATGTTCAATATATCAATATATATATATATTAAGATGTTGTAAGCTAATGTGGTCTTCCATTTTTGTAGTTTTAGTTTTATAGTTCATAGTTATAAGCCATATTAGATGCTTAGAAACACCTTACATGGCATCTGGACGACCATGGTTTAGTCACCATAATACCTAGATATGAAAAAATTGATTTAGAAATGCCTATTTTTTGGCTTACACATTAAATAACAACATATTGTTTTATCAATATCTCTTATGATAAAACTACCAGCCCATGAATACTCATAACATTAAGAATAATATATTGTTATTTTGAGATAATCAGGTGATGAAGATAAACTATTTTATCATTATACAGTCTATTAATGATTTTATATGTGATTTTACATATATTATTATAATGATAAAATATAAAAATAAATAGTTGGGTAGTATTGGGAACAAAGACAAGAGATTTTACATTTATAACTATGGTTATATTCCCACCATGAAATAAATGGGGAATTGAATTAATTAGATATTTTGTATTGTATTCCATTCTTCTACCTTAAACGATCATATAAAACCTTCTAGGACCAGTTGACATTAGAGTCGTAAGAAATTTACTTATTCAAATATTATATATTTATCAAAAATATTAACCATACATGCATTATGATGTTTATTATCTTTCATCCCGCTCCTCAAAGGTGAAAAGATGATAATCCTTTTTACCCTATACACAAAGAGAATGCTAGAAATTTGGGCATCACCTTCACCCCTCTAGAGCCGATGAGCTTAAATCCATTATTTATGGGTATCAAGAGATGTTAATTTTCAGTACTTGATGTGTTCAATTATTGGAAAAAGGTGATTTTAGTGATTTAATTTTAGTTGTGAGATTCCACTTTTTTGGTTTCATGTTTCATTGAAATACATGGACTAGATTTTTAAAAATATAATGATGGTGAAGTCACTGTAGAATTGTATCATCAAACCAAGGAATGAATTATTTTTTAAATGGTGATAGAATTTAATCAAAATTCTTATTTTAAATATAGAGGCATTCCACAGTAATGACTTTGATTATCTTATTTTTTAATGGATGCATACAGATTTCATGATGGATTTGAAGCATGGGAGAAATAGATTTAATGGTTAAATAAGTCTTAGATTTTAGTACTATCGAGATTCTAATATTGTAGATGTTTTATGTGATTTATCTTTATTTGAAAAATTTATTCTGATGGAACTCACTAGTATAGAACTTTCGATGGCTTGTTCTAATAGTTTTTCTAAATTTTATATCAAGGAACATCAACAGATACTGATGAGTGATTCATTAGTTTTAAAACTGAATTAGATGGTGTTTTATGGGCTGTTTGGCATTTTTTAGCCACGGAGAGCTCAAAAAATTGTTTTGGATCCTTAGTTTTGGTGGATGGAATGAGCTTCCAAACCCCATTTTTGGTCTTTATGGGGGTCTTATTTTTGCTGTATTTAATGTTTGATTTGCCTAATTCATATACTACTGCTATAAATGGAATGTAATTGTACTAAATTCAATGTAATGTTAACTGATATTGTGTATGATGAAACATTTTGAAGATGAATTGATAGTATAGTATTTTTAGGACTATTTATATTTGAAATTTCAATTTTTTCTCGACTCGGTTTTCAGGCTGAAAAGATGTCTAAAATCTCACTGTACCTGGGTAAACATAGTCAGGATCTCCCTAGATCATCAAATTTCACGATCAAATGGACATTCCTTTAGAAATGGATTCTAATTTTTTCTAATAGTCATATTTTGTATCTCTAAAGGTAGAAGGATTATTTATTTGAGGATGAATTGATCTATTTCACATTCACTTCTTCGTGTATGCATCTTCACTTATCAACATTTTATAATTTCAGGACTCTGCTGAATATGTATCTTTTGATCTTGATGTTCTTCTATAGATGAAATCCTACAAGATTTATTTCTTTTTGTATTGAAGTCCATTAGGTCAAAGGATGTATCCCGTTCTAAAATGGAATATCGATATTGCATGGATAGAGACATAATGAAGAATTCAAGAGTGAAATCCAATTCCGTTGTACACCTTCATATGATGGCAACCTCTGATCAGAGCGGTTAGTTTATATGTGGATCTAGTTTTTCATTAAAATGTTACATTATATCTTAACTATCAAAGCATGGATATATATATACTCTAGGATTTATTTCTTTGGAGATGAGGTGATTAATTTTCCTTTGCTTCTTTTGTTCTTTTTGAAACAATTTTCAATTTTAATTTCGTGTATCCTCTTTATACCATGTGTATTCATTGCAATTTTTTTATTTAATAATGTTTTAGAGGTATGAGTTGGGTGACCAAAACGTCTCATTGCTCCAATATTTTTTGGTTTCAATGTGAGAGTGCTTAACATAGTCTCTGGATCGCCCCTTAAAAAATCATCAAAATTGACACATTGTCTTTTACCAAGACCTCATGTACTCATCTTGGCTGATCATCCCATTATTAAATCCCCATGTCAATATTATATCATTATTTTCTATCCATGTTCTCAGTTAGTCATTGGAATTTAGCCATAAACACATTCCCATAATCCTCTTGGCATCTTTATTAGAAGAACTAATCACTAGAAAATTATCAACCATTTTTTCTTCCAAGTGTAATTGAAGCCGATATATTTTTCATGTGCTTCACCTAACATCCACTATTGACCAGATAAAGCACCCTTGGGGAATACAGCCCCCTGATCCATAGTCTCTTTTGAAGTAGAAATTTTAGGAGCCTTAGAATCACTGTCTAGCATATTGTCGTTTGATTTCTTGGTGGATCATGTTTCCACGAGTTGAGAAAAAAAAGTGTAGTCATTTCTCCATTTTATATTTACCACATGTATTTTCCTCCTCCTAGGACTGTTAAGCATGATAATTTTTAAATAATATGTAGTGTCACTTGAAAAATGATCTGAAAACTCCTCACTAGACTCATTCATGAAAACGCCCAGCTCATCCGTGGAAGGCACAATCTGAGCTGCTTTGTTCTTCTAAGCCAAATCATCATTCACCAATCTGTCAAATTGATTGACAAGATCAATAATTACTACCTACAATACTAGGCTTGTCCTACTTAGGGACTCACTCGATGAAATGATCCAATGCTTTTCCACATGAAGTGTCACCCTCCCGTGGTGCATTAGATGTAGCATTCTAACCTCTATCACTGGTATTGTTCCCCAAACATACTGCATCATCATATGATGTAGTCATGAGAGACTTGATTCCTCCATCATCAACTGTTAGTTAATCCAATTTAGGGTTATTACCACTATCGGATTGTGCCTCTCCTATTTGAGGACCCACATGTGTGTTATGAGGATCCAAACCACCAACTTCCAACAATTCCTCATCATTCACATGCCCTAAATGAGCTTACAATAAATACATGGGAACACACAGATCCTCTCTCAAGAGATTTAAAATGTCTACCACCATTTTATAACCCTCCCGTGTTCTACAGTGCACTCCATTTTCATAGTTTAGGTTCTTATATCACCGAATTTTAGCTTTTCAGAAGAATCGTCATAAAAAATATACCTTGATCTCTTTCCACTGCCTCCTATGTACAAGCCATGTTTTCAATTCATCATTAAATAAACACATGGCCTGTAAAGGTATGTACATCACGATATATTACTTTAGACACATGTCTTTTTCACTAAGACATGGCATGTATAAAACAATACAACATGGTCAGTCATAGGATCCATATAGGAATGTACATCATTTAATATTACTCATGACCATGTGTCTAATTCTGTACAGGCCATGTGTTCAAGTACTCATGGATTGAATACATGGCCTGTATAATTCAATACAATTCTGACCATATTCCATTACATCATGTCCTATACATGCTATATGTTAAATCCCAGTCTATAATTCTACTCTCACCCAAGTTTCATAGTACTCATCTTCCAATTTTACTTGAATTGATTTACTCACAAGTAATATACATTGATTTCAATTCATTTAACATATTTCATGATGATGAATTCAATCCAAATCTCTTTTATTTTATTCTTTTATAGATATTTCCAACTTGGGATAAATACCAAGTTTCTAAAATGGTAATGGGGACCAATAAATATTTTTCTATTGAGTATGCATGGGTTGGGTGGTTGCCAACTAGGTAAGATGGTACATATATGGTTTAATATTCATGGAGATGATTTCTAGATGGAAGGTTTTTGATACTGTTAATCCCATTGTTTAGAATAATTTGATATAATGGGGACTTTATTCAATTTGTTATTTCAAACCTAATGCCAAGTCCACGTTTATTTTAAATTAAAGGCTATCATTGAATGTTTATTTCATTATTGTGTAGGTAATACCTTTTTTTGGAAGACACAATGATGTCCACCTCCAAATAATTCGAAAGTAAAGTAGCCAATGAATGGTCTCTTCTAAGCTCTAACAGTTACAATATGTGTCTCCATGAGGAATCCACAACTCTAACCTTACTACTATGGTATACAAGGATCTGTATGATAACTTAGGTAGTGATATTGAATTCTAGTTATTCTCAATTTATTTTTCATAAATTATTGGATTGATGGGTAAAATTTAATGAAGATAAATGAAGGGTGATATTCTATAGTCTATTTAGTTTTATTAAATTAGCATGTTATGTAATCTGTTGTTATGCTATTGATTGAACAGGTAATGTTTTTTTGGAACCCAGGTCCCTGAATGAGAGGGTACAAGCTACAGAAGTTTTTTGGGATTTTCATGAAGCTATCTATGATTTAGGTGACATTTGAATATAGTATTAGTTAGGTTAGACTCAACCTCCCATTCTTCTTTTATTATAAATTATGTGGTTTTTTCAATCATTTCAATAATTTTTATATTCACTACACTTTGGTAGGACCTATCTTGAGTGAAATTGGATTTTTTCTACCTGTTTTCATTTAATTCCTGGTTGTTTTCATGTGGAAATATTTTTTATACTATGGGTTTGGTTGCTAAAATGAACTATAGAAAACACCATCCTCACAAGTTAAGATTTTTTGTTTTGATTCATTTAAAATTTGTTCTGGAAAAATATTTCTACATTGTTAAAACAAACCATGGAAATCACCATTTAGATAATGTGTTCAGTGATATTTTAATAGCTACTAAGAAGGAAATTTTCAATGATAGAATGATGAAAGAATTCCAAAAAACACTGTAATCCATAGTTCTTGATTGGTGAATTGCTTTTCATTGTTTCTTTTTTATTTTCTTCTGACTATCTAATATGATATGATGTTGTTATTTCTAAGGATTTTACATCTTCTGAAGTGCTGGTTTCAGCTTATTTTTTTTACTATTTTTTCAAGTTATATCTGGTATGAAAGGTTTTTTGATACTAGAATTTGGGATATCTTCTACTATTGTCTTCTTGTTTCTATGTTTCTGTCCGCTTCTAAAGTTTCTTCTGCATATGGGATGATGTTTTTTGATTTATACTCTTGGACTGTCTACTCTATTGCACTGTCTACTTACTATTAGGTTGGATCTAATTTTTAATCCTGAATTTGAGCCTATTCGACCTTTGTTACATGGATTATGTAATCTGATTCTTCTATGCATTGTTCACATCACTGCTTTGTTGGAATTATTTAAAGCTATTTTGGTTTTCTTTATTAGTAATGAGATAATGATATGGATGACTCTTTCTGATATGCACGCATTGAAAACAAAATCAAGCTCTCTTAGGATGTCATTTGATTCTAGTTCTAGATTGAAATGATTGAATTGGCTAGAATTCTCAACAACATTAAAGGTGATGTTGCTTCCTCTCTTAGATAGTATTCCAATTTTGAGTGGACTGTTTGATTTCTACTTTTGTTTCCCCCATATTTTTCTCGACTGGTGACAGCTCTTTGCACCTCGTGTATGTACTATTATCATTTATTTGAATAAATTCCTTTAGGGAATGAATTGGGAAGCCAATTCATGTTTCCACTTTCTCTAAAAAAATTAATGATTTTTTTGGTAGTGTATTCACATCGTATGATTTTCATATGTTCTTGGAGATCTCTTAATATTGGAAAATGTTACTTCTCATGTTAGCAGTCTAGCATGTGTTGATTTGTATTTTTAGGAATTAACTCCTACATTTGGCGGTCTTACAAAAATCTTGAATGAGGTAACATTCGTCTTCACTTAACACATGTTTATTTAAAAGTGAATGATTTATTCATTTTTTCTATTCACCAATGTTGTATTCATACATTACACATGGATGGAGGATTCCCCTTTTAGGGGTTTTGTTCTATAACTTATTACATGGATCTCGTATGTATAGAATGTTGTTGGGTCTATAACTTGCCAGAATGGATGGGTCTCTGCAGCTCACCATCATGGATGAGATGGTTCTAGAGATATGGATTGACAAATGATGGATACGATTTGTTGGCATGGATTTCTCACTTACATGCCATGGATGGTTTGTTTGTGGTACTCACTATTGTCTGGTGCGGTAGTTGGTTCGCTGGCATGGATGTTTGCTCACATGGATGGGATGCTCTTGTGTAGGCATGGATGGGTCGGTGGTGGTCTCGACGTTGTGTGGGTGGGGTGTGATGGATATTTTTGTATTAAATTTCATTATTTATATAAATAATTTTTTTCTAAGATTCAACATTTGTTAAATTCTTGTTTGGTTTAATAATTAATGTAGATGTATTATATATGATAAATTAATTAATATTTATAATATGAAACTTGTTTGAATATGTGTTAAAATCATATTTAGTTTATTGAATAAAATCGATGTATTATATATGATAAAAAATAAATATGATATTTAATTTTAAGAGCAATAAAATTTTATAAATATTATTCAAATGTAATTTATAAATAAATATATATTCTATAGTAGTAATATTATTAAAAACAGATAAACTTGTCATCAAAACCTATTGCTAAACACTTTATTTAACATATATATTATATGTTGGTAATATTATTACCAACAGAAAAAAGTTTCATTATAACAGGTTGCTAAACATTATAACCAACATATATATTATCTGTTGGTATTATTATAATTGCAACAGAATGATATTTTCTATCACAAAAGAATTTATTGACCGAGTTTTTACCAACAGTTTAGCGATAGTGACATATCTATTGGTAAAACATTTTACCAACAGAAAATGCACTTTTACCGACAAATATGATCTTGTTGGAAAAAGTGAAATATTTTGTAGTTATAATATCTTAGTATTATCATTGTTTTCGGTGTTAACGGATTCATTTTCCATTATATTCTTTGTTATGTGAGTTATATTTGTTAGGGATGGGATTTATCTTATTCATATCCAGAATTATATCAAGCCTTTTAACATTAATTTTAATCATCTAATGAAAATTAGTCTTGAATGGATATGATGGGGAATTAATCTCATTGCGTTCGTGGAGAAGGTAAGCCGTACGTAAGCATGAGCGACAATATCATTATTTTGATATTAAAATAATATATAATTGGATGGTATATAATATATAAAGAATAATTATCATGTTATATTTATTATTTAAATCAATTACACATCATTATTTTACCCATCCAAATAATAATGTATTGAATAATAATTACACAACGACGTGGAGACGATATGCCGTACATACGCATGTATGGTGACATGTCATTCAAAGGATGGATAGAATAATGAATTTGTTTGTACCATATTTATAAAAAATCACAGTATATAGATGATATTGGAGTTATTATTTTATAATGGAAACAACAATGTAAAAGAAAGTGGAAGAAGAAAGGAACTTGAAAGTGGTGATTAAATATTTACCTCTTCTTCAGGTTCTTCTTTTTGATTTGATCAAAAGGTCTCCTTAGGATGGCTTTAGAACTAAATTAAGGCCTCTAGAATGATGGTAGGACAGTTGAGAGGGTATTTGGGCTGGGTTTTTCCGAGCCAAAATGCTTTGAAGTTGTGAATTAGAGAGATGGTGGTGTTCCCTTTTATAAGAGGTGTGAAGGGAACCTTAGGACAAGATAGAAATATTATTTTATAATAAAACCATATTCAGTTTATAATGGATCCAAAATTGATTATTTAAATTATATGGTGGGATGGGTCAAAAACCACTCAACCAATAGGTTTTAGACAGGTTTGGGTCACTATATTAACATTATCTTTTAGATTTAACTCTTAGTTATATAGTTTGATATTTACCATGTCTCTTTGTATTTTTATATTATATGGTTAATAAACTTACTATATACTTATAAGTGAAACTCATGTGGTTCATTAATGATAGAACTATCATTATATAATTAATTTGGTTAAACGTTAGATTTTTAGGAATAGAATATCAATTAATAAAATAATATTTGTTTTAAAAACTCTTTTATGTCAATATTTACAATATTTAGAATTTTGTTTTTTCTAAATTCATAAATGAATTATTACTTAGAAAAAAAATCATCTAACCAACCCTAATATGTCATATTGACCTATAAAATCAGTGGAATTTCTAAAAAGTATCAAATTACATTTATTTGGATATTTATAATATCAATTATTTTAATATTTTATTAATAAGGTAATTACTGCATCATCATTGTGTCATAAATAAATTATATTATATAATTTCTAAAAATATAAATAAAATAATAATATATAGAAAATCATTTTATATTTCTAATAAATATTTATAGCCGAATTTATCTTATGTATAACCATATATTAAAAATGTTTTAGTTATTAAACATTGATTTTAACTCTTTTAAGTCTTTTTAAATAAAATAATAATAAGTGTCCTAATCTAATCTAGGAGGACCTAAAGGATCATATTTTATTCCTAAGGATGTTTTTGGTCAAATTACACTTATTCAATAGAATTATTATATGTGTAAGGGTAATAATAATATCATTTTTACACTTAAATATCCTATTTTCTTTTAGCTGAGGTAAGAAAAAGTAAAATAGTTACTATTCACTAAAATGTTTTTTCATCTTACTAAACCAGATTTATCATACTAATATCAACTATTTCTTTCATATTTTTAAAATTCCACCCACCTAAGCGGTGAAATTATGTTTTATGTGAATTTGCAAATTTTCTTAGGAGGTGGGTAAAAGACGGTGAAAATTCAATAAAAATTTTTTATATCTAAAATTATTATAAACTAACTCCAAAGAATTACATTGAACATATATAGGTATTATATATCTATTTTTACTTAAAAAAATAAATAAAATAAATAAGTATTTAAATTAATATTTTTTTAAAACTATAACTCAGTGTTTTTCACTATTCATCAAAATTTGAATGTTTTCAGAAAAATACCAAATATTTACTCTAAGCAAATATTGATATTATGAATCCAAAAATGAAGTCTATTTTGAATGATAAAATTTATAAAATTTTAAAAAGTGGGTATTACTATTCATAATGGCTAGTTTGATTGGTAGTGGTGTGTTTGAATTCAAATTTCCCTACAACACATGCTACTGTATTATTCAAAGAGAACCGTACTGTGGAAGCTTGGGGTGTTACATTCTAATCCCCTTCAAATAATTTCATCCTCAAAATTTCTAGAATATTACTGCATAAAAAATACTTGGGGTGATTCTTCATCATACGTTCCATGGGTTCCCACATTCTCTCTTCCATCTTATGGTTTCTCCATAGAACTTTTACCAGATGAGTCGTCCAGTTTCTCAGCAGTTGTTATATTGTATCAAGAACCGTGAATGGATCATCGAAATAAGATATATCAGGTTCTAGTTCTAATTCATCATAGGTATGTACAAGCATTGGGTCATGCATGTATTTTCTCCATAGTGATACCTAGAACACTTTGAGAACTTCGGAGAGACTTGATGGCATTTCCAAACTGTAAGCTACAACCCCAATTCGTTCTAGAATTTCGTAAGGTCTGTTGTACCTGTGACTCAATTTTCCCTTCTTACTGAAACATATAACACCCTTCCATGGAGATACCTTCATGAAAACATGATCTCCTACCTGAAATTCCAAATCCTTCCTTTCGTTATCAACATAGCTCTTATGTCTACTTTGTGCTGCATTGATGTAGTTTTGGATTACCGTCAACTTTTCCATCATTTACTCCACAAGTTCTAGGCCTATGAGTTTTCTTACACCAAAATCATCCCAACAGGTTGGTGTGCGACATCTATTTTTGTATAATGCTTCATATGGTACCATCTGAATACTTGAATGGAAGCTATTGTTATAGGAAAATTCTACCAGAGGTAAATATTGATCCCACATACCATAAATGTCATGTGATCATGATCTCAACATTTCTTCAAAGGTTTGAATAGTCCATTATGATTTTCCATCAGTTTGAGGGTGGTAGGAATTGCTCAGACGAAGTTCAGTATCCAGGTAATTCTGATGACTTTTCCAGAATTTTGATGTAAAACGTGGATCATGATCAGAAACAATCAATAGTGGTATTCCATGAAGTCTCAGAACATCATTATTATATATCCTTGCTAGACATGAAAGTGGTAAATTTTCTATTATAGCAATAAAATGTGATGACTTGGTAAGACAATCAATAATGACCCATATTTCATTGTTCTTTCTATTAGTCTTTGGTAGTCCTATGACAAAGTCCATCGTAATATTATCCCATTTCCACTCAAGTATAGGAAGAGGTTACATGACTCCTCCAGGATGTTTTTGTAACACCCCAAGGATAAATGAGATATAATCTTATTTAGTTTCATCGATATCTTTTATTATACACTACACAAATATTAGCTTGTACTATACGCAACACCGTATTAGCTTGAATTATACGCAACAATATTCTTGGCTCGTGTTACACAAAATTTGAAGTTCGTTTTGTGGAAATTATTCTACGCAAAATTATGTATATATTCTATTTAATGTATTAATGAAATAAGTTTTGATTATGCTATATTAAAAACCAAAGGTATCTTTCACTACAAAAAGCCCTGACATGGCTTTCATTACATGCAATCACAACCTTCCTCGATTGCGTGTGTAGTACGCCAATCCTTGTTTTACTAAACAATGATATATTATTATAATATTATTATGAACTAGACTTTATGAATATTAGTAACTACATTTTCTATTTTATGACATTATAATTCATCTTTCACATTTTATAGAACATGTTATGAGAACGGAATAAGTTTTTCTGGTAAAATGAGTAGTTTTAAAAAAAATACAGTTTTGTCGCCTTTTGATGTTGCACACATGTTAAATCTAGTTTTGACATGTTTATTAGTTAAATTTTACAATATAAATTTCTTCATTGGCACCAGGATATAAAAATTTAAATTGGATAATTTTTTGATATTTTTCTGATATGTTTCTTATTTTGAGGAATAGTAAAAATACGATACATTTTAATTAAAAAAACTTTTTTCATCGTTATAATTTATATGGGTCAATTATAATATTGAATGGTTTAAAAGTACAAATAGAATATATTTTTACCATTTAATATAATTCATGTGATTACAATTAATTTTATATTGAATTCATAGGTAAAAACATTTCAATCTTTGACAATGTTTTTACTTTTAAAACCTGTTTTCTTAACAACGGGATTAATTTTAAATTAATTACTGAAAATTATGTGTTTTGAATTTTAAAAAATGGATTTCATATTTTGATTCAGTGGGTCCAAATTATGTTAAAAGGTTACTTTTAATTTTTTGACCTTATGAATAGTAACTACGATAATTTTTATTTACTATAGTTAAAGATAAATCGGGTAATTAAGGGTAAATATATGATTATAAAATTACCCTAACTCTACCAAAACTTTATTGGATGAATATAAATCGACCCATATCACCTAAGGGCAATAATAGATTCGTTTCATGGAATATTGACCATGAAAATTATATAATTATAATTAAAAGCAAAGAAAGTGACAACAAGTCACTCTCTTATATCTTATAAGTGTAGTAATTTTAATTTAGAGATTAAATTTTAAATCTTCGAACACGTATAGTATCCAGAATTCTAATAAAATTATATACATCATGGGAATTTATTTATAACTTTTCAGTATTAAATAATTATCATTAATTATGACACAATAATGATGTTGAAATTATTTTATTGATTGAAATATCAAATAAATGGTTTTACAAATATTAAAATAAATATTATATGAACTATTTAATGTGATAAAAGAATTTTCTAGATTAATATTACATATTATGAATACATTAAATATTTTTGTTTGAATATATCGTTTGTGTAGATTTTATTTAAATTCAGATAAATGAATAATGTTAAAATTGACACAATTGTTATTTTAAAAAATAACATATTATAAAATTTTTTAAGAATCACAAAAAAATTTAAAAATTATCAATATAAATTTATAAGGTCTAAATTTTCATAAAAAATACAATTATGGAAAATTCACAAAACATAAGTAATTATTTATAACAATTTACAATTTTGAATTTTATTATAACAAATAAAATTAGATAGATTAAATAAGGATAAATCAATTTGATAAGGTTTAAAATAAATTCAAAACATGTATAAATTTTATTGGTTGATGAAATTACAACCATATATCATCTCATATTCTAATTGAGTCATTTTTGACGTTTTTACATGGGGTTGGTATTTATTATAAATTAATATTTCTTATGTTTCCAAAGAGCCCCTCCCCTCCCTTATAATAGGGCACCTCCTCCCTCTCTTACACACACAATTTTGAGCCTTCAAGCTCATCCAAACCCTACCCATTTATCTTATAAACATATATAGTTATATCATAGAGGTTCTTGTCTTCTCAAAAGACCGACTCTAGTTCCCTAATAGGAAGTTTAAAAGAGGCACACTGAGGAAGAGGTAATATCTTCTACCGATTCTTTCTTGTTTATTTCTTCCTCTACATCCTCTTATTTATTTGTTTAATTATAAAGTAATAACATTTGTATCAATAATATTATGATATGTTATTTTAAATATTAAACAACCCAATTTAACCATATATCCATTCTAAGGAAAATGAAATTACCACGCATGCATACGTACAAAATATCGTCTCCACGCCCTGGTGTAATCTGTTTTTCCACCACCACCTTACTTGGATGAGTATAACGGTGTAAATACTAACTATATATGATAATTATAACATCCTACTTATTCTGATATATTATATCATACACTACAATTCCATTCAATAATTATGGGAACGATATCATCGCTCGTGCATACGTACGGATTACCATCTCTATGACGCGATGAAATTTATTCTCCATTCTAACCATTCAAGAATGATTTTAAAGACTATATAATAAGTAATAATTAAATATATGACATATTAATTACACTGGATTTATATACATATATTTTTCAATTACATAATTCCATTCAAATCAATATGGAAACCAATACAGCGTTCATGAGTACGTACGACCTACCGTCTCCATGAACGGTGTATTTCATTCCATTTATTTGTCTACCATATATATTTATATTCTGAATATAAATGTTATATATAAATAATGTTTTAAATTCCCTAATTATGTAGATCCTGATATAAGTAATAATATCAAGATCAAAAATTCCAAACACATACGATAAATGAAATGATTTTTCCCAAAATGCTGCTTTAACATGGAACTGACAAAAGAACCGATAATATAAAGTCATAAGTGAATCATATATGATATCATAAATATTATTATGGTTATATTACAAGTTAATAATATGTTTGAAACCACTATAAAGGAGTTTCAGACATGTACGGAATAAATTTGACCTATGGTAAGGGATAATTATTCCAATCGTGTTCTTATCCGAGATTGTTTATTCGTAAGTATTTACTGGGGTTATATTTTTCATCCATGTCCATAAAAATGTTTTCATAAAGTGTTTTATATCCTCCCATGTATTTTTAATGTCATGTTTACCCCTATTGACTTTTAATTTGTGTTATGGAACGAATTTTTCTTTTGTTTTCCATACATGGTACTTTTGGACTTTTCCGTTAAAAATACGAGGATAATGTTTTTTTGACATATACAGAATGAACACATTTTTATTGTTTTGTAATGCCTTATTTTCATGAATCTTAATCTACAAGATTTAATGGCTATTTTCAAAAAAATTCTTTTCTTTAAAAATTGCATTGTATTTTGTGAAAAGAAAATGATTTTGAAGAAGAAAGGATATTTTCATCAAGAATTTATTTCAAGTGATTTATCAAAACCATATTCTATCTAAGATAACATTATTTCATATGTTTATGTTTCAAGTATAATGTCTCTTTGATTTACATTGATTCACTTTTCTTATGATAATTGATATCTATTTGTTATATATGGATTATATTATGATGGGATGATGTTTATGAAATCCTATTTATTCTTTGGGTTATGATTAATGATTTATGTTTATGTTGTGGTACACATATGAATGATTTCACTATGAGAAGGGTGGGACATATATATTCCTCCTATTCATTGGGTAAAGATTTATATCTCTGGAGATAGAAATGGCTGGAATGGGAAGTTAATCTGGTTCAGTGATACAGGATTGGAATGAGGAGTGAACTCGATTCAGTTAGGGACATTGTCCACTATGATGGTATTGGCTGTAATGCCTTGGCTACTATGGAAATCATATCATTTGATTAGTGGTTTTCTACAATTACATGTTTTATTCTCCATGTTGTTTTATCATGATTAATGTTCTTTTTTGATCTATGACTTGTGTACTGCCAAGATTTATGTCATTACTCATGATTTTGATATTTTACGTCCATGTTCTTATGTTCAAATGTTTAGGGAGTATTTTATGTTCTCCATGTTTATCCTTACTATGAATTTGAGCGCACTCCCTTTTATGTTTTCTTTTCCCTAGGTTATAAAGAGAGGTTTTTGGTAAGAAAACCAAAGTGGAAGATCTTTATGGGAGATGTTGACGATCATTCACCATGAATAGTAGATTATGTTCCGAGATTCCAAAGACATTAATCTAATACGGTCTTTGGGAGTATGTTTTTGACATGTATCATGTATTTCGCAAAAGTATTGTATTGTCTATGAATTTCAAGCTCTGGGTCTCTACAGTTGGTATCATAGCGAAGTTTTAGTCAACATTTGGAAACTAAGATGCGAAAACATTATGTGAGATCCCTATAGATATTTCTAAGGAATGTCTAGGGATGTCCCTAAGAGTATGTATAAGTATAGATTAGAGTCGTAGAATTATGATAATAATCATGAATAACCTAGTATTAAACCTAATATGTTATATATTGAAAGCACTCCCCTTTATTATGTTATTTTCCTAGCATGATTTTCGCCTCTCACACTATTCATTTTGGGGTTTAGAAAATGGATGGAAAAAGGAATATTCATGTTAATGGAGAATATGATGGGCAATGGAATGATATTATTCATGAGAATCCAAATGAAATGAGATTTGGAAGGTGAAACATCTTTGCTATTCATAATCAGAAATCTCATAATATGATCAATAATATTATCTTGGGTACGTTTCCGGACTCTTTTAATAAGATAAAGATGGAGTTTCATGATCATCATAGAGGAAATAAAGTTAAATTTCCCTCAAGTAAATCATGTGGGAAGAGGCAACAAGGGGAAAATTTCAAAGGAACTGGAAGATGATTTGGGTGTGGAAAAGAAGTACACAAATCCAGTACTTGCAAAAGAAAAGGATCAGTTAACACCATAGACAAGGATAATGGTATTTCTACGACATCAACAATGATTAAATGTTTTAAATGTGGAATTTTTGGGCATTGTGAAAACCAATTCACTAAGGGAAAAATCTATTGAAGAGAATCAACATGGTCGTATGAGTAGTTTTTAATTTGATGATGATGATTAAACTACAAATGATATATGAGATGAAATAAGTGTTGAGGAATAAATTGATGAAGCCCGGTCAATGGTTTATGAAGGTAGTGGAATGATTGTATGTTTAGCATGAGTTATGTTAATGGTACTATGGAATAAAGAAACATTTATTAATTGATACACTATTGTTTTTCATAAAGTATTCGAAAGTATATATTGAGTGGTACTGATAACCATTAAAGTTTATTCAAATATTTTTGGGAAGAAGATGATATGCACATAAGGAATGGATGAAGAGAAAATAATATTTTGGATATTATTAAAGTTATCATGACTGATATAGGATAAAGTGATATCATGGTTTGAGTATATAGAAATTTTGGGATTTTGGTATGTGGAAAGAGTTAACTTTTGACAGCGTTCATATTTTTACTAAGGTTCAATTGGTATTCATTTTTCAAGAGAATACATGATTAAGGAATTCAATTTTTTGGAATGTGACCAACAAGATATATCTAATGATATATGGGGGATAAATGATGGTATTCATAGGCTTTGTATATGAACTATCTAATGGTCATTTTCTGTATACTATGAGATTGGACAGAAGTATTTCCGATAAGCCTAAAGGTTGGAATTCATTAAGTTGGACATAAGAGAGTATTGTTTAAGGCTAGAAATTTTTGATATTATTTATAAAATTTTGTAACAGTATAGTTTTATAAAAAGGACAACCGATAAGATTGGTGACAACCCGTCACATCAGACAAGGATGTGGGAATCGAACCCATAACCAAAGGGTGACATGCTTTTATTGCCTACCACTGGCCTACAGAAAGTCCCTGGTTAGTAGAAATTAGTTTTATTTTATTAAGAAGTATGATAGTGGAAGTATAAGTCCATTTTTGGAATCATATAAAGTTAATCTCAGCATAAGATGAAGTTATGTATTAAACTTTTTCTAACATTATGTTTGAGACAGATGGAATGACCTATCATTCTATTGCATGATCTGATAACACTTCACAGAAGACAAATTCAACATCATTTCTTTAAGAGATGAAGTGGAAATTTTTCAAGGTACAAACAACATTGAGATTGTACCAAAATAAAGTAAGTATTTATTTTAATTATTAAACATTATGGAAATGATCTTGAAAACCAAAATGTTTGTCCTAGTACCCTCATATTCGACAAATCAGATGGTTCCTTAGATCATCAAAAATTTATGGCTTTGTGATTATTGGGTTTTTTATAGCCATGTCCTCTACCACTCTTCATCAGAAGTTGATGGTTATATTTCTCTTCCATATCCATATTTTCACCTATGTTCTCATTTGTGGAAACCCAATTCTGAGTTAATTTGGGTAACTGTTATGTTTGATACTTCACTTTTTAATATTAAGTTTTAGTATTCATTTTTACGATGTGGTTTTCTATGAATGAAACTTTCACGTCGTAAACGATTTATAACCCCAACAAATTTCGAGGGCAAAAGTAATTTTAAGGGGGTAGAATGTAACAACCCGAGATTTTATGAGATATATTATCTTTTAATTTCATTGATGTCTTCTACTATACACTGCACCAAGATCAGCTTGTACTATACGCAACACTGTATTAGCTTGCAGAATACACAACACTATTATTGGCTTGTGTTACACACAATTTCAAGTATGTTATGTGGAAAGTATTCTACGTAACATTGAGTATAGATTCTATTTATTGTATAAATGAAATAAGTTTTTATTATGATATATGAAACACCAAACGGAGCTTGCACTACACGCATCCCTGACTTGACTTTCATTACATGCAATCATGACCTTCCTCGATAGCGTGTGTAGTACACAATACTGGGTTTCACTAAACAACGATATATTGTAATAATATTTTTATAAACTAGCCGTTATGAATTTTAGTAAATGAATTTTGAAATTTATGAAATTATAATTTATCTTAAACATTTTATAGAAAATGGTATGAGAACCAAATATATTTTTCAGGTAAAATGAGTATTTTTCCAAAAATGTTTTTTTGCCGCATTTTGATGGCGCACCAACATTAAATATAGTTTTTGACATTTTTATAAGTTCAATTTGACAATATAAAATTCTTCTTTGGAATCAGGAAATACAAATTTACTTTAGATATAATTTTGATATTTTTCGGATATGTTTTTTTGATGAATAGTAAAACTGCGCTAAATTTTAATTAAAAACAACTTTTTTCATCAAGATAATTTATATGGTTAAATTATAATATTTAAAGGTTTTAAAGTATAAATAGAATATATTTTTACCATTTATTATAATCCATTTCATTTCCATTAATTTTATATTGAATTCATAGATATAAACATTTCAATCTTTGACAATGTTTTAACTTTTAAAACCCATTTTCTTAACAACTGGATTAATTTTAAATTAATTACTGCAACTTCTGCACTTTGAATTTTGAAAAATGAATTCCATATTTGGATTTAGTGTTTCCAAATTATGTTATTAGGATACTATTATTGTTTAGTGACATTATGAATTGTAACTATGGTAATTTTTATTTACTATAGTTAAAGGTAAATCGGGTAATTAAGGGTAACAATAAGATTATAAAATTACGCTAACACCTACCAAAATTCTATCGGATGATTAAAAGTTGACCCATATTCCCTAATGGTAATAATAGATTCATTTCATGGACTATTAACAATGAAAATGATATAATTATAATTAAAACCAAAGAAAGTGACAACATGCCACTCTTTTATATCTTATAAGTGTAATAATTTTAATTTAGTGATACAATTCATAAAACATCAAACATGAATATTCTACAAAAATATAATAAAATTATCTACATCATGTGAATTTATTTTGAATTTTTAGGGATTAAATAATTATCATTATTGATTACACAATAGTGATGTTGAAATTATTTTATTGATTCAAATATCAAATAAATAGTTTTAAAAATATTAAAATAAATATTATATAAACTATTTAATGTGATACATGAATTTTATGGAAGTATATAACATAATAGGAATCTATTAAATATTTTGTTACAAATATTCCCTCTTTGTAGATTTTATTTAAATTCAAATAAACGAATAGTGTTAAAATTTACACTATTGTTATTTTATAAAAATTATATATTATAAAATTGTTTAAGAATCACATAAATATTTAAAAATTATAAATTTAACTTTATATGGTACATAATTTCATTAATTAATAAATTATGTAAAATTAACAACACATAAGTAATTATTTATAACAATTTTAAATTTAGAATATTATTGCTACAAATACAATTAAATCAATTAAATATGGATAAATCAATTTGATAAGGTTTAAAATAAATTCATAACATGTCTAAATATTATTGGTTGAGTGGATTACAACCATATTTCATTTAATATCATAAATGAGTCATTTTATGATGTTTTTATGTGGTGTTGGAATTTATTATAAATTAATATTTATTATGTTTCCAAAGGTGCCCCTCTCCTCCCTTATAAAAGTGATCCTCCTCCCTCTCCTCCAAACATAATTTGGATCCTTAAAGCACAGAAAACCCCAGCCCATTTATCTTATCCAAATCTCTAGTTATATCATAGAGGTTATGGTCTTCTCAAAAGGCCAACTCTAGTGCCCTAAGAGAAAGTTTAAAAGAGGCACGTCGAGGAAGAGGTAATATCTTCTGCCGATTCTTTCAAGTTTCTTTCTTCTTATACTTCCTCTTATTTATTTTTTTCATTAAAAAGTAATTAAATTATTTTCACTCATATAATGATATTTTATTTTAAATATGAAACAAAACTATCTCATCTTCTATCTATCATACGGAAAATGAAATCACAGCGCGTACGTACGTACGGAATACTGTCTACATGTCGTGGTTTAATCTGTTTTTCCACCACCGCCTTACATGGATGGGTATAATGGTGTAAAAAATATATATATTTGTTTATTATAACTTCATACTGATTCTGAGATATTAAATCATCCACTCCAATTCCATTCAATAATTATGGGAATGATATCATCTGTCATGCGTACGTACGGATTACCGTCTCCACGACGTGATGAGATACATTCTCCATGTTAACCATTCAAGAATGATTATAAAGTATATATAATAAATAATCATGAAAGATATGACTTAATAATAATACTATATTTATGTACTTATATGTTTCATTTACTTAATTCCATTTAATTAAATAAGGAAACAAATACAGTGTTCATGCGTACGTACAACCTACCGTCTCCATGAACAGTGTATTTCGTTCTATTTATTGATATAACATATATATTTATATACTGAATATATATGTTATATTTAAAACATGTTTTACATTATGGAATTATGTAAATCATGATATAAGTAATAATATCAAGAACAACAAGTCAAAACACGTACGATAAATGAAACGATTTCACCCAAAATGTTGCATTAACATGTAATTGACAAAAGAACGAGTAATATAATGTAATATGTGAATGATATATGATATCATAAATATTATTATGGTTCTGTTACAAGTTAATAATATGTTTAAAACCACTATACAAGAGTTTTGGACACGTACGGAAGAAATTCGACCTAAGGTAAGGGATAATTATTCCAATCTCATTATAGTCCTTGATTGTTTATTCGTAAGTATTTACGAGGGTTATATTTTTCATCCGTGTCCATAAAAATGTTTTCATAAAGTGTTTAATATTATTACAAGTATGTTTAAAGTCATTTTTACACCTATTGACTTTTACTTTGTGTTATGGAAGGAATCATGCTTTTGTTTACCATATGTGGTACTTTTTTACTTTTCCGTTAAAAGTATGAGGATAATGTTTTTTTTATCTTGTAAGGCATGAACCGATTTTTATGATTTATAATGCCTTTTTTATTGAAGCTTACTCTACAATATTTCATAAATATTTTCTAAAAACCCTTTTCTTTTAAAATTCCATTCCATTTTGTGAAATAAAATGATTTTGAAGAAGATAGGTTATTTTCCTCACGAATTCATTTCAAGTGTTTTCTCAAAATCATTTTCCATATAAGATGACATTATTTCATATGTATATGTTTCAAGTATAATGTCTCTGTTATTTACATTGTTTCAATTTTATTATGATGAAATGATATCCATTTGTTTTCTATGGATTATGTTGTGATGAGATGATGTTTATTAAACCCATTTTATTCTTTGGTTTATGACGAATGATTAATGTTTATGTTGTTGCACACATATGAATTATTTCATTATGAGATGGGTGGGACCTATATCTCCATCCAATGCATTGGATAAATATTTATATCTCATGATATTGACATGGCTAGAACAACAAGTTAATCTGGTTCAGTGATACAGGACTGGAACAAGGAGTGAACTCGATTCAGTGAGGGAACTTTCCACTATGATGGCCTTAGAGCAATTCCATGGTTAATATGGAAATCATATCATGTTCTTAATGGTTTTCCAAAATTACATGTTTTATTCCCCATGTTATTTTATCAAGATAAATGTTCTTCTTTGATCTATGCCTTATGTACTTCCATGATTTATGTCATTACTCATGATTTTGATGTTTTATGTTCATGTACTTATGTTCAAATGTATAGGGATTGTTTTATGTTCTCCATGTTTACCCTTATTGAGCATTTGAGATCACCCCTTTTAATGTTTTCTTTTCCCTTGGATACAATGAAAGGTTTTAGGTATGAAAACCAAAGGGGAATATCATTATGGGAGATGTTGAAGATCTATCACCATGATTAGAAAATTATCTTCCAAGCTTCCAAGGACACTAAACTAATACGGTCTTTGGGCATCCGTTTTTTCCTATATCAAGTATTCCGAAAAAGTATTGTAATTCATATGTACGTCAATATTTGGGTATCTATAGTTTCCTTCCAGCTTTCACTTGTTGACAACCAATACATATTGACAAAAAATCAGCATTCTCTCTCTACATATTGTCCCACAAAAAATGTTCCTTAAAATCACTATACATTTTGGTTATACTAGGGTGTATAGAAAAACAGGAGCTTTGATTATCATTCATCTATTCTTGTTTTAGATCAGGTATATCAGGAATACAACGTCTCTTCCCAAATTTCAAAATTTATTCTTCATACACAATGTCACTCAACCTCCCATCATTCACAGCTTTAATCTTCTCTTGAAACTCTTCGTCACCGATCTAAGAACTCATTATCCTTTCTAGTAAATATAGTTTGGAAACCATTTGAAAAACTATATATGTTTTAACTTCCATGGTGTTTCCAATATCCATCTTTACTATATCCATATATATAGGATCCTTTTCAACTCTCGTCTTGTTCAAAACTCCATGAACCTTCTACTTAATGCATCTTCCACCTTATTTGCCTTCCTCGGGTGGTAGTGTTAGTGAAATCTTAATCCTTGAGTAGTTCAAGACATTTCCTTTGCCTCATGTTGAATCCTTTTTGTGAGAAAATATACTTCAAACTCTTGTGATCGGTATATATCTCACATTTTTCACCATAGAGATAGTGTCTCCAAATCTTTAAAGAAAATATTACAACTACTAAATCAAGATCATGAGTATTATAGTTTTTCTCATCAATTTTTCATTGTCCTGATGCATACGAAATAACCATATCATTCTACAAAATGACACAACCAATTCCTTTCATTGAAGCATCACTATAAATAACAATGTCATCATTCGCTGATGGTAAATTTAATATAGGAGCATTGAAACTTTTTTGACCAAACAAATTTAACCCCTTTACATGTGAGCTTGGTTAATGGGTTAGCCAATCGAGAAAAATTCTAAAAAAATGCCAATAATAACCTTATAAACCAATAAAATTGTGTACATCAGTTGTACTTGTCGGTGCTAGCCATTATTGGATTTCCTTGGTCTTTGAAGGATCAATGGATATTCCACCCTTAGAGACAATATGGACAAGAAAAGAAATCTCTTGAAGCTAGAATTCACAATTGCTAAACTTCCCATATAATTCATGTCTTCTATGAGTCTTAAGGGTAATGCGCATATGATTTTCATGATCATCATAGCTTTTGGAGTATACTATGATATCATCAATAAATACCACTACAAATCATCAAGATTTTCCTTGAAAACTCTATTCATTAGATCCACGAAAACAGAGGGTGCATTAGTCAATCCAAAAGGCATTACTGTAAACTCGTAATTCCCATACCTAGTTAGAAATGATGTTTTGGAATGTCTTCCTTCTTCACACACAACAGATGATATACATATCGAAGGTCAATCTTTGAAAAGAATTGAGCTCTATGATATTGGTCGAATAAATCATCAATGAGAGGTAGGGGATACTTGTTATTTATTGTTATAGCATTGATCCCCCTGTAGACAATGCATAACCTCATATATCCAAATTTCATCTTAACAAAAAAGACAGGGGCTCCCCATGGAGAAAAACTACAGAAAATAAATCCCTTATTACTCAATTCCTCTAGTTATTTCATTTGTTCCACTAATTCCACATTGTACATTCTATAAGGGGTCTTCGACATGGGCCTTGAACCAGGAATTAAATTAATGGAAAAATCAATTTCTCTTTCTGGAGGATTTCCAGGTATATCTTATGGAAATATATCAACATTTTCATTCACAATAGGTACATCCTATAATTGAACATTCCTTTCCTCAACCACAGTTGTTTCATTATCTTCCTCCCCAATAATTGAATTTAGTTGAGCTAATAGGGGTGGATCAAGATAAGAATTAGGTGGTGATGATTCTTCTCTACAGATAAGGTGTTCTCTATCATCATAATCAAAAATCATAACATCCTTCTTCTTACAATAAATTTTCGCATCATTGTCCGAAAGCCAATCCATACCGTGGATTATATCAAATTCAATCATGGGTATGATGATGATATCAGAAGATAAAGAATATTTATATGCTCTAATGGGGACTGATTGACAATAATTTATTGCTATGATATTTCCCATAAGAGTTTTGATTGAAAACTCCCTTGTTAAATCAAATTGGAAATATCTAATTTTCTTAGAAAACTAGGATGATATTAAGCAATGTGATGACCCAAAATAAAATAAATCATTTTCTAAAGATGATGAAACAATTAAATTACCTACATCTATGTCTTTCGTAGTGTCAAACTTATCAGTAGTGATAAAATAATCTTGACCTTGATCCATTGTACTTTTATGAGGTAAGATCCCCTGACACATAGGATATTCATTCACATAATTCCCTCTTTCTCTACAATCGTAGCATTCAATGTCAACAACCTCTTTCTTCCCCTTGCAATCACGAATTTGGTGTCCTTTTTCACCACTATTGTAACAGACTCCCATTCCCTTCATGAAAGTACAATGGTGTTTCTTCCCACATTTACTGCATGATGGATATTCAAATTTTCCCTTGTTCCCCTTCTTTCCATTTCGAGAGTGTTCAGAATACCTCTTTTTCTCTTTCTTTGATTTAATTTTGTAAGACTTAGAGAATTATTTTTCTATCTTGATAGCACATGAGAAAATTTCTTCATATGATGAGAAGGATTATGAGACTAATAATCGATGGAGAAATGTATTTATCCCATCAAGGAAATGATCAATATTACTTCTTAAGTTACTTATATAATCTTCTACATGCCTCTATAACCTTGTAAAGTTAGCTTCATACTTTGCGACATTCTCATCCTCCTTTTCCCTTAGACTAAAAAATTGCCTTTTCATATCTTCTCGATGGTCACGAGGAAAATAATTTTCTTAGAAAATCTCTTTGAACTCCCTCCATTCCATATTCGATACCTCATCATCTTCCTTTGTGTTTTGAATCAATGAACACCATTGATCAACATCTCTTGTGAGGGGGTAAACATCCATCACAACTTTTCCCCTTTCACTACTCCCCAAGGCATGGAATATTTTCCATTAGGAATTTATCAATTTCTCAGCTACTAGTGGATTTTCACCCCCATTGAATGTTGGTGGTTTCTTCATAATTAAGCGATCAAACAATGATCCTCCCTATTGCAGATCAGGGTGATCTATGTGGGTAAGGTTATTATTCATAACATGATTAAGTTGTCCGAGTCTGGAGATTAGCTGATCAGCACCAATGGCATCACCAGCTCCACTATAATTATCTTTAGTAGGAGGCAATCCCTACATAGAGTGCGTTCATTGATATGGTTTCCATTTCTTCCACTAGGTGCCATTTCTAAACAATTACATAAAATATATTAGTTTATGGATAGAAATACATAATTCCAAACTAGTAAAACACATAACATAAATTGAACAGTTTATGGATATAATCCATAATCATAAAAAATGTTTTCTTTGAGGATGTATATACTCATAAACCATTTATAATTGTCTATAAAGAAAATGACAATTATCCTAAGAATATCCCCTAGGAGTTTGATAACCAAGAGTGCAGTAATGCCTATTATCATGCACCAGTTCCCATTCTAGTCTAGGTCAAAGTGGTGTTTTCAGGTTTTACCCCTCATTAAATTTGTGCCAAAGCTGTCTCTACCTGCTCGTATCTAGAAAAGGATGTGTTTCATGGAAAACACACAAAATCTATCAAATGAAAAAATTAAAGGAAGGTCTTCTATAATAATCCTCAAAGTCTATCATAGGGTAATCTTCTCTAATAAGAGTTTATCTAAATCTAGATTCCAGGGTTTGTACTAAACATCCTCTGATACCAACTGTAACACCCCGACACCAGAAGCCCAGAGTCAGTGCATTATTAAGTATCATTGGCATGATCACAAAAGATCACGTCTCAAAATTTCAATTAGTTTAGTATCGTTGGAATTACTAGATACATTCATAAGGATTACATTACATTATAAATTGGAAAACTGATGCAAAATTGTTTCCATAGACAACACTGAGATCCCAATGACTATCCCTGTAGGTCAATCATAATATTCTTCTTCGCATCCTAGGAAAAATAAAACATAGAAATGGGTGAGCTCAGATGCTCTGTAAGGATATCAATATAGCGGAAACGTTCATTAATAAGCATAATCATTTAAGGAAATGTATGAGACTAAAACAAAAGCCTTTTAAACCAGAACTTCAGCATAATATGGAAAAGATAAAAATAAAATAATTCCATTTACTTATTCACATGTATATTCTACTTGTCTAATAATAACATGTAATATCAATTGCCACTTTCATAATGATGGAATGCATAATGCCAGACTTTCATAATCACATAGTCAAGGCCTTGTGCCAAGACTTCAAATAAGATTTATTAAGGCCTTGTTTCAAGAAATTAGTTGGTCTCATGAGACCAACCAATGCATCGAGGAGCTATAGCGGGCTCCACTCATCACTTACCATGTCCAATGCATTCCTCATATGAAAAGGTTTAAACATAACATAAACATTCATATTAAATGTAGTATACGAAATGTCAGTACTTTATCCATAAACCATGAATGGTGAAAAAAGAACACATCCACAGTGAACCATATCACAAAACATTCAATACCATATGATGTTTTTGTATCATAACAAATCGACTTTAAATAAGCTTAAAATCAATCAAATATGTTGACCCAGATGAAATCAAAGCCTTTTTATAGAACTATCTCTTTCTATTTTCAATGTTTTTAAAATTAATATAATTATAAAAGAAAACATTTACTTTGTAAATATTCTTATAAGCCTGTAAGGGAATATTTCATGTTGTTATACCAGTGTAAAATATCCACACCTGCCATATAAGTTAAAAAAACATTCTTACATTAAATTTGTTGAAAAGGACAAAAGTAGCTTGTCTGGAAAACAACGGAAGGAATACATTCAAAACTTATATGATCAAATATGGTTATAAATTAATTTAACACATTGTCTAGTATATTGTAAAAATTATTTTAAATACATTTTTTAGAAGTATGGTTGAGGATGATAAAGAGGTCCTAGTAGATAATTATGTATAAACAACCTCAGATAATGAAGAGATTGTGAAATTAACCATTATCATGTAATTTTCCTTGGGAGAGGGTAGGTTAGGAACATGTATAATGGTTAAATAATTGTTATTAAATTATAAAAGAATCATATAAATTAATATGATATCATATATGATCTTTTGACATTGCTTTGTTAATAATATCTTAGAATTATCGTTGTTTGGGGTGTTAACGGATTCGTTTTCCATTTTATTACTTGTTATGTGAGTCATATTTTTTATGGATGGGATGTATCATATTAATATACAAGATTATATCAGGAGTTTATACATTATTTTTATTCATCTAATGAAAATTAGTTATTAATTGATACGATGAGAAATGAATCTCATCGCGTTCGTGGAGATGGTAATCTGTACGTACGTACGAGTGACAATATCATTCTTTGGATATTAAAATAATATATAATTTGATGGTATATCATATATAAAAAATAATTATCATGTTATATTTATTATTTAAATCAATTACACATCATTATTATACCTATCGAAATAATAATGTATTGAATAACAATTACTCCACGACGTGGAAACGGTAAGCCGTACGTACGCACGTATGGTGACATGTCATTCAAAGATGGATAGAATAAGAAATTTGGTTGTACAATATTTATAATAACATCATAGGATATAGAAGATACTAGAGTTATTATTTTATAATGGAAACAACAAAGAGAAAGGAAGTGGAAGAACAAAGGAACATGAAAGAGGTGATGAAATATTTACCTCTTCTTTAGGTTGTTTTTATTGATTTGATCAAAAGGGCTCCGTAGGTTGGATTTATTACTAATATAAGGCCTCTAGGTTGAAGGAAAGATAGTTGGGAGGGTAGATTGGGAGGGGTTGGCTGATCAAAATTGATTTGAAGGTGTGAATTATAGAGAAGGGGGAGTTCCCTTTTATAAGAGGGGTGAGGGGCACCTTAGGGAAAACAAGAAATATTATTTTATAATAAAATCATTTTCGGTTTATTATGGATCCAAAATAGATTATTTAAAATATAATTTATGTATGGGTCTAAAACTACTCATCCAATTGGTTTTATATAGGGTTGGGTCAATCTATTATCTTTATCTTTTAGATTTATCTCATATTTAAATAGTTTTACATTTACCATGTCTCTTTGAATTTTTATATTATATGGTTAATAAACATATTATATACATCCAAGAGAACCCCATGAGGTTCATTAATGATTCAAATATAATTAGATAATTATTTTTGATTAACTGTAGATTTTTTGGAATAGAATATCAATTAATAATATAATTTTTTTTAAACTCGTTTATGTCTATTTTGACACTATTTGGTAATTTTTTTGCTAAATTCATTACAACATTATTACATTGAAAACAATTCATCTAAAAAACCCTAATATGTCAAAGTAACCTATAAAATTAGTGTAATTCATAAAAGTATCAAATTATATTTATTTGGATATTTATAATATCAATTATTTTAGTATTTCATTAATTAGGTAATTACTTTTTCATCATTATGTCATAAATAAATTAAATTATTTAATGTCTAAAAAATATAAATAAAATACCATTATGTAGGAAATATTATTATATTTCAAATGAAAATTTATAGTCGAATTTATATTATTTATAAATATATATTAACAATGGTTTAGTTTTTAAACTTTGATTTTAACTCTTTTAACTCTTCTTTAAATAAAATAATAATAATTGTCCTAATCTAATCCAAGTGGACCTAAGGGATAATATTTTATTCCTAAAATTGTTTTTGGTATAATTAAACTTATCCAATAAAATTATGACATGTGTTATGTAATAATAATTTCATTTTTTCCCTTAAATACCATATTTACTTTTAACCATGGTAAATAAAAGTAAAAAAGTTACTATTCAACAAAAATTATTTTTATTTTATTGAACCAAATATTTCTTACTGATATCAATCTTGAATTATATAATTTTTAAATTCCACTCAGAGAAGTGGTAAAATTATGTTGTATGTGAATTTGAAAATTCTATTAGGAGGTGGGTAAAAGATAATAAAAAGTTCAATAAAATTTTTATATATCTATAATTATTGTAAATTGACTCCAATGAATTACATTGAACATATATAGGTATTATGTATCTATTTTTACTTAAAAAAATTTAAATAAAATAAATAATTATTTAAATAAAAATTCTGTTTTAAACTATAACTTAGTGTTTTTCACTATTCATCAAAAATTGAATGTTCAGAAAAATACCAAAAATTCACCCTAAGATAATTTCAATATTCTAAATCCAAAAATGAAGTCCATTTGGAATTATAAAATTTTTACAATTTCAAAAAATGGGTATTACTATTTATAAAGGCTAGTTTGATTGGTTGGGGTGTGTTAGAACTCGAAGTTGCGTAGAACACACACTACTATATTATTCAAAGAGAATAATACTATGGAATCTTGGGGCGTTACAGTATAACATTACACTCACCAGGTTTAACATCTTGACCATGGTGCACCTATTTCTTCTCAGTATTCCTCCACGAAGACTATCAGCTAGAGTTTCGGGAGTTGTATGCACTGATAGCCCACCAAGCGATGAGGCCTCGGTGCAGGGCCCTTTTCCTGCGGAGCCACCAACAGTACCACTCCATGTGGGGCCCCCTATACCACGAGCCCTAGAAATAGATGGTCCATGCTTCTTGAGCATGTTTCATGAGTTCCAGCACGAGAGGCAACCTAGGTTCTTGAGAGAGACAGACCCGCAGGCGGCTGAGGATTGACAGGAGGCTGTGGAGAGAGACTTTCGACTCGTAGGGACACCTGCCGATCTCATGGTGATCCTTGTCTCCCGCCTTCTACATGATGCAGCAGGCAGATGGTGGAGCTTGATGCTTTAGGTCCAAGATAAGGTGACGCTTCTCTGGGCAGTCTTTGAGAGCCTCTTTTCGGCAGAGTTTTTCGCATCGAATCTTCGCACAGTGTGCATACCGTAGCATCTTCATATATAGTAGGGAAACATGAAAATAGATATGTATTCAGCGAGGTTCCCTGACCTCTCACGTTACTCAACCGATATGGTGCAGGACTCATTATTCATGGCCCATACCATCGACCAGGGACTTAGGTGGGAGATCAGGGCTTCAATTATCTCACTCAGCATCCAGACGCAAGCAAGGGTGTTTGAGAGAGCCCTCTTAGTAGAGATTTTTTCTGATGAGTAGTCACCAACAATGAGACCCACTACCAGTTGTCGAGTAGTGAAGTTTTTTGAAGCTGGCAGCAGACAGACGTCATAAAGGTTCAGGAGGACCGAACCAATAGGTGGATGACCACATTACTCAGGATCGGATGTGCGCAGCACATGAAGTGAATCTTGACATTCCAGGAGTGGGCAGTGTTATGCATGCAGTGGGCAGGGTCACATGGCTTGTGACTGTCCGACCAGTCGTACCGATGATCAGAAGACTGTCAAAGGACCACCTCGGTAGAGACAGAGATTCGACCGAGGAGGTTTGCTGGGAGCAGGCAGATGTTCATAGGAGATGGTCATGCAGCTGGTGGGGGGTGATGATTTGAGGTTTTTTCACCACCACCACCAGGAGGTCCACCCCAACCGCATACAGTAGGTGGACAAGGGAGAGCTCAACACCAGTCAGCTGAGGCTTATGATCATGGTGCATCGGAGATGATTCGAGGTACAATCTATGTCTAATCCCCAATATTTTTAGTTCATATAGACATGGGTGCCAACCATTCATTCCTTTCCACTGCCCTTGTTCGGAGCTCGAAGATTCCGACAGAACTGTTTCCTCTATCCTTACAGCTATAGATTCCTACATAAGCAGATTGGACTATTACACATGGGTTCCGGCAGTGTGAGCATACTCTAGGGGGCAAGAGATTTTTCTCAAATCATCTAGTAGCGTCCTTGAGGCCTTATGAAATCATCTTGGGTATAGACTGGTTATCTATAGTCCATGCTCAGATTGACTGTATTTGGTGCAAGGTGTGGTGTGTCCACACGGATGGGAGCAGGTTTATCTTCACCAGGGAGAAGGGAGCCTTTGTAGTGTAGGATAGAGTTACCCGGAGGAGAGTGCAACCGATCACTCATCAGTTGGCTAGCCTTACCCACAGAGCTTTTGATGTAGTGTTCGAGCTATCCTATAGTGGTGGACTAGTATTCAGTTGTTTTCCCCGATGATGTTCTATGTATACCTCCTCGCATAGAGGTGTACTTTATATTTACTTTTACCCCGAGATGACACTAATTTCTACACTAGCATATCAGTTGTCTCCCACAGATCTTCATGAGCTGCTGGTACAGTTAGAGGACTTGAAGGGGAAGGGATTCATCCGACCCAGTGTTTCTCCTTTGGCAGCCCCGATTCTGTTTTCCAAGAAGGCAGATGGGAGATTGAGGATTTTTTGTTGATTATCAGCGCCTGAACTTGGTGACCGCGAAGAACAAGTACACACTCCCAAGGATTGATTACCTCTTTGATCAGCTGAAAGGATCATGGTGGTCCTCGAAGATAGATCTCAGATAAGGTTATCACCATCTCAAATTGTGAGACGAGGATGTACAGTAGATGGCCATTAGATTTCGGTATGGCCATTACATGATCTTTTTTATTCCATTCGGTGTGGCCAAAGCTCTAGCAGTGTTCATGGGACTCATGAACATGATCTTTCAGCTATTCCTTGATCACATTGTAATTTTCTACATCAACGACATTCTAATCAAATTGACTAATGTGGAGGAGAATTCCCATCACTTGCAGGTAGTACTGGACAAACTCTGAGAGCACCAGCTTTATGGTAATCTCTCGAAGTGATAATTCTGGATCCATGAGGTTCACTTTCTGGGACATGCCATATCAGAGGCTGTAGTTGAAGTAGATCCAGCAAAGAATGAGGTGGTACATTCTTAGGAGCCACCCAGGAGTGTGAAAAAGGTACGAAGTTTCCAGGGTTTGGTTGGATATTACTAGACATTTGTGCCAGACTTCTCCAGAGTTGAATTACCACTATCAGCCTTGATGAAAAAGGTACAACACATCATTTGGTCGGAGAAATTCCATTGGAGTTTTTTGGAGCTGAGGTAGAGGCTGACTAGTGCCCCCATATTGAGGCTTCCATAGGAAGGCGTATGGTACGTAGTCTACTGTGACACATCAAGGATTGGGCTCGGATGTGTCCTAATGTAGGATTGTTCAGTGATTGCATATGGTTCTCAATAGCTAAGAAAACACGAGAAGAACTACGCTACCCATGACCTGTAGTTAGCAGCAGCGGTCTTCACCTTGAAAATTTGGCGACACTATCTGATGGGAGAGCGTTTTTTAAGTGTATTATGATCATAAGACTATCAGGTATATCTTCTCTCAGAGGGAACTGAACCTGAGACAACGATGTTGGATTGAGTTCCACTAGGACTATGACTTTGAGATAGTCTATACTTTGGGAAGAGAAACATTATAGCAGATGCACTCAACAGGAGGTCTGGTACACATCTGATATGTGAGGAGATGGAACAGCTAGCCACTTTACAAATATCCTATATGGATAGAGACAGATCATCCTTTATATCATATTTTATATTCACTCCCACACTTCTTCAACGAGTCAAGGAGGCACAATGTGGGGACGCTGACTATGAGGCTCGACATGCGTAGATATCCACATGACATGCACCTGATGGATTTTCTGAAGGTGGGGAGCATGTCGTCCACTTCATAGGACATACCATGGTACCAGTGTCACTTGAAGTGGACGTTTTGAGAGTGTTTCACACTTCCCCTCTAGCGGTACATCTAGTAGTGGAAAAGATTTACCATGATCTCTAATGATGGGACTAGTGGCCTGGAATGAAGAAAACAGTGTTCGAGATTGGTTCTCGTTGCATCACATGTCAGCAAATGAAGGCGGAGCTTCATGTACCAGTAGGCTTGGTTTAGACATTAGAGGTCCATGAGTGGAATTCTGATGGTATATCCATGGACTTTGGGACAGGACATCCCCGTACATACAAGGGACATAACTCTATCTGGGTGATCATCAACCGACTCACCATGTTGGCCCACTTCCTACTGATCAGAGAGTAGGGTTTATTAGAGAGTTTGGGACGCCTCTATGTGAAAGTGATTGTGTAGTTACATGGAGTACCTTCAACGAGTGTCTCTAATCATGATGTACATTTTAATTCCCAGCTATGGTAGGGGTGACAGGAGGATTTTGGGACACATCTTCATTTGAGCGCTACCTTCCATCATCAGACGGATGGTCAGACTGAGTAGACCATTCAGACACTTGTTGAAATGCTGCGTTCTTGTGTCCTCGACTTCGGTCATAGTTGGAGGATCACTAACATTTGTTGGTGTTTTCATACAACAACAAATATCACTCCACCATTGGTTTGGCACCTTTTGAGGTGTTGTACGGGGAAACCTTGCAGATCACATTTGTGCTGGATTGACCCATGTGTGTCAGCACTGGTCCAACCAGTAATGGTACAGGCTACCACAGAGAAGGTGCAGATCATCCAAGAGTAGATGAAGACAGAACATAGTAGGTAGAAGTCATATTATGAAAAGAAACAGATGCCTCTGGAGTTTGAGGACGGCGACCACATCTTTCTTCATGTCTCACACCGAAGAGGTCTACGAAGATTTGGTCGAGGCAGCATGTTCTCTCCAAGGTTCATCAGACCTTTTCATGTCCTCATGAAAGTTGGAAAGGCGGCATATTTCTTAGCTCTTTCACCTCAGTTTAATTGGGTGCATGATGTATTCCACGTATCCTACATGAGGAGATACGTGAACGACCCTTCTCAATTCATCGACCATGGAGAGTGGGATGTCGACGATGGGGAGAATTTTACAGAGGTTCTATTAGAGATTGAGGACCGAAAATAGAGGGTCCTTCATGGAAAGTTGATACTTCTAGTGCACGTTCGCTGGCAGCATGAGAACCTCCAAGAGGGCACATGGAAGCGGGAGGCTCAGATGCATGCTCAGTACCCCCCACTTGATTACCTAGTTTGAGTTGTTGTTTAAAGGGATGTAAAGACCTGAGGTGGGGAGAATGTAAAGACCCGTAATTTTCAAGTATTTTTTGAAATAAATGAGAATTTTAAGAGACTGCATAAATTGAGGGTGTGTGATTCTGAGGCCTAGAGTGTCCGGAATGATTTTCTGAACTTTGTTTTGTGTACGTTCAAAAAAATTGCAAGCATGTTTTTATAACTCTTAAACAAGCACTCAGAATTGAAATCTGAGGGAACAGTTGAACACACAATTCTAGTATTCTTTTTATGAGACTTTCACCACGACGACAGTTAGTTGAGGGTGACAGTTATTTTTTGGGGTTTTCGTGGAAATAATAAAATAAAATAAACACAATTTTTATTTTATTTAGTTGTAACCACCCTCTATGTGGAAGTTGGTAGGGGGGACCACCAAACCGTAACTGCCCATGACAGGTTTTGGTAGGGGGGACCACCAGAACCTAACCTCCCATAAGAGGTTATGGTGGTGGGGACCACCTGGGATTAAACCCACATGAAACCCCCCTTTAATATCGAGAAAAACCTCAAATCCCTCATAAATGTTGTAAAACCTATCACCCCCTCCAGTAATGTTGAGGAGCCTCTTGACTTCATTCACATTAATTATGTCAACACACATACCTTTAATATGTCAACCCTCCACTTTAAATTATTGATCCAACACATGAATTAATTAATTAATATTTTTTAAATAATATGCCAATGACTTTATTGATATTAAAATCTATTAATTTGGGATACCTATTCATTTGTTGGAAAAGGAGGGTTGGGAGAATTTGGGAGAATGCTTCCTCCATGAAAAAAACTTTCTCCACAGTGATTGCTGATAAAGAATGTCTTCATCTATGATGAACCGACGAACAAGCCCAGGAATGGAGGTGTGTAGCGGATGAGACGAATGTCGATGACATCACCTTCTTCCTCACGCCAAAGTCATCAAGGGAACGATGTAGGGGTTTATTCAAAAATGTTCATCACTCTCCACCTACTCCCTTATTTTCTTGTGTTGATTGGGAACAAAAATTGCGGAAAATTATGGTTTCACGTTCATGATTTGTTATTTTTAAACCACTTGATACCACACTAAATGTTGAGGGTTTTGGACAAAAAAACATGTGCTGACCCCTCTATCCTTCTTCTTTGGTGTATTCTTCGAAATGGAGGGAGGCACTGAAGATGATGGAGGGAAATGTACTGCCGACCCGCAGCCTCGCCGCGCCACCCCGGCCGACCCGCAGCCTTGCCGCGTAGCCTATACCGACCCGCAGCCTCCCCGAGTCGCGCGTCCGTCTTCTAAGACACACTGCCATCTGAGTCGAGTCATGCTGTCATCCACCGAGAAGCGCTGCTGAGCCATGATGCGCCACAATCTGGGCCGAGTCGCGCCACCCTCTGCTGAGCCACGCCGTTGAGGTGAACCATGCCACAGTTTGCGGCGAGTCACACCACCATTCGCCGAGCTGTGTCGCCTCCTGAGCCGAGCCTGACCACCGTCCTCCGAGCTGTGCCCTCGTCTGAACCGAGTTGTGCTGCCGTTTACAGAGCTTTGTGGCATTTTAAGTCGAGCCATGCCACCAATCCATGATGCACCGCTACTGAGCCAACTCTTGCTGCCGATCCGAGCCGCTCCACCCTCTTGAACGAGCCACCGCTGATCTGATGCCAGTCCGCCGATACATGGTCTCTAAGTGCTCCTTGCGGATGGTTCATGCCCCTTGCGGACAGTCCGCACCCTTTCACCCAGTCTGCACCCTCACAGACGGTCAGTTCCCTCTTGGCCGGTCCACACCCTCACGCAGGTCCGCGCCCTCGCCGACAGGTTCACCACCTTCGTGGTACCCCTTGGCTGAGCCGCCCTCATGGTACCCTCGCGGCCCTCGTGGGTCGGGCCAGACCTAATGGTCCGGGTAAACCCGAACCGGGTCGGCCCGAGACATGTCGGGATGGGTCAGTCTGATCGGGTAAGACTAGTCTGAGGACCACTACGACCCATTTACCTTCTCTTGGCCTAAACATTATCATCGATCATCCTTTTGAAAAACCATCTGCGGCGCATGAAATATTGGAACAAGAAATTCCCATAGAGTGATACCCTATTGAGTTTTGGATTGATATAGAGAATGGTCGACTTGGATCGATCACGAATCCAACCGTGCCCCAAGACTAAAAGGATAATAACTCACAGACGGAGCGTCCAATTGACGTGTTTTCTATTACGTTGAGACCCCTATTATGTGGTGGAACATTGAGATACTTCTTTGTGGGTCTTCTTGGATGTTGGATTATCGACCACTATCATGTGTGACGAATCCTCCTAGAGGCGAATGATCATTGTGTGGAGACCTTGTGGCTGACTGAGACTTGACGACTACAAGCCGTTTGACTCAGAGTGACTCGACCGGCCCAGTGGGGAGCGCCTTGGTGACACGGTAGACCCACAGTTGGGATTGCATTGGTGACACAGATGATTCATGGTACTTGACAGGAGGAGTGCCTCAGTATTCCTTGAGGGAGAGTGCCTATGTGTGACGCGACATACCCACAGTGGGGAGAGCTTCTATGTGACGTGGCGAACCCATGGTACGTGATAGGATGAGTATCTCAGCCATCCAAGGTTGGTTGGATGCACCTCTGTGGGATGTGGTTGTCCCACAATACTTGATAGAGGAAGAATTCTCTAGCAGTCGAGGTGTTCGATGTTGTGTTCAGAATATTACTTGATACTACCGCTAAAATAAATTCCGATTTGAGTTGAGTCTGAACCTTTATATTTTTTCTCATGATTGAGTTGGGTTACATGTTAACTTAGGTGTATGTATTGGCATATAACTAAGTATGGTATCTAATGATTTAATACTTTGTGTTTATTCTTGATGGATTTTGTGAGACCTAGAGGGTCTAGGGGTCCCTACTGAGTATCATTATACTCACCCCTGCACGGGCTATGCCTCCACTTTATTGTGTTTTGTGCAGATGACAGACAACACTGACTGATGACAAGAGTACCAGGTCTGGATGGAACTAAGAGGTGGACCTTATGATGAGTTGGTACACGGAGGAGACAAAAGGATAAGGAGTGTTGTGGAGGAGATCTGTACCGATCATTCAAGTAGGAACCTCGGAGGGCAACCCATCGGCTGAATTTCCCTTTTCTTCAGTTGTATTATATAACATTTGTACTTGTACTTTTAAGTTGGGCCTGTATTATGGCCCCTTTTAATATCAGTAATCTTTTTTTAGACTATTTTCTTGGTGTTTTTCCAGCTTTGTGCTTTCTTTTGTATGTGTTTACAGGATATAAAGGCGATGCCTTCCCAATTTTAGGGAATTACGCCTTTGGTGCAATTCGCTAGCCCCTGGACTATGGAAGGCAGGCTTGGGGTAGTCACAACACGGGCCCTAGGGGATGGTTCGTGAAATTTTAATTCTAGTATTCCAAATTTACTATGGTTTATGATTGGTATTTTTTGGATAATTTTCTTTTTTAGGAATAGTGTAAAATAATGAATTTTAGGGAAAAAATAACTTTTAATATAAATAATTTATAATTTCAAATTATATATTAATTTTTTTAAAGGTAAAATATATTATGTATAAATATATTAATCCATTTTATGTCATATTATTATTTTTATATTGAATTTATATGAAAAATCATAGTAAACATTTGAAAAATTCACATTAAAAACCCTCTTCATCACCCCATCTATAGGATTAATTTTAAATTAATTTTAGGTACTGATGTGTTTTTAATTTAGAAAAATGGATTCTATATTTGGAATCAAGATGTAATTTTTTTTTAAATTGGACTATTTTATTTTTCGGAAAATATAAATAGTAAAATTAATAATTTTATTACCATAGTTAAGGGTAAATTGGCTAATTAAGAGTAAAAATAATACTATAAATATTAAAAAATTACCATAAAACTGCTGTAATTTTATTTCAATGAGTATTTTTAGATGAAATCATCCATTATTCGATTTCATGACCACTTTTTTCCTCATGGATGATGTAAATCCTCTTATTTTATTTTTTTAAGAATATTTAAACTTGTCACACTAATGTTTTTAATAAGTATAAATTTTTTATTATGTGGGATTAGAGAATATATATTTGGAAATAAATAGTCTATATGAATATAAAATATTTTTATTCATCATGGAAAGTTATTTTTATTTATTTGGTAATAAATTATTACCTTAAAGTCATGCACATGGGTGGTGCAATAAATGTTTTATTAATGGAAATATCAAATAAATGATATAAAAAATATGATAATAAATATAATTTTTGTATAATTAATTTTCACGATTAATTTCATAGGTGAATTAACATGTTAGTTATATATTATATGATTTTTTTGAATGTATGATTTTTAATTGATGTTTTTAAATATAAAATAATGAATAGGGTTGAAATTTCCATTAATTATATTTTAAAATAAATATTATTTTATAAAGTGATATTGTAACATCCGGACCTAGAATACACTCGAACCAGTAGTAATATTGTTCACAACATGACCTCAAGCATATCTACTCATATTCTAATGGCTACCGAATAGCTTCGAGGGTCATTAGATAGTCAGTGGGGAGACTATATCCTCACATTCAGGGTGCACAACAAAAATAAATAACAAACTCCGACAATAGTTGAAGCAGATATCAAACAATAAAAAACTGTATAATAAAATAGACAACACCCGTTTATACAATGCATTAATGTGATGGTGATACATATCCATAAGAAGTTAAAAAATGGAATTCCTTAGATCATAGTACAAAAAATGCAAGAAATAATCAAAATTTCCAAGGGCTATCTCCTTGATCTTCTCAAGATGTTGCTTAGTCTTTTTATCATATCTCCTAGGTAGACATTAATAAACACAAGTAAATTCCACAGTAATGAAAATAATTAAAGTCTACATTGGTACCCAATTTCAATGGAATCCCAAATAGGGTGAGATATATACATCCCAGTAGGTCGGTACGACCGATTGCCTACCTAAATCTAGAAAATGAAATTTATATTTAACTAGTGTGAAGATATATCAATGAAACAAAAAATGGAATAAACCACCAATAATCTATAAATGTTTCAAAAAGGACACCTGGCGATGATACCAGCTTCGGTCTGTATCCCAAAAAAATTATGAATTAAACCATACAAGCATATTTATCAATCATAAATATTTTTCATCACATTATCAGAAATTCTCTTTTTAATAATTATTTATATCTAGGTCTCACATGGTTACCCATAACTCAATACTAACATTAGATCATTCCATAACCTGAAGCATTCCCTTGGTAATACTATAACTTAGTACCTACTTCAACTCGAATTAGAGCTCGAAGTATTCAAGGAGTATGATATCTTAGTACTTTATTTGACTCTTTCCAGAGTTCGAATTATTCTCCTGTGAGGCCATCACTTGGAGTTCATCATTATCTATTCAATTAAACATATTCAACTACTAAACCATTTATATCATCTATTGGGTGTAGATCGCTATTTCTAACACCCCAATTCTCAGCTTGTATACATACATTGAGTGATGAATTCCATGTATAACACCCTGGTCTCAATCATGAACATGCATCATTAGTGTAAAATGTTGTGACTCACACCCAAAAACCTTTATAGATCTATCAATGATATAGAAAATCATGTATAGACTTTATTTAACCATGTATGTATCTCATCACTGATCTATAATGCCATGTCTAGCACCCAATCTACCATCTTCAGTAATTAATTCAAAAATTAATTAATCCAACACTAATAATTAATTCAGAAAATAATTATCCATACTCACTCCCTTACTAATCCAAAGATTATGAAATATAACAAAATCCATTAGTTAAACCCACAATTAACAAATTCTGAAAATCCAGTAACTAATTCCTCAAATAACTAATCTAGTAAAAGAAATCTCAATCTATAATTAATTCTTTCTAATTAATTATCCTATCCAAATCTAAACTTGTCATAATTAATCTCACAATTAATTATCCAAGCCAAATCTGAACTTGTCAGAACTAATCTCCGAATTAATTACCTTAATCAACATTGTGGCACATAATTAACCCATCATTAATTATGTCAAAATTGATAATTACACATCCCATTACAAATACACCAATTATTTATCTATAATAAAACTCAAGCGAAAAAATAATTCATAATTAATTATCCCATTCTAAATCCTATCATTCCATAATTAATTTCCATAATTAATTATCCAAATCATTAATGAAAAAAACCTAAGTTTTCCACTATTAATTTTTAAAAATTATTCTAATCAACATATCATAATTAATCCACTGATTAATTATCTCAATTTTCCAATTCAATATATTCAAATTTATCCTCCGATTAATTATCTATATTCTAATCTAAAAGCACAAAATTAATTCAAAAATTAATTACCTCATATTATCTTACTCAATACTCCTAATTAATCCCCATATTTATTATCTCAATTTCAATTTCAAGGAACACAATTAATTCATAATTTAATTATTTTTACTTATCCATTTAACAATCTCATACATAATCCTCTAATTAATAACCTAAATTACAACCTCATGATATATGATTAATTCACTCATTAATTATCTCAAATTTCCCAATTAATATATAATACTTAATCCTCCGATTAATTATCTCAGTTTATCCCTACCAATATTCACAATTAAGAATTAACCCATGTAGAACAACATGTAAGGGAGGCAATTGAAAATCACCAAACAACAAGCTAAATGAACATAACAATCTAATCACTATATTGTTAGATAGAAGGAAACAAACCATGATTGAGGGGTTTTGTTACAAAAAAAGAATTTGTAATCTAAAAAATCATTCTATACTAATAAACAATTCATTCAGCATTTGAAATCAGAATCATCATCAACCGTAATTAAAAAGATACTTTGTTTTATTATGTAACCAATGTTGAGGACCCTACCTCATGGAATTCTCTGAGAAAATTATTTCGAATTTAAAACTTCATCTACTCACAAACACACGTCAACAATATCCCATGTGCACATCGAATAAATATAAACACCTTAACAACAACAACTTTCTCCCAAGATTAGTGCGGTAGGGACCAATTACCCACAAAGTAATCAACCGCTACTCCATTACACCATAAGAACCTAATTCATGGGGTGTGAAACAAATTATATGTTATATATACTTACCCAATATATAAAAAAACTGAGCTAAATCATGGAGAATCACTTCACCTTCATTGGTGTTATTCAAAATATGGACCACCAGGTCTCAAGACATCATCTTCACCACCTAGAATCAGAAGAAAAGAATAAACTAAATCAATCTCTCAATTAGACTTTGACCGAATAGAATATGGGTGTAGGAGAAGTCCAAACGGCCGATGTGAAAAACAAGTCACATGGAGAAGGAATCATCTCATCGAGATAGGAAACTTTAATGAAAGAACGAAAATAAATCGGGCATGCGAAGAGGCAACTAGGAGAGGAGGGTGGAGCACCCCCCCCCCCCATGGGAGAGCACAAAGGGGGAGGGGTCGCACCTCAACTGTGATGTGCATATCTGCCTCTTATTTCTTGTCTAGAATTAAAAATACCTAATAAATTATAAGTATTAATATAATAATAATAATAATCCCCAATATATTTTTATTATTATTATCAATTAATTTACACACATCTTAGACAAACCCCTAACTCCCCAATTAATACTTCATTTATTTAAATTCTCCTCAACTGAATATAATTAAATAAATTCTCCAATACATCGTTATTAAACGAAATTATCTCAACTCAAATTAATTTAATAAAATCCACATTTCACAGCAATTAGTTAAATTCAAATTAACCTCGAATTTATTTAGATAAAATCCCAACTCCACGTTTGATCCATAATTAATTAAATTATATGCACGTTGTTTTATTTAAATAAAAACTACATTAAATCATATTATTTAAATAATTTTATTTCCTTAAAAATTCATGTCTGAATGGTATAACCCACATATTTTGGCTAGCAGTGCGTCAATTGTGCACAAAACTCTGTCCAAGAAACATGCCTCACAGGGTCTGTCCAACACATTTTGCATAACCCTGTGCACCTTATATGATCACCTATGTTTAAGGTACTCACTTTTCAAGGTCTATCTCACCTAGTTATCCTAACCATTCACAGACCATGAGAATGCCTATGTCCCCCAGAATTAAGTCACATAGTCTCCTACTATGGGATATACAGTTTTAAACAAACCGTGTGCCCCTTGAAGCCCTTTTAAAAGGCGGTTTTCTGGGTCTGGTGCTCCCGAACCTCATCGAGGCACACGGGAAACTCACAGAGCCTTTACCCAAGCCCATTATGAACATGTTAAAATTATTCCAACACATGAAACGTCATCTCAAAGATTCATTTTAATACCAAACCATCCAATAAATGAAAAATATCCAAAACCATATTATTTTATCATGGTACAAATACACAGGGCTTTATAATCTATGCACCTTAAAAACATATCATACACGAGAAGCCATCGTGAAGTACTACGAAGTATACCAACCCACCAAGGTCATAATTTATTATTTAAACAATCATTTCATGTTTCTAAATAGAAAACACACCTTTTACTATTTTCCAAACTCAATGGTATAAAACCATTTAAAACCCAATCCACAACTCTAAATCCAACCCAAAACATCTAAAGAGAACAAAACAGAGCCCACACAACTAGAGACATGATCTGGTCATCATCTCCTCAACCACCTGATCATTGGTTCTTTCAACCAAGGGTTTTATCATTTTACATCAGTCTTCCAAACCAAGAATCTTTCAGTGAAAGACATCAACGACCCTTAAACTCAATGTCACCCATAAATAGGCACTGTTACTTTAACATGATTCTATCACCAAAAATATGTACATTGTAGTCCTTACACAACCTTTAAAGACTTAGCTTGGGGTAAGACCAACGATACCTCAGTATCTCTAGGATGAGGTCAAGATAGGGGACATGCTCTTCTCATTCATAATAGAACACTATGAGTAAACCTAAGTCCCCAAAAGACCAATCAATCTACTACAAGATAAATCATTTCAAAAAGGTCAGCATCACATGTCTATGAATCATAAACCAAAACTGATGCTTATATCTCCCATGGAATATGTGTTCTTTAAAAACATGCCACTAATACACTTCCCTAGTAATGGGACACTAACTGCCTTTGGAGTTTCCATGCCATAAAAATAAAAAAACACCACTTTCATGCATGATTTTTCAAAAAAACATAAACTCACGTGTAATGTTCCAAGTACCATGATAACCACATCATCATATAACATGGAAGATAAAACTTAAACATATTGTCACGTCAAAGCACCCAAGTCCAAAAAATCCCTCCCGAGCAGTGGGATGAACATACCTTAATGCCCAAATTAGTCTACTATGATGTTAACCCAGAGAAACCATTTACATTTGACCATGACCGAGGCATGTCTAAGCTAGTAAACTAATAATTCCCCAATGCTTATTCCCAACCCAATAGTTAAGATAATAAAACCACCCCTCAAAACAAGGGTGTCATTCATTAAAATCCATAGTTACTATAAGGGTAAACAATTGTTAAACAATACGAACATAACAATTCTCAAAAAAAAATTGAATATCAAGCACTAAGGGTGATGCCAACCAAAGAAAGGTCCTTTATAAAGTATATGCGCCGACCCTGTCACATGGTCATGAAAATGAGATATCACTGGGATAAAAATACCCTATTTATATTATCCATTTCATTAATTCATTTAGAACTCTAAATGTTTGATGGAATTTAAAGAAAACCACAAGTTCTATCACAACAAGGAATGTGGTTTTGAAACAATTCCTCACATCAAAAAAAGACACGATATAACAAAACATCCTCATTAATATTTATCATTTTGAATCAAATAATTTCAAAAAGGCTATTTTGATTAAAAATTCCTTTTAACAACGATGTGACCTCTAAGGATCCCATTTATTCAAATAAAGATTCTTTTAAAAGAATCCCCTCAATAGTTCATTTCAAAAAACTCAACAGATTTTATAATCATTTTCATACACACTATTGTTATACATGGATCAGTCACATGTGTGGCCATCTACCAATCAATAATGCACCCATACACCATACAACTAGAATTTGGCTCCCATTTATCATATAAAATTTACATTTAAATTTTAAATTTAGTAGACCTTATTCTATTGTTTGAATGCATGGTTTACCTTGTTTCCAGTTATAAGGTTGATGTACACTTTACAACTGAAATTTTATCACTTCAGAAATGAATCCAATTAATTTTTCTACCTATACATCCATTTATACATCAAAACATCTCTATAATGTAATCATAAGTTGTAAAACAACAACATACTATAACACAGAAGCCCATAATAACTTCTAGACATGCTAATAAGATAGGAACCATGACATATAATCATCTAAACATGTTATACAAGAAGGCATTCTTATGAAATTAAAAAATGACATTCCACCCAAGGAACACAATCAAAATTAGCATTAACCCTACTAATGAAACTACATGTAACGCTATATACAAGACATGTATATCTAAATGTTCATATAATGATACATGTAATGAATCTTTATTTTCATATCAGGCTACGGAAAATTCTCAAAATTTTTAAAATCAATAACCAGTGGAAAATACAGTAGTCAATCTAAGTGAAATCATATCAACATTAACCACAAATTGTATAATATCAATTACTATACCTTACTATAAGTTTGTTTCCCATATGTGGGGTGATTAGTCTAATACACAACTATTAACTTTGTTCTGACACATTCCAAGTCACTTATCTACCTGCCCAAAACCTAAAGGTAAAGGAAAATAAAAGAACACTCTTCCTCTGATACAAATTTGTAACAAACTGACCTGTCTAAACCTCAAACCGGTTGAAGGACTAGTCTAAACAAGACCTCAAGAGCTTATTCCCAAATGCCAAAGGCTGCCAACTAGAAGAATGTGTCTATGGATAGCTAGTGGGGTGATTATACCCTCATATTCCGAGTGCACAACAGAAATAGATAATAAACTCAGACAACATTGGAAGAAGATATAAAACAACAATCTAAAATATAATGGAAATAGACAATGATAGTTTATACAGTTCATGCATTTCATGGTGATACATATCTAAAATCAGTAAACAAAAGAGAATGCTTTACATTTCTGTACAAAAATACAGGAAAGACTGAAAATCCCCAAGGGATATCTCCATGAGAATCCTTATCTCTCACACAATCCTTTGCTCTTATCTCCTAGGTACATGAAAAATTCCATAATCAAATTCCACAGTCATGGAAATTTGTAATGTCTACTCAAGTACCCTATTGAAATGGTAACCTGAATATAGTGTGATATATACATCTCAGTAGGTTAGGACCATCAGTTTTCTAGATCAATCTAGACAATGAAAATTTTCATTAAACAGGTCGTTGATATATCAATGCAATTACAAAACTAAATAATCAACCAAAAACCCATTCAAGATCCAACAAGGACACCTGATGGTGATACAAGCTTTGTTCTTTAGAAGGAATAAGAGTTTTTATAAAATCTATACAAGCATATTTATAAAACAGAAATATTTTTCACCACATTACCATTTATTCTATTTTTAGTAATTCATTGTCTTCAAAGTTCTCATGGATACGCATAATTCAATACTAACTTCGTCTCATTCAGGAGCCTGATGCGTTCCCTATGTAACACCATAACATAGTACTTGCTTTGATTGTTGTCAGAGATAGAATTATTCAAGGCATATGATATCTCAGTACTTGATTCGAATAATGTTGCAGTTCAAATTATTATCATGTGAGGACATCACTCGATTTTCATTATTTATTATTCATTTAAACATATTCAACTAAAAACCCATTAGTTTCATTTATTTTGTTTAGATCTCCATGTCTAACACCACAATTCTCAAAATGTATACATACATCGAGTGAAAAATTCCATGTCTAATTCCCCATTCTCTTTAGTTCGCACACATCATTGGTGTAGAAAACCATTTCTAATACCAAAAGCACGAGTAGATCAATAACTAGCATAGAACATCATGTCAATCAATAATTTAACCATGAATATATCTCATGACTAGTATATAATTCCTTGTCTATCACCCAATACATCAAATTTAATAATTAATTACAAAATTAATTAAACCATGTTGAATAATTAAATAAAAAACAAATAATCCATACCCATTCCAAAAATAATCACAAAATTAGTGAAATATACCAAAATTGATTAATTAACCCCTCAGTTTACTGAGTCCACAAATCCATTAATTAATTCATCAATTAATTAATCTATTAACCCAAACATCTTTCCATAACTAATTCTCCCTAATTAATTATCCAATCCAAATATAAAATCAACCTAATTAATCTCACAATAAATTATCTGAATCAACATCATGTTACATTATTAATCCACCATTAATCGTATCAACATATACAATTCCACACAACATAATTAATCCTCTTATTAAATATATATATTACCACTCATGCACAAAATTGATTCACAATTAATTATCTCATTCTAAATGAAATCTTTCAATAATTAACTTCCACACTTTATTATCCTAATCAATACAATAATAACACGTAATTAATCCTCCATTAATTATCTCAATTTACACAGAACAACATATCACAATTAATCCATCGATTAATTATCTCAATAATCAAATTCAATATTTTATAATTAATCCCCAATTATTTTTCTATATTTCAATAACCTATAATAGAATTAGATCATAAATTAATTATCTCCATTTATCATACTCAATACTCATAATTAATCCCCTAATTTATTATCTCTATTCCGATCCCATGGAATATAATTAATTCAAATATTATTATCTTAATTCATCTAATTCATTATCTCACAATTAATCCCCAAATTAATTATCTAAATTAATACCTCAAGAAATATAATTAACTTACTCATTAATTATCTCCACATAGGAAATTAATATCTCATAAAGAATATCTTGATCAATTATGTCAATTTATCCCATATAATACTCATAATTACCACTTAACCCAAGTGCATAAACATTGCATGTTTGGTAATATAAAAACAAACAACAACAAGATAAATAAACATATCATTCTAATCACTATGTTTTTAGCTTTAAGGTAGTGTACCTCAAATGTGGGTTTTATTACAAAATCATTATTTTGTAATTTAACGAATTATTCTATAGAAAAAAAATCATTGATAATTTTCAATCAAAATCACCATCAACAGTAATTAAATAAACACAGTGTCTTATTAATTATGAAATGTTGAGGACCAAACCTGAAGGTATTGGTTGAGCCTATGTGGTTTAACTTAAACTATCATATTCTCACACACACACACACCTCAAGAATAGCATGAACACACTCAAAATTAATCGCAACACCTTAAAAACCACAACTAGAACCTAATATTAGTGCATTGGGATCAAAAAAATTCCAAATCAATCAACCATATCTCAATTACACAATAAGCACCTAATTCCAGGGGTGAGAAACCAATTATCGATTATATATACTTACCAAAATATGATGGTGGGTGTCAAAATCATGATAAATTGTTTATCATTTATAGGGGGTCTTCATAATAAGGACCAACAGGTCCCGAGATATCTTCTTCACCACCTAGAATCGTAAGAAAAGATGAAACTGAATCAATCCCTCGATTACGGTTCGACCACAATGAATCTGGGTAAAAGAGAAGTCAAAACGGGTGATGAGAAAATTGAAACGCATGGTAAATGACCGACCTCGCCTATATAGACAACTTTCATAAAGTAACTAGAAGGAACATGGCACACGATGATGGAGCTAAGAGCAGAGGGTATTGTGCCACCCATGGGAGATTCGAGAGGGGGAGGGGTTGTGCCTCCCCTATGATGTATTCCTATCTACCTTATTTCCACTCTAAAATAAAAACTAACCCTAATAAATTATATTAATTAATATAATAGTAATAATAATCCTCAATATATTATTATTATAATCAATTAATTCACGGACCTCTTAGACAAATTCTGAACTCCCCTTTTAATACTTCAATAAATTAAATTCTCCTCAACCGAATTTAACTAAATAAATTCTTCAAATTATCATTATTTAATTAAATTCTTTCAACAGAATATAAAAAAATAAATCCATTATTTCAAAAAAATTATTAAATTCATCTTATCCTTGAAAGTAATTAGATAATACCCCAACTCCACATTTATTTATTTATTATTTAAATTTCATTTACCAAAATTTCATCAAATAACTCCCTCATTTAATCAAATCATTTAAATAATTGTAATTCTATAAAATAACTTGTCCTCTTGGTTTAACCCTCATGGTTTTTCAAATACAATTCCAACCATGAAAAACCATCTATCTATGAAACATACCATTCACGGTCAGTCCCACATAATTTGCCTAATCGTGCATAGACCCAACGAATGCCTCTTTCTAGGATACTCACCTCAAATAGTCTATCTATCATAGTTTTCCATACCATGCACAGAACACGTGAGCACCTCTGTCCCCTATAATTAAGTCATCCCAATGATTGGTTTTAAGACTGACTATTCCATCAAATTAAAATGGTAAAAAATCATCGTATTTTTACCTAGTTTAAAAACAAAAGACATTACTGATATAATATATCTAATGATATAAAATTAGTAAAAATGTATAGGATAATAATTACATTGACATCAATATTTCATTTATTGGTATTTTGAAGTTTTATAATAACTATATTGTCCCTTAAAGTGTAAAATTCCATATTATCAAAGTAAGAGTTAACAGAGATAATCTAGAGTTAAAACCAAATGATAAGGGAAAACATTTAGTGCAAATGTAGTAAAATATTATTCGAATAGAGTATATAGGACCACAAAAATATTTAATTCAAAATAATGTAGTTTGGATCAATTTTTATTATAAAAATAATTTATATTAATTTAATATTTTGATAAAATCGAATGGTTCCCCTCTCCACTCTTATAAAATGTGATATATTCCTCTAATTTTTTAAAAATAATTTAACAAAACATATTTGTTTCATCCATGTTCTACATAAATAACATCCTATAATCTCTTCGTATATTCTAGAGGACTTATTTTAGCTATAAAATTCACTTTATATGTGTTAAGGTGTAAATCATAGTAGATTTTCATAAGAAGACGAATATAAAGATTGTACTCGATGAGTCAGACTCAATTTAAGGGAAATTATTCTAGTATCCTTTAATTGAAGCATATTTAGATGTTATACACACAACATTTTTTTATGATTTTTATATACATACCCTTTGACATGTCATATCATGAATTTATTTTTCTTTGGTTATTTAATGTTTGGTTAAATTGTATTCCTTCAAGGGGCTTATGATTAAAATGTTTCAAAGTGGTATGGGACACTTTGAATTAAATATATATTATTAAATATTTCAAATGGTTTTGAAAAATGTATTAATTATTTCATAAACTTGAAATTTTTTCTTATTAGTTAAAATGAAATTTTAATAGTGAAATTGTAATCTTTTCTTTGTAATGATTATAGAATGGGGCTTTCACATTTCATTTATGGTTATGTGATAAACCAATTATAGGAGATTCTGTGATAAACCAATAATGGTTGAGACTGTGATAGCCCTCCAACGCATTGTTTTTTGAATTATATCTTATGGTTATTCAATTTTTATAAGTGATATATATAGAAGTCGACTGTATAGTTATTCCATTTATAAGAACGATACATATTATTATGTCCCAATATACCATTTTGTGTTATCTTTTCTTACTATGGGATTTCTTGTCATATTTTAATTAAAAATTATGTGCTAAATTAGATTATATTCAAAGGGTAGTATTTACCATCTTTTAAGGGTGATAAATATTAATTTATGATAATGTTTTCATGGTTTTCTTGTTTACACATGACTAATTGTTTTCCATCAATGTTTAAACCTAACTGATCCCTTTGTGATCATCCCATATTTTAAAATGTTTTTTCACAAGATTTTATGAAATAGTTGGGAAAAGGATGAGGTCATGATAATTTTGTTTAATATATTTCATGAAGAGAGAATTTGTTTTTAAAGGGTTTACAGTGGATAAATTAAATAGATATTGAGTATAAGTGTTAACATGTAATGTATGGGATTATTTTGTAACAGATTAGTCTAATTATTGAAAATCTAAGGTGAAATGTTCTTTGGTAAGATAAGGTGATTTCTAGTTTTAAAATAAAAAAAATATGTGTTGTTTATGGCCATTTCCATACTATTGGTATCAAATAAGTGTATTGATAACTTTTTATATTATAATATCTTCTTGTGAATTTTTTACAATTTAATGATTTCATTACGGGTCAAATGTTTATTAATTTTTATATGTTCAAGTTCTTAGAAACAAATTTTTAGATTTTAAGTGATGTATTTTTTGGTTATTAATTATATTTTTTGGATATTAGATTAAGAAGGGTAATAAAATTATCTATAAATGGTTTTAAAGATAAGGTAATGTATAAAAAAATGTGTATTGTTTTTTTTAACATGAAATAAATTATTTCATATTTTAGTGTTCTTTACTCAAAAATAAAGGTAACTGTTAATAAGTAATTATAATGATTTCTATGTACCTAATTATTCAGTCGATATTATTTAATACACATTATCCTGGAAAAATATTCTTCAAATGATCTTGAATGTGTTTTGATTATCCAAAACAAATTCAACAATTTATTTGACTTATCCAACACATTTTTATTTCTCCAAAATTTATGTTGATCATGGTATTTCAATTTTTTGATATCAAATATAAGACTCATTGATGTCATTAGACATTAATAATGCAACCGAGGACTGTACAATTTCATTTCTACATATTTTTATTACCTACTAGATGATAAATACAAAATCAACAGTATAAAATAATATCAAGATGTATATATTTTCGAAATCAGTTATTTTATGATCATATAATTATGAATCATGATTGAATGATATTAAAAAAATCCAAAGTAAAATTTTCATATATTGATTTTTTGGAATAAAGTAGTCTGGATGACAAAAAAGGATGTGTTTATGTATAGAGTTTTCAAAAAAAATTATATAGTGAAATTTCATCAATATTATGGGAATCATGAAATAAAAACAGAATTTTATATAGTAGTATTTCTTTCAAAAAATAAAGAAATATTTTTTATATAAAATTGATACCTATAAAAAGTGGTGTAGAGAAAGGGTGATAAATTTTTCAATACTTTCTATTGATTTTTATAAATGTTTGAGGTAATTTTTTCCCATAAGTTTACATTAAGAAAAAAGTTTAATTGAGGATGAATTCCTTTACCCTTTCTATAAATTTTTTTGAAGGTATTGGTGGAAATTTTTGTTTGCATGATCTCTAATTTTGAGGTAATTATGGATTGTTATAATTTGGGAACAAAAATTTTTTCACAGATATAACCATGATATTGGAAGGTGATTTGGTTTTTAAAATATTAATATTATTTCATAATATACCCCTTATTTTGGGTATATTATATGATTAATGGATTTAATTGGAGAAATTAATGTTGAATTATCATTATAGTCATATAAAATTTTATTATTTAATTAATTTGACTCATGTTATTTATGAAAAGGGTTGGCATAAATGGAGATTATGTTATTTAGGAAATTATACATCTGGAATTAGCTATTATGAGTGATTCATATTTTTTTATACAAATGTTAAATTTTATCTTATAATACTATGTTATCAAATCCTTCTAAATTTTTTGGTTTCAATCTTTGTCTAAACTATTATTTTCAATTTTTAAGAACATATATTTATCAAATAATATTATTTCAAATTTCATTATTACCATTGAATTTTGGTGATTAAAAGTATATTTAATTATTTTAAAGGTGTATTAATTTTAGGAATTTTTTTATCTTATCCTAAACATTTGGGTTTTTTCTAATTTCTAAATAAAATAAAAATTGATAGTTAATATTTTTTGGATTTCATGATTCTCTATAATTTGAATCTAGTTCTCCATGTTTGAAAATTTTATCTGGATTTATCAGAGTTTGTATGATTTATTTGTGGAAAGTGATTAATTTATTAAATGATAATCTTCTTGAAATTATAATTCTTTATGTTTTTAGTCTAGGATGAAAATGTATTACTCAACTCTATGAAAATGATATGTTATCAAAATGGTTATCTGTTTAATTTTCTTACTATGAAATCAATAACCATTTAACCCATCACAAATTTATAATTTTTTAATGAGTAACATTATAACAACAAGGTTATATATCACTCTCTGTAAGAACCTGATAGTTAGTTTTCTCTTTCATAACAAGATTTTTCTATTTGGAGCCATATTATGTGAAATATTAGTTATTATTCATAATTTCCTTTCCCTATTATCAAAAAGTAGTTTTTTGACACTTCTTCTGATGTGAGATTTTAAGAAATTTATTTTGAAAATTCAATCCCAATTTTTTCTATCCCAAGTTCATATTTTGAGGAAATAATTTATTAAAGGGGGTAGAATTTAACATCCCAATATTTTAAAATGGATACATTATGTTATATTCAATACAAAATATGCCACATTGAACGTAAACAAACCACTAATTATTCTTATTTAATATGTATGTTATCACCTATATATCATATTTTTTATTTATGAATAGAACTTACTATATTAGGATTAAAAAATTTTGAAGAAAAATTACATTCATTCAACAAGTTTTATAGGAATAAGAGGTGAATAAATCCATTTTTATATATAAAGGAACTATTTTCCTAAATGGATCTTTGGTCACCTTTAAACAATGTAATTGATTTACAACTAAATTTTGATAATTTTATAAAAAATATTTGATAAAAATTATCATTTTATAAATAATTATATAAAATATTACACTGTTTTATTTTTCATAATTTTTGTGATAAGTTCCATTTTTTATGAATAGTTAAAAATAATGTATTTTCATTAAAAACCGACTTCTCATCGAAATAATATATACTATAAAACAATATTATAAATTGGATTTAAAGAAAAATTAGATAAATTATATCTCTATTAATCCAATATATTACATTTTAATCGTATTTATTTTTTATTTAAATATAAAGATATAGTAATCCTTTGAGCATTTTCACATCGAAACCTGACCTTCTCAGCTCATCTATGAGATTAATTATAAATTAATTTTATCCATTTTAGTGTTTTTTAATATTTATAAATAGGTTCTATATTTTGAATTACAATGTCCAGATTTTCTAAATAGGTATCATTTATTTTTGTACAATATAAATAGTAATCCTAGTAATTATACTACCAAAGTTACAGGTAAATATGTTATTTAATAGTGAAAATAATATTTTAAATATTATCCAATTACATGAACACTTATTCAAATTTTCTTCGATGTATTTTTTTTTTGACAAAAATCATCCATGTCTCTAATTTATTTCCTCTAAGAGACACTTGGATAAATATAAACCCTTTGTAGTATTTTATTTTATAAAAATGCATACATGTCACACTAATTGTTTTCATTAGTATAACATTTTTAATATGTGGTCATCTATAATATATCGTCTTCCATTAATATTATTTGAAAATATAAAATATTTTACTTCATCATGTTAATATGTATTTATTTTTTAGGAAATAAATAATTACTTAAAAGGATTTCACAACGATGACACATAATTGTTTTATTATTTTAAATATTTTAAAATTTTATAAAAAATATAAAAATAGATATACTTTTATATGAATAACATGTTAAAATAATTGTAAAGATAAATTATACTTGTTAGTGATAAATTATGATATTTATTCCATGTTTTATGATTCTATATAAATTTTTAAAAGTCTATATAATGATGTAAAAGTTGACATTAATGATATTTTAAAATATTTAATATTTTATTAAATGATATAAAGTCTATAAAAAATAAAATTATTCCAAATTATTGTGATAATTTTAAAAATATAATCATTAATTAATTTTTGGTCCTTTCTTCAATTTATAGTACATATATTAACTATTATAGAGTAAAATCTGATATTGTCATTTTAAGAGTTAAAATAGTTAAATATGGTTTAAAACCAAATAGATCAGTGTATAAATTTATTCAGAACATAGGTATTGATAATTTTATTAGATTATTTAAACCCATAATAATCATATATTTGAAATAAATTTTTAATGATACAAGTCTAATAGAAAATTATTTTTAATTAATTTAATATTTGGAAAATTCTAGAAGTGCACCTCCCCGGTCTTATAAAATGGATCCTCTTATATTAGTTTATTCACTGTTAAAAACTTAATATTTTGGCCAATATCTACTAAAAAACCATCCAATAATCCCTCCCCTCATTCAATAATCCTTATTGTAGGCAGAACTCCCACCTAAGAGGTGCTCCTTTGTTAATAATAGGAGATTGTCTAAAGAAGAGGAATATAAGGATTGTACTTGATGAGTCAGACTCAAGGTAAGGGACATAATCTAAATCCCATTTCACTGAGTCATATATTTTTATTATATACAAATGTTATTTTATGAGGTTATATATATATTATTTATCATAAAATATCATCAATTTATTTATTCTCATGTTTTTAAAAGTTTTGTTCAATTATATTCTTTCATAGGGCTGAAGATTCAAAATATTCAAACTAGTATGAGACACTATGATTTGAAAATATATTATTTAATTTTTTAAATGGGTTTTTAAAGTGTATTTATTATTTAAATAACATGAAATGATTTTATATTAGTGAAAATTAAATTTTGATAGTGCCATTAAAAGAATTTATGGGTTATGATAATATAATGGTACATGAAAATTTGATGGGTGATTATGTGATAATTTCAAAAAGGATTATTCCATGATAAAACAATGATAGTTGACTCCCTGATATCCCTCCATTTCATTAGTTGATGAAGTCTACTATATGGTTATTAAATTTTCAAGAGTTACATTAATGGAATTCGACTACATGATTATTCTATTTATATAAATGAAAAGTATAATTATGTACCAAGATACCTTTATGTGTTTTCAATTCTTGAAATGGTTTTACTAGAAATATTGTGAGTTAAAAAATGGTATTAAATTATATTATTTTAAAAATAAATTATTTAATATATCTTAAAGTTAAAAATTATCACTATGAAAAAAAATCATTGGTTTTCATGTTTTCATTGGACAAACAATTTTTCTTCTTTTTTTATCCCGTACTAGTTTTTTTCCTTTTCCCATGTTTTAAAATGTTTTCCACTAACATTAATGGAAGAATAGGTATAATGAAGAGGTCCATATAAAATATGTTATGTTTTTTCCTGAAGATAGAACATGTTTTATTTTAAAAACATCTTTTTATGAAAAAAACCGATACTTATTGTAAGTGTCCACATGTAATGTATGGGATTACTTTGTAAATGTTTTTCATTTTTATATAAAACTAAATACTTAAAATACCTTTGGGAAAATAAACAGATTTATAGTTTTAAAATAAATAGAATTTGTTTTGTTTATGGATGGGACCTTACAATAATCATCATTAAGAGAAAAGAAAACAATAAACCAGTTCCCACAAGGATTCAAATCCTTTGTACGGTCTTCCTTGAATGTATATAGTTAACTAAGTGACATGAAAATAACACTTAACCTTATTTTTGTAGATCAATTTTTTATAATACCAGTAGTTATTGGTCAATATTTATTTCTAGATTGTATTTATGTTTATTTTAAATTACTCATTGAAAAAATGGGCTATGAAAAAATAGAATTCACCTACCCTATGGTATATTTACATATTGAAGAAATCCATCTGGATTATGAAATAACACATTTAGTTACAATGTTTCAAGGTAATAATATAATAATATCTAATTAAAAGTTTCTTGGATGTATTTATTAAATACATCACATTTAATATCATATTTTCAAATTTTTTTGGAAAATATGGAAAAAATTTCACTGATATTCGATGAATATAACTACTTTTTATGCTTTGAAAAATAACATTACATAATAAATAAAGAAAATTTCCATGGCCACATCATTTATAATCAATTATTTAGGAGGATAATTTCTAGGTATAAATCATTTCCACACTTCCTTTCCAAACCAATGTGAAACACATTAGATTATTTCAAGGACATGTAGTATTTTTAGAAGATTGGAAAGAAATTTTGGCAGTATTTCTTCTCAATTGATCAAAGATCTCAAGAATAACATTTCATTTTTATTTAATGAATCGTGTATAATGGATTTTGATAAGCTTAAGGAATGTCTAACCACATCAACACTATAAAATCCGTAATCCATTGAGAATCCCTTTGAAGTGTTTTTTGATACCACTAACCAAGAACTAGGAGAAATTGTGTCTCAAATTATTGGTGGATTCTCCAATGTAATATCTTGACATTCAAAAATCTTAAAAACATCCTTTAATAAATTATAAAACAATATAAATTTATTATTTTCTACTGTCATATAATTATAAAAATTCTAGTCTTATTTTTTAAGAAGGTAGGTAACCATATATTATGATAATGAAGATCTTAGATGGTTTCTAATGAAATTAAATTCAAAACCATGATAAGTAAGGTCAATACTTCTTCTAAAAGAGTATATCATTGAGATCAATGAAATTGTTTTTGTCTAAAACTAGTTTCCAACAACATGTGTATATTTCCCTATACTTATAAGGTAAAATACCAATAAAAATTTCCCATGATTTATATATATTTGGTGACAAGCTACATAAAATCAGAAAGGAACCCTACCTTGTTTAAAAGATGAACTCTTTATTCATAGAATTGTTACTCCCTATAATATGTATGAATTATTTTAAAAAAATATCAAAATCAAAATTATTTTTTAGTAGATCTTCATATGTAAATATTTTTTATGTTAATGTAATTCGAAAAAATATAGAAACCCCAAATTTTTATATTTAGATATTAAATATTTTTATATTACAATTCATTACACTATAAAAACATATGCCTTTGGATCTTAAACGTTTAGTTCCATTAGAAACAAGGAAAAAAATAAACAACTAGATCATATGTGAATTACACCTTCTCCTACTATGTTTTTCATAATGAGTACCATTTTTAGACAGATCAATCATCATACATTCCCTCACAACCTAGGGAAATTATTCCTAAGAAAGGGTGACATCAGATTCTCAATAAGGGAAAAAGGGAGATATGTGACACTAACATGATCATAAAGGTATTATAATATGATAATTACATTTTAATCCCGTATCTTATATATCTAATATACTAATCTAGATTCACGGTATAAATATTGGATGTTCATGAGGCATTAATCAATAGAAAATAAAATAACATGATCCATGATATAATAAAATTGGAAAAGGACATGGAATTGTGGCCTACACATAATAATAGAAAATAGTTTCTACATTAGTCAATGATAATTTAAAAAATAATCATATTTGAATGGTTTAAAAATAAAAAACCGTCACAGTACTCATAGTTAACTTCCAAGACTATCATAGTCAATATATTCCCTTAATTAATTGAGTTCACTCCCTATTCCAGTCATTTTAATCTCATGTGATATCAATTTTTTCCCAATTTATTGGAGGGAGGTAAAGGTCCCACCAATCATTTAATGAAAATGATATGCATTTGTTACACATTATTTTATAACATTAATCATATCATAACCTGTGAAATTAATTGAGTTTCATAAACATTTCCATATATTATAAATATTAGAAAAGTAATAGGTTTCATAATCATTCAATCATTTCATTATTGAATCCCTCATGAAAAATACCATGTTTGTTAAGAAAATTATCATTTTATAACCCATGGAAGAGAAATGGGTTTCATAAAAAACTTTTCATCCTAATGATAAACCATTCAGATAATGAATTGTAATTTTTTTTCATAGATAAAAGCCCTAGTATATTTTACGTGACATAAATGGATATCATCTTAGATGGAAAAAGATTTTGAAATGTTACATGGCATATTTATTTAATACAATTTAATTTACACATTGAAAAATCTTCTTTAAAAACAAAATAAATTTTGAATATCTTTTTAATTAAAAAACCATTGAATATTTTAAATTTTTCATTTAATCATTGAGTGGTCGTGATGGAATTAAATACCATTTATGATGAACTCTTTAAAACAATGATCTCATTCACATTTTTAGTAAAATAAAAATAAAACTTATATGTAAAATAACATAAAGGATTATTATAAGTATTTTTAAAAAGTGAAAAATATGTAAAAATCTATTTAAACAAAATTCAGAATTGTAAAAACTTGTATGAAACCATTTTTAGAAAACATGGTTTATGAAAAAAGAATTTTTTATTGAAGTGACAAATAATATCGGATTTTCATTAAAAAAAATTGAACTATTTAGTACATAGAGATTTAAAATGGTAGGAAAAATGTATTCTCATGAAATAATAATAGGATAATAATATTTTGGAGTTTATTGATGTATAGATCATAATATTTCATCATTAGAATCATAATCATGAACAATCCTGATAAAGATGAGATTGAAATAGAAATCCTTACTACATTGGTAACATTGAATCATATGACACATGAAATAATAACTTTTTAAGAATATCATATTATCTTGAAAATAAATATATTCATGATATTAATTTTCAATGGGGTTTTTATACACATAATTAAATAATATAGGTTCATAACACAATAAATTGCTCAAAGAATAAAAATTGGGACAAAAATCACTTACATTAAGTCTCAACATCCATCACACATGTTCAATCATACTATATAATAAATATATATTATTTATAAATTTATTAAATAACCATAATTATATATATCATACCATATGTGGTTTTCATAAGTCCTTTCATTACATGCTTATTAACAATTCCATGTTAAAGTCAGATTTTGGGAAATAACTGCAATGTTTTTTGTATGTTTTACTTTGTTATTTTTTTCACATACATTGGTTAAGGTTCAATTATCAAAAAATATTTAACAATGATATAAAAATAATATATATTATTTATACATGTTCTTAGTGTAAACCATAAAATCTAGAGATATAAAATTAATGACATCATTCATGGAGATAATAGGGTGTACATATACGAGGATGATGTTTTCATTTTATAGAGGGATTGAAACAAATAAAGATAAATAATATATTAAAAATAAATAATAATTTTTCTATCATATATATAAATTAATTTCATTAAAAGTATCTTTATTTCATTCCATGTAAAGCGTGGATAAATCACATCACTTAGTGGGGTTATATTACTCACTACACACGAGCCACATTATCAAATTCTAAAAGAATGGAATGTCTAAATGTATATGTTATATAATAATTACATAAGTATAATAATATCATATGTTTTATTTAAATAATTAAATCCTTCATTATATTGATTCATGAGAGGTATTGTTGGGAAACGAATAACATCAGTTTGCGGGGTGATAGTGTTTAGTTCACATGAATAATGATTTCATATGTCATTTTATGGTAGAGGAGATTGTTTTATGTAATTCCCAATAAAGTTAACATCTAATTATATTAATGAAACTTTAAATATTATTTCATCATTTGTTATTAAAATTTTAGGAGTTTGAGGATTAAATAATACAAAACCTCCAATTGAAGAACACTACTCATTCTCTGGTTAACCTCTATATGTTTCACCAAAATTATTAAAAGGATGGAATTATGACCTAAATTTCTATTATAAAAATTAATTAATGAATTAAAAAAATGATTTGTGTTGTTATAGAACAAATCCATAGGTTTTTGAAGTGTGGATATGCGAGTAAAATGGGTGGCCTTTTATATGTTAGTTGAGTGGCATACATGTATTTTTTTTAAATGGTGTACCCAATAATTGTAACATCAAAAGGGTAAAAAATGCATAATTATTGATAATATAATATATATGGTGTAAATACGAACATAAAATGGGCGTTGTACAAGATATGGATCATTTTAAACTCTTATATTTTTAGTTTAACCCCCGATAAACCCATTTTTACCATAACCACAATAAATAATTTTTATATTTTCTAATGTTGATTATGTTATCAAATTAAGTTAAAATTATTAGATAATATTAAATATATTTATTCCTAAAATTTAAACCATTTACACATATTATATTTACATAATTGGGAAGCATTAATTTAAATTTAAACCCACAGATGCGATGAGTATGCAGTTTTCAAAAGCAAAAATTATCAAATGTCAAAAAAACGTTTTTATATATCAATTCACTATGAAAAAGATTAAAATGTACTAAATTGGATTAATTGATATAAAATTTTATTAATTTTACTTTCTTACTATTTTACAATATAATTTAACCTTATAAATTCTTTAAATGATAACACATTTTTCAATATACACCAGTCCTTTTTATTATCCACTAAAAAATTATTAATTTAATTAAAAAAATACAAATGAAATTTAGATATTATTAATTTAAAAATCATTTTTATTTTTTCAAATTAAATTTATTATTGTATAAAGAAACTAGTTTTATTATTTTTCACTGAATGAAAAAAAACATTTATGTGAAAATAGTAATTTTGAATCATATAAAGACATTATAAAAATAATTAAATTATTATTAGTATGACTTAATAATAAAAAAACATTATATACAATATTCAAAAAATATTTATTACTCTTAAAATCACTAATTTTAATGGATAGGCCGTAATGGCCATTTTTTATTTATAATATTAATAATATGTCATAGTTATTTGAAACTCGATGTTGTGTGTGACACACGCTATTATCACTAGATTTCATAATAGCCATTGGATATTCTTCATAATAAATATCCTACAGTAATGTTATGACCACTTTTCTTACTATGTTTAAAGTATTGGGTATTTAATTCCTTAGGAGAGATACGTGGAACACATCATGAACTTGCGATATTTTAGATTAATGTTCCAACAAAAATAATACCATCCCAATACGACGAAAATATTCAAAAGGACCATATACATATGTGATATTTTTCCTTTATTTAAAAATCACATTACCTTATTCCATATATAAATTATTATGAATTATTTTTCACTAATTTCAAATTTTATATTGTGTCGTCAATTATCAATATAAATTTTCTACCGATTATGTGATTACTTGTTATTTTACTGAATAGATCAGTCATTGTCTACCATGTATTCAAATATCTCAGGAGACAATATACATATTTCATCATATTCATTCTAAAATTTTAGTGCTCTAAACATCATTACACAGGGGGGTTCGTAAGGATCCACATGAACTCTTGAGTGAAATCTATTATTTTAAGAAAAATATACTAAAGGATGGTTTTGATTCCAACCACCTTTATTATCCATATAATAAGATATCATTTTAACATCTACGGTTTAAATTATTCTCTCTGACTGACCCTATGTTAATGGATGATATGTAGTTTGGAATTTTGACTTCGTATCAAGATCTTATTGAATAATTTTCATGAACAACAAGGTAACCCATATATCAAAGTCAAATAAATTGAATGTGACACATCATGTAGGATCACCACACCCTTAATTTATATTTTGGAATGATGATCAGGAGATATGTATCCCCTGATATTAAGGAATTATTTTGATTTTGTATGCTGCTTTACTACAACCCATATATCATTATTCCCTTTGGATGTCTCGAGTAGTTTGATAAAAAACCCCATGGTAGTGTTTTTCAATTTCCATTCCCGTATAGGTAATTTATGTAGTATACCCTTTAACATGTGATTATTAGCCTTAACATTCTATATAATAATAATCAAGAGAATAATTCAGAAATATCTCACTTTTTCCATCCAATAATAAATAATCTTTCAAATATCTATACATCTTACTAATTCCATTATGAATAAAGAAAAATATATAAGAACATACTCTAACAACTCCTCCTTCAAATTTGGAATTAATAGAACACATACATGGTTCTGAAACCTTATCATTATATTTTGTTCAAGGGTAAAAATATGAACATTTATATATTTATTTTGTTATATACATCATATTTGTTTTCCCCATTAAAATTCACATGAATTGATGGTTGAACATTCAATTGATCAAGATAATAAATATCTCGTTCATTCAAGATTTCTAGATTCCTCCATTACAAATACCCAAATCTTGTATCATTTTTATCCTTTTCATGAATAAGATAACATGATCCATTCGAATTAAGGAATCATCCAACTTTTTTTCTTTCCTAGGGTGGTAATGTATTGAAAAGTCTTAATAATTAATTAGATCTAAGAATATTTTTGGTTCATATCAAAATTATTCTTTATATATATACATAAATGTTCTATGATTGGTATATATATATAGTACACATTACAACATAATGATAATGTATCATAATAATTAATGAAAAAATTTCCAAAGTTAACATCAAATAACGATTTATGTAAAATCTTTTATGAACATTCAATTTTCATGAGTAATAAGTTATAACCATGTCATTATTCATATGAACAAATAATAATCCCTTTGTATATTAATCAATATAGATTACAAACCCTTCTCTGATAAAGGGTAATGTATGAATATGTGTGCTCACTAATTAACTCTTCAATTTCTTGAAATTTTCCCCCCACTTATCTATTAATATGAAATAGGTCCCTTAAAAGATAACTTGGTGATTTTATTTTATATTCTTGAGAAATTATTTTCAAATCGTCAATAATATCTAGCTAAATCAGGAAAATTATTGATCTCTATCACTATGGTTGGTCTCATCCATTATTGAATAGCCCACCCCATCGAGGGATCTAACACAATACCCTATCTTGAGATTATTTGACCCATAATTGATACCTTTTTTAGCCAAAATTCACACGTGGTAAATTTTTCTTATAATTTCTCTTTCATTGGGGTATTTGGTAAAATTCTCAATTACTATGCTTGTTATTCCCTCCTTATTGAATATATAATAATATAATCTATAAATAAAACAAAAAACTTAATAAAAATTACATAAATAAGGTATTTATTGAATCTATGATTGTTGTGGGGGAATTAGTAATATCAAATGGTGTCGCTATATATTAAAAGTGTCCATACCCTGTATGGAATGTTTTCATCAATATATCCTCCTTGACCCGGAACTGGTTATATCCAAAATGAATGAAAATCATAGAAAATTATTGACCATCACAAAGTTGAACAAATTGGTCACAAATATGTTTTATATGATAAATTTTATTAATCATGATCTTTCTCATCTCTAGAAATTCAATGGAAATTTGCATCGATCCATCATTCTATTTAACAAAATGAATAGGTTTACCCTAATGTGACATAGGTGGCCTAATGAATCCATAATCATGGTTCTCATGGAGTTTATTTTTTAATTCTTTCTACTCAATTAGGGACATTCAATAGGGAGTCTATGAATTTCATGTGGAACCAGGTATGATTTCTATTGAGAACTCAACATTACGCATTGGTGATAGTTAAGAAAATCTGGTGGAAATACATAAATAAAAATTCTAAACAGTTACAATGAACTCTGCATTTCATACATGGATATTACATATTTTTATATGATTATTAATTAAATTACACAAACACATGTTTGAGGACCATAATAGTTAAGTTACATAGAGAACATAGATGACCAACTTCTAGTCTGGGCAATGGTCTTCAATGATTCACAAAAAGATATTCCCCTTTAGTACCCCTACATAAAACCTTTCTCCATAACCCATGGAAAGGAAATATAAGAAATGGTGACCTATAACACAGATTAAGTGTAAACATGGAATACATATATTTATTATCATATGAAATAATATGATTAAAAATATGGCTATGTGATCCTCTGATATTTTCATACCCAACCTTTTGTTGATCATAAACATGAGTTTGGGTAGAAAACATTAACATTTCAAAATAATTGAAAAATAAGAATTAACATACATTATAAATCAATCATCATACATAAGTTTGTATAATAAATTTATGTGGTTAATTATATGTTTTGAAAACCATTTCATATGTCAAGGATAAATACCATTAATCACGACCAAGGTTGTATCACCTGTTTCCCCTAAAAGATGAACAACATCAACTTATTTCCCATCATGTGTCAATCACATAGAATTTTTTCCCATATTTGATCAATTATATTGACATGTATTGAAAAACTATATCAACAGATGTAACTCATTTCCTAATGCATTGGAGGGAGATATATTTCCCACACTTCACATAATGAAAAAAATATGTACGTGTTCCATATGAACATAAATAATTTATTACAATAAATCCCATGTCAAGAAATGTGTTCCATAAAAACTTCATAATAACCATACTCATAAAAAAGAAATATGTTTCACAAATATCATTTTAGGAATCTAGAACACCTTGAGAGGGGACGGTTGAATCAGGGTGTCAACATTCTATTCTAAATTGAAGGTTCATGTTCCCACATTGGTAGGAAGTTGTAAATACTGTATGTTTCTAATTATAATTAATTTAAATATTCACATGAAGAGATAAAAAACCACAATTTTACATTGTCAACCCCTAAGGGATTTTCCAAAGAGCCTAAATCCACAGTGCTTCAGGGGTACCAGAGTCCACTAATATTAATTAGATTTGGAAGAAAGAAGTTTGGACATAGTCACTCTGTTCCAGGAACACAACCATTAAAATATTTTAGGGATATCACACTACCACCCTAAATAAACTTCTTTTGACTCCCCCAAGATCACTAATATACATAAAGCCACACTCAATTTAATGACATGGTAGTTTCTTCAGAATATTGTATATTTGTTCATTATTCCCTACTAGAATGATAAACTTCTGGAATCAATGTACTATGTTATTAATCATGAAAGAATGGTTAAAATAAAACAAATGTTATATACTTATATTCATAATGATTCTTCATAAATCATATGACCTTCATTTTGAATCCTACCTTTTTGGAACAAACATTCCTCACAAATCTCATTGGGTCATCGCGGAATGCCACATCATTGTGAAACACCTTCATCCCAAATACCAAATAATTAGTAAAGACAATAGAATTATTTTCACGATTCTCAATATCACAATGAATAAATGATTCACAAATATTTTTTCAATCATTTATTAATATAAATTCAGAATTTTCTCTAATTATTTTTGTGTTTGATGTATTTGGTTGTAGCAGACTATTTATAGGATCATTATTTCACAATGCTCCTATGAATATAGAAAATTTTGATTGAAAATCAAAAACCTAATTCATGAAACTCATTATCTAAACAATATCAGGTCAAATTCAACATACTCCTTAAGCTTCAAATATTCATGGAGATTACCATCAACACTTCACACCATTCATGATTCTTTTTCGTGATGCTCCACATCTATCTAAATCATAGACTTTGGAAAAACTAGTCTTTGAAAAACCCATGCCATTAACATATTTAATATGATTCAATACTAAAAACCCACCTTTCATGTTGCTTTCCTCTTCCTTCAAATTTGGTGCCGAAAATTTTGGAAAACACAGGGAAATGACCCCACCTTCAAAACTAGAGTCATCATGTTCTTTTAGATCATGTTCCACAAAAATTATCCGATAAACATAGTTTGGGATGACAACAAACACAAATCAAACTCTATTTCTAACAAATAACAACCCTGGTTCCAACAATATTTTACTATGGATTTATTTTAAAAATAGTGAAAAAATTGTATAAATAATCCACTATCATAAACATGTTCCCCAAAAACAAATAATCCAAACCTCTATGTCTACATGAGAAAATATATATGTAGGAAACAATAGGGGACTCAAGAAATGGGTTCTCACTTTTTGAATTATTAGAGTTATAAAAGCTAACCTATTATGGTTTCCTTGTAACATAAAATTATCATCATGTCATAGAAGCATTTCATGGTTCCTAATAACATGAAATATTCAATTTCTCATCAAATTGTAGCATGGTTTGTTAAAATACTACAACTAATACACCTTTAAAAAATTGAATTTATCTATTACCCTCTTTTTAAATATACCCAAATACCCTATATTTATACATGTAAAGCTCAAAACACACTCCCCCTAGATCGTATCTCCCCCCATAAACCTATATCACATCCATACACAAAATGAAACAATTAACACAAATAGGGAGAGGGGGCCATCCATAACTCCCTCATGTATTTAAAACAGGATGAACACTGAGGTCTAAATTATGCTTCTTGAACACATGTTAATACAATGGATCAGTCAGAATGTTATCTAATTGGTCATCATTTCCTACATGCTCCATTTTAATAAAACCTTGTTAATTTTTTTATGAAGTGATATTTTATCTCAATATGTTTTGTACAAGGGTTCTTAACTGAATTCTTTAAAAGATTAGTCATTCGATTATTGTCACAATGGATCACCATTGAATGTTTCACCTCATCACCAATATTAGTAAGTGGTTTTTTCATTCATAATAAATGATTACAAACCTTCTTAGCAGATATATAATTTTTTTATCCAATTATATAAAAATGTTGATAATTCATTATGACTTCTTACAAACAAGGTATAAGATAAAATTATGTGTTCCTTGAATATAAAATAGGATTCATAAAACTTCGTGCAAATTTACATCCATCATATTATATTGAAAGTGGGACACCAATCATATTGAAATGATAATAAGTGTTCTGGTTATTTTCATGTTAAATAAACATCCAATGATTCTCCCATTGGTGCGAGTATCTACATAAGTCCCATACTCATGCATTCAATGTATTTATAAACTACAATTAGAGTCGAAATTGGTTTGGAGTCATGCATTGTGAATTTCATCTAAACAATCTTATATATTATATCTTGGAAATGAATGTGTAATCCTTCTTCTGAATCACCTAAAACTCCATGAATTAGATGAGTTCACTAATAATACATAACTAAAATCCTGATTTCATGTGATAAAAAAATTATTCCATTGATCCCTACCTACATTTGCCAAATATATTATCATCTACACACCCAAGCACCATAAATCGGCCATCGTGGGAATTCTTCCATATAGATTGTGATCTACACTTCCTCTTCTAAATTGAAGCTTCTTTATATTATCATCAAATCAATATTACCATGAACTAGGTGCCAGATTTTGACCATATAGGGTATTACTTAAACTAAAAACCTTTAATTTATCACTTCTAATTATAAATACCAAAGTTTATTTAATGTGGAATTTTTCATTAAGAACTCCTCTTTAGAATTCTAGTTTGACATCCATTTGATAAAAAATTTATCCTATTCGATTTGTCATAGCAAGGGATATCCTGATTGACTCCAACAATGATTTTAGATTAAAAATTTATTCAATATCAATTTCTTTTATTTAGTCATATCATTTACACTCTATGTGTTATTTTGTTATGATATCATTTCTATTATTTTCGATTTTATTTAAGATCCCCTATGTTCCAATAACATTGTTAATTTTAGGTCTCTTAAAATGATCCCAAGTTTGGTTCTTGATAATATGATCTAGTTTTTCATTCATGTATTTAACACACGAATCATCTTTTAGTACTTATTAATCTAAGGATGGTTCCATAATTGATAAGATGGAGGAATGTGAATCACTCATAGTTTTCCATATCTGTGTGGGTGTGGTCCAATCCTAAATGGTGTTTGATATATCAATTAATACTCTTGTATTTATATTGTGAGGTTCAGATAATGTTTCTTCAGCCATGGTTTCCACTTTTGTTCCTTCTTATGAATCATCATCCTTTTATCTCCCCTAAATGCTTTTCATGCCTTATTCCACTTCTGCATTTGAATCTATTATATTTCTACTTTCTTCTTCATCATCATTCATATACATATATGATCTCCAAGAGGTATTTTTGGTTTTATATTAAATTATATTGACACCATTTCATTCAAAAATTATTCTAGGATAAGTATTCAAGAACTTGTAGGATTTAATCATCATTGAATATCGATGGAATATTCCCTCGTTTATTGAATCACCATACATTCCATTATTTCATTTTTGGTTTTGAATGTGTAACGTCCTGGCACCGGGTGCCACTCAATGAGTGTCCTGAACCCGGTTCGCCATGTGACCTCAAGTGCATTTCACAAAACGCCAGAGGCTACTAACTAGTAGCGATGGCCCAGGTCTGATAGTGGGGAAACTATGCCCTCATTTGTCAAAGTGTAGCGCAGTGGAATTAATAAAAAGCATACAACAACAGTAGAAGCAATAAACCATACACTTTTTTAATAATTTACTGTAGTAAAGATAACCAGCTAGTTATATAAATATGATGAAACATGTCTCAGGTTCTAAGAAAACTGCCAAAACATGTTACATAGCAGTACAATACAATATAAGGTACAACAAAGCAAAACAAAACAGTTGGTAGCATCGTGAGCCTAAGCCAGGTGCCATGCTCCCCTTCTCCTCAGCAGTAGTCAAGTACCTGTATAGGGACTATTGCCCATATCCACACCTGCAGAAACGTAATCTATTTGGGCCGAAAATCCTGACCCAAATAGGGTGTGAGAAATATACCTCAGTAAGAACCCACCAAAGGCTCGTGTTAATCATTGTGTAAAACATGCAACAATAGTGTGCATTAGTAAAATTCAATAAAGTAAGCAGTACTAACAGTAACTAACTTAAACAATTATATTTCCATTTTAATATCCATTTAGTCATTTAATTTAAAATATCACCACATTGAATATTCAATGTAAACAACTAATGTCCTCAGACACGTAAACTCCTACCCTTGGGTAAAAAGTATCCAACACAAGAATCTGCCCTCAGGCATACAGATATTGCACACAGGCATAAGTAGTGTCGCCCACAAGCACCGAATCAACTTTCCACAGGCACGAAAGAAGTTTCTCTCAGGATAGGATAACAGCTGCCCTCAGGCTAAGCAAAACAACACCCACAGTCTAAATAAAAAACTACCCTCAGGTTCAAGTATACGAGCCTTGCCCAATAGGCAAATAAACATTCACAAGCTATTCCATTTAAGGAAATTCTACAATCATTACTTTAAAGGCATACCCTCAGGTATCCTGGCTAAACGCCTAAACAGAGGAACACACCCCTAGGGTTGTCCTGGATCCAAGCAGCGATCCCAAACAACATTTTTACAACTTTATTTAATTATCTATACAGTTCTAGGTAGTTAAATTAGCCATGACCTCTAAATCACGACACCCCGAAAGGGGTTCGAAGCGCAAAAACACACAAAACACACGACAGTTGGAAAATAAACACCAAGCCACCTACCTTATAAGCCACCGAACAGTATACTCGAATGACGTTCCACAAATCGTCCCAGAACGAGGTAGATATGAGGTTAAAGAAAAAAATTTCAAATGTAAATAACATACATACGAGGATGAATTAGTGAGAACTACCCTAGGAGAAGGGAGAACCCACCTGAGCGGTTCCAACGAGATCATCTGAAGTGGAAATGGATTCCGAACGCATGCCTGATGGATCTCCGAAGCTCCGACCTCCTCCATTGGCTCCAAAACAGCTCAAATGACTCCTCTTACAAATGAGGAGGCTACTGCCTATTTTAATCCTAAAAAACAAGGTACACTACATGTATTTCCAAGTACACAGCTTGTACTTCCATTTTTTAGACTGTTCATTTGGCGGCTTCCTGCCAGCGTGGAATTGTTCACCTGCTAACATGACTACATGACATGTCATCTTGAGTACACGGCGTGTGCTGTCACACAGCTGGCCACCGCCTTACTTTTCACCTTCCGACTGACTACACGGCATGTAAAGGTCTACTAAATAGCGTGTAGTCAGTTCCAACACCCTTCATCGCCGACACGACCACACTACCTGTGTACTCCTCCCACACGGCCAAAATTAGACGGTGTGTGGAAAAGTACACGATGTGTACTCCCCAAAATTAAGAATTTTCCCCATTTTCCATATTTTCTCAAAAAATCATAAGGAAAAGAGAATAGAAGAAACCCGTACCTCAAAAATAAGAACCGGGTTCGTATAAAATTCCTCCCTTAAAGCAATTTGTCCCCGAATTTCCCTTCCAAGGGTGGTGAAGATATAGACGTGAACAACTCCGGCCACTGAGCACGTACATCTGTCTCCTGCTCCCAGTTTTCATCCTATACTCGGCCATGCTGCCATAGCACCCGTACGAGAGGAACTGACTGGCCTCAGAGAACCATCATTCTCCTGTAAACGATACGAATCAGATGCTCCTCAATGGACGCATCCATCTGAAGCTCAACCTCCTCGGGCTGAAGGATGTGAGACGGGTTTGAATGTTAGTGGCATAACTGAGATACATGGAAGACGTCGTACATGGCTCGGTACAGCTGCGGTAACTGCATCCGATATGCAACCAGCCCAACTCTCTCTAGAATCTCAAATGACCCCACATACCTCGGTGGATGTTTACCCCATCTCATGATCCATCTATGTCCCAACCTCGGCAAAACATGCAAGAAAACCAGATCCCCGACCACTAACTCCAAAGGTTTACTGCGGCGATCAGCATAAGACTTCTGAAGAGACTTTGCGGTAGACATCTATTTATGAATCAACTAGACCTACTCAGTAGTCTCCTGCATGAGCTGGGGTCCTTGTAAAGCTGCCTCACCTACCTCCGAACAGCATAAAGGTGAACGGCATGACCTACAATATAAATCCTCATAATCTCCCATCTCTATAGTTGCCTGAAAACTGTAATTGTAGGAAAACTCGAAAAGGGGTATATGCTTCTCCCAAGAGCCCCCAAAGTCTAGGACGTATGGACGCAGCATGTCCTCAAGAACCTATATCGTACGCTCTGACTAGCCATGGTTCTGAGGGTGGTATGCTGTGCTCAGAAGCACTTGTGTACCCAGTGCCCTCTGAAAACACTACAAAAAACGAGACGTAAAGCAGGTGTCCCTATCTAAAATTATAGAACAAGGGAACCCATGAAGACGTATGATCTCTCAGATATACAACTTCCCGAGCTCTTCAACTCCGAAGGTATCCTTGATCGGAAAAAATTTAGCTACCTTTGTGATTCTGTCCACAACAACCCACATGACATCATTGCCTCTAGGTGACCTCGGAAATCCCGTCATGAAATCCATCACGACATCATACAATTTTCACTCCGGAATGGGTAGCTGCTATAATAGCCCGGCTGGACTCTGATTCTTTTCCTTCACCTGCTGACAGGTGGAACACCTCGTAACAAAACCAACTACATATTTCTTCATACCCGGCCACCAGTACTGACGTCTCAAGTAACAGTACATCTTGGTAACCCCAGGATGAACTTCCCAAACTTAAGCATGAAACTCCCACATCATCTCCTCGTGTATATCCCCTGGAACACACACTCGTCCATGGAAACACTGAATTTCAACATCGAATATCGTCCAACCAGGAGGAGAGTCCTCACTTGCCACCGACTCCCGTAGAACATGGGCTTCTGGATTAGATAGTTGTCTCATCCTCAGTCTATCCAGGAGGGTAGAAGTCACAGATAAAGATGAAAGATATGTTTTCCCATAACTATCATCCACCTACAAATGCATCTCAAAGAACAAATCTATAATCTACCACTCACCAATGGCCTCCTGCATTGCCTGTATCTAAGTCTTTCTACTCAGTGTAATAGCTACTGCATTACCTTCACCAGGTGTATAGGAAAGCCCAAAATCGAAGGACTGAAGTTACTCGACCCACCTTCTCTGCCTCAAATTTAGGTAATGCTGATTGAAGATATACATGAGGATTTTGTGGTCGGTGAAAACCATAAAATGCTCTCCCAAAAGATAATGCCTCCAACAGCGCAACACATGCACAACTACAGCCAACTCAAGATCAGGTGTTGGATAATTCCTCTCATGTGACCTCAACTGCCAAGACCCATACAAAACTACTCGATCGCACTGCATAAACTTTTCTCTCAGCCTAATACCTGATGCATCATAGTAAACTGTATAACGTTTCCCCTGCACGGGAAGTATCAGGACTGGTGCTGATGTCAGCCTTCCTTTCAGATCCTGAAAGGCTGTTTCGCAGGCTTCTGACCAAATGAACATTACACACTTCTTAGTCAAGCCCATAAACAGCGCTACTAAGTGGGAGAAGTCTTGTATGAAGTGTCTGTAGTAACCAGCCAGCCCCATGAATGTCTGTATCTCAAACACGTTCTTAGTATTATCCCAGGAAACTACGGATCTCACCTTCTCTAGGTCTACTGAAACTCCTGCCTCTGAGATGATATGACCCAGGAAGTGAATCTGGTCCATCCAAAAGTGGCACTTCGAGAGCTTAGCATACAACCGATGCTCTCTCAATATACTCAATGTGATCACAAAATTGGTGGCATGGTCGTGTCGAGTGTGAGAGTACACCAAGATTTCATCCACGAATACTACCACAAAATAATCCATATAAGGATGGAATACACGATTCATCAGATCCATGATATCTTCTGGCGCGTTCGTGAATCTGAACGGCATAAATAAGTACTCGTACAGACCATATCTGCTCCAAAAAGTTGTAAGCAGTATATCCGATGGTCTCACGCGCAACTAATGATATCCTGGCCTCAATTCAATCTTTGAGAACACTCATCCTCTATGATGTTGATCAAAAAGATCACCAGTCCTTGGAAAAGGATATTGGTTCATAACTATCAACTGGTTCAGCTTCTGTTAATCTACATAGAGTATGAGGGTACCGTCCGCCTTATTTGCAAAAAGGACAGGATAACTCCAAGGAGATGTACTGGGTTAGATAAAACCCTTTTCCTATAACTCCTATAACTACCTCTTCAGCTTCTATAACTCTAGTGTATCCATCCTATAAGGAGAAATGGACTCCGGTGCTTCTCCTGGCACAAGCTCGGTAGAGAAATCCACCTCATGCTCTGGGGGAAGACCCGAAAAGTCATCTGGGAAGACATCCCAGAAATGATCAACCACTGGAGGGAAATCTGTCTGAAATGTCCCCTGATCATCCAGATATAAACTCGCAATCTGGGTAGTGACACAACCTTTCCATTTATTCTCTGTTCTATCTCGACTCGCCTGAACATCCCATTCACCCTTGTATAGAAACTCTCCACCCTCTGGTGACGTGAAACGCACCTTTCGACGATAGCAGTCTACAAAGGCTTGAAAGTGAACCAACCAGTCCATCACGGGAATGAAATCATAAGCTGACATCTTTAAGACATAGATGTCCCAAAGGAAGTAACACCCACCAACCTCAAGGGGGCATTCCTTGCACTGAAGCACACCAGCCATTCTAGTCCTCAATGGAGTTTCTATCGTCATAACAGTAGAAGAAGAAGAAACACAAACCCCAAGGCTTTCCACAATATGCACATATCTGAATCTATGTGTAGCGCCTATATTGAAAAGTACCAAAGATAAAACAGAAGCTACTAGAATTGTACCTATGACAGGAGAATGTCTGGGATCCTACTCCTATTGGGTCTGTTACACTGCATATGCCTGCCCAGTGTCATGGCCCTGCGAAACAGCATGGCTACCCTGAGCTGCCCCACCCTGCTACCTCTGAGATCCTGGTGTCTGGCTACAACGGCCACGAACACCATCTCTGCCCGCATGCCCTGATGTATTCCAGTTCCCTAACTGATAAGAAGCTGCTGGTCATTCTCCCGCTCATAGAGTCTACACAGAACCTCTCTCACTAGCCGCTAATAGAAACGCCATGCAAAAGCATTGCAGATGACCCATCCTGCCACAAGCTCGGCACTCTACTAGATCTCGTGGACACTTTGTCCTATTATACCCCACTCTACCACACTGGTAGCACATAACCTGGCCACCTGAAGCATTCTTCTAATTGGTATTGCCGCCCTGAGAGAAGTTCATCTGTCTCTTCCTATTGCCCGCAGAAATAGTACCAGTAATTGGTGCTGAACCACCCTGGCCCACACCACTAGATTCCCCCAGGTTCCTCTCTGTAATCAGCACCTTTTCACAATAGAATTTACAATAGGCAACCTGAAAACATTCAACAGCGCTCGGATGTCATAACGAAGACCATCCTCGATGTTCTTGGCTCTCAACATCTCATCACCCACCAGCACGCGTGAAAAGCGTTGAAGATCTATAAAACGAGTAGAATAGTCCATCACTAACATAGCTCCATGCTGCAGATTCATGAACTCTCGAGATCTATCTACCCTCAGCGTCTCCGGGAAAAAAAATTCATAGAAGACTTCCTAAAAATATTTCCACGCCATGTCTCTATGATGCTCTGACAAGGAGGTGACATCCCACCACCTCTTGGCAGAATCACGCAGCATATACGTCGCGAGCTTGAACCTCCACCCTGGAGGCATCTCAAGATGCTAAAAAATAGTCTACATCGACCCCAACCAAGACTCTGCATCCTGTAGTCTGACATCCCCTATAATTGTAGGCGGATTCTACTGCTGAAAGATATGTGTCAGCTCAGGCATAGATGTGGAAGCCAGCGGTTCCCCCTAAAAGGTCTGCATGAACCACATAAACCCTTCACGAAACTACGCCTATGTCCAGTATAACGACTGGCGTCACCCCTGGCTCTGCTAGAGGATCCATTGGTAGCCTATAGCCCATCGTCTCTAGAGTATAATCGTCGCCCCTCTTATGGAGAACAACACATGGTCACTTAGGCGGCATGACACTACAAGTTCAAAAACACTCCTTACAACAAGATTATTAAAGACTTAAAATGAAGAAACCCAAAAGGAACAAGAGGAAGAAGGAATTTAAAAACATGTAAAAGAACTACATGGTGTGTATACTGACTACACGGTGTGTACTTGACTTTGCTTCCCCTTTCTAGGTCCTTCTGCACTGCTAAGCCACACGGCTCCTATAGAACAAAACTACACGGCGTGTACAACATATACACATCGTGTATGGTGAAATTTTCCAACTGCCCGTGTCGTTTGTGACACAGAAGACTACTTGGCTTGATACTAAACGACGTGTTACACCTGAACACGGTGCGTACATCACCCCATCTCCCAGCCACATGGCTAAACTCACACGATCTGTCCTTGGACAAGACTACACGGCGTGTCCCACGGGTACACGACGTGTACTAGAAGAGCTTCGCCGACCCGTATAGTTAGTTACACGGCTGAACACATGGCTCACACTCCACAGTGAGTTATATAGACACACGACATGTATCTGGAAAGATTACATCGAGCCATGTTGTTAGTTACATGGTCGGGTCCCCAGTTTAGACTAAACGACACGTTCCATAGTGGACACGGTGTGTATGACTCATGTTCTCCTCTATCCGTGTTGTATGTCACACGGGCGGACTCCGGGTCAACACTACACGGCGTGTACAAAAGCTACACGGTGTGTTCTCCCAACACATTTCCCTTTCCCCATGACCCTGCCCACACAGTCTATGACATGGGAAGAAACTACATGGCGTGTACTTAGGGAACGCGGCATGTACTCAATAAGTTTCTTTTTCTTCCCGAACAGAAGAACATATACGGCGTGTTTAAAGTACTACATGGCGTGGATACTGGGTTTCTGGAGATTATGCCTCAGAAACTACTCCATATCCTAGAAAATACTGAACAACAGCACCTAAGTGTCAAATTCTGATCCAGAGGGTCCATACTCCCCACGAATCAATTTTTGACATCTCATCTGTGTTATAATGAAATAAATAGTCAATGATCCACCAAATTTCGGTAAATGGGGGCCCATACTCCCCAAAAACCAAAGTTTGGCATCCATTATATAAACAGGCTCCCAAAAAATAACCTCTCACATAGTAGGTATTTATCAAGAAGCTATCACAACAACATGTTTCTCTGGCACAACAACTATCACAACAGCATGCAATTTCTAATGCACCTACATGGCATGGAACTATGCATGGCATGTGATTTATATCATGTTCCTAGATGATGCATGAGATGACATACCCTCATCTCATCGGGTTGCAACTAAATTGAACCCATAGATAAAATATAAACAGCACAATCACAAGTGCATCACAACATGGTGAAATCAATCCAACAGTAAATTGAAAAATTAGTAAAATTGTAATACGAGATAAATTGCCTTTTCCCTGTAAACGGGTTAGCTACGCCCGGGCACATCTTATTACCAACTACCATTCATAATCTCCTTGACTACGACTCCAAACAGTATGTCAAAGGAAAGAATTTCCTCTGATACCACTTTTTAACATCCTGGCCCTAGGTGCCACTCAACAGGTGCCCCGAACCCAGTTCACCATGTGACCTCATGCGCATTTCCCCAAACGCCAGAGGCTGCCGACTAGCAGCGAGGGCTGAGGTCTGATAGTGGGGAAACTATGCCTTCATTTGTCAAAGTGTAGCGCAGTGGAATTAATAAAAAGCATACAACAACAGTGGAAGCAATAGACCGTAGACTTTTGTAATAATCAATAATAGTAAAGATAACCAGCCAGTTATATAAATATGATGCAACATGTCTCATGTTCTAAGAAAACAGCCATAACATGTTACATAAAATTACAATACAATACAAGGTACAAAAAAGAAAAACAAAACAGTTGGTAGCATCGTGAGGATAAGCCTGGTCCCTTGCTCCTCTACTCCTTAGCAACAGTCACGTACCTATATAGGGACTCTTTCCCCTATCCACATCTGCAGAAATGTAATCTGTTTGGGCCGAAAAACTTGACCCAAATAGGGTGAGAGAAATATATCTCAGTAGGCACCCCCCCTATGGCCCATGCTCAACTATGTGTAAAACATGAAACAATAGTGTGAAGTAGTAAAATGCAATAAAGTAAGTAGTACTAACAGTAACTAACATAACAAATTATATTTCCATTTTAATATCCATTTAATCATTTAATTTAAAATATCACCACAATGAATATTCTTAGTAAACAACTAATGTCCTCAGACACGTATACTCCTACCCTCAGGTAAACAGTATCCAATAAGAGAATCTACCCTCAGCCATACGGATATTTCCCATAGGCATAAGCAGTGTCGCCCACAGGCATAGAATCAACTTCTCGTAGGCACGGAAGAAGTTGCCCTCGGGCTACGATAACAACTGCCTTCGGGCTAAGAAAAACAACGCCCATGGGATAAATAAAACACATCCCTCAGGCGCATGTATCTTGGCCATGCCCAACAAGTAAATAATCATTCACAAGCAATTCCTTCCAAGGAAATTATACAATCATTACTTTATAGGAATACCCTCAGGTATCTTGGCCAAACAGCTAAATAGAGGAACGCACCCTCGGGGTGGTCCTGGATCCATGCAGTGATCCCAAACAACATTTTTACAACATTATTTAATTACCTATACCGTTCTCGGTAGTTAAATTAGCCACGACCTTAGCCTCACAACACCCCAAAAATGAGTTCTTAGCTCAAAAACACACAAAACACATGAATGTTGGAAAAGAATCACAAAGCCACCTACATTATACGCCCCCGATCAGTATAGTCGAATGATGTTCCACGAATCATCCTAGAACAAGGTAGATCTGAGGTAAGAGAAAAATCATTCAAACGTATATAACATACATATGGGGAAGAATTTGTGAGAACTACTCAAAGAGAAGGGATTACCCACCCGAGCAGTTCCAACGAGATCGTCCGAAGCGGAAACGAATTCCCGACGTGCGCCCGGTGGATCTCCGAAGCTCTGGCCTCCTCCTTTGGAAAAACAATGGCTCAAATGCTTCCTCTTCCAAATAAGGAGGCTACTGCTTGTTTGGAGCCGAAAAAACAATGTACACGGAGTGTATTTCCAAGTACATGTTGTGTACTTCCTATTTTTAAACTATTCATTTGGCGGCTTCCCGCCAGTGTGGCACTGTTCACCTGCCAACATGACTACACGACATGTCTTCTTGAGTACACGGTGTGTGCTATTGCACAGCAGACCACCACATTACTATTCTTCTGTCGACTGACTACATGACGTGTAAAGGACCACTACGTGGTGTGTAGTTGGTTCCTACACCCTTCATCGCCGAAACAGCCACACACCATGTATACTCCTCCCAAACGGCCAAAAGTACACGACGTGTGGAAAAGTACACAGCGTGTACTCCCCAAAATAAGGATTTTTCCCCATTTTCCGTATTTTCCAAAAAATACTTAAGGAAAAGAAAAATGAAGAAACTCGTACCTCGAAAATAAGAACTAGGTTCTTACAAAATGAAACATTTACTTTCGAAAACCTGAAAATACTTCAGATAGAGCTTCCATTCATACCAAAACTCAATTTTTTTATTAGCTTCCCTAATATTAATACCTTTTAGATTTTAATATTACACTTCTTGTTTAATATAACCTCTTTTTAATAATGATGAGTGATACAACTCTCAATCAGATTTTTTCTGACCGTATTGTTCACCTATCAATTTCAATGTTCAACAACTTCTTTTTTTTTCTATGGTGTTCTCACAACACCCACCCCATGATTTATTCAATGTTTTTTAATTAATTTTTTATGTCAATATATGTGTATTACCCACTATTTCCATATTATAAAACACTAATTGTAAAGTCTCTATCATTCTATTCTATTTGATAATAACTTTTCATGATATAAAGCTCTTTTTTTCATGTGAATAATCATTTCATAATTCATTATACTATAATCATAAATAAACATAATGAATAACCTCACTACATATGATTCATCCATATTTATTGGGCTAGATACGTATTTGGGGATGAGATCAAGACAATTTGATTCCATTTTCTTCTTTGGTTGATAGGAGCTATTGACCAACATTCTTCACTTGCAAGCATCACATGTATATTCTCATTCATGCTTATGATTAGTTATATAAATGATTATATTAATCTTATATATCATTACAATGCATTTTTTTGATAATGTGATTCATCATCTGGTGCCATGAGCTATGTTATTCTTCGACTATTATGTCATAAATGATGTCTTTACCGTAAATTTAGTATAAATTTCTATCTATTCTGCATCCATTCATGATATAATAACATGTAATTTTTTCTAATAGTACACCAATATTGATTAAAATACACTATCAATCATAAGTTACACAATTTAATCTCACTGAAGAGATTGTTATGAAAATTTTCTACATAGAGAACATCAGTTTTATAAATCTCATCATTATCTAGTTTTGTACTTCCACTTATTATGAACATTAATGTTCTATTATTGCAAAAAATTAATGTTCCATGAACCAGTTTATTAACATTATTAAATAAAGATCCATTTACTTTCATATGGGATTAGCAGCCCCTGTCAAGAATCTATGTGCTTCAAATATTTTCAACATTGAGAGATATTTCAACAAGGTTGGATTTCATGATTTTATTCTTTTCCTTCTGTAAGATATTTGATTGAGTAGAGGATAATGATATAATTTCCAATCTTTTTAAAATTATCATGGTTTCATCGTAGTCGCATTGTTCTTCCAGATGAGAATAACTATTTTCAACAGAAACTATGCTTGATTTTCAAGTATTGAATATTCTCTGAGTTTTGTAAGTATATTTATTTCCTTTTGTTTTAACTAAAATGAATATATTTAGGGACATAGTTAAAAAGATTAAAACAATATCTATAGAAACTATGTCTAATATACGATAAAGGATATGGTCTCATTCCCAATTGTTGACTTTCAATCACTTTCCCATTTAGAGAGCTCCTTGCCTCTTCACAGAATGACATGTTGTGATCTAGAATGCCAAAGAATTAATATTTTATAAGTGGAATTGTCTTCTCACTCTCTTTCCACCTAATTTCCCCATCCTTTATAATTTAATTTGACTGGTGATCATTTATGGATTCCTATAGATAGTTTTTAGATATCATTTCTATTTCTTTTGGGGAATTATTTTTTAGGATTGTAGGTGCCTTTGTGATATATCCAAAATATCTATTTCTGAATATTTTTTTCAAAACTTCTTTCTAGCCATTGACATTTCAACATCATTACAAATTCCTATTTTTCCCATGGATGTGGATCTTTAATCATTAAAATCCTTCTATACTCCTTCAAAACCAAGAATCTCTCTCTCTCCAATAGCTCTACTATAGAGAATCTTCCAAACTATGCATTCTTATTTTTTCGGTTGATTTTTATTCTTTTTCTAGTTTACTACTTATTGTAATAAATTATTCTTGATGCCCCTCAACTATCTAATATTTATCATCTAGTCTGTATGTAAGTTCATCGATGGAAATATCTTGCTCTTCAATTATGTGGTTAAATTCCACAACATCTTATGATCTTCCACAAGTTATTGATTTCTTTTCTTCTTATTCTTCAAGCCTATAAATATCTTCTCCAATCTGATCAATAAAATATAATGAATCTTACAAAATTACTCTCACCTTTTTTCACATTATTTTATTTTCAACCTTTTCATGACTATCCTTATGTACTAAATTGGGATCCACAACAAAAGTAATCAAATTATATTTATCTCTCCATTTTTAAGGTTCTGGATATTCAACTATAGACATAATGGATTATTGGGTTCTTGATTTAAACATAGGTTCTTCAATATTGAATAAAATCATTATCCCTTTGTTCTTTATTACAGAAAAAAAATATTCTATGTAATTTCATTCCTTATTTGATGTGTCACTATTTGGGAACATTTTTTATGCCTTCCTAATGTTTACAGCTTGATGTTCTTCATCATCAATCATTTTCATGAATCAAGTGTCAATTTTCATAACTCTACCACATTGAAAACATTCTAAAGGAATATTTCCTTCAAATAACAATTTCTATATCTTGAATATAACAAAAAAAAGAGATAAGTCCATATTACTCATTATCTTCATCAACACTATCTCAAGAAATCTCTTGTTTTTCATGGATTTTAAGTCCATTTCTTTGATTTCATGATTGGTTTCATCTTTTGGTTGGACTCTAATTTTATATTCCATTTACTTTTTACCAGATCATCTAGATAATGATTACACTGATCTCTTTACTCAAGGGATAACAATTTTCTGTTTTAGAAAGGTAGAAGGCTTCTAAAAATTTTCTTCACAATGTCAATGCCTTTGATTTATTCCGCAAGTCCTCATATTTCTCCAACAAAATTACTAATTTCATTAGAAAATGTATTTTACATTTCATGAGGATGCATTTTAGATTGTCGATCCTATTGTGAGAAACATATAGTTTCTCCTACAACAGTTCATTTTCTACTTTATATGCATTTCATTTTTTTCCAACATAGACATGGGTGAAGTGAATGTCATAAAATTTATATAGGTTAGATCAGATAGATTTATAGTAATTGAATTTTGGGCTTTAGCATTTACGTCAAGTATGTTCTTGTTTATTTTAGTGATAAAGATGCTTGATTCACAAGTGACCAGAAAAACATATATAGTGGATAAAATTACTTCAATTACAATCAATATTATAGGAGATCTCATAATGTTCTTACAAATAGGGATGTTTCATCGATAAAAAGGGGGACTTCGATGAAATTTACTAAATTCTCTATGACAACAATAGAAGACTAATTTACCTAAAGGAACATGTAGGCTTTGATACAACTTATAGGACCCCAGAACATCCTAATAGGGGAGGGGTGAATCACGATGTCAATATTTTCTTCTAATGTGGTGGATCTTCTCACAAGGTTTATAGTATCTTCGTAAACCTTTATATTGGTAGTATGTAGTAATTTAAATATTAATGTGTATAGATACAACACATAAGTTTTACTTGGTTTACCACTAAGTTATTTTATATAGAGAATAAGCTGACCATGTTTTGTTAATACATAATCAACTAATCCTTAAATGTTTTGTAAAACATAATTTATATATATACTCACAATGTTTTAGGCACACATCCTTTACATGATTTTTTGGGTATAAAATTGTTTCTCTCAGAACGCTTATTTCTACACCCCCTGGCTCACTACTTTGGGTTTACTCTCACTCTCTTCATTGACATGAAAGTCTCTATAATAAAGTCGAATTAAAATCAATGTCCAATACTATAATGAGATTCTACTTGCATCGAAGTAATTAGTTAATGAACATTAAATTACTAATCACTTAAAACAAATGTTTTGTATTTCCTTTTTTGAATTTCCTTCATGAAGATCAATACCTTAATAAAGAAAAATTATTTTGTGGAACAAATTGTGTCTGTGATAAGAAATGATTCATTAAATAATTCCACATCATCAATAAACTCCATCTTCCTAATGCCAATGAATTGGTCAAGAAAAAATAAGTATTTTTAGGATTATCAATAACACATTGAATACTTGATTCAGAAATCTCATGAATTTCATGAATTCAGAGTGATTAAACCTTTTCACAAATTGTTTTCATGATTGATGTAGTGGGAGTATCCACCTATTTATAGGCTCATCCTTTCATGATTCTCCCATTACTCTAATTTATTTTATGTGATGCTCTAAAAACCTATTCATGAAGTTCCTTCACTAGAAATGTTATAGTGATATTTAACCAGTTCTCCAATATTCTCTTGGTTGTAGAGATTAACATAAACCCCTTTCACTGTTCGTGATGAATTTTAACAATATCTTGACATATAAATGAATCTAAACCATTATGAAACCTAGTCTTCACAAACCCCGTGTATATACCATATTTATGATGTGTAAATCCAAAAAACATATTGCTTAATGGTTTCCACTTCATATATATTTTGAGCCCAAAAATTTGGAAAGCACTGGGCAATGATAACACCTTCAACATTGTATTCAGCATGTACACTAAGATAATTTTCCATGCATACATCCCAATCGACCCAATGTGGAATGAAAAAAAACAAAAACTAGGCTTTGATTTCAACAACGAAAGTCCTTGGTTCAAATAATCATTAAATCACAAACATTAACCATTCAGGTAATCAATATGAATGTTATCCTTGGGTAATATTTTCATCAAAATTTTAGTAACATCAACAATAGTCATCTAATATGGAAATATGATTTTTTGAATGATATATAGAAATAATTATTATGGAAAATATCCATTATTTTAGGAAATCCTTTTTAGAAAGATCCACATAACTATGAAGGAAAAACCATTATATGAATAGAATCATTTAATATTGTAAAGGAATCATAAAATCATTAATGTGTCATGATATAGGTAAAATATGCTCAATTTAAATTATTTAAAATACATTTCTTTTATATATTTGTCCAAAATTGCAAAAAGTGACTTATTTATAAAATGGAAAAAAGTATTTTATAACCATTTTGTAAAAATATGAATCATGTGTAAAAATTATTTTAAAAAATGTTAAAAACATATTTGAAAACTTTTTTAAAATACATTGACAATTAAGGTAAATATTCTCCCATTGATACTTTAAAATAAACAATCTCAAATAATGATGAGATCATGAAATAAACCATTACCACATTATAATTAGTTGAATTTAATGCCCCATGAAAGAAAGAAAATTATATGGATATAAAATTTACACAATAGTCATTATGGTGATCATAAAATGCATTCATGGTTAGTATATACAATACACATAAGAAATTAGGAGTGTATAAGGCATGTGTCTCACATAAATAAATGCGAGAAAAAAACTCTAACCATGAGTCTTCACTTCCTTTGTATAAATTCAAACAAAATTATAATAAATATAAATTTATTATAAGTTTAAAAAAACCATATTCATATATATAAATACACATATTATTTAATTATTACATTATATTACTCTCCTATATAAAATTTCATGTTAATGTTAAGTTTTATGTAATAATTGCTTCATTTTACATACGTGTTTTGACTTATAATTTGTTGTCCACTTAATTAAATATTTATTTCTAAATTTTAATAATTAAAATAATTAAAAAATATCATATATATTTATAATATATTTATTTATTCTGATTCGTAAAATTTAGAGTTAAAAAATAAAAAAAATCGTTCATGGAGATAGTATGTCGTACGTACGCTTGAACGTTCATTAAATATTATTGTCGGGTTAAAAAAAATTAAAGTATCTGATATATATTTAATTAAAGAATAATTTTCATATCATACATATCATTTATTTTTATTAAAACTATTCACAATACATTCCATGTAATGTTTGACCAAATCACGTCACTTCGTGAGGCAGTTGTTTTTCACACCCACGAACGACATTATCGTATTCCCAAAAAAATGAAAGCATGAATTTATGAGGTATATAACCTTTAAATAATCATAATAACATTATAAAAATAATATATATCATATATAAAATATATATCCATCATTATTATCAGTCTTGAACGTTGTTAATGGATGAACCAACGACATCAGTTAACAAGGGGATAATTCTTCATACTTACGGTCGATGACTGTGTGTCGCTTTTGATGGAATTGTGGTAAATTGAAGGTAAAACCATTACCATAACAAAATATTAGTATATTTATGATACTAATGATTTTATATATCCAATATATAAATATAGTTTAATGGGTTTATGTGAAAAAAGAAACAAAAATATTTGTTGATGAATGTTACCTATTCTACGGGTATCTTCTTTTGGTTTTCACCAAAGGGATTCCTTGGATAGAATTAGGAAAAACTATGGATTATATGCTTAAATAAGGTAATTTGGGATGATATTTTGACATTATTGGCAATACAAAATAGGTATTAAATTTTGATAAAAGAATAGGTTTCATTTTCTAAGAGAGAGGATGAGAGCTTTTGGTATTTCTCAAAATATTAATTTATAATAAAATAAATATCAATAAAATACATGAAATAAGAAATTTATTTTAAGATAATTTATGATAATATATTAATCTCATCAAAAAATATATTTTACACAATTTCTCCTATAATTTTAAACCTTATATTTTTTATTAACCCTTAGTTTACCTATTTTATTTATAACTATGGTAACAACTTTTTCAAATAAAAAGGTATTAATTTTTACATATAAAGTTTCAGTTGGGAAAAAAATGTCCAATTTATAATATTTTTAACCATATATAACCCCGTTTTTTCCACAGGGAAATTTATTTTATTCCTAAATAAATTAATAAAATATTATTCTTCATAAAATGTCATTAGTGTAAATTTTTATACTATTCATTAATTTGATATTAATAAAATCAATACAAAAAATATAACATCCAAAAAAATTAATACACCACTAATATGTCAAATTTATTTATTAAATTCATGTATCACCTTAATTAATTAAAATTACATTTCTTTTAATATTTCAAATATCATTAAATAGATTGTTTCATTAATTGAATAATTTTTGTTTCATCACTGTGTATTTATTTATGATTGTTTTTTATTACCTAAAATTTGAAAATAAATGCACATGATATAGATTAACATTTTATATTTAGTTTTAATATATATATTTAATAATATATTCTATTTAACCCGATATTAAAAATATAATAATTATTACAAGTAAGAGTGTGACATTTTGTCAGTCTCTTTGATTTTAATAACATCTAGGTCATTTGTAAGGGAAAGTTTCCACTAAATAATTAGATTTATTGCCTTAGGTTTCATTGATATGATATAATTCATCCAATAACATTTGAGAATGTGTTAGGGTAGTTTTATAAGAATTATAATATTATTTTTACCCTTAACTACATGATTTACACTTAACTGTGATAATTTTTTTAAAGTTACTATTCAAATTGTCAAAAAATAAAAGCGACATTTTTAATAAATTTGGACCATAAAAATCAAAATATGAATTATATTTTTCAAGTATTTAAAAAAACTAAATGGATAATGTTATTTTAAAATCAATCCCATGGAAGGGGTGAGAAAATGGGATTTTAATGTGAAAAGATTTAATATATAGAAATTTTTATATATCCAAATTCCTTGTGAAATTGATTGTAATGTCCTAAATTAGATTAGTTGATATAAAAATTATCTAATAAGAAATTAAACCCAATAATAAATTTAATTTATTAATATAAATTACTTATAAAAAAATTTGTTTTTAAATTAAAAATCAATTATTCATCAAAATATTAAACATAGACGAAAAATACCAAAAATTGAACCAAAGTAAATTTAGATATTACCATTTAAATAAGATTCTTATTTTTTCAAATATAATTTATAAATGTGTCCAAATAATATTTAAAATATGTTCTTCATCAAAAGGCTGTAAAATATTTTTTGTGGAAAAATAAATCTTTTTTGTGTAAAATTGTATTTCTTTTTAAATAAAATCTAGAAGTCATATAACATTTATGTTAAAAATTATATTGAAGATATTTTTTTGCAATATAATAAAAAAAGAATGATTTTTCTATTTTATTGACATAAATCACACTTTTTCACATTTAAATAGTATTTTTAAAAAGATATTCTTTTAGATTTCATATTTTTTTACATATGTAAATAAAAATTTTATAATTCAGATAATCATGTTAATACCTACAACTCTAAAGTATAGGTTATAATTCACTTGAATGAATAACATTTATAATAAAATTAGGTTTTTTCGAAACTTAGTGTTTCATGTAATGAATGTTAGGCTAATGATTTATTTATCAAATTACATCAAAGAAATCCAATTTTTTTAAATGATATATTTCCTAAAAATACTAGGTTGTTACATTTTATATCCTTATAATGAATTCCCACCATGAAATTCATCTAGTTTATCAATGGTTTAATACATGAATGATCATTTCATAGAAACCCACAGAGTGAAAATGAATATTAATACATACTTTAAAAAATAAAGTAAAAAATATAATAATGAACCAATGTAACTAATAACTAGGTGTCTACATTGGAGAACATATGTTATAAGTGAAATCATAGACATTAAAGAGTAATAAAATTATCATGGTCAGATGGTGAGTGGTAGATAATGTGGTATGGATAGTGGTATTGATCACAACATCATAACCCAATGATTCTTGAAAAAGGTCATTGATATCTTCAAAAATGATGATAAGACGACAAAGTATTATTTCAAGAACCATTTCCTTAATGTTGATGAATTCTCATGAGATGATATACATACATGATTTTCAGAAAACCTCTCCCTTTATAATGCCTTTATAAATTTCCACTTCATCTCTTATTCTAATAAATAAAGGTGAATTTTTAATTCCTCAAGTTTTAGTAGACCTTGAGATCCTTAAATATAATGATGGTTTATTCTATCATTCATTATACTGAAAAAAAGTATATAAAAAGAAGACAAATATGCATAAATACTCATATGGATAGATAATACTTTAATCCCTAACACTTCATAGAAAGTTTGACATAAAATATTTCATAAGCAGTTAATCATTTGAACCATTTGAATGAAGAAAGTACAAAACATTAGAAACAAAGTCACTGAATTTTTTAAAAACAACTTTTCATTAATTCCCCACACGTCATAAAGTATCTCTTAATTTTCCCATTCCAAGAATGTTAATTCCATCATCATTTATTCTCTTGAAAAAAACATAATTTCCAGAAATCCATAAAGAAAACATGAATTATTTATTATTACAATGATTATTGGTTATATTATTTACTGCCAAAAATGATGTAAACTAATTCCATGATAGCATAAAACACTTTTTAAAAAAATCTTAACCAGTTCCATGGTAATATGTACCTTCCAATTTACTTATTCATATCTAACATATCATTATCCAAAAAATATATATAAACATTAAGAAAATATGATGGGTTATATTTCACTTCATCTTGTGTTTCCCATGAAATTAACCATTACATTATATCATTTATTATTTCATTATCACCATTCAAAATATCCTTTTGAATCCATAATGAAAAACATATACTGAAAATACATATATATTTCATGATTCTTATAATATAATCATTGAATTCCAAAAAATATACACTTCAATCATCTAAATCTATTCTTAAACAATTACTCAGTCTTCATCATAATATTATTTCTTGGAATATGAAATATTAATTCCATATTTATGTTTGTCATTAATAATCTATTGAAGCTTCATAGGTTTAATATAAATAGTACTATTTGAACATCCCATACCTTTTACATTTCATTTGTGACCTCTTTATCATCCACACTATAACCAATACTCATTCGACCTTCTTGATTCTCATCATGAGATTTTCACTTAGTCCATCAATTTTCATAATGTCCATAATTACCACATTGAAACATTTAATTTTAACCTTTTGAATTCTTTTTATTGATATCAACTATGAACTAAAAACAAAATGTGAGGTACACTTATCCGAGTTGAAAAACACATATTCAGGACAAATTACTTATATGATGCCTAAATCAGGGAAAATAATTCCAAATCAATGACATGTTAGGATTATACTTAGTGGAATCCCATGAAATATCCTTATAAATATCCTTAGAGATCTCACTAACGTTTTCTAATCATAGTTACTAATGGATTAATAAACATTTTCTCTAATACCATCAATAATGACATGAGATTTTCATACATGGATATTAAATATGTTTAGATAAATATTAATCAAATAAGAAAAAAATAACCAATTACCATAATAGATTAGTGCCTTTAGAAAAAATAACAAAACTTTATTATAGTGAAATATAATCATTGTTTCCCATAAAGATCATCCCCTTTAGTACCCCTTCTTATAACCATTATTCATAACATGTGGAATAGAAAGATAAAAAAATGTTCAGCTACTAATATAATTAACAGAAACCATAGAATATGTCAATTTATATTCATATAAAAGAATAAGATAATATAAATGGATATGTGATCATGAGAAAAGGTTATATCAAATCGGATATGGATCACGAATAAGATTTGTGGCTTAAATATATTACCATTTCAAAATATATGAATAATAAGAATGAAAATTCATCATAAATAAATCATAAAAATTATATTCATTTTATTAATGTGTTTAGAATAATAATATGTATATAAAAGCATTTCTTATGAAATGGAAAACTACCATGATTTTCTAATTAGGCATTATCACCTTTTAAAAAAATGGATCTAGCACATTGACTTATTTCCCATCATGGATAAAGCACATCAACTGACTCCCCTAACTATATTATAAGATATAATTCATTAGCAATTGAATTGGAGAGAGATATATGTCCCAATAATCAATTATTAAAAACAATAAATTTTTGTCCCACAAGAATATAAATCTTTCATCACATTTTAACCCATACAAATAATTGAGGTTCATTCAAATTGAATCATTACCTAACTAATAGAGAAGACATAGGTTTCATAAATATCATTCCACAAAAATCCAAAAACATTTATAGAATAAAAATGAATCGTTTCTTTGGGTAATATCAATTGTAAATCAAATGTAACATCAACATAATTAATCTTATATTGAAACATGATTTTTAATAGAAAAAATATAATAAATCTTAAGGAAAATATCCTTCCCCTCGTGAAATAATTTTTTTAAAGAATCATATTTTTTAGAGGGGAAAAATTTATTTGAAATTAAACTTGTATTATTTTAATGGAAGATTAAAGTCATTATTTAATAATTATTTATGATAATTTCTCTCATTATATATAATTAAAAAAACATTCCATTCATATTTTTTTGGAAACGTCTTAGATAGACTTATTTAGAAATTCACATATAAATTGATTTAAACGAGTTTTGTAAAAAGATAAAACAAGGGTAAAGATGATTTTGAACAATGGAACAAAATAATTTTGAGAATGTTTTTATAAAACATGGATATTAAATGTAAATATTCCATAGTATATACTTGAACATAAAAAATATCAAATAATGACGGGATTGTAAAATAAACCATTAACAATATATATTATGTACAATCATACAACCTATGAAAGAAATAAAATGATATGGATATAAAATTAAAATAATATTAATTATAATAATCTTAAATGGTGTTCATTGGAATTATATACACCACTCATAAGAAAAAATTATTTTATAAGGCTTGTGTCCCATGAAATTAAATGTGAGATAAAAATCTATAACCATATGTCTTCACTTACACCATTTACATTCAAACCTCCTTTTTCACAAATATAATTTTATTATAAATATTTCTCATACTATATTCATCTATATAATTCCATTTATTATTTAATTATTATATTACATTACTCACTTATTAAAAATTTCATGTTAAAGTTATGATTCAGGTAATAACCACTTTGTTCTTCATATATGATTTTAATTCTTAATCCAGGGAATATTAATTAGGTCATGATTTCATAATTTACATAATTATTACCATGGAATAAATATTATCTATATTAAACATATATTTTTTTAATTATACTTATAAAATTTAGAGTTAAAAATAAAATACATCATTCATGCAGACGTTAGGTTGTACGTACGGTTGAATGTAGATTTCATTTTCATATCTGGTTAAAATAAAGAAATGTATATGAAATAATATCAATCATGAATAATTTTTTTTTCTAAATATTTCATATAAAAATTTTATAAACGTTATTAATACTTTTTATGTAATGTTTTAATGAATCATATCGCTTCACGAGGTAGTAGTCTTCCATACAGATGAATGACGTTACTGTATTCCTAAACAATGGAATTTATGGAGAAATGTATCATATAAAAATTATAGAATCATAATATCCTTATAAAAATAATATATATCATATATAAATTATAAATCCATAATTATTATAATACATTAATGTTGGTAATGGATGAACAAATTACACCAGTTCACAAGACGATTGTTTTTTGTACACCTAAATGATGTTTGTGTATCCCATTTTATTGAATTGTATGAAATTATTTATTGTAACATTAACATAAAAACATATCAATATATTTATTATATTTATTTTGTTATATAAAAATAAAATAAATATAATTGATGTTTTTTAGAAATAATTTAAATAATGTTGGGAGGATATTTTTATAGGTTTTATCAGAACAAAATTTGTTTTAAATCATTAATAAAATATACATTCTCTTTTATAAGAGACAAGGGGGTCATTTTTGGAATTTCTCAAAAGATAAATTTATAAGAAAATCAATATAATATGAATACATCCAAATGGAAATTTATTATAATTAATGATAAGATATGGTTTTATTTAACAAACCAATATATTATAATGTTTTTTTATTTTATTTGAAACCATATCATTTTTATTAACCCTTAGTTAAAAATTAAAATTTTATCTGTGGTAGAATATTTTCAATATTAAAATGTACAAATTTTTACAAATAAAGTGTCAATTGGATGATAAATGTACAATTTAAAATATTACTGACCATATCTCACCCAATTTATCCTTATTTGATATTATTATTATTTATAATATTTTTCATACAATTTTATTCTTGTACAATATCATTTGTGTAAATTTAGACACAATTCATTAATTTGATTTCAATAAAAATATATATTAGTAGATATATTTGAATAATTATTTTTAATAAACCTATAATATGTCATATTAAACTATAAAATTCATCGAACGCCTTAATGAATTAAAATTATATATATTTTCATATTTCTAATATCATTTCATTGATGGTTTGATTAACTAAATAATTACTACATCATAATTGTGTAATTATTTATGATAATTATTTATTCACCAAAATTTAAAAATAAACTTCCATATTGTATATTATTATTATATTTTTTTAGGATAATATATATAGTCTATCATATTCTATATTTAACCTCATATTAAAAATTTTAATCTTTTTAAAAGTAAGAGTGTGACATTTTTCCACTCTCTTCAATTTTAATAATACCAGATTTATTTTTAGGGAAAATTTTCAGTTAATTAATTAAATTTATAACGTTATGTGTTAAGGGTTGAATTATATTTATTTAATAACATTTGGTAATGTGTTAGGGTTGTTTTCTAATATTTATAATATTATTTTTCCCTTAATTACATGATTTACCCTTAATCGTTGTAAAAAGAAATACAAAAGATACAATTTATATTGTCCAAAAATAAATGATAAATTATTAATAAATTTGAACATTATTATTTTTAAAATGGATTCCATTTTTTATAATTCAAAACATCTAAATTGAGATATTTAATTTTAAATTAATCTTGTAGACTGGATGAGAAAGCATGTTAGTGAAAACGTTCAAAAGAATGAAATGTTTTTATATCCAAATTCAACGTAAAATAGATTATAATGACTTATATTAGATTAATTAGTATAAATTTGATCTGATTATATATTAAAAAATTAAAAAATAAAATTTAACACTATAAATTATTTAGATAAAAAAGTTATTTTCAATTAAAATCATTGATTCATCAAAACATGAAACTTATCTAGAAAATATCAGAAATTAAACCAAATTAAAATTTTATTTTTATATTTCTATAAAGAAGATTATTTTTTCAAATATAATTTATACATGTTTCTAAAATATATATTTAAATAAAATTCTCAATCAAAAGGTGGAAAACAATCCTTTTTAAAAAATACATCATTTAAACGTAAAATTGGATTAATTATTATATCATGTATAGAAACAAAATAATATGAATTTTAAACATTATATTGAATATATACTTCATTAATAAAATTAAAAAGTTTTGATTGGTTTATTTTATTAGTTTAAAATACACCTGTGCGGATTTAATTTTTTTTAAGAAAAGATTTCCTTTTAATTTCAAAAGGGTATTACCTATGTAAACTATAAATTCCAAATTTACTTAATCATGTTAATTAAAATAATTATAATGGATATGTTATAATTTTTCAATTTTAATAAATAAAATTGTAAAATTATGTTTCATAGACACTCATTGTTGTCAGTAACTCAAGTTAAGGCATTTGTGCATGTAACAAAAGACATCAATGAAATAAAATTATTTTAAAAAATCTATTTCATAAAAATCCATGGGTGTAAAAAATTTATTGTTCCATCAGTATTTGTATTCTCCCCAACAATATGATATAAATTCACTATTTAATTAGAATAACATCCTATATATTAGATGTGATTTCCATCACAAATCATATTTATTACCATATTGGTAGACAATCAAAGGTTTTTTTTAATGATAAATTGTAACATCCCGTCCTTATAAACCGATAAGGTATTGATTTGGTTAAATACAGTACATTCCTAAGATAACATCATAATAAACCATATGGATAATGAAAATATTTTAAAAAAGTACATTATCCAAAACATAAACCTAGGAATAATTATATACATGAGATGTGATCATAATACCATTGAGGGTACTCACTAATGATTATACATATAATCATTTGGGTAAAATCTTGATACCCATATAAAATTCTTTATATATGGAAAATGGGTTGATATTGACACAAATAATACATTAATAGTAATAGAATTGATGGTTAATATACCTTTTAACATGTCGTTATTAAACCACACGTAAGAAATAATGATCACATTTTATTTCTGGTTTTATCATATCTTAAAGGGTTTTTGATTCTGATCATCATCATTAACCATTATATTTGGTTACTATATAGAAAAATGCACATACTCCATGAATTTGAATATTCAGAGTGTGGGTGGTTCATTATGTGTAGTTTTCATTTTATTTTCATTACTAGAAAACTTCCTCCCATATCTTAGGCATTTTATTTCCTAATAACCTTCCCTTGCATACCTAAAATATTTAATAGTACCCTTAATGAAATTTCCACAATTTTTATTCCCACACCATGATAATAAAGGAATCCTCACATACTTCTCTCTATGGTTTTTAGATTTTTTATTTTTTAAAAGGTCGGGGTCGAAGCCTCATTTTATTATTTAAAGCAAAGACCTCTATAGACTGGATAGAAGGAGACCCATTACATAGATCGAAGTCCCAAGGCCAAGTGGCCTGAGTAATAGGCTTGAAAGTCCATTTTTTGCCCAAAGGGACCCTTAGTGAATATTACTACTATAGTACCTGGGCTACTACAGTACCCGTTACAGTACCACCACCGCTATAGTACATGCTATAGTGCCCCCACCACTACTACAGTGCTTCTACAGTCCCGAAAATTATTCTCTTCCCGGATTTGATCTTGGGTCATTTGGATGCCAAGTAGGAGCCTGTACCACTGGGGTGCAAGCTCCTTGGCTTAGATTTCCCATTGAATTAAATTTTTCTCTAATTTTCAAAAACCATGATATTTGAATATAACACCAAAATCGTTTTCCTTTTGATATCACATCAAACAATATATTCATAGATATTTAAGTCTATTATGGATAATGAGCACTAGGAACATGGTTTTGGGACACTAAAAAATTGATCAAACTAAATATTAGGTTGGTTCATAAGGCCAGAAGCATTCTTCTAAAGTCTTGTAATGTTTTCCTCATATGTACCCACATATTCATAAACATTTTTTTATATCAAGGAATTAATTATCTATATTTCTATGAATAATATGATGAAATTTCTTGTCTAAATATAAGTTATTGAATTCATCCAAGTCTATGGATTCAATTTCATTATGTCCTTATTTATTCTGGATGAGATTCCACCATCTATCCACTTAACCTTGCTAGTGATATTTAAACGAATGACATCCCCATGTTCTAAAAAGTTAACAATGGGATTTTTTGTGGCAAAGATTTATTTCAAAATACTAGTTGACCAACAAAAATACAAATGTATGGGGGACATTGCATCATGAAATACTAAAAAATGTTTTTACCTCAATTGTACATTTATATATTTATCAGGATTCATGTATTGAGAAAGTTGTGTGAGAATATAAAAGAGATATTTCATTCCAACACACTTAACCTTTGGCATCATAGGAGAAAAATAATTGACTTATATGATTCACTCTCTATTAACACATTTTTTATGGTTCCATCCATTGAATAAAACCACAAATAATTATGTAAGAAATAATAATCATTGTGAGGAAAAACCTATTCCTAGAAATTCACATATGGGATATCTAAATCATGAAACCATAATTTTAATCTATGAATTTATTTTATCCAAGATAATTTATAGTCATAATTTATTTAAATCCTTTATGAATGTTCATAATTTTTTTTGAGTTTCTAAGAATTTCCCCCAAGCACTGTCATACGAGGTGTGTGTCATGGACCATTATCTTGCTCCATGTGACAATTGTGTCGAGATCAATGTTCCCTTTTTAGATTTATTAACCATATGTGCCTCTAGGCTTGATATAAATCCACTTATAAAATCCAAACATAGATTTGATTTCATGGAATCTACTCTATCAACCCTTTACTAAAAAATGATACATTTTCTTATAATTTGGATTATTTTTAGACCTACCCTTAGGCATATCTGTATGGATCTATCTAAATATTTCGTATCCATTTTTCTAACGGATTACTAAAACTAACCAACAATAAAAACTATAGGAACCTAGGATTTTTATACATAGATATTAAATCATTTTATATGAATATTAATTACATTATATAGACACACAACTGAGTATCATAATTGTATAGTGACATTAGAAACAAGGAAACATAAACCAACAGTTCATATGAGAACTACATCATCTCCCACTAAGTCATTCATAACTACCAACCTTATTACATATATTATACATAATATATTATTTAATAAACTATAGAAAAGAAGCATAAGATATTGTGATATTATATACACCATATTTATAAGAAAAGGGTGAAATGTAATCATAAGATGAGTATAAGGGTATGTGAAAACGAGCATCACTTTTGAAAACCATAAAGTGGATATCAAATATCATATTACTGAGCCATCAAAAAAATAATTGAACGTAATGAGATATGAATCATAAATAAATCAAAGAACGTGATCCAAGAGGTCCCAATATTAGCATAATACATGGAAATTTTTTAATACACATAAGTATAGAAAATCATTTCCATTGTATTCAAGTATATTTTACAAAACTATCATAGTAGAATGGGTTCACTCACCCAAAGGTTTATAGAAGTCAATATTCACTCCCATGATTATCATTATGGATATATATCCCCTTATAGATTTCTTCCCTCTCTATTCTAGTAATATTTATCACATGAGATGACAATCTATACCAAAAATATGGGAGTGATATATAGCCCCACACGTCATATAATTAAAATCACACTTATGTGTGACAGAAGTTTGTAAAACATTAGTCGTATATTATCCCATGAAACAAAATTGTTTTCATAAACATTTAATTTTATCTAAACCTTTATAAAAGAGATAGGTCTCAAAATCATTTCATCATTTCATCATATCATACATCATGAAAAGAATCAGGTATTAAAACCATCTTACCATGGTAAAACCAATTAAAGATAAATAGGTCTCATAAAAATATTTTCATCATAAACATAAACCATTTAGATAAATAATAATAAATTTATCCTTATATTATATCGCCCTTAAATCAAAGGTTACAGTAATGGATATCATGTTAGATAAAAAATGATTATGAGAGATTACTTGAAACATTTTGTGGGAAAAATACCCATTTTCACATTGAAAAACATGTCAATAATTTCAAATACATTTAAAATGAAATTATTTTAAAATAAAATTTTAAACATATATAGGAATCGTTAAAAATATGAGTCACTATGATCGTAGAAAATAATATTTATACTATAAAAATTAAAACACTGATTCCTTTCACATTTTTAGTAAACCCCAAACACAACTTTTTTTGGAAAATGACATTATAATACCTTCCTGAAATATTTCAAAAAAAATAAATGAGTAAAAAATTATTTACTAATTATTTTATATATTCTAAAAAATAATATATATTTTTAGAAAACATGGTTTTTAAGAGAAATGATTTTCGACCCAACTGAAAAATAATGTCAGATTTTCCTTTTTTTTAATAGTGGGTACCTAAAGATCGATAAATAAATGTAAAATATATATTATTTTTAAATTAACATAGTATATTAAACTTCCTGAGTTTATTGTGAGATGTATCAAAATAGTTCATCATTGGAGGAATAGTCTTGAACAATCCCAATGAACGATGATATTGTAACACAAAACAATATCAACTTTTCTATATTTGAATCATAGTTCCAATGAAAGAATAAAGTTAAATATATATTATTATATTATTGGAATAAATAAATTCATGAAATAAAATTTAAGTGGTATTTTATAAACACCTCATTAAATATAATTGTTGCATTAAATAACATATTTCCCAGAGAAGGGAAATTGAGACAAATACTCATACTTTAAGTGTGGACTTCTATTATACACATTCATACATAATTCATAATGAATAAATTTTTAATATAAAATATTAGTTAACCATAGTTATATATATCATACCATATAGGATTTTATTATGTCATTTTTTAACAGTTTATTAACAATTCCATGGTAAAGTAATGTTTTCTGAAATAATTGCTTTGTTTTTTGTGTATGATTTGATTTGTTTTTTTAGTCCTCTAACATTAATAATTGTTCCATAATATACCAAATATTATCACCCAAATAAATTGAATATTTATTCATTATTTATTTTCTTATTTTAATCAACTAGAGTTATTGGTCGAAAATTAAATACGTCGTTCATAGAAACAGTAGGTCATATAAATGCATGAATATTGTTTCCATTTTATAGATTGATTGAATGAAATAAAGGTAAATATTATATAAACATTATTGAATACATTTTATGTAATATATCTCAAATATTTTCATTAATCCCATCCAAATTACTATCCATGTAAAATGAGACTAAATCACATCACTACTGAAGGTGATATTCCATCATACACAGAATCGTGTTATCGTCTTCCCACATAATAGAAAGTATAATTTTATATAATAAACACTAATTCAATTATTATAATAATATATTACTAATAAGATAAATATATTTAACACATCACTATATCTAGACATAAAAAATAGTCATGGAAACAGAATAACATCAGTTCATGAGGCGATAGTCTCCCGTAAATATGAATGATGATTTCGTATCCCATTTTATTAAAGAGGAGGTTGTTTTAGGTAATTAAATGAACATAAAAATCTAAAAATATAGATTATTCTAATTTTATTTTTTTTAATGATTAAATAATTATTTAAAGAGTATAGGGAAGAAATAAAAAAAAATTCTTATTTAAGAACGTTACCTCTTCTTTAGGTAACCTTCTTAAGATATCACCAAAATACAACCAATGATGGTCTTCATGAAAAGCTATGAATTATAAAATGGAATGAGATAAATAAATAAATTATTTTATAGGTTATTTTCTAAACCAAATGATTTTTTATGTGTAAAGAACATAGGATCATGGGTGGCATTTTATAATTTAGGTGAGTGGCACACTTGTAATCTTTTTAAATGAAAACGTTATACCCTTGTTTATTACTTTAAAAAAGGATTTTAAATTTACCATTATAGAAATTAGAATATATATGAATGTAATATTCCCATATGGTAGGCTTTTTATATGTTTTGAATCATTTTTAACCATTACTGATTCAATTTAACCGCTGGTAATCCTTCTTTTACCATCACCGTAGTAAATAATTTTTATTATTTTTACTATTATTCAGGGGAATAAATTAATTTGACCATATAATATTATATAAATAGATATAATTCTAAATATGCATTCCTTTTATTCAAATTTCATTAAAATAAGTAGAAAAAGTTAATTTTATATTAAACCTGTCAATGGGATGAGAAATATGTTTTCAAAAAGAGAAAATGTTCAAAATTTTAAAACGTTTTTACATAAAAAATATCTATGAATGTTATTATAATTACCTAAACTATATTAATTTATAAAAATATAACTAACAATAATTTTAAAATCATTTTGAAACAAAAATGATCCTTATAAACACTTTTAAAGAAATAATAAATCTTCAATAAAAACCAGTATATTTTACTTTTTACTGAAACATTATTCTTTCCAGAAAATCCAAAAAAATCTCCCTACGTTAATTTTGATGTGATTATTTAAAACCTGATGTTTATTTTATCACATTTAAATTCTAAAATCTTAAAAAAGTAATTTTATTATTGTTCACAAAAACAAATAAAAAACATTTTTTTGAGAAAATAGTATTTTCAAAACATATATTGACAATCAACAAAATAATTAATTTTTTAACAATATAATTTACTTTTATAAAAATAGTATACATAATATTTATAAATTATTTATTAATATTCATATTTCTATATTAAATTTCTAGGTAATAATGGTAACTTTTAAAGTATAATATTAGTTATATATCACGGTTTGTCAAAACATGATGATTCATGTAATGAAAGCTATCAAAGAAATTTAATTTACGGAAAAAATTTAAAACACTAATGTTATTAGAATAGTTATACCTAGGGAAGATTTAAAATCCATATTGAAATTTTATTATACCATCTTAGGTAATCGAAACTTTTTACCTCATATAGTTACCAAAAAAATTCTCAATAATGGTTATTAAAGGCCATTAATTCTTTAACAATCACATTATTTTTCTGAAACACATAAATACGTAAATTTACTAGTTTAATATAATAAATAAAATAAATATCCTGAAAAAAACATTGATTTTAGAATTAATATTTTATGTATGGGGTATATATATCATGGTATCATTTTTTATTTCTTTTGTATTTACATATATCCACTAATAATTCGATTATGTTTATAAATATAATTATTCCCAATAGACTTCCCATTATTATTCAAGAGTTGTTATTAAGTTTAAAAGGTCATACATTTTCTCTATGTTTTCAATACCACACGAAATCATTAATATGTATGGAAAATGTTTTTTGTAAATAGAGCATGGAAACACTAAAGAATAGATATAGAGTACGAAGGAAGAACTCTACGACATATCCAACATAGATTAATGGGTAGGCTGTGATATAAAATTGAAACAAAAGAAGAATTATTGAAACAATATTTATTTAAAGAAAATGACTAAATATAAATTATAAATGATTTAAATAATGAAAATAGTGATACATTCAAACCCCCATAGGTATGTCTTCTTACAGAATATTTATTATAAATGTTGTCACTATGTATTTGAACAAAAATATAAAGAATAATGGTCTGTGAATAATATAAATATTGAATAGGTAAAGAATATATATTAAAGTAATACCTAAATTATTTATATATAGGATCAATAAATAAAATATTATGAGAAATTTATTATGTATAACAAATCACCTAGTCTGTCTTTGAGATGAAAAATCAAAGAAAATATTTCCAATTTGAAATATAGTGTTGTTATTCCCCTCTATAACTAAGATAAATACTCATAAGAGTTCTTCCCAATGGATTTTAACATTTATGGCGAGTAATAAATTTACATTTTGTGTATTTGAGTTCAATGTTGGAAATCATGGAAACCATTCAACATTAATGATTAGTAATTGAAGAAGTGTTTTTAGATTTTTTTTATGGAACACTTGGAGGAGTATAAAGTCCTCTATAATGAATAAAAATAAGAACTACAAAGTTTTGGCATACCTATATTCTTTTCTAGATAATCACAATATTGGGATGTTTTTTATGAAAATATATATTTTGAAATTAATGTGATGTAGTGTATAAGATACATGTAGGGGAGTGGAAAAGTAGCTAGAATATAAATATGTCTTACAATTTTTTTTTCATTTTCTTAATTTATTAAGGTATAAATTAAAATGAAAAAACTGGAATTGAAGAATATATTCTCCCCACTAATATGAATAAATTATCATGTTTTATTGGGAACCATGAAAAAAATTTCTTTAAAATTATGAATGATGTGTGATAGAAAAAAAAATAATGTGCAATAAAAATTATATCATGAGGAAATTAAAAGATTGAACTAGAAAATAGGTTAATTTCCCATTTGTATTGATTAAAACCCGACGGTTACTTACTAAATAAGACTTGAATTTTGAAAATGAAATGGAGAAAATGATAGATGAGAACATATCTGGAAGTCTCCCTAAGTCAATAAATCCAATAAGTGTGTGTTATCACTAAAATAATAGCTTAATTGACCTAATAGAGGGTACCCGAACATTTATTATATACCATAACTATTAAAATTAAAATTCAGTAATACCTTCAAATTTTTTTAATATTTTATTTCAATAATTATCTATACTAATCTAATGAGTTCTCTACCATGTTATGGATAAAATAATTAATATTTATATATGGAAAATGGGGTTGGAATGGTTTGGGATATTTTGAAGATAAATGACGAAGGTAAAAATGATATATCTATGTATCATATTTAAGGAACCATGTATGTTTAAAAAGGATATTTAGAATATTAATCCTACAGGAAATTGGTTTTTAAATGGTCTACTAGTTAAAATATTTTCTCCACTAAGTTATATTTAATTATAATCATAGAATGAGATATTTTTTGTGATATAAATTGGGACCTCATTAAATGTAAGGAAAATAATTGTTTTAGTGTTGGTGAGTGATCAAGCCTCAAATTTCATAAAAAAGTGAATTTTTTAGTATTCTCCACATTATTTTGCCCAAATTTTGTGTAATATCATACAACATTGGAATTGGTTAATTCTAAAATATAAAAGAAAAATCTATTTAATATTTCTTTTAAGTTGTAACAGTAATCAATTAAATTAATTAAATATCCATTCATTTATTATTAAATTATCTTAATAAACTTTTATTAGGATTGATATTTTTATATTTCATTTTTTAAATTAATTCCTGAATAATATGGAGAAATCCAACATTGAAATTTTTATTTTTAATGGGATTGATAATTTTAATAAATATTAATATGTTTTTTAGGTTAAATAATATTTTATATATATTATACATTATATGTACATGATAAGACTCTGTATTGATTTCATATGAATTCTCAACTAAGGATGAAACTAAATATTATGTGACATTTTCATAAATCTTTCTGATCAGTTGGAATCAATTTTATTAATCATGATTTTATTTTTAGATAATATTTATAACATGGTCTACATGTAAGAATATTTCATTTACCTAAAATAGGAAAATACATGAGCTATATCCATTGTAAGTATGTATATTGTCGGATGACATTTAAGACCTTGTTCTTTCATTTTAGAAATTATTGAATTCTGAAAGAATATTTTTTCATTATAAGAAAACACATGTATTACTTTTAATGCAAAAAAAGAACCTAAAAATTGAATTATAATTTTATAATTACATTACACTTAAGTAAGCTTTATAATACATTTTTGGAACCTTGAAAAAAAAATTATCCACTTTTTATGACTTTCTAAACCACGTAAGACTTTTCAATTTTCAAATTTTTAAACATCATATAATTTAAAAATTAATACTAAAAATAAGGTGGGATATACCTAAAATTCATTTACATTCTACAATTCTAACCAAACAAGGTAAGAATCATCCAAATCATCCATGTGGCTCTCATCCAATATAAAAGAAAGTGAATAACATTGGCAAAAATCTAAATAAATAAAATAATTAAGATAATCCCATGTGGAGAATTATTTCTCATAATATATAGATGGGGAAATCATTTGAGGGGTTGGATTTACGAATTAAAACATAGAATGATTCTAATGGATTTACAGTAAAATTGTACTAAATCAATGAAAATGAGGAATCTAAGTCCACTCATGTGTGAGAAGAATCATTCCAAAAGATATTAATTTCATATTAGTTGTGGTAGTATATTCTCAAATATTCTTGTTCAATGGTAAAAATAGATGATTTTTCTACAAAAGATAGAGGATGATGATCAGTCAACTATGTTGGGTGCTTATACTAAGTGTAATTAGAGAGATTAGTTTTATTCATTAATTTTTTATAATTTATCAAATAATGACACACTAGATTCATAGTGGAAAATATAAGGACACTTCACCCAACCATGTCAATGAATTCATAATTTAATTGAAAATTCTATTCTATTTGGTCATACCGGGTGTTTTTGAATTCTTAGAAAATAATTGGTGTCCATAACATTTTATATTTGAATATTGTTTCTATTCATCAAGGGTTGTATAAATAATCTCCCTAGAATTCCCACATTTTCAATATTATAATGGATGATTGGTTAATCATAGAGAAATGATATATTTGTAATTACTATGATAGGAATGATTAAGTAGTTAAGTGATCATTTCATATCCTTTTCAACCCAAAAATTCTTATGATAGGGAAATTGATTGACATCTCAATTTTTTAGTGATTTAAAATTAGAGTTAAATTGAGGGAATAATTATTTGTTATGTAAGTGAGGAAATATCTAAGTAATAATGATAATTTTACGAAAAATTTGAATTCATTTTCCATTTTTTCACGAATAAATATAGTAAATCCATCTATAAAATTGGGAATAATATTTTAAACTATCCTATTAGTAGATAAACCAGATTTCCACTATTTAATATATATTTGAAGTGTTTATATTTGTTTGCGTTATGGACTGAGATATTCTCCACATCACTAAATATATACATGATGAAGAGAAATTTTATTTAAAGTAATTTAAAACAAAGCCCAAATAAATTATATTATAACAAAAAACATTTCCTTATTAATCCCATCTAATATTATTTTGGTATATTAATAACTGAATAACATTATAATTATTTATCCAATAGAAATTTATTTAACTTCATGAATTTATCATAGAGGGTTCCTAGTGTCACATATCATGGATATACATACCAAACTCAGTGTTAAAAATTTATTTTATTGTTTTTATGTTTTCATCTTTAAACGAATAAAATGGAAATACTGATAGAAAATTGGTTTTTGTAGCGGAACACAAAATAAGAAAAAAATTCACGAATTTTTAACTTATTTATCATAGGAATAAAAAATATAACCCTATGTTTAGATACATGTAATATGTCATTTCATTATAATTTTTTCTTAAATACAATCATTGATTAAATTAATAACAATAATTAATCCTCTACCACTACATTCCTAGACGGTGGAATCCTGATCCTCCTAGTGATATCATTAGATCACTAAATCTCACCTAATCCACTACACTCAAATAATGACAAAATAATCAAAATAATTTAATTACCGAAACCCCAAACATTATCATATTTTTTTCATCACATGAACCCTTACATTTTAAGGAATCATCATTAAACATTACAAAATCCATTGTTTTTGGTCAACAATTATTATTTTTACATAAATAATGTTCATCATGGTTAATAATTTTACATAATTAGGGAATAAAAAACTTATTTATCAGAGAGATTTCATGGGGAAACTTTGAATAAGTATAAAATATTCCCACAATATAATTGTCTTAAATAAACACATTTTATTTTCATGAAAAATCTTGAGGACTTTCAATATGAATTCTTTTCTGTTCTTACTCCTCATTAAACCCTGCAATTTCTTTTATACATTGGATGAGCACATAAAGATTAGTAAGGACATAAATTAGAATAAATCAAATAGTCTAATAAATAATGTAAAAACCAATAAATATTTACCACAATCATAGTATTCATTGAGAATATTAAATATATCAATTCAATAAGAAAAAACACACATTTTTATCAAATAAAACATTTATAACCCATATAAATAAAATAAAAAATCCTATTTCAAAACATAGTACAATATATTCATAACCTATGTTATAAATAACTAGATCATAGTAAAAAATGAGAAACATAGCTGGTGAAATTCTCACTTATTTCTTATAAAGATATGGAACATTTCCCTATGCATCGGAGCTCTATATGGGTACACACATCATATAATCTATATTGGGCTCACCCATTGTATAATGTATATATTGATTACTAGTCTTATATGTTATATCAGTCTCAACCATCATCATATATAATTTTCATGTACTATATCATGACTAATTTTTTTCAGTCATGTATCAATTTTCATAAAACCCTTTAATGGCTCCTTCGAACCCATATGTAAAACACTTTCAGATATTGAAATACGATTTGTTTTCTAACCCCATTTTCAAAAATAAAAAACCAAGAAGGAATGTAAAGGGGTTTTTCTATTTGGGGAAACATGAGATATTATAATGGAATCCAAAATTATAATAATTTTTATGAAATTAAGATAATTTATCTTCACCATATAAATTAAAAATGATCATTCCATTTGTATTTTATAATTAATGACATAACATTTATTATATAATACGTAAAAATATATTTTTTTAAACATTATAATGAATATAAAAAGTGAAAAAAATTTCATTTATAATTCTTTTATATCCAAATAAATTAAATCATAAATTAATTTTAAAAAACATTCCCATGGAATTAAAATATTTGGATGGGTAACTTTAAAATATTACTTTTTAAAATAAAATCCCTTACATTGATAAAGACTTATAACATACATTATTACTCCTACAAAATAATAAACATATTTTTATTATCTATTTTCATAAAAATATTTTACAATTATATTATTCCTTTTCATTTTATTCAATACTTTGTTATATTCAATTACATAATCATTTATGTTTATATTGGACGTTTTTATGATATTTGGGTCACATATTCAAAATGACTTCTATACGATGACTATGACTAATGTATAACAATTACAAAATATTAATAAAAATAATACATTAATATTTATTATTTCTACATATAAATTATATTTTAAAAACAAATCATGAAATATGGTTATCCAAAATGAATAACTTTACAACCATGGAAAGAGTAGGTCAAATGTATAGATGATTAATGTATCGTTTTTTCAGTGAAAAATAAATAAAGAAGAAAAATATTATTTTATATTCATATAAATATCATATTATTTATAATATCATATTATTTTTTAAATATTCTAGTATATAGAATCCATATTTTTTATTGATGGAAATTTAATCACATCACTTTGTGGAGGCGGTAGTCCACACACATGCACGAATAATGTAATAATTTTTTAGTGAGTGGAATTTTATTAATATAGATGATATAATATATATATATATATATATAATGAAACATATCTCATTAATATCATTAATATACAATAAATCTATCATTATATCCATTCATTGGGGAGGTGATGGTAAATTTATTACATCAATTAGTAAGGTGGTTGTAGAGACCCGAAGCTTGACGTACATGGACTTTACATTACTTTTGCGGAATACTTAGTACATTACAAAAACACACACACAAGGATCGTAATAGTTTAGTGTCTTTGGAAACTCGGAACGTAATCTTCTAATCGTGGGGAAAGATCTTCAATATCTCCCATAAAGATCTTCCCTTTTTTTTTACCTAAAAACCTTTCTTTATATCCTGGGGAAAAGAAAACATAAAAGGGTGAGCTCAAATGCTCAGTAAGGGTAAACAAAAGAAATATCAATCACATCATATACATAAGAACATAGCTTTTGGAAATCTTAACCTGCAAAAGAGCTCATAATATCATAACATGGGATAAATCATAGAAGTGAAAATGAGATCCCCATAATCATAACATGAAACTTGAAACTTTGTGGCATGCACACATAATCATGGAAAATCATTTCTTGTTAGTCATGACTCATTGCCAAGACTATCTTAGTGGACAAAGTCCCTTTCTGAAACGAGTTCACTCCTCGTTTCAGTCCTGTACCACTGAACCGAAATAACCTTCCGTTCCAGCCATGTCTATCTCATGAGATATAAAATCTTTACCCAATGCATTGGAGGGAGATATAGGTCCCACCCATCTTATAATGAATCCTTTCTTATGTGTGCCACATAATCATAAAACATACATCATCGCATAACACATGTAACAAAAATGGGATTCTTGAAACATCATGACATCATAAATCAATTCATATAAGATAAAGGAATTCATAAACATAATTCCATCACAACATAGTCAAATCAATGTAAAAATATGGATAGAAACAGAACCCTTTATTATCTTAGATGGAAAATAATTTTGATAAAACACTTGAATTGAATTCTTGAGGAAAATATCCTTTCTTCTTCAAAATCAATTTCTTTTCACAAAACATCATGCAATTTTAAAAGAAAGAGATTTTATTGAAAATAGTCATGAAATATTTTAGAGGAATCTTCATGAAAATAAGGCTTTATAAAACAGTAGAAATCCGTTCGTGCCGTATAAGTTTAAAAAAATATTCTTCGTTCTTTTGTCGGAAAAGTCAAAAAGTACCTCGTACGAAAAACATCAAAAGATTCCTTTCATTTCTTTTACTAAAAACTCACAGAAGGGTAAAAATGGATTTAAACAATTGTAGGTGGATGGAAATAATATTACATATTGATGAAACATGGATGTGGATGATAAAATACACCCCAGTAAATACTTACGAATAAACAATCTCGGATAAAAAATGAGATTGTGATATTTCCCTTACCTTAGGACCAATTTGCTTCGTATGTGTCCGAACCTCCTGTATAATGATTTAAATAATGTCATTGACTTATTACAGAATCATATTCATTGTTATGATATCATATATGGTTCACTTATGACATTATATTACCCGTTCTTTTGTAAATTCCATGTTAAAGAAGCGTTTTGGGTAAAATCGTTTCATTTATCGTAGGTGTTTTGACTTGTTGTTCTTGACATCATTATTACTTATATCATGATTTACTTACTTCCAGAATATAAAATATGATTTATATATCATATATATTCAGTATATATATATATATAATAGATAGATAAATAAAATGAAAAAACACGGTTCATGGAGACGGTAGTCCGTACGTACGCATGAACGCTGTTTTTCTTTCCTTATTGTCTTGAAATGGAAGTAAGTAGATGAAATACATATGTATATATATACATAAATCCAGTAGCTTTATAATGTCATATATTTCATTATTATTTCTTATATATACATTATAATCATTCTTAAATGGTTAACATGGAAAATGAATCTCATCGCGTCGTGGAGACGGTAGTCCGTACGTACGCACGAGCGATGATATCATTTCTATAAATATTGAATTGAATTGGAGTGGATTATACAATATATCAGAATCAATATGATGTTGTAATAAATATGTATAGTTATTCTTTACACCATTATACCCATCCATGTAAGGTGGTGGTGGAAAATAGATTACACCACGGCGTGGAGACGGTATTCCGTACGTACGCACGCGCGGTGATTTCTTTTTCCGTAGGATGGATAGATGGTGAAATAGGGTTGTTTCATACTTATAATAACATATCAGTATATGAGTGATACTGATGTTATTACTTCATAGTGAAACAACCTAAGAAGAAGAAGTGGAAGAAGAAATAAAGATGAAAGAATTGGTAACGGTAATTACCTCTTCTTTGAAGTGCCTCTTTGAGACCTCCTCTTAGGGCACTAGAATTGGTCTTTGAGGAAGACCAGAACCTCTAGGATGTTTCTAGGGAAGTGGAGAAGAGATTTTGGCAGGGGTTGGCCAAGCTTGAGTGCTCAAATTGGTGTGAGGAGGAGGGGAAGGAGGTGTCCTTTTATAAGGGAGGAGAGGGGGACCTTAGGAATACCTCAAAATATTATTTTATATTAAAGTAAAAATCGGTTTATAATGGTTCCAAAGGGTCTTATTTCTAAGCTAAAGTGGGGATGGGTCTAAATCCTATCAACCAATAGAATTTAGACAAGTTTAGGATATTATTTTAACCTTATCAATTAGATTTAACTCTAAGTTAAATAATTTAACTTTTACCGTGTCTTTTTGTTTTCTTTCACTATATGGTTAATACACTTACTATAACATGCCAAACGAACCCCAAATTGTTTATTATTAATATATATATCCTTATCTAAGTCATTTGGCCGAACCTTAGATTTTTAGGAATAAAATAACAATTAATAATATAATATTTGATTTAAAAACTATTTTGTGTCAATTTTGACACTATTTGATATATGATTTTTGTGAAAGTCATATCAGAATTATATGTTCGAACCAAGTTGATTAGAGCATCAATATTATATCATAGTAACCTAGAAAATTATTAGAATTCATAAAAAGTCTCAAATTATATTTAGTTTGGTGTTTATAACATCAATTATGTCAATATTTCATTAATAAGATAATTACTGCATCATCTTTGTGTCATAAATAAATTAACTTATTTGATGTCTACAAATTACAAATAAAATACCATCATGTAGGAAATCTTTTTAGATTTCTAATTAATATTTAAAGTAAAATTTATCGTATGTATAACACCATATTAAAAATGTTTTAGTAAATAAACTTTGATTTTAACTCTTTTAACCCTTCTTTAAATAAATTAATAATAAATGTCCTAATCTAACCCAAGTGGGCCTAAATGGTCATATTTTATTCCTATGTTTGTTTTTGGTCGAAATACACTTGTCCAATAGGATTAGGACATGTGTTAGGGTAATTTTAATATCATATTTACCCTTAGTTACCCTATTTACTATTAACCGCGGTAAAAAAGTAAAAAGTTACTATTCACCAAAAAATTATTTTCATCTCATTGAACCACATTTTAGTCCTTGATATTAACCGTGTCTCTCGGATTTTCGAAATTCCATTCACAGAAGCAGAAAAATTAAGTTTTATGAAAAATTCAGTTTTTTTAACTACCACTTAGTAGTTTCACTATTCATCAAAAATTGATGTTTTTCAGAACAATGCCAAAATTTCATCCTAAGCTATATTTCATATTCCGAATTCAAAAATGAAATCTATTTTACCAAATTCATAACATAGAAGTTGCATTAATTAATTTTATAATTAAATCCCGCTGTTAAAATAAATAGCGTGTTTTTAGGAATATATATCAAAAGATTGACACTTGATTATGTCTGGTTTAAATGTGAAATTACAACCAATGACCAACATTGTATTAAATTGTAAAAATATATTCTAAATATACTTTAAAACCACTCAAATTAATAATTTATCAATATTAATTATTTCGATTAAAAAAGTTGTTTTTAATTATAATTTAGTAATTTTTCACTATTCATCAGAATATGAAAGTTATCCGAAAAGTACCAAAATTTCACCTTAGGCTAAATTCGATACTCCGAATCCAAAAATGAAGTTCATTTTGAAAAATAAGATTTACAGAATTTTAAAAAGTGGTTATTACTATTCATAACGGCTAGTTTTAATAATATTTTAATAGCACATCGTTGTTTAGTGAAACTCGGTATTGCGTATTACACACGCTATCGAGGAAGGTCGCGATTGCGTGTAATGCAAGGCAAGACAAGGATGCGTGTTGTGCAAGCTCCTTTTGGTGTAGCGTACAACACAAGACATTAATAAAATTAAAAAGAATATTTCTTTATAAAATCTTGGGCTGTTACAGTGGTAGTCCCCCATTCACATAAACTATGGTTTCATTTACCATTTAAAAGATGATTATTTGTATTTAAGTCATTAAATTAACATAACAATATATCAGTATGTGTAATATAATAATAATATTATTTCTTCCTTTTCAATAATTTTTTATAGAGGTAGAAGAATAAATAAACCAGAAACACTTAATTAATAGTTATACGGCATCTTTGGATAACCTCTTTGGGTTTACCAGAAAATAATTCCAAAATTAGTTTTGTGATAAAACCCATGTATCAAGGATATTGTTAGAAAATTAATTAATTTATCTGGGATTTGATTTAATTAACTAAAAAATTATATGTTAATAAAATAGGACTGGAGGATCCTTTTTTTAATGAAGGGTGGGTCACTCTTGAAATTTTTTTAAGTATTAAATTAATATAAATTTACAATAAAATTAAAACACAAAAAGAAATTATAATATTATAATATTATATTATATTTTGATAAAATCCTCTAATTCTATAAAACATGGAATGTTTTAGGTGATGTTTTGACAAACATCATGTTTTTTTAAATGGGTTTACACCATTTTTAAAATTACCATGGTATTAATGTTTTTTCACTTTAGGGGTATAGAAACCTAAAATAGAAGGAAAAAATATAAATAAATGAACCATGTATGGTATTTTAAACATTATCCCATTTAATTCACTATGATAATATTTTTATGAGTTTCAGATTATTTAATAAAACATTATTTGTAGTAAATTATCTTTAATATCAATTTTGACGATTTTCATTTAAGTTGACATTAGAATCCTCAATAAAAAAATATATTTGAATATAAATCCTTAAAACCCCAATTAATTTATTATTATCAGAATATTTTGTAGGACACAGAGACTGACCCAAATTATATTACTTGTAATATTTTAAAATTCATTTTTTTTAATTTAATAAATACCACATTAGCGTTGTGTAATAATTTAAGGTAACTATATAGTTATTAGAATTTATAATTAAATTTTCATTATTTAAATAATTTTATGATTATCAAAATAACAACTGCAATTAATTAAAAAATTGTTTTTGTCCCTTTTTGAAGACATAATTGATTTTTAAAAACAAGATAGTGACATTTTGTCGTTTTCCTTACAAAAAATATTTTATACGTCACTCTCCAAAGAAGGTGTCCAATAAATTAAAAATTTGAATCCTAAGGTTATAATTGTAAAATTATATTTATATAATAATATTACATATGGTATATAGTGTTCTTATCACATGTTTTACCTCTATTAATCATATTTTCACTTTTCTTTGTGATGAATTTTTACAGTTTTTACTATTAGTTATGACAAAAAATTTTGTTGACCATATTAAATAATATTTATTTTTATAATAAAAAATAAGAAATAAATTTTGAAAAAATTCAAAATCTATCAGTATTATATATTCATTTTATAAGTATCCAATAAATTAAGATGAAAACACTTTTATAAAAAATGCCTTTTATTGCCTAAAAGTATATTTATACTAAGATCATGAATTTAAATATTCATATTAAATTTATTATATAATATTAACTAAAGGGTATTTATATTTATTTTGGATAAAATTAAAAATATTATATGGATTTATTAATGAAATGAAATGACAGTTTTACAAAAATCAACATTTTTCATTATTTATTAAATAATCTCTATTTTCAAAAAACATCGAAAATATTCATCTTAGAATAATATTATTAGGATTATTTATAAAACAATATATTTTTTATTAAATAATTTTTTCAAAAATTAGAAATCTTATGTATAATATTTTCTCACAAAATGATGTAAAACACATTTATAAATAAAATATGTTTATGATAAATTAAATAAATTTACTAAAATTTTAGAGATTATTTAATAAAAATTTATCAGTAAATTTTTATTGAGTATTGACCTTATATATGTTTTGATAAATTCGTTAATCCTTAACATATATTCCAATTTAATGACTAGTTTATAATAGTAATAATTAAATAATAATATTTATTGGGTTATTTAGGCTCACTATTGTGTGTCTTATATTCTAATGTATATAGTATTCTTTTCAAAATATCTGGCTATTACACTCTCCACCTAATAAAATTTTAAGTCATAATTAAAATTTAATATTAGAAATTAAATTTTTTCCATTTGAAGATACCTTTCATGAAATCCAAAATCATAAAAAGTTTAAGATAAATTCTCCTTCAATGAGAGAAAAGATAATGTAGAGGTCATCAAAAAAATCACAGATAATTTGGTTTTCAAATATGTGAATAACTGTGGAAAGTAAAAATAGAGATATAGAGAAAAAATTTAATGTTAAAATAATTATTGAAAGTGATATAGATCCTTGATCATAATAAATTAAATGTTCAATAGAATGTTAATGACCAAAAAACATTTAAACCTACGTGGTGTGAAAAAAAGATCATTGATTCATCAGTAGTAAAGGTAATTAGATACCATATATGTTTCAATGTCCTTTTCCAACATTTTAGTGATTCCATTGCTATATCAGAAAATAACATAATCAAATTTAATTATTGGACATGAAAATTTTCATCATTTAATCTATTTTCTCCAAAATATCTCAGTTTTCCACAAATGATGAGTATTAATGATGAATGTTTTGTTATTAATGAGCCATAATAAACTTATAATAGGTCACATAATTATAAAAAATGAAAATATCTTCCTCTTATCATTAAAAATTAACTGAAACCAAAATAGTTAGCACAAGTGTTAGGTCTACAAGGCTGAGTACCCTAAGAGGGGGGGTGAATTAGGGTAAGACTAATTTAAAAATAAAGCCTATTCTGCTCTTGTTTCGCTGTTAAGAAAAAAAATATTCTATCTCTTTCCTATTGCACAATATAAACAGAAATTAAAGCATGAAAAGGACACAACAATTTTTACTTGGCTCACCGCTAAGGGCTACATCCATGGAGCATACGCCGACAATTTTTCAGTCGTACCAAATTCCACTAAACATCAGTAGATGTGGATTACAAGGTTCGGGGACAGTCACTCTAACCCAGGCTCACTACCTTTACAATTTTTAGGGTTAGCTCACTACGTTCCCAAGGGTCACACCTTGTTTCTCTCTCTCTCTAGATCACTGCCGGTGTAGAGGATCACCTTCTTCGTCTTCCATTGCTCACTACTTCGGAAAGGATCCACTCATAGTTTGTAGACTAGTAGGTCTCTTCATTATCTCTAATTAATACATCCTCTGTTGTATGTGGATGCTATGTTGAAGTCCAACTTTCACCTGTAGATGAATCTCTCATTGCGCCGAAGGTATCGGGAAAACTTCCAGCTTTTACGCAGCCCTAAAACACTGTCGGGGAATCAACCTTAATTGGCGCGCAGGTCTAAGCCAGTGCGCAAGTATTGGTGTTCATGTCACAACGGGTGCGCAAGTCTGCCTCTACCACCTGTGCGACACAATCTTTTGCAACTCCAACCTGCGCGACTCAATCCATTTTATGCCCAAGCCAATATTGGTGCGCAGCTACCAACCAGTGCACAACTTCAAACACTGGCGTGAAAGTCCACCTACAAGACCACACACCACATGAGAGACTACCACACCCTCGTGAAGAGAGCTCTAATTTTTCTAAGTGTTGAACTCCCTTGAAAATGAGGAGGGGTGGTCCTGTATTTATAGGCATTCGGTGAACCTACGCGGCGGCGCGCAAGTATCCCCTCAACGCGCAAGTCCCGTCGCGCAGGTTTCTTCCCATGAAAGACACCTACGCGGCCCTATTTCCTTTTCCATATTTCAATGATCTGATCTTGAAAAACATATGGCGTACAACTTTCAAACCCTCCTAGGAACAGGTGCACAGGTCCTTTCTCGGTGCTCAAGTCACCTGTGCGACAACACCAATACATGCGTGACCCTCCTTCCTTTTCTGAATTTTGGGCTTTTGATCTTGAAAAACATTAGGCTCACAAGTTCCCTTTCCTTTAGGCACACGGTGCGCAAGTCTCTTTTCCAAAACCACATTTCTCCATTTTTCGATTTTTAGTCCCAAAAATTTGGCAAACACTAGAAAATGGCTCCACCTTGTTTCTGTTCTTATTATACCTCCTCTGGATCATCCATTCCTCTGACGACGTTCTTGAATCAAATATGGATCATTCACCACATATCTTGAACTCAACATTCCACCATGAAATCCCTTTTTTCAACAAATTTGTGTGTCATTGTTTTTCTTTGTCAACAATCACCACACAAATGTCCACATTGTCAACAAACACAATCACCTAGAAATTGATTCAATGATACCTTGAGGGATTTTTTCCCAACAATAAAATAAGTATAAAAATGAATAAACCATCATTTTAAGTACACAATTAATAACCGAAGCCCAAACAATTACACCCACTGTTAAAATTAAATCTTAAGATAAATAAATGACATTAAAACTAATCAAAATATTATGGATTATTATTTAAATATAAATATTAGAATTATTTTTTTAGATATTAATTTAGGATAAAAACTTTAAAATTTATGTCCAAATAACAAGAAAACTTATTACGGTCACATTCCAAAAAAAATCTCTAAATATATAAAACCTTATGTATGCTCATAATCACTATAAATAACCTGAATCAATATAATGGAACATTAAAATCATATTTAATTCCAAAATATAATTTATCATCTTTTCCTCAACTAGAATGACTTAATATTATATAATATTCAACATAATTATAGTGATATTCTGAAAAAACATGAATCACATAATCAACAAATCACTATACAATCACATATTTATCAATATGATAAAACATATTTTTCAAAAATGTAATAACACATAATTACATTAATATAAATGATCATAGAAACCCTAAAGGTTCTATAAAAATTTAACCTTATTTTCACAAAGTATAAATTCATTATTCCTCAAATAACCGTTAATTAAACAAAGGATAATCTTAAAAGGATACATATCCTTCAATAATCTATAAATACTCAGTAAATTTCTCCCTAAATTTATCACATTTCCACTATACCAGAATTCAAATGTGTCAATTATGTCTAACTTATGTCCCAATTATTAAATATAACATCTATTATCGGATAATTAATATGTGTATCATGATTATATTAATATTTATAATATATCTTAACATAATTGATAAAATGAAACTACATCATAATATCTAATACTCAAATCATAATCACATCATTCATTCCACTTCAATCTAAAACTGATAACTATGATTCATTAACTTATTCATTAATACTTCATTCCTACAATCAACAACAAAAATTAAATCCTTATGATTCATCAACTTCAACCCTATAATGTTTCATACATATGACTTAATAATATATTTCATACCTTATAAATAGGCATAGGAGTCCGATTTTATATTATTGATATCATCATTCTTTATCAATGTGACGTTTCATTATCTCGAAATGAATTATTCCATCCCTTTGTTGTATTTCATTTAATGAATGTGACAAATGCTTTATGAATTCTTAGTAAAATAAAATAGATTCCATGATATATAGAAATTATGGAGAGATGAAAAGGCATTGGATATATCAAATTGTTTCATTGAAGTGATTTTTATTTTAAATGGGAATTCAAAATCATTTTTAATAGTAATTTCCCAAAATAGAGATTCTAAAATCAGTTGGTAGGGATAAATATTTTGTGTGAGATCCTTTTTTGTCTTCTTGAAAAAGGATATTTAATCTTTTTAAAAGAACATTATTAAAAACCGAAAAAAAAATTATTTCATGTTAAAATGAAAATAGTCCTTATAATGTCAATCCGATTTAAATTCTACAATAAATTGTCGATAAAAGTATCAACAACTACTTATATACCCTCAACATTAAATAATATTTTAACATCAAAGTTATCTTATACATTTCCTTGCACGTACAAAAAAATTTAATGGTATTCTAATCAAAAAATCCATCCGGTTAAACCGAAGGGTTATATATACCTCAACCTAATAAAATGTATCAGAATTATTTTTAATAATAATATAATCCCATCACCTAGATGTAAAAAAAATCTATACCTTTGAACATTTGATCAGCATTAGACTTATTATCCAAAGTAGGTATATAGAAATATTATGTTAATCTAATGTAAAAAAAATCATAATCTACAAATTTATCTAAGCCATTATCCTGATACAAAATGTAAGGACCTAACCTTTGCCATTACATAATATTGTATTTTTAGTAAGGAATTATTATTTTTAAATTCATGATGATATTTATGGTGTGTAGTTTTAGAAAATCAGCCTGTATGTCATGTATAAAAAACCCATACATTAAAATTATACACTTTTACTAAGTATTCATTTTTCCAATAATTTAATACATTAAAAAATAAGGAACATGTTCATTTTATAAATAAATTTCATGATTTTGACCTGAATTATTTCATATAATTACCCATCATTAACTCCTTTGAAAATTATTTTCAATTTTGTGAGGAGTATAGAATTATTAGAAAGGGACATGAAAATTACAATTCAATTAGTCTGTTGAAAACACAAAACCCCCTAAAGTATTTATGCTTATCACAATATTATTTAGATATATTAAATAATCCAATTCAACGTTATAAACACAACCCTCTTGATCAAAGAAATTATTTAAAGCCCTTGGAATGAAAATAGAAACACTTTTTGGAAGATTAGAGTGTCATATTCGTAAAACATATTAGAAATAATTGTATCCTAATTAAATCCATTAGAGATACATCCCCTGTCAACACTCTTATTTTATGAAATAAATGCAATGACCATTTCCCAATTCATTGAAGCACTATATGGGAAAATCCATGGAATAAGATATATTAGGCTCGCCCATCATATATGTTGTATCGGGATCACCTTTCATATAATATAAATTTGGTACACCCATTATCATCAATAATTTTCATGTACCATCTCATGAATAAACTATTTTTCAGATTCCAAATTTTTCCATAAAACCATTGTTAAACTATTTTGAACCCACATGAAATATATGTTTGGATATTAAAATAATTTTTTTAAACACCATTTTCAAATATAAAACACTAACAAGGTAAGGAGACTATATTATTGATTAAATAATAAAATAATTCATGTAAATGATCATAAAATAAAATAATGGTTGTGGCAGTGGAAAAGATATTTATCAGTGAATACAGTAAAAAAACATTTCTTTGGTCTTTTCTAAATAAAGTCAAATAAATCTGAATAAAATACCTAATAAGATTTTATTAGAAATTTTTTAAATAAAGTAAATTAAGTCCTAAAATTTAATTTATAATTCATCTATTCCCATAAAAATTAATATATAAAATAATTTCAATATTTTTTATATTGATGACACAGAGTTGGAAGGGAATAATTAAGAGATGCTTTTTAGAGGAGTTCTGGTACATTTAGTATGGCTCATCATGTATTTTCTTCATTATCCTAAATGAAAAAAAATTATTTTATTATTTTATTTTATATGAAACTTTAAACGGTTATTATAATTTTTTTATTAATATCCATTTTATATTAAATTGCATAACCATTTAAGTTTATGTTGTTCATTTTCATGATATTCATCCCATATGTCCAAAATAACTTCAGTAGGCTGATTGTGGAAAAAGTGATTAATTTTACATCACCAATAAAACAAAAATACAGATATAATTTTCAATACTATACATCAATTATACTATGAAAACTAATCATTATATATGGTTATGAAAAATGAACTATGTTATAATGATAGAGATAGTACGAAAAACATATGCATGAGTAAGGTTTCCATCATTTCAATGTACATTATAGAGGGAAGGTAAATATTAATTTAACCATACAAAATCAAAATAATATAATAAATACCATAATATATCCTCAAATATACATATATATATCATCAATCTTTTTTTGTTAGGAAAAATGAATCACATCACCTCGTATAGGCTATAGTCCACCCATACTCATGAACAACATCATCATTTTTCAGTGAATTGAGAGTTAAGAATATATATTAAATTTTATATCTCCAAAATGATAAATATACCATTAAAAATATATATATAAATATATATATATATATATATATATATATATATATATTAGATCTATCATTATTACCATACGTGAGAGGTGGCGATGGAAGATGGATTACATTAGTTTGTAAGTCTGTAGTCCGCTATACACATAAATGTTTTTTTAATTACCCATTTAATGGAAGATGAGTTTGATTTAGGTTATTAAGATAACATAAAAACAACTCCATATATGTAATATAGTAGTGTTTTTATATTATAATGTTTAAAAAATATAAGGTGGTTGAATAATGAATAAAACAAAAACAGTAGATTTAGAACAATACATCTTCTTCTGAAGTCCTCATAATATTTACATTAAAACCTTTTTAAATTTATTTTATGATCAAAATACGAATTTATTACATAGTGATGGAAGTAAGGAGGTTATTTGGGTAGGAATTTTATGAACAAAAAAAAATTTGTGCGAGAAAAATATGAGAAATATTATCTTTTATAAGAGAGTGGAGGGAAACACTTCGAATTTGTTAAATTATTAAATTACTATAAAATAATTTTCATATTAAATTGGATCATAATTTATTATATTTAAATAAATTATTATTGGATGTTTAAATAAATTCATACAATAAAAACTCAACAATTATTATTTATTTTTACTCATTATCTGTAGGTTTTAACCTGGGTAAACCCTTTTGACAATTACAAAAGTGTTAATGCTTTTTATCTTTATGGGTGAAGATAGTTACTATAAAATGAAAAAACACTATTAATGATCAATGTATGGAATTAAAAAACATATCCCGTTTTCTTTGAAGATGAAAATATTTTTAGGATTTCTAAATAATTTAATAAATCATTTTTTTATCATAAAATATTATTAATATAAATTTTGTTGTTGTTCATTTTATTTGACATTAAAAACCTCAAAAAAAATGTGGATGTATAATATAAATCTTATACAAACCCCAAATTTACGATATTATTCAAAAAAATTGAACACAATAAATAAAGAAAATTATATTACATTAAATATTTTTAAAATAATTTCTTTATTATATTTTTTATTAAATAAATAATAGGTAATGAATTTCATACATATTAAAAGTAATTATATAATTTATAAAAATGAAAAATAAATTATAATCATTAAAATAATTTTCATTATCATAAAAATAACCATTTTATTCATTCAAAAATTTCCTTTCTCCAATATTGATCACATAAGATTTATTTTAAAGTAAGATGGTGGCATTTTATCTTTTTCTTTACTAAATATGAGTTAGGTCGCATTGAAGAAGATGTTTCCCAAAAAAAGACAAATATTTGGTATTTGAGGATAACGATAAAAATAAATTCAAATATTATAATTTAACATGAAAAGTAGTGGTCTTATCACATAGTTTTAACCTTAGTTTACTTGATTTACGCATTTACCATGGTGATGAATTTTTACAATTTTTATTATTCATTATGAACTCAAAATAAGTTTAACATTTTGAATTGTTTTAAATTTAATTATTTAAATTATGGTATCAATTTTAACGAATTTATTATCTATAAGTGGAATTTTTTGTTTATATATGTATCCTATACAATGTGGTGAAATATAGTTTTCTATAATGTTGAATTTTTATGTCTAAATGTGCATTTATTCCATGATCGCATATAATATAGATACTTATATTATTAGGTTGGTTTTTTATTAATAAAAGAATCATATAATAATTTATTATAAAATTAAAAATATTAAGGGTATTTTACAATGAAATAAAATGACATTTTTATAAACAATGACATTTTACATTATTCATTGAAAATTTAATATTTTCAGAAAAAGAACAAAAAATAATTTTATGATAATTTTCATATGATGATTAAAAAATTATAATTTTTTATGGAATAAGTTTTTTAAATGTTCATGATATTATAGGAAATATTTTACCATAAAAATAAATAAAAACCATTTTTTAAGATAAGATTTTTTATGACTAAAAATTTAAACTAAAATTCATGTGAGAATACAATATAAATTTATAAATACATTATGTTTTGTGGGACCTATATATATATATTATAATATATTAATTCATCTTCATACCCAACAATATATCTTAATTGTTGTAAGAAACATATTTAAATGGTACTGTTTAATTTTTCGTTTATGTTTGGTTTTGTGGATCAAATACAATATTGAAATTTTTAATATTTCTAGGTGTTACCAAACTCTCATAATAAATTATAGTAGTTGAATGAATGGTTGAAGAAATTTTTCTTTGGAAATAGAAATTCGGATTAATGAATGTGGATATGGTTAACAATTTTCAAACCTAACACTGTTATACATCACTATCATCCACTAAAATGAAATTTGATGGTATAATAGGATGCTCAATTCTCAATTAAACCTCTACCTACCAAAAAATAATTTCCTTGGTTTTCATGACAACCATCCTAGAGTTTAGATATCAAAACAAATAAAATTATGAGAAAAATAAATAAATACATTTAATAGAGATGAATAGAATGAAACAAATATTTTGATTAAATTTAACTAAGAATCATATGATGTTAGATTTTATAGTAGGATCAGACATGAATTAAAAAGATATAGGAAATAATCTATAATTATTATCCCAAAAATTATATCTTTTTATGGATTGCATATAGCAAAGGTATTATTATTCTTCACCCATGTGGCATTGGTTAGTGGTCATTTTCATCCACCATAATATTATATATTCTATCATCATATATGAGTACAATATGGAAAATTAGTAATATAAATAAATTTTAATGAGTAATCATATATTGATGTTTATTTCTCTACGGATTCCTGAAATGTGAAATTTCGATGTGGCCAAGGAGCTTAATTCTTCATTTACAATTCACCTTTGTGACTTCATGAGTATAATAATTAGTTAAATATAAATATAGGATACATTAGTATATAAATGAAAATTATATAAATAATGTAGTCTCTAGTTTGAGTTAATAATGCACTATAAATTGATAGAATGTGCATCGTAGGTTGGAAATATGTAACATAATGAACTACATCAGGGTCATCTTTCTTGAGATTATAGTTTGGGCTAATGAATCATATGTTGAATTATTGAAAATTAGTTGGATGTAAATTAAAATTATGTTGAATTATTATATATTATTAAACAAATTTATAAAAAATGGGTTTTATAATGGTTTTTATATAGATATATTGTGTATAATTTGTTATTTGTACACTCTAATATTTTATTTATCATAATGTAAATTGATTCCCCTAAATGAACTACATGTAAATGATATTCTAGTTGGGGTAACATTATATTGGAAAGGATTTAGAGAACACTAAAACCTAAGGATATATTTATATCGTCTTTAGATTATGATGATGGTTGAGATTTCATTTTTGGAAGTTATCTTTATATTTTATGGGATTAGTTAGGTCATATAGGCTCATGATAATTTTTTTCTATGTTATTTTTTTATTACAAGGGATAATTGTTGTGTATGAGTGATTTAAATATTCTATGTTTTGTTTTGTTCCTTACTTGTATTAATTTGATTCAACTAAAATATATGGATTTTTCATAATGTTATTGTGTTATATCACATTTACTTTTTTTGTGTTCTTCTGTATAAAATGTAATATACAGTTAGTTTAAATTTTAATATACCATTAGTTAAAATTTTAATGAACTTTGAATTCAATTTTTAATATACTACCTCTTTATTTTTTAAATCTACTACTAGTTGGATGTTTTATCAACTACCAATTCAATTTTTAATCTATCTCAAGTTCCATTTGTAATCTACCACCACTTTAATTTTAAATCTACTACCCATTAAATTTTTAATCAATCACCTGGTAAATTATTAATCTTTCACTCATTCAAATTTTCAACTATCATAAGTTCGTTAAGTCATGTATTGTTTGTTTAAAAAAAGTCTGAGTTGTTTTTATTCTAAAATATTTTCACAAGTTTTTTAGAATCATTATTTATAAATAAGTTTTTATAGTATTTAAATATGTTTTATGATGTTTAATTTTCTATATTTTGTATTCTACAATTAATATTAATTTTTAATTAATGTGTTGAAATCCCATATTTACACTATTTCTTCTATTTGATAGATGACATTTAGAAATTATTTATTTTTTATAATTTTTAAATTTTTTCACTAATTATTTTGGAATAAACATCAATGGATTATTTTATTTTGTTGGACTCATTTTAATTATTCGAATAATAAATTTAATTTAAAAGGAATTCATTAAATTTTAATCGAATTGATTTTATCTCTAATAAAATAGAATGAATTTTTATTATTATTTTAAGTAGTTATAATGGTTAGAATGAGCTCTCATTAATTTTTATAATATTCTAAGAATTTATATAAGGGACATATAATATATATTTAAAAACATGTGATGAAATATTTGAAAATATTTTATTATTCAAGGAAAAGATGTAAACATTCAAATATTTGTAAAATCAATAATGTAATTTTTGTTACAATATTTTATCATCTGGAAAATCTGTCATATATCGAATTATATCTTTTTCGAATTAAAATACATTGATGAGATGATCTAATCCATTACCCAAGAACCAGTATGTATTTATGCTTCCCTTATTTTGTCTTATTTTTTTGTTCTAGTTTCTTATGTCTGTAAAATGATTTCTTATCTCCCAAATTAACTCCCTCTTAATGTTTATGATTTTACACAGGAAAATAATTTTTCATTCATAGGTTGTGACTTGTAGATTGTAATATTGGGACCATTCTGGTTTTGAATCCTGGTATTTATAGTCATGGTGGTTTTCGGGTTCTTAGTCACCATAGAAAATTCATATGTCTAGTAATTATTTTATTAGAATGTGTATTATGTAATTGTATTATAATTTCCCTTTAAAAATAAATTTTAGAACAATGTGTCTCTTCCAAAATAGATACATATAATAGGATACAAGGTCCACTTTGGTCCGAACTATAAAAAATAATTTTATATACTATATTTTCTTTCAGTAATAATTATATCTATAAATTAACATTTATAATAGATCTAAATCATTAATCAGTTCATTTATGATATTTTAATTTGTTCAATTCAACCCTCCCCCCTTAATACCAATAATCATCTTCCTATATGACCAAATAATTATTATCATAGGATTTCCTTTTTTAATTTATTTATTATTTCTATAAATTACGTTGTTTATTTATCATGTGATAGCCTTTCTTAGACCTCATAATTTAAGGAAACATCTATAAGATAGTAGGAATTATTGAAAATAATTAACTGATTCTATATAGTATACCTCACATTGATGCTAATGATTATGGTTATTAGAAATCAATAATTTTTTAAATAAAGAAGCTATGTATAGAACACTAGTCAATCATGGAAAAGCCTTACATGCTACCTGAAGATGACCCAGATACTCTTAAAAGAAATAATATTGTAATATATGTATTCAATTACAAAGTAGTAAATATATTATACATTGTTATTAATGGATTTTTGTTTATTAAAGTGTCTAGATTTAATACACTCATGATATCTTGTATATTATACATGTTAACCCCCTTGGATTAGATAAGAGAACAAGATCAAATATGTAATTATTTGAGAAAATTACTAGGAATTCAATATGGGTGAAGAAGAAACTATAAATCAATTTTTCCACTAATTAAAAATTATTATGAATGGAATTAATTCCATTATAAAAACATTAGAGGACCTTATACTTGTTAAAAGATTATAAATATCTCTACTAAAGAAATTTAATTAAACTATGGTTGTGATTGACAAAGGTATTTATATCCAATAGTATACACTAGATGAAATCATTGGGTTATTGTTACAATAATGACTTGACCTTAAAAATATCAGAGAAAAAAATATCACCAAAGAAAAATGAATTGCTATAAAATATCATTATAATTTTAATTTTAACTCTTTGGAATATGAGTCCTAGGATAGTGACAAAGGGTAAAGTTTTAATATAATAAAAATGAATATATAATTTGATAATGAGAACTAAAAATTTCAACAATAAATCATAAAAATATCAAAAATAAATGATGGTTAAAAAATATAAAGCATATGTTTCCAATTATTATTGTATAAATAAAGGTCACATAATACCTGACAAACCAATGTTGAATAAAAAAGGTAAGGATAAGAAATAAAAAAATGGAATTCAACTATTCTTGTCATGATAGATGGATTTTTACTGATATATTATACTGAAATGATGAATCATAAACTGAAAATGAGATCGTTAACCTCAACTTGACTGTAGTAAAAAAAATTAGGTATATAATTTTTATATTTATCTAAATTATATTGACTGAGATAATTACAAATTTTATGTGTTTTATAAATAAAATAAATCCTACCCAAATATTTGTGACAAATTGATGAATTGTATAAAAAATAAATAAAAAAAATAAGTTCGGTATTAAGGATAACAAGAATGTAAATATGGAGAATGATTCTCTAAATGATGGGAAAATAAATTCTTCTTAGTGTTCATAATTTAATAAATATAATGATTTTGAATCTCTCTAAAAATAAAATGATAATCTAAGAAAACATTTGTAATATAAAAAGATATATTATCTACTTTAGTTCAAGTAAATAGAAAATATGATAAGATGGAAGTTAAATGAAACTGAATAAAGATAAAACTTGTTATTTTTATAGTTCACATATTCCAAATTTATAAAATTATACCACTGTTAAATGTTATGATGAAAATGTATCCTCTGTTATGTACATTAAATGTTTTTTATATAAATTATGCAATAGAACAATCTCAAAGACATCCTTCATCTCATTGTTATACTAAGAAATCTATTTCAAATAAATTATCTTCAATTGTACGTGAAAAATAAATGTTTTAAATCTATTTTTATGACTAATATTTCCACTGATAGCCTAGTTTGACCCAAAATTCCATGGTTACCAAAAAGTTTAAGTAATTTATTTTTATTTGAGAATGGTATTTTATATCAGAATAATTACACATGGTATAATGACATTAAATGTTCTCAACACATGACTGGTAAGCTATAAATTTCTTTCTCTTATAGTAAATGTGTTATAGCATCTGTCACTTTTGGAGATAACTTTAAAGGTGCGGATAATGGATTTAATAGTTTTTGTATTTGAATTTGTTTTTAATTTCTAATATTTTTTACATTAATTTTTTACTAGAAAATTTATTTTTATTTCTAAATTATTTGATAATGGTATGTGTGATAAATTTGGATATTATAATTTTTGTGTTTTTTAATATTAAATTGTTTTATATAATGATAATATAAAAAAATAATATTTATACTATTAGTTTAACTAATCTACCAATAATATTTTAATATATTCTGACATTAATAATATAAGGATTTTTCATGCTCATTTTTGAATGATATACATTTTATCCAATCATGAAAACATTCCATATTTACCAATCTTATAGCTAAAAAAATTTATATTTATTTATCCTTAAAAGAGAGGAAGCATAAATAAACATTCAAATATATAAATGATGAATCAATATCTAGACTTCTTTAATTATTGAATTTTGAATTTTTTGGCCAAATAAAAACGGATAGATTAAGTGGAACTAAGTATGTTTTTAATTAATGATGAATTTAGTAGATCTACATGGGTTTAGTTTTTGTCTCTTTTGTTTGAAGCATTAGATATATTTATTATTTTTTAAAATGTAGTTCAAAAATTTGTAGTTTACTTGTTTCCATTATAAGTGGTCGTGGTGGTGAATATATTTATTTTTATTATATTAGGATTTGTAATGAAAATGGTTCTTCCCATTTTTTTATTCTTCTATAACACAAGAACAAAATGTTGTTGTAGAATGAAAAAATATGTCAATTTATGAAATGTATTGGATTATTATTAATGAATATAGTTTACATTGAAAATTAAAAGATGTTTTAGTAATTCACAGTATATTTTCAATATATTTTTTGTTAGATATTTTTTGAAAAAAACCACTGATTAATTATGTAATGATAGAAAACAAAATTTTTTTATTATGATATTTTGGTTGTACAGATTTAATATTGAATTTGAAATATAATTTAGATAAAATTGATGATATATTTTTTGAAGGAATGTTTCTTATATATAATTTTAATAATAATGATTAGAGAGATCATAATAAGTATACAATGAAAAAATTAGGAGTCTGTTAACATAAATTTTAATGAATCATTTGAGGTTTAGATATTTATTATAGATTATATTAAAGTTTATTTCTAAGATTTCAATTTTTTATGAAAAAAATCATGATAATGATTATTTTGAGGGTTATATAAATGCTTCTAAGTATGATTAAAAAACCTTGATATTTCATAAATATTAACCCACTGGAAATGAGGCTAGAACTATTGGATATGGTATAAAAACTATATCCTCAATTTCAATCTTTGTTTCTAACTCTACTATTGTTTGAGATCATTTTTTAAAAAATGAAACTGATTTGTTAAATTATAATAACAAAATTGTTCAATGAATGATGAGTTTATTTTTTTTTATAAATATTTTTTGTTATTTAATCTAATTTATTAAGGAAAATTTGTTAATTGGAACTAAATATATCATTATAATCATGTTGAATTAATATGGATATACTGTAAAAAATGAAGCTATAATTGTTTCAAAAGTATATTGTTCCTAAATGACTTTTTATGAATATAAATCACGTTTTTGATTTAATTAAATGTCTCCTAGATATATAAAACAGATGCACTTATTTTGTATTATTATATACAATTGGATTTAAATTACTGTTATGTATCTTTATCATTAATAAAATAGAAATTTAATAGTGATCACATTACTAGTATAAATATATGGTTTTAATAAAAGAAAATTGGATGAGAAAAAGGAATAGATGACCTCATATAGTATGAGAAAACCCTATGAATCCAATTTAGCATAGATTCCAAGGGATAAATAATTTATGGGTTATTAACTAAACCAATCCAATGTTTATATCCAATAACATAAGCGTGAGAAAAACTGTTTACGATAGAATTTCTAGCCCATCAAGATCACGACCAAAAACATGTTCACCAAACAATACCATGAAAGCCCCACCATTCCATTCCTTAATCCTATGGTGTATGCTAGTGTAAAAAAGGTATATGTATCAAGACCCTAACTTTATAAATATTTATTATATTTTTTTATAGAATAATGAATTAATTTTCTTCATATTATTGTTACATTGTAAATGATTTTTAAAGCACAAATAGTATTATTATTCAATATTCAAAATCATTTAAGATAAATATTTTGATGAATTAATATATATTTTTAATAAATAATATTTTATTTTTATTTTTTAAATAAAAATTACCATATAATATTTTTAAGTCAAATTTAATTTTTATAACGGTTTAAAAACTATTATTAGAAAAAAACCATTGTTTTTCATAAATGATAGTTTTTATTTTAATAGTAAAAATTAGCTTATTTATTAAATTATTTGGATTAAATGTGTATAATTTTTGGAATTAGGTTGTAAAAAATTTCTAATAGTGAATCGTTCATAATTTTCATAGATAGATCATTTTTTGGGTAAAAATTTAATACAATATAAATACTTGGTATGTTTTATAACATCATAATAGACCAATAGTGGTGTAATAAATACTATAAAAGGTATAATAATCCAAATAATTTTTTTCATTTAATATATTTTTATTTTTATTCTATTTTTTAATTTTATAATGCCTTAGTCAATCCTACAAGTCATAAAAAATATTTTATGATTTTAAAATCATTTCTTTAAAAGCATGACTCATCTCTACATAATGAAGGGAAGTATTTTATTATCTTGAGACCTTTTCCATATTAAATAATTTAATCCACTCCCTTATGGTAGAAATCATGGGAAAAATCCATGGGATTATTGGTGGTTTATAATATTTTTTTATGTATGCTCCATAACCAAAATAATGAAGAAATCCCTTTGCATTCCAATATATTCCAACACAAGATCCCATTTCTCTTCACAAAAACTACTAGGTTCATGACCAAACTTTTCCCCCTACTCCCTATAGTCCTCTTATAGTTCCCTCAAGATCCTAGTATGCCTCTTCTAATCCTTTGGCTTCACCCAACCAAGTAAGGGATTCTCATTGTTCTCTTTTAATCAACCACTTCATTAATGATATGCAATTTTGATTTCCATTTCATTATGTTGGTATACATTCTTACCTATCCCAATTAAGCTGTGTTTTATTTCTAAATGATGCTACCCCATTTCACTCTCCTTTATCCCTCTTATGAAGCCTTATGTACACCTGTTACTAAGCTGAAATTATATAAGGAATATTTTACCCTCTTCTTTTATCAAGCATACTTTTTTAGGATAACTATTGTAAATTACTTTTTCCTATGTTTTTATATGTTATTAAATATCACTACTACAATCCATGTAATGAACAAAAGATAATATACCCCATTATCTCTCAAAAACACATTTTATGAATTTCTATATGACGACATTATGCTGCGGTAATTGCACAATGATTTTCTATCCCAAAATAATTTTTTATTTATTACAGTACCCATTTATCTATCAAGGTTATTCACCTTTAAAAAAATTTAAATATTTATTAGGGACAGACATTTATTTTTTCCACATTCCTAGACGAGGGAATAAATTATGATGGGGAATTAATCCTTCTTATATGGTCATTGAGGAATGAATAAACATTCGAATGAAATAATTATGAAGGTTTCACCCTGATGGAGCTCCAATGAATTGGGTAATGGTTATTTTCATGATACATAATATTGGTATAGGGGATTTACCATATTCCTTTATGGTTATTTTTTCACAATGTGTTGTTAGAGGATTTATCCTTGATCTATTTATGATGTATTGTTTTAATTTGTTTCAACATTTTCCATTTTATGATTATCATTCTATTTCATGCCTTATTATTAATATTCCTTTTAAGATCGATTGATATGCCGATTGACTAAAATTCATTGTATTCCTCATGTTATTAATTTTTAATACACTTACTAGTATATATAGATCACCCCTTTCTTATATTTTTCCTCAGGCTATCCAATGTTGTGTCAAGTACAAAAAAATGTTTTGGTGATGTCAAAGAAGTTTTTAATAAAGATGTGTATTTTAATGTTTTATGTTTTAATATAATGTACTTAATTTCCAAAATTCACTAGACCTCTCAATCATCTATGTTTTATTAAGTTCAATTTTATGTAATAAACAATTTCTAAAATGAAAAAAAAGTGTAGGTTTGTTATAGTTGGTATCATAGGATTTGTTTAGTTATTTTTGGGATTAGTATTAGGAAACCCTAGTGAAATCCCTGAGGGATAAGAAAAATTTTAATAAAATCTCCCAAAATTTTGGTAGTATAGAGAAAGGGGTTTATCAATAAAATACATCCCAATCTAGATACTACAAGTGGTCATGGTTCAAGCATAGATGTACCTAGGAGTAATAAATCTAACAAGGTGTTCTAGGCCTGACATTGGTTAACAAGATATATGAAAATGGGCCTTACTTCACAACTAGTGTGAAACTATAGGGGTTTATTCTTTGTTCAATTTATAATATCATTACAAACTAATTAATTGGGAAGAAAAAAATATGATTAGAATATGTGTTAGAATTTTGACAATGGATAACATATACTAAATGCTAGAAACACATATGTTATTGAGATAAATTTAATTTATTCCATTCATGTCATTGGATTCCCCCTTTATGTGGTTAACTCTAAATGATACTCATCCCTAATTTTCCATTTATTCTAGAAAATATCCAAAAATAGGAGGAATCATGTGAATAACTCATGTGAAGGGTTTTGTGTGGACTTCACCAATGAGATACACAACCAAATCGGTCTTGGAATCACAAAATCTTTCTTGATACTCACTTAGTTTACTCATGAACAAAATAGAATCCTAGACCAAGAGGAGTGAAAACCCCCACCCAAAGAGAGAGACATTATTAGTCAACAACTTCATGTGAAAAAGGTGGAATACTTTCAATGTATCATATTATCCCATAATCGTGGAGTAGTGGATCAATTAAATTGAGAATATCTTCTGCATCCTTCAATGATATAAATAATAGAAAGAATTTTTGGATGACTTTGATATAGAGGGTGAAGCTAATTAGTGGGAAAATTTATCAATAATATGTAGCCAGAAGAAGAGATCAACGTAATGGAGTAGAAGGAATTCTGAAAAAAAAAATTTGATAAATTTTTTCCCAAACCCTCCATCATAAAGATATTTCTTTACACTCATGAAAAAGGAAATTGAATCTATTGTGGTGTATGAGGAAAACATAACAAGACATTCATGATACGCTTAAGGTTTGGTCATTATACCCAAATTCAATGATGATAGCTTTGTTTGTGGTATAAAGCATAGTCTTGGAAAAAATTTATAGATATATGACTTTGATAGCTGTGAGGAATTTATCTGATGATCCATCAAAGTTTATATGGAGATCGATGAATATCAGGGGTATAATGGGGATAATAAAAGTAAAGTGGTTTTTAATTCTGGTGATCCAATGCATAAATCTAATGCTTCTATGAAATTAAAGAACCCCACCATTCAAATGTGTTGGATGAAGCATCCTAGAAATTGACTAAGGGGAATAAAAAATGATTTTGGAGTGGACTTGAATGTAACCCAGGAGAAACAAACCAATGTGACAAGTGAAAATAATTCTCTGGTCAACCCTCAATGCGTCTTCTAGTGATTCAATTGAATGGAACCAGGATATCTTGTAAACCATTGCAATAAGTCAAGGGTCTTTAGAGGTAACTGAAAACCTACAATGTAGAAAGGGTGATATTTTTTCATTACCACCACTGAGGTGAAACCCAAAAAAGATGTGGTGACATGTAATCTAGTTATTAATTAAATAATTGTGAATTTACTTTCCGATTCTAGTTCAATGCATTTATTTTTATCATGAAATTTTTTAGAACTATTAAAACACCACCACAAATCATGGAAGTAGATTTTATGGTGAAAAAGGAAAATGGAGAAATTATTTATTATCTGGTATATTACTCCTCCCCTATCACAATTTTTTGATTGAACTTCCCATTGGACCTTATCATACTTCCCTTGGTGAAATTTGATTCCATTGTGGGAATGGATTAACTTTCCTGTTTTAGAGCCAGCATAAATTTTTGAAAGCGGGGAATCACTATCCATATGGAACATTGATCCTTGATTCTATAAAATTGGAAGGAGGATTATGGATCTTTTTTAAAACATAATCTCAAACATGGATATTTTTTTCCTACTAGTGTAAGATTATGGCCTTTCCTAGAGTCATCTCGGGCAAGTTTTCATGAACTTTTTTAGGTTTTATGTACCTCTGTGTTGGAATAGTGGCCTGGGGTGAATATGGGTGAATGTTTAAGAAAAACTAATGGAAGTTGGGTTGTTCAGGGTTTACCCATGGTTTCACAGAGTTTCCGACTAAACCATGCCAACCATCCAAACGTGGACAGACTGGTCTGCACAGTTTGCGCACGATTTGAGAAACTGTGGGAATAAACTAGGCCAACTGTGAAAACCTCGATAGAGAGGTCCACATGGTTGGTTCATGGTATTCCCTAATCAAGAGACTCTACCCAAGAAACTGTGCGCGAGGGATTAATTGTCTAAAAATATTTTTTTTTAACCACCTGAATCGATGATACTCCTATATTTTGACCTGGGATCGGGATATAAAAATTATAGGTGATCCCAGAGCCTTATGTAGGTATTCCAAGGTGATTCAAACATATTTTTTGATGATAAAACTCCGGTATTGAAGATCATTTCTCTTCTCATGTTGGCACCAAAATTTTGGAAGAGGAGAAGAAAACCCGAGGCCTTTAGGGTGCCTCACGAAGCTTACCCACGAAGCCCCGAAACACTGGGACCGGCACAAATATCCCCATTCATGAACTGTCCATAGAGCAAGGAGATAGGTGGCTCTATGAACCAATTTTACTTTTGGGAACCCATTGTGGTTCAAGGAGGAGGGATGCTTCATCAACCACTTTGACGTTTGTGAACCCACCGTGGAGCATGGAGGCAGGAGGTCTCGCAATCCCCTTTGACGTTTGCGAACCCGCCATGGATCCATGATGCAGGAGGCTTTACTGTTACATAAAAATGACACGTGTCTTCCTACCCAACAAACTCTATTTCATGTTGCCACTTGCCTATAAATATTTGGCTCCCATTGAGAACAGAGGCTGGATCCTCCAACCTTTCTCCTTCTTTGCTCTCAAATCATGAATCAATTTCTGCTCTGTGAAACATGAGCTCTTCAAGAAACTTCAGCATCACGAAGTGCAACTCCCTTGGCATGAATTTAGACCCTATTCAAAGAGGGATGCCCTTTGTGGAGCCCACGTGCCACTACAAAAGAAGGGATCACCAAAGGGACTCGGTTCTTCGTGGAGCACTTACGCTTCCTGAAATACCCTCCATGCAGATAGTGAAGCACCTTCCATATAGTGATGCACCTTCCATATGAACCTATGCCTTATACCTAGTCTAGGCCACTTCCCTTCACAAATAATACCCCTTTTTGAAGCCCCTCCGCTACGTGGAGCACCATATATTCACGATGCTTCTTCCTATGAACCCCTTTGCTCCGTAACTCCTTTTCATGTGCGACCCTCTAGGTTTCAGCAATGTAATTTCAAGATCATATGGGTGGTAATTCCTGTTGCATTTCTTCGCCTTATGCTTCTTCATATAGGCACATTAACAAAAAATGCTTATTTTCAAAGCCATGGTAATGTGGTCCCTTCAATGGATCACTCCATAACACCCCCGCACCATGGCATTACTCATGCCTTTCCATACCCATGGTCGGGTGGGTATCCGTTATGTATGTCATAGGGGTGTGGAATGAATCCACCTCATCCTTACTGCAGGATGTTAAACTACAAAGCACCATCGTCCTCATCACATGGCATTGAACTGTATCCTCTCCCCATGAATTATATGTGGTGTGCCCCATCTCATACATTCTCTATTCCCAATGGTCTCCAAAAGAGAGAGATCATTTCTCACATGGGTTTAGATCCTCTTTATTAGAGCGGCATCTATCCGCGGGGAAAGGTAAACCACCATTTTTTAACCCTCTAGCCTTTCTTATGGGAGGTAGCATCACTACTCCTACTATCTTCTTCCTGGCCAAAGACTAGAGAGGCGGGATGGGCACTAGAGCCATCCTTTCTTCGGTTCCTAATCCCTCTCCCTTTGGGCCTTGCCACTACTTAGGCCTCCACCCTCGAATAAGTCCCAATATCCATATTCTTGGTCATCTAACCACGTGTAAGACCTTATTTCCATTTTGGGCTGCTAACCACGTATAAGCCCCATTCCACTTCCCATGGACACACCATTCACGACATGATCATCAGGTCTCTACTGCCTCTGGTTCCTCACACCAAGCATGACTCATGTGGGGTGTGAGTAAGCATCAACCACGACACACTCCCTTAGCATCCGAGAGTGTAGTCTTTAAACACCATTCCGAAATACTTGTACTTTGATCTTTTCCAAGGTACTATATGTAAGAATAAAACCTTAGGTTCAAGCCCAAAAACAATTAGTCTTGACTCCCTTCTCATCGGTTCACCAAAAACCTCCCGAACTACATGGACTTTGATCCCTTCCAAGGCAAGGAATGCAGGAAGTCTCCATGAGGTTCAATCCCACCATTCATTGGTCCCAACCATCTTCACGTTGGTTCACTAACACCTAATAAACTATGTGGACATTTATCTTTTCCAAGGAAATGTACATAAGAAGCGTAATTGAGGTTTGACCCCAAAAACCATTAGTCCTGACCCCCTTCCTAACATTTCCCACCATTCCGAACTACATAGACTTTGATCCTTTACATGGTGAGGTACTTAGAGAGCCTCCTTTCCGTTTAGGACACCATCCCATGGTCCAAATAAATCCACGTCGGTTCACCCCCCATCCTGCATGACATTAAAATGTATGCCCTTTTTGTACCATATGACGCAAAATATTTCCGTCATCAGTGGTAAGACGTTGGAACCCCAATCAGTGTTAAGCCATTGTGATCCCCAATCGACAATAATCCATTGTTTTCCCCGAACAATGATAAGCTGTTGTGTTCCATTACAAGTAGTAAGTCATTGTGTTCCCCAACTAGTGGTAAGCCATTGTGTTCCCTAACCAACGGTAAGCCATTGTGATCCCCAATCAATAGTAACTTGTTGAATATCAATCAACGGTAGGTCATTGCGATCCCCATCTAGTGGTTAGTTGTTGTTTTACCTTTCATTGGCAACCATATCTATGGTCTCTCCCAGTGGTGTCAGACCAACCTCGGGCAGCTAACCATAATTAAGCCCTAGTATATCAATGGGTAGCTTTCCTCTATGCACTCCCCAATCCTACACCCCTTCCCAAACTATGTGTATTTTGATTCCTTGCTATGGGGATATATAGGAAAACTCTTCTAGGCTCAAGCCCAACATCATTGCCACCCTCAAGTTGACTCCATATCATTCTCTGTAAACTTTATTTAACCACCAATTATCCATCTTTAATATTACATGGGCCACCACATCCTAGTGAGATCATGAAAATTCACCTTTTCACTGCTCCTAGTAGTGACCGGGCAACTAACAACGTGATAGCCCCGCCATCAGTGTACCCTCCAGGGGTTTCACCAATATGATCCACTATCTTCAGTGTTCCTATCAGTCTGATCCATCTCTTCTATACATTAATCATGTGGGAGACCCTATGTTTATCATGGGAAGTTGAGGAAAACCTCATAGTCATTCCTATAACATATAATTCCCTACATTCGATGTGGGATTCCTTGGGCTTTTCCGCCCTCGAGAAGCCCTATAATAAATAGAAAAACCTAGACGTGCAAGTGTTCCAGCGTCTACACACACTAGTGATGTCCAAACCGTCTACTCCCTTGACTGAAGGTTTCTCCCCTAACTGGAACCCTTGGAATTTCCTGATAGAAGAAGTGTAATTTACCAGCATCCATGAAGATATGGCAATGGAAAGAGTTTCACGATCAATGTCTTAATCTTTAAGGGAGAACCAGACAAGGTAACAAGTTTCGAGGAGGAATCCATGGAAGGAAGAACCGAAATCCCATCATCCTATTTTGATCAAATAGAAAACATCCATGAATAAGAAATGGATTTCTCCCCCTATAGAAAACAGGAATGCGGGGAAACAGCCATCACGTATGCCTCATCCCCAAACAGACAGATGCGCGTGCCCCGGTGAAAGTTTCAAAAATAGAAATGGTGAACCCAACATGATGTTATTTTCCTCAAATGTGGGGATTAGTAGCATTAGAGATATCAGTGGATTAGTGTGTCACATGATCTAGTTATCTGGCGCTGGGTCCCGCCATGCAAATAGAAGGCCTGGTGTGAAACTCACCAGAAATCGGGGTAGTTGAAATGATGACTTCCTGTTCTGCAACATTATCACCATGGATCCTTCATACCAACCATGGGATAGAAAATGGTTCTTGGGGACTAGATGTCAATTTTTTTTTGTTTCAGTACTAATGGTTCAATATCCCTTATTTTCAGAAACCAAGATGGTGCATTAGAATCCGATCACCACCCACCCACCGACGTAGGGAAGGGGAAATGTCAGTGTGCCAACCTTACGTGGCTCCACTTCTTCTACAACAACCTCCACAACCATAGATTTTAGGTTCCCACACCCCATCTTCCCTTCTGAATTTGTTCAATGAAGGGTAATCAACGACATTGTACGATGATATAAGGAGGGTGGGATTATCACAACTCGGAATATGGCCAGTCATGATTTAGAGGAATTTGTGCCTTGTCACCATCTCTACCCCCATGGGCCATGCAGGGAGCCACTGCTCCCCACACCAACATACAATCATTTCAGTATCCCCTCCCCGGAATGCCTCGATGATTCCCTCCCCTACACTGATGAGATAGGGGATGTCTAGGTCAGCCCAATCGGGATCGCATTTCAGGGGCCCCCATGGAAGAATCCCACTAGGTCGTTCCAGTGCCTCCACCCAGTCAAACAGGCGAAAGAGAAGTTAATCCATGCACCAAAACCACTGACCCCAGTTCAGCTGACCCGACGCCTGCATTGAGCACATGCTGAAGAGGACACCCACCTAGGGTAGTCAATATCAACAAATATTACGATCCATGCCACTACTGATGTGTATCATCAACCCCCTATGTAGTATGAGTGTGGGTAATTATATACTCGACCTGTGTCGAGGTCCCACCTACCCCATGGGCAGGCTGGGTCAACTCTATCGGTCTCCAGTGCAGTGAGCCCCCTTAAGGGACCGACCTGTGACAATGATGCCTAGTACAGAGGTCCTCCTCGTACCGCCCCCATAAGGAACGTGGGTCCTCCCTACTTCGAAGATCAGCATGGTGTTCTGCAGTGTGATACCTTCAATCCGAATTAGGGTCCTCCCCATGGCAACAACACTCAGTACAGAATCCTTTTGCACGCTCATTACTTTAGGTATGGTGTTGTTCCTCCTGTCGCAGGCCCCCGGTGTGAAGACATTACATATCCGGTCAATCTTTAGTGTGGGGGCCCTCCACATGTCCTTTAATAAGCGGGGAAAGTTCCTCCTTGTCTCAGCAATCAGAGGAGAAAAGGTCATCTTCTCTTCACCAACACCCAACGTGTGGGTCCTATACGTGTTCGGCTTGACCAGTACGAGGGTCCTCCTCATGCTGATGTTGCCTGGGGAAATAAACATTGATGTCCTACCTATTATCCTATCCTCTCTAGTAGAGTTCCAACCTAAACTAGTGGTTTCTGCAAGGATTCCATCGACACATCAGTCACTGGGCACAATGGTCCTCCCTGCCTTATTTTTTATATGTGTCTAGGCTCTCCTCGCACCACAGCTCACTAAGGTGGAAATCATATCCATCCTAGAACTAATATGTATGAGGGTTCTCCTCATGATAGAAATGTAACTTTTCACGAAGAACCATCCTGGGGAATGAGGGTGGGTCTTCACCGCCATAAAAACAATGCCGATAAGATTTAGACCGAGAAAAATCCAATCTGCTTCTCAGATTCTGAGGCGGAATACGACTCAGAGATGGAACCATCTCCAAGATATTTCGTGTCAAGGGCCAGGTCACAAAAAAGGTGTATCAGCCTCATACTTATAGAATGTGAGGTCCATCAGGTTCCCATCTACCTCTACTAGTATTTCCCTGAGGGAGGAAATTTGGAAACTCCACAGGTTCAATCCATGCAATCGCCACCATCAACACTGGAATCACTCTCTACCTTGACTAGAGGTCCTGGAAATCTATTATGGGGACTAATGGTGGGAGTGAAGTAGCATATCCCATAACAAAAAACAATAGTACCTGAACCAGAAACTGTGGTTGTTAGCCTGTCTTTCCCTGATGTGGTGTCTATGTCACTAAACTCTTGAGAGTATGGCCCGATATGTGGTGGTTTGTCAGCTTGCTCTCTGTATTCCCCATCGTCCAGCCTGCCATCTTAGTGGTCTTCCTCAGTACTGCTACTGGTTCTCTAGAGGAAATCGATTGACGAGTATGGAAATGGGGGGTCATACCATGAAACTAGACCAAGGATCTTGTGGGATATTCTTACAGCAGACCATATCCCTAAGATGTTTTGTCATGTTGCACCACAAAATTTCAGAGCGCTGGAATCGCTCACCCAGTAAGAGTTCGACTATTTCCACTAGACCCTTTGTGTGACTCATTTTTTTGTTTTTCATCAATGAGTGGCCTACACCCGGAGTCATTCTCAATTCGAAGACATCAACCAACAACGTCATTTGGTGGATTTGGCCGCACTCCCTGTGGCCCAGATTCTGGAGTAACCATGCATCCATAATACCCTACAACATCATTGCGTTAATAGAATTAAAGTGATCTACAGGATAATCAAGGAGGCTTCTCCCCATATGAAAATTCATGGATGGGGGTAGCATGTGGCCCTCCATTTCAGTTCTATCCGGCACTAGTCCGATTTTCTAGGTGACATAGAGTATATGCCTCTGGGTAGGGTCGTGGTTAACATGGATGACCTTCTAGGGGGTGACAATGAGCTAGATCTTCTTGGAGAGAACCTACCCCTTGAGGGAGATTCATGCCTTTTGAATACGTTGGGAATGATTACTCGTTAATAGAGAAATGTAATGGGTCTTTAAATGCCCACCAAGTCATTGTACCTCAACTGAAATCCCAACAAGGGTAAAGAAAACCTCAGAGCCATCAGACACACCAAACCATATGGCTCAATACAGAAGGCGAAAGATGATCATAAAAAAGTCACATTGTTTTAGAAACTCCCCAAATAGATGAATATTGTTTATGACCTTCTTTCATAATGCGCTGTAGTGTGACGACTAGACTATGGTGATCTTTGCTCGGCGAAGCAGGGTTAGGCACAACTTCACCTCAGTGAATGGCCTCCATGTGACACTGACCATCTTTCCCACATAGATAGGGTTGAGGCAGGAACATACGGCCAGAGGGAGTGGTATGAATTTCCAAATCCAACCGAGTGGTGTGAAAACCCTCAGGACCAAGCTCATGTCCTCCCAACTACTCAAAAAATCATCCCACCAGCCACTCCATGAGCCGCTAGGCCTGCTTATCGTGTTGAAGAACCTACCAATTCACTGGTGATTAGGGGTCCTCTTCATGATAGGAACCCCAATCCAGATGATCCAATGGTGATACTCATTGCCCGCCTTGAGACATTGGAGACGTGAAATGTGGCAATACCACTTAATGGCATGCCATATCCAGCGTGGGTGGATGATATGTGAGAACCTAATAGTTTTGGAAATCCCCCTTTTCCCCCTTAAACGGGTAGGGGACTCACCACATCTCCTAACCCACATTATCTAATGGTGTTGGCCCATGTAGGGAATCCGGTGCAGCACGAGGCTGCCAAACACTGGTGTTTCCTACAGACATTAGAGGGGAAAACATTCATTTGGTACAGCTAGATCCCCATCGATTCAGTATTTCGATATGGAGATATCAATAGGTACTTCCTATACCAGTTCATTTCCATCACTTAGAAGACAATGACTGTGGACCTATTCAATTTCAAGAAGAATCCTGATGAGTGTATGGCAAAAATTGTTGCCTGGTGGAAAGGGCTCATATACACACTTCACATGCCACTGAATCCAGAGCAACTACTAGCGATGTGCATATGGAATGTCAATACAAAACTATTCCCATATTTGAACACCCAGAACTATCCAAGAAAATTTCTAGACTTTTTTGATAAGGCCCAACACCTAGAAGAAGCCTTATAGCATGATAAGTAGGAATGTTGTTGCCCCTACAATCCCCACAAGAAGGGACGCCAGAGCCAGGACCTCCACAATGGACGAAATAAAGGCCACTAGGCAACTACAGTTGTTACCAGTGGACCCTCCATCGCATCCTCGTAGAGGCCCTCCACCTCATACATATCCTCTGGCCCAGCAGCGCCCGCCTCAGAATTGGTAGGTTTCCCCATGAAATGCACCACCACCGCCTATGAAAGATAACTAGGCTCCACCTCTTATGTAGGCTCCTCCATCCCTGCATTAGGGTCCGACTACAAGGGCCCCCTTTCCGAAAAGGAGGAACCATACCTACATGTTCAATGAGGATCAAGTACCCTGTTACTTCCAGAGTGCCTTGGAGTATGGGATTGTAGGTTTTCCTAAGTGCAGGACCCCATAAGAGGCCATCCTCACTAATCTCTCTAATTACAACACCTATCACTAGATCCGGGGTAAAATCCGTAAACGGTGATATTTTTTTATATACTAGCTCCAAGACGGGGTGGATGACAACATATTCATGTTACACCCATTTCTGGCATGGCTGGCATGTGTCCTCGTGAGTCTAGACTGTTGTAGTGACAGTGAAGGTGAGTGGCATAAGGATTCTAACAGTTGGTCCTAGAAGTTTGATGACTGGATGGATTGTAAAATGGTCTCCCATGCCCATGGTGTTATTCATGCATGCCCGAATTGACCAAAGCATTTATAAGCCGCATTTACTACTTCTACATCTTCGTCTTAGTCGCCCCCTCCCCAAAAGAGAAAACACCGGCGGTGCAAGGGAAAACAAAGTCCCCCTCCGATGCCATTTTCATCCTACACGCTCATCTACACCATGCCCTAAAAGATAGAGATTCCTCCCAGAATCCATCTAGTAGTGGTAAACTCTTCATGTGGCATTCAATGGTATGCCTTGGTTAATAAAATTGAGCTGGTAAACCTCTACATAATTTTTGATAGTGAGGAGCACAAGGTGGATCCTCCCAACGTCCCCAGTCATCGCCATCATCAACAAATCTGTGGCTATATAGGACATTGTTGTGCTTTAGTTAGCACTTCAAGCCAGGTTATGCATGTTTCCAAAACTCAGCATCATGCCTAGTGCGAAGCTCAGCACACGCATCCTTCTCATCTGGTGACATCATGTCCACCTTCACCATTGTTCATGTTGTTGGATCAGCCAGTGAAACCTCGATTGTGTTGTGATCAGCCACGCTTTTCTCTGAACCAGTCTCAGTCATCTAGACCTCATTAGGTAGTCACTCTGATGGATTCTACTAGTGAAAAACAGGGTATTACTAGAACCGGTCAGCAGTCGTTTCAGTCAGCAGGGCCCACCATACATCATGTCATAGAGCGACCACATATAGGTTGAAGTTCACAACTAGCACGGAAGTATGATGTTCTCAAACATATTTCCATCATTACAGAAACTCTCTCCATCCTTGAGTCCCTTCGCCTATCATCATATATGTGTGAGGCCATCACTGAGAATTTAAGAAGCCCCCTCTAATTAGAGATGGAGGTAGCAGCCGCAGAAGCCTTCCATGTGGAGGTGGTCGAGCATGATGAATATTAAGACATCATATCGTTCCCTAGAGAAGATGAAGGTTCTCCCGTATAGGGTAACATTCTTCCACCGTACATCACCGGCCAGTTTAATTGTGTGGATGTTCATTATTTTCTTGTAGAAACGGGCTCTATGATCAACCTAATCCAAACTCAGACTCTTCGAAAAGAGGGGTTGTCTAAGGATGATTTGATCCTCTCTGACCAAAGAATCCAAGGTTATGACAAGATGGAACCGAAACCTGTCAGCAAGATCCGCTTGAATACCCATTTCGGTGGCCTAGTTTCTCACACCGAGTTTATTGTTGTGTTCCAGGACACCACCTAAAATGTGTTGATGGGAAAACCATGTCTCCACCGATATGCAACAGTTCCCTCATTGTATCACCAGTGCCTCAAGTCCTACCTTAATGTTCAAGTGGGCATGATTCATGGTGACACATCTCCCTTTTCCACTTATGATTCCCTCTATCTGGATTCCTACTATTAATAGAGAAAATTCATGAAGATTTATGCTAATGAGGTTGAGCATGCCACAACCACGACTAACCTGTGGACATATCTATATGACCTATATATCTTTCCAATCCACTGGTTAGAGTGTACAACCCCGGACATGGGACAATGCATAGATGTTTCTGGAATAAGGGGGGAACACATTTCCATGTCATGGAGATGCTAGAAAATCACCTCACACTATTATAAAAATCTGGCTCAGGTGATCACAGAGCCTCCTACTCCCAATAGTATCGGGATGTCTGCCCCTTGGAAACGAAAATACCTCATACTTTCTTGTTTCTCTGGGGCGTAATAAACCATATCAAGCTAATTATCCACTATTTATTCGATATCATAAATTTTGGTCTCTTGTGCTAAAGACTCGATGGGATCAGATCAACAGCCTTCATCGTTGTGGTTTCGGTAGCACAAGAGCTCCCCAATGCAGTGTCCACTGCTGCTCTAGATGGTACGACCTCCCACTAAGACCTATCAACTTAGAGAAAACTCATCCCACCAAATATCCCATCTCTATAAGTGAATAATATGATATAGAGGATGTTACCCCTAGCTTTGAAGGGGGGGTCTCTACCACAATTGAAGAATTTGTGATGGTGAACCTTGGTAGCGAGGTGAACCCAATATCCACACTGATCAGTGTCTCCATTCCCCATGAGGAGAAACAATAGTAAAAAGGCATCCTTAAACAACACTGTGATGTATTCTCTGAGAGTTATGATAAGATGATAGGACTAGATCGTCATGTATCCGTCCACCACCTGGGTCTCCTGGCAAATCATTGTGGGTTCAAGCAGCCTTCCAGAAAGATCCACCCTTCCCACGGTGCCATGGTAGTTGTAGAAGTTGATAAGACCATCAGATCTAATTTCATTGAAGAGGTCTTGTACCCCAGAGGGATAACAAATAGTGTTACAATCATGAATAATAACATATATATTAGAGTCTGCATCATCTTCCAGGACCTCATCTGTCACTTCCTGAAGGATGTCATTCCCCATCAAGTGACATAATTGATGATCGACGCTACATCTGGGTTAAAAGCCCTCTCCTTCATGAATGGGTACTCCTAGTATAACTAGATCTGAATGGCCCCCGAATATAAGGATTCTACCTATATAAGGTCACCACATGGTACATTATGTTACCAAGTCAAACCCATCGGTTTAAACAATGTAGGTGACACCTATCAATGGGCTGTGCATCACATATTGAAACCGATCATCGGATCATTGGTGGAATGTTACATGGTTCATCTAGTGGGAAAATGTCCCTAGTGCCAGGACCATCTCAAATACCTTGAGAATGTGTTAGGCTTCCACTATTCCCTCCACTTAAAGATGAATCCATTAAAGTGCGCCTCGCGGTCACCTAAGGAAAGTTTCTTTGTATCGTTTTCAGATACATGGCCATAGAGATTCACCCGAAGAATATTAATGTCGTTAGTCAAATATCTCCCTCGACCAACATTCCAGAGCATCAAGGAATCCAAGTCCACTTGGAATACATATGCCTATTCGTCATGAATATGGCCAACAACTGTAATCCATTTTTATAGTTCATGAAGAAATGCACTGTCTATGAGTGGGATGAAGAATGTCAGACTACTTTCGAGGCAATCAAGTAGTACGTACATCAGCCTCCGGTCTTAATTCCCCCTCTATTTTTAAAGCTTCTGGTCTTTTACATGACTACCCTGGAATAAGCTTTTGTACATGGCTTGATGGGTGGGATAATATGCTGAGGATCCTCACAAGGTTTGGGTTGGACTTATTCTATAAACCCCACCATATAATTCACGGGTTTGGCAGTTGAACTGATTCTCTATGACCCAACAGATGCATTGGGTGATTACCTGGACAGACGAACTATGTAATGTATGGTGAATTTGGTTGAGATCACCTGGAATAATGTTCCACGGTATGTGAAATGAGTTTACTTTTACGATAATTTCTAGAGTGAGTTAGGGAACTTGAATTATTATATTGGTCATCATGGATGACCGGATTATGAAATTATGTGAATAATATAAATTCATAAACCATAGAAAATGATATGATAATAAATTATGTGATGAATATGGTATATGTAATAAAAAAGGAATTACTGATAGAAATTATTAATGTACACATTTTCTAACTAATGTCATCCAAGTCATCTTTTTTATCTTTTCTTTCATGTAATAAGTGAATGCACTTTCCGTTTAGACTGCATATTTTGTAGAAAACATTTTTGGTTCCCAAATAAGTTTTTGTCACATCCTTCTCAGTCTGTTATAGGTTACCAATGCATATTTCATGCATGCAGGTCTAGATAAGGTCAATGGCCTCGTGCTTGGGATATGTGTTGGGCTTAGGATGTGGATGCATGAGGGTCTATACATGGAATCTGTATATGATTTTGGGATTTCTCTGTTAGTAAAAAATTTGGGTTTACTTTCACTCTTGTCACTATTAGCATGAAATGAAATTTTTATTGTTGTTTGTGGATTTTACCCTATTTTGGGGGGTGGTTGTTGATGTGGGTTTTAGTTATTCTTATTTTTACTCTATTTTAGATATTATATACTTTCGAATACTATAATAAATTGGTTATAGTGTCTTCATGTGTTATTTTGGACCCTTGTTGGAAGATGGAATCCTATGGTGTATGGGGAGGCACTCTAGAGGTTATGTGGTGACATGATTCAGGGTACTGATTAATAGCATCTAGGTTGGGGATGTTACACTGAACATGATGGTTCTAATCAAAAGAAAACATGTAATCACAAAAATTACTGAAATATTTGTAAAATATTGTAAATGAAGTGTTTCCCAATTGATAAATTAAAAAAAATTATTTTTCAATTAAAAATTTGAATATATCGATCCAAACCTTACTTGAAAATGTAAAAAATTAAGAAAGTTGACGGTGTTTAATGTTGAATAGAAATAGAAAGGCGGAGTGGTCATAAAAATAGAAAGCAAAGATAAAAAAGACGATGAATGGATCCATAATAACAATGAAAAATTATATTTGATTAAAATATAAAATATAATTGACAAAAAATGAAACATAATAGAAAGAGGAGAAATTTAGAGAGAGAAAAGAGAAAAATGTGTTTCCTTGTTTTCCATCAAGTTTATCTCGATTTTCTGTAAAAAAATAAAAAGGCAATTGAACAATTTGTGAAATTCTCACATCATGAATTCTCATTCTAATGAATTCTTCAGGTATCTTGTATCAAGAAATTTTTATAGCCGAAATCATTGGAATTTTAATATATCATATTAGTTAATGATGTGTAGTCTTTTCATGACTTTATAAATCATGATTACATGAAATTTGAGTGGGAAGTTAAATTTGATGTATAATTTATGTATATTGGTGATTCACATCATTTATTCATTTCATGAAATTTAAATTCTCATGGTTTGTGCCATCCTTTTACATATATGACATGAATTATTCATACATGTTTTTTATGTTTTTCATGAGGTGTAATGTCAAATTTTTGGATATTTTTTATATCCATTCCTATTGAGTACTGGACACATATTTTATGTAAAAATCACCAAAAACCAAATGAATTATAAAACCAAGAATTATAAAATCATAAAAAATTAATCCAAATGATATATATAAATTAATATTATCAGTCTTTCATAAAGGAAAAAATAAATGGAAAAATTGAATTCATACCATATTTTATGTCCATATAATTCCCCATGTAATACATCAATGTATTCATATAAAATATTCACATCCTCAATTTTAGTATTACATTTCACATAAATAGATTATGTTTTATCTTATTCCCTAAAAATAAAAATTTTAAAATATACCTTGAGTGAATCTGATCATGACTCAGTTGATGATTTTTCTACTCTAATTAATTGAAATTATATATCTTCATGAAGAATAATAATTTACTTCTCCTTTTAATAATTTTCTACAAAATATTATGAAATATAGTAATTAAAAATTATTATATATATTCCAATGATTGGTTTAAGAATAAATTTTTCAAATAAAGACTGTCTGTGTTTCATGATGGGAACTACATGAATCATCCTTATTCCAATGAAATATAAACTATGTCTTTTGATTGAAAAATACCTTCTAAATGTAAAATATAATAGTTGATTTTCTTGGAAAAAATGGAAGATATAAAAGATTTTGGGGATATATAATAAAAAAATTATATAAATTTTAAAAAATATTTAAACTACATACCACTATATTATTAGGGATATCCACCTATGTTTCAGTGATCACATAAGTTTATCTTTATCCCTTTTTTCCGTTTGTGATACATTCCATTAACTCCTGGGACATTGGTGTGAATAACTATACACATCATTATAACTGAAGCACTATAAATCATTGATTTTTTCTTCCCCATTCATTCATAATCCATATAAACCATATATGCAATCTTATAATAATCAATCATGCGCCTTAATCATCTCCTATGATGCTTCTTTACCTAGTTTTCACATCATAGTAATTTCTCCATTCTCTTATTATTATTTGAGAAATTTACTTTTTCATGGTGTTCGGTTAAACTCTTATTATCTTTATTTTTCTTCAATATGTATGATCAACACAATTCATTATTTTTTTATGTAGTATAAAACTATTTCATCATGTGAAGAAAATGTTTGAGAAACATGTTCCCTTCATAGACTAGGATTAAGGCCTTTAATGAAATGGTCAATATTGTATTATATATTTCTTTTGTAATCTCTAACATTCTTATCCATCCTTGTAAAGGTAGAATCATACTCTTCAACACATTATACTTACTTTTTCATTCTGATATGATACTTTCTATTTATTTCACTTTATTTCTCATGGGGGGTTTTTTTAATAATGTCTCCATAAAATATTTCCATTCATCGAGTTATATTTAATCTTCAATTCTAGTATTCTTGATTAATGTCCACCATTAACCAGCATCACCCTTCTGATAATACCTTCAAGTGAAACCACTTCTTTGTTGTCACATCCCACATCTAATAATATCTATTCGAGGGACCTAATCTATTTCACATATACCACAAGAGCTGTAGTCTAACTAAATTTGGGGGCTTTTATCATATGAAGCGATCCAATCTATAAAATCATTATGTTTAAAAATTGTTTTCTCTTGTCATCTAATATTATATATCATAAATTTATAATAACACCATAATATAGTCATGATATTCTCTGTTCTAACACAAACATTATTGGATTTCAGGGAAATATATTTATTGGTTACAAGTGTTGAAACCCGTATTTTTTCTAGGGGTTATTTATGAAATAAATAAAAATAATGCATTACCCAATTGCATTAGGAATTTCAAATAATAATTTATAATTCTGAATCTTTTTGTAATAGTTAACATAATATGAAAATTAATACATTTTTAATCATGTAATATTAAACATGGTATCTTTGGGATTATCTTTAAATCATAAGAATCTTTTCAAATCCTTCATAATTGGTTTTAAAGAGAATGTGAAATATCTTATGAATATCACCCATGAATTTCAAACAAGTTGTGTATTAAGGCCTATAGTTGTATACTAGTTATAGAAAACTAATATTCTTATACATAGATATTACATGTTTTTGTAGGAATATTCCATATATTACACAAAAATAAAACTAAAGATCAAAACAAATTAGTGATTTTGGAGACTAGAAAAACAATATTCTTATTAAAAAAATTTAATCCATGTTTCCCATGAATATCTATACATTTAGTACTCTTTATAGACATAACAAACATTACATATTTCTTTATAACCTAGGGATGGGAAATATAAGAAAGGTTGAGCTCTGCTTATCTGAATAGGTAAAAAAGGTAGAAATTTAAGAATAATATGATCATAAGGGCATTAAAACATGAGAATCACATTTAAAATCCATACCATCCCTACAAAATATCATAATCTAGATTTTTATCATAAATATTCGCAGTTTTTATGGAATAAATTATAAGGAAATCAAAGAACATGATCTGTGAGAGCATAACATTGAATGAAAACATAGAATTTTTGAATTCTCAAACAAATTCAAAATCACTTCCGTATTAGATGATGCTAATTTCCAAGCCATCACAGTCATATGGTTTCCTTAACAAAAACAACTTAGTAGACTAGGTTAAATCCCATGATAATTATAGAAGGCAAAGTCCCTTATTAAACCCAGATTACTCCCAATTCTATTCATGTCTATCTTATGAGATATAAATCATTGCCCAATGAAATGGAGGGAGATATAGGTCCCACCAATCAATGAATGAAAATTATAATTATATGTTCCATAAGATAATAAAATATTCATTATATCAAAATCCATGAAATTAAATGGATTTTATAAATATTTAATCAAATCTTAACTTCTGGAAATGAGAAACATATCATAATCATTTCATAATTTTATTATAACATAACATATGAATAGAAGAGAGTTTCATAATAATATACTATCCATGTAACCTGTGGAAGAGAAACAGGTTTTATAAACATCATGCCATCATAAAAAAATTGTTCAATGAAATATTGAGAAAGGAAATCATGGTTTATATTTTCATTAAAGAATTGGTAACATCGACATATGTCATCTTCGAAGAAAAATGATATTGAAAGATCATTTAAATAATTATTATGGAAAATAAATTTTCATTGAATTTTTTTCCCAAAATAAATATGAATAAATCATTTTGAAAATAAATTTCTTTTAAAATAAGGATTTAAACGTATAAAGTAATAATTGAAAATAATTTTAATCAATTATTGAGGATAATGTCCTTTATCTTTTAGAAATCACTTTTTAAAATAAAAATTCGTAATACATATTGGAAATTCATTTATTTGAAAATAAAAATTGAATTGAATAAAATTATAATTAGAACAATTTTATTTTCATGATGTTGTAGAATATTTTCTATCATATACATGTTAAAATAAATATTCCTTTACCATTTTTAATAAATCCAAAATGGGCATTTTTTGGAAAATGAAATAAAGAAAATTTAAAAAAAAATGAAAAAAATTTGCACAATGGGGAAAAAATTATTATTAAATTATTTTGAGTATTTAAAAACACTTTTTAAAACATTTTTTTAAAACATTGTTCTGGAAAAAACATGATATTCAAATGCAGTGAAAAATAAAGTGAGTTTTTATATAAAAAAATTTGACCTCATGAGAAAAATAAATATAGGAAAATGAAGTTAAGTAATATGTTATCATAACATAACAATATTAAATGAATAATATTGTGTATATTTCACTATATATAATAATATTTCATCATTGTATGTCTAATCATAAACAATACAGATAAATGATGAGATTAGTTCACTGAACAATTACCACTTTAGTAACATTGAATCATAAGTCTCATTAAATAATTACATTAGATAAATCAAATAATATCATGAGAATAAATAAAATCATGATATTATATGTCAAATGGGTTGTATATACACCTCATAAAATAATATATGTTCATAACATAACATATGTACAAATGATGAAAAACATAGAGGAAAACACCTAACCACTTTGGTTTCTTTTGAACTATAAACCCCATGAAAGAGAGATATTAAAATGGTTATTTAAATAATAATTATATTTAGTATACTAATATAAAAATACATTAATGGGAATAATGTAAACCACATAATAGAAATAGAAATTGAATATAGAGTGTGTCTCAGAAAAGTAAAAAGTGAGACAGAAATACCTTACCTCATGACTCAAATTAATTCCTCGCATTAAAAACACCTATAAAAAAAGTATAATTTTAATATAAATATATTAATGATACATTATTATATATTTAATAAAATATACTATTTACTTATTAGCATTTATTATCCTTGTATTAACATTTCATTGTTAATATTACGTTCTGTGTAATAACTATTTCGATTCTCATGTATATTTTGGTATGGTATTTTCAGTCCCCTTATAATGATCTTGATTCCATAAAATAAATATTTTTAAACATTAAATAAATATCATAAATATTTATTATATATGTATTTATATTAATCCATTAATTTTATAGATAAAAAATACACCGATCATAGAGACGGTAGGTTGTACGTACCCATTACTGTTATTTCCATTTTCTCAATAGATTGAAAGAAAGAAAGGTAAATAATATATTATCATTAAAAATAAATTTCATTTCATTTATTGCACATATTTTAATCAAACACATCCTTATTACATTCCATATAACGAATGAACAAATCACATCACCTCATAATGCGATAGTCTGTCATACACATGAACGATGTTATCGTATCCCCCAGGGAATTGAAAGTAATAAGGTATATAAGAAAATTTTATTATTAACGTATAATAGTGTTAAAAATATTATATATATTCTTTTAATATATCAATATTATGATCCATGTAAATTATAAATCAAAAACACAACACATGAGTTCATGAACTCATAATCTACCTTTAACATGACCTATGTAATTGCTTTACCAATGAGTATGGTTGTAAGAAGGTAGATGTAGAATTTTAATACATGAAGTATAATAATATAAAAAATATAAAATAAAAACATTATATCCATCATTATATCCATCCTTGAGTGGTGGTGATTGAAAATGAATAACATTGGGTCACGAGGCGGTATTTCACCATACACACAAATGATGATTTAGTATCCTATTTAATGAAAGTGGGTGTAGATATAGGTCAAGTACTTAAAATAAAAAATTTTATGTATGATTATGATACGTTGGTTATTAAATAACTGTGTTTTAATAAAAATCAATAGATTTGGAGATTCAAATAAAATAAAATGACATGTTATTGAAGTTATCTATTCATTAGAAAACATCTTTTGGTTTCCAGGAATATCCATGTCAGTTTTAATTTATACCCAAAATAAGTATTATAGGATGAGATAATGGAATTATTAATTTGATTTAACCTTTTATCCCATGAAAAATTACTTCAAATCAGTGAATAGTAGAGGATAGTGGGTGACCATTAATATGTGAGGTGAGTGGAACATTTATATTTTTTGGAAATAATAATGTGGACACAAGATTTTTACAATCCAAAAGGATAAAAAATGGTCTATTATTTAATTAATAGGATACAATTTCAGTATAATTCCATAAATTTTGTTTTTAATGGTTTTGAGTCATTTTTAACCCTTATATTTTTATCCTAACCCCCTGTAATCTAATTTTTACCTTACGAGTAGTAAATAATTTTAACAGTTTTTATTATTAATTTTAGTAAAAAAATAATTTATTGTTATGAAATACTAAAAATTATTATGATTCCAAATATGAAATTAATTTTTCCAAATTTTTTAAAAATAAGTATCAAAATTGAAAATAAAATTAATCTTGTAGACAAGATGAGAATACAAATTTCCAAAAAAAAATGTTCAAAATATTATAAATATTTTATACCAAAATATCCTATGAAAAAAAATAATATTAAATATATTGGATTATTAGATATTAAATAATACAAATTTTACTTATAAACCCATATTAAAATAATTTTTATGTATTTATTTGTTATAAAATAAAATGATTTTTTTTAAAAAAAAATATTTTTTTCTATTCATCAAAACTTTTTTATTCTCATTAAATTATTAAATATTCTCCCTAATATATATTTTTCAATATTACAATAATAAATAATATCATTCATTAAAATAACTTCTATTGAATTGGAAAAATTTATTTTAAAATATATTTGAAAATGGTGACAAATATTTTTTTTCCAAATACCATTTTTAAGCATAAAATTGGATTTTAATATCTTTTTTATAAAGACACATATTATTTATGTTAAAAATTTATTTAATATATAAAAATTTATAAATTTTATTAGAATAAATCACCAAAAGATATATTTTTTAATATATTGAGGTAAACCATGTTTTTTGTGAAAAAATAAAAATTTCTTTGAAAAAGAGTTGATTTACTTTTAATAATTCTTATTTTATATTAAAATTAATTAGAAACTAAGGAGTTTATTTTATATTAATTAAGAAACAACAAATTCTCATAATTTATGAATCATATATATATCCTCTATATTGTCAATAAGTTTATAAATATCATGTAAAATAATAAAATTTAATGTGTATCTCATGATTTGAATAAACCTGTTGTTCATTGTGTCAAATTATAAGCACATTTTTGTGTGTAATGAATGAAAAACTTAGTGTTTCATGTAACACAAAATATCAAAAGCATTAAATTTATGTAAAATAAAATATTTCACAGAATCTTGGGGGTGTTACATTCTATCCCCCTCTAAAAAATAGTCATCCTCGCAATTTGAAAACATTCTAGATAAATAAGTGTTTTAACATCTTAAAATCCAACTATGGGAAACACACATCATAAAAATGACTAATACAAATACCTCTTGATAGAGTGAAAGTGATTTGTAAATGTTATCTAGAATAACATAGACTAATTTTTGAAATAATAAAATATAGGTGAGATGTGAAAACATGGACATAGAATAGAAAAATATCACATAAATAAAGATGCAGAGTGATAGAGAACATGGTTGGGAGAATGTTAAAAACCAAAAATACGTAAAGTGTTAATAGTTTAAAAGACCATTTATTTATTAGTAATGAATTGAAATGATTGTCATTTTATTTCATGATCATTTTAATAGAGATTGGAAATTTTTTATGAAGATATACACTTAATTGATTTCAGTCCATTTCATAAGCACACTCACATCCTTTAAATTTGACGAGATAAATTTCCACTTCATCTATTTTTGTACAATGTGGTATTTATCTTATTTGACGAACTAAAAACTAATAATATCCACAAAATAATGATAATTCGTTCATCATTATTTGATTTTTTATCAAAAACAAAATTGATATCCCATGTTATCCCATAATATCTAAGGTTAAAACATCATTTATTCTATCAATAGTTAACTTTATGGCTACTCCATTTTTGGCCATAATTAAAATCCAAAAATTTAGAAATAAGGTCACTGACATTCAATAATCTACTTATCATTAATCCTCAAATATAATTATTTTTATCCTAATGGTGACATGAAAAATATGTGAATAAATTAGTCATATATTGTTATAAAGCATTGTAATAACAAAAATTTCGATAAAAACTCAATGATGAAATTAATTCATAAACAATACATGAATTAAAAAAAATATTAAATATACTACCTAGATAAAATTATGTTTTAAACTTTATCGATGGTATCATAAACCACATTGATAAAAAAAATACCACTTATGATGAATTCAATATTATCCCATTTACATAATCAATATCAATCATATCTTTGTCCTAACTAAACACTATTTCATCAACTTCAGGAACATATTAGAGGATGCATTCCCATAATCATATTTTTTTAATATAATATAAATAATCAATTAAATTACTTTTGTAGGTATTTAGTACCATTTAACATATTCAATCACATCCTAAATAATAAAACTTTTATGAAAAATCATTATATATTTTATAAATCATAAATTAATATATAAAAAACATCAATTATTCTACTTCATTCTTAAACTGTTAAGTAGGCTTAATAAACTTATTCCTTAATACCAATTTCATATCATATTTTATTCATGGAATCTTCATCATCAGCATTATAAAAATTAATTGTACTAACATTCTGATTCTCTTTACAATCATTCCCTCCAAGATAGTTTATTTTTATAATACCTATAATTTCAACATTTATAAAACTATACCATTTTTATACCATATAGAAAACATTATAATTATCTATTTTCATTAAATTATATCTTCATTTTTCCAAATAAATCACTTACTCTATTCCCTTCTTCTCCAAAAATAAAGTATATTCTAATTAATTTATGATATTCTATAGAGTACCACATCCCACATTCTCAAAAAAATATGAAATTTAATCTACATTCCTACTTGGTCTCCATCTCTCTAAATCTCAACTAATTGCAACCTTATATTCTTTGGTGAGTCCATATGTATGTTAGAGTTAAATTCGATAATCAAATATAAACATAATTAATTAGGAATAATAAAAATTTCCTTCACTCTAGTCATTATCAAATTTGGTTACTACTATAAACATTTTCTAAAATATTCAATTTTTATCTAATTCCTTCATGTTCTTGACATTGACTAAAAATTCCTATTGTGAGTAACAGTATTCATATTGGGATACTAAATAATCATGATAAATTACTTCTATGATGTCTGAATCATGAAATCTTATTTTTAATCTATTAAACAATATTTTTTCTAGGGTATCACATAGTCTTTTTGTATTTAAATACATCAAGATGGGTTGTAACGAGTTTTTGAACTTCCAATACATACCCCCAAGTATTTCCAAACAAGTTTTACAACAAGGAAGGTTTTCATGCACCATGTGAGGATCAATTCTAGCTCAATACAACATTTTTAGTGTTATAACCCTTAGGTACGTCTGTTCCATAGCCACATCGACCCGTGTCATAAAAAATGGGATGTAATTAATTATAAAATAATTGTTCTACCCTATATAATATTTTTAGGAAACTTTATATACTTTTACTCGCATATAGTCTTATCCTTGGACATATATTTAGAGTTCTCGTAAAATATTTCATATATTTGTTTTCAATCGGTAATTAAAACATTCCTTTTATACCAAATGCAGTGACATGGGCAAACCAAACATAGATATTATATATTTTTAGATAAATATTCATTACATTACATAATCATGCACCTAAATATCGTAATAGTTTAGTAACTTTAAACACTAGTTACACAATATAATTATATAGTGAATGTTCATTAATGTTTTTAAGAATAATATATTTTCATTTCATACTATTAACAATATTAACCCAAAAAAAACCATACATCCTAAATTGAAGAAATTAATATAATAAAGGATGAGTTCCGATGCTAATTAATGGAAAATAATGGTGATGAGTAAGCATAACATGAACATAAGTGTGTGAGAATAATATGTAAACATTTGAAAACAATACCTTTCATATCAAATATAATAATCATGAGTCCTGGATAAAATATTCTCTATTTATAAGTCATGTTTCATAATGAAATTAAATAACATGATCCCCGAGATAATATCATTGGCATAAGCTGTGGAATTCATTCATATACATACGCATAGAAAATAATTTACACCGAATTCAGTTTTTAATTACAAGGATATCATTGTAGAATGAGCTCACTCTCCAAACCATCATAGTAGTCAAGGCTTTCTCCTAAGACTATGGTAGCAACAAAGTCCCTTACTAAACTAGGTACACTCCCAATTTTAGTCCTTATTATTTCATGAGATATAAATTTATACCCAATGAATTGAAGGGAGATATATGTCCCACCATTCAAATAATGAATGTCAAATTATTGAATTCCAAAAGATAATATAACATCCATCATATCATAAACATTGATGTTAAGGGGGTTTCATAGACATTTAATTATATCATAACTTGTAGGAAAGATAGAAGTTTTATAATCATTTCATAATTTCATCATAACATAGCCAATGAAACAAAAGGTGTATTTCATAATCATTTATTCAGGTTGTAACTTATGAAAGATAAGTAGGCTTTAAAAGTATTGTTCCATCCCAATCAAAAACCATTGAATGAAAATAATATGAATGGAATAATAGGATCATGACCCCATTAACACATAAGTAACATCAACAGAGGTAATCATAGAGGGAAATTGATTTTTAAATGATAATTTAAAAAATCATGTGGAGAATAAATTCTATTTGAAAATAATTTTTTAGATATAAAAATTCTTAAAACAATATTGATAAACATTTCATCATAAATAAACCTTGAAACAAATAAAATAATTACTTAAAAAAATTAAACCATTTCATCATAAAAATATACATTCCATTTTGAAAATGAATATTTAGAACTAATTATTCAGAGAAAAAAATTGAACAAAAATTTATTTCAAAATAAAATTTGAATCATAAACAGTAATAATTAAAAAAATTAAGTGGTTATGATAAAGGAAAAAATAATTCATATCATACAGGATAGAAAAATCATCCTTTCAGATTTTTGGTACATTCAATATCGACATTGTTTTTAAAATGAAATGGAGATTACATTAAAAATAATTTAAGATGGTCAAAAATGGCTAAGAATACCTTTTTAAAACTATTTTGAGGATGTTTCTGACGCTTTCGTCAGGGCACGTGCATCCATCTATGAGGACGCGCAGCTATTGCCTTGTATTCCTGCTTTCTAAAGGCGGGCAACATTCGCTCCTTGTTCATGGACGTTTTCTCCTTGATCGGAACGGGATGATGGGATATCGGTTCTTCCTTACGTGGATTCCTCCATAGAACATGTCACCTATTCTGGGTCTCCCTCATAGATTCAATACGTTGTTCGTGAATCTCATTCCTAGAGCCATATCATCATGGAAGTAGGTTAATTAAATTACTTCTGTAAAGACATTCCATGGGATCTTTACATGGTAGCGACCTTCGGTCGGAGTAGATGACAACATCAGACATGTCAGGGCATCACTGGGTGTGTGGACATTGGGGAACCTGTATTCTTCCTCATAAGATTTCATTTCAAGGGTTCATAACCTGAGTCATCCCACGTCGAATACATGTAATCATATTACATAGGAATGCATATGAGGTTTTCCCCAGCTTCCCATCTTTAACAAGGGGTATGGTATGAGTTTACATCTTGCGGAGACGATTACACCATAGGTGTGTCTTCCGAGGTTTTCATCATGCATATCATGTTTAACATCAAGTAGGTCACGAGTTTAACATCTTGCAGAGACGGTTATTCCATAGTCATGTCTTTCGAGGTTTTCATCAGGCATCTCATGTTTAACACGAGGTAGGGTGCGAGTTTAACATCATGAGGAGACGGTTACGGGTGAATAGAACATCCCAATGAGGGAACTCCATGTTTTTCCATTAGCTGGGATTGAATCTTAGGGAGGTTTCCTACTTAACATGTGTAGACAACAGGGATCAAAACCCACGTAGTTCAAAGGGGTGATGAATCGTGGTGTACACATAGGACAACGACCCGGAGACATGTTGGGGCTTACGCGTGGATAGCGGCCTATGTACTTTTAGGAGTAATGAAGAAATGAATGACATGATCCCACCAGGATGTGGCGGCCCGGGTAAGAATCAGAATGGAAGATTGGAGGATGAATGAAGTGCAGGGGGAATGAAATGAGACCATCTCAAGGGCAACGATGAAGTTGGTCTTGAGCCTAGAAGAGACTTCCTACATATCCTCATGGCGGGGAATCAATGTCTATGTAGTTCAATGGGATGATGGGACACCTAAGGAGGGGGCCCATGAGAATGGATGCATGGTTGGGACCTAGAGGAAGTGGATCCTCTATGTCGGTTCATGTCCTTCCCGAGAAACATAGGCACGAGGGGGAGATCAGGATGAGACCTGAGTGATGGGCTTGAGCCTTTGGGAGGCTTCCTACATATCCCCGTGGCAGGGAATCAAAGCCTATGTATTTCAGATGGATACAGTTTAACATCATGCGGGATGGGGTTGAACCGACGTGAAGGGGGTCAGAACGACCGAGTGATGGGCTTGATCCCCATGGAGGCTTCCTATGTACCATGTCTTAACATGGATCAATGGCCACATAGTTCAGAAGATGGGTGTGTTGGAGGACCGACATGAAGATGGACCTTGGTCTGATGAGTGATGGGCTTGAACATCTTGAGGCTTCCTACGTACCATGCCTTAACATGGATCAATGTCCTCTTAGTTTGGGTGTGTCCTAATGGCTTACCGCTAGATTGGAATGCAGTTTAGCATCACGCGACATGGGGGCATGTCAGAGAACTGACGTGAAAAATTACCTTGGTCCAGGTGGACGGTGGGCTTGAACCTTGTGAGGATTACTACGTACCATGCATTAAAATGGATCAAAGTCCTTATACTTAAAAGGGTATTTGGGTGTCAGCGAACCGACATGAAGAAGTACCTTAGTCCGATGAATGATGGGCTTGAACCTCAGGGAGGCTTCTTACGTACCATGCCTTGGCATGGTTCAATGACCTCGTAGTTCGGGGGGCTTCGTCAGTGAATCTACATGAAGGTGAATCTGGGGGTCCACCTGTAGTGGGGTAGAACCTCACGAGGCTTCCTACGTACCATGCCTTGGCATGGATCAAAGTCCACGTAGTTTAGGATAGTCACACCGGCTTACTGCAGGACTGGAATGTAGTTTAATGTCATGCGGGATGAGGGCGAACCCAGAAGTGAATAAACGACGGGTGGTGGGTTTGATCCTCGTGGAGGCATCCTACGTACCATTCCATGACATGGATCAAATACCTCATAGTTCAAAAGGGGATGTGCAGTTTAATGTCATGCGGGATAACATACAGTTTAACATCATGTCGGACGGGGGCATATAGTTTAATGTCATGCTCGACGGGGGCATACAGTTTATCATCATGATGGATGGGGTAATTATCATGGTGAATTCTTACTCTAAGCCCACATGAGTTGTTCTCGGTGTGAGAAACAAGAGGCAGCAGAGACCTGACGATCACGTCGCGAAGGGTGCGTCTGTGAGAAGCGAAGGGGGGGTTACGCGTTAGGCGGCACATGGTAACGTGAATTACTCCAGGATGGAGGCCCAATGAAAAGTATGATGATGGTTTCGGGCTTGAGCCTTGAAGAGGCTTCCTACGTATCCCCATGGCAGGGAATCAATGTCCACGTAGTTCTTCTGATGACGGCTTACCGCCGATTGGGGGTTTCAACGGCATACCACTGGATTGGTTCACAACGGCTTACCGATAGATTGGGTCACAATGGCTTACCGCTGGATAGGGTGTCAACGGCATACCGCTGAATAAGGATGTCAACAGCTTACCATTGAATGGGGTTGCAATGGCATACCGCTGGATAATGATGTCAACAGCTTACCACTGAAAGAGGTGACGATAGTGGATGGAACTTATGCAAGGAAGCTGCCAGGGTGCCGCAATGGAGCGGAAATGATGAATGGGGCTTACACAAGGAAGCTTCCTGGGTGACGCTATGGAGCGACACTCGTGGATAGGGCTTACGCAAGGAAGCTACCCCGGTTGCTACTATAGAGTGGCAATGGTGGATGGGGCTTCCACAAGGATGATGCCCAGGTGCCGCTAAAGAGCTGCAATGATGGATGGTGCTTACGCAAGGATTTTTCCTGGGGGCGGCTATGGAGAGACAATGGTGGATGGGGCTTACACAAGGATGCTGCCCGGGTGCCTCTAAGGAGAGACAATGGTGGATGGGGCTTATGCAAGGATGTTGCCCGGGTGCCGCTATGGAGCGACAATGGTGGATGGGGATTACACAAGGATGATGCATGGGTGCCGCTAAGGAGCGGCAGTGGTGGATGGGGCTTACGCAAGGATGCTTCCTAGGTGCCTCTATGGAGCAGCAATGGTGGATGGGGCTTACGCAAGGATGCTTCACGGGTGCCGCTATGGTGCGGAAATGGTGGATGGGGATTACGCAAGGATGTTGCCCGGGTGCCGCTAAGGAGCGGTAATGGTTGATGGGACTTAAACAAGGATGCTACCTGGGTGCCGCTGTGGAGTGGAAATCGTGGATGGGGCTTACGCAAGGAAGCTACCCGGGTGCCTCTATGGAGTGGCTGTCATGGATGGGTCTTACGCTAGGAATCTTCCAGGGTGCCGCTATGGAGTGCCAGTCGTGGATGGGGATTACGCTAGGAAGATGCCTGGGTGCCGCTATATAATGAGACTGGTAAATGGGGATTACACAAGGAAGTTGCATGGGTGCCGCTATGGAGTAGCAATCGTCGATAGGGATTACGCAAGTATGCTTCCCTGGTGCCTCAATAGAGCGACAATCGTGGATGGGGATTACGCTAGGAAGCTACCCAAAATGTATTCCTCAGCTCTGTACATGAGGGCATCCCAACCCACTGGTAGATTAATTCCTTTACCTGTGCGCTAGTTCACAAGTGGGATAATTCCAAGGGGCGTTGGAATCATGCTACTATAATCATGGCATTAGTCGTGTTATGCTTTGAGCATAAGTCATCTCTTGTTTTAGTGCTAGAGGCATCCTATGATTGGCACATAGGGTGTACTGCATTTTATAGTCTTGTAGATAGGACTATTGGCGTATCATGCTTAGATCATAAGCTATCTCTTATTTAGAGGAAGATGCATCCTATGATTGGAACATAGGGAGATTACTACAGTTTATAGTCATGTAGATATGACTATTGGCAGCTCATGCTTGGAGAATAAGGAATCTCTTATTTGGAGCAAGAGGCATCTCTTATTTGGAGAAAGAGGCATCCTATGTTAGGAACATAGGGTGTACTACAGTTTAGAGTCTTGTAGATATGACTATTATCATCTCATTCTAGGAGCATAAGGCATCTCTCGTATAGGGCAAGAGGCATCCTATAATTTGTTAGATAGGGAGTACTAAAATTTACAATCATGTAGGTATGACTTTTCGAATCTCATGCTTGGAGCATAAGGAATCTCTCGTATAGGGAAATAGGCATCCAATCATTTGTTAGATAGGGAGTACTACAATTTATAGTCATGTAGATAGGACTGTTGGCATCTCATGCTTGGAGCATAAGGAATCTCTCGTATAGGGTAGGAGACATCCTATGATTGGAACATAGGGATTACTACTGCTTAAAGTCTTGTAGAGAGGACTATTGGGCCTAAGGCGCCTAGCAATGGTTGGTTTTGGGACTTACGAAAGGGCGCCCCTTTCTGGTTCAACCTCGAATAGGAGCCATGTGATGGGGTATGGAAGAGTTTCCTGAGGGATGGTTCGACTCAAGGTACTCGGGGAATTGATGATGAGGATCTCAACTCACGAAATTTGAATGGGACCGAGAGAAATATGTCGACTCAAGGTGCTTCATGGTGTGTAGAGGAGTCTCTCAAATCATGGTTTTCCATAAGTGGAAGGAGGTTGCGCATAATGGCGCAATGGAAAATCTTGATGACCCGAACCGAAAAGTTCGTGGTGCAACTCTACATTTTTCATGGGGGTCTCTGACGGTAGAGAAGGTATGAGCCTCATTTAGGATAGGTCTTCGCAAATTATCTTCGTGGAGAAAAGGTCTCTCGGAACAAAGGTATCTGGAGGAGCAAAGGAGGCTCGCAGAGCAGAGGTCTCTCGCGGAGTACTCACGGAGCATGGACTCGCAGAACAGGATCATGGAGCATATGCTCGCGGAGCATGGAATCATGGAGCAGCATCGCAGAGCATTGGCTTCGGAGAATGGACTCGCAGAGCATCGGCTCTTGGAGAATGGCCTTGCGGAGCCGCAAAGCGGAGCTCCGCGGACCGGGAGATCGGCCGCCCAAGGGTCGATGTGGCTGTGGCCATCCATAGAATGGGGGTAAGCTGGGTATTTATAGGCAAGGGGCGTGGCGAAGCAAAGCATGCTCGGCGCGAAGACAGAGCTTTCTCTACCGTGGATCATGAACGTCAAAGGTGGTCGTGGAGCGTGCTGCCTCCTTCGCTTCGCGGTGGGTTCTCAAATGTCAAATTCGTTCGCGGAGCCTCCCGCCTTCTGTGCTTTGCGGCGGGTTCGCGAACGTCAAATTCATTCACGGAGCATCCCGCCTATGGTGCTTCACAGCTTGTCTTCACGGCGCGTCGCTAATGTTAAACAGGTTCGCGGAGCTTCCCGCCTCATTGCTTCGCGGCGGCGCTCCGCTATCGCGGAGGGGGCTTCACGAATGGGCTTTGCGAACATGTTTTCCATCCCAACTTTAAATGTCCATAACTCCTAATCCTTAACTCCGTTAGGTCCCTACGACCTACCAAATCGAAGCTTGCAAAAGGTGTACGATACTGGATCATGTATGGAAGCTCTTGGAAATTTTTGGGGACGAGTTTTCCAGGGTCTACAGGGGATTTAAAAACTTTTTTGAATACATTTATAGAAAACATGGTTATGGAATAAAAGGTGTTTTTGGCTAAAGGGAGAAATAGTATATATATTCATTATAAACCATTATTTGAACTTTTGAGTATATAAAGAGAGGAAATTGAAGTAAATACATGTATTATCATGAAATAACTAGTGTATAAAAAAATTAATTAGTTTATTGATGGATATATCATAATATTTTATCAACAAAATCATAATCATAAAAATTCCACATAAATAATTATATTGCATCATAAAACCCTTAACAATTTTGTAACATTTAATCATATTACCCATGAAAGAATAATATTAGGTAAAAATTAGAATAAAATTAGAATAAATGAATTCATTATATTAGATGTCAAATGTGTTGTATATACAACTCATAAAATAAGATAGGTTCCGAACATAATGTATGCCCCGTTGAATATAAATTGAGACAACACATTCTTACCACCTTGGTAACTTTTGAACTGTAAACCCCATGAATGAATGATCCATAAATGGATATATAAATACCAATAATTTTATGGATACAAATCATAAAATACATTCAAGGTTCGTATATACAAAACATAAAATATATAGGTGGTGGATATAGAATGTGTCTAGAGAAGTAAATTGAGAGACATAGATACCTTACCATAAGGCGTGAATTCATTCGTATAGGTTCCAACCCACTATATAAAAAAATTTATGATTATTATAAATTTATTGAAAAAAATTATATTTATCATAAGTTATATCATTTTCTCATGAACTTTTGTTACCCTTATATTAACAACTCATTGTTAAAATTATGTTTTTGGTAATAAATGATTCAATTTTCACATTTATTTTGGTATAGTATTTTCAGTCATCTTCAATAAAACATGGTTACATAATATCCATATTTTTATCCATGGGATAAATATCATATATATTCACTATATATTAATTTATAGTAATCCATTAAAATTATATATATATAATAAAATACATTATTCTTGGAGATAGTAGACCGTACGTACAAATGCACATTGGTTTGATTTTCATGACAGATTAAATGAAAAGAATATAATAATATATTATTTATTAATAATAATTTTTATTTTATATATATTACATATTTTCATGAAAATAATCCTTTTTACCTTCCATATAAATAATGAACAAATCATATCACTTCATTAGGTATTAATGAATTGTACAGCAGAACCACGTTACTATATCCCCAATTTAATGCATAAAAATTAGATATATGTTATATAATTATACCATATTTTTATTTATGTTGAAAATATAGTTTATATTCATTTAACATATCTTTATTTACCTCCATGAAAATCATAAATTAAAAACAAATCTCATCGGTTTTTTAGGCGGTAGTTCATAGTACACTGGATCGACATTATTGTTTTCCAGAAAGGTTTGGAGGTAAGAAGGTAGGTGTGGTATTTTAATTACAGAGTATAAATAATATAAGAATTTTGTATTTCAATATTAAACCAATCATCACATCCAATTTTGAGTAGTGGAGATAGAAAAATAATAACGTCTATTCACTAAGCGGTAGTCCGCCACACACTTGACTAAGAATTTTGTAACCCATTTGATAAAAAAAGAGATAAATATAGGTCATTAAATTAAATTAAAAGAATATCAGTATATTTTAGATATTGATAATATTATGTAATCATGTTTTAATAATAGTTTTTTGGGGTTGATGAAGAAATAAAATAAAGTGATTGGTTAGGGATGTTACCACTTCGTTAGAAATCTTCTTTTGGTTTGCACAAAAGTCCATTTTAAGTAATCATTATCCTCAAAATAATGATTATAGGATGTGATATTTGAAATAATTAACGTATTTGGTGAGTAATTGGCTAATCCAATGTTCTTTGAATGTTTTAATATCAAAGGATAGTGGGTGTCCTTATATAAGTGAGTTGACTGGAAAACATGTAATTTTTGAAAAGAAAATGGTGTAACCACATATTTCACATTAAAAGAGAATAAAAAAGAATCCATTCACATAAATATAAGGTATAAGGTTGATCTCTTAAAATAAAATGGATTATGAAAAACTTATTGGTCATTTTTAACCATTATTTTTTTGGTGTAGCTATTTGGTAAACCTATTTATACTTTTACCACAAAAATAATTTTAACTATTTTTACCCTTTATTGAGGAAACCATTAATTAAACATTATTATATACTATAAACTATTATGATTCCTAATATAGAATAATTTTTTCAAAATTCAACTCGCATATGTGAAAATTTTTAAATTAAAATCAATACCACATATGTGATGAGAAAGTTAATTTCTAAAGAGAAAATGTTCAAAATATTAGAATGATTTTATATTAAAATTCAATTAAAAATTGATTTAAATGACCTAAATTTTATTAATATATATATAACAGGAAAAAATTTATTTTCAAATCCATATTAAAAAAAATTATTTTTTAATATCCCTTAAATTAAATAATAGTTCTTAATAAAAAAATTTAATTTCAATATTCTTCAAAAAAATTAACTACCTAAAAAATCCTAAAAACTACAACCAAAGAAAATTTTTTCATGATTATTTTAAAAAATATTTCCATTATATCAAAATATTTTTCTAAAACATTAAAATTATTTCTTTAAAATAAGTGTTAAAATGGTGAAAAAACATATTTTTTTTTGGAAAACATAGTTTCTAAAGATAAAATTTTCTTTCTTCATATTTCTTCTCTATAAAATAGATTACATTATTGATAAAATATTGATTTTATATATAATATATAAATTTCATTAAAAAAATTCACTTAATGTTATATTAATAATTTTTTTAAGTAAAAAACATTTCTGTGCAAAGAAATTGTTTTTCTCGGAATGATTTTCTCTATTTTAAAATGGCGCATATCTTACATTCCAATAATTAGTCTTAGAGGAATTAATATTCTATACATGAGTAAAGATAACATTTTTTTATTTTATTAAATCTTATTCATAACCACCATTAATGAAACTAGTTTATCATTATCATATAAAATAATAATATTTTAATAGTATGTTGCATTTCGTTTGAACTCGGTGTCGCATATAACACAATCTAAACATAGTGTTTCATAAATAATAGGCTAAAATTATTTTTTTGTGTAATGAAAAATATCAAAAAATTAAATTTCATTTAATCTAACAATATTTTAATAAATATAAGGGTTTCACGACATTTAATGCTCGAGTGAAGGCCAACATAACTTTCCAAGAGTTCTTACCATTGGGTTCATATGTTCGAAAACATCATCAGCTTTATTGTCAAGAAAAGAATATATTACTAGCAAAAAGCATTTAATATCTACCTTCCCAAAACATTATAATTTTCATCTATACTTATCCAAAAAATTATGTCATGAGGTTATGTTCTATACTCTATATTTTCCTTAATCATGTATTAAAGGATTTTTCTAAACATACTCTGATAAAAACTGTGAAAAACATGATTCCAATAGTCTGAAGCCAGTGTCAAATTTATTAAATTGACAATGTTATAGAGAGTCAAATACCAATGTAAGGATTTTTCTGGAATTTTTTGAGAATATAATGCATACATGATATTGATTTTACACTTTTAAATGAAAATAAAATATAATATAAAAAAAATAAAAGGATCTGCTTCCTTAAAAATTGTTCAAATATTTATTTATTATATCCTTGGGAAAGGAAAAAAATAATGGTGAGCTCAAACAGTCAGTATGGTTTTTATATAATTTACTATATAAAGAATCAATAATTCAAAAAAAATTGAAAGGTATATATATAAATTCACATTCCATTTAATCAATAAAATATAACTGAAGATTTTATAAGGAGTAATCAAAATAAAAAGGTATGTAAAACAAAACACAATACATTTAATCAATAAACTAAAAATGAAATGCACCCATATATAATAACATTGAAACAATACCATTAGTAATAATAATAACCAAAATATAACTAAAGTAAATGATTAATTATTATACATATATATCTCGAGTCTCATGATACCTCTACTTTTTATACCATTCACAATGTGGCTTAAAACAACAGGTAAAACATATTTAATATAAAAAATTTATTTGTCTCATGAGACCTATCGATGAATCGAGTGATTATATAATTCTGGGCCGAAACAATCACTAAATTTCTAAAGAATTCCTCGTATATTGAATAATATATTTAATTCATGAATAATGTGTTTTAACAATAAATATATTTATTGTGTAAAGAACAAATAATTATCAATATTTACCAAGTTAATAAAATAAAACCCAATATAATAACTATATATAAGAATAATATACTATTTTAAAAATATTCTAATCCTGGATATAAATAATATGGATAAAATTTAATTGAAAAATTAACCATCAAAAAGAAGTAGGTACTAATGAAAAACACATCAAAAGGGTAATATATATACCACATAAAATTGAATAGGTGTATGTTAACAAATATGTCTCAATAAAATCTATATTGAGGAAAAATCCATTTCAACGATCATAAAATTTTTGTAAGAATAAACTAATAGATTATTTTATAAAATGTAAATAGAAATAAAAAATTGAAAATACCCCATATTATACTCAAATTTATTTACACAAAAAATCAGATAATTTAATAGACAATGATGACGTAATAATCCCAATTAATAGATACTGATTTATAAAATTGTTCACCGTATGGTAATTTTCAATTCAAATAACCTTAAATGAAATAATTCACCACAAAATATAAAATAAAAAGAAGTATGAATTATTCATGATATTAATTGTAAAAGGGATATTATGTATGCCTTATAATATAATGTAGGCACACAAAAATACAATATTCCTCAATAAATGGAAATTGAGATAAAGTCTATTACCTCACAGTTTCCAATAGATGAACATTCCATAACCTAATTTATAATGGTTTTAATCATGGTATTAATTTATAAAATAAACATATTCATATTTATAATATCATATATATCCCTATTATTAATGTTTCTCACCCACATGTTAATAATAAATCATTATTTTCATTGTTATGGTTGTTAATCGCCTTGTTTTCTCAAACTGTTTTTTTTTCATGAATGTTCTAGTCATTATGAGTAGGTTAAAAAAAATATTCTATATAACCATTTTAATGTTATAAATATAATTTTTACTAATTATATATTTTTTGGATCCATTTATAAAATTCGTACAAGTAAAATGAATCCCTTTGCTCTTTGGAGATGGTGGATCCTACGTAAGAACGAGTGAAAATAACATTCCCTTAAATATTAAAAGGTTACATTAGTGGGTGATATATAATTTTTTTGAATAAATTTAATCTCATATATGTCACATATATTCAATAAATTTATCGTTATTTCCTTCCATGTAATGATTATGTGAAAATACTAATCACATCACTTCAAATTGCAATAGTCTTTCTTGCACAAGGGTTGCATTATCATATATTAGATGAAATGAAATCTAAAAAGGTATATAATATATTATAATTCAATAATTATTATAATTATAAAAATATAATATACATATATATATATGTGTGAAATAATTCATTATATTCAATCAGGAGAGGTGGTGATGGAAGACTATTTATATCGGTTCATGAGGTAGTATTCCAACATACACTCGAATGATAATATTTTTTCCCATTTGATAGAATATGAGATATAAATAAGTTCTACAATTAAAATAATAAAATATCAGTATATTTTAGATAAAATTGTTAATATGTCATCATGATTGAATATGGTATTAAGGATGCAGAAATGTATATAAAATAAAAAATCCCATTTTTGAATGTTAACTCTTCATCAGACGACATCCTTTGGTTTACAACAAAATCAATCATAGTAGGGATTTTTAATCAACCAAAGAATTGTAGTGTAATTTTTGGGGTGTATTTAAAGGTGATGGGTGACCTTTTATATGTTGTGAAGATGAGACACATGGAATTTTCTAAAAGTATTCAATCACACCCATATTATTATTATTCCAAAAGACTAAAAAATGGGACATTGTACATCATTAGAGGTAATAAGATTCATATAAATCCATTAAATGTATTTTTTACCCGTTGGAAGGTCATTTTATCTTTTATCTTCATAGGATGACCCCCGATAAATCTATTTTTACCTTACCAGTGGTAATTAGTTTTTACTACTTTTACTGTTCATAAAGGTACGAAAAAATTGAAATGTATTATATAATAGATATTTTTATGATTCCAACTATTTAGTATATATTTTTAAATTTAATTCACATAATTTAAAAAATTAAATTGAAAATTATACCAATAGAGGTGATGAAAAAGCAAGTTTCCAAAGAGATAACACTCATAAGTATTGAAGGATTGTATGTTGAAATTGAAACTAAAATTCATCACATTTAACTAAATTAGTTAAATTTTAATATAATTGATGTAATTTTAATTTATAACCAATTTATAATTTAATTTAAAATTGTATATAATTTTGGAAATAAATGATGTTTTTAATAAAAATAAATATTTTTTCACTATTCATCCAAAAATGAAACATTTATGAAAAGTACCAAAAATTCATCCTAAGATATTTTATTTAATAAAATTTAAAAAATAATGTTAATTATAATAATTAATTTTTCTAAAAAAATTTAAATGTATTATTATCATAATGTCAAAATAAGCGAAAAAAATTGTTTTCATTGAAAAAATTACAATTTTACATAAAATAGTAATTTTAGATTTAAATGAATATTATGTTAATTTATTATAAATATATATCCATTTTAAATAACAAATAAATTTATAAACCATATAATTTTTATAATTTAGATATTACTTTTCATACCAACAAACGTAAAAGATAGTTTATGATGGTCATGTCTAAATAATATTGCAATAGAATATTTTCATTTAAACTCGATGTTGAGTGCATCACAAGTTAATTAATAAATTTAATTTATTTAAATGAAGAAAAATCATGATTTCTCATAGTGTTTTATATGACAAAAAAATTTATTTAATTGTTTTTCATATTATGTTTCTTTTAGATATAGTGCAATTCATTTAAATAATTGTCTTTGTTAATCCTTTTGTTTTGTTTCTTGAATTTTTGATATTAATGTATTTTATATTCATATAATGATTCATTCATTTTGGGTAATATATTAGATTTTTATAACCATTTTTAGTTTTATTGAATTTATTAAGAATAAATTATTATTATTATTTTTGGGATTATTTTTATTTATTATTTTATAATTTTAGTGTGTTAGGCATACTCATCGATTGGGGAAAAAGATGATATTGTTGTAAAAATAAATTAATGGATGAAAATAAATATTTCAAGTAAGTATAATTACTTAATTGATTAGTATACATTTTAAATTAATTTATTAAATCTTGTAAAATGATGTTGAAAAAAAATATTATCCAATTATAATCATTTGTAATGAATTTGGGGTATTTCCAACCCTCGCATATTTATGATTTTGTGGTTATTAAATTAATCCTGAATGTGTTCTCTATTATTATCTATTAGAGGTTTGGATTTATTTTTCAACTCCATGTCTATAATTTCACATCAATTTATTTTTCACTAATTTAGTAACATATTTTTTTTGTTATTTTATTTGATATTAGAATTTCCATTTCTCTCTTTTTTATGAGAATGTTTTATTAACCCTTTTTCGATGTGAGACTTCAAGAAAATAATTTTTAAATTTCAAATCTTCAATTGTGAGAAAAATTAGAATTTGTGAGGAAAAAATATTTTTAATTTTGGATAGTTTAAATATTCTATATAATAATATAAAACAATTATGTTCGATATTGTTTACGACACGAAACACTAAATTTAAATTACTAGTAGAATATATTATTTAAATATGATTATTTTAACCATGCCATTGAATTGTTGGGTTTTAATTTGTATTAATAAATTATGAAATATATATATAATTTTAATGAAAAATAAAAATTTATTTATAATTTATTAGAAAAAAATATATAAAATTTATAGTAAAGTCATGGAATTCTTCAAAAATGTGTTTTCCTCAAAAATATTTTTACTGATTTTTGTGAGATCATAATATAATTTATTTTTAACAATTTAAAAATTATTTTTTTAATTGATATTTTCCTTAAATAATCAAGCATTGATTAAATTATAGGGAAACATTTGGGATTTTTATGAAAATGGTGATTTTTCAGTGAATTGTAGAAAACACCCATTTTTGTAAAACTAGTATTTTTTCAATAAATTAAGTAATTTAAAACTACAATTATGATTTTAATTTGATTACAAATTAACATAATAAATATTTAGTTATATATAATATAATTAATTATATTTAAATAATTATTATACCATATTTTTGTATAAGTTTATTTTTAGGGTTAATAAATAATTTTTCTTCAAACGTTTTTTTGTGCATAATGTTTCTCCGTTTTTTTTATTAAAATAAACCCTAATGATGAGTTATTTAGAATAAATTTATAGATAATATATATATATATATATATATATATATTAATTTAAATTGTTATAATTATTACTGCTATTAATAGTGTTAATATAAGATCATCTTTTTCCACAAAAATACATTTCCTGAAAAATCATTTTTCAACACGTTTTGCATTTTTGTTTTTAAATTAAATTATAACAATTATGTGAATTGATATTGAAAAAATATATTCCCTATTTTTAATTTGAATAATTAAAATTAGGTAATATGTTCAACTTAGTTTTGTGTCTTAATGACTAGTTAAAATAGTAAATATCATTCACCCTGGTAAATGGAAAAATTGGGTTAACCTAAGATATAACTAAGTGATAAGGACATTATTTTTCATCTTTATTAATATTTTATGAATATAATTTGTCCCTTATAACCATATTTTTTATATTCAATTATTTTGGGGGAAATCTTTCATCAATGTGACATATAAAATAATTTCAATAAAAAAAAGTCAATATGTAACTTTCTTTTATTTAAATATAACTTATAATTTCATATATGGATAAAAAGAGTTGTGAGTGAATGTTAAACGTTATATTTATTAAATGAAATTATATTTATTATGGAAATTTATTTTTAATTTTTTATAATCATATAGTCTCTTTAAAATATTATTTAATACCGACACAACTCATGTTCAAACAGTAGAATAATCACTGAAAATTATATTTAAAAAATTAATTTATTGGGGATGAATTATGGTTCCAAAATAATTTTATAGTAAATAATGATTTATTTTTAATATTTAAATGTATTATATTCTAAATTATTAATTATATTTATTTCATTAAATGATAATAACATGATTTTTAAAAAAAATTGAATTAATGAAATTTTATGTGAATTAATATTTTATTAAATTATTTAAGAAAAATTAAATATGTAAATTATATTTATAAATATCCTAAAATTTAATAAATTTTCAATTTATTGACAAACTATTATATTATATTTAGTGTTATAACCCTTCCTATATGAAAAAGTTTTTATAATGATTAAGGTTATAATAGGGTTTTGTGCATGACATGCGCTTTTATTAAATTTAATTTCATAAAAACATAGGATTTTTATTTTATAAAATAGATCTCATTTTTAGAATTTTTGGTTCCAAATTATCTATACATACCAAATATTTCAGTCTTAAAGGATTCCTTACATTGGTAATAGAACTGGTTATTTTCCTGAAAACTAATATTGTTAAAGTGACTAACCTTATAGGTTAAGGGAATGACACATTTAAAACATTTTTTTAGTTTTGGGGGTGAGGATATACATTATATTACTTAAAATTAATATTTTTTATAAATTATAGAGGTACTATAACTGATAATGATTTCTCATTAATAAATAGTTTCAGGTATTTACAAAAATGCCACTTCGTCTTACTTATAAAAAAGTACCCATATCCCCTCATATCCACACATAAAGAGACCATTGGTTTAGAAAATATCTTCTCAAATACCTTATTTACATCATCATATCTTCATAGAGGCCTTTTTTGGTTTTAAATCTATCCAAAAGAATATTTTGTTGTAAACCATAAGTGGTTGTCCGAAGATGGGGTACATCTCTCAATCAGGTGTTTTTTGTTTTATTTCTTCATCAACATCCAAAAAGTATTATTAAAACATACCAATATAAAAACATAAATATATAAAATATACTAATATGTTTTTATTTCAATGTTATTAACCATATCAATCACCTATTCTATCAAATGGGAAACGAAATCGTTGTTCTTGTGTATGGTAAACTACCACCTCACGAACAGATGTAATTCATTTTTAATCACCTCCACTTATGGATGGTTGTAATTATAGATTTAATATATATACAAATATATATATGTATATATTATTAACTAAATTTATATTATTCTAAATATAAAATATATAATCTAGTTTCTTACATTTCCCATAAATGAAAATTATAATGTTTTTTGTGCATACATGTGGACTACCACCTCCTCGAAGCGATGTGATTCAAACATCATAAAAACATCCCATGGATTATATATAGGATTATATTTAATGAACTGATATTTTATTTATGATATAATAATAATTTAGGAATTATAAAATAATACTAACCTTCCTTTCATTATGATTGTTGAAAAATGGAAACATTACCCAAGCATAAGTACATCTTATCGTCTTTATGATTGTAACATTGTTCATTTTTCTTAACCAGAAGTGATTGTTAGTTTTAATGTCATTATTCATGTGTAAAAATTATTCTTATTTCATTATTAATATCTTCGGTGTGATTGAATATTGAATTCATTCACCAAAATAAAACTACCAAACTCATATTGGACAATTTAACCAAATTTTATCAATACATCCAATGTGATCATAATTGATTAATTAATTAAATATAACATGGTTAAAAATAAAATAAAATTGATAATAAAAATAAAAAATTTTATTAATAAATTTTATTGTCAAAATTTTCTACAATTCAAGATAATAAATAATGAACGTGGTGAGTTGGGTCTGATGTAAAAGATTACAACTCAATTTTTTTTCATTGAAAAATATTTTATTAGTATGAACCTAATTAATTATTTATGTTGTATATGATACCGATTTTACTTGTTATATCATGAATCATCTATAATTCGTAGTGTTTTTTGATTCAATTTAATTTATTTCATCTAATATTATTTGACTTGAATGTTCCACAGTGGTAAATTTTTCATAACTCCACATTCTTTTATTGATTTACTTAACTTCATAAATTCATTATATTATGTAAAATTTATGTCTGAAATGGTGTTTGTATAATATATGTTTTATTTAAACCTACGTTATGAGGATTTATATTTTTTTACATATAAACTCTTCATTTATTAATTCCCACTTCAATGTTATGATCATTGTAAGGGTTCTTCATCTCAAATAATCATTATTGAGATATATTTTATGTTATTCCCCTAAAATAATTTTTGAGGTGTATCTTATAACCCTTTGATAATTTATTTCATTTATATATTTATATTAATGTTGTTTGAGTTTTATTTAATTAACTTCTTTCACGGGGTCTGTGATTCGAATGTTACCAAAGTGGTAAGGTTTTATTTCATAATCTCATCATTATATGGGATTTTTTATCTTTAAGTCTATAATGGGGTAATTATATTATCATTATATCATAAAATTAAAGTATATTCAACTACTCATTTTATTTTTTTATTTTTTTTATTTTTCTATTATTTTAAAATTTTATGTAAAAAAGATAAAAACATGTTTTTTGAAAATAAATTGTATTTCATTTATAGATGGAATTTTTTTCCCAAGTCCATATTTTCAGAAAATTATTTTAAGAACGTTTTTAATATTCTAAAATGAATTTTTAGAGATATTTTTACCCATGTTTTACTTTTAAAAAATGTTTTAAAAAGAATATTCTCATCATTTTCCAAACAAGGAAATTCTTGAGTCATTGAATGAAAATGTGAATGGAATATATTCAATAATGTACTCATTAGGAATGTAATATCCCAAAATCATATCGACACAATTATTTTAGTCTTACATGACAAGTTTATAAGGTTTATTTTCCAATATATTTTTTTACAAATATTCCCAAATTTTTAAAAGTGAATTCAATATTAGAAAACATATTTTCCTTATTAATCATTTTAATTATATTTTTATAGAATTTATATTCATCAATGATAATAACCATTTAATTAAATTATACTCAATTGGGGTTATGATTTAATGATATCATCCTTCTTTTATATATAAATGTTTTATGTTCAGCTTTATTGGGGGGAAATATTAATATTTGTATTCCCGTTTTCCAATATGAATGTTTATATTAGTCATTATTAGATTTCAATCCTACCCTTTTATATGAGGTATGAATTGGACATAGTATGTGATGTTTTGGACCCAATATTTTCTCCTTGATGAATTGGTAGGTCTCATTAGAGAAACTAGTTTTGGTATTTGGCTGAGGGCACACACATTTATGTAATACTTCATGTTATGAGGACTTGAAGGTTTGTTTATGATGTATTTCATTATTAAGTCGATTATTATGAGGTTAGTCAATTATTTTCATGTGACTATTTGAATAGTTATGATATTAATGTATAATTTTAAGCTTATGTGATTAGTTATATGGAATTAATTGATCATTATTTATTTCTAAAATTTATTGTTTGTGATCATGTTAATAATTAAATGGAATGTGTTTTTAGTTAAATACATTTCCAAATTGATTAGCCATAATTTACTCATGATATTTTCTTTTGTATATATCCCTTACTAACCATTTGAAATCAACATTATTTTTCTACCTTTACCTAAGAAAGGAAAATGAAATATTTGAATGTGTTCGAGGATGTAGAATGTTTTATTTCATTGTGTTGTATTTTGTGATTTCAAATATAATGTAAGGTTTAAGTATGTATCTAGATTAATAAGACTGATAAATTATTCAGTCATTAGGGATGTGTTCTCTTGAATCTTACACTAATGTAATAATTTATTCAATGGATCTTAGATACTAGGTTTGGGGTCTTTATAGTGGTCCTTGGTTGACATAGTTATTTCTGAACACATTTTTTCAATGGATTTCATTAAACTAGAAATATTTCATATGGGGTAATGATTTCTAAATAGGGCTCCCTTAAACAACTCAATAGTAAGTGTACCCATTTTTAGTATTCTTAAAAAAATAATTTCTATACAAACACCAATTTTATTTACATCATACTAACATTAAATTATAATATTATAATTATAGTCTTAAAATCCAACTTTTAAGACACATTGAAATTTTGTTATATAGGTAATTATTTAAATAAATATGTGTTATATACCCCTTTTTTCTATTATTTGTCTCTAAAATATTGAATTATATAATTAAAAATATTTTTTAAGTGCAATCTATCCATAACACTAGTCTCATTTCATTCAAGGAAAATTTTATGGAATTCAAGTAAAAAATTATTATTCTATGTGCAAACACACAATATAATAAAATGATAACTATCAAATTCAACCTTAATTGATTTTTATCATGCATTTTGTTAAATTATACTCCTAAACTCAGTTATTTTAACTTCTATTATCAATAATTTAACCCTTCCCAACACATTAGTGATTTCTCACACATATGACTGTCTCTCTTACCAATCAATAAACTTTATATATTTTGTTATTTTCAATATAAGCCAATATATTATTTCCCATAGTATATATATATTCTTTTTGGACTATAATTAAGTTTAACACACATGTGAGCTTCTACAAAGTTAATATGAGGTTGAATGGTTGGTCGGTTATCAAGGTTAAATGTTTTGAAGAAAATTAAGGAGTTTTATTCCTACAACGTAATGCATGAAAAAATACAACATGTGTATCACATTTCAATTCTATTTCTCTTATAATTATAAATGATAAACTCATAGATCCCATTTACACATTCTCTTGGGTGAATCACTAGATATAAAAATGAATATCGAAGATAAAAATACTCTTTTATCCCTTTTTTATCTATTTCTATATTTATTTTCTTTTCATGTACATATTTACTCTAAAGAATAATAGGGAATAAAATATAATAGTGGAAAAATACATCTATGTTAATTTTTACCATACTAAACTAATATTCCCCCTCACATTCTTCAAAAACATTAAACTTCCTCCAATGAGATACCATGAAACCTAACTTCTCCCACAGACATAGCTCAATATATATCAATAAATTCCTTAATATATGGGTAGTTAAAGATATGGTTTCTTTTAATATATCATAATTGAGTTGTTTTATTTTTTCTATAAGGTTTAAATTAGTTGAAATGTTATGCATTCCATATAGTGTATTTTACAGGGTATTTTTAATTAATAATGGCCTTAATTTAATCATTCTTAGTATACAGTAATCTTACAGTTTTGAACAATATTTAAGGAATGTTCTAGTTCCAAACATTCCATAGACTCATAAGAAAATATTTTAAAGGGAATAGTATAACTAATAAAGATTAGATTTAATCTTATAAATGGGGTAAACTAATAAGATATTTATTTAATGGAATAGTCTTTCATATACAATTTACTCCTAAAAGATCAATTCCATGAAAATAAAATGGAATATCACATTATTAATAATTTGAAAAAAAATTAAAATTAACTAGACCCTAAAAATGTTGATTTTTTACTATAAGGAAATAAATATTTCAATAATCAATTAAATTTCTACTTAAATATTCATAAAAAAATTAAAAACAAAAAAACATGAAAATTACTATCACATGATGGTATCATGCACACACATATTCTTAAAAATAACTATTTAATCTCATTCTTGAAAATTTTAATACTTAGTCAATAAATAAACCAATTTTAAGGATAATTATAAAAATATATTATTCTAAGTAAGATTTTCATTAATATCATTCATCTTATTCTGTTGTGACATAAAAAATTCATAACTATTTTATAAAAAACCCAAATAAGGAAAATGAATGATATTAAAGTAAAGTGCCAATGTTTTACCCTTGATGTGAGTGAAATGTTTATACTACCTTTAGTCAGAAAAATATAGTTGTTTATCCCCAATATGAAAGGGGTTTGTATTTTATGGTAGGAGCCACCACATTATTATTTCTATATTTCTTATAAATTAATTCTTCGTCTAGTGATCCCCTTCACCAATGAATAATGTATTTACTGTATTTTTAACGGTGTTCTTGCTTGATATCGTGGATTGAATAATTTAAAAGTTCTCAAAATAATTATTTTGAATGTAAATTATGTATATTAATTTTATATACCAATTTTTTTGAGTTGAACAACTTCCTTGTACATTGTATGGTTTTTTCTATAGAGGTGAATCTTTTTACCAACTCACCATTCAATAATAATTGGTAACCAAAGTGGTTAAAAAATACCACTAAAAATATACCACAAAATGAATACAATTATAATTCTAATCATAAATTAAATTATAAATATTATACTAAATCTATATCTATAGTACAATGGAATTCAATTTTGAAGTGATTTTAAACATTATTACAATGAAATAAATGGTCAGACAATTTTTTTTGGATTTAGATAATTTTTCATTATTAAAAATATTCATTGAACATTTATTTAAATACCAAATCTACTGTTTTTTCTGAAAAAATTAACACCTATTCTAGAGAATTTTTCCGTCTCCAACATCACTCTTTGAGATACCCAAATGAGGTACCAGGTAAAGACACGTACATAAACATTAAATATTTTTGTGATTTTAAAATTTAAATAAATTTATTTAATTCTGTAGGGTATCTTTGGATTATGGTTTTTGAGAATTAGTAGAAACTCTAAAATACTAAACCCAGAAATTACATGTGGATTCTTCTTCATAGAATACATTTTTTGTAAATAAAAAGTCTTTAAAATACAACATGATTTATTTCCATGAAAAATCTTAATATTTTTCTTTTTTAACTCATCCTTAGCCATATATTCCATTAAAAACATTTAAAAAAATTAAAACATGGTATAAAAACAAACATCTTAGTAAAGTATTTAAAATAAATAAAGTTATTTGTATAGTGAAAATCCGTAATTAATGATTCTTTAAAACACATATTTTTACCTTGACAAAGTAATCATCTTTCCAAAAAGATCAGCATCTTACATTTTCAAAAATAAATTATTTCCATGAAAATAATTAGGAATCACATACAATATATTAAGTTAACATGGGATATCGTTTTTCATACCACAAAAACAAATGTAAGAACTAATATGATCAACTTCCATCTCTAGAGTACCCAGATCATTGGTGGTTATAATATAACCACTTATTCATGGTTAATAACATAACCACCATCCTATAGTTAATATAATAACCACCCATACATTGATAATAAAATAACCACATTTCCCCATCAACAATACCCATGAACTATAAAATAAACATAAATCATAAAATATTTCATCATAAAACATACTTAAGGAAGATAACCTTTTCATTTGAAATTACTTATGTTTATAATAAATATTACACACATAAAATGGGAATTTTTTTAAAAAAATACCCAAGAAAAATTGTTAGGTAACATTCAATTAATAAAAGATTCATTCCCTTGTAAAACATTTATCATTTTCTATAAGTTAATAAACATTCCTCTTATAATTTTAAAAAGAAATGTAAGAGGAACTTTAAAAGTATGCATTTTAAAAAAAATCATCTTTCCTTAATTCCAACTGGTCAGGTACATTCTTTAAATTACTGAATAGTAAAATTAGTTCTATAATTAACTTTTTTAATAAAATTTTAAATTTTAGGATTATTTTTATATTACTTATTAAAATGGTATATTCAATTACTTAATCATTTTAGTTCACATCATAGATTTCTAAGATATACTATAAATAAGGCCTAAATGAATTTCATATGATGAATATGGTTAATGTGTTAAAAATTGCACCAAAAAAATAATAATAATGGCCTAATTGTAATTTTATAAAATAAATTATAATTTTAAATCGAACCATTAATAATTTTAAGGATAAATGAACTATGTTACAATCATGGAAAAGTAGGTCGCACGTATGCACGAGTAAGGTATACGATTTTCAACAATTAGTATGGAAGCAAGGAATCTATTGTTTATTAATTCCATAATTATAATACATATATATCACAATATTTATTTTAATATACTTATATATATTTATTTCATCAATGAGATGTTGTGATGAAAAACAAATCGCATCGCTCTATGGTGGTGGAAATACACAAGTACACACGAAAGATGTTATCATATTTTTGTGCATGTAAAGTTAAGAATGTAAATAATATACCATATTTTAATAATTAAAATTTTTAAGGAATATAATATATAAAAATTATTTCAATAATTTCAACTATTCATGGTAGATGTTGATGAAAAAACAATTACATTGGTTCATGAGGTGGTAGTTCTCCTCAAACATGAATGATTATTTTTGTTTCCCATTTTATGGAATAGTAAATATATATAGGATTTACGATGAAAATAACAAAACTTTAGTATATGTAAGATAATTTTTTTATAATATAATCATTTTTGATGAATATTTTAGGGAGGGGGAAGATTAATTAAAACTGAAACACTCGATTAAATATTACAACTCATCCTGAAGAATTATCCTGTTCTTAACACCTTATTATGACTAAGGTTACTGTTATTCCAAATCCAATGCCACTATAATGAGTATTGGGATTCTAGGAAGTGACATGGGTAGGTATTAGTATTAAAAAATTGTATTTAATGTGTGAAGAAAATAGAATATTAGGTGCCCTTTTATAATAGGATAGAGATGAATTCTTGAAATAATTGAATATATTAAATTTATTTGAATTAATATTCAATTCCAAATGGATACAAAATGATTTATTTATAAAATAATATGAAAACTAAACTAAATAGCCCCATATAATAAAAATTAAAACATTTTTACAATATTTATACCCTTGTCTTTTGGTTTTAATGACTATTTATCCTATTTAACTCATATCATGACAACATGGATTTTTACTAATTGAGGGTTATTATTGATATAGTAAATTAAAAAAGACCCCTAAATGGACCAGTGAAGATATTTTAAACTTTATCCTAATAACATTGAAAATTTAATATTATTTTGTATTTTATATCAGTTAAGGAAATATTATTTACTACAAAATATTCATAATGATAATTATTATAGCTCTTCATTACCTGAACATTAATAATATCAAAAAAGCCCCATATAATCCAAAAAAAAATATTTTAATTAATACCTTAAATTTCATTTTAATCTTTAAAATTCATGGATTATATTAATTATGTTACATACTAAGTTTTTTAGAGAGTATAAATTCCAATTCATTTGGATTTTTCTAGTTGGTTATCTGACAAACAATTTTTTTGGTTTTTAGAACAAATTATAACGGATAAAATTACCTAAAGAATTTTTATAGATGGGTCTTGAGGATAATAATGTTCCTTGAGATTTTGATTCAGTTTTAGATGAATTGGGATATGAATCCCATGTTTTGGGGAAAAAATAGGGTTATAAGGTTAGCGCACAGTCTACCTAACTGTGCGGTCTAAACCATTAATCTCATATTCAAAGGGGATCGGTTTGCATTAACCATGGTTTACTATTTAATAAAATTTAAGGTTTTTAAGTCTCTCCACGTTTGGTTTTTAGGTTTTGAATCTATAATGGAAAAACCACTCGACCAACCCTTGTGACCGGTTTTAAAGGGGTGACCCTTTAGATAGTGGAAACCACACAATTGGTGCATGGGTTTCCAAACAGTGTGGTAACATGGTAGATATTTAATGAGTCTGAGATTATCATTTTTTACATATTCCATTAATATGTTTTTATCCTATTTCTCCTCCTCTATATCATGAACATAAATAGGATCTCTCCTTTTCTTCCTCCTCTATGTTCATTTGGAACTCATCTGTCCAAGTTCAGATTCAAACTCCATTCTTGGAATTGTACTACTCTCAGAATGGACTTCAAAAATCATTCATTACATTTATTTCTTTCAATATGGAATTCTGCATCCATATAAAAAATATTTCCCTATTTTTAGGGTGTTTTTTTAAAACATTGTCTCACCTCATTTCAGCTCGAGTTAGGGGCTATTATTTTAAAATAGAGATCCTATGAGAATGTGGTAGGTGGTTCCATGGTTTCTAAAAATTTTAAAGGTTATTTGGGTAATATATAAAATATGAAAATGTGGGTTGAATTATGGATACCATTAATAACTAACGCTTGGAATTAAATTAGTTACATGATATTATGAGATGTAGTTGGGTATGCTCTAGTATATTTAAATCATGCTTATCTAGGAAGGGGTTTTTTTTCTAGAAAGTGTAGGCTACTGTTATTTTTAAAATTAATTATATATGTTCCATGGGAAAGCGATTTTTGTGGAAAATGATATCAAGGTTATCCTGATCACCATGACTAAGGTAGCATGGTTGGTTGGGACGGGATTTGCCCAAGATACCTAATGTGGTGACGATCACTTTGTTGAGGTGACATGGTTATTCAGGTTATATGTTACAAGGTTATTAGGATGAGGGCATGGATTGTAGTACATGATATGATTTTGACCATCATGATTTGGGCAATGTGGTCATGGGTGAATGAGGTTCCAGTTAGTGTGGTGTTGGTATTTTTGGCAGTTTCTTCTCACCTTTTTTTGAGGATGCATTGTTGGAGTCGTGTTCAAGTAGATAGTACATATTAGAGGTGTTTAGGACCAATCATTGCTAGTGGATGTCTCTATAGATATTTCATCTTAGGGTATAGTGGTGACCATCAGTTAAGGATAAGGTTCTCATTGTAGAAGTCCATAGGTGATGGGGACGGAACATCAGGTGATGATTTTGAGGCCATCATTTGTGGGATGAGGATAATCATTATATTTGAGGTTGATGGTACGAAATTAAAGGAGGAAAAATATCATCATGACTTGGGATGTCAGGGTACTTAGTTGTTGGTGAGATATTACACATGGGTGGATAAATATAACCATGCCATGAGATGCCAAGTTGTTGAGCTGACAGTGGAATTCTGAAAAGAGGTCCAAGGGACCTCGGACTTTTGATGTCCACCTCATATTCCTTGTGACACCCCCCATCTCCTAGATCCCCTTACCCATATGATGACCCCCCCCCCCCCGGCCGAACATCAAGGCACGTGCAAACCCCCCATCATCTCCCCCTCCATTCACCATTTTCCTCTAATTTTTATTTTAGTTAATGACTGTTTCAGGAAAAATATAGTCTTATCCTACATTATACTTCCATTTATTACTAATTTTTTATCTCCTCATCACCCTCATTCTCATCAGAAAAACCTAGAATTATAGTTGACCTCATTTGTGATTTTCTTCTAGTTTTTGCTTATGCGAAGGGTCTCCATCGTCATGTTCATGTGCACTCCAACATCCACCATTGAAGGTGAATAGGATTTGGTCGATTCATTTCACCATTTCCATTTTAGGTGAGATTTTCACTAGATTACTTATCTTTAATTATTTAATTTTGGTACTTTATTTATTTTGAGTCCCTCGTAATTATGTTTAGGCACTTTTAACATTACTGTAGTGTTTTTTAGTTAATAATTGTTTTAGTATTTTGTCTCACCCTTGATGTGGGTTCGAGTTTTCATTTTCAATGTCAGCTACCTACATATACATCAGTGGACATATTTATATTAATGTTCCCTCTTTATATGTATATTCATCCATGGATGTGAATATATATATGGGGATAAGTTCTCATACATATAATTGAAAATTCAAACACGTGTGAGTGGAGATTGGTGTATGCATATACGAATATATCTAAGGATCCCCTTTTATATATTCATTGCCTTGAGAATATTTATATTAGGTTTGGGTGTCTTTATATGTATGATATTGTTAATATGCTCTAAGAGGTGGCATCAACTTCAGGCGGTCACCTCTTAATACATAATGTGCCTAATGGATTTGGTCTCCTTCATGAGGTTGGATCACCTTCCTTAACGTATTATTTTTTGAATGCATTAATTAATTACTTCTCACACTGTTCTTAAATTTTAATCAATTATGTATGGTTTTTATATTAAATTTTTACTTTTATAAATTTAATGAAATGTTAAATATGATAAATAAATGGTTTGAAATGAAATGTCATAATTTTATAATAAAACTTCTCTATACAAGGTTTAATATATTCAAACAAAAAATTAGTGATAATTTTTTATGTCATGCTTATTTTTCGACTGAATTTTCTATATTTGACTTGTTGGTGCTGGTTCTGTGGAAATTTATCCTTCTCCCCCAATGAATAATGGAAAATGAATTGTCATGAATGATTTTTTTAAATGAAATTGTTGATTAGTTGTTTTCATTATCACCAATACACATTCCATCTAACACATTCAAGTCTTACAAATGATATCTCCATGTTTAGGAAAAGTGAATGAATTGTTTATAGTAAATGGTTTGTTTAGGGTGGATTAAAATAGATAATAGAAACCTCCCTAAAATGAATTAAATTGTTTTAAATAAAATGACTGAATGGGTGGTGAGGCCATGCCCCATTTATTATTCATAAGATTAGTATCTATTATATATGGCCATAGTCTATGGTTGAATTAAGTTATAAGCCACTCATGTTATATTTGAATGCTTATTCTTGATAGATTGAATAAATTAAATTCCATTTATGGAATCTGATTAAATATATATAAATGTTATGACATTTTTTATCTGTTCTTTGATTGATATGGACCACTTAATATGGCCCGAGGGAGAAGATGGGTTACATATTAAGGATCTAGGGATAGACTCACTGTGCTTGGGTTGTTATAACCTAATACGCTGAGGGTGATGCTTTGAATTTTGAGAAAATCACTTTGCTAGTACATTATCATAATACTGAGAGATATCAGTTCTCAAGTGGAGAAACCATGGATGAACCCATTGGAAAGATTGATACACCATCCCTTGGGTGATACTCGGCCCCCTACATGAGATTCTCGGGTTGCACTCAATGTTTTCTATAACTCATATTGATACTAGGGACGACATAAATGTGTCCTAATATGGAATCAGTGGTGTTGGATTATTTTAGATGTACTATATAGATACCTTAGAATCCTTCTAGATCACCAAGGAATGGCTCGAACTCCACCTCTATACAATTCAAATTGACTAATTGTTTACTCTCTAAAATTCTTATTGTGTGATCATATAGTTGAATCATTGTGTTTTGGCCTAATTTAAGTATCTTAACAGTCTTTAGAATGAGATGGTTATTTAAAAATCATGCAATTATACATTTCTTCAATGATATATTGATACTTATTTTCTTGTGATGTTCTTAGGCTATGGACAATGTGATGTAGGCCAGGTGAGAACAAGGGTTCTGTATTGAAGACTCATGGACAAAATCACCTTCATGTTTGGTTATAACACAACATTTTAAGGGAGACGCATTGTATTTCTAGGTTATTTATTCCCTGATGATTATTATATATTTGAGTGATACTGTTTCCCTAGGGGAGAACCCATAGAAAGGATCATTTTCATCATGGCTACAACATGCCTTGAGAGATACTCGATCACATATATGTGATACCTAGGATGGTATCGATGCTTACCATTCCTCACATCCATACATGGGATTTTGTAAGAGTCACCTTGTATGGTTTTGGTGGTATTGGATTATTGGATGTTCCCATTGGTATAATTGGGATAATTTATAGATCACCTTGGAAGGGTATGATACTCCATAGTTGAATTATATGTATTGTTTGGATTGCCTTGTCATTTTTTGAATCATATGAGATGCCCAATTCGTTTTTTATGTATAATTATTTCACATGACTTGTTTTTCTTACTTTACTATCACACTTTTGTGATGGCATGGGATTTATACCTAAATCCAATGATCAAGCACGAGAGTATAACTTCCTTGGTTTACCGTGTTACTATTGGCACTTGTATATATATATATATTTTATCCCACATTTATAATCTATAAACACAAAGCTTAGGCAGAAGCAGGGTGTATGGGATAAGATCCCATTTAAGAACTTGAACTATGTTTTGATTATTAAATTATTGTCACACTAAATTTATTATATATGACACGCTTCTAAATTTATATTGAATTGTCTATATTGGGCTAGATATCAGTGGTTTCGGCCTTTTGAGATTTATGAATCACACCCTACTCGAGTGACCATTGTACTGGGGTACATGATTGGCCTTACTTGCTTCCAGGTCTATAGATTCATTTCATGTGTTGTACTACTTTCTTATATGTGGGAGTTAGGAGAAAAGGATCAAGACAACCCTCTACCTGATCATGGAGATATACATTATGAAACTATTTTTTTATTACACTGTATTATTTTTAATATTTCTTGATTCATATAGTTTTTTCCTCATATTTCATACAAAAAATGTTTTAAATTGGCATTTCCACTTTAAATTCAACTTTTGTAATAGTTTTCATCCACTATTTTCCATTAATTTATTAGTGCTTCAGTTATTGTCTATTATTAATTTTATAATACTATTGTACTACCATTTTCTACGAGTTCATATTCTCCCCTTGGACACACCGCATGCTCACATTGTTAGTTATAAGTATTTGGAATTTGAGAGTTGATTTTGGTCATGTTACCTACTAGTCCGGCTACCAGTTTTGTAATCATCCAGGTCAGGATGTTAAAATGATATATCAAATAAAATATTCATTTTTCATAATAGTGGGTTTTGATAGATATGATACTAGAAATCTATCATCACATGGTTAATATTAATTCATGATACTGATCACCCCACGTAAGGGAAATGACCAGGTGGAAAGGGCTATGAATTGATGTTCATGTTTTTTGTTATTATAGATTCTGTGATTTCACCTTGAGTGAATTGGGAATTTTTTAATCATAGAAATTTATTGGATTCTAGTATTTTTCTTTATCCTTGTAAGTATAGGATGAATCATTACATACATCATTGATGTAACATATATATATTCACATTCCATGAATATTCCATGCCATGTAGTTTCATATATATGTTAATTTCATATATGGATTTTGTGCATTAATGTGATATGACATGTTTTTATTTTCATTAGCATGGTTTCTAACATAACATGATTTAGAGTTAATATGTCATGCTTTTGTGCCTATAGCATGTTTTCTCTATATTATCTACTTGTGATTAATTGCTTGGTTTTTTATCTAAATGCTTACATGGGTAAAATGGATTTGATATAATTTTAAATGGGAGTCAATTTTCAGTTATAAGGATTATGTGAACCTAATAATTGGAAAAGGGTAACCTATATACTTCAAAAATTATATATTATATTGTAATATATACAAATGTAAAAGTAAAAAAAGGATGATTTAGTTTAAATATATAAAAGGATTTGGTTATGATTAATGGGAGCCAATTTTCAACTAATGAAGTTTATGGGCACTTCAAAAATTAGGAAATGAAATCACATATCACCTAACTATTAATGTTTACCATGATATATTTTTAAATTGTTAGAATGTGTTAATTTTTGAATTTTATTCCAAAACAATTTTGTTAACATTCTAAATACACACTTGGGCCCAAATAGGTCGATTAGAGGCATATTTCTTATGTGATGACCTTTTTGGGGGTTTGTAATATCTAAAAATAAGAAATTTATATTGGGATACTTTTGGGAGAACCTATTTTAGATTAATGGGACCCTCGTACATTACCTTTTATATTAAAAATATTTTAAATGCTAAATTTCCTAAAAATAAATGGATACTAATTAATGTTAAATGTTTAGAATGGATGTTATTTAAGATAATCCTATTTTTTAGTTGATAGCTAAATCATGTTACAATATAATTTTTATTTAAAATGGGTATTTAATTTTTTATTAAATCTATTATATATACATTGTTTTAAATGTGATTAAATGTGAAAGTCTTGGAAAGGTAACCCTAGGTGGTTCTCTTTGTTTAAAACCCTGGTGTAAGGGTATTTTCAGTTTCTATTTGAGTTTCATTGGAATGGAACCGTAGGAATTTTTCATAGTATTTCTCAATTTTAGTAATGGAATAAATGATTTCCTCTTATACTAGTGAATTAAGTTGGCATGACCATAGTATAGGGTTGATGTTTCTCTTTTGCAAGAGGTTGGCCCGTGGTCAGTAACACCTTAGAGTTTAAATTACATTCTTTATGCTATGATTTTTATATTGTTGGGTTAAATTTGAGTGTTGTTATCCCTTATAGGACTCTTAGCTTCTAAAGTAAACCCACGTTCAGATGGTTGGTTATTGTATCCTTGACCATTGTTACAGTCATTACCATAGATTAATGCTCAGGTGTAGTAGGTTAGACATTCCTAGTGAATTTTCAGCTACTTTATATGTCTAGTGACACTTTCTTATCCTTTGTGGATTTGCAACTTGGTATGGAGTCATCAAGGTTAATGGTCATATGGGAAAATAAAAATTCGGGATATACATTTTATAAGAACTACCTGATAATTTAATGATTATGTAGTATATGCTATGGATATTATTGAATGTGCGTCATATTACTTATAAAGACTTATGGTTGTAATCGTTTGTGTATGTTGTGCCCGTCATGTGCTAAATGTTGTAATGAACCAGTTGTGTTCGGTGAAATTTTCGAGCCTTGTTGTCATATGTAATTATTCATGTCATATCTATAGTAGAGTGACCTGGGCATTAAGGGAAATCCGGTTTTCCACATGCTTGAGATAACGTAGTTGATTCTCTGGTATTTGACATGCTGATCTTTTTTGTTTTCAGTTTATACCAATTTTCCGGACATATATGAGGATGGATCAAATGATCTCTAATAATTAAACTAAATTAAATCTAACCTACAATGCTTTTTAATGTTGGGTATATCTTTCTCTATATCAATCTATCCATATATTATTTCAACATCCAGAACACTTCTAGGTGGGGATAGTCATGTCGAATCTGATAAATATTCTCTTAAAAGTAGATGGAGAACATCCACGACGGACCATTGGAAAAAGGTCGGTATTGATTAATTTCAATTTAGGATTGAGCGTTTTTAATCAGGTCAATTATTTCATTGTAGTATGGCTTTGATGTGGTTAGTGGTGTATGAAACCCTTGAGTTGAACCATTTATAATGATTGAATTTGGTGGTAAACCATAAATGATCATGTGTTTCCATAGGTTCTAATGACATCGGGATCCATTTTTAATGGTGCCCAGAAATTGAAGCCATGCTTCTTTGTAAATTACCCATCCTATAATGGTTCAACCATTATTTTCTAGAGTTTATGTATGTTGGTTCAGTATCATATAGATAAATGCATCCTAATACGGAAGGAGGGTCTCAAGTATTTTTATAGAATCTCAAACTCCACTTAGTGTACTCTTCATTTCAATAAGTATGTCCCCTATCTTCATGTCATCCTTGATACACTAAGAGAGAATCAGTTTTATGCTTCTGTAAAGCAATAAATCCATTGGTCATATTGGGTGATATATTTTGGTGTTTTATGCTCTACACATTGTTCCTAATGAGGCTTGGTTGTTTCGAGTGACACCTATATTCTATTGTAGGAATATCTGGTATGGACTCTTTGGAATCAAATGATTCCTTTGACATAAACACTAAGAATATTATTCTCTAGGCTCAATCAAGATTTATTGTGGAATTCTTTCCCGTGTACCAATGACTCTCTCATAATCATGATGTATGGACTACTTTGGTTAGTTCCATGACTCTACTTCTTATAATTTGAGGTTACCGAATACTTTTAATCAGGATCGAAGGTGATGTTTAAAGGGTAATGATTCTTGTGGTCTGAATGATAGTTACACCATTTTTCATGCTGATGTATGACTATTTTAAAAAATTTAGGTGATGAATTGACTAGTAAATGTCACCAAAAGTCATTGATGGACTTTAGTGTATGGGTTCATTGTAAATGAAAAATTATTTAGGAGGATGTAACGACCCAATGTTTTATCAATGTAATCCCTTACATATAATTATTCCTTATAGTATAATCACATTAGAAAGTACAATGAAATATAATGATACTCAACATTTTGTGACCATTAAACATAATTTTCCACTTATATGATTTGAATTTTAAAAATATCACATACACGATTGTGTTCAGGATGATTTTTGGATTCTAATAGAACGAACTTAATTTTTGGTGAATAGTAACATACCCTTATTAAAAATAATATGACCCTTATGAATATTAAATTTACAAAAGTATATGTATCCTTTCCCTTGAACGATTAAATATACTTTACGAATATTTTAAGAGATAATTTGACCTTAGTAAAAATATTTCTATTTTTGAAGAAATAAATAAAAAATTATAATTAATTAATTAATTTAAATGGAAATTCATTTTCTTAAAATGTGTTCATAAATTAACAATTATATGTCTTATAGATTTCAGATAACTTTATTAGACCTTTTGTAATTTTTGAATTCATTATAAAATCAGTTTTAATTTTAATAACAGCATTTTTCAAGTAAATAATGATTTTAATTAAATATTAACTAATCATATTTATTAAATTATTTTTCAAAATTTTAATTTATTTTTTGGTTTTTACACATTGATACAATGTTAGGTTGAATTATTGGGATTTTTCTGAAATACTTCAATTTTCAGTTTAATAGTAAAAATACATTTTTTTTACATAATTGATGTATCTTAAATTGCATCATTCATGATGTAATGATGAAATAAACTTTCTAGAACTTTATATTCTTCCATTTTATATTTAATTTCATAAATGGTTTTACAAAATACTATAAACTCAATTTCCAAACCTAACAATATCTTCCCAAATCCTAAAGTCAAAAGGTGGTTCCTTAAAGTATCATTTCTCTTTCTTTCACTTTTCTTTTAATAATTTAATTAATTCAAATTATAAAGTTGATTTAATCTCTAAAATAAATTATATTATATTAATATATGATTTATGATGTCAAAAAACTACAATTTCAAGTCTAACATTTGATATATTATTTTATTTTAATTTTTTATTCTAAAAACACCCCCTCCTCAGGTATAAATAACCCCTACCCGACCCCTTTCCAGACCACACATCTCAATCTTTAAGACTTGTCTATACTTTTCCCAAGTATCATCCCTAGCCCCTATCCCACTTCCATGAGCTTCTTGTCTCATCAAGAGACTAATCATAGCTTTCTTAATGAGGATCTCCGGAGGAGGATTTCAGAGGTAATTCCTCCCATCTATTTTCCGTTAATTTCCTTTCAACTTCATGTTTGTTTCTTATTCTCACACCTACTATATTCAGACAAAATGGATTTTTATCACCATTATCATTCATATAATGTAATTTTATGATACAAATGGGATATTATATGATCCATCCTACTGCTCCTCTTATTTTTATTTTATAAAAGAAAACGTGGTTCGTGAGTTGTTAATTTGTCACCTTCAATAACGACATGTTTTCTTGTTTCCTTTACCGAATTCAGATCTGGTAATGAAACCTTTTTTATTGTTGAACTAGAATATGTTATATGTATTATATCTTATTTATGGTTTTTTATCTAACTTATGTACATATTACTAAATAATTAAAAGATACATGTTCGTTGTGGATAGAAAACCGACGAATTAACCCAATCAATCATCATTAATATCCTTTCTAATGATTCATCCACATGGTATATAATATAATCAATGGACGATTATTAAAAAAAATTAATATCAGTTCGGTATTTTTAAACATGTTCTACAAGAACTTCCATTTATGAATACAAATGAACCCCTCAAGAAAACCATAAAAATGAACATTCTCGAACAATGTTTAATATTATATAACTAATCCAAAGGTCCATAATATATATTAATGAACCATGTTCATGCACTAAATGTTCTGGAATTGATAATTAATCAATGAAATGTGTATATACAAGACATTAATGTGAAGAAATCATTTAGATACAAGGTACGGGGGTATTCTTGAACCCTACTTTCTTCCTTCGGGTTCTCCCTCTTTCACTTCATTTTTGGTATGGTCACTCCACAGAAATAACTTTTTCATTAGTATCATACCTTTTCTGGGATATAAATTTTTTCCACTGGAGTTTATATCAAACAAATGTTTTCCAAAAGAGGTCTTCTTTTAAAAACACACTTTTTATTTCTCACTCAAGGTTGATGGTTATCGTATCAAGTAAGTTTTTCCCACTTTCATTAGGAAATCCAATGTTAATGAATGTGTTATTATTATATTAAAACCCATCACTTTCCATGGTTTAGTTATATAATTTTTTTTGTATATTCTTTATGTAGCATGCATTATAAGGATAATTTTATGATGTGATGGGTGCGCCCACATTTATATAGCACCATATGAATGTTTCAATGTGATGAGTGCACCTAGAATTATATAGCACTGCAATTAATTGAGTAATGTGATGTGTTAGATCCCGGTTTTTTGACAGGTATGTTTTTGTTGTGTTTTGGGTTGAACCCTTTGTTTTTGCAGTTTTGACATGTTTCATCAAATTTTGAGAGACGTTGGGGGTGTTCCGGGGGCTCAGGGTACGGAAAAATGGAAATTTGGGCAAGACTGGCCAGGGTGCATGGCCCGTGCACGGTCGGGCAACCCGTACAGCCTGCCCAGGCAAAACTGTGTGACCCTTCCTCCTTCAGATAGAATAATTCACATAGTTTGTACAGGGTTTGCCAAACCGTGTGGCTAAATCGTGAGACCCCTCCTTCTCCGGACAGTGTCATACGCACGGTTTGCGCACGGTTTTCCAAACCGTGCGGAAAAACTGTGTGTCCACATAAAGTTGGGAAAAATCACTCTGTTTTTTAAATACCCACTCAGGAATTACTCTCATTTCCTCCCTCTCCACTCTAGGCACGAACCATATCGCCCAAAGGCTCTAAGAGACCGATCTCCTTCAATTGTAAGGCGTTTTTGGTGCCATTGGATGCGGATCTAAGCTCCGGGTAAGGCTTATCACATCCTTGCTTCTCTTTATGGTTTAGGGTTTGTATCTTTTCTCCCTCTCATTCTGAAGCTATAAAACCCTAACTTTTGGGTGAGTTTTAGGTTGAAGCTTCAAAGGTTTGTTGGATCGAGGTCTAAGGACTCGATTGAAAGTGCGTTCAACAGCGGTTTCAAGGTAAGTGTTCTCCAAGTGATATCCCATAGTTATTTGGGTATTTGTGCATGTTTAGTTGTGTTCTAGGTTTCATTTGGTTATTTTTTGGACAAACATGGAATTTTTGATAATAATGGTGTTTAAAATGGAAAATGGGAACCCACACTATCCCTGTGGGATGTGTTGGGATAGAATTGGCCTAATTGGGGCCATCCATGGGATGTGTCAACTTTTCCCGGATTTAGAGATAGATATTAAACAAGTGACCTTATTTTAATGAATTGTAGATCCCTGGTTAAATATGATGGCATGATCGGTTGAACTTGGAATAGAAGTTTGGTGATTCACCTAGACTTGGAAATAACCTAAGATTTAATGTGGAATGGGTTGAATGATTGATTTATGGGAATGATGAACGGGTTAAATGTGTTAATATGTAAACTGATTAAAGACCATAATGGGATATATTATGGGTTTAAGGATTAATTCTTAGTGAGATAGGCATAACACATGGGAATTGGGTGAATGGTTGAATGATGTAAAATTGTGATGTGTAAATGGGTTAAGGCATGGTGTGGATTCCCATGTGGGTTGTTGTGAATAGTGTTTGCTGAAGGTCAATGGTTTGGATGGTTGATGGTTACATATATATAAGAATGTGCACATAGCTTCATGGAGTGAGGTATGACATGGGGATCTATGCCCACGGGTCAAGGGAAGAATGAGGTTCTTATCCCCACCATAAATGCACGGGTTAGGAAAGGGGACTGAGGGTCTATCCTCCTAACAGTTGCATCCACCCGGAATGAGGCTTCAAGGTGAGTTTATGGTTGCAATGAAAGGGTTAGACCTAGTGAGATAGGATAATGATTTTTTTACCCTCTTGCATGTGATTGTTGGCCTTAGACCCATGTAATATAATCTATGTGATTAACCCATGGAAATGTGATGAAATGGTAAACTGTGATAATGGTTGTGTAATAAATGGTAACGGAAATGGAAATGACTTTGGCTCTGAACTACTTAATGGAACCGTAATTAATTACTTGGAAATTATCATTCATATTCCCTTTGCATGCACTACCTATTCATACGTGATATTTTGTAGACACCGTTGGTGGTGGCCTACTGGGTTGTACTCACACCCTGCTCGGGCCACCGTTGGGTACCCGATCAGACATCATGTTTGCAGGTTAGGATAAGGGCATGGGTCCTTGCAAGATAGTAGAGTGGACATGGGTAGCACATGGTGGAAGATCCATACTTGTAGTCGAGACCATTTTGGTGATTTTTGATGTTGTCTTTATTTTGGGGTTTTGTCCACTTTTTCACTTGTAGTATGACATGACATATTTGATTGTTGTAAATGGTTGTTATACATATTCCTTGTATGTTGATTAGTGGTTCTGCAATTTTTTTTTTTCTGTGGTGCTTACTCTGATAAAAAGGGGGTATAGTCTCCCCACATGACCCCATAGACCCCTACTGCTAGTCATTAGCCTTTGTTGTATGGGGATGCGCGCTTAAGGTCATGTAACCACCCGGCTTAGAGCACTGATTTAGTGGCTTCTGGGTCGGGGACATTACAAAGTGGTCATAGATAGTATTTTCTTCTCCTTATCTATGGTCTTTTTATTTGGTATTGGTATCCAAGGGTTAAGATGTGTCGGTCATTGGTAATGAGCTCGTTCTTTGGACTAGTTAATCCATGTATGGGGGAAAACCCAAGTCTCCTTGGGTTGGAAATGATGTTCTTGGTTGTGTGATGTTACAGTTGTTGATATTTTATTGTTGGGTGATGCACATGTGGTTGGATGGGATTGCTTTATGACGTTTGGCTCGTAGCCTTAACAGAAGGAGGATTTTCATTCATGCATTATTGTAGGAACCAAGGGAGATAGGTGACATGCATGGTGTTATGCACACGCATGGGGTGGGTGTTTGAGGAATGAAAGTAGGGTGCATCATGCATTTCATGAAACTAAGAAATAATGAGAAGAATGAAATAAGACAAGTGGGTAAATGATGTTTAATAGAGATAAAGGGTTTGAAACAAGTTGGAAAATGTCATTGGGTTAGTATAAGAAATTGGTTATTGTAGCTAGTAAAGATATTTTGATGGATTCATGAATGTAATGTGTTATGTGTGCTAAATCTCGTGCCTGGCATTATAGAGAAATGCCAACACAAAATTGGTTACCAGTTGGGAAATGAGAGGATGTTTCAGAGAACACTCCTCTAGTAGAGGAGCAAGAATATGTGGTAATCAATGAAGGTAGAGAAGACCAGTTCTGGGAGATCTTGGATCGCTTTATGCAGATGATGGATCAGGACCCAGGGCGGGTTGCACTGAGTATGTTTGAGCTGACCAGGGATTTCCGGCTACAACACCCTCCGACCATCACATGAGAGGGCGGTCTAGAAGTATAGAAGTTATTCTTAGAGTCTATCCAGATGATACTGGACCATATAGAGACCCCTATTTGAAAGAGAGTGAAGTTTTCCGCATATATGTTGCGAGGTCAGGCTAGGCATTGGTGGGACATCCCGACTCAAATCGATCAGGCTGAGGGAATGTCGTGGAAGGTTTTTCAGGAAACGTTTCTGAGCATTTCTACCCAGAGACTTTGCGATAGGAGTAGGATGCACAGTTTATGATCCTGACTTAGGGATTGCTATCGGTGATGTACTATTCTAGTCGCTTCACTGATTTGATATGCTTTGTCCCAGCGTTAGCAGGGGATGTGGCAACAGTAGCAAGGTGTTTCCAGGATGGGCTGAGACATGAGATCAGGTCTCATGTGAACATCATCTGCTTGAAGAGGTTCCCAGAGGTATTTGATCAGGCACTGATCTTGTAAGGAAACCTAAAGGGAGCTTCAGGTAATGGGCTTGTGGTGTTAGTGGGATAGACGAGTGGTGTAGCTACCGAAGATCTAAAGCGATGCCATGAGAGCTCACACCATGGAAGAAGTGTGCTATGTGGCTGGAGGATAGGGTCAGCCTCTCAGAGTAGAAATTAGGTGTTCTGGTATCAGTGCGGTAGGTCGTGGAATATGTGTGGTCAGTTTCCTCAACCTCCAGTTAAGTGTTGTTCGTGCGGCAGGATGGGGAATGTGCAGAGGTTCTGCCGGAACCCTTGGCAGGTGGGTGATCATGATGGTGAAAAGAAGGTGCCAGGTATGGGAAAGAGACCAGTTGCCCCGTATCATGTGGGCAGTTGGAGCTCCAAGGGCCGTACTGGTAGGGGTTGTGGATGTGGAATTCCAGGGAAAGATCTCTTACACCAACAGGGCAGTGTAGCACAGAGTACTCAGGCAGGAGCCTAGGGTAGAGGGGCAGGTTAGCTTCAGGCAGTTCAGTTTGCGCCTAGTTGTGGAGAATCTGGATCGTCGACTATTCGAGGTAAGATCCTTATACCTTCTAAATTATCTAGTGCATTGGTTGACATAGGTTCCACTCACTCTTTTGTCTCTTCTCAACTTGTGGTAGCACTGGGTTTACCTGTGGAGACGGTGTGTAGAGTTATGTCAATTGACACTCCATTGGGGGGCGGGTTGAGGATATCAAGCAATGCAAGGGGTGTTCCTTGGAATTCGGTGGGTATTGTTTTCTATGGGATTTGTTTGTTATCGAGATGTCAGAGTTTCACCTAATCTTGGGAATGTATTGGTTGGTGTTGTATCAGGTGAACATAGATGGTTACTGGCATAGAGTATCGTTCAGGTCACTTGAGGGTGACGCTTATGTCCACCATGGTGAATGGGATGTTCGATCAGGGTGTGTGGGTCCGTTTTGTCAACAGATGAGTTGACTCATGGCTTGAGTTTCATGCCTCATGCTTGATGACAATGCAAGAGGGGATTATTCTATTTTCCCTCCTATGGTGGATCGATTTCAAGATGTGTTTCCTGAAGAATTCTTGGGGTTACCCCCCGAGAGGGATGTTGAGATCACTATCGAGTTGCTGCCGAGAGCAGAGCTAGTTTTTATTCTACTATACCGAATGGCTCCAGCAGAACTCCAGGAACTGAAGGATCAACTTGAGGAGCTGGAGCATAAGGGGTTTATCCATCCTAGTACGTCTCTATGGGGATCTCCGATTCTTTTTGCAAAGAATGCAGATGGTTCATTAAGGTTGTGTGTTGACTATCGAATGTTGAATCAGATGAAGGTGAAAAATCAGTACCCTCTTCCTAGAATTTATGACATATTTGATCAGTAGTGGGGTGCATCGGTGTTTTCTATGATTGATCTGAGGTTTGTTTATCACCAGTTGAGGGTGAGGACTTTCGACATACCGCGGACAGCTTTTCGGAGTCGGTACAGGTTGTTTGAGTTTGTCGTAATGCCTTTTGGATTGACCAATGAACTAGCAGTGTTTATGGCTTTGATGAACCAGATAATTCATCCATATCTAGATCAGTTTTTGGTTGTCTTTGTAGATTATATCTTAGTGTACTTGAAAACTCATGAGGATCATTCCCAACATATTGAAATCGTCTTGGGTACGCTAAGAGAGCACCTGCTATAAGACAAGATATGAAATTGTAAATTCTGGATAGGTGAGGTGCATTTTTTGGGTCACATCATCTCAGAGGAAGGTGTGTCAGTGGATCTAGATAAAGTCCAGGCAGTTGTATCTTAGGAGCGGCCCAAGAGTGTTTCTGATGTTCGGTGTTTTCTGGGTTTGGCCGGGTATTACCGAAGTTTCATTCAGGATTTCTCTTGCTTAGCAGCACCACTCTCGGGCTTGACCATGAAAGGAATCTAGTTTGAGTGGTCTGAGTCTTGTGAGAATGCCTTCCACGAGGTGAAGAAGCGGCTGATGACCGCACCTATATTTATCTTACCTGAGCCGGGTAAGAAGTACATCGTGTTTTGTGATGCGTCCGGAGTCAGACTTGGGGATGTGTTGATGCAGGATGGGTGGGTTGTGGCTTATGGGTCATGGTAGTTGAGACCCCATGAGCAGAACTATCCCAATCATGACCTTGAGTTGGCTACAGTAGTGTATTCCTTGAAGTGATGGAGGCACTATCTATTGGGAGAACGGTTCGCCGTGTTTACCGACTATATGATTTTAAAGTACATATTCTCATAGACAGATTTGAATCTTTGGCATTGAAGATGGGTTGAATATATCCAATCTTTTGAATCTGAGTTGGTGTACACTCTAGGAAAGGGAAACAATGTTGTTGATTCTCTGAGCAGGAAGGTTCAGAATCAGATGGTTCAAGAGTCTAGCACCAAGTGGAAGGTGATGGCTTTGTCTGCAAAAAATGCACCTGGAATTGCAGGAGGAGAATGGTCTGGTCACTCTTTATTCCTTAATGATGTAGTCAACACTTGTGAGTTGAGTTAAGGAAGTTCATCTTGATGATCCTGAGTGTTTGAGCATGATGGAAAAGCTTAAAGGTGGGGAGCTACCTTCTAGCTGGGTCGTCGGTGTGGACGATGTTGTCTGTGTTCATGATCATGTGGTTGTGCCAAATTGTGTACGAGAAGAGTTGATGTGTGATATCCATGCATCAATGTGGGAAGTGCATCATGGTTTGACCAAGATGTACCTTGATCTCCAAAGATAGTTTTGGCGTCCTGGAATGAAGAAGGAAGTTGCAAGCTTTGTGGCGTGGTGTCTTACATGTCACCAGGTGAAGACCGAGCATCAACGCCCTGGTGGTTTGGTGCATCCATTTCCCATTCCAGAATGGAAGTGGGATGATGTTGCAATGGATTTTGTTGTGGGTCTTCCGAGGACACCGCAGAAGAATGATGAAATATGGGTGGTTGTGGATCAGTTAATGAAAGTGGATCATTTCATACTGATTCAGGATACTCATATAGTCGACCAGTTGGGTGAGCTGTATGTTAGGGAAATAAAGTGGTTGTATGGTGTTCCAAGAACTATAGTTTCAGACCGAGATACACGTTTTACATCGCGTTTCTGGAAATTTTTGAAGAAGGAGCTTGGTATGCATGTGTTTTTGAGTACGGCATTCCACCCATAGATGGACGGGCAGTCAGAGCGTACGATCTAAGTGTTGGAAGACATTTTAAGGGCTTGTGTCTTGGACATTGGTGGTTCTTGGGAGATGCACCTATCATTAGATGAGTTTTCCTACAACAATAGTTTTTAGGCTACAATTCAGATGGCACCATTTGAGGCACTCTATGGGAGGCCATGTAGATCTTCATTGTGTTGGATAAGGGCCAATGAATCTGAGTTGTTGGGGCCAGGTCCTGTGCAGGAGACTTCAGAGAGAGTTATGTCGATTAGGAAGCAAATGGATACGGATCAGAGTAGGTAGAAGTCGTATGCAGATCAGAGGCATATACCTCTTGAGTTTGGGGTGGGTGATAAAGTGTTCCTTCAGGTTTCTCCAAGGTTGGGTCACCGTCGGATACAAAAGCAGGGTAAGTTGGCTCCCAGGTGTGTGGGAACATTTGAGAATGTGGAGAGGATCAGAGTAGTGGATTACTGATTGGATCTTCCACAATGGTATGGTGGGATGCATGATCTGTTTCATGTGTTGTAGCTTCGACGGTATCACCCAGACCCATCTCACGTGGTTGATGTTGAGGATGTGGAGCTTGAGGTTGATGTGTCCTTTGAGGAGCATCCAGTTCATGTGGTGGATCGTATTGAAAAGGTCTTGCGAGGTAAGGTTGTTCCATTAGTGAGAGTACTATTTTGGCATGGGAAAGTTCAGGAAAAAAATTTGGAGTGGGAATCAGATATGTGGGCTCAGTGGCCTGAACTCTTCTCTTCAGTGGATCAATGAGGCATGAAAGATCAGCTCGAGGACGAGCCGTTATAAGGTGGGGAGGTCGTAAGATCCCGATTTTTGGACAGGTATGTTTTTGTTGTGTTATGGGTTGAACCCTTTGTTTTGGTGTTTTTAAATGTTTCTTGAAATTGTGATCGGCCTTAGAGGTGTTCCGGGGGATTGGGGCTTGGAATAAAGGAAATCTGGGTAAGACAGGCCAGGGTGCATAGCATGCGCATGTCCAAGAAACACGTGCAGCCGGCCCAGGATAAACTGTGCGACCCTTCCTCATCCGGACAGAAGAATGCACATGGTTTGCTCATGGTTTTCCAAACTGTGCGGCACAATCGTGCAACCCCACCTCCTCCGAATAGTCGCATGGGCACAGTTTGCGCACGGTTTGCCTAACAGTGCGGAAAAACCATGTGGCCACATAAAGTTGGGAAAAATTACAAATTTTCCACTACGGGCTTTAAAACCCCACTCGGGATTTCCACTCATTTCCTCTCACTCCACCCTAGGAACGAACCAAATCTCCAAAATTCTCCAAGAGACTGATATCCTTCAATTCTATGGTGTTTTTGGTGACATTGGTTGTGGATCAATTCTCTGGGTAAGGCTAATCCCATCCCTCCTTCTCTTTTTGGTTAGGGTTTGTAACTTCTCTCCCTCTCATTCTGAAGCACTAAAACCCTATCTTTTGGGTCAGTTTTAGGTTGAATCTCTAATGGTTGTTTGGATCAAGGTCGAAGGACTCGATTGAGAGTGAGTTTAACCACGTTTTCGATGAAGGTGGTCTACATGTGATCTCCCATAGTTATTTGGGTATTTGTGCTTGATTAGTTCTGTTTTGCTTTCTTTTGGTTATGTTTTGGATAACCTGGGCATGTTTGGTAATAATGGTGTTTAAAATGGAAAATGGGAACCCTCATGATCCCCATGGGATGTGTTGGGATAGACTTGACCTAATTGGGGCCATCCATTGGATGTTCCAGATTTTCCCGGATTTAGGGATTGATATTAAACAAGTGACCTTGTTGTAATGAATTATAGAGCCCTTGATCAATATGTTGTTGTGATTGTTTGAACTTGTAATATAAGTTAGGTGGTGCCCCAAGACTTGTCAATAACCTAACGGTTAAAGTGGAATGGGTTAAATGATTGATTTATGGGAATGATGAATGAGTTAAATGGGTTAATGTGTAAACTAATTAAAGAACATAATGGGATAGATTATGAGTTCAATGTTGAATTCTTAGTGAGATAAGAATAAAACATGGGAATTGGGTGAATGTTTATATGATGTGAAATGGTAATGTGTTAATGGTTTAGGTCATGATGTGGATTTCCCTGTGGGTTGTTGTGAGTAGTGCTTGTCGAAGGGCAATGGTTTGGATGTTTGATGGTTACATATATAAAAGCATGTGCACATGGATTCGTAGAGTGGGTATGACATGAGTATCTATGAACACGGGTCGAGTGAAGACTCATGTTCAAACCCCCACCCTAAATGAATGGATTAGGTAAGGGGATTGAGGGTCTATTATCCTGACAGTTGCATCCATCTGGACTAAGGCTTCAAGGTGAGGTTATGGTTGTAATGAGGGGTTTAGTCCTAGTGAGATAGGATAACTATAAGACCCCAGCCTTAAACCTTACTTAATCTTGAGTTATTACAAGATTACAAATTGAGGATCTTTTCGGGTTTAGAGTTTTAGAGAATTAGATCATAAAACTTGCATTACATTCCACATATAAACAAAGTGGTTACATAAAGATAGTATTCTTCATTCCCATCAATGGAAACACATTTGAAATAAAACATGGATTCTTTTTGACACATCCTTGACCCTATCATCTTATCATGTACCTTTCCCTCGACCTGTGAAAAACATTTCAAAAACTTGGGATGAGCATAAAAACTCAGTATGGGTTATAAAAAAAACATGGAAAGGAAACATGAGTTCATATATACATAAGAATGAAATCATACTTTACCCATAAAACATAGTCACTTTAACATACCTCATAAAATAATGAATAAATCATAGAAATCATAAGACATAAAGGTAACTTGAGGCATTCATAACATTCTTACGTAGGGAGTAACCCTCTTGGTTACGTTTGGAATACCCATCACAGTATATTCCCTAAAATCTCTACGGGGAAACCTTAACGTTTCACTCCTTCGCGTTACCCAATGCATTGGAGAGCTATAACGGGCTCAACCGCCCTTAGTTTATCACGGAACCACCCGTCTTCATAATAATGCCCAAGAACCATAACATAATCATATCACATAAAACATGCAAAAAGGAAACATAAAATTTCTACATTTCAATCACAAGGTATCAATAAAACACATTGATATAATAAAAACATTATGAAAACCATTTTCAATACCAAAGTAAAACATGGTATTTATTTTTCTTTTAAAAAAAGGTATGGCTTGTAGAGGAAGCCGAACTCAAATAATGGTTACGACGGCGGAGAAGTCGTTGTCGCCGCATACGTACGACAAAAACATTCCCTTTTGTCGTTTAGTAAACGCTTTGTATAAAAAAGATTCTTTTTGAATAAACGTAAAAGTCAAAGGGGTTTATACACCGTATAAAAGAAAGTTGTGTATAAAATAAAATATGCCTCAATGAAAGGAGATTGAGACGAAGTCCCATACCTCGTATCCGACTTGACCCGACCGTTCTTTAATCTCCTGAATAATAAACTTGAGTTAATATCTACTTGCTTATGAACCTTTTTCAAGTTCATTATTCCTTTTATACCATGTTATGAACATCATGTAATCAGTTAAGTTAATAATGTTCATTTTGTCGGTATTTGGTTCTTAAGTCAAAAATAGACTTCTTACACTTACATGTTGTTAATTTTGTCAAAGGTTCATTATATCCAGAATGGTATTCATGATGTAGATATCATATATGTCATATATATCCAGTACATACATGCATTTATAATATTACATAATCATTTAGAGGTAAGAAATTAAATGCACCGTTCATGGAGACGGTAAGCCGTACGTACGCATGAACGCTACTTCCATTTCTATTTCATATTTTCTGGAATGGAATCATAATGATATAAGAGTATATTATAATTCCAGTATAATAACATATATAATATCGTTAACTTTATCCTTTACACATCCCACATATGGTATTAACGAATCAAATCACTTTCAGGGGGCGGTAGTCCGTACTTCCTAAAATGAAGATATCGTGTTTACCCATAATGGAAACCATAAAGGTATGCCAAAAATGAAAAAAACAGAAGCTTAAGGAAAAAATAAACATATTATATATCATATATAAAAATAGTGACATCATAATGGCAACCTTTGAAGGTGTTAAATGAGTGTTGAACAATCATCGTTTCGGGAGGCAGAATTTCGCCATCCACGGAAACCGTATGTTCTTTAACCATTTGATGTAGTTGTGTGAGATTGTAGCTCAAATAAATATTATAACAACATCCTAGTATATTGAAGATACTGGTGTTGTTACAAAAGAATTAAATAAAAAGAGTTTAGAGGGTTGGAGAAGAAAAATAAAACAAATGAACAAGAGAGAATGAATTACCTTTAAAAGTGTAACTCCTTTTGATTTGAGCCTAAAGGCTTCCTTTGAAAGGATTCTTCCCAAATGGAATCCTCTAGGATGAGGAGAGGGATGTGGAGAGAGCAAATGGGCAGGGGTTGGCCGAGCCAAAGGCTTGAAGAGTGTGTGAAATGAGGTAGAGGTGGGGGCCTTTTATAAGAGGAGAGGAGGGGCACTTTTGGAAAGTAAAGAAACATTACTTTATTTGAAAATGTGTTTCGGTTTTAAAAGGTCCCACATTGATATAATTCGTGTATAAGGTGATAAGGCTTCGAAATACACTCATCCAATTGGTTTTGGCCATGTGTAGTTTGTAGATGTTTCATTATCTTTCCATTTTAGTTAAATCGTCAAATAATGATGTCATCGCTGCATCATTATTATGTCATAAATAATTGAATTTCTTTAATGTCAAAAAATTATAAATAAAATACTATGATATAGGAAATATTTTTATCTTTCCATTGACTATTTATAATCAAATTTTGGACTTGTATAACCCCACTTAAAAATTGTTTTTGTAAAACATACTATGTTTGTGTCATTTTCACTTTAACATTAAATAAAAAGTAATTTATGTCATTTCCCAACAAAAGTGGATCCATGGGGTCCCCAAGTTGACCCATGGCATTTCATGGTCGGCCATGACACAACCAATGAGGTTGTGACATGTGTCTAGGTCATTTCATTTTATTAAAGCATTATTTATACCTTAAACTACACTAATTACCACTAATCGCGATTAAAAACTTAATAAGTTACTATTCACCAAAAAATTATTTTAATCTCATTGAACCACATTTTACTTCTTAATGACAACCATGTATATCGGATTTTCAAAATTCAATACACATTAGTGGTAAAATTTCATTTAACTGAAAAATCAGTTTGCTTGATTACCACATAGTGGTTTCACTATTCATCAAAAATTGAAGTTTTTCAGAAAATTACCAAAAATTCACCCTAAGATATATTTGATATTCCGAATTCAAAAATGAAGTCCATTTTAAAAAATTCAAATCATATAAGTCACATTAATTAATTCAATAATTAATTCCCACTGCCAGAGCAAATAGCGTGTTTTTACAAAACAATATGTATCAAAAGATTGACACCAATTTAAGTCTAATTTCAAAGTGAAATTGATTCCAATGACCACCATTGGATAAAATTGTAAAAATATATTCTAATTTCACTTCAAAACCAATTCAAAACATAATCTAATCATATAAATAAATTATATTAAAAAGTAGTTTTGATGTAAAATGCAGTATTTTTCACTATTCCTTAAAAAAATGAACATTGTCAGAAAAATACCAAAAATTCACACAAGGTAAATTTTGATGTCCCAATCATAAATAATAAGTTTATTTTGACAAGCATAGTTTATAAAATTGTCAAAATATAGATTCAAAAATGGTTTGCCATCAAAAGGCAGTAAAACAATCTTTTAAGAATATTACTGTATTCCATGCATAAGATTGTATTTATTTTCATTTTAAGCCTCTATAACACTATCTTATTCATTAATAGCCATAGATAAAAATATCTATTATTCATTACTTACTTGGGATGTTACATCCTTCCCCCCTTTAGAAAATTGCGTCCCCGCAATTTATTTACTTATCGAATAAATGGGGGTCCTTATCCCTCGTTGCATTTTCAGATTCCCATGTTGCCTCTTCAATCATGTGGTTTTTCCACAAAACCTTTACCTGGTGAATCAACTTATTCCGTAACACTTGCTCCCTGTGGTCAAGAATCTGGACTGGTTGTTCCTCATAAGATAGGTTCTCTTCCAGCTGAACTACCTCTGGACTCAAAACATGAGATGGATCTGGCATGTACTTTCTCAACATCGAAACGTGAAAAACATTGTGTACCTGAGATAAACTCGGAGGTAAAGCCACCCGGTATGCAACTGATCCAACTCTCTCCAGAATTTCGTATGGTCCAATGAACCTTGGACTCAGCTTTCCTTTCTAACCAAATCTCATCACACTTTTCTAAGGAGAAACCTTGAGAAAAACATGATCACTTACCTCGAAAGATATATCCTTCCTCCGGTTATCCGCATAACTCTTCTGTCTGCTCTGAGCTGTTCTTATGTGTTTCTGATTCAGCTGAACTTCTTCTGCCATCTCTTCTACCAATTCCGGTCCCATCAACTTTCTTTCACCCACATCATCACAGAAAGCTGGAGTTCGACACCGCTTCCCATATAATGCCTGAAATGGTGCCATCTGTATACTGGAATGGAAACTGTTATTATATGAAAATTCAACCAAAGAAAGATGTTGGTCCCAACTTCCCTGATAATCCATAGAACAAGCTCGTAGCATATCCTCCAATGTCTGAATTGTTCGTTCTGACTGCCCATCTGATTGAGGATGAAAAGCTGTACTAAAATTTAATTCAGTACCCAACGACTTCTGAAGGCCTTTCCAAAAGTTAGAAGTAAACCTGGGATCACGATCCGATACAATGGAGAGAGGAACTCCATGTAACCTGACTATCTCTTTAAGATACAAACGGGAAAGTTGATTAAGAGAGAAAGTATCTCGTATATCAAGGAAATGAGAAGATTTGGTCAAGCGATCAATAATAACCCAGATTGCATTATTACCTCGAGATGTCTTTGGTAATCCAACAAAAAAGTCCATGGATATATTCTCACATTTCCACTCTGGCACTGGTAAAGGCTGAAGCATCCCTTTCAGTAACTGCCGCTCTGCTTTAACCTGCTGACAAGTCAAACACTTCACAGTAAAATCAGCAATATCTCTTTTCATTCCATCCCACCAGTAATACTCCCGCAGATCTCTATACATCTTAGTACTGCCCGGATGAACTGAAAACGGAGAACTATGAGCTTCACATAACAACTCTCTCTTCAACTGTGAATCACAAGGCACACACAATCTCTTCCCAAATCTCAAAACATAATCACTATCAATGTTGAATTCAGGCAACATACCTTTCTGAACCAGCTCTATCTTTTTCTGCAACTCACTGTCTTGCTTCTGTGCTTGCTTGATTCTATCTGATAGAGATGATCTCACTGATACCTGAAACAAAATAGAAGGACTTCCTGCACCAACAACTTCTATGCCAAAGTTCATCAAATCCTTAACCAAAGGATCACGTTCCAAATGCAATATTGTTAATGAAGCATTACTTTTTCGACTCAAAGCATCAGCCACTTTATTTGCTTTTCCCGGATGGTAATGAATTGTGCAATCATAATCATTGATTACTTCCAGCCATCTCCATTGTCTCATGTTTAACTCTTTCTGAGTGAATATATACTTTAAACTTTTGTGATCGGTATATATTTCACACTTTACTCCATACAAATGATGCCTCCAAATTTTTAAAGCAAAAACAACAGCATCTAATTCCAAATCATGTGTAGGGTAATTTACCTCATGAGTTTTCAACTGTCGTGAAGCATAAGCAATTACCTGATCATTCTGCATTAGGACGCAACCAAGTCCTTTCAATGAAGCATCACTGTATATAACAAACTCACCATTCCTGGAAGGTAGTGCCAATACTGGAGCATTCACCAATCTTCTTTTCAATTCCTGAAAACAATCATCACATTCCTTTGTCCAGATAAACTTAACACCCTTCCGAGTTAGCTTAGTCATTGGACTAGATAACCGTGAAAAATTTCTAACAAACCTTCGGTAATAGCCCGCCAAACCAAGGAAGCTACGAATCTCGGTTACATTTGTTGGTCTTGGCCATTCTTCCACAACTTTTGTTTTTTCAGGATCAACAGTTATTCCATCTTTAGAAACAATGTGACCAAGGAAAGAAATTTGTTGCAACCAAAACTCACACTAGCTGAATTTCCCATACAGTTTCTTTTCTTTTATGGTTTGCAAGATAACCCTTAAATGTTTTTCATGCTCCTCTTTACTTTTAGAAAACACCAAAATATCATCAATGAAAACCACCACAAAATTATCCAAGAACTCATGGAAAATTCTATTCATTAAGTCCATGAATACAGCAGGTGCATTGGTTAGCCCAAAAGGAATTACTACAAATTCATAATGGCCATATCTCGTACAGAACGCGGTCTTCGGAATATCTGCCTCCTTTACCTTCAGATGATGGTACCCCGATCTCAAGTCAATGTTTGAAAAAAAACTGAGCTCCCTGGAGCTGATCAAACAAATCATTGATATGAGGCAAAGGATATTTGTTCTTAACAGTGATATTATTCAAGGCTCTATAATCAATGCAAAGTCTCATAGAACCATCTTTCTTTTTAAAAAATAAAACAGGAGCACCCCATGGTGATGTGCTAGGTCTAATGAAACCTTTCTCTAATAAATCATACAATTGCTCCTTCAACTCTAAAAGTTCAATTTGTGCCATTCGATAAGGGGGTTTTGAAATTGGCTTAGCATCAGGAACTAAGTCAACAGTAAACTCAACTTCCCGATCTGGTATTATTCCAGGCAACTCATCAGGAAAAACATCAGGATACTCATTTACCACTGGCACATCATTAATCTGAATAGTTCCTTTATTTCCAACGACATGTGAAAGGTAACATTCATTTCCATCTTTTACATGTTTCTCGGCCTCTTGATATGTTATCAAAAGTAAGGGTTCATTCTTGTAAACAAACTAAAAGTCTTTCTGAAAAGAAACTTCTTTAGCTCTACAGTCAATCTTAGCATGATAAATAGAGAGCCAATCCATACCCAAGATAACATCAAACTCTATTAGAGGTAGAACAATAAGGTTTGCAAGTAGGTTCTTTCCACAGATAAGGATAGGAAGATTCTTATAAATTCTTTTTGCCTCGACACTTCCCCCAGGTGTTTTTACCAAAAGTTCAGGAGTCATTTCTTGAGATGGTATTCTCATTTTACTAGAAAAGGTTTCAGAGATGAATGAATGTGTAGACCCCGAATCAAACAACACACTGGCATAATCTGAAAAAACAAACAAAGTACCTGATACAACTTCATTTGATGGCCCGACATCTACTGAAGTAGTTGCAAAGGATTTCACCACCCCTTTTTGCTTGTAGTCTAACTGCTTCCCATCACTCAAGCTCTTTGTCGGACACTCATTTGCATAGTGACCCATCTCATTGCACATATAACACTTCACTAACTGTAAATCAAATTTGTTCTTACCTTTAGCTTGATCTTTTTCAGTGCAATCACGAGCCTTATGTCCCATCTTACCACATCGGTAGTACTTCCCAGAATTTAGAAGACATTCCCCAGCATGCCTTTTTCCACATTTATCACAAACTGGAAACTTAGTTTTCTTACCATCAGACTTTTTTGAAGAATTCTTACCTTTCTCCTGCCACCTCGGTCTCTTCTTCTGCTGGTTGTTATAGAAAACTTGGTCACCGGCAAACTCCATTTCCACCTTCTCAGCACATCGAACAAGCTTTTCATAACTTTAAAACTCACGAGATGCTAATGCCCTTCGATACTTTGGCTTTAATCCTGAGTAAAAATGATTGATTTTACTATCAAGGTCCCGGATAAAATTTGGAGCATACCTTGCCAATCGAGTGAACTTTTCTTCATAGACAGCCACTGAGTCTTCCTCTTGCCTCAATTCCAAGAATTTCTTTTCCATCCTAAGTTGAAAAGCCTTAGGAAAATACTTCTCAAGAAACATTCCTTTGAATTCATCCCAGTCAAGAGCATCAATCTCATCGGCGTCCCTGATATTTTTAACCATAGACCACCACTGATCTGCTTCACCCTCCAAACGGTAAATAGCAAGACTAACCTTTTGATTGTCTGAACAGCCCATGACATCAAAAATCTTCTCCAGTGCTTTAATCCACCCTTCAGCTAGCACAGGGTCAGATGATCCTCTGAATGATGGGGGATGTTGCCTCATGAAATGTTCCACCACTGACATGTTCCTCTGCGGTTGATCTGGCTGATCTCATGCATGGATACCACCGCCATTTATCGCTTGAGTCAACTGCGCCATTACTGCAACAAACTGTTCAGTTCCAATTCTGACCATTTCTGGATGCTGATTCGGAAGGTTATTTCCTTCTGTATGCCTTCCTAGCACTGCTTCCCTGTTTCCTCTGCGGAAAACCATTCTGAAAAAACATGTCTTAGATGAAGCAACATGGTAATCTTTAAATGCTATATCATTTCGAAGAAAAATATTTTTGGATAATCATTTAATAGAATTATAACTCCTAAAGTTATCTAAACCGACCTCTGATACCAACTATAAGGCCCAGCCTTAAACCTTACTTAATCTTGAGTTATTACAAGATTACACATTGAGGATCTTTTCGGGTTTAGAGTTTTAGAGAATTAGATCATAAAACTTGCATTACATTCCACATATAAACAAAGTGGTTACATAAAGATAGTATTCTTCATTCCCATCAATGGAAACACATTTGAAATAAAACATGGATTCTTTTTGACACATCCTTGACCCTATCATCTTATCATGTACCTTTCCCTTGACCTGTGAAAAACATTTCAAAAACTTGGGATGAGCATAAAAACTCAGTATGGGTTATAAAAAAAACATGGAAAGGAAACATGAGTTCATATATACATAAGAATGAAATCATACTTTACCCATAAAACATAGCCACTTTAACATACCTCATAAAATAATGAATAAATCATAGAAATCATAAGACATAAAGGTAACTTGAGGCATTCATAACATTCTTACGTAGGGAGTAACCCTCTTGGTTACGTTTGGAATACCCATCACAGTATATTCCCTAAAATCTATTCGGAGAAACCTTAACGTTTCACTCCTTCGCGTTACCCAATGCATTGGAGAGCTATAACGGGCTCACCCTCCCTTAGTTTATCACGGAACCACCCGTCTTCATAATAATGCCCAAGAACCATAACATAATCATATCACATAAAACATGCATAAAGGAAACATAAAATTTCCACATTTCAATCACGAGGTATCAATAAAACACATTGATATAATAAAAACATTATGAAAACCATTTTCAATACCAAAGTAAAACATGGTATTTATTTTTCTTTTAAAAAAAGGTATGGCTTGTAGAGGAAGCCGAAACTCAAATAACGGTTACGACGGCGGAGAAGTCGTTGTCGCCGCATATGTACGACAAAAACATTCCCTTTTGTCATTTAGTAAACGCTTCGTATAAAAAAGATTCTTTTTGAATAAACGTAAAAGTCAAAGGGGTTTATACACCGTATAAAAGAAAGTTGTGTATAAAATAAAATATGCCTCAATGAAAGGAGATTGAGACGAAGTCCCATACCTCGTATCCGACTTGACCCGACCGTTCTTTAATCTCCTGAATAATAAACATGAGGTAATATCTACTTGCTTATGAACCTTTTTAAAGTTCATTATTCCTTTTATACCATGTTATGAACATCATGTAATTAGTTAAGTTAATAATGTTCATTTTGTCGGTATTTGGTTCTTAAGTCAAAAATAGACTTCTTACACTTACATGTTGTTAATTTGGTCAAAGGTTCATTATATCCATAATGGTATTCATGATTTAGATATCATATATGTCATATATATCCAGTACATACATGCATTTATAATATTACATAATCATTTAGAGGTAAGAAATGAAATGCAACGTTCATGGAGACGGTAAGCCGTACGTACGCTTGAACGCTACTTCCATTTCTATTTCATATTTTCTGGAATGGAATCATAATGATATAAGAGTATATTATAATTCCAGTATAATAACATATATAATATCGTTAACTGTATCCTTTACACATCCCACATATGGTATTAACGAATCAAATCACTTTCAGGGGGCGGTAGTCCGTACTTCCTAAAATGAAGATATCGTGTTTACCCATAATGGAAACCATAAAGTTATGCCAAAAATGAAAAAAACAGAAGCTTAAAGAAAACATAAACATATTATATATCATATATAAAAATAGTGACATCATAATGGCCACCTTTTAAGGTGTTAAATGAGTGTTGAACAATCATCGTTTCGGGAGGCAGAATTTCGCCATCCACGGAAACTGTATGTTCTTTAACCATTTGATGTAGTTGTGTGAGAGTGTAGCTCAAATAAATATTATAACAACATCCTAGTATATTGAAGATACTGGTGTTGTTACAAAAGAATTAAATTAAAAGAGTTTAGAGGGTTGGAGAAGAAAAATAAAACAAATGAACAAGAGAGAATGAATTACCTTTAAAAGTGTAACTCCTTTTGATTTGAGCATAAAGGCTTCCTTTGAAAGGATTCTTCCCAAAGGAAATCCTCTAGGATGAGGAGAGGGATGTGGAGAGAGCAAATGGGCAGGGGTTGGCCGAGCCAAAGGCTTGAAGAGTGTGTGAAATGAGGTAGAGGTGGGGGCCTTTTATAAGAGGAGAGGAGGGGCACTTTTGGAATGTAAAGAAACATTACTTTATTTGAAAATGTGTTTCGGTTTTCAAAGGTCCCAAATTGATATAATTCGTGGATAAGGTGATAAGGCTTCGAAATCCACTCATCCAATTGGTTTTGGCCATGTGTAGTTTGTAGATGTTTCATTATCTTTCCATTTTAATTAAATCGTCAAATAATGATGTCATCGCTGCATCATTATTATGTCATAAATAATTTAATTTCTTTAATGTCAAAAAATTATAAACAAATACTATGATATAGGAAATCTTTTTAGCTTTCCAATGACTATTTATAATCAAATTTTGGACTTGTATAACCCTACTTAAAAATTGTTTTTGTAAAACATACTATGTTTGTGTCATTTTAACTTTAACATTAAATAAAAAGTAATTTATGTCATTTCCCAACAAAAGTGGATCCATGGGGTCCCAATGTTGACCCATGGCATGTCATGGTCGTCCATGACACAACCAATGAGGTTGGGACATGTGTCTAGGTCATTTCATTTTATTAAAGCATTATTTATACCTTAAACTACACTAATTACCACTAATCGCGATTAAAAACTTAATAAGTTACTATTCACCAAAAAATTATTTTAATCTCATTGAACCACATTTTACTTCTTAATGACAACCATGTATGTCGGATTTTCAAAATTCAATACACATTAGTGGTAAAATTTCATTTAACTGAAAAATCAGTTTGCTTGATTACCACTTAGTGGTTTCACTATTCATCAAAAATTGATGTTTTTCAGAAAATTACCAAAAATTCACCCTAAGCTATATTTGTTATTCCGAATTCAAAAATGAAGTCCATTTTACAAAATTCAAATAATATAAGTCACATTATTTAATTCAATAATTAATTCCCGCTGCCAGAGCAAATAGCGTGTTTTTACAAAACAATAAGTATCAAAAGATTGACACCAGTTTAAGTCTAATTTCAAAGTGAAATTGATTCCAATGACCACCATTGGATAAAATTGTAAAAATATATTCTAATTTCACTTCAAAACCAATTCAAAAAATAATCTAATCATATAAATAAATTATATTAAAAAGTAGTTTTGATGTAAAAGGCAGTATTTTTCACTATTCCTTAAAAAATGAACATTGTCAGAAAAATACCAAAAATTCACACAAGGTAAATTTTGATGTCCCAATCATAAAGAATAAGTTTATTTTGACAAACATAGTTTATAAAATTGTCAAAATATAGATTCAAAAATGGTTTGCCATCAAAAGGCAGTAAAACAATCTTTTAAGAATATTAGTGTATTCCATGCATAAGATTGTATTTATTTTCATTTTAAGCCTCTATAACACTATCTTATTCATTAATAGCCATAGATAAAAATATCTATTATTCATTAATTACTTGGGAAGTTACATCCTTCCCCCCTTTAGAAAAATTGTGTCCCCGCAATTTATTTACTTATCGAATAAATGGGGGTACTTATCCCTCATTGCATTTTCAGATTCCCATGTTGCCTCTTCAATCATGTGGTTTTTCCACAAAACCTTTACCTGGTGAATCACCTTATTCCGTAACACTTTCTCCCTGTGGTCAAGAATCTGGACTGGTTGTTCCTCATAAGATAGGTTCTCTTCCAGCTGAACTACCTCTTGACTCAAAACATGAGATGGATCTGGCATGTAATTTCTCAACATCGAAACGTGAAAAACATTGTGTACGTGAGATAAACTCAGAGGTAAAGCCACCCGGTATGCAACTGATCCAACTCTCTCCAGAATTTCGTATGGTCCAATGAACCTTGGACTCAGCTTTCCTTTCTTACCAAATCTCATCACACTTTTCCATGGTGAAACCTTGAGAAAAACATGATCACCTACCTCGAAAGATAGATCCTTCCTCCGGTTATCCGCATAACTCTTCTGCCTGCTCTGAGCTGTTCTCATGTGTTTCTGAATCAGCTGAACTTTTTCTGCCATCTCTTCTACCAATTCCGGTCCCATCAACTTTCTTTCACCCACATCATCCCAGAAAGCTGGAGTTCGACACCGCTTCCCATATAATGCCTGAAATGGTGCCATCTGTATACTGGAATGGAAACTATTATTATATGAAAATTCAACCAAAGAAAGATGTTGGTCCCAACTTCCCTGATAATCCATAGAACAAGCTCGTAGCATATCCTCCAATGTCTGAATTGTTCGTTCTGACTGCCCATCTGATTGAGGATGAAAAGCTGTACTAAAATTTAATTCAGTACCCAACGACTTCTAAAGGCCTTTCCAAAAGTTAGAAGTAAACCTGGGATCACGATCCGATACAATGGAGAGAGGAACTCCATGTAACCTGACTATCTCTTTAAGATACAAACGGGAAAGTTGATCAAGAGAGAAAGTATCTCGTATAGCAAGGAAATGAGCAGATTTGGTCAAGCGATCAACAATAACCCAGATTGCATTATTACCTCGAGATGTCTTTGGTAATCCAACAACAAAGTCCATGGATATATTCTCCCATTTCCACTCTGGCACTGGTAAAGGCTGAAGCATCCCTTTCGGTAACTGCCGCTCTGCTTTAACCTGCTGACAAGTCAAACACTTCACAGTAAAATCAGCAATATCTCTTTTCATTCCATCCCACCAGTAATACTCTCGCAGATCTCTATACATCTTAGTACTGCCCGGATGAACTGAAAACGGAGAACTATGAGCTTCACATAACAACTCTCTCTTCAACTGTGAATCACAAGGCACACACAATCTCTTCCCAAATCTCAAAACACAATCACTATCAATGTTGAATTCAGGCAACTTACCTTTCTGAACCAGCTCTATCTTTTTCTGCAACTCACTGTCTTGCTTCTGTGCTTGCTTGATTCTATCTGATAGAGATGATCTCACTGATACCTGAAACAAAACAGAAGGAATTTCTGCACCAACAACTTCTATGCCAAAGTTCATCAAATCCTTAACCAAAGGATCACGTTCCAAACGCAATATTGTTAATGAAGCATTACTTTTTCGACTCAAAGCATCATCCACTTTATTTGCTTTTCCCGGATGGTAATGAATTGTGCAATCATAATCTTTGATTAATTCCAGCCATCTCCTTTGTCTCATGTTTAACTCTTTCTGAGTGAATATATACTTTAAACTTTTGTGATCGGTATATATTTCACACTTTACTCCATACAAATGATGCCTCCAAATTTTTAAAGCAAAAACAACAGCAGCTAATTCCAAATCATGTGTAGGGTAATTTACCTCATGAGTTTTCAACTGTCGTGAAGCATAAGCAATTACCTGATCATTCTGCATTAGGACGCAACCAAGTCCTTTCAATGATGCATCACTGTATATAACAAACTCACCATTCCTGGAAGGTAGTGCCAAAACTTGAGCATTCACCAATCTTCTTTTCAATTCCTGAAAACAATCATCACATTCCTTTGTCCAGATAAACTTAACACCCTTCCGAGTTAGCTTAGTCATTGGACTAGATAACCGTGAAAAATTTCTAACAAACCTTCGGTAATAGCCCACCAAACCAAGGAAGCTACGAATCTCGGTTACATTTGTTGGTCTTGGCCATTCTTCCACAACTTTTTTTTTTGCAGGATCAACAGTTATTCCATCTTTAGAAACAATGTGACCAAGGAAAGAAATTTGTTGCAACCAAAAATCACACTTTCTGAATTTCCCATACAGTTTCTTTTCTTTTAATGTTTGGAAGATAACCCTTAAATGTTTTTCATGCTCCACTTTACTTTTAGAAAACACCAAAATATCATCAATGAAAACCACCACAAACTTATCCAAGAACTCATGGAAAATTCTATTCATTAAGTCCATGAATACAACAGGTGCATTGGTTAGCCCAAAAAGCATTACTACAAATTCATAATGTCCATATCTCGTACGGAACGCGGTCTTCGGAATATCTGCCTCCATTACCTTCAGCTGATGGTACCCCGATCTCAAGTCAATGTTTGAAAAAAAAAACTGAGCTCCCTGGAGCTGATCAAACAAATCATTGATATGAGGCAAAGGATATTTGTTCTTAACAGTGATATTATTCAAGGTTCTATAATCAATGCAATGTCTCATAGAACCATCTTTCTTTTTAACAAATAAAACAGGAGCACCCCAAGGTGATGTGCTAGGTCTAATGAAACCTTTCTCTAATAAATCTTGCAGTTGCTCCTTCAACTCTAAAAGTACAATTTGTGCCATTCGATAAGGGGGTTTTGAAATTGGCTTAGCATCAGGAACTAAGTCAACAGTAAACTCAACTTCCCGATCTGGTATTATTCCAGGCAACTCATCAGGAAAAACATCAGGATACTCATTTACCACTGGCACATCATTAATCTGAATAGTTCCTTTATTTCCAACGACGTGTGCAAGGTAACATTCATTTCCATCTTTTACAAGTTTCTCGGCCTCTTGATATGTTATCAAAAGTAAGGGTTCATTCTTGTAAATAAACTAAAAGTCTTTCTGAAAAGAAACTTCTTTAGATCTACAGTCAATCTTAGCATGATAAATAGAGAGCCAATCCATACCCAAGATAACATCAAACTCTATTAGAGATAGAACAATAAGGTTTGCAAGTAGGTTCTTTCCACAGATAAGGATAGGAAGATTCTTATAAATTCTTTTTGCCTCGACACTTCCCCCAGGTGTTTTTACCAAAAGTTCAGGAGTCATTTCTTGAGATGGTATTCCCATTTTACTAGAAAAGGTTTCAGAGATGAAAGAATGTGTAGACCCCGAATCAAACAACACACTGGCATAATCTGAAAAAACAAACAAAGTACCTGATACAACTTCATTTGATGGCCCGACATCTACTGAAGTAGTTGCAAAGGATTTCACCACCCCTTTTTTCTTGTAGTCTAACTGCTTCCCATCAGTCATGCTCTTTGTCGGACACTCATTTGCATAGTGACCGATCTCATTGCACATATAACACTTCACTAACTGTAAATCAAATTTGTTCTTACCTTCAGCTTGATCCTTTTCAGTGCAATCACGAGCCTTATGTCCCATCTTACCACATTGGTAGCACTTCCCAGAATTCAGAAGACATTCCCCAGCATGCCTTTTTCCACATTTATCACAAACTGGAAACTTAGTTTTCTTACCATCAGACTTTTTTGAAGAATTCTTACCTTTCTCCTGCCACCTCGGTCTCTTCTTCTGCTGGTTGTTATAGAAAACTTGGTCATCGGCAAACTCCATTTCCACCTTCTCAGCACATCGAACAAGCTTTTCATAACTTTTAAACTCACGAGAATATAATGCCCTTCGATACATTGGCTTTAATCCTGAGTAAAAACGATTGATTTTACTATCAAGGTCCTGGATAAAATTTGGAGCATACCTTGCCAATCGAGTGAAATTTTCTTCATAGGCAGCCACTGAGTCTTCCTCTTGCCTCAATTCCAAGAATTGATTTTCCATCCTAAGTCGAACAGCCTTAGGAAAATACTTCTCAAGAAACATTCCTTTGAATTCATCCCAGTCAAGAGCATCAATCTCATCGGCGTCCCTGATATTTTTAACCATAGACCACCACTGATCTGCTTCACCCTCCAAACGGTAAATAGCAAGACTAACCTTTTGATTGTCTGAACACCCCATGACATCAAAAATCTTCTCCAGTGCTTTAATCCACCCTTCAGCTAGCACAGGGTCAGATGATCCTCTGAATGATGGGGGATGTTGCCTCATGAAATGTTCCACCACTGACATGTTCCTCTGAGGTTGATCTGGCTGATCTCATGCATGGATACCACCGCCATTTATCGCTTGAGTCAACTGCGCCATTACTACAACAAACTGTTCAGTTCCAATTCCGACCATTTCTGGATGCTGATTCGGAAGGTTATTTCCTTCTGTATGCCTTCCTAGCACTGCTTCCCTGTTTCCTCTACGGAAAACCATTCTGAACAAACATGTCTTAGATGAAGCAACATGGTAATCTATAAATGCTATATCATTTAAAAGAAAAATATTTTTGGATAATAATTTAATAGAATTCTAACTCCTAAAGTTATCTAAACCGACCTCTGATACCAACTATAAGGCCCCAGCCTTAAACCTTACTTAATCTTGAGTTATTACAAGATTACACATTGAGGATCTTTTCGGGTTTAGAGTTTTAGAGAATTAGATCATAAAACTTGCATTACATTCCACATATAAACAAAGTGGTTACATAAAGATAGTATTCTTCATTCCCATCAATGGAAACACATTTGAAATAAAACTTGGAATCTTTTTGACACATCCTTGACCCTATCATCTTATCATGTACCTTTCCCTTGACCTGTGAAAAACATTTCAAAAACTTGGGATGAGCATAAAAACTCAGTATGGGTTATAAAAAAAACATGGAAAGGAAACATGAGTTCATATATACATAAGAATGAAATCATACTTTACCCATAAAACATAGGCACTTTAACATACCTCATAAAATAATGAATAAATCATAGAAATCATAAGACATAAAGGTAACTTGAGGCATTCATAACATTCTTACGTAGGGAGTAACCCTCTTGGTTACGTTTGGAATACCCATCACAGTATATTCCCTAAAATCTCTTCGGAGAAACCTTAACGTTTCAGTCCTTCGCGTTACCCAATGCATTGGAGAGCTATAACGGGCTCACCCGCCCTTAGTTTATCACGGAACCACTCGTCTTCATAATAATGCCCAAGAACCATAACATAATCATATCATATAAAACATGCATAAAGGAAACATAAAATTTCCACATTTCAATCACGAGGTATCAATAAAACACATTGATATAATAAAAACATTATGAAAACCATTTTCAATACCAAAGTAAAACATGGTATTTATTTTTCTTTTAAAAAAAGGTATGGCTTGTAGAGGAAGTCGAAACTCAAATAACGGTTACGACGGCGGAGAAGTCGTTGTCGCCGCATACGTACGACAAAAACATTCCCTTTTGTCGTTTAGTAAATGCTTCGTATAAAAAAGATTCTTTTTGAATAAACGTAAAATTCAAAGGGGTTTATACACCGTATAAAAGAAAGTTGTGTATAAAATAAAATATGCCTCAATGAAAGGAGATTGAGACGAAGTCCCATACCTCGTATCCGACTTGACCCGACCGTTCTTTAATCTCCTGAATAATAAACTTGAGTTAATATCTACTTGCTTATGAACCTTTTTCAAGTTCATTATTCCTTTTATACCATGTTATGAACATCATGTAATCAGTTAAGTTAATAATGTTCATTTTGTCGGTATTTGGTTCTTAAGTCAAAAATAGACTTCTTACACTTACATGTTGTTAATTTGGTCAAAGGTTCATTATATCCAGAATGGTATTCATGATGTAGATATCATATATGTCATATATATCCAGTACATACATGCATTTATAATATTACATAATCATTTAGAGGTAAGAAATGAAATGCACCGTTCATGGAGACGGTAAGCCGTACGTACGCATGAACGCTACTTCCATTTCTATTTCATATTTTCTGGAATGGAATCATAATGATATAAGAGTATATTATAATTCCAGTATAATAACATATATAATATCATTAACTTTATCCTTTACACATCCCACATATGGTATTAACGAATCAAATCACTTTCAGGGGGCGGTAGTCCGCACTTCCTAAAATGAAGATATCGTGTTTACCCATAATGGAAACCATAAAGGTAAGCCAAAAATTAAAAAAACAGAAGCTTAAGGAAAACATAAACATATTATATATCATATATAAAAATAGTGACATCATAATGGCCACCTTTGAAGGTGTTAAATGAGTGTTGAACAATCATCGTTTCGGGAGGCAGAATTTCGCCATCCACGGAAACCGTATGTTCTTTAACCATTTGATGTAGTTGTGTGAGAGTGTAGCTCAAATAAATATTATAAAAACATCCTAGTATATTGAAGATACTGGTGTTGTTACAAAAGAATTAAATAAAAAGAGTTTAGAGGGTTGGAGAAGAAAAATAAAACAAATGAACAAGAGAGAATGAATTACCTTTAAAAGTGTAACTCCTTTTGATTTGAGCCTAAAGGCTTCCTTTGAAAGGATTATGCCCAAATGGAATACTCTAGGATGAGTAGAGGGATGTGGAGAGAGAAAATGGGCAGGGGTTGGCCGAGCCAAATGCTTGAAGAGTGTGTGAAATGAGGTAGAGGTGGGGGCCTTTTATAAGAGGAGAGGAGGGGCACTTTTGGAAAGTAATGAAACATTACTTTATTTGAAATTGTTTTTCGGTTTTAAAAGGTCCCACATTGATATAATTCGTGGATAAGGTGATAAGGCTTCTAAATCCACTCATCCAATTGGTTTTGGACATGTGTAGTTTGTAGATGTTTCATTATCTTTCCATTTTAATTAAATCGTCAAATAATGATGTCATCGCTGCATCATTATTATGTCATAAATAATTTAATTTCTTTAATGTCAACAAATTATAAAAAAAAAACTATGATATAGGAAATCCTTTTATATTTCCAATGACTATTTATAATCAAATTTTGGACTTGTATAACCCCAATTAAAAATTGTTTTTGTAAAACATACTATGTTTGTGTCATTTTCACTTTAACATTAAATAAAAAGTAATTTATGTCATTTCCCAACAAACGTGGATCCATGGGGTCCCCAAGTTTACCCATGGCATGTCATGGTCGGCCATGACACAACCAATGAGGTTGGGACATGTGTCTAGGTCATTTCATTTTATTAAAGCATTATTTATACCTTAAACTACACTAATTACCACTAATCGCGATTAAAAACTTAATAAGTTACTATTCACCAAAAAATTATTTTAATCTCATTGAACCACATTTTACTTCTTAATGACAACCATGTATGTCGGATTTTCAAAATTCAATACACATTAGTGGTAAAATTTCATTTAACTGAAAAATCAGTTTGCTTGATTACCACTTAGTGGTTTCACTATTCATCAAAAATTGAAGTTTTTCAGAAAATTACCAAAAATTCACCCTAAGCTATATTTGATATTCCGAATTCAAAAATGAAGTCCATTTTACAAAATTCAAATCATATAAGTCACATTAATTAATTCAATAATTAATTCCCGCTGCCAGAGCAAATAGCGTGTTTTTACAAAACAATAAGTATCAAAAGATTGACACCAGTTTAAGTCTAATTTCAAAGTGAAATTGATTCCAATGACCACAATTGGATAAAATTGTAAAAATATATTCTAATTTCACTTCAAAACCAATTCAAAACATAATCTAATCATATAAATAAATTATATTAAAAAGTAGTTTTGATGTAAAATGCAGTATTTTTCACTATTCCTTAAAAAATGAACATTGTCAGAAAAATACCAAAAATTCACACAAGGTAAATTTTGATGTCCCAATCATAAAGAATAAGTTTATTTTGACAAACATAGTTTATAAAATTGTCAAAATAGGGATTCAAAAATGTTTTGCCATCAAAAGTCAGTAAAACAATCTTTTAAGAATATTAGTGTATTCCATGCATAAGATTGTATTTATTTTCATTTTAAGCCTCTATAACACTATCTTATTCATTAATAGACATAGATAAAAATATCTATTATTCATTACTTACTTGGGATGTTACAATAACGATGTGTTTACCCTCTTGCATGTGATTTTTCGCCTTATACCCATGTAACATAATTTATGTGATTAACCCAGGGAAATGTGATTAAATGGTAAATGGTGATAATGGGTGTGTAATGAATGGTAATGGAAATAAAAATTACTTTGGCTTTGAACTTCTTAATGTCACCATAATTAATTACTTGGAAATTATCATTCATATCCCCTTTTCATGCACTACCTATTCATACTGGATATTTTGTAGTCACCATTGGTGGTGGCCTACTAAGTTGTACTCAAATCCAGCTTGGGACGTCGTTGGGTACACGAGCAGTCTTCATGTTTGCAGGTCAGGAGGAGTGCAAGGGTCGTTAATAGATAGTTGAGTGGAAATGGGTAGCACTTGGTGAAAGATCTGGAATTGGAGTCGGGATCATTTTGGGGATTTTGGTCGTTGTCTTTATTTTGGGGTTTTTGTCCACTTTTTCAGTTGTAGTATGACATGACATATTTGATTATTGTAAATGGTTGTTATACATATTCCTTGTTCGTTGATTACTGTTTTAGCTATTGGTTTATTTATATTGTTCTTACTCTGATAAAAAGGGCGTATAGTCTCACCACTTGACCCCATAGACCCCCTCTGCTAGTCGAAAGCCTTTGGCATACAGGCAGGCAAGCTTAAGGTCATGTATCCACCCGACCCAGAGCACTGGTTTAGTGGATTCTGGGTCGGGGATGTTACATGATGAATATCATTAGTTAAATTGACATGATGTTTGAATGAGATGCTATATTTGTTCAGAACTATGTGTGGTAGATAAACCCTGAGACATAGTGTTTCATTTTTAGGTATTCCCACATTTCAAGTATTTTATTAATTATTCCTCTCATGTTCATGATCCTATACATATTTTATGATTATGCTCACCCATTGATGTATTGTTTATATCAATCCTCTTACTAGGAATTTATCTCACCCCTTTTTGATGTATATCCTTAGTTGAATACTTGTACTAATGAGAGGTCAGGTGCCAAAAATAAGTTAGAGAAGAATGAATTAAATAAATGATTATGTTCAAAGTTGTAAATGTTATGTATGGTCTTTTTTTCCTGGGACCTCGTCCTTAAGATCCACTATGTTTAATACAATTATGTTTTTAATATTTATAATGATGTAATAGTAATTTAAGAAAATTCAGGATCTCTATATTTGGTATCCGATGAAAGGTTTAGTTAAATTGGGAATTCAGATTAGTGAACCCTTGGGAAAACCTCTAGCATGTGACTAAGTATAAAAATTCACACAAGAATATTTACATAGGGATCCCATAAGTTATTCTATTATTGAATTTTTTACAAATAAATACGTTATTAATTCATGACTTGTGGAATTAAATTTTTTTCTATCTTTTTCTATTTAATAAAATTGTGGGAACCAGGAGAAACCAGGCCGACAACTAATGTGAGGGCCATTAAAACGATTTCCCAAATGAAATCCCCAATTCTGTGGGAGGTGGAGTTCCAAACATCATGGTAATGCATACCCAACAATATCAGTCAAAGATCAATAAATAGAATAATTGTGAACATCCTCCTTTACCTATGAGGGAGAAACTGGCTATTGAGTGTTTTATGTATCAATGACCACCGACATGTAGTGTATCTTCTGATCCAATTGTTTCGGAAAAGTGGTTCAAGTATATGGAAAAGATCATTTCTATACTCCATTATTCTGATATAGATAATGTGAAACTATATATTTATCATTATATGTGGTAGAATATCAACGGTTGGATTTGATTAAGAACACCAAGAAAAGGGAGGAAATTGAAGAGATAGAATGGGAAGACTTTTTGATCATGTTTTATAATAAGTATTTCCCATGAAATATTCATACAAAGATGAGAGAGAATTCACATAGCTAAAGAAAAAAGAACTAGAATATGTAAAAACCTATGAAGTGAATTTCCCAAGGCATTTGATGTATGATTCAGATATTGTTATAAAAAATGATATCAAAAATGATATATTCATTAGAGTATTAAAACCACACCTTTGAGAGGATCTTGCAATTATAGACATTGAAATTTATGAAGAAGTTGTTAGATGTTCTCTCAAAGTAGAGATGATGTTTTGAGAATGGTCCCATGTCTATGTTGATAAGAAATAAAAGATGGAGTTCCCAAATGGAGGATCTAATGATATGGGTTATAAGAAAACTCGACATCCCAGATGAAAAAAATGTGGGATGTTGCATCATGGGAACTACCTCGAAGGGATGTGGATGTGCTTAAAGTGTGGGAAAGTAGGACACCATGCTCAAGAGTGTCGAAAATACATGAAGAACAATGAGAATTTAGTGGATGAAAGGGGAGCACCACCCATGGTCCAATGCTACAACTATATAGAGCAAGGTAACTATGCAAGTCATTGCACTAAACCTCGATTCCCCGAGGGTCATCGCAAGCCACCAAAGCCAATTGAATAAGGGAAGGATTATACTATCACTACTATATAATTAGAGCAAGATAATGATGTCTTACAGGGAACTATTCCTATTAAATCAACAATGGAAAATGTCTTATTTGATTCTGGTTCTATGTATTCCTTTATATCTTTATACTTTTCTAGAACTATAGAATCTAATCCCCAAAACAGTAAAGTAGATATATTTGTAAAAACACGAAGTGGTTAAATCAATGTTACCCAAGTGTTTGACTCTTCTTATGTTGGAGTATGTGGGACGATTCTTCCAGTGAATCTCATAATACATCACTTTGTGGAATTCAACTCTATAATGGGAACGGATTGTCTCTAATTATATAAGGATCATATGAACTGTCAGAAAAAGGAAATATATTTTCATATTCCAATCAATCCCATAATCCTATATAAATTGAAGGTTGATTATGAAAATCCTTTGAAAAATCCTTCAACTATGTGGGTGTTGATTCCCTATGAAGAAGCATACCTCTATGAAATGGTTGAGACAATGGAAAGTTCCAACCTTGTGGAAATTCCTATCATGAGGAATAAGGTGATGTATTTCCCAAAGAGTTACCAAGACATCCCCCAGATCATGAGGTAGAGTTCTCAGTAAAACACATACCTATAATTACTCATATCTCAAAGTGTCCAAATAGGATGGTTCCTATTGCACTATAGAAGATAAAGAAGAAGCAACACAAGGATTTAGAAATAGGGTTCATACACCCAAGTGAATCACCTTGGACTGCATATGTTCTCTTTGTGAAGAAGATGGATTGAAGAACACAGTTTTGTAACGATTATCGAGAACTCAACAAGATCACTATAAATAATAAGCATCCTCTTCCAAGGATTGAGATATTATTGTATTAGTTATGAGGAGCTCAATCGTTCTCAAAGGGGGATCTTCATTCTGGATATCATCAATTGATGTTGAAGATGGAAGATATTCAGAAAACTGCTTTTCATACAAGATATGGGCACTATGAGTTTCTGGTGATGCCCTTCAGACTTACTAATCCCACTGAAATCTTTATGAATTTGATGAATTGTGTCTTTGTACATAACCTTGACAAATTTTTGGTAGTTTTCATCGATGATATTCTAATCTACTCTAAGAGAAAGGAGAAACATGAAGAAGATATAAGACTTGTGTTGGTGATATTAAAAAAGGAGAAGTTGTATTCCATGTCCAACAAGTGTGACTTTAGGATGAAGGACGTCAATTTTTGGTACATGTGATCATAAGTGAGGGAATTTCTTGGGACCTATCTAAAACAACGGAAATTGAGAAATGGACCATGTCTTCTAGCATCAGAGAAAGCTATAGTTTTCTTGGATTATTTGGGTACAACCGACATTCTATGAGAAATTTCTCACAGTTTTCAAGCTCTCTAACTATGTAAACAAGGAAAGGGGTAAATTATATCATGACAGAATAATGTGAGGGAAGCTTCATGGAGCTAAAGAGAAGGCTGATCGATGCACCTGTATTCGCACTATCGAAAAGTGGGGAATGTTTTCTGATATAATGTGATGATTCAATGAAAGTATTGGATTGTGTACTCATGAAAAATGATAATGTCATAGCCCAAGCCTCATGCCAGTTGATGATACGTGAGAATATCTACCCAACGCAAGATCTAGAGCTACTAGCCAGGATTTTTCTTTGAAAATATGGTGGAACTACCTTTATGGTTATAAGTGTGACATATACACCAACCACATTATCATTAAGTATATATTCACACAAAATTATCTCAACATGCCTCAATTGATATTGTTAGATATATTCAAGGACTACGATTTATCTATTCACTATAATCCTGGAAAGGCTAACAAGGTAGTTGATTCTCTATGCAGATAAAAACCTTCTACTATATCTTTGTTATGGATTGAGAAATAAGTTATCATCCTGTATATGAAAAGGATGGATTTGGAAATCATAAGGGTAGAGTATAAATCTAACCTTGTACAAAATATTTCACATCCATCAATCCAAGAGATGATTAAGGAGGCACAAAGGGATGATCGGGAGTTACAAAAGAGGGTGAATGTGGTAATGGAAGTGAAGCTACAAGACTTCCATATAGACAATGATGGTGTGATTCGGTTTGGAACTTGACTTTGTGTGCCTTCATCTCCCAGGATAATGAAGGATCTATTGGACAATGCACGTAGATCAACATTATCTATCCAACCTGGTAGCACCAAGACGTACCGAGATCTTTTTGAATACATTTCGTGGGATAAAATGAAGATGGAGATCATGGAATATATCTGAAGGTGCTTGTTATGTTAGCAGTTTAAGGTAGAGGGTCAAATTTCCAAAGGTTTGATGCATTCATTTCCTATACCCATGTGGAAATTGGATAATGTCACCGTGGACCTTGTCACAGGTCTCCTGAAGATGTCGAAGAAAACTATTATGATATGGGTTGTGGTTGACCGAATCAGTAATACATCCCATTTTATGGATATTCAGAAGGACCTATTGTTTGAAGAACCTGAAATGATATATGTGATGTAAGTGGTAAGATTACATGGAGTTCCACACTCGATTATCTCTGACCATGATGTAAGGTTCACATCTAAATTTTGGAAGAGCCTTCAACATGATTTGAGTACTAAATGAAATTTCAGAACGACCTATCACCCTAAACTGATGGACAATATAAAAGGAATATTCAGATTATTTAAGACATTATAAGAGTCTTATCTTTAGAATTGAAATGTGTATGGGATCAACATCTCTCATTGGTTGAGTCCTCATACAATAGTAGCTTCCACTCGAGTATTCAGATTTCCCCATATGATTCTCTGTATGGAAAGCGATGTAGAACTCCAACGTGTTCGGATGAAGTTGGAGAAAGAAAGATACATAGACCTGACATTGTGAAAGAGATGAGGGATATGGTTCAAGTCATCCCTAAACACAATAAATCTACTCAATGATGGAAAAAGATTTATGTTTACAACCATTTAAGGGACATGGATTTTGACATTGAGGATGAAGTATTCCTTCTAATATCACCATGGAAGAGATTTATATGGTTTGGAATGAAAGGGATGTTAATCCGAATATACATTGGACCTTTGGAGATCTGTTACTGCATATGATATGTGTCCTATCAACTTTCACTTACACTTAATATTTCTCAATTTCATGATGTGTTTCACATATCACTTCTGAAGAAGTACATACCAGATCCCTCACATGTACTGAACCTAGAGGTGGTACAACCAGAAGACGATCACTCCTATGAGGAGCACCCAGTAATGATTCTGGACCAGAGAGAAAAGGTTCTATGAAATAAGACAACCCACCTTGTCAAAGTGTTGTGCATAAACCATATGTTTTTTAGAATCTACATAAGATCCTAAGGAGGTGATGAATGAGAATGACCCTCACCTATTTGTGTAAAACAAAATTTTTAGGGCTATATTTCAAAAGGTGGAAGAATGTAACAAAATGAAGTTTTATCGATGGAATACCCTTCTTATAATTATAATTTATATTATAATAACATTACGAAGAACAATTAAATATAATGATACTAAATATTATGTGACCACTAAACAAAATTTGGCCACATCTATGTTTTGAATTATGAAAATCTAACATACATGATTGTGTTCAGGATGATTTTTAAAGTCTAATAGAACCAACATAATTTTTGGTGAATAATATCATACCCTTATGAAGAGAATACTACCCTTATTAATAGTAATTTGATCCTTAAAAATATAAAATCATCAAATTTAATAGCAACTTTACCCATGAGAAATTAAAAAAACATTTGGCATCATATAAATGACAGTTTGACATTAATAAAAATATTAGTATTTTTGTAAGTCATAAATAATTAATTATAATTAATTAATTAATTTAAAATAAAATTTATTTTCATAGAATGTTTTCATAAATTAAAAATTCACTTTCATTTATTTTTAATTTTATTTTATAAGACCTTATGTAATTTTTGAAAGCATTATAAAATCTGTTTGAATTTTAAAAAATGTATTTTCCAAGTAAATTATAATTATATTTAAATATTAAATATTCATATTTAGAAACTTATTTTGGAAAAATAGAATTAATTTTTGGATTATACACATCGAAAAATTGTTTGGGTAAATTTTTTGTATTTTTCTAAAATATTTCAATTTTCAGGTGAATAATAAAAAAACAGTTTTTAATATAACTGGTGTATCTTAAATTGAATCATTAATGATGCTATGATGACATAAAATTTATATATCTTTAGATTGGACCATGTTATATTTACTTTCATAAGTGGTTTATTAAAAAAATAAACTCCATTTCAAAACCAAAAAAGAACTTTCCAAAGCCTAAAGTCTAAAGGTGATTCCTTAATGTATCTTTTTATGTTTCTTTCACTTTCCTTTTAATAAATTAATGAATTCTTATAATAAATACGATTTAAAGTCTAAAAAATTATATTATTTTAATATATTATTTATGATTTCACAAAACTACTATTACAAGTCATACATTTTATATATGATTTTATTTAATATTGTATTCAAAAAACACCCCTCCTCATGTACAAATAACCCATATCCCTCCCCTTTCCAAACCACACCTCTAATGCTTCAATACTTTTATATACTATCCCCAAGAATCAATCCTATCCCCTCTCCCACTTACAAATGCTTTTGGTCTCATCATTAAACCAAGCCTTGATTCATTTAGGAGGATCTCAAGAGGAGGATTGAAGATGTAAGTCTTCTCCCTCTCTCTTTTCCTTTAATTTCCATTCAATTTCATGTTCATTTATTATTATCTCCCCACCTATCATCATAAAAATGGTATGGTAATTATAGTATCATAAAAATAATATATTGTTATGATACTAATGTGATATTGTTTCATTTATCCATCTTATCCTCTTCTTTTTATTTTAGAAAGGAAAACGTTGTTCGTGAGGTGTTAATTTATCACCCTCAAGAATGACCTGTTTTTTTACTTTATTGATTTCATATCTGGTCATGAATCCATTATTATGTTTGAAACAGAATAATTTATATGTATTATATCATTTTTAGGGTTCCTGAACTAACTTATTAACATTTTACTAAATAATGAAAAGAAACATGTTCATTGTGGATGAAAAACTGCTGAATTAACCCAGATGATCAACATTAAGATCCTATATAACAATTAATCCACATGGTATATAAAATAATAAAATATAAGAACATTTTAAATCATGTAAGATAATTAATATAATGTAATATCAGTTTGGTATGTTTTCCAATGTTCTACAAGAAATTCTATTTATGAATACTTGTGAACCGCTCCAGAAAACAATAAAAACAAACAATCCCGAACAATGTTTGTAAACTCTATAAATCATCCAAAAAACCATAAAATAACTTAATGGTCAATATTAATGTATAAAAGGTTCTGGAATTTTTAATTAATGATTATAATGTGGTTTTATAGGATAATAATATGATGAAATCATTTGGATATAGGGTATGTGGAAATTCTCGAACCCAACATTATTTCATTGGGCTCTCCCTCTTTCACTCCATTTTTTGTATGATATATAATTAAAATTCCTTTTTTTCATAATTATCATAACATTTATGAGATTTATATATTTTCTATGGGATTTTATGTCCAACAAATGTTTTCCAAAAGAACACTTCATTCATAAACACACCAGTTATTTATCAGTCAAGTATGATGGATATTGTATCAAGTATGTTATTCCCACTTTATTTTGGGAACCCAATGATTATGAATGGGTTCAAATAATATGAAACCAATTACCATCTAAAATTTAGTTATGTTCATTTCTTTTTATATCTTCTATGTGTCATGCATGAAAATTAAAATGTTATGATGTGATGGGAGTGCCCGTAATTATATAGCACATTATGCATGTTTGAATGTGACAAGTTCACCCAGAATTATACAGTGCTCCAATGTATTGCGTAAAGTGATGAATCTCATTAGTTAAAGTGAAATGATATGTAAACAATATGCTATATTTGTTCATAACTATTTTCTGTAGTTAATAACTATGACTTGATGTTTTATTTTTTATGCATTACCTCATTTGAAGTCTTTTATTAATGATTCTTCTCATGTTCACGATATTTTTCCTGTGTTATGATTTTGATAACCCATTGTTATATTGTTCAAATCAATCCTCATACTGGGAATTTAGATAAACCCTTTTTTATGTATGTCCTCAGGTAACTACATGTACTAGGGAGAGGTCAAGTGCTAATAAGAATCTAGAGAAGAAGGAATTAAATAAATGAATTTTATTGATGTTGAAAATGTTATGTATGGTCCTAGTTTACCAAAGACATTAAACCTTTAGATTATTTTATGTTCAATACCATTATGTTTTTTATCATTATAATGATGTAATAGAAATGTAAGAAAAGTCTGGGTAGCTATAGAGCTGTCATTGTTGTTTTTTGTAATATGATAATCGTCTATGACGATCATATATGTATTGGTCATAAAAATGTAGCTTGACCCATGTTTTAACATGTTTAATTAATACAATGTCTGAAGAACTAGTTTAATGAATGTTTCTAGGTTATGGTGAGTATATTTTAAGGGTCATCTACATCTTCCTATGAAAACATGCACCACCAGTTATTGTTAGGTCTATTGAAATATGACCATCACATTTCAAGAAAATCATGCTAGGGGCATCGTTAATGTGTTTAGAGGCATGTTTTGTAAGTAAATTATGATGGTGGCGGTATTATATCATAGAATTGGACCCTTTTCTAATCATAGCCTAATGAAGAGAGAATATTTGGTAAGATGATTGCCGAGATGTCAATGTGATTGTGTCTCCTGTTGAACTGGCTCAAGTAAGCACTGTTTCAGTGATTTAGTTGGAAGTCGATAATTATCTCATGTTTTAGTTTCTTATATTTCTTAATACTATATAAATGCTTAATGCTGTGTTGGGTGTTTTGGAATGCAACACGAAAATTGGAATGAGACTTTACAACCCAAGTGGGTTGGGTGGGGTTTTTGTTATTCCTAATGTATTATCAGGGATAATAAGTTCTAATGTGGGGAGGTTGTAATAATCTACATTTTTTGGACCCGAAAAAAAATACAAAAGAAATTTGAATTTTTTTTACTGGATTGTCAATTTTTAAAAGAAATCATTAGAACATAATTTTTGGAACTTGAACACTGATATGTCATAATTTTAATGAACCTAAATTATGTAACTTAATGTTAACATAAAAACTATTTAATTTATAGAAAATGGTGAGCGATATAAAAAATAAACAAATGATTTAATAATAATAATAACAATAAAATATTTTTATTTTTATATTTATGGTCAATTTTAATAAAAACACTAAACAAATGGGTTTCTCTCCACTCTCCCATCCTATTCCATGTGACACACCCCTATCCCGGAGTTCCATACCCAGCACGCAACCCCCAGGCCAAAACTCCATGAACATGCGAGATCCCCTCTAGTTCCCTACACTGTTCACCATTTCATCCATTTGTTTCTGGCATTTTTGGAACCATTACGGTAAGGTATGGTCTTCTCCTCCTTTATCCATCCATTTATGACATATTTTTGTTCTCCATGTCACCACCATGCTTAGTCCAAACCCATAGGGTTAGATTTGATCTCATTTTCATTTTTCATCCTATTATAGGTAATGCTAAGGGTCTCTCGTATCATGTTCATGCATATTCAGTCATCCACCACAGAAGGCAAACAATATTTGGCTGATTTTGTTTGTTGCTACCATTTGAGGTGATTTTTTAACATAATGATTTCGCATTCCAAATTTAATTAAATTTCATTATTTGTTTTTTGTTCCTGGTAATTATTTTAGGATCATTTAACCTTTATGTAGTGTTTTTAAGTTTTTAATAGTTGTTTTAGTGTGTTGGGTAGCCCTTGATGCAGGTTCGAGTTGTCATTTTCCACGGTTACTGACCAAGTATGAATTGGTAGTAATATGTATATGTATGTTTCACCATTATATGTATATTCATAAATGGTAGTGAATATATATATATATATATCTAGGGTTAGGTGTTCTTATGTATAATATAAAAATTCACACACATGTAAATGGAGATGGGAGTATACATATAAGCATATATGTAATGATCCTCATGCACATATTCAGAGACATGATAATATGTGCATAGAGGATATGTGTCTTTATATGTATGTGAAGGTGTATATGATCGAATGGGGTAGTTTCAACATTGAGGGTTCATCTCTTAAAACATAAAGAGTCTAATGACATTGGTATAGTTCTTGAGGATGGAAGTATTTCCATGACATTTTATTTGAGGAATTCATTAATTAATTATTTTTCACACAATTCTGAGATTTAAATTAATTTAGTATTATTTTTAGATTAAATTATACATTTTATAAGTTGAATAAAATGATAAATATGATAAATGAATTGTTTAAAGAGAAATAACATGTTTTTAAAATATAACCCCTTTAGAGGAGGTGTGTTGTCTTCAACCCCAAAAGTAGTGATAATTCTTTATATAATGAATACTTTTGGTTTTATTTTTTCACATTCCACTTATTGGTAATTGTTCTATTGAAATTTATCATTTTCGCACTTTGAGTAATGTATATTTAATTGTCATGCATGTTTAGTTTAAGTGTCATTTCTGATTAGGCAAATGCCATGTTACCAAGGCACTTACAATTTGGAACCATTGAGTCTTATAAATGAAATGTACATGTATATGAAAAGTGAATGAATTGGTTATGTAAAATGGTTTGTATAAGGTGGATTAAACTAGATAATAGAACCCAAATGAAAATAAATCAAATGGTTTTAAATGAAATGACCCAAGGGATTATAAGGCCATTCTCCTTTTTCAGAGGATTATGATTAGTTCCTATAATCATTGGCCATATTCCATGGTTTTCTTCAACTTACCTTATATTTGAATTCTTATGCTTGATAGACTAATTTATTTAAATTTCATTGATGGAATGTGATTAAATATATATATATATATATATATATATATGTGATTCCATTTTTTATGTGTGGTTTTCATGATATGGATCACTTGATACATGATATGAGGGAATCTGGGTTCTGTATTAAGTAACCATGGATGGACTCACCATTATAAGATGGTTTTACCGTCACCTACCAGGGGTGATACTTTGGGATACCTGAAAAGGGCTTCCAGGGTGGTTTATAATACAATTATGTAATTCTAGTTCCCTAGGGATGTAACCATGGACAGATCCTTTGGCAAGATGGATACTATATTACTGGGGCGATACTCACCCCCATATGTGATATACTCATGATGGACTCAGGGTTTACCATAACTTATAATGAAGCTAGGGAAGACATAAAGGTAACCTAGGGAAAAGTTAGTGGTATTGGATTGTATCGAATGTACCATAGAGATACCTGATATTCTTTCTGAATCACCAGTTATGGGCTCAGACTCCATATTGAAAGTTAATAGGTTAATTTATTCATTATTCTATCAAATTACAATTCCATAATAATATGGTTGTTCTATTGTGTATAGGACTAATTGATGTAGCTTTATATTTTGTATCATGAAATAATTATTTAAATGGATTTCAATTACATTATATTACCTTGATATGTTGATACCTTCTTTTCTTATGATGTTCTTGGGTAATAGAACACATGATGTGGGTCGGGTGAGAACTGGGGTTCCATATTAAAGACTCATGGATAGAATCCCTGGATCAGGTGGTTATAACATGACACACTGAGGGTGATGATTTGGCCTCCATGAAAGGTATTTCCAGATGATTATTATACCCCGGAGTGATATCATTTCCCTATGGGAGCAACCATGGATGAACTAATTGGCAAGATGGTTGAGCCATGCCATGGGTGATACACGACCGCCTATGTGCTATACCAAGGATGAAATCAGAGTATTCCATGCCTTGATGAGATACCAATGATGTCATAATGATCTTTGTGAAGGGACATGGTGGTATTGGATTATCAAATTTTCCTATTTCGATACATCAAATTGTTTATAGATCATTATATACGAGAACGTGACTCCACACATAGATTTGATAGATTTTATGGATTTCATTTTCTATTTTATTGTTGGATCATATGATATGCATGCTTAATTTTTTTATTATGTATTTTTATATCAATTGGGATGTTTTCCTTACTTAAATAGTACACTTAGGTGATGATATAGGATTTTGACCATAATACAAATCTCTAGATTAGGGGTATTCCATCCTTGGTTTTTGTAACACCCCGAGATTTAATGAAAAATATTCTTTTTAATTTCATTAATGTCTTGTGTTGTACGCTACACCAAATGGAGCTTGCACAACATGCATCCTTGACATTCCTTGCATTAAACGCAATCGCGACCTTCCTCGGTAGCGTGTGTAGTACGCAATACCGAGTTTCACTAAACAACGATATGCTATAAAAATATTATTAAAACTAGCCGTTATGAATATTAATAACCAATTTTTTAAATTTTGTAAATTTTATTTTTCAAAATGGACTTCATTTTTAGATTTGGAATATCGAAATTAGCTTAGGGTTAAATTTTGGTACTTTTCGGATAACATTCATTTTCTGATGAATAGTGAAAATTACAAAATTTTAATTAAAAACAACCTTTTTGATCGAAATAATTAATAGTGATAAATTATTAATTTTAGTGGTTTAAAAGTATATTTAGAATTTATTTTTACAATTTAATACAATGTTGGTCATTGGATGTAATTTCACATTTAAACCAGAAATAAACAAATGTCAATCTTTTGATAGTTATTATATCTTAAGAACACGTTATTTGTTTTGACGACGGGAATTAATTTTTACATTAATTAATGCAACTTATATGTTTTTAATTTGGTAAAATAGACATCATTTTTGAGTTCATGATATCAAATATAGCTTAGGCCTAATTTCTGGTGTTTTTCTGGAAACTTTCATTTTTTGAAGAATAGTGAAACCACTAAGTGGTAGTTAAAAAAACTGAATCATTCATAAAAATTAATTTTACCGCTTCTGTGAGTGGAATTTTAAAAATCCGAGAGACATGGTTGATTTCAGTAAGTAAAATGTTGTTCAATGAGTGGAAATAATTTTTTGGTGAATAGTAAATTTTTACTTTTTTTTACCATGGTTAAAAGAAAATAGGGTAATTAAGGGTAAAAATGATATTATTAATACCCTAATGCATGTCCTAATTCTATTGGACATGTTTAATTCGACCAAAAACTACCTTAGGAATAAAATATGACCATTTGGGACCACTTGGATTAGATTAGGACATTTATTATTAATTTATTTAAAGAAGGGTTAAAATAGTTAAAATCAAAGTATAATAATTATATCATTTTAATATAGGGTTATACATAAGATAAATTCGACTATAAATATTAATTAGAAAGATAAAAAGATTTCCTACATAATGGTATTTTATTTGTAATTTTTAGATGTTAAATAATTTAATTTATTTATGACACAAAGATGATGCATTAATTATCTTATTAATGAAATATTGACATAATTGATGTTATAAATACCAAAATAAATGTAATTTGAGACTTTTTATGAATTCCACAAATTTTATAGGTTAATATGACATTTTATTATTGATTAAGTTAACTTAGTTTGACTAATCATTCTGTTATAATTTTAACAAAAATCAATTACTAAATAGTGTCAAAATTGACATAAAATAGTTTTTAAAACAAATTTTATATTATTAATTGTTATGTTATTCCTAAAAATCTATGGTTTGGCCAAATGACTTAGATAAGGTTTTATATATTAATAATAAACAACTTGGTGTTCGTTTGTCTTGATATAGTATGTTTATTAACCTTATAGTGTAAGAAAACAAGAAGACACGGTAAATGTAAAAGTATCAAAATTAAAGTTAAATATAAATGATAAGGTTAAAATAGGAACTTAAACTTGTCTAAATTCTATTGGATGAGATTATTTAGACCCATCCCAACCTTAGATTCTAAATAAATCAATTTGGAGCTATTTAAACCCGAATTTGGCTTTATAATAAAATAATATTTTTTGTTATTCCAAAGGTGCCCCTCTCCTCCCTTATAAAAGGGCACCCCCTCCCTCTATTCCTCACACCACTTTGAGCCTTCATGCTCGGAAAAACCCTGACAAATTCTCTTATCTGATTCCCTAGAAACATCCTAGAGGTTCTGGTCTTCCTCAAAGACCAATTTTAGTGCCCTAAAAGGAGATCTCAAAGAGGCGCTTCAAAGAAGAGGTAATGTCTGTTACCGATTCTTTCAACATTATTTCTTCTTCCACTTCTTCTTCTTAGGTTGTTTCATTATGAAGTAATAACATAAGTATAAATAATATACTGATATGTTATTATAAGTATGAAACAACCCTATTTAACCATCTATCCATCCTACGGAAAATGAAATCACCGCGCGTGCGTACGTACGGAATACCGTCTCCACACCGTGGTGTAATCTATTTTCCACCACCACCTTACTTGGATGGGTATAATGGTATAAATAATGACTATATATGACTATTATAAAGTGATATTGATTTTGAATTAGTATACATACACTCCAATACAATTCCATGATCATAGGAACGATATCATCACTCGTGCGTACGTACGGAATACCGTCTCCACAATGTGATGGGACACGTTCTACATGATCTTCATTTCATGATGATTATATAAATGAATTGAATGAAGTAATATGATATATATTACACTGATACCATTCTGGAAATGAGGTACTCGTAACCTAAAGAGAATAATAAGAATTTATATGACAAAACACGCATAAGAACAAAAAGTAATAAACACCTGAATAACAAGTAGTAATGAAATATTACTAATAAGAAGCTAATAATATGACCATATATGATATAATAACAATATGTATGATTCTGGAATAAGTCAATAAAATAATTTAAATCATTATACAGGAGGTTCGGACACTTACGAAGAAAATCGGACCTATGGTAAGGGAAATATCACAATCTCATTTTTATCCGAGATTGTTTATACTTTGGAATTTACTGGGGTGTATTTTATCATCCACATCCATGTTTCCTCAATATGTAATATTTATATCCTTCTACAATATTTTATATCCAATTTTACCCTTTAGTGAGTTTTAAATAAAAGATATGAAAGGAATCTTTTGTCGTTTTTCGTACGAGGTACTTTTTGACTTTTCCGAAAAAAAGTACGAGAAAAATGTTCTTTTAACTTATACTGCATGAATGGATTTTTAAAAAAATTATTTCCAAGAAGATTATATTACAAGTTTTCAAGTTTATTTTTAATCAACTTCTTTTAGTTTAAAATTGTATGACATGTTAAGAAAGGAAACATGTTTTTGAAGTATAAAGGATATTTTCCTCAAGAATGAAGTTCAAGTGTTTTATCAAAATTATTTTCCATCTAAGATAATATAGGGTTCTGTTTATATCCCTATTATTACATTGAATTGATTATTTTGTGATGGAATTGTTTTTATGAATTTCTTTATCTTATATGAATTGTTTGATGATGTCACCATGTTTAAGATTCCCATTTTTATTACATGGGTTATACAATGATGTATGATTTATGATTTTGTGGCACACATAAGAATGGTATCATTATGAGATGGGTGAGAAAAATATATCCCTCCAATGCATTGGGTAAAGATTTTATATCTCATGAGATAGACATGGCTGGAATGGTAGGTTATACCGGTTCAGTGAAACAGGACTGAAACGGGGAGTGAAATCGGTTCAGAAATGGACTTTGTCCACTAAGATAGTCTTGGCAATGAGTCTTGACTAATAATAAATGATTCTCTATGATTATGTGTGTACGCCACAAATTTTCATGTTTTATGTTTTGATTATTGGTATTACATTTCACTAATATGATTTATCCCATGTTATGATATTATGATCTCTTTTGCAGGTTATGATTCCCAAAATGTTATGTTCTTATGAATATGATGTGATTGATTTTTATTTTGTTTACCCTTACTGAGCATTTGAGCTCACCCTTTTATGTTTTCTTTTCCCCAGGATATAAAGAAATATTTTAGGTAAGAAAAAAAGGAACATATTTATGGGAGATGTTGAAGATCTTTCACCATGATTAGAAGATTACGTTCCAAGTTTCCAAAGACACTAAACTATTACGGTCCTTGTGTGTGTGTTTTTGTTATGTAATAAGTATTACGCAAAAGTAATGTAATGTCCTTGTACGTCAAGCTTCGGGTCTCTACAGTTGGTATCAGAGGAAAGGTTTAGTCATCCTTTGGAAACTAGGATGTGAGAACTTTAGTGAGATCCCTATAGATATTTCTACGGTATGTCTAGGGATGTCCCTAAGATTAATTATAAGTAGAGGTTATAGTCATAGAATTGTTCTAACGATATTAGAATTAAACCTAAGATGTTAGATATTGAAGGTACTCCCACTTTATTATGTTGTTTTCCCTAGTATGATTTTTGCCTCTCACACTATTCTTTTTGGGTTTTAGACGATGGATGGAACCCGAAGGAACCGTGTTTATCAATGCAATGGACAATGAAATGATTGTCCTACTGAACAAACAAATGTTATGGGAGATAGAGTGCAAAATCTTATTGTTATACTTACACAAGTTATGAATCATCCTGGACTTCCAAATGAGAAGATAAGGGAACAATATTCTATTGAGTCCTTCATGAGGCAACGTCCACCTTCTTTCAGAGGGTCTTCTGATCCACTTGTTGCTGAATAATGGATCTGTACCACTGAAAAGATATTTTCAGTTCTTCAATGTTCTGAACATGATAATTTCATCTTAGCGGTATATCGTTTGGAATTTGAAGTTGATCAATGGTGGAATCTTATCAAGAATACGAGGCAAAGAGATGAAATTGAGTCCATGGAATGGGAAAAGTTCAAGAACTTATTTTTCAACAAGTACTTCCCTCGTATTCTTAGAAAAAAGATGGAGAAGGTGTTTCTTGAACTAAATCAAAATGATGATGAATCTGTTGGTATATACGAAGCAAATTTTACAAGGCTTGCAAGGTATGCATCTGGATTTATCATCCAACCTGAAAGTAAAGTTGATCGATTCTTCAGTGGCTTAAAACCAATTCTCCGAAGGGAATTAGCTATAGGAGAATTCAGTTGCTATGAAGAAATTGTGCGTTGTGTTATCAAGGAAGAAATGGAAGTTGGTGTTAGTTATCCATCTCATAGTTTTGACAAGAAACAAAAGATGGAGTTAAAGGAGAAATCTCATAATAATGGTGAAAAGAAGATGAATGTTTCCTTATGCTCAAAGTGTGGAAAAAAGCATGGTGGAGATTGTCTTAAAGGTACAAGTAAATGTTTCAAATGTGGAAAGGAAGGTCATCGGGCATTTGAATGCCGCAATGATGGGAAGAAGATGTCTAATGATGCAAACAAAGGAAGGGATACACAGAATGAACCTACTATACTTCAATGCTTCAAGTGCAAGGAAATGGGGCATTATGCCAAGGGTTAGTGATGATCGACATGAGCAACCACTTAAGGCAAAGGACAAAGGGAAGTCACATGCGATCACCATTGGCGATGTTGAATATGATAACGATGTGGTGGAATGATTAAGTGTTTATGTAATGGGATTACAAAATAATGTTGTATATAGTATCGTGGAATATTGGAATATTTATGTATTGGTCTATTCTGGTTTTCAATAATTTTATGGTACCGGTAACCCTGGAAAGTGATTGAGATATATTTGGAATAAAAGATGATATGCGCATAATGAAGGGAAAACGAGAAAATGAAATATTTGACAGTATTCATGAGCTCACGATTGATATAAGGACTAAGTGATATCATGGTTTGAGTATATAGAATTTTAAGGATTTTGGTATGTTGAATGTGTTAACTTTTAACAGAATTCATGTTTTCACTAAGGTTCAATGTGTATTCAAGAGAATACATGATTAAGGCCTTTTAATGTTTGGAATGTGACCAACAAGACATATCTTATGATATATGGGGATCAACGATGGTATTAAACCTCTGGTAATCGTTTTCACTATATTATGAGAGTGGACTACAGTATTATGGATAAGCCTAAAGATTGGAATGGATTATGTTGGACATAAGTTAGTATTGTTTAAGGATAGAAGTTTTTTCAATATTATTGATGGGATGTTATAGTAATATAGTTTTAGAAATAGGACAACATGTAGGACGAGCGACAGCCCATCGCGTCGGACAAGGTCGTGGGAATCGAACCCACAACCGAAGTGCGACGGGCCTTTATCGCCTACCACTGGCCTACATGAAGTCCCTGTTTAGTAGAAACTAGTTTTAATATATTAAGCAGTATGATATATAAAGTATAAGTCCATTTTAGGAACCATATATCATTAATCTCACTATATATGGACTTATGTATTTTTTTGATAACTTTTCTAACCTTTTGATTGAGAAAGATGGAATCACCCATCATTCTATCACATGATCTTCTAACACATCACGAATGACAAATTCAACTTCATTTCTTTAAGAGATGAAGTAGAATCTGTCCATAGAACGACCTACGGTGAGACTATACCGAAATAACGAAAGTATTTCTTCTAATTCTAATTGCATCAACTTTAGGGAAACAATCTTGAAAACCAAAAATGCTTTCCTAGTGCTCTAATATATGATGAATCAGATGGTACCTTAGATCATCACAAATTTATGGCTTTGTGATTGCTGGCTTTTCAATAGCCATGTTCCCTACCACTCTCCATCAGAACATGATGGTTAGATTTCTCTTCTATATCCATATTTTCACCTATGTCGAAACCCAGTGATTAGTTTTTTTGGGTAACCGTTACGTTTCATACTTGTGTTTTTAAAGATTAGTTTTGTTATTCCTTTTTACGATGTGGGTTTCTATCAAAGAAACTTTCTAATAGTAAACGATTTATAACCCCGACGAATTTCAAGGGTAAAATTCATTTTAAGGGGGGTAGAATGTAACACCTCGAGATTTTATGAAAAATATTCTTTTTAATTTCATTAATGTCTTGTGTTGTATGCTACACCAAATAGAGCTTGCACAACACGCATCCTTGACTTTCCTTGCATTAAACGCAATCATGGACTTCCTCGGTAGCGTGTGTAGTACGCAATACCGAGTTTCACTAAACAACGATATGCTATTAAAATATTTTTAAAACTAGTCGTTATGAATAGTAATAACCACTTTTTGAAATTTTGTAAATTTTATTTTTCAAAATGGACTTCATTTTTGGATTAGGAATATCGAAATTAGCTTAGGATGAAATTTTGGTAACTTTTGGATAACTTTCATTTTCTGATGAATAGTGAAAATTACTAAATTTTAATTAAAAACAACCATTTTAATCGAAATAATTAATAGTGATAAATTATTAATTTGAGTGGATTTAAAGTATATTTATAATATATTTTTACAATTTAATACAATTTTGGTCATTGGATGTAATTTCACATTTAAACCAGACATAAACAAGTGTCAATCTTTTGATAGTTATTATCTCTTAAGAACACGCTTTTTGTTTTGACGACGGGAATTAATTTTTAAATTAATTAGTGCAACTGATATGTTTAGAATTTGGTAAAATAGACATCATTTTTGAGTTCATAATATGAAATATATCTTAGGCCAAATTTCTGGTATTTTTCTAGAAACTTTCATTTTTTGATGAATAGTGAAACCACTAAGTGGTAGTTAAAAAAAATGAATCTTTCATAAAAATTAATTTTACCGCATCTGTGAGTGGAATTACAAAAATCCAAGAGACAAGATTGATGTCATTAAGTAAAATATGGTTCAATGAGATGAAAATAATTTTTTGGTGAATAGTAACTTTTTACTTTTTTTTACCACGGTTTAAAGTAAATAGGGTAATTAAGGGTAAAAATGATATTATTATTACCCTAACACATGTCATAATTCTATTGAACTTGTGTAATTTGACCAAAAACAACCTTAGGAATAAAATATGACCATTTAGGCCCACATGGATTAGATTAGGACATTTATTATTAATTTATTTAAAGAAGGGTTAAAATAGATAAAATCAAAGTTTAATAAGTATATCATTTTAATATAGGTTTATACATAAGATAAATTCTACTATAAATATTCATTATAAATCTGTTTATTTTTAATTTTTACAAATTATATAATTTAATTTATTTATGACACAAAGATGATGCAGTAATTAGCTTATTACTGAAATATTGACATAATTGATGTTATAAATACCAAAATAAATGTAATTTGAGACTTTTTATGAATTCCACTAATTTTATAGGTTAATATGACTTGTTAGTATTGATTAAATTAACTTAGTTTGAACTAATCATTCTGTTATTATTTTAACAGAAATCAATTACTAAATAGTGTCAAAATTGACATAAAATAGTTTTTAAAAGAAATATTATATTATTAATTGTTGTGTTATTTCTAAAAATATATGGTTGGGACAAATGAATTATATAAGATTATATATATTAATAATAAACAATTTGGGGTTATTTTGTCTTGATATAGTATGTTTATTATCCTTAGTGTTAGAAAACAAGAAGACACGGTAAAAGTAAAAACATCTAACTTAAAGATAAATATAAATGATAAGGTTAAAATAGGAACATAAACTTGTCTAAATTCTATTGTATGATAGGCTTTTGACCCATACCCACCTTAGCTTCGAAATAAATCAATTTGGAGCTATTTAATCCCGAATTTGGCTTTATAATAAAATATTATTTTTAGTTATTCCAAAGGTGCCCCTCTCCTCCCTTATAAAAGGGCACCCCCTCCCTCTCTTCCTCACACCACATTGAGCCTTCAAGATCGGCCAAACCCTGCCAAATTCTCTTCTCCACTTCCCTAGAAACATCCTAGAGGTTCTGGTCTTCCTCAAAGACCAATTTTAGTGCCCTAAAAGGAGATCTCAAAGAGGCGATTCAAAGAAGAGGAAATGTTCGTTTCCGAATCTTTCAACTTTATTTCTTCTTCCACTTCTTCTTCATAGGTTGTTTCATTATGAAGTAATAACATCAGTATCACTAATATACTGATATGTTATTATAAGTATGAAACAACCCTATTTCACCATCTATCCATCCTACGGAAAACGAAATCACCGCGTGTGCGTACGTACGGAATACCGTCTCCACACCGTGGTGTAATCTATTTTCCACCACCACCTTAATTGGATGGGTATAATGGTGTAAATAATGACTATATATGACTATTATAAATTGATATTGATTCTAAATTAGTATACATACACTCCAATACAATTCCACGATCATAGGAACGATATCATCACTCATGCGTACGTATGGAATACCGTCTCCACAATGTGATGCGACTTGTTCTACATGATCTTCATTTAATAATGATTATATAAATGAATTGAATGAATTAATATGATATATATTATAGTAATACCATTATGGAAATGAGTTATCTATAACCTAAAGAGAAGAATAAGAATTTATTCGACAAAATACACATAAGAACAAAAAGTAATAAACACACGAATAAAAAGTAGTAATGAAATATTACTAATAATAAGCTATGAATATGACCATATATGATATCATAACAATATGTATGATTCTTGAATAAGTCAATAACTTTATTTAAATCATTATATAGGAGGTTCGGATACTTACGAAGCAAATCAGACCTAAGGTAAGGGAAATATCACAACCTTATTTTTTTCTGAGATTGTTTATACTTTGGAATTTACTGGGGTGTATTTTATCATCCACATCCATGTTTCCTAAATATGTAATATTTATATCCTTCTAAAATATTTTTTATCCAATTTTACCCTTCTTTGAGGTTTTAACAAAAGATATGAAAGTAATATTTTTTCGTTTTTCGTACGAGGTACTTTTTGACTTTTCTGAAAAAAAGTACGAGAAGAATGTTTTTTTAACTTATACGGCATGAATGGTTTGTTAAAACATTATTTACAAGAAGATTGCTTTACAAGTTTTAAAGTATATTTTTAATCAACTTCTTTTAGTTTAAAATTGTATGACATGTTAAGAAAGGAACAATGTTTTTGAAGTAGAAAGGATATTTTCCTCAAGAATGGAGTTCAAGTGTTTTATGAAAATTATTTTCCAACTAAGATAATATAGGGTTCTGTTTATATCCCTATTATTACATTGATTTGATTATGTTGTGATGGAATTATTTTTATGAATTCCTTTATCTTATATGAATTGTTTGATGATGTCACGATGTTTAAGATTCCCATTTTTATTATATGGGTTATGCAATGATGTATGATTTATGATTTTGTGGCACACATAAGAATGGTATCATTATGAGATGGGTGGGACCTATATCTCCCTCAAATTCATTGGGTAAAGATTTTATATCTCATGAGATATACATGGCTGGAACGGTAGGTTATACCGGTTCAATGAAACAGGACTGAAACGGGGAGTGAACTCGGTTCAGAAATGGACTTTGTCTACTAAGATAGTCTTGGCAATGAGTCTTGACTAATAAGAAATGATTCTCTATGATTATGTGTGTATGACACAAAGTTTCATGTTTTATGTTATGATTATTGGGATTACATTTTACTACTATCATTTATCCCATGTTATGATATTATGATCTCTTTTGCAGGTTAAGATTTCCAAAATGTTATGTTCTTATGAATATGATGTGACTGATTTTTCTTTTGTTTACCCTTACTCAGAATTTGAGCTCACCCTTTTATGTTTTCTTTTCCCCAGGATATAAAGAAATGTTTTAGGTAAGAAAAAAAGGGAACATCTTTATGGGAGATTTTGAAGATCATTCACCATGATTAGAAGATTACATTCCGAGTTTCCAAAGACACTAAACTATTACAGTCCTTGTGTGTGTGTTTTTGTTATCTAATAAGTATTCCGCAAAAGTAATGTAATTTCCTTGTACGTCAAGCTTCGAGTCTCTACAGTTTTCCTTTTTACTATTATACCATGTATATATATGTTCCCTTTCCCGTGTATGTTGTAACATCCCAGTTTTGAATTCCACCTAGAGGTGCTCCGAACCAAGTCGGTCACATGGCCTCAAGTGCATTTCCCCAAATAGCAGAAGCTGCCGACTATTAGCGAGGGCCTTTGGTGTGATTGTGGGGAAACTATAACCTCGTTGGAAGAGTACACATCAAATGTAAACAACCCATACAATAGCGGAAGTATTAAATATCCAACAATAGTAAACAGTGGAAGACTAAAACAATAAACAGCTATAGCACACATACATATATGAAATGATGCATGATACATATGTCTAGGAAATCAATCAAACAAGTCACAATGCTGGCAATACAATAGTGAAACCCAAAGATCAAAAGAAAGGTAAACAAATAAATTCCTCAGCATCACAAGCCTCGTCTTGGTCACATGCTCTCCTTCTTTAATGCAATCAAGTACCTGATGTTGAAGGGCGCTTTCCCTTGTCTATACCTGCAGCAATATAATCTGTTTGGACCCAAAAGCATGACCCAAAAAGGGTGTGAGACTAAATCCTAGTAGGCATCCACCCAATGATCTGTTCCTAATAGCCAGTGAGCATATGGTAGGTAATAGTATAGTAAGTAGTAAACAATGAACAATAAACAGGATGATACACACCGCAAACAATCCACATATCAACAAGTAGCAGTGAAGCAAACTGCTAACCACAAATAGGAATCCCTATGAAAAGTGGTCACAACCATCCCCTATGGTCAAATCCAAGAAGTACCAACAACCCTCTTAGTAGAACACCCAGCCTAACACCTCTAGTTTGGTCATACAAATTTATAATACTCTCTGAGGAAGCACGCTCAGTCAATTCCCCTTATAGTATATGGTAGTCAGAGACTCTCTGAGGAAGATCATGCGGTCTAGTCCCCATATAGCCGCATGGTCTAGTGACGCTATGAGGAATCTCACTCGGTCAATTCCTCTTATAGCCTTAGGTCTATCACAGACTCTCTGAGGAAGATATCTCGGTCAATTCCCCCTATAGCCTGGAGTGGTTTAAGGAAATTCCAACAAAACAAAGACTCTATGAGAATGCTCACTCGGTCTATCCACCTGTAGTCTATAATGCTCACCACTCTTTGAGGAATCTCACTCAGTTTATCATCATATAGTATATAATATCCAAGGCTCTCGGGGAAGCTCACTCAGTCTGTCCCCTATAGTCTATAATTTTCTAGACTCTCTGAGAAATCTCACTCGGTCTATCCCCTTATAGTCTATTGCATCAGGTTCTCACAGCCCCATACTGGTCAGTGCATAATAATTCTATAAGGCCAAATTAAACCAACAAGGATACTTAGTTAACCGGTCTATAGCATAACAAGCATTTCAGGAAACATAAATCCATCCTACGATCACAAGGCATGGAAAACGGGTATAACAGCCAAAGGATGAACAAGAACAAAATGCCGTAACAGAGCAATGCATGGGAAAAAAATAAAAGAATAGATATTATCCCGATACATAACAAAATTACCTCTATACTATCATACAAGAAAGGTAGTAAAAACAACTGGGGAAGAATAGTTAACACGCAATACCCTGTTCAAGGGTATTGGTAGAAATTGCACACAAAACTCAAGGACTTTGAACAGAAAGGCACAAACCACCTACCTTGATTCTAGGAGATTGATATACTTGAACCACAAGGCTTGAATCTCCTTAGAACTTCGTATATCTATGTAAACGCACAAAACGTTTGACCCACGATAACTTGCAAAAGAGGATGAATTAGAAAATGATTCTCTAGAAGAAGGAAGAGCTTATCGATGTGGTTCCAACACAATCGACAGAGGTCGATTATGATAAATGATGGAGGCTAGATGGATCGGAGGAGTTTCACGGCCATATAGGATGCTCTCGGTCAATGAAGCTAGAGAAGAAGACAGTTCTGGGGTTAAGACGCTACCCTGGTCCATTTAATGAAAAAAAGAAAGTACACTGCGGGTACTTTTGGAGTACACGACATGTATTAGGCTTTTATGTAATCCGCTTTAAGCAGCCTCCACACCACCCCTACATGGCTATGTGTGTGGTCCGGAGATGGCCAACACACGGCCTCACTTGGAAAGGGAGTACACGACATGTACTTAAAAAATTTCTAGAAACTCCTCTTTTCTACAAAACTCCCGAAAAAAGAAAAACTTACCTGGAAAATGGTCCATGTTCTTACAAACTTATCCCCTTAATGAAATTCTTCCACTAATTTCCCTAGATAGGCATATAAGAAGAAACATAAAAGAACTATGGCCACTGCGTTCATACATCAGCCTCCCTCTCCCAAATCTCATCTTATACTCGTCCGTGCTGCTATAGCCCCCGTACCAGAGGAACATACCAGCCATATAGAACATTCATACTATGATCAAAAATCTAGATAGGATGCTCTACAAAGGATGCATCCATTTCAAGTTTAACCTCCTTAGGTTAAAAGACATGAAATGGGTCTATAAAGAAACATCGAAGCTAAGAAACTTGGAAGAGGTCGGGCATAGCCCGTTACCTCTGAGGTAACTAAAACCGACAAGCAACTGGTCCAACTCTCTCCAACACCTCAAACGGCTTAGCGTACCATGATGAAAGATTTCCATGTCTTCGCATCCTCTTTTATCCCAACCTTGGTGTGACACAGAGGAAAACCTGATCCCAAACCTCGAACTCCAAAGGTCATCTCCGCTGATCATCATAAGACTTTTGTCAAGACTATATTGTATCCATCCTCTTCTGAATCAACTCTATCTTCTTTGAGGTCTTTTGAACAATAGGAGGTCCCAGCAAAGCTTCATCTCCCACATCCAGCCAGCATAAAGGTGATCGGCATGGCCTAACGTACAAAGCCTCGTATGGTTCCACCTAAATAGTCTCCTGAAAACTGTTGTCGTAGGCGAACTCCACAATTGTTATATGATTCTCCCAAGAACCTCCATAGTCTAGAATTCAAGACTTGAGAATATCCTCAAGCACCTAAATCATACACTCGTACTTTCCATCTGTCTGGGGATGGTAAGCTGTACACAAAAGTACTTGTGTACCCCACACCTTCCGAAGCCCCTACCAGAACCGAAAAGTAAATCATGCATCTCTGTCTAAAACAATTGAGTGTGGAAATATATATAAATGTGTAATATCTCTGTTGTAATACCTTCACAGCTCATCATCATTGACGGTCTCTGTTATTGGAATGAAGTGAGAAACCTCCGTAATCCTGTCGATGAAAACCCAAAAAACATCATTCCCTTGAGGAGACCTCAGAAAACCGTTCACGAAGTCCATTGCGACATCATTCCACTTCCAATCTGGAATGGGTAACTACTGAAAAAGACATGTGGGTCGCAGATGCTCTACATTCACTAGCTGACAATTGGAACACCTCATGAAAAAATCAGCAACATCTGTCCTCATATCTGGCCACCAATACAGGTGGTGTAGATCACGATACATCTTGGTGACACCAGGATGAACTGCCCAAACTGAGGATTGAAAATCCCACATTTTCTCCTCGCGTATGTTTGCTGTCACCCAAAAACGTCCCTGGAAACGCAAGATCTAATCCTTTCCCACTGTCCATCTAGGAAGAGGGTCCTCTCCTAACACACTCTCCTGCAAGACTAGGCCATCTGAGTCTGATAGCTACCTCATACGTACCAGATCAAGAAGAGAAGTGGAAACAGTTAAAGATGATAGAAATGTATGCCCCTGTCTGTAATTCACCTCAAAATTCATATCAGAGAACAGAGCCATAAGCTTCCACTCACTTCTAGCCTCTTGAACTACTTGAATCTGAGTCCTCCTCCTCAATGCGTTAGCCACTGCGTTGCCCTTCCCAGTTGTATAAACAAGCTCAATTTCAAAGGGCTGTAGATACTCAACCCACCTACGCTGTCTCAAATTCAGATCACGCAGAGTGAAGATGAACTTGAGAATATTTCTGTCAGTAAACACCAAAAATTTCTCTCCCAGAAGATAATATCTCCAACAGTGTAAAGCATGAACAACAGTTTCCAACTCCAGATCGTGTGTCAGGTAATTCCTCCTGCGTGACTTCAACTGCCAAGACCCGTATGCAACAACTCTATATCCCTGCCTAATCAGATCCCCCTGACTGATACCTAAAGCATCACAATACACCGTATAGCTATTTCTCGGCTCTGGACAGAATAATGTCGGTGATAATGTCAACCTCCCTTTCAACTCCCGAAATGATGATTCACAATAATCTGACCATATGAACGTTTCCCCTTGCTTGGTCAGACCTGTCAGAGGTGCTGCTAAGCATGAAAAGTCATGTATGAAGCGTCTATAGTATCCATCCAACCCTATGAAACTTATTACCTCAAAGAAATTCTTCAACTGCTCCCAGGAAACTACCACTCTTACTTTCTCTGGTTCTACTGATACTCCTATCTCTGAGATAACATGACCCATGGAGTGAATCTGATCCATCCAAATGTGGAATTTCGGGAGCTTAGCATATAACTAGTGCTCTCTCAGTGTACTAAAAATGAATCCAAGATGGGTTTCATGGTCATGTTGAGTGTGAGAGTACAACATGATTTCGTCCACGAAAACCACCATGAAGGAATCCCAGTATGGATGAAACACTCGGTTCATCAGTTCCATGAAAACAGCAGGCGCGTTTGTAAAAACTGAATGGCATAACCATGTAATCGTATAGACCAAACCTACTCTGGAAAGCTGTAATCGGGATATCAGATGGTCTAACGCACAACTGATGATAATAATATCTCAAGTCTATCTTTGAGAAAACATGGTCTCCTTGAAGCTGTTCAAAGAGATCATCGATCCTCAGTAAGATATATCAGTTCTTGACCGTCAACGGGTTTCGCTTCCTATAATCCACACCAAGCCTTAGGGCACCGTCTTCCTTCTTCGCGAATAGGTCAGGCGAACCCCAAGGAGAAGTACTGGGTCTGATGAAACCCTTTGCCTGAAACTCCTCCAAATCCTTCTTGAGCTCCTACAACTCAGGTGTAGCCATCCTATAAGGAGGAATGGACACTGGTGTCTTTCCTGGAATGAGATCAATAAAGAAGTATACATCACGCTTTGGAGGCAAACCATAAATGAACTCTGGAAATAAATCTCTGAAATGATCCACCACTAGAGGAAAGTCTAACTGCGAAGTCCCCTAGTCATCCTTATATAGACTAGAAATCTGGGCTGTAAATCTTTATAGCCCATGATTCTTGGGTCCTGCTTGACTCGCTTGGACATCCCACTCGCCTCTATGAAGAAAGGATCCACCCTATAGTGATACGAATCTCACTATATGACGATAGCAATCGACGACTATCTGGAAGGGTACTAACCAGTCCATTCCGAGAATGAAATCATAGCTCATCATCTCTAGAACATAGAGGTCCCTTATGAAGTGACACCCCACATCCTCAAGAGGGCACTCTCTGCACTAACGTACAATAACTGCTCTAGCCCTCAACGGTGTGTATAGAGTCAAATTATCGGCAGAAGAAAAGATGTAGAGCCCTAGAAATAGAGATAATGCAATGTGTAGCACCAGTATCGAAAAGCTATGAAAATATAACTGCGTCTAATAAGATCGTATCATGAACTGTAGAAGGGTCGGGATCCTTATTTAGATGGGTCTGCTCCACTACAACAGTTTGGCCTGTACCACGGCCCTGTGACCCTGGATGACCACTCTGAGTTGATTCACTTTTCTTTCGTTGTTGACATGGTGATTGGCCGCCACGGTCGTGACTTCCACCTTGGTCGGAATGTATAGAAAAACTCCAGTTCCCATATTGGTGATAAAATGGTGATCCATTCCCTGGATGTGGGGTCATAGAAGAAACCATACCACCAGCTTTAGGTGAGAAGACCTGACAAAAATGCGGATGATGGCCCATTTTTCCGCAAGATTGGCACTCCATCGGGTCTCTCTGGCACTAAGGCCAAGTATGCACACTCATCCCGCATTAGTAGCAAACTACCTGGATACGTGAAGATACATTCCGCCTACTCTGATCTCCTCGAGAAGACTCCCTATGACACTTCATTCTATCAGTAGAAGGAACATTGACTCTGGATGTCGAACCACCCCGACCCATTGCTCTAGAATGCCTCAGATTGTGCTCTATGACGAGTGCCAGGTGGATGGAAGATGATATCGAAGTCAACATGAAGATATTCATCTGCGAGCGGATGGCGTGCCTCAGACCATCCTCAAACGTTCGCACAAGGAACAACTCATCACCTGCTGGAACCAGCGTAAAACGCTGCACCTCGGTAAAGCGCGACAAGTGCCCCACAAGAGAAAGAGTACCATGTTCCAAACGAATAAACTCTCGGGCTCGATCAGCCCTCAAGGTCTCCGGGTAGAAGTAATCATATAACATGTGCTAAAACGCATTAGAAATCATACTATGTTGGCGTCCTGACTGTGAGATCACCTCCCACCACCTCTTGGTGGAGTCTTAGAGAATATAGGTAGCGAGATTCACCCTCTTCTCTAAAGGTATCCCCTGATGCTCGAAAATCATCAGTGTGGCCTCTAGACATGAATCTACAGCCTGAGGACCTCCATCCCCTGAGAAAGTAAGAGGATGTTGTTGCTGGAAAACCCACGTCAACTCTTCCATAGACGGGGCACGATGTGGCGCTCCCTGGAAGGTCTGCATCATCCTTAGAATGTCTTCCTATTCTGCGCATCGGTGCCTGCAATTGGTATAACTGCTGGTGCCAAGAATGGCACAACAGGAGGATCTGTATGAGGTCCCTGATCAGCTATATCTAGTGTCTGATCCCCATCTGGCAGCTAACATACAACTGGAGGACGTCTCGGTGGCATAACTCTGTAAGGTCAAATGCACACCTTAGATTAGGATTATCAAAGACTAAGAAAAAAAGAGAACAAGACAGAAATAAAAGAAAGAAATAGTCAAGATTTACAAAACCTGAATACATGGATTGAATAAAAACTACACAGTGTGTTATTTTAAACCATTCACATGGTCATGTACTTCTACCACAACTAGTATTGTAACACCCCAACAACACAACATGTTGTCCCCACACACAAAGTGTACTTGAACTCTATTTCCCTGTCTGAGTCTCCTTACATGGCTAACCCAAATGGACCTCTTAATACTAGACTATAAGGCGTGTTCACGAAGGACATAGTATTTACTAGATATGGTTTCAATGACCCATGTTGTTAGTTACGTGGCCGGCTACACAGCTCACTCTACTTGGAGTGCGCCCTAAGAACACGGCATGTACTTGGAGGTTTTCCCTGACCCGTGTTGTTTGTGACACGAATGAGTATTGAGGTTACATTGCATGACATGTGAAAACAGGACACATCATGTAAAGTCAAGATTCATCCATCCATGTCATTAGTCACACGGGTAGACACATGGTCACTACAACACGATTTGAACATATAGTACATGACATGTTCCTAATAATTTTTCACAAACCCATGTTTCTTCCCACACAGTCAGTGAAACCCTTTAAAAACTACACGGCGTGTATTTTTAAAGTACACGTCGTGTATTCTGGGTTTTTCTAGGTAGTAGCTCAGAAACTACTCTGAATCCCAGAAAACATAGAAAAAAGAGTTAAGGTGCCAAATTTCAATCTGTGAGGGCCCATAATTCCCGCGAATCAAAGGTGGGCATCTTATACATGTTATAACAAGGAAACCAGGAAATGATCCACCAAATTCTGGTCCATGAGGGCCAATAACACCTCAATGACCAGAGTTTGGCATCCATCTAAGCAATGTACTATAAAAACAAATTCTAAATCAAATAGCAGAGATTCTATCAAACCATCTATCACAACAGCATGAATAATCTACACAACGTCTATCACAAAAACATGCAATCGAAAATTCACCCTAGTTGGCATGGAAATAATTCATGACATCTGATTTCTATCATGTTCCTATATGATGCATGAGATGGAATACCCTCATCTCATTGAGTTGCGATAGAAATAGAACTGAAATTACAACAATGGTAACAACACAAAGCATGTGAATCACCCAACAGTGAAATCAAATCAATTGTAAAAGTGAAAACTTGTAAAACTGTAATAAAAGAGGTAGCATGGCTTTTCCCTATACATGGGTTAGCTACTCCTCAGAACAGCTTATTACCATGTACCTATTCCATCCTATCCCTAACTATAGGCTCTAAAAAGTAAGTCAAGAGAAAAGAATTCTTCTGATACCACTTTGTAACGTCCCAGTTCCGGAAGCCACCGAGAGGCGCTCTATACCCAGTTGGTCACATGGACTCAAGCGCATTTCCCCAAATGCCATAGGCTGCCGACTAGCAGTGAGGGACTTGGTTGTGATAGTGGATAAACTAAGCCCTTATTGGTAGATTACACAGTGGAATTAAACAACTCATACAATAGCGGAAGTAGTAAATATACAACAATAGTAATCAATGGAAGACTAAAACAATAAATAGCTAGAGCACACATACATATATGAAATGATGCATGATACATATGTCTAGGAAAGTAGCCAAACAAGTTACAATGTTGGCGATACAATAGTGTAAACCAAATTAAAAAAAGGTAAAAAGATAAACTCCTCTGCATCGCAAGCCTCAGCTTGGTCCCATGTTTTCCAACTCCAATGAAATCATGTACCTAATGTCGAAGGGCGCTTTCCCTTGTCTATACCTGTAGAAATATTATCTATTTGGGCCCAAAGGCATGACCGAAACAGGGTGTGAGACAAAATCACAATAGGAAACCACCCGGAGATCTGTTCCTAATAATAAGTGAGCATATGGCAGGTAATAGTATAGTAAGCAGTAAACCTACAGAGCTACTTGGCTTACCAGTCTACAACATGACATGCATGTTAAGAAACTACAGTCCATCCTACAGTCACAAGGCATGGAAAACGGGTATAACAACCAAAGGCTGAACGAGACCCAAATGTCATAATAGAGAAAGGCATGGGAAAAAATCCAAGCCTATCAATTATCCTCATACATAACCAAATTACCCCTACAAAATCATACAAGAAAGGGAGGAAGAATAATAGGGGAAAATAGTTAACACGCAATACCCCATTCAAGGGTATTAGTATAAATTGCACACAAAACTCAAGGACATTGAACAGAAAGGCACAAAACACCTACCTTGATGCTAGAAGATCAATATACTTGAACCACAAGGCTTTAATCTCCTTAGAACGTTGTAAATCTATGTAAACACACAAAATGTTCAACCCACAATAACTTTAAAGAAAGGAAGATTTAGAAAATCATGCTCTAGAAGAAAGAAGAGCTTACCAATGTCATTCCAACAGAATCAATGATAGTCGATTCGGAGAACTGATACAAGCTTGGGGGGCTCGGAGGAGTTTTGCGGTCGTATGGGATACTCTCGGTCAATGAAGCTGGAGAAGAAGACAGTTATGGGGTTAAGACGTGACCCTGGTCCATTTAATGAAAAAAAGAAAGAACACTCTGGGTACTTTTGGAGTACAAGACATGTACTAGGCTTTTTTGTAATCAGATTTAAGTAGCCTCCACACAACCCCTACATGGTCTTGTGTGTGGCCTGGACACGGCCAGCACACGGCCTCACTCGACAATGGAGTACACGATATGTAATTAAATAATTTCCAAAAACTCCTCTTTTCTCAAAAACTCCAGAAAAAAGAAAAACATACATGATAAAAGATCCGGGTTCTTAAAAACATCCCCCAAAAAGAAATTTTTCCTCGAATTTTTCTAGCGAGGTGTGTAAGAAGAAACACCAAACAGCTCTGGACACTGTGATCATACAATGGCCTCCCTTTCCCAAATCACATCATGTACTCGCCCGTGCTACCATAGCACTTGTACCATAGGAACATACCTACCATGGAGAACCTTCATACTGTGATCGAAAATCCAGTTAGGATGCTCTTCAAACGATGCCTCCATTTCAAGCTCAAACTCCTCCAGTTGAAAGTCATGAGATGGGACTGAAAAGTAACGTTAGAGCTGAGAAATATTGAAGGCGTCGTGCATAGCCCAGTTAACTCTAAGATAACTACAACCGATAGGAAACTAGTCCAACTCTCTCCAACACCTCAAACGGCCTAACATACCATGGTTAAAGCATACCCTATCTCTGAATCCTCTTTTGTACCAACCTTGGTGTGACACATAGGAAAACCTAATCCCAATCCTCGAACTCCAGAGGTCATCTCCGATGATCATCATAAGACTTCTGTCAAGACTCTGATGTATCCATCCTCTTTAGAAACAACTCTATCTATTTTGGGGACTCCTAAAAAAGATGAGGTACATGTAATGATGACTGTCCCGCCTCCATCCAGCTTAATGGTGATTGGTATGGCCTACCGTACAATTCCTCGTATGGTTCTATCTTAATAGTCGCCTGAAAACTGCTGTTGTAGGTGAACTCCACAAGAGGTATATTTTTCTCCCAACAACCTCCAATGTCTAGAATTCATGATTTGAGCATATACTGAAGAACCTGAATCTTCCGCTCATACTGGCCATCTGTCTGGGGATGGTAAGATGTACAATAAAGTACCTGTGTACCCCATGCCTTCCGAAGCCCCTTCCAGAACAGAGAAGTAAAGCGTGTATCTCTGTTTGAAACAATGGAGTGTGGATCTCCATATAGATATGAAATATCTCAGATGTAAAACCGTCCCAGCTCATAATCATTGAAAGTGTCCATGATCGGAAAGAAGTGAGAAACCTTCGTAAGCCTGTTGATGACAACACAAAAAACATCATTCCCTCGAGGAGACTTCAGAAAACTGTTCACGATGTCCATCACGACATCATTCCACTTCCACTCTGGATGGGTAACTGCTGCTAAAGACCTGTTGGTCGTAGATGCTACGCTTTCACCTTATGAAAAGTGGAACACCTCCAGAAAAAACAAGAAACATCTCTCTTCTTACCTGGCCACCAATTCTGGTGGAGTAGATCACGATACATCTAGGTGAAACCAGGATGAACTGCACAAAATGAGGAATGAAAATTACGCATTAGCTCCTCGTGTATGTCTACTGGAACCCAAAAGCATCCCTGTAAATGCAAGATCTCATCCTCACCCACTACCCATCCAGGAAGAGGGTCCTCTCCTGACACACTCTCCTACAGGACTAGGCCATCTGTGTCTGATAGCTGCCTCATTCGTACCTGATCAAGAAGAGTGGTGGTAACATCTACAGAAGATAGAAATGTCTTCCCCTGTCTTTCATGCACCTCCAAATGCATCTAAGAGAACAAAGCCATAAGCTTCCACTCACTGCTAGCCTCTTGAATTACTTGTATCGGAGTCCACCTACATAATGTGTCAGCCACTGCGTTGCCCTTCCCAGGTGTATAGGCAGGCTCAATGTCAAAGGACTAAAGATAATCAACCCACCTACACTGTCTCAGATTTAGATCACGTTGATTTAAGATGTACTTGAGACTCTTTTTGTTAGTAAACACCACAATGTTCTCTCCCAGAAGATAATGTCTCCAATAGAGTAAAGCATGAACAAAATTTGCCAACTCCAGATCATGTGTCGGGTAATTCCTCTCCTGTGGCCTCAACTGTAGAGACCCGTACCCAACGAATCCATATCCCTGCATAAGAACAACTCCTAGAACCATAATTGAAGAATCACAATACACAGTATATCTCTTGCCCGACTCTGGAAAGACTAGTATCAGTGCTGATGTCAACCTCTCATTCAACTCCCGAAAGGCTGATTCACTAGAATCTGACCATAAGAACTTTTCCACATGCTTGGTCAGACCTGCCAGTGGTGCTTCTAGGCCTGAAAAGTTTTGTATGAACCATCTTTAGTATCCAGCCAACCCTAAGAAACTTATTTCCTCAAAAACTGTCTTTAGTTGCTCCTAGGAAACTAAAACTATTACTTTCTCTGGGTCTATAGATACTTTTGTCTCTGAGATAACATGTCCCAAGAAGTGAATCTGATCCATCCAAAAGTGGCATTTCGAGAGAATATAATATAACTGATTCTCTCTCAGTGTACTCAAAATGATCTCAAGATGGGTTGCATGGTCATGTTGAGTGTGTGAGTATACTAATATTTTGTCCACGAAAACCACCAAGAAGGAATCCAATTATGGATGGAACACTCATTTCATTAGTTCCATGAAAACTGCAGGCTCGTTCATGAGACTGAATGACATAACCATATACTCATATAGACCACACCTAATCTGGAAAGAAATAAGAGGTATATCAGATGGTCTAAAACGCAATGGATGATAACCAGATCTCAAGTAAATCTTCGAGAACACTCGGGCTCCTTGAAGCTGATCAATGAGATCATCGAATCTCAACAAGGGATATCAGTTCATGACTGTCAACTGGTTTAGCTTCCTATAATCCACACAAAGCTTGAGGGCGTCGTCTTCCTTCTTTGCAAATAGGACTGGCGAACCCCAAGGAGAAGTACTGGGTTGGATGAAACCCTTTGCCTACAACTCCTCCAACTCTGTCTTGAGCTCCTTCAACTCAGGTGTATCCATCCTATAAGGAGGAATGGACACCGGTGCCACTCCTAGCACAAGATCAATCAAGAAGACTACCTCACGCTCTGGAGGAAACCCTGAAAAGTACTCTGGAAATACATCTATGAAACAATACACCACTGGAGGAAAGACTATCTGCGAAATCCCCTGGTCATCCAGATATAGACTAGTAATCTGGGCTGTAAATCATCCAAGCCCATGATGCTCGAGTCCATCTTGACTCAATTGGGCATCCCACTAGCCTCTATGAAGAAAGGATCCACCCTCTGGTTATACGAAACTCACCCTGCGGTGATAAAAATCAACGAATTCCTGGAAAGGCACTAACTAGTCCATTCCGAGAATGAAATCATAGCTTATCATCTCTAGGACATAGATGTCCCATACGAAGTGACACCCCGCATACTCAAGATGGAACTCTCTACCCTGACGTACTGTAAGTGCTCTAGCCCTCAACGGTGTGTCTAGAGTCAACGTATTGTCAAAAGAAAAGATGCAGAGCCGAAGGCTCTCTACAATAGAAAAATAGATAAAACTATGTGTACCACCAGTATCGAAAAGAGTTGAAGATAAAACTGAGGCTACTAAGATCGTACCTCGAACTGTAGAAGGGTCAGGATCCTGCTCTTGATGGGTCTACTCCACTATAATGGTTTTCCCTGTACAGCGGCCCTATGACCCTGCCTGACCACTCTACGGAGATCCACATTACTGTTGTTGGTAACCTGGTGACTAGAACCCACGGCCGTGACCTCCACCTCGGCCCGAACGGCTAGAAAAACTTTAGTTACCAGAATAGTGATAAACTGGGGATGCATCCTCTGGTTGCGGGGTCATATTATAACCCCTACCACCGTCTGTAGATGAGAAGATCTAACAAAAACATTGAAGATGGTGCATATTGACGCAATATCGGCACTCCATTGGGACTCTCTAGCACTAAGGGCAAGTATGCCTGGTCATCCCACATTGGTAGAATACCACCTAGCTACCCAAAGATACATTCCACCTACTCTGATCTCATCCAGCAGACTCCCTGTGGCGCTTCCTGCTATCAATAGGAGGAACACTATCTCTGGATGTTGAAGCACCCTGGCCCACTGCTCTAGAATGCCTCAGATTGAGCTATGTGACCGGCGCCAGGTTGAAGACAGATGATATCGTAGTCAACCTGAATATGTTCACCTGCGAGCGAATGTCGTACCTTAGACCATCCTTAAACTTTCTCACAAGGAACAACTCATCACCTGCTGGAACCGGCGTGAAACACTGCACCTTAGTAAAGAGAGGCAAGTACTCCATAACAGAAAGAGTACCCTGCTCGAGACTCATAAACTCTCGGGCTCGATCAGCCCTTAAGGTCTCTGGGTAGAAGTAATCATATAAGATTCGCTGAAACTCATCCCAAGTCATACTCTGTTGTTGTCCTGACTCTGAGTCACATCACAGCACCTCTTAGAGGATTATCGGAGCATATAGGTAGCAAGCTTCACCCTCTTCTCTAGAGTTATCCCTAGATTCTCAAAAATCGTCAGCGTGGCTTCTTGCCATGACTCTGCAGCCTGAGGTCCTCCATCCCCTGAGAAAGTAGGATGATGTTTTTGCTGGAAAACTCGCTTCAACTCTTCCATCGACGGGGCAGGAAGCGGCACTCCCTGGAAGGTCTGCATCATCCTCGTAATGTCATCCCTAAACTGTGCATCGGTGCCTGCAATTGGTATAATAGCTGGAGCCAAGGCTGGCACAACATGAGGATCTGTAGGAGGCCCCTGATCGGCCATATATGATGTCTGATCACCATCTGGTAGCTGAAGTAAAACCGGAGGACGTCTTAGTGGCATAACTCGGAAATGTCAAATGCAAACCTTAGATCAGGATTATCAAAGACTAAGAACACAAGAGTAAAATATGGAAACATAAGAAAGAAACATTCATGTTTTACAAAACACGAATACATGGAATGTATAAAAACTACATGTCTTGTTCTTTTAAGCCATTCACATGGGAATGTACTTCTTCCACAACTGGTTGTGTAACACCCTAATATCACGACGTGTTGTCCACAAACATGGCGTGTACATGAATTCTATTCCCCTGCACGAGTCTCCTTACATGGATAAACCACAAGGTCCTCTTAATACTAGACTAAAAGGTGTGTTCATGAAGCACATGACAATCAATAGATAAGTTTTCAATGACCCATGTTGTTAATTACATGGCCGGATACACAACTCACTCTACATGGCGTGCATCCTAAGAACACGACGTTTACATGAAGGTTTACCCCGACGCGTGTTGTTTGTGACACGACCGAGTACTAAGGGTACATGGCACGATGTGTGAAAATAGGACACGGTGTGTAAAGTAAAAGTTTCATCCATCTGTGTCGTTAGTCACACAGGTAGACACACGTTCACTAAAACACGATGTGTACTTACCATACACTGTGTGTTCTTGATGAGTTTTCAAATCCCCATGTTTCTTCCCACATAGTTAGTGAAAAGGTTTAAAAACTACACGGCGTGTATTAAAAAAGTACATGCCATGTATTCTAGGTTTTTCTAAGCAGTAGCTCAGAAACTGCTCTAAAGCCCAGAAAACACAGAAAACAAGAGTTAAGGTGCCAAATTCCGATCTGTGAGGTCCCATACTCCCAGCGAATCAATGTTTGGCATCTTATACCTGTTATAACAAGGCATCCAAGCAATGATCCACCAAATTATGGTCCATGGGGGCCCATAACACCTCAATAACCAAATTTTTTCGTCCATCTATGAAAAGTTCTATAAAAACTAATTCTCTATCAAATAGCAGAGATTCTATCGAAGCGGCTATCACAACATCATGAATAATCTACACAACGTCTATCACAAAAACATGCAATCTCAAATTCACCCTAGTTGGCATGACAAGAATGCATGGAATATGAATTCTAGAAAGTTCTTATATGTTTCATGAGATGACATATCCTCATCTCATCGAGTTATGATAGAAATATAACTGAGATAACAACAATGGTAACAACAAAAAGCATGTGAATCACCCAACAGTGATGTCAAATCAATTGTAAAAGTGAAAACTAGTAAAACTGTAATTAACAATGTAGTATGGATTTTCCCTATACACGAGTTAGCTACTCCTGAGCACAACTTATTACCAAGTACCTATTCCATCATATCCCTGACTATAGGCTCCAATCAGTAAGTCATGAGAAAATAATTCATCTGGTACCACCTTGTAACGTCCCGGTTCTAGAAGCCACCGAGAGGCGCTCCATACCCGTTTGGTCACATGGCTTCAAGCACATTTCCCCAAACACCAGTGGCTACTGACTAGCAGCGAGGGCATTGGGTGTGATAGTGGAGAAAATATTCCCTTATTGGAAAAATACACAACAGATGTAAACAACTCATTCAATATAGGAAGTAGTAAATATCCAACAACAGTAAAAAATGGATGACTAAAATAATAAACAACTAGAGCACACATACATATATGAAATGATGCATGATAAATATGTCTCTGAATGAAGACAAACAAGTAACAATGCCGGTGATACAATAGTTAAAACCAAAGTACAAAAAAGGTAAAAATATAAACTCCTTAGCATCGTATGCCTCAGCAAGGTCCCCTGATCTCCAACTCCGATGCAATCATGTACCTGATGTCAAAGGGTGCATGCCCTTGTCTATACCTATAGCAATATTATCTGTTTGGGCCCAAAATCATGACCCAAAAAGGGTGTGAGACTAAATCACAATAGGCAACCACCGGAGATATGTGCCTAACAGTCAGTAAGAATATGGAAGGTAATAGTATAGTAAGCAGTAAATAATGAATAGTAAAAAGGATTATACACACAGTAAACAATCCACAGGTCAACAAGTAGTAGTGAAGAAAACTTCTAACCACAAAAAGGAAACCCTCTGAGAATTACTCAAATCCATCATCTATGGTCCTATTCAAGAAGTACCAACAACCCTCTGGGCAGTACACTCTTCCTAACCCCTATGGTTTGGTTATATGAAATTATAAGACTTTCTGAGGAAGCAAGTTCAGTCAATTGTCCTTATAGTCTAAGGTAGTCAGGGACTCTTTGAGAATGATCATGTGGTCTAGTCCACTTATATCCCTAATGTCTAGAGACTCTCTGAGGAAGCTCACTCAGCCAATTCCTCCTACAGCCTCAGGTCTACCATAGACTCTCTGAGGATGCTCACTCGGTCAATTCCTCCTATATCCTGGAGTTGTTTAAGGAAATTCAAACAAAACAATGTCTCTCTGAGGAAGCTCACTCGGTCTATCCTCTTGTAGACTATAATATCCATGACTCTCTAGGAAGATCACTCGGACTATCCTCTATATTCTATAATGTCCAAGACTCTCTGAGGAAGCTCACTTGGTCTATCTTCTTACAGTCTATAGCACTGGGTTCTCACAAACCCCATGTCGGTCAGTGCATAATAATTCTATAAGGACAATGTAAACCTATATAGATACTTGGATACCTAGGATATAGTATAACAATCATGTCAATAAATAGCACTCCATCCTATGGTCAGTAGGCATGGAAAACTGGTATAACAGCCAATGGATGAACAAGAAAAAAATGTTATAATAGATAAAGTAGTAGAAAAAACATCCAAGAATATCAATTATCCTCCTACATAATCAAATTACCTCTACACAAGCATAAAATCAAGTCAGGAAAAACAAAAGGGGAAAAACAGTAAACAGACAATACCCTGTTCCGAGGTATTGGTGGAAATTGCACACAAAACACACGGACATTGAACAGAAAGGCACAAACAACCTACCTTGATGCTAATAGATCGATATAATTGAACCACCAAGCTTAAATATCCATAGAACTTCTTTGATCTATGAAAATACACAAAACGTTCAACCCACGATAACTTGAAAAAGAGGAAGAATTGGAAAACAAAGCTCTAGAAGAAGGAAGAGATTATCTTTGTGGTTCCAAGGTAATCAACGACGGTTGATTCGGAGAACTGATGGAGTCTCGGGGGATCGGAGGAGTTCTGCAGCCGTACGGGATGCTCTCAGTCGAAGAAGCTGGAGAAGAAGACAGTTACTAGGGTTAAGATGTGACCCTGATCTGTTTAATGGAAAAAAGTACAAGACATGTACTTTTGGAGTACACTATGAGTACTAGGCTATTATATACATCACTTTAAGGGGCCTCCACACCACCCCTACATGGCAGTGTGTGTGGCCCTGACACGAACAGTACATGGCCTCGCTCGACAAGGTAGTAAAAGGCGTGTACTCATAAAGTACACGGTGTGTACATCAAAAATTTCCAAAAACTCATCTTTTCTCAAAAACTCCAGAAAAAATTAAAAGCATACCTGAAAAGAGTTTTTGGGTTCTTACACATACTTCATAAACATGTGACTTATGAAAAAGTAGGTGGTATGGAATGATTTTCTATTTATGAGCACCGAAAGTGTTTCTATTATTAATGACTTGTCACTATGAACTTATTATATAAAAACACTTCTTAATTTATATATAATTATCATGACTGGGTTAGAAATCAGTAGCACTGGCCTACTAAGATTTATGTTGCACACCCTTATTAGGTATCCCTTGCATTGGGAAACCTGAGAACTCCTACATGCTTGGAGGTCTTTGGATTCATTTCTTGTAATGTGCTTCTTTTCATTTATATGGGTGTTAGGAGTATACTATCGATATGATTCATGAGATTCTTGTGGAGCTAGACATTGGGCATTTGTGCTTTTATTATATTGTATTGGTATTCATTCTTCTTGTTGCATTCACTTGTAGCATCATCCTTCATACATACAATGTTATAAATTACTATTAATCACATTAAATTATGTGATTATAATATTTTTCATCTATTGTATTTCCATTTATTTATTACTAAATCCATTTTTTGACTGTTATATGTTCCATTATACCACTATGCTACTCTAATCTATCAGGGAATAGTCTCCCCACAAACCCACACAAGGCCCTCGATGCTAGTCGACAACCTCTAGCGTTTAAGGAGATGTGATTTAGGTAATGTGCATTACCAGTACAATATCATTTTTGTGCTCAATTGGGTCAGTATGTAACATATATACTATAATTTGTTGGAAAAACTAAATACTCACTTGTGGCTGTTGAACACAAGTGAAGAGAGTTATATATTATTTGGTGTGTTTTTTTCCTTCTTTTTAAATATATCCTACATACACTTTATTGTTATGGATGTAATACATAAACACATTTGTGTTTTCCTACTGAGTTCACAGTAATAGACCTCATGAGCCCCTCGAGACATGTTTAGACATTAATTTTTTGACACCAAGTGAGGGGATTGGGTATTGGAGATGTACCTTAGTGATAAAAATGTACCACTTTTTCATGGGACGGATGAAAATAGACTAAGAAGTTCGTCTACATCAGGATATACCTTCTTTTGTTTTTATATATTTATGTACTTGTATAGTAATCCATGGGAAAACATTTTTATTTAATTTTTATGACTTGACATCTTATGTATTTACATGAATAAGGTATTATGACCATATTATTATTATTATTTATGCTTATTTTGGTTATAATTATGTTGAGATTATTATTTTTCATAGGTTTTTATGGCAGATATTTTTTCTATTATATACATATGAACCATTATTATTATCATCACCAAATATTTTCGTCTCCCAACTATCACATAATTAGGACCTCACTGCCAGTCGATAGCCTTTGTCTTACAGGGGTGTGTGCCCAAGGATTAGTAGACAACCAACTCGGAGCAGAGGTAAATTTGAAAATTGGTTCGGGTTCTAAAAATGCTATTAGATGAGTTTATTTTCCTTTTTGTATTATTGTTTGGGATATGATAGACTGAATACAATGATACAACTTGAATTGGGTAATGATATTGGGTTTGGATGCTTGCAACCCCATGAACAAAGGAAATACCAGGTTTCTAGGTGTGTGAAATTAATGTTATTAATTTTTCATATATTGTAGATTGATTTCAACCTCAGGTAGAAAACATGGGTGTAATATTTAATGGATTATATGGTTTTGAATCATGGCCTGGTATGAATAGCGAGCATTGTTTCTAAATTATGATGGCACATAGGATCATATGATGTTTTTTTGTTCTCAATTTGGAACCATGAATTTTCTAACTGGTGTTGGGATGGTTAATGTGTCAATAATTAAGCTTTTCAACATTTTAATATTTACCATTTTTGGTGGATTTCGACTCTATCAACCCATATATGTGGTTCTTGATGATATCATTATCTGATACAATGAATATATAGTATGTATGGTCCTAACTCAGTATAGGGTGGTCATGGATAATTAAGGGGGGTGAGTTGTTTACAGTGTCCATTAAGAATCTAAACAGTGTTTTCCTAATTATAAATTTTTTTTATTCTACTCTACTACCTTGTATTGATGATATCATATATGGGTGATATGTGATACCTAATTATATAATGACTTAGCAAGGGTCCATGAGGATATATGATATATGAAACTCGAATCTATTGTGCGTTGGTAATCGGCTATGAGGAAGAATTTCATGTGACGTGGGAGCGGTAGGAGAGTTTAAGGGTGGTTCGATTCTCATTATATTATATATTTTACATTTTATAATATATATAAATTGTATTATTGGTTTTTGACCATGAGATGATACTCTCATGCCCTAATTTCCAGCAGTTGTTCTTTGAGGCGTACTACCCCTTTTTATTTCACGTAGTTCAGATTCCAGAGCTTTGGGAGCCATATAAAGGAGGGATAACGGTGGTCGAGTATGCAACAATGTTCAAAAACATTAGTTAGGAAAAACGTGATGTGATTAGAGATGTCTAATTACAAGCACATAAGTTTATGAAGAGACTCCACATATATATATATATATTCCAAGTTGGTTCCCATGTGAATTGACACCAATATCTGAATGCTATAGTGGGAACTAGTTTCTTGAAAGAGAGTGGCCATGAAGTTAGAGCTAGTAGTGGGATCCATAGATCTAAGTAATTTTTAGCAGCTAGTTGTTTTCGTTAACTTGATCTCGGTATAGGAGATCCTATTATGATCAAAATTAAATGTGTGGTCACGCAGTATAGTGACCACGCAGACCCCCAGGAATTCTCAAAGAGGGGAAATGTTTTTCTTGTAATGTGCATGGTCACAAGGATCATGACTACCTGACCATATACACTGAGGAGAACAAGAAGATGGCTGAAAAATATCCATGGTAGTGGAAGCACAATAATCAGGGAACTATTGGGACAGGGTGGGTGGTTCCTAGGGAGGAAAATCTAACAGAGGAATAAGAGGATCTATGGGTAGTGGAAGATGTCGTGAGATCCTTCAACCACCACCACTAGGTGGCCCATGTCAGGCTCAGAAAGCTAATAGCTAGGGCTGCAAATAGCCACAGTCTTTGGAGGCTTATGACCTTGCAACACACATGATGATCAGAGGTATGGACACTTTAATTCTACTCATTCTTCAATATTATAAAACAATTACCAGTTATTCTTTAATACATATAGTCATGGTTAAAATAAAACTACAAAATATGCATTTAAAAGTGCTAGAATAGTCCTTTATCAGTGCTAGAAAATCACTGACTACATTATTTTGGTTAAAATTTATAGTATTTTATCATTGATAATAATGTGATGATAAAGGGTTTATTTATCAGCACAAAAAAAAGTTTTGAAAACCATAATTTTATCATCACATTTAAAATCACAAAAAATATACCATTTATCAGTTCTTTTATTCAGTGTGGTTAAGATATAATTTACCAATGATTTTAGAAACACAGCTAAAGATTAATTTTTCAGCGCTTTAAAAAAGTGAGGATAATGGCTTTATATATAAGAACATTTATTATCGATGATAAAGTCTATCTTTATAATCTCAATTAGTATCACTGATTAAGGTCAAAAATGCAGTGTGATGCTACAACACATTGTAGAACTAGAAACTGGTGCAATTTCCTATAATAAAACAATACATCACTATAAATAGTAATACTACCAAAATACTGAATAGAAATGGAATAAAAATTTTGACATAAATACAAGAAAAAAACACTATTATAAAATATGTTAGTTGTTTTTTTCTAAAATGAATGTAAAATTCGATTAAAAAGACGCACATTGAGTCAGACGGGTCACACAATGAGTCCAATTGAGGTGTGAGTAATTCTTATACTTCACAACTGACTTATGGATCTTTTTTCAAAAGTAAAAAAATAATCCTAGTTCATTTTCATAGTTTTCAGTATGTCATTTTTGAAAAAAAACATGTACATGGAGTCATACTTGTCACATCGTGTGTTTGATTGAGTTGTGGCCGATTCATATACATCACAAATGAATTATAGATCATCGAACTAAAATACCAAAGCAATCTGAATGTGATAACCATGGACCTTTTTTGAATAGTTAATTATGTTTCTTACGAAAAGGGGATACACCAAAAAAATATCTCAAACTGATTACGAACCTGCACACAAGGCACAAAGGGTGATTTCCACAAAAATAAACATCATTAAATATGAATGATAGACATAGGGGAACTAATTCATGATAGGATTTCCATTTAAATGTCCACATTTAGAAAAAAACAATTTTAACAATGAAATATAAACTTACAACAACCACAAAAGAAAAATGGGGAATATCTGAAGTTCTTCACCCCAACATGATATACCACAACTAAGCCAATGTGTTGAATTATTATTTCACAAAAACTCATCAAAAATGATTCATTCAAAAACTTCTCAAAATAGATATCCATAAATAATAGGAAATTATTCTATATCCCTTGATAAAGACCCCAATGAATTGATAATCATTAAACATATCATACGACACCACCTCCAAAGAGAAGGAAACTATCTATTGGAAGTGTTCATCATAAGCCTTCACCGTCTGCTGACATTTATGTAAACTCATGATCCCTCCTTCATTATTCGTCTTCACCTCCAATGATATAAACCATTGGACAATGACTAACTTAAAAACATTCCATGTCATCTCCACATGATGATTTGGAGGGCAAAATAACTCTCTTTTTTCCCAAGATGGACCCCTAGAAGAACAAGAACCATATGATCTCTAACAGCTTTAGGAGTTTCCAACACTATAAAGATATTATCAACTTTGTAAAGAAACTTCACTCCCTCTAAAAAACATAGATTTCCATAGAATATGGGCATCAACTAAGGAGAACATCAAACCGAGAGAGATCCACAAGAAACATCAAGGACTTTTTGGGGCGATATATTCTGAATAACACAAAAATCATAAAATCAGTTTCAAAATAAATTCCTCACATACCCACACATATGAAAATGCACATAAGGAATACTTAGGGTAACACATACCACTTTATCACCAAAAAAATTATTTATCAAACTTTAAATCCAAAAAATATTCATTTAAAACTTGTTTTTTCTAATATGTGACCATAATAAGGAAATCCATTTAATTTTCAAAATATTTTTCATTTTAAAATCTTACTCATATCAATTGAGACCAAAACAAGAAAAAATTTACATGTAAGCACCAGAATGTATAATTAGTAGTCATTCATAACCAGAGGACTTGGCAGTGGGCCATAGATTACTAATCCTTTTATTTTAATATAATTAAAAAGATCATCAACCCGAAAAAATAATCAAATGTCAAAAGTTCAACCATATACATAATACTAGGTCATCGGGTTCTTATTTGTGAAAAATCTGTCCCTACATATAGTATCCTATGAACAAGTATCTAGTTTCATTTCATTTGGTACTTAGTTCCTACCACATAAGGGAACCACTATCTCTTCACCACTCTCTTTTATTAAATCTTATAACCCATCTTTTAAAATCCCTTCAAAACAAAATAAACCCAAAATTAGACAACGCTGCTAACAAAAATATGGATTACATGGTTAGATCAGATGGATCTTTTAAAACCTCCACAACCTCAACCATTTCAAACTCAATAAGATTCAACTATATTCTTGAGGGAATAGATTCAACCATTGGGTTTTCATATGTGTAAGGCCAACTATTAAAAAATTCTATATTTTTCCAGGAATTTCAAAAAGGTTTTTGTATTTTGAGGTTAATTTTCTCTTATTTCTAATCTATAATTGGACCAACCTCACAAAAATAAAAATAAACCCATGATCATTAAAATTATATCACCTCTAATGGTTTCTATTTTATATTGGTTGAATTGGAGAAGTTTTACAATGTTTTTGAATTAACATCTCCTGATCTTTTATTTCATGGACAAGACTAGGGATATTTATAGGATATTCTTCTATTTTATCCAACATAATGAAGAGTAAATATCTGTTTAATATAATTAGACATACAGTTCTATATGGATAAGTGATTGATAACTATTGTTATATGATAATTCCACCAGGTAATGTTAATCATTATAGGAGACACTGATGTTATGAATTAAGGGTCAGAATAATATACTCTAATATCAATATAGTTTGATTAGAATGGTTGTTAGTGTATCGAATATTTGAATAATATAATTTCACCCATAACCTCACTAAAAATTAATTTCCTTGCTATAACAAAGATAAAAACATCATATCCCTACTAGATACAGCATTAAATTAGACACTGGGAATCATTATTATCTCTTTGACATAAAATTAATCGAGTTCATCAACCGAGGAAGACTTCTCAAACTGTAAAATGTATTTCATCTTACTAAGGTTATCCTCTATAACCCACACTAAATATTTATATTTAATTGATCTTGAGTAATATTTCAATAAATCCATCGTGATTTCATTTAATTTCCTAATTGGAAAAGAATGTATTGAGAGTACTTATTAGTTTTGGGTATTTTTCCTTCCCTGGATAATAGATAAACAATTTCATGTTGAATGATATGATTCTTTTCAACATTTCAAACCAAAAATATTGGGGACTAATATCATCATACAACAATTCGATACTTACATGAACTTAGAGGAGTCGTGTTGGACATTGTGAAGAGATGATGTGTAGGGTACTTTATGGTTAAGAACAATGGAAAAACACAAAATGTGGAACCCAAAAGAATAATAATGACTGTGGAAAAGTATATAATAGAATACTTTGGATTGTAGACGTAATTCGTTTTAGGTAAGTTATAAGTTTCATGTCGGAAACAGAGGTGTTCTATGAGATCCTGAAAATCTTGATTAACAGAGTACATGTTATGGTTCTTTTAAATAGATCAGAAAGACTATTTACAATGCTTTTAGAAAAGTGCAGATAAATATCCATTTTATCAATGATAAATTGATAAGTGATGTTAAAAGGTACATTTATGAGCACTAAAATTATAGCAATGATAAAGGATTTACATAAATAAATTTATTATAATTATAATATTATAAAATATATGTATAATTACTTTCTTATTATTATATAAATAAATTTTTAAAAAATAAAAAAATATTTATTTATAATAATTATAAGTATATATATTTATAAATATATTAGTTTTCCATTTATAAATATACTTATTGATATATATTTATTTATAATTATATTTTTACCATTTTTGTGGACATATATCCTTAAATACATGCATTTAAAAAATTATTGAAATTGAATAATTCAAAATGAGTACACTTTCTAAATATTGAAAAAATGTAAATGATTATTTAATTAAATATAAATTATTAAAAAAATATCGACCTATATAAATATATATATTGAATTAAAGACGAATACATATTGAAAATACTATAACATAGTTAATAAATGTATATAAATTAATAATATAAAATGATCAAATTCAAAATTAAAAATATTAAAAATAATAAAAATGAACACACTAATTGAAATAGTATAAAAAATAAATAACTAATATTGTTCGATTAAAAAAATAATATATTAAATGTATTGTACTATAATGAAATTCTAAAATATACTAAAAATATAAAAAATTACATAAATATTATGTGTATGTGTTTCTATATTTTACGTAAATATATTTTCTAGTATGTATATATATATATATATATATATGTAATCAATGTATCACATGACATTTTATATATGTTAAATTGAATAATCAAACAACATTAAAAATGAATAAGATATTAATATTTTTTTAAATAATATTTCTTTCTTTTTATATATACTTATGTTTAATATATATTATTTATTACTATTTATATTGAACATATATATATATAATGTACTTATTCATTTTTATTAACAATTTTTTCTTTAATAAATTATTAAATATTTTTGTAATTTATTCATTATTAATTTTTTTAATTATATTTTCATTTATATGTCTATATATAATATATTCTATTTTTAATTATTTATAATATATATATATATATACATTAATTTTATTAATTTTTATCAATAATTATTTAATTAATAAAATGTTTAATATTTTTCATAATTTACTAATTTCAAATTTTTATTTGTCAAATTATTTAATTTTATTCATTATATATATATATATTGAATATATAATATTTATTAATTTTTGTAAATTTATATATAAATTAATTCATTTTATTCATTTTTAACAATAATTATATAATTAATGAAATTATTCATTTTTTTAAAAAATTGTTTCTAATTATTTTCATTTTATTGTGGATCCTTTTCAGCACTAATAAAGTGCTCCGAATGGATAACATTTAATACTGCTTTATTTCTAGTGCATGTAAAGGGTACTGTTTATCAGTGTTAGAAATAAATCACAGATAAAGGGTAACCTTAACGAGCGCTTATTTTAGAATAGATAAAGATTGACTTTTTGGGCACATTTTTCTAGTGCTGATAAATATTGACACTATTAAAAGTGCATTTTTCAGTATAGGAGTGTTGGACCTCCATGTTGTGGTGCAAGCCTATAAATGTTATCTTCAGGTTCCTACATGGGATGCTTCCTCTGTATATTTTATCGGCCGATAGTGCAAGCTATCTCTTGTTAGAGAGAGGTTTAAAAGGGAGCTTTTATTCATCACAATGTAACCCTATGATGAAATCTTGGGTATGGATTGGTTTTAAAAAGTCTAATCTCAGATTGAATGTCACCACACAAAAGTAATATGCATATGCACTGGTGGGACAAGATTCATGTTTATGGGAGATGGAGATATCATGGCCTAATGGGTGGGTTTTTTGAGTATGAGGTTGCATCCCATCACCCATCAAATTGTGTATATAACCCTCGTGGAAGAAGGAACTTTAACTATTTGGATTCTTTCAGTTGTGTAGCATTATATGAACATCTTCCCAAAGAATGTTTTGAGCCTACCTTTATTTAGTTTTCTATCTATTTCATATTGGGAACACTATAATATATTATGTGTCATATCAGATGGCCCTTATCGATCTCTAGGAGTTATAGTTTTAATTGGTAAACCTTCGAGAGAAGGGTTTCATTGGGCCCAGGGTGTACCACTGGAAAACACCAATGTTTTTTCATGAAAATGATATAAAAAAGCATATTTATTTCCATGGATTATTTTCCCATTAACCCGGAGCTGTATAAGAACAAGTACCGTGTGTCGAGGATAGAAGAACTCTTTGACCAATTGCCTGTAATGAAATGGTTTTTAAAGATCGATCTCTTGCTCGGCTATAACGAGTTGAGGGTTTTCAAGGCTCAAATTTCAATGTCAGCATTTTTATGTTGCAATGGAAACTATGTCTTCCTAGTAATGTACATTTTGTGTGATAAATGTCCCCACCGTGTTTATGGATTTAATGAACCAGATATTCCAGGCATACATGGGCATCTTTTTTTACATCTTCATTGGAAAAATACTCATCTAATCTTCATCAAAGGATGAACTTGCAAAGCACTTGAGGATGGTTTTATAGTTTCTTTTAAAGCACTATCATTATGGAAAAAACATGAAGTGAAAGTTCTAGATTCACAAGGTTAACTTCATGGTGAATATAATTTCATGAATTATTTTATCCATAGACCCAATTAAGACTAGTGTAGTTATTTCTTAAGAGCCACCCTATAGTGTGTCATAACGTGTGAAGCATCCATGGAATGTTGGGGTACTTGATGAGGTTTGTGGAATGCAGCTTGAAGATTATAGCCTCTTTGACCATCCTAATGTAGAAAGTGCGGTTGTTTACCTAGAATGGTCAGTTCTAGATAGAATTTTAGGAGTTAAGGTCGTGGCTGAAAAGATCTCTAAGGTTGAGACTACTGTAGGAGGGTGTGGAATGAATAGTGTATTGAGATTCCATAGGAATCGGGCTCGGATATGATTTGATGTATAAATCAATAAGATATCACATACAAAATGATGAAGTTTAAAGGACATGATCAAAAATCTAAAACTAATGACCTAGTGTTATAAGTTTTTGTATTCATCCTAATGATTTAAAGGAACAATCTTCAGGGAGAGTAATTTTTGGTTTACTCAGACCATAAGAGTCTCTGGTACGTATTCACATAGAGAGACTTGAGAATGATATATTGTCACTAGTTATAGTTTCTATAGGACTATGACTACATGATAGTCAATACCCCACGATGGGGAAACATAGCTTCATATTCCCTTGGCAGTAAGTCCCAATATCTTCTGCTGTTAGAGTCCTCTAAAAAGATTTATTACTTTCACATGAACAAGTTAGAGCTAGAGGTTGATGCTTTCCATTAGTAAATGGTGTTGAATCCTCCACTTATTAAGTATGTGAGAGAGTCCCAGTTGGGAGACATCGACTGTGATGTTTTGGGTTACTATATACCCATAAGGTATTCAAAATATGCATAATATGAAGGTAAGAATCTTGTATTTTATGGCGATCGATGATGATTCCATTTATGATGTGGGATGAGATGAGATTATATTTCTACACTTCTCTCCCAGTTGTACATCCTAGTGTGGTGATGATGTATGAGGACCTTCGTTGGATGATTTGGGGTTATAGAATGGGATAGATCATTTCTAAGTTCAACTCTTGGTTTCTCACCTATCAGCTACGGAATGTAGTGCACCGGGTTTAGTAGGTTTCTTTTCGAGGACCTTGAGATCCCGAATTAAATAGGGTATTACATATCAAGGGAATTTGTGATAGGTATTCTATGAACAATGAAGGTCTATTACTCCATCTAGGTGATAGTTTACTCACTCACAAAGTTGGAACAACTTCTTACTCTCAAGGAGTGGATTTCAGTGGCTATTTATGGGTTTTTGTATGTATGGTATATTTATCATTACCATGTGTTTTCCTCGATGATTGTCACTAATCTTGATGTTTTCTTTGCATCCCAATTTCATAGAGGCCATAAAGAGTAATTCAGATCCCACATGTGGATGATTATAACATTTCACCCTGAAACTGGATTGTAGACCAAGAATACTATCAAGGATTCAGAGGTTATGTGGAAATCGTACATGTTATGCTTCCTTAGAGTCTTGGAGGATCACTTTATTTTTTCATTGATTTTTTATAACAATATATAGCACTGTATTATTGGTATGATACTTTTTGGGGACATATATGTGAAATCATGTTTTCCACCCTTGTGTTGGATAGAGATCAGTGTGGAATCTATTATGGGCCCGTAGATGGTGTAATCGATGATGGATAAGGTCTAGGACATCCTTGAGCAGTTGAGGATGTTCTAGAGCATGTAGAAATTGTACACAGTTGACCATCGTAGGCCATTGGAGTTGGACTTGAGATACCACATTTTTTGGAGAGTCTCTCCATGATGAGGATTATGGAGGTTCTGTCAAAGAAGAAATCTATCCTTCAGGTTCATTGGGTTGTTCGATATCATGCAAAGGGTTGGTGGGGTTACTTAACACCTCTCACTACCCCAGAGCATAGCAGGTTCTCAATGTCTTCTATAAGTCACATTTGAAGAGATAATTTCCTAACCCCATGCATTTTATCAACTAGGGTGAGGTGTACATAGAGGATTTATCTACATTCCTATAGAACCTAGTGGAGTTTAAAGATCTATAGGATTAGACCCTTTGAAGACAGAAAATACAATTGGTTTGAGGGTTCTAGTAGCATGGGAACAGGTAGGTGAGTTCCTGGGAGTGGGAGAGCTAGATACGGGCTTAGTATACAAATTTTTTTGTATACTTTTTCTTTTTATGGATCAAAATATTGAAGGAGGTAAGGATTTAGAGACATTATTTTCTTTTAAAACATTGTAATATTTTTACATTTAGTGAAAGAGTCAGTAGTTGAGAAGGCAAGTGATTCCAAGGCCCGGTTTTCCAATAATTAATTTTATAATTATATTAATTATAATTTATATTACATGATCACAATTTTTTAAATAAACTTTTTTAACTTTAAAGAGAATATATGATAAAAAATCATATTATGCAGTTGATTCTAAAACTCATTATTTACAAAAGGCATGACAAAAATGGGTTGGCATCAGGCATTCGGATATATCTCCCATTAGAGGTACATTTAGTTGGTAAATTATTTATTTAAATTACTTTATATTTTTTTTAAACATAACAATTTTACTATAAATATATCATTATGATGAACTTCATAGGGTTAGCCTCATAACCGAGGAACCGTTGAGATATTTTTCTTCATCTCCTTTAGTTTTTGGATAACATCAGACAATAAAAAATCTCTAAATCTAAGGAGATCAAGATACAAAGAATGTATAATAATATTTCATTAATTTTTGTGAGGGTTACTAACTGATGAATGATCAGATCTATAAATAGGAATCTTCAATTTTGGGACTATTACCATTTAGATTAAATTAATTGAGCAAACCAATCCCCTCCATTGATCTATGCCAATTATGCCTTTGAATGTTCCTATGTACTAATTAAATTGATTATTTATTGGTTTTATAAATCTCTTTATTTTCTTTCTTGATCATTGGCCTAAATGATTGGAAATGATCAATAAACCTATATCATTATTCCTGGGAACGTTTTGAAACATTTTTTCACCGATTAGACTCTGCTATCCAAGTTTGACTTTGTGAGGTTGTACCAATCCTAATCCGACTCACAGAATCATGATGAAACCTTGTATGTTGTATGGATCGATGGATCAATTATTGATCTCGGTTAATTTTTTGGGAATTGGGTGATCATTTTAATGATAAAATATCATACCTTCAATGGTATAAGGATGGAAGGCATGTAGGATGTGTGAGGGATCTATGAGGACAAAAGAAACAGATTTCTGGCCACCATATGGCTGGAAATGAAAGATCCAGACTAGATCCAAAAATTGTGGATGGTGTGGAGGCGTGACCTACTACATAACAGCCTGTTTTGAATTATAGATAGAAGATCTAGACTTTTGTAAAAATATTAACTTCACAATTTGTTCCATTATGAACACACGTTGTGTATCCCATATTCTATAGAATATTGGGTTTTGGTAATTTACAAGAATGGAATTCCATATAGACTCCTGATATACCATGTACCACATCCCTTGGTAGATGATCTATGTTAAAGAGCAGATGATAATGATTGTGAGTGGGAGTACATAGTGAGGAACACCAATATTTAATAAAATACACAAACATAACTTGTGTATAAAAAACAAGGGTTAAAGTAAAAAAGACATGGTTTGGACACAAGGACATGACCAAGGAGATGGGCAGGACCCCATGTGGCATGGACATGCCATGTATGTCCCCTACATACCATGTATACCAACATATTAGTTTATCCTTGTACCTCATGGGATATTTCATGGAAATGGATCCAATCCACATGTTTTGTGGGTCCCCTCACATGTCAAATACCCCTTGGGTCCATTTGAGGAGACTTCAATCTCTCATATCTCCTTTGTTTGGAATAAGATTTTGCAATATGAGTAACCTATCCTATGTTTTTATGCCTATTACGTGATGGGGCAATTGGTAATTGATTTTGGGATACAATGTGAAATGTTTGGAGCTTGACACATGTTTAGGTGATGCTCGATGATGGTAGTGATCACACAAGACCACCAAATGAATTTTGAGTTTAATCCTCCATCTGGGATGTGCATGGGTGTAGTACCCCCAGTTTCTAGTATGTAACCCTTACTCGATTATTTTCATGGTTTTAATGTTAAGGGTGTTGAATGGGAGGGTCGGGAGAACTTGGAATGATGTTTTGAGGAAAAGGGGAAGGCACACGGAAGGCGCACAGTTTCTCTAAAATGTCAGGCCAAACTGTGTGCAGTGGGTCTTGGAGGTAGTGGCTTTCACATAGTCGGTGAATGGTTTGTCTAACTATGCGTCCAACCCATGCGGGAAGGGTGGCCGAGGAAGTAGCTAATCCACGATTAGTGCTTGATTTGTCAAACTGTGCGAACTAACCGTGCAGACACTTAAACAAGATCCTATAAAAGTGGATCTCACGTGTTTTCACCTCTAAATGCCTTGTTTAAGCTTCTAAGCAGCCCTAACTCGGGATTTTTGTTCTCCCAAGGTCAAGGAAGGTTCTCCCGTTGTTCTGGAGGTGATTCGAAGGCATTTCATGGTGAATCGAAGCTGGATTCTTGAGGTATGTGATCATTCTTGTTTGATTTGTCAGATCTACATAGATCTACTTATCCTCTTCTCTCAATTTCTTATATCTATGACCGTTATGGGTAGATATAAGTGTTTGGATGATAATCATGATGAGATTTGGTCTTGTATGTGTTATGAGAAGAGATCTAAGGAGGATCCTTGGTGTATCGGCATGATTTTCTAGTGTGTTCTTCTTTTGTTAGGGTTTTTGTCAAAACCATTGATGTAGGTGGATTCACTATCGATTCCACTTTCATAGAACTTGAAGCCTTAGTTTCAATTTTTTTTCCTTGATTGAAATGGTTTGTTTATTTACTGTGAATGAATTTTTGAAACCCCTTTTTAGTAACAGGTGATGAAAATTGTTTGTTTTTGGAAAGTGTTTCTTGAAGTAAATTTAAATTGGTGATTTAAAATTGGCTGTGGTTTTGCTGCTTGAATGAAATGGTTTTCAATAAAAGGGTGATTCTTTATTGAAAGGTTTTGAAGGCACATGGTTTTGGGTATGGATTTCATGGGTTTTGGTGTGTGTTCATATGCATTGGGATGGATAAGAGTGAGAAGGACCACCATCAAAAGGTTGGGATGGATACGGGCAAGAAGTCCCCCCAACAATAGGTTGGGACAAGAAGGTCTTGAAGTACCCCCATCAAGGTAGTCCACTATGTGATAGATTATTGGAAGGATAACTCACCACTAGTGAGTATAGGGAGGTCCAGGTTTCATTCATGGTTGGTTGTGTGGATTAGTGAAATGGAATGAATGAGCCAAATGGAAATGTGAATGGAATTGGGAACTTTTCTTGTTTTCTTTTCTTGAGAAAGATGGGTTTTGTTGGAAAAATGTTTTTACATGGAACTTGTTATATTGTGAACTATTTTTGGAATTTTTTTATATAAATTATTTTATAAAAATGTTCTAAAATGTTTTATCCTAGAGGTAGGGGTTGGGAAGTCATCGGGAAAAACCTACTGTGTTTAATTACTCACCCCCTTCTTTGGCACATTGGTGCTTTTGTAGATTTCAAGTACCAAGACGTTGGAAAAGGTATTGTGTCACATGTTTAGAGCACTACTTCGTGATACATGGTCTGGTTTGTGATGTTGGAGCTTGGAGCTTGTGGATCATGGAGTTGGGTTGTTGTCTTGTAGTCATTGAGTTGTCTTTCCGCTGTTTACTTTGATTTTTTAGTGTTGGTTTCTAATGTGGTACGTTTGGTTGGTTTTTGATAAAATAAATGGTTCAGTAGTCTTAGAATTTATCATGAATCATTTATTATAATTGTTTGGCCATGCTTGTTGGCTCTGTTGTATATTCATACAGGGTAAATCGTCCCCCACTTGTTTTGAAACCCTTCGGGTCACTACAAATGGTATCACCTTGTTCGGTCCTTTCCTAACAAGTGTTCATCGATGTTCTCAGTCATGGAGTTGAAATTCCTTTTCGTGTATTCCTTGGGTTACAATCATACACAGGAGTAGGAGTGTCGAAAACTAAAATGTATTGCATAAAAGGACGTGGCTAACCCATTTATACTGAACTTCTTGTTACCAGGATGTTGAGTACATAAGTGTTTTGGAGACACTTATTGGATAACAAATCTCATTGTCATGGGTTTTGCCAATGAGATTAGCATGACATGAATCAGAGGAATGACTTCCCACTAGGATGGAATATCTTATTGTAAATAATGATTTTGTATTCTGGGAAAGGTGCAAATTTTTTAAAAATGCAGAAATTTATTTTCAAATGAAAGATTATGAAAAGTGGATATTTGGTATATTTTGAAAACGGGAGGATTTTCAAAAAGTATGTGGGATGTTTTCAAAAATTGTTGAACATGTGGAAAATCTTGATGGCTCGAAAACAATGATGTGATAGTTGATGTGATAGAAATTGAAATTCTAAGCCTTCGGTTTCTAGGAAGTGAGAATAACAGCGTACATTTTTTGTATAGAAAATGGCACCCGTTAGGCGTCGTAGTAACCAACCCAAAGAAGCTGAGAAGAATGAGGTTGCAACTAAACCACGTGTGAACCATGAGTTGGTTTAGAGTATCATTCGAGAATTCTAGGATGTGGACACAGGGAATCAGAGGGATGAGTTAAGGCAGGTAGGCCATTCTGTCTAGTTCCAGAAGTAGAATACACCCATCTTTCGCGGTGATTCAGAACCAGAAAGAGCGGAGGTGTGGCTGTGTAGGATGAATCGTATCATCAATTTCATCAGCACACCATTAGAACTGAATGTAAAGACAACGATGTATATGATGGAGGATCTTGCATGACAGTGGTGGGAGCTAGTGGTGCAGGCTAAGGTGGATCAAGGCCTGGGATGGAAGGAATTTGAGGAGTTGTTCAATAAACGATTCTATCCTCAAATGTTCAAGATCCAGAGGATGAAGAAATTTTTAATCCTGAAGTAGGAGAATATCTCTGTCAAAGAATATGCAGCCAAATTCATGAATTTAGTTCTCTTTGTACCAGAAGTTGCTGCAAGTGCGTCTTTGAAGGCACACATCTTTGAATCGGGGTTGTGATAGGAGATTCGCTCGAAGATATTTGTGCTCTATGTTACAGATTATATTGAAATGGTAAACAGAGCAATGGTAGCTGAAAGAGACATATTCGGAGTTATGGGAGGAGGAAGTATGATGATACCCATGGGAACGAGTGAAAACTCAAATGCTGGGAACAAGTGGAAGAGGGACACCTACATCCAGGGTGGGAGTGGAAATCAGAATCAGACGGCTGGATCAGTGAATTTTCCACCATGACCCATGATAAATGTTGGGTGTTTTTAATGTGTTTTGACTGATCACATAAAGCAAGAGTGTACAGAACAACCTAGACAATGTCACAATTTCAAGCAGATGGGGAAACTACAACGCCATTGTAGAAATACTCTGAAGCCGCGTGCACGTGACACTTCCCAGGCGTCGCAAGGATCGTATACTTAGATAGGAAGAGGACAACAGAGTCGGTCTCGTTAGCATAATAGACCTAGCCATGGTGATTCTCAAAATACCATGACTCCTCAACCAGGGCATTCTCAGCAAGGCAATAAGGAGAATGGTGCAGCGACGAAGCAATTGTATGGAGCTGAGTAGATGATTGTTGATTATCACACTGGAACATAAAAAGTAAGAGGTACGATTCCTTTTAATTCTACCTTTGTGCAAGTGTTGATTGATACTGGTACATCACATTCCTTCATTGCTTCTTGTGTTGTTGACTTGATATGTTTAAAACTTTAAATGATACCTTCTATGTTGAAACTGAAAACTCTTCTAGGTGAAAGAGAATTTCAATCCTTAGTGTGTTGTGCATGTGCTATAAATGTTGATGAAGCTGAGCTGGAATGAGACTTCTCAATGTTGTATATGGATTTCTATGATGTAACCCTAGGTGTGGATTGGTTGACAAGGTTTAAGGCTCACATAAACTATTATAGGAGAACGGTTAGTTTCACGACTGAGGACGACATCGACCATCTCTTTAGAGGATAAAGGATAGTAAAGAAAGGTGAAAAGATCGTGTTGGAACCAATGGGTGGAATGACTTCTTACCAATTGGCATCGTTGACCTTGGCATCATTGGAAGAGACTGCGGAAAATAGTTTTCTAGCTACGGTGGATCAATTTCCTGATTTTTTTCTTGAATGTTTCTCAAGGTTACCACTTGTAAGAGGAGTTGATTTTATGATTGATCTCCTTCCAGGTACCACTCCTATCTAACATCCATATTATAGGATTTCACCAATAGAGTTACGAGAATTGAATGTGTAGTTAGAGGAGTTGGAAAGCAAGGGTTTCATTCGGCTAAGCATGTCTCCATGGGAAGCACCCGTTTTCTTTGTAACGAAAACAGATGGAACATTGCAGCTATGTGTGGATTATCATAAACATAAAAAAGTTATGATAAATAATAGATATACACTTACACACATTGATGACATCTTTGATCAATTAAGGGGAGATCAGTGGTTCTCAAAAATGGACTTGCGGTCAGGATATCACCAATTACAAATTCTGAAGGAGGATATTCTGAAGACAACCTTCAGAAGCAGATATGGCCACTACAAATATGTAGTCATGCCTTTTGGTTTTAAAAATAAACCAGCAGTCTTTATGGCATTGATGAATCAAATATTCTAGTGGTATCTGGATTCTTTTGTTGTGGTGTTTGTGGATGACATATTGCTGTATTGAAGAAAAAGGGATGAGCACAAGCAACACTTGACGATAGTGTTGGAAATATTGAGAGACCATCAGTTGTATGCCAAATTATCAAAGTGTGATTTTTGGATAAAAGAGGTACACTTTCTAGGCAATGTTGTTTCTGGGAAATGTTTTTTATTGGATCCAGAAAAGATAGAAGTTGTTCTTTCTTGGCAACCACCGAAGAATGTATTTGAAATATGATGTTTTCATGGTCTAGCTAGTTATTACTGACACTTTTTTCGTGACTTCTCATGACTGGATTTTACTATGAGAGCATTGAAAAAGAAGAACAGTGCATTTCAATGGACTGAAGAATGTCATAGATATTTTCAAGAGTTGAAAGTTCTCCTTACATCAGCACCCATCTTGATTTTTCTAGAATCGGGAGAGGGCTATGTGGTGTATTGTGATGATTAAGGAACATGTTTGGGTTGTGTTATCATGCAAGGAGACTATGTGGTTGCTTTTGGATCACGTTAGTTGAGGGTGCATGAGAAAATATTGTCCAACACAAGATTTGGAGTTGGCTGCGGTCATCCATCATTTGAAAACATGGAGACATTATCTCTTTGGTGATAAATTTGCTGTGTTTACCGATCACAAAAGCTGAAAAAAAACATTTTCTCACAATGATATTTGAATATGAGGAAAAGGATATGGAGAGAGTATCTTCAAATGTTCGACTTTGACTTGATGTGTACACCTGGTAAAGGCAATTCGGTGGTCGATGCATTAAGCAGAAAGTCGTATGCTCAGTTTGCGAAAGAAGCATCAGATGAGTGGCAGTTGATGTCGGTCCTAGACGACATGCATGTGGAATGTAAAGATAGAGGTGATTTAGTGGTTTTCTTTCCAGTTGTGCTTCTTCTTGATTTGGTGGAGATAGTAATGGAGGCATATGCGTCCGACGTAGACTGTATTGTAATGAGTACAAACCTCAATGGTGGGGAGACCATTGACGGATGGAAGCTGGATGGGAGTTTAGTTTGGTGTTTTTGAGATCATATGGTTGTACCTTCAACTGCTCAGGAAAAAATCCTTCATGAATACCACCATTCATGTTGGGTAGTACATCCGGGTACACAAAACATGCATATAGCGTTAAAGGCGCAGTTTTGTTGGAGCGGCGTGAAACGGAAGGTACCTAAATTTGTTTCAAGGTGTTTAACTTGTCAGAAAGTTAAATCTGAACACCAGTAGCCATATGGTATGTTATAGACTTTACCTATCCCAGTCCGGAAATGGTATCGGGTAGAAATGGATTTTGGTACAGGTCTTCCAAGAATGGTCCGAAAACACGATGCCATTTGGGTGATAGTGGATCGTCTAACCAAGTCGGCCCATTTCATCCCTATCGGTGAAACTCATACTGTGGAAGATCTTTCAAAAATAAATATCCGAGATTTAGTAAAGAGGCATGGTGTCTATAGTCTCAGATAGAGATTCAAGGTTCACTTCTCATTTCTGGAAATCATTACAGCAAGCCTTGGGGACTCAGTTGATGATGAGTACAACCTATCATCCTCAGACAGATGGGGAATCTGAGCGGATGATACAAAATTTGGAAGACATGTTTCAGGCTTGTGTAATGGACTTTGGTGGCTCATGGGAGGAGTATATACCCTTAGTGGAGTTATCATACAATAACACCTATCAGGCCTCTATATGCATGGCTCCGTTTGAAGCATTGTATGGGCGTCCATGTCATTCTCCACTTTGTTGGGTGAAAATAGATGAGACATCAATAGTTGGGCCGAGCCTTGTACAAGAAATAATGGAGAAGATCCAATTGATTAGAAAGAGGATTGAGATGGCTCAGAGTCGTCCGAAATCTTATGTGGATCATCATCGAAGTCCGTTGTCGTTTGGGGTGAGTGATCATGTCTTTTTGAGAATATCTCCACGGCTTGGACAACATAGTTTTGGGAAGCAGGGAAAATTATCTCCTCGATATATAGGCCCATTTGAGATACTATAATGGGTTGGAGAGGTGACATATCAGTTGGCATTAACACCACGGTTCAGTTTGTTGCACAATTTGTTCCATGAATCTCAGTTAACGAAGTATCAACCCGATCCTGACCTTGTGATCAGATGGGATCACGTTGAGCTAGATCCGGATGCTTCATTGATACATATCCCAGTACAGATAGTGAAAAGCGAAGATAAAGTCTTGAAAGGAAAAATCATCAGTCTAGTGTGACTTTTATGGCAGCATGGTCAGATTCAGGAAGAGAATTTTGAACATGAGAAAGAAATGAAAGAGCAGTGGCCAGAACTCTTTCAAGAAAGCGATGGTTTTCTACTTCCCAGGGATGTAATGGCCAATGGTGTGGAGAATGTAGTACCTCGGGTTTTTGGTATGTCACCCTTACTCAATGCATTCATGGTTATAAAGCTAAGGGTGTTGAATTGGAGAGTCGGGAGAACTTGGAGTGGTGTTTTGAGGAAAAGGGGAAGTCGCACGAGAGGTGCACGATTTGTCTAAACTATGTGGCCAAACCGTGCGCAGTGGGTCTTGGAGGTAGTGGCTTCCGCACGGTCAGCACACTGTTTGTCTAACCATGCGTCCAAACTGTGTGAGAAGGGTGGTCGAGGCAGTAGCTGACGCACGGTTAGCGCACGGTTTGTCAAACCGTGAGAACTAACTGTTCGACCACTTAAACGAGATCCTATAAAAGTGGATCTCATGCATTTTCACCTATAATTTCTTCATTTAAGATCTTAAGTGGACCTAACTTGGTTTTTTGGTTCTCCCAAGGTCATGGAAGGTTCTCTCATCGTTCCAAAGGCGATCCGAAGGCTTTTCTTGGCGAATCAAAGCCGGATTCTTGAGGCATGTGATCGTTTATGTTTTATTTCTCAGATCTACTTCTCCTCTTCTCTCAGTTTCATAGATCTACGCCCGTTATGGGTAGATATAAGTGTGTGGATGCCCAACATGATGAGATTTGGTCTTGGTTGTATTAGTAGAAGAGATCTTAGGAGGATCCTTGTTGTTTGGGGGGGGGGGTTTCTTATGTGTTCTCCGTTTGTAAGGGTTTTCATTAAAACCTTTGAGTTAGGTGGATTCTCTCCTGATTCCTCTTTCTTAGAACATGAAGGCTTAGTTTCAATTTGTTTTCCTAGATTTAAATGGTTTTTTATCAGCTGTGAAAGAATGGTTGAAAACCATTTTTAGTAACGGGTGATGAAAATTGTGAGTTTTTGGAAAGTGGTTGTTGAAGTAAATTAAAAATGGTGATTTTAAATTGGCTATGGTTTTGCTGCTTGAATGAAATGGTTTTCAATAATAGGGTGATTATTTATTGAAAGGTTTTGAACACACTTGATTTTGGGCATGGATTTCATGGGTTGTGGTGTGTGTTCATATGCATTGGGATGGATAAGGGTGAGAAGATCCCCCATAAAAAGATTTAGAAGGACAACAGTGAGAAGTCCCCCCATCAATAGTTTGGTACGGATAAGGTTGTGATGTACCCCCATTAAGGTAGTCCTCTATGTGACAGCTTAGTGGAAGGATAACTCACCACTCACGAGTATAGGGAGGTCCAGGTTGCATGCATGGTTGGTTGTGTAGATTGGTGAAATAGAAAGAATGTGCTATATGGAAATGTGAATGTAATTGGGAACATTGCTTGTTTTATTTTCTTCAGAAATATGGGTTTTGTTTGAAAATGGTTTTGACATGGAACATGTTATATTGCGAACAGTTTATGGAATTTTTTTATATAAAATTTTTTATATAAATGTGCTAACAGGTTTTATCCTAGAGGCATGGGTTGGGAAGTCATCGGGGAAATCCTACTTGGTTTAATTAGTCACCCCTGCTTTGGCACGTTGGTGCTTTTGCTGATGTCATGAACTAGGAAATTGGAAAAGCTAAAGTGTCACATGTTTAGAGAAATGCTTCTTGAAACATGGGCTGGTTCATGATGTTGGAGTTTGGAGCATGTGGAGCATGGAGTTGGGTTGTTGTCTTATAGGCTTTGAGTTGTCTTTCCGCAGTTTACTCTGATGTTTTAGTGGTGGTTTCCACTATGGTAATTTTTGTTGGGTTTTGATAAAATAAATGGTTGAGTTGTCTTAGATTTTATCATGCATCATTTATTAGATTAGTTTGGTTATGCTTGTTGGATTTGTGGTATATTCATAAAGGGTAAATCATCCCCCACTTGTTTTGAAACCCTTCAGCATTTATTGCCACCCTTTGGCGGCTTGGGGATGTCGCTTAAGGCCTAGTAATGATTCATTGAGCTCTCAAGCCAATGAGAATTGGGGGGTCAATAAAATGGGTCCTCAGTGACTAGAGTGGAACCCACCAGCTAGGATTTGTATGGGTCCTATATAGACACATATAGTTGAAACATGTCGTAGGGTTGGTCATCGGTCCTCTACCATCAGAGTGAAACCACCCTGCTGGGCAGGGAATGGGTCCCCCATTGACAATTACAGTGTAAACCTTTGGTTTGAACAAATCACGGGTCCCCTATCGACCTCTAGAGTCAAACCCTCCATTTGGGATAAGCCTGGGTCCTCTACCTTCTGAGTGGAACCCACCTGTTGTACCAAAACATGTGTCTTCTATCAACTAACAGAGAGTATATTCTTTTTTCTAGGTAGTGCCTGGTTTCTGTACTCACTGCTATAGTGGAACCCTCTTATTCAAATAGTGAATGAGTATTTAATATATAAGCTATGTGGAACCCTCCTATAGTATCAGATTGTGGGTCCTCTACCAAGATTTTTTGGACCCTCAACTATATGGAATATAGATGAGGCATAGCATATGTGGGATGGTTTATTCTTTGAATTCGTGTGAGATATTGTGCATTAATGTTTGAATTTTGGAACTATGGGGTCTTGTTTTTTCTAATAGGAGTTGTAAGATCCGGATTCCCTTACTCTCTCAGTTGGTCTTCTTTTGACTGATCATATATATACTTATGTCTCTATACCTTTAGATTTTATTACTCTCTTTCCATGGGATTCAAAGACACATGATATATTCCTTGTGATTTTTCTTTTTATATTTTCATGGTTGTATGAGTTTAATATCATATTATGAGAAGAAAATACTTGATGTATAGTCTATCTACACAGCATGTTGAGCCCCCTGTTCTTGGAAAATATTACTCCTTCTCTTTATGTGGGTTGATTTTTATCCTGTTTACTATCTACTATATTTATATTCTTATTGAAACTCTTACTTATCACCCTTAATGTTTTGTTTCATTATAATGGGTATGTATATACAAAACCATCTTTTTTATTTTCCTGCATGTTTTGTGTCTTATGAAGATGAGGGATAGGTTGGTAGCGACTTTATAGGAGATTAGGGATATTGGATGTTGTGGTCTGCATATATTGTTTGTATCTTGTAGATTATGAGTTGGGATCTATCAGTTGTTCATATTCTAGTTTTTTCAGTTTGGGACACATTTCTAGTTGGGTGTATATTTTTACCCATTACTTTTATGTTTGAATAGTCATACTCTTTCACTACCTGTATGTTTTTCATGCTTTGTTTACTTTATATTTATTTCATCGTTTTAATATTATTCCTCTGGAACTATACATTCAGATGATTGGGTGGGTGTGTAGTGGTATATTTGGCAATGGCCTCCAATTTAGGAAATCTATGTTGACACTTGTTTCCACCCCATTTCTTGTAGAGTCAGGCTTGTGATAGGTTTGGCTCCACCAAAGTTAACTTTGGTTCGTTCCATCTCCAATTGCATTTATATGACTGCTCTATAAGAATTTATATTACACAACATCAAAATCACAGAGTTTATTTATACAATTACTCCATGATCATTTTAATGTAATAATATCTAGACAACCATAAGGGAATTTTCCATACCACTTCAAGTTCATTTTTATAAAATATTTTCGAGACCCACCCAATGGTGTTTTCATGACCACTCTAGGTGAATTTGTATTTCAATGCATCATGATCACCCCCAAGTTGTTTAATACATCGTAAATCATATCCTCCCATGTATGTTTTACCAATTTAAAATAAATTGCCTTGTATAATGATACATTTAATTGTCCATTAAAATAACACATCATTAATTACCATTTTAGTTTATTATGGCCACATGAATTCAAAATAATCACATCATAACATCCATTAACCATTTTATAAACCATAATATAACCATTTACCCTATCAATAATAATCCATGAGGGATGGCAGTATCATGTACATGTCATAAATTTACTATGTCAAAAGACATAATAAAAGTCCAAATAACTTATCTCCATTTACGACTCACATTATAAATATAACATTTGGACAAACTACCTTTATAATATCCTCATTTCCTATTTATCACAATTGTTTTAGACTCCCAATTTATATAACCATTTCATCATGAAAACAACTCAATCAGGTGCATCCCCATTGGATTCCCATCAATGAAATCATATAGGATTATATTTTCGGGCATATGGACATAGAAATTTCATATTAATGGTTTAATAAAATAACTCATAAATGCACAAAACAGCAGTGTAACCAAACAAATCATGTAATTAATATTATAAAAAAACATTATGAATGACATAAGGACCCCCTATATCATCTTCATTAACTTATAATCATCAAATAGAATCCTTCTATTTTATCCAAATAGGAAGAGAATATTGAACCATAAAAAGTTCTAATGATAGATAATATTAGACAATAAAGGGGAGAGATATCCTTATAGTGAGAGAAAATAAAAATAGATGATAAAAGAATCATTATATAACTTTATCTTTGAATCACCATAGATGAAAATCTACATTTCAAAGAAACAAGAGAGACCATTAATTGATAAGATACGAGTGGTTGGAGTGTGAGGTGTTTATTGGTGGTTGAGTGGGATGAAGAAGACGGTTTTCGGATATAAAATCATAAGTTAAAAGTTTATATTTTTAAATTTCAATGTGTTCCTGGTTTGGAAGCATGGGTTTCCAAACCACACACCAATCTTGGGAATTAACTTGGACAACCTATGAATTATTTCACATTGTTCATCTAAAAATGTGACAAAAAACTGCACAAATTACTAATCTGAAACCCCCAGACATGGTATATCTAAGTATTTTATGATTTTTCATTAACCATGAACTATCTACATAGAAAAAACATGAACTATAGAAATTGAAATTTAAATAACCCCATGATCAGGGTTTTAAATGGATTACCCTAAAACATGCACACTAAATGATTCAAATTTCCTAGAATCCTACAAAACAACCAAAAATCTACCAAAAGATACAAAGCCTCACCGGAAAATCTATGGAACCTCTTGAGAGATAATCCATATCCAAAAACATCTACATGGAAAGATTAAAATCTATTATTATTTATCTAAAATTCACACTTTAAAACTATATATCCTCTAAACTCAAAATATCAAAATCTCTTGCAATTTTTAATTAAAAACGAAATGGGTTCTTACAACCAACCGACCATATAAAAACATATCCTTACATTATACAATTGAGAACCATTGATCCCCTTCACTATAAATTCTAAACATAGATCCAATATGACTGAATCAAGCTTCCATATCACCTCTTGGATAAGTATTTGATATTATCACACACATACTAGATGGGTTTCCATTCCTTCAAGATTCTTCCCCCACCAAGACCCCCCCCCCCCAAAGAAATTAATCTCTTCTGTAGACACATTGAACTAAATATTAACATCATCAGCCTCCAATTAGTTTTTTAAATATAAAAACCACACCAACACATTTCCGTTGATCAATCCATCATCAGTATATGTATCATGGTGTTGATCATTTAAAATAAATTATCTATAATTATTCCACTATATTGGAATCCATGAATTCCCAACTCTCCAACATCACATAGTATAGGATACATTCATGGACAATCAAATAAACTTTGGAGTTACGTGATCTACCAAAAATGTGAAGGCATCCTCCTGAGATAGATAACAAAATTATGTTATCACCAAATCAAAAATTTCTCTCGTACAAAGTAATATCACTTGATGAGAAACTTATATCAATTGATTGTAAAAACCCAACTCATAAATTCCACATGATTCTTATCAAATAATTTATCCCCCGTCCTATAAAATTCCCACCACACATCACCACATAAAAGTAAAATTATATACTATGGTGCTACCCACCATGTGTATTTCCTAACAAACACATAATCTCTCATTACAACTACATAACTGATGTGATTTCCACTTCACCACATACATAAACACAAAACATAACCAGTCACATCCCCTCTAGTGTAATTTTCTAGTACTACGTGGCCACGCCCACTAATGTGTAATAACATCATCCAATCCTAATGAATAATTTACCAAAGGCATCTTTAGTTCATAAAAGCAATAACATCATTGTTCTAACAAGAATCACACTCTTATTCCATTACTAGATCCCCGACTGACCAAAATAGAAAACAAGACGTTCAATGACCACAAACACACTATTTATCTAACTCTTGATCAGATCCCTGATTTCATCATTTATTTTGATAATATTGTTTGTACTTCAACCCACACGATATATGAATTTAAAAACAAGTTTCCCCCAAAACCCATATAAAACCATATTTATTATTACCCTGACATTCCAGATTCATTTAAAGTTTCCACTAAACAATATCACTGAATCCATGATCCCGCCCTTATGATATTTATAAAATCATGACCGATTCTATACATCCGACTATAGGAGTACCCTAATACACTCTTAAAAAAACTCTAATATAAATTCTACATACACCATACATTTCCATGTGTAATTACTAGTTGTTAATAACCAACATGTACCCAATTGAAAACATGATACACTAACCACAACACACTATTATTTTACAAATCTTTATATCCATATCAACCATATATACTTCATAAATACCATGGGTCAAACCCTTAATTGTACAATATTTCACTACCCACTTTGTGAACCTAATATTACTGATTTTCAAGTATAACCTAAACATATTTTATCATAAGAACTTGCGTGTCTCTCCTCCTCACCCATAATTGTTCACCACATTAACATGTAAAAAATAATTAATTCAGATCAACCATGCCACCTCACCTTTTCATTTACATGTGTCCTTCCCCAATAGTATGGATGTTTAAATTCATAACTAATGACTCAATCCACCATGAACTCATTCCCCTCATGGAATCCAAATTATTTATCATCCTACAAACACTATTGCTCACTAATTTACAATCTAATGATATCTATATAACCATATCTCACTACACTGAAATCATTTATGGAAAATGGGTGTATTCTCCAGCACCACCAATTACACTTTCCAAATACCAGAGTACATATTCAACATGTTCTTTCCCCCTAATCTCATCTAATAAAAAAAGGTTCAATAGATTGTGTAACCTAATCATATAAAACTGAATCTATATCTAGTGACTGACAAGTCATAAAAACTATGCTCTCATGCATAGGACACTACTAATTCCACTACCACATACTGATCCCATCAAGTGAAAGGAACACTCTACACATTTCATATTTAGGAATATCATAAAGCCTATGTTTAACCACATGATCACGTTTCTTACCATGTATCTTCATCAATCAAAAATATTTACTCAGACACTACTTTTACATAATTCAACCTTATGTGGTCACCATTGGATATCTCATAAAAAGGTTCAATATTAATCTACAGTGATAGAAACCCAAGTGATAATTCCCTTATATACTTGCCTCAATAGAAAAACACTTTATGTCATCCACTTCCCCTTCCTGAATTCCATATATTAAATCCAAATAGCTATTGAAACTTTGGAAATACATTATCATGGTGTCAAACTATCCTTCACCAAAAAATAACAGAACCTCTCACGCATAAATAATAAATTTTATCTTTTATAAATACTCCTCATTCCAAATGAAATTATATTCATGGATAACCCCTCTCTCATGCAACCCTTGATCATCAAAACTAACCAAATCACCACTTTGAGGAACCATATCTCAATGTACATAAGTATATTCCACCTCGTTATATAAATTGGTCTCACATAGGACACAACTCTATAGTAGCACTCCTGCTCTAGTTTCGAGGAATGCAGTGTCTAACTATCCCAAAAAAACGTCCAACTCCAGTGTGTCACACATAAGTACAAAAAATATACATTATATGTTAAACATTATACTACTTTGCAATTTGATCCTCAACATTCCTCAATATTATAGAGTCACCCCCATCAGGGTTTGTATTCTTATACACATATATCAATCACCTCTCACTTAGGAGAACTACCCACTAACGGGTCTTGCATAATCCTACATGGGTCATTGGAAATCACTTCACACCATAATCTCAAGGTCCCACATTTTCGGCTCTCTATCTATCTATATTTACCCATTAAAAATTTGGGGTTTCAAAAACTATTATCTGTATCCAAAACATTTCCATTTAAATTATCAACATCACAACTCAAGGAAAATTATAAAAAGAACATGTAATATTATTCCCAAAACCATTCATCATAATAAAATCATGAATTGAGTTCTCTAGATGGTCCCAACTACCCCCACACATGGATATTCACTAAATACCATTAGGTCCAAATCATAAATATAGAGTATTGAAAAATTTAATCTTTCCCATTTTATATTTCTAAAAATTATCATTAGAATAGAATAGTTAAATAAATATTCCCTTAAAAGTTATAAGGCATAATTACTTCTAAATTGTGATTTGAATTTAATTTAGCTAAATACAAATAATAATCAAAATAATTGATCAAAATTTATTCTTTTAACATGTTAATTTAGTCATAAATATTCCTAATTGAAGTAAAGTCATGTGAATTATAAATTTCATGTTATATAGAAAAACACTCTAAATTTTTAATTATGAATTTTATCTATATTATTTTGTTGTGTTATCAATGCTTTTGAAAACAGAACATATCATTGTCCCTTTGGATGATTGGTTAATTAAGATTCCAATATAAACATATACAAGAATATATTACATATGTAACAATCCAATCATTTGAATGATATTTATAACCTAAATTTTTGTGTAATTTTATTTTATACAAAACAAAACTATATCCTATTATTAATGAACTGAGTGTAATTAAAATGAGACCGTTGGGTTTCAACATTTATATGCTTGTTGGTCAATATTACCATTGGAAACAATACTCATAAAGATATGACTATTATTTATAAATACTAATGATTGTGGTTAATTAATATAGAATGATGATTTGATGGCCTCATATAGTAAAATCAGGCTGAACGAATCACATATGTCAGAGCTTTGATGAAGGTAGCATCACTAGGCTTTTATTTTTTCAATGATAAATCCAAACATCAACACATTAAGCTTGAATGAAATCGTTATGGGAGAAGTTCAAGCTGATATAAATCACCACTCCAGAATTCTTGTCTGACCACCCAGAAGATTATATAACCATTAAACACATTACTCTTAGGTAATATGATGGTGTTATAATGGTCTATTTAATGAGGCCTTATTTAGTTAGTTTAATCCTTTTGTATATAAAAATTGTTATATCCGATTATGGAAAAATATTTGAATTTCAGATATCAAGATAATTGAAGGAGGAAGATATAGAAGTTTTATATTATTAATTAATGTTGGAAAAAAGGTTGTATAGAATATATTTATACTTTAAAACATTTGTAAAGTGAAATTATTTTTCAAAATGGTCTTATACAGTTGAGATCAATAAGAAATTTGGATTCAAATAATATCAACTTAATTTTTTTTGTGAATTATAAATTATGAATTGTAATATTACCCTTATGAGTAGTATTGTGAAAAATGTAATTGCAACCTTACTTAATAAAGTATAAATATAATTTAGGTGTCTTGATTTGTAATGTGATATAATATGATAAATAAATAACTCTGTTAGAAATTATTAGTTAAGTACTTGTATTTTTTCAGGTATATAGTTTTTCTACATAAAAATTAAATATCTTATAATTAGAGAATTAATTTCATAAAATTTTGTTCATTTTTGAATTAATAGAATCTATATTAGTTTGGCTGAATTAATGTGCCTTTTATGAAATGTTTTGTTTTCCAGTGGATAGTAAAAATATAGTTTTGAATCTGAATGTGTTTAATGACATCATTAATGGTCTAATATTGATGTAATAATTCTTGTAGAATTTTTAACAAAAAAATATGTTATTATGTGTCCCAAGTGTCCAATACCATGGTAAAATACCATGGTAAAGCCCATGGTTTTGCAAATACCACTATTTAGGAGTCCCTTCAAAATTAATAAAATATTCCCTCACTTTTTCTACAAATACCTACCCATTCATTCATTAATTTCATTAAAAATTCATCCTGAAAAAATATCATGTATTTTTTCCCCCAAAGGAGTCCTCCCAAGGTTTTCTCAAGCCTCCAAGGTCCCAAACATTGGGTTTTTTAAGATACTCTTCATGTTAGGGGAACCTTTCACCAACATTTTTAGTCAAAAAATCTTTTATGTTATGTCATTGAACTCCACATTCATATGATGGGGTATGATATTATGTATCTCTCATACATTCATTTTTATGTCCATACAATGTGATTCACTTTTTTCTCTCATCATTTTATGTTCTTAATTTTTATGTCGCGTTGTTAGGTTGCCGAATTTTCAAAAAAGAAATCACATCATCTCTTTTCATCCAAGTTTCATTTTTATGTAGTATGACCTTAAAATATCTATAACATCATCTTATTTATTTTTTATTATTTACCTATACTATATTTATTTATTTATAATGTGTTGACTCTCATCCCCACTCTTTTTAATGTTTTCTAAAACTATGTTATATAACATTTATGTTGAAAAATTATCTACTTAAAATCACTATTTTTCGCAAGAAACTAACTTATTTTATTTATGTGAATATTCAATCCTTTTTAATTTATAGGGGAATTCATGAAGACATAAAAATTTTAAATTTTATTTAGGAATTTACATACATAAAACACCCATTCCCTTTCTATGTATTATAAATGACTTAATGTACATGGTTTTAAGAACTTTATAAAATGTCACAATTTTGATATGAAACCCATTTATTTTATCTTTTTTGGGTTATTTATGAAATTATCGATTATAATATATGTGAATCGCACGAATATAAATAAGTATTTAATATTTTTCCTAATATCTCTCCAATGCATTGGGAAAAGAAATTAATCTATATATATGAAAAGTTTTACGATACCTTGGTGAGTAACCTTTGTAAAATTTATGACACCATGGGGATGAGCCTTGGTGTTATTATTATGTATTTATAAATTAAATTTTGTAGTAACATTTTTAAGTTATGTTTTAAGATATTAATATTATGGTATTTAACATTATCATTTCATTATGATATTCCATATGTTCTTATTGATATCCCTCAAGTTCACAAGAAAACTGTCTCACTCCTATTCCTTACTAGGCCATCTTCTCTCCCTTTCCTTTGATTTATGTCTCTAGGTTATGAGATGAAATAATTTTACTTGGGATGAAATTTTCTAGAATATTTTCTAGGGGACTAAATTTTTTTACATGTTTTCATGTATTATGTACATTTTTTCCGAGACACTAGATTTTAAAGATTCTCAATTTGTAAAATGAAATGAAACGTTATGTTAAAAAGGTGTGATGTCAAAGTTGGTATCAAAGGATAGTTTAGTTATTTTTGGAAATGTGGATATGAAATCAATAGTAAAAACTTATATAAAATTTTGAATATATGAAAACAACCTAGTATTTTGGTGAAATATTATGTAAGTGGTTTCAAAAGAAATAAATATCAATCAAGATATGAACAAGTGGGTATGGATCTGGTACAGATGTACCGAGGAGTGAAAACTATGACATGTAGTTTTGGGCTTGACATTGGATATCTTAGTACATGAAAATGGGTCGTTCTGAACTTCTATTTTGAATCTCCTACGGGATATGTTTGGTTAATGACAAGTATTTTATAAATCATTAAGAAGGATTTATAGAGAAATGCAATTTTTGTTAAAGAATAATATGTTTAAGAATAATGTTTTAAGACATATAAAACTTTTACAGTTCAAATATTATTAAATGAAATAATATTCTAAAAAAGGCTTTATTCCTTTTTAAAATGGTTGTAAATAGGGGGTACCATGAAAATGGTGACCGCAATGGACCCTACACTGACGACCCATCAATGGAAGCCAGAACAGAAACATTTAGGAGAATGATGAACCAAATGACTCATGATATGGGAAATAACCAGATTAAAGATAATATAATGTTCTCACCTTGAAGGGAACACCGTTATGTTGAGTCCTTTATGTGTCAAAAACCACCAACCATTAGTTGATCTATCAATCCATTGTTTTTTGAATAGTGGATTAGCTCTACCGAAAAGATCATTTATGTTCTCCACTATTCAGAACAAGAGAAGGTCACCCTAGAAATTTACTACATAGAGGGATAAGCTGATTAGTGGTGGGAACTGATTAAAAAAAGTCAATGATTTGAGGTTGAAGCTACGACGTAGGAAGATTTCAGAGGGATTATCTTCAATAAGTATTTCCCGCATTCTACGAGAAAAAAATGGAGAAGGAGTTTCTAAAGATAAAGAAGAATGAGAATAAATCCGTTAGAAGCTATGAGAAGAACTTCTCTAGATGTTTCTGTTACACCGCATGATTTTTCATGGATCCTAATGGGAAGGTTGATATATTCTTTGGTAGGTTATGGCATCATCTGTGGAAGAATCTAGCCAACATAGACTATGATAGCTATGAAAAAATCATACAGAGTGCAATGAATGTAGAACTAGAGTTTTGTGAGACGTAGTGGTCTCAAAAATCCAATGAAAATAAGGGATCAATGATACCCATAATAGGGATGATATTTGATCAGGGAAGATGAGACATGAAAGTGAAATGTACCACATGTAGTAAATTTTCGAAAAAGAATATGGGGAACTACCTTCTCAAGAGCGGAAAGTTAAACATGTGTGGAATAGATGACAATGTCTTGAAGAATTTTTGTAGTGAGGTGAGACCTCAACATCCCAACAGTAATGATAAGGGGAAGGTGGTGTTTTCCCTAAATGATGACTAATTCTATATGTGTAGAAAAATTGGCCACTTTTCTAACCACTTTCCATATTTGAGGGTAGTGGATGAGAATCACCACCAGCCATAACAAATGCCAAGGGAACAAGGTCATGATTTGGATATCACTATATCTGAAGTTTAAGAGCCAAATGATGTGGTTGTAGGTACTCATGTTGTTATCTCAAAGATGGAAAGAAATTTTTATGATTCTGGTTCTACACATTCCATTATTTCCTCTAAGTTAGAAAGATATTTAGAATCAACCACTGAAATGAAAAAAGTAGGGTTATCAGTCAAGAAACCATGTGAGATTATCCAACCATCATTATTGTTTAGAAACTATAGTATTTACTTTAGTGTGCACAATATTATCACAAATATAGTAGTCATTCCCATGATGGAATTCAACATAATGCTTGGGATGGACTAGATTAGAAAGTCTAATGATATGATAAAATGAAGAAGCCGAGAAATATCAATAGTCTTGAATTGAAATCCTATGGTTATATGAAATGAATAGATATCTCAATATGATCATTGTATATAAGAACATCATATATCCTTCATTATGGAGTTGGTCGATGAAGAAGTGGATGAAAGTTATCGTATAAGGATTGAAAATGTCCCATTCGTCCGGGAAGAAATTAACATATTTCCTGGGGAGTTACCCAGACCTCGCCCAGAATGAGAGCTAGAGTTCCCCATTTTACTCGTACCTAGATCTCATCTAATATCAAAGACCCCATATAGGATGAAAAATGTGGAGATGGATGAATTAAAGAACCAAATCGAAGATATTTTGGAGAATGGGTTTATCTGACCGAGCATTTGACCTTAGGGATAACCTATTCCCTTTGATAAGAAGAATGCTGGATCACTGCATCTATTCATTGATTATAGAGACCTAAATAGGTTCGTAGTGAATAAAAAATACAATCTTCCATTAATTTATTACTTATTTAACCAACTTCTTGGGGATGAATTCTTATCCAAGATTGATCTTCGATCTGGTTATCATCAATTGAGGGTGAAAGAAGAAATATATTCTGAAATATGACACTCAATCAAGATATGGGAATTATGAGAATGTTTTTCTGCCATTCAGACTGACTAATTCACCTTCAATTTTTATGGATTTGATGAACAGAGTCTTTAAGAACTACCTTGATCACTTTATGTTAGTTTTTATTGATGATATTTTGATATATTCGAAATATAATGGGGAACATGAGGATCATCGAAGGGTAATTTTAAAAACACTATGGATGGAGAGCCTTTTTAGAATGTTTAGAAATTGTGAATTTGGCTTAAAACAAGTTGCTTTCTTGGGAATCATTGTTTCCAATAAAGGCATCATAGTTGACCCTGCAATGACAATGGGTGTAGAGGAGTGGCCTCAGCCTACAAAAATAACTAAGATTCATAGTTTCCATGGATTAACAGGATATTGTAGGAGGTTTGTGAAATAAATTTCACAAATATCTAATCCATTAACCAAACGAACTCGAAAAGTGGTCAAATTCATCTGGACAAAAGAGTGTGATGAATGTTTCCAAGAGCTAAATAAGATATTGGTTACAGAACCCATGTTAACTATTCCCTCAAGTGGAGAAGAATTCGTTATTTTTCATGATTAATCTCTCAAAGGGGTTGGGTGAGTTCTCCTGAAAAATTTAAAAGTCATTTCGTATGCATCTCGACAGTTGAAGACTCAAGAGAAGAACTATCCAACGCATGATATTGAGCTGGATGTAGTTGTTTTTTCTCTGAAGATATGGAGTAAAATTCCTTGTGGGGATAATTGTGATATATAGATAGACCATCTATGTTTGGAGTATATTTTTACACAAAATAAATCAAATATAAGAAATTGGAGATGGGTGGAACATCTTAACGACTATGATTGTTCAAATAATTATCATCTCGGAATAGAAAAAAATTTCGTTGACGCATTATGTAGGAATGACCCAGTTGTTTTGACCACAATGATGATTCAATGAGACCCATTGATCCAAAACCTAGAGAAAATGTACATGGGAATTATAAGGTATGGGATATCATAAACCCTATCACAAATTATTTCTCAACCATCATTACTAGATAAGATCATGAAATCATAGAAACTAGATTCTTTATTAAAGAAAAATTTTGAGGCTTTGAAGGATGGGAAGTTTCCTGAGTTTAATATAGTCTAAGAAGGAGTACTTACATTTGTACAAGACTGTGTGTTCCATATATTCAATAAATAAGGAAGGATATTATTGAAGAAACTCATGGCTATACTTTTCTATACATCCAGGAAGCACGAAAATGTATAGGGACCTTTGTGATCATTTTTGGTGGGATAATATGAAATGTGAGATTACTGACAATAGTACAAAGTGACTGGGATATCAGAAAGTGATGGAAGAGAGACAAATTTCTAATGGGGTATTACAACCACTTCCCATACCATCATGGATGTGGGACAACTTCACCATGGACGTTTTCAATAATCTCCTAAGAAAATCCAAGAAAAAAATATGATATGGGTTATAAGGGACAGTCTCACCATGAAATCCCATTTTATCTCTATTCAGGAAGATTTATCTCATGATCAAATTTCCCTGATTTAAATGAAATATGTGGTACGACTATAGGTAGTTCCAATTTCTATCATATCTAATCGTGATCCAAGGTTCACATCAAAATTATAGAGAAGTCTTTAACATTGTATGAGTACCGATTTGAATTTTTGTATGAACAATCACCTCCAAACTGATGTCCAATATAAAATTAAAAATCAAACACTCGAGGATATGCTGAGAATATGCTTAATGGTATTTAAAATTGGATTGATTCGACCTCTATATTTAGTTTATATCGTTTGCAGTAACAGTTTCACTCGATCATTCAAATAGATCACTATGAATCTATGTATGGGAAGAAATGTAGAAATCTTACTTGTTGGGATGAATCTGGTCATCGAATGCTTCTTGGGCCTAATCTTAGGAGTGAGATGACATAAAAATTTCATGCCATCCAACAACACATTAAGGTTTCTCCAAGCCAGTAATAGAGCTATTCAAACATCCATCAAATGGACATGTAATTTGATATTGGTGACAAATTATTTCCTCTAATTTCACATTGGAATTGAGTCATGAGGTTTGGGAAGAAAGGGAAGCTCTTCCCTAGGTACATTGTCTCATAATAAATCTTTGATCCCATAGGAGTAGTCACCTATTAGATTTTCCTTCCTCCAAATCTAGAAAAATCACATGATGTCTTCCATGTAACCCTCTTGAGGAAGTACATACATGACCCTTCCCGTGTAATAAATCCAAAGGTGGTACAACATGAACATGACCTATCTTATGAGGTGAAACTGGTGGATATCATGCATCATAGAGACGAGGTTCTAAACAATAAGATTAAAGACCATGTTAAGGTGTTTTGGAGGATCAAAAATCATGAAGAATCGATGTGGGATCCAGATAATTTTATAAGGATGATGTACCCACACCTTTTTTCTTCTGGGGGTACGACTAAAAATTTCGAAGAAAATTTACATATGGTTGAAGAATGTAACATCCAAAATATTGGAATGATATTTATTTCATGAATTATTTGGTAATTTTATTTTACACTCATCAAAACTATATCATTTTATTATGGAACTGAGTTTAATTAAAATGCGACAGTTGGGTTTTAACTATTATATAACTATCAGTCAATTGGACTATAGGAAACTATGCTACTAACATTATGGTTATTGTTTATAAATACCAATGATCATGGTTGATGAATACAAAATAAGAGTTGATGGCCCCATCCCGTATACACTGGCCATACGAAGCCCATCTATCAGAGCTTGGGAAGGATGTAGCATCAATGGGATTTTCTTTTGACCAATCCATAGTTGATCTCGAAAATGTTAAGCTTCAATAGAATTGCTAACGACTGAAGATCAAGAAGATAGAAATCTCCACCTGGAAAATGTTTTCCGAGCCTCCCCCATATTCTATCACCATTTCACACCTTACTCTTAGGTATTATGAAATTTATATAAGGGGATATGTAAATAGGCCTTAGTTACTTTGTGTAATATTTTTTTATAAAAAAATTGTTATTTCTTATTAAAGTAAAATTTTTGAATTATAAATATCAAGATAAATATTGGATGAATTTATAGATGTCCCATATTATGGATTATTATTGGATGAAAGGCATTTTAAATTATATTTTTTATACTTTAAATAATTAATAATGTGAAATGAATTCTAAAAATAGTATTCTATAGTAGTGATACGTACGAAATTTGGATTCTGATATGATCAAATTATTTTTTGTTGAATAGTAAATTATGAATAGTAATATTACCCCAATGAATTGTAATGTGACCAATGGATTAGTAACCTCACTTAAGAATGTATAACTATAATTTAGGCATCATTATTAGTAATGTGATATAATAGCATAAGTAAATAACTGTTTCAGAAATTATTAGTTATGTATTTTATTTATTCAGGTAAATTAGGTTTCTACTTAAAAATTATATATCTCATAATTAGCATATTACTTTTATAAAATGGAGATAATTTTTGAATTTAGATAATCACATTTATGTTAGGATGAATTCATGATATTATTATAAAATTCATTGTTTTTTATTGAATAGACATAATATAGTTTTGAGTTTCAGTGTGTTTAATGACATCATTAATTATGTAATGAAGGTGTAATAATTATAGTTTACTTGTGTTCCATAAAATATGTTAAAATATATCCCATGTGTCTAATACAATGATTGAATTCCATGGGAAATCAAATGGTTGTTCAAATACCACTAATGAGGTGTCTCTTTCAAATTAATAAAATATTCCATTAATTTTTCTATCAATACCAACCCATTATTTCATTCCTTTCATTAAAAATTTCCCCTCAACGAATCTTAGGTCTTTTTACCTCCCTAGACGTCATCTCAAGGTCCCCTTAATCCCACCAAGGTCCCAACCATTGAGTATTTGATGTTTCTCTTCAACGTAAGGGAACCTTTCACCTTCCTTTTTAGTCAACACTTCTTTTATGTTATGTGTTAGAATTTCCATTTTCATATGTTGGTGTATAATATTATGTATGCATATGAATATAATTTTTTTTACATATTATTATATTCCTTTTTTTCTGTCCTATAATTATTTATTTTATTTTTAATTAATGCAGTTAGGCTGCAAAAATTTTCATAATTGAAATCACATCCTCTCTTTTCCTTCAATCTTCTTTTTCATGCAGTATGTCATTTAAATATCCATACCATGATATTATTTCTTTTTTATTGTATCCTTATACTATATTGAGTTATTTATGAGTGGGTTACACTTTTCCCTTATCTTTTTAGTGTTTTCTAAAACCATGTTATATAACTGTTATGTTGTACAATTTTCGTCTCAAAATCACACTTTTTCTCAAGAAATTATCTTTTTTTATTTATGTGATTACACAAACCAATTTTATTTATAGGGGTATTCATCAATACATAAAAATGATACATTTTATTTTGTATTTGACATACATAAAACTTTCATTCTATTTTGGTTGGATATAAATGACCTAATGAACACGATTTTAAGCACATTTTAAAACATCACAATTTCCATATGAAACCCATTTCTTTTATTCTCATTGGGTTATTTATGAAATGTCTGATTGTGATCTATGTGGATCACATGATAATAAATACATATTAATGGTTCACCTTGATAGATCTCTAATTCCTTTGGTAATGAAATTAATCTATAGAGATGACACGTTTATCGATACCTTGATGAATAACCTTGTTAATTTTTATGACACTTTGGGGAAGGACATTGGTGATATGATTATAAATGTCTAAATTAATTGTTTTAGCCACATTTTCAAGTTAATTTTCAGGTTATTAATACTATTATATTCCTATTTGCCATTTCTTTATGATATTCCCCATGTTCTTATTGATATCCCTCATGTTTACAAGTAAATTGTTCCACTTGTTTTCATTAGTGGGACTTCTTCTCATCCTTTCCATTGATGCATGTATCCTGGTTATAATATTCCCCAATTGTTCTTAGGATGAACATTTCAATAATATTTTCCTGGGTATTAAAGGAATGTTCTATGTTTTCATGTATTATGTAACTGTTTTTAAGACATTATACTTTAAATATCCTCTATTTGTAAAAGGAAATGCAATGTTATGTAATAAAAACAGAATCTTCCATAATAGAAATTGATGTAGACACTTTAATTAATTGAAATGTGTCACAGTCTTGGTAATCAAGTAATAAAACCTAGGAAATTACACAAAAACATTGTAATTTTATTTTTCAAATATGATTCATGAACACATATGATAAGAGATAAAAATTCCAAAAACCATTACCTCATAAATATGTTTTTCACACAAGGTAAAATAATTCAATAGTAAAAGAACAGATCTTGAAAAAAATTCTAATCCATTGTTAAATATACTTCCCTTTTTTTAGGTTTTTCATTCCCATTAACATGTTATATAACAAGTTATATAAATTTCTTAAATCCTAACTATATTACTCACTTCTTTAGAGTAAATAAAGGGACTTGTTACCATTTATAGATTTTTCTATTTCTATAAAATAATTAAAATATATCATTGAAGTTAACCTAAAAGGATAGCCTTTTATTTAACCAAATGGTAGCTATATTATTAAGTCAATCCTTGTGGAGACCTCATGGTATACATCTCATGAAGTCATCCACTGAAATAAAATCATGTTCGCCATCTATATTTGTCAACACATGATGATACCTCATGATAACCATCTTGTATAGCAATAAATTGGAGAAAAATAATAGTATTAATCAGTCAAGGATAAAAATGAGAGTCCACCTGGTTAATGAAACTACACGAAGGACCTTCCAGGAGGTACCCTCATGAAGGACACTTCATGAAGGCTACTCTGTTAGAGCCTATTGTGAGGGATAGTTCAATGACCCCCTTTCATGGAATCAACATCTTGGAATCCTTCCATAATGGTATTTTTCAATGATATTTCTACCCATATCCCTATAAGGTCCACTCTATGTTTCCCCTCCATAAGACAACCTCATGAACCTCCCTTATATAACCCCATCAGAAAAAATACCTATAAAGAGATTCCTCTAAGAAATTACTTTATAGGCCTTGCCTATGGAATCCCTTTATGGACCCTATGCATACTATAGGGATCTACCTAGAATCCATAGTAATCATCATTTTCAGTCTATACCCTCATGCCTCTAGTGTATTTCCTTTATTTCCATAAATATCCCACATTAAATATTATGAGTTTCACTAAAAATATTTTGAGTTATGTTTACGATATTTTGGATGGAAATAACTACAACCCCAAAAAAGATCCAAGGTGGAATAATTTAGTCAACATAAACCATCAGGATTTAATAATCACCTTGATTTGAGACACTCCTTTTAGTTTCTTCATTTAACATAAGTTGGGATACTCCACGCTATTTCCCAATTTACCTTATATTGATATTCTCTTCTCAGTTCCATAAAAACCATGAGTCAAAAAATTCCTATGCAATTGATAATTGATTTTATTACGCATTTTCACCATTAATGTGTTGTAAAAAATGTTAAGTGTAATATCTAATTAAACCATCAACTATTTAGTCACTCAAAAAATGGATGCATCCTAAAGGGAAATATACATGCTTACAACTTATACTAACACCATGTGTCATGCTATTCCTCATTGTTTATAGAATACATTGATTTAAGATATAGTAATTGGTATCACTATATATGGGAATCCCCTTAGTTGTGTTCCAAAAATCATATATTCACCCAGATCACTTATTAGTTATTGTATCTCATAAAATCTTATACATATGCCCTTCACAGTTTAATTTTTATTTCCATTTTATTGAACAAAGATAATATGAGTGAATCTCACATAGTTGTAACCCCCAACCATATATTATCATTTATATTTACTGACATACAGGTTGAAAAAAAAGGTTATCCCATGTTTAATTCCCACTCTGAATCATATATTCACCACTTTTACAGCATATGAATCCTATTCATGGCTTCTATTATGAATAATCCCCACCCTCAGCTACCATCCTCTTAAGTGATGATTATAAGAAACACATGTGATGGTCATGAGATTACCAAACACCCCTAGGTTGTAAGACTTGGTCTCCATATGTAAATATCATTGAATTGCCTATGTTAAAGAGAATTAGGTGATTCATCATTCTTTAATGGTGATAAACGAAAACCTCTATTGAAAAACTAGAGATAACTTTGGAAACAATCCAGGGATTATCCATCATCTCCCATGAAAGGAACATGATATTCCATCAAAGACTAACATGCATAAGAGAACAGGGGCCTTATCTTTATTTGTAATCCCTAATCACATATTACCACTTTTTTGTTACTAATATATATGATCACCGACAAAGGGAAACACATGTGTTAGTTCTACGACAATTATTTCAAACGATAACTCAATTATTAGTCCTTGCAATACGATTTTAAACTACATAGATTGGTCAATATCACATGAACATAAAATGTAAAATGTATCCAATTAAGTGGAACCAAACAATATTGGTTATATTCCTCTCAAAAGTATATATTGTAACCCCTTTTCATGGGTATGACTCCAAAATTACAACTCCAACAACTTCTAGGGATAATGATATAATCCATTATTGCTAGTAATTTGGATATAAACCAAATCCATGTGAAAAATTAATATAATTATGGAGAATATATATTACACATAATGATATCCACATCACTACATGAATTCAATCAGATCATTGGAATATGTGGAACCATTCCCGTGCTAGGATTTGTGAAGGATTTATGGATATATCTTAAATCTTTAATAGAATCATGAAGTAGACAAAGATTCCTTCTATAAGGTTTTTTTAATCCTGATATTACATTATCTTAACCAACATGAATTCTGAGGTATCAATATCCTAGAACATAAAAAACTATCAATCATTTTAAAGTAATTCTATAATTATTCTTGTGTAGAACAATCATAAATATGAGAGTTCATAAGAGTCTTCATTGTAAAGAATCCTATTTTTGACAACGTTTTTTTCAACAAAAAATATTTGACAAATGAAATTCATTTGAAAAAAGGGTGATAAAACAAATTCATTAGTAATATTAGCTATATAATATAATTCCTAGACTATAGATTCAATATAGAAACCCATTTTATGCATCTACTAATCACATTACTTTAAAATATCATATTTAAGCACCTAAAATCCAAATTTTATAAGAGTTTTATATTTAGATCCGAAATTCACCATTTCCAAAAATATTAATTATATTCTTGATATATATTTTATTAATTGTATAATAAAAATTTAATTATAATAGAGAAATAAAATAATTGCGTGCTCAATCATCATTACTAATTCCTGTGAACTTGTATGGAATCAACAAGAAATATCAAATTAGTAATGGGAATGTAGTGGAAAATTTATTAAGTTGGAGAAAATAATATAATGTTTATTATGAAGAATATAGGCAATTAAAGGGTTTGAAAATCTTTTAGATTTTTATATAGATTTGGGTGATGTTGGTGGGGGAGATTCTCAATATTGAAAAAAAATATTATGTTCCTTAATCCATTAGGTGGAGGAGTCAGAGTTGATAGAACTCAATGTATAAGTGTGAATAGATTAGATAGTTAATATAAATTCACCTAATAGTTGGGTGAATGATGATAATGATTCAAAATTATTTTTTTAGATCATGTATAAACATTATAATATAATGGAGTCTATTTTATATTAGTCTTATCACTAATTTTTAGTTATGCATATATGTATTGGTAAATAAATATAATTCAATAATGAAATGATTATAGTAGCCAATAATAATGAATATACTGGTGGAGTATGAATCAATATATTTTACAAATTAAAAAGTGATGGCATTACATAGATTTCATGTAGGGTTTTTATATCCCCCGAATTCATTACAGTGGAAGTGGGAGGTTGTTTCCATGGATTTGATGAATGAATAACCACATGCATTGAAAGTCTATGAGTTGCCTAAGATAAAATTGATGGATTTAGGAAGTAAGATTTTTATTATAAATACGGGAATTATTATCCATTAGTGTCTTGGTAATAATATATATAGAGGATGTGTTTAGTCTTTATGAATTTTTAAAAATGATTATATATATCACAATAATTAATATATGTCATAGGTGCTGATGGGTTTACATAATTCCAATGGTACCATATTATGAATATTCTTGAAGTTACACTAAATGATGGATAGTCAAACATCGTATATGATTCAGACACTAGATCATATTTTGAGGATATGAATTTCATATATCATTAGATCATTGGTGAATACTTTATTAGTGGTTCATTTTTCTTATAACAATAATTTATATATCTCAATCAGAATTGATCAATTTGATGTGTTGTATTAGAAAAAGTACATATTTTCTTTCCTCTATGGATACATTATAAATATGGAATATGTTTGACTATACATGGTGTAGGATACAATAGAGATGTTATAGATTATTTTGGGGTGGATGTACGCATAATAGGATAGCTAGAAAAAATAAATTTATTATTATATGATATCGTTATATTTTGATGTTAGAGAATATAAGTTACTCAATGATTCTATGAAAAATGGATAAAAATCAATGTCAAAATATTTCATTGGGGTTTATTAAACCCTTTCATGGGTAGAAGTAATTGGGTGAGGTGGAATATCAGTTGTAACTTCCACATAAATTGAATAAAGTTCATTATGAAACTCATGATTCATGTATTCGATGGAATTTTCATGTCTACTATCATGGTATTAACATTGTTGAAATTGATATTTTTTATAATGAAATGTTTTTAAGTGGATGGTGGAGATTCATGTATATCATGAGAAGGTATACTGAGGTTCATTTGCTCTCTTAGTGTGCATTATAGAGTGATTTGATTGTTTAGAGGAATTTATATTAGATATGGAGTTACCAAATGGAGTTAAAAATTATTATTATTTGACCTTTGTCTTTAAGATATAAATTATAATATGATAAGGCAATGTTAAATAAATTTTTAAAGCAGTGTTTCTAGTTTAAATGTACTGATTGTATATTTTTTTAGATAAGGGATATTTTGAGATGTATCACATTGGGTGGTTATATTTTTCATTGATTTCATAAGTAATTTTATATTTCATTGATAGAATATAGAAAAAACATTATTTATGAGGTATCTAATGTGATTTATAGGATTTTTATGTGTTCACATTGTTTTTATTATTTGGATTATTGAGGACCAAAATTAATTGAGAGGTATATAATATAGAGGCACATATTTTTCAATATATTTTATATTCATATTTTTTGGGCCCTAGATATATAGGATACATATAATGATCTGTATTTTTTTAATTATTTCTTCCTAATGGGAAAAAATTATTTGAATTTATGACCTGACATATTATGTATTTACATGAATATGGTATTATGACCATAATCTTATTATTATTGATGCTTCTTTTGATTATAATTATGTTGAGATTATTATTTTTCATAGGTTGTTATGGTACATATTTTTTCTATTATATACATATGAACCATTATTATTATCATCACCTAAGGTTATGGTCTCCCAACAATCACATAATCAGGACCTCACTGCAAGTCGATAGCCTTTGGCTTACAGGGGTGTGTGCCTAAGGATTAATAGACAACCAACTCGCAGTAGAGTTAAATTGGAAAATTGGGTCGGGTTCTAAAAATGATATTTGATGAGTTTATTTTCCTTTTTTTCTTATTGTTTGTGATATGATAGACTGAATACAATGATGTAACTAGAATTGGGTAAAGATAATGTGTTTGGATGCTTGCAACCCCATGAACATAGAAAATACCAGGTTACTAGGGGTGTGAAATTAATGTTATTACTTTTTCATATATAGTAGATTGATTTCAACCTCAGGTGGAAAACATGGGTGTGATATTTAATGGATTATATGATTTTGAATCTTGGCCTGGTATGAAAAGGGAGTATTGTTTATGAATAATGATGGCACATAGGATCATATGATGTTTTCTTGTTCTCAATTTGGAACCACGAATTTTCTAACTGGTGTTGGGATGGTTAATGTGTCAATAATTAAGCTAATCAACATTTTAATATTTATCATTTTTGGTGTAATTATACTCTATCAACTCGTGTATTTGGTTCTTGATGATATCATTATCTGATGCAATTATTATATAGTATTTATGGTCCTAACTCGGTAATGGGTGGGGATGGATAATTAAGGGGGTGAGTTGTTTACAGTGTCCATTAAGAATCTAAATAGTGTTTTCTGAATTATAATTTCTATTGTTATTCTACTCAGATACCTTGTATTGATGATATCAGATCTTTATGATATTTGATACTTAAATATATAATGATTATCATGTGGCCATGAAGATACATGATTTATGAAACTCCAATCTATTATTGATTGGTAATATGCTTTGAGGATGAATTTCATGTGACATGGGAGCAGTAGGAGAGTTTAAGGTTGGTTCGATTCTCATTATATTATATATCTTCCTTTATATAATATATAAATTCTATTATTGGTGTTTGACCATGAGGTGATACTCTCATGCCCCGATTTTCAGCAGCTATTCTTTGAGGCGTACTACCCCTTTTTATTTTACACAGTTCAGATTCCAGAGATTTGGGATCCATATAAAGGAGGGATAACGGTGGTAGTGTATGCAAAAATGTTGAAAAACATTAGTTAGGACAAACATGATGTGATTGGATATGTATAATTACAATCACATAAGTATAAGAAGGGACTCCACATAGATATCTATTCAAATTTGGTTCCCAAGTGAATTTCCACCAATGTCTGAATGCTATAGTGGAAACTAGTTTCTTGAAAGAGTGTGGCTAAGAAGTTAGAGCTAGTAGTGGTAGCCATAGATCTAAGTCTTCTGTAGCAGCTAGTAGTTTTCGATAACTTGATCATGGTATAAGAGATCTTATCCTGATCAAAATTAAATGCGTGGTTAGGTAGAATAGGGGCCATGCAGACCACCATGAATTCCCAAAGAGGGAAAATATTTTTCTTGTAATGCGCATGGTCACAGAGATCATAACTGCCTCACAATATACACCGAGGAGAACAAGTATATGGATGAAATATCTCCATGGTAGTGGAAGCACAATAATCCGGGAACTGTCGGGACATGGTGGGTGGTGCCTATGGAGGAAGATCTGACACAGGAATATGACGAGCTATGGGTAGTGGAAAATGTTATGAGATCCTTCAACCACCACCACTAGGTTTCCCATGTCAGGCTCAGGGAGATAATAGCTAGGGCTGTAAATAGCCACAGTCTTTGGAGGCTTATGACCCCGCAACACACACGGTGATTAGAGGTGTGAACACTTTGTTTCTACACTTTCTTCAGTATTATAATAAAATTCCCAGTTATTCTTTAATAGATATACTAATGGTTAAAATAAAACTACAAAAGATGCCTTTAAAAGTGCTAGAATATGCCTTTATCAGTGCTAGAAAAGCTCTGACTACTTCATTGTGGTTAAAATTTATAGTCTTTTATCAGTGATAATAATGTGTTGATAAAGGGTTTATTTATCATCACAAAAAAAGTTTTGAAAATCATACATTTATCATCACATTTAAAATCACTTAAAAATATACCATTTATTAGTTCTTTTATTCAGTGTGGTTAAGATATACATTACCAACACTTTTAGAAACACTGATAAAGATTAATTTATCTCCTCTTTAAAAAAGTGACGATAAAGGATCTATGTATAAGTACATTTGTTAGAAATGATAAATTCTATCTTTATAAGCGCAATTAGTAGCGCTGATAATGGTCAAAACTGCAGTGTGATGCTACAACACATTGTAGCACTAGAAACTTGTGTAATGTCCTATTATAAAACACTACATCACTATAAATAGTAATATAAACAAATAAAATACTGAATAGAAGTGGAATAAAATATCTTACATAATTACAAGAATAAACACTATTATACATTATGTTATTTGTTTTTTTTCTAAAATTAATGTAAATTTCGATTAAAAATACTCACTTTGAGTCAGAACGGTCACAGAATGAGTCCAATTTAGGTGTGATTAATTATTAAACATCACAACTGACATATGGATCTTTTTTCAAAAGTAACAAAATAATCCTAATGAATTTTCCCAGTTTTTAGTATGTCATTTTTGAAGAAAAAAACATGTAAATGGAGTCATACTTATCACATCATGTGTTCGATTGAGGTGTGGCCGATTCATATACATCACAAATGAATTATGGATCATTGAACTAAAATACCAAAGCAATATGAATGCAATAACCATGGTCCTTTTTATGAAATGTTATCTATGTTTCTTACGACAAGGGGATACACCAAAAAAATATCTCAAACTGATTACGAACCCGCACAGAAGGCACAAAGGGTGATTTCCACAAAAATAAATATCTTTAAATAGGAATGATGGACATAGGGGAACTAATTCATGAAAGGATTTCCATTTAAATGTTCACATTTAGAAAAAACAATTTTAACAATGAAATATGAACTTCCAACAACCACAAAAGAAAAATGAGGAATCTCTGAAGTTTCTCACCCCTACATGATATACAACAACTATGCCAATGTGTTGTATAATTATTTCACAAAAACTCATCAAAAATGATTCCTTCACCAACTTATCAAAATGGATATCTATATAGAATAGGACATTCTCTTATATCACTGGATGAATACCCCAATGAAAAGATAATCATTAAACAAATCATACGAAAACACCTCCAAAGAGAAGAAAACCATCTATTTGAAGTGTTCATCATAAGCCTTCACCGTCTGCTGACCATTTTGTAAACTCATGAGGTCTTATACTTTATTCGTCTTCACCTCTTACTGTATAAACAATTGGACAAATACTAACAGAAAAACATTTCATGTCATCCCCACATGAATATTTGGAGGGAAAAATAACTCTCATTCTTCCCAAGATGGATCCCAAGAAGAACCAGAACCATAAGAACTCTAACAGCTTTAGGAGTTTCCAACACTATGAAGATATTATCTAATTTGTAAAGAAACTTCACTCCCTCGAAAAAACCTATATTTCCGTAGAATATGGGCATCAACTAAGGAGAACAAGAAACCGGGCGAGATCCACAAGAAACATCAAGGACTTTTCTGGGTGATATATTCTGAATAACATAAAAATCATAAAATCAGTTTCAAAATAAATTCCTCACATACCCACACATATGTAAATGATCATAAGGAATACTGAGGGTAACACTAACCAAATTATCACCCAAAAAATTTATTTATCAAATTTTGAATCCAAATATTTTTCATTTAAAACCCATTTTTTCTAATATGAGACCATCCTAATGAAATCCTTTTAATTTTCATAATAATATTAATTTTAAAATCTTACTCATATCAATTGTGACCAAAACAAGACATAATTTACATGAAACCACCAAAATGTGTAACTAGTAGTCATTCATAACCCGTGGACATGGAAGTGGGCCATATATTACTAAACCTATGATTTTCATATAATTAAAAAGATCATCAACCCCGAAAAATAATCAAATATCAAAAGTAAAAGCATATACATAATAATATGTCATCGGGTTCTTATTTTTGTAAAATCTGTCCCTACAAATAGTACCCTATGAACAAGTATCAAGTTCTATTTCATTTGGTACTTAGTGCCTACCACATAAGGGATCCACTATCTCTTCACCACTCTCTCGTATTAAATATTATAACCCCTGTTTTAACATCCCTTTAACACAAAATAAACCCAAAATTAGACAACGATGCTAACATAAATAGGGATTACATGGTTAGATCATTTGGGTCTTTAAAAACCTCCACAACCTCAAGCATCATACTCGATAATATTCAACTAGATTCTTTAGGGAATTGATTTAACTATTGGGTTCTCATATGTGTAAGGCCAACTATTAAAAAATTATATATTTTTCCAAGAATTTCAAAAAGTTTTATGTAATTCGAGGTTGATTTTCTCTTATTTATAATCTATTATTGGACAAGCCTCAAAAAAATTAAAATAAATCCATGATCATTAACATTATGTCACCTCTAATGGATTCTGTTGTATATTGGTTTAATTGTAGTAGTTTCACAATTTTTTTGAATTGACATCTCTCGATCTATTATTTCTTGGACAAGACTAGGGATATTTATAGGATATTCTTATATCTTTATCCAACATAATGAAGAGTAAAAATGTGTTTAATATAATTTTACATACAGATCCATATGGATAATTTATTGATAACTATTTTTATATGATAATTCCACCAGGGAATCTTAATCATTATAGGAGACACTGATGTTATGAATTAAGGGTCAAAATAATGTACTCTAATATCAATATAGTTTTATCAGAATGGTTGTTAGTGTATGGAATATTTGAATAATGAAATTTCACCCATAACCTCACTGAAAATTACTTTACTTGCTATAACAAAGATAAAAACATCACATCCCTACTAGATACAACATTAAATTAGACACCGGGAATCATTATTATCTCTTTGACCAAAAATTAATTGAGTTCATCAACCGAGGAAGACTCCTCAATATGTAAAAGGTTTTTCATCTTATTAAGGTTATCCACTATAACCCACACTAAATATTTATATTTAATTGATCTTGAATAATAGGTTAATAAATCCATCATGATTTCATTCCATTTCTATATAAGAAAATAAAGTATTGAGAGTACTTATTAGTTTTTAGTATTTTTCCTTCCCCGGATAATAGGTAAACAATTTAGTGTAGAATAATATGATTCTTTTCAACATTTCAAACCAAAAATACTTTGGACTAATATCATCATATAATATTACGATACTTACATGAACATAGAGGAGTCATGTTGGCCATGGTGAAGAGTTGAGGTGTAGGGTACTTTATGGTTAAGAACAGTGCAAAAACACAAAATGTGGAACCCAAAAGATTATGAATGATTGTGGAAATGTATAAAATAACATACATTGGATTGTAGACTTGATTCATTTTAGGTAAGGTAGAAGATTCATGTCTATAACAGAGGTGTTCTGCAGGATCTTGAAAATCACGATTAACAGAGTACAGGTTATGGTTCTTTTAAATATATTAGAAAGACAATTTACAATTCTTTTAGAAAAGTGCAGATAAATATCCATTTTATCAATACTAAATTGATAAGTGATGTTAAAAGACACATTTATGAGCACTAAAATATTAGCAATGATAAAGGGTTTACAAAAATAAATATATTATAATTATAATATTATAATATATATATATAATTACTTACCTATTATTATATAAATAATTTTTTAAAAAATAAAAAAATTATTTATTTATAATAATTATAAGTTTATATATTTATAAATATATTACTTAAACATTTATAAATATACTTTTTGATAATGATTTATTTAAAATTATATTTTTACCATTATTTTTGGACAATAACCTTAAATACATGCATTTTAAAAATTATTGAAATTCAATAATTCAAAATGAGTACACATTATAAATATTAAAAAATGGAAAATTTTTATTAATTAAATTTTTATTATTAAAAAAATATTGATTTATATAAATATATATATTGAATTTAAGTTGAATACATATTGAAAATACTAAAACATAGTTAATAAAAATATATAAATTAATAATATAAAATGATCAAATTCAAAATTAAAAAAATTAAAAATATGAAAAATGAACAACCTAATTGTAATAGTATAAAAAATAGATAACAAAAATTGATCGGTTAAAAAAATAATATATTAAATGTATTGTACTATAATTAAATTCTATAATATACTAATAATTTAATAAATTACAAAAATATTATATATATGTGTTTCTATATTTTTCGTAAATATATTTTTTTATTATGTTTATATATATATGTGTGTGTGTGTGTGTGTGTGTGAAAACAATGTATCAAATGACATTTGATATATGTTAAATTGGATAATCAAACAACATTAATACTGAATAAGATATTTATATTTTCTGAATTAATATTTGATTCATTTTATATATTTTTATGTTTAATATATATTATTTATTACTATTTATATTTAATATATATATATATATAATGTACTTATTCATTTTTATTTATAATTTTTCAATTAATAAATTATTAATATTTTTATTATTTATTCATTATTAAATTTTTTAATTATATTTTCATTTATATGTCTATATTTAATATATTATAGTTTTAAATATTTATAATCTATATATATGTAGATTCAATTTATTCATATTTATCAATAATTATTTAATTATTAAAATGTTTAATATTTTTCATAATTTACTCACTTAAACTTTTTATGTGTCAAATTATATCATTTTATTCATTATATATGTATATATATTAAATATATATTATTTATTAATTTTTTAAATTTATATATGCATTTATTCATTTTATTCATTTTTAAAAATAATTATATAATTAATGAAATTCTTCAATTTTTTTAAAAATTTTTTCCAATTATTTTCATTTTGTTGTTGATCCATTTCAGCACCAATAAAGTGATCAGAATATATAACATTTATTAGTGAATTATTTTTAGTGCTAGTAAAGGATACTGTTTATCAATGTTACAAATGAAGCATAGATAAAGGCTAACCTTTACGAGCGCTTATTTTAGAATAGATACTAATTATCTTTTTGAGGACATTTTTGTTGTGCTGATAAATGTTAACACTATTAATAGTGCATTTTTGAGTATTGGAGTGTTGGAGCTCCATGTTGTGGTGCAAGCCTATAAATATTATCTTCAGGTTCCTACATGGGATGCTTCCTCTGTATATTTTATCGGCCGATAGTGCAAGCTATCTCTTGTTAGAGAGAGGATTAGAAGGGACCTTTTGGTCATCACGATGTAACCCTATGATGAAATCTTGGGTATGGATTGGTTTTACATTGTCTAATATTAGATTGAATATCACCACACAAAAGTAGTATGCCATTGCACTGATGGAACAATATTCATGTTTATGGGAGATGGAGATATCATGGCCGAATGGGTGGGTTTTTTGAGTATGTGGTTGCATCCCATCACCCATAAAATAGCGCATATAACCCTCGTTACAGAAGGCACTTCAACTATTTGGATTCTTTCAGTTTTGTAGAATTATATGAACATCTTCCCAAAGGATGTTTTGAGCCTACCATTATTTAGTTTTCTATATATTTCATCTTGGGACAACTCTAATATATTATGTGTAATATCAGATGTCCATTATCAATATCTGGGAGTTATTGTTTTAATTGGGGAACCTTAGAGCGAAGGTTTTCATCGGGCCCAGGGTGTACCACTAGGAAACACCAATGTTGTTCATGAAAATGATATATAGAAGCATATTTATTTCCATGGATTATTTTCCCCTTAACCAAGCACTGTAAAAGAACATGTACCACATGTCAAGGATTCAGGAACTCTTTTACCAATTTCATGTATTGAAATGGTTTTTGAAGATCGATCTCTTGTTCGACTATAACGAGTTGAGGGTTGTCAAGGATAAAATTTCAATGCCAGCATTCTTATGTCGCTAAGGAAAATACGTATTCCTCATAATGTCTTTTTTTTGTGATAAATGCCCCACCGTGTTTATGGATTTAGTGAAAAAGATTTTACTGTCATACATGGACATGTTTTTTTTGACATCTTCATCGAAAAAATACACATCTAATCTTCATTAAATGATGAACATGCAGAGCACCTGAGGATGGTTCTATATTTTCTTTAAATGAACTATATTTATGGAAAAACATGAAGTGAAAGTTCTATATTCACATGGTTCACTTCATGGTGAATATCATTTCATGAATTAGTTTAGCCATAAACCCAATTAAGACTAGTGTAGTTATTTCTTATGATCCACCCCATAGCTTGTCAGAGGTGTGGAGATTTCATGGAATGATGGGGTACTTGATGAGGTTTGTGGAATACATCTTGAAGATTATAGCCTCTTTGACCATCCTGATGTAGAATGTTCATCTTTTTACCTTGAATGGTCAGTGCTAGATAGAATTTTAGCAGTTAAGGTCATGGAAGAAAAGATCTCCTATGTTGAGACTATTGTAGGAGCGTGTGGAAAAAATAGTGTATTGAGATTCCATAGGAACCGGGCTCAGATATATTTTGATGTATAAATCAATAAACTATCACATACAAGATGAGTAAGTTTAAATAACATGACCAGAACTCTAAAACTAATGACCTAGTGATATAAGTGGTAGTCATCATCCTAATGATTTAAAGGAACTATATTCTAGGAGTGTGATTTTTGGTTTACTCAGTCCATAAGAGTCTCTGGTACGTATTCACATAGAGATACTTGAGCATGAGATAGTGGCACTAGTTAGATTTTCAATAGGACTATGACTACAAGATATTCAATACCCCAATAAGGGGAAACATAGTTGAATATTCCCTTGGTAGTAAGTCCTAATATCTCTTAGTATAAGTGACCTCTAAAAAGGTTTATTACTTTTACATGACCATGTTGGAGCTAGAGGTTGAAGCTTTCTTTTAGTCAATGGTCTTGAATAATCCACTTAATGAGTATGTGATAGATTCCCAGTTGGGAGACATCTACTGTGAGGTCTTGTGTTACTATATATCCATAAGTTATTCAAAATATTCATAATATGAAGGTAAGAATCATGTATTTTATTGGGATCGATGATGAATCCATTTATGATGCAGGATGAGATGAGATGATATTTCTACACTTCCCTCCCAGTTGTACATCCTAGTGTGGGGATGATGCATGAGGAACTTCATTGAATGATTTGGGGTTCTAGCATGGGATAGAGGATTTACAAGTTCATCTCATGGTTTCTCACCTATCATCTAGGCAATTTAGTGTACCGGGTTTTAGTAGGTTTCATTTCCAGACCCTTGAGATCTTGAATTGGATATGGTATTACATATCAAGGGAATTTGTGATAGGTATTCTATGGACAATGAAGGTCTATTACTCCATCTAGGAGATAGTTTACTCACTCACAAAGTTGGAAGAACTTCTTTCTCTCAAGAAGTGAATTTAAGTGGATATTTATGTGTATTTGTATCTATGGTATATTTATCATCGCCATGTGGTTCCCTCGATGATTTTAACTAATTGTGATGTTTTCTTTGCATCCCAATTTCAGAGAGGACTTAAAGAGTCATTCAAATCCCATATGAGAATGATTACAACCTTTCACCCCCAAAATGTTGGGCAGACCAAGAATACTATCTATGTTTCAGAAGATATATGTAATTCCTACATGTTACCCTTCCTTATAGTCTTGGAGGATCACTTTCCTTTTACATTGATTTTTTATAACAATATATAACACTGTATTATTGGTATGATACCTTTTGAGGAAATATAGGTGAAATCATGTTTTCCACCATTGTGTTAGATATAGATTAGTGTGGAATCTATTATGGGCCCATATATGGTGTAAGTGATGATGGAGAAGGTCTAGGTCATCCTTGAGTATTTGAGGATGGCCTAGAGCATGTAGAAATTTCACACAGTTCACCATCGTAGGCCCTTGGAGTTGGACCTGGGATTCCACATTTTCTTGAGAGTCTCCCCGTGGTGAGGATTATGGAGGTTTTGTCCAAGAGGAAATCTATCATTAAGGTTCATTGGGTTGTTCGATATCATGCAAATGGTTGGTGGGGTTACATAACACCTCTCATCACCACAAAAACATAACAGGTTATTGATGCCTTCTACATGTCGCATTTGAAGAGATACTTTCTTGACCCCATGGATTTTATCAACTGGGGTGAGGTGGACATAGAGGATTGATCCACATTCCTATAGAACCTAGTGGAGTTTAAAGATCTACCGGATTGGACCCTTCCTGGACAGAAAATACAATTGATTTGAGGGTTGTAGCCATATAGGAACAGGTAGGTGAGTTCCTGGGTGTGGGAGAGCTAGATACGGGCTTAGTATCCAAATTTTTTTGAATTATTTTTCTTTTTTATGGATCAAAATATTGAAGGAGGTAATGATTTAGAGACATTATTTTCTTTGAAAACATTGAAATATTTTTACATTTAGTCCAAGAGTCAGTTGTTGAGAAGGCATGTGATTCCAAGGCCCCGTTTTCCAGTAATTAATTTTATAATTATATTAATTATATTTTATATTACCTGATCTCAATTTCATAAATAAAAATGGTTAACTTTTAAGAGGAATCTACGATAAAAAATCATATTACGTAGTTGATTTTAAAACTCATTATTTACCCATGGCACGACAAAAATTGGTCGGCATCGGGCATTCAGATATCTCTCCCATTAGAGGTAAATTTAGTGGGTAAATTATTTATCTAAATTACTTTATATTTTTATTAAACATAGCAATTTTACTATAAATATATCATAATGGTGAAATTCATAGGGTTAGCCTCATAACCAAGGAACCATCGAGATATTTTTCTTCATCTCCTTCAGTTTGTGGATAACATCAGATAATTAAAAATCTCTAAATCAGAGATGATCAATATGCGAAGAACGCGTAAAATTGTTTCATTAATTTTTGGGAGGGTTACTAAATGATGATTGATCAGATCTATAAATATGAATCTTCATTTATTGTTTTATTTCCATTTTGATTAAATTAATTGAGCACACCAATCCCCTCCATTGATCTATGCCAATTATGCCTTTGCATGTGCCTATGTAATAATTAAATTGATTATTTATTGGATTTATAACACTCTCTATCCTATTTCTTGATCATTGGACAAAACTTATTGGAAATGATCAATAAACCTATATCATTATTCATGGAAAATATTTGTCACATTTTTTCACCGATTGGACTCTGCTATCCTAGTTCGACATTGTGAGGTGGTACCAAGCCTAATCAGACCCACAAAATATTGATAAAACCTTGTATGTGGTATGGATCGATGGATCAATTATTGATCTTGGTTATTTTTTGAGAATTGGGTGATCAATTTAATGATCAAATATCATCCCTAAAATGGTAGAAGGATGGGAGGAAAGTCAAATGTGTGATGAAACTATGAGGACCAATGAAACAGATTTCTGGCCACCAGATGGCTGGAAATGAATGATCCTGACTAGATCCTCAAATTATGGATAGTGTGGAAGCGTGACTTACTACATAACAACTAGTTTTGAATCATAGATTGTAGATCTATACTTTTGAAAAAAAAAAATTAACTACACATTGTGTTCCATGAAGAACACACGATGTGTATCCCATATTTCTATAGAAGATTGGGTTTTGGAAATTTGTATGAATGGAATTCAATATAGACTCCTAATATTCCTTGTACCCCATCCCTTGGCAGATGATCTATTTGAAGGAGCAGACGAGAATTATTGTGAGTGGGAGTACTTAGTGAGGAACAACACTATTTAATAAAGTACACAAACAAAACATGTGTATAAAAAACAAGGGTTAAAGTAAAAGGACATGGTGTGGACACAAGGACATGACCAAGGGCATGGGAGGGACCCCATGTGTCATGGACATGCCATGTATGTCCCCTAAATACCATGTATACCCACATGGTAGTTTATCCTTGTACCTCATGGGATATTTCTTGGCAATGGAGACAAAAAACATGTTTTGTGGGTCCCCTCACATGTCATGTACCCCTTGGGTCCTTTTGATGAGACTTCAATCTCTCATATCTCGTTTTTTTGGAATATGATTTTGGAATGTGAGTAACCTTTCCTATATTTTTATGCCTATTACGTGATGGGGAAATTGTTAATTGATTTTGGGATACAATGTGAAATTTTTGGAGCACGACACATGTTTCGGTGATGCTCGATGATGGTAGTGACCACACAAGACCACCAAAGGAATTTTGTGTTGAACCATCCATCTAGGATGTGCATGGGTGTAGTACCTCCAGTTTCTAGTATGTAAAACTTAATTGATTCTTTTCATGGTTTTAAAGTAAAGGGTGTTTAATGGGAGGGTCGGGAGAACTTGGAATGATGTTTTGAGGCAAAGGGGAAGTCACACGGGAGGGGCACCGTTTGTCTAAACCGTGCGGCCAAACCGTGCGCAGTGGGTCTTGGAGGCAGTGTATTCCACACGGTCGGCACACATTTTATCTAACCATGCATCCAAACCATGCGAGAAGTATAATTCCCCAGCCGTAAACCTTACTTAATCTTGAGTTATTACAAGATTACACATTGATGATCTTTTCAGGTTTAGAGTTTTAGAGAATTAGATCATGAAACTTGCATTAAATTCCACATTTAAACAAAGTGGTTACATAAAAGACAGTATTAATTCTTCCCATCAACAGAAACATATTGAAAATAAAACATGGATTCTTTTTTGACACATCCTTGACACTATCATCACATCATGTACCTTTCCCTTGACCTGTGAAAAACTTTTCCAAAACATGGGATGAGCATAAAAAGCTCATCAAGGGTTATAAAAATATGGAAAGGAAACATGAGTTCATATATACATAAGAATGAAATAATACTTTACCCATAAAACATAAGCACTTTAACATACCTCATCAAAACATGAATAAATCATAGAAATCATAAGACATAAAGGTAACTTGAGGCATTCATAACATTCTTACGTAGGGAGTAACCCTCTTGGTTACATTTGGAATACCCATCAATGTATATTACCTAAATCTTTTTGGAGAAACCTTAAAGTTTCACTCCTTCGCGTTACCCAATGAATTGGAGAGCTATAACGGGTTCACCCGCCCTTAGTTTATCATGGAACCACCCATCTTTATAATAATTCCCAAGAAACTCAACATAATCGTATCACATAAAAAATGCATAAAGGAAACATAACATTTCCACCTTTAAATAACAAGATATCAATAAAACACATTGATATAAAAACATTATGAAAACCATTTTCAATACCAAAATAAAAGAAAAGTAAAACATGGTATTTATTTTTCTTTTAAAAAAAGTATGGCTTGTAGAGGAAGCTGAAACTCAAATAATGGTCACGGCGGCGAAGAAGTCGTTGTCGCCGGATACGTACGACAAAAACATTCTCTTTTTTCGTTTCGTAAATGCTTCGTATAAAAAAGATTCCTTTTGAATAAACTTAAAAGTAAAAGGGGTTTATACACAGTATAATAGAAGGTTGTGTATAAAACAAAATATGCCTCAATGAAAGGAGATTGAGACGAAGTCCCATACAAAGACGGTATCCTTGGATTAAGGATAAATCAATTACATAATTATGTGTGACAAAGGAATACACCAAATATAAGTGGATATTAAGTGTAAAATAATCAAAGGTCATACACACATATTCAAAGGATGACATATTCAATAACTACATATTGAACCTAAAGAAATCGAAATTGGGTTAAGAAGTTCCCTTGACATCCTAACAACGTCACATAAAAATTCAGAAAAATAGTTGATGAGAGATAAAAATGGTATCTCATAACTTGGACATAAAATTCACATCAATAAGGATATAGAAGAACATATCCCAAAATAATATTATGTGAATTAAAAGACATAACAAAATTACTTTTTTAAAATAGTAGGGTGAAAGGTTCCCTTACCGACATGGGTATCTTTCGAAACATACACCCCGTGAAAGAAGGACAATACATAATTGATGTAAATACTCATAAATGAAAGAATATTACACAAGGGGTAAAATAATGATCAGTACATACACCACTCAAAGGAAATTGTGTCAAATGTAGCATAAATCTCATGGGAATAAAAGTGAGATGAAAAATCCCTTATGAAAACTCGGCAGCCTAATGTCGCCACTTAAAACTTCCAAAAATGGATTGATGAGATAAAATAGGGTATCTCATCACATTACAATAAAATGTACAGAAATAGGAATATAAAAGAACATCCCCCATCATAACAAACAGGAGCTTAAAATAAGTTACATAAAGGAGAGTACTTGAAGAGAAAGAGAGAGGTTAGATCTCTTACGAAAATTCAGCAGCCTAACGACGCCACTCAAAACTTCCAAAATGGATTGATGAGAGAGAATACGGTCTATCATCATATGAACATAAAAATTACAGTAAGATTAATATGAATGAACATCCCAATAACAAGAAAGATGAGCTTATAAGGAATGACATAAAAGAGTGTACTTAAAAAGAAAGAGAGGAGTAGGATCCCTTACCTCAAGTCCAACTTGTCTTGTTCGTTTCTTTATATTACTGAATAATAAACTCTGGTCAATTAATAATTGCCTAAGTACCTCCTTTAGAGATTATTATTCAGTTCATATCACATATTATAATGTTATAATAATTTTTTAATAATGTTAGTTCATATTAGACGTTTTTGCCGATGTTTGGTACATGAGTCAAAAATGAACTTGTTTGAAAAAAGATTGCCCATGTAGTTATAAGTAAATAATTTCCAGAATAGTATTAATGAATAAAATATCATATATACCCAGTAAATATTCATTTTATACTATTCTATATCATTTGGAGATAAAAAACGAAAAGCACCGTTCATGGAGACGGTAGGCCGTACGTACGCATGAACGCTACTTTCATTTTTTGTCATATTAATGGAATTAAAAAAAAATGAGAGAGATATATAAATGTTATAATTCCAGAATGATATCCATAATTTAGATGTAATATATTACATATAAATCCATTATATATATGTACTTATAATATTACATAACATTTTGAGATAAGAAATGAAATGTACCGTTCATGGAGACGGTAAGCCGTACGTACGCATGAACGCTACTTCCATTTATATTTCACATTTAATGGAATTAAAACATAATGATACATAATAGTATTTTAATTCCAGTGTGGTATCATATATAATATCATTAAATATATCCTTTATACGTACCACATATGGTATTAACGAATCAAATCACTTTGAGGGGGCGGTAGTCCGCACTTTCTTAAATGAAGATATCGCGTTTACCCATAATGGAAATCATAAAGGTACGCCATTAATGAAAAATACAGAAGCTTAAGTAAAAAATAAACATATTATATATCTTATATAAATATAGTGTCATCTTAATGGCCACCTTTGAAGGTGTTAGAAGAATGTTGAACAATCATCGTTTCGGGAGGCAGAAATTCACCATCCACAGAAACAGTACGTTCTTTAACCATTAGATGTAGGTGTCTGTAAGTGTAGCTAGAATCCTTCTTATAAAAACATACTAGTATATTTAATATACTGTATTTGTTACAAAATAAATGAATAAAATGAATTTAGGGGGTTGGAGAAGCAAAATAAAACGAAAGGACACAAGGGAAGACATTACCTTAAAATCGGGTAACTCAATTTTGTTTGAGCTCAAAGGCTTCCTTGGGAAGGATTCTGCCCAATGTGAGGCTTAAAAGAGTAAAAGAGGAAATTTTATAGAGAAAATGGGCAGGGTTTGGCCGATCCAAAGGCTTTGAGAGTGTGGGTAAGGAGGTAGAGGTGCAGGCTTTTTATAAGAGGAGAGGAGGGGCACTCTTGGAAGGTAAAGAAAATTCACTTTATTTTTAAATGGTATTCGGATTTAAGAGGTCCCACATTGATGTGTTTCTATGATAAGGTGATAAGGGTTCTAAATCCACTCATCCAATAGGTTTCGGACATGTTTAGGTCTTAGATATTACATTATCTTTCCATTTTATTTAAATCGTTAAATAATGAGGTCATCGCTGCATCATCATGATGTCATAAATAATTTAATTTATTTAATGTCTAAAAATTATAAAAAAATACTATAATGTAGTAAATATTTTTATCTTTCCAATGAATATTTATAGTCAAAAATATGATTTGTATAACCCCTTGTAAAAATTGTTTTAGTAAAACATTTCATGTTTGTCTCATTTTTACTTTTACTTTAAATAAAAATATATTAATGTCATTTTCCCACCAAAGTGGCTTCATGGGGTCCCCAAGTTGACCCATGGGTTGTCGTGGTCGTCCATGACACATCCAATAAGGTTAGGACATGTTTCAAGTTCATTTCATATTATTAAAACATTATTTTTACCTTAAACTACACTAATTACCTCTAATCGCGATTAAAAACTTAATAAGGTACTATTCACCAAAAAATTATTTTTATCCCATTGAACCAAATTTTACTTCTTAATGACAACCATGTATGTCGGAGTTTTGAAATTCGAAACAAAAATATGGAAAATTTTCATTTAAATGGAAAATCAGTTATTATAAGTACCACTTAGTAGTTTCACTATTCATATAAAATTGAAGTTTTTCAGAAAAATCCCAAAACTTCACCCTAAGCTATATTTGATAATCCGAATTAAAAAATGAAGTCTATTTTAGAAAATTCAAAACATATAAGTCACATTAATTAATTTAATAATTAATTCCCGTTGTCAGAGCAAATAGCGTGTTTTTATGAAACAATAAGTATCAAAAGATTGACATTAGTTTAAGTCTGATTTCAAAGTGAAATTAATTCCAACGACCACTATTGGATTTACTGGTAAAAATATATTCTAATTTCAGTTTAAAACCAATTCAAAAGATAATATAATCATATAAATAAATTAGATTAAAAAGAGGTTTTGAATTAAAATACAATAGTTTATACTATTCATTAAAAAATGAACTTTATCGGAAAGATACCAAAAATTTACACAAAGTAAATTTTGATGTCCCAATTCTTAAGAAGAGTTTTATTTGGTCCAATAGAATGTATAAGAGTGAACAAAACTATATTTAATGAAGGTTCTCCATCAAAAGGTGATTAGTCAACCTTTAGTGAAAACTAGGGCATATACGCCTAAAATTGAATTCTTTCCGTATTTTAAGACTTTATCTTTTATTTGATAAATGTAAAAACATTTGAAAACATATATAATCATATTTTAGTTATTTCTATCCATTACTGCCAATACAACGGCTACATGTTAACTACCATTTAAAAAATATTATTTTATTATTAGAGTGCAATGTAAGATTCCCAAGAAAGTCATTGTTGCGTGTTGGGTACGCCATCGAGCATAGAGTCCCCTTTAAAGTCATATTAATATTTTATTCACAAATATGGATTAATATGAAAATTTCATATTCTTTATTTACCTGGGGTGTTACATCCTTCCCCCCTTTTTGAAATTGCTTCCTCACAATTTTTAAAATTGAGCTTGGAAACATCCTTGAAAGTCCTACATCTGAACAAGAGTCGGTAAAACAATCACTTTAAAATAATGGATGATAAGTAAAGTGGTCACTCGAGTTAACCCATACTAGGATTCCATGTAGAAAAACATGGACATGGAAGAAAAAGCAAAGGTTCATGTTCTTGAGGGAGAGTGATAGTAAACATGTCTAGGAGAAAGTTAACCATAAGAAAATCACAAACATGTGATGGGTTAAACGGTATTTGATTCCCCAGTAGGAAAAGTTAATAGACAACATTTTTTTAAGTTACTTTTTATTGAGGAATTTATTCATAAGGAATCATAATCACTTATCATGTTGACTTTCAAATTTTACTATATTCCTTAATCAAACTCATATTTTTTCCAAAAAAATGAGTATTTAGGGAGACTTTTTCGCAATAAGAGTACTATAATCAACTTCTAGAGAATCAATTAATCCACCAAAGAGAACTATATACTTCCCATGTCTTTAGGCTTTAACCAAAACCAAAACCAAAAAGGTTAGTACAAGGTCAGATAATCCAGAAAAGGATAACCCTTTAAAAAGAAAATCTATGCTTAATCTCCAAAATTTGTCCAACAAAACCCAAAGTTCAACGAGGGCCATCCGATAAACAATTTGTCCATAACATTCTTCAAAGTAAACCAATATAAGATTTAAATCCAAATATTTGAAGGATTTTGTCACATAGTCTTCCAAGTTAAATCGTAACATTTATCTCCAAACAACACCAGTTCCTCCTAAAGTCTCGTATTGGAAAGTAATTAACCTAATCACATATTTTCCATGATAGGTTAATCATTTTCATAAATAACCAAAAATAAACTTACTCTTAATTCATAAAATCATATAATTAAAAATAATCAATCAAACTAACCAGGGACTTCACGTAGTCCAGTGGTAGGAGATAAATACCAGTCGCACTTTGGTTGTGGGTTCTATTCCCACAGCTTTGTCTGATGTGACAGGTAGTCGCACGGTCTGTGTGTTGTCCTTTTTCTAAAACAATATAATTCTCAAATAATTCCCCAAAATGGGATAAAATCATCAAAAATAAACATAACATAATTTAACCAAAATTTTATCTCATGCCTTTCACTTCAATCATAACATATAGTAACCCATAATTACCTCAAAAGTAAGGATCATATAAACTCTAATGGTTACCTTTATAATTATTACCTGAACTTCTACATTGATTGGTCATCTCGTACATGATGCATTAAAGATCATACCAAGGTTCAAGTGGTTGATCATGACTCCTTGATAGTTGGTTTAGAACAACCACGAGTTTCCTCATTGAATCCCCCATTTTATCTAGTCTCTTAATCATAGAACCAACACAGTTTCCTTCAAACCTATTGTCACTTTGGTGCCTACTAGATCCATCTATTCACTAAAAACATAAATGTCAGTGTGAGTATATCAAAAAAACCATCATGTACTAATGAGGAAGGTAAACACTAAGATATACTTACACATTCACTTCATCTAAAACTAGGACTCTTTCTTAAATCCTACCCATTATGGTAATGTCACTTATGCTTAAAGAATACCCTAACCTCTAAAGTTATCTAAACCGACCTTTGATACCAACTATACGGCTCCAGCCTTAAACCTTACTTAATCTTGAGTTATTACAAGATTACACTTTGAGGATCTTTTCAGGTTTAGAGTTTTAGAAAATTAAATCATGAAACATGCATTACATTCCACATTTTAACAAAGTGGTTACATAAAAGACAGTATTCATTCTTCCCATCAACGGAAACATATTGAAAATAAAACATGGATTCTTTCTTGACACATCCTTAACACTATCATCACATCATGTACATTTCCCTTGACCTGTGAAAAACATTTCAAAAAACATGGGATGAGCATAAAAATCTCATCATGGGTTATAAAAATATGGAAAGGAAACATGAGTTCATATATACATAAGAATGAAATCATACTTTACCCATAAAACATAGGCACTTTAATATACCTCATCAAACCATGAATAAATCATAGAAATCATAAGACATAAAGGTAACTTGAGGCATTCATAACATTATTACGTAGGGAGTAACCCTCTTGGTTACCTTTGGAATACCCATCACAGTATATTCCCTAAATCTCTTCGGAAAAACCTTAACATTTCACTCCTTCACGTTACCCAATGCATTGGAGAGCTATATCGGTCTCACCCGCCATTAGTTTATCATGAAACCACCCATCGTTATAATAATTCCCATGAACCTCAACATAATCATATCACATAAAACATGCATAAAGGAATCATAACATTTCCACCTTTAAATCACAAGATATCAATACAAAACATTGATATAAAAACATTATGAAAACCATTTTCAATACCAAAATAAAAGAAAAGTAAAACATGGTTTTTATTTTTCTTTTAAAAAAAAGTATTGCTTGTAGAGGAAGCCGAAACTCAAATAATTGTCACGGCGGCGAAGAAGTTGTTGTCGCCACATAAGTACGACAAAAACATTCCCTTTTTTCGTTTAGTAAACGCTTAGTATAAAAAATATTCCTTTTGAATAAACTTAAAAGTCAAAGGGGTTTATACACCGTATAATAGAAGGTTGTGTATAAAACAAAATATGCCTCAACGAAAGGAGATTGAGACGAAGTCCCATACAAAGACGGTATCCTTGGATAAAGGATAAATCAATTACATAATTATGTGTGACAAATGAATACACCAAATATAAGTGGATAATAAGTGTAAAATAATTAAAGGTCATTCACACATATTCAAAGGATGACATATTCAATAACTACATATTGAACCCAAAGAAATCAAAATTGGGTTAAGAAGTTCCCTTGATAGCCTAACGGCGTCACATAAAAATTCCGAAAAAGAGATGATGAGAGATAAAAAGGGTATCTCATCACTTGGACATAAAATTCAAATCAATAAGGATATAGAAGAATATATCCCAAAATAATATTATGTGAATTAAAAGACATAACAAAATTAGTCTTTTAAAAAGAGTAGGGTGAAAGGTTCCCTTACCGACATGGGTATCTTTCGAAACATACACCCTGTGAAAGAAGGAAAATAAATCATTGATGTAAATACTCATAAATGAAAGAATATTACACAATAAGTAAAATAATGTTCAGTACATACACCACTCAAATGAAATTGTGGAAAATGTGGCATAAATCTCATGGTAATAAAAGTGAGATGAAAAATCCCTTATGAAAACTCGACAGCCTAACGGCACCACTTAAAACTTCCAAAAATGGATTGATGAGATCAAATAGGGTATCCCATCACATTACAATAAAATGTACAGAAATAGGAATATAAAATAACATCCCCCATCATAACAAATAGGATCTTAAAAGAAGTGACATAAAGGGGAGTACTTAAAGAGAAAGAGAGAGGTTAGATCTCTTACGAAAATTCGGCATCCTAACGACGCCACTCAAAACTTCCAAAATGGATTGATGAGAGAGAATAGGGTCTATCATCATATGAACATAAAAATTATAGTAAGAGTAATATAAAAGAACAACCCAATAACAAGAAAAATGAGATTATAAGGAATGACATAAAAGAGTGTACTTAAAAAGAAAGAGAGGAGTAGGATCCCTTACCTCAAGTCCAACTTGTCATGTTCGTTTCTTTATATTCCTGAATAATAAACTTTGGTCAATTAATAATTTCCTAAGTACCTACATTAGATATTATTATTCAGTTCATATCACAAAATATAATGTTATAATAATTGTTTAATAATGTTAGTTCATATCAGACGTTTTTGCCGATGTTTGGTACATGATTCAAAAATGAACTTGTTTGAAAAAAGATTACCCATGTAGTTATAAGTAAATAATTTCTAGAATAGTATTAATGATTAAAATATCATATATATCCAGTAAATATTCATTTTATACTATTCCATATCATTTGGAGATAAAAAACGAAAAGCATCATTCATGGAGACGGTAGGCCGTACGTACGCATGAACGCTACTTTCCTTTTTTGTCATATTAATGGAATTAAAACAAAATGAGAGAGATATATATATTTTATAATTACAGAATTATATCCATAATTTAGATTTAATATATTACATATATATCCATTATATATATGTACTTATAATATTACATAACACATTGAGATAAGAAATGAAATGTACCGTTCATGGAGACGGTAAGTCGTACGTACGCATGAACGCTACTTCCATTTCTATTTCATATTTAATGGAATTAAAAAATAATGATACATAATAGTATTTTAATTCCAGTATGGTTTCATATATAATATCATTAAATATATCCTTTATACGTACCGCATATGGTATTAACGAATCAAATTACTTTGAGGGGGCGGTAGTCCGCACTTCCTTAATGAAGATATCGCGTTTACCCATAATGGAAATCATAAAGGTACGCCATAAATGAAAAATACAGAAGCTTAAGTAAAAAATAAACATATTATATATCATATATAAATATAGTTTCATCTTAATGGCCATCTTTAAAGGTGTTAGAAGAATGTTGAACAATCATCATTTCAGGAGGCAGAAATTCGCCATCCACAGAAACAGTATGTTCTTTAACCATTAGATGTAGGTGTGTGTAAGTGTAGCTCTAATAATTTTTATAAAAACATCCTAGTATATTTAAGGTACTGTATTTGTTACAAAATAAATGAATAAAAAGAATTTAGTGGGTTGGAGAAGCAAAATAAAACGAAAGGACACAAGTGAAGACATTACCTTAAAATTGGGTAACTCCCTTTGGTTTGAGCACAACGCCTTCCTTGGGAAAGATTCTGCCCAAAGTGAGGCTTCAAGGAGTAAAATAGGGAAGTGGAGAGACAAAATGGACAGGTATTGGCCGAGCCAAAGGCTTTGGGATTGTGGGTAAGGAGGTAGAGGTGGGGCCTTTTATAAGAGGAGAGGAGGGTCACTCTTGGAAGGTAAATAAAATTCACTTTATTTTAAAATGGTATTCGAATTTATGAGGACCCACATTGATGTGTTTTGAGGATAAGGTGATAATGGTTCGCAATCCGCTCATCCAATAGGCTTTGGATATGTTTAGGTCTTAGATATTACATTATCATTCCATTTTATTTAAATCGTTAAATAATGAGGTCATCGCTGCATCATCATGACTTCATAAATAATTTAATTAATTTAATGTCTAAATATTATAAAAAATACTATAACGTAGTAAATCTTTTTAGATTTCCAATGAATATTTATAGTCAAAACTCTGAATTGTATAACCCTTTGTAAAAATTGTTTTAGAAAAACGTTTCATGTTTGTCTCATTTTTACTTTAACTTTAAATAAAAAGATATTAATGTCATTTTCCAACCAAAGTGGCTTCATGGGGTCCCCAAGTTGACCCATGGGTTGTCTTGGTCGGCCATGACACATCCAAAGAGGTTAGGACATGTGTCATGTTCATTTCATGTTACAAAAACATTATTTTTACCTTAAACTACACTAATTACATCTAATCGCGATTAAAAACTTAATAAGTTACTATTCACCAAAAAATTATTTTTATCCCATTGAACCACATTTTACTTCTTAATTACAACCATATATGTCGGATTTTTGAAATTAAAAACACAAAGATGGAAAATTTTCATTTAAACGGAAAATCAGTTTTTATAAGTACCACTTAGTGGTTTCACTATTCATAAAAAATTGAAGTTTTTCAGAAAAATCCCAAAAATTAACCCTAAGCTATATTTGATATTCCGAATTCAAAAATGAAGTCTATTTTACAAAATTCAAAACATATAAGTCACATTAATTAATTTAATAATTAATTCCCGCTTTCAGAGAAAATAGCGTGTTTTTATGAAACAATAAGTATCAAAAGATTGACATTAGTTTAAGTCTGATTTCAAAGTGAAATTAATTCCAACGACCACTATTGGATTTAATGGAAAAAATATATTCTAATTTAAGTTTAAAACCAATTCAAAAGATAATATAATCATATAAATAAATTATATTAAAAAGAGGTTTTGAATTAAAATACAACATTTTATACTATTCATTAAAAAAATGAACTTTATCGGAAAGATACACAAAATTTACACAAAGTAAATTTTGATGTCCCAATTCTTAAGAATAGTTTTATTTGGTCCAATAGAATTTATAAGAGTGAACAAAACTATATTTAATGAAGGTTCTCCATCAAAAGGCGATAAGTGAACCTTTGGTGAAAACTAGGGCATATACGCCTAAAATTGAATTCTTTCCGTATTTTATGCCTTTATCTTTTATTTGATAAATGTAAAAACATTTAAAAACATATATATTCATATTTTAGTTATTTCTATCCATTCCTGCCAATAAAACCGCTACATGTTAACTACCATTTAAAATAATATTATTTTATTAATAGAGTGAAACATAAGATTCCCAAGAAACTCGTTGTTGCGTGTTGGGTACGCCATCGAGCATAGTGTCCCCATTAAAGTCATATTAATATTTTATTCACAAATATGGGTAAATATAAAAATGTCATATTCTTTATTTACCTGGGGTGTTACAAGAAGGGTGGAGAAGGTAGTAGCTAACCCACGGTTAGTGTACGATTTGTCAAACTGTGCGAACTAACCGTGCAACAAATTAAATGACATCTTATAAAAGTGGATCTCACGCGTTTCACCTCTAAATGCCTCGTTTAAGCTTCTAAGCTGCCCTAACTCGGGATTTTGGTTTCCCAATGTCAAGGAAGGTTCTCCCATCGTTTCGGAGGTGATCCAAAGGCTTCTCTTGGCGAATCGAAGTCAGATGCTTGAGGTATGTGATCATTCTTGTTGGATTTCTCAGATATACTTAGATATACTTCTCCTCTTCTCTCGTTTTCGTAGATCTACGCCCGTTATGGGTAGATATAACCGTGTGGATTCTTATTGTGATGATATTTGGTCTTGAGTGTGTTAGGAGAAGACATCTAAAGAGGATCCTTGGTGTTTTTTCCGGGTTTTCTTGTTCGTTTCTTTTTGTTACGGTTTTTGTCAAAACCTTTGAGGTATGTGGCTTCACTCCCGATTCCGCTTTCTTATAACTTGAAGTCTTAATATAAATTATTTTTCCTTGATTGAGATGGTTTGTTTATCTGTTGTGAAAGAATGGTTAAAACCCCCTTTTAGTAACGGGTGATGAAAATTGATTATTTTTGGAAAGTTGTTGTTGAAGTAAATTTAAAATTGTCATTTATAATTTGTTATGGTTTTGCTTCTTGAATGAAATGGTTTTAAATAAAAGGGTGATGAATTATTGAAAGGTTTTCAATGCACTTTCTTTTGGGCATGGATTGAATGGGTTGTGGTGTGTGTTCATATGCATTGGGATGGATAAGGGCAAGAAGTACCCCCATCTAAAGGTTTTGATGGATAAGGGAGAGAGGTCCCCCCATCAATAGGTTGGGACGTATAAGGTCGTGAAGTAACCCCGTCAAGGTAGTCCACTAAGTGATGGATTAGTGGAAGGATAACTCACCACTCGCGAGTATAGGGAGGTCCAGTTTGCATGCATGGTTGGTTATGTGGATTGGTGAAATGGAATGAATGTGCCAAATAGAAATGTGAATGGAATTGGGAACTTTTCTTGTTTTATTTTCTAGAAAAAGATGGGTTTTGTTGAAAAATGGGTTTGACATGGAACTTGTTATATTGTGAACTTTTTTTTGAATTGTTTTATATAAACTATTTTATATAAATGTGCTAACTTGTTTTTATCCTAGAGGCATGAGTTGGGAAGTAATCAGGGAAAACCTACTGAGTTTAATTACTCACCCCCTTCTTTAGCATGTTGGTGCTTTTGTAGATGTCATGTACCAAGACTTTGGAAAAGGTAAAGTGTAAAATGTTTAGAGCACTGCTTCGTGATACTTGGGCCGGTTCGTGATGTTAGAGCTTGAAGCTTGTGGAACACGGAGTTGGGTTGTTTTCATATAGTCATTAAGTTGTATTTCCGCTTTTTACTATAATTTTTTAGTGTTGGTTTCCGCTGTGATACTTTTGGTTGGTTTTTTATAAAATAAATGTTAGACTTGTATTAGCTTTTATAATGAATCATTTAGTACATTTGTTTGATTATTCTTGTTGGCTCTGTGGAATATTCATAAAAGGTAAATCGTCCCCCACTTGTTTTGAAACACTTCGGCATTTATTTCCAGCCTTTGGCACCTTGGAAATGTCGCTTAAGGAGTAGAAATGATATGTTGAGATCTCAAGCCAATGGGAATTGGAGGGTCATTAGAAATAGTATCAGCTTATTTGGTCTTTGCCTAAGAAGTGGTCATCGATGTTCCCAGTCCTGGATTTGGAATTCATTTTCGTCTATTTGTTGGGTTGCAATCATAGACAGGAGTAGGAGTGTCAGAACATGAAATGTATAGCATAAAAGGACGTAGCTAACCCATTTATTCTAAACTTCATGTTACCAGGGAGTTGGGTACATAAGTGTTTTGGAGACACTTATAGGATAACAAATCTCCTTATCATGGCTTTAGGCAATGAGATGAGCATCACATGCATTAGAATAATGACTTCCCACTAGGATGGAATATCTCATTGCGAAGAATGATTTATGATTTTGGGAAAGGTGAATTTTTTTTAAAAATGCAGAAATTGATTTTCAAATGAAAGATTTTGAAAAGTGGATATTTTTTATATTTTGAAAACGGGTTGATTTTCAAAATGTATGTGGGATGTTTTCAAAAATGGTTGAACATGTGGAAAATCTTGAGGGATGGAAAACAATGATGTGATAGTTGATGTGATAGAAAATGAAATGTTATGCCTTAAATTTCTAGAAAGTGAGACTAACGGTGTGCATTGTTTGTATAGAAAATGGCACATATTAGACATTATAGAAACCGACCCAAAGAAGCTGTGGAGAATGTGGCTGCACCTGAACCACGTGTGAACCAAGATCTGGTTTAGAGTATCGTTCAAGCATTACATGCTGTGGAAATAGGGAATTGGAGGGATGAGTCAATGAATGTAGACCATTCCGTCCAGTTCTAGAAGTAGAATCCACCCATCTTCCAGGGTGATTAGGAACCAGAAAGCGAGAAGGTGTGGCTGAGTAGGATTAATCGTATCTTTGATTTCATCGACACAATAGTAGAACTGAATGTAAAGTTGGTGACATATATGCTGGAGGATCTTGCATGACAATGGTGAGAGATAGTGGTGCAGACTAAGGTGGATGAAGGATTGGGCTGGAAGGAATTTGAGAAGTTGTTCAATAAAAAATTCTATCCTCAAAATTTCAACATCCAGAGGTCGACGAAAATTTTCAGCCTGAAGCATTAGAATCTCTCTATCACGGAATATGTGTCTAAATTCATGAATGTAGTGCACTTTTCACCGAAAGTTGCTGCAAGTGCGTCACTGAAGGCACACATCTTTGAATCAGGGTTGCGACAGGGGATTCGCTCGAAGATAGATGTGCTCTGTATTAAAGATTATACGGAAATGGTAAATATAGAAATGGTAGCTAAAAGAGACATCTCGGGAGTTATGGTTGGAGGAAGTATGATGACACCCACGGGAACAAGTGGGAACTCTAATGCTGGGAACAAGAAGAAGAGGGACACATACTTCTATGGTGGGAGTGCGAATCAGAATTAGTTGGATGGATCGGTGAATCTTCCTCCATGACCCATGATGAATGTCGGGTGTTTTCAATGTGGCAGGGCTGATCACATAAAGAGAGAGTGTACGGTGCAACCTAGAAGATGTCACAATTACAAGCAGATGGGGATTCTACAATGCTATTGTAGAAATACTCCGAGGTCAGGTGCACATGACTCTTCCAAGGCGTCACAAGCATCGTATGCTTCGATATGATGAGGAAAAAAGAGTCAGTCTTGTCAGCATAACAGACCCAACCATGGTGATTGTCGATATACCATGACTCTTCAACAAGGGAAATCTCAGCAAGGCAACAAGGAGAACAGTGTAGTGGCAAAGAAATTGTATGGAGCTGAGAAAATGATTGTTGATGATCATTCTAATCCATCAATAGTAAGAGGTACAATTATTTTGAATTCAACCTTTTTGAAATTGTTGTTTGATACCGGTGCATACATTCCTTCATTACTTCTCGTGCTGTTGACTTTCTATGTTTAAAACTGAAAATGATGCCTTCTGTGTTGAAAATGAAAACTCATCTTGGTGAAAGAGAATGTCAAGACTTATTTTGTTGAGCATGTGCTATAACTGTTGATTGAGGTGAGCTGGAATGAGACTTCTCCATGTTGGATATGGATTACTATGATGTAATCCTATGTATGGATTGGTTGACAAGGTTTAAGGCTCATATCGACTATTATAGGATAACGATTTGTTTCACGACTGAGGACGACATCGACCATCTATTTAGAGGAGAAAGGATAAAAAAGAAAGATGAAAATAGCATGTTGGAACCAAATGGTGGGAATGATTTCTTACCAATTGGCATCATTGACTTTGGCATCATTTGAAGAGATTGCGGAAAATATTTTTCCAGCTGTGGTGTTTCAGTTTCATGATGTTTTTCCTAAAAACTTCTTAGGGTTACCACCTGTAAGAGAAGTGGAGTTTACGATTGATCTCCTTCTGGAGACTAGTCCTATCTCACTTCCATATTATAGGATGGCACCAACAGAGTTACAGGAATTGAATGTGTAGTTAGAGGAGCGAGAAAGCAAGGGTTTTATTCGGCCAAGCGTGTCTCTGTGGACATCACCAGTTTTGTTTGAAAAGAAATCAGATCGAACATTGGGACTATGTGTGGATTATCGTAAACATAACCAAGTTACGATAAAGAATAGATATCCACATCCATTCATTAATGACATGTTTGATCAATTGAGAGGAGATAAGTGGTTCTCAAAAATTGACATGCGGTCAGGATATCACCAGTTGCGAATTTGCAAGGATATTCTGAAGTCAGCCTTTAGAAGCAGATATGACCACTACAAATATGTAGTCATGACTTTTGGTCTTACAAATGAACCAGCAGTCTTTATGGCATTGATGAATTAGTTATTACAGCGATATCTGGATTCTTTTTTTTTAGTGTTTGTGGAAAACATATTGGCGTATTCAAAACAAGGGCTGAGCATGAGAAACACTTCACTATAGTGTTATAAATCTTGAGGGACCATCCGATATATGCCAAATTATCAAAGTGTGATTTTTGGATAAATGAGGTACGCTTTCTGGGCCATGTTATTTCTAAGAAAGGTGTTTCAGTGGATCTAGAAAAGATAGAAGCTGTTCTTTCTTGGCAACCGCCGAAGAATCTCTTTGAAATAAGAAGTCTTCTCGGTCAATCTGGTTATTACCGACGCTTTTTACATGACTTCTCATGACTAGATTCACCTATGAAAGAATTGACAAAGAAGAACAGTGCATTACAATGGACTGAAGAATGTCAGAGATCTTTTCAAGAGTTGAAAGTTCGCATTACATCAGAACCCATCTTGATTTTTCCGGAATCAGGACAGAGGTATGTGGGGTATTTTGATGCTTAGAGAATAGGTTTGGGTTGCGTTCTCATGCAAGGAGACCATGTGGTTACTTATGGATCATGGAAGTTGAGGGTTCAAGAGAAAAAATTACCCAACCTAAGATTTGGAGTTAGCTGCGGTCGTCCATTCTTTTAAAACATGAAGACGTTATCACATTGTTGAGAAATTTACTATGTTTACGTATCACAAAAGCTTGAATCACATTTTCTCACAATGAGATTTGAATATCAGGAAAATGAGATGGATTTAGTATCTTAAAATGTTCGACTTTGACTAGATGTATACACTGGGTAAGGGCAATTCGGTGGTCGATGCATTAAGCAGAAAGTCGTATTCTTAGTTGGTGAAAGAAGCATTAGATGAGTGGCAGTTGATGTCGGTCCTAGCCGAAATGCATGTGGAATGTGAAGACAAAGGAGATTTTGTTGTTTTATTTCTAGTTAATCTTGTTCCCGATTTGGTGGAGATAGTAATGGAGGCACATGCATCCGATGTAGACTATGTTGCAATGAGTTCAAAAATAAATGGTGGGGAGACCATTAGTAGATGGAAGCTAGATGGGAGTTCAGTTTGGCGTTTTTGAGATCATATGGTTGTACCTTTAGCTGCTCAGGAGCAACTCCTTCATACTTACCAACATTCAAGATGTGTTGTACATCTGGGTACACAAAAGATGTATAAGGCGTGGAAGGTACAGTTTTGGTGTAGCGGCATTAAACGAAATGTAGTTGATTTTGTTTCAAGGTTTTTAACTTTTCAGCAAGTTAATGAAGAGCAGCAGTGGCCAGATGGTATATTACAGTCTTTACCTATCCCAGTCTAGAAATGAGATCAGATAGCAATGGATTTTGGTACAGGAATGGTCCGAAAACACGATGCCATTTGGGTGATGGTTAGTCAACTAACCAAGTCAGCCCATTTCATCTCTATTCGTGAAACTCATACGGTGGAAGATCATTAAAAAATATATATCTGAGAAGTGGAAAAGAGGCATGGTGTACCGGTGTCTATAGTATCATATAGAGATTCAAGGTTCACATCTCATTTCTGGAAATCATTACAGCAAGCCCTGGGGACTCAGTTGACGATGAGTACGACCTATCATCCTCAGAAAGATGGGCAATCTGAGCGGACGATACAAACATTGGAAGACATATTGCAGGCTTGTGAGTTAGAAATTGGTGGCTCATGGGAGGAACATATACTATTAGTGGTGTTCTCATACAATAAAAGCTATCAAGCCGTAATATGCATGGCTCTGTTTGAAGCATTGTATGGGCGTCCTTGTCGTTCTACACTTTGATGGGTGGAAACAGGTGAGACTTCAATAGTTGGGCCGATCCTTGTCCAAGAAACAATGGAGAAGATCCAGTTGATTTGAAAGAGGATTGAGACAGCTCAGAGTTATCAGAAATATTATGTGGACCATCTTCGAAGACCGTTGTCGTTTGCAGTGAGTGATCATGTATTTTTGAGAATCTCTCCATAGCTTGGACAACGTCGTTTTGGGAAGCAAGGAAAATTATCTCCTCGATATACGAGCCCTTTTGAGATACCAGAATGGGTTGGAAAGGTGGAATATCAGTTGGAATTACCACCATGGTTCAGTTCGGTGCACAATGTGTTCCATGTATCTCAGTTAAAGAAGTATCAACCCGATCCTGACCATGTGATAAGATGGGATCACATTGACCTAAAGATGGATGCTTTGTTAATACATATCCCGGTAAGGATATTGGATAGGCAAAAGAATGTATTGCATGGAAAAAGCATCATTCTAGTGTGAGTTTTTTGGTAGTATGGTCAAATTCCGAAAGAGACTTGGGAACACATGAAAGAAATGAAAGAGCATTGGCTAGAACTCTTTTAGGAAATCATTGTTTTTCTACTTTCCGGGGATGGAAATGCCAATGGTGGGGAGAATTTATTACCCTCGTTTTCTGGTATGTAACACTTACTTGATTCTTTTCATGGTTTTAATGTTAAGGGTGTTGAATGGAAGGGTCGGGAGAACTTCAAATGATGTTTTGAGGAAAAGGAGAAGTCGCACGGGAGGCGCATGGTTTGTCTAAACCGTGTGGAAAAACCGTGCATAGTGGGTATTGGAGGTAGTGGCTTCTACACGATTGGCGCATAGATTGTCTAACCATGCGTCCGAACCGTGCGAGAAGGGTGGCCAAGGCAGTAGCTGATGCATGGTTAGCGCACGGTTTGTCTAACCCTGCGAACTAACCGTGCAACCACTTAAATGAGATCATATAAAAGTGGATCTCATGTGTTTTCACCTCTAAATGCATTTTTTAAGCTCCTAAGAAGCCCGAACTAGGGATTTTGGTTCTTCCAAGGTCATGGAAGGTACTCCGATTATTCTGAAGGCGATCCGAAGGCTTCTCTTGGAGAATCGAAGCTGGATCCTTGAGGTATGAGAACGTTTATGTTTGATTTCTCAAATCTCTTTTGATCTAATTCTCCTATTCTCTTGATTTCATAGATCTGCACCCGTTATGGGTAGATCTATGTGTGTGGATGCCAAAAATGATGATATTTGGTCTTGGTTGTGTTAGGAGAAGATATATAAGGAGGATTCTTGGTGTTTCAACCGGGTTTTGTTATGTGTTCTCCGTTTTTCAGGGTTTTCATCAAAACCTTTGAGGTAGGTGGATTCACTCTAGATTCCTCCATCTTAGAACTTGAAGGCTTAGTTCCAATTTCTTTTCCTTGATTGAAATGGTTTGTTTATCTCCTATGAAAGAATGGTTGAAACCCATTTGTAGTAATGGGTGATGAAAATTGTGTGTTTTCGGAAAGTGGTTGTTGAAGTAAAATTAAAATGGTGGTTTTAAATTGGCTATGGTTTTCCCGCTTGAATGAAATGGTTTTCAATAAAAGGGGGATACATTATTGAATGGTTTTAAACAAAATTTCTATTGGGCATGGATTTCATGGTTTGGGGTGTGTGTTCATATGCATTGGGATGGATAAGGGCAAGAAGTACCCCCATCTAAATGTTTAGATGGATAACGGTGAAAAGACCCCCAATCAATAGGATGGGACGGTTAAGGTCGTGATGTAACCCCATAAAGGTAGTCCACTAAGTGACGGCTTAGTGGAAGGATAAATCACAAATCGCAAGTATAAGGAGGTCCAGGTGCATGCATGGTTGGTTGTCTTGATTGGTGAAATGGAACGATTGTGCCAAATGGAAATTTGAATGGAATTGGGAACTTTGCTTGTTTTAATTTCTTGACAATGATGGGTTTTGATGGAAAATGGTTTTGACAGGGAACTTTTTATATTTTGAACTGTTTTTAGAAGTTTTTTATATAAATTATTTTATATAAATGTGATAACATGTTTTATCCTAGAGGCATTGGTTGGGAAGTCATCGGGGAAAACCTACTGAGTTTAATTACTCACACCCTGCTTTGGCATGTTGGTGCTTTTTTATATGTCATGTACCGGGACTTTAGAAAAGGTAAAGTGTCACATGTTTTGAGCACAGCTTAGTGATACTTGGACTGGTTCGTGATGTTGGAGCTTAGAGCATGTGGAGTATGGAGGTGGGTTGTTGTCTTGTAGTCTTTGAGTTCTCTTTCCACTGTTTACTTTGATGTTTTAGTGTTGTTTTCCATTGTGGTACTTTTGGTTGTTTTTTGATAAAATAAATGGTTGAGTTGTCTTACCTTTTATCATGCAACATTTATTATATTTGTTTGGTTATGCTTGTAACATCCCAGGTAAATAAAGAATATGACATTTTATATTTATACATATTTGTGAATAAAAGATTTAAATGACTTTAAAGGGGACGCTATGCTCGATGGCGTACCCAACACGCAACAACGAGTTTTTGGGAATCTTACGTTGCACTCTAATAATAAAATAATATTATTTTAAATGGTAGTTAACATGAAGCCGTTGTAATGGCAGGAATGGATAGAAATAACTAAAATATGATTATATATGTTTTTAAATGTTTTTTCATTTATCCAATAAAAGCTAAAGGCTTAAAATACAGAAAGAATTCAATTTTAGGCGTATATGCCCTAGTTTTCACTAAAGGTTCACTTATCGCCTTTTAATGGAGAACTGTCATTAAATATAGTTTTGATCACTCTTATAAATTTTTTTGGACCAAATAAAACTCTTATTAAGAATCGGGACATCAAATTTTACTTTGTGTAAATTTTTGGTATTTTTCTGATAAAGTTCATTTTTTAATGAATAGTGTAAAATGTTGTATTTTAATTCAAAACCTCTTTTTAATCTAATTTATTTATATGATTAGATTATTATTTTAATTGGTTTTAAAGTGAAATTAGAAAATATTTTTACCAGTTAATCCAATGGTGGTCATTGGAATCAATTTCACTTTGAAATTGGACTTAAACTGGTGTCAATCTTTTGATACTTATTGTTTCACAAAAACACGTTATTTGTCATGACAGCGGGAATTAATTATTAAATTAATTAATTTGACTTATATGATTTGAATTTTGTAAAATAGACTTCATTTTTGAATTCGGAATATCAAATATAGCTTAGGGTGAATTTTTTGTAATTTTCTGAAAAACTTCAATTTTTGATGAATAGTGAAACCACTAAGTGGTAATCAAGCAAACTGATTTTTCAGTTAAATGAAAGTTTACCACTAATGTGTATTGAATTTTGAAAATCCGACATACATGGTTGTCATTAAGAAGTAAAATGTGGTTCAATGAGATTATAATAATTTTTTGGTGAATAGTAACTCATTAAGTTCTTAATCGCGATTAGTGGTAATTAGGGTAGTTTAAGGTATAAATAATGCTTTAATAATATAAAATGACCTAGACACATGCCCCAACCTTATTGGTTGTGTCATGGCCGACCAAGAAAAGCCATGGGTCAACTTGGGGACCCCATGGATCCACTTTTGTTGGGAAATGACATAAATTACTTTTTATTTAATGTTAAAGTGAAAATGACACAAACATAATATGTTTTGCAAAAACAATTTTTAAGTGGGGTTATACAAGTCAAAATTTTGATTATAAATAGTCATTGGAAAGATAAAAAGATTTCATACATCATAGTAATTGTTTTGTAATTTTTAGACATTAAATAAATTAAAGTATTTATGACATCATAATGATGCAGTGATGACATCATTATTTAACGATTAAAAAAATGGAAAGATAATGTAAAATCTATGAACTACACATGTCCAAAACCAATTGGATAAATGGATTTCGATGCCTTATCACCTTATACAAGAATTATATCAATGTTAGACCTTTTGAAACCGAAACACGTTTTCAAATAAAGTAATATTTCTTACTTTCCGAAAGTGCCCCTCCTCTCCTCTTATAAAAGGCCCCCACCTCTACCTCATTTCACACACTCTTCAAGCCTTTGGCTCGGCCAACCCCTGCCCATTTGCTCTCTCCAAATCCCTATCCTCATCCTAGAGGATTACCTTTGGGCAGAATCCTTTCAAAGGAAGCCTTTAGGCTCAACTCAAAAGGAGTTACACTTTTAAAGGTAATTCATTCTCTCATGTTCATTTGTTTTATTTTGCTTCTCCAACCCCCTAAACTCTTTTTATTTACTTCTTTTGTAACAACACCAGTATCTTCAATATACTAGGATGTTTTTATAAGATTTATTTGAGCTACACTCTCACACAACTACATCAAATGGTTAAAGAACATAAGGTTTCCGTGGATGGCGAAATTCTGCCTCCCGAAACGATGATTGTTCAACACTCATTTAACACCTTCAAAGGTGGCCATTATGATGTCACTATTTTTATATATGATATATAATATGTTTATGTTTTCCTTAAGCTTCTGTTTTTTTTCATTTTGGGCATACCTTTATGGTTTCCATTATGGGTAAAACACGATATCTTCATTTTAGGAAGTGCGGACTACCGCCCCCTAAAAGTGATTTGATTCGTTAATACCATATGTGGGATGTGTAAAGGATAAAGTTAATGATATTATATATGTTATTATACTGTAATTATAATATAATCTTATATCATTATGATTCCATTCCAGAAAATATGAAATAGAAATGGAAGTAGCGTTCATGCGTACGTACGACTTACCGTCTCCATGAACGGTGCATTTCATTTCTTACCTCTAAATGTGATGTAATATTATAAATGAATGTATGTACTGGATATATATGACATATATGATATCTAAATCATGAATACCATTCTGGACATAATGAACCTTTGACCAAATTAACAACATGTAAGTATAAGAAGTCTATTTTTGACTTAAGAACCAAATATCGGCAAAACTAATATTATTGACTTAAATGATTACATAATGTTTATGACATGGTAATAAGTGATATAAAAGGAATAATGAACTTGAAAAGGGTTCTTAATGAAGTATAAATTAACTCAAGTTTATTATTCAGGAGATTAAAGAATGATCGAGTCAAGTCGGACTCGAGGTAAGGGATCCTACAACTCTCTTTCTTTTTAAGTACACTCTTTTATGTAATTTCTTTTAAGCTCATCTTTCTTATGATTGGGATGTTGTTTTATATTACTCCTACTGTAATTTTTATGTTCATGTGATGAGAGACCCAATTCTCTCTCATCAATCCATTTTTGAAGTTTTGAGTGGCTCCGTTAGGCTGCCGAACTTTCGTAAGGGATTTTTCATCTCACTTTTTTTCCCGTGAGATTTATGCTACATTTGCCACAAATTCCACTGAGTGGTGTATGTACTGCCAATTATTCTACTCTTTGTGTAATATACTTTCATTTATGAGTATTTACATCAATGACCTATTGTCTTTCTTTCATGGGGTGTATGTTTTGAAAGATACCCAAGTCGGTAAGGGAACCTTTCACCCTCCTCCTTTTTTAGAAGACTTCTTTTATTGGGTCTTTTAATTTACATATTTTTATGTTGGGATATGTTCTCATACATCCTTATTGATGTAAATTTTATGTCCAAGAGATGAGATACACTTTTTATCTCTCATCAACTCATTTTGATGTGATGCCGTTAGGCTGTCAAGGGAACTTTTTAACCCAATTTCGATTTCTTTGGGTTCAACTTGTAGTCATTGAATATGTCATCCATTTAATATGTGTGAATGACCTTTTATTGTTTTACACTTAATATCCACTTATATTGGGTGTATATATATTTTTCACACATATTTTTTGAGATTTATTTGTCCTTAATTTAAGGATACCTTCTTTATAAGGGATTTCATCACATTTGACATTTCTATTGAGGGTTCATTGTTGTTATGCACCAATTCACTCTTATATGGTGTATATACTGTCATTTGGAGTATTATATCATGAATCCTTTTATTCTCATGATATTATAGAGTTCTGACTAAATGTTATTCCTCGATTATTGTATTCAAGTGTCTCTAATTTTGGTAAAACCCCTTTAACCAAAATATCGTTTTAAATGTTTTAAATATTTGTTCTTATTAATATCCATGTTTTCAAAATGTTTATAAGGATTTATTTATATTGATATTAATGGTTTAAAATGTTAAAGGCTTCATGGTGGTATGGGACACTTTGATTCAAAATTCTCTTTATTTAATGTTTTAAATAGTTTTGGAAATGGTTTCTTTTTTGGATTCATTATTTCAATATCCTAAAATGTTATATTGTGATTGAAATGTGGAAATGTTATGTCTCCTTTATTCATGTTTTATGTGATACGATTATGTTATGGTTCTTGGGAATTGTTATGAAGAACGGGTGCTTCCGTGATAAACTAAGGGCGGGTGAGCCTGATATAGCTCTCCAATGCATTGGGTAACGCGAAGGAGTGAAACGTTAAGGTTTCTCTGAAGAGATTTAGGGAATATACTGTGATGGGTATTCCAAACGTAACCAAGAGGGTTACTCCCTATGTAAGAATGTTATGAATGCCTCAAGTTACCTTTATGTCTTATGTTTTCAATGATTTATTCATGATTTGATATGCCTATGTTTTATGGGTAAAGCATGATTTCATTCTTATTATTTATGAACTCATGTTTTTATAACCCTTACTGAGCTTTTTATGCTCATCCCATGTTTTTGAAATGTTTTTCACAGGTCAAGGGAAAGGTACATGATGTGATGATAGTGTCAAGGATGTGTCAAGAAAGAATCCGTGTTTTATTTTAAATAGGTTTCCGTTGATGGGATGAATGAATATTGTCTTTTATGTAACCACTTTGTTTAAATGTGGGAGGTAATGCAAGTTTCATGATCTAATTCTCTAAAACTCTAAACCTGAAAAGATCCTCAATGTGTAATCTTGTAATAACTCAAGATTAAGTAAGGTTTAAGGCTGGGGCCTTATAGTTGGTATCAAAGGCCGGTTTAGATAACTTTAGAGGTTATGGTATTCTCTAAGCACAAGTGACATTGCCATAATGGTTAGGATTTCAAAAAGAGTCCTAGTTTTAGATAAAGTGAATGAGTAAGTATATCTTAGTGTTTACCTTCCTCGTTAGTACATGATGGTTTTGTTGATATACTCACACTGTCCTTTTTGGTTTTAGTAAATGGCTGGATCTAGCAGGTACCAATGTGACAATGGGTTTGAAGGAAACTGTGGTGGTTCTCTGATTAAGAGACTGGATGAGATGGGGGATTCAATGAGGAATCTCATGGTTGTTCTAAACCAACTATCAATGAGTCATGATCAACCACTTCAACCTTGGTGAGTTCTCTAATGCATCATGTACTAGATGGCCAACTCAATGTGGAAATTCAGGTAATAATTATTAAGGTAACCATTAGGGTTTATATGATCCTGACTTTTGAGGTAATTATGGGTTATTATATGTTATGATGGAAAATGAAAGGCATGAGATAAACTTGAGGTTAAAATATGTTATGATCATCTTTGAATATTTTATCTCATTTTGGGGATTTTTTTAAGAATTATATAATTTTGGAAAAAGGACAACACGCAGACCGTGTGACTACCTGTCGAATCGGACAAAGCTACGGGAATCGAACCCACAACCAAAGTAGGACTGTTATTTATCGCCTACCACTGGACTACGTGAAGTCCCTGGTTAGTATGACTGATTCTTTTCAGTTATATGATTTTATGAATTAAGAGTAAGTTTATTTTGGGTTATTTATGAAAATTATTAACCTATCATGGAGGATATGTGATTAGGTTAATTACTTTCAATGCGATACTTTAAGAGCAACTGATTTTGTTTGGAGATAAATGTTACGATTTAACTTGGAAGACTATGTGACTAAATCCTTCAAATATTTGGGTTTCAATCTTATATTGGTTTACTTTGAAGAATTTTATGGAAAAATTATTTATCGGATGGTCCTCGTTGAACTTTGGGTTTTGTTGGACAAATTTTGGAGATTAAGAATAGATTTTCTTTTTTTTATAAGGGGTTATCCTTTTCTAGATTATCTGATCTTGTACTAGCCTTTTTGGTTTTGGATTTGGTTAAAGTCTAAAGACATGGGATGCATATAGTTCTCTTTTGTGGATTAGGTGATTCTCTAGAAGTTTATTATAGTACTCTTAATGCAAACAAGTCTCCCTAAATACTCGTCTTTTGGAAAAAATATGAGTTTGATTAAGAAATCTTGTAAAAGTTGAATGTAAAAATGATAAGTGATTATGTTTCCTTATGAATAAATTCCTCAATAAAAAGTAACTTAAAACAAAAATGTTGTCTATTAACTTTTCCTACTGGGGAATCAAATACCGTTTAACCCATCACAAGTTTGTGATTTTCTCATGGTTAACTTTCTCCTAAACATGTTTTCTATCACTCTCCATCAGAACATGACCCTTTGTTTTTTCCTCCATGTCCATATTTTCATACTTGGAATCCTAGTATGGGTTAACTCGGGTGACCTTTGTACTTATCTTTCCTTATTTTAAAGTGTTTGTTTTACCGACTTTTGTTCCGATGTGGGACTTTCAAGGATGTTTCCAAGCGCAATTTTAAAATTGCGAGGACGCAATTCCCAAAAGGGGGGAAGGATGTAACATCCCAGGTAAATAAAGAATATGACATTTTATATTTATCCATATTTGTGAATAAAATATTTAAATGACTTTAAAGGGGACGCTATGCTCGATGGCGTACCCAACACGCAACAACGAGTTTTTGGGAATCTTACGTTGCACTCTAATAATAAAATAATATTATTTTAAATGGTAGTTAACATGTAGCCGTTGTAATGGCAGGAATGGATAGAAATAACTAAAACATGATTATATATGTTTTTAAATGTTTTTTCATTTATCCAATAAAAGCTAAAGGCTTAAAATACAGAAAGAATTCAATTTTAGGCGTATATGCCCTAGTTTTCACTAAAGGTTCACTTATCGCCTTTTAATGGAGAACTGTCATTAAATATAGTTTTGATCACTCTTATACATTCTTTTGGACCAAATAAAACTCTTATTAAGAATCGGGACATCAAATTTTACTCTGTGTAAATTTTTGGTATTTTTCTGATAAAGTTCATTTTTTAATGAATAGTGTAAAATGTTGTATTTTAATTCAAAACCTATTTTTAATCTAATTTATTTATATGATTAGATTATTATTTTAATTGGTTTTAAAGTGAAATTAGAAAATATTTTTACCAGTTAATCCAATGGTGGTCATTGGAATCAATTTCACTTTGAAATTGGACTTAAACTGGTGTCAATCTTTTGATACTTATTGTTTCAAAAAAACACGCTATTTGTCATGACAGCGGGAATTAATTATTAAATTAATTAATGTGACTTATATGATTTGAATTTTGTAAAATAGACTTCATTTTTGAATTCGGAATATCAAATATAGCTTAGGGTGAATTTTTGGTAATTTTCTGAAAAACTTCAATTTTTGATGAATAGTGAAACCACTAAGTGGTAATCAAGCAAACTGATTTTTCAGTTAAATGAAAGTTTACCACTAATGTGTATTGAATTTTGAAAATCCGACATAAATGGTTGTCATTAAGAAGTAAAATGTGGTTCAATGAGATTATAATAATTTTTTGGTGAATAGTAACTCATTAAGTTCTTAATCGCGATTAGTGGTAATTAGGGTAGTTTAAGGTATAAATAATGCTTTAATAATATAAAATGACCTAGACACATTCCCCAACATTATTTTTTGTGTCATGGCCGACAAAGAAAAGCCATGGGTCAACTTGGGGACCCCATGGATCCACTTTTGTTGGGAAATGACATAAATTACTTTTTATTTAATGTTAAAGTGAAAATGACACAAACATAATATGTTTTGCGAAAACAATTTTTAAGTGGGGTTATACAAGTCAAAAGTTTGATTATAAATAGTCATTGGAAAGCTAAAACGATTTCCTACATCATAGTAATTTCTTTATAATTTTCAGACATTAAATAAATTAAATTATTTATGACATCATAATGATGCAGTGATGACATCATTATTTAACGATTAAAATAAAATGGAAATATAATGTAAAATATATGAACTACACATGTCCAAAACCAATTGGATGAATGGATTTCGATGCCTTATCACCTTATCCAAGAATTATATCAATGTGGGACCTTTTGAAACCGAAACACATTTTCAAATAAAGTAATATTTCTTACATTCCGAAAGTGCCCCTCCTCTCCTCTTATAAAAGGCCCCCACCTCTACCTCATTTCACACACTCTTCAAGCCTTTGGCTCGGCCAACCCCTGCCCATTTTCTCTCTCCACATACCTCTCCTCATTATAGAGGATTACCTTTGGGCAGAATCCTTTCAAAGGAAGCCTTTAGGCTCAACTCAAAAGGAGTTACACTTTTAAAGGTAATTCATTCTCTCATATTCATTTGTTTTATTTTGATTCTCCAACCCCCTAAACTATTTTTATTTACTTCTTTTGTAACAACAGCAGTATCTTAAATATACTAGGATGTTTTTATAAGATTTATTTGAGCTACACTCTCACACAACTACATCAAATGGTTAAAGAACATAAGGTTTCCGTGGATGGCGAAATTCTGCCTCCCGAAACGATGATTGTTCAACACTCATTTAACACCTTCAAAGGTGGCCATTATGATGTCACTATTTTTATATATGATATATAATATGTTTATGTTTTCCTTAAGCTTCTGTTTTTTTCATTTTGGGCATACCTTTATGGTTTCCATTATGGGTAAAACACGATATCTTCATTTTAGGAAGTGCGGACTACCGCCCACTAAAAGTGATTTGATTCGTTAATACCATATGTGGGATGTGTAAAGGATAAAGTTAATGATATTATATATGTTATTATACTGGAATTATAATATAATCTTATATCATTATGATTCCATTCCAGGAAATATGAAATAGAAATGGAAGTAGCGTTCATGCGTACGTACGGCTTACCGTCTCCATGAACGGTGCATTTCATTTCTTACCTCTAAATGTGATGTAATATTATAAATGAATGTATGTACTGGATATATATGACATATATGATATCTACATCATGAATACCATTCTGGACATAATAAAACTTTGACCAAATTAACAACATGTAAGTATAAGAAATCTATTTTTGACTTAAGAACCAAATATCGGCAAAACAAATATTATTGACTTAAATGATTACATAATGTTTATGACATGGTAATAAGTGATATAAAAGGAATAATGAACTTGAAAAGGGTTCTTAATGAAGTATAAATTAACTCAAGTTTATTATTCAGGAGATTAAAGAACGATCGAGTCAAGTCGGACTCGAGGTAAGGGATCCTACAACTCTCTTTCTTTTTTAAGTACACTCTTTTATGTAATTTCTTTTAAGCTCATCTTTATTATGATTGGGATGTTATTTTATATTACTCCTACTGTAATTTTTATGTTCATGTGATGAGAGACCCAATTCTCTCTCATAAATCCATTTTGGAAGTTTTGAGTGGCGCCGTTAGGCTGCCGAACTTTCGTAAGGGATTTTTCATCTCACTTTTTTTCTCGTGAGATTTATGCTACATTTGCCACAAATTCCACTTAGTGGTGTATGTACTGCCAATTATTCTACTCTTTGTGTAATATACTTTCATTTATGAGTATTTACATCAATGACCTATTGTCTTTCTTTCATGGGGTGTATGTTTTGAAAGATACCCAAGTCGGTAAGGGAACCTTTCACCCTCCTCCTTTTTTAAAAGACTTCTTTTATTGGGTCTTTTAATTTACATATTTTTATGTTGGGATATGTTCTCATACATCCTTATTTATGTAAATTTTATGTACAAGAGATGAGATACACTTTTTATCTCTTATCAACTCATTTTGATGTGATGCCGTTAGGCTGTCAAGGGAACTTTTTAACCCAATTTCGATTTCTTTGGGTTCAACTTGTAGTCATTGAATATGTCATCCATTGAATATGTGTGAATGAACTTTTATTGTTTTACACTTAATATCCACTTATATTGGGTGTATATATATTTTTCACACATATTTTTTGAGATTTATTTGTCCTTAATTTAAGGATACCTTCTTTATAAGGGATTTCATCACATTTGACATTTCTATTGAGGGTTCATTGTTGTTATGCACCAATTCACTCTTATATGGTGTATATACTGTCATTTGGAGTATTATATCATGAATCCTTTTATTCTTATGATATTATAAAGTTCTGGCTAAATGTTATTCCTCGATTATTGTATTCAAGTGTCTCTAATTTTGGTAAAACCCCTTTAACCAAAATATCATTTTAAATGTTTTAATTATTTGTTCTTATTAATATCTATGTTTTCAAAATGTTTATAAGGATTTATTTATATGGATATTAATGGTTTAAAATGTTAAAAGCTTCAAGGTGGTATGGGACACTTTGATTCAAAATTCTCTTTATTGAATGTTTTAAATAGTTTTGGAAATGGTTTCTTTTTTGGATTCATTATTTCAATATCCTAAAATGTTATATTGTGATTGAAATGTGGAAATGTTATGTCTCTTTTATTAATGTTTTATGTGATACGATTATGTTATGGTTCTTGGGCATTGTTATGAAGAACGGGTGGTTCCGTGATAAACTAAGGGCGGGTGAGCCCGATATAGCTCTCCAATGCATTGGGTAACGCGAAGGAGTGAAACGTTAAGGTTTCTCCGAAGAGATTTAGGGAATATACTGTGATGGGTATTCCAAACGTAACCAAGAGGGTTACTCCCTACGTAAGAATGTTATGAATGCCTCAAGTTACCTTTATGTCTTATGTTTTCTATGATTTATTAATGATTTGATATGCCTATGTTTTATGGGTAAAGCATGATTTCATTCTTATGTATTTATGAACTCATGTTTTTATAACCCTTACTGAGCTTCTTATGCTCATCCCAAGTTTTTGAACTGTTTTTCACAGGTCAAGGGAAAGGTACATGATGTGATGATAGTGTCAAGGATGTGTCAAGAAAGAATCCGTGTTTTATTTTAAATAGGTTTCCGTTGATGGGAAGAATGAATATTGTCTTTTATGTAACCACTTTGTTTAAATGTGGAAGGTAATGCAAGTTTCATGATCTAATTCTCTAAAACTCTAAACCTGAAAAGATCCTCAATGTGTAATCTGGTAATAACTCAAGATTAAGTAATGTTTAAGGCTGGGGCCTTATAATGCTTGTTGGCTTTGTGGTATATTATTAAAGGGTAAAACACCCCCCACTTGTTTTGAAACCCTTCGAAATTTATTTCGAGCCTTTGGTCCCTTGGGGATGTCGCTTAAGGCTTGGTAATGATTCGTTGAGCTCTCAAGACAATGAGAATTGGTGGTTCGTTACAATGGGTCCTTGGTGACTAGAGTGGAACCCACCAGTTGGGATTGGTATGGGTCCTCTATCGACACATAGAGTGGAAACCTGAAGTAGGGTTGGTCCTGGGTCCTCTACCATCAGAGTGGAACAACCATTCTGGGTAGGGCATGGTTCCCCCATTGACAATTTGAGTGTAACCCTTTGTTTTGAACAAATCATGGGCCCCTTATCGACCTATAGAGTCTAACCCTCCATCTGGGATAGGCATGGGTCCTCTACCTTTTTAGTGGAACCCACCTGTTGTACCAAAAAATGTGTCTTCTATCAACTAAAAGAGAGTAGATTCTTCTTTCAAGGTAGTGGCTGGTTTCTGTACTAACTATTATTGTAGAATCTATTATTCAAATAGTTTATGAGTCTTTAATATATAGACTATGTGGAACCCTCCTATAGTATCATATCATGGGTCCTCTAACTAGATTTTTTAGACCCTCAACTATATGGCATATAGATGAGGCATTGAATAAGTGGGATGGTTTATTCTTGGAATTCATGTGAGATAGTGGGCATTAATGCTGGACTTTTTGAACTATGGGATCCTATTATTTCTTATACGAGTTGTAAGATCCAGATTCCCTTACTCTCTTTTTTGGTCTTCTTTTGACTGATCATATATATTATTATGTATCTATACCTTTGGATTTTCTTACTCTCTTTCCATGGTATAAAAAGACACATGATATATTCCTTGTTATTTTTCTTTTTCTATTTACATGGTTGTATAAGTTTACTCTCATATTATGAGCAGAAAATACTTGATGTATAGTCTATCTACACGGTATGTTGAGCCCCCTGTTCGTGGAAAATATTACTCCTTCTCTTTCAATGGGTTGATTTTTTTCTTATTTACTATCTGCTATATTTATATTCTTATTTCAACAATTACTTATCACCCTTACAGTTTGGGGGAATTATAATGACAATGTATATACTAACCAATCTGTTGTATTTTCCCGCATGTTTTGTGTCTTATGCAGATTATGGATAGGTTGGTAGTGACTTCATAGAAGATTAGGGATACTTGATATTGTGGTCTGTATATAGTGTTTTTATCTTATAGATTATGAGTTGGGATCTATCAGTTATTTATATTCTAGTTTTTTCAGTTTGGGACACATTTCTTGTTGGGTGTATATTTTTACCCATTACTTTTATGATTGAATAGTCATACTCTGGTACTACCTGTATGTTTTTCATGCTTGGTTTACTTTCTATTTATCTCATCATTTTAATATTATTCCTCTGAAATTATACATTGAGATGTTTGGGTGGGTGTGTATAGGTATATTTGGAAATGGCCTCCAATTTAAGAAATTCATGTTGGCACTTGTTTCCACCCCATTGCCTATAGAGCCAGGCTTGTGATATATTTGGCTCCATCCAAGTTAGGATTGGGTTGTTCCATCTCCAATTTCATTTATATGACCACACTATAAGAATTAACAATCCACAACATCAAAATAGAAAAGAGTTTATTTATACAATTTCTCCATTATCATTTTAATGGAATAATATCTAGACCACCATAAGGGAATTTTCCATACAACTCCATAGTCATTTTCATAAAATATATTCGAGACCCATCCAATGGTGTTTTCATGACCACTCTAGGAGAATTTGTATTTCAATGCATCAAGATCTCCCCAAGTTGTTTAATACACTATATATCATATCCTCCCATGTAATGTTTATGAATTTAAAATAAATGGCCTTTAATAATAATCCATTTAATTATCCATTAAAATTATAGATCATTATGTACCATTTTAATTTATTATGGCCACATGAATTCAAAATAATCCCATCATAACCTCCATTACCCATTTCATGATCCATAATATAACCATTTACCCTATCAATAAAAATCCATGAGGGATGAAAATATCATATACATGTCATAAATTTACTATGTCAGAAGACATAATACAAGTTCAAATAACTTATCTCCATTTACGACTCACATTATAAATATATCATTCGACAAACTACCTTTATAATATCCTAATTTCCTATTTATCACAAGTGTTTTAGATTCCCAATTTAAATAACCATTCCATCAGGAGAATACCCCAATTAGGTGCATCCCCATGGGATTCCCATCAATGAAATCATATAGCATTATATTTTCAGGCATATGGAAAAAGAAATTTCTAATTAAAATTTTAATAAAATTACTCATAAATTCACATAACATCAGTGGAACCCAAAAAATCATGAAATTGAAATTATATAAAACATTATGAATGACATAAGGACCCCCTACATCATCCTAAAAAATTATAATCATCAAATAGAATCCTTCTATTTTATCCAAAGAGGAAGAGAATAACGAACCATAAAAAGTCCTAATGATGGCGAATATTAGACAATAAAGGTGTGAGATATCCCTATAGTGAGAGAAAAGAAAAATAGATGATAAATGACTCATTGTATAACTTTATCATTGAATTACCATAGACGAAAATCCAAATTTCCAAGAAACAAGAGAGATCTTCAATTGATATGATATGAGTGGTAGGAGTGTCAGGTGTTTATTGGTGGTTGAGTGAGATGGAGAAGAAGGTTTCCATTTATAAAATCATAAGTTAAAAGTTTATATTTTTAAATTTGAATGTGTTCCTGGTTTGGAAGCATGGGTTTCCAAACCATGAACCAATCATGGGAATTAACATGGCCAACCTATGCATTATTTCACATGGTTCACCTAAAAATGTGATGACACTCTACACAAATTACTAATCTGAAACCCCCACACATAGTATATCAAGGTATTTTATGATTTCTCCTTAACTATGAACTATCAACAAAGAAAAAACATGAACTATAGAAATTGAAATTTAAATCACCCCATGCTCATGGTTTAAATAGATTACCCTAAAACATGCACACCAAATGATTCAAATTTCCTTGATTTCAACAAAACAACCAAAAATATACCAAAAGATACTGAGCCTCACCGGAAAATCTATGGAACCTCTAGATAGATAAACCATATCCCGAAACATCTACAAAGAAAGATTAAAATCTAGAATTATTTATCTAAAATTCTCTTTTTAAAAATATATATCATCTAAACTCAAAATTTCAAAATCTCTTGAAATTTTTGATTAAAAAGGAAATGGGTTCTTACAACAAACCCACCATATAACAACATATCCTTATGTTGTACAATTGAACACCATTGATCCCCTTCACTACAAACTCTAAACACAGATCCAATATGACTTAATCAAGCTTCCATATCACCTCTTGGATAAATATTTAATATTATCACACACATAATAGAGGGGTTTCCTTTCCATCAAGAGTCTTCCCCCTCCAAGCCCCCACCCCCAATTAAAGTCTTCTATAGACACATTGAAGTAAAGAATAACAACATCAGCCTCCCATTAGTTTTGAAAATGTAAAAACCACAGCAACGCATTTCCATTGATCAATGCGTCATCAGAATATGTATCATGTTGTCGATAATTTAAAAAAAATTATCTATTATTCTTCCATTATAATGGAATTCATGAATTCCCAACTCTCCAACATCACATAGTATAGGTTACATTCATGGAAAATAAAATAAACTATAGAATTACATGATCTACCAAGAACGTGAAGTAATCCTCCCAAGATAGATAACAAAATTAGGTTATCACCAAATCACAAATGTCTCTCATACAAAGTCATATCACATGATAAGAAACTTATATAAATTGATTGTAAAAACCCAACTCATAAATACGATATGATATTTATCAAATAATTTATCCCCCATCCTATAAAGTTCCCACCACACATCACCAAAAAAAAGTAAAATTATATACTATGGTGCTACCCACCATATGTATTACCTAACAAACACATAATCTCTCATTCCAACAGCAAAAATGATGCGATTTCCACTTCACCGCATACATAAACACAAAACATAACCAGTCACCTCCCCTCAAGTGTAATTTCCTAGTACTACGTGGCCACACCCACTAATGCGTAATAACATCATCCAATTCTAATGAATAATTTACCAAAGGCATCTTCAATTTATACAAGAAATCACATCATTGTTCCTACAAGAATCACAGTGTCATTCCATGACTAAATCACCGAATGAACAAAATAGAAAACATGATGTTCAATGACCACCAACACACTATTTATCTAAGTCATGATTAGATCCCTGAATTCTTCATTGATTTTGATGAAATTGTTTGGACATCAACCCAAACGAGATATGAATTTAAAAACAAGTTTCCCCCAAAACCCCTTATAAAACCATATTTATTGTAACACTAACATTCTGGAGTAATTTGAAGTTTCCACTAACCTATATCACGAAATCAATGATCCCTCCCTCATGAGATCATAAAATAATGCCCGATTCTATACCTCCAAGAGTAGGAGTACCCTCATACTCTCTTAAAAAAACTCCAATATCCATTCTACACTCACTATCAATTTCCATGTGTAATTACTATTTTTTTAATAACCAACATGTACCCAATTTAAAACATGAAACACTAACCACCACACACTATTATTTTACAATTATTAATATCCATATCAACCATTTATGCTTCATAAATATCAAGCATAAAACCCTTCATAGTACAATATTTCACTACCCACTTTGTGAGCCTAATTTTACTGATTTTCAAGTATAACCTAAACAAGTTTTATCATAAGCACATGTGTGTCTCTCTTCCTCACCCATAATCGTTCACCACATTAAAATGTAAAAAATAATTAATTCAGATCGACCATGCCACCTCACTTTTTCATTTACAAGTGTCCTTCCCTAATAGTATGGATGTGTATATTCATAACCAATGACTCAATCCACCAAGACCTCATTCCTCTCACAGAATCAACATTATTTGTCACCCTACACACATTATTGGTCACTAATTTACAATCTAATGATATCATGTATAACCATATGTCACTCCACTGAAATCATTTATGGAAAATGGGTGTATGCTTCAGCACCACCCAGTCCACTAGCCAAATACCACAGTACATCTTCAACATGTTCTTACCCCCCTAATCTCATCTAATAAAAAAGGTTTCAATACCCTGTGTAACATAATCATATGAAACTAAATCGAGTTATAGTGACTCCCATGTCATCAATATTATGCTCTCATGCATAGGACACTACTAATTCCTCTACCACATACTGATCCCATCAAATGAAAGGAACACTCTACACATTTAATATTTTGGAATCAAATAAAGAAAATTTTAAAAACATGATCAATTTTCATACCAAGTATCATCATCAATCAAAAATATATAATCACACGCTACTTTTTCATAATTCATCCATATGTGGTCACCATTGGAAATCTCATAAAAATCTTCAATTTTAATCAACAGGGATAGAAACTCAAGTGAACCTTCCCTTATATACTAGCCTCAACATCAAAACACTTTATGTCATCCAATTCCCCTTCCTCAGACCCATACAGTGAATCCAAATACCTAAGGAAACATTATAAATACATTATCAAGGTCTAACACTATCCTTTACCAAAAAATAACAGAACCTCTCATGCATAAATAATAAATTTTATCATTTTTACATTCTCCTCATTCCAAAAGAACATATATCCATGGACAACCCCTCTTTCATGGAACCCATGATCATCAAAACTCACCAAATAACCACTTTCATAAACCGTATCTCAATGTACATAAGGATCTTACACCTCATTCTATAAATTATTCTCACATAGGACACAACTCTGTAGAAGTACTCATGATCTAGTCTCAAGGAATGCAGTATATAACTATCCCAAAAAAACTTCCAACTCCAGTGTGTCACACATAAGAACAATAAATTTACATTATATGTTAAACATCATACTACTTTGGAATTTGATCCTCAACATTCCTCAATATTATAGATTCACCCCCATCAAGGGTTATATTCTTATACATATATATCAATCACCTCTCACTTAGGAGAACTAACCACTGACAGGACTTTCATAAACTTACATGGGTTGTTGACAATCACTTCACACCATAATCTCAAGGTCCCACATTTTGGGCTCTCTATCTATCAATATTTACCCATTCAAAATTTGGGGATTCAAAAACTATTATCTCTATCCACAACATTTGCATTTAAATTATCAACATCACAACTCAAGGAAAATAATGAACAGAACATGTAATATTATTCCGAACACCATTCATCATAATAAAATAGTGAATTGATTTCTCTAGAAGGTCCCAACTATCCCCACACAGGGATATTCACTAAATACCATTAGGTCCAAATCATATATATTTCGGATTAAAAAATTTAATCTTTCCCATTTTATATTTCTCAAAATTATCATTTGAATAGAATAGTTAAACAAATATTCCATTAAAAGTTATATGCGATAAAGGCTTCTAAATTGTGATTTGATTTTAATTTAGCTAAAGACATATAGTAATCAAAATAATTGATCATAAGGTGCACTTTTAACATGTTAATTTATTCATAAATATTCCCAATTGAAGTAAAGTAATGTGAATTATCAATTACATGTTATATTGGAAAACAAAATAAATGTTGTAATATAAATTTTATCTATATTATTTCTTTGTGTAATCAATTCTTGTGAACACAGAACATATCATTGTCCCTTTGGATGATTGGTTAATTTAGATTCTAGTATAAACTTATACAAGAATATATTACATATGGAACGATCCGAACATTTGAATGTTATTTATAACCTAAATTTTGGTGTAATTTTATTTTATAGAAAACAAAACTATATCCTATTATTAATGAACTGAGTATAATTAAAATGATACCATTGGGATTAAACTTTTATATGATAATTGGTCAATATTACCACTGGAAACAATACTCTTAAAGTTATGACTATTTTTTATAAAAGATAATGATAATGGTTAATTAATATAGAAAGAAGATTTGATGGCCTCATCTATTAAACCCAAGCTGAACGAATCACATTTGTATGAGGTTGCGAATAAGGTAGCATCACTAGGCTTTTATTTTGTCCAAGAACAATCCAAACTTCAACACATTAAGCATGAATGAAATCTTTATTATAGAAGTTAAAGCTGATAAAAATCACTACTCCGGGATTATTATCTGACCCCCCAGAAGATTCTATAACCATTAAACACATTAATATTTGGTCGTATGAAGGTGTTATAATGGGCTATGTTATTAGGCCTTATTTAGTTATTTTAATCATTTTGTATATAAAAATTGTTATTTTTATTATGAAAAAATATGTGAATTTAAGATATCAAGATAATTAAATGAGGAATTTATAGATGTTTTATATTATTGATTAATATTGGAAAAAAGGAAGTATAGAATTTTTTTATACTTAAAAACATTATTAAAGTGAAATTATTTCCAAAAAATGGTCTTCTATAGTTGAGATCAATCGGAAACTTGGATTCAAATAAGACCAGCATTATTTTTTTGTGAATTATTTATTATGAATAGTAATATTACCCTTATGAGTAGTATTGTGAAAAATGGAATTGAAACCTCAATTAATAAAGTATAAATATAACATAGGTGTCTTGATTGGTAATGTGATATAATAGGATAAATAAATAACTCTGTCAGAAATTATTAGTTAAGTATTTTATTTTTCAGGTAAATAGTGTTTCTACATAGAAATTAAATATCTAATAATTTGAAAATTAATTTCATAAAATGGTGTTCATTTTTGAATTAATAGAATCTATATTAGTTTGGCTGAATTTATGTGCTTTTTATAAAATGTTTTATTTTTCAGTGAATAGTAAAAATATAGTTTTGAGTTTCAATGTGTTTAATGATATCATTAATGGTGTAATAATGATGTAATAATTCTTGTAAACTTTTTAACAGTAAAATATGTTATTAGGTGTCCTAGGTTTCCAATACCATGGGAAAATACAATGGTAAAGCCCATGGTTTTGCAAATACCATTATTGATGTGTCCCTTCAAAATTAATAAAATATTCCCTCACTTTTTCTACAAATACCTACCCATTCATTCATTAATTTCATTAAAAATTCTTCCTCAAAAAATAACTTGTTTTTTACCTCCCAAGGAGTCCCCACAAGGTTCCCTCAAGCCTCCATGGTCCCAAACATTGGGTTTTTAAGTTACTCTTCATGGTAAAGGAACTTTTCACCCACATTTTTAGTCAACAATTCTTTTATATTATGTCATTGAATCTCCACTTTCATATTATGGGGTATGATATTATGTATCTCTCAAACATTCAGTTTTATGACCATACAACGTGATTCCATTTTTTCTCTCATCATTTTATCTTCTTAATTTTTATGTGGCGTTGTTAGGTTGACGAATTTTCATTAAAGAGACCACATCTTCTCTTTTTGTTCAAGATTCATTTTTATGTAGTATGTCCTTAAAATATCCATAACATAATATTATTTCTTTTTTATTATTTACCTATACTTTATTTATTTATTTATTTATAGTGTGGTGACCCTCATCCCCTCTCTTTTTAATGTTTTCTAAAGCTATGTTATATAACATTTATGTTGGACAATTATCATCTCAAAATCACTATTATTCTCAAGAAATTCACTTATTTTATTTATGTGAATTTTAAAACCTATATAATTTATAGGGGAATTCATGAAGACATTAAAATTTTATATTTTATTTAGGAATTTACATACATAAAACCCCCATTCCCTTTATATGGATTATAAACGACTTAAAGTACATGATTTTAAGCACTTTATAAAACATCACAATTTTGATATGAAACCCATTTCTTTTATCCTCTTTGGGTTATTTATGAAATGTTTGATTATAATATATGTGAATGACATGAATATAAATACATATTTAATATTTTTCCTAATATTTCTCAAATGCATTGGAAAAATAAATTAGTCTATATACATGAAACGTTTTACGATACCTTGGTGAGTAACCTTTGTAAATTTTAGGACACCATGGGGATGTGGATTGGTGATATGATTATGTATTTATAAATTAAATGATATAGTCACATTATTATGTTATGTTTTAAGATATTAACATTATGGTACTTTACATTATCATTTCATTTTGATATTCTATATGTTCTTATTGATATCACTCAAGTTCACATGTAAACTCTTTCACTCATATTACTTATTAGGCCTTCTACTCTCCCTTTCCTTTTATGTATGTCTCTAGGTTATGAGATGCAATAATTGTACTTGGGATGAAATTTTCTAGAATATTTTCTTGGGGATTAATTTTTTTTATGTTTTCATGTATTATGTGCCTTTTTTCCAAGACACTAGATTTTAATGATCCTCAATTTGTAAAATGAAACATTATGTAAAAAAGGTGTGATGTCATATTTGGTATCAAATGACAGTTTAGTTATTTTTGGAAATGTGGATATGAAATCAATAACAAAAACCCTATAAAAAAGTTTGAATATATGAAATCAACCTGCTATTTTGGTGAAATATTTTTTAATTGGTTTCAAAACAAATAAATATCAATCGGGATATGAACAAGTGGATATAGCTCTGGCACAGATGTACCAAGGAGTGAAAACTATGACATGTAGTTTTGGGCTTGACATTGGATATCTTAGTTCATGAAAATGGACTGTTCTGAACTTCTATTTTGAAACTCCTAGGGGATATGTTTAGTTAATTTCAAGCATTTTATAAATCATTAAGAAGGATTTATAGAGAAATGAAATTGTTGTTAAAGAATAATATGTTTAAGAATAATGTTTTAATCCATAAAAAACTTTTATAGTTAAAAGATTATTTAATGAAATAATATTCTATCAATGGATTTATTCCTTTATAAAATGGTTGGAAATAGGGGGTACCATGAAAATAGTGACCGCAATGGACCCCGCACTGATGACCCATCAATGGAAGCCAGAACAGAAAGATTCATTAGAATGGTGAACCAACTGACTCATGTTATGGGAAATAATTGGATTAAAGATAATATAATAATCTCACCTTGAAGGGAAAACCATTATGTTGAGTCCCTTATGTGTCAACAACCACCAACCATTAGTTGATCTATCAGTCCATTGTTTTATGAATAGTGGATCAGCTCTACTGGAAAGATCTTTTATATGATCCACTATTCAGAACAAGAGAAGGAAACCCTAGTAATTTACTGCATAGAGGGATAAGCTAATTAGCGATGGGAACTGATTAAAAACAAAAGGCCAAGATTTGAGGTTGAAGCTACGGAGTAGGAAGAGTTCATAGGGATTATCTTCTATAAGTATTTCCCTCATTCTATGAGTACAAAAATGGAGAAGGAGTTTCTCAAGCTGAAGCAGAATGAGAATGAATCTGTTAGAATCTATGAGATGAACTTCGATAGACTTTCTTGTTACACGTCATTATTTTTCATGGATTCTAATGTTATGGTTGATATATTTTTGGGTAGGTTATGCCTTCATCTGTGGAATAATCTATCCAATTGAGACTATGATTTCTATGAAAAAATCATGCGGAGTGAAATGAATATAGAACTGGAGTTTGGTGAGACACAGTGGTCTCATAAATCCAATGAAAAAAAGAGATCAATGATACCCATATTAGTTAGGATATTTGATCAGGGAAGAGGAGACAAGAAAGTGAATTGTACCACATGTAGTAAATTTTGGAAAAAATATTTGGGGAACTACCTGCGCGAGAGCAGGAAGTTATACACGTGTGGAAGAGATGACAATGTCATTCGGAATTGTTGTAGTGAGGTGAGACCTCAACATCCCAACACTAACGATAAGGGGAAGATGTTGTAGGCCCTACATGATGTCTAATTCTATATGTGTAGAAATATTGGGCACTTTTCTAATCACTTTCCAAATTTGAGGGTAGTGGATGAGAATCACTATCAGCCTTAACAAAGGCCAAGGGAACAAGGTCATGCTTTGTATATCACTATATCTGAAGTTGAGGAGCCAAATGATGTGGTTGTAGGCACTCATGTTGTTCCCTCAAAGATAGCAAGAAATTTTTTTGATTCTAGTTCTATACATTCCATTATTTCCTCTATTTTAGAATTGTATTTAGAATCAACCACTAAAATGATAATAGTAGGTTTATCATTCAAGAAACCTTTTGGGATTATCCAAGAATCGTCATTGTTTAGAATCTATAGTATTTAATTTTCTATGCACAATCATATCACAAATCTAGTAGTCATTCCAATGATGGAATTCAACATTATGCAGGGGTTGGACTGGATCAGAAAATCTAATGCTATAATAAAATAAAGAATCAATGAAATATCAATAGTATTGAATTGAAATACTGTGGTTATATTCAAAGGAGAGATATAACAATATGATCATTTTATATTATAATATCATAAATCCTTCATTATGGATTTGGTTAGTGAAGAAGTGGATGAATGTTAGCATATAAGGACGGAAAATGTCCCATTCGTCCATGAAAAAATTAATATATTTCCTGGGGGGTTACCGAGACCTTGCCCCTAATGAGTGCTAGAGTTCTCCATTGAACTCGTTCCTGGATATCACATGATATCAAAGACCCCATATAGGATGAAAAATGTGGAGATGGATAACAAATCGAGGATATTTTGGAGAACGGGTTTATCCGACATAGCGTTTCTCCCTGGGGAGAACATATTCTCTTTGATAAGAAGAATGATGGATCAATGCATATATTCATTGATTATAGATAACTAAATAGGATCGCAGTGAAGAAAAAAAATAACATCTTCCATTAATTAATTACTTATTTAACCTACTTTGTGGGGCTCAATTCTTATCCAAGATTGATCTTCGATCAGGTTATCATCAATTGAGGGTAAAAGAATAAATATATTCCAAAACATGCCTCTCAATCAACATATTGAAATTATGAAAATGTTTTTATGCCATTCAGACTGACTAATTCACCTTCTATTTTTATGGATTTGATTTATAGTGTCTTTAATAACATCCTTGATCACTTTATGGTAGTTTTTATTGATGATATTCTGATATATTCCAAATATAATGTGGTACATAAGGATCATCAAAGGGTAATTTTAAAAACTCTACGGATGGAGAGCCTTTATGCAATGTTCAGAAAATGTGAATTTGGGTTACAACCAGTGGCTTTCTTGGGAATAATTGTTTCAAATGAAGGCATCAAAGTTGACCCTTCAATGACAATGGTTGTAGAAGAGAGGCCTTAGCCTACAAAAATAACAAAGATTCATAGATTCCTTGGATTACCGGGATATTATTGGAAGTTTGAGATATACATTTCACATATTTCTAATCCATTAACCAAATGAACTCAAAAAGGGGTCAAATTCATTTAAAAAAAAGAGTGTGATTAATGCTTCCAAGAGCTAAATAAGATATTGGTTACAGAACCCATGTTAACTCTTCCCTCAAGTGGAGAAGCATTTGTTATTTTTAATGATTAATATCTCAAAGGGGTTGGGTGAGTCCTCCTGAAATATTTATAAGTCATTTCGTATGCATCTCAACAGTTGAAGACTGATGAGAAGAACTATCCAACGCATGATCTTGAGTTGGAAGTAGTTTTTTTCTATGATGATATGGAAGAACATTCTTTGTGGGGATAATTGTGATATATACATAGACCATCTATGTGTGGAGTATATTTTTACACAAAAGGAATAAAACATAAGACATTGGATATGGGTGGAACATCTTAACGACTATGATTGTTCAAATCATTATCATATCAGAATAGAAAAAAATGTCGTTGATGCATTAAGTAGGAATGACCCAGTTGTTTTGACCAAAATGACGATTCAATGAGTCCCATTGATCCAATACCTAGAGAAAATGTACATGAGAATTATAAGGGATGGGACATCATCAACCCTATAACAAATGATTTCTCAACCATAATTACTAGATAAGATCTTGAAGTCCTAGAAACTAGATTCATTATTAAAGAAAATTTTTGAGGCATTGATGGATGGGTAGTTTCCTGACATCAATATAGACTAAGAAGGTGTACTAACATTTTGTATAAGACTATGTGCTTCTTCTATTCATTAAATAAACAAGGATATTATTGATGACACTCGTAAGTCTACTTTTCTATACATCCAGGAAGCATGAAAATGTATAGGGACCATTGTGATCATTATGGGTGTTATAATATGAAAATGGAGATTCCTTAAAATAGTACAAAGTGCCTGGGATAGCAACAATTGATGGAAGAGAGACAAATTTATAATGGGGTATTACAACCACTGCCCACACCAGCATGGATGTGTGATAATGTCACCATGGACTTTTTCACTAGTCTCCAAAGAACATCCAAGAAAAAAATTCTGATATGGTTTATAGGGGAAGGCCACTCCATGAAATCCCATTTTATCCCTATTCAAAAAGATTTATCTCTTGATCAAATTTCCATGATTTAAATTAATGTAGTGGTACGACTACATGGAGTTCCAATTTCTATCATATCATATCATGATCCAAGTTTCACATCAAAATTATAGAGAAGTCTTTAACATTGTATGAGTACAGATATGAATTTTAGTATGACATATCACCACCAAATTGATGTCCAATCTGATATTAAAATTCAAACACTCAAGGATATACTGAGAATATTCTCAATGGTATTTAAAAGTGGACAGATTCAACAACACTATTTAGATTAGTTCTTCAGCAATAACAGTTTCACTCGAGCATTCAAATGGATCACTATGAATCTCTATATTGGAAGAAAAGTATAACTCCTACTTTTTGGGATGAAGATGGTCATCGAATTCTTCTTGGGCCTAATCTTGTGAGTGAGATGACATAAAAAGTTCATGCCATCCAACAACTCATTAAGGTTTCTTAGAGTCAGTAATAGAGATATGCCGACATCCATCAAATGGATAAGGAATTTGATGTTGGTGACAAATTCTTTCCTCTAACTTCACATTGGAAGGGAGTTATGAGGTTTGGTTAGAAAGGGAAGCTCATCCCTTTGTACATTGTCTCCTATGAAATCTTTCATCGTGTAAGAGTAGTGACCTATTAGTTTTTCCTTCCTCCAAAACTAGTAAAAGCACATGATGTCTTCCACGTAACCATCTTGTTGAAGTACATATATGACCCTTCAAATGTACTAAATCCAAAGGTGGTACAACTTGAACATGACCTATATTATGAGGTGCAACTGTTAGATATCATGCATCATAGAGACAAGGTTCTACGCAACAAGATTAACCACCATGTTAATATGTGGTGGAGGATCAAAAAATTTGAAGAATCCATGTTGGATCCAGAGGATTCTATGAGGAAGATATACCCACAAATTTTTTCTTCTGAGGGTACGAGTTAAAATTTAAAAGAAAAATTACATAATGGTTGAAGAATGTAATAACCAAAACATTGGAATGATATTTATTTCTTGAATTTGTCTGTTATTTTATTTTACACTCAACATAACTATATCCTTTTATTATGGAACTAAGTATAATTAAAATGCTACAGTTGGATTTTAACTGTTATATGAATATTGGTCAATTTGACTATAGGAAAATATACTCTTAATGTTATGGTTGTTGTTTATAAATACCTATGATCATTGCTGATTAATAAAAAATAAGAGATGATGGCCTCATCCCGTATAGTCGGGCCATACGAAGCCCATTTGATAGAGCTTCGGAAGGAGGTATCATCACTGAGATTTTCGTTTGACCAATCCAGAGTTGAAATCCAAAATGTTATGCTTGAATGGAATTACTAACGGCTGAAGTTCAATTAGATAGAAATCATAACATGGTAAATGTTCTCCAGCCTCCCCCAGATTCTATCACCATTGCAGACATTACTCTTAGTTCCTATACAAGTGTTATAAGGGTAAATGTAAAGAGTCCTTAGTTACTTTTTGTTATATTGTTGTATAACAATTTTATTATTTCTTATTATAGTAATATTTTTGAATTTTAAATATCAAGATAAATATTGGATGAATGTATAGAAGTTCCATATTATGGATTATTATTGGAAGAATGTTATTTTAAATTAACGTTTTTATACTTTATATAATTAAAATGTGAAATGATTTTTAAAAAACATTCTTCTACAGTAGTGATAACTACGAAATTTGGATTCTGATATGATCAAATTAATTTTTTGTGAATATTAAATTATGAATACTAATATAACCCCTATGAATAGTTATGTGACCAATGGATTAGTAACCTCACTAATGAAATTATAAATATAATTTAGGCATATTTATTTGTAATGTGATACAATAGCATGAGTAAATAACTATTTCAGAAATTATTAGTTATGTATTTGTATTTATTCAGGTAAATTAGGTTTCTACTTAAAAATTATATATCTCATAATTGGAATATTATTTTTGTAAAATGGAGATCATTTTAGAATTTAGATAATCACAATTATGTTAGGGTGAATTAATGATATTGTTAGAAAATTATTTGTTTTTATTGAATAGTCATAATATAGTTTTGAGTTTCGGTGTGTTTAATGACATCATTAATTATGTAATAAATATGCAATATTTCTGTTTGACTTGTGTACCATAAAATATGTCAAATTCTATCCCATGTGGCTAATACAATGATGAAATTCCAAGAGAAATCCAAAGGTTTTTCAAATACCACAAATGAGGTGTCCCTTAGAAATTAATAAAATATTCTGTCAATTTTTCTATCAATACCAACCCATTCTTTCATTTATTTCATTCCAAATTCCTCCTTCACTAAGATTAGATATTTTAACCTCCATAGAGGTCCTCTCAAGGTACCCTTAATCCCCCAATGTCCCAACCTTTGAGTATTTTATGTTTCTCTTTAATGTAAGGGAACCTTTCACATTCCATTTTCGTAAACACTTCTTTCATGTTATGTATTAGAATTTCTATTTTAATATGATGGTGTATAATATTATGTATCCCTATTAAAATATTTTTTATTTACATATTATCATATTCATTATTTCTCTCAGAAATTCTTTTTTTATAATTAATTGATGCAATTAGGTTGCCCAAATTTTCAAAATTGAAATCACGTCCTCTCTTTTCCTTATATTTTCATTTTCATGTGGTATGTCATTTAAATATCCATACCATGATATTATTTATTTTTTATTATATCCTTATACTATATTGAGTTATTTATGAGTGGGTTACACTTGTCCCTTCTATTTTTAGTGTTTTATAAAACCATGTTATATAACCGTTATGCTGTAGAATTTTCGTCTCAAAATCACTCTTTTTCTCAAGAAATTATCTTTTTATATTTATGTGATTACCCAACCCTATTTAGTTTCCATTGGTATTTATCAACATATAAAAATGATATATTTAATTCTTTAATTAACATACATAATACATTCATTCTGTTTTGGTGGGTTATAAATGACCTAATGAACACGATTTTAAGAACTTTTTAAAACATCATAATTTTGATATGAAACCCATTTCTTTTATTCTCATTAGGTTATTTGTGAAATGTCTGATTGTGATCTAGGTGGATGAAATGAAAATAAATACATATTAGTGGTGCACCTTGTTAGTTATCCAAAGCCTTTGGTAATGAAATTAATATATATAGATGACAAGTTTTACGATACCTTTATGAATTACCTTGTTAATTTTTATGATAGTTTGGGGATGGACATTGGTGATATGATTATAAATGTATAAATGAAATGTTGCAGCCATATTTTCAAGTTAATTTTAATGTTATTAATACTATTATAGGCCTCTTTTTCATTCCTTTATGATATTCCCCATGTTCTTATTGATATCCTTCATGTTTACAAGTAAATTGTTCCACTTGTTTTCATTAGTGGGCCTTCTGCTCATACTTTCCATTGATGAATGTATCCAGGTTATGAGATTCCACAATTCTTAATAGGATGAACATTTCAAGAATATTTTCATGGATATTAAAGGAATTTTTTATGTTTTCATGTATTATGTACCTTTTTTCCAAGACAATATACTTTAATGATCCTCTATTTGTAACATGAAATGCAATGTTATGTAATAAAAACACAAGATTCCATAACATAAATTGATGTAGACACTTTATGTAACTGAAATGTGTCATATTCTTGGTAATCAAGTAATAAACAATAGGAAATTACACAAATACATTGTAATTTTACTTTTCAAATAGAGGCATGAACACATATGATAAGAGATTAAAATTCCAAAAACCATTACCTCATAATCATGTGTTTCACTCAAGGTAAAATAATTCACTTGTAAAAGAAAAGATCTTGAAACAAATTCTAATCCATTGTAAAATGGACTTCCCTTTATTCTTGGGATTTTATTCCCATTAACATGTTCTTTTACATGGTATATAAATTTCTTAAATCCTATCTATATTAGTCACTTATTTAGAATAAATAAAGGGGTTTGTTACCATTTATAGATTTTTATCCTTCAATAATATAATTAAAAGGTATCATTGAAGTTAACCTAAAAGTATAGCCATTTATTTAACATAATGGTAGTTATCTTATGAAGTCAAACCTTGTGGAGACCTCATGGTATCCATCTCGTGATGTCTTCCACTGAGATAAAATCATGTCCACCATATCTATTTGTCAACTCTTGAGGATACCTCATGATAACCTTCTTGTATAGCCATAAATTGAGGAAAACTAATAGTATTCATCAATCAAGGATGAAAATGAGAGTCCACCTGGTTAATGAAACTACACGAAGGACCTTCTATCAGGTCCCCTCATATAGGACACTTCATGAAGGGTACTTTGTAAGATCATCTTGTGAGGGATAGTTCATAGACCCCCTTGCATGGAATCAAGATCTTGGAATCCTTCCATAATGATCTTTTTCAATGATATTTCTATTCATATCCTTATATATGAACTATATATGAATATCCTACTTTTCTAACCTGCCCTATAAGGTCCACGCTAAGATTAACCTCTATAAGACAACCTCATGAACCTACCTTATATAACCCCATATGCCAAAATCCCTATAAAGAGATTCCTCTATGAAATAACTTTATAGGCCTTGCCTATGGAATCCCTTCATGGACCCTATGAATACTATAGTGATCTACCCAAAATCCCTAGTAATCCTCATTGTCAGTCTATACCCTCAAGTCTTTACGGTAGTCCCTTTATTTCAATCAATATCCCACATTTAATATTATGAGTTTAACTAAAAATAATTTGAGTTATGTTTACAATAATTTGGATGAAAATAACTAAAACCCCAACAAAAATCCTAGGTAGATTCATTTATTCAATATACACCTTCGTAATTTAAGAATCACCTTGATTTGAGACACTCCTTTTAGTTTCTTCATTTATCATAAGATTAGATACTCCACTCTATTTCCCAATTTACCTTATATTGATATTCTCTTCTCGGTTCCATAACCACCATGAGTTTAAAAACTCATATGTGATTCATCATTGATTTTATTACTCATATGTCACCATTAAGTAGTAAAAAAACATGTTAAGTGTAATATCTAATAAAACATTCTACTATTTAGTCACTCAAAAAATGGATACATCCTAAAGAGAAATATACATGCATACAACCTATACTAACACCATGTGCCAAGCTATTCCTATTTGTTTATAGAATACATTGATTTAGGATATAGTACATTGTATCACTATATATGGGCATCCCCTTAGGTGTGTTTCAAAAATCATATCTTCTCCCAGATCACTTATTAGTTATGGTATCTCATAGAATCTTATACATAAGACCTTCATGTTTTAATTTTTATTTCCATTTTATTGAACAAAGATACTATGATTGAATCTCACATAGTTGTAACCCCCAACAATATATTATAATTTATACTTACCTACATATATGTTGAACAAAAAGGTTATCCCATGTTTAATTCCTACTCTGACTCATATATTCACCCCTTTTACAGCATATACATCCTATTCATGGCTCCTATTGTGAATAATCTTCATCCTCAGCTACCGACCTCTTATGTGATGAGTATAAATAACACATGTGATGATCATGGGATTAAAAAAAATCCCCTAGGTTGTATGACATGGTCCCCATATGTAAATATCATTGGAATTCCCTATGTTGAAGATAATTAGGTGATTCATCATTCTCTAGTGGTGATAATCGAAAACCTCTAGTGACAAACTAGAGATACCTTTGGAAACAAGGCAACGATTATCCATCATCTCCCAAGTAAGGAACATGATATTCCATCAAATAATAACATGCAGAAGAGAACAAGGGCCTCCTCCTTATTTGTATTCCTTAATCATATATTCCCACGTTTTGTTACTAATATATATGATCACCGACAAATGGAAACATAAGTGTAAGTTTAACACCAATTATTTCTAACGACAACTCACTTATTAGTCCTTAAAATATGATTTTAAACTACATAGATTGGTCAATATCACATGAACATAAAATGTAAAATGTATCCAATTAAGAGGAAACAAACTATGTTGGTTCCATTACTCTCAAAATTTTATATTGTAATCCCCTCTCATGGGTATGATTTCAATATCACAACTCCAACAACATCATTGGATAATGATATAATCCAATGTTGCTGGTAATTTGGCTATAAACCAAGTACATGTGAACAAATAATATAATGATGGAGAATATATAATACACATAATGATATCCACATCACTACATGACTTGAATAAGATCTTTGGAATAAGTGTAACCATTCCCATTCTAGGATTTGTGAAGGATTTAGGGATATATCTTCAATCTCTAATAGAATCATGAAATAGACAAAAAATCCCTCTATAAGGTTTATTTAATCCTGATATTGCATTATCATAACCAACATGAATTCTAATGTATAGATATCCCAAAAACTCACAAACTATCAATCATTTAAAATTAATTCTATAATGATTATTGTGTAGAACAATCATAAATATGAGAGTTCATAAGAGTCTTCGTTAGAAAGAATCCTATTTTTTACAACGTTTTTTTCAACAAAAAATATTTGACAAATGAAATTGATTTGAAAAAGGGTGATAAAACAAATTTATTAGTAATATTAATTTTATAATATAATCCAAAGACTATATATTCAATATAGACACCCATTTTATTCATCTTCTAATCACATTAAAATAAAATATCATATTTATGCACCTAAAATCCAAATTTTATAAGACTTTTCAATTTAGTTCTGAAATTCACCATTTCAAAAAAATATTATTTATATTCTTGAGTTCTATTTTATTAATTCTATAATAAAAATTTATTTATAATATAGAAATCAAATAATTTTGTGCTCAATAAGCTTTACTGATTCCAGTGAACTTGTAAGGAATCAACAAGAAATATAAACTTCGTAATGGCAGTGTAGTGGATAATTTATTAAGTTTGAGGACTTACTATAATGTTTATTATGAAGAATATTTTTAATTAAAGGGGTTTGAAAAGATTTTGGATTTGTATTTAGATTTGGATGAGGTTGGTGGGGGAGATTCTCAACATTACAAAAATTATTATGTTCCTCAATCCATTAGGTAGAGTTTTTAGAGTTGATAGAACTCAAGGTATAAGTGTGAATAGATCATATAGTTAATATAAATGCACATAATAGTTGGGTGAATGATGATAATGATTCAATATTATTTTGTTAGATCATGAATAATCCTTATAATATAATGGAGTAAATTATATATTAGTCTTATCACGAATTTTTATTTATGCATATATGTATTGCTAAATAAATATCATGCATTGATGAAATGATTATAGTATCATATAATAATGAATATTTTGGTGGAGTATGAATCAATATATTTTACAAATTTAAAAGCCAAGGCAATACATAGATTTATTGTAGGGTTGTTATATCCCCTGAATTCATTATAGTGGAAGTGGGTGGTTGTTTCCATGGATTTGATGAATGAATAACCACATCCCTTCAAAGGCTATGATTTGTCTAGGATAAAATTGATAGATTTAGGAAGTAAGTTATTTTATTATAAATACGGTAATTATTAACCATCAGTGTCTTGGTAATAATATATATAGATGATGTGTTGAGTCTTTATGAATTTTCAAAAATGATAATATATATCACAATTGTTAATTTATGTCATAGGTGTGGAAGGGTTTAAATAATTCCAATGGTACCATATTATGATTCTTTATGAAATTACACTAAATGATGGATAGTTAAACAATGTATAAGATTCACACACTAAATCATATGTTGAGGATGTGCATTTTATATCTCATTAGATCATTGGTGAATCCTTTATTAGTGGTTTATTATTATTATCACAATAATTTATATATCTCAATCAGAATATCTCAATTTTAGGCGTTGTAATAGTGAAATTTCATATTTTATTTTCCCTACAGATACATTATATATATGGAATATGTTAAACTATAAAAGTTGTAGGATATAATATAGATATTATAGATTATTTTGGGGTGGATTTACGCATAATAGGATAGTTAGAAAAAATAAATTTATTATTATATGAAACCATTATTTTTTGATGTTAGTGAATATAAGATACTCAATGATTCAATGAAAAATGTAAAAAAATCAATGTCATAATATTTCCTTGGGGTTTATTAAACCCTTTCATGGGTAGGAGTAATTGGGTGAGGTGGAATATCATTTGTAACTTCCACATAAATTGAATCAAGTTCATTATGAAATTCATGTTTCATGTATTTGATGGAATTTTCATGACTAATATCATGGTATTACCATTGGTGAAATTGATATTTTGGATAATGAAATGCTTTTTAAGTTGATGGTGGAGATTCATGTATATCCTGAGAAGGTATACCAAGGATCATTTTCTCTCTAAGTGTGCATTATAGAGTGATATGATTGTTTGGAGGAATTTATATTAGAGATGGAGTTACCAAATGTAGTAAAAAATTATTATTATTTGACTTTTTTCTTTAAGATATTAATTATAAGATGATAATTCAAGTTAAATAAATTTTCAAAGCATTGTTTCTAGTTGAAATGTATTGATAGTGAATTTTGTTAGATAATGGATATTTTGAGAGGTATCACATTGGGTGGTTATATTTTTCTTTGATTTCATAAGTAATTTTATATTTCATTGATAGATTATATAAAAAACATTATTTTTGAGGTATCTAATGTGATTGATAGGATTTTTATGTGTTTACATTGTTTTTATTATTTGGATTATTGAGGACCAAAATTAATTGAGAGGAATATAATATATAGGTGCATATTTTTTAATATATTTTATATTCATGTTTTTTGGGCCCCAGAAATATAGGATGTATATAATGATTTTTTTTTTATTTATTTGTTCCTAATGGAAAAAAATTATTTAAATTTATAAAATTACATATTCAATAGTTCTAGTAGTTATTTTATTTAATCAATGGTTGGATTAATATAAAATATACCTATTGGTAAAGATAAAAGATAATATTATTTATAATAAATTCTCTGATTAAGTAAATTAATATGTGGTTTTATAAACCAGATTAGTGGAATTCGATGTAAATTCAGTGTTTTGACTTTTTGATGTATGATGGGTCATTATTCTACAATTCAAATTATGGAGTTTTTGAGGGTTTAAAAAACTTGGTGTGGTTTTATAAACTTTGTTTTTGATGGATTTATATGTTTATGGGTATAAATAAATGTTTGTCAAATTTTTTGGGATGATTTAATTAAACTATGAATTTGTGATAATATTTCGGTAAAATGAAACATGGAATGGGAAATTGATCTATAACATAGTTTGTGGGAAAGGGATCAAAATATTATTAAACAAATAAAACACCATTATATTCTATTATGGATTAATTAAATTAAAAAAATGGACTAATGGTAGAGGTGACCTGAGCATAACATGTATAAATATTTCATCATCTTAGATAAATATTAAATATATTTCATAATAATAAACACATGAGGACCATGAAATGTTAGTGTATTTTTATAATCGATATGTAATAATCTTATTTTATATAAGATATTTATCCTCTCCAACAAATTTATTCCGTCATTTTACACTTTCTTTAGATATTCTACAAAAAACCATTCGTTGAAACTATGGGAATGGAAACATAATAATGCTTGAGCTCACATACTCAATAAGGTTAAACATATAAGAAATAAATCAATGAATATAGGTGAGAATTACATTATCATAAGTGTATGATAATTTGAAAACAACGTTATAATAACATATCCAAATATTAATATATCAAAATTTATGATTTATGGATTAAATCATTATAATTTCAAAACACATGAGTTATAAGAGTGAGGAATCATCAACAATGAATCATGATTCTTAAGAATTAATCATTATCATAATACATAGGTTTTGAGAATAAATATCATTATAGAAGATAATTTTCTCAATAAAGGATAACTATTAAGAATACATCAGATTGTGTTCACTCCCTATTATTTTATTTACTTATTAACGGATCACTCAAAATAATATTATATTGGAAAGAGTCCATTAATTAATTATGTTAGCTCCCCATTATAGTCAATATTATCTCATGAGATCTCATTCTTCACCTACTATAATGGAGTGATATATAATCCCAGGTCCACCAATAACATAATAAACAACAACAATATGTGTTCTAAAATATGATGAAAACATGAATCATTTCTTCTTAGAATTTCCCATGTGACGGAAATATGTCTCATAAACATTTAATCAATTCACCATTTCAATGTAACTTAATTAACCCATGGGAAAGAAATAGATTCAAATGATATAATCCTTAAATAATCATCATAGTAATCAATTCATAGAAAGAATGTTGAATATTTAGTAAATTCACATCCCCAATAAATAATATAACACTACAAACAATGTTTATTTTGATGTAAAACACCATAAGAAGGGCATTTGAATATTTCTTCGAAAACTGAGAGAATAACATTTTCATTCAATATCTTTTATATCTAAAAATTCAAAAATTATTTTTAAAATTATTATATTTAAATAACTATGTAATCATTTAATGTAATATTTAATTAAAATAATAGTGATGATGATGGGAAATGACATTTTAATGGTAAACCATAAATCAAATATTCAATTCACATTTCTTGAAAAGAAGTCATAAATAACCAATTTGAAAACCATTTTAAATATTATTTTATAATTAAACTATGTTAAAATATTTTATTAAATTATAATTTCATCATATAAAATTACATTATATTAAAAAAAATTTAAAAACATGGGAATATAATAAAATGAACATTGACCAATGAGGAAATAAGGTTGTGTTTTTATTAAATATATTTTCTCCAAATTATTAAGTATCAAGGATATTAAAATAATTAAAAAGTCATTAAAACCATAAAAATAAAAAAATTTAAATAAAAAATTACTTTTATTGGATAATTATCATATAATTTCCCTTAATTATAATTTAACATAGATGTCTTGAAAAGAACTGACATTGTTACATAAACTCATACCTCAAGTCTCATCAATATTCTTGTTTAGTCAATCATGTCATATTATAAATATATATTTATTATTATTCTATTTTATAAAAATATTCATACATAAATTACTATGAATCATTCCATTATAATTTCAAATTATGTGATCTTTAACAATTCTTCATTAAAATAAATAATCATATAAAAATTGGTCTGTATTTCGTACATATTTTGATTTGTTCATTATTTCCCTCACACGATGGTCATGGTTTCGTTATTTACAAAATATTAATTAAATAATAATTATCATATTTATTCATTATGTACACTTTTATAATATTTCATATTAACCGGTGATGATAAATGAATTATATCACTTCTTGGAGATATTATTTTATACGTATGAATAAGTGAGGTTTTCATTTTACCATAGACGCAAGGGAATATATGATAAAAATAATTCACCTTCAAAAATAATTATAACATAAATATCATATATATTAACTAAATAAATGCTTCTTTCTATCAGTTCATAAATATATAAAAAATGAATCACATCGATTCATATAGGGGTAGTCCACAGGTAAACACGAGCAACAATATCTATCCAAAAGTATAAGAAGGAGATTATAAATTGATATATCAATAACATAAAATAATAATTATATTAAATATAGTTATTAAATCTTATAAATATAGTTATTTAAAATTTTAAAGAGGTTTAAGAATAGAAAATCCTGAAAATGATTGGTAAGAACACAAACATCTTCTATGGGTATCCTCCTTTGAAGAGAGCCTTAACACTTTTTGTTTGTATGTTTTGGGAAGAACATAAAATCAAGGTAAATGATAAGGATTTTGGAAGAGTGTTTGAGTATATATTATTCTTCTAATGTTGATCTTCTTTATGGAGAATAGAGGATAGGAGGTTCCCGTTTATAAGTGAGGGTAGTGGCATTCTTGTAAATACTTTAAACATTATAATATAATTAATTCATACTCAAGTGAATGTGAGAAAAAAGAAACCAAATTTATAATATAAATTAAATTATGAAAGAACTAAACCTAACCCATGGTATTTAGTAAGATATTTAGGATATTTTATGCATTATCTCTTCTATTTTACACCTCATTGACCCACTTGTCCTTTACGAGAGTAATGAATATTTACATTAGTGAATTTTCATAGTGGAAAAAATTGTAAACAGATAACTCCATATCAATTTTGGACATGATAATTTAAAACATTAATACATTTTTATTATATTAAATTTCAATAATTTGAAAAAAATAAATTTTAATTAAGTGTACAAAAACAATGGAAATAGTTTATTATAAATAATTCAGATTTTATCATTAAACTATTTTTTTTATTTCTTACCTAGTAAAACAAATTAGATTAATGTTAAAATATTTTACTAAATACTTTATAAATAAATTTATTAAAATAATTCATCATTTCAGATTCATTGAATTTATAATTATATAAACATAATGCGTGAATAACAATAGTTTTGTAGAAGAACACCTCTTTTTTCTTTCAAATTCTTTGATTTTCATTTCTAATCAAATCATAATGAATGAATTATTTTTATACATGTATAAAAAATGAATATTAATAAATTAGTTTTCCCAATTCATACCCAACAATCCAATGTCTAGGGGATAACTATCACATTTAATAATATTATTTCAATAGTATATTATAGTTCATTTAAACACATAGTTGTGTGTAAAGAAATAAATTAAAGACATCAATGTTATTTAATTTGAAATATATCATGAAATAATGGTATGTAAAATTTTACCCCCCTAAAATTTCAACCCATGAATTTGTTTCACTGTTATATTAACAACTGATGATACTTTTTCCTTATCACATTCATAGGTTCCCCCATTTCTTCACTAGTTTTTTGGTATTTACTGAAAACAATAACCTAGTGAGTGGTACTATTATAGAACATGTTATTTACATGATCAAGAATCTTAACTACCAGTTCCAAAAAAGATAGATCATTCTCTTTTGGTATGATAACTTTTTTTTCTTGAGAAGGATCAATTGTGTACTTCATTGAGATATATATATATGGAATATACGATGATCTTGAGATAAATTCAGTGGAACTGGTAAATGATAATAAACCATCCCAATATGAAATATAAATTCAAATTTAATAGTTTAGATACGTTTCGTATTTCACTTCCTCCCAAATCAGAACACCTTATTCAAAGGATATATTCATTGGAATATCTTGCCTCCAACATCGAACTCAATATCTACCCAATGAATACCGAAATAATGTTTCGATTGATTATAAGCTTCCCTAATGTCATGATGAATATATTTTACCTTCCCTTACCTTTATATTTACATATTAGGTACCAATAGATTTTTTTGCTAATGTTATTCTATAAAATTGGTTTTCTACATTTCCTTTCATAAAGGGCTTTATAAGGAGCCATCTGAATGCTAGAATGAAAAAAATTGTTATAAGAAAACTCAAATTGTGATTTTTTTATCCAAAGAACCATTAAAATATATATATAATTCTCTAAGAATATATTCTTGGTTTTGAATGGTCCTCTCAAACTCACCATATGTTTGATGACGATATGTATTACTAATGTTCAACTCAATACTCTTATCTAGTTAAATACATATATATAACATTGAGTTGATCAATAGATCTGAATCATATAAAATATAATATATTGATCCATATATCATTACCACTTACTTGATATATATCTTTTAAAATTAATAAGGAGAGAAACATGCACTGATTTAAATTATATGTATTGAATTTATAAGGCCCTTAACTACAACCCAAATAAAATTATGGACTTAAAAAGATTTTTATGCCTCATGAATAACCCCATGGTGATATTTTAATAATTTAAATTATGGAATATGTAAATTTTTTAACATCTAAATATTATTTTTTCTCTCATCGATAACTTAATAATATACCAGGTATCAAGATACATACTCTATAACATACCTTTTAAGGTCATTATACAAAAATAGTAATTTAGGTTAATATATGGCCTCAAAATTCTATGATTAATATATAATTTTAATATATGAGATTCATATAAAATATCCTTTAACAAATTTAGTAATAAAAGGTCATGTAATCAATTCTAGAACCTTATAATTCCATTATAATAATTATTGATCTCAAGAGAATTCCTTGTCTTATTTTTTAAATAACCATTCTCCTTGAACTCTAATTATATCCTAACATAGATGGATGGTTTAAAATTCAACTAAAAAATATATAATTTTTCACCTTTCAGAATGATTTAATGATATATGTTTTTTAACTCCATATCTATTAGATCACAGTTAGTTTTTATCATGGGAAAATAGCATGGTTCATCTAAATCATTGCATCATCAACCTTTTTCTCATTTCTAAAATGGTAATTTATTGATCATTAAAAATATTTAATACACTCGAACCATATCCTTTAGTACATATTTAATTATATATTTTTTAATATATACTTAAATATTTTATTATAATTATATATATCATAAATTTCAACATAAATATAATGCATCTATATTATTTATACGAAAAACTCTACGTCCAACTCTAAATCGTGATCATTAAATTTTTCTCATGAATTATCAATTATCAAGAGTAATATAAACTCCCCATATAATTCTATATGAGGATTCATCCAAATCCCTTATATGATGCATCACTATAGATTACAAACCCTTCTCTACTATAGGGTACTGTGAGATGACGTTCAAATACCAATCATATTTTTATCTCCCTGAAGTTTTCCACACATTATTCTATTTAAAATAACATAGGTCCATTCTATTTTAACTTTGTTATTGAATTGGATAACCATGAGAAATATCTCAGAATGTTTTAATATTTTCTGGATATCTAACGAATATAATAGATATTGATCACTATGGTCCATCTGACCCATTTCTCAAAATAATTATATTTTAAGGATCCACCATCGTACCTTCACGTGAAATTATATGACCTAATAATGATAAATGTTTTGGCCATAATTCATACTATTTAAATTTAGAATTTAACTTCTCCTTCCATAGAGTACTCATCACAATCCCAAAATGGTCTTAATTCCCATCCTTACTCTTAGAATATATAAGAATATTATCTATAAATATTACAATATACTGATAAAGATAATCCATAAAGGAAGTATTCATTAAATAAATGGTGATATATGGAGACCGATTTAGTTAAAATGTTTTCAATATAAATTCATAATGACCAAACTGTGTATGGAAGGCTATATTTTCTATATCATTCTTACTACCAATGTGTTGATGACATCCAAAATGATGTTAAATGTTATAAAAATAATGGGTTATACACTTTTGTTAAAGAACTTATCAATACAGGGTGGGGAATACATGTTTTTGATAGTGATCTTGTTATGCTCTGGATGATAAATGAAAATATTTTTTGACCCACCAGTATTTATTAAAGAATAAGCCAAATCACCCCAAAGTTATTCAATCATTCATATGAATACATTTTCTAGGTTCTCATAGATATCCTTATTTAATTTATGCAACTTCATTGGGTCTATTCTATACTGAATAAATGAATATTTTCTCTCACCAGGTATAAAATCAACTAAAAACACAACATTATTATTTGGAGGAAGACTGGGATTGTTTTTTAGATAGAAATAATGATAATATTTATTAAAATTATTTAAATCTATAATATTTAGTTTCCCATAAACTATTTGAGATAAATATTCATCATGAATAGTTAATAAGAAACATATAGTAGAATTATTTTCCATTGGAAGTTCATATTAATCCCCTCACTGGAGGAAAATCATAAGTTCATTTAGAATATCTTTTATGAATTAATTTTCCCAGAAATTTTTATTCTCTCAATATAAATAAATAAAATTCAATTCCCAATATGACATCAAAATTCCCCAAGATAGTGACTCACAACATATTCAAGAATCATATTCCAAAAAACATCTATCAAAAATTATTTATTATCATCAAATGTAATTTTGTAGAAATATTAGACTTTACTGCTAACACAACATTTCATCATTTATGTGGCCTTGTGATATCCTTATAAAATTCATTAAATATAATAAATTTTGTAGAGCATGAAACATATAAAACAATTATTCTATAGTTTATTGCAACTCTCATAGATTTTAAAAGAACCACACTATGTTTGATAGAATATTTTAAATCAAAAAAATATTAGATAATACGACACACTAATATATTAAAATATATTTAATTTAAAATATACTCAATCTCTTTGAAATCATGTGAGGACAAAATGTTGGGCTCAAATAAAACCTGCTACTCTATTAAAATAATATTATCTAAACATGACCATTATGACCATAACATTAGGTTAATAGGTATGAATATGAAATAATATAATATAAAAAATTTAGAGATTAGAAATGTATGAAATGAAATATATATATATATGTATTTATTATAAATAAAAAGAGAATCATTTTGAATGAAAATGAATGTTTTTTGAAAAAAATTGTATTTTTAAAAAATGGGGTTCATTTAACTTTCAGATTATATTTTAAAATTTAATTTTACAAATTTTCGAAAATTTATTTTAAAAAATAAACGTAAAAATTTAACACTAATTTTAAATGTTATACTTTGGTAAATTTGGGCGAATTGTTAAAAAAACATTTTTTGATGAATAATGAATAATACTGATTTTTATTAAAAACTATATTTTAATTTTAATTATTTAACAAGTTAAATTATATTATAAATTTGTTTTAAATTAAAATTAAATCAATTATATAATAATATAAAAAATTGTTATCATTTTATCGATTTCATGTTGAAATTTTGCATTAAATCATTTTAAAATTTGATAAAAAAACTCACTGGGAAAAGCGTTTTCTCAACCCTTAGGCGGGTTTAATTTTAAATTTAATTATAAAAATTTTATGAATTTTAATTTATAAAATGGATTATATATTTTTGATAATAACAATGAATTATATTTAATAAGTTTTAATTAATATTTCATCCTATATAATACTAAAAACATTAAAAATTAGTTACTACATTTATGGTTAAAATGATTTTACCGGGGAATAAAAAAACATATCATAATTAAATTTACCTAGAAACTAGTATAGAACCAATTTTATGGAATCATTTCTACCTTATAATATCTTTGGTTCTATAATTTTCCATTATGGAGGTTTTTGGCATTTTGTAAAACAAGGGCACATTTCATTATTTCTAAAAATTCCATATATGTCCTCTCCCCCAGTTATTAAATGCCACCAACTCTCCTCCCATATAAAAACATCCAAAAACAATTGTTTCCGATAATAACTTACCAAATATTTTCCTTAATTTCCTATAATCTTACGGTAGGAAAATTTATTATTATGAAACCCTCCAAATATGGATTTAGCTGTAAACCTAATGAGGTTCCTCAAAGAAATATAAAATTCATAAACATCTTTTTATGTTTTGTTTCTTCTTACACCCCCTTAAAATATTATTAAAATATTAATATATATTAAAATAAGTTAATCCAATATACTTATATTATATTATTTTTGTTTAATAACCTATATACATATCCACTTTCATGTAATGGGATGTGAAATCATCACTAGTGTATACGATAGACTACTGCCGCACAAACCAATGTTATTCATTTTTCATCACCACCTCTCACTGATAGAAATAATTATCGATTTTATGTTTATAAAATATTTTTATTATATTATTACAGTTTTTATACTATAATATCAAACATACAGTCTTTCCCTCCATCCAATTGTAAAACAAAAATTTCTCTCCTCTGTACGGCGGACTAACGCCTCATGAATTGATGTGATGTTTTTTTAATTTTTATTTGAAGTTGATGGTAATAATTATAGATTAAAAGAATATACTTTATAGTCTTAACAAAATTATACATTTTTTATTTTTATATCACATATTAATTATTACTTTTCATTTTATGGGGTATATAATAATGTCGTTCGTGTATACGACAGACTACCACCTCACAAAGTGATGAGATTATTTATTCATTAAAACTTTTCATGGAATTTAATTTGGGTAAATATAATGAATATATGTAATATATATGAATGAATAAATATTCTTTAAATTTATTATATAATTTACCTCTCATTCATTTTATACTTTCAGAAAATGGATATATCATTCATGCGTACATAGGGAATATTGTCCTATTGAACACTGTATATCATATTTTATCTAAAAAATTTATAGAATACTATAAAGAACTACATAATTAATATATATGATATTAAAATAGTGGATAACATTTTTAGATAATTTAATAGTGATAAAATAATTAGGATTCAAAATTATGAATAAAAAACACTGATGAAAAACATAGTATTTATTGCTTGAAACATAATTTTTCATGGAATACAAAATAAAGAGGTAATAAAATGACATAATTAAATAATATATTTTATAATATATATATTTATTTGGATTTAATATATTTACAATATGCATATATTTATTATATATGAGGTTCAATTTATATAACGAAATTCAGGACATATGGTAAGGGATTTTTTGTCGCATTTTTTCTTTTATGAGACAAATGTTATGTTATGAACATATATTATTGTAGGAGGGTTGTATGAATACAATTTCACAGGTTATATAAATAATACTCTTCTCTTTATCTTATTTAATGTTTCTTTTATATTATTATTTAATTGGTCTCATGATTTCAATGTTAGTGATAAGGGTTTGATGTTTTGATCTAATTTTTCATTAGTATTTATAATGAATATGTTTTCAATGGGGAAATATTAATATCAATATCTCAATAAACTCATTAATTTTATTCTACTTTTTTCATAAAAATAAATTTTTTTCTTTAATTTTCTTCTATAAATGTACTCATTATTTCTAAAAAATGTTTCTAAAGATACCCAAACATATTTCTCTCATTGGTCAAAAACCCCATTTTTTTGTCAATGGTCATGATTTATAAAAATCTTATCAAAAATGTTTTAATGATACTATAGGATTGTTAATATTAAATATTACACTTGTTTTATTTATAAAAAATTAAAATAAATCTTCAGGTCATTTTCAAAACAATTCTTGTTTGGATTTTACAAATATGTGAAAGGAATATTGGGTTTTAACATGCACAACATTTAAAAAATATCCCACCAACAATACCTATAATTCTTTATAATATTACTTTATAATTTTCAAATGTTATTTTAAAATAATATAATTTTCAAAATATTTTTGGAAATAATATTTAACGAAATATTTCAAAGGGAAAATGATATTTTAGTCAACAATGTTTTTAATGAAATTTTTATGGTATTTATATCCATCAATGGAATCAACCCATTATAGTACATATGATTCATTTGGAATATGTTGTATTTATGTCATAAATAATCATTCATTGTATGGTTTCTAATAATTTTGACTATGTATATAAAGTTTTATTCCTATTTTCATATTTCACTGAATGGTTTATGATTATGTTTATTTATTTGTTTAATAATTAACATTTCTTATCTCATTATTTCTTTAGAAATGTTAATTTGGATTTTGTTTCGTCCATTTCAAAAAATAAATGAATTGGAATAAGTTATGGTTATGGCCTATTATAGACCATCAATTCAATGGAATATCTCATGAGACCAACTATCTTAGGTATTGGTGTAACATCCCAAGTATGTAAGGAATAATAGATATTTTTATATATTTCTGTTAATGAATTAGATTGTGTTTTAGAGGCTTAAAATGAAAATAAATCCAATCTTAAGCATGGAATACATTAATATTTTTAAAAGATTGTTTTACTGCCTTTTAATGGAAACCCATTTTTAAATCTATATTTTGAAAATTTTATAAGCTATGTTTGTCAAAATAAACTTATTCTTTATGATTGGGACATAAAAATTTAATTTTTGTGAATTTTTGGTATTTTTCCGATAAAGTTCATTTTTAATGAATAGTGAAAAATGTTGTATTTTATTTCAAAACCTCTTTTTAATATAATTTATTTATATGATTATATTATCTTTTGAATTGGTTTTATAGTGAAATTAGAATATATTTTTACCATTTAATCCAATGGTGGTCATTTGAATCAATTTCACTTTGAAATTGGACTTAGACTGGTGTCAATCTTTTAATACTTATTGTTTCATAAAAACACGCTATTTGTCATGACAACGGAAATTAATTAATAAATTAATTAATTTAACTTATATGATTTTAATATGGTAAAATAGGCATCATTTTTGAATTCAGAATATCAAATATATCTTAGGGTGATGTTTTGGTATTTTTCTCAAAAACTTCAATTTTTGATGAATAGTGAAACCACTAAGTGGTAGTTAAAGAAACTGATTTTTTGTTTAAATGAAACTTTGCCACTTCGGTGATTTTATTTTCAAAAATCCGACATCCATGGTTGTCATTAAAAAGTAAAATGTGGTTCAATGAGATTAAAATAATTTTTTGGTGAATAGTAACTTTTAAGTTTTTAATCGTGATTATAGGTAATTAGTGCAATTGAAGGCAAAAATGATATTATAATAAAATGAAAAAACCTAGACACATGTCCTACTCATATTTTATGTGTCATGGCCTACCAATACAATCCATGGGTCAACTTGGGTACCCCTTGGATCCACTTTGGTAGGGAAATGACATTAATATCTTTTTATTTAATGTTAAAATTAAAATGACACAAACATGAGTTGTTTTACTAAAAAAAAATTTAAATGGGGTTATACAAGTCAGATTTTTGACTATAAATAATAATTAGAAATATAAAAAGATTACCTACATCATGATATTTTTTTTAAAATTTTTATACATTAAATAAATTAATTTATTTATGACATCATGATGATGCAGCGATTACCTCATTAATAAAAGATTTAAATAAAATGAAAAGATAATGTAAAATCTATGACCTAAAGATGTCCAAAACCTATTGTATGGATGTATTTCTAACCCTTATCACCTTACCCTCGAATTATATCAATGTGGGCAATTTTGAATCCGAAACTCATTTTAAAATAAAGTAACATTTCTTTACTTTCCAAGAGTGTCCCTCCTCTTCTCATATAAAAGGCCCCCACCCCTACATCCTTACCCACACATCCAAAGCCTTTGGCTCGGCCAACCCCTGCCAGTTTTGTCTATCCACATCCCTCTCTTACTCATTGAAGCCTCAATTTGGGCAGAAGTTTTCCCAAGGAATCCTTTGATCTCAAACCAAAGGGAGTTACCCGATTTTAAGGTAATGTATTCACTTGAGTCCTTTTGTTTTATTTTGCTTCTCCAACCCCCTAATCATTTTTATTCATTTCTTTTGTAACAAATCCAGTATCTTCAATATACTAGGATGTTGTTATAAGAAGGATTATAGCTACACCTACATCTAATGATTAAAGAACATACGATTTTTGTGGATGGTGAATTTCTGCATCCCGAAACGATGATTGTTCAACATTCTTTTAACACCTTCAAAGGAGGCCATTAAGATGAAACTATATTTATATATGATATATAATATGTTTATGTTTTCTTTAAGCTTCTATATTGTTCATTTTGGGAATACATTTATGGTTTCCATTATGGGTAAACGTGATATCTTCATTTAAGGAAGTGCGGACTACCGCCCCCTCAAAGTGATTTGATTCGTTAATACCATATGTGGGATGTATAAAGGATGGAGTTATGATATTATATATGGTATTACACTGGAATTATAATATACCTTTATATCATTATGATTCCATTTCATAAAATACGAAATATAAATGGAAGCATCGTTCAAGCGTACGTACGACTTACCGTCTCCATGAACGGTGAATTTCATTTCTTACCTCTAAATATTATGTAATATTATAAATGCTTACATGTACTGGATATATATGATATATATGATATCTACATAATGAATACCATTATGGATATAATGGATACATGAACAACTTGTAATTATAAAGGCTTTATTTTTTACTCAAGTACCAATGATCGTTAAAATGACCGTTATTAACTTAAATAATTACATAGTGTTCATGACATGGAAATAAGTGATATAAAAGGAATAATGAACATGAAAAAGATTCTTAAACAAGTAGAAATTAACCCAAGTTTATTATTCAGGAGATTAAAGAACGAACGAGTCAAGTCGGACCTGAGGTATGGGACTTCGTCTCAATCTCCTTTCATTGAGGCATATTTTGTTTTATACACAACCTTTTTTATACGGTGTAAAAACCCCTTTGACTTTTACATTTATTCAAAATGAATATTTTTTATATGAAGCGTTTACTAAACGACAAAAGGGAATGTTTTTGTTGTACGTATGTGGCGACAACGACTTCTCCGCCGCCATGACCATTATTTGAGTTTTGGATTTCTCTACATGCCATACGTTTTTGTAAAAGAAAAATAAATACCATGTTTTATTTTTCTTTTGTTTTGGTATTGAAAGTTGTTTTCATAATGTTTTTATATCAATGTATTGTACTGATATCTTGTGATTGAAAGGTGTAAATGTGTTGTTTCATTTACGCATGTTTTATGTGATACGATTATGTTGAGGTTCCTGGGCATTATTATGAAGAAGGGTGGTTCCGTGATAAACTAAGGGTGGGTGAGCCTGATATAGATCTCCAATGCATTGGGTAATGCGAAGGAGTGAAACCTTATGGTTTCTCCAAATAGATTTTGGGAATATATTGTGATGGGTATTCCAAACGTAAGCAAGAGGGTTACTCCCTACGTAAGAATTTTATGAATGCCTTAAGTTACCTTTATGCCTTATGATTTCTATGATTTATTCATGATTTGATGAGGTATGTTAATGTTCTTATGTTTTATGGGTAAAGTATGATTTCATTCTTATGTATATATGTACCCATGTTTCCTTTCCATATTTTTATATCCCTTACTGAGGTTTTTATGCTCATCCCAAGTTTTTGAAATGTTTTTCACAGGTCAAGGGAATGGTACATGATATTATAATAGTGTCAAGGAAGTGCCAAGAAAGAATCCATGTTTTATTTTAAATATGTTTCCATTGATGGGAAAAATGAATACTATATTTTATGTAACCACTTTGTTTAAATGTGGAATGTAATGCATGTTTTATGATCTAATTCTCTAAAACTCTAAACCTGAAAAGATCCTCAAGGTGTAATCTTGTAATAACTCAAGATTAAGTAATGTTTATGGTCGGGGCCTTATAGATGGTATCAGAGGTCGGTTTAGATAAATCTAGGAGTTAGAATTATATTAAATGAGTATCCAAAAATATTTTTATTATGGTCAAATTGAAATGATATAGCATTTGAAGATTACCATGTTGCTTCATCTAAGACATGTTTGTTCAGAATGGTTTTCCGAAGAGGAAACGGGGAAGCAGTGCTAGGGAGGCATACAAAAGGAAATAACCTTCCGAATCAGCATCTTGAGATGGTTGGAATTGGAACTGATCTATTTGTTGCAGTAATGGCGTATTTGACTCAAGCGATAAATGGTGGCGGTATCAATGCATGCGATCAGCCATATCAACCGCAGATGAACATGTCAGTGGTGGAACATTTCATGAGGCAACATCCCCCATCATTCAGAGGATCATCTAACCCTGTGTTAGCTGAAGGGTGGATTAAAGCACTGGAAAAGATTTTCGATGTCATGGGGTGTTCAGACAATCAAAATCTTAGTCTTGCTATTTATCGTTTGGAGGGTGAGGAAGATCAGTAGTGGTCGATGGTTAAAAATATCAGGGACGCTGATGAGATTTATGCTCTTGACTAGGATGAATTAAAGGGTATGTTTCATGAGAAGTATTTTCCTAAGGCTGTTCGACTTAGGATGGAAAAACCATTCTTGGAATTGAGGCAAGAGGATGACTCAGTGGCTGCCTATGAAGAGAGGTTCACTCTATTGGAAAGGTATGCTCCAAATTTTATCTGAGACCTTGATAGTAAAATCAATCGGTTTTACTCAGGATTAAAACCAAAATATAGAAGGGCATTAGCTACTCGTGAGTTTAAATGTTATGAAAAGCTTGTTCGATGTGCTGAGAAGGTGGAAGTGGAGTTTTCCGATGATCAAGTGTTCTATAACAACCAGCAGAAGAAGAGACCGAGGTGGCAGGAGAAAGGGAAGAATTATTAAAAAAAGTCTGATGGTAAGAAAACTAAGTGTTCAGTTTGTGATAAATGTGGTAAAAGTCATGTTGGGGAATGTCTTATGAATTCTGGAAAGTGCTACCGATGTGGTAAGATGGGAGATAAGGCTCGTGATTTCACTGAAAAAGATCAAGGTGTTGGTAAGTCCAAATTTGATTTAGAGTTAGTGAAATTTATTAAGTGTAATGAGATTAGTCACTATGAAAACGAGTGTCTGACAAATAGCTTGAGTGATGGGAAGTAGTTAGACTAGAATCAGAAAGGGGTGGTGAAATAATTTGGAACTACTTCAGCAGATGTCGGGCCATAAAATGATGTTGTATCAGGTACATTGTTTTTTCAGATTTTTCCAGTGTGTTGTTTGATTCGGGGTCCACACATTCTTTCATCTCTGAATCCTTTTCTAGTAAAATGGGAATACCATCACAAGAAATGACTCCTGAACTTGTGGTAAAAACACCTGGGGGAAATGTTTAGGCAAAAAGAATTTATAATAATCTTCTTATCCTTATCTTTGGAATGAACCTACTTGCAAACCTTATTGTTCTACCTCCAGTAGAGTTTGATGTTATCTTGGGTATGTATTGGCTCTCTATTCACCATGCTAAGATTGATTGTATAGCTAAATAAGTTTCTTTTCAGAAAGACTTTCAGTTTGTGTACAAGAATGAACCCTTACTGTTGATAACTTATCAAGAGGCCGATAAACTTGTAAAAGATGGAAATCAATGTTACCTTGAACATATTGTTGAAAATAAGGGAACTGTTCAGATTAATGACGTGCCAGTGGTAAATGAGTATCCTGATGTTTTTCCTGATGAGTTGCCTGGAATAATACCAAATCGAGAAGTTTAATTTACTGTTGACTTAGTACCTGATGCTAAGACAATTTCAAAACCCCCTTATCGAATGGCTCAAATTGAACTTTTCGAGTTTAAGGAGAAATGTCAAGATTCATTAGAGAAAGGTTTCATTTGACATAGAACATCACTATGGGGTGCTCCAGTTTTATTTCTTAAAAAGAAAGATGGTTTTATGAGACTTTTCATTGATTATAGATCCTTGAATAACATCACTGTTAAGTACAAATATCCTTTGCCTCAATATCGATGATTTGTTTGATCAGCTCTAGGGAGCTCAGTTTTTTTTTCAAAGATTGACCTCAGATTGGGGTACCATCAGCTAAAGGTAAAGGAAGCAGATGTTCCGAAGACTGCGTTTCATACAAGATATGGCCATTATGAATTTGTAGTAATGCCTTTTTGGCTAACCAATTCACCTGTTGTATTCATGGACTTAATGAATAGTATTTTCCATGAGCTCTTGGATAAGTTTGTGGTGGTTTTCATTGATGATATTTTAGTGTTTTCTAAAAGTAAAGCGGAGCATGAAAGAAATTTAAAGGTTATTTTTCAAACCTTCAATGAAAAGAAATTGTATGGGAAATTCAGCAAGTGTAAGTTTTGGTTGTAAAAAATTTCTTTCCTTAGTCACATTGTTTCTAAAGATGGGATAACTGTTGATCCTGCAAAAACAAAGGTTGTTAAAGAATGGCCAAGACCCAAAAATGTAACAGAGATTCGTTGTTTCCTTGGTTTGGCATGCTATTACTGAAGGTTTGTTAGAAATTTTTCACGGCTATCTAGTCCAATGACTAAGATAACTCGGAAGGGTGTTAAGTTTATCTAGACAAAAGAATGTGATGAATGTTTTCTGGAATTGAAAATAAATTGGTGAATGCTCTAGTTTTGGCACTACCTTCCAGGAATGTGGAGTTTATTATCTACAGTGATTCTTCATTGAAAGGATCTGGTTGTGTCCTAATGCAGAATGATCAGGTAATTGCTTATGCTTCACAACAGTTGAAAACTCATGAGGTAAATTACCCTACACATGATTTGGAATTAGCTGCTGTTGTTTTCGCTTTAAAAATTTAGAGGCATCATTTGTATAGAGTAATGTGTGAAATATATACCGATCACAAAAGATTAAAGTATATATTCACTCATAAAGAATTGAACATGAGACAGAGGAGATGGCTAGAATTAATCAAGGCTTATGATTGTACAATTCATTACCATCCGGGAAAAGAAAATAAAGTGGTTGATGCTTTGAGTCGAAAAAGTAATGCTTCATTAGCAATGATCCATTTGGAACGTGATCCTTTGGTTAAGGATTTGATGAACTTTGGAATTGAAGTTGTTGGTGCAGGATGTTCTTCTATTTTCTATCAGGTATCAGTGAAATCTTCTCTATCAGACAGAATCAAGAAAGCACAGAAGCAAGATAGTGAGTTGCAGAAAAAGGTAAAGCTGGTTCAGAAAGGTAAGTTTCCTGAATTCAACATTGTTAATGAATGTGTTTTGAGGTTTGGAAAGATATCATGGGTGCCTAGTGATTCACAATTGAAGGGAGAGTTGTTATGTGAAGCTCATAGTTCTCCATTTTCAGTTCATCCTGGAAGTACTAAGATGTACGGAGATCTGTGGGAGTATTACTGGTGTGATGGAATGAAAAGAGATGTTGCTGATTTTACTATGAAGTGTTTGACAAGTCAACAGGTTAAAGCAGAGTGGAAGTTATCAAAAGGGATGCTTCAGCCTTTACCAGTGCCAGAGTGGAAATGGGAGAATATATCCAAGGACTTCGTTGTGGGATTTCCAAAGACCCCTCGAGGTAATAATGCAATCTAGGTTACTATTGATCGCTTGACTAAATCTGCTCATTTCCTTGATATAAGAGATACTTTTCCCTAGATCAACATTCCTGTTTGTATCTTAAAGCGATAGTCAGGTTACATGGAGTTACCCTCTTTATTGTATCTAACCGTGATCCCAGGTTCACATATTACTTTTCGAAAGGCCTTCAGAAGTCTTTGGGTACTGAATTAAATTTTAGTATAGCTTTTCATCCTCAATCAGATGGGCAGTCGGAATGAACAATTCAGACATTGGTGGATATGCTACGTTCTTTCTCAATGGATTATCAGATAAATTGGGACCAACATCTTTCTTTGGTTGAATTTTCATATAATAACAGTTTTCATTCCATTATACAGATGGCACCATTTGAGGCATTATATGGGATGCGATGCCGAACACCAGTTTTTTGGATGAAGTGGGTGAATGAAAGCTGATGGGACCAGAATTAGTAGAAGAGTTGGCAGGAAAAGTTTATCTGATACAGAAACACATGAGAACAGCTCAGAGCAGGCAGAAGAGTTATGCAGACAACAGGAGGAAGGATCTATCTTTTGAGGTAGGTGATCATGTTTTTCTCAAAGTCTCACCATGGAAAAGTGTGATGCGATTTGGTAAGAAAGGAAATGTGAGTCCAAGGTTCATTGGACAATATGAAATTCTGGAGAGAGTTGGATCAGTTGCATACCAGGTGGCTTTACCTCCGAGTTTATCTCAGGTACACAATGCTTTTCTTGTTTCGATGCTGAGAAAGTACATGCCAGATCCATCTCATGTTTTGAGTCCAGAGGTAGTTCAGTTTGAAGAGAACCATTCTTATGAGGAACAACCAGTCCAGATTCTTGACCATAGGGAGCAAGTGTTATAGAATAAGGTGATTAATTAGGTAAAGGTTTTGTGGAAAAACCAGATGATGGAAGAGGCAACATGGGAATCTGAAAATGCAATGAGGGATAAGTACCCCCATTTATTCGATAAGTAAATAAATTGCGGAGACACAATTTTCTAAAGGGGGGAAGAATGTAACATCCCATGTAACTAATGAATAATTGATATTTTTATCTATTTCTATTAATGAATTAGATAGTTTTTTAGAGGCTTAAAATGAAAATAAATCCAATCTTAAGCATGGAATACACTAATATTTTTAAAAGATTGTTTTACATCCTTTTAATGGCAAGCCATTTTTAAATCTAAATTTTTACAATTTTATAAGCTATGTTTGTCAAAATAAACTTATTCTTTATTATTGGGACATCAAAATTTACTTTGTGTGAATTTTTGGTATTTTTCCGATAAAGTTCATTTTTTTAATTAATAGTGAAAAATGTTGTATTTTAATTCAAAACCTCTTCTTAATCTAATTTATTTATATGATTAGATTATCTTTTGATTTGAATTTAAATTGAAATTAGAATATATTTTTACCATTTAATCCAATGGTGGTCATTTGAATCAATTTCACTTTGAAATTGGACTTAAACTGGTGTCAATCTTTTGATACTTATTGTTTCATAAAAACACGCTATTTGTCATGACATCGGGAATTAATTATTAAATAAATTAATGTAACTTATATGATTTGAATTTTGTAAAATAGACATCATTTTTGACTTCAGAATATCAAATATATCTTAGGGTGATGTTTTGGTATTTGTCTGAAAAACTTCAATTTTTGATTAATAGTGAAACCACTAAGTGGTAGTTAAAGAAACTGATTTTTCGTTTAAATGAAACTTTGCCACTTATGTGATTTGATTTTCAAAAATCCGACATACTTGTTTGTCAATAAGAATTAAAATTTGGTTCAATGAGATTAAAATAATTTTTGGTGAATAGTAACTTTTATGTTTTTAATCGCGATTAGAGGTAATTAGTGCAATTTAAGGAAAAAAACATATTATAATAAAATGCAAATACCTAGACACAAGTTCTACTCTTATTGGATGTGTCATGGCCGACCAGGAAAATTCATGGGTCAACTTGGGGACCCCGTGGAGCCACATTGGTAGGAAAATGACATTAATATCATTTTATTTAATGTTAAAATTAATATGACACAAACATGAGTTTTTTTACGAAAACAATTTTTAAATGGGGTTATACAAGTCATATTTTTTACAATAAATATTCATTAGAAATTTAAAAAAATTTCCTACATCATTATATTTTTTTTTATAATTTTTAGACATTAAATGAATTAAATTATTTATGACATCATGATGATGCAACGATTACCTCATTAATAAAGGATTTAAATAAAATGAAAAGATAATTTAAAAGCTATGACCTACACATGTCCAAAACCTATTGTATGGGTGGATTTCGAACCCTTATCACCGTACCATCTAATTATATCAATGTGGGACCTTTTGAATCCGAAACTCATTTTAAAATAACGTAACATTTATTTACTTTCCAAGAGTGCCCCTCCTCTCCTCTTATAAAAGGCCCCCACCTCTACCTCCTTACCCACACTTCCAGAGCCTTTGGCTCGGACAACACCTTCCCATTTTGTCTCTCCACTTCCCTCTCTTACTCCTTGAAGCCTCACTTTGGGATGAATCCTTCCCAAGGAAGCCTTTGAGCTCAAACCAAAGAGAGTTACCCAATTTTAAGGTAATGTCTTCACTTTAGTCCTTTTGTTTTATTTTGCTTCTCCAACCCCCTAAACTCTTTTTATTCATTTCCTTTGTAACAAATCCAGTATCTTCAATATACTATAATGTTGTTATAATATGGATTCGAGCTACACCTACACACACCTACATCTAATGGTTAAAGAACATACTGTTTCTGTGGATGACGAATTTCTGCCTCCCGAAACGATGATTGTTCAACATTATTTTATCACCTTCAAAGGTGGCCATTAAGATGACGCTGTAGTTATATTTGATATATATTATGTTTATATTTTCCTTATGCTTCTGTATTTTTCATTTTGGTCATACCTTTATGGTTTCCATTATGGGTAAACGTGATATCTTCATTTAAGGAAGTGCGGACTACCGCCCCCTCAAAGTGATTTGATTCGTTAATACCATATTTGGGATGTATAAAGGATGGAGTTATGATATTATATATGATATTAGACTAGAATTATAATATAAATTTATATCATTATGATTTCATTTCATAAAATACGAAATAGAAATGGAAGCATCGTTCATGCGTACGTACGGCTTACCGTCTCCATGAATGGTACATTTCATTTCTTACCTCTAAATGTTATGTAATATTATAAATGCATGCATGTACTGGATATATGTGATATATATGATATCTACATCATGAATACCATTCTAGATATAATGGATACATGAACAACTTGTAATTATAAAGTTTTTATTTTTGACTCAAGTACCAATTATCGTTAAAACGACCGTTATTAACTTAAATAATTACATAGTGTTCATGACATGGAAATAAGTGATATAAAAGGAATAATGAACTTGAAAAAGGTTCATAAACAAGTAGAAATTAACTCAAGTTTATTATTCAGGAGATTAAAGAACGACCGAGTCAAGTCTGACCCGATGTATGGGACTTCGTCTCAATCTCCTTTCAGTGAGGCATATTTTGTTTTATACAAAACTTTCTTTTATACGGTGTATAAACCCCTTTGACTTTTACGTTTATTCAAAAGGAATCTTTTTATAAGAAACATTTACTAAATGACAAAATGGAATGTTTTTGTCATATGTATGTGGAGACAACGACTTCTCCACCGCCATGACCATTATTTGAGTGTTGGCTTCCTCTAAAAGCCATATCTTTTTCTAAAAGAAAAATAAATACCATGTTTTACTTTTCTTTTGCTTTGGTATTGAAAATGGTTTTCATAATTTTTTTATATCATTGTGTTGTATTGAAATCATGTGATTGAAAGGTGGAAATGTTATGTTTCCTTTATGCATGTTTTATGTGATACGATTATGTTGAGGTTCTTGGGAATTATTATGAAGACGGGTGGTTCCGTGATAAACAAAGGGTGGGTGAGCCCGATATATCTCTCCAATGCATTGGGTAACTCGAAGGAGTGAAACGTTAAGGTTTCTCCAAAGAGAATTAGGGAATATACTGTGATGGGTATTCCAAATGTAACCAAGAGGGTTACTCCCTACGTAAGAATGTTATGAATGCCTCAAGTTACCTTTATGTCATATGATTTCTATGATTTACTCATGATTTGATGAGGTATGTTAATGTTATTATGTTTTATGGGTAATGTATGATTTCATTCTTATGTATATATGTACCCATGTTTCCTTTCCATATTTTTATATCCATTACTGAGATTTTTATGCTCATCCCAAGTTTTTGAAATGTTTTTCATAGGTAAAGGGAAAGGTACATGATATGATGATAGTGTCAAGGAAGTGTCAAGAAAGAATCCATGTTTTATTTTAAATATGTTTCCATTGATTGGAAAAATTAATACTATCTTTTATGTAACCACTTTGTTTAAATGTGGAATGTAATGCATGTTTTATGATCTAATTCTCTAAAACTCTAAACCTGAAAAGATCCTCAAGGTGTAATATTGTAATAACTCAAGATTATGTAATGTTTAAGTCTGGGGCCTTATAATTGGACCAAGGCCATTCACATTTATTTAGATTTCATGGATTGAGAACATGATGGTGTGGTAAATGTTTCCAAAATTGTACAATCCCTCATTATGAAATTATTTGTTCATGTAAATGTGATTATTTGATTAGATATAATATCCATTGAAAATTTATAATATCATTACATTTTGTATATGGAATTATTTGATCAATATTTTTTTATGAAATAAAATTCTCATTCTATTAATTAAATGGAATGTGTTTTATTTATTTATCATTTAATTTCAAATTTTATTTATTTATTCATGTCTTCCACCATATGTATACCCTTACTAATAATTTTAGCTCACCGATGTCCCAGGTTTCATTCCCTAGGATTCGATGATTTATATTAGGATTTACATACAACGTTACACTATTAGAAATAATGATGCACTCAAAGACCAAATATTATAAGGTTTTAGGTTTTAAATTTTAAAATGACATTCAAGTATGTCTCTACATTACCGAGACTACTAAACAATTCGGCCCTTTGATATGCGATTCATTATATCTTATTACAATTTAATATTGTATCACAGACTTTGGGATACTAGGTTAAGGTATTTACATGGATGGTAAGTTTAACTTTCATCACATCAATATTATTATCTATATTAGTGGTTGTGATCACATTGTATATCCCATAATTAGAAACATAATAGGATACTAACCCTAACCATCATCATTAAACCTCAAATTCATTCACTGATTAGTATAATGCCCATAATCCTTAAACATTTAACATTAAAGTGTGGTTGTAATATTACATTGATCATTATCTATAATAATTTTATTGAATGAACTATATAAATCAATTTTTTATTAATTTACCCATTTTCATTTTCTCCAAAAATAAATTATTTACCATGAACCATAAGTAAATATCATCTCTATTTCCTTCCAGACCATTTATGTGAATAAAAATTATTTGTTACCCACCGTGATATTTATTATTATAATTTCAATAAAAATTTATCATTCAATTATTTTCCCCAAAACCATGAGAATAATGATAGCCTCCAATCTATAATTTTATCTTGATATTAAATTGAAAATTTTATTCATAGCTATCAACATCTCATATAAAAAATGTATTTTTAAGACCTATTCTAAAACAACTAAGGAACTGGTCAAATTTATATTCGGGTCTACGATAAAACCATAATCCTACATTGAATTTCTAGTAAAATTATCCTCATATGCATTAAAGGATTCACCATCCTTCAACATTAGTTACAAGATTTCCATGTCCATTTCTTGTGAGGTTTTTTAGGAAATACTTATTAAAAAATTTTCAAACTAATCCCATGTTATGGATTCAATTTTCACTTCTTCCCCATATTCTTCGTAATAGTTCACCATTGATAAGATTCACTATCATATTGATACATGTGTCAATTAACTGTCTCATGATTTGACCATTAGAGAATAAAGAAATTATTTTATATAAAATGAATCCATTTATTATAAGTAAATATATTTATGGAACCACTAATGGATAGTGGAAGTTACAACATAAATGGATCAATAGTGATTTTTTCCTCCCTTCAACTATTCGAATATTCTGCATAATTCATGTTACCCTTCATATAATAAAAGATATGTATAATAATAGACATATGATTTTATGTATCATCTCCCATTCATTTTTTAATCATGGGGATGGTCATTTCATTAGCTATTTCATTTTTTTCACAAGATTATTCGTTGTTCAATAAATTTTCTAAAACAAAAAAAAACTTGTGTGAATATTATACATAAATAATCAGATTAAAAAATAAAATGATTTTGAAAATAATTCATATGTTCTCATGAATTACAAATCCATATTAAAAAAATTAATAATTAATTATATATAATATAACTATTTCATATATTAAGTTTTCTTATATTTTATCCTCTCATTTAACCTAATGGTTCATAAAGTCAATGTGAATTAAAAAACTAATATCACATGGGAATGTCAATCCAGGAGTTTATTATTAGGCACAATCATCATTCAATGGGTGATGATTTATTGGATATTCAAATATATTTTTTATTGTTTTTCCCTAAGTACATCTACTCCATAACCATAGACACATTCTAGTATCTATAAATGGATTTATTTTCTATAAAACCATATAATCTCTAAATAAAAAATGAATCAGGTTGTTATCCCACACATGCACATATAAATAGGGTTTTCACAAAAGTTATCTAAGAATAATATCTAAAAAAATAATCCCTTATTTGATACAAACTAATGAAAAATAAGAATAACATATATAAATATTTCATCATTATATTGTAATATTCAATATATTTAAAAATAAGATATACCTAAGGACAATAATTTTTTAGTGTCTTTGGAGACTACATACATAATAATCAAATTCCATGTATGATATTAAACATATCCCACAAAGTTCATATCTTATCACACTCATATTTTACATATCCTACTTTAAAAATTTCTTCTTAACATTGGTAAAATAAACAAAATAAAGGGTGATCTCAGATTATTAGTAAGGTTAATCTGAGGAAATATAAATTAACAATCATAACTGATCATTATTGAAGAATTAAAGATAACATAACACAAAAAATTAAGTTCATAAGAAATAATTCACAGATCGTACATTATTAATCATTGTATACTATTTTCAAATTTCATAACAACCAATTCAAAAGAGTGATGAACCAACATTAATTAAGCAGGAGACAAGAGAACACATTATAAGAATATGACAGTTGTTTTAGGCATCCAATAAGAATATAAAATAATTTCCTTAGATAAGTATCACTACCATGACTATCATATAGTACTAGGTTCTAACCCCATTCTATCATTTCCATAGTCAAGGTCCACTCTAAATACTATCATATAGGACTGATTTCCTAATTAAATTATGTTATCTTCTCATTATATTTTATATTATCTCAGAAGGTATAATTATTTACCAAATACAATAATAGGATATATAATATTTATTCCCCAAATAACATAATTAAAACCATATATATGTGTTCCATAGGTTCATAAAAACATTCATCATTTCATCATAGCATAACATATAGAAAGGAAATGGGATAATAAATAATTCATCATTTAATCGAAAATTAATTAACTATTGGAGAATAAATAGTTTTCATAGAATCATCTTTAAACCATTATCATCAAGATCATCAATATAGAGAAACATAGTGTAATTTATTGTAAAATTATATACCTAATGAATAAAAAAACCCATAAATGATGTTAAAAGAGATGAAAAATACATTTTAGAAGAGTGTTTCAACATTTATTTGAAAACAGGTAAAATAAATTTTTCTTTTATTACCATTAAAAAATAAAATCATTAAAATATTGATCATTTTTATTCTTTTAAAATAATAAATAAACATTTAATGGAATCATAGAATAAATTAATATTCATGATTTTGGGAAATTCCATTCATGATGGAAACTTTAAAACAAATATTGTTTTCATAGTTTTGATAAATGAAAATAACATTTCAAAAAATAATTATCAAACTTTCTTTCAAAACATTGACAATAAATAAATATACAGATGAAAATAAAACTAAATAATAATTCCATTATATAATAATAAAACATCCTGATATTTTTTTAATGAATAATTAAATGAAATTAGTTTTTTGTCAGCCAATGATGAAATATGTTATGTTTTTCATTAAAATTTTATCGATCTTTTAAAGCACCAAATAATGGAAAAGGAAATAAAAAATATAAAAAACCCATAAATAACCATAGGAGAGGAAAATATATGGATTTTTTATGATTATGGATACTATTAATTATAAATTTTATATTTATTACAACACATGTAATGTGGTTATGAAAAATTAATTACATCACTTCGTGGAGATTATTTTTCAAATGTATGCATGAGTGATGCTTCCACATTTCAATGGAAGAAATGAGATAATTTATATCAAAATTAAACACTAAATGTTTATAATTATATCATAAATATCATATACGTTCAAAAAATATATCCTTATGAACATCCTTGTAAAAATAAAAATGAAAAATAAATCACATCACCTTGAAGAGGAAATAGTCCACACAAACAAAAGCGCAACATTATCATTTTCCATAGGGCATGTAGATGATATAAAATGGATATAAAATTAATATAAAAACATATTTATATAGTAAATATACTTATTCCATAATTTTTGATGGGTATAAAATATTTTTTGGTGGGTTAAGATGAAATAATCATAAAAAGGTTTAGTAAGTACATATACCTCTTTTTTGGGTATCCTCTATTGAAAAAAGCACCAAGGTTTCTTGGATGGGTCTTTTGGGTAGACCAACACCTCATGGTAATTTATTATGATATTAAGAGAGTAATTGGTCATGGATTGGTTGAGATAAAGGGCTTGATTTTTATGGTAAATAGTGGATAGGATGTTCACTTTTGTAAGTGAGAGGAGAGGCAATCTTGTGAATACATAAAACATTAAAATATAATAAAGATATATTCAATTGAAAGAAGCATTACATAATCCAAAAATATAATATAAGATATGTTTCGGTAAAAATAATGTTATCCAATATTATTTAGATAATTTTTTTATGTTTTTAATGATTATAAATATAGTTCAACCCTCGTTAACACTTTTAACCATTATCGAAGTAAGGTATTTTTACTTTATTTACTATTCATAATGACTCTAAAAGATATTGACCTCCTTAAAATATATGGAAATTATGAATAAATATACAGAAACCATTTTATCTGATTAAATATCTATATTATTCAGAAATTATTTTCAAAATATGTGCGCAAACCACAATGAAAATCTTTTTTATAAAAAAATTATTTTAATCATAAAACTGAATTTATTTTAATTATTTCCCATTAAAAACCATTTGATTAACATTAAAATATTTTATTGAATATTTTATTTTAAAATTTCATTATAGTCATTCATAACTATTTATTAATTTAATTTATTAATATATTAACTCATTTCATGGGTAAATATGTTTTTCATAAAATTATCACTTTTTTACATTCCAATGAATTTGTTTTCATTTATAATCAATTGATTACCAATGAATTATTTTCATTATGTAGTATAAAATAATTTTTCATTATTTTCTATATTTTTATCATCTAATTGTATTATTATTCTATTACTATCACATTTAATGACTATATTTTAATAGAATATCATGGTCATTTAAACTCAATGTTTTATGTAATGAATGCTACCAAATACATAACACATTTTGAATGATAAATTTATCACTAAGTGTTAGGTTTTCTGATAGGGTGACTTAGGATGACATATTTATAGATATTACATACATTAATTGACAAAATTATTTAGGGGAGTGGGAAAATTAAATAATTAATCATTGATAATTGAGATTCATTCTATATATCCTATTGGAAGCGTATAATAATATTTTATCCTATTTTAATCATTGAGATTTATTTATAGATTGATTAATAATGGGTTTAATATGATAAATATAGATTATTGGAATCCAAAAAATAAATTAATGATTGATAATTAAATGGATTCTGATTTGAAATTTTGGTGGATTTAACCATTCATTTCAACCATCCTAATTAAATGTATTTATTTTTGTTTAAATGGTGATGTGAAATTTATGTGAATCACATTTAATTAAAATAAATATAAACATTAGTGATATTTTATGTATATATTTGGAAGTAAAATTGGTTTGGAATAAAGACACAATTTAGAATTTGTGGATGTTAAAAAATCAGAGTTAGGAAATTTTATCTAATGGGGAAGGTGAAAATAATGGAAATTAATTATGATTCAATAGATTCCATAATACCCATTGTGAAATGTTATATGTACTATTATTTGTAATATTTATCAATAATTTAGTGAATCTAAAGAATTTTTGATGATATTCTAGAAATGGTGGTATAATGGACTTTATGATGTCATGGATATTGGAATAATAATAGATTTTAATACGAATGGTCTATGTCGATTACCCTAGGGATATGTGGATGTTTGTGTAGAGGTTGTAATAAACTAGTAGAGGTATGTGGAAGTTGTTGTGTATATTGTGTTGTGTTTTTTATTATGATATATATTATGGTAATGTGTTTTATTGGATGTGGTGATTTTATATTCTAGTTAACTTATAATATTTTGTGGTCGTGTTATGTAACGTTTTTAACCATTTTTTGATGGTTCTTGATGTGATGTGGTGGATGAGCTACTTCATGTTATTGACACAGAGGAGGGATGTTGTATCCCCATTAGATATTAATATTTATTTTTTTTTATGATTTTATAAATATATTTTATTTTTAATTTAGTTCTTCAATCCACATTTTAGAGTTATATTGGTGTTATGGAAGTAGTTATTATTGTTATGGTTGAGATCTTTTTAAGGATTTCGCTAAGGTGAAATCTATAGTGCAATGACTATAGTGATGTATATGAAGAAATGGACGAAATGTGGTGGAGGAGACATGTGTTTTTGTTTTTACATTTTTCATTACATAAAAAAATATTATTAATAGATAATTTATTCTATGAGGAGTAGCAATTCCTATTCACTTAACCCAATATAAGATGCAAGAGGAACCTATAGGGTATATGCATATAATCTTCCTGTTATTCTATACGGTGTATTTGTATTACTAGATCATGTTGAGTGTGATATCCAACTATATGGGTTTTTAAATGATGTTGTATAAGTTGAGTAGATGGATTCATGTTTTAGGGTATTATTTAGGATAATGTTTAACCATTTGTAATTATATTCAGATTTTAATCCTTAATTTTTTTTTATTAATTTAGATTGATTTCATTGTTAATTTGTGGTAGTTTTTTGTCAATTTGTTTCTTCAAAAAGGTAACACCATCTATATTTTGATATATATAAACCATTGGTCTTAGTATCTCACCCATTAGATATAGGATATGAGATTTAGATGCCACTTTTGATATCTTTTTTAGATACAGATGTGTTCTATAAGGGTTAGGATATCACATATGCTCCATGTAATTTCTATCATACTTTTTTGAATACATTTAAAGGCTATTTATCATGTTCCTCTAAAACTCCACTTTTGAAAATCACTAACACTGAATTATTGGATCAGAATAATGAATATAAAATTATTTTTGGGAATTTATTTATTTTAGTTACTTATTATAAAAAATATATGTAGAATTAAATTTATAGATTTTTATCCTTCTGTAATGTATGTTTTTTATCCATTGAATGTTGGGGGGGTTTGATTAATAATTCTCTCAATCAAAACATTTCCATTCTTAGGAGGATTTAGGAAATCCTCTACATCCAGGTTTATATACATAACCTGAGTCATCTAAAAAAGTATCATCACAAATTTATGATTCCAACTCTAATTGGGTTGTCCATCTCATTGGGATAGTCATCACATTGCAGGTCGCATTCATTGATTACGTGATTACTCATATTTTTATCCCCTTTCAATAATAAAAAATAAAAATTAGGTATGATTAATTTTTAACTATTAATCATATAAATGTGAATATAATTACATGAAAGGGATAACTTATAAATTACATGTATTTCATTAAATTATGGATTTCTAGAATTCAATATATATTATCCATGACCAATTTCCTAACATATATTCTAATGGGATTTTTTCCTTAATAACAGTTCATAATGAGCATATAAATTCACCAAATCATATCTCCCATGGGTTTCAAACCAGGGGTGTAGTATGGCCCGTTTTCATGCATGTGTTCCCGATCGAGTATAGATTAACGAGGTATTTTTTTGGGTTTTACCACTATGTAAATCTTTTCCATACCCACATACACATATAGTATCCAAAAAATAATTTATTTCTATGATAATCCACTTTATCAATACATAAAAAAATTATGTATGTTTTCATATAATTATTCATGTCCCTACGTATTTCTCTAGACTTTTCTAATCCTAATCCCAAATATAATTAAACATTTACTTTTTATACAAAATATAACAACCCTTATCTTTATTAAATATTAGGGCATGATTTATTACATAAGATTACACTTAATACAACTAAAAACATCAAAATGTCTAGGGTTTTTCTGAATTAGGTATATTACATAACAATTTATAATTGGAAAACATCATCTTTATTGAAACCAACCTTAACATGCTCACACTTAAATCTTCATGGGATAACATGGGGACATACATAAGAAATGGGCGAAGTATAAATCCCTGTAAGGTAATAAAATTGAATTAGTCAATAGATGATATAAAATATGAATTTAAATGGTGAATAAACTTATTTATTACAATAATATTATCAATGGGAGATGATATAGAATGATAATAATAAAGGGAACAAAGGAAATATGGAAACAACTTAAAACATTGCAACATAAACACAGCTCAATGATAAATTCCAAGATATCATGATAGAAAAATTAAAATAAATTAATTAGGATTAATCCCTATCCCAACCTGACGACTTATGAGACTAATAATTACCCAATTAATTGGATTTATTTATATTCAAGGTGCACCATCACATTCATTTTATTCTCACGCTTATATGTGCCACATAGATCATAAAACATTGATTCAGTCATAATCATATATTATTCTATGATCATGAAGTGTGGAAAAAATATATTTAATTCCTAATATAAATAAGTATTTTTATATAAATGTGACCACCCTCGATAGTAAATGGGTATGGAATTTACAAAAAAAATTGTTTTGGCATGGAAAATCAAGATGAAATTTCGGCATCATAACAATATCACTTATAAATTAATAATATTAGTTGATGAGATTTAAAGAGGTGTCTCATCATTTAGGAATAAAATGGGCAGTAAAAGGTAGATTAAAATATATATCCCAACTATAGGAATTAGAAATATAATTCAAAACAAAATAAATAAAATTTAATAGAGAAAATATTGTGATGATCCTTTACTTGAGTGAGTGAATCCAAATGAATGGGAGAATATTATTAAGATATTGGGGAACATTGGGTAGAATCTAGATGAATAATAAATGAGTAAGGAAGTCATAAAATTATTTTTAGTGAAATGAAATGAGATCTTGGGTGAGTTTATATTGGAAATGAGTATGGATTTATTTATTATTTCTCAAACTGATGTTTTGGAATCTATATAATAAAATAACAAAAACCAAAAAACATACCTAGGTTTTTAACAATGGTTTATACCATATGGGATTGGATTTCATTATTTTATAAGGACAAGGTCCAAAATAAATAAAATAATTCCCTTCCATATTTGGAACAAATTTATACTCTTAAAGAATTTTTTTAAAACCATAAAATATATTAATGGTTTTTATGTTTTCATAATGAGCTTATAAAATTAATAAAATAAACATAAAATCACATTGTTTTAAAGGGAAAACATATATTTTAACATGGATTTGTTTTATATTATTTATTTCATCACTATTAGGTCATTATGATTTCATAATTTACACCCGATATTTAAAAGTTATTTCTTTTTTACCCAAAAATTTGATTACCAAAGAAAATTTTGAATAATTCACCACTGGATAATTTCTAAGTTATAAACCTTAAAATAAAATTAATCTTAACCAAATTGTTTACTAAATATTTTTATTTTTACCTTTAAAATAAGAATCTATATTTATTATGAAATGATGTGTATTTTTTACATTAATAGTTTTTAAACCATTATAAAAATTGCATTTGACTTCATATAAATTTTACAATAATTTATATTTATTAAAAATTATTTGAAAATAATGTTTCAATAAAATTAAATTTACTAAAAAAATCCATAATGTCCTCTTAATAAATTCCTTATTTGATTTTTAATATTACACAAAATACATTTTTTTTTATTGTTGTATAAAAATGAAAACCATTTATTATGTGACAGAAATAAAATGAAAATATGTTTTCTATTATATAAAATATAATTTACATGCCCATATCACTAGGTTCTTGATACATACACATTTAATAAACCAAAAAACACCATAATGTTATAGTGTGTGATTGTACGACTTTCATGGGTTAGTTCGACATACATGGTTTAGGTCGCGATCTTGTTGAGATAGAACTTATCCCATAAACTATTTATCTCACACATAAGTTTTTGGATTTTATATTTGGTTTGATCACGGAAAAATATCAGGGATTATATCTCACTCAAATTCTTTGTTAAATGGGATTCATAGGGTATTATCCTTCTGTTTGAGGCCATCACATCCTTTTTTTCTGTCAATTGGATTTGTTAAAATGCAATATTTATACTAATCATGTGATGAATCTTCAATATCAAATTTATAAATGGTAATAACACTTAATAGTCATTTAAATATGATAACATATAATAAAAACAAAAAAAAATTATTTGTTTTCTATAACCATATTTTATAATAAAACATTTAATTAAATTATATGGTGAATTTTATTTATAAAATTTTGGGGAGTTACATTCATGATATTACCATAATGTCCCTATACAAGATATCATGAGTCTAACAATAATATACATGTCTAATATATTATTAATAAATGGGTAGGTGTAAACTAGATTTCCATCAAATATATAATTCATACTATTTTTTCTCATGAGGCTTGTCAATGAATTATCGAGATATCGATAACAGGTCCCAACCCATCTCATTCATGACATTTGAATTTTTCATATATTAAATATTAAATAATATTTATTTTAAATATTCCTTAAATTTAAATAATTATCCGTACTGAATCATTAATATTTAATATTTTCCCAATCAATGAAATAATTTTATTAATGAACATTATCTAATTGAAACTATATATAGAAATATTATATGGTTTAAGAAATATCAAAGTGGTGGAAATGATGATTTATAATTCCATGATACCTAAAATATGTACATGAATGATAAAATAATTTCAAATGAACTGATGGAGATTGATATGTAATGTGATCATGGGAATGTTAATGACCATAAAAATAAAAATTAGAAAAAAATTTAAGAAGAGAAAAAATTTATTAGAGATGAAGGTTTTTTAGTAAAACTAATCCTTTTAAAAATAATCTATAAAATTGAATCAAAATATTAATAATAACTTATTTGAGACCCTGTATAAGAGGAACATTATAAATCACTTCCAAAATTATTTTCTATACTTTTAAAAAAATTATACCCTTCTCTTTTGATAACATTTTGAATAAATATTCTCAAATTATTGAGAAAAACATCCTTTAAAATAATCATGGAATCCTTTTATAGGAATGTTGACAATTAATAATGGCAATGATGGAAAAAAATTATTGTGAATTCAGATATATTAAAAAATATTCATCATTAACTATTTTTTAAAAGTAAAAAATAACTCATATTGATAATGAGGAAAATATTCCATTATAATAATTTATAAATAAATTAAAAAATAAATTAAAATTACTTTGAACAACATTTTTTTAATTATTAATAAAATTCTTTGAATATTTCAAATTTCTTCAACATGGATGGAAATGATGTTGAATGAAAACGTTTATATTTGAAGTTAAAAAAAGATTTCCTATATCTTACTTGAGAATTCTTGATCTAAAAAGGGAATAAATAGAATATAAACATGTAAATATAAACATTATGTAGATGAGAATAAATTTTATGTGATTAATATATTATAAACATATGTTTTTCCCAACTAAATATGAGTATCAAAAATCTTGAAATAAAATAATATTGGAACATAAATCCCTTGCTTAGGTCTATATTTGTAAATATGTATTTCATCCTCCATTATAATAAATATAAAATTTATATTTAATTATTAAATAACATTATTTTATATATTACAACTTTTTGGTAACTTTTATAATCATTTAAAATCCATTAATTGAATAGTTCGTGTTAATTTTGACTTCCTAAGGTCATTCAGTAAATTTCTCTAGAGATACATTGGTATATTAATTGATGTTAAAGGTGTTATAAAATAGTTCCATAAATTAATGAATCTTAATAATATAATTAATATAAATTTTGTTAATTTTATTCAATTTTATAATCATTCCTTCATGGGGTTAATATAAAAATTATTCTATTCAATTCGTAGATGTTGTAGTCCAAATGTATACATGGAAAAAAAATTATTTTATGACAAATTGAAGGTTAAGAAGCTAGATGATATCTTATATTTTATAGAATAAAAATAATTTCATAAATATAATACATATTCACTAATAAATTCTTTATATCCACACATAAATTTTTGATTAAAAACAAAATACATAACTACATGGAGACGATAGGTTTTTTTTCGCAGGAGCGATGTTTTCGATATCCATAAGTTATAAAGGAGATGGAAACTTGTATATAATTTAACTAAAAACATATGAATACGATTAATGTTTTAATGTAACTATATTAATATTTTTATTGAATATTTAATGTGGGTTTAAGAAGAAAAAACATGAAAAATCTCAGTAAGAACATATACCCCTTCTTTTGGTAACCTACTTTTGTATACCCCATAAGCATTCATTAGGTTATCTTTTTGTTAGAAAAATACTTATATAATGTGTAGAGGGATGTTTTGAAGGTACTATTTCAAGTAATGGTCATTATTATAGGATAGATTAGTTCGTATTATAAATTGGAGTGGGTTCCCTTTTATAAGTGAGGTATGTGGAAAACTAATAAATACTTGAAACATTATTATATTATATAAACCTTTCACAAGTTAAGTGGATAAATATTGTCTTATATTATAAGATGATAACATTGTGGTAAAAATAAAATCAACCAATTGGATTTATTAAAGATCTTTTTGTTGCCATAAATCCTCATCCCATTATATTAACCCGTATTAATCATTTTACCCGTAACCGGTGTGATAAATATTTACTATGACTTCTATTCATTATGAGAAAACATTATATTGAACATGTTAACCTAATATTAATTTTTAATATTATTAAAAATATTTTATATGTTTTACAAGATTTCATTAAAATTTGTGATAAAAATTACCTTCTATATATGGTCAGGGAATGAAATGAAAACATTTTTTGAATAATTTTATTTTCATGAATAAAAATTATTTTACCAAAAAATAATTTAAAATGTTGATTCCAAAAAAATTAATTATAATATATTAAAAAATATGAGAATTTTTTTTCTTTTAAACCAAAAATATTCCTTATTAATTTTTTAAAATACCTGATTAATAGAGAAGAACGAAAAATAATTTTAATTTGAACAAAAACAATATATAGATTTCCCAAATGTTAAAAATACGTTTCGAAGTTCAGCAGTTAGTTTTTATCTTTGTTATATTAGTTATTAAACATATTTTTTCCTATTATATATCATTCCTAAACATTATAGTTATTATAATATAATTATAATGTCATAAAAGTTATTTTTTTGTAAAATCGATATTTTTCACAGTTCAACAAAAAATCAACAATTTATAAAAAAATCACAAAAAATAATCCTAATAAATTTTTGACATGGTAAATTAAATTCATAAAATTAAATTTATAATTTTTTAATATTTTATTTAATAAATCACTTTAGTAAATCTACGTGCATTTTGTGATTGTTTCTTAAAGATGAAAGGCGATCATCAAATTATTAAAGCTCATCTGTTAAAATGATGAAATCAAATGATATTATATTAAGGTAGAAACTAGTATTGAATAATCCCATTATTCTCATGGTTTGGATGTAAAAAAAATTAAAAAATTGAATTTTGTGGAAACTCTAAAATAAGTCCTGTATAGGGAAGAAGATTTAACATCTTACATATAAAAAATATGAGAAGAATCATTGGGGAATTATATCCAAAGTCTATGTAACTATGTCATGTATTGGACATAATTCTATCGAACACATTAATTTCTAATGGATGTTACTAATTAAATGAATGAGAAAACTAATGCCCCATTAATACTCCAGTGATTCAATTGTAAGGAGTATATGTATTGAACCAACAAGAGAAATAAAACAAGGGTTAATGAAACTAATGGGTGTCATAGACCACTAATACTAAGGAAGAATGTGAAGGATTATATAACAACAACTATGTACGTGGTTCAGAAAAATGTTTTTAAAGGTAGAATCATCTTCTACTCAATAAATGAAAATTCATTATTATTATAGGTTATTCCCACTCTTTTATAACTTGCTAAATAACAAATATCATTGTATCCCCACACTATGTTAAAGATATGGAATTATAGATGAAAATTCCAATTATGTGATTTCCATCCCAAGAAAATAAATATTATTCAATTGATGTATGTGGAAATGTTCTTCCTAAAATCTTAATTATTCTTCCTTTAGTTCAATTTTTTGTGATTTCGGGGTATAAATTGTCACTATATATAAAGATCATACATTAATTGTGGGAATCATGATATTTCATTTAATATTCTAATTCAATCCATGATTTTATATCGATGAAAGGTGGACAATGAACTCATTATTTAATTTAATTACATTATATTGTTTTTTTACCCAGAACTGATGGATATATTTCTCAAATGGTTAAGGGAAACCTAAATATTAATGATATGTATATTGTGTGGGAATATTTTGATGTACTTACAAAACAGTATCTCGACCATCCCCTAGATCAGGATGTTGAATTTTCAATAGAACTCTACCTAGTATTATATATATATGATGGAAAATCTATTGAATGGAAAAAAATTGAGATAGAAGAATTGTAACACATACTATATTTAAATCTAGATAAAGGATTTATAAGCCCATGTTCTCCACCATGGGATACACCAATCAATTTTTAGGAAGAAAAATGGATCATTTCATATCTATATTGATTATTGTTAATTTAATAATATGTTAATCACGAATTAGTATCATCTACATTGAATTTGTTACATTTTCAACTATTTATGCATATGTAAATACTTCTCTAATTATAATCTTCAATCAGGAGGTAAAAAATTATGGGTGAAGAGAGGGAGAAATTATTCATCATATCATTCTAAATAATAGATGGAAACTATGAATATATAGTAATTCTATAAGGACTTACTAATTCACCCTTTATCATCAGGGATATGATGAATAAATTATTTAATGTCTACCTTGACGAATTTTTTGTAGTCTCTATAGATGATGTTCTTATATATTTTTAGAGAAAGGGATAGTATGAAGATCAAATATGAATTGTTTTTAAGACCATGAGGAAGGATAAACATTATAAAAAATTAATCGTGTTTTAGTTTTATTTATATAATGTATAAATAATGGGTCATGTAACTAAAAATGAGGGTATATCTTTAGATCTGTTAATGACCAATGTAGTTGAAAAATATCCCATACTAACCACCCTAATTGAGATCCATGGTTTTATTTTATTTTTTGGATATTATGGATGCTTTGAGGGAGGCTTCTAAAGATTTTAAAATCCATTAACCATGTTAACTGAAAAGAGATTAGAGATCATTTTGAATAGATGAATGTGAACAAAATTTCATGGACATAAAGAGAAGGTTGTTCAATTCACCTATACTAACATTACCCTATACTGGGAAATGATTTTTGATATATAGTGATACATATAATAAAATATTGTGATGTGTACTCATGAAAAATAACATGGTAATTTCTTGTACCGCATGTCAACTAAAGGTTCATGAGAAACAATTCCCCATGAATGATATAGAGATACAATTGGTAATATTTTCACAAATGATATAGATGTATTAAATTTATAGTGGAAAATTTGATACATCTATTTGTCCTAAAATAATAATGTACGCATGTTGATTCTTTGTGTGTTTGTATGTTAATGTAGAACTATGAAAGTCTATGGGGATGATGAAACCATTAACCATACCTATATGTAATGGGATAACAACACCTTGGATTTTGTTTTATGTCTACCTACAATTTTAAAAGACCATATTTCCATATGTGTTGTGGTTTATCACTATATAGATATGAAATATTTCCATGATATATAATAAGGTTTCTCACTTGATCAAATTGAAAGTATATACATAAGTGAAGTTATAATGATTGATGATGTATCAATTTTTGACTTATATGGTGGGTATGTGAGGATTACCTAAGAGTTATCGAGAAATATTATTCAATATTTAAATATGAATATAATATCTAACCCTTTATATAATTCATAAAAGGATATTAAATCTTAAATTATAATCCAATCCCTAGAAGATATTTTGAGATCTTATTAAAAGGATTTAAATGGAGGATCAGAACAACAACTTCCCCTAGGAGTGTTATCATATAATAGTAATTTCTATTCTACCATTTTGACTGAATCATGTGTGGATCAGTATTGAAATAGGTGAAAAAGGAAAAAAAATGTTTTGACGTATATTGAGAGTGTATTATTTTTAGATAACATATTTATCAAGAAATTATATTGATGATTCAAATCACTCAGTTCCATATTAATTTTTCATAGATTTGATAATAGATCTAAACTGATAATAATTGGTGAGATTCTTTGAAAGATGATGGAGATGATGTATTTCTTGAAAATGACCTTAGGGAAGAGTATTTTATGATTCAATATGATGATAATGTTCATCCCTAGATATATTCACCCTATAAATCATTGACTATTTTATAATTGTAGCTTACCATCTTGCACTTCCAATGAACCTCACACATGTGCATGATGTGTCCTAGGTATCACTTCTAAGGAAGCACATAATTGATCAATATCATGATCTGGACACAAATCTACTATATCTACTATTCCTGGATCTCCTACATACACGTGTTAGTATCTGGTGATTCAACGTCTTTAAACTCATATGTGATGCTCATACACAGCTCCACGCCTACTGTCCCCTCCTCGTATCCCACTTTAGTCCCGTGCACACCGCGGGAGTCAAAAGTTTTCATCCACCTCCCGCTACCTCGCCCGACTGAAACCTCGCCCATCTCTCCTTCTGGATCCCTCGAACGCCCCAGGTTTCATCGCCAACCACATATCTAGTAGTTGTCCTCCGCCGACCGCCACGACCTGATTTCTACTGCGTTCTCGCCGATTTAGGGTTCTCCAGGTTTGGTTCGGGGTAAGTATATAGATGAGCTAGTGTTCCGGTTGACTGTGCACGTGGCCGTTATCTACCTCCCGGATATCCTGCGTACCTTCGTTCTCAGACATCGTCTTCCTCCTTGCACCGGTTGCAGCATACACCTCCATCCTTCTTGAAGGCGGACTCAGATTTCCAACGTTCCAGACATTGTCACGGTACCCTTTGAACCAAACAGCTCAACCTCTAGGTAATCATTTGAAAAACTACAACGCTTCATTTATTTTCGATTTAGTTCCATAATATTTGATTCTAACCACTCGATTTACATACAGTCGACACCCCCCCCCCCACATATTTTAATCTCAGTCTCTTATTCTAGGGATTGGTTGGATTCTTATTTCAGCGCTATTGTCTTTCCGATCTCCCCAGCCTTCAGGCTATTCGAATTCACAGCCACTTCATCTTTTCACTATAGGTAATAACGTATACTCATACTGGAAATAGTAAATCCTTTAAACTGCATGTCTTGATATACTTATCCAATAACTGTTTGCATTCACTTAGCATTAGTTATACATCAGTTTCCTGTATGAGGTTCCAAGCACATCTTATTCAATTTACATTTTAATTTACCATGTTCATATCCACCTGCATGTTTATTTATCGGATTTTAGAAGACCATTTATGAGAAAATAATGTTCTACTGTCGTCATATGTTAGAGTTTCTTTTACATTTTTTTCAACTACATTGTCGATATCCATGTGGATATCCACAAACATATATTGTTTTCTAATATTACAATAACTGAATGAAACTTAAATGTATACTACTGTATGTTACGGACTATTACATATTTTCATATAGTATGTCAAATTGTTTAATGAAGCAGTGTACTCTTGCATTATACGGTCTCATTGCACACATTGACTATAAGGTATAAAGAAAAAACAAACAAACCTGAATTGTGAATCGAACTCTAGAGAGGCATGGTTGCAATAGAGGAATGTCATGAAGGAAAGATAGCCAATTTTTGAGTTCTCTACTATGTACCCTTGGAAATGTTTTCTTTACTATGGCATATTCATTAGTTTCAATAATTATACTTAATTTATGATCAATGCCAAAAAATTCTTGAAATGATTCAATGTCATCAACCAATGACTCTGCTACTCAGTCAAGTAAACACATATCAATAGGTGACATCACATGTGGGATCACACGGATGCCACTGTCATCTCTATGTATCAACAGTTTGTTCCGTTTACATTAGGCATTAGAGACTATGTGATGTATAAAACTACATATCAGATTAATGGGGTGCATCTTAATGAATTTCTTTTATTACAGTGCATGAACTATTGTCTGGTCGGTCGAATACAAACATGAATTGACCATCAAACTATACAGATGCACGATTACAACGCAGACTGCTGATGATGGAGCAACATAATGACTGTGAGTTTACTAATACCATCACTTTTAATTGTTCAATTAATTTACATTTAGTTACTATCAATTGACAATTAATTTACAACAACAATAGTGTCTACATGTACTGGAAAATCAACTGTGGCAGCTGCTTGTCTGTTTTGAACTCCAAACACTCAACCTCTACCAAAAAATATATTCACGAGTGATATGAAAAAAATTCCATTATCACCTCTATGTAACAATGGTTTGTTCCATTTAAATTTACATGTATTAACCATTAAACTATACAATTTATTTCACAGTAACACAGATTGTTACTAACAAACTGCTTCTCTCTCGTGAGTAGCTGAAACATCTACACCTTGGTCAAAGTTGTCTGCTAGATCTAACAAAATAAAACAAAGACTGGGAGTACTAAATAATTCTCTTGTGCCTTTCGGTAAATATGATAAGATGTTGACTTCATTCCCATGTGTTATGTGGTGTCGTGTTTGTATTTCACTTATAAAGTGTTGGCCGTCAATTTTCCTAGCTTTAGCGGATGCAGAAAATACTCCCTCCAAATCATCATCTATGACCTCGACGCAGTAAGAATGACAACTGTTTGTACACATTTCCATCAGATGAACTTCCACTTATATTTCTTCTTCTTCCCTGTACAAACAGACGCAGCTTAACTCCTATCGATGGAAACTACAATATGATATCCATTGCAGGTATGATGTATGCTATATGTTGACACACACACACATATATACCACAACACATCTTGTATAGTATTGAGTTGTTTTCATTAGATACTGGTCGAAAATCATCATTCCAAGAAGCTATAATATCAAATAATACCGAGGCTCAAGAAAACATAAATAACAATAGTAACGGTGCAGAAAACTACAGAGGTAATTTAATGTACACACTTTTCCTCAAACATTATTTAGTTTTGTATTATTTAAGCAAGTACAGTATTACATTCCACTTCCTGATGTAGGAGAGTCAGTGGAAGAAGACACTACTGAGAATACGGGTTTGGGTTCTTACTAAGAATGCATTAATGGTTCCTTAATACAATATTATTCTCTCTTATAGAGAATTCATTTTACTAATTAAACATTATGCAATGCTATTATATACATTCAGGTTATTATAATATTGGAGACGCTACTAAGTTCTGCTAATATTTTCACTCTTTTTTTGGATTGATGATAGAAACAAGACATTCAGCAATAGACAAAACCAACCCTTCTCTTTATGCTGCTCAATGGGAAAGGTTGCATTGGACTTACTACCTGAATGTCCCGAATACCTTAGAAAGTCGGTGTTCAATAAAACAACTACTGAAGCCCGATTATTCCAAGACCACATGCATATTAACAATGAAATGTTTCCATTCACGTCAATGGGTGGGAAGGTAGATAGGTCATTCAATAATGGTCGAGCTCCATGTATATTCAGATTACATGGACAAAACTACCATCGCATTGGTAGTTTATGTTTTCCTAATGGACAACCACCAAGGTTCGCACAACTTTACGTGCATGATACTACAGATGAGTGTCAAAATAGAATTTGCGGGATGCGGTATCTTTTATATTCAATTCTTTCTGTTACGTTGACAAAGCCTTCACCTTTTTATACTAACATTAATAATTTATCCAACTTTGATGACAAGAATTTTCAATCTGTTATTAACTGCAATACTGTTGAAAACCTACAACAATTGCTTCATCAAAACAATGCTCTGGATCGAGAATTTATAAGTCCAAAATAGGTTTTTAGCCGTCAGGAGGTTCCAACTGTAATGATACGACTACTTAAAAGAAGAGAAACAAACCATGCCACATATAATCTTCCAAATACATCTGAAATTGTGATTCTGATTGACGGTGACATTGATGATCTCAACCAAGAACGAGATATCATTAGTCACACCAAAAATGGAGATTTACATCGAATCGATGAGCTTCACCCTTTGTATCTTCCACTGTAGTATCCTTTGATTTTCTTTGGTGTCCAGGATGGATATTGCGACAATGTGTTGCATCATGATACTCAACTCACAAAAAGTACTATACTCAGAAAGGTAACAATGAGAGAGTACATTACATTCCACTTGAAATTCTATGAAAATAAAGCATTGATCTTACTACATTCCAGAAGATTACTATAACAATTTACTATTGATGATTATACGATTATTGAGTCTCAAAGTGTTTCATTCATTCGCTTCAATCAGAGAAAACTGAGGGCCAAACTTTACAATGGGTTACAGGATGCACTGCTTCAAGGTGACCATGAAGGGAGATCCTGTGGAAAGCGTATTGTGTTACCTTCTACATTTATGGGCAGTCCAAGTTATATGATTCAGAATTACCAAGATGCTATCTCAATATGTAATTGGGAAGGGTATCCAGATCTATTTTTAACATTTACATGTAACCCGATGTGGCATGAAATAACTCGATTTCTTAGACATCGCAATCTTTGTCTACCAGATTTCCCACAAATATTATCTCGGGTTATCAATATTAAGGTTGAACATCTACTGAAAGATTTACGCCAAAGTTGTCTATTTTGTTAGTCACGTGCATGTTACTTTTTATGAACTCAATATCCCGTATTTTCAATTCCTTATTCTATAATCTGTCATCTAATATTAACCATCAAACTATTTTTATCTATTTTAGTTGTTCGAACAGTGGAGTTTCAAAAACGTTGTTTGCCTCATGTGCAAATCCTACTGTTTCTCTCTCATGAAGGAAAACTTCACAGTCCAACAGATGTAAAAAAGATTGTATGTGCTCAAATTCTTAATAATTGTTCCTACCCAAGACTACATGAAGCTGTTAAGAATTATATGATCCATGGCCCTTGCGGTGATGCTAACCGTACTGCTCCCTGTATGAGAAATGGTAAATGTTCCAAATTTTTTCCAAAGAAATTTTTGGGGCATACAACTGTTGATGATGATGGGTACATGGCCTATAGCATAAGGGATGATGGAAGAATAGTTCTAAAAAATGGAGTCCCTTTATATAATCGGTTTTTTGTGCCATACAGTCCTGTGTTGTTATTAAAGTATCAAGAACATATAAATATTGAAGTTTTCAATCAGTCAACTTCCATCAAATATCTTTTTAAGTATATTAACAAGGGAAATGATCGGGTAACAGTTGCACTCTATGATAGAAACAATAAAGATTTATCAGAGAAAGACATAGTTAAAATAAAAATGTACTATGATTGTCGGTATATATCTCCTTGTGAGGCCTCTTGGAGAATATTTTATTATGATATCCATTATAGATATCCACCGGTTGAGAGTTTAGGTTCCCATTTACCCAGACAACATTCTGTGACCTTCAAATGTAATGATAATATTGGAGATTTATTAAATTACACAAACAAATCTGAAACGATACTCACCTATTGGTTTCAATAAAATATTATGTACCCGGAGGGAAGATCTCTAACATTTGCAGAATTCCCTACTAGAATAGTTTACCACTCAAATGACAAGACATGGAATCTCAGAAAGCCAGGTTTTTCTATTGGAATACTATACTATGTTCCTCGAACCACTGGGGAACTATTTTACTTGTGGATACTTCTAAAAAATCAGAGGTGGTACTTCATTTGAAGATCTCAAAACATTGAACACCATTACTCATGGAACATTTAGAGACGCCTGTTATGCGGTGGGACTACTAGCAGATGACACAGAATTTATTGAAGCAATAAAAGAGGTTTCAACATGGGGAATGGGACATTATGTGCGTAGGCTCTTTGCAAGCATTTTATTTTCCAATAACATTTCTCATCCAGACATTGTTTTCCAAAAAACCTTTCACATCCTAGCTGAAGATATAATAAACTCTCAAAGACGAAGGCTACAATTGCAAGGTGCAAAGCTGTTTCTCACCTTATATTTTATAACATGTTGCTGCTAACTAATTACATAATTCAAATTTTCATTATGTTCTTGAAAAACGTATTTATATAATATTGACATTACTATTGACTGAAAAACATTGGTTATATAGAAATTAAATTTTTCTTATTGGCTACCATGTAGTTTGGGAGGGTCTTAAAGAAAGGTATGATTCTTTCACATTACTATAGATATTTAAACAACTATTCAGCCTGAATTGAAAGGAAGCATAAATCGTTTAGATCCAATTGGATTTTTAAATAACATTTCAGCCTCACATGACATAAAACATGAAAAAAACTGCATCCATGGGATGTTATTTGAATAACAGTTAAGCCTCATATGACATAAAACATTAAAATCCAAGGGGTCAACAACTGTCCATATGAATGCATAAACAGAATAATCATTCATTACTACTAATATTTTAATACTTTTCTTTCAATTTTATTATTACATTAGGTTCATTCTTCCAGAAATCATATTGACAGTTCCAAAAATTAAATGCTACTTATTGGCTTCTATGTAGTTAGGGAGGGTCTTAAATAAATGTTTGATCATTTCAAGTTGTTATAGTTATTTAAACAACAGTTCAACCTCAATGGATAGGAAACATAACTAATTTGAATCCATGGGGTTTTTTAAATAACTATTCAGACTCACATGACATAAAATACATAGTTTCCCTGGTATACTATCAATCAATTATTAGCGGGCATGCTTAATACATACTTTAGTCTATATAATAAATTCTCTCACACACAATATGTTTTATTATTTCATTTAATATTATTTAACTGATTCAATTCATACAGTTTTTGTTTTTACTACTCTGAAATAATGTACCTCATTCTTCTAGATTTTACACTCCCAGAAGATCAAATACATATGCATTCTCTACTTGATATAGAACAGATTTTACGGACCAAGGGAACATCTCTTCGATTTTATCCTCCCATTCCAGTTTCAGATTCTACAATTGATACTCATTAAAACCATTTAGTTATAGAAGAACTAAATTACAATATAGATATCCTACGAAGAGAGTACAGAACATTACAGACTATGCTAACTGTTGAACAGAAAGACATGATGGATGTCATTTTGTCTTCATTATCTACAAATAATGGAGGATTATTCTTCTTGCACGGATATGGAGGCACAAGTAAAACATTCATTTGGAATATTTTAACATAATTTCTATGATCTGAGGGATCTATTGTACTTGACGTTGCTTTGAGTGGAATAGCATCATTACTGCTTCCGGGTGGACACACGACACATTATAAATTTCGTATTCCAATCACCATTACTGAGCAGTCAGTTTTCAATATTCAGCAAGAGAGTGATGTAGCTGAACTTCTACACTCTACAAAACTGATCATTTCGGATGAAGTTTCTGTGGTTTATAAATACTGATTTGAGGCCCTAGACCATACTCTCTGGGATATTATGAGAGTATAAAATTGTAATGAAATGAATTTTCCATTCGGTTGTCTAATAGTAGTATTGAGTGGTGATTTCAGACAAGTATTGCTCGTAATACCAGGTGGTAGCAGAAATGACATTGCCTTTGAAAGTATTAAGTTGTCGTATCTTTTACAGTACTGTATGGTCATAACTCTAACAAATAACATGAGATTGATTTCCTCTACATCCATTGATGTTTCCAATCAGATCCGTGAATTTGCTAAATGGACTTTTGATATTTCCAAAGGACGCTTTGGAGAACCTAATGATGGTGAAGTGCTCTTTGAAATTCATTCATCATATCTTCTTTACTACACAGAAAATCCAATGGTTGCAATTTTGGAGCATACTTATCCTTATTTCAGTGACAAATACCGTGAGTTATCATATTTGAAAGAGCGTGCCATTCTAACTCCAATCGGTGATGTTGTTCAAGAACTAAATTGATTACATGTTGTCTCTCACTAATTCTGAACAGAAAGACTACTTCAGCTCTGATTTAGTATGCAATGTGAGTTTTGATACAGATAGGGTAGAAAACGTATATACCTCTGAGATGTTAAATGGTATAAATGTCTCCAGAATGGCTGCCCATAAAATGTCTTTACATATTGGTGTCCCCATTATGTTATTAAGAAATGTTGATCAATCTGTTGGTTTATGTAATGGTACTCGTATGATTGTTACACACTTAGGGGACCATGTCATTGGAGCAAAAATTTTGACTGGCTGTCATTCAGGAAATTCGGCATTCATTCCAAGACTAACTATGAAACACTCTGATCTCATATGGCCTTTCAAATTACAAAGAAGGCAATATCCTTTAACTGTTTCTTATGTAATGACTATTAATAAAATTCAAGGAAAATCATTGTATTCTATTGGTTTATTTCTCCGCAAACCTGTGTTTTCTCATGGTCAGTTATATGTTGCAGTTTCTAGTGTCACATCAGTTACTGGTTTGAAAATTGTTGTTGATGACAACAGTAACACATCCTCTCATTACATACATAATATTGTGTACAATGAATTATTTGAAAACCTCTGTTAGGTACTATTTTCAACTAGCACATCGGTTTTTTTACTACTGTTTGGGAAAACAATATGTAATTCCTAAAGTCTGTAACTACTTAGTATACTATCTTTTTCAGCACTAATCATATGTGTACACAGTCATAACAAGATGTCTAGATCAATTACCCCTTTGAATGCAATTACACCTGAGGATGACGAAACAATACGGATTGAGGTTCGTGTTTTAAACATGTGGTGCACTTCATCACCAAAATACAATAATGATGTTGTGGCTATCGATCTAATACTTACTGATAAAGAGGTCAGTTTACATTTCATGATTGTTGTTTGTTTATTTGACCCTATAATATTGTATCGATGTATACATTTGTCAATAAGTCTAAAATATCTTTATGTCCTTGAAAATTTCTATTTTTAATGTATTCTCCTATGTATTAACATTCTATGTCTAGGGAATAAAAATTATGTGTACAATCAGTAGCCGCCAGCTTATCTCTATGTACAGAAAACTATTGCATGAGGGGCGATTCTATATGATACAAAACATCTAGATAGCTTCAATCCATGGCAGTTACTTGGGATGTAGACTTGCCTGTAGGCTACTTTTCACGATGACAACATATGTTCGTCCATGTGATGCAGGAATTCCTCTTTTTAGTTTTGATTTTACTTCATATGATGATATTATTCAATTGAAAGTTCCAGAAGAACATTTGAGAGGTACATTCCTCATTCTAAAAAGTTAAATACATTTAACATTATAGAATTTTATACGAACTCTATTCTATTTCCAATTAAAGCATCTTTTTGTCATGTATCTTATAGAAATTATTGGACTTCTTCGATACACAAAACCAATGAATGATATGGGTCCTTCCAACTGCCGGATGAAAATTACTCTTGAGGATGACAGGTCATTATTTTTTTAAATTTATATTAGTTTACTGTTAAAATTTATATGTACTCATATTATTACTCAATTTTCTTACAGAAGTTTTCAACTAACATGTAGTTTCTAGGGGTACTATGTAAATGAATTGACAGATTACTTGGAATAGAACAAGGAGGGGTCTACCATTTTGATATTACGACTCGTCCGGGTGAAGCGGTTGAGCAGTATGGTTTCTGTGTGTATTGTATCATTTTTCTATTTTTAAATAATTCCTAAAATATGTTGTATGACCACCTGACTCCTAATTATGTTTTCTTTGACTTCAAACTCATTTTAGCCTCTTTTATTGTCACAACATCTATGAATGCATCAAAAATTATTTACAATATTCAAATTCCTAAAGTATAAAATTTCAAAAACAGGTAACATTTTACATACTTGGTGTTCTGTATATTTACAACTTTATACTCTGTGCATCCCAATTGTAATTTCAAAAATATTCTTATTTTTTAATTTAATGTCTATCATTTAATATTTTCCAGGTTTGGGGTGTTAATAACATCACAGTTACCAAGACCAACACCAACTAATGTCAACCCCACTACAGAGGTCTTGTATTGGAATAACAAGAAAACAATATCAGAAGAGAAAATCTCTCTCGAGGTAACAATAAGATCGTTATAATCGGAAATACAATATACTGTTTTATAAACAGTTTACATCTTTCCTTTACTAATGAGTTTATTATTATGTACAACATCTTTTACAAACTACACGGTGCTCAATAGCAGCTACAATAATAAAAATTCAAAGTACTCATAGCTGGTTTTTTGATTCATGTAACTTATTCATGATGAAAATCCATGTTTTAAATGACAAAATATGGTTCCATAGTTGTAAATTATCTCCGAACAACACTACTCCCAGGTTTCAAATCTTATTTTAATGTCCATTTTTTCAACATTTTTCCTTATAACTAATAAAGAATAATACTCAATATCGCTGACTTTGTAACCACAATATTAAATCCAACAGATTCAGAGTGTAACTAATGGTTGCTGATGTGACAGAATCATGTTCAGTTGTTTTATTTGACAAAAAAGTCATCCAATTCGTACATAAAACAGCTGCGGAGTTAAGAGCAGCTTTGATACAGGTATAACCAATTTCATGTATGACCTCAATCTCTGTTTCCATTATATATTCTATCACTGCTTATCGTTTGTAATTTAGGCTGATGATGTGTATGGTTTTCCTGCGGAATTGGATATTTTCAAATCAAAGAAATAGCTATTATAAATTGATGTAACAAATTATAATATTCAATTCCATCGTTGTTTGTTTGAACAGAACATCTTCAAAGTGATATTTATCAGTGATAGTGATCACTACAACACGAATTTTAATAACATCCTCGAACAGAATCAGGTAATACAATATAGTTATTCATACCATGCTTAAATATGTATATGTTACAATATTTTACGGTCTTTCATTATTTTACTGTATAGGGACATCAAACTAGTGGGTATACACATGTCAGTAGTGGAATTGAATATATCAAGGTACTACATGTTTCAGTTTTTTCCCACTACCTAAACAAAAATTTGCTTACTGTAATTTCCCTTTCAACCATGCACAACAGGAGCATCAAACTAGTAGGTCATTGCCATCATGTTCAAGCATCGTGAGTAGATCTGATGTTTGTACATCAAATATTTCATCTACTAAGGTATGTTTTAGTTCTCCTCATTTACTGTTAACATAATTCCATTTATGTTAATATACATATATCTTTTATATAGAGTTTTACTGTTTTTTATTTTTTGGACATACGCTACTTTATATCTGTAACTGTCTACTGTTATCTAAAAGATATGTGCTTCATTGATTTCATCTAAAACAAGTACTTTCAAATTTTTCTAACTATATTCTCTTCGTAGAAAAACCTGTCACATGAATTTGATATGGAGGATGATGTGCCACATGATGCTGAGATATGTCGAGACAGTTTCGGTACAACAAGTCATTGTTCTCAAGTAGAGATGCCAATGAAGGGAAATTTGGAAAATTCAAATGACCAGTCTAACTGATATGTTATTCCCCAACGTCTTGCTAATAAAACTTTTTGGGTATTTATTTTTTATTTCACTCTTTTTTTGTGATATCTTTTGATCGTTAAAAAATGTTCAAGAACTAGTGCACAGTTAAATAAATAACAAGACTAGCCATTGTTGCCTTAAAAATTATTTGGAGTTCCACATGATTAACATATCTCTTCAGTTGATTGGTATGTGATTTTACAGTTCATTGGAGTTGACATTGCAGTTCCATTTCATTTCCATTTATCTTTCATGATTAATACTTACTGCATTTGATCATATTATTTAACTGATTCATGACAATCATATTTAATCTAACACAAGAGGTATTTCATCTTGTAGTGAAACAAAATTACATACACAAGAAGAGTTATACACACTGTACTTTACATAGTGATAGTACGCACATACTACAGTTTACACAATGCAGTGTACACAGTGATACTACGCACAGATTGTATAGAGTTTACACACATAAAAAGATTCCACACACAGACTGCAAGGTTACAGAATGAACATAAACACTGAGTTTACATACATTAACTTTTATAACTTGTTCTTGTCATAGTATAATTTGTTAAGAAGCCAGTGAGGATTACCTAAAATGTGTAATACTCACCCGATACCATGGATCATTGTTCTATCATTAGTTGAGGTCCACCTTGACACGTGTAAATTATAGGCCTACATTTTCTCTAGTGGAGAAACATGATGTTATCTCCTTGGGTTGGATTTAGAGCATGGAAATCCTCACTTTGATTAATTGGACTAATTCAAATGAATTGTTCTAACTTGACACATCCTTTAGTTTTATTGAGTTTTTCTATATACACTCTCACTGCTACTCTGATATCATTATTGTAATTACTTTTATTATTGTTGTTACTATTTTATTTGTTTTCAATTGATTTGTATTGTATATACACCTGGACCATGTATTTTGTTTTCTTGTTTATGTTTTATATTTTTATGTTATGTATGTTATTTAGCATAAATCATCTCCCAATGATTAATATATACATTGGAACCTGGACACTCATAGGTGTTTCTTTATAAAATGAACAAGATCATCAATTTCCTTAGAACAATAAATGTTCTAAATGTAATGTTACATATCTACATATCGGAGTAATTTTAACACCAATGGTTATAAATATTTATAATCATGTATTAGTTTTCACTTTGGGGACTAATGAAATAATTTTTAGATGCAATTTTATAAATATTTTATGTCAATATCAGGAAGTATTTCATGATGATTTACCTTCTTCCACCTGAATGATACATTTAATTTTTTATTTATCCCATTCAATGGAAAAAGATATTTATCTTACAATATATTCAATTCATTCAACAATATTGAATATGTTGAAGTTCTAATTGGATGAATTTGAATGAAATTTGTTGATATGAATTGGTACATCACCTAGCGCTATTATACTTATTTTGTATATGTATTCATACGGTTCATTAAGACTTTCTTGTTTATTATTTTAAAATTATTTATGTTATGATAATGAATAGACATATACTAACCTAGATTGATGACTCCATTGATCACTATAAGAGAGCAGATTTAAAATGTGAATGATTAGAAAAATAGAGAATAAAACCTCTGTCGTCGACTCCACAATATATGCTTTCTGGTTGAACTCCTTGAAGACAACTTCTTCTATCTTACAGTAGATAGAAACATGAGATTTCGAACAGTACACTCAAGGTATCAGCACCACTATATTGGGATAGATTATATACACCAAAGAAACTATCATGATTCATTAATATTACATGTTGTTATTACACAGTGAGCTTACACATTGTGTTTACAGACACAAAATACACACTGACTTTTCAAAAAGAGATTTCACATTCAGTTTACAGAATCTGATTGCACACATGGATTATTCACATACACTACACAAATGGATTTTCACATACATTACATACTATGAGTTTATAGAAAAATAATTGATATTAGAGATTTCTTTATACAGTATAATGAGAATTTTGACATGTCATTTACAGAAAAAGAATTCCATTACACATCAGGTCCTGTAACTTTTTACATATATTATGACTTGTCATTTGAATTTATATTAACTATTTGAAAACATATAACTCCACTACAGTCTAATTTTTTCTACATGTTCAAATCTGTACATGTTGTTCAGAATTTTTTATACATGTTATAAGTTTTTGTATTCATTCTTAGTAATAAAATCTGCATATTCCGTATAGTATCTGTACTGTGGTCTATTCTATAGACTGATGTATTTGGTATTTATCATGCTAAACATTTTAGTATGAATTTTCTTCAGGTTGATTATCAGTTTTTCATATGGGATGTTTTTCATGCAGGATTTTTCTTCATGCTAGACGATTTACTTTTCATGATGAATGGTTTTCATAGTGGATTCTTTTTTTATAATTTATTCAAACTAAAAGTTTATCATCATGCTAGAAGTTACTCATGGAAAAGGATGATAATGGTGGATGTTTTTTTGTTATGTTGTAGGTTCTTGATGGGGGATGTTTATGTTGAATGTTTACTAAACTTGTGTTTTTCATACTAGACATCGTTTCTTGGTGGATGGTTTATTGTATTTGATGTTCTCCATTTACCTGGAAGGTTTTCATATGTTTTTGATTAGTTGGTTTTCTCATGTTGTCATATTTAATTCATTCATTATCACATATCTTGTTTTTATTATTACGATCTATCTTAGGTTTGACTTATCATTCACTTTTTATTCAACATTATTGTTTGATCTAACTTTTATAAATACTAATCACTTATTAAAATAAATATTTGTAATCAAATACATCATGCAATAGCACGAGCGAGTACTAGTGTTTTAAAATAGGGAGCGATGTCCATGTTTCGAAAAAAAGAAATAAATATTGTATCATAGATACAATGTAATTTGAAATAAGACCAACCACATGGTTAACTCTGTTCAGATGAATAATATGATTGTGGAAGAAACATAGGAAACAAATGTTATAATGAGGCATAATTACCCTTATTTTTTCATCTACATAATGGAATTTTATTATTGAAATTTTTTTGAAGTGTGTAGAATTTAAGAACTTATAATTTTTCTATAGATTTAAATTTAAATAAATCCATTTTCTTCAATTGATTATGATACAAACAAGACCAGAAAATATAGAACATTGAATCATTATCATGAATAATGAAATATTTTACGAGATATTTAAATGACAAAGAATTACAAAAAATTGATTTTGTAAAATATTTTGGATATGATGAACACAGTAAAATACCATTTATTTTAAGTAAAATTATTTTTTTAGTTACATTGTAACACCGTAAGAATCCATGATACACTTCACTTTAAATAATTCAAGAGCTTGCGTTGCACACAACTTCGAGTTCAAACACACCACACGACCAACCAATCTAGCCGTTATGAATAGTAATTCCGACTTTTTGAAATTTTATAAATTTAATTTTTCATAATGGATTTCATTTTTTAGATTGGTAATATCAAAATTATCTTACGGTAAATTCTTGGTATTTTGTCTGAAAACAGTCAATTTGGGATGAATAGTGAAAAACACTGAGTTATTATTTAAAACTGACGTTTTATTTAAATAAATAATTATTTTATGTAAATTTTTCTTGTAAAAATAGATAAATAATACCTATAAATTTTTAATTTAATTCATTGGAGTCATTTTATAACAATGTTATATATATAATATTTTAATCTGTTTTTTTACCGTCTTTTACCCACCTTTTAGGCGCATTTGAAAATTTGCATAAAACGTAATTTTTTCGAATTTATTAATTTAATTTAAGAAATCTGAGAGGCATAGTTGACATTAGTAAGTGTAATGTGGTTCATTAAGATGAATATAATTTTTGTTGAATAGTAAGTTTCGACTTTTATATACCACAGTTAAAAGTAAATTGGGTAATTGAAGGTAAAAATGATATTATAATTACACCAAAACATGTCCTAATTGTATTGGATTAGTTTATATCAACAAAAAAAACCATAGGAATAAAATATGATTCATTGGGTCCACTTTTATAAGATTAGTACATTTATTATTATTTTATCTAAAGATGAGTTAAAAGTTTAAAATTCATATTTACAAAACTAAAACTTTTTTAATATTAGGTTACACATAAGATAAATTTGACTATAATTATTAATTAAAAATCAAAAAATATTTCTAACATAATGATTTTTTATTTATAATTTTGAGTCATTAAATAATTAAATTTTTTATGACATAATGATGATGTAGTAATTACCTTATTATAGAATGTTTAAATTAATTAATATTGTAAATATCCCAATAAATGTAAATTGAGACTTTTGATGAATTACACGAAATTTATTGGTTACATTAACAAGTTAGGATTGATTAAATGAATTATTTTTAAATTAATTAAGTTTTTAGGACTTCAAAAATAATCAAATACTAAATAGTGTCAAAATTGACGTAAATGAGTTTTTTTAAAAAATAATATATTTTTAATTAATATAATATTCCTATAAATTTAGGATTGGGAAAAGGACCTTTAAAAGGATATATATATAAATAATGAACCACTTTGGGTTTTCGTGGTAGTTTATAGTAAATTTATTAACTATATAATATAAAAATACAAGGAGACATGGTAAATGTCTAACTATTTAACTAAGAGTCAAATCTAAAATATAAGGTAAATATGGGGATGCAAACCTATCTAAAACCTATTTTTTGAGTGAATTTCGAACCATACCTACCTTATATTATAAATAAATCTCTTTTGATCCATTTTAAAAGACAATTATTTTATTATAAAATAATATTTCAATCTTTTCTTAAAGTTGGCTTCATCTCTCTTATAAAAGAGAACTCCCCCTACTCTCAAAATCACATATAATTAGCTATTTGACTTGACCAACCCTGACTCAAATATCCAAAAAACATCCATCAATTCGACCTAGAGGACTTACATTGATTATAAATCCAACCTATAGAGGCATTTTCATCAACTCAAAAGGAAACACTTGAAGAAGTGGTTATAATTTCCCCACCTCTTTCAATGTTCATTTCTTCTTCCACTTCCTCCATCTTTGTTGTTTCTATACCAACATAATAAATCCAGTTCCTTATACATTTTTTGATGTTATTATAAATATTTTACTACTATATTAAGTATTTTATCCATCATATGTATGAAAAGTCACCAAAAAGGCGTGCGTACGACTTAACGTCTCCATGTCGGGGTTTAGTTTGTTATTCAAACACAACATTATTTGGTTGGATTTAATAATGAGATAATTGATTTAAAAAATATATAGAATATTTTAATGTTTCTTTATATATTATATACCATTATATTATATATGATTTCACCATCAATAGAATGATATTGTCTCTCATGTGTATGTACAGATTACCGTCTCCATGAACGTGATGATATTCATTCCCCATCGTGATCATTGAAGAATAATTTTCATTAAATGATATAAAATATTGTTTAATAACATAATATTATTCAGGATATGAATCAAATACATCTTATCCATAACAAACATGTCTTTTATAACCAATCATATAAAGGAAAATGAATCACTTAACACCGAAAACAATGATACTACTGTAATATTATTATTAAACCAATATTAAAAGATCATATAGGATATCATATTTATGAATGTGGTTATTTTATAATTTAATAAAAATTATTTATAAATTATATATGTGGTTAATGTACCCTCGATCAAGGAAAAGTACAAGGTAAGGGTTAGTTCTACAATCTCTTCATTATCTGAGGTTTTTTATATGTGAGTATCTATTGGGACCTCTTTATAATCCACTTCCATATTTCTTATAAATTTATTTCAAAACATTTTTATTATTTTCTATAGTATGTGTTAAAGTCATTTATACCCTTCATTGAATTTTTATAATTTTTTATAAAGTAATATCTCTTCCATTTTCCATACAAGGTCCTTTATGACCTTTTCGATAAAATTAATGAAAGAATGGTTTTTTAACTTATATGGCAGGTGAAGATATTTTCCACTATTATAAAACCTTAGAAAATTCCCATACAAGATTATAAGAATAATTTTAAAATAAATTTTTTAATTTAAAAATCACATTACTTTTAAATGATTTCAAAATATAAATAGATATTTCTCCCATATAGTTTGGATTTCATTTATGTCAACAACCGTTGTTGGATTTTATGCTTGTTTGAAGTTGATTTGTTATGATAAATTCTTCAATATTATATTGAAGGGTTTGTGATATGTTTGAATGTGGATGTTATATTTTTATACCATTAATGGTTTATGGTTAATGTATTTATATTTAGTATGCTAGTTTTAATATGAATGATTATGTTATGCTTCATCCTTTTCATATGAGGAATGCATTGGACTTAGTAAGTAATGGGTGTAGCTCGTTATAGCTCCTCAATGTAACAGTTTGTCTCATGGGACGAAATAGTGTCTTGGTACAAGACCTTGACAAAATATTATTTTTATTCTTGACACAAGGCCTTGACTAAGTGGTTATGATGTCCGGCATTATGCATTATTTCATTATGAAATTGGCTATTGATATTACATGTGATTATTCGAATATTAAAATATCCATGTCAATAAGTAAATGTGATTATTTGATTTATCTATTCCATTTTATGATGATGTTTAAGATTAAAAGTATTGTGTTTTAGTCTTATAAATTTCCTTAATGTTTTATGCTTATTTATGAATGTTTCCACAATATTGTTTTCCTTACTGAGCATCTGAGCTCACCCCTCTATTATGTTTTATTTTTCCCAGGAGAAGATAAAGAATTGTACAATTAACCTGTAGGAATAGACTAATGGATATGAATGTGGTCAATGGAGAAAATGGGTTTATTGTTTTCAATTTTATAATTTCATGAGTACATTATAAATGTATCTAGTATTTCTAAGGCTACTAACTGATCGATATTTCAGGATTTGATCCCTTGTGATCATGCCAATGATATATAATAATGCACTGAATCTGGGTTACTGGGTTGGGGAATTAATGTTGGTATCAAAGGAATTTTATTATAATCCATATAATCTAGATTTATAAAAAAAAATTGATTATAGAACATTACCTTAAGATAGAATTTGTGGATTAGTATAGAAGATCATCCTAGAATTTTTGTAATGTACATATTTTGTGAGTTTCCCAAGAAATACATCCATGTATGGATATGAGCTGGTAGAGGTGGCTCCAACACAAATTTACATAACAGTGAAGACATCGACAAGGAGTTTTGGGATTGTCGCAGGGTATCCTGGTACACTACAGTGGGCCTTGCTGCACTCTTGGTTACAACACTCTCGGTGGAATTCTTAGGATAATTATTCTTTACAAAACATTATGAAGAATTTATGAGTATGTACTTCCAAAAATAATTCATTTTTATGATTATAGTTTATATCTATAGACTGTTCAATTTATGTTATGTTTTTTACCGGTTTGGAATTATGTATTGTGATTCATAATCAAATTTAATGTATACCATTGTTTAGAAATGGCTCCTAGTGGAATGAAACAAAATCATATCAATGCATTTAATCCATGTAGATATTACCCTCATACTCAAGATAATTATAATGGAGATGGAGATGCAACTGGTGGTGATCATCTTATCACCATACTAGGACAACTCACTCCAGTTATGAATAATAACCTTACCCTTATAGAGCACCATTATCCACAATGTGGATGATCAATGTTAGACCTCTTTAGGAGGCAATAACAACCATCATTAAATTTTAATACAAATACATTTTTAACTGATCAATGGATATGTTCCATAGAGAAAATATTTCATGCTTTTTGGTTTAGCAAAAAGGGAAAAAGATGTCATAGAAGTTTATCGCCTCACAGAAGATTTAGATCAATAGTGGTCATTAATTTAAAAAAAATGATGATGAAAAAGAATCAAATATAGAATAAAGGTATTTTAAGGATATTTTCTTAGGAAAATACTTTCCTCATGACCATTGAGCTGAAATGTAATGAAAATTTCAACGTCTGAGGAAAATGGATGGTGAGAATGTCACAAAGTATGTGGCTAACATTACAAGGTTTTCAAGGCATGTTGTTGATTATATAAGTAACACAAGTATAAATATTGATCGATTCTTTAATGGGATAAAACCATTTCTCTATTGATCATTCGATTCACAATCCTTCTCAACATACGAAGAAATTTTCTCCTGGTCTATCAAGACAAAAAAGTAATTCTCAATGTCTAATGAAATTAATGGAAAGAAATGGAATACAAGATATTCAGAACACTCTGGAAATGGAAATAATTGGATGAAGAGAAAAGTTGAATATCCATCAGGTGGTAAATATGGGATGAAACACACCAGTACATGCCTGAAGGGAATGTTAGTCAATTACAAGTGTGTTAAAAAGGCCACCAGGCTTGTGATTGCAAGGGAAAGAAAAAGTCTGTCAATATTTAATGCTAAAATTGTTGAGAGAACAAGAATTATGAAAACTACTGTCCTAAGCGCCACAAAAACATACCTCATTAAATGATAAGGGAGAAATAAAATGATTATGTGATCACTACTGCTGACGTTGAAACTCCAAAATATGTGGTGGTAGGTATTTGAATTGTTTCCTCATGTTTAGACAATTCTTTTTTTGATTTTGGATCATCACATCGTTTCATTTCTTCCTAGCTTTATATGAAAATTAGATATTTCCAATTTTATTTAACGAGGGAGTTTTTTTGTAAAAACTCTTAAGGGAATTGTCTTTGCAATAATGTTCTGTGAATTAGTTCCAATTAAGGAAGATAAATGTTTTTTATCCACTGATCTCATCGTCATAACCATGATTTAATTTGATATAATCCTTGGAATTGATTGTATTTCCTACAATGATGAAAAAATATATTTTAAGAAGAAGGAGGTAACAATTTTTTATGATGATAAGGTGTACCTTATTAGTAGAGTAGAAACTTCGCCACTTGATTCTTTTCTACATCCACCCCTAGTAGCAATACTAAATTCAATTATTCTGGAGAAAGTGAATGAAATAACTATGGGTGGGGAATGTTATATTCAAATATAAGACGTGCCTATTGTGGAAGAATATGATGATGTGTTTCTATAGGATTTACCTAGACATCCACTAGAATAAGAAATTGAATTTTCCATTGATTTAATTCCTGATTCAAGGCCCATATCAAAGAACCCTCATAGAATGGCCACTATGGAATTGATTGAACTAGTAAAACAACATAAGGAATTGAGTAATAAGGTATTTATTCTCCCTAGAGTTTCTATATGGGGGGCCACTGTTCTTTTTATTATGAATAATGATAGATCTGCGAGTAGTGCAATGACTATAGGGAGATCAATTCTATATCAATAAAGAAAAAGTATCTCATACATCACATTGATGATTTATTCGACCATCTTTATAGAGCTCAATATTTTTCAAATATTGACCTTCAATCTAGATATCTTCAATTGCATGTGAAGAAGGGAGACATTCCGAAAATATCATTTTGAACCAGGTACATGCATTATGATTTTACAGTAATACATTTTTGATTGACTACTACACCCTCTGTCTTCATGGATCTAATTAATATAGTTTTTAATGAATGTCATGATGAATTTCTAGTTTTATTTATTGATTCTATATTCACATAATAATAAAGCAATGATGATCATGAAAATCACTTACGCACAATTATGAAAACCTATATAAGAAATGAATTTTATGGGATGTTTATAAAGTGTGAATTCTAGCATCAGGAATTTTTTTTTCTTTCCCATATTGTCTCTAAGGATCGAATCTCTGTTGATCCTTCAAAGACAAGAGAAATACATGAATGGCCAGCACCGAATATTATAACTGAGGTACACAGTTTTATTGGTTTAGTAGGTTATTATCGGCATTTTGTCCAGAATGTTTCTTGATTGGAAAACCCATTAACTAGGATCACACATAAAGGGGTTAAATTTGTTTGGACAAAATATTGTGAAGAATTTTTTGATGAAATGATGAAAATATTAGTCAATGCTACTTTCTTTACTCTACTATTGGGGAATGATGGGTTTTTTATATATCGTGATGCTTTAAATAGGGGACTTGGTTGTGTCCTTATGCAGATTGATAGAGTTATTTCATATACATCACGTCAGCTAAAAATTCATGAACATAACTATCCCACTCATGATTTTAAGTTTGATGCTATAATATTTTCTTTTATTATTTGAAGGCACTATATCTATTGTGAAAAATTTGAGATATCTACCGATCAAAAGAGCTTGAAGTATATTTTCTCACCAAAAGAAATCAACATGAGTAAAAGGTGATGAATCATGCTACTCAAGCATTAAGATTACACAATACACAACCACCCAAGGATGGAAAATAAGGTGGAAGATACTTTGAGATGAAAGGATCATTGAGTTTTGAAGAATATTAGAGTTTAAAGGGATCCTATGTTCGTGGATCTAGTAAAGTTAGATATGGGAATAATAATGGAAGGTGAAAAATCAATACTCTTTCAAATGGTTTCCAATCCATATTTACATATAAGGATAAAGAGTTCTCAGACTAATGATGAGAAGTTTCAAAAGAAAATGAAAGTTGTGGATGTTGGAAGAATGATCTACTTCATATATGAAGATAGAATTTTGAAATTTGGGAAGATACTTTGTGTTCCTGAAATACTTTATCTAGAAAGGGAATTTTTGGATGATTCTCATAGCTCCAATTTCTATATACACACTATAATCACAAAGATGTATATATATTTAAAGGAACATTTTTGGTGGCAAACATGAAAAGGGATATTGCTGATTATGTGTCCTGATGTATCATTTGACAACATGTAAAGGCAGGAAGACAACATCCTAGTGGTGTGATGCAACCTATTCCAATACCTGAGTTTAAATTTGACGATATTAAGATGGATTTTGTCATCGGGATACCAAATAATCTTTGAAGGAATTATGTAATATGGGTCATTGTTGATAGCCTTACCACGTCAGCACATTTTCTTGCTATAAGAGAAGATTTACTACATGAATGTTTATCAAGAGTATTTGTTAATGATGTTGTAAGACTTCCTGAATTACCCTTATAGATTGTTTCTGATCGCGATTCCAATTTTACATCCAGATTATAGAAAATTATTTAGAAGGCCTTGGAATCGAAACATTATTTGACAAATTTCTACTAACATCAAACCGATGGACAATCTGAATCGACTATTTATACTATTATGTATTTCTTTAATTACTAGTTGGCATTCTTCGAGATGACAAGTAAAATGATTCCCTTGTCTACCCTTAAAGGGATTTCTACTCACCCATTACAATGATGTAAGTCCACATGTTATATGATGAAATAAATGTAATTATGCTGGACCTTGAATAATCCTTTCATTTTAAAAAGAAAATATTTTGTGTTTCATATACTTTGTACCCTATTTCCAAGACACTAATCATTTAAGAATACTAGTTTTGAAAATTATAATGAAACGTTATGTAATAAAAAGGTAGAATACCATAGTTGGTATCGATGGATGGTTTAGTTATATTTAGAAATTAGGATTTGAAATATTTAGGAATAACCGTAGATATAAATTTAAATATAATAAAACATTCTCATATTTTGGTTTAATATTATGTAAGTAGTTTTTGATCAAATAAATCATTATCTGAATATGAACAAGTAGATGTGGCTTGGGCATAGATGTATCTAGGTGAAAAACCTGAAAAAACCTACTTGATCTAGACTTGAATGGGAACTGGTGCACAACAACAGGCCTTGATGTACACCTAGTTTGACACTCATGGGGGAAATGTTTTGTTAATAACTATATTTTTATGAACTATTATAAAGGATTTATAGAAATAGTAATTGTTGTTAATGAGTAAAAAAATTAAGATTGATTTTTTAAGACATGAAATTCCATTAGAATTATTTGATTATTAAATTTAACTCATTTGTCAATAAGGTTATTATATTTTAGAAAACTGTGGGAAATTGGAGAAATTGCATGAATGGTGAGTGAAAGATATCATACGATGACCACCCTCTGATAGAAATTTTAAGGAAACCTTCGTGAGAATGATGAATGAAATAATTATAGTTATTGAAAAAAACACGATTCAAGCTGAGAAACTAGTTTCCCCATGAAGGGAACAAATTTCAGTTGAGTCCATCTTGCGTCAATGGCCATCGATGTTTAGTGGATCAACTAACCCATTGATTATGGAATAGTGGATAAGCTCTATAAAAAAGAGAAATTCTTTAATTTGTTGTTCGGGATAATAGAAAGTAACTTTGGTTGTGTACTATTTAGATGGGGAAGCTATTCAGGGTTTGAAAATGACTGAAAACATGAGTCCAAGAGGGGATATTGAAGCTATGGACTGGGAAAATTTTATTGGAATCTTCTTTAATAAGATTTTTCCTCATTAGATGAGAATGAAAATAGAGATGTAATTCCTCAAACAGAAGTAGAAGGAGAATGATTCTATATAAATCTATGAGAAAAACATTACAACACTTCCCCATTATACCTATATCTTTTTTATGGATCCTAATATGAAGGCTAATAGACTCTTCAGTGGTCTAATACCTTATCTACAAACAATCATTCCAAGTGAGACTACAAAAACTGTGAAGAGGTCATGAGGAGTGTTATGAATGTAGAACTAGAGTTTGGAGACATGCATTGGACCCATAGATCAAAAAAAAGAAGAGATATTTGGAGCCAAACATGGGGAGTATCATTGGTAAAGTAATATGATGAAAACAAGTTCAACATTACACATGTAAAAAATGAGTGGAGAATAATTTGGGGGATTTCCTTCTTGTGAGAGGGATGTGATATATGTTTGGATGAGATTACCATATCCCTTCAAATTGTCAAAGTGAGGTGAAGTGAAAACATAACAAAACTAATGAAAAAAGGGAAGATAGTACATGACCTACATGTATTTCAATTATTCAAGTGTGGACAGATAGGGAAATTTTCTAACCACATTCCCAATTTATGGGTAGTGGAGGGGAATCAAAATCAGCATCAGAATAGGACAAGGGAGTAAGATCATTATTTTTCTACAAAAACAGCAGAAGTTGAAGCTAAAAATTATGTGGTGGAATGTACTATTATTTTTCTCTCAAAGTTATCAATTACATTGTTTGATTATGGTGATTTTAATTCCATTATTTCCTCAATGATTTCAAAGAATATAGAATAAATACCTAATATTATTTTAGTAGAGCTATCAATCAAGAATCTTGGGGGATTATCCAAGAATCAAAACTATACCAAAACTCTAGTATTTACATTATCTAGCAAAATATTATCACAAATCCAGTTGTCATTCCCATTCAATAATTGGAAACTATATTTGGGATGGAATAAATCTCAAGGTAAAATGCTATGATCAAATGAAGAAGCAAGGAAATCTCAGTAGTCTTGAGTGAAAAAACATACAGTAATATTCAAATGATAGATATCTTGACCATATATTTTTCGATAAGCACCACCCATATAATTTTTATGGGGTGTATCGATGATGATAAATAAGGGGTTGAATGTATAAGAATATAAAATTTCCACGTCATTTAAGAATAGATTTTCATATTTCATAGGATTTAACTAAGCACCCCCCCTATAAGGATAGTTAGATTTCTCCATTAAACTCATGTAGGGATCCACGATGATAACATAAACCCCATATAGAATGGAAAATATGGAGATGATGGAATTAATGAAAAATTGACATGATTGTCTGGGGAAGGGGTTTATATGACCATGTGTGTCTCTTTTGGAGGCACATATTCTCTTTGTGAAGAATAAGGATGGATCAATGTAGATATGAATTGATTAAAAATATATTAACATGGTCATAGTAAAGAACAAGTATTGTCTTCCATGAATTGATGACTTATTTGACCATATTTGTGGGCCTCTAGTCTTCTCCAAGATTGATCTTTGATATGGTTATCATAAATTGAGGTTGAATATAAAAGTTATTAAAAATACTGACTTCCCACCCATATTTGGTCATTTGGATTTTTTTTTGATCTCTTCACATTCACTAATGGAACTGCTATTTTTATGGATTTGATGAATAGAGTCTTTAAAGACTACCTTGAGAACATTTTTATAGTTTTTATTGATTATATTCTGATATATTAAAAAAAATTTGATGACCATGAGGATCTTATAAGGGTGATACTGAAAACTCTGAAGAAGGCTAGGTTATTTGGAATGTTCAGAATGTGTGATTTTTTTTACAAAATGTTTCATCCTTAGGGCACATTGTAACTAGTTAAGGAATCTTAGTTGACCCTGTAAAGACAGACATTATGGAGGAGTGGCCTCACACTACAATAATAACTGATATTCATAGTTTCCTTAATTTATCATTATTCTATAAGAGGTTTTTGAAAAAAAAATATGACTTTCAAATCCACTAAATAATTAAACTAAAAAAGTGGTTAAGATTATCTAGAAAAAAAGAATTGTGTGGAAAGATTCCAAGAGCTGAAAAATAGATTGGTTACTACCCCTGTGTTAAATATACACTCTATTAGAGAATGATTTGTTGTTTTTATTGATCCATATCTGAAAGGGATTGGGTGTGTCCTCATGAAAAATGACAAGGTGATTTCTTATGCATCTCGGTAGTTGAATCCTCATGATAAAAATTGTCCCACATATGATATTATGCTGGTTGTGGTTTTTTTGGATCATAAGATATGAGGGCAGTATCTTTATGGAGGATAAATATGATATATAAACATATTATCAATTTTTGAAGAATAATTTTACACAAAAGGAATTGAACATGAGATAGAGGATATGGTTGTAACTTTTTAAAAACAATTATTTCTCAATTCATTATCATCCAAGAAGAGAAAACAAGGCTTCTTATGCATTATGTATAAAAGAACCTATTTTTCTAGAAATAATGTGGATTTAAATAGATCCTTTGATCAAAGACCTAGTAAAACTATACATGAGAATATAAAGGGATGGTACGTCATCAACCCTACCACAAATTATTTCTCATCCATAAATAATAGATATGATCATGAAATAGCTAAGGGTAGATATTTTGTTACAGAAGATGATAGAGGCTACGATGGATGGGAATTTTCATAAGTTCTATATTTATCAACAAGGTATACTGGAATATCATTCAAGGCTATGTGTTTAATATATTATGAAATTAAATAAAGATTAATGTATATTTCCCATAGTTATACATTCCCTATACATCTTAGAAGTAAAAAAATGGATTGAGACCTTTGTGGTCTTTATTGGTGGGATAACCTCAAAATAGAGATAGTCTACTACACTATAATGAGCTTGGTGGGTCAAAAAGTGAAAGTAGAATGACAAATTCTTAAATTGGTATTAAAAACACTACCCATTCCTTCATGGAAGTTGGACAATATCACTATGGATTTTGTCACCAGTCTCTAGAAAAAAAAAATATAAAAAATTTGATATTGGTTATAGTGGACCATATAACTACGAAAACCAATTTTATATCTATCCGTAAATAATTATATCTTGACCAAGAGTAAAATATTTACAAGAAGGAAGTGGTGGGGATACATGAACTACCAATTTATTTCATATCAGATTGTTAACCAAGGTACACATCAACTTTTTGGAGAAATATTCTAGATTCTATGATTACTAAATTGAATTTTTTTAATATAGCTTATCATCCTAAAACAGATTGAAAATATGAAAGGGAAATTTAGACACATGAATAGATGCTAAGAACATGCTCAATAGAATTTAATGGTGGATTGGATCAACATATCACATTAGTTGAGTTCATGTACAAAACCTACTTCCATTTGTGTATTCAAATTGCTCCCTGTGAAGTGATATAAGGGAAGAGATGTAGAAATCATAATATTTGGGATGAAGTTGGTCAGATAAAGCTTCATGGGCCAGTTCTTGTGCAAGAGATTATAGAAAAGGATCATGATAGCCAACAACACATTAATTCTACTCATATTCAGGATAATAGTTATGATGACAACAACAAAGGGACTTAGAGTTTGATGTTAGAGACTAAGTATTCCTTCTAATTTCATCATATAAAAGATTCATGTGATTTGGGATGAAAGGAAACCATAGCCCTTGGTACATTGGCCCTTACAAAATCCTTGACCGCATAAGAGAAGTGGACTATCGGGTATAACTTCCACCAAATCTATACCAAGATCATGATTTTTTCCACGTATCTCTCTTGAGGAAGTACATACATGACCCTTTACATGTACTAAATCTTGAAGTGGCACAACTGGATCATTATCTATCTTATGAGGATCATATGGGGGAGATCTTGGACCATATGTACAAGGTTCTATGCAACAAGACTACCCACAACATCAAAGTGTAATGGAGGAGCCACATGTATGAAGAAGTGATGTGGTCACTAGAGTAAACAATGATATAGAAGTACCCACACCATTTCTCAACCAAGTGAATGAGTTATAATTTCATGTATGAAATTTCTAAAGGGGGGAGAATATAATGACCTAAACTCTATTAAAGAATAATAGTTTTTGGAAAATGTGTGTCATTTATTTTTTACTCAACCAAACCATTTCTTTTTAATAATGAAGTGGGTATATTTTAATATGACCATCAGGTTTTTACTGTTATATGACCATTGTTCAATTATGACTATTGGTCAATAATACCATTGGAAAATATAGGCATAAAATTATTATTGTCATTTATAAATAGAAATGATAATGGTTAATTAATGAAGAAAGAATATTTGATGGCCACATCTAGTTGAATTGTTCCATACAATGAACATTTTTCAGACATTTGGAAGGAGGTACCAACATTGTGATTTGATCTAGGCCTAGCCCAAACCGAGCTTTAACATGCCTGGCTTAAATGAAATTGCCTATGGGAGAAGTTAATGTTAGGGGAGATTAAAACTCGAGAGATTTTATATGAGACTCCCCAAGATTCTATCATCATCACCCACCTTACCCTTAGGTAATATGTGTGTGTTATAAGGGGTTATGTGTCAAGGACTTAGTCACTTAAATTGTAATCCCTTTGTTTTAATAAAATTTTGATTTCTGCATTAAGAATTGTTTATCATAATATATTATATGGTTAAGTGAGGAAAATTTTATAAAATTATTTTATTGGTTAACATTAAACTTTTAAGAGATTTCTCATTCTTAGATAATTATTATGGTAAAATAAACATCATTTTTAAATTTAAAATTTCAAAATTAATCTATGGTGAATTTTTTCAATTTTTCTAAAAATTTTCCTTGTATTTCTGAATAGTGTAAAAACAATTTTTTTCTTTTAATTATTAATTATACTTCAAATAATTGATTTTGTGAAATAATATTTGAATAATTTACACACATAGTTCTGATCAATATGATATTTAGATTCTAATGGGATCAACTTAAATTTTTATTGGTGAATAGTAACTTGACCATGTGGAATAGTAATGACATCCATATAAATAGTAAAATTACCAATGGAATATTAACCTCGCCTAAGGAATAATATATATAATTTTTTAATCTTGAATGGTAATGTGATATAATAATATTTTAGTATAAGTACATAGATGTTTTAGAAATTATTAGTTATGTAATTGTATTTTTATAAAACATGAATTTTTATATAAAATTTTTAATTTATTTAATTTAAAATTAAATTCATTTCAATAAAATGGAGATAATTTTTTAATGTGTAAAGTCAAAAAATGGTTCGGGTGATTTTTTGAAATTTTTCTACAATAGTTGTATTTGTTATGAATTGTAAAAATACAGTTTTGAGTTTTGGGTATTTTCAATGATATCATTAATGATGTAATAATTTTAGTTCAATATTGAGGATAAAAATATGATACGATACTTCCCTTGTTTCCAATACTATGTCCTATCCCACAACTTTAAAAATACCATTACTGAGGTGTCCTCTGAAATTAATAAAAAACTCCCTCACTTTTGCAATAAATACCCACCCAGTCCTTCATTTCCATTCATTCAAAAAAACTTCATCAACAAATATATAATATTATTACATCCAAAGTAGTCATCTCATGGTTTCCGGTATCTTCCAAGGTCCTTATCTTCGTTTTTTACGAGTCACACTTCAATGTAAGGGAAATCTTAACATCACTTTTCTATTCAAGTTCCCTTTTATGTTGTATGTCTTTAAATTTTTCATATCATGTTATTATTTCTATTTTGTAATATCAATTTACATTATTAAGTGTTTTTATGAATGTGAGACCCTCATCCCCTCACTTTTCTATGTTTTCTAAAACCTTCTTTCAAAATTGTTATGCTGCCAAATTTTCATCTCAAGATTTCTCTCTTTTTATCAAGAAATTATTATTTTCAGAATACCCAAACTTATTTTTTTCTAAAGGGGTAATAAATTAGATGTAAAAATGATATATTTAATTCTAGTATTAGAATTCATGAAATCCTCCACCCGTTTCCATGGGTTTAAATTGACAAAAAGATATTATTTCTATTTTCTTTCTAAAACCTCGGGATATTGAAAAGAAACAAATTTCTTTTATTCTCCAATGGTTATTTATGATACGTTTTATTATAATATATATGTTTCAAATAAATTACTACATTTTAAAGGTTTTCCTTGATATCACTCCAATTAATGCATAAAAAAATTAGTCTCTAGAGATGACATGTTTAATGATACCTTGGTGAATAACATTGGTAAATTTTATGACATCTCAGTGATAAAACTTTGTGATATTATTATGAATGACTTGATTAAATGTTTTAGCCACATATTAAAGATATTATTCATTTTATTTTAATTATTATATTCCACTTTATCGTGCATTTATATTTTTCTTCTTATTTATATAATTATTCCTCCAGAATAAAAGTAAACGATTTCCCAGGTTTACCCTCACTAGGGTTTTTTATCATAGGATGAACCTTGAATAAGCCTTTCATTTTAAATATTATAATGTTTTATTTTTCATGTATTTCATACCTTATTTCCAAGACACTAAACTTTTAAATATACCATGTTTGTAAAATTCAATGAAAAGATAATTAATATAAAGGTGGGATTCTATAAGGATTTACCTTATCCAAAACAATAATCACCATTAAAGAGTATTTTAATTTTATTTATGTTAAACACTATTGTACATGAATTTCCACTCTATTTATACAAGGTTTCTAAATTCTAACTCTCAAAGGTAAAATCACACTAATCAAAAGAATTTCTAGAAAGGTTTCCACTAATGTTAGTGGATATAAAGCATTGATTTTAAATTAAAAATGATGTATTAGGTATGGGGGTTATCTTTAATACAATACATTATCCAAAAATGAAAATTTTAGGAAAAATTACTCTCTAATATCTATTATCCAATGGTATCAACAATTATAAATTCTTTTCCTCTTAATTTATTATTTTTTATCTTTATATGTTCCCAAGTCATAACAATAAAACAAATAAAATACTCTCACACTATTATAGGAATTTTTATTTCATATTTTATAGGTGATAAATATAATTTCATTGAAACATAACGTGGAAACTTCTATACTATTTTAAATGAAAACCTTTCCCATTCATCGCATTTCAAAATTTTAATCCCATTAAATAGCCTTAAATATGATTTTCTCCTGCACTTATTTAGTAAAGAATGATTAAATAATAATTTTATTGGGGTAGTTAAGTGAATATATTTTTTAATTAAAATTTCCCATATATATTTCTATAGTATATAAGGATTAATGAAGGGATAAATGAAAGGGTAGTACCATAGGATTCTGGTTGAAATATCGTGAACCGGCATGAATACTCAAGTACTCTAGTATTAAAGACATCTCAGACATTATTCAAATGGAATACCTGACCCCCAAGGTATTATTAAGATCACATGGAGTAATAAAAACAATAAATTTAATGTTTCTTCTACATTCAAAATAATATAATGGATGAAAAATGGTACAATTTGGTATGTTAACAATACTCAATGAGAATGTACCAGTAGAATCAAAAAGTTGGAATATAATCCAAAAAATAATACATTATTAAGAACACATAATCTACCAAGAATAAAGATCAGGCATCCCAGGTAAATTTTTTATCACATCTCAATCAGCCACATCCATCACTCTGGGTCCCAAGGATCAAGAACTTCTCCCACCTCCATGTGGCTCTTTCCATTACCTTAGAACAGAGAAATATAATCAATAAACATATGAAGTAAATGGTAGGGTGTGAGATAAAAATACTAATAGGTTCTCATTATGTGTTTCATAAATGATTACATATCATCTAAACCAATTATTTTTTCAATTTAAATAAAATAATAAATGTCATGGACAAAACAAGATTTCATAATAAAAAGGATGGAATATGCATTAAAAATGAATAAATGATCATTTTAAAAAAAATTATTTATATAAATATGTTATACTGAATAAAAAAATTCAATAATAAAATAATTTAAGTATCAAATCAAAAATATCATAACGCAAAAAAAAATAAACTTTCTGGTAGTTTAGTTTCTTGTAATAGGTCCCCCAATCATCACTACTAAAAATATGGCTTATAATAGCACTAAAAACCTTTTTTAACAATGCTAAAAAAGTGATGTTAATCTTGGTGAAGATAAAGTGGGGGTCCCCTTTGTTAGCGCTAAAACTAGCGCTGATAATCGGTCAACTTTATCAGCACTAAAAAAGCACTGATAAAAGTGCTCCTTTATCAGCGCTATTTTGAGCACTGATAAAAACTTCCCTTATTAGCACTCAAAATAGAGCTGATATATTATCCATTTATCAGTGCTTAAAAAGTGCTGATAGTGGCCAATGATCATGTGAAAAACCAAAACTTTTATAGAACCTGCACATAACATAGACAAATTACAGCACCTGGACATAGTACAAACAACACCTTCACACAACACAAACAACAGCCACACAAAAAGCACTGAAGAACAAAAATGATACATACATTTACTTGAAATCATGAATACAAAACAACAGACTGCAATATAAATTTCAAGCAATGTTTAATTTGGTTATAATTACAATTATCCAACACAGTTAAGAAACAATGATGTTCCATCCTTTTTGCATCCATCCGCTCTAAAAAATTGTCATCTGTGGTGTCGGTTTCTGGAAAAAGCATTCGAACTAGGGAAACTGATTTCACCTACATAAGAAAAAAATATTATGATAGTAATTCAATAATGAAATAAAGAATGGGGTTGCTATATCGAATTATACTAGTGAGGCACAAAACATAAAATAAACAATTAACCAAGAGACACAATTAGGTTAATGCCCTTACCTCAACCAGAAGTCCTATAAACTATCTTTAGTTCATACCAACCACAACTAAGTCCCTGATGACATGTATTAATGTCCAAAAACATGAAATTACATAATTAGATAATTTTAACCAAAAATCCAGCATGGTATAATAGGATCCAAACTCATCATGTAATCCAATAAAGCTAGAATGCTGAGAAACTAGGTGTGATCCACTCTTGACGCACCCCTAAGCCTAGAAAACACTAAATACCCAATCTATATTACTAAATTTATGAAAAATTAATCCTAAATTTTTGAAAACCCATAAATAAATCTTCCACAAAATATAATCTGCATTAAATAATGATTGATTACTATTTTATGAAATTTTGAGACATTCTCTAATAGTCATATATAAATGTCCCATGAAGAACAATGATTTATCCATACTATGGTATAATAATTACACATAAAACCCTAAAAACTAAATGAAAATCATTGAGCAAGAAGTTAGAGAAGCAAGGAAGGCGTAGGAGAAGATAACACATTGATTCTAAATGACGAACAACCGACAATCCACTCAGGTTAAGGGGAAGGATGGAGGGGAATGGGGTTTGGCCACCCCCTAAGAACTTGGTGCCCAAATGAAGAATCATGAGGAGGTTTATACGTTATAAACCCATCACCCACATAAAAATAAGTTTTAAGTCATGTTACATGAAATGAACCAAGTAGTGACATCACTATATTTTGGGTCCAAACCCTTACTTGACCCCTTTTCCCCATTCACGACCATTATCACCCTATTAAATTCATTCATGCTGTGAATTACCCTTTCACACTATGAGTATCCTAATGCTAATTCATTTCAATAGAATGACTACCCAAATAATCTTTGATATCCTCCCAAAACCCAATGACATCCCTCTAGCCCCAATACATGTCTCAAACACCTATTAGAACTAGTATATTGTACATTTTTCGATGATTTTTTTGTTATTATGGAATTCCATAATTCCCCATTGGATGTGTACCAATGTACTAATCAGATGTTATATGATATAGCATGAAGATTCGTGTGTCCATGTATTATATGAGATATCAATGAAAATTTATCTCATTATTATACATACCAACACATCAAATCTGAGCATTAGAGACATTCGAGTTTTCTTCAAATACTACCAGTTCTGACATGGAAGTGGGATAAGATTTCTGTGGGATATTAGGTTATGTTTTTTTACCCCTTGATGGACGAATTAAATATGGGTTTTGATCATTTGGATGACCAAATAATCTAAATTTATATACAATTTATATGAAAAAAATTATAAGCAGATCAAAATTAAATTTTTAATTGAGATTATCTTTTTACATGGATTTAATTCTATAATAGTCTTTTATAGGGAACCTCATTTTACATCATGTTTTCGAATAGGTCCCTATGAGAAAATGGGATTCCATGTATGATTGATCATGACATATGTTTCTGACTCTTTTTGCAGGGGCATGTTGCCTGGAGCATGTTGATGTTCGATGGTGGTGCATTGTACCGAACATTCATTCGTCATAAAGGTGAGTGACATTCATCACATATAACGAGATTTATTCTCCTTTATTGAAACATGGTGATGGGATGTCGTTCATTCCATCCATGGATTCCTCCCCAGAATTCATTACCTAGTATGAGTATCCCTTATAGAATAAGACGCTATTCGTGAAACTTGTTCCTGGTTCCATCTCTCTATGGATGATGGTTAATTACAATGATTATATCAGGACATTCCAAAGGGTCATTCCAGGGCATAATACATTAGTTAGGAATGTATTGACATTAGGAATCGGTGTAATCTATGTACACTAGAACATTGGTCACATGTATTCATCGTCGTCAAAGGGATTCTCAACGAAATGGAAACCCATGTTTAACTTGTGGTATTCCATGAGTTTAACATCCCACAAGGATAAAGGGTCATGATTTAATGTCTTATAGAGATGTAATGGGGGGATCAAACTACTTATAAAGGGGGATCAGGTAGGTACATCTCTAAGAGGGAGCACCTGGAATGTTTACCTGATAGATGGATCAAAACACCCAATGAGGTCTGACCCAAGTGTGGTGCATCCCATAAAGGTAAGGTTTCTCATTTTGAAGACTTATTCGGACCCCCTAAGGGAAAAATAAGAGGGAAAATAAGTGATGGTGTACCCCAGTGAGGGGGTCACCATGGTTTACCATTGGTTGGGATTTAACCTCCTGAGGGCTTCTTACACACCCTATATAGAATACAAGGATCAACACCCTTATATTTAAAAGAGGTATGGTGTGGGTATTACCCATGGTTAGATTCCGTTCACACTAGGAATACTCTTGGTTGGATGAGTATGGGTTTTGTGGGTCTTATGCATTGTTATATTACCAGGTTCTTCCAAGAGTATCAATGGGATGAATGGGACATACATGCTAAGATGGGCCATGTGAATGGCGTGATCCCACCAAGATGTGGTGGCCAGAGTAACCTTTGGATGGAAATGGTGGAAGTACTAAAGTGGAATGTAATGGATGAGATAGTATCGAAGTGAAGATGAAATTGTTGGGTTTGAACCATGAGGGGCATCCGACGCACCCTAGTTGGCTAGGAATCAATGTCCACATAGTTTTTATATGGGAATATGGGGATTATGCATGGTTATCCACCCAATAAAAATGGGACATGTGGTTGGGGATTATGCATGGTTAGCTAGGACGTGCACCCCTAGGAGGAGGGAACCAAGGTTTACCAATGGTTGTCATTAAACGTATGGGAGGCTTTACAAGAACCTATTTAGAATATAGGGATCAAAATATATGTATTTAGGTGGTTTGAGGATTGCGCTTGTTTAGCAGCCTAGGTGTTATAAATATAGTGGTATCACAGGGAGGATCTTTGTGATGTTTAGGTTCTTAGATGAGGTTAGGGCTTTGTAAATATAAGAGCTCCACAAAGTAGGGTAACCCTTGTTTGTATTAGAGACTGGGGTTGCAAAATAAGTTCATTACGAATGATTAATGTTTTTCAAATCCTGATGTACGCTGAAGTTCCTTCCTTCTTAGTGAAGGGTATCCCTATAGTAGGAAGGTGTAAATATGAAAAGGGAAAGGGGGGTTTTCAATGCTCCAGTACCTTGGGGGATTCATTTTTCTATTGAATTCATAGTGATTAAGGGCTATAAAAAATAGAGATAAGGAGAAATGTCAGGGTAATGATGATTATGAGGGGGGATAACTATTTATAGGAAAAGGGGGATTTTTAATTCCCATAGGCATGAGATGAAGAAAAAGTGATCCTTTTAAAGAGGCACGAGGAATAGTAAACATGTGGAGCTGTCTGTAAACATTATTTATGGTGGTCATGAGGCTCATCAGACTCCCCATACCTTCCACAAATACCTCAAAACATCCCGAGGATCAGATTATACAAGATGGTGCATCATAGGGTTGATTCTTTTGATGATGCACTAGTCATTTGAGCTTGGATTTCATCTCAACCAGCCTTTCCCTTACATGAATTATCATGGGACACATATTTTGCTTCCAAAAAATCCCTCAACGATACTGATTATCTCATGCATCTACCTAGAAATAATTGTGCAAGTCAAATGACAACACATGTTCTTAAATAAAAGTTCAAACAAACGAGATACAAAACATTGAAATTTCTTAAAAATGAACCATGGGGTACACATATGCTCAAACACTATCTTTTCATGTTGAATCTGATCCCTCTACTTTAATATTATAAATATTTATATTTAGACCCTATATCTAACTGAAAATGGTGTATATAGACAATATATGTTGTTTCCATTCATCATATGCTGGGAAATGGATTTTGTTGATCCTCAGTGGTTTCTTCGTTCACCCCATACTCATTCCACACAATCATTCCTTCAATATTGATTTGTTCAAGGATCAATAATATAAATCTGGGGATAGAAAACATTGAGTAATAAATTAAGATTTCAACACATCAGAGCATTCTAAATTCACCAAAAAAGGTTGGAGGATAATCAATGATCATATCTAGACAACATAAGAAGTAGGAATTCACATTTATCCTATTTGTGTAAAATCTTCCATCAGGTATATTCCCCAGTCATTTCTAAACACATATATATCATCTTCTGAATATGAGTTTTTTTGACAGTCATGGTAGTACTGAAAAAATATAAAAACACAATGGATTAATAAATATTTTAAATGAACTCGTAATTATTTTCGAAAATACCTCCTCAGGGATTCTAGTTTGTTGATGAAATACAATCTCTTTCATAAATTTACAAACATAATACCCACAGTCCTTTCAGTTTTTTTTGTTTTGGACACTACAGAAACATCGACAACAATAAGTAATTTGTTTCGATATGTGTCTGGATAGTGCAATGTTATTATATATACCAGGATACTTTTTCAGTTTTAGATCTTGTAGGCGTTCTTATCCTTAGTCCCTGGATTCATTTCATGCATTAGACGATATTCATGCACTTCCCTATCATAACAGAATTCTCATTAAAATATAACATAAATTATATTACAAGATGTTTAGTTTTAAAATGATGCATCCAGTGTCATTGTCATTCTTTCATAACATTCATCGATTCAGACCTTTTATCATTAAATGTTAAAGGTCCATCTTGAAAAATAAATTGGAAATGGATACCTTTTTGTCAACATGTTTGATTACAAGAACTGTCGGCCATGTGATGAATGTTCAAACAGATTGTTAAACCGTATGAATGTCGTCATCGTCATTTGGAACTGGTAGCTCGGCACTCAGATCATTATCTATGTTAATTGACACTCTAAGATGATCTTTTGAAAGCTGTCTGTTGTGTAGCATGTCGTTTTTCATATTGAACACTGTATCCCTTACTATAAGGTGATAGGTGGGAGTTGGTAAATATAAATCATAGTCATTTTCACCTAGTGGAATATTACTACAGGAAAGGAATCAGTGTCTATGTAAATCGTATTTCAAAGAAACAGTTATTAAAACATTGATTACCTCATCTAAGTTAGGTTTTTTAGGGGAATGGCTCGCCTCAAAGCTGGTGGGGGTGTGGTGGGATCATCACACACAGGTTGATGTTGAGTTGTTTCTTCTCTTTTCATCTCCCCCATCAATTTTTCTATTATCTCTCTCTAGTATTGTAATTCTTCATGAAAAATAGATAATTTTTCTTACAGCTTTTCCAATTTTTCATTTTGATCCTCTGCTTGTTTTTGTTTTTGAAAATATGTTTGGGGTGTCACCCCAAAAACCACACCTCTAACACGGCCATACTGTTCTGGCTGCTTCAAGGCTGCTGAAATTATGTCTGCATCTGGTGCAGTTTTTGTTGATTCTTGTGACTATGTCAGATAAAAAATATAGAGAAATAATTAATTATTGTAATGTAATTGTGATTTAAAGAAAATCAAATTTATATTATGTCATACTTACACATGTTTCCCACACTTTTTGTGTGTTTTCATCTATCAGTATTCCCTCTTTATTTCCATGATCCTCCTTCCATAGCACATAGCATGAGATGGATATGGATTTCGATTTCAATTCATCAATCTGCATATAAATAGAGAAACATGTTTATGGTGTTGTTTTATGTCACATTCTAGTATTATGGTAGATTTAAAAGATGTACCAATTTTTTCTCAAGTTCAGCGTACCCCATCCTTGCTTTATGGTAAGGGTACGCTAGTTCTGTTGTGCATTTTTTATTTTCAGCACTCAGTAGCTGTTTCCTATATAAAAATATGTCAATTAGAGTGATGAATACAAGCAAACGTCAAATAACGTATTACCCCAAACAATGTACTTAAAAAGTCTGCTCCCCACGACGGTTTCTAAATGCATCCCACGCTCCTTGGGATATCAAGTGCACGTAAAAAGGAGGTGGGTGCGGCTTGATTTTCCCTAATGCATCTTTAAGATGATATTTTTTAAAAATTGTGTGGAAACCTCTATGAATCCTTCCTACATCTCTTAATACATATTTTTTGTGCGAGGAATTTTATATAAATGAACTCTGAAATGGATTATGAAGAGTAATTCAATGTTTTGATATTTTAGTTTATTTTAATAAATTAAAAAAATAATATCATAATGTTACCTTAATATCTTCACACATTCGTGTCTTCTGCCCAGTGACAAAATGGTGCCAGGATTGTACATCAATCGTCATGCGTTGCCGAGTGATGAATCCAATATAGCTACTCAATATGGCTCTGTTGGGGTAAACATGTCGGCCTCGCTTATTCCATCCCATCTCAAATTTAATGCCTTGTGCTTTTTACTTAATGATTTTGGCTAACACTATCAAACTACGACGCTCTTGTTTTTTTGCGCTTTCAGGGTTTCATTTCCTACCATTTCCTCATAAGTAGAAACAATATCTTCCCCCGGAGCGCTAGCATCGACAATGGGACTAACAAAAACTTGTTGACAAACCTTTTGTACCTTAGCACTAGGACCAACAACAATAGGTTGAGAACCCTGTTGTTGATCTGCACTGGGACCACCAGCATTTGGTTGAGAAACCTTTTGTTGCTCGGCAGTGGGACCACCAGCTGCTAGTTGAGAGACCATTTGTGTCTCGGGATTGAGTGCATTAGCAGGTGAAGAAGTCATTATCTGTGAATGTGATTTAATATTTAATTTAGATTACATAAAAACAGCCGTGAATGGATAATAACATAACGTAACACAATGTATGTTACAATAAACAAATAACCTGATTATTTTACTCTCTCTTTTTTATTTAAAGGATGAAGAGATTTGACTCCTCTATAGACTATGTAAATACCTTCATTATGGTCTCCTCTGACATACAAAACATCGTCTACATTGGGACCGCTATGAAATGATTGTGAAGTCCCTATAAAAGGGTTAACCTCTGTTGAAATTTCATCTGACCCTTCAGTTGTTTTAGTCGATAATAGAACTATTGAACAATTTTCGTTTGCGGGGATTGGAACATAAAATAATTTAACTGCCTGTGATGCCATTAAAAATGGTTCGTCTTTCTCCCCTTATTTACTAAAATCAACTTTCACGAATCCTAATTCATCTATTTTAACTGCACTCCTGTTATCAACCCACTTGCATCGAAAAATACACACTTTGAATTTCGTATAATCCAAATCCCATATACGTTTGATGATGCCAATGTATGACATATTCGCATAAATTGGATTTTTTCCATAGAACTGGAAACATGCATCACCTCAGCCACAAGTGTAACCCCACTATTCTGCATAGTAATGTCTTCATCATGTTCATTAGTATAGAATTTATAACCATTAACTGCATATGAATTGTAAGATAATACGTACACACTTCCTCCTCCAACTAGCGATCGAAGTCGTTCTGAAATCGAGTCTGGATTTTCATCTAACTCATTAAAAATATGGTCTCAAAACCATCCTATAAACTGTCGATTATATGTATCTGATATCCACTTTTCACCCCTAGAAGGATTTAATCACCTAAGAATTTATTTATGGGTTTGAATATATGGGTTAACGTTGAAACTGTTATTCACAATGTAATGGTGGGCATACTCCCGATCTGTATTATTGATTGTGACAACCTCTCTTCCAGAAATTCCTTCACCCTAAAGCCGCTCTGTGTGATGATATTTTGGTAGGCCAAAGATTTCCACACCAGACATGTATTCAGTAAAAAATTCAAAAGCTTCCTCAATAATATATTGTTCCGCAATACAACCCTCTGGCCGACTTCGGTTTTTGACATACCCTTTCAAAATCTTCATATACCGTTTAATGGGGTAAATCCATCTAGAATGTATAGGACCACATAATGGAATCTCTCTCACCAAATGAACCATCAAATGAACCATCATATAAAAAAATTTCGGCAGGACGAACAATTCCATTTCACATAATATGACGGAAATTTCTCTTTCCATAGTTGGCAATTTTGTTGGGTCTGTAACTATGCTGCATATAGCTTTGATGAAGAAACAGAGCTTCGTTAATGTATGGCAGACATTATTGGGGAAAATGTAACTTAAATCTATAGGAATTTGATCTTTCATCAAAACATGGTAGTCATGTGATTTCAGACCCTTTAATTTTAAATCTCCCATCAACATGATGTTTTGGATATTTGATGAGTACCCCTATGAAACCATTACACCATTCAAGAAGTTGAAAAACTGATATCTCTCCGTCCTGAAACGAGTGTAAGCATCAGGAGTAAGAAATGTTCATTTTTCACCCTTCACTAGTGCCAACACTTCTCGTATTCCCATCTAAACCATGTCAAATCTAGCCTTAATTCCATCCTTTGTTTTTTCCGGGTGTATTTAGCATCATGGAAATGACAATATCACATACATTTTTTTCAATATGCATAACATCAAGAAAATCTATGACATACAGACAATTCCAGTATTGTAATTCATAAAAAATGATCTCTTTTTTCAACCAGTTTTCGTAAGGTTTTTCGAAAAAGGTTTTCCAAAAGTAGTGTCCATATATTTTACATTCTCAAACAATTGATCACCTATTATTGGAGACGGTGTTGTACGTTCTTCTAAACATTCGTCGAATGATTTCGTCCAAGGTCGGTACTTATGTCGTCGGGGTAGAAATCTGCGATGTCCTAGAAACACAGTTTTTCATTAATGTTTCAACCTAATTGATTGTGTGCCTTGTTCGCAAATGAGACACCCTTGAGTTCCTTTAATGCTATATCCTGAAAAATTTCCATAAGCAGGAAAGACATTTATCTTCATGTACAACATGTATTTCAAAGTGAAATGTTCATTTTTGTAAGCATCATACAACGTAACACCTGATTCCCGCCATATTTTCAAATCCCCGAGCAATGGGGCCAAATAAACATCAATATCATTACCCAGTTGTTTTGGTCATGATATAAGCATAGATAACATGATGTATTTTCATTTCATGCATTACCACGGTGGTAAGTTATAGTTTACTAACATAAATGGCCATGTACTATAACTGCTGCTTTGAAAACCAAAAGGATTCACCCCATCTGTAGATAACGCCAGACGAAGGTTTCTTGGATCGTTCCCAAATTCAGGATACTCGTGATCAATTATCTTCCACTGAGGAGGGTCTATCGGGTGACATAGGTTCCCATATTTAATTCTTGTATCTTCATGCCATGTCAATTATCCGGTAGTCTCTACACTTCCATATAGGCGTCTAAACCGAAGAATGATTGGAAAGTACCAAACAACTTTCGTAGGACCAGAATCATCATTCTTGTATCGGGAAACACCACACTTTGGGCATTCTTTATGTGATTTGTGGTCCTTGCGAAACAATATACATCCATTCGGGAAATCATGTATTCTTTCATAGATCATACCCATCGATCGTAGCATTTGTTTGGCATCATATGTTTGGCTTGAAAGTTCATTATCTTCTTGAAGCATGTCACTCTGGAGAGCAAGTAGTTCCATAAAACTGGTGTCACTCCACCCATTGTCTGCATTCAAATTATACAGCTTCAATACGGCTGACAATGCTTTATATTCAGTGCAACCAGCATACAATGGTGTTTTTTGCACAACTCTATAACATCTCAAACAATTTTGGGAAATCACGAAGTTCATCTTCAACTTCCCTTGTCATTTCCTCAACACGATATTCATCATCATTCACATCTAAAATCACACCCTCCATACGATCATCTTCACTATCCACACGTCTAAGCATATCAGATGATCTATAAAGTTTCATGTTCTCTGAGTCACTACCTACATTCATTTTTCCCCATTTTTATTCTAACATGTATAAATTCAATCTATTCCGTGACAGATCATGTGTTCTTCCAACTGCTCTGGACAAATTTGTCTTGAATAACAACAGCGCAAACATATAAAAAGGATTTGAGAAGGGTCACATGCATGATCTTCTGCAAACATGACAAACTCTTTCACACCATCTTCATACACTATTGTTAATCGATTGGCATTCATCCATTCTTTATTTATTTTCATCATCTTTTTGCGTTTGATCTCGAACTTGCCTAATATTATGTTTTAATTAATCAGGTAGCATTGTTTGGGTTTTATAAAAAACAAATCGTGGTACAAATGCCTTTAAACACATGTGAAATCCATATACATGGTGTGTCGAGTAGGGTGAACATCGTGTATGTGTAAAATACCATATTTAATCTGACATATATCAAATTTATTCCAATTTATTCTTACAAAGACTGAATGATGTCTTTGAAAATACATGGCACTTAGAAAAACATAAGCTAAAGGCGTGTACTTTAGAAACATATTGAGTCACCTCACCAGTTATGCATCATATTTTTGTGGAATACACGTTGTGTCATCCTTACATGACCAATAGGGGTGTATAGTTAATACACATCATGTCTCTATGGTATCTATACATGGTTTGAGTGAAGTAAAACACATGTCATATGGTTCTACCATTATTTCATGTCATGTACATGGTTTCATGCTGAAGTATATGTCTTGGAGATACATTGTGTGTGACCTAGGTTCACATGACATGTAATGTTTAAAAAGAATCTTATTCCAAGTTTGAGTCGGAAGATTAGTCATGTGGTGTAAATTTTGGAGATAAATGTTTTGTGGTATTAAAATATATATAAAATCCATGTATGATGAGGCATGTACCATGTATTTTAAAGTGTCTCGTAGAGTCCTATAGAAGTGGTTTTCTAGGATTCAGTGAATTGAACTAGTAACAAAGTGGTGGTTCCATTATAATGGGTAATGTTTGGATTGATATTTAATGGTGGAGGAAATACAACACGGAAAACAAATGGTATATCAACCATGACAACAACCGCAACACCATACAAAAACACAATCTTGGTCACAATTGCAACACCATACAAACCAAACAATCAAAATTTTAGATTATACAATGCATCCCTTATTCAATTTTGTTTGTTAATTCAGTGGTTATCACAAAATTTTTATCATCCTGGGGTGTTCATTCATAAGTCATGTATATGTAAATTACCAATTTATATATTCTAATGTTCAACAAGAACCAACCAACTTTCAATTAATTTAGTCTGAAAACAATGACCACCAACAGCCATGATTTTCAGCGGGGCGTTTAACCCATACATTTCACAATATAACCATCCATATCAAACCGAAATAACATGCCAACAGGAGGAAACCAATGAGTAATATGATAAAACTCACCGTGAAGGTGTCGTTTAGCACACGGTAGAGGAGCGTTCATTGTAGAGGAGATGTGCACAGTAGAGGATATTTCCAACTGAAAAGAAAACATAAAATAGGGAAAACCCATGAGAATAAAATAATTTAAAACCGAGTACACCATTTAACACATCCCACAAACCCCAAAAGACAATGCATGAAAATTAATTTAAATTTATTGATAAAAATCAATATCTTATCACTATTTTTTATCCAAACCATAGGTGAAAACAAATCCAAATAGGAATCAGAAGGATCACATACCTCATGAAAAGAAATCCAACCATAATAGTGATCAAGCATAAAACAATGCAAACTAGATGGGAGGGAGTGACCCAAAATATCATCGGGATAAAGATCTATCAAAGAGGATAATTTTTTACCATATATGAAGCTTCAAGAACTCTATGGATCCCAAAAAACCTTTTCTATTCCATTGAAACTACATGTAATACATTTACACGTCATGTAATCCTATTGACTAAAAACAAGTCACTTTTTATTTATAACATTATATAATTTATTTAAATGATGTAACCATTACACAGTTTGTAAAACTGTCACATTGTGCATCCAATTAATGAGTCATTTTTGGAGGTCATTACATGTCATGTACTCCATTTACACATCAGGTAATTTCTCAGAATATAGTAAAAAGTGTTGTTTTGTTTCTAAAAATTCCTTAAAGATCACTAAATTTACCAATACTTGTGTCCTCCAAATCCTTTTTCAGCATTCCTCAAACAAAAAAAAATCCAAAAAATGTTAAAACGTACCTCACATAAAATGTAATGAGACCAACCAAGAAGACTTAAAACCACATAGGAATAGAATTTCAAATTTCCCTCGATTTTCTCGACCCATAACATTGTTGGTCAGGACAACCTCCCCCATAATGATTATCTTACATGAAAATCCTTGGAGGTTAAACAATATCCATGATATCACCTTAGATACCATCAAATAAAATGCCACCTTGAATATCAAACAACCAGTCTCAAAGTTCCCCCAACACATCCAATATGATGTTCATTCATCCAGGACTGTTTTTATTCTTCCCATCATGGGAATATTATTATCATCACCCCATAGAAGAAATAATAAACCCCCACAACCCATGATCTATATAAAACTGAATGTAATGATTAGACATTATTGAATTAGTATGAAAATAGTTTCCAATCCCAATTCCCAGATCAAGATGAATGACATCCCACATGTTCAATATTCCACTTATATTAAGGATAATAGTCTCCAATGACCAATGGTGAACTCCTCCCTATATGGATTCATAGACATTTATCCTCAACTACCCACCACCACTATCGTTTTCAATGAAGAGTGAATCCCCAAGAACCTTTCATTGGTCCTCATGAAACCTGAATGAAATACTGGGATCAGACTCACATGAGTCAGACAACAAAAAAATAGGCTAAACACACAATCAACTGACTATTCCCCTATAGCATGTTAGTACCAACCTGCTGGCCCACTTTCACTTCACATCTTCAGAATTAATGCATATTCCTCATACCGAGATAAGACACACGACTACACACCACCTAGGCATTGATCTAGAATCATGCATTACAAACCATACTTTCATCATGTTTCCTGAATTGAAACCAAAAATATAAGAACCAACATAGAAAACCATCTATGAACACCCACATTGTCGGCGGCGGCAGAGGTGGAGGCAGTGGTGGCGGCAGAGGCGGTGGTGGTCGCGGCAGTGGGGGTGGAGGCGGCAGAGGCAGCACCGGTCGCAGCAGCGGGAGCGGGGGCGAAGGCGGCGGCTGCAGCGTAGGAGGAGGAGAATGAGGAGGAGGAAGGATGAGGAGGAGGAGGTCAAGGAGGATGAGGATGAGGAGGAGGATGTTGCGGCGGTGAGGGGCATGGTTCAGCTTCCGCGAAATCTTGACCGCGTGCGAGTGAGGATGGCCTGTTAGGGTTATTAAATAAAAACCAATGGAACCATTATCAGTGCTCGTTAAAAGCCTGGATAAAGGTATGTTTTATCAGTGCTAAAATAAAAGTGCTGATAAAACATTCATTTATCAGTGCTTTTTTAGTGCTAATAAATGTAACATTTATCAGTGCTTTTAGATAGCGCTGATAAAGGTATACCCCTTTTTCAGTGCTTATTGTTTAGCGCTGATAAAGGGCAGTGCTTCCATTTCCCTGTTTGGTGGTAGTGCATCTCAATCATCTTCACAGCTCAAGTAGGTGTGAACACTTAAATCAACACCACCTCAGGGGAACCCATTACTATAAATCATGCTGTAGTTGGTTTTGTTAATGTTTTTATCATCCATTCATTTCTATGATGTTATATTCCTAGAGTTCTTATCCCAATTAAAAAACTATATAGTTTCACATGCTCATCAATAAAAAATTCGATAAATACTTGGGAAAATAATTTATTTCAAATGATGTCAAAAATGAGAATTCAAATATCATAATTTCAACATTCCATTTAATTTCATAACCAAATCCGGATTTTTATCGAATTCATGTCCTTCTCAATTATAATTAAATTTTATCCAATTTTCACAAGAGTCATCAATTATTCATTTCATCAAATTAGGTATAATTTCATACCATCATTTTCTCAAAATCATCCAAAAATATCAATTCCATTGAAAATAGGGGGTTTCAAAATTTTCATTCCCTTTTAAACCAAACTACCAAAAATTATAAAATATAGGTTTAAAATCATTTAAATTATCATTTCAAATTAATCGATCCATACAGGATTTCAATTTTTGGGTAAATTTTTATTGAACAACCTACCATGAATCACATGTTTAAACCAACACAACACTTATAATGGGATCCACCAATAAAAAAAAAGGCATGAAGATCAAGTAATAAAACCAGGAATCAAGATCCATCCCAAAGGATACAATATCCATCAACAATAGAGGATTTTTTACTCACTACGGTGGAGAGAAAATTTTGTCAGATAAAAAAATATGGGAGGAGATTCGCTAACTAAAAGGATATCTAACAAGATCGATGGCATATAGATTTCAAAATATAAATGGTTAAAGGAGTTTATTTCACGTATTTTCATCCATCAAGGATCATGGAATCATATTAGTGTAAAATGGGGGTGATTATAGGTTAAAATGGGGGAGGTTTTAATTTTTAAAGAAAATTTTAAGTTATTAAAATCTCATGAAATTGGTTTTTAGGGGTTCATTGTTAAAAAATTGTTTTCCCTAACCAGGTTCCCATTCTATTTTGGGTAAACTTCTTCCATTTGGAGGAAAAATTATGTATAAATACAAAAACCAATCATGCATCCCCAACTATTTTGTGGTGCATGGTTTTCAATAGGGGAACATGATTTAGTCAAACCATGTGCCAACCGTGCAATACACAAAATCATTCCCAAATATTCAAAAAATTTCCCAAAACACCATGACCCCAGACCCAAACAATGAATATCAAAAAAAGATTAAAATTACTAGAAATAAGTTATTGTTATGTTACAACCTCCCACTATAAAATCATTCTTTTACTAGAATTAATTTCAAGAAAGATCTATATAAAAGAGATGTAAAAACTACTCTATAATTAGTGCCTCATGCACCCATATCTCATGTGAATTAGAATCATGCTACCATAGAAAAAAATCAAATGTTATCATCTTCAACAAGAGTCATTTCTCTCAAAATAAATAATCCTGATGGGATGCTTAGTCAGTGATAATTTAGGATTGGTATCGAGATCTACCTAGGAAAATACATGATAATAGTTAGAAAGGTACTTCTAAATTTGTGACACATAAAACATGTTGTGGATTGATGTCAAAAATTATGTATGTTCCAAACAGTTATCCATTTTCCCCACCTTCCAAAAAGTCTCAAATGGGTTCACAAACCTCAAGGAAAGCTTTTCCTATTTTCCAAGAAGTCGGTGACTCAACTGATGAATAACTCTCAAGAACACCTTTTCACCAACTAGAAAACTCCAAAGGTCATTAAATAAGATCATCATTAAATAATATCCATCTCTGTTCCATTACCATTTTCTGATAAATCAAGATAATCATTATCATAGAATATTGGACCAAACTGATTACAACTAAGGAAGTTTCATGAATATATGTCCAATGTAATGATGTTTTTTAGTTCCATCCATACAAGGTCCCAAAAGTATCCAAACTAATAGTGGAATCTAAACTTTTGTTATAGGAAACCCCGACCAGCCCTAAATAGTCATTCCATATTCATCCAAAGTTAAAGACTCTAGCACACAAAATTTACTCAATGATCTATATAGATCATTCAATATGGACCACTATCATTAAATAATATCCCACTCTCAAACATTCATGGGATCTCATTGCCTCAAAAACTCTACTCTAAATTAATGAAGTGAAATGGGGGGGGGTCCTACTAGAGGCTATAATAGATATAACTACATGAAATTTGAAATTCTAATTCACATAGATAATTCACAAGACCTCCACATTGGTTGAATATCAATTGGATATATAGTAACCAATTTTTCCAACCATCAATAAATAATGATATCACATTATTCATACGAGGATTATGTGGAAACAAAAATTTGAAATCATTATAAATATCATCGCACTTCAAAATATTCCCTATAAGTGGATGAATCAAACCTGAAGTTATATAGTTCTTATAATTGACATGTTGTAATGTACAACAATTTGAAATCAAATTTGAAATTTATCCACTCATATCCAGCCAAAAAAATCATCATCGCATGTCATAAATCATCTTTTTGGTTCCTGTGTACACCACCCAATATAAATTAATGCAATACCCCATCACATCCTTTCTCCTAGGTAAATACACATCATACCAATTCTGAAATATGGGTCACCCGTAGAAGAGAATGACCACTCACCAACATTGTCCCCATCATAAAGAGATTCCCTAATTCCATTGAATTCAACATCATGATACTTATCCAGAGGAATAATCAAAGGAAGATGGTATTCAAATAATTTTTTCTTTCAAAACAACCTCTATCATATGCTCCCATACCCCTAGATGAAACTAAAGAACGAAATATATTTGGTTACACTCTTCTGGTTAGTATTCCATGGCCTTGGATATAAGTTTCTTGACCAATGAAACAACAATGACATTACCCTTACCTTCGGTGTAAGAAATATTAAAATCAAAGGATTGTATGTACTCTACCAAAAATGTTTTTAATAAGTTCAAATATTTTTGTGAGAATATATATCTAATGATTTTGTGGTCAGAATAAATGGCAAACCATTATCTGAAAGGAAATTTTTTCCAAATCATGATATCTTGCGACGCAACTACAAGTTAAAGATCATTGTTCATATATTTATTCTCATTTGGACTATGATTTTAAGAACCATATTCTACTACATTATGACCTTTCATATTAAAAAATCCATAACCCATACGTGATGTGTCACAGAATACCACATAACACTATCTAGCTTATGGAACAGTCAAAACAATTGAAAAATTATAAAGACACATTAGTTAAAAAGAGTATTTTTGGTATTCCACATCCATTAAGAATTCCCCTCCCTTCAAATTGATATAACTCATCGGAGAATAAAAATACTTGAAATCATGGACAAACCTATGGTAGTACCACAACAAAGCCTAGAAGATCAATGTCTCAAAATAAATTTTTAGTTGCTCTCATATCAAAACAATCATAACCTTATCAATATAAAATTAAATTCCATGTTGCAAGACCATCTGTCCCAAAAAAACTCATCTCAAATCCATAAATTTCACATTGAATGTTTTATGTAATGTTAGTGATTTCTCAATATTTACATAACTACTCTAAAATAACACACATGATCTACCTTGGACATATTGTAAAACAATATTTTGACCAAAAAGACTACCTAGAATGAAAATAGGTAATCATGAAATATCATATTAAAAAATTCATTAAAACCAATTGAATAACTGTTATTTCCAAATAAAATAACAAGATACTCATAATGGCAAATCCTTTTTCAAAAGGTGGTCTTCTGAATTTAAAATTATATAGTTCTCAATTGGTGATGACCATATCAAATACCAATCTTTGAGAACCACTTTTCCTCTTTAAATTGATCAAATAATTCATCTATCTGTCGTAATAGATTTATGATTTTTACTGTAAATAGATTTAGTTTCCCATAATCAATATAAAGGAAATGTTACACATCATAATTTCTTACAATGAGAACATGCACTACCAATGTTGAAACACTCATATGTATAAATACTTTCTATATAATATCATCCGAAAAAGTGTTTAATTATTTCAATTCAACTGGTTCTATGTGGGAAGATGTAATTAATACTAACTGAATACTAGGTACTAAATAAATGGAGATCTCCACCTATATAATAAGTGGGGAAAAATAGAAATCGGGAAACATTTCAAGAGACATGATGAAAACTAGAGGTAGATCATCTATTAAATATTAACTCTCTACGTAAAAAATAAAATTCTAATATCAACATTCTTGACTAAAAAAAGGATTATCTCTTCTCGATAAAAGGTCTCATTCTCTATAAAAAATGTGGCATGGCCCACTAGGTGCATTGATGTAGATTCCAGAAATATAATAGTCAATATATTCCTTATAATAAATATTCCAATCCATACCAACAATTAAATCAATAGTTTTCATGTAGAGAATAATAAAATTATAGGTTTGCCCAGTCATTGATAAAATGAAAATAGAAGAAGGTAAATGAATACCCTGCTCTCTTTCGCTATGTGGGGCATAGTAATATCAAACACATAATAAAATTTATCCAAAAATAGATTCAATGGGTTTAAAATACCAGATAATGTAAACAAGATAGTTTCTCCAGTATCAAATAAATAATCCACTAAATATGAAGGTATAGTGGTGATACCTATCATAGTCACTGGACCAACACCTATTTCATCTAGAGACTCATCCACTATATGTATAATGTAGATACCTAAGCTTGATATATATTGAAATTACATTACATTTGTGCAATACGTAATATATAACAAAAATAGATGCCCAAAGACCATATTAGATTAGCGTCTTTGGAAACTCTGAACATAATCTTCTAATAATATTGAAATATCTTAAACATCTTCCAAAAAGATCATATCCTTTTAGTTTTCCTACTTAAAACAATTCATTAAATCCTGGGGAAAAAATATAATGTGTGAGGTAAAGGATCAAAAAGGGTAAACATGGAGAACATAAAACAAACAATAAACATTTGAATGAAAAAACATGAACATAAATTTTAATCATCAAAATCATGGGAAATGACATTAATCTTGGCGGTACATAAGGCATGGATCATAAAGGAACATTAATCATGATGGAATAGAATTGGTATAAATAATGTAATTTTGGAAAACTAATAAGCACATAATATGTTTTCCATAGTACCCACGGTATTTCTACCAAGTCCATCATAGTGGACGAAGTCCTTTACTGAATCGAGTTCACTTGTCATTTGAGCCCTGTATTACTGAACCAGATTTACTTGTCATTCTATCCAGGTCTATCCAATGATATATAAATCTTTATACAATTAATTGGAGGGATATATAGGTCCTACCGATCTCATAATCAAATCATTCGTACATGTGCCACATAAACAAAAATCATTCATCTGAGCATAACCCAAGAAATGAAATGAGATTTATAAACATCATTTCGTCGTAAAATAATCTATATAAGATAAATGGACTTCATAAAAATTATTTCAATCATTAAAACAATGAATTCAATGTAATAATATTTATAGAAACATAACACTATGTCATCATAGATGGAAAATAATTTTGATAAAACACTTGAAATTAATTCTTGAGGAAAATATACTTTCCTCTTCAAAATGACCACTTTTCTCAAAAAGTCATGAAATTTTAAAACAAAATAATTTAGTTAAAAATAAACATAAAGTTGTTTAGAGGATTTTTAATAGAAATAATCCATTTATTAGACATAAAAATCTATTCATGACGTATATGTTAAAAAACATTATCCTCATACTTTTACTCGAAAAGTCAAAAAGTACCTCGAATGGTAAAAAAAGAAAGACTCCTTCCACACCATGTAGTAAAAGTCAAAAATGTGTAAAAATGAATTTAAACATACATTGAAGAATGTTAAATACTTTATTAAGACCTTTTTATAAAACATGGACATGGATGATGAATATATCGCTAGAATATACTTACATATAAACAATCTTGGGAAATAAATGAGATTGAAAAATTATCTCTTACATTAGGTCCAATTTCTTTTTTATGTGTAAGAAACTCTTATATAATGGGTTTTATCATATTATTAGCCTGTAAAAGAATCAAAATAATATTTATTATATAATATATGATTCACTTATGACATTATATTACCCATTCATTTGTCAATTCCTTGTTAAAGCAACATTTTGGGTATTAATCGGTTCAATTATCATTCATTTTTTGACTTGTTATTATTTATTTGATTACAGATATTGTTATTTAAACAAATAAAAAATGTAAAAAATGATTAATAAAAACACTATACACTCAGTATATAAATATATATATAATATAAAGATAAATAAAATGTAATAAACCGTTCATGGAGACGGTAGGATTTACGTAGGCATGAATGCAGTTTTCATTTCTTTATTGAATTGGATGGAAGTAAGTAAATGAAATATATATATATATATATACATAAAAATAATATAATTATTATGTCATATATTTGACATTTATTTATTATATATACATTACAATAATTCTTGAATGGTTAACATAGAGAATTAATCTTTTCACATTGTGAAGACAGTAAGTCGTACGTACACACGAGCGAGGATATCATTCCCATAATTGATGAATGGTATTAAAATGAATGTTTTATAATATTTTATAATTAGTGTAAGGTTAAAATAATCATATATATTAATTATTTCCACCATTATACACGTCCATGTAAGGTGGTGGTGAAAAAAATATTACACCGCGGCATGGAGACGGTAATCCATACTTACACATGCACAGTGATTTTGTTTTTCATTGGATGGAAATAAGGTGAAATACAGTTGATTAATATTTATAATAACATATAATTATATGGTTGATACTGTTTAATTACATTATAATGAAAAACACTAAATAATTGTAAGTATAAGAAGAAATAAATTTGAATGAATTGGTAGAAGAGATTACCTCTTCCTTGAAATGCCTCTTATAAATTTCTTCTTAGGGAAATAGAGTTGGACTTTTGAGAAGACCAGAACCACTATAATGTGAATTGGAAATTTTAGAAGAGAAATGGTATGTTTTTGGCCATGCATGAAGGCTCAAAATGAAATTAGGTGGAGAGGGATGGGGTTCCCTTTTATAAAAGAGGAGAGGGTAACTTTAGGATACTCTTAAATATATTAATGTATTATAAATTAAATATCAACTAAAAATCGTCCAAAACTTATTTAATTATAAGATAAGATGATTTAGGTTCTAATACCCATCATCCAATAATTTTTAGATAGGTTTGGAATATTTTTTTAACCTTATTTGTTTTGGTTTACCCTTATTTTACCCTTTACAATCCTACTGTGATATCATATTATTTACACATTGTGGGTAAAAGTAATTACCATATCATGTCAAACGAAATTAAAAAAAGTTATTTATGAAATATTTGGAATCATATTAACCAATTTTTTAATATTTTGTTTTTATTTATTTAATATCATTTAATAAAATATTTTATGTTTTAAGTTAAGAAATATGTCAATCTTGGATACTATTCATACATGACTTTGTTGAAAATTCATAACAACCTTACTACATCGAACCAAATGCATTTAATCAAAGAAAATATTTCAATATCATTGAGAAAAGTTGTTTATGACATAAAAATAACCATGTTGTATTTTTTTTATTTAAAAATTCATTTATTTAAATCTTTCATTAATGAGGTAATCAGTACATCAAAATTGGGTAAAAAATAAAAAATATTTATCTAATGTAAAAAAATTATAAATAAAATTTCATGATGTATTAATTTTTTTTAATATTTATAGTGAATATTTATATACATAGATATATGTTATATAACCTCATATTTAAATTTATTTGGTAAAAGATATATGTTTAGGTTATAAATATCTTTACTTTAAATTAATTCTTATAAAATGTCATTTTCACATCCAAGTGAATACATGGCATCCCAAAATAGACCAAAGGATTCCTACGGTCGGAAATATCTCATCAAATAGAATTAGTAAATGCATTAGGGTGATTTAATATTATTATAAAATTATTTTTTAACCCTTATTTACCAGATTTACCCTTTAAGCATGGTAAATAAAGTAATTACTGATGAAATTATTCATAATGTCCAAAAAAATATACCAATTTACACATTTTTAATCTTCTGTTACCAAATATGGTATCATGTTTTCTAAATTTTAGGCACATATTTTTCATTTATTAATTTAAAAATAATCCTGTTATTGAAAAACGAGTTTTTTTTAAACATTGCAAAAGATTGAAATGTTTTCACATAAGAATTCAATGTAAAATAAATGACACTAACATAAATTTTATTCAAATATAAATATATATTCTATTTAAAAATTAAAATCAATTAATAATATTTTTTAAACATATAAATTATTTTGATAAAAAAAGCTATTTTAAATTAAAATTTCATGTATTTTCAATATTCATCAAAATATAACTGTTATCTGGAAAATATAAAAAAAATTCAAAAGTAAATTTTTATATCCAGATTCCTAATCAAAATTTTATCTTATCAAATATTACTTATAAAAGTGTCAAAAAAATAGATTTAATATGGGTGCGCCATCAAAAAGCAATAAAACTGCATTTTTTTAAAATAATTATTTTATCCGAAAAATTGATATAGTTCTCATATCATGAGTAAGATGAATGGTAATGTTATATAAAATTAAAATTGTGTTTAATACTATTCATAACAGATATTTTATATAATATTTTAATAATATAACATTGTTTAGTGAAGCTCTTTATTGTGTACCATGCAATCTATCGAGGAAGGTCCCTATTATGTGTAAAGCAAGACATGTTTGTGTCATGGGTAGTGCACGATTCTTTTGGTGTTAAAAATAAAATAATACAAACATAGTTCATTTATAAATTTAGCAAAATATATACTTATTTTTCTGTTAAATTGATTATATCAAAAGAACATGAAATTGTGTGCCACAAAAGGCTAGTATAGTGTTGCTTATACTACAAGCCAAAACGAAGGTGCGTATAGAGCAAGCTAATCATGATGAAGTGTACAACACAAGACATAAAATAAATTAAAAATAATATATCTCATAAAATCATTGGGTGTAACATTCTACTCCCTTTAAATGAATTTCTCCCTCTTAATTGTTTGGGGTTACAAATGGTTTTCTACTTAATTGATTCTATCATGGAAACCCTCATCGTAAAAAGTAATACTGAATGTTCATTTTAAAAAAGAATGTTTGAAACATAACAGTTACCCAAATTAACTCATCACTAGGTTTCCACATAGTATAACATAGGTGCGAAGTGAAAATAATGAAATGGAAGAGAAATCTAACCAATAATTTCTAGGGGATATTGATGGAGAATAAGGTTATGAGAATGTTAAATACCATAATGCCATAAATTTGTGATGATTTATGAGATCATAATATTAATAGGATAATAATGTTTGGGATTTTTTTGGTTTTCCAGATCAGTTACATAACGTTGATAAATTTTTCATTAGAATTAATACATTCTTCATACCAGGGAAAAATTCTACTTCAACTTGTATTTAAGGAAATGAAGTCGAAATTTCCATTATTTAAATTTTATCAGATAATGTGATATAATGATAGGTCATTCCATCTATCTCTATCAAAAAAATGAAATCAAAAGTTATTAAATATGCATAAGTCTATATATGGTGAGATTAATCATATATGGTTTTAAAAATGGACGTATACTAAATCTATCATACTAATTAACAAAATAAAACTAATTTCCACTAACCAGGGACATCTTATAGGACAATTGTAGGTTGTAAAGGCATGTTTCTCTTTGGTTGTGGGTTTGATTCCCGCAGCCTTGTCTGATGTGATGGGTTTCCACCCATCCCATGGGTTGTCCTTTTTTCTGAAACTATATTGTTATAACATTCCAGAAATAATATAAAAAAATTATGGAATTAAAAAATACAATATGATGTCCAACATAATCCATTACAACATTTAGACTTATCTAAAATACTTTGGTCCAATATCACTGTAAAAAAAACAATTAGCAAAACGTTTATATAACAAGCATGAGAATATAATCATTTATCCCCTATATATCGTAAGATATATATCTTGTTAGTTACATTCCAAACATTTGAATGACATCATCATGCATTCTATTTATTCATGGTAATTACCATATATCCTTATTCAAAGCATGCATGTTTCCTTATTCCAAATCATTTTGGATATATTATTTAAGTCATCAAAAGTTGTATACTTCATTCGTGACAACATAACCCTCATTTCGACAAATACTTGACCAGTTCCAAGGTAACTAATATTTTCTACCATATCTTTATACATATATAATAATCTGAACATTAGGGTCATATTAAGGGTTATTTGTTCTTTAATCGTGTGTTTTTTAGAAATATCACCTTTTCATTAAATCACTTTTCCTATCCATTATAACTATTCAACTTATTTTTTAAAATAGTACGTGAAAAACATTAACTGATAACTCTTTTTTAATTCACCATTCATCATCCATGGATTCTAGTATATAAATATTTCAATCCTTCTATATTAATGGAAAACATGATATTAGTCTTTCCTTGTCTTAGTAGTAGATCTCTGTGTCTGGGCATTGAGTTGGGTAATGCCCATGTTTTTCACAAATAAGACACTAAACTTCATAATAATTTGTAACTCTATGACCCTTTTTCCCATAGATATAAAATATTCCCCTCCATTTGAGGTTTTCCTCAAGGATCTTATTCCTTTGTTCTAGGTTTGTAGGAATCATAATCTTATTACCTCTACGTTCCTCACCATGGGAACATACAAGAAAGTCCATCTTCCTCTTATTTGATGACATAGGAATACCAATAAAGTTCACCTTTTTAATCATATGCTCTGATAACTGATTAGGAATCATCACAATATCATACACTCTAGTCATTACAAAATTTATTTTCTCATAGTCACCAATTTTTTCATCAAATTCAATGTTTTCCCGATTTCTTCTAGATCCCACTACTGACTAAAACACAAATAGAATAATGTGAGTGGAAAAAGTTATTCTAAGACAGAAAAACAATAAAGGGGGATTACTTTAAATATCAAAAATCTTAGGTTTAGTCCTATTTTTTTTTACCATATTTCTCAGACTATAAAAATAGTTATACTTAACCTTTGTTTCATCCCTAGGCATACTTTAGAAATATCTCTAAGGATATCACAAAAGAATTTACATCCTAGTTTTCAATGGTTGACAAAAATCTCACTCTAATAGCAACTATAGAGGCACAAGGTTGAAGTACATAGATATTACATTACATTTGAGTCATACATAATATATGACAAAAAATATTCCCAACCACCGTATTAGTAATGTGTATTTGGAAACTCGGAACATAATATTCTTATCATGGTGAAAGATCAACAACATATCCCATAAAGATCTTCCCCTATTGTTTCTCCTACGTAAAATCTTTATTTATATCCTGGGGAAAATAAAAAATAGAATGGTTGAGCTCAAATGCTCAGTAAGGCTAATAATGGAAAACATAGATCAAACCATATACATCTAAACGTAAAAACATGAACATAAATTTTAAACATCAAAATCATGAGAAATGGCCTAAATATTGGTAGTACATAAGTCATGGATTATAAAGGAACATTAAATATGATAGAATAGATTTTGAATAATAAGTAATTGTGAAAAAATAATATGAACATAATACTATATCCATAGTATCCAAGGCATTACTTCCAAGATCATCATAGTGGATGAAGCCCATTATTGAACCGAGTTTACTTGTCTTTCCGGTCCTGTATTAATAATCCAGATTTACATTCTGTTCCATCCATGTCTATTTCATGAGATATAAATCTTTACCCAATACATTGTATGGAGATATAGGTCCCACCAATCTCATAATAAAATCATTCTTACATATTCCACAAAAGATAAATCTTTCATCATAGCATAACCCTTGAAATAAAATGGGATTTTTAACCATCATTTAATCCTAACATAATCCATATAAAATAAATTTAAATCATAATAACTAATTCCCTCATAAACACAATCAAATAAAATTAATAATAAGGATATAAACATAACCCTACGTCATCGTAGATGGAAAATCATTTTGATAAAACACATGAAATTAATTCTTGAGAAAAATATCTTTTCTTCCTCAAAAATGAATTCATTTCATTAAATGTTCAGAAATTTTAAATAAAGAAAACATAATTAATAATTAACATGAAATTTTTTAGGGGAGGATTCATGACAGTAAGGCATTAACAAGACATAAAAATATGTTCATGTCTTATAAGTTAAAAAAACATTCTCCTCGTTCATTTAATGGAAAAGTCAAAAAGTTCCTTGTATGGTAAAAAAAGATTAATTCCTTCCATAAAATGTAGTAAAAGTCAAAAGGGGTAAAAATGACTATAATCATAAATAGAATAATGGTATAATGTTTATGAAAACATTTTTATAAAATATGGACATTTATGATGAATATATATCATAAAATACTTATGTAAAAAAATCTCAAAGAAAAATAAGATTAAAATTTTTTTCCCTTACCTTATGTTTGATTTCTTCCATATGTGTCCAAAAATCGTGTAAAATTGGTTTAGACATATTATTAACTTGTAATGGAACCATAATAATATTTATGATAACATTTATGATTAACTTATGACTTTATATTAACTGTTCATTAGTCAATTCCATGTTAAAGCAACGTTTTCTGTAAAAATCATTTCATTAATCGTTTGTGCCTGGGCTTGTTATTATTCATTTGTTTACATATATTTCGATTTACATACGTACTGAATTTAAAAATTGATTTATAAATATCCTATATATTCATCATATATATATATATATATATAATATAGATAAAAGAAATTGAATACACCGTTATTGGAGACGATACGTCGTACCTTTGCATGGATGTTGTTTTCATTCCATTATGGAATTGGATGGAAGTATGTAAATGAAATATATATATATATAAATATAGTAGAATTATTATGTCATATATTTTTTGATAATTAATTATATATACATTATAGTCATTCTTGAATGGTTAACATGGAGAATGAATCTCATCGCATCATGGAGACAGTAAACTGTATGCACGCACAAGTGATGATATTGTTCCCATAATTGTTGAATAGTATTGAAGTGTATAGTGTCTAATATATGAGAATTAGTATAATGATATAATTATTTTATTCAGTTATTATTTCCACCATTACACCCATCCTTGTATGGTGGTGGTGAAAAACATATTACACCCAGGCGGGGAGATGGTAATCCGTACGTACGCATGCACAGTGATTTCATTTTGTGTTGGATGGATGGAAGGAGAAATAGTGTTGTTTCGTATTTATAATAAAATATTATTATTTTATTTATACTGATGTTATTAATTTATAATTAAAAAATGAATGAAGAGTATGTAGAAGAAGAAATAAATTTGATAGAATCGGTAGAATAGATTACATCTTCCATGATGTGACTCTATTAAATTTACACTTAGTGAAGTAGAGTTAGTATTTTGAGAAGATAATAACCTCAATAATGTAACTAGTTAAGTTTATAAGAGAAATTTGCAGGGTTTTATGAGCATGAAGGCTCAAAATGGAGTGAAGAGGAGATGTATGAGGTGCCCTTTTATCAGAGAAGAGAGGGGAACTTTTAATAAAGCTTCAAAATATTAATTTATTATAAATTAAATTTGGACAATAAATCATAAAAAACAAAATTAATTAGAATAAAATATGATTTTAGTTCGAATAACCATAATCAAATAATTGTTTCCCATTTTTGAATATTTTTTATCCTTATATTTTTTGTTTTACCCTTCTTTTTCCCTTTTTAATCTTACTGTGATATCAGGTTATTTACACATTGTTGGTTAATGAAATTACCATATCATGTCAAAGGACCCAGAAAACGTTATTTATGAAATATTTGGACTTATATTAACCATTTGGCTGAATCATAGTTTTTAGGAATTTAATATCATTTTATAAACTATTTTCTGTTTTAATTAGGAATTTTGTCCATTTTGAATAATATTCACACATGACATTTCAAAATTTCATAAAAACATTCTTACATTAAAAAAGGAATTAAATCAAATATTATATTTCATTAGCATCCAAAAAATTCGTGGATGACATAAAAATAACCAAATTATATTTTTTTATTTTGTATAAACTCATTTACTTGAGTCTTTTGTTAATGAGGTAATCACTACATCCTAATTGTGTCTGAAATAAATATATTTATCTAATTTCTAGAAATTATAAATAAAATACCACGACTTATGAAATTTTTTTCTCTTTATAATGAATATTTTTATATATAGATATATGTTTCATACCCCCATATTAAAATCTATTTAGTAAAAGATATATGTTTAGGTTATAATTATTTTTACATTGAATTAATTCTTATAAATTATCATTTTCATATCCAAGTGAATCCAGGGGATCCCAAAATCAACCGAAGGATTATCATTGTCTGAAATATCTAATCCAATAGGATTATGAAATGTGTTAGGGTAATTTAATATCATTATAATGTAATTTTTTTACCCTTATTTACCATATTTACCCTTTATCAATGGTAAATAAAATAGTTACTGATGTTTCTATTCACAGTGTCCAAAAATATAATGTTCCTATTGAAACAATTTGATTATTATGATTCATAAATGTGTATCAATTTTTCCAAATTAAAAACATATAAGTTGGACTATGTTATTTAAAATTAATCCCATTATCAAAAAAAATGTTTTTTAAAAAATTATAAAAGATTGAAATGTTTTTACATATGAATTCAATGTAAAATTAATGAAAATCACTTAAATTTTTTTAAAATACAAAAATATATTCTACATATATTTTAATAAAATTCAATAATATATTTTAACCATATAAACTATGATGATGAATAAATATTATTTTAATTAAAATTTATCGTATTTTCAATATTCACCAAAATATGAAAGTTATCAGTAAAATATAAAAAAATTAACCAGAGTAAATCATTATGTCCCTCTTCCTATTAATAAGTTTATATAGTAAAATATAACTTATAAAAGTTTCAAAAATAAATTTAAATTGGGTGTTCCATTAAAAGGTGGTAAAACTGTATTTTTTTTTTGAAAAAAAATTCTTTTGTCCAAAAATTGAATTTTTTCTCATATCATGTGTCAGACAAATTATAACGTTATATAAAATTCAAAATGTTGTTAATATTATTAATAACATATAGTTTATATAACATTTTAATGTATATTTTTCTAGTTAAACTTGGTATTGTATACCATACAAGCTATCAAGAAAAATCGATTTTGCGTGTAACGCAAGCCATATAAGTGTTTCATGTAGTGAAATATCCCTTCGGTGTTGATTATAACATAATCCAAACCAAGTTAATTTATAAATTTAAAAAAATATATATTCACTGTAGTGTGAAATAATGTTTATCAAAATAACATGACATTGTGTGCAACACAAGCCCAGAATAGTGTTGCATATACAACAAGCCATTACGGTGTTACAAATAGCGCATGTTAATCTTGGTGTAGTGTACAACACAATATATCAATGAAATTAAAAATAATCAATCTTTTAAAATCATGGGGTGTTACAAATAAGCTTCATTATAGATGAATGTGGCTAGAAACCCTGTATTATTGAATCATCCAATTTCATCATAGATCTTTTTGGTGCAGATAAGCCTATACTACTATGCATATTTGAAAAGATATGTAAGTACTTATAATAGTGACTTGATCATCTGCATGAATAGTAGATCTTGGGTGCCATTATGAAAACTCATTTCAATTTCCCAACCATTCCACATAAGAAGCAAATCAAAGAGACTCTTATTGGAAATAGAGGTGTTCTATATGATTCTTGTTGAAAATATCGATTATGAGAATCATCATGATTTATCATTACATTAAAGGAACTCAAATAACTTCTCCTTAGAGAAAAATAAACTCCCATAAACCCTAAATTTCCAACAAGTTAAAGCATAGCTATCAGCACCCTATAAAACATGTATGTATACTAATTGATCAACATCAGGAAAAACTAGGATTAAATATCATCATGAATACCCATATGAAACCTTCTTGTCATTAGGTTTTAATTCATCTTCAATTTAGGAGTAAAATAAACAAGCTCATAAAAATGGATATCGTACTATGTCATAAAAATTAATGCTTGTTAGAGGATAATAAAATCCCTAAATTTTACTGAGAACAACAACTTTAGATAGATCTATTCATCAAAAATAAATCTAATGTATTTCCAATCTAATACAACATACCACTTCTCCATTACTATAAAACACCATATTTTCTACAAAGTCTTTGATGTTTTAAGGTAGCATTTTTCACATTAATTGAATTAAGTGTTTCTAAGAACTAAAAAGGTATCTATATCTTATTGAACTGATAGTATTTCCCTTGAGGATCATTAGATCTATATAATACTAGTGGATTCTTCTATTAAAATCTTATCCCAGATATCTCAATCATCAATATGACTTTCTTCAACAAGAGTTTGAAAGGGAATTGGTCTAGGTAATGGTTCTAAATCATGGATATTGCAAACCACTATCTGAACATGATTTCGGTCTAATGGGATAATTCTCATCATTTGGTACAATAGTAGATTCCTCCTGTGGCATTTTTAAATTCATTATTGGAATCATAGTTCTAAAAAACATCAAAATAAAACACTAAAAAATTAGTAAGGATACTCATATCAACGTATCAAACAGGGGAAAAGGTAAATATATTTCTTTAATATAATTCAACATTATAATTTTCAAGATAATCATAGAAGATATAGGTAAAATACTATAATCGGATCAAAAAATTCATCAAGGACACTTATCCTAAATTCCTAGTTTAACATAAGGATTATTAAGATGAGATATGGTCATTAACTCAGTCATAACTACTTCTGAAGTCCCATAAATCCTATCTATGGTCTACTAGGACAATAAAAACTATATAAATACTTTACAGAAATATTTGTAAACAGTGCCTTTAAAACCAATTTTTCGGGAATTCACCCAAATAACCAGGTGTGGTACTACCGAAATCGGATATGACATCGCCCGAAGGGTGTTCTTGATCTCCATGGGTTAGGAACTATCAATTAGAATCCTCAAAAAATTAAGAGGGAATATTTTAGTCACAACCATGATAAAACAATGGAAGATAAATTATACAAGTTGGTATGTCAATAATTCTAATGGAGGTAATGTTCATACAATCGATTGTTGAAATAAAACTCAAAAATTGTGCATCATAGAAGACATAGTAACTCTCAAAAATAAATTTAATTAATCCCATGTAATGGGTGGATCACATCTCCATAGATCACCTACATCACTATAGGTCCCATAGATTGGGAACATATGCCACTAACTAGTACAAAATTCTCTTTTCCTTGACCTAGAAATGGATACTCTCTAAACCCATATAGGAAAAAGTTGAGTGGGAGGTAAAAAATCTAGTAAGGTCATATGACTATTCCATAATCAATTCCATAATAATTAATCACATTATAATATTAATTTAAATAAAAAATTTCATTCCATGGAATTTACATTTTTTTAGAAAAACATGATTTCATAATCAAAATTTAACACATATATATTAATTTAGGATAAAATGAAACATTAATATAGAAATATTATACAAATAATTTTTCATGAATAAAATCAGTCAATAAAAAAATTATATAATTATCAAATAAATTTTATCATAGAACCATGTACTGACTAATGTGGAATGTCATAATCTAGTAATAAGATACTCACACATCTCAATAATCATCATGACTAAAGTATGCATGCAAAATCAAATCAATATCCTCTAAAGGGATTCAAATAATTGAAATCATACATAAATATATTATTTAGTTTTTCTGTCATTAATAAATTTAAATGGACTTAGATTCCAAGAGGGATTGTCCCAATTACCACTAACTACCTAGGCTCAAATATTATTTAATAAAACATTACATCAATATTTAAAAAAATAATTCATTTCAAATCATTTCATTAATCATAGTTCAATTGCCCAAATTTTTGTATTCAACATTGCTTTTTCATTTCAATAGAAATTATTGGGTATTTATTAGATTCATTCCGATTTTATTATTTTTTAAATTTAAACAAATATTCTCAAGAATCACCAATCTATAATTTCATAAAATCATGTTTCAAATCAATAAATCATTATATCAAAATAATTAAACATGTTCAATTACATTGAAATTGGAGGTGGAGTGAAATTTTCCAAACCCTTTTAAATCAACCACCAAATCATCTCAAATACATGTTTTCAAATAATTTAAAAACTAATTTCAGATAGACCAATAAACAGAGGGTTTTAATTATATGGAAAATACTTATAGAACCACATACCTTTAATCAAGATATGAAACCGGGAAAACCCCCACAATTGGATCCTACAATAAAGAATAATGGTTATGAAGATCACGAAATAAATCCTAGAGTCAAAGAGGTTGGATTAGTTAATTTCAACAATAAAAATAATTAAAGGACTGAATAATAATATTTGGGTGTAACTGTGAGTTATTAGATGTTAAATAATGGGATTAATGAACTTTTAAAAATAATTCAGGGTATTGAAATACCTTGGGAAAAATTAAATGGTGGGAAGTGAATGGTTAAAAAATTTGTCTTCCATTTACAAGAACCCCCATTTTTTTGAGGTTCATGGATTCCCCTAGGTGGTTTCATAGTTTATAAAACTATGTGACAAACAGGAATCACCTAATATTTGGGGCTGCATAATTTTCCCTAGGTGGCAAAAGGTTTTCCAAAACATGTTCCAACCATGAACTCCAGAAAAAGGTTCCAATATTTTCAAAATTTAACCTGAAAAATCATAAGATAAGACCCAGTAAAAGGGGATCAATGAAAGTGTAAAAATGTATTTAAAATATGTTAAAGGGATGTTGCATGAAAATTAATAAATATATCTCTAATAATCTTGATGTAGTTTAAATTATAATGACTCAATAAATAAAAAATAGTACTTCTAGCCTACATGGCCTGAGTATATCTCAAAAAAGGGAATGTAAGAAATAATATGTCAGTATGGTTATAAATGCCTCTCTGGAATAATAATTTAATCACATGTCGGTCACTTATTTAATTATTCAAAATAATTATTTAGAAAATTAAAAATTTTAATCAATTTAAGATTGTAAATACATATAATGTCATAAATCATATAAAACCATATCAGATTACAAATAAGAATGGAAATTCCAAAAACTAACCCAAATATATATATATATGATATGTCCTCCTGGTCTGTTAATTTCTTATAAAAAGAAAAATATATCTATTAAGTGTCGATATCTCTATGAAAACCATGGGAAATAATTTCAATTGGGATCTAAAGAAACCTTCCCAACAATTGAAGTAAATATTTTCCTCAATGTTTAACCATGGTAGAATAAATGTCCAAATTTTTTTCCAACTTCATTAATAGAATAAAAATAAAATAAGTAAATTAAATGTGAATGTTCTCCCATGTTTAAGCTATAAATTATTCAATGGACTTTAAAATAAAGGATTTTTATTATTCATACAAATCATTTTATAATAATGGTTAATTTTTTTGAAAAAAATCTAATAAAAATTATTCACTCTATAAATTTTATATAAATTAAACTTCAAAAATATATATCAAAAAAATAACACAATTCAATTTTAATGTAAAAAGTGAATTTCTACCCAAAAAATATTTAATTTTGAAACAAACTATGATAGAAAATAAGTTAAAAATATTAATTTATACATAGGGAGCATTAAATAAAAATAAAAAAATAAAAAAATGTTACAAAATACAAAAATTCATAAAAAAGACACTTTATGTTACACTTCAATATTCTCACTAGCCACATCATCAATATCTTCCTTTATAACTATAAGAATCAAAGGGAACTCATACAATGGAATATCTTTCCATAATCATGTGTTAAATAAATATGGGTAAACTTACAAAAACTACACTACCAAATTGTAGTGGGAATTGGGTGTATGGTGGCTATTTGTGATACAAGAATTGTCTCAACTACACTGTTTATAGTTTAGTGATAAAATTGAGGTATATTAGAGTATGTGCTATATTTTTTCTTAAAAAATTGTAGTTATGTTATAATAAAACGGGGCCTCAAAAAATGTGGTTACATTGTTATATGGGTTATATTAGTATTCTAAAAATAAGGCTTCATACTCTCTATCATAAAACAAGTTCTCACCTCCAGTGTTGGCTTCTCCATGATCAAGAGGGATGTCTTGTGTGAAGTTATTGGTTCAATTAATGGGAAATCATTTATGTACTCAACTAGTTTCTATTTACCACTTATTTACTACACATTTAACTTCAATTATTCCACAATTGTGGATAACATTACAATTTATAATTGATATGTAGAGACACCTTCATTGGAATATATATTAAGAGAATTATGGGGGGTATAAAATTATTTGGTTACTCTATATGGACTATCATAGTGATAAGATTATTTAGTCGATAATTAGGTATGGGTACGAAATGAATTGGGGTTAAATAGTGTATGTATGGTTTTCGGTGAGGTTGGGATAGTGGATAGACTATGAGGTTTAATGTATGATTGGTTAAAAGAAATAGTTTAATTGTCAGAAAATATAGCATGAATTCCAATAATATAAATTAGTTACAATTTAATAAATTGATAAATATAAACCATAGGTATTTAATGTACATAAAGGTATGGTATATGTTTATTTTTTTGGTATTTATATGGGTATTTGTTTAGTATGGGTAGGGGAAATGGAGTTACCCCCATCACCATCATCCTATACCTTAGTATAAGAAAACCAATCACAGTAAAAAAATCTTTTATACATTAAGAAGTGTCCATCTATTAAATAAATGGGTAAATGGATAAACTAGAACTAACCGAGAGAGTAATGTTCCATAGATTGTTTAAAAGATAAAATGTTCTTATCTATGTGTGTTATGAAATTCCCTCCCTTGGTCATGACTTATTTATATTAAGAATCCCCTCGTATTAAAGGGAAATCTATTTTTCCATATTTCTAGGTTCCCCCTTGATATTAGATTGAAAAATCAATTTATAAATCTGTGAAGAATGACCTTGTATTTAAACTTTATCTATCTATGAATGATTAATATCCTAATGAATAATTTTATTTAACATAATCGTTAATGTTGTAATACTCTTCATTTATATGTTAGGGGAAATGGGGGTTGCATAAGTCAAATATTCCTACATTTTGATGTCTATTTTCCTCTTCAACTCCATAACCAAACCTGTATAATTATTTTTTTTCACAAACAAATATGGTTCCAAATTTCATTTCTAACTCCCCATTCACCAAAAGGAGAGTTATAATATATCAGACGCAACTATAAATTCACACCTCTGTGTTCATATTTAAATTTTTAATAGAAACTATAAAGTGATCTCACAAATTTCATCTTCCCAAATATTTATTACATTTAAAATGTTCATAGTTTTTATGTCTCTAAGGATGAGCTCATCTACCATAATCTTATCCAATAATCCATAAAAATTATCACATTATCTTTCATTATCTTTGTAGTCAATTAGATAATCCATTCTTGGTGAGATTTGGTTTTTAAATATAGTGAGGGTTGAATATGGAGTTGGATATCATTTACACTTGATGTGAATTAGGATAATATAGGGTCATTTTATTATTTATGGTTGTGGATATAGAAGGAAATATATTTTTTAAAAAAACTGGGATGGTCTGGATCAATATTTCACTATTTGGCAAGGTGAAATGAGAATTTTTTTAGAGGGTACAACTAATTAGTCCCCCTTAGAGGAGGAGGAACCATTTTATTACAACCTAAAATATTTTAATGACATAAAAAAGTTAAAAGATAAATGAGGGATGGTCTCATAAGGAAAGGTTAAATTTTTTTAAACAGGGGTTTCATTTAAGTAAAAATCGTAGAAAGGGTACACATTTATAGTGAAATGGGTTATTTTTTTTTTGAGTTTTAATCAAGGAATATAAATATTAAAATTAATAAGTCAGTAAGGTTTCCATTTAGATTCGAGGGGGAAAATTATTTATAAAAAATATGACCCATATTAGGGAGGGGAATCACATGATAGATAAATATATGGTTCTTAGAAAAATATTTGGCCTATGCCTATGTCTTAATAAAATATTAAAAATTATTTCATATTTTCCCCTATTGTGAAATTCTTTATTTATGAAAAAACCATATCTATTTCAAATTTACCACTGATATACAAATAAAACATAATATTTTCATTTTATGCCATAATTTTTTGTATTTATTTTATTTAATGAAACAATAAATTGTTATGGTGTAACCATTACTTTATATAGAAAAATATTTATGTTTCTTATGGGATTTGAGAATTTGGAGTACAAGGTTGTGCCTTGTGGTTTGATAATTATGGAGTTATATGTGGACATGATTTTTCAATTCATATTTTCAAGGATTTCACCTTAGTTACATTTTTATGTAATTGTAATCCCAAAATTTTTTATGTTTCCATAACCCTTATGTTTTGGATTTTACATTACGTTTCTAAGGCATGATTGTAATGTTTCAATTAATCAAAAAAAATACTTGGATTAGTTATGGAATGTAATGGGCCCAATAATTTAATTTTATTTTCAAGGTTACATAGGACATTGTTTATTTATCTCTAGAATATGGTTATAATTTTTATGGACAAAATCTTACTCCTTCCAAAGTGGTTTTATAGTGTAATGGATACCGCTGACTTTATTTATATCAGGTTGGATCTTACAAGACTCATGAATATTCTATTTTAGTATAACATAAATGGACCAACATATATTATAATCTCTTATATGTTAAAGTTGTTTCATATGGGGTTATCATGATTCTAGGGGAGCGTGGATGTTCCTTCTATATAAAAAATCTATAGTAGGATCATGCAGTAAAACTGAGGGGGAGGGTGAATCAGTATAGGAAAATATTACTATACAAATTCCAATTTCATATTTCGACCCCTTTTTGAAATTATATCTCTATATAAATTAATATTGATAGATATTTTTATGATTTCCCAAAACTAAATAAACATATAAAAAGTAATAAATAAGAGATGAATTAAACATAATTAAAATTAAGACATAAACCCATGATATTTTTGTAAGGTGTTATCTTAATATGGGAATATGATCATTAATGTAATTAGGTTAGGTCCAATAGATTGATATTCATTATATTAGGAAATTCAATACAAAATTAACTCTTCATATAATCATTACTTATATCATAATATATTTATTGTCTATTGATATTTTATATACTTGTTCTCACCAGTAAATAATGATTCCTTAAAACTCACTCAATGTGGAAGTTATTCGAGCTATTCTCAATTTCAACGGAACATAATAATATGATCTTTTTAATCAGTATATTTTTTTGGACATATATTATATAATCAAATACAACTTCAAGAACATAATGATTTATATATAAACTCTTGCTTAACTACCTACTTCTTCTTCTTCATGATCATTAACTCATGGATCATGAAAGACATGGCAGTTGTGTCGGATAATCTCAACTATTCTCCTATTTTTGATTCTACCACTTCTTTATTATTTTTTACCTTTGATGATAATGGGTATGAAATATTAGTTCATTATTGTCTTTATTCCCATTACCTTCTTCTTTTTCTTCTTTGATACCAAAGTTCATCAGTATTAATCAATATCATCACTCTCAATATTATCTCTATATAATACACTTCATTATTTTTCTCCACATTTGTATTTAGAGAACATAGACTCTATTTATTAACCCACTCTCAAAAACTATAAATTTTATTATCTATTATTCTCATAATGAAGTTAGAATTATTTACATAATTTCATTATGGGTATTCCATGATATTTGGCACAAACATTCTCTTAGTCTCGACTAGAATTCTAAAAATACCCATCTTGACATTGAAATATTTCAAATATATAATTTAGAAATTACTAAATCTTTGATCAATATAAATTATCTTCAAATCGTCATATTTGAAAATATCATTATAATAGAACAGTTTTCTTCTCAATATCTTCTAGTTTAATTTTTTTAAAAGTCTAAGATTTATTCCCTACTGACTCCTTAGTAGAATCAGTATATTGTATATTTTTAAAATAGGTTATAATCCTATAGTTTGATTAAAATTAACCATAAAATTATGAACTAGTTAAACACTTATGTAACCCCTAAGAGAGGATAACAACCCCCACTTATTGTCTTGAATATCCCTATGTATTGTCTATAATCATCAGGTGACCCTTATATATACTTGTGTTAACCCTTATATATAAACAAGATTATCAATTTATCTATTAATAATCATAGTGAGGATTTGGTAATTTATCAAATATTCCACTTTATAGGAACCTTTATGTGTCCTCTTATGAGTACCCATACATATTTCCATTTAAAAATATAATAACCATTAATTATAATGAAACAAACCTTTATATATCATAGTCTGTCTCATGTATATTTCCAAATATCATGTCCTCGAAGTATGTTTAATCATACAATATGAAAACTCTTACATATTAACCATCTTACACTAGCGTATCATGTTGCTTCTCTAGAAATTTGTAATTTCCAATATAATTATTTTTTGGAAACCCTTATGTAGTGCCTTCGCTATATTTAAAGCTGTATGCATTACTTCTATCATAGGGCCCCCCTTACATGTTATCTTTTCTAAAAAATTATAGAATATCTCTTACATATCATACTATGTTTCCCCATGTATTATAGTTTCTTCTATGGAGTTTTAAATTATTATGTTCTTAGGATAAGAAAAATATATTACATATAAATTTAGATTTATTCAAATATACCTAGAATATCTATGAACATTCATAGGGAATCTTCGGTGACTTCAACCTCTAGATATAGAAATGGCCTTATCTATCCTTTTCTAGATGAACATCATCATAGTTTATATAGATCACAATGTATCTGATGGGAAATTTATATATGAATTACTTTATGGTTATCTTTTATATACAACTATTGTAAAAATAGTGTTTATTGAATTAATCACAAACTATTCGTGCATCCTTTATTTTTAATAATGTAAATTATATATTTTACTCTCAAAATAACGAAATTGTGATAGAATATTATAGAATCACTAACATATGAATGTATCTTCCATAAATTTTCTATCATTTTATTGTCTTTTTAAATTAACTTCAATCAAATACATCAAGTTAAACACATCGTGCCAACATTTCTAATAGTTCTCTCTTCATAAAATCATCCATTATCCTTAATTAATTATATTAATGGATAAATGATAGGTCCACTACGATAGACACCCTGAGAGGGGGTGAATCATTGTATAAAAAATAAAAATAATGGACCCTTTTGATCTTGTTTTGTTTGTATACAAAACTCACTTCTATCCCTTCTTCCCATTACAGAGTATGAATGAATCTTAAAGAATGCATATAATGCAACAATTTTACTGGGTTCACCCTCACTGGGCTATATCAAAGGAGTATAAACCAGATATGTGTTGATGTACCAAATCCACTATAAACACACTACTCTTTAGAAGTTCGAAGTGGATCCATGTTCCTCATATTTTACAACCATTCAAAATTTGAGAAATCACTGATCTCCCAATTGAAGTGAGTATACTAAATTATCAGAAGATCTACTAACAGTTTATATACCTATATGACTCTTTATTATCACTACTTAATGCATCCTCCAATGTTTGTTGATGCTCTATTGAAGATCAAATTTCATCCAATGATGAATACCCATTTTCCATAAATTACTGAGAAAAAAACTCTAGAAATACCCTTGCAAAACTCCCTACTTCTAGAAGGTCCATATTTCACAAAGCTCAAAAAAGACTTCTTGAAGTCCAAGATTCTTCGCAAAGAAGACACCTTCGCATAGCTCAATGTTTCACAGATCACACTACTTCATAAAGATATAGTCTTCCCAATGCTCAAAGATTCATAAAGATTAGTCCACCATAGAGCTCAAGCCATCGCAATGAGACTTACATGGCAATGCTCGTTGAGTGAATCTGGAACACACATATTTCGTGAAGGAAGATTGGCCATTGAAAACCTCTTGTATTTCATGAAGCACATTGCCTCCCTCAACCACCTTTGTGATTTGAGAGCAAGAAATTTTTCATGGAAAACTCTTTTATTCTCTCAAGGGGGTCGAGGCCTATTTCTTGGTGATTCCACCGACTCAAGAACCATCCATGAGATGTAATTTTCACATCATCTCAAATCACAATTCTTTGAAATTCCCACCAAAATTCACTATATATCGCGAAGCACAATAGAAATGTTTTCATCGCAAGGCTCACCATAATCATGGAGCATTCTGTCAATACATTTTCACCGCCACTGCAATTCTCATGTGCCATTCTCTTCATCTCTTCTTGTTTGTGAAACTCGTCGTAATTGAAAAGCTCACCAACAACATTCTTCCAGTCTCTGCAAAAGACACTAAATGAATCCTATCTTCAAAAAATCCTTTTTTATATTTTGATGAGATCTTCAAGGAAACCCACTTTTCGCGATGCTCGCCAAATCCCAAATTTTGGACTTCAGAAATTTAGCAATCACTGGAAGACAGTGCCACCCAGTATCTGTTCTTTTGTACCACCTTATTTTCATCCATTCCTTTTTAATGGTACTTTTTCAACATGGATTTTCAACAACTTATATAGAACATGACAATTCACCATATAAGACAGCATTGTCAACAAACACAACAAACCCAAAAAGGCTGCAATGTTTCCTTGAGGGATTTCTTCCCCACAATAAAAAATATTCATATATAAGATATTTCATCATTTAGTTTTTTTGTCCAATAGATCCAAACCCTAGTAGAAAGTTTCCAATATCAAGTGTACTAAATCAATCCCTATATTCAATAATTATCCTCTTCATTATAGGAAAACACATCATATATTGATTTTTAATTTCTTTTAACATATTGATAATAAATATAAGCGTTAAATATATCTTTATTTCAATATAATTGGGTTATTCAATCAATACCTTAATATTTTTTTATTAATGGCCATTTTAATTCAACTAATTCAGTTTCCAATGTCAATGTCATTCTCTCCCTTATTATAGATTATTTCAAAGGTATGATAGTAAAGGAAATTTTTAATCATCTATTGTGTTGAAATATCATCTTATCTACTTTTTAAAATATGATCTAACTGAGAGAAGGATACAATAAAATTTATCTAAATAATAAAGATGTAAATTAATTAACTCTATTTATACGTGAGCAATCTTGGTGTAGAAATCTTGAGATACTAACTTATATTTAAAACCTGACTGTAAAATTTTCCAGCATGTGATACTTACTAGGGTATCTCTATACAAGACTTTTTCTAGTAATATATATCAATTACATATCACATACAAACAACTCACGAAAAACATCAAAAATACTAAAGTGAAAGTATGTTTTACCACCATAAAGATATTTTCTTTGTTAATAAAATCTTCAGATTAATAATAATATTTGATTCCATTCAAAAAATAATAATAATTTTATTTTTATACCTTAAACTCACTTGTTTCAACAATATATTTATATTTCCATATTTATATAAAATAATATCTCCTTTTAGTTTTTTATAATATGCTCCTCATCAAAGGATAATCTCTATTAATCTATTTAATGGTTTTTTTATAATAAATATACTATAATCATATATTTCATATACAATATGAAATTGTTCAACGATTCGTCAAGAACATCGTGATGCATGAATCACAATGTTGTGTAGATATCACATAGTTCACCTAGTTCATATATTATTTAAATTATCTTAAACATCATAGATGAAAGCTTATAAATAACTGATATGGGAATATGATTGGTCTCAAATATCTTTGTATTGAGTAAAACAAGGTTGATATTTTCTTCACAACATTGAAACCCTTTTATTTATAACTCTATATTGGGAAAAATCTGCATACATTAACCTCCATTGATATATTATATCAGAACGTCATTAGAAAACATGATCTTATTATTCCTTTTAGATTTACCCTTATGTGGAATATGATTTATTACCATCTCCTTCTATCATATAATCCATTTCATTAATTTATTAAGAACATGCACATTTGGTTTTATTCATACACACATAGTTTATTTTATCTCCTAGTTACCAATATATGGAATCTTCTCAAGTTATTATTCATGAATTTTATCATTTAAAACAAACCCATTTTTTATTTGGTATATTTTATATATAGATCTATAATTATTCATTTGTTATTCAGCTTCATATATTACATAAATTGATCCATGACTTAAGATTTTCAACCATAGTATAAGCATTTATTCCTTTTTATGGTATCCTTCACAACATTCATCATAGGTGTCCTCTATTGATCTCGTTATATATTCTTAAGAATAATCATAGACTCACCATATTTTCCTTGACTCATTCTGAAACTATGTGCCCTTATAAATCCTACTATTCATAAATAATTCATGGTAGAATTATACCAGCATTAATTATTATAGTGACCATGTGTTTTTCAAACTCTTTATATATTTGCATGTTTTTAAAATAAATTATTTTTAAAATATTACACATTTCTATAAAAATTTCTTTCACTTACTAGAAAAAATATTCATATTATATGTACTAATCCATAAAATATATGTCTTTTGTAAACTTTATTAATTGAATTTTTTTGCAAAAAGTCAATTTATTTCAGTTTAAAACATTTACAAAACAAATAGTGATGAATGAACCTCATTTTTTTCTTTTAATAAGAGTGTTTATATGTTTAGATTTTAAAATGTGTTAAACAACATATCAATTACTTTTTTCTTGTTTTCAAGATCTTTTCTACCTTCACATGCTTAAATCAACCCTTTATCTACTTGTGGGATTATTAGTATTATTGTTCACCCATATGTTCTAATATATTTATTTTTCATGTGTACTAGTAATTGTTCATTTACTAATATAAAAATAAATTTCAAGACCATGGGTCACCATGTATAATAAACTTTTTTTGGATCGATAATTATCTGCTTTGAAGGAATTATTTTTACTATTTTTTATATTTTTTGAAGTAATACACTTAATATTACCTTTGATGGTCTCCCCCATTATTTCAATAGTTTTATTATATTTTACCTTTGTTGATTCAAAAATATTTTGTTTTTTAATTACATTTATGTCACTTTATAATGAAGGAACACTTATCAACCTAAAATTTTCTCAAACATTCTTTCCACTTATTCTCATATCACCAATTTAATCATTGTTATTTTTTATATCTTCATTCAAGTAATTTTAAAGGTAATTAATTGTTTTTTATTTGATCTTTGATTATAAATCCTTGATACTAATAGTATCCTTGTGAGTTTATTCTAAATAAAAAAATATTCACTTTATAGTATTTGATTAATTTATATTTTTCAATAATATTTATTTTCAATAATCCATCATCCCTCAAAAAAATATCATTACTAGAAATTAAGGATTTCTACATATTTTATGGTTCATTAATGTGCGATTTTCACTTTTAAAACTATGAAACTATTGATTTTTTTATAAAATGTATATATATTACCGTTTTTTTCTTTCAAAAAATGTAGTTAATAGATAAAATAAAATATATATAATTGTAAAAAATTATTAGGAATATTTTTCATATAATCCATAACATTAGATTATAGGTATTATGCTAATTAAATAAAAACATTTTCCTCAAACAAAATGCATATAAAACATGAATCTTATAGAGGATTATTATCAATATATTTAAAAGATAAAACATCACTTTTTAACCTCCACTTATTATTGTATCCATTTTATTAATATCAATAGTTAAATACTTTCTCATATTCAAAGAATATCCCTTATTTTTTGTTCCTTAAGGTTTTCAAAAAAACTCATTCTCTTCCTTAATATAGTAATCTTAAAATCTACTCTCCATATCTATAAAATTTAAAACAATTGGGATGAAAAAAATATAACTATAAGAATCATAGATTAACTATAATACCAAATAGAAATTCCCAAACAATATCATGTACTCATGATGATAGAGGGTAAATTAGTGTAGAATAATAATATTAACAACTTTCCACATTAATATTTTACGAATTTTTGTATTCAAAGATCTATATTAAGAAATATTGATGGATCATATTAGGTGTTCTAAAATAAAAACACCACATTAAAAATAAAAAATAAGAAAGAGGGTAGTGAAAAATTTTCTTTATAAGTTTCAACTCTTATATGGGAATCTACTCCTTAATTTATTTGAGTTAGGTCGAATACATAGATATCAAGTATATAATATAAGAGAATACAAAATCTTGCCACATAAAAAGACATCACTATATCTGGACAGTTCCATAATACCAATTTTGGTTTATAACCTCCTCGTTGCTTTCTTTATATTGGCGCCATCATTTTACAATGAATCCTACAAATTCATTCAGTTGATTGGATATTAACGATCCTCTGAATTTCATTGTATCATGGTAATAATATATTATTCCCCAATATAGATTCCTTAATAGCCATAAAATAATCAACTATAGTTGCATGAATTTTAGTATATCCCTCTCAAAAAAATAAATCTACTTATCCTCCTCAAAGTGCCCATGTACATAGATCATGCATATGATTGTACTTATGACATCCTTTCTGAACTATTTTCTCCAAATTTCTTCTTTTTCTTTCTTTGTGATTTATATATTTGAAGATAATCGTAATATATTTGAAAAACCAAGTCATCATACATCTCCTTTTCTATATCATCTTAAATACAAAATATGATTGGTAATGTTATGTTTTTTCTATCATAATATTATATATCTATAATACTCTTCTTTCTACGAATCATATTTTTTGTTTGTAGAATACAGTCTCATTTTTTCACCTGCTCTCAACAATTTTAATTTTTATTATCTATTATTCTAATAATCATAACATTATTATTCACATACATTGAATAGGGATATCCCCTGAAATTTTATGGAGGGATATTCGTAAACATAAATGGTATTAATAATATATATCTTCTTATTTATTCTTATTAAATATCTCCACCAATAATTTCTCAATATCTAATCGACAAAAATGACTATAAAATCATTGTATTTAAAAGTACTAGAATAATTAAGAAGGGATTACATCAATATATTCTTATTTAAGTCCCCAATAATCAAGCCATGAATCCCTAATGACTTCCTAAAAGCGTCATGATATATAATCCTTGAAGAATAGCTTGATATCATCTAATTTTATTTCCAAAGACCTCAAAAAAATTTAGCCGATAAAAAATTATGTATCACATAATAGATCCTATTAACTCGTATGTATTAACATAAATCCCATTAAATATCACCATTCATATTTAGTTCACCCTTTCATGGGCTCATGGTTACTCTTACATTGTCATTGAATTATCGAGTTATCTATTATGTGTCCTAGTGAGTCTTGGGTGCATTATAAAATCATCAAACTTATGAGTAACCATATGTATTGAATTGTGAGTCACGATAAATATTTTTATTTAAAACTATGATAAATATACAGTGTAATCAATTTGATATTCCTTTATCATAGTGTTTTAAGTAATTTTTCAAATATTATTCCCTGTATAAACATTTACATATCCAATATGATAACTTTTACATATTAAGTATCAAACCATGATATATCATACTGAGGCTCTGAACATTTATCAATTTCTCTATAAATGTTGTTGTTAACCGTTGTATTTTTTTCAATTTGGGAACCCCTTAAATATTTTATTTTCTTCTGAATTTCAATTTGACATATCTATACCATCATAAGTGCCCTTATGTGTCACATTTTATTCAAAAACATTTCCAATTATCCTATTATAATTCAAACACAAATATGGTATGTATGAAATCTATATTTTATAAAATATAATTATAACCTCTTGAAAATAGATCGGGGAATCTTTATTCACTCTATCATAATGTTATAAATATCTCTTCACCCGTTATCTTCTAGATGGACATTAGCTATGTATCTAATGATCATCACGTTACTTCTTATAAGTATCTACTGAAATTAACTATAGTTTATCTTTAATGTTTACCTCAAGAGAAAATATTTTTCTCATAGTTAGTATTCTAAAATTGTTTCATTCGTAGTCAAAAAAATCCTAGGGTTAAGCCCGTTTTATAATGGAATGAATGACCCATATTAGAATAGGTTAGAGGGTGTAATGTCTTAACTTGGGTTCCACACCCTGGTGCCACGAGTTGTTCTATTACATGACCTCAAATGTTCTTCATGTACTCCGGTGACATCTATCTAGTTGTAAGTTTCAAATACACAACACAAGGAGATAATATAATCTTTATCAATGTATCACAATAGTAAAAATAAATAATAATAACCAAATGATATAACTAATTATGAGAAAAAAACGTATCACGTGATGACCGAAATAGTAATATAATATCTAGTAAAAAATAGTATATATATCACTGCAATTATGAATCATGTGTCAAATGAAAACACTTTATAAACACACACTAATGATCCCAAGAGGGTCCCACCACCATGTATGGTTCCCGCATCCATTCTCCACCCCAACTCATCCATCCCACATAGGGATCTTTCCCTTGTCATTTCCAATAATCAGAAAGTCTATTTTTGTACCGATTAGGAATCCCATGTTGGGTGTGAGTAAAAATTAGTAGGCTAACACCAATAGAATGTAAAACAAAATCAATTTAATAACAGTGTATATAGTTATATAAATAAAAAATTATAATTCATTAATTAAATAGGTATCACATTTCATTATTCGTTAATTAATCACATAATTTCTCAGGTTCACAATGACACCAAACCCATCAATACCCTCTTTTTCCTGTGATAGATTCCAAACTATCGCCAAGTGATATAACATATCACATACCATGGTTTCCATTTATCATTTCATTTCAATTCATATCATGACATTTAGGAAGTAAAAGAAAATTCCTATACCATGGGTGTAAAACATCTTTTCTAGCACTACATGGGTTTTTAAATCACCATTTTGAGTCCCACACCCTATGGGTATTTGTAGAATTGGTCCCTTTACCATAAACTAATAATCAAATGCTGGCATTTTGGTCTTGAACGTCATGCTTGGAACCCCATGGGTATTCCAAGCATCAGCCTATTTCCAACACCTCATTTCTCAATCAACAACATATGTCAAGCATATAAAATTTAAGATGGATAATTATCCTTATCCCTATAATAAACATTTCAAATCCTAATATACCATTTAAATAATCATATGAATCATAATACTTTACTTTAACCACATGTAATAATTTGAAAAAAATCATTATTAAACCATTTATCAATCATTCTCTCTGACAACCCATTAACCCTTCTTATTTAATCAAATCAACCCATTTTCCTAATTATTAATATATTTTTTATCTCAATAATAATCCAATTACACAATCCCATTTAATTTACCATTCACATAATCATAATATCCCATAAATTTCATAATCCCATCATAATATTTATTAACTTACCAATTAGTTAATCCAATTAATGGTCCTATTTTCCAGAATGAAAATTTATTTTTCATAATTCCATACACCCAAATATATTTAAGACTGTGGGGTTTTCAATTTAGACTTCCTACCTCATGATCGTTGATAGATTCTCACTAATGGAAATTCCCATATTGCAACAGAACTTTCAATTGCACAACATATAATGAAATCTAGATCCTAATCCTAGATCCATGGTCAGAAATATTCTTTCTAGAAAAAACTAGATCCAAAACAATTAAAATGGAGTAAAACATTCCATTATTATCCAAAAGTAGAGTTGGGTGGGAGAGAACACTAATTTGTATGAAATTCACATATTTTTAATAGTGTATATTTGTCAATAAGATCATTGATTCAATAATAACGGAATATAAAATACCAGGGAATTATTATAGGAAGAAATAAAAAATTTAATAAATAGTTATATCCAGTGTTTGGGAATTTATGGATAACAACCAGTGGTTAGGGAATTACAAATAAATTTTTAGAAGATTAAGATTTTCATACACGGTTACCTGGGATAGGGACCATAGTTTTTTATATGGGGATCCTGAACTGTGCACCTCTCTTATGGGGGAGGAAAATTACTCCTAAGTGTGAACATGATTTAAAAAATCGTTAGGAAACCTCGAATCCTCTCCCTATATGGGGTTTTACAATTGGAAGGGGCAGAGCCCACATTTTGGAGAAACAAGGTTCCAATCATCCACTACCAAAGACCCCAATAAAAACATCCAATTTTCACCCAAACGTGCCCAAGAAATTCCTCAAAAAAGTTATAACCAAAAAAGAAATTATAGTGACTATAGACACGATGAATAAATCACTAGAAAAGGTATGGTTCTTATTATCTCACCACCTTAAAATATATTTTCCTTATTTTATACTCCCTTGAATCTCTAAGATACTGTGGTGAAAAAATTGGTCCATTATGGCCAGATATCTACTTCTCTCTCCTAGGATTTCTCATGAACATTCCCTTGTTTCCGAAATACATGAACTATGGCCATGGTCTATACACACCACAATTTCTCACTATGATCCAATAGATGTATTTGATTCTCCTCAAAGGATGCATTTTTCTAATGTCCAACATCACCCACATTGATCACATGAGAAGGGTCTTTGGGATGCCCAATGTCGTGAAGCATGAAAAACATCATGTATAACACTCAATATCAATGGAATATTTAATTGGTATGACACCGACATAATTATCTTTGAATCCTTAAATGATCTAACAAAAATAGGTGCCGGATTTCTCTACCTCCAAATCCAATTGTGACCTAATATAGGATACAACTAAATGAACACACAATCACCCTCCATAAACTCTATGGGTTTCCGACTTCTATCAACATATGAATTATTACTAATCTGATTATATCCATATATTTGTGAATAATTTTATCTTTTTCTAATGTCTCGAGAATTAGACTAGGTACTAACATATCTAACTCTCCTACATGCTTCTAACAATGAGGTGGTCATCAGGGAATACCATAAAGAATCTCATATTGTTTCAAATGTATTAAATCCCGATAATTGATATTAGAGGAGAACACCTCAAAATAATTTCCTCTCCAAAGACCCAAAAAATTCTAGGAAACATGCTAGAATAATATCCTATAGCACCTATATAGTATGTTTTGACTACCCATCTTTCTATAGGTGTAATGTTATACTCATTAAAACCTAGGTACCATGTGTCTTCTACTGGCCCTTCAAAAAGTGGGAAGTAAAATGTGATTCATGGCCTGAAACTATACACCATGCAACTCCTTGTAGATTTAATATCTCCCAAACAAACAAATATTCTAACTCATCTGAGAAAAAAATGTCATATATGCAAAAAACGTGACACATTCAGCAGTCAGTACAGAACCGCAAAAAAAATTATTCTTCTGCGGATTCCTCAGAAAACCCTCTAAAAATTCCATAGTAATTTGTCCCACATCTATTCTGGAATGTGAAACAGTTGTACTAAAACAACTAGTTATTGATTCTCATAATTCACCTGTTTATAGGTGTATTATCGTGTCACAAACCCTAGAATATCCTTTTTCATTCCTGGACACCAATACTATAATCATACGTCACTTTATATTTTGGTCAATTCTCAATGAACCACCAACTTTGAGGAATTAAATTCATGCATCGTATCTTCTCACATTCTCATAGGAACAAATACCCATCCTTGTACATAGATGATCTCATCCTCATCTATTGTATATTTACAAGATGAATCCCCACCTTCAAGGATTTTTGTCAGGGAAAAAATGATTGAATCCTCATATTTCTTATCCCTGATCCATCTCAATTTTTGGAATCTACTAATATTGATACATGGTACATGTTCTCTTGGACCTTCAAAACCTCAACATGCATATCATCTTGAATAGTATTTGTCTTCCACTCATAACTAGATTCTTCAACTAAATGCATCTAATTTTTCCTATTCAATGATCAACTACACAATTTCTATTACTAGTCATACATTCTAAATCAAAGTCAAATGACTGCAAGTACTCAACCCATATTCACTATCAGATATTAAAATCCTATAACAAAATCATATAATTGAAGATATTACGATCAGTATAAACGGTAATGTTTTCTCCATGTAGACAATTATGATAAAAATTCAAAGAATATCCAACTATAACTAACTCAAGTTCGTTTTTAGTGTATTTTTATTCACGTGGCCTCAACTTCCATAACACATAAACCACGTCTTGATCACCCTGCTTCTACACTACTTCATTACTTATCCCAAAAGTGTCACAGAACACTGTAAACTGCTCACATGGATCATTAAGGATCAAAAATATTTATGTTTCAAGAACATCATTAACTCCTAGAAATCGCTCTCACGGGCTCTCAAACATTCAATGTTAACTCCTTTCATGTTTATTTTAAAAAGATGTGCTTCTAAATAGGAAAAGTCTACGATGAACTTCTAATAATAATACACCCACCCCATAAACCTACTGATATCAAAAATATTTTTTGTATCATCCCAAGAAATCACTAATTTCACCCTCTTTGTGTCAACATTAATGCCTTCCTATAAGAATATTTGACCCAACAATTTTACGTTATCAATTAGCAATTGGAACTTAGATATATTTTCATATAGTTAGTATTCTAGTAATGTACTCAGTATGATTTCAATATGTTTTAAATGATCTTTATGAGTCTTGGAGTACACCAAATTTTATTCCAAATCCACTACCATAATATGATCCTTATATGGGTGGAAGATTTTTTTCACCACGTACATAAACCCTATTTGTGTGTTCATCAGCCCGAATGGAATCACAGGTAATTGATGAAGTACATACCTACTTATAAAAGTATTATGTGGTATATCTTAATGTCAAACACAAAATTTATTATACCTTTATCTTAATTGAATCTTTGAAATTTCACTAGAACCCCACAACTGTTCAAAGAGGACATTGATGTGTGGAAGAAGATATCAGTTCATCATTATTATATAATTCAATGTATAGTAGTCTACATAGAAGCACAGTTCCCATCAACCTTCTATATAAATAAATTAGAAAAACCATGGAAACATACTCAGAAAAATAAATACCCTATCCTTAAACCCTTCATGTTTAGTTTGGATCTATTGATGCTCTTTTGGTACCATCCATTAATGTTGAATGGAAACTGGATCAACCTCAGGAATGCACTCAATCATAAACTAAATGACTATCTCTAATGGAATCTCTGAGAAGTCGTTAGGAAACATAACCTAAAACATATACACTATGGGTGTAAATTCATCATGATTTACACCTCCTTTATCTAGTAATATTCTAGAAACCTGGGTTTTGAGCTCCCCCAGTTGCTGATGAATTTTTCCTATATAGTCTGCAATGATATCTCATGATCTTCAATGAACATAAGTGTAACCCTTATAAGTTATAAAAGTAACTCACTTGTAGTTACAATCTATATGGTCTCTGTATGATATTATCCATTTCATACCCAGTATCAATTAAAAATCAAAAATTTCCAAATTATAGACATCCCAAATAAAATGATACTCCTCATCCTTGAGAGAACAAAATTTTAACAAACATATGTCTCTCGACCATACTTCCGATATGTGTATTGATTGACATAAACCCATATAAAAAATCCACATCATGATGAATACCATTTACTATTTGTGAAAATATAAAGGAATGAGAGGCACCAGTATCAAATAATGCACTGGAAAGTATATAGGTGACAAGAAGAGTACCATTAACTATCGATGGTCCGGCCTCTCCATCCACTAGTGTACGATAAATGTCATAAAACTATTCTTTACCTATTCCATGGGATGTAGTATGTGTCCCCTAATTTTAATCAGTCTATCGTTATGATAAATCATTCCCATATCAACCACGTCTACTTCCTTATATTCCAAGGCTAGTCTGACTTCAACTTCTCGACTAATATAGTGTCAAATACCCCTTCCCCATACACTAGTTATGCCTAGATTCACCATCATTACCCATCTATTCTGGGATATAGTATAACCTTTATAGAGGTATCATCCATCCTAAATCTAATCACTATATCAGTGGTTGGGGAAAATTCTTATAAAAGTGATATGACCTACCGCACTAGTGGAAGACCACTATGATAAGATCATGAGTTACCAATCCTATCCTCCTACCACTATTTTTCAACTACATTAATCAAAATTCTCATAGATATGATTCCTAATCATGGAAATCATATTTCATGGTCATCCAGTAGAGACCACCTATCCTCCACTAGAATACTTCTTTGGGTTCACCTTATATATTAGAGCCAGATCCACTACCTCATGAAACGTCTCTAACTAAAAGATATTATCCTGGGAATTAATCACATATTTAAGACAATCCTAAAAATATTTTATCATAGTATTATCATCCCATACCACTGCTAGAGAAATGTGCTACATTTTTTTATAGAGACCATCCTAGTCTATCACAAGCCATCTCCCCTAGGTCATCCGCTGAAAATCCACTTCCTCCTTTTATTGGAGAGTATCTGATGAAATTTCTCTAGGAAATTCGCTTATAAGTCCTTTCATACCATGTTTTCTAGTTTTACATCCCACATCAGGATATCCCACAATAATTTCACTAATCCTCACAAGATATAATTTTTTATTTTGACTCTTTTCCTAGTAGTATTATCCATGTGTTCAAGAATCATATAGATAAACTCATTCCATAACTCATCTTACTCGGGTCCACCCTCTCCAGTTAATGTCAAAGGGTAATGCAACTAAAACTTCCATGTCAATCCATACATAGTCTATAAAGCTCACCCTAAGTCACATTCCATAAACTGCATAAACTAAGAAAATTTCTCAGTGATTTACTCTCTAGCTTCTTCTACCAGATATATTAGATCCACATGTTCCACTAATGGAGGAACATATCTACCCATTTCCTCTTACAATCCTCTCAATAAGAGTCATCATAGAGTCATTTCTATACAATTCCAATCATGTATTTTAGTATATATTATACAATATTAAAATTTTTAAACAAGAGCATTTCATGTAAATCAATATCAATTAACCCCACAAATCCCACCACATAATCAAAGCTGAGGTGCAATCACTACCCTTAACCACCCTCTATGTAGGCCATGGTTCACAATAAGTAAAAAACCTTCAAAACTCATGTTTCTCATTAGACAGGTAATAATAGAAATCATGCATCATTTTAAAACATTCAATTCCATTTTGTTCACCATTTTCAGTTCAATTACAAAATAAAGGAAAAATGTTTAAATTTCAAAAAATTATGTAAAACATAGTTTTCTTTCAATGACTAAAAATTAGGGATATAATAATAGTACATGAGTGCGTAGAATGATTTTTTAAAATAAACTCTTTTTATATTCCATTACATGAGGTAAATCATAGAATATATCAGTAGAAATAATAAAATTATAGAGAAATTCCATTACACTAGGTGAAATAACATTAAACTATAACAACACACATCAATATTATCAATTTCCAGCCACAATACATGGTTATAACCCCATATATGGGTTAGCCACTCCCTTGGATAATCCCTTATCCAATGAACAACTCATATTATTATACTATATAACTTTACACAGATATTAATACAAATGAAAAAAATAAAATAAAATTCTCATTTGATACCACTCTGTAACATCTGGACCTAGGTTCCACAAATTGGTACCCCAAGCTGGTTGATTACAAAACCTCATGTTTTCATCCCTGTACACCATAGACTTCTAAATATAATTGAGGATAAAATATATAATATGGGGAACTGATACAGTCATTTTTAAAGTAGGAAAATAGCAGAAATAAATAATAATAACAATATGATATAACAAATAACCATGAAAAAGCAGTATCACATGATGAAAAAAAAGAATAAAATATTGAAACAATTATAGGAGATTTGTCATGCCAAATATGTGTCATATGTTAAATGGAAACCCAATAGAAAAACAAATTCACAATCCAAAATTAGTCTGAAACAATATCTGGTTCCCTCATCCATTCTCTATCCTAACATAGCCATCTAACATACGGATCTTGCTTGTATCCTGTCCTACAAACATGAAGTCTATTCAAGTACCAATCAGGAAGCCAGAGTAGGGTGTGAGTAAAACTATATGGTCTACCACAAATTGAGTCTAAAACAATATCCATTTAATAATATTGTATGTAGTTATATTATGAATAAATTACAATGTATAAATTAAACAGTTATCACATTTCATTATTCATTAATGAACCACATAATCTCCAGATTTTTTGAAGATGCCCAACACATCAAAACAAGATTCACCGCGTGTTGGAGTTTGAACTATCCCAAAGGTATATCACATATCACAAACTATGGTTATCATTTATCATTTTGTTTTAATGCATATCATGTCCATTTGGAACCATAGTGCAATTCAAATCTCATTGGTAAAGAGCATCGTGCCCAGAACCCTATGGGAATTCGAAGCATGAGCCAGTGTCCCAAACCCCGTGGATATTTTGATAATCAATCCCAATCGTATATAATAATAATAAAATACATGAATTTTGGTCCATAATATCATGGATACCACCCTATGGGTATTCAGAGCATCATTTTGTGTCTCATACCTCATTTCTCAATTAATCACATATGGAACTCATTTCAAATTTAATAATGTTAACCATCATTAACTGTATAATACATATTTTACATCATGATAAACAATTTGAATTCTCAAATATATTCTAATCCTTTAATATAATCACATTGAATAATATGAACATTTTTTCATTAAACCATTTATCAATAAATCATTCAAATGAACCAATATCCCATCAAGGTTATGCAAAACATCCTTTTGTTCCCTTTATCAATAAACTCCATATATAAAAAATTAACTAATTACACAATCCCATTTAATTTAAAAATTCCCAAAATCTAATATCCCACCAATTTCAAAATCAAATCATTACATTAATCAATTATATAATATATTAATATAATTCAAGTTGAGATTTCCAAACATTGAAATTTCTATTTCAAAATTACATACACACAAAGACAATCAATACTATGGGATTTTAAATTTAGAATTCCTTCCTTATGATTGTTGATGGATGATCACTAATAGAAATCTCCAAATTTAATCATAATGTTAAATTTCATATTGAATAATGAGATCTAGATCTAAAACCTATATCCAAGAATAATTGAATTAGATACTAGAAAACCTATATCTAAACCCCCCACCAATGGATTAAAACAATACCCTTATCATCAGTAAAGAGATATGGGATATATGTAAATCTAATTGGGAAGAAAATCACATACCGGGAGGGGTGTCAATCTGTCAGGCGGATCATTGATTCATTAAGAATGGAGATTATAATTCCTTGGAATTATTCTGTGAGCCACTTAAAATCCTATGAAATTGGATTAACCAAATCTAGGTGGTTATGGATAATAACCAGTAGTTCAAAATTTTAAAATAATATTTTGATGGATTCAAATCTCGTTCGCGCTATTTCATTGGAGATGGTGCATGATTCTCCAAAATGTGTGCCCAAACAATGTGCCTCTCTTGTGGGGGTCAATATTTACTCCTAAGAGTGACCACTGTCTGAAAAACCATACCCCAACCATGTAATAACTCTCAATCTTGTGTTGTATGGTTTTCTGGGGTAGGGAACTTGGTTTAGGAAAAGTATGTGCCAACTATGCATTGCACACCCCCCCCCCCCCAAATATAAAATTTTCACTAAAACACACCTTAGACATGCCTCAACCAAATTATAACCGAAATAATGAAAATGATTACTTGTAAACATGTTGGATACATCTCTAGAATAGTTTGGTATCTTGAAAATGGAACCCATTACATGATCCATACAGAAAGTGGTATATTGTCATCAGAACATGGGAGGAAAAATAGGCCAGTGGAATAAGGCCTATAAAAGGTGGTCCCCAGACCTAAAGTCTCTAGGGTATTTATTTCTTATAAAGAAAGATATCTTGGCCCAAATCATGTGGCACACATACCATTACCATCTAAAAGTATCCCCCTAGTTTCCTCGGAACACAAATTATCATTCCTTTTTATCCAGTGGAGATCTACTGTGGGTAATTTCATGATATCGCTTTTAGAATCATTAAATTCTAGGTGAGGCCTCTAAAATCACTAAATCTTGAATATTAATTCCATTAATATTATATCCAACTTTGTTCTTATTAAAATAACTTCAATAATATTCAATGTTCTTAAATTACCTTCAATCATATTCAATATATCAATCGCATCATGATAATATTACTGATAGAGATCACTAAATCTAATCAGTATTATAATTAATTTATTAAAACATTTAATTGATATCTATCTAATATAAGATGTTTCTTCCCTGAATAAATCTATCCAAGAACTCCAAAAAGTGACATTCATTAACAAAATTCAATGGAAGTACTTGAATCAACATTCTCAATCCTTGGTATCTTCATCATTACCCAAAATTAGTATATATAAACATTAATCCTTATCTAAATATTGATAATAAATTCAACCCATGCATCTCTATCCACCACAATCTTATTGGACATTGCAGTCCCTTGATAATTTCTACTTGATCATCACTTTAATATAGTATTGAGATTTTTTTAATGTTGATAAAAATGTTTTACAACATAAAACACTCTCATTGTATTGTGATTTTTTAAATCTCTAAAAAATCTCTATTTTGTTAACTAATTATTCTAAAATTACATTAAAAATATTATATTTAAATTTAGTCAACATAAGATGGGTTTTGAGGGATTTGATGAAAATTTTTAAAGTATTCACTAAGAATACCCTAAAAGGGATATATCTAGTAGAAAATTATTAATATACTCTTCATAAAATAATAATAATTAATGAATTAAATTCTTAAATAAATATATATCTATAAAACAATAAAATGAAGTACTTAGAGTTTAATGCTCAATATATATTAGTTTTATTAATTAATGGAATGTTTGAAAAAATTATGATTTATCATCCCCTGATGATCTTCTAATTTCCTTCAATGAAATTTTTTTAGTATCCAATTATTCATTATTTCATTAATAATTTTTGTCTCATTATGTTTCACATGACGTGTCTTAGGTGTTCATATACAGTTGGTTATAAAAAGGTCTACAATATAATTAAAAGATTTATATCATTCAAAAATTCAAAATTAATTACCATATTCTTTTTATAACTAGACAATTCCCAAGTGTCTTTTTGAGTATCTTCATGCCCTATCTACGTTAGATGTTAATCAATATACATTCTATAACATTTTATTCCCAATTAATTAGGATAGACCACATTTTCATCTCATGCTTCATCACATTTTTTAATATTTTATACCAATAATCACATAAGATTCTTCTAATATTCTTTTTTCCCATGGTATTTATTGGGAAATTAAACATTATTTATACATTGTGAACATGAAATAAAAAATCACTTTTATAAAAATGGATATTGGATATCTCCTTTTCTATGAAGGATCTTCCCTAAATTTTTTTTCCATTTCATCCATTAATTTAAAAGATCAAAATATCAATGAGATAGAAAAATATTCCAACATTTATGAAAATATCTTCCAATACACTATTTTGGTGTTAGAGTGATGTATCAATAATTTATTGTTCTACCCCATTCATCTTTGACAAATGAAAATACAACTTTTTAATGACATATAACTGTATAATATTAACACTTTATTAAGATTTAAAATTAATTCTCTAAAATGAAATCAATATATTATATGTGTGATAAAAAATATACCTAAATTAGAATGTTTCGGTTAGATATTTTCATATGCTACAGTTGACCATTCCTTTCTAGGAGAGATAATCCCAATTCCCCCATTTTTTTCATTTATAAAGTACCTATTTAGGAAATATTCATAAAAATAAATTTGGGATATTCCTAAAGATAATGTAATTTATATATAAAGTTTTTTTACAACCACCATTTATATACTATATTAATATTAAACCATATCATTCTGTGTCCTCTCTGATAAGGGAATGGGATGTTGGTAATGTTGTACTTTAATTATCATTGAAGTATAATTATCATATAATGTTTCATCAAGGACATTTTTATTCTCCTTTTTTATCACATTCTTTTCCTGGATTCACTACAATTTTGTCCTTTACAAACACATTCTCATTACTAGGTTTTTTCCTTTAAATAAGATTCACTTCTAAATATTATAGCTTTAGCCACCTCCCTTGGTACCTCATGGTGTTCTAGAAATGTATCAGATAGTATCATGGATAGATTTCAGGAGATTTTTTGCAACATGATAATTGTTGTTCCAAAAGAATGATTGTTAACTATTCAAAAAAATTAATGAATTTTTATCTTTTTCTACAGAATTGAAAAAAATATATTTTTAATTTAATTTATAACACAAACTAAAAATTTGATTGAGCCTCACAGAATTTCTATTGAAATTATAATTTTTCCAGATATTCTCAGTTTAGATGGTGTCATGGTGGGTGGAATTATTGGAACAGGAAAATAATATATCCTATTATTTAGGAATTCATATTAAACCAGTATCAAAATTAATATTTTTCTAAGATCATTATTGATTACATCCTTCAATTTTGGTCACCAGTCTAAATTATTTTCCATGTTGTTTTAAAAGTGATTTTGAATCCAGCTAAACCAAACAAACAAAACATCCAAAATTGTATTATCGTTTCTTCCAATTGGAGAATACTAAAAACTATGAGGTCCTACTTACATATCATTTGAATGTTTATTTTTCATCTTATGCAGTTATTTGGTACATTGGATGAAAAGTATAATATCTAATTCTCTAGACATGGTTTCAACATGGGAATTAAATTTAATAATCTATTTTATATAGGGAATTTTTTTTCACGAAGGACCATGGTATCCTTTTCATTAAATCATAGTGGAAAATTATTTATCATAGATAACTTGTAATATAGTATGTGTATTTTTACTTTGACATATTTTTGATGAGGTATCACTAACTTCTCTTGGTTTGTATTATAAAAAAAAGATGAAAATCTATAATAACATCCAACGGATTACCCCTTGATGTGGGAACATTCATAACCTTTCCTTAAATAGTTATTGTGTCTCAAATGATGGTTCCCCATTATATTGTGAAATATTTTGAATATTGTTCTGGAGTTCCAACATCTCTGAGGGTTGGGAATAATACTCCAGAAACATTCTTTCCAGTTCATCTTGTTCTATTATCATGTAAGTTGCCAGCCCTTTTAGACAATCCATAGATCTATATTTTAGTGAAAAGTAAATTATAATTAACTTTATCTTATTATATACAAAATAAATTTTTTTAAAATTATCATATATCTATTGATAATTTTAGAGGTTTTTATGAAGATCCTGACTTACTATATAACCAAACTAAAATGTTTTTACAGCATATAATAACAATTATTAGAAGAAATGGAAGAAATTAAAACATATTTGGTGAGGATATCTATGAAATATAATATAAAATGTGTGATAAAAAAATATTAATTACTATTGTAAAACCGATTTACCTGAACAAAAGAGATACTGCAACATATTTTTTTTCAAATGTGTTTATTGATTATCATTGAGTAGAAAAACCATCTCACCTAAATGATATATCCATCTGTCAAATGAATACTAGGTCATAGATGCTAGATTATATTTTCTCCCATGATTTTCATGTGTCATAGTATTAAATGGTAGAATAAGAAAGAGAGATTTTGGTTTCATGGAGGCAAATCTAAGAATTATCGTCTATCTCTACTAACCTCACATGACATCCAACTATATAATAAATCATGGTTGATCGAATATTGTTAATGCATTTATATATGTTTTATTATATATGAATAAATTATTATATTTTTATACAATCATCATATGAATATTTCACCTTCCATTCATTACATCTTAGGAAACATTACAATGAATGATATTTAATATAGGCGAATAATATATGAAAATAGTTTATCATTTAAGTTCATGAAATGATATACCAAGAATAACATTCATAATTTTCAAGATATATATATATATATATATCATAAATATATATAATTATTTAGGGTATACCTCCATCAAACCACAACATTCACTAAATCATAATACAATGTTTTGTTTTACCTTATGTTATGTCATATATAATAACATTTGAATCCATATAAAAACCCCTTTTATATATTTTCAAAAAAAACTTTTGGAAATCCATCATTAAATTCACCATATATTTCATATTATGTAATATTGTTTTAATTTCCAATCAAATTACTCTTAGGATTATCTTTAAAACCATTTTAGAGTATCTCTCTCAGTCAAAATCAATCCACATTCAGTCAACCATAAAATATTATTTGGAAGGTATTTTTGGTGTTAACAATATATTTGGATATCTAGATCCATATAAGTATGTGAAGAGTGGAATATATCAAATAATCAATTCTACTCAAGCTATGAAGGGATATAGCATGATCTCCATCAAACACATGTACTAATATACATGTATTCAACACTCTACATCATATATAAATGTACATTGTCACATTTGTTTCTTTTGTCCAAGACATAGAGTGATTGTGGGACATATATCATTTTAGAATTTCAAATTCAACTCACATGTTATAAATTCTCAAAGTATATACTTAATTTATTGATGAATACATCACAAGTCATTTATCCTTATACAAAGTAACATAACATGTCTCTTATTTGGATATATATATATATATATATATAATATTTATGTGTTTTTTAACACTCTCACTTTCTATCTCAATCTAGGGCCCCCATTTCATAATCATCAAGCATGAGGATAAATCACATCTTTTTCATGCTCCAACCAATGGAATTATTAGCACAAAACCAAAAAACACCCGTATAAGTGCATTCAATATATATACTTCTATAAGTTAGGTATCCAATTGTGAAGGTTATAATGGTAGGTATTTTATAAATCTCAAGTAGTGGGGACTCAAATATCATCCATGCAACTCTAGTATTCCACATTCATCTATAAGACACTACAAGTAGTATACATAGTGGTTCATCTAATGTACACAAATAATCTTATTCATTATCATTTTCCTCATGAGAATGTTATGTATCTACATAAAATAATACATCTCACTCTAATAATAGAATTTCATAATAACTTATAATACTCTTTGATGAACAACGTTTAAAAATATACTCAAATTCATTCTTTGAGCGATAAATTTTCATTACACTTTAATAAATTTATATAAATGTTTGTTTTTGTAGCCAATATGAAATAATGATAAAATGGATGTCTCCATAAATATGATATATTTTAATATTCTTAAACGCGATGAATATTTAACCAACCCAACATAAGAACAATTTTAACATATCATATATGTTAAAAAATAGACCATATTTATATTTTCATTACATTCAAGATTTTTTAACATGTTACATCATATGTTATCTCAATCACATCTCTATGTAAACATTTGATAAAAAACTCCCACAAAAACTTTAGTGACAAAAATATATAAAAAAATTCATTTTGAATTGTGGTTAAATTTAGGAATCATATTTATAATTATTAAATATGTTTAACATATTCAAACATCCTAACATTACAACACCAAATGTTAGAATTTCAAATATTACAACCTATATAAAACTATTTCTAAATTCATCATCATCTACATTGTAAACCTTTTCCATCAAAAAATTTTGTTGATAAAATGTAACTACATACAATATTATTTATAGATACATCCAAAATTTAATATTTTATTAACTAAAAATGACCATAAAAATGTGTTTTTGATATTATTTATTTGTATACATTGATCTTATTTATGTTCAAACATACTCCCACTAGCCTCTTAGAAATTATATTCTTTTCATAATATCTTTCAAAGACACCGAAACACTTTTCTGTTAGGAAATAATATTTTTTATTTTTTAGAAGGATAATTTCACAAAATAAACAATATTTTATATAGTATTATATGTTTTAAACATTTTTTCTTGTATGTAAGACTTTATTAATATATGTTACTAATGGGTTGTAAGAACACATTCTTGTGTCTTTTAACACACAGTGGCATAAAAATTTTTGGTGGGATAAACACTTTTATCCATATCATCTTATCAAAACTTGTTACAAAAATTTTGGAATCATAAACCATGTTTATATAATTAATCGTATCATACTTATTCATAAAAAATATTTGTTAACAAACATATTTCCTTATAACTTAAGATAAATTAGAAGAAAATGAACCTCTTTTACATAGATCATATTAATCTAGATAAAATCCTTTACATTGAAATCCTTGATATAGTAAATATTTACTTTATATCATGAATATAAACTCAATAAACAACCAATTTTTAATTTTACTTTTAACTCCTACATTATTAAAATACATTTTAAAATATACATTTAGTATCACATACCATTAAAATATAATGAGATAATTTCAATAAGATTTATATCAGACAAGGTCATTTCTTGGTATGTCAGAAAATACTTCATGTATATCTTGGATAATATAATAATATTGAGCTATTATTACTCCCTCATGAAAAACCTAGGTCTAAATGAAACTGATTGGAATCTTAAAGATAATGTGTTGATCTTTCTTAAAAAAAATTCTTCTTCTGGTTTGAACATTTACCATATTGAATTGTCTATAAAATAAAAGAAATTAGACATCATATTCCATCTTCATCTTTTCTCAACAAATTGATAATAGAAGATACAATTTATTTTAAATTAAATCATATTGTTTGATTATATGAGATAAATCACCCAATGAGATGAACCTATTATTTATATAATGCATTTGGAAATCATAAATGAATCACACTATGTTTCAGTAGACATTTATATTCATTAGTTAAACAATTTCAAAACATGATTACTAATGAGAAAAAGTTATGAAACATACAACATAGATCACTATAAATTCTTGAAAACTTGTCATAAGTTACAAGTATAATAAACAAATTATATTAAATTTATTCATTTCCAGGATAAATCACAATGTCTATGATGATGATGATGATTATGTTATTTACAATAGAATATTTTATCAAATGAGTGGTGTGTTTTATTAACCATTTAATAAAGAATTTTACTAATTGGGTTCCCACTAAAATATTGATACCCTTTAAATATCAACCATATCCTTTGGTGGGGAAAGATACACATTTCATTATGCAATGAGGCCTCTAAGGCATTCATATCATCACATAATTATTTAAGTAAGTAATTATCTAAATCATATCATATTTATATATTAGATATAAGAGAGGAATAGCCTTTGTCTAATCTATCATATACAAAAAAAATTCATTCTCCTAGTATCATTCTCAAGGGTATCCTAGCATAGTTTAACCCAAAATAAGAACAAAGAATATAATAAAAAATATAATCCCAGGGAACTGTTCTTGGATAGATAATACTGAAGGAGGAACAAATGTTATATATCACATTATCTATGTACACCAAATAATTTAGGGCCTCCCTATGAAGTATGAACATAACCGATTTTAAAATTGATTTCCTGAAAAGTGTCAGTACAGATGGAATCTATCATATAGTATTTTAAGGGACATTTATCTTCACTATTTTAACACATGTTATTTAATTTTATATAATAATTATTCAATTAATTTAGTTTGGAATCATAATCTATCCAATTAATACATATGATTAAACAATAATGATTTTAACTCAATACACAACCCATTTTTTGTGTTCCATACCTAAAAAATAGGATTCAATAATATTCAAATTTATTCAAATATTTCATATGTATATGGTATATAAACACATCATGTAAAGGAATATAATTATATTGGATTAAAAAACAACACATGATTAAGCCTAGAGTGAAAAATAGAAAATACATTAACTAGCCTAGAGAAGGAATAAGACTCCAAGAAAATCAACGGTTGAACCCAATGTCCCTCTAACCATGGATACATTACTCAATATGTAATCCAATACAACATAACTTTAACACATAATATTTATAAACTATATTGATCAATAAAAATTGGCCATATAACATAATATAAAAACTGATATTATGGTAGATGAAAAATTGTATTCATTATAGAGACTTTCCCATTTTGAAATGTAAAGATGAACAGTAGAGGAAATTTACCAATTTATATTAAATCTTATAAAATATACGCATTTCAGGAATAATTTACTAAACTTGAATATCTCAGGAAATATCCTTTTAAATAAATGAACTATATATCTATTTAAACATGAGAAAAATATTTATAAACAACTCATAAATCCATTCTATTTATGAACACTTTTATAAAATTCAACATTACCATTATAGATATTCGATAATTTTGAATAAAATATTTTATTTTTCATTTCAATGTGAATTATTTCATATTAATCAATATATAGTACTAAAATTTTAAAAATATGATATTATATGAATAATATAAAATATAGAATAAAACTTTTATTATGAATACAGTTTACATAATCTAAATATAATATAATTAATTATTATTTAAACATTGATTATATCAATCATCAAAAAAAATTAAGTGGTTTAAATAATTCCCAAATTATAACCCCATTTTCGAATAATTTAAAAAGATAATTACGAACAATTAATAATTTACATATAATAATTTTAGACTTTTTCCCATTATCTTATAATTTATAAAACAATAAAAAAACATTTCTTTTGAATTCTAAATAATAAATTCTATTTTAGTATCATTGTAATTTCAACATAATCTATTAAAATTTATTTAAAATATAAAAATATAATATTTTGGAAAAATTAAAAATTTCTAAAAATATATTTAATTAATTATAAATATATAATAATTTATTTATTTATTTATTTATTTATAAAACCTTTAAATATAAAATATTCCCAAAATACCATAATAAGGATTTATAAACACTTTTATAAATCATTAAAACCATTATATATGTTAAGAATAGTTTTTAACACCATTTCAATTTAAACTTAAGTGTGAAACCATTCCTACATAAATTTAAGCTCGTAATACACTTACACATAAAATCTTCATAGGGGTAATCTAATTTTGGAGTCTTTCATCAAAGGCAAGTCACTCATTACCTATACATCTCATAAATTTAATTCACTTCGTAAATTTAAAACGAATATTACCTTTATGTAAGTCAATATGTTTAATGGTAAAACCCTTATGTGAATGCATCACATAAGGGTATGTAATGATATAGCATCAAACAACCTTTTTGAACAACTACTAAAATTATAGATACGATTTTACCATTAAACAACTTTAATACCTTTACACAGCTCTGAGAAACCACTACGTGTAATGGTGTATCCTTTAAAAATTTATGTTTATTTTAAGGATATGTGAACAATTTTATTTACACATCTTTTGGACAAACTATACTACCCTTATATACGAGTGTATATTATAAGGGTAAATAGTATCATAACCATGAGTAACCCATATTTACAAGGCTAAAATCATGAGATACTTACACATCTCAGTTTAATATGTGGAGGTTCAAGGTATTGTTTTTTAGTCTATTTAAAGACCCTGAAATTTCAAGGGAATTTTTTTCTTATTTTCTTTTGAATTTTACGAGTCTATGGCTCTTGATGGAACCTGATTCTGAGGCCTAGTGTGCCCAGAATCAATTCCCGAAGTTTATCTCGGGTACGTTTAGTGAATGAATGAGCGGGTTTTTATAACTTTTGAACTGGTGCTCGGAATCGAAATCTAAGGGCACCGATGAAATCGCAGCGCTGGTAATTTCTTAAGAAGACCCTTTCTGATGTTGCGTTTACTCGGGAGGAGTTGTTTAAAAAAAAGTGAGGAATAAAAATATAATTGTTTTACAATTTTATTTTTATTTCTTGCCCAGTGGTTAAGTGTTGTGTCACAACACTTTTCCCCTCTCTTATGTGGTTATATCCTAAGTAAGGGAATTGGGGGTGGGACCCACTTGTAGTTAACTACATTTGAGATGATTAAGGTGGGGTGGGTCCCACATGATCCCAACCCCTCACCTTCCCCTAATGTACATAACTTTTCCCCTCATCAATTTGTAACTCTAAAAAAAGCCCCCTCTCTTAACTCTTGAAAACATACACTAATTTATTAATTGAACCTATTCAATTAATTAATTAAGTGTTTTGAGTTTTGAATTTCAAATGGAATGTGATTATAAAATAATTGGTTGATTCCTTTTATTTTATTTTGGGGGACACAATTTGTGTTGAAGAATATGGAGAGAGAGAGAGATATATCCTTGTGAGAAGAAGAAGAAGATGAAGGAATAGGAATGAATGTATCCTCGTTGAAGAACGACACCTCTTCAACGAATAATGGCACTTCCTTATCGAAGAACGACAACATTCCTCGACGAAGAACGAGATGCCGAACGTGGAGACTGACGCCATCAACAATGTTCTTCTTCTTCTTCCGACGTCGATGGAATAGATAACGTTCTACCGTGACATTCGACTTCTGATACTCGACGACGTGTGACGTCATTTTCGTGGTAGGGGTTTGGTATTGTTCGTAAATAATTAATTGTGTTCTTTGTTTAATATTCGGGCCACCTGTTATCAATTTAATGGGAGGAGGTCAGACCACCCGAATTCGGTCGATCCTCCTCCCCCTTTGATGTTGTGTTCATTACGGCTCGAACAATGGTGGCGCGGTGCAATGACACCATGCTGAAACAAGAAGAATGCAGCGAAGAAGCAAGGTGCCGTCGCACCGCGCCATTGAGGCCGAACAAAATTGCGGCCAGAGTTGGTGCCCCAGAGGCGATTCAAATACTCCGAAGGTTGTTTATTGGTGTGCGGATCGACGGGCGATGAAAAAACATCCCACATAGGCATTTTAAAGACTTCGTAGTGAAGAGAAGGTCTCAGGAGGACCACTGGTGAAGGCGGTAGGCAAAACGGACCACCGGAGCGCATCCGGTGGTCCGCGGAAGACCCTGCCGGCGGCACCGCCGACCGGCACTGGCCGGCCGCCAGGATGTGACGGCGCCCAGCATGCCGCCAAAAGGAACCATCGCGACTAAATACATGATGGCAGGTGGCCGGATCCTATGGCCACACGGGATCCGGAGGAGGAGGACACGGCAGGCGCGCCGCGTCCGTGGGGCATGAAAAGGGGGGATTGGTTCCCCCCTGCTCGGCCGCTGGCCGAGCCCACGCACCCCCCCCCCTCGGCTGGTCCGGGGTGGGTTGTGCAGACCGGGATGGGCCACACCCAGCTGGGTCGAACCCGGACCAGAGTCGGGTCGACCCTGTTCGGGCCGACCCAGGGGGTGGGGCTGGGTCGAACCGGGCCGAGACCCCCCATTTTCGGATCACTTCTGATCTTTTGCCCATATCATGGTCTACGGACCTCCGAACCTTGCTCCGTCAGTTGCGATGAGATCTTTGGATTGATAAGGTCGTTTCGGTATATTACAGTCAATGTTTCAGAGAACTTGGGGTATGGCCGGGTTGGTTCGAACCCGAAACCAACCGGGCCCTCGGAGCGGAAAAGCTTATAACTTGAGCTCTGGACGTCTGATTGACGTGCCGTCGAATTTGTTGGATTACTCTTGATGAGATAGAACTGTTTTCATACTTCTCCAGAGGTTTGGATGCAGTTGGATAGTGGCCGGGTTGGATTGAACCCGAAGTCCAACCTGGCCCTTGGAACGGAAAAGCTGATGACTTTCAGACCGGACGTCCGTTTGACGAACAATCAGCGGCGTTGGTAATCATGTTGAGAAAAAGTCCTTATTAGTATAACCTATGAGTGTTCGGGGTACATTTGAGATATGTCTATGTTGGTTCGTACACGAAACCAACCGGGCCCCTGAGACGAAAAAGCTAATAACTCACAGACCGGGCGCCTGATTGACGCGCCGTCTTTTGCATTGAGACCCCTATGAAGAGGCAGTCCTGGAGATACTTCTTCATGTAACTTGTGATGCATGTACTATCGACCTATTGATCATGGATCGGACCCTCCCAGAGATGATTGTATGGAGTACGGAGACCGTGTAGCTGGCTGAAACCAGAAGACTGCTTGACCAACTCGACTTGGAGTGAGTCGACTAGCCGAGTGGATGGAGCACTAATAAGTTTGGGTGCAGACCCATGGATGATGGAGCACTAGTGTGTTTGGGTGCAGACCCGCGGTACTCAACAGATGGACTACCTCTGCAGGCTAATGGGGGGGTGCACTAATGTTTTTGGGTGGCAGACGCCGGCAGGAAGCACTACTGTGTTTGGGTGGCTGACTCACGGTACTCGACCGGAGGAGTACCTCAGCAGTCTTAGGTTAGTGGGCATTACCTCGGAGTCATGACAGGATCACTTTACTCATCAGAGACGGGGCTCTTCAGCAGTTACATATTCGATAATGAAAACCCTGGTTTGAGCGAGTCTATGACCTTTGTGTTTACCTCATCATTGAGATGGGTCACTTGATAACTCAGGTGTATTTATGGGCATATACCTAGGTAGTGGTTATCCGTTTATTTCATAAACATTGCGCTTTCTCTTGATTGATAAGGGTTACTTGATAACTTGGGTATAAGTATGGACTTATACATAAGTAAGGGTTATCTGTTGAGATCTTTATTTGTGGTTATCCTTGTTGGGATTAGTGAGAACTTGAGGGTCTCAGGGTCCCTAATGAGTATCGTATACTCACCCCTACACGGGCTATGCCCATACCTCGTTGTGTTGGTTGCAGACGACATGCAGCACTGACAGAGGCAGAGTGTTCGAGGGGTGGATGGTACTCGGAGGTGGACCTCACGACGAGTCAGTATCCGAAGGTGGATTTCACGATGAGACGATACTCGGAGGAGGTAGACGGACGAGAGCATTGTGGAAGGCTATATGTACCTACCCTCTATGTAGGATCCGTGGTGGATAATCCAGGAGCAGCGCTACCTGTACCTACCCTTCAGGTAGGATCCGCGGTGGACGACCTAGGAGCTGCTTCTATTCTTCCAGCTATTTGTCTTTTCTGTTGTACTTTCGTTCAGTTGTAGCTGTACCTTCAGTTGGGTTTTTATTCTGGCCCACTTACTCTTCAGCACTTTCTTTTGAACTTAGTGTATTAGTTCCTCTTGTACTCTGTGGTGTTTTGTTTAATTTTATAAAGGCAATGTCTTCCCAGTTATCGGGATTTACGCCTTTAGTGCTAGTCGCCAGCCCCTGGACATTGGAAGGCGGGCTTGGGGTAGTCACGACACGGGTCTCGAGGACGGGTCATGAAAATTGGTATCAGAGGAGTCAGTTCTACCTCAGAACTTGTAACTTTGATATTTTCATTCTATGAAGAAATAGTGTTAAGAGTATAGAGTGTGGTTTTCAGTTCCGGGAGTCCAGTGTTGGTGTGGGCGGCCGACTTATCCATACACCAGGACCCTGACTACTGATTTCCGACTTAGTGCACAAAAACACTAATTACGTGTGTGTTTTCAAATGTTTTCCCCTTAAAACAGCTCAAACCAGGTCATCTCACCAGGTATAAATCGTTTGAATGTGACACGTCTATTTCTTTCAGGATGCCTTATCACGAATGATCTGCAAGTTCCCCGAGAGATGTACATACTGACAGCCTACCGAGCGACGAGGCTTCGATACAGGGCCCTCTTTCCGTTGAGGCACCCGTGGTACTACCATACGTTGGGCCACCGATGCCACTGGCCCCAGTAGTAGGTGATGCATGCCACTTAAGCGCACTGCACGAGTTCCAGCGCAAGAGGCCACCCAGGTTCCGGGGAGAGATGGACCCACACGCGGCTGATGATAGGCTGGAGGCTATGGTGGGAGTTTTCAGGATAGTGGGTACACCAGCGGACGTCATGGTGATCTTTGCTTCCAGCCTCCTTCAGGCAGAAATAGGTAGATGGTGGAGCTGGATGCTCTAGTTTTGCGATGTGATGACCTTCACATGGGGAGAGTTAGAGACCTTTTTCAGGGTGGAGTTTGTACCAGTGGATCTACACCGCAATCGTTTTCAGGAGCTGATACCTTTGCCGCATTATTTTCCATCAGTAGCCAAGTCATCTGTAGGCATTAGACAGATTATGCAAAGCTCCAAGAGGACCAGACTAGCTGATGGGTGATCTCGGGTTATAAGATCGGTTGTGTGGGGCACCCGGGGTGGGGTCAGAGCCCGGAGTGCCAGAAATGGACGGTGTTATGCATGTAGCAGGAAGGGTCACATGGAACGTGACTGTCCGACTCCCCGCACAGTTGATCCAAATGTATTGGAGGAGCCACTAAGGCATATCAGTGGCGGGTGCTTGAGCAAAAACCAAGCAATGGAAAAGGTAGTAGAGCTCCAAAAGCAGGTGGACAGGAGCGGAACTAGTGGATACTTTTTTTAACCTTGTACTTCTAGTTCCTTTTTGTTGTTGTATTTGTGTCTCTGTACTATAAGCTGCAATAAAAAAGACACTTATCTTCGTGATGTTTGCTTTCCTGTTCTTTTGTTTGGTTGATACTGAGAGGTCCCATTGAAAACTGTTGACTTTACCCTCACTTTTGATATTTCTACTGGAGGAGACCCAGTGACCTCACACCGATGCCAACAGTGTGACTCGACCCTTGGAGGAGAGAGTGATGATTGGATCTCTTGGTAGTAACATCGAGGCCTTACGATGTCATCCATGGCATGAATGCATCATTCATGACAGGATTGACAGTTTTAGGCAATGGGTGTGGTTCATCCAGGGGATGAGACCAAGTATATCTTTTTGGAAAAGGAGAAATATTAGCAGATCTTATAGATCGTAGGAAAAATGTGCAGATCATCTAGGAGCAGATGAAGACTGCACAGTGCAGTAAGAAACAGGAAACTGGTGCCATTCATAGAGAATCGGGCATGTTAAATGTTTCAAGAAGAGGAAACATTAGGGAGAGATGAGTCTGAAAAGCAGAAGAAGTGGCAGCAGAGCTCGGAGAGCAGCATGAGGTGGTGTACATTTCAAAATGCTACAACCACCCGCCTTAGTTGTCCCCACCAGGCTCAGGGAGCTGGAGGGCAGGGGAAGAGTGCAGCTGCATACGGTCAAGGAGTGTGACCCAATGGATCTAAAAATGATTCAAGGGACAGTCTGTGTCCATTACTAGTTTCCATAGTAATAGACGTTGATATGAATCATTCCTTCCTTCCACAAATCTTGTCCCAGACCTAGAGTTTCCGATAAGTCGTAGACTAGACCATCACGTCTGGAGATACCTTGGGAGGAGACTCATTAATCACACTTACTCCGAAAGTGTGGTATGAACCTTGAGGCGAATGATTCGGTTGGAATATCTTGGTGGCAGCGTTGAGGCCTTATTATGTTGGTCTCGGTATGGATTGGATTCATAGTTTATTCTCAGAGTGACTGTATTAGGCAAAACCGTTGTGGTCTAACTACAACGTCGAGATGGGTTTTCCTTGGTCAGTGAAAAGGAAACCCCAGACATCATAGGAAAACTCATGCATAAGAGGGTGCGGCTGATCACTCTAGAGTCGGTCAACTATACCCACATGGCAGCATGAGTTTTGAGTTTCTGTTCTAAACAGGGAAGGGAGGCCTCTAATGTTTGAGGATGGCGATCACGTCCTTATACGAGTCTCACCTTGATGAGGTTTTACAGAGCTGTGGCCAAGGTGACATGTTATCTTCGAGGTTCAAAGAACCTTTCTAGGACCTCCGCAAGGTAGGAGGGGTGGTTTACCGCTTGACCTTTCCACCTCAGTTGCACCATGTGCATGATAACATCCACGTACCTCAACTAAGGAGATACATGCATGATCCTTCACACATCATCGACCTCAGGAAGTAGGACGTCGATGGGAGGGAGACATTCACTGAGGTTCGAGTGGGGATCGAGGATCGACAAGAACAGATCCTACGTAGATGGTTGATTCCTCGGGTGCGCTTTCATTGGCAGCACGAGAACCTCCTAGAGTGCACATGAGAGTGGAAGGCTTAGATGCGTGCTCAGTACCACTTTTGTTTCCCTAGTTTATGGTATAGCTTTACGGTGACACAAAGCCCTGACGTGGGAGTTTTGTAAAGACATGAAAATTTCAAGGAAAATTTTTTCTTAATTTTTTTGGAATTTTACGAGTCTATGGCTTTTAATGGAACCTGATTCTGAGGCCTGGTGTGCCCAGAATCAATTCTTGAAGTTTATCTCTGGTACGTTCTGTGAACGAATGAGTGGCTTTTTCTAACTTTTGAATCGGTGCTCGGAATCGAAATCGGAGGGCATCGATGAAATCGTAGCGCCGATAATTACTTAAGAAGACCTTTTTGGAAGTTGTGTTTACTCAGGAGGAGTTGTTTAAAAAAAATTGAGGAATAAAAATATAATTGTTTTACAATTTTATTTTTATTTCATGCCTAGTGGTTAAGTGTTGTGTCACAACACTTTCCACCTCTCTTATGTGGTTATAAACTATGTAAGGGAGTTGGGGGTGGGACCCACATGTAGTTAACTAACTTTAAGAGTATTATGGTGGGGTGGAGAACACACGAGCCCAACCCCTCACCTTCCCATAATGTTCATAACTTTTCCCCTCATTAATGTGTAACTCTCAAAAAAAATCCCCCTCTCTTAACTCTTGCCAACATACAGTAGTTGATTAATTGAACCTACTCAATTAATTAATTAAACGTTTTGAGTTTTGAATTTAAAATGGCATGTGATAATAAAATAATTGGTTGAGCCCTTTTATTTTATTTTGGGGACATACTTTGTGTTGAGTCATTTGGAGAGAGAGAGAGAGAAATACTTGTGAGAAGAAGAAGAAGAAGAAGGAAGAGGAGAGAAATTCTCCTCGTTGAAGAATGACACCTCTTCAACGAAGAATGGTAATTCCATATCGAAGAATGACAACCTTCCTCGATGAAGAAAGAGATGCCGACCGTGGAGACCGACGCCAATAACAACGTTCTTATTCTTCTTCTGACGTCGATGGAATCGATACCCTTCTACCCCGACGTTCGACTTCCGCGACTCGACGACGTGAGATGTCATTTTCGTGGTAGGGGTTTTGTTTTGTTCCTAAATAATTCTTTTTGTTCTTCATATAATATTAGGGCTGCCTATTATCAATTTAACAGGAGGAGGTCGGACCGCCCGAACACGGCTGATCCTCCTCCCCCTTTGATGTTGTGTTCGTTACGTCTCGAACAAAGGTGGTGTGGTGCAACGACACCATGCAGAAACAAGAAGAATGCGGCGAAGAAGTGCAGCGCTGTCGCGTCGCGCCGTTGAGGCCGAACAAAACCCCAGCTGGAGTCGGGGCCATAGAGGTGATTCAAAGACTCCGTAGTTTATTTATTGGTGTTTGGATCGACAGGTGACGACGAAACGGGCCGCAGAGGCATTTTAAAGACTTCACATTGAAGAGCAGGTCCCGGGAGGACCACTGGTGAAGGCGGCAGGGCAAACGGACCAACAGAGCGCGTCCAGTGGTCCGCGGAAGACCCTTCCGGCGCGCCTCGCCGGCACCAGCCGGCAGCCAGGATTGGGCGGTGCCCAATGTTCCTAGAGGAGGAACCGCCGCGGCTTCAGCCGCGGTGGTAGGAGGCCGAATCCCGATGCCGCGTAGGATCCAGAGGAGGAGGACGTGACAGGCACACCGCGTCTGTGGCGCATGAAGAGGGGGGAACGGTTCCCCCCTACTCGGACGCTGGCCGAGCCCGCGCATCCCCCCCCCCCGGCCAGGCCCGTGCAGGTCCCGCAGACTGGGCCGGGCCGCACCTAGCCGTGTCGGACGAGGCCCAGACCCCCGATTTTCGGATCACTTCCAGTCATTTTCCCATATCATGGGCTAAAAAACTCCAAAGGATGCTCTGTCATTTTCGATGAGATCCTTGGATCAAGACGGTCGTTTAGGTATATTACACTCAAGGTTTCAGAGAACTTGGGGTATGGTGGGTTTGTTCGAACCCGAAAACAACCGGGCCCTCGGAGCGGAAATGCTTATAACTTGAGCTCCGGACGCCCGATTGACGTGCCGTCAACATTTTTGGATTCAATTTGATGAGACGGAACTTTTAGAATACATTTTCTAAGGTTTGGACATAGTTGGATAGTGGCTGGGTTGGATTGTACTCGAAATCCAATCGGGCACCTGGAACGGGAAAGCTGATGACTTTCAGACCGGGCGTCCGTTTGACGAACCATCATCGGTGTTAGTAATCACGTTGAGAAACAGTTCCTATGAGTATACCCTATGAGATTTGAGGGTACATGTGAGATATGTCTGGGCTGGTTCGTACACGAAATCAACCGGGCCCCTGAGACGAAAAGTCTAATAACTCACAGATCGGGCGCCCGATTGACGTGCCATCTGTTGCGTTGAGACCCCTATGACCAAGCGGTCCTTGAGATAATTTTTCATGGAAGTTTTAATACTTGGAGTATCGACCTGTTGCTCGTGGATTGGACCCTCCCGGAGAGGATTGTACAGAGTATGGAGATCGTGTAGCTGGCTGAGGCCTGACGACTGCATGACCGACTCGACTTGGAGTGAGTCGTGTAGCCCAGTGGGCAGAGCACTACTATGTTTGTGTGCAGAACCATGGAGGATGGAGCACTATTGTGTTTGGTTGCAGACCCGTGGTACTCAATAGAAGCAGTACCTCTGCAGGCTATTAAGGGGGGGTGCACTACTATGTTTGGGTGGCAGACCCCAGCGGGATGAACTACTGTGTTTGGGTGGCTAACTCGCGGTACTCGATAGTAAGAGTAAATAAGTAGTATTAGGTTAGTGAGCATTACCTCGGAGTCGTGACAGGATAACTGTACTCATCAAAGATGGGGCTTTTCAGCAGTTATGGTTTCGATAATGAAAATCCTGGTTTAAGCTGATTCTATGACCTTTGTGTTTACCTCATGATTGAGATGGGTCACTTGATAACTCAGTTGTATGTATGGGAATATACCTAGGTAGTGGTTATCTGTTGATTTCACAACCTTTGTGCTTCCTCCTGATTGAGATAGATTACTTGATAACTTAGGTATAAGTATGGGCTTATACCTATGTAAGGGTTATCAGTTGAGATCTTTCACTGTGGTTATCCTTGTTGGGTTTAGTGATACCTTGAGGGTCTCAGGTTCCCTACTGAGTATCGTATACTCACCCCTGCATGGGCTATGCCCGGACCTTGTTGTGTTGGTTGCAGATGATGGGCAGCGCTGACAGAGGCCGAGTGTTTGAGGGCTGGACGGTACTCGGAGGTGGACCTCACGACGAGTCAATATCCGAAGGTGGATTTCCCGACGAGACGATACTCGGAGGAGGTAGATGGACAAGAGCATTATGGAAGGCTATCTGTACCTACTCTTCACATAGGATACGTGGTGGACGATCCAGGAGCTGTGCTATCTGTACCTACCCTTCAGGTAGGATCCGAGGTAGATGACCCAGGAGCTGCTTCTATTCTTCCAGCAGTTTTTCTTTTCTGTTGTACTTCTTTTCAGTTGTAGTTGTACCTTCAGTTGGATTTGTATTCTGGCCCACTTACTTTTCAGCACTTTCTTTTTTTTACATAGTGTATTACTTCCGCTTGTACTATGTGGTGTTTTTTTACTTTTATAATGGCAATTCCTTTCCATTTATCGGGATTTATGCCTTTGGTGCTAGTCGTCAGCCCCTCGCCTATGGAAGTCGGGCTTGGGGTAGTCATGGCACGGGCCCCGAGGATGGGTCGTTATAGTGTAGCTACATAATGGTAAATCCCTTATGAAATTGACCTTCCAGAAATATGAGATAGTGCTTTATTTTCTGATTACTTGTTCATTTCATTGTATGTTTTTGAAAAATTAAACACTGATAAATCTGACACCAATAAAGGGATCTGTTAGAGTCTAAAGAATTTTAGATGTAGTAGAATAAATTAAAACCAATTTTAGGTGGATTTAAATGCAATATAATATGAAATATGGTATAGAACTGAAATAAATAATAGCTATAAAATTAGAATATATTTCAATAAAGAGATACCACAATATCATCATATTCATAATTGGTTGATTAAGATAATTGAGTGGAAATATCATCCCACATCAATGGTGTATACATGGGTTGAATTAATCCCATGCTTGACATGCATAATTATGTTTTGACCCGTGTTGTAATAGAATAACTCCCTAAAAAGGATGAAGAAGAAAGTTCTCTTCTGGTTTGAAGAAGGATCAACCAACTATAATCATCTATCTCTACTACCATCACATAATATATGATATTATAGGAAATAAAGGATGATCATTAATTGTAGATTCATTTATTCATGCATTATTATATATTATTGAATTATTTAGTCAGTATACATTCATCATATGAATATTTCACCTCCCATTTGTTTCAACTCATGAAGTGTCATTATAAATGATATTTAATATTATAGATTAATAAATTATCATAGTTTATCAAAAAAATTTAAATAATTTATATAACATATGTGAAAATAATAATATTAATTCAATATATATATGATATATATAAGGATATAAAAAATATATTTGTCACAAATATACCAAAAGTTTCCAATACTTTCGAAATTGTTGTTTTAATCTAAAATTTTTAATATTTTGTTAGTGTTATTATAATTCTAAGGCAGCACCCACAATTATCAAAAGTCCATAATCCATGATTTTGATATATCAATTTATTTATTTAACATTATTGTTGACTTACCCAATATCATGTCCATTAATAAAAAGGACTATTTTTTAATCCATATTTTATCAACGATGACTTGAAAAATACCATAAAATATCAGTATTTAATATATGTGGGATTAGAATGGTTAAAACTCATTGATCATGTGACTGGAATTCTTATCATACACCTAAAACCTACAAGAGGAAAACACATCTTGTAAATAATAATAACTAAAAATGAATTACATAAAAAGAAAAAAATAATCAATAAACTAATAAATAACTTTTTGTTTAGTTTGGTTTCATGTTCTTTTTCCTCAAAAAAACTTTCAAAAAAAACCCACCCTAAGACATCATTAATTACAAGGGATGCTTTTAAATTTTAGAATTTATATTTCCTACCCAATGAAAAACTACAATGATGTAGTATAGGTTATAGTCCATGTTTTATTCATAGAAAACATGAAACATATACAAAGCCCCGACTTTAGTAATTCATTAGTTATCAACTCATTAATTTAGAATTAAAATTTAAATTGAAAATTAATTTAAAAATTTCAATGATTTCAGATTTTGGAAAACTAGATACATAATTTTTTTTCAAAGGTTAGTTTTTATAGAAATATATTTCTATTTATTTATGAATAGAATTGTGTTTATCAAATTCCAAATTCCTATGGTAAGTGAAATCCATTAGATCAATTTCATTCAATATTATCTTAATCCTTTAAGTTATTTTTTACCTAAAGTACATAATATAACTAAAAAATATAAAATCTAATCAAAAAAGTTAAAGAAGTATCAAGGATACATTTATAACCAAAATCACTCTTTATTTAATTAGTGTTCCTCTAAAAATTATTTTCTCAATGAATCAATCGTATAATATGATCGATGAATTTGTATAAAAAAATACTAAAAAATAAAAATCATTAAAAATAATTTTAGTTATTCAATGTGTACTTTCCATCCAACTACTCATTTACCATTAATTGAAGAACGTAGTAACTCATGAATACAAAAGAATCAATCTTCAATCAATAGTTAAAATAAAAGGATTCTAAAAATATTTATAATGAATATTGGATCTATGAATTTAATCAAGATAATTCATTAAATTTAACTATAATAAAAAAAATTCATGGTTTTCCAAACCCCATACCCATTTTCATAACTCTCCCTAGAGAAGTATAATATACAAAAAGTCATCCTAATAAATTAATAACAATAAATTTTATACATTCTATGAAATCATGAAATGATGTTATATGTTGTATCATCAATTTTTGGTTCTTTAGACACCTATTATATTTGTGACACCAACAGTCATTTTTGCAAAATTGTTAACTTTTTACTTGATCTATGTATATTTCCAAAAATATATTTTTTCTCCCCTATCTTTTATCCTGTTATCATAAATTAAATTGTTTTGTATCGTAAAATATTACATCAAAATTTGTGTGAAATTATATTGTGATATTTTTTATTAATAATTATCTTTCCTTATTTAGAATTATAGAATAATCAACTTCATATTTTCTTAAATTTAATTGATATTTTAAATTTTTGGTGTTAATATATATCATCTACAATGAAATGGTCACTTTTTCATGTATTCAAAGCCGAGCTTACCTTATTTTTGTGATAAATTCTCTTCGCTATCAAATTGTAATCCAATTTTCATTATCTCTGATGTTTCAATCATATATGTGAATTGTATAATAACATTTATGTATCATTGAAAGAAAATATTGAATTTATAACATTAATATTCAAAATTAACTACTCGATAATTTAATTTTTTCATGTTTTTTTTATCTTTCATGATAAATACTATCTGAAATTCACCAAATTCCTCAAAAATCACTAAACAGTAAAAAATATTAAAAAAAACAATGATGAATCATTAAGTTCATTTTGAAATTTAAATTATTGAATTTTGTTTTCATAAATTAGGGTTATCTTAAAAACATATAAAAAAGTATGTATATGTAAATAGTAAAAGGAATGATTCTTTACCTAAAAAAAATAATGTATAACAACACTTATTCCATCACATTCTTTAGATATAGTGATTTCGAAAACTTTATTAATAACCTATTTAACATTATTAGTGAACCAAATACAATAATATAATTTATATTTTAGGTAAATAATATAATAAATTAGTAAATTATATTATTTGGGTAATATGCACATGATACCAATAATGTTCTAGTGATTTAACCACTCAAGTGGAATGTATTAATATAAATTATACATTGTAACACAAGTGAATAAATTTACAACAATATTCTTATGATATATATAACTATGAAATAATGTTGGTAAGTTTTTCAACCACATCATAACTATATAAGGATTTATATTGAATAGAATTCTAAAAATTAATAATATTATAATTTATGATTGTTCAATATTACCATGCAGTTCATAATGTTCACATTATTTTACCTTCAAAGTCTAGTGATGCGCAATCTATAGACTATTAATAGATATTTTCCAATTTAATTAAAAAAATTATCTACAATAAAATTTAGACCATCAATAACTAAAATAAATAATAAATCTATACTTTTAAATTATTTTTCAGTCACGTTTACTTATACATAATTTACATTCCCATTTTGAAAAAGATATACTCATAAAATATAACTTTATAGTTAAATTAAGTAATTTTTTATCATTTAGTAGTATCCATCAGAATTCAATTTCAAACTAATTTTATATGACTTATCCTAATTAATTTTTATATATAATTTTATTGAATGACAAATTTGAATAATCATTGTAAATCATACTACACTTTAGAAAAAATTTCCATCACCAATTATTAAATCAACCTACTTTTTGAGAATTTGACTCTAACATTGAAACATGTGGACTTTGTAAAATAAATTGAAACATGAATAATATTGTGACACCATTATTTAAATATGACAATATTATCCGGTAAATGCATCCAGAATTATAATTTTAATATTGTTTATCATCCATAAATTATGTATTAAAAATTCAAATGAAAATTACATATAACATTATAATATTAACCAATAAATCAAATAAATAATTTGAAACAATAACCACATATATAATTTAATCATCGACATTTAAATTATGTAGATTGTTATACCATTATCGCCTCAATGTTAATCAAGATTAGCTCATCAAAAATTACTGAAATTATAAACAAGGTATACTTAGTTCAACACTTTGAAAAGAACAAATAATCTTTAATATAACCCCATACAATATAATTTAATGAAAAATTATCACCTTTAACCACCCTCCATTATTAATTTTTTTTTCAATATTTATATTTTAAATTTGAATGTGAAAAAATAATTCAACCACATTCTTAGGTTTACATATAATCTTAGACCAAGAGTGGGTTTCACGACATTAAAATTTATATTACTACATACTATTATATTTATGTTTACCATATATATGGTTCATATTTACAATTACCATCATTAAATTTTATAATTAAAAATTGATTTGATTTCTCATTCACTGAGAAAAATTTAATTCATTACATTTAACACCTAATTATTATAGAAATTGATCAATTTAAATCATTTTTAATAAAAACAAAAATATTTCTATAAATATAAATTATAAAAAGTAACTAAAATTTTATTCACTACTTATTAAAATAAAAATTTCACTTGCTATATTACAAATAATATCCAACTAAACTCATAAATTTTCTACAAAAAAATTAACACTTCAATAAATAATATATAATACATATCTATTTGAATATGTTCACTTCATTATAATTTATGAAATGTCATATCACCTATTTAATTTCAAAAAATTATGTTACATTATGTTTACCAATAAAAATAATTATAGTTACTATAATATTTTATATTATTTTTTAACACCGTCAAATAATAATCAATCATGAATTTAAAGCTAAACTCCAAAAAACTGGTCATTTTCAACATTTTTTACCAATTATAATATAAATTTAAGATAAAAAATTTATATTACCATGTATAATACACCATTAATATAATTTCATGGTTATTTTCGTCATTTCAAATCTTGAGGAAAAATGATCATTTTTTCAAAGAAATTATTCTCATATTTGAAATCTTATTACATTTTTTTATCTCAAAATAGAGTGCTTACCCTTTATTTTGTGTCTCATTCAATTATATTATAAATCAATTTTATTACCATATTTTATAACATTGATATTTAAATACATTTTAATATAATGAATGGATTATTTTGATAAATTTCATATAGTATATCTCTCACTAATTATATAAATAAAATTATCAATTTCAAAATCGTTAATTTTTCATATAATACATCATTTAGATATATATGAATCTTGGATAGAGGGTGATTTTATAAAAAATATGATGTTTTGTGATAAAATATAGATTTTTTTGATGTGGGTGACCATAATTTCCATCGACATCATTTGATATTTTTTATGTATTTGTAATTATTTTGTGTGTGTATATATATATATATATCTTAACAGACTAACATTGTAGAGACCCGTATCTTGACGTACATTGACATTACATTACTTTTGCGGAATACTTAGTACATAACAAAAACACACACACAAGGATTGTAATAGTTTAGTGTCTTTGGAAACTTGGAACATAATCTTCTAATCGTGGTGAAAGATCTTCAATATCTCCCATAAAGATCTTCCTTTTTTTTACCTAAAACCTTTCTTTATATCCTGGGGAAAAGAAAACATAAAAGGGTGAGCTCAAATGATCAGTAAGGGTATACAAAAGAAATAAAAATCATATCATATCTTTTAGAAAATCATAACCTGCAAAAGAGATCATAATATCTTAACATGGAACAAATAATAGAAGTGAAAATGAGATCACCATAATCATAACATGAAACTTGAAACTTTGTGGCATGCACACATAATCATGGAAAATCATTTCTTGTTAGTCATGACTCATTGCCAAGACTATCTTAGTGGACAAAGTCCCTTTCTGAATCGAGTAACCCTCGTTTCAGTCCTGTTTCACTGAACCGGTATAACCTACCATTCCAGCCATGTCTATCTCATGAGATATAAAATCTTTACCCAATGCATTGGAGGGAGATATAGGTCCCACCCATCTTATAATGAATCCTTTCTTATGTGTGCCACATAATCATAAATCATACATCATCACATAACCCATGTAATAAAAATGGAATTCTTAAACAACATGACATCATAAAACAATTCATATAAGATAAAGGAATTCATAAAAATGTTTCCATCACAACATAATCAAATCCATGTAATAATAGGGATAGAAACAGAACCCTTTTATTATCTTAGATGTAAAATAATTTTGATAAAATACTTGAACTTCATTCTTGAGGAAAATATCCTTTCTGCTTCAAAAATACTTTTCCTTTCTTAACATGTCGTACAATTATAAACTAAAAGAAGTTTATTAAAAATAAACTAAAAAACATGTAAAGGAAACTTCTTGGAAATAATGTTTTAGAAATCCATTCATGCCGTATAAGTTAAAAAAACATTCTTCGTACTTTTGTCGGAAAAGTCAAAAAGTACCTCGTACGAAAAACGATAAAAGATTCCTTTCTTATTCTTTACTAAAAACTCACCGAAGGGTAAAATTGGATTTAAACTATTGTAATTGGATGGAAATAATATTACATATTTATGAAACAAGGATGTGTATGATAAAATACACCCCAGTAAATACTTACGAATAAACAATCTCGGATAAAAATGAGATTGTGATATTTCCCTTACCTTAGGTCTGACTTGCTTTGTAAGTGTCCGAACCTCCTGTATAATGATTTAAATCATGTTATTGACTTATTCCAGAATCATATTCATTGTTATGATATCATATATGGTTCACTTATGACATTATATTACCCGTTCTTTTGTAAATTCCATGTTAAAGAAGCGTTTTGGGTAAAATCGTTTCATTTATCTTATGTGTTTTGACTTGTTGTTCTTGACATCATTATTACTTATATCATGATTTACTTACTTCCAGAATATAAAATACGATTTATATATCATATATATTCAGTATATATATATATATAAAAGATAGATAAATAAAATGAAAAACACCGTTCATGGAGACGGTAGTCCGTACGTACGCATGAACGCTGTTTTACTTTCCTTATTGTCTTGAAATGGAAGTAAGTAGATGACATACATATATATATATACATAAATCCAGTAGCTTTATAATGTCATATATTTCATTATTATTTCTTATATATACATTATAATCATTCTTAAATGGCTAACATGGAGAATGAATCTCATCGCGTCGTGGAGACGGTAGTCCGTACGTACGCACGAGCGATGATATCATTTCTGTAAATATTGAACTGAATTGGAGTGGATTATACAATATATCAGAATCAATATGATGTTTTAATAACTATGTATAGTTATTCTTTACACCATTATACCCATCCATGTAAGGTGGTGGTGGAAAATAGATTACACCACGGCGTGGAGACGGTATTCCGTACGTACACACGCGCGGTGATTTCTTTTTCCGTAGGATGGATAGATGGTGAAATAGGGTTGTTTCATACTTATAATAACATATCAGTATATGAGTGATACTGATGTTATTACTTCATAATGAAACAACCTAAGAAGAAGAAGTGGAAGAAGAAATAAAGATGAAAGAATTGGTAACGGTAATTACCTCTTCTTTGAAGTGCCTCTTTGAGACCTCCTCTTAGGGCACTAGAATTGGTCTTTGAGGAAGACCAGAACCTCTAGGATGTTGCTAGGGAAGTGGAGAAGAGATTTTGGCAGGGTTTGGCCGAGCTTGAGAGCTCAAATTGGTGTGAGGAGGAGGGGGAGGAGGTATCCTTTTATAGGGGAGGAGAGGGGCACCTTAGGAATTCTTAAAAATATTAATTTATAATAAATCTAACCCCACTTAAAAACCTCCAAAAATGACTAATATTCTAAGATTAGATGAGATAGGGTTTTAATCTCATCAACCAATCAAATTTAGACATGATTGGATCTTATTTTAAACCTTATCAATTAGATTTTACTCTAAGTTAAATAATTTAACTTTTACCGTGTCTTTTTGTTTTCTTTCACTATATGGTTAATACACTTACTATAACATGCCAAACGAACCCCAAATTGTTTATTATTAATATATATATCCTTATCTAAGTCATTTGGCCGATCCTTAGATTTTTAGGAATAAAATAACAATTAATAATATAATATTTGATTTAAAAACTATTTTGTGTCAATTTTGACACTATTTGATATATTATTTTTGTGAAAGTCATAACAGAATTAAATGTTCGAACCAAGTTGATTAAATCAACATTAATATATCATAGTAACCTATAAAATTAGTGGAATTCATAAAAATTCTCAAATTACATTTATTTTGGTGTTTATAACATCAATTATGTCAATATTTCATAAATAAGATAATTACTGCATCATCTTTGTGTCATAAATTAATTAAATTATATGATGTCTAAAAATTACAAATAAAATTCCATCATGTAGGAAATCTTTTTAGCTTTCTAATGAATATTTACAATCGAATTTATCTTATGTATAACCCCATATTAAAAATGATTTACTTATTAAACTTTGATTTTAACTATTTTAACATTTCTTTAAATAAATTAATAATAAATGTCCTAATCTAATCCAAGTGGGACTAAATGGTCATATTTTATTCCTAAGTTTGTTTTTGGTCGAATTACACTTGTCCAATAGAATTAGGACATGTGTTAGGGTAATAGTAATATCATATTTACCCTTAGTTACCCTATTTACTATTAACCGCGGTAAAAAAAAGTAAAAAGTTACTATTCACCAAAAAATTATTTTCATCTCATTGAACCACATTTTAGTCCTTGATATTAACCGTGTCTCTCGGATTTTCGAAATTCCATTTACAGAAGCGGCAAAATTAAGTTTTATGAAAAATTCAGTTTTTTTAACTACCACTTAGTAGTTTCACTATTCATCAAAAATTGATGTTTTTCAGAACAATGCCAAAATTTCATCCTAAGCTATATTTCATATTCCGAATTCAAAAATGAAATCTATTTTACCAAATTCATAACATAGAAGTTGCATTAATTAATTTTATAATTAAATCCTGCTGTTAAAATAAATAGCGTGTTTTTAGGAAACAATATATATCAAAAGATTGACACTTGATTATGTCTGGTTTAAAAGTGAAATTACAAACAATGACCAACATTGTATTAAATTGTAAAAATATATTCTAAATATACTTTAAAATCACTCAAATTAATAATTTATCACTATTAATTATTTCGATTAAAAAAGTTGTTTTTTAATTATAATTAATAATTTTCACTATTCATCAGAATATGAAAGTTATCCGAAAAGTACCAAAATTTCACCTTAGGCTAAATTCGATACTCCGAATCCAAAAATGAAGTTCATTTTGAAATATAAGATTTACAGAATTTTAAAAAGTGGTTATTACTATTCATAACGGCTAGTTTTAATAATATTTTAATAGCATATCATTGTTTAGTGAAACTCGTTATTGCGTACTACACACGCTATCGAGGAAGGTCGCGATTGCGTGTATGCAAGGCAAGTCAAGGATGCGCGTTGTGCAAGCTCCTTTTGGTGTAGCGTACAACACAAGACATTAGTGAAATAAAAAGAATATTTTTCATAAAATATCGTGCTGTTACATTCTACCCCCCTTAAAATGAATTTCGCCCTCGAAATTCGTCGGGGTTATAAATTGTTTACTATTCGAAAGTTTCTTTAATAGAAACCCACATCGTAAAAAGGAATACCAAAACCAATCTTTAAAAACACAAGTATGAAACGTAACGGTTACCCAAATAAACTAATCATTGGGTTTCCACATAGGTGAAAATATGGATATGGAAGAGAAATCTAACCATCATGTTCTGATGGAGAGTGGTAGAGAACATGGCTATGGAAAAGCCAGTAATCACAAATCCATAGATTTGTGATGATATAAGGTACCATCTGATTCATCAGGTATAAGATCACTAGGACAACATTTTTTGTTTTCAAGATCATTTCCCTAAAGTTAAAGAATTTGAATTAGAATAAATACTTACTTTATTTTGCTACAATCTCACTGTTGTTCGTGCCTTTAACAATTTCCACTTCATCTCTTAAATAAATGAAGTTGAATTTGTTATTCGTGAAGTGTTAGCAGATCATGTGATAGAATGACGGGTCATTCCATCTGTCTCAAAAGGTTAGAAAAATTTATATACATAAGTCGATCTATAGTGAGATTAATCATATATGGTTCCTAAAATGGACTTATATTTCATATATCATACTGCTTAATATAATAAAACTAGTTTCTACTAAACAGGGACTTCCTGTAGGCCAGTGGTAGGCGATAAAGGCCAGTCGCACTTCGGTTGTGGGTTCGATTCCCACAGCCTTGTCCGAAGCGATGGGCTGTCGCCCGTCCTGCAGGTTGTCCTTTTTCTAAAACTATATTACTATAACATCCCATCAATAATATCGAAAAAACTTTTATCCTTAAATAATACTAACTTATGTCCAACATAATCCATTCCAATCTTTAGGCTTATCCATAATACTGCAGTCCATTCTCATAACATAGTGAAAACGATTACCAGAGATTTAATACCATCGTTGATCCCCATATATCATAAGATATGTTTTGTTGGTCACATTCCAAACATTCAAAGTCCTTAATCATGTATTCTCTTGAATACCCATTGAACCTTAGTGAAAACTTGAATGCAGTTAAAAGTTAACACTTTTCACATACCGAAATCCTCAAAATTCTATATACTCAAACCATGATATCACTTAGTCCTTATATCAATCATGAGCTCATGAATACTGTCAAACATTTCATTTTCTCCTTATCCCTTCATTATGCGCATATCATTACTTTCCAAAATATTTGAATCACTTTTCATGGTTACCGGTACCTTAAAATTATTGAAAACCACAATAGACCAATACATAAATATTTCAATACACCATAAAAGTACCTCAATAACATTATTCTTGAATACCAATACATAAACACTTCAGTCCATCCACTTCAATGATTGTCCTGGAATATGTCCTTCCTTGATTTAGAAGTAACTTTTTAGGTCAGGGCATTGAGGTGGGTAATTCCCATGTTCTCCGCATATAAGACATTGAACTCCATAACAGTCTGTCACTCTATGACCCTTTTCTCCACACAGATAACATCGGTCCCTCCATTTGAGGTATTCCTCAAGGTTCTTCTTCCCTTCTTTAGAAATCTCAATCTTCCTTTCTTTATGCTCCTCAACATGCGAACATGCATAATAGTTTACCTTCCTCTTCTTTGATGAATTAGGCATACCACTAAATTTCACCTTGTTAATCATATATCGCGATGACTGATTCGGCATAATCGCAATATCTTTCTCTCTAGGAATTACACAATTTTGTTGCTCATAGTCACCAATTTGTCCATTGGATTCAATGTTAACCGAATTCCTTCTATTTCCCTCCATTAACTAAAACACAAAAAGAATCTTGTGAGAGGCAAAAATCATGCTAGAGAAAACAACATAGTAAAGGGGGAGTACCCTTAATATATAACATCTTAGGTTAAATTATAAGATCGTTATCGTAGTTCTAGGATTATATCCTATACGTATACTTATCCTCAGCGACATCCCTAGACATATCTTAGAAATATCTCTAGGGATCTCACTAACGTTTTCGCGTCCTAGTTTCCAAAGGTTGACTAAACCTTTCCTCTGATACCAACTGTAGCGGTCTGGAATTACTTCCAGTGGACTATAATTGATACCTATCAGGGCACTCCATGGGCGGCTACACCCCCTGGGTGGGACACACCACCATCCCCAGTGGCAGCCATTTCCTCATGAAGCCCTTGGGCGGAGAGCCATGCTTCGTCCAACGCTCACATGTGAGAGTTCCCAAGGATCGGATACATTCCTACCTCCTTTGCCTCTGATACCAATTGTAGAGACCCGTATCTTGACGTACATTGACATTACATTACTTTTGCGGAATACTTAGTACATAACAAAAACACACACACAAGGATTGTAATAGTTTAGTGTCTTTGGAAACTTGGAACATAATCTTCTAATCGTGGTGAAAGATCTTCAATATCTCCCATTAAGATCTTCCTTTTTTTTTTACCTAAAACCTTTCTTTATATCCTGGGGAAAAGAAAACATAAAAGGGTGAGCTCAAATGCTCAGTAAGGGTATACAAAAGAAATAAAAATCATATCATATCTTTTTGAAAATCATAACCTCCAAAAGAGATCATAATATCTTAACATGGAACAAATCATAGAAGTGAAAATGAGATCACCATAATCATAACATGAAACTTGAAACTTTGTGGCATGCAGACATAATCATGGAAAATCATTTCTTGTTAGTCATGACTCATTGCCAAGACTATCTTAGTGGACAAAGTCCCTTTCTGAATTGAGTAACCCTCGTTTCAGTCCTGTTTCACTGAACCGGTATAACCTACCATTCCAGCCATGTCTATCTCATGAGATATAAAATCTTTACCCAATGCATTGGAGGGAGATATAGGTCCCACCCATCTTATAATGAATCCTTTCTTATGTGTGCCACATAATCATAAATCATACATCATCACATAACCCATGTAATAAAAATGGAATTCTTAAACAACATGACATCATAAAACAATTCATATAAGATAAAGGAATTCATAAAAATGTTTCCATCACAACATAATCAAATCCATGTAATAATAGGGATAGAAACAGAACCCTTTAATTATCTTAGATGGAAAATAATTTTGATAAAATACTTGAACTTCATTCTTGAGGAAAATATCCTTTCTGCTTCAAAAATACTTTTCCTTTCTTAACATGTCGTACAATTATAAACTAAAAGAAGTTTATTAAAAATAAACTTAAAAACTTGTAAAGGAAACTTCTTGGAAATAATGTTTTTGAAATCCATTCATGCCTTATAATTTAAAAAAAAACATTCTTCGTACTTTTGTCAGAAAAGTCAAAAAGTACCTCGTACGAAAAACGATAAAAGATTCCTTTCTTATTCTTTACTAAAAACTCACCGAAGGGTAAAATTGGATTTAAACTATTGTAATTGGATGGAAATAATATTACATATTTATGAAACAAGGATGTGGATGATAAAATACACCCCAGTAAATACTTACGAATAAACAATCTCGGATAAAAATGAGATTGTGATATTTCCCTTACCTTAGGTCTGACTTGCTTTGTAAGTGTCCGAACCTCCTGTATAATGATTTAAATCATGTTATTGACTTATTCCAGAATCATATTCATTGTTATGATATCATATATGGTTCACTTATGACATTATATTACCCGTTATTTTGTAAATTCCATGTTAAAGAAGCGTTTTGGGTAAAATCGTTTCATTTATCTTAGGTGTTTTGACTTGTTGTTCTTGACATCATTATTACTTATATCATGATTTACTTACTTCCAGAATATAAAATACGATTTATATATCATATATATTCAGTATATATATATATATAATAGATAGATAAATAAAATGAAAAACACCGTTCATGGAGACGGTAGTCCGTACGTACGCATGAACGCTGTTTTACTTTCCTTATTGTCTTGAAATGGAAGTAAGTAGATGACATACATATATATATATACATAAATCCAGTATCTTTATAATGTCATATATTTCATTATTATTTCTTATATATACATTATAATCATTCTTAAATGGTTAACATGGAGAATGAATCTCATCGCGTCGTGGAGACGGTAGTCCGTACGTACGCACGAGCGATGATATCATTTCTGTAAATATTGAACTGAATTGGAGTGGATTATACAATATATCAGAATCAATATGATGTTGTAATAACTATGTATAGTTATTCTTTACACCATTATACCCATCCATGTAAGGTGGTGGTGGAAAATAGATTACACCACGGCGTGGAGACGGTATTCCGTACGTACACACGCGCGGTGATTTCTTTTTCCGTAGGATGGATAGATGGTGAAATAGGGTTGTTTCATACTTATAATAACATATCAGTATATGAGTGATACTGATGTTATTACTTCATAATGAAAAAACCTAAGAAGAAGAAGTGGAAGAAGAAATAAAGATGAAAGAATTGGTAACGGTAATTACCTCTTCTTTGAAGTGCCTCTTTGAGACCTCCTCTTAGGGCACTAGAATTGGTCTTTGAGGAAGACCAGAACCAATAGGATGTTGATAGGGAAGTGGAGAAGAGATTTTGGCAGGGGTTGGCCGAGCTTGAGAGCTCAAATTGGTGTGAGGAGGAGGGGGAGGAGGTGTCCTTTTATAGGGGAGGAGAGGGGCACCTTAGGAATTCTTAAAAATATTAATTTATAATAAATCTAACCCCACTTAAAAACCTCCAAAAATGACTCATATTCGAAGCTTAGATGAGATAGGGTTGTAATATCATCAACCAATCAAATTTAGACATGTTTGGATCTTATTTTAAACCTTATCAATTAGATTTTACTCTAAGTTAAATAATTTAACTTTTACCGTGTCTTTTTGTTTTCTTTCACTATATGGTTAATACACTTACTATAACATGCCAAACGAACCCCAAATTGTTTATTATTAATATATATATCCTTATCTAAGTCATTTGGCCGAACCTTAGATTTTTAGGAATAAAATAACAATTAATAAAATAATATTTTATTTAAAAACTATTTTGTGTCAATTTTGACACTATTTGATATATTATTTTTGTGAAAGTCATAACAGAATTAAATGTTCGAACCAAGTTGATTAAATCAACATTAATATATCATAGTAACCTATAAAATTAGTGTAATTCATAAAAATTTTCAAATTACATTTATTTTGGTGTTTATAACATCAATTATGTCAATATTTCATAAATAAGATAATTACTGCATCATCTTTGTGTCATAAATTAATTAAATTATATGATGTCTAAAAATTACAAATAAAATACCATCATGTAGGAAATCGTTTTAGCTTTCTAATGAATATTTACAATCGAATTTATCTTATGTATAACCCCATATTAAAAATGATTGACTTATTAAACTTTGATTTTAACTATTTTAACATTTCTTTAAATAAATTAATAATAAATGTCCTAATCTAATCCAAGTGGGACTAAATGGTCATATTTTATTCCTAAGTTTGTTTTTGGTCGAATTACACTTGTCCAATAGAATTAGGACATGTGTTAGGGTAATAGTAATATCATATTTACCCTTAGTTACCCTATTTACTATTAACCGCGGTAAAAAAAGTAAAAAGTTACTATTCACCAAAAATTATTTTCATCTCATTGAACCACATTTTAGTCCTTGATATTAACCGTGTCTCTCGGATTTTCGAAATTCCATTTACAGAAGCGGCAAAATTAAGTTTTATGAAAAATTCAGTTTTTTTAACTACCACTTAGTAGTTTCACTATTCATCAAAAATTGATGTTTTTCAGAACAATGCCAAAATTTCATCCTAAGCTATATTTCATATTCCGAATTCAAAAATGAAATCTATTTTACCAAATTCATAACATAGAAGTTGCATTAATTAATTTTATAATTAAATCCTGCTGTTAAAATAAATAGCGTGTTTTTAGGAAACAATATATATCAAAAGATTGACACTTGATTATGTCTGGTTTAAAATTGAAATTACAAACAATGACCAACATTGTATTAAATTGTAAAAATATATTCTAAATATACTTTAAAACCACTCAAATTAATAATTTATCACTATTAATTATTTCGATTAAAAAAGTTGTTTTTTAATTATAATTAATAATTTTCACTATTCATCAGAATATGAAAGTTATCCGAAAAGTACCAAAATTTCACCTTAGGCTAAATTCGATACTCCGAATCCAAAAATGAAGTTCATTTTGAAATATAAGATTTACAGAATTTTAAAAAGTGGTTATTACTATTCATAACGGCTAGTTTTAATAATATTTTAATAGCATATCATTGTTTAGTGAAACTCGTTATTGCGTACTACACACGCTATCGAGGAAGGTCGCGATTGCGTGTATGCAAGGCAAGTCAAGGATGCGTGTTGTGCAAGCTCCTTTTGGTGTAGCGTACAACACAAGACATTAGTGAAATAAAAAGAATATTTTTCATAAAATCTCGGGCTGTTACAAACATGGGTTGTTTGAGTTCATTAATATTTTATTTCTGACCTTTTATTTTTGGTCATATAACATGTTTGGTTTGAAAATTCTCATTTTTAATAGTTGTCAAATAGTGAAAAGAAGATAACTTTTGGTTATTACAGTTCTTTAGAATTATCATTATGATAATTCCCCATTCAAAACCTTAATGTTCTAATAATTCTCCTAAACTTATTTTTTTCTAATTATTAATTTCGATTCCATTTTAAATATTTAATTTTGGTGTATCACATTATATTTATTCTAAAAATAATACCCTTACCATATATTTTATTTCAATTAGTTATATAATATGTCATTAAATTTGATTATCAATTGACTTAAGGAATTTTATTTATTTTTTTAAAGGTTATCTTATTTTTTTATATTCTTTTTATTTCCAGGAAGATTCTTTCTCTTTAGTAGATACATAGTTTTAGGAGAGTGTTTTTCAAGTGGGAACTTATTTAAAATAATGAATATTTATTTCCCTTAAAGTGGAAAAATAATTTCTAAAGGGTTATTTTTTCCTTGTGTAGTTGATTATTTTTTAAGGATTCTCCATTCTCGATTCATTGGTAATATTTATGATTGAAATTCCTTATAATTATATATTCATTAAGAAATAGTTGGTGCTAATTATTTGAAATATATTTTTCTCTCCCTATATTCATGAGATTCCAATAAATGGTATCTTTATATAAGATATCATTCCACTATTTTTGTGAGTCTTATTCTAATGATATTTAAATGTCCATTTTTATCAGTGTTCTGATGTATTAGATCTAATAAATTTTGGAAAATGTTTCTAGCGTCATTCCCATGTCTATTTTTATTTTTCATTATGGTGGAGGTTTATCTGATTTATCTATTTAGTGTTGGTGATGGGTAAAACAAGTTACCCATGTACATGCTATATTAATTTTGTTTTAAATTTTGATATAAACTATGAATTTGAATAGTGAAAATAAATTGTTGTTTTTCTTGTTTCTTTATGACGTGAATTCAAATTCATAAAATTAAATTGACTATGTTTTTTGTATCTACACAGGCCTTCAAGGTAAATCTCAAATTCAAGAATTTTTAAAAGATTGTTTTCTATAACGTATTATTTTTATATAGCACTTGTTACCTAGTAGGATCTCACCATTAACCAAGTGAAGGCAATAGAATGTGGGTGGTAAAAGGTGGACCACTAAATACTTTAATTAGAGATACTGAGTACCAGGTTGATTTTGTTCGAATTTTAATTTATTTATTTATTAAAATTTGTTAATATATTATTAATATTATTTTGTAATGGTTATAAAAACAATGTTATATGGTTTTTAATAGTATATTTACAACCAAAAGTTGGAATTTATATAAAAATGATTTCAATTTTGTAAATATAAAGAATTATAAATTTCAAATTGGAACTGATATTTAATATAAATTAAAAAATACATTTTTATAAAAATGATTTCAAATTACTATTTTATATATGAGTTGGACTAAATAATAATAAATTATTGTGGAGAAATTAAATTATTAAATTATTTATTTGATATCATCGTATTATCTAATATTATTCAATATGTGTGATTAATAGCATTACGTGATAATATATATATATATATATATATATTATAATTATGTCATGACATATATTTTGTATTATTGAATCATATATTATAGAAAAATGTTATATTACTCTTCTTTTGATGGAAGGATATATATATATACTATGATTATAGTTTATATTTTAATTTTATTATAACATGTGAGTATTATTATTGTTATTATGATAGGAGAAATATATATGGGTGTGTAAAATTATGATTATTTACCATGTATTAATAAATATATTTAATAAAAACAATGTTAACTGCCATTATTTTTGTGTTTAATAATATTATTAATATATTATGACCTATATATGGATATTAATAATATAGGTTAACAAAATGGTTAAAATTATTTATTTTTTATAATATGTGTGTGTAACATAATGTAATATGATTTTGACATAAAAATATATAAATGTAATTATATTATTTTTGCTTTTGTTATTATTATTATCATATAATAATTTATTAGAAGTAGAAGGGGAATTTGAAGATGAAAAAAGAGTGTACCCCTTGGGGGTTTTAGCCACCATTGCTTGACACAATGGGGAGTTAACATTTGGGTGCCTTCATCATCCACCTTTACATCCTTATTTACTTATTTTATCTATTAATTTCAACTATGGGGTTTCAAATCATTGAATATATTATTTTCCTCTCCCCTTATTTTTTATATTTTTTAGAATTAGTGATTCAGATAGTGTCTCACAAAATCACGAAGAACTTTTTTTGATTATTAGTAATATTATATTTCATATATAAATTAGAGTCAAACAGTCTATTTAACTTATTTATCCATGATTTTATTATTGATTACTTGAATATAGGATCTAAAAGATATAATATAGTGAATTTAGGTTAAAATTCAGATGTCTATGTTAGGTTAATAGTTGATCTTGACATTATTGGAATCATAAAAACTTGTGAGTTTTTTGTAGTGGTTTATAATTATTTATAGATTAATATATTTATTTTTTTATTTTTTGGGATTAAATTGTAACTATTTAAGGATTAATAATTTTCCATAAATTCTATTTGGGATCTTTGGGATTGCACGATCCCACTAAAGTGTAAAACGAGTAAGTGTTATCAAACCTCCATTTAATTTTTAATTGATTTATTTTTAGATTTTTCTGAAGATTAATTGAAAAATATTAATAACGATTTATAATATATTTTTTGAACTATATCTTGGTGTTTTAATTAATTTTTATTTAACATTGAAATAAATTATTTTGCATAAGAAATTAACATTTTAATGATTTTTTATTTTTTATATCTTCATTAGTAGAACCATTAATATGTTTTCATGTGAATGTTATTTTTTGGTAGGATCAATTTTTATTATATTAATTATTATATTTTTTATAACCAATAAATATAAAAATAATACTTAGTTTATTAAAATATTTTACTCATGGTTTCCCATGAAATTGTTAATATTTTTATTGAGCTTCTAATTAATTAAAAAAAGTCTATCAAAATGTTATGAGCATACAAATTTTTTAAAGAATACCCATTCCAGTTATATTACATAAATATGAAGGTAAATTATTTAATTTACATGATAAGGTTGTGAATGTTGAATTGTTTATAAAACAAAAATTTAATTTTTCAAAAAATGGGTAATAACATCTTTACCAAGTGTTAAGTTAGAAGTTTGCTTTTAAAAACATTAATTTCATCGATGTTAATTTTATTAATTTCTAAACGTTCCTAGTGTAAATGACTTATAAAATAATATTTAACTTTATAAATATTATATTTTTCACTTAGATAAATTATTAACAACAAAGTTGTGTTTTCAACCATACTATATCATTGTAAATATTGAAATATATAATTAGCTAATACATTACACTTTAATTTCATAAATTCTAGTCATACCCACAGATATAAATTGATGGAAATGGGTTTTATTCCTGTTATTATTTCTTCACTATTATTTTTTCCTTGTTTTAAATATTGTTTAAATTATAAATTTCATCCATTGAATATTTATTATTTAATTTTTTAATTGTCTAGCTTTGTAACAATATTCCTTGAATATTATATACAAGAAGTAATTGGAATTGTATAAATAATTTCCAATATGCCTTAACATTTTTTACTTACATTTTTAGTGCCTTGTTTTTCATTCCAAAATTGTGTTTTAATATTCTATTATTCCAATTTTAGCACATTGATTGGATTTTAACTAATAATCATTAATTATAAATTATTTCCTATGTAGTGCCTTCTTTTTTCATCTATTGGTATATATTAAATATTTATTATACCATATATTATGCCTTATTAGATTGATAATAGTATGATTTTCTACACGTTATATATGGAATTGACATTCATGTTATGTTTGGTATTCATACATAATTGAATTTTATCATGATGGTTATATTTCCATGATATGTAATTATATAATTATAAAAGTTTTATATTGAGACAATGACTTCTATAATATATAAATGTTGTTTAATTTTAATTGAAATGGTTTTTGGGATACATGAGTGGCATATTATATGAAAACTAGTAACACACGAAGAAACAAGAGGTTCTATGGATCTCTGCAATTATATACATGGATTCTTAAGTACAAGATATTACCTCTATAAAGATCATGTGTCCCATATTCCCATTATGTTTCCCCTAAATTGTTCTAACATAGATGATTTAATTCCCTTCCCCAACATATTATCACACTTTTAATAGGAATTAGACCAATCATATATACATTTACCTTCTATGGTTTTCCCATGAATAAGTAAAACTATTTTAGAATATGAGAAATGCTAAAAGTAGGTACACAAAAGTTTGGAACCACATTGTATAGAGATTTAATTTTTATGGTGTTGTTTTATTTATGGTTTACCTTATCTTTATTAGTTACCATTATTTTTTAATTATCTATAAAACATGATTTTGTATATATTTGTAAATGTGTAGTAACATTGTAATAAATAATCCAATTTTTTCAAGCATGAGTTAATAACATTGGTTGTTCGTACAGATAATCTATACTCACACCCTATATGTATACTATGGTGGAAATGAAACTTCACTTATTTAATTTATCTATGATTGGTATGATGGTAGCTATTTTATGCATTTTAGAATAATTGGTAATGGACATTGATTTATCATTTTTAGTTTCTATTAGGCACGGATCATGAGAGGTCATGATATCTAAGAGGATTTGATTAGTTTATAGACCCATCTATTTAAATTATGTTAAATTAAATTTAATTTATTTATTATCATTGCTCTAGTTCTTATTTTTTGTTCAAATTATTATTTATATTTTCATTCATCCATATAAAGAGTAGTTAATTAAATTATTATATATGATATTACTGGTGTATAAGTAATCCTCAATAAAAATATTAAAATAATTATAAAATTATATTATATGGGTGGGTTATAATAAATTCTCAATTAAATCCAAAAATACCGAATTTAATCTTCTTATTTGAAAAATCATTCCCTAATGGTAAATTGAATGCCATAGTGGATGTCTCTAGACCATGATTATAAGGGAACAGTCTGTTGGCTGGTGATAACCCAATTTAGATACTATTTGGGTATCCAAACCATGGACATTATAAGTTGTATCATGGTGATGTTGGGGATATTCTTTGACTTCAATGAGAAGAGATAGAAAAGTCATCAATTTAGAATTTATCCACAAAGATTCATGGTCAAAATTTTCATGGAAGCAACAGAAGTTACCAATTGATATATGAATAAGGAACCAACCTTAAATGTTGCAAAATATTGAGTTAAATAAATAATTCACATTAAGGAATGTTTAAGGTTTATATTTTTAGAGAATCTGGACATAATTGTTACATAACATTTCATATATTACAAAGTAGTGATGTCTACACACTATCCATTTTTTCATAATTTAAAACATTTTAAAATAAAATATGAATAATTTTCCTTGATAAAATTTTTCATAGCATTAGTACTGAATTCATCTTTTAACTTACCCATCCTTAAACACTGTGGAGATCATTTCAAAAACATAATATAGGCACAAAAATCTTAGTAATGGATATAAAATAATTAATCAAACTATTAGTCCATGATTATTTACTACTCATGAAAGCATTCTCACAACATCATACCTTTCACCCATAAATAATAAATCCCTTAACATACCTACCAAAATAATAAGACTATTAAAAACTTATTAGAAATCATAAATCATAAAGGTAAATTGTGGAATCCAAAACAAAATCACATTGTAGCTATCACAACTATATAGGGTGTAACCAACATTGTTACATTTGAAATACCCATCAGAATATATTCCCTACATCTCGTAGGATAAACCATATCGTTTTTCCTCATCTCATTAAACATTGAATTATAGATCTATCATGGGCTTACCTACACTCAATTTATTAAGAAACCACCTATATATATAAGCAATTCCCAAGAACCATAACATAATCATAACACATAAAATAAGCATAATGGGAAAAAATAACATTTCCACTTTGCAATCACAAATTAACTTTTACAAATATGTTCACCCAAAAAAGAAAATTAATTATTTGAAAATTAAAGTATAGACTATTAAATTTAAAATCAATAAATAAATGATAAATGAATGTGAAAATTTCTATTCAGCATGCATATATTAAAAAACATTCCATGTTATTGGAATAATCAATCCAACTTTAAAACATAATTAAAACATTTAAACAAAATATTTTTTAGTCAAACTGACCCAAAAAACAATAAAATATTTTAATGGAATTAAAATTTTAAATCATTAAAGTCCATATAAATAAGTTTTAATCCATTTTGAAAACATGTTCATTAATGAGATATATTTATAAGAATAAATTCATAAAATGTTTAAAATGTTGTTTTAGTGAAAGAGTTCCTTACCAAATGAGGAACACATGAATAAAAATCACTAAAGATTATAATTTAAAAAACATATAATATTATTATTAAATATTAATTCATGATATAAAATGAATGAATTTTTATACATAAACCTTATTGGATAATAATGATGTAGAACATCATGATATGCCTAAATTAAAGGATACTGAGACAATGTCCTTTACATCGAACATTTTTTAAATAAAATTGATCGATTATGCTTATTAAATATGAATCCACATAAATAATTTTTAAATACAAGATTACATATAAAAAACTCATTTCTCACATAACCATATCATGAAATAATCATGATGTAGATGTTCAACCCAAAAAATGGAAATGGGGTTAAGAAATTACCTTACCACTTATAATATGTCAAATCGTATGAACCATAAAAGTAATAATCATTGAATGAAACATATAAGAACATAAAAAAATATATTAATGATATTTCATATCAATACTCAATATATATACACCACATAAAATTATTGGGTGGTGAATAATGCATATATACCATAGAGGTAAAAAGTTAGACGAGTAAATCCTCAACAAAGTTCATATTAATGACGTATGATTTTATCAATGGAGTTATTATGATTAGAAACATTATATACACACAAATATTATATTAAATAAAACATAAACCAATAAAATTGGATTCCACACATAATATTTGAATAATAAAATCAAATAAATATATGAATAACCCACAGAATCTAAATTGAGTAAAAAAAATTCCAACCTTGAGTCTGACTCATCACGTACAATCTTAATATTCCTGAATAATAAAGATAGATTAATTTTTAATTACATGATACCATTTTTTAAGTTTATTATTTCATTATATAACTTATTAAAATGTCATAAATATTACACAATGATTTAATTACATATCGGATGTTTTGATGACATTCGATACTCGAGTAGAAATGAACTTGGTATGATGTTAGTGGTCCATCTGGTAATAAGTAAATTATCTACAGAATATAAAACATGATATAAATATCTTATATATTCATTATATAATTATTCATAATAATCTTTGAAGAAAAATTAAAAACACCATTCATGGAGACAGTAGTCTGTATGTACAAATGAACAATATTTTCATTTTTCCTATCGTATTGATAGAGTAAAAATATATGAAATTCAAATAAATATATCTAAATGTATACACTAATTATAGTTTTATTAACATTTTATTTATATCATATATTTTTACTAAAACAATTCTTAATACTTTCCATGTGATGTGTAAACGAATCACATCATTTTAAGTAGGTGGTAATCCACACGTCCCCAACCCAATTTATAATATAACTACAATATGGAATACAAAATGTAATGTTTAATATAAAATATCTATAATATTAAATCAGTAATAATATAAATATTAAAATAATATTTGACTAGAATAATGGTTTTAATACCGACCATGATGGAGGTAATGAAAAAAGAACAAAAACATTATTCATAGTGGCGATTAACCGACATAACATGGAAAACATTTTTTATTTGAATAATATGATGTGAGAAATGAAATTTATATGATATATTAAATTAGAAAAAAAACAAAAAATTATATACATGACTTTGGAGTAATCATGCATTTAATGATAAAGGAGGTGTGGAGAAAGTAGGAAAAGATATGAAATTTTGTTACCATGGTATCTTTTTTATACATAAAAATGGAATTCACATTAAAACCTAATTTGAAACTTTTAATTATAAATATTAAATCAATATTTTTCTTAATCAATTAACATAATTGGTAAATTTATATTTACAATTAATTCTGTAGACAAAATTAAAAGAGGATTTTTAAAGTGAAACGTTCATATGTTTGAAATATTTTTATATATAAATTCAATTTAAAATTAACTAGAATCACATAAATTGGATTAAATTATAAAAAAATAATCTAAATATACATTAAAACAAATTATAATTATAATCCAAAAATTTAATTAAATTAGAAGTAAATACATTTTTGAATTAAAATGTTGTCTTTTCACTATTCGTTAAAAACATATATTAAAAGTAAAATACCAAATATTTTTCCAAAGTAAAATTTTATGTCGCTATTAAAAATAAAAATTTTATTATTTAAAATATAAATGATAAATGTGTAAATATTAGAGTTAAAATTAGTTCTCTCTCAAAAGGGGGAAAACATCAAAAAATAATTTGAGAAATACTACTTTTATCTGAAAAAATTGAATTTATTCTTATTTAATATCTAGAAAACATATAATATGAATCTTAAACACTAAATTGAATATATTAAATATATATTTCATTAATAAAACATAAAAAGAGTATTTTTATTAATTTATAATCTCACTTATTTTCATATAAATTTTTATTTAGAAAAACATTTACTTTTATTTAAAAAGGGTTTTACATTCATTTATAATTAATTTTTCCCCAAATAATTAATTATAAACATGTTTAAACAAATTTTTATATTTAATTTAACATTATTCCTTCCATTCATTCAAACTCCTAGTATATAATGGTAACATTTAAATAATAATATTCAGTTTTTCCTTTAAGCTCAATGTAGTGTATCATGTTCGCTATCGAAGGCAGTGTTTCTTTCCTGAAACATAAGATGTTAAATCCTCCCACATTTAAGAAATTTCATCACCACAATTTAAATTTTTGGTTGGTAACTAATGTATAACATTCCAAAATACCTCTTTTGAAACCCCACATTAGAAAAAGGTTCAATAAAACTTCCACATAAAATGTGAGAAAGTGAAATATGAAAATCACCTGAGATAACAAATACATGGGTTTCATATAGGAAAACATGAATTTGTAAGTGGAAAATAAGCCTAATGTTCTGATAGAGAGTTATATAAAACATTTTTAGGAGAAATTTAACAATCCCAAAACCAAAAATTTGTGATGAGTCAAATGATCTTTGACTTCTTATTAATAAAACTAACAGAAAACCTTTTTCTTTTTATATAATTTTCATAAATATGTGGAATTTATTTATGAGCTTCACTAATAAAATAAGAGAACATACTTAATTTTCCATTATAGTTTCATACTTTAATCAATTTCTACCAAAAACTCATTTTTTTCTCCAAACAAGGAGTATTCAAGATGACTTCATCACACCTGAAGCACTAGAATCCACTTCATGAGAATCACAAAATTAAAAAAATATTAACTATATATTAATATTGTCTTGAAATATTAACCAAAACCAAAAAGGATATGATAATATCGAATAATTACCTTAAAAGAATAAACCATTTTATAATGAAAAACTACTTTTCATAACTGAAATTCAAAATTAACGTCTAAAGATCAATATATATCATTGGATAAAAAATTGTCCATGATATTCTTTAAAATAATCCAAACTATTATTGGAACCCAAAATTTAAAAGGATTTGATAACATAATATTCCATGATAAATTTTAACATTTACCTTCAAATAGCATCAATCACTCTTAATGTCTCATAGAAAAAATGTAATTTTTAAAATCCCATATCATCCAAGATAGGTTAATCATTTCAATAAATAACCCAAATCATCCTAAGTCCACTATAAAATCCTATATTATTCCAAAATTAAATTCAACCAATTATCCACAAATAATATACCATAGTATTATATATCCCTTAGTTATATACAGTTCCCAAAATAGTGAATGACTTCCAAAATAACATTTATCACTTAATTTCTAAATCAGTTTCTCATTCCATGGATATCCACTTGGTAAGACATAAGTTCACAAAATCAACTTATTCTTATTCCATCAACTCATTTAAATAAAGATAAAAAGTCCTACGAATAATGTACTTCACGTAGGCCTATGGTAGGTGAGGAATCCTTGTCACCCTTTGGTTGTGGTCTTGTTTCTTGTGGGCTTGTCGGAAATGATGGGTTGTCCTCCATCTTCCGGGTTTTACCTTTTTATAAAACTCTAAAATAGACATAACATGTTCTAACCTAAAATGTTTTTGTATTCCTCTCATTTTCATCCCAAATAATTATGATATGAACAAATTAATTCATGATGTATTTTAATTCATCTATATATGATTTAATAAAACCATTACCATAAGAAAGATCATTGTACCTTGATCCTGGTGTCCACCTATATTCATCGCCATTTTCATCATGATGAATGAAGGTCCAGGCATTACAAAAATAATTTCATGATTCTTCAAAAACACTTTCCTCCACTATCCAAATAAACCTTATACAACTTGGGTCTTATGGGTGATCCTAGAAAAATAGATTCTGAATATAATCATGTATGACATATAAATTCAAAATATCTGATAAAATTGATTTTTATAAACTACTTAGGTAGAGTTTTTTAATAAACCATCAAAAAATTATCATTTTAAAATACAATAATTTTGCATTAAAGTAATATATTTTAAAACAGACTATTAATTGGTTGTTCAATGGAATCCTTCATCAGCAGATTTTTCAAAATGATAATATGCGTCATAATCTTGTGATAAGGTACAATATTTAAACAGTATATAAAAATATTTTCCATTTTTGAAAATATGATAATATCGATAAAATATGATTTTATTAAAAAAAATCCATGATCCATGATGGTATAAATTATATAGGAGGTTTTTTATATCTCCTAGAACTATTTTCTAGAAATTTGTTTGTTATAAAATGTTTTAGAATCCTCCAAACATGACTTTGGAATAATTACTACAAGAAATTCATTAGGAATAGATTGGAATGTTTTTTATGTTCATACTCCTTGTATTTGTAACTGGATTTCCTTGACCTAAAAAGTTATAAAACAAGGATTTAACTAAAACAATAGACATAAAAACTAATAATATATATAAATAGAACATCTAATACCTAATGTGGTTTAAGCCTTTCCTCTATTAAAAATTGTATGGACTCACACTACTGGAAAAATCACCTATACCCATGGATTAAAACCGTGAGTAGAGCCCATAAAACCGTGGGTATAGGCTATACCCACGGTTTTATGAGTTATTGGCTATAGTGGCGTTGGCATAGCCCTATACCCAAGGTTTTTACAGAACCGTGGGGATAGCTAATCGAAAATTTGTAATATCCACAGTTTGTTTGAACCGAGGGTATATTATCTATTCCCAAGGTTTTCAGAACTGTGGGAACAACAGCTACCCAGAAAACTAAAATAGCCACGGATTATTGAAATGTGGGTATAAATGATTCTTGTAAAACTCATATACCCATGGTTTAATGAACCATGGACATATATTCTTCTCCCAGAAGAGCAGCTGCTACCCGCAACCTCCCTTCTACTTCCAGTGCACACCCACCTATTGCCTCCCACCTACTTTCAGTGCACCCAACTGCTGTTGCAGCCTCCCTCCAGCTTCCAGAGCACCCAGTTGCCCACTGCCTTCCTGCTTCATCCTTACAGTGCACCCATTAAAACAAATCCGAATATAATATTAGTTGGAATTGCTACCATGAGGCATATCATCATGAATGAGTAATTATTTAACAACATTACCCACCTCATTATGAATAATTTCCCAACAAAACATATTGAATTTATTGGAGAACCCATCAGGACATTAAATACTATCAATGTTAAGATAATAAAGTGTTACATGAACCTCCTCTTTAAATTTACATGTAAATAGATTCATCAGGATATAATAAAAACTAATATCCTAGGCTTCCGGAACAATTTCTCTACACCTTGGGATCAAAATCAATCCATTCTTGAACCTGAAGGGATGGGGTACAACACTTCAGAGTAGGTGAATCCATGGATGTGGAGAACTCATGGTATATAAATTGTTGAATGTGTAGTCAATATCATGTTTAGTGAAGGCCACCACTCACTGCAAGTAGTGGCCTATAAAAAACATTAAATAGAGAATAACTGGAATGTTTAAGAACACCATCCATTTTCTAAGTTATCTAAACAGAACATTCATCATTTCATGAAGTATAATGAAATATAGATAACAGACTTACATTTCCTATAGAAAAAACTGCCTATTATTATGAAGTATATCATGATTTATTAGAGAAAAATATATATATTTGGAATTCTACAAATCCTGAACAGGTGAAGAGAAATCAATGGAACTTTAGACCACATAAACATGGATTTCAAACATCATCATAGTTTAATTAAATATAAACAAATCTGTTATCGACCTAACCAAAAACTTTTAATGATAATTTGATCCATATAAGTAACATTATAATTGAATAACTGATTAAAACTACGAAACACTATAATCCCAAGATTAATGATGGAACCAAAATCGTAGAAATATGAAACACATACAATGATTAAAATAGACTAACAATGAAGACGATATACAAATAATGAATGGAAGTAGATACTGGTGAAATAAGCTGAATGGTAGTGAATATATTATGAAAATGATATGTGATACTGCTTATTAGGTAAATAATCAACCATGGGTACTCAGCTTCTCCTCCCCCCTTTCCTAGCACCTCCCCCCTCCTCCTCCCCCTACCCAGCTCTTCCACTCCCCTCCCCCGGCCTAGCATGTCCTCCCACCCCTTCCAAGCCCCTCCCCCTCCCACCAGCCCCTCCTTCATGCCCATCCCCATCCCCCCTGCCTAGCCACATCCCCCACCAGCCCCTCCCCTCTGCCCAACCCCATCCCCCCTGGCCAGCCCCATCCCCCACCAGCCCCATCCCCCTGCCCAGCCCCATCCCCCACCAGCCCCCCCTGTCAGCCCCATCCCCCTGCCCATCCCCATCCCCCCCATCCCCATCCCCCCTTCCCAGCCCCATCCCCCACCAGGCCCTCCCCCCTGCCCAGCCCCATCCCCCCAGCCCAGCCCAATCCCCCACCAGCCCTATCCCCCCTGCCCATCCCCATCCCCCACCAGCCCCTCCCCTACCCAGCCCAACCCCCCCTACCAAGCCCCATCCCCCACCAGCCCCATCCCCCCTACCCCATCCCCATCCACCACTAGCCCCCCCTACCCAGCCCCATCCCCCATGCCCAGCCCCACCACCCCTACCCAGCGCCATCCCCCAACAGCCCCTCCCCCTGCCCAGTTCTTCCCCTCTCATCCCCTCCCCCTGCCCAGCCTCTCCCCTCCCCTCCCCCTACATAATCGAAATTTTTAAACATGTATGTCAAAAAACACACGAATGTGGAGAAATGTTAACCATTTTTAGATTATAGTAGTGTTAAACATGATTGTCAAAAAATGTATCGATTACAGATAGCAGAAATCAACCTAATTAGAAGATTACATGAAAAACATGTTTTTCATCAAAACAAATTTAAGTATTGTTGGTTCTTAAGCAGATAACACAAATACTAAAAAGTATATATTACATGATAAAGAGGATTTTCAATAATGGTTACCAGAGAAGGTGTTAGTTCCATCTTCGTGGTTTATTGTCATGATAAAACAGATAGAAAAAAATGAAATATTTTTGACAGTGCAAATATTAAAATGTACACACTCCTGTAACTGTAGACAATTACGAGATGGAAAGAATAGTTTGTTTGAAAGACTTAGAATACACATTCTTTATTGAATAAATACAAATGTGTTTATGTTAATGGAATTATGTTTGTAGTCATCAAATATAACTATTGATTACCTAAGTAGTGGACATATTCATGGTTATAGTATCAAATCGTGTGACAATGCTTGAAGTCTTTGGAGAAGACCTAATATTTCAATGCTCTAATCATGAATTGTAAAAATTAACATAATAGTAATAATAATTTCAATTGTTAATAAAAAAAATTAAAGACAAAAGAAATTTTACCTGGATATATTCCATGCCACTACTTATGATGATGCATTTCTTTGATCTCCCTGTTCAATAATGAGGAAAAATTTAGTATTTTGTGTATTTTGTATTCTAATATAAAAAGAAATTTTTATACACTCCTACCTACCCGAATTTCATCAAAGAATTCAGAAAATATGCTGATGTAGTTGTCATTATTATTGATGGAAATTACTTTGTAGCTCTTATGTTTGAAAGAAACATTCAGATTCATGTCACAGAAGATGAGTTCACATTCATATAGTAAACCACATGTCGATGTGTTGATGCTCTCCAACAATAGTAAAATGATACACCCTAAATTAAATGTCCATTAAACTTCGACGTAGCCTACTCTTGAATTGAAAAATAATTAAACAAAAGTACTATAAATATAAATAGATGATATTACTGGTATATTAAAAAACAATAAATTTTAAATCCAGTATAATCTTAATGAGATCCCAAAAAGGAAACAATATAACTAATTAAAAAGGAATAAGAAACATAAAAGAATTGAAATTTCAAAGATACTTGGACCCCTAACATTAATAGTATGCATTGTGACTAGAAAACAGAAATCTATAGCAGTTGTTTCAAGGATGTTCATACTTCAGTAACATGAAATTTTGATTTCCATGCTTTAAAAAATCTGTCAATTGCTCAATGGATGTGATTTTTTTCAGAATGCAGTTCTATCAGACCGATGCATATAATAGATATGTGCATTCATTAAAAGTATTTCTATGTATGAATCTGATCATACAAAAAAGGAAACCCAAGATTGGGGAGTCGAGGGAAACCCTGGATTGGGGTTTCCGAAGGAGGTGAAGGCAGATTTAGTAGTTATTTTAGACGACGATGGAGGAGAGTGTTATCATCAGTAATCTAGATGCAGAGATAGTGGATGGAGGTGAAGGAGGTGAAGGAGTTAAAGGTTGTCAATGGTGAAGGAGAAGTGGAAGGCGAGCACGAAGGAGTTGGAACCTAGATTTGGGAGACCGAATAGAGAAGCTAGTTTGGGGAGACCGAATGGAGAAGAATAGAAAATCATCAATTGGGGCTAACAAAATAGGTGAAGGTGGAGTATCAAGATATAGAAAAAAGCCTTTTTTGTGAGACCGACGAAGGTGAAGTCAGCAGACGTCGAGTAAGGAAAATCAGGGGAGCAGCGCAAATAGAATATTGGTGAGAGGGAATTCATGGAGGAGCTGTAGGATCCAGACGCGGAGCATATGGAGAAGGAGGCATAGAAGCCGGAGGCTCCGAGGTTTGTTGCAGAGGCATTGCACTTGGGAGAGCTTCGAGGAGACGATAACATCCGGGAAGTGTGGGAGAAAGTGATAAAACCCGTGAGGAGGAACAGTGCGGGCAGGAGGTTAATTGGGAAGGGGAGTGAGATAGGGGAATAGAGGAGGGGATCAAGAAACCAATGAGATTTTCAGAGGGGATCGAGAACTAGAGAGCGGTATAGGGGTTTCAAGGAGGGGTTTCAGGGAGGAGAGCGCAGGTCGAATCAAATTTTCGAGTGGGGGATCGATAATGGGATAGATTTTAGGGTATGGAGGAAGGAATAGATAATTAATGGTGATGTGGATGCATGGTTAGGTGACACGTAAGCAAAGAGAATGTCTGCTTTAGTGTAGATAATAGATAATAGATACCCCCAGAAATTTGAACGTTAACAATGTTGCATTTAAAAATACACATAGATAAATAATGAGAGGCCAATCAATGAATATTAATTTCAGTCCTCTCTTCAGGTCACATAGAATCTTTTTCTATTATAGCCTTTTAATTTTATGTTTTCTCTCCCCTCCATAGGGATCCTAAATCATCTATATTTGAAACAGTACCTCTATGAACATGTTCCACTACAATATCCTAAAGTATACCACCTAAAGGAATATCCCTGGATGAAATAGATACAACAATAATCTTGTAACCTAGGTTGACTTCCCCCTTATTACCATTAACCACTATCATTGTTTAATATTTTGGAGTCCTTTACGACATCTACATAGGATCTGGATTGTAGTCCTTAAAAAGTGGGTTAAAAACCACTTTACCAGAGGGGGAATTATCAAAGAAGGATTTACCCAAAATCTGAGAAGATGACCACCCCCAATATGATTCTTTATTAGATGGAGACAAGCTAGGGAATCCACTGGTACCTCTATGTTCCAATTGAAATATACAAAAAGAAATGGAAGGGTCAAAACTATATTGATATGTATATGTGAGAAAATATAGAATACACATATCATACCTGAAACTATCTCAAGCAGTACCTGATCATGTACTTGTTCATGTTCTGTTCGGTTAGTTCTATATCATAGATGTTCTTGTACAGGGAGGCCATAATGCAAATTATCACACATCAAATTTCACCCTAGAAAAAAAACGAACTCAAACTGGCTTGACATTCCAAAAACATCTAATTTTTGATTGTTCAGGGTAATTTTCATACAAGGGAGAGAGTTGGGGAGACTTCCCCATGGAAACCATATCCATTCCAATGGTCATTGCACTGCTGTAGAAGAAAACAATTGACTTACTCAATGAGGATGCCAATGACCACAATAAAATTCTGATGACTAAAAATGCAATGCGATGCATGTGAATTTCTGCACAAATAAAACAACAACATAAAAATACAACCAGTATAATAATTATTAAAAGGTCATCGACACTTCATACATTAATTTTACCCTCTTCAATGGACACATCAATATTTTCAATAGAAGAACCCAACCCTTGTAAGGCACATTGCAATGCCATTGTCAATACTATTTGTAATGATTCTTGACCTAAAATCATAAATCACAATAATGGTATGATAACAATATCATGTATTCATTAATTACAAGAGTAGACATAATAATTTTAATCTTACAAATAAGATGATATTGCAATTTTACCCTTTTCAATGCCATTGATGTGGGAAGATGAATCAGCATCACCTAACCTGGAGATTTCACCCATACATTGAAAACATTAAAATAACAAACATTAAACTACATCATATTATGATAATATGAGTCTGGGGTAAATTTTCATATTTGAGGATGTTGTTAAGTAAAAAAGAAAACTTCTCATGCTGTAAAAAATGGTGTGGTAAAACCATACCTTTAGCGACGGTGGATTAGTCGACACCGTGTCCATCTCCTCCCCCATCCCCTCCCCCTCCTTTCCCACTGCCCAACCCCACCCCCTCCCTCCCCACTGCCAAGATCCTCCCCCTCCCCCTCCCTCCCCATTGCCCAGCCCCCCTGCCTAGCCCCTCCCCCTCCCTCCCCACTACCAAGCTCCTCCCCCTCCCCCTCCCTCCCCACTGTCCACCCCCCTACCCAGCCCCTCCCCACTGCCTAGCCCCCCTGTCCAACACCCCCGCCCCCCTCCCTCCCCACTTCCTAGACCCTCCCCTTCCCCACCTACCTATACCCCCCCCCCCCTCCCCACTAAACATGATTTTTATTTTGTGTTTGGAGTCTTCCCGAAACACACAAAACCACATTAAAAAATTATGGAAAGGAAAACTAAAAACCACAAACAACATATGAAACATCTAAATCAGTTAGTCAACTCCAAATATTCATATAACTATCATATCACATACCAATAAGTGACTTTACGTTTATAGAAAAAGATCAGAAGAAACTATACCTTCTCAATGCCTTCAATAGATGGGATCTTCTGCTCCAAAGTGGATGACACAGTCATACTCTCCTGAGGAAAATCATCTACATATCGAGTATATGAAAAGTAGATTAAGTCAATGCAACCCCCTCTCCTCCCAGCCCTCCACTACACCCCCCCTCCCAACCCTCCCCTCCTAGCCCCCCTCCCAACCCTCCACTAAAGCCCCCCATCCCAAGCCTCCCCTCCACTGTTATGGCCAAGATTATATTGTGAGATAATAATAAACACACCAAACCATAAAAAAATATATGGAATGTGAATATTACCTAAAGAATTGTCAAATAACACCCCTGATGAAAACTTAATCCAAAATGCATTTCATTGCATAAAGAAATTCACATACAAGCAGTCCACCAATAAAAAAAATAAAAATCCAACACAAGTCTCTCTGCTAATTTAAAAATGGAGGGGATTAATATCCCCCCCATCACCATCATCATCATCTCCACGTCCAACATCATCATCATCTGCAACAACATCACCAGCATCATCATCACTAACAACAACATCATCATCATCAGCAGCAATCTCATCACCAACAACAGCATCAGCAACATCCTCGACAACTCTATCACCACCATCGTCATCGCCACATGGACCCTCATGGGAATCACCCGAGGCATTATGTAAAGAGCGAATTGATGCCATACATGAAAGAAAAGTGGCAATCACCTTTGGTGGTAGTGACTGACTCAAAACTGACATAGCTTTCATGAAATGTTCATTAATTAGCTTACATTTTTCACGCTCCTCTAATACTATTTTCATTGTCGCAGCTAATTCAGCATGCGTACATTCCATCTCAGAGGCCTTAGAGGCTTTAGAGGAGTCCAATGATGACCAATACCTATAGGGGACAATGTTTTTTCCTAGTCTACAATGGAATCTTCCTGGATGCACCACACATCACACTTGACTCAAATGATCATTTGGCCCTATGTTGTCAGCTTCCTCATCCATGGCCTCCAAGGAAGACAGTTGAAATTATAAACATATTAAATTCTTAAATTCTTATAAATGTTTGAAATATAAATAAGAAAACATACAATTTTATCATGTGTTTGTGAATTAACTACAGTTCCATCTTTTCATTTCCAACTGAAGTAGAATAATTTGGCATGAGGTACATGACCTTCAATGCCCCATTCAGCTTGCTGCATATGAGAAACACAAAAATTTGGATTACAACCATATATGATAATTGCAAAAAATTGGATTGAACGTACCATCAGCTTCTCATGATCGGGCATTGTAGTGCTCCCCAATGTGTGTAGATATGTCATTTCATCTTTGTTTTTTTTTCGCTGACACTTCCTACGAAACAGAAAAACAATAATGTATTAAGAATTGAATTTTATATAAAATCCATTAATGATGGGTAGTACCTTATACTGTTCAGTCTTCCAATTTCTGATCATTTTTTGATATTGACTTTTTGGATAGTCAGGGTTTGTGGGTACACCCTCTAACTCAGTACCCACTCTACTCCTCCAACCAATATGTAACTCATACTTGTATGACCGCTAATACTCTCCATGATCACTCAACCTTGTAGCTTTGGCAGCATCACCGTTAGGATTGTCAAATCGACTCTGGAACGAAAATGTTATGTCATATAAATACATTACTAATATAAATAAAGATTTATAAAATTTTCATACCCATATCTTCACCCATGCCATATCCTTGATGTCATCACTGATATGTCTCCATGATACCGGTTCTACCGGAACTATATCATGATATTTGGATAAATTAGCCATGAAACTTCTACACTCCTTAGAATTTTTACCAACCATTTTATTTTGAGGATTTTAATCCACCATAATCTATGTTTCGCGATTCTAGGCATCCTGCGTTCGAGTGCGCCCAAGTCGCCTACAAGAAGATCCCACTAAATAACATAAGAAGTGAAAAGAGAAGAGTTATGTGACAATACAATAGGACAAAAGTAAAATTCTATAATTTGAATCATTTATATTATTAAAAACCTGATGCAGGCTCCTGAATAGGCTGTGAGGCAACCGTGGACTGTGTTGGATCAGCATCATCCGAAGGAAGTATCTGTTCCACATCATGCTCTGGCTGATCTTCATGAATAGGAGGGGAAACTGAAGGAACATACTCAATTTGTGAAGGTTGGATGATAAGAAAAGGAGGTGGCGTAGACATGTCAGAATATGCGTAGTAGTTCTGGGGATACATGAATGGATTTGTAAATTGTGGAGGTGAGAACATCGGTCGAGTCGGCGTGGACATGGAATGGGAAAAAGAGGGTAAATGGGATGATGACGACAGCATGTATGGTAACATCCTAGGGGTCTCAAGCGGAGGGAGGACATGTGTGGTAGATGGGATGTCCACTGATGGGTCCATGTGGGGAGTGGTAATATGGGAGCTCCTCCTAGGTCTTAGAGGATCCCTGCTCGGTCCCATACTAGGAAGAGGAATCTATGGAGTTATATATCCCTAAAATAAATTTGATCAAAAATATGAACTTCATATTATATGTAATGAAAAATATAAATATTAGAATTATTATACTCACTGAAGACAACTCACACTCGCATCTTACAATATCAACATCAAATAATCATTTCTTTCGAGCTTCTGTAGTTTTCTTCATAATCTGCATAATAATGGAATAAATTTTTTTTAGCAACATTTTTTACAAATCATAAATACAACTTAGAATCCAAAGATGTCAAAAAATTTCATAACATCTTTCAGTAATTATAATTTAAAAAAAAGTTATATAATTTTTAACACCACATTTTAAACCTAGTTTTTTGAATTGAAATAAATATAATTAAATGAAATGAAACTAAACAATACTAAAACAGACATATCATTCCAAACTAAAACTAAAATAAAGTAATTACATTTGTACCAACCTGAGAAAATGAAGTCAAGGTAAACTGAATGAACTATGAATATATATGTTTTCTTTTATATATTACCCTCCACTACCTCAGGTTCAACATCATCTCTCACAAAGGGACAATTTGTGTCATCAAATACAATATATTGGCTAACACCGATGGGTGTTTCAATGGTGACAATTTCATCCCCAACATCATGAAAAATATGTCTTCAGTTTACTTCATTAATGACACCGTAATCAGGTTTCAAATAACCTTTCATGTAAAACACTTGTTTTTCCATTGAGTCCAAAATGTATGGTTCATCGATATGCATGAATCGACTCATGTCAATAACTCTAAATCCGTAATCATCAATAAATGTATCATGTAGCGTCATTGAATCAAAACATTTACATTTCATCATAGTGACTCAACCTTGAGAGTAGTAATCCAATAACAATATTTTCTCAACCAGTCCATGTAACACCCCAAGCTTCCATGGTACTTTCCTCTTTGAATAATAGAGCAGTGTGTGTTGTATGCAACCTCGAGTTTTAACACACCGCGACCAATGAAAGTAGAAGTTATGAATAGTAATACCCACTTTTTGAAATTATATAAATTTTATATTTCAAAATGGACGTCATTTTTGGATTCAGAAAATTGAAATTGGCATATGTTGAATTTTTTGGTATTTTTCTGAGAACTTCCAATTTTTGATGAATAGTGAAAAATACTTAAAAACATCTTCTTTAATAAAAAACGTTTATAGTGATAAATTATATAATTTAGTGGTTCTAAAGTGTAATTAGAATATATTTTTATCATTTTATCCAATGGTGATCATTAGAATTAATTTCACTTTGAAATTTGACATAAACTGTTGTCAATCTTTTGATTGATATTCTTTCTTAAAAACACGATATTTGTTGTGACAACGAAAATTAATTATTAAATTAATTTATTCAACTTGTATGTTTTTAATTTTTTAAAATAGACTTCATTTTTGAATTAGGAATATCAAATATAGCCTAGGGTTAATTTTTGGTGTTGTTCTAAAAACATCGATTTTTGATGAATAGTGAAACCACTAAGTTGTAGTTAAAAAACTGATTTTTCGGTTAAATGAAATTTTACCACCTCTGTGATTTGAATTTCCAAAATCCGACATACATCATTGTAATTAAGAAGTAAAATGTGGTTTAATGGGATTAAAATAATTTTTTGTGAATAGTAACTTTTAAGTTCTATTAATCGCGATTAAAGGTAATTAGTTTAAACTAAGGTAAATATAATGTTATAATAATATGAAATTACCTTTACGCTTGTCCTACCCTTATTGGGTGAGTCATGTCCGGCCAAGACAATCCATGGGTCAACTTGGGGACCCCATGGATCCACCTGGGTAAGAAAATGACAATAATAACTTTTTATTTAAAGTAAAAATAAAATCGACACAAACATATGTTGTTTTACTAAAACAATTATTACATGGGTTTATATAAGTTTAATTTTCATCTATAAATATTAATTGGAAAGATAAAGGGATTTACTACATCATGATATTTTTAATTTAATTTTTAGACGTTATAAAAATTATATTTTTTATGACACCATAATGATGCAGCGATTACCTCATTAATTAACGATTTAAATAAAATAAAAACATAATGTAAAATCTAAGACTTACACATGTCAATAACCTATTTTATGGGTATATTTAGAACCCTTATCACCTTATCCTAGAAATATATAATTGTGGGACCTTTGAAATATGAAAATTACTTCATAATAATGTAACATTTCATTACTTTCCAAGAGTGCCCCTCTTCTCCTATTATAAAAGGCCCCCACCACTACCGCCTTATTCACACCATCAAGCCATTTGGCTCGGCCAAAATATGCCCAAATAATCTATCAACTTTCATCTCTTACTCCTAGAATCCTCACATTGGGCAGAAGTCTTCCCAAGTAAGTCTTTGGCTCAAATCATAAAAGAGTTACCCGATTTTAAGGTAATATCTTCTCTTAGGTTATTTTGTTTTATTTTGCTTCTCTAACCCCTTAAACTCATTGTATTCCTTTATTTTTTTTAAAAACCAGTATCTTCAATATACTAGGATTTTGTTATGAAAAGGATTTGAATTACACTTACCCACACCTTCGTCTAATGGTTAAAGAACATATTGTTCTGTGGTTAGCGAATTTCTGCCTCACGAAACGATGATTGTTCAATATTCATTTAACACTTCTCAAGGTGGCCATTAAGTTGTCACTATATATATATATGATATATATTATGTTTATGTTTTACTTATTCTTCTATATTTCTCATTTATGGCATACCATTATGATTTCCATTATGGGTAAACGCAATAATTTCATTTTAGGAAGTGCGGACTACCGCCCCTCAAAGTGATTTGAATCGTTAATTCCATAGGTGGTATGCATAAAGGATGGATTAAATGATATTATATATGATATTATACTGTAATTATAATGTATACCTTTATATCATTATAATTTCATTCCATTAAATATGAAATAGAAATGAAAGTAGCGTTCATGCGTACGTACAGCTTTCCGTCTCCAGGAACGGTTCATTTTATTTCTTACCTCTAAATGTAATGTAATATTATAAATTCATTTATATGATGGTTATATATGAAACATATGATATCTAAATCATTAATATAATTCTGTATATAATGGATATTTTACCACATGAACAACTTATAATTATAAGAATATTATTTTTAACTCAAGTACCAAAGATCGAGAAAACGACCGTTATTAACTTAAACAAATACATATTGTTCATAACATGGTAATAAGTGATATAAAAGGAATAATTAACTTGAAAAAGGTTCTTAAGATATTATAAATTAACTCTATTTTATTATTCATGAGTTTAATGAATGATCGAGTCAAGTCGGACACGAGGTAAGGGAACTTCTTAACCCAATTTCCGTTCTTTGGGTTAAACTCCTACTTTCAAATTATGTGATGATATTATTATGTCTAATCTTGTATTTGTACTTTCGTTATGTGTACGTATAGTGAATACACATAATAGATTTATTTTATTTTAAAAAAATTATCTTTGTAAGGGACTTCGTCTCAATCTCCATTCATTGAGGCATATTTTGTTTTATGCACAAATTTCGTCTATACGGTGTATAAACCCCTTTGTATTTTACGTTTATTCAAAGTGAATATTTTTATATGATGTGTTTTACTAAACGAAACAAAGGAATGTTTTTCTTGTCATACGTATGCGGCGACAATGACTTCTCCACCGCTGTGACCATTATTTGAGTTTCAGCTTCCTTTACAAGACATAAATTTTTTTAAATGAAAAATAAATACCCAGTTTTACTTTTCCTTTATTTTGGTATTGAAAATGTGTTTGATAATGTTTTTATTATATATATATGTTGTATTGATATCATGTGATTGAAATGTTGAAATGTTATGTTTTCTTTATGCATGTTTTTTGTGATACGATTATATTATGGTTTATGATATGTTTAAACCTAGTCTTATGAGGAATGCATTGGACTTAATAAGTGACAGGTGGTGCCTGCTATAGCTCGTTGATGCATTGGCAGGTCTCATGAGACAAACTAGTGTCTTGTCATGAGGCTTTGACAAAGTCTTATTTGTATTCTTGGCACGAGGCCTTGGCTACGTGGTTATGATAGTCTGGCATTATGCATTCCATCATTATGAAAGTGGTTATTGATATTGCATGTGATTATTCAACTTGTAGAATAACCATGTGAATATGTAAATGGAATTATTTCATTTTACTTTTGCTATATTATGCTGATGTTAAAGTTTAATAGGCTTTTGTTTTAGTTATACATTTCCTTAAATGTTTATGTTTATTTATGAAAGCTTCCGCAATATTGTTATCCTTACTGATCATCTGAGCTCACCCCTTTCAATGTTTTAATATTTTCTAGGATGTGAAGAAGTATTTTATGAATGACCTGCAGGGATAGTTAGAATGGGATATGAGTGTGGACTATGGAGACCATGTTATTGTATTTTTTCACTTTATTATGTAATGTAACTTTTATGAATGTATCTAGTGTTTCCAAGGCTACTAAACTAATCAGTCATTCGAGACATGATCTTTTGTGATCATGAAAATGCTACGTAATAATGCACCGACTCTGGGTAACTGGGGTCGGGGCGTTACAGTTGGTATCAGAGGCAGTTTAGTACTAACCTTGGAAGCTAGATTTTGATAAACTCTGATAGAGCACATAGTCCTAAGATAGACTTTGAGGATTAGTATAGAATAACATCCTAGAATTTTGGTATTATAGATATTTTGTGAGTTTCTCGATCCATACATCTTTGTCTGGATACGGGAAAGTAGAGGTGGCTCTGGGACAGATGTACCTAGGAGTAAAACATAAAAACACCACTTTGAGATAGACTCGAACGAGAACTGGTGCACGACAATGGGCCTTGATGCACTCTTGGTTATGACACTCTCAAGGGATATGCTTAGGATAATTCACAATTTCATTAAAAACCATTATGAAGGGTTTATGAGTATATATACACAAATATTTTTTTATGATTATGGATTATATCCATAAACTGTTCAATTTATGTTAAGTGTTTTTCAAGTTTTTTATTTTTTATTTAAATTTATAATCCAATCTAGTTTATGCCATTGTTTAGAAATGGCGCCTAGTGGAAGGAAAGGAAACTGTATCAATGCATGCACTCCATGTAGGGATGTCCCTCCTGCTCAATATAATTATAGTGGAGGTGGGGATACAACTGGTGCTGATCATCTTATCACCATAATGGGACAACTCACTCAGGTTATGAATAATAACCTTACTCGTATGGAGCACCTTGATCCGCAACGTGGACGATCTATGTTAGACAGCTTCATGAGGCAACAATCGCCAACATTTAATGGGGGTAAAAATACAATAGTAGCTGAGAAATGGATAAAATCCTTAGAGAAAATATTCCATGCCTTGGGGAGTAGTGAAAGGGAGAAGGTTGTCATGGTAGTTTACCGCCTCACTGGAGATGCCGATCAATGGTGGTCCCTGATTCAAAACACAAAGGAAGATGAAGAAGTATCTAGTATGGAATAGATGGAGTATAAGGAAATTTTCTTTGAAAAATACTTTCCACATGACCATCGAGCAGATATGGAAAGGCAATTTCTGAGTCTGAGGCAGAAGGAGGATGAGAATGTCGCAAAGAATGAGGCTAACTTTAGAAGCTTAGCAAGGCATGATGCAGATTATATACGTAACCCAAGAATTAAGATTGATCGTTTCATTGATGGGATAAAACCATTTCTCCATCAAGCATTAGTATCACAATCTTTCTCAACATACGAAGATATAGTCTCATATGCTATCAAGACAGAAAAGGAATTCTCTAAGTCTTATTAAAAAAAAGTAAATCAAGATAAGAAGACAACAGTGGAAACCGAGACAAATAAAGGGAAAATTTGAAATAAGGATTTTCCATTATGTGATAATTTTGGGAAGAATCTTCCCAGTACTTGCTTGAAAGGAATAAGAGTTTGTTAAAAATGTTGAGAAAAAGAAAACCAGGCTCATGATTGTAAGGGAAAGAAAGAGGCTGTCAATGTTGAATGCTAAAATTGTAGAGAAATATGGTATTATGCAAATGAATTCCCTAATCTACAAGGAAACTTACCTCGTAAAAGGATAAGGAAGCAAGGCCAAGGTTATGTTGTTACTACATATGAAGTTGAATAATTATTGTATTTGTTTTTTTGGACTCACGAACTATATTATGGTTATAAGAATAATGTGATATATATAAGGATTGTACTAAAGTGATTTTTGTTTTCATTAAGGTAATAATATGATGAAGGTAATCATATTTTTAGTTTGTGACAATAAGGGAAACTTTACTTTGTTTGAGGAATCTGATGATACAATTGATTTTGGAATTTAGAGACCTTTTAGAGAAAGTATGGACGGAGGTATTTTGGATAACTATAAAGGATGGAATGAATTAAGATGAACATTATATAATATTGTTTAAGGTTAAAAAATTTATGAAGATTTTTTTGGAATATTATAATACTATAGTTTTAGAAAAAGGACAACCTGTAGGTTGGGGATAACCCATCGCGTCGGACAAAGCTGTAGGAATCGAACCCACAACCATAGTGTGACATGCCTTTATTACCTACCACTAGCCTACAGGATGTCCCTGGTTATTACAAAATAGTTTTCCTAATCTAAATGGTATATGTTAATATTTGGAACCTTATACAATTATGATAAATAGAATATTTTTGAGTTCTATTACCTTTTGGAGTGAAATATGGGTTTGTGGTAAAAATATATTAAAGAATGAAAGTCTACATGACAAGTAGGTGTATTTCCTTACGTTCATAGTAAATCTCCTAAATAAATTTCTCAACTTTTTGAAAGGTAACTTAAAACAAAAAAATGTGGTCGGTTAAATTTTCCAATTGGGGAATCAATGACCGTTTAACCAATCACAAGTTTGTGATTTTCTTGTAGATAACTTTCTCCTAATCATGTTTTATACAACTCTCCATTAGACCTTGGTGGGTTTTTTTCCTCCACATCCATATTTTCATATAATCCAAGTATGGGCTATCTCGGGTGACCTTTGTACTTCTCTTTCATTCTTTTAACGTTATGTTTTTATTACCCTTATTTCTGATGTGGGTTTATCCACAAAGGTATTTTCTATTTTCAACCTTTTATTTTCAAAGAAAAATTTTAAATTGCGAGGATGCAATTTATTGAAGGAGGCTAGAATGTAACACCCCAAGCTTCCAAGGTATGTTCCTCTTTGAATAATAGAGCAGCGTGTGTTGTACGCAACCTCGAGTTCTAACACACCGCGACTAATGAAAGTAGCAGTTATGAATAGTAATACCCACCTTTTGAAATTATATAAATTTTATATTTCAAAATGGACTTCATTTTTGAAGTCGGAATATCGAAATTAGCCTATGTTGAATTTTTGGTATTTTTCTGATAACTTCCAATTTTTTATGAATAGTGAAAAATACATGAAAACAAATTTTTTAATCAAAATAATTTATAGTGATAAATTATACAATTTATTGGTTCTAAAGTTTAATTAGAATATATTTTTACAATTTTATCCAATGTTGGTCATTATAATTAATTTCACTTTGAAATTGGACATAAACAATTTTCAATCTTTTGATTGATATTCTTTCTTAAAAACACGCTATTTGTTGTTACAACGGAAATTAGTTATTAAATTAATTAATTCAACTTATATTTTTTGAATTTTTTAAAATTGAAATCATTTTTGAATTAGGAATGTCAAATATATCTTAGGGTTAATTTTTGGTGTTCTTCAGAAAAACTTCGATTTTTGATGAATAGTGAAACCACTAAGTGGTAGTTAAAAAACTGATATTTCATTTAAATGAAATTTTATCACCTCTGTGATTTGAATTTCCAAAATCCGACATACATGATTTTTATTAAGAAGTAAAATGTGGTTCAATGAGATTAAAATAATTTTTGGTGAATAGTAACTTTTATGTTCTATTAATCGCGATTAAAGGTAATTAGTCTAACTTAAGGTAAATATAATGTTATAATAATATGAAATTATCTTTACACTTGTCATACCCTTATTGGTTCAGTCATGGACGACCAATACAATCTATGGGTCAACTTGGGGACCACATGGATCCACTTGGGTAAGAAAATGACATTAATAACTTTTTATTTAGAGTATAAATAAAATCGACACAAACATGTGTTGTTTTATGAAAACAATTATTACATGGGGTTATATAAGTTAACTTTTTGACTGTAAATATTAATTGGAAAGCAAAAAATATTTCCTACATCATTATAGTTTTTATATAATTTTTAGACATTAAATAAATAAAATGTTTTATTACACCATGATGATGCAACGATTACCTCATTAATTAACGATTTAAATAAAATGAAAAGATAATGTAAAATCTAAGACTTACATTTGTCAAAAACCTATTGGATGGGTAGATTTCTAACCCTTATCACCTTATCCTAGAAATATATAATTTTGGGACCTTTTAAATCCGAAAAGTACTTCATAATAATGTAACATTTCATTACATTCCAAGAGTGCCCATCTTCTCCACTTATAAAAGGCTCCCACCACTACCACCTTATTCACACAGTAAAGCCATTTGGATCAGCCCAACTCTGCTAAAATACTCTCTAAACTTCCCTCTATTACTCCTAGAAGCCTCACTTTGGGTAGAATACTTCCCAAAGAAGCCTTTGGCTCATATCAAAAAACAGTTACCCGATTGTAAGGTATTGTCTTCTCTTATGTTATTTTGTTTTATTTTGCTTCTCCAACCCCTAAAACTCTTTTTATTCCTTTCTTTTGTAACAAAAAAAGTATGGTCAATATACTAGGATGTTTCTATGATAATTATTTTATTTAAACTTACACACACCTTCGTCTAATGGTTAAATAACATACAGTTTCTGTGGATGGCGAATTTCTACCTAACGAAACGATGATTGTTCAATATTATTATAACACCACTCATAGTGGCCATTAAAATGTCACTATATCTATATATGATATATATTATGTTTATGTTTTACTTATTCTTCTGTATGTCTCATTTATTGCATGCCTTTATGGCTTCCGTTATGGATAAACGCGATAATTTCATTTTAGGAAGTGCGGACTACAGCCCCTCAAAGTAATTTGAATCGTTAATGCCATATGTGGGATGTATAATGGATGTATTAAATGATATTATATATTATATTATACTGTAATTATAATACCCCTTTATATAATTATAATTTCATTCCATTAAATACGAAATAGAAATGAAAGGAGCGTTCGTGCGTACGTACGACTTACCGTCTCCATGAACGGTGCATTTCATTTCTTACCTCTAAATGTTATGTAATATTATAAATGCATGTGTATAATGGATATATATGATATATATGATATCTACATCATAAATATAATTTTGTATATAATGGATATTTTACCACATGAACAACTTTAAATTATAAAAATTTTATTTTTAACTCAAGTACAAAAGTTCGACAAAACGACCGTTATTAACTTAAACAAATATATAATTTTCATAACATGGTAATAAGTGATATAAAAGGAATAATGAATGTGAAAAAGGTTCTTAATATATTATTAATTAACTCTATTTTATTATTCAGGAGTTTAAATAATGATCGAGTCAAGTCGGACACGAGGTAAGAGAACTTCTTAACCCAATTTCCATTCTTTGGGTTAATCTTCTACTTTCAAATTATGTCATGATATTATTATGTCCAATATTGTATTCGTAATTTCGTTATGTGTACTTATAGTGAATACACATAATAGATTTATTTTATTTTAAAAAATTGATCTTTTTAAGGGACTTCGTCTCAATATCCATTCATTAAGGCATATTTTGTTTTATACACAAATTTCTTTTATACGATGTATAAACCCCATTGACTTTTACGTTTATTCAAAAAGATTATTTTTATAAGATGTGTTTTACTAAATGAAAAAAAAGGACTGTTTTTCTAGTCATACGTATGTGACGACATCGACTTCTCTACCGTTGTGACCATTATTTGAGTTTCGGCTTCCTCTACAAGCCATAACTTTTTTTTATATGAAAAATAAATACCTTGTTTTAATTTTCTTTTGTTTTGGTATCGAAAATGGTTTTGAAATTTTTTTTATTATATCAATGTGTTGTATTGATATCTTGTGATTGAAATGTGGAAATGTTCTGTTTCCTTTATGCATGTTTTATGTGATACGATTATGTTATGTTTTATTATATGTTTAAACCTGTTCATATGAGGAATGCATTGGACTTAATAAGTGACGGTTGGAGCCCGATATAGCTCCTAGATGCATCGGAAGGTCTCATGAGACAAACTAGTTTCTTGGCATGAGGCCTTGAAAAAATCTTATTTGTAGTCTTGGCAGGAGGCCTTGGCTACGTGGTTATGATAGTATGGCATTATGCATTCCATCATTATGATAGTGGTTAGTGATATATCATGTGATTATTCGACTAGTATAATAACCATTTCAATAATTAAATTGCATTATTTCATTTTACCTTTTCCATATTATGCTGAAGTTCAAGTTTAAAAGGATTTTGTTTTAGTAATACATTGCCTTAAATGTTTATGTTTATTTATGAACGATTCCACAATATTGTTATCCTTAATGATCATATGAGCTCACCCCTCTCAATGTTTTATTATTTTCTAGGAAGTGAAGAAGTATTTTATGAATGACCTGCAAGGATAGTCAGAAGTGGATATGAGTGTGGACTATGGAGACCATGTTATTGTAGTTTTTCACTTTATTATTTAATGTACCTTTTATGAATGTATCTAGTGTGTCAAAGGCTGCTAAACTAATCAGTCTTTTGAGACTTGATCATTTGTGATCATGCCAATTCTACGTAATAATGCACTGACTCTGGGTAACTAGCTTCGGGGCGTTACATTCCACAATAATACACATCTTCATATCGAGGTCGACTATCTGATGCACTGGAATAAAAATCTGTTCTAGAAATTAACATAACGCCATCATGTTGTGTTCTCATTTTCACCTCTTTATCAGTTGTAACAAATTTATATCCATTTATTATTAATGATTTTATGTCATGAACCAATGAATTGGGACAAAAATCCAACTCTCTTAATTCTTGAGAAATGAAGTTAGCAGGTAAACTCAATACCTAGAATACATATGAGTAATATTATTAAATATATATCTATATTTTAAGGTATATAATCTAATGGTCATACCTTTGATTTCAACCAAGCTGGGAACTCTTGGCTATGCATAGCCTCTCTCCTTCTCAACAACAAAGACCGATGAACAGTACTTATAATTTGACTATGTTCTCTACATAAAATGAAAATAAAGGTATAAGGTATATGTGATATGATATCGTATGAGATAACATATATATTCATATTACTTACTTGATATAGGCATCGAACAAACCACAATTAATCAAGACCATACGATGTGCCATATTCCGCTCTTCAAAGCTCAATATAACATTGTATATGACCCGACAATTCCACATGTTTGGGGGAAGAGATGGAAACGGGGGCTGAGTTTCCTCATACTGCTCATCTTGATTTCTAATTGGTCGATTATGTCTTGTTCTCACATCAGAAAAATACATTGAACAAAAATCCATACATTCTTAGGCCAGATAACTCCTCACAATGGAACCTTCAGGATAATTCTTATTTCGGACATATGATTTCAAAGTTCACATATTTATTTCAGTGGGATACAACCACTAAAAAGCCACTGGTCCCCCAAGAAGTGTCTTATTTGGAATATGAACTATTAAATGCAACATGAAAGTGTAAAGGATGAAGGAATTTTTTTTCCAACTCACGCAGAATTAATGGAGCTTCTTGCTTCTTTTTTATCAACAATGATTTGGATAACCTTTTAGCACAAAGGTCTCTAAAACAATGACACAACCGAATCACTTCCACCCTTACATTATTGGATTGCAAATGGAGAATTTCTATTGGAATCAATTCTTGAAGAAGGATGTGATAATCATGAGTTTTTAGGGATTTCAATTTCAAATGTCTTCTGTTGAATCGTTTTGATATGTTGCTGGAATAGCCATATGGAAACTTGATGTTATCCAATATTGCTTGAAATTGATATTTCTCTACCGGTGTCATCATATAAGAAGAACATGGAACTTTCCATTCGTTTTCACCGATACAAACAAGATGTAGTTCTAGTCAAATACCACAATCCAATAAATCCTGATGAGATCAGAAGTCATCTTTGTTCTTCCCCTTAATATTCAAAAGAATTGCAAGAAACATTTCACATATATTTTTCACAATATTCATTACGTATAAACAATGATGTAACAAATTAGTAGACCAATATAGAAACACAAAAAAACTTCTCTTTTTCCAATTGTAAGTGACTTCAGTATCAGCATTATTTCTCTTTCGAGATTTCTACGGGACTTTCCCTAATGAAAAGCTGAAATCATTCAATTCATCAAGTACATCACTTCCTGAAATAAGTTGAGGTGGTTCTTCAGTGTCAACATTATTATCAAAACTGTGACGATACTTCCTGTATTGATGATCCATTGGCAAGAATCAGTGATTCCACATGAAACTAAATCTATGACGATATTTAAGCCTTCTCGATCGTGTATTCTTCATAAAAATGGGACATGATAGTTTTCCCTTCGTGATCCACCCAGACATCATTGCAATGGCAAGGAAATGATTTATTTTCCATAGAAGGGAAGCATGCATCTGAAACTTATTCTTTGAAGAAGCATCAAATGTCTACACACCTAAATCCAAAAGATGTTTCAACTCTTTTATTAAAGGCTGCAAGTAGACATCTATATCATTACCAGGATCTGAAGGTACAGATATCAGTATACTGAAGAATGTGAAGGGTTTTTTCATACACATCCTCAGAGGAAGATTATAAACATGAATTAAAACCGGCCACATGATATGATTAGTAAGCATCTAACCAAACGGATTAAAACCATCACATGAAAGGCCAAATCTGACATTACACACATCAGCTGCAAAATCAGGATGTTGTGCATCAAATGTCCGCCGTGGTAATCCTTCTATAGGATGGACCAGCTCATCATTACCTTTAATTCTCACAACATCGTGCCATCTCATATTGACTGAGAATTCTGGAGACATGAATATATTTTGAAGTCTGGTAATCAATGGAATGTTCCAGATGACTTTATGTGGCATATGAGATGGTGTTCCATATGCATTTGTATTCCATAGAGATGTACCACATTCAATACAGTCACTACGGTCATCTGTTTCCTCCAAATATAAACTACAATATTTCGGACAAGCATGGACTTTATTAGTAGCAAATCCAAGCTTCTTAATTATCTTCCATTCCATGTAATGATTTGAGGGAATATCTGCACCATCAAGAAGCATGTCCTTAAAAAATGTAAGAATATAATCAATGGAGGTATTAGAAATTCCATATATGGGTTTTCCATGATATAATCGCATTAAAAATTTTAACATGGTCATTTTAGTACATTCATGATATACTGGAGTTTTGGCATCATCAAATAAATGTTTCACTCTCTCAACATCATCGTCTTCAACATTTTACTCATGTGTACTGATATTATTGTCTTCTTGCACCGGCCTTTTATCTCTCCCGAAGTGATGCACATATGGAAACAGATCAAATATCAAATTCTCCATGTCACTTCGTTCATTTCGTTTATGAATAGTTGAAGATTGAATCGTCTATCCATGGTGAAACAAAACATTATAGCTAGCTTGAAATCCAAATTTCGTTAAATGGTAACTAACTTCTTCTTGTCTTAACCATGGTCTTCCAACACAATTATAGCAAGTACATTGTATACAACCTACATCTGACACATTTTTAAATGAAAAACCTAAAAAATTCTCTAAATTACTTTGAAACTTGGTTGAAATCCGATCGGTACGATACATCCAGCTTCTATCCATTCTATAAAAAGAAAAAAAATATCATTCAATCAACAATGTAAATCATATTTATAAAATTCATTACAATAAATTTTATTATTAAATTAATCAAATCATATTATTAGCTAGAAAAACATATTTGATGACAAGGGGAGTCCATGATTGTATAAGTATGAAAAAATAATAAAGGTCTACCTTGATATGTAAAATAAAGATAAAACATAAAAAAGTCACTCCTAATTGGTCAATGATGGGGAATAAAAAAGAAAATTTCAATGTAAAATACTCCATTACAGATATAGAGGCATTATACACATTGGAAGAATATTTTATTTTAATAATATGAATTTATAATTTTATAGATTATTTGTTAGGGGTTTTTTGATGGTGAATAAAACATTCAATGAAAATAGAGTAGTTATAACTTTAATGTTTTTGAAATAATATTGAAAAAATGTTTCAAGGTATCCTACAAATTTTGTACAACATGATTCTTACAATATATACTTTTTATGGATTCTATTGGAACATTGGAATATTTGTTCATATGGAAAATATATGTTTTTTAAAATAGACATAATGATATACTTGGGAGTATTGATAATCAATGTTTTGGGGTTTCAAGACCTTTAAAGGAATAAAAGTTAGAAACGTATTGTAAATTATATATATAAATCACATAACATGTTTGATATTCTTGAATTAGTCTATAAAAGGTGTAACCATCCTATTCATGATGAAAATGAATGCCTCATCAATATACCATCCTAAAAATATTTGAGTTTTAATACTCAAAATCATCTAAAGAAGAATAGAAAATTGAAGGAGAAAGATTTAGTTGTTGAAGTTTCACCCAAAATATCTAAAGGGGAAAGTACATGGATCTTGGAAAGTGGATGTTCTGCTCACATGAGATTTTTTGGTTTGAAAATTCTCAAAACAAACCACAAGACCAATTTATATATCTCAAGGGGTGTATAGTCTAGTATGCCTTGGGTTAGTCCATAAGGCTATCATCCCCTATCAACTATCGTAGGTCATACTACAATGTTATCATTCCACACTTCTGGACTCCATTAATGCCTCAAGGCCTTCATTCCCTTCCATTTTTCATTCATGACCACACCGTATTCATCATGAATCACATCTCAAATTCTCCCCTTATATACGATTAATGAATTCATGAAGGATCCAATTTTATCTTTGATACAAGATAGTATAAGTCTACTATCCATACACACATATATATACCCAAGTCATAGTAAGGAAACTTTTTATCTATATAGAGGCATAATCATATCATTTTAAAAGAATGATAATGGTCTGTACACACACGCATGAGTATATTATATCATAAATTTTTATATAATTTCAAAATTATAACATCGTAGGAACTTCTTGAATTCAACATATTGAAGCCCAACATCAATGTTCACCACTTGAATAAATCTCACAAACCAAAGATCCATGGAAGAATCCCCAAATCACTACATGAGTATTCAATGGTTATGATATATGATGATGAACATGATATGGGATGGGATAATTTTAGAATTATCCATCAAAATACTACAAAATTAAGAGATCTAGATGGATCTGAGAATGATCAGGAAAAACCGTCTTTCAATATTTATTTTCCCTGTAAATCTAGAAAGGATAACATTGGATATCATTGTAAATCCTAATCCTGGATAAGAAATACGAGATCTAGTTCTTTTACAAGGATAATAAATAATATCTAGAAATAATAAGAATAACAACAACAAAATGATAAATTATATTTAAATCTCAAGGACTGATTAAATTCTATTTAAATGGTTTGGTTGCTTGGCTTAAAAAATCATTCTATAACCATGGGAAGTTCACTAACTAATCAAGTCACCTTCATGGTTTGGAGACATGGTTTTGTAAAACCTATGAAAATCATGATGTTTATTCTCTTTAGAGTTACATAGTTACCATGGAATTGTTTCCATGTTAGCTCTAAAAGTACCCCTACCTTATATCACCCACCACTCCTCTCCAATAGGCTTCATAGTTACGTTGGGGGACTACACTATTCCCTCTAACCATTTTCACCATTACATTCTTCAAACCACCAAAAGCTCCCAAAATCTACCCAATACATCACTCAATAAATGTAATAACTCAAATAAACTCTTAATAAAGGCTAAAAATAAGTCATAATGCACCTAGAATGTGAGTGGTTGTTCTAACATCCCCCTCTAATGACTTGTTGACCTTAATATGTGTATCTAGAGGACTAAATAAAACATGTAGGTCTAGTAATACTAAAAATATGATTCCTTATCACATTTATCTTATTTAATGTGTATATTCTTCCATAAAACCTTAAAAAGAGGCTTCATCTTCTTTCATAGTTTTTTTATTCACCGATCAACAATCCATATTGGACATTTCTCAAACGAATAATTTACCCCTAACACAACATTCTCAATATCAATTTAATTTTAAGGATAATTATTGAAATTTATAAGTAGGAATGCATGGGAAACATTATATATAATAGAATACTGATGAATTTGAAGATTCCCCAAGGAGAGGGAGCTGAGAGGGGGGAGCAGGGACGTCGCCCGAGCTGGGGGAAGCAGGAGAAGGCCTGGATGCTGAGGCAGATGCGAAGTCTGGGAGGTCCAGGTCGAGAGCAGAGGCGAAGTCTGGAACGCGGAGCTGGGACACGGAGCTGGGAGGTAGGGTTGAATTGGGGGGAGCGTGGCGGAGCCCGGACGCGGAGCCAGGAGGCGGAGCTAGGAGGTAGGGTTGAAGTGGGGGGAGCGTGGCGAAGCCGGGATGCAGAGCCCGGACGTGAATCCGGGATGCGGAGCCGGGATGCAGAGCTTGGAGGTAGGGTTGAAGTGGGGGGAGCGCGATGGAGGGTTGAAGTGAGGGTAGCGAGGTGGAGCCCGATAGTTAGGGGCTGAATACCCATGGTTTTAATAAAACCGTGGGTATAGACCGTTAAATATCATCTATCCCAAAGGTTCTTTAAACTGTGGGGATAGATGAATGGGGATAAACCCCATTTCCAGTAGTTTCAGCCATAAAAGTTACATAATCTTGGGTTAAGTAAATAATACTCATTGATTATCTTATTAGGATTATATTTTTGGATAATTAGTCCATAACTATTACATAAATTTAAATTATTATATATTTATAAAATCCTACATACATCCATTTTTTCATAATTTAATACATTTTAAAATAAAACATGAATTATTTTCCTTGTTAAAAATATTTATAACATTCATCTTGACTTCTTCCTTCCTCTTAACTATCCTTATACCCTATGGAAAACATTTCAAAAAGTTGTGATGAGCACAAATATCTCAGTAAAGGATATAAAAAATGAATTAATCTATTAGCCTATGAATATTTGAAACTCAAGAAAACATTCCCACAAATTCATACTTTTCAACCCTAAAACAAAAACTATTGAACATAAATCATGAAATCATAAGATTCTTGAAAACTTATTGGATGTCTTAAATAATAAAGAAAACTTATTAAATTCATAACAAACTTATATTATATCTTTCACAACTACATAGAGAGTAACATGCATGGTTACGTTTGGAGTACTCATGACATTATATTCCATAAATATATTAGGATAAAATTTATTGTTTAACTCTATCTCATTACCCAATACATTTTAGATATATCATGGGATCACCACCCTCAGTTTATCATGGAACCACCCATATACATAAGCAATTACCAATAATCAAAACATTATCATGAAACATAAATGAAGCATAAATGAAAAATAACACTTCCACTTTGCAATCAAATTTAATTTTTTCACATATGTGCACTCATAAATGAAAATCAAATTGAAAATAAATGTGTAAACAATAAAATTAAAATAAATACATCAAAGATACAAAAAAGTGATAAATTTATTTCAATACGTATATGTTAAAATACATTCCATGTTATTAGAATAATCAAACATTTTCTAAAGCACAATTAAAACATTTATAAAATCATTTTTGAATCATAGTGTCCCATAACAATTTGAAACATTTTAAAAAAATTAATATTTAAAAAAATTCATGTCAATATGAATAAATTCATAAACCCGTTTTTAAAACATATACATTAATGAGAAATATTTTTAATGATGAATATTTAAAACATTTAAAATGTTGTTTCAGTTAAAGAGTCCCTTACAACTTGAGAAACACATGAATAAAAGTAATTAAATAATTGTATTAATAAAATTTTTAATATCATTAATATATTGAAATATATTATATAACATGAAAAAATTGTTATATAAACACCTTATTGGATAATAATTTTGCATAACAACATGATATGCCTTAATGAATGGAAACAGAGACGAAGTCCCTTACAAAGATTGTTTTGTTAATGAAATAGATCAATTATGTATATTCACTATAAATTCATGAATATAAATTACTAAAAACAGAATATATACCAAATTAATTTATCACATAATCATTGCACGACATAATCAATATGTATAATTTTAACCCATAGAATGGAAATTGGGTTATGAAATTCCCTTACCACTTGTAATCTGTGAAATTGTGTGACCCATAAAAGTAATAATGATCAAATGATAAATTTAATAACATGATGGAAAAAATATTCATGAAATTTTATATTAAATTGAAAGATATATACACCCCAAAATATTAATTAGTGGTGAATAATGTATTAATCTCAAAGAGGTAAAAAGTGAGACAACTGTATCCTTACAATGTTTTTATCAATGACATAAGAATTTATCAATGGTTGATTATATGTATAAATAGTATATAGATAAAAATATAAGATTAAATTAAAAATAAACCAATAAAATGTGATTCGGGACATAATATTGGTATAATAAAATCAATTAAGTAGCCATATAACCTAGTGAATTGAGACTGGGTTTGAAAAATTCCTTACATCGAATCTGACTCCTCACATAAAATCTTAATATTCCTGAATAATAAAATTAGATTAATTTCTACATTATTAATCACCTTTTCAGGATTATTATTTCTTTTTTGTCACTTATTAACATGTTATAAAAAGTATATAATTATTTATGTTTATATCATATGTTTTGTAAATATTCAGTACTTTAGTGAAAATGATCTTGGTATGATGATAGTAGTACATGTTGTGATTATTAAAATATATGTAGAATATAAAACATATTATAAATATCTTATATATTCATTAGATTATTATTTATTATAATATTTTATGTTAAACTAAAAACATCATTCATGGAACGGTAGGCCATACGTACGCATGAACACTATTTTTGTTTTCCTATCAAATAAAATAATGTGAAATTAAATTAACTGTATTTAAATATGTATACATATATAATATTATTAAATTATTATTTATATTTCATTTATTTTCTATATTTTTACAAAAATATTAAATAATACATTCAATGTGATGTGTGAAAAAATGACAACATTTTGAGGAGGCGATAGTCTACCTGCCCCAAACAATGTTATCTTATAAAAAATAGAATGAATTGAGGTATGTTTAATATAACATATACAAAATATTAAATAGGTTATAATATACATATTAAAATGTTATTTCACCAGATTAATTTATTTAAGACCCTCCATGAAGGCGGTAATGGAATAAAAAACAAAAACATTATTCCTGGAAGTAATTAACCAACATAACTTGGACAACCATTTTGTTTATTTAAATATGAGTTAGTGAGAAACTAAATGTAGGTGATAAATTACATTAGAAACATAACACTCGAGTATATAAATAATTATTTAGTAATCATGCTTTTATGTATGAAGTAAGTGAGGAGAAATTATAAATAGTAATGAAATTAAGAGGGGTGATTTGAGAAAATTTCCTCTTGAATACTCTCTCCTTAAAAGACACTTCTGGATGTTGGATTTTTTATAATGATGAGTCTAACACAGATGGATGTTATAAGAGTGATTAAGAGAGGTTTTTATAAATATTTAATTATAAAAAAGTATTGTGGTTAGAAAATGGGAGGTGTAGTGGTTGTATTTAATCTTGAGGAGAGGTGGGATCAAGTGATTAATTTTTCGATTATCTAATATTAAAATCCAACAATATTGTGGTGGAATTAAATTACATGAATTTATCATGTAATTAATGTTTTATTTTTTTGGTTAGGTTTGATCCACACCTCATCCAACCATTAAATTGTTTTTAGGTATGTTAATATTTTAACATTTTACTTTCGCCCATGTCAAAATTTTACTTTCACTACGGTAAATAATTTGGTTACGATGGTATCATTTTTTATACCTAAAAATTAAATATACCTTAATACATAATTTTTACCTTTTATTCCAATTATAGAATATATTTTATTTTATTCAAATCATAGAATTTGTAAAATTAGATTTATAATTATTCTACGGATAAAACTAAAAAGTTATTTTTTAAAGAGAAATGTTCAACTTTTTGAAATGATTGTATATCTAACATCAATTTTAAATTAATTCCAATGAAAACAATAGGACTAAATAATAAAAAAATAATATAAATATAACTTAAAACAAATTATTTTTATTTTTATATCAAATTTAAATAAATTATATCAAAAAGAAGTTATGAATTAATATGCAATATTTTTTTCACTGTTCATTAAAAAATGAATATTATCATAAAAATACCAACAATTTATCCAATGTAAAATTATATGTCTTGATTTAAAATTAGATTTTTATTTTTTCAAATATAACTTATTAAAATTTTTAAAAATAAATTTAAAATTGGTTTTCCATCAAAAGGCTTCCAAATGACGTTTTCTTGAGAAATAATTTTTTTACCCAAAAAATTTGAATATTTGGTTATTTGATTTCTAAAAAATATATAATATGAATCTCAAATATTAAATTGAATATATTACATATATATTTCCTTAATAAACACGAAAAATATTGATTTTATGACATTTTAAAATCACTTATTTTCATTTTAATAGTTTTTTAGAAGAACATTTCCTTTTATTTAAAAATGATTTTAAATTAATTTATAACAAATTTAGATCCAAAGAAATAATTACAAACATTTTATACCTTTTTTATAATTTATTTAATTCTATTCATTCCCACCATTCCAATGACTAGGTTATAATGGAAACATTCAAATAATAATATTTATTTGTTCTTTTAGGCTCGATGTAGCATATCATGTATGATATCAAACATAGTGTTTCCTTAAAAAAATATTGATGTTACAATATGGTATTCAATAAGACACCCTAGGATTGAATGGAATTTATATTTATTTTAATATTATTTATGATTTTTTTTCTAGATATATTATTGCCTTAATGGGAATATATAGTGAGTAGGAATTTCATTATTTTATCATAGATATATTTTTTAAGAATCCTAGGTCCCCTAAGAATATTAATATTTTAATATTTTAAGTGTAAATGTCCTCAATAAAATTAATGATGGTTCCATTGTTCTTATAATGTTGTGTTTACCCTTGGGATAAATTTTTTGTAACTTAATTAGTTAATTAAATTTCTTGAGTGTATTTAATATTTAGTAAATAAATAAATATTTATCCCATCAATTAAACGATTAATATCACCTAAATGGAATCTCATAGACAAATTAAAATATTTATTTTGGATATGAAATAGTTTATTTTACCATTGAGAGAAATAATTTATGTTCTTGGTTGTTTTGTCATAGATTTAACATATTCAAGTGTTATATGAATTTACTTGGTTGACCCAGTTTTAGGATATAAATTTATATTTTTTAACTCTCAATACTATTGGAAACCTTAAATTTTTATGAACCATAGTATGTTGATTGGGATTTTTTTAGCATTGGATCAATGATGGACCATGTATCATCGGTGTCAAACTGATAGATCAATGATGAAGAACTATGAATCAACGACGGGAAAATTGAGGGGCTTTCGTGTTTTGGACATAGAGGTAAAAAATAGGATTACATAATTTCATATTATTATTCTTAATTAAATATATTCTCTATAATAATGTATCTTTTCACCCCCATGAAGTTTATTCAATAATTATATGAGTAATATAGAATAAAAATTACAATAAATATTCAACCATTCTAAAATATGGATTAATTTCTTTATCAATTATTATTTTTCCTATTATATAAATTAATCAATTAAATTGGAATACCGAGAGGAATAAATTCATATGTATTTCATATATTTTAAAAATATATAAATTTTTATTTGATAATAGTTTGATCATGATTTTAAAAAAGAATTTATAATATGAAATATGTTTTTATAATCCCTAAATTTTATATTTTATCTAATTGGATTATGCTGATAAATTTTTTATGTTATGAGAATCATTATTCTTTCTAGAGTTTGGGAATAATCATAAATATTTTAATCATGATAATCTCCCTTGAATAATCCATCTTCATTCTTTAAAATTGATATTCCACAATTTCATCATTCTTCAATGTGAAAAAATATGAAAAGTATTTGGGTGGTTCATATCATAACTGAACATTAATATTTTATTTTATTCATTCCCATATTTATTACTTGGATGTGAGTATGATATCAAAAAATAGTGACGATGGATGACTAGAGAATTTGGGTTCCCATGAGGAGGAAGTAGTGGCCAGATAGATTCTGGAAAGGGTTTGGATATAGCTTGTTGAGGATAGAGATGGAAATGAATGTAATGATGAAGAATGGATAGATAAGAGCCAAAGAGATTTTATGGTAATATATTTTTAGATTTAAATGGATAAGTACCATAAGTGTGGATAGAGTAATAAGTGGAAGTGTTGGTTGTGATGTATAAAGTAGACACATGTGTAGACGAGATCCAAATTTTCTAACTACAAATTTTTAGTCCTCAAGGTCTCATGATATGGATATTGAATTATGTAGAGGTTGGGGTTTAAGTGGATTTATATGTATCATATTTATTATGAATCTTTTCCACACATTTTATAGTACTTAACATCTGACTTTTCCATGTATTGGTTGAACATACCGATAATCTAATAGGCTCCCATGCAATATAGGTCGCACTACATGTTATTTATGATGGAAGAAATGGTGTGTCATGTACTTGGGGTATATACTGAATAACCCTAGTCTGCAAACATATTTTCTATATCATAATACACATTTCATACAATACATATGTGTTGGATAGTATATTACCAAGTTATTAACTTTCCCACAAACTGTAGGCACCCACCTAGACATCTCATGTGTGTGGACGCCACTTATGATGTTAGGGTGTAAAACACAAACTATATAACCCTAGGTAAATACTACATCTCCATGTGTGTAAATCATCCTATATAGTAAGTATACTTCCAATACAAGTAGTGAGTCCCCAACATCAAGTACCTAGATATAAATTACTTGTATGTTGAATCCACATAGACTATACTGTATTAGTAGAAGCATGGACATCTATTAAGGATTACAAGTCCATATTACCAGGTTACACAGACCTTGTATATATAATATTTTGATGTTTTCTTTATCTTTTTTTTGGTGTTAATATAAGTCACATGAGTATTTAATTTGGAATATTTTTTCATATAGAACAAGATATTGTATGTTACAATAATAATAAATGTTATTTTTTAGGATATTAGCATAGATTATGTTTTATAGATTCATGAAGATGAATTTATGTTATGGGTGAGATGTTCATTATAGACACGATGTAGGCTGTGGAGTAGTTATCCCTCCAATAGGATTAGATTGTATGATTTCTATCCTCAAGATTTGGTTCCTCCATTCAAGCATGGGGTTGGTGCTCCCTTAATCCTAATCAGGTGTGGGTCACCTATACAATGGGTAGGGACATTAACCATTTTCTATGATGGGGTGATATTCCTTTACCCTTATAGGTCACTGTTTTTAGGGGATAGTTTAATAGTTATTCTTATGTTAGGGTTTTTTACTCCACCTAGAATGTCAGGTAGTCTTGATAATGTTGTGGGTCCTTGATATTAATTATAGTGTGGTTTTGTGGAATTTATGTGGTCTGGGTACAAGTTTTGATATATGATTCAAATCTAATAACTTAAAAAATTTCAATATGAATTGGTTTCTTCTGATACATCTCATATCCAAACTATTGACATTGGGATTGTTAATCATCTAATACTCTATGTATCTCAAGTAAAATATGAGTAATGATCTTTTATGAATATAAGAATTCATTTCACAGTTATTTTTTCATTATACATTATTCAAATCAAGAATATAAGAATTCTATTAATGGTTATTTTTTCATTATTCATTATTCAAATAAAAGAGAATATCAAGTCCCTTGGGTTTACACCAAATCAATTTTTCATAGTTTTCATCAAAGTCATTACTTATTCTTTTCCTTGTGCATTTAATAAAATATATGGGTTATGTTTATAAACATCCCTATACAATCTTTATTCCCACATATAATGTGTATGTATATAGGATTCATGGTTTGAAGGTGGAATCAGCGGATGTGGTGCAAGTTCAGCTAATTCAATATTGATTATTGATGGCCCATGATGTTTCATGATTACGTTGGTCGATGTTGGAGAACATATGGGGAGCTCATATATTGAGGAGGCTTCATCCCATGGTTATATTTTTTGGTATCCTGTGATGTTGAATTATTTTACTTATGTATCGATTTTCTACCATTCTATGGAATTATATTCAGTCAGTTTTTGTACACCATAAGGATTTATTATATTATTTAGTAATTAAAATATTATATATTGATTATGTTTATTATATATAACTTATGTATTTATTTATATTTAAATTATAGGTTGATATGGGATAAGGACATATATTCATGTTATGAAATTTTAATTCTATTATCCAAACCCTTGCCAATTTGATGTGGTATTGGTGTGTCAAAATCATACTAAAATATACCTAGGTGGGACCTCAATGTGTTAGGTCATATCAGAATAGTATGAAATTTGTTACAGTATTTGTGAAAATATTTTGATTTAGTTTTCTTGTGATGGTAGGTTTGGGAATTTAGGGATGTGTAGTTAAGTGGTATTTAACTTGGAAAATAGACTAAGGATCCCAGTAATGGAAAATAATTAAACATTTCCATTTAAAAGGAATATATTATCTTTTTAACTTGATTTTAACTATAAGGAATATATTATAAGGTATGCACCAGATATTAAAAGATTCAAGTTGTGGTAAGTTGTGGTTTTCAATTAAATACTATGTTACCTCACCTAAATATTCTCTAGTAACTATTGTCTCATACCATTGATTTGATGTTGCCCTATAATAGAAAAATAAAATTTATAGACATGGATGATGAAATTCCGTTATTGGGTTTCTCTTATCTCACAATAGATGATTAGAGATGTCACAACCCCCTACCACCAAAGATGCCCCTCCTGAGCTAGAAATGGTGAAATGGAGATAATGACCCTCGAGTCCCGGCTCCAGTAGGCCCCGGAGTGGCGACTAGAACCAAGGGTATGAGTTTTCACAAATATGGGAGGCATTACACTTTTTATTATTTAAAATTAGGAAATAGAATGTGTCAAACACCAAAAGAAAATAATAAGTAAATGGAAATAAAACCAAACCAATCCGACATGCATGTTTAAAAAATTTTGAAATAGGGTACAAGTACAATAAAGCACAAAAGTACAATACCAAAAGAAACAGTAGTACAAAAACTACAATAACTCCAACTGTCCTGACTAGTAGGGTCCTGCATGGCCCTGGTAGTCCTCTTGGAAATTTGAAAGTAAACGTAGGGTGAGAATACAAGAATACTCAGTAGGGAAAACCTAAAGCTCTCGTGCATAGGTGGGGAGACATCCTAATGTCCCGTGAGAACAATAGAGGAAACCAAAACCTAACAAGGAATTCTATCCACCCAACCTCACCAGCCACGCTCACCAAAAACACAGACAAAAAGTAGAAGTATATTATAATAAGAGTATTGGGTACCCCATACCATTACCCACTAGTTATCAACTCTTCCTAACGGCGAACGTCCTGACTGTACCACACTCTTCCTGCCTGCACACACCTGGGGCTCAAGAACCACATATCCCGCCCGCACAAACCTGGGCCTCACAACCAGATATTCCGCTAGCACACACCAGGGCCTCAAAACCACACATCCCGCACGCACACAACTGGGCCTCACAAACCACATATCCCTCCCACACACACATGTGCCTCATCCCAAATATTCTTGGGAAATAGTAAACCTGCCCGAAGAGACTTAGGATAAACCACCCCAATTGAAACCTACCCGAATGGCCTTAGGTGTAAGGTCACCTCAAGCCATCACAACCTATGGAAGAAGGAGCAGGAAGGATATAGTAACTAAGAGAAAATATCCTCTCCCATGAAATGAGAGTGTTCAGTACTAAGTGCTCAACATGTTGGGGTGCAACAAAACTCAAAGATACAGATATATATGTATACCAAACACAGAGGCCAACCTATGGCTTCTAAAAAGAGAAACTGAGCACGTTCCTCAGCAATGATACTAAGAAGCATTCATATATTAAACAACCCCAACCCCATTTAGGTTTTCACATTTCAACAGAATTATTTTATTAGTTCCATAACTACTGGGAAAATAACCGAAACCGACTATTTCAATCGTTTGTAAAACATATCCCTGCCATCCAAAAATCAATTTAAGAAAACAAAAGAAACACAAGCAAGTCCCTTATTATCAACCAACCCCATTGAATATTATTCATTTTCCATTACCATGCCCCACTATTCATTAACACTTCTACTTTTATTTATTATTCACATCCTATAGTTCGTTCACATTCAAACCCATCCATGCAGCCCCACTACCAACCACCACAAACACATCGAAACTCGTACATCATCATTCCTTGATATCGTTTACTGCAGCCTTGCTTCACATTAACAATATAACATTCACACCAACCCACAACCAACCCAACCGCAGCCCACCTGCTCACCTGATCCAAAAAAACCCACAAAACACCCCCATCACACACCACATAACCAATCCAACACCCACATGTTCATTATTCCATTTTTTCAACCGGGGTGATCACACAAGGGTTCCAGATTTTAATCAGCCAACTTTATGTGCTTAACCAAATTCCACATTCAACAAAGTTTCATTCACAAAAATGATCTAGAAAGATAGGTCAACATTTAATTGTGCAAGAAAAGGCCCCCAATGGACGTGATTTTTAGTAGGCATAATCCCATTCAATTCACAACATAACAATAGGATAAACAAGGAAAAACATAACAACATTCCCCATCCCTGTTCATTAATCCAGTTATTATCATCATTTATTGGTTCAACCATTTCTCACGAAAACAAGAGGATACCCACCCCGCATGATGCACAAATTAGAGAGACGAAGGTAAAATCCATACTTCAACAGGTAGTGATAATAATACTCTCATGGATCATCTTTACAAGACGTCTGTCAGCGTCCGTCACTACGGTCAAATCCCGGAAAACCCCCCTCGGGTGGATGCTGGGAAGTAAAGGCTAAAGGGAAGACAGAAAATCCAATATCAGAAGTTCAGCCTCGTCGTTACGATCCTGTGGCCACAGACGGATTGTAAATCAGAGCTCAGACGAAGAATTTATAGAAGAAAACATCTTGGAGTATCTCTCGGGAGAGCTTGGCTCGAGGGAGAGGGGAGGAGAGGAGTGATTAGAAAATCAGGAGAGGACCCATCCTTTTATAGACGTGAAAAACTAAATTACATGGAATGTACTTTATAGTACACGGTGTGTACTTGGCCATTTCACACAGTCGCCAGACGACTTCCCACACGGCCTTCAACGTGGCACACGGTCGTTGACTGGTCAACACATGGTTTGAAGGTAACACATACGCGGAGAGACACTACACGACATTTAGTATGGGCTACACGGCGTGTACTCATTTTTATCACACAGAAATGACATGGATTCAATATGGCACATAGCTGTTGAATGGTGAACACGCCGTTTGAAGGTAATGAATACTCGGGGAGACATGACATGGCGTGTAGTTTGGGCTACACTGCGTGTACTCATTTATTTCACATGGTAATGACACGGCTTCAACATTGCACACGACCATTGACTGGTCAACACATAGTATGAAGGTAACGCATACGCGGGGAGACACTACACGGCGTGTAGTATGTGCAACACGACATGTAATCATTTATTTCACATGGCAAGGACACGGCATCAATACGGGGTATACCCGGCAAGGTGGTACACGATGTGTACTCAATCTACATGGAGTGTAGTTACAAAATTCTGAAAAAAGTGGGAAAAGTCCCTTCTACCCTCTAGAACACATCATTACCTTCTTTTAGACAAAGGAAATGGTCGTAGAGGGCTGGGCCATTACATCATATACCTCTTAAAACATTCTCGTCCTCGAGAATTCAAAAACACTAACCCAAAGGAACCCAACAAGATACCTCTTTGGGATCTCGTTATAATAGGAACCCAACCAACAACCCTAATCATATGCATTATGAATTACCTCTTATATGTTGAGATATTATCCACTTTCGGCGGCACTGACTCGCCTGCATAGGTTTAATCGCATCCTCATTAATGCATCTCGATTAAGAATTGGGTCATCCTGCATCCATACATTAAGATTTTTCAACCTGCACTGCCCCCAACACCGTACAACCAACACACTACCTGAACTCGTGGTTTGGGGAAATTCTTTCTCCCATGTCGAGATATTATCCTATTTAAGTGGCACTGACTCGCCCACACGGGTTCAATCACTTCCGCATTAATGCATCTCGATTAAGGATCGGGTTTTTTCCTTTCCCTATACATTCGGACATGTTACACACTACTAGATAACAAGGAAACAATACAACTCACAACCGACCATCCAATCATTTCATATATCAAAGGTAGAGATCATAAAATCAAAACAATCCTCAGAAGAACAAAGAAAAAAAAAGTCAAAACAACTCCGGTTACTGAGCGTGCATCTAGACCTCCCGCTCCCAAGTGCTCTCCTCGAGGCCACTGTGCCTCCAAAACACACAAACCAAAGCGATGGTTTATCCACTGAGCACCTTCTCTTTACTATCCTCGATTATGATAGGTCATTCCTCAAAGGTCGTGTTGTCTCCCATATCTAGCTCTTCCCATTCGATAATGTGAGAGTCGTCGTGTAAGTACTGACGAAGCTGGGAGACGTGGAAGACATCGTGAACCATGTCCAACTGAGGTGGAAGGACCAGCTGATATTCCTCCTTGCCGACTCACCTCAGCACCTCGAAAGGTCCAATGAACCTAGGGGAGAGCTTACTCCCTTTCCCAAACCTATGTTTCCCTCGTGAAGGGGAATCCTTCAAGAACACATGATCTCCCACCTCAAACTCCAAGGGCCTCCTCCGACAATCATCAAAAGTCTTTTATCTGTCCTGAGCCGATTTCATCCTCTCACGCACAAGTTGAACTTTCTCTGTGGTGCTCCATACAACCTCTGGTACAAGAGCACCTGTCTCACCAACCTCTGCCCTTCAAATGGGTGAATGACATTGTCTTCCATACAAAGCCTCAAACAGTGCCATGAGAATAGTAGATTGGAAGCTGTTGTTGTAGGAAAACTCTACTAAAGGCTATTGTCGTACCCATGATCCTTCAAAATCCAAAACGCATGCTCACAGCATGTCCTCCAATGTCTGGATAGTTCGCTCTGTCTGCCCATCAGTCTGGGGGTGGAAAGCAGAGCTATGGCATAGTTGAGTGCCAAAAGCAAGATGTAACCCCCTCCAGACACATGAGGTAAACCGAGTATCCTGATCTGAGACGATAGTCTTCGAAAATCCCTGAAAACACACCACCTAGTCTACATACCTCTGTGCTAAGGTATGCACCGGGCCTGACTCTTTATTTTCTAAGAAGTGAGATGATTTTATTAGCCGATCCACCACTACCCGGATAGCATCATAACCACCCTGAGTTCTGGGTAGTCATGTGAAGAAGTCCATTGAGATGTCATCCCACATACACTCGGGGACATCTAAAGGATGAAACAAACCACTGGGAACACGGTGTCCATCCTTCACTTACTGACACACTTGGCATTTAGCCACAAACTCCGCCACTGCCCGTTTCACCCCGGGCCACCAAATCTGTTCCCTCAGGCCTCGGTAGATTTTTGAATCTCATGGATGTACCACCAAGGTTGAGATATGGATCTCACAGAGGACTCCCTCATGCATCACCTCCGGAACAAACAACCTTCCATGGAAAAGCATCATATATCAACTGTCCAATGACTACCCTTCTGAAGCGTTCCCCTGATCGACACGATCCCGCATTACTTCTGCCTCAGAGTCTCCCCACTGAGACTCTTCCACCTACTGCAACAAGGAGTATTGTACCGTCATCTGAAACAAACATCATCTAACACCCACTATCCTTGCTTCCAAGAGCAAAGAAGACAACTCTCCCATAGCTTTCCAAGCATCAGTGGATTCCCGAACCACTTCCTTATGTGAATTCCATCTCAGGGAATCAGCCACAACATTGTCCTTACCTTCAGTGTACGAGATATCGAAGTCATAGTCTTGGAGAAACTCGACCCATCTCTACTGGTGTATGTTTAGGTCATGCGTGGAGAAGATATAACGCAAGCTCTTGTGATCTGAGAAGACCAAAAAGCAGTCCCTAAAAAGGTAATGTCACCACAAATTCAGCACAAACACTACTAATACAAGCTTTAGGTCATGGTTGGCATAGTTATGCTCGTGAGGGCGCAACTACCTAGACCCATAGCAGCTCACTCCCTTCTTCTACATCAGTACACACCACAAACCAAGGCGAGAAGAATCACAAAACACCTCAGAAAATAACCCTTCCGCTAGAAAACTGAGTACTGGAGCACTGACCAACTTCTCCATTACGTCGTATAAAGCTGTATGGCAATGCTCGCTCCATATGAAGACTTGATTCTTCCTAGTCAATGCTATCAATGGAGCAGCAACTCGAGAGAAGTATGAAATGAACCTCCAATAATAACCTGCCAACCCCAGGAAACTACGAACTTCCACTACGCTCTTGGGTGCCGCCCCAGAAAAAACTGCCTCCACCTTCGACAGGTCCACTGACACTCCATGCTGAGACACCACATGCCCATGGAATTGTAATTCTTGAGTCAAGAACATACACTTCGTCAATTTCCCATAATGATGGTGGTGTCGAAGGACTTCCAAGACTTCCCTGAGATGCTCAACATGCTCATCCTCTGAACTTGAGTACATCAGGATGTCATCGATAAACACAACGATGAACCGGTTCAGGAACTCTCGAAAGACAATGTTCATATGTACCATGAAAATAGCTAGTGCATTCGTAACTCCAAAATGCATCACTAAAAACTTAAAGTTCCCATACCTTCACCTGAAATCCATCTTCGAGATGTCATTGTCCTTTACCCTCAGCTGATGATATCCAGATCGTAGATCAATCTTAGAAAACCAACCTACTCACCATAGCTGGTCGAAGAGATCATATATCCATGCGAGGGGGTAACGGTTCTTGAACATTACCTGATTCAGCCTTCAGTAGTATATTCATATCCTGAGACCACCATCTTACTTCTTCACGAACAAAACTGGAGCACCCCATGGCGACACGCTGGGTTGAACAAAACCCATCTCCATCAGACCATCAATCTGAATCCGCAACTCCCACAACTCAGAAGGTGCCATCCGATAAGGGGCCATCGAAATCGGACGAACAACATGCTTTAAGTCTATCCCGAACTCAATGTCACGTCGAGGGGGGTGGGGGGGTACAGTCACAAACTCCTCGGGAAAAACATTGAGGAACTCCCCAACAACCTATGGGAGATCCATCATCTCTGTATCACCTGAAACCACTGATAACCCGCCTAAAAATAAAATGAGAGGGTTCACATGCCAGCTTCCCACCTGATAGCTCCTCTCGCCTACAAAAGATACACGCTGCCCATCCACATCGGAGAACACGACTCCTCTTCGGAATCAGTCGATAACGGAACTAACAGAAACAACCAGTTGATGCCTAGGATGACATCGTATGGCTGCATCTATAGAAAAAGAAGGTCCCCGCTAGATCATTGTGCTCCCAACGTCAGCCCACATCCTCGGAAAACAAAAGATACGATGGTCTGGCCTCCAATGGGTGTACTTAGCACCAGTGGTATAGAATGTCTCTCTACGTCTAGACCCAAGCCATGGGCTAGACCGGGTGAACAAAGGAGTCCGAAGCTCATGAATTGAACAAAGAATAAACGAGAGTGCTGAACAAACAAATCGTACCTTGCACCACCTCTGGTCCTGCTGGAGCCTCCTACTCTGCTGCATGCAACTGTCCACGCCCAGCTCCTCTCCCTCTCTGATGTCGACCACCTCCTCGACCACGCCCTGGTCACGGTCCCTGAGGAGCACCCTGAGGTCGACCTCCTCAGGCAAATTCTTCCCTCAAAAGAGTAGGGTCCTGCTGCTACTTGAAGGGCCTCGCTGGAAACTGGCGATGCTGAGGTGGGGGCTGACCCTGCCCACCTCCAACTTACGAAGCTTGGGTCAGGAACCGACTATAAATGTGCCTGAAACATCCACAAGAGAAACACTTCGGTCCTGGGCTCGTGACAAAGGGACGAGGACCTGAAGATTTGAACAGGAACTGCTGGGGCATGCTCCCTACTGGCCTGTATCTGGAAGGTCCTATTGTAGGAGAACTTTTTCTGATTGCCTTTCCCTTCGACGATCCCGGATGGATCCCCTCTCATGGTGCACCTCTCTATGAGTGCATCCTCTCTATGACCTCTACCTTCTTCTGTACTACCAAGTACATCAGAAGGGTGAAGGGGGTGACAACACACTGGAGCGAAGGACGAAGTGCCTCCTCCAAAAATCTCGCCTTAGACTCCTCATCCAGAAAGAGATCTGGAGCAAAGCATAAGATATCTTTGAACTTGATCCCCAAATCTCATACTGACATACTACCCTACCGGAGAGAGAGTAACTCATGCCGCTTCTATTCCTTGATTATGGAAGAAATGAAATCCTCTCGGAACTCCTTCTCAAAGTCAGCTCACAGAACCTTTGCCTCTGTCCTCTCTCCGAGGTAGAGCGTCCACCACTGACGTGCCGCACCTCTCAGCTGACTGAATGCTAGGGGATCCCAGTACTCCCTCAAAGAATGGATCAACATAAAAGTGATCCCTATCTTTTCAACCCACCCCTCTGTCTCCATATCTGATGTACTACCCTCGTACTTCTTGAGGGTTTTCTGCTGGAAAGAATGGAGAGTTTCTGTCACTATCTATCTTCCTCCTCTCGGTCAACCCTCAACAAATCGACCACCTGAATCTGTTGGGCCTCGGCCGTCTGAGTCACCCGGGGATGATGTCCAGGTGCCATACCTTTACGGTAATCAACGATCGCATAAGCCCAAGTACCAAGGAAAATTCACACGGTTTGATTTTATCATTTTATTCTAATTTCTTTCCCAGAACAACCTAATCAAGTAAAAACACAATCATGATGATGCATGTACATTGTGTAGGGTCTCTACCCTACAATCATTGTAGTCTCACTTGGTCGTTCGGTAGGCTCAGAGACATTGCATCAGACCACGGGGGGCCCTAAAATCCCATGTTTGTGCAAGTCTTCCCTGGACTATGTCACACACCAAGATCAACCAACACTCTTACCCTACCATCCCATGCTATAATCACTGTGCCTAAATCCAGACTCCATCCTATCTCTCAACCATTATCTCTGATACCATTCTGTCATGACCCCCTCCCTCCAAAGATTCCCCTCCTGAGCTAGAAATGGTGAAAGGGAGATAATGACCCCTCGAGTCCCGTCTCCAGTAGGCCCCGAAGTGGTGACTAACACCAAGGGTATGAGTTTTCACAAAATAAGAGCCATTACCCTTTTTATTATTTATGATCGGGAAATATGATGATTCAAACACCAAAATAAAAGAACAAGTAAATGGAAATAAACCCAAACCAATCCCAAATGCATGTTTAAAAAATTGTAAACATGGTATAAGTACAAGAAAGCAAAAAAGTACAATACCAAAAGAAACAAACGTACAAAAACTACAACAACTCCAACTTTCCTTACTAGTAGGGTCCCGCACGGCCCTGGTAGTCCTCCTGGATACCTGAAAGTAAAAGTAGGGTGAGCATAGAAGTATACTCAGTTAGGAAAACCTAAAGCTCTTGTGCACATTTGGGGAGACATCCTAATATCCTATGAGAACAAAAGAGGAAACAAAACCCTGAAAAGGAATTATATCCACCCAACCACACTAGCCACACTCACAAAAAACACAAAAAATAGGTAGTAGTATATAAGAATAAGAGTATTGGGTACCCCGCACCATTTCCCACTAGTTAGCTGTCCTTCCAAATGGAAAATGTCCTGACGCTACCACAATCTTCCCGCCCGCACAAACCTGGGCCTTAAGGACCACATATCCCGCCCGCACACACCTGGGCCTTATAACCACGTATCCCACCCGCACACACCTAGTACTCACAACCACACATCCCGACCGCACACACCTGGGCCTCACAAACCACATATGCCGCCCGGACACACTTGGGTATCATCCTGAATATTCTTGGGAAATAGTAAAAATGCCCGAAGAGTCTTGGGCTAAACCACCTAAAACGAAACCAACCTGAAGGGTCTTAGGTGTAAGGTCGACTCAAGCCATCACAGCCTATTGAATAAGGATTAGGAAGGAGCTAGTAACTAAGGGAAAACACCCTCACCAATGAAATGTGAGGGTTCGACACTATGTTCTCAACATGGGTGGGGTGAGACAAAACACATAGATACAGATATATATATGTATACCAAAGACACAGCCCAACCTATGGATTCTAAACAGAGAAACTGAGCACGTGCCTCGAAACTACTACTAAGAAGCATGCATACAAAAAACAACCCCAACCCCATTTAGTTTTTCGCGTTTCAATAGAGTTATTTTATTAGTTCATTAACTACTGGGAAATTAACCGAAACCAACCACATCAATCATTCGTAACACATATCCCTTCCATCTACAAATCATGTTTGGAAAACACAAGTAACACAAACAAGTCCCTTCTTATCAACCAACCCCATTTATTATTATTCTCGTTCCATTACGATGCCCCACCATTCATTAAATCATCCACTTTTATTTATTATTCAAAACCCATAGTTCGTTCACATTCAAAACCATCCCTACAGCCCCGCTGCCAACCACCAAAAACACACCGAAACTCATACATCATCATTCAATGATACCATTTGCTACAGCCCCGATTCCCATTACCAATATTTCATTCACACCGACCCACAACCAAGACAACCACAGCCCCGATGCTCACCCGATCCATAACAACCCACAAAACACCCCCATCACACACCATGTAACCAAGCCAACACCCACATGTTCATTATTCCATTTTTTTCAACCGGGGTGATCACACAAGGGTTCCAGATTTTAATCATCCAACATTACGTGATTAACCAAATTCCACATTCCATAAAGTTCAATTCACAAAAACAATATAGAAAGATACAGAAACATTTAATTGCGCAAGAAAAGGCCCCCAATGACCGTGATTTTCAGTAGACATAAGCCCATTCAATTCACAACATAGCAATAGGATAAACAAGGATAAAAATAACAACCTCCCCCATCCCCATTATTTAAGCCAGTTATAATCTTTATTTGTTGGTTCAACCGTTTCTCACGAAAACAAGAGGATACCCACCCCGCATGATGCTCAAATTAGAGATCTGATGGTAAAATCCCTACTTCAACAGGTTCTAATAACAATTCTCCCCCGGATCAGCTTTAGAAGACATCCGTCGATGTCCGTCACTTCAATAAAATCCCGGAAAAACCTCCTCAGGTGGAAGTGGGGAAGGAAAGGATGAAGGGAAGACAACAGATCCAAGCTCATAAGTTCATTCTCATCGTTACAATCCTGTGGCCACTGGCGGATTTTAAATCGGAGCTCCGATGAAGAATTTATGGAAGAAAAGAGCATAGAGTCTCTCTCGGGAGAACTCTGCTCGAGGGAGAGGGGGGGAGTGGAGTGATTTGAAAAGGAGGAGAGGACCCCTCCTTTTATAGGTGTGAATAACTAAAGTACAAGGCATGTACTATATATTACACGGTGTGTACTTGGCCATTTCACACGGTCGCCACGCGGCTTCCAACATTGCCTTCAATGCGGCACACAGTCGTTGACTGGTCAACACACGGTTTGAAGGAAACACATACGCGAGGAGACACTACACGACATGTAGTATGGGCTACATGGCATTTACTCATTTATTTCACACAGCAAGGACACGACTTCAACACGGCACATGGCCGTTGACTGGTTAACACACGGTTTGGAGGTAACACATATATGGGGAGACACTACACGGTGTGTAGTATGGGCTAAACAGTGTGTACTCATTTATTTCACACGGCAATGACACGTCTTCAACATGTCACACGGTCGTTGACTGGTCAACACAGGGATTGAAGGTAATGCATACGCAGGGAGACACTACACGGCATGTAGTATGTGCTGCACAATGTGTACTCATTTATTTCACACGACAAGGACACGACTTCAACATGGGGTATACCCGACCAAGTGGTACATGGCATGTACTCAAACTACACGGCGTGTAGTTAGAAAATTCTGAAAAAAGTGGGAAAAGTCCCTTCTACCCTCCAGAACACTTCAGGGCCTTCTTTTCGACAAAGGAAAGGGCCAGAGATGTCCATGCCATTACAAGAGAAATTATACATTTATTATGTAATCTTAATGTATGATATCTATGCACACATGCATAGATATTATTTACAACCACTATGTTATGATTAAGTATTTTTATAGAGAGAATCATACTTCCTATTGAGTTCACTATATATATAGATTGTGTAGTGTGAATTATATTTTTAGAATCCATATAAGGATTTATGTGAGATGATTCATTTAGTGATAAAGGATTGGTTTGATGCATTGAATCGTTCCTTCTATCATGCTCATACACAAACCAGCCAGATATTGGTTCTTTCATCAAGTTCCTTCCATGGAATAGAGAGTAATTGGATGATGTTTATATAAAATCATGTTGTTGTTACACTATTTTTTTTGATTTCATGATTGTTTTAGTAGTTTTATCAAATAATTATTAGTATAGTTATATATTAGAATATGTTGGAACCTCTTTAAGGAAGAATGGTTATGATAGAGATTTTAATTAGTTTTGAAAATAATCTAATCCTTAGGAATCATTTGGGGAATGTTACATTATGCTATGAAATTTTAAAAAGGCCTCATGTATTAAATTTGGGGATGAATTTTTTCCTATTTATCCTCCCACCTATATCAGATACCTCTAGTGAATTTTTATGGTTGATATTTCGTAGTGGTTATACACCACTGTTTATAAATATGATATTATATCTACTATATCTACTAAACCTGGGTGTTCCCTAATGATGTGTCACCACCATAGAAAACTACGTTACCCACTTCCCATGTCCATTTACCATTACCCCCTCCACTGTCCACACGCACACCCGAAATAACCCTCGATCTTGGTCTCTAACCCCAATATTACTCCCTTATTTCGACTCAAACATCCACATTACCCCTTCCCCAATTACGGCTCTCCTTTGGTTGTATTATGGTTTATGCTGATCAATGTCTTCTCCCTCTATCCTCGAATCCCCTATCCCACTATGCCTCCACCTCGATTTCCCTCTCGCTCTATTATTCTGTCCATCATTGACTCCCCTCTTGAAGCCGACTCCCTCCCCAACTCCCCTCTCTAGCCACATCTCCATCTTCATCATCCCTATTCGATATTAATACATAACCAATACGTCAATGCATATAGGTACTTATTTTATTTCACTGCAACACTAGCTACCGATGCTGATTTCCTACCACTGCTCCACCATTTACAGTCAATCATAGACTTCCACCAACCCAGTCGTGGTTGTCGTCACTCGGAATCTAGTTGCAGTAACCCAAACTACTACAAGTCTATGTTCGAAATCTGGACACCCTAACATGCTCATCTAATTTTCAATGATGATACAGGGATACAACATCAAGATGTATTCTCCAATCTGTTGCATGTATGTTTATATACGTATTTACTCTATGTCATCTCTCCTAAATGATAACATTCCTATTACTTTCAGCCAAATATTGCAACCAACAATACTCTAATTTTGATTCAGATTATCATATTTAGGTTTTTGATTCACTCTGTTTTAATTTAGTATGCTATGACTGATGACTTAGTTTGAGTTTTTACATTTGTTTTGTGATATATTTTTAGTTATCCAATTCTCTGGTTTCATCCTTATTTGCAGGTGAATATGTTTTTAGGGTGCTAAATATTCTTATTTGCTGGAATATTTTCACTATGTGTACTATGATAGAATAATTGAATTATTTCTTTTAAAATATAGAATCTTTTTGAACTTTCATGGTTTCAGATGCAGGTTGTGGAGTTGCGCTTTGCTGATTTAATTAGGGTTAAAAATATATAGCTTCTCACTGATTTAGTTATTGCAGTTGGATTAATTAATTTAAACTGTATTGGTATAGGTTATGAAGGTTATATTAGATGGTTTATAGGGAATCTAGGTGATTTAATTCATTTCATATTTCTATAGTCTAATTTTCATTTGAGAACTAGGATTCCCAGGAATTCGAGTAGTATCCTCTAATCCGTTGCAAGTATGTTTTGCTACAAATTAATGTTGGGTCATCCCTCTTTAAAGGTAACATTCCTATTACAGTTAGCCATATATTTCAACCCAAAACACTCTGATTTTGATTCAATTTATCATATTAGGGGTTTTGATTCACTCTGATTTTATCCAGTATGCAATGACTGCTAAATTACTATGTGATTTTACATTTGATTTGTGCTATATTTTTAAGTAACCAATACTATGGATTCATCCTTATTTTTAGGTGAATATGTTTTAGGGTTGTAATTGGATTGTGCTGGAATATTTTCACCATTTTCCCTATGCTAGAATAATTGAATTATTTCGTTTAAAATGAAGACTCTTTGTTCACATTCATTATTTCAGATTCAGCTGGTTGATATTCACTTAGATGACTAAATTCGTGTTCAAAATATATAATTTATCACTAATTTAATTCGTTAAATTGGATTATTTAATTTATAGTGTGTTAGTGAAGGTTTTGAAGGTTTAGTTAGATGGTTTCCAGGGCATCAAGATGATTTAATTCATTGCATATTCCTACCATCTAGTTTTCATTGGAGTTACTCTAATACGTTCCATTGAAGCTATTACAAAATTGATAATATTTTTTAAATTATGATAAATTATTTATTTATTTGTGAACTATGTTTCCCATGAATAATTATCAGTTTTCTTCCCCATGTCTCATAACATTCATATTTTATTTAAATTTGTTGGAATTTTCTTCTTCCAGCTTCCATCATGTCCTTTCTATCAGATTGTTTCATTATGCTATTAATATTGGACTCTTCACTATAGGTCAGTTCCAATTATAATGTTCAATGCTTCTTGATTTCAATTGAACAGATTTATATTGTTCATTAAATTTTTTTTAAGGTATGTTGATTGGAATCACACCTCTTTAGGGTTGTTCAAAACTAACCACAAATATTTATTGGTATGCTATAATATTGGTCTATGTTTTAGAATATATTCAATGGCTATCCTATATTAGAATAATGGAATTACTAATTTTAAATTCTCCAGTCTTTTTCACATGAATGGTTTCAGATGCAGGTTGTTGAGGAGTGCTTTGATGATTTAATTAAGATTTGGAAAATTTAGGGTTTGGATGATTTAATTCATGTATCTGGATTATTTAATTAATTTAATATTCCTACTTTGTAATTTTTATTGGAGTTACTTTGATGGGTTGCATTGTAGGAAATGGTTTATGATTAGCGAAATCATGGTGGAGAATGTTATTAAGGTAATGTAGCATGATTAAATTTAAACAATATTGAATTCATTAATAGTTTGTGATTAATTTACATGTTTTCATAACTTTTTGATCAATATTAATTAATCTTTATATATTTTTATATTTAATTAATTCGATTGATAATTTGTATTGATAATGATATCATGATATGATCTTCGAAATTAAATAATTTTACTCATGTGTAGGTTCCTATAAAAAATTGAAGCAACGTCAAATGATTTTTAGCAAAGATATTGTAATTTTCTATCATTCTTGAAACATGTGTTCAAATGTTTAGTAAATGGTTGAATTTATTTATGGATAAATTTATATTTCTTCATGTAACTGTGTCATCTATAGATTCTCTCAAATACATGGATTCTGTTGAAATTAAGAAACCTGCATGGGGAAGGTGAACTAGTAGGCCCATATCGAGATGTGTCACCACCACAGTAAACCACGTCACCCACTTCCCCTGTCCATTTACCATTATCCCCTCCACTGTCCACACACACACCCAAAATACCCCTCACTCTTGGTCTCTAACCCCAGTATGACTGACTGAAAATTATTATTATTATTATTATATCCTAAACCCCTTTTAAGGATAAAGGGGAACCTAACAGGACTTCAAGGAAGAAAGACATAAAACTGTGCCTCAAAAGACCAAAATCCATAAAACCAAATAAAAACAACAAGGGTAGCCCCTCCCAGCATAAAATAAACGTTCCAGCTTCCATCTTCTCAACACTACTTGGCTAGCTATCCCGTGAAAAGATGCATGGTCCTGGTATCGATGGAAAAGGCCATACCCTCTCAAACGTCTGATTCCAAATAGCAATGTTCAGATGAAAACTCAGCTCTAAACCTCATATAGAACAACCCCTGAAGTAGAAAAGGATGCATAGACCCTTGGACCTCTGACCGCACATCAGAACTCATAACCCAAATAGAAACAATCAGAATTGCACAGCAGATTCACCTCAAGAAGACGAAACCCATCATCAATGCACAAAAAACCTTCACCATCCATCAAAGTACCAATCTCAACACCATCTGAGCATAAACACTCTTTCAACACCATTCGGGAAAATCACTCACATCATCAAACAATAAACCAGTAAAAAATTCACGAAAGACATCCAGTACCTCCCCCCTCCGAGCTACTCCAGATTCGTCGCTGACCACACCCGAACCACACCGGAGACGTCGCCAAGCCGCACCGATTCGAGCCAAGAAGCAGAGAAACAATGGGCAATGACATTACTGAGACCGAGATGCCAACCACACTGAATCGAGCCGAAATGTCAGAGCCACACTGAGAAAATCTTCAAGAAGATAAGTCGAGCCACGCAAATCCGAGCCAGCATCCAGAGCCACAATAAGCCTCATCATCATCGAGGACCCAGAGACAACGAAGAGCCACATTGTAGCCCCACAAGTCACACTGACGCCGAGCTACACCATCTCCGAGAAGAACCAGAGGGCCGATGTTGAGACCAAATCGCACCGGAGTATTACTCCCTCATTTCGACTCAAACCTCTACATTATCCCATCCCCAACTATGGCTCTCCTTCGGTCGTATTAGGGTTCACACTGATCATTCTCTTCTCCCTCCCTCCCCGACTCCCCTCTCCCAAAATGCCTCTACCTCGATTTCCCTCTCCCTCTATGATTCTGTACATCACCGACTCCCCTCATGACGTTGAATCCCTCCCCAACTCCCCTCTCCTGCCACGTCTCCATCTTCACCATCCCTCTTCGATGATAATACTTAACCAGTATGTCGATGAATATGTGTATTGGTTTTATTTGACTACAACACCATCTACCAATGATAATTTCGATTCAGATTATAATATTTGGGTTTTTGATTCACAATGTTTTAATCTAGTATGCCATGATTGCTGACTTAGTTTGAGTTTTTACATTTGTTTTGTGATATACCTTTAGATATCTAATTCTATTGTTTCATCCTGATTTTGCAGGTGAATATGTTTTTAGGGTGCTAAATATTGGTATTTGCTGTAATATTTTCACTATTGGTTCTATGCTCGAATAATTGAATTATTTCATTTAAAATCATGAATCTTTGTGAACATTGATGGTTTCATATGCAGGTTTTGGAGTGGCACTTTGCAGATTTAATTAGGGTTCAAAATATATAGTTTCACACTATTATAATTAAATTTAGTTTTCATAACTAATTAAAAGTGTATTGGTACATATTATGAAGGTTAAGTTAGATTCTTTCTAGGGAATCAAGGTTATTTATTTCATTTCAAATTTCTACCGTTTAATTTTCATTTGAGAACTAAGATTCCCATGAAGTCAAGAAGTATTCTCCAATCTGTTGCAAGTATGTTTACCTACATACAAAGGATGGTTCATCCCTACTTAAAGGTGACATTCCTATTGCTGGTAGCCAAATATTTCAACCCACAACAAATTAATTTTGATTCAATTTATCATATTATGGGTTTTGATTCACTATAATTTTATTTAGTATACAATGACTACTAAATTACTATGTGATTTTACATTTGTTTTGTTCAATATTTTTAGGTAATCAATACTATGGATTCTTCCTTATTTTCAGGTGAATATGTTTTTAGGGTGGTAATTGGAATGTGCTGAAATATTTGCACTATTGGTCCTATGCTAGAGTAATTGAATTATTTCTTTTAAAAAAAGACTCATTGTGCACATTCATTATTTCAGATTCAGGTTGTTGATATGCACTTGGATGATTAAATTAGGCTTCAAAAGATAAAATTTATCACTGATTTAATTCATTAAGTTGGATTATTCAATTTAATGTGTGTTGGTACATGTTTTGAAGGTTCAGTTAGATTGTTTCCGGGGCATCGAGATGATTTAATTCATTGGATATTCCTACCATCTAATTTTCATTAGAGGTGCTCTAATACATTCCATTGAGTCTATTACCTACTTGAAAATATTTTTTTAATTATGATACATTATTTATTTGTTGGTGTACTTGGTTTACAATGAAAAATTATCAGTTTTCTTTCCCATGTCTCATCACATTCATATTTTCTTTAAAAGAAATGAAATTATCTTCCTCCAGCTTCCATCATGTCCTTTCTGGAAGATTGTTTTGTTGTGATATTAATATTGGACTCTTCACTATAGTTCATTTCCAATTTTAATGTTTAATGTAGCTAGATTTCAATTGAACATATTTGTACTATTCATTGAATTTTTTAAGGGATGTTGATCGGCATCACGCCTCTTTAGGGTTGTTCTAAATTAACCAAAAATATTTATTGGTATGCTATAATATTGGTCTATGTTCTACAATATTTTCAATGGATATCCTATATTGGAATAATGGAATTACATATTTTAAATTATCCAGTGTTTTCACTTAAATGGTTTCGGATGTAGGTTGTTGAGGTGTTCTTGGTTGTTGAGGTGCACTTTGATGATCTAATTAGGATTTTGAAATTTTAGGTTTTGGAAGATTTAATTCACGTATCTGGCTTATTTAATTCATTGAATACTCCTAATTTATAATTTGTATTGGAGGTACTATAATGGGTTGCATTGTAGGCACATGTTTATGATCATAGAGATCATAGTGGAGCATGTTATTAAGGTAATGAAGCATGATTAAATATAAAAAATATTGAATTCATTAATAGTTTTTGATCAATTTACATTTTTCATGACATTTCAATCAATATTAATTAAACCTAATATATTTTAATATTTTTTTAATTAGATTATTAATTTTTATTAATAATGATATCATGATTTCATCTTCAGAATTCATTAATTTTACTCATGTGTAGGTTTTTATAAATAATTGAAGCAACAAAAAATGATTTTTAATTAAGATGTTGTTAGGTTCTCTCTTTCTTGATTGATGTGTGCAAATGTTTAGTAAATGGTTGAATTTATTTACTGAAAAATATATATTTCTACATGTAACTATGGAATCTATAGATTGTCTCAAATACATTGATACTATAGAAATTAAGAAACCTGCATGGGGAAGGTGAACCAGTAAGCCCATATCGAGATGTTTGCAACCGGTATCCAGGTTCTCATCGGACCAATTCAAATTACAAAAACATTTTCTCTTTCCCTTGCATCTGTTTCTCATCCAATTTATTGGTGTGTTTAAATTATTTTCATAAACCCTAATTTCATGTGTTGTAGATTATTATGTCACCCCTCTTCATTGAATCTATATGTATCCAGTTATAAATAAATGATTCATGATTTTATTCAGAAAATCATATTCTTGATGATTACATAAAACATACAAGCTTACATATTCCTTTCACTTCTTAGATTAATGTATTGTTTAATTTATTACATTACTTCGGTGGTTTCCTTCTCTTATTTGATTCAAATGCTTTTACTGCATACATATTCCAATATATTATTATTTGATTTTTTTTTAAATAACTAATAAATATCTTCATTATTCTATTTCAACTAAATCTAAACTCAAATACAAGGATGGATGGATGTAGGAAACTAGAATAAGGAGGGTGAACTGGTAATCCCTTATCCATTATGCAATTTTGCTTCTCAAATAATATATGCACTATTTTTCCACTATATATTATCAGTATGAACTTATATATAATTGTTTATGAATTATAATGGATTTATATTTTCTTCATGGAAACCACCCTAAGTAGGATGGATGATGATCAACATGTAGTATGCTTCCAAGGGAAACGTGGACCTGTAAGAACAATGCGGGAGAAATATTTGATAGAAACACTGGTGAGATTAAATTTTTGTATACATAATATTCAATAATCTCCATTGTTTAAACATACATGAACATTTTATGGTTACATACAATGTTTAAAAATGAATTACACTCATGTATACAAATGTTTAAAATATATTATGTTCCATAAACTTCAACAGTATATAGTATTGTATACATTACCCCTATATACAAATGTATATATTAAATAACAAAAATATATTTTTTAATCATATTAATAAGAACTATAAGATTATAGTTTTAATGATCTATCATTTTTTCATACTCTATAGTTTTTTTATCAATCAAAATTTTCAATTTATTACAAATAATCACAAGGAAAAAAACATTCAAAATAAGTTATTACATTTATGTCCATTAATAATTTGAAAAATCATTTGTTTTTGTAGTGACAGATTTGGAGGGTGATACTTGGATCATGAAGATAGAGATTTTTATAGTGATATAACATTCACAATATTATTATTATATCATAAAGTAATTCATTTTCATTATATCTATTAATATTTCTCAATGTTTATAGCTTGATTTCTTGTCATAAATCTCAAATTCTTATTTATGTTCTTGTGAAATTAATTATGTCATAGATACTTTTCGTTTCATCTTAAATTATGCTTTCACATTTATAGTCAATTATTTTATGATCCACATAAGCATAAATGAATTTGGTGTAACGTATTATACACATGAATGAAATTACTAAAAATATACTAGATTAAGAGCCTTCATAAGGCCGATCTTCTCCATTCAATACCACTATTTTCATCATGTTTTGTATTAGCTTCTTAAAATGTCTTATCGATGATGCTTTGTTTAACATCATCAGATATATTTATACCATATTCAGAAAGTGTTGCGACAACCATTCATTTTACCTCTTGCCTCAATAAATCCCTATTGATCAAAAGACAAGCTTTTCATTTTGTTCAAATTAAATAGTTCTAGTTGAATCTCTTCCTTATTTATCTCCAAGTCATCAATCACTGCAAAAATAATATTCTTAAACAATCCATGGAGTTTTATTTTACTAAATATAAGCATTTTTTCCTTAGCAGGAACTTGAAAATATTTTAGGCCTCCTTAATTTTTATGTAAATTAACAACAAAACATGATATACGGGATGCATATCACATGATACCTAAAACAACATTTGGTGAATTTTCATAGTAATAAAAGAGAAGGTGTTAGTTTTTTAGGTATGTTTCATTATATTTATTCTATCTATATATGATTCCAATCTTCTCATCCATTTTTTCTCACAATGCCTTACTTTTCTGTTATTCCATTTTTTAAACAAATAAAAACAGTGAATGTATTATGAACCTCTCTGCAGATTTAACAGAAAAAACTCAGGTTGGTGGAAGCGGGGAACCTACAGTGAAGAAGAAAAACCCCCCAAACAACTTTGACGGGGAGGTGAGGAAGAGGCTTAATCATCTTAGTGTTCCATGGAATTTTGATTAGGGGCTGTAACATACCATTATTGGAATTTAATATATGATATATGGATGAATCAATTAAATTATACAAGATATTTTATTGTTTCTTCATTGCTTTGTGAGACCTACATGATATTTTCACCATGGATTTATGACATTATCGAAGGTATAAATTAAAATTTTATCTATTCAATAGTTTAATGTATTAGAGAGAATATCAATGCACTCATATTTATGTATCAAAAAAGTTTTAATATTTATTTTTATGTGTTATATTGAACTGCTGCAAGAAACAACTTTCTGGTCAATCAACATCCACAAGTGTATTTCTGTCAGGCTATTAATAATAGGGACATCTTTCACACTGTTTCATTAATTTGTTCATAGCACATACTCTAAAAACAGAATCAACTATTAATGTTTTCACTCATATTTTTTCAATGAAATCATTCTCTATATATTTGTTCTTCTGTGTCCTCAGTATGAAAACAATCAGTAATATTTTACAACCACAATTTCAATTTCAGAGTTTCAAAATTAATTTTTAGTAATTATTTTTACAAAGGTATGATACATCATTTTTTGATTTTCCATTGGTAAAAATAATGCTTCATTCATTTTGATGTATAATTTAGGATACATCATGATAATTTTGAATCTTTTAACATTATTTTTTTCCATTTCATTTCCTTTTATTATTTTTGAATTATAATTTATGATGCATGTTCTTATTTTTTTATTTCATTTAACATTCGTTGGTAACTTTTACAAATAGAATTCTATTTTCAAATAAAATCCATTAATTCAATATGTCGTGTGTATACACATGTTAGTACAAGTTCTTAAATAAAACCAGACATGTTCCATGGATAAATCATCATTATTGAAGGTAGTACCAAATATAAACCTTCTTATCCTGGTAATGGGAGTCTTTCAAAATGTGGTTTGAGGAATGGGATATTTTGGTACATGGGATATTAGGGGTAGATGATTCATCAATCAACCTCCATCACCATAACTTCCTAGTGTTCCATGCCAGTAATAGTTTATTAGAATTCAAGACCACAACAAGATTTTTAAAATGGTAGTCTATGAATAATAAGGGGCCATAGGGGTTTGGATTATAAAATGTATCATCCCTTGGGAAAAAATTTCTAAAAAGATAAATCTATAATGACATCATTATTCTCATTAGTTTGATTCGAAATTTTATATATCAACATATATTTGTTAAAACCTCTCTATACTGGGAGACCTGCTGGTGATAGGAATTTTTGTTCTTTTTGTGGTAGAAAATGTAATGTTTCCCACTAATTAATGTGATCTTGTGTAATATTTAATCATATTGGGGATGTCCATATAATTTAAGACATGGCATGGTTGAATAATTCTAGATTCATGTGAGGTATTGAATAGCTTATCCAGTTCGTCATGGTCTACCTATTACGGTTATATGGGCCCTCAACCTGTATGGATGGGTTGACTGTTGAGAGATTCCATATAATTAACACCACCTAGATTTTACCATAATGAGATATCAATGATATGGATGGGTGGTAACCATAATGGTTGAAAAATACATAGAAATCATTTCAGAATATATTTCTAGATTTCTATCATTATTTATCGAGATTACATATAATTTTTCTTCAGTGGTTGTATGGATATATTTTAGAAATTGGTGGATAGTATATTTAATATTAGGGAGTTAATTGTGTAGTTGCAAACCATTAGGTAGGGTTTCAACTGGCATAATGTTACATATTCAACCAATGTAAAATAACACATGGTTCTAGGTTGATATTTTTTCTGTTTAGTCTCATCTTTAGTATTGTAATTCCCCATGATTTTATTATCTTTTACGTTAAAAAATATTTCATTAAATGGTTTTTTTTCACATAAAACACCTAAATAAAATGAAATGATGATACATTAAAATAAATAAATTTAACAATTAGAATATAACCATTAAATTTGCATGTATAAATGTAAGTAACCATATAATGAAATCATCAAATAAAAATTTATGAAATAGAATCATGTAATAGATTTCTCTCTTTTGAAGCTCATTTTTCTAATTTTAGAAAATATATTTATTCGCTAGGATTTCCCCTAGACTAATCCCATATAAAACATAAAAAAAATATGTTATGAGTTAAATCCTATGTGTATAAGTTCAGACCCCTAAAAATTTCCATGACATCTATGATAGTTGAATCATCACATACTATTGTCATAAGAGCTCAACTTATTCTAAGAACATGTGTGGATATATATAGGTTCTATGTAACTAGATATTATAATGCTATAAATATGTAACCTTTAATTTATTAAGTAATTTGTCCAAATTATTTTACAAATTAATCTTTTTTATTTTTAAAGAAAATTATTTATAATTTATTAATGAATTAATAAAACTAATGAGATACATTTATATTAGTAATTTTTTTTCGAAATTTGGATTGTTAAGTTATTTATACAAACAAAATAAATATATGAAACATATTTTTATATGGAAAATATTACACTAATATAATTATAAATTTATGAGAAATAAGATTATTAATTATTTATATTTCAAAAAATCTTATTCTTGAAAAAAAATGGGTTTTATTATATTCTCAAGTTCATATTTAAATGTTATATTTATGAATTTTAATTTGAATAAATTAACATATTTCTTATCTTTATAATAAAAATTTTATCATAGGGTTAATTTATGATATTTTTCTAAAAAATTAATTTCTAGATGAATTGAAAAATTATTGATTTTACTTAAACACTGTAGTTCCTAACTATATCAAGAAGTAATTAAAAAAATTATTATGAAACATTTTCAGCGAAGAAAAATGGCATTATAAATTAAATTTATTCAATTAAAATATTACTTTTAATTTAGAAAACCGACGATTAAAATTTTTAAAATTAATAAATATTTTATAATATAATCTATGTAACTCCCCAAGCATCCACGATATGCATTTTTTGAAAAATACAATAGCTTGCGTTGTACACAACTTCGAGTTCTAACACACCATGAAAAATCAAACTAGCTTTATGAATAGTAATACTCACTTTTGAAAATTTTATAAATTTTATTTTTTAAAATGGCCTTCATTTTTGGATTCGAAATATCAATATCAACTTCAGGTAAATATTTGGTGTTTTTTTAAAACATTCAATTTTTTATGAATACTAAAAAACACTACGTTATTATTTTAAACTACCTTTTTATTTAAATAATTAATATTTTATATACATATATATTATATAAATATATATATATAATAAATATATTTTCAATGTAATTAGTTGGAGTCATTTTATAATAATAATATATATATATATATATAATTTTATTGGACTTTTTACCGTCTTTTACCCACCTTCTAGGCACATTTGAAAATTTTCATAAAACGTAATATTACCACTTCTAGGAATTGAATTTTAAATATTCGAGAGACACAGTTGACATCAGGAAGTAAAATGGGGTTCAATAAGATGAAAATAATATTTGATTAATATTAACTTGTGACATTTATTTACCATGGTTAAAAGTAAATAGGGTAATTAAAGGTAAAACATGATATTATAATTACCTTAACACAAATCCTAATTCTATTGGATAAATTTATTTTGACCAAAATCAACCATAGGAATAAAATATGATCATGTTGGTTCACATGGATTATATTAGTACATTTATTATTATTTTATTTAATGAATAGTTAAAAGTGTTAAATTCAATGTTTAATAACTAAACCATTTTTTTATAGAGATATAAATAAGATAAATTCAACAATATATATTCATCAGTAAGATAAAATCATTTCCTAAAAAAATTTATTTTATTTAAAAATTTTAGATAATAAATAATTAAATTTATTTATAACACAATTATGATGATGTAAGTGACTTATTAATGAATTTTTAAATCAATTGAAATAATAAATATCAAAATAAATATAAATTTAGACTTATTATTAATTCAACTAAATTTATAGGTTAATATTAAATTTTAGGGTTTAACAAATATATTTTTTCTGAAGATATAATGTTCTTATGACTTTTAAAAAAACAAAATACCAAATAGTGTCAAAATTTACATAAAGGAGTTTTAAATAAATACTATATTATTAATTGATATAATATTCCTATAAATATAATGTCTGTCCAAAGGACATATAGAAGGTTAGATATATCAATAATTAACCACTCGGGGTTCGCTTGTCTTTTTATATTATGTTGATTAACCATTTATTATAATAATACAAGAATACATGGTAAAAGATAAACTTGTTAACTAATAGTTAAATATAAAATTTATGGTTAATATGGTGACCTAAACCTTCCTAAAACCTATTTGTCGAGTGTTTTTTGTCCCATCCCCACCTTTTCCTCTAAATAAAACATTTTAGAGACATTATATACCGAATATGACTGTATAATAAGCTAATATTTCATGTTTCCCCTAATGTGAACCTCACCTCGCTTATAAATTGGTACTTCCCCTTCTCTCAAAATCACAACTCCAAATCCATTTATCTCGGCCAAAACCTACTCAAATATCCTGCCAATTACACTAAAATATTAATATAGGCATTACATTGATAAGAAATGAAACCTATAGAGCAATTATGATCAACTTAAAAGGAAACACCCAAAGAATAGGTAATAATTTCACTACCTCTTTCAAAGTTAATTTCTTCTTCCACTTCCTCTTTCTTGGTTTTATCCATACCAAAACAATATCTTCAGTATATTATACATAATTTGATTTTATTATAAATATTTTACAACCATTTTCAATATTCTATCCATCCTATGAATGAAAATTCACCATACGTGCGTACACACGGCTAACCGTCTCCACATCATGGTCTAGTTTGTTATTCAAACACTTCATTATATGGATGGGTATAATAATGAGTATAACTGATGTAAATAATAAATATAACATGTTGATTATTATCTATATATGATATAATATGAAATTACATACGATTTCACCATCAATAGAATGATATTGTCGCTTCTGCCAACATTCGGATTATGATCTCCACGAACGTGATGAAATTGATTCACCATCATAACCATTCAAGAATAATTATCATTTTATGATTAAGAATAATGTTTAGGAACATAATATCATTATAGATATAAATCAAATACATAAAATCCATAACAAACATGGCTTACGTATCCATTCATGTAAAGGAAAACAAATCAGGTAACGCCCAAAACAATGATACTACAGAAATATTATTAACAAAGAAATATTACAAGATAACATATGATATAATATTTATTTATGTGGTTCTTTTATAATTTAAAATAAATTATTTAACTAATATAAAGTTGGATAAAATACCCATTATCAATGAAAATTACAAGATAATGGTTAATTGTACAATCTCTTCATTAACCGAGGTTGTTTATACGTCATTATCTACTAGGACCTCTTTGTCATCCACATCTGTGTTTCTTAAAAATATATTTAAAAACATTTTAAATATTTATTATACTATGGGTTAAAGTCATTTATACCCATGTTTTACATTTTATATGATCTTTATAAAGGATCCTCTCTATCATTTTCCAAATAAGGTTTTTTATGTCCTTTTTGAGAAAATTATAGAAAGAATGTTTTTTTAACTTATACGATGGGTTTTGTTATTTTCCACCCTTATAACACCTTTGAAGCTTCCATTACTGTATTATAAGAATAATTTCAATCCAAATGTTTTCATTTATAATTATTTTACGTTTAAATTATTAAAAAATAGAAATTTTTATTTCTCTCAAATAGATTTGATTTCATCTCTGTCAACATCCATTGATGGATTTTACACCTATTTGATATTGATTTAATATGATACAAACTTCCATACTATATTGAAGGTTTTTTATAAGTTTTACTTTGGATGGGTTATTTTTATAACATTCATGGTTTATGGTTAATGTATTAACATTTAGTATGCAAATTTTAATAAGAATCATTATGTTATTTTTCAACCATTTCATATAAGAACTGATCTGGACTTAGTAATTGGTGAGTGGAGCCCGCTATAGCTCCTCAAAGCATTGGTAGGTCTCATGAGACAAATTATTGTCTTGGAATAAGGCCTTGAAAAAATCTTACTATTAGTCATGGGAAGAGTCTTTTACTATGTTGTTATGATGTCCGATGTTATGCATTCCATCAATATGAAATTGGCTATTGATATTACATCTAATAATTCCACAAGTCGAACATCCATGTGAATAAGTAAATGAAATTATTTTTCTATGTTGGGCATATTATTATGAATTTTATGTTTAAATGAATTTTGTTTTTGTATTATACATTGCCTTAAGTTTTTATGCTTATTTTATTAATGTTTTTGCTATATTTTTATCCTTACTGAGAACCTAAGATCAGCCCATTATATGTTTTATTCTTCCAAGGATGCGTAGTAATATATTATCAATGACTTGAATGGATAGTCTATGGGATATGAATGTGTTAAAAAGAGACAAAATGTTGTTATTTTTTATTTCATAATGTAATGTAATACTTATGATTGTATATGGTCCTTCCAAGACTACAAAAATGAGCGGCCTTTCAGGATTTGATCCCTTGTGATCATTCCAATGTTATGTTATAATGCAACGACTCTGGGTAACTAGGTTCAGGGCATTATATTTGGTATCAAAGTAGGTTTAGTAAAAACCTTAGAAGCTATATTTAGATAAACATTGATAAAGGAACATTACCCTAAGATAGACTTTGAGGATTAGTATAGAAAAAAATTCTCAAATTCTGGTAATGTGAATATTTTATGAGTTTTCCAAGAAATACATTCATGTATGGATATAAGAAGGTAGAGGTGGCTCTGGAACAGATGTACCTAGGATTGAAAACTCTGACAACGAGTTTTGGGATTGACCTGGGGTATCTAGTTACATGAAAACGGGCCTTTCATCACTCTTGGTTATGACACTCCTAGGGGATATGTTTTAGATAATTTATATTTTCTTTACAAACCATTATAAATGATTTATGATTATATACCTCCATAACTAAATCATTTTTATGATTATGGATTATATCAATAAAATATTCAATTTATGTTATGTGTTTGAAAAATTTGTAATTATGCACTTTGATTCATAAGCTACTCTAGTGTATGGAATTTTTTTAGAAATGATGCATAGTGTAATGAATAGAGTCTATATCATCATACATAATCCATTTGGTATTTTCCACCTTTTAAAGACAATTATAGTGGAACTGGGGAAGAAACTGACGTTGATAAGTTTATCACCATTCTAGGACAACTCACTTAGGTTATGAATAATAACCTTGCCCATATGGAGAACCCTAATCCACAACACAGAGGATCAATGTTCGACAGATTCCTCAGGAAATGACCACCAACATTCAAGGGGACTAAAAATCCATTTGTACCTAACAATGGATAAGTTCCTTAGAGAAAATATTTCATGCTTTTTAGAGTAGTGAATGTGAAAAATTGGTCATGGAAGTTTATTGCCTCATGGGAGATGCAGATCAATGTTGGTCATTAATTCAAAACACAAAGGAAGACAAACAAGTCTAAAATATAGAATAGAGGGAGTTTATAGAGATTTTCATAGAGAAATACTTTCCTCGTTACTATTGAGTAGATATAGAAAGAATATTTATGAGTCTGAGGAAATAGAGGATGAGAATGCCTCAAAGTATGAGGCTAACATTACAAGGTTATCAAGGCATGCAACAGATTATATACATAACCCAATGAGTAATATTGATCGATTCTTCGATGGGTTAAAACCATTTCTACGTCGAGCATAAGTCTCACACTCCTTCTCATCATATGAATATATTGTCTCATGTGCAATAAAGATAGAAGTATAATTCTCTATGTCTTACTACATTAAAGCAAAGAAATAGAATAAGAGATCTATTAAACACTCTAAAAATGGAAATAATGGGAAGAAGGGAAATGTTGAATTTCCATCATGCGGTAAATGTGGGAAGAAACACCACGGTACTTGCCTGAAGGGAATGAGAGTCTGTTTAAAGTGTGTTTAAAATGGAAAACATGATCAATATTTCAAGGTAATGGAATAGGCTTTCAAGGTTGAATGCTACAATTTTAGAGAAATGGGACATTATGAAAAATAATTTTCAAAGTGTCGAGGAAACATACCTCAGAAAAGGACAAGGGAGCAAGACCAAGATTATGTGAATACTACTACTGAGTTTGATGCTTTGAATGACATGGTGGGAGGTAATTTAATAGTTTCTTAAAGGTTATACAATTATTTATTTGATTCTATATCATTACATTATTTCAAATCTTCCCATATTTCTATGAAAATTAGATATTTACAATTTGATATAACAAGGGAGTTTTCAGTCAAAACTCCTAAGGGAATTATCATTGTAAATGTTTTTTGTGAAAAATTATCCATTAGGAAATATAAACGTTTTTTATCTATTGATATCATCTTCATTCCCATGATTTATTTTGATATAATCTTTTGTATGGATTTTATTTTGAACCATGATGTGAAAATTTATTGTAAGAAGAAGGGGGTTACAATTTTCAATGATGATATGGAGTACCTTATCTTTAGAGCAGAAACATCACCACCATATTCTTATCTAGATCTACCCCCAGTTGCTCTACTAAAATATAATTATTGTGGAGGAATAGAATGAAATAAATATGGGTGAGTAAAAGAATATTCTAATTGAGGATATACATATTATATAAGAATATGTTGATGAGTTTCCAAACGATTTACCTAGACATCCTCTAGATCCAGAAATTTTGTTTTCTACTGTTTTAATTCTTGGTTAAAGGCCCATGTCGAATACCCTTTATAGAATGCTCTCTATGGAATTAGTGTAACTAAATAAACAACTAAAGAAAATGATTAATAAATGATTTTTTCGCCCTAGTTTTCTCCTTGGGGAGCCCCTATTCATGTTTTTAAAGAAGAAAGATGGATCTATGATGTTGTGAATTGACAACAATTAAATCAATGTTATAATGACAAAGAACAAGTATCCCCTACCTTTCATAGATGATTAATTCGATCAACTTCATGGAGATAAATAATTTTCAAAGATTTACCTTCGATCTGGGTATCATCAGTTATGTGTTAAGAAGGATGACGTTACGAAAATAGCATTTCAAACCAGGTACGGGCATTATGAGTATACAGTAATGCCTTTTGGATAGACTAATTCACCCTCAATATTCATAGATCTAATGAATAGAGCTTTCATGTAATATCATGACGAATTTGTAGTGGTATTTATTGATGATATCTTAGTATTCTCAAAAATCTACGAAGATCATGATAATCACTTGCGCACTATTTTAAAAACCCTCAGAAGAAATGAATATATATAGGATGTTTAGAAAGTGTGAATTCTGGCTTCTAGAAATTTCTTTTCTTAGCCATATTGTTTCTATGGATGGAATCTCTATCGATCCTTCAAAGACCAATGAAATCCAATAATGGAAAGCACCTACAAGTTTAACTGAGGTACGCAGTTTTATTGGTTTTGCTGTTAATTATCAGCATTTCGTCCAGTTTTTTGCTCGATGGGATAACCCATTAATAAAGATAATGCATAAAGGGGTGAAATTTGTTTGGAAAAATGATTGTGAAGAATGTTTTGAAGAACTAAAGTGCATATTAGTCAATGATCCTATCATGAATCAACCATTGGGGAATGATGGGATTGTTATTTTTAGAGATTCATAAATGAAATGGCTTGGTTGTGTCTTTATTCAGAATGATAGGGTTATTTCCAATGCATCAAGACATCTAAAAATTCATGAACAAAACTATACCACTCATGATCTCGAGTTATAATCTATAATCATTGATTTAAATTTACAGAGACACTCTCTATATGGTGACAAATGTGAGTTGAATATCAATCACAAGATTTTGAAGTATATTTTCTCATAGAAAGAACTCAACATGAGGAAAAGACGATGGATTCATCAACTCAAGTATTATGATTTCTATATACACAACCACCTAGGGAAGGAAAATAAGGTGGTCGATTCATTGAGAAGAAAGTATCATGGAGTTTTGAACAGGATGAGAGTTGAAATGGATCATATATTCATGGATTTAGTAATGATGGATATGGGAATAATAATAGAAGTTGAAACATCAATACTTTTTCGAATGGTTTCTAAAAAATCTTTACTAGAATGGATAAAATGTTCTCAAATAGATGATGAGGAGTTTCAATAGAAAATTATAGTTGTGAACGATGGGAGATTGATCGACTTCGTATATGAAGATGGGATTTTAAAATTCAAGAAGATACTTTGTGTTCCTGACATACCTAATCTAAAAATGGAATTTGTAGACAATGATCATAGCTCCAATTTCATTATACACCCTGGTCTCACAATGATTTATAGAGATTAGAAGGAATATTTTTGTTGGGAAAACATGAAGAGAGAGGTTTCAGATTATGTGTCAAGATGTTTGGTTTGTCATCATTTTAAATCTATAAGACAACATCCTAGAGGAGTCATGCAACCTCTTCCCATATATGAGTGGAAATGGGATGATATTACAATGGACTTTTTCAGGGTACTTCAAAAGACTCCTAGATGGAATGATTCAATATGGGTTATTGTTGATCGTCTTACCAATTCATCAAATTTTATTTCTATAAGAGAAGACTTAACACGTAAACATCTTGAAAGAATACATTTTAACGATGTTTTAAGCCTTTATGGAGTACTTTTATCGATGGATTCTGATCGTGAGTCTCGTTTTACATCAAGATTTTGGGAATGTCTTCAGAAGGCCTTGGATGCTAATATTTGTTTGAGAACTACCTACCACCCTCAAACTGATTGACTATCAGAATGAAGTATTCAAACCATTGAAGCCATGTTGAGATCATGCTCACATTACATTCAAGGTATGTGGGATCAATACTTACTTCTATTAGAATTTTCCAATAATAATAGCATCCATTAAAGTATTCAAATGGAACCATATAAAGAATTATTTGGAAAGAGATGTCACACACCATCTTGTAGGGATGATATTCGTGAAAAAAACTCATAGGCCCAGAACATGTTGAGGAAACAATTGAAGAGGTGAAGATTATCCAAACCCACATCCAAGCATCTTAATGTAGGCCAAATATCTATATCGATAGATGAAGGAAGGATTTGGAATTTATAGTAGGAGATCATGTTTTATTGAAGGAATCTCTATGGAAGGGTTTTATACAATTCAGTAAGAAGGGTAAATTATTTCCCAAGTACTCCAGAACATTCAAAATTCTAGAACAAATTGGAGTTGTCGATTATTGTTGGGAAATTCCTCCAAGTCTCTCCAATGTTCAAGATGTGTTCTACATATAAATTTTTTGAAAATACATGCCTGGACCAAAAAATGTACCCACCTATGAAAAAATTGAAATCAAACAAAACATGTCTTATTGCGAAGAGCCTATCTGAATTCTTGATACTAGATAACAAGTGTTGAGAAACCGGATGACTTTTCTGGTGAACATTCTATGAAGAAATCATAAGATGGAAGATGCAATGTGGGAACCCGAGGACCATATGATGAAGAACCTCCCTAATAATTTTATGCTTTAATATTCTATAAATTTCAAGGAGGGATGAATTTTACACCCCAAGCTTCCATAGTATGCTTCTTTTTGAATAATAAAATAGTGTGTGTTGTACACAACTTCAAGTTCTAACACACCATGACCAATGAAAATGACCACTATGAATATTAATACCCACTTTTTTATGTTTTATAAATTTTATTTTTCAAAATAGACTACAATTGTGGGTTCAAAATATCAAAATTAGTTTAGGGTGAAGTTTTGGTATTTTCTTAAAATTTTCAATTCTTGATGAATAGTTAAAAAGATTGTGTTATTGTGTAAAACAGACTTTTTATTTAAATATTAAATATTTTATTTAAATTTATATTAGGTAAAAATATATATGTAATACCAATATATGTTAAATTTAATTCATTGGATTCAATTTATAATAATATTATATATATAAAATTTAACTGACCTTTTTGTCATTTTTACGCATCTTCTCGGCGCATTAGCCAATTTTCCTCAAACATAGTTTTATAGAATCTATGACATGAATTACAATAATCTAAGAGACACAATTGACATCTAAAAGTAAAATGTGGTTCAATAAAATGAAAATAATTTTTTGTGAATAGTAACTTTTGACTTTTATTTACCACAGTTAAAAGTTAATAGGGTAATTAAAGGTAAATAATGATAATATAATTTCTCTAACACTTGTCCCAATTCTATTGGATAAGTTTGTTTTGAAAAAAATCAACCTTAAGAATAAAATATTATCTTTTTGGTCCCCTTGGATTAGATTGGAACATTTATTATTATTTTATTTAAAGAAGAGTTAAAATAGTTAAATAAAAATGATTAATAACTAGACCATTTTTAATATAGGGTTACACATAAGATAAATTTGACTATAAATTTTCACTATAAAGATAAAAATAGTCCCTACACAATGATATTTTATTTATAATTTTTATACATTAAATAATTAAATTTATTTATGACACAATGATGTAATAATTACTTTATTAATAATGTATTAAAATAATTGATATTATAAATATATAAATTAATGTAAATTGAGACATATGATGAATTCCAAAAAAATTATAGGTTAATATGTAATTTTAGAATTTATCAAATAATTTTTTTGATGTGATAAAATTGTTATGACTTTCACAAAAACAAAATACAAAAAAGAGTAAAAATTGACAAAAATGTGTTTTTAAAACAAACACTATATTATTAATTGATATAAAATTTATAAAAATATAAGGATAGGACAAACAACTTAGATAAGGTTATATATATCAATAATGAACCAATAGGGTTTCTCTTGTATTTTTATAGTATATTTATTAACAATTTATTATAATAATACATGAATTCATTGTAAATGATAAACTATTTAACTATGAGTTAAATCTAAACGATAAGGTTATTATGGTTACCTAATCCTTTCTAAAACCTATTGGTCAAGAGGTTTTTGACCAATACCCACCGTAGCCTCAAAATATATCATTTTGGATCTATTATAAACTGAATATTATTGTATAATAAAATAATATTTCAAGATTTTCGTAAAGTGACCATCACCTCTCTTATAATAGGGTACATCTCATTCTCTTAAAATCAAATCTCCAAAGCCATTTGGATAAGCCAAGTCCTGCTCAAATATCCAATAAACTACCCTCAATTCTACATAGAGTCCTAAATTTGATCAGAAATCCACCTTATGTATCCCTTTAGATCAACTCAAAATGAATCACCTGAAGAAGAGGTAATAATTTCACCATCTCATACAAAGTTATTTTCTTCTTTCACTTCCTATTTCATTGTTCTTTCCATACCAAAATAATAACACCAGTACCTTATACATAATATGATGTTATTATAAAAATGGTACAACCATATTCATTACTATATCCATCCTATTAATGAAAAGTCAACATACATGCGTCTGTACAGCTTACCATCTCTACGTCGTGGTGTAATTTTTTATTCAAACCCTTCATTATTTTAATGGGTATAATAATGAGTACAAATTCTATAAATAATATGTATAAAATTTTAATGATTCTCTATATATGATATACCATCCAATCACATACTATTTCACCAACAATAGAATGATATTGTCACTCGTAGAAACGTATGGATTACCGCCTCCGTGAATGCAATGAAATTAATTCCCCATCATAAACCTTCAAGAATAATTTTCATTTTATGAATAAAAATAATTTTTAAGAACCTAATATAATTATGGATATGAATAAAATAAATACAATCCATAAAAAACATGGCTTATATAACTAATCATATAATGGAAAACAAATCAGTGAACACCTGAAACGATGATACTACTAAAATAAGATTAAAAGAATCAAAATTATAAAATCATATATGATATCATATTTATGTATACAGTTCTTGTATAAATTAATAATGATTATTTAACTATTATACAAGAGGATATCATGCCATCAATCAATGAAAATTACAAGGTAAGGGTAAATTCTACAATCTCTTCATTATCTGAGGATGTTTATACGTGAATACCTAATAGGACCTCTTTATCATCCACATCTGTTTTTATAAAAATGTATTTCAAAAAAATTTTACTATTTCCAAGACTATGGGTTAAAGTAATTTATACCATTTTTTGAGTTTTTATAATATTTTTATAATGGATTCTTTTCATCATTTTCTAAACAAGGTCCCTTATAAAATTTTCGACAAAATTATATAGAGAACATTTTTTTTAACTTATATGGCTTGTGCGTCTATTTTATGTCATTATAACACCATCGAAGATTCCATTTCAAGATTATAATAATATTTTAAAAATAAATTTTTTCTTTTATCATTATGTTACATTTAAATTATTTCAAAATAGAAAGAGATGTTTCTCACTAATAGCTTTTATTTCATCTATTTCAACATCCTTAGATGGATTTTACACTTGTTAGAAGTTGATTATTTATGATACAATCTTCTAAATTGTATTGAAGGTTTTTTGATATGTATGAATGTGGGTATGTTATTTTTATACCATTCTTGGATTATGGTAGATGTATTAACATTTCATATATAACAACCCAAGCTTCTACGGTACACTTCTCTTTGAATAATGTGATAGCTTGTGTTGTACGCAACACTGAGTTCTAACACACCATAACTAATCAAACTAGTCGTTATGAATAGTAATAACTACTTTTTGAAATTATATATATTTTATATTTTAAAACGGACTTCATTTCTGGATTCAGAATATCGAATTTAGCCTAAGGTGAAATTTTGGTACTTTTGGGATAACTTTCATATTTTGATGAATAGTGAAAATTAATAAATTTTAATTAAAAACAACTTTTCTAATCAAAATAATTAATAATGATAAATTATGAATTTGAGTGGTTTTAACGTATATTTAGAATATATTTTTACCATTTAATATAATGTTGGTCATTGGACATAATTTTACAATTAAACCGAACATAAACAAGTGTCAATCTTTTGATAGTTATTATCTCTTAAAAATACGCTTTTTGTTTTAACAGCGGGAATTAATTTTAAATTAATTTCTTCCACTTCTGTGTTTTTAATTTACAAAAATGGATTCCATATTTGAAATCAGGATGTCCAAATTTTATAAATAGGTAACTTTTATTTTTAGACATTTTGAATAATTACTGTGGTAAATATTTTATTTACCATGGTAAATCTAGAAAATAAGGGTTAAAAAATAATACTATAATAATACTAAATTACCCTAAAACGTGTCCTAGCATTATTGTATGATACATGTTCGACCATAGGCATCTTTGGGTAGATTTTGGGACCCCATGGTGCCACTTGTATGTGATAGGGACACTTTATTTTAATTAAGTTAAAATGAATACAAAAATGACACAAGCATATATCTTTTAGCAAAACAATTATTACATAGGGTTATATATGTTGGAGTTTAGATTATAAATATTAATTTTAAAGATAAGAAGATTTCCTAAATATTTATATTTTATTTATAATTTTTAGACATTAAATAATTTAATTTATTTATTACACAATGATGATGAATTAATTACTATAATAGTGAAAAATTAAAATAATTGATGTTATAAATACGGAAATAAATATAATATTAAACTTTTAATGAATTAAAATAATTTTATAGGTTAATATGATATATTAGGATTGATTTAATTTACTTTGTTCGAAGTAATCAATCTGTTATGAGTTTCACAAAAATCAACTATTGAATAGTGTCAAAATTGACATAAAAGAGTTCTTAAAACCAATATTATATTATTAATTGATATTAAATTCCTAAAAATCTAAGGTTCGGCCAAGAGACTTATATCATGATAGGGTCATAATTAATGGACCATTTGGGGGTCTCTTGGAAGTATATAGTAAGTTTATTAACCATATTACATAAAAATACAAAGAGACATTGTAAAAGTGAAACTAATTAACTTAGAGTTAATACTTAAAGATAAGGTTAATATAAGTACCCAAACCTATCTAAATTCTATTGGATGAGTTTTTTTCGACCCATACCCACCTTAAAATTTAAATAATCAACTTTGGAACCATTAGAAACCGAATATGAATTTATTATAAATTAATATTTCTAGCTTTTCCAAAGGTCCCCTCACCCCTCTTATAAAAGGTCACTCCTCCTTCTCATTTATTCACACCTTAAAAGCCTTTTGGTTCGGCCAAACTCTTCCCAAATACTCTCCCAACTTCCCTCACTACAACCTAGGGGATTTATTTTGATCATAAATCCAACCTAAGGAGCCCTTTTGATCAAATCAAAAGGAAGAACCCGAAGAAGAGGTAATGATTTCACCACCCTTTTCCAAGTTCATTTCTTCTTCCACTTCTTTTTCCATTGTTGTTACCATTCTAAAATAATAACTCAAGTATCATATATATACTTTGATGTTATTATAAATATAGTACAACCATATTCAGTATTCTATCCACCCTTTGAATAACATGTCACCATACGTGCGTACGTACGGCTTACCGTCTCCACGTTGTGGTGTAATTGTTATTCAATATAATATTATTTGGATGGGTATAATAATGATGTCTAACTCATGTAAATAATAAATATAACATGTTAATTATTCTGTATATATGATATACCATCCATTTATATATTATTTTAATATCAAAAAAATGATATTGTCTCTCGTGCGTACGTACGAACTACCGTCTCCACGAACGCGATGAGATTCATTCTCCATCGTATCCATTCAAGTATAATTATCATTTGATGATTTAAAAAATGATGTTTAAGGACTTGATATCATTCTGGATATGAATTATATACAACCTATCCTTTATAAACATGTCTTACATAACAAAACATATAAAAGAAAACGAGTAAGTTAACACCCGAAACGACGATAATTCTAAGATATTATTAACAAATCAATGTTAAAAGATCATATATGATATCATATTAATATATATGATTCTTGTATAATTTAATAAAAATTATTTCACCATTATACATGAGGTTAATCTACCCCATCCAAGGAAAAGTACAAGGTAAGGGTTATTTCACAATCTCTTCATTATCTGAGGTTGTTTATATGTAATAATCTACTAGGATATCTTTATCATCCACATCCATGTTTCTTCAAAATGTATTTCAAAACATTTTTATTATTTAAAAGAATATGGGTTAAATTCATTTATACCCTTGTTTGACTTTTTATAAGAGAAATCTTTCCTTCGTTTTCAAAACAAGGTCCTTTTTAACCTTTTCGACAGAATTAAGGTAAGAATGTTTTTTTTAACTTATACGACGAGTGCGATTATTTTCTGCCGTTATAAAATCTTCAAAGTTTTACTTACAATCTTATAAGAATATTTTCAAGAAAATGTTATATTTTATATGGATCTTAAATTATTTCAAAAATAGAAAGAGATATTTCTCCAAAAATTGTTTTGATTTAATCTATGTCAACATCCTTTGATGGATTTTACGCTTATTTGAAGTTGATTTATTATGATACAAAACTTCTATATTGTATTGAAGGTTTTGTGATATGTTTGACTGTGGATGTGCTATTTTTATACCATTCATAGTTTATGGTGAAATTATTGACATTTCGTATGCTATTTTTAATACAAATGTTTATGTTATGTTCAAAATTTTTCATATGGGAATGCATTGGACTTAATATTTGACGGGTGGAGCTCGCTATAGCTCCTCGATGCATCGGTAGGTCTCATGAGACAAACTAGTGTCTTGGCATAAGGCCTTGACAAAATCTTATTTGTAGTCTTGGCACGAGGCCTTGGCTATGTGGTTATGATAGTCTGGCATTATGCATTCCAACATTATGAAAGTGGTTAGTGATTTTTAATGTGATTATTTGATTAGTAGAATATCCATGTGAATGAGTAAATAGAATTATTTCATTTTATTCATTCCATACAATGTTGAAAGTTCATGTTTGAAAGGCTGTTGTTTTAGTTATACATTGCCTTAAATGTTTATTCTCATTTATGAAAGTTTCCGCTATATTGTTATCCTTACTGGGAATTTGAGCTCACCCCTTTTCTATGTTTTATTTTTCCCAGGAAGTGAAGATGTAAATTATGAATGACCTGTAGGGATATTATGTGGGGATATGAGTTTGGATTATGGAGACAATAGGTTGTTGTAGTAGTTTTTCATTTTATTATGTAATGTAAGACTTATGAATATATCTAGTGTTTCCAAGGCTACTAAACCAATCGGTCTTTCGAGATTCGATCTTTCTTGTGATCATGCCAATGTTATGTAATAATGCACCGACTCTGGGTAAATAGGGTCGGGGCGTTATAGTTGGTATCAAAAGAAGTTTAGTACAAACCTTGGAAGCTAGATTTAGATAAACACTGATTAGAGCACATAGACCTAAGATGAACGTTGAGGATTAGTATAGAAGAACTTCCTAGAATTTTGGTATTGTAGAGATTTTGTGAGTTTTCCGAGAAATACATCCATGTCTGGATACGAGCAGGTAGAGGCGGCTCAAGCACAAATGTACCTAGGGGTAAAACCCGAAAACACCACTTTGAGCTAGACTCGAACGGGAACTGGTGCACGACAACAGGCCTTACTACACTCTTGGTTACGACACTCCCGGGGGATATGCTTAGGATAACTCTCATTTTCATTACAAATCATTATTAAGGGTTTATGAGTATATAATTCCTCAAAGAAAACATTTTTATGATTATGGATTATATCCATAAATAGTTCAATTTCTGTTAAGTGTTTTATAAGTATGGGATTATGTATTTTGATTCATAACCTGATCTAGTTTATGACATTATTTAGAAATGGCGCCTAGTGGAAGAAATGGAAACCCTATCAATGCACGCACTCCATGTAGGGATTTCCCTCCTGCTCAAGATAATTATAGAGGAGCTGGTGATGCAACTGGTGCCGATCAGCTAATCACCATACTGGGACAACTCACTCAGGTTATGAATAAAAACCTTAACCGTATGGAGCACCCTGATCCACAACGTGGAGGATCAGTGTTAGATCGATTCATGAGGCAACAACCACCAATGTTCAATGGGAGTACAAATCCCTTAGTAGCTGAGAAATGGATAAATTCCCTAGAGAAAATATTTCAGGCTTTGGGGAGCAGTGAAAGGGAAAAAGTTATCATGTCAGTTTACCGCCTCACTGGAGATGCTGATCAATGGTGGTCATTGATTCAAAACATGAAGGAAGATGATGAAGTATCCAATATGAAATGGAGGGAGTTCAAAGATCTGTTTTTAGAAAAATACTTTCCTCGCGACCATCGAGCAGATATGGAAAGGCAATTTCTGAGTCTGAGACAAAAGGAGGATGAGAGTGTCACAAAGTATGAGGCTAACTTTACAAGGTTAGCGAGGTATGCTGGAGATTATATTCGCAACCCAAGAAGTAAGATTGATCATTTCTTTGATGGGTTAAAACCATTTCTCCGTCGAGAATTAGTCTCACAATCCTTTTCATCGTACGAAGACATTGTCTCATGTGCTATCAAGACCGAAAAGGAATTCTCTATGTCTTATGACTTTAAAGAAAAGCAAGAGAAGAAGAGACCTGCTGATCAATCTGGGAATGGAAATAAGGGGAAGAAGGGAAATGTTGAATATCCATCTTGTGGTAAATGCGGGAAGAAACATCCCGGTACTTGCTTGAAGGGAATGGGAGTATGTTACAAGTGGGGTGAAAAAGGCCAACATGCTCATGATTACAAGGGGAAGAAGGAAGCTACCAACGTTCAGTGCTACAATTGCAGGGAGATGGAGCATTATGCAAATGTATGTCCTAAGCGTCAGAAGAACTTACCTCAGAAAAGGCCAAGGGATCAAGGCCAGGCTTATGCTATCACTACTGCTGAGGTAGAAGCTCCGAAAGACGTGGTGGCAGGTAATTTAATATTTTCCTCAAGTTTAGAAAATGCATTATTTGATTCTGGATCATTGAATTGTTTCATATCTTCCAAGTTTGCTAAGAAAATTAGATATTTCCAATTTGATTTAATAAGGGAGTTGTCAGTTAAAACTCCTAAGGGAAGTATCATTGCAACAAAGTTTTGTGAATCAGTCCCCATTAGAACACATAAATGTTCGTTATCTGCTGATCTCATCGTCATACCTATGATTGAGTTTGATATAATCCTCATTATGGATTGGCTTTCGGACTATGATGCGAAGATTTATTGTAAGAAGAAAGAGATTATGATTCTTGATGATAATGATAAGGAACACCTTATCTTTAGAGCAGAATCGTCACCACCTAATTCTTATTTAGATCCACCCCCAATAGCTCAACTTAATTCAATTATTGGGGAGGAAGAGAATGAAATAACTATCGGAGAGGAAAGGAATGTTCAAATAGAGGAGTTACCTGTTGTGAATGAATTTGTAGATGTATTTCCGGAAGATTTACCTGGACATCCTCCAGAACGAGAAGTTGAGTTTTCCATTGATTTAATTCATGGATCAAGGCCTATATCGAAGACCCCTTATAGAATGGCCACTGTTGAGTTAGTCGAACTAAAGAAACAACTAGAGGAATTGAGTAATAAGGGATTTATTCGCCCTAGTGTTTCTCCATGGGGAGCCCCTGTTCTTTTTGTTAAAAAGAAAGATGGATCTATGAGGTTATGTATCGACTACAGGGAGATCAATGCTATAACGATAAAGAACAAGTATCCCCTGCCTCGTATTGACGATTTTTTTGACCAACTCCATGGAGCTCAATACTTTTCAAAGATTGACCTCCAATCTGGATACCATCAGTTGTGTGTGAAGAAGGAAGAAATTCTGAAAACAGCATTTCGAACCAGGTACGGGCATTACGAGTTTACTGTAATGCCGTTTGGATTGACTAATGCACCATCTGTATTCATGGATCTGATGAATAGAGTTTTCAAGGAGTATCTCGATGAATTTGTGGTTGTATTTATTGATGATATCTTGGAATACTCCAAAACCTATGAAGATCATGAAAATCACTTGCGCATTATCTTGAAGACTCTGAGGAGGCATGAATTATATGGGAAGTTTAGCAAGTGTGAATTCTGGCTTCAGGAGATTTCTTTTCTTGGCCATATTGTCTCTAAAGATGGAATCTCTGTTGATCATTCTAAGACCAAGGCAATCCAAGAATGGCTAGCACCTACGAGTATAACTGAGGTACATAGTTTTATTGGTTTGGCAGGTTATTATCGACGTTTCGTCCAGAATTTTGCCCGATTGGCTAACCCATTAAAGAAGCTCACACGTAAAGGGGTTAAATTTGTTTGGACAAAAGAGTGTGAAGAATGTTTCGAAGAACTGAAGAGAAGATTAGTCAATGATCCTATATTGACTCTACCATCGGGGAATGATGGGTTCGTTATTTATAGTGATGCATCAAAGAAAGGACTTGGTTGTGTCCTTATGCAGAATGTTAGAGTTATTGCCTATGCATCACGACAGTTGAAAATTCATGAACAAAACTATCCTACTCATGATCTCAAGTTAGCAGCTGTGATCTTTGCTTTGAAGATATGGAGGCACTACCTCTATGGTGAAAAATGTGATATTTATACTGATCACAATAGTTTGATGTATATTTTCTCACAAAAAGAAATCAACATGAGGCAAAGGAGATGGCTTGAATTACTCAAGGATTATGATTGCACGATACACTACCACCCGGGGAAAGCAAACAAGGTGGCAGATGCTTTGAGTAGAAAAGACCATGGAGTTTTGAACATGATGAGAATGGAAAGGGATCCAATTTTCATGGATCTCGTAAAGATGGATATGGGTATAACTAGGGAATGTGAAAAATCAATGCTTTTTCAAATGGTTGCCAAACCATCTTTACTAGAAAGGATTAAGAGTTCTCAGACCGATGATGAAGAATTCCAAAAGAAGATTAAAGTTGTGAATGATGGGAGATTGAGAGACTTTGTGTATGAAGATGGAATTTTGAAATTCAGGAAGAGACTTTGTGTTCCCAATATACCTAATATAAAAAGGGAATTGCTGGATGATGCTCATAGTTCTAATTTCTCTATACACCCTGGGAGCACCAAAATGTATAGAGATTTGAAGGAACATTTTTGGTGGGACAACATGAAGAGGGAGATTTCTGATTTTGTGTCAAGATGTATGGTTTGTCCACAAGTGAAAGCTGGAAGGCAACAGCCTGGAGGAGTCATGAAACCACTTCCATACCGGAGTGGAAATGGGACAATATTACGATGGAATTTGTCATGGGGATACCAAAGACTCCCAGAAGGAACGATGCAATATGGGTTATTGTTGATCGTCTTACCAGGTCAGCACATTTTCTTGCTATAAGAGAAGATCTACCCCTGGAACGTCTAGAAAGAATATATATTAATGAATTTGTGAGACTTCATGGAGTACCCTTATCGATTGTTTCTGATCGTGATCCCCGTTTTACATCAAGATTTTGGAAAAGTCTTCAGAAATCCATGGATACTGAACTTCATTTGATCACTGCTTACCACCCTCAGATAGACGGACAATCAGAACGGACTATTCAGACCTTAGAAGACATGTTGAGATCTTTCTCACTTGATTTTCAAGGTATGTGGGATCAATATTTACCACTGGTAGAATTTTCCTATAATGATAGCTTCCATTCGAGTATTCAGATGGCACCATATGAAGCGTTATACGGAAAGAGATGTCGTACACCAACCTGTTGGGATGACGTTGGTGAAAGAAAACTTGTAGGCCCAGAACTGGTGGAGGAAACAGTGGAAAAGGTGAAAGTAATCCAAAATCACATCAAAGCAGCTCAAAGTAGGCAGAAGAGCTATGCCAATAATCGAAGGAAGGATATGTAATTTCAAGTCGGTGATCATGTTTTCTTGAAGGTATCTCCATGGAAAGGAGTCATACGTTTTGGTAAGAACGGTAAATTGAGTCCCAGGTACATCGGACCCTTCGAAGTTCTAGAACGAATTGGAGTTGTAGCTTACCGATTGGCAATGCCTCCAAGTCTCTCCAAAGTTCACGATGTGTTCCACGTATCCCTGTTGAGGAAATACATGCCTGGACCAATGCATGTACTCACCAATGAGAAATTAGAACTGGAACCCGATCTATCTTATTGCGAAGAGCCCGTCAGGATTCTTTATACGAGAGAACAAGTACTGAGAAACCGGACGACGCGTCTGGTAAATGTTTTGTGGAGAAACCATAAGATGGAAGAGGCAACGTGGGAACCCGAGGAACTTATGATGAAGAACCACCCGAGTCTTTTCATGCGGTAGTATTCTAGAAATTTCTAGGACGAAATTATTTGAAGTAGGTGAGAATGTAACACCCCAAGCTTCTACGGTACGCTTCTCTTTGAATAATGTGATAGCGTGTGTTGTACGCAACACTGAGTTCTAACACACCATAACTAATCAAACTAGCCGTTATGAATAGTAATAACTACTTTTTGAAATTATATATATTTTATATTTTAAAATGGACTTCATTTCTGGATTCGGAATATCGAATTTAGCCTAAGGTGAAATTTTGGTACTTTTCGGATAACTTTAATATTTTGATGAATAGTGAAAATTACTAAATTTTAATTAAAAACAACTTTTTTAATCAAAATAATTAATAATGATAAATTATGAATTTGAGTGGTTTTAAAGTATATTTAGAATATATTTTTACCATTTAATATAATGTTGGTCATTGGACATAATTTTACAATTAAACCGAACATAAACATGTGTCAATCTTTTGATAGTTATTATCTCTTAAAAACACGCTTTTTGTTTTAACAGCGGGAATTAATTTTAAATTAATTTCTGCCACTTCTGTGTTTTTAATTTAGAAAAATGGATTCCATATTTGGAATCAGGATGTCCAAATTGTATAAATAGGTAACTTTTATTTTTAGACATTTTGAATAATTACTGTGGTAAATATTTTATTTACCATGGTTAAGGGTAAATCTGGTAAATAAGGGTTAAAAAATAATATTATAATAATACTAAATTACCCTAAAACGTGTCCTAGCCTTATTGGTTGATACATGTTCGACCATAGGCATCTTTGGGTCGATTTTGGGACCCCATGGTGCCACTTGTAGGTGATAGGGACACTTTATTTTAATTAAGTTAAAATGAATACAAAAATGACACAAGCATATATCTTTTAGAAAAAAAAATTTACATGGGGTTATATATGTTGGATTTTAGATTATAAATATTATTTAGAAAGATAAAAATATTTCCTACATAGTGATATTTTATTTATAATTTTTAGACATTAAATAATTTAATTTATTTATTACACAATGATGATGAATTAATTACTATAATAGTGAAAAATTAAAATAATTGATATTATAAATACCCAAATAAATATAATATGAAACTTTTAATGAATTAAAATAATTTTATAGGTTAATATGATATATTAGGATTGATTTAATTTACTTTGTTCGAAGTAATCAATCTGTTATGAGTTTCACAAAAATCAACTATTGAATAGTGTCAAAATTGACATAAAAGAGTTCTTAAAACCAATATTATATTATTAATTGATATTAAATTCCTAAAAATCTATGGTTCGTCCAAGAGACTTATATCATGATAGTTTCATTATTAACGGACCACTTGAAGGTATCTTGGAAGTATATAGTAAGTTTATTAACCATATTATATAAAAATACAAAGAGACATTGTAAAAGTGAAACTAATTAACATAGAGTTAATACTTAAAGATAAGGTTAATATAAGTACCCAAACCTGTCTAAATTCTATTGGTTGAGTTGTTTTCGACCCATACCCACCTTAACATTTAAATAATCAACTTTGGAACCATTAGAAACCGAATATAAATTTATTATAAATTAATAATTCTAGCTTTTCCAAAGGTGCCCCTCACCCCTCTTATAAAAGGGCACTCCTCCTTCTCATTTCTTCACACCTTAAAAGCCTTTTGGTTCGGCCATACTCTGCCCAAATACTCTTCCAACTTCCCTCACTACAACCTAGGGGCCTTATTTTGATCAGAAAGCCAACCTATGGAGCCCTTCTGATCAAATCAAAAGGAAGAACCCGAAGAAGAGGTAATGATTTCACCACCCTTTTCCAAGTTCATTTCTTCTTCCACTTCTTCTTCCTTTGTTGTTACCATTATAAAATAATAACTCCAGTATCATATATATACTGTGATGTTATTATAAATATGGTACAACCATATTCAGTATTCTATCCACCCTTTGAATAACATGTCACCATACGTGCGTACGTACGGCTTACCGTCTCCACGTCGTGGTGTAATTGTTATTCAATATAATATTATTTGGATGGGTATAATAATGATGTTTAACTCATGTAAATAATAAATATAACATGTTAATGATTCTGTATATATTATATACCATCCATTTATATATTATTTTAAAATCAAAATAATGATATTGTCACTCGTGGGTACGTACGGACTACCGTCTCCACGAACGCGATGAGATTCATTCTCCATCGTATCCATTCAAGTATAATTATCATTTGATGATTTAGAAAATGATGTTTAAGGACTTGATATAATTCTGGATATGAATAATATACAACCTATCCTTTATAAACATGTCTTACATAACAAAACATATAAAAGAAAACGAGTAAGTTAACACCCGAAACGACGATAATTCTAAGATATTATTAACAAATCAATGTTAAAAGATCATATATGATATCATATTAATATATATGATTCTTGTATAATTTAATAACAATTATTTCACCATTATACAGGAGGTTAATCTACCCCATCCAAGGAAAGGTACAAGGTAAGGGTTATTTCACAATCTCTTCATTATCTGAGGTTGTTTATATGTAATAATCTACTGGGATCTCTTTATCATCCACATCCATGTTTCTTCAAAATGTATTTCAAAACATTTTTATTATTTACAAGAATATGGGTTAAAGTCATTTATACCCTTGTTTGTCTTTTTATAAGAGGAATCTTTCCGTCATTTTCAAAACAAGGTCCTTTTTAACCTTTTCGACAGAATTAAGGTAAGAATGTTTTTTAACTTATATGGCGAGTGCGGTTATTTTCTGCCGTTATAAGAGCTTCAAAGTTTTCCTTACAAGCTTATAAGAATATTTTCAAGAAAATGATTTATTTTAAATGGCTCTTAAAGGATTTCAAAAATAGAAAGAGATATTTCTCCAAAAAGTGTTTTGATTTCATCTATGTCAACATCCTTTGATGGATTTTACGCTTATTTGAAGTTGATTTATTATGATACAAAAATTCTATATTGTATTGAAGGTTTTGTGATATGTTAGACTATGGATGTGCTATTTTTATACCATTCATAGTTTATGGTGAAATTATTGACATTTCGTATGCTATTTTTAATATGAATGTTTATGTTATGTTCAAACCTTTTCATATGGGAATGCATTGGACTTAATATGTGACGGGTGGAGCCTGCTATAGCTCCTTGATGCATCGGTAGGTCTCATGAGACAAACTAGTGTCTTGGCACAAGGCTTTGACAAAATCTTTTTTGTAGTCTTGCCACGAGGCCTTGGCTATGTGGTTATGAAAGTCTGGCACTATGCATTCCAACATTATGAAAGTGGTTAGTGATTTTGCATGTAATTATTCGATTAGTAGAATATCCATGTGAATGAGTAAATGGTATTATTTAATTTTATTTATGCCATACAATGTTGAAAGTTGAAGTTTGAAAGGCTGTTGTTTTAGTTATACATTGCCTTAAATGTTTATTCTCATTTATGAAAGTTTCTGCTATATTGTTATCCTTACTGGGCATTTGAGCTCACCCATTTTCTATGTTTTATTTTTCCCAGGATGTGAAGAAGTAAATTATGAATGACCTGCAGGGATATTATGTGGGGATATGAGTGTGGATTATGGATACAATATGTTGTTGTTGTAGTTTTTCATTTTATGATGTAATTTAAGACTTATGAATATATCTAGTGTTTCCAAGGCTACTAAACCAATCGGTCTTTCGAGATTTGATCTTTCTTGTGATCATGCCAATGTTATGTAATAATGCACCGACTTTGGGTAACTAGGGTCGGGGCGTTACATCATATGCTATTGTTAATATGAATTTTATATTTTATGTTTCAACCTTTTCATATGAGGAATGCATTCAACATAGTAAGTGACAGGTGGAGCCCAGTATGGCTCCTTGATGTATCGATAGGTCAAATGAGACAAACTACTATCTTGGCCTGAGATATTGAACAAATCTTATCTATAGTCTTGGAATGAGGCCTAATATATGTGGTTATTTTGTCCAATATTTTGCATTCTGTCATTATGAAACTGGTTATTGATATTACATGTGATTTTGCGACTAGTAGAATATCAATGTGAATAAAAAATTAAAATTATTTTATTTATCATTGCTATATTATGCTGAATTTTATATTTAAAAGGCTTGTGTCTTACTCTTATACATTTACTTAAATGTTTATTCTTATTTATGAATGTTTCTACTATATTTTTAACATTAATGAGAACCTAAGCTCACCCCTTTCTATGTTTAATTTTTCCTAGGATGCAAAGGAGTATATTATGACAGACCTGCTTGGACAGTCTAAGGGGGATGAATGTATTAAAATGAGACCCAATGTTTTTATTTTTCATTTCATAATATAATGTAAAACTTATGTTTGTATATAGTATATAAAAGTATATTAAAATTACTGGACTTTCAGGATTTTTTCCCTTTTGATAATGCCAATGTTATGGAATAATGCACTGACACTGTGTAACTAGGGTCGAGGCATTACAAACTTTTTTTATCTTTATCTTTTAATAATTCTTATCTAGGTTAAATTTTGTTTTTTATTTATTTTAATATAAAATAACCATTATTTTGAAAATATTAAACAAATTATGGTCATTAAAACATTCAAAATTGATATTTGATTCATAAATATAAGATTTATTCTTAAAAACAAAATTTCTCTGAAAATAGGATTTATAAGATACATGCACCAATGTTAAAATTATGTTTTCAGTAAAATATAAATTTTATTTATTAAAATATAGATTATATTAGTAATAATTAGTTATTTAATTTAATAATTCCGATTTATATTTTGGAAATAAAAGTAAATTACTTTGGTAAAAATTATTTACCATGATAAAGGAAAGAATTGGTAAAAATAGAAAATCTATGAGTAAAAGAATTATAAAATTTTAAAACAAGAGTTTAATTTAATTGATATTGTATTAAATTAGTTACCTCATCCCCTATTAAATAAATTGACACATTCAATCCAGATTCCATGAGAAACATGTAATTTTTCAGTATTAAAAAATAATATTTACAAGAATAACATCTTGTTCACCTGTAAAAGGTGCTCAAGAATCCCATATTTCCTCAAATATTATAATTAATTATATTAAAAAAACATCACTATTATTTCCTAAAATATCTCCCCATTTCTTATAATCCTTAAAATTTTCAAAATATTCTGATTAGAATCCTTGAGGTGTTACCCAATGGGGAACATCCAAATAGAGAGGTAATGTTCTCAACCATGATCTCATAATTATTATCTTCGCATACCCTCTCAAATATAGACTATACATGAAATTATTATAATATAATTATTATTAATACTATAAAATTTTATTATACTAATAGAATTTAAATTTCTTGCCTTCATCCAAAACCATTCAATAAATGAAAACATCATCATGCATACATTAGGATTACCACCTCCATGGAAGATGTGTTCTATATTACATCATGAACAAACACTGATGAATATAAAAATATATTTATGTTGTGAATATTTTATTTATGAAGATATTAATATTATTTAATCATAATATTTTACATTATTTATGTGATATTTACAATAAAAAATCACAACAAAATTAACCACTATAAATTAACATATCTTTGGAACCTTCTTAATTTTACTACATTTTAGAAAAAATACTTAAAATATAAATTTAGAGATAATTGAATAAAAAAATACATAAACTCATAAAATAATACACACTGTTAAGTGATTTGGAATTAGATTTTACCATGATAAATATATATAGAATTCATCATATATATTTAGCTTACAACCTCATGTAACCAAAAAAACAAAAACTATTTCATAAATAAATAACACACATTTATAAATAGGCCTTAAAAATTATATCTGGATAAAAAAATATTAATATTTTTTTATATTTTAGTTTTAATATTTTAGTAATTTATGAAGACACATTGAGAAAAACATTACCCAAGGTAAGAAATCTTCCTAACCACCCTCGCTACAATTTGGTTACATGTTCTATTTCATTTCCACACTTTGACTCTAATTTATTATCATGTATTTATTCTATATTATATATATATATGTATTCCATAAAAATAAACATATTCAATTGTACCTAAATTTTTTTAAATAATTAATTTTAAATTTAAGTTTTCAAATAACTTTTAAGTGAACTCAATTTTAGGTAAATCCCATATTTCTTATTTCATGTAATGTACCACCCCTGAAAAAAATCTTAAGCCCTAAATAGTTTATGAAAAACCTATATATTTTATTTAAAACCATACTGGTTCGATTATAGTATAAATTTAAAAAACAATATCTCTCTTCAATTAAAATATCATTTCACCATTTTATAAATCATCACATAAGTGGCCTGTTTTTATTTTTTCCCTTTCATTTTCTTGAATTTTTATTCTTTATAACTACATATTAATGACCTTACCTTATTCCTTAAAATATAAAAACCCAAAATAATTTAATTTATTTTTCTATTTGTAATCATTATGATATCCCCTTCGGTTATGTATTGAAATGAGATTGTGAAATCCAATTTATTCTTCAGGGAATAATAATACTTATTATTTTTATGTGTTTGGTTTTTCATAATGGGAGAAACAAAAGAATGTAAATATTACGATGTTATGGGTGGACCTAATATTATATAACCCTACAATTCAATGTGAGGTGTTTTATATTATGATATACTATGTATGGTGCGTTAGAAGTTACCTTTACACGCAATTTTATGTTGTATTGGAAGCGATCCTTCACATAGGTTTATGATGTCATGTTTCATGTTTTTTATATATGTATGATACCATGATCTTATGATATCATTCCCTTATTCTATGATTCCATACTTATATCACACTATTATACCGTGGTACACATTTTTTCATTTTATATTACATGTTTGGATATCATGACTTTGGGAAAATCCTATTATTTCTTGTTGTGTTTAATAAGATATTTCTCTCTTAATTTAGTTTTATGATATAATTATGAAGTAAAAATGGCTAAAATTATCTATTTTACTGATCATTTCACCTCACCATTTTCTTATTATTCTATTATATATGTAATTATGAGGATTATAACCAATGAGAAGTCTATAGAAGAGTTTAGTGTGGTCAAATTATTGAAGAATGATGACATGTACTATAAAATAATATGCTCGTGTATACGATCCTGGATGAAAAAAAAACCTTCTATTCATTAGTTGTTTAGATTATTTTTAGATTTAATTTTTATCTTATGTAAATTATGTTAAATAAATTAAGTTTTTTATTGGATAATATCACATTGTATCAAATAATAAATATAACATTTGTATTTTTAGCACTAAACCAGGGAGTTCTGGTCTAGGGAACCTCAATTGGTATGAGATTAAGGTCAAATTTTTTTGTTTTTTGGGATTAAGATAATATAAATATATTAAAACCCATTAATATATGTCTATGTATATGATAACATAATAACATTTGTTTAAATATTATATTATGTGGTTTTCATAGAAATAGCATCCTTATATAGATACCGAAATTAGATGCAATTTTTAAATAGATACCACTATATGTAATCACCATGAAAAACAATTTTTTACTATTAAATTGATGTTTACGTGGTGAATGTTGAGTGATATTATGACTGAAAACCTTGATAAAATTCCCATGGGATAATCTTGATTGATCAATCACTATTTACAATGAACTAGGAAGGATGTTAGGAAATATTTATGTTAATATTAGAGAACCTAATGGGGAAATAAGCTGAAATAACCTTGGTTTTATAGGGAGAGTTAATGGAATAAAAAATTGTTAAATAGTTGAAAAAAAGTTCCATAGTTTGAAATGATGTTTTAATAAGAGAATATTTATTATGTTTGAAATTTCATATTCATATAATCATTTACTATGTTTATATTAGTTATTATCATGATAATTTTTGATTTAATATTGTGTTGGATAGAGGGTCTTGAATATGATGATATAAAAGGTATATATCTTTAATATGTTATGACTTAGCGATAAATTCATATGAGGAATAAATGGTTGATAATATAAATATATTCTTATATTAATTGAAAAGATATGTTACCCAGTATTCTTTAATATTGAAAATATTTATATAATTTGAAGCTATATCTTGATTATGGGTGGTCTTTAATATATCCTTAGCAATATTTATTATTAATTGACAATTAAATTTAAAAGTAAACAATTTATTTAAGTGGTTGAATGTAACTACCAACTAATTTAATGTATTTTTTCCTATAAAACAATATGCAGTAATTATCCTTTTTATACATGATACATTGAACTAAATCAAAACCATTGTTCTTTATAATAAAATATTAAATTATACCATTTTAATATAGCTTCTAAATTAGTTGGTATAAAATTATGCAACCATATTTTGAAATCAATGAACAAAATAGAATGAAATGGAATCGGGTACTAGATGCATCCCTTATGAATATCATTTATTTGAAATCAGATTTAAAGTAGATTAACTAGGGTTTTCCTGAGAATAATCCTAGTAGAAACTCCAACAATTAAGGTACGAGTGAAATCATATATTCATAAGAATTTAAAGATAGGAGAAATTCTCAAAAGATCTATGTTAGTCAAATCACCGTCATTGACTGCCAATATAGCATAACTTATACATAGATCTTTTACAAAAAAATTGAGGAGATATCTAAGGAGAAATTAAGATGATATTAACATGTAACATTCAATGACATAAGTTTTTTATCACCTTTATTTTAGACATTTCTAATTTTTATTTTAATGATAAATAAGTTTTAATTAAGAATGCATCGATATAATTATTGAGATCATTTTATTCAAAAAAATGTATTTTTTAAAAAATAGTTTTTAATGTAGATTATTTCATAAATATAAATATATTATTGATATTAATAATATAACACCATTAAAAATAGTAATTAATATGATATAATAGTAAGAACAAACTATATATTAAAAAATGTTAATTTATTATGAAAATAACTTTCATTATATTTTTAGGTTTTAATTTAGAATATATATTTTAGAATTTGAATTTTAAAAAATAAAATCTTCTTAAATTTTGGAATAATGAATTATGTTAGGAATATTTTAATAACTTTTTTATATACTCTCTTAACTTATTTTATATGAAATGTGCATAACTTGTGGGAAATATTAATGTTTAAATATTCAATATAATTTTAGAGCACTATTTGAAGTCAACCAGATTAAATTCTATTTAAATTTTTGATAATTAATCTCACCATAATTATCCAAATATCATTATTCTTGTTTTTAGGGTTCCCTAATCACATTAAATAATTTTATTAGAATGAATCATTAAAAAATTATACCATTTGAAGGGTGACATGGACAACACAAGAAGGACAACATAATCTATGAAAAAATTGGACAAGCCATTAAGATAGAATTTTTTGGCACAATCAGTATGTCAAAATTACATTATTCTCCTCCAAAATTCCGGGGATAATGCCAGGAGTCATGGATAAAAATTTCATTGCCCAATTCCAAAAACAAGGGGCCCAAATGAAGTTTCGAAGTCCAGCCCACCATTTAGTCTAGAAAATTAAATCAACACACCAAAATTGACTTTTCTACTAATATACATATCGATTAGAGCTGAGATGTTTCAGTTCAAAATTGGGGATATATACGGCTGACGTTTTTGAAAAAATCATTCAGATTTGAAGGCATATCCCTATTCAAAAATCCATTCATATTTTACCATAAAAAATGAATGGATATAAATGGAATGTTTATAATAGTTTAATAAAACATCCATAACATTTGCTTAATTAGTCCAAATTCCTCCAAATTTTAAGAGTAGATTGAAAAAATTATTATATATAACATTCAAGAAGGAAAAAATTCATGTTTAAACTGTCTGAATGTACAAATCGTCGAGCCAAGCGGAGTGGTAGTTTTGTAATGAAAAAAGCCCACCACTTTGGGTTATAAATACATTCCCTCCTCTCCTTTAAAAATAGTTTTCATTTAAGAAGAGGTAAGAAAACATTGGAATGACTAATGATTTTTAAAATTCTTGTTAGGAACTTAAATAATCATGTTTTCACTTGAGATACCTTTCCTCTTATCTTTGTTCTAGTTTACTTTTGATGTTTTCTTAGTTTGTAATTTCACAAGTGTTTATCTTTGTAATTATGTTTTAATGCATGTTTATTCTTAAATATCTCTTATTATCTTCCAAATTCTATAGTTTAATATTAATTTTCTTCAAATTGATTAAATCATGTTAAAACATTTTCCTTTCTTTTGCTTCCTCATTCAATTGAAAGTCTTTTTTTTAACTCTCTTCAACTACCATGTGTGTTCGACATAGTACTCTTTTCTTATAGCGTTATTTTTGTTCTATTTATAATTCATCACCATAATAATATATTACCAGATTAATAACCATATTAATAGATTAGTAAATTTACCATTGTGGTGAGGCATTATTTAGAGATGTTAAGCGACTGAGAGCTTTTTCTCGATGAGTATTCCTTAATTTAACATTGTGTATTTTGGATTTAACATGTCCTGGATTAATGACTAGTTTAGTTTAAAATGTGGTTTCCATGGATTATTGGAAGCATATGTACACTACCATCAATAATATCTAACTGATATTAGAACCCTATGTTATGTTAAGGTGTGGATTAAATCCTTAACACTTAGGAATTCTAATCAACATTTTCTTTTGAAGTGGGTGTTAATTTTAATTGAGTAATTCAATTTTTCAATGCTTGTCTCAGACACTTATAATATGGAAACTTTATGTCCATTTTATATTAGTTGTTATAAAATCATATCTTATAGATAACTCTTATTATTCGATGTTTTTTCAATAATACATTTCTATTATAAGCATGTGTTATCATATTATTATGATATATCATTTGATGACACGTTAACCCCTATAAATTTTTTTCAGATCATACCTGTAGAGACCTGAAGCTTGACATACATGGAAATTACATTACTTTTGGGGAATAATTAATACATAACAAAAATAGACACACAAGGACTGTAATAGTTTAGTGTCTTTAGAAACTCTGAATATAATATTCCAATCGTGGTGAAAGAACATCAGCATCTCCCATAAAGATCTTCCCCTTTTATTTCTTAACTAAAAACATTCTTTATATCCCGGGGAAAAGAAAACATAAAAGGGGTGACCTCAAATGATCAGTAAGGGTTAGAATAGATAACATATACCAATCCTTAGACATTTTAATTTAAAAAAAACATGTGCATAAAATCAAAACATCAAAATCTTGAGCAATGACATAAAACATGGCAGTACGTAAGGCATAGATCATGAAGAAAAATTAATCATGATAAATTAGCATGGGAATAAAACATGTAATTGTGGAAACCATTAAGAACATAGTATGATTTATATAGTAGCCAAGGCATTGCTTCCAAGACAATCTTAGTGGACAAAGTCCCTTTCGGAATCAAGTTCACTCCTCATTCCAGTCCTGTAATACTTAACCGGTTTACCTTGTCAATCCAACCATGTCTATATTATGAGATATAAATCTTTACCCAATGCATTGGAGGGAGATATTGGTCCCACCCATCTCATATTGAAATAATTCTTTCGTGTTCCACAATATAAACATATATCATTCATCATAACCCAAGAATAAAATGTGTTTCATAAATATCATTCCATCAAAACGTAATCCATAAAAAAAATTGGATATCATTTCATCATTATAAAAGTGAAACCATGTAAATCATAGAGACATGATACTTGAAACATACACATGTGAAATAATTTCATCTTAGATGAAAATGGTTTTGATAAAACACTTGAAATGAATTCTTGAGGAAAATATCCTTTTTTCTTCAAAATCATTTTCTTTTCACAAAAGGTCATGCAATTTTAAAAGAAAACGATTTTGTTTAAAATAGTCATGAAATCATTTTGAGGAAGCTTCATGAAAATAAGTCTTTATAAAACCGTAAAAATCCTTTCATGCCATATATGTTAAAAAAACATTCTTCTCGTACTTTTGTCAGAAAAGTCAAAAAGTACATTGTAGGATAAATAAAACAAAGATTCCTTCCATACCATAGGGTAAAAGTCAAAATGGGTAAAAAGGACGTTAAACATACATGAATACACTTTTATAAAACATGGACATGGATGATTTCAATAACCCCAATAAATACTTATGAATAAGCAATCTCGGATAAAAATGAGATTTGCAAAATTATCCCTTACCTTTGGTCTGATATGATTCGTACATATCCGAAACTCATGTATAATGATTTAAATAATGTCATTTAATTATTAAAGAATCATATTAATTGGTATGATATCATTTATGTTTCATTTATGACTTTATATTACCCGTTCATTTGTAAATTACATGTTAAAGCAGTGTTTTGGGTAAAATCATTTCATATATCCTATGTGTTTCGACTTGTCCTTCTTGATATTATTACTTATATCCAGATTTAAGTAATACTAGAATGTAAACATGATTTATTTATAATATATATTCATCATATACATATATATATTATAGATCGATAAAATAAATGAAATACACCGTTCATGGAGACGGTAGGTCGTACGTACGCATAAACGCTGTTTTCGATTCCTTATTGAATTGAATGAAACTAAATAGATGACATACATATATATATACATAAATCCAGTAGCATTTTTATTTCATATATTTAATTTTTATTCATTATATAAAATTTATGATCATTCATGTATGGTTAACATGGAGAATGAATCTCCTCGCGTCGTGGAGACGGTTGTCCGTACGTACGCACGAGCGATGATATCGTTCCCATAATTATTGAATAGAATTGGAGTGGTTGGTATAATATATAATAATGAGTATGATGTTATAATAACCATATATAGTTATTATTTACACCATTATACCCATCCATGTAAGGTGTTGTGTAAAACAGATTTCACCACGACGTGGAGACGATATTCCGTACGTACGCACACGTGGTGATTTCGTTTTCCATAGGATGGATAGATGGTAAAATAGTGTTGTTTCATACTTATAATAACATATAATTATATTATTTATACTTATGTTATTATTTTATAATGAAACAACTTAAGAAGAAGAAGTGGAAGAAGAAATAGAGTTGAAATAATCGGTAACCGACATTACCTCTTCTTTGAAGCGCCTCTTTGAGACCTCCTCTTAGGGCACTAAAATTGGTCTTTGAATAAGGCCAAAACCTCTAGGATGTTTCTATGGATGTGTATAAGAGAATTTTTCTGGTATTGTCCGATCCTGAAGGCTCAAAGTGGTGTGAGGAAGAGAGGGAGGAGGTGCCCTTTTATTAGGGAGGAGAGGGGCGCCTTTGGAAAAACTAAAAATATTATTTTATTATAAAGTCATATTAGGTTTTTAATAGCTCAAAATTGATTTATTTTGGAGATAATGTGGGGATGTGTCGAAATAATCTCATCCAATATAATCTAGACATGTTTTATTTCTATTTTAACCTTATCATTTAGATTTAACATTAAGTTAAATAATTTTACTTTTACCGTGTATTCTTGTTTTCTTACACTATATGGTTAATAAACATACTATAACAAGCCAATAGAACCCCAAGATGTTTATTATTAATATATATTACTTTATCTAAGTCATTTTTCCAAACCATAGATTTTTAGGAATAAAATAACAATTAATAATATAATATTTGTTTTAAAGACTATTTTATGTCAATTTTGACACTATTTGGTAAATGATTTTTTTGAAAATCATAACAGAATTATTAGTTAGAAAAAAGTTAATTAAATAAAAAAAAATGTCCTATTAACCTATAAAATTAGTTAAATTAATAAAAAGTCTCAAATTACATTTATTTGGGTATTTATAACATCAATTATGTCAATATTTCGTTAATAAGATAATTACTACATCATCTTTGTGTCATAAATAAATTAAATAATTTAATGTCTAAAAATTATAAATAAAATATCATTATGTAGTAAATATGTTTATATTTATAAGTAATATTTATAGTATTATTTATATTATATATAACCCTATATTATAAATTATTTACTTATTAAACTTTGATTTTTAACTATTTTAACCCTTCTTTAAAAAAATTAATATTAACTGTCCTCATCTAATCCAAGTGGGCCTAAATGGTCATATTTTATTCATAATGTTGTTTTTTGGTAGAATTACACTTATCCAATAGAATTAGTACATGTTATAGGGTAATAATAATATCAATTTTATCCTTAATTATCCTATTTACTTTTAACTGTGGTAAATAAGAGTAAAAAGTTACTATTCAGCAAAAATTATTTTCATCTCATTGAACCACATTTTAGTCCTTGATATTAATCGTGTCTCTTGGATTTTTGAAATTAAATTCATAGAAGTGTTAAAAATTAATTTAAATTCAAAAAAGTCAGTTTTTTAACTACCGCTAAGTGGTTTCACTATTCATTGAAAATTGAGGTTTTTTTGAAAAATTCCAAAAATTAAGTATAAGAATTATTTGAAATTCTGAATTCAAAATTGATGTCTATTTTTCAAAAATCATAAAATATAAGTGGAATTAATTAATTTTAAATTTAATTCCCGTTATCAAAACAAATAGCGTGTTTTTAAGAAACAAAAACAATCAAAAGAATGATAATTGTTTAGATCCATTTTCAAAGTGAAATTAATTCAATGAAAAAACATTGGATTAAATGGTAAAAATATATTATAAATTAACTTTAATACCAATTAGAATGATAATATATCCAAATTAATTATTGGGATGAAATAAGTTGTTTTTATTTAAAATATAGCGTGTTTTTACTATTCATTAAAATATGAAAGTTATTAGAATAATATGAAAAATTTATCCAAAGTAAATTTTTATATCCTGCTTCCAAAGAAGAATTTTATTTTTTCAAATTGAACTTATAGACAAGTAAAAAACAAGATTGAAGGTGGGTGCGTCATCAAAAGGCGGGAAAACTAAAATTTTTTAAAAATACATATTTTACACGAAAAATTTATTTTGTTCTCATACCATATTCTTGAGAATGTGTAAGATAAATAATAATGTTATAAAATTATAAATGTAGTTAATACTATTCATAACGGCTTGTCTATAATAATATTATAACAATATATCGTTGTTTAGTGAAACCTGATATTGCGTACAACACACACTATCGAGGAAGGTCGTGATTGCATGTAATGCAAGCCATGTCGGGGTTGCGTGTTGTGAAAGACTCCCCCGTTGTTTCTTATAACAACTTCAAACCATATTTCATTTATACATTGAATATATATATATACACTCATTGTTTCGTAGAATAACTGCTATAAAAATTGTGTGTAACATGATCCAACAATAGTGTTGTGTATACTTCAACCTCATACGGTGTTGTGTATAGTGCAAGGAAATATTGTTGTATCTTACAACAGAAGACGTCAATGAAATTAAAAGAATATTTTTGATAAAATATCAGGGTGTTACATTCTACCCCCTAAAATTAATTTCGCCCTCGAAATTCATCGGGGTTTTAAATCGTTTACTATTTATAGGATCCCACATCGTAAAAAAGAATACTAAAACTTAATTTTAAAAATTAAAGTATGAAATGTAATGATTACCCAAATAAACTCATCACTGGGTTTCCATATAGGAGAACATAGGTGAAAATATGTATATGAAAGAAAAATCTAACCATCATGTTCTGATAGAGTGTGGTAGAGAACATGGCTATGAAAAAGCCATCAATAATAAAGCCATAGATTTGTGATGATCTAAGGTACCATCTGATTCATCGGATATAAGGGAACTAGGACAACATTTTTGGTTTTCAAGATCATTTCCCTAAAGTTGATGAAATTGGAATTAGAAGATATACTTTCATGATTTTGTTACAGTCTCACCGTTGGTCGTTCTTTGGACAATTTCCACTTCATCTCTTAAAGAAATGAAGTTGATTTCGACATTCGTGAAGTGTTAGCAGATCATGTGATAGAATGATGGGTCGTTCCATCTATCTCAAACAAAAGGTTATAAAATTTATCAAAAATACATAAGTCCATCTATAGTGAGATTAATCATATATGGTTCCTAAAATGGACTTCTATTTCATATATCATACTGCTTAATATAATAAAACTAGTTTCTACTAAACGGGGACTTCCTGTAGGCCAGTTTTAGGCGATAAAGGCCAGTCACAATTCGGTTGTGGGTTCGATTCCCACAGCCTTGTCCGACGTGATGGGATGTCACCCATCCTGCAGGTTTTCATTTTTCAAAAACTACATTACTATAACATCGCATCAATAATATCGAAAAAAAACTTCTATCCTTAAACAATACTAACTTATGTCCAACATAATCCATTCCAATCGTTTGGATTATCCATAATACTGCAGTCCACTCTCATATTATAGTGAAAATGATTACAAGAGATTTCATATAACAAGCATGTTAATACCATCATTGATCCCCATCTATCATAAGATATGTCTATTTGGTCACATTCCAAACATTCGAAGGCCTTAATCATGTATTCTCTTGAAAAATGAATACCCATTGAATCTTAGTGAAAACATGAGTGCTCTAAAAAGTTAACTCTTTCCACATACCAAAACCCCAAAATTCTATATACTCAAACCATGGTATAACTATTTCCATATATCAGTCATGAGCTCATTAATACTGACAAACATTTCATTTTCTCTTTATCCCTTCATTATGTGCATATCATCTTTTCTCCAAAAATATCTCAATCACTTTCCATGGTTACCGGTACCATAAAATTATTGAAAACCACAATAGACTAATACATAAATATTCCAATATTCCACTATACTATATACAACATTATTTTTGAATCCCATTACATAAACACTTAATCATTCCACCACATCGTTGTCATATTCAACATTGCCAATAGTGATCCCATGTGACTTCCCTTTGTCCTTTTCCTTAAGTGGTTGCTCATATCGATCATCACTAACCCTTGGATTATGCCATTTATTAGCATAATGCCTCATTTACTTGCACGTGAAGCATTAAACTGTTGGTGTTGCGTTCTCTGCAGTATTTTCTTTATTCACATCATTAGCAACCCTTTTTCCATTACTTCGACACTCAACTGCTCGATGACCTTCTTTTCCACACTTAAAACATTTTCTAGTCCCTTTAAGTCAATCTCCACCATGCTTATTTCCACACTTTGAGAATAACGAAACATTCATCTTCTTTTCACCATTGTTCTGAGATTTCTCCTTGAACTCCATCATTCGTTTCTTGTCAAAACCATGAGATGGATAAGTAACACAAACTTCTATTTCCACCTTGATATCACAACGCACAATTAATTCATAGCTACAAAAGTCTCTTATAGCTAATTGCCTTAGAATATTTGGTTTTATGCCACTGAAGAATCGATCAACTTTACTTTCAGGTTGGATGATAAATCCATATGCATACCTTGCAAGCCTTCTAAAATTAGCTTTGTATACAGCAACAGATTCATCATCCTTTTTCGTTAGTTCAATAAAATCCTTCTCCATCTTTGTTCGAAGAATACGAGGGAAGTACTTTTTGAAAAATAATTTCTTGAACTCATCCCATTCCATGGACTCAATTTCATCTCTTGGCCTCGTATTCTTGATAAGATTCCACCATTGATCAGCTTCACCTTCCAATCGATATACTGTAAAGATGACTTTATCATGTTCAGAACATTGAAGAACTGAAAAGATCTTTTCAGTGGTAGTGATCCATTGTTCAGCAACAAGTGGATCATAAGACCCACTGAAAGAAGGTGGTCGTTGCCTCATAAAGGACTCAATTGAATATTGTTCCCTTATCTGCTCATTTGGAAGTCCAGAATAATTTATAGCTTGTGTAAGTATAGCAATATGATTTTGCACTCTATCTCACATAAAATATTTTTGTTGAAGAGGACAATCATTGCATCGTCCATTGCATTGATCAACACGGTTCCTTCGGGTTCCATCCATCGTCTAAAACCCAAAAAGAATAGTGTGAGTGGAAAAAATCATGCTAGGGAAAATAACATAATAAAGGGGGAGTAACTTAAATATCTAACAAATTAGTTTTAATTCTAATATATTTGCCGTAATTCTAGGAATATAACCTATACATATACTAAACCTTAGGGACATCCCTAGAAATACCTTATAAATATATCTTCGGATCTCACTAAAGTTCTCGCATCCTAGTTTCTAAAGGTTGACTAAACCTTTCCACTGATACCAACTGTAGAGACCCAATGAATGAAGTACATAGACATTACATTACTTTTGCGAAATAATTAATACATAACAAAAATAGACACACAAGGACTGTAATATTTTAGTGTCATTGGAAACTCGGAATATAATCTTCTAATTGTGGTGAAAGATCTTCAACATCTCCCACAAAGATCATCCCCTTTTTTTCTTACCTAAAACCTTTCTTTATATCCTGGGGAAATGAAAACATAAAAGGGGTGAGCTCAAATGATCAATAAGGGTAATCATAGAGAACATAAAACAATCCTTAGACATTTGAATGTAAAAAAAACATGTGCATAAAATCTAAACATCAAAATCTTGTTCAATGACATAAAACATGGTAGTATGTAAGGCATAGATCATAAAGAAACATGAATCATGATAAATTAGCATGGGAATAAAACATGTAATTGTGTCAACCAGTAAGAACATGATATTATTTCCACAATAGCCAAGGAATTTCTGCCAAGACCATCTTAGTGGACAAAGTCTCTTTCTGAATCGAGTTCACACCTCGTTCCAGTCCTATATTACTGAACCGGTTTAACATGCCATTTCAGACATGTCTATCTCATGAGATATAAATCTTTACCCAATGCATTGGAGGGAGATATAAGTCCCACCCATCTCATATTTAAGTCATTTTTTCTGGTGCCAAAACATAATCATAAATCATTCATCATAACCCAAGAATAAAATGGGTTTCATAAACATCATTCCATCATAACGTAATCCATACAACAAAATGGATATCATTTCATCATTAGAAATGTGAAACCATGTAAATCATAGATACATGATACTTGAAACATACACATGTGAAATAATGTCATCTTAGATGAAAATGGTTTCGAAAAAACACTTGAAATGAATTCTTGAGGAAAATATCCTTTTTTCTTCAAAATCATTTTCTTTTCACAAAATGTCATGAAATTTTAAAAGAAAAGGATTTTGTTGAAAATAATCGTGAAATATTTTGGAGGAAGATTCATGAAAATAAGTCTTTATAAAGCCGTAAAAATCCTTTCATTTCGTATACGTTAAAAAAACATTCTTCTCGTACTTTTGTCGGAAAAGTCAAAAAGTACCTTTGAGGGTAAATAAAAGAAAGATTCATTCCATACCATGGGGTAAAAGTAAAAATGGGTAAAAAGGACTATAAATATACATGAATACACTTTTATAAAACATGGACATGGTTGATATAAATAAGCCCAGTAAATACTTACGAATAATAAATCTCGGATAAAAATTAGATTTGAAAAATTATCCCTTACCTTAGGTCTGATATGCTTTGTATGTATCTGAACCTCCTATATAATGATTTAAATAATGTCATTGACTTATTACAGAATCATATTAATTGTTATGATATCATATATTTTTCACTTATGATTTTATATTACCCGTTATTTTGTAAATTCCATGTTAAAACAAGGTTTTGGGTAAAATCATTTCCTTTATCGTATGTGTTTCGACATGTCGTTCTTGATATTATTACTTATATCCCGATTTAAATAATTACAGAATGTAAAACATGATTTATATAAAATATATATTCATCATATACATATATATATTATAGGTTGATAAAAGGAATGAAATACACCGTTCATGGAGACGGTAAGCCGTACGTACGCATGAACGTTGTTTTCGTTTCTTTATTGAATTGAATGAAAATAAATAGATGAAATAAATATATATATATATATACATAAATATAGTAGCTTTATTATTTCATATATTTCAATATTATTCATTATAGAAACTTTATAATCATTCATGTATGGTTAACATGGAGAATAAATCTCATCGCGTCGTGGTGACAGTAGTCCGTACGAACACACGAGCGAGTTTATCGTTCCCATAATTATTGAATAGAATTGGAGTGGATGGTATAATATATCAGAATTATTTTGATGTTATAATAACCATATATAATTATTATTTACACCATTATACCCATCCATGTAAGGTGTTGGTGGAAAAACAGATTTCACCACGGCGTGGAGACAATATTCCGTACGTACGCACGCGTGGAGATTTCATTTTCTATAGGATGGATAGATGGTGAAATAGGGTTTTTTCATAATTATAATAACATATAAGTATATTATTTATACTGATTTTATTACTTCATAATGAAATAACTGATGAAGAAGAAGTGGAAGAAGAAATAGAGTTGAAAGAATCAGTAACCGACATTACCTTTTCTTTGAAGCGCCTCTTTGAGACCTCCTCTAAGGGAACTAAAATTGGTCATCGAATACGAGAAGAACCTCTAGGATGTTTATATGGAAGTGGAGAAGTGAATTTGGCAGGTTTAGGCCGAGCATTAAGGCTCAAAGTGGTGTGAGGAAGAGAGGGAGGAGGTGCCCTCTTATAAAGGAGGAGAGGGGAACCTTTGGAAAAACTAAACATATTATTTTATTATAATGTCATATTCGGTTTTTAATAGCTAAAAATTGATTTATTTCAGAGATAATGTGGATAGGGGTAGAAATAATCTCACCCAATAGAATTTAGACAGGTTTAGATTTCTATTTTAACCTTATCATTTAGATTTATCCTTAAGTAAAATAATATTACATTTACCATGTATTCTTGTTTTCTTACATTATAAGATTAATAAACATACTATAACAAGACAAACGAAACCCAAGTTGTTTATTATTAATATATATAACCTTATCTAATCCATTTGGCCGAACCTTCGATTTTTTGGAATAAAATAACAATTAATAATATAATATTTGTTTTAAAAACTATTTTATATCAATTAAGACACTATTTGGTAATTGATTTTTGTGAAAATCAAAACAGAATGATTATTTCGAAAAAAGTTATTTAAATCAAACCTAACATGTCATAATAACCTAGAAAATTAGTGAAATTCATAAAAAGCCCCAAATTATATTTATTTTGGTATTTATAACATCAATTATGTCAATATATCATTAAGAAGATAATTACTGCATCATCTTTGTGTCATAAATAACTTAACTTATTTAATGTCTAAAAATTATAAATAAACTACAATTATGTAGGAAATATTTTTAGATTTCTAATTACTATTTATAGTCTAATTTAGCTTATGTATAACCCTATATTAAAAATGATTTACTTATTAAACTATGATTTTAACTATTTTAACCCTTCTTTAAATAAATTAATATTAAATGTCATAATCTAATCCAAGTGGGACTAAATGGTCATATTTTATTCCTAAGGCTATTTTTGGTTGAATTAAACTTATCCAAATAGAATTAGGACATGTGTTAGGGAAATAATAATATCATTTTTACCCTTAATTATCCTATTTACTTTTAACCGTGGTAAATAAGAGTAAAAAATTACTATTCACCGAAAACTATTTTCATCTCATTGAACCACAATTTAGTCCTTGATATTAATCATGTCTATCAGATTTTTGAAATTAAATTCACAGAAGTGGTAAATTTTAATTGAAATTTAAAAAGTCCATTTTTTAGCTACCACTAAGTGGTTTCTCTATTCATAAAAAATTGACATTTTTAAAAAAAATACCAAAAATTCAGCCTAAACATTATTTGATATTCTGAATTCAAAATTGATGTATATTTTTCCAAATTCATAACATATAAGTGTCACTAATTAATTTTAAATTTAATTCTCGTTTTCAAAACAAATAGCGTGTTTTTAAGAAACAAAAACAATCAAAAGATTGATACTTATTTATACCCAATATCATGGTCAAATTAATTCCAATGAACAAAATTTGATTAAATGGTAAAAATATATTCAAATTACACTTTAAAACCAATTAAAAAGATAATCTACCCATATAAATTATAGTGATGAAAAAAGTTCTTTTTAATTAATATATAGCGTGTTTTTACTATTCATTAAAATATGAAAGTTATCAAAATAATATGAAAATTTTATCCAAAGTAAATTTTTATATCTTGATTCCAAAGAAGAATTTTATTTTTTCAAATTGAACTTATAGGCCTGTCAAAAACAAGATTTATGTTGGGTGCATCATCAAAAGGCGGGAAAACTGCAATTTTTGAATAATACAAATATTACATGAAAAATTTATTTTGTTCTCATACCATATTCTAGAAAATGTGTAAGATGAATAATAATGTAATAAAATTCAAAATTTTGTTAATACTATTCATAATGGCTAGTCTATAATAATATTATAACAATATATCATTATTTAGTGAAACATGGTATTACGCACAAAACACGCTATCGAGGAAGGATGCGATTGCGTGTAATGCATGCCAAGTCAGGGTTGGGTGTTGTGCAAGACTCCTCCGGTGTTTCATATAACAGAATCAAACCATATTTCATTTATACATTGAATATATATATATACAAACTCAATGTTTCATAGAATAACTACTATCAAAATTGTGTGTAACATGATCCAAGAATAGTGTTGTTTATACTACAAGCTCATACGGTGTTGCGTATAGTGTAAGGAAATCTTGTTGTAGCTTACAACAGAAAAAATCAATGAAATCAAAAGAATAATTTTCATAAAATATCATGGTGTTAAAATACCTTTATTATACTTATATTCCATGGGTTATAAAGATGATTATAACCTAAGAGAAGTTCAGAGGGTAGTCTAGTGTGGTTTAATTTTGGAGAAATATTCACACATACTATAAAATAAGTTTCTCATGTAGCTGATCTTCAAAGACATGAAACCTTCCCTTCATGAGATTGAGATATTACCATAATGTGGAATGTTTTTCTTATGTAAAGGATGTAAAATAATTTTTTTTTCATGGATAATCTCACTTTTAATAAAATTATATATATAAATTATGTATTTTTATAATTAGGATATCGAGTGTGGGTTAGAGGAACACCAATTCTTAAGTGTAGGTTTTTTATCATTCTAGTATATTTATGGATGTTTTAGTAACATAGTGACTTCAATGGGAGTAAATAATTCATTTTATTTGTTTTGTAAACTATGAATCATTTGTGTTAGTACTCATTTATCAAAATTTCATTTATGAAAAATCAAAAAAATATTAACCAATATTTTTGAGGTTTTTTATTTCCTTTAATAAGAGAACCAATGATGTGATAGAATCTCAAGACTTGAGTTTCATGTTCAAGATGTTAATTCATTTATATGGTGTTGTATATAGTTTTCTTGGAATTTGTATTGATAGTGGCTTCTTTGATTAGAGTAGTCTAACCGTTGAATGTTGTTAAATTCCCTAGTAGATGTTTCATGCTCAGTGATAAAAATGATATGTGAGCATCTATGATCTCTATGAATAGTAGATTATCTTTCATTATAGTTCCCCTGCCTCCTAAAAATTGATGGAGGCGTAGTTTTTGAGTAATTATTTTGGAATTGTTTTCTTCATATTCCTTAGAAGTACACATGAAGGATCCTCTCAAGTTAGGATGTTTTTCATCTTAACTATTGGGTGATTATTACTATTTTATAAGACACACATTATTATGTTGTGGTTATAAGGTTTCTAACTGAGGACACCCATAAGGGTGTGAACCCTTAGTGGTGTTAGTTAAACAGATCATTTATATTTATCATGTTGTATCTCAAGTTATGTTTTTTGAGATTTTTATCTTATAATTGATGTTTTGTTTTTTTGATTGGGAAGGTGTTATCCTAGATAGTGGATCCATTATAGTTAGGACATATGAGTAGTTCATAACTGACCACTTTAGATACTGGAAATATAGGTCACTAAAAATTTATAAGATGGTTATATGGCAATTTTAAGTGGGTTTTGTTGTATTATAATATGTTAATTGTTTATATTCATGAACCATGGTTATAACATGATTTATATTGAACTGAGGTTGGGTGTGATATTTTCACAAAAATCATTATTATGGGGTGATATTATCATTAAAAATATAGGGAATAATTAACATAAACCCATGGATATCTTGGATCTTGGTGTTCATGGAATTGGTAGGTCAACCATGTTTAGTAGAAATGAGGAATTAAAGTATAACATAGGATTCTCTTTCAAGTATTTATTTAGGGGGTGGTGTACAATATATGATTATATCATTGCATGATATGATTTAATGTTTCCATGGTTTTGTTGTGGTGGAATCTAGTATTTTCATGAAATGTGGGGATATTTTTTCAACAATAAAAATTGATTATGATAGAGAACCACCTAGTGGATAATTGCTATGGATTTTTCTTTTTTATTTTTTCCATTTAGATGTGATGAATGCAGAATAAATGATATTATGTAAAGTGTACTGTAAATAGTTTATTAAATGAAAAATTATTCATTAATAAAAGATTTATTGTGAATGAAATAAGATAATCCATGTATGTGAGGATGTGGATAGACTGTGATGGTATCATATGAATGTTTTTCAATAAATGATATTCTTTATTATAGATGAGTTTTGGGTTCTCTTAAGACCAACACCTTTAGAGGTGGGTGAGATGCAGGAGAGGATGGGTTGTTTTCCACACGAAGCGGTTCACTAATATATTCTGTGTAATTGCTTGATTTGTTTTATTTTTTAGAAAAATAAAAAGTTTAATGATAGAGAGGATTTAGAGACCCGTATTTTTTATTGTTTTGACTTGGATCATTTTTTAATTTAAAAGAATCAGGTCCCCTAAGAAGGTTAAATTTTAAATTTTCCTACAGTAAGTTCCTTAGTAAAAATTTTTAACTAGATTTTCTGATCTAGAATGTGGTTTTATACTTTTGGAAGAATTTTCCTTATTTTTCATGTATGTTAAATTTTTTAGGATATTAAATATTTACTAAATAAAAAAAATTTATCCCATTCATTTGAATGATCATATATCTTAATTATAATTCCATATTTAAATTCTGAAACTATGGTTTAATCTAAAATTATATTGTTTCCTATTGATATATAAGTTATGTTCATGAATATGAATTCCTAGAACAAATATTTTTACGTGTTTTATGTATTTACCTAGTTGAATTAATATTTGAATATAAATTGATATTTTTTTACTCACATTTAGATAATTCTAATCGTAATTCCATGAACACTAGAGAGGGGATTTAGATCATTTCATAATATTATCATTGAAAATCCTTACAACATTAGTGAAAAAATCAAGGATCTAGGAGGAAGATACATTAATCGAATATGGTAGAATTAAGAATCTAAAGAGTTTATGACTCCAAGGCTTGAAATTTGATTAAATAGTTTTGCCTTATTCTTTGTAATTAAATATGGTCCCCTAAATTAGGCATGAGAGTTACCCGTTGATATTGATTCAATACGAATAAAAATAATATTGAATCAAAAATTTAATAATTATTAAACCATGATGAAAAAAGATTAATTTACATAATTATTAATCAAGTTCCAATAGTCGACAATACTTATTTGAGATTTTATTTAGTTTATAGATAAAAATTAATTCATTTTAACATAAAATCTTTTGAAAACACATTTTTAATTATTTTATAAAATTTCTTAATGGATTTTAAAATTATTAATAACATAAAATTTATTTTCATAAACCCCGAACATTTGAGATTATTATATTTGATCTTGCTAATAAATTTAAAAAGTTACTCAAATAATTATTATTGTTAGTATTTCTCTATAATAATAAATATTTTCATCATGATAAAGTTCCTTATATAGTCCCCTTTCAATAATTGAAAAATGTATTCATCATTTCCATAATTGTTTGATGTGCACTAATGTGAACTTCTTATTGTGTGATCATGTTTCCTACCAACCACAAAATATTCAAATTCTTCCACTCTAATCATCTTATACTAAATGTAATTATGATACCACAAAGTAGTGATGATGGACGACTAATGAATTTTGATTTACAAATGGCGGAAGTAGTGTCATGATGAGTTCTAATGGTGGTTTTGGTGTATCTTGATTTCAATACAGGTGACAATAAATCAGATGGAGGTGGATGAATAGAGAAAAATCGATGTGGTGAAATGGCCATGATGGAGACATTATAAATGGGAGACAATGTTTTCACCACTAGAAGCATAGGTTGTGGCACTGGTCATGGTGTATAATGTGGATGTAAATAATAACTAAATCTGAATTTTCTGACATCATGGTGTGTAGTCTCCTATGTCGCACGATATTTATTTCATATTTTATACATTCTATGTTTGACATGTTTTTATATGCATAACATTATGTTTATTTTGAGATGCATTACTTCTCTACCTATAGGATGAACAAACCAGCTAGTCGACTGGCTCACACACTGTGTGGGAATGACTATATATAATGTATTCTATAATAAATTATATACCATATAATAATAGTAATCATAAACTAACCCTAGTGAACACATAGGTAATTTATCTTTAGTACAATCAATATACTTTAAAAATCATAATTTTTGTAGATAATACTTGCCTGATTGATCGAAAGGTCACACACAGATTATGTACTACCACCAGGTCACATCAAATCTATGGACCCCATACATTATATTTGGATATAAATGAACAAGTATTGTTCCCATTGGTACAAACCATGTAACAATTAATGTGAATTGGCATGTACTATAAGTACATGTACAGTCCAAGTAATAGTTCCCACATAGATTGACCCCAAACTTATCATAGAATGATATTTAATCTTAAAATATGGATAATAATTACATAATATAAGGGTCAGGGATAGAATCATTTAGGTCTACTTACATTGGAAACATTGAAAAATAAATAACTAGTCTATAAGTGAGTTACATCATCTCTGAAAAATTTCATAATAACTAGAACTAGTCACAGACTTATCATACCTAATAAATTTCTTCATATTAGGGGGAAAGGAAATATAAGAAATGGTGTGCTTTGATACTCAATGAGGGTAAACTAGGGAGATATCAATATAAAGTTACCATATGGGTATGATACCATATTAATTTAATTTTAAAAAAATACCCTCAATATCATAGATCATAACCATGAGTCAAAACATAAATCACTGCATTTCACAAGGCATGAATAATAAATTAGTCAAATTACATAATCTATGAATGCATATAATTTCCATAATATATATATTTTTGGAAAACACATAATCATAGAAATTCATATTCCAAGGTTACTCGCAAGACATTAATAACATGCAAGTATTAGGATAACCACCCATACACTTGATTTGGATATGGGATAGATTCCCATGTATCCTCTGTTTGCGATGGGGATAACCTCACATATACCATATAAGCTTCTAAAATATTAACCATTATACTATACATTAGATGGAGATATAAATACCACTCATCCCAAAATGAAAATCAGGCATACTTAGGCAACAATAACATAAAACATTCATCATATTATGGCCCATGAAAAGGAATCAGTTTCAAAAAAACATTTCATCATCCCATAACCCATAAAAAAGAAACGGGTTTGATAAACCTTGTGACATCATAAATATAAAAAATCCACAGAGAGAATATTTTTTTTCATTTGATCATATCCTTGTATTGATTATGTAACATCAAGGGGTTCCATCTTATTTGAAAAATTGATTTTACTGAAAAATAAAATGGAACATTTCATGAGAAAAATATTATTTCCTTGAAAAAAAACATTTTTAAAATTGGAATTTATAAAATTTTATGGAAATAAATTACTTTGAAAATGAAATTGAAAAGATATAAATAAATATTTAAAAATCATTTAACATATTTCTTGAGGATAATAGCCTTTTCACTTTTATTATTTTTTTAAATATTGAACAATTTAAAAATAAATTTATTTAATAATAACATTTGAATATTATAATAGAATAATTAAATCATCTAGTTGTCAAGAAGGTGGAAAAACTATATCCACGTTAACAAAATAATCCTTTCACATTTTATGTAAAATCCAAATAGTCCTCTTTTTGAAAATGACAGGAAGATTCCTTTTAAACTATTTGTTTTAAAAAAATAAAAGGGTATAATCAATTTAAAAAATCCTAAAGTAAAATTTATATAATTTTTAAATAATGTATAAAAATGGATATGAGATAGTAGGATTTTCAACAGAAGAGTGAAATAAACCATGTTCTCATTAAAAAAAATAATTTGGAATCATTCGTAGATAACAAAATGAAAATAAAGGTAAAATATATTCTCCATATATAACCCTAGGAAGATAAAATTAATCTGGTTATTTAGAGATGTATCAACATATTTCTTATTGTGTAGCATAATTATAAAAAATCATGATGAATAATGTGATCATAACATCAAACCTAACAACACTGGTAACCATTGAATCATAATACTCATTTAAGAAATAAAATCAAATGAAAATTTGATTATAAATATTAGAATGAAACTAAATAAATTAAATATAAAAGTGTCTATTTATACATCTTAAAAATGTTTATGGGTGAGAAATATAATATTGGTCCGGAAGAAAACAAATTGATACCGAAATATTTTACCTTAAGAATCGACTTCCTTATTACACATTAAAATTAATTGTATAATATAAATATATATATAAGTTTACTATAAATATATTATAGAAATATAATTAAATATATCATACTATATATGATTTTTATGACACTCTATTCCCATTTTAGTTACGATTCCATATTAAAATCACATTTTAGGGAATAACAAATTTATTTTTTTGTATGTTTGGATTTTTTATTTTTGATAATCTAACATTAATAATGGTTACATGATATCAGGACATTTAATCATGATATTAATATCATATATATTCCTTATTAATTAATTTATAGTAATCAAAAGATGTTTGATATATAAAATTAAATACACCATTCTTAGAGACGACAAGTCGTATGAATGCATAACACTATTTCCATTTTTTATTTGATAAAATGAAATAAAGTTAAATAAAATATTAACTTAAAATAATTATATTTATGTCTTATTTATTACATATATTAATTATATGTAACCAAATTATTTTCCCTAAAAAGCGTCACTGAAAAATGAATCACATCATTTTGTGAGGTGATATTTTGTCGTAGACATAAATGACGTTATCGTATCAATACGGAATGGAAAGTTATAATGAATATTTTTTATCATAAATAATAAATTATAATTATTTTAAAAATATAATATATATTCATTTAATCTATCTTTATTAAAACCCATTTTAAATAGAAATGAAGAACACATCACATTAGTCCGTGAGGCAGTAGTCTATCGTATACTCAAGCGATGTTATTATTTTACAATAGGTTATAGATTAAGAATTTTGTTGTGATATTATAATTCAAAAATTATATTAATATAATAAATATCTTATATAAATATTAAATCCATCATTATATATATCAATGATATGTGTTGATGGAAAATAAATGACATTAGTTCGCGATGGGGAAAATCCTCATACACACGAGAAATGATTTCATTTCACGTTTGATGGAAGTTGGGAGGGATATAGGTAAAAAAATTAATATGATAAAATATAGTTTTATTAGAGATACAGTTTTTTTACATCATCATATTTCAAAACTATTTTCAAGGGCTGGAAGAATAAGAAAAACAAAAACCTAAGTTTATGAATTTTGCCTCTTCTTAAGAAAACCTCTTTATGTTTATACATGATGCCTTCATAGGATGGTTTCCTAAAAAAGATTAGCTATATTAGATGTTTATAGGTAATTAGATAATATATTTGGGCATATATTTGCAAAACCAAATTTTTCATAATATTTTAATAGTTTAGGATAATTGTTGCCATTTATAAGTAGGGGAGAGGAAACACACATATATTTTTGAAATAGTAAAGTATATCCAACTTTTTCACATGAAAAAAATATAAAAATTGTATATTACTAAACATTATAGATGTTCAGATCAAAATATGACAGTAAATTTTTATTTTTTATACTTTTATAGGTCATTTTACCCCATATAATTTTCTAAACCCCCAGGATAATTTGTTTTAAACTCAACTACATTAAATAATATTACCTTTTTTTACATTTAATTTTCAACAGAAAATAAATTGAAATTATATATAATATAAATTATTTTGATTCCAAATATTGAAATAGCTTTTAGAATTTTATATCCTCTAAGTGGTAAAATTTAATTTAAAATTAAACCCACTGATATGACGAGAATGTTGTTTTACAAACATAAAATGTTCAAAAGTTTAATAATAATTTATATAAAATTTCTATATAAAATTGAATAATATTAACTAAATATTTTTAATAAATATTTAATTAAACTAATTTTAATTTTAAACTGATTTTCATTAAATAAATTATCCTCTTACACTCATTTAATGAAAAGGTAGATTTCAATAAAAACAATTATTTTTCATTATTCAGCGAAAAGTTAATCTTTTCGAAAAAAAAATCAACAATAGAAAATTTTGACATGAATATATCAAAATTTTAGATTATTTTGTGGAATTTAGATTATAAACACAGATAAAAATAATTTTATTATTTTTTCACAAAATATATAATACCATTTTATAGAAAATGGAATTTTTGAAACATAAAAAGACATTACTGAAAATTGATTACATATTAATGTGTTTTCATTTTACAAAACCATTGTGCATGATAATTAGAAAATATTTTTCTTTTCATTCTACCATTTTTCATGCAGTGTTAAAAAATTTCTGTATTAAATAATAATATTAATAGTTTTTCAATATTCGTCAAAACTCAAAGTTGTGTGTAATGCAAGATATCGAAGAAATAAAATTTATTCAAGAAAAATATATCAATAAATCGTGGTGTGTTTCATCAAAACCCCATTAAATTTAATTTTTCATTTCATTTCAACAATTTGGTAAAATAACTGAGGATTATTTTGTATGAGTACATCCTCAAAATCCCACATAGATTCCCCTTGTTGGTGTTTTCTCCATAAAACATTGACCTGTTGTGTGGTCTTGTTTTTTAGAACATTTTTTGTACAATCCAAAATCTCCACTAGTTTTTCCACATAATAAATACGCTGATCCATTGGAATGGTCTCTAATTTAAATACTTGTGATAGATCAGGTATGTACTTCATCAGGACATTCTCAGGGAACACATTGTGTACCTAAGAGAGGTTTGGTAGATGCATCAAGTGATAAGCTACGATCCCGATATGATAACTAATTTAAAAGGGACTAATATACCTAGGGCTTAGTTTTACTTTCTTTACATGTATCATTATATTCTCCAATGAGTAAATTACTAGGAAAACAATATCACAAAGTTCAAATTCCAAATGTGTCGACGATTGTCAACATAACATTTCTATCAACTTTTTGATTCCATTATATGATACTAAATTTCCCTAACCTTCTCTTCCATCTAATCAGCTAGTTATATTCCTAATATCATACTTTCCATACTTCATCCCACCATTTAGCAGTAATACACATCTTTCTATAGTGGAGTTCATAAGGATCTAGATAAAAGCTCTAGTTAATTCTATTATTATTATAAATTCCTACTACATGAAGGTATTGATCTGAAATACCATTGAAGTCCATAAAATAGACTCTTAACATATCCTCTAGTGTTATAATTTTTCTCTCATAATGAAAAACTATATGAGTATGATTTTCAGTGCTGAAACACAAATCTTTATTAAGTACATGCGGAATACATTGTTAGAACATTAAATTAAACCAATGATGTCGATCAGATAAAATGGAATATGGTAGTCCATGAAACCTTAAAACATATTTAATGAATACTGTAGTTGGCTCATAAAGTAATAATTATTTTTTTATTTTGATGAAGTGTGATGACCATTTAAGGTAGTCGACTAAAACCTCTATATAATTATGCCCATTAGATGTTTTTGGGGAGTCTAATGACAAAATCAGTGTTGATGTTTTCCCATTTTCATTATGGTATTGGTAAAGGTTGTAAAATCCCATTATAATTTTTTATATTAGCCTTAAATTGTTGACATATAGTAAATCCCTGTTTTTTAAAAATGGAAAACAATGTTTGATATTGTTTGTGATACACCACACCAAAGCCAAAAAAACTACGATATTATAAATATGATGGTTTTAACCTTTTTTTAAAATTAATGGATGTGAGTATGATTAATGATTGTGTAACGCCCCGAAAATAGTTACCCAGAGTTGGTGCATTATTACATAACATTGGCATGATCACAAAAAAGATCAAATCTTGAAAGACCGATTGGTTTAGTAGCCTTGGAAACACTAGATATATTCATAAGTCTTACATTACATCATAAAATGAAAAACTACTACAACAGCATATTGTCTCCATAATCCACACTCATATCCCCACATAATATCCCTGAAGGTCATTCATAATTTACTTCTTCACTTCCTGGGAAAAATGAAACATAGAAAAGGGGTGAGCTCAAATGCCTAGTAAGGATAACAATATACAGGAAACTTTCATAAATGAGAATAAACATTTAAGGCAATGTATAACTAAAACAACAGCCTTTCAAAATTGAACTTTCAACATTGTATGGCATAAATAAAATGAAATAATTTCATTTACTCATTCACATGGATATTCTACTAATCGAATAATCACATGCAAAATCACTAACCACTTTCATAATGTTGGAATGCATAATGCCAGACTATCATAACCACATAGCCAAGGCCTCGTGCCAAGACAACAAATAAGATTTTGTCAAGGCCTTGTGCCAAGACACTAGTTTGTCTCATTAGACCTATCGATGCATCGAGGAGCTATAGCGGGCTCCACCCGTCACATATTAAGTCCAATGCATTCCCATATGAAAAGGATTGAACATAACATAAACATTCGTATTAAAAATAGCATACAAAATGTCAATAATTTCACCATAAACTATGAATGGTACAAAAATAGCACATCCACAGTCAAACATATCACAAAACCTTCAATACAATATATAAGATTTGTATCATAATAAATCATCTTCAAATATGCGTAAAATCCATCAAAGTATGTTGACATAGATGAAATCAAAACACTTTTTGCAGAAATATCTCTTTCTATTTTTGAAATCATTTAAGAGCCATATAAAATAAAATATTTCTTGAAAATATTCTTATAAGCTTGTAAGGAAAACTTTGAAGATTTTATAACGGCGGAAAATAACCGCACTCGCCGTATAAGTTAAAAAAAACATTCTTACCTTAATTCTGTCGAAAAGGGTAAAAAGGACCTTGTTTTGAAAACGACGGAAAGATTCCTCTTATAAAAATTCAAACAAGGGTATAAATGACTTTGACCCATATTCTTGTAAGTAATAAAAATGTTTTGAAATACATTTTGAAGAAACATAGATGTGGATGATAAAGAGATCCCAGTAGATTATTACATATAAACAACCTCGGATAATGAAGAGATTGTAAAATACCCCTTACCTTGTACTTTTCCTTGGTTGGGGTAGGTTAACCTCATGTATAATGGTGAAATAATTGTTATTAAATTGTACAAGAATCATATATATTAATATGATATCATATATGATCTTTTAATATTGATTTGATAATAATATCTTAGTATTATCGTTGTTTCGGGTGTTAACTTACTTGTTTTCTTTTATATGTTTTGTTACGTAAGACATGTTTATAAAGGATAGGTTTTATATTATTCATATCCAGAATGATATCAAGTCCTTAAACATAATTTTTTAAATCATAAAATGATAATTATACTTGAATGGATACGATGGAGAATGAATCTCATCGCGTTCGTGGAGACGGTAGTCCGTACGTACGCACGAGTGACAATATCATTCTTTTGATATTAAAATAATATATAAATGGATGGTATATCATATATAAAGAATCATTAACATGTTATATTTATTATTTACATGAGTTAAACATCATTATTATATCCATCCAAATAATATTATATTGAATAACAATTACACCACGACGTGGAGACGGTAAGCCGTACGTACGCACGTATGGTGACATGTTATTCAAAGGGTGGATAGAATACTAAATATCGTTGTACCATATTTATAATAACATCACAGTATATATATGATACTGGAGTTATTATTTTAGAATGGTAACAACAAAGGAAGAAGAAGTGGAAGAAGAAATGAACTTGGAAAAGGGTGGTGAAATCATTACCTCTTCTTCGGGTTCTTCTTTTTGATTTGATAAAAAGGGCTCCATAGGATGGCTTTATGATCAAACTAAGGCCTCTGGGTTGTATTGAGGGATGTTGGGAGAGTATTTGGGCAGAGTTTGGCCGAACCAAAAGGCTTTGAAGGTGTGAAGAAATGAGAAGGAGGAGTGCCCTCTTATAAGAGGGGTGAGGGGCACCTTTGGAAAAGCTAGAGATATTAGTTTATAATAAATTCATATTCGGTTTCCAATGGCTCAAAAGTTGATTATTTAAATGTTAAGGTGGGAATGGGTTGAAAACCACTCAACCAATAGAATTTAGACAGGTTTGGGTACTTATATTAACCTTATCATTAAGTATTAACTCTAAGTTAATTAGTTTCACTTTTACAATGTCTCTTTGTATTTTTATATAATATGGTTAATAAACTTACTATATACTTTCAAGAGACCCCCAAGTGGTCCATTAATGATGAAACTATCATGATATAAGTCTCTTTGCCGAACCGTAGATTTTTAGGAATTTAATATCAATTAATAATATAATATTGGTTTTAAGAACTCTTTTATGTCAATTTTGACACTATTCAATAGTTTTAATTTTGTGAAACTCATAATAGATTGATTACTTAGAAAAAAAGTAAATTAAATCAATCCTAATATATCATATTAACCTATAAAATTATTTTAATTCATTAAAAGTTTCATATTATATTTATTTGGGTATTTATAATATCAATTATTTTAATTTTTCACTATTATAGTAATTAATTCATCATCATTGTGTCATAAATAAATTAACTTATTTAATGAATAAAAATTATAAATAAAATATCACTATGTAGGAAATATTTTTATCTTTCTAATGAATATTTATAATCTAAAATCGAACATATATAACCCTATGTAAAAATGGTTTTTCTAAAAGAAATATGCTTGTGTCATTTTTGTATTCATTTTAACTTAATTAAAATAAAGTGTCCCTATCACCTACAAGTGGCACCATGGGGTCCCAAAATAGACCCAAATATGCCTATGGTCGAACATGTATCAACCAATAAGGAAAGGACACGTTTTAGGGTAATTTAGTATTATTATAATATTATTTTTTAACCCTTATTTACCATATTTACCCTTAACCATGGTAAATAAAATATTTACCACAGTAATTATTCAAAATGTCTAAAAATAAAAGTTACCTATTTATACAATTTGGACATCCTGATTCCAAATGTGGAATCCATTTTTCTAAATTCAAAACACAGAAGTGTCAGAAATTAATTTAAAATTTATTTCCGCTGTTAAAACAAAAAGCGTGTTTTTAAGAGATAATAACGATCAAAAGATTGACACTTGTTTATGTTCGGTTTAATTGTAAAATTATGTCCAATGACCAACATTATATTAAATGGTAAATATATATTCTAAATATACTTTAAAACCACTCAAATTCATAATTTATCATTATTAATTATTTTGATTAAAAAAGTTGTTTTTAATTAAAATTTAGTAATTTTCACTATTCATCAAAATATGAAAGTTATCCGAAAAGTACCAAAATTTCACCTTAGGCTAAATTCGATATTCAAAATCCAGAAATTAAGTCCATATTAAAATATAAAATATATATAATTTCAAAAATTAGTTATTACTATTCATAACGGCTAGTTTGATTAGTTATGGTGTGTTAGAACTCAGTGTTGCGTACAACACACGCTATCACATTATTCAAAGAGAAGCATACCGTAGAAGCTTGGGGTGTTACATTCTCCCCTCATTAAAATAATTTTGTCCTCGAAATTTCTAGAATAATACCACATGAAAAGACTTGGGTGGTTCTTCATCATAAGTTCCTCAGGTTCCCACGTTGCCTCTTCCATCTCATGGTTTCTCCACAAAACTTTTACCAGACGCGTCGTCTGGTTTCTCAGTACTTGTTCTCTCATATCAAGAATCCTGACGGGCTCTTCGCAATAAGACAGATCGGGTTCCAGTTCTAATTCCTCATAGGTGAGTACATGTGTTGGGTCAGGCGTGTATTTCCTCAACAGAGATACGTGGAACACATCATGAACTTTGGAGAGACTTTGCGGCATTGCCAATCAGTAAGCTACAACCCCAATTCGTTCTAGAACATCGAAGGGTCCGATGTACCTGGGACTCAATTTACCTTTCTTACCAAAACGTATAACTCCCTTCCATGGAGATACCTTCAGGAAAACATGATCACCGACCTGAAATTCCAAATCCTTCCTTCGATTATCAGCATAGCTCTTCTTCCTACTTTGAGCTGCTTTGATGTAATTTTGGATTACTTTCACCTTTTCCACCGTTTCCTCCACCAGTTCTGGGCCTACAAGTTTTCTTTCACCAATGTCATCCCAACAGGTTGGTGTACGACATCTCTTTCCGTATAACGCTTTATATGGTGCCATCTGAATACTCGAATGGAATCTATTGTTATAGAAAATTCTACCAGTGGTAAATATTGATCCCACATACCCTGAAAATCAAGTGAGAAAGATCTCAACATGTCTTCTAAGGTCTGAATAGTCCGTTCTGATTGTCCGTCTGTCTGAGGGTGGTAAGCAGTGCTCAACTGAAGTTCAGTATCCAGGGATTTCTGAAGACTTTTCCAAAATCTTTAAGTAAAACGGGGATCACGATCAGAAACAATCGATAAGGGTACTCCATGAAGTCTCACAACTTCATTAATATATAGTCTTGCTAGACGTTCCAGGGGTAGATCTTCTCTTATAGGAAGAAAATGTGCTGACTTGGTAAGACGATCAACAATAACCCATATTGAATCGTTCCTTCTAGGAGCCTTTGGTAGCCCCATGATAAATTCCATCGTAATATTGTCCCATTTCCACTCCGGTATGGGAAGAGGTTGCATGACTCCTCCAGGCTGTTGCCTTCCAGCTTTCACGTGTTGACAAACCATACATCTTGACACAAAATCAGAAATCTCCTTCTTCATGTTGTCCCACCAAAAATGTTCCTTCAAATCTCTATACATTTTGGTGCTCCCAGGGTGTATAGATAAATTGGAACTATGAGAATCATCCAGCAATTCCCTTTTTAGATCAGGTATATTGGGAACACAAAGTCTCTTCCCGAATTTCAAAATTCCATCTTCATACACAAAGTCTCTCAATCTCCCAACATTCACATCTTTAATCTTCTTTTGGAATTCTTCATCATCGGTCTAAGAACTCTTAATCCTTTCTAGTAAAGATGGTTTGGGAACCATTTGAAAAAGCATTGATTTTTCACCTTCCCTAGTTATACCCATGTCCATCTTTACTAGATCCATGAAAATTGGATCCATTTCCATTCTCATCATGTTCAAAACTCCATGGTCTTTTCTACTCAAAGCATCTACCAACTTGTTTGCTTTCCCCGGGTGGTAGTGTATCGTGCAATCATAATCCTTGAGTAATTCAAGCCATCTCCTTTGCCTCATGTTGAGTTCTTTTTGTGAGAAAATATACTTCAAACTCTTGTGATCAGTATAAATCTCACATTTTTCACCATAGAGGTAGTGCCTCCATATATTCAAAGCAAAGATCACAGTTGCTAACTCGAGATCATGAGTAGGATAGTTTTGATCATGAATTTTCAACTGTCGTGATGCATAGGAAATAACTCTATCATTCTGCATAAGGACACAACCAAGTCCTTTCTTTGATGCATCACTATAAATAACGAACCCATCATTCCCCGATGGTAGAGTCAATATAGGAGCATTGACTAATCTTCTCTTCAGTTCTTCGAAACATTCTTCACACTCTTTTGTCCAAACAAATTTAACCCCTTTACGTGTGAGCTTCGTTAATGGGTTAGCCAACCGGGAAAAATTCTGGACGAAACGTCGATAATAACCTACCAAACCAATAAAACTACGTACCTCAGTTATACTCGTAGGTGCTGGCCATTCTTGGATTGCCTTGGTCATAGAAGGATAAACAGAGATCCATCTTTAGAGACAATATAGCCAAGAAAAGAAATCTCCTGAAGCCAGAATTCACACTTGCTAAACTTCCCATATAATTCATGCCTCCTTAGAGTCTTCAAGATAATGCGCAAGTGATTTTCATGATCTTCGTAGGTTTTGGAGTATACCAAGTTATCATCAATAAATACCACCACAAATTCATCGAGATACTCCTTGAAAACTCTATTCATCAAATCCATGAATACAGATGGTGCATTAGTCAATCCAAACGGCATTACAGTAAACTCGTAATGCCCGTACCTGGTTCGAAATGCTGTTTTTGGAATGTCTTCCTTCTTCACACACAACTGATGGTATCTATATCGGAGGTCAATCTTTGAAAAGTATTGAGCTCCATACAGTTGGTCAAATACATCATCAATACGAGGTAGGGGATACTTGTTCTTTATCGTTATAGCATTGATCTCCCTGTAGTCGATACATAACCTCATAGATCCATCTTTCTTTTTAACAAAAAAAATAGGGGCTCCCCATGTAGAAACACTAGGGCGAATAAATCCCTTATTACTCAATTCCTCTAGTTGTTTCTTTAGTTCAACTAATTCTACAGTGGCCATTCTATAAGGGGTCTTCGATGTAGGCCTTGATCCAGGAATCAAATCAATGGAAAACTCAACTTCTCGGTCTGGAGGATGTCCAGGTAAATCTTCCGAAAATACATCTACAAATTCTTTCACAACAGGTAAATCCTCTATTTGAACATTCCTTTCCTCACCGATAGTTATTTCATTCTCTTCCTCCCCAATAATTGAATTAAGTTGAGCTACTGGGGGTGGATCTAAATAAGAATTAGGTGGTGACGATTCTCCTCTAAAGATAAGGTGTTCCTTATCATTATCATCAAGAATCGTAACCTCTTTCTTCTTACAATAAATCTTCACAACATATTCCGAAAGCCAATACATACTGAGGATTATATCAAACTCAATCATAGGTATGATGATGAGATCAGCAGATAACGAACATTTATGTGCTCTAATGGGGACTGATTCACAAAACTTTATTGGAATGATAATTCCCTTAGGAGTTTTAACTGACGACTCCTTTATTAAATCAAATTGGAAATATCTAATTTTCTTAGAAAACTAGGAAGATATGAAACAATGCGATGATCCATAATCAAATAATGCATTTTAAAAACTTGAGGAAACCATTAAATTACCTGCCACCACGTCTTTCGGAGCTTCTACCTCAGTAGTAGTGATAGCATAAGCCTGGCCTTGATCCCTTGGCCTTTTCTGAGGTAAGTTCTCCTGACTCTTAGGATATGCATTTGCATAATGCCCCATCTCCCTGCAATTGTAGTACTGAATGTTGGTAGCTTCCTTCTTCCCCTTGCAATCACGAGCTTGGTGGCCTTTTTCACCACACTTGTAACAGACTCCAATTCCCTTCAAGCAAGTACCAGGATGTTTCTTCCCACATTTACCACAAGATGGATATTCAACCTTTCCCTTCTTCCCCTTATTTCCATTCCCAGATTGATCAGCAGGTCTCTTATTCTCTTGCTTTGCTTTAAAGTCATAAGACTTATAGAATTACTTTTCGGTCTTGATAGCACATGAGACAATGTCTTCGTACGATGAAAAGGATTGCGAGACTAATGCTCGACAGAGAAATGGTTTTAACCCATAAAATAAACGATCAATCTTACTTCTTAGGTTGCGAATATAATCTCCAGCATACCTCGCTAACCTTGTAAAGTTAGCCTCATACTTTGTGACATTCTCATCCTCCTTTTGTCTCAGACTCAGAAATTGCCTTTCCATATCTGCTCAATGGTCACGAGGAAAGTATTTTTCTAAAAACATATCTTTGAACTTCCTCAATTCCATATTTGATACTTCATCATCTTCCTTCATGTTTTGAATCAATGGCCACCATTGATCAGCATCTCCAGTGAGGCGGTAAACTGCCATGATAACTTTTTCCCTTTCACTGCTCCCCAAAGCCTGAAATATTTTCTCTAGGGAATTTATCCATTGCTCAGCTACTAAGGGATTTGTACTCCCATTGAACGTTGGTGGTTGTTGCCTCATGAATCGATCTAACATTGATCCTCCATGCTGTGGATCAGGGTGCTCCATACGAGTAAGGTTATTATTCATAGCCTGAGTAAGTTGTCCCAGTATGGTGATTAGCTGATCGGCACCAGTTGCATCACCAGCTCCACTATAATTATCTTGAGCAGGAGGGCAATTCCTACATGGAGTGCGTACATTGATACGGTTTCCATTTCTTCCACTAGGCGCCATTTCTAAACAATGGAATAAACTAGATCAGTTTATGAATCAAAATACATAATCCCATTATTATAAAACACTTAACATAAATTGAACTATTTATGGATATAATCCATAATCATAAGAATATATTCTTTGAGGAATTATATACTCATAATCCCTTCAAAATGATTTGTAAAGAAAATGGGAGTTATCCTAAGCATATCCCCCAGGAGTGTCGTAACCAAGAGTGCAGCAAGGCCTGTTGTCGTGCACCAGTTCCCGTTCGAGTTTATCTCAAAGCGGTGTTTTCAGGTTTTACCCCTAGGTACATCTGTGCCAGAGCCGCCTCTACCGGCTCATATCCAGACAGGGATGTATTGCTCGGAAAACTCACAAAATCTCTACAATACCAAAATTCTAGGAATTTCTTCTATACTAATCCTCAAAGTTCATCTTAGGTCTACGTGCTCTAATCAGAGTTTATCTAAATCTAGCTTCCAAGGTTTGTACTAAACTTCCACTGATACCAACTGTAACGCCCCGACCCTAGTTACCCAGAGTCGGTGCATTACTACATAACATTGGCATGATCACAAGAAATATCAAATCTCGAAATACCGATTGGTTTAGTAGCCTTGGAAACACTAGATATATTCATAAGTCTTACATTACATCATAAAATGAAAAACTTCTACAACAACATATTGTCTCCATAATCCACACTCATATCCCCACATAATATCCCTACAAGTCATTCATAATTTACTTCTTCACTTCCTAGGAAAAATAAAACATAGAAAAGGGGTGAGCTCAAATGCCCAGTAAGGATAACAATATAGCGGAAACTTTCATAAACGAGAATAAACATTTAAGGCAATGTATAACTAAAACAACAGCCTTTCAAACTTGAACTTTCAACATTGTATGGCATAAATAAAATGAAATAATTCCATTTACTCATTCACATGGATATTCTACTAATCGAATAATCACATGCAAAATCACTAACCACTTTCATAATGTTGGAATGCATAATGCCAGACTATCATAACCACATAGCCAAGGCCTCGTGCGAAGACTACAAATAAGATTTTGTCAAGGCCTTGTTCCAAGACACTAGTTAGTCTCATGAGACCTACCGATGCATCGAGGATCTATAGCGGGCTCCACCCATCACATATTAAGTCCAATTCATTCCTATATGAAAAGGTTTGAACATAACATAAACATTCGTATTAAAAATAGCATACAAAATGTCAATAATTTCACCATAAACTATGAATGGTATAAAAATAGCACATCCACAGTCAAACATATCACAAAACCTTCAATACAATATAGAAGTTTTGTATCATAATAAATCAACTTCAAATAAGCGTAAAATCCATCAAAGGATGTTGACATAGATGAAATCAAAACACTTTTTGGAGAAATATCTCTTTCTATTTTTGAAATCATTTAAGAGCCATATAAAATAAAACATTTTCTTGAAAATATTCTTATAAGCTTGTAAGGAAAACATTGATGATTTTATAACGGCGGAAAATAACCGCACTCGCCGTATAAGTTAAAAAAACATTCTTACCTTAATTCTGTCGAAAAAGTTAAAAAGGACCTTGTTTTGAAAACGACGGAAAGATTCCTCTTATAAAAAGTCAAACAAGGGTATAAATGACTTTAACCCATATTCTTGTAAATAATAAAAATGTTTTGAAATACATTTTGAAGAAACATGGATGTGGATGATAGAGAGATCCCAGTAGATTATTACATATAAACAACCTCGGATAATAAAGAGATTGTGAAATAACCCTTACCTTGTACTTTTCCTTGGTTGGGGTAGGTTAACCTCATGTATAATGGTGAAATAATTGTTATTAAATTGTACAAGAATCATATATATTAATATGATATCATATATGATCTTTTAATATTGATTTGATAATAATATATTAGTATTATCGTTGTTTCGGGTGTTAACTTACTTGTTTTCTTTTATATGTTTTGTTACGTAAGACATTTTTATAAAGGATAGGTTGTATATTATTCATATCCAGAATGATATCAAGACCATAAACATCATTTTTTAAATCATCAAATGATAATTATACTTGAATGGATACGATGGAGAATGAATCTCATCACGTTCGTGGAGACGGTAGTCCGTACGTATGCACGAGCGACAATATCATTCTTTTGATATTAAAATAATATATAAATGGATGGTATATCATATATACAGAATCATTAACATGTTATATTTATTATATACATGAGTTAAACATCATTATTATACCCATCCAAATAATATTATATTGAATAACAATTACACCACGACGTGGAGACGGTAAGCCGTACGTACGCACGTATGGTGACCTGTTATTCAAAGGGTGGATAGAATACTGAATATGGTTGTACCATATTTATAATAACATCACAGTATATATATGATACTGGAGTTATTATTTTATAATGGTAACAACAAAGGAAGAAGAAGTGGAAGAAGAAATGAACTTGGAAAAGGGTGGTGAAATCATTACCTCTTCTTCGGGTTCTTCCATTTGATTTGATCAAAAAGGATCCATAGGTTGGCTTTCTGATCAAACTAAGGCATATAGGTTGTAGTGAGGGATGTTGGGAGAGTATTTCGGCAGAGGTTGGCCGATCCAAAAGGCTTTGAAGGTGTGAATAAATGAGAAGGAGGAGTGCCCTTTTATAAGAGGGGTGAGGGGCACCTTTGGAAAAGCTAGAGATATTAGTTTATAATAAATTCATATTAGGTTTCCAATGGCTCCAATGTTTATTATTTAAATTTTATGGTGGTTATGGTTCGAAAAAAACTCAACCAATAGAATTTAGACAGGTTTGGGTACTTATATTAACCTTATCATTAAGTATTAACTCTAAGTTAATTAGTTTAACTTTTATAATGTCTCTTTGTATTTTTATATAATATGGTTAATAAACTTACTATATACTTCCAAGAGACCCCCAAGTGGTCCATTAATGATGAACCTATCATGATATAAGTCTCTTGTCCAATCCTTAGATTTTTAGGAATTTAATTTCAATTAGTAATATAATAATGGTTTTAAGAACTCCTTTATGTCAATTTTGACACTATTCAATAGTTGATTTTTGTGAAACTCATAACAGATTTATTACTTCTAACAAAGTAAATTAAATCAATCCTAATATATCATATTAACCTATAAAATTATTTTACTTTATTAAAAGTTACTTATTATATTTATTTGGGTATTTATAATATCAATTATTTTAATATTTCACTATTATTGTAATTAATTCATCATCATTGTGTCATAAATAAATTAAATTATTTAATGTCTAAAAATTATAAATAAAATATAACTATGTAGGAAATATTTTTATCTTTCTAATGAATATTTATAATCTAAAATCCAACATATATAACCCTATTTAAAAAGTGTGTTTCTAAAAGATATATGCTTGTGTCATTTTTGTATTCATTTTAACTTAATTAAAATAAAGTTTCCCTATCACCTACAAGTGGCACCATGGGGTCCCAAAATAGACCCAAAGATGCCTATGGTCGAACATGTATCAACCAATAAGGCTAGGACACGTTTTAGGGTAATTTAGTATTATTATAATATTATTTTTTAACCCTTATTTACCAGATTTACCCTTAACCATGGTAAATAAAATATTTACCACAGTAATTATTCAAAATGTCTAAAAATAAAAGTTACCTATTTATACAATATGGATATCCTGATTCCAAATATGGAATCCATTTTTCTAAATTCAAAACACAGAAGTGGCAGAAATTAATTTCAAATTAATTCCCGCTGTTAAAACAAAAAGCTTGTTTTTAAGAGATAATAACTGTCAAAAGAATGACACTTGTTTATGTTCGGTTTGATTGTAAAAATATATCCAATGACCAACATTATATTAAATGGTAAAAATATATTCTAAATATACTTTAAAACCACTCAAATTCATAATTTATCATTATTAATTATTTTTATAAAAAATTTGGTTTTTAATTAAAATTTAGTAATTTTCTCTATTCATCAAAATATGAAAGTTATCCGAAAAGTACCAAAATTTCACCTTAGGAAAAATTCGATATTCAGAATCTAGAAATGAAGTCCATTTTAAAATATAAAATATATATAATTTCAAAAAGTAGTTATTACTATTTATAACGGCTAGTTTGAATAGTTATGGTGTGATAGAACTCAGTGTTGCGTACAACACACGCTATCACATTATTCAAAGAAAAGCGTACCGTAGAAGCTTGGGGTGTTACAGATTGATTGAAATATATATATGATAAATATATTTATAAAGTTTTATTAAATAATCAATCAATTTCTCATATTGTATTTTTCGGATTCCAAATTTGTTTTCTTAAAAAATGATTTTTTGTGGAAAAACTATTGTAAATGTTTTTTAGAATGTCTATAAATATAATTAATAAACAAAATCTAGTTTTTATATTAAAATATCTAAATTATATGAGGTTTAAATAATTCTAATTTCTAAAAATATATATTTATACAATGAAAAAGGAAAAATACTGTTTCTATGTAAAATAATAATTTATATTGAAAAATTAATTAAAATGAGTACAATTATTCATTTAATTGGATTTCAGAGTAACATAATATTAAATTAGTATATTTAATTCAATTAATTATATATAATTCAACTTTATATAAAAATTTAGTATATTTTTATTTAATGATTAAAAATACATATTTCTGAATATTGTTTTAAAACGAATAATGTTTCTCCATTATTATTAATCCAAATAACCAGTAATGAGAATTTTTTTTTAAAATTTTATGATAATATATATATATATATATATTTATTTATTTATGAATTTAAATTTATATAATTAATATTACTCATTATATATTTATAGTAAAATTATATCTTCAAAAATTTTATATTTAGGAAAAAACAATTTTCTCGATGCTTGTGTGTTTTACTTATGATAAATTATGATACCTATATTAATTAATTTAGTAAAAATTGATTACATATATTGAAAAATCATAATTAATATTAGTTTATAAGGTTAATTTAATTTTATTTATAATATGAATAATAAATGTCGTAAATATTTGTTACCACAGTAAAAGTCAAATATGTTGATTTTCAGTAAAAAGATAATAATAATTTAAAATATAAAAAAAAGGATGACCCTAAAAGTATGAATATTTATATTTACTTTTCAATGAATTAATAATTATATTTTTCCTTATTTTTTTAAAATTATAAATAATTATTTAACGATTTTGAAAAAAAAAATGTTTTTTAATGTGATCGTACTCAAATTTTAAAAATGTGTAATAATCAATTTCAATTAAGATATTAATCTTTCATTAATAATTTTTAATTGAAAATAATAAATTAAATTTTAATAAAATTATACTATTATGAATTTTTTAAATTTTACTATATTTTTATGATGTCAAATGTAATTTTTATAATAGATTTTGTAATTATTATTGTCAAAAACCCAGCATTTCTCATTAAATTTTAATTGTTATTATAAAATTGAAAATCCACATGTTTATAAAATAATTTAGAAAAAATAAATATTTTTTTCCATCATCACATCAAAAATATCAAATTGGTATTTTTTCTTTATTTTCTCTGACAATCGAATTTTTGGTTAAAAATGAAATATAGTATAAATATACAATGTCAATTATTAAAAAATATTAACCCAAAAGTAATGTAATAAATTCTATAATGGGTATCTAATTCCAAATACATGTTTCCACAATAAAATAATTATATTTTATATTTATTTTATTAATTTTATAAAGCATTTTTGAATCCTCTAAAACAAATATTTAATTTTCTGGTTTGGAAATTATTTATTTATAAATATGACTCACTTCCAAATCATCAAGGGAAATATATTCATAATTTTCTACCTTAAACCTATAAAATAATTAAAACCACCTATTCATGGTATAAAACTTGGGAGAAAACCATGTTAAGGTTTTTGGTTTTGATTATTTTATTGTATATAGTATGAACCCTATGTTTGGGAAAGAATGAAGAACTACCCAATCAGTTCATATTTAAACCCACTCAATCACCAATTAATCTTCAATAAAAAATCATTAAACATGTAATTACTCTCCCCTATCCTTTCTAAAGTACTCCAATGTTTGCCCCAATATCTCAATAAGATCCTCCAAAACCATTTGAATCACCCTCTCAAGGTAAGGGATGTCCCTCTCTTCTTCTCATTCAAGCTCCAATTTTATGTTGAGACTATTAATTAATATTTATTATTTTTTGGGTAAGTATTATAAATCCATATTAACTGAAATATTAATAAAAGTTATGATATAATCCTTTCAATCTCATTAATACCTCCCATGAAACACTTTCTACACCTGTTACCATATCTAAATTTTTTAAGGGATCTCTCCTTCTTTTCATTACAGTAACCATTATTATAATTATCCCTTTGAATATAAATTGATTATATTTTTATTAGTTTATTAAAACCAAATTATAGTCCAATTTATTTTATTTTAATGATATATATCTTTTTCCATCTAATTTTTACTGTTACCAAAGCCATTACCATATCGATATTTATTAAGAGATTTGTCTCTATTTTTTCCATTCAATATCATTCTTTGTAATTAGCCTTTTGAATATCAATTTGTTATGTTTTAATGACATAATAAATATATGTATACTTTAAAATTTATTCCCTATAATTTTTATATCATATATCCTATTTCATTATAGTATTTACCAAGCTGTTACTATGGTGAAATTTAGTAAGGGTTATCCCTCTCATATTTTAATTATTGCACGACTTTAAGTTATACCACTTAATATCCAGTTGGCCCAGTTTTGGTATGTTTTTATAATTCAATATTATTATAAATATGACATAAATTTTAAAAATACTCTTGTATCTCATTAAAAACTCCTATGATCCTTTCTATACACGCGTTACAATGTCAAACTTTTGTAAGGGACCTCTCCCTCTTCTTTTCAATTCAAAATCCTTCATTGTAAAGATCCTTTTTAATATCAATTCATTATAATATTATGAATTTATAAACAACCACATTTCATTCATATTTAAGTTATTTGAATGAGATATCACTTATCCCATCTCATTTTCATCTTTACCAAAGCTGTTATCATAATAAATTTTAGTAAGAGATTCATGTCTCTTCTTTTCTATTCGAGCTTCTTTTTGAAATTATCCCTTTTAATAAAAATTGGTTGTGACATAATGAATAAATAATGTACCCTATAATATTAAATTTATTTCATAATAGTGATAAATAATTTATCCCATCTCATTATATAATTTCTTAATATTTAACAATGAAGAATTTTAGTCAGGTATCTCCCACTGTTATTTTTATTCATGCTCCTCTTTTATGTTGTACCTTAATTTTTGCATTTTTTCTTATTTGGGTATATTTTCCTTCATCCCTATTACTTACCTTTTTATTTCCATGTTATTAGAGACTCGTCTCAATCTCATTAATCTCCCCCATTAATCATTATCTGCACCCATTACTATGCTGAAATTTTGTAAGGGATTTCTCTCAATCTCTCTTATTTTTATTCAAGAACCTATGTTTTGTTATGCCTTTTTTAAAAACAATGATGTGTAATGTTTCCTAAAATATATTATACTTTCCTTTTTTTGTTTCCATATGATGAGATATCCCTTTCAATATAATTAATACCTCCCATAAACCTTTATGTACACGGATAACCATGCCAAAATTTAGTAAGAGACCTTTCCATTCTATTTTAAATTCAAGAATATACATCATTTTACAGATTTTTTTAAAAAATCCTTACATTAGGATATTATTTTGAGCATCCCTATTACTATTCATTTTATTTCCCAACAAATAGATACACCCTTCTCTCCCATTAAACAATTTTTAAAAATATTTGAATACTGTCATCTTGCTACCAAAATTTAACTATAATATTCCCTGCCAAACAACTGTGAATTGAAATCCTAAACCCATTTCCTATCATGTGGGTTCAGCATTATGAACTTATACTTATTTTATTGGGGGCTAAATTTTATATATTCAAAACTCCATGGTCATGGAATAAAATTTGATGATAATTTATTTCATGTTGTATGGCCTGTGTGGAACACATATTCATGTGAATGATATAAAAGTTACATGTGTGTTTGAAATTATATAATGCTCCAATAAATTTGGTAAGTTTTTAGTCCCATGGGACATCGTTAAATGGATTAGGGAGTGAACCCAATATTTCATTGGACTTTTTCCATTATATTGTCTTGGAGATTATCCATGACCAATGTTTATGATACCATGTTCAATTTTTTCCCCATTTCCATGTTTTATCTATATTATCATGATTTATCAAGAATTATTATACATGTCCATGTTTCCCATTTATTTTGTGTTCCATTGAAATTGCTATTATCTAACATGTAATACATTCTTCATGTTATTCATTTTTTATTCCGTTACTGAGATTTATAGGTCACCCCTTTTTATGTATATCCAAAGGGTATCCCATGTTGTTTCATGTATGTTGGATTTTTATGATCATCTTAAAGATGATTTCAATAATAGTGATGTACCCCCAATTTTTAGTTGTTTTGTAATTTTATTAATTCCCAACTACAGTAGAACGATCGATATTTTGGGTTCTATTATGAGAAATATTATGTTTTAAAACATTAATTAATCTGCAATAAAGATTAGGGTTTCTATACATACCAAGCACTAAGATACAAACTGTGTGATATCTCTCTTCATGCTATCCCACCATAAATACACTTTCAAATCTATATATATATTCTTTCTTCATTGATGCATGGAGAATAAATAACTATTAGATTCCTATAACAACTCCTTTAAATATATTAAGTATGGAATACATAAATGGTTCATAAACCTTATTAATCCATTATAATCAAGGATAAACTAAAAAATAATTTTCACAATCTTACGTATATTTTTATCTTTTTTATGTGCCTTTTTATTTATTAAATTGATAGATTATAGAACAATAATTTGATAAATATAATATTTCTCCCCATATATCATGATTAATATATCCATCCTTTGAAAATGTGGAAATATTTTCTCTTTTGTGATCATCATCATAGATAATCTAGCATAATCATTTCTACACAAAGCGTCAACCATCTTGTTCTCTTTCCCAGGGCGGTAATGTATTGGGTTTTCATAGTCTTTAATCATCTATAATAATCTTATCTAGTTCATTTTCATGTTATTTATTATGAATATATACTTTAGAATTTTTGGATCAATGTATATATCACACTTTTCCACACTAACAAAATGTATCCATATCTTTAATTAAAAAAATACAATAGCTAACTAAAAATCATGAATTGGGTTGCTTTTCTCATAAACATTAAATTTTCATGAGGCCTAAGTTATAACCATGTTATTTCAGATAATAATTAATATAAATATATACTTAGTTGAATAATTTTAGATACCAACCCTTCTCCACTAGAGGGTAGTGTAATCACAGGTTCTCTAACTAACCTTCTCTTCAAATCCTTGAAATGTTCCTCTCCTTCATCTATCCAAAGTAACATGGATCCCATCAATGTTAACTTGGATAATGTATTGGATATTCCTGAAAATTTTTCAAAAAACTATTGATAATATTGAACCAATACATGGAAAAAAAAATTTTTGTCATAGTGGTTGTTCTGTGCCAACAGCCAATAACATTATTCTTTAATTGGTACACCGATATAACCTCTATTGAGATTATATGTCCAATAAATGAATCCTTTTATACCCAAAATTAGTAATTTTTGAAATTTAGATTTTGTTTCTCCTTTTTAACAATGTATATTATAATAGTAAAGTTATCTTCATGATCTTCTTTTCTCTTCGAAGAAATTAGAGTATCATCTATAAATACTTCTAAATACTGATGAAGGTAATTCCTAAAGAATCTATTCATTAAATCCATAAACATAGCGGGGGAATTAGTATTACTAAGTAGAAATAATAATTGATCATATTTTCCATACCTTGTGAAAAATACTATATTTGGTATATCCTTATTCATGACCATCAACTAATGATATCCCAAATGAATGTCAATCTTAGAAAAGTATTGATCTCCACATATTAGATCAACCAAGTCATCAATGTGGGGTATATGATACTTGTTCTTATTTATGATCATGTTCTATTCCAAAAAAAAGAAATGAAAAGGTTTATTGATAAATCATTCTCCTTAATTAAAAAAAATATGTTCACCCCATACTGACCCACATTGTAGAATGAATACCGTATCAAGATTATCCTAGAGTTTCTTATCCAATTACTACTACACATTCAGGGCCATTCTATAGGGATTATTATAAAACTGTGTTGTATCATGTATACATTATATAATGAAATATATATCACAAGTCATTTTAAAACTAGAAAACTATTTTGTCAATTCATAAAAAACTATCTTACAATTGGCATATCATCACTATTTATATGCTCCTCGACCTTCTATTATAAATTCCCCATTAAAATAGGAACTATATACAATTAAATGAATTTAATTTCCATCATATGTTTATATTTATCATCACACTAATAGAGGATCCTATTTTTTTTCTATAATATCAAACATGACTTCTATTCCTCGATAATTAATGTGATATTTATATTGATAAATTAAATCTAGGTCGACAATAATATCAAATTCCACTATAAAAAAAATAAAAAATATTTGTAGGAAGAAAGTTCCCAATAAATTAAATAAGAGATGAATCATATACTTGTGATGTGATCATCATACCAATTTATATTTTTACTTCTAATTAAATATATAATAATTGAGATGGTATTTTTATACAATTCAAAAAATTCATTAGATATAAAAGATTCTGTATATTGATAATCAAATAAGACCTTAGTTGTTCTAGAGTGGATGGTAAGTATAAATTTCACTGTGTATTTATCATACCCCTCATAAAAATAGTGATTTTATGAGATTTCCCTTTGACGCATTGAATAAATGGTTACCGAAGATTATGGTTTCTATAAACCCTCATATTTTGGCCCTTGTTACCATAATTCCCATACTCCTTGCATTGGAAAAAATAATGATTGGGAGGTGCCTTATATGGTGAATATATTTATCTGCATCATTATATATCTTCTTCCAATCAGTTCAGTATTGATAATCTTGATGACCTTCCATTCCAAACATAAAACACACATGATTCACATTAAGAAAATTTCATCCATGTTTCCCTCCACAGATTTGTCATGAAGAAAATATCATCTTATTCTCTCAATGATTATTAGAGTTTAACTTTAATTAAATCAATATTTGTTTGTCAAAACAATGCCATTTATCGGTTAATCTAATCTCTATATGCACCATAATAGACTAATGAATGGTTTATTTGTATCTACTGAAGTCCCTTATGGATAATTCCATTCAAATACTTTATTATAATCCACTAAAGAATCGATCAACCTAATTTTTCAGTTGGATGATAAGGCTAGAAGTGTATATAATAAGTCATATAAAATTTTAATCATAGTTACCAAGGAATTCAATATCCATCAAATTTATCTCAAATAATTTCTTCAAGTTTTACATATTATGAATATGAGAGATGTAATTATTGAAAAAAACTATTAAACTCTTCCCACTCTCTGGAGTGAATTTTAATTTGATTTTATGTATTCTTGATAAGATTCCACCATTGATCAACTTCAACTTCCAAATAATATATAACGATAATGGATTTTCCATTCTCCAAACACTACATAAGGAAAAATATAATTTTAATAGTAATTATCAATCACTCAAAAACTATTAGATATATAGAACCACTAAAATAAATTTGATATTTTATCATGAAGGAATCAACAGAATTTCATCACCACCATTTCCCATTATGAAACTAATAATGATTCACATCCTAAAAATGTTGAGTGGGAATAGTAATAAAATTTTTCAACACATCACCCATGAAATTTGGTTGCTCAAGAGAATGATTATTTCATTTTCTATGGAATTAATCATTCACATAGAAACTTTGGGATCTGTCCCTTGACTAAAAATAAAAAAAATAGTGTTAGAAACATAAATAATAGTGGTGAAACCACATAATAATTAAAAATAATTAATAGGATGTCTAAATAATGATTCCATCTTTTAAATATATGACTCCCTAGTTTTAAGAATAGTTTATACATGTACATCGTCTTTTTAAATCTTTCATAATGGATCATATAGAATTTTTGAATTTCCAAATCATATTCCCTGGGTGAATCAAACTATGTGTGAAGAAAATCCCTTTTTCATGCACTAAGTGATGATTGAAGCTATCTCAATGCACTATTTTTTGAGTTTCTACCCCTAGGTATCTCTGTTGTAAATCCACATCTACTTAAAGTTTCCATACAAGGATATAATTTCTCAAAAACCACTATCTATATCCTTCACCAAAATTCTAGGGTATTTTTCCAGACAGACTTACCTTTATAGTTCTTAATAATGTTTTTCCACCTTAGTTTCTAAGGGTTTTACTAAACCTTAATCTGATACCATATGTAGAGAACCTGAACTAATCATACATAAATATTACATCTTGGAAGATGAGTATTCAGTACATAACATAATGATCCACACCAAAATAATTTTGGTATAGTGCCTTAGGAAACATGGGTACATGAACAACTATTCCTTATGGGGAAACTTTATCACCCACTAAGTTCTTAATAACTTGAACTCTTGTTAGAAGTTTCATATATAATACCTTTCTACATACAATTGTGAGAAGAAACTTAAGAAAGTGTGATCTTAGATTCTTATTATGGGTAAGAAATAGATATATCAATATAACATGATCATATTTCAATAATAAAGTTATAATACCATTTAAAAAACTATATCCTACATAACATAGTTCATAAAATTTTTCCATTGAATATATATTGAATGTTAATAAGATAAGAAAAAACAATGTATTCAAAAAAAATAGTCCTTGAGGGCATAAAAGATTCATAAGAAATTGAGTTACAGAAAACACATAAACATAGAAGGACTTTTATAAAGGCAATCGACCATGAAATTCATAACATTTAATTATTGGGATAACCACCCATATACTCACATTTGGATGTTGATATCCTCTCATGTACCCTTTATTTTAAATTGGGATAACAACTTTTTTAAATGTAGAACTTATAGTTCAATAATCATTACCCAATTCATTGGAGGGAGATATAGGTCCATCATATCTGGTAATTAAAATCATGAATATTGGTTTCAAAGGATCATAAAAAATCATCATATCAACCCATGTAAGGAAATAAGTTTCATAAAACATTTCATCATTGAAAAAATCATTAAAAGTAATAGTTTTCATAAATATATTTTCATTATAAATATATACAATAAAAGTAAATAACAAAGATGGTATCACTCTATTATATACCTAGTAAAGATTAAATACCAACAAATGATATTATATTTGACAGAAAATTATATGTATATAAAACTAAATATGAACATTATCTTATGAAAATAAAAATTCATTAGAAATAACCAAATTAAAACAGGAATTCATAAAATATTATGGAAATCATTTTCCTTTAAAATAACATTGGAAAATTATAATGGAATCATTAAAAATCATTTTAATCATTTATCGAGGAAAATAAAAATTTGATAGTGAAAAAAATTAAAACATAAAACATTTACAACATTTATTTCAGTGAAAATAAATTTTGAAAATACAAAGGAATCTATAAAACATTGAGTTGTTATAATGGAAGGAAATTCTATACATGTTAAAACAAATATTCCCTCCAAATTTTTAGTAAAATTAAAATACGGCTTGATATGAATAATACATCAATATTCCTTCTAAAATGAAATTAAAAAAAGTTAAAAATAGGTAAAAATTACTTTAAACATCTTAAAGGAACATCAAAACATTTTTAGAAGACATGTATTTGGAAGAAAAAATGGTTATCGACCAAAGAGAGAAATAGTTTTTATTTTATTTAAAATCATTATTTTGGTATGATGAATAAATAAAGAGGCGAAAGAGAAGGAAAACATATATTATCCTGAAATATCCATATGAAATGAAAATTCATGACATTATTGAGAGATATATCATAATATTTCAACATTAGGAGCATAATCATAAACAATACTGATGAAGAATGGGATTGTAACATCATAGTCTTAAAATGTAGTGAACTTTTGAACCTTAATCCCAATTATAGAATAAAATCAAATACAACAATCAAATATTATTAATAGAAGTATTTTCATAATATAACATGTCAATGGTTATATATATAAACCTCATAAAAAAAGATAGTTTCATAATATAACGTATGTCTCGAAGAATACAAATTATGACCAAAATCATTAAGCTTATGTCTCGACTGACATTTTATAGGTTCTGACCTAATATATAAAAAATATAAGATTATTATACTTATATTAGATAACTATTCCTATATATACCATACTATATATTATTTTCATACAATGTTTCATTTCTTGTTTTTTAACTATTCCAATTAAAATCATGTTTCATACAATAATTTATTTATTTTTCAAATATAATTTTATTTGTAATTTTTTAAACAATTAATTTGATCATGGTTCCATAATATTTTATTTTAAACCATGGTATAAATTTAATATATATATTCAGTATATATATATTTTTATTAATGTGTGAAAGATAGATATTGGAAATGAAATACATCGTTCATTAAGACGGTTGGTCGTACGTTGGCATAAAATGTGTTTCCATTTTCACAAAGGCTGAATCTATATAATATTAAATAATACATTAACAATAAAAAATAATTTATATATCTTATATAGTTCATATATTCATTAAATTAACCCAATTTACCTTCTATTCAAAGCATTGGTTAAAAACGAATAACATCGCTTCGTGAAGTGGTTTTTTGTTATACACCCGATAGACGTTATCATTCCCCCGATGGAAATAAAATTAAAAAGGTATATGTTATATAATCCCTAAAAAATTATTATTATTTTAGATATAACATATAAATTCATTTAATCTATCCTTTATAACACTGATGTAAAATAAAAATGAAATAAACATCACATCAGTTTAAGAGGAGGTAATCTGTTGTTCACATGAGAAACGTTATTATTTAATAATGTGTTGAAAGATAATAAGGTATGTGTGATATTATATTTCCAAAAGTATAATAATATCATAAATAACTTATATAAAAATAAATCTATCATTTCATCCATTTTTTGATAGGTAGTGATGGAAAAATAAACCACTTTGTTTTATAAGCTGTTTTCCCACAGCATGCATGAGCAACAGTGTCGTTTCACATTTTATCTAAGTGGAGATGAATATATGTTATGAAATAAAAATAATAAAATATTAGTATATGTGAGACAATTTTTATTATATAATTATATTTGAATAATCATTTAGGGATGTGGAATAATAATTGAACCAGAAACACATGTTTGAGAATTTTACATCTTTATCGGAGATCCCTTTTAGGTTTATACATAGAATAATCTTAGGAGGGTGTAAAAAAATATGGAAACTGGATTTTATAGGGAATATAGAAAGATATTTTGGTATGTATTGGAAGATCCTATTGGTTATTTAATTTTTAAAAGGGGAAGAGATGGTGTTTTTTTATAAGAGTGGTATGGAACACTGTTGGAATTTTTAAAAATAAAAAAGTGCACCCACATTTTCTAAATGAAAAACGATAAAAAATGGGACATTATTAGAAAATAATATCATATAAATTCTATTTATTTATTGAAAAAGGTTTTTGAAAAATTTACAGGTAATTTTACCCCTTATATATTTAGTTTAATCCCTAGTAACCTCATTTTATCTTTAACGGTTGTAATAAATCATTCCTATTTTTACTATTAATTTTATCCATAAATTAATTTGGAATTTTATATCATATAAAACATTATTTTTCCAAATATGGAATCCATTTTTCAAAAATTTATTCATAGAAGGGGAAATTTGTAATTTTAAATTAAACATGTTGTCAGTATTAGAAAGTTGTTTTCCAAAGAGAAAATATTCAAATGTCTCTAAAAATTATATAAATATTTCATATTAAATTGATTCTAATAAAATAAATTTTATTAATAAGTTTATAATAGAACTATTTTAACTTTTGAAAAAAATTTAAAAGGAAATTAGCCTTATACATTTTATAAATGAAATGGTAGATATCAATAAAAAAGAAGTATTTTTCAGAACTCCATAAAAAATAAAACTTATTGAAAAAATACCAAATAACAAACCTAAGGTAATTATTCAAATATTTTTAAAAACTTATATTTTTTTAAACTATATTTTCAAAATATTGAAAAAAATATTATTATTTTTTCCCAAAAATAAATGGAAACATTTTTCAAGAAAATAATACTATAGAAATATATAATAACATTAAAAAACATTGAATAATATTTTTAATAGCTTTTTATTATATAAAATAATAATACTTAATATTAAAAAACAATTCCAATACTTTTCATTAATTTTAATGGAATGGTTATAATAGACATTTTTTTAAGAATATTATTAATAGTTATATGTGGTTCATTTAAACATTGTACTGTTTGAAACAAAAGGTTTCGGAAAAATTAAATTTATTTGAGAAAACAAATTTCATAAAATCTCAGGGTGTTGCACCACATGTAATGTACTCAGATGAATAGACCAGGTATGTTATTTCCACATATACTAGACTACACCTATATATTGTTATCCACCAGTCAAGGCATACATGTAATGTCAAAAGGTGACACAAACTGTCTATAAAGAAAATTATAGTTTATTATATATCTTCTCAACTTATTGTGAAGAAAAAATCCCATTAGAAATATTTTTTAGTGATTTTCTATATAGAACACAATTGTATCTTACAAAAATAATATGGTTTGTTTATAAGGGTCTTATAATTTATTATGTTTTATATCTTCACGGTGATGGTGTAGCGGTGATATATATATTTTTGATGTGGGAAAGGTCTTGGTAACCCATATAGATATTTTTAAAATAAGTTGTGGATCCCCCATGTTTATTATGGATAATGTAACCATATCATAAGATTAATATATAGTGTTTCCATCCATGTGGTGAAATTCCTCAACTTAGGTATGGGGTAAGTACTCTCTTGATCTTAATAGAGTAAGGGTCCCAGTACTGAAAGTAGGGTTAGTAACCCCACAATAAAATGGGGTGTGGGTCCTCTTCCAATATATATTGGTTTTTCCTATAGTATAAATTTAGGATTATTCATATATTGGGGTTTGAAACCAATTTAAAGGGTGTTCATCCCTTAGTGAGGAGAGTGTCCCATATTATTGTCATAGTTATATTTATTTGATGTTTGGAGGCATTGTAACAACCCAAACATTCATTAATGGATATTCCTCTAGATCTAATTAAATGTCTTATTATGGTGAAATAAAACGTGAACTTCATTGGTTGATTGTTTCTAGATCATAAAATACTATTAAGAATTGTGACCATTTCTAATATAGTCATTGAAAAATGATCCCATGATTAGTATAAATATTGGGATTTAACAAATAGAATTTACTCAGACAAAGGAATCGATGGCCTCAACCATTAGACTTGCCCCAGATGAAGCCCAATATCCAGAACATGGAAAGAGTTGGCATCATTGGTCTTCACACATGACCAAGCCCAAGCTGAGCTTGAACACGTTAAGCTTGAGCGGAACTGACAACCGGAGAAATAGAAGTTAATAGAGATTACCACACGAGCGATGTTATCCAAGCCACCCCAAGAGTCTGTCATTATTTCACACCTTTCTCTTCAGTCTTATGCTGTTGTTATAAGGGTTTATATAACAATACCCTAGCACTATGACTATGTACATTATTTTTGTATAAAGAATGTGCATTAATTTATTTTTACTTTCTAAATATTATTTAATGCCCCAATAGTATTTTAAGTTAATTTTAAGCTAAGAAATCTATTTTGATGAATTAATGGATTATTGAATTAAATAATATTTTATTATTATTATCAAATTACTTTTTATTAAATATAAATTATCGTATAATTTTTGGAATGAAATTTTAATTTTAATTAAGGTTTGAAAGATATTTTTGTCCAAACAAATTTTTTTTTAATAAATGTAATTTTTTACTTTTAAAGTAAAAATTTATATATTTAGAAAAAATTTAGATAAAATAAACATTAATTTAGGAACCACTGCATCAAAATTATCCAATGGTAAATTTTTCATAATTTTCTGAGATTGTCGAATTTTTGGGTAAAAAAATAAACACAATTTGAATATATGATGTGTTTTATGACATAATAATGACACAATAGTGATGTAATAAAATACTATAAATGAAATATTCATCCATTATGTGTTTTTACATTAATATAAAGTGATTTGACGCTTTTTTGGTTTATTTTATAAAACATTAGTGGACCCTCTAAGAGTTATAAAACATTTTTACTTTTTAAATGAATTTCCTCGAAAGTGTGACTCACCTCCACTTAAGCAACCCTATTATTTTAAGAATTTGGGCCTTTGGACTTATAAAATATTTTCTTCCACTTCTCTATGGAAAAAGCCATGGTCAATAACCATGTGCTGGTTTGTGGTATTGATTAGTTTAATATGTGGTGACCCAAACCTAAATAATAAAGAATTCCATATCCTTTCTTCTATAAACCCACCCAAGCTCCCAATTCCACTTCACTCAATGCCTTTAGAGTTTTCCCATACTCTACCCTCCTCCCTCTAGAATCCTCCCAAGGTGCCTAAAATTTCCATGATTCCACTCTCAAGACTCTCCCAAGCCATTGGGATCACACTTCCATGTAAGGTATTTATTCCTTTCTCAATATTGTCCAATTATATTTAAGTTTTTATGACTTTTTTTTCAATTACAAATGTTGAGGTATTTTTTCTCACCCCTCCCATACTGCCCAATTTATATTTGGATGATGGTAGACCCCTTTCTCTTTCATTAATACCCCCCATGTACACCTCTTATCATGCTGAAATTCTGTGAGGGATTCCTCTCTCTTCATTTACATCCAAGTAATTCTTTTGTATTATGCATATTAATTCAATTAAATTTGTTGGGACATTTATAAATAGGACCCCAATACTGTCCATTTCATGTAAATTTGATGATACACCCTTATATATCACATCAATAGTTTTTTATGAGTTCTTTTCTCATGCCGTTACATTTCCGAAATTGCACTACGATTTTCCAAGCCAATGTCACTGTGTGGTGAATACCATTCCCATTTCACAATCAAGGGTAATAACTTTTATAATCATTTAATTATTGATATTGAAGATTAATGTATGTATTCCACATCCCTTTATCTAATAATAAATGAATATTATTGTTTCCATTTAGTATGATACATGTTGCACACATATGCATGAAATGAAATGTTTAAGAAGGGTGCTCCCTAGTAGCGCTCCAATGCATTAGGTAAATTATAGTATCATGATACGTCATGTGTATTGGGTGTTGAATCCTGATAATTCATGTTAAATGATCATTTACTCATGATCCATGTGCAATGGGCCTTGGATCATGCTAATTCCATGTTAAATGTTGTTGCCACATTTTCATGTTATGATTATCATGCTTTATCATGAATTTATGTTCATGTTTCTCTTGTTCCCCATTGATATTTTTGTTGTTTAACATGTATTTTATCCCCCATGTTATTCAATATTCATTTCCTTACTAGAATTTATAGCTCATCTTTTTCATATGCATGCCCTCAAGTTATCCCAAGCAATGCTAAGTACAACGGAATGTTGTTGTCATGTAATTAATGTTTTCAATAAAGATGTTGTTTTTCATGTTTTAAATTGATATGTAATGATCCTAGTCCCCAAATACACTATACCTCTTGATATGCTATGTTTTTTCAAATGAAGTTTATGTAATAAATCATGTTTTAATGTATAATAAATAGAAGGGTTGTTATAGTTGGTATTTGAGGATAGGTTTAGTTATTTTGGGGATCAAAATTAGAAAACCCTAGTAAATCCTTAGAGATAAGAGTAATTATAATAATAACATCCTTATGTTTTGGTATGTTTTTAGAATGAGGTTTATCAAACAAAAAATCCCTCTCTGGATATGAGCAGATAGAGGCGGCTCTGGCACAGATGTACCTAGGGGTGAAAACCCTGACAAAGAGTTTCAAGCATGACCTGGGGTATCCTGGTAAACGACAACTAACCTTTATTCACTCTTGGATATGACACGACCGAGGTATATTCATTGGTAAATTCACAGACTTAGTAAGAACCATTATTATGTAAAAAAATTCCCCTAAGAATATTTTTTACAAAGTATATATGAGGCCTATAGATTCATAAGTTAAGGAAATAAAATCTATTTATAAGTCATCTATTTTTGGATTTCCCTTTATGTGTTACCACTAACTTTTCTTTTATTCCATCCAATAGCCAATAATAGGTGTACTCGGGCTAACAACAAATGTGAAGATCGATGTGATGACTATGTTAAATACATGCCCAATCTGATGGGAGCCATAATCGCAAGCATTGTCATGCTTCTCTCTCAGTTAAATAATTTTTTTAATATAAACATGGGTCAAGAGAAATATTCAACCACCCCTAAGAAAGAACAAGTCACTATTAAGAGATTTATGAGACAAAGGACTCCTATATTTAATGGGTTATTTGATCCCTAAACCACCTAACAATGGATCAACTCCATTGAAAAGATCTTCTTCATCCTTCAATGTTCCAAACAAGAGAAAGTTCTCATGGCTTTTTATCATATGGAGGTTGAATCTGATCAATGGTGGAAATTGATTAAAAATATGATGCTTGAGGAGGATATCAATGCATTGGAATTGAAGGATTTCTAGAAGATGTGTTTTGATAAATATTTTTTGTGCACACTCCAGCTTTAGATGGAAAGAGACTTCCTTGACCTCAAGAAAAATGATGATGAATCTGTCGGAGCGTATGAGGAAAACATCACGAGGCTTGCACAATATGCCTCTAACATTGTCTTTACCCCCGAATACAAGGTTGACTACTTGTTTAATGGTTGAATCCTCTCCTGAAAAAAGTGTTGGCGATCTGTGAATTTCACAGCTATGAGTAAATGGTTTGATGTGCCCTCAAAGTTGAAATGTAGATCGAATAATCTCAGGGGTATCATGGGGATAAAAATTATAAAGTGGACATCAATTCTAGTGGTCTGATAGATAAATTCAATGGTACTATGATGATCCAGCATCCCACTTGCTAATGGTGCAGAAAGAAGAACCATGGAAATTTCATGAAGGGGACGAGGAAATGCTTTAGATGTGGAAGGGAAATGCACAAGGCTATTAACTGTGGGAAAGAAAAACCTGTGGCGGTGACAGAAAAGAGGAATGTTGTACTCTACCCTCAATGCATTGTTAATTGATTTAACTACAATGAAATGAGGCACTTTTCAAACCAGTTTCCTAAGACATGGGTTTTCAAAGGCAACCAACAACCTCCAAGGCATCATGGTTGAGCTTTTTCCATCACTACTAATGAAGTGAGCCCCAACAAGGAAGTAGTTATAGGTATGATAGTTATGCATTCAGTAATCATGAATTTACATTTTGATTCAGGTTCTACATATTATTTTATATCCCAAAACTTTAGTAGAACAATCCCAGAACTACCACAAATCAGGGATGTGAAGATGTTAGTGAGTACGAAAAATAGGGCAATCATTGCACCACATGAATATAACACTTCCCTTGTCATAATATGTAGATTTAATTTCCCAGTGATCCTTGGCATACACCCTTTATGGGAACATGAAGCAATTATTGGCATGGATTGGATTTCCTTATACAGAGCCTACATAAATTGCCATGAGAGAAAAATCACTCTCTATGTAGAGAATCGACCCCAATTTCTATACATGTTCAAAGAGGAAGATGAATCTTCTTTAGGTCCATCATCTGAAGCGTTTATATTACTACCCTATGAGTACACATATCTAGCTCATATGATTGATACTAAGGAGACAACCATCCTTGAATATGTTCATATTCTGAGGGAATTCACCGAAAGTTTTCATGGGGAATTGTCTGGTCTTTCTCCTAGAAGAGAATTTGAAATATCTATTGATCTTAAACCTTGGGTGTTGCAAATATCCATTAATTTGTATAGAATGGATATTTTGGAGATTGCAGAGGTGAAGAATCAACTACAAGAGAATCTGGATAAAGGGTTTATACGCCCAAGTGCTTTACCACGGGGTTCACCAATCCTCATCATCATGAAGAATGATCGGTCAATGTGCCTTTGCATCCATTATCGTTATCATAACAAAATCACGATAAAGAAAAACTATCCTCTACCAAAAATTTATGACTTGTTTGATCAACTTCAAGGATCACAATAGTTCTCCAGGGTGGATTTGTGGTCAGGATATTTTCAAGTAAGGGTAAAAATGGAAGATATCCCCAATACTGCTTTTCGTACAAGATATGTGCACTATGAATTCATAGTAATGATTTTTGGACTCACTAATGTTCCAACAATATTCATGGAATTGATGAATAGAGTCTTTAGGGATTACCTCGACAAATTTTTGGTATTCTTTATAGATGATATTCTCATATACTCCAAAACCATAGAGGATCATGAGGAGCATCTAATAATTGTACAAGAGACCTTGTGGAAGGAGAAGCTATATGAAATGTATTGAAATTGTGAGTTCTGTTTGAAGGAGGTGTCATTCTTAGGCTATATCATCAATAGTAATGGGATATCTATGGATCCCTCCAAAAAAAAGATGCAATATAGGGATGGGAGAGGACATCATCGGTATCATATATCTGTTGGTTCTTGGGGTTAGTAGAATATTATCTACGATTTTTGAGAAATTTATAATGATTTTCCAACCCACTTACCAGTCTTAATCGAAAGGTAGAAACGTTTTCTTATAGTGATTAATGTGAATAAATTTTTTATTTGTTAAAAAGGAGGCTTATCACTGTGCTCGTGCTCACTTTACCCACAAGTGGATAATTTTTTGTGGTATTTAGTAAAGCTTTTATAAATATCTAGGGATGCGTGTTGATGAAAAATGACAAATTCATTGCCTATGCTTCAAGGAAATTGAATGTTTATGAGAAAAATTATCCAAAAAATGATCTAGAGTTGGCTGCGGTGATGTTCGCTTTAAAATTTTGGTGGAATTATCTCCTTAGGGTGATGATTGAAATATATACAGACCACAAAAACCTCAATTATATATTTACATAGAAATAGTTGAACATGCGCCAATGAAGATGGTTAGAGATGATCAAAAACTATGGCTGCTCAATCCATTACCACCATAGGAAAGTGAACAAGGTGGTGTATGCTCTAAGTAGAAAGGACCCAAGGATTCTATCACTGATGAGAATTGAGAATGATCCAATATTCTTAGATTTAATGAAGATGGTCATGGAAATCATAAATAAGGGAACATCATCAATCCTTTCACAAATTATTTTTTAACCATCTCTTATATAAAAGATAAAGGATGCTCAAAAGGATGATGTGGTAATTTCGAAGAAATTTGAAGCCATCAGAAGAGGGAAATCCTTAAAGGTCAATGTTAATGAAGAAGGAACTCTGTGATTTGGGAAAAGACACTATGTTCTATCAATTTTAGAGATGAATATGTAACTTTTGGATGATGCACATAGTTCAGATTTATCTATTCACCCAGGAAATACAAAGATGTATCGAGATCTTCGAGAGAATTATTAGTGTGATAATATGAAGAAGGAGGTCGTTCAATTTACATCAAAGTGCTTGGTGTGGCAGTAAGTGAAGGATGAGAGAAAAATGTCCAAGGGGATGATGATACCATTAACCATAACAGCATGGAAATGGAAGAACATCACCATAGACATTGTCACTGGAATTCCAAAGACATCCCATGTAAACAATGAAATTGGGGTTATTGTGGTTCATCTTAAAAATTCTGCACACTTTATTGCAATTCGGTAGGATTTCTCATTGGATCATCTGACACAGATATATATATCAGGGAAGTGGTAGGGTTTCATGGAGTACCTCTATCTATTATATATGATCGAGATCCATAATTCACCTCTACGTTCTGGAGGAGTCTTTAACATTCTCATGATACTGAGCTGAACGTCAGTATTTCTTATCATCCTCAAACTGATGGCCAATATGAGTGGACTATCCAAACACATGAGGATATGTTGAGAAAATTATCAATGGGCATTAAAAAGGATGTGGTCAACATCTTCCTCTGGTTGAATTATTCTATAATAACAGTTTCCACTCGTGCATCCAAATGGCACAACAGGAAGCCCTATATGGGAAAAGTTTTAGAACACCGGAGTGTTGGGATGAAGTCGGCGAGCGCAAGATGCTATGACCAGAAATGGTCGATGAAATGGTGGATAATGAGGAAACCATTGAGCAGAATATCAATGAATCCCAGATTCAAAAGAAGAGTAATTTAGATAACTGTTGATGAGACCAGGAGTATAAAGTCAGTGACATGGAATTTCAACACATATCCCCATTAAAGAAGTTCATGATGTTTTGATGAAAGAGAAGTTAAGTCCTAGGTACATCATCCCCTTAGATATTCTTGATCATGTCAGGGTTCTGGCTTGTCGACTAGAAATTCCACCATCCATTTCCAAAGTACATGATGTATTTCATGTATCCCTCTTAAAGAAGTATATACCAGACTGTTCACATGTACACTCTTCAAAGGTAGTAAAACTATATGACGATCTTTCTTATGAGGAGAAACCAGCGAATATATTATATTGTAGAGAAAAAGTTCTATTAAATAAGACAATTACCCTCATAAAGGTGCTGTGGAAAAACCACATGTTTGATGAAGTGACGTGGGAATAGGAGGATACGACGAAGTCGAGTTACCCTCATATTTTTCAGTGTGGGAAATGGAAATTTCGAGGGTGGAATTTCTTTAGGGGTAAGATTGTAACGACTGAAACATTCATTAATGTAAATTACTCTTAATCAAATTAAATGTCTTATTTTGTTCATATAATATGTGAACTTCCTTGGTTGAATGTTTCTGGATCTTAAAATACTGTTATGAATTGTGATCATTGCTAATATAGTTGATGAACAGTGATACCATGATTAGTATAAATATAGAGTTTTAAAAAATACAATTTACTCAGACAAAGGAAGCGATGGCCTCATCCAGTAGACTCGACCCATATAAAGCCCATTTTATTGAGCTCAGAAAGAGGGTTGAATCATTGGGATTCACACTAGACCAAGCCCATGCTCAGCTTGAACACATTAAGCTTGAGCAGAACCGACTATGAGAGAAGTGGAAGTTAATAAAGATTACCACCCAAGGGATGTTATCCAATCCACCCAATAGTCTATCACCATTTCACAACTTACTCTTTGATCTTATGCGGGTGTTATAAGGGGTTATTTAAAAATACCCTAGCACTATGACTACATACATTATCTTTGTATAATGAATGTGGATTCCATTATTGTTTCATTATAAATAGTTTCTAAATCACAAATAGTATTTTTAGTTAATATTCAACTAAGATATCTTCTTTGATGAATTAATTGATTTCTGAATAAAATAATTTATTATTATTATTATTATCAAATTAAATATTATTAAATATAAATTATCGTATAATTTAATGAAATCAATTGTAATTTTTATTTAGGTTTGAAAGGTGTTTTTGTCAAAACCCATGAATTTTAAAAAACTATCGATTTCATTTTAAAAATAGAAAATTCACATATTTAGAAACTTATATAGGTAAAATGAATATTATTTTTGGAATCAGGTCATCAAAATTATCCAATGATGAATATTTTATAATTTTCTGAGAGGGACAATTTTTTGGGTTAAAAAATAAATACATTTTAAATATATTATATGTTCAATGGCATCATAATGACTCAATAGTGAGTTAATAAAATAATATAAATGATTTATTCAGACAATATATGTTTTACAATTAAAATAATGTGATTTATGGTTTGTTTTATTTATTTTACAAAACTTTAGTGGACCCACCAAGAGTATTAAAACATTTTCAAATTTTAAATGCATTTCCTAGAAATTGTGACTCACCTCCACATATGAAACCCTATTAGTTTAAAACGATTGGCCATTGGACTTATAAAATTCTGTTTTCCACTCCCCTTTGGAAAAAAATGGGTAAAAATCATGGGATGGATTTTGAGATTGATTAGTTTATTGTGTGGTGACCCAAACCTAATTAATAATGAATACCCTCTCCTTTCCTATATAAACCCACACAAGCTCCCACTTCCTCTTCACTCAATTCCTTTGTATTTCATCTAGCCTTAGCCCTCTTCTCTTTAGAAGCCTCCCAAGGTTCCCCAAGCTTTCAATAAGCCTCTCTCAAGCCTCTTCCAAGCCATTGGTATCACACTTCCAAGTAAGGGATTTCATCCTTTCTCATTCTTGTCCAATTTTCATTAAGTTGTTATGCCCTTTTTTCAAATAAAAATGTTGGGGTATTATTTCAAATCTCCCCCATATTTCCCTCTTTATGTTTAGATTATGGGGGACCACATTATCTCTCATTTATTCTTCCCATATACAACCGTTACCATGCCAAAATTCTGTGAGGGAATTATCTCTCCTCATTTACATCCATGTAAATATTTTGTATTATGCAACTAAATTAAATTTAGATTCTCAAGGAATGTATCTATATGACCCCATTGCTATCTATTTCATGTAAATATATTGAGACAACCCATTCTCTATCATCAATGATTTTTATGAGTTCTTATCTCATACTGTTATGCTTCCGAAATTGAACTACGATTTTCCAAGCAAATGTCATTGTATATTGAATACCGTGACAATTTCACAATCAAGGGTATTAAACTTTATAAAAATTTAATTGTTGATTATAAAGCATCATGTATTTATTCCACATCTGTTTATAATGTAATAAATGATGATTATTGATTGAATGTTGTATTATCCATGTGGCACACTTTTACATGAAATGAAATGTTTAAGATGGGTGAGCCCTGACTGTGCTCCAATGAATTGGGTAATGTATAATATCATGATAGGACATGTAGAATGGTTTTTGACTCAGGATAATTCATGTCCAATAAGGTTTTACTCATGTTACATGTGCAATGAGCCTTGGATCATGATAATTCCATGTAAAATATTGTGGCCACATTTCCATGTTATGAATATAAAGAGTTATCATGCCTTTATGTTCGTGTTTTTCTAGGGATCCATTGATAGACCTATTTTCTAAAATATATTTTATCCCTCTAGTTATTCGATGTTTATTCCCTTACTAATCTTTATAGATCACCCTTTCTTTATTCATGTCCTCAGGTTATCCAATGTAATGCTAAGTATGATTGATTGTTGTGATCATGTAAAGGATGTTTTCAATAAAGAAGTTGTATTTCATATTTTATGTTGTTATGTATTGATCCTAAGCATTAAAGACACTAGACCACTGGATCTTCTATGTTGTTACAAGTGAATGTTATGTAATATATCATGTTTTAGTATATAATAAATAATATGTTTGTTATATGTATGGGTAGATTTGGTGATATGATTTACATTTCACGAGGCTTATAAAATGGTAATCAGACTAAGTTGTCTTGTCAATACATCTCATAGTTGGGATGCTGCCTTTGGAATTGTGAATCTTTAAATACAATTAGTATCTTATAAAGCATATGAGGTTTGATCCTTTGTGGATATGACTAGTGTGTTTTGGGTTATTCCCCTCATTCATCATTTTCTTGATCTTAGATAATATATGGTACCTCTGGGTTCATACTATATCCCTTTGTATTGTGTTTGAGATGAATTTTTAATTCAAATTTTTTGTGTATTTTCTGTATGTTCTTCTTGATTAGTCCTCATGATCGTACTTATTGTGTCTATGCAGATAATATACAATTCAGATATGGCATTGATGGATGTGGATCTAGTGAAACTTATTTGGATATGATGTTTACTACAGCAATGTGGTCCCTCATGATTGTGGTTAATGTTAGTGTATTTTTAAGGGATCATGTAATATGTAGGTGAATTCCCCTTCTTACAGTCTATGTTATTCTACGATGTTTAATTATTTCATTTATATATTTATATGATGAATTCCATGTGGGGTTATATTTTGTGAACTATTTTACATTAGCTTTATTTATATAGTCCAATTATATATATATATATATATATTGTGTTTTTATGGTGGTTATGTTATATATCTTGTGTATTGAGTTTCATTTTTGTTAGATGTTGATATAGGCTAAGGAATTCCATTTATTTTATGACTTCTTGGTTCTAGTCTCCTTCCCCTGACCAATTAGGGGTGGGATTGAGGTAGAACATATAAAGTTATATTGACTTATTTTTTGCCTAAGTGTGTTAGGACATTTCTAAATTCCTTACCATTTTTATATTTAAGTAGTTAGTATAAACGTTTTTGGTAAAATGAAAATTTAAATGTTTAATATATCATGTTTCAGAAAATATGTTACACGTAAGGAATATCTTTTCTGCTAAAGTTATATGATATTTACTTTTTTATTATAATTTATAAAAAAATTCTAGTTAGGTAAAAATATGGATTTTTAAAATCACAGTAAATTGAGAATTTATAAAATGAAAATAAAAAATTGTTAAATTTGATTAGAAAGATGAATTTATTCGATAAAACTAAAATTTTAGTGATAGAACTATGAAAAAACCTTAGTCCATTATTATTGAGGGAGTAAAATAATATTTAAATTTAATTTATTATATATATTTTTGAAATCATAAGCATGTTATCCAAACTTATTGGGTGTTAAATACTTGTTTTTTTGTATACATCATGTTTCTAATTTTTTCATCCATGTTGTAATGATTGTTTATGGATAAAATTTAGTGAGTAATGGAAAAATTGGTATCTATGTGATATAAGGAATCATGGTTTAAAATCTAGTTTTACTTGTGGAAATTAATAATTCAATTATAGGGGAGTTTAATAGTGAACAATATCATTGTTATATTATTTATTATTTCAATATTTATTTAAACTATGGTTTCTAATTGTGATAAAACATATTTTACATCATTTTATGTTTTGGTCTTGAATTCCTATCTGAATGAAAAAGTTTAGTATGTCTTTTTATTTATTTGAAGCCATCAATGGTAGATCATTAGTTGAAACAATATTGAAACAATGTGCCAACTCTTTAAAAAATAAAGATATAGAACCTGATACCCTATATTGGATCACATGGATCCCAACAAAGATGGTAGATTGGGGTTAGTCCTTGGTGGACCATCGAGTACCTGATGGAGGAGTATCAGGTGCCTTGTTGAGTTATTTATAATTTTATGTGTTTAATTAACTAATTTTTGTTTATTTATTATTATATTTTTTACTGGTTATCTAAAAAAATTACACGGATTTTCATTTGTATAATTGTTACCGAATTGAGGTATTTATGTAAAATAATGTCAATTTTAAAAAATCAGGGTGTTTTGTTTATGAAATTCTAACATATAATTAATATAAAAAATAAAAATAAATAATTTGATAAATAATAGTTTAAAATATTTATTTTATAAATTTATTATAATTAACAATGTTTATTTGTGTCAATGTATAATTAAATGAAGAAAATACATTTCTGAGATAATTTTATCAAATATGGTATTATTAAATGATGTGGGCGTATATAAATATTTGTGATTATTATCACTATATGATGAAGTACATATATATGCTATGATTATTATTTCATGAAATATATATGTTATTATTGAACAATGGATAAATGATAATTGTTATGTTATTATTAATTTAACATAAAATCATACATGTATTGTAATTATAGTAAAACTTTTAAATAAATTATAATATCTTATTATTATTATTATTATTATTATATGATAAATATATGTGTCTATAAAATTTTTATTAATGAGTATGAAGTATTATATTTATTATTAATCAATAAGATGAAATATTATTATTATTATATATGATAGTAATATTAACATATTATGAAATAAGTATATGTATTGGAGATGTGGGTTATTATAATGGTTAATATTAATGATGAGTTATAATATATGGGTGTGTCATGTATTATATTATTATTAAGGTATAATAATTATATAAAAGTAATTATATAATATTAATTATTATTATCATATACAAAATTACAAGATTCTGAATGAGTAAATAAAATGACGAAAATACAAAAAACAGGTGAAACCCTTGGTGTGGTTTTAGACAACATAACATGACTACAATTGGATTTTTTGGGATCATATTGGTTCGATCATCAAGAATTTTGGTAGCTTCTACAGTAATGGGGATTATGTCACACTTGAGGTCGATGCTATTTTGGATGGATTGGAGTCTTGTCTAAACTAAAATATCAAAATTAATGATATTGAAATAGACTTAATGGTAATTCATAACTCTAAAGAATGTAAAATTAATAACCTCTAGTCCGTCATGTACCACATTCATATACAAAAAAATCCATCAATCAAATAATGTGAAGCGTATACACACGTGGTGTGAAGGAAACAAGGTTGGGGATTTTCTGACTACATGGGGTGATAAAAAACAATCATATAATTTTCACTAATATGGGATCCTTTCCACCCATGTGTGTTAATCTGGTTTCAGTAAAGACCCTTGGATTTCACTACATTAAGCTCCCCCCCCCAAACCCCCTTGGCCATGACCTCCCCTACATTGTCATGTCTTGAGTTTTTATGTTTTTTTTATTTCTCATATGATGATTCCTTTAACATAATTTATAAGATTAAAATTTCTATAATTGTATATACATCTTCACTTTTTTATGTTCAATTATATTAAGGATTAGAAAATGATTTCTCTAAATCCTAGAGAAATCAGGATAAGTCTTAGGAATTTATTATTTTCTATATAAAGAAATCCCTAGATTATTTATTCACTTCATAAGACATGGTTTCATTGGTGATTCATTGAATCAATAAATTTATCTATATATTATTATGAATTATGTTAAATTTATGATGTCTAAAAAATAAAAAATGGGGATTTTGATTTAATTAGTGTCTAAAGTATTTTTATGAGGTTTATATAGTCATTTAGAATTATTTTTAGATTAATGTAGTTTAATGTTTAATTATATAGTCAAAATTTGTATTTTATCTAGTTAATTAATTTTTTAGGAACACATTTTTGGATCATTAGGTTTGTGGGAGTTGATCATTGATTTAAACAAGTTGGTGGTCTCAACCCTCTATTTTTTTACTAGTTTGTGTCCAAAGTGTGTCTTCCGCTAAATTATATGATCTTTATAAATATGGATAATTTATTAAAAAAAATATGATATTATATTATTCATGTGTTTTTATTTAAAATTTATACTAATGGATTTTCTGGAAACTTTTATATGAATTAAATAATTTTTTTATAGTTTATCTCTTACTTAATATACCCACCAGTTGGTTTTCCTATGAATGATATTAATTATAAAGATTATTTACTCGCTGATGATTTATTAAAATGGAAGTATCACTCATCAATTTTTAAAATTTCACAGAGTATGTTAATTTATTTTACTCATCACATTCTACAAAATTGAAAATTTAGAAATTCAACTTTTATTTTATCAAGAAAACTTCATTAATATGTTCCAATCATTAAAATTATTAATGAAAATCCAACTGTAGTTATATGATATGAATATGAGAGAAATTTTATTCCTCTAAATGATATATCTATGGCTATGTCACTGTTTATATAACTAAACATTAATTTTTCAAACATGTGATGAAATTACATTAACAAGTGTAATGTATAATGTTGTATTTCAAACAAAAATATAATTTTATCATCTTTAACTATATTTGTTTGATAATTTTCTAAGAGTAAATAATTTTCTTAACAAAGAATTAGTTATATAAATATTATTTATTTTCAATTATCTAATTTATTAAAAATAATGTTGATACATAAACAAAAAAATTACTATAAAAATATTAGATGTATTTTAAAAGTATAAGGTGTTAAGTATAATATTATTTTTTATAATAAACTTATCAATTTTAAAAAATTATTGGAATTACATTTATAATGTTTATAATATGGAATGTTCTCTAAAAGTATACATTAATGAAAAGAATTAGTTATTCCCAAAATGATAAATTCTGGGAAATTTTTTGTAATTTCACTAATGTAACACCTTGAGGTTTTGTGAAATACTTATATTCTAAGAGTTTTTCTTATAACATTTGTTACATAAAAAACTGAGTTTAAACAAATAGTGATATACTATTTAAATAGTTATATGTTATTTTCATCACATAGCAATTGGATTGGTGGGGGAGAATACGAAACACACAATTATAAAAACCATATGTTTTAAATGTTTTTAAAATGAGTTCATTGGTAATCTATGGATTATATATAAAAAATATATATTTTAAAAGTTTGAGAAGTTTTTTAATATTATTTATGCGTGAAATTTATTTTTTATCAGAATAACTTAAATTATTCATTTTAAATTTATTATTTTACTAAAATGTGTATATGTATTCTATATTAAATAAATTTTTATAATATTCAGCTAATATATTTTCTATGCATGGGATAAGAATAAATCAATTTTTATCTTAAAAATGCATTTCCTAAAATGGTTTCTATTGCGTTTTGGACATTTGTTTTAAAATAAATTTATTTAACATATAGAAATTGTATTATGGAAAAGGGATTCCATATATGGAATAATAATTTCTCTATTTTTAAAATTGGTCCCTTTTAGGCATGATGAATAGTTCACATAGTAGAATTTCTCACCACGATGAAGTGTAAATCAATTTAATCTATGTTAAAACAAAGTGGTATGGTCATGTTTTTCATCTAAATGCCTTTTTGATGAAGTTAATTAACACCTTGTCACATTAGGATATATAATTAATTTTTAAAGAGATATTTTTTCATGAAAATGACCTATATAAAATTTAAAGATAATAAAGTTACAAAATTTCACTCACTTAGTTGTAAATATATCTTACGTGATCACATAAGGGAAAAAATATTATTATGATTGAATCTAAATTTAATTTTGAAAATTATGAATATATTTACAAGATGGAAATTTATTTATAAATATACATAACTATAACATTAAATGTATATGAATTGTTGAAACATTATTTCTTCAATTTATAAAAATTATAATAAAATATGTAAAAAATATTAATGATAATATAATTTGAGTGATTTATAGTGTTCAATGAATTTTTTATATAAATATAACAGAATTTTGATATTTCAAATGATTATATTATAATTCGATCTTTACATTGGTTTCATAAATGAAAAATTAAATGACTATATCCAAAATTGAAAATAATGATATTTTATGATAACAAATATTTTATTAAATACTATATAAATAATAAAAATACAAAATTATCACATGAAGATTTATAATGGTTTAACACCTCATCAATAGTACATTTATGATTCACATTTCTATTTATTGTAAAATTTATAACCCTTTTTCATTAAAATAATTATTTTTATGGTTATGGTCAAAAATAATTAGCAAAGGCATTAATAAAAATTATATGATTTAAAATGATACCAAAACCTATATAAATTTCATTAGCTAGTGTTTTTTTTACCATAGAAACTTTTTATTTTAATTCATGTCAATTTAGAAGAATTTTATTAGAGTAACTCTATTATATTTTAGTGATTTAGGAAATTCCAAGTGTTTCTTCTCCCTCTCATATAAAAGGACACCCATCCTTCATCTTATTTAATATAATTTTCATTATATAGATCCATAATCACTTAATAGAATCCCATATTAACATCCTTATACTAATTCTATATGTGATGATATTTCAAATATACCTACCTTAGTATCTGTAACATGAGATATAATGGATATATTTCAAATAACAAGATGATAGATAAATTTCAAATAATCTAAAACTCATTGAGATGGATTTAAATTACAATATTGTTGTTTATCATGGCTTTTTTAGTAAAATTATTGATGATGAAATATTATGATCTACCTGAATAGAAACTCATGAATTTTCTTCTCCTCTGGTAATTTTTTGAGACTGCTTGTTCTCCTTTCCTTTTCATCACTTTAATTTCTCAATTGACTACAAGAAAACTTTTAAGAAAAACCATCAATTTTAATCCCTTCCATCGAATTTTTTTTATTCAAAATCCATGTTTTTTAAGAATTTATTAATGATTTTTTAATTGTATCCTACTATTTTTAATGTAACATTTACCCATGATTGACTTTTTTTCAAATTGTTTAAAAGGAATCTTCATGTGGTTTTCCAAAATGAGGTATTATTTTATTTCTTCTATAATGGTGCAAAGTGATATTTTATTTTAAATTATATTACATGAAAAAAATTTCCCATCATCATAACCTCTGAATAATTCTAAGGTTCCATTACATGTTTATAAGTTTGCTTTTATTGAAATTTGTTTCCATGGTTTATTTAAAATTTTTATATTTTAAAGAGATGATTTCAAAGTGAAAAAAGACTTTCCGTCCTGAAATGTTCCAAGTGGTTTTAAAATCCATTTTTCATCTAAGATGTTATCCTTTAATGTTAATTAATCTTCAATGGGTATATGATCCAACGGTAATATATTTATTTTTTCTACAAAAGGATAATGTTTTTTATGAAAACTTGTTTATAAAATCATTTATATTTCCAAAGGTTAGGCTATAATGAATTGATGAAATGTCTATATAACCCATTTATTTTCATGATACATGATATGAAAAATGATTTATGATATTCGGGAACAAATTTTTCTAATTTTAGTTATGTGATGGGTATGGTAAGAATAATATATCTGTCCAATTCCATGGGTAAATATAGATATCTCATGAGATAATAACTACTGGAATGGGGAGTAAACCGAATTTATCAAGGGACTCTATCCACAATCATAGTCTTGGGAGTGAACCTAGACTATTATGATGATTTGGGGAGTGAATCCAATCTACTATGATAGTTTTATTAGTGAACCATGACTATTATGGAAATGATTGTGTATGATTATGTGTATTCATCAATTCAATGTCTTATGTCAATGTTATCCTCTCATGAGGTATGTTGTTTTATTCCTATAAGATTTAGGTAAAGTGAACTTTCGTGCTTTATTCCATGACTCAAGATTATTAACAATGATTTGAATTATATGATTTTAAGATGTAATTTTCATGTTCTCATATCCTTTTGATCGTGTTATTCTCAAGTGACCATTTGTATCTCTCATTTTTACACTTACCGAACATCTCAACATACCCTTTTCATATAATTTCATTCCTATTTTATGAAGAGATAAATTTATTTTGGTATTTATATGAAGGCTACGAGTTATGATGAACTATTTAGGATATTTTTTAGATCTCTTATAAACCATTGGTTTAGGTATCCACGTTTATAAAGACACTAGACCTATATAATTTTAACATGGATCATTATGTTACATAATGAATATTCATTTAATAAGATGTGATATTCATGTATGGAATTTATTTTTTGTTACAGTGTATATCAAATAAAAGTTTAGTTATCCTTTGGAAACTAGGATGCAAGCATTTTAGATTATTCTCTCATGTTATTTATAATTATAGGATAGACTCCTGTCATTTTTTTACTGATATTTAAATACTGAGGTTTAAAATATGGTGATTATATTTTGAAATCTAATAAATGATTTTTAATGACTATGTGGCTTCCTAGAATAAATATTTTTGACCTCATTGATTTTTGGGTTTAGTCAATGGATGCAACCCAAATGAATTATGTTAATCCTGAGTATTATAGAAAATGAATGATTTTCCTCCAGATAAATGAAATGTTATGGGAGATAGAATTCAAAATTCTATTTCTATACACACAAATCTTTCTCAAGAAATGAATCATGATAGAATTATAAATTATTAAAGGAGGGGAAAATGTTCTATTGGTTTTTTAATGTGACAGTTCACAAGATTTATTATTAGTTCTACTCATCTAGTAGTCATTTATCAATGGATCGGTTCCACAGAAATTTTTTTTCTCATTATCCAGTGTTTAGAACATGAAAAATCCATTTTCGTGGCCAATAATTTACATGATTGAGAGGATTGATGGTGGAATATTATAAAAAATACAAGGAAATAAAATTAAATTAACTCCATAGAGTTGGATGAGTTTGATAGATTATTTTTCAATAAATATTTTCCACATATTATGTGTCTTAAGATGGATAAGGATTCTTTGAGAATAATAAGTATGATTATGAATCTATTGGTACCTGAGTAAAATTTCACAAGACTTGTGAGGTAAGCTTCTGGTATTGTCATCCAACATAAAAGTAAGGTTTATTTATTCATCAGTGGATTAAAAGTAAGTCTTTGAATATTGTTATCCATAAGAGACATAAATACGGTTCAATAAATTGTTCAATTCACTACCATGGTAGAAATAGAGATTGTAGATACCTTTCCATCTAATACATTTGATATGAAAATAAATATGGAATACAAAGTAAGCTATAAATATCATATAGATAAGAAGATAAGAATTCTCATATGCTAAAAATATCTAAGGAAACTGCATGGAAATTGATTTGAGGCGACTAGTAAACTTTATAAGCATGTAATGGATGTTAATTAACAAATAAAATTAAAATGAGATGTGAAGATACTATTGAATGAATCGAAGCATAAAAAATCACCATATAATGTTCCTCCCACTTTATAGTTATTAAAATTCAAGGAGTATGCGATATATGATAACCAATTCCCAAATATGAAGTTTAATGATAATAATATATGTCATTACCCACTAAATTTGAGAGAAAAGGGAAATATAATGTGATCTTTATTAAAGATGTGGAGGAAGATAATTTTGTGGTGATAGGTATATTAACTTTCCACTCTATCATTGATAATATCTTATTTGATTCTAAATCTAAACTATATTTTATTTCTGAAAACTTTTATAAGGGTTTTATTGTAGAGACCCACACTTGAAGTACATGGACATTACATTACTTTTGAGGAATACTTAATATGTGACAAAAACAGACACCCGAGGACTATAATAGTTTAGTGTCTTTGTACACTCAGAACATAATCTTCTAATCGTGAGGAAAGATCTTCAACATCTACCAGAAAGATCTCCCCCTTTTGTTTTCTTACCTAAAACTTTTCTTTATATCCTGTGGAAGAGAAAACCTTTAAATGGTGAGCTCAAATGCTCAGTAAGGGTATTCATGGAGAAAAAAAAACAAACCATATACATTTGAATATACAAACATGACCATAATGTTTAAACATCCAAATTTTGAGCAATGTCATAAAATATGGAAGTACGTAAGGCATAGATCATAATGGAACATCAATCATGATAAAATAGAATATGGAATAAAACATGTAATTGTGGAAAACCATTAATCATATGATATGATTTCCATATTAGCCAAGGCATTGCTGTCAAGACCATCATAGTGGACAAAATACCTTACTAAATCGAGTTCACTCATCATTCCAGTCTTGTATCAATGAACCAGAATAACATGTTGTTCCGGCCATGTATATATCATGAGATATGAATCATTACCCAATTAATTGGAGGGAGATATATGTCCAACCCATCTCATAATGAAACCATTCTTATGTGTACCACAAAATCATAAATCATATATCATAGCATAACCCATGTAATAAAAAATGGGATTCTTTAACATCGTATCATCATAACATAATCCATATAAGATAAAAGGACTTCATAAAAATAATTCCATCATAACATAATCAAATCAATGTAAAAATAGGAATAAAAATAGAACCCTATATTATCTTATATGGAATATAATTTTGATAAAACAATTGAAATGAATTCTTGAGGAAAATATACTTTCTTCTTTAAAATCATTTTCTTTTTTACAAAATTCCATGAAATTTTAAAAGAAAAAGGTTTTTTTTGAAATTATCATGAAATATTGTAGAGTAATATTAATGAAAATAAGGCTTTATTAAACTGTAAAAGTCCATTTATAGCGTATAAGTTAAAAAAAACATTCTCCTTGTACTTTTGTCTGAAAAGTCAAAAAGTTACTCGTATGGTAATGAAAAGAATGATTACTTCCATAAAACAATGTAAAAGTCCAAGATGGGTAAAACTGAATTTAAAAATACATGGAATAATATTAAACACTTTATGAAAAACATTGTTATGGGCATGGATAAAAAATATAACCCCAGTATATACTTACGTATAAGCAATCTCAAATAAAAATGAGAATTTCAAAATTATCCCTTATGATAGGTCTGATATGCTTCGTACGTATCTGAACATCTTGTATAATGATTTAAATAATATCATTGACTTATTAATTAATCATATTAATTTTTATGATATTATATATGTTTCACATATGACTTTATATTACCCGTTCTTTGGTAAATTCCATGTTAAAGCGGCGTTTTGGGCAAAATCATTTCATTTATCGTACGTGTTTCGACTTGTTGTTCGTGATATTATTACTTATATCCTGATATAATTAATTTTAGAATATAAAACATGATTTTTAGATATTATATATTCATCATATAAATATATACGATAGATCGATAAACGAAATGAAATACACCATTCATGGAGATGGTAGGTCATACATATGCATGAATGTTGTTTTCATTTCCTTATTGAATTGAATGGAATTAAGTTAATGAAACATATATGTACTTAAATATAGTATAATTATTATGTAATTTTTTTAATGATTATTTATTATATATACTTTATAATCATACTTGAATGGTTAATCATGGAAAATGAATCTTATCGCGTTCGTGGAAATGGTAGTCTGTACGTACGCACGAGCGATGGTATCATTTTTTTGATATTAAAATCATATATAATTGGATGTTATATCATATATCAAAAAACATAATAATCATATAATTATTATTTATATTATTTATACTAATTGTTATACCCATCCAAATGATGAAATTAATGAATAACAAACTACACCAAGAAGTGGAGACGGTAAGCCGTACGTACGCATGTGTAGTGACTTTTTCATTCAAAGGATAGATAAAATAACTAATACAGTTATAACATTTTTATAATAACATCACATTATATAAAATATACTAGATTTATTATTTTATAATAGAAACAACAATGAAGGAGGATGTGGAAGAAGAAAATGAACTTGAAATCGGTGGTGAGATATTTACCTCTCCTTCAGGTTTTTCCTTTTGATTTGATCAAAAGGGCTTCATAGGATGGATTTATGACTAAAGTAAGGACTCTAGGATGAAGGTAGGATATTTTAGTGGGTATTTGGGCAAGGTTTGGCTGTGGAAAATGGCTTTGGAGGTGTGAAATAGAGAGAAGGGGATTGCCCTTTTATAAGAGGGTGAGGGGCACCTTAGGAAAAAAATAAAATATTATTTTATAATATATTCATATTCTATTTATAATTTCTACAAAGTGACTTATTTCGTGGATAGGTTAGTGATGTGTCGCATTCCTATCATCTAATATCGTTTAGAAAAGTTTAGGTTACCATTTTAACCTTATCATTTAGATTTAACTCTAAGTTAAATAATTTAACTTTTACCGTGTCTTCTTGTATTCTTACACTATATGGTCATTAAACATACTATAAACTGCCAATAGAACCTAAATTGGTTAATTAATGTCATATATATTATTATATAATCTTTTGGCCGATTCATAGATTTTTAGGAATATAATGTCAATTAATAATATAATATTTGTTTTAAAAACTCTTTTATGTCAATTTTGACACTATTTGGTACTTTGTTTTTTCTAAATTCATAACAGAATTATTACTTCAAATAAAATTCATCTAACCAACCAAAATATGTTATATTAACCTAGAAAAGTATTTTAATTCATAAAAATTCTCAATTTACATTTTTTGGGTATTTATAATATCAATTATGTTAATATTTTATTAATAAGGTAACAACTGCATCATCATTATGTCATAAACAAGATAAAATATTTTATGTCTAAAAAATATAAATAAAATACCATAATGTACTAAATTTTTTTATATTTATAATTAATATTTATAGTCAAATTTATCTTTTGTATAACAGTACATTAAAAATGTTTTATTTATTAAACATTGATTTTAACTATTTTAACTCTTCTTTAAATAAAATAGTAATAAATATCCAAATCTAATCCAAGTGGACCTAAAGGGTAATATTTTATTACTAAGGTTGTTTTTGGTTGAATTACACTTATCCAATAGAATTATGACATGTGTAAGGGTAACAATAATACCATTTTTACCCATAATTACCGTGTTTACTTTTAACTGTGGTAAATAAAAGTTAAAAGTAACTATTCAAAAAAATTATTTTAATCTCATTGAACCACATTTTACTTACTGATATCAACAGTGTCTCTTGGATTTTTGAAATTCAACTCATAGAAGCGGTAAAATTAATTTTTATGTAAATTTGCAAATTCTCTTAGGAGGTGGGTAAAAGATTGAAAAAAGTTCAATAAAATTTTTAAATATCTAAAAATTTTACAAAATGAATCGAATGAATTACACTGAACATATATAGGTATAATGTTAATTTAAATAAAATAAATATTTATTTAATAAAAATTTGGGTTTAAACTCTAACTTAGTTTTTTTCACTATTCATCAAAAATTGAAATTTTTTAGAAAAATACCAAAAATTCACCCTAAGCTAATTTAGAAATTCCAAATCCAAAAATGAAGTCCATTTTGAAAGGTAAAATTTATAAAATTTCAAAAAGTGGGTATTACTATTCATAACAGCTAGTTTATATAATATTTTAATAACATACCATTGTTTAGTGAAACTCGGTATTACGTATACTACAAGCTAATACGGTGTTGCGTATAGCGCAAGATAATCTTGGTGTAGCGTATAACACATGTCATCAAAGAAATTAAAAATAATACTTCTCATATAATATCAGGGTGTTACATTTAACCCCAATTAAAATGAATTTCCCCCCTGAAATTCGTCGAGGTTATAAACTATTTACTACTTGAAAGTTTCATTCATAGAAACCCACTTCATAAAAAGGAATACTAAAACATAATTTTAAAAACTAATGTATGAAATGTAACGGTTACCCAAATTATATCATCACTGGGTTTCCACATAGAAGAACAGAGGTGAAAATATGGATATGGAAGAGAAATCTAACAATCATGTTCTGATGGAGAGTTATAAGGAACATGGCTATGAAAAAGACAATGACCACAAAGCCATATATTTGTGATGATCTAATGTACCAACTATGAAAACATTTTTTTTTTCACGATCATTTCCCTAAAGTTGAAAAAATGGAATTAGAAGAAATACTTAAAAGATTTTGGTACAATATCACCATTGGTCATTCCTTGAACAATTTTCACTTCATCTCTTAAAGAAATGAAGTTGAATTTGTCATTTGTCATGTGTTTGTAGAGCATGCGATAGAATGATATGTCATTCAATCTATCTCAAACATAAGGTTATAAAAATTTATATACCTAAGTCCATCTATGGTGAGATTAATCGTATATGGTTCCAAAAATGGAATAATACTTCATCTATCATCCTGATTAATAAAATAAAAGTTGTTTCTACTAACCAGGGACTTCATAAAGGCCAGTGGTAGGAGATAACGGCCTGTTTCACTTCGGTTGTGGGTTTGATTCCTGTAACCTTGTGTGACGTGACAAGTTGTCGCCCGTCCTATAGGTTGTCCGTTTTCTAAAACTACACTATTATAACATTAAAGAAATAATATCTAAAAAAATGTTCTAGCTGTAAACAATACAATATGATGTCAGACATAATCAATTCCAATCTTTAGACTTATCCAAAATACATCTGTCAAATCTCATAGTATAAATAAATGATTACTGGATAGGTCACTTAACAAGAACGTGAATACCATAATTTATCTGTCATATATCATAATATATATCTTGTGGATCGCATTCTAAACTTGTGAATACCTTATTCATGTATTCTCTTGAAACATAAATTACCATAGAACCTTAGTGAAAACATCAATTCTATCAAAAGTTAACTCTTACCACATACCAAAAACCAAAAAATTCTTTATACTCAAACCATGATATCACATTGTCCTTATATCAGTCATGAGCTTAATAATACTATCAAACATCTCAATATCTCCTTATCCCTTAATTATATGCATATCATCTACTTTGAAAAAATATCTGAATAACCTTTCATGGTTATCAGTACTATTCGACATATACTTTCAAACAATTTAGGAAAAAATGGTGTAACAATCCTTAAATGTGTATTTATTCCATGGTATCATTACCTATAAAACATAACTCTTGATAAACATAAATCATTCCACTACCTTTTTAAAACATTTACTGAGCTTCAAAAATTCTTTCATCTGACATATCATTTGTAGTCTCTTCATCGTCATCAATATAAAATACTACCCATTCAACCATGATGATTCTCATCATGAGACTTTCCCTTAGGGAATTGTTTTGTATAATGCCCGTACATTCCACATTGAAAACATTTAACCATTGTTTATGTCTTAGAAATACCATTATCCTTGTCCATGGTGTTAAATAATCCTTTTCCTTTGCAATTAATGGCTTTGTGTCCTTCTTTTCTACACCCAAAGCATCTTCCAGTTCCTTTGAAACATTCTCCCTAATACCTCTTCCCACATGATTTACATGAGGGTAATTGAACATTCTTTCCTCTATGATCGTCATGAAACTCCATCTTTCTCTTATTAGCTGAGTCGAGATACTTACCAAAGTGGAGATTATTTATCATATTATGAGATTTTTGATTAGGCATAATAATTATGTTTGGACTTCCAAATCCCATTTCATTTGGTTTCTCATGAATAATATCATTCCATTATCAATCATATCCTCCATTATTGTTAATCTTCCTCTTTCCAGCCATTTTCTAAAACCCAAAAATAATAGTGTGAGAGGAAAAAATCATGCTAGGAAAACAACATAATAAAGGGGGATTACCTTCAATATATAACAACTTAGGTTTAATTCTAAGATCGTTTCCATATTTCTAGGACAACAACCAATACGTATACTTAACCGTAGATACATCCCTAGACATACCTTAGAAATATTTCTAGGGATTTCACTAATGTCTTCGCGTCCATATTTTTAAAGGTTTACTAAACCTTAACATTGATACCAAATGTTTAGACCCACACTTGACGTACAAGGAAATTACATTACTTTTGTAGAATACTTAATACATGACAAAATCAGACACCCAAGTACCATAATAGTTAAGTGTCTTTGGAAACTTGGAACATAATCTTCTAATCATGTTGAAAGATCTTCAACATCTCCCATAAAGATCTCACACTTTTATTTTCTTACCTAAAACCTTTCTTTATATCATGGGGAAAAGAAAAAATATATAGGGTGAGCTCAAATAATCAGTAAGGGTAATAATGGGGAAAATAAAACAAACCATATATATTTGAATTTGAAAACATGAACGTAATGTTTAAACATCAAAATTTTGAGTAACAACATAAAACATGGCAGTGCGTAAGGCATAGATAATAATGGAACATCAGTAATGCTAAAATAGCATGGGGAATAAAATATATAATTGTGGAAAACCATTAAGACAATTATATGATTTACATAGTATCCAAGGCATTGCTGATAAGACCATCATAGTGGACAAAGTCCCTTACTGAATCGATTTCACTCCTCATTCCAGTCATGTATCACTGAACCAGATTAACTTGTCAATCCGGCCATGTCTATATCATGAGATATAAATCGTTACCCAATGCATTGGAGGGAGATATAGGTCCCACCCATAGCATAATGAAACCATTCTTATGTGTGCCACAAAATCATAAATCATACATCATACTATAACCCATGTAATAAAAAATGAGATTCTTAAACATCATGCCATCATAACATAATCCATATAAGATAGAAGGACTTACTAAAATTAATTCCATAATAACATTATCAAATCAATATAAAAATATGGATAGAAACAGAACCCTATATTATCTTAGATGGAAAATAATTTTGATAAAACACTTGAAATGATTTCTTGAGGAAAATATACTTTATTCTTAAAAATATTTTTCTTTTTTACAAAATTCCTTTCAATTTTGAAATAAATGTATTTTTGTTGAAAATAATAATGAAATCTTGTAGAGTAATATTGATTAAAATAAGGCATTATTAAACTGTAGAAATCCGTTCATGCCGTATAAGTTAAAAAAAATCTCCTTGTACTTTTGCTGGAAAAGTAAAAAAGTTCCTCTTTTGGCAAACAAGAGAAATATTCCTTCCAAAAAACAATGTAAAAGTCAAACAGGGGTAAACATGACTTTAAACATAATTGGAATAATATTAAACACTTTATTAATAACATATTTATGAACATGGATGAAAAATAAAACCCCAGTAAATACATACGTATAACCAATCTCTGATAAAAATGAGATTTTCAAAATTATCACTTACCTTAGGTCTAATAGGCTTCGTATGTATCTGAACCACCTGTATAATTATTTAAATAATTTAATTGACTTATTAAGGAATCATATTCATTGTTATGATATCATATATGGTTCACATATGACTTTATATTACCCGTTCTTTTGTAAATTCTATGTTAAAGCAGCGTTTTGGGTAAATGTGTTTCATTAATCATACGTGTTTCGACTTGTTATTCTTGATATTATTACTTATATCCGGATTTACATATTTCAAGAATGTAAAACATAATTTATATATAATATATTTTCTGCATATAAATATATATGATAGATCGATAAACAGAATGAAATACACCGTTCATGGAGACGGTGCGTTGTACGTACGCATGAACAATGTTTTCATTTCCTTATTGAATTGAATGGAATTAAGTAATTGAAACATATATGTACATAAATACCATTTCATTATTATGTAATATATTTCATGATTATTTATTATATATACTTTATAATCATACTTGAATGGTTAATCATGGAAAATGAATCTCATTGCGTTCGTGGAGATGGTAGTCCGTACGTACGCTCGAGCGATTATATCATTCTTTTGATATTATAATCTTATATAATTGGATGGAATATCATATATACCGAATAATAAATATGTTATATTTATTATTTATATCATTTATACTCATTACTATACCCATCAAAATGATGAAATGTTGGAATAACAAGCTACACCATGACGTGAAGATGGTAAGCTCTACGTACGCACGTGTGGTGACTTTTTCATTCATAGGATGGATAAAATAAATAATATGGTTGTACCATTTTTATAATAACATCACATTATATATAAGAAACTGGAATTATTATTTTATATTGTAATCAACAATGAAGGAGAAAGTGGAAGAAGAAAGGAACTTGAAATATGTGGTGAGATATTTACCTCTTCCTCAGGTTCTTCCTTTTGATTTGATCAAAAAGTCTCTTTAGGTTGGCTTTCTGACTACAGGAAGGCCTCTAAGAAAAAGGTAGGGGAGTTTAAAGGGTATTTGGGTAGGGTTTTTCCATGTCAGATGGCTTTGGAGTAGTGAATTAGAGGGAAGGGGGAATGCCCTTTTATAAGAGGGGTGAGGGGAACCTTAGGAAAAACATAATATATTATTTTATAATAAATTCATATTCGTGTTATAATGGCTCCAATGTGACTTATTTAGAGTCTAGGGTTGGTATGGGTCGCAATACTTTCAACCAATAGGTTTTATACATGTTTAGGTTACCATTTTAACCTTACCATTTAGATTTAACTCTTAGTTAAATATTTTAAATTTTTCTGTGTCTTCCTGTATTCTTACACAATATGGTTAATAAACTAAAAATTAACATCCAATCGAACAGCAATTGGTTCATTAATGTCATATATATTATTATTTAAGACTTTTGGCTGAACCTTAGTTTTTTAGGAATAGAATATCAATTAATAATATAATATTTGTTTTAAAAACTCTTTTATTTTAATTTTGACACTATTTGGTATTTTGTTTTTTCTAAATTAATAACATCATTATTACATCGAAAACAATTCATCTAACTATCCCTAATATGTTATATTATCCTATAAAATTATTGTAATTCATAAAAAGTCTCAAATTTCATTTATTTGGGTATTTATAATATCAATTATGTTAATATTTTATTAATAAGGTAATTACTGCATCATCATTGTGTCATAAATAAATTAAATTATTTAATATCTAAAAATATTAATAAAATTCCATTATGTAGGAAGTCCTTTTATATTTCTTATTAATATTTATAGTCGAATTTACCTTTTGTATAACCCTATATTAAAAATGTTTTAGTAATTAAACTTTTATTTTAACTATTTTAACTCTTCTTTAAATTAAATAATAATAAATGTCCTAATATAATCCAAGTGGAATTAGAGGGTAATATTTTATTCCTAAGGTTTTTTTGGTATAATTACACTTATCCAATAGAATTTGGACATGTGTTTGGGTAATAATAATAACATTTTTACCATTAATTATCGTATTTAGTTTTAACCGTGGTAAATAAAAGTTAAAAGTTACTATTCACAAAAACATTATTTTAATATCAATGAACCACATTTTACATACCGATACCAACCGTGTATCTCAAATTTTTGAAATTCATCTCACAGAAGTAGTAATATTATGTTTTATGTAAATTTTCAAATTCTCCTAGGAGGTGGGTAAAAGACGGTAAAAAGTTAAATAAAATTTTTATATATCTAAAATTATTATAAAATGACTCCAATGAATTACATTGAAAATATATAGGTATTATAGATCTATTTTTACCTAACAGATATTTAAAAAAAGTAAATAATTATTTATATGAAAATTTGGTTTTAAACTATAACTCAGTGTTTTTCACTATTCATCCAAAATTAAATGTTTTCAGAAAAATACCAAAAATTCACCCTAAGCTAATTTCGATTTTATGAATCCAAAAATGAAGTCCATTTTTAAAGATAAAATTTATAAAATTTCAAAAATTCGGTATTAAATTTCTAAACGACTTTTTTATATAATATTTTAAAAATATATCGTTGTTTTGAGAAACTCGGTATTGCATACAACGCAAGCTACCGAGGAAGGATGATCTTGAATGTAACACAAGACAATAATAGTGTGGAATATACTACACGCTAATATGGTATTTTGTATAGTTCATGATAATATTGGTGTAGCGTACAACACAAGACATCAAAGAAAATAAAAAAAATATTTCTCATAAAATCCCGAGGTGTTTCATTTATAGTACCACATCCTGATTAAATGTTCAATTAAAAGTGAAAACCCTTAACGGTATAATGATTTCATCACAAGCCATTGATTCTTATCCAATTTATGTTTAAAGGAATGTGCTTCCTGTAAATCTTATTATTCTCCCTCTAGTAAAAATTTATATTGTTTTGGGCTTGGGTTTTATTTATTTACATAATATTCACATTACTTATCAGGGAAGTTAATTCACATATGATATTCCAAACCATGTTATGATTATCTATTGGTGTGAAGATAAATAAAAACTTCTTATAGGTATCACATCTATTATATGGTTCTTGATTACTACTAAAAATGGATTTTTATCTCAATTGGTTTGGGAAAAAATCCACATGTTATATATTACTATTGTATTGTTGTTTTTATGTATTTCTATAATTATTATCTATTCCTCCACAAAATTATGAATTTTAGTAATTAGTAAAACTTATACCTAGTTTAAAACCTATTTCAAATACTCTATATAGAAAATACCTATATAAGTTATAGGAATTTAAAAAATTAGTTCAATAGAATCTTGAGAGGGTATTCATCTGTCTTTGTGTCTAACCTTGGGGTTCACCTATTCTTTTTGGTAAGAATAATTATTGATCGATGTTATAATGTATTGATTATTTTGAATTTAACAAGATCATAATCAAGAACAAGTTTCATCTACCATTTAATGATTAATTATTTAATAAACTCTAAAGAGCACAATACTTTTCTAAGATTAACCATAGATTCTGATATTATCAATTGAGGGTCAATATGAAGGATATAGTCAACATAACACTTGTTAAAAGGGTAGGACACTCTTAAATTATATTGATTTCATTTTGTCTTAATAATTCTGTTGTTATCTTTATGGATTTAATGAATTCATTCTCTAGATATTACCATGATCATTTTTTAGTTGTATATGGAGATGAAATTCTTACATATTCAGAGAGAAATTTCCACAATTATAATTTAGTAATTTTAATAAATACCCTGAGGAAGAATAATATTTATGAAACATTTAACAATTGTGAAATTTTTATTTGGAATATTTCATTCTTGGGTTATAAAATCTCATGTGAGTGTACATCAGTAGATCCTTCAAACATATAAGTTATAGAACATTTGACAAGACTAACCATTGTGAATAATATCCATAGTTTTCTTTATTTGGGTCGATATTATTTTTTCTTTGTGAATAATGTATCATGATTTTATAATCATCTTCCCATGTTATCTCTGAAGTTATATAAGTTTCGTTTGATATATGAGTGTGAAGAAAACTTCATGAAACAAATGAGAAGGTTAGTATGTTCAATTATTCTTACATTACCTTGTAGTGGAAAATGGTTTGTAATAAACTATGATTCATTGAAAAGGAAATGATATGTGTTGTCTTTTATATTAAAATAATGATAGATTATGCTTCACGGTAATTTAAGTTTCATGATAATAATTATCAAACCCATGGTTTGGAGTTACCTAATGTAATTTTTTCATTAATAATATAGAGGTAACATATGTATACCGATTTTTGTGATATATATACTATTCCTAAAAAATGAAATTATATTTTCATATAGGAATAGTTAAGTATGTGTTAGAGGAGACATCAAGATTTTATTATAGACAATAACTGCTCAATAAATTACCACAATTAGAATGAGAACAAGGTGGAAAAAGAACAATGTCGAAAGGATCAGGCTTCCTAATCTATGGTCAGGATCAGACAATAGCCAATATTTCTATATTTTTAATGGATTTATCTTGAAATATAAATGTATTTGGAGAATTATTGTCTACCACAAATAAGTTATCTAGAATATATCCAAGTGAAGATAAATGAGGGGAAATAGAGAGATGTAGGGAAATAAAAGAAGGTTTAAACATTTTTGTGTTATAATGATAATGTTCAGGAACCACGTATGTGTTATGTGCATATAATATTTAAAGAAATATTCATTTGAAGGAGGATCATAGTTATAAATTCTCTATTTTTCATGGATGTATGAAGAAGTATAGATATTTAAAAGAGTATTTATAATGAAACAATATGAAAATAGATATTTTTTAATATGTATCTTTGTGATTAGTATTTAATAAATATTAGTCTGAGAGGAAACATTTTATGGGGATGTTACAAACATTATCCATACAAGAATGGAAATAGTAAAATTTCACCATTTAATTTGCTTTCAGTCACCCCAAAATCACTAAATGATATAATTGTATTTTTGTTATTTTCAATAACTGTACAAATTCAACAGACATAAATTATATTAGAGAATATTTAAATACATATATATATTCCATGATATACATTAAGAAATTATTTAGGCAACATGGAGTATGGTATTTTATTGTATCTTATTGGGATCTGGGGTTTACTACTAATTTCTAAAGAAGTCTTCAGTATGATCTAGATAAATAGTTTAGTTTTAGTATATCATATCACCCTTAAAAAGATAATCAATTTATTGAACCCTTCAAACCATAGAGGGTATTTTTCAATATCGTTCCATGGATTTAAATTGTGGTTTGGATCAAAACATTCCTCTATTCAACTTTTCTTAGAACAATATCTTTAACTCAAGCATTCATATGGATCTATATGAATCCCTCACTGGAATGAAGTGTGCAATTCAAAAATTCAATGATAATGTATGATAAAAAATATATTGGGTACTCAAAATTATTCAAAAAATCTATATAATTTTAGATTAATTAAATAAAAAAGAAAATTACTTATATTTTATAGAAAACTTATGTTCACAATCATCACCAAGATCTAGAATTTGATGTTAGGGAAATGTTTTTATACAAATATAACCATAGAAAATATTATGAAATTCATAAATAATGGAAATATAATAACTAAGTGTAATATCCTTTTGTGATTCTTAATTGAGTAGGGGTTATCTATTGTATCATTCACCAAATGTCTCTCAATTTCAAGATGTATTCCACGTGTCTCTATAGAGTTAGTAAATTCATGATTTTTCATTTTTATTGAAATCAAATATTATACCATTAAATAATGATCATTTCTATTAGGAACATAAATTATAATTATCATATCAAAAAGATAATTTTCTATGAAAGAAGACTACTCACCTCGTAAAAATTCTGTGGAGAAGTCAAAAAATTGAAGAAGAAACATAAGAATATGAATATGTGGAAAAACTGAGATATCCTCATTTATTTTTACCAAGTTGAAGTAATTTGGAGGGGGAAATTTATTTAATGGGTGTTTATAATGTGATACCTTGATCTTTTATGAAATATTTCACTTCAAATAAAATTGTGTCGATATTTTTCATTACATGCAACACCGAGTTTAAATAAAGAGTGAAAAACTGTTAAAATATTTTTATGTGCTAGTTATCTTTTAATTGTTGGATTATAGGGAATGAATAAGACTAACTAAATTAAGAAATACTTATGGTTAACTTATTTATAAAATTATTCATTTTTATCAATTTATTATAAGTATAAATTAAATAATTGAAAATAAAAAGATATGTTTTTCTAGAAAATAGTTTTTTTTGCACACAATGTATTTTTAATAGTAGGAAATTAAATTATTCATAGTTTGAAAAATATTTTAATGAAAATTATATATTATATATTATATAAAATGGTTTAACATTCATCAAATGTTTTTTCTATTAATTCTATAAGAATATATCCATTTTTATTGTTAATTTTTTTTCATAAAAAACCATTTGTACTAAGATTTTTGAAATTATTTTAAAATGATTTAAATCCAATTATAGAAATTTAACTGTGAAAAATGTATTCTATATTTGGAATTAGATGGTGATTTTTTTAAATATTTCCATTTTATTTTTTAGGCATCATAAAAAATAACTATGGTAAATTTATCTCTAAGTTAAAGGGTAAATAGGTTAATATAGGTTAAAAATAAATTATATGGCCACTCTTTCATAAAAATTCCTTTTTGAAGAATTTAATTTGAACCTCATCCACTTAGGCAGGAAATTAAATAATTTAGGAAACAATATTCTTAAGATTCTATCCTTTTCTAGAGATGTGACGGGCTTCTTCACATGTAAGCTTTTGCATAGTTTTCAGAAATACTATTTTGGATTATACCTTTGGGAGAGTTTGGTTGAGATTGGGAATTTTTGAAGGAGGTTGGAAAGATAATTATTGGTGCATGGACGTATCAAACTGTTCACCCCCACCCATTATAGGTTCATGCTTAATGTGCACGATTTGGAAAATAGTTCATCCCTACCATGAATACCATGGGTGGGATTTTAATTAACCCAGAATTTAGATTTAATTTTCCTCACCCCCCCCCCCCCATTTTAACACTAAATTGACCATAACTCAGACAAATTCATTCTCTCTCATTTTTGGAGGTTTCTGAAAGGATTCCAAGCCATACCAACATCTTCTATTTACACTTCAATGTCTGAATTAAATATTTTAGCACATCCTGATAAGAATATCTTATCATGTGTGATTTCCTTCCTCTCCATCATATCTCACTCATCTTTTAGGGTAAAATATTATCTATATTATTATATCTAGATCTATAATTTATGCATCTAGATCTATGATTATGGGATATTGATTGTTCGATCTTGAATTAGGGTTTATGTTCTATATCTCTTTCTACACCGTTGTTCCACACAAGTTAAGGATTCTATTGGATGATCGCTCATTAATGATTTGAGGTTGGTGGTAAATTATTCAATACCAAAAGTATATATTTCAATTATGTGTACGTAATTTTATAATTAATATTGGTTGAATAGAAATTCATTTTACTAAATTGAATTAATCTTTCTGGTAAACTAATTAACTAAGTAAGTGTAAAGTTTGGGGATACAGAATTGATTTAAAAATAATTATTAAATTGATGAATAAATTAAGAGATTACTGGAGTTGAGGATTTTGATAAATTAAATATTATATTATTTATTGGATTGATGTTCTTAATTAATTGGTGAATTATTTAAGGGGATTGAATTGATAAACTAATTTTTGAATTTGTAATGAAATTTATATGGTTAATTTATTATTGAATTAATTAATTGAATGATGTCAATAAGAAATTATTGACTATGATTAATTAATAGGTGAATTAATTGATGTTATTTTTTAAATTTGTGATATTTTTACTTGATATGACTAATTATAACAATGGAATTCATATGGGACTTGAAATGATGAATGGTAATAATTGAATTCATATATGTCATAAATTAATTAATAGTAACAATGTCATTCATATCTCTGTTGACGGGTTGAATTGAAATAACGGAATTCATGTTTCAATTGAATTAATGAATGGTAACAATGGAATTCATATGGGACAGGGAATGATGAATAGTAACAATGGAATTCATCTATGACTCGAAATGATGAAGGGTAAAAATGGAATTCAAGTGTGAATTGAAATGATGAATGGTAAAAATAGCATTCAAATGTTAATTGAGATTAAGAATTGTAATAATGGATTTCAGATATATGATATCCTTTGGGGATAGTTTATACTCCACCATAGGCATAGTAGGTATTGAGAGTTTGAGTTTCCATGGGAACCCGGGTGTTTATTTGGTTAAATAAAAAATATTTCATAATGTGACAACTATTTATGTATGTATTCTATTACATTCATTTTACAAATATATACACTATTTGGGAAGGATATTTTATAGATGTGGTTAGTTCTGGCCTAATGATTTTTTCTCATCCCTACTCAGATTTCCTCAAGGTTGCCCAAATAGATTTCATGGTTGCATAATATGTTAAGGGAAAAGGCCCTATATTAGATGAATGAGTTTGGATAGAAAATGGATTGGAGAACCATGCATATTTTGTTTCCTTTAAGAAGCTTTAATTGTCTTTTTTTATTTATTTTTGGGTTTTTCATATCGACACTTGACAGTTATTGGCATTTTATATCTTCTATTCAGTTATGGTTACTATATTTCCTACTTTGGTCATGATGTGTTAATGTTATTTTTGTAGTTATGTTTATATAATTTGGTTGTTATTGATTATTTTTTTTGGGTTTCTTACTCTTAAAAATAGGTTATAGTCTCCCCATGATTGATATTAGACCCTCACTATTAGTCAAAAGCCTCTGTCGTATAGGGTTGGGGAACCTAAGTTCACATAGTTGACCGAGTCGGACCAGTGGTGTGTGGTACTAGGGTCGAGATGTTACAAAGTGGTATCAGAGCCTATTTTCCATTAATATTAATTTTTTTATTACAATTTTTAAAATTTTTACAGGATATGAGGAAGAGTCGGGCCATGATTATGAGCTCATTCATGGGAGTAGCTAACCAATGTATATTATAGAACCCAATAACCCAATGTTGTATTGTTGATATTAATATTTCCTATTATATTTGAATATTATTTCACCTTGGTTAAAGTACTTGTTTTGTGATGTAGTTATTATTTTAGAGATGTATTATGATTTAACTCATGTCCAAGGAAGGATAGATAGTTTCATATTCATACATCTATCTAGGATCTTAGTTTTATTTCGTGGCATGCATCACTTTAATAATTTACATGAAATAGGATTTAGGTAATATGTTGAACATCAATTTTTTTTAGTGATAAGTGAATTGAATTGTAAACGGTGACTAATTTATAATTTATAAAGATTGTAAAATGATTCTAGTTGAGATTAATTGGTCGTCTAATGAAAAACCTGAATAATGATAATGTGTTTACACATAGTCGAGATATGCTTGACTAGGAACGGAGGCACAGCGATGGTGAACGCAGCGAGGGCGATGCTCCACTAACCATACGGCGATGGTGGCAGTCGCGCCCCCTTCCCCCGTTAGGGGGGGGAGGGGTCTTCGACTTCAACTAATGATTCAGGGGATGTGAAACAGAGAATTAGGGATTGCTTTAGATCCTCATCGGATGTGGGTTTCTTCCTCCCCAAAATCGAAGTTTTGCCGAATGTTCCTAGTTGCCTTTCAGGTTAACCTATTGTTCCGGTTTCGGTGAAGGAATTCTATTAGGCTTCAGCGTTACTTTCCTTGGCTTTGATTGTGAGGTTTACGAAGCAGCGATCTCTTGTGGAGCATTTCTACAAAGCGGTCAATACAGATTGAGGTTTGAAACACCCAGCGCTGGTAAGTATAATGGGTCCTCGTCAATTCCTTATATTATTTGCTGATTAAGAGGACTTGGGTAGAGCTCAGTCGAGGAAGAGGAAACCCTTTTGTGGCCTCTCGTTTCACTTACTTTGCTGGTCCTTTGAGGTGCATATGAATCGTGACTCTCCTTACATGGTAATTTGGATTCAATTTCCTGGACTGCTTTTGCCATTTCAGAATATTGGGTTACTGAGATCAATCAGCAACTCGATAGGGCACATTGTATGCAGTGATCAAAGAACATCTTTTTTGTCTCATCCCTTTTTGGTTAGAATTTGTGTGGAAATGGATCTCTCAAGATTGTTGCCGGAGCTTGTCTGGATTGTAGTTGAAGAAGAGTACAGGTATGCACAGTCGATAGTCTATGAATCATGGACCCCATTCTGTTCATTTTTTTACAGGCAGGGGCATGATGGACACAGTTGTTGAAGGAGGTCTAGGGGTGTCCGATGCTCTGAGGTTCCAGCTATGCCAACGGATGTTCCCTTGAGAGAGGTTGTGGTCACCTTTAGTGCTGAACAAGGTAGTGATCAAACATCACCTGAAGGCCTGTATCATGATTTTCATGCTATTTCAAAATAAGTTGGGGGCATTGATTCGCTGGTTCAGGGGGGGCCTTCAGGTAAGGTGGAGGATCCTTTTCCCACTAATAATCTGGAAGATAAGAGACAGAATTCTGTCAATCTGTGTACAGACTTAGGAGTACAGGTGGAATCGAATGAGGTTAAGAGGAAGGAGATCATGTCTGGAGCTGTGGTGGCTACCCCTCCAGAGGTCTCTAAAATGGCCAACTGGGAGAATGTTAACTCCAATGGCCTGAGCCTTGATGTAATTAGTCATGGCAGGGACATTTATGAGGCCAGTAATCTCTAGTATATGGGTAGGGGGCTTGAGCACCAGCAGGACTATGGTGAGCCTGAGATTCTAGTCCATAACACTTCAACCAGTCTGAGTAAGGTCAGGGTGGATGATTCTATACCATGTTCCCCAAACCGATTGGATGTACAAGAAAGTTCAGTTGTTGGAGTGGCCCATGTGAGGGAAGATGAAGAAACCCCTTTCCATAAACATAATTAAGGTGATATACCAAATAGTGGTTATTCCTATGGAATTATTGTTGGACTGCTGGGTGGTGGTGAGGCTGATCCGGAGGGAGTCAACATGGTTTCTTTGGATAAGGTGACATAGGAGGTTCCAACTCAAAAGAACAGTGTGAGTTGTAAAAAGAGGAAGGGGAAAACAGAATACTCCTTGCTCCCCCCCCCCCTTTGGAGACCCTCTCTGGGAAGAAAATACTGGTGCCACTGCTCAACGCGGTGAAAGTGGATCCTCAGGCTTTAAACAAGGGGAAGGTCAATGAAATGGGAAGTTCTACTGGGAAGGTAAGGACTTGAAGGGATCCTATACTTTGTTTCGAGGAGGATATGGTTGAGGAATTTCTATATGTTGATATTCCACAGGAAGAAGCTGATATGATTGGAAGAGATGTAAGAGTGGAGGTCGACCACGAACAGGAAAAGTGGATTGACAAGGAAGATTTGATCTTAATGAGAGGATTCAACGACAAGAAAATCATCAAAGAATAATATATCCGAACTTGGGATAAAATGGAGAACCGTTTAGAAGACGTTATTGGAGATGATCCTAAGGCTAAGGTATGGCCAATGAATTGGAATCTCTACCGGGAAGAAAGCAATAATAGGATAAGGTTGTGTTTTGGTAACATTTCCTTTTCCGACGAGGCTTCTCCCCCAGTCTGATTTGGGAAGTGCAGTCTGGACTTCTTCTTCGGGCTAGAGCACTCTTCCATTTCCATTGCAGGTCACTTGAGATATGGCTGATTTGGAGGGATGGAAACATCGGGAGGGACCATGCTTGTGTGGGATCGCCAAGTGTCTAGATTAGGAATGGTGGTTGTTGTTGTTGCGTGTATGTGGTAGTTCCTGTTCTTTCCGGTTTTTGTTTGGGTTTGTTTGGATATCTTGTTGGACCTGTTGGTTTCTTAGTTTTTCCACAAAAGTGTTTCCTTAATAAAAATAATAATTGTCAGTCGAGAATATGATTACACATTGTTAACCATTACTTAGATGTAGGATAGTTATGGGTATGCATAGCACCTTGTTTTAAATTGTGTCGTGGGGTTTGGGGAAAAGGCATGTTGTGCCATTTGGTGATTTCATCCTATGTAAAAATGATAAAGTGATGTCTTGTGTCTTGATATGTGTGTTTGGAATTTTAGATATACAACTTCATGAAGATGCTTGTTCAGAAGATCATAGGATGATATAGATGAAGATGGTCTACATGTAGTGGATCCTAAGGAATTGATAGTGCTGTTGAGGAAGTATGAGAGTAGTTCCAAGAAAACAATTATTCCTTCATATAGTTTGTAGAAAAAGATCTAAAATAGGTTATGAAGAGTATGTCTGACCTCACTCAGGAGTTTCAATTACAGTACCCTCTGACTATTACTAGAGAGGGTGTTCCTGAGGCAACAGAGTTCTGGATTGATTCGATCTAGACTATACATGACCACTTGGATATAATGATTAAAAAGAGGGTCAGGATGGATGATTATATATTGCGTGGATCAACAATGCACTGGTGGGATTTTCATTCCCGGACAAGGCAGGAAGATAGTATGTTATGGAAGAACTTTGTAAATAAATTCATGGAACACTTTTATCTAGATACACTGATACATGAGAGAGTAACCGAGTTCAGAAGATTGAATCGTGGGATAAAATATCTATGATGGACTATGTTGGTCGCATTAAAGACTTATAGTACATTTTTATAGCATTTTCGAGAGATGAGATAGCTACAGAAAGTCATTTTCTATGTGGAATAAAATGTGAGATTATGTCTCAAGTTAACTTCTTTTGATTAAATCAGTATGTTAAAGTGGTGGATCAAGATAGCATAACTAATAGAAACCTAAGGGAGGCTTCTAATGTAGGACATGTGGATTTTCATGGATGATCAATTAGTACATCTTCCCTGAGTATGAAGTGTTTCCAAAAGGGTGTTATCTAATGGAACATTAGGGAGAGTGGGCAAGGGAAAATATTAAATACTTAGGACCATACCATGAATACATGTAACCATAGCGGTATATCAGGTCCATATCCTAAAAATTATCCTAAACCATCAGTAGAGTTCCAATCTTATAGAAGGATGGGACATCTATTGAATTATTGTAGGAACCCATGATAGACAAGTAGTGATGGATGAGCAAGATAGAACCAGACTGTAGGATGAGGATCTTCTAAATTATATCATTCCAAAATATGGACTTATACTAGACATGGTGGTAGACGAGGTGGATTCAATGATTCAAAGAGAGATCACCCATATCATCATGGTGGTTCAGCTTAGGGGATTCATACTGTTTCACAGGGAAGAGGGAAGGACAACTTCATGAATGTTATCCTATGCTTGTGGATAGAAATGGTAGACCATCGACAGTGTGATGTACCATTATTTTATCTTCTACATTATCTAGTAGATTATTTTATATGCATACCATTTATTAATTTAGTTTTGTACAAATTTTGGGCATTTTGATCTTGGTGGTGGAGTTAGTGAGCATAGGGATGCTGATTGATACACCTTTGGAAGTTAGATCTAGTGGCATAGGTTTATGTAAGGAGTGTTCTTTGAAGATTGTAGTGTACCATTTTCTCTTGTATCTCAAACTTCTAGATACGTCATTCTTTGACCAAATTATTACTATGGACTAGTTTGTTGTATATTTTGTTGACATTAATTGTTACCATGGGGGAGTAACTTCTACGTCTCTTGGGGATGTCAAATATATTCACCATGGAGAATTGGATTTCTTGGTGGGTTATGTAGGGCCTATTCATCAGCAATTAGGTGAGATTTATACCAAGGTTTATAGTCAGTTACATGATTATGGGGGTGTGAAACATGATGTCTTTACACTCACAGAAGAAAAGTTCCGTGATGTTTTTTCTAAAGATTTGTTAGGGATTCCACCAGAGAGATATGTGAAATTTTCTATTGAGATCATGGCGTGGGATGAGCTGATTTCAATTCCACCAAATAGAATGGCACTGATAGAGATTCAAGAGCTCAAGACTCATCTGTTGGAGTTGTAGGATGTGGTATTTATATAAACGAGTGTGTTTCCTTAGTGTTCTATGGTCATGTTTAAAAAAATGATTATTGGGAATTATACATGTGTGTTGATTAATGATAGTAGAACCAGATGATTATGAAGAACCGGTATCCTCTTCCATGTATTTAGGACGTTTTTGACCATTAGAAAAGATCTTATGTTTTCTCTAAGATTAACTTGAGGTCAGGGTATCATTGTTTTACATTTTGACCTTCTGATATAACAAGGACTATTTTCAAAACTAGGTATGGCCTATTAGAGTTCTCTATGACATTTTTCTCACTGATGAAGGCATCAACAGTTCTTATAGCCTTGATGAACTAAATCTTCCATCTATACCTGGATCATTTTTTTGTTGTGTTTGTGGATAACATCTTGCTGTACACCAATACTCACAATGATCATGGCCAAATGCTTGACATCATTCGGAGTACATTGATAGAGCATCATCTATAATTCAAGCGAAATAATTATCACTTTTGGATTGATCATGTACACTTCTTGGGTTACATCATATTAGAGGAAGGTGATTCAGTGGACTAAGAGAAGGTGCATGTGGTTGCATCTTGATAACATCCCAATAACTTTATTGATATCCATATCATTATGGGATTTGTTGGATATTACCCTAGGTTCATCCAAGAATTTTCCGGATTAGAATCACCTCTTTTGGGCTACAACAAAATTGTATTAATGTTTAAATGGTTATAATCATGAGAGAATTCCTTCAAGAAGCTAAAGAATAATTTTAAATCATCACAAATCCTAATAATAACTAATCTAGATAATGATTATACAATGTATTATGATGCTCTTAGTACAGGTTTTAGAGATGTGTTGATATAAGGATATTGAATTGTAGTGTATGGGTCATGGAATATGAGGCCATATGAATGGAATTTCCCAACACATAACCTTGAGCTAGCTGTAGTGTTTTTTGCATTGAATTGTTGGAGGAATTATCTATTGGATTAGATGTTTATTGTGTATATGGATCCCAATATCTTCAAGAATATATTTTCATATAGAGATTTCAATATCTAATAGTAGAGGTGGGTTGTTTACATGCATAAATTTGACTCTGATCTAGAATATATACCCATGAATGGAAATAGTGTTGCTGATTCTTTATGCAGGGAGAATCATACTGAGGAAATTCATTAGTCCATTGTTGAGTGGATGATAATAACCTTGACATTTGACATTCATGTTGTGGTAGAGTAGAGTTAGGAATCGGTGACTATCGTGTCAAATTTCATAGTCTAAACTTTTGATCTTGATCAGAGAAATATTGTTTAAGTATCTATAATGCTTGACCTTGATGAAAATTATTGAAGGCAAGGAGATGCCTTAAGATTTTAGCATAGATGATAATGGGATAATCTATTTTAGGAATAATGTTGGTTTACCTATGATCAAGTGTGGAGATAATGTGGTTTTTCATTCCTTGATGTTGGTGGTGAATCTATGTGTGAATAAAATGTACAATGACCTAAAATGGATGTTTTGGTTGTCAGACAAGAAAAAAGATAACAAGTTTTAGGATATAATGTTACTCCTATCAAAATGTGAATTCTAAGATAAAATGGCCTGGTAGTTTACTACATTCATTGCCCATTCCATAGTGGAGGTGGGATGGCATTACCGTGGACTTTATAGTGGGTCTCCCAGGGATGCCTAAGAACAAAGATGTTATTACATGATTGCAGACCACTTAACAAAGGTAGAGTTTTTCTTAAAAGAGTTGTATACTCTCTTAGTGGTTCGGTTGGGATAATTTTATGTTTAAAATATAGTCCATATGCATGGGATTACATGGACTAGAGTATTAGATTGTGACTCATGTTTTACTTTTCACATCTAGAAGGGGTTATAGAATGTTCTTTGTACACAAGTTTCACTGAGTACAGAATTCCACCCACTGACAGATGGGTAGTCAAAACATACTACAAATGCGCGTGTGGAATGCTTTAGGCATGTGCCCTAGACTATGGAAGATCATGGTAGAAGCACATGTCACTTAGGGAATTCACTTGAAACAATAGTTATCAGAAATATATTCAGATATAACCATAAAAAACTATATGGTAGGCCATGTAGATCTCCTCTATATTGGATGGAGGTAGATGAGCCAGATTTTTTGAGACTGAATATCATGTAGGAGACTTTGGGGCAGGTATAGTTGATATGGATGTGGATGGATACAATTCATAGTAGACAGAATTTGTATGCTAATAGACATTGATGACCCCTAGAGTTTTCTGAGGGTGATCATGTATTCATATGGATGTCACCTAGATTTGGTTTCCATGGGATATTGAGATAGGTAATGTCCAGGCCCATGTTTATTGGACCATTTGAGGTTATAAAGATAATCAGGACAGTAGTGTGCTGATTGAATCTTCGACATAGATATAGTGTTATACATAACATTTTTCATGTGTCACAACATTAGTAGTATCACCCCGACTCTTCTCAGGTGATCTATGTGGATTATATTGAACCTAAGACAGATGTGTCCTTTTAGTAGCATCTAATTCATGTGTTGGATTGTAGTGAGAAAATGTTGTGGGGAAAGACCATTCTTCTTTTTTGTGATTTTTATAAACATGGGAGTGTGTAAGATGAATCTTTGGAGAGTAAATCAGATGTGCAAGATTAGTTTTATGATCTTTTTATCTTAGGATATTAGATATGATTGAGAGTACACCTCATGGACAAGCTATTGTAATTTGGGGATATTGTAACATCTCCACCTTTACTGAAAATGTCTCGGTCTTGTTCATAGGTAATATTTTTCATATTTTTGAGTACTCTTGTTTTGTATTGTATATTGAGGTTAATTTGGGTGAAAATTTAGAATTTTTGAAGGAAGTGGGAAAGTTCATGTTTGGCATGTGGTTTCCTCAAACCGTGCACCCCAGCTTAGCAAACCATGAAACCCAATAATAGGGTATTTTCATTGATAGAACATGGTTATTCAGATCATGTTCTCTATTAGAAGAAAGTATTCACCCCCCCCCCCCAAATAAAAGGCGCACTATTTGGAAAAATGTTCATCACTAATAGGAAAACCATGCACATGTATTTAATTTACATGGAAATTAGATTTATCTTTTAAAACCACATATTTAAACCCAAAATTGACTCTAACATGGACCAACCTATTTTCTCTCATTTTTTGTGGTTTTTTTATTGATTCCAAACCCTCATGAAATCCTTTCTTTATGATTTAATGTTTAGGTTGAAGATCCCCACCCCTCTCGAATAGGGAATCTTATCTCATCTGTTTTCTTTCTTCCCTCCCATATCTCCCTCATCATTAAGATGGAATTTATCCCCTATATTGTTGGATCTAGATTGAGGATTGGTGGATCTAGATATAGGTTTTTTGGATCTGTATTTTCCAATATTGAATTAGGGTTTATGATCTAGATGTCATTCTATGTCGTTGTGCCACACAAATTGAAGATATTCATTCAATGATAACTTGTCAGCGAATTGAGATAAGTGGTCTATTATTAAAACCCTAAATTTTATATTTCAATTAAGTTTATTTATTTAAATAATTTCAATTAGTTTATTTTAAATTGAGTAGCCAAATTTTAATTTATTATTTTGGTAAATAAATTAATTGAGGAATTTTGAAATTTGGGGATATTGAAATGATTAAATTATAATGATTAAATGTTGAATTTGTTATGGGGATATTGTGATTGTGAATTTCTAGTTTTTAATTATTGAATTAACTATGTGATTGATGTGATTGATTAATTGATTAATTAATTAAGGGTATTTATGTTATAAACTAATTTTTGAATTATAAATGAAATTAATGCTGTTAATTAATTATTGAATTAATTAAGGGAAATATGTGAATATAAACTTGTTGACTTTGATTAATTAATTGGTGAATTAATTAATATTATTTTGTGAGATTGTGATATTTGTGGATTTATATTATAAATAGTAACAATGGAACTCGAATGTGACTTGAAATGATGAATAGTAGCAATGGCATTCATATGTGACTTAAAATGATTAATGGTAATAATGGAATTCATATGTGTCTTCAAATGATAAATGATAAAACTGGAATTCAATGTGAATTCACTAGATGAATGGTAACAATGGAATTCATGTGTAAATTGAAATGATGAATTGTAACAATGACATTCATATGTGACTTGAAATTATGAATGGTTACAATGTTATTCATATGTGGCTTTAAATGATTCATGGTAATAATGGAATTCATGTGTGAATTAAAATAAGGAATGGTAACAGTCGAATTAAAATCTGAATTGAGATGAAGAAAGGTAAAAATAGAATTTGGATATATGATATCCCATGGGTATAGATCAGAGTTTGGCACTAGCTGAAGCAGGTATTGAGAGTTTGAGTTTCCATAAGAACATGGGTGTTTTTGTGGTTAAATAAAGAATATCGTATAATGTGATTACTATTTATGTATTGATATTATTTTTTTCATTATAAATCTGTATACACTATTTTGAATGGATTTTTTAGACTTCATCGGTGGTGGCCTACAGAGTTGTTATCACACCCTACTTGGGCTGCATGATTGGTAAATGAAGAAGTTTTCTGGTTACATGATTGTTTATGTAAATATTCCCTATTTTAGACATTTGAGTTGATGTAGATCATGGATGAGGTAACAAGACTTTGTTTGGAGATCGTTTTTGAGTTTTTATTGACATTATTTATTTATTTATGGGTTTTAAATATTGACACTTGACACATATTGGCATATAATATAAACTCTTCTATTCTGGTTATGGTATTTCCTTATTTTTCCATCATGTGATATTGGTATTGTTATGGTTATGATTATATCATTTTGTGGTTATTTTTATTTATTTTTTCTGGTTTATTACTTCTACAAAGAGGTTATAGTCTTCCCTTGATTGATATTAGACAATTATGGTTAGTCAATGACCTCAAGAATACGGGGAGGGGTCCCTGAGATCACGCAGTGGACCAGATCGAGGAACCTGTGTGTGGTACTCAAGGTGGGACGTTGCAAATTTCAATAAAAATTACCTATATAATATATACAGAAAATAAAGATACAAAATGTCACTCATAATTTTAAATATATCTTTTGTGTTCACTTAGGGAGAAATGAATGTTAAAAATGAATATAAATGTAAATTTCGAGAATAATGAAATTAGTTTCAAGATTTTAATTTAATTATAATTTTTAGTTATTATATTTCTTATTTAAATTCGAAAGAAACATCGAAAAATTATTTCTTCAATTAATTTAAAAAATTATTAAATTAATTTAAAAATATAAAAAGTAATAGAATTTGATTTATTTATAGTATTCCATTTATTTTTTAGATAATTATGACATATTAATGACATGTAAAATAGTGTTATTTTAATTTAAAATTTCTTTGGAGTCTTTAAATTTGGCTTAAATGATTAGTTCCAAAATTTAAATTAATTATATTTTATATTAAATAATATTTTATTACATTATTTAAAATTTATGAAAATCTCATCTACAGCCTTGTGAATGTAATATGGTTGAAAAAAAAATTCATGGTCCATTTATGAATCACTTTTCCATTTATGGTAACATTTTTAACCATTTATGATTAAACTATTTTTTACCATGGTTAAGGTTAAAAATAGTTAACAAAGTGTTTAATAAAAAATATACCATTTAAAATGAAACTGAAACCTATATAAATTTAATTAAATTATATTATTTCAACCAAATACACATTTTCATATAATTCATAGATCATGGGAATCATTTGTATTGATAATTAATGTATAATATTTTAATCTTTAAATAAATTCCAAATGTGACCTCTCCCTCCATTATTAAATAAAACCCCTCCATTATTAAATAAAACCCCTCCATTATCTTCCTTACAACACTTAGAGTCATCTAGCATAACCATCACATCAAAAATCCCTTCTAAAATTCCTTGTAAATGTCCTAGGGGTCTTGGTATTACCAAAATACCTTCCCTACGATCCTTAATAGGTGATATAAAGGAGTTGTCAAAATGAAGAAGTGGAAAATGTCCTTTTGAAGAAAGGAAAACATAAGGTAAGTGTTTTATATCAAAATATAACTTTTTATCCAGATTATTTATGATTAAATTACTAATGATAAAATATTATGATCTAACTTAAAATAAAATAGTTAATATTCTTTTAAACTGTTTATTTTAGGAGAATACAAGTTTTCCTTTCATTTTCATCCCTTTATGTTCACAAGTGATCGAAAGAACAATTTTAAGGAAAAATAAATTTATTTATATCTTTGATAAAAAATCAATTTTATTCCATATCTTATTTTGATAAAAAATTTACAATAAATATTTTCAATATTATCTTATGATTTATAAAATTCATTTTTAACCATGATTGACTTTTTATAAAAAACATTAAAAGGAATATTCTTATCATTTTTCAAAACTACATACATTTTTATTTTTTTACGAAGGTAAGAATGGAATGTTTTATTTTGACATATATAGATTGAACATAATTTTCTACGATCATAAACACTAAATAATTTGAATTTTCCATTACAATATTCCATGATTTTTTTCAAAGATTATTTTTCTTAATATATTTCAAATATGTTCTTTCACAGAGGAAATGTTATTTTCCTCCAGAAATATTCCACATTGTCAATTAAATCTATTTTTCTTCTATGATAACATTTTTTTTAAATTAAGGTTCACTAGGGATATTATAAAATGATATAATCATCATTATTTCATTGAATGGTTTATGATTATGATAAAAACATTTTTATGAAATTCATTCCATTTATTTAGGTTATGCAATGATGAATTGGTGAAATTTTTATGAATCACATTTGTATTCATGATTTAGGATATAATGAATGCTTTATGATCTTTTGGGACATATATATAAGATTTAATTTATGGGATGGTTGTACAAGAATTATATATATTTCCAATGCATTAAGTAAAGATGGATACATCATTAGATAAATAGGACATGAAAAGGGAGTGAACGCAGTTTAGTAAGAGACTATATCTATTGTGATAGTCTTGAGTTAGAACCTTGAATACAATGATGGTTTTGGTATTGAACCAAATCCACACTAATAAACTTCACAGTGATCCTTAAAAACCACAAGAAATTATTTTATATGCTTATGTGTACGTCACAGATCCTTGTATTATGCCAATGTTATGATATTATGACATATATTATTTGATTCATATATGATCCATGTCTTAAGAACATCAATTATTTATTCCATGACTCAATATTATGATATATTATAGACATGTAATGATTTTCAAATTTTATGTCCATATTATCATACTGTTATGCTTATGTTATGTTGAAGTGGTCATTGATAACGTTTTTTTACTATTACTGAGCATATGGTCTCACCCTTTTGTTATGTTTCCTTTCTTAAGGATATAAAGAAAGGTATTATGTATGATATGTCTAATATGAGTACTAGTTATGATGAAAATAGTGGGAGATGATGCAGATATTTTATGAACTTGTTATTTTTGTATCCATGTTTCAAAAGACACTAGACCTATACGATTCTACTGTTGATCATTTTATTACATAGTGAATAATCATCTAATAAGATGTGAAATCCATGTATGGAACATATTGGTCTCTATAATTAATATAAAATTATTATTGTTTATTATAGGTTTCATGAATTATTTTCCCTATCATTAACATTCAATGATTATTACAAATACCATATTTTAAGCATTTTTTAGCATGTTACCAAGATGCGTTAATTTTTACTTACATCATTTTTTTGGAAATAGTTGTATTATTACCGTAGAATAATTCCTTTTTAGTACCTTTTATAGATTTACACTGTTATTTCTTAATTATTGATTAATTTATTCATAGTTACTTTTTGTTATAAACATTATTATTCCTTAATTATTGATTATGCCATATTTTTTGTATTTTCCTTCTACTCATATGATTTAAATACTGATTATGTTCAGTATTTTTTATCATTGGATTGATACCATTATTCTTAACTATTATCCGTGTTATAGTTCAATTATAGATTAGATTAGTGTTTGTGTTTTGTATTCATAAAATAGTAAATTATTTTATGCTAGTAAAATTTCTTTGATATATAAATATAGATTTCTTCATAGTTCATATTGAGATTGGAAATATCATATTATATATATTTTTATGTTCTATTAATTAGTCAGGTTTCAAGAAACACTACTGGGATAGTGCGTGTATACTATCTATACATGGAGATATGGGGGTGTCAAGGAACTGAATAATTATTTACAAGTGTTCGTGGGTACTCAATATTCCCTCCTTCAAGAGAATATTCTCAATTTTTAACTACATTTACCCCTTGGTTTCCAAGCCAAGATATTGTAGTCCCCTTCCCACATATATTCTCAATATTACAATTGGATTTAAAGTGACTATCTGTTAATTAATCTTGTTAGGTCAACAAAGAGGATATAATATCAATTTTAGATTCCAAGAAATTCTCAAAGAACATATACATATGGTTGGACCATCTTGTTTTAGAAAGTTACCTATTATGGTTATTTTTATCTCTGGTCTAAACATTCACTAGTTCATGTAAATATTCGACTATGATCTATAAAAAATGGTTTAAAATATATGTAAAAATGTTTAGATATTTTTTGATATTTAAATAATTTTTTCTACATGTATGAGTTTAGTAATTTAGTTGTTCCTACATAGTCAGTATAATCACAACAAATATGAGCACTTCAGTGGATATAAAACATCACTTATTAAATTTTGGGTAAAATAGTTAAAATGGGTTTTATTTGGACGCATTGTAAATTTTGTTGGCTTAGTAATTGATTTAGTAGGTTTAGTGTTCATATCCATGAGGAAAGGTTCATGGTAGGACCTATTTTGATAATGCTTTTAATTATTTTATAAACTCATATGTTTAATTTTTGTTTACATTTTTTTGTTATATTAATATAATTGGTATATATTTTGATTTTGTGTTTATATTATTGTTTACATTTTCATGCATTCATGTATAGTATTGTTAGTTATACCTTTATACCAAGTTCCCCTGATGTTTTGGTTCTTCGCTTTATATAGTTAAATTTTTTGGAAACTTTTAATGTGCGTATGAGCCATTCTGTATTTTTTGAAAAATTTATCATCGACCCACTTAAATATTCTAAGTTGATAAATCATTCTGAAATAATAATAAATGACATACTACACATTTTTTAATCCTAAATAGATTAGTAAATTACCCTGGAGATTATTATGACTCAATTTAGGTACTATTTGGGTATCCAAATTATTGAAAATATATAGAAGGGGATTACTTTTAAATTCATTATGAATTGTCATTCTATGTTTTTATGTTTTTTTAGTAAATATTATAATGGTTGGTTTTTAATTATGATTTTATGTATCAATATATTCTAGTGGTGGTGATGTTTTTTAATGTTCTTCTTCTGTTATTAATAATATTGTAATAATTTATCATCATATTAGTATACGGTTATACAGTTATGTTGAAGATATGGTATTCTGGATATTAGAGTAATAGTGAAAACAATATAGCAAATCTTATGGCGCTAGTTATTCATAGGTGTAAGACAAAATATATTATATAATTTTATGGATCATACTAATATATTAATTAGATTTTTGAGATATATTAATTTCATGATAACAAAATTATCCTGATTACCTTAATCTGTATCATGTCATTGGTCCAAATTTTGAGCTTATTATTTCATAGGTTTATAATTTGGGATTTATTAGTGTTTTTACCAAATTATGAGATATTGTTGTATAGATTTTTATGATGAGGGGTTAGTTATTTGGATATATATGATTCACTAATCTCTAATACATGTTTTCCTTTATGTTGTAGGATAAAATTTTAGTTTTTTAGGAGTTGGATATAATGGTGTTTATTATGACATTTATACTAATATTGTTGTCGGTGTTGTTATTGGTGATGATGGAAAATATTATATGTTATATATAATATTAAACTGGAGGTTTTGTATGGTTATTGATGTTGTGGATAATGATATGGGGGTTTTATGGATAATGATAATGTCATAGATAAAAGACGATGTTTAATCAAGGCATGTTCTTTTATATGATGATAATTTCAAGGTAATCAATTTTTTTAGATCTAGGTATATATATGTAGTTATTTTGATCCTATGGGTGGGAATTATTTATAGGTAAAGGTTTGGTGATGTCTTTATGGATTCATAAGTCATGGATCTAATATTGACGATAGTCAATTTGAAAATACTGAGGTCTAACTATACTTGAGTACTGATCAGCCTTCTTATAAAAAATTAAAAACATTTTATGAAACAATTTTGATGTATTTGATGAGTCTTCATAATTTCTAGGTGATAGCCTAGTTTTTCACTATTGAATATAATGATATGGGAATAAATTTTTTGCGTTGGGATATTATATTAATATTTTTATTTGGTAGTGTGTGTTTACCCACCTTGATGCATGATATCGCCAAACATAGATTATGGTTGAATTCTTCGAATGACAAATGTTTTTTTATAATTATTCATAAATAATATAATCATTAATGAGTTGTATACTACCAAATATTTTTAGTTTTGATGAATTATAGAAGGGTAAATCTTGAGTATTGATTATTATAATTTAAAATACGTTAATGAATGAGTGAAAAATCACACCATAACACATTTTATTGTGTCATGATTAATGAGTGTAATTGAACATTAGATAAGAAAGGATATATTATAGAATAACCATGTTGATAGAATGGCCATGATAACACATCTTATTAAAGGTGTAACCAGGGAGAAATGATTAAGACCTAATATTTAGTGTTGTGTCATGATAGCATATTTTAAAGAATAACAATATTTATGAATAAATAGAGTTACCGTAAACACTTCTAGCAATAATATCTTACCTATTGAAATTCCCCCATTGGATCAGTATATAATCTTAAGAGGGTAGTGGATCTGGCATTTCTTATTTTCCCTAAATTCCAATTTTAATAAAAAAATTACCCCTTGGAATTTAAATCATTTTTTAGTATCATTAAATTGTTTGTAACAATGAACCACTCCTTTCCTTGATTGATTATTTATCTCAATCAAGGATCCTCAGATATAGGTAATCACTAACTATAATGGTTAGTTTTTTCCAAACCCACATAGCATATCACCATTTATAAAGTTTCTTAGTTATTATAGTCCTACAAAAAACTTATCTTCTATTGATAATCTCTATTTCACATTTTTCTGTCCTTTGAAACCCTAGGTCATACAAGTTCCACATATTCCCATCATGTATACACAAAAGTTTTATATCATCTCCTCTTGAAGTGGGGAAACAAATTTTATTACGATACGTTAACATCAGTAAAATGGATCCTTTTATTCTCAACATAGAGTATTTTACTAGAACTTATTCATTAAAAATACATATTAATAGCTCCATATTTTATTTTTATCACTTATTGATCTATAACAAAATTTCCATACTCGCCTATGAAATCTCTAATCTCATGTCATCTTTTATAATATAGCACTTATCACACACTAAAAGGCTCAACACAAGGATCATACATATAAAATAGCATATCTTTTATTATCATTACCACAAAAACCATGTTATGATCTCATATTCATGGATAAATTTATCTTCTTCCTTGAGCATTGATTCCTAGATGATGATAATCCTCATCAGGAGCTTGATGTTCTCTTTTATTATCCTTAATGAGTTTTGATTTCTTCATTTTCAACTCAAGATCTCAATTCTTATATATTTCTATTTCTCCCTCCTTATTTTTCTTTTCATATATACACTAGTGTAGAAAACGTTTTTTACGTCAGTTATTTAAAAATCGACGTAAAAAACATAACATCAAGGTGTTTATCATGTCCGTTAATTAATAACCGACGTGAAAAATACTGGGGAGGTGGAGTTTATAACGTCGGTTATTATATAACGACCGTGATAAACCAGGGGGTTATAATGTCGGTTATATAATAACCGACGACATAAACCCCCCCCCCCCCCCGCCAGTTTATCACATCAGTAATTAATTAACTTACGTGATAAAATCCTGGGCGATGGTTTATCACATCGGTTATATAATAAAAGATGTGCTAAACCAGTCCGGGGGAGGGGGGTTATCATGTCAGTTAATAAATAACCATCGTGATAAACCATTTCCCAGGTCTTTTATCATGTTGGTTATTAAATAATAGATGTGATAAACCATGCCACATCTGTTTATCATGTCGGTTATTAAAAACACCGATGTGAGAAACCCTTCCCGATTTCTTTATCAGGTCGGTTATAAAATAACAGACGTGGAAGACAAAAAAAATTGTCAAAAAATTGGATGCAGTCCTCTGCTGTCACCCATAATCAACCAGAAACCAAATCAAGAATTCGTACCACAAAAACAGAAGGATATCAGAACAAGAACTAAAAAAAATTTGAGCATTTACATTGATAACATATAAAACTTACCCCACTTGACAGCCCCCACCCTCATGTATACCCCCTGGACATCCCTCCCCCACCTGATTGGAGCCCCCACCACACCCCTGGACTGCCCCCTGACCCCCTGGATAGCCCCAAACACCCCTAGACAACCCCCCAGACTCCTGAACAACACCCCATCACCCAACATGACAGCCCACACCCCATTGGTGCCCCCACCACACCCCTGGACTGCCCACCGACCCCCTGGACAGCCCCAAACACCCCTTGACAACCCCCCCCCCCCCTCCAAAACAGCACCCCCTCACCCCCTCTCCCCACTTGACATCCCCCACCACAACCTTGGACTGCCCCCCTGGATAGCTCCAAACACCCTGGGACAACCCCCCCCCCCCCACCCTCATGTATACCCACCACACCCTGGACAACCCCCCCACCCCATTGGAGCCCCCACCACACCCCTGGACTGCCCCAAACACCCCTGGACAACACCCCACCCTCATGTATACCCCCACCCCCTGGACAACACTTCTACACCCCTGGAAAACCCTCCCACACCCCTAGACAGGCCTCCCACCTGCTGGACTGCCCCCACCCCACTGAATAGCCCTCCTAGACCCCTGGAAAACCCCCAACCCCACTTAACACCCCCACACCCTTAGAACCCCTCCCCCAGACCAAAATCCATACCAGAAAAGCCATCATAAGTAGACCAAAACATGAAGTAGATAAAAATTAAACATTCACTTATATAACATTCAAAACATACACTGTCAACTTCAAAAAAAACTAAATCCAACCTAAACAACTACCAAATACACAATTACAACGAAAATATTCAAAATTACATTTTACATTACAAACAACTAAAATTCAATCAAACATGTAAAATAATTTGACCACTCCACTTGTAAGTGTGTGATGTCTTCAGTAGTATAGGGTTGACGTTCATCAAAAAGATACAAATGTAAAGGATAGTAGTTAACGTGTATAATGAATAAATAAAATTTAAATATTATGGAAATTTTTATGAGGAAATATTACCAGGTCCAAATTCACAACTTTTCCAGTTGTTATTATTTTATACATAAATCTAAACATATAATATCCGTATTCAATGGTCCCTTTTTGTTTATGAAAATTATTTTTGAATGAGTGTAAATTCAATATATTATTGTTAGGTAACAAATAAAAAAGTAAAAATTATAAATGGATATTTACCTTCGCATTTACATATTTGATCATTTCAATCCTTTTCATTGTGTTTTTTCGTAAGTAGGCCCTTGCCCTGTTAGAAAATAATACAAATGGGGTAAATTTAAAATTTATTATAATAGATAAAACTATTGAAAAATTAAAACTTACTTTTCCAATATATTCTTAAAAATTTCCCGCACATCATCATGGACATAGCATATCCAATAATGTGCTTTCTCTCTTGAGGAAAACACCCCTAACATCCAATGATCACTGATAAAAGGAAATTTAATGTTAGTGGTTTTTTATGTTAAAAGATAATTAACTCTTTGAGAGAGATGTGTTTCATACCTATCACAAAAAGGCATCATCCAACATTGTGTGACTATATTCTTTTCAAGTCTTTCATCAATATAAACCATTCTTTATTCCTCATCCAATGAACATGCTTCAGGGGAAATAAATTGTGTTTCAATGAATCCATATACATCAGTCAACTCATTCCTCTCACAAATTTTATAATTATTCCTAATAAAAACATACATAAGTATGCATTTTTAATAAATATAACACAGGGAAAAGGTGTTAAGACTTACATAGAAAAAACTTTCACCACGTAGATGCCCAACTTTTCTCCAGTAACAAGATCCATGATATTAGATTTCATAATCCCCACACTTATTTCACGTCCAAAAACAAAATATTCCATTGGAAACTCATAATGAGCCGCCAAAAAATTTGAATATCTTGACAATCTGTCAAGACTAATAGAATTTGTATCTGATGTCATAGCCATTTGTTTTTGTTGTCGTCTATACAGTATTTCTTTACTATTGAAGTATACCTGTAAAAATAAATTGAAAAATATATTATTTTTTAAATGGTAAAACAACTTTAATAGAAAATAAAATAAATGATATAACATTCATACCTATATGGTAATTATTCTAAGAAGTATGGATGGCCAAATTAAAAAATGGTTGATACTATGTCCAACTGTCGCCACCTCATCTGAAGGTAATGGTACCTGAGTTGATCTATCTATAATATCCTATACAGTGACCATCTGATTATTTACCTCTAATTGTTGATGATGAACCATATCTCCTATACAATATACCAACCCATATGCTACTGTATGATGTTGAGAATCACCAACATACAACTCTAAATAAGTAGGAAGCTACGGCGGAGGAGTATGTTAAAAAATGGGGTATGCAGGCTGAGGTGGGGGAGTGGGAGCTACTGGCAGAGGTGGAGGATAAATAATGGAGTCTGTAGGGGGAGGTGGAGGAGTGGGAGCTATAGTCTAAAATTGTCTTATCATGTCTACAAACATAGACTGCATCGACGCTCTAATCTTGTCCTCCATCATCACATTAATATTATGATCTTCAACCTCCAAGGATTATATTTTTTTATAAACCCTCTCAACGTTAGAAGTTGAAGAACGTGGAAACACATTCCTTACCGATACACCTGCCGGATATCCTCTTACATGACCAGGATGTTCAGGTCTTCCCAATGCTACAGATAAAATATCTTCCCTCTCAGTAGCTGTAAATATCCCCTCTGAACTCTACTCCTCAAGAGAGTCCTATATTAATTAATTGAACATTTCTGTAATGATTGAAATTATATGAAGAAAATAGTTAACTTAAATAAATAAAATAGATGTCTTACAATCCTCTCACCTACGATTCTCGATTCTTCCAAAAGATATTTCCCTTTTTCCCTTCCAATATCTCTTCCATTTTTCATGTCTAGATGGAGGGGATGGAGGGTCCACCTCTCAAGAGCTTGAAGACTCAGCTCTTAGTTATTGAAATTTTTCCTCCATCATTTTTTCTTCCAAAAATGCATACCCTGCCTAAGATAAACTATGAGGGTATGCATTTTTAGATTGGATCTCCTAATGAGATTTCCTTGTTTGCTGTAAATTAAGAATAAGAAATCATTAACAAAACATTAATAAGATCATTTATATAAGAATGATTATAAAAGTTTACATTTCCCTTACCAAAAATGAATCTTTTCTTCTACATTCAAAAAACTGTATCCATGTGTCTTCATCTATAAAAGGATATATACGACATGGAATGTCATGACTCTTATGCTTATAAATAAAATCAGATGAGAGGGTTGATTTGAAATCCCTCCATCTCCTGGCATCCAACGATATGCATTTCTTCCTGACTCCACCAGTGTTAGGAATATCAAATTTCATCTGATAAAGAAGAGGTTAAACGTATTATGTATACTAGAAAAATTGAAAGAATAGTCAAACAATAACAAAAGATCTTACCAAAATCGTCTCCCACAACTGAGAGATTATATATTTATCCACACTTCTCCAATCATCATATAGAATGCTTACTTTTCTCTTAGCCTGAGTTGCTACAAAAATCTTAAAATATTTTGCATTCAGACCACTAGGATTATCATCATCATCAAACTCAATGACTATCCTCTGATCATGTGTACGAGCAAGTGATAATTTCGTTAAATGTGTGCACCCACGTTTACCAAAATCTGAACTATTTGTCATAATAGGATCTTGTGAATGTTCATCCCCAGAGGTATGACCAATATGCTCATCTCCAGAATCATGTGGTTGATCAACTGAATGATCTGTCATTATCCGTCAAATCAAAAAAACAAATGTTAGTTCACAAATATACAAATTCAAATATTTTAATACTACTGCAATCAGAAAATAGAAAAGTGTACTAAGTTACGTAATAGTAAACATTGGTAATATGGTAAGCATGTTAAACAATGGTAAAGATGGTCATGATGGTCAAGATGGTCAAGATGGTAAACGTGGTAAACATGGTAAACCTGGTTAACATGGTAATGTAATTTTCACTGAATAAAAATAATAGATATATAATTCATGTAATGTTAGACGTGATAAAGTAAACTAAACAGACTTAAAACAAACAATAACTTATACTTATTTTGTTTTAAAACATGTTTTAATAAATAAAAAACTAACAATATCTAACATTTTTTTTAAAATAAATGTAAACAAGAAATAAAAATATGACACCTGTAATTTTAAGAATGTACAAATTGATTGTTTTCCCAAATTCCTTCGTCTTGATCGTTCCTTATGGCACAAACCATGTCTTCAACATGCTCATCATTATATTCTGTTAATATTCCCATAGAAGTAGGTATCTCACATAAATAAGCATCTTCATCAAGTTCATCCTCACCAAAATATTTTGTTTTCCCTTGTAAAGCAACATCCTACTACATATCTGATTGATCTACTATATAGAAATTTTTTTTTTATTTTTTTCCATTATAAAATAATCACATGTGTCTTCCAATCTATTTAGATTAACAAGTTTCATTCCAAATTCATCATGTCTGGCACTATTTTTACCGAAAAACCATTTACAGTTAGAAACAGGAACTTTAATTTTAAAGTAATCAACCTCCCATATGCCATCAATGACTCCATAATATGCACTTGATACAGAAATTGGGTTTTTGTCCTTAGCACTCGAAACATGCATTTCTTCTACAAACACCAATACACAACTATTCTGAACTACACTTTTGTTGTCCTGAGCTTTCGTATGAAATGTATAGCCATTAATATCATCACCGGACCATGATATCACATTTAAACATGGACCACCCACTATCCATTTTAATGTCTCTGATACATCTGATCTACCATGCAAAGGCTTTTTAATCCATGAAAAAAAAATTTGTTGTGATCATTCAAAATAAACATTTATTTCTTCTTTGGATGACATTTTTTCAACTCAATAATATGAAATTTTATATATAGTTGAGCATCAGCTACGTTATTCAAGATGTGTGATTCTAAATTCTTAATCAGTTCAGCTGACAATGATTTGACTTTTAATCCACGAATCCCCTTTCCCTCATTATTAACTCATTCATGAAGAGATGGAGGCAAACCTATGTGTTGCGCCGCAGCCAAGTAGCACGTAAAAAACTCTTCTACCTCCTCATAAACATACTTTTCAATAATGGCGGATTCTGGTCGATATGGATTTTTGACATACCCCTTTAATATTTTCATATACCTTTCAAAAGGATACATCCAATGAATATATACAGGTCCACAAAGCATTATCTCTCGAACCAGATGATTCATTAAATGCACCATTATATCAAAAACATTTGGAGGAAAATACATTTCCAATTGAAAGAGTATAAAAATTCCATCCTTTACCAAAATGTTCAAAGCATTCACATCAATCGCCTTGATAAAAATTGAATTGAAAAAATAACACAACTTCATTATAGTCTTTCTGACAAAAATGAGAAATATTCCACGCAATGAAACTGGTAGAATTTGTTGCATCATGAAATGACAATCATGTGATTTCATACCTATCAACTTCAAGCCCTTCAATGACACAAAATTTTTTACATTTGAAGAATAACCTTGAGGCACATTGATATCATGTAGACACTGACAAAAGCTAATTTCCCCCTCTTCGATAATATGTGACATGCTGGGGGAAGAAATGTTCGTCTTCCTTTAGGAGTGGGAGCTAACTCCAAACGTATTCCCATTGATTATAAGTCAAATCATGCATTCAACGCATCTTTTGCCTTTCCTTTAATATCTAAAAATGTTCCAATCAAACAATCACATATATTCTTCTCCACATGCATGACATCAATATTATATTTAACATCATGAGACCTCCAATATGGCAGCTCAAAAAATATTGACCTTTTCTTCCAAATATGTCTATTATTACCAGATTTCTGTGTCTTTCCCAATGTCACATCAAGGATTTTCACCCTCGTCAAAATACAGATCATGGGATAAAGTTTTTGGAGTAGTATCAAATTCTTGTGAGCCATTGAATGCCTTTTTTAGTCTTCTATAATGGTTATCCATAGGGAAAAACATTTGATGACCCATGTAAGTTATTTTCCTCCAATGATGAAATTGACAATATGACGTCTGTTGATCGCAAATTGGACATGATTTATGCCCTTTAACACTATATCCAGAAAAATTTCCATATGGTGGGAAGTCATTTATAGTGAACAAAAGCACTTCATGTAGTTGAAAATATTCAATTTTATAATAATCATACATCATAATACCATCATCCCTTAACAGTTTCAAATCATCAATCAACGGTGACAAGTAAACATCAATATCATTGTTGTGTTGCTTTGGACCAGAGATCATTATACTCAACATGAAATGCTTGAGCTTCATAAAAAATTCAGGAGAGAGGTTGTAAATTACCAATAAAACAGTCCAAGAACTATGTGTGCTAATGAGGGTTCGGTATGGATTCATTCCATCTGTGCACAACCCTAGTTTGAGATTTCTAATTTAATTTCCAAATATAGAATACTGCGCATCAATTTTGTTCCATTGTGGACAATCAGCTGGATGACGTATTTTTCCACCACATACCCGCTCATCAACATTCCATCTTAACTATTTTGCATCATGTTAATTTTTAAATAAATGTTCGAAATGATGAATTATAAGAAGATACCAAAATACCTTTGAAGGGAGCATTGTAATCTCTACATCAGCCTGTGATTTTTCTTTCACCTTATACAATGTTTTCCCACATTTAGGACACTATGACATAAATTCATATTCCTTCCTATATAAAATGCAGTCATTCGGACAGGCATGTATTTTCTTGTATCCCAATCCCATCAGGAATAATATTTTCTTTCCCTTGTAATGTGAATCTGGAAGATCGTTATATTTTGGAAGAATGTCTTTCATCAATTTTAGTAGCTCTGTAAAACTTTTGTCACTCCATCCATGTTTCACCTTCAGGTTAATCAATCTTAACACCACTGATAAAACTGTAAAATCTGTACAACCAGGATATAATGTTTTTTCAGCATCACAATATAGACGTGCAACTATCGGTTCTATCTTAGTTTGTTCTGATACAATATCACGCATAATTTCTTCAATTCCATTAGATTAACCATCTTGAGAATCATCATCATCAGTGACATTCCATCCAGTTTCACCATACCAAATCAAAGGACTGTAACTCAGATTAAAACCCTGACAAATCTGATGATCTTTTATCTCTCTACATTTCAACTTCATCATATTCAAACATTTCAGGCATGGAGAGAAAAAAATGTCACTACTTGGAACATTTTGTTTAGAAAATTCCAAAAAGGCATCAACACCTTCCTCATTTTTATTGCTCATTCGATGTGCTGTAATCCAACATCAACTCATTTTTACCTATAACAAATATAACAAATATATATATTTTTATGATAAGACAAGTATATGTTTATATGAAAAATAATAATAATTTGAATGTAAAACAATTTTGAAATATAAAAAAAATCTATGGGTATTTAAAAAAATATGCTTGAATAATTTTTTTAAAATAGTTAGATATAACAGTTTTAAATTCCACTGAATCAAAGAAAACCATGGCACCTACAGGGTTGATAGAAAACTAGAGAAAATGGAGTAAACCTAAGAATCACTCACACCCCCCGGACAACCCCCAAACCTCTCTGGATAGGCCCCCACCCCCTTGGACAGCCCCCCCCCCCCCCCCCCCACACACACACCCCCTTTGACCCCCCCGGGACACCCCCAACCCTCTGGGAAGCCCCCACCCCCTGGACAGCCCCCACCCCTCTAGAAAGAACCCCCACCCCTGTTGGACACCACCCCCACCCCCAACCCAATTGGACACCCCCTGGACACCCCAACCCTCTAGAAATCCCCCCCCCCAGACAACCCCCAAAACCCTCTGGACAGGCCCCCACCCCCATAGACAGCCACCCACACCCACCAACCCCCTTGGACACCCCCTCAGACACCCCCCCCCCCAACCCTCTAGACAACCCACACCCCCTGGATAACCCCCACCCCTCTAGACAACACCCCACCCCTCCTGGACACCACCCCCACCCCCTACCCCCTTTGACACCCCCAAGGACACCCCCAATCCTCTAGACAGCCCTCACCCCCTTACAACCCCCAAAACCCTCTAGACAGGCCCCCACCCCCTTGGACAACCCCCCACACCCACCCACCCCCTTGGAAACCCCCCTAGACACCCGCCAACCCTCCAGACATGCCCCCCACCCCCTGGACAGCCCCCACCCCTCTAGACCTCACCCCCGCCCCTTCTAGACACCACCCTACCCCTACCCCCTTGGACACCCCCCCCCTAGACACCCCCAACCCTCTAGACAACACCCCCACCCCCCGGACAACCCCCAAAACCCTCTGGACAGGCCCCCACCCCCTTGGATATCCCCCCCACACCCACCCACCCCATTGGCCATCCCCCTGGACAACCTCAACCCTCTGGACAGCCCCCCACCCCCCGGAAAACCTCCAAAACCCTCTGGACAGGCTCTACCCTCTTGGACAGCGCCCCACACCCACCCACCCACTTGGAAACCCCCTGGACACCCCAACCCTCTGGACAGCCCCCCACCCCCCCCCCCCGGACAACCCCCCAAATGATGGTTTACATATATAAACTAGGCATGGTGATCAACTAAAAACACATACATATAATATATACTTCAGCATGAAATCTATGAAATTAAATATTATTAAATATGGCTACTTAAATGATCGTATGGTAATTAAAAATAACCAATGATATTCAACTAGTCAAATGATCACAAGTGTTCTCAATAACTATTATCATAATGAGGTAATGGATAATTTTATAAATCTTAAACATATTGTCAAGGCCTTTGCCAAGGCCTCAAAAATACTAGGGTAATCCCTTAGCAGAACCGATTTATATTTGGAATGATGAGACATAGCGATGCATCGAAGGGTCATAGAGGTCAACAGCCATTACATTATATGTCTAATATATTCTCATATAAACGAGGACAAACATAAGAAACAACAACATATGAAATATCATTTCCAAATTTGTACATTTAATAAATAACCATTCTATGCAGTAATATAGGTGAATGAGATCATTAGTTCTCAATGACGACAAAAATTACCATCAATGTCGGGCATTCGCAAAACAAAAAAAATAAATAGATGTAGTTCAGGCTTACATTAATATTGTGAGTCTATCTAATAGATCGGGGGATGATAAATAAGATGATGATGGAAAAAAGAGGTATGAGGGTTCGAAATGGAATAATCTTACCATGTTTAAACACAAAAATCGCAAAACATAAATATATACTATCATAAATAAAAACGAATGAAATAATTTCGTGGAAGTCTTACATGAGTGTTTCAAGTTGAGATGATAGATCTGAGGAGAGTAAAGATGATTAATGATGAAGGAAAAACGAGTTTAACGCAGCGAGATCAATGATCCAATTATAGATTACCACGCAAGAGAGACGAGCCGCCGGACTGTCAATCAAAAAATCGTAAATGACAGTCCACTGGGCTTGTTAATTTTTAAAATGTTTTATAACGTCAGTTATTTAATAACCGATGTTATAAACTGTTTTTTTACATTTATAACGTCGGTTATTATAGTAACCGATGTTATAAATGTATCAGATACGGCTTTTTTTACGTTGGTTATTTTATAAACGACGTAAAAAAATCCGCGTGTTGGTTTTTTTACGACGGTTATAGAATACCTGATGTAAAAAATACACCAGAAGTCACATTTTTTTAAATCAATTATTGTATAATCGATGTAAAAAACTACTGCGGTTTGTTTTGTTACGTCGGTTATCAAATAACTGACGTCAAAAGGCCTCAAAAGTCGCGTTTATTACGTCGGTTATTAAATAACCGACGTAGAAAATGAACGTGCGCGATTTGTAACGTCGGTTATTAAAATAACTGACCTTAAAAATATACTAGCAGCATTTTTACGTCAGTTATAAAATAACTGGTGTCAAAAACCACATTTCACAGATTATCATGTTGGTTATATATAACCGACGTAAAAAATGGTGACGTAAATAACGTTTTCTGCACTAGTGATAGTTTTTATGAAGTATTATTTCTTAAAATCATAATATATAACATCTTTAGGTATTTGGTGTCCACAATACACTATTTACATTCCCTTCCCCTTTTTCAAACATAGTTGTCCCCAAGATATCAATATTTCATTTAACTCATCAATGGTTATATATTTTACATTTATAATAATTCCATTACTTTTATATTTTCTAATTTTTCTTGAACATCATATATTCATGGTTTTACATACATTGGTCTTTAGTTTCTCCATTTATTCATCTCAAGATAATATTTAATGTATCTACATGAAACGTTAACCATAACAGAATAATTTTTAAATATAAATTTCAACGAAATCTATAAATAATAAATTTTTTATTCTCAAAAAAGATTATCTAATTAACTTACCAATTTACTTCTCAATTCAAATCATAAATAATAAATTCAAAATATTATCATTTGAAATTCATGAATACATTATTATTTTATCTTATATCTCATTTCATTCTTCATCATTAAACAAAGAAATTATCACTTTTCTTTTATTGTTTTTTTAGATCAATGATGTTAATCATCAGTATCCTAAAATTATTCTCCATATCTATATATGATTAGTATCTCAATTAAAATAATCTCATATTTAGTATTCTTTAAATCGTCTTAAATATTAACTACGAATATATCATAATCATTAATAAAACATTGTTAATTGTCTTTATGATGTTAAAATCTATGAATTTTACTTCTTATATCATCCTAATAAATATCTTCTTCAAATCATTAATCTAAAAAAAATCATTTTTCACCCCAAAAAATCATCAAACTAATCTATGTATTTATAGTTATATAGTTATACTCTTATATAGACAATTTAAATGTTTCCTTAAATATGATTTATAAATTTTAATTGATTGATCCTCTCTGTTATGTTACATTGTGAGTTTTAGGTGTTTGAGGTTTTTGTAGAAGGTTTTATGGTCAATGGAGGATATTTATGTTAAGGTTATAGATGGAGAAGTTTCTTAAAGAATGGTAGTGTTTATTGAGAAATGAAGGTGGCCGTTATGGTTTTATATTGATCATTTCACTATAAAATTCTAATATAGGGTTATTTTTTTGGGTTATGGTGAGTTGGTAGTTTACATCGTGGACATTGGGTTATCACACAGAGTCTTATAGAATCATTTGGGAGAGTTCTGGTGGTTCTATTGATCTAGAGGTAGCTACAGCATGGACTAAAAGCTATATTGCAGATTAAACTAGATCAAATTTTCTATAATAGGATAGATTCCTTACATCATACAATACAAGAGGGGGAATTCATGTTGTTCTATCAATTTTATGGTTGCTACTACGTGGATTGAGGGTTTGGAGTGGCCTTAAACATTAGATTTGTAATTTTATGGTGTGGTTGTTCACTTGTGATGTGATCATTTTTTCATACTTATATGATCAGTATGTGGACCACATTATATTTCATGAACATGGATTTGACCAATCACATTATGGATTGGTCTTATTTAGTACACCACGAAATTGTCTCCACATCTACATGTTGTGACACAATATTCTATGTTGTGTTGTGGTCTACTAATATTTTGATTTCTAGGAAAATACAAAATGCGTCAAAATCCTATCATCATTTCATATTTTCCGTTGGTAATTTTCTTATCATGGTGAATACATATGGGGTTATTATTCCCCTTTCATCAACATTCAACCCTATCCATGGTAGATCGATCCGTAGAGATCCAAGGTGAGTTATCCGTTATTTTATTCATTGTTTTTTCTATCATTTATTACCTATTTTCAAGGGAATAACTATTTTGGGAGATTTTATGGTTGGATATTTATTATGGATGATGTGTTATAGTTATTTATCCATATTTGGTGTGGTTATAGCCTTGTTATTTTACTATCTTCACCCTATCTTCAAGAAATAGTTTTTGAAGGACCAGTTGTGGTAGGGGTTCTGGAGACTTATCATATATCTTCTATAACGAATATATCTAATTATTATAATTGGGTTTTATCCAACGCATTGTTTTTGTATTTCAATGTTTTTTAAGTTAATGGGTAGAATACACATAAAACATACATTTAAGAATATTTTAATTTAATAGAGATATTGAATCAAGTATGGGGAGTTGGGTGCACCTATTGATTTCTATACAATTGTGATGTATTGATTTCCATGATCTATTCCTATTTTGAAATTATATGTTATTAAAGTCATTTAAAATCTTGACCCCCCCCCCCTCATAAGACGTTTAATCACTTAAACATATTAATGGATATAAATGAGAGAAGAAAATTATTTTCATTTGAATGTTATTCCTAATGTGAAGTTATTCTTTGAAATGATAGCTTTTTTAAGAATTATCATTAAATGGTTAAAAAATTTGTGTTGGTAATTTAAATTAATAATTACATTTATGTTTTTCTATCCATGTTCTATACGACTTAAGGGACATGTTGAGTATGGATTGTTGGTACAATGTGGATGGGTTATTGTGTGGTGTGTTGGTGTAGTTTCTTATCCATAATAAAATAAAGTGTTAATGATGAAATTGAAATTGAATGAGTTAGAAATTAAATATTTTTGGGGTATTAAATTAGTGTGAATTAATTGGATTAAATAATGGAATTATTAAATTAATGTAAAATGTATTAAATTATGGTAGTGAAACAGTAAATTATGATGTGTGATTAATATGTCTAATGTAAAATATTTATTTTGTGACATTAATTCCTGACCCGTGTTGGTTATTCTTATGATGATATTATTCCTTGAAAAGTGTTTATTTTTATATTTTTATATTACTACATAGATGAAGTGGTTTTTGGGAAGGGAATGTATAGTGAAACCTATCTTTTCTGGGATATAATGAATCATGTTAGTTACCTATTTCATGGGAAGATAACAGATCATGGGCCATATATATTCAAAGGATATGATACTTTTCTATTATAGTGAACTAGATGTGTATATTGATGATATTATGAGGTAGTTATTGGTGGAGATCATACATGGATGGGGGATGTCATGAGGTAATGTCATATTTTCTTCATGATTCCCTACTTTAGAGAATGGGATAATGTTGGTGGGGTATGTACATGGATGTTTGAGGAAACTGGGTTAATTTCCTTCTTGGCTAAATTTCCCTATTAACATATCGTCAATAAGTAGTGGAATTATAGTGGAATAGTTGAGTTGTTATGGATTTTTTATGATTTGGATATAGATATGTAGAGACGTGGGGATGTGGTTTTCGATGTATGTAAAAATGGTTGGTAATATGTTTCTATAGTGGTTTCATACTCGCATCACTACACATATAAATAAGGTTATCCAACTAAATTTCTACAGCTATTTGTAGAATAATACTTTCATTAGATAGGTTTTAGGTGATATAATGATATTATTTTTCCTAGGTTGAATGATGGTTACTTTTTATGGGGATTGTGGTGATTGTGATGGTCTTAGTTTATTAGGTGTGGTACTAGTAGTTGTACCTTTAATGATGGGTTAGTCAGTTTAGTGACCATGGTTTCTTGGTGATGGTTTTTTGGGCCTTTATTATATCTTACAGTCATTCATTATTATTATATTCATTGAATTATGTATATTTGTTTATTATATTTGTTATTTGGATTCACACTTACTTATTTTTGCATATTTATTTCATGAGGATGTAGATCTGTTTAGAGGGATGATCCAACTAAACACACACATGTGCTCACCCTGACATGTTTTTATAGTTTTTATTGGATATATAAAATTATTTTGGAGCTAATTTTTTGGATAGCTGGAGTATTGATTAAGTGAATTTTCTTGCATTATATTGGATGTATATGATTTTGTTAATATTTTATTGGGATATGAAAATTTTATACCTTATTCTTATTTTATTGAGAAAGAACTATAGATTCATTTATCTTATTTATAGGTAATTTAGTGTTTAATGATTCTAATTTTAGTTTTTTATACCCTCGGTGCTAGTCACTAACACATTGCTGATTGGAGGAGGGCTTCGTGGGTCATTACCTCCCTTTCTCCATTATTGTCCCAAGAGGGGTATAACTGGGGTAGGGGTTGTGAAATAGTGTTATCATGGCTTTTATTGACAAATATGGTGGATATTGAAGTTATTAATTGTCTGTGAAAATGTGGGAATGGTAGTAAAAAAGTTAAACTCAATCCTAACAAGTGATGTGGACCAAGGAGACCAGCTAAGACCTGGATATTTTAGGGACCCCAATGATTCAGCGTAAGGACATTTCAAACTTATTAAACATGTTTAGATTAAAGGTTAACAATATATGTGTAAAATATATAGTCATGAAGACATATCATTGTCAGCAGATGCATTATCATTTACATCATGAAATTTTTTGAGTGTTTCTATGATTGTGACTGTGTTGTTGTTTCTAATTAACTATTACTATTTGTCAAATTATTCATATAACCTTGAATAAAAGAGTAAAATGTTGATTAAATAGTATGAAACATTTTTTTGAACTCTTTTTTTGGTCTTGAATGTGTTATTCCCTTTCCTGTTATAACATGATTATTCATGATTTCAATTTTGTTTCCATTGTTAACATGCATAGAAAGATAAACCATTTTCAATCATGTTTGAAACTGTTACTAAAGAATTCTTAGTTCTTTTTTTGTGAGTATATTCTAAATTTTGAAACCACTGACGAAACATCTAACCATGAGTAGATTACATAATACAATTTTAAAACGATTATATTGAAACCATTCTTATGAGTATTATAGTTCCCATAGAAGTTTATAAGCCATTCCAGAAAAATTAACGTCATGATTATTGATAATTCATTTAAATTGGAAATCATTCACATGAATAATTTTATCATTTCTTTTTGGAATGACTATTGTTTTGTAATATTAATCCTTTTTTATATTTTAATCATGTGTTTGAGATGTATTTCAATGTTTTAAATTGTTGTGTCATTTTCTTCTGAATTTTAGAAAATGATAAACATGCATATTGTTAACCATTAATAATTTGAATGATTCATGAATCAATAAATATTGAAGATTGAAATATTAATTTCATTCCATGTGTTATATTTATATTCATAAAATTTATCTTGAATGTGTTAGGAATTTATTGTAAGGATAGACTTGCTAATTTTAAATTCCTAGAAAAATGATAAGCATACCTTTTGGTAACCCATTGATACTTTATATTTTTTTATTGTACATATTCTTTTAAATATTGAAAATTTTGTACAACTAACACTGTTGTGACTAAAATTTTAAGTCCTGGGTAACCCAGCATTAATAGTTTTTAAAATATAAAAGATCATGGCATACTTTAGAATTTTAAAAGAATCATGTTATTAAATTTAAAATGGGCACATGTTTTTTTGTGAGTAATTAACTTATAGATTTTTCATGATCAACATTAATCATAAAATAAATGAAATCATATATAATTTTTTTACTAATAATTCAGGTTAAGTATTAACAGAATTGTGCTTAAATATGGAAGAAAATTCATATTACCCTTATTTCAGTGTATAATAATGTTATTCCGAGTTGTGGAATGATTATATAAATTTTTGTTTGAGTATTTTAAGCATGAAATTTATTAATACAACATGTGTAGTTTTCTTCTGTGATATGAAAGCTATTTTTATTTTCAAAATATGTAATCATATTTCCTATGTGATAAACATTTTATGAAATATAGAAATTTAGAATGGATAGCATGATGTAAGATAAAATAAAATGTACAAATATTATTCTATTGGTATCATGTTTCCTTATAAATCAAATATTCTATTTAGGAATGCCAAGTGTAATTTTTAGTACCACAACATGTGAAAATAAATTCAATAATATAGCCACATGTAAGAGTTATTACAATTTAAGGCATTGTGATTCCCAGAAAATGACTTGGAATTACTGATCAATCTTTATGGTTTGATTGTATATTGATTTTTTTATTAAATTATTGATATGACCTATTGAAATCCTATTTAAAATTTATAAAATGTATTTTTAACTACTTTCAAAAAATATTATGTCCTATAATTAATCTTAAGTAATGCATCTTTATCATTCTTAACATGGAAACTAGGTGATCATTGATATGATGTTTCTTAATATTGTGAAAATTTTCCCACACTATGATTATTTGTCATGATATGGGTGTATTTATATAATAACCTTCCACCCATAAATGGGTGACCACCTAAAATATGTAATAAATATTTTTTCTAGAAAATATTGAAATTAACGAAGATAAACATTCATTCCAAATCTAAATGTTTTTGAAAATAGTTTTTTTGATATTATATCTTTTTATTTAGTTTTTTATTGATCTTATTCATGTTATGTGTTTCTTGGAGTTAATCGTATGGATTGATAGAACCCACATCCCCATAATGATATGTTATATTTAAAACATGTGTTAAAATCATACTAGATAGTCAGGGCCTCCCATAGAGGATACTATTATCATATTGTGGATGGGTTCCCTTGATTTTTGTACTAGACGTTTTGTTGTGCAATTTTTTTTAGTTTTTATCTTGGTATACACGGCGGTTGAAATGGTTGTGTTAAAGGTTATATTGAAGAGAGGATGATTGTGTCTGATGTGAGATGGTGTGGTATTGTGCTTGATGAAGGATGGTGATGTAGTTGTGTGTGGATTTAATGATTTTGATATCCAATGGGTGAATAGTGTGGTCTCTGTAATATAATATAATGATTTTTTTAATTCAAATTTATTGTAATACGGAGTAATGACATAAGTTTTTTTTTCTTGTTATGATACATGTTTGATTCTATTGCTAAAAATTATGGTTTTTTGGAACCTTGATTAAGTTGTTATTGTTTTAAAATATTATACCCTTATTATGATTAACTTATTTCACTCATGATACATGAATAAGGGATAATAAATTATATGTGGTTAATAAAATGGTTTTTCATGGAAATCTGGAATTGTGTGATAATACCCATGCTAAGGAATACATGGTGTTATTAAATTCCTAGAATATAAAACTTGGGGGGATATGGAAGCTAAAATGTACTTGTATATGGGGATGATATTTCTCCAATGTCTTCTGTGATTTATGGGTATCTTTTGTGTATTTTTATGATGATTGTGTTGACTATATTTGAGGGGGGGAATGTGGTGGCAGTAAGGCTAAGCTGGTTTGGAATGAAGATTGATGAGGGATGATTTGAAGTGATTATTTTTCGTCATTTGATTGATGTGGTAATTGTAGTGATGTGGTTGGGTTATTTTAATTTTTTGACATATTTTTTGATGTGTTATTGGTTTATGTGTGGTATATTAGTTTTGGTGTACTGTAGTTGTGTTAGTTGGCCACTCTTTAATGTAGAGTTATTATAGGGGGAAAGCCTTCGATTAGTTTTACTCGTTCTACGAAAACCTTATAATGAATTTTGAGTTTTTTTTCAAATTTTTATTAATGAGTTTATAAATTTATTTATTTATGTATTATGAAAATTTATAGATTGTATCTTCTTAAATGGAATAAAATTTTCTAAATAAACCATAAAAATTACTAATGTGTACCTTTATCAAAACCCTGTTTAACAATGATGGAGATGTTAAGAAAATCTATTTGTGATTGAGGAGTGTGGTGCCACATTGGATTCGTTGTAGAGACCCGAAGCTTATCGTACATGGACATTACATTACTTTTGCGGAATACTTAGTACATAACAAAAACACACACACAAGGATCGTAATAGTTTAGTGTCTTTGGAAACTCGGAACGTAATCTTCTAAACGTGGTGAAAGATCTTCAACATCTCCCATAAAGATCTTTTTTTTCCTAAAACCTTTCTTTATATCCTGGGGAAAAGAAAACATAAAAGGGTGAGCTCAAATGCTCAGTAAGGGTAAACAAAAGAAATATCAATCACATCATATACATAAGAACATAGCTTTTGGAAATCTTAACCTGCAAAAGAGCTCATAATATCATAACGTGGGATAAATCATAGAAGTGAAAATGAAATCATAACTTAAAACATTACTCATTGTGGCATACACACATAATCATAGAGAATCATTTCTTGTTAGTCAAGACTCATTGCCAAGACTATCTTAGTGGACAAAGTCCCTTTCTGAATCGAGTAATCCTCGTTTCAGTCCTGTTTCACTGAACCGGTATAACCTACCATTCCAGTCATGTCTATCTCATGAGATATGAAATCTTTACCCAATGCATTGGAGGGAGATATAGGTCCCACCCATCTTATAATGAATCCTTTCTTATGTGTGCCACATAATCATAAAACATACATCATCGCATAACACATGTAACAAAAATGGAATTCTTGAAACATCATGACATCATAAATAAATTCATATAACATAAAGGAATTCATAAAAATAATTCCATCACAACATGATCAAATCAATGTAATAATAGGGATAAAATCAGAACCCTTTATTATCTTAGATGGAAAATAATTTTGATAAAACACTTGAACTCCATTCTTGAGGAAAATATCCTTTCTTCTTCAAAAACATTTTTCCTTTCATAACATGTCATACAACTTTAAAATAAAGAATTTGATTAAAAATAAACTTGAAAACTTTTATAGGAAGCTTCTTGGAAATAATGTTTTAAAAATCCATTCATGCCGTATAAGTTAAAAAAAACATTCTTCGTACTTTTGTCGGAAAAAGTCAAAAAGTACCTCGTACGAAAAAACGACAAAAGATTCCTTTCTTATTCTTTACTAAAAACTCACCGAAGGGTAAAATTGGATTTAAACTATTGTAAGTGGATGGAAACAATATTACATATTGAGGGAACATGGATGTGGATGATAAAATACACCCCAGTAAATACTTACGAATAAACAATCTCGGATAAAAATGAGATTGTGATATTTCCCTTACCTTAGGTCCGACTTGCTTTGTAAGTGTCTGAACCTCCTGTATAATGATTTAAATCATGTTATTGACTTATTACAGAATCATATTCATTGTTATGATATCATATATGGTTCACTTATGACATTATATTACCCGTTCTTTTGTAAATTCCATGTTAAAGAAGCGTTTTGGGTAAAATCGTTTCATTTATCGTAGGTGTTTTGACTTGTTGTTCTTGACATCATTAATGATTTAATTACTTCCAGAATATAAAATATGATTTATATATCATATATATTCAGTATATATATATATAATAGGTAGATAAATAAAATGAAAAACACCGTTCATGGAGACGGTAGTCCGTACGTACGCATGAACGCTGTTTTCCTTTCCTTATTGTCTTGAAATGGAAGTAAGTAGATGACATACATATGTATATATATACATAAATCCAGTAGCTTTATAATGCCATATATTTCATTATTATTTCTTATATATACATTATAATCATTCTTAAATGGTTAACATGGAGAATGAATCTCATCGCGTCGTGGAGACGGTATTCCGTACGTACGCACGAGCGATGATATCATTTCTATAAATATTGAATTGAATTGGAGTGGATTATACAATATATCAGAATCAATATGATGTTGTAATAACTATGTATAGTTATTATTTACACCATTATACCCATCCATGTAAGGTGATGGTGGAAAATAGATTACACCACGGCGTGGAGACGGTATTCCGTACGTACGCACGCGCGGTGATTTCATTTTTCCGTAGGATGGATAGAAGGTGAATTAGGGTTGTTTCATACTTATAATAACATATCAGTATATGAGTGATACTGATGTTATTACTTCATAATGAAACAACCTAAGAAGAATAAGTGGAAGAAGAAATAAAGATGAAAGAATTGGTAACGGTAATTACCTCTTCTTTGAAGTGCCTCTTTGAGACCTCCTCTTAGGGCACTAGAATTGGTCTTTAAGGAAGACCAGAACCTCTAGGATGTTGCTAGGGAAGTGGAGAAGAGATTTTGGCAGGGTTTGGCCGAGCTTGAGTGCTCAAATTGGTGTGAGGAGGAGGGGGAGGAGGTGTCCTTTTATAGGGGAGGAGAGGGGCACCTTAGGAATATCTCAAAATATTATTTTATATTAAAGTCAAAATCGGTTTATAATGGTTCCAAAGGGTCTTATTTCGAAGCTAAAGTGGGGATGGGTCGAAATCCTATCAACCAATAGAATTTAGACAAGTTTAGGATATTATTTTAACCTTATCAATTAGATTTAACTCTAAGTTAAATAATTTATCTTTTACCATGTTTTTTTGTTTTCATTCACTATATGGTTAATACACATACTATAACATGCCAAACGAACCCCAAATTGTTTATTATTAATATATATATCCTTATCTAAGTCATTTGGCCGAACCTTAGATTTTTAGGAGTACAATAACAATTAATAATATAATATTTGATTTGAAAACTATTTTGTGTCAATTTTGACACTATTTGATATATGATTTTTGTGAAAGTCATAACAGAATTAAATGTTCGAACAAAGTTTATTAAAGCAACATTAATATATCATAGTAACCTAGAAAATTAGTGGAATTCATAAAAAATCTCAAATTACATTTATTTTGGTGTTTATAACATCAATTATGTCAATATTTCATTAATAAGATAATTACTGCATCATCGTTGTGTCATAAATAAATTAAATTATTTTATGTCTAAAAATTACAAATAAAATACCATCATGTAGGAAATCTTTTTATCTTTCTAATTAATATTTACAATCGAATTTATCTTATGTATAACCCCATATTAAAAATGCTTTACTTATTAAACTTTGAATTTAACTATTTTAACCTTTCTTTAAATAAATTAATAATAAATGTCCTAATCTAATCCAAGTGGGCCTAAATGGTCATATTTTATTCCTAAGTTTGTTTTTGGTCGAATTACACTTGTCCAATAGAATTAGGACATGTGTTAGGGTAATATTAATATCATATTTACCCTTAGTTACCCTATTTACTATTAACCGTGGTAAAAAAGTAAAAAATTACTATTCACCAAAAAATTATTTTCATCTCATTGAACCACATTTTAGTCCTTGATATTAACCGTGTCTCTCGGATTTTCGAAATTCCATTCACAGAAGCGGCAAAATTAAGTTTTATGAAAAATTCAGTTTTTTAACTACCACTTAGTAGTTTCACTATTCATCAAAAATTGATGTTTTTCAGAACAATGCCAAAATTTCATCCTAAGCTATATTTCATATTCCGATTTCAAAAATGAAATCTATTTTACCAAATTCATAACATAGAAGTTGCATTAATTAATTTTATAATTAAATCCCGCTGTTAAAATAAATAGCGTGTTTTTAGGAAACAATATATATCAAAAGATTGACACTTGATTATGTCTGGTTTAAATGTGAAATTACAACCAATGACCAACATTGTATTAAATTGTAAAAATATATTCTAAATATACTTTAAAACCACTCAATTAATAATTTATCACTATTAATTATTTCGATTAAAAAAGTTGTTTTTAATTATAATTTAGTAATTTTCACTATTCATCAGAATATGAAAGTTATCCGAAAAGAACCAAAATTTCACCTTAGGCTAAATTCGATACTCCGAATCCAAGAATGAAGTTCATTTTGAAAAATAAGATTTACAGAATTTTAAAAAGTGGTTATTACTATTCATAACGGCTAGTTTTAATAATATTTTAATAGCACATCGTTGTTTAGTGAAACTCGGTATTGCGTATTACACACGCTATCGAGGAAGGTCGTGATTGCGTGTTATGAAAGGCAAGACAAGGATGCGTGTTGTGCAAGCTCCTTTTGGTGTAGCGTACAACAAAAGACATTAATAAAATTAAAAAGAATATTTTTTATAAAATCTTGGGCTGTTACATTCTACCCCCCTTAAAATGAATTTCGCCCTCGAAATTCGTCGGGGTTATAAATGGTTTACTATTTGAAAGTTTCTTTAATAGAAACCCACATCGTAAAAGGGAATACCAAAACTTGGCTTTAAAAACTAAAGTATGAAATGTAACGATTACCCAAATAAACTAATCACTGGGTTTCCACATAGGTGAAAATATGGATATGGAAGAGAAATCTAACCATCATGTTCTGATGGAGAGTGGTAGAGAACATGGCTATGGAAAAGCCAGTAATCACAAATCCATAGATTTGTGATGATATAAGGTACCATCTGATTCATCAGGTATAAGATCACTAGGACAACATTTTTGGTTTTCAAGATCATTTCCCTAAAGTTAAAGAATTTGAATTAGAATAAATACTTACTTTATTTTGGTACAATCTCACTGTTGTTCGTGCCTTTAACAATTTCCACTTCATCTCTTAAATAAATGAAGTTGAATTTGTTATTCGTGAAGTGTTAGCAGATCATGTGATAGAATGACGGGTCATTCCATCTGTTTCAAACAAAAGGTTAGCAAAATTATATGCATAAGTCGATCTATAGTGAGATTAATCATATATGGTTCCTAAAATGGACTTATACTTCATATATCATACTGCTTAATATAATAAAACTAGTTTCTACTAAACAGGGACTTCCTGTAGGTCAGTGGTAGGCGATAAAGGCCAGTCGCACTTCGGTTGTGGGTTCGATTCCTACAGCCTTGTCCGAAGCGATGGGTTGTCGCCCGTCCGGCAGGTTGTCCCTTTTTCTAAAACTACGTTACTATAACATCCCATCAATAATATCGAAAATCTTCTATCCTTAAACAATACTAACTTATGTCCAACATAATCCAGTCTAATCTTTAGGCTTATACATAATACTGTAGTCCACTCTCATAATATAGTGACAACGATTACCAGAGATTTAATACTGTCGTTGATCCCCACATATCATAAGATATGTCTTGTTGGTCACATTCCAAACATTCAAAGTCCATAATCGTGTATTCTCTTGAATACCTTAGTGAAAACATGAGTGCAGTTAAAAGTTAACACTTTCCACATACCAAAATCCTCAAAATTCTATATACTCAAACCATGATATCACTTAGTCCTTATATCAACCATGAGCTCATGAATACTATCAAACATTTAATTTTCCCCTTATCCCTTCATTATGCGCATATCATCTACATTCCAAAAATATCTGAATAACCTTTCATGGATACTGGTAACATTAATCATACACTTTCAAAACACAAGGAAAGACAACAGTGTAACAATCCATAGATGTCTCTTTATTCCAAAATTACACATGATAAACATGTAATCATTCCACTACATTCTCAAACCATTGACCGAGCTTCAAAAATTATTTTATCTCACATATCATTTGTAGTCTCTTCATCATCATCCACATAAATACTACCCATATGACCATACTGATTCTCTTCATGAGTCTTTCCCTTAGGGCATTTGTTTTCATAATGCCCATACATTCCACATTTAAAACACTTAACCATTTTTGATGTCGTAGCAATACCATTATCCTCATCCATGGTGTTAACTGACCCTTTTCCTTTGCACTTACTTGCTTTGTGTCCTTCTTTTCCACACCCAAAGCATCTTCCAGTTCCCTTGAAACATTCTCCTTGATGCCTCTTCCCACATGATTTATATAGGGGAAATTGAACTTTCTTTCCTCTATGATCATCATGGAACTCCATCTTTCTCTTATTAGTCGAGTCAGGAAACTTACCAAATTTTACTTTATTGATCATGTTGTGAGATTGCTGATTCGGCATAATAATGATGTTTGGACATCCAAATCCCATTTCATTTGGTTGCTCATGAATAATATCATTCCATTGTCCATCATATCCTCCATTATTGTGAATCATCTTGTTTCCAGCCATTTTCTAAAACCCAAACAGAATAGTGTTAGATGAAAAAATCATGCTAGGGAAAACAACATAATAAAGGGGGAGTACCTTCAATATCCAACATCTTAGGTTTAATTCTATGATCGTTAGCGTAATTCTATTACTATAACCTATACGTATACTTAACCTTAGGGACATACCTAGACATACCTTAGAAATATTTCTAGGGATCTCACTAATGTTTTCGCATCCTAGTTTCCAAAGGTTGACTAAACCTTTCCTCTGATACCAACTGTAGCGGTCTAGAATTACTTCCAGTGGACTACAATTGATACCTATCAGGGCACTCCATGGGCGGCTACACCCCTTGGGCGGGACACACCACCATCCCCAGTGGCAGCCATTTCCACATGAAGCCCTTGGGCGGAGAGCCATGCTTCGTCCAACGCTCACATGTGAGAGTTCCCAAGGATCGGATACATTCCTACCTCCTTTGCCTCTGATACCAACTGTAGAGACCCGAAGCTTATCGTACATGGACATTACATTACTTTTGCGGAATACTTAGTACATAACAAAAACACACACACAAGGATCGTAATAGTTTAGTGTCTTTGGAAACTCGGAACGTAATCTTCTAAACGTGGTGAAAGATCTTCAACATCTCCCATAAAGATCTTTTTTTTTCCTAAAACCTTTCTTTATATCCTGGGGAAAAGAAAACATAAAAGGGTGAGCTCAAATGCTCAGTAAGGGTAAACAAAAGAAATATCAATCACATCATATACATAAGAACATAGCTTTTGGAAATCTTAACCTGCAAAAGAGCTCATAATATCATAACGTGGGATAAATCATAGAAGTGAAAATGAAATCATAACTTAAAACATTACTCATTGTGGCATACACACATAATCATAGAGAATCATTTCTTGTTAGTCAAGACTCATTGCCAAGACTATCTTAGTGGACAAAGTCCCTTTCTGAATCGAGTAATCCTCGTTTCAGTCCTGTTTCACTGAACCAGTATAACCTACCATTCCAGTCATGTCTATCTCATGAGATATGAAATCTTTACCCAATGCATTGGAGGGAGATATAGGTCCCACCCATCTTATAATGAATCCTTTCTTATGTGTGCCACATAATCATAAAACATACATCATCGCATAACACATGTAACAAAAATGGGATTCTTGAAACATCATGACATCATAAATAAATTCATATAACATAAAGGAATTCATAAAAATAATTCCATCACAACATGATCAAATCAATGTAATAATAGGGATAAAATCAGAACCCTTTATTATCTTAGATGGAAAATAATTTTGATAAAACACTTGAACTCCATTCTTGAGGAAAATATCCTTTCTTCTTCAAAAACATTTTTCCTTTCATAACATGTCATACAACTTTAAAATAAAGAATTTGATTAAAAATAAACTTGAAAACTTTTAAAGGAAGCTTCTTGGAAATAATGTTTTAAAAATCCATTCATGCCGTATAAGTTAAAAAAAACATTCTTCGTACTTTTGTCGGAAAAAGTCAAAAAGTACCTCGTACGAAAAAACGACAAAAGATTCCTTTCTTATTCTTTACTAAAAACTCACCGAAGGGTAAAATTGGATTTAAACTATTGTAAGTGGATGGAAACAATATTACATATTGAGGGAACATGGATGTGGATGATAAAATACACCCCAGTAAATACTTACGAATAAACAATCTCGGATAAAAATGAGATTGTGATATTTCCCTTACCTTAGGTCCGACTTGCTTTGTAAGTGTCCGAACCTCCTGTATAATGATTTAAATCATGTTATTGACTTATTACAGAATCATATTCATTGTTATGATATCATATATGGTTCACTTATGACATTATATTACCCGTTCTTTTGTAAATTCCATGTTAAAGAAGCGTTTTGGGTAAAATCGTTTCATTTATCTTAGGTGTTTTGACTTGTTGTTCTTGACATCATTAATGATTTAATTACTTCCAGAATATAAAATATGATTTATATATCATATATATTCAGTATATATATATATAATAGGTAGATAAATAAAATGAAAAACACCGTTCATGGAGACGGTAGTCCGTACGTACGCATGAACGCTGTTTTCCTTTCCTTATTGTCTTGAAATGGAAGTAAGTAGATGACATACATATGTATATATATACATAAATCCAGTAGCTTTATAATGCCATATATTTCATTATTATTTCTTATATATACATTATAATCATTCTTAAATGGTTAACATGGAGAATGAATCTCATCGCGTCGTGGAGACGGTATTCCGTACGTACGCACGAGCGATGATATCATTTCTATAAATATTGAATTGAATTGGAGTGGATTATACAATATATCAGAATCAATATGATGTTGTAATAACTATGTATAGTTATTATTTACACCATTATACCCATCCATGTAAGGTGATGGTGGAAAATAGATTACACCACGGCGTGGAGACGGTATTCCGTACGTACGCACGCGCGGTGATTTCATTTTTCCGTAGGATGGATAGAAGGTGAATTAGGGTTGTTTCATACTTATAATAACATATCATTATATGAGTGATACTGATGTTATTACTTCATAATGAAACAACCTAAGAAGAAGAAGTGGAAGAAGAAATAAAGATGAAAGAATTGGTAATGGTAATTACCTCTTCTTTGAAGTGCCTCTTTGAGACCTCCTCTTAGGGCACTAGAATTGGTCTTTGAGGAAGACCAGAACCTCTAGGATGTTTCTAGGGAAGTGGAGAAGAGATTTTGGCAGGGGTTGGCCGAGCTTGAGTGCTCAAATTGGTGTGAGGAGGAGGGGGAGGAGGTGTCCTTTTATAGGGGAGGAGAGGGGCACCTTAGGAATATCTCAAAATATTATTTTATATTAAAGTCAAAATCGGTTTATAATGGTTCCAAAGGGTCTTATTTCGAAGCTAAAGTGGGGATGGGTCTAAATCCTATCAACCAATAGAATTTAGACAAGTTTAGGATATTATTTTAACCTTATCAATTAGATTTAACTCTAAGTTAAATAATTTAACTTTTACCATGTCTTTTTGTTTTCTTTCACTATATGGTTAATACACTTACTATAACATGCCAAACGAACCCCAAATTGTTTATTATTAATATATATATCCTTATCTAAGTCATTTGGCCGAACCTTAGATTTTGAGGAATACAATAACAATTAATAATATAATATTTGATTTAAAAACTATTTTGTGTCAATTTTGACACTATTTGATATATGATTTTTGTGAAAGTCATAACAGAATTAAATGTTCGAACAAAGTTTATTAAATCAACATTAATATATCATAGTAACCTAGAAAATTAGTGGAATTCATAAAAAATCTCAAATTACATTTATTTTGGTGTTTATAACATCAATTATGTCAATATTTCATTAATAAGATAATTACTGCATCATCGTTGTGTCATAAATAAATTAAATTATTTTATGTCTAAAAATTACAAATAAAATACCATCATGTAGGAAATCTTTTTATCTTTATAATGAATATTTACAATCGAATTTATCTTATGTATAAACCCATATTAAAAATGCTTTACTTATTAAACTTTGAATTTAACTATTTTAACCTTTCTTTAAATAAATTAATAATAAATGTCCTAATCTAATCCAAGTGGGCCTAAATGGTCATATTTTATTCCTAAGTTTGTTTTTGGTCGAATTACACTTGTCCAATAGAATTAGGACATGTGTTAGGGTAATATTAATATCATATTTACCCTTAGTTACCCTATTTACTATTAACCGCGGTAAAAAAGTAAAAAATTACTATTCACCAAAAAATTATTTTCATCTCATTGAACCACATTTTAGTCCTTGATATTAACCGTGTCTCTCGGATTTTCGAAATTCCATTCACAGAAGCGGCAAAATTAAGTTTTATGAAAAATTCAGTTTTTTTAACTACCACTTAGTAGTTTCACTATTCATCAAAAATTGATGTTTTTCAGAACAATGCCAAAATTTCATCCTAAGCTATATTTCATATTCCGATTTCAAAAATGAAATATATTTTACCAAATTCATAACATAGAAGTTGCATTAATTAATTTTATAATTAAATCCCGCTGTTAAAATAAATAGCGTGTTTTTAGGAAACAATATATATCAAAAGATTAACACTTGATTATGTCTGGTTTAAATGTGAAATTACAACCAATGACCAACATTGTATTAAATTGTAAAAATATATTCTAAATATACTTTAAAACCACTCAATTAATAATTTATCACTATTAATTATTTCGATTAAAAAAGTTGTTTTTAATTATAATTTAGTAATTTTCACTATTCATCAGAATATGAAAGTTATCCGAAAAGAACCAAAATTTCACCTTAGGCTAAATTCGATACTCCGAATCCAAGAATGAAGTTCATTTTGAAAAATAAGATTTACAGAATTTTAAAAAGTGGTTATTACTATTCATAACGGCTAGTTTTAATAATATTTTAATAGCACATCGTTGTTTAGTGAAACTCGGTATTGCGTATTACACACGCTATCGAGGAAGGTCGTGATTGCGTGTTATGCAAGGCAAGACAAGGATGCGTGTTGTGCAAGCTCCTTTTGGTGTAGCGTACAACACAAGACATTAATAAAATTAAAAAGAATATTTTTTATAAAATCTTGGGCTGTTACATTCGTCCCATAGTTTTCTTCTTCTTGATAATGATATTTAATATCTATGATGGTTTTTGTAATATTAATTCTGAGTTGGTTGTCCCTAGACTCTTGTTTATGTTACTGGTAGTAAGATGGTTTTTTAGATGTATCTTCTATGTGAGTGTTTTAATAGAGGTTTCATTCCTCAAATTGTTTTGTTTTTATTATTAACCACGATAACAGATTGAGAGGTATATTATGTAATTTAAAAGACCCATTCATTCTATTATTTTTCATGTTAAGGTGATGAATGTTTTCAAAAAATGATCAATGGTGAATGGAGGACAATATTGTTGAGGTTGGAGATGAAGAAGTTTCTTGTGATGTGGTAGTGTTCGCTAAACTGTGTAGGTGGTATTTTTATAATGATTCCTAGAATTATAGTGTAGATAATTGGAGATAGGGATTTCAGAGGATATTACGAGTTAGGGGTTTACGCCATGGGATTTAGGATATGATATGGAGACTTTTGTAATATTTGTTAGTAGTTCTATGGATTCTGTTGATATAAAAGTTACTATAGAATAACAATTAAATGTAATTGTATATGACACATTCATATTAGTGATATATTTTGATCGATTTCTCCAGTTTTGGGGTGGATTCCCGCACCCGAATGTCACTTAACAGGTGCCCAATGCCATGTAGGACACATGGCCTCAAGTTCATCTCCCTAAATTCCGTAAGCGACCAACTAGTAGCGACGGCATAGGGTGTGTCTGTGTGGATACTATTCCCTCATTACAAAAGTTTAGTGTAGTTCATTAATGTAAACCTAGATAAATGGCAGAAGAAATATAAATAAACAGAAGGTATAGCAGAAAATATAAACAATAGTAATAATAAATGAAATAAATGGAATATCATTCAACAACAGATGATATGTCATGTCAATAGATTACAAGAAATCATGGATACAAGATAGTCGGCATAACATGTTCCACAAAATATATAATGGAAATAAAATACAATCCTAGGAATCCTAAGCTCTGACTCGGTCATCTATTATCAAGCTCAATCCTAATAATCATGAAATCAAGTTTATTAATATGTAAGATTCCATTTGAAAAAACCTCCAATAATGTAATCTAATCTAGGTACCGAATGGATCCCAATGAGGGTGTGAGATAAATCATAGTGGGCCACCAACAATGGTGTCAATAACATATGGCACATGTAATGGAAATGCAACTGTGTGGAAGCATGTATATATGATGTAAAGAAGTAAAATTTAATGAAATACAAAAGTACCCACATCAGCCTTCGGTTGGTGTATGAATATGTAAAAAATTAATTATTTGAATATTAAAAGTTTATAAATAAGTCATTTTTTAACAATAGTGATGTTTTCATGTTATGAAAATAAAACCTGAAATGATATTTAATATTGAAGTACTAAGGTAATAACCAAGACGATGTTGACCTCAAGGGTTGTCAACTAAATAATTACAGTAGCCTGGCATGGGGTAAGAGTGTAAATCAAGGATCCTAGTCCAAGGCATTCCACAATGAGGTTCCTTCCAAGTTCAAGTAGTTCATCAAAGGAAAAAATGAGGCTATGAAATGACTAGGCATGATGTACATTAACCATGTCACCTACTTGTCAATGTTGGATCTAAGGAGAGTATTCAAGAAATCATATAAATATATTTAGTTGATCATATGGTGTCACATAAAGAATCCAAATAATAGACAAGGATTGAGATCTTATTGGGTATCAACCTAAGAAAGATATATCCTTTAATCATAATGGGGTTCCTGAGTTCTCATGGCATTCCCTGATCAAAATCCATGCCGAGATCATGTCCGGACAGACTTATTTGATTATAAAGTCATGTAATATTTAATTTAGTTAAATAATTAATTTTAATTAGTATATTAAGGTAAAATAGCATGATACCTTTTAATTAAGTCATTTGGTTCAGGATTTACCTTTCATTACTATGACAAGGCCATGTAGCATGCAAACTTTTAATCGAGTCATTTGGTTCATGCCATCCCTTTCATTAGTGTGACAAGGCCATGTATCTTGAAACCACTCATTTAATTAATTTAAAGAATATTCCAGTTTTGAGGATCATTATTATACTTTCCATTCGTGTGGAAAGGGGTGATATGGATATGTAACCTTCTATTCATTAACATCTATGGCCTAGTCACATACTTATTATACGAACCAATTCACATTTCACATTTTCTTGTAAAATTGAATCACTAACCTTAGTAGGGTCAATAGGTGATCATACATGGTACATACATTATTTTATTCTTATTATAAACAATCCATTTAATATAGAAAAGATTACCCATAGGACGGCCATGCCAAGGCACACCCCAACTGTGGTTCAAACATGTCAAAACACTAAGATAACAATTTTGGCATTACATATTACATTGGATGAAGGTAGTTGTGATCATTAACACTGAAAATTAATATCATATATGGAAAGAAAATATCAATATAGTCCCAATGATTATAATAATGACATATAAATTCAATAAATTACACCCAATGAAATCGGTGGGCCCAACACAATAATTCCCAAATCAACGAACATGAGGGATGGGTTATAGAACAGCCACCTTAATATTGTATGAATCTCATCATCTGGTATTATCCTTTGATTTGGCTCAAATCCTAGTATATCTTATAAATGAATAAAAATTCTCATACCCTAATAACTAGGTCAAGAGGAAGAGAGAAGACAAAAGGATTAAGAAGACCCGAGTATTTACTATTGCACATCCTACCTAATGAACAAAAGATTGAATGTATCATGGATGATGGTTATCACTTGATTCCTATCTTGGGACTTCAAAAAGATCCAAAATGTAAGAGAAGTAGGTTTATCCTATTGGATCATATATTTGGGATGAAATAGTGATCTAATAAGTTCATTAAGCGGAAAAGGACAATTTACCCAGAAAATTGGCTTATGCATGGTTTGTTCAAATAGTATGAAAAATCATGTGAAAAACATGCACATTTACTTGTGTAGAAGTTGAACATGAACAGTAAGGCTGCATGGCCAGGCGCAAACCATGCGATTTGGATCTATCCAGAAATTTCAATCTGCACGGTTAGCCAAACCATATGCTAACTGTGTGCTGACCATGAAAAATGGCCATTTTCCCCTAAAATATGGGTTTTGGGCACTAAACAATTACTATTAACCACATAGACGTTTTCTAACCCATTAGGAATCCATATTTGGTCAAAAGTAAATATTTAGATGAAATTTTAATGGATCCATGCCCGAGTGAAAAATTGGGTTCTTATAGTCTTCCCCCTTTAAAAGAGATTTTCATCGAGTTCACCTTCCAATGGGTGTAGAAGAACTATCTAAGAACCATTCTAGATACTAAACATATACATCATATTCCTTATCCCAATCTCATCCTCTAGTAAGCTATTCTTCCAACGCATGTGTAGTAGAGGGACATACAGGCCTCAGAGAACCTTTATACTCTGGTCAACAATGCATACTAGATACTCCTTGATGGTAGAATTATAATCTAACTAAACTTCCCTAGGATTAAAGTTATGATATAGTTTTTCGTGATATTAGAGGAGATTTGAACCATGAAATATGTCATGCCTAGAATGGTACCTCTGAGGTAATAGCAATTGAAGGTCTACTGGCCTAAATCTCTCTAGAATTTCAAAAGGCCCTACGTAATGAGATGCCATATTTCCCTACATTCATAACCATCTATTCCCAATCCAAGGTAATACTCGAAGAATAATATGATCCCCGAAATCAAATATAAGATGTCATTGATGGTGATCAGTATAAGATTTCTATCAAGACAGAGTAGTATTCATACATTTTCTGATCTGTTGAAATTGCTCTAATGTCCCCAGAACGAAATGAGGACCTAGTAGGGATTCTTAACCTATCTCTATCTTGTACATGGGTGAACAGAATGGCCTACCATATAAGAAATAAAAAGGATCTATCTAAATTTTCACTTGAAATCAATTATTATAGGTGAACTCAGTGAGAGGGATATGCTTATCCCAATAACCGCTGAAATCAAGGAAACATGCTCGAAACATATCCTCTAGAACATGTATTGTTCATTCTAATTGTCCATCAGATTGAGGGGGAAATCTATACTTTGAATCACATGTGTTTCCATATCCTTCTATAATCCCTACTAGAATCATGATGTGAAACGATCCACCCTATATGAAATGATTATACGTGGTACCTCGTGGAGTAATATGATCCCACAGACAAACAGTCTACCCATATCATCAACTGAGAATATATATTGAATTATAATGATGTGGGATGAGTTATTTACTCATTCAATGACTACCCATATTACATCGCTACATCCAAATGACCTAGTAAAACCAACTAAAAAATCCATAACACTATCTTTCCATTTAAATTTCTGGATTGGAGGCTATTGTAACAGGCCTGCAGGTCTCTGGTGCTCTACCTTCACCTACTGATAGGTGGAACATCTTGTGAAAAATCCTAGAATATGATTTTTCATCCCATGAAACCAATATTGGAGTCAGATATCTTGATACATCTTGGAGATGCCTTGATAAACTAACCATGAGAATTGTGAAACTCTTTCATAAACTCTTCTCACATATCTGTAGTAACCAAGATATGTTCACAAAGATGATGGATGTTATCTCTATCCAACGACCAATCCAGAGGAATGTTATCTGTTGATATACTCTCACAAAGAACCAAGCCTTCATGTTTAGAGAAATTTCTATTGTTCACCTTTTCATGGATAGAAGAGGTAACTATCAAGAATGAGAGGTAAGACTGCTCGTGACTGTCTAGAAACTCCAGATGCTTCTTAGAAAATAGGTTCATTAATTGCCATTATTCACTGGATTCTCGTACAACATGTGCTTGAGTTTTATGACTTAGTGCATCTGCAACTACATTACCCTTCAAAATCATATAGTAAAGATCAAAATAAAATTATTGTAGATATTTTACCTCACTTATCTATTTGAGGTTCAATTCACACTGTGAAAAGATATATTTAAGGATCTTTTGGTCCATGTACACCACAAAGTGCACACCCAGCAGATAATGTCTCCAGTAATGTAATTCATGGAAAACTTCTGCTAGATCAAGGTCGTGTGTCAGGTTATTCCTCTTATAAGGCCTCAACTGTCGATATCTATAAAAATGAATTTTTCCTCCATGTATCATAATTTGTACTAGGATGATTCCAGATTCATCATAGAATATGATATAACATTTTCTTGGTTCTAGAAGAGTTAGAATAGGTTCTGATATAATTCACCCTTTCAGCTCCTAAATGGATTTCTCACATGCTTCTGAACAAATGAACTTGACACCCTTCATTGTAATACATGTAATAGCTGATTACAGGTTCAAAAAATTCTTGTATTAAAAGCCTATATTATCCTACCATCCCCATGAAACTTGTTATGTTAAACACATTTATGGGCTTCTCTATGAAAAATACAGTACTAACACTTTCAAGGTCAATGGATACTTGTGATTGCAATATTATATGTCCCAAGAACTGAACCTTGTAGATATAGAAGTGGAACATTGCAATATTAGCATAAACATGATGCTCTCTTTGTATACTCAAAATGATCTCAAGATGTTTTTCATTGTCGTTATGAGTTTGAGAATACTCCAATATTTCATCAACAAAGTCCAAGAAAAAAGGGTCAAAATATGGGTAGAAAATCCTATTCATTAGATCCATGAAAATGGAGGGTGATTTCATAAGACCAAATGGTATAAGAATGTACTTATAAAGAACATTCCTACTACGAAAAGTTTTAATTGGTAGGTATGATGGCCTCACTCACACCCGATGATTACCCAATCTCATGTCAATTTTGGAGAAGACCTTTTCTCCTCAGATTTTCTCAATGAGACCATCTATTATTGGAAGTGGGTAAAAGATCATGACTATACTCTAAATCAACCGTCTGTAATCCATTCATATATGATAGTTTAAATCATCCTTCATGGAAAAAAGAACATGAGAACCACAAAAAGATGTATTAGGCCATATAAAATCATTGGACTCTAAATCCTATAATTTTCACATGAGAACTTGAAGATATGTTAGTGTCATTCAATACGATGGAATAAAAACTGGAGCAACTCTTAGAAAATGTTTTATAGTAAACACTACATGTCTCTCAGTAGCTAATCCAGAAAAACCAATGTGAAAGACATCCCTGAAATAATCTACTAATAGAGAAATATCGTCCATACATAATACCTAATCCTCCATGAAGAGATTTTTTATCTAGGAAATCACACCACCTATCCCACGATGCTATGGTCTAAGTCTACCAACCTGCATGTCTCACTGTCCCTTATATAGATAACTATATCCCACTAGTGATGTAAAAAATACCATGTAGTGATTGAAGTCTACAAAATCTTGATAGTGAACGAACCTGTCCATCCTAGGTATGACCTAAAAGCCCAACATATCAAGAAAAAATAGGTTCAATAAGAAAGGGTAACTTCTTACCTCATGGCGAAAGTCCCTACACTGGTGTGTGCCCTCTATTCGTACACCAAACAATGTATCTAGTGTCATTAAACCATAGTAATACTGTATCTTCAATTTGAGACATTCCACAAGAGATATAGATATAAAAGATATCAATGGACCTATATCAAACAAACTAGATACTATAGTAGAGGGTACTAGAATAGTACTTCGTACTATAAATGGTCATGCATCCTGATCCATGGGTATCATTTGTAGTGCATGCAACTGAAATGATCCCCAAACCTATGCAATAGATACACTAAAATGACCATAACTACTCTATTGGGGATGATGGTCATCATGGGTATGGATACCAAGTCCATGAACTCCTCGTCGTCCAGACCTACTGGTTCTATTCTAACTGCCCTATTGACATGGCGTAAAGGAAGTAACTCTTAATGGTGGACCCAATGTAAATCCTTTTAAACTTGAAGCTGGTGAAAATGTCCTCAAAAAATGCCACAGATTCCCCGTGCAACCACAAGACTAGAACTCTAGTTGGTCATTATCACACTATGGTTTCAAATTTCCCTTCCATCCTCAATAATTCCACACTTTACTGCTATTAAAATAGACACTATAGTTTCCACTTCCCTAATGTTAATCCTCTAGGGAATTCGTTCTACCACTTGAAGAACTATCGGTCGGACACGTCACTAACCCTCTATACCTGGTACTATGGTTGTTCTTCTAGATACACTCAGTGAAATGTTCAAGATTGACTATCTCACGAAAATTAAACCAGATAAACACATTCACCTACATATAGATTGCATACTGGTGCCCATCCTTAAAGTGTCTAGCTTGAAAAATCTCATCACAAGCTAAAAACAATGAAATTTGATAAATTCATTAAAAGGAATTAAATATTCCATAAATGACAAAAAAAACCATTTTGAGATTCATGATCTCACTATCTTTATCAGCACTCATCTTTTTAGGAATGAAATAATCATAAAAGGTAGTCTTAAAATCAACTCATAGCATACAGTCATGATGAATAGCATGGGAAGTCACATCCTACCAACGTTGTGTTGAACCATGCAGCATGTATATGGAATGTTTTAACCAGCACTCTAGGGTTGTATCTAGATTATCAAAGATATATAGGGTGGATTATAGCCAAGAATCAGTAGCCTATATACTACCTTTCCTAGAAAAGGTAAGAGGATGTCGCAACTAGAAATCATGTGTCTGATCAGTCGTCATAGGTGCTAGTCGTGGAGCACCATGGATGGAATGCATCAAACATATGAAACTATCACAAACTGTGGAATGAGTGCCTAGATCAGGTACTATAGGAGGTTCCTTGAGATGAACTCCTAGAAGTAAGAGTGTCAGCTGAGGGCCCACCATGTATGGAGCATTGTCTTTACCACCTTTTAGCATTCAATATGAGGACTCTGTGGTGGAATTAGTCTACAATAACCAAGAAAACACCTTAGAACAAGATTAAGAGGAATGATAGAATCACTTGAAGAATATGAACATAGTAATACTCACAACCAATGGTAAACTCTCCAAAATACCCACTTAGATGACCAGGTATTAGTAAGTGATCATGTATAAGTTTCATTTCATTTTACATTTAATTACTAGGTTCACTCCATTATATTTCATAATCATGAGAATGTGGGATAAATATGTGTAACTAATTAGTTTTAGATTTCATGATTCAATTTATAATTTATAGAAATTTTTGGTGAATTAGGGCACATACACCTATCTCTAGAAAGGTCAACCATTTATTTATATCATAATGGCTTGATTCGATAAATTAATCATCAATCCCATGAAGGCCCATACACCTCATGAATCGAGACATGAAATAACTCAATCAAAACCAAAAGTAATCATTGTACAAGATAACAATCACAACATCAATAAATAATCATAGGAATATCAAGCAATGCAATGTAGTCAAATTCACCGATATGTCATGACAATATGCATGAAATGTGTTTTCTAGGTGCCTATAATGATGGATTTAATAATTCTATTTTCCCTCATATCATCATGATGATGAAGAAAGAAAATCCACAATTAGAGTAATAATCAACAACACCACACAACATATGCATGATCCAATGGTGTAATAATATCAATTTTAATAGGAAAAAGTATTACAATAATAATAATTTTAGGAATCTTGGTTTTTACCCCGAACATGGGTTCACGACGCCCAAGAATAACTTATTACCAAGTCACAATCATTACTAATATCTAATAAATTATCTCTAAATTGTAAATCAATTGTCTAAACCTCCACTAATACCACTTCGGGATTTAATTGACTCGAATGACACTTAACAGGTGCCCAACGCCCAGTGGTCCACATGGACTCTAGCTTATCTCTCCAAATGCCAGAGGCTACAGACTGGCAGCAATGGCCTAGGGTTTGTCTATGGGATGACTCTTCAATAAGTAACAATGTGTAACATAGAGGATGAATGCATACATAGATAAATATTGGATGAAATATAAGTAAATACAAGGCATAGTAGAAAATAGAGACAATATTAATTATAACTAAAACAACTGGAATATCATTCAACAACTGATGATATGTAATTTCACAATAAAACATGAAAACATAGATACTATTGTGGAACATGCATAACATGTTCCATAATAGTATAACAGAATCAAAATACAATCATAATTATCTCGATCTCTGTCTTGGTCATCTGCTAACGATCTACATTCTAAACTGAAAAAAATCATGAGTTTGAGGTCGTATGCTTCCCTTTGTCAACCCCTTCAAACATGTAATATACTTTTGGTACTAAATAAAACCTTGAGATGGTGTGAGATAAATATTAGTAGGCCACCACCAATGGTGTCTATAACATTCATCCCATCAAATAGAAATGTTACAGTGTAAAAGCATGCATTTTTCAACTAAAGTAATACAAAGTAACAAAATACCTGATTACCTTCTTCATCCCTCGGTTGGTGTCTAAACATGTAAACAATTCATTATTTTATTATTACCAATTTATAAATTGGTCACATGTTAACAATACTAAAGGTTACAAGTTATGACAAGGAAACCTAAAATCATATTAAATAATGAAGTCCCAAAGTAATAACCAAGGAAAGATAGACCTCAAGGGACACCAACATAGTAATAATTATATCCTGGCTTGGGGTAAGAGTGTGATCCAAGGATCATAGTACACTTTATTCCACAATGATATTCTTACTGATTCCAAGGAGTTCATCCATGTTAAATGGGGCTATGTAATGATTGGGCATGACAGCCATTAACCATGGAACCTACTTTTCAATTATAGATCCAAGGAGTCTATACAAGGTATCCTATAATGATACAGATGGGATCCAATGGTTTCATATCGGGAATCCAAAGAATAGACAAGGATCATGGTATAGATTTTTCTCAACCTAAGTAAGTCGTATCCATGATTTGGAATGGGGATCCCAAGTGCTAATGGCATTCTCTGATTTGATCCCAAGGTGAGTTCGAGTCAGACCATTCATATTTGATAATGAATTCATGTAATTTTTCATTTGGTTCATTGAATACCATTCATTATTGTGATAATTTCATGTAGCATGCATCCTTTTAATCAATACATTTGGTTCAAGCATTTCCTTTCATTATTGTTTCAAGTCCAAATAGCATGCAATCATTTAATCAAGTCATTTTGTTTAAGTTGTGGATTTCCTTAGTGTGATAAGGTAGAGAAGCATAAAACCACTCATTTAATCCATTTTATAAATATTCTATATTCAATGTTCATTCCTATACTTTCAAGTAGTTCGGTAAGGGGTGAAATGGATATGAAACCTACATTTAATTTACCTCTAAGGCGAAGTCATATAGTTAGTATAATTTCCATTTAACAAAAAACATTTTATTGTAAAATTGAAGCACCTACCTTATGTAGGGAAATTGGAGATCATACATGGTACGTTAAATTATTTAATTCTCATTATAAATAATTCATTTAATATATAAATTCTTACCCTTTGGATGGTCATGCCAAGGCACACCCGAACAATGAGTCAAATGTTTCAAAACACTAAAATGACTATTATGGCATAACATCCTACATGGGATGAATGGAATTGTTGGTGTAACCTCCAAAAATTAATCACATATACAGAAATAGAATATCTATATAGTTCTAATGATTATAAGTAGTGTATATAAATTCAATAGACAACACCGAATGAAATCGGTTGGCCCTGCACAACAATTCCAAATTCAAAAAACATGAGGGGAGAGTTATAGACCACCCACCTTAGGCTTATACGAATCTAATCCTTTGGTTTTGGCTCTTGAATTTTCTTCGATCGGAGTAGATCGATGAATGGTATAAAAACTAACATACCTTGAAAACTAGGTTGACATTTAAAAGAGGAGGGGGGGAAGCGTAAATGGACTCGAGTACTTATCATTACACATCCCCCGTGATGAATAGAATCATGAATGGATCCTAGATAAAGGATATCTCTGGATTCCTACCTGAGGTATTCAGAAATATCACAAATGAGAGAAAAATAGGTTAATCCTACTAGTTCTTAGATTAGGGAAGAATTATATATTTGATTATATCATTAAGGAAAAAATTTACAATTTACCCAAAAAATGTCATGTGCATGGTTTTCCCACCTGGTTACATAGGAAGAAGCTGTAATTTCATGGTTAGACTACAAAACCATGCAAAAACAGAGCAATTTCATTCTGTCTATAAATTTCAATCGGCATGGTTAGCCAAACTGTGCACTAACCATGCGAAATGGATAGTTTTCCCCAAAAAATGGGTTTTGGGATCTCATCTTCCCTTGGAAACCTCTGAGACATTTTCTAACTCATTATTAATCCATATTAGGTCAAACATAAGGATTTAGACTGAATTTTAAAGGATCAAAACCTAAGTGATGAACTGGATTCTGACAAGTGGATACTTTTAGGGGAAGTTTATGATTTTATTTCATTTTTTTGGTCGATACAGTGGGGATCTAGTATGCAGCATGGACAACTTATAGAGATTTTTAATTTTGGGATGTTGTGCTTTCCTTGGTGAGTGGTCTCTTTTATATGTTTATAAGATCCCACTATGCTCCACATTGTGTTCCTGAAACATGGTTTTGACCAACCCCATTGTGTCAGGGTCTTCTTCCATGCACTATATAATATACATCATGTCAACATACTGTGGCACAATCTATGGTGTTCCGTCATGATCTTCTAATTTTTAGAATTCCTATAAAATCCCAAACCCCTTTGAATCATATAATTCATCTACAGTTTCACTTGATTTTTATTCTATTTATGTTTATTCCGAGGATATATTTCACCCCCCATTCCAAAAGCTTTCAACCCCAGCCTCAAGAGATTGATCCGTGGGGATTCTAGGTGATCTCCCACTTTTTTTCTTTTTTTCTTGATTATTCACCAGGAGAGAGATTTTGTTAAGTTAATGACTATTTTAGATGATTTAATGGACCTAGAATGATAATGGGTTGTTTTTATAGGTTTTTTGTCCCACTTGGGGTTGGTTCTCGCCATATGGGTGTCCTCTCTTCACCTTGTCTTCAAATAGTGGTTATTGATGAACAGATTAAGGTAGGGGATCTTGAAGCTTATATTCTTCCTTCAAAAATTAATATGCTATATTATGCTTGTTGTTTTTTCTTCCATGAATGACATTGTTATTTCATTAGGTTTTTTGATTCATGGTATGGGGTAAAACTCAAGGGCAACATAACCTATATGATGATTTGTATTTAAAAGTGTTGATAACCCTTGTTTGGGGATTTCAGTGTGCCTTGTGATTTCCATACTATTGTGATGTATTGACTTCCATGATTTATTATTATTTCTATGATTTTATGTTATTTTTTCATTTAAACCCATCTCTCCATTATAATAATATTAATCACTCAAATATAGTAATGGATTAAAATATGGGTGGAAAAATGTTAATGATTGGATCTTTATTATTTTTTAACATACTACTTGATGTGATGGTTTGAGTGGAAATACCATTAATATAGATAAAAAATATGTTTTTAAATATAATGGATGAATAATTTGTATGATTATTGGATTTTTTGTTTACGGCTTGTGGGACTTATTGAGGTTCTATTGTTAGTAAAAGTTTAAGGGGTTATTATCTATTGTGTTGTTGTAGTTTCCCAGCAATGATGGATTAATGTGTTAACATCGTAATTAAAACAACATGGGCTGGAAATTAAATAATTACAGCGTAAAAAATTAATGTGAGATAATTTTATTAATGAATAGACTATGTAGATGAATTATAAAATAAATTTAATTATGGTCCAAAAAATGGTAAATGATGGTGTGGTATTAATATAGTTTAATTGAAATATTTATTATGTGCCATATTTATTAAACAGTGACATTTATGATTATGATAATATTATGAAATGAAAATTGTTTCTTATTATATGTTTTCATTGTTGTATTATGGAAGTGGTAGCATGGGATGGTATGATTCAGTGAAACCTATCTTTATGGGTTAAAATGGATCACATTGGTTATGTATTTATATGGTATGTATTGGAACATGGTTATTGTATAGACAAGTGATATGTTAGAATGAGGTTATAGTGTACAAGTGTTGATGATTAACAAGAGGATTAGGTGGTCATTAGTGGGTACTGTGCATGGTAGAGAGAAGGTGTGAGGTTGATGCATTGAATTTTCATGAAATTCTACTGTGGTGAACAAGGTAGTGTTGTTGGGTGATTTACATAGAAGGTGGATGGAGTGAGGTCGGCGTCCTTCTTCTTTACAGTTACCTATTGAAACATTGTCGGGAATGGGTGGAATTGAAGTTATTATATTGATTTTAATGTAGATTTGTGATGATATAGATTTATTTAAATAGAGATATGGGGACTTGGATGAGGATTTAGGACAAACTGGTTTATGATATATTACTATTTTGGGTTTAGAATCTCATATCAATGCGTAATGAAGAGGTGATCCTCCAGCTTTCTACTTGTCTAAGTTGGAGAACCCTTGAGGTGATAGGTTGTAGTCAAGATGAATATATTATGGCCCTAAATATGTGGAACGATGTTGGTGGTGTTGATGGTGATTTTGGAAACGACGATGCTTTATGTTTATTGCTCATAGTAAGGGGAGTTACATCTTTGACTGGGCAGGGCAATTTGGTGATCGTGATTTTAGGACAAAAAGGGGCCTAGATACCCTATGAGGGGGGTGAATTAGGTTATGGTTATTCAATTTCAAAATTCTTCCTACCCCATTGGATATTGACCTCTATATTGTAAGGGTCACTTTGATTGCTCTTATGTTGTTAACATTTATCTTGTTCATTCATTATTTATCTGATATGGATGTTTGGGATGAAATGTAGGGAAGAAAGTAGGTAGACACAGTGATTTTTACATGGATCACCCGCACTGGGCTATGTCCACGGATCAAACAATGGTGACATCCGGCTATACTAAATCCACTAAAACTCACTTCCAATTTACAATGTTAAGGCTAGATCACTTCTATGCCTAGTCTCAATACCTTTACAATGTTTACTGTTATCCCACAGCTTTCCCAATAGTCACTCATTGTTCCCCTCTCTCTCAAGCTCACTTCTGGTAGAATGGATCACCTTCGTCCTCTTCAATTTCCTGCTACACTAGAAAGGAAACACATACAGTTTATGGACTTGTAGGTCCCCTCATTATAACTAATGAATTCATCCTCCACTATATGAAGATGATCTTTTGACATCAAACTTTCAACCATAGATGAATAGCTCTTTGATCTGGGTGTACTAGGCAACCACAATTTTTACGTATTGCCTACTCTAGGCCATGCACGTAATTCCCTCCATTAGTATGATATTCACATTTTGTGGAACAACAATTTTACAAGAAATTATGTCATTTATACACAACAACATTCCTTTATGCACATCATTTCATTACATGAAACAACATTTTTATGCGTAGCCTGGGCATTGTGCACAAATTTATTTTTATTCACAGCATTTTCATTATGTGCAAACACCTAGCTTTTTGCACAAACCTGACGTTTCATGCAATCCTGACATTTGAACGCAACTCCCTTGCATATTCCAATTTCATATGCCAGAGCTTAGATACACTCTAAGTCTTGAGCTTCATTGAATGAGGTTGGTTACTTTATATTTATATAAAACATCAATCCATGCACTGGAAACCTTCCTTCCATGTGTAATCCTCTTTGAGTGTGAAAAACACACCATCGAGTAACACCACATTTCACACAATACTCTAATTTTTTTCTCACCTCATGTCTTCACCAATTTTTGATATTTTGATCTCGAACAACATCTTGTGGAAAAAGAAAAATTCCTCTATTTCACGCATCACATCATTATTTCGTCCACCACATTTGTTTTCTGTGCACCACTCAAATTTTTTACGCACCTCATTCCTTTGCCAATTTTTGATCTTCTGATCTTGAACCACTTTTTGTGCCAAAAACATCCCATCGCTATTTCATGCACCACACTAATATTTCATGCACCACATTATTTTTTACACTCCACTAAAATTCTAAATGCACCCCCCTTTTCCAAAAACACAACTCTCCAATTCCCAATTTTCAAGCTGAAAAATTGGGAAAACACTGGAAAGCAGTGCCACCTTGTATCAGCTCATTTTATACCACCTCTAAATCATTCATTCCATTTACAAGGTTCTTTAATCAATCATGGATTTACAAAACATCTGTTAAACCCAAAAAATTACCATGTAAACCCCCTTTGTCAACAACTTAAACATTGTGGTCTGCTTTGTGAAAAAAACAACATGGAGGACCACTTTTTCAACAAACAAAATGGCATCAAAAAATTCTTCAATGATAACTTGAGAGATATCTTCCCAGCCCATGGAGACCTGGTGATGGTTTTTATTGTTAATTTTTTCAATTTTCCATTACTAGGTCAAGAGGGTTACCTTTGGGGAACAAGGTCATGACATACATAGTAGAATATATTTTTTACATAGACATTATTTATTCTCATGCACATGTAATTTGTGGTTCACAACACCTCCTTCTTGGAATATTAAGGGGTCATATTATGGAGTTGATTCAAGGTTACACAGAATAGTATGATTTTTACACAAACACAATATGAGGCATATGTATAGCTTAGTTTGGAAGAGATTATGGTTTTAGAGAACTAGATCATCCATCATCTGGTATATAGTCTATTAGATGACTGTAACACCCTATAATGATAATGTGTTAGATGACTAAATGATATGACTCATGTCAATAAGGTGGACCTTTCTTTTCAAGAGTCTACCAAATTAGAACTCCATAGTTAAGCATGTTTGGCCTGGAGTAGTGATCATGATTGCTGAACTTCTAGGATGTTTCCTGGGTTGTGAGTGAGTGAGAACAGTACACACTACAAATGAAATGTGTTGGAATGTGGGAATAGTCATTAGTCAGATGACATGATCAAGAACATTGGTGGGACCTAGGTTAGCAATCACATGTCTGTGGGGAAACTAGTGGTACCTAGCGGGCCATGACCTTACGACCATATTTAGGCAGGGTGTACGTACTATCATCAGGACCCAGTTGTTACATTTCGTATCATATGGGGATCTCATCTTTAAGTGTGGTGCACTGCATGGGATTAGATGTAGGGCCCACAACAAAGATGTTGTGCTGGGGGGGGGGGGGTTAATATAGTTTCCTAAAATGATAAATGGTTAACTGACTATATAATAAAACTCATATCTACAAGGTGAACCTTCCTTTTTGAGAGCCTACATGATTATAACTCCACAGCTAAGAGTGCTTCTCTTGGAGCAGTAAACATGATGGGTGATCTTCTTGGAAGTTTCCTAGGGTGCGTGTGAGTGAGGAAAAAGAACACTAGAAAGGGAATGTGTTGGCCTGTGGGGACAATCATTAGGTTGATGACCCATTTAGGCATGTGGGTGGTCCATAAAGTGAGGACCACATTTATGTGGGGCAACTAGTGGTACCTAGTGGGCTAGGACTTGAAAAACATATTTAAGTATGGTGTCTATGATTTTCCAAGAACCCATTATCTACAATGATATATATGTACAGTCCATGAATTAACAAAATTTCTTCTTCCATCTCTAAAATAAATATTACATTAATTTTTCTTTCATTCATCTATAGACATCTAAGAGAATTTTTTAATCACTACAGAATACATTGAGAATTGTTGGAAAATTTATAAAACCTTCTTAAAGAAATTTTCACCATTCTTATGAACTCTTACAACTTATTAATAATTATGTCCTTGAATTTTCATGAACCTCGCATCATATATATTCTTGAAATAAATTTATCCATTATAAAAAATCATTGAAGTAGTGTTTCACATTGATTTTATCATTCAACTTCAATTTCACACTAGAATAGAACCCACTAAACATGCAACTATCTTATTTACTTCAAAAAGAGGTCTAAAATCACCTTATATTTCTAAATAGAATATTATGTCTACAATCTAATTTTTATAGCACCAATATCATCAGTACTTGTTATACATAAGAGGGTAAGATCTATCGATCATCTATTTTTTTCATTCTCACATAGCAGTATAATCTTCAAACATTCTAGGAAAACATATGTGTGTTCCTTTGTAACTAAAATGGAGGAAAATTATAATAATCATTCTCCAATACATTCTAATTCTCTAGTTCTTCATATTCCATATCCCACACAGCTAAGATCCGTAAAATTATCTATTCAGAAAAAATAGAACCAGACACAAAAGGGAACTTCAATATTCCCCTTTAGATTTTTTCAACACTATGAACATAAAAAAAATGAAACACATTTCAGTAAGAAATTTGATGTTATATTTTCCCATCTTCCTTAATAAAAAAATAGAAATAAAGAAAATGATTTCTCTCCACGATATTCATAACATAAATATAAGGGAATTTATCCCAATGGAAAACCCCTCTGCACTTTACACGTCTAAATTTAATAAACATACTCTCCCTTATTTATCATCCATATCCAATGTGATCAGTTAATTACATAAGATTAGGGTGGAACAATAGGTTACAAGGAAATGATCCTTATGATAGTCAACTATATGTCTGTGTGGGAAAACCCATTGTTGAAAACAAGAGTGGTGTAACTAAATCCTCAAGGTTATCTATAGAAATTATTTATCGTGGTACCAACTCTAGAATTCATTACATTAAAGCAATAAAAATATATTTTTAACAATGTTTATAAACCTGAAGTCCACTTGAACGAACACATCAAAAAATTCATGTGATTTTTTTTTGATTCCACATATAGAAAGATTTCCACATCACATTTTTAATATATCCAACACAAATCAAAACGAATTTAGAATTGTGAAAATAATACACCAAACTTCAATTTTTTCTAAGAAGGACATGATTTCCAATTTCAATTTAAATTAGTACATGTCCGGATGCATCACTCCATTTTTTATCTCCCCCTTTAGTGATGCTTTACATTATTCATCGTGGTTAATTATTCTTCTAGACATATACACCATGTAGACTTGCCACCAACTCATGTATGATAATTATTAAAAATTAATAAAAATTAAAATTCCCATGATGTTTTTCTATCCTAAATATACAAAATTTATGTACTTTAACATTTATTCCAATTTAAAAACACATTAAATTCCCTATTTTAAGTATCTCAAGAAAACATGTTTGGGAATAAGGAGCACATTCTTAGGATCCTAGTTATAGAAATACTGATGGGACTTCTTCCATAATAAAAAAATTGTATACATTCAGGGTCGTAAGTGTATGGTTCCCTTAATCTTCCCATTTCATTACAATTACATTATTATTTTTCCTTCATTAGAATATTCTCATCAACCATTCTAAATTTCTTCTTAGCGAGATTTGTCTTCTACACTTAAACGACATATATATATTTCTTTATTTTATTATGCTACTATTTTATAGCTTCTACAAAATAATATTTCATCAAGAGAAATATATATTTAGTCACCTGATTCTCTTTCTTTTTTGTGAAATTTCTCTTTATTTCAATAGATTTTAAACTTTAAACCACTTATGTTTTCTCTTTTTTCATTACCAACTCCATATGTCCATTTAGTATTTTTTTTAAACCTCTTAGGGCTATTACTAAACCATTTTTACCTTCTACACAAAATTTTATTCATCGTCATGTCACCAATATTGGGATACGTTTCAATGATATATTTTGACTTTGTTGGAGTTACAATCTCAGTTTCTACATTCACTTGTTTACTACTCAAGGGAAACTTTTCATTAACTATTTTTTCTTTTACTATTATGGTATGCTTTTTAAATGAGTATAAGAGTTGTGTCTTGTTGAAACATACCATTAATCATTATATTTGTTTCTAAACATGTTTCAATAATCATAAACATATTTTAGGAAATAAAATAAAAATTTTTAAATAATGAATTTTTATTTGAATTATATCTTGTTGGTTTATTCTCAAATTTATATTTTATTACACATTTTTTTGGCCTTGAACAACTTTTATGAGTTCACATATTATTCTAATAGTCAATGGCTATATGACCAAATATTTGGAAACTGCAACTGTAGAATATAAATCATTTTCTCTTAGCATTAGAAGATAGTTTTTTAAATTTTTATGGTTGAGTAAATTGTTATCATTAGGATTAATAACCACTCTTTTGGGATTAATTTATGGGTATTCTCTTCTTAAACATTATAAAATCTACCCTTATTACATTAGTTGGGGTATCACAAATTTTAAACCTCAAAATGCATCTATATTTTGACATTAGTCTAGAACTACTCCTCATGGTATATTTGTTTCTAGTATATTAATACTTACATTGGGATACCCTTCATTATTAGATTGAGGTAGATGATTCTATGCATGAAATCAAACACTATATACCACTACAATGAGTCCCATTCCCTGTAAAACACACCTCTGGGGAAAGAGGGGAAACAAATATATACTTAATTCTTTGGGAATATCCATAATGTACCGATTCTAGATATTTCAATTTTATTTCCAGCTGTAGAAATTTCACATTGAGGGTGTTATTTTCATCTTCCTCTTATCTCAATATAACATCCAAAATAATCTTTATCTCCTAATCAAGGTATTAATGCATCTTGGTTATCTCTTGTAGTAAAATGACAATATAGTTTACTCATTATTCTTTTATATCCAGTTTAGTATCATTGAATGTCACTATATATTTATGTAAACATATCTAATATATGGAATAATTCAATATAAATAGCCATAAAACACATCATTCTTATCAATTATTCTTTACAATTATTAATCAATCAAATAAATTTTAACATTTAAATATGATATTGTTTCACCCATATAATTCAGTAGTCTTTAGAGAGTTTTAAATATGCCAACTCATTTAGCCATTAACTCTTCCTTGGTATCAGATTTCTTTTTTAACTATAGATTTCCATCAAATAGTTCCTTGATTTTATTCTCCATATAATATACTACTTCAAATGTAACCTTCTTGAACCAAACTATAGCATATGAGTATAAGTCCTTAATAAGTTTTATCGTTTTATACTCTCCCTATATTGTACTAAAGAGATAAAAATAATATTTTTCAGCAACATAAATAGAAGAACACATGAAACAGTGAACAAATTCTTGTAGTTTTTTATCCTTTTATTTTTTCAAAATTTTCTTCACCCTTGGCCTTATATTTCAACCATGTTAAATGTCTTTATATTTATATTAAATTATTCATAAACAAGGATGGGACTATATTCCTCCATTTGAGTCTCTTAAAAACCAAATATACACTTCATAAAACTCTAATGAAAATAAAATAAGTAGAGTAAAATAATATCCAAACATAGAGATCATATACCTTGATACTTGTTGAAATGTACTACTAGTATTAGTAAAAACATATAAGGGGTTATATCAGGTGTCTCTTATTTTATTTAAATTAAAATTTCTCTTTAAAACTTTTACCCCTCATAATTTAAACCTCTATTTCTAATCATGATAAATAGATTGTTTTATATTCATCCTATAAATAATACCACATCCAATGTAAGTAAAAAAGTTAAGGATTTAAATAATATTTTTTATGGTCTAGTACTATGACCTATGCCATGACTTGATTAGTTATTCCCCTTAATTAAGGATTTTACACTATAATCAATTACATAATATATTGGTTCGGTCTTCCCACAACTATATATAATAATATGATGAATGAAATTTCATGACTATCAAAAGAAATCCAAAAAATAAACATATAACTATTATCACATATTTATATAGTATTTTTCATGAATACAATATTTCCGACATGTTTCACATATTCCCATTATGTATACAAAAGTGTAACATTTTAGGTCATCTTGATGTAGATCAACAATATTGATCTCCTTCATCCCAGCAAAAATTCTTCAACTGGATCGTATTATTTGAAAATACCAACTTACAACATCATCTCATATTTTTGTTAAACTCCATATATATATTAGAATTTCTTTTTTTGTCCTTTAATCTCACTAATATCTTACCATATTATAAAATTTATCATCTCATACTACGTTGAAAAAACTACCATCATGATCAAACACATGCACAACATGTCGATATCTCACACATCTTTTTTTTATTCTCAATGGTTCAGATCACATGACTTGATCTCAAATTGACAGTCATATTCAAATTCTTCCATTAACATTGATACCCAAAGGATAATACATCTCAACTTAGTCTTTTCATTATCTACTTATTATTCTATTTTGAGAGATCTGTGTTTTTTTCTTAATCAGTACAATTTCTTGGTACTAAATATCTCTAAATTTCCCTCTCAATCATTTTATTTTTATATTTAGTTCACCCAACGTATTATTTATTTTGTTTAAAATATATAAAATATCTATTTATTTTGTTCCCATGATCCTCTATTCACTTTTCCTTCACATTTTTTAAATGTTACTATTCCCATGGTCTCAATATTATATATTCCAAATCAATGACTATTTCATATACATTTATAGCAGTACACTTTCATTTATCCTTTCACATTTTTCTTAGCCATTATATCTTATATATTTTTATTATAACATTTCATGAGTTCTTCCTCATCATTATGATAAGAATTCCTTTAAAAAAATTTCATAAATAAATTCACCATAATAAAATAATTCACAAATATAAATATTTTCTAATTCTAGAAATACCAATATTAATAATCTCATTGAAGTAATTTAAACTCATATTTATATTTTATTTTCAATTATAATAAAAAAATATGAATTTAAAAAATTCTTATTCAAAATTCTTAATAGATAAAATAGTTATCTTTTCTATTCTTTTATTCTATAACCTCATGCCAATGCAAGAACACAAGTCATTATTTTATTTTATTTTTGAACAATGAGGTTCATAATAAAAATCATTAGATGTTTATAAATTTCAATAATTGATAATATGAATGTATATAATTCAAAATAATCTCAACATTATCTTTCTTCACTTCTTCTTAAATATCTGGTTATCATATTTCATGAAATTGATTGAGACATTATTTCATGTTTTTGAAGATTAAATAAATGATGATCAATTCTTTCTTTAACCTAGTCAATTAATTATTCATAAATGTAATAAAAAATCTATCTTTCAAACCCATGGTTTCATTTTCAAATATTGAATGTATCATTTAGTTGTTTTATAATTTTTACAATATTTTAGAGATATTTCATGTGATAATATAAAAAATGGGATTTACTGGGATTCACTTGGTTGGGACACTGTTAGTACTAAAAATGCTTCTAAATGTAAAAAGTATTTAGTGTTTTTTTCTCAAATATATTTTTCACTGTTAGAACATTGTATTCAAAACCATGTTGAAAAACTATTCAAGTTCACATGTGAATATTTTTCTGTCAGCATGGTTTGTGCATGTTTTACCAAAAAGTGTGACCAAACCATGTGGTCTTCCTAGTAATTAAAAAAACATGAAATGAACACTCTACCATTTCTAGAAAATAAAAAATTTAAACATCTATTATCAACTAATTAAGAAATCATCCCTCTCTCACATATAAGGTGCCTATCTCCCTTTTTTTAGGAATACATTTTTGTATATTTCCTTCAAAAATCCTTACATAAGAGCCAACTAAGTCCCTCATCTCCCGTTCTATAAGTCACTTCCACCTTATTCTATTTTTTTCAATTATCCCCCAATCCCTGTCATCCATATATTCCTTTTACCTAAATTTATGTGGCAAAGATTTCAGTGTCAGGGATTACAATTATTATTTATGGGCCTTCTTATTCCTCTTCTTGTGGATTTCCAACATTTCAATGTGGTTTGGTTAGATTGAGGTTTGTGGTTTTGTTACTTCCTTTGATATTCATTCATTTGGATGATAGGATATCTAAATTAAATTATATAAATTCAAGGTAAATATTTTAAAAAAAAATTATGGAATGATTAATTTAAAATCTTCCATTTAAGTACACAACTTTTATATCTAGAAATTTAAATGAAATTTAAGTATAAATTTGTGATTATTATATGTTATTGGATGGAATTGATTTGTTCATGAAAAATAGTGGGTAAAAAATAAACTTTATAATAAACCATGGGTTCATGGGTATGTGACCCTAGGTCAAGAATAGGCCCCCTACAATATTTGTAGTTCTTCCCTAAATAGTTTAGTAATTACATGCACATACCACTTTCCTAGTGAATTAGTTAAAGATTAATTTTACTTATTGAGAGTTCCCCCAAATTAGGGTCATAAAATTTATATATTCAATAGTCATAGTGGCCTTACATAGTATTCCCATGTTTCTATTTTAGAGTATTTCTTGCACAATTTTTTCTAAACATGTTTCAACATATTATCATCCATGTGTGACACTATTTATTTATTACAATTGTTTTATTTTTTTTAATTATTTTAAATCTAGTATGATTTGGTTTTCCAAACTTTGGTTGTATATATAAAACTTAATGGGATCCTTCTTGGTTCAATACGATCACGCCCTATATACAACCAATTATTGTATAAGAACCTTGTTTATACTAATGCATGTTAGGTTAAGGAACCATCTTGAGGATGTGTTTGTTCTTGATAAATTTATTTTGGTTGATATAGGTGACATTTATGGATGATTCTGTATGTCACACAGTGATTAATAGATGTTCCTTTTTTTTACTGGTAGAATATATTCTTTTGATGATGTATCTTTTTTTTGTCATCCTATCATATGCTTTTTTATTTTGGAAGCCTCGTCTATAACATTAATTTCAATCTTTCTTTATTATGATATTGGGTTTTCCTATATGATTTATTAGAGGTTATGTTATGTTTTCAGGATGATTATTATTGATACTTATATAGATGAACTACTCACCAATGTAAGGAAGATTCATGTCAAGACACAGATATATCATGTTTTTTAAATTATTTGGAGAAATTGTTCCCAAATAGAATTCTTGATTCCCATTCACTAGTTATCTCCATGCGGGGATTCAGAACACCCTTCAATACATAACATAGACCATTTGAAGTTCTTGAGTCAAGGGTAACCTTTATTTCAGGATAAAAGGGTATCAGTACCTATATCTTTTGGTTATGTTATTTGGAAAGTTATATTATGTGATATATGAATATCATTGCCGATGGAAAAGGGTATGAAGGATTGTTTAGACAACACTGTTAGAACATATCCCTATATTTATAATGTATGTATGATATATTTATTCATATATTATATCGTAATTTATCTATCCCTTCTAATTTCATATCAAACTTTAATGAAAAATTATAAGGATGCAAGAATGTTTCATGGTGCGGATGTGTGGGAACCAAACTATGTACACAAGTCGGGAATCTGGGAAGGTGTGATTGTGACAGTTTCTTCTTTAACATATTTTATAATGTTTCAAATAAAATTTTATTAGGATTAATATTATTGATTCTCATAAAATCATGAGTTTATTTAATATAATTTGTTAAAATTTGAGAAGTGAATAGGTTATTTACATAATCGTAACATTTACATTGATTTATTATTAGCATAATTCATTGAGTTTTTTTTTGATAAAATTTAAATGTTTTAATTAAAATTTATACTGTTATAAATATTTGTATCAACTTTCTATATGTTTAATTTGTTCCTCATGCAAATTATTATTTTTAACATAATATCTAGTATTTTAAAAAAACCATAAATTCTTTTATTAGTTAAATGTTTTAAATATAAAAGAAAACTTGATGTCCTCATGAATAAAATTCATTACAATGAAACAATAGTTTTTGTAAGGAATTTTAATAAATTGATATAAATGTATTAAAATTTTTGTTTAAATTTCTATTATTTTTCGATTGTTGAATTTTAAAAAAAAATAGGATAATAAAAAAATTTCATTTTCATTCAAATATTTATACATTTTAGCGATTTATAAGGTTATTTTATGATCAAAAAATAATATTCAACTATTTCAATGGTTGTTTTCTACTGTTTGGATAGGAAATTGGTTGCAAAAATTATTTTATGATGAATTTTCCTACAAACATATTTAAAATTCCATAAATATCTTCACAATGGTATTAAAAGTTGATTCTATAACCAGATTTTTTAAATGATATTTCGTGGGAGGAGTTTTAATGATTGCACAAAACATTTATCAAATTTAGGAGGTTTTTATTTACTTGTACATTTATTTTTATGTTCTTTTTATAATAAACCTCTTTATTTTTAGGAAATTTGTTAATTCATAAATTAGGACTTGAGGAATCCATAGTATTGGTTTTCTAGTAGGAATTAATAAAGTGTTGCTAGAGTTACGTCAACTTAATCAACACTAAACAATTTGTATAGATTTGGATAAATAACATATTTTAACGATAACATAATTATCAATGTGTTTTAAAAAATATGGAATGGTGTTCTCTTGTTTAGAATATTAATCATTTTTATGTTTGTGTCTATTTTGATTTAAGTAGATTACATATTTATATGTTTCAATGTTTCATGAAAATAAATGAAAATATATGGTTTTATTATTCTACGAATCATTGATACTTTTTAAGATTCACTGACAATTTTTTTAAATATGATATTTTCATTGGTTTAACTCTAGGGGAAAATGATCTCTTGATATCTATATGTTTTTTACCAAAATAATTTGTATAGTGACTTCAATAATTAATTTTGGGTTTCATAGTAAGTATATCAACCACTATTTTTATTCATGAGGTTGAATTTTTTTTAATGTATATCCTTCAAAATTCTACATGATTGAAAAAAGTAATCCATAGAACATAAAGGTTAATTTTAGCATTATAGAATTCTATATAAATCATTTTTTGAGTAATTAAAGGTATTTTTATCAATTATTTAGTTTTAAAATTTTTTAAAATGTATTTTTAAAACCTTATTACTTTTAAGATGGGGGTGTTTTTAGAATATACTAATTTTTATGCAATGTGAAAGTCTTAAATAATACTAGTTGTACTAAAAGAATATCATGATGATTTACCTTTATGTTTTTATAAATGGTTATTATTTTAATTTTTTTTGCTGGTGGTGTGATTTTTTGAAATAGAAATATAGAAATTCATAATTATCACATTATATTTAAACTTTTTTTATGTATCATTTATGATTTTGGTTTATTCCATTACTAATTGTTCTTTTTTAGTTTTGAAGTGTTATTTGAAATGTTCTATTGATTATAGAATTGTAATGCCCCGACCCCAATTACCCAGAGTCGGTGCATTATTACATAACATTGGCATGATCACAAAGGATCAAGTCTCTAAAGACCAAGTAGTTTAGTAGTCTTGGAAAAACTAGATATATTCATAAGTCTTACATTACATCAAAAGGTAAAAAAACAACAACAACATCTTGTCTTTATATCCCCTCATATTATCCCTATAGGTCATTCATAAATTACTTCTTCACATCCTGGGAAAAATAAATCATTGAAAGGGGTGAGCTCAGATGCTCAGTAAGGATAACAATATAGCATAAGCTTTCATAGATAAGAATAAACACTTAAATCAATTTATAACTAAAACAAAAGCCTTTTAAACTTGAACTTCAGCATAATATTGTAAAGATAAAATGAAATAATTCCATTTACTTATTCACATGGATATTCTACTAGTCGAACAATCAAATGAAATATAAAGAACCACATTCATAATGATGGAATGCATAATGCCAGACTATTATAACCACATAGCAAAGGCCTCATGCCAAGACTACAAATAACATTTTTCCAAGGCCTTATGCCAAGACACTAGTTTATCTCAGGAGACCTACCGATGCTTCGAGGAGCTATAGTGGGCTCCACCCATCACTTACTAATTTTAATTAATTCCTCATATGAAAAGTTTTAAACATAACATAAACATTCGTATTAAAACTATCATAAGAAATGTCAATACTTTATCCACAAACCAAGAATGGTATAAAAATAGCACATCCACAGTCAAAAATAACTCATTCGATACAATATAGAAGATTGTATTGTATCATATTAACCTCAATCTAGAATGATGAAGGATATTGATGTAGATGAAAATAATCATCCAAACAATTAGAGTGAAATATCCCCCTTTTTCATCAAATCTTTTAAAAGTCACAATATTTTTCAAGAATCCATTTAAAATAGATTTTAGAATCAAAGTACCCCATACCAATTTGAAACATTTAAAAGGAATTTTGATTTTAGAACTTTAATTTCCATATAAATAAATCCATAAAACCATTTTTAAAACATGGACATTAATGATAAAGATTTAGAATAATCCATCTTTCAAACACTTAAAAATGTATTTTAGTTAGAGTTTCTAACCAAAAGAGAGACACGTGAATAAAAATAATTGAGGTAATAAAAACATTATAATATCATGAGAATAAAGGGATTCATGATATACTATGTCAAAGTACATTATATACACCATATAAAAGTGATATGGTGAATAACAACAACGAATTCTCAATGGAATGTAAATTGAGATGAATTCTCTTATAAAGACCATATCCTTAGGTTAAGGATAAATCAACGACATAATTATGTGTGAAAAATATAAATACAGTCAATATGATTGTATATTTTGTGTAAATCAATCAGATGACATTCACACATATTCTTGTAAAAACAACACCAATAAATTGGATATTTAACTCAACAAATGGAGATTTGGGTAAAATTACTCTTAACAAGTTCATACCGATGACTTGAGAATTTATAAATGGAGTGATTATGTGTATAAAAATTATATCCACATAATGGGGAGTAGAAATTATGATATAATCAAATTAATAGTTATTCTACACATAATCTTGGATTGAAATAATCAATGATGTATGCCTAAAGTCAAATGAGTGGAAATTGAAATTTTAAATTCCCTTATCAATTTGGTAACTTGTAAAACATGAACCCATGAAAGAAGGATCATAAAATGATGATGTAAATATCCATAAATTAAAGTATATTACACAATGAATACAAACATGGGAAGTACACACACCACATGTAATAAATAAGTGGTGAACAATGGAATTCTCACGGAATTAAAAATGAGATAAGAAACCCCTTACTTTGTACTTTTTTCCTTGGCTGAGTTTAGGTTAACCTCCATTATAATGGTGAAATAATTTTTATTTAATTATAAAATAATCATATACATTAATATGATATCATATATGATATTTTAACATTGATTTGTTAATAATATCTTAGAATTATCGTCGTTTCGGGTGTTAACGAGTTCATTTTCCTTTATATTATTTATTATTTGAGCAATATTTGTTACTAATGGGATGTATATTATTCATATCCATCACGATGTAAAATCTTTAAAAATTATTTTTAATCATTAAATGAGAATTAGTCTTGAATGGATACTATAGAGAATGAGTCTCATCGCGTTCGTGGAGACGGTAGTCCATACGTACGCACGAGCAACAATATAATTATTTTGAAATTAAAATAATATTTAATTGGATGTTATATCATATATACATAATAATCATAATTTTATATTTATTATTTACATGAATTACAAGTCATTATTATACTAATCCAAATAATAATGTTTTGAATAATAATTACACCACTACGTGGAGACGGTAAGTCGTACGTACGCACGTATGGTTAAAGTTCTTTCAAAAGATGGATAGAATACAGAAATATGGTTGTAAAATGTTTATAATAACATCATAGTATATATAATATACTATAGTTATTATTTTATAATGTTAATAACAATGAATGAAGAAGTGGAAGACGAAAGGTACTTGAAAACTGGTGGTGAAATCATTACCTCTTCTTCATGTTCTTCCTTTTGATTTGAACAAAAGGGATCTTTAGGATGGCTTTATGACTAAAGGAATGCATCTAGGATGAAGTGAGGGAAGTTGAGAGAGTATTTGGGCAGGGTTTGGCCTAACAAAAAGGCTTTTATGGTGTAAATTAATGAGAAGGGGGAGTGCCCTTTTATAAGAGGGGTGAGGGGCACCATTGGAAGAGTTAGAAATATTATTTTATAATAAATTCATATTAGGTTTATAATAGCTCCAATGTGGATTATTTAAAGGTAAAGGTGGGTATAGGTCGAAAAACACTCAACCATTAGGATTTAGATAGGTTTGTGTTACTATATTAACCTTATCTTTAAGTATTAACTCTTAGTTAATTGGTTTTACTTCACCATTGTCTCTTTGTATTTTTATATTATATGGTTAATAAACTTAATAAATAAATCCAAGCGACCCCCAAGTGGTCCATTAATGATAAAAATATAATGATATATTTCTCTTTGCTAAACCATAGATTTTTAGAAATTTAATATCAAGTATTAATATAATATTTGTTTTAAAAACTCTTCTATGTCAATTTTGACACTATTTGGGAAATTGATTTTTGTGAAAATCATAACAGAATGATTACTTAGAACAAAGTTAATTAAATAATTTCTAACTTGTCATGTTAACCTCTAAAGTTATTTTAATTCATAAAAAGTCTCAAATTATATTTATTTGGGTATTTATAATATCGATTATTTTAATTTTTCACTATTATTGTAATTACTGCATCATCATTGGGTCATAAATAAATTAAATTATTTAATGTCTAAAAATTATAAATAAAATACCATTATGTATGAAATATTTTTATATTTCTAATGAATATTTATAGTCGAAAATCCAACATATATAACCCTTTGTAAAAATTGTTTTGCTAAAAGAGATATGCTTATGTCATTTTTGTACTTGTTTTAACTTAATTAAAATAAAGTGTCCCTATCACCTACAAGTGGCTCCATGGGGTCCCAAAATCGACCCAAAGATGACCATGGTCGGAAATTTATCCACCAATAAGGTTAAAACAAGTTTTAGGGTAATTTAGTATTATTATAATATTATTTGTTAACCCTTATTTACCGGAATTACCCATTAACCATGGTAAATAAAATATTTTCCGAAGTAATTATTCAAAATGTCTAAAACTAAAAGTTACCTATTTACACAATTTGGACATCCTGATTCCATATATGGACTCCATTTCTCAAAATTCAAAACACATAAGTGGCAGAAATTAATTATAAATTAATTCCTGCTGTCAAAACAAAAAGCGTGTTTTTGAGATATAATAACTATCAAAACATTGAAACTTGTTTATGTTCAGTTTAATTGTGAAATTATGTCCAATGACCAACATTGTATTAAATAGTGAAAATATATTCGAAATATACTTCAAAAACAGTCAAATTCATAATTTATCATTATTAATTATTTTGATTAAAAAAGTTGTTTTTAATTAAAATTTAGTAATTTTCACTATTCATCAAAATATGAAAGTTATTTGAAAAGTACAAAAATTTCACCCTAAGCTAATTTCGATATTACGAATCCAAAAATAATGTCCATTTTTAATGATAAAATGTATAAAATTTCAAAAACTAGGTATTACTATTCATAACGGCTAGTTTGATCGGTTGCGGTGTGTGTTAGAACTCGAGGTTGCATACAACTCACGCCATTGCATTATTCAAAGAGAAGTGTACCCTAGAAGTTGGGCTGTTACATTCTCCCCTCCTTCAAATAATTTCGTCCTCTAAATTTCTAGAATACTACTGCATGAAAAGACTCAGGTGGTTCTTCATCATAAGTTCCTCGAGTTCCCACGTTGCCTCTTCCATCTTATGGTTTCTCCACAAGACATTTTCCAGAAGAGTCGTCCGGATTCTCAGTACTTGTTCTCTCATATCAAGAATCTAGATGGGCTCTTCGGAATAAGACAGATCGGCTTCCAGTTCTAATTCCTCATAGGTGAGTACATGCGTTGGGTCAGGCATGTATTTCCTCAATAGAGATACGAGGAACACATCGTGAACTTTGGAGAGACTTAGTGGCATTGCCAATCGGTATGCTACAGCCCCAATTTGTTCTAGAATATCGAAAGGTCCGATGTACCTGGGACTCAATTTACCTTTATTACCAAAACGTATGACTCCCTTCCATGGAGATACCTTCAAGAAAACATGATCACCGATTTGAAATTCCAAATCATTTCTTCGATTATCAGCATAGCTCTTCCGCCTACTTTGAGCTGCTTTGATGTTATTTTGGATTACCTTCACCGTTTCCATCATTTCCTACACCAGTTCTAGGCCTACAAGTTTTCTTTCACAAACGTCATCCCAACAGTTTGTTCTACGACATCTCTTTCCGTATAACGTTTCATATGGTGCCATATGAATACTCGAATGGAAGATATTGTTATAGGAAAATTCTATCAGAGGTAAATATTGATCCCACATACCCTGAAAGTCAAGTGAGTAGGATCTCAACATGTCTTCTATGGATTTAATAGTTCGTTCTAATTGTCCATCTGTTTGAGAGTGGTAGGCAGTGCTCTAATTAAGTTCAGTATCCAAGGATTTCTAAAGACTTTTCCAGAATCTTGATGTAATACGGGGATCATGATCAGAAAGAATCGATAGGGGTACTCCATGAAGTCTCACAAAATCATCAATATATAGTCTTGCTAGATGTTCCAGTGGTAGATCTTCTTTTATAGATAGAAAATGTGTTGACTTGGTAAGACGATCAACAATGACCCATATTGCATCATTCCTTCTAGGGGTCTTTGGTAGCCTCATGACAAAGTCAATTGTAATATTGTCCCATTTCCACTCCGGTATGGGAAGAGGTTGCATGACACCTCCAGGATGTTGCCTTCCATCTTTCACTTGTTGACAAACCATACATCTTGACACAAATTCCACAATCTCCCTCTTCATGTTGTCCCACAAAAAATGTTCCTTCAAATCTCTATAAATTTTGGTGCTCCCAGGGTGTATAGAGATATTAGAACTATGAGCATCATCCAACAATTCCCTTTTTAGATCAGGTATATTGGGATCACAAAGTCTCTTCCCAAATTTCAAAATTCCATCTTCAAACACAAAGTCTCTCAATCTCCCATCATTCACAGCTTTAATCTTCTTTTGAAATTCTTCATCATCGGTCTAAGAACTCTTAATCATTTCTAGTAAAGATGGTTTGGCAACCATTTGAAAAATCATCGATGTTTCACCTTACCTGGTTATTCCCATGCCCATATTCACTAGATCCATGAAAATTAGATCCCTTTCAATTCTCATATTATTCAAAACTCCAGGATCTTTTCTCCTCAAATCATCTGCCACCTTGTTTGCTTTCCCCGGGTGGTAGTGTATCGTACTATCATAATCTTTGAGTTATTCAAGCCATCTCCTTTGCCTCATGTTGAGATCTTTTTGTGAGAAAATATACTTCAAAATCTTGTGATCAGTATAAATCTCATATTTTTTAGCATAGAGGTACTGCCTCTTTATCTTCAAAGAAAATATCACAACTGCTAACTCGAGATCATGAGTAGGATAGTTTTGCTCATGAATTTTCAACTGTCATGATTCATAGGAAATAACCCTATCATTCTGCATAAGGACACAACCAAGTCCTTTCTTCGATGCATCACTATAAATAACGAACCCATCATTCCCTGATGGTAGAGTCAATATATGAGCATTGACTAATCTTCTCTCCAGTTCTTCGAAACATTCTTCACACTCCATTCTCCAAACAAATTTAACCCATTTACGTGTGAGCTTCGTTAATGGGTTTCCCAATCGGGCAAAATTCTGGACGAAATGTCGATAATAACCTGCCAAACCAATAAAACTACGTACCTCAGTTATACTCGTAGATACTGGCCATTCTTGGATTTCCTTGGTCTTAGAAGGATCAACAGATATTTCATCATTAGAGACAATATGGCCAAGAAAAGAAATCTCATGAAGCCAGAATTCACACTTGCTAAACTTCCCATATAATAAATTTCTTCTCAGAGTCTTCCGGATAATGCTCAAGTGAATTTCATGATCATCGTATCATTTAGAGTATACCATGATATCATCAATAAATACCGCCATAAATTCATCGAGATATTCCTTGAAAACTCTATTCATCAGATCCATGAATACATAGGGTGCATTATTCAATCCAAAAGGCATTACAGTAAACTCGCAATTCCCATACCTGGTTCGAAATACTGTCTTTGGAATGTCTTCCTTCTTTACACACAACTGATGGTATCTAGATCGAAGGTCAATCTTTGAGAAGTATTGAGCTCCTTGTAGTTGGTCAAATAAATAAGAAATGCGAGGTAGGGGATACTTTTTCTTTATTGTTATATCATTGATCTCCCTATAGTCGATACATAACTTCATAGATACATCTTTCTTTTTAACAAAATGAACAGGGGCTCCCCACGGAGAAACACTAGGTAGAATAAATCCCTTATTACTCAATTCCTCTAGTTGTTTCTTTAGTTAAAATAATTCTACAGTGGTCATTCTATAAGGGGTATTAGATATAGGCCTTGATCCAGGAATTAAGTCAATGGAAAACTCAACTTCTCGTTCTGGAGGATGTCCAGGTAAATCTTCCGGAAATACATCTACATATTCTTTCACAATAGGTACATCATCTATTTCAACATTCCATTCCTCACCCACAGTAATTTCATTCTCTTCCACCCCAATAATTGAATTTAGTTGAGCTACTGGGGGTGGATCTTGATAAGAATTAGGTGGTGACGATTCTACTCTAAAGATAAGGTGTTCCTTATCATCATCATCAAGAATCATAACCTCTTTATTCTTACAATAAATCTTTGCATCATAGTCTGAAATCCAGTCTATACAGAGGATTATATCAAACTCATTCATAGGTATGACAATGAGATTAGCAGATAAAGAACATTTATGTGCTCTAATGGGGACTGATTCACAAAACATTGTTGCAATGATACTTACCTTAGGAGTTTTAACTGACAACTCCCTTGTTAAATCAAATTGGAAATATCTAATTTTTTTATCAAACTGGGATGATATGAAACAATGCGATGATTCAGAATCAAATAATGCATTTTCTAAACATGAGGAAACCATTAAATCACCTGCCACCACGTCTTTTGGAGCTTCTACCTCAGCAGTAGTGATAGTATAAGCATGGACTTGATCCCTTGGCCTTTTCTGAGGTATGTTCCCTGGACGATTAGTAAATTAATTTGTATAATGTCCCATCTCCCATTAATTGTATCACTGAACATTGGTAGCTTCCTTCTTCCCTTTGCATTCACGAGCTTGGTGGCCTTTCTCACCACACTTGCAATAGACACCCATTTCCGTCAAGAAAGTACCAGGGTGTTTCTTCCCACATTTACCATAGGATGGATATTCAACCTTTCCCTTCTTCCCCTTATTTCCATTCCTAGATTGATCAGCAGATCTCTTCTTCTCTTGCTTTTATTTAAAGACATAAGACTTAGAGAATTACATTTCTGTCTTGATAGCACATGAGACAATGTCTTCGTACGACGAGATGGATTGTGAGAGTAATGCTCGACGGAGAAATTTTTTTAACCCATCAACGAAATGATAAATATTACTTCTTGGGTTACGTATATAATCTCCAGCATAACATGCAAACCTTGTAAAGTTATCCTCATACTTTGTGACATTCTCATCCTCCTTTTGTCTCAGGCTTAGAATTTTTTTTCCATATTTGCACGATGGTCACGAGGAAAGTATTTTTCTTAAAACAGATCTTTGACCTCCCTCAATTCCATATTTGATACTTCATCATCATCCTTTGTGTTTTGAATCAATTACCACCATTGATCAGCATCTCTAGTGAGGTAGTAAACTACCATGATAACTTTTTCCCTTTCAATACTCCCCAAAGCCTGAAATATTTTCTCTATGGAACTTATCCATTACTTAGCTACTAATGAATTTGTACTCCCTTTGAATGTTGGTGGTTGCTGCCTCATGAAGCGATCTAACATTGATCCTCCACGCTGCGGATTAGGGTGCTCCATACGGGTAAGGTTATTATCCATAACCTGAGTGAGTTGTCCCAGTATGGTGATTAGATGATCGGCACCAGTTGCATCACCAGCTCCACTATAATTATCTTGAGCAGGAGGGAAGTCCCTACATGGAGTCTGTGCATTGATACAGTTTCCATTTCATCCACTAGGTGCCATTTCTAAACAATGGCATAAACTAGATCAGTTTATGAATCAAAATACATAATCTCATACTTAACATAAATTGAACTATTTATGGATATAATCCATAATCATAAAAATGTTTTCTTTGAGAATGTATATACTCATAAACCCTTCATAATTATTTGTAAAAAAATAAGAGTTATCCTAATCATATACCCCGGGAGTGTTGTAACCAAGAGTGCATCAAGGGCCATTGTCGTGCACCAGTTCCTGTTCGAGTCTAGCCCAAAGCGTTGTTTTTGGGTTTTACCCTTAGGTACATCTGTGTCAGAGCTGCCTCTACCTTCTCGTACCCAGACAGGGATGTATTGCTCGGAAAACTCAGGAAATCTCTACAATACCAAAATTCTAGGAAGTTCTTCTATACTAATCCTCAAAGTCCATCTTAAGTCTATGTGCTCTTATCAGAGTTTATCTAAATCTAGCTTCCAAGGTTTGTACTAAACTTCCTCTGATACCAACTGTAATGCCCCGACCCCTGTAACATCCTCAAATGATAAAGGGTTAAATTACTAAATGATATGACTCATGTCAACAACGTGCACCTTCCTTTTCAGAAGCCTGTCTAATTAGAACTCCACAGTTAAGCGTGCATGGCCTAGAGTAGTGATTAGGATGGGTGACCTTCTGGGAAGTTTCCCAGGGTGTGTGTGAGTGAGGACAAAGCACACTGGTAAGGACAAGTGTTGGCCTGTGGGGACTGTCATTAGTTAGATGACCCGTTTAGGCATGTGGTGGACCCTGGGGTGGGCCCCACGTGTCTCTGGGGAAACTTGTGGTACCTGGTGGGCCAGGACCCGACGACAATATTAAGGCGGGGTAGTTGTGCTGTCACCGGGACCCAGTTGTCACATTTGGTATCAAAGGAGGAACCCAACCTTAAGTGTGGTGCACTACCTGGGTTGAGATGTAGGGCCCACAATGAGAGCATTGTGCTCTAAAGGGGGGTGATTGTAACATCCTCAAATGATAAAGGGTTAAATGACTAAATGATATGACTCATGTCAACAAGGTGAACCATCCCTTTTAGGATCCTGTCTGATTAGAACTCCACAGTTAAGCGTGTTTGGCCTGGAGTAGTGATTAGGATGGGTGACCTTCTTGGAAGTTTCCCAGGGTGTGTATGAGTGAGGACAAAGCACACTGGAAAGGACAAGTGTTGGCAGGTGGGGAATGTCATTAGTTAGATGACCCGTTTAGGCATGTGGTGGACCCTGGGGTGGGCCCCACGTGTCTGTGGGGAAACTGGTGGTACCTGGTGGGCCAGGACCCGACGACCATGTTAAGGCGGGGTGGCTGTGCTGTCACCGGTACCCGATTGTCACACTTTAAAGGGGCGGTGATTGTAACATCCCAAAATGATAAAGGGTTAAATGAGTAAATTATATGACTCATGTCAACAAGGGGCACCTTCTTTTTCGGGAGCCTGTCTGATTAGAACTCCACAGTTAAGCGTGTTTGGCCTGGAGTAGTGATTAGGATGAGTGACCTTCTGGGAAGATTCACAGGGTGTGTGTGTGTGAGGACAAAGCACACTGGAAAGGACAAGTGTTGGCCTGTGGGGACTTTCATTAGTTATATGACCCGTTTAGGAATGTGGTGGACCCTGGGGTGGGCCCCACGTGTCTGCGGGGCAACTGGTGGTACCTGGTGGGCCCGGACCCGACGGCCATGTTAAGGCGGGGTGGTTGTGCTGTCACCAGGACCCGGTTGTCACATTTGGTATCAAAGGAGGAACCCAGCCTTAAGTGTGGTGCGCTGCCTGGGTTGAGATATATGGCCCACAATGAGGGCTTTGTGCTCTAAAGGGGGTGATTGTAACATCCCCAAATGATAAAGGGTTAAATGACTAAATGATATGACTCACGCCAACAAGGTGCACCTTCCTTTTCGAGAGCCTGTCTGATTAGAACTCCCCAGTTAAGCGTGCTTGGCCTGGAGTAGTGATTAGGATGAGTGACTTTCTTGGAAGTTTCAACGGGTGTGTGTGAGTGAGGACAAAGCACACTGGAAAGGACAAGTGTTGGCCTGTGGGGACTGTCATTAGTTAGATGACCTGTTTAGGCATGTGGTGGACCCTAGGGTGGGAGCCACGTGTCTACGGGGGAAACTGGTGGTACCTGGTGGGCCAGTACCCGACGGCCATGTTAAGGCGGGGTGGTTGTGCTGTCACCGTGACCCGGTTGTCACATTTGGTATCAAAGGAGGAACCCAGCCTTAAGTGTGGTGCACTGCCTGGGTTGAGATGTATGGCCCACAACGAGGGCATTGTGCTCTAAAGGGGGGGGGTGATTGTAACATCCCCAAATGATAAAGGGTTAAATGACTAAATGATATGACTCATGTCACCAAGATGCACCTTCCTTTTCGGGAGCCTGTCTGATTAGAACTCCATAGTTAAGCGTGCTTGGCCTGGAGTAGTGATTAGGATGAGAGACCTTCTGGGAAGTTTCACTGGGTGTGTGTGAGTGAGGACAAAGCATACTGGAAAGGACAAGTGTTGGCCTGTGGGGATTTTCATTAGTTAGATGACCCGTTTAGGCATGTGGTGGACCCTGGGGTGGGCCCCACGTGTCTGCTGGGCAACTGGTGGTACTTGGTGGGCCAGGACTCGACGACAATTTTAAGGCGGGGTGGTTGTGCTGTCACCGGGACGCGGTTGTCACAACCCCAGTTACCCAGAGTTGGTTCATTATTACATAACATCGGCATGATCACAAAGGATCATGTCTCGACAGACCTATTAGTTTAGTAGTCTTGGAAACACTACATATATTCATAAGTCAAACATTACATCAAAAGGTAAAAAAAACTACAACAACATCTTGTCTTCATATCCCCTCATACTATCCCTGCAGGTCATTCATAAATTACATCTTCACATCCTAGAAAAAAATAAAACATTGAAAGGGGTGAGCTCAGATGCTCAGTAAGGATAACAATATAGCATAAGCTTTCATAGATAAGCATAAACACTTAAATCAATTCATAACTAAATCAAAAGCCTTTTAAACTTGAACTTCAACATAATATGGCAAAGTTAAAATGAAATAATGCCATTTACTTATTCACATGGATATTCTACTAGTTTAAAAATCACATGAAATATCAATAACCACTTTAATAATGATGGAATGCATAATGCCAGACTATCATAACCACATAGCCAAGGCCTCGTGCCAAGACTACAAATAAGATTTTGCCAAGGCCTTATGCCAAGACACAAGTTTGTCTCATGAGACATACCGATGCATTACGGAGCTATAGTAGGATCCACCTGTCACTTACTAAGTCCAATGCATTCCTCATAAGAAAAGTTTTAAACATAACATAAACATTCTTATTAAAACTAGCATACGAAATGTCAATACTTTATCCACAAACTATGAATGGTATAAAAATAGCACATCCATAGTCAAACATAACTCATTCGATACAATATGAAAGATTGTATTGTATCATACTATCCTCAATCGAGAATGATGAAGGATATTGACATATATTAAAATAATCATGATAACAATTAGAGTGAAATATCCCCCTTTTTCTTGAAATCATTTAAAAGTCACACTATTTTTCCAGAATCCATTTAAAATAGATTTTAGAATCAAAGTGTCCCATACCACTTTGAAACTTTTAAAAGGAAATTTTATTTTAAAACTTTAATTTCCATATAAATAAATCCTTAAAACCACTTTTAAAACATGGACATTAATGAGAAAGATTTAGAATAATCAATCTTTAAAACACTTAAAAATTTATTTTAGTTAGAGTTTCTAACCAAAAGAGAGACACTTGAATACAAATAATTGAGGTAATAAAAAAATTATAATATCATGAGAATAAAGGGATTCATGATATACTATGTCAAAGTACATTATATACACCATATAAAAGTGATTTGGTGTATAACAACAAAGAAGTCTCAATGGAATGTAAATTGAGATTAATTCTCTTATAAAGACCATATCCTTATGTTAAAGATAAATCAACAACATAATTATGTGTGAAAAATATAAATACACTCAATATTATTGGATATTTATTGTAAATCAATCAGATGACATTCACACATATTCTTGTAAAAACAACACCAATGAATTGGACATTTAACAGAACAAATGGAGATTGAGTTAAAATTACTCTTATCAAGTTCATACCGATGACTTGAGAATTTATCAATGGAGTGATTATGTGTATAAAAATTATATCCACAGAAAGGGGAGTGGAAATTATGACATAATCAAATTAATAGTGATTCTACACATAATCTTGGAGTAAAATAATCAATGAAGTGTGCGTAAAGCCGAATGAGTGGAAATTGAAATTTCAAATTCCCTTATCAATTTGGTAACTTATGAAACATGCACCCATGAAAGAAGGATAATACAATGATGATGTAAATATCCATAAATTAAAGTATATTACACAATTAATACAAACATGGGCAGTACACACACCACATGTAATAAATATGTGGTGAACAATGGAATTCTCACGGAATTAAAAGTAAGATATGAAACCCCTTACTTTGTAATTTTTCCTTGGTCGAGGGTAGGATAACCTCCTGTATAATGGTGAAATAAATTTTATTGAATTATAAAAGAATCATATTCCTCAATATGATATCATATATGATCTTTTAACATTGATTTGTTAATAATATCTTAGAATTATCGTCGTTTCGGGTGTTAACGGGTTCATTTTTCTTTATATTATTTGTTATTTGAGACATATTTGTTACTAATGGGATGTATATTATTCATATACAGAACGATGTCAAATATTTAAAAATTATTTTTAATAATTAAATGAGAATTAGTCTTGAATGGATACGATGGAGAATGAGTCTCATCGCGTTCGTGGAGACGGTAGTCCGTACGTACACACGAGCGACAATATCATTATTTTGATATTAAAATAATATTTAATTGGATGGTATATCATATACAAAGAATAATTATCATGTTATATTTATTATTTACATGAATTAAACATCATTATTATACCCATCCAAAAAATAATGTTTTGAATAACAATTACACCACGACGTGGAGACGGTAAGTCGTACGTACGCACGTATGGTGACATGTCTTTCAAGGGATGGAAAGAATACTGAAATATGGTTATACCATGTTTATAATAACATCATATTATATATAATATACTAGAGTTATTATTTTATAATGGTAATAACAAGGAATGAATAAGTGGAAGACGAAAGGAACTTGAAAAAGGGTGGTGAAATCAATACCTCTTCTTCATGTTCTTCCTATTGATTTGAAAAAAATGGTTCCTTAGGTTGGATTTATGACTAAAGTAATGCCTATAGGATGAATTGAGGGAAGTGGAGAGAGTATTTGGGTAGGTTTAGGCCTAACAAAAAGGCTTTGATGGTGTGAATTAATGAGAAGGGGGAGTGCCATTTTATAAGAGGGGTGAGAGGCACCTTTGGAAACGCTAGAAATATTATTTTATAATAAATTCATATTCGGTTTATAATGGATCCAAAGTGGATTATTTAAAGGTTAAGGTGGGTATAGGTCTACAACCACTCAAGCAATAGTTTTTAGACAAGTTTTGGTTACTATATTAACCTTATCATTAAGTATTAACTCTTAGTTAATTAGTTTCACTTTTACAATGTCTCTTTGTATTTTTATATTATATGGTTAATAAACATACTATATACATCCAAGAGACCCCCAAGGGGTCCTTTAATGATACACATATCAAGATATAAGTCTCTTGGCCGAACCATAGATTTTTAAAAATTTAATATCAATTAATAATACAATATTTGTTTGAAAAAATCTTTTATGTCAATTTTGACACTATTTGGAAAATTGATTTTTGTGAAAATCATAATAGAATGATTACTTCAAACAAAGTTAATTAAATCTTTTCTAACATGTCGTGTTAACCTAAAAAATTATTTTAATTCATAAAAAGTCTCAAATTATTTTTATTTGTGTATTTATAATATCAATTAGTTTAATTTTTTACTATTATGGTAATTACTGCATCATAATTGGGTCATAAATAAATTAAATTATTTAACGTCTCAAAATTATAAATAAAATACCATTATGTATGAAATATTATTATCTTACTAATTAATATTTATAGTCGAACAGCCAACATATATAAATCTTTGTAAAAATTGTCTTTCTAAAATATATATGCTTATGTTATTTTTTAATTTGTTTTAATTTAATTAAAATAAAGTGTCCCTATCACCTACAAGTAGCTCCATGGGGTCCCAAAATCGACCCAAAGATGTCCATGGTCGGAAATGTATCTAGAAATAAGGTTAGGACAAGTTTCATGGTAATTTAGTATTATTATAATATTATTTTTTAACCCTTATTTACCGGATTTACCCATTAAGCATTGTAAATAATATATTTTCTGAAGTAATTATTCAAAATGTGTGAAAATAAAAGTTACTTATTTACACAATTTGGACATCCTCATTCCAAATATGGAATCCATTTTTCCAAGTTCAAAACACAAAAGTTTCAGAAATTAATTTAAAATTAATTTCCGTTGTCAAAACAAAAAGCGTGTTTTTAAGATATAATAACTATCAAAAGATTGATACTTGTTTATGTTCGGTTTAATTGTGAAATTATTTCCAATGACCAAAATTGTATTAAATGGTAAATATATATTCTAAATATATTTTAAAACCACTCAAATTAATAATTTATCATTATTAATTATTTTGATTAAAAAACATTTTAATTAAAAGTTAGTAATTTTCATTATTCATCAAAATATGAAAGTTATCTGAAAAGTGAAAAAATTTCACCCTAAGCTAATTTCGATATATCAAATAAAAAAATGAAGTCCATTTTTAAAGATAAAATGTATAAAATTTCAAAAATTAGGTATTACTATTCATAACGACTAGTTTGATCGGTTGCGGTGTGTGCTAGAACTCAATGTTGCATACAACACACGCCATTTCATTATTTAAAGAGAATCGTACTAAAGAAGTTTGGGGTGTTACAAGAATCACATAAGAATTTATCTTAAATTATTTACATGGTTTATGGGTTTAACGTAGTATTAGTTGATTTCAATGTTTTGGGGGAGGAATTGATTTATGAAAACATGGATCTATGTTCGATTATATATTAATGTAGTTTTGGAATTGTTACTTGGTTTGAAATTATTATTTTCTTATTTGGATTATTTAATAAATTTATGTTTCATATTAATACAAATTTTATAAACATTATTTATTTGCGGTAATAGTAATCATTTAGTTTTTTTATAACTTATTTTTTTCGTTTATTTTGTTTTTTGAGATTATAGTGTATGGTACTATAGGATTCATCGGTGCTTTATTGACTATTTAATAAATTTTTAAATGAATAAATATTTCAATAAATATAATTTTATAGTTTCATGAACAAAATTATTTGAATTTTTATAGATTATCTATTATCATGCGTAATTTTCGTGATTCAATGTTATAAATTATGTCAATTGTGGTAAGAATTTTGTTTGGTTTTATATTCATTTTATGTGATTTTGATTGTTTTAATTTGATTTTCCTTTTATTAAAACCCTGTTACTAAATTATCATTTGATTACTTACTCATATTAATGATATTTTCACAATAGAGTGAGAAAAGTACTAAATTATATGGAGAACCCCATCTATAAATGATGATCTAGTACTTGTTTTATCATGTTATGAAAGGGTTATTTGAGTAATATAGTGTATTTAAATTATAAATGAATATTTTTTATATTTTCATTGAGACTCTTAGAGAATGAAAATATATCTAGTTATTTTTTATTAAAATTTCTATTCCAGTGGAAATTCAGGATAGTTATTTGTTTCTTTTTATCAAAATTAATAAATTATGATTTAAAAAGGGAAAAATTAGAGTATTAATATATATATTTTCATTCAATATTTGTTAAGATGTTATGTTTCAGTAAAAAAAATTTAAAATTTTGACTATTTTTGTGATTCTTTGAAAATTCCTATATTTGAATACTATATTCTTATTTTTTATATGAGATTATAGATAGTGGTGTTGAGTATATTTTAACACCATATATAGTGTGACCTTCTCTTTTATTGTATTGATTTTTTTTATATTTATAATTAACTTGTTTTGGTGTTTTTTTATAAAAAATACTAGTACAACTAAGTAAAATACAATATGAGTGGATTAATAAGGGTATGACAACATTTAATAACCCATAATTTAGATATTTTTTCATTGTTAAAAAACACTCTTCTCTTCCATTCCCGTAGAAATATATGAACAAAAAATGAAATCCAGCATGAGAAAAAAATTTACTCAGTTCACCTAAACTGGTTTACATCCAAGGAGAAAACATATTTAATGTGAATATGTACAAGATCCACTAAGGGAGATAGTTATTGAAAATTTTAGAGTAGACTAATTATCCCTTTTGGTTTACTACCAATCACAATTTGGAAGCTCACATCTCTGTCAAATGAATTGTTCTCACTAATCCTTCAGAAGATTCTTCTTTTGATCACTTGAATCAATATTGTTTACACTTCATTTAGTGAATTATGAAGCTCAGCATTTATACACTTGATAAATAGTACTTTAAATCATATAATATTGGAAAACACTAGTATATACGCAAAAATTTACATTTGTTACATCCATTTCTTGACTTTAGTTCCATTCTACAAAATTTCAAACAACATTTATTCTTTTTCATGAAACATTAACATTTTTTCAATTATTCATCTCATCACAGAATGCCCCATTTTTATGAAGGTTTTGGATTTTTATGTAAAGTACATGTAATTATAAACATAAGTCCCATTTTTGTGCCCAATTGATGTTTGAGTTGTTTCTTCACACAAGTAATAACCTTTTTAAACAACTATGTGATTAAAAACCTAGTATTCTGTAAGGGTTTCGCTACTCAATTGAAAGTGATATCCACTTATTTAGGGACTCGACCGACCCTTCATGAAACTACATTACACAACATTGACTATGAGTGAAACATTCCTTTAATTCTGGACTTGAATGATTTTATGTCACCATTAGTATGAGACTCACGAGCTTAATTCAACTGCATCTCTATTTCATAGTCATGCACAACTCTCCCTATGACGCACAACTCCGAATTTCACAAGGTCTTAAAACATGTGTGAAAAACTATCCTTTATCTCATTTCATTGAAACTACACCAAATAATCACTTAAGAACTAATTTACAAAACACCATCACCATTTAGCACAACCATTACATTTACATGAAAATACTTCCTTTTCAAAAATCACATTTTTCCTTCCTCCAAATTTAGAACCTCATAAATTTAGAAGACACATGGAAATCATGCCACCTAGTAAATGAATCATTATATACCACTTATAATGCATTAATTCCACTTTCTTGAAGATTTATAAATCATTATCATCATTCCTAGTCCAAAATCACGATAGAGATCCAAAATAGATCTTTTAAACCTATTGTATCAAAAAAAACAATAACCCAAAAAACTAAAAAATTACCTTGAGTGATTTTATACGAAAAATATCCCATTTGGGTTTTTTGAAGATTATTCACATTTTGATAACAATTTAAATATTTTGTTATCAATTTGTCAAAAAACATTGTGTTGCTCTATCTTCTTTTTTTCTTATGATTCTATATGTTGAACAATGATTTCCTCAACACACACTCTAATCCCACATGATTTATGCTCGTCATTGGGACAAGATTATAATGAAAATTTCATTGATGAATAACTTCATTATGGATAACAATTGATGAGCCTTTCTTGATACCAATTGGAACATGGAACATGGAAATAAATAATTTACAATTCTTTATCTCTATACTGTGAAATGACATTACCAAAAACTTGTCTAGTGATTTATCTTAATTAAAATAATTAATTCAACATTATCATATTTGAAATTCCTCCTAATTAATTTCTCCCCCATCATCTTCTCCCCTATTATTAATCTATATATTTTCTCCCCATTTTTCAAGGAACGTAATACTGACTCATTTGCGGCTAAAACTATATAAATAACACATATCAGTGAATGTTGAAAAAAATAGCATACCTCACGGTATAGGGTTCTACATAAAAATTTGTTCATGTGTGGGAAGTAAAATAAACTCCACGATCTAGTTAATATCATTAGAATGATTCTTTTGGTATGGATATCATTAGAATATCTAAAACTTGTAATTATGTAGGAACGTACTCCAATATCACAAGCTCTTGGTCCACCTTATCCTTGATAAATTAATACTTGTTTTCAATATTCTTAGTCTATTAGGGATAGAATAAAATTTTTCTAAGAATTATATCACCTGAATTATGAAAATATATACTAATCAAATACTTAACGTCCACTCTGTAATGACCTAGACCTGATCATCCACTCAAACAGTGTTAAACGGTTTGGGTGTTACTACCTTAGGCGCACCTTCCTAACTGCCAAAGGTTGCTGACTAGCAGTGAGGGTCTTATAGGTATAGGGGTGAGGCTATACCCTCACAGAAGATAATAGATGTACTTGTTTGATCATAATATAATACCTAATGACTATGCCAACTTGAACCAAACTCATATTGCGGAAGAAAAATAATTGTAAAAAACTGTGAAGAAAAAAATTTAACCAACAACACGGGATTTTAAACACAAAACCATATTGAACTTGTAACAACTACTAGAACAACAAATCATTCAATTATAACATGTAAATATATAAAAGGATGCCAATGTATAACCAAATGTAGCTTCAAAACAAGGTAATCATGCTAGTACAGGAAATAAAGAAAAAACAAAGTAAACTACAGCTTGGAAAGACCTCAAGGTCCATACCATCACCATGAAATAGCTAAAACCGACCTGCTTATAAAGCTAATCTATTTCCTACACATAAATCCATAATGTCTACATGCATCCTAAACGTCACGTGCATGGTATGAGATGAATATTACTAGGATACCACCCAACAATGAATAACTAATATAAGTGTTTAAGTTCGAATGTATTTATAATGAAAACTGTAACAGTATGATGTACAAATAAACACAAACCTCACAAGTGCTCAGCATCAACCATGGAGTGTCACCTTCTTCATCCAAGGCGGGAATATCTTTCATTTAACCTGGCACCATGTTCCCAGTAACACTGTGTTTCTCAAGTACCGATGTCTCGAAGGCATGCCCAAGAAGTAGTAACTCAAAGGAATAGTGAAGCTTGTCCTCAAATAAGTAACTGATGGAATATTGACTTCTACCCTCAATAAAGTAACTAGAGGGACAGTGATGTCTACCCAAAAATCAGTAATTAGTGGGACAATGATGTATTCCATCAAACCACAATAAACCTCTTCCCCCAACCAGATAGCCTCAATTCTATCACCTCAAGGCTCCTCACCTTCCATGTGGCTTAGTACGGAAAGCATCCACATACAAATAGTTCCTAAAGTGAAACTAAAGGGGGCCTATACCCACACAAGTGGTTGAAAACACCATATCACGGAGTCTCTCAGGGTTTACAAAACTCAATGATTATGGTGAGCAGTAGTCACCCAAAAAAGTTCACAAGACACAACATCTATAACACCACAATCCCCATGTGACCACATCGTTCAAGTCTGATGGCCTCTCCATGCATGTAAATCGGGCCATTCCAAACTTGAAATTTATAGTACCTCAAGATGATTTCCATGACACCCTGTCTCGTGGTTAGAACCACCCAATGTAACCCGGTCCAAGACCAACCTATGATCAACATCACTGAACAGCACCTAAGCCATTCCCACCACAACCCAAAGGTTCCATCATATGAATTATCACACATCACAGATATATATATATATATATAATCAAAATATATTCTTTTAATAGGAAAAATAAACTAAACAGCTGAATTTCACTAACTATGTGCAATCTCATACCAACACTAATGTCTTGGAAGCCCCTAACAATTCAAATCATAAATTTAAAAAATTAAACTCGGTAGTTTACTCAAAATAAAATCATCTTATATCATTTTGGAACCCCTAGCCAAAATGTCCCAAATGATAGATGACTCCTCTCTTGGACCCACTGAAGATAAATAAGTAAATGTGCATACCTAAACGTATCCCCATGTCTAAAAATAAATTTATCAAGAAATAGAAGATAAAATTGTGTCTTGCTCAAAATACACAAATATGCACTTTATGTCACACCACCCAAAATTTTTCGAAAACAGGAATGAAGATAGGCACCACATACCTAAGACTCGTAGACATAGGAACATGTGATATCGAGCTCCAATTCAATGTTGATATTCGTAGATCTAATTTTTTGTCAAATCCTAGAAACTCTTCATGGATGAAATTTTCAATTTTTGAGGAAAAGAAACTAGAACGAAAATTGGTGGGTGAGTTTCGTCTTATTGATGAGATCCCAAACCCACTAACAAATTGAAGAATTGTCATCGAATGGTGATTCTTGTGTTGGAAAATTTCTTTGTAATTTTGGAGCAGACATATTATGATGTTGGGGAAGACGAAGGTGTTTTCCAAAAAAACACCCAACAATCTTTCATTTAAGAGAATAAAAATAAAAATAGAGGGCATCTATAAAGAACTACATGTTTTTTAATAGCCTTATCAATACTATGTCTTAAAGAGAGGTTGACACACTACTTGGAAACTCCCCACGGGTTGACACACGACTTTGACTCATTTGGTACGCAGAAGGAAAAATAAACATCGTTTCAAGAAACACTACACGTTGTGCTGTAGGAAATTCTCACACAGTCATCACATAGTATGTACTTGGTGAGCATACAACTGGTACATGCCTATCCCATACAAGGCATGTAATTAGTAAATTTCTAGAACATCTCATATTTTCCCATTCTTCTCAGAAACAAGTCAATAATTCAAACAATTTTAGGATTCTGACCCGTTCTAAAATCATTGGATCATACAATCTCCCCACCATAACATAGCTCGTCTCTGAGCAATCATACAAAACATAGATATGAAACTGAATATACCACACTGATCAATGTAATATAGACTACCCCGGTGTCAAAGGTTTTGGTTAAATTCTTCAAGGGGCTCCATACCTTAGGAACTTCCTAACTCATTCTCAACCGAAAAAAAATCATCAAACAAAGGTTAACTAATCTGTTCTCAGACTCATGGTCCTCTTGTGATGCACGATCGCCCCTGTTCCTCATTGGTGCTCCTGTTTCATTTTTAGCACCCCAAATATATCTCTTACTGAATTAGTGCCCACGTCCAGGAGGTTTAACATCCCATGGATGCTCAAAATGAACTTGGTGCCTAGTATCTCAAATAACATGCATCCCTGATGCCCATGTCACCTCGTATACCCTGTATAATCGATGCCCCAATATTATGCATCTCATACATATATATATATATATATAAGTATATCACACACCCGATATGGGTCCAATCCCACTAGCTAGCATATGGTAAGTCCACCTAAATCATGTTCACTTCGTGCAATAAAATTGTAGATTCCCTAAAAGGCCATGCAAAACCAAGTAAAAACAAAATAGATCATGGCCACTCCCTATGTTTTCCTGTATTTTTCTTTAGCTCCCATGCCCGCTCTGCCCCTAGCTGTTCCATGGCATGCACCTGACATGATGTACGACTCCCTAATGTCTGAACTCCCTGTGGTGCTGCTCCATTCATCTGCCACTTACCCCTCAACTAGATCCTACTATCTATGTCACATCCTCTGCGTGTAACTGAACCTCAGTTACCATCACCTCATACTGAACGTAAACCAACTCCATATGCCATTTTCTGTCTTGTTCCTTACCTTCCAGCTGTTTCAGATGACTTCCTACCAAAAATATCCAGATTCCCGACCAATCCACTTGCCTAACACTCCATTGAAGGCATATCGCACTGAGTCTGATCATGCCATGTTTTTCCATACAAAAAGGAAACCACTGAAAAACTATTACCTGGTGGTCTAGCTGAGTCCTTGGCCTGACTACCCTACATGAACTCATCCCATCCTCACTTCCTACTATCAAAACCATCACCTGAAGTTGTTTCCTGTCCAACATGGGGCATATCTCTCTAGTTTCGCTCTACTAAAATTTCATGATTAACCGCCTCTAAGAAATAACCTAGCCTGAAGATATTTACATAGATCTAAATTGTGTGTCGCAATACATCCTCGAAGCACCTCACTCTTTCCAAGACATTTCCTACTATACCTGGTGAAAACAAAGACAACTCAATGAATGTTGTTTCATAGTCCATGACAGACATATCTCCCTTCTAAAGGCACAAGAACTCTTAAGATACCTCTTCCCTCAGTTCCTCTAGGTAAAAGTGCTCGAAGAATCTATCCTCAATGTACTTCCATGCCATTCCTTCATGAATGTGAGCCTGAACCTGCACATACCACGCACACTTTTCTGGTCCCCACAAGATGTACGTTTCTAACTTGACCCTCGACACTGGAGGCATCTCGGACTGCTTTAAGATCATATGTCTACTCTCTATCTAGTTCTCATCCACCTATGGACCAACCTTGCCATGAACAAATGTTGGGTGCTGATACTTGAACTCCCTAGTTTGATATTCCATAGATGGATATGTACCCTGTGCACCTCTGTTGATTCCATACAATACACATACCAAGCTAGTTTGGATATTCTCGTCGACCCATGACCCAAACACAGCCAAACCAAGTTGATGCCCCACCAACACTGGATCTTGATCATGATGTTATCCCTAAGCCTGTACATGCGGCTCCTACTCTGACTGAACAAGATCATGAACCTGATCCAACACATGCGGCATTGTTCTCTCTCCTGCCTAATGCTCCATCTATGTCATCTGAATGGATCTCACTGAATAACATGAATGGTCATACAACCCATATATATATATACAATATATTCCTGAAAATAGAAAAGGTAGTAAAAGGAATTGCATAACTACAACCCTTACTCTCCCCCATCGCCACCCATACCCATGGCATCCGGGCCTCATGGCCTCTTTATTTCCGCTCCAGAGAGCCAAATATCAAAATTACCCTAGGCCTTGCCCAACCCAACATCCAATGTTTCCTCCAAGTGATGACCACATCACCCAATCCTTATAGTGAAACTACCTCAAACAGACATCTAGGACACCCAATCGGGGTGATCAAAATCTTCTCAACCATAGTACTATCCAACTCATAAAAGAGCCAAGACCAAAATTTCCTTCCACAAGCAATTCACAATATATAAAAAGCATAGCGTAGTACATAACAATAAACTAGAAAGTTTATCAGTAATTTCACGTTTTCACATTTAAAAACATTCAAAGCAAGGAAATTGATATTATTCACATGGAATTATCACTTCACAAAGCATATGGGTAGTAATAAAATTGAAATACCCTATATATGTTCCAATCATAAGACAAAAAATCTTGACTTCTCATATTGGGCCGAGGTCCAATTCTCCCTTACCACAACATGCCAAGGGTTACATTACACAATGAATAAAATCAAAAAACATATGAGCCACTGAGGGTGGAAATTTTATAAAAAATAATCTGAGTAAAAAGAAAATAGAAATTCCCACCCATTCCAAAATGGTCCATCCCCCTTACTTGGGGCTGCAGGCACCCAAGCACAAGCTAGAAACCCTGTTTTATTAACAAACAATCTCTAATATACCATATTCCAAATATTAAAACTAGTAAAAATAAAAAGATAATTCCCCATCTCATTAGTATCCAGTAAATTGTTTTTACTAAATCCCGTTCAAGAATCTCTCTAATACCACTTTGCAACGTCCCAGACCCGATCATCCACTCGAACATTGCTAAATGGGTCGGGTATTACAACCTTAGGCACACCTCCATGAATTCCAAAGGCTTATAATTAGATGTGAGGGTCTTATAGGTATATTGTTGAGGCTATACCCTCTCATAGGATAATAAAGGTACTGGTCTGAGAATAATATAAAACTAGAAGACTCCATAGACATGAACAAGAACTACATAGCAGAAGCAAATTGAATAATAATAAATAGCAGAAGTAATAAATATAACCAACAACATCGCAATTTAAACCCTACCTCATGTTGAACCACTTGTAACAACAACTAGAATAGAGAAATCATGCATCCATAACAAGTCAATATATAAAAGGGCACCAATGGCTAACCAACAGTAGCTGCAAAACAAGGTAAGCATTCTTGAATATGAAGAAAAGAAAAAACAAAGTAAACTCCATCTAATCATTACATCAAGGTCCATATCATCTCCATACGATAGCTAAAACAGTCTGACTCCTAAATCTAGACTTTTCCTGTATGTAAATCTATAAAGTCTACACGTGTCCTAATGTGCTTGACCAGTGTGTGGGAAGAATATCAGTAGGATACCACCCAACTGTGGGTACATAATATAAGTGTTTTATCATAAATGAATTTACAAGGAAAACAGTAACAATACGATGCACAAATATACACAAACTCCATTAGTGCTTAGTAGAAAACATGGATTGTCACCTGCTTCGACCAACACAGGAATCTATACCATGTAACCACGCACCATGTGCCCCCTAAAACTGTGTGTCTCAAGTTCTGGCATCTCTATGGCACTCCCAAGATGTAGTAACTCAAAGGAATAGTGATCCATGTCCTCAAATATGTAACCAGAGAAACAACGATGTTTTCCCTCAATAACAACAGAAGTGAAAATGATACTTGCCCTAAAATCAGTAACCAGAGGGACAATGATGTCTACCCTCACTCCATGGAGATCCTCTACCACCAACCTGAGAGCCTCAACACAATCTACAGAAGGCTCCTCACCATCCACAAGGATTCCTAAGGCAATCACACCCAAAACAATCGTACCAAAACTACAACTAATGAGGGCCTCTACCCACACAAGTGGTCAAATCCACCTCAGCACATAGTCTCTCTTTGTGCACACTACTAAATGTTCTGGGTGAGCGGTAATCACCAAAATAATTCCAAAGACACAAAAACACTGACACCTCATGTCCCATGTGACCATGTCATCAAGTTTGATAGTCTCTCCATCCAAGTAACCCAAGCTATGCCCAACCTGACAGTCACACTACCTCAATCAGACGTCCATTACACCCAATCCCATGGTCATAACTACCCAAAGTAACCTGGGCCAGGCCCATCATGTGATAAAAATCACTCAATAATACCCAAGCCATTCCCAACACAACTCAAAGGATCAAGCATATGAAATATCAGACTTCAAATATATATAATCAAAATAAATACTTTGAATTGGAAAAAGAAACTAAACAGTTAAATTGCACTGGTTGTGTGTTGTCCCATACCAGCCTCAATTTCTTTTAAGCCTCTAATAATTCATATCATATACTTAACAAATTAAACAAAGCAGTTTAGTCAAAATAAAATCATCTTATTCCATTTTGGTACACCCGTCCAAAATTCCCCAGATGAGAAACAATGCCACACCCATCCCCACTCAATAAAAACTGGTAAAAGGGCATACCCAATGGAATCCATGAGTTTAATAATCAATTTAACACGTAATAACAGATAAAATGAGGCTTCTATCAAAATACCCAATTACACACTTTATGTCGCACCACCCCAATGTTTTCGGAAACAAAAAATAATGAATGAACCACCAAAATTTGTCTCGTAGACATAGGCACATTCGATTTCAAGCTCCAATTCGAAGCCGGTCTTCGTAGTTATATGTTACCATAAAATCTCGGAAACCATGCTAGGATCAAATTTGTGGTATGAGAGGCAATCAAACTGGAAGGAAAAAGGGAGCACGGGTTTATCCATCTTGATATGATCCTGCAACCACCAATCGATTGAAGAACAGACATCAGATGATAAATCTAGGGTATGAACAGTTCTTCATAATTTTGGAATGGAACTGTTCCAATGGTGGGGAAGAAGAATGTGTTTTCTAAAATAAGACGTGACACAAATTAATTTTTGAGAATAAAAATAAAAATACACGGCTTGAATAAAAGACAACACACCACCTAGTATCCTTTTTCATACTTCAACTAAAGTAGAGCTAGCCACATGGCTTGGACATGCCACATGGGTTGACCCACGGCTAGGACTCAGTAGGTACATAGAAATAAAAATACACAGCATTTCAAGAAACACTACATGGTGTGTATTAGAAAATTATCACTCAGTAATCACATGGCATAAACTCATTGAGAAATTGGCGAGTACACACCCATCCCATACACAGCGTCTACTTCGGAGTATATGGTGTGTAATAGGGAAATTTCTAGAACATCCTATATTTTCCCAGCATTATTAGAAACAAGTCAAAAATTCCAATCGGGTCGGGATTTTGACTAGTTCTAAAAACACAAGTTCATAAAAACTCCCATATCATCGATAGGTTGCTTCATCAACAACAACTACCTAAAAATTGAGTATCCATAATATACCCAACCTCTCATGTGCTCAAAGAAATTAAATCTTATTTTTTCATAGACAAGAAATAAAAAATCTACCAAGATTGAACAAATCAACTAACATAGATTTTATACTATCTACTAATCCTCCCCAATATGTATGTATATAGCCCAATAACTCTTACTGATATTTTTCATTGTAATTCATACCAAAACCCAACATTCCTATTATATACTAAATTGTTTTTTAATAAATGTAAATGTATATATTTATGATATATTTTATACTAATCTTCCCGGCATGTGGAAAAATTTTATTGGGTTATGTCTTCATTAAGTATAACTGAATTCTAATCATAAACCTGTATTCTATGACATTATCCACTTTTCCTTCATCATCTCATGATATTTTCATCTGTGTAGACGTTAAAAACATTATCTCCTTGTAATTATACATTCTAAATCCTCTTAAAACCTCTGTATCATGATTGGTTTCAGAAATGAACGTTACATTCCATCTTTGTGTCCCCAACGAACTAAGAAAAAAGGTCATTTAACTAATCATTTACATTTCGAACACACTTTTCATTATTTTTACAAACAGTTTTCACATCCCCTTATTTGATCTAATAAATATTATATCATTTACATAAACCATCCCTATTATCCTTTGATTACACTCATTTTTTATAAATAGATTGTAATTCAACCCATCATATAGAAAACCATGCTTCTTCAAAAACTGATCATGTATTGAATACCATACTCTTGGTGCCTGCTTCAACCCATATAGTGCACTCCTTATCAATTAAATTATATACTCATATTTATGAGTGATAAAACCATCTTGTTGCTTGATGTACACTTCTTCTTCTAGAACCTCATTCAGAGACACTGACTTAACATCCATCTAAAAATTATTTAACTTTAATTTAACTACATTAGAAAAGAATAGTTAAATATTCATGAGCCTTGTAATATCTGAAAATGTCTCATTAAAATCGATTTCCTAAATATAAGAGTATCCATTGGACACAAGTCATGCTCTATTTAAAATTAACAATCCATATTCATTTAAATCATTCTAGAAAACCCATTTGTTCCCCAATATAGAAGAAGAGACTTTATTGCATAAATTTTCATTACATAATTCACATTTAGCAATTAAAAAGATCTTTTAGGTTTAGTGTCTTGAAAATTAGGTACACATTACATGAATTACATAAAGATGACCTAAAAATAAGAATTAATAAATTATTTTGGGTTACTCTATTTTTATTCCATCCAAATTCATCTCACTACATAACATATCTGGGGGAAAATCAATGAAAGGGGTGAGCATAAATCATATAAAGAGAATAAAAAAAACACTTAACAAGTGAGTAATAAGAATATATACCGGAATGATCATATGGAAATGAGGATACCATAAAATAAATAACATGAATCATTACATGTAAATGTGGACACAAAATCAAATTTTTATATTCATAATCAAATCACAATGGTTCATCCCCATGGTGTCATAAATCTGAATTATCAAGGTTACTCACCAAGGCATCATAAAACATGACATCTCTAGAGATTAAATTATTTACCCAATGCAATGGAGAGATATCAGGGAACACCCTTAATATGCATTAATTTCATGTTACTGATATAGTTCATAACAAATAAATTCATTAAAATCCTTTGGAGATTATAGAATGAGTTTCTTATCAAAATAATGGTGTAAAAAGTGCTTAATGACATTACCATTATATACTTTTAGCCCCAAAAAAGGGAAAGTGGGTTTATTGTGTGTACATTATATAATAAAATAAATATTTTTACATATAGTTGAATACCTATGTAATATGAAATGTCTTGGGTATCTATGTAATTAAAATAAAAATCAACTTCTTGGGGATAAGCGATATATTTTGACAAGAAAATTCGGTAGCATAATGGGTACAAAATGTGGTTCTTGAGACTCATAAAATGAGTGGGTACAAGAGTATCCCATTGATAAAACTTCATAAAAATGTATGGGTATTATAAAAAATATAATAAATAATAATTCATATCAATTTGAATACATATACAAAAAATTGTATCTTAAATTGAAAAAAAATGAGGATAATTCACTTAACTTAAAGAGATACTCCTAAAAATTGATGATTGGGACCTTGGGTGCATGATGAAACCTTTTAAGGATTACTTTTGAGAAATAAAAACCATTTATTTTTATAGTATGTATTATGATTTAATGAAAATGCAGAAATATTTGGTTATTTATAGAAAAAGTGGAGGGTTTTTTAATAATTTTCAAATATAGGCCTTGGAAATCTAGGTTGTGGAAAATGAAAAACCATGGTCTTTTACATGGTTTTATCCATGTTATTGGTAATTTGGGACATATTTTATGTTATTTATATCCACAAGAAACAGAAATCATATTATATTACTTCTTTTGGTAGGGAAAAGTAATTTTTTCACAAAATAATGTTTTAAAAGATTATGTTTCTATTTTAGACTTTGGGAAGTAACTTATAGGATTATAAATAGATGAAAATATATTAAAATAATTCATATTAATAAATAAAACATATTTTGATTCCTGTATTGTGGTTATCTAATTATTAGATAATTATGAAGTCATTAAACATAGTGAAACCCCAAAATTAGATTTTTACAATTCAAAGAAAAATAATGTAATTTAGAAAATTCTCATAAATTCTCCCTAGCCTAAATTAAAAAATTTGATTTAAAAAATGACTTTTGTTTCATCATAATAATTACCTAAATATGATATCTCTAACTTTTAACAATAGAAAATATTTTTTATTAAAAACTTGTGTGTGGAATATGCTTGGTAAAATTTCTGAAACTTAAAATTTTTTAAGGACATAATAAAATTATTTTATAATTTCAATTTAAATGAAAGTGATTTTTAAATAATAATTAAATAAAATAAATATTTTTCATAATAATTTATTTTATTATAAAAATTTATATCCTTTAGATAATTCATTATTTTAATAAATATTAATGGTTTAATTGGAAAATTTGTATTTATGACATTATAAAAACTAAATTTGGTTTCATTAAAATATAATATCATTTAGAAATAAATATTTATGATTATTAAATGATATCAAATTTCATATAATATATAAATATAAACCATATTTTAAAAGAATTTGTTTTATAATCATTAAATAATCTGGACGATCATTTGAATCTTTCTATGTAATGAACAATACTAATAACAAACTAATTTATTGACTAAATATCATAATGTTGAACAACTATATTAGTTGAAAAATGTAAATTTTGATGATCATATTTCTTTATAAATAGCCTATCATACTTTCATCCTAAATCACTATTTTTATTACAAATTTAATTACACATCCCTTTCTAACGTCTGTTTTTATCCTAAAACATATTTTCTGTTATATGATCTTTATGGAAGAGGTTGTATACATTGGTAATTTAAATCCTATGGAGATTATTTATGTGATTTTAATAATCATTAATGATTATATACCATTGTTGTTCATTGTTATACTAGTGAAAATTTATACATAAGGTCTGATGTTCTCATGAAATAAAAAGTCATTATATATGATTCTATTTTAAAACACAATAAAAATATATTGGGATTAAAGATATCCATAAATAAAATTGGTATATTTTGTGGGTCATTACATTATTCCACCCTTAAAGAAATTATGCCATCATATTTTTCTCTTATTGATCAATACCATTAAATCTAAAAATCATGGTCTCCCTCAACATTGAAGATATTTAATTCATCCTTCTGCAAGTAATTAAAAAATATATTAAATAAATATTCAATACCATTGTGGTTCTCCATTCCCAAAAGTGATTATAAAATGGATCCGTTTGAATTATTTCACAAAAAAAAATAAATGATAAAATAAGTAAAACTGTGTTGGATATATTAAACTATTTATTATAGGTGAGTTGAATATTTGAAATACGTCTGAAATTTTCAACCTATCCATTCCAATAATACTGATGATTAAATCATCTGGAAGGGATAATAATGTTGTATATGATTCCTTTCCTTCCATATAATATGATTACAATGGAATATACAAAGATAAAACATATTATTAATTTTTTTAACATGTTTAGAAACTCATATTTTTATCCATTGAGAGGAAAAAAATTAAATATGAAGATGGATAATTTTAATATATATATATATATATATATATAATTTTAGCAAGGGTGGAATTATTTTTATAATGTATATTCCATTAAACATTAACATGTGAAACAACAATCATAAAAATTTCCCTTGATGAAATCAATTCTTTTCCCATGGTTATTCGATATTTATAGAAAATACCCTACAAAAATGAGACTCTAAATAGGACAAATAGAATTCTGGTGTAGTATATCATAATTATCATAGTGTAGTCCCAAAGTGTCCCTTTAGTTTTTGGATTACAATTTATCATCCATAGTAGGCATTTGAATAGTTTGTTGGCTTGGATTATACCCATGTTCCGTACATCAATAACATAGAATATTTAATAAGGCATGAGGTTGAACCTCTTTACCATTATTTATCTCATGATTTTGACAATTATTTAAAAAATTTGAAAAGATTTATTCAATTTAATAATTTTACCATCATGTTGGGGCTGAAACATATTCCATTTGTTAAAAACATTGAGAAGATTATACATTACCTTAATATGATAATTCTGAGATATGTTGCAATATCTTATAAATTATAGAACATTATATTCCTAAGAAATTTTTTTCTTGAATGATTATTCCCACATTGGTTACACATGGGGGTTTGTACTATCATTTGGTTTGGATTAATACCTAATTTTGCTTCCAATATTATCTTATTTTATATGTTTATAAAAACATATATATTTCAATTGATAGTTTCAAAACTTGATACCTTGTTAGTTATAGACATAAGATGCCTTACTTTTTCTCCCCCCATATTGGGAAGGCCATCATTGCATTTTATGTTGCATATGTTGTTTCCACGAGTCCTTCTACTTCGTGATATATTTTTCTCAAAAGAGAAAACCTAATAGAAAAAACAATTACTATTATGAATATTATAATAAAAAATAAAAAGTATTGAATAAACATAAATTTTAGATAATATCAATCTTCTAGAATTATATAATTCATAATAACAAATTTATATTATCTTTATGTCCATCATAATGATTTGTATAAGCTTCTGAATATCCAAAGAATATCCCCCAGGAGTGTCAAACTGGGAGTGAAAAAAAAGTCTTATTTTCATGCACCATTTCCCAATCAATTCTAGATCAATGTGATGATTTAAAGATTTACCCCTATATACATTGGTTCAATAGCTACATCCACTTGTTCATATCCATATATGGATTTCATTTCTTCGATCGAACTTATTTAATATTTCACCAAAATACCATGTTGTTTTTATATATTTAAACATAACCCTAGGGTTATTCTTAATATTTTAAAATCGTAATTTCATGAAATAAATAAACCATCCTTTGATACCAAATATAGAATCCTACCTTGTTTTCATTATTTTTCATTAAATAATACACATTTAACAATTTGAATGATTTATTTGGTTTAGTGTCTTGGAAATTAGGTATGTATTCTTTGAATTACATAATAATAACATGAGAATAAAAAATTCATCAAATATCGTGGGAGACTCCATTTTTATTCTATCGTAAGTCATCCCATTGCATTTCATAATATAGGGAAAAGGATAAAGAAAAGGGTGAATTTAAATCCCATTAAGGGAATAAAAAACGAAACACTTAAAATTTGAGAAAGAGAATATAAACTGGAATGATAAGATTAAAATAGAGTATACCATAAAATAAATAACGTGTATAATAAAATTCAATGTTGGATCAAACATAAAATTTAGAAATTCCTAATCATATCACTGAGGCCCATCCCCAAGGTGTCCGGTATAATAGTTACAGAGGTTATTCACCAAGGCATTGTAAAACAGTTCATCTCTATAGATTAAATTATTTACATAATGCATTAAATCACTACCAGGGTACACCATTCATGTGTATTAATTTCATATGATCAACATAGAGAATCATAAATATTTTCATTAATAAATCCTAGAGATTAAGGAATGGATTTACATTTAAAATCATGGCATACAAAATTACATAAAGACATTATCATTACATCATTTTTATCACATGAAAATGAAAATTGGGTTTCTTGTATATAAATCCTTAAATAAAATAAATATTGTTTATATATATGTAAATAACCATGGAAAATAAAATGGGTTTGGTATTCACATAGTTAAAATAAATGACAATTTCTTGAGGAGATGAGTTAAATTTTTAAAAGTAACTTCCTATTCATAATAGATATTAAATGTGGTTTTAGAAAAATGTAAAATGAGATATGATAAGTTTTTATCATTTATAAAATATAATTTTGAATTAAGTATAAGATCCAAAGTATAATTAAAAAACAAATTATAATAAATAGAATACATATACAAATAAATCATTTTAAATTGTCTAATTTTTCTAAAAACCAACACCAATTTTTTCCAAACCTTGAAGAGTAACTCCTAAATCATGAGGATTGGGACCTTGGGGGATTAAGAAATCCTTGGGAGGAATACATGGTGGGAAAGCATTCAGATATTTGTGGATGAAATATTGTGAGTGAATGGAAATGAAAAAATGGGTGGGTGTTTATAGAAAAATTATAGGATTTATTTAATAACTTCAAATATATGCCTTAGAAATATAGGTTGTGGAAAATGAAAAACCATGTGCATGACCACAAGTTTCACCAATGTGGGACATATTTTATATTATTTTAAAACAAAATAATCAAAAATATTTTTATATTACTTCTTCTGGTAATGAAATGTATTGTTTTCCAATAACAATTTTTTTGAGAATAATGTTTCCCTTTTTTGATTTGGGAATGTAACTTATAGGACTGAAAACTGATTAAAATATTTTAAAATATTTGATATTAATAAAATAACATATTTTGAGTCACAGATTGTTTTTATCTAACTATTAAATTGTTATGAAACAATTATGATGTCATTAAACATACCGAAAATCCAAAACTGTATTTTTACTATTCATGGAAAAGAAAACTTTTTAAAAAATTATCATAAATTCACCCAAACCTAAATTCTTCATGTTTATTTCAAAAATGATTTTTTATTGTAATAATTATCTAAATATTACATCTTTAGCTTTTAAATATAAAAATATCTATTTATTAAAAAAATAGAAAGTTGAAGATACATAGTAATATTTCTCACACTTGAAAATTTTTAAGGATATTAAACAATTACTTTATCATTTGTTTTTAAATAAGAGTCGTTTGACATTATATATAATTAAAACAAGTATTATTATGAATAAATTATTTTATTAAAAAAATTTATATCTTCTAAAAAAGAATTATTTTAATGAAAATTAAAATTTTAATATGATAATCAACAATCAGACCATTATAAAAATTACATTTTCATTAATTAAAATATAATATAATTTAGAAAACATTTATTATAATTATTAAATTATATCACATTTTTTTAAATATTTCAATATAAAACATCTTTTTATAGAATTTTTTATAGTAATTAAATAATCCAGATGATCATTTGAATGTATTTATGTAATGAAAAACAGTAATGAACAAATAATTTATTGACTAATGATCATAATTATTATCAACTATACTAGTTGGAAAAAATAAATTTTGTTGGCCATATTTCCCTATAATTAGAATATCATACTCTCCTAAGTACTCACTGTTTTTCTTACAACAGTTCCTACACATCCCTTCAAATGTCCCTTTTTATCTTCACTCTTATTTTCCTTTTTAATATATTCAGGGAAGGGTAGTCATTTTGGGGAATTTCAAGACTATAGATATTTTTGAAGTGAATGTAATATTATTTTAATTTGTATATATCATTTTTGTCCATATTTAACTAGTCCAAATTTATATATGAAGTATGATGTTATCATGAAAAAAAATCATTCTATATTCTTCTAATGAAAAACATAACAAAATGTTATTGGGTGGAAATAGATCAATAAATAAAAGAAGTGAATTTTTTGGGTTGTCACATTATTCCCCCTTTAATGAACTTGAGTCCTTTCAATTTTAACTTATTGATCAATACCATTAATTTTTAAGATCAATGTCTTCTTCAACATTGCTAAAATTTAATTTATCCTTGAAAAAGCAGTCTGAATCTCAAATAAAGAATTGGTAAAGACAATAGTGGGGCTTCCATTCCTAAAATAGATGATATAATTGAGTCTTTGAAGATATTTTACAAAAAATCAATGATTAAAGAAAATAAAACTATTGGATTGATTAAAATATTTCTTGCAGGTGGGTTGAATATTTTAAAAAAATTCAGAATTGTTCAAACTAGCCTTTCCATCAATATTAATTATTAAATATTATGTAAGGGAAAAGAATGATTTTCTTTAATTTAATTTTATATGTTTCCTATTGAAAATAAAATGTTAGAACATAAAATTAATTATTTTTAACTTGCTTAAAAAAATCATGTTTCAATCCATTAACTAAAAATAAGAAAATAAAAATGAATAAGTATGCTTTAAAATATATATTTTTTATAAAAATTTGAAACATGTGTTGGTCACCCAACCCATGTCCCTGCAGAATTTATTAAAAATGAAAGATTACAATGAAGTCTCGAGGTGCAATGAATTTACACCAGCAAAAGGGAAAGTAGTTACATGAAGATAGAAAAAATACACACTGAATGAAAAAAGAGAGGAACTGTCAGTCTTCAAGAAATCACATCCATCATCCCTTTAAACTCTATAAGTTGAATCCTCTTCATAGGAAGGGTAGATCATCATATCAAGAAAGTACGGTGTGAATCATAATTGATAAAAGAGGAGCATCTGATTATAGAACCAGAAAATCCATCCCATGCAACAAGTCATGCGCTCTTCAATGTATTCCACAGAAATATATTCTTGATAAGTTCATGTGCCCATATGACAGAGAAAGTCATAGACAAACACCATCTGTAGGAAAACAAAGTGAATTCAAACTGGAGAACAAAGCAGCGTTGTCCGTAGGAAATTAGGGAGTTTTTTTGGTCTCTAGGTCCAACCCCAGAATAAACACTCCACGTTTGATATCAAGGTAAGTATCTGTGGATATTTTACCATTTCTGATCTTTTGATAAGCTAATTCAACCCGTTGACCGCATCGAGACTACAAATCTTCACTCACCTCCTAGTATGCTGCAATGTATTCATAGCAGGATCAGAGCCTGCATTCAGATTACCATCAGGAGGCTTAGTAGAAGAGATAAACTCATTCTGAGCAGAAATGGATATAGGTATCTTACTAGAGCCTCTTGTGATTTCAATGTTATCATTGTTATAATCAATAAGAGATCTCACATCAATTATTCATTCGAGATGAGAAAAGTCCCTACGCTTCCTTGTTTTTTTCGGATTGGGGGTGATGAATCCATTAGCATTTACTATTCGTAATGGTGGAATGATTTTTGTACAGTATATTCCATTAATTATTAACATGTGATCATAAAGTTATTAAATTTTTTCCCAAAGGAAATCAATTAATTTCTCATTGTGACCCAATAATTATATAAACTAACCCTCGTAAACTATACTCTAAATAAGAAAAAAATAATTTTGGTCTAGAAGATCATACTCATCATAGTATAGTCCCAAAATGTTCCTCTGGATTGGGAATTACATGTTTTCATCACTATTATCAATAAGAATAGTTTATTGACTAGCACAATGACAATGTTCTATTCATATAAGATATAAAATAATTAGTAGATCCTAAGTTTTAACATTTTTTCCCAAATTTAACTTCTAATTTTTATAAGGATAGGAATACATAACAAGCATTCCACACAAGATGCATTAAACATCTGGTCAGGACTGCAACATATTCCATTTTTAATTAGTATTGAGAACCTGATACTTTTCATTAATATGAAAATTCTGAGATATGTTTCCATATCTTGCATAATTATATCACATTCTACTCCCGTGAACGACGATCCTTGAATTCTTAATACCATATTTTTTGTATGTGGTGTGTTGAAATTTCTTCTTGTTTGGATTATTCACAAAAAAATCAATTCATCTCTTATTTATTATATTTTTAAACTCATATATTTTACAATTGATAATTTTAAGGCATGATAACAAACATGGAATAGACAAAATATCCCATAATTTAGCTCCCTTGATATTGGGAATGTTGTCATCACATTTTCTATTACATTTGTTTTTTTACATGAGACGTTCTATTTCCTGCCATTTATTTTCTTGAAGGAGATTACGTAAGTGAGTATTTATTTTACCATTATTAGGAATATTATAATAAAAATTATATAAAAATTAATTATCTTAAAATTTTATTAATATCATTAAACAAGGATGACATTCTTCAAACATTAATAAATTTTTACCGTTATAATTATATCTTTTATATTAGTATGTATATGTTTGTGATTAACTAAATTTTATTGCCCAGGAGTGTCATTCTAGGAGTGCAGCGAGGCCCATTTTCATGCACCAATTCTCAGTATATTCTAGATCAATGTGGTTATTTCATATGTAACCCTAATAATCATTTGTACTAGAGACACATCTAGTTGTTCATATTGATATAAATATTTATTTTCTCAGAAAACACTTACTTAATACATCACCAAAATACCAAGATGTTTTCCAATATTTAAACTTGTCAATATGGTTTTTTCCAATATTTTCAAATACTAATTTCAAAAAATATCAAATTCATCCTTTGATACTAACTATAAAATCCCAAATATTTATTACATAACTTTTCCGTACATAATACACATTTAGAAATTCAGAATATCTCTTTGGTTTAGTCCTTTTAAAGTAGGTACATATTACATTCATTACATAAGGATAACATAAAAATAATGATTATTCAATTATTTTGGGAGGATCATTCGTTATTCCTTCCAATGTTATCTCATTGAATCTAATATACTAGGTAAAATGTCAATGAAATTGGTGATCATAAATCCTAGTAAGGGAATCAAAAAAAGAAATAGTTAGCATGTTAGAAAGAAGCATATAACCTGAAATGGTCATATAAACATGATGCATACCACAAAAGAAATTACATAAATCATAACATGTAAATGTTTCTATACTAATAAATTGAGTAATTCATAGTCATATCACCAAGGTCCATCCCCAATGTTTCATAAATCATAATTACTAAGGTTATTCACCAAGGAATCGTAAAACATGTCATCTCTAGAGATTAAATTCTTTACATAATTCATTGGATCCCTATATAGGTGAACCCATAACATGTATTAATTTCATGTGGGACACATATTTCATCATAAATAATTTAATTAATAATCAAAAGGGATTAAATTCAAGGTTTCATATGAAAATCATGTCATACAAACTTGACTAAATACGTGATCATTACGTCATTTTTAGCCCACAAAAAGGGAAAGTGGGCTAATTGCGTGTAAATACTATAATAAAATAAATAATTTTTACATATAGGTGAATACCCATTGAACGGAAAATGGGTTGGGAATCCACATTTTGTAAATAAAAGATAATTTCTTGAGTAGAAGAGATAAATTTAGAGAAGTAACTTCAGAAGCATAACTTGTACCAAATGTTGTTTAATAAAAGAAAAAATGTTAGGGTATAAGGGTCTCCCATTGAAAAAAAATAATTTTACATTAAGGGTATGATACAATGGATAATAAAAAAACAAATCATAACGATTATAAGACATACACAAATGAAATATTCTTAAATTAAAGAGAACAGATGGGTAATTCTCATACCGTGAAGAGTTACTCATAAAACATGGGGATTGAAATCTATGGGTCTTGAGGACACCTTGGAAGTACTAATAAGGAGGAAAAAAATGCTATACCATCATGTAGAATGAATTTTTATTGAATGAAAATAGAGAAATTCTTGGGTATTTTTAGCAAAAGTGGAGGGTTTATTTAATAACTTTCACATATTGGCCTGGGAAATAAAGGTTGTGGAAAATAAAAACCAAGGGAATGTACATGGTTTTTGTCCATTGTTTTAGAAATTTGTTACATATTTTATCTTATATTAACCCAAAAGAACCGAAAATCATTAACTCTTTTGGTGAGAAATATTAATGTTTTCACAAAATAATATTTTTAATGAAATAGTTTCTTTTTAGACTTTGAAAGCAACTTATAAGTTTAAAAATTGATTAAATTATATTAAAATAATAAATATTAATAAAATAACACTTTTCTAGTGTTGTAATGTGGTTATAGAATTATTAAATCATTATTATATAATAATTAATTCATTAAACATACAAAAAACCCAAAACAGTATTTTTACTATTTATGGGAAAAAATATTTTTTAAAATTCTCATTAATTCAACCAAAACTAAATTCAGCATGCTGATTTCACAAATGATTTTTATTTTATAATAAAAATATTTTTAAATATTATATAATTAACTTCTAAATATAAAAAACTTTATTTATTAAAATAATAGAATCTGGAATATGCGTAATAAAATTTTTAACACTTAAAATATTTTATGGAAAAAATAAAATTATTTTATCATTTACATTTAAATAATAGTGTTTTTAACTTCCTAATACATTAATTCATTATAAAAATTTATATCTTCTTAATAAATCGTTATTTTAATGAAAATTTACACTTTAATAGGATAATCAACCTTTGAACCATTATAAAAATTAAATTTGGATTCATTAAAATACAATATAATTTTTAACATTCATAATGATTATTAGATGTTATAACATTTTATTTGATACATCGACATAAAATATATTTTTATATATATTTTTTATAGTCATTAAATAATCTTGACCATCATTTTAATGAATTTATATAATGACCGATAATAGTGGCCAACTAATTTATTGATTAAAGACCATAATGTTGATCGAATATATTAGTTTACAAATATATATTATGATGATAATATTTACCTATAAATATCCTATCATACTCTCTTAATTACTCACCATTTCTCTTAAAATGGTTCTTACACATCCCTTTATAATGTCTCTTTTCGCCCTAAATCTTCTTTTCATTTTTATGATATTTATTAAATGTGTGATCTTCTTGTGTAATTTCAAGACTATGGAGTTAGTTAATGTTAATTTAGTATTCTTTAATGTGTATATTACATTTTTTTTTATTGTACTAGTGATATTTTATACAGGATTTTTGATTTTATCGTGAAATAAAAAATCATTCTATGTGATTCAATTGTAAAACATAATAAAAATATATTTGGTGGAAAGAGATCCATAAATAAAAGAATTACAGTTTTGAGTCATTATATTATTCCCCCCTTATATAAAGTGCATCATCATACATTTTTTTATTGATTGATACAATTAGTTATAAATATTAAGGTATCCCTCAATATTATAGTTATTTAATGCATCCTTTATCAAGTAGTCTGTAACTCCAATAAAAAATGGATCAAGACCATGGTGATGCTTCCTTTCCTAAAAGATATTATAGAAATGAGCCTTTGAAATTTTTTTACAAAAAATAAATGATATAAATAATAAAATCTATTGGATAGGTTAAACTATTTTATACCGGTGATTTGAATGTTTGAAAAACTTCTAAAATCATTAAAACTATCCTTTATAGTAATATTGATGATTAAATATTCTATAAAGCATAAGAATGTGGTATATGATTTCTTTCCTTCAATATTAGAAGTGACCTATTGAAATAAAAATGTTAACTGTAACTTTAATTATTTTTAGCATGTAAAAAGAACTCATATTTCAATCCATTAACTAAAAAGAAAAACATAAATATAAAGAAGGATACTTCTAATATATATATATATATATATATATATATATATATTATCCCATTAAAGGAGGTGTGATTTGTTTAAAGAATATTCCATGAAAATTTTACATGTGATACAATAACAATAAAATATTTCCCTTGATGAAAATTAGACTCTAAGAAGACAAATATTATTTAGGTGTATAAAATCATAATCATCAGAGTGTAGTCCCATGGTATTCCCATGGTTTATAGATTACATTTTCTTATCCCAATTAACCAATGGAATAGGGAATTAACTTTGATAATGTCCATGTTCCATACATCTATGATATAGAAATTTTAAAGGGGCCTGAGGTTAAACATTTCTCTTTATTTATCATCTGATTTTTATAATGATCGACATAGTTCTCATTAATTGCACACTTAAATCATTGAACATTAGTTTGGGGTTTCAACATATTCCCTTTTTTGTTAATAATGGGAAGTTGGTACTATACCTCAATATGAAAAATTTTATATATGTCTCCATCTATTCAAAAATAATAGCATTATCCACTCATAAGAAACTAGTTCCTCAAATGATTCTTCCCACATTTTTTACACGTGGGGTGTTGTGCATTATTCTTATTTAGATTCATCCAAAACATTTATTCAAATAATCACTTATTTTTTTTATAAACACATTTATATTCTAGTGGGAATATTTAATACATGATAACTAGTTTGGAATAGGCATAGCATGTGTTACTTTATCTCCGCAAAACTGGGAAGTTCATCATCACATTGTATATTACATCAGTTATTTTCACGAGTCCTTCTGTTTCCTGCCATTTCATTCTTGAAGGAGAAAACCTATGTGACAGTTTATTTATTTTCAAGAATCTTATAATAAAAATTATAAAATAATGAATAATCATATTTTTTTTAATATCATGCTTCTAAATTTTTTTACATCAAACATTAATAAAACTTTTATATTATATTTATATCCTTCATAATACTTTGTACAAACTTATTATTAACCAAATAATATCTTTCTATAAAGTCAAACCAAGAGATTATCAAGGCCCACCTTTGGGAACCATTTTCTGATTGAGTCTATTTCAATGTGGTGTTTTTTTATTACCCCGAGATATATCTGTGCCAAATCCGCATCCACTTGTTCATATCTAGACTGGGGTTTCTTTGTTTGAAATCTACTTACGTAATACTTCACCAAAAATACTCGGATGTTTTCCTATATTTAATTACTTCCCTTGGGTTCTTATGAATATTTTCAAATCTAAATTTCCACAAATAACTAAAACATCCTTTGATACCTACTATATAATCCCACCATTTTATTACATAACATTTCTTTACATAATACATAATTGTTAATTCAAAATATATAGTAAGATTAGTGACTTGGAAATTAGGTACATATTACATGTATTGCATAAGGATGACATAAAAATAAACATTAAAAAATAATATTGGGATAAACTCTTGTTATTTCAACCTAATTCATCTCATTTTATCTCATATCCTAGGGAAAACATCAGTGAAAGTGGTGAGCATAAAGCCCAGCAAGGGAGTAAACAAAATACACACTTAGAATGTGAGAAAGATACTTATAACCAGGAATTGTAATTTTATAAATAAAGAATAACATAAATAATAATATAAAGCATTACATTAAAAGTTCACTACAACAATAATTTTATACAATCACAATAATATCTCCAACATTCATCCCCAATGTTTCACAAATCATAACTTCTAAGGTTATTCACTAAGGTATCATAAAACATGTCCTCTATAGATATTAATTTACTTACACAATGCATTAAAACTCTATCATGGAGAAACCTTCATATGTATTAATATCATGTTATCCACATAGATCATCATAAATTATTTATTTAATAACCCATAGAGATTAAACAATAGGTTTCTTATCAAATCATGGCATACAAAATTGCTTACACACCTGATCACTACATCATTTTTAGCCCAAAAAAGGGAAAGTGGGTTTCGTATGGGTAAATACCTAAATAAAATAAATCATTTTAATATCTATGTGAATACCCATAGAAAATAAAATTGATTGGGAATCCATATAGTGAAAATAAAATAAAATTTCTTAAGGAGAAGGGATAAATTTTGAGATGTACATTCATTTGCATAATCAGTATAAAACGTGGTTTTAGTCAAGGGTAAAATGATAGGAGATAAGGTTATCCTAATTATTAAACATAATATATAGGTAAAGGTACGATTGGATGGATAATTAAAAAATAAATCATAACAATTAGAGGACATATAAAAAAGGATCTTAAATTGAAGAGAAATGAAGGATAATTCAATTAACCTGAAAATTTAATGCTAGACCTAACGAATTGAGACCTTGGGGGAAGAAGTAAACTTTGGTAGGACTTAATGGGATTAAAAAACTAGATATTTAGGGAGGATGTATTTTATGTTAATTGTAATGGAGACATGCATGCAGATTTATAGCAAAAGTGGTGGGTTTAATTATTAATTTTCCAATATAAGCCTTTGAAATCTAGGTTGGAAAAATGAAAAACCATGGGTTTACCCATGGTTTTGGAAATTTGTGACATAAGTTATGTTAATTTATCCAAAATGAACATAACATGTTAATTTATTACTTCTTTTGGTAAGGAAAAGTAAAGTTATCACAAAATAATGTTTTTAAAGACAAGGTTTCAATTTTAGACTTTGGAAATTTACATAATGGTTTGGAAATATATTAAAATATATTAAAATAATTTATATTAATTAAATAACAAATTTTGAGTCTTGGATTGAGGTAATCCAATCATTAAATAATTATGAAATTTTTATGAAGTCATTAAAGTTACCAGAAGCACAAAAATGTACTTTTACTATTCATTGAAAAGCACAATATTTTGTAAAATTCTCAAAAAATCACCCTAACCTACATTATACGTGATGAATTAAAATATTATGTTTATTTTATCATAATATTTATTTAAATACTTTATCTTTAACATTTGACTATAAAAATCCCTATTTATTTAAATAATAGTAGGGTGAATACGCATAGAAAATTTTCTAGCACATAAAATATTTTATGTCAATATTAAATTTATTTTATAATTCCCATTTAAATAAGAGTGTTTTTAACATAATATTTCATTAAAATAAATATTATTCAGAACACCTTAGTTTATTATGAAAATTTATTTCTTCTAAATAAAAAATTATTTTACTGAATATTAACAATATAATAGGATAATCGGCATTTAGACCATTATAAATATTACATTGGGATTCATTAAAATATAATATCATTTAAAAATAATTTATTAGTATTATTATAAGATATCAAATTTTATTTAATACTTCCACATAAAATATATTTTAATTTATTTTTCGTTTTAGTCATTAAAGAATCATGATGATCAATTTACTGTATCTATGTGACAAAAAATAGTAATGACCAAATTATTAATTGACTAAATATCACAATGTTGATTAACTATATTAATTAACAAACATAAATTTGATGATCGTATTTCCCAATAAATATCCTATCATACATTCACCATTTCTCACTATTTATATTACACAATGTTCTTACACATCCCATTCAAAAGTCTATTTTTCTCCTCAGGATTATTTCCCTTTTTATGATTGTTATTGAAGGGTTGATCATATCAGGGAAATTCTGGCCTATCGATTTTTTTAAGTGCATGTAATATTCATTAATGTGTAAATCCCATTGTTTTTCATAGTTATACTAGTCCAAATTTAGGCATAATTTAGGATGCTCTCATGAAATAAAATATTTATTCTATATGCTTCAATTATAAAACCTAATAGAATGTTATTTGGGGTAAGGAGATCCATAAATAAAATAAATACATTTTTCAGGTCCATATACCAATGGAATTATTATCTTCTAGCCTAGAAACAATATCCCATTTTTAATCTTCTATCTTTGTTCAATATCTTCCTTGATAGCCTAAACATATTTTTCATCTCCTACCACTTCATAAAAACATTTAGGCTCTACCTGAGATAGTTTGGATTCCTATTGTAAAGTATATAAAATCAATGTTTTAAATAGTACTGCTTGTTCCAGAATTATGTTTTTATATGAATTTAAGCTTAACTCTTTAGCTTCAATGAAGATACAGTTCTAAATTTCTCCTTCATATCAACATTATCTTCTTTTAAACTAAAATTTTCAACATTTACTCCTCTTGAAATTCTTCCCTCATCATCACTATAATCAGTGACTATTCACTGAATTATTTAACAATATTTTAATTTTATACTATAGTGAAAAAATTTCATAAAACAGCTTTTAAAAGTTTGATGTTGAATAATTTATAGGATGTTCATTTTCATGATTTACTAAGGAAATCCCTACACCTTCTCTATACTCAAACGTTTTTGTTTCTTCATTTTAAGAAACAAATACTTACTACCAATGATTTGGATGTATTTTAATGTTGGATTATTTCCTTACCACTAATATTATAGAGTTCATTATTCTTTCAAAAAGATTAATTCTCTATTGTATATGGAGGAAGATATCAAGACTAATTCTATCCATATTTTCCCAGGAAGGTCTTATTCAATAAACATCATTTTGGAAATGTTTTTTATGATCTGATTTCTCCTGTCAACCTCTTTATTTTGTTCAGGACTATTAATTTCTAAAACATGATCCCTTATCCCATGTTTCTAAAGATAATAATTCACTTGGTTGCTTTTAAATTCTATACTATTATCAGTTTGAAATAATATTATCTTTTTACCATTCATCAATTTAGATTCCCTCTAGTATTATTTTATGAAACAAAACATGTCAGACTTGTGGTAAATGAAAAATATCCATTCCATACTACTAAAACAACTAATGAAAATAATATATATTACATATCATCCCTTCAATGCCTCTTTCTCAGATTGGTCAACGTAGATCTGCATACACTAATTTAAGAACCCTGGTATAAATTTTTTTATTTTCCTTTAACGTCTTTCTAAAAAAATTCCCTTATTGAAAATAAGCACACATGTGAGTACAATCACATGATAGCTTGGGGATATCTAGAATTGTATCTCATTTTAATAGATATTTCAGGGATTAGTAGAATTTATTTCCAATACATTTATGAAACAACCTATTTTCCCCCTCTCTAGATATAATGCATATATTTTCTACTCCACTCACAAGGTAGAGATTCCACATCATGAAACATCCCTATAAAAATATCATCTTTTCCATTGATGATGAAAAACTTCCTAGAAAATCTTATCACATGACTAGAGTCACAAAATTTACTAACACTTATCATGTTGTGGCTGAGACCTTGGACAACCAATACATCAGAACATATTATATCATTTCCCTCAAATTTATTTTTTCAATGCTAATAATCTTTAGGCATTCATCATTTCAAAATTTTATAGCAGATTCTTTCTCATATTGTATTTATTTAACAATATCCCTATTTTCCATCAATTAGTATGTTCATCAACTATCATGTATCCATACACTAACACTATCTAATGATTTAAGGGAAAATATATAACCACTACCTACTCATCGCTTTTATTTTTTATCCACATCATTGGAATCATTCCAATTGGGGACTAATATTCTTGAAATTCCTATGAGTATGAAGGACCCACTTCATCTTGTAGAGATGAAAATTGATTATTCATTTTAAGATCACTAGATAGTTCTTTGAGCTGCTACTTATGATCTCTTAGGTTAATCTTTGTCACATTCCTCTTCATTGTTGATTAAATATATTCATCAATGTTTCGAAATCTTCTACACTATAAACTCTGACTATCAAAATCATTCTTGGAATATTGAACTCTAGGTGGTTGCCTTTTTTGTTATTGTTACCTTTGGTACCATTTTCCTATGGAACATACATTTTCGAAATATTTAATATTTACACATAAATAACATCTAATATTAGGTGTATTCATATACATCATTGGTGCTCCACTTTTGGTCTACTAGGATCTCCGAATTTTATGATTCTAATTCATACTCAAATCAGTATTTATCCTCAGAGTGGTAGATTGTGGTCTAATATCAATCATCATGAATTTATGATTTCGATCAATCCACATACCACCATTTTCATTTGAATATGAGTATTTACTTTTTATTATGAAACATTGTGCTCCACTTTGTATTTTATATTTCATGAGTGATATTCATTCTTGATGTCATAATGTGAGCCAGGATTTTGTCTTTATCTTATAATTTTCTTTAATGGTCAATAAATTTCTCCTTAATTTCATTGATAAATTTAATTTGATCATTTTCTATGATTGTAAAACTATTGATCACTCATTTATATTCTTTTATATTTACCTTGTACTTAATGACCATTTACAAGTTCTCAAGAATTGAAGACATAAGCTTTTCGATTTCTTTCTCAATATCAAACTTCACTTATTCATACTACTATATAAAATTATTGGAATCCTAAACCACTCTATTTTCCTTATACATTTAGGATCTACAATCTTCAATGTCCACATAGAGTGTATTCTACTCCAACCTAGAGATCAACTCTTCCTCAGGCTTATTCATCATAATTCTTTCTTTTTATACTTTTTTAGGAGCTACCTACAACTACCACTATTTTATTTTATCCATGAACCTTATGGTTTCTAATCTCTTCATCCTAATATTCTATTGAACTATCATATACTTATGAAACTATATTCTTCATTTTGAATGAGTTTCTCTTAAAAAAAATTATTACCTTTCACATATGCTGGAGACTTCATCAAGGGGATTCAAATTCATCTACATCATCATCTAGAAACTTCTTTGGGGAACCTTGATATAAGATTTCCATCATTCCCCCATCAAAATCATGAAAATTAATGTTTCCCTTTTAACATTCGATTTCCCATATGTATATTTGTGAAAAATAAATTACATGGCCTCATCCTTATATTCTTCTTGCTGGCTATCTACAATAGTTTGATTCTTTGTGGACTCAAAATCATCCCCTTTGGACATCCTTTTTTTTTGAAAGATTCATTATCATTATTTCCCATCTTGTAAGATATTTGGGTACTATAAAAACAATCTAATGTCAACTTGTTGGGATCATTATCTTATAGTATATAAAAATTTATATTAAAATGAGGTAGACATATTATCAATTTACACTTAATGAATTTACAAATTCAATAATTTATCTGAGACCACACATGACTTCCAAAACAATATTCACCTTGTAAAATAATGTGTCTACAGGATAATTGGAGTGAATTTTTAGGTACTAATATTTGTTCAAAAAACCAGTAATTTTTCATCTATGACATTTGAATCACCGTCATAGATATTTAATAGATTTTCCAATATACCATATGTATACTTACATGAAATCACCTTCATGTAGATTGAGTTAGATAAATATACTCTTAAGGAATTTATTCCATTGGAAATGGAATCCAATTACCATATTTATACTTTGATATAAATACACTATACACCCTTGCATAAATTCCATACAACATATTTTTAATGATATTCATGCCAAATGATCTGAAGTAGTGTTGCATCTGATTCTTACACAAATGAAAATTCTTTCCTTTGAAGATCATAATCCCTTTGTGGTTTAAAAACACCATTTAAACCACTGATAGAGAACACTAATTTTTGCCTTTCCCTGTAATACCAATTGTTACCCTAACTAGGTTAAATACCCTAATTGGCAGGTGAATCATTATATGATATAATAAAACAACTTCCCCTTTGGATTTGGATTTTCCATTAGACAAAACATCATTCTCTCCCTTTCCCGTATTAATGTATGAATTTAAATTAAATCATATAGAAGACATATAAATTTTACATGGTTCACCCACACAAGTATAAATCCAACGATTAATCAAAGGTAACGTTCCTATGTAACAAAACCATTAAAGCACATTGGTGTTACAATGTTTAGTATAGACTCATTGTCCCTCAGGGTTTACTACCAATCACAATTTTAAAGCGCAGTAATCTCTCAACTGAATTGTGATTTCTACTCCATTAGAATATTATAAGTTTACCCAATTTAATAAATATTGTTTATAGATCATTTGATGGATCATAAAACTCAACATTCATTCACTTGATTACTAACAATTTACTATAGAATATCTGGGAAAATTCTTCTAGGTTCTCACAACTATAGATTTCAAAAAACCTTTTAATAAATTGCAAGAAAATCATCCAAATTATAAAAAACATCTAGGATTTCCATGAAATATTAAATTTAATGAAATTATTCTTCTCATTGTGAAACTCCCCATTTTTGTGTATGTTTGGGTTCATCATAGAAACCACTTGGTATTATAGACAGAAGTCCATTTTTTTGTGTTCCCCTATTTTGTGATTTGATTATTTATGTAAGAAATAGAGTCATGAAACTATTACTGGAATCATAGCCCTGATATTCTCTAGTGGTTGAGTTTCTCTAATAAGAGGGGTATCCACCTCTTTATAGACCACGTCGACCCTCTATGTAACTAACTTGTGCACCATTGACATTGTGTGAGACTTTCTGAGGGCTCTTAACTTCAATGATTTTACATCACCTTTATAATGAAACTCATCAACTTCATGTAACTACATCACTATTTTTCGGGAATGCACAACTCTTCCAGTGTCGTGTAACTCCAACCATAACCATGTTACAACACATTTATAAAACACTAGCCTTTTGTGTATTCAAATGGGGTGGTCCCAAATCGTCACATATGTGAAACTTTATAAAACACCATCACCCTTTTTCTTAAATTTTTAATTTACACAAAAATCACTCCTTTTCTAAATACGTATTTTCTTTCCTCCAAATTTTGGAACCTAGTAATTTGGAAAACCTTGGGAAACAATGCCACCTTGAATAAGAAAAATTATATACCATTTCTAGTACTTCCATGCATCTTCCATGAATATTTTTTAGGTTTTTTTGAACATAATTAGTCAATAATTGTGCTGGATTTCACAAAAAAACATTTTTAACCTTCTTGTTATCAAATACTTTAAGCCCCGAAAAGCACTACAATGTTTCCTTGATGGTTTATTCCACATAATTATGCTCTGGTATTTTAGATAAAATGAAATTTTCTTTACAATAGTACTTATTTTAAGATTTTATGAACCATGGAATCTCTTTGGGAGGTTTAATTTTATGTTTAATATCTCATATGTTTTTTTATTTTGGCCTTGAACTATAGAGTTAATTATTTTTATCTATTCATTTCTTAATTATTACAATAAATAGATTATTTTAAGCACAAATTTTCTTTTATATGTTGAAGTCTTTAATTTTTATATTCTCTTAACAAAATAAGGAACATAATATAGTGGTAAGAGACCCCAAAATATTATTTTCAGTGAAATTATGGGATTTTCTTAAAGTGTTATTTAGTGATTCACCCTTGTGTGAAGTCTATGGGTGTTTTTCAGGGTGGAAAGTGATATGGTTGGAAACATTTTCATGCCCATTGTGTAATTTTTAGTTACTAAATGTGTGGTTTAATTTTATTATGAATATATTTTATTTTATAATCATTTAATGTGAAAATTTTGAAAATTTTAGAAATAGTGGGCTTCACACAGTTACTATATGTTTTGAATTTATAGTGTGGAAAACCATTCAAATTAAATAGTTTTTCCTCATAGAATTTTTTCAAAATTAGTGCATTCTATTTTAATCTTTGTATAAAAAATATGGAAGTGTCTATGTGAAGAAAATTTCACCAACATAGTTTATGCACAATTTGGAATACCATACCACCTAACCTTGTAGTATTCTCAGAAAATTAAAAACATGAAAGTAAAACTCTTCTATTTCTTCATATAAATCCTTAAACACTTTATTTACGTCCCATTTTACCCTCATCCCTCTCATATTTTTCATGGAACCACCCCACCCCACTACCTCTATAAGTTTTTACATGAATTTTCATCAAGGATTTTCTTGTTACAATCAATTAAGTCTATTATCTCATTTACATAATCTCTTTCCCTTCGTTATTTTGCTTTCATTTATCCTTGATGAAATGGTGGCCTAGGGTTTCATTTACATACACTACATGGTTTTTATTTCTGTGCTTGGTCTTCCTCATAGTATTTTTTTGACTTCTTCCTCCTTTTCATTGATATTTCAACCAATACCTTGTGGTTTTTTGTTTCTATATATATTCTTTAATTATTTAAACTAATGGATGCTCAGTTTATAAATTAAATTCTAAAATTATATAGAAACATTTTAAACATTATTTATGGAAGGATTAATGATAAATAATGTCTTTGATCACCCATCTTTTTTGGATGGAAATTGAAATAACATGTGTTATATGGGTATTGGAGAAGAATTTGATTTATTTGACTGAATTTATTATATTAAAAACTATAGGGTGGAAGATAAACCTCATCAGATACCCCAAGTGCTGTGTAGGTGAATGAGAATTAGAAATAGGACATTTACACTAGTTATGTTGTTTACCTGAATAGTGAAGTAATGTCATGTGCATCCCAATAGCCTAGGGAAGTATTTGTAGTTTTATTTCACTAATTAACCACCCCCCAAGATAGTGGAAAAAATTAGAATTTTATTATTATAGTGACCTTAGAGTGTTATCCCATGTTTATTTTTTTAGAATACAACTTGCATTTTTCTAAAATTTAATTTACATTATACCACCTCTATGTTAAGCTTGTTGTTTTTTTTAAAAAAAATTAGAAGTTATTTTGGTATATTTATTTTAATACTTTCATGATTTAGTTTTCATATCAATGGTTATATATGTAACAAATTATTTTATCCAAATGGGATTCATCCTCTCACAACCTACATACACAAAATTAGTTTATACAGACATTTTTATACTAATGAATGAAATTTAAAAGTACCACATGTATTTGGTGGATGTTCATAATAAATTTATCTTTGGTGACGTAGGTGAAATTGTTGAATGAGCCCTCATGACACAAAGTGATGGTTAGTTGTTCCTTTTGATCAAATTTTTATATATTTTGGTATGTTATACCCTGATGATGTATCACCTTGTTAAATTTCTATATTGTCCCTTTTTATTTTAGAAACATCATGTTAATCTTTAATTTTAGTTAGTATTGATTATGATTGTTATTTTTACAATTAGTTGTGACAACTTATATGTCACTGTTGCTTATATTTTTCAGTTTTATTTATCATTTATTCCATTATTCTGTTTCCTGGGTATCGAGGGTTTAAATTTTAGTTTTTAGTGGAACACATATCGTAGAACACAGTTGGTACATATTTTTCATAGCCATGTGTATAATCATGAAAGAGGTTTTTTAGGGGGATAGAGATATTTTTTAAAATTTTATTATAGTTTTTCAAATCATGTGATCATAAGAATTAGCTATTCATCTATGTTATAGGTATCCAGTAGCTCTCACTTGATAGGGGAATGGTTTGTCTAATTTGGTGTTCATTGAACATGATTTTTCGATAAACATTAAAAATGGACTTTAAAAAAAACCAACTCGTCAATTTTTTTGGATCATTTTTCCTCCCATGAATTGGATGAACCTTCTTATTTATCTTGAAAATATCCCCCTTTTAGTGGATTTACATTGTATTCCAACGTATTTTGTCTTATGGAAAGCCAAAATAATCATGGTTTCTTCCTCTTTCTCCCTCCCCTCCCATTTTCCTTCCCTTTTAGCAGATGATTTTAACCCTAAGTTATGGGTTGTATGTTTTAAATGTTTTAATAGGGGTTTTCATTTTTTATTATGTATTAGGTATGTAGGGCCTATTTATCATTTAATCAGATGGTTTTCCTAGATGGAGATATGTTTGGAACCATTTCTGGGGTAGGTGTATCAATTTAATGGTGTTTTCTATGGATTAACATTAAATTCACAATCAACATTGTCTTTTTTAAATTTGAATATAATGAATTATAAATATTATTTATTTCAGATTTGATGGTATCCATGGTTTTTTTTGAAACTTTTGGGTCTTAAAAAAAGGATTTCCAATGGGATATTCTGCGTATGAATCTTGGTGTTCATTGAAATGGATGCATAATGGTTTTATAGTTAAAATGGATTTGTAAACATATTTTAATAAAGTTTTAATAATGAATAAGGTGTTTTATTAAAAAAGGAAAAAATTGAAATGAATTATAAAATGACATTAAAATATATCACTTATGTTGTGGATGTAATTGGGAATTGAGAAACACCTGGGATACTTGTTGTGTGAGCATATGTAATCCATTGTACCAAAATATATTTTTGGTATGAAGGTTGAGGGAGTTTTCTTTTGATCTAAAAGGGACAAATAGGTCCTTTAGGTAAAAATAACAGTAGATATTTCACTTGTTATTTAACGTTCAGATAGATCCTTTGGGTAGGAAGATTGAGAGAAATTTTATTTATTGATGAAGAGACCCAGGGGGATCTTAGAGTTGTGCCTAGGGAATACCATGAGAGATTGTGTTTTGTTCTATCTAAGTAAATATATTCAGACTCATTCACATTATAACCTTATGGTTAGATCCCATGGTTAACATTACTCATTCGTAGTTTTTTTATAATGATTTGTGAGTTGTGATAGTGCCTCCTCTGATGTTATATCTTATGTTATGCCCATTTTTTTCCATTTTTTCATATTGGTTATATGATGACGATGATATTTATTTTTCATTTGTATATTCCTTATTTGGATATGTTGAAAATGTAATTAATTGGGTATTATTACTTTATTTGACCCAATTTGATAAAATCATTGGAAAACGCTATTTGTTTTTTTAAATAAATCCAATGGTATTTCAGGGGAATTCTTTAATGAAATATGTTTTAATGATGAAATGAAATTTAAAAGTTGATTATAAAAATATTTTATACGTTTTCATGGGTAGAATTATTAAATAGATTAATGTTGGATTCTTGCTGGGGTTAATTCATCACACCCTATATATTAATTTGGTTGTATGTATAATTTCATTACAAGATACAGTTAATGGAATGGGAATCATGTACTTGGGTGGCTCTTCTTGATTAATACCATCCTGGTATTTGGGATATCTGAGATAAATTCTCACTAGGTTAGCTCATGAGAAGAATTATATCAATGTATAAGTATAACATGGTGTCATTAAAGGATATATACCTTCCTTTAATTCTCATATTACATAACATTATGAGGTTATGTCCAGTGAAAATATATTAAACCAGGAACATATATGTGGAAATTTTATAATTTTTAATTCCATTATAAGCATTTAGTTTCAAGGATTGTTTATATAATTCGACTTAAAATATATAATTTAACACCCCAATCTTCCACGATACGCTTCTCTTTGAATAATAAAATAGTGTCGGTTGTACACAACTTCAAGTTCTAACATAATACAACTAATCAAAATAGCCGTTATGAATTGTAATACCCACTTTTTGAAATTTTATAAATTTTATCTTTCAAAATTGACTTCATTTTTAGATTTGGAATGTCAAAATTAGCTTATGGTAAATTTTTGGTATTTTTCTGATAACTTTCAATTTTTGATGACTAGTGAAAAATACTGAGTTATAGTTTATATCCGAATTTTTATTTAAATAATTTTTTATTTTATTTATATTTATTTTATGTCAAAATAGATACATAATACCTATATATGTTCAATTTAATTCATTAGAGTCAGTTTATAATAATATTATATATATAAAAATTTTTATTATACTCTTTACTGTCTTTTACCCACCTCCTAGGAGCCTTTGCAAATTTATTTAGAACTAAATTTTACCGCTTCGTTGAGTTGAATTTCGAAAATCTGAGAGACATAGTTGATATCAGTAAGTAAAATGTGGATCAATGGGATGAAACTAATTTTTGGTGAATGGTAACTTTTATACTTTTATTTACCATGATTAAAAGTAAATAGTGTAATTAAGGGTAAAATGATATTATTATAACCATAACGCATATCCTAATTCTATACGATAATTGTAATTCAACCGAAAACAACCTTAGGAACAAAATATGTTCCTTTTGGTATACTTGGATAATATTAAGACATTTATTATTATTTAATTCAAAGAAGTGTTAAAAGTGTAAAATTCCATGTTTAATAACTAAACCATTTTTAATGTAGGGTTACAAATCAGATAAATATGACTATAAATATTAATTAGAAAGATAAGAATATTTCATACGTAATGGTATTTTATTTATATTTTTTATGCATTAAATAATTAAATTTATTAAAGACACAATGATGATGCAGTAATTACCGTATTAACGAATGATTAAAATAATTGATATCATAAATATCCAAATAAATGTAATTTTCGGATTTCTATGAATTCCACTAATTTTATAAGTTAATATGACATATTATGGTTGGTTTAATGAATTTTTTTCAAAGTAATAATGATTTTATGAATTTATAAAAAACAAAATACCAAATAGTGTAAAAATGGAAATAAAACAATTTTTTAATCAAATATTATATTATTAATTGATATTATATTCCTAAAAATCTAAGGATCCACCAAAAGAATTATATAATGATATGTGTATCATTTATTAACCTCTTAAGGTTCTATTGAATGTATATAGTATGTTTATTAACCATATAATATAAAAATACAAAGACACATGGTAAATGTCAAACTATTTAATTAAGAGTTAAATCTAAAAGATAAGGTTAATATTGAGACCCAAAACTATATAAAACCTATCGGTTGAGTGGTTTTCGACCCAGAAACACGTTATCCTTTTAATAATTCATTTTTTTTCATTAGAAACCGAAAATTATTTTATTATAAAATAATATTTCTAGCTTTTCCTAGGGTGCCCCTAACCCCTCTTATAAAAGGGCACTCCCACTTCTCTCTAATTAACACCTTCAATGCCATTTGACTCAGCCAAACCCTTCCCAAATACCCTCTCAACTTTCCTATATTCATCATAGAGGAATTAATTTAATCATAAATCCATCCAAAGGATCCCTTTTGATAAAATCAAAAGGAGGAACCCGAAGAAGAGGTAAATATTTCATCACCTCTTTCATGTTCCATTATTCTTCCACTTCCTCTTTCTTTTTTGTTTCAATTATAAAATTATAATTGTATAATCTTATATATACTGTGATTTTATTATAAATATGTTAAAACCATTTTCATTAATCTATCCATCCTTTGAATGATATGTAACCAAACATGTGAACGTGTGACTTACCGTCTCCACATCGTGGTGTAGTTGTTATTCAATACATTATTATTTGGATGGATATAATAATGATGTATAATTTATGTAAATAATAAATATAACATGATAATTATTCTTTATATAAGATATAACATCCAACTATATATTATTTTAATATGAAAATAATGATATTGTTGCTCGTGCATACGTGAGGATTACCATCTCCACGAACACAATGATATCCATTCACCATCGTATACATTCAAGACTAATTTTCATTTGATGATTAAAAATAAGGTTTAAAAACTTAATATCATTATGAATATGAATAAGATACATCATACACAAAACAAACATTACTTATGTAACAAATAATATAAAGGAAAACGAATCTGTTAACAACAGAAACAATGATAATACTAAGATATTTTTAACAAAGGAATGTTAAAAGATCATATATGATATCATATTAATGTATATGATTCTATTATAATTTAATAACAATTATTATACCATTATAAAGGATTTTAACATACCCTCGACCAAGGAAAAGTACATGTTAAGGGTTAATTTCACAATCTTATCATTATCCGAGGTTGTTTATACGTAATTATCTACTGGAACCTTTTTATCATCCACATACATGCTTCTTAGAAATGTATTTTAAATTATTTTTATAATTTACTAGAAAATGGGTTAAATCCAATTATACCCTTACTTGACCATATATTTTTTGAAAGGAATATTTTCGTCGTTTTCCAAACAAGGTACTTTTGACCTTTTCGACAAATTTAAGGTAAGAATGTTTTTTTAACTTATACGCGGGTGTGGCTATTTTATACCATTATAAAATCGTCGAAGATTCCCTTACAATCTTATAAAAATATTTTAAAAATAAATTTTTTTCATTAATGATTTCAAAATAGAAAGAGATATTTCTCTAAAAAGGTTTTGATTTTATCTATGTTTATATCCTTTGATGAATTTTAAGTTTATTTGAAGTTGATTTATTAAGATAAAAAAAATTTATATTGAATTGAATGTTTTGAGATTTTTCTGACTATGGATGAGTTATTTTTACTCCATTTATTGTTTATGGATAAAGTATTGACATTTCTTATACTAGTTTTAATATGAAAGTTTATGTTATGTTTAAACCTTTTCAAATGAGGAATGCATTTGACATAGTAAATGATGGGTTGATCCTGCTATAGCTCCTCGATGCATCGATATGTCTCATTAGACAAAATAGTGTCCTGTCACAAGGCCTTGACAAAATCATATTTGTAGTCTGGGAATAAGGCCATGACTATGTGGTTAAGAAAGTATAGCATTATGCATTCCATTATTATGAAAGTGGCTATTGATATTGCATATGATTATGCAACTAGTAAAATCCATGTGATTAAGTAAATGGAATTATTTTGATTTATATTTCCATATTATGATGAATAATATGTTGAAAATTGTTTTGTTTTAGTTTTGTACATTTCCTAAAATGTTTATTCTTATTTATGAATGATTCTGCAATATTGTTATCTTTACTGAGCATATGCGCTCACCCCATTCGATGTTTTATTTTTCCCTGGATGCGAAGAAGTAAATTATGACTGACCTGTAGGGACAGTGTATGGGATCTCATTGTTTTCAATGGAAACAATGTTGTTGTAGTTTTCCATTTTATGATATAATGTAAACCATATGAATGTATCTTGTAATTTCAAGGCTGCTAAACTAATCGTTACTTAGAGACATTATCTTTTGTGGTCACGACAATGATATTTAATAATGCAACGAATCTGGGTAACTAGGGTCGGGGCGTTACAGTTGGTATCAGAGGAAGTTTAGTACAAACCTTGGAATCTAGATTTAGATAAACTCTGATTAGATCACATTACCCTAAGATAGAATTTGAGTATTAGTATAGAAGAACATCCTAGAATGTTGGTATTGTAGATATTTTTTGAGTTTTCCATGAAATACATTCCTGACTGGATATGAGCAGGTAGAGGTAGCTCTGGCCCAGATGTACCTAGTGGTAAAACAAGAAAACACCGCATTGAGCTAGACTCGAATGGGAATAGGTGAATGACAATGATCCCTATGACACTCTTGTTTACAACAGTCCAAGGGTATATTCATAGGATAATTATCATCTTTGTTACAAACCATTATGAAAGGTTTACGACTATATACTTCATCAAAGAAAACATTTTTATGGTTATAGAATATATCCATAAACTGTTCATTTTATGTTAAGTGTTTAAGAAATTCGTAATTATGTATTTCGATTCATAAACTATTATAGTTTATGCCATTATTTAAAAATGGAACATAGTAGAAGGAATGGAAAACGTATAAATGTAGGCACTCCATGCAGGGATTTACCTCCTACTAAAGATAATTACAGTGGAGCTGGTGATAGAACTGGTGATAGAACTGGTGCTAATCAGCTTATCGCCATACTGCAACAACTCACTCAGGTTAGGAATAAGAACCATACCAATATGGATCACCCTGATCCACAGTTTGGAGGATCAATGTTAGATCGATTCATGATGAAAAAACCACCAACATTAAATGGGGGTATAGATCCATTAGTTGTTGAGCAATGGATAAATTCCTTAGTGAAAATATTCAATTTCTTGGGGAGTAGTGAAAGGGAAAAAGTTGTCATGGCAGTTTACCATCTCACTGGAGATGCAGATCAATGGTAGACATTGATTCAAAACACAAGGGAAGATGATGAATTATAAAATATGGAATGGAGGGAGTTTAAATACATTTTATTAGAATGATACATTCTATAGGACCATTGAGCATATATGGAAATACAATTTCCGAGTATGAGGCAAAAGGAGAATGAGAATGTCACAAAGTATGAATCTAGCATTTCAAGGTTAGAAAGGCATGTTGCACATTATATGAGTAACCCAAAATGTAATATTGATCTTTTATTTTATGGGTTAAAACCATTTCTTTGTTGAGCATTAGTCTCACAATCCTTCTCGTCACACGAAGATATTGTCTCATCTGCTATCAAGACAGAAAATGAATTCTCTATGTCTTACGACTTTAGAGAAAAGGAAGAGAAGAAGAGATCTGCTAAAAACTCTAGAAATGGAAATAAGATGATGAAGGGAAAATTTGAATATCCATCCTGCAGTAAATGTGGGAAGAAACACCCCGATACTAGCTTCAAGGGAATGGGAGTTTGTTACAAGTGTGGTGTAAAATTCCACTAATATCGTGATTATAAGGGGAAAAGAAGCTCTCAATGTTGAATGCTACAATTGTAGAGAAAGGGGAATTATTCAAATGAATGTTCTATGCACCAAGGAAAAATACCTCAAAAAATTCCTAGGTATGAAGGCCAAGCATATTTTATCACTACTGCTGAGGTTGATGCTCCGAAAGATGTGGTGGTAGGTAATTTAATGGTTTCCTCAAGTTTAGAAAATGCTTTATTTGATTCTAGATCATCGCATTTTTTCATATCTTCTTATTTTGCTAAGAATATTAAAAATTTCCAATTTGATTTAACAAGGGATTTGTCAGTCAAAACTCCTAAGGGAAGTATCATTGAAACAATGTTTTGTGAATCAGTCTCCATTAGGTCATATAAATTTTTTTATCTGCTGATCTCATCGTCTTACCATTGATTGAATTTTATATAATCGTTGGTATGGATTGGCTTTCAGACCATGATGTAAAAATTTATTGTAATAAGAAGGAGGTTACAATTTTTATGATGATAATGAGTATCTTATCTTTATAGAAGAAACATCACCACCTAATTCTTATCTAGATATATCCCCAGTAGCTCAAATAAATTCAATTAATGGGGTGGAATAGAATGAAAAAACTATGGGTGAGGAATGGAATGTTCAAAAAGAGGATGTACCTATTTTGAAAGAATATGTTGATGTGTTCCTAGATGATTAACCTGGACATCCTCCTGAACGAGAAATCGAGTTTTACATTGATTTAATTCCTAGTTCAGGGCCCATATTAAATACCACTTATAAAATGACAATAATGGAATTACTGGAACTAATGAAACAACTAGAGTAATTGAGTAATAAAATATTCATTCTCCCTAGTGTTTTTCTATGGGGATACCATGTTGTTTTTTTGTTAAGAAGAAATATGGATCTATGAGGTTGTGCATTGACTACAAGGTGATCAATGCAATAACAATAAAGAACAATTATCCCATACCTCGCATTGATAATTTATTTGACCATATTCCTGGAGATCAATAATTTTTAATGATTGAACATCGATCTGGATATCATCAGTAGCATGTGTAGAAGGAAGACATTATGAAAATAGAATTTCGAACCAGGTACGGGCATTACGAGTTTACGGTAATTCCTTTTGGATTTACTAATGCACCCTCTATCTTCATGGATGTAATAAAGAGAGTTTTCAAAGAATATCTTGATGAACTTTTAGTGTTATATATTGATGATATGTTGGTATACTCTAAAATAATATGAAGATCATGAAATTCACTTGTGCATTATCCAGATGACTCTTAGAAGACAAGAATTATTTGGGATGTTTAGAAAGTGTGAATTCTGGATTTAGGAGATTTCTTTTCTTGGCCATATTGTCTTTAAGGATGGAATATTTGTTGATCCTTCTAAGACAAGAGAAATCCTAGAATGGACAGCACTGAAGAATATAACTGAGTAAGTAGTTTTATTGGTTTAGCAGGTGATTAACAGTGTTTCGTCCAGAATTTATCCCGATTGGCTAACCCATCATCCAAGCTCACACGTAAAGAGGTGAAATTTGTTTGGAAAAAAGAATTTGAAGAATGTTTTGAAGAATTGAAGAGAGGATTAGTCAATAGTCCTATATTAACTCTACCATCTGGGAATGATGGGGTTTTTATTTATATTAATGCTTCAATGAAAGGACTTAGTTGTGTCCTTATGCAGAATGATAGGGTTATTGCCTATGCATCATGATAGCTAAAAATTCTTGAGAAAAAATATCGTACTCATGATCTTGAGTTAGCAGTTCTAATAATTTCTTTGAAGATATGGAGAAACTATCTCTATTATGAAAAATTAGAGAAATATAATCACAAGAGTTTGAAGTATATTTTCTCATAGAAAAAACTCAACATGAGGAAAAGGCAATGGCTTGAACTACTCAAAGATTATAATTTCACTATACACTACCACCTGGGAGAGGCAAATAAGGTGGTAGATTCTTCGAGCAAAAGGATCATGGAGTTTTGAACAAGATTAGAGTTGAAATGGATCTATATACAAGGATCTAGTAAAGTTATACATGGGGATAACCATGGAAGGAAAAACATCAAATCTTTTTCAAATGGTTTCCAAACCATCATTACAAGAAAGGATAATGAGTTCTCTGACTGATGATAAAGAGTTTAAAAAGAAGATCAAAGCTGTGATTGATGAGATATTGAGTGATTATGTGTATGAAGATGGAATTATTAAATTTGGGAAGAGACTTTGTGTTCCAGATATACCTGATCTAAAAAGATATTTTTTGTATGATGTTGATAGTTCCAATTTCTCTATACACCCAGGGAGCACCAAAATATATAGAGATTTGAAGGAACATTTTTGGTGGGACAACATGAAGAGGGAGATTGCTGATTTTGTGTCAAGGTTTATGGTTTGTCAACAAGTTAATGATAGAAGTCAATAGCCCAAAGGAGTCTTGCAACCTTTTCCCACACATAAGTGTAAATGGGATAATATTACGATTTACTTTCTCATGGGACTACCATAGACTCCACGAAGTAATGATGAAATATGGGAAATTATTGATCGTATTACAAAGTCAGCACATTTTCATTCTATAATATAAGATTTACCACTTGAACATTTATAAAGACTATATATTAATGAAGTTGTAAGACAACATTGAGTACCACTATCGATTGTTTCTGATCATGATCCCCGTTTTATATCAAGATTCTGGAAAAGGCTCCCAAAATCCTTGGATACTGAACTTCGTTTGAGCACTGCCTACCATCCCCAAGCTGATGGACAATCAGATCAGACTCTTAAAACCTTAGAAGACATGTTTAGATCATGATCACTTAACTTTCAAGGTATGTGAGATCAATATTTACCAGTGGTTGAATATTCCTATAAAAATTTCTACCATTAAAGTATTCAGATGGCTCTATATGAAGTGATATATGGAAAGAGATTTCTCACACCAACCTGTTGGGATGATGTTGGTGAATGAAAACTCGTAAGCCCAGAACTGGTGGAGGAAACGATAGAAAAGGTGATGATAATCCAAAACCAAATCAATGCATCTCAAAGTAGGTAGAAGGACTATACCGATAACCGAAGGAATAATTTGGAATTTCATGTAGGATATCATGTTTTCTTGAAGGTTTCTCCATGGAAGTGGGTCATAAGTTTCGGTAAGAAGGGAAAATTAAGTCACAGGTACATCGGACCATAAGAAATTCTAGAACGAATTGGGGCGGTAGCTTATAGTTTGGTAATGTTGTGAAGTCTCTCCAAAGTTGATGATGTGTTCCACATATCACTATTGAGAAAATACATGCCTGACTCAACGCATGTACTCCCCTATGAAAAATTTGAACTGGAACCTGATCTATATTATTGTGAAGTTCCTTTCAATGTTCTTGATACATGAGAATAAGTGATAAGAAACCAGATGAATCGTCTGGTAAAAGTTATATAGAGAAACCATAAGATGGAAGAGGCAATGTGGGAACCTGAGGAAATTATGATGAAGAATCACCCGAGTATTTTCATGCAGTAACATTCAAGAAATTTTGAGGGCAAAATTCTTTTAAGGATGGGAGAATGTAACACCAAAAGGTTCCATGGTACGCTTCTCTTTGAATAATACAATAGTGTGTGTTGTACGCAGCTTGAAGTTCTAACACACCACAACCAATCAAACTAGCCGTAATGAATAGTAATACCCACTTTTTGAAATTTTATAAATTTTATCTTTCAAAATTTAATTCATTTTTGGATTGGTAATATCAAAATTATCCTAGGGTAAATTTTTGGTATTTTTTTGAAAACTTTCTATTTTTAAAGAATAGTGAAAAACACTGAGTTATAGTTTAAAACCGAATTTTTAAATAAATAATTATTTATTATATTTAAATTTGTTTTAGGTCCAAATCGATACATAATAAATATATATGTTCAACTTATTTCATCAGAGTTAGTTTATAATAATTTTAGATATATAAAAATTTTATTGAGCCTCTTACCATGTTTTACCCATCTCCAAGGAGCATTTGCAAATTTACATAAAACGTAATTTTACAGCTTTTGTGAGTTGAATTTCGAAAATCCGAGAGACATGGTTGACATCATTAAGTACAATTTGGTACAATGAGATAAAAATAATTTTTTGTGAATAGTAACTTTTTACTTTTATTTAGCACAGTTAAATGTAAATATGGTAATTAAGGGTAAAAATGAAATTATTATTACCATAAAAATGTCCTAATTATATTGGATAAGTTTAATTCAACCAAAACAAACGTTAGGAATAAAAATTGATCCTTTTGGTCCACCTAGATTAGATTTGGACATTTATTATTATTTAATTCAATGATGAGTTAAAAGTGAAAAATTCAAAGTCTTCAGACTAAACTATTTTTAATATAGGGTTATACATAAGATAAATTTGACTATAAATATTCATTATAAATATAAAAATATTTCATACATAATAGTATTTTTTTATTTTTTTTAGACATTAAATAATTAATATTATTTACGACACAATGATGATGTAGTAATTACTGTATTAATGAATGATTAAAATAATTGACATTATAAATATCCTAATAAATGTAATTTTTGTCTGTTTATGAATTCCACTAATTTCATATGTTAATATGACATATTACAGTTAGTTAGATAATTTGGTTTGAAGTAATGATTCTTTTATGATTTTAGCGAAAACAAAATACCAAATAGTGTCAAATTTTTCATAAAAGATTTTTTAAAAGAAATATTATATTATTAATTGATATTCTCTTCCTAAAAATCTAATGATTTCCCAAAAAACATATATAATTATATTTGTACCATTAATGAACCACTTGGGGTTTTCTAGTAAGTATATAGTAAGTTTATTAACCACATAATATAAAAATATAAAGAGACATGGTAAGTGTCACACTATTTAATTCAGAGATAAATCTAAAAGATATGGTTAATATAGTGAACAAATATTATCTAAAACCTATTGGTTCCATGTTTTTCGACCCATCCCTACCTTATCTTTTAAATAATTCATTTTGGGACCATTATAAACCTAAAATGATTTTATTATAAAATAATATATCTATCTTTTCCTAAGTTACCCCTCACCCCTATTATAAAAAGGCACTCCCCATTTTCTCTAATTCACACATTTAAAGCCATATGGATCGGACATAACCTACCCAAATACCCTCTAAACTATCCTCCTTTAATCCTAGATTCCTTTATTTAGTCATAATTCCAACCTATGGAGCCCATTTGATCAAATCAAAAGGAAGAACCCGAAGAAGTGGTAAATATTTCATCACCTCATTCAAGGTCCTTTCATCTTCCACTTCCTCTTTCATTGTTGCTTCCACTATAAAATAATAACTCTAGTATCTTATATATACTGTGATGTTATTATAAATATGGAGCAACTATATTCCTTAGTCTATCCATCCTTTGAATGACAGGTCACTATACGTGCGTACGTGCGGCTTACTGTCTCCATGTCATGGTGTAGTTGTTATTCAATACATTATTATTTGGATGGGTATAATAATGTTGTATAAATGATGTAAATAAAAATTATAACATGATAATGATTCTGTATGTATGATAAAACATCCAATTATATATTATTTTAATATCAGATTAATGATATTGTCGCTCGTGCATACATACAGATTACCGTCTCTATAGACGTGATGAGATTCATTACCCATCATATCCATTCAAGACTAATTTTCATTTGATGATTAAAAATAATTTTTAAAGACTTTATATCATTCTAAATATGAATAACATTCATCATAACCATAAAAAACATTACTTACGTATCCAATCATATAATGGAAAACGAATCAGTTAACATCTGAAACGACGATAATACTAAGATATTATAAACAAAGCAATGTTAAAAGATCATATATGATATCATATTAAGGTATATGATTTTTTATAATTTAAAAAAAATTATTTCACTATTATATAGAAGGTTATCCAACCCTACACAAAGTAAAGGTACTAGGTAAGGGTTAATTTCACAATATCTTTATTATCTATGGTGGTTTATACGTAATTAGCTACTGGGAACTCTTTATCATCAACATCCATGTTTCTTAAAAATCAACTTAAAAAAATTACTACTTAATAGAAAATGGGTTAAAGTCATTCATACCCTTATTTGGCCATATATGTTTTGAATGGAATCTTTTCATCATTTTCCAAACAAGGTAGTTTTTGACTTTTTTGACAAATTTAAGGTAAGAATGTTTTTTATCTTATATGGAAGGTGCAGCTATTGTCCACCGTTATAACATCGTGGAACCTTCCCTTAAAATTTTATAAGAATATTTTCAAAATAAAGTTTTTCTTAAATGACTTCTAAATAGAAAGTGATATTTCTCTAAAAAGGTTTTTGATTTCATCTATTTCAACAAACTTTGATGGATTTTAAGCTTATTTGAAGTTAATTTATTATGATACAAAACATTCAAATTGTATTGAATGTTTTGTGATATTTTTGACGGTGGATGTGTTATTTTTACACCATTCATGGATTATGAATAATGTATTGACCTTTCGTAAGCATGTTTTAATATGAATGTTTATGTTATGTTTAAAACTTTTCATATGAGGATTAATTGGACTTGTTAAGTGATGGGTGGAGCCCTCTATAGCTCCTCTATGCATTGGTAGGTCTCATGAGACATACTAGTGTCTTGGCACAAGGCCTAGTCAAAATCTTATTTTTAATCTTGGCACAAGGCCTTCACTATGTGGTTATAAAAGTCTTACATTATGCATTCCATCATTATGAAAGTGTCTATTGATATTTCATGTTATTGTTAGACTAGTAAAATATCCATGTGAGTAAGTAAATAAAATTATTTTGATTTAAATTTTCCATATTATGATTAAATTTATGTTGGAAAGGATTTTGTTTTAGTTATATACATTGCCTTAAATGTTTATGCTTATTTATGAAGGTTTCCACGATATTGTTATCCTTACTGAGCATCTGAGCTCACCCCTTTCAATGTTTTATTTTTACCAGGATGCAAAGAAGTATGTTTTGTCTGACATGTAGGGATAGTCTATGGGATCTCAATTTTTTCTATGGAAACATTATTGTTGTATTTTTCCATATTTTGATGCAATGTAAACCTTATGAATGTATATAGTACTTCCAAGGCCACTAAACTAATCGGTCTCACAAGACCTGATCTTTTGTGATCATGCCAAGGATACTTAATAATGCACTAACTCTGGGTAACTAGGGTTGGGGCGTCACATAGAAATTTAATAACCATTATCTATTAGAGTATTATTTTAACAAAACATGTAATTTTACATTTATATTTCGGTTTTTAGTTCCATGATTAAGGGAAGAAATGAAAAATAAGATAGAAATAGAAAATGAGAAATGGTTTAATTGGTATGAGAGTATTATTTTATGTTTACTATATTTACATTCCAAGAATTATATTAATTTACTCATAATTTGTTGGGTTAGAAAATTTCATGAAACCCTTGTGTTTTTTTTAATATTTTGATCTAGGATAAAAATGTTCTTTTAGTAATACAATCATACCTTGATTTAAATTACATGTTATATAAATATGAATGGGTAAAATGATTTATAGATTAGTAAATACAACTATGTGAATATTTTTTGATGAATCAGGATTTAAGAAGATTTATTTATTTGTGTAAATGAAAATTTTCAAACACTTCTATACTATAATTTTAAAAATAAATGGATAATTGAATTATTATTATTATTTTATACATAAGTGATTTTCCAATGGTTTTGTTCCCTTTTGATGAGTTATTATAAACCAATTTAACATATTATTTATTAAACCATATTTTTTTATAGATACACATGGACTGAAAGGTAATATAACATTCATTGATTATTTTTTAAAACCTTAAAAGATGAATAACATTAAATTGAAATAGACTGTTTGGATTATTTTTATTGCTCAATCATTGAGACTACCTTTATACATAATATTTTATAAAGACCATATAATCATAGACTTGATTTAATTGTATATCTATATTAAAAAGCTATTTTTTATTCATATCTTACTCATTGTATTTTTAATGATTGTAAATACGATAAGTGTGAGGTAATATCTGGGTCCATGATGTTTCTTGGAATGAGAAGTATTGAAAAATTGGTAATTTCAAGTGTTATTATTTCATATGGTAGAACGTTTCATGAAATATTTTCATTATGATTTCATAGATTCCCACTAAAATAAAAAGGAAATAATATAAATAAAATATAGAAAATATTTTATTGGTTTCTGGATCATTATTTTTTATATTTTGAGATATATAAAAATAGGCTTTAGTTGGTAATAATATTTGAAAAATAAAATTAAAGTGTGAATTTTTTATTGATCATTGATTTATATGTCAATAATTTAATTTAATAGGTTGTCCACCTCATTGAGATTTATTTTTATTTTTATATCATTTCCCACTAACCATTATCTTAAGAAAAACCATTTTATAAGTTCACATGATTAATGTTAAATAATTATTTAAATATAGAGATTTAAATGCATTGAAAGTCTATGGTTAGAATATATGTGCTTGAGGATTAAGCATCACACTAATTAAATGATCCTTGAGTGATGAGTGAAATAATTTTCCTATAACACATGTCACAAGTGTGTACAAAAACTAATTAATGGTCGAATGATAGGATTATAAGATCATAAAAGTGGCATTAATTTTAGAAGAAAAGTAAAATACATCACTGAATATTTTTTAGGTGTTTAATTAGAAATGTATATTTTAGTGATAACTGAAAATTCATTCCTCATTGAAAATTATTTTATTTTTTAAAATATCATGTTTTAATCTTAGATATTTTTTCATCATGATTTTATAAAGATAAATAATTGAGTACAAGCATGATTTTAATAACCAGGTACTTTAATAGATTAAATTTTATAAAAAAGTTTATAAAAGGGTTTTCAATATTAGTGATCTTAACACTTATTAATTATTTTTTATTTTAAATAATTTATTTTATAATTAATATTGAGGAAAAATTAAGATATGTTTATAATATTTTGAATATGAAGGCCAACATCACATCTAACAGTTTATACAGAATAGTTATGGTTGGATACGATTGAATAAAATAGATGGAATAGGAAATTTCAATGTGACAAAGTAGGGATGTAACGTCTCGGTTCTGGAAGCCACCTAGAGGCGTCGCGTACCTGGTTGGTCACATGGCCTTAGGTGCATTTCCGCGAACACCAGAGGCTTCTAACTACCATTGAGGGCCTTTGGTATGATAGTGGGGAATCTATGCCTTCATTGGCAGAGTACACAGTGAAAGTAAACAGCATACAACAGCAGAAGTAATAATAATCCATACAGAAATAAACATCAGAATATTGAAAGAAGAAAACTAGAGCACACAAATATAATAATGATGCATGATATATATATATATGTCTAGGAAAACAGCAAAACAAGTCACAATGCTGGAAACAATAATAAACCAAAGTACAAAAGAAAAACAGATGAGTGACTCCTCACAATCGCATGCCTCAGCTTGGTCCCATTTTCTCCAGCTCCACAGCAATCAATAACCTGAAGAAGAAGGGAGATTTCCCTTATCTATTCCAGCAACAATATAATCTGTTTGGGCCCAAAAGCAAGGCCCCGACAGGGTGTGAGACAAAGTCCCAGTAGGCAACCACCCGATGATCTATGCCAAATAGTTAGTGAACATATGGCAGCTGAAGTAAAGTAAGAAGTAAACAATAAGCAATAAACAATAAGCAGTAAATAGGATAATACATAGCAGTAATAGTCCACAATTTCTAGCATATAGTTTACAAACAAGAAACATCCACTCAAGAAAGTAGAACAAGAAGGTAACCTCTCGTTAGTTCTCACAGCCTAACCCCTACATTTCAACCTACAAGTACTAGATACCCTCTAGGAGGTACACACAGTCTCACCCCTCTGGTTCAGCTACAGTAAAAAATAAATAGACTCTCTGAGGAAGAACTCAGCTTCAATTCCCCCTATAGAATCGTATCGTAATAAATGCTCTCTGGAGAAGCACTCAATATCTCATTCCCCCTATGGCCCGCATTGAGGAACTACAGACTCTCTGAGGAATCATTCAACGCCAATTCCCCCTATGGTCTGGCATCATAAATTAATGACACTCTGGAGAATCCCTTACGTCCATTCTCCATGTGGTATACTACACAAGGATATCATATCCCTGTGTAAAACAAACATGCATAGCATGGGTATCTCCCCAAGTAAACCTCAAGAACTACTTGAATATCATTCTAAGGCACAACAGCATAATAGTACAACAGTTCCACTATCCTACAACTAGGCATGGAAACTGGAAAAACTCTTAACAGAAAAAACATGAATGGAAAAACATCTAGAGCACAGAAAAGATTACCCTATTCACAAGCATCGGCCTCTACTCAAGCTATCAAGCAATGCAGGAAAACAATAGGGGAAAAAATAGGAATCACATAATTACCCATTCAAGGGAATTGGTGAAATTGCACAAAATATTAAAAGACTTTCTAAAAAATGCACAAACCACCTACCTCGATCCTAGGATATCGATATACCGGAACCAAAATGATTTATTCTCCTTATAACGGCGTATATCTATGAAAACTCACATAACTCTCAACCCATGATATCTTGAGAAAGAGGAGGAGTGGTAAAACAAATCTCTAGGAGAAGGAAGGTCATACTGATGTGGTTCCAACGCAATCGACGGTGGTCGATTCGGAGAACAGACGGAGGCTCGGGGCTAGGAGAAGTTTCATGGCCTTACATGTTCTCTTAGATGAAGAAACTGAATAAGAAGCGAGTTCCATTTGTCAAGCACGACCCCGGTCCGTTTAATGAAACAAATGAAAGTACAGGGCGTGTAATTAATGGGTACATACTGTGTACTTAGCCTTTCCCTACTCTGCTTTAAGCGGCCTCCACATCGCCCCAACACACCGTGTGTGTGGCCCGGACACGGCCAGCACACGGCCTAGCGCTGCATCAATGTACACTGCGTGTACTTATAAAGTACACGGCGTGTACTTAGAAAATTCCCATATTTTCCTGTTTTTCTAAAAAACGACCAGAAAAGGAAAAACATACCTGAAACAAAGATCCAGGTTCTTACAAACTTTCCCCCTTAATGAAATTCTTCCCCAAATTTCCCTAGCGAGGTGTAGAAGAAGAAACCCCGAACTGCTCCGTCCACTACAATCGTACATCGGACTCCCTCTCCCAGGTCTCATTCTGTACTCACCTGTGCTGCCATAGAGCCCTTACTAGAGGAATAAACCGACAAAAGAGAACCTTCGTACTGCGATCGACAATCCGGATAGGATGCTCCTTAAATGAAGCATCTGCTTCAAGATCAACCTCCTCGGGATGAAAGATATGAGATGTATTTGAAAAGTAACATCAGATATGAGAGACATGGAAGACAAAATGAATAGCCCGGTACCTCTAAGGTAACTACAACTGATAGGAATCCGGACCAACTCTCTCCAATACCTCAAATGGCTCACCGTATCGCAGTGAAAGCTTACCCGGTCTCTGAATCCTCTTGGGTCCCAACCTTGGTGCGACACGGAGTAAAACCTGATCCCAGACATCGAACTCCATAGGTCGTCTCTGCTGATCAGCATAAGACATCTGTCGAGACTGTGTTGTAGCCATCCTCTTCTGAATCAACTATATCTTCTCTGAGGTATCCTGAACAATAAGAGGTCCCAGTAAAGCTGCCTCTCCTGCCTCCAGCCAGCATAAAGGTGATCGGCATGGCCTACCGTAAAAATCCTCGTAAGGTTCCATCTTAATAGTCACCTGAAAACTGTAGTTGTAGGAGAACTCCACAAGAGGGATATGTTTCTCCCAAGAACCGCAAACGTCTGGAATGCAAGCTCAGACCATATCCTCAAGCACCTGGATCGTACCCTCGGACTGGCCATCTGTCCGGGGATGGTATGTTGTACTCAAAAGTACCTGTGTTCTCAAATCCCTCTGAATCCCCTGCCAGAACCGAGAATTAAAGTGTGCATCCCTGTCTGAAACAATGGAGTGTGGAACTCTATGCAGAAGTAAAATATATCGGATGTATGGTCATCCCAGATCATCAACACTGAAGGTATCCTTGATCGGTAAAAAGTGAGAAACCTTCGTAAGCCTGTCTATGACAACCCAAATAGCATCGTTCCCTCGAGGAGACCTCGTCAATCAATTCAATAAGTCCATCGCGACATCATTCCACTTCATCTCTGGAATGGGTAACTGCTGTAAAAGGCATGCTGGTCGCTAATGCTCCGCCTTCACCTACTAACAAGTAGAACCCCTCAAGATGAAACCAGCAACATCTCTCTTCATACCTGGCCACCAGTACTGGCGATGAAGATCCTGATACATCTTGGTGACGCCAGGATGAACTGCCCAAAATGGTGAATAAAAATCACGCATCAGCTCCTCGGGTATGTCTGCTGGCACCCATATGCGTCCTTGGAAATGCAAGATTTCATCCTCTCCCAATGTCCATCCAGGAAGAGGGTCCTCTCCTGACACACTATCTTATAGGACTAAACCTTCTGAGTCTGATAACTGCCTCATCCGTACGCGATCAAGAAATGTAGAGGTAACAGCTACAGGAGATAGGTAAGCTTGTCCCTGTCTGTCATGCACCGCTAGATGCATCTCATAGAACAGAGCCATATGTTTCCACTCACTGCTGGCCTCCTGAACATCATGAATCTGAGTTCTCCTTCTCAATGCATCTGCCACTACATTACCCTTTCCCAGCATATAGGCAATCTCAAAATCAAAAGATTGAAGATACTCAACCCACCTGCGTTGTCTCAGATTCAGATCACGCTGAGTGAAGATATACTTGAGACTCTTGTGGTACGTGAAAACCACAAAGTGATCTCCCAGAAGGTAATGTCTCCAACAGTACATGGAATGAACAACAACTTCCAACTCTAGGTCGTGTGTCGGGTAGTTCTTCTAATGTGGCCTCAACTTCTGAGACCTGTACGCAATGACTCTATCTCCCTGCATAAGCACAATGTCTAGCCTAATACCTAAAGCATCACAATAAATAGTATAGATCTTTCCTAGCTCTAACAAGACCAGTATCGGTGCTGACGTGAACCTTCCCTTCAGCTCCTAAAAGGCTAAATCACAAGAATCTGACCACAAGAACATCTCCCCCTTCATGGTCAGACCCATCAATGGTACTGCTAGGCGTGAAAATTTTTAAATGAAGGGTATTTAGTATCTTTCCAGCCGTAGGAAACTCTGTACCTCAAAAATTTTCTTCGGCTTCTCCAAGGAAACTACAGCACTCACTTTATCTGGGTCCATAGATACTCATGTCTCTAAGATAACGTGCCCCAAGAAGTGAATCAGATCCTTCCAAAAGTGGCACTTGGATAGTTTATCATAAGTTCTATGCTCTCTTAGTGTACTCAGAACGATCTCAAGATGGGTAACATGGTCGTGTTGAGTGAAAGAGTACACCAAGATATCGTTCATAAAGACCATGATGAAGGAATCCATGTAAGGATGGAACACTTGGTTCTTTAGTTCCATTAAATCTCCTATCACATTCGTGAGACCAAACGGCATAACCGTATACTCATAGAGATCATACCTGCTCTTGAAGGCTGTCAAATGTATATTCGATGTTCAAACGTGCAGCTAATGAAAACCAGATCTAAAATCGATATTCGAGAACACCAAGGCTACTCGAAGCTGATTAAAAAGATCATCAATCCTCAGCAAGGGATATCGGTTCTTGACCGTCAATTGGTTCAACATCCGATAATCCACATAGAGCCTAAGGGTACCATCTTCCTTCTTCCCAAACAGGACATGTGAACCCCAAAAAGAATTACTGGGTCGGATGAAACATTTTTCCTACAACTCCTTTAACTTATTCTTGATCTCCTTAAACTCAGGTGTAGCCATCCAATATGGTGGAATAAACAATAGTGGTGCTCCTAGAACGAGCTCAATAGAGATTTCTACCTCACGCTCTGGAGGAAAACCTGAGAAATACTCTGGAAGGACATCTCTAAAACGAACCACCACTAGAAGAAATTCTAACAGTAAAGTCCCCTGATCATCTCGCTAAATACTAGAAATATGGTCCATAACCCATCCTAGCCATGATGCTCGAGTCCTTATCGACTCACCCGAACATCTCATTCGCCTCTATGAAGAATAGATTCACCATCTTGTGAAAGAAAACTCACCATGCGTCGATAACAGTCAAGGAATACCTGGAAGGGAACGAACCAGTCCATCTCGAGAATGAAATCATAGCCTGTCATCTCTAAGACATATATATCCCATAAGAAATGATACCCTGCAACCTCGAGAGGGAACTCTCTGCACTGACATACACTATATATCCTCGTCCCCAATGTTGTGTCTAGTGTCCACAAGTCGACAGAGGAAAAGATAGAGAGCCCAAGGCTCTACCCAACAACAATAGAGATAACACTCTGTGTAGCCCCAGTATCGAAAAGAGCTGAAGATAAAAATGAGGCTACTAAGATCGTACCTCGAACTGTAGATGGTTCGGTAACCTGCTCCTGATTGGTCAACTCCACAGCAAAATTCTGGCATGCCCCGCGGCCCTGTGACCCGGCCTGACTACTCTGAGATGATCCTCTCTGCTGACGCTAAAAGACTGGTGACTGACCACCACGGACTCGACCTCAACCTCATCCCGAATGGCCAGAATAACTCCAGTTCCCCGACAGGTGAGAAACTGGTTGTGCTTCTCATGAATGAGGAGTCATGCAAGAACCCCCATCACCAGCTACTAGTGAGAAAACATGGCAGAAACACTGAAGGTGACCCATCTTTCCGCAATATCGGCACTCCGTTGGGTATCTCTGGCACTACAGCCTCATGTTCCCTATCCTTCCACACTGGTAGCATACTACCTTGCTACCTGAAGATGTATCATTCCTCCTTGGATCACCGCGCATAGAATCCTTACGACACATCATGCTATCAACTGGATGAATTCTAACTCTGGAAGCAGAACCACCTTCGCTCACAGCTCCCGAGTCTCTCAAATTGCGCTCCACAATCAGTGCTTGGTTGATGATGGAAGTGATGGAAGTCAACTGAAAGATATTCACTTGCGAACTAATCTCCCACCTGAGACCATCCTCAAACTTCTTTTCCAAGAAAATCTCATCTCCACGCCAGAGTGGTGTGAAATGCTATAGCTCGGGGAAACGAGAGGAATACTCCATAACCTAAAGAGTACCATGAACTAGACTGATGAACTCTCGGGATCGATCGGCCCTCGGGGTCTCCAGGTAGATGTAGTCGTAAAACATGCGTTGCAACTCCTCCCAAGACAAAAACTACTGAGGACCCGCCTGTGAGATCACGTCCCACCACTTCTTGGAAGAGTCTCCCAGCATATTTATAGAGAGATTGACCCGCCTCTCTGGAGGCATTTCCAGATGCTCAAATATAGTCATCATGGATTACATCCATGACTCTATAGCCTATGGTCCTTCTTCCCCCGAGAAAGAAGGAGGATGCTACTGCTGGAAAACCTCCATCAAGTCTTCCATAGTCATGGCAGGAGGCGGTTCTCCCTGAAAGTCTACATCATCCTCATAAAGCCTTCCCTAAACTGTGCATCATTGCCTTTAACTAGTACAACATCCAGTGCCAAGGCTGTCACGACTCGAGGATCGGCAGGAAGTCCCTGATTAGCCTTATCTGGCATCTAATCACTATCCTGCAACTGACGTACAACCGGAGGATGTCTCGGAGGCATAGATATGAATGATCAAAAGAATTCCTTAGATCCGGAATATCAACTATAGAGAAAAAGAGAGTCCAAAATGGAAACAGGAGAAGGAAACACTCATGTTTTACAAAACATGACTACATGGAATTTATAAACTCTACACGGCGTGTACTTAACATTATTCCCCTTCCCTAGTCTCCCTGAATGGATAACCCACACAGTCTTATTAAATTGAGACTACACGAATTGTACCCTGTGGACATGGTGTGTAGTAGACAAGGGTTCAATGACCTGTGTTGTTAGTTACATGGTGAAGACTACACTGTGTGTTCCGAACAAACATGGTGTGTACTTGAATATTTCTCCTGATCCGTGTTCTTGGTGACATGGTCGGGTACCTAGAAGAAGGCTACATGGCGTGATCATATAAAACATGGCATGTATTACACGATATTCCATGACCCGTGTTGTTAGTGACATGGCCGGGTACACGGCTCACTACTACACGATGTGTATCTACTGTACACGGCGTGTTCTTGGAGATTTTTCACAACCCGTGTTTCTGATCACACTGTCAGCTACACAGTTTAAAAACTACGTGGTTTGTATATATAAAGTACACACCGTGTATTCTGGGTTTTTTCGGGAAGTAACATTGAAAATGCACCGATGCCCAGAAAACACTGAAAAACAAGCATGGAGGTGCCAAGTTCCGATCTGTGAGGGCACATACTCCCCATTAATCAAATCTCGGCTTCTCCTACATATTATATATAAGGAAAAAAATTCAATGATCCACCATGTTGTGATTGATGAGGTCCCATAACACCTCAAGAACAAGAATTTGGCGTTCATTTAAGCAAGGTACAATAAAAACAACCTCTATATCAAACTATAGGGATTCTATCAAGGCATCTATCACAATAGCATGCATTATCTACACAACGTCTTTCACAACAACATGCAATTGCTAATGCAACCTAGATGGCATGGCAAGAATTCATGGCATGTAATTTCTATCAAGTGCCTATATGATGTATGAGATGGCATACCCTCATCTCATCGGGTTTTGACAAAAATAGAACCACAGTATCAACAACAATAACAACACAAAGCATTTGAATCGCTCTTGGTGAAATCAGATCAACTGTAACATAGCAAAACCAGAAAACTGTAATAGGAGAGGTAGATTGGCTTTTCCCTATACACGAGTTAGCTACTCCTGAGCACATCTTAATACCAAGTACCGAATATGTCCTATCCCTGCCTAAGGCTCCAAACAGTAAATCAAGAGAAAAGAAACCCATTGATACCACTTTGTAACGTCCCGGTTCTGGAAGCCACCCATAGGCACCCCAAAACCGGTTGGTCACGTGCCCTCAAGCACATTTCCCTGAATGCCAGAGGCTACCGACTAGCAGCGAGGGCCTTGGGTTTGATAGTGGGGAAACTATGCCATCATTGGCAGAGTACACATCGGAAGTAAACAACATACAACATCAGAAGTTAAAATAATCCATACAAAAATAAACAGCAGAAGACTGAAAGATTAAAACTGAAGCAAACATATATAATAATGATGTAGGATATATATATATATATGTCTAGGAAAACAGCCAAACAAGTCACAATGATGAAAACCATATTAAATCGAAGTAAAAAATAATTATAGATGAGCGACTCCTCAGCATCCCAAGCCTCAGCTGGCTCCCATGATCTCCAACTCCACAACAATCAAGAAACTAAATTAGAAGAGAGCTTGCCCATATATATTCCTGAAACAATATAATCAGTTTGGGCCCAAAATAATGCCCTAAACAGGGTGTGAGACAATGTCCCAATAGGCAACCAACCAAAGATCTATTCCTAATAGTCAGTGAACATATGGCAGGTGAAGTACAGTAAGCAGTAAACAGTAAGCAGTAAACTGGATAATACACAACAGTAATAGTCCACGATTTCTAGCATATAGTTTACAAACAACAAACAGCCACTCAATCAAGTAGAACAAGAAGGTAACCTATGGGTAGTTCTCTCAGCCTAACCCCTACAGTTCAACCTACAAGTACTAGAAACCCTCTAGGAAGTACGCACAGTCTCACCAATCTGGTTCAGCTACAGTAAAAAATAAATAGATTCTCTGAGGAAGCACTCACCGTCAATTCCCCCTATCACTCATATCATACTAAAGGCTCTCTAGGGGAGAACTCAACGTCTCATTCCCCATGTGGCCCACATCGAGGAACTACATACTCTCTGAGGAAGCACTCAACATCAATTCCCCTTGTGGTCTCACATCGTAAATTAAAGACACTCTGGAGAATCCCTTACACCTATTCTACCTATGGTCTACTACACTAGGTTCTCACAGACCTGTGTAAAAAAACATGCATAGCGCGCGTATCGCCCCAAGTAAACCTCAAGAACTACATGGATGTCATTCTAAGGCACAATAGTATAACAGTACAACCGTTCTACTATCCTACAACTACGCATGGCAACAGTAAAAATTCCTAACAGGAAAAACATGCATGGAAAAACATCTAGAACATAGTAAAGATTACCCTATTCACAAGTATCATCCTCTACTCAAGAAAACAAGCAAAGAAGGCAAACAAAAGTGGAAGAAATAGGAAACACACAATACCATGTTCAAGGGAATTTGTGGAATTGCACAAAATATTCAAAGATTTCCTACAGAAAGGCACAAACCACCTACCTCAATCCTAGTTAATCGATATATTTGAACCACAATGATTGATTCTCCTTATAATAACATAGATCTATGAAAACGCACAAAATTATTAACCCAGGATATCTTCAGAAATAGATGTAATTGGAAAAAAATAACTCTAGGAGAAGGAAGGGCTTACCGTTGCAGTTCCAACGCAATCAACGACTATCGATTCCGAGAATAGACGGAGGCTTAGGGCTTGGAGAAGTTCTGCTGCCGTATGTGGCCTCTCAGATGAAGAACTTGAAGAAGAAACGAGTTCTGTCCGTCAGGCGCGACCCCGGTCCGTTTAATGAATAAAAATAAATTACATGGCGTGTACTTCGGGGGTACACGGTGTGTACTTGGCTTTTCGTACTCCACTTTAAGCGGCCACTACATCGCCCCTACACACCGTGTGTGTGGCCTGGACACGGCCAGCACATATCCTGGCACTGCATCAAAGTACACTGTGTGTACTTATAAAGTACATGGCGTGTACATAGAAAATTTCCAGATTTTCCTCCTTTTCTCAAAAACGACCAGAAAAGGAAAAACATACCTGAAACGAATATCTGGGTTCTTACAAGGGAGAATAACATGAATTACACAACTTTTGGAAGGACAAACCACATGTAAGTGATTAAAATATAATATTAGGTGTTTTAATATGGATGTATATTTTATACAACTACTATGAGGTAATAATAGAAAGAGACACACTTAACATTTCACATTGTAACTTCATACCTATTGTTGCATTATCATTTTTGTATATGGATGTGAAATTCAATTCAATAATAAATATTTCAAGGGTTTTGAAATTATTTGTGGATATTTGAAAATATCTAATGTTTATTGGATATCATCGTGTATTTTATTTTAATAAAAGGGATATACACATTCAATGAATAAGTATACGATTGATTATCAATAGATAGATGGTAGTTGGAAATCATGAAATAAATAAATTATGGCATCAAACAAGTCATACTCCTTAATATAATTTCAATTATAAGAAAAAAATGTGATTTTAATTTATTATTTTGAATTTTTAGGGCATTAATTATGAATTAATTATTCTTTGATAAAAATTCAAGAGTATATTGAGGTATTTTTTAGAGTATAGAATAATTTTAGTGAGAAAATGAAAATCATGTGTTTCAATTAAGTTATTAATGATATGGATTAATTAAACATGTCCAATTTTTATCATTATCACATTATTTTGATGTTATAATTTGGATGAATTCTGCATTTTTTTAATTTGGAATTCTCAAATATATATGAAAGTCTTCCAATACTTTTGGTAATGTATATGGTGAATTCCACGTGGATTTGAAATGAATTTTTAATAAGAAATTTACATTATTTATAGAGTGTAACATATGGGAAGGTATGTGAGATATATATATGAATGTCTCTATATATTTTCTTTTAAATTTTATGTTGGACGAGAGGAATACACAAACATCAAGATAAAGGGACATTTGATAGAGTTTTAATAAGCATGAAGACTACAGTTATAAATTAGTTTTGGATTTTATGCCCTCTTCCATGTCTAACATGTAACATGCCTTTGGTTTTTATAATAAGTTGAGGATCTATATGCTATTTTATGAGTTAAATAATGAATTCTGATTGAGTAATTGAATTATATTATTATTAATGGTAATTATTTTTAGGTTTATAGAATTAATTATTTGTTAAAATTATTTTTTCTTTCATTAAACATGAAAAATAATTATTGATAGATGGGTTACTATTTAATTAATGATCTACTTACATGAATTCTTCATTTAAAATGGAATGAATTTTCTAAAGATATATTTAAGTACATTAATTAATCACTTAGTCATTAGAAAAATAGATGAGATCGATAATAACAAAATAGTATTTAATAATTAGAAAATCAATAATGACACAATGTCTTTATTTATATACAATTATGATAAGAATAGGATAATTTATTAAAAATAAAAGAATTTCAATTTTATCATGATCTAAAATTTATAAAAAATCAGTTCTATTTCATAATTTAATGATCTTTTATTTAATTTTAGTATATTAAAAACGAAAAAAAATTCTTAATATTACAATCAATTTTCCATGTTAAGAATCCCTAAATATTATGGGGTATGCCACATGATTTAGTTATGATACACTTTTTTAGTTTTAGTTTTATGAAAATAGTACTTTATAAATTTTAAAATTGATTTCCACTTTGAATTAAGATCACTAATGGTGTGGTGAAATCACAATATCCATCAAGATTGTACCTAGATATTCATGTTTGATTTTTAATTTTTTTTCCTTGTCTTTATCTGATCTATGATTATAAGGTTCAAAGTATAGATCAAGATCATGTAACTATCTAAACGGGATTGATCCCCAAAAATCCTACTTATTACGGTTTTTGGGTGGTGTTATATATATATATATGGGCCTTTCAATTAAAGAAAGGGTTATTTGTGGTGAGATATAAGTAAACTAATGTTTTTAGTTGAGGATTTATAGTATTTTAATTTCATTTTGTGATATCAACGTCGACTTGAATGGTATTTTCCCTAAATAATATGGAATAACTTTATGTTGATATCCTAACATAATTATGGTTTATACCGAGGTGAATCGATCATCACTTACATAAAATATTACTTATTTTTGTGGAATATTCAATACATCTCACATTAATGAACACCAAATAATAGTAAAGATATTGTGTATTTTGAGACTAGATATATAATCATCTTATTTCATGAAATATCTTCAATATCTACAAAACATTTCGTCTCACTTAGTACCCTTCTTAAACATATTCTACTTAAAAAATTCTTTATAACTTTGAGAAATTGAAACAATATAATTGGTGATCTCAAATTCATAATAAGGGTAAACATGATGGATATTATTCTATGATCATAAGTGTGAATAAGATAAGAATAAGGGAATGAGAAAATGATCCAAACATATGTAGATAAACCCATTATGTCATATACTAATAATATTGAGTCGTGGATTAGGACTTAATCATAATAAAATACATGTGTAATAATTTTTCAGAATCATCAATAATAAATCATGGGTAATGAGGGAATATCATACACATAATACATATGTTTGAGCCATAAAAGATTTATATAAACATAAGAATAGAAATCCTATGTCACTTCTACCTTAAGAGACATCCATTTCAAATTAGGCGAGGGGTAACCACCTGTGTAACTTTTTGGGAATGGGTTAACCACTAGTGTACCCTCTAGGACATTGTATGATTGTCCATGTACCTTATTGGATTTGGTCTAACTACCTATATACACATTAATCTAATGATATTTGAAACAAAATTAATTAATTAGAGTGCTATAATGGAACCACTAGTCACATGATAATAATCCATTTATATTTATTACAAAATAATAATAAAATCATTCCTCGTTTTTTCAAATCATAACTAACTCAAGGAAATGAAATTGGTTTCATAAAAACCTCATTTAATCATCAACATCATAAACTCAATATTAAAATAAATTAGATATAGTAATATAATCCTATACTATATGAATCATAAAAATACTTAAATTTTGTTTACATGGATGAATAATGCATTTATAAAAGTGTTATAAATATACTTTCAACGATAAGTGAAATCATATATTTGTTTTTATATATTTTCAAAAACTAAAAAAATTCAAATAAAAATTAATATTATTTAAAAAAAAAATTTAAAATCATTATTAATTACAAATAATGCGCATGATGGATGTAAAATTTCTTCCCCAATTAAATGTTAAAAATCATTCTTTTCATACTTTTGTAAAAATTCATATGTTCATCGTATGGAAAATGATTGAAAATTTTTATTTTTTTAATTTTTTCATTAATTAAAATTTAGTATAAATGATCATTATTAAACATTTATTTATAGATAAATTATTTTATAAAATTATTTGAATGACACCGACATCAAGGAGAAATATTTCCAACCAAAAAGGAGTTATATGATTCATTTTTTCTTCAAAACATGCTTTTAATAGTTTTTTGTAATAAAGAGTGGTAAATAAATACTAAACATGAAAACCCATATAAATAAATATAGGATAATAAAATATATTGGGTTTGTGAGAAAATTAACCTTCATTTTCACATAATTTAAATTGAAAACTAAATAATCATGATAAAAAAGTGAGATTGAAACATAATCACTTAACGATTTGGGAACATTTTAATTAAACCCTCGTTAAATTGGAAACCTTATACTGATTATTAAATAACTATGATTTTCATAAAAATTCTCATAAAATACATTCATGTGATGTATATAAACCTCACAAAATATATAAGTTTCTGAATATATAACATATCTCCTTGAATGGAATTGAGATAAGGAAAGTTTTACCTCAAATCATGAATTTCTTTGTACATTCTCAAAAATTATATATAATAAATTTATATTTATTATAAATTTATAATATATATATTAATACTTATATTATAATATATAATTCCACTATAATTTTTAATTACATATTTATTAATAATTCTATTATAAAATCAATATTTGGGTGTTAACTGTTCTATTTTCCATGCATGTTTTGGGTTGATGGCTTTGAACCTTTCTCCTTGGTCATGGTTTAAAAATATTAAAAATATCATAAATATAATATTTATTAATTATATAAACATTTATAACTATATATTAATGGTTATGATGAAAAATTAATTACATCACTTTATGGAGGCGTCAGTTCGTGCATACACACTAGTAATGTTTTCATTTTTCAATGGATAAAAATAAAAGATGGAAAATAATAATTTATATTTCATGAATCATAATTATGTTATTAAGATATAATATATTCATTAAATACATCTATATAACCCTATATTTGAGGCAGAGATGAAAAATTAATTACATCACTTCATAGAGGTGACAGTCCGCACAAATTCATGAATGGCGTTTTCATTTTCCATTAATTTGAATGAATGTAAATATTTATTGTCCCATCAAAATAATGAAATTTTATTATATTAGTAATACTGATTCAATTATTTTAACAATATTATATAATATTTGTATGAGGTTAATGATGAAATAATCTCAAAATAGATCAATAAATACAAGTAACACTTGCTTGGATATCCATATTTGGATTACACATTAATCATTTTTATTATGGTATTTTTCATAGACCTAGAAATATTATAAATTTTTTGGATATTTGATAAGTTATTTGGGAGATCTATGATGAGATAAAGTTCTCAAAGTATGTGGATAAGTTTGGAGAGGAGGTTCCCTTTTACAAGTTAATGGGGTGGAATTCTTGAAAATATTGAGAACTTTTAAAAATAAAATTTCTAAATTGAAATAGGACCAATTTAGACCAATTTAAAGTATTGGAAAATTTATGTTCAAAATACGACAAACCAATAAAATTGGTATATTTATAAAGGATAAATACATCTTTATCTCTTATGTTAACTCCTCATTTAACCCTTTTAATCCTTACAATGGTGACAACATTTTACCGTGGTAACCTATTTTTATGCACAAAAATTAGGTAAAAATTATTAACTAATATATATTATTCTAATTAAAAATATGAAATACATTTTACATAATTAAATTTATATATAGTTTTTAATTATTAATAATAATATCTAAGCAAAAAATGGGTAAACACAATTTTTAAACAAATGTATCTTTTTTGAATAAAAATGATTGTATTCACATTAATTTCATAGGTAATAATTTAGATTAATGTTAAGTTATTTTATCAAATATATTATTCACACATTTATTTAAAATAATTCATCAATAGTGATTAGTTTAATTTACTAATATAAAAACACATTGCACACATAAAAAACAGTTGTTTGAAAAATACACCCTTTTTAGTTTCCAATGAATTTATCGTCATTTCTACTCATTAGATAAAAATTGAATGAATTATTATTAATTTTTCACTATGTATAAAAAATATATTTCCATAATTTTAAAACTCTAAATTAGATAAATTAACTTATAAATAAAACATATATAAAAAAAATTACACATTTTTTTACAAACAAATAGTTTAAGTATATCTTATAATTACTTACAAGAATTTACTAATTATATTAAATTTAACAATATTATGATTTATTCAATTTTTTTATAATAATTAATTATTAACATAAGTTCAGTATTGTGTGCATCACATGCTATCAAACACATCAAATTTATTAGAGAGAAATATATTCTAAAATAATAGGGTGTACATTCTAGCCCCTTATAAGAATTTGGCCCACAAAATTCAGTTAATCTGAAAAGGAAAATTGAGGATACTTATGTCTCATTACAACCTTGGGTTCCCATGTAATTTCCTTAGATATATGGTTTCACCATAACACATTAACTATGTTATTAGTTTTTTTCTGCCCAAATTTCTTTCTTCGATTGCGAATATAATTCAATTATTCCTCATAATAATAATAATTCTCTATTGGTACAACATTTGATTTTATTACATGTGAAATATTAAGTATATACTTATTCATAAGAGATACAAGAAACTTATTAGGAACATGATAGAAGTTTGGTGAAAGCACTATGCGATAAGATACCATCCTAATAAGATCAATAATATATAGGGACTAATATACCTATGACTTAACATCACCTTATTTTTAAATTTCATAAAATTATTCTCTGGAGATATTCACAGGAATACCTTCTCAAAAAATTTAACTATAATTTTTAAAAACAATTTTTACAAAACAAAATTTAATCTAACCTTCCTTAATGTGATGTTTGGTTATTCTAACTTTATATCTGATTTAGTCATCAACCTTAGGTCATAATAGATTAGTTTCTCTAACATAATCCCACAATTTTAGAGTTTTCCAATTATTTCCATAAAGTTGTTCAGAAGGAGCCATATGAATAATCAAGTAAAAGAAATTTTTGTCAGAAAATTCAACTAGATAAAGGTGTTAATCCCAAACACCATTTAAATACATAGAGAATTATCTCTAAATACCTCTTAGTGTTTGAGTGGTCCACTTAAAATGACCATATATATGAGGAAGATAAACAATTCTAAGGATAAACTATGTATTCAATATTGTCTAAAGAGTTCACTAGAAGATTGTTGTTAACATTAGATCTCGATCAGAGACAATTGAGGGTGGTACCCTATGTATTATTACCATTTTCATAATTTATATTATACAAACATGTTCAAGTGATTATGATTATCTAATAGTAATGAACTCTACTAACTTAATATTGTGTTCACATATAACCCAAATTAAGATATGAATTTTAGATATCTTTGGGAATCTTATGACCATACCCATAGTGATTTTCCGAATTTCTATACATGTACATGAAATGGCGGCATCATCACCTTATAATTATTACATTCATTCATAACATGTTTGCATAGTAGGCATCAAGTTACATACTACGTAATATTCATTTTCTTGTTTTCTGACTAGAAATTATTGTCAATATCTCTATACATAATTACAATTCAATAATGGATATAGAATGATGAGTTATGTGGAACATCCAAGATCTCCATCTATAATTCTAGTATTAAATGGAAATATATCTAATTCAGGAATTTTATCATTCCATCATGGTTAGAGTTGTACTATGAAAAAATTTATACCTACTTTTATAGATCAAAATCCGCTTTATTCACCTCTTAAATATTAAAATGGATGGATAGTTAATAGAAATATTAGAAATATTATATTAAACCAAATACCTTTCTATTTCAAGGTACATATTCTATAAATCCATAAGTATTGGATATTTTTCAACATTCATCATGGAAAAGATAACATGATCCTTTTAACTCAGTAGCCCAGCTCACATTTTTACCTTCCCATGTTAGTAATGTATTGGGTTATCATAATCTTTAATCAACTAAAATCAATACCTTTAGTGTGTATTCACCTCTTTTCTTGTGAATATATATTTAAATATATTATTATTACAATATATATCACACCTTTCACAATAAATATAATTAACCTATGCTTTCAATGTAAAAAACCCAATGCTAACTCCAAATAAGTATTTAGTAAAAAAAAATTTAAAACCATCATTTGGTATGAGGAAAATGTTACTAAATTGCCATTCTACATGAGATAACTTCCTATAATATTGTATAATCGATTATTTTATACCACAAATCCTTGTTCACATTATACTAGGTTAGGAAATGATGCATTTCCATATCTTTTCTTCAGATCCTAGAAACTTCCTTTACATTTATCTTTACAAAGGAACTTGGATCCCTTTCCTATCCACATTGTTATTATATTATATAACTGTGAGAAATTTCTCAAAAATTGTTATTAGAATCCATCCAATCCAAAAAAATTATATTTATTATTCACTATGGTTAGTCTATTCAATTTTTCATAACTTTTATTGTTAAATGATCCACTGATACACCCTCACTCATAATTACATGACCCAAAATGATAATTTATATAGCCAAAATTCAATTTTTTTTAAATTTGACATGTATTTTTTTGATTCCTTGAGGTATTCATCACAATCATCATTTGGTCATCAAGATATTATTTTATATTATGATATATAATAATATTATCTATAAAGACTACCCCAAACTGATAAAGAAAATCTCTAAATACATTATTCAGTAGATCCACAAAGATAGTGTGTGTGTGTGTGTGTGTGTGTTGATAAGCCTGAATGAAATATCTATAAATTAATACTGTCAATATCATTTATAGAAGGATTTCATTGGTATATCCTCTATTTTCAAGCTAAAATGTTGAAATCTATATCAAAGATCAATATTTTATAAATTATTGATATTTTATATTTGATCAAACAAGTCATCAATATGTGGTAGAGAATACATGTTATTAATATCAATCTTATTTAGTTCTTGATAATGATTTAAAATAAACATAGAACCATATTTATTCATAGAAGAAATAATATGTGGACTGTAAGGTGATTCACTAGGGATATGAATCTCATTCAGACTTATATTAGAGTACGTTATTTAATTTCTACAACTAAATTGGATCCACTATATATGGATTCTTTGGAATGGGTGTAGCAGGAAGTATGAGTTCTATTGAAAATTAAATATCATGACTCATGGTAAGATTAGAAAACCCTTTAAGAAATGATTCATAATATTCCAAAACAATAGGTATATATTCAATGATGAGTTTCTACATAACCATTTTTTATATATTCCCCTCATTAAAATAAATGAAGACCCGTATAATAAAAGTAATTTTCATTGTAATTTCATGTTCAAATACACATTGATAGATAATCATATGTTGATTCAGAATACCAAATGGGATTTCACTTCCACTATAATTTATAAAGGATTTAAATAAATAGATCCAATACACACCCATAATCACAAAAAATTAAACTATACATTGAATAAATGGATTCTCATGTATCACATTTCCATGGACATCTATTGGGGATGAGCTATAGAATTGGGTTTCTATCCTTGAACCATTAAGAGTTTTCATTAATATTTCAATATCTAAATTTTATGGTGGTTACATGATATTATTTGAAAGTTCATCCGATATAAATGAGTTATTAGAACCTAAATATATTAATAAATTTATAGTTTTAGAGTGAATGATTAATGTACTTTTAAAAAATTCATTCACTTGACGATTTTCAATATATTTGAGTGCATAAAAATTACCTTTCCCTTAGCATAAAGAATTTGTTAATGTCTATTATCATCATTAACCATTGGTTTAGTGTATTTTTTTGGAATAATTATCATACTTATTATAGTTATAGTGTTGAAGTGTGGCTGTACCATTTGGCCAATCTTACTTTTAACCCATATCTCCTCAGAATTCATGCACTTGATGAAATTCTATATCATTTTAAATTATTGCAAAAAATTTAGAGATAATTTCATCCTTGATTCCATTAAAATTTTTGGCATTAAGGTAGATTAATTCTCATTCATATCTGAATTTTATTCTTTTAATTTCCATGAAAATATATATCTCTTTACTTACCCCCAAAACCAGGAGAATGTTGGGAGTCTTGTATCTCGATTTCCACCATTAAAGCACATCTACTGATTTATTCAAAACTATAGAAGTTTCTTATTGATAATTCCTTTTAGAGTCTTGGTTTTAAGCCACTAAAGTATTCATTTATTCTTTATATTATGGTTATTGACATAACCATAAGAATATCATAAAAGTCTTTTAAAATTTAACTTATTGGTACCATTGGATTCATAATTTTTATTCTTCGTGTCTAGAAATTTCCTATCCATATAAGTGATTAGAGTTTATGGAAATTTATTATTTAAAATATAATTTAAAACTATTCTCACTTCATGGAGTAAATATCATATACTTAGCTTGTATTCATTGTAAAATTCCACCATTGAAAATCTTTACCTTCCAAATAATACATGACTAATATCACTTTCTCATGATCTGATCACAGAAAAAATAGAAAATATATATTCATCATATTGATCCACTAATTATATTTTATTTGTTTAAAAGAGCCACTAATGGATGGTGGATATTTATACATGAAGCACTAAATGATTTTTTGTTCTTTACTTTGGTTGTTTTGGATTTCAATATGGCTCACATTATTTTTCCTAACTTGAGAGTGTTGTGTTAGTATATCTGTAGTATTTCATATTTTGGATCCAATTTCATTTGGTTACTCGTGAGGATAGTCATTACTTTCCCATCACATTTCATGTTAACATGATCCTTGTTCTAGTCTTAAAATAATATCAAATAGGTCAATGTGATAAATAATAACTGAATAATGTAAATAATATTATCATAAGAAACATTAATCCCACGATGTCAAAAATTGTGACACATTCTTATCAACCAATGACACATTTGGTTTTTTCTATATCACCTTGGTTTATGATGGGTTTTTATAGGTTTTATCCTCTCATTCGAAATAATGGTTCATAAATGTTATTTAAATTAACAAAATCTTATCCCTATAGAGTTTCAAACGTAGTGTGAGGTTGGGCCTCCATACCATTCACTGAGTGAAGATCATGATAATACCCAACCAGCTTTTTCAAGGTTATTACCCCTAGGTTTATCTATACAAATGCATGCATCCACTTTTTTTGTATCCGTATAGTGATTCCATTGTTAATAAAACACACACTCTATATAATTACGTTGTTTTTGAATATTTATTATACATATACATATCCTTAGGGTATTGATTAAAGGTTTCAAATCCTAATCCCACAAAATAACTTAACCCTCCTGTGATAGAAACTGTGTATACCCAAGAATACCGTACATAAATATTACCTAATTTTAGAAAAATATATAATACATCTTACAATAATATAGAAGATATAAAATAATATATAAATATTACATTCATTTGATTAATTATTTTCATTGAGTTATTAGGTAATGAACATGGATTGTGTTGTTTATTACATGAATTAGGCTTCCAAAGATTCAAATGATAAAATGTAGAAAATGAGACATTTTCCTATTACACACCGTGAAACCTATTTATATGATTTGTAGTTATATTTCACATAATAGTGCATGTCATTAAGTAAGTTGTGATAAACGTCATGGAAAACTTCATGTGGAGAATCCACTAAACATTGAGAGTTTCTGATTCACGTTTTGAAACAATGAAAACATATGTCCCTCAAGACATAGGAAGATACACATCAAGAATCCAAGTTACTTCTCATGATTTGAGTAAAAGATTCAAATCTCCAACAAAATATGTGAGAGATACATGCAGATTCAAAATCCATACAGAAAATCATGGATCGACGTTACACGAAGTGACTTACTTTTACACATTGTGTAATTTTTATCTTGTAAATATTACAACTAGGCCACTGGATTGAAGGGAGGTCCATAGTAGATTGTTTTCATTATTTTCATTCATCTCTAATTCTCTACTACTCCCTCTACCACAAACTCCAAATTTCATATTTCATTTTTTACATTCTTTACATTAATACAAGCATCGTGAGTTGTTTTTTAAGTCATTTTTCATTCTTCCATACACCATAGACTTCATTTATTGTTATTACATGCACTGGTCATCAATGACAATTTGTGGCACTCATTACCATTCATATTTCATATAAGTAGTTAATTGAATTGTGTTTGATTATATATCTATATTTATTGTTCCAGGTCACATGTTCATCAAATTTTGTTAGCTTGAATCATTTCTTGTTTTTAAATCATTTAATCTCAATTTTTCTGTCATGTTATGCATGATTTCAATTCCTCATTTATATTTATTCAATTATACCATGAGTTTCTAAACCACCTATCATAGGGATAAAAAGTAAAGGTATTCAAATTCAATAAAAAATTAATTATCAAACTTGATAACCTTGTGGATTTGTAATCAAGATAATAACAATTTTTTATCCAATTCATTTGAACATCCCCCACCATGATACATTTGAATGAAGGACCCTATTCTAGTTGAGATTGTTTAGGCTATTAGAAATATCCATAGACACTTTTTTCCTTTGAAGATAAGTTCAATACATCTATGTTGTTACTATATCTAGACCAAATAATAGTTAACTCTTAGGTAGAACAAGTAGATTTGACCATAGTCAACTAGTAACCTCCACATTATTTTAATCCAAAACCTAAGGATCCCTCCAATTTAGAAGTATGATCATCTTTTCTACAGAAGTTCTATGTTGATCATGATCCCCTCCCGATTCCTGAATTCAAACCTCAATCACTCTAGAAATATTTCTTCCAAACTGAACCTAATTCATGAGGACTTCTACGCAAAAATATTCCATGAAAAGGATTCCATTTCCATCATAATTATCCATGGGATCAACCCTGTACTATCATGATACTACGTCTTTGTAGAAAGTCATGTTTAGGAAACAATCAAATCTAATCTTATTGGATCCCACATGAATTAAATGGTACATGAGGGCGCATAAATTTTTTTCTCACATCCAAGGAGTTAAGTTTGTTCTTTACACATGAACCCTTTTTTCAAATTCATGATATTACCTCTCCCTTTCCCCCTTTCTCTATTCTTTTCTATCGAAAACCATTGCATCCATGATTATTAGGGAATAATGCATGAATTAGGGCCCTTATACTCGTTCAAGGAGACTTGAAGAATAAGAAAAGTTAGTCTTGGATCCTAAAATAGAATGGTATGTCAATGTATGACACTGTTCAAACATGGTTGACCAAAACAATCCAACAGGACCCAAACCACTTAACCCTCCAAACATACAATAGTTTGTTCTTGGACATCATCTAGTGCAACATGAGTGAACCATCATAAACTATGGATTTCTATTAACCCATGGTGTTACACCAAGAAACATGCATCCACATATTAAATAACACACTTTAAAATAAAATCTATAGTCATTCACATAATCTAGAACATGGGCCACTTCAGTGGGCTTCAAATTGAAGAACCCCATGAACACATCTCAAACTTCTTGGAAGAATGTGATTCCGTTCGCAATAATGGAGTATCATCTAATGCTATTATACTTCCCGTATTTAATTTATCCCAATGGGACAGAGCCAAGGATTGCCTCAATAGTCAAGATCTTGAGTTAATCGCGACTTGGGAAGATCTAGCCAAATAATTCCTAGAAAAAAACATCCAACCAATATAGATATCAAAGCTAGGGAATGAAATTCAAAACATCTCTCAGATTAATGGAGAGTCTTAATGGGAATCTTGGGATAGATTTAAGGAGCTGATGAGAAAGTGCATGCACTATGAACTATACATGTGGATCCATCTCCAGACATTTTACCAAGGCCTTCATCCAGCCGCACAGATTGTTGTCAATGATGATGCCATTGGAGGAATTATGCTCAAGAAACCTGAAGCCAGAAGATCCATTTTGGATGAATTAGGTTACAATTAAAGCCTTTGGAAGAGTGATCCTAGACCATAATAGCATGGTATCCACCAAGTAGAAGAGAATAATCAACTATCTCGGCATGTCAAAGCACTCACAGAGAAGCTAGAGTTATTCCAACTACCAGCTACACCACCTCCTCTAGCCCCTATAATGGATATGTAGTTGTGCTTAATGTGCGGTGGCCCACACATATACCAATAATTAAGGGCATGAGTTCATTAAAATCAAACTCACGATTTTAATTACATCAACTCCAATCAAAAAAATCTAACAATCTAAGCTAGAATAAATTCTATTAATAGTGGTCGGCTCATAATCCACCTGAAAACAATTATGTCTATTTTCAATAGAGAAGTGGTCAGGCACCATTTCATTCCCATAGACCTCTAGGGTACCCATGTATGAACCCTAATCTAAGGCCACAACAACAAGAACAACAATAGACATTCCCTTAGAGAGAACAACATCAGTTTCCACCAACTCAACCCAAACATCTATTGCAATCTGATCCTCTCTAGAATAACATGGAGAACCTATTATAGAATTTTATTAAAAAATAAGACCAATGAATGACAACCCGAGATATGAAGATTGATAACCAATTATATTCCCTACATAATCTCTATGTTCATATGGGTATGATGTCAGAGACTCTGTCAGACAGATTACCATGTAATCTACCTTGTAATATAGAGACATACTCAAGGGAATAATCTATGGTATTGGTGCTAGAAAGTGCAATTTTGTTTGGGATTTCTCAGAAATCATGAAAAATAGTGGAAATAAAACCTAAGGAACCTATGAATCATTCATCATTATAAGAATAAAATGTTAATGAGACCTCTCTAGTAATACCCCAAGAGGTATCACCATCCATAAACCCCCAAACTCTTGAACAACCAAAAAAGACATTCAATATTACCCCACCACCATACAAGACACCTATTTATTTTCTTGAAAGAGTTACAAAAGGCACAAAAAAGGCCCAATATAAGATGTTTTTTTGAAAATGTTCAAGTAATATCATATCCACATACCCTTTATTGATGTTAATACACAAATTCTAGTTTATGGCATATTCCTAAAAGATATTCATTAAAATAAATGAAAAATTGAAGATCTAGGTGTCATCTAACTAAATAAAGAGTTCTCTAATATTTTTCAAAAGAAATGTAAACCAAAGTGGAGCTACCTCGGATGATTTTCAATTCCATGTATTATTGGAGAGTTTAAATTTAGAAGATATCCATGCGATCTCAGAGAATGTATTAAACTCATGTTGATAAATGTATTTTTGAAGTTGGGACTTCAAGAGATCAGTCCATCTTGAGTAGCATTGCAACATGATTACTGATCAATAAAGTACCCTTGAGTAATTCTCTATGACATGTTAGTAAAATTTGGAATGCTCATCATTCCAACAGACTACCTGGTTTTAGACATGGAAGAAGATGGTGATGTCCCCGTTATTCATGGAAGACCATTCCTACCAATAAGAAAGTATCTGATAAACATCAATCAAGGGAGATAAATATTTCAATATGAAGAAGAACATGATGTATTCAACCTCACCAAGGATACTAAACAATCATATGATACCTTTGATTACAACGCAATCTCTCTTACCCACGATAGAAATGAATATATATCCAAAGAAGAATACAATGATGATTCATTCCCTTACATATAAGAAGAATATGATGTTGAAGACGTTTCCTTCAATAAACCTCTCATAATGGATATCTTCCCACCTTTCACACCCTCAATCATTCAACAATCGTCATTGGAATTAATGAATCTATATAATACTCTTCAGTATTCATACATAGGAGATTAAAAATCTCAACTACTAATCATTAACTCTAAAATATATCATTAGTAAGAGGAAAATTTTGTTAATGTCTTGAAAATACAGAACTAGTCAATTTCCAAGAATGTGGCTGACATCAAAGGAATCAGTTCTACTAAATGAACCCATAAAATTCTATTGGAGGGAGAAACAAAATCCAAAATCCAACCTCAAAGAAGACTCACACCACCAATGAATAAAGTTATTAAAATGGAAGTACTAATACATCTATATACTGGAAAAATATTTTCAATCACTGATAGTGTGTGGCTTAGCCCACTATATGTATTCCCCAAGAAGTGTGGGCTCATAATGAAAAACAAAAACAGCTAAAAATGAATTTATCTCAACACGCACCATCGCTGGATGCAGAGTTTGCATGGATAACAAATATTTAAATCCAATTACATCGAAATATCATTTTATATTTACCTTTATAGATAAAATTTTGGAAATACTAGAAAAACATGTGTTTTATTGTTCCCTAAATGAATATTCATGATACAATCATATTACTGTTGACCTAACTAATTACATCAAAACAACATTCACAACTCTATCTAGAACTTTATCCAAAAGGCTCGTGTCACTTGATATGTGTAATGTACCATCAAAATTTCAAATATTAATGACACATATATTCCATGACCTGGTGGTGGAATTGTTAGAAATATTCATGGGTGACTTTTGATTTTATGGAAGTTCTTTCAATGTCTGCCTTACAAATTTTGAGATCATCCTACGATGTTGTGAAGATAAATGTCTACTGTTAAACAGGGAAAAATTTCACTTTATGGTCCATGAAGTCATAGTCATTGGATATACAATTTCTAAAGAGGGTATGGAAGATGATCCTACTATGAAAAATATCATCAAAGATTTACCTGAAACATCAATAGTTAAGAGTATAATGGGATTTCTAGGCCACAGGGAATTCTACAGGTGATTAGTAAAATAATGTTTCAATGTTTTCCACCCACTAAGATGCTAGTTTTTAAATGAATTATTATTTTAATTCATTGAAAAATGTTGTGATACATTCAAATCTTTAATAAAAATATCACCTGCATCCCCTATAATCATTCCACCAGACATGGATAACTGATTTTAATTAATGTGTGATGCCAGCGACTTTGTTGTTGGCATTGTTTTAAAAAAATGATTTTTCCACATTTTCTGTCATATCTACAATTCCATCCACACACTAAATTAATCTGAAGTCAAATATTAACTATATATTAATAACTCTTAGCATGTTTTTTATCTTTCGAAAAAAATTCATTCTTATTTGGTCCTGTCCAGTGTGATTGTGCACACCGATCATGCTTCCCTCGGGTATCTAATGAAAAAAATGATATCAAGACAAGGTTGATAAGGTAGATCCTCCTACTCCATTAATTTTACATTTTCATCAAGGATACTAAAAGAATGGAAAATTTTATCATTTATCATCTATCCTGCTTTCCTCTCCCACACATCAAGAACATCAATGATATTGACATTGAATTAAAATTCTTGGATAAAACCATTTTTAGTATGAAGATACAACCACATATTTAATATATTTCCAATTATCTTTAGATAAGATATTTTGACCAAGACCTATTCTACCAACAAAGATGAAGATTTTTTTCTAAATAACATTTCTAATTGAATGAACCACTCTGGTTAAAGAACTATGTTGATGTCTTGTTGAGACGTTTAATTTCGGAAGATGAAATCGCAAATGTGATAGACATGTGTCATAGATCACCTACTAGAGGGCATCATGGACCCAGGAAAACCATATAAAAGATCCTACAATGTGGAATTTTCTATCCCACTCTACACCAAGATTCCAGGTAATTTTAAAAAAGATGTGATAACTTCCAGGGAACATGGAAAATTGGGAAAAGAATTGAAATTCATAAAAACCCAATCAAGGAAGTTGAAATTTTAGACATATGGGAAATATATTTCAGGGGATTATTTCTCAATTCACATGGAATGTCCTATATTATAGTTGACGTTGACTACAAATCAAAATGGGTAAAAGAAAAATCCACACCACATGAAATAGAAAAATGGGTTATTAATTTTCTAAAAATGAATGTTATATCTAGATTTATATTTCATAGGTTACTCATTATTAATCGAGGAACACATTTTACCCATAAAACTATTAAAGGATTGTTGTAAAAATACAAAATCAGTTATAATGCAGGAACTCCCAATCAACTACAGACAAGTGAGTGAGTTGAATTGTTGAATTGTGAAATCATGTAAATCATGGAGAATACCATGTACAAATGTCGAATTGATTGGAGCACAAAATTGGATGATGCATTGGGGGTGTACTGCACTACATACAAAAAACTCATTGGTACCAACCCATTCAGATTATTTTATGGAAAATTATTTCATCTTCTAGTTGAACTAGATCATTTGTCATACTGGTCAATTAAAAAGCTAAATTTGGAATCTCTTAAAGATGGTGAAGCATGTAAGCTGTAACTGGATGAATTAGATGAAATCAGAAAATATTCTCATCAGAATGCGAAGATCTATTATGAAAAAACTAGTAAAAGTCATGATCAATATATTTCAGGAAACATTTTTTCCTTATAAAATACTGGTATTTTATTCAACTCCAAATTATAATTCTTCACTACTAATGTGAAATCTTGATGGTCTGGCCCTTTTGAATTCATTAAAGTATTAACGTATGGGAAAATTGAAATTCAGAAAGTAGGGGGACCACCTTTCAAAGTTAATTGTTAATGGATAAAAATATACCAAGAACCCTTCGGCAAAGGTTGTTTCATCAGCCTAAAGTTTATCTTATCCTCAAAGAATTAATATTTCAACGTTAAAAGAAGAACTGACTGTGTGGAAACCAATAGTAGGTCATCTTAGACTAGATTTTGTTAAAACAATCATTAGGAAATCCTAGGACATTCCCGGAGAAAAGGGAAGGGTTTGAACCAAAACTATGAAAAATGTAAATTACACGTCATGTAACACTATTACACGATGTGTACCTTTTCTACCCAAATATCATAAAATAAATAATTACACGATGTGAAATTCCCTTACATGATGTGAAATTCCATTATAGATCATGTAATTACTTAGACTTGTTTTTAAAAAACTGTGTTTTGAACCTTGGATTCACATCATAAAGCCCCATCTCCGTCATGTCATCCCCATCCCTCCCCTTCCCTCCCTCTCAGCCACAAACCCCCCACTCCCCTTACCTACCTATAAACCTAGAACAAAACCCCTTCACAACCCACTTCTCCCACACACTCTCATCCACCACCATCACCTACTGGTCCATCTGCTTCTCCTACTCCCGCACCACCCATAGCCCACCCCAACCTACCCTCAATGCTCTCTAACCCTACTTCCTAGTAAAAGTACCTCTCTTGGAAGGCTTAGAGGGAAAATGGTATGGCCACTACAATGATGTCTCGAACCTAGATTCCACTTAATGGGTGCCCCATGCCTAGTGGACCACGTGGCCCCAAGTGCGTCTCCCCGAACATTATGGGTTACCGACTAGTATCCATGGTCTAGGGTGTGTTATTGGAGACACTACCCTCTTATTTCCAATGTGCAGTATTACAGAGGAGTATAAATAGATATAAATAGCTGCATAAATATATGTAAAGAAAAGGAACAATAAAAAATATATACAACAATAACCAAAACTGAAATTCCTAAAATATAACAAAACAACCAATGAATTTCCATGTCACTAGAAAACTAGAAAACATGGATACAAGATAGAAGAAATGACACATTCCCCAACATTATAAATAAAATAAAATAATATCCCAAGAATCTCGTGCTCCTGCTCGGTCATATGCTATCAGGTTCAATCCTAAACACTAAAAAATCAAGTGTTTGTAGTTTTATGCTTCCCTTTGTCACCACCTGTAACCATGTAATCTACTTTGGGTACCAAAAATCTCACGGAGAGTGTGTGGGAAAAATATCAGTGGGCCACAACCTATATCTTCTGTAACATCCGGCCAGTGTAATAGAAATGTTATGGTGTGCAAGCACGCATATATACAGTAAAACAATTCAATGTAACTAAATATCCAAGTACCTGCTTCATCCCTCAGATAGCGTTCGAACATGTCAAAAATTTATTATCTGATTATAACCTTTTTATAAATAAGTCACATGTCAACAATTACATATGTTCCAAGTTATAAAAGTTAACCTATAATGATATTTCACAGTGAAGCCCCAAGGTAATAACCAAGGTGACGTAGACCTCACGGGTTACCAAATCATCAATAATTGTAGCCTATCATTGGCTATAACCATGGAACCAACTTGTAAATGTTGGATCCAAAGAATCCTTTTTTAATATGAAGTGATAATATAGTATCATACTACGAATCCAAAAATATATAAGTATCGGGATTTTTGTGGGTCTAAACCTAATAAAATTGTGTCTTTGAATTAGAATGGGGATCCCAAGTTCTCATGGAATTCCTCGATTGAAATCAATGGCATGATCGAGTCCGGCCAATCCTATTTGATTATGAAGTCATGTAATATTTCATTTGTTTCAATCTTTTCATTTCATTAGAGTTATAATGTCATGTAACATGCATCCATTGGTTCAATATTTTCCATTCATTAGTATGATAAGGTCAAGTAGCATGCGACCTTTTAATCAAGTCATAATTAATCAATAAGTCCAATTCAATCAAGCCTTTACATTCATTAGTGTGATAAGTCCAAGTAGCATGATACCATTAATTTAATCCATTTAAATAATATTCCATATTCAATGTTCATTTTTAAACAATCCATTAAGATGGTAATGAGTTCAATAGATTTGAAACCTACAATTCAATTACATTTAAAGCCAGGTCATTTTCATAGTATTCTTGTCAATTTCCATTTCACATTTAATTACAAATTGAAGCACTTATCTTAGGAGGGTACCATTATGAGCTTACATGGTACTTTTCATTATAAAATTCTCATTATAAACGAGCCATTTAATATATAAATACTTATCCTTAGGGAGTTCACGCTATGGCGCACCCAAATGGTGGCTCAAACTTGTCAAAAGAACTATATGATAATTATGTAAGAACATATTTGTTTGGACTAGTTTGTGTATGAAGATTGTATTTATTGTCAACAGTTGTCAAATCTAGTCAATATAAAGAAGGATATGAAGACTTAATCCAATGTTAAGGGATATTGGATGAAATGAGGATGCTTATAGAATTGTTATTCAATCAAAGCATTAAATTTCATTCATGGGAAATTCTCTTTAAAGCCAGTTCAGACGATTGTGGCACTGATCTCTAAGTTCAAAGATCTTGTGTCAATGGTGACCCATTGTTTAAAACTGTAAATAATTGAAATGTATCATTCATCTGAGGATGATTGTAGATGAATGGTGAACTACAATCCATTTTAGGATTACTAGAGTAGTTAGTTGGAATTCACGTTCCAGAAGGAAATGTATAATGAGAATTTCAATAAGGTCATGCAATGCTTTATGATTGCATGAGAACCATGCAAGAGTATACTAAAAGAAAAGAATCACATAATTTTCATGTAGAAGGAAATGATGGTTTAATTAAAAAATTTAAAGGGGGAATGCAAATACTTGACATTCTATGTTTCCATTCATGATATTAGAGTGAAGGTTATGCCAATCACATTCGTTTGAGATTCGATTGAATGATGCTGCTGGAAGATAGGAAGTTATAATAAATTCCTTAGTAAATTTGAAAATTCTTTGTGGGTCTGTATATCAAAAAGTTCATAAGATATTTAGAGAACATATGATGAAATAATTATGAAGGAAAGGTGGAGAAATGATTCATCCAATCGGCATGGTTGGTCTTGCATAAGTAGGTGACTAAGGTGGATTAGTTTTCTAGTGTTTTCCAAATTTTTGGGGTCCAAATTTGGAGTTGTGCTAGCATATCAAAAAGGGGATTTTCGTGAAGAGAATATAAAAATATGGAAAAGGTATGAATTTATAAAATATTGTCTTCATGAATTGTATTTCCTGAAGACTTGGAGAAATTTTATGTTGTTCATCATGATTACAACATGCTTCGTTGATGGAAGAGAGGAAGAGCTTCGCAAAAAAGCATTTTGGTGCAAAGGAATAAGGATTATCACAGTGCAGAGAAAGAATAAATAGAATCTCTGTGGCATAAAAAATTAAATATCATCATATAGGCATAAGTTATTTGAGGGAATTCTTTGCGATTACAACGACATTCACAAATCAAGAAAATAGTAAATGTGTTTTGGCAAACAGAGTGAATTCCGGTGGAGAATTTAGAGCTTCGTAGTTTGAAGATGACATGGAACTGAGGTGGATGGAAGGTTCTAGAGGCAGTGGAAAAAGCCTATAAATAGGACACTACCCACTAATGAGATGTATAGATACTTCAAAATAATTTTAGTGCTCTTGAATTGCGAAAAAACATCATGAAGAAAGTTGTTCCATGAAGGAAACATGCTTCATGAGGATAGGTTGTTCCGTAAGGGTTCAGTGAGATTTGGGATGTTGTGAGATATGCAATGGCAGTTTTATTTGTGGTGACTGAGGGTTTTACAAAGGCTATAAGATCTGTGAAGGAGGAAAGCTCTATAAAGGTGTGTACTGTACGAAGGCCAAAGCTTTGTGAAGTAGTGTGCCTTATGAAGCACTGGGCTCTGAGAATTAGTGAGCACTGTGAAGAAGTGTGCTCTATGAAGGAGCTTTGCAAAGGATCATTGGGAATGAGATTCAAGAAGGTTATTTTCTAGAAGAATTTTTGAATACTTGGTTTAGGTTAACATGTTCTTGGATAGACACCACTACACTATTCCATATCACTGTGTGTCCAAGAAGAATCAAGAGTGCCCACTTTGAGGTTTGTTATTACATAGGGAAGAATAACTATGATGATGATAATATTAGATGTTTCTCAATGTTTTTATAACTTAAAAATGAGTTTTTTTATTCTAGCATGAAGAAAAATGAGTTCAGTGTAGTTGGTTTTTCTCTAAAGAAGTTTGAAAATAAGATTGTGCAGCTTTCAGGTTTGCTATTCGGAATGAAAAAGAGGGTTACTTGCATGATGCTAAGAAAGTAACAAGTGATGAGTATAATATAAATTAGCAGTGTTACATCCAACAGGTCTTAGTAAGTGGAAGACTATATTGGTGTTGCAAACCCTATTCAATAGGGAGAAGACAGTCTTGGGAGGTAGTATAAAGAACCTGCAAGGAGCTACAAGATGGACTTGGTTGTCCCCAATTGCGAGAAGAGGATTTTTTTCCCTCCCAAATCCAACATGTAGGGATCGACACTGACTAGAATATTGTTTTCCTAGTCAACCACTATAATTTCATATCACATTATAGTGGATAATCCATGCCCCAGTCATTCCCATGCATGGCAAGGATGTATCTTCTCTTATTGAGTGGTGAACCTTGTAAAAATATCTTGTGCGTATTTTTACTAATTTCTATCATTTAATGTGATAGATTAATGTGAAAAATATAATCATGGTCTTAACAGGTTAGTAGGTACAAGGATAAAAAGTTGGAATTGGTTTAAGAAGACCCCATCACTGATTCACCCCCTTTTAGTTTTAAGCATATCCCAAACTAGTTTTCTCAATATTACATGGGATGAATGGAGTAATGGACATAACCACTAACACCTATTCACATATTTAGAGAGATCCCAATCAAATGGTTCTAATTATTTTAATAATGACATCTAAATTTTATTAGCATCACCCGATGAAATTAGTGGGCCCCACACAACAATTCCAAAATCAATGAACATGGGGGATGAGTTATAGACCATCCACCTTAGGGTTGTACGAATATAATCATGAAGTATTATCCCTTGATTTTTATTGTATTTGAGTACATCAATGAAAAATATAAAAATGATTATACCCATATATCTAGGTCAAGATAAAGAGAGGAGAGTAAAGGCTTAAATGAACTCCAGTACTTACTATTGCACATCCAACATGATGAACGGAAGCTCAAACAGATCCTAGATGAAAGAGATCTCTTGATTCTTACATTAGGTCTTCAAAAATATCCAATATGAGGGTAAAAGGGGTTAACCCCACAAGTTCCTAGATTAGGGAAGAATAAGTGGCTTAATATATCATTAAGGAAAATTTAGACATTTTACCCATAAAAATGGCATGTGCACGGTTTGTCCACATATTTTCAAAAACCATGTAGAAACCATGAATCTATACCTGGTACGAAGGGGAAATTTTATAGTTAGGCACAGGGCCATGTACCAACCCTGACAGGTGGCTCTTTCCAAAAAAACACCATCTGCACAGTTAGACAAACTTTGTGCCAACAGTGCAACATGGATACTTTCCCCAAAAGGATGTTTTTTGGGGTACGGAAAAGACTTGGAAATACATGAGTCCTTTAATAACTAAACAGGAATCAATATAATGTCTAAAAAATATTAGACTAAAATTTAAAGAAATTATACAATAGTGAAAAAATGGGTTCTTACAATATCCCCCCTTAAAATAACTCATTCCCAAGTTCAACTTATATGGGCGGAGAAACATTGTCTGAGAAAAACATTGGTCATTGGGCATGTACATCAACTTACCTCTTCCAAGTCTCATCTTGTACCCATTTCTGTTGAAATAGCACCTGTAATATAGGGACATACTGGCCATCGAGAGCCTTTATGCTCCTGTTAACGATGTTAACTAGATACTCCTCAAATGTAGCATCGACATCTAACTCAAATCCATTAATATAATAGGTATGATATGTATTATCATGATAATAGTGAATTAGTGAGACATGGAAGAAATCGTGCATGGCATTGAACCTCTGAGGTAGTAGCAACAGATAGGCTATCGGCCTGACTATCTCAAAAATCTCATACGACCCTACATAATGATGAAATAAATGTCTCTATTTTCATAACTGTTTATTTCCTATCTTATGTGACACCCAATGAAAAACATGATACTCAACCTTGAACTCAAGATGTCATCAATGTTGATCAGCATAATATTTTTGTCTAATCTGAGCAGTAGTCACATGCTTCATAACACACGCCTATCGTAGGGCACAGAAAACCCATTTTTTATATTCCCTAGTGTAGTCTAGTGATTAACCCTAGGATGTCTCTCGAAGAGTAGTGCACAGAAAATAGTTTTTCACTTTGAAACGAGGGTAAAAATGTTGTACTTTTGAAATGAAATTTTAAATTCAAATGTTTGGAAAAATATATGATATTAAAAGGGTGATTAGGTTGGGGTAATTTTCCCAATTGTAATGCTATCCTTGTTCAATTAAATTCAAATCTCTTATTCTTAGTTGACTAAAGTGAGTTTCCACAATCATTTACTCTCACTTCCTTGGTGAAATTATGATTGGGAGAGAAAACCATTCCAAGATCTTGGTTTGGTCAACTCTCCTTCCATGTGCAAAACTACTGTATTGAATATCCTTAATTGACATGGACAATACCCGATCAGGTCTTGTTTATCCCAAACAATCAAGAACATTCACTACATCTTTTACACATACAATCAATCGTCGAGTAATTCACCATTAATCTTTGGTTTATTCCATCCTATATAAACTCGAAATTAGTGGAGGGAGATAATGATTATTTTACCAAGGCAATAATAAATAACAGAATTAAAATTCAAGAACAATCACACTTGATAATAATATCTTCTATATTTAATTGAAAACAACTTTGATGAAGAATGAAATTTTTTCAATTACATCCAATAACTCACGCATTACAAAATAGAAAACCATCCCTTCCCCAATCACTCCAAATGTTTACCCCACCGTGGTAAGGGAAATAGAGATGAATGGGGATGAAGAAGGGATTACAAAAATATGAAAAATAGAAAAAAAAAGATAAAGCTGAAAAGATCTCCTCCTTGTTGCCCTGTGAGGAATGAGATGGAATGAGAGATGCTTTGAGAGGGAGGAGCTCTCCTCCTTTTATTTCCATAATTTCTTTCATGAATGTTGATGCGTTTTATCCACAATAAATGACATCTTCACGCATTTCTCTCTTCTTGAATGTTGTTAAAAATTCTCTTGGACGCCCCCCTCAAAATTTCATCGGATTTGGACAGTATTCCGAGAGTTATGCTCATTTTACTCTGACCATTTATTCTATCTAGTCAGACTCTCCAAAACGCCAACCCCCAAATTAGGATGCATTAATGGCCCCTTAAATGGACAATTTACACAGCCTGGCCTTCATGAAATATATTCCCCAACTCCTTTCGCATCCCTCCAATGAATTCCACAACAATTGGGCCCACAAAGAATGATTTATGGAACCCAGACAAAAACATGGTATAACTGTAAAGAGTCTTCTTGAGAAAAATGGTGAACATCTTTTGAGCTTCCATATAGTCGATTCAGCTTTTGGTCCAAACTTATTAAATAAAAACCTATATGTATAGAATCTGGAATGACATAATTTTTTTATTTGGAGTAGTATAGAATATGTTATGTATAAACTACAAAAATAATTTAAAATAGTTAAAAATCCGAAATGGTCCATTTTTACTATTCAGCTTAAATTAACACCAATTGCATAAAAATGAATCAATTCATCTTATATTAACACATATTTAGGTTTAAAACTATAAAATTCAATGTAAATTTAATTGAAAATATTTGTTCTATCAATTCCCCCACACTTAGCACTTGGACACCTAGAAAAGTTAAAATAAAATCAAATAAAATCCAAAACACATACTAATGAGATCTATCAAATCCATAATAAGAAACAGAAAGACATCATGCCTCATCAAAATCAATTATTCCAAGTTCTCCATTTTACATTATTTAATATATTTCCACTTCATTTATTATTCCATGCACACAAAACACCTACCTCACAAGAATTTTCTCTAATATCACAAATGTAAATGATCAACAAGGCTATTCTCATCCAAACTCCCACAAGAGTCACCATAGGCTTGATAAATTCATACTTCTCCACATGATTTGAGTCAATGACATGTGTTTCTCAGGATGACTTTTCAAGGTTGTTCTGTGGCTTCTGGTTGGTAAGATTTAGATGTTAAAAATTCTAAGGCAAAAAAATGAGTGCTTGACACTTTTTGAAGCAAATTTGAAAGTATCTAATTTTCACTCAAATATGGTCTCCTTATCTTCCACTTTGTAGAAAATAGGCTCCTTCATCATTCAATCATCTCAGGATTTCAGCAGCAAAAATTTCAATCTTTTCAAACATGATTTTTTTTTTCTTGAATGCTCCAGATAGGCACAACTTTCTTTTTACATTGGAATCTCCAGAAAGGTACAACTTCTCTTATCATGAAAGCTCCAGAAAAGGAACCTATTTTAACAAAATGAAATATTCAGTAGAAACATAAACTCTTAAAAATTTTATATTCCACCAAAACTATCACCAAATGAGGTAGTACACCACAATAAATCTTCACCCACACATAAGTTAAACTAGATCAAGAAATTTAACGTCAAGAGAATGTTGGATAGGGAAAATTGGATTTTAATGTGGCTAACCTAAGAGGATATTCATGGATACTAGGGGATAAAATTATTAATGTATATGGTAGGCCATAATGAAAAGGATTATTTGGAAAAGGTTGATTAAACCAAATAAATTCTTGAATCATTTAAAACACAAGTACCTCAAACCCTCAAGTTTTGATAGGAATAAATCAAATTCTAGTTAAAGCATGCATGGTCTGGTTCTCTCAAGAAATGATGTGAATGAAAACAATATGACAATAATGGTTCAGAAGCCTCACACGAAATTGATTTCAAAGATATAGACAGTGAAATATGGAATTAGTTTAAAAAATCAGTGTACATTTCATGAAAGTTCAAAATATTTGAACTCAAAACAAAGTCATTTTAGCATTAATTTAATCATAGTTTCATGAAATATATTTGACACTCATTAACAAGGGTATTGAAAATGGTAATGATAATCATTTTAGCTCAAATGTTTCAAAAAAACATACCAAAAATGGAAAAATAAACACTCACAAATTTGAAAACATGGATTTTTTTAAAAAAATACACAACAAATGAAAATCCTTAACTACAAAGGTTCCCTCCCACAGACATAAAATGATGTAGTGTCCTCAATGAATTCAAGTTGATTTAACATGTAAGAATATTTTTTATTGATTCACAACAAAAAATTATGTATAAAGGATATTTACAACCTAACTTATTCGCAGTGCAACATTGAGTTAAGATCCAAACTGTTTCTCTTTGAAAAACTAAAAAAGGTGAAAATAAAACATTAAAATTTTATTAAAAGAAATGAAAATAGAATATGAATGAGAAAATATGGATAAATCATGGTTTAATACCCCAAGTGGTCCCTGGGTTTTGACTGCTTCTAGATGGGATTTTCTAATCAATTATCACCAATCTGATGGTGGGTGTGGTTTATTTGTGACGAACCACCACATGTGAATTTTCCAGATTTCCATGAGTAAACACTTAAAGTAGAGAACCCCAAATGAGATAAGAAAAATCCCAACCCCCTAGAAAGAAGAAAGATAAAATTTGAGTTCAACAATGAGAGGGACTAGAATATAGGGGTGCTCCTTGTTGACTTTAATAGTGTCCTCCTCTATATGGTTTGTAAATTGTTGTTGAGGAGGTAGTTACACCACCACATGATTATCCAACTCTTCTTCTTTAATCTCCACCACATGGGTAATTTCTTCTTTATCATATAATGTCTCTTACATTTGTGTTGTATCGTAAATTTTTTAGAATGAAAAATTAGAAAACAATTAAAATTTAATAAGATTAAAACATGAAGAATTAATACATAAATATTCCCTTTCATGTAAATTATCTTGGTAATTTATCTCTTCAAGGAAATCCACCTTGATCTCCTTTTGATATCCCTCTAATTAATGATCCACATGTTTGGGGAGATCTAGATATTCCTATTTAGGTTTATCTTTTTTTTCATAATCATCCTCCAAAGAAAAATATAAGTTATCTGAATTTGAAAATAGAAAACAAGGGATGGTAATACTCAATTCATTTTCAACAAAATCAAAAGATAATGTGTTAATGAAAATATTATCTCCATGGGTTTGTTCATATTCAATATCTTCTTCACTGGAAAGCATCTCTTGGAATTGATTATTATAAGATAATGGCCTTGAGTCACTAACCACCATTTCATTGATCTACATAGAAAAATTGTGGATAACTAAGGGGGGTCTTCTTGAAACATGGAATCTTTATAAAATTCTGGAATGTAATGAGAGTTCTCTATTAGATTTCGGGACATATCTTCAAAAACTTCTTTGTTCATGTCCTCCCTTAGTCCATATATGAATTATTTTAATGTTTTCTCATCAAAATTTGTCTTCCAAAATAACCTCACCTTTCTAACAATAGATAAAACAACATCCTCTGCTAAAAATGTTGAGTCTATAGTTGGTTCATTTATCGGTGGTTAATTATTCCATGAATTAAAGAAATATTAATTCAAAAACAACATGGCATGTGTTTTTTTAATTTGAAAGGAGTCAAACAATTATAATTAGTTTGTGGAACTACCTCCCAAGAAATAGAGCCATGTTTTGACACATTCCTGCCGTAGCGCATGGAAAAACAATTTTTTTTATATTTCCACGTGTAGTCTAGTGATTAACCCTAGAATGTCGCTTGAAAAAGAGTGCACAAAAAATAGTTTTTTACTTTGAAATGAGGGTGAAAATGCCGTTCTTTTGAATGATAATTTTAAATTCAAATGATTGAAAATTTATGATATTAAAATGGTGATTATGTTGGGGTCAATATCCCATTTGTAATGTTATGCTTGTTCAATTTAATTCAAAACCCTTATTCTTATTTGATTAAGGTGACTTTCCATAATCGTTTCTTTTCACTTCCATGGTTAAATTATGATGGTGAGGGACAACCTTAACAAGATCTTAGTTTGGTAAACTCTCATTCCTTTTGCAAAATAGTAATATTGAATATCCTTAATTGACATGGGAAATACCCGACTAGGACCGATTTATCCCAAAAAATCAAGAACATTCACTACACCATTTACACGTACTGATGATCGTCAAGTACTTCACCACTAATCCTTGGTTTATTCCATCATATAGAAACCAGAAATTAGTGGAGGGAGATACTGATTATTTTACCAAGGAAAAAATCAATAACGGAATTAAAATTCAAGAAAGATCGCACTTTATAATAAAATCCTCTATATTAAATTGAAACCATCTTTGATGAAAAAAAAATTCATTCAATTATGTCCAAGAACTCAAGCATTATAAAATAGAAAACCAAACCTTCTCCAATCACTCCAAATATTTATCCCACTATGGTATGGGTATTCGAGATGAATGGGGATGAAGAAGGCATTAAAAAACTATGAAAAAGAATCAAAATAAAAGATAAAGCCCAAAAGTTATCCTCCTGGGTGTCCAAGAGGGAACAGGATGGAATGAGAGATGCTTTGAGAGGGAAGAGAACTCCTCCTTTTATGGCTATAATATTTCTCCCGAATGTTGATGCGGTGTATCCCCATTAAATGACATCTTCACGCATTTCTTCCTTCTTTAATGTTGTTCAGAATCCTCTTGGGCGTTTCCCTACAAAGTATCAAAGGATTTGGAAAAGTATTCCGAGTGTTATTCTCATTTTAATCTGACCATTTATTCTACCCAGTCAGACTCTCCAAAACGCCAACCCTCAGATTAATAATCACTAATGGCCCCTTAAAGGTCTAATTAATCAGGCCTTGCCTTCATGAAAGATATTCCCGAACTACTTGTGTGTCCATCCACTGAATTCCACAACAATTGGGCCCACCATGAATGATATATAGACCCCACACAAAAAATGGATGAACTATAAACAGTTTTCTTGAGACAACGTGTGAGATTCTTTTGAGCATCCATATGTTGGATTCAGTTTTTGGTCCAAAAAGATTAAATTAATCCCTGGATGTGTAGAATCTGGAAAATAAATAATTTTTTCAATTTGTATTAGTGTAGAATATGTTATGGCCAAACTACAGAAATAATTTAAACTAATTAAAAATCTGAAATGGGCCATTTTTACTATTCAGCTCAAAATAACACCAATATCATAATAATTAAGGAATTAATCTTAGAGTAACACATATTTGTGTTTATAAAAATTAAATTAAATTTAAATTCAATTGAAATTTTGTGTTCTATCACTTCATGATTAGTTGAGCATGCTCTAAAGTCTCTTAAATTAGATGAGGACCTAGTAGGGCTGCCTCACCTTCCATTTGCTAGCACATGGGTGAATGGAGAAGCCTACCATATAAGGCCTCAAAATGATCCATCTAAATTGTCACATGGAAGATATAATTATAATACTACTCAACAAGAGGGATATGCTTCTCCCATTAACTACCAAATTAAGAACACATGCTTAGAGAAAATCCTCTAGATCTAATATTGTCTATTATGATTGTCCATCGGTCTAAGGGTGAAATGATGTGATAAGAAGCACCAGTGTCCCCATATCCTTTTGTAAACGATACCAGAACCATGAAGTGAAACGAGAATCCTAATCTGAAATGATAGTATGAATAACCCCTTGTAGTCACCTGATCTCATAGACATAAAACATTCCCGACACATCAATAAAGAATGTCTCCCAAATATAAATAAAGTGGGATGGTTTTTTAGTCTTTTAATGATAAACCATATAGCATTGATGCCTCTCAATGAACTGTGAAAACGGAATAAAAAGTCCATTAAAAAATATCCCCATTTCCATTACGGGATTGGAAGTGATTGTAACAATATTGTAGGTCTTTGTATCTCCACTTTCACCTACTAGCGGGTGGAACACGAATTGATAAATCCTTCTATCTGACATTTCATTCTAGTCCACCAATACTGGTGCCACATGTCAGGATACAACTTCTTGATTCCAGGATGAGCTGCCCACTGAGAATCATGATACTCTTTCCTCAACTCCCCACTCATATCTGTAAGAACCCAGATATGTACCGTTAGATACAGGATGTCATATCTGTCCATTGACCAATCTGGAGGGGGGTTATCTATTGATATACTCTCATTGAGAACCAAGATTTTAGGATCTAAAAACTATCTACTCTACACCTTCATAAGTAGATAAAGTGTAACTAAAAAGGATGAGAGTGAACAACAATCGTGACTATCATGAAACTCTAGATGCATCTCAGAAAATAGGGCCATTAACTTCTATTTATTATTGGTTTCTCATTTGACATGTTCTTGAATTTTCAAACTTAGTGCATATACAATCACATTGCCCTTCCCATGCATATAAACAACCTCAAAATCAAAGGATTATTATATTCAACCCATATAAACTATCTGAGGTTCATGTCACACTTTGAAAAGTTATATTTAAGGTTCTTGTGTTCTATGTACACCACAAATAACACACCCAATAGATAATGTCTCTAGCAATGTTAGGCTTGGAAGACAAATTATAGATCAGGTTCATGCATCAGGAAGTTTCTCACATGAGGCCTCAACTTCCAATATATGTATGCAATGACTTTGTCTTCCTATATCAACACTACTCCCTGGATGATGCCTGATGCGTCAAATAAGAGGGTATAACATATACATAGCTCTAAAAGAGTCATAATATGTGTTGATACAAGCCTCTCTTTCAGCTCATGAAATCTTCTCACATGATTATGACTATATAAACTCGACACCCTTCCTTGTAAGACCATTAAAAGGTGAATCAAGGCTAGAAAAATCTTTTTTTGAAACGCGTGTAATATCCAATCTGCCTCAAGAAGCTCTGTATGTCAAACACATTATTTGGATGCTCCTAGGAAACTACAACACTAACCTTATCTGGGTTAATAGATACAACTAATTCAATCATTATATGAACCATGAAGTGAACTTAGTTGGTCAAGATGTGACACATAGCTAGCTTGGCCAAAATTTTATACTCCCTCAGTGTACACAGAATGATCTCAAGAGTTTTAGCATGGTTGATGTGATTCGGAGAATACACCTAGATGTTATCCAAAAATACCCCAACAAAATAATCCAAATAGGAGTGGAAAACATGATTCATCAAATCCATGAAAAGAACTAGCATGTTTGTATTACTTAATGGCATAACATTGTACTCATACATATCGTAACTACTACGGAAAGTTATACAAGGTATGTTTGATGGCCTGACTCACACCTGATGATAACCTAATCTCAAATCGATCTTAGAAAATACCTTTTCACCTCATATATGGTCAAATATATCATATATTTGTGGATGTGGATATTAGTTCTTGACCATAAGCTGGATTAACATTTTGTAATCCACGCAAATACGTAAGGATCAATCCACCTTCTTAGAAAATATAACAAGCCAACCCTCATAGGGTGTATTGTTCCATATAATGACTTTGGCCCATATATCATCTAAATGCCGCTAAAGCTCTTGAAGTTCTTTTGGTTCCATATAATATGTAGGAATGGACACTGGAACTACTCCTAGAATAAGATCGATTGTAAATTCTACCTCTCTGTTATGAGGTAATCCAAAATTTTCATTGGAAAAGACTTGCCTGAAATGATCCACATATATAGATAAATCATATTTTTATAAAACATGATCTTTCAAAAATAGAAAAGCAATATGTATGGTCAGTCCACAAATCCCAGGATGCTCTATTCTAGCTCTATCATCCTGGATATCCAACTCACCCTTATATAGATAACGTTTTCCCTCTGGTGACGTAAATGATTCCTTATAGCGATAAAAGGATACGAAAGCATGACACTAAACAAACAAATTAATTCCAAGAAATAAATCCAAGCTTTTAATCTCAAGAAAAAATAGGCTCTATAAGAAAGGGTAATTTCCAACCTTATGGGGACATTCCCTGCACTGGAGTATGCCCTCTATTCGTACACCCAATGGTGTATCTAGTGTCCTCACACCATAGTAATATTGTATCACTAGTCCAAGAAATTTCACAAAAGATATATAAATAAAATTTTATTCCCCACCTATATCAAATAAATTAGACACTTTAGTAGATACCACTATAATAGTACACAATACTATAGATGTTCCCATAGCCATATCCTTGGGTATCGGTTGTAGTGCGTTCAACTAGCATGATCCATGGCCCTATGGAACCGATGGACTATAATGATCAGAACATATCTTTTGGTGATGTTGGTGATAATGGTTCTAGCTACCAATTCCATGAAATCCTTCTCATCAAAACCATCAGGTTCTATTCCAACTACCCACCTGATGTAGCCTAAATGAACCCATTCCTAAAGGCGGATTTGGTGTGGATCCTTTTCTACTCGAAGATGGTGGAATGGTCTAGTAGAAATGTTGAAAATTCCCCTTACAGCAACACGACCGATACTACAATGGGTCTTTATCTCACTAAGGATTGGAATTTCCTCATCTTGCACAATAATGACACACTTTAGAGTTATCTAAATAAACACTCTGGTTGTCACTACCCTAATGAGAAACCTCGAGGAAATGCTTACTGACGTAAGAAGAACTAGATTCTAAATGCAGAACTGGTCCACTATACCAAATACTATTGTCTTACTTCAGATTACACTATGTGATAAGATAATGATTGGATATCTTAGAAAAATAAGGAAAATATATTCACCTATGTATGGGTGGAGTACTGGATCCCATCATCGGAACATATTTCATGGGAAAACTCATCACGATCTTGAAGTTGTGTAAAGTGATATTTCTTCATGAAACATGTTGAACAATTCATTACTATCATATAACCCTACTCGAGATGCATGAAAACTCTGGATCTATCATATCTCAGCGTATGAGGAATGAATTGATCAAAGAATGAGGTTTGGTAATCAACCCATAACATTCCCTGATGACGATCGACCTGTGTACTCAATTCCCACCAAATCATGGCTGAGTCATAAAGAATGTTTGTAGAAAGCTTGACTCTCCACTCTAGAATAATTTCCAGATGATCAGAGATAGATAATATGGATTTCGTCAGACACTCAACAGCCTAGAGACAAAAATCCACTGAGAAAGTAGGAGGTTTCTATTGTGGGATCTCATGTGTCAGATCAACCATCGTAGGTAAAACTCTTGGAGATCCATGCATGTACATCATTAGACTTAGGAAACTATCCCGAACATGGTAATTAGTGCCCAAATCTGGTATATCAAGAGGTTTATTGTGTGAAACTTTTAGAGGTAAGACTGCCGGCTTAGGGACCGCCATTTCTAGAGCATGGTCATAGCCACCCTCCTGGCATACAATACGATGAATTCATGGTGTAATTGGTCTACAGTAGCCAATAAAATTCATCAGAATAATGATATTATCACTAGAAGAAGTTGTACATAAGAAAACTCTCTACTGAAGGCATAATACCCAAATTACCCACTTAGATGGCCAGGTATCGGTAAGTGCTCAAGTATAAGTTTCATTAAATTTAACATTTAACTACCAGGTTCACTCCTTTACCTTTGATAAACATGACAATGTAGGATAATAACGGTTAACCATTTTATATTAGATTTCATGATTCACTTTATAATATATATTCATTTCCACTGAATGAGTGCCCATACAGCTTATCATTGTAAATGACACCCATTTATTTATAGAATAAGGTATTGACTCGGTAAATTACTCATCACATCCCATGAGGTCTGATACTCCTCATTAATTGAGATAGGAAATCACTCAATCACAAAAAAGATTAATTCAATCTTAAGATAACTATCACAACAACACTCAGTAATCACAGGCATATCAAGAAATACAATGCACTGAAATGAACCTATATGGAAAGGTAATATGCAAGACATGTGAAATCTAGGTGTCTAGTTTGATGCATGTAAAAAATGCTCCTAGACCTTATATAATCAATCCAAGGATGAAATAAATCCTCAAATAGAGTAATAATCAACAACTCCACAGAACATGTGCATCACCTAATGGTGAAAAAATAACAAATGTAATAGGCAAAGTGAAAACAACAGTTATAATTTACGAAACATGGTTTTTATCCCGAACATGGGTTCATGAAACCCAGGAACTTCTTATAAACAAGTACCAGGTGTTCCTAATCTTTTTACTATTTTCTCCAAATAGTAAATAAGGAAACGATACTCCTCTAATACCACTTTGTGATGTCCCAGACCCAAATTCCACTCAATGGGTGTCTCAATCCTTGTAGTACACATGGACTCAACCCCATATCCCTAGATGAAAGAGGCTTTCGACTAGCAGTGAGGGCCTCGGGTGTGTTTGTGGGGAGACTATCCCCTCATTACCAAAGTGTAGCACAATTGTTGAATATAAATATACGTAAATAGAGGATGCAATATATATAAACAGAAGGCAGAACCGAAAATCTAGACAATGGTTACAATAATTAAAATAACTAGAATATCACTCAATAACTCATGATATATCATCTCCCTAGATAATGGAAAACATAGATACAATATAGCTGGAATAACTAGTTCCACAAGAGTATAATGGAAATAAAAGACTATCCCAATCCTCCTGAGCTATGGCTCTGTCTTCTACTATAAAGCCTCATGCTAAATAGAAAGAAACCATTTTTTTGAAGTAGCATGCTTCCCTTTTTCAACACCATCAACCATGTAATCTACATCGGGAACCAAACAACACAATGAGAGGGTGTGAGATAAATCTTAGTGGTCCACCATAAATACTGTCTATAACATCGGGCCAAAGTAATGGAAATGAAACAGTGTCCAAGCATGCATATATAAATACTAGTTGTATAATGTAACTAAATACCAAATTACCTACTTTATCCCTCGAATGGAATCTGAACATGTCAAAAATTCATTATTTTATTATTGAAAATTTATTAATAAGTTACATGTTGGAAATCGAAAAATTTACAAGTAATAACAAGGAAACTTGTAATGATATTACACACTAAAGTCCCAAGGTAATAACAGAGGTGACATAGAATTCAAGGGTTTCCAGGTCAGAAATTAATATAGCTTGTCATTGCGGTAATACTGTAATCCAAGGATTATAGTCCAAGTCTTTCCAAAATGAGGTGCCTATTGAGTCCAAGGTTATCGTCCCTAGTAAAATGAGGCTATGGAGAGACAGGTCCCTATGGGTTGTAACCATGTAACATACTTTTTAATGATTTATCCAAGGAGTGTATCCATGGAATACTATAGTAATATGAATGGATCAAATGGTTTTATATTGTGCATCAAATACTAGAAAAGGATCGAGATCTTAGTGGGTCTCAACCTAAGAAAGCCATATCTTAGAATCAAAATCGGGTTCTCGAGTGCTTATGTCATTCCTCGATCGGAATCCATGGTGACCTCAAGTCAGGCCATCCCAATTTTATTATGAATTCATGTAATATTTTATTTGGTTCATGCCTTGCCTTTCATTAGTGTGATATGTTCATTTAGCATTCAACCATTGTTTCAAGCCTTTCCTTTCATTAGTGTGATAAAGTCATGTAGCATGAAACCTTATAATAATGTTATAATTATTCAATATGTCAATTTGGTTCAATCCATTCCATTAAATAATTTGACAAGGACAAGTAGCATGAAACCATTAATTTAATACATTTATAGAATATTCCATATTCAAGGTTCATTATGCTACCTTCCATTAATGTGGTAAGGGGTGGTACAGATATGCAACCCACTATTCATTTACATTTAAGGCCATGCCATTTTCTTAGTATAATAGCCTATTTCCATTGAACATTTAATTATCAATTGAAGCACTTACCATAGTTGGTTCAAGTGATGATAAAACATGGTACTTGATATTATGCAATTCTCATTATAAAAAATAAATTTAATATATAAATACTTACCCTTAGGATGGTCAACCCAAGGCACACCTGAACGGTGGATAAAATGTTTCAAAATACTAAATTATAATTATGGCATAACATCCTCTTTGTGATGAATGGAGTTGTGTTCAAAACCACAAACTATTAATCACATATTTTGATAGAGCATAACCACACAGTTCTAATGAGTATACTCATGGTATATAAATTCTATTCCCAGGACCTGATGAAATAAGTGGGGCCCACATAACAATTCCAAAATCAACAATCTTGAGGGATGAGTTATAGACCACCCACATTAGGGTTTGTAGAATTTCCTCCTCTGGTATTAGCCCTTGATTTTTATTGGATCAGTGTATATCTAGGAAAAAAATGAAAAATGGTCATAAACTTATATCTAGGTCGAGAACATGTGAGGATAGTAAATACATAAACAGACTCAATTACATACCAATGTTCATACAACATTATGAAAGAAAGTTAAAATGGGTCCTAGATGAAGTAGATATCTTGATTCCCACCATAGGTCTCCCAAAATCTAAAAAATGATAGGAATGGGGTTAATCCCACTAGTTATTGGATAAAAGAATATGAGGTGGCTTAATATATCATTAAGGTAAACATAGACATTTTACCCATAAAAATGTTATGTACATGGTCAGTATACATGGTTACATATTATGAAGGGGAACTTGCATGATAAGGCTACATAGCTATGCACTAACCTTGTGAGGTGGATCTGTCCAAGAAAACACCATCTACACGGTTATGCATATCGGGCGCCAAATGTTCGACTTGGGCAGTTTCCACAAAAATATGTGTTCCGGTCTCCGAACAATCCTTGAACACACATGAGTCATTTTCTAACTCATTAGGCATCCATATTAGGTCCAATCTAAATATTTATACTGATATTTAAAGGCTACACAACTGAGTGAAAAAATCAGTTTCTTAAAACTACCGCATCGACTGAGGTGTTGTATGTTGATCAAGCTACCAATTCATAACCCCACTAAGGAATGACACCTCTCCACCACCTACCCGGTCTGATCTTCCCAGTACCACAACTACACCCTCTGTATCAGATCCACCAACCACTGCTGCCACCACAATCCCTAACTAGACTGGACAGTGACCAGTGCCACCTGATCATGAGTGAACTGTGGAGGAGAATTTTGATTCCACTGGCTTATATTAGTATACTATTATTCTCATTTTCTAGAGTTCTATATCATGGTTGGTTGTTTTCCTATTTTAGTCTGTGTATCCCATCATTTTGTACTAATACACCTCTCATTATATATGGGAACCATTTTTTCTCTATTTTAGTTTGCTTAATTTTCATTTCTTTCAATTTTAAAGAATCCATGTCTAGCTCCCCATGATCTCGAGGACACTACCATGAGTATCTACAGATGATAGAGTATACACTAAACCAATGGGTGAAACTGCATAATACTTTAGTCTATCCGTCTAGATGAGGACGATAGTTTTTAGTGCTTTAAGGGAGGTAAACCATATATCATCAATTTTCTACTTCTTTGTAGTCATTGTTTTGTCCTGGTCATCCTCATCCTGAGTCAATTAAATGAAATCAGCTTCATTATTATAGATATTGTGAACCTTATAGTATTTTTTCTTTCAAAAATTTTCAAATCTGGGGACTAATTTTTGATCAACGCAAGATTTTTTTTATAACCCATATTACAAGTCACCATGATTCAAAATTAGGATATCCCAAGTGCCTCATGGAATTTCACTTCTTAAAGGGAGCTCCCAATTCCTTTAGTCATAATTTATTCAATACCCATTTCATTATTTTGAGATTTATTTACTATAAAACTCCCATAATACAACCATTGATAGTGCGAACACTATTTCCTTCTATGTTAGTGGGAGTTTTAATGAATTTAAATATGGATACACTTGAATTCTGGCCTATTTTCTTCTTTACATGATAAATTTTTCAATTTGGAAGCATTATATAAGCATAGAAAATATTATACCCATTTAAATTAAAGAAAATTTAAGTTATAAATTTTTGTAAATCCATATTTTATATCTGTTTAGATTTTTAAAATAATTTTTCATCCTAGTGATTTAATTAAAATATTTCATTTTTGAAATTATAGTTAATTGAATTATTACATGGGTTTATACCCTTATAAATTTCCATTTTATTACTCTCATTCCCAAAAGGATTATGAGACTATAATTTCATATTTATTTCTGAGCATATTTCTTGAGTGAATCTTGGGACATGTAAACCTATCATAAATTTCATTGAGAACTTATCAAGTTTATGTCTGAACAAATACAATTTTAAAATGTTTGATGTAATCTATGTTGAGATAATTTGTCATGAGACCCGCCTTACATCATTCCCTCATTAATCCCATATTTTCCATTAATATCCATATATGATGCATCTATTTCAATCTAATTATCCCTTCTTACCATGCTCTTTGTGCAATGCATTGCTTTACATTAAACAATTGTGGGGAATCTTTTTGTCAACATGAGATAATTCTAATATAGATATGTACTGTGTTTCTCATCAGTCAATTTTATTGTGATATCTATGTACTTTTTAGCATTTCACATCTATCATATTCATTAAGAAATACAAAATAAAAAAGAAAAATTAACATGGGTTGTATATTGGAAGGTCAAAAATATCCATTTCCGCACCGATGAATCCCGTGAGGGATAATATGTGTTCATAGGATGGATGTGATATCTATCCAAGATATGAATTTAAAAAATTGAAAATAAAAAAGAAATGGATCATGATACACTTCATTCACTTACATGACATATACAAGTATCCAACACTAGCTAATGGTAGCATGGACTTTGTTAGCTTTGGAGGAGTAATTTTATTACCCTTGTCACGACATTAATACATTATATTTATGATCCTACATTCCATTTTAGGGGTATTTTTCACTTTTTACATTCCTTCCCACAACCTCATAGACCTTAGAACCTAATTTTAGTTTCCCTTTTGAATGAATTTTTATTTTCTTTTACAAAGTGGATATGATTGAACCAATTAAAGTCTATGGTTAAGATAATGTACTATGGGTATGATCATAACTCTATAATTATTTCTCTTTGAGTGATGAGATAAAATTTATTGTGAGCTAAATTAAAAATGGGTGTAGAGTTCAATGAAAATTTAAGTAATTGTGATTAAAAGATTAATAATTTCTTCAAAAAACTACGCAATGAGTCATGATTGAATTTCTATGTTGGTATGATTATGAATACTAACATTTTATTCTGATTCTTGGTTTTATTTTCCTAGATATAATGAATGTTTCATTCTTTATAAATTTCTTATCTTTTTGAAACTCGTATTGAGACCTTTTTTCATGAGAAAAATCAATTGTTCAAGTGTGGGGGAATTTGATAATTTGAAATCATATATAAATATTTCAATCAATTGTTTAAGGATTTTTAATCACTCATTTGATAATGTGCTTAGTATGTATTTTTTATGATAGTAATTAGACTTCCAAATTTTTTAAATGATAAAATGCATAAAAGGCAAAAAAAATCCAATTACACATCGTGAAACATCTTTACCAATCATGTATTATATTTTAACAGAATTCTCTAAGTCTTTCAAAAAGTCATGATTAATGATGTGGAAAAAATAGAGTGGACAATCCATTACACAACGTGTGTTTTTGATACACATTGTGAAATCTTCAAAACATATCTCTCATCATCATAAGGAAGATACACGTCATGAACCATATTTACCTGTCATGTGAAGATTCAATGTTTCAAATCTCAGTTAAGGTACGCGTGAGATGCATGTAGATTAAAAATATACGATGAAAACCATGGATCAACATTACAAGATGCGACTTACTTTTACACGTCATGTAATATTTCACCTATAAATATAATAGTAGATGTACCAAGTTAAAGGGGGGTCCAGAGTAGACATTTTTCATTCTTTTCATTCCTCTCTCATTCTATACTACTCCCACTACCCAAAAATTGATGTTTCTTAGTTTTATTTTGTGGGTTTACTTTAATACCACCATCATGTGTTTATTTTTAATGCAGTTATTCATTCTTTCTTACACCATCAACTTCATCAATCATTGTTCTGAGCACAGATCGTTGATGAAATTTGGTAGCACTCATTCTTGTTCCAATTTCAATTATGTAGTTAATTGAATTGTGTCTGATTTAATATCTATTTTTTTGTTTTTGGTGTATGTTCATCAAATTTGGTTAGCCTGAATCATTTCATAATTTTCAACCATTTTATCTCAATTTTTTCTCTCATGTTGAGAATGATTTAAATTCCTCATTTATTTTCATTAAATCCTACCATTTTTGCCTAAACCGCCTAGGGTAGGGATAAAAATATTTGGTTTATTAATTCAATAAATCATTAATTCTCAAACATGGTAAACTAAATGATTAGTATTAAAGATTAATAACAATTATTAATCCAATTAATCAGAAGATCCTTGATCAGGGACATTTGGATGAAGGACCCTATCCTGATTGAGGTGGATTAGGCTATGACCAATAGCCTGAGACACATTATACCTTAGAATATATACTTAATACGTCTAGGTTTTCACTATCTCAAGACCATGTAATAGTAACCTCTTATTTAGAACTAGTTATTATGACCATTGTAAACTAAAAACCTCTTCATGCTTCACAAGATCATCCTTAGCATCCTACCAAGTTATAATTAAGATCATCTTTTCTACTAAATCCCAAAACCGATCATGATCCCTTTATTATAAATAAATTCATTCCTTAAACTCTCTATCAATAGTTTCCCCAAAGTGATCCAAATTCATTAGTCCTCTTACACCCTAGGGTTCCAAGCCACAAGTTTCCATTTCCATCCAAATTCCCCAGGGGATCGACCCTAAACTATCACGATACTACATCTCATTAGAAAGTTAATTTTTAGAAATAATAAAATATAATTTGACTGTATCCCACACAAATTACACAATGGTGTGGGTGTGTCAAATACACACCCATAAACCAGAAAGGATTAGTGTATTTATTGAATGAATTAATACTCAAGTTATTTTATGAATGATCCTCACCATATCCCAAAATTTTCTTAACACGTAATACCCTTCTTATACATATCCTTCTTAAAATATTCCATCATAATCTTTGGAAATGGAAACATAAGAAAGATTGAGATCATATACCTATTAAGGGTAAACATGGGAGATATTAATCAATGATCGTAAATGATATTATGATAATAATATGGATATTAAAACATGATAATAACTTACTAAAACATACCAAAAATTTCATAGATATTAAATTCTTCATCCATATAAGTGTGAAGTGTTTGAGGATGAGTTTGAACTTTTTGTTCAGTGGATTATCTAGTTTCTAAACTAAGAATTGAAATGAAATTATAAGGGTTGAAACTCCTTAAATAAACCAATTTATACTTAAAATGATATTATATAATGGTTTTAATGGTATCCCGAATGTCTAGGCCTTAAATTATAGGTTTTGTAGTACTGTCATGGGTTCATGGTTAGTGAACGTCTACTACTAACCATCCACCCCAACCATATAGCCTTAAATTAATGGGCATGCATATTCAAAAACCATACATAATTACTCAAGAGATCCTTTACATGATTTAAGTGATCTATAAGAATATTGCACAGTTGGTGCATAGTATATTAAATTATTCACTATAACAATGTGAGGTGGATATCCATAGACAATTCTCAATGCATGATTAGCATATGGTTGAAAAAACTATGTATCGAGACCATTTGGCTACACCAAATTTCATTAAAAATCCTAAATTACTAAAATTCCCCCTTATGTTTTTTATATTTCCCTCCCTTTATCCTAATTTAGGAGTATGAGGACCAGTGTCACTCCTAACCCATTCCATCTTCTCTAACCCCTTGATTTTGTGTTAGTGTGTGTGTCTATCATTGCGAATTTTGAGCATAGAATCACTCTCTGACAACATATCATCTTCTAATTATTCTTCCACTCTAATTTTGGAATTAATATTCAATTATTTTATTGGTGATTCCACCAAATTGTGGTGGAATAATATATTTCTCATAGGGATTATAATTTTATTGGATAAATGAGGTCTTGAAATTATTTCTATACACAGTCTCACATTGTTTAGATAGTGGTATGTTATGCCATCAATTTTATTATGGGTTTTCCATAATTTTTGTATAAATTGATGGATTATTTAATATTTCAACTTTGGTATTTATTATAGAATGTGTTTAGTGGAATTCTATGAGTGTGATGTTAGAATTTGGATTTGGTTCTAGTGTGGTGAAAAATTCTGATAAGATTTATTAATTTAATCTATACTAGAATTTCATTAATAATTAATTATATTTGTTTATAATTAATTGATTGAGATTTATGGATTGATTTAGGTTCCAAGTTAGTGTTGTGAGGTTTGAAAGACCTTGGTAGGATGTCATTCATGGGTGTGTATGTCTAAAAGTGTCCTTGAGGTATGTGTTCAGAGAACGTTTCCTATAGTTGTATTTTATTTTGAGTATGTATAATTTGTGTGATGGCTCTAATATTTTTCACACATATTTTATTGACTAAAAAATAGTTTAGGCCTCAATTTATTATCATATACCTTTCAAAAAACTCATTGTGTCTTTTGATGAGCATGATAGTGAACTCACATGCAATAATGGGGTGTGAAATCTTCTTGGAGATTGTATGATTAGATTTGAAATGATGGAATGAGTGGATCACAAGCATAACAGGTTAGAATTTTTTGTTTCATTTTTAACTTGGTTAAAATGGGTGACATGGTGTAATGTGGGGGAAAATGTTTTATAATATGAGAAGAGTAATTAAATGTTTACTATTTGAAATAGAAATTTTAAGTGGTTGATTGATTTTTAAGAAAATTTAATTATTGTTATATTCAAATGAATAAAGAAATAGTATAGTTAATAAACTAGGTTCAAGGTGTTGAGTGTATTATGTTAAACCATATTGAGTATTGAATGTTTAAATGAAACACCTTTGTTATCTTGATGTGTTAAAAGTTGAATGATGACAAACCTAGTAAATATTTATTGGTCATACATGTTTGGATGATGCACCGGTTGTCGTCAAATTTTAGATAGAGTAGAACCGATGATTTAAGATCCACTAATATTTATTAATGTTATCAATTATTGATTGATTCACCTCATATTTGTCCTAGTTTAATACTAGAAATATTGGAACCACCGATTATTATGCTTTATTGAGATATTTGACTGATTCACCATGGACTAATAGCTCTTGATATAGTGTCGATAATTGGACCAATGCTCCTAGGTAACTCAATTTAAATGATTAATAAAATCCATTTTATATTATTTAAATTTTTTATCCCTTATTATATTTGTCTTCGATGTCTGTAAATGGTCAAAGAAAGCTCCATGGGCTCAGATGTATCTTTAGAACATGAGGGCCAAATTGGTTAATTAATAACTATTTATTTTACTACAAGGAATATTTTTTTACAATGTCTACTATTCTATTGAATACATTTCATCTATTATTCCATTAGCTGGATATTTATTTTGATACCATTGGTGGTGGACTACTAATTTTTAATCACACCCATCCCAGGATTCCATTGAACTTGGGTACCCTATATTAAAATTTTCATGTACTCAAGTGCAGGTTTTAAGGCAAGGACCGATGTTGATGATTTTGATTTTGATTCCCAGTTTTTCATTGGAGGGTGGGATTGGGAGGGGATGGCGATAGTTTTTGGTAGGATTATGGAATTTGTTTTATTTTTATTCATTTAGTTTTTCTTGTATATTATTCTCCTGTGTTGGATTCTAGATTTGGTATGCACGGTGCATACATATTATTATTGTATATGATGTTGTATTTATTTTATCTACACTTACCTTGGTTTTGGAATTCATGTGGATGTAGTTTTTTTAAATTTATTAATAATGATTTTAGTGCTATGCAATAAAGGAATAGTCTCCCCAAAATGTTCTCTTTTTCCATTGATATAGTCGACAGCCTAGGGAACACGAGGCGGAATTCATGGGGTCATGTAACAAACTGGTCTGGTTACTACATATAGAGTGAGTCATGTTAGGCAGTTGTAATGCAATATCGTAAAATTATCATTTTTCTTACTATTTGGTCATGGTAGATAAAATACTAGTATTTTATTGGATATTGATAAAGATCACATGAATTGGTGCATGTATCTCCATTCATGAGGGAATAACCAAGTTTCCAAATGTGGGGAATTGTTGTTTTTTGTTTTCACTATTATATTTGACTAATTTCCACCAAATGGGGTTTTAATGGGTATGGTTTTACTAATATATTGGATTTATACTCTTATTCAGTATGTTATGAGGTTGTGTGAGTTCATGCATCATTTTGGGAACATAGGATTGAGATATCATCTATATACTTCCTGGGATTGATAGTTGTTTGGGATTCACATGTCCTGGTGTATTGTTTATTATCTATGGATTATGATTTCAAGAAGCATAAAACATACTATGGTTTTATAATTTAGATGGATGGGTATTTAAATTTTCAACTTCCATTTATATGGTTTAAATATAAATTTATGGTGGCTCTCTATTTGACCAACTACCCCTCCCAGTTCTCCCCCGCGTGACCAAGATAAGGTGGACACTAGACCTCAAGTGAACATCCCCATAAAACAAAGGATACCGACTACTAGATATGGTGTAAGGAATATAGTAGAGAGACCATACCCTATATAATATATCAATATAAATATTGGAAACAATATAAATAAATTAACATATAGCAATGTGGAAATAAAAAGGACAAAACCAAACAACCAGTAATAACATATACTAAATAATGATTGGATGAATGTAACTAAATTCCATGATGTATTCAAAAATAAGTAAAAGAATTATAGACTCAAAAAATACTCCAAATCCCTTTTATTTATCCCCATGTTGGTCCCATCTCTGTGAACCATCCCATCCACCAATAATCTATCAATACAGGACCTCCATCCCTTATCCATCCCGCTATCCATGAAATATATACAGGTGCCAAAAGGAGGTTTGAATAGATTGTGAGTAAAAAATAGTATACTAACACCCATGGAGTCTAAAAAATATAGTATGAATATATTGTGCAAGATATAATACAATAAATAGAAGTAATAAATCATAAATTAATAGGTCACATAAAATAAACCATGTCAAACATCGAGCTATAGGGTGACACCTAGTGTTAGTAAATCTTCCTTCAGCTCCATGATAGATACTCTTATCCAGTGGTTGATACTACAATATATGACATAACACCCATACCATTTTTTATTGTGATGTATATGATGAATTACTATATGATGTCTCATGTAACCATGTCATCGTCTCTATATGTAAATCACCATGTTGGAGTCACTAGAATCTTCCCATATTCACATTATCAAGGGGAATGTAACCATCTCACTAGGTTCAATGCGTATATCACCATGCTAGAGTCTCTTTTTTCATCCCATGGTTTAGATCGACAAGGGGTATAATGAAAAATCACATTGGGAAACATGCCTACATTTCCTAGATGGAGTCTCTTACTTCTCCCCATGTTAAAATCTCCAAGGGGGAATTTTTGTATCATGTGGTGGATTCCCCTATCTATGAAGAATTACTAGTATCATGTCTCATGATACAATGAATCAATCCCTCATGAATCTTTTCATAAATCATCAAGAATATCAATCCAAAATTCATATCATTGTCATGTACTGGATTCTCCTATCCAAGAAAAACCACCAATGGTATTATTCATGTATGAAACATTAAGAAATCCATAATCATCACAATATGTATTGTTCAATTCATTAAATTCACAATTAATAAGTAATTATTTTCAATATGTGAATTCCACTCACTCTGAGGAATCACTAGTTTCACATCATGCCATGTTACCATTTCTCACAAACTAATGATATGAAATTTCTTGTTTTCGTGCTAATTTGTAACAATTTATTTTTCAATAAGTGTGAACACACCTCTTGGGTGGCCACATGTCCCAATCATAATGTCAAGGCACCTAGTGGGGTCCGTGGGTGGTCTCATCATATGAATTCTAATGAAAGAGATGGATTTAGAAGTTTAGTTATGTTTTTCACATGGCATTCCAGTATGATCTCGATTATTATGTATACTAGTGGAATCAAAATAAAAAATAGGGAGCTATTATCGGCCACCTACCTCAAAAGAAAAGAAAATGATGATAGTCATTAAATTTATGATATATGGATCTTATTCCTCCATCCCTCCCTTAAATTTCTGGGTCTGGAACACCAAGATCCAATGGTATCTTACTTCTTGTTTGAATATGATTCTAGATTTCTCCTCCATATGGATTATAGATCTATCTACTAGTGGGATACATGATAATAATAAACACACATCATCTAGGTTAAAAATATGTTTTAGTGTAAAACAATCACAACCTGAATAGTTGATTCACACATTGAATTCCATGGATCTCACATACAACTAATATTTATCTACCTCATCTAAAAAGCATAAAAATTTTATTCATGTAGTGGATCCATATCCTGATTCTATTTATCAATTCAAGGACTTCCAAACACCATTTTTCGATTAAAGGATATTAATGGGTCTTCCCCAACCATTCATTCTTGGTATAGGTTTCATGGGGGCTGCCTCATGTAATTTATGTTTTGAAGGTACCATTCATGGTATTGATTTGTTATTCATCCAGACTTTGGTTCCTCTATTACTTCCTCCCATAACTAACATAACTGGAATAATGGCTCAATAACCCAGGATTGAATAATAAACCGACCTCAAATTGGTTTTACTATAACCTTAAATAAGGAAATTGCTATATAATATGGGATCTTAATACCTCTCAATAATATAAAAACTCATCCAGAAGATTTGGTTGAAAGAATATCTATGGGTATCAGTGAAAAATATTGACGTTATGTCCACATATATGATTTTTATAGTAGTTCTCTTCCGGAGAACACCCTTGATTCCATAGCACTTACAGCAAAGTCATTGTATTCCCTTAGAGATCTTCTCACTATGATACACAATATGAATCATGTTATCTTCATAAAAACATAGATATATAACATTAAATAATTAATTTTTGTCATGTTAGAAGGTCCATGATGATATCTCTGATGTTGTGGCATGTGAAGAACTCCATGCATGGCATTATAGCACCATGGAAGGTTGAAATGGTATGCCACTAGACTGATCCTTTCCACTATCTCGAATGACACGAAAAACCTAGGTGCGAGATTCTATTACATCCTAATGCTTAATAAACCTAGCCTAGGTCATACCCAAAAAAACATTATGAACAACCTCACTCTTTAGTGGTTATATATGAGTATAAGCATGCTAATTCTTATGGCATAGAATATTTACCAACCACTTTCTAATCAACCGATCCTATTCTAATATCCCCCGAATGAGACGATCTCTAATGAGAAATGACTCACCTTCTTCTAACCACCAATGAGGATAATGACATGAGCTTCAATGAAAGTCCTCTAAAGGATCCATTTATATGGATTACTAAAATCATTAATTATAAGTGAACTCCCCATGTTTTAGATGTTTCTTCCATAAACCACAAAAATCTAAAAAATATGATCATAACATATCCAGTAGAGATTTAATTGTCTATTCATATTGTTCATCAATCCAATAATGATTGGTTGTACTAATAAGGACCTATATTCTTGGTGACCTTTGGATATCCTACCATAACTAAGAAGTGAAATGTGGATCTTGATCAGAAATGATACTCTTTAAAACACAATGTAGTAAAACTATATATTGCATGTAGATACTACATGGATGTCCCAAATTGATGGTCACCATGATTGGTGATAAGTTGGATTCCTTCTACTATCAATCCTAGATCACTCATACTACATTATTTATTCAATATTTCATGGGTAATCTTGTCATAAAATACATACAAACATCATACTATTTCTATTCTAGAGTGGGTAGAGGTGTAAACAACCTATAAGGCCTATATTGATCATCCTCAAACTATTATTAGGTGAAAAATATTACCATTAATCATATTACATGTTTTTTCATCCCTAACGACCATTAATATCTATGGAGATCTAGATATATATTTTCAAACTCAAATGAACCTCCCATCATGAATCATGAAACTTCCTCATTATCTCCTCATGAAATCCCATAGAAGAACCTAGTGGTGTATCTTCACCATGTATGATGTACCTTAGAACTAATTTCCCCAAATCAGATAACTAATCTATCTTGATCCATTACAAAAACATGGGTATAATAGAATTAAAAGTAAAATATACTCATCCCTAGGACTCCTGAACATCCAAATGCATATATGAAAAAAGTGTTCTTATTTATAACTCATTGAAAGACTCTATTACTTCCTCTATCTGCATCTTCCACCTCAGAGCATCAAAAATGATGTTTTTATTTCTAAAAGTGTAATCTATATCGATGTGAAAAGACTACAGATACTCAATCCACATCCTCTACGTGTGGATTAGGTATTTCCGGGAAAATATTTACCTCAATATCTTGTGGTTCTTTTATAACAAAATCATCTATGAATATAGATAGTATCTTTAGAATCTTTGGGCATGTAACGCCACAACAAACTCTGGATCACTAGTAGGGAAGTTCCTCTAATATTTCCATTGCTATCTTGAGTATTAAGAAACCAAAAAATCCTCCTACATCAGAACTACTCCTAATAGTACATCAGATGTGTCACAGTTTCCGGTATACTCATAAACCATCATAAAAGAATTGAGAATCAGTGATGACGTCATCCTTATTTTTCTCACATTGAAATCCCTCTTGTAATCATCAGACCAAAGAAACGTCACCCCCTTCTTATTCATCCAATACATTAGTTCTTTCAGATGAGATAATTCCATGATGAAAAGATAATAGTAAACTATTGGACTCCGAAAATTTTGAATTTTGAAGATATTCATGGGCATCACCCATGATACCATAGCTACAACCTCCTCTGAATCAATCGATACTCCATACTCTGAGATGACTTAACCCAATAAGTTCACTCTATTAATACAGAATATGAATTTATATATCTTGGTGTAAATTTGATGCTCTTTCAGTGTACTTAAGATTATGTAAATATATTTGTCATCTTCATTTTAAAAATGGGAGTAAAAAAAGATTTCATTATTAAATACCACAACATATTAATCCACAAATTGGAATAAGATTCAATTTATGAAGGTTGTCAACACCATTGGTGCATTATTTCCATGAACTCAATTCAATCTTAGAGAGAATATTAGAACCCCTCACCTTATTGAAGAGATCATCGATGTTTGAAAGGGGAAATCATTTTCTGATCATCATCTTGTTATGTCTCTGATAATCAACACATGAGAAAAGATATTCATTAACCTTCTTTTAAAAACGAATGGTAGAATCCCAAAGTTAAGTAATATGTCATATAAATCCCTTCGCTTTTAGGTATTTCAAAAAATCATTCAATTCAAGAATATTTATTGGTGAAATTCTATATGGCGAGAAAAAAACTAGCACATATTTCATCACAAACATGATTATGTACTTAATATCGTACTTGGGTGGTAATTCGATGAACTCTTCATGAAATATGTCATTAAAATTTTCTTACACTAAAGTAAAAGTATCCTAATATATTCCACCACCATCCAGAATAAGTCCTAATAAAGGTTCCATGAGGAAAGCAAATCTAAATTGAATTGGTCCTGCATGACCATCCATAAGATCCTACTCACCGGGTGGAAAAATATGGCCCCTTCTTGAGATTGAAAGGTAACTCTTTTTCAATAAAAGTCGATATGAGACTGGTATAGAACTACCCAATCCATACAAAGGATAAAATCAAGCTCTATCATTTCTAACACAAACAAATCCCAATGGATATGGTATCCAACAATTTCAATAGAACATTCATTGAAACATATGATATCCTTTATCTGCACTCCTAATGGTGTATCGATGGTCATAGTTCTATCCAATATCTCCACATCTAAACCCAACCCCTTAGTAAGTTTATCAAATAAAAATGTTATATAATTCTCTTATATTAAAACTTCACATGTGATGGTAGATGATACATGAATCATACAACTAACTGTAGATGGTCATGTATCCTGGATAATTGAAGTAGACTACATTGCATGTATCTGACTCTCCCCTCTTTATTGGGAATTAGAATAAAACTCATGTGATACTCCCACTAGATGGAACTACCACTCCTAGATTGTGGTTCTACATCCATTTCCACATCTAGAGTACCTAGTGGAACTTTAGCTACTAGTTTACTAAGGTGTAGCTTAGTCCCTTCTAGAATTTTTTTATTGTTCTAATATGCTACCACAACATTGTAGCTAAGGAACCCTATAGTAACTCTAAATATAACTTAATATACCATAAATGTGAAAATACTTAGCGGGGCGAGGATAATGAAAATGAATGTAGCCTAAACATCCACACTGAAATCAATCCATTAGGACAAGATCCTGAGAGATCAATCTACTCCCATGGTTCTCTTCTCTGTAATTCCCTAGAAGTAACTGTCGTCATGGTGATTCTTCCTATCAGATGAAGAACTCATAGATTTCCCTAATAAAATTAAATGATGCTACTATGGACATCTCATATTCACTTACATGAGGAGAGTTCTCTTCATAATATTCAAAAATATTCTTAGGATAAATAAATTACCCTATGACTGTATCTCATATTGAAGTCCATCCTAGAAATGCTACACCCTAGCTTCCTCATCAACCACTATGGATAGAGAAAACTGTTACATGTCCATAAAAAATATTGTGTATCCCATCAATGACATGTCCTCTTATGTCTGGTACATGATCTAATAAGCCCAATCATCCCACAATGTCTCTATATAGAATTACCTCGAGAACATCGCTTGAAAATCCTTCCAGGTGAGTTCTTATTACTTGTGGGATTTCATAAAAATTTCCCACCAACACTTGGATGGTCCTCGTAACATGTAGGTGGAATGCTTCACCCAACTATCAGTGGATGTATCGCGGTCCATAAAGATTATCTATAAATACTAGATCAATAACTCTGCTACCAAATGCCTCTATCCTCAATGAATATAGTAGTATGGTTCAACTGGAACTCTCAGATCAAACAATACATCAATGGTATGATGCAACAAATATCCCTCTCCATGGATTGGATGACCCTCAAGAAGTTTTCGTAGAGTTGATCATCCATCTAGTTCTCTAGTGTAGCTATAAGATTTATCTTAGTTTCTTAATAAGTGTGCTTATTTCCACTCTTCATACATTTATCTCAAAGATGATGTGGAGGAATTATCTACACACTAGTTAACACACACCATATAACATGGGATATCAAAAAAATAAACCTCTAAAGGTAAAAAAATAAGGATCCAATAATTCAATATTCCTCTTCACTAGTCTTAACATATTAAATAGGATAACATTATAGTTTCTATAATTTATATTTTTATTTATACACAAAATTAATTTCCATATTTCATATTGGAAGTTATGTCTCATGTGATAGATATATACCTATAATGACCTATTCATGTCAACATATACCCCCACATACCTATCATCGTGCACTGATACCCATCTCGCACCATACAAAACCATCAGAAAAATCTCAATAATAAATAACATCACACAACATGTGAATCCTAAAAGGTTTAATAAATTCCAAATTTTTAAAATGAAAATAGAAAGAATAGTAATTTCATACCTAGGTACTTGGGTTTTCCCCCACAAACGGGATAACTACTCCCATGCACAATCTCATTACCAAGACTTGACACATTCTAGTCTTTTATATAACATTCTTAAATAGTAAGTCACTTAAAAAACACATGTTCTCAAATACACTTCCTAACATCCCCCATCCTGGTGCTCCACCATGTGACCAAGATAGGGAGGTAGACTATTGGATATGAAGCATGCCTCCCTGTACAACAGAGTCTTCTGACCAGAAGAAAGGGAGTAAAGAATATAATGGGGAGACCAAAAACAATATAAAAGAGTAATAGAAATATCATAAACAGTATAAATAATAAACATGAGACCAATAATAAATAAAAGGGACACAATAGAACAACCAATAATAATATATTCCATGTAATGAAATGATTAATGTAATAAAATTTTATGTTGTACTAATAATAAAATTAAAAGACCAGCAAACTCAATAATGACTCAAAAAGCATTGGTCCTCATCCCCATGTCACTTAAATCGATATGCACCGTCCTATCGAGAAACAATTAATCAATATAGGGCCTCTTGCCATTGTCTAGACATGCCCCCATGAAATCTTCCCAGGTACCAATTAGTGGCCTAAGAAGGGTTTGAGTATAACTTAGCAGTTAACAACCTATGGTTTATAATAAAACTAGTGTCTATATATAGTGCATATAATAATATAATAAATAGGGGGTATTAATTAATAAATTAATATTGGACATCAAATAAAACCTGCCAACCCTCACGCTCTAGGATGAAACCCATAGGTTATCCTAACCTACATTGGCTCCATGCTAGATATCCCACTCTAGTGTTTGATCTTCTTGCATAGGTAATATCACACATACCACGGTTGATTCTCATGTATAGGAAAAGTCATCATATCATGTCTCAAGTAACCATATCTCTGGGCTCCATGCATATGTGTCCACTTCATATTTCCTTAAATCTTCCCATGAGAACATTAGCAAGGGGTATGTGAACATATCCTAGGGCTACATGTATACATAACCTTGTTGGAGTCTTATACAACGTACAATGGTGCACGTTGATGATCGGTATGCTGACCTATCACACTAGGCTTCATCCATACATTATCATGATACAGTCTCTTACATCTTCTCATGTGCACATCACTATGGGGTGAATCTATATCATGTGGCAGACTCTTCTACCTAGGGAGATTCACTAGTGTAACATCTTAGGAGATACTGAAGTAAGTCCTTGGGGATTAACTCATTTGTGTTCAAGTATGTCAATCCCCTTTCATGTCACATTCATGAAGTTAATTATCCTTTTTTTTAAAAATCACTGACTGTATGCATGATGTATCAAATATCAAGCATGTAAATTGTCATCATATGTTGTATTAGACAGTTAATTCAATTACAAAATCATAATTCCTTTATTCTCATTGGGTGGATTTTCCAACCTAGGTAAAATCTAATGAGTCACATCATCCCATTTCATAACTTTTCTAAAACACAGGTTATTCTCATTTTCATTTACTTGTCAATTTCCATAAATTTCCTTTTCTTAAATGGTTAGAATACTTGTTGGGTGATTTTATGTCCTACTACTATGGAAAAGGGACTCAACGGGGTACTTGGGAGGTCTCATATTATGAATTATTAAGAAAGAAAAGGATTCCCAAATTTATTTTAGTCATGTGCATGGCGTGCAGGCACAATCACACTTATTGCACATACTAGATGGGTCAAAAATACTATAGGGAGCTATTCTAGACCACCCACCTCAAAGGAAGATAAGGCGATGAAATTTATTCTATTATCAGGGTAGTGATTAAATTCTTCATTCATTCCTTCAAATTTTTAGATCCAAACACCAAGACCCATAGGGGTATTTATTTTGTGTTAAATAGGATGATATATATCTTCTATAGAAGGGATCCAGATCGAGAGATAATTTTGGTACACGATAATAAAAAACACATAGTCCTTAAGATAAAAGGAGTGTTGGGCACAAAATATTCATTATGTGAATACAATATTCCTGTTTTGAATACCACAAATCCAAAATATGATGAGTATCTTATCGCTTAAGCTTTAAAATGTAGAAAACGTTATTTCACATCATGAATATATATCCTAATATGAGCATCCATTTCAAAAAACAACCAATAACCATTCATGGTGTAAATGAATTTCATGGGGTATTCCCCAAGAATTCATTATATCTATAGGTTTCATATTTTCTACATCAAAAAATTCATTTCTTGAATGTACCATTCATATCCTATATTAGTTCTACATCTTGACATAAGTTCCTCTACTGCCTCCTCCCAAAACCAATAAACTTGACATAATAGCCCAACAACCAAGGACTAAACAAATAAGAACTGAATTCAAGGAGGTTTAACCAAAGTCTTATCGAATAATGTTATTGTAGAAATGGTATCCTACAAATAGGTAGGAATAAATGATATATAAAGAGATGGTTTTGGTTAAATAAAATGTCTGTATGTACCTAATACGGTGTTCTCCCTCATAAATATTTAATGACATTCTATCTAACCAAACCATGGAATATTTAACTTAGTAATTTTTTAAAATATTAAAATTTTTGTTAATGGAATGTTTGGAAAATATAAATCCTTTAGGTTTAAATTAAAATGTTTAATAAAAGTTAAATGACAGATGATGGAAAATTATAGAACACTGGTGATGGGTAGCCATTATGTTTATTGTTGGACCCTATTTATTGGTTGTTTCAGCTATAATATTTTCCTGGATTCGAGACCCCTGATTAATTTTTTGGAGGATTTGGTGGGTCTTGATATACTTGATAGAGGGATGATTCATATTTTTCCTTCGATTAGGCTATGACATTGATGTTATGAGTTATAACCTAATAATATGGATGTTGTGACCTTATGGGTTGTGATAGAGTGGGTTATAAGTTAATCCCTAGAATAGGTGTAATGTTTTATGGTATAATTAGTCAAGGTCATGTATCTATTGATACAAGACCTATAGTAAGTGGTTATCTATGTGTGTTAGATACTTGGGTTTTGTAATGGGGTAAACATTCATAGCATGATTGGTGGATTATGTGTTGCCTATTTTTTGGGGGATAGGTGTGAAAGACTAATTACCATTGTTGTGAGACTCATGATTGTGGTGTGGAGTTGGGGTGTTTGTTGATATATTGTTTACCCCATGTGGTGGATGTTATAAGTATTTAATGATTGGGTTAATTCTTTAGATTGTGGGATGATGCATGAAAGGTGATAAGAGTTTTTGGTAAAGGCATGGTGGTTCCTTGAATCATTCCTATTGAATAACCTATGTTATTGAGTTTTAGTATAATGTTTGGTTATATAAGACTTTGATTGTTTGAATGTTTGGACATTCTATTTTAAAACTATTTTAGGGAGGGAATCGTTGGTGACCCTATATTGTTTAATCAAGGGTGGTTAGAGAGTCTATTGATTTTTTTGATCTACGAATGATTCTTAAGATGATGGTTGGTCATCTGGTTAGACTTAAAATGTGCGATATATCAGTTTTTTGGATGGAAACATGAAGAATGGATCTACCCTCATGAGGATAATGAGATGGAGGAATGGTTAGATGATCGAGTGAGTATTTGAACCTAGTTTCGACAATGCATGAATCTTTAGACATGATTCAGGTTCTGAATGGTTTCATGGAGTGTGTGATACTAATGGTTATTGAGATTGATATGGAAGGTGAATAGAAGAAATATATAGTTTCATTTGGGTTATGTGATTAGGTGGATCTGGAGTAATCCCCCTTGATTTTGGTGAGTCAATGTTACTGGAAACTAGATATATGATGGACTTATTGAGTATTTAATTGATAAATGGACAAGCGTTTTTATATGAAAATTACTTAGGTCCTTGTGGAAGAAATCAAGTAGTGTGTTGGTGGTAATTCCATGGTGAAAATTAGTTCATGACAACTTTGTAGAGTTTCGTGAGGTAGTAGTGATTTTTTGTTAATAAAACATTCATAAATAGAGGTTATCTTGAGTTAATGGAGTGTATGAAGGTATAAAGTCTTCAAGCCATTGAATGGATGTTTAGTTGAACCTATAGTGAGAGGTGACATAGATAATGGATCATTTTGTGGTGGTATTAATTGATAATGTCTTAGTGTACTCCCAGTCTAGAGAATGGTAAGCTCAATATATTAACATTGTCCTTAGTATGTTGATACAACATCGACTATATTGAACATTATCTAAATTGGTTTTCTATATTGACAAAATGTGCTTCCTGGGTTCTGTTGTCACATATGTTGGGTTGTTAGTGTACTAGAGGAAGGTAGTAATTTTTTTTTCTTAGTAATGTCCCAATATTGTAATCGAGATTTATAGATTTTTGGGTTTGATAAGATATTACCAGAATTTCATCATGGTGTCTTCAATATGATGATGTCAATGTATAGCATGTCCAATAAATGGGTGAATTAGTTTTGTCTAATTCTTGAGAGAATATCTTCTTTGAACTAAAGATGTGTTTGATCACAACACAAATTCTGATCTTACTCGAACCAGGTAGAGAGTATACTACATGTTGTGATTAATAAGTTATTATTATGTTATTGTAAGTTTGACTCTAGATGAACCTATAAAGTGTTTCAAGTGTCTATGTAAAATATTTTGAATGGCTTGGAGTCATGGAACATGTCAAATGATGAAACCTTTTGCTGTATGGATTAGGGTTAGTGACCTTATTGTGAGATAAAATTCATTTAAAGTTGTGGGTATAAAAACATGACCCTAGGAAGCCCAAAACCTATGTTGTGCTACAATAACATTTGTATAAGAAACAAGTAAATCATATCCGAAAAGATAGAACAATCTAGTAGTCTTTGAAAACCAGATACTAGATGAGTCTTGTATTATAAATGAATGTACTAATTACAACATATTTGTTTTCTTTTTGGATCATAATAAATCTATTTCATATAATGTATCCTTGCATATGTTTATTAGCATAATTTAAGTAATCCTTTGGAAAAGAAACATTATAAGGGTGAGATAAATTTCTAAGGGGGTCAGACAAGGTGAACCTATCTATACCATTCTTTTCTCTATTGTGGAATATTACATGAGTAGATTACTCACTCATGCTATAGATCAAGGCATGATAAAACCGACCCATGCCTCTATAAACCTAAATTCCCCATCCCTTCTTCTCTATGCTGATGATATCATTTTATTCCAACATGGAGAAAAAAGAAATAATAATAACCTCAAACCACCATTTTTCACTATAAGGTAGTGTCTAGTCAACATGTAGATTTGCACAAATCTTTTATCTACTTTGTTAAAATATCCCCCCCCCCAATAGAAAAGGATATACTACTGATGCTCTGGGAGTTGATTGTACCACAATTCAGTGTTTTATTTCACCCTTATACCAATGTATTAAACTGATTTTGTATTGAAAATTACATGTATAATAATAAATTTCACTCCATGTTTGATTAAATTATTTTGTGTTTAACACTATAAAAAAGAATAATGTTAATTTTTTTGATAATTATATTGTAGGTGGATGTGATTTGGAGGACATATGATGAAGTCCATGAAAAATGGGCCATTCGGCACATGATCCAAGAACACCAGTATACTGAAACGCATGATGATACTAATCTATGAATTTCAATGGGCTAAAACTTTGTGGCCTGGTCCTAAATTTAATTATATCTATTTCTTATGAAGGAACCGAATCCCAAATCATCCATTAAAAGGCCCATAGAAGCTGATATGTCTAATAATGTGGATCTGCATGGAGTCAAAACATTGCCTCTATATTTTGCCAATTTCTCTTATTATATTACATATCAGGCCGCCAATTTTGACATGGATGTTGATTAAGGTTCTTCCAAAACCTCTATAGTTTCTTACAAAGTGGGTTAATGCTTTTTGTCTATCCAAAACCATGGACCAAGAGGATTCGTGAAATCAGGGTGCCCAAATACACTTACTACTTTGCCTATAAATTGGAACCTTGGGCACCCAATTTTGTTGTTCGAACCAGAGGCAAGGTGCCACCATTTTTGAGTCCCAAAAAGTCCATTCATCATCACTACAAGTTCAAGAGGATATTTAAAGATCATCTTAAACATCTTATTCTTCCTCCCCTCCCATGGATTTCTAAACCCCATGTGATCACCCGGGGAGGAACGTGATGTAAATCCCCAGGTTCATGTTTGTAATATTTGAATGATATTTTTAATTCGAGGTTTTTGTGTTGTTTTTCATAATCCCTTATTCTTATTTTATTTATTTATGTAATGGTATTTTATTCTCAACTCATATGATTATGTTTGGGGGTACCCATTCATGTGATATATCACACACCATTCACCACTTTCTTTTCCCCCTTCTAATTGAGGTGTTGGGTGGTTCATATTGGTCAATTGAACTCACATAAGCACTATCGAGGTCTTCTACATTTATTTAATGGAATTAAAAATAAATAACATACAAACCTGGACAACACATCGAGTTCTTTGTGTGTTTCCTTGGTGAGTTTTAGTTATGATGTCGAACACAAATCACCCAATCATCGACGGTGTCCGGTGAATCATTGTGTGTTTTCAAATGAACCCTAAGAGGTATCCTAGTATATAATCAGTAACATCTTGGGTCTAGGTGTTACATCCCAGGGATTAAAAGATCATAACCCTATATCATGATGCGAGGAAGGATGGACATCATGAGAGTACCCCGGGTTGATCACACTTAACTAATCTTGTTCATTTCTACATTGTTTCATAACTTTCATTTTCTATTTTCATCTATAATCTTAAAAACCCCATGTTTTGAAAAACCTCATTCCACTTATAATTTCATTATCAAAACCCACCTTTTAAATTAATGATCTAAGGCTCCATCGGGAGACGACATAAGGTTGTTGCTATACTACAGAAATTCTAGTAAAAATTAAGCAACTAATTTGACGCGCTCGACAATGCGATCAAATTTTGGTGCTGTTGTCGGGGATCCAAGTTTATTTCACATCATTATTTACTTCTATATATTTATTTTAATTTTTAATTAGTACACCATTCAATACCCCATCCCCATTTTATTGTTTTTGTTTTTGGTTTTTTTATTTTTTATTTTTTTGTTGTGTTCTTTCTCTCTCTCCCCCCCCCTCTCTTCTTCTACATCTCTCTCTCAATATTTCTGTATTATAACATTATATTCTTTTTTCACCCTTATTAATTGATTTTATCAATATTCAAAAGAACAAACTTCACTACTTATTTGCATGACCTAGTCTGGTAAAGAAACACTACTTGAATTTGACCAAAAAATTGAAAAGTCACTTCACACCCAAATCAAGGAATATAGAGAAGGTCAATCAAGTAAAATTGAGGAACCACATTTGGAAACTCAAGTGGTCCTAAACCAATAAAAAATTGAGACCAATCAAATCCAAGAAAAAATGGCTTCAAATAATCGATCTTTAAAATTACTGACCAACCCTGATGTGGAGTACCAACCTACGTACATCCAATATCCCGAGGAAGTAGCCAACTTTGAGATGAGATCATGTCTCATCCACCTTCTTCCTAAATTCCATGGTCTTCCCGGTGAGGACCCTCATAATCACCTTAAGGAGTTTCACATAGTGTTCTCTACCATGAAACCCCAAAATTTGTTTGAGGACTTAGTTAAGTTTAGGGCCGTCTCTTTCTCCCTTGATGGTGTAACCAAAGACTGGCTATACTATCCGCCTACCACGATTGGGGGATGGAATGACCTTAAATGACGATTTATAGATAACTTCTTCCCAACCTTTTGAACTGCATAAATTAGGAAATAAATATGTGGAATTATGAAATCACAAGGAGAGACCCTTCATGAATACTGGGAGAGATTCAAGATACTTTGCTCAAGCTGCCCCTGCCACAAAATTAGTAAACAACTATTAATATAATTCTTATATGAAGGACTTGACCCCATGGATCATCGAATGATAGATGCTGCCACTGGTGGCGCCCTAGTTGATAAAACTCCATCCTCTACTCGTAACTTAATATCAAACATGTCTCAAAATGCACAAAAATTTGGTACATGGGAAATTGCACCAACCCGGGGAGTCCATGAGGTAAGTCATTCAGCTCTAGAACAAAAGGTAGATAAAAAACATGATGAGATACATACCCTTATAAGGATATTAGCCTACACAAAAGGTTACTCACAATCTCCTCATGTTCATTATATTGTGGTATTTGTTCTGACAATACACTTTTTTCTGACCAGTGCCCACAACTTCAAGATTCACATGAGTCTGGTGCAGCTGTGTTCCCAAGGCGTCCATTCCAACTAGAACCTCCCTTCATGCATGAAAAATTCCGTCCAAATCCAAATAATGGGTGGAAAACAAAACCCCTGTACTGACAAGGAGGAAACTCAGTCTTATCCAAAAGGCCAAGGTATGCATTCTTCTTATCCGTTTATATTTTCAAAACAATCATCCTCCTCCTCCCAAATATGAACCAAGCCTTGAGGATATGGTGAAACAAACAGCAACCCCGAACCTCTAGTTCCAACAGGCCACACAATAAGCAATTCAAGACCTATGAACTCAAGTTGGACAATGTGAAAACACCATCGGTGAGTTTAAGATGCAAGGTTCCAGAGAACTACCATCCCAACCCATTTCCAATACAAAGGACAAAGGTAATTTACGTGCAATTACCCTTAATAGTGGTTAATAAGTTTCTCCTTCTACCGATTCTATGCAACAGGTATGTCCCCCTCTTGAATACACAATTTCTCCACCCATAAAATATTCCAATGATGAAAAACAAAATAAAAAGGGAAATCAAATTATCATTAAGGATTCCCATGAACAATCCATTCCTCTTCCTTTCCCTCAAAGACTCTCTAAATTTAAGAAAAACTTTGATACTACGATTGATAATGAAATAATGGATAAAATTAAAAAAGTTCATGTTAATATTCCATTATTGGATGCAATCAAGAAAATTCCCTATTATGCCAAATTTCTTAAAGAACATTGCACCCATAGACGAAGGCTGAAGGGGAATGAGAGAGTCAACTTTGGTAGAAATGTCTCGGCCTTGATTAAACCAGCAATTCCAACCAAATTAAATGATCTAGGCATAGTCACAATACTGTGTACCATAGATGAGACTTTCTTTTTTGATGCTATGCTTGATTTAGGTGCTTCCATTAATGTAATGCCTCCCTCCGTGGACACTTCTCTGCAGGTTGGATAGATTCAACCAATAGGAATTTTCATACAACATTCTAACCAATGTACTACGCATACAATAGGAGTGATTGTGGATTTACTTGTAAGAGAGAAGAATCTCATCTTCCCTACGGATTTCTACATTCTCAAGATGAAAGATACTTGAACCCAAGCACATGCTCCTCTCATACATGGGAGGCCATTCATCAAAACAGCAAATACAATAATCGATGTTCAGAATTGTACGCTTTCCATGGAGTTCGGTGGAGAAAAGGTATGTTTTAACATCCTTGGGGCTATGAAACACCCCATTGAAGAGAACTCCATTCTTCCTATCTATTCGATGGAATTTCTCTCAAACGATTCACACACAACCAATTCTCTCCTCATCCCAAATTCGGATTCATTTTCCTTTTATTCACCCATGGATGATTTGAGTTTTTATTCATGTTCTGAGTGTTGTGTGGGTTCTAAAAAGTGTAAATTTTGTACTTTAATTGATGAGTGTGTTCATTCTGAGGTACCCATGACCCTCGATGATTCTGCAAATCTCATTTCAATAGATTCTCTATCATTAGAGAATAAACATGAGAAGATAGACAGTTTGATGGACCCCAATCCCCCTAAATCCCCTCCCTCTGTCCAAATCCCTTGGTGTTGGAATTAAATCCACATACATCTGATTTAAAATATGCCTATCTTGAGGGTTTTGACCAATTTCCAGTCATTATTTCCAATAACCTCTCTCAATAGCAGGAATCAAAACTGTTTGATATACTTAGAATGTGTAAAAAGGAAATATTATTGAAATTGGCTGATATTCCAAATATCATCCCATATATTTTTATGCCCCATATACTTTTGGAGGATGAGGCTATGCCTGTACGACAATATCAATGTCGGTTGAAGCCCACTCTCCTTGAAGTGGTAAAATTTGAAGTTAATAAATTAATTAATATAGGGATCATTTATCCTATATCTGATAGTAAATGGGTTAGCCCAGGGAAAATTGTTCCATAAAAATAGGAATAACAGTTGTGTCAAATGAAAGGAATGAATTGGTTCCAACACGTGTGCGAAACAGTTGGAACGTCTTTATTGACTACCGTCGACCAAATCAAGCCACGCAGAAGGACCACTTTCATCTACCTTTAATTGACCAAATGTCAGAATGATTGGATGGTAAGTCCCATTATTTTTTCCTTGATGGTTGTTCATGTTATTTCCAAATACATATAGCCCCTGAGGATCAAGAAAAAACAACATTTACCTGTCCATTTGGAAAATTTTCATACACAAGGATGCCTTTTGGTCTTTGTAATGCTCCGCGTACTTTTCAGTGTTGTATGTTGAGTATATTATCAGTGTACTAATAAAATTGTATTGAAGTGTTTATGAATGATTTCACAGTTTATGTAACATCCTTTGATGATTTTTTAACTCACCTAGGTTCTTTCCTCCTCCATTTCATAGTAAAAGATCTTGTTTTAAATTATGAGAAATTCCATTTCATGGTTGAACATGGAATTGTTCTTGGGAATGTTATTTCAAAAGAGGGAATTCAAGTTGAAAAATCAAAAATTGAATTAATTTTAACCCTTCCTTATCCAAAATTTGTTCATGAGATGCGATCTTTCTTTGGTCATGTTGCTTTTTACTGCCGATTCATTAAAGGCTTCAGTAAGATTTCACTTCCCTTTTCCCAGTTATTACAAAAGGATTATGAGTTTATGTTTAATAAAAAAATTTAGGATGCATTCAATTCACTAAAAAAGTGTCTCACATCACCTCCCATCATCCAACCTCCAAGGTGGGATCACCCCTTTGAACATATGTGTGATGCATCTAACTTTGCAGTTGGGAAACTTTTATCACAAAGGGTTTAGAAGGCTCCTCATGTCATTGCATATGCTCACGTACCCTTGACCCTACAAAAGAAAACTACACGACCACTTAAAAAGACATTATTTCTATTGTGATTTCCTTGGAAAATTTCATTCATATCTTATCAGGTAAATAATCATTGTCTTTTCGCATCATGTTGCCCTTTGTTTCCTCCTAAATAAACCAAAAGTAATGCCCTACCTCATTTGGTGGATGATCCACTTTTAGGAGTTTGACCTTGAGATTAGAGATAAGAGAGGAGTAGAAAATGTGGTATCTGAACACATTAGTAGGATTTACCGACCACTGGACCATCATGTTGATTCAACCCTCCCTATTGGAACATTATACCCTCATAATACCCTTTGTGATGTTGTGGACCTTACCCTCGGGTATGAAAACATTGTGAATTTTTTATCAACATCCAGGGTCTGCACTAATTTTAGCACTTCACAATTCGAGAGACTTAAGCATGATTCTCGGTGGTACATTTGGGATGTCCCATAATTGTATTGAATTTTTAGTGACCAAGTAGTTTGTTGTCGTGTCCCAAATAATGAGTTCGCATCTTTTTTGACCCTCTGCCACACCTTGGACTATGGGGGCCACTTTGGCTCTCAAAGTATAGTTCAAAAGGTTCATGACTCAAGAATTTATTAGCCAACATTTTATATGGATTACTATATATTTTTCAAGTCAGGTAGTCATTGTCAATTTACAAGGAATATCACCAATAAGAATGAAATCCCCCAACAACACATATTATTCTGTGAAATTTTTGATGGATGGGGAATTGACTTCATGAGGCCTTTACCAAATTCATTTTTATTTTTATACATATTATTGGTTGTTGACTATGTATCTAAATTGGTTGAATAAATTTTTACTAGGACCAATGACTCTCGTGTGGTTGTTTATTTTTTGAGGTCTCAGATTTTTAGTAGGTTTGGTTTACCAAGATTCATCATTAGTGATCAGGATTTAAATTTTTTCAATCACTACATAAAAATTTTTATTTGTAAGTATGGGGTTGATCGTAGAGTCTCCACTGCATATCCCCCCAAACTAATGGACAAGTGGAAATCTAAAATCAGGAAGTTAATTTTTTTTTGAAAAAACGGTACAACCCAATAGGAATGATTGGAGTTTGCACTTGGATGATGCACTTTGGGAATACTCTAAAACTTTTAAAACCCCAATTGGAATGTCACCATATAGAATTGTGTTGGGAAAGGATTTTCAACTCCTATTGGAGGTATAACACCATGAATATTGGGCTGTTAAATAATGTAATATGAATCTTTCAGATATAGGTGTGCATAGGAAGATGCAGATTACAGAGTTAGAAGAAATTCGACGTGATGCATATGAATACTCCCAAATATATAAAGAGAATACAATGGATTTCCATGATAGCATGATACATCAGCATAAGTTTTATATGGGTGAGAAGGTTCTCATGTATAATTCCGGGCTAAAGCACCACCCTGGTAAGCTTCTTTCCCGATGGTTCTGTCCTTATACAGTTACTGATGTTTACCCATTTGGTGCTATACAGGTTTTGCATGAGAAGAGTGGAAATAAGATTACTATCAATGGGAAAAGTCTCAAAAACTTCTATGAGGATTTATGAAGGATCTCATTGAGGAAATCCAACTGATAGATGCCACACATGAAAATATTTACTAGTCTCTCCATTGTCCCTACCTTAATTTAGTTGCCTATTTATTTAAAATACTTTCATGTATGACAATGTATCTTTTAGATATGATAGAGGGTGACATGTCATAGTTAGGATTAAAAAAATAAAAAAACATAAAATTTTAAAAAAAATGTGTTTTCATTTTGGATTTATTTTTCCTTATTCTACATTTTAGATAAAAACTAATCATAAAAAGAATACCCAAAATCATTTTTTCATGGCTGAGTTGATTGTGTGGAAAATTCTATTTTTTTGGTAAAATATTTTTCAAAAGAATTTTGATATAGAATCCTTTTCTAGAATTTTATTTTCAAATCATTCTTAGCTGTTTAATAGATCTTTGAAACCCATACCTCATTAGCACTGAACACTATTTTAATCCCTTACCTAAGAGATATTATATGCCCTTTATTGTATATTCTTCCTTTTAATCACTTTCTTGAGAGTCTCAAGTCATGTAGAGAAACTAGAACTTGCCTTGATTCTTTTTGAAGCCATAAGATTTAAGTATGTTACATTAATGATAGAGGCAATCATTCATTGAAATGCCCTTTTTACAATTATCCTCTATTTTTTCCACCTTTACATTTTAACCTTCTTAATCCTTAGAGACCATGAAAATCTTGTTAGGTAGCCTCATTATAAGCTAATTTATCCCTACCTACCCATCTCTGGTGTATATTCTTGTTTTATTTTCAGAAAGTGGGGGAGAGATTGTGTTTCCATGGGAATTATGGGGAGATAATATTGGTTATGGGTTGACATAAAGGGTGCCTACATTTTCCTTGTGCAATGGGTTCACAATCCATATTACATCATTGTTTTACACATTTTTACCTCTTTATATTAAAAAAACTATAAAAAAATAGTTCTGTATATTCAATATTAAATAGAACAAAACAAAAAATGAAAATAAGAGGATGTTTACTCATTATTATTCATTTCATGGTTGTGACCCACAAAAATGGACAATGGGGAGAGTGAGTTGGAGGTGATACACTTTGTGAGGGGTTGAGTGTGTACATTAATTGTGAAGACTTTCCGAATTTTGACATGTTTTGTACATAAGAGATTAAACACTCCTCTTCTGCATCAGATTTTTAAACATTAAATCCTACCAACCCTTCATCCTCAGAACAACCTGATGGATGTCCTCTTGAGTAGAAAAATAGTTTCTGTCGGTAGTGAAATGAGAATCTTGGAAATCTTATGGTATGATCACATGAAATCTAGGAAAAGAGAATAAATCCAATTTCATAAGTTCCCTGATTGAAGATAGAAAATTTTAAGGGGAGGTAGGTTGTGACATTTTTCATGGGTGAAAAATTAAAGTTCAACAAATTTGAATGTGATAAATGAAAAATTATAGGAAAATTGATTCCATATAAGAGACAGGATGAATTTCATTTTAAAAGAATCTTGGATATTTTTGCAACATCTATGTAGGAATGGGAAAAGATTTGGTTATTATACTTCGCCTAACAGTGAAAAATTTTAGGTGTGGGGGTGTGATCGTACCATGATTCACTATTTTATTTCACCATTTTACCAATGTATTAAACTGATTTTGTATTAAAATTACATGTATAATAATAGATTTCACTCTATGTTTTATTCAATTATTTTGTGTTTAACACTGTTTAAAAGGTAAATGTTACATTCTTTGATAATTATATTGTAGGTGGATGTGATTTGGAGCACCTATGATGAAGTCCATGAAAAATGGGTCATTATGCACATGATCTAAGAACACCAATAGACTTAAATGCATGATGAAACTAATTCGTTCATTAAAATGGTCTTAAACATTGTTCTCTAATCATAAAATTAATGATCTTTATTTAATATGAAGGAACCAAAGCCCAATTCATTCATTAAAAGGCACACACAAGTTCATTTTTCCAATAAAGTGGATCTGCACTGGGTGAAAACATTGCCTCTTTATTTTTGCAATATCTCTTATTAAATTCAATATTTGGCCCCCACATTTGACATGGAGGTCGAAATGGTGTCAGAAAACTACTCATTAGTTTTTTTTCAAAGTGTGTTACGGCTTTCTAACTGGCCCAAACTATGGACCAAGAGGATTCATGAAATCAGGGAGCCCAAAGTCACTTCCCACTTTACCTATAAATTGGCTCCTTGGGAACCCCATTTTTGTGTTCGAACCAGAGGAAAGGTGCTACCATTTTTGAGTCCCAAAGATGTCTATATATCCCCACTAGATGTTTTGGAGGCTATTTGATGTTCTACTTCATCATTTTATTCCCCCCCCCCCTCCTATGGATTTCTAAACCCCTTCTGATCACCCGGGGAGGAACATGATGTAAATACCAAACTTCATGGTTGTAATATTGGAATGATATTTTTAATTCCTGGTATTTTTGTTGTTTTTCATCATATTATATTCTTATTTTATTGAATTATGTAATTTTATGTCATGCTCAACTCATATGATCATGTTTGGGGTACCCATTCCTGTGATGTTTCACACACCATTCACCACATTCTTTTCCCCCTTCTAATTGCGGTGTTTGTGTGGTTCATATTGGTCAACTGAACAGGTATAAGCACTGTCAAGTTCATGTAAATTCATTACATGGTATCATAATAAAATAACATATAAACCTAGACAACACATCATGTTCTTCGTGTGTTTCCTTATGGAGTTTCGGTTATGATGTCAAACACAAATCACCCAATCATCGGCAGTGTCTGGTGAATCGTTGTGTGTGTTCTACTCAACCCTAAGAGTTATCCTAGTATAAAATCAATAAAAATATGGTTCTAGGTTTTACAAACAAGTGATTAAAATAAAAATAATCCTATATCATGAAGCGATGAAGGATGAACATCATGAGAGTACCCCGGGTTGATCACACTTAATTAATCTTGTTCATTTCTAATTTTTCTTATTGATTTCATTTTCTATTATCATCTTTAATAATAAAACCACCAAGTCTTACAAAACCTATTTTGACTTCAATTTTCATAATCAAGACTCACTTTTTAAATTAATTTTTTAACGCTCTGTCGAGAGATGACCTAGGGTGGCTGCTATACAGAAAAAACTCTAGTCAAAATTAAACAACAATTTTGATGGGCTCGACCAAGTGATCAAGGTTCAAGGAGGGTTCCCTCATTATTACCTATATTTATGTCCCCATTTTATAAGGCCAAGCTAAATCAATCTATTTCCATTACATTTTTGATCAAATTCTTCGTCAACATTCCTCATCAAATGGTAAAACCCATTCAAAGGCAGGATGAGTTTTCCCTGTCAAATCCACTATAGTCTCTAAATTTGTTTACTCCATGACGTTCTTTAAATGGAAGATGGGGTTTTTTTAAAACCTTTTAATATTTCTATAATGAACTATTTTTGGAGTGAAAGTACTCTCGAGAGAAAAATGGTAACTATTCCCAGTTCAACCTGTTGTAAACCCATAGAGAAAGGAGGCATTGGCATAAAAAATCATAAAACATTCAACGATGCTCTCCAATCTAGACTCACATGGTATCTTATAAATAAAACCTCTCACTCCTTGAATTATCTTAGGGATATATTCTTTGATAAGATTAATTTAGGTAATAATTATTACATGGCTTCTTCTATTTGTCCCTCCATCAGAAATTCTTTTTCCTCCATCATGGAAAATTTTAGATGGATTGTCAGCAAGGACTCAACTCGAAATTCTGGGTTTGACAAATGGACTAAATCCCCCCTCATTTATAAGGTGACTTATTCTTGTAACCCTGTCTCCACTAATATAACCATTTGGTATATGTTTAATTCCCAAATATTAGATTTTCCTAATAACGTTAAAGTGATTGTTGAGAATTACTCTTTCACAACTAATGATGATATTTAGATATAGAGGCCTTCTCAATAAGGCATGCTTGACTCCAAAAAAATTTATAACCACTACTTTTCCAACTATGACCATAATCATTGATGGGTTAAAAACTTCATCAAAGCATGGTTAAAACCATATCTTCTTTCTTTTATTTGGCGGATTGTGAATCCAAAAGTTCAAACTGATATTTGAAAACAATATTAAGGTATTAATCATTGTTTTAAATGTATAATGTTCAATCAAAATCGTGAGGACATCAATCATCTTTTTCCTATCTTGTGACACTTCTCTTACTCTTTGGAATTACAATTTTGATCTTTTTGAGTGCAGATGGATTATGGATAACATTATTTTATCTCAGCTAAAAAGGACGGTTGATTTCTTGGGGTCCCCACAAATAAGAATCCTCTATCTCACAGCTACTATAGAGCTCTTTCACACCCTCTGGTATAGTATAAATGATATTATCATTAAAAAAACATTCATATTAAATTAAGGTAAAATGAGGATACTTATTGCTATTAGAGAGGCCACCTCAATTCAAAAGGACCACTAAGACAACTCTATTTAGGATTTCAAGTTCATTTGCCGCATCAGAGTTCTGAGAAACTACCAGAAGCCCAAATACACTACTGAAAGTTTCTAGAAAGCACTTTCTACATGTTGGATCATTGTAAATGTGGATGGAGCTTCAATGGGAATCCCATGACCCTTGGGCTATGGTGGAATCTTTAGATACCATCTTGATCACATCCTTGGATGTTTCTATGGAAGTTGTGGTCTCTCTTCTACATTGGAGGCTGAAATGATGGGTGTTATTCACACCATTTACTTTTCCAAAAAGTACAACTTGAACACAATTTGGATTGAGAGAGTCCCTAAAACTATACTTCAAGCCATTTGGAATTGTGTAGCTAATATTTCTTTGACTCTCACATCCCGATGGACTGATAGTCTTAACTCGCTCAAGAATCTCAATTTTATTGTCAATCACACCTACAGTGAATAAAATAGGATTACTGATGGTCTTTCCAACATGGGATATCCTAATGATGTTATTTAGAGGAATGAACATACTTTATATTTTCTAAATTATTATATTATAGGCCCAAAAATATTTCCTACTTTTGGTCTCATGTAAATTCCCCATGTACTTCATAGTTTTTTTAATAAATTTTAGTGTTCTTTTCATTGACCAGAACATAACCATCCTTAAAAAATAGTAAAAAAAATCACAGTATGGTCAGTATATCATGTAGAAACCTATCTAATTTACATAACTAATTCACCAAATTAGTCTACTGATGCATCAGGTTGCTATCTATAACCAGGCCCCACCAATGTTGTATATTTCCGAAGAAATCCTCATATCGAATAATGAAAATAATTAAAATTCCTTATCAATTATTGTTATTTAATAGAAGCTATGGATTTATCAATAATTCCCCAGTTGAATATAATTAAAAAACAAGGATTTTTTTGTTGATGAATGGAAATACCATTGAAAGATCAATAAAATTATTCTTGAGTAAAATAATCGTTAAACATTTAAAAGTGTCTCATACGATTTTGAAACATATGAATCACAATCCCAATGAATTAATAACATTAAATGAAACTTATAATATCATGAGAATTAATAGATTCTTGATATAAAGTTTCAAAGGGCAGTATATAAACTGTATAAAATAAACAAGGTGTACTATAATATATCTCAATGATTATAAAGAATTTAATATTTCAAGAGGACTGAAAAAGGAATCAAGGAAGTGAATTTCAATATTATCGTTGAAAAAATATATCACAATCCATCCATATAAATAATAAGGATTTTATCAATAATAATTTTCACATGTGGAGTAAAAAATATTGGGACTTTTTCATTGATGAATGTAAATACTATAGAAATATCTTTTAAAAAATTTCTTGAGGAAAATATGCTTTTATTTTGAATTTTATTTTGAAAAACATATTTTAAAAAAAATAACATTTCAAAAAAAATTATTTAAAAAATAACCTTTAAAAAAATTAATCTTGAATGAAATGATGGTGGGTAAATTTATTCATGTCGTACATGGTAAAAAGAGCATTCATTTCGGACAGTAAAAAGGTTTGATAAAATCCTTTTTCAGAAAGTGATAAGAATATTACTCTAAAACAATGGTAAAAGACAAAAAGGGTAAACCTGTATTTACTAAATCATTTTGAAATGGTTAAAAATATTTTTGAAACATTTTAATAAAACATGTTTTTAGAAGAAAATATTTTCTCCGACTAAAGAGAGAAATGTAACCCTGTTTTCTTAAAAACATTTTCTAAAACGTTTTCTATAACAATGAGTGAAAAATAGTATTATTACATGAATAAGATAATTAATAACCATATTAGGATAAAATTAAATGGTTTATTTTAAAATGATAAAAAAATACTCTGATATAATTTCAATGGTAAATAATCCCAAATAAAATGAGGTTGGGAGGTAACCCTTTGAAAAGATCATAACATTGAAATGATACTCAAAAAATTAATTGATTATGTGTATAAAAATTAAATACACATTATTTAAGTGTAAATACATTAATATATAGTATTATTCATTATATATAAAATCATATAATATAAATGACAATAAGGATTTAATATATCCCAATGAAAAAGTAATTAGGTTATGAAATTTCTTTTCCACTTAGTAAATTTTAATTCAAATACACATAGATAAAATAATTAATATATAAATTCAAAATACAATGAATATAAATTAATTAATGATATAATATATTATAATTGGAATTAGATTCACCCCACAAAATAATTAAGTGGTGAACATGACATTTACCTCACGGATGTAAAAAGTGAGATGAAAGTCTCTTACCTTGAGTCTATGTTGCATGGTTTGTCATTATATTCCTGAATTATAATATTATATTAATTATTTAATTAATTCATAACCTTTTTCATGTTTATAATTACTTTTAGTTCAATTTTTAAAATGATTTATACAACTACATTAATTATTAAGTTTACAATGAGTGTTTTTGACTATGTTTATTTTATGTTTCAAAAACTACTTTTGTAGGTAAACTATTGTCAAATGGTTAATTATTTAACATATCCAGAAAAATTATCATGAAATAATTGTCATATTTATACATTAATTTTAATTTTGAAACCAATAATTAAAAATGGTTAAGAAAAATGAACCAAATTTACAATCTTGGAGACGATAGGTCGTACATACACAGGAGTAACATTCTAATTTTTTTCAAAAATCGTTATGGAAAGAAGGTTAGTAAAATTAATCGCTATACAATGATAATTTTATAATAGATACAATATTAATTAGTCGTATATATATATATATATATAATTTTTATTCTGTAATAATAATCACATTATGTCTAGTTGGTGGTAGTCCCCATGCCCACAAACGACGTTATCACTTTTAAAGTGTGTGGAAGTGTAATAAATAAAATGATATATTATCTTTCTAGAAATTTAATTATTTCATTAACAATATATATTTTTTTATTTGAAATGTTTATAATTAAAATTATCCTCTATAAATTCCATGTATAGAGTGAACGAACCACATCACGTTGAAGAGGCGGTAGTCCACATTTCCACAAACGATGTTATAATATTACACAAAATGGAAAGTATAAAGGTATGTGTTATAAAATAATTAAAGAATAATAAATAAATATAAAATATAATTTATAAAATTTATCATTATACTTCCCATCATAGTTCCCATCCATGAGAGGTGGTAATGGAAAAATGGAAAACTTTGTTTCGTGAGGTGGTAGTTCGTTGTACACAAGAATTGTATGTTTGTTACCCATTAGATGGATGTTTGTTTAATTTTAGGTGAAAAAAATAAGATAAAAATTTATTAGTATATTAAGGGTTGTTTTTATTATATAATAATAGAATAATTTTAATTAAATAATTGGAAAAATAAATAAAACTAAAGAGAATACAGAAGGATGTTCCCTCTTATTCGGGTAACTCGATTTGGTTGGCCCGAATGGGCTTCCTTATATGGTTTTCTGAATATGGTGAGGAGTCTAGCTTGAGGTATGGGATTTTTAGGAGATATTTGAGAATATATTTGTATTTACAAAGTGTATTTATAGGTGTGATGAAGTAGGAGGCTTGAGTTCCTTTTATAGTGGAGTAGTAGTGGAATTCTTGCAATTTTTGGAAAATAGAAATTTCACACATATGTTTTCCATTTTAATTGGATAAAATAATAGATTAAATTATATATAATGAATTATAGGGTCCAAATATTGCAATAAAATGTATTTTAGAAAATTTTATAGGTCATTTGGACCCTTTTTATTAACTTTTAGTCCCTTGTTATGTTAATTTTCCTTTTAATCATTGTAATTATTTTTAATTAAATTACCTGATATTTTTGGAAAAAAGATTAGTTAAAATTGTTAGAAATTATTAATAATTATTTTTTCAAATATGGAATCATTTTTCCTAATTAAAAATAAATAAGTGGTAGAAATTAATTTCAATCCAACCTCACAGATGGTACGAAAATGTGGATTTTTAAAGTAAAAACGTTCAAAAAGTATAATAGGTTTTACATACAATTTCAAAGTGAAATTGATTCCAATGACCTAAATTTAATTAAATTATATTAAATTGATATAATTGATCATTAAATAAAATAAAAAATTTAATTTATCCTTATAAATAATTGATACAAAAAATCTTTTTTGAGTTAAAATTCAGAAGTTTTCACTATTCAACAAAAAATGAAACATCATAGAAAAATAGAAAAAATTCACCCTAATTTTTTTTATGTTTCTATTTAAAATATTAAATTTATTTTTAAATATAAAATCAATAAAAGTTTCAAAAAGTTTATATAAAATTGCTTCTCCTTTAAAATTTAGTAAAAGTGCATTTATAAAAATATTGATTTGATGCGAAATGTTGGATTTTTTTGAACTTATGCTTATCAAATCTATTAGATGAATATAAAAAATATTTTATTGAATATATATATATATATTACATAAATATTACTCATTAATTGCAATTATTTTAATTTATTTGGATAAAACAACTTTGTAATCATAAAAATAAAAAAAACTTTATATTCAATTGGTTTATATTTTCATTTATAATTATTTTGTAACCAATGAATTCATTATATATTTCTATAAACCATAAATTTTTATAGGGGCTTCCAAACCCGACCAAGCTTGACCAACATGACCCTACATGGCCCAGTTTTTTTGGGTTGGGTCATGTTCAAAATTCCATATGAATGTGTCGGGTTGTGTCGGGTTAACCTGTGGTCAGGTTGGGTCGGGTCATGGGTTAGAAAAATATTGACCCAACCAATATGAAATATTTCTCATTCCCCTTATGGATCACATACTATCTTCTTCCCTGGGAAATCTATCGTCCCCACTACTATGTTTTCTTTCATCCCCATTGCCTTCATATTCTATTTCATCACTTAACTTCTCATTCCTTCGCTACCAAGAATCTATGCACCCTGGTTGCCATATTCCATCCCCACTACATCCACCTCACAGTGCTGCCAACACGATAGACCCCAAATCAACCATATACTACTCCCTCAGCCTTTTCCTTTTCCATTATCTCCCCAAAAACCCCAAATCTGTTGGAGACAGCCTGCTCCACCTTCACCTTAGCCTCCATCTCCACTAGGACCATCGTGGAACCAAATATACTAGAGACATCCCCCTCTTCCATTTCCTATATCTATATCTCCACCATGACCACCACAACCCATGATTCGTCTAATACTCCCTCCCCATCTTTCACTACTACCAACATCTTCACCATGACCGTTGTGACCTCAGATTCATGAGATACTACCCTATTCGACTTCTCCTACACCTCCATCCCCACCACAAACTCCATGATCCTATCCACCAGATTCTATCTACTGGTGATATATATTTTAATCACTATATTTATTCTGTCGGTGTGTACATTTTTTTGGGTCGATTTTAGACCAGAATAAGGGTTCCTCTTGGCGTTATGAAAAATACATAGCACCGAAGAGGGAGGATTCATTGCAAGGAAGCATGAAAATTATTATGTTGGGAGCAGAGTGTCCATTTATTTCATAAATCATCGACCAGACACAACCCCACCCAATTAGAGATAGTTTAGGTTAGATCGGGTTCAAATTAAAAAATCCCTTTGACATTACCCATACTGACCCAAATTATTTTGGTTAGGTCGAGTCCAAAAAATCCTTAAAACTAACCCAAACCGACCCATGGACACTCCAAGATTTTCTTAAGTTTGTTATTAATATTTATATCCACTAATTATATTTTCTTGTTTATTTATTATTATATTAAATAAAAATATTTCATTAATATATTGTTCTTCAGTAAAATTTATTCATTCATGTAACGCAATCTATCAAACAAGGTCATTCTGGTGTGTAATGGAATGTAATGTAGTATTTGATAGAATTTAAAGCTATATCATCAATTCAATTTATTTAAAATATAAAATATATTATAAATACATTGGATATTATATTACCTTACATTCATAGTGTTGTGTGTCATACGTACTATCAAAAACAATGTTCATAATTTTGAATTTTTGTGTGTTACATTCTCTCCACCTTTAATAAATTCCATCTTGGCAATTTTAACATGGTATTGGTAATATATTAATTGATATTTCCTATTTTGAATTCATAATTTATGAGAGGGGTTCATAAAAAGCCACAAGAAAAGATATTATATGATGAAAAAATGTCAAGTGGACTAACATATAAATAGGTCACTAGGTATGTGAACATTAGTGGCATGTAGAGGTGCGTACATAGATGAAAAGCATAATTAATTATACGGGTGATTGAGGAAATTAATCACAAATAAGATAATGATCAATGGAAATTTGGGGGTCTCGAATTCATAAATATGTGATTATTTAAAAGACCACCGGTTCAACATTAATTAAAGTATTAGGACAAAAAATTTTGTTTTAAGATAATTTTCCCCATCTTGATGAATTATTTTATTAACTAATAATATATGGAAATATATTTAATTGATATGTATCGATTTATGATGAACAATATCATCTTTTAGTTTTGCTTCGACTAAGTTCTAATTAATCCATGTATTCTAATAAATGAATATCCAAAAATAGTTTACTATGCCTGAAGCACTAAATTAAATGTTTAATGGATCATAAAGCCCATAAAGAAGTGACAAGTCTAATAATTTTTCACTAAATATTATAAAAAGTTAGTATGGTTAATACATAACTTTATAAATCAAAAAACTAGCACTACTAGTTCATAAGTAATATTTATTCCTCAAATTGCTTAACTAAAAATATTTTCACATTAACTAAGACATTGCATAATCCAGTGGTGGGAATGAAACCCTTATTATCCTCCGATCATGGGTTCAAGCCCTGTAGTCATGCCACACTTTATGGGTTGTCCCCTGATATATTGATTTTTCTCTTCTAAACCCATATTAATATACTTTCCAAAATAAATATTATGTAAATCATTGAAATAAGGTTAATTACTAAATATCTTTTTAACTAAGGTTTTCATTACAATGTCAATATATAAATACTTTATCCAATTATTTCAACATAGGTCCTTCCACGTTCTATGATTTATTCTAGGTTATTCGTTTACATTATCTATTAAAATCTTTTATAATGGTTTTTTAAAGAAAATGTGAATTATCCTAAGCATATAAATTGGGAGTGTCAAAACAAGTGCGCAGTAAGGAATGTTTTCATGTACCATGTTACGCTAAGTCAGGCTGGATGCACCTTTTCATTTTTTTTACTCCTAGGTACATCTGTTCTAGAACCACGTCGACTTGTAATATCCAGATAGGGATCTATTTCTAGGAATACCAAAAAAATGTCTACCTTATCAACATTATAGTATTTTCTATTATACTTACCCTCAAATTCTAAAATTAGATTATTTTATCTATCCTTTTTTTCCAAAATCTAGTTCCCAAAGTTTCAAAAAAACCTTGATCTGATTCATCCTATAGAATTCTGACCTAGGTATGCCTTGATTTGGTGTTGTGCTACCATTAAATTCACATAAGATACAAGTAAATTGATTCCCAAAGTACTGAACAGTTTTTTTGACTTGGAAGACCATATAAATACATGTGTTTTGTATTAAAAATGTATACACCAATTACAACATTTTTTTCTTTGAGTAACATAATAACTCTATTATATCTATAGTATCCTTGAATATCTTTCATAGAACACATTAATTAATACTAGATAAATGAACCATAATAATGGGGAGATAAAATTATTAGTTTGTGTTAAGTATAGAAAAAGAAATATTTAATCAATTTGAATAGTTAATATGAAAAGGTAACACGGTACCCACATGAAATATTATCAATAAATTGAATGGAAAAATAATATGAAATTATAACAATTGGAAACACATTCTATTAAAATTACTAGATAAGGAAAAATCAATATGGAAATGAAGATAACTTAAACACATGTGATTTAATCAATTAACTGAAAATGAAACATATCCATAAATATGTTGATGAAAAATTCTTATGGATGAATAATAATTGAAACAAAATGGGGGAAATTATTAATTATTAGAAACCTTAATTCCTAGGTGCGTTGATCTATTACGATCAAGGCCTTTCACGTGATTTTTTATCATATCAAGTAGAAACCCATATAATTGTTTCACCTAATTCATCTTTTGAGAATGTTGATTCATTGAGGAGCTATATATAATCGATCCCCACTCATTTCATACATGTCCAATGAAATCATCATATCGAAAAATAGAAATAAATAATATTCATTAACAAATATATGTATTGAATAAAATATAAATATTTATCAATAATTCCCCAGTGGAGGATAAGTAACAACAAGGGTTGTTGATGTTGATTAATGAAAATACTATTGAAATATAAATAAAAGTGTTCTTGTGGAAAATTATCATTAAACATTCCTCAGTGTCTCATATATCATTGAAACATTTTAATCACAATACCCACAAATTAATAAAATTAAATGAAACATAAAATATCATGAGAATAAAGATATTCATGATATAATATTTCAAAGTGTATTATATACACCATATAAAAGAAACTATGTGTATTAAAATATGTCTCAATGATTATAAGAAATTAAATATTTCAAGGGTACTGATAAAGGAATCAAGGAAGTGAATGTTAAGTATATCCTTGACCAATTCAATCAAAAACCATCTAGATGAATAATAAGTATGATATATATACAACTTCTCCCAAGTTTAGTAAAAATATTGGGTTTCTTTCATTTATTAATATAAATACTATAAAATGATCTTTCAAAAACATTATTGAGGAAAATCTATTTTACTTTTGAATATAAATTTAAAAACATTTTTTTAAATAATTGTTGAAATCATTTTATTTAAAATGTAACCTTTTAAACATGAAAAAGAATCTTTAATTAAATGATTATGGGTAAATATATACTTCTCATGTGAGGAAAAAAGAAAATTTCATTTGCATAGAAAAAATAAAATAAAAATTATTTGTTTATAAAGAGATGGAAGATTCATTTGAATACATTGGTAAAAGAAAAAAATGGTAAAAATTTATTTACTCAATAATTTTCAAAAGTTTTAAATCATTTTTTAATACATTTTAATAAAGCATTGTTTTTAGAAGAAAACAGGTTCTCCGACTAAAGAAAGTGATGAAGTCGAGTTTTATTAAAAAATGCTAAATCATTTCAATTAACAAAGAATAAAAAATGGTAATATTACATAAAAAAGGTCATGAATAAATAGATGAGGAATAAATGAAACGTTTTATTAAACAATGGTCAAATAATTTCTTTGATGAAAATTCAAGTGTAAACAATCCCAAATAAAATGAGATTATAAAATAAACACTTGAAAATATCATAACATTAAAGTGAGACTGAACCAACTAATTGATTATTTATATCAACTGTATATCCAAATAATTAATGGTTGAATACATAAATATATAGTTTAATTCATTATACACAAAATCATATAATATTAATGACAACAAAGAAATAATGTAACCTATTGAAAAAGGAATTGGGTTATGATATTTCTTTTCCACTTCGTAACTTTTATTTTAAATCCTCTTAGAATTAATAATTCAAATTGAAACTTAAAAACAAAAAATAAAAATTAATTCATGATAAAATATATCAAAATTTGTAGTAGATACACCATAAAAAAATTATTTTGTGAGCATGACATTTAACTCTTAAATGTAAAAAGTGAGATGAAAATATCTTACCTTGAGTCTGACTTATCTTGTTTGTCTTTATAATCATAAATAATAACATTATGTTAACTATTTACTTAATTAAGAATATTTTTCATGTTTATAATTATTTTTATTTCAATTATTACCATTTTTTATACAACTACTTAAATATTTAAATTTGCGTCGGGTGTTCTAACTAAATTCGGTTTATCTGTCAAAAACGACTTTAGTAAGTCAAATATGGTCAAAGCGGTTATTATATAACATTTATAGAAAAATAATAATTAAATAATTATAATATTTATAAACAAATTATAATTTTCAAATTAATAATTAAATATGTTTTTGAAAATTGAACCAACAATACAATCGTAAAGACACTTGGTCATACATACTAATGAGTAACATTCACATTTTTTACAATAATTGTTATGGAAAGAAGTTATGTAACATTAATATTTCTATAATAATGATTATATCATAAATTCCATATTATTTAGTCATATATTCTTATATATATAATTATTTTGATTTAAAATTAATCGCATCATGTTGAGGAGGCGGTAGTCCACGCATCCACAAACAATGTTACCGTATTTATACAAAATGGAACGTTTAAATGTATGTGTTATTGAAATAACTAATGAAGAATAAATACATAATAAATATCATATATAACATATATAATCATATAATCTATCATAATTCACATCCATGAGATGTGGAAAAGAAACAATTAATAACTTTTATTTGTGAGGTGGTAGTTCACCGTACACAAGAATGGTAAGATCTGTATCCATTAGATAAGAATGTGTGAATGTTTAGGTAGAACTTATAATATATATAAAATAATATTATATTGATTTTAATTTTTTTGATATATAATCCTTGAATAAGTCTAATTGAAAAAGTGTGAAAAGAAATAAAACAAAAGATCTTAAGGAAGGATGTTACCTCTTATTTGGGTAACTCTTTTGGTTTCCACCAAAGGGATTCCTGGGTTGTCATTATGAAAAAAGGAAGGATTAGAGGTTTAGTTTAGTAATTTTTAAGATATATTTGGTAATATATTTTTCAATACAAATCATCTTGATATGTGTGTGGTAGTGGGAGGATTGAGTGCCTTCTAATAGTCGAGAAGAAGTGGCACTCTTGTATTTTTTGGAAAATGATATTATACCCAAGATTTTTCAGTTAAATTTGTCTCCAATCATTGATAAAATTATATAAAAGGATGTATAGGGTATAAATATGTCCATAAAATATAATTTTGACAAGTTTATTCGTCACTTTTTCCCTAGTGTTTAAGGTTTATCCCCTTGTTAAGCTAATTTTTCTCTAAATTGTTATAATTAATTTTAATTACATTCGCTAATATTTTTGGATAAAAAGTAAAATTAATTTATTATAAATTAATAATATTTATTAATTAAAAAAATTTAATAAATATTTCCAAATTCCAATCACATAAGTGGTTGAAAATAATATAAATTTAATCTCGCAGACGGGATGACAATACTAGGTTTTAAAGTAAAAATGTTCAATGGATAGATGTGTTTTTATATCCAGTTTCAAATTTAAATTTATTCCAATGATCTTAATTGTATTAAGTCATATAAAATTTATCTAATTAAGTTTCAAAATAAAAAAATAATAATTTAACATTATAAATAAATTAGATAAATATCAGTTCTTAGTAAAATTTTTGTATTTTTTACTATTCATTAAAAAAATGAAACATCCCATAAAAATACCAAACAATCATCCTAACATAAGTGTTATGTTTGTATATAAAATTTGAAGTTTAATTTTACATATAAAATCAATAAAAGTTCAAAAAATTGGATTTAAAATTGGTTCTTTATTAAATGGAAGTAAGAATCCATTTATAGAAAATATTGATTTTTTGTAAAATAATAGGTTTGTTCTTATCTGATGTTTATCAATTATATTGGATAAATATAAAAAATATTTAATTAAACATAATATATATATATATATTAAACTAATATCACTGGCTAATTTTAATTAATTCAATTTATTAGGATGAAATAGTGTTGTAATCATAAAAAAAATACTTACTTTATATTTAATTGGTTTATATTTTCATTTCTAATTAATTGGTAACAAATTAATTAAATTTATATTTTTAACCATATATTTTCATATGTTATTAAATACTATTTATATCAATTAATTTAATGTCTTGGTTAAGTCTTATTATGTTAAATAATTTTTTTTAATAATATGTTGTCTGATAAAACATAGTCTTGAATGTAACGCATGCTACCAGAAAAGGTCATTCTGGTGTGTAAGGAAAGATAACTTAGTGTTTTCATACATTGTAATTTATATCATTGATTTAATTTATTTAAAATATAAAATATATTATAAATTCGTGGGAAATTATATTACCTTGTGTGCTTTGTGTTGCTTGTCAAACACACTATCGGATACAATGTTCTTACATTGGAATTTCAGGGTGTTACAATGCATTTCATTTCAATGGGTCCAGAATAGGAGGAAATTGATGTTTATTTGGTTCTTGGTAATGATATAACATGATCCATTCTAGTCATTATATATATTGATGAATGGGGTGAGGAACATAGTGTTCAGAAACATGTTTTAGGAGTGAAATGATATGGATTCTCCTAATGTGGGTAGTGGGATATCATCCATGAGTGTATGACCCTCATGTGATATGTTTCATGAAGTTTTGTGATTGGTCATTAGATGGTGGATTTGGAATATTTATGCTCATGAATAAATAGAATCATGTACTTCTATATTCCTCATGGAATTCCATGTGATATTTATGAAACATTGTTATTTAGAGTTGAAGGGTAGATGTTGGTCTCAGGGTGGTTTATGATAATCTAAACATGGTTATGTATGAGGTATTTTAGTACTCACATATTATGACTAGAGGTAGAGTCGTTCAATTGAGAATTTGACTATGGGTTACACACGAGTTTTGGTACATACTACATTGAGCGTGCTCGAAAAATCATGTGATGCCTCTAGCAATGAATGCATTGGGATTGGGTTTTTTTTATGATGCACCAGTGTCTTGAGTAAATAATTTTGGGGAAAAAGTTACGAAAAGGAGTTTCATCTATCTTTTTCATGTTTAATTGAATGTGGTGAGCCAGAATCCAGTATAGCTGAATCATTATAGATAAAATGTCTATGTTTCAGGTTTTGGTTGAGGACTTTTATGCAATATACTAAATTTTATTATTATTCTTTGATGAAGGAGTCTCATCAGTTTTATACAGAATCAAGAACATGGAATGGAGTTCTCAAATATGAATGGGTGATTTTATTTCCAAACAGTGCTTATAGAATCCTTAAGATGCTTGAGTCATGTTTTGAGGGCCGATTCTGATGCTACAGGCACTGTATATTGAAATTTTCCTTAACATATAAATTCCTATGATATGGAGATCCAAAATATTTATAGTAAATTAGATGATGATGAAATAATTATTCAAGATTGATGGTATAGATAAATCACTATCTCAATATTTAAATGTTGTTTATGGGTTTTGTCTATTATTAGGGTTATTTAAGAGCCATATGTTCAATAGGTGATTGAGAAGAGTATTAGGGGTTCAAAGGTGGAACATGATGTTTGAGAAGGAGTTCACGACTGAGGTATATTAGGATACGTATTGGGATGACCAATGAGACTTCTCGTGACTGAGAATTATTATAGTGGGGTTATTTTAAAACCCCTCATCCATATAGGTTCTAGAAGTTTGAGGATGAGATTTAACGTGTGGTTTGGTGGATGGTCTGATTTCTAAAAGGGGTAATATACTGGAAATTTAAGGATTGAAAGCATTAAAATAACATAATTTGGACTTGGATTAATATTCGTTATAGGGTATAAGTGTGTCCCAAATGTTTTTGGATAATATTTTAGGATTTTAGTGTTTTAACCTATGGTTCACATTTATTTCTAACCATGTGGCCTAAAATTCATAGGTTCACAATTTCAAAACATATTTGGTGGGTCTATGGAGGCCATGGAAGTGACTACAAAGTAGTAATGACATGTTTCACATTTGGTTAATGATATATTAAACATTGTATCATAACAATGTGAGGATTATAGCCTTGGATAGTGTTTGATGCATGGTTCACTAGTGCAGAAAACGTTATTTACGTTACCATTTTTTACGTCGGTTATATATAACAGACGTGAGAATCTGCGAAACGTGGTTTTTTCGTCGGTTATTTAATAACAGATGTAACAAATGTGTTGAGTAGATTTTTAACATTTCTTATTTTAATAACCGACGTTACAAATCGCGCGTGTTCGGTTTTTACGTCGGTTATTTTATAACCGACGTAAAAAACGAGATATCTACGAGTTTTTTACGTCGGTTATAAAATAACCGACGTAAAAAACCAAAGCGCAGGGGGGTTTTTTACGTCGATTTTCAAATAACCGACGTAAAAAACCGAAGCGCGGGGGGTTTTTTACATCTGTTTTCAAATAACCGACGTTATAAATTTAAAAAATAGTTTATTACATCGGTTATATAATAACCGACATTATAAAACATTTAAAAATTTTAAGCCCCGTGGACTTTAATTTACGTTTTTTTCGATCGAAAGGCCGTCGGCTCGTCTCTCTCGCGCGGTAAACCCTAATCGGTTCACCGTTCGACCTGTGTTAAACTCATTTTAGCTTCATCGTTTATCATCTTTAGTCTCCTCGGATCTATCATCTCAACTCGCAACACTCAAGTAAGCATTCCACGAATTTATTTCGTTCATTTTTTTTTCTTCGGATAGTCCATATTTATGTTTTGTGATTTATTTGTTTAAACTAGGTTAGATTCTTCCTTTTTGAACCCTATTACATCTTTTTGAATATCGTTGGCACCGGACATTCATTTTTATCTTGAGTGTCTTGTTTTTGTATTTCTTTATAAATTTTTTTTTTATATATTACCTTGCATTTAATGACTCAAAATCCTCTTATGTCGGAAACATATTTGGGGTTATTTATTGAAGGACTATGGCGCAATTAAGGAAAGATTTGGAATATTTCATGTTTTGACCAGTTTGAAATTCATTATCAAAAAGAAATTTGTGGTATGGTTGATTCATCCATTAATTTTATCCTATATTTGATTTAACTCTCAGGTTCATCTAACAATTTTTTAGTTGGATAACCAATAATGTTTATGTGATTAGAGAATTAAAAGAAATTATCATCATATATAGTGAATCATCCTTGTTGAGTGTCTTATCATAGAATAGGAATCAATCATCCATATTGAAGATGTCATTTTTTTAGAAAACAAAAACCATTAATGTAAACCATTTATCATTCATTAATTAAACTAAAATAAATATTTACACAGGAGTTATAATGGAACATAATAAAATAAATATTTATCATTCACCCTCATATAGTCTAATAAATCTATGATAAACCATTTGTTTTCTTTAATAGAAACAAATTCACTTTTACCCACTTTTTATTTTTAGAATACACTAAACTCCCTTATAATTTCACGCTTCTGGGAAGTATTAAACATCATTATATCCCTTTAAAAAATCTAAATGTCACATAAATATCATGCATCCATTTTGTCCTATTGTAATCTACTAGATTCTATTTCAAATGGGTATCTGTTTGTTTTTTTATGTTTCACGATTTTATTTGATGTAGGTTTTTCTTTTTCATGGATTACTTCATAAAGTGGTCTCGGTTCATTTGATTTTGTGTTTCCTTTGACACCATCCCCCCTCAATGACTATGATCTCTCATTGCCAGTTTTTCTCTAATTTATCTCTCATACACCTTTTGGATTTGATGGTTGATTACAAACATATTTATTCAAATATTTAAGCTGGATTATATATGAATTTTTAGGATTATATTGTTGTTTTATGCCACTTTATTTATTACTCTATCCAATACTAAGACCCATTCTAGTAAGAATATTTTCAAAAGAAATACGATTGGACTCTTCATCATATTTCATGAAATGTTTTTAATAATGTCACGTTTTTAAAAAAAATGTTATATCAAAGATGTGGAAATGGGTGGTGTCCGGGGGGGTGTCCAAGGGGGTGGGTGGGTGTGAGTGGTTTTCCACGGGGGTGGGGGACTATCCAGAGGGTTTTGGGGGTTGTCCAGGGGGTGGGGGGTTGTCCAGAGGGTTGGGTGGTGTCTAGGGGGGTGTTGAAGGGGTAGGGGTGGGGGTGGTGTCCAAGAGGGGTGGGGGTGCTGTCTAGAGGGGTGGGGGGCTGTCCGGAGGGTTGGGGGTGTCCAGGGGTGGTCCAAGGGGGTGGGTGGGAGTGGGGGATGTCCTAGGGGGTGGGGGCCTGTCCAGAGGGTTTGGGGGGTTGTCCGGGGGGTGGGGGTGATTCTCAGGTTTACTCCATTTTCTCCAATTTTCTATCAACTATGTAGGCGGCATGGTTTTCATTGATTCAATGAAATTTAAAACTGTTATATCTAACTATATTTTGTTTTAAAAATAATATTCAAGCATATTTTCTTAAATACCCATAGATTTGTTTTATAATTTAAATTGTTTTACATTCAAATTATGAATTTTTTCATGTAAACATATATTTGTCTTATCTTAAAAATATATATTTTTTGTTGATATTTGTTATAGGTAATAATGAGTCGAAGTTGGATTACGGAACATCGAATGAGAAATGAATTAGAGGAAGGTGTTGATTCCTTTTTGGAATTTTCAAAACGAAATGTTCCAAGCAGTGACATTTTTTTCTGTCCATGCCTGAAATGTTTGAATATGAAGAACTTGAAAATTAGAGTGATATAAGATCATCTGATTTGTCATGGTTTTCATCCGAGTTACATCCCTTGGATTTGGCATGGTGAAACTGGACAGAATGTAACTGATGATGATGATTCGCAAGATGGTAACTCCGATGGAATTGATGAAATGATTCAAGATATTGTAGCAGAACAAATTGAGATAGAACCGACAGTTGCGTGTCTATATGGTGATGCTGAAAAACCATTATATCCTGGATGTACAGATTTTAAAATTTTGTCGGCGGTGTTAAGATTGATTAACCTGAAGTCGAAACATGGATGGAGTGACAAAATTATTACAGAGCTGCTATAATTGATGAAATACATTCTTCCAAAAGATAACGATCTTCCAGAATCACATTACAAAGCCAATAAAATATTATACCCGATGGGATTGGGATACAAGAAAATACATGCCTGTCCGAATGACTACATTATATATAGGAAGGAATAGGAATTTCTGTCAGAGTATCCTAAATGTGGGACATCACGGTATAAGGTGAAAGAAAAATCACAGGTTGGTGTAGAGATTACAAAGCTCCCTTCAAAGGTATTTTGGTATCTTCCTATAATTAATCGTTTCAAACATTTATTTGCTAATTCACATGATGCAAAAAAGGTTAAGATGGCATGCTGAAGAGCGGGTATGTGATGGAAAAATACGTCATCCAGCTGATTGTCCAAAATGGAAGAAAACTGATGTGCAGTATTCTACATTTGGAAATGAAATTAGAAATCTCAGACTAGGGTTGTGCACAGATGGAATGAATCCATACCGAACCCTCAGTAGCACACATAGTTCATGTCCTGATTTATTGGTAATCTACAACCTCTCTCTTGAAGTTTGTATGAAGCGAAAATATTTCATGTTGAGTATAATGATCTCTGGTCCAAAGCAACACGGTAATGATATTGATGTTTACTTGTCACCGTTGATTGATTATTTGAAACTGTTATGGGCTGATGGTATTAGGGTGTATGATTCTTATAAAATGGAATATTTTCAACTGCATGCAGTGCTTCTGTTCACTATAAATGACTTCCCAGCATATGGAAATTTGTCTGGATACAGTGTTAAAGGGCATAAAGCATGTCCAATTTGTGAACAACAGGCGTCATATTTTCAATTGCATCATGGGAGGAAACCAATGTATATGGGTCATCGAATGTTTTTTCCTATGGAACACCCTTATAGAAGACTAAAAAAGACATTCAATGGCTCCAACGAATTTGATACTGCTCCAAAACCTTTATCCCAAGATCTGTATTTTGAGAGGGTGAAAAACCTTGATGTGACATTGGGAAAGACACATAAATCTGGTAATGATAGACATATTTGGAAGAAAATGTCGATTTTTTTGAGCTACTGTATTAGAGGTATCATGAAGTTTAACATAATATTGATGTCATGCACGTGGAGAAGAATATTTGTGATTCTTTGATTGGAACATTGTTAGATATTAAAAGAAAGACTAAAGATTGGTTGACTGCAAGATTAGACTTACTATCAATGGGAATACGTTTGGAGTTAGCTCCCACTCCTAAAGGAAGACGAACATTTCTTCCCCCGGCTTGTCATACATTATCGAAGAGGGAGAAAATTAGCTTCTGTCAGTGTCTTCATGATACCAAAGTGCCTCAAGGTTATTCTTCTAATGTAATATATTTTGACTCATTGAAGGACTTGAAGTTGATAGGTATGAAATCACATGATTGTCACGTCATGATGCAACAAATTCTACCAGTTTCATTGCATGGAATATTGCCCATTCGCGTCAGAAAGACTATAATGAAGTTGTGTTATTTTTTCAATTCAATTTGTAACAAGGCGATTGAGGTGAATGCTTTGAAAATTTTGGAAAAGGATGCAATTTTTATACTTTTTCAATTGGAAATGTATTTTCCTCCAACTTTTTTTTGATATAATGGTGCATTTAATGATTCATTTGGTTCGAGAAATAAAGCTTTGTGGACCTGTATATCTTCATTGGATGTATCCTTTTGAAAGGTATATGAAAATATTAATGGGGTATGTTAGAAATCTATATCGACCTAAAGCCTGCATTATTGAAAATTATATTTCTGAGGAGGTAGAAGAGTTTTGTACGAGCTACTTGGCTGCGGCGCAACACATTGGTTTGCCTCCATCTCGCCATGAACAGGTTAATAATGATGGAAAGGGGATTTGTGGCTTGAAATTAAAATCATTGTCAGCTGAACAGATGAAGAAGTTAGAATCATACATCTTGAATAACATAGCTGATGCTCAACCGTATATCACATTGCATATTAATGAGTTGAAACAATGTCATCCAAAGAAGAATGAAATGTGGATTTTGAATGAGCACAACAGAACTTTTTTGTCATGGATTAAAAAGACTTTGCATGGTAGATATGATGTATCAGAGACATTAAAATGGATAGTGGGTGGTCCATGTTTAAATGTGATAACATGGTCAGGTTATGACATTAATGGTTATACATTTCATACGAAAGCTCATGACAACAGAAGTGCAGTTCAGAATAGTGGTGTATTGGTGTTTGTATAAGTAATACATTTTTCGAGTTCTAATGACAAAAACCCAATTTCTGCATCGAGTGCATATTATGGAGTGATTGAAGACATATGGGTGGTTGATTACTTTAAAATTTAAGTTCCCGTTTTTATTTGTAAATGGTTTAACGGTAACAACAGTGTCAGACACGATGAATTTGGAATGATACTTGTTAATATGAATATATTGGAAGACACAACTGATTCTTTTATAATGGAAACACATGCAAAACAAATTTTCTATGTAGTAGATCAATCAGATATGCAGTGGTCTATTGTTTTACAAGGGAAAAAAATATGTTGGTGAGGATGATGTTGATGAATATGCTGATTTATGTGAGATCCCTACTTCCATGGAAATATTAACAGAACATAATGATGATTATGTTGAAGACATAGTTTGTGTTATAAGGAACAATCACGATGAAGGAATTTGGGAAAACAATCCATTTGTACATTCCTAAAATTACAAGTAACATATGTTTATTTCTTGTTTACATTTATTTTTCCATAAATGTTAGATATTGTAAGTTTTTTATTTATTAAAACATGTTTTAGAACAAAATAAGTACATATTTTTGTTTGTTTTAAGTTTGTTTAGTTTACTTTATCATGTTTATAACCATTACATGAATTATATATCAATTATTTTTGTTCACTGACAATTACATTACCATGTTTACCATGTTTACCAGGTTTACCATTTTTACCATGTTTACCATCTTGACCATCTTGACCATCTTTACTATCTTTACCATCTTTACCATTGTTTAACATGCTTACCATATTACCAATGTTTACTATTATGTAACTTAGTACACTTTTCTATTTTCTGATTACAGTAGTATTAAAATATCTGAATTTTTATATTTGTGAACTGACGTTTGTTTTTTTGATGTGAAGGATAATGAAAGATCATTCAGATGATCAACCACATGATTCTGGATAGGATCATATTGTTGGTCATACCTCTGGGGATGAACATTCACATGCTCCTATTACGACAAAGAGTTCAAAGGTTGGTAAACGTGGGTGCACACCTTTACCAACATTATCACTTTCCCGTACGCAGGATCAGAGGATAGTCGTTGAGTTTGATGATGATGATATTCCTAGAGGTCTGAATTCAAAAGATTTTAAGAGTTTTGTAGCAACTCAGGCTAAGAGAAAAGTAAGCATTCTGTATGATGATTGGAGTAGTGTGGATAAAGAGATTATCTCTCAGTTGTGGGAGACGATTTTGGTAAGATCTTTTGTTGTTGTTTGACTATTCTTTTAATGTTTCTAGTATATATAATATGTTTAACTTCTTCTTTATCAGATGACATTTGATATTCCTGACACTGGAGGAGTCAGGAAGAAATGCTTATCGTTGGATGCCAGGAGATGGAGGGATTTCAAATCAACCCTCTCATATGATTTCATTTTTGGTCATAGGAGTCATGACAATCCATGTCGTATATATCCTTTTATAGATGAAGACACATGGAGATAGTTTTTTGAAAGTAGAAGAAAAGAGTCATTTCGGGTAAGGGCAATGTAAACTTTTATAAACTTTCTTATATAAATGATTTTATTAATGTTTTGTTAATTATTTCTTATTCTTAAATTACATCAAACAAGGAAAGCTCATCAGGAGATCCAATCTAAAAATGTATACCCGCATTGTTTATCTCGGGGAGGTTATGCATTATTGGAAGAACAAATGATGGAGGAAAAATTTCAACAACTAAGAGCTGAGTCTTCAAGCTCTGGAGAGGTGGCCCCTCCATCCCCTCCATCTAGACATGAAAAATGGAAGAGAGCTCGGAAGGGAAAAAAAGGGAAATATCTTTCAGAAGAATCGAGAATCATAGCTGAGAGGATTGTAAGATATCTATTTTATTTATTTAAGTTAACTATTTTCTTCATATAATTTCAATCATTACAGAAATGTTCAATTAATTAATATAGGACACTCTTGAGGAGCAGAGTTTAGAGGGGACATTTACAGCTACTGGGAGGGAAGATATTTTATTTGTAGTATTGGGAAGGCCCAAACATCTTGGTCGTGTAAGAGGATATCTGGTAGGTGTATCGGTAATAAAAGTGTTTCCACGTTCTTCAACTTCTAACATTGAGGGTGTTTATAAAAAAAATAGAATCCTTGGAGGCTGAAGTTCATAATATTAATGCGACGATGGAGGACAAGATTAGAGAGCTGGTGTAGTCTATGTTTACAGAAATGCAAAGACAATTTCAGACTGCAGCTCCCACACCTCCACCTCCCCCTGCAGACCCCTTTATTTATCCTCCACCTCCGCCAGTAGCTCCCACTCCCCCACCTCAGCATGCGGACCCCATTTATTATCCTACACCTCCACCACAACTTCCTACTTATTGCGAGTTATATGTTGATGATTCACAACATCATATAGTAGCATAAGGGTTGGTATATTGTATAAGAGATATAGTTCATCATCAATAATTAGAGGTAGAGAATCATAGGGTCATTGTACAGGATATTATAGATAGATCAGCTTGGGTACCAATACCTACAGATGAGGTGGTGATAGTTGGATAGAGTATCGGCCATTTTTTAATTTGGCCATCCAGAATTCTTTGACTCGTTACCATAGAGGTATGAATGTTATATCTTTTATTTTATTTTCTTATTAAAGTTGTTTTATCATTTGAAAAATAATATAGTTTTCAATTTTTTTTACAGGAATACTTCAAAGGTAAAGAAATACTGTATAGACAACAACAAAGACAAATGGATATGACATCAGATACAGATTCAAATGGTCTTAACAGATTGTCAAGATATTCACATTTGTTGTCAGGTTATTATGATTTTCCAATAGAAGCTCATGTTTGTGGATGTGAAATAAGAGTGGGTATTATAAAAACTGATATCATGGAGCTTGTTACTGGAGATAAGTTGGGCATCAACGTGGTGAACATTTTTTCCCTGTAAGTCTTAACACCTTTTCACTGCATTATATTTATTAAAAATGTATACTTATGTACGTTTTGTATTAGGTATCTTTATAAAATTTGTGAGAGGAATGAGCTGAAAAAAGTATATGGATTCATGGACCCTCAATTGATTTCCCCTGAAGCATGTGCATTGAATTAGGAAGAAAGAATGGTTTATATTGCTGAAATATTTGAAAAGAATATAATCACACAATGTTGGATGATGCCTTTTTGTGAGAGGTATGAAACACATTTCTCTCAAATAGTTAATTATCCTTTAACATAACAAACCACTAACGTCAAATTTCCTTTTATCAATGATCATTGGATGTTAGGTGTTTTTTGCCCAAGGTAGAAATCCCTTTATTGGATATGCTCTGTCCATGGTGATGTGCGGGATAGTTTTAAGAATATATTTGAAAAATAAGTTTCAATTTCTCAATAGTTGTATATATTATAATTAATTTTAAATTTACCCCATTCATATTTTTTTCTATTAGTGTATGGGCCTACTTTTGAAAAAACACAAAGAAAAGAGGTGCGAAGATCAAATATGTAAATGCGAAGGTAAATATCCATTTATAATTTTTACTTTTTGATTTATTACATAAAAATAATATATTGAATTTACACTCATTCAAACAGAATTGTCATGAACAACAAGGCCTCATCGAATGCAGATATTATATTTTAATGTTTATGTATGAAATAATAACAACTGGGACAGTTGTGAATTTTGACCTGGTACAATTTCCTCTTAAACTTTTCCATAATATTTAAATTTAATTTATTCATTATACACGTTAACTACTTTCTTTTTCATTTGTATCTTTTTGATGACCCTAAACCCTATACTGCTGAAGACATCAAACACTTACACGTGGAGTGGTCAAATTATTTTACAGGTTTGATTGACTTTTAGTTGTTTGTAATGTAAAATGTAATTTTTAATATTGTCGTTGTAAGTGTGTATTTGGTAGTTTTTTAGGTTGGATTTAGTTATTTTGAAGTTGACAGTGTAGGTTTTGAATGTTATATAAGTGAATGTTTAATTTTGTTCTGCTTCTTGTTTTGGTTTACTTATGATGGTTTTTCTGGTATGGATTTGGGTCTGTGGGGGAGGGGTTCCAAGGGTGTGGGGGTGTGTTCAGTGGGGTTGGGGGGTGTCCAGCGGTCTTGGAGGGCTGTCCGGTGTGGTGGAGGGACAGTCCAGGGGGTGGCAGGGCTGTCCAGGGGTGTGGGAAGGCGGTCCAGGGGTGTGGGAGTGCTGTCTAGGGGTGGGGGGTATACATGAGGGTGGGGGTTGTCCAGGGGTGTGGTGGGGGCTGTCAAGTGGGGTGAGGAGGTGAGGGGGTGCTGTTCAGGCAGGTGGGGGTTGTCGAGGGGTGTTTGGGGTTGTCCGGGGGTCGGGGGGCAGTCCAGGAGTGTGGTGGGGGCTTCAATTGGGTGGGGGAGTGTTGTCCAAGGGGTATACATGAGGGTGGGAGCTCCAATGGGGTGGGGGAGGGCTGTCCAGGGGGTATACATGAGGGTACGAGCACCAATGAGGTGGGGGAGGGATGTCCATGGGGTATACATGAGGGTGGCGGCTGTCTAGGGGGTATGTTTTATATGTTATCAATGTACATGCTTAATTTTGATCTACTTCTGTTTTTGTGGTATGATTTCTTGATTTGTTTTCTGGTTGATTCTGGTGGAGAGCAGATGACTGCATTCAATTTAAAAAAAAAATTGGGTTTATCACGTCGGTTATTTAATAACCAACGTGGTAAAAGGCTTGGGAAATGGTTTATCATGTCGGTTATTTAATAACCGACGTGATAAAAGGCCTGGAAAATGGTTTATCACGTCGGTTATTTAATAACCGACATTGTAAAACGCCTGTGAAATGGTTTATCACATCGGTTATTTAATAACCGACATGGTAAAAGGCCTGAAAAATGGTTTATCACATCAGTTATTTAATAACCGACGTGATAAACCCCCCTCCCCCTAGTTTATCACAGTGGTTATATAATAACTTATGTGATAAACCCCCCTCAACCTGATTTATCATGGCGTTTATAGAATAACCGACGTGATAAACCCCCCTCCCCCGATTTATCACGTCGGTTATTAAAAAACAGACGTGATAAACTCTCCGCCCCCCGGTTTATCATGTCAGTTGTTTAATAACCGACGTGATACCCCCCCCCCGGTTTATAACGGCGGTTCTATAATAACTGACGTGATAAATCCCCTGCCCCCTGGTTTATCACGTCGGTTCTTTCATAACCGACGTGATAGACCATTTCCCCATCCTTTTATCACGTCGGTTCCTAAAAAACCGACGTGATAAACCATTTTCCAGGCCTTTTATCACATCGGTTGATAAATAACCAATGCGATAAACCCTTCCCATTTTATTTATCACGTCGGTTCTAAAATAACCGACGTCATAAACATCATGTTTTTATGATTTTGACGTCGGTTTTCAAATAACCGACTTCAAAAATGTTATTTATAACGTCACCCGTATTAACGTCGGCTAGAAACCGACGTAAAAAATGAAAAATACCCGACGTCAAAAATGTTTTCTGCACTATTGGTTGGAAGACAGTTTAGAAAAAAGTATGAAAAAAGCATACAGCTACACTAAAATTTCCTTATAATGTTGTAAAGGACTAAAATCCACCTTTTTATTTTTAGTTGTTCCATTCACCTCCTCTTCCTTTGGGAACGCGTAGACTAGAGGCTCTTCTAATCCATTCCTCCTTCCTCAACCCCTTTATTCAGGGTGCATGTATGGAAATATTTATGCATTTTGAGTTCGTCATCAGTCTCTAACAACCTCATCGCTTCCTCATCATTCTACCATCATATGTGGGAGTACTTAGTTAGGGTTTTTGTGGTGATTCCCCAAAATCATGGAGGAATCATTTGTTTTTCTTATATATTTTTATTTTATTGTGTAGAGGAGACCCTAAGATCATGTTTTCACATCGTCACATGTCATTACATTGGATTTATATTGTGACATAATTTTTATTATGGGTTTTCATTAATTTTTTAATAAATTGATGTATACGTTGGTGTTTCCTCATAGGGATTTGGCATGGAATGTGGTTGAGGGTACACCATGAGGGTTTGTTTATAATTTTTCATTAGTTATGGTGTGTTAAAAGTCTCTAATATATTTGATTCATTTATTCCATGTTTTAATTATGATTTTAATTAATTATATATTATTATAATTAAATTTTCATGTTGTTTAGCTTGAGTTAGGTACCTGGTCAGTGATGTAATTCTTAGTAGGCATTGTTAATTTTCCAACCATTGATGTTAAACTACCAAAGCATACTTTATGTAGTGGGTCTGTTATATTTTCACATTGATTTGATATTTCTCATGTTTATGTTGTATGATTGATGGCCACTAATAGGTTTTACATTTTTTTCTTGACTGATAAGAATTTCGTTTCATTTTCTTATGTTTCCTTTAATTTCCTCATGTTTTCTTATAATCACTTCCAATAATCATATCCAAAAGGCATGAATGCTCAAAAATATTTTATATTCTAGATTACCTCTTGTTCATGGAAATTTACTCTACAATATTCATCTCATATCACACTCATTAAAGACATTAAAACACCATATGTGATGTGTCAATTTATCGACATCCTGGACGATGTGATTTCAATTTCATTAAAATTCTTCACGGATGCTGAATAAAATGTTTTATGGCTAAACTAGATCAAACATTTATCTATATTATCTTATATAAGGTTCTTGAATCATTTTATACACATGTTATAAATTTATAAAACAATTGTGTTCTTTACGATCGAAGAATCACCAAAATGACCTAAACAAATATCAATAATGTTTTAACTTATGAATCATCCTCATTTCACAATTAAAAATTATAAAAGGTATAATTTATTAAACTTTATATATGTAAATATCATTCCATTCTAATTCTGGAGTTTAATTTACAATTGACAAGAACATCCATCATGAACCATTCATGGAAATCATATAAAGAACATAACCAAAACAATGCAAGGACCAAAATGCTAACAATTAAAGGGTGAAATGATGTAATGAAATGATCATGTAAGATATTATAAAGATTAATATGTTTCTATAAGATATTAATAACACTCTTTTATCAATTATACATGAGGTTTAAATTATTTTTATGTAATAAAACCCTAAGGAAAGGGAATTCTTATCCATATTTTCATTCTTTGCGTTAATCTTCAACTTCATTATTTATGCGGTATGGAAATTAGATTGTGTAATAAATTTTGTTTATATAATATTTAATTATGTCTATTTTCAGTGTATATACATATTCTATCAACTCAATTATGTCTCTATTCCATTATATGATATTTATAAGGGAATTTTCGTTTTAAAAACCCTCTTCTAAAATTCTGTCTTACAAAATTCAAAAGAGTGGTTTTTATGAAATTATTAATTTTGTATGATTATGTTTTGGTTCCTAGGGATTTTTTATGATGATGGTTTGAACCTATATCTCCCTCCAATTAATTGGGTATATGTAATATGGAGGTTGGATATATGGTTAGTCCTAGTGTAACTGTGATGGTTACAAAAATTGTAATGTAACTGTGAGGGTTACAAATTATATGGTAGCTGAGAGGGGTAAAATATTGTGAATGTAATGTCCCAAGATACATTTATGGTTCTATTTATGTTTTTGGGTTTTGTGTGGATCTTTTGGAATTCCAATATTTCAAAATGTTAATATATATGGGTGATAAGTACATTTTTTTAAATGTTTTCATAGTTTATAAGTATTCATAGACTAATGTGATCGTTCCTTTTTTATATCGCTTACTAATATTTTGGTGCCCATCCCATGTTTTTAAATGAATTTAATAGGTTATAATGACGTGTAAAAAATAATAAATCCATGTTAAATGATTTTAGAGTTGTAAAGGAAATATTGTTTTATTTGAAATTTTTATATTTTTCAAGAAATGAATACAATTTTTATGGTACCCACTCAATAATAATATATAATTATATGAATATATTATGTCCCAATTCTCTAAAGATCTAAACCTCGAAGATCCTAAATGTGAAAGGAAGTGGTTTCTTGACTAAATACACGATTATGTAATGTTATAAGGTCGGGTCCTTATAGTTGGTATCAGATGATGGTTTAGATAACTTCAGCGGTCATGATGATGTTAATAGAATAACATAAATTAATTTTACTCAATGATTAATTTGAAATGTTATAGAATTTAAATATTACCATGTTTATTTGACTACGATATCATTATTCATAAAGTTTTTCCATAGCTGAAATTGGGAAGCTGAAGTGGGGAGGAACCGACAGAACAATATCCTTCCCATTATGGATCTCAGAATGGTAGGGATTGGAACTGAGTTGTTTGTGACAACAATGGTTCAACTATGTCATGACCTGAACCTACCCGGGCTCGAGCTGCAACTACCCCAAGCCCACCTCGATAGTCCAGGGGCTGGAGACAAGCGCCGAATGCTAAACAACTCAGGGAGGCCTTTGCCTACGTACTTGTACATGCACACGTATCCCACATAATGCAGAAGTGTAGAGTAAAAAAGAAAAGTAATGTACCAATTGATATAAATAGACCATAAAAGTGTATCAACCTCTAAACAGTACAAAGAAAGTGCTGAAGGGAAACTGAAAAGAAAAGGGGTAAAACATGCACCCAACCAGTAAAGTGCCACATCCCGACAACAGGTAAAGGAATGTAAAATATCTGGGATATTCCCACACCAGGAACACGACTACAACCACTGCACACGGTCCAACCTCCTGAACTCCTAGGATCCTCTGACATCATGACCAACCAGTCTGTCGTCTGCAAGGGAACACCATGTTTGGTCAAATACCAAGCAGGGGTGAGTATAAAAATACTCATTAGGATACCTCGAAGGCTCGAGGGAGCAATAAAGGAGGTACTAAAGAGTGAGTAGTATATCGAACAGGGAATTGTAATAGAGTACAACAGAGTGAAATAAATATTACAACTCAACCCATCTAGAGGAAATAATTAGACTCATTCTAACACAAAAATATAAGAAAGGTGAGAAGATCAATATCCATGTCGAGCCATCGCTACCTATAGCAGGAGAGTAGACTCGTCCAACGACGAGAAGCTAGACACTGAAAGAACATGGTGTACCCCACCCGTCTTATCCTCTCATGGAAGGAGAGTAACCAAAACCCAAGAAGTGGGTACTAGAAAAATGTATATACATATCCATATTGTCAACAATAAACCTGAACAAGATTGTAAGAGGATATACGTCTCGTAGCACAACCTAATAAAGTGAGTAGCCAACAATCCCAGAAGTAAACACTATTGATGCCCAGCATCCTGCATGTCTTCCCCGAACTGCAATTCAAGGGGATCAAATCACCGCACCTCGACACTATCCACTTTAGGTGGCACTGACTCACCCACATGGTTTTAGGTCACGTCACAAGGACGTATATTGGTTTGTAAAGTTCCCCTTGTACCTGAGAGTTCTGGGGAAAGTCAAACCACACTTCGTCATTTCCCCCTCAGTTGAGAGGTCTTCTCAAAGTCAAAGTCGTCCCATCACTAAGCCATACAACCAAGGGCCCCGCTCTATTAATCATATATAAAAGCCACAGACTAGCCTAGTTAAAAGGACTGAGTCTGAAAGGAGTCGTCAGGTAACCCACTGCCCAGCCCTACTGGATGGTAAACCCTAGGAGGTCATCGGGTAACCCACTACCAAGTCTCTGTTGGTGGGTAAACCCTAAGAGGTCATCAGGTAACCTACTTCCCAGCCTCTACTCGATGGTAAACCCTAAGAGGTCATCAGGTAACATACTGCCCAGTCTCTACTGGAGGGTAAACCCTAAGAGGTCATTGGGTAACCCAGTTCCCAGTCTCTGCTGGAGGGTAAACCCTAAGAGGTCATCTGGAAACCCACTGTCCATTCTCTTCTGGACGGTAAACCCTAAGAAGTCAATGGACAACCCACAGCCCAGCCCTTCTGGAGGGTAAACCCGAAGAAGTCGATGAGAAACCCACTGCCCAGCCCCGCATGAGGGTAAACCTGGAACTGCTCTTTCCATCCCTACTGGATGGTACAACATTGGTAAACATAACACAGATGGGGAATCGTGCAACCACCCAACTCTAGAAAAATTCATCTAGAAGAGGTTCAATGCTTGTGTAGTGTGGGTCACACCGATACCGGATACTCTGACTAGGGAAACACGTAACAGTAGATCGCGGAAGGAAGATATGATCTGGAAAGGCCCTGCTCTCCCAAACAACTTACACCATTATAATCCTCATGGTAAAACACGCGAGATAGACTACAACTCACTGGAAACGGTCTCCCAGTAGAAGAGTTATTCAACACCTCTTTATGCCCATATGGAGTCTCGTGGGTCCCGCCTCAGTCCCAAAATAGGTAGAGAGAACCACACAACTGTGATGCTCTCAAAAAAACATGCCAAATCAACGATTCATATGCCCCAAACGAACGCCTAAAGAAAAAGGCACAACACGCTGCACACAGCTTAAGATACATCCTCTGGGACCCATGCCTCAACACCGGTATCAACGCTTGAAACCACCTTGGTCAACTTCACCTCGATGCTAGGGTCACAACGCCATTGACGACAAGTAAAATAGAGTCTGGATGCAGAAACTACAACTCCCCATGTTATATGCAAATAGGGCGGTGTGGGGCCCACACCTCAAGCTTTAATTAAGCTGGTCGGATTGCGCCATTGCAATCCCCTTGGAAAAACACTCATAAACGAGTGCACATTCACCCTAAACGAATTTCGGGTGAAAAAGTGGCGTTTCAATGTAAAAGCGGTGTACTAGGTCCTATGGGGCCCACACCTTATCTCCAACTCGAAATCTTCGGAAAGCATCTCAAAAAGTCTACACGAGGACTAGGGTCACGCTGCCGCTGACGGCATGTCAATCAGACATCCCAAGCCGGAGTTTGGTCTGACGCAACAATTAATTAATTAATTGAATAAATAATTAATTATTCACAATAAGCATTTCTTGTCACAAGCATAGAAACCAACCCACAAAGGTTCTGAACCAACATTGGAAGGAACAACTTGGATTCAGGGCCACAGTGCCTCTGATAGTGCTAAAACAGACATCCGACTCATGAACCACGCCTGACGAAACTTTAATATCAATTAGTATTATTAAAGTAAAAAGTGTCAGGGCACCCGTCTTCGGGTGAAGAACCCAAAAATCCGAAACATACTTCCAAAAGTCCATATTGTTAACATGGACCTACAGCCGTAGACGACACATCAATCGAATGCGCCGTTTAGGAAATATGGCCCCTTAGAATGCAAGGGGCCCAACTGGGCCGGTCCACCCCGGTCGGGCCAGTCTGGACCACAGGTCTATGGCCCAGCTGTGGGTCCTGTCCAGTTCTCCACGAGCCGCTGGCCGCGACCCGCCCAGCGGCATCAGACAAACCTCGAGTCCGGTTTTTTTTAATTAGACTTTCCAATTGGCTAGTCTCCACTGTGTCACCCAGCAGGACCCTTGCTTTGCGGGTCCTCGTCTCCCAGATGACTGACCACTTGGCCGGTCTTCCTCAGCGTGCTAGGACCTGCAATGTGTAGGTCCAAGATTCCTATGCATGCCCGAGGCCATGCTTTGGGGTCCCCTTCGACCATGACAGTTGGCGCCCCTGCAGCGCACCAGTGCACCATGTCGTCGGATGCCCACAACCCTGGCTCGCCGATGAACCACCGTCCAACCACAGCGGCAACTCCCTCAGCCTCCAGCCTAACACCACACCCACCGCACCCTGTCGTGTGTTGACCCTGCTCCACTGGAATGCGTTGCTACCTGTTGTCTCGGACTGCCGCCACGACCCACTGCACACCACCACTCCGGCCAGGCTCCGCACACAACCACGTCGTCGACCTTCTACGCACCACCATGCCTTCCAGCCTTCACCTCTACGACCCACTGCACAGTAGATACGAAAACGCTCAATCTGGTCATGGATAGGTTTCCTACCTCTCATACCTCAATCGTGGTCTCCAACCAAAATATATTTTCGTATAAAGGATCCATTTAATCCAGGATTGATCCATTGACAATTTATTATCAGGTATTTTATCGATCCGCTGATCAAAATAAATGTCGGAGATGAACAAGATATGAATGAAGAACAAGAGAATAATTAACAAATTGAGGAACGAACATCGGTTCATCACCGTTAAAATGATGAACTAATATTAATGGTTATAACCGTAATTAATAAGTTGTGGGATCATGTGATGGATGAAAATCACAGATCAAAGGAAAATAAAAATCAATGATCAATATTTTAAATAAAAAGGTCAGAAACCACAATTGACAAATCCTACCATGAATTGGATCTTTCGTCGATGAAGAACACGCTCGCAAAGATCTGCTGCGTTCGTTGCGCTTCGGAACACCTCGATCCAAATCCTCATTATCGTCCGCCAAAGGAAGGAGTAGGAGGTAAAGGAGGAAGAGAGAACGCGAGTAGGGGAGTTACTTGGGAGAAGAGAAGGGTTTATCCAGGGAGAGGCTGGGGTAAGAAGAGATTAAGTAATGAAAAATAATAAAACATTTAATTAATTAAAAACTCATCCCAATTTAAATCAACGTCTGAAACCCCAAATGTAGTGAACATTAAGTCATGCCTAGGGTAAACACCACCTCCCGAGCACAACGGTGGTATTCGAATTTTAATCTAAGGCTCCGTTCAAAAGATCTAAAATCTAGCACCCAAGGCTACTAAATTATGAAAACACCCCTGGTGACATTTTTCACAGAAGGCCCGCGCCCGCGAAAATTTCACCCCTCCTAGGGTAAACGGAACACTCCAAACTCAACGGTGCCCTAGGTTTCTCCATTAGAGCTACCACATAATAGATACTTGTGTTTAACCATTAAATGAATAAATAAATTATTTATTTATCTGGTTAATGTTTTCCTAATAGGTGGGGGGACCCAACGTGCCGTGCCGACATGTTCTATGTTGTTCCTGGGGTACACACCCCATTTCAGACCCATCCGTACTCTTAGATTGAGGATCTAAATTACCATTTCGATGTTATCCCATTTATTTAGCATTCTAATTGTAAACTCTCATAAAATTTAATTTTGGCCAGACTGGGGCTCGGAATTGCACGATGTCTAAAGATGCTGCTCCGGAATAACATCAAGAATGTTCCAAAGTATTTTATAGAAAAAACCGGGTTCTTATATTATTCCCTACTTTATGCTTTTCATCCCCGAAGTAGAACAAGGGAAACAACTTAGGGTACTATGCCCACACCTGGCTCTCCGGTACACAGAAGAACTCTTGCATAGTCCAACATCACCGCACGCAGACCAAAGGATTTTATCTGTTCAGACGAGGTTTTCCCTTCCCAATGACGTGCATAGGATCACACACAGATCTCCTCTGGTAAGCCATGAGGGAGACGTCATGCACCCACTCCAGACTTTGGGGTTATGGAAAGGTGGTAGGGAACCATTCTATCCCTTCAAATGGTCTCAAATGGCTCGAAGGACCTCGAGGGTAGCTCACCTCCCCGGTCAAACCCATACGTCGCAAACCACAACTGGAATCACCGTTTGGACCAGGGACAATGCCTGGTGATTCCCTCCTTAAGAATATCTATATGGTGAAACCAACAAGGGTATCTTGTCACACAAGTTTCCATAGATGATGTCCCTCGACAAAGAATCTCTTAAACGCTCGAAAAGAGGAGGAGTCGCCACCATCGACAAAAGAAATAGGTTTCACACCTTCTACTCTTCCGATGCAGGGTTACACTGACACCCCATGTCACCCTGGTAGAACCTCATGCAAGGAGTAGGGAGAAAATCATTTCACACACAGAATCTGAAAATTCTACAGCAAAAGTAGAGGAGCTGTAGAGCGTACCTCTTATCACCTCATGCTCCTCAGGGTCGTAGACATCCAATGCTCGCGGCTGTCTATGGTCCCAACTATCAGCTCTCGTAGCCTGAAGTGGAACACCTGGTGTTGATGGGATGACCTAGTACAGTCGTCACCCACTTACAGCTCCTCCCGCTCCTCTGCTAGCACCACCTCTCTAACCACTACTCTGATCACGGCTCTGCCTCTGTCGTGGTGGTGCGCCTGCTGCCTGCCTGAAGTTCTCAGTCGGGCAGTCCCGTGCCAAGTGACCATGCCCGTTGAAATCATAGCACCAGAACTCTCTGCGCTTCCCTGGTACCCTTCGGCGCCACTATGGTGTATGACCATGACCCCAAGTAAACTCACAGAAGGTTCTCCTTGGCTAAGGCACTGCGTTCTACCACCACAGTGGTGCACGACCACCTCTTTGAAACTGGAGGTGGGAAATCCGCCTAGGTTGAGGTTCTATATCATGATGCCTGCTATTTGTGGCAGAAGTCTCATCTCTATCATGCCTACTGCTATCACCAATCATAAAGCATGACAGGATGCTCTCTGTCACCAACGCCTTCTCTAGCACCTCATCATAAGTTGGAATTCCCAAGGGTACTATGACTGCACAAATCTCTCTGTGAAGATCCTGATCAAACTTCCACACTCAAAAGTTATCTTCATGGACCAAGTCCTGGTAAAAATGTCCACGGTCTGCGAAACTAGTCGCGTACTTAGTCACTGTCATCCCTCCCGGCTAAAACTGCAAGATCTCCTAGATCCGAACGGAGCGTAAGCAGGAGGGGTAAAACTCCTCATGAAACAGTAGATGAAATACATCCCATGAAAGTGAAAACTCATCGAGTAACTGAGTCACCAGACTCCACCAATGCCCAGCTGCTCTATGGAAAAGGCTAGCGGCCAAAGCCACCGTCAGATCTATCGGTGTCTGTGCAAGCCTGAAGAGGCGAACCACTGTCTCGAGCCAAACCTCAGCTTCCTGAGGTTCTGGCTCTCCACTGAACCTCAGCGGTCTATGTCGTTGGAACTCATGGAGCATGCTAAACATGCGCTCAAGCTCTGTCAAATATGTTGGATCTGTCTGCTACACACCAGTTGGGGGTGCTGCTACCGGCCCACCCAGAGAAAGGGACACGCATGATGGGTCCTAGATTGAGGCATCATCGCTCACAGGGTCGTCGTCATGAACTGAAGCTGGTATCCTGGATGGCTATCTTTGCGGAGGCATACTAAATGTTATCAAGGAGCACCGCGATCAGATGAGCATATATGTATACAAAAGTAACAAAAATGGGGAGATGACTCAAGAAGGACAGTTAAAGTCTCAATCCTATGTGATTCACAAACCAATTTTCCTGCAATGGGTGTCTTATCATGCCAAGCTGACAAGCGGGTTATCAGGGTCCTAGGGAATGGATACGTCGGCCGCTGCACCATCATTGTACTCCATGGACTGAGAGCCGCTGTCAAGACACGTTGACACAGTTCCCCTATATCCCAACCAATTCCTTTATTGGGACGTCTAAATAACTTCCTAAAGAACAAACCACCTCTGATACCTCTTTTTCACAACTGGACACTACCCGGGCTCGAGCCACAACTACCCAAAGCCCCCCTCCATAGGCCAGGGCTAGCGAAAAGCGCCTAAGGCTAAACAACTCAAAGAAGCCTTTGCCTACGTACTTTTACATGCACATGCAACCCACTCAATGCAGAAGTGCAGAGTAAAAAAGAGAAGTAAAGTACCAACTGCTATAAATAAGCCAAAAATGTTCATCGACCTCTAAACAGTACAAAGAAAGTGCTGAAGGTAAACTGAAATGAAAAGGGGCAAAACATGCACCTAACCAGTAATGTGCCATAACCCGACAATAGGGAAATGAAATTAAAATAGCTAGGAGAGTCCGAAACAAGGCACACGACTACAACCACAGCACACAGTCAAAGCTAACAAACTCCTATGCTCCCTGGACGTCATGACCAACCTGTCTGTCGTCTGCAAGGGAACACAAAGTGCGGGGAAAGCCCAAGAAGGGGTGAGTATAACAATACTCAATAGGATACACCGAAGTCTCAATGGAGGAATAATGAAGGTACCGATAAGTGAGTTGTAGATCAACCAGGGAATAGTAAAGGAGTAAAATAGAGTGCAATAAAGAGTACAACTCAACCCTACAAGAGGAAGGAAATAGACTAGTCCAAACACAAAGTTCTTGGAATGGTGAGAAGATAAACTCACTATAGAGCCTTTTCTACCTATTTCAGGAGAGTAGACTCATCCAACCAAGATAATCTATACACGAAAATCACGTGGAATACCTCGTGCGTCTTCGCCTCTCTTGGAAGGAGAGTAACCAAAACCCAAGAAGTGGGTACTGGAACAAGGTATATACATACCCATATGCTCAATAAAAAACCTGAACAAGATCATAAGGGGGTCTCCATCCTGTAGCACAACCCAAGAAAGTGAGTAGCCAACAGTCCCAGAAGTAAACACCATTGATTCCCAACATCCCACAAGTCTGCCCCAAACTGCAAGTCAATGGGCTCAAATCCCAGCACCTTGACACTATCCTCTTTGGGAGGCATTAACTCTCCCGCATGGTTTTAGGTCACGTCACAAGGACGTGTCTCGGTGGGGAAAGCGCCCATCATACTTGAGAGTTCTGGGGAATGTCAAACCACACATCATCACTGCCCCGCAGTCAAGAGGTCTTCTCAAAGTAAAAGGCATCCCATCACGGACTCGTACAGCCAAGGGTCTGTCTCTGGTAATCACGGAGAAAAGCCACAGACTAGACTAGTATAAAGGACTGAGTATGGATGGAGTCGTCAGGTGACCCACTGCTCAGCCCAACTGGAGGGTAAACCCTAAAAGGTCGTCAGGTAACCCACTGCCCAGCCTCTGCTGGAGGGTAAACCCTAAGAGGTCTTTGGGTAAACCACTTCCCAGCCTCTGCTGGAGGGTAAATAATAAGAGGTCGTCTGGTAACCCACTACCCAACCTCTACTGGAGGGTAAACCCTAAGAGGTTGTCAGGTAACCCAGAGCCTAGTCTCTGCTGGAGGTAAACCCTAAGAGGTCGTCGGGTAACCCACTGCCCAGTCTCTGCTGGAGGTAATCCCTAAGAGGTCGTCGGGTAACCCACTGCCCAGTCTCTGTTGGAGGGTAAACCCTAATAGTCAGTGATCAACCCACTGACCAGCCCCGCTAGAGGGTAAACCTGGAGAAGTTGATGAGCAACCCACTTCCCAACCCCACTGTAGGGTAAACCCTAAACTGCTCTGGCCATCCCTACTGGATGGTACAACACTAGTCAATAGAACACGGAGTGGTTATTGCGCATCCAAACAACTCCAAAACAATTAATCTTGTAGAGGTTCAACGTCTGTGTAGTGTGGGTCACGCCAATGCCTAAAACAATGGATAGGGAAACATGTCACGGAAGATCGCGGAATGAATATTTGATCTCTAAAGATGCTCTGCTCTCCCAAATAGCTTACACCCTTGTAATCCTCATGAAAAAACAAGTCAGATAGGCTACTTACTCATTGGAAATGAGAACCCTGTGGAAGAGTTATTCAACACTGCTTTATGTTCATACAGAATTTCATGGGGCCTGCCTCGGTCCCAAAAAAGGTCAGTCGAACCGCCCCACTGTGATGCTCTCAGAAAAACATGCTGAATCGACTATTCATACGCCCCAAACGGATGAATGAATAAAAAGGTGCATCACGCTGCACACACCTTAAGAGACGGCCCGTGGGGCCCATGCCTCAACTCCGATTTCAACTTTTGAAAGAACACGGGTCAACTTTGCCTCGATGATAGGGTCACAACGCTGTTGACGACACCTAAAATGGACTCCAGATGCAGAAACTGCAACTCCCTATGTTATACGCAAATGGGGCCCTGTGGGGCCCACACCTTGAGCCCGAATTTTGGTGGGTGGAGTGTTCCATTGCAATCCCCTCGAAAGAACACTAAAAAACGTGGGCCCATTCACCCTAAATGAATGTTAGGTTAAAAGGTGGTGTTTCATTGTAAAACTTGTGAACTAGGCCCTAAGGGGCCCGCACCTTTTCTCCAACACGATCACTTCAGAAAGCATCTCAAAATATCCGCATGAGGATTGGGGTCATGTACCCGCTAACGACACGTCAATCGGACATCCCAATCATGAGTTAGGTCTGACGTAACAATTAATTAATTTTTTACATTTAGCGTCTCGTGCCACGTGCAATGAAACCAACCCACAAATGTTCCAAACCAACTTTGGAAGAACCAACATAGCTTCTGGGCCACAATTCCTCTGACGGCGCGTCAAACAGACGTCCGGCTCTTGAACCACGTCCGACGCAACATTAATAACAATTAGTATTATTAAAGTAAAACGTTTCAGGGGCACCCGCCTTCTACTGAAAAACCCAAAAACCCCAAAACATACTTCAAAACGTCCGTATTTTTAACACGGACCTGTATCCACAGACGTCACTTCAATTGGATGCGCCGTTTAGGAAATATGGCCCCTTGAATGCAAGGGGCCCAACCGGGCCGGTCCACCCCTGTCGGCCCAGTCCGAACCACTGGCCCGCGGCCCAGCCGCAGGTCTAGTCCAGTATGTCGCGACCCACTGGCCACGGCCCACCCATTAGTATCGTACCTGCCTTGGGTCTGGTTTTTATTTTATTTTTTCTTTTTTTTAAACTAGACTGGCCAACAGGCCAGTCTCCGCCGAGTAGCACAGCAGGACCTACACTTCGCGGGTCCTCATCTCCCAGCAGATCGGCCGCTTGGCCGGTCTTCCTCAGCGCTCCAGGACTCGCAATGTGCGTGTATTGGCATGATAGAGATGCTCGTGGCCAGGCCTCGGGATCCCCTTCGACCACGACGGCCGACACCCCCCCCCCCCCCACAGTGCACCGGTGCACCTCGCCGCCAGATGCCCACCGCCCCAGCTCGCTGGTGCACCGCTGTACAACCACGGTGGAAACTCCCTTGGCCTCCTGGCTGACGCCACACCAGCCGTACCCCACCATGTGTTGACCCTGCTCGGGTGGACTGCCTTGCTACCTGTTGTCTCGGACCGCCGCCACGACCCACTACACACCACCACTCTGGCCAGGCTCCACACACAACCACGTCGTCGACACGCTGTGCACCACCACGCCGGCCAGCCTTCGCATATGCGACCCACAACGCACCACATACTGAAACCCTCTATCTAGTCTTGGATAGGTTTCCAAACTCTCTTGCCTAAATTGTGGTCTCCAACCCAAATCTATGTCCGTATAAAAGATCTATCTCATCAAGGATTGATCCTATGACAATATATTATCTGGTATTTTATCGTTGTTCCAATCAGAAGAAAATTCGGTGATGAACAATAGAAGAATGAAGAACAAGAGAACAATTAACAAATTGATGTACGAAGGATGATAATCGCGGATCAAGGGAAAATAAAAATCATTGATAAATATTTTAAATAAAAAGGGAGGAAACCAAAATTGATAAGTCTTTCCTCGAATTGGATCTATCATCGAAGAAGAACATGCTCAAAAAGATTTGATGCGTTCGTTGCTCTTCGGAACACCTTGATCCAAAGCGTCTTCGTCATCCGCCAAAGGGATTAGGTGGAGGTGGAGAAGGAAGAGAGCATAGGAGGAGGGGAGTTTATTGGGAGAGGAGAAGGGTTTCGCCAGAGAGATGGTGGGGGAAGAAGAGATTAAATAAAGTAAATTAATTAAACCTTTTAATTAATTAAAAACTCATCCCAATTTAAATCCGCATCTGAAACCCCAAAACAGTGAAATTTGGGTCTCACCTAGTGTAAACACCACCTCTTGAGAATATCTGTGGTCTTAAAATTTTAATATGAGGCTCCATTCGAAAGATATAAAATCTAACGCCCAAGGATGATAAATTACGAAAATGCCCCTGGTGAAATTTTTCATAGAAGGCCCACGCCCGCGAAAATTGCACCCCTCCTAGGGTATACGACATGCTACAAACTCAACGGTGCCCTAGGTTTTGATACTCTCATATTTAGGATTTGAATTACCGTTTAGGATTTATCCCATTTATTTTGCGTGCCCAGTGTGAACACACTTAAAATTTAATTTCAGCCACACCGGGGCTCGGAATATCACGCGCTCTGAAGTGCTTCTCTGGAATAACATCAAGAATATTCCAAAGTCTTTTATAGAAAAAACTGGGTTCTTACAAGATAATACTGTAAATAAATGTTGGTGGAATCCCTGAATGAAAACAATTAGAGTCACAATAATGGATCATGATAATAGGGGAACATTTTATGAGACAGCATACTCTTACATTCAATGGATATTCTAACCCAGTAGCAGAAAAAGGATAGATTAAAGCCATTGAAATGATATTTGATGTTATGGGATGTTCAAATAATCAAAAGGTATGTGTTTCCATTTATCGTTTTGAAGGTGAAGGTAAGTAGTGGTGGTCAATGGTAAAGATTATTATGGATAAAAATTATTTTGATTCCTTGGAGTGGGAAGAATTTAAAAGTCTTTTCCTTGAAAAATATTATCCTAAGTTGGTGTGACATAAGATGGAGAATAAATTCCATGAATTGATGAAAATTGAGGAAGACATGGTTGTTGTGTATGAAGCGAATTTCATCCAACTGTCAAGGTATGCTCTAAATCATATTTTGGATCTTGATAGCAACTTCAACTGCTTTTACTCAGGATTGAAGCCAATGTATTGAAGGGCGCTGGCCTCCAATGAATAAAAAATTAATGAGGAACGTTTCTAATGTTCTAAGAGGGTTGATATGGAGTTTTTTGATGATCACATTCATTTTGGAACCATGGGGAAGACGAGGACCAGATGGAAATCGATGGGTAAGAATCAACCAAAGAAATATGATGATAAGAAAATCTCGTTTCATGTTTTTGAAAAGTGTGTAAAGAAGCACCATGGGGAATGTATTACTAAAACAGGGAAGTGTTTTCTATGTGGTATGTTTGGAAATATGGACAGATATTGTAATGAAATTGATCCTAAGACTAATCCTGGTACGGAAAAATGTTAAATTTTTTAAATGTGGTGAGATGGGTCCTAATGAAAATGCCGGCCCCAAGAGAGATCTGAATGATTCAAAGATGACAGAATATATGCAGAAAGGTGTAGTAAGATCCTTTGAAACTATGTTAGTAGATGTCAGACCATCCAATGAAGTTTTATAAGGTATTTTTTGGTTTACTCATTTTTTTATAATGTTTTGTTCAATACGAGGTCTACACATTCCTTAATATTTGAGAAATTTTATGGTAAATTGGACGTATCACCTTAACAAATAAGATGAGAACTTATTGTAAAGAAATTTGGGGGGAATTATAGAATAAGGGAATTATAATAATCTATCTATTATGTTATGTGTAAACACTTTACATGAAAACATTATTGTTTTTCCCTTTGTCGAGTTTGATGTTATTCTGGGAATGGATTGGATTTCTGTTTGTCATGCTAATGTTGATGGAATAGATAACGAAGTTTTTTTTCAAAAATATTTTCAGTTTTTATATAATAAAAAACCCATACAACTGATAACACATCATGAAGATGGGAAACTATTAAAATATTGAAATTAAAGTTATCGTGCTCATATTTTTGAAAACAAGGGAACTGTTCCAATTAATGATGTGCTAGTGGTAAATGAATACCTTGAAATATTCCCTAATGAGCTACCCATTTTCATAGTTGATGTAGAAGTTGAATTAAAAATTGTCTTAGTTCCTAATTCTATGAAAATTTCCAAACCCCCATTTCATATGGCTCAAATAGATCTTTTTGAATTAAAAAAACTATTGCTAGATTTTCATGATAAAAGCATTATTCATCCGAGAACATCACCATGGGGTTCTCCTGTTTTCTTCAATAGAAAATAATTATGGTTCTATGATACTTTGAGTTGATTATAGAGCGTTTAATTAAATCAATATTAATAACAAGTATCCTTTTCCTCATATCGATGACTTTTTCAGCTCCAGGAAGCTCAGTACTTTTCTACGATTGACTTGAGATCCTAATACCATCAGCTGAAGGTGAAGGAGGATGATATCCCAAAAACAGCCTTCCATACTAGATATTGGCATTATGAATTTTTTTTATGTTGTTTGGGTTAACTAATTAACCTATTGTATTCATGAATCTTATGAATATAATTTTTAATGAGTTCTTGGATATGTTTTTGGTATTCTTTATTGATGACATTGTTTTATTTTCTAATAGTAAATAAGACCATGAAAAACATCTAAGGGTGGTTTTAAAAACCATAAAGAAAATGAAACTGTATGGAAAATTCAGTTAGTATGATTTTTGGTTTCCAAAGATTTCTTTTCTTGGGTACATTGTAAATAATATTGGAATAAAAATCGATCCAACCAAAACAAGAGTGTTTGATGAATGGACAAGACCCACTAATGATATAGAGATTCGTAGTTTTATTGGATTATCCGGTTTTTATCAACGTTTTTTAAAAACATTTCATGGTTATCTAGCCCTCAAACCATGTTTATGAGAAAATTGGTTAAATTTATTTGGACAAAAGAATGTCATGTTTTTTAGGAACTAAAGAAGAGATTAGGGAATGATCAAGTTTTGGCCTTGCCTTCCTGAAATGGTGAGTTTTTCATCTACAGTGATTCTTATTTGAAGGTACATATTTTTTTTTTGATGCAAAATGATTAGATAATTTCTTATGGTTCAAGACAATTAAAACATCATGAGATAAATTAATCCACACAAGATTTAGAACTTGTAGTAGAGGTTTTTTATTTGAAAATTTGGGGGTATCCTTTATATGGAATCAATTGTCAAATATATACTGACATAATATTTTGAAGTATATATTCACTCTGAAAGATTTAAACATGAGGTAGAGAAGATATCATGAACTGAAAGAAGATTATGAATGCATGATCAATTACCATCCGGGAAAAAACAATGTGGTGGATTCTTTATGTCAAAAACATCATGAATCATTAACCATGTTACGTTTAGAACATAATACATTGATTAATTAATTGATGAATTTTGGTTTAGAAGTTGTTAGTGCACAAAACACCTCTATTTTTTCAGGTTTTAGTACATTCATTATTATTTGGAAGAATTATGAAAGAACATAAGGAAGACTAGGAGATACAAAAAAAGGTAGAATTGGTTAAAATGGGTAAGTTTCCAGAATTTAACTTTGATAAAAATTGTGTGTTAAGATTTAGAAAATGTTTACGTATTCCCTATGTTTACTAGTTGATGAAATATTTTTTGTGTGAAGCTCATAGTTCTCTATTTACAGTTCATTCTGGAAATACTACGATGTACAGATTCCTTCGGGAGTTTATTGGTTGCATGAAATAAAAAGTGATATTGTAGATTTTTTCATGAAATTTCTGACATGTCAACAGGTTAAAAAAGAGAGGCAGTTAACGAATTGGATGCTTCATCATTTTCCAGTTCCAGAGTGAAAATGGGAGAATGTATCCTTGTACATTGTGATTTGACTACCTAATAATTCTCGAGGTAACATTTTTATTTGGGTTGTTGTTGATCAACTTACAAAATCAGAACATTTTCTTTCTAGTTGAGATATAATGTGTTTGTACTAGAATTCTCGACTGTACCTCAATGATATTTTCAGGTTTCATGGAGTTCGCCTTCCCATTGTATCTGATCAAGAACCTTGGTTCACTTCTAACTTTTGGAAGGGTCTTCATATGTCATTGGGAGCATAATTAAATTTCATTATAGGTATTCAGCCTCAATCAGATGGGCAGTCAAAATTTACGATTTAGACTTACGAGGATATGCTTCATGATTGTTTAATGGACTACAAGAGAATTTGGGATCGACTTCATTCTTTAGTTGAGCTTTCTTATAGTAACAATTTTCATTCCAGTATACATATGGCACCTTTTGAAGGACTTTATTGGAAGTAGTGTCAAACTCCAAATTTTTTGGCTGATCTTGGGAAAAAGAAGTTTATGGGACTAAAATTAGTTGAGGAATTGGATTAGAATGTTAATATGATCTAGTAATGCATGAGGACAGCTCAGAGCTGGCAGAAAAGTTACACAGATAATAGAAGGAAATACTTCTCTCTCGAGGTAGGAAACCATGTTCTCTATAAAATTTCTCATTGGAAAAGTGTGATGTGTTTTTGAAAGAAAGGGAATCTAATTCTGAGGTTCATCGGTCCTTTTAAAATTCTAGAAAAATTTGGACTAGTTTCATACCTCGTATATTTGATTCCGATTTTATCTCAGGTACATAATCGTTTTTGTGTTTCGATGATGGGGATGTATGTGCTAGATTCATATCATATCATGAGCACATAATTAGTTCATCTAGAAGACAACCTTTCTTAAAAAGAGAAACCAATTCAGTATCTTGATCTATGGGAATAGGTGTTGCGAAATAAAGTAATTCATCAGGTAAAAGATTTATGTTGAAACCACATGGTTGACAAAGCAACATGGGATTCTAAAAATTCTATGAGTGAAAAATACCCTTCCTTTTTTAATAAGTAAATAAAACTGCGAGGATGCAATTTCCAGAAGGTTGGTATAATGAAAAATTTCAAGGTTTTGCAAATATAAATGGAAATTCATGAAGCATTGTTTTATGTTGATATTTATAACTCGACATTAAACATAATTTTTCTGTTTTTATCTTTTGAAATTTAAAAAATAGTCATCTACAATTGTGTTTTGTATGCTATTTATAGTATGATTGATCCAACATAAATTTTGGTGAATTGTAACATACCCTTATGAATAGTAATGTGACCCTAATGAATAGTAAATAGTATTAGTATTTTATTTTCTTAAGGCTTTAAGATAATGAAATCTTGGTAAATTGTTTAGTGTAGTATAAAAGCTGTTAAAGAATTAAAATTGGTAATTTCTGAATTAAGTAGGATTTTAATTAAAAATTAAATTAATCATATTTAGATAAAAAATAAAAATCTAGAGTTCAATATTCAATTCAACACATAAAAAATGGTTAGGGTTATTTTTTGGGATTTTTTTGATATTCTTTAATTTTGGAAGAATAGTGAAATACAATAAAATACCGTATATTCAAATTTACTATTAAATAGAAAATTTATGACAGCATAAGTGATCAAATACCACTAAGCATGAAATAAAATTCAATTATTACTATTTGTGGTGAAATGAATGAAGATAATTCGTATTCTTGAGAAAAAATATTACAATAACGATTAAATTAATGAAAAATACCTCCTCTCCTACTATATAAATACTACCCTCATTCCCCTCTTCCTCCAACACCTCCAAATCTTTGATACTTATTTATGTTCTACCCAAAACACCTCCCAAGACACATTCCCACGTTCTAGATCTACTGGTCTCATCAAAAGTCCAAAACCAAGGGCATTAAGAAGGATCTCCAGAAGAAGATATCAAGGGGTAAGAATCTCATTTCATTTTCACATTTTTTCCTATAATTTCCTTTCCTTTTCTTATACTCTATTATACTCCTTTTATACAAGACTAATTAAATCTCTATAATCTTTTATATTTTTGATTTCCACATGTTTATGGAAAATTAGTCATCAATATTCTTCTCCTCTCCCACACATTTCTAAAATTAAAACTCCATCTGTGATATGTTGATTTATCGACATCGTGGATGATGTGATATAAATTTCATTTAATTTCCCTAATAATGTTCATGAATAAATTTCTATGATTGAACCTAATTACAAATTTTTTATTATATATTATATTATTTTATGAAATGATTTTATACACATGTTATTATGTTATAAAACAAATGAGTTCTTTATGATAGAAAATCACCAAAATGACCTAAAAAATATCAATAATGTTTTAAATTATGAAAAATAATCATCTAAGAATTCAAAAGGATAAATTTTATAATTTATGGTACTGTAATTATGTAAACACCATCCCACTCCAATTATAGAGTTTTACTTCCAATCAACAAGAACATCTATCATGAACCAATCATGGAAATCCTGTAATGACCACAGCCAAAAAAATACAAGGAACAAAACAATAACAATTAAAGGGTGAAATGATGATATGAAATGATCATATAACATATTATAATGATGTATATATGTCTTTAAGATATTAATAACACTCTTTTAACCATTATACAAGAGTTTTAAATGTGTTTGATGTAATACAATCCCGAGGTAAGGGAATTATTAACCCTATTTCCATTCATTGGGTTAACCTTATACTTCATTATTTATATAGTATTAAAATTAGATTGTGTGTTTAATTTTGGTTATATAATGTTTAATTATGTTTTTTTAGTGTATATACATTTAACATCAACTCATTTAAGTCGATATTATATTATATGATATTTATAAGGGAATTTTATTTTAAAACCATCTTTCAAAATTCTATCTTATGAAATTCAAAAGAAATATTTTTAAGAAATGTATTTATATTTTATGATTATTTTCTGGTTCTTGGGAATTGTCTATGATGAAGGGTTGGACCAATATCTCCCTCAAATTCATTGGGCATGTGTATGTTGTAGGTTGGTTCTATGGTCACTCCTAGTGTAATTGTGATGGTTACACAAATTGTAAGGTAGTCATGAGGGTTACAAATTATAAGGTAGAAGAGTGGGCTACAAGATTGTGTAAGTAATTCCCCAAGATACCTCTATGGTTTTATTTATGTTTTTATGTTTTTTGTTGTTCTTGTGGAATTATAATGTTACACAAAGTTAGTATATACGGTTGAAAAGTACGTCTTTTTAAAATGTTTTCATATGTTACAAGTATTCAGGGGATAATGTTCCCTTTCCTTCTTTATATATCCCTTACTAATCATTTTGTGCTCATCCCATGTTTTTAAATTATTTTAATAGCTTATAATAATTTGTAAGACATAGAAAGAAGCCATATTAAATGTTTGTATAATTGTCCGCGGAATTTTGTTTCATTTGAATAGTTTTACGTTTTTCAGGAAATTAATACTATTTTTATTTTATCCACTCTGTAATAATGTGTAATGTTATGAAATTATTATGTCCCAATTCTATAAATATATAAACTTGAAAATATTCTCAATGTGAAAGGAAGTGTTTTTTTCCAAAATTAAAAATTTTGTATTTTAATATGGTTGGGTTTTTATAGATATTCTAGAAACTGTCGATGTTTATTCATAGTATTGATACAAGACTAATTCACTGTATCCTGGGGATGGTTCCAGACTGATTCCCTAGTCATTATCAATAATTATGCATGGTTATGATATTGGAATACTACAACAGGTACTGATCGACCATGACATGTTTTGGTCACATCGTTTTATTCTCCTTGGTATCTTGCATTAAATAATTTAAAAAATACCATTTATTTAAGATAATGTTTTTATCCCCTATGATATGTGGCTCAAATGACTGGAATTGACAAAATTTGGTTTGGTTACTCCATATTTCATTGTAGAACTTGAGGTCCAAATAAAATAATTAATAGTTGTTTTTTTAAAACATTTCATGTTTTTATTCCTTGACTATTATTCCATTGTATATTTTCATAAATAGTTCCTTATACTAGATATTTTGTTAAAAAATGTTGGTGGTCACCTAATGAGTTGTACTCACACCATTATCAAGCTTCTATAGTAATTTTGAACCTTATTATGAATTGTTATTGTTCGCAAACGTAGGTTTTGTAGAAAGGAATAATGTTAATTCTTTTATTTGGTACCATAGGTTACAGTTAGAGGATGGGACCAGGTAGGACACGAGAGTATCTTAGGGTAGGATGATGGCCTTGTTTTTTCTTTTGTTACTTTTTTATTGCCTTTACATTATCCTCCCATGTGGAATTTCAGATATTTTATGAAAGAAACATCCATATTATTATTATATCATGAGTTTTATTTGTTTTATTTTTTACTTAACCTAGTTATAGAATTTATATTGATATGGCCTATTTTGTTTCATTTAATCTATTTTTGGTACTTTCATATAAAGTAATAGTGTCCCCATAGTTTTCTCATAGGCCCTTACTACAAGCTGATAGCATCTAGCATATGGGAAGGATTGCTTGAGGTTGTGCAATAAACCTATCTAGTTACTATTCGTAGAGTTGGGTTAGGTCATTACAATATATTAGAAATCAGGAGTCATGGAATAAGGATTTTCAATAATAAAAAAAACTTGATTTATCTGTTTTTTGAATCATCAATATCCAACAATGATCTATGAAAGCATATAATAAAAAATAAAACATAGGTTTTTTCATAAAAGTGTGACATAAAGAAAATCATACAGATCATATATTAGGGTTACCCGTAAATAAATTCTATTTGTGCTTGAACTGGTGTATTTATAATTTAATAGTTATTTTTGATAAAATGAAATTTCCTCAAATTTAATAGTAGTGTTTGGAAAATTTAAAAAAATTTCCCATGTAATTAAAATCCAATTTGCAATGTAATCATTTATTTTTTCACGTATTATTATTTTAAATGGTTAATGATAATTTAAAAAAAATTTAATTTTACATTTTATTTTCTAATAATAAATAAAAAATATTAAGTTAATATAAAATATTTTTTTGACATCTTATGCTTTTTAATATATTAATTTTAAAAAAAATTCCTTAGTGACATACTTAATAAATAGGCCAACCATTACAATCCCATAATGTCCATCCCTTCTCCCACGCATTAGGGACCCATCTATAAACCTCATATGAGATACGTCCCAAGGATCCTATATAGTGGATGTGAAGATAATTTCATGCATAAGCCCACATGATTATTTTCATGAGCGTGCAATGGGTGGGCCAAAGAGGTGGCATGGTCCACAAACCATGTGTGAAGGTTTATGTGGATGATGATCACCAACTAATCTCTCAAAGTAGTTGTGGCATATGATTTTTGATATTTTTAAGGATAGATGAAGTGCAAGTCTGATGTGGGACTCAAGCACCACTAAACTATTCATTCACATAAATTTATATGCACATAATGGCGGTCGCTCGATCAAACTAATCTCTGTCATTTGATGGATCCCCCACATCACAAATACAAAGGGATCATCTTCAACCTCTCAACCTTCATCAAATATGTGTGTGATATCCTGAAAAAAACAATTGGATAATTAGCTATCTCCACTCCATATACGGAAGAATCAATATAAATTCGATCGAATAGATACCATGTATGTATTTCATTTTGAAATCATGTTGATTTTTAATGAATAGTGGAATCCCGAGATGATGTCGCATGAAAATGAACCTATGGTAGATCCTATTTAAATGGTAGATCATATTTTAATGATAGATCTTATACAGTGATATATCTTCTCCAATAGTATATCTTCTGAAATGATAGATTAATGAACCTATCCACGGTAGCTCATACTTATGCCACCTTCATGATAGAAACTAAAACATTGGATTGTAGATCATATTTTAACAAATTAAACACATAGTGACACTAGTACCCGTTTCATTTTTTCTGGTAAAATATTCAACTTGAATCCAATGGATGAACCATCAAAATTTGTACAATTATAGCACCATCGCATCTACCGCTCGAAAATAGTAGATCATCCGCATTTGTAGAACATCCATATAGGATGGTATCACGTCTCACCATTCATGTGGTAGTACCATGCAATATGAGTGGTTGATTATCTGTGATGGTAGATCAACGTAGTAGTACATGAAAGTGACAATATCTTTTTAATGATAGAAACATCTTGCAACCGCTAGATATTTTTTATCTATCATCATTTTAAATAATTTTTTATGAAAAATATAATTATTTTTATTTTATTTAATGCTTGTGAAATTAAACTTTAATTACTATTTTATTTCATTAAAATTTTGATTCATGTTGTTTAAAAATATTTTGAACAAATATTATATACATTCACAAATGTAGAATATTATTTGGAATACTCTACTTTTTTGACTTTGTGATTTTACAATAAACCTCAATATTATTAACATCATGTTAACTATTTTATTGATTTATAAAATAAATAAATATTTTAATAATTTTACCGTCAATTTTATAACTGATAATTATCATATAAATTCCAAAAAAATAATATTTTTCATTTTATTTCATTTAATCTCTAATTGTTTATAATTTTTGAGATATGGACTTTATAAAAGTTCAGGGGAGAAATTTTTATCATTATAATTATTTTTATAATTATATTTTATTGTAATTAATATATTATAAATGTTTTTAATATGTTTCATTGAGAAATTTTATAGTTTGAGAACTTTGACATAATAAAAGAAACATTTAAAAATACAAGTGATGGTAATATTATGTTTTTGTTATACAATAACTAGTGTCATGCAGTGATTGAATACATGGGAAAAATTGAGATGGTATTTTATTTAATGATGATGTGGGATTATTACAATGGCATGTGATCAAGGGATAAAACAATATTCATATAGTTTTTGACACAAATTTCAACTAAAATTATTACTACACATATGATTAAGAACCTTTGTGTATTATTTTCCATTGATATGATCACATATGAACTTTTACATTCAACTCAATACTATAGAAGTGATCAAAGATAATATAGTGACATCACCTTACTCATCAAATTATTCTATTGGTTTTCCATTGTTTTTTTCGTCATATTATTTATATTTCTTTTGTTTGTAATAGTTATAGTTATTTTATGGTTTTTGTATCAATATTAGGTGTGTATTAAGGTAATTCTGCCACCCAATAATAAATTTTTTGGGATGTGATTCCTAAAGAAATATTAGGTTTAGACATGGTGAAGATTCTTTTAAATATTTTAGGATGTACCTCTGGGTAATGTAAAAGGTAGGGTCAATAAAAGGTAATCATACCTCTAAAAGTATGTTCTATTTTTTGGTAAAAATCTTCTCACGGTGCAGAGAAGGTTTAGGGATAGACTTGGATCATGGTGATCTGAACCAATATAAAAAAAAATTGTTCATTTATTTCATTTGCATTTCAAAACATAAATTTAGCACTACAATCACTACATATTCTTTAACTAATAAACTATTAATGATCTTTGTTAAATTAATTTAAATGACTATCCCCCTAGTCTATTTTTTAATTAATTTCATTCGAAAATTTTATATTAGAGGATAATATCTAATTAGTTAGCACCTTTTTATTTTAATCCTTCAAGATTTAATTTCTATTGTTTTTTGTTAAACTAATATGCTAACCTGATTATCACAGAACTAATTGTTTAACAAATAAATACTAATTCTGTAATATAGATGTTATTAATTCTAATGATGGATGGATTTTAAAAAGTTGACAATTTTTTTATGGAAGTGAATATAGTTATTGGGAAGATAGAATAGTAACATATTTGAAATAGTGGATTGCGGATCACTAGACAATCATAGAAAAATCATATGAACTACCCAAAGATTATCCAGAGACTCTTATAGATAATGATAAGGTAAGTTTTGTTTTTAATTATAATGTTTAGAATATTTTGTACGGTGCTATATGTAGAATTTTTTATTTCCATGATTCGGCTTATAATAATACCCCTGACATATGGAGATCCATTCATGTCTCTGACTAGTGGACATAGAATCGTAAAAAGAAAAAAATTCTAATTTTATGAATATATTACTTAGATTTCAAGATGGGAGAAAAAGATTCTATAAAATAGATGTTTTATAGGTTTTCAAGAATTATAAATTGTATAATTTCTCTTGGTAAATTACTAGACAACACAACCCATGTTGAATGAGTACTGAGAGATCTACCCAAAAGATTTCATTCAAATAATTTATCCATCAATGGGTGTGAGAATTTTAAATATTATACTATAAATAATATAATAAGATCTTAGTTTTCGTATGATTTAGAGTTTAAAAACATTGGTGTTGAAGATAATATGATGATATATGATATATATTTTAAGTATAATGTTAATAAATTATATAATATATCTGATTCTGATTTCTACGATTGTTACAAAGTTATGGAATGCTATAGTATGAATTATTATATGTTTATGAAAAACAACGGTGGAAAGAGGTGGTTCACAAGAAAGTTCAATGGGGAGTGTAGGAATGGTAATAATGGTAATAATAATTATGTTTTAGAATTAAAATTATATGAGTGTAGTAAATAAGGTCAAATTAGGACAAACTAACCCAAACTCAAATATCCAAAGAAAGAAAAAATTGTTAAATTTGAAAAAAAAACATTGATTAGAATTTGTGACTACTCAGACAGTTATGACTGAAGTAGTGATTCTAGAAGTGAACAGGATTCCGGGAACCTTTCTCTGATGGGAGTATAGTGTGAGCTAAATAATTAATTTTTCAATCAATTTATTACTTCTGATAATGATGATTATAAATCTATTTTTAGGATGAAATGGAAACTGATTATGATTCATATTCTATTTCTGATTTTGTTAATTCTAAATTAAAAAAACATATTAATGAAAATGAAGAATTAATAAATGATAGAGAAGGGATAATTTAAAAATACCCTCACCTAAATAAAATAAGTTTATTAAATAAATTTAAAAAATTATAATGTATTGTGATAATCTAAATATTTTTCCCCAATAATGAAAAATCTAAAGATAATTATGATTTTTTCCTATTTAATCTAAAATAAAAAAATGACAGGAATACATTATTTCTATTAATTAATGAAAAATATTAGGGAAAAACCTTTTATTCGATTTTTTGATATTTAACTAATGTTGAGAATGATTTTACGAAACTTATACAAGAAAATAAAAAACTGAGAAATATAACTTTTTCCTCTAATGTAAAATTTAATAATGATTTAGAATAAATTAAAAAATAGAATATGAATTGGATATAAGATTTTGTTGATCATAAATAAACACTATCTAATTTTGTTCAAGGAAAATAATAATATGATAAAATTATGTCTATGATTAAATAAAACTACAATAATAATGGGTTCGGTTATAATATATTTTATCACTAATGATAAATAAGAATACTTTTGTTTTAATTTCAAATTGAATTATTTCAAGTATAGACTTTTTTAAATTTAGACTTAAATAGAATTATGCCAATGATTGTTCAGTGAGATTTACACACTTATTTGGTCATACTATGAAATTTATTTATGAATATTTTTTGAAAAAAATCCTTCAAATAAATGTTTTAAATATATTTGAATTAAAAATATGTTATTAATCTAGTTGGATAGATATTATCATAGATACCAAAACATTCATGTTGATTAATTAACTTTAGGAAATCATCCATAGAAGTATCGAAGAATCATTCTATATATATGCTAGTTATTCTATGAACATGAGATGTGTTATTTTTAATTTTCCATAATTCAATTCATGTGATGGAGGATCGGTTACATTTTCCAAAAACATTAAAGGTGATATTAAATGTATTGATAATTTTTTTTCTAAAATAGTTATTATTTTTTAAGTAATATTATTGGATTGTTTAAAACATAATCTTAAAACTATATAGTAGCTTTTTGATGATTGATTAAATGAAAAGTTTTAAAATGATAAATGTAAAATTATGAAAAATAAATATATTTTAAAATATACAAATAGAATAGATAATTTTTATAATATTGAATTTTATTATGAAAACCAAAAAGTTTTTTTTAAAATGTTGTTGAAGAATACGAAATTTTTCTGTATATAATTTTTCATCCCGAAAACATAAGACTATTGAATAAAATTTAAAATCATGAATAAGTTCTACAATTGCCTACATTAGATATAAGTATGTACATTATGTGTGATTTCTGCTTAAAGGATAATGATCCCAAATAATGATTAAAACAATAAATAATCATAGTTCTAGTATATTCCAAGAAATATTACTCATGTGATTACTTGGTCTTATACAACATTTTATTTTTGGTGGAAATAATTATGTATTTTTAATAATTGATGATTATAGTAGATTCATTTGGATTTAATTTTTAACATATAAAAAATGAAACATTAACTAAATTCTAAGCATTATATAAGCTTATTAAAAACAAAAAAAATCAATCATCTGTATTATAAGTGATAGAGGAGGTGAATTTTTAAATTTAAAATTTGATAAATATATTGAATTCAAAAATTATAAACATTATCTTTCATCACATAGGACACCAAAACAAAATGATGCGACTGAATGAAAAATTAATCAATGTAATAAATTTATTGATCAATGCTTATGTAATTCAATGTGCTCTACTATTTCTTAGATGAATATATAAATACAACTTGTCATGTTTAAAATATAGTATATATTATGCCATTATTCAATAATACCCCTTTTGATCTTTTAATGTGGTTGAACCCAAAATTGGATATTTTAATATGTTTTGTTTCAAATTCATTAACATTAATAAAAAATTATGATTTTTAAAGGTTTTATTCAAAAAGTGAAGAAGGAATATTTTTATGTTATTTTAATACTAAAAAGACATATATATTTTTCAATAAGATAACTTTGTTTGTTAAAGAGTTTGATCTATTTATGTATAATTAATATAACAATAACGAGAAATATTTTGATTCAATCCAATATGATGCTGAATTCCAGGAATTTAATTTTGGATAAGTTGATGAATAAGATAATAATAACAAATCAATTGAGGGGGATATAAATTTCCAAAATGATCCTAAAGAGTGGAAAACACCTATAGAACATCCTAATTTAGTGGAACTGATTCATCTTAGTTGGTATGAAATAATTTCAATTAAACACAAAATTAATACCTTCATCATTCGTGCAGTGAAAATAATGATCCACACTACGATCAAAGAGTCTAGAATCATGAAAACTGGGAAATTCTACAATTCATTAAAATATTAATACATGCTGAGACTGATTGGGATCAATGGAAGATTCAACCTCACGAAAGTGTAGTTGGAAGTATTCTAGAACCACCTATTCCAAGCTGGGTAAAAATCAATGTGGATGGTGCTTCAAAAGTAAACCCAATGCCTTCAGGATATGGAATCATTTGCAGAAATAATAATGAGGAAATTATAGAATGTTGATATGGTTTTTGTGGTCATGCCTCCCCCCTTGAAGCATATATGTACAACTTCATCAATACAGTTGATTTGATAGGAACAAAAAGGATGGAACAATGTATGGATTGAAAGCAATTCAACTACCATTATTGTTACTCTTAGATATGGAACCTTTCACCTGGCATGGACCCTCACTGCTAAATGAATTTTCTACCTTAAATACCTATCAAGAATCAATCATATTATCATATAGACCTACAGTGAGGAGAATAAGGTGGGGCATGGTCTTTCCAATAGGGTTGTATACAACAATAGTACGTACATGGAGAACCTTCATACTGATCTCACCCCAATTTTCCAGAATGAATATAATAAATTCCCCACTTTTTGAAAATTTTAACGTTTAATTTTTATGTATTTTAGTGACTTTGCTAAAAATACACCCAAATAAAAATGTAATTGTAAATGTTGAACATTGTATACAAACTAAAAAATCTGTTTTATATTACTATGTCGATTCTCCTTATGTGTCTAATTTTTTACATGTTAACATTTATAATGCTATAATTGAATCCAAATGGATAACTATAATGTGTAATGATTATTTTGAAAATTGAAATAAATAGGGTGTGTGATTTGTATTAACTACAAAAATATAAAAAAAATGGAACTAAATAAGTTTTTTTGAATAAACTAGTTGAAGCTAGAAACATAGTTAAAAAATGAAACAATAGTTTCTCAAGGTTATTCTTTGAAATATGAAATAGAATTTAAAGATTTTTTTCTCTTATTTCATTAAAGGAATCTACAGTATTTTCATTAGATATTTATTGTTTTTAAAATATCAAATTATTTCTGTTGGATATAAAAATATCATTTTAAAGGGAATAATTTATTAGGGTGTTAATTCCAAACAACCACCTAGATTTGAAAATTAATATATTCCAATTTTTTTTAACTTAGTTAGGATTTATATAGTCATATTCATGATCCTTGATCGTAGTATAAAATACTAACTAAATTATTTTTGAAAATCATTTTTTAAGTATGTGGTTGATCATTCCTTGTTTATAAAGTGAGTTACAAATGACATTTTGAATGTAAATATTTATATTAAAGATTTAATACATGGTTCAACAAATTATTTACTATGTTAGGATTTTTATAAAATAATACTCATTGAGTTCAATATTAGTTTGATGAGATAATTGAATTTTTTTTCTTATCTTACAAAATAATCAATGAATATAAGTTATTTTTATAAATCAATCCATGAATTCTAAAGATCATGTTAAAAGGTTTGGACTTGACTTATTAAAGACTATAAAAACACCAATGTGTACTAATTGAAAATTCTACATTGATTTATTTGGATTGATTTTTTATATTAAAATTTTTTGAGGAATGATAGAACACATACTATATCTCATTACATCTAGAGCAGATACATTTTTTCTGTATGTTTATGTGCATGATTTCTATCAAGACTTAAATAAATGAATACTATAGTAGTAATTATACTTATTAGATATATTAAATTTAATTTTTTTAATTTATTATTTTATTCAGAAAATAATTTTACTTATTTATTATCTTAATATGATTCTAACTTTCGAGGTTGTAGGCTTGACTTGAAAAAGTCAATAGGTATGTGTCTTATTCTGGGTAAAAATTAATATAAACATTTTCTATGAAAAAAATCATTTGAAATATCTAAAGATAAGGATGAGTATGTTTTTTCTATTAATATTCATTCTTAAATCATATGTATTAAACAATCATTATGTGATTTTAATATTAGTTTTGATAAAATTAATATTTTTTGTTATAATTCTAGTAAAATTTAAATTTCTAAAAACACTATAAAACACTCTCAAATAAAACATATACATTTTAGATTTTATTTTTAAAGAGATCATGTAAATAAGGGTGAAAATTGTTTTTAATTTCTTCCCAATGATAATCAATTGGCTTAAATATTCACTAAACCCATAGATTCTATTCGATTTAATGAAATGAAGTTTGAACTAGGTATGGAGGAAGTTTAATTTTTTTCTCATTAAAATTAATAATTATTTTTAATCTAAATATTCTTTATAATATTTGTTTTCATGTATAGTAATTTTAAATGCTAGTAATGGTTAGTTGATAATATAACTGTTTAAGATGAAAAATATTTTATATTTTTTTATTTTTGTAATTTTTTAAAAATGATGAGAATATTTTTGTAAGTTTGATAAGTTATTGGTTTTTAAATTTAATTAAAAGGATCATGTTGTTAGTGTTTGAACATGTCTATTAATACATTAACCATTATGTATTGATTAATTACAACTTCTTCACATCTCATCATTTTGTTTTGATAAATTAAAAATTCCTCACATTTAATCATTTTGTTTTGATAAATTACAATTTCCACATATTTAATTAAATTAAAATTATCAGTCTAATAATTTATTTCAACAAGTATTAATTTTTTAAATGCATAATGATACATTAATAAAAATTTATCATAACATCAAAATATTAAGTACATATATAATATATTTTTTTATTTGTTATCTTATTTTTTTAATTATATTAAATTTCTAACAATTTCCATGGTGTCTTAAGTAAAATATATGCCAACCATTAAAATACCACAAGGATCGTCCCACAAACCAAAAATGAGGTACCTATAGGTAAAACATATAAGAGAGCCGGCCTAGGGAGCCTACATGGGATAATTAGACCATATATCGTCCCATAAGAGAACATGCATGATCACACATTTGGATGGTCCAAAGCGGATGACTGGGTCGTGGCTCGAATGTGAGGTTTTTCGCAGGTGTTGATCCCCCCAATACCTTCATTAAGAGGTTATGGTACACAATTAGTTATATATCAGATTCCAGATGAAGTGAAAGTATAATTTTGGACTCGGGTGCTGCTATACTATTCACCCTCTTTAAAAGATTTGAATATTACAATGGTCAGTCAATAATAAATATATTCCTTGTTGAATGGATCCTGCACATCACATATATGAAGGGTATCATCTATAACCACAAAAATATTGAAAAATATGTATTCTAAATCGAGTTAAACAATATTAAGATAACCTTAAATATCCACTCATCGTACCAAAGGATCGAGACGTGGTTGATCAAATTGAATCCATACATGAAAATTCAAAATTCATGAATGTTGATCTTTTAAAAAACTATGACATCGTGATATGTCGTTTAATGAAAATAGACCAGTGGTAGATCTTCTTGTAATGTTGGATCATCTTAAAATTATATATCTTCTAAAATAGTAGATATTCTACAGTGGTATATCTTATACACTTTTATATTAATATATTGTTGTATGGAGGCTCCTACTTTTGACTCATTAACTGTAGGAACTCATACTTTCAATGGTATATTGTATTTTAATAGGTGAAAGTCATATAAATTTTCATACAAGTATCATTAGTGAAAATATAGTTTTCATCATGTTTACAATGGAAGCACTATAACATGTTGTGAAATGTTTTCCCCATAGAATCTACCACTCCACCATAGTAGATCTTCAGTGATGGTAGAAAATTCATGGAGGATGGTTACACAACTCTCCTTCCTCATGGTAGGGTTATGCTACAATAGCAATAGATTATTTTTTATAATAGATAAACATAATAGTAGATAAATGTGATGGTATCATGTTTTTTGTATAAACATCTTGAAACCACCATGTATTTTTTATCTACGGTCAGTTAAAAAAAATATAAAATAATTTGCTCGATTTACTTAATGCAAGTGAAATAAATATTAAATTACTATTTTATTTTGCTAAAAAATACAATTTTGCCTTGTTTAAAAATATTTTGAGTATATTTCACATAGATTCACACATGTAGAATATTCTTTATGATACATTGTCTTTGTGTCTTTTTCATTGTATAATAAACTACAAGTTTATTAATATTATTTGAACTCCTTTATTATCATAAAAATTAAATAAAATATTAAAACTAATTTATTATTTGTTTTTGAATTAAAAATTATAATATAAATTCATATGAAAATAATATTTCTCATTTTATTTCTTTTACACTCTATTTTATTAATATTTTTGAGATATTAATTTTTTAAATTTTATGTGATTAAATATTATCTTTCTAATTATTTGTATAGTTCTATTTTATTCTAATGGATATATTAAAAACGGTTTATAATAAGTTTCTGGTATAAATAGAAGAGCACACGAAGTCTTTAATAATAAGAGAGACATTTATAAATATAGTTAATAGTAATGTCATGTTTTATTATTCATTAACATCTGGAATACAATGATTCGATAACTGGACGTGCCAAGAATATCTTGGATTTGATGATGTTTCATGATTATTCAATTAGAATGTGATCAAGGGATAAAAAATATTTAAACATTTTTTTAAAACAATTTTCAATTAAAATTATTGCTACACATATGATAATGAAACTCAATGCCTTCAGTTCTATTATAATGATCACAAAGGAAATTATATGTTCAACTCAATACTACAGAACTAATAAAATACCATCTAGTAGAATCCTATTCAATATATGATCATTATTATGGGTTTTTATTATTTGTATTTTACATCATGATATCTATCTGTCTTCTTTTTGTAATCTTTATAGTGTATTTTCGCTTTTCAAAATCAAAATTAGGTTTGTCTGTTGGTTATTCCCCAACTTGAATGGAAGTTCTCCAATTGTGATTTCAAAAGAAAATTTGGTTTTAAAATAGTAAAATAATATTATGAAATGTATGGTTTGAATGACCAAGTAATTAAAAAGGTAGGGGCTTTAGTATGTCATTAAAAATATAAAACTGAGTTCTTCACAGTAGGTACTACTATTCTATCATAGTATAGAAGGATGATGAGTAGACTGGGATCATAGTGATATGAACCACTATAAAAACATTATGTTGACTTATTTTATTCTCACTTCACTACATAACTTGAGCACATAAATAACTACAGATTCATTAATTTATAAAGTGTAATTTGTATTTTTAAAATTATTTTAAATGACTATTCGCCATTAGTATACCTTTCTACTTATTTCAATCCAACACATTCATCACATATTAGGCATGACCTAGAGATCCATATACCTTCTTGGTCTTGGTCTTACTATATATGTACCCCCTTGGGATTCATCTAACCTCATCTGTACCATTTTAGGCTTGGATTAACCACATTTGTACCATTTGATCCCATGATATATAAAAAATAACCAATGTATTAATGGGTTATAACTAATCCACCGAATTCATAATTCATATGTAATTTATATGAATCATGAAAGAATACATTATTCCTTCCAATATTAATTATACTATTGGAAATAAATGAGTTTTATGAAAACATCCTTAAAATAACATCATCCTAAACAATTCATAGAAAAAACAAGATTGTATCACAAGATCATATCCCTGGAGAATCATGAAATTACATACATTATGTTGTCATATATGAATAATACTTTTAAAATTGATAGAAATAGGCATTGAAAGTCAACTAAAAACATCATTTTCTTTAGGTAAATTTTAAAAACTAAAAATTCCTAGAATGATGTGAATTGTATTTTGTTTAAAAAATCATAGAAACCTGTAATGAAATCTTGCAGACATATAATTATCATAATGGTAGGAATGTTTTTTTTCATGTTATAAACATCAAAAAATAATTTCCAAACTTTTTTAAAAAGAAAAAAATGATTCATACTATATGTTGGAAAAAAACTCATTTAAATAATTTTTAATGAAATTCATAGGTGGTATAATAAAATTAGTAAACATTTAATTACATGTAAATTCTTTAATAAAATAAATTTAATAACAAAAACATATAGGTGAATGATACTTGACATTAAAGGAGAAGTATGATCTATTTTTCCTTTAAAATGCTATTTCGGTATTTTTCAATACTAAAGGGGGGTAAATAAATATAATACAAAAAAACCCCAAATATAACTATATTATAATGAAAGATATTGGGTTTAGTAGATAAATTACATACAATTTCCATCAATGAAAATTGAAACATAAATAATCCCAATAAATGAGTATATTGTAACATTAAATATTAAACGCATTATGTTACATTCAATTAAAACATCATAAAGAGAAAAACATAAATATATTAGTTAATAACCATAATTTTTATAATTTTTTTAAAAAATTCCATCATTGGATTTATATACACCAAAAAATAAATAATATGGTATAGGACATACCTCATTGAATGAAATTTTAGATGAGGAATCCCATACCTCAAGTAAATAATTTTTTCATATGATATCTAACTATCTATATAGTGAATTTAGATTTATTATAAATCTATACTGAAACCATATTCATACTATTATTACTGCATATCATTCCATTATAATTTATATTTACTGATTTATTAACAATTCTTTGTTAAAATCAATATTTAGCTGTTAGTTTTTTGTTTTCAATGTAACTTTTAATTTGATGGGTTTGGTCCTTGGACCTTATTCTTGGTTTCAAAATATTAATTATTTCATAAATTTATATTAATTTATTATATAAAAATTTAGAACTATAAATAAAATTTTGTGATGAAAAATAAAATAAATCTATTTATGGAGTAAGTAATTTGAATTTACACATGAACAACATTTTCATTTCCCATTAGATAAAAAAGAAGCCATTAATTTTTTCCATCAAAATTATAAAATCAAAGAATTATATTGATATTAAAAACATTATTTTTTTTACTTAATATAATATTTAGTGAAGGATAAAAAATAAGGAAACTCAAAATATATCGGTAAAGGTTATTAAAACTACAGTGGATATCCTCCTTTGTTATACACCATAAGCCTTGTAATTTTGGTATTTTGTGTGACTAGTATATCTAGTTTGTGGTGAGGGAAGATGGAAATTGATTTGCATAGATAAATTTGGACATAATTTTCTCAAAGTGTGTGTATAACTGAGGAGAGCTGGTGGCATTTTATAAGTGATATGGGAGGCGTTCTTGTAAATATTAAGAAATTTAAAATATAATAAATGAATTTCTCATGGAAAGTGATCTCTAAATATTTTATGGTTTAAAAAAATTAATAAATAAAATTATTAATTGTGATTGGGATAATTGTGGCCTGATCTGTTAGGTTAACCCCTTTAAACCTTACTATGTTGAAAAACATTTTCCATGGTAACTTATTTCCAGGCCTAAAAATTAAGTAAACATATTACATAATATTAATTAAACTAATTTAAAATATTTAATCTGCTTCACAATATTCCATTCAAATATTTGGTACAAATTAATTATAATATCTAGACACATGATTCTTAAAACCCATTTTTAGAAAAATATGTATCTTTAAGCATTAAAATGATTTTATTCTCATTAATTCCTTAGTGAAAATAATTACATGATTATTATTTTAATTAATCGAATTAATTATCTAAAAATTTCATGAAAATAAATCATCAATAGTGATTAAATTAATCTCTTATGATAAAAATACATTGCGCACATCAAAAATTATTTTCATATATTTTTTTCTATTTACCTTTAGATGAATTTATCTTCATTTATAATAATTTTATAATCAATGAACGAATGATTTTTCATTATTATAAATTTATAAAAAATATTTTTCAATAAATTTAATTATATAAATAATATAATTTTAATGTTAAATAAAATATATATAATAAAACAATATTTATAAACAAAACATTTATATTTAACTAATAGTAATTAATGTAGTTATTCTCATAATTACTTAATTGAATTTAATAATTAGGTTTTATTTAATTTTTTTATTTTAAATTTCAATTGGTATTGTGATAAATCATTATTTACATAAGTTAAATATTTTTTTCTTCACAAGCTATTAAACACATCAAATTTAATAAATATAAATATATGTTAAAATATCATGGTGTTGTGTATACTTGTTTTATTAAATTTTATTAATTTAGTTTTTTACACATCTATAATTAATTGAATTTATTTGGTTTCCATAGGATGATTATAATAATTAATTTAAACACAATCATTATATACACACTTTCATTTAATTTTTTTTTATTATATGTTATAATTTGTGATGGTACTAGTTGTGGATAACTAAGGAAGAGTACCTAGGAATCATGTATGTTATTATTATAAATTTATGTTATTGAGGTCATATAGGATCCCCTTTCACCTACACATAGATATCCTTTTCTGTTTTTATTTATGATATTTTATAAATATTTTCATTATCCATTAAAATTAGAATATTTTGATTCATTAATTTTCCTTTAACATCATTATACATGTTTATATTTTTTTATTAACATACTTGATTGGGATTGAATGTATTTAGAGTTATATGTGTCAGGTTTATCATTTAGGGGAATTCCTCATACTTATGGGATTATACCCATGGTGTTAGTTGTCTTCCCGTGACCTATTAGAGATGGTCTTGGCGATACAAATACATAGACTTATCTTCTATCCAAGGGTGGGGTTCTGATACTATTTTGAAATGTTTTAATGGAATCAAATCCATAATTATAGGATTTATATTGAGTGTGAGAACATGTGAATATTTTTTAGAGATGACAGATAAATGCTATACATGAATCTATGATGAAAAATAATACACGAAACAAAGTGGAAAGGAACTATGATCATATACAAGGGCTTTGATCATTGAGTGACTATACATTGGGAATGATTGTACTTATAAGGAATGTTTTTTTAGAATATAGTCACGTATTATATAATTTTATATAGGTCATGATTTTTTTTTGATGTTGTTTTATATGAGTGTTTTCATGGGGAATATCGAAAGATATATTGTTTCTAAATTCAAATCCTTCAGTGATGTTTGATTGACGTGTGTTTTTCCTTTTAGTTATTTCACCAAGATATTATCAAATTGTTATTATGATGATATTGGAGTGTAAAAAAATGTACCTGTGGAAACATATTAAAATGTTGATGTGGTTTTTCAGGATATTTATAATTAATCTTTTGCAACACATTTTTATTTTAAGTGGAAGCGTATGTAAAAATTTTATGTGTTGAAAATAAAAAATAAATCAAATGAAATTTGGGTTTCATTCATATAGTTAAACATTCCTTGAATTCATGTTACATTGTTATAGGGTTTTCTTCATAGTATACACTTGAGGTTTTGATAGGTGATATATTTTGTGTTAGAAGAAGTACCCTATCCTTAGTATTAGTTTATTGTGTTTTTAAGGTGTCACATCCTTCAGGTAAATCCCATAATTAATCCTAAAAAAGGGATTTTGGTGACTTATTAGAGATTTTTTTGGAATTTTTATGTTCATTTCATATTTTAAATTATTTGTATGGGTTTCCTTAAACATGGGAGTTGATAAGAAGTTTTTGAATAAATATTTTGTGGTATATCTCTAATCAAATATTCAGTTTAAAATAAGTACATTGGTTTTTTATATATCTAGTATACCTTTATGTTAAGGAGGAAAAAAAACTCAAACTCGTGATCGGTCAAGGGAGGAGATGGTATAAATGAAATAAAAAAACATAAAATTGTATATAATTATAATTACCTATGAAGTCATAAATTTCATTCTATTATTTTTATTTTAAAAACAACTTTGAGAAATAACAAATATCCTCAATCTATTTTGGTGATCCATCATATAAAAATCGCATATCAATACCATAAGGATCCTTTTATTTACAAATCTACATAAATATTTGATATTAAATAGAAAAGAATAATGTATAGAGATATTATATATATATATATATATATCTAATTCACAATTGTGTGTCTCAGAAGTGTGGTTGGGTTCCCCATTTATTGATCCACTTTAATCAGTGAGGTTCCTCCTTGGGTGTTTGAGTATTCCCTAAATTATTATATTTAATCATTTTAACTTTTAAACTCTTATAATATTATTTACTAATTAAAAAAACCTACATATAGTGTTTTAAAAATAAAATAATATCATATAACTCTAAGAAAAATCATCATATGATGTGTATTTATGAATAATATAACTACCAGACACATCATCCTATGATGTGTATGTATGAATGATTACAATAATATCTGAAAAAATCAATGAAATGGTCATATATTATATTCCATCAATAAATCAAAGAAGTGTAATAAATATACATGTTTTAAAATAAACTATATCATTGTGAATATCACCATGTTGTGGTTGTATTGTTTTGTGTATAATATCAAAAATCATCCCCTGGAAAAAATTTCAATTAGGACTTATGAATATTTCACATTACTTTTTGAAACCATATAGAAAACTATTTTATATATAAATCTACTAGATAAGCTCTATCATTTTGGAAACAAATTTTTTTTACAAAACATATCCTCATCCATATAGCCTTAAATGTAACATATGGTAAATTATATCTTTATAATGATTATTAATTATAAATTCATAAAATATGAAAAGTGATACCACATGAAAAACATCCTTTGCACTAAGTCTACAAAAGGTTCTATTGTTATCTCTTTCACACACACACATCCATATAAAAAAAATATCCACCAGATATATAACTATATATCATGTTTATACTCTCATAATACTTTTATCAAATATGTTCATTAAAATCAAGAGAAATGTAACATGTTAATCTCATATAGGTCGACACATCTTATCAATATTCTCTGAAGTAGATTTGATAATCTATATGAATACACTATATATCATTATTTTGAATAGAATTGATTATCACTTGTATTTGGTTTTTTCCAATGATGGGTTTTATGGTATTTTGATGGTATTCACGAATTCCTTCGTTGGGTTACAATGGTGATGATGATGGTGATGGTATGACAGTTATCTTATGAAGTAGAGAGGGTTGAGGTGGAATTTTCAATGTGTCATGGCTTAGTATTGGTGTTGGGAATGATTCAATAAATATTCAGTACATGTTGTTGTTTTTTTTTGTATTTTTAATTTTGAATCATCATATTTTTTATTTTTTTAATGTTGTTTGGATCTATTGTTTTTGTAAGTTCTAATTTTCTTCTTCGATTGTGTGGATTCCCACTAAAACATTTAAGTTTTTATTTCTAAAAATACCAAAAAAATGGAATGAATGATATGGATAATCATGTGTAACTCCAATAGTCATGGCTATGTATTTCATTGGTATAACTCAATCAATGGTCCAGATGGAATACTCATCACAATATTTTTAAAATACTATATTGATTATGAAATAAATCTATCCATTACAATTATATACCCAAGTATTCCTTGATTTTCTCAATTTTAAGAATAGTGTGAGAATGGAGTCAAAGTATAAATTTTCACATGTAGAGTACTTGGTTATCCTTGGGTAATGGGGATTACTATAATGTATAAACCCCAAGTATACTCATGACATATATTTCTGAATTTCAATGTAATAAAATCAAAGTGAATCAGCATATAATGTAAGTTATATTTTTGTCTCATGAGTGAAAATCAAATCTCTATACATGACCCTAAAATAGTAATCTTCATAACGATTATTAATTAGGTATGACCTTGAAATTAACACAAAGGGGATATTTACCATTTGACTCTCTTGTAATAAATTTAACGTATATGAATAAATTATAAATTTAAAATTTTCACTCATTTTAAAACTATAATATATTATAATTTCCTAAAAATTACATCATAAAAAATATACATGGGACTCAAAATTAATAAATGCATTAAATAATTTCCTCAGTACATATAATAAGCTATAAAATCATACGCTCATTATTTTTTAGTGATAATTTATTTTTTAAAGTACTTATTTTATTATCATCTGTATCAAAAAAAAATCAATATATAACTTGTATCTTGGAGTTATATAATGATAATATAATTTCAAATAATGTGTTTGGTTCTTTAGAGAAACTATAGATCTTTATCATGAATTATCACTAAATTGCAGTCACAATTAAATATTATCAATTTTTAAATACTAGGAACTTTCCATATTCTAGTAATGAATGTCTTCATCCAACCAACTTCCATCGCTTCATCAAATTCAATGTAATACTCCACTTCCATTATACATTCTTCTATAGTTGGGTATTTATACATTTTATAGCTAAATAATCCTCCATTTAAGTATAATAGAAATCTAAAATGGATTTATTTAATATTTTTTTTTAAAGTTTTTATGTTATCATTAATGTAACACATTACAATGAGTACTTCCTCACCTCCAAAAACAAAGATTTCATCATTGGTCCTTATGCCTCACCCGGTTTTTTCGGTCATTGTTTTGATCTAGTTTGTTGTAAATCCAGATCATTTTAATTAGTTTTGGGTTATATTAACGTTTATTTTTGATGTTCCATATATGTCAAATAATACTACTTTTCATTCCACATTTCTTTTTTGGGAGTGTTTCAGAAAGGGTGGTAACTTCATGATTTGGGCCAAACCATGAGCTCATTTCCAAATTTAAAAACATATTTTGTTTCTCTTATAAATACATTGTTTTTAAGAAACTTTCACCACTTCCCAATTTACCTCCCTTTACATATTCAAACGAATATTTCCTATTTAACCCCTCAATAATTCGTAAGAATGGTGAATTTGGGCGATTTATTCAGGTATTAGGTCAGCCTATGGGCTTATTTCCATTTTTTAAAAAATAATTTGTTTCTTTTATATCATATTAATTCTTTTATAATATTTTGTGATTACACCTCCAACACAAGACCAAGAACCCTTGGAGAACCCTATGTTCTATTTTCCCTCTTTGGACCTCATCTTAGTCATGGATTAGGAAAAATCTTCTCAATGTTTCTCAAATCGTCCAAATTTTCTGGAGGTAATTTGTCTCAATCACAAATCATTAAATTCTAACTCTTTTTACCAAAAATATTATTTCCAATGTTCTTAGATAACATAATATACTCTTCAAAAAGATTCATGTCATTACATATCCCTTAAGTGTGTGGATATATGGGAAGACGAATAGTTCTCTTGTTTCCAAGGTGATATTCCTTCTATTTTCTATTCCATCTTCCTCCTTCTTCCATTATTTCATGGTTATTTATTCATCCATGTTTATTCAAGACCTTTTTTTATATTTTGGAATTTATTATGGGGTTTATTTAGTTTTAGTTCAGATATTCATTGGTTTAGGGTTTATAAACCAACGTCGGGTGATTTCGACTGTGTGTTTCTATTCCGCCAAGTTTTGGAGTTAGGTTCTCCCAATAACTTGGCTTTATTTTTTAAGTTTCATAATTTTAATGTTCTTACCCCATTTTATACATGATTATTATTGATTTAAAACCTTTGTATGTTCTATTAGTTGTGGAAAATGTGTTTTTGCGCATTGTTTGGTGTAAAATGGAGTTATTGCATTATAAAAGTTCCCACCACTTTTTTAAATAAATGTTCCTCTAGTTTTCACATATGTATTGTGATTTTTATGACCTGGTTTGACTACTATAAAAAATATTTGGCATGAAATTTTTTTTTTACCCCCATTGGGTGATAAATCTATGTTGTTTTTCAAAATGTTTCATGCCTACTTTTCGGAAAAGTGTCCAGTTGTCTTTTATGTCCAAAATGGGATATAAAATGTGTTTTTAATTTATTAAAGTATGGGTATCATTAAAAGTGATATTTTGGGGTCCATTTACGGCATTGCAAATGGGTTTTGGTTTTATGAATAGATATATATTGGTTTTTGAAATGTTTTGCCAAGAATTGATGGTAAGTGGCCCGTTCAACATTTTTAAGAAAATGGTTAAACATTTAATGTGTAACCTATGTGTTTTAAATATATTAAGTAAATTTTTTTTGATGATAATAATTTTATTTTTAAACCTCAATGAAATTGGTTATCTGTACCTTTGATTCACGTTGTTCGATAAGTTGATTAAAGGCTCGTTTGGTATTTTTCATAAAAATGTACTTCATGGGTGTTCAATGTTGCAATGTGTAAGTGCATTTTATGATAAATAAATTTATTTATAAAATGGTTTTGGGGATGTGAAAGTTTGTTTTATATGGTATTGGAGATATTTTTTTCCCAAAAAGATCATTTTAAATGGATTTTATGTGTAGAGCCTCGTTATTCCTCTTTGAATTATTTTATGAAAAATTTAAGTGGTTTATTGATCTGTGAATCAATTGTAAGGAATGTGTGGTGGTTCATTTGTGTCTCTATATTCTAGTAAGAGAGATTTCATTTGAAAATTTTATTTGATAATATGTGTAACATTGTTGATTACTAAAGGGAAATCAATTTATCTCGATAAGTGGACAAGTACTAGAAGGCTAGTGAGCTGAAGGGGTTATGTCCTTATTTCACGTTGCAAGTGTGACAATGAAAGTACTATCTAAAATATGATAATTATTATAATGGGGAGAACTATGTTGTAAATTATTATCCTACTATTGGCTTGTGTGCATGGGAATGGATATTTATTATGGTTACATTCACCAAGATATGGGGTACTTGAGGCTCACAATTAACTAGTGCCTAGGGGTGGTCCCTTGACATGTTCTCATTGGCTATTTAGTACTCACTATCGGCATAAAATGTGTTTGATGGGAAAATTCAGTAGTGTGTGAGTTTTATTTTAATTTAAACATTCTTTAATTCCTCCGTCTTGAAAAATATTTTCATTTTGAAGTTTCACAACATGGAAAATTGTCACTAGCATTCTTATTTACAAAACATGTATGTTTTTGTCTAGTATTTTTGTAGCTTGGTACCTCATTTGTAAAAAATAATTGTATATATTTTATTTAAAACATAAAATTAAATTTTTTATTTTATTTTAAATAATTTCCTTTGAGATTAGAATATCGGGCTAAACTATTGATTTTTAATACTCATACCTATAGTCTTTTTCGATTTTTATCCCTTTTGCAGGTTTCATCTTGAGTTTGATCACCGGAGTGACATGTGATACTTATGATGGATAGTGACCATTTTCATCACATGGAGATATTTGGTTGTTAGGTTTGGTCATTAGATTTATTGGTTTTGTTTTACTTTTGGTTTCTTGTACAAATAATGTTCAGTTCAATTTATATGTAGTTATATTTTGGGTTTTCCATTTCATGCCACAATTTTTTTTATATTTTGATGAAATGTTTCCCTTTTTACTCTATTGATTATTTCTGTTATTGTCTTTATCCCAATATCATTCTTAATGCCTCTCAGTACTAGTCATGATCTAGCATGGGTGACCGGTTCAGGGTCGAATCAGGTTGGTTCGTCACGAAATGGTATTAATGGAGGTTGACACATTATGGACCTTAATTTTTAGTGTGCGATTTTTATTTGGGGGGTTTCAAGGTAGATTGATTAGGATTTTTGGGACTTGAGAGGTATGTTTATGAAGAGAGTCGTGAAATATTTCTCATTATGATCTTGGGGTATCTACAGGATGTCTGGTTTTATTAGTTTCTTTTGTTCTTCTTGATTGTTTGGTGTTAGGATATTACAAGGGTAGTCTAAATAATGGCCTCTCTGAGCTCACAAATCCTGGAAATCCATGTGTATTTGGTTAATGGTCCTAATAATTCTATTAGTGTTGGTGTTGTTTTTGACAAATGTCTGACTACCTTATTGTCAACTCACCCACTGACAGTAGTTCCCTTTTGTCACTCTCATGGACCATTCCTGAATTCTGAATTTTTGTTTTGAAAATAATTTTTATAGAATAGTGGAATGGGGTTTTAAAGGAAGGATTGGATTTCTAAAGTTGTAAAAATGGTTCTTTCAAAAATTAAATATAATAATGTTTTAAGAAGGTTGTGTTTTTTTAAATAAATTTTCGTGAGGAAGTGGAAATGATTTAACAGGATTGGATTTCACAAATCTAAACATGTGGTTTATTGAAATAAAATGTTTTGAATGTTTTAATCATTTTAACATGATTCTGAATCTTTGTTTTAAATTGTTTTTTTATGTTGAAAAGTGTTGTAAAATGATGAATTGGTTTTGGATACGAGTTTTGAGTGGTTGGTATTTTCCTAGAAAGTTTATTTCTCTCAATGGACATCATATTATGAAAAGACACCTGACTGAATTTTATAAATGGTAAGGGGTTGTTCAGAGTAGCTTTGTTGTTTTGAAATTTGTTAAACATGAAAATGTGTAGGATTTTATACAAATGGTTCTTGATGAAGTGTGGTTTGTCTTTTATTAAATATGAAAATTGTTTTCGACTTGGTGGTTAGTGTTCCTTGGGAAGGTACATGATTCTTGGAATGATGTTGTTTTGTTTTAGCCATTTGTGTTTTCATGGGTGCTCAAATGAATGGATTTATTGATATACGGAAGGATGGACTATATGGATTGGTGTTTGAGTTCTTTTGTAGGAATATAAATGTGCATGTGAGTGAGACTTGATGAAACACCATTTGTGAATGTGGAAATCCACCAAGTTAGTTTTTTTTTCAAAAGTATTTTCTGATGAATAATTGTAGAATTTTTTAAACTAATGTTTATGTGGATAGTTTTTTCTATTTATCAAAATATTTGATTTTTCAGTATTCCCCCCCAGGGATTCAGAACTCATACTCTTGTTGTGTATTGAGATGGGATCTTGTTGGTGGCTAAGTTTTGGAGTAATGTTCAGTGGGTTTCTAAAGATGTGTTAGATGTTGTGATGTGGCCATGGATATCTCTCTATTGGAAATATTTCATGTTGATCAACCTAAGGATTAATTTAAAATATTAAATCCACCACTACGGATGATTACTCAACCCGCTTTTTGAAATAAAGAGTTGTTTGGGACTGATTTAAAGTGCTTCCAGTTCGTGATAATTATTTTGGACATAGCAGTTGTGTTCGGTGATGTTGATGTATTTTGTTATATTCCTTGTCCATTCTACTCCTAATTCAGATTAAGAGATAAGTGTGATATTTATTAATGAGTTCCTATTTATATGAAGGTGTGTTGTTGATCAAGTGAGTTTTTTGGGGTGTTGTGATCTATAGAACCTGACTTCGGTGTATCAGATGCTTCAAGCATCGGGGATCCAGCCATATGACTCAGAGTGAAGCATTTCACGTTTTAAGGAAATCGCAAGAGGTGTGGGGAGCTCAACTAGGATCCTATATCCACCAATTTGGAATGTTAGTATCTATGTCTCTATTCTGGTTCATCATCACAATTAATTTCCACTTTTCATAATGATCATGGTGGAATTACCCCCACACAATGTTTATGGTTATGCCTTCATGGATGCGAGTTTCTGATCAATGTCCATGAGTGGAATGCCTATGTAAATCAAGTGCTATCTTCCTTTACCAATTTGTATGTATATAGTGTTTGGCAGTTCCTTTGTTTCGTTTTTGGTTTCATTGTACTAATTATTGGGTCCCCTTCCCTCCCCTCCTCGAGTGGTGGGGGTCGGGATCAATGCCAAAAGCATTGGCTTAATTTTTGTACCCTCCATTCAGGAGTGGGTGGATTAAATGTTCATGTTGTAACCTTATAAACATGTTTTGGATGGTTTTTGTGTGAGTTTTTTTTGTGTACTTGTTAAAGTCAGGCCTAATTCTAGTTAATGTGTAATTCTTATTTGTTCATTGTAAGTTGGTTTCTAATGGTGGGGAGACCCACTATAGGTCTCGTTGATTTTCCTCTTAATAGATTGTATTGCGCGAGTTATTTCTTGATTATGGGGATTCCATTTAGACTTCCCTGGTATCTTCTATTTTCGTGACCTCTCTTTGGTTTGGGTGATGGTTGGGTTCATTGGAAGAAGGACCAACAATCTGGTTCTTGGCTTGGTTGTGGAGGTGGCCGCTTGATCTTAGTGTCGATTCTTAGAAAGTGGTTGTGAGTTGGTGTTTTTTATGAGATATAGTATTATGTTACACTGATAGTGATGATATTTCCTTGGATTGAGAGGATGGACCATGTTTATAAGGAATCCCTATGTTTTTTTCTTTTAACTGTAAAGTGTTATGGCTTTCTGGCGGCGGAAATCATTAATGGTTGGGAGAATTGTAACTCCCGGTTATTTCGGTTATTGTTTTGATCGAGTTCATTGGAAATAATGATACATTTCATAGGTTTTGGGTGAGGTGAATTTTTATTTTTGAGGTTCCATTTATTTCTAATCATCCTAATTTGGGTTCCACATTGATTTTTTGGGAGCTTTTGGAGAAAGGGTGGTTACTACATGATTTGGGCCAAACCATGCACCCATTTCCAGATTTAAAAACAAATTTTGTTTCTTTTATAAATCTATCATTTTTCAAAAACATTCACCAATTCTACTTCCCATTTTTTATCCCTTGAAATATTCAAACAACCATATCCTTTTTGACCCCTTAGGAATTCATAATTATGCTAAATTTGGTTTATTTAATTACGTATTGGGTCTTCCCATGGGGCCATTTCCAGTTTTAAAAAATAAATTTTTTCTTTTATATCATATTCATTTTTGAAAACATTTCGATGATTTAATCTCCCAATTGAGCCCAGGTACCCTAGGAATACCCCCATGTTCAATTTTACCTCTTTAGAGCTCATCTTATTCACAGATTAAGGAAACACTTCTCAACGTTTCTCAAATCATCCAGACTTTCCCAACATAATTTGTCTCATTCATAAATCATTCAATTCAAACTCTTTTCCCCTAAAATGTTATTTACCGGGTCATTATATCCCTTAGTATCCTCTTCAATAAGTTTCAATCTATTTTACCTCATTTAAGTGTGTGGATATAATGTAAGACAAAGAGTTCTCTAGTTTTCAATGTGATATTTCTTCTCCATTATCCTCTCGCTTCCTCCCCTTCAATTATTTTTTGGTTATTTATTATCTCATGGTTACAAATGGCATGGGGTTCTATTTTGGAATGATTATTATGAGTTTTATGTTGTTTTAGGTCATGTCTTAAAAGGATTAGTGTTTAAAAACCCATGATGGGTAATTTTGATTCTGTATTTCCATTCCACCATGTTTTTCACGTAGGTTCTCCCAAGAACATGCCCTTATTATTTATGTTCCATCTTCTTCCGGAATTTATCTCCATATTCATTATTATTATTGTTATAAAACCATTATATATTCTATTTTGTGTTCAAAATGTTTATTTATTCATTGATTGATGTAAAATGGAGTTTTTTCATTATAAAAGTTCACACCGCTTGTTTAATTAAATGGTCTACTAGTTTTATCATTTTTATTGTGATGTTTATGAATTAGTTTAACTAATATAATAATTTTTGTGCTTGAAAATTTGATTTTTTACCCATTTGGGTTTTACGTAGATGTTTTTTTCAAAAAACTTCATGCCTAGTTTTTGGAAAAGTGCTCGGTTGGATTTTGTGTGCTAAATATGATATAAAATGACTTTTCTGTTTTTATTAATGTATTTTCAGAATTTAAAGTTATATTTTGGGGTCCTTTTATGTATTTCCAAAGGGTTTTTTGTTTTATAATGATATGGGTCTAAGATAATGACATTTTCTGGCAAGAGTTTTAGGTAAGTGGCACATTCATCATTTTTAAGAATAAGGTTGACCATTGAATGTGTAACCCATGTGTTTTAAAGGTATTATGTAAATGGTTTTTATACTACTAATTTTGTCTGTACATCACTTTTGGTAAGATTATTAAAGGCTTGTTTGGAATTTTTCTTAAAAAAGGGTTTTCATGTGTGTATAGTGTTGCACCATGTGGGGCCATTTTATGATCAATAAAATTTATTTATTAAATGGTATTGGGGCTGAAAAATTTGGTTTGATATAGTATTGGTGGGTTTTTTTCCTTCAAATATCGTTTTTAAATGGATTTTATGTGTCGAGCCTCATTATACTTCTTCAAATTGTTTTATGAAAGTTCTAAGTGGTTTATTGATCTATGAAAGAACTATGAAGATTGTGTGTGTATGATCTAGTAATGATGTTTTCATGGGAAAAGTGAATTTGTTAATATTGGGAACATTATTGAGAACTAAAGGGAAACTGATGTATCTTGGTGGACAGACATGTACTTATTTTCAAGTGATCTAGGGGGGTTTCGTCCCTATTTCACGTAGAAAGATTGGAAATGACAAAAATAACTAAAATATGATGATGATGATGTTGGGGACCACTAGGTTATGGATGATTCTCTTAATATTGGATCATGTGAATGATAATGGATATTTATTGTGGTTACCTTAACCGTGATACGAGGTACCTGGGGCTCACATCTATCTAGTGCCCAGCGGTGTTCCTATGACATGTTCTCATTGTCTATTTTGTACTCACCATCGCCATAAGGTGTATTTGGATGGTAAATTAATAAGAGTGTTAGTTTTATTTAAAATTTTACATTATTGAAATCATCAATCTTGAAAACTATTTTCATTTTGAAGTTATACTTCTTGGAAGTTTTTTACTGCCATTCTTATTTATAAAACTTGAAAGTTTTTGTCTCGTAAATTTTATATCATGATAACTAATTTGGAAAAATATAATTTTATATCTTTTATTTAAAAGATAAGATTTATGTTTCTCTTATTCTAATGTAAGTGCATTGGTATTAGAATTACGGGCTATCCTACTAAGTTTTAATACTCACTTCTATAGTCTTCGTCTTTTTTATCCCTTGTATGGGTTTCAACTTGTGTTTGACCACCTTTGGTGATCTGTGATCCTTGTGTTTGAGAGTGACCAATAGAGTCACATATAGTTAGTTGGTTATTAGGTTTAGTCAGTTGAGTAGTTGGATTTTTTGTATTTTTAGTTTCTTAAATAATGTTCATTTCAATATTTATGTAATTGTATTTGGGGTTTTTTGTTTCCTTCTGTTGTTTGTTTGATTGTTTATCTTTAGGAAAAAAGAGTTATATTGTGTACTCTATTGAATCCATTGGTTCTTGTATCCATCATGGGAGGATCGGGGATTCCTCATTGGACTTGTTGTGGGCTGGCCTGGGTGACTGGTTTAGGGTCAACTCGGGTTGGTTCGTGACACCTATTATGGTACTTATGGATATTTTTTAACTATAATCCAATTACATTCATTGGGATCATATTAGAATCAACTACTTATTCCCAAAGTATAATAGATATTTATTAGGGAACACAACATGGATTACATGATTTATCCTATTATGTGAGAATAAGGAATATCACTCATGCACCTCATTTATATACCTATAAAAATATGATGAGTATTAATAAGATTTAAACCATCTAAAACATATATAAATCCCTTCATAGAATTATTCATATTAAAATATATTTGTACTCTAAACATTTATGTGTTCTAAATAAAAATAATTAAAATCTTAAATCTATATCTATAAATGTTCATATTCATTACAGAGGTTGTTATACAATGTATTTTATCAATAAATATTATCCCAACCAATCCTTTATAGAATTTAAATCACATCTATAATTTTCATTGAGATGTATGGTATCTATATACAAAAATAGAATTATAATACATTTACCACCATCACACTTATATATTGAAATATTTCCTATGATATTTTAGGAAATCTAACTCTTTGATTCTATTATCAAAATGGATACATTGAGTGTAAGCTGCATGCTTCAACCTGTAAATGGATCATTAGGACTTTTAGAAAATAGAAACAAAATAAAGATAATTAAAGACACTAGATTTTATAATTCTAAAATCCTAAAAGATATTACCTTAAAATAAAGTTTATTTGATATCCATTTGTAAACCCAAATAATCCAAAAAAGCATTTTTGTAAGAAATAACTTAGTTGAATTTACTATGTCTGTCACGACCCCCTCCCACCAAATATGCCCCTCCTGAGCTGGCAATGGTGAAAGGAAGATAATGACCCCCGAGTCCCGCCTCCAGTAGGCCCCAGGTTGGCGACTAGCACCAAGGGTATGAGTTTTCACAAATATGGGAGGCATTACCCTTTTTATTATTTTGGATCGGGAAATAGGACAAGTCAACCACCAAAAAGGGAAAAGAAGAAGTGTACATAAATAAACCCAAAACAAGACCACATGCATGTTTAACAATTTTTATAACAAGGTACAAGTACAAGGAAGCTCAAAAGTACAATGCCAAAGAAAACAAGAGAACAACAACTGCAACAACTCCAACTACCCAACGAGTAGGGTCCCACACGGCCCTGGTAGTCCTCCTGGAAACCTGAAAGTAAACGTAGGGTGAGCATACAAGTATACTCAGTAGGGAAACCTAAAGCTCTCGTGCACAAGTGGGTAGACACCCTAAGGTCCCGTGAGAAAACAGAAGAACCAGAAACTAACAAGGAAAAACTATCCAACCAGCCTCACTGGTCACACTCACCAAGTAACGCAAAGAAGTTTAGTATATATATATAACAAAAGTATTGGGTACCCCGCACCATTTCCCACTTAATTAGATGCTGCTCTTCCTAACGACAAACGTCCTGACGCTGCCACACGCTTCCCGCCCGCACACACCTGGTCCAAACCACGCATCCCGCCCGCACACACCTGGGCCTCACAACCACGCATCTCGCCCACACACACCTGGGCCACAACCACTAACCCGCCCGAAGACACCTGGGCCTCATCCCGAAGGTTCTTGGGAACGGTAAGCCTGCCCGAAGAGTCTTGGGCTAAAGGTCGCCTCAAGCCATCACAGCCTCCGAGACCTACCCGAAGATTCTTGGGTGTAAGGTCACCTCAAGCCATCATAGCCTATGGAAGAAGGAGCAGGAAGGAGCTAGTAACTAAGGGGGAACACCCTCTCCCATAAAATGGGAGTGTTCGGCACTAGGTGCTTGACATGGGTGTGGTGCGACAAAACACAAAGATACAATTATATATATACATATACCAAACACACAGCCCAACCTATGGCTTCTTAAAAAGAGAAACTGAGCATGTGCCTCGGCACTGCTACCACGAAGCATGCATCCACAACCAAACAATCATCCCCCAACCCCATTTAGGTTTTCATGTTTCATGCAATGGTTTAACAAATTATTACTACTGGGAAACTATCATCCAGACAAAACCTTTCACAAATATATCCCTGCCATCCACAACCAAGGTTAGGTAAAACGCAAGCAACCACATGCCATTTCATTTAAAAAAGATTATCACAACCATAAAACATTCCATCATTCATTTATTTCAAAGTTCCACACATAAAACCCTTTCCACACACAAAACATTTCCGCATTTGAAAACACCTTTTTACTTCAAAACACTTTTCATAATCAAAACACTTTTCATAAATAAAGGCATTTTCCACAACCAAGCACCTCCCATTTCAACCCCATCGTTTACAAAACATTTCACACCTCCACGTTTCCACCATCAACCATTCCAATAAGATCACCACCCAAATGTCGCAGCCCCGCTGCTCACCCAAACCACAACAGCCCACAAAACACCCCCAACACATGCCACGTAACCAAGACAACACCCACATGTTCATTATTCCATTTTGGTTCAACCGGGGTGATCACACAAGGGTTCTAGATTTTCATTTAAATAGTCAACTTTACGTGATTAACCAATTTCCACATTTCATGAAGTTTCCATCCATAAGAAAATACAGAAGGAGAGGGCAACATTTAATTGTGTAAGCAAAGGCCCCCAACGACTGTTATTTTCAGTAGGTAGAAGCTCATTCAATTCACAAATATAATATCACAGGATATAAAAAGTAATGTAACAACACTCACTAACTTCCCAACCCCATTATTTAACCAGTTATTATCTTTATTTAAAGGTTCAACCATTTCTCATGAAAACAAAAGGATACCCACCACACATGATACACAAATTAGAGAGACAAAGGTGAGATCCCTACCTCAAAAGGTCCCGATCACGCCGCATCCGACGACGTCCTTCGGTGTCCTCCGCCTTCGCCAAACCCGACAAACGCCTCCTAGGATGGAATCTGGAGAAGGAAGGCCGGAAGGAAAGGTGACAAGTCCGGGCTTAGAAGCTTTGTCTCGTCGCTACGATCCTGTGGCCTCTAACGGATCGTAATTCGGAGCTCGGAGAAAGAAGTTAGAGGAGGAAGACTTCTTGATCATCCAAGAGTGTCGTCGTGCGAAGAAGAAGCGATTGGTCTGGAAATAATCCGCGCCCCTTTCTTATATAGGCAACGAATAGGTAAAACAGTATGCAGCGTTTATTAATGAATACACGGTGTGACCGTACACCCGTTACGCGTTTTGACTGGTCAATACACGACACGTCACACAGTTTTCATGCATTTAATAATAACGTCAATTTTATTAATATGTGTGTTTTGTTGACCCGAGACATAACTCATAAAAAGGTATCCATCACTGGTCTTAAAATGACCGTATTAATTACAGGATTACACTGCCGCTGACAGTTCGTCATTCCGAGGTCACACGAATAAGTTATGGTCGGAAAAGTGTTTTACCTACAAAAACATTAACATGATTATTATATTATTATTTTTAATTGTTTATTTATTTCATATCTTTAAACTCATTCCACGCAAGGAACACTTCACACACAAGCCGCAAATCACTCTCCCATTTATATTTATTTATTTATTTTCATTATTATCATATAATACCTCCCTCTCTCCAATCTTCAATCTTTATTCCACAATTTTATCAAGCTCCACAAAAGTGGCGCCTTGCCTATACCCATGCCAATCACGCCCCACCTCCTTGATTTCCTTTCCTTTTTTCCTTTTATTATTTCTCAATTTTCTATTATATCATTCTCTCTCCAATCTAACTCTTCCATGTTATTATTAATAAAATTAATAATAACACCCATCATTAATGTTCCAATTTAATCTCATTAAATTAGTTTACCATGGTTATTCTCATATTAAATTAAACCATTCCATTTAATTAAAACCATATCCACGAAAAAACAAAATTAATATAACTAAATATTCAACCCCTTTTTAATACCTTTAATTTCATTAACCTCTCGCACATAGTTTTACGCCATCATTGTCATTTATTGTTTTTCAATAATAAAAACAATTCATCAACTTATTTTATTAACTCATCACCATTATTATTTTTAATAACAAAAAGATTTATGCTCGTCGCATTGACCACGTTAAACAACCCCGTTGGATATCTGAATCCAACCATGCCACATCAATGTCGCGTAACATCCGTCAATTTAATTATTTAATTCTATTTATTTTTATTTCACACTGATTAAATTGAAACCACTTTTATTAAATTAAAGTCATTCAATTTAATAAACCCAACATATTTTTACACCACCATTATTATTATTTTTTAACATAATAATAATAACGAACTCACCTTTAATTTTATTAACGCACCACCATGCTTCCATTGTGCATCTTCATTTATTTGTTTGCAATAAATATCATAACTCATTTTATTAACTTCTCATTAATATTATGAATAATATTAATAACACAACACCTATTATTATTATTCTAATTTAATTCCAACAATTTCTCAATTAATATTAAACTAAACGCCTTATTTTTTTAAATTCTTATTTAGAATTAAAACCCCTTTTAATTTAATTAATCACGCACTTTATATCACCATCTTTATTACTTAATATAATAAACTGACAAATCATCTTTTAATTTTTTTTATAAATTCTTCTTCGTTTTTATCGTTAATAATTATCATTGTTACACGCGCCGTGTTGACCACATCGATTTCAACAAAGGAATGGACCGGAGGGGTCCAGTCCATTACATCAGATACCTCTTAAAAGATTCTCGTCCTCGAGAATTAAAAACCAACCAAGAAAAAGAAAGGATCCAAACAACCACTCTGCAAGATACCTCTTAGGGCTCTTGTCATAACAAGAAACAATCGACAACCCTAATTATGTAAGTTAGGAATTCCCTCTCCTATGTCGAGATTTTATCCGCTTTAGGCGGCACTGACTCACCTGCACGGGTTTAATCGCATCCGCATTAATGCCTCTCGATTAAGGACTGAGCCTTCCCACTTCCATATATTAGGATTTTCCAACTTACACTGCCCCCCAACACCATACAAAACATCAATAAATTTCCCGAACACATGGCTTGAGTAATTCCTTCTCCCATGTCGAGATATTATCCGCTTTAGGCGGCACTGACTCGCCTGCATGGGTTAAATCGCATCCACATTAATGCGTCTCGATTAGGGATTAGGTCTTCCCCTCCCCACATGATAGGGTTGTTCACGTACATTTAAAACATAGCATTAAAACTCACAAAAACAAGGCCCAGGCCCAGAGAATGAGAAAAAGAGTTCCAACAATGGAGTGTACTGATCTTGAATTTAAAGAAAACATAAATGAGAGAATTTAAGTAAAACCAAAAACATCTCTCTCAATCTCTGGCCTTGCTAGGGTTGCCACTTTTATTGCGTGAAATTGTCTGTGTCCCACTCCTCTGTCGTTCTGTTGACGTCCAGGTGCCATAGTTGTTCGGTAAACAAGGAACGCCTAAGCCCAAGTAGTAATGAAAAAATCAAAGTTTTAATTATCATTTTATTTCAATTTCTTTCCCAGAACACCCAAATCAAGTAAAACACAAACATGATGATGCATGTACCTTCCCTAGGGTCTCTACCCTGCAATCAATATAGTCTAACTCGGTCGTTCGGTAGGCTCAGAGTCCTTGCATCGGATCATGGGGGGCCCTAAAATCCCGTGTCCTAGCCGGTCTTCCCTGGCCTATGTCACGCACCAAGATTAACGAACACTGTTGCCCTACCATCCCATGCAATCCTCACTGTGCCTAAATCCTGACTTCATCCTATCTCTCAACCATCAGCCTCTGATACCATTCTGTCACGACCCCCTCCCACCAAAGATGCCCCTCCTGAGCTGGCAAAGGTGAAAGGAAGATAATGACCCCCGAGTCCCGCCTCCAGTAGGCCCCGGGTTGGCGACTAGCACCAAGGGTATGAGTTTTCACAAATATGGGAGGCATTACCCTTTTTATTATTTTGGATCGGGAAATAGGACAAGTCAACCACCAAAAAGGGAAAAGAACAAGTGTACATAAATAAACCCAAAACAAGCCCACATGCATGTTTAACAATTTTTATAACAAGGTACAAGTACAAGGAAGCTCAAAAGTACAATGCCAAAGAAAACAAGAGAACAACAACTGCAACAACTCCAACTGCCCGACTAGTAGGGTCCCGCACGGCCCTGGTAGTCCTCCTGGAAACCTGAAAGTAAATGTAGGGTGAGCATACAAGTATACTCAGTAGGGAAACCTAAAGCTCTCGTGCACAAGTGGGGAGACACCCTAAGGTCCCGTGAGAAAACAGAAGAACCAGAAACTAACAAGGAAAAACTATCCACCCAGCCTCACTGGTCACACTCACCAAGTAACACAAACAAGTATAGTATATATATAGAACAAAACTATTGGGTACCCCGCACCATTTCCCACTTAATTAGATGCTGCTCTTCCAAACGGAAAACGTCCTGACGCTGCCACACTCTTCCCGCCCGCACACACCTGGGCCAAACCACGCATCCTGCCCGCACACACCTGGGCCTCACAACCACGCATCTCGCCCGCACACACCTGGGCCACAACCACTAACCCGCCCGCAGACACCTGGGCCTCATCCTGAAGGTTCTTGGGAATGCTAAGCATGCCCGAAGAGTCTTGGGCTAAAGGTCGCCTCAAGCCATCACAGCCTCCGAGACCTACCCGAAGAGTCTTGGGTGTAAGGTCACCTCAAGCCATCATAGCCTATGGAAGAAGGAGCAGGAAGGAGCTAGTAACTAAGGGGGAACACCCTCTCCCATAAAATGGGAGTGTTCGGCACTAGGTGCTTGACATGGGTGTGGTGCGACAAAACACAAAGATACAATTATATATATACATATACCAAACACACAGCCCAACCTATGGCTTCTTAAAAACTGAAACTGAGCATGTGCCTCGGCACTGCTACCACGAAGCATGCATCAACAACCAAACTATCATCCCCCAACCCCATTTAGGTTTTCATGTTTCATGCAATGGTTTAACAAATTATTACTACTGGGCAACTATCATCCAGACAAAACCTTTCACAAACATATCCCTGCCATCCACAACCAAGGTTAGGTAAAACGCAAGCAACCACATGCCATTTCATTTACAAAAGATTATCACAACCATACAACATTCCATCATTCATTTATTTCAAAGTTCCACACATAAAACCCTTTCCACACACAAAACATTTCCGCATTTGAAAACACATTTTTACTTCAAAACACTTTTCATAATCAAAACACTTTTCATAAATAAAGGCATTTTCCACAACCAACCACTTCCCATTTCAACCCCATCGTTTACAAAACATTTCACACCTCCACTTTTCTACCATCAACCATTCCAATAAGATCACCACCCAAACGTCGTAGCCCCGCTACTCACCCAAACCACAACAGCCCACAAAACACCCCCAACACATGCCACGTAACCAATCCAACACCCACATGTTCATTATTCCATTTTGGTTCAACCGGGGTGATCACACAAGGGTTCTAGATTTTCATTTAAAAATTCAACTTTACATGATTAACCAATTTCCACATTTCATGAAGTTTCCATCCATAAGAAAATACAGAAGGAGAGGGCAACATTTAATTGCGTAAGCAAAGGCCCCCAACGACTGTGATTTTCAGTAGGTAGAAGCTCATTCAATTCACAAATATAATATCACAGGATATAAAAAGTAAGGTAACAACAATCACTAACTTCCCAGCCCCATTCTTTAACCAGTTATTATATTTATTTAAAGGTTTAACCATTTCTCATGAAAACAAAAGGATACCCACCACACATGATACACAAATTAGAGAGACAAAGGTGAGATCCCTACCTCAAAAGGTCCCGATCATGCCGCTTCCGATGACGTCCTTCGGTGTCCTCCGCCTTCGCCAAACCCGATAAACGCCTCCTAGGATGGAAGCTGGAGAAGGAAGGCCGGAAGGAAAGGTGAAAAGTCCGGGCTTAGAAGCTTCGTCTCATCGCTACGATCCTGTGGCCGCTGACGGATCGTAATTCGGAGCTCGAACAAAGAAGTTAGAGGAGGAAGACTTCTTGATCATCCAAGAGTGTCGTCGTGCGAAGAAGAAGCGATTGGTCTGGAAATAATCCACGCGCCTTTCTTATATAGGCAACGAATAGGTAAAACAGTATGCAGCGTGTATTGATGAATACACGGTGTGACCATACACACGTTACGCGTTTTGACTGGTCAATACACGACACGTCACGCAGTTTTCATGCATTTAATAATAACGTCAATTTTATTAATATGTGTGTTTCGTTGACCCAAGACATAACTCATAAAAAGGTATCCATCACTGGTCTTAAAATGATCGACTTAATTACAAGATTACACTGCCGCTGACGGTTCGTCATTCCGAGGTCACACGAATAAGTTATGGTCGGAAAAATGTTTTACCTACAAAAACATTAACATGATTATTATATTATTATTTTTAATTGTTTATTTATTTCATATCTTTAAACTCATTCCACGCATGGAACACTTCACACACAAGCTGCAAATCACTCTCCCTTTTATATTTATTTATTTATTTTCATTATTATCATATAATACCTCCCTCTCTCCAATCTTCAATCTTTATTCCACAATTTTATCAAGCTCCACAAAAGTGGTGCCTTGCCTATAACCATGCCAATCACGCCCCACCTAAGGATTGCCTTTCCTTTTTTCCTTTTATTATTTCTCAATTTTCTATTATATCATTCTCTCTCCAATCTAACTCTTCCATGTTATTATTAATAAAATTAATAATAACACCCATCATTAATGTTCTAATTTAATCTCATTAAATTAGTTTACCATGGTTATTCTCATATTAAATTAAATAATTCCATTTAATTAAAACCATATCCATGACAAAACAAAATTAATATAACTAAATATTCAACCCCTTTTTAATACCTTTAATTTCATTAACCTCTCGCACATAGTTTTACGCCATCATTGTCATTTATTGTTTTTCAATAATAAAAACAATTCATCAACTTATTTTATTAACTCATCACCATTATTATTTTTAATAAAAAAAAGATTTATGCTCGTCGCATTGACCACGTTAAACAACCCCGTTGGATATCTGAATCCAACCATGCCACATCAATGTCGCGTAACATCCGTAAATTTAATTATTTAATTCTATTTATTTTTATTTCACACTGATTAAATTGAAACCACTTTTATTAAATTAAAGTCATTCAATTTAATAAACCCAACATATTTTTACCCCACCATTATTATTATTATTTAACATAATAATAATAACGAACTCACCTTTAATTTTATTAACGCACCACCATGCTTCCATTGTGCATCTTCATTTATTTGTTTGCAATAAATATCATAACTCATTTTTTTATTTTTTCATTAATATTATGAATAATATTAATTACACAACACCTATTATTATTATTCTAATTTAATTCCAACAATTTCTCAATTAATATTAAACTAAACACCTTATTTTTTTAAATTCTTATTTAGAATTAAAACCCCTTTTAATTTAATTAATCACGCACTTTATATCACCATCTTTATTACTTAATATAATAAACTGACAAATCATCTTTTAATTTTTTTATAAATTCTTCTTCGTTTTTATCATTTATAATTATCATTGTTACGCGCGCCATGTTGACCACATCGATTTTAACAAAGGAATGGACCGGAGGGGTCCGGTCCATTACAATGTCTATCAGTGAGATTGTCTTTTCATAGTCAATATCACAACTTTTTATGACTATTTTTCATAAAGTGATCCATATAGGTAGGAACTACATTATACATTACAGTTTCCTATTGTAAAATACAGTAACACCCTAATGTTATAGACCCTTCTTATGGATCAATGATGTTTCAAACTTGATTTGTGTCTAGAGATACAATTTAATATTTTCATAAACACTAATCATTTCGTAGAATCAAAATAATTAAAAATAGATCTGTAAATAAATTAATATTTTTTAACTCTAATTCATCATTTTTCACCTTCTTCCTAATTCACCAGAAGAAATTCAAAAAGTAACACCCTTATTGGGATCACCCAAATATTGACCAAGTCGAGTGATGGCATTGAACTCAGTTATGACACCCCATATACCATAATTTTCAAAACCATGGTGAGATTATCTAGTATTAAAACTCTGATATTTTATGATATATTTATATATAATTAAACTCGATTTCATTGATATCATACATTATAAGGAACACTTTGTTTAAACGAATAAAGATGAACTATTGAAATATTATTATTTAATGTGGCAGTTATCGCCTATCCAATGGATTGGAGGGTATGAATAAAACTAACCAAATTATAAAAAAATAATTGTTTACACATTTATAAAATGAATTCATTGTTTATCAATTTATTATAATAAAATTAAAAAAATCATTTCAAATTCAATGTTATATTTTCCAGAAGAAACTATTTTTATGAGTGCAATGTGCTTTTATCAAAATAAATTAATTACTCACTATTGGTGAATGATTTTAATGAAATTTATATATTATATTTTCAATAAAATGTTTTTAAAATCATGTATTTTTTAGGCGTGGTATTTGTATAAATTTATTTTTATGCATAAAAATGTAATTTTCCAAAACACGATTTTCATCTTCTTTTGTCCACTAATTTTAAATTGAATTTATTCCACTTATAGAAATTGAATCCAAATAATGGAATATAAATGTAATATTAGTAGTACTAAATTTAATATATACTCATTTTTTGGTTATGAATACTAACCTAGGAAAATATTTCTCACATCGGTAAGGGTAAAACAAGTGAAATAGGGTTAAAACATTCAGATAAGGATTTAAATTTTCATTAAAACCTTCTATTATACTATTGGATGAGTTGAGTTCATCCATGTAAATACATTTTTATAATATATGGGAAATGTTTTTCCATTTTCCATTGATAATGAAAATTATATTATTTTTAGTAAATAATATTACAAAATGTCACTCTCTAAAAATCAATATCTATAAAAAAGGTACATAAGGATAAAAAGAGGATAAGTTGAATTTAAATTTTTAAATGAAATATTAATTAAATATTTTTATTATGTTAGTTTATTTTTAAATTTTAGTGATGAAATTATTACATTAAATTCTTACTGAACATCCATGTGGTGATTGTGTATGAAAAAGAAAAATCATGTACATGATTTTAGAAACACTAAAAGTAAGTATATTTGAGTAGGTTATAGTTTACCATGAATATTATAAATAAATATAACATATATTATATTATTGAAAGGTTTATATTGAAATTGTTTTGTTTTATCATTGTTTTTATGTCAAATTACATGGATAATTCCTAAAATGATGTTAAAGATATTTTATAATAAATAATATTTTATTAAATGATTTAAAATTCATAATAATCCTATATTTGGGCTAGTTAATTTTATAAGGTTAAAATTATAAAAAAAATTCAATTTATGGGTCACTTTTCTTTTTTATGTTATCATTCATTCCTTTAAAAAGAAAAAAAAACATTTACATTCTTGGAATTGTAAAAAGTTGTTAAAAGGGATTAAAATAAAGAGATAATAGAGAAACATAACCGAAACCTATAAAAATTTTATTTCAAGATATTATTAAGACTTATTATCAATATATATTTTAAATATATCATTTTAAATCCACATTAAATTTAAAAATAATTATATTAATTTATACTTTAATTAATTCAACGACTTCTCATCTCCTCACTTATAAAAGGGAACCTCTCATCTTATCTTAATTGCAACCTTGGAAACATATAACTCAACCAAATACTACCAAATTATCTTTTAAAATTTCTGGTAAATGAATTATATTTCAAGGTATTTTTAAATTGAGATTCCAAGGGTCTTAATAGATTATCTATTATAGGACTACCAAAGAAGAGGTAATTGTCTTACCTGACCTATTTAAATTTTTTATTATTATAATTCCACTAAATATATGTAATTTATCATAAAATAATATATTAAGTATCCTACAAATAATAAAATTTTATTTTGACTAGGTTACCCATAATAGAGACCCTCTATTCTATCATATGAGAAGTCACAGTATCACTTGTGTATATGTGTGGGCTACCACTTCCATGTATTGATAAAATTCTTTTTTCATCACCATAATTCATGGATGGGTATTATGATGGGATTTATTTTTATAAATTATGTTTATGATTTTTTTATTATTTTTGAATTATAATATCATGTCTACCTTATTACCTTTCAATTTTTTGGAAAATGATAACATGGCTCATCCATATATGTGTACTACCACCTCAACGGCATTGTGTGACTCATTTTTCCTTTAAATTTTAATTATACATCAATAAAGATAGATTTATTGTATTCATATGATATATATGATATAATAATGATTCTATAAATGTGAATTATTATTTACCTTCCTTTCATTCCATCAGCCAAAAAGTGAAAATAGAGTTCATAACTATGTACAATCAACCATCTTCGTGAAAAGTGTAATTCATTTTTATATTATATCCATTATATATAAATATTTTAACAATTAATATATATGAATTTTTTATCATTATTAAAAATTTTGATATTATATAACCATGATAAGAATATAATAACATGAACTACTGAAATAAAATTCTCATGAAAATTGAATCAATTAGCACCTGGAAATGATGATTTTAATAAGGAATTATTTATGAATAAAATTTTAATATAAGGAGATCATATGTGATATTATAATTATACAATTCATTCTATTATATTATTATAATAATTTCAAATTTATCATATGGGACTTTATATCGCTTTCAATGAATGTCAAACTTGAGGTAATGGATTTATATTAAAATATCAATCTGTATTGGGATTGATTATAATTAAGTTTATGATAACGAGATTTCATGATATACCTCTCAATAACCTCATTAATTTTCCTGTACTTTAGTTATTTCTATAGATTACATGTTTCCATATCATTTTCCTCTTTTAAGTACTCAAAATACTGAAGAATGTTTTAATGAAAAAACAACTTTATTTCTCTCTTTGGTCAAAATATCATTATTATTCCTTTCCAATGTTTTCTAAAAATGTTATCAATAAATATTTTAATATTATATTGTGGTTTTTTAAATTCATTTTTTTTATGATTTAATTTTTAAAAAAATATTCCTAGGAAATTTCTTATCATTTTATGAATAATGTACTTTTGATTTTTTATCAAAAATATAAATGGAATATTTATTTCAACATAAATGAAAAGAATATAATTTCTTAGTGTCACTACCCCTAAATTATTTGAATATTACTTTATAATTTTACAATTTTTTTAAATAAAATTTTGTCCTTAATTTTTGGGAAATTTTTACATTTTTAATAAGTGATTTCAATGATAAAAGGGTATTTTCTTTGAGAAATGTTCCAGTGATCTTTTAACTAAATTTTTCATCTATGATAACATTATTTGATGTTAATTATTCTTTACAGGGTATTTGATCCAATCATAAAATCCACTTTCATTCATTGGATGTCTTATGATGATTATCTAAGGATGATTTTATGAAACCCATTTCTTTTCCATAGGTTATGTTATGATGTTATGATAAAATCATTATAACAAACCATTTCCATTCCATGGGTTATTATATAATGAATTTTCTATGATATTATGGAATTAATATGAATATATTGTGGTTATTTGATTGTAATTAATCGAATTATATAGTCATCGAATGCATTAAGTAAATACAGATATCTCATGAAATAATAAGGACTGAAATATGGAGTGAACCCAATTTACTGAGGGACATTGTGCACTATGATAGTCTTAATATTGAACCTTGGATAATGATATGATTATATGAGGAGTGAACGAAATAAACTATGATAGGCATGGTTGTAAATTTTCATTAAAGATATGATATTATATGCTTATATTTATGAGACAAGCTTATGTATTTTTCCTTTGTTATAATCTCATGGCTTATATTCTTCGATTATTTTATGATTTATATTTTATAATATATCAATATTTTTTACATGATTCAATATCATGATATAAAATATGTTGTATATGGTTTTAAAATTTTAATATCCTATTCTCATATAGTTATTCTCAATCTATGTATAATTGGTCAATGATATCTTCCTTTTTACCCTTAATGGGAATCTGATCTCACCCATTATTTTGTTTTCCTTATATAGGATATAAAGAAAAATTTTAAGCAATATATTTCTATGAAGTGTGATTATTTTGAAGAAATAAGTGGGGAATGATTTAGATCTCTTAGGAATAAGTTTTTTAGGTTTCCATGTTTCTTAATACACTATACCTATATGCTTCTGGTGTGAATTGTATTATTATTAACTGAATATCAGTCTATTAATATGGAATATTTATGTATGAAATATATGGGTCACTATATTTGGTATTAAATAACGGTTTAATTACCATTAGAAACTTGTATGAGAAAAAAATAGTGAGTACCCTTGGGATAAGTCTATGTATATGATAACATTCTTATTCTTTGTTAATGATCATGGATAATATAGGTTAAACCTAAGATTCCTTGTAAAAATATGATATTATCATGATTTATACATCCTATAATTGATTTTTAATTATTATGGGGTGTCTCAGTATGATTATTGTTGTTCGCACTATATTTTTTGTTTTTTTTCAATGGTTAGAAACCTAAGGAACTGTGTAAATTCTGAATGAGGTGGACAATACAATGATTTCAATCCTATGTAACAAAATGTTTTGGGATATTGAATGAAAAATATTATTGTTATTCTTATGAAAAATTCTTCAATATACGAGTCATACTGATCTTTTAATGGATCAAAGCAAGGAACAATATAATTTTTATTCAATCAAGAGGAAACAACCACATTCTTTTAGTGAGTCTTCAAATCCATTAGATTCATATTAATGGTCCTATCCCATGAGAAATATATTTTCCATTATCTGGTGTTTGTTATATGAGAACACTATTTTATTAGTATATTATTTAAAAGGTAAAGTAGATCAATTGTGGACTTTTCTTATGAACATGTATAAATAAGAACAAATTGACTCCTTGGTGTGGAATGAGTTTTAGAGATTATTTTTCAATAAGTAATCTCCTTGTATTAAACATACAAATTTGGAGAAGGAATTAAATATGCTAAATTATAATAATGAATAATCTATTAGTATCAATGAGGAAAGGGTTATATAACTTTTGAGGTATACTTTTGGTATTATCATTCTACTTAAAAGTAAGGATGATCAATTATTCAAGAGCTTAAACCCAATTATATAAAGGGAGTTATCCATAAGAGACTTCAAAAGCTATGAATAAATCATTTTATGTGCTATCAAGGTGGAGGTGGAGATTAGAGTTACCCATCAATATCATGGATTTGTTAATAAAGGAAAGATGTAATTCAAAGGAAATTATAAAAACCATGTCTAGTGTAATGTCATATTTTCTATATGATTAATGTGCGTAAATTAATATAGAAAAAATTAGCTTAAGTGTGATTATAAATATTATTAAGTTTGAAAATGAAGGTTATTAAAAATATAAAATTGAATCGATAGAAAGAAGATGTTAGCTAGTGACGGAGACAAAGTTCCAATGAATTATCCACCCTCATTCCTGTGTTTAAAATGCAAGGAGTATGTTCATATGCTAACTAGTTATCATATATGATGTATAATTATTATTATATAAATCATAAAACTATTAATCCTATAGAAAAATGGAAATATCATGTTGTTGTTGTTGTTAATGTGGTTTGGGTTAATGAAGTGGTAAAAGTTACAAATACCATCTACTATAAAAGTACTAATGTCTTTTTTAATCCATGATATACCCAATATTTTATCTCTTATGAATGTTTTAAGGGTATCATAATACCACCATAATTTTAAATGTTAAATTTGTATTGAAAATAATTAATGGTATGATGATCCCTTTTCAATTCTACGATTCTTCTCCATTTGATGTTTTTATGAATGTAGTTCCTTGATATATTGGTATTCTTCCTCTAGTTGAATTCAATTTTATATTGGGAACGGATAATATATATTTAAATAAATCCCATATAAATTTATGGGGAATTAAATCTAAATTTTATGTTCTCAATCAATCTACTATCATATTTTTGTATGACAATAAATATTAACTTCTGGTTGAAATTGCATCCCTTGTATAGGTCAAGAATCATATTCATAACTAGTTTTTACCTCAAATAGTTATAAAGAATCTCAAAATCATTGATATTCGTATTATATGGAATTTTATTGATGTTATAACATAATTTTTTCCTAGTATTTCTCTGAATCATAATTTTGATTTTTCAATAGAACTCATACCTAGTGATGTATATATTTTTGAGACTCTATATAGAATTTCCTCGATTGGGTTATAAGATTTAAAAAGAAACTCCAAGAGAATTTTTATGAGGGTTTCATTTATACAAGTGCATAAATATAGGGTGAACCTATTCTTTTTATTAATAATAAATAAGGATTTATGATACTTTGTATTTATTATAATGAGCCTAACAAGATAACAATAAATAACATGTATCTTCTACCGAATGTTAAATACTTTCTTGATAAACTATATACTTCTCAATACATTAAAAAGATTGAAATTTATTCTAGATATCATCAATTTAGGGTCATGAAAGGGGTTATAAACATGATATAATTTCATACAAGGTATAGACTCTACGAATTTATAGTTATGATATTTGTTCTTACTAATTCCCCCTCAATCACTATGGATATAATTAATATAGTCTTTAGATATTACCTTGATAATTTTTTTTATTTTTTTAGAAGAAATTATTATATATTACAAGATAAAAAACATAATGAATATTAAATTAGGATTTTACTAAATACACTTTGATAACTAATGTTGTATGAAAAAATTAACAACTGTGAATTTGGGTTGTAGAGTTTTTTATTTTTTGGGACATATAATCTCATGAAAAGGTATATTGGTGGATACATCAAAGAAAAAAGTTATTGAAAATTATCCCATACAAACCAATATTATATAGATCTATAGTTTTCTCAGTTTGTCTAGATATTATTGTCATTTGGTAAGGAGTTTCTTATGGTTGTCAAATTTACTTTCCATTTTAACTCGAAATGAATCTATGTTTCATTGTGTATATGAATGTGAAGAAAATTTTAAGTAAATGAATTGAAGGATATTGAATGAATCTATGATTATACTATTTTATATTATAGAAACTTTTGTGGTCTATTGTGGTGTATTGAAACAGGACCCCTATGAATCCTCATGATAAAGGATATTTTGATAGATTATACCATACAAAAACTAGAGTTTCATGAGAAAAATTACTCAACTCTTGATTTGGAGTTATCTGTGGTATGTTTTGTATTAAATATATGGATTTTTTATATTTATGGAGAAAGGGGTAACATATATAATAATAAAAATATTTTAAATTGTATATTCACTCTAAAATAGTTGAATATGAGCTAGTGAAGATAGTTAGAGTTGATTAATGATTTTTAATACTCAATACATTATCACCTTTTGAATGTTACCAAGGAGGAAGATGCTCTGAGTATAAAGAAATATGTTATCATATCTATGATGAGGAGAAAAAAATTTCCAATATTTATAGATTTTAAAATAATTAATCTGGAAATATTGATGGAATATGAGTAATCTTATCTTTCTCTGATGATTTTCCAGTCATCCATTCTAGTGACGATTAAAGAGACATGGAAGGAAATTTAGAGCTACAAAATAATGTGAGAAAGGTTCCTAAATTAAACTATTATTATGATGGAGTGATAAGGTTTAGGATCTGCGTATGTATTTTGGAAAATAAAATTTTCAAGAAGGATCTATTGGATGAAGCTCATAGTTCCCCATTCACTATTCATCCTAGATGTAAGAAGATTTCTATACATGTAAAGGAGTATTTATGGTGAGAAATCAAAATTAGAGGTATTGGAAAGTATTCATCTCAGTGATTTATATGTCAACATGTAATGGTTGAGAGATGAAATTTTAAATCGATATTACAACCATTACCCATACTAAAATATAAGTGGGAAAAACACACTAGATTTTATCATCAAACTCCCCAAATAATCGAAAGGTCGTAATGCTATTTTGGGTTGTAGTTAATCGCCTTTTAAAGTTAGAACACTTCATTGATATTATAGAATACTTATCTTTCTATCATATTTTCATAATATAAATTAAATAAGTGGTAATGTTGTATGAAGTACCAGATTCAACAATATCTTTTTGGGTTCCAAGGCTTGCCTCAATGTTCTGGTGAAGTCTCTAGAAAGATCTAGATTCAAAGTTGTGTTCCATTACTTTTTTATCTTCCTTAAATATATGATTAGTTTGATAGAACCATTCAAAACCTAGAGGATATGTTGGAGAATTGTTCTACTGATTTAAAAGGTAGTTGAAATCAACACCTTACACTAATCATGTTTTCAAACAACAATATATTTCACACTATCATTTGAATAGATCCTTATAAATCAATTTTATGGAATGAAGTGCATAACAACAATAAATTGTGATTATTTTGGAGGAATAAATATATTGGGGCCTAATATATTTAATGAAATTGTAGATAAAGTCAAATCAATCTAGCCACACATCAAGGTATCATAGAGTTGACAAAAAATATATGTTTATATACAATATAAAAATATTAGATTTGATGTTAGATAAAAGGTATTCCTATAAATATATTTATAAAAGAGTAATGAGATTTGGGAGGAAGGAAAATTTTATTCCTAGTTATATTATACCTTTCGATATTCATAATCAATTAGGGGTGGTATCATATCACATGGCGTTGACACTAATCATATATCATGTTAACAATTTGTTCCATTTATATCTCTTGAGGAAGTATAAGCCTGATCCGTCCCATGTACTGAACTCATATTTTTTACCACTAGGGAATTATTTTTCCTATAAAAACTATAGAAATATTGTTTTATAGAGATAAAGTTCTATATAACATTACTACTCACCTAGTTAAAGTTCTCCAGAAGAATAAAAAATTTGAATATGCTACTTGAGAACTCAAGGATATAATGAAACAAAGAAATCATAAATTTGTTTGTATTGAAGTGATGAAGTTTCTACAGAACATTTCATTTTAATGTGTCTAATTTCACACATTTAGATTTTATGATATATTTCTCCATAAATAAATTTGATTTCATTAATAGATATATTTACACAGAACACCAATTTTAAACCAAATACATTATACTATTGAAATTTTTTTATTTAATGTTATAGTTATAACATATCATTTATATTGGAAGGAAGGAATTGGAAAAAACTATAGAAATATTTGGTTTACGCATGTATAAAATGAATTAATTGGTTATCAATTGATTATAATTGAAAATAAAAAAACATTTTAAACTAAAAAGATGATTTCTCAGAAATTGTTTTTATGTGCAAAATGTATTTCTATCCAAATAAATTAAATTAATCACTATTAATGAATAATTTTAATGATATTAATTTTTCAAATAATCAATAAATATGTTTACATTTTCTTATTTTTTTGAATGGGTTTAGAATAAATCTAGTTTCATTCTTTAAATTGTACATTTCTAAAAAATGGTTTTTGTCTTATTTTATGAAATTATTTTAAAATGAATGTATGAAACTAATAAAATTCAATCATTAAAAATGGATTACATATTTGGATTCAGGTGGATCATTTTTTTAAAAAAAAATTCTTTTATATTTTGTTATTTTGAATAGTAACATGGATAAAAATTTATCCCCTCTGTAAGGTTAAAATAGGAAAAACATGGTTAAAAGTCTAGGATAAGGCATTAAAATTTATATAAAACATGAATTAATCATATTGGAAGAGTTTATTTCATCCATTCCCATCCATTTTTAAACTTAATTTCCTTTTAGTTTCATTTTCCAACGATAGGGAATTTTATAATTATTTAAGTAATGAATATTCCAAAACATCACTCACTGGATTTTAATATGTATAAATATTTTACATAAGTCAATAAAGTGGATTATTTCATTTAGAAATTTTTATTTTAAATTTTAATTATTTTTTATTATATTAATTTATCATTAATCATTATTGATGAAATAATTACCTAAATGTATTACACATCACCGATGTAATACTCGTCCAAGTAGTTCAAAAATCATATATATAATATTAAAAATCTAAAATAAATTTTATTTGAGTGATTTATTTTTGTAAAATGAATTTTTAATATAAATATATCCTAATAGATATTATTTTATGGTTTTTATTTAAATTAATTTTCGATCGTGTTTTTTTCAAATTCAAATTAAATGAATAGTTTCAAAAATGATATTACTGATGTTTTATAAAAAATAATATAGTATTACATGATTTAAAACTTTTACTAATCCAATATTTTACCAATTTAATTTTATATGTTTTAAAATATCAACCATTTTCCATTTATGGGGCAATTTTCTATTTATTGTGACATTCTTGCCAATTAAGGAATAAAAACGTTCATATTGATGTAATTTTCAAAAGGGTGTGAAGGGGATAAAACAAAGAGATGAGTTTGAAAAGATAACCTAACCCTATAAATTATTTATTTTATGAGTTGATACAGAATCATCCCCATAATATGTTTAAATTGTGTCAATTTTTATCTACTTTAACCAGAAAATTTATTTATATCAATTTAATACTTTAAGTAGTTCTAAAAGTGCCCCTATCCTCACTTATAAAAGCAAATATCTTTTCTTATATTCCTCATACCTTTTTTCTAATATATCATTACAAAACCATTCAATATTATCTTATAAAATCACCAACACATTAATTATATTTTTAATTATTCTTAAAATACTATTCCAAGGTTCCTTAAGAATGGTTCTAAAGGAAGCATACCGAAGAAGAGGAAATCATCTTACCCGACCACTTTCAATTTATTTCATCTTCTACCTCTAATAAATCTAGGGTATTCATTATAAAATTATAAATTATGTATAATATAAATAAATTTTTTTTATGATAATGGAACAACCAATATCCACCATCTATTTAATCTAATGGAAAGTAAACTATCACTCGTGCGTACGTGTGGACTACCACCTCCACATAACAACACAATTCACTTTTTATCACCATATTTTATATATTTTAACTATTATGGGTTTAATGATATAAATTATATGCTTATAATTTTTAAGATTATGGAATTATAATATCATTTCTATCTTCTTACCTTCTAATCCTTTTAAAAATGATAATTTCACTCATGCGCATGTGTAGGCTACCATCCCCACGAAGTGACGTGATTAATTTTTCATTTACATTTTATATGAATAGAAATGTTCATATATTTATTTAATATATATTATATATGTAATATAATAATTACTTTGGAGATTTTAATTATTATTTTCATTTATTTATTTCCATCTATCAAAAAGTGAAAACATCTTTCACACAGAAGTACAACATACCGACTCATTGAACGATGTGATTCATCTAAAAATCTCTATTATTTATATATTAATATAATTATATATATAACTAATATATATTATATTTATATACGGATTTAAATTCCATAGATTATGGAATCATGATCAATGTACAAGGACAGGGACTACAAAATAAAAAATCTCATGAAAATGAAAAGGTTAACACCAAGAAATGATGATTTTAATAAGGAATTATCAATAAATGGGTGTTGTAAAGTTATAAAAATATCATATATGATATTATATGTATTTAAATTATTCTATTATATAATTATAATAAATATAAATTTATTATATATAATTTTAGATCACTTTTAGTGGATGTTGAACATGAGGTACGGTTTTTATGGTAAAATATCATTTGATACTATAATTGTTTATGATTAAGTTTTATATTCCCCTTAATAATATCATAAATTTTATTATCTTACAGTTATTTATATAGATTAATTGTTTTCCAATAATTTTAATCTCTTAAATTAATCAATATACTGAATGAATATTTTTACGAAAACTGACTTTATTTCTATATTTAGTCGGAAACAATTTTACGTCCTTTTCCATGTATTCTAAAAATAATTTATGAATTCTTTTACTATTCTAATATGATGGCTTAATTTAATTTTTAACCATAATTTAATTTTACAAAAAAATTAAAATTAATCTTGTTTTTATTTTCTGAATGATTTACTTTTGAATTTTTACCAAATATATGAAAGAAATAATAATTTTAACATACACAACATGAAATAATTTTAAAACCATAATAAAAACTATATTGTTTGAATATTACATTAAAATATGTCATGGTTATATTTAAAAACATTTTTATTAATATTTGGGAAATTTTTAAATTTTAAATAGGAGATTTCAATGTTAAAAGAGATTTTTACTCAAGAAATATTCTAGTGGTCTTTTAATGGAATTATTCATCTATGATATCATCATTTGATGTTAATTATGATTTAATAGGTATTTTATCCAATGTTACCAACCACATTAATTCCTTTGATGTATTTGGATGATGATTTAATGATGATTAAATGAAACATATTTCCTTTACATGGTTTAATCAAGTTATGGATAAATTTTTGAAAAACTCATTTCTTTCCCATGAGTTATACAATGATTTAAAGATGAAATTTTTATAAAATCCATTTCCTTTACATTGGTTATCATATTATTAATGTTTTTTGATCTTGTGTCACATATTGGAATCGACTATTATTATGTAAATGGTGGGCCTGGGATTATATATCCCTTCAATGTAGTGTGTATAGATGGATATTTAAAGACAGTTCAGTAAGAGACCTTTTCCACTACGATAGTATTGGGAGTGAACCTTGACTATGTATATGATATAATGTGTAGTGAACCCAATCAACAATGATATTTTTTGTAGTGATCATTGACTAAGGAAATTATTTTATATGTTTATGTGTATACCACAAACTTATTTCTTATGCCAATGTTTTTCTCTCATGAAACATGTTCTTTGATTCTGTTACGATTCATGTCTTATGAAATTCAAAGATTTATTCCATAACTTAATATAATTATATGTGATATGTAGGATATGTGTTTCAAATATTATTATCATGTTCTAGTACCCTTATTCTCATGTTATGTTTATGTCATCATTTATAACAAGATAGTTTACCCTTGCTGAGAATATAAGATCACTATATATTATTTTTCCCTTCCATAATATATAAAGAAATATTTTAAGTATGAAATTTATAATAAGGGTTGTATTTTTTATAAAAAGAGTTGGAGACTTTGTATATATATTATGTGGAAGTTGTTTATGTTTCCATGTTTCCAAAGACTCTTGGCCTATTTGATTTCGGCCGGAATCATAGTGTTAGGTATTGAATATTCACCAATTAAGATGAAATATTTAAGTAATAAATGCATGGGTCCCTATAATAACAAATTTTATAGAGACTATAATCTTAGTCGCAAAATATAATGTAATATGAAAATAAAAAAAACATATAATATCAGGCTACACACATGTAATTACAACTAAGATCTAATCATTAATATACTATTACAATATACCAATACTAAATATATATGTAAATTTGAAAAAATATATTACCAATGGGTTAATCATATATTATGGTAAAACCAAAAAATAAACATTCTATGGATTCATAACCAAAAACTCAAGACCCAATTTAGTTATTCCTCAAATAAAAATCATGTTACTCTAGCCTTATCACTTGTACGACCTATGAATAAGTTCATAGAACCAAACATAAATTTTACATGTCCTCAAAAAGAATTTTTAGCGTTGATATAAATGGTCCAACTCATGTATCCAAAAACATATACAATGTATATTTGCATGAGAAAATAAATATAGTTTGAACACATAGCATACAAGGGACCATGTCCAGTCCTGGTGTGTTAACCAGGCTAGCATAATACTTATCCCTACCCACATTTGAAAATACTGATGAAGAATCATCACATGATAATAACCTAGAAAGATTCATGGACTCTAGACAAAAAATCTATAAATATGAGGAACCTTCATGGTAAAATACTTGGAACACACATAAGAGAGTTTTTAAAACATTTGCATAACACACACATGATCCTTCTCTATTATCCATAATAATGAGATTTTCATTCATATGAAATATCAAAACACTTCCATAATTGATGGTAGAGTTTCTATAAAAATTGGGATCTTATACCCATAATAACAGAGTGAGAAACCATATTAACGGGAGTGAACATGTCTATAATAATTAGCCATGCATCAATATAAATGGGATCTTATTTTAATGATAATGGTACATATATCAGTATCAATTTTAATTTTATGTACATGATATGAAGACATACCTCCATATAAATTAGAATCATTTTCCAATATAACATGATGTGGATTTTTTTAAATAGAATCTTATATCCATTATAATGGGAGGGTCATATGTATGAATGGAAATCTTATGTCTGAGAAAACAGTATGTGCATCTATATAAACGAGAATTAAAATCACCAAAAAATAATGTGAACAAAATCACGAATAAAATAATATAATATATAGAAAACATATCCTCGAACCTAGATATTTTATAGTGTTGATCCACACCTACATCCCAGCTAGAGGAAAACACCCAAGTCTGTCTGAATCCAGACCCATATCTTCTCAAATTTTTATACCTACTATATCTCATAACTATAAATTAAACCCATTAATGATATAGTGTCTTGTAGGATATAATCCATTTATTAATCCCAACTCTCTAGTTATTTATAGATGAACATAATAGTTATAAAAATCACATAATTTAACCCATCCAAGAGGTCTCAAGGAATATAGAACAACAACTTCTTAAATTAAAAAATCCCAATACATTAATCTTGTAGTGAAAAAATATCACACAGAACTATTCTCATACCCACTCATGTTCTAATCAATTGAAATACCCCTAGGAAATACTAATACCATGGTTTAACATTGGGAATAACACTCATAAATACGAGAAAATAAAAAAGGGACTCAAACTAAGAGACTATACATTAACATGCCTTAAATTATCTCAAATCATATCTCAAAACTAATATCCAGCCTAAAATAAGTAATTTTTATTACTTTCCTTATCATTAGTGCCTTTAGGAATAATAATGAATAAATATCACTCTATAGTACCACACTAATCAATAAAATCACAATAATATTATAATAATATTTTTTTTATCATGGTTAAATGTCCATAAAACCATTAATCTACTTATTTAAAAGAAGTTTTAAGGTCAATAATCCATAACACATTTTTAACCGCACTATCCCCTAGTACAATCACTAGTTATTTATCATTCAATGAACATCCTACAAATTAATCCTCTAATTAATCTATTAAGTTCAAATCTGTGATAATTATAATTTATTACACATTATAAGGCATTTTAGGGACTATCACATAAAATTAGTATTCCTTACTCCTTGGAAACATAGTTTTTAGAAATTCAAATAAGATCATAAACCATATATAAAAACACGTATTCCCATTATAAGAGGTTTTGCCAATCCTAACACATTATTCAGGACCGTCTTATCCACTGTTTATTATTCTTGTACCCTGATCCCCCATGAATTCAAAAAAATACACATGAAATAATTATTAATATAAAGAAACCAGAAAACTTATTCTTATAGTATTTAACTCATTCAAAATCAAAGCTTGATTCTATTCTATTCTTCAAAAGATAACGAACAAAAAAATAGGCTATAAATGGGTGGTTTATTCTACAATAATAGTGGATACTGATAAATAGTTAAAGAAAACAATTCGATTACAATACCCTCTTCTATAGAGTTCCACTTCCCTAGAAGACTCATCAATCATGTAACAAGTGGAGATCCATGTAATGAGGGAAGGGAGAGAAAGTGGAATAGAATAAGGAGGAGGGTTGGGGATCAGCTATCATGAAGAGTGGAATGGTGGGTTTTTATAAAATTTTAAAATATTTATAAAATCTAATAAAAATCATTAAAATCCTTTACAGTCAACCAAACACTTGGTGTTTTGGGTAGTGGAACATTATAAATGCCCTTATGACTAAACTCCTAGTGGGATACTTTTAGGATTTTGATGAGAGTTATATAGATAAATTCTGTGTGTTAAATCAATTGATACCTAAAAACACATCATGATCCCCTTATAAATAATATTTCAATTAAAAAAGATAACATTTAACACCTAAAATAAATGAAAATAAACCCCTATCCCAATCAAATTCACGATTTAAATTTTTACAAGTGTTACACTATGTTAATTTTTAACATGATATTTTTATTTTATCGAACCATAATGAAAGTGGACGTAACAAAATCCCTACAATAGACACCTAAATCCCTAAGAATCCCCCAAAAATTTCTCTCAACTTCGCATTTATGCTTTAGAATCCAATACTTCTACACGATCCAAATTATGAACTAAATTCTTATTATACCATTCATACTCCAAATAATGAAAAACTATATTTTTAATAAAAACTCAAAATTCAACCCTTGACACCCATTATTGATCCCTAAAAAGTGGAATCAAACATCAATTCCCCTGTTTTATACCCGATCATGTGTGAAAACCATCATTTGACACTTTTTTCTATCGATATATTCCAAAACTGATTTAGAATCATACAATTGATTGAATCATGTCTTATATCAATTATCAACCATACTGACCATACCACCACCACATATGAATAATAAAATATTGTACCTCTTAAGAGGAAAATATTTCAAATAGATCTAAATTAATATATGTAATGAACATCACTTTCCAAATGGTTGGGTTCTCTACATATGTCAATATAAAATTATACCACAAAAAACTGGAATCAAGTGTCATATTATATATGATTAATAAATAGAATACTACACATTATAAGTATATTCAAACCATCACCCATTAAACATTTAATCTCTTGGTCTATTGTACCAAATAAATATTAAAAACTGCAATCCTATCTTAATGAATATCACATATTCAATATTATAACCACCATCAAATCGAATACATGTGATAACCAACTTATATATAACCATTGATTGAGTAAATTAAAAACCTTAAATTAAAAATGATAAATTTATAAAGTTATGTCATAAAAATAGTTATTCAACCATTTCAATAAAAGTCTATATGATCAAGTCAACATGATTCTCCTAAATAATATATGTAGATCTTCCTTTTTTTCCACATGTGTGTCACTCCCTTAGTCCAAGAAAACATGTTTAACATTTGTTATTCAATATTTTAAAATTAAAACACTATAAACCCATTTCCTATTTATAAATGGATGAAACAAACTATACCTAAAGATGACTCCACTATATTCAATCTATTTCAAGTCTATCAACAATTATTACTATCCAAGTGAAATCACGATCCCCATAACCTCTTTAGGTAAGTAAATATCTTAATCAATCATCAATTATTTATTAACCACCATTGAGTAGGTGTACATGAAAAAATAATCCACATGTATCTATAATTATTACATAATTCCCTTCTCAAAAAAGTGTACCGTCAAGAATAAATTCAACTTCATGGATGTCATAAAATAGATCGGGCTTATAAACATGGTGTAATACTATATCACCAATTTTTCAGGATGTTTTAGTTACATAAATAACTAAAATTTCATTGAGAGAATAATTACATGAATGAATATAAAATAAAAGATGGAATATATTTAAATCCCTTATATCACATCACCATCTAATTCAAGACTAAAATTATTATATTATTATTGTGTTTCAACATAAAATTTAGAAACATCCAATGAAACTTTTGTTTCTCTTCGAGTCACAATCCATGAAAATAGGACATGTATATTGTCTATGATATTTTAAATATCTTATGATCTCAATTCACCATTGAAAATAGTCATCAAAAGACAACCATAAACTATCATCACGAGAGCTTGAAATTTACCTCCATATTTTCACAGCACATTCATAATACTTTTTGAGGATAATCTATCTTATTATATTTCCAAGAAGATCCCAAATTATATCATCCCAGGTAAATTGGACACAACCAATGGATACTCAACTCTAATCATGGAAAACGAGACACAACTACCCAACTTATCAACCACCTCAAGTATACACATATAATAGGAGGAGAAACATGTCTTTTCGTGATACCAATTTAATTCACACTGTAGATATTTTTCCACATCATCAAAAGAAAACACCACCAAAAAACAGAAACCACTTTAGGGACTCTAATAAATAAATTATATTATAGAAATAATATTTTATACCCCATACGTACCTTTTTAAAATTGGAGAATATATGAGGCATCTAATTCTAACACCTACCCACTATGGGGATATCATCTATCATATATGCATATCGTTAATATTACTATATCAAAGAATTTGAATGTTGAAAAAAAAAATTATTTCAGTTAATTGATATATCTATAATAGTCAATTTAGGGATGCCCCCTAAATTATTATCACTGTTTTAAATAAAAAACACTTTCGAAATATTTTTTTAATTCATTTATTGCATAAATGTATTTTTTTCAAAACCATTTTCCATTTGAAATCCATTTTCCACTCGCAAGAAGTCGTGTACATTATTATACATGAATATTCCTAGTATAATGATTTAAAACACACCCTCTATCCACCATAAAGAAAGAGTGAAATAAAAAAAATTACACATCAATCTTTAATAAATAGCATAGTCATAATCATAAAAAGTAATAATTGCAATCTTTCAACCTTAATAGCTTGAATTTTCACTTGATAGGTACTCATGAAGCATAATACCAGTGTCTTTTTTTTATTATGACCATTCATACCTCTATATACCAATTTTTTAATAATAAATACAATCAAGAAAATTCTTTGATTCGATTTTTTGATTCACTGGATCACCTCACCTAAAGAGAGGTAGAGTCAGGTGATTCTTTATAACATAAGGCCTACCTCTCGATATGCTAGAGGTTTCATACTAGTTTCAAGAGTCTATAACCAGTTATAAGGATACTATTCTCCATTTATTTTATTTCATAATAGCATGTAAATAAATTCAAAAACATATAACATCATTGTACAAACATAGAATTTTATCTAATATCAGTCCATCAACATGCTTTTATAAAATTGATCCTTGAGAAATAGATATATGTATAGAAAAGGTGATATCACACTAGGATGGTCACGTATAAAGATATATTATAGAAAAAAATAATGAAGGATACATAACTAAAATACATTAATCTCTCCTGAAACCCACCTCCACCACACATCATTATACATGGGCATCACCACCCGTATAACGCATGCATAATTTCTACAAATCATATATAAAGTTTGTTTATCCACAATGATTAATGTGTTTCCTATAAGTATAATAATTTTAGGATACCACTAATGAGTCCATTTATATATTAAATAATAGATCTAAAGTATGAATACATGATAGATTATATAAACATCAATCACACAGTATAAAAGAAACTGTATTAGATCATTGTGTTCCAAGCTGGGCCCCAAAAATGTAAACCCTACCTTATTCAGAAAATGACAGTGATAATTTATTACATGATAATAGTCTAGAGGGAATACTAGACTCTAGATATTCTAACCATTATGATGAGGAAGCATCATGGGGTAAAACATGATGCACTCATCAGAGAGGTTTAGTACTAGTGCATGAGTTACACTATATCATTATATACAATCTATAATAATGGGGAATGTGTCAAAATAAAAAATGAAAACCTTATGCCCATAATAGTCAGGTGGGATTCCATAATAAAGGGACTCTTATTCTCATATTAGTGGGTTTCTATTCCACAAATATTTAAATACATATGTTCATGATTATAGGATGTCCATCCATATTAAAGGGAATCACGTGATCATTATAATAAGATGTGAATCAATATCAATAAGAATCTTACATCTTTGTTAAAAGTATATTCCTCCATATAAATTGGAATATTATGTCTATGATTATATTATATGCATATATATAAATGGTAATCCAATGAATATGATAATTGGACATTCATACATATTAATAGAAATCATATGACCATAATAGAAGGAAGTGCATACGGTTAAATGAGAATAAAATTATCCTCACTAAAATGTAACATAAAAAACTATATTAAAATAAAATAGTACATGAAAAACATATCCCCAACCCTAGATCTTAGTTAGTATTGACACATGACTAGATCTATGCTATATGAAAACACCTATGTACCTCTAAATCCTAACCCACCTTCTCGGACTTCATCACCCCATAGATTAGTTATAAATATAAAAGATCCTTTAATAATATAGTAGCCCATAATCTATACTATATTTTCTAAGACTAAATCATTGTTCATGTCTATTGAAACCTAATAGCTTTAAAAATATCACATTATAGAACATCCTAATAATCTCAAGGAACTTATCCTAGCATCATATTATTGTAGCCAAGAAGAATTATATCCATTGATATGGGTGTGAATTGGTAGTTACTTTTTTATAAGAATGTTTCCTTAACATATTATAGTAAACTATTATAACCAATGAAACCTATTAATGTTAAAATCCACTAAAATAAAGCTTCTAAACCTCACCTTTTGAATGAAACAAATATAAGGAGAACGAAGCACACTATATATACAAGGTTCGGTATAAATACCTACTCTTTTCTAGGTTAGATAGTCCCATCAACATGGATTATTTCACTATATTATTTCAGAAATAAAAAGGTACATGCATTGAACAATTATAAAATCCTAGTAGCATATTTCCTATTATATTTGGTTGTAACCCCCAATTATCTTTTTCAGTATCAACTTCCAACTGCTGGTCATACACCCTAGAAAAAAAGATTTTTTAGAAACTAGTATGTATCCATAGTTAGAAGCTTCAGTTTCCTATTTCTTTTCTGATTAGCTTAAGAAAGACTTCACTTCCTACATAGGTAAGAGGAGTTAAACATTAACTTAATACAATATTCAAGAACATTAACAATTCTGTAAGGAACTTATTGGTCATGAAACATATTCTAGAACATTAGTCTAGAAATAATCCTCAGCAAAAGTTAATTTGATATTCCTCTACCTGGTACCCTCAGTCTATGGGGAACTACCTAATTGTTCTTAGTCTAATTCTCCTATTTCACTTCTTTCTTAAATTGAGTAGTAACTCAATCAGTAGCTCATAATTCCTCAATTTTATGAAACGAGGTCAAATGAAACTTATTATAATAGATGTATCTTGGATGGAATCACTCTGATGGGATTTCTCTAATGAAGTGTCTTCTTGGAACATGCATGAAGATCGCATTGAACATTACTCTAATATACTTATTTTAATAAAATATCCTCATATTAAACCTAAAAAAATCCTCTTGGGAACTCAATACCTAACAAAATAAATTTTAGAGATCTCAGTTCATGTTATCACATTATGTTTCACACTAAAAACAAATGCATTGACCTATCCATTTATAGGAACCCCAGGAAGAAAAAGGGGTGTAAAATAATTTCACATCCCTCTCAATGAAATTTGAAATCCCTAATTTCATTGTCATTTATGTATTAAACTCTAACTTCTTAAACTCTCCATAATTATTCAAATTTATTCTTTTTACACAGTCTATTTATTATTATCATTACAATATACTCCATTACGATCTTCCTCATTATGATAAAGACATATGAAAAAAATAGATTCTTCATTACGTTTCTCTTCAAAAAATGATAGCCATATGAAAAACATATTTATTTTTATTACGATTCCCATTATGATTCTTCATTTTGGTGGAAATTTTCAACTTCAGTCCTATGAGTCTTTATCTCTTCTTGAGAAACCGTCAATACATTTATTCATTTTCTCTTGACCAAATTGTAAGATAACAAAGTGTGAATTCATATTTTCTTGATCAAAAATAACTCAACATTTCTGAAATATTCTACCTTTGACAAAAACTCTCATGTGATATACAAAGGATAAAATAAATATTAATTGGTTTCAAAATCCATTAGAAGGGATCAGTGGCATAACACATTCAATGGACTGGTGTTTGTAGGTAATTCTTTTCATCAGCAAGATCTTTCCTTCTCTTATTATGATACAAGTGAAATTTCATCCTTCTGATGTTGTCACATCGATGATTTTCATATCATTTATCTTTAGCCCTATGTTTCCGGTGTACCTCACACCAAGGAGTAGCATCTAGAATAGTTTTCATCTTATTCTTCTCTCTTCCACAACTTTTATCTAGTAGGATGACTTATTCATGATTTATGAATACTTTTTGGGTCGGATTTAGCATCGTTTGACTTACAATAAACTTCTACAATTTGAACAGAACCTCAATAAAATTGGCAGTAATAGAAATACAACATTCATCTATAAGGCTATCATCACTGTTTTTCTAGATAACTTATTATATATGAAAAACAAAACTGCAAAGCATCGCCAGTTTTACATCAGATACATTCAATATCCAAAACACTTTTTCATTTTTATCATCGCTATAATTCTTGACTCAATATGATTTCCAAAAACTTCGGACATTTTATTATAATACCAATTTGATCAATCGTGTCCTATGTCTCATGTATATTGTCCCAGTCTGATATTCTAGATCTGATTTTTTTGTCGATTGTTCTGGATCTGATTGAAAAATAAAATCCTTATTTCCATTAAAATAATCAATCTTCTTTGTTTATTCAACATAATCAACATCTTTATCTATTAACAACAAATAAAACCAATACACAACCGATGACCAATAATCTCCCACCTTATGTTTGTTGTCAATACCCACTTCAACCACTTCTGAAAAATAATTCTTCCTTCAAAAAAATAATTGGTATTGTTTTCTTTTTCTTCTCCCCATTTTTTTCATACTCCCCCTGTTTTCTTATAACTCCCCATTTTCCCCATCCCTCCCACTTATTGATAATCAAATTCAATGGGACCATCATGAAAAGTTTCCCATTTTTGAAAAATGATATTATTTTTAAGGGTTGAAACATTTCACCTAAAAACATGATATTCAATTTCTGGGGAACATAAGTATTACATGAATTTCTTAACAAATAGACTATAAAAAAACAACAGTAAGTCTACATGGTAATCCTTGTGTATAAAACAATATGGAATAATCAAGGTTTTCAATGTTCTCTATTACACAAATTTCATGAAATACCCTTCTCATGTTTCTTTCAACATTATCATTTCTTGGGGAAATCATCGTATGATTTTATTAAGAAAAACATTACCTATACTCATCTCAAAAACATATCAGAATGTTCAGGTGTATATACACTACTTTCAAAACTCATATTTTTTAACCTCATTAATTTATTTTAAAATAATGATAATATATTTATCTATATCATCTTCCTTATTTAAAATCCTTTAATTTCATGTATGTTAGTACAAATAAAAATATTTTTTGAAATAAGGATGATCCTCAGATGATTTATAGAAGCATCTTTCAAACTGATTGTCCTCTCTTGGTCTTTCCTTTTTATTCTTCTGCATATATTTTTTATTGGATGGATTTTCTTATTTATGTTCGACCTTCACAATTATTGTAATAAGTTTCTCTTCATCTATAGATTGTTCTGATAAGGATGTCAATTTATTTTCACCTTTTTTCACATTTCTATTACAATGAGTTTGTAAAAACTATTTCATGCCTTCCTATTATTCTAAAACGATTGTCAAACATCTTTTGATTATATACCCTTATTTCTCACACCTATTTCACTTTTTCAGAATTTTAAAATCACAATTTGTTAATAAATGTTTATCCACGTTGTTCATAACTTCATAAATAATTATCTTTCCCTTGGATTAGACTTAGTTTTGGGCTTCTTATAACTTTATATCCATGTCAACTAGTTCTGTATAGATAAATAATAACTCTTTCTTTTTGGACTCAGCATGTTTTTTTTCACATTCTAAACATACAAAACATTCTCCACCTCCAGAGTTTCCCATTTATTTTCCATATATTTTGTAGAACAATTGATCTTCTTTTATCGTTATAGATTCCACTTGAATCATACTTGATTCTCATTAGAGAGATTTTATTCCAATTTTATTAAGATCTATGTACAAAAACTCCACAACACAAACAATGACCTATAAATAATGATTTTTTCAGACTGATAGTAAAGTAGTTTAGAATTTTGTTGTACTTGTTATGGTTGTTTATTCATAAATATTGGTTTACTTTTCTCATGTGGATGCTTTCCTAAATAAATATTATCTTTATTGGTGAAACATTTTTTCTCACAAAACTTCTTTTGAAAACTATTATTTACACCTTATTTAATAGTTTCACCATTAACATCAACTATCTTGGAGATGTTTTATATCACATTTATTAACCCAATTTCTGTTGTAGAAAATCTTTATTATATTTCTAAAACCTATTATTATTTCACAACCAACTTACATTTCAGAATATCTATGATTTTTTGACTAATCTATCTTCATCCTTTTCTATTTAGTTTCTTAAAAATGTGTATATTCTACCTTGTTGAGAATATAAATGCAAATGAATTTTCATCATAATTTTTTAGTTTCTTTTCAAGATCACTACTCTAAATAGTTATGTCTTTAACATCTTTCTACAATGACCTTATTTCTTTATTAAGTTGATTTTTTCTTAAAGCGCATTCTCCAAATTCCTTTTGAGAATCCATTCCATTTCTGTCATCTCATTATAATAATTATCACTTCATGATGAATCACTTGTAATCACGACTTCAACAATAAATATGATTTCATGATCATGTTCATCATTGGATGTGGAATCATCCTCTGTTCTTCTACTTAGATAACTTTTCTTTTACTTATCATAAGTAAATATTTTCTTATGTAACTTCCTTTTTCTCTCAGCCTTATCATCATCTTCCTTGAACACGTACTCATCAACTTTCTTCCTAGGAAAATTTTATGAAAAATTTACTTTCCCTTCACAATTCCAATATCTGGGATATTTACTTTTCAATTTTTTCTTATTTTATTTATTAGAAATAAGGGAAACAATTGTATTGAAATCTATGGATTCTTACTATGATTATGAATCAAATTATTCTACTTTTATATTCTTAACTTTTATCCACTTTATCCAATATTTGAAATAAATATCAAGATTAATATTAACTTTTCTATTCATAAAATTCAATCTTCTCATTTCATTAGTAATGATAATACTGTAAAGATCATACAATGATTGATTTTCATAATGTCTACCTTCATATTCTGAAACGTCGGCATCAAAATTATCAAGAATAATTCACAAATTTTGTTAATAAATATAGATTATTCCAGTTTCTCACCAAGATAAAAAACGGTGCTAACAATATAATTTAACCATGTAAATAAGTCAAAATAGATTCACACTAATCCATTTTAATATCTTCATACTTCAGCCTCCAAAGTTGTAACTTTTCTTTGTTCTCCTTTTTATTTCCTTGATAATTTTTTTCAACTTATCCCATGTAACAACCCGACCACAGTTACCGAGATTCGGTGCATTATTATATAAAATTATTATGATACAAGGAATCATATCCCAAAAGACCAAACAATTTAGTATTATTGGAAAAGCGATACATATATAAGTTCAAAATTATAACATGAAAAAGAAATACAACACAAATTTCTTCCATTAGAATCATCCAAGCCTCCTAGATTATTCCTACAAGTCACTCATAATTGACTTCTTCATATCCGTTGAAAATGAAACATCAGAAAGGGGTGAGCTCAAATGCTCAGTAATGGTAAGCAATATAGAGGAAGATAACATAAAAATTAGGCATGATGAATAATTCAAAACACATTCCTTTACCAATAATAAACATGAACACTTTATGGCCGAAACATGTACTGAGTAAGTAATGTCACAATAAAACATAGTAATGGGTATTTTACAAGTCGAATAACCACATGAACTATCATTATTATTTTCATAATGAGGGAATGTATAATGTTAGACATTCAAGAAACATTTAGTCATGGCCTTGACCAAGATATCTAAAAATGATTAAGGCCTCGGCCAAAACCATATATCAAATTAGGAATGTACATGGCCCATTCCATGTCAAAATGCCTCATGAGACCTACCAATGCACCGAGGAGCTATATCGGTCTCCACTCGTCCCATAATAATTTCAATACATTTCTCATAAGAAGAGGTTGAATCATAACATAAACATTCGTATTAAAACTAGCTTACGAAATGTCAATACTTTAACCATAAACCAGGAATGGTATAAAAATAACACATCCACAATCAAACATATCACCAAAAATTCAATAGAAAATGGATGATTTGTATCATAATAAATGAACCTCAAACAAGTTAAAATCTATCAAAGGATGTTGACATAGATGAAATGAAAACTATTTGAAGGAAATACCTCTTTCTATTTTGAAACCATTTAAGTGTAAAATAATTATAAAAGAAAACATTTCTTTTGAAAATGTTATTATATTATTTTAAGGTATTCTTCGATGATGTTATAATGGAGGAAAATATACACACCCTCCGTATAAGTTAAAAAACATTCCTACCATAAATTTGATGAAAATTTCATAAAGTAGCTTGTTTGGAAGATGACAGAAAGATTACTTTTAAAACATATCAGTTCAAATAAATGGAATAAATGAATTTAACCCATTGTCTAGTAAATATTAATTTTTTTGAAATACATTTTTAAGAAAAGACGGATGTGGATGATGAATAGGTATCAGTAGATACATACGTAAAAACATCCTCTGATAATAAAGAGATTGTGAAATTAACCCTTACCTTGTACTTTTCCTTGATCGAGGGTACATTAACCTCTTGTATAATAGTAAAATCATTGTTATTAAATTATACCAGAGAAATATACATAAATATGATATCATATATGATCCTCTAATATTGCTTTGTTAATAATATTTTAGTAGTATCATCGTTTCGGGGGTTAACCGATCTGTTTTCCTTTATATGCTCAGCTACTTAATTCATGTTTGTTAGGGATAGGATGTATTTTATTCATATACAAAATGATATTATTTTCTTAGTCATTACTCTTAACCATAAAATGAAAATTATTCTTGAATTATAACAATGTGGAATGGATCTCATCGCGCTCGTGGAGACGGTAATCTGTACGTACGCACGAGCGAGAATATCATTATATTGATGGTGAAATCCTAGGTAATCGGATAGTATATCATATATACAGAATTAAAAACATTTTATATTTATTATTTATATTATTTATAATCATTATTATACCAATCCAAATAATGAAGTGTTTGAATAACACACTACACCATGACGTGGAGACGGCAATCCGTACAAACACACGTATAGTGACTTCCAAAATCATATGATTGATAGAATAATGAATATGGTTGTACCATTTTTATAATAACATCACAATATATAGAAGATAATAGAGTTATTATTATATAATGGAAACAACAAATAAAGAGGAAGTGGAAGAAGAAAATAACTTGAAAGATGTGATGAAATATTACCTCTTCTTCAGGTTCTTCCATTTGATTTGATCAAAAGGGCTCCGTAAGTTAGATTTATGACCAAAATAAGGCCACTAGGATGATTGGTGGAAAGTTGGGAGGATATTTGGGCAGGGTTTTTCCAAGACAAATATCTTTTGGAGGTGTGAAATTAAGAGATTGGGAAGTTCCTTATTATAAGAGAGGTGAGGGTCACTTTCGGAAAATCTTGAAGTATTATTTTATAATAAAATAATTTTGGGTTATTAATAGCTCCAAATTTATTTATTTGTTAGATAGGGTGGGTATAGGTCTAAAAACCTCAACCAAAATGTTTTAGAAAACTTTAGATTACCATATTAACCTTATATTTTAGATTTAACTCGTAGTTAAATAGTTTTACATTTACCATGTCTCTTTGTATTTTTATATTATATCTCTTATAAACATACTATAATCAGCCAAGGGAAGCACATGTGGGTCATTATTAATATATATAACCGAATCTATGTCCTTTATCATAACCTTATATTTTTATGAATATTATATCCATTAATAATATAATATTTGTTTTATAAACTCAATTATGTCAATTTTGACATTATTTAGTATTTGATTTTTATGAAAGCCATTAAAACTTTTTCACTTCAAATAAAATTCATATAACCAACCCTAACATGTCATATTAGCCTATAAATTTAGTGTAATTTTTCTGAAGTCTCAATATACTTTTATTTGAATATTTATAATATAAATTATTATAATATTTAAGTAATAAGGTAATTACTACATCCTCATTGTGTCATAAATAAATTAAATTATTTAAGGTATAACAATTATAAATCAAATACCATTACATAGGAAATCTTTTTTTCTTTCTAAAGGATATTTATAGTCGAATTTATATTGTGTGTAACGCTATATTAAATATGGTTTTGTTATTAAACGTTGAATTTAAATCTGTAACTCTTCTTTAAATAAAATAATAATAAATTCAATAATCTAATCCATGTGGACCAAATGGGGTCATATTTTATTGCTAAGGTTGCTTTTGGTCACATAACCCTTATCCAATAGAATTAGGACATGTGATAGGGTATTTATGATATCATTTTTACCTTTACTTACCCTATTTACTTTTATCCATGGTAAATAAAAGTCAAAAGTTGCAATTCACCAAAAATTATTTTTATCATATTGAACTAAATTTTACTTATTGATATAAACCGTGTCTCTTAGATTTTTGAAATTCAACCCACAGAAGTGCTAAAATTATGTTTTATGCAAATTTTCAAATTATCCTAGGAGATGGGTAAAAGACGATAAAAAGTTCAATAAAATATTTATATATATAAACATATTATAAAATGACTTCAATGAATTACATTCAACTTATATAGGTATTATGTATCTATTTTTAGCTAAAATAAATTTACATATAATATGTAATTATTTAAATAAAAAGTTGGTTTTAACCAATTACACCATGTGTATCACTATTCATAAAAAATTTAATTTTTTCAGATAAATAACAAATATTTTTCACTAAGAATATATCGATCTTCGGAATTCAAAAATTAAGTCCATTTTGGAAAAAAAAAATTATAAAATTTCCAAAAGTGGGTATTACTATTCATAATGGCAAGATTGATTGGCCGCGTTGTGTTAGAATCTCATAGTTGCGTACAATGCAAGTTGTTGCATTATTCAATGGGAAACGTACTGTGGAAGCTTGGGGTGTTACATTATTCCCCTCTTCAAATAATTTCGTCCTAAAAAATTTCAAGAATACTACCACACAAAAAGATTCATGTGGTTCTTCATCAAAAGTTCATATTGTTCCCACATATCCCCTTCCATCGTAGGGTTTCTCCATATAACTTTTACTAGAGGAGTCATCCGGTTTCTCAACACTTGATATTTGGTATCAAGAATCGTGAAATGCTCTTCAAAATAAGACAAATTACGTTCCATTTAAATATCCTCATAGGGGAGTACATGTGTTGGGTCAGGAATTTATTTTCTCAAAAATGATTGTGGAACACATCGTGATCTTTGGAGAGACTTTGTGGCATTTCCAAACGGTAAGCTACAACCCCAATTCGTTCGAGAATTTCAAAAGGTCTGATGCACCTGGGACTTAATTAACCCTTCTAAACAAATCGTATAACTCCCTTCTATGGAGATACCTTCAAGAAAACATGATATCCTACATGAAATTTGAAACCCTTCCTTCAATTATCGGCATAGATTCTCTACCAACTTGGAGCTGCTTTGATGTGGGTTTGGATAACCATCACCTTTTCAACAATTTCCTCAACATGTTATGGGACTACAAATTTTTATTCACCCAAATCTTCCCAAAAAGTTAGTGTGAGACATCTCTTTCCATATAATTCATCATATGGTGCCATTTGAATACTTGAATGAAAGCTATTGTTATAGAAAAAATTATACCAGTGTTAAATATTGATCTCACATACCTTGAAAGTCAAGTGAGAAAGATCTCAACATGTCTTCTACGGTTTTAATAGGCCATTCTGATTATCCATTTGTTTGACGGTGGTAGGTAGTGCTCAAACGAAGTTCAGTATCATTGGATTTCAAGAAAAATTTCTAGAATCTTGATGCAAAATGGGGATCACGATCAGAAACAATGGATAGAGGTACTCCATGATGTCTTAAAACTTCATAAATATACAGTCTTGGTAAACGTTCAAGTGGAAAATATTCTCTTATAATAAGAAAATGAGTTGACATGGTAAGATGATCAACAATGACCCATATTGAATCATTCTTTCTACGAGCCATTGGTAGCCCGATGACAAAGTCCATAGTAATATCATATAATTTCTACTCAGGTATGGGAAGATGTTGCATGACTCTTCTAGGATGTTGTCTTCAAGCATTCACTTGTTCGAAAACCATACATCATGACACAAAATATGTAATCTCCCTCTTCATGTTGTCCCAAAAAAATGTTCCTTCAAATCTATATACATCTTGGTGCTCCCATGGTGTATAGAGAACGTTGAGATATGATCATCATCCAACAATTCCCTTTTAATATCATCTATAGCGGGAACACAATGTATCTTCCCAAATTTCAAAATTCCATCGTCATATATGAATTCACTCAATATCCTATCATTTATAGATTTAATCTTATTTTGAAACTCCTTATCATCATTTGAAGAACTCATTATCCTTTCTAGTAATGATGGTTTGGAAACCATTTTAAAATCCACTGATGTTTCACCTTTCAGGGTTATTACTATATCCTTATTTACTCGATCCATGAAAATGGGATCTCTTTCAACTCTCATCTTGTTCAAAACTCCATTATCTTTTCTACTCAATGCACCTGCCACCTTATTTGACTTACCTGGGTGGTGGTGTATAGTGCAATCATAATCCGTGAGTAGTTTAAGCCAACACCTTTACCTCATGTTTAGTTTTTTTGTTAGAAAATATACTTCAAACACTTCTGACTAGTATAAATATCACATTTTTTTCCATAGATATAGTGTCTCCATATCTTTAGAGCGATGATTATAGATGCTAGCTCTAGATCATGAGTGGGATAGTTTTTCTAATGAATTTTTTGATATCATGATGCATAGGCAATAATTCTATCATTTTCCATAAAAACACAACCAAGTCTTTTCTTTGAAGCATCACTTTAAATAAAAAACCCATCATTCCCTGAAGGTATAGTCAAGATAGAAGAGTTGACTAATCCTCTCTTCAGTTCTTCCAAAACATTCTTCACACTCTTTCTTCCAAAAAAATTATCCCCTTTACATGTGATCTTGGTTAATGGGTTAGCCAATCGAGCAAAATTTTGGAAGAAATGTCGATAATAACCTACTGAATCAATAAAATTGTGCAACTCAGTTCTACTCATCGGTGATGGATATTCTTGGACTTCCTTGGTCTTTGAAGGATCAACAAATATTCCATCCATAGTGATAATATGTCCAATCAAATAAATCTCTTGAATCCAGAATTCACATTTTCTAAACTTCCCATATAATTCATTTCTTCATAGAGTCTTTAGAATAATTCACAAGTGATTTTAATGATCTTCGTAGCTTTTGGAGTATACTAATATATAATAAATAAACACCACTACAAAGTCATCCAGTTATTCCTTGAAAACCCTATACATTTTATCCACGAACATAGAGGGTGCATTATTCAATCCAAAAGGCATTACTTTAAACTCGTAATGCCCGTACCTTGTTCGACATGTTGTTTTCGAAATTTCTTCCATCTTCACACACAACTGATGATATATATATCGAAGGTCAGTCTTTGAAAAATACTATACTCCATGAAGTTGGTTGAATAAATCATCAATGCGTGGTAGGGGATACATGTTCTTTATTGTTATAGCATTGATATCCCTCTAGTCAATGCACAACATCATAGATTCATCTTTCTTCTTAACAAAAAGGAAAGGGGCTCCCCATAGAGAAACACTAGGGCAAATAAATCCTTTATTACTCAATTCCTCTAGTTTTTTCTTCAGTTCCACTAATTCCACAGTGGCCATTCTATAAGAGGTTATCGATATGGGCCTTGAACTAGGAATTAAATCAATGGAAAACTCAATTTCTTATTCTGGAGGATGTCCAGGTAAATCCTCTAGAAACACATCATTATATTCTTGCACAATATGTATGTTTTCTATTCGAACATTATTTTACTCAACCATAATTATTTCATTCCCATTATCCGCAATAATTGAATTTATTAGATCTAATGGTGGTGGATCTAGGTAAGAATACAATATTGAAGTTGTTATCTAATGAAAAGGTACTCCTTATCATCATCGAGAATTGTAACCTCCTTATTCTTACAAAAAAATATTGCATCATGGTTTGAAAGCCAATCTTTACCAAGTATTATATCAAACTCAATAATGTGTATGAAGATTAGTAATCAGATATATATCATTTTTATGCCTTAATGGGGAATGACTCACAAAACTTTGTAGTAATGATAATTCCCTTTGGAGTTTTGACAAGAAACTACCTTGTTAAATCAAATTGGAAGTATAGAATTTTCAAATCAAATTGTGAAGATATGAAATAATGTGATGATCTAGAATCAAATAAAACATTGGATAAACTTTATGAAGCCATTAAATTACCTACCACCAAGTCTTTCGGAGCTTCAACCTCAGCAGTAGTGATTGCATAAGCTTGGCCTCAATCCCTTGGCCATTTCTAAGGTATGTTTCCCTGACACTTAGGTCATTCATTTTCATAATGTCCCATCTCCCTGAAATGGTATCATTGAACATTGGTAGCTTCATTCAACCCCTTACAATCACTAGTAAGATGGGATTTCTGTCCAAATTTGTAGCAAACTTCTTTTCCTTTTAGATCGGCACCAGGGTGCATCCTTCCACAATAATAACAGGGTGAAAATTCAACTCTTCCCTGCATCCTTGTATCCGTATTTCTTTTCCTAGAGTGTTCAAAATATCACTTTTCTTGCTTGGCTTTAAAGTCGTATGACTTGGAAAATTAATTTTCTTTCTTGATAGCACATGATAAAATATCTTCATATGATGAGAAGCATTGTGATACTAATGTTCTATGAAGAAATGGTTTTAACCCATTAAAGAAAATATCAATCTTACTTCTTGGGTTACATATGTAATCCGCCTGATGCCTTGCTATCCTAGTAAAGTTAGCATCATTCTTTTCAAAATTCTCATCCTCATTTTTTCTCAGACTCAGAAATTTCCATTCCATATCAACTCGATGGTCCGGAGGAAAGTTTTTTTCTTAGAAAATATATTTAAACTCCCTCCATCTCATACTTGATAATTCTTCATCCTCCTTTGTGTTTTCAATTAATGACCACCATTGATCTGCATCTCTAGTGAGGCGATAAACAGTCATTACAACTTTTTCCCTTTCGCTACTTCCCAAAGCATAAAAAAAGTTTTCTAAGGAACTTATCCATTATTTAGCTACAAATGGATTTGTAGACCCATTTAATGTTGGTGGTTGTTGACTCATGAAGCGATCTAACATTAATCTGTGGCATTTTGGATCGGGGTGCTCCATACGGGTATGGTTATTATTCTTAACCTGTGTCATTTGTCCCAGTATGGTGATATGATGATCAACACCATTTGCATCACCAGCTCCGCTATTATTATCAAGAGTAGGAGGAAAATCCCTACATGGATTATGTGCATTGATACTCGTTCCATTCATTCCACTAGGTTCCATTTCTAAACAATGGAATACAGTAGATTAGTTTATGAGCCACAATACATAATTCCGAACATGTAAAACAGTTAATATAAATTAAAATGATTATGGAAATAATTCATAATCATGAAAATGATTTCTTTGAGGAGGTATATACTCATAAATCCTTCATAATGGTTTGTAATGAAAATGAAAATTATCCTAAGCATATCGCATGGGATTGTCGTAACCAAGAGTACAACAAGGCCCTTTGGCGTGCACCAGTTCTCATTGGATTCTAGCTAAACATCATGTTTTCATGTTTTACCCCATTGTATATTTGTGCTAGAGCCGTGTCTAGATTCTCATATCCAGACCAGGATGTATTTCTTGGAAAACTCACAAAATCTCTATAGTACCAAAATTCTAGGGATTTCTTCTATACAAATCCTCAGTATCTATCTTAGGGTAATGTTTTCTAATCAAAGTTTTTCTGAATCTAGATTCCAAGGATTGTACTAAACTTCCTATGAAACCAGCTGTAATTCCCCAACCCCAGTTACCCAGAGTCAGTGAATTATTACATAACATTGGCATGATACAAGGAATCATGTCCCGAAAGATCAATCAGTTAAGTATTATTGTAAACAAGTTATATACATAAGTTCAACATTAAAACATGAAAATAAATAAAACACTAATTTATTCCATTAGAAACATCCAAGCCTCTTATATAATGCATACAAGTCACACATAACTAACTTTTTCAAATCCAGGGAAAATTAATCATAAGAAAGGGGTGAGCTCAAAATCTCAGTAAGGGTAAGCAATACGGTGATAGATAATATAAACATTAGTCATGATGAATAATTCTAAACACATGCCTTTACAAATAATAAACATGAACACTTTCTGGCAGGAATATGATCTGAGTAAATAATTCCCTAATAAAACAAAGTGATGGGTATTTTACTAGTCGAATAACCACACGAAATATTATTATTATTTTTAAAATGATGGAATTTATAATGTCGGACATTCTGAAACATTTTTTCAAGGGCTCGGCCAAGACGTCTAAAAATGATTAAGGCCTAAACCAAAATCATATATGAAATTGGGAAAGGCCTCAGCCAATTCCACGTTTAATTGTCTCATTAGACCTACAGATGCACTGAGGAGTTATAGCGGGCTCTACCCGTCACATGCTATGTCCAATACATTCCTCATATGAAAACGTCGAAACATAATATAAACCTTCATTTTAAAAAAATCATACAAAATATTGATACATTAATGATAATACATGAATGGTGTAAAAATAACAAATCCACAGTCAAACATATCACAAAACCTTCAATATAATATGGAATATTTGTAACATAATAAATCAACTTCAATCAAGTTAAAACTCATCAAAGTATGTTTACATAGATGAAATGAAAACTATTTGAAAGAAATACCTCTTTCTAATTTGAAACATTATAAGTGTGACATAATTATTCATGAAAACATTTATATTTAAAGTATTCTTATAAGATTGTAAGGTTAACTTTTATGATGTTATAATGGAGAAAAATAGCTACACCAACCAAATAAGTTAAAAAACATTCTTACATTAATTTTGTTGAAATGGTCAAAAAGTGCCTTATTTGGAAAACGATGGATAGATTCCTTTCAAAACATATAAGGTAAAATAAGTGTATATATGAAATTAACCCATTGTTTATAAAATATAAAAAATGTTTTGAAATACATTTTTAAGAAAACACAGATGTGGATGATAAAGAGGTCTCAATAGATACTTTCGTAAAAACAAACTCAGATAATAAAGAGACTGTGAAATTAACCCTTAACTTGTACATTTTCTTGTTCGAGGGTATGCTAAACTCCTGTATAAAAGTTAAATCATTGTTATTAAATTATAAAAGAACTATATACATAAATATTATATCATATATGATCCTCTAATATTTCTTTGTTAATAATATTTTGGTAATATCATCGTTTTGGGTGTTAACTGGTCTGATTTACATTATATGCTCTCTTACGTAAGACATGTTTTTTATGGATAGGATGTATTGTATTCATATACAGAATTATATTATGTTCTTATACATTATTTTTAATCATAGAATAAAAATTATTCTTGAATGCTTACGATGGGGAATGAATCTCATCGCATTCGTGGAGACGGTAATCCGTACGTACGCTGGAGAGATAATATCAATATATTGATGGTGAAATAATATGTAATCTGATAGTATATCATACATAAATAATCAATAAAATTTTATATTTATTATTTTCATTAGTTATATTCATTATTACACCCATCCAAATATTGATCTGTTTGAATAACAAACTACACCACGAGGTGAGATGGTAAGCCATACGTACGCACGTATGGTGACATTGTCATTCATATGATGGATAGAATATTGAATATTGTTGTACCATTATAATAATAACATAACAATATATAGATGGTACTAAATTAATTATTTTAGAATGTAATGAACATAGAAAGATGATGTGGAAGAAGAAAAGAACTTGAAATATGTGATTAAATATTTACCTCTTCTTTGGGTTATTCTTTTTGATTTGATCAAAAGGGCACCTTAGGATGGCTTTATGACCAAATGAAGTCCTATAGGATGAATGGATAATAGTTGTAAGGGTATTTGGGCAGGGTTTGGCCGATCCAAATGTCTTTGGAGGTGTGAAATTAAGAGAAGGGGACGTGCCCTTTTATAAGCGAGGTGAGGGTCACTTTAAGAAAATAATAAAATATTATTTTATAATAAAATCATTTTCAGTTTATAATGACTCAAAAATGATTTATTTAGAGAATAGTGTGGGTATTTTTCTAAAAACATTCATCCAATAGGTTTTAGATAGGTTTTGGTCACCAAATTAACTTTATCTATTAGATTTAACTCTTAGTTAAATAGTTTGACATTTACCATGTCATTGTGTATGTTTATTTTATATGGTTTATAAACATAATATAAACTACCAAGAAAACCCCAAGTGGTTCATTATTAATATGTATAACTTTATCTAAGTTATTTGGCCTATCCTTAGATTTTTATGAATATTATATCACAAAATAATATATTATTTTTTTTAAACTAAATTATGTCAATTTTGATGCTATTTAGTATTTGATTTTTTTGAAAGCCATTAAAACATTATCACATTGAATAAAATTTATTTAACCAATAATAACATTTCATATTAACCTAGAAAATTAGTGTAATTCACCATAAGTCTCAATTTACATGTATTTGGATATTTATAATATCAATTATTTTAATATTTCATTAATAAAGTAATTACTGCATAATAATTATGTCATAATTAAATTAAATTATATAATGTCTAAAAATTATAAATAAAATACCATTATGTAGGAAATATATTTGTATTTCTAAATATTATTTATAGTCGAATTTATATTGTGTGAAACCCTATTTTAAAAATAGTTTAGTTGTTAAACTTTGAATTTAACTCTTTTAACTATTGTTTTAATAAAATAATAATAAATTTCATAATCTAATACAAGTGGATCATAGGAGATCATATTTTATTCCTAAGGTTGTTTTTTTTTCGAATTACACTTATCCAATTGAATTAGGACATGTGTTAGGGTAATTATGATATCATTTTTACCCTTAATTACCCTATTTACTTTTAACTATGGTAAATGAAAGTCAAAACTAACTATTCACAAAAAAAATACTTTAATCTTATTGAGCTACATTTTACTTTTTTATATTAACTATGTCTCTCATATTTTTTAAATTCAACTCACATAAGTGGTAAAATTGTGTTTTATTCAAATTTACAGATGTTTCTAGAAGGTGGGTAAATGATGGTAAAAAGTTCAATAAAATATTTATATATCTAACCTTATTATAAAATGATATCAATGAATTACATTGAACATATATAGGTATTATGTATATATTTTGGCCTTAAATAAATTTATATAAAATAAATAATTGTTTAAATAAAAAGTTGGTTTTAACCAATAACACAGTGGTTTTCACTATTCATAAAAAATGGAATGTTTTCAGAAAAATTCCAAAAAATTTACTTTAAGCTAATTTCAATATTCCAAATAAAAAATGAAGTCCATTTTGAAAAATGACATTTATAATATTTCAAAAAGTTGGAATTACTATTCATAAGGGCTTTTTTTATTGGTCGATGTGTACTAGAATCTCAAAGTTGCGTACAATGAAAGCTATTGAATTATTCAAGCAAAAATTATATGTGGAAGCTTGGGGTGTCACATCCCAGATTCCTTTGTATGTTCCAAATCCATTTACATAATGAATCTCAAATTCAGTTAGTGATATGAGTAAATCATTTTTATAACTTCTATTATTCTAAAAAGTATTCTTATTATCAATAGTAAGTGGATCTTTCTCAATACGTGGAGGAAATCCATATATATTAGATTCTAAAAATAATATCCAATATACATAATATATTTCATCATTACATATTCCCACATATGATAGTTCTTACAATTGAAAAACAAAATCCCTTTATAGTCCACTAATTTCAAATTCTCCATTTCCAAGATGAATCTTTCAAAGGTAACCCTAGCTCTGATAGAAGTTGTTTTTCACTAGTATCAAGACCATTAAGAGGGAGTGAATAAGTGGTTCCATTTTATTTTATAAGATACTTTCCCTTTACTTCTTTTAGTAAACATTCTTAACCTACGAAACCTATTAAAGTTACGATCCAACAAAATAAATATTCTCATCCTCAGCATTCATATGAAAAAAAATATAAAGACTAGATAACACAAGATATTTATATGTTTCGGTAAAAATATAATCTCCATTCCATGTTGGATAGTCCCACCAATTAGATCAGATAGGGTTATGGAAGATGGTCTAGAATAGGTTCAATAGACTAGATAAAAAATTTAAGGCACTAAATTAAAGTAATTATCAATTTTAATTATTGACGCTAATTTATAGAGAAAAAGGGAAAGAACACAAGGATATTTTTTATATTAGTTTGTTATGAAGTGGGAATACAAAACTCTTATACCTCTCTACTATATGAGAGAAACATGATCCCTGAAAAATTATTTTTATGGAGGAATCATAACCCAATTACAAAATCATTTTTTATTGGAGGGATAATCATGACACAAACTTTTGTACCGAGAGTCACAACCCATATAACCTAAAATTATATACTTGGACTCATAACCCAAATAGTACTAACATTAGATATATGTAGTCACTACCCATAGATCCTGAAATTGTAATCTAAGTGTCAAAACCTGATAAAACAGAGTAACAAATAATGATTTTGTGAGTAAAATCATAAATAGAAAAATAGAGTGTGTGAGAGAGATGGGGAAAACTGTTATTGATCGTAACGAGATGAAGGATAATAAACGATGAAAGAACAAGTACTAGTTTTTTAGGATAATATTTTCTTGTCCCATGAATGAAATTTTAGTCAAAGTATAATAATTTCCGCCATTGATAGATTGGTTAGGTGATGAAACAGAGTGTTGGAGGATGTCTCAAATACACAGTAGATTAAATGTTCATAGGATATTATCTTTAAAAAGAAATAGAGTATTAAAAAAATGATTACATGTGTCTTGAAATTTTTATCTTTCTATGTTGTTTTAATCTGCAAGAGAAAAAAATATATATAGTAGATATTTAGTTTCTCTACTTCCATTAGCGTCCCAAAATAAATTTGGTCAAGAGCATTTATGAATATCTCCATAAAAAACACATCATTGTTGCCTCTTTATTATTGTATATTAAATCTATAATAAAATTATTCAAAATAATTTGAATAAGTATTCCAATAAAATATCCAGAATAATAATATCATTGAATGATTTAAAATTCCAATTTAAATTCATTTAAACTTAGTCCATACAATTCCTAAATACTAGAAGCGCATGCCAAATATAAATTCAACTATTTGAAAATAAATAAACATGAAATCAACAAATTTATTAGAACAACAGGTTGAAATAATTTATTAACTTTTCTCATTAAATATTCCACCAAAATGTTAAAAACTCTTCCATCGTAATCCTTAGAGTTAATCAGAAATTTTTTTGAAGAATGAAATTTGAAAATATTCTATATATATGAAGAAAAAAAGTTTCAGTAAAAATTCATGGAATGAAGATTAACAGCAAAAATGAACATTAATGTAACAAAAGTATTTTGAATAGTAACATAGTGTAGGTATGATTAACATTAACATAGTGTAGGGATGATGAATAAGAAAGTAGGGTTGATGACACATACTTTGAGGAAAGAAAATTATCATAGTGTAGGGATATTGAACAATAATGTAGGTTTGATGAACTATACATTGAACTATTTATGAAAAATAATATAGTGTTGATGAACCATACTTTTCACTATTCATTAAAATTAATGTACGGTTTGTTAAACATATATTTCATAATGAATTGTAATGTACCGTATGAATGATGAATAGTAACGTAGGGTTGATGAACCATATTTGTACTATTCATGAACAGTAACATATCATATGGATGATGAACATTAACATAAGGTTGATGAACCATACATTATAATATTCATGGAATGTAATGTAATATAGGGAATGAATAGTACTTAGGATTGATAAACCATACTTTGTACTGTTGCAAAAGTAGGGTTCCCGTACTTTGTAAAAAACAGGAAAACATATCTTAATAAACATCAATGAATTGTTAAGGGCTCTCAATAGCAGATTCAGACATTAGTGAAAAATAATTATTTATATGAACACTTACTAAATTTCCAACTAATTAAGAATCCAATAAATCCAATATTTACTATTCCAAATATCATCAAAAAATATAACTCACAACTTTCTGGAAAAAAACAGTTTTGAAAAATCAAGGAAGAATTTAAAAACAATTTATGCACCATACAAACGACCTTTTTATACTTCTATGTAAAATAAATAAATAATGATAAACATGTTTAATTTCTATAAAATTATGTTTTAGGAAAATATGATATATAAAGATGTTTCTTAAAATTAATACATAAATGTCATAAAATTGAAAACATTAGAACATATAAAACTATAACAGCAAATTAATTGATTTTTTAGAGTAATAGAAATAAATTTTCATAATTCCTCATAAAGTAATTAAATGAAGATAAATATCTTATCTATCCATGGTGATAACAACCACATTTATCCATACACGTTATTTTAATAACTCGTCAAAATACAAGAAAATTTTTATATAAAAAATCACATGCAATCAAACAAAAGGAAACATGCATATTTAGGAACAATCACCCAATGTAATCAAATAATTAAACAAATAAAAGAGAATTCACATGAACAAACAATATACCCCTTTTTTATTAAAAAATAATTTTTTTGAACAATTTAAACCAATTTTATAATCATTTAAAACCAATTTATTTATCCCTATTTAATACTCCCAATTTTCTCCCTAATAATCTCTCCCCCTTTTTGTAAATAAACTAAAATTTGAAAAAAACTCTCCCTCAAAAAATTAATTAATTAAAGATAAAATTGTACTATAACAAGATCAAATTTAATTTTTTTCAAACTGAACAATGTCTAAAGGCTTTGTAAAAATATCTTCTAGAAAATTTTCAAAAGGTGTAAATTCTAAAACAATATCACCCTTTTTCACATGATATGTAATAAAATTTAATATAAGATCAATATGGTTTCTTCTATAATATTATAAGGTGTTTTTAGAAATAGAAATTATAGAATAATTATCAGAACATATTGAAATTTTATCAAGATAAGTACCAAAATCACAAAAAATTTACATAATCTATAATTTTGAGCACAACTATTAGTAGCTGAGAAATACTCAGCTTCTTCAGTTGATAAAGTAACTAATACTTATTATTTATAAGGCCAAGAAATTAATATTTTTTCCAAATAAATTACACATACATGATGTGTTTTTTCAATCAATTCTACATCCTACAAAATCTGAATTAGGATAATATATTAAATTAAAATAGTTATATTTTGGATAAAATAAAATATAATCTACAATTCCTTTAACATATCTAATTATTATTTTGATAGGTTATATATGAATTTCTATCAGATCTTCTTGAAATCAAGCACAGGAAAACAAACACTAAAAATTATTCTTGTTCTAGAAGTAGTTAAATATATCAAGCTACATATCATGCCTCTATAAATAATTAAATCAACATATTTACTATAATAATAAATATCTAAATTACAATTAGTACACATAGGTTTTTTCATATATTTAGTAGAATCATAATAAAATATTTTAACTAACTCTTTATCATACATAGATTTATTAAGAATGTTTTCATATATTCATTAAAAAATTTAATGTCTGTGAAAGAATTTTAATTCTCCTAATAAACTCATTGGAAAATTAGAAGACATAAAATAATAAAAATTATTGGAAGGTATTTGACTAGAGGAACCAAAAACTATTTCATCAACATAATTTAGAACAACTAAAATATAATCAGAAGTTATTTTAATAAAAATATTTGGAGTAAAATTTCCTTTAATGAGATCTTTATTTAACAAAAACAATTAAATACATTCATATTAAGCACTAGGTTTTTATTTGAGGTTGTACAACGCTTCATATAATTTAGAAACATGGTTAAGAAATTTTTCAATTTCAAAAGAATGGGGTTGAGAATCATAAACTTCTTTAGTTATAAAACAATTTAAGAAATCACTTTTTACATCTATTTTATATAATTTAAAATATTGAAAACAAGAAAAATCCATTAAAATTCAATTTACATATAACATAGATCCATGCGTAAGTTAATCTTCGTATTCTATAACTACTTATTGAGAGTATCCTTAGGTAACATGCCTGACTTTATTTTTGAAATTCTATTCAAATTCATCTATCTTGTTTCTAAATATCTACTTATTTGAAATCACCTATATATCCTTCAGAAATTCTATTAAAGTAGAAACATTATTTCTGAAAAACTAATTTAATTCATCTTGCATCAAAATTTTCTAGTTCAAATCCCACAAAGCATCCTTAACATTAATAGGTACAGGATCACAAATAAAATCAAAATTTGAAAAAAAATTATAATAGAATATCTAGTTTTGATAGCAGAATTAACATAGAAAATTATATTTTAAATAGGATAACTTTTGTGAATCTTCCATGATTTTGGATTTGGTTGAGGAGTATTCTCCCCCTCAATTTAATTATTCTTATCGTGAATAATTTCATCAATAAAATTAAATTATCTAAATTCTTTATTAATATCATTAGAATGAGAATTTATTTTAATATTATTTTTATCAAACATAACATGAAATGGTTTTTCAATAAGAATTCTTTTATTATTAAATCTATTTTATTTTCTATTATTATAATATCCATGAAAATATATTCATCACTCGTAGCATCAAATTTATCAAATTTATTGTTTGATTTTAAAATAAATACTTTACAATAGTAATCTCTAAAGTATCCAACTTTAGGTTTTTTATTTTTGAATAATTTATAAAGTGTTTTCCTTAACAATTATCTAATTAGAATTTTTATTTGAAATATAACCTGAAAAAATACAGCCTCATCCCAAAAATATCTCGGAAAATTATATTCACTCAACATAGTTCCAGCCATTTCAATAAGAGTTCTATTTTTTCATTCTACAACACATTTTTTCTACGAGGTTATAAAAGCATAAAAATTATGAGAATAGACATTCATTCAAAAAAAATTCAAAATATAAATTACGACATTCACCTTCATGGTAACTATGAATAAATATTATCATACATCTTTTTTTATTTTGAAATATCTTAAAAAAATCAGTAAATCTATTTACAAAATCATTTTTATGAGAAAGAAAGTATACCCATGTAAATATACTATAATCATCAATAATAACTATGGTATATTTATTTCCACCAAGGAATGAAATTTCAGTGGTACCAAAAAATCAATATGTACTAAATGTAATGGCATAATAATACTTATTTCATTGATGGGTCTGAAATAAATGTAGTGTTTCATCCCTTTCATGCAAGCCTCATATACATATTGATATTATTTAATCAAAGAATGAACATGTAACACATTCTTATGTTTTTAGATATTATAAAACCTTTTAAATTTGAAATGACCTAAAGGTCCATGAGAATGGATTTTTTTATTTTTAACACGATTTAAACACTTAACATATTGAACAGTTAGTTCAGAAAAATCAAGAGTATAAATATTTTCTTTCAATTAGAATAAAATAATAAAGAATTATCTTTAAAAACCAAACATTTATCATTATGAAATTTAACTTACATTCAATCATCACATAATTGTGATATACTAATTAAATTATGTTTTAAACATTCACCATGTAAATATTTAGAAATAATAGTAGAATTTAAAATACTAACATTACAAAAATATTTAACTTTTCATTTGGAATTGTATAAAAAATTAATAGTTCCTCTATCACATGTGTTTTAAGTTCTAAAATTTGATTGGTATCCAATCATATGCCTAGATTATCCATTATCTATATACTATATCACATTTTTGAGACATCCATTGCATTTTTTATTATCTAGTGATGGCATAAATCAGATGTTGGTAGATTCTTTTTCATTTCTAGATTGTTTAAATGGATTAGAATCTTTTATACAACTCAAACTTCTTTTATTTTTTATTTTTCATTATTCTTATGTTTAGGAAAATAATGTTTCATATTCCCTTTCTTCCAGTAGTCATAATAGGTTACATCAAAATTACTTGTATCACCTTTATTATCTCCCTTATATTTTTATTTTTTAGTATTTCTTCTAAACAGATTATTAAATCCTTTATTTTTAATTATTTTGTAGACTCTACTCACAATATGAGATTTGTCGTCTTTTTCAAAATCATATAGATCAGAAATATAAGAGTTAGTAGAGACAAAATTCATCGATTTAAAAGCTACACCTTTTGGTTTTGTTGTCTCCACGGTATCTATGTTATTCTATTCAATTTGATATTGGAGTAGTGATCCAATAAATTCTTCCAAGGTGTATTTCATGAAATTATTTCCTTCATCAATGGAAACCTTCTATAAATTCCATTTCATGGTTAAGGATCAATGGACTCTTTCAAAAAGTTCTATGTTTTCTAGGGCTTCTTCATGTGAATTAATTCCATTCAGAATGCTTGTGAATATGTGGAACATTTGGTTTACTATTTCATCTTCACACATATTGAAGTCTTGGTACTCAGCACAAAGCATTCCATGTTTGGTATGGATTAGTTAGTCACAGCCAATGTGAGTAACTTGTCGATTCTTCCAAATTTTATGAGTTTTCATATAAGCATAAACATGAATAAAAACACTTATTTTAATATCACAATATAAAATATTAAGAAATTTATAATTTAAAACATATCAAGTAGTATCAATTACGGTTGATGTATATGGGTCAGCATCATGTAGTGGGTATTATTTTCAAATGATAGACCAGTGTTCAATGAACAACTATTTGTAGTAAGCCTCAATTCGGGATATCTAGCAGCCAAAATTAGTTCCATCAAAGCGAGGTGTCTTTTGATCTATCCAATCATTATTCTGGTTACATCCCTCCATCTTATAAGATATTTTCCATAGACTATGAGGTCTATGAAAATGTTATCACAAATAAAATCAATGCAGAATCTAGTTGTGGATTGGATAATTCCAAGAGGGACAATCTTCTGATACAATTAGAAAGGTATTAGAAAGAGAATAACAGATCCAATCTATTCTAAAATGGGTTTCCCTCTTATTCCAATTATTAAGTCGGATTGAGTATTGGAAGATGGTATATAGGGAGGGTGAATAGACTATATTAAAAATATAAAAAGATAAATTAAAATAATTATCAATGTTAATTATGGAGGTTAATTAGTAGAAGAAAAAGTAATGAACATGTGTATGTTTTTTATAATAGTTTAGTATGAAGTGCGCCTACTCTAATCTTATACATCTCTAGACAGAAAGAGATACGTGTGACCTAAAAATAGTTTTTATGTGGGAATCATAACCCAATTAATAAATCTTTTTCTAGTGGAGGGATAAATGCATCAATAACTTTTGAATGGGGAGTCACAACCCATACAACATGGCATTATAAACTGGGATTTACAATCTGAACAATATTGACTTTAGATATAGGGAGTCAAAACCATTAGATAATGACTTTAAAATTCAAGAGTCACAACCCAAGAAACCAAAATGAAAAATATTTATTTTGTGAGTAAAAGCATAAATAGATAAACAGAGTTCATGTGAGAGTAGGGAAAAAGTGTTACAGACTCAGAACCATATGAAATATGATAAACAATGAAATCTAAGCACTGGTTATAGAGGATTATATTGGATTGTATCATCAAGTAAATTGAATCACAATAATAATTAATTAACCCCTTGAGAGATCATGTAGGTGATGAAACAGATTATCACAGGATGTTGCAAATGCACAGTAAATTCAATGTTCAGAGGACTTTCTCTTTAAAACAATATATTATCAAAAAATATTAATGTGTGTCATGAAATTTGTATCTTTTTATATTGTTTTAACCAACAAGAGAGAAAGATATATATATAGTAGATTTTCAGAAGCTCTTCCTCCTTCATATTTCTATAATAAATTGAGTTAAGAGTGTCAATAAATATCTCTTTAAAAGTTATATCATCTTTTTTTCTATATTCCTATAGAATAAATATCTAGTAAAAGCATTCAAAATATTTTTAATAAGTCGTCCAATAAAATCTCTAGAATAAAAAAATCATTGAATGATTTAAAATATGAATTTAAATTTATTTTTACTTAGTCAATACGGTTCCTAAAAACGAGCAGTATATACCAAATGTAAATTCAAATATTTGAAAGTAAATATACATGAAAACACTGAATTTAAACGAAAAATACACTAACATAATTTATTAATTTTCTCTTTAAATATTCATACATAAAACATTAAAAAATCATTGATCAAAATATTTAGATTTTAGGTGAATTTTTATAGTAGAATAACCTTTAAAACTAATCAATATATATGTAGTAAATCAATTTTTAGTAAAAATGCACAGAATGTTTAATAACATTGGAAATGAACAATAATATAAAATAGGGATGATTAATAGTAACTTATCATAGGAATTATGAGTAGTTATGTAGTATAGGAATGATGAACAATAACATAGGGTTGATGAACCATAATTTGTGGAATGAACTGTAATGTACCGTATGGATGATGAACAATAATGTAGGGTTGATGAACCATACTTTTCACTATTTCAAAATAGTGATGTAGCGTTTGGATAATGGAAAATACTTTTCACTATTAATGAACAGTAATATAGGGTTTATGGAGTATAATTTTCAATATTCATGAACAGAAACGTAGTGTAGATATGATGAATAGTAACATAGGGTTGATAAACCATAGTTTGCAATATTAATGAACAATAACATAACATATAAATGATAAACATTAACATAAAGTTGATGAACCATAATTTATTCTATTCATGAAAAGTATCATACCTTAGGGAATGAAAATTAATTTAGGGTTAATGAACCATACTTCTCGTTATTGTGAAAGTAGGGTTGGCTATACTTTGTGAAAAAATAGATAGCATTCTTTATAAATCCTTAACGAATTTTTAAGGTCGTTAAACAGCATAATCGAAAATTGGTCAAAAGGTATTATTTGTATAAAAACATATTATATTTCCAACTAATTAATAATAAACGAAATTAAGAATCTACTTTTCAAAATATCTTCAAAAAACAGAACCAACAACAATTGTGAAAAATAAATGCAGAACTTCGAAAAATGTAATCACCATTTAAATGACCTTTTTAGACTTTGATGTAAACTAATAAAATAATGATAATCATTTTTTTATATAAAATTATGTTTCATGAAAAGAATATATCTTTATATGTTATAGTAAAATAAATAATTAAATGTTTTAAAACTTAAAGTTGTAGAGTTTTAAATCTTTATCAGGAAGTTTATTGAATTTTTAGAGTAATAAAAATGCATTTTAAGCCTTCCTAATAAAATAATGAAATATAAACAAATATATTTTATAAAAACAAGATAATAGTAACATAAATAAATAAAATTTAGTTTAATAAATCATCAAAATATGAAAAATATTTCAAATGAAAAATCACATGTAACCAAACAGAAAAACATGCATATGCAAAAAAATCACGAAGTAAAAGAAATTCAGAAATTCCTCACTTCCCTTATTCTTTTCCATATTTTTTTTCATGAGTTGAGTTTTTTCAGGTGAATTATCCTAATTCTATTTGAGAATCTATTCCATTTATTTCATCTCATTACATTCATTATCACTACTTGATGAATCACTTCTATTTCTGACTTGAAAAATAAAGATGATTTGATGATAATGTCCATCACTAGATGAGAAATCATCCTCCTTTATTCTACTTTGTTAAATTTTCTTCAACATATCATAAGTAAATATTTTCTTATGTTTCTTCCTTTTTTTCTAAAAGTTTTCATAATATTTCTCAAACTCATACTCTTCATCTTTCTTCCTAAGACAATTTGGTGAAAAATATCCCATCCCTTCACAATTACCAAATAAGAAAGACTTACATTTCCATTTTACTTTGATATATTTATTATAAATAAGGGGAAAATGTATTAAAATAATAGGCTTCTTCCTATGCTTTTAAATAACTTTATTCTTCATTAACATCCATAACTATATTCAATTTTATCATATATTTGAAGGAAATTTCTTGATCAACATTTTGTTGTATTTTTTATAATATTCACTCTTCTCATTTCATAAGTAATGAGAATACTGTAAATATTATTTAATGATTGGGTTTCATAATTTCTATCTTATAGAGATGGAAATTTAGCATCAAACTTATCAGGAAAAATTTTCAGGATATTTTCAAAACCTATTGAGTCTTCCAGTTTCTCATAAGGATATATAATGGTGCTTACAATATCATTTACCATTGTAATGAAGTCACTAACAGATTCATACTTATCCATTTTAATATCTTCATACTTTAGCCTCCAAAGTTGTAAATTTTCATTCTTCACCTTTTTATTTCATTCATAATTTTTTTTCAAATTATCCCAGATTCCTATGGAATTCCCAAATCCCATTACTATAAGAAACTCACATTCAGTTAGTGATGAGAGTAAATCATTTTTATCTCTACCATAATTATAAAGAACTTTCTTATTAGAAATAATAATAGGATCATTCTCATTATGAGGAGAAAATCAATCTATATTATATTTTAAAACATAATATCCAAGAGACATAATATATTTCATCATTACATATTTCCAAATATGATATTTCTTACCATTGAAAAGTGAAAATATCTTACAGTTCACTGAATTCAAATTCTCCATTTCCAAGATGGATATTTTAGAGGTAACCCTATATCTGATACTAATTGTTTTTTCCAAGTAAGATCAATACCACTGAGATGGGGGTGAATCCAAGGTATTTTTCTTTTATAATAACATTTTCCATTACTTATTTTAGTAAACATTTTGTACCACTGAAATCCGTTAAAGAAATGATCCAATCAGATAGATATTCTCATTTTTACCATTCATATGAAACAAATATAAAGAGAAGGCATCACATTATATTTACAAGGTTTGGTACAAATATCTACTCTTGACTATGTTTGATAGTCCCACCTGTTAGGTCAGATAGGGTAATGGTAGATGGAATAGAGGGGGTGAATAGATAAGATTAAAATTCTAAACTAATAAATTAATGTAATTTCCAATATTAATTATTGAGGTTAATTATAAGTGGAAAATTAAAGAACATTAGGATGTTTTTATAGTAGTCTGGTTCGAAGTGGGCCTACTCTACTCTTACTACTCTCTAATCAGTGAGAGATACGTGTTCAATAAAAAATGAATTTTATAGTGGAAGCAAAACCCAATTACAAAATCATTTTCTAGTAAAGGGATAACCATGACACTGGTTTTTTTATGGGGAGTCACAACCATTACAACATAACTTAAGACACTAAGTCTTATAACATGAATGATCCAAAATTTATATACTAGGAGTCACAATCCTTAAATCCAAACATTAGAATCTGAGATTCTTAACTTGAGAAAACATAATAACGAATAATTATTTTTTTGACTAAAACCAGAAATAGAAAAATAGACTACGTGTGAGAGATAGGAAGAGTGTTATAGACTTATAAATTGTTCAAAGATGACAAAAAATGAAATCAAATGTACTAGTTATTGAGGATTATATTATCTTTTCTCAAGAATGAAATTTTAGTCGCATAAGAATTAATTCTACCCATGATAGATCATGCTGGTGATGAAGCAGAGTGTCCTAGGATGTTTCAAATGTACATTACATTAAACATTCACAGCACTTTCTCTTTGAAAAAAGACTATCAAAAAATATTAACATGTTTCTTGTAATTTCTCTCTTATTATCTTGTTTTAATCTACAAGAGATAATGTTATATATTGAGTATTTATTCAATTTGTAAGGTTCCTTAGGTTTCCCAAAATAAATTGGGTATAAAGAATTCATAAATATCCCCATAAAAAATGCAGGATCGTTGCCTCTTTATTCAGGTATAATAAATCTATAATAAATGCATTCAAAATAATTTGAATAAGTTTTCTAATATAACCTCCAGAATAATAATAGTGTTGAATTATTTTAAATACCAATTTAAATTAATATAATGTTAGTCGATATGGTTCTTAAAAACAAGAAGCACAATCCAAATATAAATTCAAATATTTGAAAATAAATAAACATGAAAACATCATATTTATTAGAAAACCTGTTGAAATAAATTATTTTTCTCTCTTTAAAAATTCCACTGTGAAAATTAAGAAATCATTGATCATAATCTGTAGATTTAATTTGTGTTTTTATAGTTGAAAACCTTTGAAAATAATCCATATATATCCAAAAAACAAATTTTTTGTAAAAATACACAAAATGTCTAGTTGCTTTAGAAATGAATAGTAATGTTACCCAATTATTATGAATAGTATTATTTTATAGGGATGATGAACAGTAACATAGCTTATGGTTGGTGAACAAAAATGTATGGTTTATGAACCATACTTTGCAGAATGAACAATAACATAGCATATAGATGGTGAAGAGTAATGTAGGATTGATGAACCATACATTTCACTATTCATGAATAATAACGTAGGGTTGATGAACCATACATTGCACAATTCATTAAAAGTAATCTAGGGTTGATGAGCCATACTTTTTAGAATTAATAATAACATATCTTAGGAATGATGAACAATAATGTAGGGTTGATGACCCATATGTTGCACTATTTATGAATTGTAACGTAGTGTATGGATTATTAAAAGTAATGTAGGGTTGATGAAAAATACTTTTTATAGCTAATGAACAGTACCATTATGTAGGAAATGAATAGTAACATAGGTTTGATAAACCTTAGATTGTGAAAAACTGGACAATATATCTTAACAAACTTCAACAAATTATTAAAGGATCTAAATAACAGATTTAGACTGTGGTCAAAGAAAATTATTTTTATAAAACGTTATTATATTTCCAACTAATTATGGATTATATAAATCCAATATTTATTGTTCTAAATATCATCAAAAATTAGAACCAACATCAATCTAGAAAACAATAGTTCTAAAAAATCAAAGAATAACTTCAGAGAATTAATCACCATTCAAATGGCCTTTTTAGACTTCTATGTAAACTAATGATATCAATATAAACACTCTGAAATTCTATAAAAAAATGTTTCCTGAAATTATGATATATGTGGAAGTTTTACTAAAATAAATACATAAATGTTTTAAAATTGAAAATTGTAGTTATTCTAAAACTACAATAGAAAATCAATTAAATTTTTTGACAAAAAAATGAATTTTCATACTTACTCATAAACTAATTAATTGTAGATAAATCTCTTATCTATCCGACATGATAATAATCATAGAAATCCAAACACTTTAGTTTAATAAATCATCAAAATATAGAAAAATATTTAAACAAAAATCACTTATAATCAAAAAAAGAAAATATTCTTATGTAAAAACAATATTCCCAAGTAATCAAACAATTAAACAAATAAAAGTGAATGAACGTACACAAATAATCTCACCCTTTTTGTATGATTACAAAATAAAATCTTTTGAACAATTAAAACCAATTTACAAAACAAATAAAACAAATTTATTTCTACCCATTAATTACTCTCCATTTATCCCAAAACATCTCTCCCCCATTTGTAAATAGAAAAAGTGAAAAAAACTCTTCCTAAACAAATGCAGTAATACATGTTAAAATAAGACTATACCAAGATCAATTTTAATTTCTTTCAAACAGATAAAATTATTAATTCTTTGTAAAAATATATATTTTCTAGTATTTAAAAGGTGTAAATTCTTAAATAATATCATCATTGTTCACATGATTTATAATAAAAAGAAACCTAAGATCAATATGATTTGTTCTAGAATGTGTTATGGGATTTTTAGAAATTTAAATTAAAGGTGTATTATCACAACATATTAGAATATTATCAAAACAGACACCAAAATCACATAATGTTTGCTTAATCTTTAAACATTGAGCACAAATACTAGCTTCTAAGATATACTCAGCTTCTATAGTAGATAAAGCAACTAATAGTTGTTTTATAGAAGACCAAAAAATTAAAATTTTTCCCAAAAATGACACATAACTGAAGTGTTTTTTGGGATAAATTCTACATCCTCCAAAATCAGAATTATAATAAGATGTTAAATCAAAATAGTTATATTTTGGGTAAAAAAAACTAGAATCTACAGTTCCTTCAACAAATATAATTATTCTTTTCACAGTATAAATATGATTTTCTATAGGATATGCTTGAAATATTGCACAGAAAAAAACACTAACAATGATGTCGAGTCTATTTGTAGTTAAATATAGAAAACTACCTATCATTCCTCTATAAAATTTAAAATAAAAAAATTTACCAGAGGAATCAATAACTAATTGACAATTAGTACCATAGGATTTTTCATAAAATTAGTAGGTTCAATATCAAATCTTTTAACTAACACTCTATCATACTTAGATTCATTATGAAACATTTCATCTATTATTTGAAAAAATTGAAGTCTATGAAATAATTTTAATCCTCCCCTTAAACTCATGTCACGTTTAGAAGAAATCAAATAAGACAAAATATAGAAATGTATTTCACTAGAGGAACCAAAAATAATTTCATCAACATAAATTATAACAACTAAAATATCATCGAAAGTTATTTTAATAAAAATAGTTGGATCCACACTTCATTTCTTGAAATCATTATTTAACCAAAACATAGAAATCCTTTCATATCAAACATGAGGTGCTTGTTTTAGATTGTACGAAACATTTGGTAATTTAAAACCCTGTTTGGAAAATTTTTCAAATTCAAAACTAGGGGCTTGAGAAACATAAACTCCTTCAATTATAAAACCATTTAAGTAATCTATTTTTTACATCTGTTTGATATAATTTAAAACATTTAAAATAATAAAATGACAATAAAATTATAATTACCTCTAACATGGAAATATATTTAATAGAATCTTTATTGTTTTTAATTTCTTCTTGAGAGTATCCTTGAGCAACAATCCTGGCGTTATTTTTATCAAACTATCCAAATTCATCGAGGCTATTTCTAAATATCTACTTAGTTCCAATCACCTGATTTTCCGCATGCAATTATACTATAGTCTATACCTTATTTCTAAAAAAAATAATTTAATTCATCTTTCATAGAAACAATACAGTTTTCATATTTCAAAGAATCATTAACATTAATAGGTAAAAAATGAGAAATAAAATAAAAATTTAGCCAAATTTTAATAATTGAATTTCTATATTTAACACCAGAATTAACATTGCCAATTATATTTTCAGAAAGATGATATTTTTGAATCTATCATGATTTTGGATTTGGTGGAGAAGGATTATGCTCAACCTTAATTTATTTATTCTTATTTTGGGTAAATTTATCACTGAAATTAAATTCTCTAAAATATTTATTAATACCATTAGAATCAGAATTTATTTTCATATTTTTTTCATAGAACATAACATGAACATATTCTATAATAATTATATTACTTTTATTACAAACTCTATATGATTTAATACTATTTAAAATACCCAATAAAATACCTTCATCACTATTAGTGTCAAATGTATATAATTTAACCTACAAATTATAAATAAAAACATTACAACTAAAAACTCTAAGGTAACCACGATTAAGATACTTATTTTTGAATAATTCAAAAGGAGTTTTCTTTAGAAAAAATTATAATAAGTATTATGTTTGAAATATACCTTGCAACAAAAAGAGCCTCATCCAAAAAATATCTATGAAAATTATTTTCACTCAACATAGTTTGATCTATTTCAATAAAATTTTTATTTTTCCATTCCACAACACCATTTTTCTATGTTGTTACGAGAGCAGAGAAATTATGAGAAAATACATTCATTTTGAAAAGATTTTCAAAATCTAAATTATGAAATTCACCTTTTTATCACTATGAATATAGATTATCATTAAACCATTTTCATTATATCTAATTTACAAAAATTAGTAAATCTATTTAAAGTGTCATTTTTTAGCCATAAAGTATACACAAGTAAATCTACTATAATCTTCAATAATAACTATGGTATATTTCATTCCACCAAGGTTGGAAATTTTAGTGGTACCAAATAAATCAATATATACTATCTATAAATTCCTATTAATACATATCTTATTGATGAGTCAAAAAAAATTGGTGTTTCATCCATTTCATGAATGTGTCATACACATGAATGTGTTCTTTCTTCAAGGAGGGAAGATATAACACTTTCTCATGTCTTGAGATATTATGCAACATTATAAAATTTACATAACCTAAAGGGATATACCAAAGGATTTTTCATTTTGTACACCATTCAAAAACATAACATATTGAATATTTTTCTCACCAAAATCAATAGTATAAATATAATATTTTCGATTAGCAAATAATAACAAGGAATTATCTATAAAAAATAAACATTTATCATTTTTAAATATAAGTTTCATTACATTATTACATAACTGTGATGTACTAATTTGATTATGTTTTAAACCTTCAACATAAAAAACATTATAAATAAAAGTAGAATTTAAAATACCAACATTACCAAAACTGTTTACTTTTCATTTTGAATTGTCTCCAAAAGTAAAATTACCTCCATTACACATGTTGTAAGTGTTAAATATTGATGGGTCTCCCATAATATGCCTATATTATCCACTATCCATGTATAATATGACATTATTGAGATATACAAATCATTTTTCCTTATCTAGTGATTCCATAAATCAAAAGTTAGTATATTGTTTTTCATTTACAGATTTTCACTAGAATCAGATTCATCGATACAACTCCAACATGTGGTCAAATCCATTTTTTCATTATTTTTTTATATTTATTTATTATTTAGTTTAGGAAATTAATGTTTGATATGGCAGTTCTTCCTACACTAATAATAGGTTACATTTAAACCATTTGTATCAAATTTCATATCTTCTTTATATTTATATTTTTTATGGTTTATTCTAAATTGATTATTGAATCATTTATTTTTCATTATTTTGTACCCTCTAGTCACAATCTGAGCCATATATTCTTTTTCAAAATACATTAAATCAGAAAAAGAAGAGTCATTAGAATCAACATTCACATATTAAAAAGCTACACCTATTCTTTTTGTTATCTCCTCAGTAACTATGTTATTTAGTTCAAGAACATTTTACAGTGGTGATCCAATCATTTCATTAAGGGTGTATTCTTTTAAATTATTTCTTTCATCAATGAAAATATTCATTACATGTTATTTCATTGGTATGGATCATAGGACTATTTCAAAAAGTACTGGGTTTTCCAGAGCTTCTCCAAGTGAATTTATTTCATTCACAATGCTTGTGAATCCGGGGAACAATTGGTTTACTGTTTCATCTTCACCAATCTTGATGTATTGGTTCTCAGCATGAAGCATTCAATATTTAGTACAGATTAATTCTTTCATAAAAGATGTGAGTATGGGGTAGAATCTTCTAAATATCATGATCTATCTTCCAAGAAGACACATGATTAAAAATGCTTATGTTAATAGCACAATATAAAATATTAACATATTTTTAAATTAAAAAATATCTTGTAGCATCAATTATGGTAAGAGTATCCAGTTCAGATTTAGGTAGTGTGTACTATTTTGACATGGTAGACCTGTGCATAATTCTTAAATATTTTAAGAAATCCTCTATTCAGGATATCTAGCAGCCAAAATCATTTCCATCAAAGTGCGGCGGATTTTGAGCTATCCAAGCATCATTTGGGTTAAATCCCTCCATCTTATAAGATCTTTTCCTTAGACGGTAAGGTCTAAGAAAATGAAATCACAAATAAAATCAATGTAGACTCTAGAGATAGAATTTATAATTCCAAAAGGAATAATCTTGTGATACAAATTGAAAGGTATCAGAAAGAGAATAACAAAGATAATAAATTCTAAAAATGATTACCCTCTGATACCAATTGTTAGGTCTGATAGGGTAATTGAATATGGTCTAGTGGGGGGTGAATAGACTAGATTAAAATTTTTAACAAATAAATTAAATTAATTATCAAAGTTAATTATTGAGGTTAATTTTCAGTAGAAAAAGTATTGAAAACAAGGATGTTTTTTATAGTATTCTAGTCCAAAGTGGATTTACTATACTCTTATTCCTATCTACTTTGTGAGAGATATGTGAACACTAAAAAATGATTTTTATGGTGGAATCATAACTAAATTACATAATCATTTTCTATTGGAAGGATAATCATGACACTAACTTTTGAATGGGGATTCACAACCCAAACAACATAACTTTAGAGATTGGGAGTCACAACATGAATAGTCCCGACTTTAGATAAAAGGAGTAACAATCCTTAGATCCTGACTTTAGTATTCGATAGTCATATCCCATGAAAACAAAATAACAAATAATTATTTTGTGAGTAAAATCATAAATTGAAAAATAGTGTGCGAGTGAGAGATGGGAAAAAGTGTTACAGACTCAGAACCAGATGAAAGATGAAAAACAATGAAATCCAAAACTGGTTTTTGAGGATTATATTGCCTCGTCTCATCACAGAAATTGTATTCAAGTCTGAATTAATTCAGCCCTTGAGAGATCGTGAAGGTCATGAAACAGTGTGTCGCATGATGTTGAAAATGCACCGTAGATTCAAATTTCACAACACTACTTTTTAAAAAAACATTGTATCAAAAAATGTTTTTGTGTGTCTTGAAATTTGTATATTTCTACATTTTTTAACCTAGAAGAGAGAATAATATATATAGATTAGATATCTAGTTTCTCTTCTTCCTTCATATTTCCAAAATAAATTGATTTAAGGTTGTTAATAAATATATATATAAAAATCACATTATCGATGCCTCTTTATTCCTGTAGAATAAATCATTAATAAAAGAATTAAAAATATTTTTAATAAGTCTTCCAATAAAATACCTATAATAATAATAGCATTTAATTAATTAAAATACCAATTTAAATTCATTTTAACATAGTCAATACGGTTCTTGAAAACTCGGAGTACAGGCCCAATATGAATTCAATTATTTGAAAATAAATAAACATGAAAATACAAGATTTATTGAAAAATAAATTGAAATTATTCATTAAAATTTATATTTAAATATTCCAAAAAATTTAACAACACTTCGTTCATAATTCTTAGATTTAATGTGATTTTTTATAGTAGAAAATCCTTTGAAAATAATCCATATATATGCTGAAATTCAATTTTTAGAAAAAATACACATAATGAATAGTAACTTGAGAAATGAACTGTACTATTACATAGAGATGATAAATAGCGACATAGCATAGGGATGATAAACTGTAATATAGCATAGGTTTGTTGAACAGTAATATAGGTTTGTTGAACCTAACTTTTCACTACTCATAAACAGTAACATAGGGTTGATGAACCATACTTTGCACTATTCACGAATAGTATTTTTGGGTTGATTATCCATACTTTTCATTATTCATGAATAGTAATGTAGCGTAGGGATGATAAATAGTAATGTAGGGTTGATGAACCATATTTTTAAATATTCATGAATAGTAACATAGCATATCGATGATGAAAAGTATCTTAGGGTTGATGAACAATATTATTTTTTATTCATGAAAAGTAACATAACATAGAAAATAAACAACAATGTAGGGTGGATGAACCTTACATTGCACTATTATGAATGTTGGGTTGCACATACTTTGTAAAAAATTGGACAATATACTTTAACAAAATTTAACAATATTTTAATGGCCTTAAACAGCATATTCAGACATTGGTCAAAGAGACTTAATTGTAAGAAAAATTATTCGATTCCAACTAATTAATAATAAAATAAATCCAAAATTTACATTTTAAAATATCATCAAAAATATATCCAACAATATTCTGTAAAACGACAGTTTTGAAAAATCAAATCATAAATTCAAATAATTTAATAACCATTAAAAGGACCGTTTTATACTTTGATGTAAACTAATGAAATATAGATAAACATGTTTTATTTCTATAAAATCATCTTTCATTCAAATAGGATATCTTTATAAGTTTCAGTAAAATAAATATATAAATGTTTTAAAACTAAATTCTATAGAGTTTCTAAAACTATAGCCGAAAATTAATTGAATATTTAGAGTAATAAAAATGTATTTTAATACATCAGAATAAAAAAATAAAATGTAGATCAATATATTAACTATCCAACGAGATAAGAATCATACAAATACACACATTTTATTTTAATAAATCGTCAAAATATAGAAAAATATTTAAATGAAAAATCACTTGTAATCAAACAAAAAAATGCATATAAAAGACAATTCCCCATGTAATAAAATAATTAAAAAAATAAAATATAATTCATATTAACAAACACAAAAAATGTGGAATATTTCACATTTTATTTTCTAGATAACATAGGTACAAGAAATTAACAATTCTACAACCTTATTAGTTATTTTTCTACTATAGTTGGTTATGCCCCAATTATCCTTTTTAGTATCCCCTTCCAACAATTGGTTATACACTATAAAAACAATAAATATTTTTCAGAAACTATTATGTATCCATAGATATATTATTCAATTTTTTTGTTCATTTCAAATTCACTTTAGGATGTCTTCACATACTCCATAATTAAGTTGAATCAAACTTTTCCTACTTAAAATCTTCAAGAACATCATAAATTCTATAATAAACTTATTGGTCTTGATACTTATTTGAGAAACATTCTCTAAAAATATTCCTTATTAAAATTTAGTTTGGTATTCTTCATTATGGTACCATCTATCTAGTTGGATTTCTCCGGTTTTTCTTGGTTAGATTCTTGTTCTTCTCATACTTCATCAATTGAGTTGGAACTCAATCGGTAACTCATAATTCCTCAATCTGATATAACTTTGTTTGATGAACCTTATTCATATGTATGTAACTCTGATGGGCTCACTCTAATGTGCTTTCTCAAATGAAGCAGCATCCTAGAACATGCTGCAATGATTTGTTTTAACCTTACACTGATGGACTTGTTCTAATGGAACTTCCTCATCTTCAACCTGAAAAAAAACTCCAGTTGGGAACTCAATACCTAAAAAATGTCAGAGATCGTAGTTCATATTATCACTTGAAGTTTCACACTCAAAAAAATGCACTCAACTCCCCTTTTATAGGAACCCCGGAATGGATAATACGTGGAATGAAATTCCAATTCCCGCTCAAAAAAATTCATAATCCTGAATTTCCCTCTTATTTAAGTCATCGGATTTGTCCTTTTCAACTCTTTATAATTCTTAATACTTCTTATATTTCTTCAGTCCTATTCTTATTTCCATTACAGTATTCCTCATTTTTGTCTAACTCGTTATGATGAGGATATATATAAAATAATAGATTCTTCATTATGTTACTAAACACCAAATGATAGGCATATGAAAAACATATATTTTCTCCTTATGGTGTTCATTAGCTTCAGTCCGACAAGAATTAATATTTTAATTGCTAATAATCAATATGATTGTTATTTTTCTCTTGATAAAATTATTAGAGAAATAAAGTATGTATTCTTTTTTTCTTGACTCAAAACAATTCAACCTTTCTTAAAGATTCTCCCTCTGATAAATAAAATGATCTGATATATAAAGGATACCAATACAATGAATTTGTGTCAGAATTCATTATGATGGATCAGTTTTATACCGTGTCTAATGGACCAGTGTCGTTTGACAATAACATTCTTCAAAAATATTTTTCCATCTCTGATTATGATACTAGTGAACATCCAAGATTTTGATGTCTTCATGACAATGATTCTCATACTAATGATCTTCATCCTTCTATGTTTGGTGTTCCTTACACTGATATGCAGTATCTAAAATAATTCTCATCATATTCTCATCTTTTCCACAAATATCATCTTATTTCATGACATATTCATGATTTATGAAAATAATTAGGATCGAATTCAGCATCCTTTGACATACAATGGACAGTATTGTAACTTCCCATTCTTTCAGAAACTTAATTGTTTCTATCAATGCCTTAATATGATTAATAGTAGTAGTACTCCCCCTTTCCATTATAAGGTTATAATAGCTAGTTTTCTAGATAACTTATAATATATGAAATTTGAATCAAAAAATAATCGTCAGTTTCACATTAGAGACATTTTGAATATGAATCACTTCCTCATTAAGATCAATACTTTCATCCCAAATAAATATTCTTTACAACAGCTTCTGAATTTTTATCAGCATCCAAATCCATTGGATAATATTCAATGTATCATGTCTATGTTCTAAGTCTGATAGTCTAGATATGGTTATTATGTCTATAAATTTGAATCCCATTAACAACTTCAATCCATATTTTTCATAACTTCTTAAATCATATTTCTATCTTCAATATAATCAACATATTGATCTTTTAACAAAAAATAAAACCAAAACTCATCTGGGTTCTAAAATTAATAATATAAAAAAATATATATATATATTCATCCCATGGTGGTTAAATTTTTCACCAACCTCTTTCCCTTGCCCACCCATGCTCTAGGAAAGTTAATGAACCTAAGGCATAATCAACCCTAGGATCCAACCATTAGTATAAAGCTCGTCAATAATGGAAAATAAAAAAATGATTATTACTAATATTATATTCCTTAACATATCCCAAAGCCTTTCTCAAAATATATATATATCATAAATTATTCAATCTTCCAACATTACTATTCATTAATTATTTTAGGCATAACCACGAGGAATAATAACTCCATCACACCAGTCTAAGAAATGCAGTAAAAAGAAACTTTTAAGAATAATAGGATAATCTTGATTAATTTCTCATTCAATCATCATTATATGAATTATAATTCTATATCAATGTTTATAGATCATAACCCACTTTAACTAAAAAATACCCTATGAAAATTACTTATCAATGCATCACTAAGCATATATTAGAACACTCATTCTCATTGGAGTAGGTTATATGTAGAATAAATAACAATGTTATAACTAAATAGTATTTACTTAATAAATCTTCATCCAAACCCCCATGTATGAACACACAAATACATGTGAAATATTTATTAATATCTAATCAGCCACTAACCTCATTCTTAGAAAAGTTAATCTATACAATATGGACACTTGATTCACCTTAATTTTACATAAAATAAAAGAATCATAAAAAATAATCCTTAAAGGGGGTTTTTTCATGAATAGAAGTGATATGTGAAAAATAGTGGTGAAAAAATAGGATGATTATGTAACATCTTGGATATTTAAATCCCTTCTATTTGAATGTTTCTGGGGATAAAATGTGACACGATGGATTTGTAAGCTAATCTAGTGGTTAAAAAAGTATCATATCCATTTAAAATATAAAACCACTATAGAAGTGGGTATAATGAAATTGGTTTTAACGATTTCATGGATGTTGAGAATGGGGTAGGATATTTTGGCCTTGTGAGTTTTGAGTTTGGTCATGGACTTGTCTGTTTTGGACTTGATAATTTTGAGTTTGGACATAGAGTTTTTTTATTGCTACTGTGCACTACAGTGGGAGAAATGGATTATATAGTGTTTTTACAAATCATTTTTCCTCAATGAATATTCGGTGAGAAATAGTGATGAGAAAAATGTCTTGGGAATCCATTTTGAAAATGTATAAAGGGCATGTCACTCATTGAGTCCCACTATGAGAAATAGGAAAAGTGATATGTTGAGAATTTTAATGGAATACGATCCTTGGGATACATATGACTTGAAATCTGAATCATTCTTTGATATGAGGAACCACACTCATTTTTTGAGTTTCCGTCATCATGAGGAGGGCTTTCTGAGATCTAATATAATGATATGGTGCAATATTTTTTGGTTTTTATTTCCTTCCCCTCTCTCAAACCATATCCAATCCTCATTCCTCTCAACACCCTCCATCTAAATCTCTTTAAGATTATAACCTCTAGGTTTGTCCAAATTTAATTTTAATGATCAATGTATTCTCTCTTCTCTCCTCTTAATTCCCTTTATTCTCATTCTTCTTCTATAAATCTATTTCTAGAGAGTTACTCTATTATTTGGCTATAAATAAAGTGATAATTAACTATGGTGGTCATGATTAGGTTTTTTTGGTGTTTGCTTCATTTTTTTGTGGTGTTACCTATAATAGTGGTTGTTTCTTCTTTGTCCATTCTTACATATAAAATATTTATATTCTAATATAGGTTTGTGATTTATTACTTATCATTTAATTATGTTCACGGTTAAATTAATCATGGTTTATCTCCTTGTATAAATGGGTATGATTGACCATAATAAGATAATAATCCATCTGGGGAATCACATAATGAAATATTATACAATAATCTGGAAAATTTATGGAAAATAATAATTATTTCATGCTTTCGTTTAATTTATCCATTATAATTTATCTGATGTTATATCATTAATTACTAAGATTATTTAATCTTGAAATTAGTGGAACAAAAATAATAATCATCTGCTAGAGTGTTAAGTTATTTTTTCTTATAAAAATAATTGTTTTATATTTCAAGAAATTAAAGTATTGAAATGAGAATTATAAATTTTTTTGGTTAATTAATAACTCATGTGAATAATTAAATGAATTCTTGGGTAGTGATTTCATGTACCTTTTATTTCTCTTATTATGACCTATTATATTTATTAGGCACTACGATCTATAAATTTGGTATTATTTTGTTATATATTTAGCATGATTACTTTCTTGAACCATGAAATAACATAATGTTGAATGATGATATTATTTTGTGGAAGAGGAATGAGCATATGTACACTACTATTTTGGAAATAATTTAATATGGAAATACATTAATGTATTTTTACTTTTATACATAATTATAGTAAGCTATTTCCTTTAGGTTTCCTCTTGAAGATAACCTATACAGTATGAATCAGTTAATTCAAGATGGAATTAAAATGGGTTTTTTCTAAGAATAATTTTATTATTAAACAAGAACATTTATTATTGCTGAAAGATTAAATTACACATTGTCATAGACTTAGTGATATTTCCTATGTGAAGAAAAATACTTTTGAAATGTGTGTGTGCTCTAGGGATTTAGAGCATTGTTTAAAATTTTTATGAATTTTTTGTTTTAGAAAAATTTAAAAAGAAATAGTTTGGAGGTATAGGTTATAGTAGTTCAATGAAATGATAGAGGAGTAATGGGTTATGGTCCTATGATGAAGTAATGGTTGATGTTGATAATGGAAGGAAAAATTATACTCCATTTAATGGAGGGGGACACTAGTGTCACATGGATGATTCCAAAAAAATGGATTTCTCATTAATTCGTAATTCCTACTTGATTGTTTCTGGATATCCCGATAGATAGATTTTTTTTACTTGATCATTTTCCAACTGCGTGATTCAATTTGATGATTTTCACGGTGGGTGAATCTTTGAAGAGGTATCTTTGTATTAGTATAGGAGAAGTTGGTTGAATAAGAAATTATAATTTAACTAATAAATGTATGTTAGGGTTTTATTGTATTCTTGGATAATGATGAAATAAATGAGAATATAAGTAAATAATTAATAGTTCCACTATGTCATGGAATAAAAGAATAGTGTTGGAATATTTTTAATAGAATGATGAATAATATTAATAAATCTTAAGTAATTTATTAATAATTAATTTGATTCTTGTATGTCTATTTGATATGTAGACCATAGATTTTAAAGCTGAGGGTATAAGAAAAATATGGTGGTCAGTTATTCAAATTAGAGGTTGTTTCCCTTAGGGTGGATGGGTTTGATATTGTTCTACTTGTTTCTGATTTCATATGCATCCCCACCCTCATCATTAGGGAAACTAACACCAAATATTTTGGTAGAGTTTTCTCTAATATGGAATATACTGAGGGAATTGATTGATAAATTATCCACATACCACACCCTCCCTCAAAATACATATGAGTAGACATATCCTGTGATTTTATTTTAACTACCTAATATTTTAAAAGAAGTAAATTATTTTAGACATCGTGTATGATACGCAACACCGAGCTTAAACGAACCAAGAAAAAAATATTATTTAAATATGATCGTTATAATATATCCCTTGAATTTGCTAATATGAGTATCATTAACCACATTTTAAAATATATATAAATTTCCTAATCAATACAAATGTATTGATTAATTCTTAGGAAATATGATCTCAATTTTTATAAAAGACGATTTATTCTTCAAAAATATTTTTTCAACAAAAATGGAATTTATTACATTCTATGAGAAAATATTAAAAATTAATTCAAAAAAATAAAAATATTATAAAAATTATATCATTATTGAAATGATTATATCAAAATTACCATATGGTGAAATTTTTAAATGTTATTGAAATGTTTTTTTCATGCAATAGTGAAAAATACAGATTTTTTTTAAAACTATATATTGTTATAAATTATTTTTAAATTAAAATTCAATGATGGATTAATTTTAAAATTTAATTAGATATTTTTGATTTAAAATAATCTAATTATAGTCTTTCGTATTAATTTTATACTATAATTTATTATAAAACGTTTTGGTACTTAAAAAATCATTTATCAGAAATAATATTTTTATTAAATTTTATAAGAAAAATTTTAAATTAAATTTGTCCAATTATTTATTTTTAATATTTAAAAATGGATTATATATTTTAAATTATTATTTTAAAATTTTTTGAAATATTTTTATTTTATTATTAAAAATTATGATTAGTAATTATAGTAATTTTTATTTCCATTATAAAGATAAAATGGGTTTATTAAGGGGTGAAATGTGATAAAGACTTGAATGTAACCCTAACACATACCAAAATATTATTTCAAGATTATAGTTCATCTGTAATCATCTAAACTAATAATATATTTCCTTTTTCTAAATGTCCATAATTTTGACATTTATAATTTTTTATATAAATAAAATTCAAAAATGTAATTCTCTTTGTTTTGATATCATTATATTTTTTATAAAAGGATAAAAAAGGTATGTTAGGTTATAAAAAATAATTTGAAATAAAAATTACTTTTCTTCTTCATGGTTAATTATTTATAATTTTTAGTGATGAAATAATTACGATTAATAACTATGAAATGTTGATACTATGTTTATTAAAATTGTATAAAGAAAGAATAAATGATTTTAAAAATGTTAAAAGTGATATTATTTGAATGAATTTTTGTTTTGAAAAATTTATATTGAAATAAGTGAAATATTATATAGGTGTTAATTCCTTATATTCAAATGCCATTATTGTATTTTAGTTTTAAAATTCAAATTAAATGAATAGTTCAAAAATTGTCATTAATGTTATGTAACAATATGCACATGAGCCTTAGCCCGGTTGGTAAGGACTCTGTAAGTGCATCCGGGAGACCCAGGATCAAATCCTGGTGGAGACATTATTTCTGGGGGGTACTGTAGCAGTACTGTAGCGAGAACTGTACAGTATTGTAGCAGGTACTGTAGTGCGAACTATAGTAAGGACTATTTGACAATGTAGAAGCCGTGAAAATGCCCCCGTTTGGGCCTTCGCGCCACCGATTTGGTCCATGAGTCCTTTAGGGCCTTCTGGCCACCCAGGCCTTCGGGTTAGTAAGGCCTTCGGGCCACCTTAAGGACTTCATGCCACATTTAATTGTAGATGAAAACCAGATGACCTAAAAAGAACAAGATCTATAAGGAGGATGAGCAAGGAGCTTTCACCACCGCAGAATCTAAACGGATTGCAAGAATGAGAGGGTATGGCACCTTCCATTGGGACAAGCCTATGCATGCACGAGAATGCCTAGCTGAATAGCCATGCGAAGATGGAGTGTTGATTTCACGATCAAGATTCTGGGGAGGAGCAGTTCTAAGCAGTTAGTCTGGGTTGTATGTAATGTTTAAATCCAACGGTAAAATGAATTCTTCTAACGCCTACGGGCCATGTAATACATACGCCTACATGCCTTGTAAGGGTTCCTCTTCACTTCTTAAAAGGTGGATTATCAAAATCAATAAAAAATGATGGCTTTCGGGCCATTGGATAGAAATAATAAATTAAATATAATTAAATGATTGAAAATTTCAAAAAAAAAATTATACTCATGAAATTGATTGGTATATGGTTTCTAATATCAAACATGTTCTATTTATGGTTCAATTTTCCTTCCATAGTAACTATGTTGACAACTAAAGAATAAAAACATCGTTGTCGTGGAAATTGTAAAAAATGGTTAACACTGGCTAAAATCAAATGATAATGGTTAAAAATCAAAAAAACTTGTATAATTTTTATTTAATTTGAGTATCTACACTCATGCAGATAATATATTTGAAAAGTATTAAATTAGAGCTATTTTATTTTTAAAATTTATTTTTATTAATTAAATACTTGAAGAAATTCCAAGAATTTGGGTCACCTCTATTCTAAAAAGGCACTTCTCATCCTCCTTATTCACAAAGAAAAAACCATTTGGTATTGATAATACAAAAAAAATAACATCATTGTATCCATTTAAAAATTATATTAGTCTAATTTTGGGTATAATATCAACCTTAGAGAGCTGATGGTGAGAAATAAAGGAGGTTGTCTGAAGAAGAGGTATAGTGTTTAACCGAATGTATTACTTTTATTTTATCTTCTACCTCATTAAAATATTATTAAATAATGATTAAATATTAAAACCAGTATATTAAATATTCCAGGTTTTTATATTTTAATGGTTAATCTTATACACATATCCTCTTTCATTATATGGGAAATGAAACTATTGTTCATGTGTATAGAGGAATACCACCTTGAAAACCAATGTAATTCATATTCCATTAACGGATCTCATAGATGGTGATTCAATTAATGTTTATATATTATATTCAATATATATTTATAATTCTGAAAATATAACATGTTATTTATTTTCTTACCTTTCCTTCCATTGAAAAATTATAACGTCGTTAGTTCGTATGTGTGGACTACCACTCCATTAAGTGATGTGATGCATTTTCTACAACCACATAACATGGATGATATTTATAAGTGTATTTAAAGAAAAAATATAATAATTATTAAATGGTAATTATTTTTGAAAAATAAAATAATACTTAACTACTTTCTATAATTATCTTTCAAAAATAGATACGTTACCCATGCGTATGTACATCCTACCATCTCCATGATTGTATCATTGTTCATTTTTCAAAAACATATTCCATGGTTTATTTTCAAATAGTAATTTGTGTATGAATATGTTAATTATTTAATTATTATTATTCTTAAAATGGTGGAATAGTTACCACTTTGACCATAGTCATCATACTAAAGACATTTTGGACATATGAGTCAAATGTCATCAAAACGTCTGATGTGAACTTAATTTATTAAGTAATTGAATATGAAATGGTAATAAATAAAAAAAATAGGTATAAAAAATTTGAAATAATGTTCTTAGGAATGTAAATAATGAAAATAAGTATATTATTTTGGAATACAAATAACATATTTGACAAGCCAGACTAAAGATAAGGGACTTCCTTTAAAAATCATCTTTTGATGTTTGTCTTCCATCCGTTTTCTTACATGTCCTTATTTTTTAATATATCATATTTATGTATCTATATAGACCAAAAAATATATAATAGTCATTTTATTTCTCTTTTTTTACTTTCTCTTAATGGTTTTCAATAGAAATATTTTATGTAATGTTTTGAATTTATTTACAAAAGATAAAAGGAATATTCAATTTTAACGTATATAGAGACAAAGATATTTCCTACTACCATAAATAATTTTTTTATTTTTTTATTCCTTTATAGGATTTCATGTTTTCTTCAAATAAAATCTATATTTCTATTCATTCTTATTATTTTTATTTTTGAAAATGGGTTCTGATAATAATAATATTTTAATATGTGACAGTGTTTTACAAATTGGTTTAAAAGATTTTTTCAAAAGATTATATGATAAAATGGTGGAGGAATAAAATTTTTGATTCAAGATATTGTAATTTATAACTATATATTATAATGTATGATCCAAATAAAAGCTATACAATTTGTGGAGACCCATTATTGCTCAAAAATATAGTTAAACCTGATATAACATATATAAAGGGTGATCCCTAATATAGATCATTAATGCATTGGGTGATGTTCATTATCTATATAATAAATGAGGTAGTTAACATAAGTGATTTATCTTATGGATTTAATTTGGCTCTAGTTTTTTAACATATTTTTAAAATGGGTTATGAGATGATGCTTTAAGTTACCTATAATGGGATTCTATTTTCTAACTATGATTTTTAATGTTTTATTTTAGAGAAAAGTGATTTTTTCATGTTGAAATGATTTATTTCATACTCTCATTGAATAAGGATATAATTGTATCTATTTTATGTTTTTTTATGTTTTTCACTGAACTAACTATTTTTGTATTTTATGTTATTTACTAATCTTTTTGTGCATATTCCATGTTTTTAAAAAAACCTAAGGTTTTAGGATGGGTATAAAAAAATTATAATTCAATTTAAAATTCATTAAAATTAGTATTTAAAAGAAGACATATTTCATTTTAATAGTTTCATACTAAAGGGAAAAATATATACTTACTAAAAGTGTCTACCTTATAATTTATGGGTATTTTATATTAGAGTTATGACATAATTCATTAAAACTCTAAAAATAAAATATATTTGAGAATGTAAGATTGTGAGTTATTTTCTAAAGACCCTAGAATATTTAATTTTTTATGTTGGGTCCTTATATCAACGATTTATGGTATAGTGTGTGTTATTACCAATGTGGTGACAGATCAATGTTTACAATACATTTATGGGAAGACAGTAACAATGTGAGTTATATCTCATCATTTTATCCAAAAAAGGTGGTTTCATAATTCCATAGGTGTGAGTATATTGGATATGATATCTTGAGGAATAATTCACATAGTCACATTTATTTCATTATGTTATTTGGTGACTAATCGATGGTGTTGTTGGGAAACTAATATTACTTCTTAAGGTGAAGTGTTTGATTCATTTTTTTATTCACAAGGATTTAGTATGTTTCATTCACATTTTGTATGAAATAATTTAGGGTGGATAATACTTAGTATATATTATATTCTTAGCCAATGTATATATAAATTTTTTTAGTTCCACGGGAGTAGAATGGTGATCGGGCTTGATGTTACTAGCTCAGATGAGTTATTGAGAAGCTATCAGGAATTTCTCAAGTTTGTTGTTTCTTCCATGTCTTAATATTTTCACTTATGTTTATTTTTTTATATTATGTATGGCATTATATGTATGGGATTGAATATTTTATTTATTTATGGCATTCGTTGGTGGTTCTTTAAATATTTTCTCTTACTCATTAAACTTATATGGATGGTGATGCATCTCATCTACGTGATTTATATACCCTGATTTTTAGTCACCACCGCATAGATTATTGGAGGTGGGCTTTGAGTATCATTATATATCTCTATTTATTGATGGCCTGATATGGGAACCATCAGAGGTAAGGGGTCTAGAAAAAGTGTTTTCATTGGTGATTGTTGAGAGAAATAATGGAGTTTGAAGATATTCACTTATGAAAAATCCCTATATAGGCAGGATAACAATATTATATTGGCATAATACATACTATAAATGAGGGAGATGAGGTAGAAAATGGGATTTTATGGTCACTTGTGATTTAATGTGTGGATCATAAAGTATACTTAATATTCTCAGTGACGTGATGTTTCATGTAGGGTAGACACCTAGGTATAGATAACAGATCATAATTTTTTGTGACTACGTTTTAATTGGTTATACAATGGAAAATATGTTAAATTTAATTAATTAATTAACATTAAAAAATTATTTTTGTATTGGTATTAGGAGTTCCAAAAAAAATTATATTTTTGTTTTCAAACCCCATCAACATCCTCCTTTGGTTCAAGCAGCATACATTCAGTAGTTTCTTCTAGTGGATCACCATAGGATGAAGGTTGAAAAAATGGCTCTCAGAAGAAGAAACTCTATTAATTTTTACACCAGGGTTTATAAAAGTTTTATGGAACCTTTTCAAATCAACAGACAGTGGATTTATTAGAGGAGATAAAAATTTCCTTCATTCAAATCAATGAATAGAATGAGTACTAATTTTCTTTATCTATGATAACGCCACATTGGTTAGCTCAAATAAGTATGATTTTGTTCTTTAGAGATCATGAGAAGCTATATTGTTTTGGGAATGGTTCATGGATCATTTTTTGGTCGAGTTCCAATATACAAACACTACGGTTTATTATTTGTAAGAGATCATTACCCTTTGACAAGGATGTTTTAGTGATTTATATTTCACCATCATCAATAATAATATCCTACATTATACTGTTGTACTTTATTCTTGATGAATATGTCGTGGTGAGAAATTTAGAAGAGTCTTTTGTTACATAGATCAGATGTCAGGTCTCTCTATTTATGTTTAAATCATATATTGAGGTACTAGTTATGGTTGATTTTATCAAGAGAACATTGCCTTGGACCAGATAATCAAAGGGTAGGAGTATCCAAGACCATATATTGAATATATCTATAGTCAAGGGTGCTTAGTTACTTAGACATAAAAATACATTTCTGATAGTATAGAGAAATTTTTATCCTCTTTCAACTCATTTTACTGATGTTAGAAGTTTGTAAACCACTTCTAGTTGGTCTGGAATCGTTTTATCTCTTTTGGCGGTCATAAAAATCATAATAAAGAGTTCCAGACTTTCCTCCAAAATTTTATTATAGCTAGTGGCCCATTCTAGACCTATCATTTATAGTATTATTAGTCGAGGAATCAGTAGAAGCATATCCCAACATATGATCTGTGGATATGGGTTAGAGAAGGTAGAGGATATCCCTGTGATATAAATTATCCTTAAGGATAGTGGGAAAAGCACTAATATGGAGGAAGTCTCCATCAGGGACAGAGTGTTTGGGATAAGGTCATGGTTATATTCATGATTTTTCACTGTGAGCACTAAGAGAGCCAGATATCATATGATGCACTATCATTATATTTTATAGTTGATATTATTACTTATTTTATATTGTATTGATATGCTCCTTTTTTCCATATCCCTTTTCCATTCTTTATGACATAAGGTGGTGAGTCTTCTAGTTCCATTAGTATTGACTATGCTGGCTGGAGGTCAAGCTAGTATTAATGATGTGTAAAGATACTATGAATTTATGTTATAATAGAATCACTCATTTGTAGATTTTCAATGTTTAAAAATGTCAACATGAAATGATCTTCTACATTAATTAGTTGTATTAAATATAAGAAATTAATGATTACTTCAGTAGGTGCTTCATATTTTATGATTTTAGTTCACATTGGGAAATATTTGTTGGTGAATAAGACTCTTGAATGAGATAGAGTCATGTTAGGTCTCTAACTTCTTTAATGGTCGGTTTAATGTTTACTAATGTGAAGGATTGTCTAATGGTGGTTCATATTGTAGTTTATGAGTACCCTGATTTATTTCTTGAAGAGGTTGTGACATTACACCCTCAATGATAAGATGATTTAGGAAAAGGGATATAGCTAGGTGTTTCTACAATATCGAATTATTTATATTGGATTGACCTTTTGGGGATGTGGAATTTGTGAATTCATATTGATGATCTCATCTAAAGATGATTCATTTGACCTTGTGTTCTACCTTGGGGACCTCTTATTATATCCATGAAGAATGCTGGTGGAAGTTTCTGATTGTGTTTTGATTGTTGTTGTTTGAACTAGTGGGTGGTGAATGATTTTCGTCCCCTCTTACAGATTTATAAATTATTTAATTAGCTGAATGGAGCTTGACGATTCTCAAAGAACAACTTTTTTTCTAGGTATCGTAGCATGTTAATAAAGGATAAGAGATATCCCAATGATTTTGTTTCAATATCTTTATATGAATTGTGAGTTTTTTTTGATTTCATTCTGAGTTAGGAACTCTATGTCCATATTCATTCGGTTAATGAATAATATTTTCTATGAGTTTCTATATAAGTTTATTGTAATCTTTATTGAAAACATCCTTATGTTTTCAATGTCTAATGAGGATCATGTAGAGAATCAGTGATCTATAATAGAGTTTTTTTTTTGTTTCATCTCAAATTTCTAAAACATTTAAAGTGTGAAATTTTATCACATGATGTATATTTTATAGGTAATGTTATATATAAATGTGGAATATTCATGGAACCTTAAAATATTTAGAATTTTGTTTTTTTGTTAGTCCTATAAGAATATTGGGGAGGTGTTGAGATACCTTAGTATTACTAGTTATTATTTGAGGTTCATACTCTAATTCTCCCATATTGTGGTATTTATGATATAATTAAATAGAAAAGAGTAGTAGTTCATGTGAAATGACTAGTTTCAATATGATTAAAATTATTTTAAGAATAATTTGGTTAGTAATTCGATTCATCATCTCCCAAAGGCGGGAATTTCATTTATAGTTTAATCTGAAACTTTTCATCTTGGGATGGGTTATTTTTTGATATATATTGGGAAGTTATCACTTATGTCTCTCAACAATTATGGATTCCAAAATGTTACTATGACACCCACGATATTGATCTTTCTATAGTTGTGTTCACATTGATGATGGGGTGGAACTATCTTATTAGTGAATGTTTTTTGGTCTTAAAATTTCAAAAAAACTGGAAGTATATATTGTACTTACATGACATGAATTTTTAGTATTTATGGTGGAAGGAGTTGTTATAGGACTATAACATTTACATTTTATTTACACCTAGTAAAAAATATTTTATGGATAATTATTTTAGCAATAATTAGTGGGGTGTTGTTGTATGAGGGTCATGATACTCTTGAAGTATGGTGGAAGAGTTAAAAACAATCCATGTGATATGGGATTTGTTGATGGTATATTTTTTCTTCATCAAATTTAAGTGTTGTCATCATTATTATATCTTGTATAGGAATCCCATCATGGGGATCCTGAGGAATTTTTTTTCATGATCAGGTTTTTTATGGTGATGCTCTGGGAGGATGGACTAAGGATGGACAACATCATATTTTGTTTTAGGGAATTCCATTTATGACTTTGGTGATACACGAGGTAGTTCTCTATGATTTCCATATTTCTCCCTTAGCAGAACATCCTAGTGAGGTGATGATTTATTATACTCCGAGAGACCAATTTTCATATTCTTGTCGAAATATGTTAATTGTAGATCGTTTCCCTTGATGTTCGGTCTCCCAAAATGTAAAGGCTAAGCAGTGTATTCCTAGGGTTTTTCATCATCCAGTCGATGTTCCCTAATGGAATATGGAGGAAATTCTGATGGAATTTGCCATTATTTTTTCCAAGGTTCAGTGTGGTTGTGATTATAAATGGTTGATTATGAGTCATCTAACAAAATCACCACACTTATTAGTGATCAAAGTGTCATGCTTAGTATACGTGACATTGAGAATGTAGTTGAAATATATAGTGATACTTCATGGGGTTCTGAAAATGATAATATCTAATCATGATCTCTATTTTATACTTAGGGTGTGGAGAGGTCTATAGTGTTTTTTTGAATCTTAGTAATTTCTTCGCACCACTTTTCATTTGTAGAAAAACAGTCAAATAGAGTGGTCATTCTAGACTTTATAGGATATGTTTTGTGCATGTATTAGAGGTTATGGAGTTTTATGGGTGATTTGCCTAACCTTAGTGGATTGTGACTAAAACAATAGTTATCACTCCACTACTGGGGTGGAATCTTTATATGTTTTGTATAGTTGAACTATTCGGTCTCTATTGTGCTAAAATTAGTTGGGATAGACAATTGTTCTCTTATTTTAATTTTTTTGGTGTATAATAGAGAGGGTGTGGCTGGTGAATAAAGATGAATTATAATTATCATAAGCTAAATTCAAGTAATAGTATAAGGCCTCTAGAGTTCAATATCAAAAAAAAATGCTAGTTTAGGCTTCTACTTATCATGGGAAGTGATGGTTTGGATGTGGGAGTGAGCTTTATCCCAGGTTCATTGGGACATTTGAGGTGTTATACTAGGTTGGGTCCAGGAATATCATTTAGAAATACCCCCAATAGATAATCCATATTCCTAATACATTCCATGTGTAAAAAATTCATTTATATTTTCAAAATTATTTCAATTTATTTTATTGGGGGTAAACTGGCAGTTTAAGATATTGAACCCTTGAATGAGTGGCATATTGAAAATTAGTACAATATATAGAAGGTGTTGTGTAGTAATATAATTCCACTAGTTTGTGTCATTTCAAAACACGGTGTCATAGAAGTAATAACCATGGAAATGGAGTGAAAAATATGTGCTCAAAACCCAGAGTTTTGTTTTTTATTTGTATATTTTAAGTTATTAAGATAATGTATTTGAGCTTATGTTTATATATGATGTTTTCTTCTTTGTTTAATGATTTTTTGTATTTATGAAATAATTCCTTCTATTGAGTTGGTTTTGTTCCAATTATAGTGATTTTCATAAGATGTGTCTCATGGTGTTCTTTCTCAGAACACCATTTTCCATTTATTCTTGGTTTTGATTTATATTGTTAAGGATGATAATTATTTTAATATTATCTAATGTAAGATATTGTATTTGTAATGTCCTTCCTTTTTTTAATGGTGTTCAGAGGTGTCATAATAGATTTATGAAATGTTTTGGGGGTTTAAAAAGAGTAATTTACTATTAAAATGTTATCACACCATGGTAGTGGGTGTGGTGATTTCGACATTGAATACTTTTTGTAGGTCTAGTGAAACATGCCATTTTGGCCTTGAGTGATTTGATTTTGTCCATATAGTGGTCTGTTTGGTTATGGAGTACACCATGGTGAGTGAAATGACTTTTCTAGCAATTATATATATAATTGTTACTTCAATTTTATCCTTTGTGAAATATAGATGAGGAAAATGGAGTGGGATCTATTATGATGAAGGTCTGTAAGGTGTGTCATAGGAAAAGTACCACTATCATAAATAGGTTGTGTGAGGCATTCCAAATCATAGTGATTGATGTGGTGGTGGTGAAACTGGATTGGTATTTACACCATACTATAGTAGAGTCCATGGTGGTGGTCAAAAATATTCAATGATTGTTTCAAAGGCATGAAATCCTTGGGATTAAAACTCCTTGAAAACTAGATCTTGATTTTACCCAATGCACCAAGGGAATTTTTTGATGTCATCATGATTTAGGGATGTATTTCAAGCATCTTTTATAAAGTGAGGGATCATGATACCTAGGATTAGAATTTTTTTATCCCTCTTTCAAACTCTATACAACCCCAATGCCTCTCACCACCCTCCAGTATAATATATTTAAGAGTCTAACCTCTTGGTTTATTTGGATTAATGTTATAATATCGTGGTACTCTCTCTGATCCTATAATCTTCATTCCCCTTGTTTTTCTCCATCCTGAAACAATTTTTTGGATTCTTCCACTATTTTTGGTCAATAAATTGATTGATTCCAGATGGTGGTTTCCATGATCATATTCAATTGTCATTGTTTTTCTTGGGTTTTTCATTCATCTATGGTAGTTTCTCGATTATCTATTCTTTCTCAATGAACATTGATATTCAATTCGAGGTCGTGGATATGTTACCTCCTATATAATTATCTACATGTTTTAATTAATAATGATTTATCTCCTTATTGAAATGGATGGGATTAAACATAAGAAGACAATAATTCAAGAAGGGATTCGAATTTTGAATTATTATATAATAATATATAAATTATAAAGAGAATAAGAATTAATTCATTCTTTTTTAAATTTATTCATTGTAATTTATCATATTTTGTAGCTAAAATGGTTAAGATTTATTAATCTAGAAATTAAATAAATGAAATTAATAATCTCATGTTTTAGTGTGAGATTATATTATTCATATGATTAAATTTATTTATTATTATGGTAATTAAATTTTTGAAAAGGGGATTATCACATTTTTATGTTAATTAATCACTAATATGAAAAATTAAATGAGTGGTTGGGGTGTGATAGAATGTTCAATGAGATTCTACTATTACTACCTCTAATTGTTTATATTTTAGAGTAATCAATATATTTGGTAGTTTTTTGGGTTTAGCATGGTTAATTTCTTGAACCTATCAACAAAATAAATCCAAACAATGTTATAATTAGGATCATGAAGTGTGATTATAAGTATATTACTCTTTTTGGATTGACTAAATGTGGGAAACACTTAAAATCATGTTCACTAGTATTCTATGTTATGGTTAGTTATTTTCGAAAGGTTTTATTTTGAAGATAATCTATACATAATGAATAGATTAATTAAATATGTAATCAAAATCATTGTTTTCTAAGAATAAATTTTAGGGGTGAATGAGATCATTCATTATTACATGAGGCTTGAATGCCTTAATGCCCTAGACTTAGTTCCTCATCCATTTTGTGAAAAAATACTTTTAAAATGTCACTATGATCAAGGGATTTAAATCCATGTTGGATAAATTGATGAATTTTGTGTGGTTGGAAACCATTAACAAAGTATGAGATGGATGACAAAGGATGTATTATTTCATGATTTAATGGAGGATAAATTGACTTTAATTCTAGGATTTCTTGAAGATCGATGCTGAGAATAAGGGGATAGATTATAATATTCACAATGGTGTGGGACATTTTTTAATCCAGGATAATATTAGAGTTGGGATTTACCATCTATTATTACTTTTTTATTGATTCTTGGTTGATGTCCAGATTACTAGATGATTTTTATTTGTGGTTAGTTTCCAATAGCTTGATGTAGTTTTATGTAATACACTATAAGTGCATATTTGGAGTGGTATCATATTCTTAGTTCTAGAGTACTCAAATAATTAAGAAATGATAATTGAAATAATAAATTAATGGGGTTGTACTGTGGTTTTCATATAAAATGATGACATACGTGATAAAATAAGTAAAGAATTAATAGTGTCATTGGTACTTAGATTAGAAGATTAATGTGATAAAAAAGAAAATTGAATAAGGGATAATATTAATCAATGGATAGTTAATTAATTAATAATGAAATCGATCCCTTTATTTTTTCATAATATCTTGACCATAGCATTGGTAGATAGGGGTCCAATAATATGATAACAGATGATGATTCAATGGGAAGGTAGTTTTTCAAATAGTGAATGTGTGTGATACTTTTCTATTTTTTCTAATTTCATATGGTACCCCTCCCTGTCCGATAGTGCAATAGACTCCCCAATGTTTTGGGTGGTGTTTTATGTAACATCCATGATGGATATAGAGTAGATAGAAGACATTCCCATATCTCATGCTCTTTTTCTAGATGTAGATGAGTAGGCATATATTGGGATATAATCTCCTACAATATACAGTTTTTTATACTTGGGTTTTTATAGCTCATTGTTTAAAATAAGTTTTTGTGTAGTTTATAATAGCTTGATTTATAGAATATACTTGTATCTGGATGTGGTGGTTTATGCTTTCCATGGGTGTGTGTGCAAGGGCTATTATGGATAGGGGAATAATACACATAAAAACTCTATAATAGATTCCATGTGTACATTTGGTTAATAATTGGATATAATGATGATAAGATGTCAGGATAATTATGATGTTTTAATTGAGGTGATCTATTGGAGGGGTGATGGATGATTTATAGGAGGGATGAGCACATGATGTAGTCATTGGGGCTTGATAATGATAAAATAGTATATAAGTGGATGAAGTGTTCCTCCATATATATTCTCTTGATATAGCATGGTTTATTTATCTGTGTTTATTGTTGAGTGATACATACTGAGTTTGGGAAACTATTATTACCTATTTAGGTGATTAGTTAGTTTCGTTTGTATTTTATAGCCTTAAATTTTTTATTTTCACATTTTCATTAGATATTTCATGGATGATCCTCGTAAGTATACATTTTATACTCACCCTATATATATATATATATAAATTCATGTCTATAGGATTAGGTTTGTGGTCAATTTAGATGTTATTGTATTAATGTATTCATTGGGAGTCTTTCAATATTCTTTGGAGTTTAGGGTCACCACAAAGTCTTACTTTTGGTACTTATAGTTTTTTTTCAATTTGTGTATCCCATTATAAGTATTGGGATTGATTTTGTTAATTTATATATGGTTTTGTTTTGTAATTATTCTCATCTTATCTCTTAATTATTAAATTTATATATATTTTAACACCTCTCATGTGTTTGATAGATGTACCCTTAGTCCTAGTTACAAACCCATAACCTATTAGAGGTAGGCTTCATGTATCATTATCGCTTTTTATTTATTTTTAGCCCAGGAGGGGTACCTATAGAGGAAGGATGTTAGGAAATACTACCATAGACTATTTATAAGAGGAGTTATAATGAAAAAGGCTCAATGATCGAGCGATAAATAGTGATCTAAGGGATAAGAGAAGATAAAGTAAGAGGAAGATAATAATGGGGGGAGGGTGGGGCATGTGGATGGAAAAGGGAAGGATTTGTTCTATTATAACTTTTCAAAATAAATTATGTATTTAATTAAAATCTAAAAAAGAATCAATGAGGAGATCAAACAACTGATGTCCCTCCACCATGAATTTGGTATTCCATTGAGATCCCAGTAACCACTATAACAACCAAGAATTTTATCAATGGAATTTTTCATTAAATGCTACACATATGTCACATTTAGAAATGTAGTATTAATTATATAGAATTCACCACATTATAAAATAAATATAATTTTTTTATATTTACATCAACAACAAATTTAGAGTATAAATATACTCAATATAATTATAAACATTATAATGGGACAAAAATATAAAATAAGATAACTATATTATGAAAATTTATATTTTTTTGGTCCCCTCGAATGATCACACTTGTGAAAAAACACTATAGAAATTAAATAGAATATTAGTAATGTAATATCAATTTTTCAAATGGAAATATATATAACCTTCAGATAAAATATATGTGAATAAATAATGTATGAAATATTATGTATTTAAAGAAGGTAGTGAACCTGTATAACTATTATACATTTGATAGTTGGAATAGTTATTTAATTGTTATAAATAGTAACCTAGTTGTAATAATAGTATCCTCACCAATATAATTGTAATATAATATTTACTTATCTTATAAAATGAAAATATTGTAAATTTATATGATTATAAAAATAAATAAATGATTTTAAAATGTTAAACTATGTGTTTGTATTTTTGTAAAACACATGCCTTATTTACATTATTATGAGAAATATAAAAAGTTTCAAAGAAATTTTATTTTCACAAATTTTTTATATAAAAAATATATATTATGCTTCCTTTTAAAGATAATATAACTTTATGATACCATAAGAAATTTTTTAAGGATCAGAAAATTGAGCATAATATTTGAATCTGTATTTTTTAAATAAATAAATATTAATCTAAAAATTAATATTATCATGTTTAGATAATTAGTTTTATAAAATTAATTTTATTTTTTGGATACATATCTGGAAAAAATAGTTACGGTGAATTTTTTGTATTTTTCTAAAATAGTTTAATTTTTTTATGTGTAGTGAAATATAGAAAAATATGATAATTTACATAATATGTTAAATTCATATATTAATGTGTCATGGATGATGTATGAAACCATTGGATATACCACAATGTTTCTAATATATTTATTTATTCATAATATTAATCTCTATTGATACTCTTGAGAAAAAATAATATACTAATTATTATTATATTCAAAAACACCCATCTCCTCCTCTTATAAATACAACCCCTTCTTCCAATATATTATAAGCCTTGGAGCTTTCAAATTTTCTACCTAATTATATACCTAATAGTATCAACATTTTCTTACTACTTCTTCTCTCACTAAATACAATTCTAATGAACCTTAAGGGGTATCTGAAGAGGAGACATCGAAACGATATGGTAATACTCTCAATAGTAAAATGTAATATTTCATCCTCTTAATACTCTAAATTAACACTACCCAATATGACATAATGACTAAAGTATCATAAATATTCTAGAATTTAATTTTTTTAGTATAATATCAATTATCAAACCCATTTTTATTTAATTCTAAAATGAAATTGATTGTATATATTTTTGTGGTTTCACTACCACCATAAACAAAATACTCTTATTTTGTCAACCACAATCATGGATGGTTATAGAAATAATATTATGTTTAAATATGATGATGATAAATATATTGTGCCTTATTTTATATTGGGTTTTGTATAATTAATCATGTAATTAAATAAAAAAAATGTCTCATGATTTTCGGTAAACCCCGATAAATAAACTAACCATAAAATGATATCATTTATAATAAATGAAAAATCCCTATATAAAAACACATATGGATATTTGGGACTGTTTAAACTTCTCAAAGGACATTAATATCATTTGATTTTACTTCTTATGTTGTAGTTTCATTAAATGAAAACATTCATAAATAATCACAAACTAAAGTGGATTTAGAACCATGAAGAAAACACCCTCATGATGGAAGGAATAAAAATGATTTATTTATTGATAATTTATTTAATAAATTTAGTTTTATTATTCAGGAAGTAAGGTTATAGTAACCCAATGTCTGGGAACTCTCCGATCCACCCTATTTTTTTTAAACCCATTTTCTCACAACCTCCCTTTTTATCTCTATTTATCATTAATTAATGATTCTAAATTTTTGGTATGTATCTCTTACATATATACATATCTTATTATCCATTTTTGGGGGGTTTTACATGTCTTAATTTCATTTTTGAAATCCTTCTTTAAAATCAGACTTGATTAAAGGGAAATTTTCTATCCCTTATTAAGATCATGTAACACTATTTTAAACTATTTTACACATTATTGTTTTCATAAAATATGTACCATTTTACAGTTAAAAAAATTATTTTACCTCTGGTTTTAATCAAAATTCAACATTCTTTATTTATTTAAAAAACTTTTATAGATCCTCTAAAAATCATTTTAAAGGTTCATTTTTATACCCAATTATCTTCCCTCTCTCATAAATTATGTTAAAATAAACATCATATTTTTTAACTAGACTTATTTATTCAAATATAAAACATAAAAATATTTTATTTCATCTTATCTTTGCAAACATTATGTAATATTCGTTGAATATGATTTCGGGAATGATTATATAATCCATTACATTCTATGGGAAGTCCTTATGTTTATTCCTTGTGATTGACTACATTGTGTTGAATACATATGCATGAATATGTTATGATACGAGTTCCTAGATAACACTCTAATGAGTTGGTTAATGCTTATATCTTATGAGATAATCTAAAAGTGACTAGGGAGTAATCCAAATTTGTGATGGGACTCTATCCACCATGTTATATTGTCATCGAAGTGAGAATTAACTTATTTTCATGAAATGTTTTATGTTGATTTCATGATCTTATTAGGCCATTTTATTCATTTCATTCATCCATATGATTACTAATAATCATTTTAGTTTATAGTATCATGTTATTTTATATGACTCACATGTTATGCATCCTTATCATCATTATTACCTTATTGGGTCTTATAGATTACCCCTTTTGATTATTTATTCTCTTGGTTATCCTATTAAGTTTTATAAGATCACAGGTATTTACGATCTCACAATGGAGGTTATAATGATGAATTTTTATTTTAGTTTCATGTTGATGTTTTATGTACCTAGTTTCTTATAGACCCTGAACTGTGGAACCTTATATTATTTTTATTAGATATTTATGTTAAAATAAAGTAATATTATGATTATGAGGCATGTGATACTCTAAACTTCAACTATGTTCACAATGTCTTAGTTAGTGACATATTTCCACTATCTTATCCACCAGAATCTCGGGTGGTCTCACTAAGATTCTAATGGGATCTGTTGGAACTCAATTCGAAGTGTTTAATCCCATATGAATTGAAACTAACCCTAGTACACATACGACCATGAATATTTTTCAAACATATAATGTCTGAAATATTAACTAAAACTAAAAATTCTCTTGTCCGAATCAAATTAAAAATTAAATTTTCCCTAGACCCCCACTCTGGTGATGTTTGTCTCCATTCCATATTCCACTTATTTATAAGAATCGGTCTCATTAAATATATCTCTTGGGATTTTTATGAATCATACAAATCCAGGGAGTTTTTTATGATTTTTTCTGTTATTTAGTATCCAAATATTCTTATGGTAATGTCTCATATTACATTGTATGAACTATACTATTTTATTGGTCTTGAACTTCACTCAGTTTAATTTTTTCCAATATTATCCTAAAAAATATATTATTTCATAAGAAGTGATTCATATCATGTAATAAATAACTTATACATCAAATTATTATAAAATTAAAAAAATTGCGATATCTAATAAATAACGAATTTTTAAATTTATGATCATTTCTAATACATTATTCTTCACATAAGCTTCAAAACGATAGATTTTAATGAAATAAAAGTTGGGATATTTCCCAAAATATATCTAATATGGTGTCTTTAAAATTTCCTTATATAGTATAGGATTAAGTTTTAAAATTGCTATTTCTTGATAAAACCCCCCAAAATATATAATAAATTCATATCGAATCATCATCAATTGATCCATATCTAACAAGGTTCAAATAATCCATTTAGATAGACCATTACACCATGGAGTACATAAATATGTGGGTTGGGAAACAATTCCCAATCTCTGTGTTGATCATTGATCTCTTTAATAATTATTCCCCTTAATATGATTGAATTATATTATTTATTTTTCCATGTTTAGTTATTACTTAGTTTTTGAATAATATAAAAATTTAAAATATTTCAAAACTCTTATTTCAAAAGAAATACAGAACCATACTGACGAATGCAATCATTAAAAGTTACAAATTATGGATGAACCACTCTATCTTATGAGCTAATTAGATCATATACATCATTTTGTATTGTGACTATAGGATTATTAAATAAATTTCCAATTTCACTAAAATGAGTATTAGAAATTTTTGCTAATAAATGTGATCTATATGTGTCAAGTGATTCATAATCAATTGATTCCAACAATACATCCTTCTATATATTTTTAATGTCTTTTTAATTTATATGTCCAAGATTGTAATTATAAAAAATATGTGGTTTTTGAATCACTTATATTCATAATCTATTTTAAATGTTATATATTATATTTTCCATGTCTAGAGTATATAAACCATTAAACATATTCCTAATTCCATAAATCAATTATTTAATATATATATATATATATATATATATATTTTATTAATAATTATAAAGTAATTTTCATTCTTATCTAACAAGATACAAAAAAATTATATTTTTAGACGAAACAAATTAATGGTTTCTTAATTTTATATTAAACTCATTCCAATGTAGAAACACCGATTCCATTACTAATACATAGATATAGTTCTTCCTCAATTGATTCTCTTATATATATTTTTAATCTCTTGACATTAATATATATGTGTGATACACAACTGGTTTCTAATTCTCTTGAGTTGGAATTAAAAAAATATTTCTATAACACTCAATTCAGTGTACTTAATGTACTCCTCTTTATAATTGTTAACACTTATCTGGTTATAATACCAATCTATGAGGTTATAAAACCAACCTAAAATATAACTCAAAATGAAGTATTTTTTAAGGAAACATTAACTTGAAATAGAACATATTTATCAAGTGAGAATCATTTTTTAAAATATTATCCAATAAATAATTTTATTAAATATACTCCCACTATAATTATAATCCTTTATATCATAACTCTTAATGGTATAATATCCATATTTTACTATACTTTGACTTTATATCAGTTTTCGTCTCAAAATAATGCTATTAAGGTTAAAAATAATTTACATTATATCATATCAAACTATTATATATTTAGGTGAACAAAAAATAACCCATAATAAAAGGTTGGGATCATTCCCCTTTATTAAGAAAATAATTAGTAACATATCAATTTGTTGTCCCATGTACTAAATAATCAAGTTCATGATAAGGATAAACATTATAGGGAATTTAATACCAATATATATTGATTTTGTTTAAATATATCACAATTTCCTACTTTAATATTATGTATTCCCTATATATATACATGATTCCCATGAAATAACTTAATCTTATTATATATTCAACCAAATTAATATACATTTGTGAATATATCTCATATATATATTAAAATTATATTTCTAATATTAATAAAATATCTATATATTCCACTTAAAAATAATACATGAAACTCTTTTCATGGAATGGATTATAATTTTATGAAATTAATATCTTACTCAAGATCATGTATAGTGTGATGGGTAGTCAGCCATAAATTTTTGGAATAATTCTTAATCTCGTAAGATAGTAGGAAATTTAAACCAAATAATCACTATATATATCATTACTTAAGAGTGATATAAAATTTCAACATAATTTTAACCCTAAATATGTAATAATTATTGACATAAATTATTACAGTGGAGTCATAACAAAAAAATTAATATATTTTTGTAAAATTAAATTATATTTTAAAAAACTTTTAGAATAAAAATCTTCAAATTCATGGAATAACCTTAATAAGAAACAATTTAAAAAATTTATATTAAATAAAACATATATTAAAAATATCAACAATTAATATTCATGAATATATGAAATAGAGAAATTAATTATTAAAAAATTCATATATTTATTGTGAGTTGTAATAATTTTATGTTCTGATTTGATCTACCAGTATAATTATTTTAATGGTTAAAATTCATGTGGATTTACCACCGAACATTTAGGGATACACTGATGAATGTTTTTTATGGTGAATATTTTTTTTATTATAAAAACATGTATTTTTACCCTTCACCATATCAAAGATAATAAATTATAGAAACACATTTCCATACAATATAAAATTTCATTTTATAGACACTATACAATTTTTACTCTATGTAACATTATGGTTTTCCTAATTGTTTTGAGAAACCATGTCCATTTTTCTTGGAAATATGATTCCCATGAACAAAAATATTTTATATCACATCATTATAGGGAAAAAATTCCAAAACATGAAATCTTTATTCATACCTTGACATGAAAAATATGATATTGATGGTGTAATATTGTCATATGAATTTCCATGTAATTATTCAATATTCATGCCTCTTTAAAATTAAAATCATTACGAACTAGAATATCTCATTAATATTTCATCATTGTTCTGTAAAAGCACCTAGATGACTTTTCTGGTTTCTATTTTCAAAATATATATCCCATCAGTTCATTATGGACGCATTTTATGATGCTAAGGATGGGTTTCATAAGTTTAGATTGTAATATTAAATAGTTAAACAAATCCAACCCATAGATTGGTTATGAGAGGAAATTACAAGAATGACATGACAAACATAAAACAATAAATACTTACAGATAATTTTTGATTCCTTATTTTTCATTCTCTTTTATGTCTTTGATGAATTCCACTAAACATTTACCTAAAGGTTCATATCTCTACAAGTTATCCAGTACTTTGATAAAAACATATAAAATTCTTATGACTCTTTTTAGACCTAACACTTCCAAGAACCTTGGTAGTAAAATGAGAGGATGAATCAGATATGCATTGATATTTATGGAGTTTATTTAAAGGTGATAAACCATTAAATTAATATTTAGAGGATTTTAGAAAATATAATGATCCCTAAGGTGTATCGTTGATATGATATCGAAAATGTTGTAATTAATTTTTGGGTCTAAGTGTTTTTTCATTCTAGTAATTCATCGAAGTATCATGTGAGGCATCATTTTTTATAGGGGGTGTATATCTGAGCCTATGAGGTTAGTGGTTCTTGTTCTTATATTAGTACGATAAATAGGTATGTGTGCCTCTATTGTGGTGATATCTACTACCATCATTGTGAATGTTATTCAAGATATAGTATACAATTGATGGATTTTTAATTGGGAAAAGTGGTGGAAGATATTTATTGATAAATATATAGAGGAATCATTAAAAAGATAAATATTATAAATGAATTATGGTTTAGTCAATTTGTGCCAAATCTGGTGGTGAGTAATAATTTGATACTCCAAGACCTAAGGGATCATGAAGTTGATAAAGAGAAGTAAATTATAAGTAGTTATTTGTAATATGTGTGGTTTGGTTTTGAGTTATCATAGATATTAAGGATGCTCCAAATCCGTCGACGAGAATTTTTTCCCTCATTTCTCCCACACTTTTTCATTTTTCATATTTTATAGTTAGTTTATTCCTTTTCATGTTGGAGGATGATATCATTTAAAGATCATATTATTTTGGTTAATGGGATTATTAAATTATGTCATTCCTTTCGTTATGGTTGATATAAAAAATTATATCATTGATGTTGGGGAATTCTTGTACTTTACTCCCCTCGTGATTATGGTTATGGGTGGTATATAGTATCTATATAATATATGGTAATGATTGGATGTGACCCCTTAGTCTTGTGACTTTATTCACTTTTGTAAATATGGATGAATACTCTTTATCCCCACCCTATTCAGTTTGAATTTTGGAGGAAAGAAGAAGGACCTTGGGATATAGGCATAAATTTTATAGAGTTTGGAAATTATTATTGTTTTCTTGTATAAGTTGAGATTTAATCCCTCCATGTGTGACTAATTATATTTTAGAGGCTTATAATGTTTTTGATTTGATTTTGTGTATCACATAATAGTAGTGTAAAATGATATTTATAAAAGAGATATGTATATTAAAAAATTATAATACGGTAAATGATTTTAACATGTCTCTTGACATTTTATAAAGAAAGATGAAATATATCATTATTCCTAACTTGGGGAGAAATATAAGCATATTATTGTATAGGATTTGTGTATGATATATAATATCATGTATTGTCTACATGATGTTTCATCTTTATTCTATTAAACACTTGTCTAATACCATTTGATGGTATTTAATGGATTATAAATGATTCAAAATGAATATTTTAATGATAAAATTTTACTTTTATTTATTCATTATAAATTATAAGATGATGTCAGGTTGAAGTATTTTTTAAATGCTTGGATATTGACTTAACCTCTTATAAAATATAAATGGAAGACATTATAAATAAGATGAACTACTGGTGATGGTGTTTGAGCATGTAACATGTCATGTATAATTTTTCAGAATTTTATTCCTTCTATTTGATTTAGATTCTTGCATGACATGGAGATTATTAAAATCCTATATTGAATTGTTCTAGATGACTTACCTTATAGTAAATGATATTGGAGATGGGATTCTATTTCATTGCAATTATATATTTCCATTATACTCATGAGAAGTCAATATTCAACATCATTAATATAATGATTAATGTTCTTTATAAATTATGTGTTCAATTCAAATGCATCATAGTTGGATTTTATTGAAATGGTTTTAGATGTTGTTTCCCCCACTAATGTTAAAACGGTTTCCTCTTAAAAACTTAATAATGGTATCAGATCCACTTCCATTATTCTTATTTTTAGTTTGATTTGATGACTAAATAATAATATGAATATCAGGATTTATGAAGATAAAGATGTAGAGATATCAATGGTCATGTAAAGTCAACTATGGATATAGAGAAATCCAAGTCATTCATCACTATATCAAGCACCGTGTTGTGAGATAACACATCCCATGGAATATCTATAATGATAATTTCAAAACAGGCGATCATAATGATTCAATGTAAACACGTTATTTTTATACATGTAACAGTTAAAATTCTATGTTTTTTTCATTCAACCACCCCTCATGACTAATACATGGATAGAGATATGAGATATTATTTCCCATGTCACATTGAACAATGTTATATGATAATGTTATCATGAAGGATATTTGTTATATTTACTATATAATGAAGGCAAGAATATAGGGTATGCCATTGTTTATGATATAGGGTATTTTAAATTTATAAATATTTATTTTTGAAATGGTTTAATAATTTATATAAAGTATACAAATTATAAATAAACAAACTTATAATATTTGTTTAATTTTATAAATATTTCATAAATTATTTATATATTGTACATAATTATATATTAAATGTTTATAAAATATTTAACATAATAAAATTCCCTAATAATAAATCTTAATATTAAATATATTGTTTACGTAGTAGTAAAATAATAATTTTAATATAATTTTTTGATAATAAAATTATAAAAATCATTTCTTATAAATTTTTTATAAAATATATAGTAATTAAAAAATATTTAATTGTTTCTATTGATTTCATGAAATTCCTAAAAATTATAATGTGATTTATCTATATTGAATACCTTATAATATGAATTTATTTAGACATTGATAATGTGGCTTTGGTAGATCTAATCAATGTTTTCAATAAATATAAGATATATTATACTTAATTTAAATTGATTAAATTATTAATATGAAATGTTCATATGAACTAAAATATGAAAAAATTGTATTTTAATAAATAATATATTTTATTATATATGAATTTATAATATACCTTGTAATATTTAATATAAAGATTTTAAAGTAGAATATAAATATAAAAAATTTATATTTATATGTTATAGAATGTTTATAAAAGAATATCTACATTTCAAATTGTTTATAATAAATTTATTTATGATGTGGTTATAATTGTATATATCAGATCAAAATATTTGAATTTTTCATTAATTCATTTCTTCTATTTATTTAATGTTAAATTATATTATGTGATTATATTTTAAGTGATTATGAAATTTAGTTTAAAATTCTTAGTCTAATTTTTTTAAGTATCATTCCAGGAATGTGATGGATAAATTCTAAGTATGCTATAAGTTTCCATTTCGTTCAACCAAGAATATGATTTAATTTTTTTTTTTGAATTCAATAAATATATTTTATTATTATTTATATATATTAGTTGTTGGGATTTTATTGGAATTTATTCATAATAACTCTACTTTTCATTGTTAATACCTTAGAATATTTGAATTAATATTTTTATGTTTAGTTACACAGTTAATGTATAGTTGTAGGTATCACAAATCCCCAATATTAATATACTAAAAATATATATTATTTATAATCAAATGTATTTATGTTAGAAAATAATTTTCACCCGACCTAACTGAGTCTATGATGGGGAAACTGATACCTCGATTGAGTCTAGATCATGGGTTTTATCCTAGGGATAGTATAATGGTTATCCACTTGAGAGGCCCAGGGGTTTAGCCCTTATTGACAGTTTATTTTATTAATAATTGTGACACCCCAGGTTTAAAATTAAGTTTTATGTTTTGTCAAAGATTCCAGGATGCAATAAAATACATAAATTTTTGAACAGAACTATATATGTAGTAAGCCCTTTATTTATACAAAGACCACAATACATCCTTAACACACACAAACTAACCCATTAATCCCACTACCATCAATAATAAAATGATTGGAAGACCACCGAGAAACACAACAATTACGGTCGGGTAGTTATCATCTTTTGGATCTGATAGAAGCACCAAAATTATAGAAATAACAATAGAAATTAAATTAAGAATAATAGGAACATATAAAACCATTTTTGAAATTAGTGGCGTGAGCGTCACGATATTTTTTTTCTTCTGAGTGTTTGAACAACCCTTAGGTATTGATATTTATAGTGTTTTTATCTGACCGTTATAAAAACAATCCATTATTAGATTTCAAATTAAAATTGGTATACGGATTTTTATAACCATTGATATAAAATAAATATATATATATATAAACAATATTTATTTGAATATTATTATGAAATAAACAATGTTTATAAATATATAATAAATTATTTTAAGTGTAAAACACAAAAAAATGTTTTAAATATTAAAAATACATAAATTATGAAATTTTATGAAAATATTAACATTACATATCTTATTAAGATATTAATATAGGGATTATATATATATAAATAAATAAATTTAATTATTTTATAAATAAATAAATATATAAATAAATAATGAATTAATAATCACAAAAAATATAATATGAATATATATCATTATCATCATTCGTTTTTTAACATATATAAAGGTATTATTATTAATATATGTATTTATATACAGATATTAATTTGAAAATAAAATAGATTATATATATGTTAAAATAATAAAAAACGGATAAAAAGTGAATCAGGTTAGGGTTTTGAGTCAAGCAGTAGAGGAGGCTGAGGTCGGGTATCTTCGTTGATGGGTGGAGAAATTGAGCGCTGCAACACCGGTTTCATTCGATCTTCATCTAGGAGATGTAGCGCTGATGTGAGGGAGTTCACTGTCAGGAAACGATGTCCAATGAAGTGGAGTCGAAGCCGAAGAAGAGTCCGGTTTTGGAATCACATTCAGGTGATGGTTTCGATTTAGTGTTCAAAGCGCGATTAAGGTCCGTTTACGCACGATCTGTTTTATGTTGGGGTATCCGAACTAGTTATAGATAATATTACTTTTTATTAACTTCTATTGTCCGGTTTTTCAATTTGGTATTTGTTTATCTGAATCCTTATCTTTTAAACCGATTTCAGCATATTAAATTCACTATTATTAGAATACTTCTGAAAAAAATAATATCGATTTTAATGGATGTGGTGTTTTGATTTCAGTTTTAGCTGTATTCTACAATATATCCCCTTATAACATCAATTTAGATTGTTAATAATTATTTTAGGGTAATCACATACCTGTTTCCATCATTTTCAGTATATTAAATACATGTTTGTTGTCTTTGTTTAAGATTTTCTGATTGTATTGTGCGGTTGTGTGTTAATGCTTCATGAAGAAGCTATGATTTAACTAAATACAATGAAACTATCACCATTCAGATGAATAAATAAATATATTACATGGATAATCATTTTATGACTTGATGCTGCAATATTCATATTTTATATGTCACGCGCAACTGAGCTATTGAATTTTACATAGATTTAAATAGAAAACAATTTTATTAATAAAAAGTAAAATAATGGCTCTATAAAATTCATCCTTTATAGTTCTCTTAGAATGTCATTTTAGAAGTCTTAGAGAGAGACATTAAAAGATATGATGAAGAAGTTGAAAAGGGCCTCCAACACAATAAATTTGTATGGAACTCTCTATTTCATGCAATCTATTTGTTTATGATTTGGACCGATTTATTGTATTGAAATTATTTTCCCTTGATTTCAAAATTTATTTGAATTACCCTATCAAATCAATTTTTTTTCACAATTTTGTAAGGAATTTCTTACTGCTCTTTTCGAAACTCATCGTTCTGCAGTTATAATTGTGTAAGGGATTTCTTAATGTTATATAGTCAATTTATTTTTCCTTCTAAAAATAATAATTGTGTAAGGTAACATCGTATGTACATCTCATGATTCAATTTCTATTTTTCTGATTTTGCGCAATTGCACTGCTTTTTTAGTAAAGGATTACATATTTTCAGATACTTTCATTACTATTTCAATTCCATTTTTTAAGCGTTATACTATCTATTGTTTATCAGCTTATATTATATAAATTATTGTTTGCATAAGGGATGAAAATCCCATTTTGAATGAATTATAATTTTGAGATTTCTTTTTAACTATAAGATATTATTAGTAAGAGATCATTTTATGAAAAATAATTTTTGTTTATGATATGAAACCAAATTATATACATCTATAATCACCATTTAATTATTTCCACTATATAATTTTAAATTTTTGTAAGGGGTGTTTGCTCCGTTAACATTATAATACATACTTTTTTAGTTTCTAATTGTTCAAATATTTTAATTCCATTTTTTATACTTATATGAAATCCAAATCTATACTTTAACTCAAAAATCGAATATGGTTGTGTTTTGTTCATGCATGAGATATATATATTTATGTTCTTAAAGTCATGTTCCTTAAAACATAAGGAAAAAGGGATGATTGATTAATTTTAATAAGATAGAATTGTACGTTCACTATTTTTATTATTTTAAACCATCATGTCTCTTTTGTGAATAAATTTAAATTAATAAATATGTCTTTGAAAATTTCAATTTTGTGGATGTTGATTAAAAATCCATGTGATTATGCAGTGTCATATACCCTGTGATGTGATCATACAAAGACAAATATGTAATTTTCAGTAAAGATTAGTATTTACTTGTTCCACAAATGATTATAATTATATATTTGAAAATAAAACACCAGTGAAAATTATATGTATATAAGGGAAGCTAATATAAAAATGTTTTATAATAACATGTACTCAAACATTGTAAATAATATTAGGAATTGGATTGTGAATCCATCCCTTAAGTGGATAGGCCCAAGATAGCCTTCAATATTACGAGTGACCTTAGTTGTTTTGTTTTTATGAGCTTGATTAATATTTTTCAATCAAATCACTAGATTAATTTAAAAGTGTTCTTGAAGAATAATTATTTTTCAAAGCATTATTTTACAAATTTATTTCAAGTTAAACATTTCAAATGTATTATTACAGTGATATTTTAAAAAAGGGATTTATCAATGGATTTAAAAACTCATTACTGAGCAATTGAATGCTGACCCTTTTATTTTAAAATTGTTTTCACAGGTTGCCTTGAAATCCAAATTCAATCGCCTTTGTTATAGCGCATGCAGAAGCGGAGTTGATCTTCCTTTTCCTTTTAATTTAAATTGTAACTCTGATGTTTTATAGCATGTATCTTTTCTCCAAAACCTATACCTGTAAATTATTCTTGTTTGTTTAAACTATTGTGTAATTGTAATGTCACTTTATAAAAAAAGTACATAGTATTTTTCAAGCATCAATTTCGGAAGAGCGGGCTCGGGGATGATATAATTGGTATCAGAGGAACAGTCTAGAAAACTTTGTAAATTTAGAATCCTTCAATAAATTGAGTGTCCTTTCTCAGTCAACATTATTCATTGTAATTTTCTGGTGGGAAGAAGGAGAACTCAAACAAGTCTTTTAGGCCTTCCGAATGAATTACTCACTATGATCATGGAAAAATCATGAAAAGATGAATCTGAACCCTATGAATCCATGTGACTTTCCTATAAGCAACATTATAATATATCAGGAACGCCTTATATACTTCGTTTTTATCATGGTTCTAGTTTCGTCTTCGAAGACATCAGATAGATTCAACATCGCTTCTATAGACGCCAAGGAGCATATTACAAAGGACTTTTTAGGTGCTTTACCATGTTTGAGCAGCCAGAATTAATCTCATCTTTTTATAGAGAAGCTGAAGAAGGGAATATTCACGCATCTTATATGTGTCAACTTTTAAGATTTTGCTTCACAGGAAAAATTTATGATGACTTTGAGACATTCGAAGATGAAGAACTAATACATGTTTATAGGAATAAAATTCAATATGAACTTCTCAAGAACTATTTGGATTATCATTCATTGAGGACTATCTTCCGATGCCTACATCCATACAACCCCTCTTGCAGAAGTTGTGTTTGGAAAAAGGAGGTGGTGAATTTTGAAGCCTCTTTGAACTTTAATCTCTTAGGATGATTTGGTAACTGTGAAAGAAAAGTATACATTCCTTGGGGAAATCATGTGATACTCAGAATATATGAGAATTAGGTGTGATAAGTGTAAATGAATTGTGAGGGAACAATTTAATTATGAGGGGGAGAATTTAACACCCTAGGTTTAAAATTGAGTTTTACGTTTTGTCAATGATTCCAGGATGCAATGAAATACATAAATTTGTGAGCACAACGATATAAGTAGTAAGCACTTAATTTATACAAAGACCATAATACATCCTTAACAAACAAAAACTAACCCATTAAAACCCACTTCTATCGATAATAAAATGATTGGAAGACCACCGAGAAACACAACAATGTCGATCGGGGAGTTATCATCTTTTGGACTTGATAGAAGCACAAAAGTTATAGAAATAACAATAGCAACAAAACTAAGAATAAGAGGAACACATAAAACCATTTTCGAAATCAGTGGCACGATCGTTGCGATATTTTTTATCTTCTGAGTGTTTGAACGACCCGTAGGTATTGATATTTATAGTGTTTTTGTCCGACCATTATAAAAACTATCCATTAGATGTTTTCAAATTAAAATTGAGAGATGGATTATGATAACCGTTGATATAAAATAAATAAATATATAGGAAAAATATTGATTTGAATATTATTATGAAATAAACAATTATTACTAATATATAATAAATTATTCTAAGAGAATAAAACAAAAAAACAGTTTTAAATATTAATAATACATAAATTCTGAAAATTTATGAGAATATTACTATTACATATCTTTATATGATATTAATATAAGGATTATATATATATATATATAATGAAAATAATTTAATTATTTTATGACTAAATAAATATATAACAAATAATGAATTAATACTCACAAAAAATATAATATTATAATATATCATTATCATCATTTGTTTTTAACATATATCAATGTATTATTATTAATATATGTATATATATATATATAGATTAATTTGAAAATAAAATATTATATATATATATGATAATGAAATAAAAACAGATAAAAAGTGAATCGTGTTAGGGTTTTGAGTCAAGTAGTGGAAGAGGCTGAGGTTAGGTGTCTTCACTGATGAGTGGAGAAATTGAGCACTGCGCCATCGGGTTCAATTGATCTTTATCTAGGAGACTTCACACTAATGTGAGGGATTATTCCGTTATTAAATGATGAATGGTGAGGTGGAGTCGAAGCTGAACAAGAGTCTGGTTTTGGAATCGCTTTCAGGTGATGGTTTCGATTTAGTGTTCAATGCGCGATTAATGTCAGTTTATGCACGATCTGTTTTTCGTTGGGGTATCCGAACGTGTTAGGAAGAAAATAACTTCTCATATACCTTTTGTTGTCTAGGTTTTGATGTTCTTATTTGTTTATCTGAATCCTTATCTGTTGAACCGATTTCAACATATTAAATTCACTGTTATTCAAAAATTTCTGAAAAAATCATATCAATTTGAATGGATGTAGTGTTTTGATTTCCGTTGTTGTCGTATTCTGCATTTTATCCCTTTATGACATCAATTTAGATCATTATTCATTATTATAGGGTAATCACATACCTCTTTCTATCATTTTCAATATATTAAATACATGTTTGTTGTTGTAGATTAAGATTTTCAGATCGTATTGTGTGGTTGTGTTTTGATGCTTCACGAAGAATCTATGATTTAACTAAATACAAATCATCTATCACCATTCAGATAAATAAATAAATATTTTACATGGATCATCATTTTTTGACTTGTTGCTGCATTATTCATATTTTATAGGTCACGTGCAAGCTAATATATTCAATTTAACACAGTTTTAAATATCCAAAAATTTTACTAATGAAAAGTAAAATAATGGCTCTATATAAGTCATCCTTTGTAGTTCTCTTAGAATGTCATTTTAGAAGTCTTAGAGAGAGAGATTTTGAGATAGGAAGAATATGTTGAAAAGGGTCTCCCACACAAGAAATTTGTAAGGAACACACTATTTCATGCTATCAATTTTTTTTGATTTGGACCAATTTATTTAATTGAAATTATTTTCCATTGATTTCAAAATTTATTTGAATTACGCTATTAAGTTAAAATGTTTTATTTTTAGATTTTTTAAGGAATTTCTTAATGTTTTTTTGGAAACTCATTGTTCTGCAGTTATAAATGTGTAAGGGATTTCTTAAATTTATATATTCAATTTATTTTTCCTTATAAAAATAATAATTGGGTAATAGAACTTCATATATACATCTCATGGTACAATTTCTATTTTTCGGATTTTGCGCAATTGCACTATTATATTAGTAAATGATTACTTATTTTCGGATACTTTCTTTACTATTTCAATTCCAATTTTTTAAGGGACATACTATCTATTTTTTTCATCTTATATTATATAAATTACTATTTTCATAAGGGATGAAAATCCCATTTTGAAAGAATTATAATTTAGAGATTACTTTTAATCTTTAATATATTATTAGTAAGAGATCATTTTATAAAAAATGATTTTTGTTTATTATATGAAACCAGATTATATATTTCAGTATTCACCTTTTAATTATTTCCAATATATAGTTTTATAATTGTGTAAGGGGAGTTTCCTCCGTTAACATTATAATCCCTACTTTTGTAGATTCTAATTGTTTAAATATTTTAATTCCATTTTTTAAAATTCTATGAAATCCAAATCTATACTTTGAACTCACAAATCGAATATGGCAATGTTTTGTTATTTCATGAGATATATATATATATATATGTATTTAAAGTCATGTTCTTTAAAATATAAGAACAAATGGATGATTTTGTTTAGTAAAGAAATGTTTCCTTGATGATTTTTGTACGCGTCACATAATTATCCATGGTTATTTATTAATTTTAAGAAGATAGAATTGTATGTTCAATAATTTTATTATTTTATACCTTCTTGTCTCTTTTGTTTATAAATTAAAATTAATTAGTATCTCATTGAAAATTTCAAATTTGTGGATATTGATTAAAAATCCATGTGATTATGAAATGTCATGTACCATGAGATGTGATCATACAATGACAAATATGTAATATTCAGTAAAGATTAGTATTTACTTGTTCTAAGAATGATTATAAATATATTTTAAAAACTAAAATACACATGAGAATTATATGTATATAAGGCAAGCTAATACAAAAATGTTTCATACAAACCTCTACTCAAACATTGTAAATACAAAATGGAATTGGATTGTGAATTCATCCCTTATGTGCGTAGGCCTAAGATAGCCTTCAAAGTTACGAGTGACCTTAGTTGTTTTTTTTAAGAGCTTGCTTAGTATTTTTTAATTGAATCAGTGGATTAATTTAAAATTGTTCTCAAAGAATAATTATTTTTCGAAGCATTATTTTCAAAATGTATTTCTAGTTAAACATTTGAAATGTATTATCAAAATTATATTTTTAAAAGGGATTTATCAATGGTTTTCAAAACTCCTTACTGAGCAATTGAATGCTCGCCCTTTTATTTTAAAAATGTATTTAATAGGTTTCCTTGAAATTCAGAGTCGATCGCCTATGTTTTAGCATGCGTGGAAGCAGAGTTGATATACCTTTTTATTTTAATTTATTCTGTAAATCTAATGTTTTTTTAGCATGTATCTTTTCTCCAGAACCTTGACCAGTAAAAGATCCTCGTTTTTTTAAAGTGTTGTGTAATTTTAATGTCACTTATTTTTAAAAAACAATGACATAGTATTTTTCAAGAATCGAGTCCGGATTAGCGGGCTTGGGGTGTTATAAAAATGAATTTTAATATAGTTAATTTAATCAATTTTAAAAATTAATTATTTATACAACAATTAAACCCCTATTTTAACCCCTTTTTACCAATCCCTATGGATAACCAAACAACCATGGGATTTTTATAGGAGAATTTGTGGTAGATACTTTGGCATGTGATCGAGGACCAGTCATGGTATTGATGAATAAACATGATGAGAATGACTAATGACACTGATGTAGATTCATTATTCTCCAAAGATAAAACTATTCTAAAGGAATGGATTTATCTATTGATGGATTGTCTATGCCTTTATGTGATTTTATATAATGGAATGATTTCCTACATTTTTCCCTCCATTTTACAAAGCATAATAAAATTATAATATTATAATGGGGCTCAAATATCTATGTTTTCATTTTTTATTTTTCCTTCAATTTAGAACACACGCAATCAATTTCTTGTTTTTAAACAGTCATAATTGATAATAAATTTCATTTTTTATTAGTTTTATCCCATATTTATTCATCTATTATTCCTCATAATATAGTTAGACTTCAAATTGAACTACTATTATCCAATTGAAATTGTGATCAAATATCATACCAAGTCTATTGATGGGAATGAAAATGAATACTAAAGAATATGGTAAAATCATCATGTGATTCTGGATCCTGGAAGGTAGGTTTGGATTCTTCCTTGACACGGGATGGTGATAAAACACTATTTTATTGAATATTTTATTGATTATAAATGATATAATTTCCTCACATTGTGTTAAACATGTTTATTTATAAAATATTTGGGATTTGATCATTCATTTGAAAATTTGGTGAAAATTCCAGTTTTACCCTTAATAGTGCACTGTAGTATTTCGAAGATAAATATTTTTATGTTTATTATTTGAATTTGAAATTTTGTAACAGTGTTCATAAATTAATTATCTACAACTTTTATTCAGGACACTAAAGCTAAAGAGTTCATTTGGTTGTTGAAATTGGGCCATGAAGTCAAAGTTGGGCTGGGCTCGCCAGAATGGAGAAGGTTCTGTATTTGGGCCATATATTCTACATAAGGGCTTGGATTGAGCCCAAATTTTGATGAAAGCTCGGGGACATGATTTGGCACAAATCATCCTTCTGGAAGGCCGGCCAATTCACGCGTTCTGGTGGTCAAATGGGCGGTGCAAGTTGGCATAAAATATTTGGCCGAATTTCCACATTCACACTTGAAACCACTTGTAACCTCTCCTCCCCTCCCCTCTATAAATTGGAGTTTTTCTCATTTGGAGGGGTTGGGACGTGCATTGAGAGATTGGAGGCAGAGGAGAATTTGTTTCACCCAAATTCTCCAACCATTGTAAGAGGGGTAGCTCTTGAAGCAAGGATCCCCTCATCGAAGCCTCTTTCTCTTCTTCATGTTGTAATGATTTTGTTTATGTAATAAACTTCTTTGTTCTTCTTTTATTTCTTCTATTTTCTTCTGTTTTGTTTAAATTTATTCTTCTCTTAATCTTCCTAATTGGGCTGGAATTCTTGAGTAGAAGCGTTATTGGGTTATACCCATTTTAAACCTTTGCACATGCAAAACGCTTCTACGATGATTACGCCACCCATGGAAGAGTAGTCTTTTAGTAATCGATCTATCTTCTACCCTCTTCATTTAATTATTTTGAATCAATGAGCTACTGTAATTCACTTAATATGATCCATGAATTGTGTTTTTAAATTGTAAGAAACTAAGCAAGCAATTGAACAATTAACACAAAAACACGCGAGGTCGGGATTTTGTGTAAATTGTGAGAGCGCGATCTTAATCGGTAATACAAGACCACACGGGATAAATTTGTAGAGTTCAAATATAATCCCTAAACACAATTCATCCTCATTTCCAGAGTGGATATGTTCCTTAATTTACCACTTACCATAAGCTAATCTTAGAACATCAATCAAAGCAGGGTGCTGCGATTGCATGTTCCGAAGTTAGCCTAAGGTTAAATTCACTTCAATCTTCGTGGTAAAGTTAATTCTCGTAGGGTTCGGGATTTAACAAATTAAGGGATCATAATTAAGTGAATATTAATTTAAATTATAATGATTAATAAATGATTTAAGAGGTAGAGTTAGATCGATTACGTCTTTTAAATATTGTCTAAACAAACATCTTTTTGTTGTGTCATTTTAATCAAACTTCATTTCAAAACTAAAAACAAAAAAAAATACAATCTTCTTCCAGCAAACTTCTTCTAGATTCATAAACTATAAACAAACACCCCCATCCTTTCAAGTAGTGTTTTTATTCTCTTTTATTTTACTTCTAGAATACCTCTAAAAATTGTTTTAATTCACTTCCTCCTTTGAGAGACGACCTTGGTCAGCCACTCTGCTGCACCTAAGTACCCCAAAATCATACTAATCATTTGAGGGCGCCCACGACAGTGCTCTTTCAAATTGGCGCCGTTGCCGGGGAGGCAAGTAATTATTTCAACCAATTAGAGGTATTTATTTTATTTTACATTTTAATTCTCTTCCTCTCTTCTTTCTTCCGTCTTTACCCAATCTGATTTTTTTTTCTTCTTCTTCTTTTATCTCTTTCTACTTCTTTTTGGACCATCAACTCAAACTTATAATTTTTATTTTACTATGGTCCACATTCCTTCTTTTCATCTTTCATTGATTGATGACACGAACTAATCCCGAAGATCTCTTAGATCTTGACCCTGAGATTGAACGCAGCCTTAGGGCTCGAATCAGAAATTCTCAGTCTACGGGAAGTTTCAACATTCAACCAGTTGGAGAATTACTCCAATATCAGAACATTGAAATTGGAAGCAATTCAAATTCAACCATAAAACAAGAACCAATGGCTGGAAACAATGGAAATGAACTTAATAGAACCATTCGAGAATTGGCTGCACCTGATATTAACTATCAACCAAATTGTATTGCATACCCAAATCTCGAATCGGACTTCGAACTGAAATATGGGTTAATTCACTTACTTCCAAAGTTTCATGGCCTCTCTGGTGAGGATCCCAATAAAAATTTGAAAGAATTTAATGTGGTTTGCTCAACCCTAACACCTAGAAATGTCTCTGAAGATCAAATCAAACTAAGAGCATTCCCATTCTCACTTGATGGAGCTGCGAAAGATTGGATGTATTATTTACAACCCGAAGATGTAACTTGTTGGAATGATTTGAAACGTCTTTTCTTGCAGAGATTTTTTCCAGCATCAAGGACCACATCCATTCGAAAGGAGATATCGGGGATCAAGCAAGCACAAGGGGAGTCAATGTATGAGTACTGGGAGCGATTCAAGAAGTTGTGTGCAAGCTGCCCACATCACCAAATCAGTGAGCAACTACTCATTCAGTACTTCTATGAAGGACTCACACCTATAGAGAGAAGCATGGTAGATGTTGCGGCTGGAGGAGCATTGGTGGACAAGACACCAGTAGCTGCGCGTGCGTTGATCGATAAGATGGCCCAAAACTCCCAACAATTCGGTGATAGAGGTAAACCAGATGTTCGAGGAGTACATCAAGTAAGTCCTTCTTCTCTTGAAAGTCATTTGATTGATACTAAGTTAGAAGAATTGACAACTATGGTGAGGCAGATTGCATTGGCACAAAAGACATCTCTACCCCCTCCTTCAAGGCCTTGTGGTATTTTCACTGAGACAAGCCACCCGACTGACTGTTGCCCACAACTCCAAGAAACAGAAGATTGTGCAGCAGTGTTCCCTGGGAGACCATTTCAGCAGAAACAACAACAACCATATCCCCAAAAGAAGTTTGATCCAACATACAACCAAGGGTGGAAAGATCTAGCGGACATGAGGTATGGCTCTGGACAACAAAAAAGGCCCCCTTTTCAACAAAACTTCCAGCAACCTCCGCCTTACCAGCAGGGTTTCCAACAACCCCAAAGGAGATTTGAAGCTCAAACATCAACAAGTCAGCAACAAGGGAATATCCAACACAAGGTAGACTCTAACACTGATGATCTTTTGAAACAAATTGTTCTTAATCAACAGATTGAGCTGAAGAGTCAAGGTTCGGAGCTGAGAGAGTTGAAGACTCAAATGAGTCAGATTGCCACCGCCCTCCATGAACTTGTGAGTAAGAATTCTGGAAATCTACCTTCCCAACCCACTCCAAATCCAAAGGGGAATGTTAGTGCCATCACATTGAGAAGCGGGAATCAAATGAACGATACATCTGCACCTACCATTCCACCGGGATTCACCTCAACTTCAGAGAAGCCGTATTCCATACCAACTGATGAGCAATCCAAGGAGAAAGATAAAGGTAAGAAAAACATTGATGATGTAACTCATAAACCCCTTCCTTTTCCAAATAGGGTTGTTCAAACCAAGAAGATGGCTGAAGAAGCAATGCAAAAGGAGGTTTTGGACACATTCAAGCGTGTGGAGATCAACATTCCTCTACTTGAAGTCATTAAGCAAATCCCAAGGTTTGCCAAATTCTTAAAAGAACTTTGTACCAATCGAAGAGGGCTCAAGGGGAATGAGAGGATCAACCTTGGAAGGAATGTCTCGGCACTCATTACACCAACTCTAGCAATGCCAACAAAGTGCAAGGATCCTGGGACATTCACCATCCCATGTACCATAGGGGAGTTGCACTTCTCTGATGCTCTTTGTGATTTGGGAGCTTCCATAAATGTGATGCCTCACTCTGTATTCTCTTCCTTGCAGGTTGGTGAGTTGAAGCCAACAAGAGTAGTGGTGCAATTGGCGAATAGAGCTACGGCATATCCAGCGGGAGTCCTTGAGGATGTACTTGTCCGGGTAAGAGACATGATCTTTCCAGCGGATTTCTATGTTCTTAACATGGAGGATGATCAGGTAAGTTCTCATGCCCCCATTATCTTAGGTAGACCCTTCCTCAAAACTGCAAAAACTATCATAAATGTCAATGAGGGTACACTTTCCATGGAGTTTGGAGATGAAGTTGTGATATTTAATGTTATGGATTCCATGAAGTACCCCTCTGAGGACCATTCTACTTTTGTTATCTCCCATTTTGAACCACCAAATAAAAACTCCATATAGTTTGATTGTCCTATGCTTAGGGAGATTATGAGTATTGGTTCTAGTTTGATGTCTAAGAATACTTCTACACCCATTTTTAAGGAACAAGACTCTCTAAGATTTGATTTTGAAATGGAATCATATTCTGATTTTGATCATGTGAACTCTGATTATGACATGGCTATTGAGTATGATGATGGATTTGGTGCTTTATTCTTTGATTGTGATGATTTTTATTCTGATACTGATGTTCATTGTGCAGATATGTCTGTTGCATCAATTTCTCCATCCATACATCACCCACCTACATTGGAACTCAAGCCATTGCCCCCAAATCTCAAATATGCATACTTGATCAGTGATGATAGATTACCTGTCATAATTGCTAACAATCTCTCTTTTGAACATGAAGAAAAACTTTTGAATCTTTTGAGAAATAACATTAGGGCAATTGGTTGGACATTGGCAGACATATCAGGTATTATCCCCTCCATTTGCATGCATAGGATTCTCTTGGAGGATGGGGCTAAACCGGTGAGACAGCCACAAAGGAGACTTAATCCCACCCTCCTAGAAGTTGTTAAGAAAGAAGTTGAAAAATTACTTGAGGCGGGTATCATTTACCCTATTTCTGACTCACAATGGGTTAGCCCTGTTCAGGTTGTACCAAAGAAAACTGGTTTCGCTGTTATAAAAAATGAAAATGATGAGTTAGTTCCTGTGAGAGTACAAAACAGTTGGCGAGTGTGTATCGATTATAGGAAACTAAATCAATCCACTCGTAAGGACCATTTCCCACTTCCATTCATTGACCAGATGCTTGAGAGACTAGCTGGGAAGACACACTATTGTTTCTTGGATGGATTTTCTGGCTATTTTCAGGTTCCCATTGCAGCAGAGGACCAGGAGAAGACAACATTCACCTGCCCATTTGGTACCTTTGCTTACCAAAGGATGCCATTTGGACTTTGCAATGCCCCAGGTACCTTCCAGAGATGCATGGTGAGTATTTTCTCAGATTTCATTGAGACCTGTATGGAGGTATTTATGAATGATTTTACAGTTTATGGGTCCTCATTTGATGAATGTCTCTCTAGTTTGGGTGATGTGTTGCATCGTTGTATTGAGAAGAATCTGGTCTTAAATTTTGAAAAATGTCATTTCATGGTCGAAAAGGGAATTGTCTTAGGTCATATAGTCTCACAACATGGAATTGAAGTTGATAAATCTAAGGTAGACATTATTTCATCCCTCCCATATCCTACATGTGTGCGTGATGTTCGATCATTCCTTGGGCATGCTGGATTTTATCGACGCTTCATCAGAGATTTTAGTAAGATCGCTCTACCCTTATCTCAATTGCTTCAAAAAGATATTGACTTCAATTTTGATGATTCATGCAGGGTATCATTTGATGAGCTGAAGAAGTGTCTGACCACTCCACCAATCATACAGCCCCCACGGTGGGACCTTCCATTTGAGCTTATGTGTGACGCCTCCAACTTTGCGGTTGGAGCTGTCTTATCTCAGAGGGTGGAAGGACGATCACATGTGATCGCCTATGCATCAAGGACACTGGATTCAGCCCAATCAAATTACACAACCACAGAAAAGGAGTTTCTTGCTGTCATATTTTCTTTAGATAAATTCCGTTCATATTTATTGGGCTCTAAAGTAGTTGTTTTTTCTGACCATGTAGCTTTGAGGTACCTCCTAAAGAAGCCAGATGCAAAGCCACGACTTATCCGTTGGATGCTCCTTCTTCAAGAATTTGATATTGAGATAAAGGACAAGAAGGGATCAGAGAATTTGGTGGCGGACCACATGAGTAGGCTTACTCACACACTAGAGGATGACACCTTGGATCAGGTACCACTTCGGGACACTTTCCCCGATGAGCATCTCTATACCATCTCAGGTAAGCATCCTTGGTATGCTGATTTAGTTAATTACATTGTTGGCTCTGAAATCCCAGTAAATTTGAAGAAGCATCAAGTCCAAAAATTAAAAAGTGAGTCTAGGTATTATGTGTGGGATGATCCGTACCTCTGGCGCATGTGTAGTGACCAAGTCATTAGGAGGTGTATTCCTGATCATGAGTTTGAGTCTGTTTTGCAATTCTGTCATACACTTGCATGTGGTGGACACTTTGGACCCCAACGGACAGCTAGGAAGGTTTTAGACTCTGGATTATATTGGCCTAGCTTGTTCCATGATGCCCATTTGTTTTGTAAGTCATGCTCTCGTTGCCAACACACTGGGAACATTTCTAGGAGACATGAGATGCCCCAACAACCCATACTATTTTGTGAGATTTTTGATGTATGGGGCATCGACTTTATGGGTCCTTTTCCTAGTTCATTTGGATTTTTGTATATTTTGGTTGCTGTTGATTATGTGAGTAAATGGGTGGAGGCCAAGGCCACCAGGACTGACGATTCTCATGTTGTTGTGGACTTTGTCAAAGCACATATTTTTTGCAGGTTTGGAGTACCAAAGGCCATCATCAGTGACCAAGGGACACACTTTTTCAATAGGAATTTTGCTTCCCTCCTTCGAAAGTATGGGGTGAAACACAAAACATCAACACCATACCACCCCCAAACAAATGGCCAGGCTGAGGTTTCAAATCGTGAGTTGAAACAAATCTTGGAGAAAACCGTGCAGCCAAATAGGAAGGATTGGAGCAAGCGCTTGGATGATGCATTGTGGGCTTATAGGACGGCATACAAGACCCCCATTGGTATGTTCCCATTTCGGATTGTTTTTGGGAAAGCATGTCATCTCCCCGTGGAAGTCGAGCATCGGGCATATTGGGATATAAAGAAATGTAACATGGATTTGGCCCAAGCTGGAATTCAAAGGAAGTTGCAAATTCAAGAGCTTGAGGAGATTCAACTATCATCATATGAGAACTCAGGGCTCTACAAGGAAAGATCAAAAGCAGCTCATGACAAAATGATCCAACAAATGGAGTTTCATGTTGGAGAGAAAGTCCTTCTCTATAGTTCACGACTGAAGTTGATGCCTGGTAAGTTGCGTTCTAGATGGTTAGGTCCTTATATTGTGTCTAATGTTTTTCCTTATGGTGCAGTGGAGATCACACAAGAGGACACTGGAAGGAGCTTTACAGTCAATGGGCAACGTTTTAAGAGATACATTGAGGGACATCCTACTGATGCAGTGGATTTTATCACACTGCATGACCCCATCATCACTTGATCACATCAGGCTGTTCCTAACCCTTTCACTTTTATATTATTTGTCCTATTTAAAAATTCTACATTTCATGTGCATATATCATCTCATGGGTTCACATTGAGGACAATGCAATATTTTAAGTGTGGGGGAGGGAACCTTTTAGTTTAGTAATTTCAATTGTTTTCCTGTTTAAAAAACCCAAAAAAAAATTGTTTGTTTTTCAAATTTTGTGTGTTTATTTTACAATTTTCTGTGTGTTTTTGAAACTTTTGAGCTGAAATGATTCTCATCACCATTTTTAAATCCATATCAATAAGTGAAACAATTTACCCCTTGAAACTAAGCTTAAATGAATGCTGAAATGACTTTGTTTCAAGTTCAAATATTTAGTAATTTCATGGAAAGTACACCGAATTTTGAATCCCATGCCACATCTCACTGTCTTTAAATTTGAAATCACTTTCCTGTGAGGCTTCTGAACCATTATTTTCATATTCTTTACATTCAACTCACTTCTTGAGAGAACCAAACCATACTTGATTTAACCAGAATTTGATCTATTCCTGTCAAAACTTGAGGGTTTGAGGTACTTGTGTTTAAATGATTGAGACATTTGTTTGGTATTAAAGCCCCTATTTCAAAGAATCCTTTTTTATAATGGCCTACCTTGAATATTTAATCCTTGTAGCCCTTAGAATCCATGCACAGCCTGTTAGGTTAAGCCACATTACAAGCCAATTTTCCCTATCCAACCAACTCTTGAAGTGAAATTGCATAATCTAGTTGAGCTTAAGTGTGGGGGAAGTTGTCTTGGATTTTGCCACCACATTATATGATACTTTGGGTGGAAAATTAAATTCTGAAGAGATGTGTTTGCTGCTAAAGAAAGTCATTATATTGAAAGCTGTGCCTTTTCTGGAGCTTTCATGACAAGTGAAGCTGTGCCTTTTCTGGAGCTTCTAATTGAGGTGGAAAGCTGTGCCCATCTGGAGCTTTCAAGAAAATCATGTTTGAGAAGATTGACATTTTTATGCTGAAATGATGAATGGTGTAAACCTTTCATGACTTTTAATGATGATGGAGCTGAATTGATACTATGGGGATTGAAGAGAAGACCATAATTAAGTGAAAATTAGATTAATGCAATTTTGCTTCAAAAGAGTCAAGCCCTCCTCATTCAGCCTCAGAGTTTTTCACATCTTAATCCTACCAACCGAAAGCCACAGAACAACCCTGAAAAGTCCTCATGATAAACATATGTCCTTGACTCACATCGGGTAGCGATGTAGGAATCTATCAAGCCTATGGTGACCCTTGTATGAGTTTGGATGAGAAAGACATTGCAAAAAAAAAATTGATATTTGAGTGATGAGAGAAAATTCAAGCAAGGTAAGTGTTTTGTGCATGGGTGGATAAATGAAGTGGAAATATATTGAATGATATAAATGGAGAACTTGAAATAAGGTTTTTTATGAGGCATGATATCTTTTTTATTCTTGGTGTGAAATTGATTGATCTTAAAGATATGTGTTTTAAAATTGGTTTTGATTTGATATTGATGTTTACTTGATATGAGGTTTTGCCCAGGTGTGCAAAAGGGTAAGTGTGGGGGAGTTGATAAAACACTATTTTATTGAATATTTTATTGATAATAAATGATATAATTTCCTCACATTGTGTTAAACATGTTTATTTATAAAATATTTGGGATTTGATCATTCATTTGAAAATTTGGTGAAAATTCCAGTTTTACCCTTAATAGATCACTGTAGTATTTCGACGCTAAATATTTTTATGTTTATTATTTGAATTGGAATTTTTTAACAGTGTTCATAACTTAATTATCTACAACTTTTATTCAGGACACTAAAGCTAAAGAGTTCATTTGGTTGTTGAAATTGGGCCATGAAGTCAAAGTTGGGCTGGGCTCTCCAGAATGGAGAAGGTTATGTATTTGGGCCATATATTCTACATACGGGCTTGGATTGAGCCCAAATTTTGATGAAATCTCGGGGACATGATGTTTCACAAATCATCCTTCTGGAAGGACGGCCAATTCACGCTTTTTGGTGGTCAAATGGGCGGTGGAAGTTGGAATAAAATATTTGGCCGAATTTCCACATTCACACTTGAAACCACTTGTAACCTCTCCTCCCCTCCCCTCTATAAATTGGAGTTTTTCTCATTTGGAGGGGTTGGGACGTGCATTGAGAGATTGTAGGAAGAGGAGAATTTGTTTCACCCAAATTCTCCAACCATTGTAAGAGGGGTAGCTCTTGAAGCAAGGATCCCCTCATCGAAGCCTCCTTATCTTCTTCATGTTGTAATGATTTTGTTTATGTAATAAACTTCTTTGTTCTTCTTTTATTTCTTCTCTTTTCTTCTGTTTTGTTTAAATTTCTTCTTCTCTTAATCTTCCTAATTGGGCTGGAATTCTTGAGTAGAAGCGTTATTGGGTTATACCCATTTTAAACCTTTGCACATGCAAAACGCTTCTACGATGATTACGCCACCCATGGAAGAGTAGTCTTTTAGTAATCGATCTATCTTCTACCCTCTTCATTTAATTATTTTGAATCAATGAGCTACTGTAATTCACTTAATATGATCCATGAATTATGTTTTTAAATTGTAAGAAACTAAGCAAGCAATTGAACAATTAACACAAAAACACGCAAGGTCGGGATTTTGTGTAAATTGTGAGAGCGCGATCTTAATCGGTAATACAAGACCACACGGGATAAATTTGTAGAGTTAAAATATAATCCCTAAATAAAATTCATCCTCATTTCCAGAGTGGATATGTGCCTTAATTTACCACTTACCATAAGCTAATCTTAGAACATCAATCAAAGCAGGGTGCTGCGATTGCATGTTCCGAAGTTAGCCTAAGGTTAAATTCACTTCAATCTTCGTGGTAAAGTTAATTCTCGTAGGGTTTGGGATTTAACAAATTAAGGGATCATAATTAAGTGAATATTAATTTAAATTATAATGATTAATAAATGATTGAAGAGGTAGAGTTAGATCGATTACGTCTTTTAAATATTGTCTAAACAAACATCTTTTTGTTGTGTCATTTTAATCAAACTTCATTTCAAAACTAAAAACAAAAAAAAAATACAATCTTCTTCTAGAAAACTTCTTCTAGATTCATAAAATATAAAAAAACACCCCCATCCTTTCAAGTAGTGTTTTTATTCTCTTTTATTTTACTTCTAGAATACCTCTAAAAATTGTTTTAATTCACTTCCTCCTTTGAGAGACGACCTTGGTCAGCCACTCTGCTTCACCTAAGTACCCCAAAATCATACTAATCATTTGAGGGCGCTCACGACAGTGCTCTTTCAGATGGGATTCATATGTGGGTTGCATTGGATTCCATTTCTAGCAATTAATGGTTGGATATCAGATTTCAGCTATGGTAAACCCATGATAGGGGACTTATGGGAAAGAACCAACATAATATAAAAAAAATAGAGAAGGTAAAATGATTTTTATGTGATGGTATGAATCAAGTTCAAATACCTAACTACACAACATGAAATTTAAAATAACACACATCGTTCATTTAATAGTTGTGGAAATTTAGGTTTTAAATTGGTCTAAATAATACATACCATGTGATATAAACAACATATTATGAACCCCAAGCTGACCAGCAAGGCATGTACATAGAGGAAATACCCATGCGGTAAATTGGCTCTATATTACATTAATGTAGGGGCCACACACCATCTAGTATAAGATCTCAACATGAGTTGTGGTTGTACATGTCGAGTACCACTTTAAGACAAACTGGTCATGTATTCTAACATACATGTCAGGTAGGTATCCCTTACAAGACCCATAGTGATATATTACATGGTCAGGATACTTATTTAGGGATCAACATCACGTACCCTATAATATATGTTTTATACTCCTTATAGCCCTTGAAACATCTCAAATATCATTTGATCAGAAATTACATTTAGGAAATAGAAAAGTATAACCAGATTTTATTTATATATTGACTTTTATTGGGTCATTTTCAATGATATCAAAGATTATGCATGATAAAATATTGCAATTTTTTATCTTCATCTTCTTGTATATAATGAAGATATTCAGGAATGATATTCAGTGCCATTTTGGGGTTGATACTCTACTGGAGGAATTGTTATATTGGGGAGAGAGTGACCCCAAATACTTTATATAGATAAGTTTAGTACTCCACCAACACACCTGGGTATCGTGTTTTCAATATATAGATTTGTTTCTCCCCTATCTAAGATATAGGGTGGGTGTGAGGCCTATACTTGGGTCAGTAATCCCTCGATGTTATGCATCCATCAACGTGGTAGGGTTGCCCCACCACTGTTCCATAGAGGTTACATGGGTGACTAACTTGGGCAGTTATGATTTGTTGAGCATTTTATAAACTTTTCCTATAGATGTCTATCCAGAGTAAGAATACTTCATTAGACTTGGGTTATCACCTTTAAACATAATTTGTTTCATCATTTTCATCCCTCAATTTTATTTATTATAAAAAAACATGACTTTTGATATTCCAAGGTGGTTTTCAGGGTGTCCAACAATGTATATACACACTCATCCCTAGAAGGGAGCCTTGGTTCATAGTTTTCCTGTCTTATATAGATGAATGATATTTTTTGGAGATCTTAGGGGACCATAAGTTGTCGAAGCTTAGTTAATAATTGGTGGTGGTGATAATAAAGGTTCTAGGCATAGAAAAAACAGTGGATCAGGCTTTTCCAACTCAGATTTTTATCATGATCGATGATTAATCCGTCATTTACATGATGATAAATTCTATGATAAAAGGAATTTAATAAAATAATATAAACAATAGAAATATTATGAAACAAAAGCGTTGGATCATTATATATTACTTGTAATTAATTTATGTAAATAAATAATTACCTTGTAGGGAATTATTTCTTCATTGACGGATCTAACAACATCTCTATGTTATACTATCATTATCATGCATGAATCAAGAATAGATTCCATCTAGTAGTGATCCACATGTGTTCCAAAAACCATTGAAGGTATCCATATAAATCTATGGGTTATAGAAGGGTAGATCCAAATGATTTCATTGTTCGTCATTGATGACTTCGAGAATCACTTCAAGGAAGGGTTCTCTTAAATATATATAGAATATAGAGTGGTGATGGAGGATGATTTCTACCCATTATTGTAGGTATTTTTATAGTGGTTGATCTCTAGGAATTTGAGAGGATTCAATCTCAGTCTCATTAAGCATAACCAAAATAAATTATCTCTCTTAAGGAAATAATATAGTTAGGTTTATATACCACTAGGGTATAAAAATAAAAATTGAACATACACCTTTGTTACTACTATAATCTATAGAGAACCTTGTGTCTGTAATAATAATAACATTGTTATTATTTCCTGACATATTCTAAACTCATTTATTAAATTAAATAATATTTTTTCAAATAATAGTCAATATATATTATTTCTCATCGGACCATTAAACTCGGTCTGGTGTATGTCCACAATTTTTATCGAGACTTGAATAATGACTATATATTTAATGACTAAAAATCAAGGTACTACTGACCAATAAATAAATAAATATTATATTCACTAAATATAAAATAAATATTATTTAATTATTCTACTCACACGTTATTCTCTAAAATAACCGGTGATGAAATATATGTGATCAAGAAAATAAGATTAATTTTTAAACCATGTGTGGGTGTGATATTTATTCAACTTTTTAAATAATAAATAATAATATATTATTTAATTAAGGATCTAAATAAATTTAGTGTGTGACCCTCTAGACCACTTTCTCAGTGGCATTAGATAAAGCTTCGAAAAGTCCATAGTTAGAATCTAGAAATATGTCGAGGAACCAAAGTGAACGAAGTTAATGTTGAAATGATATAATACTACATACAGATGAATAATCTATAATTTAATCCATTGATAATGATATCTCTAATCAAGTAGGTTTCATGGTGGCGCCATCGACTAACAAGATCAATGTATCTTCTTTTGAATATTTATGAATAGAACTTGCCTATAGAACATCATGGCCATGGATTTTTTTAGGCTATATAATTTCCATAAAAGGGCCTAATATAACAAATTCCATGAAAGAATAGAAGGTACATATACTTTATTAGATTATTCATTAATGAAATATTACTCATGATGCACAATGGTATCCTACCTCACCATGAACATGTTTCATCATTGTTTTCATCATTACGACAATGTAAAAAAATTATAATTCCCACTAATAATAATATCATAGTATAAGGATCAATACCAATTTCTACAAATAGGAACATCCAATGACACATATAAATATGAATTTCATTCCAATGTGTCTCATTCTCATAATATATGAAACTTGATATTACCAATGGTATACCTAATGTGAAATTGTATCAAAGTCTTATGAGTATCAAAAACAGATAGCCTATATAATTTGAGTCCTTAAAATAATTTCATCTAAATATAGAACATATATTTAATCATACTATCATGGAATTTTTGGGTTCTCTTCATAAAGGGGAACTGTTGTGACCTTTTAGTGCGACAAAAACTCTTAGGGTATTATCAAAAACTATGTTACTCAATAAAATAATCATTTAATAAGGTATTTATTTATATTCAGAAAAATTAGTATCGGTTATCAAAAATTATTGATAATATGGTTCTAGGTAACCAACTATAATAGACTCCCTCATGCACTTTATTCAATTGCTAACAACCCTTAATATTCTAACTCTAACACTATACTCATGATTATACTAATATAGACCTTTATTAAATTTCTCCATTGTGTTTTCTTCTATGGGATGTATAATTAATACATCTTCAATCTTCCATGAAACTTTCCTCATGATTTTTTGCTTTAAATGAATGTGTTTTGTCTATTCGTGTGACCTTGGATATTTTATAAGAGTCACCTCTATAATATTATCACAATAAAATGTGATAGTGTCTTTAGTGCTATGTACCACATCAAACTTCTTGAAAAATTTTCATATCCAAATGTATTCCTTGGTTATATCATAAGCCTCTATATACTTGGATACCACTATATAATCGGTGATATACGGTTTCTTCGAACTATACTTGCTCACAGATCCTCTGATGATATAGAAAACATATATTGACTTTGAATTCAGATCATTATGATCTATTAAAAAACTAGAATCATTATAAACCTTGATGAATATCTCATCATCTCACCCATGTACTAGAAACCTATCCTTATTTTTTCAGCTATATATGGATAGCCTTTATAGTAGGCTAATTTTGTTCTCCTGGATCGTATTGATATCTACCTATCTTGTTCAATTAAAAGGTATAATAAATTCTTGTACATAACATGGAATATACGATTGATCCAATCATTGAAGTGTATGGTATTTTACTAATTCACTTATTATCTAATTTTTCTAGGACAAATTTTCTTATAAAGATATATGACATGAGAAACTGAACCCAATATCCACTTGGATTTGTTCATACTAAAAATATTTACTATCTAGTTAATGTAAATACTTTGAATTAGTCCAATCAACCTCTTTGATCTATCATGAATTATCATAATCCCTACAATATAGGCTGCTTCACCTATGTCCTTCTTGGAGAAATACTTGTTTAACCAGACCTTAATAGATAGTATGACTGGTATATCATTTTCAATAAGTAATATGTCATCAATAATTAAATCTAGGAAATCAAACACATTCCCATTAAACCTCTTATAAACACATGGATCATATTTATTCTTAATGAAACCAAATTCAATTATAGCTTCATATAATCGAATATTTTATGGTCTAGATTCTTTATTCAGTCCATAAATGCATATTTATTACTTGAAATAATTTTTTCATCACTTGGAGTCACAAAACTATTGGGTAATGTCATATATACATCTTCGTAATGGTTCCCATTAAGAAAACCAGTTTTGACATCCATTGTCCACATTTTATAATCATGGAAATCTACTATAGATAGTATAATTCTAATGGATTTAAACAAGGAAAATGGTGAAAATGTTTCATCATATCAAGTTACTTAATTTTATTTACAACATCTAGCCACTTTCCTTTCTTCATAGGTATTTAAATTACATTCCATGGCGAATTTTCTCTTGAATTTCCATTTGGACACTACAAGATTTACAACAACTGGAACATCGACCAGATCCCAATCATGGTTCTGATACATTGAATCCGATTTTGAATCCATATATTCCTATAATATGGCATCTTCTGATCTCTTTACATCCACTTTATAGAAGATAGGTTCATCATTGTCAACCAATTATGAGTCACCATATTCGATGACTAGAATACCATATCTATCTAGTTCTTTTACCTCTCTAGTGTTCCTATATTGTAGTTGTGTTTCAAGAACTACTTCTTCCATGGGGACCTACAGAATTTTTTCATGTTCCCATTCTTTTATATTTTGAGAATTAACTTCATCGAAGTCTATCTTACTCTCAATATCCTTTTTGATGATGTGATGCCTCTTAAGAAAGACAAATTTTCTAGAAACATTCACATTATTTTATGAGGGGTTGTGTAGGTAGTATCCCTTTTTTCTTATGATACACTATAAATATAAAAATTGTTCCTTGAGGTGATATTTTGTTGCTTAATAAGGCTTTAAAAATTCCTTGCAATCCCATAAACGTTTATGATAGACAATTGGTTTTTCTCCTCTCCTTCACTCATAGAGAATTCTGTTTCCTACTTTAGTTGGTACTTGGTTTTTTGCGTATACAATAGTTTTTAATTCATATCCCCAATAGGATAATGGAAGTTATACATGAGTCATCATCAAACATACCATTTTTAACAAGGTTTTGTTAATCCTAACACTAGCACCATTCCACTATGGTGTGTAAGGTAGAGTGATATAAAATAGAATAAAAAACGCCCATTAAAATTTGATAAACTCTTGGTTATGATATTCGCCACCTTGATCTGATTAAAGATTTTTTAACTTCTTTCCATGTTGATTATATAATTTATTCATGAATCCTTGTAATTTCTCAAAGGACTTGGACTTATACCTCATCAGTTTGGAATAGACATATCTACTCAATTTATTATTAAAATTTATGAAATAAGAATAACCACCTCTAGATTCTATTGAAAAAGTTCCACAATCCTATATTATCTGTGGACCTTTCACACCTTCCATCGAATGGTGTTTTGGTCATTTTTATTCATAAGCAAGCATAAAATATTTCTAGTGGGTTTATCTCAAAAGACTTCAAATAACCATCTTGATAAATCTTTGTCAAATGTTTCATGTTTACATGACTAAGATGGTGATTCCATAGTTTTTTATATCAGTTGTGTGAACATGATTTATTACTAATTCCCAATACGTGGATTTGATAATTTAATATATAAAGGCCATTATTTAAATGTTTCATACCATAACATAAGTTGTATTTATAAATGAAAAAACGTTATTTAATAATTAGAAAATAAAAACATTTTTATCTTGAAATGATATAGAAATTATGTTCTTGGTAATAGTTTGTACATAATAACATTCTATTAAAAAATGTTGTTCCTATTAGAAATGAAAGGTGGTAGTCTCCAATTTCTAGAGTATCCAGATTCAAAACATTGGTTGCTCAAAAATTCACCTCCCCTTTAGAAATATTTTGGAATCTAATTGGTTCCTACATTTTTATACATGTGTGAGAACTAAAAGTTGTATATAATACCCAATGAAGAAATATTACACTCTGTAAAAATGAACATTTATAATTATTTATTTTCTAGTTATAGTTCTTCTTCTAATGGCCATGATTTCTAGATGAATAATATATTTCTTCTTTTTCCTTACCATGCCTATGAATCTTCTACTTCTTTGAAGGATAATGATTAAGATCTATAGACTTTTTATGATTCATGGGGCCTTTTTTATCCGTATTCCTTTTATTATTCACCATACAGACTATGGGTTTGTCATGCCTCGTGTCATGGTCCACTTGGTGAATTGTAGTAATAAGTTATAAAAGACTCTTCTCATTATTTATCAAGATATAATTTACAATAAAACTAGAGAAGGGTTTAGGTAGTGAGGAAAGTATGAGATCAATGTGCAAGTCATCTCGGAATTTAATCCCAATGATGTATAAATGTTCAGTATAGAAAATAAGCTTGAAAACATGAGACCTAGGTGTTTCAAGATCTCAAAACATTTTAGTAAATAGAGAATTTGAGATCTCATATCTATCTTTTAATTTCTTTTCTTGGTAGAGATCCTAAAGGTGATACATCATGATATATCAAACCATGTTATCATATTCCATAAAAATATAATTGGTCCAGGATATTAGACTAAAAAATTGACCATCTAAGGAATCATTTAAATGTTTCTCATAGAGAGTTAACTCTTCCTCATTAGACTCTTTACTAGGTGCTTCAGGATATGGTTCTTCTAGAACATAAAATTTATTTTCATGATATATGATAACGTGTAATTGCATTTTCCACTCTTGGAAATTTTCACTACTAATATAGTTATCCTACCTTGGTATTCATCATATTGATATGTTTGGAGTCATTTTTATTATTGTTTCTACTAAATAATGTGAGCGGAGTTTTCTATATTAATAAAATAAAATATAGGCAAATAAATAAATATTTAATAATATACCAATATTTTATCAAAACCCAATATCCCTCACCATTGGATTTAATATATCCTATTTCTTGTATATTATATTTCCAAGGATTGTTATTCCCCTTCTCATCACCCCAATTTTTGACAGTCATGAAATTTTAAGGGTTTAGATATGAATTCCAAATTATAACTACATTAACTCATACTTCATTAATCTATCAAGTAGACTCCCCATAGCTAAAATATATAAATTTTATTTCCTTAATATTTCCCTCTTATTTACACCATTTCCTTCTTTAGTACTCAACCCTTGATGTGGAATATGTTAATTCAACCCAAAAAATGATAGAATTCCCTAATAATCAAAAGCATCCCAAATTTGGCTAGTTAGGAAAACTGAACTATGGTTCAATTTTAACTTATGTATTAGAATGATACATTGACTTAATATATATTATTTAGGTATTTTATCTGTATTCCTAAATTTCCAATTATTATCTAAATTATATTACTGATAATATTATGTCTATTTACAGAAGTTATCAAACCGTTATTAGGTAATGTTTACACAAAATCCATGCAATTTTAGTTCAATATTTCTTGATTTTTATAAATTAATTCAAGTGATCATGAAAAAACATAAATATTTAAATAACCCTAAAACATGATATAAATAAAATAATATGCGGTATGATCATGCAATTTTACTACTGGTTAGTTTATATAGTCGATGATAAACTAATCATCGTCTTATGGGGAAGCACCATGATCCATTTTTGGTTCGTGTTGCATCATTCCACCTATCCACTTATGAATCTCTTGTGGATTGGTTTCACCTCAGATCCATGATTAAACCTCCTCCACTAGCATGATAACTTCTTCGATTACATATTCTTTTACTCATATCTAAGTGATGGGAAGTATTAAATTGATAAAGGGGGTCATATTAAATAAATCATTGTCCCATAGGCCCTTATATAATGAGACGAGGGATGACATGTCATCCATAATTTCAATTTAATAATAAACTAAAATAAAACAATGACATATAATGGCCTAGTCTATTCTCCTGATCATCCACATGCATGAAAAAAATTATTCGTTTAGTAGAATTATCATTCAATTCTAATTTTTCTAATTTAAGATAAATTACTCATTAATCAATTAATTATCAACTTTAATTAATCAATTATTTTATCTTAATTATCATTTGAATTTTCCTGATATTATCATCCTTCATTGTTTTAAGAAAATAAATAATTTTTTTTATAATTAACTATGTACTAAAATGTACCTAGGAGTAAACATGTTGAGTACCAATCCAAACCTCCCATTGTGTATTATATTTATATATTTTGTACTCAAGTATATTCTAATATACACATATTACTATGTAATTTCATGGTGTGTACTATTAAATTAATAACCACTCAGAACACATGGTGTTTATATAAGCATGTAATATTTCGATGTGAATAGAGTAATAAATATATTACGATTTATATAGGATATGTAGTTCTGAACATTAAACAAAAAATACATTAGTCGTTATATATATATCCTATCATAAAACATGTACAATCAACTTAATTACCACATGGAACATATATTTATACTATTTAAAAAGTATAATAAATTATTTTTTAATTCTGTGTAATTTCGTAAAATCACACAAAGTGTACATTTCGTCTACACGTCATGCATTATTTTCAATGTATATCCACTTAAAATTATTATAGACTTAGTATGTAACCATTCCATAAAATTTTTTGGATTATACAGTGGTTACATGAGATACATGGAATACAGTCTATAAGTTACATGGTTGCCAGTCATGTAGGTCGTGTAAGCAGATGCATGGTTCGTCTATGACTAAACGATGACACATCATGTATGGATGCTACACGGCATCTAATCTAGCTGCTTGTACTCCAGGATAAACTAATAAACCGATGATTTTTTATTAAATTCACCATGCGTAATAAATGAACATGGATAGAATTAATTTTGGTTTCCTTAATTATTGGTACACATAGTGTTCCTATGGGTTACATGACATTTACTCTTATGTTGTCTGTCCAGACTCCTCAACACCATTGGATGATATCATTGAATTTATTTCTTTAATAATATTAATCAATATTTCATATTTTAAATAATTAAGAAAATAATATTGGATCTCATGATTTAAATTAAATAAAATTTTAACTTAAATATAATACAAACAAAAAATATATAAATAAATCGATGATATTTAATTAATTATAAATAAAATGTTAACACATTTATACAACTTAAAATTGGATGATAGGGTTTCCCCAACTTTGATTTTTGCTGTTACCAATGATTAATATAAGATTTACATTAAGATAATTTTCATGATCAATAGAATTATTTCAAAGAAAAATGAAAACAGAAAAATGATGAATCCAAGGCACAAGTTCATAACATATTATTTATAATTAATTAAAGTAACTATGTAATTAGATTATGAAGAACTATTTCTTTTTTGATAGATCTGACAATGTCACTACACTGTATTGTCATTGTATTGCAGGAATCATGAAGATATTCTCTTCAGTAGTGATGCACATGTGCTCCTTGAAGCTCAAAATGTCGTCGTAGGTATCTTTGGGTGCTAAAATGGTAGATCATAGTGTTGTCAATATTTTCCATAAATCTCCCAAGAATCGCATCAAGGAAGGGTTCTCTTTGATCTCTCTAGACTTGAGAGTGGTGGAGGAGGAGGATCACTCTCTTATCTTGAGATAATTCTTGGATATGAATCTCTCTTGTAATTTGATAGGATTATCTCTGGATCTCATTGTGCAAAACCAAAATGAAATGGTCCTTTTAAAAAAATAATATAATTGGGGTTATATTCCACTGGGGTTAGAAAATAATAATTGTACATATGACTTTATTATTTCGTTAATCCCTACGAAACCCCAAATATATTAAAATAATAATAATATCATTATTTATTGATATGTGCTAAACTCATAAATTTAATTAAATATTATTTATTTAAATAATATTAATATATATTATTTTTCATTAGATCATTATACTCAGCCCATCATTCCTCCTCAATATTTATCGGGACATGAATAATAATTATTTATTTAATAAAACAATTTCACAACATTATTCTCTTATCATTTAATAAATATTATATTCATGAAATTGAAAATAAATATTTATTAAATATTCTTCTCACATAATATTTTCTCGAATAATAGTTGTCCGAATATATGTAATAAAAAATTAATAATTATTTAACCATGTGGTGAAATAATATATACTCAACATAAATAATAAGAATAAGTAAAATATTATTTAACTAAGGCTCTCGATACACTATGTGGGTGACCCTCTTGGACACATTCATTGTAGAATTACATGAAGCAGCCTAGATTCTAGGGTTAGTGTCTTACAACAAACTAAAGAACCTGTTGATAAAGAAGTTAATGTCATAATGACATAATACCACATACTGAATCTTACTGTGGAATGTAAACCCTTTATTGAGATATCTCTAATCAAGTAGTTAGCATGATGGTTCCATCAACCATTGTTCTTAATGTATATTTATTTGAATTTATGGAAATCAATCTTCCATATAGAACACCATGGATATGAATTGATTTTGGAAATATCATTTGCATAAAAGGGCCTAAGATATCAACTTTCATTAAAGAACATAAAGATAAAATACTTTCTCAAATTATTCATTTGTCTGATATTACCCATGATGCACCGAACATATTGTACGGCGCCACAAACATATTTCATCATTAATTTAATCAATACATCATAGTAAATGACTTATAATATTCATTAATAATAATCACAAATTTTAAGGATCAATATACATGTCCATAGATAGGAATGTTCAATGAAACCTATAAGTGATCTTTTCCTACTAGCGGGTCTCATTCCCATAATATCCTACACTGGATATTACAAATGGAATAAACCAAGAGAAGGTTACAAAATGTCCTATGATTATCCACCCCTAGTAGTATGTATAGAGACCCTAGATTGATGTACCTTCAAATTACATTTCTTTTACGGAATTATTGATACATGACACAATTAGATGCCCAAAGATAGTATTAGTTTAGTGCCTTTGGAAACATGGAAAATAATATTCTAACTTGGTGAATGATCTATAACATCTCCCATAATGATCATCCCCTATTTTTACTATCTTAAACCTTTATTTATATCCTAGGGAAAAGAAATCATAAAAAGGGTGAGATCAAATGCTCAGTAAGGGTAAACATGGAGAAAATTAAACCAACCATTTAATTTTGAATGTAAAAACATGAACATAATGTTTAAACATCAATATCTAGAGTCATGAAAAAAATATTTGCAGTACATAAGGATTATATCATAATGGAACATTAATCATGATAAAATAACATGGGAATAAAACACAGAATTATGGAAAACCATTAAGCATAGAATATGATTCCCGTAGTAGCTAAGCATTGTTTCCAAGACCATCCTCGTGGAAAATTTCCATTACTAAACCAGATATACTTGCTATTCCAACCATATATTACTAAACCAGATTTAACTTCCAATCTAGTCGTGTCTATCTCATGAGATAAAATTCATTACCCAATGCATTAAGAGTACATATATGTCCCACCCATCTCATAATGAAATCATTCTTACATGTCCCACAAAACATAAATTGTTCATCATAGCATGACCCAAAAAATAAAATGGCTTTCTTAAATTTCATTCCATCATGAAATAATCCATAAAAATATAATTTCATCATTATCACAATAAAATCATAGTAATAATATGGATATAAACATAACCCTATTTAAATAGTATCATCCTAGATGGAAAATTATTTTGATAAAACACTTGAAATTAGTTCATAATGAAAATATCCTTTCACATTCAAAAAGTGTTCTTTTCAAAATATGGCGTGAAAGTTTAAAAGAAAATAATTTATTTACAAATACACTTGTAAAATTGTAGTGGAATATAAATATAAATAAGAAATTCTGATAATGTAAAAACTCATTCCTGCCGTATAAGTAAAAAAACATTCTCCTCGTACTTTTACTGTAAAAGTAAAAAATACATCATATGGTAAACAAAATAATGATTCCTTCCACACCACATAGTAAAAGTCAAAGGGGTGAACTTGAAATCCAAACATACATTGAAAAATAGTAAAAATTTGATGAAATCATTTTGAGAAAGCATGGAAATGGACGATAAAAATAACCCTAGTAAATACTTACGTATAAACAATCTTGGATAAAAATGATATTGCAAAATTAACCCTTACATTAGGTTTGATTTCTTCCATAAGTATCCAAAACACTTGTATAATGGGTTTAACAATATTATTAACTTGTAAAAAAACCATAATAATATTTATGATATCATATATGATTCACTTACAACTTTATATTACCTATTCATTTGTGAATTCTGTGTTAAAGCAATGTTTTGTGTAATGTTCGTTTCATTTATCAAACATGTTGGCCGTTGTTATTCTTCTTATGATTACGTAGACCATGATTTACTTACCTCCAGAATATAAAACATGATATATATATATATATATCTTATATATTCATTATATATATATATCTTATAAATTCATTGTATATATATATATATATAATAGATATATAAATTAAATGTAAAACATTGTTCATGGAGACGGTAGGATATACGTATGCATGAACGTTGTATTAATTTTCATATTGAATTGGATGGAAGTAAGTAAATGAAATATACAGATATACATAAATATAGTAGTATTATTTTTTCATATATTACATGATTATTTATTATATATATATTATAATCATTCTTGAATGGTCAACATTGAGAAGGAATCTCATCGCGTTGTGGAGACGGTAATCCATACACACGAACGAGCGATGATATTGTTCCCATAATTGTTGAATTGAATTGAAGAATATAGTGTATAATATCCAAGAATTAGTATCATGTTTTATTAATCATATATAGTTATTATCTACACCATTATACCCATCCAATTTAGGTGATGTTGAAAAAAATATTACACCAAAACGAGGAGACGGTAATTCAAACATATGCTCACATTGTGATTTTTTTTTTCATAGGATGGATACAAGGTGAAATATGGTCGTTTCATATTTATAATAATATCTCATAATATTAGTGATAGTTATTTTATTACATTATAATGAAAAAACTTAAGAAGAGGACATAGAAGAAGAAGGAAATTTGAAAGAATCAGTAGAAGACATTACCTCTTCCTCGATATGACTTCTTTAAATTTCCTATTAGGGCACTAAAGATGGTCTTTTGAAAATACCAGAACCTATAAAATGTAACTAGAGAAGTTAAGAAGTGAAAGTTTTTGGGGGTTGTCCAAGCATGAAGGCTCAAACTTGAGTGAATAGGAGAGGGAGGAGCTTTCGTTTTATAAGAGGGGATAGGGGCCCTTTAGGAAGGTTCCAAAATATTAATTTATTATAAGATAAATAACAATTTAATATTTTGAAAAACATATTTAATTCTTAGAAAAGATTATTTTTTTCGAATACCCATCATAAAATAAAATTTTGACAAGTTTTGAATATTTCTCTAACCATATCTTCTTGGGTTAACACTAATTTTACCATTTTTAATCTAACCCTGATATCATGTTATTTACATATTTTGGGTTAATGTAATTACCATATCATGTCAAATAACCCAAAAAAAAGTTTTTTATGGATGATTTGTACTTATATTAACTATTTGGAAGAATCTTATATTTTTATTAATTTAATATCATTTAATGAACTGTTTTTTTATGTTATGAATTCTATCAATTTTGGACACTATTCATATTTATCATTTTAAAAAATTCATAACAAATTGATTTCTTTAAACCAAAGGATTAAACATATCTATAGTATGTCAATTTCATCCATAAAATTCTCTTATGCCATCAAGAAAACCAAATTACATTCGATTTAATATTTATAAATTCACTTATTTGAATCTTTTATTAATGAAGCAATCCATGCATCTTCATTGAGTCATAATTAAATTTATTTATTTAATATAAAAAAATTAAAAATATAATATAATCTTGTAAAAAATATTTTTATCCTTCTTATGAATATTTATTGTCGAAGATATCAATTATATAACCCCATATAAAAATTATCTAAGTAAAAGAATTATGATTTGGATATATTTTTCATAAAATTAAACTATAAGTAATTTAATGTAATTTTAACTTACTAGTTGATCCATGGGGTCCTAAATTAGAACCAAGGATGTCAATGGTTGGACATGTATCATCAAATAGGTTTAGCTCATGTGTTAGGATAATTTAATATTATTATAATATTATTGTTTACCCTTATTTACTATATTTACCCTTTAATCATGGTAAATAAAATAATTACTAAAGGTACTATTCAAAATGTCTAAACATAAACTTTACCTATTTATAGAGTTTGGAACTCCGGATTCAAAATATGGAATCCATTTTTCCATATTCAAAACATAGAAGTTGCAGTAATTAATTTAATATTATTTCATTTTTTTTTGAGAAAATGGGTTTTAAAAGTTAATACATTGCAAAAGATTGAAATGTTTTTAGCTATGAATTCAATGTAAAATTAATGCTAATGGAAGAAATTATATTAAATGGTAAAACATATTATATTTATACTTTAAAATAACTGAAAATTATAATTTAACTATATAATTTTTCTCGATTAATAAAGTTCCGTTTTTATTAAAATTTATCATATTTTTACTATTCATCAAAATAAGAATGTTATCGACAAAATTCAAAAACATTATCCAAAGTAAATTTATATATCATGATTATGACGAAGAAGTTTATTTTTTTACTCATAAATGTGTCAAAACTAGATATAAAATAGGTTCTCTATCAAAAGGTGGTAAAACTGAATTTTTTGACAAATATATATTTTATCCCTACAAATGATTTTGTTCTCATACCATGTTCTATAAAATGTCTAATATGATTTATAATTTTATAAAATAAAATATTTGGTTAATACTATTCATAACTTCTAGTTTATATCCCACTAAATAAAAATATTTTTATAATATATCATTGTTTAGTGTGACTCCAAATCGCATACAATGTAGTCTATCAAGGAAGGTCGCTCTTGCGTGTAACGTAAGCCAAGTCAGTGTTGTGTGTAGTGAATTCTTATTTTGGTGTTATGTATAACATAATCCAAACTTATTTCAGTTATACAATTTACAAAATCTACAGTCAATGTTGTGTGAAATTTATTTTTTCAAAAGAACATGAATTTAGGTGCAACACGATCCAAGAATAGTGTTGCATATACTGCAAGCTAATATGGTGTTATGTATAGTGCAAGATAATCTTGGTTTCTTGTACAACACAAGACATCAAAGAAATTAAAAATAATTTATCTCATAAAATCTCGGGGTGTTACATTCTACCTCTAATAAAATGAATTTCGTCTTCAAAATTTGTAAGGGTTGTAAATGGTTTACTACTTGAATGTTTATTCTATGGAAACCCACATTATAAAAAGGGACACTAAAACTTCATTTTAAAAAAGAAAGTCAGAAACATAATGGTTACCCAAAGTAACGCATCACAAGGTTTCCATATAGGAGAACATGTGTGGGAAGTGAAAGCATAGATATGGAAGAGAAATCTAACCATCAAGTTATGATGGATAGTTATAGAGAGCATGGTTTGGAGAATGTTAACTACCAGAAAGTGGTAAATTAGTAATGATTTAAGGGACCATATGATTCATCAGCTAATTAGGTTCTAGGATAACCTTTTTGAATTTCAATGTCCTTTTTCGAATGTTGAAGAATATTTTCAATAGAAAAAATACTTACTTGATTTTAGTACCATTGATAATTCCTTGAACAATTTACACTTCAACTCTTATTTAATGAAATGAAGTTGAATTTGTCATTCATGAAGTTTTAGAAGATCATGTGATATAATGAAAAGTCCTTCTATCTTTCTATATCACAAAAAAGATTAGCACAAGTTATTAAATATACATAAGTCCTTATGCAGTGAGATTTATCGTATATGGTTCCAAAAATAGACTTATACTTCATCTATCATACAACTTATAAAATTAAACCAATTTTTCTTAACAAGAGACTTATTATTGGATAGTAGTATGTGATAAAGGCCTCTCACACTTGGTTTGTGGGTTTGATTACTGTAGAGTTGTTTGACGCGACGGGTTATCGCTCATCTTATGAGTTGTCCTTTTTCTAAAACTATACTATTATAACATTCCAAAAAAAATTATATCCTTAAACAACACTATTTTATGACCTACATAATCCATTATAACCTTTAGGCTTATCTGAAATACTATTTTCCAATCCTATAGTACTAATAATACAATTACACGAAAGGACATCTAACAATAATGTGAATACCATCATTTATCCTCTATATATCACAAGATATATCTTGTTGGTCACATTGCAAACATTTGATTAACTTTATCATGAATTCTCTTGAAATATGATAATAACATAAATTACTATAGAACCTTAGTGACAACATCTATTCTATAAAAATTAACTCCTTCCACACACTAAAAATTATGTATACTCAAACCCTGAAATCACTTTATCCTTTTATCAGTCATGATATCATTAATACTATCAAACATATAATTTTATTCTTACCCCTTCATTATGCACATGTCATCTTCATTCCAAAAAATATTTAAATCACTTTTCATGGTAACCAGTACCATTCAAAATATTCTTTTAAATACTTAATGAAAAACAATAGTGTAACAATGCTTAGACGTTTCTTTATTCAATATTAGCATTAAATTACTTATACATAATTACACTTGATAAACATGCAATCATTCCACTCCCTTCTTAAACTATTGACCGAACTTCATCATTTTATTCCTTAAACCTTCTTTCATATCACATATCACTTGTATTCTATTCATCATCATCAAAATAAATATTACCCATACAACCATGCTGATTCTATTCATGATATTTTCTCTTAGGTCATCTATTTGTATAATTCCCATACATTCACCATTTAAAACATTTAACCATCATTGATGTATTATAAATACCATTATCCTTGTACATTGTGTTAACTGAAACTTTTCCATTGCAATCACTAGCTTTGTGTCCTTCATCTCCACACCCAAATCATCTTCCACTTCATTTGAAACATTATAATTGATTCCTCTTCCAAGTTGATTTACATGAGTAAATTTGAACTTTATTTCCACTATGACCATTATGAAACAACATCTTTCTCTTATTAGCTGGGTCATGAAAGTTACCAAAGGTCATATTATTGATCATATTATTATATTGCTGATTAGGAATCATATTGATGTTTTCCTTCCAAATCCTATTTCATTTGGTTGATCATGAAGAATATCTTTCCATTGTACATTATATTCTCCATTAAAATGAATCATCTTATTTCCAACCATTTTCTAAAACCCAAAAAATTAGTGTGAGGGGAAAAAATAAAATTAGGAAAACAATATAATCGTGGGGGAGTACATTAAATATCTAACACCATAGGTTTAATCCTTGGTTATTCATGATTATTATTATAAATCTAGTACTGTTACCTATTCTTATAATTAATTTTAGGGACATCCTTAGGCATACGTTAGAAATATCTTTAGGGAACTCACTAAAGTTCTTGCTTCCATGTTTCCAATGGATAACTAAACCTTCAATCTGATACCAACTATAGAGACCATAGAATGGCGTATAAGGACATTACATTTCATTTTCAGAATACTTAACACATGAAATAATCATACTTTTAAAGACTGTATTTGTTTAGTGCCTTTATAAACTCCGAACATAATCTTCTAACATGGATAATAATCTTCAAAATATCCCATAAAGATCAGCCCCTTTTGTTTTCCAACCTAAAAAATTTATTTATATGCTATGAAAAAGGAAAGATAAAAATGGGTATCTGAAATTCTCATTAAGGGTAAACATGGAGGAAATAAAACAAACCATATATTTCTGAACGTAAAAACATGAAAATAAACTTTAAACATCAAAATATTAAGTCATGAAATAACTATTGGTAGTAAAAAAGGCATAGATCATAAAGTAACATTAATAATTATAAAATAGAATGGGAATTAATCATGGAATTTTGGAAAACCATTAATCATATAATCTGATTTCCATAGTTCCCAAGGCATCGTTGTTGAGACTATAATAGTTGAAAATTCTATTATTGAATCATTTTTACTTGTCATTCTAGCCATGTATTACTGAACTGGATTTACCTTCCATTAAAGTCAAGTATATCTCATGAGATATTAATCATTAAACAATTCATTATAGGAATATATAGGTCTCAAACATCTCACAATAAAATCATTCTTAAATGTTCCAGAAATCATAAATCATTCATCATAGCATAACTCAAGAAATAAAATGAGATTAATAAATATCATTCCATTATAACATAATCCACAAAAAGATAATTCTATCATTAAAACAATAAAATATTATTAGTAATAGTTATATAAATATTACCATATTTAAATATTATCATCTTAAAAGGAAAACAATTTTGATGGAACACTTGAACTTAGTTCTTGATGAAAGTATCATATCTTCTTCAAAAAGTATTATTTTCTCAAAATGTTGTAAAACATTAAAAGAAAATAATTTAATTTAAAATAGAATTTTAAATTTTTTGTGTAATCTTAATGAAAATAATTCATTATGAATATTTAAAATCGAATTCATGCTGTATAAGTAAAACAAAATATTCTCCTCATACTTTTACCAGAAAATTCAAAAATACCTCATATAGTAAACAAAAGAATGATTCCAACCATACCACATAGTAAATTTCAAAAAAGGATTCACGTCACTATAAAACATATATGGAATAATATTAAAAAATTTCTGAAAACATATTTATAACACATGGACATCGATGATTAATATATCCCCAATAAATAATTATGTATAAACAATTTTGGAGGAAATGGAGATTGAAAAATTAACTCGTACCTTAGGTATGATTTCTTATGAATGTATATGAAACTCTATTATTGTGGGTTTAAACATATTATTAACTTATAAATGAACCATAATAATATTTATGATATCATTTATGATTCACATATAACTTTATATTACCCATTCATTTGTCAATTTCATGTTAAAGCAATGTTTTGGGTAATAATCGTTTCATTTATCGTACGTGTTTGGACTTGTAATTGTTCATATGATTACATATATTAGTATTTACATACTTGAAGAATGTAAAAAATGATTTATATATATATCTTCTATATTCATTATATAAATATATATATATAATAGATAGATAAATAAAATGGGAAACATCGTTCATAGAGATAGTAAGTCATACGTATGCATGAACTTTGTTTTTATTTTCTTATTTAATTAGATGGAAAAAAGTAAATGACATATATATATATATATAAATTAATTAGAATTATTATTTCAAATATTTCATGATTATTTATCACATATACTTTATAATCATTATTGAATGGTTAACATGGAGAAGGAATATCATCGCGTTGTGGAGACGGTAAGTCGTACGTACGCACGAGTGACGATATCGATCCCATTAATGTTTAATGGTATAGAATTGAATGGTGTATAATATATAAGAATTATTATCCTGTTATATTAATCATATATAGTTATTATTTACACCATTATACTCATCCAAGTTAGGTGATGGTGAAAAACTGATTACACCACGACGTGGAGACGGTAAGTCGTACGTACGCTCGAGCGGTGATTTCATTTTTCATAGGATTTATACAAGGTGAAATAGGTTGATTTCATATTTATAATAACATATATATAAATGAGTGATACTTATGTTATTACATTATAATGAAAAAACTAAATAAGAGGGTGCAGTAGAATAAATAAATTTGAAATAATCTTTAGAAGATATTACCACTTCCATGACGTACCTCCTTTAAATTTCATCTTAGGGCACTAGAGTTTTCCTTTTGAGAAGATTAGAACCAATAGAATGTTACTTGTAATTTTTAGAAGAGAAAGTTTCCGGGGTTTTTCTGAGCATGAAGTCTCCAAATGGAGTTAATAGAAGAGGGAGGAGGTTCACTTTTATAAGAGAGGAGGGGGTGCTTTAGGAACGTTCCAAAATATTAATTTATTATAAGTTAAATATCAATTTAATGTTGTATAAAACATATTTAATTATAAGATAAGATGATTTTGATTTGAATAGCCATCATAAAATAATTTTTTGACAGGTTTTGAATATTTTTTTATCGTTATCTTCTTGGATTAACCCTAATTTTATCATTTATAATCTTACTGTGATATCATGTTATTTACATATTGTGGGTTCATGTAATAACCATATCATGTCAAAAGTCCCAAAAAAAAGTTATTTATGGAATATTTGAACTTATATTAACTATTTGGATTAATATTATATTTTTATTAATTTAATATCACTTAATAAACTATTATTTTTAATTTTGAATTATGTAAATTTTGGACACTATTCATATTTGACTTTTTAAATAGTTCATAACCAACTGATTTCTTGGATCCAAATGATTAAACTCATCCACAGTATGTCAATTTCATCTAGGAAATTCTTGGATGACATCAAAATAACCAACTCACATTTGTCTTAAAATATATAAATTCAATTATTTGAATCCTTCATTAATGAAGCAAATACTACATCATCATTCTGTTATAATTAAATTTATTTATTTAATCTGAAAAAATTAAAACTATTTTTACATGATGTAAAAAATATTTTTACCATTCTAATGAATATATATAGTCAAATATATCACATATATAACTCCATATAAATATTGTTTTAGTAAAAGATTTGTGTTTAGGTTATATTTTCCCTGACATTAAATTAAAAGTAATTAAATGCCAGTTTAACATACAATTGGCTCTATGGGGTCCCAAAATTGACCAATGGCTGCCCATGGTCGGAAATATATGATCCAATAGTGTTAGGACACGTGTTAGGGTAATTTGATACTATTATAATATTATTTTGGAGCCTTATTTACCAGATTAACCTTTTAACCATGGTAACTAAAATATTTACTGACGTTACTATTCATAAGGAGTAACAATAAACGTTACCTATTTACAAAATTTGGACCTTCTGATTCAAAATATGGAATCCATTTTTCAAAATTGAAAACCAAGAAGTTTAAATAATTTATTTAAAATCAATCTCGTTGTTGAGAAAATGGGTTTTAAAAGTTAAAACATTGCAAATGATTGAAATGTATTTTCCTATGAATTCAATGTAAAATTAATTATAATGAAATAAAATATATTAAATGTTATAATTATATTCCATTTATACATTTAAACCATTCAATATTATAATTTAACTATATAAATTGTCTCGATGGAAAAAGTAGTTTTTAATTAAAATTTAGCGTATTTTTACTATTCATCGATATTGGAAAGTTGTCAGAAAAATACCCAAAAATTATCCAAAGTATATTTTTATATACTTATTCAAATTAATAAGTTTATTTTTTCAAATATTACTTATAAATGTGTCAAAAAAATATTTAAAATGGTTGTTCCATCAAAAGGCAGAAAAACAATATTTTTTGAAAAATACTTATTTGATAAAACAAATTGACTTTTTTCTCATACCATGTTCTAGTAAATGTATAAGATTAATGATAATGTTATAAAATCCCAAATTTGGTTAATAATATTCATAATTTCTAGTTTATATCCCATTAAATAATAATATTTTCATAATATATCATTGTTTAGTGGGACTCCGGATCATGTACAATGCATGATGTCGAGTAAGGTCGCTCTTGCATATAACGCAAGACCAGCCCGTGTTGCTTGTAGTTGAATCTTCCTTTGGTGTTTATTATAACATAATCCAAAAATATTTCATTTATACATTTCATAAAATATAGACTCAGTGTAGTGTGAAATTAATTCTATCAAAAAAACGTGAAATTGTGTGAAACACGAGCCACGAATAGTATTGCATGTACTGCAAGCTAATATGGTGTTACATATTGCACAAGAAAATCATGTTGTCTTGTACAACACAAGACATCAAATAAATTAAAAATAATATATCTAATAAAATATGAGGGTGTTATATTTTATCCCCCATAAAATGAATATCTCTCTTAAAATTCGTTGGGGTTATAAACGGTATACTAATTGAAAGTTTATATTATAGAATCCCACAACGTAAAAAGAAATATTAAACATCATTTTAAAAAGTAATGTTAGAAACATAATGGTTACCCAAAGTAACTCATAATTTTGTTTCCATATATGAGAACATATGAGGGAAGTGGAAGCATGGATATTGAAGAGAAATATAACAATCATTTACTGATTGATAGTGAAAGAGAACATGGTTTGGAGAATGTTAACTACCAGAAATCTCTAAATTTTCAATGATTTAAGGGACCATATGATTCATTGTATAATAAGGTACTAGGATAACATTTTTTGTATTCAACCTTTTCCTAATTTTGGATTATTTTTTCATTATAATAAATACTTACTTGATTTCAGTACTGTTGATCATTCCCTAAACAATTAACACTTCAACTCTTATTTAAAAAAGTGAAGTGGAATTTTTCATTCATGAAGTGTTCGAAGAACATGCGATATAATGACAGGTAATCCCATATATCTCTATCACAAAAAGGATAAAAAATGTTATTTAATATACATAAGTCTTTCTATGGTGAGATTAATCATATATGGTTCCAAAAACAGACTTACTAAAATAAAAAAAAAATCTCTAACCTGTGACATTCAATAGGCCAATGGTAGGCGATAAAGTCTTGTCACACATTGGATGTGGGTTCAATTCTTGTAGCATTTTCTAACGTGACGGGTTGTCACCCATCCTATGGGTTTTCCTTTTTCTAAAACTATACTATTATTACATTCCAGAAAATAATGCTCTAGCCTTAAACAATACTATCAGATGTCCAACGTAATCCATTCTTACCTTTATGCTTATCCATATTACTTATGTCCAATCCTATAGTACCATGAAAATAATTACTAGAAATTTTATATAGTCAGCATGTGAATTCCATCATTTATCCCCTATATATCACAAGATATATCCTATTGGTCACATTTGAAACATTTCAATGACTTCATCCTACATTCTCTTGAAATATGATAATAAAATAAATTGTCATAGAACCTTAGTGGCAACATGCGTTCAATAAAAATTAACTCTTTCCAGACATCAAAAATTATATATAATCAAACCAAGATATCACTTTTTCCATTTATCAATAATTAGATCATTAATACTATCATGCATATTATTATATTTTTATCCTCTCATTATTCACATATCATCCACCATCCAAAAATATTTCAATCACTTTTCATGGTTACCAGTACCATTCAACATATACATAAAAATACTTAAGTAAAAACAATATTGTAACAATCCATAGATCTATCATTATTCCATAGTAACAATAAATTAAGTATACAACATTACTCTTTATAAACATGCAATCATTCCACTGCCTTCTTAAACTATTGACGGAGCTTCATCATTTTATTGCATAACACTTCTTTCATCTCACATATCCTTGAATTATTTACATCATCATCCTATAAAATACAACCCATATGACCATTTTTATTATCTTCATGAGATTTTCCCTTAGGTCATAGTTTTGAAAAATTATCATACATTCCACATTTAAAAAAATTGACCATCGTTGATGTCTTAGCAATACCATTATCCTTGTCCATTGTGTTAATAGAACCGTTTTGTTTTCAATCACTGGCTTTGTTTCCTTCATTTTCACACCCAAATCATCTTCCAATTCCTTTGAAACATTCTCCTTGATGTCTCTTGCCACATGATTTACATTAGATTAATTGGACTTTCATTCCTCTATAATCATTATGAAACTTCATCCTTTTCTTATTATCTGGGTAAGAAATGTTTCCAAAGTTGAAATTATTTATCATATTATGAGATTGATGATTAGGTATAATAATTATGTTTCTCATTCTAAATCCTATTTAATTTGGTTTCTCATGAATAAAATCATTCCATTATCCATTATATTCTCCATTAACATGAATCCTCGTGTTTCTAACCAGTTTCTAAAAACCAAAATGTATAGTGTGAGAAGAAAAAATAAAACTAGGAAAACAAAAGATTCAAGGGGGATTTCTTTAAATCTCTAACATCTTAGATTTAATACTATGTTATTCATGATATTTAATATAATTCTAGGACTGTAACATATACTTATACTTAAACTTAGGTACATCCATGTACATTTCCAAGAAATATCATTAGGGACCACTAACGTTTTTTCATCCTAGTTTCCAAAGGATAACTAAACCATAACTCTTAAACCATATGTAGAGAACCTACCATGATGAACATGGACAAGACTTTTCATTTGCAGAATACTTAATACATGAAACAATCAGACACCCAAATACCGTATTAGTTTAGTGCCATTGTATGCTCAGAACATAATCATCTAACATAGTGAAATATCCTCAACATCTATCACAATGATCTTCCACTTTTTTTTCATACCTAAATAATTTCTTAATATTAGGGGGAAAAGAAAACATAAAAAGGGTGAGCTCAAATTCTAAGGGTAAACCTATAGAAAATAAAACAAACCATATACGTTTGAACATAAAAACATGAAAATAATGTTTGACCATAAATATCATGTGTCAAGGGATAAATCGTGGTAGTACGTAAGGTATAGATTATAAAGGTATATTAATATTGATAAAAAATAATTGGAATAAAACACAAAATTGTGGAAAACCATTAAGCACATAATATGATTTCCATAGTAGCCAATGCATTGTATCCAAGACCATAATAGTTAAAAAATCCATTATTGAACTCGGTTTACTTATCGTTCTAGCCATGTATTACTGAACCATATTTACATACCATTCTAGTCATGTCAATATCATGATATATAAATCTTTATCCAATGAATTGGAGGGAGATATAGGTCTCACTCATCTCATAATTAAATCATTCTTACACGTTGTACAAAACATAAATCATTCATCACAGCAAAACCTGAGAAGTAAAATGGGTTTCCTAAATATCATTCCATCATAAAATATTCCATAAAAATATTACTCTATTGTTAAAATAACAAAATAATAGTAATAATATGGATAAAAACATAACTCTATTTTATTATTATCATCTTATATGGAAAATAATTTTGATAAAACTCATAAACATAGTTCTTGATGAAAATATCATCTCTTCTTTAAAAATAATTCCTTTTCTCAAAATGTCATGAAATTTTAAAATAAATTTTTTTTATTGTCAATAAAATAGAAAACATTTAGTGGAAGCTTCATGGAAATATGGAGTTAATGATATGTAAAAACTTATTCATTCTGTATAAGTAAAAAACATTCTCCTTGTACTTTTACCGGAAAAGTCAAAAATACCTCATATGGTAAAAAATAGAAAGATTCATTCCATACCACGTAGTAAAAGTCAAAAGGGGTAAACATGACATGAAAACATACATGGAAGAATATTAAATATTTTATGAAAAAAATTAAGAAAACATGGATATGGATGATAAATATAACCCCAATAAATACTTATGTATAAACAATCTCAGATAAAATTATATTTCAAATTTAAACCTTACCTTAGGTTTGATTTCTTTCATATGTATCTAAAACTCCTTGTCACGACCTGTCCCTCGGGTCCCGTTCCATCACTACCCCAAGCCCCCCTTCCATAAGTCAAGGGCTGGAGACTAGCCCCAAAGGCGAAAATCCCTAAAACTGGGAAGGCATTTCCTTTATAAAGTGTAAACACATACAACAGAGTACGAGCTGGATGTAAAACTCTAAGAAATACTGTATACAAAGGAGTGTTGAAAAGTAAAAGGGGTCGGAAATACAAGCCCAATAAGAATGTACAAGTACAACTAAAATATAAGTACAAATGAATAAGAGGTAAAGAAGCTACGGGTTCTTCCTCCGGGGGTTCCTAACTGAAGGGTAGATACATATAGCCTCCTCAAAACTCCACGTCTGTCAGTCTCCTCCATGTACCAACTCATCGTAAGGTCCACCTCAGGATACCGTTCAGTCCTACTACTCTGATCCTCAGTTAGCCTTGTCCATCATCAGTAACCAACACAACTAGGTGTGGGCATATCCTGTGCTGGGTTGAGTATAGTGACACTCAGTAGGGACCTCGGGACACTCATGGTCTCAAAAAATTCAACAAGGATAAACCACAATGTATGAAATCAACAGATAACCTCACATTGGTATATGCCCATACATATAGCTTTGTTACCAAGTAATCCATCTCAATCATGAGGTGAACAAAAAAGTTACTGACTTAGCTCAAATAGGTATACAACTTATGTAGAGAAATAGATATGATCGGATATATCCACTGAATCGTCAGAGCTGTCGGACCAGCACATGATCTAGGAAAAGCTATTCTATCGAACCAACACATGATCTAGGAACAAAAGTCAGAATTGTCAGACCAACACATGATCTAGGAACAGTCGTTAGAGATGTTATACTAAAACACGATCCAATACCATCTATTTTGTTGGACCAACACATGATTCAGGAACTGAATTCAGAACTGTCGTACTAACACATGATCCAGGAACAGTAGTCAGAACTGTTGGACCAACACATGATCCGAGAACAATCAACAGTGCACAGCCAGCCTTAGGGTTTCCACTAGCATGCTTGATTCATAGAGGGTCTTCTCCTAAATCCAAGAGTCAATACATCAACTTCAACAACATCCCTAGTTTATTTGTCCCAAAGTTCCATCTCGTCAAAAAACACACAGCGTGACAAACGGTGCGTCAATCGGACACCCGGTCTGAGAGTTATTGGAACTTTCGTTCCGAGGGCTCGGTTGGATTTAGGTTAAATCCAAACTGACCATACCCCAACTAAGTGAAAAACACATGTGGGGTATTCCAAAAGAAGCATCTTTCTCCATGCTTTATGTTTCCATAGATGGTTTTTCTATCGGACACCCATAGCCCATGTTATGGGCGAAATGCTGAAATCGGGTCAAACGGGTCCGGGTCTGGACCGACCCAGTTGGACCAACCCAGACCAAACCAGTTTCAGACTAGGGTCTGACCTGGTCTGCAGTTCTGATGTGGTCGGTGGGTCCGACCCAGCCTGTGGGTCCGACCGGACCCACACTTGCGGCCCCACCCACCCTGGGTCCGGCCCGCGCTGGGTCTGGCCCGCGTTGGGTCTGGCCCACCCTGGGTACGACCCAGTGCCCCAGCGGCCCGACGGCACACGCGGGGTCCGCCCTAGACACGTCTGAAGGGTGGGGGCACCACTTGGTTCCTGAACGGCTTAGCCGTTTGGGCGGGTGGAACCAGTACCAAGCTGGAACTAGTGTGTCACGCAGGACCCAGTGGGTTCCCGTTGTTTCCAGCTCGCCGAGAGGCCAGCCTTCTCCTCGTGTGGTGCCGACTATGTCGTACCCCTTTTGATGACCTGACGGGTCAGCCCTCCAGTCCTCTTCATGGCCAGTCTAGAGCCGGCCACTGCTGGACCGCCACGTCCACGGGTTACTTTAGGATCTAAATAATGATGTAGATACTCAATATAAAAGAGGGGGGGTGAATTGTACACTTTAAAAATTCATTTGGAACCTTTAAAGTTAGTTACGATTAACTATGTTATCTTTAAAAAATGGAAAGAGCTAATTTTTACAAAGTTAAACTATGTAAATTCACAATACCTCTAATACCAAATGAAAACTTGAAAAGTGATTCCGAATGTGGGTTCCAGAAATATGGTTCCGGAAATTGAAACTTAACAAAAGATTACAAAATGAGATTCTACCTTAAAGCATATAGAATCTAAATGAAACAGAGTACAAGGAAGGAAGTATAAGAATGTTATACTTTCCTTATAATGAAAAATGTAGCGGAAACAAACAAATAGTAAAACTACAAGTAACAATATATAAGTCTTTTAACCCAAAGAGTAGGGTATCCAACGACCATTGATAAAGGTCCCTTGATTTATACTTTCAAGCAAGTATGTCTTACCCACACCTGGGTAATCCCTCGATACGAAGATCAGAGTCTCTGTCTTGCTATCCCCGCAAGCTCTCAACTTCAAGGTAGTTGGGAACCTCTGTCTTTCTCAGCATGGAAGCCCTCGAACTTCAAGGTAGTCGGCACCTCTGTCTTCATATTCCCGGAAGTCCTCCAATGTAATCACCAACATTCGGAGTCGCACGAAGCAAAAAACTGAACGAGCAGTTCAGTACGCACAAGGCATGAAAATCTTTCTCTCTCTAGAAATCACCTTAGCAGCGTGTGGTCTCTAGATCGACCAACTTCTCTGTGTTATCTATATCGATCTCTTTCAAATGAGATCTTATTTATAGACAAGGTTGGCCTCCTTTCCAACGGTCATATTTTCCTTAAAAATAGGAGGGACCTGTACACGTGTAACTTAACCAATGGTTAGTTTATAACAGAATAGATGACATCATTTTATAACAAAACAAGTGTAATAGAATGTACGACATTGTTTTAAGTCTAACTCAAAAGTTCGAAGTGAAGATTCAGAGTGAAGGTTCGGAGTGTAAGAAAAAATATTAAAGAGTAGACAAATTATGAAAGCATAAACAAAATGAATGTTCAGAGTCTAACCAAAAATAATTTTCGGAGTCTAAATAAATTCAGAGTGTATAAAGAAAAGATGATCATATTCTGTTTAATAGGTGAATTCAGAATGATAATTCGGAATGATAATTTGTAATGAGAACTTGTCATCATAATTCGGAATGAGAATTCATCATCAAAATTTGTAATGAGAATTTTTCATCAGAATTCGTAATGAGAATTCGATGTCGAACTTCATGAAGATTCGTATCCAGAATTCAGAGTAGAACTTAATCAGAGTTTGTATCCGGAATTTGGAATGAAACTTCATTACAGTTTTCATCTGGAATTCGGAGTGAAACTTCATTACAGTTCTCATCCAAAATTCGGAACCTAAAACAGAATGCCTCATATCAATGTTTCAAACGATTCAGAGAAATGAATCTGAATCTTATACTTAAGAAATATATGGATGAAAATATGATAAGGATAATGTTTCTTACAAATGCGATTTTCCTTATAAAAGAAACTTTCCTTATAAAATCAATTTTCCTTATAAAAGAAAATTTCCTTAAAAAAGCAGTTTTCCTTATAAAATCAATTTTCCTTATAAAACCAATTTTCCTTAAAGATAAGGTGTTTGTGTTTTTCAAAAAAAGAAGGAATGGAAAATTCATAAGGAAAACCTTATTGACTCAACAATATCCCCCTTTTTGGAAAGCACAAACATCCTTACGAAAAGAAAAATCTAAGAAGAAAGAAAACATTTAAGGCTTATCTCCCATTGCTTATGGATGTTGATGAATACGACTAACTCTTCCTTAGGCATTGAAACTCTAAGGATCGTATTCTAGATTTCCGGAATGATATTTCATTAAGAATAATAATGTCTTTTTTAATGAAAAAAACTCCCCCTTAGATGAAGGCTATTAGAGTTTGTTTTCTTTCTCACCCTTTGTTGAGATTATTTTCCCCTTTTTATTAGGGTTCTTTTCCTTCTCCCCCTTTGTGATTTTCAAAAACAATTCAAGGGAATAGAAAATATGACAAGGTACCTGAAAAATTAGTTGCAACAACAAAACAAACGATCAAGCACAATTTTCATTAAGTTTGAAAGCTCAACAACAAAGAAGATAAGATACAACAAAAGATCGGATGTCTATTTTGGATCTTTTTCCTTCGCTATGAGACCCTTAAGAATATTATTTATCTTCTTCAAGTCTTTATGGTCTTCCTCGGCTTGCTTCTCTAACACAACAATTCTTGCATTTTGAGCTTCAATCTTTTCTTCCTGGGCTTGAAGCTTTTCTTCCTGAGCCTGAAGCTTTTCTTCTTGAGCCTTAAGCTTTTCTTCCTGAGCCTTCAAGATTTGTTCTTTCTTTAACAACTTTTCCTAAAACTCAATCCGATGATCCCTTTCATATTTCATGTTTTGAGAAACAGAATTCAGCTTCCCATTTAGATCTTTGACTTCTTGAATCTAGAAATTCTTTTCATCTGTCAACTTTTCTTTAAAGGATGAAGTAAGTTCATTTATCTTGCTGTCTTCTGTCTCAAAGGCATCCTTTACATTATCATATAATTCATCAAAGAGCCTCATCTCTTCTACAGTCTTCCTCGACCAACTAGTCATCCTCTTGCAAGATCTTTTGTGGGCTTCATAGCTGACAAAGAATTTTTTGAACTAAGCCTATATCTCAACACATTTTTCCATAACCATGGATATAGAGTCTATTTTTTGATTCAAAGCATGTTGGACCATCTGGCATCTTGAATCAATATTTGAAAAAGTCGGAATAGTACCCACCAACTTCTTCAATGACTGAACAAAAAAATCATGCCCCAATAAAGATGACTCAGAATCCGAGACTCTGCTTAGAGAATTTTCTTCTTAAAAATGCTCAACCTTCTTCTTAGAAGAATCACCAACTTCCCTTCTCTTTACAACCACTGAGCTCGGGGTATCAACAACAAGTTTCTTTCCCTTGTCCTTTTTCGGAATGGTTTTCTGTTCCGGAGTCTTCTATTCACTATCAGAAACTTGAACAACATTGTCTTAATCATCAGCAACATTTTGAGCACCAACCTCTATGTTCTCCATTTGAGCAACATCATGTAGAATTTTTTCCTCTTCTGCATGATAGGCTACTGCTTGTTCTCCTTCCTCCTCATCCTTTCCTGGAGTGACTAACTTCGATGATTCAGATTATGAAGTTCGGAGCGACAAATATTCCGAAGGTGTCCCTTTATAATCATCTAATTGCTTCAAAACATCTCCGGTGTCTCCACTACCTTCAACAACTACTTCTTCTTATTCCACTTGATCAATCTACTCTACTTCCTCAACATTCTTAGCAACTGCCTCTTCCGGAGCGAAAAGGTTTCTTCCTGGAGTCTCAGGTAGAGATTCTGAAGAAAAAGATCTCGGAACAGGAATGTTTGCTGAAACCATCTCATTAAACATCAACAAAGTCTGAGCTACCTCAGCTTCAGACATATTCTTCTTGAGCATCTTTTCTTTCACTTGTTTTTCTAGATCATCTACAGTTCTTTGCTTCAAGGCCATAGCCTCCGCAGGATCCAAGCCAAACTGAGGCTCCCCTTGCACTCTCTTCTCTTTGATTTCCCTCCATTTAGCAACTACCTCATCAGGGTAATCTTTCTTCTTCTTCGATTTTGGAGGTGCGGAATGGACTTCCTTAGATTTGGGATTCTCAGCTTCAAGTACAACTTCCTTCAACTTTCTCTTCTTTACTGGTTTAAAAGATTCAAGTTCATCAACTTTCGGAACCGTTTCTTCTTGAGCAGGTAAATCAACAAACTGACCAGTCTTCTTGTCGAAGGCTACATCCATCCTTTTGAGAGTACCATCACTCACCAACATAATCTTTCAAACTCTTGGATTCGACTTGCAAGCCTCCTTGAAGGAATCAAGGCACCGAACTATCAATTTTGAGAGGATTGCTGGATACATTATGATCTGAGCTCTCAAATTTCCTTTCTTAACATTCTCAAGGGTAATAAGAATGTGTTTCATTAGATTAAAATTCCTCAGATTTATCATAAAATCTAGGATTTAGATCTCGCTCTTCTTCAAACTATCTTTGTCACCCTTTCTCGGTACGATAAGGCCTTGTACCAATAATTCTAGAATCCAAAAATTTGTAGACAGAGAAGAAATCTTTAGAGCCTTATCATCTGACAGTCCGAGAGTTTCCAAAGCCTTTGCCTTGTCAAAGCTTCCCTTTGAATCCGGCAACACATGCGAAATGAACTCGGCTTCTCCTTCATTATTCAACCCTACCAAGCTGGCTTCCTTGGAATAAGAAAGTTTATAAGTCTTTCCATAAGACTTAAATGAAAACTTCTCCCTACCATCTTCCTTAAGGAAGGAAACTGTTTCATAGAACTCTATAAGAAAATCCGAAAAAACTTCATCTTGATTCCCGGGCATAGACACCACAACATCTTCCCATCCGTTGAGCTTAATATTCGTGGATATAAGAGAATCATACTTGATGAAGAAATCAAGATGTACCGACCTTTCTCTATATACTAACCACTTCAAAATCCTCTTAGAAGAAGACATGTCTTGAGAAGCTACTTCCACAGTCATTCGGATCTGAAGACCTCTGAGAAGTTCATAAAGGAGAAAGATGAAGTTCGGAACGGCTTTAAATCGGAGAGGCAGAGCTTCGGGACGCTGGAGCTTGAAAACCGATGTGGGACAACCATTTGGGGTCTCTTTTATATAGGAAACGATAAAACAGTTCAGCTTCTACGGTTGATCGAACGCTTGTGACAAGCTGAAATTAGATCTGACGGTTGAAAACCAATTCTCAAGAAAACTTGAATCCGAGCTTTTGAGGATTTTATTAAAACAAAGATTTAAGAAAATTATAATCCGAAAAAAAAATATAAGAAAATTCCAGAAAGTAAAGTATGACTACGAAAACATGAGTAAGGAAATCATACCTTTCGGATTGGCTTTGATGGATTATTCTTAATGGGTATTATTTAAAAAAAACTACAAAAAAACTTTACTCTGAAAAGACGTAGTTCGCAAAACTCACTATGAAAAACAAACTTAGTACGGAAAACTCAGTACGATAATTTTATTACAAAATTTTGAATACGAATAGATCATTATGAAAGTCTCGGTATGAAAATACCATTACAGAAACACCAGTACGAAATTTTCCATTCTGGAAATTTAGTTCCGAAAAGTTTGAAACACTAATATTGAAAAACTTAGCTACTCTATCAATCAAATGTACTCCCCCTGTGAAAAGGAGTTTATTACTGTAAGAAGACTTGTTCAAGAGAAAGTTAATTAAGAAAGACTACCTTACAATTATCATTCCTAACTTCTGTTTAATGTATTCAAATCTATCATAAGGAAAAGATTTTGTGAAAATATTATCAAGTTGATCCTGCGTTCCGATAAACTGAAGAATGATATCTCCTTTTAGTGTGTGATCCCTAAGAAAGTGATGCCTAATATCTATGTGCTTTTCACAATAGTGATGTGCAGGGTTCTTTCTAAGGGAAATGGAACTTTTGTTATCACACAAAATTTGAGTTTTTGTAAAACTCAAGTCATAGTCTGTGAGTGTGTGTTGCATCCACAACACTTGATCACAACAACTTCTAGCTACTACATATTCGGCTTCAGCAGTGGAGAGTGCTACAGAATGTTTCTTCTTGCATGACCAAGAAACTAATGAATCTCCTAATAAATGACAAGTTCTAGATGTACTCTTTTTATCCATTATATATCCACCAAAGTCAGCATCATAAAATATTTTTAGAACAAAATCATTTCCAGAAGTATAAAATAATCCTAGATCCATGGTTCCCTTAAGGTAGAGAAAACAATTTTTACGGCCTTTATGTGAGATTCCTTAGGATTGGATTATTATCTTGCACATAAGAATACTGAAAACATTAAGTCTGGTCGACTAGCTATTAAGTAAAGTAAACTTCCTATCATACCTCTAAAAGATGTTTGATCCACTGGTTTCCCAACATCATCAAGATCTAAAGAGTTTGAGGTACCAATGGGAGTACTTATACTCTTAGTGTTGTCAAAAACATACTTTTTAAGAAGATATTTAATATAATTAATTTTAGATATGTAGGTTCCTTCTGGTTTTTGAGAAATTTGAAAACCAAGGAAAAAATTTAACTCACCCATCATACTCATTTCAAACTCTAATTTCATTAGACTCGCAAAAGAGTCGGTTAAAGATTGCTGAGTTGAACCAAATATGATGTCATCAACATAAATTTGAACAATCAAAATATTTTTCTTATCTTTATTTATAAAAAGGGTTGGATCTTTATTTCCTTTAACATAGTTATTTTGAATCAAAAATCCAGTGAGTCATCATACCATGCTCATGGGGCTTGTTTAAGACCATACAAAGCTTTGGTAAGTCTAAAAACATGATCAGGATGTTTTGTATCTTCAAAGCCAGGAGGTTGTTCAACAAAAACTTCCTCTTGAACATAACCATTAAGAAAAGAACATTTCACATCCATTTGAAAAAGTTTAAAATTAAAGAATGCTGCAAAGGCAAGTAGAATACGGATAGATTCAAGTCTAGCTACTGGAGCATAGGTTTCTTCATAGTCTATTCCCTCTTGCTGATTATAGCCTGTAGCAATAAGTCTAGCTTTTTTTCTTACTATGACTCCATTTTCATCACATTTGTTTCTGAAAACCCACTTTACTCCAATAACAGAAGTTTCCATAGGTCTTTCAACCAAGGTCAAGACTTTATTCATTTCAAATTAATTTAGTTTATCTTGCATAGCTTTGATCCATTCATCATCACCTAAAGCTTCATCAGTTCTTTTTGGTTCTAATTGGGAAAGAAATGCTAGATATTCTACTTCATTTCTTAAGGAACTTCTAGTCCTTACAGGTTGATTTACATCACCAATGATACTATCACTGGGATGATTCTTAAGAAACCCCTGATTTGGGTTTTGGAAAGCCTGTTCATCAACATAGGGTAGAAAGTATTCCGGGGTAAATGTTTCAGAAGTATCTTCTTGAACATTATCCTTATCAGAAGGTTCATCTATCAAAGGTTGACAATAAGTTTTTGAAAACACATCCGAGGATGTAGGCTGGGATGGTTTAAAAACAAAAGGATCAGACTCATCAAATTTTACAGGCACTGTTTCTTCAACAGTACAAGTATTTTTATTAAAAACTCTATAAGCCTTAGAAGTTGTGGAATAACCTAGGAAAATTCCTTCGTCGGATTTTGGTCCGAATTTATGTAATTCATCTTTCGTATTCAAAATGAATACATTGCAACCAAAAACCTTGAAGTAGGATAGTCTTGGTTTTCTACCATTCCATAACTCATAAGGATTTTTATTAAGAAAAGGTCTAATCAAAACTCGATTTATAGTATAGCAAGCAGTACTTACAGTTTCAGCCCAGAAATGTCTAGCTATAGAATATTCACTCAACATGGTTCTAGTTATCTATTGAAGAATTCTATTTCTTCTCTCAACTAAACCATTCTACTAAAGAGTTATAGGTGCTGAAAAATTGTGAGTAATACCTTTTCTACTACAAAATGTTTCAAAATCAGAATTTTGAAATTCTCCTCCATGATGACTATGAATAGTTTTCAATGGAAGGTTTTTCTCATTTTTAACTTGAGCTCTAAAACTTTTGAAATAAGAAAAAGCTTCAGATTTCATTGCTAGAAAATAGACCCAAGTATACCTTATTGAAATCATCAACTAGAAAAAACACATAGTATTTTCCTCCAATACTTCCAGTTTGTGTTGGAACAAAAAGATCCATGTGCACCAACTGTAATGCATTAGTTGTTGAGACTTCACCGATTGATTTAAAACTAGATTTAGGTTTCTTTCCATATTGACAAGGATAAAAAACATTAGAAGAATCAAATATAAGCTCCGATATATCCTTAACTAGTTTCTTCTTAGTGAGTTTACATGGGTTTCTAAGGTTACAGTGAACTAGTTTTCTATTCCATAACCAGGAATGATCTTTCATTGCACTTAGGCAAGGTAAATCTTGGCTCCTGAGGTCTTCTAAATTTAAGGTGTAAACATTCTCATGCCTATTGGCTGAGAGAATAAATTCTTCCTCGGAATTGTGTACTAAGCACTTATCATTCCTAAAATTCACAAGGTAAACTTCATCACCTAACTGACTTATGCTAATGAGGTTGTGCTTAAGACCCTTAACAAAAAGACCATTTGAAATCAATGTTTTACCAAGAAGAACAATATTACCAATACCAACAATCTCTCCCTTAGAATTGTCTCTGAAAGATATCTTTCCTCCTTTCGTTTTGATAATCTTTTCAAAAAATCTTTTGTTACCAGTCATGTGTCGGGAACATCCACTATCCATGTACCACATATTGTTGTTGGTACTCTATTTATTTTTTTGAAGTCAAGAAGAGAATTAGACATTCAGAATCCAAACTTGTTTGGATCCAAAATTTCTAGATAACAAAATTTTAGGTAACCACATATTCTTAAAGAAATAAGCTTTGTGAAATCCTAGAGATTGGGTTTTGTTTAAGGAACAATTATTTGCCTAGTGACCACCACATTGACACTTAGTACAAAATGGGGCACTTTGAGGAACAAAATAATTGTTACTAAAAATTGGTTTTTCATGGGTATAACCAAATCCAGATTTATTTCTTAAAGGTTGTATTTGGGAATACATTTTATCAAAATTTTCCTTACTATGGGTAAAGATTGATAAACACTTCTTTAAGGAAAAAATTTCGGACTTGAGTTTTATAACCAAGTTTTTATACTCAAAATAATTAGTTTTAGAACTAGTTCTAGGCTCGAAAACATTTTTCATAGAAATTACTTTTTCTAACTCTTTAGAATGTTTTTTCTTCTCAGAACATACTTCCTCAAGATTTTTTGAAATACTTTCAAAATCAGCATTTTTCTTATCAAGATCTTTAGAAAGATTTGATATCTCTTTTGTAAGAATATTATTCCTAGAGTTTTCCTTATCATGTTTTTTATTGAGTTTGGAATAATCAATTTCAAGAAGTTCAGTAAACCTAGAATCTTCTTCATAAGTAGGTAATGTATTTTCTTCATCAGCAGAGTTATAATACTTATTATCATTAGAATTTAAAGAAACATTGGTCAATGATTTAGAATTTTGTACCTTAGCCATAAAACAATGATTATCAATAGGTAATCTGGCTATAAGACCAAGATTCTTCTGTCCTGAACACTCGTAATCAGAAGATTCATCTGAAGAGTCACCACCAATGGCACTCCAGGTGTCACTAGCTTTCAGAACTTTCTTAGCTTTGGATTTATAATACTTATTTCTGTTCCTGTCTGAATTCCTTTCTTTCCTTTCTTTCTTTTTGAGCAAAGGACAATCTGGTCTAATATGTCCAGCTCTCTTTCATTCATAACATGTGACTTCTCCATCTTTCCTATCTTTCCTTTCCATTTTCTTATACTTGGATTGGACATTTCTCTGGCCAGCTATCTTGTTCATCATTCGAGCAAGATTTTCTAACTCATTTTCTGAGATTTCACTTTCACTAGAATCTGATTGGAAAACCATCTTCTTAGACTTGGATCTGGTTACTCTCTCAGGAGTCTTATCTTTCAAGTGATTTGATGTTGTTGTAAAAGCAACCGTACCATTCCCATTTTTATTTTTTATGTTGTCAGCATCTCTCTTCGTTCTAGTTTCATGTTGGAGAAGAGTTCTGAATAACTCATCAAGAGAAATTTGTGTGACCTTCCTGTTCTCATCTATAGCAGTTCTTTTCGATTCCCACTCATTGGGCATGATATCAATTATCTTATCCAATAGTGCTTCATCATCTATCCCTTTTTCTCCCATAGACTGTAAGCTGTTGACTATAGTCATAAATCTCTGTTGAACTTTACATATTGGTTCACCATAAGGAAAATTGAAGCCATGATATTCAGCTCTAAGCATAGCTCTCTTAGTCTCAATCACTTTAGAAGTTCCAAAGTGTGTAACCTCTAACTTCATCTAGATACAATTAGCTGCTATACAAAAAAAAATTGGCTATATATATTTCTAGTCATTGAACAAAGTAGAGTATTGTGTACCTTATAACTGAGTTGATACTCTTGCTTTTCCTGGTTAGTAAAAGTTCTAACTTCCTTTTCAGGAATTTTATAATCACCAGTAAGCATAACGAAGTTGTCCACTCCAGTATTGATAACAAAAGTATTCATTCAATCTCTCTAGTACTCATAATCATTACCATCAAATATTGGTGGTCTTGTAGGATTTAGATTATCAATAGAACCAACATTAATTCCTGTCATACTTAAAAAAACTTTGTCACACAAACTTGTTAGTAGAAAAAAGTTCGTAGTTCAGAATGACAAAGTTCGGAATGAGAATGTTCAGAATAAGAACGTGAGCAAGAAAAACTTATAAGTGAGTACAAGTATTTCAGATACCTTCTCTGATACCAATTTTAGGATCGAAATAATGATGTAGATGCTCAATATACAAGAGGGGGTGAATTGTACACTTTAAAAATTCTTTTGGAACCTTTAATGTTAGTTACGATAAACTATTTTATCCTTAAACAAAGTAAAGAGCTAAGTTTAACAAAGTTAAACTAAGTAAATTCACAATACCTTTAATACCAAATGAAAACTTGAAAAGAGATTCCGAAAGTGGGTTCCGGAAATATGGTTCCGGAAATTGAAACTTAACAAAAGATTAAAAAATGAGATTCTACCTTAAAGAGTATAGAATCTAAATGAAATAGAGTACAAGAAAGGAAGTATAAGAAAGTTATACTTTCCTTATAATAAAAAATGCAGTGGAAACAAACTAGTAAAACTACAGGTAACAAGATATAAGTCTTTTAACCCAAAGAGAAGGGTATCCAACAACCTTGGATAAAGGTCCCTTGATTTATACTTTCAAGCAAGTCTGTCTTACCCACACCTGGGTAAGCCCTCGATACGAAGATCGGAGTCTTTGTCTTGCTATCCCCGCAAGCCCTCAACTTCAAGGTAGTTGGAAACCTCTGTCTTCCTCAGCAAGGAATCCCTCGAACTTCAAGGTATTCGTCACCTCTGTCTTCCTATTGTCGGAAGTCCTCGAATGTAATCACCGACATTCAGAGTCGCACGAATCAAAAAACTGAACGAGCGGTTCAGTACGCACAAGGAATGAAAATCTTTCTCTCTCTAGAAATCACCTTAGAAGCGTGTGGTATCTAGATCGATCATCTTCTCTGTGTTATCTGTATCGAGCTCTTTTAAATGAGCTCTTATTTATAGGAAAGGTCGACCTCCTTTCTAATGGTCATATTTTCCTTAAAAATCGGAGGGACCTGTACACGTGTAAATTAACCAACGGTTAGTTTATAATAGAATAGACGACATCGTTTTATAACAAAACAAGTGTAACAGAATGTACGACATCATTTTAAGTCTAACTCAAAAGTTCGGAGTGAAGATTCGGAGTGAAGGTTCGGAGTGTAAGAAAAAATATTAATGAGTAGACAAATTATGAAAGCGTAAAAAAAATAAAAGTTCGGAGTCTAACCAAAAATAATTTTTAGAGTCTAAATAAATTCGGAGTGTATAAAGAAAAGATGATCAGATTCTGTTTAATAGGTGAATTTAGAATGAGAATTCGGAATGAGAATTCGGAATGAGAATTCGTAATGAGATTTTATCATCAGAATTCGGAATGAGAATTCATCATCAGAATTCGAATGAGAATTCGTCATTAGAATTTGTAATGAGAATTCGATGTCGAACTTTATAAGGATTCATATCCAGAATTCGGAGTCGAACTTAATTAATGTTTGTATCCAGAATTCAGAATGAAACTTCATTAAAGTTCTCATCTCGAATTCAGAGTGAAACATCACTACAGTTCTCATCCAGAATTCGGAACCTATAAAAGAATGCTTCCTATCAAAGTTTCAAACGATTCCGAGAAATGAATCCGAATCTTATACTTAAGAAATATATGGATGAAAATTTGATAAGGATAATTTTTCTTACAAAAGCAATTTTCCTTATAAAAACAAATTTCCTTATAAAATCCATTTTCTTTTTAAAAGCAATTTTCCTTAAAAAATCAATTTTCCTTATAAAAGCAATTTTTCTTAAAGATAAGGTGTTTGTGATTTTAAAAACAAGAAGGAATGGAAAAGTCATAAGGAAAACATTATTGACTCAACAGTCGCATCCCTCCTTTGGCCACCGCGTGGTGCTGGTTGCGCCACGCCTTCTCCTGCATTCCGGGGGCTTCCTTCGTGGCCGACCTTACGCCAGCCACTACTGCACCACGGCGGTCCATCGGTCGTGGCCTTCTCCTCTGGTGGCACAATTGTGCCACCGCTATCCTTGCTGTGATGATCGTCATACCAACTATCGGAATACTTTTTTTGGGTCACTGTACGAGTTTCGATGGCCCGATTCTCACTCTGGAAGATTTCGTGCATTCCTCGGGTCGTCTCCTTTGATCCACAACCATTGTTGACGGGTAACGCTCAACCTGGACTCATGCTGTGTTGAGCGTAAAAATCCAAAATGACTGTCCAGGGGTTGGGATATGTTTGTTCGACCCACACCCTATGCGTTAGAGTGATATCAAGAGGCTTCGAATTCTAAACAACGATGGAAGATGAAGAACACGCAAAAAAATCAATCTTAAATCCCCTACCTTGGGTTCGTTGTTCATTGACGATGTATGGGAAGGCATAGGTTGATTCATTGATGCAGGGAAGAAGATGAAGTAGTCGAGGACCTCGGTGGCGGCATTCTTCAAGGACAACACTTCCCCCCTTGCCCTGGATGAAGACCATTCTTCATTGGTGGAAGAAGTGTTCTTTGTTCTTCGATGTCTATTCTTAATTGGAGAGTTATTATTCCCCCAATCTCTCCTCTCCAAAAAGTCCAAAGTGAATCGACGTGCCAAATAATAGATTATAATATCTATTTTTTCATTGGAAATAAATTCAAAAAGAGGCATTTAATTGATTGATGATGCCTAATTAATTAAATGGGGTGGGTTGGAACTATTAATTGTAGAGGCGATCAAGAAGCTACCCCTCATTAATGAGGGGAGTTCTAGAGTTTATGTGGTCTCGGGTGGTCCCCACCACATTAATCCTCACATGGGAGGTTGAGTTCTGGTGGGCCCCACCACCATAACCTCTAATGGTAGGTTAAATTGTGGTGGTCCCCACCTCCAACCTCTACATGGGAGTTATAACAAAAATAAAATAAAATAATTCATGCATTTATTTATTTTATTATTCCATGTAAATCCCAAAAAACTATCTTTGATACACTACCATCGGTCATCGTGGTGAAAGTCTTCATAAGCGAATACATGCATTGAGAGTTCAACAGTGCCCTCAGATTTCAATTCTGAGCACTGTTTCACAGGTTGTAAAATCTCGCTCATACGTTTACTGAACGTACTCGAACAAAATATCATAAATTGATTCCGAGAACTCTGAGCCTCGGAATCATGCGCCGTCAGTTTTCACAGACTTGTAAAATTCCCATGTATTTAAGTAAAAACTTTCCACGGTAATTCAGGTTCTTTACATTCTCCCCTCCTTAGGGATTTACGTCCTGGTAAGCTACAACTCAAACAAAGGAATCAAATGGTGCTACTGAGCACATATATGAGCCTCCTGACCCCATGTTCTCTCCTAAAGGTTCTCATGCTGCTAGCGAATGCACACCAGAGGAATTGACTGTCCACATAGGACCCACTCCTGTCGATCCTCAATCTCCACTGGAACCTCTATGAACGTCGCCCCATCATCGATGTCCAGCCTTCCATGGTCGATGATGTGAGTAGGATCGTGCACGTATCTTCTCAAATGAGATATGTGGAAGACATAATGCACCCAGTGCGACTGGGGTGGATGATCCAAGCGGTAATCCACCTCTCTAACTCTTCTGAGGACCTGAAAAGGTCTGATGAATCTCAGAGATAACTTGTCGCCTCGGCCAAATCTATGTATACCTCATCGAGTTGAGACCCATTGAAAGATATGGTCGCCATCCTCAAACTTCAGAGGCCTCTGTCTTCTATCAGCATATGACTTCTGCCTGCTCTGTGTTATCTACATCCACTCCTGGATGATCTGCACCATCTCTGTGGTAGCTAGTACCATATCTGGTCCCACTAGTGCTGACTCCCCTGGGACTGTCTAGCACAATGGTGATCCACAAGGTCGACCATAAAAGGCCTCAAAATATTCCATCCCTACAGTGGCGTGATCACTGTTGTTGTATGAAAACTCCTCCAATTGAATGTGATCCTCCCAGCTTCGACCAATGTCGAGGACACAAGCATATAGCATGTCCTCAAGGGTTTATATGGTCTTCTCAGTCTAGAGATCCGTATGAGGATGGAAGGCAGTGCTCAGATGTAGTTGCATCCCAAAATCCTCCTACAACCCCTCCCATAGCTGGGAAGCAAACTGTGTGTCACAATCAGAGACAATAAAATAAGGTACTCTATGTAGGAGCACAATCTTCTGCAAGTAGTGGCATCCAAAGCTCTATACTGAACCCTGCTCTCTGATCGGTAGGAAGTGGTCCAACATGGTTAGTCGGTTCCCGATCACCCAGAAAGAGTCATGTCCCCTTGATGTACGTGGAAGACCCATCACGATGTCCATGGATATCCCATCCCACTTCCACTCTAGAACCCTCAAAGGATGAACCCACCCTACGGGTACTTGGTGCTCCACATTCAATTGCGGACAAGTGAGGCATAGAGGGACAAAATCTACTACTTCCTTCATCATGTTTGGCCACCAATGTTATTGCCAAAGCTCCGGGTACATTTTTGCCACTCCTAGATGTACCGCTAAAGGAGATGTGTGGGACTCCCACAATACATCCTCCAAAATTTACATTGGTAACATAGTACATCCTCTGAAGAGGATGACGTGCTCCCCACCTTCAGTAAATCCATCAGGTGCCTGCCCTATGGATATCTAAGAACATCCTGTCTCACAGTCAATGTCCCTATTCTATGCCTCCCTGACTCTCTGAAGAAGTGGGGGAGTGATGGTAGGAGTCTTTAGAAAGAATGCTCCATCCCTATCCACAAAGGATATTAGTAAGGTGGCTAGATGCTTTTTCACCTCTCCTAGCATCTGTTTACCAAATCTCCTACTGAGAGAATCTGCAACAACATTCCCCTTCCCAGGAGTATTGACTATCTAAAATTCATAGTCCTAGAGGGACTCATGCAAACGTCGTTGTCTCAGGTTCATATCATTCTGATAGAAGATGTACCTGAGACTCTTGTTATCAGAGAACACGGTAAAATGTTCTCCCATAAGATAGTTTTGCCACATCTACAAGGGGAATACCACTGCTTCTAACTCCACGTCATGGGTAGGTTAGTTCTGCTCATGATGTCTCATCTGCCGAGAACCATACGTGATCACTTCTGGCTCTTACATCAGGACACTTTCGAGTCCGGTCCATGATGCGTCACAGTAAATAAAGTACCCTACACCATCTTCTGGAAGCCTCAAGATGGGGGCACTACTCAGCCTCTACCTCAGCTCTTGGAAGCTCTATTGTAATCTCTCTGACCACAAGAAGGGTTTCTTCTTATTCGTCAAGGGTGATAGTGGGGCCGCAACTTTGGAGAAGTCTGGTACGAACCACCAGTAGTAACCAGCCAAACCCAAGAAACTATGTACCTATGTCACACTCCTGGGTGGATCCAAAGCAAGTGTCGCTTCAATATTCGTTGGATCCAATACAACTCTAGCATCCGAGATGACATGTCCCAATATTTGAACCTCTCGAATCCAAAACTGGAACTTCGAGATCATACCATAAATCTGGTGCTCTCTAAGTGTGTCCAGTACTACCCACAAATGGTAGGAATTCTCCTCAATAGTTGTCAAGTATATCAATATGAGTTCGATGAAGACTATGACAAAGTGATGATGATATGGCTAGAATATCCTGTTCATGAGTCCCATGAACACTTTTGGAGTGTTGGATACACTGAAAGGAAAAACCAAGAACTCGTATTGTCCATATCGATATCTAATGTCTGTCTTCTGCACATCCTCGTCTCGAACTCTAAGCTGGTGATAGACTGATCTGAGTTCTATCTTTGAGAACCCCCATGTTCCCTTCAGCTGATCAAAGAGGTCATCAATCCATGGGAGTGGTAACTTGTTCTTCGTGGTCACCTGATTTAGGTGATGGTAGTCACCACAAAGCCCCAAGCTCTGGTTCACCTTCATGTTGAAAAGAATCGGGGCTGGCCAGAGAGAAACACTGGTCCGGATCAATCCCTTCCCCTACAAGTCCCCTAGCTCTACCCTCAGCTCGAAAAGATCAGCGGGAACCATCAGATATTCTAGGGTAGATATCGGTGTCTTACCAGGGCACATGTTAATGTAGAATTCCACCTATATGTGTGGTGGTAGTCCTGGAACATCGTCAGGGAAAACATCTGCGTACTTGTCCTCCATTACAGGATAGATCAGACCCTCCACATCTACTGCTCTGAGGGTAAGGTAGGACAAATGATGAGTGATTGGCAACACCCTCCTCCAATTAAGTCAGTCATGTGCTTCAAAGGTGCCCCTCTCACTGGTGAAGGTGTACCTAGTCCCATATGTATGGAAACACTTCACATTGCGCCTAATACAATCGATCTGAGCATGGACTATAGATAACTTGTCCATACCCAATATGACGCCGTAAGTCCTTAACGCCGCTATGAGGAGATCCCAGCCGAATCTCTCACCTCCTAGAGGAAGCTCACACTACCAGTACCACTGCGTAATTGTCGAGTCTGCTCCGATTGGAGTTTTTAGCCGTATGGATCGAGTCAATGGCTCCGTAAAAATCTCTGAGCTCCGAACGAGGGTAGTGGCAATGAAAGAGTGACTGGAACCTGTGTCTAGGAGAAATGAAGCTAAGTTGGAGTAGACATAGATCAAACATCGAATCATCTCCAGAGCACCATGATCATATGCCTCAGCTGCCTGGAGCTGAGCTCGCCCTGGTCCACCTGCTCCCTATAGCCAGGGCGGACCTCCTGGTGGGGGTGGCAGTAACACCTTTAATCATCGTCCACCACTAACTGCATGACTTTCTTCTCTGCCTCGTCTTCATGCTCCGTGCAGTCCGCCTCAATCGATCCTCTGCCTCTGTTTGGGTGGTCTGTCAACTATCTACTGATCATCAGTAAGACAAGTTGGATAGTCACGATCCATGTGACCCGGCCCACTACAAGAGTAATATTGCCTGCTTCTGGAATTACTGGCTCTATCTCGTGTGCCCCACAAAACTGAACTAGTATCCTACAGTCGTCCACTCGATGGCATGGTCTGCTTGGACCTCTGTGACATCTATCTACTACCAGCTGTTGAAGACTCTGATGTGTGATGACTAGTGATAGTTCCCACTACTGCTGATTACTTAGCAAGGAAACTCTCCACTATAAGGGCTCTCCCTAACATCCATTCCTACATCAGGATGCTAAGGGAGATCATCAATGCTCTGATCTCTCGCCTGAGACCTTTCTCGAAGGTTTTGGCCCCGAAGAATGGGTCCCACGCCATATTTGTTGAGTAAAATGAGAGGTTGGGGAATCTCATTGAGTACTGTTCCACCCTCATGCTACACTTATATAGATACAATAGCTCCCCTATCCGCATTGTACGTAGGGTGACTGGGAAAAACTCTGCTCAAAATAGGCTCTCGAAGTCTGTCTATAGTAGTGTCACCTCATCATTCACCTGGAGCATCAGCCTCCACCATCTACATTCTGATTCCTGAAGGAGACTCGCGGTAAGGATCACCATAAGGTCGGCTGGTGTCCCTACCAGTCTGATGAATCTCACCACAGCCTCCAGCCAATCTTCAACTGCCTGTGGGTCCGTCTCTCCCCTGATCCTAGGTGGCCTCTGGTGCTGGAACTCATGCAACACGCTCAAGTGGAGTTCACTCTCTGCTACCGGGGCTGGTGGTATTTGTGGCCCAATGGGTAGTGGTACCATTGGGGCCTCTGCTGTAATAGGGCCCTACACTGAGGCCTCATCGCTTGGTGGGCTGTCATCTCGTATAACTCTCGGAACCCTAGATGGCTATCTGCGTGGAGGCATCCGGAAAAGAAATAGGTGTGTCGCGGTTAATAAGTTATACCTAGTGAGTTGACTAAAAAGAGACCACAAAGAAAACTCTTGAAACACACATGCAATCCATTTTTTTGTGCACTGAGTCAGAAATAAAGAATTCAGGGTCCTGGTGTATGGATATGTCGGCCACTGCACCAACACTAGACTCCCTGGACTGAAACCGAAACTTAGTACTCATAACAGTATTTCTTCATAGAAAAGAAATATTATATTCCTAGGTTTTGTGGTAGAACCGACCCCTCTGATACCAATTTGTCACAACCCATCCCATGGGGCCCGTGCCATGACTACCCCAAGCCCGTCTTCCATTGGCCAGGGGTGGTGACTTGAACCAATGGAAAAAATCCATAAAACTGGGAAGGAATTGAATTTATAAAGTGTAAACACACACAACAGAGTATGAGTTGGAAGAAAAGAACTATGAAAAACTGTATATAAAGGATTACTAAAAGTAAAAGGGGCCAAAAATACAACCCTAGCAGGAAAGTACAAGTACAATTAAAAAATATATACAACTGAAGAAAAGGTATAGTAGCTACTAGGTCATCCTCTGAGGATTCCTACTTGAATGGTAGGTACAAATAGCCTCTTCAGAACTCCATGTCCATCAGTTTCCTCTGTGAACCAACTCGTTGTAAGGTCCACCTCTAGGTACCATCCAGTCTGGCTACTCTGATCCTCAGTCACCGTTGTCCGTCTTCTGCAACCAACAAAACGAGGTGCGGGCAGAGCCCGTGAAGGGGTGAGTATAATGATACTCAGTAAGGACCCCGAGACACTCAAGGTCTCACAAAATCCAACATGGAAAAACCAAAAAATATTAAATCAACAGATAAAATCACTTAGGTATATGCCCATACATAGACCTAAGTTAACAACTAATCCATATCAATCATGAGGTAAACATAAAAGTTACTGACTCAGATCAAACAGGTATAAAACTTATGTAGAGTGATAGAGATGATCAGATATAGCCACTGAATCATCATAGCTGTTGGACCAACACATGATCCAGGACAAGCTATTCTGTCGAACCAACACACAATCCAGGAACAGAAGTCAGAACTGTCGTACCAACACATGATCTAGGAACAGTCTTCAGAGCTGTCGGACTATCACATGATCCAGGACCAGCGATTCTGTCAGAAAAACACATGATCCTAGAATAGAAGTCATAACAATCATAACAATACATGATCTAAGAACAGTTGTCAGAACTGTCAAACAAACACATGATCAAGGAACAATAAACAGTGCACAGCCACCCTCAGGGTTTCCACTAGCATGATTGATTCTCAAAGGGTATTCTCCTCAATCAAAGATTCCATACATCAACAGCCACGTCGTCCCAAGATGATACATCCCGATGTTTCATCTCGTCAAAAGGAAAACAACGTGATAGACGGTGCGTCAATCAGACGCTCAGTCTGAGAGTTTTTATCACTTCTGTTCTGAGCACCTAGTTGGGTTTAGGTTCAATCCAACCCGACCATACCCCAACTGCGTCCAAATGTCAAGTGAAGTATTCCAAAATAATCTTCTTTTTCCAAGCTTTTTGTCGCCACAGATGGTTCTTCAATCGGACACCCGTATCCCACATTTTTTGTGGAAAAGTGAAATCCGGTGAAACGGGTCCAGGTCCGGTCCGGCCTAGTCAGACCGACCCGGGTCCGGACTGGTGTCCAACCCGGTCCACTGGTGAGACCCGGCCCGCGGTTCTGACCCGGCCCGTCGGGCCGACTCGACCCGCGCTGGGTCCGGCCAGTGATGGGTCCGTCTCGGCGTCCTGGCGGCCAGCGGCCCGCATGGGGTTAGCCCTAGCCATGTCTAGGGGGGAGATGTGCACCCCTAGTTCTCAAGCGGTTTAGCCGTTCGGTCAGGTGGAACCGGCGCCAGGATGGTACTGGTGTGTCACTCGGGACCTAGTGAGGTCCTACTATTTCCAGCTGGTCGAGCCTTCTCCGGCGTTCCGGTAGCTCGGGTCGTCGGCTTCCTTCGCGGCCAACCTTGCGCCGACTGCCGCTAACCCTGTACGGTCCATGGGTCGTGGCCTTCTCCTCTGATAGAGCGGTTGTTCCATTGCTTTCCATGCAGTGATTATCGTCGCACCAACCGTCGGAGAACTTTCTGCGCGTCACCAGATGAGTTTTGGTGTCCCGATTCTCACTCCGGAAGAAGTCGTGCATTCCTCGGCTCGTCTCCTTCGATCCACAAACATTGTTGACGAGTAACGCACAACCCAGACTCATGTTGTATGGAGTGTCAAAATACACAAAGAATGTAGAGGGGTCAGGCCGTGTTTGTTCATCCCACACACTCTGCGTTAGAGTGATATCAAGCGGTTTCTAATTCTAAACCACGATGGAAGATGATGAACATGCATAAAATTCAAACATAAATCCCCTAACTCGAGTTCATTGTTTGTTGACGATTTCGTGCGAAGGCGGACGCCGATTCTTTGACGTCGGGGAAGAAGATGAATAGGTCAAGGACATCATCGTCAGAATTCTTCAAAGACGAAACTTCCCCCCTTGCCCCGATTGAACATTGTTGATCATTGGCAAAAGAAGTTTTCTTCATTATTCATTGGTCGTTCTTCATTGGAGAGTTCTTCTTCTCCCAAGATATCCTCTCCAAAAAGACCAATGTGAATAGAAATTCCAAATAATAGATTATAATATTTATTATTTCATTGGAATGAAATTCAAAAAGAGTCATTTAATTGATTGATGAGGCCTAATTAATTAAATGGGGTGGGTTGGCACCATTAATTATAGAGAATATCAAGATGCTCCCCCTCATTAATTATGGGAGTTCTAGAGTTCAAATGGTCTCGGGTGGTGCCCACCACATTAATCCTCACAAGGGAGGTTGAGTTCCTGTGTGCCCCACCATTATAACCTCTCATGGGAGGTTAAGGAGTGGTGGTACCAACCTAAGACCTCTACATGGTGGTTATAAAAAAAATAAAATAAAATAAGTCATGCACTTGTTTTATTTTATTATTCCACGTAAAACCCAAAAACAATCTTTGATACACAACTATCTGTTGTGGAGGTGAAAGTCTTCTTAAATGAATATCGGCGCTGTGAGGTCAACGGTGCCCTCATATTTCAATTCTGAGCATTGGTTCAAAAGATATAAAATCCCTCTCGAACGTTTACTGAACGTACCCAAAAAAATTTCAGAAAATGATTCTGGGCACATCGGTCCTCAGAATCACGCACCGTTAGTTTTTGAAGACTTGTAAAATTTCCATGTATTTAAGAAAAACTTTTCCACTAAAATTCCGGGTCATTACACTCTTGTATAGTGGGTTTATACATATTATTAACTTGTAAAAAACCATAATAATATTTATTATATTATATATGATTCACTTGTGACTTTATATTACCCGTTCATTTGTCAATGTCATGCTAAATCAAAGTTTTGGGTAATTATCGTTTCATTTATCATACGTGTTTGGACTTGTTATTCTACATATGATTACATATATCATGATTTACTTACATCCAAAATTTAAAACATGATTTATAAATATCTTATATATTCATTATATAAATATATATATATAATAGATAGATAAATAAAATGTAAAATAACGTTCATGGAGAAGGTAGGTCATATGTACGCATGAACGCTTTTTTTCGTTTTCTTATTGAATTGAATGGAAGTATAAAAATGAAATATTTATATATAAATATATCAAGTAGAATTATTATTTCATATATTCCATGATTATTTGTTTTATGTAATTTATAATTATTCTTGAATGGTTAACATGGAGAAATAATATCATCGCGATGTGGAGAGGATAGGTCATACGTATGCACGAGCGATGATATCGTTCCCATAATTGTTGAATTGTTATGAATCAGATGGTGTATAATATCTCAAAATTAGTATCATGTTATATTAATCATATATAGTTATTATTTCCACCATTATACACATCTATGTATGGTTAATGTAAATAACATATTACACCATGACTTGGAGATTGTAAGTCGTACGTACGCACATGTGGTGATTTAATTTTTCATAGGATGGATAGAAGGTGAAATAGTGTTCATTCATATTTATAATAACATTTCAGTATATTATTGATACTGATGTTACTACTTTATAATGAAAAAACATAATAAGAAGAAGTAGAAGAAGAAATATAATAGAAACAATCGGTAGAAGAGATTGCCTCTTCTTCAAAATGCCTCATTTAAATTTCCTCTTTGGGTACTAGAGTTGGACTTTTGGGAAGACCAGAACCTCTATAATGTAACTATGGAATTTGATGAGAGAAATTGGTAGGGTATGGCCAATCTTGAAGGCTCAAAATGGAGTGACGAAGAGAGGTCGGAGGTTCCCTTTTATATGAGAGGAGGGGGTCTCTTTAGGAAAGTTCAAAAATAATAATTTATTATAAGTTCAATCTAGATTTAATATGATCCAAAACTAATTTAATTCTATGAAAATATGATTTTTGTTCTAATACCAATCATCCAATAATTTTTTGACATGTTTTGATTATTTGTTCATTATTATCTTCTTTGTTTAACCCAGATTTTACCCTTTTTAATCTTACAGAGATATCATGTTATTTACACATTGTGGGTTAATGTAATTATCATTTCATGTCAAACGACCCAAAAAATTTATTTATTTAATATTTGGAATTATATTAACTATTTCTCCGAATCGTATATTTTGAGTAATTTAATATCATTTAATACACTATTGATTTAGTTATGAATTATGTCAATTTTTTACCCTATTCATATTTGACTTATTAAAAATTTCATTAAAACCATATTTCATTGAAAAAAAGGATTAAAATCATCCCTAGTACGATAGTGTCATCTAGGAAATTATTTTATAACATCAAATTATCAAAATTATATTTGTTTTAATATTTATAAATTCACTTATTTGAATCTTTTATTAATGAACCTATCACTACATCATCCTTCTGTCATAATTAAATTTAATTATTTAATGTCCAAAAATTACCAAAAAAATATCATGATTTAGAAAATAATTTTCTATTTCCAATTACTATTTATATTTATGTAGATCACTTATATAAACTCATATAATTTTTTTTTAATAAAATATTTATGTTATGTTTATGTTCTCCTTAACATTAAATTACAAGAAATTAGAAGTCATTTTAACATACAAGTGGCTCTATGGGGTCCCAATATAGACCCTAGGATGCCCATGGTTCGGAAGATATCATCCAATGGGGTTAGGATAGGTGTTAGTGTACTTTAATATTATTATAATATTATATTATACCATTATTTACCAGATATATCTTTTAACAATGGTAAATAAAATATTTAATGAAATTACAATTCATAATGTCTAAAAATATAAGTTATATATTTAATCAATCTGTACATCCTAATTCAGAATATGGAATCCTTTTTTTCAAATTCAAAACAAATAAGTTGCAGTAATTAATTTAAAATTAATCTCGTTGTTGAGAAAATAGCTTTTAAAAGTTAAAACATTGCAAAAGATTAAAATTTTTTACCTATGAATTCAATGTAAAATTAATTCTAATGACATACATTATATTAAATGGTAAAAATATATTCTATTTATTCTTTAAAACCAATAAATATTTTAATTTATCTATATAAATTATCATGATGGATAAATTTGTTTTTTATTAAAATTTAGCGTATTTTTAATATTCATCGAAATAAGAAAATTATCAAAAAAATACCAAAAAATTTATACAAATTGAATTTTTATATCATTATTCCAAAATTTAGTTTATTTTGTGAAATTTAACTTATAAATGTGTCAAAAACTAGATTTAAAATGGGTTCTCCATCAAACGGTGGTAAAACCACATTTTAAAAAAAACAACTTATTTTATCCAAAAAATGGATTTTGTTCTCTTAACATGTTGTATAAAATGAGTAAAATGAATGATAATGTTATAAGATTTAATATGTGGTTAATATTATTCATAAATTGTAGTTTATATCCCATTAATAGATAATATTTTCATAATATATCATTGTTTTGTGAGACTTAGGATCACATACAACGTAGGCTGTCAGGGAAGGTCTCTCTTTCATATAACGCATTCCATGTCAGTGTTGCATGTAGTGATAGATTCTTTTGGTTTTGAGTATAATGTATTCTGAACATAGTTCATTTATAAATTGATAAAAATCTTTACTCATTGTTTTGTGAAATTAATTTTATCCAACGAACATGAAATTGTGTGCAGCACGAGCCAAGAATTGTATTGTGAATATTGCAAGCTAATAAGGTTTTATGTATAACATAAGCTAATATTAGTGTCATGTACAACACATGACATCAATGAAAATAAAAATAATCTATCTCATAAAAACTCAAGGTGTTATAGTCTATATCATTTGTGTCCCTTATATGATTTCATTTAATTATAGAACATATATTTATGAATACTGTCATGGTACTTCTATGTTCTCATCCTAGCGGGGAACTACTAAGACCATTCAGCATGAACACTACTCTTAGATTACTATCACATAATCTGTTACACAAAATAACTATCATGGTGTGATAATGAGTCTATTAATATTAAAAAATGAATACATATTATCATAAAGTACATATAAGTTGGTTTTAGGGATAAAACACTAATAAATACCAAAATATTATTGGATGTTATGCATGACTAGATAAATTCTTCCTGTTAGTTGTTTGGTTAGGTTGCCTTTATATTTTTGGGTGATTATTTTCATTTTTTATTTTTTTGGATTATGTATTATATCGCTTTTTTGATATCTAGAGATTGATACATGATTTTATTTCCCTTATAAAAGATTCTATTATTATCCTACATTGATACAACAAGTATAGAGTTGTTTGTTTCCTACAGGTATATTAGGACAATGCCTCGTATATCTATTGTTATTCCTACATGGTGTTTTTCACCAAACGCTAACATGATCTTAGGGTGTTATGCTTGACCAATAACCACCTAAAGGGATTCCTGGATGGTCTGGTCATGTAAGAGTGGTTTCATAGCTAGTTTTCTTTGGGATGAAGTTCGGAGATATTTTTTTGAGGACACAATGATGGATTAGCTACAAAAATATTCATTCACCTAGACTCTAATAACCTACTTGTTGACTTGGCGCACTAAGAAAACCGTTGTGGGGTATCAAATGAATCATATAAGAATGGGTTGTTTATCTTCAATGTCCTTCTTTTGTCAAGTCCCTATATATTATTCTTGGTTGCAGTCTATCTTTTTGAATTACTATATACCACCACACAGATGGCCAGTTATGATTCTATGATAAGTTTATGACAATAAAAAGTTTTGGTGATGAGGCTTTTGTTTTGGGGATTATTCATGATGTTTTACCTTCATGAATCTAGAGAGAAATGAACCTCCCCATTGATTAAAGAGCAGACCTACCTCCCATAGTGATGGCATATGTTTATCTTCTTGTTGATAAGTTTATTATCTCTATGGATTGGGATGATGATGTACATAGGTTGAGTTTTCTACACAATTTACATCATTCAAAGACACCCTGTTTTTAGTTTGAGCTTAATCCAAAGGTTTCTAATGAGGTTCTTGATTCATTGATTGGGTGTTTCATATCATTCAGGCTCCACCCAGCTATATGGAGGTCGTAGAAGAGATTCATTTTTAATGGTTCAATGGGACATCAGGCTTGTATACTGTAACTCATTACCATGAGGTTCTCCCATGTATATATTTTAGGAACATTTTATATGAAATTTATTATATAAAATCCATGAAACATATGTGTATATAGGTCTTATTGGAGTTAAAATATGGTACTATAATAATTTCTAAGAGTGCATTAAGATTCACCAATCTGACACAATACTCTTTAAAATTCTATATGATGGATGAATCTATTATTAGATGTTAAATTAGGGTGTATTCCGAGATATTAGAGTAGTTACAAACCCTATTTAAACTCCCACCTATGTTAAAGTGTTGGAGTAAGCCCTAGTGATAGATATCCTTTAGAAAGGGGAGTGGAAGTTATATGGTATTAGAAGTGGGCATCCCAAAGTAGAGTCATTAGCTATAGTATTAGGAATCATGAATTGGATATTTAATAATAGATGAATTCACAAATGAAGGCTGAAAATATGGAATTAGAAGTGTATTGATCATTTAGGATTTCTGATCATCTGGTAGAAATATGTTAGTATTCCTATGAGGGGGGAGGTCCCTGGGTGTGTGATTATATTACCTATCATGTATTATAGAGAGGTCATATAGTCGATGGAACTCCAATTCATAGGAAGCAGTGAAACTAGGGACTACCTGGAGGGGGTTAGGGTTTATCCCCAAGGAGGAAAGTGTGGAAGATGAGATGGATGTGATCCGTGTGGTGGAAAATGGGGAGTTTAATGATATGACCATCCTCCATCATTCCCACCAATAGGTGTTCTACACCAGGCTCATATGGTCTATGATCTAGGGCACAATTAGCGATCAGTGATGTAATGAAATGATCAGGTTGTATATACAATGATTTGAATTACTTTTTACCCTTCCCTACATTGGATCTAGTACTCATAAACACTACCAAAATCCATTATTTCATTTTTATAACCCTTGTATGGGATCTTGAGATTTATGTGGAGCCTTTATCCAAACCCATGGTGTCGGATACTCTTTATATGAGTGAGCCCAATATTATACACATTTTCCAAAGATATGATCTCAAGATTAGTAGAGAGGTTTTCACATGGGATTCCCATATGGTTGTATAAATCTATATGACATCATCCTTGGTATGGATTGGTTATCCATAGATCATGTTTAGATAGACTAATACTATCATAAGAAGTGTTTCCTTTAGCTAAATGGTTCATAATTCTCTTTCATGGGTGAGAGGGATTTGTAATCAGCATGAGAGATGATTATTCAAAAGAAGTTATATCTAGTGACTCGCCACCTAGAAAGTTTAACTAGTGGTGTGAAAATTGCTACACACATTCATCTTCAAGTTGTGGTTGAGGAGTACATAGATTTTTTTCACAAGGATATAATAGGATTACCCAATAATAATAAGATATACATTAGTATGGAATATATCTCGATGACCATTGTGTAATATCCTATATATTATCAAATGTTCCCCACTACGATCTATGATTCTCTGCTGTGGTTGGAGGACCTTTAAGATAAAGGTTTTATTAATCTTAGTTTATAGCTCTAGAAAAATTTGGTGTTGTTCTCTAAGAACACTGAAGGGATATTGAGGATTTTTTTATCTATCACTACTATGATTAAGTTACAATAAATAAAAAATATCATATTCCAATGTTCGATGGCCTCTTTTCCTAGATATAGGGCGTTAGGTGGTTATCTTATATAGACATTAGGTTTCACTATCACCAACTATGGTATTGTAAAAAGTATATTTCAAAGAAGGTATTTCAGTACAACTAGATCCATTGTGAGTTCTTGGTGATGCCTTTTCATATGAGATACTCCCCATCAATAATCAAGGGACTTATAAATTGGACCTTTTATCCCTTCACACACTGTTTTTTGTTTTTTAACATTGATTATATCCTTATTGATTCAACATCAGAGGTCAATCATATAGTTCATTTGAGAATGTACTTGGACATTATTTGGGAGCATAAAACTTATTCTAATCTCTATAAATATCAGTTCCAGATTAGATAGGTCCACTTCCCAGGACACATTATCATAGAGGAAAAATTCCTTGTGCACTTGGGTATGGTCAAGTCAGTGATAACTTGGATTCCACCCAAGAGTGATTCTGATATTTGATGTATGCATAAGATGGAAGGGAATTACCAAAGGTTCGTGGTGTCTATTTCCAAGATCATGTCCCCATTGAATTACATAACCTAAAAGGGGTATCCATGAGTTTGGTTTAAGTGATGTCAGAGTGACTTGGAAGAGATGGGTCATTGATTAACTGGTGCTACTATCTTGAGATTGTTAGAGGGGAGAGTTAAGTATGTTGTGTTATACGATGCCATGGTCTCATATTTATGTTGATGTAATGGTAGGAATTGATTGATTATAGTTCCAAACTGTTGATACTACATGTTCCAAATTACATGAACCAAGACCTCGATTAAAATGTGGTAGTGTTTTCCTATTTGATTTTGAGGAACTATCATCTTTGTGGGTGTTTTTTAGTCTACTCAAACAACGAAATTCCTAGGTATATATTTACCTAAAGAAATATCAACATATGAAAGAGGAAATGGATAGTGTTCCAACAAGATTATGACTCTGATATAGTCTATACATTAGGAAATTGAAACATGGTGGAAAATTTCATTAATAGAAAAACATGTTCACAGTTTCAGGGAAACGCTTATGACTAGATTTCCTCATTACAGTCTTCCATGGTGTATGAGGGGGGAGTAGCTTACCTATGATCAATATTGGTGAACCCCCCCATTTTTATTTATCATGTAAAGGTACTTCAGATGAGAGATATCGATTATGAGGTATATAACATATGGATTTTTCAAAGGTAGGGTGAATTTCATCCCCTTATGATGATGGATTGTAGTACCTTTTCTATTACGTGATGTGGTGTTTAGAGAGTTCCATACTTCCCCCATGGCAGTACATTTGGGAGGGTAAAATATGTACCCTAACATTTGACACATGTTTTAGTGGGTATAAATAAAGAGGAGTGTTTCCAATTTTATTTTTCGATACAACACATTTCATTAGGTGAAGGTGAATCATCTATTCACAATGAGTTTTCCACAACCTATCAAGGATCTATAGTGGATGTTGTATGGTTTATCTATGGATTTTATGGTGGGACTTCCAGGATTAGTGAGGGTACATAACACTATCTTGGTGACTATCGAATGGATAAAAAAGTCATTCTCTTTTATTTCAACATGAGATTTCATTTTAGTGGATGAATAGGGGCTATTGTACATTCATAAGATTGTTAAACATCATGGGATTCCCTTGATGAACGTCTTGGACTAGGGAGCCCTGTTCATTTCCTATTTATGGAGAGGTTTACATGAGGATTCATGGACCTAGTTATTAATGAGAATAGTATTTCAACCTTATATTGATGTTTATATTTAACAAACCATTCATGTTGTTAAGAATTTTTTTAGGGATTATGTGTTTTCCATTTTTAGAAAATGAGAGTATTATTTTCCCTTGATGGATTTCACATAAAATCAAATTGATCACTCTACTATTGACATATAATAATTAAATGACTGATAAAAATACATTTCATGTCATAACATTGTTGGATGGAGATGAGAGAGTTAGAATTCATGGAATCAGAGCTGTTATGAGTAATGATAGAGAAGGCTTGAGTAATTCATAATCTGAAGATGACCACCCAAAGCAATCTAAAATCCAACGTAAACCATTGGTGGATACCTTTGTATTTTGATGAGGGATACAATATATTCCTATAGGTATTACCTTGGAAAGGATTACAACATTTTCTTGTGGGTGGTAAGCTATCCACATGTTTAATTTGTCTATTCCAAAACTTGTGAAGGATGGGAGAGATTACAATAGTTTGTAATTACCCCAACTATTGGACCAGGGGCACGATGTCTTCCATGTGTCACAGTTGAAGACATACATTCATGACCCATCACACATCGTTGACTAGAGTAAGCTAGAAACTGAGGATGAATCCACCTTTTTAGATTACCCAATGGTGATCGATGATCAGTAGAAGAATATATTTTAGGGATAATCCATTAAACTAGTGTGCAACATTTGGCAGTATGGGGACCTCTAGGAGAGATCATGGTATAATGAGATCCAAATGCAACTATGTTCCCTCACCTCAATAAGGACACTATGCGTTGGGGGATCTTTGAAGTTGAGGAGGTTAAAACAACATTGTTTTTTCATTGATACTCCATTAAAATATTTGAATTAATATTTTTGAGTTTATTAGTAGAGACGGTGCAGAGTAATGGGTTTCACAAAACCCTTGTATTAATATATGATAAATAAACAATAATTTATATTCACGCACGTTCATATTTTAGAATAATGATTTTCATTATGAATGGAGTCTTGTACAGGAAAACTAATGTTTGGATGGAGTTTGCAACATTGTTTTTACCCCAAGGAGGGTATAATGTTTATCTATTTTGGGGATATGGGGTTTATCCATCATTGATGGATTATTTAATTAAAAAGGAATATTTAAAAAATTTAAATTTATTAATTATTGAAATTATATCTTAAAACCTTAATTAAACAGCTATTTAAACCCTTACTCTCTCCAACCCCTAGGTTTACACTCACAACACTTCGATTTTGAGTGGAGGCTTCATGGGAGAGACCATGGCATGTGACCCGAGAGCAATCATGGGATGGGTGAATGAACTCAAATGGAATTGCAGAGAAAACTGATGTGGATTCAGTCTTCTCTAATGCTAAAATATTTATTGAGGTATGAATTTGTTATTAGTGGATTTTATCTACCTTTATATTGTTTTTGAGTATCTAAATATGTGATTCATTGTTACCCATTTATTTTCCATAGCCCTATCAAACAATCATTTCTTATTGGGCATAGATTATCTAAGTTTGATTTTTTTATTTTTTCTTCGGTTATTAACACCCATGATATATGGATGGTTTTAAAATTGTCATTTTTGATAATAATTATGTTATTTGTTTCCTCCAATAATTTTGTTTTTGGTTTCCTCCCATCCATGTTCACCACTAAAGAAGAATCAAGATGAATATGAGCCATAAACAAAGGTTGAAGATATGGAATCATGATGAAGAAAAAACACTGATGCCACTACCACCCAAACTGTCGATGATCTCAATTCAATAAACAAATCTATGTGAAATAATTCAAAATGAAGAAGATAAAGACGACCTATGATTTGGCTGAGCCTAGGAAGATATTGAACCACGTTCGAGCTCTACTATGCTGATAACCCTGAAGAATAAGAATATGGAACAATGGATGTCACGACCCGACCCTACCCGGGCTCGAGCCGCAACTACCCCAAGCCCGCCTTCATAGGCCAGGGGCTGGCGACCAGCGCCGAAGGCACAATAACTCGGGGAGGCCTTTGCCTAAGCAACTGTACACACCCACACGCAGCACACTCAATGAAAAAGTGCAGAGTAAAAAAGAAAAGCAAAGGGAAACTGCTATATATATACCACAAAGTGCATCGACCTCTACAAGATACAAGTACAGTGCTGAAAAGGAAAAGGGGAAAAACACCCGCCCAACCAGAAAAGGTGCCACAACCCGGCAACAGGAAAACAAAAACAAACAGCTAACGGGTCTTCCACCTGGAACCCGGCCATGACCATCGCACGTGGTCCAAGCTCCCAAGCTCCTACGCTCTTCTGAAGTCATGCTCCACCTGTCTGTCGTCTGCAAGGGCCCACCAAGTGCGGGCAAAGCCCAAGCAGTGGTGAGTATAAAAATACTCAGTAGGATACCCCGAAGGCTCGAGGGATCAATAATGGAGTTACCGAAGGGTGAGCAGTAGAGCGAACAAAGAATAGAAAGGAGTACAACAAGGGTGCAGTAAAGAGTAACACCTCAACCCATCAAGAGAAAGATAGAAGACTTGTCCTAACACAAGGAGCTAGGAATGGTGAGAAGATGCACTTCTCGTCGAGCTTTCGCTGCCTATAGCAGGAGAGTAGACTCATCCAACCACGAGAAGCGGGACGCGGAAAGCATGTGGCATACCCCGCGCATCTTCGCCTCTCCTGGAAGGAGAGTAGCCAAAACCCAAGGAGTGGGTACTCGTACGAGGTTTATACATATATATACTCTGCCAAAAAGCCCGAACAAGCTCGTAAGGGGATATCCGTCCCGTAGATCAGCCCAAGAAAAAGAGTAGCCAACAGTCTTAGAAGAAACTCCATCGATGCCCAGCATCTCGCACGTCTGCCCCGAACCGCAAGACAAGGGGCTGAATCACTGCACCTCGACACTATCCTCTTTGGGCGGCCCTGACTCGCCCGCACGGTTTTAGATCACGTCACAAGAACGCGTCTTGGTGGGGAAAGTGTCCCTCGTACTTGAGAGTTCTAAGGAAAGTCAAACCACGCCTCATCACTACCCTGCAGTCGAGAGGACTCCTCAAAGTCAAAGACCATCACAACACTGACCCGTATAACCAATGGTCCCGCTCCGGTAATCACGGAGGAAAGACACAGACTAGCCTAGTTGGAAGGACTGAGTCTGGAATGTCAACGGGTGTCCCACTGCCCAGCCCTGCTGGAGGGTAATTCATAACCAAAATATTGGGTGACCCATTGCCCAGCCCTACTGGAGGGTAAACCCTAATACAACATCCAGAGACCCACTGCTCAGCCCCGCTGGAGGGTAGACCTTAATACATCATCAGGAGACCCACTTCCCAGCCCCGCTGGAGGGTAGACTTGGTATAAGTCGACAGGTGACCCACTTCCCAGCCGTGCTGGTGGGTAGACCTGGAACTAGACGACGGGCGACCCACTGCCCAGCCCTGCCGGATGGTAGACCCTAAGAGGTCTTCGGGTGACCCACTGCCCAGTCTCTACTGGAGGTTAGACCCTAAGTGCATCGGGTGACCCACTTCCCAACCTCTGCTGGAGGGTAGACCCTAATAGCGTCGGGTGACCCACTGCCCATTCTCTGCTGGAGGGTAAACCCTAGAAGTCAGTGAGCAACCCACTGCCCAGCCCTGCTGGAGGGTAAGCCCGAGGAAGTCGACGAGTAACCCACTACCCAGTCTCGCTGGAGGGTAAAACTCATAACCGCTCTGCCATCTCTACAGGAGGGTAAAACACTGGCCGACCGAACACGGAGTGGGTGTCGCGCAACCCCCCAACTCCAGAACAGCACTCCCAAAAGAGGTGCAGCGTCTGCCCCAGCACTGGGTGTCACTATCACCGCTACCGGCCAATCCATCGAGAACGAAATCAGGGGGAGACCACTCAACCCTGCTGGTCAACAAATGAGCACCGAGCTAGGGGAAAACTCCACCCTGCTGGTCAAACAAACCCATAGAGGGACCCTCTACATCGCGAGTGGTCAAAGTACACAAGGCCGATCACGGCACGCACGTGGGGCCCAAACGACGTGTGGCCCCATCTCAGCCCCAACCAAGCGCACAAGCATTCTTAGTTACAATCAACCACACGTTCCTCCAAGCGCTCATGTATACTCCCAGAGTATACCTCGTTCCAGCCCATAGGCTATCGTGCACACAACACCCAACGTCAACGTGAAGGCGTGACATAACAACTCCAACCTGCCACCTCATCAGTTGAGGCACAACCAACCATATCTCATGTACCATTTATATCACTCTCCTAGGAGTGATCGATCACACGCCAAGGGTCCGCTACAAACAAAGTAGGGTGAACCACCACGGGAGCACCTTCCATGCTTCCACATTTAAAAAGATAACGCATGAGGCTCCGTACAGCCAAACTGATCACATCGTTGCAATCCTTGCACAAAAACACGCGAGTTAGACTACTCACTCGCCCGAAATAGTCAACAGGTGAAAAAAGGTACTATTCACCGTGACCAAACCCGTGTAGGGCCCACCCCAAGATCCCGAAACTGAAACAACAGATCACGCCACTGCGATCCCCTCGGAAAAAACACACGAGATTGAGTAATCAATCACCCAAAATGAACACCCGGTGAAAAAGGTACTATTCACCGTAGCCAGGTCGGGTGGGTTCCACACCACGTCCCCAAAAAAGGGTCGGGCGGACTGCGCCATTGCAAAGCACTCGGAAAATCACGTCAAATTGACTGCTTACTTACGTGGAACGGGTACCCGGAGAAAAAAAAGATGTGTTCCGGCACACCGCACATGGGTGGCACCACGTGGGACCCGCATCCCGGTCCCGAAACTCAACGAACGGATCACACCGTTGCGATCCTCTCGAAAAAGCACACAAGATGGACAACTCACTTGTCCAAAATGGTCGCCCGGAGATAAAGATGGAAAATCACCGTCGATGCCCAAACGACCCTCATGGGCCCCGCACCATCGTGCCAAATTAGGGTGGGCAGATTGCACTATTGCAATCCCCACGGAAAAACATCCAAAAATGACTGCTCGCACGCCCAGAACGGATGTCCGGTGAAAAAGTCGTGAAACGCTGCCCGCATCTCAAAAGATGGGTCGTGGGGCCCGCGCCTCAACTCCGACATCAACGCCTGAAACCACCCTTCAATACTCCTCCTCGGTGCTAGGGTTCCAACGCCACTGACGGCGCTTAATTCGGAAGTCGGACGCGTCCGCGCCGTCCAAAACAAGATTCCCGGAGAAAAAGGCAAACCCCTCGTCGTACGTGTCGCACCACAGAGGACCCTCGTTTTGGGAATTAAAAATTCTCGAAACCACCTCAATGTTTTCCCCTCGATGCAACGTCCGCGCTGTCACTGACAGCGCGTAAAACGGACGCCCGTGGCGAAAACAACAGGTGTCCGAAGTTGGAGGGGTGAACTCCTCCCCCCTGGACATGACCGGTCTGCGCGGGCCAGCCCGCGGCTGACGCGCGTGGCCTGGCCGTGGACTCCGATTCCACGCCGCGCCGACCGGCCATGAGGCTGGTCGCGATCCTCCGCGGAGACCCGCCGACATCGGGTCTCTCTCGCCGCGCGTGGTCGCGCGGTGCGACCCCGCCTCGCCGTCGTGCCGCCTGCGCCGACGGCGCCGCGTCTTGCTTGCCCGACCGAGGCACCCGACTGCCTCCTCCTCTGAACACCCGCCGTCCGCCGCTGCCGAAGCCACCGCCTCCGCCAGGACCGCCTGCCGCTCGCCGGACCGCCACCCTGGCTCGCCGGAACACCCCAAAACCGGCCGGAACAAAATCAAAAACACGCAAACTTCGACGAGGCGCTGCGGGTTCCTACGAACTCCGATTTCAATTCCGAAAGAAGTGATGGAAATAGTAAAATGCGTACTACACGGCCATGGAATTTGTTCAAAGATTAAACAACAAATCAATGCTAAAATTGGGGTTCAAATGGGGGTTTGGGATTTAAAACTCAAACGAATATCACCTACCTCTTCGGACTAACCCGTTGCTTCGTCGTCAACCCGCCGGGGTGGTCGCGCCTCGCCGTACCGCTTCACCAGAGTCGCCTCACCGGGGATGGAGGAGGAGAGGGGAGAGGCTTTCCAGGGGAGGGGGAAATGAGGGAGAAGAGAGGGGGGGTTTAGGTTAATTAAATAAGTTAATTAACATAAAACCCTCCCGCGGCCTCGTACCCGAACTCCCGACGGGGTCATGATTTAGACTCCCCTAGGTTAAAGGACACGCAATGAGCGCAACGGCGGTCTCAGAATTTTATTCCGAGTCCCCGTTCAAAAGTTATAAAAAACATCTGAAGCCGCTAAATTACGAAAACGCCCCTGGGGCCATTTTCCACAGACGGGCCGCGCCCGCAAAACCTATACCCCTCCTAGGGTAAACGGCACGCTCTGAACTCAAAGGCACCCTCGGTTTCCCAATCCGATCCACCATTTAAAAGATACATGCGTTTCAACATTAAACGAATTAATTAATTAATTAATTAATTCGTTTAACCTTCTGAAAGCGAGCGAGGGGTCCAAACACCCCGCGCTGAGAAATTTTATGTCGTTCCTAGGGTAAGAACCTCATTCCGGACCCATCCGTACACTCGGATCTCTGATCCGGAACTCTGTTTAGGAGTTATCCCATTTATTTGGAATTTCTAGTGTGAACGCACTAAAAATTTAATTTTGGCCACTCCGGGGCATAGAATCGCACGCTGTCTGAAGGCGCTGCTCTGGAATATCATCAAGAATATTCCAAAGTCTTTCTCAGAGAAAACCGGGTTCTTACATAATTCCCTCCTTCAATATTTTCGTCCCCGAAAAGCAAAACTGGGGAGCAACACATGGTACTAAGCCCACACCTGGCTTTCCCATACCCAGAAGAACCCACGCACAGCTCTGCGTCACCGCACACATACCAAAGGATTGATCTGTTCATGCGAGGTCGGCCCTTGCCGATGTCGTGCACCCACTCCAGACTTTGGGGTTAGGGCAAGGCGGTAGGGAACCTCGCCATCCCTTTGCACGGTCTCAAACGGCCCAAAGGCCCTCGGGGGTAGCTCACCTCCCCAGTCAATCCTCTATGTCGCATGCTGCGACTGGAATCACCACCCGCACCTGGAACAAGGCCTGGTGATTCCCTCCTTCAGAATATCCATATGGTGAAACACCCAAGGATATCTGGTCACGCAAGGTTCCACAGTCGATGCTCTCTTACACACTCAAAAGTCGAAGGAGTCAACACCATCGACTAAAGGAAAAGGTCTCACGCATTTCTCCTTACCAACACAGGGTTACACCCGACGCCCTGCGTCACCCTGGTAACACCTCGAACAAGGAGCAGGGAGAAAAGCCTTTCACACGCAGAGCCTAACAATTCTACTGCAAGAAGTAGAAGAGTCTCAAGGGGTACCTCTCACCATCCCATGCTCTGCAGGATCATAGACATCCAAAGCTCGCGGTTGTCTGCGGTCCCACCTGTCAGCTCCCGGAGCCTGATGTGAACCACTTAGTGGTGATGGGAAGACCTCGTAATGTCATCCCCCACCTCCAGATCCTCCCGCTCCTCTACTAGCACCACCTCTCTGGGAACTACTCCAATCAAGGCGCTGCCTCTGCCATGTTGGTGCGCCTGCTGCCTGCCCGAAGCTCCCAACAACTCGGGTCGGACAGTCTCGTGCCAAGTGACCTCGCCCATCACAAGCATAGCATCGGCACTCTCTGGACTGCCCTGGTGACCTCCAGCGCCACTGTGGTGTACGACCATGGCCTGAGATCCACTCACAGAAGGGCATCATCGGCTGAGGCCCTGCGCCTTTTCTCCACAGTGGTATACGACCATGTCTCCGAATCCGGCAGTGGGAAGACCAACTGCATCGAGGTCCTGTCCTCCGGCGCCTGCTAGCTATGGCAGACGTCCCGGCTCCGTCGCACCCACTGCCACTACCAACTTAAAAACATGACAGGAAGCCCTCTGTCACTAGCTCCTGCTCTAGCATCCCGACATATGTGGGAATGCCCAAGGGTACTATGAAAGCACGAATCTCTCAGCGGAGACCCTTCTCAAACATCCGCACTCAGAGGTTGTCATCATGGACCAAGTCTGGGTAAAAGCGTGCACGGTCTGCAAAACTGGCCACGTACTCGGCCACTGTCATCCCTACCTGCTGAAATTGCAGGAGCTCCTGAATCTGAATGGAGCGCAAGAAGGAGGGGAAAAACTACTCACGGAGCAACAACTGAAAGTCGCCCCATGAAAGCGACGACTCGTAAAGAAACTGAGTCACCAAACTCCACCAACGCCAAGCCGATCCACGGAAAAGGATAATTTCCAAAGCCACTCTTTGATCTGTCAGCGTCTGCACAAGCCTGAAAAGGAGAACCACTGCCTCGAGCCAAGCCTCTGCTGCCTGAGTGTCTGGCTCACCACTGAACCTCATCGGTCTCTGCCGCTGGAACTCACCGAGCGCGCTCAAGCTCGACCTGCACTGCTGAAACTATCTTCTGCTCAACAAGTGGGGGTGCTACTACTGGCCCACTTGGAGAAAGGGGCCCGCATGATGGGTCCTGGACTGTGGCCTCGTAGCTCACAGGGTCGTCGTCACGAACCAAAGCTGGTATCCTGGCTGGTTGTCTTCGCGGAGACATTCTGAATATTATCAAGGAGTGTCACGGTCAAATAAGCATATATGTATATACCCACAACAACAAAGATGGGGAGATGACTCAAGAAGGATAGTCAAGACTCAGTCCTATGTGATTCACAAACAAATTCCCTGCAACAAGTGTCTCAGCATGCCGAGTCGACAAGCGGGTTATCAAGGTCCTGGTGAATGGATTCGTCGGCCACCGCACCATCACTGGACTCCCTGGCCTGAGAGCCGCTCTTGAGACACGTTAACACTGTTTCCCTATATATCAACCAATTCCTCTTTTAGGGATGTCCACACAACGTCCCAAGGAACGAACCCCCTCTGATACCACTTTGTCATGACCCGACCCTACCTGGGCTCGAGCCACAACTACCCCAATCCCGCCTCCATAGGCCAGGGGCTGGCGACCAGCGCCGAAGGCACAACAATTCGGGGAGGCCTTTGCCTAAGCACCTGTACAAACCCACAAGCAGCACACTCAATGCAAAAGTGCAGAGTAAAAAGAAAAGAAAAGGGAAACTGCTATATATATACCACAAAGTGCATCGACCTCTACAAGATACAAGTAAAGTGCTGAAAAAGAAAAAGGGGCAAAAAACGTGCCCAACCAGAAAAGGTTCCACAACCCGGAAAAAGGTAAACAAAAACAAACAGCTGACGAGTCTGCCACCTGAAACCCGGCCACGACCACTGCACGCGGTCCAAGCTCCCAAGCTCCTACACTCCACTGAAGTCACACTCCACTTGTCTGTCGTCTACAAGGGAACACCAAGTGCGGGCAAAGCCCAAGCAGGGGTGAGTATAAAAATACTCAGTAGGATACCCCGAAGGCTCGAGGGGGCAACAAAGGAGGTATGGAAGGGTGAGCAGTAGAGAGAATAAGGAATAGAAAGGAGTACAACCAAGGGTGCAGTAAAGAGTAACAGATCAACCCATCAAGAGAAATATAGAAGACTCGTCCTAACACAAGGAGCTAGGAACGGTGAGAAGATGCACTTCTCGTCGAGCTTTTGCTGCCTATAGTAGGAGAGTAGAGTCATCCAACCACGAGAAGCGGGACGCGGAAAGCACGTGGCATACCCCTCACGTCTTCGCCTCTCCTGGAAGGAGAGTAGCCAAAAACCCAAGGAGTGGGTACTCGTATGAGGTTTATACATATATATGCTCTGCCAAGAAGCCCGAACTAGCTCATAAGGGGATCTCCGTCCCGTAGCTCATCCCAAGAAAAAGAGTAGCCAACAGTCTCAGAAGAAACTCCATCGATGCCCAGCATCCCGCACGTCTGCCCCAAACCGCAAGACAAGGGGCTCAATCACCGCACCTCGACACTATCTGCTTTGGGCGGCACTGACTTTCCCGCACGGTTTTAGATCACGTCACAAGAACACGTCTCGGTGGGGAAAGTGTCCCTCATACTTGAGAGTTCTAGGGAAAGTCAAACCACGCCTCATCACTTCCCTGCAGTCGAGAGGTCTCCTCAAAGTCAAAGCCCATCACAACAATGACCCGTATAACCAAGGGTCCTGCTCCGGTAATCACGGAGGAAAGCCAGATACTATCCTAGTCGGAAGGACTGAGTCTGGAATATCAACGGGTGTCCCACTGCCTAGCCCTGCTGGAGGGTAATTCATAACCAAAATATCGGGTGACCCACTGCCCAACCCTGCTGGAGGGTAAACCCTAATACAAAATCCGATGACCCACTGCTCAGCCCCACTGGAGGGTAGACCTTAATAGATCATGAGGCGACCCACTGCCCAGCCCCGCTGGAGGGTAGACCTGGTATAAGTCGACAGGTGACCCACTGCCCAGCCGTGCTGGAGGGTAGACCTGGAACTAGACGACGGGCGACCCACTGCCCAGCCCTGCCGGAGGGTAGACCCTAAGAGGTCGTCGGGTGACCCACTGCCTAGTCTCTGCTGGACGGTAGACCCTAAGTGCATCGAGTGACCCACTGCCCAGTCTCTGCTGAAGGGTAGACCCTAATAGCGTCGGGTGACCCACTGCCCAGTCTCTGCTGGAGGGTAAACCCTAGAAGTCAGTGAGCAACCCACTGCCCAGCCCTGCTGGAGGGTAAGCCCAAGGAAGTCGACGAGTAACCCACTGCCCAGTCTCGCTAGAGGGTAAAACTCAGAACCGATCTGCCATCTCTACAGGAGGGTACAACACTGGCTGACAGAACACGAATTGGGTGTCGCGCAACCACCCAACTACAGAACAGCTCTCCCAAAAGAGGTGCAACGTCTTCCCCAGCACTGGGTGTCACTAGAACCACTACCAGCCAATCCATCGAGAACAAAACCAGGGGGAGACCACTCAACCCTACTTGTCAACAAACGAGCACTGAGCCAGGGGAAAACTCCACCCTGCTGGTCAAACAAACCCACAGAGGGACCCTCTACGTCGCGAGTGGTCAAAGTATGCATAGAAGATCGCGGCACGCACGTGGGGCCCACACGACGTGTGGACCCATCTCAGCCCCAACCAAGCGCACAAACATTCTTAGGTACAAACAACCACACGTACCTCCAAGCGCTCCCGTATACTCCCAGAGTATACCTCGTTCCATCCCATAGGCTATCGTGCACACTGCACCCAACGTCAACGCGAAGGCGTGACGTAACAACTCCAACCCGCCACCTCATCGTTTGAGGCACAACCAACCATATCTCATGTACCATTTATATCACTCTCCCAAGAGTGCGTGATCACACGCCAAGGGTCCACTATAAACAAATTAGGGTTAACCACCACTGGAGCACCTTCCATGATTCCACATTTAACAAGATCGCTAAAGAGGCTCCGTACAGCCAAACGGATCACACCGTTGCAATCCTTGTGCAAAAACACGTGAGTTAGACTACTCACTCGCTCGAAACGGTCAACAGGTGAAAAAGGTACTATTCACCATGACCAAACCCGTGTAGGGCCCACCCCAAGATCCCGAAACTGAACCAACAGATCACGCCACTGCGATCCCCTCGAAAAAACACACGGGATTGAGTAATCAATCACCCAAAAATGAACACTCGGTGAAAAAGTTACTATTCACAGTAGCCAGGTTGGGTGGGTCCCACACCACTTCCCCGAAAAAGGGTCGGGCAGACTACGCCATTGCAAAGCTCTCGGAAAAGCACGTCAAATTGACTGCTTACTTGCGTGGAATGGGTTCCCGGAGAAAAAAAAGATGTGTTCCGGCACACCGCACACGAGCGGCGCCACATGGGACCCGCATCCCGGTCTTGAAACTCAATGTACGGATCGCACCGTTGTGATCCTCTCGGAATAGCACACAAGATGGACTACTCACTTGTCCAAAACGGTCGCCCGGTGATAAAGATGGAAAATCACTATCGACACCCAAAGGACCCTCGTGGGCCCTGCACCATCGTGCCGAATTAGGGCGGGCGGATTGACCCACTGCAATCCCCACAGAAAAACATTCAAAAACGACTGCTCGCACGCCCCGAACGGACGTCTGGTGAAAATGTCGTGAAACGCTGCCCGCAGCTCAAAAGACGGGCCATGGGGCCCGCGCCTCAACTCCGGCCTCAGCGCCTGAACCACCCTGCAATGCTCCGCCTCGGTGCTAGGGTTCCAACGCCACTTACGGCGCTTAATTCGGACGTCGGACACATCCGCGCCGTCCAAAACAAGATTCCCGGAGAAAACGGCAAACCCCTCGTCGTACGTGTCGCACCACCGAGGCCCCTCGTTTCGGGAATTAAAAATTCCCGAAACCACCTCAATGTGTTCCCCTCGATGCAAGGTCCGCTCTTCCGCTGACGTCGCACAAAACGGATGCCCGTGGCGAAAATGACGGGTGTCCGAAGTTGGAGGGGCGAACTCCTCCCCCCCTGGACAGGACCGGCCGGGTCCGGCCGGTCCGACCGGTCTGGACCGGTCCGCGCTGACCGGCCCGCGGCTCACGCATGTGGCCTTGACGTGGAATCCGAGTCCACGCCGCGCCGACCGGACATGAGGGCGGTCGCGATCCTCTGCGGAGACCCGCCGACAGCGGGTCTCTGTCGCCGCGCAGGGTCGCGCGGTGCGACCCCGCCTCGCCGTCGCGCCAGCCTGCGCTGACGGCGCCGCGCCTTGTTGCGCCCGGCCGAGGCACCCGGCTGCCTCCTCTGCTGAACACCCGCCGTCCGCCGCTTCCAAAGCCACCGCCTTCTCCAGGACCGCCTGCCGCTCGCCGGACTGCCACCCTGGCTCGCCGGAACACCCCAAGACCGGCCTGAACAAAATCAAAAACCCGCAAACTTCGACGAGGCGCTGTGGGTTCCTCCGAACTCCGATTTCAATTCCGAAAGAAGCAATGGAAAGAGTAAAATGCGTAATACACGGCCATGGAATTTTTTCAAAGATTAAACAACAAATAGATGCTAAAATTGGGGTTCATTGGGGGTTCAGGATTTAAAACTCAAACGAATATCACCTAGCTCTTGGGACTAACCCGTCGCTTCGCTGTCAACCCGACGGGGTGGTCGCGCCTCGCCGGACCGCTTCACCGGAGTCGCCTCGCTGGAGATGGAGGAGGAGAGGGGAGAGGCTTTCCAGGGGAGGGGGAAATGAGGGAGAAGAGAGAGGGGGGGGGGGGGTTAGGTTAATTAAATAAATAAATTAACTTAAACACCCTCCCACGGCCCCGTACCCGAACTCCCGACGGGGTCAGCATTTAGCCTCCCCTAGGTTAAAGGCCACGCTCTGAGCGCAACGGCGGTCTCGTAAATTTATTCCGAGACCCCGTTCAAAAGTTATAAAATTTAACGTCTGAAGCCGTTAAATTACGAAAACGCCCCTGGGGCCATTTTCCACAGACGGGCCGCGCCCGCAAAAATTATACCCCTCCTAGGGTAAACGGCATGCTCTGAACTCAACGGCGCCCTTGGTTTCCCAATCCAAGCCACCGTTTAAAAGATACCTGCGTTTCAACATTAAACGAATTAATTAATTAATTAATTTATCCGTTTAACCTTCCGAAAGTGAGAGAGGGGTCCAAATATCCAGTGCCGACAAGTTTTATGTCGTTCCTAGGGTAAACACCTCATTTCGGACCCATCCGTACACTCAGATCTCTAATCCGGAACTCCGTTTAGGAGTTATCCCTTTTATTTGTAATTTCCAGTGTGAACGCACTGAAAATTTAATTTCGGCCACTCCAGGGCTCGGAATCGCACGCCGTCTGAAGGCGCTGCTCTGGAATATCATCAAGAATATTCTAAAGTCTTTCTCAGAAAAAACCGGGTTCTTACAATGGATCTAAAATCTGTTGTCATCGACGATAGAGAAGAACATTCCACCTAAACCACAGTCAATATCAGAGATACCATCTTTAAATCTACTCCAATTAATCTTTTCGAAGACGACATGTCCCATGATCATTTCATATCTGGGTTGAAGTAGGATGATGATTTGTGATACCGGAGCTGATGCCCACCAAGATCAATGAGGATGTCATCTCAGGCTAGTTTTTGTGATGTTGATAAAATGAGATTTGAATTTGGATGTGTCAAAATAAAAATATAGCATAATATTTATGAAGATGAACTAGGGAGGGATCCTAAAACATTAACAAAATTAATATGATTTAATGGAATTTGATGCGAGTAAGAGTATTCAGTGCAGATGATGGAATGAGTTTGGGTTTGGGAATTAGTTTCGATTTCTGGTGATTATATTTGATCATAGGCCTACTGATTGAGTATATGATAGTTGAGATATTTAACCTACCCATTTCATTGGTTGTGTGTTTGAGTTGGTTGTGTTTGGTTGTTTTTTAATGGTTAGAGTTTGGTTCATTTAGTCAGCTGAAATGATGACTTGTTAGTGAGATGATGTGGAACTAATAGTTAAAGGGGAATTTGTATAATTTTCAATCAATAGAGGCAATGTTTTTGTCAAGTCAGTGAAAATTTAAAAGAAGGTGTTGTTTTTTAGTCAATGAGTTAAAAAAATAATAAAAACAATTTTTATGGATGAAAAAGAAAGAAAATACTAACTAATGCGAGAATTTTGGAAGTAAAGAAATGGGAGAAGAAAGTAGAAGATGTTTTTTAAAGATACTACTACATACGATGAAGATAAAGATAAAGATCAAAGTCCTTAATTGATCTAAAATTAGGTCAAAAATATTCCTCGTGGTAGAATATTTTAGTTTCAAATGGTGATTTATTTCTGAGCATCAATTTCATGAAAAAATTTAATTAATATATATCAAGAATTATGTATGTTGAACTTAAATCGAATCTTGATGAATATATTTTTTCATTATATTGTTTTAATTCATTCCATTTCAAAATTCCCAAAAATATAATCAAATCATATTAATTGAGAAGTATGTTATGTTAATTTAGTCTAAAAAGTGATTGATGTTGAAATTTTTTTAAATTTCAAAATATTTGATCAAGGATTGTGAGTATTGTGGGAGTCGATTGTGTCTTTTTCACTCAGTGACTGTTGAGTGAATTGACTATATCTTGCCAACAGAATAATAACAATTAATATTTTAATTATTGTTCTCAACAATTTTAGTTGAATAATATTCATGTGTTGACATTTTAATGTGTTTGTCAATAGAGTTTCAGTTAAAATATTTTCCAACAGTGAGGAATGAATGAACTATGAGATTTCTCATTTTTAACCACTTCTCTCTTTTCTGTTAAATTATTTCTTATTTGTTGTTGATTATTTTTTTCCATTTTTTCAAAAACTGATTCACTACTACTTTTTTCACTTAATCTTTTATTTATATTTTATTCCTTTTTTTATAAATTATAATTATTTCTTTTAAAAAAAACAATAATTTGATCAAAAAAATTAAGAATATAAAAGTAAATATTATTTTTAAATCATGAAAAATTAAATCCCAAAGGGAGGACTTCTTGGGAGATAATCATTATTAATTCCATAATACATTAGTAAGGATATTAAAATTTTAATGGAGGAGGTAAAATGACACCAACCAAAAACCCAAATCTAATTCAATTTTCACCATTTTATGAAAGGCTACCAGGGATTTTAAAAAAATAAAAATAAAAATAAAACATTATATATATATATATATGTATATTGTTAAAAAATAAATAAAATAAAAAAGAATAAATGTAAATTGACCCACCCTTGGAGAATATTTCTAAATATTTTTTCTACAAAACTATAGTGATTTTAAAAAATTTAAATAATTTTAAATTCACAAAAATGAAGGAAAATATTAAAGAACATTTAAATCCATAAATATTGGAGACCTTATTTAATGAACTTCAAGAGACTTCACACTTTTATCCTAAGTTTCTTGTTGCAGAGCTTATCATCCAATCTTTTGGTGGATAAATAAAAGAGTTTGTGTATAAATTTAATCAACATTCACTTCTCAAAATGATTGATTTTTCCCAGGCCAAAGAAGAAGAATGAGGAGTATCAACTGATTCATATCAGAAAGTTTTCAATATTCTGGACCCATGTTATTTATATGTTTATTAACCTGACATTATAACTCAATCCCGTTATTATTACAATTATGAAATAATATCTTCCTCGTAGACCCCAGAATATTTTTGACGTTTTTTTTGAAAAACAAAATTAATATATGGATATGATAAGGAAGGAATGGAGCTATAACTTGAGACAGTGTCATTAAATGGGTGTTTGGAGCTAAAAATTGAAGATGTGACTGTCCTATTTAAATATAGGAATTTGTTTTACAACATATTGAGGTTTATACTATAAGATATAGAGTTTTCAGTGGACACATATCCACCAATATAAGTCAAATAGGGGGAGGGGATGTATATTATTCTTATATCCTCATCCAGAAAACTGAACCACAATATGAGGGGGATAGATGCATCATATCTTTTCTGAGGGGACATCATCAAACTATGGGAAAGGAAGGATGTGGTGGATCTTACCACACAATCCCCATCCACCGATGGATTTAGGATGATTAATATATTGTCCTACTATACATTGTATAATATGAATCACCTCTTATGGGGTTTTACATAATATTTCACTCTCATTTTCATCATTCTACTTTTATGTAAAATTCCATGTTTTTATTAATTTTACTAAAATTTTAAAATCCAATTGACTTTCTTAGAGTAAATAAAGTTGATAGTAAGGGTTTACATAACATATGTACATTTTTCAGCATGAGAAATTTGTAATATGATTGTCCCCACATTTTTAATCAATCAATTATCAATCTAAAATGATCAAGAGAAGATACAAGTTGAAGAATATTAGATCAATAGACTTAGTTCATAAAAACTTGTTAATTTTTACTTGAGTTGAAACTTCTTGAATCTTAAGATAATCTATTTTCATTTTTAAAAGTTTAAAAGATAACCAGGTGGTTTTTTCCAAATTAAAAAAGGCAGTTTATTTTGTTGGATATAAAGAAGAATAGATATTCTTATTCCAGGATGTAATTTTTTATATTTCTTCTTATTTTATCACAATTAGAATATTATTTCTCTCTCTTCTACATTGGTATTTATTTTGATCATATAAAAGTTAAATTGGAAGGGATTATCATACTAGAATATATAATGAAACATTATTTTTACCACTATAAAATTGATTATTTTTATTTTGTTTATTGTCATGTCATGATGGATATTATTTTCTTGGTTGGTAATCAATTTGATCACCTCATTTATCATTCACTAGCATACAAACCATACTCTTGAACTGAACATTTTAAGTGGTGACTAGTAGTAAAATTTTATTCCATTGTTAGTTTATGTTGACTGTTTTGGGTGGAAAAAATACATTGAGATTTCTTATGACCCATTCAACAATATTTTATTCTGCAGAATGTAAAGACCCGCAAATTTCAAGGAAATTTTTTTTCTTAATTTTCTTTGGAATTTTTCAAGAGCGCAGCTTCAGACGGCACCTGATTCCGAGGCCCAGTGTGCCCGGAATCAATTTCCGAAGTTTGGCTCGGGTACGTTCAGTGAACGGACGAGCGGGTTTTTCTATCTTTTGAACCGGTGCCCGGAATCGAATTCTGAGGGCACCGATGAAATCGCAGCGCCGGTATTTGCTTAGAAACGCCTCTTCCGGAGTTGCGTTTGCTCAGACGTGGTTTTTAAATTTTGGGGCTTTAAGTCAGAAATAAAATAAAGTTTGTGCGACAACTTTATTTTATTTCACTTAAGCTGCTTGGAAGTCACTTGGAAGCCACTTGAACTGAGTTAAAGCGGATAGGATGCTATCCAGAAATATCCTACCCCCTTGTTAGGATATTTGTGCAGTGGGGCCCGCACGAGCCCCGCCGTTTCTTTCGCTAAGTAACGCACCCGTGAAAACCCGTCAAAGTAACTGAAAAGTCAACCGACGCGTTTTCTTTAATTCTTAACAGACCATTTAATTGGGCGGTTTATTTCGTGAATTAAATGGGCTGTTTCTTTCGTGAATTAAATGGGCTGTTTCGCTCGTTGAATTAATTCAACGAACTGATGGGTCGTTACTTACGCTTTTGCGTTTGTTGGCATGTTTATAAAATAAGACCAACCTAAAAATCCTTTGAAAGGATTTGAGAGGATCTTGTTTCTTCATCTCCCCATGAAGAACGCGAAGAACGCGAAGAACGCCGACGACCGGAATTCGACGACGCACACCGAGATCTGCGACGTCGACGAGCTCTACCCGCGACGTTCTTCGGCGACGCCTCTTCTTCCGCGGCCGATCCTCGTTCGGCAACAAAGGTGAGAATCGAATCTTCTAATTCTTCCCTTTTTATAATTCGATGACAACGGATTTAATTAATTAAATCCGTTTTCTCTTGATCCGGAGATTGGCGACGCGACGCCGGATACCGCGACGACGCGACGATTCTCCTTCTTCCGCGACGAGCAATTCCGCGACGACCTCTCGTCCGACGACGACGACAAGGTAAGGGTGGATTTGAAATATTTTCCTTTCCCGTGATTTTATTTCTTTTAAAATAAAGAACTGATCACGGAACAATTTTAAATTTATTTAAAATTGTTGATTGGTTATTTCTTGTTTCTCCCGTTGTTTATGACTAACGCGGAGGGTGCGGGTCTAACGAACAAGACCCGGCAACCCTCCGCCGATCTTCCTTTTTGTGCGGATTTGGCGGGCGACGGCAAAAGCACGACGCAAGGGCCAATTGTTGATTCTGCAGTGAAGGACGCGTCCCGGGAGGTATAATGGCGCAGACGGGAGGCAAAACGGGCCACCGGAGCAACTCCGGCGGCCCGCGGAAGGCGGCGGCGGCGCCGGCGACCGGAGGCGGCGGCGCCCGGCGCGCCGCCGAAAGATCCGCCGCGGCACGGCCGCGGCGGCGGCGAACTGCCGGACCGCGTCCGCGGTCCGGCCACCCAGCACGCGGCCTGCGCGGGCCGCGTTTCTCCAAAGCCGCGGGTCAAACCCGCGGCGGCTCATTCGGCCGCTCGGCCGAAGCCGAGCCGGCCGGTCCGGTCGGCCGGGCCGCGCCCAGGCCGGACCGGACCCGGCCGAGCCGGGTCGGGCCGACCCGGTTCGGGCCGACCCGGTTCGGCCGACCCGGTTCGGCCGACCCAAGGGGGGGGGGGGGGGGGGTTGGGCCGGGTCGCCCCGGGCCCAGAACCCCCGTTTCGGGCCCTCTTCGGTCCTTCGCCCATATCTTGGGCCTGGGACCTCCGATTGACAAACCGTTAGCGGCTACGCGATCCTTGGATCTAGACGGTCGTTTCGGTATATTACACTCAAGGTTTCGGAAGACTTTGGGTTCGGCCGGGTTGGTTCGTACACGAAACCAACCGGGCCCTCGGAGCGGAAACGCTCATAACTTGAGCTACGGACGTCCGATCGACGTACCGTCAGTTGTGGTAGTTTCCTCTAAGTGAGACGGAACTTTTGGCATACTCCGCCCGAGGACCGGACACAGGCGGAGTACGGTTGGGTTGGTTTTGCCCTAAAAACCAACCGGGCCCCTGGGACGAAAATGCCAATAACTCTCAGACCGGGCGTCCGATTGACGCGCCGTCTGTTACGTTGAGATCCTGTTGTCGATACGGAACTTTTGGATACATCAACTTCGGACTACGTGTCAGTTGATGTATCAGCCTCTCGGCTCGTGGAGCAGACCCTCCTAAACGAGCTCGCTATGTGCGGGAACCCTAGCGCTGGCTGTGACTTCGACGGCAGAGCAGAGATCCTCCGTGGACTGCGACGACAGCAGAGCAGAGATCCTCTGTGGACTGCGACGACAGCAGAGCAGAGATCCTCAGTGGAATGCGACGACGGCAGAGCAGAGATCCTCCGTGGACTGCGACGACGGCAGAGCAGAGATCCTTCGTGGACTGCGGCGACGACTGTGCAGAGATCCTCAGTGGACTGCATCGACTACTGCACTCAGCGATCCCACGTGGATCAGTGCTACAGGTTCTGTGTGAGCCCGATCCTATGTGGGTCCTTACTACCGGTTCTGTGTGAGCCACTGCCTACAGGTTCTGTGTGAGCCCGATCCTGTGTGGGTCTTTTGCGGGGGTTAGTACCTATCGATCCTTCGTGGGTCCGACGACTTAGATGGATCAGTGATCGTCTTTGACGTCATCTGAAAAAGTATACCTGGTTGAGCTGAATCTTATGTTACTCTCCTTTGTGGATTGTGTTGAACTATCCTATGTGGATTTACTATTTACTCTCCTTGTGGATTTGAGTCTTGCTTTCCTTTGTGGATTGAGTTGTTCTTGAGCTCGTGAGCAGAGCTAGAATTGGGGACTTAGGTATATGTATGGCATATACCTAAGTCGAGTCAGATGTTACTTCGTGATTGCATCTTTCTTTTGTGCTATATCCTTTGTGGATTTCGGGAGACCTTCGGGGGTCTCGGGGTCCTTACTAAGTAGCTTGTACTCACCCCTGCACGGGCTATGCCCGCACCTTGTTGTGTTGGTTGCAGACGACGGACAGCGCTGATCACGGTTGGGGCGTGGAGCAGGACGGTACCTGGAGGTGGACCACTGGGCGGGACGTGCTCGGAGCGGACGTGGGACCCGAGGAGCCTGGAGGCTATCTGTACCCACCCTTCAGGTGGGATTGCCAGTGGACGACACGAGGCCGCCGTCTTTTCTTCAGTTGCTGTTCTTTACTTTTTCAGTTGTACTTTCAGTTGGGCTTGTATTCCGGCCCCCTTTACTTTTCTGCACTTTACTTTCCGCTTGCTGACTCTGTGGTGGTTGTTACTTATAAAGGCAATGCCTTCCCTGTTTACCGGGATTTTACGCCTTGGTGCTAGTCGCCAGCCCCTGGCCTATGGAAGGCGGGCTTGGGGTAGTCACGGCACGGGCCCCGAGGTCGGGTCGTGACAAATTGGTATCAAAGGTGGTCTGTTCTACCGCAGACTCTGATCGTCTTTTCTTTCTATATGAAGCAATAGTGTTTAGTGTATTGAGTGTGGTTATCAGTTCAGGGAGCCCAGTGTTGGTGCGGCGGCCGACGTATCCATACACCAGGACCCTGACTCCTGATTTCCGACTTAATGCATGAAAACATTGATTGCGTGTGTGTTTCAAGTTTTCTTTGTGATTACTTGTGTCAGCTCACCGGGTATACTGATCTGCTTTATGAAAGTCTCATGTTTTCCTTGTGATTACTTGTGCCAGCTCACCAGGTATACTGTTCTGACTGTGGTGCTCTTGTTCTCCTTTTCAGGATGGCCCCGCGACGACAGCCAGCTAGGGTTCCGAGTGTAGGGCGCGACGGCAGCCCACCGAGCGACGAGGCCTCGGTGCAGGGCCCTTTGCCAGCAGTGGCACCAGCGGTAGCTTTACCCGCCGAGCCACCGATGCTACCAGTACCAGACGCTGACGATGCACGTCGCCTCAGGGCACTGCATGAGTTTCAGAGCCAGCGACCGCCCAGGTTTCGCGGTGAGGCGGACCCCCAGGCCGCCGAGGACTGGCTAGAGGCGGTGGTACGGATCTTTAGGCTAGTGAGGACACCAGCGGATCTCATGGTGATTCTCGCGGCGAGCCTCCTGCAGGCGGCGGTAGGACGATGGTGGAGCTTGATGCTCCAGGTTCACGATGAGGCATCCTTGCTCTGGACGGACTTCGAGAGCCTATTCCGCTCTGAGTTCGTCCCGGCCACCCTCCGAGCGGTGCGCATCCAGGAGCTTCTCCAGCTACGCCAGGGCAGCATGACGGTCGCTCAGTACGCGGCGAGGTTCACTGACCTATCTCGCTACTCGACCGACATGGTACGGGACCCCTTCTTCCGGTCCCGGACCTTTGAGCAGGGCTTGCGACAGGAGATTCGGGCGTCGCTGATCTCCCTCAGCATTCCGACCCAGGCGGGAGTGCTGGAGCGAGCCCTCCTGATCGAGAGCTTCCTGGCAGAGCCTTCTTCAGCGGCGAGACCTAGCGCAGGGCGGCAGGTAGCTGAGTCTTCGGCAGCAGGTAGCCGACAGATGACTCTCGGGTCCAGGCAGACCAGACCCCCACGCAGACGGCCTCAGGACACCGGCTCAGCGGTGCGGGGCACACAGCAGAGTGCCAGCCTTCCGAGAGGCAGGCTATGCTACTCCTGCGGCGGGCAGGGTCACATGGCTCGTGACTGCCCGACTCGCCGATCAGAGGAGCAGCAGACGGTGGAGGGGCCACCCAGGCAGAGGCAGAGGGTCGACCGTGGCGGTCCGCAGGGAGGAGGCGGACGAGGCAGAGGAGCTGGCCGAGCAGCGGGTGGTGGGCGACGCTTCCAGGCTCTACCCCCACCACCACCAGGAGGGCCACCTCGACCACAGGGAGCTGGCGGGCAGGGACAGGCCCAGCTCCACGCAGTGGAGGCCTACGACCCCGACATGCCAGAGATGATTCGAGGTACGATCTGTGTCTATTCCACCCTTGCTGCAGTACTTATAGACACAGGAGCGAGTCACTCTTTCATAGCCTCTGCCCTTGTTCGGAGCTCGGAGATTCCGACTGAGCCGTTGGCTCGATCCTTACGGCTAGAGACTCCTACGGGAGCAGACTCGACGATTACGCACTGGTGCCGGCAGTGTGAGCTTACTCTAGGAGGCGAGAGCTTCGGCTGGGATCTCCTTGTAGCGGCGTCGAGGCCTTACGACGTCATCTTGGGCATGGATTGGCTATCCACGGTTCATGCCCAGATCGACTGTTTTAGGCGCAAGGTGCGATGTGTTCGCACCGACGGGAGCAGGTTTACCTTCACCGGCGAGAAGGGAACCTTTGCAGCACAGGATGGACTTCCGCGGAGGAGAGTGCAGCCCATCTCTCATCAGTTGGCTAGCCTCATCCTAGGAGCAGTGGACGTGCGGAGTCCATTTTTTCCTGCAGTGGTGGACCAGTACGTGGACGTCTTTCCCGACGACGTTCCAGGGCTACCTCCTCGTAGAGAGGTAGAATTTTACATCGACTTGTACCCTGGGACAGCCCCGATATCTACTCCAGCATATCGGATGGCCCCCGCCGAGCTTCGAGAGCTGCGAGTACAGTTGGAGGACTTGCAGAGCAAGGGGTTTATCCGACCCAGTGTTTCACCCTGGGCTTCCCCGATTTTGTTCGCCAAGAAGGCGGACGGGAGCTTGCGACTGTGTGTCGACTATCGTCGCCTGAACCAGGTGACAATGAGGAACAAGTATCCGCTGCCACGGATTGATGACCTCTTCGATCAGCTCAAGGGAGCGCGGTGGTTCTCGAAGATAGACCTCCGGTCAGGCTATCATCAGCTCAGAGTTCGAGACGAGGACGTGCAGAAGACGGCCTTCAGGTGTCGGTATGGCCATTATGAGTTCTTGGTTATGCCGTTCGGCGTAACCAATTCTCCAGCAGTGTTCATGAGCCTCATGAACAGGATCTTCCAGCCATACCTCGACCGATTTGTCGTGGTCTTCATTGACGACATTTTGGTTTACTCGACGACTGAGGAGGAGCATGCCTACCACCTGCGAGTTGTGCTAGACACACTCCGAGAGCACCATCTTTATGGCAAGCTCTCAAAGTGCCAGTTCTGGTTACGTGAGGTCCATTTCTTGGGGCACGTCATCTCTGAGGCGGGAGTTGCAGTGGATCCCGCGAAGATCGAGGCAGTGCTAGCTTGGGAGCCACCCAGGAGCGTGACAGAGGTGCGGAGCTTCTTGGGCCTAGCCGGATACTATCGGAGATTTGTGCCGAACTTCTCCAGAGTTGCGGCACCACTCTCAGCGTTGACGAAGAAGGGGAAACCCTTCGTGTGGTCAGACAGATGTCAGCAGAGCTTCCAGGAGCTGAGACAGAGATTGACCAGCGCACCTATCTTGAGGTTGCCTGAGGAGGGAGTTGGGTACGTAGTTTACTGCGATGCATCAGGGACTGGACTCGGGTGCTTCCTGATGCAGGAGCGGGCCGTGATCGCCTACGAATCACGTCAGTTGAGGCCGCATGAGCAGAACTACGCCACTCATGACCTGGAGTTAGCAGCAGTGGTCTTCGCTCTGAAGACTTGGCGGCACTATCTGATGGGCGAGCGCTTCACAGTCTTTTCTGACCATCAGAGTCTCAGGTATATCTTCTCTCAGAAGGACCTGAACCTGAGACAGCGGAGATGGCTTGAGTTCCTCCAGGACTATGACTTTGAGATAGTCTATACTCCTGGGAAGGGGAACGTGGTAGCCGATGCCCTCAGCAGGAGGACGGGCATTCAGCTACTTGAGGAGGCGACAGAGCAGTTAGCCTCCTTACAGATATCCTTCGTGGATAGGGACGGAGCAGCCTTTCTTCAGTCTCTCACAGTCTCTCCTCCACTTCTACAGCGGGTCAGAGAGGCTCAGCGTGGGGACGCTGACTGTGAGACCCGGCGTGCACTGATATCCTCAGGTCAGGCGCCTGATGGCTTCTCCCTTGGAGCAGAGCACGACATCCTTTTCAGAGGACGTACCTTCGTACCAGTCACTTTACGAGAGGAGGTGCTGAGAGAGTTTCACACTTCTCCCTTGGCGGTACATCCTGGAGTGGCGAAGATGTACCAGGATCTCAGACGACAGCACTGGTGGCCGGGCATGAAGAAAGCTGTGGCTGAGTTCGTTTCACGATGCCTCACCTGCCAGCAGGTGAAGGCAGAGCATCAGGTACCAGCAGGCTTGGTACAGCCCTTGGAGATCCCGGAGTGGAAGTGGGATGGCATATCTATGGACTTCGTGACTGGACTTCCACGCACTTCCAAAGGTCACGACTCCATTTGGGTGATTGTCGACCGACTCACCAAGTCGGCACACTTCTTACCCATCAGAGAGCAGGGATCAGTGGAGAGCTTGGGACGTCTTTACGTCCAGGAGATCGTACGGCTTCACGGTGTGCCATCGTCTATCGTCTCCGATCGAGATGCTCGTTTCACTTCCCGGCTTTGGAAGGGGTTGCAGGAGGCGTTCGGGACGCGGCTCCATCTGAGCACAGCCTTCCACCCTCAGACGGATGGTCAGACGGAGAGGACCATACAGACACTCGAGGAAATGCTCCGTGCATGTGTTCTCGACTTTGGTCGTAGCTGGGAGGACCACCTACCCTTGATGGAGTTCGCGTACAACAACAGCTACCACTCCACCATCGGGATGGCACCATACGAGGCGTTGTACGGCAGACCCTGCAGATCACAGTTGTGCTGGACAGACCCTGGGGAGTCAGCACTCGTGGGACCAGAGATGGTCCGAGCCACGACAGAGAAGGTCCAGATCATCCAGGAGAAGATGAGGACAGCTCAGAGCCGGCAGAAGTCATATGCTGACAGGAGGCGAAGGCCACTAGAGTTCGAGGACGGCGACCACGTCTTTTTGCGTGTCTCACCTCGACGTGGTTTACGGAGATTTGGCCGAGGCGGCAAGTTGTCTCCATGCTTCATCGGGCCTTTCCAGGTCCTCAGCAGGATAGGAGAGGTGGCTTATCGCCTGGCTCTACCACCTCAGTTGCACCGGGTGCACGACGTCTTCCACGTGTCTCAGCTGAGGAGATACGTGCACGACCCGACACACATCATCAACTTTGGGGAGCTGGACGTGGACGATGGGGCGACTTTTGCGGAGGTCCCAGTGGAGATCGAGGATCGACAGGAGCGGGTCCTACGTGGGCGTTCGATTCCTCTTGTGCGCATCAGATGGAAGCACGGGAACCTCCAAGAGTGCACTTGGGAGCGGGAGGCTCAGATGCGTGCTCAGTACCCCCATTTGTTCCCCTAGTTTTTGATGTATCTTTACGGGGACGTAAAGCCCTGAGGTGGGAGTAATGTAAAGACCCGCAAATTTCAAGGAATTTTTTTTTCTTAATTTTCTTTGGAATTTTTCAAGAGCACAGCTTCAGACGGCACCTGATTCCGAGGCCCGGTGTGCCCGGAATCAATTTCCGAAGTTTGGCTCGGGTACGTTCAGTGAACGGACGAGCGGGTTTTTCTATCTTTTGAACCGGTGCCCGGAATCGAATTCTGAGGGCACCGATGAAATCACAGCGCCGGTATTTGCTTAGAAACGCCTCTTCCGGAGTTGCGTTTGCTCAGACGTGGTTTTTAAATTTTGGGGCTTTAAGTCAGAAATAAAATAAAGTTTGTGCGACAACTTTATTTTATTTCACTTAAGCTGCTTGGAAGTCACTTGGAAGCCACTTGAACTGAGTTAAAGCGGATAGGATGCTATCCAGAAATATCCTACCCCCTTGTTAGGATATTTGTGCGGTGGGGCCCGCACGAGCCCCGCCGTTTCTTTCGCTAAGTAACGCACCCGCGAAAACCCGTCAAAGTAACTGAAAAGTCAATCGACGCGTTTTCTTTAATTCTTAACAGACCATTTAATTGGGCGGTTTATTTCGTGAATTAAATGGGCTGTTTCTTTCGTGAATTAAATGGGCTGTTTCGCTCGTTGAATTAATTCAACGAACTGATGGGTCGTTACTTACGCTTTTGCGTTTGTTGGCATGTTTATAAAATAAGACCAACCTAAAAATCCTTTGAAAGGATTTGAGAGGATCTTGTTTCTTCATCTCCCCGCGAAGAACGCGAAGAACGCCGGCGACCGGAATTCGACGACGCACACCGAGATCTGCGACGTCGACGAGCTCTACCCGCGACGTTCTTCGGCGACGCCTCTTCTTCCGCGGCCGATCCTCGTTCGGCAACAAAGGTGAGAATCGAATCTTCTAATTCTTCCCTTTTTATAATTCGATGACAACGGATTTAATTAATTGAATCCGTTTGCTCTTGATCCGGAGATTGGCGACGCGACGCCGGATACCGCGACAATGCGACGATTCTCCTTCTTCCGCGACGAGCAATTCCGCGACGACCTCTCGTCCGACGACGACGAAAAGGTAAGGGTTGATTTGAAATATTTTCCTTTCCCGTGATTTTATTTCTTTTAAAATAAAGAACCGATCACGGAACAATTTTAAATTTATTTAAAATTGTTGATTGGTTATTTCTTGTTTCTCCCGTTGTTTATGACTAACGCGGAGGGTGCGGGTCTAACGAACAAGACCCGGCAACCCTCCGCCGATCTTCCTTTTTGTGCGGATTTGGCGGGCGACGGAAAAAGCACAACGCAAGGGCCAATTTTTGATTCCGCAGTGAAGGACGCGTCCCGGGAGGTATAATGGCGCAGACGGGAGGCAAAACGGGCCACCGGAGCAACTCCGGCGGCCCGCGGAAGGCGGCGGCGGCGCGGGTTGCCGGCGCGGCGGCACCGGCGACCGGAGGCGGCGGCGCCCGGCGCGCCGCCGGAAGATCCGCCGCGGCACGGCCGCGGCGGCGGCGAACCGCCGGACCGCGTCCGCGGTCCGGCCACCCAGCACGCGGCCCGCGCGGGCCGCGTTTCTCCAAAGCCGCGGGTCAAACCCGCGGCGGCTCATTCGGCCGCTCGGCCGAAGCCGAGCCGGCCGGTCCGGTCGGCCGGGCCGCGCCCAGGCCGGACCGGACCCGGCCGAGCCGGGTCGGGCCGACCCGGTTCGGCCGACCCAAAGGGGGGGGGGGGGGGGTTCGGGCCGGGTCGCCCCGGGCCCAGAACCCCCGTTTCGGGCCCTCTTCGGTCCTTCGCCCATATCTTGGGCCTAGGACCTCCGATTGACGAACCGTCAGTGGCTACGCGATCCTTGGATCGAGACGGTCGTTTTGGTATATTACACTCAAGGTTTCGGAAGACTTTGGGTTCGGCCGGGTTGGTTCGTACACGAAACCAACCGGGCCCTCGGAGCGGAAACGCTCATAACTTGAGCTACGGACGTCCGATCGACGTACCGTCAGTTGTGGTAGTTTCCTCTAAGTGAGACGGAACTTTTGGCATACTCCTCCCGAGGACCGGACACAGGCGGAGTACGGTCGGGTTGGTTTTGCCCTAAAAACCAACCGGGCCCCTGGGACGAAAATGCTAATAACTCTCAGACCGGGCGTCCGATTGACGCGCCGTCTGTTACGTTGAGATCCTGTTGTCGATACGGAACTTTTGGATACATCAACTTCGGACTACGTGTCAGTTGATGTATCAGACTCTCGGCTCGTGGAGCGGACCCTCCTAAACGAGCTCGCTATGTGCGGGAACCCTAGCGCTGGCTGTGACTTCGACGGCAGAGCAGAGATCCTCCGTGGACTGCGACGACAGCAGAGTAGAGATCCTCCGTGGACTGCGACGACAGCAGAGCAGAGATCCTCAGTGGACTGCGACGACGGCAGAGCAGAGATCCTCCGTGGACTGCGACGACGGCAGAGCAGAGATCCTTCGTGGACTGCGGCGACGACTGTGCAGAGATCCTCAGTGGACTGCATCGACTACTGCACTCAGCGATCCCACGTGGATCAGTGCTACAGGTTCTGTGTGAGCCCGATACTATGTGGGTCCTTACTACCGGTTCTGTGTGAGCCACTGCCTACAGGTTCTATGTGAGCCCGATCCTGTGTGGGTCTTTTGCGGGGGTTAGTACCTATCGATCCTTCGTGGGTCCGACGACTTAGATGGATCAGTGATCGTCTTTGACGTCATCTGAAAAAGTATACCTGGTTGAGCTGAATCTTATGTTACTCTCCTTTGTGGATTGTGTTGAACTATCCTATGTGGATTTACTATTTACTCTCCTTGTGGATTTGAGTCTTGCTTTCCTTTGTGGATTGAGTTGTTCTTGAGCTCGTGAGCAGAGCTAGAATTGGGGACTTAGGTATATGTATGGCATATACCTAAGTCGAGTCAGATGTTACTTCGTGATTGCATCTTTCTTTTGTGCTATATCCTTTGTGGATTTCGGGAGACCTTCGGGGGTCTCGGGGTCCTTACTAAGTAGCTTGTACTCATCCCTGCACGGGCTATGCCCGCACCTTGTTGTGTTGGTTGCAGACGACGGACAGCGCTGATCACGGTTGGGGCGTGGAGCAGGACGGTACCTGGAGGTGGACCACTGGGCGGGACGTGCTCGGAGCGGACGTGGGACCCGAGGAGACTGGAGGCTATCTGTACCCACCCTTCAGGTGGGATTGCCAGTGGACGACACGAGGCCGCCGTCTTTTCTTCAGTTGCTGTTCTTTTCTTTTTCAGTTGTACTTTCAGTTGAGCTTGTATTCCGGCCCCCTTTACTTTTCTGCACTTTACTTTCCGCTTGCTGACTCTGTGGTGGTTGTTACTTATAAAGGCAATGCCTTCCCTGTTTACCGGGATTTTACGCCTTGGTGCTAGTCGCCAGCCCCTGGCCTATGGAAGGCGGGCTTGGGGTAGTCACGGCACGGGCCCCGAGGTCGGGTTGTGACACAGAATTTCCAAATATATTTTTCAAATTTTAATTAAATATACATATTTCTTCACCTTAGATCCATCATTGAAGAAAGTGTTTAATTTTATTATGAGGGAATGTTATTTTTCTATGATAAACAATACCACAATATGAACCCTTCAAAACCCCTTTTTAATTTTTCAATTATAATTTTCTTTCAATTTTCAATAAATAATTTTCATTTTTTTAAATTTTTCTGACATTTGAATGTTGTATAGCCACTTTGAGAAGGTTAATTCTCTAATATCTCTTGAATTTTGTTGGGTAAACTATTCTTTGTTTCCTTTATGAAAATATTTTTTTTATTTAAAATATTGTTTTAATGTTATATAATTAGAATTTTCATTGGATTATTTGATTTATATTTAAACACATAAAGCGAGAATTGAAATGAATTACGAAATGAAAATCATAATCCATGTTGAACTCATTATTTTATTCTTTACACTTATAGATATATTATTTATACAATATTTTAAAGTATTACTTTTTGTTTTTCCAAACATAGTGTGTGAATTATATGGTTTTTAATTATGTGTGTATGTTCTCCAAAAGGTAAAGAGAAATTTGGACTTTAAATTGAATGCAAATTGATGTGGGTTTAATCTATTTTTAAATTTATGGTCGATTATTTATAAAAAAAGATTCACTTTTATACTAAAAATATTCAACTTCTTGGGGGAAAATATTTTCACTACTTTGTGAAAATCCAATGGGGATATATTTTAAAAAAAATTGTATTCCCATCATGTTTTTTAATCTTAAGATTTATTTAATTCCCCTAAATTTGAATCATTGGTTACTAGAGTACAAGAAAAATATTATTAAGGGGTTGTAGTTATGTGGCTATATTTTGATACTATTTTTTCACATATTTTATTTAATTTAATTATGTTTTAATTGCTAAAAATATGTTCTTATTTAATAATTTATAGTTGATGTAAATTTCGTGTAAAATTAATAAAGCTTTTAATTTTATGTTTTATTAATTTTTTTTGTTTTTTTGTTTTACATTTTGATTCAACTTTGAGTTATTATTTAATTTTGACGATTCTTTTAAAATGTTAATTTTTGATACTTTTTTTTATTTTTATGTTTATTTTTAATTTAATTATTCTTCTCTAAATAAGTATTTAATTAATAAATTAAATTTTTACATTTAATTTAATTTATTTAATTAATTTAATAATTTGTGACATTGAATTATAATTCACTTATTTTATAATTTTTTTCATTTCATTATTTTTCTAATTAACTAATATGTTATTTAATTTAAGTGAAATGATTATAATTTTTAATATTGTATTATTTTAACAAAATTATCAGTTTGAATTTATTTTAATTTTTAGAAATTTTTATAATTATTTGACAACTTTAATTTGATTTTAATTTACGTTTAATGGAATATTTTTTAAATCATTTTATAATTTTTTTGGATGTAGTAGCTTCTGTTTTGGAAATGAAAAATATGATCACGTAGCCAAAATACATAAAGATGCACATAGTTGAATTTGGACCTAGTATTCACATAGTTTATCAACATGACAATAATTTAGGGGATTTGTCTCAGTGTCTCATTCACATTTCCATTTAATCTGGTATGTGAATATTCATGCAACCAATTCTAATTACAAAAAATAATGAGAACATTAAATTGTTAAAAGTTTATCGTAGAATCTTGATCTGACTAGCGCAACACCACTTGATGACACCACCATTTGAGTTGGTTGATGCGGGAGGCTGAAGCATCTTTGAGTTTGAATGATGTAATAAATATTGTTTTCACTGAATAAGTACATCAACCAACTATTTTGAGATGACTGGATCCTCCATCCCCATTTTCCAAAATGAATATTCCACTGAAGTAGAATCAAGATGAATCTGATTCCTTGATGAATGTTAGAGATTCATCATCATGGTGAGAAAGAACACTGATGCCACCACCAACCGAACCACTGATGATATTGAGGCAATCAAATTGAATAATTTCAATGAAATTTTGAAAAAATATGATGAAACCCACATGATATTAGACCGATATAGAGTATATGGGGAGATGCATTAAAGATCCATTGTGTTGATGATCTTAAAGAAGATGAATTCATACTAGAGAATCGGAAATCTGATGCCACAACCAATAGAGATGAAGTTTCCACCCAAACCTCCATCAAGATCAAAGCTGCCACCATTGAATCTTTGTTGATAAATCTCATTGATTATGACCTACCACCCAATGATTTTAGATCTGGGATGATGATAGAAGAAACATTATGATGCTCAAGCTAATGCCTACTAATATCAAGAATATTTAATCTGTGGCTGATTTTTTCAATGCTTATCGAATGATATTTCAGGTTGGATGAGAAAAAAACTAAATATTGTCAAATATTGAAACATAATTATGGAGGACTCTAAAATCTCCAACATAATCAAGATGGTTCAATGTAATTTGATGTGAGTATGAGTTTTCATTGCATATGAAGTGTATAGTATGAGTTTTTGATTTTTTTGATTACCAATGATTATGTTGGTTTGTGGGATTGGTGATTGAGTGGAAGATGGTTAAGATCTTTGAGAGTCCTATTATATCAGTTTTGAGTTAAATTGGGAGTGTTCACCAGATCAAACTCAAATGGTATGTGATTTTGGTGGGAGATAACATGCATGTTTGGGTCAGCTGATTAGCTATAATTATGACTTGTTAGTACGGTGATGTGGAATTAATAATTTATAGTGAAAATTCAAAATTTTCCATAAGCAAATATTTTTTTATATGTTAGTTGGAATTGAATGGGGTGGTGTGTTTTTTATGTTAGTGAGCTAAAATAAATATAAAAAGGGGTTTTTTGGACCAAAAACAAAGTGAAAAAACAACAAACATATTGAATTTCTAAAGTGATGCAATGAGAGAAGAAAGAGGAATATCTTCTATAGTATTGTTTCTTCTTCAGAACATAATGAAGATAAAAATCCTTTTACACTCTGTTATCATGTCTGGATAGATTTTTTAATAAAAATATTGTAGTTTAAATGGTCATTTCTTTATGAGATTCAATTTCATGAAAATATTACAGTAATTTATCTCTTAAATAATATATTTTGAAATTTGATTAAATCTAAATGATTATATTTTCTATTATTGGATTCATTATTTTCATTCTTTTGTGAAATGATCATGACTAGAATTGAAGAATGTCAATTAAAGATTGTGGCCTATTAATTCCTTGCAATAAATAGATTGATGTCGGCACTTCGTGTTTAAATTTCTCAATATTCTATTGAGGATTGTGAGTACAGTGGGAGTCAACTGTGTCTTTATCACTCAACGATTGTTGATTGCATCGATCATCTCTTACTGAAAGAAGAATAAAAATTTTGTTCTAGTTTTCTGTTCTCATCATTTTGATATGAATAAGATGCACATGTTGAGATATTAATTTGTGCATAAAAAGAGTTTCAATTGAAATATTTTCACTCAATAAAGAAATATTGAACGAGAAGATCTACCATGTTGGGCCAATTATATATTTTTTGTTAAAATAATTATTTTTTATTGTTTCTTATTTTTAGTAAATTTTCACACACTATTTCATCACATATTGTTTCACTACAACTTTTATTTTTATTTAAATATCTTTTTTGTTTAGAAATTATAGTTTTTTTCATTTAAAATAATTCTCATTTCCTATAAAATATATGAATATATAAAATATAAAATAATAATAAAATATTAAAATGTACCTCATATAGTGAACCCTCATTGGGATACAATTTTGGTGGTTTCCATATAGTTGTAGTTAGGATTAAAACTTGAGTGAGGTTGAAAATTACTATAAACCTTACTTTAGAAGATGAGCATGGATTAATCCCTAGGAAGCGATATATAGGGGAAATGGGAGTCACATACCGGTAGCGATGGATTCCATTTCTTGAAATAGATTTTCAGAGATTAAAATCTGGTGGTATTATATCCATGATCTTGTCCTTAGTGACAGAATGATCATGATTAAAAGAAAAATTAGAGATTGGGATATTTCTAGGAAAAGTGGTGAATCTAGTTCGGATACCCAACAACAATGTGTGTAGTTTAGTGGAACACATGATGTGTATTTCAGGGGTTTGGCGGCTATAGTTTCATATTGAGTTAAATATAACACTTCATGGGACATTACCCACCCATTATATACACCTACATAACAAATATATCATCTTATGGGAGTACACACCCAAGTGGGAGATCAACATTACATGCCCTGTGGGTTGGGACCAAACAACATGTAATGGAAGAGAATGACATGATTTATAGTGGTACACGATGAGTACCCCACCCTGCCAGGCATGCAACATATGTGGCCCTTGTATTCTAGGTTGTGTGCCAGTACATGATTAGGCTACTCCATAGGAGTTGCATATAGTTCATCCAACATAAATCATCGTGTACTCCATGTAGACCTTGTGAATTCTCGTATCCCTTACCCGGAACATAGATATGGGCAGGTGAAATACCCATCCTTAGTGAATTTCAATATAGAACACTATTTACATTGTTAAAAATGATGTTTTGTGATGGTCTATATGCGAAAGGCCCATTGCCCATCACATATAGTCCCTTTTGGACGACTATTTGTGATGGGTATCGAATCCCACCACAAATACAATTAAATAAATGCTTATATGCGATGGGAGAAAGAACTTGTTGAAAAATCTTTTGGCTTGCATTCCTTTCACAACACAAGAACGGGTATTTGTGATGGCAATTAGTTCCCGTCACAAATACTCATGGTCGTGTAAAGTGATTTGTGAAGGGAAAATAGTCTCGTTACAAATAACCTTCGTAAATTATTGTTATTTTTTAAGTGAATTTATGGTCATCGCAAATACTCTATTAACAGGTGAGTATTTGTGATGATACCCATCACAAATAACTTTTTAACCACCACCTCAAATATTTATTGCATGAAATATTTGTGACATTACCCATAACAAATAATTTGATTTGCGATGTTAATACTATCACAAATAGTCTCGTCGCTATTAATCGAACCTACATAAAACCCAACCTGAATTTTTCATCTTCATTATCCATTTAAACATTCCTCTTCACAATGTTTCTCCTCTTCCCATCAATATTTCAATTAGATGTTAATTTTTTACAAGGATGTAAGTTTTTAATTTTGAAGCGCACAAAATAATTATTTTTTTAGGTATTTATGTAATGTTTTAAATTTTTATTTATTTTATTATATTTTATATTAGTTTTTAATATTATTAATTATAAGTATTTAGAGTGAATTAGAAGTTTTTATTTATAATTAGTAGTAGTTATATTAAATTAGAAATATGAATTTTCAATTAGCAGTAAAGCTTTTGATTAGAAAGTAAATAGATTTTATTTTTAATAATTAGTTTTTAATTAGTAGGGAGTGGGTGTTATTAATAGTAATTACATATATTTGATAAAAAGTAATAATTTAAAATAATTACTAATAATTTCGAGATCTTGGTAATAATTAATAATACTTTAATGTTATTTTTAATAAATTAAAATAATTAGTAAAATTTAATATTAAACCAGTGTAATTAGTAAAAATTAATGATAAATCTCTATAATATTTAAAAATTAGCAATATTAATAAAAATTTGTGGTAATTAGTAAACATTGGTAAAAATGAACTTTAAATCGCTATAATTAGTTGAAATAAATGGTAATTATTAAAAAATAGTAAAAATTGTTGGTAATTACTAAATAGTAGTAAAAATTAGCGATGATTGATAAAAATTATTAAAATGTAGTGGTAAACCAGTATAATTAGTAATAATTAGTAGTATTTAGTAAAAATTAAAAATAAATCACTATAATAATTATATATATCATCTAATTATTAAAAACCAACATTAAATCGGATTAATTAATAATAATTACAAGTAATCAGTCAAAATTAATAAAAACTACAGTTAATTTGTAAAAATTAGTAAAAATGAAAATTAAGATACTATAATTTGTAAAAATTAATGTTAATTATTTAAAAATAGCTGTAATTAGTTAAAAATAATAAAAATTAGTGGTAAATAACTATAATTAAGTAAAATGTAGTAATTAATAATAATTTGTGATAATTATAAATAATCAGTGTTTAATAGTAATAATTAGTAAAAAATAGTAGTAATTAGTGGTGCTTAGTAATTATTAGGGGTAATTTGAGGTATTTAGTAATACCTAGTATTTTCTTACAATAAATGACTAGAAAGATGAAAATGAAACATGTAATCAATTTACAAGAGATAACCAATGAAAAAGTTTGACATGGTTGGCATAAATTGGTGCAATGAAAAATTTGAACATGGTTAGAATGAATTGATTTCGACACATGAAAATTTTAAAATATATGATTTACACCTTTTTGTAATTTATAATATATTTTATTACTTTATATTATATTATACTGGAAATTAGTTGTAATTAGTGGAAATTATATTTAATTATCACTACCAACCATTAATTTTTAGTATAATTTAATTTAATGTAAAAAAATATATTATAAATGAACAATAAAGTGAAAATGATAGAATTTTAAATATTCAAAAGATTATAAATGAAATTTTTTTGCAACCATGTCCAAATTTGTCATCTGGTTGCTAGAACTGGGGCAAGCGGGATGTGACATGTAGATGACAGTAATAGTATCAGGAGTTGAAGATGCATCGATGATTGTAGCATCAATATGAGAAGACGATGAAGTATGTGAGATAAATATTTTAAATTAGAAATACTTGTTTTAATTAATAGTAATTTTTTTAATTAAAAGTAAATCATTTTAATTTTCAATAATTTCTTTTCATTATCAGTAAGTGGGTGTTATAAATAATAATTACTTATAATTGTTAAATAAACAGTATTAATCAATAAGAAATTGGTAATAATTTATAGATCTTAGTAACAAGTAATATTAATTTATTGTATTTTTTAATAAATAATATTAATTAGTAAAAATTAGTGTTAATCAACTATAATTAGAAAAAATTATCAGCAATTAGTAAGAATTATTGGTAAATCACAATAATTTTAAAAAATTGCCTTCAATAGTAAATATTAGCTTTAATTATTAAAATTTAGTAAAATTTACTAGAAATGACTCAAAATAGAAATCATTAGCAGTGATTAGAAAAAATTAGTAAAAATTATTAGTAAAGTAGTATAATTAATAAAAATTAGCAGAAATTAGTAAAAATTAATGGTAAATCACTTCAATTAGTAAAAAATATTTTAATGTAGCATTTATTAGTAAAATATAACTATATATCACTATAATTAATTGAAAATTTTCCATAATTAGTGATAATTAGTAGTAATTAAAAAAAATTAATTGTAAATCGCTATAATTAAAAAATATTAGGGTTAATTATTAAAAAATAACATTAAATCACTTTAATTGTTATGAATTACTATTAATCAGTCAAACTTGGATAAATATACCGATAATTAGTGAAAAGTATTAAAAATTCACATTAAATCACTATAATCAGAAAAAATTAACATTAATCTGTAATAATTAGTTGAAATTAGTTAAATTTAGTGATTAGTCACTATAATTATTAAATATTAGCTCTGATTATTAAAAATTCATAGAAAATCAGTATCATAATGAAAAAATTAGTAGTTATTAGTAATAATTAGTTGTAATTAGTAATAATTAGTGGTTATTATTAATAATTATTAATTAGTAGTGGTTATTAGTGCTACATAGTAAAAATTTGTGGAAATTAGTGGTACTTAGTAATCATTTTTATTTTTTAGAAAAAATTACTATAAAATAGAAACTGAGATAGGTCATCAATTTATAAGTGATGAGTAATGAAAAATTTGGACACGGTCGGCATAAATTGGTGGAATGAACAATTTGGACATGGTTGGAATAAATTGTTTTAAACGCATAAAGATTATAAAATTTTGTATTTATACCTTTTTAGTAATTTATATTATATTTTATTACTATATATTAAATTATACAACAAATTAATAGTAATTAGTGGTAATTATTTCAAATTACCACTAATTATCATACTTTTTTAGTATAATTTATTATAATGTAATAAAATATATTATTAATTATTAATAAGGTTTATATCATAGAATTTACAATCATGATGTGATTAGAAATAACCAATTTTTTCCATCTATGTCCAAATTTTTTATTGGGTCACCTGAACTGGGGTAATCTAGATGTGATGTAACGCCCCGACCCCAGCTACCCAGAGTCGGTGCATTAATTACATAACATTGGCATGATCACAAAAAGATCAAATCTCGAAAGACCGATTAGTTTAGTAGCCTTGGAAACACTAGATATAATCATAAAGTTTTACATTACATTTCAAAGTGAAAAAATACTACAACAACAAAGTCTTCATATCAACACTATTAACCCCTCATAATATCCCTGCAAGTCATTCATAATTTACTTCTTCACTACCTGGGAAAAATAAAACATAGAAAAGGGGTGAGCTCAAATGCCCAGTAAGGATAACAATATAGCGGAACATTCAAAATAAGCATAAACATTTAAGGCAATGAATTACTAAAACAAAAGCCTTTTAAAATTGAACTTCAACATAGTATGGAAAAAGTAAAATGAAATAATGCCATTTACTTGTTCACATTGATATTCTACTAATCGAATAATCACATGCAAAAATCAATAACCACTTTCATAATGTTGGAATGCATAATTCCAGACTATCATAACCACATAGCCAAGGCCTCGTGCCAAGACTACAAATAAGATTTTGTCAAGGCCTTGTGCCAAGACACTAGTTTGTCTCATGAGACCTACCGATGCATCGAGGAGCTATAGCGGGCTCCACCCGTCACTTATTAAGTCCAATGCATTCCCATATGAAAAGGTTTAAACATAACATAAACATTCGTATTAAAACTAGCATACGAAATGTCAATAATTTCACCATAAACTATGAATGGTATAAAAATAGCACATCCACAGTCAAACATATCACAAAACCTTCAATACAATATAGAAGTTTTGTATCATAATAAATCAACTTCAAATAATCTTAAAATCCATTAAAGGATGTTGACATAGATGAAATCAAAATTCTTTTTAAAGAAGTATCTCCTTTTATTTTGAAATCATTTAAGATCCATATAAAATAAAACATTTTCTTTGAAAATATTCTTATAAGCTTTTATGGAAAGCTTCGACGATTTTATAACGGTGGAAAATAACCGCACCCGCCGTATAAGTTAAAAAAAACATTCTTACCTCAATTCTGTCGAAAAGGTTAAAAAGGACATTGTTTTGAAAACGACGGAAAGATTCCTTTATAAACCTCTTATAAAAAGTCAAACAAGGGTATAAATGACTTTAACCCATATTCTTGTAAATAGTAAAAATGTTTTGAAATACATTTTTAAGAAAACATGGATGTGGATGATAAAGAGATCCCAGTAGATTATTACGTATATACAACCTCGGATAATGAAGAGATTGTGAAATAACCCTTACATTGTACTTTTCCTTTGTTGGGGTAGGTTAACCTCCTGTATAATGGTGAAATAATTGTTATTAAATTATACAAGAATCATATACATTAATATGATATCATATATGATCTTTTAACATTGCTTTATTAATAATATCTTAGTATTATCGTCGTTTCGGGTGATAATCGATTCGTTCTTCTTAAATGTTTGGTTACGTAAGACATGTTTGTAATGGATAGATTATATCTTATTCATAATCAGAATGATATTAACATTATTTTTAACCCTAAAATGAGAATAATACTTGAATGGATATGATGGAGAATGAATCTTATCGCGTTCGTGGAGACGGTAGTCCGTACGTACGCACGAACGCTACTTCCATTTGATTTTCATTTTAAAAGAATAAAATCCAAATGATACATAGGTATATTACTATTCCAGTATAATATAATATTTTATATATGTTACTTAAGTTCATTAACACCATCCTTTATACGTTCCATGTGTGGTATGAACGAGTCATATCATTTTAAGGGGGCGGTAGTCCGCACTTCCTCAAATGAAATTATCGTATGTATATACAACATGAAACGAATAATGGTATGAAATAAAATGGAATTACAGAAGATTATATATAAAATATATATCATTAATATCATATTTAATTACAGTTCCATCATAATGGCCACCATGAGAGGTGGTAAGATGTATTTGAACAATCATCGTTTCGTGAGGCGTTAGTTTGCCATCCACAGAAACATTATGTTCATCATCCATTAGATGGAGTTGTGTGTATGTTTAGTTTGAATCCTTCTTATAACAACATCCTAGTATATTGTGGATACTGGTGTTGTTACAAAAGAAAGGAAATAAAAAGAGTTTGGGGGTTGGAGAAGCAAAATAAATGAAAATAATTTAAGAGAAATCGTTACCTTTAATCTAGGTAACTCACTTTGGTTGGAACCAAAGGACTTCTTGAAATGCTTTCTGCCTAAGGGGAAGCTTCAAGGAGGAGGAGAGGGATGTGGGGAGATTAGTTGGGCAGAGTTTGGACGAGACAAGTGGCTTGCGAGGTGTGAAGAAATGAGAAGGAGGAGTGCCCTTTTATAAGAGGGGTGAGGGGCACCTTTGGAAAAGCTAGAAATATTAATTTATAATAAATTCATATTCGGTTTCTAATGGCTCCAAAGTTGACTATTCAAAGTTTAAGGTGTGGATAGGTCGAAAAAAACTCAACCAATAGAATTTAGACAGGTTTTAGATAATATTTTAATCATTATAATCTTATTTATTTAAATGATTTATTAATGAGGTAAACATTGCAGCATTATTGTGTCATTAATAATTTAACTTATTTGATGTCTAAAAATTATAAATAAAATATCATCATGTAGGAAATCGTTTTAGCTTTCTAATGAATATTTATAATCGAAAATCCAACATGTATAACCCTATGTAAAAATTGTTCTTCTAAAAGATGTAAGCTTATGCCATTTTTATTTTTATTTTAACTTTATTAATATAATGTGTCCCTACCACATACAAGTGGATCCAAGGGGTCCCCAAATTGACCCAAGGATGCTCATGGTCGGGTATGTGTCCACCAATAAGGTTAAGACACGTTTTAGGGTAATTTAGTATTATTATAATATTATTTTTTAACCCTTATTTACCGGATTTACCCTTAACCATGGTAAATAAAATATTTACCGCAGTAATTATTCAAAATGTCTAAAAATAAAAGTTACCTATTTACACAATTTGAACATCCTAATTCCAAATATGGAATCCATTTTTCTAAATTCAAAACATAGAAGTGGCAGAAATTAATATAAAATTAATTCCCGCTGTCAAAACAAAAAGCGTGTTTTTAAGAGGTAATAACTATCAAAAGATTGACACTTGTTTATGTTCGGTTTAATTGTAAAATTATGTCCAATGACCAACATTATATTAAATGGTAAAAATATATTCTAAATATACTTTAAAACCACTCAAATTCATAATTTATCACTATTAATTATTTTGATTAAAAAAGTTGTTTTTAATTAAAATTTAGTAATTTTCACTATTCATCAAAATATGAAAGTTATCCGAAATGTACCAAAATTTCACCCTAGGCTAAATTTGATATTCCGAATCTAAAAATGAAGTCCATTTTGAAATATTGAATATATATGATTTCAAAAAGTAGGTATTACTATTCACAACGGCTAGTTTAATTAGTTGTGGTGTGTGTTAGAACTCGAGGTTGCGTACAACACACGCTATCGCATTATTCGAAGGGAAACGTACCATAGAAGCTTGGGGTGTTACATTCTCCCCTCCTTCAAATAATTGCGCCCTCGCAATTTCTAGGGTATTACTGCATAAAAAGACTCGGGTGGTTCTTCATCATAAGTTCCTCGGGTTCCCACGTTGCCTCTTCCATCTTATGGTTTCTCCACAAAACTTTTACCAGACGCGTCGTCCGGTTTCTCAGTACTTGTTCTCTTGTATCAAGAATCCTGAAGGGCTCTTCGCAATAAGACAGATCGGGTTCCAGTTCTAATTCCTCATAGGTGAGTACATGCGTTGGGTCAGGCATGTATTTTCTCAACAGAGATACGTGGAACACATCGTGAACTTTGGAGAGACTTGGCGGCATTGCCAATCGGTAAGCTACAGCCCCAATTCGTTCTAGAATTTCGAAAGGTCCGATGTACCTGGGACTCAATTTACCTTTCTTACCAAAACGTATGACTCCCTTCCACGGAGATACCTTTAGGAAAACATGATCACCGACTTGAAATTCCAAATCCTTCCTTCGATTATCGGCATAGCTCTTCTGCCTACTTTGAGCTGCTTTGATGTGATTTTGGATTACCTTCACCTTTTCCACCGTTTCCTCCACCAGTTCTGGGCCCACAAGTTTTCTTTCACCAACGTCATCCCAACAGGTTGGTGTACGACATCTCTTTCCGTATAACGCTTCATATGGTGCCATCTGTATACTTGAATGGAAGCTATTGTTATAGGAAAATTCTACCATAGGTAAATATTGATCCCACATACCCTGAAAATCAAGTGAGCAAGATCTCAACATGTCTTCTATGGTTTGAATACTCCGTTATGATTGTCCGTCTGTCTGAGGGTGGTAAGCAGTGCTCAAATGAAGTTCAATATCCAGGGATTTCTGAAGACTTTTCCAGAATCTTGAAGTAAAACGGGGATCACAATCAGAAACAATCGATAGAGGTACTCCATGAAGTCTCACAACTTCATTAATATATAGTCTTGCTAGACGTTCCAGGGGTAGATCTTCTCTTATAGCAAGAAAATGTGCTGACTTGGTAAGACGATCAACAATAACCCATATTGCATCGTTCCTTCTAGGAGTCTTTGGTAGACCCATGACAAAGTCCATCGTAATATTGTCCCATTTCCACTCCGGTATGGGAAGAGGTTGCATGACTCCTCCAGGCTGTTGCCTTCCAGCTTTCACTTGTTGACAAACCATACATCTTGACACAAAATCAGCAATCTCCCTCTTCATGTTGTCCCACCAAAAATGTTCCTTCAAATCTCTATACATTTTGGTGCTCCCAGGGTGTATAGAGAAATTGGAACTATGAGCATCATCCAGCAATTCCCTTTTTAGATCAGGTAAATCGGGAACACAAAGTCTCTTCCCGAATTTCAAAATTCCATCTTCATACACAAAGTCTCTTAATCTCCCATCACTCACAGCTTTAATCTTCTTTTGGAATTCTTCATCATCGGCCTGAGAACTCTTAATCCTTTCTAGTAAAGATGGTTTGACAACCATTTGAAAAAGCATTGATGTTTCACCTTCCCTGGTTATTCCCATGTCCATCTTCACTAGATCCATGAAAATTGGATCCCTTTCAATTCTCATATTGTTCAAAACTCCATGGTCTTTTCTACTCAAAGCATCTGCCACCTTGTTTGCCTTCCCCAGGTGGTAGTGTATCGTACAATCATAATCCTTGAGTAATTCAAGCCATCTCCTTTGCCTCATGTTCAGTTCTTTTTGTGAGAAAATATACTTCAAACTCTTGTGATCAGTATAAATCTCACATTTTTCACCATAGAGGTAGTGCCTTCATATCTTCAAAGCAAAGATCACAGCTGCTAACTCAAGATCATGAGTAGGATAGTTTTGTTCATGAATTTTCAACTGTCGTGATGCATAGGCAATAACTCTATCATTCTGCATAAGGACACAACCAAGTCCTTTCTTTGATGCATCACTATAAATAACGAACCCATCATTCCCCGATGGTAGAGTCAATATAGGAGCATTGACTAATCTTCTCTTCAGTTCTTCAAAACATTCCTCACACTCTTTTGTCCAAACAAATTTAACCCCTTTACGTGTGAGCTTCGTTAATGGGTTAGCCAATCGGGCAAAATTCTGGACGAAACGTCGATAATAACCTGCCAAGCCAATAAAACTACGTACCTCAGTTATACTCGTAGGTGCTGGCCATTCTTGGATTGCCTTGGTCTTAGAAGGATCAACAGAGATTCCATCTTTTGAGACAATATGGCCAAGAAAAGAAATCTCCTGAAGCCAGAATTCACACTTGCTAAACTTCCCATATAATTCATGCCTCCTCAGAGTCTTCAAGATAATGCGCAAGTGATTTTCATGATCTTTATAGGTTTTGGAGTATACCAAGATATCATCAATAAATACCACCAAAAATTCATCCAGATACTCCTTGAAAACTCTATTCATTAGATGCATGAATACAGAGGGTGCATTAGTCAATCCAAACGGCATTACAGTAAACTCGTAATGCCCGTACCTGGTTCGAAATGCTGTCTTCGTAATGTCTTCCTTCTTCACACACAACTGATGGTATCCAGATCGAAGGTCAATCTTTGAAAAGTATTGAGCTCCATGCAGTTGGTCAAATAAATCATCAATACGAGGTAGGGGATACTTGTTCTTTATCGTTATAGCATTGATCTCCCTGTAGTCGATACATAACCTCATAGATCCATCTTTCTTTTTAACAAAAAGAACAGGGGCTCCCCATGGAGAAACACTAGGGCGAATAAATCCCTTATTACTCAATTCCTCTAGTTGTTTCTTTAGTTCGACTAACTCTACAGTGGCCATTCTATAAGGGGTCTTCGATATAGGCCTTGATCCAGGAATCAAATCAATGGAAAACTCAACTTCTCGTTCTGGAGGATGTCCAGGTAAATCTTCCGGAAATACATCTACAAATTCTTTCACAACAGGTACATCCTCTATTTGAACATTCCTTTCCTCTCCGATAGTTATTTCATTCTCTTCCTCCCCAATAATTGAATTAAGTTGAGCTACTGGGGGTGGATCTAAATAAGAATTAGGTGGTGACGATTCTGCTCTAAAAATAAGGTGTTCCTTATCATTATCATCAAGAATCGTAACCTCTTTCTTCTTACAATAAATCTTCGCATCATAGTCCGAAAGCCAGTCCATACCGAGGATTATATCAAACTCAATCATAGGTATGACGATGAGATCAGCAGATAAAGAAAATTTATGTGCTCTAATGGGGACTGATTCACAAAACTTTGTTGCAACGATAATTCCCTTAGGAGTTTTAACCGACAACTCCCTTATTAAATCAAATTGGAAATATCTAATTTTCTTAGCAAACTGGGAAGATATGAAACAATGCGATGATCCAGAATCAAATAATGCATTTGCTAAACTTGAGGAAACCATTAAATTACCTGCCACCACGTCTTTCGGAGTTTCTACCTCAGCAGTAGTGATAGCATAAGCCTGGCCTTGATCCCTTGGCCTTTTCTGAGGTAAGTTCTCCTGACGCTTAGGACATGGATTTGCATAATGCCCCATCTCCCTGCAATTGTAGCACTGAACGTTGGTAGCTTCCTTCTTCCCCTTGCAATCATGAGCTTGGTGGCCTTTTTCACCACACTTGTAACAGACTCCCATTCCCTTCAAGCAAGTACCAGGATGTTTCTTCCCTCATTTACCACAAGATGGATATTCAACCTTTCCCTTCTTCCCCTTATTTCCATTCCCAGATTGATCAGCAGGTCTCTTCTTCTCTTGCTTCGCTTTAAAGTCATAAGACTTAGAGAATTCTTTTTCGGTCTTGATAGCACATGAGACAATGTCTTCGTACGATGAAAATGATTGTGAGACTAATGCTCGACGGAGAAATGGTTTTAACCCATCAAAGAAACGATCAATATTACTTCTTGGGTTGCGAATATAATCTCCAGCATACCTCACTAACCTTGTAAAGTTAGCCTCATACTTTGTGACATTCTCATCCTCCTTTTGTCTCAGACTCAGAAATTGCCTTTCCATATCTGCTCGATGGTCGCGAGGAAAGTATTTTTCTAAAAACAGATCTTTGAACTCCCTCCATTCCATATTTGATACTTCATCATCTTCCTTCATGTTCTGAATCAATGACCACCATTGATCAGCATCTCCAGTGAGGCGGTAAACTGCCATGATAACTTTTTCCCTTTCACTGCTCCCCAAAGCCTGAAATATTTTCTCTAGGGAAAATATCCATTGCTCAGCTACTAAGGGATTTGTACTCCCATTGAACGTTGGTGGTTGTTGTCTCATGAATCGATCTAAAATTGATCCTCCATGCTGCGGATCAGGTTGCTCCATACGGGTAAGGTTATTATTCATAAACTGAGTAAGTTGTCCCAGTACGGTGATTAGCTGATCAGCACCAGTTGCATCACCAGCCCCACTATAATTATCTTGAGCAGGAGGGCAATCCCTACATGGAGTGCGTGCATTGATATGGTTTCCATTTCTTCCACTAGGCGCCATTTCTAAACAATGTCATAAACAAGATCAGTTTATGAATCAAAATACATAATCCCATACTTATAAAACACTTAACATAAATTGAACTATTTATGGATATAATCCATAATCATAAGAATGTTTTCTTTGAGTAAGTATATACTCATAATCCCTTCAAAATGATTTGTAAAGAAAATGATAGTTATCCTAAGCATATCCCCCGGGAGTGTCGTAACCAAGAGTGCAGCAAGGCCCGTTGTCGTGCACCAGTTCCCGTTCGAGTCTAGCTCAAAGCGGTGTTTTCGGGTTTTACCCCTAGGTACATCTGTGCCAGATCCGCCTCTACCTGCTCGTATCCAGACAGGGATGTATTGCTCGGAAAACTCACAAAATCTCTACAATACCAAAATTCTAGGAAATTCTTCTATACTAATCTTCAAAGTTCATCTTAGGTCTACGTGCTCTAGTCAGAGTTTATCTAAATCTAGCTTCCAAGGTTTGTACTAAACTTCCTCTGATACCAACTGTAACGCCCCGACCCCAGCTACCCAGAGTTGGTGCATTAATTACATAACATTGGCATGATCACAAGAAGATCAAATCTCGAAAGACCGATTAGTTTAGTAGCCTTGGAAACACTAGATATAATCATAAAGTTTTACATTACATTTCAAAGTGAAAAACTACTACAACAACAAAGTCTTCATATCCACACTATTAACCCCTCATAATATCCCTGCAAGTCATTCATAATTTACTTCTTCACTACCTGGGAAAAATAAATCATAGAAAAGGGGTGAGCTCAAATGCCCAGTAAGGATAACAATATAGCGGAACATTCAAAATAAGCATAAACATTTAAGGCAATGAATTACTAAAACAAAAGCCTTTTAAAATTGTACTTCAACATAGTATGGCAAAAGTAAAATGAAATAATGCCATTTACTTGTTCACATGGATATTCTACTAATCGAATAATCACATGCAAAAATCAATATCCACTTTCATAATGTTGGAATGCATAATGCCAGACTATCATAACCACATAGCCAAGGCCTCGTGCCAAGACTACAAATAAGATTTTGTCAAGGCCTTGTGCCAAGACACTAGTTTGTCTCATGAGACCTACCGATGCATCGAGGAGCTATAGCGGGCTCCACCCGTCACTTATTAAGTCCAATGCATTCCCATATGAAAAGGTTTAAACATAACATAAACATTCGTATTAAAACTAGCATACGAAATGTCAATAATTTCACCATAAACTACGAATGGTATAAAAATAGCACATCCACAGTCAAACATATCACAAAACCTTCAATACAATATATAAGTTTTGTATCATAATAAATCAACTTCAAATAATCTTAAAATCCATCAAAGGATGTTGACATAGATGAAATCAAAATTCTTTTTAAAGAAGTATCTCCTTTTATTTTGAAATCATTTAAGATCCATATAAAATAAAACATTTTCTTTGAAAACATTCTTATAAGCTTGTATGGAAAGCTTCGACGATTTTATAACGGTGGAAAATAACCGCACCCGCCGTATAAGTTAAAAAAACATTCTTACCTCAATTCTGTCGAAAAGGTTAAAAAGGACATTGTTTTGAAAACGACGGAATGATTCCTTTATAAACCTCTTATAAAAAGTCAAACAAGGGTATAAATGACTTTAACCCATATTCTTGTAAATAGTAAAAATGTTTTGAAATACATTTTTAAGAAAACATGGATGTGGATGACAAAGAGATCCCAGTAGATTATTACGTATATACAACCTCGGATAATGAAGAGATTGTGAAATAACCCTTACCTTGTACTTTTCCTTTGTTGGGGTAGGTTAACCTCCTGTATAATGGTGAAATAATTGTTATTAAATTATACAATAATCATATACATTAATATTATATCATATATGATCTTTTAACATTGCTTTATTAATAATATCTTAGTATTATCGTCGTTTCGGGTGATAATCGATTCGTTCTTCTTAAATGTTTGGTTACGTAAGACATGTTTGTAATGGATAGATTATATCTTATTCATAATAAGAATGATATTAACATTATTTTTAACCCTAAAATGAGAATAATACTTGAATGGATATGATGGAGAATGAATCTTATCGCGTTCGTGGAGACGGTAGTCCGTACGTACGCACGAACGCTACTTCCATTTGATTTTCATTTTAAAAGAATAAAATCCAAATGATACGTAGGTATATTACTATTCCAGTATAATATAATATTTTATATATGTTACTTAAGTTAATTAACACCATCCTTTATACGTTCCATGTGTGGTATGAACGAGTCATATCATTTTAAGGGGGCGGTAGTCCGCACTTCCTCAAATGAAATTATCGTATGTATATACAACATGAAACGAATAATGGTATGAAATAAAATGGAATTACAGAAGCTTATATATAAAATATATATCATTAATATCATATTTAATTACAGTGCCATCATAATGGCCACCATGAGAGGTGGTAAGATGTATTTGAACAATCATCGTTTCGTGAGGCGTTAGTTTGCCATCCACAGAAACATTATGTTCATCATCCATTAGATGGAGTTGTGTGTATGTGTAGTTTGAATACTTCTTATAACAACATCCTAGTATATTGTGGATACTGGTGTTGTTACAAAAGAAAGGAAATAAAAAGAGTTTGGGGGTTGGAGAAGCAAAATAAATGAAAATACTTTAAGAGAAATCGTTACCTTTAATCTAGGTAACTCACTTTGGTTGGAACCAAAGGACTTCTTGAAATGATTTCTGCCTAAGGGGAATCTTCAAGGAGGAGGAGAGGGATGTGGGGAGCTTAGTTGGGCAGATTTTGGACGAGCCAAGTGGCTTGAGAGGTGTGAAGAAATGAGAAGGAGGAGTGCCCTTTTATAAGAGGGGTGAGGGGCACCTTTGGAAAAGCTAGAAATATTAATTTATAATAAATTCACATTCGGTTTCTAATGGCTCCAAAGTTGACTATTCAAAGGTTAAGGTGTGGATAGGTCGAAAACCACTCAACCAATAGAATTTAGACAGGTTTTAGATAATATTTTAATCATTATAATCTTATTTATTTAAATGATTTATTAATGAGGTAAACATTGCATCATTATTGTGTCATTAATAATTTAACTTATTTGATGTCTAAAAATTATAAATAAAATATCATCATGTAGGAAATCGTTTTAGCTTTCTAATGAATATTTATAATCGAAAATCCAACATGTATAACCCTATGTAAAAATTGTTCTTCTAAAAGATGTAAGCTTATGCCATTTTTATTTTTATTTTAACTTTATTAATATAATGTGTCCCTACCACATACAAGTGGCTCCAAGGGGTCCCCAAATTGACCCAAGGATGCTCATGGTCGGTTATGTGTCCACCAATAAGGTTAAGACACGTTTTAGGGTAATTTAGTATTATTATAATATTATTTTTTAACCCTTATTTACCGGATTTACCCTTAACCATGGTAAATAAAATATTTACCGCAGTAATTATTCAAAATGTCTAAAAATAAAAGTTACCTATTTACACAATTTGAACATCCTGATTCCAAATATGGAATCCATTTTTCTAAATTCAAAACACAGAAGTGGCAGAAATTAATATAAAATTAATTCCCACTGTCAAAACAAAAAGCGTGTTTTTAAGAGGTAATAACTATCAAAAGATTGACACTTGTTTATGTTCGGTTTAATTGTAAAATTATGTCCAATGACCAAAATTATATTTAATGGTAAAAATATATTCTAAATATACTTTAAAACCACTCAAATTCATAATTTATCACTATTAATTATTTTGATTAAAAAAGTTGTTTTTAATTAAAATTTAGTAATTTTCACTATTCATCAAAATATGAAAGTTATCCGAAATGTACCAAAATTTCACCCTAGGCTAATTTTGATATTACGAATCTAAAAATGAATTCCATTTTGAAATATTGAATATATATGATTTCAAAAAGTAGGTATTACTATTCACAACGGCTAGTTTAATTAGTTGTGGTGTGTGTTAGAACTCGAGGTTGCGTACAACACACGCTATCGCATTATTCGAAGGGAAACGTACCATAGAAGCTTGGGGTGTTACATGTGATGCATCGATGACAGCAGTAGCTGCATGAGGAAGAAATGAGTCTATTATAGGAGCAACAATAGGAGAAGACGATGAATTACATGTGATAGTTTTTGTAAATTAGAAATATCTAGTTTTAATTAGAAAAATCTAGTATGATTTTCGGTTAAATTAGTCAGAAATGAATGTTAAATCACTATATCTAGTGAAAATTAGCCGTAATTAGTAAAAAAAATTAATGATATATCAACATAATTATTAAAAAAGAAGTATAAATTATAAAAAATTGGTAAAAGTTAGCACTAATTGGTAAATATTAGTATAAATAAATGCAGTGAATCATGTTTTGATATGTAAGACTTTACAATATATCAATGAATATTTACCAATCCATAAGCTTATTCGGTGTAGAAATATGGGGCTTAGAAAGCCTCAACGTAGTGATTTCAAATATCAAAAAATGGATTTTTTCACATGTGCAATGTTTCACATGAAAAGTAAATAACTCTCAAGAGGAGTCTCAAATCATATTTGTGAGACTGCAGTTGAGTTCAAAACATCATGTTTACCCAAGGCGTGACATAAAGTTTTCTACGACTAGAGTTTTGGTAGGATGTTAGTTGGTAGGGTATTATGTAGTAGAATTATTAAATAAACAAAAATTTAATTAAAAAATACAACCTAACCTAATCCCTCCCATTCTCCTCTCATGTTGGACACATGAAACATAAGAGTAAAATCCATCTCCTCTCCTCCTTTGGAAAAAATGAAAACAAAGCCTAATCGATGAGATAAAGCGTTGCTGATCTCTTTCCTCGATATCGACTGTCATCAGATCGATGAAAAGAACAATCCATGAATAGTTCTACACCCAAATCATCGATGTTTCACCCACAAGGTAGGTGGTTTTGAGTTTTGGTACTCATTCACATTTTTTTTCATTGTTTTAATAATTTTGATCACAATTACAATTTCTAATGATACATCCTAGGTTGATCTGTAGGTTTTGGGGTAAACCACAGTGAATCAAGAATTTTTTAGGATAATTACCAAATTTAATTACATTCTATATGGTGTGTAGTCTAGTGAGACGTGATATCTAACGATTCCTATCCAGGGAAGATGATTATTTGGGTCCACACGTAGTGTTCCAAGGTTATATGCCATATATTACCCCAAACCATGTGGCTATGGGATATGGTTGGGGTTAGCCATGTGAAAGTACATGGTCGTGTAAAAGTACCCGGACACAGGGTCTTATACACAAACACACAAAACATACATGGGAAACTGAATGTTTAGCTTAATCACATAGTGTTGTTTGGGATAAACTATGTGTAAAGGACAAGAATGGTCGGTCCATGTAGAGGATGAACATAGCCAGGGGATGAGTAAAGCAGGACACAACATGTACCAACTTCAGATGCTGTGTACCCCAACATGGGTTGGAAAACTAGGTGTACATGATAAACAACCAAGATCTCAGGTCGGATCACACCCCATGTGGACCCCATAACATTCTATTTAATTCATTGAGAGATTCTTGAGATATTCTACCTTGCATATCTTCCTCTCTTGAACTCATATTTAGGCTTGAGAGTATCCTGTACTAAGCAGTTTTTGGTGCAGAACACGATGGTGACCTCTGTTATTTTCTATGAGATAAGAGGTGGTTTGAATTGAGAAGGAAGATTGTGTATGGGTGCTTAACCTTGGGTGCTGATCTGGGTGGAATATTGGTTGACATTAAGGTCAGTACCCTTCCCTTTCACTTTTCGATGTGGGTGCCCATCACTCTTTGAGGAGGTAGATAAGTATGGTTTATAAGTGAGATTATGGGACCGGTACTCCCTTGTGAAATTATGGTGTGGGTTTCCCTTCTCTCCTTGCTTTGGTAGAGATGATACTCCACACATCGTGGGTGAGGGTTCTTATAGCTTCGGGTAGTTCTTCCGGGGCTGGTACTCCCCTAATGGATTATGGAGTGAGTTCCATGTATTGTTTGAGTAGATGGATATAATTCTACCCTATCGTTCAAGGGTGTTGATCCTCCATAATCGATGGCCAGATAGAGTAGGTACTCCCCAAATGGACTTGGGAGAGGGTCCCCTATCTATGGATTCAGTACTCCCTTATCGTGTTAGGGTGCGGGACCTTCAGGCATGACATATCAATAGAGTGGGTACCCCTCTATCGTGTTTGGGTGAAGGTCCTCTATCCTTGTAGTAATAACTCCCTTAGATTAATAACTCCCTTGTCTTTCCAGTGTGAAGGTCCTCCATACATGTTTTTTTGGAAGAGTAGTTAGTCCCCTATTGTACTACGGAGCGAGTCCTCTATGTTGGGGGTCATTTCTCCCATGTTGATTCTAGGTGCGGGTCCCCATATAAAGTGATATGATAGTGTGGTACTACCATGTCATATTGGAGTGTGGGTCCTATAGCCACTAAGTGGTACTCTCCTATCATACCAAGGTGTGATTCCTCACCTACAAAGTAGTACTCCCCCAACATTGAGTAGCAGCGGGGAGCATTTATTCTAATGGAGTCAATTCACCCTTGCCTATTGAGTATTGTTACGAGGTGTTTGCCTATCCTATATTTATGTGTGATGCATATTTTGGATTTAGTTCTCCCTCAATGGAATGAAGCATTATCCACTCCACACAGGAGTGACATAGGTTTCATGGCTTTGTTAGAAGATATTACTCCCTAGACTATAGGTCAATGGTGAGGTTTGAATCCCTCCATTATCTCTTTTAAAGAGGATGTATTTAGTGCATAGTCCATAGAAGAGCTCCCTCAACTATGTGAAATGTTGTGGGTAGGGCATCTCCACTTGGTTTCTTATAGACTTGTATTGGGTACCGGTTATCATTGGCTGAACCTGTAGTGTTGGGCACTAGAGATAGACCCATTTAGTTGTTTCCGATTGAGTATATCTCTCAAATGGATGTCATCTCTGATGTTTGATATCATGGAGTGTGTTCTACTTGTTTATTATTACAGGTAGATCCTTCATGTAGAATACTACTTAGCTATGATGCCAGAACATTAGGAGACTAATATTCTAAGACGAGCATATCTGGGTGATTTTTGGCAGTCCTTGTGGTGTCATCACATTTTTAGGTTGACACCCATTGTAAAATTAGTTGAATTTTATTGTATAGTCATGGATGTTTTAAGATAAAGTTTCTCTCTAAATTGGGTTCCCTTTGGCTATGTTGAGAGAACTATTTACTTTTAGTGTATCCCTTTTCTTTTGGGATTTTTGGGTGCCTACATTCGATTTTTATACTCACAACTGAACGGGATTTTCCCACATGTGTTGTGTTTTTTGAATTCCTCATGACTTTCGATAGAGTTCCCATAGGTCCCATGGAAGGTGACGCATAGTGAGTTTGACCATCCAAGGTGTTTACTAGAGTGGGGCTATATAGCTTTCTAGTAGTTGCATCGAACAACAATCCCCTCCTTCTCAGAAGGTTGGATGCTTTTATAGATTTTATTTGGTGGGTGTGTGTTTTGACCTTTTATGCTTTCAGTACTTCTTTTGATCACTAGTTTGGGATAGTTTAATGCATTCATTTTATTTTTCATCTTTTAATTTATCTGAATTTTTGCATTGAGGTGTTTTTGGCTGCTTGCATATATGTAATTTAGGAAAAGGCCTCCCATATATGTGATATAAATTCTCAGTATTCTTCTCTATCCCCTAATTTATTGAGTTAGGATTGGGGTGTTTTTTATTAGCCATGTCTTGTTTCGGGTCGTGACAGAGTGATATTAGAGAAATTAAATTCCTTGATATTTTGCCTAAACTATTCCCCTTATGAGGATTTTGTTGGGTTCATAGATATAGTGTCAATATGTTTCGAGTTTTCCTATTATGCCAGAGGTCCTAGAGTTGGTGCGACAAGTGATGTATCTATTCACAAAAACATTGATAACCTGATTCTCAACTAGATACATTAGGAAACATGTTATAGGGAAATAATGTTACATTCATGTAATAGGGCAAGGTTTTTTTTCCTTGTCCTTCATGAGTTAGATTCCCAAATATACTCTATGACCATAGTGAATCTTGATTTTGTTTTAGGATTCCACCATAATGACAAATTAACAGGGTTCTACAACATGGTTGTTCTGACAATCTTCTCTATGGAAAGGCTTTATTTTAGGGAATTGATTCTGAGATGGTACCTCCGGCTGATATTCTAGTTGATCCACCACATGTTGAGAAGATGGTTGTGCCGGCTGTTTAGACTGAGGATTCCTTTAGGCTGAGTGTACTGCATTAGTTATAGATATAGCGACCTCTGAGGCATATGGGTGATCCACACCCCCATGCAGTTGATGACTGGCATGAGGATGTAACATGTGTTCTCTGCCTCATGATGTCATATTAAGATCAAATGGTGGTCCCATAGGTGAGCCTTCTATATGGTTTGGTCGGGAATTGGTGCATTTTAGTGACATAGTCCCACAACTAGGTGATTCCCACTTAGGTAGAGTTTGATAAAATCATCAAGGAAGAGTTTTACCTAGCCAAATTGAGGTCAGTGTGTATCTATGAGATTCAACACATTCAACAGGGGTAGCATGACTATGGAGGAGTAATCAACGAGCTTCACAAACCAATTGTGTTAGTCCATAGATATGGTGTGAGACCTATTCTTCAGATCTCATACCTTTGAGAAGAGCCTCTATATAGACTTTAGAGTAGTTGTGGTATCCTTGTGATTTCCCTCTTATGTAGGGGCACTGGAGTGAGCTCTGGTTATATATAGACCCATAGAGGAGGAACATATATATGTGGACCACAGTGGTGGTTACAATGTTCTGGAATCTGTAATAGTTGGCAGAGGAATATTTAAAGGATCATAGCATATGAGTTACACCCATTCTAAGGCTAAAGCATGTGTGCCTATAATGCAATGGCTGCGTCGAAGAGCATGACATCCACATGAGAGGAAATGTTACTCTAGTGACGGGTAGGGACATATTTCATGTATTTTTTTGACACGACGTGTTATTGAGATGGAGTCGGTTAATGGGATTCCCTTAAAGAGTTAGCATTTGGAGTAGGTAGTTTTGCAATAAGGACGACAAGGTAGAGGAGTTGGGATAATAGTAAGAGGTGGAAGGCAGTTCGAGGTGTTTCCACGACCACCCCCTAGAAGTCCATGCTAGGCTCTGGGTACCAGAGGTCATGAGAAAAGACATTAAAAGGACTTAGAGGCCATTGAACCATAATATTTGGTGACAAATAAATGTATTCTCCATGTCCTTTATACTTTCAATAGTATAAATTATTCGACATAATGTGATACACTCTTTTCTTTCCTCTTCTTGATTAATATTAAATCCGGGTGATGCAGGGAGTTGGAAAAACCCTAGGTTGGTGTTGTTCTATGTAGCTTAATATTCATGAGGAAGATGGTTCCTAACCCCCCCCACCCAAGATGTTTTTATGAGACATGAGAAAAATTGTGAGGATGAGACAATGCTATAAAAAATGGATAATATCCAGATGTTCTGGATGAGTATTTTTAACTTTTATGTTCGGGGTTGGGTGGCATGTTTATTGTTGTGATCAGTTGTATTGCCATTTTTTTTGTTTCTATATTTTGTGTCTGACATCATCTTTGGATGTGAGATGCTTGAGGAAAAAGTTGTTTGGTTTAACCTAGCTTTGGACTCATGAGGAATAGGGACACTAACTCCTCAAAGAATGATTTTTTCTACGTGACCAAAACCATGTGGGCATGTTAGTTCCACCCAAAGAGAATATTGTCAAGGTGTGGTAGACGTGTTCTTTAGAATTTTATTTTTAGGGTGAGGTTGAATATTGGAGTGTCTGAGAAGGTCCTTGCATTTCCAGTGGAGATTTTTTGCTTGACCCATTTTTCCTGGCATCCCTGATGTCTGGAGAGCCTTTCTTAGAATAGTTTTATGGTGGAAGAGTTATACCATATAATGTTTTTGAATTTTGGATTGGTTTAATACCATCAATACTCGATTAGGATGCTTCAATTGGGTGTGGTGATGTTTATGGTTGGGGTTAATCTTTTTTCAGGAGAGGCAAATATATCCGAGGTATGCCACATTCTATCCATGTCTATCTTCTTGTGGTTGGATGAGTTGTCCCTCATTTCTTGTTTCATTGGTACCCTTGTGTTCTCAGTATCATCCTTGAATGTAAGGAGATTAAGTAGGTTATTACACAACTCATCAAGGGGTGTATTTGAACTATGGGGTTTTATCGGTATCTGTGTCAGGTTATCGAGGTGGTGTACTGCTAGACCCTATAAATGTAGACGGATTTTGGTGATTGGTGTTTCTCCACCAGTCACATCTAAGGAGACATGTGGCTAATTTTTTCTTGTTGTTGACCCGGTTATATCTATACATGATAATGGTTTGTCTTTGGGGGTTACCCCATGTGCATGCTAGGTAGAATCATGGGAACCCCTAATGTGCTTGATGGTCTGGGAATTCCAGTGGAGAGCTCAGTTTCATAGCTCATGCCTATGATTTCCCTTTTTGGTGATGAAAATTTATATGGTGGGGAAACATTAGTGATTCCAGTGTTGAACTGTAAGAATTTAGAATATTTATATGAATATTTTTGAAGCCAGGCGTTGAGTCGACATGAAAATTCGAGGCACGAATAGCCTCAACATGGTGATCATAAAAATATTAAAAATTGTTTTTTCACCCATGCACGGTTTCATTTAAAACATAAATAAATATAAATTGGAGTCTTATATCATATTTCTGAAGAAAAAAAATTAGTTTAGAACTTCTTTTTTACCATAGGGATGACATAAAGTTGTATGTGCCAGAATGTTTTGGTATGAGATGAGTTGGTGGGGTGTTATGTGGTGGAATTATTAATTAAATGAATATTTAATTAAAATTTTTAACATAACCTAATAACTACCCCACACCTATAACGTTGGGGGATTGAAACACAAGAGGAGAATCCCTCTCCTCTCCTAATTTGGAGATGATGAAAATGAATTCAGATTTAGGCGACAAAGTGCTACTGATCGTTGTTCTCGATGTCGATTGTCATCAGATCATGGATCAGCATGATCTAGTATTCTTTCTCCACCTAAAATTTCAGAATTTCTTCATCAAGGTTGTCAGTTTAGATTTTTTGTCCTGATACCTTTCATTTTTTATTTTTATAGTTTTAAAGACCAATTAAAACTACAAGAGATCCATCCAAGCGTGATCTCCATGTTTTGTGGTAAACCAGGACGAATCAGACATTTAAGAAGGTCATTTTTGACTAGAATTACCATCTACAATGTTTTTAGTCTAGTGAGACATGCAATGTAGCCCTTCCTGTTTCGGGAAGATGAGTTTTGGGGTCTACATGTCATGTACTTGGGTTATACGTCAAGTATTACCCCAAACCTTGTGGCCATGGGACATGGCTGGGGTTAGCCCTGTTAAAGTACATGGTCATGTAAAAGTACATAGCCAATGTACATGGACATAGTTTCCAATACATGGAAATGGGAAAACTACACAAGCATGTGGCTTTTTTTCCTGAACACGTCAAGTAGTATGGGATACACAATGTGTAAGGGACCAGGCTGACTGGTCCGTGTAAAGGAATATCATTACTAGGGGCTATGTGAAGCGGGACATGATGTGTACTGGCTCTACATGCCTAGTACCACTACATGGGTTGGTAAACAATGTATATTGGATACATGGATATTTTCGTAGGAGGGTTCACACACCATGTGAACCCCAGTGCACACCATGTAGATCCTTGAGATTTTCTTGATATATTATGCCTTTCAAATCTCTCTATCCCGAACTCAGATTCAAGCTTATGAGCAATGTATCCTAAGAATTTTTCCATATTGAACATAATTATTGGCCCTATTATAAACATAAAGATACGAGATTGTTTGAATCAATTATTAGGATTTTGTAGTAGTACTTAACCTTTTTTGGTGATTTGGGTGGATCACTAGGTTGAAGTATAGGTCGGTACCCTTCCCTTTCTCTTTAGGATGTGGGTCCATTAGACTCTATGGGTCGGTATATTGGTGTGAATAATTTGTGAGATGTTGTGATTGGTACTCCCCTGTGGCATTAGGATGTGAGTTTACCATAGATCACTGATTTGGTAGAGATAAGACTCCCCACATCATGGGTTCAGGTTATTATACCTTAGTGCAACCCCTCTAAAGTTGGTACTCCCCTAACAGATTATGGGGCAGGTCCCAGTGTCATTCAAGTAGTTTTAGATAGCACTCCCCAATCATTCTAGTGAACGGTGAAAATACAATTGGTGGAAAGATAGATTAGTTACTCCCTTTTAGGACCAGTTAGTGGGTCCTCTATCCGTGGTATCGATTCTCTCTTATTTTGTTATAGGGAAGGTCCTCCAGACATGATGTATTGACAGTGGGTACTCAATAATCGTGTTTGTTTGTGGGTCCTCTATCCTTGGTATAAGAACTCCCTTGTCATTCCAGGGTGTGGATCCTCCAAACATGTTTTTCAAAAATAGTTGGTACTCCCCTATCATACCAGCGATCGGGTCCTCTAGCATAGGGTCGGTACTCCCTTTCCGTGTCAAGATGTGGGTCCCCCATAGCATGCAGGCTAGTAGAGTGGTACTCCCCTGTCATACCTTGGTAGTGGTCTTCTATCCACTAAGTGGTACTCTCCTATCGTACTGGGGTTCAGGTCCCCACCTATAGAATAGTACTAACCCAACTTCGAGTAGAATCAAGGAGCAGGTACACTATTTGAGTCAGTGATCCCTCCGCTATTGAGTATAATTATTATGTGTAGGAATATCCTCTTGTCACGTATGATATCTTGTTAGGATTTAGTGTTCCCTTGATAGAATAAGGTGAGTTCCACTACATACAAGTCTGAAAAAGAGGTCATGGGTTAGTTAGGAGCTATTACACCCTCCACAGCATGGCAGTAGTGAGGTGTGAGTCCCTACATTCTCTCTCGTCAAAGAGGATTCATGTAATTCATAGTCTGGAGTAGTGCTCCCTCAAATGTGTATAGCGGTGAAAGATTATCAACTCCACTTGGATTATTGCATCCTTCTGCATAGTGATGGTTAGCCATGGAAAATCCTCTAGTGTTGCGAATTAGAGCTTGACCTAGTGAGTTGTTCCCAGTGGAGTGTGTCTCTTAGATGGGTGTCATATAGAATGGTTGAGATCATGGTTTTTTCTCTCTTGGTTTTTTTGTTGCTGATAGAACCTTCATGTAGAATCCTGCTTGGCTATGAGTTCAAAACCATTGAAGACATGGAGTCTGAGATGAGTATATTTGGGGGATTTCAAGGAGTCCTTGGAGTGTTTTCATGTGTTTAGGTTGGAACCCCTTATGGAATGAGTGGAGAAGTCGTGTACAGCTGATGATAGTTCAATATAGTGTTTCTCTCTCGATTGGGTTCCCTTTAGCTAAGTTGAGTGGAATATTTTCTTTCATTTGGTCCCTTTTCTTTAGGGATTTTTTGGGTCACCAACTAAGTATTTATATACTCATCCCTTCTTGGGCTTTTCCTGCACATGTGTTGTCTTTTATAGACCATAATCCTTTCAATAGAGTCCTTGGAGAACCTGGGTCAGGTGAAGCTTATTGATTTTGACTGACTATTGTTCTTACTAGAGATGGGCCAAGAAGCATTCTGGAAATTTCATCTAACAACGATCCCCTCCTTCTGGGTAGTTTGAAAGCATTTACAGTTTACATTTGGTGGGCGTGTTTTTTTCTCTTTAATTCTTTTTGTACTTATGTTGTACTCTAGTTTGCGATAGTTGTATGAAAGTGTTTTAGTTTCTATTTTTTATATCTTTGAACTATTTCATAGAGGTGTTTGTGGGTGCTTGCATTTAGGTAATTTAGGAAAAGGCCTCCCATCTGTATGATATGCCTTCTTGGTGCTTGTATCAAGCACTTGGCCTATTTGTGTTGGGATTGGGGAGTTGAATCCCAATCCCCGTCTTGGTTAGAGTCCTAAAAATAAATATTTTATCCCTATTATTAGTAAAAAGTAATTCTATTTAGTAAAAACTGGCTGTAATTAGTAATATTTAGGTGTAAATTGATAAAATTGACAATATTTACAAGTAAATTATATTTTTTTAATTTTATACTCTTTTTTGGTCATCATTTTCTTATATCAAATTATTTATAAAAAACATATTTATTTAATATTTTTTATAGAAATATGGAATAAGTTGAAAACATTATTTATTGCCTGATTTTGATTGGATAAATCATCATAATAATCCAAACGGTTCTGGAATGAATCATGTATATATTGAGGGTGTTGAGGCTTTTTTATCATTTGAATCATCAAAAAAGAATTTTTTTAGACTGTAAAATAAAGTGTCTATGTATGAAATGTGATCTTAAGAGGTTTGGTATATTTGAAAAAGTTGGCGGTCATATATTGTGTTTTGATTTTTGAATATATTATATTTCAATGTATCAATATAGTGAATGCAGTTCCAGTAAAGATACTAATAATCTAGTTCCAAATCCATCACAGTGTCAGAATTTACTACATGATGTGGCTGGTTCATCTTTTCAGAAAACTAAAACTTGGGATGATATTGATTTAACTAAATAGTTGGTACCGTCTCAATTTTATGATTTTTTAAGTATGCTAAATATTCATTATATACTGGTTGAAATAAAAACAAATATGGAGCAGTTGCAAAAATTTTGGCTATAAATCAGATAATAAAACGTCAAATAGAAAATTTGATTACATATTTTATTTGGTTAAAGCACTGTTACCTAAAGAAAATGTGTTTTCTATGAGTTCCTATGAGATCAAGAGGCTATTTCATAATTTTGGTCTTTGTTATTAGAATATTCATGCATATTCAAATGATTGCATTTTATATGATGGAAAAAATGATTCGTTGGTTAGTTGTCCTATATTGGGATAATTGAGGTATAAAGAGTCTTAAATAGGTAAGTCTAGATTGATTCTTATAAAATAGTTGAGTTATTTCTCTCTTACACCAATATTGTAGAGTTAATTTATGTCTTAGAACACAATGTCATTGATTTCATGAAAAAAAAATTTCATCTTTCAAAATATTATATTATCATTATGAGGGTGATTCATGGAATTTTTTAGACCAGGTACCTCAATATTTTAATTTAGAATCTTGAAACGTGTGATTGGGTCTTTTCACTAATGGTTTCTATCCATTAGGTCTTTATTGTAGTCAAAATTCTTGTTGGACCATCTTTATCACTCCATACTATTTAAATCCTTGGATGTTTATGAGTGATCTATACATATTTTTGACCTTATTAATTCCAGAAAATCAAAAAAAAATATTAATGTTTATTTGAATCCATTGACAGATGAGTTAAATTTATTATGGAGTAACGGTGTTAGTACATATGATGTTGTTGGAAAAAAATTCAAAATGAAACATGCATTAATGTGGAAAATCAGTGACTTCCCAATTTATGAAATGTATTCTATGAGAAATACGCATTTTCCAAAATCATGATCAAACTGTATGAGTGAAAAAAAAGAAATTATGATCATAAATGGATGAATATTTTGTTTTCCAACAATCATAAAATATTTATTTATACTAATCATACTATTCAGTGGAAAAGATATTATTTCTGAAAAGCCACAATTAATAGAGATGTACCTCCAAAAATAATCGCAGGAATTGAGTTAAAATATATTTTCTCTTAATTACCTCCCATTACAGTTGGTCCAGCTATAAACCAACAAAAAATAGATGGCTTTGGGAAAGAACACAATAGGAAAAAATTGTGCATTTTTTGGATCTTCTTTATTGGTCTGATTTTTTAGTCCACAACATATTGGATTTGATGAATAATGAGAAGAACTATTTTGATAATATATTTTATAAATTTTTAAATACACCTAGTAAGACCAAAGATATTTTATAGGCACTTTTATATCTTTCCCCAAATTATAGTTGACCAAAACATCAACTATGTGAAAATGAAAAATGAAAAATGTTAATGAAACCAAAAGTGTCTTATAATGTTTCCAAAGAAAATAATTCATTATTTTTAGTGGATTTTATATTTGAGGCTTCCATATGGTTTTGATTCTAATTTTTCTAGATATATCAAAAGTAGTCATATTGCTGTATTAAAAATTCATGGTTGTCATGTTATAATGGAAATATTTATACCAATTGTATTTAGAGGTTTGTTGAATTTTATGATTTGAGATGAAATAAGAGAAATATCATATATATATATATTTATATTTATATTTAGATATTTGAGGTATGAAACTAGAATATGATGCACAAATTATACTGAAATTATATGTGGTTTTAATTTTATGTAAATTGGAAATAAATACACCAATTTTATTTAATTCAATGGAACATTAGATATTACATTTTCTACCTGAAGTAAAATGTAGGGGCTATTAAAGTTCCTATGGATGTACCTATATGAGATATTGATGAATAAATTGAAGAAAAGGGTATGTAATAAATCAATTGATGAAGGACAATTTCAAAATATTATTTAAAGGATGAAATACATTTTTCCTTCTCTCTTTATTTTTAATCTCAATATACCTAAAAATATAACAGATTGGATCATATGAGATAAATTTTTACAATGGAATGAACAATCAATTATCTATTTTTAATCATCATGAACTAGGATTTAGTGGAGTTCATGAAATATGGATTTCAAATGATGAAAATCATAGGGCTCATACATATTTTCTGATCAATTATTTTTAAATGACACAGTTTGTACAATGAGTGATACTACCACATACTCTATAATTTTTTCAATGAAAATTAAGAGTATTTTATTTTTATATTATATGATAATCATATCAAGAAACTATTTTCACAAATTATAGAAGCATCTATTGAAGAATGCTGGTTAAATAATTATTCCTACTACTTTCAAAAACTGGGAATGTAAATTCATTATCGTGTAGTATTTAAAATAATTATAATACTTTTTATATTGATAATTTTTTTTTTCAAATTTTAATGTATCTTAACATGGTAATAAAATTGATAATTTTTTATTTGTATTGAGTGACTGTAACACCCCGAGATTTTTTGAAAAATATTCTTTTTAATTTTATTGATGTTTTGTGTTGTACGCTACACCAAATGGAGATTGCACTACACACAACCCTGAGTTGGCTTACATTACATGCAATCATGACTTTCCTTGATAGCGTGTGTTGTACGCAATATCAGGTTTTACTAAACAATGATATATGGTTATAATATTATTCAAACTAGCCATTATGAATAGTAATACCTACTTTTTGAAATTTTATAAATTTTATCTTTCAAAATGGAATTCATTTTTGGATTCGGAATATCGAAATTAGCCTAGGGTAAAATTTTGGTATTTTTCTGAAAACATTCAATTTTTGATGAATAGTGAAAACACTAGGTTACTATTTAAAAAACCAACTTTTTATTTAAATAATTATTTACTTTATTTAAATTTATTTTAGGTCATAATTGTTACATAATACCTATATAAGTTCAATGCAATTCATTGGAGTCATTTTATAGTAATTTTAGATATATAAAAATTTGATCGAACTTTTCACCGTCTTTTACCAACCTCCTATGAGAATTTGGAAATTCACATAAATCTTAATTTTACCGCTTCTGTGAGTGGAATTTAGAAAATCCAAGAGACATAGTTAATGTCAAGGACTAAAATGTGGTTCAATGAGATGAGAATAATTTTTGGTGAATAGTATCTATTAACCTTTTTTTACAACGGTTAAAAGTAAATTGGGTAATTAAGGGTAAAAATGATATTATTATTACCCTAACATATGTTCGATTTCTATTTTATAAGTGTAATTCAACGAAAAACAACCGTACGAAGAAAATATGACTATTTAGGCCCACTTGGATTAGATTAGGACATTTATTATTAATGTATTTAAGGAAGGGTTAAAATAGTTAAAATCAATGTTTAATAACTAAATCATTTTTAATATGGAGTTATACATAAGATAAATTAGACTATAAATATTCATTATAAAGATAAAGAGAATTAATACATAATGATAATTTATTTTTAATTTTTAGATTTTAAATAATTTAATTTATTTATGACACAAAGATGATGTAGTAATTATCTTATTAATGAAATATTGATATAATTGATGTTATAAATATCCAAATAAATGTAATTTGAGACTTTTTAAGAATTATACTAATTTTTTATGTTAATATTGCATGTTATTATTGATTTAAGTAACTTTTTTAGAACTAATAATGTTGTTATGATTTTCAAAAAAATCATGAACCAAATAGTTTCAAAATTGTCATAAAATAGTTTTCAAAACAAATATTATATTATTAATTGTTATTTTATTCCTAAAAATATAATTTTCGGCCAAATGACTTTTATAAGGATATATATATTAATAATTAACCACTTGGGGTTTTTTTGTCTTGTTATAGAAAGTTTATTAACCTTATAGTGTAAACAAACAAGAATACACGGTAAAAGAAACATCATTTAACTTAAAGTTAAATCTAAATAATAAGGTTAAAATAGAAACCTAAACTTGTGTAAATTATATTGGATGAGAGGATTTCAACCCATACCCACCTTAGCTTATAAATAAATCAATTTGTAGCTATTAAAAAACGAATATGACTTTATAATAAAATAATATTTTTAGTTTTTTCAAAGGTGCCCCTCTCCTCCCTTATAAAAGGGCACCTCCTCCCTTTCTTCCTCACACCACTTTGAGCTTTCAAGCTCGGCCAAACCCTGCCAAATTCTCTTCTAAACTTCCCTAGAAACATCCTAGAGGTCCTGGTATTCATAAAAGACCAATTTTAGTGCCCTAAAAGGAGGTCTCAAAGAGGTGCTTCAAAGAAGAGGTAATGTCCATTACCGATTCTTTCAACTTTATTTCTTCTTCCACTTCTTCTTATTTAGTTGTTTAATTATGAAGTAATAACATAAGTATCACTAATATAATGATATGTTATTATAATTATGAAACAACCCTCTTTCACCATCTATCCATCCTATGGAAAACGAAATCACCGCGCGCGGGTACGTACGGAATACCGTCTCCACGCCGTGGTGTAATCTATTTTCCACCACCACCTAACATGGATGGGTATAATGGTGTAAATAAATAACAATATATTATTATTGTAAATTGATATTGACTCTTAAATAGTATACATACACTTCAATACAATTCCATGATCATGGGAATGATATCCTCGCTCATGTGTACGTATGGACTACCGTCTCCACGACACGATGAGATTCATTCTCCATGTTAACCATTCATGAATGATTATAAAGTATATATAATAATTAATCATGAAATATATGACATAATAATTATACTAGATATATGTATATATATATATGTACTTCATCTACTTAATTCCATTCAATTCAATAAGGAAACGAAAATAGCATTCATGTGTACGTACGGCCTACCGTCTCCACGAACGGTGTATTTCATTTCATTTATCGATCTATCATATATATATGTATATGCAGAATATATATTACATATAAATCATGTTTTACATTCTGGAATTAAGTAAATTAGGATATAAGTAATAATATTAAGAACAACAAGTCGAAACTTGTATGATAAATGAAACGATTTTACCCAAAACGCTGCTTTTACATCGAATTTATAAAATAACGGTTAATATGAAGTCATAAGTGAACTATATATGATATCATAACAATGAATATGATTCTATAATAAGTAAATTACATTATTTAAATCATTATACATGAGTTTCGGATACGTACGAAGCATATCAGACCTAAGGTAAGGGATAACTTTTCCAATCTCGTTCTTATCCGAGATTGTTTATTCGTAAGAATTTACTGGGGTTATTGTTATCATCCATGTACATGTTTTCTAAAAGTTTTTTATGTATGTTTAATTTACTATTTAAGAATTCATTCCTTTTACTACATTTTATGTATGGAATCTTTCTTTTATGAGGTACTTTTTTGACTTTTCTGGTAAAAGTACGAGAAGAATGTCTTTTTTAACTTATACGGCACGAACGGATTTTTACGGTTTCATAACACCTGATTTTCATAAAGGATCCTATACAAGTTTGCATGATTATTTTCAACAAAAACCTTTCCTTTTAAAAGTGGATGACATTCTTTGAAAAGGAAATTATTTTTAAGAAGAAAGGATATTTTCCTAAAGAATTCATTTCAACTGTTTTATCAAAACGATTTTCCATCTAAGATGACATTATTTCATATGTGTATGTTTCAAGTATAGTGTCTCTATGATTTACATGGTTTCTATTTTCTTATTATGAAATGATATCCATTTCTTTTATATGGATTATGTGATGATGGGATGATGTTTATGAAACCCATTTTATTTGTTGGGTTATTATGAATGATGTATGTTTATTTTGTGGCACAAGTAAGAATGATTTCATTATGAGATGGGTGGGACCTATATCTCCCTCCAATTAATTGGGTAAATATTATATATCTCATGAGATATACATGGCTGAAATGGTAAGTTAATTCGGTTCGATGATACAGGACTGGATCGAGGAGTGACCTCGATTCAGAAAGGGACTTTGTCCACTAAGATTGTATTGTCAGCAATGCCTTGGCTACTATGGAAATCATAACAAGTTCTGAATGGTTTCCACAATTACATGTTTTATTCCCATTATATTTTATCATGATTGACGTTCCATTATGATATATTCCTTACATACTTCCATGATTTATGTCTTTGCTCAACGTTTTAATGTTTAGATATCATGTTCAAGTTTTTGTTTTCAAATGTTTATGGATTGTTTTATGTTCTCTATATTTTCCCTTACAGATTATTTGAGCTCACCCTTTTTTTGTTTTATTTTCCCCAGGAAATAAAGAAAGGTTTTAGGTAAGGAAACAAAAAGGGGAAGATCGTTATGGGAGATATTGAAGATCTTTCAACATGATTAGATGTTTATATTCCGATTTCCCAAAGACACTAAACTATTACGATCCTTGTGTGTATGTTTTTGTTATGTATTAGGTATTATGAAAAAGTAATATATTGTCCATGTATATCAAGCTTCGGGTCTCTACAGTGGGTATCAGAGGAAAGGTTTATTTAACCTTTGGAAACTAGGATGCGAAAACATTAGTGAGATCCTTAGAGATATTTCTAAGGTATGTCTAGGGATGTCCCTAAGGTTAAGTATAAGTACATATTATAGTCCTAGAATTATGGTAACGATATTAGATTAAACCTAAGATGTTAGATATTGGAGTTACTCCCCCTTTATTATGATTTTTGCCTCTCTCACTATTCTTTTTGGGTTTTAGAAAATGGCTGGAAACAAGATGATTCACGATAATGGAGGATATGATGGAAAATGGAATTATATTATTCATGAGAAACCAAATGAAATGGGATTTGGAAGTCCAAACATCATTATTATGTCGAATCAGAAATCTCATAATATGATCAATAAACTCAAATTTGGTAAGCTTCCTGACTCGGTTAATAGGAGAAAGATGGAGTTTCATGATGATCCTAGAGGAAAGAAAGTTCAATTTCCCCTATGTAAATCATGTGGGAAGATGTATCAAAGAGAATGATTCAAAGGAACTAGAAGATTCATTGGTTGTGGAAAAGAAGGACACAAAGCTGGTAAGTGGAAAAGAAAAGGTTATGTGAACACCATGGATGAGGATAATGGTATTGCTACGAAATCAACAATGGTTATATGTTTTAAATGTGGAATGTACGGGCATTATGCAAACAAATGCCCTAAGGGAAAGTCTCATGAAGAGAATCAGTATAGTCGTATGGGTAGTATTTATATTGATGATGATGAAGGGACTACAAATGATATGTGAGATGAAAGAATTGCTAAAGCTCGGTCAATAGTTTAAGAAGGTAGTGGAATGAGTACATGTTTATCAAGTGTAATGTTATATAAGTAATATCATGGTAATATAGAATAAAGAGACATTTAAGGATTGTTACACTGTTGTCTTTCCTTAAGTTTTGAAAGTGTATGATGAATGGTACAAGTAACCATGAAAGGTTATTCAGATATTTTTGGAAAGTAGATGATATGCGCATAATGAAGGGATAAAGAGAAAATTAAATGTTTGATAGTATTCATGATCTCATGACTAATATAATGAGAAGGTTATATCATGGTTTGAGTATATACAATTTTTGGATTTTGGTATGTGGAAAGATTTAACTATTGACATCATTCATGTTTTCACTAAGGTTTAATGGGTATTCATTTTTCAAGAGAATACATGATTAAGGTATTCACATGATTGAAATGTGACCATCAAGATATATGGGGGATAAATTATGGTATTCACATGCTTGGTTGATGACATTTCAAGTAATCCTTTTCTTTATAAAATGAGATTAGACAACAGTATTTTGGATAAGCCTAAAGATTGGAATGGATTATGTTGGACATAAGTTAGTACTGTTTAAGGCTAAATTTTTTTCGATATTATTGATGGAATGTTATAATAATTTATTTTTGAAAAAAAAGGATAACCTTCCGGATGGACGAAAACCCGTCATGTCGGACAAGGCTGTGGGAATCGAACCCACAACTGAAATGCGACAGGCCTTTATCACCTACCACTGGACTAAAGGAAGTCCCTGTTTAGTATAAACTAGTTTTATTATATTAAGAAGTATGATATATGAAGTATAAGTCCATTTTAGGAACCATATATAATTAATCTCACTATAGATCGACTTATGTATAATTAATAACTTTTGCAAACCTTTTGTTTGAGACAGATGGAATGACCCGTCATTCTATCACATGATCTGCTAACACTTCACAAATAACAAATTCAATTTAATTTCTTTAAGATATGAAGTGGAAATTGTTCAAGGCATGAACAACAGTGAGATTGTACCAAAATAAAGTAAGTATTTATTCTAATTCAAATTCTTCAACTTTAGGGAAATGATCTTGCAAACCAAAAAATGTTGTCCTAGTGCCCTTATATCCGATGAATTAGATGGTAAATTAGATCATCACAAATCTATGGCTTTGTGATTGATGGATTTTTTGTAGCTGTGTTCTCTACCACTCTCCATCAGAACATGATGGTTAGATGTTTCTTCCATATCCATATTTTCACCTATGTTCTCTTATATGGAAACCCAACGATGCGTTACTTTGGGTAATCGTTACATTTCATACCTTAGTTTTTAAAATTAAGTTTTAGTATTCCTTCTTACGATGTGGGTTTCTATGAATAGTAAATGATTTATAACCCTGACGAATTTCGAGGGCGAAATTCATTTTAAGGGGGGTAGAATGTAACACCTCGAGATTTTATGAAAAATATTATTTTTAATTTCATTGATGTCTTGTGATGTACGCTACACCAAATGGAGTTTGCACTACATGAAACCTTGACTTGGCTTGCATAACATGAAATCGCGACTTTCCTCGATAGCGTGTGTTATACGCAATATCAGGTTTCCCTAAACAATGATCTATGGTTATAATATTATTAAAACTAGCCGTTATGAATAGTAATACCCACTTTTTGAAATTTTATAAATTTTATCTTTCAAAATGGACTTCATTTTTGGATTCGGAATATCAAAATTAGCCTGGGGTGAAATTTTGGTATTTTTCTAAAAACATTCAATTTTTGATGAATAGTGAAAACATTGGGTTACTATTTAAAAACTACCTTTTTATTTAAATAATTTTTTATTTTATTTAACTTCATTTTATGTCAAAATTGAAACATAATACCTATATAAGTTTAATGCAATTCATTGGAGTCATTTTATAGTAATTTTAGATATATAAAAATTTTATCAAACTTTTCACCGTCTTTTACCCACCTCCTAGGAGAATTTGGAAATTCACATAAAACATAATTTTACCGCTTCTGTGAGTGGAATTTCAAAAATCCTAGAAACACAATTAATGTCAAGGACTAAAATGTGGTTCAATGAGATGAAAATAATTTTCGTGAATAGTAACTTTTTAACTTTTTTTACCATGGTTTAAAGTAAATAGTTTAATTATGGGTAAAAATGATATTATTATTACCCTAACTCATGTCCTAATTCTATTGGATAAGTGTAGTTCGACCAAAAACAACCTTAGGAATAAAATATGACCATTTAGGCCCACTTGGGTTAGATTAGAACATTTATTATTAATTTATTTAAATAAGGGTTAAAATAGTTAAAATGAAAGTTTAATAATTAAATAATTTTTAATATGGAGTTATACATAAGATAAATTTGACTATAAATATTCATTAGAAATATAAAATTCTTTCTTACATAATTATATTTTATTTGAAATTTTTAGATATTAAAAAAGTTAATTTATTTATGACACAATGATGATGTAGTAATTATCTTATTAATGAAATATTGACATAATTGATGTTATAAATACCAAAATAAATGTAATTTGACACTTTTTATGAATTAAACTAATTTTCTAGGTTAGTATGACAGGTTATTATTGATTTAAGTAACTTTTTTAGAACTAATCATGCTGTTATAATTTTCACAAAAATCATGTACCAAATTCTGTCAAAATTGACATAAAATAGTTTTTAAAACAAATATTATATTATTAATTGTTATTTTATTCCTAAATATCTAAGGATTGGAAAAATGACATAGATAAGGATATATATATTAATAATTATCCACTTGGGGTTAGTTTGGCTAGTTATAGTAAGTTTATTAACCTTATAGTGTAAGAAAACAAGAAGACACGGTAAAAGAAAAATTATATAACTTAAAGTTAAATCTAAATGATAAGGTTAAATAGAAATATAAACTTGTCTAAATTCTATTTTATGAGAGTATTTCGACCCATACCCATCTTTTCTTTGATATAAATAAATTTTGTGCTATTAAAAACCGAATATGACTTTATAATAAAATAATAGTTTTACTTTTTCCAAAGGTGCCCCTCTCCTCCCTTATAAAAGGGCACCTCCTCCCTCTCATCATCACACCACTTTGAGCCTTCATACTCCACCAAACCCTGGAAAATTATCTTCTCCACTTCCCTAGAATCATCCTAGAGGTCCTGGTATTATTCAAAGCCCAATTTTAGTGCCCTATGAGTAGGTCTCAAAGAGGCGTTTCAAAGAAGAGGTAATGTCCGTTACCGATTCTTTCAACTTTATTTCTTCTTCCACTTCTTCTTCATTAGTTGTTTCATTATGAAGTAATAACATCAGTAACACTAATATACTGATATGTTATTATAATTATTAAACAACCCTATTTCACCATCTATCCAACCTACAGAAAATGAAATCACCGTGCATGCGTACGTAGGGAATACCGTCTCCACGCCGTGGTGTAGTCTATTTTCCACCACCACCTTACTTGGATGGGTATAATGGTGTAAATAAATAACTATATATGATTATTTTAAAGTTATATTGATTCTGAAATAGTATACATACACTTCAATACAATTACACGATCATGGGAATGATATCGTCGCTCGTGCGTACGTACGGACTACCGTCTCCACGACACGATGAGATTCATTCTCCATGTTAACCATTCATGAATGATTATAAAATATATATAATAAGTAATCATGAAATATGTGACATTATAATTATACTAGATTTATCTATATATATATGTATGTCATCTACTTAATTCCATTCAATTCAATAAGGAAACGAAAACAGAATTCATACGTACGTACGGCCTACCGTCTCCATGAACGGTGTATTTCATTCCATTTATCGATCTATCATATACATATGTATACGCTGAATATATATTACATATAATTCATGTTTTAAATTCTATAATTATGTAAATCAGTATATAAGTAATAATATTAAGAACAAAAAGTCGAAACACGTATGATAAATGAAACGATATTACTGAAAATGCTGCTTTTACATCGAATTTACAAAAGAACGGGTAATATAATGTCATAAGTGATCTATATATGATATCATAACAATGAATATGATTCTGTAATAAGTCAATGACATTATTTAAATCATTATACAGGAGGTTCGGATATGTACGAAGCATATCAGACCTATGGTAAGAGATAACTTTTCCAATCTCGTTCTTATCTGAGATTGTAAATTCGTAAGAATTTACTGGGCTTATTATTATCATCCATGTACATGGTTTCTAAAAGTGTTTTTATGTATGTTTAATGTCATATTTACCCATTTTTTTTACTTTTACTACATGGTATGTATGGATTCATTCTTTTATGAGGTACTTTTTGACTTTTTCAGCAAAAGTACGAGAAGAATGTCTTTTTTTAACTTATACGGCATGAACTGATTTTTACAGTTTCATAACGCCTCATTTTCATAAAGCTTCATCTACAAGTTTGCCTGATTATTTTCAACAAATACCTTTCCTTTTAACAGTGCATGAAATTTTTTGAAAAGAAAATGATTTTGAAGAAGAAAGGATATTTTCCTCAAGAATTCATTTCAAGTGTTTTATCAAAACCATTTTCCATCTAAGATGACATTATTTCATATGTGTATGTTTCAAGTATAATGTCTCTATGATTTACATGGTTTCTATTTTCTTATTATGAAATTATTTCCATTTCTTTTATATGGATTATGTGATGATGACATGATGTTTCTGAAACCCATTTTATTCGTTGGTCTATGATGTATGTTGTATGTTTATTTTGTGGCACAAGTAAGAATGATTTCATTATGAGATGGGGTGACCTATATCTCCCCCCAATTAATGGGGTAAATATTATATATCTCATTAAATAGACATGGCTGAAACGGTAAGTTAATCCGGTTTAGTGATACAGGACTGGATCGAGGAGTGAACTCGATTCAGAAATGGAATTTCTCCACTAATATAGTCTTGGAAGCAATGCCTTCACTACTATGGAAATCATAACAAGTGCTGAATGGTTGCCACAATTACATGTTTTATTCCGATTATATTTTATCATGATTGATGTTCCAGTATGATATATTCCTTACGTACTTCCACTATTTATGTCATTGCTCAAGGTTTTAATGTTTAGATTTCATGTTCATGTTTTTGCTTTCAAATGTTTATGGATTGTTTTATGTTCGCTATGGTTTCCCTTATTGATCATTTGAGCTCACCCTTTTTATGTTTTATTTTCCCCAGTAAATAAAGAAAGGTTTTAGGTAAGGAAACAAAAAGGGGAAGATCGTTATGGGAGATGTTGAAGATCTTTCAAAATGATTAGATGTTTATATTCTGAGTTTCGAAAGACATGAAACTATTACGATCCTTGTGTGTCTGTTTTTGTTATATATTAAGTATTCCAAAAAAAGTAATGTATTGTCCATGTATGTAAATCTTTGGGTCTCTATAGTGACCAACCATAAAAAATTGTTAAATTTTATAATTTTAATGTGGTTAATGGTTTTTGATTTCATACACATGCATATGGGGAATAAAAAAACAATTAATAGTGGTGTTTTCTTGAGAGGATCTCATCATAGAGAAAGTGACATTAATTTTTATGGATTATTGGAAGAAATAATTGAACTGTGTTATCTAGGACTGAATTACATAATTATTTTTAAATTTCATTGGTGGGATACTAATAGAGTCTTGCGTGTCCATCCACTCCATGGAATTATTAACATTAAATATAAATTTCTTCTTGCAGTAAATGAACCAATATTTTCGGGACCTAAAAAACATAAAATTTATTATTCAAATTATTGTGCTGCTTGAAGAGTAATAAGTTATTTGTGGAGCATAATAAAAATAAAATCTTATGAAAATGAATTTATCCAAAGAGAATTTGGTTCCACTGAAGTGAATGGAATTTAAAATTTTCAAGAGACAACTCCAAATCCATATTTTCCGTAAAGCGACCCTAATATCAATGATGAAACCTCAATGTAATGGGTTTATAGCAACAATGTTGTTGTTTTGTAACTAATGAATTTCAAATAGAAAGGGATAATGAAGTTGAAAATCTTATGTAAATTGATGATATTAAGAAGAAATATAAACATATTATAATAATAATATATGAATATGAGGATGCAAATTAATAAAGACACAATTGAATACTATTTATAATCATATAATATATACATATGTAATATAAATTCTTTAAATTATTTTCTAAAAAGATTCATTTCATGTTTTATATGGCCAATGATTGGTTTTTAGATATATTCTTTGAGTTGGAGGAAGCTACACTACCTTGTGATGAGCCTAACGTTACATAATCTAACCAGTAAACTACTAGTGGCTTAGCGACAACTCCAAGGGGTTGTGGTCTTATGGGAATAATAATTACTAACCATATATCTAATTGATGTCCATATCTTGATTTTGATTCAAGCATCAAAAGGAATGTTCAGTTCTGTATTTTAGTTAATTTTTATTAATTTTTATTAATTTATTTATATACTAATTGTTTTATTATTTTTTGTTTTTTAACACATTTTTGCATATAGCTATTGGACAAGGGAGTGCTATATTGAGGAATTATTTTTTAGGATTATGGGGGAATTGGGATCAGATTCCCATTCATGTTTGACACCACTTGTTTGATCAATGGATGGTATGTACATAAATAATAATTTTTTTGAAATTTATTTAACTATTTACATGATATATTCAATTATTTTTAGGGTTTATTGAATCCTATAGATTCCATCAATTTGAACTCTATCTCGGAGGTATGTGAGGTCTATACATGAGAGATTTATCATCATTTTTTTCACAATAGGAGGAGGAAATCCATGGAAAAATTGGGAGTCATAGATTTTGATTAGTCTGGATACACCCATTGACTAGATTACATATCATTTAAGATTTGGTATGGATTATTTTCATAATGGATGAGATCTATTTTTCAAAGGAGGGAATTATTAGGTCAAAAAAACTAGGAGAGGTAGGAGGCGACACATCGATCTGGTAGTCTTACATTCAGTACGCATCAACAACATATGTTAAGTACTTTTTTTAATAATTTATACTACATTACATATGACTGGTTTATTTTATACTCAGATAGGTATTCAAACATTCCAATATTATGGAGTAAGATGTTTATAATAGTATGTACAACGATCCTGTCACTAGAGAGATTACAGGTGATCACCCGCATCATATTGTGGTCAGTATAATTTTTTTAGTTTCTAAATTAACAAAAAAAAAAATTCTAACTATTTTAATTTAAAATATCATTTCAAGGATTTATATGAGCCTACAAAATCTCAGACACAATATGATATTCAAGATGAGACCTAGGATTAGATAAGCAATATAATAGGATTTGATGATGCATCATCGATGGAGGTGACATAGTATGCCTTTCAGAAAGGTTAGATTATTGGTATCATCTCTCGATTGATGCTTGAGAGTTATTATGGTACCATTGTGATGTATCAATCCAATTAGAGGGGAGCTTGTGGAGAGTTGTCATAATCTGCTGCACAGTATGAGAAGCTGCTCTGAGCTCATGGTTAGCTTCTAGAGACCACACATAGGGAGAAGGAAGAGCTCTATCAATAGTAGTTGTTGTTGATGTAGGAGGAGATATGTTTATGATATGAGTATTAACATGACCAGAAAATGAAGTGCATGTGACAACTGAATCTGGGTTTAGGGATGAGTTTCCCTCCACCACCTCCTCCAGCTAACCCACATCCTTAGTGATTTATGTATTTTTTGTCACATTTATTTTGATAAATATTTTCATTTATATATTTTTCATAATATTTTTATTAATTCATATATTTACAGTTCTACATAGATCAGTTCTTATATTATTGTTGACATTTTTTATATTTGTTACTTTTTTACTATTTAATTTCATTATTAATATTAATTTTTTTACTTTTTTTAATTTTTTAGAAACGAGAATATTCTCCCATTGTAAATAGTTATATGCATTGGGAAAACCTTCTCATCAAAAAATTACTTTCGTCGCAAATACATATTTGTGATGGGAGAATATTCCCATCACAAAGGGATTTTATATATATCTGTAATGATTATTGCGTTGAGATATCCACCCATCAAAAATAATATTTTTTTTGATGGACTATCAGAAAAATAATTTATTTGCGATGTCATTTTATAAAATGGATCATTTTCAATGGGGTGCCGTCAAATATGACTGTAAAAAAAGTCATTTTTCATTTACGGTGATGCCCTTTTATTTGATATCAAATATGAGAAAAGAAGTGATATGAGTATTTTTATATCCAAACATTGAATAGTCAATGATGGGATTCAAGCATTATCATCGATGTGAATTTGGGGTCAGTACTCCCTGAGAGGAAAGGTTGTGTAAGGGTGAATGTTATTTATATATTTTATATAAGTAGGTTCAGTTCTCCCCAAAATACACTTAGGTAATGAGTCCTATATCTATAGAGTTTTTACTCCACAGTCTAAGAGATCGGGCAAGGTATGTGTTCTCCATTGGGGTTGGTACTCCCCCAATGGTTTTGCATCCATAAATGTGGAATAGGCCCCCACTATAGTTATAATGAGGTTATAAAAGTTACTATCATGGTCAATTAATATTTCTGAAGCCGTGTGTAAACTTAACCAATAGCTAAATGTGTAGAGAAATACATATTACTTAGTATTGGATTCTCACATTTGATCATATATTGGTTTTTTTTATTATCAGTTTACTTGTCTTTTGATATTTCGTTGTGGTTATTGGCGTGTGCTACTGATATCTGTATACTCACCTATGTATGGGAATATTTTCTCACACATGTTGTTTCTTATGCATATGATAGGAATTTTAGGATGGATCATTGTGGACCAACTGATGGAGGTGCTTAGATTGTATTTAGTAGAGGTGATAACAGGTATGATCTGATTTGGAGGGTGACAACATACATTTTTCCTATCATCTGTTAGGTTGGGTTTCCTTTTTTACAATTTGGTATTTATTTTTCATTGTTTTTATTTAGGATCATGTACTATTTCTCTCTTATTGATATTTATAGTTTGATGTATGAATTTATTTAAATTATAGAGGATTTAGTTATTATCTTTTATTGTAACGATGGGTATGTGGGTGGGAATTGTTTATAGATACATTATTCTAAGGACTACCATATGGAGTTTTATTCTTACTCAGTGATTATCACATTCCTTAATCCAATTAGAGGAAGACCTGGGGTATCATGATCAGCCTATCTTCACCTAGGAGGGGTCCTTATGGGTTGGGTTGTTGTGTATTATTCTAAGGGTAGCTCTAATTTGGGTCGAGCTACGCTATCCTAGGGATTTTACTTATATCTAAAAACTTATTACATGGTTAATTATCACATCATAATTTCTATTGAGTTATATTAAGGATTCATATGATTTTTTACCTTTACATGAGAATGTTTTATGTACCTTATGCATGAGTTGAATAATAATATGTGCATATATATTTATATTTTATTTTGGATGAGTAACACAAATAATTAGATACATAAGGTGTAAGGAATTAATATATTTTGTACATATTGATTTTCATAAAGGTATATGAAAATAAATTAAGAAATTGAATTCATATTTAACTATAAGAAATGTATGTGATATATAGTGAGAACAAAATAAGAAATCTTGAATATAATAATTTTTATATTACATCAAATGTGAGAACTTATCAGGACCTCCATAATGAAAATGCACAGGTTATCCCAAATTTAGGCTCTCGTTGATTATCTTTTGTAAGATATGTTTTGTGAAGGTGGGTGTATAATGATTGGGTTCCAACATTAAATATTAATATTTTGATAACTCTTATATGGGTAACCCTAATAGTATTAAGTATCAAGATTAATAGACTTGGTATAACTCATACGATGAATAGGTCAAGGAGTTATCTACTAAACTCTATGATGTAATGGACATGATTATCTATATAAATATAAAATTTATGTGACAAGTACCAAATGAGGCTAAACAATTATGTAAAATATGTATTTTAAAATATTAATAGTTTTCAATTAAGGGGTCATTGTTTTATTGGGATAATGTTTAATAAAAGAACTCATTAAAAACAAGTTAAATATTATAATAATGTTGAGGTCCTACAACTCTTTTTTTTTCTTATTAGTGGAATAATAAGGATTCATTAGATACTTCCAATCTCATTATATATTCTATAGAAATAAATTTATAGAAGTAATATGAGATTATAAATTACTATAAGGCTATAGAAAACCTGAAGAGGCCACATTTGAAGTAAGAAAATAAAGAGAGGTATAAGGTTTAAGAGAATTATTTAGATGTAACATGACTAAAGGAACTTCACTGTATACACATGATCTCAATATTATTTGGTATGATAATGATTTGAATAGGCTATGTAATCCTCTTGAGATATACTTGTCAATTTATTTGATATTACAATCATCTTTGGAATGTTTTTGATGATTTATTATGGACTATAGAATGATTGAGTTTGACCAATCTTTACCCCATATTCGCAATATATTGATAACAACTGTGTAAGAAATGTGAAATCCAAACTCGAGTTTTGAAATGATAGTATAAAAGGATAATTTAATAATCCAAAAGGATTAAAATATTGTTATTACAGAGTCTAAAAATGACCTAGGTTATTTAATCATTAGGCATGTGTTAAGGTAGATTAATGGTTCTTCCATTATGTTGACATAAGACATTAGAGATAGAATTTCCAATAATATATGAAGGATAGTATTAAAAACTATTGAAACTCCACATTAGGTATTAATTTTATATAAACATGTTATTCTATTTTAAAAAGTATTAGATATAGAGTGTATTTTATTAAATTATTTTGTATATATACAACTGTTCAAAATTAAGAAGTGTTGGTGGAGGAATCTACGAGTTTATATCTAGGGAAAAAGTGATGTTTTCTAATTATTGAGAATAAAAATTAATTATATAAAATGTATTGAAATTTATGTTATGGAGTTTCTAAAATTCTAAGGACATTTTTATAATCTCAATCACAATTGTCAAAATATTAATTTTAATATTTTAATTATTCCCATAAAATTTGTCCAATTTTATATTGTTTAATTATAATTTAGAGGGGACTTATTATTTTCATTCCATTTCATCAAAATATTATTTTTTATGGGGTAGTATAGTATTATAGTTCATCAATTTTAAAATAAGAGTATTGTGTTCACAATCTCCCCAATATTGCAGTAACCCATACCACTTTTTTACTAACATCTTCTTCGCCTTATCGGACCACCTATATGATGATCCATCACCATACAGGTGGTGTTCAACCAACCCTAGAGACTTTGGTGTAGCGCATTATACTGGGTTCTATTCATTGAGGCAGTGGTTCTCTATCAATCACGATTAGGTTGGTTGGATTTGGAAGATCGAGAGGTTGTAAGATATGGAGACAATGAGGCATTGTAGGGAAAATATAATGGTAATTCAAAGTATAGTGTCTATGGACATGATATAGTGACTAGGTAATGGTTGGCTGTTAGGAAAAGATCAGTGACTAGCCATGGATAGGTGGGACCACTAGTATTGTTGTTGGAGATGCAGATAGTGGGCCTACCTACAATGGGTTCAAAAAGGTTTTTTCTTCTAATGAATAAGATCAAAAAATCCATAATTTATAATTTAGTAAAATATGAAAATATCAAAAGTAGGATATGTGAATTAGATATTATCCCCCAGTTAGATAGATGAAGATAATAATGTCATAATAGTAATAATATGTGAATGTGAATATTATATCAATTAGTGTGTGTATAAAAAACTAATTATATATAATATATATTTCAAATTGGTTTAATAAATAGTTGATATTGTTCTCTTTTTCACATCTATCATGACAGTGTGATTTTTCAAGGGAAACCGAGATAATTTTAGCAGTGTTTTATATGTTTTAAATTATTGAATGATGATTTTTTTAATGACACAACCTCTGAGAATTTTGAATGTACTTATTTTTATTATTTTCATGAGTACATCATAATATTGTTATCCAATGCCAATTTTAGAGAACCTATGTTGGTGAAATTATGAAAATAATGTTTGAAGGTGACTACATAGTTGGATGGCTCGGTGACGTCTAGGACGATCGAAGTGCATAAAGGAGACTCTTGTGGGATTCATGAAAAAGAATATATTTATCATGACTTGTATAGATTATTCATTTAGTATAATTAAATTATTTGATGATTTTATACACATTGATGGGTCGTAAAAAAAAATTTGGCCGGTATTATTGTTTGAGAGACGATGGTGAAAAAATATAGATATAGTTAAATTGATGAGACATGGTTATTAGTAATGTTATCCTTTTATTATAGTCATTTTAATGATGTTAACTTATCATGGATACAATGAAGACTGATCATAGAAATGAATTAGGATTTTTAATATTGATTTGATAGGGACCTTTAGCTTGAATGTTATTTTATCAAACAACATTGAACATTTTGACATACTTATATTCTAATTTTTTATTTATGGGAGGGTAATATATGTGGAGTATGGTCCTCTTAGAGGTGAGATATTATCCAATGGTTTTTTGTGTGATCATGATTTGGATTATTGACTTGTTATCAAAACTAATTTAACGTGACATCGGAGAAAATGTTTGAATGTATAGGATTGGACTAGGGAAATCTATTCTTCAAGAAGCTAATTGTGATGGTCGTGTGGTATTTTTATAAAAATGAAATGTATACGGTTCTATATAATGGTTTATACATAATTTGTGGGTAGTTATATGATTACAGGTGTGAATACCTTGTCCCTATGATAACTATTATTTGGAAGATGATGATGATGTATATACTATGACGATGAAATATTGGTATGGATAATATTATTAAAGATGATGATGGTTACACTAATTCTTTGAGGATGATTTATGATATTAGTTTGATAATGGGTGTAGGATTATATAAGCTACCAATATTAAATTTTGCTATTATTTTAGAAATTTGAATATTATTCATTCTAAAACAACCACCTGAGGGTGTTTTTTCACATGCAACCCAACATTTGGATAAGTATTATATTGACTATATGACTAGATCGGTATTCACTTTGTCACACAACTAAGTGGTATGAATTAGCCTTTATATGTTTCGTTTCTATAAGGTATGTGACCATAGCCAGATTATGGTAGTCTATTGGTGGTATAATGTCATCTATTATAAATTTGGATACTAACTTGTGGGAGTTTTTATGCAAGGGACATATTATATTTTCACAGTGTCTTGTATTATGCATACCTTGTTATTGTTTGAGTGATGTTTTTGGTGATCTTGGTAATTGAATAATATGGAATAATATATTTGTTGACAATAATTCATATAACTTTGTAATGAAATAAGTATTTTTATAGAATCTAATGAGACCTTAGGATAAGATAATTTATTGGTATATGTTTGACCTTGTTTACTCATGTATGATTTTGGTTTGTGAGGACATGGATTTTTTTTTTGATTTTATCAATTTTCTTATTATACATGAATGATATTAACATGGTTTTTCAACCTTATAGGATATCCTACTATGAATGTGAAGATATTCACCTTAACTTTTACATAGATATTTTCATGGTCGTGCTGGTGTAGTTTCTAGGTAATGTTATCTAGATGGATGAATTTGGTGGTAGGAGTATAGTGATTGGGGATTTTTATTATAAAACTATGGTATATGGGTATTATATACATATATTCATTTTTCAGTTTGATACTGGTTTAAAATAGGTTGTAATCATATTTTATTTTGGTTATATTTCATGAAATTCATGCATTATATATTATTTAAGTTATCAATTGGTTATGGATACTTAATTAATAATATTTTGGATGTTTTAAAATTATTTTAATGTATTGTTTATGCTAAGTAAAGGGGAATTCCCCATATTTATTAGATTTAAAACCTAAACACTACTCTATAAACCATAGCCTATTGGATAATGTTTTCAGGGTTCATATTTGGTTTCATCGTAGACTTTGGTTGGATCCCAGTGGAATCAAGTTATAACAATCCATACATAACCAACCCATAATTACTAAACATATAGGATGTATTTAATTTCCCTACATTCCCCTTACCTTTTAGGATTAGACTTTTTGAGAATTAGGAAAACCAATACATTATAAAATAGTACACTTTCACTCATTTTATGTTACTTTTCCAAAAAAGATTCTTAATTTTATAGTCATGTTTCATACAAGACACAATTTTATTGTTCAAGACAAGTCTTCATAATCGAGGGATTGACCACGATAGAGTTCCAACACAACATTAAAATGTCTAAAATAATTTTAAAACATAGTGTGAGAATATAAATCATTGAAATGAATATAAAATAAGGTTTCATTGAAAAACATGAGAACCCACTGGAATGTTTTTTTTTACATAATAATCATTGACATAAAATAATAACATACTCATGGTATAAACTTTATTACATAAATATTTTTATAAAAAATCTCATAATAATGAATAGTCAAAAAAATCATGAGGGTTACTTGGGTAATATGGTAACCCATTAAAATTAATTTCCTGTAAAATAAAAATTTCTTATTTAAAAGTTATTAAACCTTCTTTTTCACTTGAAATTAAAATATTTCCTTTAAAAATTGTAGATAGAATAGAAAAAACATGTACGTATCATGGAATAATGTATTCATCACATGTATTCATTAATAATGGAATAACAATACTAGTTAATTCCAACATATTTATAGTAGTAACTTATATCAAGTTAAATTATTCTTCATTATAATGGATAAAATAAAATATATTTATTACCTAAAATTTTATAGGAGTAACTTATATCTAGTAAAATTCATCATCATTTATATACAGAATAAATCATCACCCAATGCATTAGAGGGCTATATTGGACCCTCCCTTCATCATCTATATTGTGAATGAACCATTACATGAATAGAATATTGAAGGGATAATTATTTTATCATAAAACTAATTAAAATATTCATTTGAACACATAATCATAAAAAAAGTTGCTATTAAATGAAAATAAAAATAAATATCATTTTCGTGGAAAACTCATTAAAATGAAAATTTCACAAAACAATGGGTATTTAATTTCATTTGGAAAACCATGAAACTTTGAAAAATGATCTTTATAAAAAAGAAAATTAATTTTGGTAGGAAAATGAGATTAATCTATAAAAATTAAAAAATCCTTCTTTCACTCCTTTATAAGAATGGAGAAAATGACACATATGGAAAATGTAAAAATGATTTATATAACACCCCCAATAATTTACAATAGTACATTTATTTTAATTAAATATTTATTTTGTTTATAAATTAAAATGAAATATTTTTAATATAAAAAATTATAAAACTAATATATTTTGTGTAATGAAAATAACTTTTGATCTCAATTAAAAAATATTAAATTGTATTTTAAGTGTTAATATTTTTATATCTTAAATGAAAATAAACTAATATATTATTTAAATAAAATTACTTTTAAAATAATATAAATTTATTTATTTAATTTTTTTAATATTAAATGTATTGGTTATATTAATATTTTTCAAGAAAAAATATTTTTTAGATAATGTTTATAATTTTCATAAATTCCTTTTTATTTGAAATTATAGGACTAAGTAGATAATTTGATTATTTTTTTCTTTATACAATTTTAATATTAGAATTAATATTAGTAAGATATATTATTACTTTATTATATTTAATATGTAATTGATTTTATTTTTTAAATTTTATTACATGATTTGTTTTAATATAAAAGATTTTAATAAATTATTAAATGTTTTTTTAAATAACATTTTTTTAATAAATAAATTATGTAATTTTATTTTAAATAAAATAATAGTTTATAATTTAAATGGTTTAAAATTTTGTTAAATTAAATTCATGAAATTAATGGTAATAATAATAATATTTAATGATAAAATATATTTTTTAAGATAATTATTATTATCATATTTACGTAGATATATTTTATAAATATTTGAATTTATCATATGTTTTTGTTTTATAAAATTTTGGAATTATAAATATATATAATTATTTTATTATAAAATATTTATTTCATGTATATGTATTTGAATTATTTAAATAAAAATATATATGTGCTAAAAAAAGAGAAAATTTGTGATTAAAAGACCAAAATGTCAAAAGAGGGAGGAAATGTCAAAATGTTAAAACATATAATAGAATAATAAATAAACAAAAGGAGGATAAAAAGTATAAATAATAGAAAAACGTGGCTCTTAAATAAGAGAAGGAAACATAAAAAATAAAAAATAGATATGATTGAAAAATGATAAAGAAAAAATGGGAATTGTAGATTGTTTGGATGTATTCATGCCTTTAGATTAGGATGAATGTATAAATCTATATTATATATAATATCAGAATGAATGGAACCCCTATTAGCTCCCACCACCATATTTTAGGATAATATATAGGTGACTCTCACCTGAACTATTTATCCTATAATATCTTCTTTCTTTGTTGCTATGGGTCCATGAGTTGAGAAAAACTATATTTATATAGATAAGAGATTTTTTTAATGTTATGATTTTGTAAGTGATTGATTTTATTTTTAATCTTTAATTTTTTATGTACAATGATATATACATACATATATATATATAGCTACTTATCTTTATTCATTTCCAAAATTTATAATATAAGGTATTTTTTAAAATTTAATTTTAAATATTCAATTTGTGTTTTTAATTTATGGTTTGTAAGTGATTTCTGATAAATCTCTCAATTTAGTGATTTATAAGGGTTTTATTTTATTTTAAAATTTATATGTATATATATGTATATATTTTCAAATTCTGTAAGGATGTTAGAAATTTATAATTTTTATCATGTTTTGTTTTATAAGTCTGGGTTTTTATTTAATTTTCAAACATTGGTTAGACTTAAAGATATTCCAAGAAATCCAACAAATTATTTACATACAATAATTATATAGGGATATATATATATATCTATATATAATACCATGATCCACTAAAATAAGAATGGTCTTTATTAGCAATTTTATTTTCTGATCTACACTGTAAAATAACAAAAAACCCCTATTTTGTTATTATTTAACTTATAATTATAAAGGGGGTATTTAATTTTATTTTGAAGTAATAGTATTATTTAATATATATATAGTAGTTATAAATTTATGTATGATTTTTATTTACAATAATTTTAAATAAATGCTAACATTTTATGTGATAAATCCAAATAAATATTTTCATTTCATGTGAAAAAATAACTATTCACATCCTTATATATATCTCATAATTTGGATATGGCCATCATCTAAGTTGTAATTGACATTTAAGAAATTATTATTTAAGCATAAATGTAATTTTTTAATAATTCATTTTTATGTCATTTAAATAATATAGATTGTTTATCAGTATGGATTTCTCCTAAATATGACTTTAGAAACTCTAGAAAATGATTAATGCATGTAAAGAAGTTGGTATGATTGTCTTCTTTTTAAAAAATAATTTATGTAAACATTATTTGGAAATTTTATTTATGTTATGATTGGGAAAGGTAGAACCATTAATGTGTATTCTTAAAATTAACGCTAGGGTATTGAATATTATGTTATGGTTTGGGGAGTGAACGCATGACCTTAAAGGAACATTGACCCATATGAGATACAGCTATGTGACCATACATTTTTCTTATTGATTGTTGTATATCATAATTAATCCGTGAAAATTATTATTTTCAAACGGATAAAACCAAGGTATTACTTTAAAATGTTATTATTTTGGAAATTTTTGGTTTTTAAAATTGTATGAAAATTATTATATTTAATTTTTTGAAGCCCCCTTTCTGAGAAAAATAATTTCTCATTATATATTAAAATTTGATTTTTCACTGGTTTAGAAGAATATTTCTAAGGCATTCACTTCGTTTATTGAGTTAGCACACACAAAGAAATTTATTTGTTTAATTTTATTTTTTTAGCTTTGATAAAATATAAAGTGTCTGTATAATTCTCGAAAACCTAGACTGGAAAAGTTTCTATAATTTATTAAATATTTTGTATTTGTTTAGTTTCTTTAAAATAATACACAGCATTTTTTTGCGCTGAACAAAGAAGTGTGGATTTGGGATTCACACTTAGTATTAGAGAAACATTCTCGACAACATTGAAGATTAGATGTTTTCGGTAGAGTATAGAAGTTTAGTAATTCTAGTTTTTATAATTATGAAGATGAAAATTCAGAATTTTCTAGAGTCTGATGAAAAAATTGTGAGGGCACAATAATAATTTTAATTATAAATTATAAAATGGTTTTTTGATAAAAAATTTATAAAACTAATGTATCTAGTGTAATCATAATATGTTTTTATCTCAATTATATAATATTAATTTGAATTTTAAGTGATAATATTTTTACATAATAAATGAAAATAAACTAATATATCCCTTGAATAAATGTATTTTTAAAATAATCCATACATTATTATTTAAAATTATTTTTTAATATTGTTTTTTTTCAATTTATTAATATTCTTTCAATAAAAACTATTTTTTATATAAATTATATTATGTTCATAAATTCCATTTTATTTTAAATTTTAGGTATTAGTAGATAATTTGAATAATTTTATTTTATTTCTAAAATGATACTATTATAAATAATATGAGCATGTAATATTATTACATTATTATTTTGAATAAATAATATATTTTTATTAGTTAATTTTATTACTTGATGTGTTTTAATTTAATTTATTTTAATAAATTAATAAATTATTGTTTTTATTTATACATTATTTTGAAAAATAAATCATCAAAATTCTAATTTAAATTAATGAATGATTTATAATTTTAAAATTTTAAATTTTAGATAAATTAATATTATGAATTTAAAGGTAATAATAATAAGAAGAAGAATTATTCTTATTATTTTTAAATATAAATCATATTCTTTGCAAAAATTAAAATTATTATATTTAAGATAGTAAATTTCTGAATATATGGATTTATAATATTTTTTGTTTTATTAATTTTTGAAATTATAAATAAATATAATTATTTTATAATAAAAATTAACTTTATAAATTTGTATTCGAATTGTTTAAAAATGATAGAAGGGTTAAAAAATAGAAACAAGATGATTAAAACAAAGAGAAAAATGTCAAAAGGGGGAGGAAATTTCTAATCATTAAAACAAATTATTGAATAATAAAATTTAAGGAGGCGAAAAATTAAATTTGTATAAAAACATGACACTTAAAATAAGGAAATGAAGTTAATCAATATAAAAGAGATATGAATGAAAAATTCTAAATAAAATATATATAATAATAATAATAGTAAATTATAATATTGTGTTGTTTGGATGTCTTCATGCCTATTGAGTATGATGATAATATATATATATAATATATATAATATGTGAATGAATAGAACACCTATTAGCTTCCTCTGAAATCTTAAAAGATAATATATATATGACTCTCACTTGAACCATTTACCAAATTAACACCCTCTTTCATTCTTTCTTTGTGTCCATTAGCCAACAAACCCCTGGTTTATTTATAGTAAGGGATTATTATATTAAGTTATGATTTAGTAAGGGTTTGATTTTATTTTTAGTCTATTAATTTATGTCTGATTTAAAATTATATATATATACATATATATCTTTACACGTTTAATGAAATTATAATATAAGGGACTGTTATAAATTTATTTTAATATATATCAATTTATATTTTTAATTTATGGTTTGTAAGATAATTCTTTTAAATCAATAAATATATGGATTTTAAAGGGTTTTAGTTTAATTTATAATTTATATATATCTATATGTATATATTTCTAAATTCCATAAGGATGTTATAAATTCAAAATTTTTATCATGTTTGGTTTTATAAATCTATGCTTCAATTTTATTTTCAAAAATTGGTTGGAATTAAATATCATTCAATAAATCTAACCAAATATTTATTTTAAAGAATTATATATACATATATAATACCACTTTACATTGAAATAGGATGTGTTTTCATTTGTAGTTTTATTTTCTGATCTAAAGTGTAAAACAATAATAAAACCATGTTTTGTAATTGTTTGACTTAAAATTTTAAATGGTTATTTAATTTAATATTAATGAAATAGTTATTATTTTAAATCTATTATTGTTATTCTTTATTTTTAATTTCTATTTACAATAATTTTAAATAAATTTTATCATTTTTAGAGTTAAATCTAAATAAATGATATCATTTCATCTGCAAAAATGACCATCCACATTTTTGTATGTCACACATAATTTGGATATTCCAGTCATCTATGTTATAATTTAAATTACATGAATTTTTATTTGAGTATCAATTTAATTTATTAATCATTTTTTTATTTCTTTTAAATTAGGGAAATTTTTATAAGCATGGGTTTCTACAATATTTTAGTTTACAAACTCTAAAAAATATTCCATATTTGGAAGTATATAATATTATTTTACTTTAAATAAAATAATTTATGTATGTATTATTTTAAAATCTTTTTGGGTTATGATAGGGAATAGATTGACCATTAAAATGTTTTCTAAAAATTTCCACTAGAGTATCAATTGTTAAGTTATGTCATAAATAGTTAACTCATGACTTTAAAAGGACATTATCCCACATGATATATAGTTAAGTGGACTCACAATTTTCTTTATTATCTACTGAGTATCATAGTTAATACTTAAAAATTATAATTTTCAAATGGATAAATCCATGTAATTATTTCAATATTTTATTATTTTCTAAATTTATGGATTTCAAAATTTTATGAAAATTTTTATATTACAATTTTTGGAAAACCTATTAATAAGTATTTATTTATTCTAATGAAATATTTTTAAGAAAAATTGACAATGACTTTAAAACCACTTACTAGGATAAAGAATTGCTTACCCTATGTTTAAAATTAATTTTTCATAAGTTTTCACGATTTTTTCGAAGTTTTTCACTTCTCTTATGGAGTTAGCGCACACTAAGAAATTTATTTTTTTATTTTATTTTGTTGATATTTGATAAAATTTAAATTATATGTCTAATTCTCTAAAACCTATACTGTAAAAGTTCCTATATTGTATTAAATGTTTGGTATTTTTTTGTTTTTTTAGAAAATACACACCATTTTTACGTGTTAAACTGAGAAGCATGAGTTCAGAGCTCTACAATTCGCTTAATTTTTTTTAATAAATTAATATATAATTTAAAATTATTTTTACAAATCAATATAGAGAATAAAATTCATAAAAAATCATGAACATGATGGAAAAATATGTGAAATTAAAACATTAAAACATTTAAAATAAGCATTATAAGAAATTATATTACCTCGTTTATGGATTGACTTTGTATGTTCTCAAATATCTAGGATAATGAAATTATTTTAAATATTTATTTTATTCAAATCCATTTTTAGGTTTATTTTTTATTAATATTTTATATATTTCATTTATTATCATGTATCAATAATTTACTGGATCAGTATAGATTACATTGGTTATTTTGAGGTCATTCATTTCCTAATATCAAAAAGAGATTCAGTATATTTGTAATGGTAAAAATTAATTACTCAATTGTTCTATAATATTTATATGTGTGAATGTATTTGGTTAACATCATTCTAGAGACAAAATAATTAAAAAGGTTGTGTAAAGTTACTTTTCCATGAATCTTCCAAGATAAAATTGTTTTTGACATATAAAATAACCATGGTTTTCCACTTTTAATTCCATTACTATAATAGTTATACAAACATTATAGAATTTTCCTGAAGATTTAATAAATGTTTTTGATATAGTGATGGATTACTAGGGTCATTTTATAGAACTTATGGTGATGGTTTGTGTAGAATACATAAATATCGTTATTTTTTAAATTTTGATTTCATAAAAATAATAGGTTTTAATCAAAAATATAAAGTTACATATTACCATTAAATAATAATGAAATCATATTTAATTTAAATTATTACATAATAATATCATTATTTAATTTTTCTTAACCATTCGTGACATAAACATTGTTACATTGTTTGTGTGTGAGGTAGAACTAACCCAAATGAGGAAACATTATAATGACTGATTGAGTAAGAAGATATTATTATATAGTAATAATATTTTATATAAGATTATTGATTACAATAATATTTTGTTAATGTAATAAATGATACTAAATAATAGGTAGATGATAAGATCCAATTTTTTACTAATTTTGGATTGATTTTCAATGGAACTTAACGTCCTATTACGGATAAAACTATAGTAAATAAATAATATTTTTTTAAAATTTTAAAATATGGAATTACATGAAAAAATAACTATAAACATTATTAATATATATATTTATTCATATTTTTATTTAATGGAATATCCATGCATTGATTTGGATGATTGAAATTACATTTGTTTGAAAGGATATTTTATCAAATTTATTTGATTTAAATAATTTTGGAAGGAACTGGAACAAAGCTTACATTACATTCTACATTATTGATGTTCATGTTTGAAGATAAAAATTTGAAAAGGATTTATCGATCGCCTATTTAAATTTATACATTTTCAACCATGTATCCCAATAGATCATTGTAGAAAAGCGATTGAAAAAATATATCCATAGTGACCATGAAATCCTATAGACCATGATAAAAAATCAGAAAAGGGATGTTGTGGTCATATATTGATACCAAATTACCACAATATTCAAATAGATTACAAGTTTATCATAATATAACATGTTGGGATTAACCATACAAACAATTTCAAGGGTCGAATCTACTACATGTTCATGCTAAATTGTCCACAAGAATAAAATTAACCCAAAAAAACATGAAAATTTTCAAAACTATCTAATTTATTATCAGAGGAAACTTAGGTCGACAACATTATCAATCGACTATAAGTGAGGATTTATCAAATATAATTAAATATTCTATAATGGTCTATGAAGTGGAAAATGAATATGAACCAAAGAAGTCTATAAACTTATCATGCATGTCAACCAGCAGTGCTTGTCATGTGGTTGCACGTTCATCTGATAAAATAGAATTGAATATTCAATTGAATGTGACTTCCCATTATGTGGTTGATTGTGGACTTATCCAAATTTCTATCCATAGGTTATTAAAATCAAAAATTAATAAAATTTCATGTTACAACCTAAAATTAAAAAAAACCCACTTCCACTTCTCAACCAAATCAAGAATAAACTCTTATATATCCATGGGGAAAAATCCAAAAGAATAATTAAGTGCAGTTCATGGTAGAGTTTAAAATAATATCTAGAATATTCAATTTTCCCATATTCCTCAACTACAACCCTCAAGCGGTACACATGTCAGAAATCAAAGAATAAATAATTGTTCATATAATTTGAGGAATTTATCAAAGGTTAAGGAATTTTTGAAGAAGGAAAAGATGTTTTGTTTCATGGACATAAGGTGTAATGTTATTGAATCATTAAAGGAATCCCCACACATATCTACAAGATGGAGAATTGTTCTTTTAAGAAAGTTTATTACAAAGAAAACATTATCAAATAGATATATTGAATTTATTGGTTTATTTTCATTTTATTTAAGTGACTTAGATGAAGGAACCCTAGGACCTTAAATCCTAGAAGTGTCTCCATTATCCCTTTTTATGAATTAAATTTTTTAACGTTTATTATCAAATTCTTATTTCTATGGATGGATTTAATGACTGAATCAGTCAGAGGTTTTTTCTGGCTGTTCATTTTAAATACTTATTCTTCTAGTCTGCATTTTTACACACACTATCCCCTTGAATTCACTCCACTATGTTTGATAGATAGAAGTGGGTTGATCTGATAGTGATCAAATATATTTTACCACTATGTTAGGAAATATTAGGGGATATAATGAACATTTTACTCCCTTATTCATTAGAAATAACCATGATTGGGTGACCAAATAAAATTTCATTTGATTAGAGAGATAAAGAGTAGGTAAATTAATGTGAATAACGATTCAATAGGAGAGTGAGGATATAATTCATGGTTAAACCACTATATTTAAGTATTAAATTTAAACCAAATTTAATCACATTATTTACACACACTAAACCCTTAAATAAGATAAAACCATATACATAACAGTCTCTTCTCTAAAGACAATTCAAGTCCAACTACCACTTCATTCTGAATATGTTCATAATTTATTTATGAGGGTTCCTTGATATGCCTCTTATGAGTAAAATATATTGGTAAAATATTTATTAATTATACAGGGTCTCAGAATTCTTTTTTTAGGTGGTTAATTTTAATGATGACCATTTATTGAAAATATTGTCAATGGAATAGAAAATCGATATTAAAAAACCTTAATCACGTTAAAAATTTCATATTAAATCATTAAATTCATTTTTAAAACCATCCATGTAAGATATTGATTAAAAATAATATATGTTATTCATGGAGGTTATAGACTGTACATAATATAAGCAATGTTATCATTTTCAAATGGATGGGAGGTAGGTAATAATTTTTGTTTCATAAATATAATATAATTTCAATATAATAATGATACTAGTTTCATTATATTAATATGGATACAATATATTTAGAAGATGTGGTATAATAAATAAAATTGAAAGATCTCGATAAAGACAATTCCCCCTTCCTTGGATATCTTCTATAAGAACTGGCCTTAATAATTCTTGATTGGCCTTTAGGAAGACTAAAACTTCTAAGAAGTGTGACTGAAATTTGGAGTTTGTGGAGTTCAGGGATTCATTGAACTAAAGTGATCATTGTGTGAGGAGATGTGAGATGGTGAAAGGATCCTTTTGTAAGTGAAAGGAGTGGTAATCTTATAAATACATGATTTATGGATATTTAATAAATTTAACACTCAATTAAAATGGAATAAATTGTCTAATTTTATAATATTGGAAAGGTGAGGGATATAATCTACTCAAGATAAAAAAAATTTTAAAATATATTTGTTATATGATCCATTAATTTAACAATTTTAGATCATTTTATCCTTCACTGTGATGAATTACATTTTACCTAGGAAATTTATTTTTATTAATAAAAATAAAATTAACCTTAAAACATAATTCAAAGCGTAAGATTCCTAAAATGATTTTTTTTAAAAGATTTAATTTTTGATGGTGGTAAAATTGTATTTTAATAAATGTATGCTTCATGAAACAAAATCGATTGTTAGAAAAATATCTTATAAAACATAAAAATGAATTCATACCAAAACCCTATATAGTGTTGACTACACTGAAATTAATTAGTTAATGGTTAAAAAGGATAGTTATATGAATTTAAAACCATTTAAAAACCTAATTGGTCATTGTGATTACATATTTAAAGAAAAGTTCAATATATTTGAGAAGATGATATTTCCCATTAATCTCGAATAAATAAACCCTTCTAGAAAAATCTTTAAAATTCACCCAAATATATTTTTTATTTGATGAATCCCAAAATAGAGTTTATTTTATGAAATTAAAATTCTAAAACCTAAAATTAATTTTTTAAACAAAACAATACTACACATGGAAAACAATTAACTTAGAATAAAAACTATTTCCATTTCTAAATGAAAAATCATATTATTATTCCAAAACATAATAAACTTATTTATAATATTATAATAATAACTATTAATATGAATTCAAATATTAAATATTAACATAATATAAAACTAATTTACTATATAAAAACATGTGCCTTTACATTCTCCCCATAAATAAATTTTATTCTCACAATTTTAGTCATTAATAAATAGGTTGGACTATGTTTATATCATTACTCTTTAATGTTTCTATGATGATTTCTCCAATCATGTTATTTTTAATCAAAACCTTAACCATGTGAAGAACCTTATTTTGTAATGCCTTCTCTCTTTAATTATGAATCTGAACTGGCTTTTTCTCATTAGATATATAATCTCTTAACAGTACAACCTTTGGCCTCAATAGTTGAGATACATCTAGTACATATTTCATTATTAACAAAACATTAAATAGATAATTTAATGATGATAAATTAATATGTAAGGATTATCAATATGAAAATGACCCCACTTTAACCATAATTTCATATGGACCAAAAAATGATCATAATTTCCCATTCTTTCTAAAATAGATCACACCCTTTAGAGGATATATTTTATGAAAAACATATTACCATACATTAAATGAAATATCTTTCTAGTGGTCATCTTCATAACTCTTCTACCGACTACAATTTTACTTTATATAGTGTTGAATCCATTTTACAATTTAAATAATCTCTTCTGCCAATTAAGGTCCTAATAATTTCCTCTCCCTAACTTTATCCAATCATGCTGAAGTCTAATTCCGCGGTCCATATAAAACTCAAATGGATTAATTATTATACTTGAATGAAAATGGTTAATATAATAAAATCTCACTAATAAATTGTTTTGTTACCAATATCCATGATAATATAATGAGCATTACTGATGAATATCCTAAAAGGTTTGAATGTTGAACAATAATTTTCCATCATGCTGAGGATGAAAAGTTGCACTGAAACTTAGCTTAGTAACCAAAGAATTCTAAAAGTCCTTAAAAATATTGGATGTAAATCCTTGATCATCATCAAATAAAATGGATATTGGAACTCCATGTAACATGAATAACTCTTTATGATATATTCAATAAATAGATCTAAGGATATATACTCTCAAATAGGAATAAAATGAGTAATTTTTAGTCAAATGGTCAGTAATAAATCATTTTTATTATTTCCTCAATATGTCTCTAGTAATCCCATTAAGAATATATTCATTCATTTTCATTATAGAATTGTAAATGGAATATGTATTCTCTTATTTAGTTATCTTTTATCAATAAACAATTCAAAAGTCAAAAATTTCATGGTATAATAATCAATATCTTTCTTTATTCCTTCCCAACAACAATATTCCTGAAGATCACTATACATATTAGTACTAAAAGGATGGATAGAATATAGAGAGTTTTGAGCCTCACTCAACAATCCAATTTTTAACAGATGTTCATCCAATACACATATCCTCTCTAATAATATCAAAACACCTTATTTTTTAATATAAAACTTATGAAACATTACTTCATTAATAAATTCTATATATCTTATCAAACCATGATCTTCATTCTAATCACATCTAATGTTTTCTATTAAGGAATACTTTACTGATACATGATCCTAAATAAAATAAATTATCGACTAAAAAACTTTAAGATGAAAATTAATTATATCATTAATTATGAGATCATGTTCTAATTGTATCATAGTTATTGATGTATAAAAATTACGACGTAAAAAATTTGTTTTATTATTTTCTTTACATGGATGATTCTCACTACCCCTATCTCCAAAGATACCTCTCCTAGGATGGAAATAAATAAAGGGAGATAATGACCCCCTGAGTTCTGCCTCTTGTAGGCCCCGAGGTAGAGACTATCACCTAGGGTATAAAATCTCACAAAATGGTAGGCATTTCCCTTTTTAAGAAAACAGGATCAGGAGATAAGATGGTTCATCCCAATACAACCTAAAGATATATATATATATGTATATATATATAAGGAAACAAAAATCCAACCCATATGCATGTATAAAGAAAAACTATTACAAGTTCAATAAAAACTACAAATTACCAAAATCAAGCTAAAGAAATGCCTCAACAACTATACCAAATCTTGAGATTGTAATTCCTAACACAGTACAAATAATCCAACTAAAATCCTGAAAATAGTTTTATATACGTAGGATGATCATACAAGTATACTATGTAGGAAAAAACATAATTCTCTCATTCAAAATTGAAAGGGAGCATATTAATGCCCATGTGAGAAAACAGTTGAACCAAAAAACACCTAATGTTATACTAACCATCCCAGCCTGACCAATGAATATTTTCCAAATAATGAAAGTCATGGAAATTAATATTGTAATAACATCGATGATTTGGGAACCCCACACCACTTCCCACTAGTTTAGCAGCTATTTCTTAATAGAAAATGTCATTGGGCTCCCACCTCTTCTGAAAGAACCACATCACAACCTACCCACACACACACTTGGGACACAAAACCACACCTCATCCCGTCACCTGGTTCATGAGAAACATCACATCCCATCTACAAAAACATATTCCACAAACCACATCACATCCCACATGCAAACACATGGGCCATAAACCACATCACATCCTGCCCAAAGAAACCTAGGCCCAAGAACCACACCTTGCCCCATCACCTGGGCCATGATCCACATCACATCTCACCCACATAAACCTAGAAAACAAATCACACCTCATCCAAAAGACAAAATGAAAAGAAAAACACATGTTATCTGTTAGAAACTTGGATTGTAAAGCTTTCCCACACAAACCTAGGCCTCACAAACCACAATCTGCTAGAAAAATTTTGGCCTTCCCACACCTGGAAGTGGGAGTATGGATGAGTGGGTATCCAACCATCCATCCTCTCACTTAGATGTTTGGGAAAGACACCATCCCCCATGACAATGGGTGTGTTCAGCACGTAGTGCTCAACTAGGGTAGGGTGCGTATATAAATCATAAGGGAAGAAACAAGTATATGCTTATATGATATCAAACAATCAATCCAAACCAATGGGTTCTCAACAAACTAACAACTCACAACACAACCAACTTTGCTTCTACCCCTAAATTCACAACACCACACATCAATCCATAACCTCATTTCAATTTCTATCCAACATTATTAACCCCTATCATTATTTATTTACAACTCATTTATTCATTATGTTAACCAAACCAAACAAAGAATGTCCCAATCATTATTAACCAATTATTTATTCATTGATTCCACTACTATATAATAAACTACCAAGCACATAACACAATAAGAAACACAGTAACACTTCACCATACAACCTAATTGTATCCCAATTGTTAAAAAATATCATCCATTCCATAAACAATCAACCTATGAACATGAGATTCCATTACATGATCATATGGATGTATCATTTATAATTTCATCCACCACACCTACCAAACCAACCCGCATTACACACTTATACTTCAAAAATATACCACGACAAAAAATAGAGTGTATCCACACATTACAACTTATCCACTTCACATTACGTCACTCCCACACACACAACCACAACTATACCACACAACACATCATCCCACGTACCAATGCATAACAGAAGTCCAGATTTAACAAGGGTTCCCTTATTTAATTCCACTTGTTAATTTTGGGGTTTTCATAGAAACTGGTTAATACTGGGTCTTCCATTTATTAGTTAAGTGTAGGAGATTTAAAAATTTTCATATACAAGTGTTCAATGGGAATCAAACAACATGAAACTTGTTTAGCGCACAACCTAGTACAACTAATGACCATGATTTTTAATGGGGTGTTTAGCCCTTATAATTCACTGCATTATAATAACATCAAATATAGAAAAACATGTGCATCAGGTCCCTCTATACCTTTCAAATTATTTACGAGGTTCTTATCTTTGATTATTGTGGCACAACTATGATCCACAATCCTAAAAAAGTATATCACCCTCACATGATTCACAATCAAAGAAAAACGAAGGAATATCGTACTTGAATAAGCTTTTCAACTTGATCACGCACCATAGGGAGGAGAAGAATGCATGTAAATGACAACCTCACCAATAAGAATGTGGATCAACCTATTCCAAACCATATGATTTTCCAAATGCTGCCTAAACATCCAACTCATTCCAACTCATACCACGACCTGAAATCCTGAGGAAATAAAATGAGTAAATAGATGATAAAGGGGAGAAAACTCACTATGGACCGATCATAGATCACTAACGAACAACCATCGATATTGATAGATCAAGGAGGTAGGAGTAGGGCTTCAAGGACTCCTCGGGGAGCCTATGGTTCATCTATACTAATAGGGAAAATAAATAACAGATGAATGAATTATGGTTTTGCTAAAAATAATTATTAAAACTGCACATGATCAGGGTATTACATGATATGTAATACCATGTCACTTCGTGTAATACATGGGGTTTAGTTTCCACTGAAAACGAGTTGCCTCTCTATTTTATTTTATTTTTCATATCCAGAAATATTACACGTCGTTAAACTGTTCTTCACACCATAAATTTTTTTTCATGTCATTAAAACTACGTGAAAAGCTAGGAAACATTGTTTCATGTCATATAATGTGATTTTATTACATGTAATCACCCTACTTCCAGCCTATATCAACCAAACCTCTCCAAACTCATTTTGATCTTCCTTCAAACACTTCTAACCACCGAAACCAACAAATTAATGTATCAAGAGGACATATACCATTAAATTAGATACCTCTCAAAATTATTCTCACCCTCCAGAATAAAAAAAGAATCCTATAAGAAAATGGTGGTTCGATCAACCACCTCGCAATATACCTCTCAAGGATATTTCTATGCTTGAATCGATGTTGACAACCAAACACATTAACATTCCAAAATAAACTCCCTATGTTTTTTGAAAGCTTGAGTGGAAACCCCCACATCCAATAACACCTTCTGTGAATGATACTACACAAAGATAACAAGGAACACCACATAAGCACAACAACGACACTGTATGATCATGTGAATTTGGTTCATCCTCTATGTCAAGATATTATCCTCTATGGGTGGCACCGAATCACTAGAATGGGTTTAATCAAATTATAGTTAATGCATCTCAATTACGAATCTGGTCTTCCCATTTTCACATGTCCGAAAATTATCCCACATTGCACCACAAAAATCTCAAAATAAGGGAAAACAACTCATTCTATAAAACAAGGTTCAAACATTACATTTCAAATATAAATCGAACAAGTCAAAAATCAAAAAAACTCTGGGTACTAGGAACACATCTACATTTCCTTCTCCCAAGTACTCTCTTCTATGACACCATGCCTTCACAACACATGAACCAAAGGAATGGTCCATCCATGGAACACCTTCTCCCAAAAATTTGGGATCTCCACTGGTTGATCCACAAGCTTCACGTCATCCTCGATATCCTACTCTCCCCAATAAAAAAATGGGAGTCATCATGAAGAAACCGATTAAGATGAGAGTGGTGGAAGACGTCATGGATCCTCTTTATCTATTGTGGCAACGATAGCTGGTATTCCACCTCACTAACTCACCCCAACACCTCAAAGGGTCCAATGAACCAATGGTAATGTTTATTGCCTATTCCAAACAACAACATCCCACATTGAGGGAAAACATTCAAGAACACATGGTATGTAACCTCGAACTCCAAGAAAACGTACCACCATATACATGTACTAGTTAGACTTATCATCAATTACGCCTAACCCCTTGATCACTAATAAGTGACCTGATTTCATCAACCGATCCACTATAACATAGATAACAACATAACATCTCTGAGATATAGGTAACACTATAATGAAATATATTGAGAAGGCATCCCACTTATGCTCGGGGAAATCCAAGGGTTGCCACAAACCACCAGGAAAACTATACATAACCATCACCTACAGGAAAACTAAGCACCATTCCACAAACTTTTCCACTGACCGTTTCTTCCTGAGCCACTAAAACTACATCCTTAAGAAATAGAACATCGTAGAAACATCTAGGTGTACCACAAATATTGATCTATGAAACTCACTAAGGATTCCATTATACACCTTTACAAAAAAAATTCCACGGAAAAAATTTTGGTTATGACCATCCTCTAACCAACCCTCTGTAGCATCCCCTGGCCAGCATGATCACACAAATACTCTTCCACTAAGTCTACCCTTTATGAATCCTCTACCTACATCATTAGAGGAGATGTCACTGTCGTCTAGAAAAATCCCCTACCACCTTTCACTCCTGTATCTAATTGCATGGTTTCCAAGTCCTCCACTTACATTATAGAATCTGTAGATTCCTAAACAACTCCATTCTATGACATTCTTCTTAAAGAATCAACCACAATATTTTCCATTCATGAGGTGCAGGAGATATCAAAATAATAGTCTTGAAGAATCTCCATCCACTTTCACTTTCATTGGTTCAGATCTCAGAGGGAAAAGATATACCTCAAGATCCTGTTATCCTTAAATACTAAAAAGCACTCCATTATGAGGTAATTCCACCGAAACAAATTTTTGAACACAACTCCTGCTAGCTCTATATCATGGGTGGAATAGTTACACTCATTGGGATGTTACTTCCAGGACCCATAAGAGATTACTGATCATTACTGCATCAAGGCACATTCCAATCCTAGACATAAATAACCACAAAACACCCCAAACCTTTCACCTTCCTATGGAAACTAGAGCACAAGATCACTAACCAACCTCCCCTTCAGATAGAAAATATTTCCTAACACTACTCACACTATAGAAAATCTTGGCCTTTCCTCATCAGTGTTGTCAACGGAGATACCAATTGAGGAAAATTGAGTACAAACCTCTGATAATAGCTTGTGTGACCAAGAAAACTGTGAAATTTCACCAAATTATTTAGTGTTGCCTAAGAATAAAATTTTTCAAACATTTATGGGTCTACTACCACTCCCTATTGTGACACCAAATCCCCATGGAAATACACCTATCATGTCTAGAAATTACACATGGAAAACATTCCATAGAGCGGGTGGTGTCGATGAACATACAAGATAGTGAGTTTCTTGACATGTTCTACCTTGGAAATTGAGTTGATCAAGATGTCATCAATGAAAAAGATGATGATGTGGTGTAGGAAATAATAAAAAATGGAGTTCATAAGGCCCATAAACATGTCAAGTTAATTTGTAACACCGAATGTCATGAATACATACTCGAAATGTCCATAACTACACCTGAAAGCAGTACTCAAGATATATTCGTCCTTCAAACTGAATTGGTGGTATCGAGATCATAGATCGATCATAGAAAACAAACTCTCCCCTATCAGCTAGTCTAAAAGATATTATGTCATTAGAAGAAGGTAACAGTTCTTGACCATAACCTAATTAAACCTCTGGTTGTCTATGAACAACCTTAGACATCCATCTACCTTCTTTGAGAACAACAGTGGAGCACCCCATTATGAAACATTGGGCTAGATAAAACCCTTATTCATTAGGTAATCTATCCTAATCCTCAACTCCCACAACTCAGAAGGTGCCATCGGATAAGGAGCCATCTAAATCGGTGAATAACAGGGCTATAGGTCCATCCCGAACTCAACATCACGTCGATGACGTAGCATCACAACCTCCTTCGATGAAGCATCAATGAACCCCCCAACAACTCAGGGAAGCTCTATCATCCCAACATCTACTGATTCCACTAAAATCTCATCCAACAAGACATGAAGAGGCTCTATACGCCGAATGCCCACCTAAAAACCCTCCTTTCCAATGAAAAATTCACACTGCCCATCCATGAATGAAAAAAACTCTTTTCAAGAAGTATTCAATAACGACTTGGATTGAATAAAACCAGTCGATTCCTAGAATTACATTGTATGGCTTCATCTTTAGTAAGAAAAGTTCTCCATGAGATTGATGCATTCCCATCATTACACCTTATCCCTAGAAAACATCAAACAAGATGGTATGACATCCAAATGGAATACTCCACACCAGTGGCACATGAATCCTCATTATGTATATCCCTGGGGAATGGGCAATAGTGGGTAAAAAAAGGAGTTTGAAGCTCTCTGATCAAGCAAAACACAAGAAGAGGAAGTAAAACAAACTGATCGTACCACTTACAATATCTGGTCCTACAAGAACTATTCCCTCTATTGTATGCATCTAACCATTCCAAGATCCTCTACACCTTTTTATGATGACCAAACCCACAAACACGCTCGTATAGAAGTCCCTAATGTACATCCTAAGGTTGTACCCTACTTGCGCAATCTCTCCTCGATGGAGCTTGATCATGTTGTCCTGGCTGCTGAAATAGCCAAACTAGAGAATTTTACTGTGGTAGGAGCTGAACCTTCTCACCTCCACCATACTAATCTCAAAAAACCACTAGACACTGATTCTAAAGAAGGAATCATAATTCATTGAAGAAACACCTTATCCCCAAGACTGTAGAAAAAACATGAGGACCAGATGGTTGAAAATAAAGGCACTGGGGTTAACTCAATGCCAGTTGAATCCTCGAAGATCCCAGTGCCTAAACCTTCCACTGGTAACCCCACCTCTCAAAGAACAAGGTTGGAACACCTCTTGTGGTAAAAGTCCTTGTGAGTGAATATTCACAATCACCTCTACCTTTTTCTGGACCTCCAGATCCATTAACTTTGTAAAGGAAGTAACCATGTACTGGATTGAATGACAAAGAACTTCCTCTAGAAACCTGTCATGATACTTCTCATATGAAAAGAGTTCTGGGGAAAATAGAAGAGATCCTTAAACTTGATCCCCATATCTCATACTGAAATACTCCATCACTCCAGGGATAGTAACTCTGGCATCTTCACAACCTTCATGGTCATTGAATGAAATTATACTTGGAACTCCTTCTCGTAATTGACCCATAGAACATCGGCCTCCTATCTGTCCCCCATGTAAAACATCCACCACTAGCATGTATCTCCTAACATATGACTAACCGCAAAAGGAAAACAGTACTCCATCGAGGCCCATATTCAGGTGAAAATGATTTCAAGCTCTATAAGACAACTCTTTGTCTCAATGACTGAAAAAACTACCCTCTTACTTTCCCAAATCCTATCATTGGAAAGCACTTAGTGTTCTCTTCCACTGGTCATCCTCCTACACATGATCAACCCTCCACCATTCAACAAGATCCAACTTTTGAATCACAACTTCCCAAAGCACAAGGGGATAAAGAAAGAGTTTTATAGCTGAAAGAATAACAAGGAATTATTAAGCTCGAATAGTACAAAAATTTATTTAAGATTTTCTTTAAACTATTTTAACTTATTTATTATAATTAATTCCCAATTTATAACCAACTTAAATAACCATTAAAATTCTTTATTCAGAACACATTTATTCATTTCGTTAACCTATCCAACCCATGATAGTTACAAATATTATTAACCCGTTATTTATTCATTCATCCCACCACTAATAAGGAAACTACCTAGTAGAAAACATATAAGAAACACAACAACACATCCCCATACAAATCGATCATAGCACCACTATAAGAAAATTCTCTTCCATTACACAATCAATCAATCCCTCATACTAATATTCCATTACATGGTTTGGTTGATGTATCATCTACATGCTCATCCACCACATCGCCCAAACCAACCCATAGCACACACATGTGCTTTACAAACATACCACAACAAAAACTAGAGCATATCCACACATGAAAACATAAAAAATTCACATTCCATCATTCACACACATAGATCCAAAACCATAATACACAACACTTCAACCCACATACAAAATAATAACATAATTCTTGATTTAATGGGGGCATCCCTTATTAAATTTCACTTTCTAATTTTGGGGTTTTCAGAGAAACTGGTTAATCCTAGGGCATCCATTTATTATCAAATTGTACATGATTTAAAATTTTCTATATACAAGTGTTCAATAGGAATAAACCAACATGGAACTTTTTTAGTGAGAAACCACGAACCACAAATGACCACGATTTTCCCAAGGGAGTTTATCCCATATAATTCACAACCTAAAAATAACTTCAATGACCAAAAAATGTGCATCAGATCCCTCTACACCTTACAATTAATTTTCATGGTTCTTATCTCCTAATATTGTGGCAGAACTATGATCCATAAGAAAACAAAAGTAGTTCCCTCCAATATGATGCACAATAAAAGAGAAAAAAAAAAAGGAAAAACCTACATGAAGAAGCTTTTCAACTCATCTGGGCACTACAAGGTGAAGAAGAATGCCTAGAAGTGACAACCGTGATACTAAAAATGTAGACCAACCTGCTCTTCAAAATAATATAATAAAAACGTTTCCCAACATCCAATTAAATCCAACCCTTACCATGACAGTGAATCCTGGGGAAAGAACCATAAGAAATGTATGAGAAATAGGATAATACGTTCTAAATATCGATCATGGATTTCCCACAAACAACCACTGGGATTGATAGATCAAGGAGACAGGAGTAGGGCTCAAAAGAATCCTTGGGGAAGCTAATGTTCATCTAGAGTGAGAGGAAAAAAATGATCAAATGAATAATGGTTCTACTGAAAATAATAATTAAAACTATACTCGATCATGGTATTACACGACATGTAATATCATATCACATCATGTAATACACAGGGTTCAGTTTCCACTGAAAAACACATCGCCTCTCAATTTTATTTTTCAAACCCCTAAATATTGCACATCATGAAACTCTTCTTCATGCTGTGTAAAATATCTACACAATGTGACAAATACAATACAAGCTGTGAAAATGATTTTCACATTGTTTAAAGTAAGTACATGGCATGTAAGAACCCTAATTCCAGCCTTTAGCAACAAAACCTCTCCAAACACCTTCTATGCCTCCGTCGAACACTTCCAACCACAAAAACCTACAAAGCAACAGATTTGGAGGACACAAACCATTAATATGAGGATGAATCATAAAATCATAATCCTTTATTATTTCTAATCATGTTATTTTACTCAAGATCAATACTTTTTGATTGAATATATAATTTAAATTTTTTTGATATATATATATATATATATCATATATTTCCACATATAAGTTATGAATATAAATTTTTAAAGAAAAATGTTCCATCAAAATTTCAAGATCATGTGTTGGATATTTTTTATCATGGGGTTTGATCTTTCATGATTCATATATTATTAGACAATAAATTTTCATCAAAACAAAACCTTATTCCTTCAATGAAGCACAACTATAAAAAAAAATCCTTTATTTGTTTATCATAAGGAAAAAATTGGATAACTAAACAATCTTTATTTTAATTTATAAAAACATTCACCATATTACTTTGACCAAATTAATCTTACTCGCTTTAGATTTTACTTGGTTAGTGGGTTAACTAACTGACCAAAGTTATTAAAAATATATTTATAACAACCCACTATTATTATATAAATTTAAATCTTAGTGACATTATTATGTCTTATTCGTTATTCTTCCAATTTAATTTTATAAATATCTACTAATATTCCATATTTTTTTTATAGTATTCCAAATCAATGAAATCTTCTAAAACCAAAATTAATATTTAATAAATTTTACAAACAACTTCTTTTACTTAAGGGTATATTGAACAATCCTTAGATATTTCTCATGATACTCATAAATTATATAATATTATATAATATCATCAATAAATAGCACCACAAAAGTTATCCATATACTCATATAATACCCGATTCATTAGATCGATAACTACAGTGGCTATATTATTCATCCCAAAGGACTTAACAAAAAAATCATAATGGTAATACCTAGTAAGAAACAGTATCCTTATAATGTATTATTCTTTTACATTCTGCTGATAATATAAAAATACGAGGATAATATTTATAAAATATTAAGGTCTCTAGAGCTAATAAAAAAATTCATTAATATGAGGAAACAAAAAAATATAAATAGTAAAGTAATTGAGTGTTATATTGTAAATAAAAGCTTGATAAAACCATATTTATTCTTAACAAATAAAACAAGAGCACCACGAGGAGAGCTTATAGAGAGAATGAAACCCTAGTCTAGTAATTATTTAAATTTATTGTCCTATTATAAAATCTCCATTGGAGCTATTCGATAATAATGTTTTGAAATTTTATTTTCATTTGGAACTAAATTAAGATTTAATTTGACCTCCTGAAAAGAAATAGCACTAGGGAAATAATCAAGAGATACATTAAAATATTCATTTACAATAGGCATGTAACTAATATAAATAGTTCATTTTTTTCAATGATATATCCCAGATAACATTCACACACATTTTTAATCAATTACTATGATTATTGAAATGTTATCATAGGTTTTAAATTATTCTTATATACAAATTTTAACTCACTATTAAAATTGAATAGACTTTCTTACCTCTATAATCTACCCTATCATGATAAATAGCAATAAATTCTCTACCCAAAATAAAATCAAACCATACATTGCGTAAGAAAATAATATTTTTAAGAAAAACCATTCCATAGTAAAATGTAGGAATTTTTCTATAAATAAATGTTTATTTAATAACACCATTGGGTGTTTTTACCAAATTTCATATCTCCAATTCATCAAGTGTTATTTCAATTTTATTAGAAAATTTCCAAAAAATAAATGTATACATAGATAAAAAGTCAAACAATACATTATCATAGTTGGAGTTAACAAGTAATATATTTGTCACTACATTATTTGACAGAATAGTATCAATAATAGTTGTAGTAAATGATCTTGAAATGCCTTTATGTTTAAAATGTTGATGATTTCAACCTTGCATAATAATATTAAATCACACATTTCCCAAATGTCCCATATAATTTAAATTTAAATATTTCATTTTATTATTACCATTTTTTGTATAATATTTTCTCATTTATTTGTAATCTTATTCAATATACAGGATTTTACCACACAGATACTATTCCTTGGATCATATTAGACATTCTACATGACGTTTTATTAACACATTTAGGATATGGATATGTTTACATTATGATTTAATTGTAAATTTTTTCCACATTTCATTCCAACTTAACTGATTACTATCCTTGTTATTATGAGGTATATAAGAATAATCAAAATATTCCCCAACCATTTTATCATATCGAAAAATTTTCTTATAACTCACCAAATTATGAGTAACCAAATACCTTTTTAAAATTTGTTTCAATCCCTTATAAAATATATCAATTTTATTTTCAGGGTCCATAATAAAATTTTTGCATACCTATCCAGTATAGTGAAATTGTCTTCATTTGCAATAACTGAGTCCTCCTTCTCCATTTACATAAGAAATGGCCATTCCATCCGAAGCTGAAAAAAAAACTGGGAAAATATTTTTCATTAAAATTATATTTAAATGCAATTAATTACATGATATAAATATCATTATTATCCTTGGGTTCCTTAATCAAATGTCATCATTGATCCGCTTCACCTTTAATATGGTAATTCAAAAAATCTACATTCAGATAATTTGAACATCTTAAAACATTAAATATGTTCTCTAAATAATTTATCCATACATTATCTATAATTTGGTTTGTTTGTTCACTAAATTATGAGGGATTGTTTTCAATAATTTCTTAACTATTTATATATTCCACTATAAATAATTTGTTTACTCTCTTTCATGGATACCACCATTTATAGCCTCTATTTATAGAGTGAACATATACAAAAACTAATAATCTCCAACTCCAATAATTTCATGTTTTTGATTTAGAAGGATATTTTTTACATATTTTTTTCTCGCATTATTTACCAAGTTACCTCTATGAAAACCCTTTCTAAAATGGATATAGGTTAAATGAAGCAACATAAAAATCATTATAATAATAAAAAAACATCTCATGAGAATTTAACCAATAATCAATAGACCTAAAATAACTTTTCATAATAACATCCCAACATTTAATGTTATCTAAACTGTTACAACCTTATATTTTTAAGAAATATTTCTCTTCTTAAATAGCTTTTGTTTCACACTAGACCACGTGTAAACAAACAATGATAAACTATTAAATCATTATTTTTTAATATGACAGTTATGACCAAGTAATTAATTTCATAGGTTTGAATATTATTATAATCATTATAAAAAATATATAAATTTACTACTCAATATAAACTTTTTGTTAGATTATTTGTAAATAATCATTCAATTTTTAATAGTCAGTCAATTCTCCAAAATAAAAATTTCTCCAAAAATGGTTTTCCTTATGAGTGAATTTTATAATAAATTTTTAAATAATTTAGAAAATTGATTTGAAAACATTAATTTTATTATTTAATTCATCCTGTCAAAATTATCTTAGCATTATTTTTTGATATTTTTCTGAAAATATTACTTTTTAGTGAATAGTTAAAAATAACGATATTCATAAAAATTTTATTTTCTTTATATGAAATTTCCATTTTATGATTTGAATTTTATCTCAATGTAATTGAAGAAATATATAGTCATGTATAGTATAATTAATTAAATTTTATTTTTTTTATACATTCTTTTGGTATAAGTAAATTTTTGGGCATAAAACACATTTCAAGAAAATTGTCTTTCATTGCATTTTTTGGGGGTAATATTAAATTAAACTTTGACACTTTTGTGTGTTAAATTTTTAAAAAGGTTTCCATATTTTTAATTTGTGGGTCTATATTTTTTAAATAGTTCCTTCTTATTTTTATTCATTATGAACTATAACTATAATAATTTTATTACCACGATAAGGGGAAATCATTTAATTTTGGTTAAAAATAAAATGATAAAGACTATTAAATTACTCCAACACTTGAACCAACATTATTTTATGAGATAATCGAGACCATACTCATCTAATTTTCGGTTTTATGACATTTTTAAACCATTTCTATGAGATTTTGAACTTTATAGTACATTATTTCAAGAAAAGTCAAACATCTCACACTCTTGTTTTAATAATTTTAATTTGGTCATATGGGGTTATTTAGTGGATATGTTTCACATTAAATATTATTTTTAAATATAAAATTTTTATCCTCATCAGGGTAATTTAATTTTAGTTTTTAGAGAATAAATAATTACCTAAAATGATTACACAACATTGACAAGATACATATTCAATTAATAGAAAAATCAAATAAATGATATTAGGAATATTAAAAGAAAACTAATTTAAGATATTTAAGATGATAAATGAATTATATAGAATATAATGATATTTTTAGGATATAATTTCATAGTTTGTTCAAATTTTACTTCTTTTCATGATTTAGTTAAATTCAATGTATTGAATAGTATCCAAATTGACATTAATGATATTTTATGGGATTAATATAGTATTAAATAATTTAAAATTCAAAAAAAAATTAACAAGAAAACATGGGATAATATACGGTCTAAAATATTATCCATTGTACATTTAGAGTCCATTTGGAATCAGTTTTCTTTAGAATAGTCTTACTAAATTTTATTCTTTTGGGAAATTCAAAAAGTGACCCTCGCCTCAATTATAGAAAAACCCCTCCCTCACTTCATTACAACACTTTGAGAATTTTAAATCTATAATAATATAAAATTTTCATTTTATCCACTACCCTATCCATATTTTTGAGGTTCTTATCTTCCCAAAAGACCATCCCTAGATCCCTTTAGTGGAGAACTAAAATGTCATCTTGAAGAAGTGGTAATCACTCTAACCAATCTCATCCTTTTTATACTCTTATTTAACTACTTTAAATCTATGATATTAGTCATAAAATAATAAATAAGTTATCATAAATATGAATAAATTTTATTATTATTATTAAAACACCACTATAAAACCTCTTTTAAATAAAATAATAAGTAAATGTTTTGCTCGTGCATACGTACGTCTTACCGCCTCCAAGTTGTAATAGAATTCATTTTTCATCACCATATTTTATTGATGGAAGTTATGTTGGGTTTAATATTTATATATGATATTTATAACATTATTATAATTATTTAATTATAATCACACATCTACCTTCATGTCATCTAATCTTTTGGGAAATGATAATGTCGCTCATGAATATGTATAGACTATCATCTTAACGATATGATGTGATTAGTTTTTCATTCATATTTCACATGGATGGTTATAAGGATAAATTTTATGAATATATATGATATATATGACATAATAATAATTCTATAATGGTAAATTAATATTTAAATTTCTTTTTTTTCAATCAATCCAAAAATGGAAAGAGCATTCAAGAACACATACGACCAATTGTCTCCATGAATTGTGTAATTCATTTTTATATCTAAAAATATTATGAATGATTATAAATATTTATATATATTATATATATAACGTTTATACCATTATTAAAATTATGGAAATTAAGGTTCTATGATAAAAGTTTAAGGATAAAGATTTACAAACCAAAACATGCTTGAAAAACGAAGTCGTTATCACCCAGAATAGTGATTTTAGTAGCAAATTATTAATTAAAGGATGATAAGATGTTATAAATAAATCATAAATGGTGTTAATGATATATTTTTTACTAATAAATTTATAATAAATTAATATTTATTACCAAAGAGTTTGAAACATGAATAAGAAAATGTAAAACTTGAGGTAAGGGTTTATTTCCCAATCTCATTCTTATTTATGATTATTTAAGTTTAGGTCTCTACTAGGGAATATTTATCTTCTATATCCATTTTTGGTAAATAAAATTCAACATGTTTTTTTATATTATCTTACAAATTTTTAATATAATATTTACCCATATTTTACATTTTATAAAATGGGTTGAATGGAATATTTTTATCATTTTCCAAACATGGTACTTTGTGACTTTTCCTACAAAAATATGAAGGGATTGAAAATTTTTAACTGATAAGGAATGATATGATTTTCCATAATTCATGATTATTAAATTATATTAAGAATATTTTTGGGGTTTACAAGTATATTTTAAATAATTTATTTATAATTGTGCAGTTTTAAAAAAATGTGATTTCAAAATGGAAAAGATATTTTCCTCAAATATTATTCCAAGTGGTATTTCAAAATAATTTTCCATATATGGTTAAATCCTTTTATGTTACATAATATTTAATGGTAGTATGATAATAGGATACCATTCTTATTATTTATCTAAATCCCTAATTATTATAATGACAAGATGTTGGTGTAAACTATTCTCATTTTCATAGTTTATACTTTGATGAAATGTTTATAAAAAATATATATAATTTTATTAATACTATAATGAATAATATTTTATTATTTTATGGTGAACATATTTATTATTTTATTTATGTAATTGGTGGGACATATATATATCCTTCCAATTAATGGGGTGAAGCTTAATATCTCATGAGATAATAATGGGAAACAAGTCGATGTGCATAATCCTACTATGGGAAACTAGAGCATCCTTATATAATATCAGAAACATGTACTTCCTGGTATAATATAGATAATAGGTGAATCCTGATATACTATGGAAAAAAGGTCCATCCGGATCTACAATGGGAAATAGGATCATCCTGACCCACAACGGGAAACAATTGATAAGTCCGGCTCTACTATGTTGATTGTCCTAGTAGTTAACTATGAAATATGAAATTTGGTTTCTATATATATTATGGTTACACACTTTTATGACATGATATTATGGTTCATTAATGATTAATGATTTTTTTCACACATATTGAAATGTTTTGTAATATAATATTGTTTTATTCCATGAGTCATGTTTATAATCTATGAATGGATGGGTGTGAAATTTGTATGTTATGTTCATAATAACATACCCATATTCTTTTCATATTCTTTCATATGATCATAGATTTATATCCCTTATATATACAATTACAAATCATATGATATCACAATTTTTTATGTTTCTTTCCCCATGTTATAAATAGTGGTCTAGGTAGGGTATTCCTAAGAGGAGTACTATGCGAGAAGATGGTTGTGGGAGATATTGAGTATCTTTCATGAAATATTAAAAGAAATTATAGTTTTAAAATACTCTAAAATATTATGGTAATTGGGAATGTGTTTATGAAATTTAATAAATATTAATAAAAAACTATTTTATATTTATGTATGAAAATAATAAGTCATTATAACTGGTATTAGATAAAAGTTTTAGTTAATCATTGGATATTAAGATTAAAAAACATTAGTGGGATCCCCAAGGATATGAATTTTCATATTTCTATGGATATGTCTAGGGATATATGTATGGATAAGTCTAAAAATAATACTACGTATTGTAAAATATTCTAAAATTTTGGTGAAGGATAGAGTAAGGGGTTTCTAAGAAATTACATCATAGTCTAGATATTACAAGTGGATGTGGCTCAAAAATAGAGACACCTCGGGGTAAAAAATCTAAAAAGGCATATTGATTGTGACTAGATTGTCACTTGGTTCACAATAATGGGCCTTTCTACACACCTGGTTTGATAATCCTAGGTGATATAATTTGGAAAATTGTAAACTCTACGAACCACCATAAAGTATTTAAATAAGGACCATTAAAGAAAAAGTTTAAGCCTAATGGTTCATAGATAAAAAATAAGTTTTCATGATTTAGACAACCTATAAATGGTATTTCATGATTGTGTGGTTTTACACTATAATAAGTGTTTCTCATACCAGTATTTTTGTTTTATGTTAATGGATGGAACCTATATGGACCATGTTATTGCTGAGTGTAGTGGAAAATGAAATGACTGTCCTCAAAATAAAACATATTTTATAGGAGTTCTAATATAGAATCTTATAGTTATGTTCATGAAACATTCCCTGGCTATGAATCGTGATGAGTTTTGAAATTATCAAAGGAAGGAACTAAATACTATTAAACATTTTATAAGAAAACATCCACCTTCTTTTAGTGTATCTTCTGATCGACTAGTGCTTCAGTGATAGATCAACACCGTTGAGAAAATATTTTCTATTATTCAATAATTAGGACCTTAAAATTTTATCCAAGATATTTTTAATTTGTAAGGAGAAGCATATTAGTTCTAGAATCATATTAAGAACTCAAGGTAATAAGAAGAAATTAAATCTATGGAATTGAAATAGTTTAAGGGGATATTTCATAGTAAGTATTTCCCTGGTATTTTATGAAAAAACATGGATAAGGAATTCCTTGATCACTACAAAAAGGATGTTGTATATATTAGTACAAATGGTTCTAATTTTAAAAGATGTCTAAGGTCTCCTTATGGTCTAATCATCTTCCTAGCAAGAAAAATTGATTGATTCTTTAGTGGAATATAACCAATTATTCAAATGGTCACTGATAGAAGATACATTAGTAGCTATGAGTTACTCTTTTGATGTGAACAGACGGAATAAATATAAAAAGGATCTTACCACCATTCAAATAGTTTTGATAAGAAAAGGAATATCAAGTCTCATAAAAACACAAATGGTTGAAACAATTAACATCCATATGCATACGGTAAATGTAGAAAAAATAATCAGGGGAATTTATTTAATGGAACGAGGAAGTTCTTTAAATGTGGAAATATGGTCCATAAAGCCTATGAATGTCAAAATGATATTAATGGGCTTGTTAATGCAATAGAGGAGAAGATGATTCCAAATAATTCACCACATAAACTATATTGTTTCATGTTCAAGGGTTTGAAAATTATGAAATTAAATTCCTTGAATAAGTGATATTGTGTATGGTAAAAAACATAGACATATAATTAAAAATTAAAAAGGGAAATCATACTCAATAATAATGGATGAAGTAAATAAATATAATATGGGAACACTTATCCTACCAACCTTAGTTGGTAGTTTCATGTTTGATTTTGTATGAATGATCCTTATTGAAAATCTTATTACTCATCCTTTAGTGAAATTTCATATGATTATATCCCTCTACATGGATTCTAGAATAATACCATTGCATTTGATATTCTATCGATAACAGGATGAACCCAACCTTCTAATGATTTTTTAATAAGATAAGAGAATATATAAGGAGTAAAGGTTGAATTATCTTTTGGAAGTGTATTTGTCTCCACCAACTTAAGAGTTATGGATACCATCATTGGATTATGATTTTAAGGTTTATCAAACATTCAAAGTCATTGAAATACATTTTGATGTTTTATATAATGGTATTTTATGAAGTTGAATGATATTTTAAGAGACAATTATAGAAATAAAAACCTTTGGTTTTGCATATGTTCTAGTGAAAAAGTTATTTAAAGAGGAATTATTTTAAAATTCATGGTTATATGATTAAAGGTTTTGATAACCATTTGGGTTTATCTTATCCTTGATGTTTCAGAAATTATGGGTTTTAGTTTATCACCTTATGATGTCAGCAAAGTTATTTTCTATCAAATATGATTAATCTCTGGATCCTCATTCTAGAATTTATATTAAGGAAGTGGTAAGGTTTCATGGGGTACCACATTAAAAATTATCTGATTGGGATTTGAATTTTACCTCAATGTTTGGGAAAATTAGTCAAAATGATGTTGATATAGAGTTGTGTTTCAATGTTGTGTATCATCCTGAAAAATATGGTCAGTCTCAGAGAACAATTCAAACCCTATAGGATATGATAAGATATATTTCTATGGATTTAAATGGTGTTTGGGATCAACATCACTTCAAGTGGAGTTTTCAAACAATAATATCATTCACTTGAGAATTCAGATGGATCATTATAAATATCTTTTTGGAAAGATGTGTAGAACTGCAATATATTTGAATTAAGTTGAAAAAATAAATCTAGTGGGATCTGAAAAAAATAATGAGATGGTAGACAAGGTTAGATTCATTCAGAATTAGTTATAGACATAAAAAATTGATAGAAATGTTATACTGATAATTTTTTATGTGATCAATAATATGAAGTTGGAGAGAATTTATTTCTATAAATTTCTCTAAGTAAGAAATATGGACAAAACAAACAACATGTATATCAGTCCCTTTGAAATACTTGATCATATAAAGACAGTATCTTATCATTTGGAACCTACAATGAACATATCATTTTTTTCATGATGTGTTCCATGTATCTCTACTGAGGGAGTACATACATGATCCTTCACATGTAATAAACTCTATGGTCGGACCACAAAAGAAACATCTTTATTTTGAAGAATAACCAGTATAGATTTTGGATCGCTGAGAGAAATATCTTTAAAACAATAAAACTCACCTAGTTAAATTTTTATGTATAAACCACCAATTTGTGGAAGTTATGTGGGAACCAGAGGATGTGATAAGGTAGATGTATCCTCATTTGTTTATATCCATGTGAAACTTTTCAAGGGGAAAATTATTTTAAGGGGGGTAGATGTAACACCTCATGATTTTTATTAAATATTTCTCTTCTTTGATAGCTTACTTTTCATGCAAGACCATGTTTAAATGAACCATGATACACTATTAAATAATTATTATTTAATGTGACGGTTATAACCTATAAATTAATTTATTGGATAAAAATATGATAAATACTTTGTGATATATATAAAAATTTACTAGTCAAGATAATTTTATTGATAAATTCTTAGTAAATAATTATTCATTTTTTTGTAAAGTCATTATATTCTTCAAAAATACATTTTCTTCAAAAATGTGTTTTCTTATAAATGAATATTATAATTATTTTTTGAATGTTTTAGTACATTTATATGAATTATTTTTTTCAGGTTTTAATTCAACATGTCAAAATTATCTTAGGATTATTTTTTGAGAAATTTAAAAAAAGATTATTTTTTAAGGAATAGTGAAAATATGGATTTTTTAAAAAACATTCATTTTATTTATATTAAAATTTTCCTTTATGATTTGAATTTTATATCAAATTAATATAAGTAAAATTTAGTTATATATAGTCTAGCTTATTACATTTTAATCATTCTTATACAACCATTTTGTATATGTACAATTTTTGCCTTAAAACACATTTTTTTCAAGGAAAGTGCTTTTCATGGAATTTTTTCGATTAATTTTAAATCAAATTCTAAATATTATGTGAGTTGAATATTAAAAAATTAATTCTATATTTGGAATCATTAGTTTTAAATGTTTTAAATATTACCATATTATTAATGGCCATTATGAATAGAAACTATTGTAATTGTATTACCGTGGTAAGGGTAAAATGTGTAATTTCAGTTAAAATAAAATTATACAGACTATTAAGTAACCCAAATCTATTCCAAAATTTTATTTTATGATTTATTTAGTTCATAATAATAAAATTTTTGGTTTCATAAAATTTTTTATTGTAGTGATATTATCACCTTTATAGTATTTTACTTTAAGAAAAGTCAAACATGTCACACAATTGTTTTTAATAACTATAATAATTTAATGTGGATTTATATAGAGGATATGTCTGAATATAAGTATTATTTTTAGAGATAAAATATTTATATTCATCATGGTAATTTATTTTTACTATTTTTAAAAAGATATAATTACCTTAAATTCTTACACAATGTTGATGCAGCAATTATTCGATTAATGGAAAAATCAAATAAATTGTATTAAAAATACTAAAATTAAAATAAAATGAGGTATTAAATGTGATCCAAGAATTATATATATTAACATGATTTTTTTTGGATATCATAAAATGTTTTTTTTTAATTTTACTATTTGTCTTGATTTTTTTAAAGTCAAAGTAATTAATAGTATCAAAATTAGAAATAATGATATTTTATGGGATAAATATATTATGAAATTTTATTAAAAAAATAAAAATATAAAAATAAGAACAAAGAGGGTAATATATGGTAGAAACATTCATTTCTTATGCATTTATGATCCATTTGGAAGAATTTGGTTCTAGAATAGTGTAACTATATTTTAATCTAATGTGAAATTAGGAAAGTTCCCCTCACCACAAATATGGAAGGACACATCCTCCATCACATCATTACACCATTTTAATCCTTATAACACGACCATAATAATCCAAATTAAATTTGTAAACTTTTTTATCCACATTATTGAGGTTCTAGGCTTCCCAAAATACCAACCCTAGAGCCATTTTGGGAATATTTAATGGAGTTTTTTGAAGAAGTGGTAATCGCTCTAACTAATCACTTTCATTTTCTACACTTTTTTAATCTTATAAATATATGATTTTCATAATTAAATAATAAAATAATTATCATAAATATGATTTAATTTTATAATGTCTAAAACACCATTATAAACCGTCTTTCCCATCAAATAATAATTGAATGTATCACTTATTCATATGCTTAGCTTACCATCTCCATGTAGCAATACAATTCATTTTTCATCACCAAATTTTATGTGTGGGAATTATGATGGGTTTATAATTTATATATGATGTTTATAACATTAAAATATATTTTTAATGATAATATCATGTTTAACTTCACATCTCCCAATCATTTGGGAAATGATAACGTCACTCATACTTACGTACAGACTACCATCTTCATGATGTGACATTTTTTTTCATTTACATTTCACATGAATGGTAATAAGGATTATTTTTATAAATTTAAATGATATAATAATAATATAGTCAATTTGAATTATTATTTACATGTCTTTTATTCCATCAATGAAAAAATGGAAACATTGTTTATGCGTATATATGTTCCATTATCTCTATGAATGTTGTAATTCATTTTTCAATCACTACTTTTTATGAATGATTTTAAATATTAATTTAATTAATATATATTATTTTTATAACATGATTAAAACTCCATAAATTTTGGTAGTATGACCAAATTTTAATGATTGAAACTGCCAAACCAAAACCTACTATAAAAAATAAGCAATTATCACCAAGAACATTGATTTTAGTTACAAATTATGAATAAATTGGTGACAAGATATTACAAATAATTAATGAAAGGTGTAATTTACATATGGTTATATAATATATATATATATAATAAATCAATATTTATGGTATAAACATTTTGAACATGAATAAGAAAATGATATAATTTTGCTAAGGATTTATTTCACAATCTCTTCATTATTCGGGATTGTTTATGTTTTTGTATCCCTTTGGGAATATTTCTCTTATATGTCCATGTTTTAAAAAAATGTTTTCAAAAAAGTTTTAAATAATATCCTAAGTTTTTTTTTAATTTCCTTTTTACCCATGCTGTACTTTTTACTAAATGGTTTTAAAGGAATATTTTTGTCATTTTTCAAACAAGGTACTTTGTCACTACTGGAAAATTGACCTATACCCGCGGTTTGAAAGCATGGATATAGCCCATGAAACTGTTGTTATAGGATATACCCACAGTTTTGTAAACCATGGGCTCCCAAGGAATTAGGATTTCTCTATACCCACTAATATTTAGAAACCATGGGTATAGCCCCCTGAAATTTCATATTATACATGGTTCTAGTAAAAAGTGGGAATACATTTTTACCCACGGTTTACAAAACCATGGGTATATATTTTTACCACACAAATTTAGTACCTATGGTAAAGGAAACCATGGGAATATATAGTCTTCTTCATAGCAAACATACCCAAGGTTTGCTTAACCGTGGGTATTGATAGATTCATAGAAGCATATATACCCACGGTTTAAAGAGCAGTGGGTATATATGGTTTTATGAAAAAAAAGCAGATTTCTAACATGGTTTCACTTTGCTCCAACAATCTAGAATGGAAACCACTATGAATCAATGGGAATTTTCTTATCAAATACAATGGAACCACTATGTAACCACACCCCTCATCCCTTGCATCCCACTCTCCCCCTTGACAGAACACCCATGCACCCCCAGACACCCCTATGGACAACCCCCACTGGACCCCCTGAACACCCCCCATTTGACACCCCCATTTGACCCCATGGACACCCCCAGGATACCCCCCATGTCACCCCCACTATACCCAACCTTGAACCCCCAGATACCCCCCTGGACACCATCCCTGGACACCCTCCTCTAGACCCACCTTGGACACCCCCAGTTGACCCCCCCCCCACCACCCCTCCCCTGTGGAGACCCCCCCAGACAAGCCTCACTGGACCCCCTTTGATACCACCCACTTGAAACCCCCACCAGACACTCCCCCAGGACACCCCCACTATACACCCCCAAAGGACACCCCCCAGGACACCCCCACTGGACACGCCATGGACACCCCCCATAGACACCCCTAAAGACACACACCACTGGACCACCTAGACACCCCCACTGGACACCCCCTAGACACCCCCATTGGACACCCCCTTGGAAACCCCCTCCCCCCTAAACACCCCTCCCCCCTGGACACCCCTCTCACCCATGGACACCCCTTCTCACCCCCTCCACCCAGCCCCCCCCCCCCCCCCCCCCCCCCCCGCGAACCTAGCCCCACCCCTTGCAACCACCCATTAAATTAACCATGCAAGAAAATTGAAAAATATTAGTGACTCACTATCAAATAATAACAATTCTAAATAATATTAACAATGAAAGAAAAGTTAATTAAAGGGGATTATAGAGACTCCACTAGAGAAAATAGTCATTTTGAATGATTATATGTTACATGTTCAAGAAAATAATTTCTGAGATATTCATGCTCCGGGCGAGCAATTGGAGGGAGTGGTTTGGAAGGGATTCTATGAGAAGTTCTTGAATTAGTTTTATTAGGATATGTTAAGATAAGAGAGAGTTCCAGTGTTTATATAGTGGGCCCAAGGAAGCATTTCAGTGATGGACTATATTGTTCACTTTAGTGAATTGTAATGATTTTTCCCATTTATGAAAGGAGATGAGTAATCTATGATGATATGTTTTGAAGACATTCATAAATTTGAGATTGAGTCTCTGATTAATATCTTTTGAATAATGAATTTCATTGAGTTTGAAAATCAGTCTCTCATTTTTAGAGGTGAGTGAGAAGGAGGTATCCAATATACGACATGTGATTTCTAATTGATTATTATGTGTTATAACTTATTAGGGTAGAAAGAATCCTTATTATAACCATAAACAGAATAGTGGAGAGCAGAGCAGCCTGGGATAAGGATCAGTGACATTGGTAAATAATCGAGTGCTAATCCCTTAGTGCAGTGGGATAGGTCACTTTCATAGCCAGTGTACATGACTACCGGTGGAGTACTAATATTTTTAAAAGATGTATAATATATAGTGGTTCTATAGGTATCCCTGAAATTTGGGTTGTTATAGGGGATCCAGATAGAACTAGAGTATAGTAAGGGGGTCTTATATGCCATAAAAATCTGATAGTTGGAGTACTACATCTCATGCTGGTCGAGGTAGTTGACGTGGTACTTAAAAGAAAGATAACATTTATCATTAGTGGAGTGCATCTTAGGGGACTCAAACTATAGTTAAAGGCATATAATAAAGTCATTTTCATGTAGTTCAGCCTATATAAGTTCATAGAGAGGTTGGAACATCAACAATCACAAGTAGAAATCTTATATATTATACTCTTGATAGCACTATAATAGATGAAAGTTCCTTGAATTATTTATATCTACTCATATTATGAATATTTTGAGTCTGATGATTAATTTTTTCAGTTGGGTTATGATGATCGACAAATGATGGGTGTACATTCGAAGGAAATCTATCTATGAATAGGGTTTTCCAATGAGGTTGGTGTGTACTAATTCCTTTCATATCATTACATGATTTAAATTTTAGGTTTTGACTTTATTTTAGTTATGGTATGTCTTATATCATACTGATCCCACATTAATTTTTACCATAAGAGAGTAATCTTTACATCTCTTTAGTGTTTTAGTTATATTAATCATGGATAATGGGATATCTAGGTGAGCCCTGTTGGGATAGTTCATAAGTTACTGAGGGAGATCACCACCTAGGTTTGTTATATTTTATTGGATGAAGGTGGTATAATGAATTGTGTATTTCTAATAATATTGGTTTAGTTCTAGGATGTTTTCATGAGAAATTAATAGGGCAACCACTAGAGAGATATATTGAGTTTATAATCAAGATGATGAATAGATTTGAGCTAGTTTCCATTCCTCCTTATAGAATGTAACCAAAAAATCATCAATCAGTTCACAAAAAAATACTGTAAGTAATGGATAATGGGTTTATCCATCTGATTACGTCCATTTAGGGTTCTCTAGTTTTTCTCTAAGAAGGCTAATGAGATGTTCTGTTTATGTGTCAATTACAAGAAGTTGAACTAGATGACAGTTAAGAACTAGTGTCCTCTTCCACATATCGATGGATTATTTTACTAATTTAGAGGATATTATTATTTTCATAGGTGTTATTTGTTGTTAGATTATAATATGTTGAGAGTTATACCTTTAGATATACCATAGTATATTTTCTAGAGTAGGTATGAAATGTATGTGTTCATTTTAAATTCATTTAGATTAACATAAGCTTATTCTGTGTTCCCAGAAAAAATGAACCAAATCATTCACCTTTAATTGGGTCACATTGATTTTGTTTTAATCAATGAAATATTAATGTACACCTTGAATCATGGTGATCATACCCAAAATCTTGACCACATCTTGAGTACACTAAGGGAGCGTAGGTCAAAAACTAATATATCAAGTTCAAAATTCTTGATCGACATGATACATTTATTGGGTCACACCATATCTGAAGGTGTGTTGGTTGACCCATAAAATGTTTAGGAATCTTATTCTTGTTAACATCCCAAGAATTGTTTTGATATCCAAAGATTTTCGGGTTTAGCGGGCTATTATGATATATTCATCTAGTAATTTTCTTCTCTTGGCACAACCACTTTTGGGGATGACCAAGAAAGGTATAAAATTTGAATGGTCTATATCATGTGGGAATTATTTCAAGGAGTTAAATAATAATTTCACTACTATAAAAAATTGGATCTTATCCAAGATTGTTGAGGAGTATACAATGTTTTGTGATGCATTCGGAGTCAGACTTGAGGATGTTTTGATGTAGTGAAATTGATCTGTGGTGTATAGATTATGATAGTTTAGGCTAAAATAATGGAATTATCCGATACATGGTATTGAGTTATCTGTATTTGTTTATGACTTAAAGTGTTGGTGCCATTACCAGTTAGGTGAAAAGTTTACTTTGTATGCCGATCACAAAAGTTTGAAGTACATCTTTTCATAGTAATATTTGAATATTCAGAAACATATATAGGTTGAGTATATGCAACCATTTGACCTTGACCTATCCTATATTTCTAGAAATAGAAATATTTTTGTTGGAACTTTGAGCTGAAAGACACATACCCAGGTAGTCAAGGATTCTAGTTCTAAGTGGAAGATGATGACCTTACTGGATGAGATGCACATTGAGGTTTAAGAGGGATAGGGAGAGATGAACCTTGTATCCTTATTAGTTGATTCCATATTTTTGATACAAATTAAGGAAATTCATTCTGAGGACCCATATTGTTTCAACTTTTTGTAAATCCTTCATGGTGTATAGTCACCTTCTGATTGGACTATATATGAGGATGAATTCATCTATATTGGGAACCATGTTGTTGTGATTATATGTATGATTGAGGTTTTGATGAATGAGTTTACTTAATTCAAGTGGGTAGTGAACCCTAGTCTTTCCAAGATGTACCATGATCTTTATAGATAGTATTGGTGGACAATAATGAAAACAATTGCTGGTTTTGTGACATAATACTGCACATTTTAGTAGGTGAAGGATGATTATGAATGACTTTGTGGTCTATTATATATATTTACAATTATGTAATTGAAGTGGGATGATTTTACCATGTATTTTTATATATCTCATTCATAGGATACCGCAAAATAATTACACGGTATGGGTGATTTTGGATTGGTTGACAAAAGTATCCCATTTCACTCCTATTAGGGATACTTTCATGGTTGATTAGTTGGGTGATATATATGTTCTAGAGATATTTATTTTTCATGGGATACCAAGAAGTAATACATTAAATCATGATCCACATTTCGATTCACAATTCCAAAAAGTCTTTATCATGGATCTAGGTACTCATGTTTTTATGAGAACATCTTTTCACCAATATATAGATGGGAAATCAGAATGTACTATTCAGTTACTAGATGACATACTGATGGAATGCGTCCAAGATTTTGGGGGATCTAGGGAGAAGAACATAGTTCTGGATGAGTTTTCCTTTAAAAATAGTTATCAGGTAACTATTTATATGGAACCATATGAGGTGCATTATGATAGGCCATGCATATAACCACTATGTCTGATGGAGGTGGGTGAGTTTGAGTTTTTGGGATAGAGTCTCATAATGGAAGCATCCGAGCTAGTTCAGTTGATTTTTAAATATATCGATATATCCCAGATTCGACAAAAATATTATATTGACTAACATCATTAAACTCTTAATATTACAGTGGGATACCATTTATTACTTCTAGTTTCACTGAGATTGGGTCTCCGTAGGACTCGACAGAAGGGGAAGTTTGTGTTGAGGGTTTTTAGACCATTTATGATTTGGGATGGGATCAAACCGAAGGCATATTGAGTAGCTTTTATATAGAGTTATAGTGATATGATTGAAATTTTTAATGTGTCTTTTCTTTAGAGGTATCACCTCAACCCTAATCACAGGATTACTGTTGATGATGTTGAGAATCAGGATGATTAATCCTTTGGTGAGCATTAGATTCATGTTATTAATCATAGTGAAAAAGCTTTATAGGGAATGATTGTGTTGATAGTCCGAGTGATATTAAAACGTCGTCATGTTTAGGAGGAAACATGGGAGAGGGAAAAAAATATGTTGGCCTAGATGCCCGACCTTTTTACCTCAGGGTCTTAGGGATATATGGGAGTGCAACTCAAGGATGATCAATAATAAGGGGGGGATACTATAATATCTCAATTATTCTAATGATGTCTTATTCTCATTTTTAGGAATTATTTTACTCTCATTTTTCATACCCTGGTTGGATTTTTCTTTGGGATCAGTTTGGGTGATTTTGATGAAATTTAGATGCCCATGGGGTTATGCACGGTTGGTCCATGGTTAGGGAAAGTCATTCAGTTTTCCCTAAGAATTAGTGTTCCCTATTTTGAGCCAAAGGAAGGTGCACACAGTTTGACCAAACCATGTGAAAATCTTCTCCAAAACGTGCATCCTCAAACAATATCCATATTAAGGGTTGGAAAATAGTTTGGAAAATAATTGACACAATTAGGAGTATATATTCATTCCAAATTGTAGGGGTGCACGGTTAGGGTGCACAGTTTGTCAAACTTTGTGGCCCTACCCAAGAAATCATGGATGGAAAAATTAAAAGCCCAAATAATTTTATAAAAAATTCATAAAACTATGGTTTATATCCCAAATCATGAACACTCAACCTAATATGAATTCCTTTTCTCTCGGAAGTTTATGAGCAGATTCCTAGGCTCTTTAAACATTTTATGCTATGAATCAATTATCTAGTGGAAAAATAGAACCCTCTCAGGTATGTGATCTCTTCATTGTTTTGGTTAGTCTCTCTCTCATATTTATCTCCCTTTGGAGGGGGATGAATTTCATCCATTATTGATTGTGAGGATCTAGGTTTTAATGTATCATGTTTCACTGAATCTTGATAATAATTTTTGATCATAGATATCATTTTTTGTTGTGAATCTGGATGTTCTACATCGAATTGAGGGATATGGTTTTGCGATCATTCACCAATGCTCCTAAATTAGGTGGTCTAGTTTCTATTTCTCATGGTCTCAATGATGATATTTTTATGTCATTGTTCCACTGAATTCCACAATAGGAAAAAAATTAATTGAAAAGGTGAATTTAATTCCTTGACATTATTTGACCCTTCATGGATCTCATTGGATTTGTTGGAGATTAGAGATTAGTCTTGATGGAATCCCATGGGGTGTTCAAATAGACTTAAAATGGTGATTTATTACATATGAAAAGGGGAATAATGGATTAATATAATAAAAAGAAATCCTTATTTATTGTTTTATAATGGGATTTAAAAATGATTTATTGGATTAATATTGATGAGTTATTGAGTTGTGTAATGATTGAAGATAAATGGATTAATGGGAAAATTGTCCATGTTGTTCCTTGTGATAATGGTGATGAACCATGGTTGTGTTTAATAAAGGAATTGGTACACCATATTGATAATGGTAGAAAAATGAGTTATGAATGTAAAACCATGATAGTTCATATTTTTAAATGATTGATAAATGTGTTGTGGGTCCAATAATAATACCCCAAATACCCATGGAGTTCCATACTACTGCTCTAGGACCACGGTTCATCCATGTGAACTATGATTTGTGGTGTGGGGACTGATTCTATAAATAACCATGGGGTTCCATACATATGGTCTAGGCCCCATATACATGAATTAGAATTGGTACCTAGAATGATGCTAAATGTTATTGAATGAAAACAAAATTAAGTGAACAATAAAATACCCTGAATGAATGAATTTTGATAATGTAAGATCTCGGGTTTTCTTATGATATATGAGTTCTTTTTATTCTAGTTATACTCTTATTTAAATTCTATTTTTTCCATAGACCCTATGCCATGCTATATGCCAATTGGGATGTTTTTGGAGAGAAAGATGTAGGCGGGATGTAGGCTGGCTATAGGCTAGTTTCAAACTGTGTAATTGGAAAAAAAACATGTATTCAATACAACTCATGTAATGACATGGGAGGTCCGGTTCACATCGTGAATGTTTTTTCCCCAAGAGGAAGACCAAATATTTACATGATGTGTTAATCATTTACATGGTGTGTAAATACCCGAGGATAGTCTTCTAAATAATAGGTAGGGGCCTATTTTTTTTTTTGAAAAAACCCCCACCTATCCCTTATCACATGCATATGAATCCCCTTTAAAGGCTAAACCTAGACTTGGCTTTAGATTTTCAGTTCAGACTATATTTCTTCCACTTTCAATCTTGTTGGTTATGCATCAATGATTTCTCTATTTCTCTTATTCCATTTTTTCCTTGGTATCCGTTGTGATGTTTATATTTGAGATAATATTCCCTATTTTTAAGGTTTTTGTCCTTTATTCATTTTTCTTATAATCTGGATTGAATTGAAGATTAATACTATAGGATTGTTCTTCTACGAAACAACAATGGGTGGTATATACCTTTCCCTCTAGGTTTGGTGTTTTATAATAATTGTTTCAATTTATACGCACACGGACCTTTTTGGAAGTTCCCTTAAATTGATTTTAATAATTTAATTGAATGAGTAAAACCCTTTTAGGTATGCCCATTATTTTATTTTTAGATCATTAGAGGTTTTTCCCAAACCTAGGACACCCATGGAATGAACCATTGTGTTTTTCCAATAATTATACTACCCATGGGGTGTGTGTATTATTATCTAGTTATAGTAATCCATTTATTAATTAAATTTAACCGAATTGAGACATTATGAGTAGGTTTTACTCAATTTCCATGTGTTAAAATTAAATTAATTATTTAGTTTTTTGATTTCAATTGGTTATGTGAATTGGAAGAACTCCTAAAATGTAATTGATTTTCAATTTTTAATTAATGAAATGAGAAATGGATTATAGTAGCGGATTCCTAATTTTTTATACCTTGGATATTGATTCCATTTTGATGCCATGGTAATTTGTCCCATGGACCTGGATTGTGGTAGTGGAAGCCTTGGACTTTCTTCCTCCTTGAGTCTTTAATTTGTAGGATTCCTTAGCCCTTGATGCCCCTTAAATCCAGCTTTCTTGGAATTACCTTAGACATGTGCTATTGAAAATATCCTTGGACTCCACCTAGGTATTTACTGAGGTTCCATTAAGACAATTTCTGTACTTGAAGAAGATTCTTTGGTATTCTATGCATTGGATATGGCCCCTCGTGGAGTGAAACTTTTGATTACATAGTGATTCAATTGTAAGCGGATTTATTATATGGTAATGTCATGATGAGTGTAATACTTGATTATATGGCATGGATGTGGTAGTGGATTTGACAAGGTTTAATGGAGTTGTCATGGTAGATCTTTTCGAATATTTTATGGATAACCCTAGTATGGGTATCTGCTTACTTTGGGCAGAATGAGTAAAATTTACATGTTTAGTAATATTTTACCATTATGCTTGATTTGGGATATTGATTGTTGTTTGTATTTAACCTTTTTTGGATAGACAATTTCAATTTAATTATATCACATAATTCATGGTCACTTTCACTTCATTTCTATTATACATGTTATATACATTGCACACTATTTAGCTTATATTTCACAACCTATATTTGTTATGGATGTCATTGGTTGTGTCCTACTGAGTGTTTTCTCACACCCAGTTTGGGATGCCACTGGGTACCCAAATAAACTATATGGATTCATGTAGAGACCGGGGAAAGTTCCCATAGTACGATGCAAGATTGTGTTATACTTATGAGTAGGGGAGTACAAGACAGAGCTGAGGCTCATGATGCTAACTAGGATAGTTCTTTTTTGGTCCCTTGCTATTTTGATATATGTATTATATTGGCTGATAGTATACCTATTTTCTAGCTTTATAGAGAAAAGAAATGACACATCATTTTGTATATGATATTACTTCAAGCATGGTCTATACATTCTTTCCTTGGATGTTTATATTCTGTATGGATGATTTAATGCTTCCTATATTGAATAATAAGTGTACTACCATAGTGATACACACTTAAATGAGGGAAACATCTCCTAATAGACACAATATAATACCTCACTGCATGTTGTATGCCTCACAGGTTTAGAAAGATGAACTTGATACCATATGACCAATCATATCTGGTCACTGTTTAGTGGCATATGGGTCGTGATGTTACAAAGTGGTATCAGATGAATTTTCTTTTCGACCATACTATTTTGAGAAAATAGATAGAGTATTAGGAAGGTATTTGAATTTGTTAAAAATATTTTCCTAGAAGAAGCTAACTCACATATAGAAAAATCTAATTGTCCTGTAATGGAAGTTTCTATTTTTAGTATTTTGACTATTAAAGTTGATTTGATTCCACCATTGGGTGATGCACTTGAATTGTGATGTTATCATTGGTATGATTGAGATATAATTTATAATTTATTTATGAGATAAGGGTATGTATATCATGCATAATTTTAGCCACCTGTCAAGATTCTCATGCCATGAATTATTACATTACATATAGGATTCATTGCTCGACAGTATGACTTTGTGATAGGTTTCTTGTGTGAGACACCTGCTGTTTGATAAATGATTTGTGTAGGAGATTGATACTAATGGTTGGTAAATATAGTTCCTTCCATAAACTATGTAGTGTTTTCATTATTAGTCTATAAAAGACACAATAAGAATACAATTTTGGAACATTGGGTCATGGACCATTGGTCGCATGGACTAGAATGTGTTATGGCATGGATTAAGTGGATTCCAAGTTTCGGTTCATGATGTGTATGGGCCTTTATAGATCAGAATTGATGAATCATTTAGTTCAACCATTTAAAGAGAAATGTGAATGTATTTTTAATTCAAATTGAAGTAAAATTTTTTAAACATAGAACATTACCTTGACCTACCTTGAGTTGGATTTAGACAATTCCTCAAGTGGTGTTACAACTATTTCTTTCGAACTAGTCATGTATTTATGAGTAAACAGAGGGGCGTGACATATTTATATGAAGTATTAGACCAATCCTATGATTTTAGAAGTGATATTTACATTTTTAATCTTTTAGGATGTCTTTGTTTGGCATTTTAGAAATATTACTCCACAATGACCTCTAGTCATATGCCAAGAGGGCGGCGACAACCATGATCTAGAGGTGGGGGGATAAGGGATACTAGAAGATACTAGTATAGTTCCAAATAAGAAACCAGTGGTTTTACTAGATATAGTTATTGAGGTATGGTACTTGTGATGGGTTTTTAGGTTATATGGATAAATTTTAGGGAGCACTGCAACCTGCCTTTTCTATAGCTGAGCTAACATGCTTGTTCCAGAATTAAAATCCCCCCCCCCATTTTTTGGAGATGGGAAACCACATGCTTATAATATATGGATTGAGACTATGTTGTTGATATTAGAGTATCTAGAGATACCTCATGAGAGGATAGTAAATATCATGACATATATTCTTTTAGGAGTAGCAAAGCATTTGTGGGATGTTTTTTAAAGAGGTTGACATGCTATGGGATATGGTATAGGGTGATTTACAAACCAGATTCTAATACTAATTTTTCCTTGAGACTCTAAGTTAATATGGGGCTAGTGAGTTCATGTGTCTAGAGAAGGTCACACTAATGGTTATAAAATATTCAGTATTCTTTATATATATTTAGTGCATTGCACAGATAGATATTATTGATGAAAAATCGAGGGTGAGAAGCTCTGAGGAAGGTCTCAAATAGTTTGTTAAATTATAGGTCAATGTGTTCAGGCTGATGACTATTACTGAGATAGTGAATCAAGTGATAATTATAGAGAAACCCTAAATGAAGCTGAGGGAAAAGAGTATAGTAGTGCAGTCTCTTAGTTGATTGGTTCTAATTCCAATGGAAGGAAGATATGTTTTGAAGCTTCCCATGAGATGAGTACTCACCAGGCGGTTAGTGATGGTAGTGTATTTTTGGTCCTTAGTGTGGAATATTGGGGAATATGAGGAATTAGTGTGATTGAGACCTAGTCAAATTCCAAGATTACGACTAGAAGGGACATATACAACGTTTTTGCAGTACCATCCCTCCAACAGTTAGTGGAAGGGGGTTATCTATGACTCTAGGTTTGGGAGAGGGATTTATTGCTCAATGGAATGTTGGGAGCTCGATAAGTACTGATCAGTAGGGATGAGGTGTTGTCCATGGTTGTGGAATCCAAGCACTAGTAATACCTAGGTAGTATAGTGGGTTTAGTCCATGTAGTGAGTCTGCGTCGTAGGGTCATGGTTCAGGAAAAATATATTATATACATCGTACAAATGGGTAGTAGAGCCTCTGGTTATCTATGATGAGTTATATGATCTTAATAGTCGATAATCATTTTTTGGTTCATTTTGATATAGCTTCATCTCATAGTTTCATATATGCATAGGTTGTGGAGAGCCTTGAGCTCATGATTTATTTTTTTGATGGTGTTATGAAGCTTGACACTCCATTGGGGTTTAGAATCAAGGATTTATGTTAGTTAAGGGATTTCCCCATTGATATAGGTGGGTGTCACATCATATGGAATCTTTTTTCCTTAAATATGGTAAAGATTTACATCATACTCATGATGTATTTTCTAGTTTTTATCATTAAATCATCAATTTATATCTCTAGATGGCAACGTTTACATCACTGTAGATTGTTTTTTATTCATAAGGGTGCATGATATTTCCATGCGGGAAAAGATGGAACAAATCATCATTGGATAGGTGGTATGATACCCCATATTTGTAAATTATATTTGGATGTTCATGTAATGCATCATATAGACTTCCCTATAGATATTTATCATTTTGAGTATACTTTTTAGATTACTTTTCGGGTTTTCCTCATGAGAGAGATGTTGAGTTCTCAATCAATATAGTTCTAGAAGTTTCATTAGTATCAATTCCTCTTTATAGGATGGCTACTGTAGAGTAATATGATCTTAAGAGGAAGCTATAGGATTTGATGGAAAAGGGGTTTATACAACCCAATACTTCTCTGTGGGGTTTTATAGTTCTTTTTTCAAAAAAGTCCAATGATACTATTAAGATATGTGTTGATTATTGGAATTGAACCATTTGACAATTAATAATCGGTATCCTCCACTATGGATATATGATATTTTTTCATCTATGGGGAGATCGCATGTTCTTGAAATTTTGTTTGAGTTATGGATATCATTATGTGTGTGTTCAAACTGCAAACATACCTTGTACAATTTTTCCTAGTAGGTATGGTCTATATGAGTATCAGGTTATTCTATTTGGTCTCACAAACACACCAACAATTTTCTATGATTTGATGAACCATGTTTTCCATCCTTATCAAGATTTTTTTGTGGTGGTATTTGTGGATGATATCTTAGTGTATTCTCACAATCGATATGACCATTACAAACATCTTTAGATGATTTTTTATACACTAAGATATCCTTAGTTATTTGATATGCTCGCAATGTGCCACTTCTGGATGGTTAAGATTCAATTATTGGGTCACATTATCTCATATACAAGAGTATTAGTTGACCCATAGAATGTGAGAGCAATATTATATTCGGAGAAACCAAGAACATCTTTTATATAGAGATATTCTTGGGTATAGCTGGATTTTATAGGTGATTCATTTCGGACTTCTCATGCTCAGCAGTTCCATTTATGGGATTGAATAATAAGGGAATGATGTTTGTATTGATAAATACCTATGAGAAAACCTTTAATGATCTAAAATGAAGACATAATTTAGTGTGAGTCTGGATATTTCTAGATCCAGGAAGGAGTGACACTGTGTTTTATGATGAATTATGAATAAATCTAGGATTAGTTCTAATTCATGGGATAGAGGCGTGTCTTATAGGCCTCATCAAATAAGGCCACACAAGAGGAATACTCTGACACACTTTCTTGAGTTAGCAGTAGTGGTGAATGCCTTGCATTGTTGGAAACATAACCTACTTAGAGAGCATTTTTGTGTACACTAACAAAAAAATCCTCATGTATATATTTACATAGAGTAATATTAGTATGAGGTAGTGATGGTGGGTTGAGTACCTATAGTATTTTGACATCGATCTTGCTAATGTCCCAAAAAGTGAAATTCAGTGGAGGATGCACTAAGTAGGATGACATATATATAAGTAGTCCATGAGGCCAGTATTGAGTGCCAACTTATATAATTTTTTTAGAGATTCCCTTGCAGGTAAATGATAGCCAAATTTAGAATTTTCTTTCATATTTAGCTATGACCTACACCCATATAGATAAAGTGGGAATAAGATTGCTACAAGATTTTGAGGGCCTAGTCCTATGAGAGAGTATAGAAGGTGAGGACCCACCTCTTAGTTGGACTATGGGTGGGGATGAAATTTTGAATATTCATGGTCATGTATGGGTTCTAGTAGATATATGTGAGGAGTTTATGTGAGTGTTTCATGCCTCAGTTTGGGTACTGTATCCTGATGTCACCAATATTTATCATGAATTAAACCATAATTACAAGTTGATGAGTATGAAATGTGAGGTTATTGGTTTTTTATAAGGTTTTACCCCTATCAACAGGTGAAATAAAAAATTCAGGGACCAACCAGATATTTTCACCAGTTACTTATTCATGAGTGGAATTTGGAAGATGTTATATTGGATTTCATGACAGTTTCTTCTAATGTTTCATTGAAGTAGTGATTCTATATGGGTTTTTATTTATAGGCTCATTAATATTTCTCATTTCTTACTAAAAAGAAGAATGTCTTAGTGGATGATATTTGGATGTTATATATTTGTGACATAGTATGACTTCACGGGGTTCTCCAAACCACAGTATCAAATTGGGATGCCTAGTTTATATCTCATTTCTAGAAGAGTTTATAAATGGTCCTTGGGTATATATTTTTTTTTGAGTACAAAATACAACCCTCCGACTGGTGGCCAATCAGAGAATATGATCATGGTACTTGAGGACATCATGTGAGAATGCATCCTATATTTTCGGGTGTCTTGGGAGAATAATATTACACTAGTTAAGATAACCTAAAAAAATATTTATCCAGAGACTATACAATTGGAACCTTGTGAGGATTTATACAGTAGGCCATACTGATCATAGCTGTGTTGGTTAGAGGATGGTGAGGCAACTTTACATGGATAATGTCTCATTCAAGAAACTTCTGAGTAGGTACAGTTGATCTGGATGTGGATGGATACTCCATAGTCATAGAAAAAATATTATTCCAATCACTCCATGAGACTTCCAGAGTTTGAGGTTGGGGATCATGTCTTTTTACATATCTCACTGAGGTAGGGACACTGACAGATTAAGGGATAGGATGAGATTTCATTGTAATATGTCCATCTATGCGAGATTCTAAAGTGAGTTGGGCTAGTAGCCTATGAGTTTTAGTTACCTCAAATATACTATGACATGAACGATGTATTCCATGTATCTCAGCTATTCTATTATCATTTACACTTGTATCACACTATATAACTAGATGAGGTGGAGTTACAGGTATATGTGTCCTACAAGGATCATCCTAGATGTGTCATTGATAAAATCATGAATGTTCTCTAAGGCTGATCAGTTACACTAGTATCAGTGCAATAGTAGTATGACAATTTACAGGATAAGACCAAGGAGAAGGATTCTAATGTACATTCTCAGTGGATAGGGTTATTCCTATCTCTTTCTTAAATAACATTGAAGGTAAATTTAGGGGATATTTTAATTAAGGGGATAATATTGAATGATATGGGGTTTTCCTATGAGTTATTGGTAATTTATTTCTAGTTAATCTCTGGTTTAAATTATATTTTTGGATTTGACCCTGAGCAGGTCCATGGGCTGATTGGGTAGTTTTTGGAAAGGAAGAGGTAGGAGGGGTGTTGGCCGAATTCAGGCCAGTTACACACTATGTATTTGGAATAAACTACGTGTACTCAATACATGATGTGTAATGGCATGTGTAGGCTAGTTCACCTCCTGTTAGTGTTTTTTCCGTGGGAGGAATACCATTAACTTTATGTGATGTGTAAATAATTTATAAACCATTTAAATCCCCATGGAATGTTTTTTAAATAAGAGGTAGGGGACTCTATTTTCATACAAAACCCATACTTATCCCTTCTACCATGCACTAAATCCCCTTTAAATTAGAAACCTATGATTTGATCTTGATTTTTGATCCAGACGTCATTTCTTCAACAATCAACCTCATTGGATCCATGGTGGTGAGTTCTCTATTCCTCTTGTTTCATAATTCATTTGTCTTGGTATCGACTAAAATATTTTTTATGAGGCAATATGATCTATTTTTATATTTTTCATCAGTTATTTGTTTTAATTTTTATCTGGACCGAATCCATTCATGAAACCATATGAGTGTTCTAGTACATAACTAGAGTAGGAGGTATATAACTTGCTATAATGGTTTGGTATTTTATAATAATAATTGTAGTTGTGATTCAGGGAGGTCTTTCTAGAATTTCCCTTAAAATGAATTGAATAATTGAATTGAATAAATTGGAACCTATTAGGGATTCCCACTAGTTACATTGAGATCTTTGGAGGTTGTTTCCCAAACCTTGGACACCCATGGGTTGTTCCTTTCTATTTTTTCAGTTTTCATACCACCCATGGGGTTCATATGAGCTTACCTAGTTAGGTTATTTAATTTATAAATTGAATTGAATTGAATTGAATTGAGCATTAGGAGAATGTTTGAATCCTTTTCCATGTTTTGGAATTAAATTAATTGTTTAAATTGTTTGAATTTTATTTGTTATAAGAGTTGTAAGAACTCATAAAATGTATTTTATTGTGAAATTATTAATGAAATATATGATGATTTTATTATGGTAGCGTATGCATCAGTTGGTATACCTTGGATCTTGATTCCATTTTGATACCATCAACGGTTCCCGCAATGTATCTTTATTTTAGTAGTGGATGCCTTAACATTTTTTCCTCCTTGGGTCTGGATTCTATAAAATTCATTGGACCTTGTTACCCCTTGGATATAGATTTCTTAGACTCACATAGAAAAAGAAGTATTGACATGGTCGTTTGAATCCACCTAGGTCATTACGAATTTTCCATCGAGATTCTCTTGGGACTCAATGAAGATACATTGGTCTTCTATTCCTTGGATCCGACCCTTCATGGTCTGAAACTAATGACTCCATGGAGAGGCTATTTGTAGGTGACTTGATTGCATGGTAGGGCTATGATGAATGTTATACTAAATTATACAGTGTGGTCATGGTAGTGGATTACACTTGGTTGAATATCTTGGTTGTGGTGAATCATTTCGCGAGTTTTACAGATCACACTTGTATGGGTATCAACTTACAGTTGGTAGACTATATAACATTACTTTTCTAATTATATTTTACCACTTCTCTTGATATTCGAGAATGACTGTTGTGTACAAGGATCCATGTTGGGATAGATAGTGTCACTTTACATATATCACATATGATAGGGAAACTTCACTTTTGTTTCTATTGTACATGTCTGTTTCCTCTGGAAATGGGGATAAACTTGTTTGCATAAGGTTCAAACATTCCAATAGGTTTCTAACAGGGTTTTCATAGAACCGGAGACATCAAATGATTCTATATCCATTTGGACCTACTTTCCAAAGGTAGGTTCTCATTAGTTGTGGACCGATGAGGCTTTAGAATTCGCATTGGTCGAGAGGATGATAGGTCGGACTCATCACACATTTTTAGGGGGAATTAATGTCTATTCTAAGACTCTCTATATAGATTTAAGTTTTGTTTGTGAATCCGTATTACACTACCAAGTATGAAAATGAGATTTCCTTAATATCTGACAATCAATGATTAATATGAATGAGATTTTGAGAATCTTTTATATGTATTTTAGGTTCTTCATCGATATAGAATCATCTGTATTTGTTAGAGATTCTTAGTCAATGGTATACTTCAACACATTATATAAAGATCTCTCGGTCACTATAATAACCATATTGGTTTTAAAGCCACTCAGTGGGGCACTGGAAGTTTATTTTCATTCAGAAGGACATGGAGTATTTTAGAGTCGAGATCGTACCAACAGATGGGATACCTACGTATCCCTGTTAAAAAAGTAATCAGAACCCATGTAGTTTGGGAATTGAGATATTGTTTAACGTCATATGGGACATATTAGAATTAATGGGTGATGGTATTGAACCTCATAAAGGCTTCCTACGTACTCCACTTTTAAGGTATAGATCAAAGTCTACGTAGTTAGGTTGGGAATTGGGGGGCTTACGCATGATTAACAGCCCAAAGAGATGTGTCATGGTTACTTTTACACTCTAATCTCACGTGAGTTATGATCGGTGTGAGAAACAAGAGGTATCAGTAAACCTGACAATTTGTGCCACGAAAGATGCGGTCACAAGGAATGATATGGGGCTTATGTATGTATGATTTTCAAAATAGATAAAGATCTGGACTTACTTTAGAGAATAAGCCTGGGAACAAGGTCCATAAAGGTATATGTGCTTTATGGAGATTTGGATACTCTGACATGGGGCTTACTCCTGAGTAGGATGCCCAAATTAGGAGGGGACTTGTGATTGGGTTTAATTCCTGAGAAGGAAGCCCAAATCAAAATATGTTAAGACTGGTTAAGAGAAATTATGATAGTGGATTATTCCTGAAAAGGAGGCCCAGGTAAAAAAGACTTGAGAACTAAGGCTTACTCTTGAGAAGGAGGCCCAAGTTAAAGGGACTTGAGAACTGGGCCTTACACCGGAGAAGGAGGCCCAGGTTAAGGGAATTTGGTATTTGGGGCTTACTCCTAAGGAGGATTCCCATATTTGGGAACTTGGGGCTTACTCCTAAGGAGGATTCCCAAATTAGGGAATATGGACTAAGGATTACTCTTGAAAAGGAGGCCCATGTTATGAAATTATGACTGGGGATTACTCCTCAAAAGGTGGCCTAGGTTAGGAGACTATGACTGGGGATTTCTCATAAAAATGATGTCCAGGTTAAAGAACATATCATCTTAAAATATGAGGTTGAATGAATGAAATATCTAACCTTTGTGACATAAAGATATGTAACTCACTAGGTTTTGAGAAATGTTCCACAGAATTTCTTTCAGATAAGGAATCCAACTAAGGAATCATGAAATAAATGGATTTCCAGAGGATTATGAAGGCTAAATCTTGAATAGGAGATGTAGATTTGAAGAAAAGAGATGAATGGACAAGAGGGACACCCAAAAAAGGTAGGCGCGCAGGTCCTGTATGGGCACGCAGGTCCTGGTCGCACAAGATTACCTGCACGACACTTGGGTACTTGCATGACGGTCAACACATTGGGTAATACTTGAGCGAGGCTTGGCTCAATCCTTTTGTATTATCCCTAAGGGCTTCCAAAAGGGTGGCGCACATGTTCTGTTGAAGGGATATGGTTGCGTGCAAGTGTTACCATTTCCCTTAAGGGTTAGACACTTAGGTGCGAAGGTGTTGATGAATTTCAACACTTAGGCCTTATTACCCCCTTTAGATCTTCCTTTCTAGGTAAGAAATTACCTTACAAGTGTTTGGAAGACTTCAAGAAGAGACTAGGGCTCCGAGAGCCGAAATCCATGTTTTTGGATTTTTTGTCCTCGAAATGGGGGGCCCACAATGGGTATTTAGAGGCTACTAAAGACCATGGGAAAAAATCAAATAGGGTACGTAGGTCACCTGGACGCCCAAAATGTGGCACGCAGGTATACCTGTGCAACCTTAATTGAACTTGCGTGGCACATGCTCAAAGGAATCCTTGTTCATTCCTTTGTCGATTTTTGATGTTTATTCAAAGGATGAATCACTTTGTGTACCACATATTTTTATTTTAATTCATTAGACTCTGTGATGGAAAGGATCATCAAAAAAATTCCCCACTCAGAGTTGGATCCGAAATAAAGGAGGATGTGATTCTGTGGTAAAGAAGAAAACCAAGGAATTTCGGCACGCAGGTTTTGAGCGCGCGGATAGGGGTGCGCAGGCTTTGGTGCATAGGATTCAGCACGCAGGGTTGTGCCATGGCCTATAAATAGGTGTGCCATTCTTGCGCAAAGCACCCAGCTTTGAATGCTTCTCAGCTCCCACCGGGCAGGTTTCTCTCGTCGTGCATGTTGCTGATATTCTACAGTTTCATTGCTTCTGTTCATGTCGCGCTACTACAGAGGTATTTAGACTTGCGCTGTGATACCTGCATGCCAAAACCTATGCGACACAGTTACACCTGCACGCCAAAATTGGATTTAAGAGTTAATTATTTGACCTTTGTGCAGATTCAATGGCTCCTAGAAGAATTGGAACGACTGATGAACTGGCTAGCAAGAGGATTAGTGACATGATTAATGTTGTTGGCCATGATTACTATGATATCTGTGACAAAAAACTACTAGATTTGGCCAAGTACTTTAAGAAGTATCATCTTAACTTTCCACATAGCAACTACTTGATTCTCTATGGCTATGGTTATCTGCAAGAAGTCAACATTACGTAGGCAAATAATTATCTTTCACATTCTTGGTTTCAGACATACACAAATTTTTCTTCCGCAAATATCTCAATGTGAGGACCATTTTTAAATACTGGAACAGTGGAGAAGGCCTATATAATGCATCATAGCCCTTGTTCCCCAGATCTGAATCCTCACAAGCCTGAGCTGCTACCACATTGTTGTCCTTCAATCTTCTGAAATTCTCAGATGGATCAATCCAAAGGCTGGAAGAAGAGTTGGGACTTCCTTCTTGGAGGAGGTGTGAAGCCAACTAAGATGTGGGCATATTGGGTGTGACAAACCTGTGCAAAGTTTGTCGTGGATCTGAAATGAGTTGCAATATATGAAGCCGTCGGGGTTGGGCAGACGTATGTCTATAGGAATGATGAATTTCTCCTAAAACTAATCAACCACTAGAGCCTAGAAACTAATTCTTTCCATCTGACTCATAGAGAAGTACGCATCAGTTTGTGGGATATCTACAAGATCATGGGGGCTCCTATTTTGGGTGATATATATGATGACTTCATCCCTCCCAAGGTGACTTGCAATGATTCAGAGAAGACTCCGGATTGGGCTCGTGAATTATTGAAAATATTCTACAAGCTCAAGAATTCCAAGACCTCCAAAACTCATTTCAGAATGGATATTCATCCAGAGGATTGGATGGATATTTTTCTTACTAGGAAGGAGGGGGAGTGGCCCATCTTTACTTTTCCTACTAGTTTCCCCAAAATAGAGAAGAGGGGTGCTTCTGGCACATTCTGGGAGACTCTATAATTTGGAGAATTTGAGAAGTGGGGGTATGAAGTAGATTAGAGAATCCTAAAAAACACCTGTCTGGAGGGCTTCATAGCCTTGTGGCTCAGTGTTTATCTTCTTCTAGTCAGGGATTTTAAGGGGGGTGTCAGGCCAGGGACCTTTGTTGTGGTAGCCAAGTTGGCTGTGAAGAAAATGGTTGGTTTGGACACCCCCATTTTGGAAAAGATTCCCAAGATCTTACTCCATGTATTTATGGGTAAGTATCCTTTGAGAATAGTGGGACCATTCCATGTTTTGTGGGGATGGATCACCACTCATTTCAGGACCTATACTATACAAAATGAAGTACAAGTTCCTGGAGGTTCTATCAGGACATCAGTGTAGGAAATTTCCGGAGTTTCCCCATTAGCTCCCAATATCTATGATATGAAGGTGAGGCTGAGCATGTTCAAGGAATATAAATTCCTCCCTTATGGAAACACGCCAACCAGGCAGTTTTTTTATGATGGAACAACCATCCTAGAATTGAGTTCATACATACTAGCTTGCAGAGATGGTGTACAGGCCACCAGGATTGATAGAGAGATTATATGTGAGGCCTATGCTCCATACATATTTGAACGCCAATTCAAGTGTCTGTAGCAGACTGTTGTATCCCCTTCTGGGCATGTCAAGTCAGAGAAGCATCTGATGGTTGCCCGAAAAATATGGTTGCTGACATCTATGGAGATGACCAGGGCATTGTTTGATCTACCAGTTGATAAAGCGGTGAGTAACCTGAATACATGGTAGACCGAGAACTAGAGAGCATCATACCCCAGGGATGAATCGTCGGATTCCCAAGATGGGGAAGATGAGGCACAACATGCGGAAAAGTGGCCTCGTGCCAAATATAATCATCTTGTCAGAATCAAGATACCAAGTTCATTAACTCCTAGTGAGTTACTTAATTGGGGAAATTTAATCACCATTACATTATAGAGAAAAAAGTTTGATTTTCTTATCCTTTATCTGTAGTTGCAGGAGCTGTGATGAAGCTGCATTCTAAGATTGTAGGACCCTCCTCGCAGCCATATGGGACACATGCTAAATATTTACGGCTAGAGGCCGTCCAGACATGGCGAAGTTTATATTGCAATACTGAAACCGCCTTGCTGGATTTATGAGAAGGGCTACACATCCTTGGAATAGGGAATCATTGGGCTTCTACTGATATCTGTTTTGAGGATAATCCCTATGAAGTGTGGGATTACATCAGAGAGTTGGAGATGCTCACATATTCCATTGATGATTCCATTCCTGTCACCAAACGGGTGAAGGAAATGATGGATCGTGGCAACACTGTGGGGATTGGTGCTTTCGGAGATGAGGAGTGGCACAATTATGTGGCTCCTAAAGGTGTAATTCTCTTTCCTTATTTTCTTTGCGACTTGATTTAAGTTAAAGCATTGTTACTTAAGGAAATTACTCTCTTCATCCTGCAGTTTACAAAGAAAGGAACTGATGTGGTTCCTTCACCACGGTATAGCCCTGGTGGTACTGCCATCGGGGCTAATGAATCTCCTCGCGAGCCGGGCGAGGTATCTCCAGGCCAGCAGGCCATGGATGAGGAATTAGAAAGGTCTTTTCACTATCCAATACCTGTATTTGAATAGGACGATGTCAACACACTCAATAATCCAATGAAGCAAAAACATCGAAGGAGGAATTCTATATCTAAACGTTTCATCCGTAGTGGTAAGTCCTTCAGATAGTTATGTGTCTTAACCCATGAAAATATTTCTCATAATTCTTGGGATTGTAGGGGCTTATTCATCTTCCCCTTTTATGGAGAGGATTGACCCTCCTTTGAGGACGACGAAGGGTACTGGTGAACAGTCACAAGTTCACTCTGGTTTGGCTGCTCCTGAAGAGGAACCAATGTCTGTTCCCTGTACCACTCATAATGCTACTACAAGAAGAGAAGAACCTGCTTCTGTTAAATTAACAATGCTTCATAAAATGTTCAATGATACATCAACTGACATCCATTCTGTGATACTTTAGGTTCAACCAATGCACTAGAGCATTTGGAGGCTATTGTAACTAATACCGCAATTTTTACTGAAGAAGCTATCCAGGGTCAGAGGCTGGAGGATGTGGGTCTCCATGTAGATACATCGAATGCTCTCACTGGTGATACTAACCAGGAATATGAGATATCATTAGATGAAATGATGAAACTTGGTGAATATTTTGAAGATATTTTAGATCTAGGTAAATTACCATGTCATTTAGAGGATTTTGGATGTGAGTGTTATCCTACGTCCTTTTAAAATAACATCTTATTACATATCTGACCATGATTGGTTCAAATGTGAAGTTCCATATGAACAAGCTGACGTACTTCCAATGCCTGAAGGGGGTACAGATTGCCTTACTATTGCAGAGACACTGGCTCAAGTGGAGCTGAACCCAGTAGAGCTTCCTCAAACTCATTCGGAAAATTATATTTAAGCTATAAAATATGGGTAGGAGCCTTCTCCTATAGTTGATCTACCGTTGGGTAAGAGATAACAATATTTGATGCTGCACATAATTTTAAGGACAACTTAATCAACTTCTGTTATCTTTTGAATCTAACCAAAACTTTCAAATTGACTGTGTCGAGCCATCAATTTCAATGGCTAGATCTGGAGGTAAAGCCTTATCCTCCGCCCCAACGAGAATAGAAAGTTAAATAATAAGGGTCATGGGGGAGGAGCAGAACAGGGCACTTCTCTAAGTTCATTAATCCTGGATTATATTCACCCCAGTGACAGTGTTGCTGAGTCAAACCCGGAAGTAAAAAAGGTGCTCTAATTTTCACGACACAAGGCATGGCTGAACATGTAATAGATCATATCTGATGTGCCTCTTGAAGAGCTTTCTTCGAAGATCCTGTGACTGTCATCCATGTTCATCATGTTGGGACTTGGCGGTTTTGGATATCAAGAGATCAATGTCGCGGTGAAACAAGTCATTTTAAGAAGGGAGCAGGAGCAGAGGTACCGTCAAGACCTGACCAGAGTAAGGCTGTCAGCCAATATCGGCAAATTAGAGGCTGCAGTGTCCCGAGCTGAGGCTGATCATGCTTCCAAGTTGAAGGAGTTGAAGAAAAAAATCATGGAGAAAGTTTTCCAACAGATTCACCTTCAGCAACAGTTAGATGCTGTTACTCGTAAACATGAACTGCTTAACAATTCACTGGAATAAGTTCAAATTAATGGTATGAAAGCCACTGCAGATGCCAAGAAAGCAATCCATCAAGATGAAAAGAGGGAAGCTGGTGGAGTGCATGAGCTTCAAGTTTCTGCTGATGAAGCTCGGGATGCCATAAATCAAATGAAGAGATATGTTGATAGCCTCTTGTAATTCTTGGAAAATAGAAGAGAATCCAATCTATGGATATCCGTATAACTCTTGTGCATAAAATTAAAAACACTTTCATCTTCAATCATTTGCGCATGCCTTCTTTTGCTACCTTCTATAAATTTTAACCTAAGACAATGGGCCTAGTAAGCATAGTTTTATTTTTTTCTAGGATTATAAAAATAACCCTAAAAACTTTGAATCTTTTTAATTACTCAATATTACCTAAATCATACAATGTATATGTTTAGTGAGTTTGGACATGACATTTGTTCAGAGTTCCCTTGTCTTTTGCGGGCAATTTAAAGTCATGCACGTCGATCATAAAAAGGATAATGTTTACGGTCAAAATAGATTTGACCGAATGGATTAAAATTGACTCAGTTCCTTGATATTTTATCTTAAAATATATTTCCATATTCAAGTATGGGGGAAAATGTAAACTATGACTTAAGAAATTTTGAATACGAGGAATGATAAAAAGAAGCGCTAAAAGGCATTATAATAAGTATTTCCTAAGAATGAACTTACCACTATTTTACAAACCCGTTTGGAGGTTGAATTATGATAGGCCACTTAAGGGCATTGGCTTCATAGTCAAATAATTGCATATTTTGGCTGACAGGTCCGTTATGTAGACTACTTATGCAAGGCCGCATAAGGGAACATACTTCATAGTCAGGAAAAATAACTCTTAGAACATTACTTTTCTACTGCTAAAAAGCCAATGGATGTTTATGGAGATTCAAATTTTCCAAAGCATAGAGTTTTCTGTATGGAGAGAGGTACTTGAATATAGAGAAGATATTTCCAATCAATATTGTCTAAGAACTGTATAAATTTCACCCCTGTGAAGGTCTGATCCAAACATAGAAAATGGAAATATAAACCATAGACTTGAATACTTTCAGATCATGAAAAAGAGTATGGGACAAATATGTTAAGGATTAATATTTTTTACGAATCCCCACATAATTTCGATAAGACCAATAAGGAAAAAAAAGTTGTTTTCCTCCCAAGAATGAAGTTACCACTATTTAACAAACCCGTTAGGGGTTGAATTTTATAGGGAAACCTAAGGGCATTGGCTGCATAGTCATATAATAGCATCATTTGGCTGACATGTCCATTATGTAGATTGTTTATGCAAGGCTGTCTAAGGGCACGTGCTGCATAGTCAGGCAAAAGAACTCTCGGGTTTCAGACATTTTGTGACCAGAAGTCAAGAAAAGGGTTATAGAGATCTGTAAGTATTTAAGGATAGGATTATGAGACATCAAAATGAATATTTTCCAATACATGAAAGAGATACATAGACCAATGCTATCCATATTCATGTTGTGGTTGGGTTCTGAATTGAGGTTCAGGACTTCACTACGTATCCCATAAGGATGGGAATCAAGCCAAATGTAGTTCATGAAATACAGTTTAACGTCAAGTGGGATGAAAGTGTAGGAGATCTTAGTTTAGGGTCATAGTGATCAGATCATAATAATGAATACACATTGTGTGTTTTATAATACATATGTGAATGAAGACCATGGTTTTCATACCACATTCATGTTTTCGCAGGGGGGATTTTCAGCCAAGGGACTGAAAGTGAAATTTGAGGTTAGGCCCAAAGACTTGGGGCTGGATTCGAGGGATGCTCGAACGTTCCTACATATCCCATAAGGATGGGAATCATGCCGCATTTAGTTCTTGAAATACCCTTTGTATTGATTTGGTTCTTACATATGAAGGGTTAAATGGGACATTAGTGCAATGATGGTTTGACCCAAGATAAAAGGTTCAGGCATTTCCATGTATGCACGTAGTCTTTAGAATATAAAATGATTGGAGATCAATGTAAATAATCATTCCCTCTCTGGTGAGGTGTCAAAGAGTGTTGTAGTTTATTGTCGTACATGACAAATGTGCGATCAATTTAACGTCTTATAGAAAGGATGATGGTGAACCAATGTAAAAAATATTGGTTCTGGGGGCGTTTTCATGAATCAACATCGTATGAGACGAAGGATAACCGATGTGAAGAGTTTCATTTTGGGCTTTAAACTTAAGAGCTTGCCTACGTACCTATAACGACCCATAATTTACATATAGTGCTATTACATCCAAATTGAATCACACTTATTACAACATATAACAAAACCATGAAAGGACCGTATAGGTATAGGGTCTTTAGAAACTGGGAAACATAAACAACTGGTTCATAAATCATCTACACTGTCTCCCTTTTATTTTATCATATCTAGAGTCCCTTTTGAAATAGCTTACTTAATACCCTTATTCCTGACTTGGGGAAAAGAAAACATTAAAAAAGGTGAGCTCAAATGCTCAGTAAGGGTAAACAGATGAAATATCAATCATATCATATTCATAAGAACATAACATTTTGAAAATCTTAACCTGAAAAAGAGATCATAATATCATAACATGGGATTAATCATGGTAGTGAAAGATAATCCCAATAATGATAACATAAAACATGAAACTTTGTGGCATACACACATAATCATAGAGAATCATTTCTTAGTAGTCAAGACTCATTGCCAATAACATCTTAGCGGACAAAGTCCATTTCTGAACTGAGTTCACTCCTTGTTTCAGTCCTGTTTCACTGAACCGGATTAACCATCCGTTCCAGCCATGTCTATCTCATGAGATATAAATCTTTATCCAAAGCAATGGAGGGAGATATAGGTCCCACCCATCTCAAAATGATATCATTCTTATGTGTTCCACAAGATCATAAATCATACATCATAGCATAACCCATATAATAATAATGGGATTCTTAAACATCATGCCATCATAACACAATCCATATAAGATAAAAGGACATCATAAAAAGAATTCCATCATAACATAATGAAATCAGTGTAACAATAGGGATAGAAACAGAACCCTATATTATCTTAGATTGAAAATAATTTTGATAAAACACTTGAACTTCATTCTTGAGGAAAATATATGTTCAACTTCAAAAACATTTTTCCTTTCTTAAAATGTCATAAAATTTTAATCTAAAAGAATATGAATAAAGATAAACATGAATAATTTTAAAGGAAGCTTCATGGAAATAATATTCTAAAATTACATTCAGGCTGTATAAGTTAAAAAACATTCTTCTCATACATTGGCTGGAAAAGTCAAAAAAGTACCTCGTACTAAAAACGACAAAATATTCCTTTCACATCCTTTATTAAAAACTCGACGAAGGGTAAAATTGGATTTAAAAAATTGTAGTAGGATAGAAATAATATTACATATTTAGGAAACATGTATATGGATGATAAAATACACCCCAGTAAATACCAAAGTATAAACAATCTCGGATAAAAATGAGATTGTGAGATTTTCCCTTACCTTAGGTCTGATATGATTCGTACATGTTAGAAACTCCTGTATAATGATTTAAATAATGTCATTGAATTATTCTAGAATCATACTAATTGTTATGATATCATATATGGCCATTTTCTTAGCTCTTTATTAGTAATATTTCATTGCTACTTGTTATTCGGGTGTTTATTGCTTTATGTTCTTATGAGTGTTTTCTCGAATAAATTATTATTCTTGTTTTTAGGTTATAGATATATCATTTACAAAATGGTATTATTGTAATATATATCATATTTATTCATTAAATTCATTTGTATAATCATTATGAAATGAAGATCATGCAGAACGAGTCACCCCACATCGTGGAGACTGTAGGCCGTACATACGCACGAGCGATGATATCATTCCCATGATCGTGGAATTTTATTGAAGTGTATGTATAAAATTTCAGAATCAATATCAATTTAAAATAATAATATATAGTTATTATTTATACCATTTTACCCATCCAAGTATGGTGGTAGTTGAAAACAGATTACACCACGGCATGAAGACGATATTCTGTACGTACGCACACGCGGTGATTTCATTTTCTGTAGGATGGATAGAAGGTGAAATAGGGTTGTTTCATATTTATAATAAAATATCATTATATGGGTTATAATTATGTTATTACTTAATAATGAAACAACTAATTAAGAATAAGTAGAAGAAGAAATAAATTTGAAATAATTGGTAACAAATATTACCTCTTCTTCGACATGCCTCTTTGAAATCTCCACTTAGGGCACTAAGATTGGTCTTTTAAGTAGACAAAACCCTCTAGGATATTTCTAGGGAAGTTAAGAAGATAAATTGGAAGGGGTTGTCTGAGCTTCAAGGCTCAAAGTTGTGTGAGGAGGAGAGGGAAGAGGTGCCCTTTTATAAGGGAGGAGAGGGGCACCTTTGGAAAGTGTGAAAATATTATTTTATTATAATCTTATCTTCTGTTTCAAATGGTACAAAAATTATTAAAGATGAATATTAGACGCCTCATGGTCGAAATAAAATCATCCAATCTTATGTTTTGGAAAATATTTTAATCATTATTATCTTATTTATTTAAGTCATTTATTAATGAGGTAAATACTACATCATTATTGTTTCATAGATAATTAAATATATATGGTGTCTAAAAATTATGAAAATACTATTGTAGATGCCGGAAAAGTCCGTTGTTCCCAAACGGAGCTCCGGATGCGGAAAGCGAGGTCATATTTGGAGTCTGAAGCATGTTTCGGAGGGCCCGGAGGCCTTGCGTGGAATTTTGGAGACCCGCGCGCAAAGTTGTCGAGCCGCGCGCAAACCTCCCGGGATGCGCGCAATGCACTAGGCCGGCGCGCAATTTTGCGCGCCTATGGCCCGCGCGGCTCCTTTGCGCGCCGGACCCGATTCCGCGCCCGGGAAGGAAATCCCGCGCCCGCGAACCGGATTCCGCGCCCGGGGTTGCCTATAAATATAAGGCGACCCCCGACGTTTTAGAGGTTTCCGGAATTAGATGAGTCGCTCGTTCGCGCAATCCAACCCCTTCCGCGCGCAATGCCGATCTTCAGGTAACCTCTTTTCTTTCGCGCAAGAAAGCCTCGGGGTTCGCCTTCGCGCGCAATCCCTGTGGCTCCTTTCCTTTGAACAAATTCTTCACCCAAAGGCATTCGCGCGCAAAAGAAGCCTCTTGCGCGCAATTGCCCCCGGGGTGCGCGCAATCCAGCCCGATTGCGCGCACCCCCCCTCCTTTTCAAAGTGGCCGTTCAGTAAAGAATGAGCCGTTGCCCCCGCGCGCTATCCGAAGCCCGGTGCGTGCAATCTCTATCTCCCGCGCGCAAAGTGCTGGCCCAATTGCGCGCCAGCCCACCCATTTGCGCGCCGAACCGCGGTATTGCGCGCCAAGATCCCCTTTTGCGCACAATCCGCCGGGTCGCCCCCTTTGACCCCCTTTGGGTACCCGCCTGCGTGGCGCCCGATGACCCTCATCCCGGGTGCCCGCACCGTGCGTTGTCTTTCCGTGCGGCCCTCCAGGCTCGCGCGAAGTGACACGGGCCTATCGGCGGCTTCTACGTCCCGCACGACGTTAAACTGCACTTCGTCCGAGCTACAAGACGTTAAACTGTTCAGCATACGTCCAAGCTGCACGACGCTAAACTGCCTAGCCTCCATCATCCGAGCTACAAGACGTTAAACTGTTCAGCATTCGTCCCGCATGACGCTAAACTGCACTTCTTCCGAGCTACAAGACGTTAAACTGTTCAGCATTCGTCCCGCATGACGCTAAACTGCACTTCGTCCCAACTACAAGACGTTAAACTGTACACTATTCATCCTGCACGAAGTTAAACTGTAATTCGTCCTGCATGACGCTAAACTACACCTCGTCTGTGCTGCAAGACGTTAAACTGCCAAGCATCTTCGTCCTTAACACACGAAGTTAAACTATACTTCGTCCGGCAAGACGTTAAACCGTCCGCTTCGTCCTCAACACACAACGTTAAACTGTACTTCGTCTGGCAAGACGTTAAACCGTCCGCATCACCTGATCTCGTGCCTCGCACGCAGGGTCCCCCTCCCAGTTTGGATGTGGCCCCCACCCGCTCGTCTCTGCAGGTACGACGGGATTGCCCCTCTTTAGGGACGATCCATGGAGTGACCTTCGCCCACGGGGGTAGAGTGTTACAAACCGAACGAACTACGTGGACTTTGATCTCTGTCTCCTAAACAGCGTATGTAGGAAGCCTCTCCGAGGTTCAAGCTCACCACCTGGTCGTCTCGGTCGTATTCACGTCGGTTCGTCCATCAGTGGACCCCTCCTGGGTTCACACATGCGTCGATTCACTTATGAATCCGCCCTTGTGGGAGACTGCACGTGTGTATCTCCATTGTGCTTCCCCACTGCCGAAGCCAGTAAAGGGCGTGACAGGGATCGAGGTCTCTCACCTTCGGCCCAAGTCCCTCTCCAACTGAGCTTTGCCGCATCCGGGCTGCCTCAGTGCGTAAGTCCTGACATAAGGAACTACGTGGACTTTGATCCATGTCTCCTAAACAGGGTACGTAGGAAGCCTCCCTGAGGTTCAAGCCCACCACCTGGTCGTCCCGATCGTATTCACGTCGGTTCGTCCATCAGTGGACCCCTCCTGGGTTCGTACTCGCGTCGATTCACCTATGAATCCGCCCTCGTGGGAGACTGCACATGTGTATCTCCATTGTGCTTCCCCACTGCCTTTCTCCCCTTTCAGCATCCAGCATGACGTGAAACTGTGATCCACCCGGCCATTCCATCCCCCTCTGTGCGAGGTGGTTCGGTTCAATCCTCCGCCCGGCAGCCTCGACCTCTTCGTGAGTCGGCTTGCCGACGTCCAGCATGACGTTAAACTATATATCCGAACTACGCTGACTTTGATCCGCGCTAACGCGCGGTACGTAGGAAGCCTCTACGGGGTCCAAGCTCTTCACTCCATCATCCACCCTGATCCTTACCCGGGCTGCCACATCCCGGTGGGATCATGCCATTTCATTCCACTCCACTTCACTCGGGAAGCCGCCCATGTGCTGGCCCCAGCGTCGGAGGTTCCCCGCAAGGGGTTCTGTCATCTGATCCACTTCTCGTGTTGATCAGTCCGATGCCGTCCCCGCTGGACGTTAAACTCGCAGCATACCCCGTGTTAAACATGGGAAGCTGAGGAAAACCTCAGGTAGCGCAGTTCCCTGCACCCAGCGTGGGATGCCTCAGGCCATCACGCCTTCGAGAGGCCCTATTAGGGACGGAAGGCAGACATGCAGAGCCGCAGTGTTAAGACACGCCCCCAACACCCGGAGTCACCCGGTCTCCTCACCGCAGGTTGCTGCCCCGACCGGACTCCTTGGAGCGTCTGGGCGGAAGCAGCGTAATTAACCGGTGTCCATGAAGATATGGCGCCGGGAACGAGATTCACGAACATTCTTAAATCTATGAGGGAGACCCGGATTAGGCGACGAGTTCCGAGGAGACGTCCACGGAAGGAGGAGCCGACATCCCATCATCCCGGTTTCGATCAAGGAGCAGACGCCCCCGAATAAGGGACGAATGCCGCCCGCCCTTGGAAAGCGGGACTGCGGGGCCACAAGCCGCGCGCCTATCCCCTCGGGTCGACGGGTGCACGCATGAACTCGTCCTGGCGGAACAGCATCGGAACAGAAACCCGACGCACATCCGCACCGAAACAGAAAAATGGTGAACCCGACGTGAATCTCTTCTCCTCAATACGAAGACCGATGGATTTCAGAGGTGTTGGAAGACCAGCATGCTGCTCGACCGAGCATTCAACACCGGGGCACGGAACCCGCCAGGGGCTGGGGAAGGGAAATCGGGCACTCCGTCTCACGACGTCGATGGCCTGGGTTCCCCCCCATGGAAGGCGTCGTGGCACTAATGGTTGGTTGTCGATTCCTTTTCCTGTCAGTGTTAATGGGTTTTTCTCCCTGCTTTCAGAAATCAAGTCGCCCAGTCCAGTGCCCGATTGCCACCCGCCCACTGGCGCAGGGGTAGGGGAAACACCGACGCGGGTACTCCGCGCGGTCCCGCCCGTTCCACAGCCGTCCCAGCAGCCGCAGCTGCGGGGCAACCACGCCCTCTCTCCCCCTCGGAGGACATCCAGAGAAGGGTGATCAACAACTTGGTGCGGAGATATGAGGAAGAGGGAGTCATCCCCACCCGGGACATGGCTCGCCTAGACCTCGAGGAAGCTGCACCTCGCCACCAACGCCGCCCCCGAGGGCCGCGCAGGGAGGCACCGTTGCCTACCTTGACGTCCAACCGCTTCGGGAGTTTATCCCCGGAACGCTCCAACAGATCCTTCCCCTATGCGGATGAGGTGGAAGATGCCCGGGACCACACTATCCGGGATTCGCTCCAGGGATCCGCGATAAGGGCTCCTGTCAGGCCACGGCGACATCGCCGCCAGGCCTATCAAGTCGAGGAACAAGCTCTCCACCTGGCCGCGCCGCTCATCTCGACTCGTCTGTCTCGACGCCAACGTCGGGCACGAGCGGAAGAGGATGCCCACCTTGGGGCCCTAGAAATAGCGGCCGCGTTGGCTCAAGCCACTGCTGGCTCCATTCACCAGGCCCCTGCGCATCCTGAGCAGGGGCACTTCTATGCCCGACCCGGATCGAGGCCCCGACCGCCCCAAAGGTAGGTTGGGTTGACTCTCCCGGTTGCTGGTACAGGCAATAGCCACCGCGGACCACCTCGCGGTAGCGCTATTCGCCAGTAGGGTCTACTCCGTGTGGCCGATCCAAGAGGCATGGGTCATCCCACCTCCCGATCCCGGCCCGGAGGCCTGCCCGGAAGCATCTCTCCCCGCGTCCCCTTTGATATCTGTCCCGGTGCTCCTCGCACCTTGGTTTCCAGTCCTCTTGGCCCCAACACCGGTGCGGCCGGAGGACGCCAGTACAGAGATCATCCATGCCCCGAAGAACCACCCAGGGGCAGGAAGGCGAGGCATCGACGTCGAGGGAAGAATGTCACGGAATTCCGGACAGAGATCCGACCGGTTCGTTTCTCTGATACATAGGCGGAGTACGATTTGGCGACAGAGCCCTCCCCCGATCCCTCCAGTCAGGGGCTGGGGTAGGAATGCGGCACGTCAGCCTCGTACTTCCCGAGAGCGAGATCGATACGATCCCCACTTCTCTCCGAAGGTATATCCGGAGTAGTGAGGGCCTGGTAGACCCCCAAGGATCAAGCTTGCGGTTGGTACCGGCCCCTCTGGAAGCGCCTTCTGCCTCGATCAGAGAAGCCGGAGACCTTTTCTGGGGACCGACGGTCGAACCGCGATCTAGTGCACCCTCGGCGAACACCGACACTACGGTAGGATGTTCGCTCGCCGGCCCGTCCTATCGTGATGTGGTAGCTGGGGCACCGCCACCCTCAGAGGGTGGCCCGAGATATGGAGGCCAATCGGCCTGCTCGCCGTATTCACCGCCGGCCAGCCCATCGGCCCGGCGGCCCGCCTCGGCACCACTGTCGGTTCCCCATCCATTCCCAGTCGTTGAAGAGGACCAAGGAGATCTGGGTCCCGAGTTTGAGTCGTGGAGCTTCTGGACCGTCCTTGCAGAGGGCCACTTCCCTGAAAAGTTTTGGCCAGTCACAGGACCGGACTTTGATGCACCCGAATCGCTCACCCCGGATGAGTTCGAATGCTTCCGCCGAACTCTCCGGGAGACTCACTCCCGTCTTCACCGCCTACAAATGCCATATCTCGGGAGTCAAGCGCACCTGGAGGATATTGGTGAGCAGTGCCGTCAAATTGGCCTGGCCACGCTCCCCGCGGTTCGGCACCCCGGGTCATTTGGGCACCACGAGGCCCTCCAACAACGATGCGTTGAGTGTTTTCAAGTACTCCGCAAGGTTATCGAGGAAGCCACTCCCCACATGTATATCCGTGGATGGGGGCAGTACGCTGCCCTACGCTTCAGTGCGATTCGCCGACAGCCCGATTCACTGGGTGGCCCTGAGGGTATATCCCCAGGGATGGAAACGGTCAATATGGCTGACCTGTCGGGGGAGGGGAACGGTTTGGAACTTCTCGATGGGGGCTCTCCCCCCGAAGACAAGCCGTTGTTGGATCCATCGGTGAGAGTTACTCGTCACCAGAGGAACCTCAGGGGTCTCCCCACACCCACTGAAGCACTGACGTTGAGCCGAAACGTCAGCAAAGGTAAAGAGCACGGCGGGGATGTAAAGCCCGCCGACCCATCTGCCTCCATGCAGAGGGCGGATGAGGATCCCGAGAAGGCTATGCTACGTCAACAGCTCGCCGAGTAGAAGAAGCTAGTTGACCAGCTCCTCGCCGAGCGCGCTGCAGAACAGCGGCCTGACTACGGTGATCCTAGGCCAGGACAGCAGGGACAGGAACAACCACCCCTCGATGAGGCTCTCCCGGGCAACCTTGATTACGCTGTGTTCGCCGACAGGGGAGAGGCCATCGCCTATGGCAAGAGGGCGCAGTATGTTTCACCGCACCCTCCCGAGCGGCATGACTACATGAGAGACCCCGCTCGGATTCCTCCCGCTGCCCCAAGGGCCGCTCCGCCCGCCATCCCACGAGCTGCCGAGTTCGACGACTCGGTCGACGACCCGATTGAAGGGCCATGCAATGCGCTCGTGGTTAGAGATCCTCGCCAGGACTGGAACCCATGTCCGGACGATCCGATGGCGGCACTCATCGCCCGCTTGGAAGCCTTGGAGACTCGGCAAGTGGTGATCCCACCGGACGGCAAGCCATACCCAGCATGGGTGGATGACATGCCGGCGCCTCCGGGATTCGGGAATCCCACTTTCTCCCCCTTCAACGGAACTGGAGATCCTCCACAGCATTTGGCCAATTTCAACTCGAGGTGCGGGCCTATGTTGGGAACTCCGGAGCAGCAAGAGGCCGCTAAGCTTCGCTGCTTTGTCCAGACACTGGAAGGGCCAACATTTGTCTGGTACAGCCAGCTCCCCGTCGGGTCGATAACTAGCTGGGAGGACCTTCGTAGACAATTTCTCTACCAGTTCAGTTCCACGACCCGGAAGACGAGTATCGCAGACCTCTTCAAGTGCAAGCAGAGGCCTGATGAGCGAGTCGCGGACTTCGTCGCCCGATGGAAGGGTCTCACGTATTCCCTTGACATGCCATTGACTCAGGAGCAGTTGCTGACAATGTGCGTCGGGAACGTCAAGACCGAGCTGGTCCCTTCCTTGATCACTCAGAATTACCCCGGAGGGTTCAGGGACTTCTCAGACAAAGCTCAACGTCTTGAGGAAGCCCTTCAACAGGCCAGCCAGGCACACCTGCTGCCTCCTATGATTCCTTCAAGGAGAGTCAGCAGGGCTGAGCCCGCTGCTGTTGCCCAGATAGAGGCCCCCAGGCCGTTGGAGCTGCTGCCGGCGAGGCCAGATCCATAGCCTCACAGGAATCCGCCTCCACGGGCTCAGTTCCCGGCCCAGCAGCGGCAGCCTCAGAACCGGCCGGCCCCTCCGCGTAATGCACCGCCACAACCCAGGCGAGATAATCAGGGTCCACCTCCTCGGCAGGCCCCTCTAGCCCCTCGTCAAGACCACGCTCCCAGGGGCCCGCGATACCTGACTTACTCATTTCACGAGGATCAGGTCCCCGGTTATTTCCGGAGCACCCTGGAGCAGAGGATTGTGCGACTGCCTGAGTGTTGGAAGCCAGAGGAGGCACATCTCACGGATAACCCCCGCTACTGCCCTTACCATCGGGCCCTGGGGCACACCATCCATCGGTGCTATGTGTTTAAGGATTGGCTCCAAGACCAGATTAACAACAATGTAATCAGGTTGGGCCCAGCTCCAGCACAAGTGGCGGGCGTGTTCGTGGGATCAGATGACGATAGCGGCAATGAGGACGAATGGCAGCTGGTCTCCGACCACGGATCCCAGAAGTATAATAACTGGATGGCCCGCAAGATGATAATTCGCGCCCATGGAATCATCCGTGCGCGCTTGAATCAGCCTGAGCCCCCAGAATCTGCGGGTGCTGCTTCGGCATCGTCATATCAGCCTGCCTCGTCCGAGAAGAGCAAATGGCGGCGGCGCAAGAAGGAAGAGCGTGCCCCGCCAGTTCCGCCACTATCCCGCACTCTCGGCGATTTCATGCCCCCGGAGATGGGGATCCCTCCTCGGATCCGCCCAGTGGTGAATGATTCGTCCGATGAAAGTGTAGGGTACGCTTCGGTTAATACCGTCGAGCTGGTAAATCCCTTTTCGGTTCCCGACGTTGAAGAACACCAGGTGGACCTCCCTAGTGTCCCCGGTCGTCACCACCGTCGGAGGAGCCGCAAAAACAGGAGTCGCCGGGGCACAGCAGTTGGTACCTCCAGCCAGGCCGTGCATGCCACTGAGACTAGGCAGCAGGCTCAAAACCGAGCTCAACGTGCGCAGCCCCCCCATCCGGGGATGACGGATTCGCCTCCGCCACTGTTTGTGGTGTGGGATCGGGCAGAACCTCCTCAGCTGCGTCGCGATCAGCTCCGCCCTGCCGCGAGTCCATCCCGGCCTCCTGACCCCAATACGGTGACTACTTCCCGGGCTTCAACCAATGAACAGCGAGATGCGCCAAGCACCAGTCGACCGCCGGTCCAACCAGCAAGGCCCGTCATGCCTCCAACCGCAGAGCAACCTCCTGCAACCAGGGGCTCGCGTTTGGCAAAAAAGTATGATGTCCTGAAGCACTTGGCCGACATCCCAGCGAGACTCTCCATCCTTGAGGCTCTGCTCATGTCATCTGAGATGCGCGAGGCACTCGCTGAAGCACTGAAAAGCCCCCTCCAGTTTGAGACAGAGGTTGCGGCTGCAGAGGCCTTTCACGCCGAAACGATTGAGGACGCCGAATGTCAGGCAGTTATCTCGTTCTCTGGTAAGGATGAAGACCCTCCTATACAGGGGCACATTCGTCCGCTGTATGTCACTGGCCAGTTCAATGGCCTTGAAGTCCGGCGCTGTCTTGTCGACACGGGGTCCGGGATTAACCTGATTCCAACTCGGACGTTCCGGAGATTGGGGTTGTCTGAGGATGACTTGATTCCCTCCGACCTCAGGATCCAGGGGTACGACCGCACCGAGCAAACTCCGGTCGGCAAGATACGCCTGAAGACCCAGTTCGGTGACTTGGTTGCCAACACCGAATTCATGGTAGTCTCTCAGGACACTGCGTATAACACATTGATGGGCAGGCCATGGCTCCACCTTCATGCGGCGGTTCCCTCATCATACCACCAATGCCTCAAATACTCCCTTAACGGTCGAGTAGGCGTGCTTCAGGGAGATGCCTCTCCTTTTGCCTCGTGTGAAGCCCGCTATCTGGACGCGGACTATTACAAGAGCAAGGATAAGAAGATCCTGGCAGGTGAGGTTGAGCCTGTCGCTGTTGCAAGTGATCCCTGGGCAAGCTTGGATGATGCTTACGTCCTCCCGATTCAACGGTTGGACGTAGCCATGGTCTCGACGTCCTGTGAGTCTCCTGATGAGATGACCGCGACCGCCCGTGCCAGCACCAGCGGCCCAGCAGGATCTGGTAGCCCCGATGCAGTTTCCAACACAGTCTCTCCTGTGGACGATCCCTCCCCGAGTGGAGAGGACGTGGAAGATGCACCCCCAGCCTTTGAGGAGGGCGTATCCGCCACGGTCGATGAGTTAGTACAAGTGAACATTGGAACCGAAGCAGATCCAAGACCCACATTGGTCAATGCCGCCATGCCCTCTGAGGAGCGGCATCAGTACGTGGACTTTCTCAGGCGGCACCGTGATGTGTTCGCTTGGGGCTATGACGAGATGCCGGGGCTAGATCCTCAGGTAGCCGTCCATCGCCTTGGTCTCCCGGCGAACCATAGTGGGTTCAAGCAGCCTCCCAGGAAGATGCACCCATCCCACGGTGCCATGGTTGAGGCCGAAGTTGACAAGATTATCAAATCCAACTTCGTGAGGGAAGTTCAGTACCCCAAATGGCTGGCCAACATTGTGCTGGTTAGGAAGAAGAACGGGCAGATCAGAGTCTGCATCGACTTCCGCGATCTCAACCGCCACTGTCTGAAGGATGATTTTCCCCTTCCAGTGACAGAGCTGTTGATTGACGCCACGGCAGGGTTCCAAGCCCTCTCCTTCATGGATGGATACTCCGGATACAACCAAATCCGGATGGCCCCTGAGGATGAGGAGTTCACTGCCTTCAGGGCCCCCCAAGGTATCTTTTGTTACCAGGTCATGCCCTTCGGCCTGAAGAATGCTGGTGCCAACTATCAACGGGCGATGCACCGCATATTCAAGCCAATCCTCGGCACACTGGTGGAATGCTACGTCGACGACTTGGTGGCCAAATCGCGCCAGCGTCAGGACCATCTCAAAGATCTTGAGAAAGTGTTCGGCTTCCTCCGGTCTCGCTGCCTGAAGATGAACCCGTTGAAGTGTGCCTTCGGGGTCACCTCCGGAAAGTTCCTTGGGTTTGTGGTAAGATACCGGGGTATTGAGATCGACCCGGAGAAGATCAGGGCGATTAGCCAGATGCCTCCCCCAGGTAACCTCCAGGAACTGCAAGGGTTCCAAGGCCACTTAGCCTATATACGCCGATTCATCGTGAATCTGGCCAGCAAGTGTAAGCCCTTTTCTCGGCTCATTAAGAAAGGTGCCACCTATGTATGGGATAAAGAGTGTCAGAACGCTTTCGAGGAAATCAAGCAGTACCTGCTTCAACCTCCGGTTCTGATGCCGCCTGTATCCGGGAAGCCGCTGGTCCTCTATGTGACCGCCCTGGAACGGTCCCTGGGTGCCCTTCTCGCCCAGAAGAACAACGAGGGAACAGAGAATAGCCTCTATTACCTTAGTCGCATGATCCTCGATGCAGAAGTTAGGTATTCCCCCATCGAGAAGAGCTGCCTGGCGCTCGTATTTGCCGTACAGAAATTATGGCACTACTTGCAGCACCATGAGGTACAGTTGGTTTCTCGGGTAGACCCGTTGAAATATATCCTGAGCCGGCCTATGTTGACTGGCCGTCAAGCGCGGTGGGCTGTGATTCTCCAGCAGTTCGACATCAGGTATGTGTCTCAGAAGGCCATCAAAGGGCAAGCATTGGCAGACTTTCTGGCTGCTCACCCGACCTCCGCGGATCAGCCGCTGGATCTAGGATTTCCTAATGAGGCCATTCTCTCGGTCGATCATGCCGATCCATGCTGGCAGATGCACTTTGACGGTGCCTACCGGAGCCCCACTGGTAGAAGACTTGATAATCCTAAGCTCAACAGAGTGGGCTTGGGTATCGTCTTCATTACCCCGGAGCGAGACGTGTTGCCATACTCTTTCCTGTTGCTAGAGGGCTGTACCAACAATGAGGCGGAATACCATGCCCTCATCACTGGCCTCGAGTTAGCTCTCGAGATCGACGTGCCCCATCTGTGTGTGAAAGGGGACTCCGAGCTGGTCGTTAAGCAGATCAATGGCGACTATGTTGTCAGGAAGCCGAAACTTGTGCTATTGCTGGAGTGCACCCTCCTTCTGATGGCCCAGTTCCCTTCTCGGCCAGAAATTTTCCACATTCCCCGGTCGCAGAACGGTCGAGCAGATGCTTTGGCCAGCATTGCTGCGTCACTTGCAGAGCCTAAACAGGACAACCTGATCGTCCGCGTGACGCACCGCAGGCTCATCGCCCCCGTTACCCCGGAGGGAGATCGCGACCCGTCGGTAAGTAATCTCACCGCGGTTGCCCCTGTGCCCGGAGCCCCGAGTACCCCAGACATGGCAGTCGAATCAGCCCCTGATTGGAGGACGCCTTTGGTTGAGTACCTCCAACATGGCATTCTCCCGTCAGATCGGGCCGAGCGCGAGCGAGTTCGACGCCGCGCATCGCAGTTTGTCCTCCAGAGCAGTCCCGGCCTGGAGCAGATCCTCTATAGGCGCGGATTTGATGGTGTTCTCCTCCTTTGCCTTCAAGGAGTTGAGATCCCACGAGTCATGCAAGAGGTTCATGCCGGTTCATGTGGTGCCCACCAGACTGGGCTGAAGCTGTCCCACCAGATTCGGAGGTTGGGATACTTCTGGCCCTCTATGATCCATGACTGCATCGAGTATGCCAGGAGGTGCCATGCGTGCCAGGTTCATGCGAACTTTGTGCATCGGCCGCCGGAGCCTCTCCATACCACCAGGTATTCTTGTCCCTTTGCAGTCTGGGGGATGGATGTTGTGGGACCTTACCCGCCGGCAACGGCTCGCCAGTGCCGGTTCATTCTGACCTTCACGGACTTCTTCTCCAAATGGGCGGAGGTGATTCTGCTCAGAGAGGTCAAATCCTGTTCGATCGCTGACTTCGTGACCTCCAACATCATTCATCGATTTGGAGTGCCTCACGCTATCCTCACGGATAACGGAGCCAATTTCCGAGCAGCCGAGTTGAAGAAGTTTTACGCCAAGTACAACATTTTCTCGAACCATACATCTCGCTATCATGCGCAGACGAATGGACAGATCGAGGCGTTTAACAAAACCCTCTCTAACATTCTGCAAAAGATGGTTGGTCAGAACAAGAAGAGTTGGCCGGACAAGCTCCCCAACGCCCTCTGGGCTTATCGGATGACGAATCGCAATTCCACCCAGATGACCCCTTATTCCCTGGTGTATGGAGCTGAGGCCGTCCTGCCCATCGAGATCCAGTTACCGTCCTTGCGCACTGCGGTATACGACCAGCAAGCGCCGGACAGAGCTGCTGAAGCCCGTCTAGTCGAGTTGGAAGCATTGGATGAGAATAGGCTTCGCGCTTTGCACAACATGGAGAGGCATCAAAGCAGAGTGGCTCGAGCTTTCAATAAGAAGGTTCGCCTCTGCTCCTTCCTGCAGGGTGACCTGGTATTAGCCCTGAGAGCACCGATGATCCCCAGCAAAAAGCCGCCCAAGTTGGAGCCCAAGTGGGAGGGACCTTTTGTCGTCCATAGGGTCTATCCCAATGGCGCGTACTCCCTAGCGACTATGGATGGTGAGCGTGTCACTCCTCCCACCAACGCTAGGTTCCTCAAGAAGTAATTTGTCTGAGTGTACTACGTCCAAGCTGCACGACGTTAAACTGCCTAGCATATCGTCCGCGCTGCAAGACGTTAAACTGCCAAGTGTTTCGTCCAACACGACGTTAAACTGTACTTCATCCAAGCTACAAGACGTTAAACTGTTCAGCATTCGTCCGAAATGACGTTAAACTGTACCACGTCCGCGCTGCAAGACGTTAAACTGCCAAGCATCATCGTCCTGCAGGACGTTAAACTGCACTTCAAGAACTACATGCGGCTTGATTCCCATCCTTATGGGATACGTAGGACCGCCTGAACATTCATGTTTCAGGCCCAGCCCCATCCTTTGGGAATTTCCATCCCATCTCGGGCCCTTGGCCCAATTGCCTTTGGGTATGCGGCGTATGGTGTGAACGTGGGGCTATGCCCTCATTCACATCGGTTTGCTCGCCACGCTGTACGCCCCCCACGGTTGGGGATGCCTTCCGCTCACCCTTTCCTTTTTCGTCCTGCATGACGTTAAACTGCACTTCAAGAACTACGTGCGGCTTGATTCCCATCCTAATGGGATACGTAGGACCGCCTGGACATTCATGTTTCAGGCCCAGCCCCATTTCCCGGGAATCTCTATCCCGCGTTGGGCCTCTGGCCCAAGTTCCCCTCCTTTTTGTGCGAGGCGTATGGCGTGAGCGGGGGATTATGTCCTCATTCACGCCGGTCTACTGGACGCGCTGTACGCCTCCCCCGTGTGTGGGACTACCTCACACCCCTCATCGTCTTGCATGACGTTAAAATTCCTCTCAAGAACTACGTACGGCTTGATTCCCATCCTTATGGGATACGTAGGACCGCCTGGACGCTTGTGTTTCAGGTCCAGCCCTGTCTCTTGGTTGATCACGGGGATCTGCCGTCTTTTGGTTGCTCTCAGGGTGAGTCCTCCGACCCTTTCCGGTGATCTGTTAACATGTTTTGAGTACTTCGGTCTATGACCCGTAGTGTCGGATTCAATCCCGACAAGTCCTGTGTTGCTTGTCGGGCCTCGCGCTTCCTCTTGTTCGAGCCTTCACTCAAAGGGATCCTCGTTAGCGGTTTGGGTACGATGCCTCAGTGCTCTCCTACCGCTCCGGGTCGATTTACCGGCGGGTCCTGGGCTGCAAATCGATATGAATCCTGCGCTTGAGCGGTTGATGCTCGTTTGCTTGCCCCATTCTAGGCTGACGCGATCAGATGTTATGTTGCGAATATGGTCAACGACATCCTTGATCGCCATGTCGGCTTTTTCAGGCTCTGAACATTGGTTGCGCAATCCTCATCACACTCCGCCTCTGTGCGTTGTAGTGGAATCTCGACACTCTCTTCATACTGACCTTCAGTACACCTTTACATGTTAGGAAGGCCAACCGGGGTAATGGTGTCTGTCGAGGCTCCCACGATCTGAGCACCAAGGATATATGCTGATGTCCTCCCTAAGGGCCATGTGTAGCTGGACCCTCTTCCCTATAAGGAGGAAGGAGTCGCCCGAACAATCGCGTTCTGGGCCCAGTATAACTGGAGGCTAGCATCTCTGCCCCTTGGGTGATGGACATACGCAGGCCCCTATCCCAGGATCCTTCTCCTGGAATCGTGCGTGACCGCAGGGCTGGGTATGTTCCCACCTCCGCTGAGTCCGCCATATCGCAATGAGCGGATTCCTCCATGGTCCAAACCACACCACCTTAAACTGTGTTGTCTGGTCCTACCACACGACCGTAAACTGTTATCGTCTTGGCCGCCCGACGAGAAACAGCACTGCATCGTGATGTTCTCCTCAGGGGACACTCACGTTGGGCGCTGGTTAATAACCACGCCATTTATCAATGCCTTTCATGGCTTGATTATTGTGGCGACGCCAGGGATTTCTTAATCACAGGCATGTCGCTGCACAAAGAAAAACCATCCACCTTTAAGGACAAACAAGAAATATCAAATGCCGCTTCTTCTGTGTGCGAGGGTCAGACCCGCACCCTTCCCCGCGCTGGTGCCCGATTGTGTTGCGCCGCGCTTCAAGAACTACGTGTGGCTTGATTCCCATCCTTATGGGATACGTAGGAATGCCCGGATGTTTGAAACTTCGGGTCCAGCCCCCCACCTCTTAGAGATTCCCCCTTCTCTGGGGAATCCGCTGCCTTCGGGTCACCCTCAAGGCGTGTCCCTCGACCCCTTGCAGTGGTCCACCGGTGTCAAGAGTACTCTGGTTTATTGCCATGAGGGTCAGGTTCAGCTTGGTCAGGTTTCTTCCAATTTTCAGGCTTCGTGCTCCCTTTCATTCGGACCCATTGCCTACGCCCTGGGTGGAGCCCCCATGAGCGGTCTGGACACAATGCCTCAGTGCTCTCCCACCGACTCGGGCTGGTGCCCCCAAGGGCCTCGGGCAGCAAATCGATATGAATCCTGTGCTTGAGCGGTTGATGCTCGTTTGCTGCCTCATTCCATCAACGGTCAGTGCGATATTGATGCTGCTTTTCCGCCACGGTCGGCAGTACTCCCATATCGTTACGCCGGTGCCCCCAGTCCTTGAGTGAATGGCCGCATGATTCACATTACGTTTTCCACCTCCCATGCTGACCAGGCAAAATCTCGACACTCTTGACACTATCCCTCAGTGCATCTTCGCATATCCAGGGGATAGGACCACGATGTGGCGTACTTTGAGGTTCTTATGGTCCGAGCTCTAAGACCTTAAACTAAGATCTACCCCTATGGTCCGAGCTCTAAGACCTTAAACTAAGATCTCCCCAAACGGGGTTCTGCGTCCTGCATGACGTTAAACTGCACTTTCAGAACTACATGTGGCTTGATCTCCAGTCTGATGGATTACGTAGGAACGCTCGGGAATCTCGACTCGGGTCCAGCCTCAGGGATTGCTAAGTCCCACCCCTCCTCGTCGCCGGCCGTCTGGCCTGACTTTGGGTAGATTGGTGCAGTTGTGATATTCTCCCCGATTCAGTTCGGGATGCCCCATCGCAATGATGGGAAGCGACAGTTTCCTCGTCAAAGAGGTTCTGTCTGAGAATTGGGGTGATTCACGCCTAGATTAGTGCATCCGCCTAATACGCTTTCCCCACGGTGGCGCAATTTTGGGAGCGTTGGATTCTGTCCGAACAAATCATCACTTCGTCCCACGCTTCGCATGCCCTGTTGATCTGGATTTCCACCCTTGTGCCTGAAAGAACCCCCAAAGCGGCATTGATGATGACATGTGATCCGCCTCCTGCAATATGAATGATGAGCTTCGGTCCGTCTATTGCAGTAGTATGGTCGATTGATCCATAGTCCGCTTGCCGTCTTGGGCATTTCCTGGAAGGCCGACCGTTGTGGATTTCTGAATTCGGGACACGCGATTCACCCTTTCTCATTTCCCTATGTTCGGGTAAAATCTCAACGCCCCTAGCGTTGTCCCACTCGTGTGTCGGAACATGTTGGGGGGATGGTACGTTGATTAGGCTTGAGGTCTCCTTTCCTAGGAATGACCTCCCTCTTTTCTTTAGAAATCTAGGCCCAATTGTGGATGCCTGAAGCTTGGTTAACGCTCCCGCGAGACAATGAGTTGTGGTTGAGCATGTTAAGCCAAAAGATGCAGATAAATATATTGGTTCATACAAATGGATCAAAATATTGAGTAGCGGAAGCAAATGTTCTGGGAGTGGCAAAGACAAAGCCCCTTAGGGATCAGCGTGCTGAATAAGTCTTTCTAATGCCGCTACCCTTTGGCTGGCGGCCTCCAGAGCTGCTTCTCGCTCTCTGCGTGCCCTCTCCTCGTCGGCGGTCGCAGCACGCAGTTCGTCGATTCTGGCTTGTGTACGCTCCCGCTCGACTTGGAGTGTGACCATCTGTTGGCCCGCCTCCTTCAGCTGTACCTGGGCGTCAACCAGCTGAGCTGCTAGTCGCTCCACAAGCTCAGTGCATGTTGCGACGAAGGCCTCCTTCTCTGCCGCCTACCCTTCGAGGCGCCGGACTTCCTGCTCCGCCACGAGGAGCGCCCGCGTGTTCTCCGACATGTCCCGACTTTGTGCGACATCGGCACGCCGGCGGCTCTCGCGCATCTTTTCGGCCATGAAATCATGGACCGTCAGATGGAGGCGTTGAGCATCAACTCCCCCGACACACAGGAAGCGCAGCCAGGTTTGAAGCGATCCCATGCGCCCCAGCCACTCCGATGAGGGTCGCTTGAGGAAGAGCTGGATGCACTTCCACCCCCTGCGGCGCGTTATCCGGCTCTCCTCGACCGCCTCCGCGTCCGAGTCGTCCATCTCCTCGGGGTCGGCAGGCCGGTAGGCAGGGAAGGCAGCCAGCAGGTCTGCTGCAGGGTCCGCCCCTGGGATGTCCTCATGGGGGATAGGTTCCCCAACATCTGGGTGACCTTCTTCTCTCGCCCCAGCGGCATTGGCACCCTCGTCATCCCCCGACCTCTCTCCGATGGCAGCACCGCCGGCGTCCGTAGCCCCCTGATCAGCAGTTGGTGGGGCCAGCTCGGTTTGGGAAGTCTGTTCCGGAGCAGGCGGCAGGTCTGCCACTGGTCCACTCATGGATGGCCCGGGTTCGACAATTCGACGAGCCTCCAGTGTTGAGATCACTGCGCAGGGCATGCCGTGGTTAGTCACGGATCGTCAACGGCAAGCACCAGCAGTAAAGTAAGGAGACTTACGGGAGTTCAGAGCTTCATCTTCAGCTGTCCCGGCCGCCGCAGGAACAATTGCAGCAGGGGACCCTTCCGCGCTTGTCAATTCAATGATGGGTGTCTGGCCCCCGCCTTGTCCTGCTGGCGCCTCTCCTACTCCCGCTGAGGACGCCTGAACAACATCCGTGCGCTCCTGAGAAAGGTGGAGAAATGGGTTAGAAGCTGCATAAGAGAATGGATGAAGCAGGTTGAGTAGGGATAGAAGCGGACCTCGAGGAGCTCAGTGACATCAACATTGTCAGAGTTGGCCACCTTGCCGCTCTCCCGCGGGCTCCCCTGATGGGACCTTCCCTCGGAGCCTTCGTCCTCCCCCGTTTCCTCCTCTTCCTCGGAGTCGTTGCTACTGTCATCTTCCTCCGGCGGCATCTGTTTTGGAGCGGGCTCTAGACCAAGCATCACCTTCACCAGAAGGGATGGCTCCGCACGCTGACCACGTTGGCGCGCGTACTCGTCCATGGCCGTCAGATACGCATACTGCCGGTTGAAGTTCACCCTGTCGGCGATCTGGAGGCACCCGACCTCTGGCAGATGGATTCCTTCTCTGAGTATCTTTCGCCAGATGGCTTCGGTCCTCAGTGACTGCCGCAGGGTCATCCTGGCCGAACACAGCGCCGGGAAGACTGCATCATGGGAGGGTTCGAGCAGACGCCTTACCTGCTTCCCAGGCCGGTCCCCGACCGCCGCATGTGCCCCCTCTCTGGGCGCTGAAGTCGTGGAGGCAGCTTGCGATGTGCCCGCCACCGAAGTCCCTGCCCGCGCCGGCTCCGATGCTTGGCGCGCCTCCGTTCTTCCCCGTGTGGCGGCGCCTCGCCTCCTTCCTTGACGCCCAGTCTCCGCACGGGTGACCTCGAGCCGCCGAACTGGCTTCCGTAGAAGCCCCTCGGGGTACGCGATGGCCCAGTGTTCGGCGTACTCGGTTGCCAAGCCTGCGTCGACCCCGGTAGGAGGGAGAGTGATGACCTCGCCAGAGACGAAAGCGACAAACATCAGCCACATCTGGCGAAGGACGCAAGGGTTCGTCTCCTCCCGGACAGCAGTGAATACCCTCTTCGGCATCCGTTGAAGGCACCCGAACTGCCTGGCGAACCGGGTCGGCACGTAGGGCTCGCAGATCACCTTCCCGTCGATCCGAGCCACGAGCACCCCGCCCCGCATGTTCAGGAAGTACTCGTGCTGCTCCAGCGGACCCTGCCCGTTGTCGATCATTTGGCCAACGAGAGTGGGGAACGGGCTGAAGTTGAAATTGGCATGATTGCCAATCCGAATCCTCACGCCCTCCTCATTTAGTGTCATCGGAGCGACCCCCGCAATGTTCAGCAGGGAGGGTCGCATGCCGTTGCCCGGAGGAATGATGGCGTTCGGAAACGTGTACCCACCAAGGTGAGCAGCCACCCAGCTGTGGAAGAATTGGAAGGGCCCATAGATCCTTCGTGGCGACCACCCTCGCGAGATGCGTCCCAGGATGGCGTACAACTTAGCCAGCACCGGGACCCCGAGGTTATATCTTTTGTTGGCAGCCATAGCGCCCGCCATCGCCAGTGTCGCCGGGCGGACGCCCATTCTCGCGTCCCGCACTGGCAGGAGCCACCCACTCAGAAAGGTGGCCAGGAACGCCGCGTACCGGACATTTGGGTCCCGGGCCTCGATGACGCGGTACCCCCATGAGCGGTAGTCGCCCGTCTCCAGGACCCGCCAGTACGACCCGTTCCGGCTCCTCTGAGCCGCAGTCGGGCACCGCTTCCCCCTGCCTGGCATCTTGACCGCTGGGTCATGCTCCAAGAACTGGTCGAACCACTCCTTGTAGGCTATGTCCTTGTGGAAGTCCTTGATCCCGAGCCGCTGCGTAGCCAGGTCAAGTAGATGCCATGTCAGAATGGGAGTCTGTGACCTGTCCTCCCAGATGTTCTTCGGTGGCAGGAACTCATCGTATTGGGAACCCTCCAGCGGGATACCTCCGATGCAGTGGATGTCCCAGAGACCGATGCTAACCTCCCCATGGTGAAGATGGAAGGTGTTGGTATCCGGGGACCAGCGGGTGAACAGCTCCGGCCCGAGCTCGGACTGCTGGTAGAAGTGGAACTGCGACGTCCACACCGCCTCAAACAGGCCGATGTACCGCAGCTCTTCCGCGAAGTGATCGCAGGTGTGACGTACCGAGAACGCCCAGGCCCACTCACTGGTGAAGTTTCCCCCAGACCGCAAGTCCCAGTCCTTCAGCCAGCCCTTGGTGTCGTCAGTGACACTCTGGCGATATGTGCTCGAGTATAGGGCTGGAGAGTTCTCCGCAGTAGGCTCACTCCCGACGATGGTTCGCGTCCTCAGGTTCAGGACATAGACATCTAAGTGCCTCGTCTCCCTGGCAGGATGCCCATTGTTGGTGATGTTATAGCGGGGAAGCTCGTCCTCCCGAGTCACCCAGGTCCGCGGCGCATCAACCTCGAACCCTGGAACCAGAACCTCATCTAGGATGCCAAAGTTCCAGATCGGCAGGTTGTCCGACAGAGGATATGTCTTCTGGGCCGGCGTCAGCAAGTCGAACAAGGATTTATTGTTGGAAACAATCTCCTTGGCTCCGTAGACCTCCTCGTTCGTCGCCATCTCAGCTCTGCGAGTGGCGGCATCCCCCTCATTTCCTTGATTCGCGGACATCTCAGAAGCTCCGGGAGTCGTGCGGGTTAAGGGATGAAGCGTGCGGAATCTAACGAGGCTGGTAGAGAAGTTTGAGAGTTGGCGCGCAATCCTAGTGGATGGCGCGCAATTGGGAAGTCTGTCGCGTAAAACCCCGGGTGTTCGCGCAAAAACAGGCCGAAATCCGGAAGGTTTGCGTGACGAGCGGGTGAATTCCGCGCCGGAAAGGGCAATTTTGCGCACGAGAGCTCGAATGCTTATCACGTGGAAGGCCGGTGTACGGTACGGGGGGACCCAGGGCCCCTATTTATAGGCGAGGCCGGGTATCCGCGCTGCGCGGAAAGCGCTTTGCGTGACCGCGACAGCGAATTTCGCGCCCGAAACCCTTTTTTGCGCACCACAGTCTCGAGCCACCCAGGACTTCGGCATTACGGCGTCTCCCTCAGAACCCGATCATTGCGACCTCTCGCCGATCAGATTCCGAGGGGGGGCTTTTATAGACGCTGGAAAAGTCCGTTGTTCCCAAACGGAGCTCCGGATTCGGAAAGCGAGGTCATATTTGGAGTCGGAAGCATGTTTCGGAGGGCCCGGAGGCCTTGCGCGGAATTTTGGAGACCCGCGCGCAAAGTTGTCGAGCCGCGCGCAAACCTCCCGGGATGCGCGCAATGCGCTGGGCCGGCGCGCAATTTTGCGCGCCTGTGGCCCGCGCGGCTCCCTTGCGCGCCGGGCCCGATTCCGCGCCCGCGAAGGAAATCCCGCGCCCGCGAACCGGATTCCGCGCCCGGGGTTGCCTATAAATATAAGGCGACCCCCGACGTTTTAGAGGTTGTCGGAATTCGAAGAGTCACTTGTTCGCGCAATCCAACCCCTTCCGCGCGCAATGCCGATCTTCAGGTAACCTCTTTTCTTTCGCGCAAGAAATCCTCGGGGTTCGCCTTCGCGCGCAATCCCTGTGGCTCCTTTCCTTTGAACAAATTCTTCACCCAAAGGCATTCGCGCGCAAAAGAAGCCTCTTGCGCGCACCCCCCCTCCTTTTCAAAGTGGCCGTTCAGTAAAGAATGAGTCGTTGCCCCCGTGCGCTATCCGAAGCCCGGTGCGTGCAATCTCTATCTCCCGCGCGCAAAGTGCTGGCCCAATTGCGCGCCAGCCCACCCATTTGGGCGCCGAACCGCGGTATTGCGCGCCAAGATCCACTTTTGCGCGCAATCCGCCAGGTCTCCCCCTTTGACCCCCTTTGGGTACCCGCCTGCGTGGCGCCCGATGACCCTCATCCCGGGTGCCCGCACCGTGCGTTGTCTTCCCGTGCGGCCCTCCAGGCTCGCGCGAAGTGACACGGGCCTATCGGCGGCTTCTACGTCCCGCACGACGTTAAACTGCACTTCGTCCGAGCTACAAGACGTTAAACTGTTCAACATACATCCAAGCTACATGACGCTAAACTGCCTAGCCTCCATCGTCTGAGCTACAAGACGTTAAACTGTTCAGAATTCATCCCGCATGATGCTAAACTGTACTTCGTCCGAGCTACAAGACGTTAAACTGTTCAGCATTCGTCCCGCATGACGCTAAACTGCACTTCGTCCCAGCTACAAGACGTTAAACTGTACACTATTCGTCCTGCACGACGTTAAACTGTAATTCGTCCTGCATGATGCTAAACTGCACCTCGTCCGCGCTGCAAGACGTTAAACTGCCAAGTATCTTCGTCCTTAACACACGACGTTAAACTGTACTTCGTCCGTCAAGACGTTAAACCGTCCGCTTCGTCCTCAACACACGACGTTAAACTGTACTTCATCCGGCAAGACGTTAAACCGTCCGCATCACCTGATCCCGTGCCTCGCACGCAGGGTCCCCCTCCCGGTTTGGATGTGGCCCCCACCTGCTCGTCTCTGCAGGGACGACGGGATTGCCCCTCTTTAGGGACGATCCATGGAGTGGCCTTCGCCCACGGGGGTAGAGTGTTACAAACCGAACGAACTACGTGGACTTTGATCTCTATCTCCTAAACAGGGTACGTAGGAAGCCTCTCCGAGGTTCAAGCTCACCACCTGGTCATCCCAGTCGTATTCACGTCGGTTCGTCCATCAGTGGACCCCTCCTGGGTTCACACTTGCGTCGATTCACTTATAAATCCGCCCTTGTGGGAGACTGCACGTGTGTATCTCCATTGTGCTTCCCCACTGCCGAAGCCAGTAAAGGGCGTGACAGGGATCGAGGTCTCTCACCTTCGGCCCAAGTCCCTCTCCAACTGAGCTTTGCCGCATCCGGGCTGCCTCAGTGCGTAAGTCCTGACAGAAGGAACTACGTGGACTTTGATCCCTGTCTCCTAAACAGGGTACGTAGGAAGCCTCCCTGAGGTTCAAGCCCACCACCTGGTCGTCCCGATCGTATTCACGTCGGTTCGTCCATCAGTGGACCCCTCCTAGGTTCGCACTCGCGTCGATTCACCTATGAATCCGCCCTCGTGGGAGACTGCACATGTGTATCTCCATTGTGCTTCCCCACTGCCTTTCTCTCCATTCAGCGTCCAGCATGACATGAAACTGTGATCCACCCGGCCGTTCCATCCCCCTCTGTGTGAGGTGGTTCGGTTCAATCCTCCGCCCGGCAGCCTCGACCTCTTCATGAGTCGGCTTGCCGACGTCCATCATGACATTAAACTGTATATCCGAACTACGCTGACTTTGATCCGCGCTAACGCGCGGTACGTAGGAAGCCTCTACGGGGTCCAAGCTCTTCACTCCATCATCCACCCTGATCCTTACCCGGGCCGCCACATCCCGATGGGGTCATGCCATTTCATTCCACTCCACTTCACTCGGGAAGCCGCCCATGTGCTGGCCCCAGCGTCGGAGGTTCCCCGCAAGGGGTTCTGTCATCTGATCCACTTCTCGTGTTGATCAGTCTGATGCCGTCCCCGCTGGACGTTAAACTCGAGGCATACCCCGTGTTAAACATGGGTAGCTGAGGAAAACCTCAGGTAGCGCAGTTCCCTGCACCCAGCGCGGGATGCCTTAGGCCATCACGCATTCGAGAAGCCCTATTAGGGACGGAAGACAGACATGCAGAGCTGCAGTGTTAAGACACGCCCCCAACACCCGGAGTCACCCGGTCTCCTCACCGCAGGTTGCTGCCCCGACCGGACTCCTTGGAGCGTCTGGGCGGAAGCAGCGTAATTAACCGGTGTCCATGAAGATATGGCGCCGGGAACGAGATTCACGAACATTCTTAAATCTATGAGGGAGACCCGGATTAGGCGACGAGTTCCGAGGAGACGTCCACGGAAGGAGGAGCCGACATCCCATCATCCCGGTTTCGATCAAGGAGCAGACGCCCCTGAATAAGGGACGAATGCCGCCCACCCTTGGAAAGCGGGACTGCGGGGCCACAAGCCGCGCGCCTATCCCCTCGGGTCGACGGGTGCACGCGCGAACGCGTCCTGGCGGAACAGCATCGGAACAGAAACCCGACGCACATCCGCACCGAAACAACTATCATCATGTAGGAAATCTTTTTAGATTTCTAATGAATATTTATAGTTGAAAATATAATTTATATAACCCCTTATAAAAATTAATTACTAAAATATTTTTGCTAATGTCAATTTTGTCTTTACATTAAATTAATTAATCCAAATTGTCATTATCACTATCAAGTGGCTCAATGGGGACCCAAAATCGACCCAAGGATGCCCATGGTCGGCCACTACTCATCAAATAAGATTAGGACAAGTGTCAAGGTAATTTTGAATTATTATAATATTCTTTTAAACTTGAATTACCCTATTTACCATTAACCGTAGTAAATAGAAATTACCATAGTTACTATTCATAATATCAAAAAAAGTAACCTATTAACATAATTTGTACCCACTAATTCCAAATACGGAATAAATTTTTCAAAATTCAAAACACAAAAGATGCATTAATTAATTTAAAATTAAACACGTTGCAAAGCAAACGGGTTTTAAAAGATAAAACATTGCCAAAGATTGAAATGTATTTACCTATGAATTCAATTTAAAATTAATTATAATGACATAAATTATATTAAATTGTAAAACTATATTCTATTTATACTTTAAAACCATTAAATATTATAATTTAACCATATAAATTATTATGATGAAAAAAGTTGTTTTTAATTAAAATATAGCATGTTTTTACTATTCACTAAAATATGAAAGTTACCAGAATAATATGAAAATTTTATCCAAAGTAAATTTTTATATCCTGATTCCAAATAATAATTTTATTTTGTCAAATTGATCTAAAAAACATGTCAAAAACTAGATTTAAAATGGGTCCACCATCAAAAGGCAGTAAAACTGCATTTATTGAAAAATACTTCTTTTATCTGAAAAACTGATTTTGTTTTCATACCTCATTTTAGAAAATGTGTAAGATGAATTATAATGTTATAAAATTAGAAATTCAGTTAATAATATTCATAACTTCTAGTTTATAATATTATAATAATATATCGTTGTTTAGTGAAACTCAGTATTGCGTACTACACACGCTATTGAGAAAGGCCACAATTGAGTGTAACGCAGGACACACTAGTGTTGTGTGAAGTGAAATATTTCTTTGCGTATAACATAGGAAATAAAAAAATTATTTCTCATAAAATCTTCGGGTGTTACAGTACCTAGCCTAGAAGGCAAGGATCAAAGTCCACATAGTTCGATTAAAGAATGAATCGGTAATCACGTTGTTCTTGAGGACAACGACCTAACAAATAGTGTCGGGACATACACATGGTTAGCGGACCAGAGAGGGTGTTATGGTTGAATATTAATCTAAGATCATGTGATTCATATTCAATGTGAGAATCAAGAGGTAGCAACAACCTTAACGATGCACAGTTTAATGTCATGTAGAACATATGAAGGGACTATGTAGTTTAAAGTCATGTAGTGAGGACTATTGGTGCTGCATAGTATAGTGTCATGTAGCAAGAAAAAAATATAGTTTAACTTCATGTAGGACTTATTAAGGGACTTTTTCATAGTTTAACTTCATGTGGGACGAAGATGTGTGCAGTTTAACGTCGTATCTCTAGGACGATGGTTATGCAGTTTAACGTCTTGCTGGACGTAGGAGGGACAATACTGTTTAACATCATGTTGGATGAATGAGTGCTTTATAGTTTAGCATCACGTAGCTCGGACATCAGATATTAACGTCATGTCAGACGTAAGAGGGACTGTGCTGTTTAATGTCATGCAGTGAGGACAAAAGTGGGGATGTATAGTTTAACGTCATATAGTAAGGATGACACAGTTTAACATCATGTTGGACGTAAGTGAAAATATTTTAAGGCCATATGCATGGACCGTATAAAGTACAATACAATTTAATGTCATGTTAGATGATGGTGTGAATAGTTTATGGTCATATGCATGGACCAGCGATTATGAAGTTTAATGTCTTGCTGGATGTATTAGTATTTGTGTTACACAAAATACTTCTTCAGAAATCTAGCATTGGTTGGAGTCGTGATGTTTTCTCCATACATTGAGATTAATGAATAAGATCCATTGAAGTTGACCTTATGTATTGAATAAGGTCCTTCCCATTTTGGCTCCAACTTGGGAGGTTTCATTCTTGGTATCATTGGAGTTCTGAAAACCAATACCAATTCTCCCTGAATGAATGAACGAAGATAAATTTTATTGCTGAAAGATCATTCTATCCTATTTTGATAGACTTCCAAGTGGTACAAGGTGCACAATATTTTCACATATAATCATTCCAACTCATCCAATCACTTTTGAGATTGTTCATCTTTAGATGACTGATCACAAATGGATACCCTAAGTGAGGGTAATTGAACCTTAATGGGCAAGACTACTTCAATTCAATATACCAATGAATATGGAGTTGACCGTGTTGTAGTGCAGGTGGTGGTCCGATAAGCCCATAAAGAAAGATAGAGTTTATCAGGTCATGATTTCTTATCCTTATCCACCATCTTTTGCAGTATGTTTGTAAGAGTCTTGTTGAAGGATTCTATTTGGCCATTGGCCACTGCATGATACCAAGATGGATGGTTGGATTTGATGTCATATTCTTGATACAACTTCCTTAACTCGGATGAACATAAGTGGGTTCCATTTTCCGTCAATATGGTATGAGGGACACCAAATCTGGTAATGGTGTTCGACATGATGAAGCTAACAATGCTTTTAGATCTAACTTCTTTGAGAGGTATTGCCTCTGCCCATTTGGAAAAGAAGTCAGTAGTAGTAAGAATGCTCTTAAACTGCTTGGATGTAGCTGAAGGATAAGGTCATACTACATCCATTCCCCATGTGGAAAATGGCCCCGAGTATTTAGCTATATGAAGAAACTATGGGGGTTGATGAATGAAGTTGGAATGTACTTGGAAAGAATGACACTTCTTTGTGAAATAAAAACAATCTTGTATAATTGAAGGCCAAAAGTATCCATACCTTTGAATTTGATCAGATAGTCTATGTCCGGACTGATGGGCACCACAGACTCCTGCATGCACTTCTTTCATGACAGCCATTATCTCTTCACCCTCAATGCATCTGAAGAGAATTCCATCAAAACCACTTTTGTAGAGAATTTTCTCTAGGTGATTTGGGAAATCTTAAAGAGTAAAAATGACTATAGATCGCCTAATTTGTTCTTTCCCAGCTCTATCAGGTGGAAGTGTTCCATTTTGAAGGTATTCTCTGATAACTATCGTCCATCCTGTAGTATGACCATATGGTTCAAAAATGGGACTAATTTCATTGATTTCCTCTATTCTAGTTTGAACATAAGGTGAAATTGTACGACGGTGGGCAATACTGAGGATTGTCTCATCCCAATTTGGATCAACCAGGGTTGTAGCTATATTAGCCAGTGCATCATCTTGAGCATTTTGTGATCACGAGACATATGAAAATGTAGGTTCCAAATAAAACTCTGCCATTAACTCTTTTACATATTATTACAAATGGATTAGCTATTATTTTCTGATAGAATAATCCCCATTGGATTGTTTAATTACTAGGTGTGAATCACCTTTCACCTTTAAGTGATTCACTTTTGCCTGAAGCGCTAACTCCAATCCTGTTATGAGAGCTCGGTATTCTGCCTCATTATTTGTCCCACCTCCCAACAATGAGAAGGAATAGGGTAGCACTACCTTTTCTGGAGAAATGAGCACAATTCCTAACCCAACATTGTTGAATTTAGGATCTTCTATTTTCTTCCCTGTTGGACTTCTGGAAGCACCATCAAAGTACATTTACCATGTTTGAATACTATCTTGAATAGAGAAGACTTCTTCATCCGGAAGTCCAATATCTGAAGATATATCTTCTTCTAAAGGATGTTCAGCAAGGAAATCAGCCAGATCTTGGCCCTTCATTTCCTTTTGAGACACATATTGGATATCAAATTGCAGCAAAATAACTGCCCACATTTCTAGATGTCCTGTAAGCATTGGATGACTAAGGATGAATTTGAGCGGGTTATTGCGAGATACCAAATGAACCTCATGATGTTGCAGGTAGTATCTCAACTTCTGAACTGCAAAAATTAATTCTAGGCAGTACTTTTCAACACTTGAATATCGGGTTTCTTCTTCAAGCATAGTCCGACTGAGATAGTAAAGTCTGTTTTCTTTCCCAGTATCATTCTATTGGGCAAGGAAGGCACCAAATGATCGCTCTAAAGCTATCACATAAAGAATAAGTGGCCTTCCTTCAAAAGGTGGAATTAATACCGGTGTACTCAAGAGATATTTGTTGAGAATATTTAATTCTTCTTGACATTCTTTAGTCCACTAGTAAGTGACTCTCTTCTTCATAAATTTGGTGAAGGGTAAAATTTTTCCTGCCAAATTGGTGATGAAATGCCGAATATAGGCCATGTGTCCTTGAAGTCCTCTCAATTATTTCAAATTCAGAGGATGTGACATACCAAGGATTGACTTTGTCTTCTCAGGATCATATTTGATACCACTATGGCGTACAATAATGCAGAGAAATTTTCCTGAGGTTACCCCAAAATCACTGTTCAAGGGGTTCTTATTCAAATTGTATTGTAAAAGTTTGTGGAATATGACTTCCAAATCAGCCATGTGATTAGAAAATTGTTTTTATTTAACTACCAAATCATCCACATAACTTTCAACAAATTTCCCTAAAAAGGGTTTGAATATATGGTGCATGGAACGCTGATATGTTGCGCCAGCATTCTTTAGGACAATGGGAATTACCCCACAACAAAACACACCCCGAGGGGCTCTGAAGGGTGTATATTCTTTATCTTATGGAGCCATTCAGATTTGATTAAATCCATAATATCCATCCATGAAGGAAAGTTCTTCATAGCCAGCTGTTTCATCAATTAGGTGTTATGTATTCAGAAATGGAAAATCATCCTTAGTACAATGCTGATTAGGATCTTTGAAATCAATGAAAACTCTAATTTTTTCATTTTTCTTTTTCACAAGGACAATATTAGCCAACCACATGGGATATTTAACCTCTCTTATGAAGATATATTTGATATGATTATCCACTTCAACTTCAATTTTGGAAGCATAAGTTGGGTGTGTTCTTCTTGCAGATTGTTTGAATCCTCAATGTTCTTTTGGAAAACCCAAACTATGAGTAAAAACATCAGGATCAAGCTCTGGCATCTCTGTATTGTTCCAAGCAAATATATCTCGATTTTTCTTTCAAATGAAATATACATTTCTTACTCTTCAATAGTCATGGAAACACTAATTAAAGTGGGGCGTGGATCTTCTTTTGTACCCATATGTATTTCTCTGAGTTCATCCAAAGTCGTGGAGATACCCTCTTCAAAAGCTGGAGGAGAATCCATGAGATCTTCCTCTTCTTCTTCAACAAATGTTATCTCTTCTACTACTACTTGCATGGTATATGATGAAACATAATTTCCATGATCTGGAGTGTTGATAAAATTTGAACATCTTGAGGAAGAAGATTCCATTTATGACCCTATAGATGATGAAGGGTTTTCATTGGGAAATAAAGATGAGATGATGGATTGAGAATCGACATCATCATTCACCTCTGACATTGCAATAACTTCTTCTGGCCTGGTTAGTGAAGTATGGACTTTCTGGATTTCAACGAATGAAATGAAAACATCTCCATTTGATATTTCATCATTGCTTGGTGAATCACTACTTTCTCCCATTCTGTTTGGCTTGATTGTCCTAATTTACATTATGGAAGATTCCATAAGAGTATGTGGATTTGGTTCTATCCTTTCAATTTGACTGATAGGCAACACATAATCTATACACACATGTGTGAATGGGTTTACTGAAATCTTTTCCAAACCATAGGAAGCAATAATTGTTTTGACCTCCTTTGTCTTGGTTATCTCCTTCCCTTCCATGTGATAAAATTCCGCCTCAATTTATTGAGACTCACATATTTTGAATGGGTATTTATCACCATACAATGTCCCAATTTGACCATTGAAACAATATTTTAGGAATTGATGGTATGATTAAGGGATAACTGCATGTTGATGTAACCAAGGTCTTCCAAGCAAAACATTGAAGGTTGTATCATAATAAACAACAATGAAATCTGAACTGGATACAAGGTCTCCAAACTGAGTTCTAAGTGTGATCACGCCCAAAGGTTCTTGTTCATTTTTATCATATCCTTGAAACATCAGAGTAGAAGGAGATAAATAAGATTCTGTGAGGCCCAATCGACAAAGTGTACGAATGGGGATGAGGTTGACTCCTGAATCATTATCAATGAAAGCTCTTCGGATGTGCACACCATTGACCTTTCAAGATAAATACAAATGTCTAATATGTCCATGCACAACATCATCCTCATCTTCATCTGTAAAATATATCACTGCATGGAATTCTGCAGGATTATTCTTTACATGGTATACTTCAACTGCATCAATTTTAGTTTCAAAATCCTGAGGACTTGACAAAGCCTCAATGAGTGCCTCCTGAAGATCCTTGGATAGATTCAAGGCATCCAGAATTGATAACATGGCCGGTACTTGGGCCAAATTCTTCAAGACATCATATTTTTGATCCAAAGGTATGCATTTCCCAATTGGAACATGTGGTTTCACAAGTTCCTTAAAATTTGATGCTTTGGAAGTAGATGAATCTTGTATCGGGGTAGGAGTTAGAAATACTCCTAGTTTTAGAAGATTAGACCAACTAGGTATATTTACTTGCTGAGAGGAATAAGATGGAGCCTTTAACCGATCCTCTAGAATAACTGTACCCAGACTGAATCTGCCTTGCATAGAAGATTTTTCTTGTTCTTGTTGAGCCCACTGAAGGGATCTACCACAAGTTTCTGCTGCATACAGAGTTTTAGCAGGGGTAGAATTGGAATAGTGGTTTCTAGGATATCCCTAACTTCCACTATATCCCAGACCAATGGAACTCCCTCTAATTCCTCTATTTTATACAGGGAACCTAGGATCGTCATGATTGAAGTTGTGATAAGCATAAGGATCTGTTAAATGAATCATGTTAACAGAAAAAAATATCAACTCTTCATCTAATGATGATTCTGCCTGATTATCCCATTTAGGCAGTGCCATTTGGTTGGGCAGAGCCCGTGGATTTGAATTAGATGGCATAAAATCTGCCAGAGTCAAATAAAACATGGTCTTTGACATGATCTCATATTCTTCTGATTGTTCCTATTTCTTTGAATTATTTCATTTCTTCGAGGTTTTTCCCTCTAATGAAGAGGGTTTTGCTGTGGCATTCATAGAAGAAGACACAATTGGTTTTCTTCAATTGCATTCGCAAAATTGCATGAGTTCTGTTTATTGTTTTCATGACCATCCAATAATCTTATTTTTCGCATTTTTGTTTTTGACTTCTTTCCACTCACCTTCTTCCCTTGGATTTTTAATAGTAACACCTTCTACCTTAGCTGAAGAACCTTTCAGTTTGACATGTCCCGAGTCCACCATTGTTTGCATGAGGTCCTTGAAGATAAGACACTCATGAATGGGATTCCCTAACATCTGATCAAATGGTAAATAATTGGGATGGTCTTCATCTCCTTCCTTGTTAGGCCTTTTGGGGCCTTCGCAACTGAACCAAGTTATTTTCCAGAGCCGAAATGAAGTTTCCAAGAACATGTTCATTTTGGAAAGAGTAAACATTGCTCTTATGATCCTCAAATTGTTTCAATCTTTGATCTCTTTTATCATCATGACGAAATGGCCTCTATTGTTGAATCTCAAGAGGTGGATCCCTTTGAGAAGATGAAGGTCTTGATTTGGAAACAGGTACAGGTTCTTGTTTAAGAATAACTGTAACAGTCTCTGCATTACCCATTCTCCTTCTTGGAGCTGATGGAATTACACGAGTTTTATCCTTAGTCTTTGTAAGAGAGTCTTCAATCTGCTGAGCGATCAAAGTAAGGTCTCGAAACCCTCCTATGTATTTCAGAGGGATCAATGGTGTGCGTAACTCATCATGCAAATTTGCCACAAATATTGGCAACAAATCCTCTTGAGGAAGTGCTAAACATAGAGAATATGTTAACACCTTCCAGTGAGCAATGAAATTTGAAACACTTTCATTCTCCCATTGCTTACAATTATGAAGATCAAAAATTGTTGTCTTTGGAAAAGTCGAGTTGAATTGAAGAAGGAATCATTGACGGAGATCCTCTCATATGGTAATTGACCGGGATTTCAATCTTGTATACCAAACAAAAGCAGTCCCTTATAATGACAGTATAAAAAACCTGAGCATAACTACTTCTTTTTACTGAGGGGTTCCTATAATAGGATTACAATGAGAAAAAAATGTGTTCAGTGTTGCTCTTGGTCTCCCGAACCATTAAAGATTCAGAATGCAGTACTTCAAAAATTTTATGGGGGAGGAATTTTATCAACCCATTCAGGGTAAGCTCTCTTCTCTGGTTGCATTTGTGCACCTTTTCCTTCCATAGCTTCCAACCAAGCTGTTAATGACTCAATGGTAGTCATTAACTTTTGAGAAACATCTGGCTGAGCTTGGACCTAACCAGGTGCAATAACAGAAGCTTGGATAGATGTGGTGGTTGGTACTACAACTGAGGATAACACCACCGGTTGTTTTTGCACCTAACCCAAAGGATTAGACCTATGAGGGTGTACTAGTAAAGCAGGATACTCTAGATCCATCTCAGTAACCGCAAAAAATTCGTTTGGCTGACTAACTCCAACATGCTTATGAGGAAGACTACCTTGAAGTAGTTCTGCATTCAACCTCCTTAATTCCTTTATTTCTTCCTCTTGTTGTGAAAATATTTTCTCTAGTGAGAGTGATTGGCCTTCTCCAGAGGAAGAATGGAATGCAACATGATTCTCTCCTTTCCCCTTGTTGGACACCTTTCAGAGAGGGGGAAGTTGGTAAATTGAAGGAATACCCAGATTCTGGGTAAGCCTTTGATTTCTTATATGCACACCATCTTCATTTTGTCTGTGTGTACAACCTCTTTAGCAGGAACTTCCTCATCTGATCCCTCTGAGTGAGCCTTATGTTCTGGAGGATCATAAACAATGGCATTGAGGTCATTTATTGATGCATAATGCATTTCATATCTTCTATCATCATTTTTTGTGATATTTTCTTCTTCCTTGTCCCTGACGAGACACTGCCTTCTTTTGAGTTGACCCCTTAGGAACTTCTTGACGAACTGTAATTTGGAGGGAATCTCTTGATAATTTGGATCTGCGTTCCTCTTGGGGATTCATCCCTAATCAAGAGAAGACTGAATATATCTGAGGAAGAGATTTTGGATTTGAACTAGTCCCCAGTCTGGTGGAATGGGGGTGTTCCTGTTCAACTGCACGAATCCTATTTTCTGATTCCACTGGTTGGGCTAAAAGAGTCCCCAGTCTGGCAAGATGGGGTGGTTCTTAAGCTGTAACATTTGAGTCTTTCGTAAAATATCTTCTTATCCTATAGAGTTTAGTCTGGAAATTGGTTGGATGCATCAACCTACATCCACTCAAATCACCTGGCTCAAATGACCGTTGGATGATTTCTAACACTTATTTAACTTGATGATGCACTCACTCTAAACGAGAATCCTGTTCGATATTCTTATTTTCCAGATGCATGAGTAATTCGACAACTTGTTCTCTGTATGCCTGACTTTGAGAAGAACTAGTTGAGGAATGTTCTTGAGCGAGCCTTTGATTAAAAACAAAGTCAATTGGCTGTGGCCAGCCATGGGCAATAACATTTCATGAGACCCTTTTTGGCAGGCCTTGTTGGCTGGAGAGTACAATGAAATATTGTGATCCATGGAAACCCCATCCCCTGATATGAATACCAGATGGGGGAATTGACAATTAACTGGCACAATCTTCTTAATGAACCAAGTCATGAACATTGAAGGGCTATTTGCGGCTTTTCAACCTTCATATATCGAGAAACTGTGAGAGTGGGAAAATCAATTTGGAGTTGTAACCCTTCTACTATCTTGACATGATTTTCATATTCATCATAAGATAATATTTACTTTTTCAATTGATAAATAATTTTCCACATGTTGAGACGAATATAGTGAATACAATCTTCCGTCAACATTTCTAGAATGTCATACTGAGAGTCAACCAATGGCCGAAACATAATTGGTACTTCCCCTTTCTCCAATTGTTTTCTCTTATTCAGCACTTCCTCTTTATCATTCAATTAAGATTCCTCTACCTGATTAGACCAAAGTTAGTGATTGTTTGTTGATTCATCAGATTCAAAAATATTGTTAGAGAATTCATTTACCAAATTAGAAGAGGCATGACTTAGGGGTGGTTCATAGAATGACCTACACCCCACACCATCTTTTGGTTGAGAAATTATTTCACCTGCTATTGTTAAAGCATCAGACATGACTGGATTCACATTTTCAAGTGCCTCAAGATAAGATGTCTTTCTTGTTAATGCATTGTCCTTTGAAAAATTTTCCATGCAATGTGAATTACTACTATGGAGAGGACTTCCGCAGCTAAATTCATCATCATGGGGAGGACCACAATGGTGGGTTACAACGAAAGATGAAACATTTCGCTCCCGGATCATCTGGCCACGCAGAGGTTTATTATGACTCTCATCTGAATATGATACTTCGAGATTAATCGAACTGTCATGAATCAATCCTTCATGAGGAATTTTCTGATGTAGACCTTTAGAATTAATGTTCCCACTATTGGAAAATGAGAGAGTATAATCTTGAGTTGCAAGAGATAATTTTTTGAGTGCATCAAGGACTCCAGCATCGAGCAAGGCCTTATTAAAGATTGGCTCTTAATTTCTTGACTGTACTGGACAAGTAATTTTCTTAGACGCCTTTTTACTCACTTTGGGAACCACTTGTTGATGAATGTGGTTATTATGGGGAGGTGTATGTTCCTTCTCAGAATAAATAGTCAGGTTAGGATAATTATCTCCATTCGAATTAGGTGTATGTGCCTGATTTGATTTTCTGTATGATATGAGAGAGTATACCCCACAACCATCATGGACTGGAACATAGGTGTGTATCTGTTTCAGAGTGATATATTGATGTGTCACACCACTAATAGGGATAGATTTTCATTTCTTTCCCTGTGATGTATCTGAAGATGTTATAATATCCTGGAAGGCTTCCAGAATATGAGCATAGATTTTATTCTTCTCTTTTACCATCGTCAGAATGTGCATGGTGAATTCAATTGACGGAACAGGAATATAGATCCATTTTGTGCTTGGAGTAGGTGTTTTTTCCTTCTCCCGTCCTCCTTTTCATGTCAGTGAGTTCTAAATGTACTTATGTGTGGGGGCAGAGAGTTGAGTTTTCTCCAATTTTGTCATCAGGGCTTTCCGACTAACTTATCTGAGTGCTACCAAACGAGACTGTTGGCAGGCTTGATCAATACTAGTATGTGTATGTGCTTATTGGTTGCACTCCGCTAAATGTGGTTGATGAACATCCTTCAATACTAGTAGACGAAGCTGTTGGAAGGATTGATGAGTGTAAGCAAGTGTATGTGCATGTTTACTAGTTGTCAACACATTGGGTTTGCGGGCTTCATCGTATGTAGTCAGACGAGCCTGCTGACTAGCTGATGATTTATAAACATGTGTATGTTCCTGTCTATAGTAATCCGTAGGAATTTATTAGGGGGAATGGCATGTTTCAGCCAGATGAGTCTTCTGGACAGTGGAATTAAAACGGATGGGTGTGTGTTCCATCTTGTTGCTTTCCACCATGTTAGGTTGGTGGCATTTTCCGGAAATGACAGAGATAAGAACCTCCTTACTGTTGACTAGATTTCGCCTCGGGCGGTTCATCTTGCAGACTTGGGTCTGAGGAACCTAAGCCGAACCCCTGAAGGTGATACCCTCATCATGTTGAGGGTGCACTGCCGCACGATTATGCCAGCGATTATTGATGGGAGCCCATGGGAAGGACTCCTGTCACTTTTAATTAAGTCTTTGAGTGACCTTCTCATTCACCTTCCTAGAATATCGGAGGGACTGGTGATTGCGTTCTGGGGATAACGACCTGAAATGGTTGGAAATGGTGGTTGTCACCACATGCTTCTTGACCGCTAGTCATTGTTGTCTGGACATCCAGGGTGAATTATTGACTTGGAGGTCGTGCCAAGCATCATCCAAAGTCAGAATGGTACCATGTTGACGATATTCCTTAACCAGTGCATTTGATACCCAGTGTTGAAGATTCTGAGTAGGGGATGTCGTCCTCATAACGGATGTCGATCCAACAGAAGTAGCAGTAGAGGTATTCATAGTAGAGGCATTCGCAGGTGAGAACTTTAGAGAAGCCTTTTCTGTAACACAGAAGATCATGGAAAAGAGTGCCTGTTTGATATAACAGACATAATTAAGTTAAGTTCATCCACTACATATTTTTTATGAGCACATATGCAACTGATTGTTTTGTTGTCCCTCTTATTGAGTTTAAATAAGGGCCTAACAAATAAGTAAAACAACATTTTCACATGGTTAATGATTCACTTTAGGTTCACAATTTTTTGTTTCCTCTGGAAATGGGGATGGCCTTGTTTGCTTAAGGTTCAAACATTCCAATCAGTTTCTAACGGGTTTGTTCGTAGAACCGGAAATATAAAATGATTCTATATCCATTTGGACCTACTTTCCAATGTTCGGTTCTCATTAGTTGTAGACTGATGAGGCTTATGAATTTGCATTGGTCGAGAGGATGGGAGGTCTGACTCATCACACCTTTTTGGGGGGAATTATTTTCTACTCTAGGACTCTCTTTATAGATTTAATTTATGTTCGTGAATCCTTATTACACTACCAAGTTTGAAAATGAGATTTCCTTAAGATCTGACAATCAATGAATAATATGTATAAGATTTAGAGAATCGGTTATATGTATTTGATGTTCTTCATCGATAGAGAATCATCTGTATTTGTTAGAGATTCTTATTCAATGGTATCTTTCAACACATTATATAAAGATTTCTTCGTCATTATGATAACCATACTGGTTTTAAATCCACTTATCAGGGCACATGATGCTTATTGTCATTCAGATGGACATGGAGTATTTTAGATCCGGGATTGTAACTGAAGATGGGCTACCTACGTATCCTTGTTAGAAAATGAATTCGAACCCACGTAGTTTGGGAATTGAGATACAGTTTAATGTCATATGGGACAGAAGATAATTAATGGGTGATGGGATTGAACCTTGGAAAGGATTCCTACGTACTCCAATTTTAAGGTAGAGATCAAATTCCACGTAGTTTGGTTATTAATTGTCGGTATTACATATGATTAACAGACCAAAGAGATGTTTTGTGGTTACTTTTACACTCTAAGATCACGTGAGTTATGCTTGGTGTGAGAAACAAGAGGTATCAGTAAACCTGAAAATATTTTTCCACGAGAGATGCAGTCATAATGAATGATATGGGGCTTATGTATATATGATTTCCCAAATAGATAAAGACCAGGAATTATTTTAGAGAAGAAGCCCGAGAACAAGGTCCATATAGGTGTATGTGCTCTATGGAGATTTGGATATGCTAAAATGGGGCTTACTCCTATGGAGGATGCCTAAATTAGGAGGGGACATGTGATTGGGTTTTATTCCTGATAAGGAAGCCCAAATCAAAATATGTTAAGACTAGTTAGGAGAAATTATTACTCTGGCTTATTCCTGAGAAGGAGGCCCTGGTTAAAGGGACTTGAGAACTAGGGCGTACTCCTAAGAAGGACGCCCAGGTTAAAGGGACTTGAGAACTGGGGATTACTCCTGAGAAGGAGGCGTATGGTAAGGGAATTTGGGATTTGGGTCTTACTCCTAAGGAGGATTCCCATATTTGGGAACTTAGGTCTTACTCCTAAGGAGGATGCCCAAATTAGGGAACTTGGACTGGGGCATACTCCTGAAAAGGAGGCCCAAGTTAAGAAATTATGACTGGGGCTTACTCCCCAATAAGAGGCCCATGTTAATGGACTATGACTAGGGATTACTACTGAACAGGAGGCCCAAGTTAGAGATCTTATCATCTTAAAAGATGATGTTGAATGAATGAAATCTCTAACCCTTGTGACATAAAGATATGTAAATCACTTGGTTTTGAGAGATGTTCCACAGAATTCATTTTAGATAAGGAATCTAACCAATGAATTAGGCCATAAGTGGCTTTGAAGAGGATTATGAAGGCCAAATCTTGAAGAGGAGATGTATATTTGATGAAAAGAGATTAATGGACAAGAGGGACACAAAAACAATTAGGCGCATAGTCCTATTTGGGTGCGCAGGTCCTGGTCGCGCAGGTATACCTGCTCGAAAATTGGGTACATGCGGGCCGGTCAACCCAGAGGGTAAAACTAGAGGGAGGCTTGGCTCAAGAATTTAGTATTATCCCTAAGGGCTTCCAAAAGGGTGGCATGAAGGTTCTGTGAAGGGATAAGGTGACACGCAGGTGTGAAGGTGTTGATAAATTTCAACACTTAGGCCTTGTTCCCCCTCTTTAGATCTTCCATTAAAGGAAAGAAATTACCTTAGAAGTATTCTGAAGACTTCAAGAAGAGACTAGGACGTCGAGAGCTGATATATGAGTTTCTGGATTTTACGCCCTCGAAATGGGGGGCCCACAAGGGGTATTTAAAGGATACTGAAGACCCTGGGCGAAAATCAAATAGGGCGTGCATGTCACCTGTGCAGCCAAAATGTGGCGTGCAGTTATACCTGTGCGACCATAATGGAACTTGCGTTGTCCATGCTCAAAGAAATCCTTGTTCAGGCCTTTGTCAATTTCTGATGTTTCTTTAAAGGATGAATCACATTGTGTTCCATGTATTTCTCTTTTCAATTGTGAGAATCTGTGATGGAAAAGAGAATCAACAATGTGATATAGATTTCACATTGTTTAGCTTGTATTGCATAGTCTAGATTTTTTATAGACACTTTTGTTAGAGGAAAACTGAGTGTTATACCACACAATATTATGGATGTTTTTTGGTACACAGATAGAATATATAGATATATTTAGTGATTGGGGAAATCACCCAAAATATGATTCTTGATTATGCTATAGTTAGGAGCAGAGATTCATGTGGCTATGTTGAGGATCATGATTCTATCTAGGAGTGTTCTTTTTGGTCTTTGGGTATTTTGATAAATATATTGTATTTCCTATTTGCATATCTATTTTCTAGCTTTGTAGAGACATAACATGCCACATCATTTTGTATATGATTTTACTTATGGAATTGTTTATATGTCTCTGTCTTGGATTTTTTCTTCTTTTTAATGATTTAATAATTCCTCTATTGATTGGTATGTTTACAAACGGAGTTCTAAAATCTGGCATGGGGGAATAGTCTCCTCCTATAGACACCCTTGGTCTTCACTACTTGTTGGTATCCTATAGTGTTCGGGGAGATGTGATTAATCCCATGTGATCCACTAGCTCCGGGAACCATTTAATGGTATCTGAGTTGGGATGTTGCATATAACCCTATAGTTTATGGTTTACACTCTCTCACAGGACAATGTTGGTTTTTTTGGTTTGGCTATCACCGTGAACCTGGGGGCCTATGTTGTTGATTAAAAAATAATAAATGTGAAACCTATTTAATTTTTCGATGGGATATTTATTATTTATAAAAATACATACACTATTATATAGTATATATTTCATTAGAATCCATTGGTGGTGGCTACTGAGTTGTACTCACACTATACATAGGCATCCTGATTGGTATGAGAATAGTAGTTATATTTGTTGGGAGGGATAAGGAAAATATCTCTGTGCTAGATGGCTAAGATGGGATTTGTGATGTATCATATATGAGAGAACTGTTAATGATGCAGGGAACCACTAGGGAGGTGCTAGTGTGTTTTTATTCTCGGTTATCATTTGACACATGACACATATATGGAATGACATATCTACTAATTTGATTTATGGTCATTTCCCATTTCCTAATTCATTCATGTGTTTGGTGGATTTAGGTTTATTGTAGTACCATTTGGATTTTTTTTATTTTCATTGTTTTCCCACTTTGATAAAGAGGGTATAGTCTCCCCACAATATGTATTATACAATCGTTGCAATTCGGAAGCCTCTAGCTTATGGGGAGGTGCACATGACTTCATGTGGTGAACCAGCATGGGGAACCAGTATGTGGAACCCAGTTTGGAATTTTACATAATATATTTGAATCAGGTTATTCAATTAGTGATTAATATATTTATGTTCATTATATATTTTATTCAATCACTATCATGGTATTCTTGAATTAAGGTAATATTTATTTGTATCTATTTTCAATTCCTTGAGACATATTTAATATTTTACACCATCATTAATTTTATATAGTTCATACACTACCCTATTCCCTTCAATTATAATTAATATCTATCATTTCATTATATTTAAAATTCCATTTCATGGAAACTCTCTTATGTTCTTTTGATTCTTACGTTACCACCATAGTAAGAGTTTATTCTTGACTCAACTTCTTTTCTTGAGTCATTATGATTAATTTTTTTACTATGGTATTATAGGATGGTTTAATTCTATTCTATGATGATACTATAATTACTTATCTCTCTATAGAATATTACTCTTATAATTAGAATATTTACCATGATAAATTTATTTCTTAAATGTTTATAATTATTGATAATAATTATCATCCAACTTATTGACGATTTTCCCTAATTTTCTATATTTCCATTTACCACCAACGTTCTCCTTCTTATATAGAAACTCAATTTCGAGTTATATTAGGTCACCTTTATATTTCTATTCTATTATTTTTAAAAATAAATTTTTTTAATCTTTTTATGATGAGGTATTTCAACAAAGGTATTTTAAAATATTAAAAATATTTTCTATCCTTTAAATAATAATATTTTATCATACACTCCACATTTCCTCTAAAATAATTTATTGAATTTTGAAGGATATATTATCTAAAATATTTTAAAATTTTAATTTTTAAAATGTTTTTAATTTATGATTGAATGTGACCCCCAACATCATGTTTTACGAGAATGGTAAAAATGTTTTCTAAAAATATTTGATGGTTTGTATCACTATATAAACATTATTCTTTTGAAAGATTAATTTATATGAATTTTAATGACATTAACTCTTGATTATTTTGAAATGAAAAGTAAATATTATTATATTTTTAAAAAGTATAGTTTTTTTATAGTAATTATTTATTATTTTAAAAGGTATTAAAAACTTGTGTTTCTAAGACATAAATATTTAGTGTTTTCTAAAAGAACATTTATTTTATAAAATTTTTATTATAAATATAAATCTTTATTTTAATGTTTAATATTTAATAAAATATATCAATCTCAATGTATACAGTTTTAATGAAAACATTTTGAGTAGTTTTCAATCATTTCAAAAATATATTTTCCATCTTGTTTTCCAAAGTGATTTTTCCAATAAACTCAAAACAGTGTTTTTCAACTATTTCAACATAATTAGATACTACTTATGTTACATCGGGTTAATTTTTTTATTATATTATCCATATTATTTCTCTTGATGGATTATGTAATGTTATAGGAATGTTCATTATGAAATATTTTTATTTTCCATGGGTTAATTAAGTGTTGTTCGAATTTTGATTGTTTTCATGTTCTAATGGTACATATATGTATGGATTATTTTTATTAATAATTTTAGGGTATTATATAGAACTATAATTTATTGGTAATTTTTATATCCCATGAGTTCAAAATGGAACATGAGAGGATTATACCAAGTAAAAGGGTACACTGGAGGATTATCATAATCCAAAGGGTCTACTTGAGGATTATCCAAAAATAAAGGGTATATGATAGAATTTTCCCAATACCAATGGTACAAAATAATATTATACCAATTCCAATAAAGGTACACATATAGTAATACAAATCCCAAGAAGGGTATATTGGTGGTAATATCAATCCCAATAAGGGTGCACTGGTGGTAAGCCCATGCCCATGAGGGTTCACTAGTGGCTAACCCAATCTCAGTATGTAATTAATGTCTTAGTGGGTATAGTTGACATATGATTTCTATTATTATGTTTATGGAACACTATTATGTCATAATATTATTCCTATGTTGTACGCCATGGATCATGTTTACTACCACATTATTCCACACTCTTTTTTCATGATATATGATTATTCATTTTAGACTAAATATACTTCTATCATAACATATAGAAATATATTATTATTCAGTTTTCTTTTGTGTGGCGGTCAAATGTATTTCTGGTTTGAGTTTGTTTCCATAATAATTTATTTAATTAGTCGAAGGATAATACCCCGGGCTCCACTATTTTAGAAAATCGTAATTTTTCTCAATGTTTTGTACTAGGAAAATGCCTTCTTCTATATGAATAAAATATTTGATTATTATTGTTACATGTTTTTTTAATATGACAATTTAATCCTAATTGTGTTTTCTTACATTCTTATGACCATAACATTGATGAAATGATGATAATTTTTCCAATATTAATCATTTAAGCTCACCCCTTCCTTATATATTCATTCCTCATGTTATAAATGTTATTACAAACTATATGGATTCATGAAAGGATTCTAGTGGGTTTTAATTATGTAGTCATGTTAATATCTGTTGAAAAATAATTTTCTTTATGTAGATGATCCTAAAAAACAATAATCATTCAATTCATGGGATTTTATGTTTATTTGGATATGTAATATTTAACTTATTGTATTTTTGTTAAATAAATATGGGATTATCTCACATTACAATGATGTCCAAGTATAAAGAATGTTTTTTTGGAATTGGACCTAGGAGTTCAGTTTTGGGGTGTCTTAGTAGGTATCAAATAATGTTTTAGTTATTAGTATTAGTGTAGTTATTTTTTTGGATTAGGATGAGATAACTCTAGTGAAAAAATAAGGATAAATCTAGGTACATGAAAACATTCTGAATTTTTTGTAATGTATAGATTTTTTAGTTTCCTAACAATTAAAATTTTGTTTGGATTTTAGAATGTGGATACGAATATGACACAGATTCCTATAGGGGGTATCACTCCAAATTTGGTTAGTTTAGTATCAAATAAATATTTAATCAAGTTCATGATGAGTGGGCATAATATTGTAAACCTAACTAGACACTCCTGTTGGATATTCTTTTGTTAATCACATTTTCTTTTTGAACCATTATGAATGATTTGAGCACATTTTTATGGTATGATTAGAGAAATTAATAAGAGATAGACATTGAATAACCTATTTTAAAACCTTAAAATTTGTAAGTTAGGGGACATATTTCATTTTTTATTTATTTATTTTAAGTTAATTATTATTTATTTTATAAAACATGTCAAATTATGTATTCTTATCTTTATTCCAGTAATTTTTGGAATAAGTAAAAACCACGATAACAAAAGATATGACATATATTCAAAATATAGTCCTAATGGGGAATCAAATGTGATTCATGATTTTATTTAATATATTTTGGTTATGCTCACCAGACTGTCTCGAGTTATGATTAACAAAATTAGTCTTCCCAAACTTCGGAACATACCAAAGAAGATAATGAACCTTTTTTATAAGAGACTAGGTGATGAATATGATGAAGGAAAAAATATAAAATTTCATTCATGTAAAAAATGATAGAAAAATACCCAAGGGAATGTCTTAAAGGAACTAGAAAATATTTTATTTATGAAATTATTTTACATCAATATCATTGTTTTGAAAGGAAATTAATAGGTCTTACAATATAATGGAATATATTAAAGTAAAAACATATGCAAAATCCACAATTTAATGATTTAAATACAATGATTTTGGACATTATAAAAATCAATTCCCCAATCTAAGGTCTAATAAAGATTATATGTATGAAAAATATCCAAAATAAAGGGAAATTGGGAGATATTATCCAATAAAAACCACTAAAGTTGATAATGATAATTAGGTAACACTTATCCTCCATTTTATATTTTGTACGACTTATTGGATTCTAGTATAGTGTATTTAGGAATTTTTCATAGATTACTAAATCGCCACCCTAATGATTTGATTATCAAATAAAAATTCTAATTTTATTGTATACCTAGTTGAATATTATGGGAATGCACATTGTGAAAATATTATCATATATTATTTAGATGAAATTGATGTGATTTTTATAAATTGATAGGTCTCTATACAAGAAGTAGATATTATTCAATCAACAAGGAAATAAAATTTTATATAAACCTATGACAGTAAATAAATGTAGGGATGATTATGAAAACCCTTTATAACAAAATTATATAATGTAGTTTATTATACCAAATAATTATAAGCTCTTAGAAAAAGTGGAAGGAGAAAAAGATAAAAAAACTTGATATCATGGATAAGGATATATAGTATGAAAAAAAATATTTTCTTAGTGAGAAATTATATCTTTAGTAGTTTATATATTTCATTTATAATTAGATATTTTTTAGTAAGTGATAATTAAAATTATGATAACTCAATTTATTTATGGGATAGAATACAACATGATGATATTTTAGAATAATTTTTTTAAATAAATTAATACTATGTTTGATAGCTTACCTAACACACAATACAAATAAAAAAAAACCCTGATACTTTAATAAAAAAAATTTAAATACAAAAAGTATAATAATTATTAAAGTGGAGGTTATCAACAGAAGTAATCACCTTATGGAAACTATTTAAGAAGTTACATTTATATAATAGTCAATAATATTGATTAAAAAAATTAGTTTTAAAAAAATTAATTTCTTTGTTAAAATTAATTCATATCACATTTAAAACATTCTATTTTTAATTCCAGATTTCAAAATTATCCTCATAATAATATTTTGGATTTTTCCAGAATAATTGATTTTTACATGAATAGTGAAAATGGATTTTCAATCAAACATATTCCTTGTATAACTTTATTATTATAGAATTAATAAATAAAAGTTTGTAAAACCATTTAAATGATGAAATATTTATATAAGTAATAAAAAAATTATTTTAAAATAATATATAAATCCTAGAAAACCTATGTTCAATATTTTTGAAATAATGTAATATTATTAATCTATTATAAAATATTTCTGTTCTTATATTTTCAATAATTTTTCCCTTGGTGAAATTAATTTTTACTTATATTTGGAAACCAAAAATATTTTAATTCTTTAAAATAAACATATTTATGTTATTAAATTCAATAAAATTTATAATTTTATTCTATACAAAAATTATAAGACTTAAGAAACACATTCCAAAAAACTGTCTTTATGTGTTATGTGAACTAATATTAAAACAAAATTTTCCAACATTTAGAAATTTTATTTGATAAAATAATTTTCATAATTGAAATCATAATTGTAAAATCCGGTAACAAGATCAATTTTAATTTTGTTTATTAATATAAATTTCTAAGGTTAAACAAGTTGTTACCACAGAAAAAGTAAAAAAAAAGAAATAGTTTTACTTATTATAAATAACATCAAATATTTGAAAATTACATAAACTGTGAGTATAATATGTGTATAATTAAAAATATTATCTATATTTATTTCACACTTTTTTATCCTTTAATCCTTGAATAGAGACTTACTACTATTGAAATGCAAAGGGTACGTCTAAAATTATCCTTTTATTCACATATGAAAGGGGACCCCTTCCTCTATTTCATACTACACATGTACCTTAGAATTTCATCTTAAAAATACAAAATTTTTCTCCACCAAGAATACTCTCCAATGATAGTAATTATATAGTCCCAATTAGTAATCCTAAGGCCTCCATTTATAAAAAGATTTCAAAAAGAAATCCCATGTTCTCCACATGAGTATTTCTTACTCCTTAGCCATGTTGTCTTAATCTTCATGTTATAAACTATTTAAAAACACCCTAACATAAATAAATATGTATTATTAATATACTATAATTTTATTATATTAATTTATCAACTATTATTCAATCTATTCTACCCACTAAAAAAACAAAACAACATTGATCATGTTTTTGTGCGAACTAGAACCTCTACAATGAAATGTGGTTCAATCATCATCATTGTATTTTAGGGTTGGAAGCAATGATATATTATGTGAATTAATATATTAAATATGTCAACATTATAATTTTTAAATGATAATTTATCATACACTTTCATTTCATCCAATTTGTTGAGAAAAGAAATCTTTAATTGTGCTTACCTGTGTACTATCGCCTCTGTGAATGATGAATTTCATTTTTCCTCACCACCATACATTAATTGATATAAGAGTGAATTTATTTAAATTAGATTATATTTATGATATGTTTAATATTTTTTAAAATTTATAATAATAATAAATAAAAACAATTATTTTCTCGTTAAATCATTATAAGACGCTATCGTTTGGGTTGGTTTTACCACCTATATAAATGATGTTATACTTTTTAAATCATGATTAACTAAGGAATATTATATAATATAAATATCATAAAATAATAATTTATTTTATATATTTTAATATTTATGGAAATTTGATGTTAACATTTGATATTTTTATTAATATACCACCTCTCGATCATTAAATACGTCGAAAAAAGATCAATGTAATTTCATTTTTCACAAAACATATAAATGTATATAAACCAATGAAATAAGAATTAAGTAATAATTTAAAAAAATTGATTATTATATCTTAAATAATTTTTGAGTGATTAAATTTGAACCAATATGTGAGAATCCACCCAGTCACTAAGAATCTTGTTTAAAAAAAATTAAAAAAATCACAACATATAATGATGAAAATATACTATAACCAAGTAGCATAGCAGTAATATACGGTCATTAATGTTTGTATAAAAGTTAGTATATTTGATTAAGTTTATTAAATTATTTTTTAATATATTTATGTTCATTATTTATTATATTCAAGTATTATCATTGAAGTCTATAATTTAGGTAAGGTTTACTTGTCTCTATTTTCAATCAAATAGAGAAGTTTTATATTGTACACCATCATTTAATTTTTATGGTGAATCTAATAGACTATTTAATATAAGTATAATTAATTTTTTTCTTTTTTAATATTTTAATGTCTATTCCTTGGTAACCGTCTTATGTTCTTTTGAATCTTATATTACCACCATCATAACAGTTTCTTATTAACTCAACTATTTTTATATATTCATTATGATTCATTTTTTACAATGGTATTAATATATGAATTCCTTATATTTTATGATGATTCTATAATTATTTATCTCCCTATGGGTAGTGAAATTTTTAATACAAATATTTACCTTAATGAATTTATTTTTCAAAAGTATATAATCTTTTAGAATAATTATCATTCAATTTAATTATGGTTCCCCCATGTCCATATTTCCTATTTCAGCCTATGTTCTACTTTTTCTATGAATACCAATTTTTTTCTGGTTTCCTTCTTATTTACCTTATAATATATTAAAAAATAGTTTTTGTTTCCCTCTTTATGATGCAGGTTTTCAAGAAAGGCAATTCAAAATATTAAAAAAGTTTTCTACAATTTCTAAATCGAATTATTTGTCTCCAAATCAATATTTCCTATAAAAAAATTTATATACTTTTCAGTATCCATTATTGAAAATACTTTTTTAAATTAAATGTCTCAAAAATTTTAACTTATCCTTTCAATGTGACCCTTAACATTATCTTTTACTAGTATAGAAAAACAATTTTATTAAAACTCTTTGTATAGACATTATTATTTATGAAGAATCCTTATCATGTATTTAAATGGTTTTTAAAATTATTTTAACTCATGATGATTTTGAAAATAAAAGGAATTATAATTTTATTATTCCAAATTAAAAATTTAATGTTAAAAGTAAATTTTTATCTTTTTATAGTATTTTAAAGGATTTTATTTTTAAGGAAATAATTATTCATTATTTTGAAAGAAATTTTATTTTATAAATGTGGTATTCTAAAATAACTATTTTGTTAAAAATTTTGATCTTTAAAACATTTTATCGAGCTAAAATAATTTTCTTTTAAATAAACCGTTTGGAAAAGTTTTCAAACATTTCAGAAAATGATGTTCCTTTACGTTTTTCAATGTGATTTATCCAATAACACCAATAGAGTATTTTTATCTATTTTAATATCATTTGAAAATTATATAATACATTGGGTATATGTTTCTATACCATCATTCATCTTTTTTATTTGGATTTATTTTGGAATTTTCTTGAATAGTTTTAAGAAATACATCTTTCTACATGGGTTATTTAATTGATGTTTGAGGTATGAATGTTTTCCGGTTTGAATGGAACACATATGTATGGATGATTATTATTATAATGATTAGAACATTATATACCCCTATAATTCATTGGAAAATTTTATATATCATAATATCAATAAGGTACATGGGTGCATTATCTTAAGATAAAGAGTATATGGGAATATTATCCTATGAAAAAGGGTGCATGAGAGGATTATCCCAAGACAAAGGGTAGATAATACTATTATCCCAAATGAAAGGTTACATGTAAGGATTATCACAATATCATGAAGGGAGCACTAGTGGTAATTCTAAGCCCAACAAGGGTGTCACGACCCGACCCAACGGGGCTCGAGTCGCGACTCCCGAAGCCCGCCTCCAATAGGCCATGGGCTGGCGACCAGCGCCGAGTAGGCTATCACACACATGGGAGGCATTAGCCTAAGGTACCAGTACACACGCACCCACAAACACCTCCATGCAACAATGCAGAGATATAGAAACTGGAAGGTAAATGCATGCATACACTATCCCACAACCAGATAGCAACAGCAAAAGTACAAAGGGCAAAACTGGGTCCACCAAAAGAAAACTACAAAGCGCGTCCAACCTGCTCTGAAGAAGGGGAACACTGCCACAAACACCCGCTGGAAAGCTCCCTCGGCACAGCTCCGGTAAACACCCCTGTCAACTCGCTCACTAAGCTCCGCCTGCTCCGGGTCCTCCTGGGACTTCGTCAAAAGGCTTGTGGTCTGCACAAGACACAAACATGTGCGGGTAAAGCCCGTGCAGGGGTGAGTATAAACATACTCAGTAGGCACCCTAAAAACCCAAAACCCAAGGGAGAAACTGAAAGGCAACAGTCCGCTCAACCCAACCAGAGGGAACCCGGACGAGATAGAAACTTCATCTCGTGACCATCCTCAGCTAAACACAATTAGTCAGCTCAGCTCAGCTCAGGTGTATGCCCACACATACACCTTGAACAATCCATATATACTAAGATCATGCCACAAAGCCACAAGAGGTACCGACCTCATCACCAGCAACTTTCCACAACCAGGAGAGTACACCACACGAACACTGTCATACCAGATGACACTCATCCGAGAGATACACTCCATCGGGTCCCAAACAAACATCTTAGATGCTCACCCGAGAGGCCACGCTCGTCGGATAACATCACTGAGGAAACCTCGCTGAACCAACAGAACTACCAAACTCCTTGGATAGGGGATTTCCGCTAGGGTCCGCTACGGTATACCAAGACCCACTCCGGTATACGTAACTCACAGATAGGGGATCACTCCGAGGGTCCGCTGGGGGATACCTCGACCCGATCTGGCATACGTAGTTCTCACAGATAGGGTATCACACCCTGGATCCGCTGGGGGATACCACAACCCGATCTGGCAGTCGACAGAAACTCCACACTCAGATAGAGGATAATCGTCCATATAAAGATGGTCACGACGATACCTGAACCCTATCTGGTATAACTCGTGATGTAGGGGATCGAACCGACGATGTCGCAACCCTACCGAAACCACGCGCTGAGTAGGGGATCGCATAACCAACGATACCGCAACCCTACTGTAAATATCATGCTGAGTAGGGGATCGTAAACCCGACGATGCCACAACCCTACTGTGCACGACCCACCGCGTAGGGGATCATATTCCCGATGATGCCAGAAACCCTACGGGGTTAACCTGCTAGATAGGGGATCGCCGCCCGTGAATAAGCGGTCACAGCGATACCAAGAACCCGATCTAGGGTAAAGATGCTAGAGGATCCACTTCAGGCCCACCGAAAGGATACCACAACTCTAACAGTTTAAAACCTCCCATCGAGAGGATCACCAACTCATACGAAGGTTGTGATGCCACACAAACCCGCATAAGAACGAACCAAGGGAGAACCCTCAACCACTGCTGGTCCAAACGTCGCTAACCCGAGCGACCCGCCACAATGCCACACTGCGCATCTTCTAGGCCAAAACCGAGGCCACCATCGCGTTCCACGCGGAAAAACACGCAGCATAGGCTGTTTACTCACCCGAAACGGAGCACCAGTGAAAAAGACACTATTCACTGTAGCTAGCCCGTGCGGGGCCCACACAACGATCCCAAAACTCATCGAGCGGACCATACCACGACGATCCCCTCGGAAAAACAAGCGGAATCGACTACTCGCTCATCCAAAATGGACACCCGGTGAAAAAGGTACTATTCACCGAAGGACAGCTCGGGTGGGGCCCATGCCTGGATTCCGAAACTCATCGAACAGATCGCACCATTGTGATCCCCTCGGAAAAACACACAGGATCGACTATTCATCCGCCAAAATCGGACTCCTGGTGCAAAAGCTGCGTTTTTCCGCAAACGCCAAAACCCGGCCTCATGGGGCCCGTACCCCGTTCACAGACCCAACACCCAGAAACCATCTCAAAAAGTCCGTCGTAGCATCAGGGTCTCAACGCCACTGACGGAACGTTAATCGGATGCTCTGGGTAGAAGTTACAACGGCCCGAAGTCGTAAAATTATAAAATAATATTATTTTATACGACGTTTCTAACTCTCGGGCCACGATCCCGAACCCTTAAACCCTCAAAGTGAGTTCAAAAGGTCCGTCTCGACGCAAGGAGCGCGTCGCCGCTAACGGCTCGCAAATCGGAGTTACGGTTTGCGAGTTACTGGGGTTTAAAGAACCCCCGGAAAATCCTGGCCGGACCACCGCCAGCCTCACCGGAAACCACCGCGTCGCCACCGGATTCCGCCGCGCCGCCGCCGCCGTCGCCGGAAACCGCCGCGCCGCCGGCGCGCCGCCGCCCTACCTCACCGGATTCCGCCATGGCCGCCGCCGGAATCCGGGATTTCCGCCGGAAAACTTTCGAGGACCCCCGGGAGCACCCCGGTGCTCCAAAATCAGATCTGAAACATGTTTCGGAAGCCTCGGGACCCAAACTATACAACCCTTATAACGATTTGAAGAAAAACAACAAATAAACGGGGTCCAGGATTTCAAAACTAAACCGCCTACCTCGCGGGCGAAACACCGACGTTCGACCTCAGATCCGCGCTCCAGAGCTTCCGTTGCGCGCTCCTGGAACGTCCGCCGTCGAATTCCGAGCTCGTGGGCGCTTCGTTTGTTCGATTCGGCGGAGCGGCGGCGAAGAAAGGCGAAGAACGCCGAGAGGAACGATAGGGTGGGGGGGCGCTGATATTTATATCAGCCGCCCGCCGACGCCAAACCCGCCTCAGACCCGACGCCCGATGCGAACAAAAGTAAGGTCACCCCTAGGGTAAACGCGCCGTTCTGAACGCAACTGCGGACTCAGATTTTCCATCCGAGACTCCTTTCAGAAGTTATTCGAGCCGACGCTCGCACACTAACTTCGCAACTTATTTACGAAAACGCCCCCGGTGGCGTTTCTCACCGCGGGCCCGCGCCTGCAAAGTTTACACCTCGCCTAGAGTAAACGGCACGTTCCGGACGCAACCGCGCCCTCAGATTCCAGTTCTGAGCTACCATTTAGGAGATATCGCACCCCTACACGTGCATAGTATAAAAATACTTAATATTTTTATAAAATTAATTCCGGGCACACCGGGCCTCGGAATCGCACGCCATCTTCGCGCGTAGCTCTGGAATTATTCCTAGAAATATTCCAAAGTCTGACAGGGCCAAAAACCCGAGTCACTACATCCTCCCCTCCTTAGAACATTTCGTCCCCAAAAATCCCTAAGTACAAGGAAAGCGACTGGACTCTCAACTGGGTATCACACACCAGTGAGCTCACCAACCAACACCCATGCCCGAACGCATAAGTCAGAGGGACTCATCCACCACACCTCAATACTATCCGCTTTGGGCGGCACTGACTTGCCCGCACGGTTTTAATCACGTCACAAAAACACGTCTCAGTGGGGGAAGGATCCATCTACCTCACGCATTCGAAGCATGCAGAACAACTCCCACACAGGGTCTTACCAACGCCCTGAACAAAACTCGATCAAGAAACAAAAGGAACGAGTACCGCAAAACAGTGTCTATCAAACTACTACAGTAAGTAGAAAAGACACAAGGCGTACCTCTATCCATCCGTGGTGCCTCTGGGTCAACTGCCTCTAGGGAATACAACTGTCCTCTCCCTCGACCACCAGCTCCCTGGGCTTTGCGTGGACCACCTGGGGGTGGGGGTGGTGGCAACTGGTACTGCCTACCACCGCCTCCTGCTGCACCAGCTCCGCCGCCACGTCTGCCGCCCTGCGAACCTCCTTGCTCGAGACGCTGCCTCTGCCAAGGCGGTCCATCGACCGGCTCCCTCTCAGCAGCACGTCGGGTCGGACAATCTCTAGAAAGATGTCCCCGACCGTCGCAAGCGTAACACCGCCTCTCCTGCGGCTAACCAAAACTGGCCTATGGGCCCTGTAAGCCCTGAGGCTCAGATCCTCCATCCTGGGGTCGCCTCCTAAAACGTCGGCCACGTCTAGACCCCTGAGTCTGTCATCGGCTACCAGATGCCGATCCGACTGAAAAAGTCTCAGCCCTTGAGTGCCCAGCACTAACAGGGGGAAACTGCTCAGCCAGAAAACTCTCCACCACCAACGCTCTCTCCAGCACTCCAGCATAGGTGGGCAGGCAAAAGGAAACCACACCTACTCGAATGTCCCTGCGTAAGCCCTGCTCGAAGGTCTGAGCCCTAAAGAATAGGTCTCGAACCATATCCAGGGAGTAGCGCTACGGGTCTGTAAACCTTGCAGTGTACTCCGACACAGTCATGCTCTCCTGCCGAAGCTGCAGAAGCTCCTAGATCTGCACTGACCTCAGCGTCACCGGAGAGAACTCCTCCCTGAAGAGCCGCTCAAACTCTGCCCACGTGATCGTCTCCTCGTCATGGGACTACGTCACCAAACTCCACCATCGCCCAACAGAACCATGCAGAAGGCTCGCCGATAGGACCACCATCTGATCTGGAGGTGTCCTTACTAGGCGGAAAACCCGGGTGACTGCCTTAAGCCAGTCATCAACTGCCTGGGGGTCTGGATCACCCCGGAACCTTAGAGGTCGCTGCCTCTGGAACTCATGCAGTGCACTCAGCCTGCGCGCAACCTCGTCCTACACCGCCGGCACAATCAGCTGCTCGACAGGTGGTGTCTCAACCGGCAGACCACCTGGAGGTGCAACCTCAGAGCCTGCGCCCTGCTCCACAACCTCTGCACGGGGCGGGTCATCAGCACAATCTTGCTACAGAACCCTCACTAGCTATCATCGTGGAGACATCCTGAAATACATTCAAGACGCACCACAGTCAAAGAGTATATCTGGAGAGATGACTCAAGAAGGAAAAAAAAACCAAGAACCCAGTCCTATATGATACTTGTACCATTATGTCCCTGCGACCAGTGTACGAATGTCCCGAGTCAAAAGGCAGGTTATCAGAGTCCTGGTGTATGGATACGTCGGCCACCACACCAACACTGGAGTCCCTGGCCTGAAAGTCGAACTCGAAACATCCAAACACTACCGCTCTTCAACCAAAACCAAGCTCACAGCTAGACCAGCTACGCTCTGAGATCCCAAAGGTGGAACCTCCTCTAATACCACTCTGTCACGACCCGACCCAACGGGGCTCGAGTCGCGACTCCCCAAGCCCGCCTCCAATAGGCCAGGGGCTGGCGACCAGTGCCGAGTAGGCTATCACACACATGGGAGGCATTAGCCTAAGGTACCTGTACACACCCTCCCACAAACACCTCCATGAAACAGTGTAGAGATATAGAAACTGGAAGGTAAATTCATGCATACACTATCCCACAACCAGAGAGCAACAGCAAAAGTACAAAGGGAAAAACAGGGTCCACCAAAAGAAAACTAAAAAGCGCGTCCAACCTTCTCTGAAGAAGGGGAACGCTGCCACAAACACCCGCCAGAAAGCTCCCTCGGCACAGCTCCAGTAAACACCACGGTCAACTCGCTCACTAAGCTCCACCTGCTCCGGGTCCTCCTGGGACTTCGTCAAAAGGCATGTGGTCTGCACAAGGCACAAACATGTGCGGGAAAAGCCTGTGCATGGGTGAGTATAAACATACCCAGTAGGCACCCTAAAACCCCAAAACCCATGGGAGAAACTGAAAGGCAACAGTCCGCTCAACCCAGCCAGAGGGAACCCAGACGAGAGAGAAACTCCATCTCGTGACCATCCTCGGCTAAACACAACTAGTCAGCTCAGCTCAGCTCAGGTGTATGCCCATACATACACCTTGAACAATATATATATACTAAGATCACGCCACAAAGCCACAAGAGGTACCGACCTCATCACCAGCAACTGTCCACAACCAGGAGAGTACACCACACGAACACTGTCATACCAGATGACACTCATCCGAGAGATACACTCCATCGGGTCCCAAACAAACATCTCAGACGCTCAGCCGAGAGGCCACGCTCATCGGATAACATCACTGAGGAAACCTCGCTGAACCAACATAACTACCAAACTCCTCGGATAGGGGATTGCCGCTAGGGTCCGCTAGGGGATACCAAGACCCACTCCGGTATACGTAGCTCAAAGATAGGGGATCACTCCCAGGGTCCGCTGGGGGATACCACGACCCGATCTGGCATACATAGGTCTCACAGATAGGGGATCACACCCAGGATCCGTTGGGGGATACCACAACCCGATCTGGCACTCGACAGAAACTCCACACTCAGATAGAGGATCATCGTCTATATAAAGATGGTCACGACGATACCGGAACCCTATCTGGTATAACTCGCGATGTAGGGGATCGAACAGACGATGCCGCAACCCTACCGAAACCACGCGCTGAGTAGGGGATCGCATAACCAACGATACCGCAACCCTACTATAAACATCATGCTGAGTAGGGGATCATAAACCCGACGATGCCACAACCCTACTATGCACGACCCACCACGTAGGGGATCATATTCCCGATGATGCCAGAAACCCTACGGGGTTAACCTGCTAGATAGGGGATCGCCACCCGTGAATAAGCGGTCACAGCGATACCAAGAACCCGATCTTGGGTAAAGATGCTAGAGGATCCACTCCGGGCCCACCAGAAGGATACCACAACTCTAACAGTTTAAAACATCCCATCGAGAGGATCACAAACTCATACGAAGGTTGTGATGCCACACGAACCCGCGTAAGAACGAACCAAGGGAGAACCCTCAACCACTGCTGGTCCAAATGTCGCTAACCCGAGCGACCCACCACAACGCCACACTGCGCATCTTCTAGGCCAAAACCGAGGCCACCATCGCGTTCCACGCGGAAAAACACGCAGCATAGGCTGTTTACTCACCCGAAACGATGCACAGGTGAAAAAGCCACTATTCATCGTAGCTAGCCCGTGCGGGGCCCACAGAACGATCCCAAAACTCATCGAGCGGACCATACCACGACGATCCCCTTGGAAAAACAAGCGGAATCGACTACTCGCTCGTCCAAAAAGGACACCCGGTGAAAAAGGTACTATTCACCGAAGGTCAGCTTGGGTGGGGCCCACGCCTGGATTCCGAAACTCATCGAACGGATCGCACCATTGTGATCCCCTCGGAAAAACACACAGGGTCGACTATTCATCCGCCAAAATCGGACTCCTGGTGCAAAAGCTGCGTTTCTCCGCAAACGCCATAACCCGGCCTCGTGGGGCCCGCACCCCGTTCACAGACCCAACACCCGGAAACCATCTCAAAAATTCTGTCGTACCATCAGGGTCTCAATGCCACTGACGGCACGTCAATCGGACGCTCCGGGTAGAAGTTACAACGGCCCGAAGTCGTAAAATAATAAAATAATATTATTTTATACGACGTTTCTAACTCCCGGGCCACGATCCCGAACCCTTAAACCCTCAAAGTGAGTTCAAAAGGTCCGTCTCGACGCAAGGAGCACGTCGCCGCAAACGGCTCGCAAATCGAAGTTACGGTTTGCGACTTACAGGGGTTTAAAGAACCCCCGGGAAATCCTAGCCGGACCACCGCCAGCCTCGCCGGAAACCACTGCGTCGCCACCGGATTCCGCCGCGCCGCCGCCGTCGTTGCCGGAAACCGCCGCGCCGCCGCCGGAATCAGGGATTTCCACTGGAAAACTTCCGAGGACCCCCGGGAGCACCCCGGTGCTCCAAAATCAGATCTGAAACATGTTTCGGAAACCTCGGGACCCAAACTACACAACCCTTATAACGATTTGAAGAAAAACAACAAATAAACGGGGTACGGGATTTCAAAACTCAAACCGCCTACCTCGCGGGCGAAACGCCGACGTTCTGCCATAGATCCGCGCTCTAGAGCTTCCGCTGCACGCTCCTGGAACGTCCGTCGTCGAATTCCGAGCTCGTGGGTGCTTCGTTTGCTCGATTCGGCGGAGCGGCGGCGAAGAGCGACGAAGAACGCTGAGAGGAACGATAGGGGGATATTTATATCAGCCGCCCGCCGACGCCAAACCCGCCTTGGACCCGACGCCCGATGCGAACAAAAGTAAGGTCACCCCTAGGGTAAACGCGCCGTTCTGAACGCAACGACGGACTCAGATTTTCCATCCGAGACTCCGTTCAGAAGTTATTCGAGCCGACGCTCGCACACTAACTTTGCAACTTATTTACGAAAACACCCCTGGTGGCGTTTCTCACCGCATGCCCGCGCCTGCAAAGTTTACACCTCACCTAGGGTAAACGGCATGTTCCAGACACAACCGTGCCCTCAGATTCCAGTTCTGAGCTACCGTTTAGGAGATATCACACCCCCGCCACGTGCATAGTATAAAAATACTTAATATTTTTATAAAATTAATTCCGGGCACACCGGGCCTCAGAATCGCACGCCGTCTTCGCGACTAGCTCTGGAATTATTCCTAGAAATATTCCGAAGTCTGACAGGGCCAAAAACCCGAGTCGCTACAAAGGGTACATGGGTACTAATCCCAATCTCAGGAAGGGTACATGATTGTAACGATCAAACCTAGTAAGGGTACTTAAGTGGTTAGCCCAGGCCTAAGAAATTATATAGGTGGCCATAACAATCCAACAATGTTATTAATTACTTGGTGGGTAGCCTTTACATATACTTAAAATGATTATTTTTATTCCATGCTCTTATTTTATAATCTTATTCATATGTTATGCTCTATGGATCATGATTATTTTCCCGTTATTATGCACTCTTTTGTAATGGTATACGGTTTTTCATATGTGATTACATATACTTATATCATGGAATATGAAAACTCTAATTATTACTTGTATGTTTTATTAATATATTTCTCTCCTAGTCATGTGTTCTCATATGATTATTATTTATCACTTTTTTAAACATTGATAAGTTTTCCGTTAGATATTTTTTGATCCAAACCCTTTCTTATACTTATGTTTCAAAGGTTATAAAGTTGATTAAAACCTATACTGATTCTATAAGAATCCTAATGTGTTTCAATTGTGAATAAATTCCCACAATTATTGAAAAATAATTTTCTTATGTTGGTGATCCTCAGACACTAAAACTTTCATTCTTGGGATTCTGTGATTATTGTGAGATGTAATTATTAACTTCTGAAAATATTGTAAAATAAATACTGGTTCATATTAATTTATATCAAATATAGTTTTTAAATAAATTAAATTCCTCACATGACCCATCGGTTCTGTTATGGGGAACCATAGATGGTAGTGGGGTTGGGTTTAATAATTTTTAAGGATTGGTTTAGTTATTTTTAGGGATCTGGATAAGATAACCATAATTAAAACCATAATGAAGTCTATGTATAGTAAAACATTCTCATGTTTTTTAAATCATAATTTTTTTGGTTCCCTATTAATTTCATCCATGTTGGGATATAGACAAGTGGATGTGGTTGTAGCATAAATTCGCCTAGGGGTAATCTCTCTAAGGTTAGTTGGTTAACAAATAAATATTCACTCTACTGTGTGATGAGTGGGCCTAAGACTGTACATATAGCTAGAAACTACTGAGGGATATTATTTGGTTTGTCACATTCTCTTTACAACCCATTATTAATGATTTGATAACATCTTTATAGTATGGCTAGATAACCAAAAATGTGACTGAAAATAAATAACCATGATTGGAAACTAGAAATTTATAATTTATGTATCATATGTCATTTATTATTTATTCACTTTAAGATAACCGGTTTTACTCTTTACAAGTATATCAAATAAATTTTTCTTATATTTATTCATGTAATGGTTGGATAATGTTGAAATCATGTTAATAATGTATATGATAGACAATGAAGTGATGGTCTTAATGAGCAACCAAATGGGATTGAAACTGGTCTTGAAAATATTATAGTTATGCTCACCCAACTATATCATGTTATGATTATAAACATGATAATTTTTTTACTCTATTACACACTAAATAATATATGGATGGAGTTTTAGAAGGGCTTATGTGATGATAATGATGAAGGAAGGATGATTTCATTTATTTCATGTCAGAAATATAAGTTCAATCAACCAAGGGAAAGTCTCAAAGGAACATGAAAATGTTTCATGTGAGGAAAGAGTATCCATCGAGATGATGATTTATGAACAAGTACTAAAAGGTTGAATAATACAATGGAAGGTATCAGAGTCCCAACAAATACACAATCCACACTTCAATGTATCAAATATATTAGTTTGGGAATTAAGTAAATTGATTCCCCAATTTAGAGGCTAACAAGGATTATTAGTATAATAAAATTCTAATTTAATGGAATAAAGGAAAGCCTATCCAATAAAAACTAATACTTTGGATCATGATAATTAGGGAATAATTATCCTACACACTATATTTTTGAGTGAATTATTGAATTCAATTATAGTGTATTTAGGAATTTTTCCAAGAGTGTCAAATCTACACACTACTGATTTGATTATCTGAGAAAACTTCTTATCTTATTGTATCCTAATTTTAAATTTTTGGAAATTTTACTTGTAAACATCTTATTATATACCCATTAGATGAATTTAAGGGGATTTTTGGAAAATGGATTGATTTTCTCTATATATATGAAATATTATTCAAAGGATAAGGAAATCACATTTCATATAAACCAATTTTAGTATATTAATTAAAGATTGATTACGAACACTATTTAGATGAAAATTACATAATTGGGTTCTCAATAATGAATAATGATAGACCCTTTCATAAAATTGTTGGAATAAAGAAAAAAACTCAATATTTTGGATAATCCTATTATGAAGAAAAGTATATTTTTTCTTCGATAGAAATTATATGTTCAGTAATGTCTATATTGTAGATATCGATATCAATTTTCATTATTATGTGATAATTAAAATATTTTGGACATAATTTATTTATTGGGGGGATGTAACACCCGATGATTTTGGAATATATTTTTCTCTATATTAATATTATGTTTGATAGCTTGTCTTAAATGCAACACTAATCTAAAATAAAAACTATTATACTATAATAAAATAAAATTATTAAATATGACCAATATATTATATCCATTAAATTTTAAGTTGTCAATATAATTAACCACCTTATGAAAATTATGTTAAATAGGAATACTAATACAAAAATTATTTATTTTTCCAGAAATTACTTTTTTTTCCACAAAGGAATTTTGATATTAAAATTAATTTCAATCAAATTTATCACATGGATTAGAAAAAATTAAATCAATTTTACAATTCCACCTACCAAAATTATTCTACGAATAATTTTTTGGTTTTCTCTGAAAAAAATTGATTTTTAGGTGAATAGTGGAAATACCGTTTTTTTAAAAAATATACCTTTTATGAAATTATTATTATGTTAGTTAGACCTATAAGTTTATAAAACATTATAATTGACAAAATATTAATTTTAGGTGTGAAATTATTTATTTTAAAATAATATTTTAATTGTATAAAAAGAATGCTTAACATTAATGAACTTAAGTAATATTATTAATATAATGAAAATTATTTTATCCATCAATTTAATTATGTTTTCTCATAATGAAATTGGATTTTGAATTTCTTTTAAGGGTAATATTTTTATATAAATAATTTCCCATCATTTAATTTAATAAAATTCATAATTTAATTTTACACGTATATTTGAATCATAAAAATGCATTTTTTTAAAAAAATAATTTTTACGCACTATGTGTTCTAATATTAAAATTAACTTTTATAATTTTTAGAAATTATATTTTATAAAATTATTTATGTATTCTAAATAAATGTTTTATGATTAATTATTATGATCAATTTTATTTCTGGTTATAAAAATGAATTACCAAGGTAACAAAATTAGTTAGCTGCATAAAAGTTAAAGAAAAAGAAAAAAGATTTTTAGTAAGTATGAAAAATCTAAAACATTTAAAAAAATATATAAAATGTGTGGAAGATAATTAGATATTCCAAAACTCTTATACTTCATTATTTTACACTTTTGGAGTCTTCGACCCTTGAATAGTGACATGAGATTATTGAAATTTAATGGGTACTTCCAAAAGTAACCTTCTCTTCACAGATGAAGGGGATCACTTACAACACTTCATGATACACCAATAAATGCTAAATTTATAATGAGGTTGTACAATTTTTATCCTAGTATAATCCTACATAAATTTCATGTGACTATAGTCTCTATTAGTTATCATAAGGCCTCTATTTCCAATGATATTTCTTACAAAAATCCCGAGTTCTAAACATGAGTATTTCTTACTCCTTAATATGTTATTCATAATATTCATCTTCAATTATTTTTTTAGCCTCCATAATATAATTAAATAATTGTTTTTAATATAATATAATTTTATTATAGTTATGTATCAACATTTATAAAATCCCTCCATCCACTAAGAAAAACAAAACTACATCAATTGTGTGTACGTGCAAACTACCTCCTCCATGAAGTGATGTGTTTGATTTTTCATCACCAAATTTTATGGTTGGTAACAAGGATTAATTTGATAAATTAATATATATAATATTTAAAAATTATAATTCTAAAATGATAATTTATCATCTACCAATATTTTATCCTATTTTTTGGGAAATGGAATATCTAATTGTGTGTATGTGTGGACTACTACATCCATGGAAGACAAATTTTATATTCCATATCCACCCCAAATTGAGGTTTTTAATAATTCTATTAACGACCATAAATGAAATTTATTAAATTTTTTAATCTTCTATAATGTTATATTAATATTATATAGAGACATAAGCTTACAAATTAAATCATTAAAACATACACTTGTTTGGGTCTGGTTTACCACCTATGTAAATGATGTTATAATGATTATATCATGAATTATTAAGGGATGTTATATAATTATAATATCATGTAATAATAATTTATTTTTATCTATTTTAATTACTATAAAAAAACATGTAATTAATATTTAATACATTCATTAATATACCACCTCTCAATCGTTAAAAATAGTAAAACCAGTTCATTGTAATCTCTTTCTTCCCACACCATATTCATGTATTTCACAAAATAAAATGAAACTTAATAAATAATTGATAAAGTATTATTATTCTATATAATAAACCTGGAATTAATAACTTTTAACTAATAAGTGATAATCAACCTCATCACTGTGAAACTTATATGAAAAAAATATTCAGAAAAATCATAACATTCGATGATAAAAATACAGTACACTGATAAACATATTTTTAAAAGATGGGTATAAATTGTGTTTATGAAAGAAATATATTTGAATAAGGTTTTGAAATTATTTATTAAGACAGTTATGCTAAATATATTGGAGATTCAAACACTATTAGGGAAGTTTGAAATTGTGATAAGGGTTATTTGTCTCTATTTTCAATTCCATGAGACATGTCAGATAATTCACACAATATTTTATTTTATATGATTAATACAAATCCATATTTACTTCATGTATAATTAGTATCTTTCATTTAATGATATTTTGATTTCCATTTCAAGGTAACCCACTTATGTTCATTTTATTATTACATTACCACCACCGAAAGGGTTTATTCTTAATGTAACATCTTTACATGAGTCATTATGATTCTTTTTTTACGATAGTATTACATGATGTATTCATTATAATCTAGGACTATACTATATTTTTTATTTGTCTAAGTAAAATTAAATTTCTAATTTGAACATTTATCTAGATAAATTTTATTCTCAAAATTATATAATTGTTGATAATATTTTTCATCCTATTTAATGAAGGTTTCCCCTCAATGTCTATATGTCACTTACCCACAAATGTAATCCAATTTATATTGAAACAAAATTATTAGATATTTTATATGACATTAATATTTACCTTCCCATCTTTAAAAAAATTGGTTTCCCTTTTTATGATTTTGTTTTTCAACAAAATTATTTCAAATTACTAAAACGGTTTTTCATCTATTCAAAATCAAACAATTTAACTTCCACTCCAAATTTCCTATAAAAACTTTTATATTATTTTCAATAATCCATTTCTAAATATCCCTTTTAAAATTAAGGGTTTTTTTATAAAAAATTACTTCACCTATTAATGTAACTGGTTACTTAATTTTTTTTGAGTATGATAAAACAATTCTTAAAAAATTATTCTATAGGCTTGTGTTTTTAATAAATAATTATTTATACTTTTATTAAAAAACCTTTAATTAATAATTTTTTTCATATAAAAATCCTTTTTGGTCTTTTTAAATATCATCGCAGGTCAACACATTTTGTCACCGGAGATAGCCCACCAAATGGCCTGAAGCTTGTTCCTGATCACCATGGGGAGGCGAAAAGCACCAGGAATCACCAATCAATGCTTGGGAAAGATTCCACCATAGGTAAACTAGAATGAACCTTATATGAAATGGGATTCCCATAATAATATCATCAAAGTTAAAATTACCAGTTAAGAAGAGACCATAAAAAAAAACATACATCATAATACAAAACATCCCATAACTACACATATACATGGTATCCCAAACATGTCCCAAAACTCAAAAAGAGAAATTTTCCAAACAAGGACCAATGGTAAAATATCCCATTTAAATAAAGAAATACCAAAAAAACTCTACATGGTCCCAATACTATTAAACAATGTCTCCTCCACATTGCACTATACTATGGTTTTCTAGAAAATCCACCCTAGAAAATGGAGTCATTTCCATTACTTGTGTCCTACAAAATGAAATCTTCATATTCCCAAAGGCCCAAGTAGGGTTTGAGTAATAAATAAATATATGATAAAAAATTGAATATATTTAATTATTTGACCCTTGAAAACTAATAAACTAGTTTGAAAACATCTTCATAATTGAACCACTTTGAAAACATTTAATGTTAAAATATACCTTTAAAATACCTTTGGTATTCCAGTTAAAATATAATCAGTTTTCAGAAATAAATTCCAACATGTATCAAATAAATAAACTTATCCACAAGTCATAACATGATCAATATAACAAACATGAAAAATAAAGGGTGAGAATAACAACAATATCAATAATCATATAAATGGAAGTGAAATAAAATGGGAATAACATCAAATCACATCAAAATAGCCCTAATAAAAATCATAAATGATATAAAAAACAAGGAATAATAATTTACACTTAGGTGTCTAATCATCTATCCTATCACGAGTGAGGAAAAAATTATGCACATTATCTAATAAAATAGAATTTCTTAGGGTCTTCCCAGGACACAACTTGTAAGTTCACAAGATATTCCTAACCAAAGGCTCCCATAGTCCCTTGAAAACAATGTTAGTGGACTGCATGTTCATACCTTTGATGGCTCACACAAATGCTCGTACAAACCATAATGGAATCCCATATGATATTCCATCCAAAGTCTCACATGATCCCTAAAAACCCCCCCTCGCACACACCTCGATTAACCCCTGTACTACTCCCTCAAAACACATTCAAAATTTTTTCCCATTTCAATAAATCTATAACATAATCTATTTCATAAGAAAAAAGGTAATTTTATCAAAACAACCATTTCCATGGTAAAACCATTTATAAAACCACATTATAATACTTTTTAAATCTATAAAACACCATTGATATGTTTTAACAAACAATTTGTGTGCATACAATCCACACCAATTTAGAAACACCTTTAAACCTTAAAATTACAAAACATTTCATGAAATACATAAAACATAGAATATGAGTCAATAATCAATAATTATAATGGAAATTTAAAAAATAATAACTAAAGGTGATTCCTAATTTAATAGAAATTCATGAAAAATACCCTTAAATAAGGACACCTACTTAAATTTTCATCCAAAACTCATCACCCTTGATGATAACCACTATGAAGAGGAATAATAAGGCCTCACACAAATAATAAAAAATAAACCAAATAATCCCCCATTAAATACCTATATTTTTCCAACACCACCCCTGGGGTTCCACACATACACAAAAATGGAATAACAAGGCTTGAGAAAGATAAAATAAGAAGAAAACATAAAGCAATGAACTTACCTCAAGCCAATGAAAAAATATCTCAATTATAAATCCATTAAGAAGGAGGGAAATAATACCCAATCCTAGTAATAAGGGTTACTCCTAATAAAGGAGATAAAGTGGGTCAAAAATCTTAAAATGGCACGTGAAAATTGGTTAAAACATTCTTTTTATTTGACTTCGATAGGCCATAGAGTTTGGCCACATGGTTAGGTAAAATATGTTCCAACCATGTGGGTTCCAATATCCACAAAAATGGGTTTCATAGTTTCCCCAAGGGTGTGATACATATTGATAAAATATTTAAAATAGTGAAAACCCTAATATTAAAAATTGTACCACACTAATATGGTTAGCTGAACAGTTATACAAACCATGTGCTAAATATGGACCATAGTTTATCTTCCAAAAAACTCATATTTTTTACCCCCAGCACCCAAGAACTCAACGATTGAAAAAAAAGGTAAATAAAACACAAAATTTTATTTACCTATGACCCAAAGGTTGCCACAAACTCCCCACCATGCCACTTTCTTCCCCTAAATTTCCTCATGATTTTCTAGAATAAAAAAGGTGATGACAGGAATCCCTTACCCAACCTTCCCACTCCCAAGGATTATAGATTTTATTAAGAAAATTAGAACATGTGGACTAATGGGATCACCATACCACCGAGCACCTTTTTTTGATCATACATAATACAAAGAGGATACTCCACATCATGGATCATGTTAAACAACTATGGAAGCTCTAACCAATAGGATCCCTTTCTATGATACTCCACAATATGAAATGTCCCAACATAACGTGGTTCCAATTTCCTCATTTTTTCCAAATGATGACTACCCATCAAAACTAATACCTTAAGAACCATATGATCTCCCACCTGAAATTATAATGAATGACGATTATGATTAGTATAAAACTTATTTTGATTCTGATCTACTGTTAAACCTATTTAAATCAGTCTCAATTTCTCAAATTTCTCCTAGACATGCCTTGGTCCAACCATGTAATACATTCCTACCTCATCCCAATATAAAGAGGATTGACATGGATGCATGTACAATGGCTCAAAAAGGGACATCCTGGTCAAGTATTTATAACTATTGTTATAATAAAACTCATCTAATAAAAAGTTCATTTCCCATGAACTACCGAAATCTATCACACCTAACCACAACATATCCTCGAGAGTCTAGATGGTCCACCTAGATTGACCATCCCTCCATAGATGATACACTATTCTCCACCTTAACTCATTTCCCAATGCCACCTGGAGTCTCTTATAAATGCAAGAAGTAAATTGATCATCCCAATCTGACACTATTTATGAGGTCACTCCAGGAATCTGAACAAACTCATGAACATAAAAGAATCCAAGGTCCTCTACCATTATCAACTCCCAAATGGTATGTAAGTGGGATGATTTCATTAGATAATAAACAATCACCCATATGGAATCCTTCCTACTCAGAGTGTGAGGTATACTTATCAATAAATCCATATATATCTCATCCTACTTCTATATTGGGATGGGATGTTGTTACAACAACCTGGCTTATCTCTGATGCACAACATTGATCCTATGGCATGTTAAACACCTATAAATAAAGTCCACTACTACCCATCACTTCTAGAGCCATAGATACCAGCCTCTAAATGTATATAAGATATTGTACATAACCTGGTGAATAACCCAACTATAATGATGTGACTCATGCATCGCTAACTATCTATGTCTCAAGGGAATAAATAGCTTGATCTGAAAGAGAAGATATGAATCAGGTGTTCAAGACCAATCACCCATGGTCTTCATACTATTTAATGCACTAGTAATTTAGGGGAACATAGGGTCATATGTCTACTCAAACTTCAACTGAACAATTGAGAGGACGTGTATCCTACACACTAGCCGAGAACACCATCCATGAATCCTTCTAGACATCTATCCTTAGATAAGAAAAAATTTAATTAGACCCCATTCATATGTTTATTCCCAAATGGTATGTACTCGATGATTTATGTCTACATGTCATTGTCCATGTTTCCCTTCACAGGATCATATATATTCTTGAAATCAAGAGTTTGGAGAAACTCCACCCTATTCCTCTACCCGAGGATCAAGTCCGTCTAGGTGAAAATAAATTATTGGGTCTTATAATATATATACACTATAAAATTCTCCCAAAAGAGGTAGTGTCTCCACATCATTTGTGCATGAATCACCAAAACCAATTCTAGGTCATGAGTATGATAATTCCACTCATGTGGAACAAATTCCACGAGACATAAGCAACCATATTTTCATCTTTCATCATCACACATCCCAAGAACACACGAAATAAATAACAATATACTGTATACAATCATCCAATATCAAGAATAATAAAAATTGGTACATATGTCAAATGAATCTACAACTACTCAAAATCCATTTGAAACTTCTAATCCCGCTCAAAATTCACCTCATTTATGGTCAAGGTTGTCAAGGTATAAGCTATCTTGGAGAAGTAATTAAAAATTCCATTAATACCTAGACAATCCTATAAAACTATGGGTCTAAACCACATTCTTGGGATGCTCCTAATACATGACTGCTCGGACCTTCTCCAAATTAACTAAAACTCTTTCCTCCCAAATCATGTGGCCCAAAAATGTCACCTCTTGGATAAAAAAATGGAAATTGGATAAAATAAAATATAGATGGTTTTCTCTCAAAAAACCTAAAAAAATATTTATATGGTCATCACTCTCTTCCTCCATCTCGAAATACACCACGATGTTGTAAAGAAACAGGTCCTTGAAGGTGACCAAAGAGAAATTGAAGATTCGGTTTATTAACACCATAAAGACCATAAGAAAATTGGTAATCCCAAAAGGCATAACCAAATACTCAAAATGTCCACATATTCTTTGAAATAGTGTCTTTTTATCATCATCTTCTTGTAACCTCAACTAGTGGTACCCTGATATCAGATCAATTTTGGAAATCCAATGGTTTCCGCTTAACTAATAAAATAGATCATCAATTCTAGGAAATGAGTATTTGTTATTTTCTATCACTTGGTTAATATTACGATAGTCAATGAAATTATAGTGGCACCCATATAAATTATTTTAAAATATCACATTAAAATCACAATGTGGCACATTGGGGTGAATAATAACCTTTCCCTCAAGATACTTTAGCTGAATAATCACCTCCTTTAGCTCAGACAGAGGCATATGATAAGGCATTAAGGAATCAGGATCATCTCATAGATAATTTTTATTGTAAACATGACCTCTCACTAAGGTAAAAATATAATAAAATACTCTAGAAACATGCATGGGTACCTGTCCATATCTACTTCAATCATTCCCACAAAAATATGCTCAACAACCTCAATGAACAACTTGGACAAATAGCACAAAATCAAACCCAACTATGAAGAAACTAATCCTTCACTCCCTAGTCATAGGTCCCACTCACCCTGGAAGATATGAGTTATGCATTAAAAAATAATGAAATAGACCCTACAAAAATAATAGTTGACCAGTTCCTTTAATTTAATCTACTTATCCATGTTTTTAATAAGGTTGAAACATCCATTTCTAAAAAAAGGATTTTTTTAGATGACTTCGATGCCAGCTACTACAAAACAACACTCTAGGAACTTAAAACCATGATCCTTATTCTTAGCCAGTAGGGATAAAAATTCAAAAAAATATGGCATAAACTAAACATTCATTCCCTAATAATCAATCATCTTAAGTAAAATAAAATAATGGTATGTGCTCGTGTCAAAATAAAATGATTCCATAGAAGAATAAAAAAACAATGTAACTCTAAAGGATGTCGGCCCTGAATATGAGTCTTATAGTGTGACCTCTAGTGCATAGAGACTCAGTTGATTAGATCCCCCTATGACTTCTTTCAAATTTTGAATATACCTTTCCATTAGTATGGAATCCTCCATCTTTAGAAGCGTATAACAACACCTGATAGCCCTACAATAAATAAAATCCTATCGTACTTCCTTGCAAATCCAACTAATAGAAGCACTGGATATTCCCTAAATACCCAAAATGGTGTCATTTTTTTGGTCTCTTGGATATTCTGTAACACCCCAAGATTCTATAGTAATTTATTTTCTTTAAAATAATTCAATAGTTTGTGCTACATACATCACCGAGTTTGAGCGCACCACGACTTACAAAACTAGTAGTTCAAGAAGTAGTTAATAATAGTATTAACTGAATATTTAATTTTATATACTTCGTATAATTTTAGACTCCATATTATGTGTTTCTAAGACATAATATAAGAACAAATTCATTTTTTCAGATAAATCGAGTATTTTTCAAAAAAAAATTCTACAGCCTTTTAATGGAAAACCATTTCTTAAAACAAATATATGACACTATTGTATATTAAATTTAATGAAATTAAATTATTTTTTAGATTCGGGGTTTATAATATTATTTTGGATAAATTTTTGGTAATTTTCTGATAACTATCTTATATCGATCAATACTGAAAAATACTAAATTTTAATTGAAAACAATTCTCTTAATCGATATAATTTATAGTTGTAAATTATAAATTTGAATGCTTTGGAAGTATAATTAGATTATAATTTTATCATTTAATACAATTTTGGTCATTGTATGTAATTTCAAATTTAAATTGGACATAAATAAGTGTTAATCTTTTGATAGTTATTAGTTCTTAAAAACACGCTTTCTGTTTTAACAACAGAAATTAATTTTAAATTTATTTCTTCCCCTTCTATGTTTTGAATTTGGAAAAATCGATTCCATTTATTTAATCAGGAGGTAAAAATTGTGTAAATAGATAGATTTTTTTTAAACATTATGAATAATTACTTCTGTAAATATTTTATTTATCATGGTTAAAAAGTTAAATCTGGTAAATAAGGGTAAAAAATAATATTATAATAATACTAAATTACCCTAAAATGTGTCCTATTCCAATTGGTGGATAAATGTCCGACCATGGAAATCTCTGGGTCTATTTTGGGACCCCTTGGAGGCACATGAGAGTGATAATGACACTTTATATTAATTAATTTAATGTAAAGACAAAAACAACAAAAACATATTTCTTTTGGTAAAACAATTTTTAAATGGGGTTTTATATGTTATTTTTTCGACAATAAATACTCATTAGAAAGAAAAAAAAATTGATATATAATTTTATTCGATTTATAATTTTTTTGACATTAAGTAATAAATTTATTTATGACACAATGATGATGAAATAATTATATTATTAATGAAAGAATCAAATAATTGTTATTATAAATATCAAAATGAATATAATTTCAATATTTTTATGACATCGACGAATTTTATAAGTTAATATGACTTGTTAGGGTTTATTCAAAGTATTTGGTTCTATGTAATCAAGTTTTGTTGACTTTCACAAAAACCAAATACTAAATAGTATCAAAATTGACATAAATGAGTTTTTAAAACAAATATTACATTATTAAATTATAAAATATTTCTAAAAATATAAGGTTCATAAAAAGGAATTATATAAGGTTATATATATTAACAATTAACCACTTGTACTACACTTGTCTTGATATAGTACGGTTATTAACCATATAATATAAAAATACAAAGAGACATGGTTAATGTCAAACTATTTAATTAAGAGTTACATCGAAAAGATATTGGTAATATGATGACCTAAACCTATCTAAAACGTATTGGTGGATAGTGTTTCCACCCATACTCACCTAATCCTCTATATAAATCATTTTTGAGCCATTAGAAACTGAAAATGAGTATATTATAAAATAAAATTTCAATCTTTTCTTAAAGTGACCATCACCTCACTTATAATTGGGTACTTACCATTCTATTAATTCCACACCTCCAAAGCCATTTGGATATAAAACACCCTACCAAAATATCCTAAACACTTTCCTAACTTCATCCTAGAGTCCTTACTTTGGTCAGAGAGCCATCCTAATGTGCCCTTTTGATCAAATCAAAATAAAGAACCCGAAGAAGAGGTAAATATTTCATCACCTCTTTCAAGTTCTTTTCTTCTTCCACTTACAATTTATTTGTTTTTTCCATTATATAATAATATCTGCACTATATTATATAAATTTTTATGTTATTATAAAAATGTTACAACCATATTCATTATTCTATCCATCATATGAATGACAAAGTCACCATATGTGTGTACGTACGGCTTACCGTCTCCATGTCATGGTGTAGTTTTTTATTCAAACACTTCATTATTTGGATAGGTATACTAATGAGTATTACTAAATTAAAGAATAAATATAACATTTTAATTATTAATTATATATCATATACTATCCAATTACATATTATTTCAACATCAATATAATGATATTGTTGCTCGTGTGTACGTACGGATTACCGTCTCCACGAACGCGATAAGATTCATTCCCCATCATAATAATTCAAGAATAATTTCCATTTTATGATTAAAAATAATTATAACGAACTTAATATCATTCTAGATATAAATACAATACATCTTATCCATAACAAACATGTCCTACGTAACCAAGCATATAAAGGAAAACAGATCAGTTAATGCCCAAAACGTTGAAACTACTAAAATATTATTAACAAAGAAATATTAAAAGATCATATATGATATAATATTTATGTATATAGTTATTTTATAATTTAATAACAATTATTTAACTATTATATGGGTGGTTAACGTACCCTCGACCAAGGAAAAGTACAAGGTAAGGGGTTTCTTATCTCACTTTTAATTCTGCGAGTCTTCCATTGTCCGCCACTTAATTATTGCATGTGGTGTATTGTTTACTACCATTTGATATATATTATCACGATTATCTTTATATTAATGGTATTATATGATTAATTTTGTGGTTATTATATTTTGATCATATGACTCGATTGATTACAATGTGGTAAGGGGTTTTCATCTCACTTTTATTCCCATGAGATTCATGCTATATTTACCACTATTAACAATTTTTTGGTGTATGTACTGCCCATAATTGTATTTTTTGTGTAATATAAATTAATTTATGGGTATTTAAATCATCATTGGATGATCCTTCTTTCATGGGCTATATGTTTCATACGTTATCAAATCAGTAAGGTAATTTCAAATTTCAATTTCCACTCCTTGGGATTTACACAAACATCATCGATTATTTTACTCCAAGATTATGGGGGAAATCAATATTTATATACTTATGTAGTAATTTCCACTCCCCTTTTGTGGATATACATTTGATACACATAATAAATCCATTGATAAATTCTAAAGTCATCGATATGAACTTGATAATAGTAATTTTAACTCAATCTCTATTATTTGAGTAAAACATCCAAGTCATTGGTGTTTTTTTTACTAGAATATGTGTGAATGTACTCTGATTTATTTACACTGAATATCAAATCATATTGAGTGTATTTATATTTGTCACACATAGTTATTTCATTGATTTATCTTTAACCTAAGGATACGTTTTTTATAAGGGAATTCATCTCAACTTCCATTACATTGAGACTTCTTTGTTACTATACACAAATTCATATTTATTTATTGTATATATTGTAAATTATCCTAGTATATCATTAATCCCTTTATTAAAATGATATTATAATGTTTTGATTACCTAAATTATTTTTATTTAAGCTTCACTCGTTTGGTTAGGAACTCTGACTAAAATATCATTTTAAATGTTTTAAAATTTTTGTCTTCTAATTCTTTCTCATTAATGTACATGTTTTAAAAATTGTATTAAGGTTTTATTTATATGGACATTAATGTTTTAAAATTGAAATTCCATTTTAAAGTTTCAAATTGGTATGGGACACTTTGATTCAAAAATCTATTTTAAACAGATTCTTGAAAAATAGTAATACTTTTAAATGTTTTCAAGAAAAAGGGGGATATTTATCTCAAATGGTTTTGATGATTATATTAATCTATTAAAATATACATCATTATTGTTGATTGAGGATAATTTATCATAATAAAATATTCTATATTGTATTGAATGAGTTATGTTATGGGTGGGCTATTTTTATTCCATTAATGGTTTATGGTTAAAGTATTGACATTTCATAAGCTAGTTTTAAAATGAATGTTTAGATTATATTTCACTCTTTCATACGAGGAATGCATTGGACTTAGTGTATGATGGGTGGATCTCTCTATAGCTCCTCGATGCATTGATGGGTATCATGAGACAAATTAGTGTCTTGGAACAAGGCCTTTAAAAAAATCTAATTTTTAATCTTGTCACAAGGCCTTGACTATATGGTTATGATGTTTGGAATTAGGCATTTCATTATTATGAAATTGGCTATTGATATTACATGTGATTATTATACTAGTAGAATATCAATGCAAATAAGTAAATGGAATTTTTTGATTTATCATTTCCATATTATGTTGAAGGTTATGTTTAAAAGGCTTGTGTTCTAGTCTAATACATTTCCTTAAATGTTTATTCTAATTTATTACAGTTTCCACTATATTTTTATCTTTACTGAGAATTTAATCTCACCCATTTCTTATGTTTTATTTTTCCTAGGATGTAAAGAAGTTTATTACAATTAAACTGCAGGAATAGGGTAAGGGTTATAAGAGTAATCAAAGGGGACACGATCTTGTTTTATTATTTCTTGATGTAATGTAAAACATATCTATGTATCAAGTACGTCCAAGGCTACTAATATAATCAGTCCATTGGGACATGATTCCTTGTATCATGCCAATTTTATGTAATAATGCACTGATTCTGGGTAAAAGGGGTCGGGGTGTTACAAATTTAAAATTTTTTAACCTTATTTTCTAAATTGATAAAAAAATGGGTTTACACCCAAAATAAGTCACTAGAAGCAAACACCAAGACTAATATACACTCCTTTTTCACTATCCCTGAGAGACTCATCCCACTTTTGATTTTACCACGAAAAATAATCTAGATACCACCATTGGAAGGAACAACACTGAGACCAATCATTCATTTAAAATATTCCACTTCTATAGGTTCATTGTTAAGAACCTATGAATAGTTCGGTAGACATAGATTAATGAGCATAAATCTAGTCTATGACATCAATACCATCTCAAAACACTGATCCTTTAGGTAGTCATTCATAAGGAGATCCAAAGAGACAAGAACCAGCATAGTAAATCTCATAGCATACACCATCACCAAATTATAACCCTAATCAATCTTCATAAACTCATGGTAAATTTCTTCCCTAAAGGTCTCCTAATAGAACTATTGATTATACATACCTTCTAAAGTGGTCATTGTGAGATCATTGTTCCTAATCGAGAGCACCATCAATTCCCACAACTACATACTTGGTCCATCCAACATGTTCAAATAAAATCTTAAATTATTGGTCAAATAAGTGTTCAAAAACTCAAAAAACTAATTGATATGATCCATCCACTCCATAGGCTCAATGGGTACCTTATCACTACAAAACAATGAGGGATTTTGCCTCAAAAACACATGAGCATGGCCTATTTTCTATGCTTACTCATGAACACCGACTTGAAACAAGGTTTAGATCATATAAATCATTGACTCCTCCAATTAACAATCAATTTGAGGGTTCTATTTCATGTTACTCTCCAGTATACAATATTTAAACCATAGAAAGGATCTTTTGGGAGGCATTGTCTAAAAGACACAAAAAAATAATTATAAAGAGAAAATAAATCTAAAACCACAATAAAATATATAAAATAGACCCCCCAATATGGGTATCAATTAGAAGAATATGAATCAAAATCCACCCCAATAAAAATGGTGAAGAATATCAAAAGAATCAATCATTTTCCACTATGCACGGTTTGTGAAATCATTTTAGATAATAGTGTTCCAACTATGTGGGTGTCATTGGCACTATTAGGTAGGCCACATGGACTATGAATAGTTACTAATAACAGTGCACAATAACCAAGATCCTCCTCTAACCCTTCTTATTCCACTCTAAATGTACAAAAGAACTCCTGGTATTTTCCCAAGTCATATCACCTAAAATGAAATACACAAAAATATCATAAAAACCCAGAACTAGGATCAAAACATAACCACAATACCATGCCACCGATGGAGACTCATGTTTCTACATGAATAAGAGATGGCTAGGAACTCCCATGTTCCTACTAATCACATATCAGTGGTCTTAGTTCTATTATACCACTGAATACCTAATAAAACCCAACTCTGATATTATTTGGTAACAAAACAACCTAGGTCGACCTATCTCTTCACCCTAGTCATACTGTTGCATAGACCAAAGCGTGTTCTTGATCACTACAGGCTAGAAACAAGCACTGGGAATCACCAATCATTACTTGGGAACAATTTCTTCATAGGTAATCTATAATAACCGCTGCATGAAAAGGGATGGACACACCAGTATCATCACAGTCAGTAGCATAAGATTAGTAGATAACATAAACAACATATATCATAATACAAAACATTCCATATCTTCATATAAACCTAGAATCCGAAATAGGTCCCAAAATGTATAATATAGGAAACTATACCGAATAAGGTTCAACTTTACAACACCCCAACAAATAATAACAAAAATATTGAAAATGACTCCACCTGATCCCAAGACTATGAGACTATTTCTCCTCTACATAATAATGGATAATGGTAATAAAAAAGAGACACATTGGAACATAGTCCCCTTGACTTTAACTATGTCTAGAAAAATTAAATCTATAAATTCCCAAAGGCCAATGAAGAGTCAAGGAATGATGTCCAGTAGGATACCACCATGAATCAATTTAAGGATTTTACCCATGAAAACCATTAAAATATTTTGAAAATTAATTCACAACTAAATAACCTAAAAACCTACCATATTAAAATACACCTTTAAAATACCTTTTTTCCCATTAATATGTTATTGGTTTTCCAAAATAATTTCAAACATGGATAAAATAAATAAACAAAACCATAAGTAATATCACGATTCACATAACAAAAGAGTAACACCAAGGGTGATTATAACAATAATATATATAACCATATAAATGGAAATGAAAGAAAATTGGAATAATAACTCATAACCTCAAAATGGCACTAATTAAAAGAATAAAACATATAAAAAAATCTAGAATGAGTAACTCGCACATATGGATCTAACCATAAGGAATATCAGGAATATATAAACAATTATGCTATCTAGATAAGAAAATGGAGGTTCTTGTGGTATTCTCCATTTCCAACATGCAAGCTCACATGGTCTTCCTACCCAAAGGCAATCACGCTCCCTTAGAAACCATGTTCGAGGACCACATGGTCCCCCTCCAATGGATCACACAGATAATAAAAATAAATCATAATCGAATCTCACACGATCATCCCTATAAAGGCTCCTATGGTTCCTTGAACTAAACCCTCACTTACACCCCAGTTAACCCATGTGATACTCCATTTTAACACATTAAAATTTTAGTTACCATATCAATCAAGTTATAAAATAATATATTTCATAAACAAACAATCCATTTTTATCAAAATAACCCTTTATAAGACAAAACTATATCTAAAACCACATTATAAATCCTTTTAAATCCATAAAACCCAATTAACCAATTTTAATAGACACTTTTTTTGCATACGAGCCACACCCATTTGGAAACCCCCCTTTAAACCATCAAATTTTCCAAACAATCCATGAAACACATCAAAAATGGAATATGAATCAATCATAAATCGTTTTAATGGAAATTTAAAAAACAAAAATCCAAGGTAATTCATAATTTAAATGTAATCCATGGAAACCCCTTAAATTTGAGACACCTACCTTGGATTCAGTCCCAAACATTTTACCCTTTATAATGACCACCCAAAAGAGGAAGAACAAAGCCGGAAACACCTAACCCATAAAAAAGAAAATAAATCCCTCCATTATATAACCTATATTCATACAATACTACCCCAGGGCTTCCACACTTCCACAAAAATGAATGATAATGTCTTTATAAGGTGAAAATAACATGATACTGGGAATAAATGAGCATACCTATAGCCAAAACAACAAGATCTCCAAGAGATATCCACAAAATTGGAGAAAAATAATATTTATAAAATAGATAGGGGATATGGATGATAAATAAATGAAAATAGGGTCAATACCCTTAATATTATGGGGGGGGGGGTAGAAAAACAATGTTTTTATCTGACATAGATAAGACACATAGATAGGTTGTCCGGTAAGTAAAACCATGGGCAAACTGTGAGGTTGTCACTATCCACCCAAAATGGGTCACACAGTTTCCCATGGGTTACTTCATGTTTTGAAAAGCCGTGATTAGACTATTAAAATCCCACTGTAGAAAATTTCATCACCCACACATGGTTACCCACATAGTTAGACAAACTGAACACCCTAGTTTATCTTCCAAAAATCCCCTGATTTCATCGCCCAACACCTGGGAACACTAAGAATGCATAAGAAGGTAAATAAAACAAAAAAATTAAATATACGAGTGACTTGAAAGGTGTCATGATATTAAATTATAATATTGAAAATATTTTTTCATTCTCAACTTATTTTATTTTAAAGAAAACATTTTTTGGAGTTTCATTTCATTACAAAAGTGGTGTTCCTTGATGTTTTTCAAAGTGATTTATCCATTAACCTCAAAAGGTTTTTTCATCTATGTCAAAAAAATTACAATTCTACACAAGGTATATATTTTTATTCCACCATCCACCTTATTTCTCTGGATGTATTATGGAATGTTTTAGGAATATTTTTCAAGAAACTCTTTTCTATTTTATGAGTTAATTAAGTGATGTTTGAAGTATGAATATTTTCATGTTATAATGTGACACATATATATATATAATTTTTATTAAAAAGTATGGGATCATATATATCCCTCCAATAAATTGGTAATTTTAATATTTCATGAACTTAAACGGGTACATGGGAAGATTATCTTAAGAAAAATGGTGAAAAAAAGGATTATCCTAATTTAAATGGTACGTAAGATGATTATCCCAAGACAAAAGGTATATGGGAGGATTATCCAAAGCCTAAGGGTAAACAAGAGGATTATCCCAACACAATAAGGGTACATATAATGTATGTCCCAGCCCAAAGAAGGGTATGCGGGTGATAATCCCAAGTTTAATAAGGGTACATTGGTGGTATTCCCAATCCCAAGAAGGGTTCATGGGTGTTAAGACCAATCCCAAAAAGGTACATAGGAGGTCATCCCTAGACTACTATTTGAAAAATTTCTTCGTGTGTGGCCTTGAAATATGATTTCAATTCTTATGATTACACCACAATCCTATATCTTAATCATTTACCTTTATTTTGATCAATTTATTAGTTTTATTATTTTCTTATTCTACAATCATTTTATAGGCTATATTTTTTTCATTTGATTTTAAAAATACCTCCATCATAACCTATTTTCTACTCTTATTATTTCATGTTCTTTTTAATACAATATTTCTATAATTATCATGTTTTCTCATTTGATTATGATATAACCCTTAAATGAATATTGAGATTTTTTCCCATACTAGGTTTTTGAGGTTACCCATTTCATATGCTTCAATTCCATAATTTATAAAGGTGATTACAAACTATATGGGGTCTAGAAGAGAGTATATTGTGGTTTATTTATGATGAAATTTTCACAACTATTAAAAATTATGTTTTTTATATAGATGGTCCATAAAGACACTAAACCTTCCATTCTATGGATTTTATGATTCAAGAGAGATTTAATGTTTAACTTATTATAATTTTTTAAAATAAATTTATGTTTATATCACTTTGTATCAAAGATAGTGTTTCATGATAATATTTTTATCACTGAATCCATGAGTGTGTGCTTTGGGTGATTTAATTCTGATATATTATTTTCATGTGATACGTGCTATCATTTACTTTCTACCTAATTTTCCTATCAAAATTAGTCAAACAATAAAATGATATTGTTTGATGATACATAAAGGATTTGATATTTCACAAGGAATATTTAAAACATAGACACTAATGTTAAGTTTTTAAATGAACATTACAATAAGTTTTATTGATAATGTGTTAGTGAAACACACTTGATATTGAATCAACCCATTATATCATTTAAGGGTAAGCCTTTAAAAGGAGACTAGATCAGTTGTTATGGTATTTGAATGTGTGAAATCACATAGAAAAATTTACATTAATTTTGTTAGGGTTTTAGTCTTGGTAATGTGTTCCTTATAGATTCTTATTGATTATGATTTTTGGATGTTCCCCTTAATGGTGGTTTATTTGTCACTAATGTTCCTAGATACCCTAGTACATTGATACTCAAGCATATCCTAACATATCCCAAAGGGAATTCATGATACCTATGAGATGGTTACTAACAACTAGAATCATAAAACAATTAAAATGTGATGATTTCCACACAAAAATAGAAGATAAATTATATAAGTTGTTATGAAAACACTCCTTAATGATAAATTAATAGAATATAATAGTTAGAACAATACCTAAATATTACATAATCTTAAGACACAATGACTATAAATTAAAGGCTTAGAAAACTAATGTAATAGCTCGATCACATAACTACTAGTCACCTACATGACTCCATGTCACATAAATCATGCACACCAACCACCACCAAGTGGCACTTTATTTTCCTTCGGACAAGTCAATACCTAAATTAAAAATGCTCGAAAGAATTGATAGGGTGTGAAAAAATGATCCCATTAGGATACCACCAATGATTCCATAAGAAATTCCATAACTCTAAACTGTTTATGATTTCAATTTAAATAAAAAAAGCCCAGGAATGTCATTTACATATTTTCAAAAAATATATTATTTCAAATTAAAAAGATGGTATATATATCAAAATAGGATAAAATTAACTTTTTATACAAAACATTAATATATAATAAATTTTATGAATAAAATTTCTCTATAATTAATTGTATGTATAATCAAGTAAAAAAATAAAGAACCATCCTAATAATCCATGTGTTATATTAGTTTTTATCAAAAAGGATCCTCACACATTTCAACCATGATCACATTCCATGATAGGGTCACACATATAAATATAAAACCTATTAGGGGACCCATTATGGGAAATCAATATACACCCCATTGGGGGACCCATTAAGGGAAATGATATTTAATTTCTTTTAATTAGTTTAGTCATCGTCGATATATTTATAGGGATTCGGTGTCTAACTGTGCTTGTCATAATCACTCACTAACTACCCAACCCCACATGGGATTCAAAAAATGAATGAATAAATCATGTTAAAATGAATAATTTCATCATTCATGATTTAAATGATAAAATTTAGTTTTCAACATGAATTTTCATTACAATACCAAATAATAGGTTTTCAAAAAAATCATGGGTCTTCAATTCAACTTTTATTTTATGTCAATTTCCTCAAGAATCAAGATCAAATCATTCAATAAAATTCCCCTTCAATTTAATCCACCATTTTTCTCAAAATACACCCAATAATTTAAATTACATTGAAATTGTGGGTTTTCACACCACCATGACCATTTTAAATCAAACATAAAATCATCTGAGATACATGTTTAATAATCAATTAAAAACTCATTTCAAATTAATAAAACAACATAGGGTTTTAATTATGGGGTAAAATCTTATGAACCCACATACCTTTAATCATTTGTCCAAATAAATACCCTCAACATGAACAATAATGATAATAGTGGAAAAGGAGATAAATAAATCAAATCTAGAATCAAAACCCTTAAAAATAGAGATAATATCCATTAATAAAATGATGATCTATCACTCTCTAAGAAGGAGAGAATGGGATATTTGGAGAAACAAAATAGGAAAAGTTACAGTTATATAAAATAAATGAGATCTTCCAACAAAACATTGATTCATAAGAGAATAGGATTAGAGAGTAATGGAATCCTCTAGAGACCCTTAAAATGAAAATTAAACTGAATAAGGATTAAATAGGGGTGTTAAAAATAGTAAACATGGGTACCAATACTTTAATTAATTTTTTAGGGATTAAAACCTAGTGTGCATGGTTTAATGGGTAGGGTCGCATGGTTAGTAGTAATCGTGCACCCTAACAGTGCACACCTTCAAGACTTCTACATGGGGTGAACAGTTTTGAAACACAATTAGTTTAACTATAATACATCTTTTAAAACCATCATTTTACAAGGCTTCATGGTTAGGAGGGTGGGTCACATGTTTGGTAACAACCATGCACCAACAATGTGCCACCCTATAAACCCTCTCAATAGGGCACATGATTTTTTGGGCCAAACCACATAGTTTTCTCTAAACATATTCCAATAATTAATAACCCTGTGGGGTTCCAAAATTTCTCAAAATTCACTCAAAATAACCCAAGACAAACCCCAAACAATGTAAAATCAAAACAAGGGTCGAGAAGCCCCTGAAATAAGGTAACGAGATGTTACAAACTCCACACCAAAAACATAATCTATCCCAAAAAATCCTATCAATAAGATTCCATATCAATGAATTAATTCCACTACACTCTAATAAATGCCTCATGATACCATGTTTTATAAGAAATGGAACCATCCCTCCAAATCATACATACTAAAGGTATCATCTTACCATAAAGAACCTTTTTCTAATAATCAAGAACCCTAACTGGATGACCAGTAATTGACAAATAATATTCTACATAATGATATTCCTAACATAGGACATGACAAGGGTTAAAAATATACTTAATTATCTATGATACATTGAAAAAAATTCGGATTGATTTCAGCTATGGTGGATGTTCGAAATGGAAAGCCACTTTCCCCATCTTCTCATTATTCTCAAAAGGACCCACAAACATCAATACCAAATTTCTTTATTTCCCAAAAAATTGGGGACCCAAATGTGTTGGAACTCTCAAGAACACCTAGTCACTGACTAAAAACTCCAACGTTCATAAATTATTGTCAGTAATGGATTTATACCAGCTCTATGTCATACCAATTCTTTAACGAACATACTAAATCCTTTTTATCATATCATGGATCAAAATTTGTATAACCAACGAAGCTTCACCAATATCTTACCAATACAATGGATATTTACACAAATATCCATATAAGGCCTCCAAAGGATCCATTCTGATAGAAAAATATTAACTATTATAGTATAAAAACTCAACTAGTCCCTAATGGACATACCAAGATCCACCAAAGTCAAGAATGAAATCATGTCGCATGTCCTCAAGAATCTATATATACTGTTTTTTTCATCTTTTTCTGGATGATATGACATTCCCAGACATCCCTAGGATCCAATTGACTAATATAGATATCTCTATAAATAATAAGTGAAATGAGGATCCCAATAAGATAGTATAGTATAAGGAACTCCAAGAAAATGGATAATCCCATTCATATAGAGACTTCCCAAATCCAAAACTATGATAGTTTCTTGATTTGGTATAAAGTGGGACGATTCAGATGTAATATTGATCAAAACCCATATAAAACACTTCTATAAATGGGTACATGTAATCCTAACCAAAATCTCCATAGAAAGCTCATCTTACTTCCAAGTTAGCACTGGAAGTGGATGAATCAGACTAGAAGGTCTATGGTTCTCAAAATTGACCTATTGGTATGTATAATAAAAATAATAAATATCCAATGATCTATCATCTCATACCAATCTTCTAGAAGTTTCACCACACATAATTGAATAACATTCTTTGTTCTTGGGTGCACTACCCATTAGAAATTATGGAAGTCCCCCAGCACATCTTTTCTCACAAGAAAAGATAAAATGTACCAGTTATGGAAACATAATATTCAAAATGTATATAATCACTATAACATGTGCTCTCCTCCACATAAAGCGAGTCTCTAATTCTATATGAAGTTTTATCAATTTGCTGCTTCTGGAGAATCATCTAAATAAGAGTGGAGGTCAACTGAAAACATTCTATAACAATCTCAATGTCATTCTCTTAGACACCAAAATATAAATGATAAAATAGGTCCATAAGACTCAACTATTCTAATGATTATTTCACAGCATGTGTAGTATGTTTCATGATCAACACATCAGTGACGACATTCCCCTTATCAGGGGTGTAGGAAATATAAAAAACAAAATACTATAGGTGATACAACTAATGCCTCTATAAAATATTCATATATATTGAAGATAAGATAAAACTCTTGATTTTGTGGCTAAAATAGTTGATAAACTTTTATCTAAAAAGATAATGTTTCTAGCTCGTAAGATCATGCATTATGGTTTCGAGTTCAAGAACATTGGTCATATACTTTTTGTTGTGTTGATTAATCTATATGGAGCCACAGGATACCACATGATCACCCTTTACAAATTTTAAAAAGATTCAAAGCTACCATATAATTCAAAATACATTTTATCTCATCAATGGAATTATAACATTTTACTTCCCATAAAAACTTCACACCTTTTATAGTGAGAGAATTTGTTAGGAAATAAAACTTTATGAAATCCTTAATTAAGATGTGGTAATACCAAACCAATCCCATGAATCTTCATAAATCAATAAAAGAATTTAGTTTTTACCATTTAATAATATCTTTAACCTTCTTATGGTAAATAAAAATAACCCATTATAGGATCATGTGTCCTAATAACTTCACTTCATGAATCAATAAATGACATTTCAAAATATTTACATAAATTTAGTGCTTTATCAAAATCTCTAAAACAACTCTCAAATGAAGAAAATGACCCTCCTTAGTTTTTTAGTAAACTGATATATCATCCAAAAATACTACAATGACAGAATCAAGGTAATCATGTAATATCACATTCATTAGTTCCATAAAAATATAAGAGCATTGGTTAGAAAAAAATTCTTAACAAGACACTCATAATGGTTATACCTACTCCCGATGGATTTATTATGGATGTCATGTTCTTAAATTCTAAATTGGTGATAACCATATTGAAGATAAATATTAGATAACAACAATCCCCTTTCAATTAGTTAATGAAATAATAAATCCATGGTAAAAGATATTTTTTCTTTAATGTGACTTTTTTTGAGATTCTTATAATAAATAAAAAAGTGAACTCCCCCAGTAGATTTCTTCACAAATAGAATAGAAGCATCCCAAGGTGACACATTTGGGCATATAAGTCCTTTATATCGTAGATCATCCAACATATTTTTTCAATTCATCAATTCAACTCATTCTATATCGTAAGATGGAATAGAATCTAGATCAATACTCTATACTAAATCAAGGGAGAAATCTACCTCTATTTCTAATGGAAAACCCTAGAAATATGATTAAATCACTTAAGGACATTTGATGATAACTACAGGGGGATAATCACTCAAATACTCTAGCTCAAGATTAAAATCATGCATGGATATTACCCTTTCATACACTATAAATTATAGTTTGGATCCACATAACCTTCAGTCCAACTCTCCCTAAAAAAATTACCCACCCCATCGAGTATAGAAAATGATACCTTCTAGAGATAAATGACTATATGGTCCTTTTGAATAATCAACAAATCCATACCTATAATGATGTTAAGAGGGTTCATGTTGAGAAGAACAAAATTCTAGGTAAGCTCAATCATTGATAGAGTAAACACACAATATGGACAATAGATTCCCTTTTCTCTATTCATTCTATGGGGTGTAGTAATATACATCACATAATATAAAATATCCATAAGAAATTATAAGGTTTACAATACTTGTTAATTTAAATGAGTGAGATGAACTATAATCAAATAAAGTAATCACTTAAAATGTATCTATTGTGATAGTCCCTCACACAATCACTAGCTTCCTCTAGAGACTCTTCCACTACATAAAGAAACTCCATTCAGGATGAATTTAAATAAAACCCATTAGTTATTGATGTATCTAATTTCACTATAATACATTTATGATTTAATGAGGTTTTCCCACTATTTAGATCAGAAAATATGTCATATAATTTTTTAATGTGACCTAAGAATCCGTATAAAAAGATGATCTTATGTGACTCGGTGTAATTTTTTCCAGAATTACTAACCTTTCCATAATGAAAGAAAGTTATAAGGATTGTACAAGGCACTGTAGGATGCCCGAATGATGATATTTATCAATATGTACCAAGATAATCCACATTATTTCTATTTCTTATAAAAGAACCAACCAAACTACCATTGAGAGAAAAAGGAACTCTCGGCCACCATAACATACAAGCCAGGTCAAGCTCAGTTATTGATGATCTATCCAACAAGTTAGAATAATAAGTGAGCTTCATTATAAATACTGTGGATAGAATATCTAACCAATATACCATATTAAATATTCAAACCGTTATTTTATCACTCATCACTATCTTAGGAGAAAATAGACCAACCATTGAAAAATAGTTCGCATAATATTTCACGGTCCTATCACACTGTTGGGGGCTGAGAAAACCTGCATATTTTTTCAATAACATAGATTGTAAATATAAATTATTAGTGAAAAGGGATCAATGGTATTTACTCTCCAAATCTTTTTATTTATTTATTGTCACCATTTAAGTGCACCATCTTCTTTTAGGCCCCTCAAGCATGTAGTTATCATATTTCACCATCATAGATTCTGGAATTCCCAAGAACTCAAAAAATAGCTATACCTTTTTTAACCAATCCTTAGCCTCCTAAAGATTGTTGGAGACCTGTAAAACTAGTGGATTATAGAAAAGAAACTCCTACCAATGGTCTCTTGATTCAACACTTTTAGATTTCACAAATTGATCCTTAATGAGAATGTGTAAGGAAAGCCATCCCATAGATTGGACAACATGAACCAATTTCTCAATAATATTATTGTCCACTAAAGGATTTTCTTACTATGTTTCACCAATAATTGCCTAATGTGTCCTATTCAAACATATTTTTGAATATATAATGTTAAAAAACATCTATAGTCAACATTTAAATGTCATCATTGATACATAGATCAACAAATCAGACAAAAGATACATAAATACCAAAAGATTCAACAAAAATAAATATTAATGTTTCAATAAACTCCAGAAAAAATTTAGGGAAAAGTCAATAATCAGATAAAATTATTCCTCAAATACACTTTTATTAAACACCCACAGTTACTTAAGGCTCGTTATTATGAGATATTTCTAGGAACTCACTCACAACTACCTCTTATGTACCAACAATCCGACCTCTTATCCACCAGGACAAACCAAACTGTAGGATTTTATCAGTGAAACATACACAACTTTCTTGTCTGATACCATTTTTTCATGAACCATCTTTGATACCTTGGTACAATGATTTCTGAGATGGTCTTGACATAGCTCTAAGAGAATTATAATTCTCTAAGTGTTGGAGAATATCACATGGAATCATACAAGAATGAATATGGAATTATTTTTCAACAAACAAATTGGAAGATAGACAATACAAGATAGTATGTCAACACATCTCAATGATAAATTACTAGAATCAAATAATTATAAAAATACCCATATAGTATATAATCAAAATACACAACGATCAAATAAATTCTCACAAAACCCTTGTAATAAGTGGATCATATCTTTACAGGTCACCTACATCATTCCAATTCCCATAAATCAAGTACACCTACCACCTCCAAGTGGTGAATTCCCTTTTCTCAGACCAGGCATAATATAATCAATAAACACATAATGGAAAAGGAAGGGTGTGAGAAAAAGATCCTAGTAGTGTAACACTAATGATTCTATAAAAAATTATATAAAAAACAATGCTTTCAATTTAAATAAAAAAATGGAATGGAATTTATATATTTTAAAAAAATATATTTCCAATCAGAAATATCATAGATATCTCAAAACAGGCATAAAAGAACATTTTATATAAAACAGTTGGCATGAATAAAAAGGTTCTATAATGAATGGAATGTATAATCATGTCAAAAAAACAATGCACCTTGAAAATAATCCCTACAGTAAATTATATTATAGAAAAAAGGATCCTTACACATCTTAATCAAGATCATGAATCAAGATATGTTTTTTCACTCAAATCATCACCCAATTAGGGGACCCATTATGAGAATAGATGTTGAACATGGTTTAGTTATTGTTTTCATAGTAAATTCATTACTAGAGAGTTATAGTCCTATAATGCTTATCTTAATCACCCATTATCTATCTAGACTCACATGTGGTGCAAAAAATAAATCAATCAATCATGGAAAAAATTAATCATTTCAAAATCATGTCATCATTCATGGTTCAATTATCCAAAATTCATTTTTCAACATACCTTTTGATTTCAAAACCAAATCAACTGTTTTCATAAAATTTATATCCTTTCAAATCATCTTTCATTTTGAGAAAACATTTTCAAGAATCAACAAAAAATCAATTCATCAAATCCACTTTTAATTCAATCCATTATTTTTTTCAAAATCCGCTTAATAATTTAAATTCCATCTTAATTGGTGTTTTTTAAAATTCTTTTTCCATTTAAAATCAAACATAAAATCATCTCAAATCCATGTTTTTAAATTAATTAAAAACCCATTAAAATTCAATTAAGATGCATTGGGTTTCAATTGTTATGTAAAATAGTATAGAACCACCAACCTTTAATCAATAGATCAAATCAACACCTGTAATAGAAACACAAATGATAATAACAGTGACAGATATCATGAAATCAAATCTATAATCAATATCTATCAATATAGATATTAGATACCTTAAAAACTAGATGATCTATCATTCTATAAGATGTATATACCAAGAGATTTCGAGAAAACAAATGATTAGAGATCTGAATACCAGAAAGGGATTAGGTATTCCTCCCGCACATCGATTCACAATAAAATATGTTCAAAGAGAAAAGGAATCCCCTAGAGAGCCTTCAAAAGAAAATGAAACTCATTAGAGTCGAAGTGGTGGATTTAAGAATCTTAAATGGTGGTATTGAGTTTTTTAATTAATTTTTCATGGTATTAAAAACCCACAAACATGGTTTGTAGGTTAAGGATGCAAGGTTGGTAGTAGCCATGAACCCCTACTCAATTTTTATATGGCCTGAATGGTTTCAATCCATGGTTATTTTAACAAAGATCCATCCATGGAAATCTTTACAATTCAATGTTACATGGTTTGGAGGGTTGGTCTCACAGTCTGGACAAACCCTTCAACAATCGTGCACCACTATCTAGACCCTATCAATAGGGCACATGGTTTTTTTGGCCAAACTATGTGGTTTTACCTTGCCATGATCAAACAACACACTGCCCCATGGGCATCCAAAATTTATCAAACATCACTTGAAACAACACAATACAATCCCCAAAAAAAGTAATATCTAAATTAGGGTCAATAAGTACCTTAAAAAATGCAACAAGATGTTACATGTTGGGTATTTTTGATCCCATGTATTTCATCATGATTTATATTTTTGGAAATCATACATATGTTTCTTATTGATCCCACATTTTTCTCTTATTATTGATATGGTCTCATAATTTTGAAGGTGAAAATTTATAGGCGATATAAAAATTATTAACATTATTTATTGTAGAGTTTATGGAATTTTCAGGGAGATATTATAAATTTACTCCATGAGGATGAAATGAACAATTTTTTCTAGAAAACCTCCTCATATTGGGATAGTAATTATATCATTCACTCAAAATGAAATTTTTATTATGCCATTTTAAGGAAAATGGAAAAACCAGAGTACACAACCAGATTACCAGTACGTGATGAAAGAGCTTACAAAATGGTTAAACACAAGGCTAATATTTCTTGACTCAACTACTCTATAGAGATCCCAGTGCAGCATACCAACTTGGATTTCAAGATCCTCTATGATAAGCTATTCAATGTGGTTAATCATCCTTTCCATTGTCTGAATAAATTCCTCTGAGTTGATTTTATCCCGCTTGAACCCTCGGGCCATAATTATATCTTGTTTATCTAACCAAACTTCTTGCTCCTATATAGAATCAATGTGCTGCCTTCGTTCATAAATTCTATTAATCTCCACTTCTGAAACATTGGGGCGTATGTCTTGTTAAATCATTTCTCCCTTTAAGTGCATGATAAGTTTCAAGTACTCTCCATTCACTTATTCTTTGTCACTTGTAAGCCTATTTGATTCTTCTCTTTTCCCCTCTTGAAGAACTATGATCACTTTTTCACTTTCCTTCTTGGATGACCTAGTCTCCATTGGTTTTGGAAGGTGAGAATAATCCTTGCATCCCTTAGTATTTTTCCCCTAGACCATAATACATTTCCCTGAGTCTCTAGCGACTTTTTCCCCTTCTTCGTCCAAAGGATATGAGGGCCTTTTCCATTACATCGGTCAATTCTATCCATTGAAGGGATACTATAGCGGTCATCACCTGAAGAATAATCCTCCTGATATAATAGAGGTTCATGAACTTCCAATCCATCAAAGCGATTCCTCGGCTTTAATTGTGTTCCTTCATTGCGGGGCTTCGGCTTATAATGTGGTTGCCCCTGATCTTCCTTCTTCTTCATGTCAATTTCCTTCCCCCCCAGACCCAGCCTTCAGATGAGTATCCCCAAGGGCGTTATTATCTAAGGGCCTCAAGATATTCACATCGGCAAACTTCTCTTGTCCACTGGAATATGAAGTAGACAAGAAAGATTTCCCTTGAACCAAGGCTGATCTCATGGATTGCTCATATCCATGACCCATGGATTTTAGTTGATTATTCATGTCCACCCAGCCTCTCTTAGGAGAGCCACAGGGACCTTGAACCTCTCTCCCTAACAGGTTTCCCTCAACTTTCTCAACCAGGAAGGGTGGGACTGGAGGATTCCCCATAGCCACTACTAAGGACCTCTCCATGCCATCTCCCTTAACACCCAAATCATGCTTCAACCTACCAAAAACATCAGAAACCCTCGGGTCTACCTCCTTGTGTTACCCAGACTTCACAACCCTCATAGAACTCAGAGGAGGCCACTTTTTCTTCTCCTCCTAGGAACTGACCTCAATAGTAGGAGAATTTTGGATCCCAACCAGAGCCATCTCCCTTGGAACATCCCCGCACGCCACCTCATGCTCACTCAAAGCCTCACTATCACGCAACTGATATTATACTACTGGAACCACCAGCTATTCCGAAGACCTGTCACGGTTCATGCGACTATATCCTAAGGCCACATGGTCGAGCTTGCTGCATCGCAAACAAAACACGGGCCATGAGTCAAACACCACCCACTGCTTCCACCTCAGTTATTCTCTAGCCAAAATCCATAGCCACTATGTTGGAGGTTTTGAAACATCAACCTCAATACTGGAGCAGGACATAATGGAGTGAAAAACCATAGAGGTTTGATTATCAGAATAGGGATACCGCCCAACCCCATTCCCAAGCATACATTTGATAGAAGGATTCAAGAAAGGAAGAGGAAAATTAGGAAAATTAACCCAAACTGCAGCTGAAGGTGGATCGCGATTCATGTTGAAATATAACAACCATCATAGGATGAGAAAACCACACCCATAAAACACCTGAGAAGCACTGGACCAGGCGACGACCAAATCCTCCTCCGATGCAATGCGAACAATCAATTGACGTCGGTCGAGCAAACCCACCACCGCTCAGTTTTGAAGACCCCAAGTACCGAAGACAAATCAGTCAAAGGCATCTATTGAGGGACGAATACCTCTAAAATGAGCCACCAGCATTGGTCTATGCAGATCTGAAGCAGCGTTGAACTCCTTAAGAAAAATTGCAAGCTGAGGAGATCCTTCGTGGAGGTCGGAAACCTTGGGGCTAAGCGAAATCGATGGAAAGGGAGGAAGGTATGCCAGGTTGGTGAAGGGGATGAAAGTCCGGGCCACCGAGGAGCTGGTCCCCCCTCCCCCTACCTGGGAGGAGGGGCTGGAGCCTCAGGCATTTTCAAGGTAGGAAATCACCATAGGTGCGAGAGAGAGACCTCAAGGAGCACCACTAATCCCAATTATATCATTGATCTCATAATATTGTTATTATCTTAGGGTGTGATCTCATGTTGTTTTAATAATTTTGGATTTTATATCCATCTCTAGTGAGTTATTTGTTTGTGGAATATTTGCATACGAATAATGGATTAGTGTTCTTACTTCCTCATAATTTCCATATCCATTGGTTTTCAATGATAAATATTCATGTCTCAATGGGGAGAAACTTTTATAGAACATAGATTATTCATAAATTTAGAGTGATATCCATGGTCATTATCCATCTATGTTTTGGTAAAAATCATCAAAATTTCATCAAGTATGGTGTTACAAAATTTATTCTTATTCCCTATGAATTTAGAATGCCTTTGATAATATAGATTATTTATATCTATGTTTTTAAAAATATGGGTTTGTTTTTTATTTCTTATAGTGCTTGATTATAAATTTCCAATTATATTTATTCAATCATTTTAATGGATGGTTGGTCAAATGTCTAATTTTTTAATGAGAGATAAAAAAGTCTATTTTTTCCTTATTAGTACCATTCTAATCATTTCCCTTTTTATAGCTTAAATATTATGAAGTACCTCATAGACTAATTTTATTACAAATTTTCTTATGTTGATTTGTAACTTTAAATTTCTTCGGGAATACATTGATTTAATATATTATTTTAGGTTTGTTATTGAAATTTGTTTTCCTTGTTTATATCCCTAAGGTTTCAAACCATCCCATCTATTTTTATTTATTTTAATAGATATACTTTTTTGTTATTTGTAATTCTAAATGGGGATTGGTTTTATTTAATTTTAGAAGATCCATATTATTTTTTAACTATATAGTTATATTATAAAATATACCTTTACATGAGTGGATTCATTAGTTTTAGAGAGATTCTTCCCCAAAGATAATTTTTTAACAATACTGTAGAAAAATTTCTCTTTTGGATAGAGGGAATAGTTATAAAGGATGATTTCTTTCTTGGGTGATTTTCTAAATCACAAAGGATTCTATAAATTTCATAAATTGGTTATGAATTTAGAAAGGTAAAAATGTATTATGATTATTGGTTATGCTTCAGGTCATGATCCTGATCCTACAGATGCTTTCCTCTTTGAAAGGTGGTAGAGTTCCAATAGACCGTTATTTCTAAAATCATGCATTTACACACTTTTTCTATGTTTTAAAAGTCTATTCTAATCATATTTAGAATGTCAATGTTATCTGATTTTATTTATATTTATTTATTTTTAATTTTTTTAGATATGATTATTATTTATTCTAGGGTCTATTACACATATTTATTATGGTAAAGGTTTTTACGTTTTATTTATTAAATTAAAATTATTGGAGAAGTGGTTTTTTTCAATTCTAAATGAATTTTAATTCTCTAATATGATGTAATTATTAGATAATTTTATTAAGGTATATTTTGGATAATGATTTATTCATATTAAAAAAATAAATCTAATACCAATGATTTGGAAAAATTGTTATAGGTCCCAAATCCATTGGTATAGGCTATATAAATTGTTTGGTTGGTCGTTGGCTTGATTATAATTGGTATAGACCTATTTCAAAAGACTTGTGATACCATTGGTATAAGTGGGCTATACCAATGGTTTCTAAACCATTAGTATAGGTAATATGAAATACTTATACTGAGAGTTTTGAAAATCATTGGTATAGGTAATTAAAAATAATCCTTGAGTGGTTTTAATCCCCACAACACTAATTTATATTTTAAATACCTAACCACTAATCTAAAATAATTTTTGGAAACGTTATATGATAAATATGTATATTTAAATGTATAATTAAATTAATTATTGATGTATTCAATGTTATTTGATAACAGAATTTGTTAAAAACCTAAAGACCTATACCAATGGTTTGGAAAACCATTGATATAGGTGTTTTTATTTTTTGTACCTATACCAACACATTTTAAAATACCATTGGTATGAGGTATTTAAATGGAATCTATACTAACGTTTTTATCTAAACCATTTCTATATCCATCACATATACCAATTGTTTTGGAAAAAAAGTTGGTATACGGTAATTTTTTTGATGTAATACCAATGATTTTTCTAAATCTATTGGTATATTTATGACCTATACTGATGTTTTTGCAAAAAAATGGTATGTGGTTATATTATGGTATGTATACCAATGGGTTACTCATGGTTCCTCAGTCTGATGGAACATGGTTTGATGAAACATGTTATGGTGGATTTCACCCTGATGTTTTCACCTTGATGGTATTTCTCTAATGAATCTTCATCCTAGAAATTTCTCCAGTGATCTTATTGAACCTCATAGAGATAGACTGGTTCTGATGGAACTTCCTCTGCTTAAACCTGAATAACCTTACTCTGTTTGGGAACTCAATACCTGAAATAACAGATGTCAAATATCTTGGCTCACATGATCACTTCATGTTTCACACTAAAAAAGGCACTAAGTTCCCCTTTCATAGGAAACATAGAATAGACAATGCGGTAAAAGAAATTTCAGTTCCTGCTCAACAAAATTATTAATCCCAAGTTTCTTGCACATTTAAGTATTAAAAATTATCTTCTTCAACACATCATAATGATTTCTTCTTATTCTATTTCCTCAGTCCTATTCTAAATTCCATTAAAATCATACTCATTATGATATTCCTCATTATGATGAAGATAAATGTAAAAAAATATATTATTCACTATTTTACTTTGCACTAAATTATAGGCATATTGAAAACATATGTCTTCTCAGTACAATGCTCATTACAATTCATCATTATGATGGACATTATCAGCTTCAGTCCGATGAGCATTAATCTATTTTTGAAAAACAATCTATTTGTTTTTTATTTTTCTCTTGACCCATTTATCAGAGAACAAATTATGACTTCTTGTTTTATTGACTCAAAACAATTCAACTGTTCTCAAACATTTTTCCTCTGATAAATACTATGATATGATATACAAAGATACTAATAATATGAATCAGTGTTAGGATACATTATGATGGATCAGTGGCATACTTCCTCGCACATACCGGTGTCAGTAGTGAAATATTTGCTTCAGCAAGATCATTACTTCTCTGATTATTATACGAGTAAACATATAGCCTTTTGATGTAATCATGCCAATGATTCTCATACCGATGATCTTCATCCTTCTGTGTTTAGCGTTACTCACACCAATAAGCAACATATAGAATACTTCTCATCATATTCTCCTCTCTTACCCAAACTTCATCTTATATCATGAATTCTTCATGATTTATGAATATGGTTAGGATCAGCTTCTACTTCATCTAGCTTAAGATGGAAGGTATTGTAACATCCCATTCTTCTAGAAATAATGTTTATTCCAACAAAGATTTAATATGATTAGTAGTATCAAAACTCCCCCATTCCTTCATAATACTAGCATCACTAGTTTTCTAGATAACTTATGATATATAAAATATGAAACAAAAGAGAATCTTCTTATTCACATTGAAGCCATTGAGACCCTTAATCACTTCCTCATTACGATCACCACATTCATTCGAGAAACAATATGATTTCCATTAGCTTATGAATTCCAGTCATCATCCTAATTCAATGGAACATATTAAATGTATTGTGTCTATATTATGAGTCCTATAGTCTAGATCTAATTATTACGTCGATGATTTTTGATTCGATTGACAACTTCAATCTAGATTTTTATTGACTTCTTCAATCATCATTCTTTCTTTCACATAATCTAATATTGATCTATTGAAAACAAATACAACCAAGAATCAACTATTTTTTAACAATGATAATACCAAAAAATCCTAATATATTCCTCCCATGGTGGTTAAATTGTTCATCAACCTCTTTCCCATACCCGCCCATGCTCCAAGAAAGTGAATGAACAAAATTTATAGTCAACACCAAGATCCACCCTTATGTAGAAAGGTCATCAATACTGGTACAAAAATGTATTCTTACTTAGAGGCTCTACCTTAACATATCCCATATCCTATATCAAAATAGATCTCAAACCTGAATTATTAAAACTTCTAATATTAATTTCCATTAATGCTTTTAGGCATAACATGAGGAATCATAACTCTATCACAATACTCAAAGAAATGTAATAATAATAATAGTTTAAGAATAATAGTATAATCTTGGTTAATTTCTCATACCATCATCATTATACCAGTTATAATTATGTATCATGGTCCATAGATCATAAAACTTCTTTAACCTAACAATCCCCTTGTACAATCACTATTCAACACATCATCAAAATACATATCTAATCGAGACTCTTCTAATTAATCCATTAAGAACAATCCATGGTCAATTTTCATTTATGACCTGTTCAAAGATCATTTAATAGTTTATCATATACAATTAATACATGCTACCTATTGTAAATATAGTCATTGGGTGTTATTAAAATCAATAACCATATATTAGAAGCCGTATTCCCATTGGATATGGTTATAAGTAGACTAACTAACAATTTCATAACCTCTAGGTCCCTACATAATTAATCTACACCTAAACCCCCATGTATGCACATGAAAATACATGTGACATATTTCTTAATATCAAGGTAGGAACTAAACATGTTCTTAGAAGAGTTAATCTATTCAGTATGGATAATTGATTCGTCATTATTTTCCATAAAATAAAATCATTAAAAAATAATCCTTAAATCAGGTTTCTTCTTGAATGTACGTGATATGTGAAAAATAGTGATGGAAAATAAGACGATTATGTAAAGGCCTAGATATCTAAATACATCCCCTATGATTTTTACTAAGGATAAAAGTTATTTCATGGGAGTTATGAGGTCTTATAGTGGATAGAATAGTATTCTATCTATTTGAAAGATCAATACACTATAGTAGTGGGTATGCTGCTAGTGTTTTTCGAGATTTCATGGAGGCTGGCAATGTGGTTGGATGTTTTGGACTTTTGAATTTGGAGTTTGTTCATGGATTTGGAAATTTTGGCCTTGGTAATTTTGAGTTTGTTTGGCGCTAGAGTTCAATACATTGAGTGAAATGGATAATATAGAGTTTTTACCAATCATTCTTCCATAATGGTTCTTCTATGAGAAAAAGGGATGAGAAAATGGCTTGGGAATCAATTTTTAGGAATGTTGAAAGGTCATGGTACTCAGTGGGTCCTGCTATCGGAAATGTGAAAAATGATACGTTGAGGGTATTAATGGAATGGTATCCCTAAGATTCAGATGCCTTGAAAACTGGATCATTCTTTGATCGGAGGCACCAAAGCATTTTTTGAGTTTCCTACAATGTGATGTTTGCTTTTGGAGTTCCAATTTAATGAAATGGATCAATCTACCTTGTTTTTTTATTTTTTCTCCCACTCTCAAACCATTTCCAACCCTTATGAATATCAACACCCTCCATCCAAATTGAATTTGAAAGATCAAGGTACTCTCTCTTATCCTCTCCTCTTCATTCCCTTTGTTCTCTTTCTTCTTCTAGAAATATATTTCTAGAGAGTTCCACTATTTTGGGCTGTAAATTAAGTGATACCTAACTATGTCTTTCATTCATAGGTTTTGGTATAATTTCCTTCAATTTTATTTGGTGTTACTTTTAACAATGGTTGTTTATTCATTGTCTATTCTTAGCTAGAAAACATTGAGATTCTAATAGAGGTAGGGGATTTCTTACTTAACCTTTCATTATATACAGGGGTAAATTAGTCATGGTTTATCTCCTAATCTAAATGGGCATGATTAACAATAATTAGATAATAATCTAGTACGGGAATCCCATATTTAAGGATTAAATAATAATTAGGAAACATTATGGAAAATAATAATTGTTTCATGCTTTGTTTGATTTATTCATTAGAATTTGTCAAATATTATAGGTTTAAGTACTAAGGTTATTTAATCTATAAGTTAATGGAAAAAAATTATTATCTTCTTGCATGTTATCTTATTTTTTTTGATAATAATTGTTTTATAATTCTATAAATTAAAGTACTAAAATAGAAATTTTTACATTTTTGGTTATTTAATTACTCATGTAATGAATTAAATGAATAGTAGGGGTGTGATTTCATGGGACTTTTATTTCTATTAATTCTACATCTTTTTGTTATATGGTACTATGATCTATATATTTTGTATTATTGTGTTATCTATTTAGCCTGATTATTTTCTTAAACCTATGAATTACATAATTCTAAATGATTATATAATTTAGTGGAAGAGAAACATGCATATGTACTCTACAATTTTGTAAAAAATTTTATATGGAAATGATTTAAAGAATGTTTAATTTTATTCATAGTTACAGTTAGCTATTTTCTTTAGGTTTTCTCTTGCGGATAACCTATACTTTATGAATTGGTTAATTCAATATGGAATTAAAATGGATTTTTTCTATGAATAAATGTTTTTTACAAAACAATAAAATTTCTTATTGAAAAAATTTTAAATTGCTCATGGTCATGGACTTAGTGATATTGCCTATGTGAATAAAAATACATTTGAAATGTGTGTGTGTCCTAAATATTTAGTGCCTTGTTTTAATTTTTAATGATTTTTTTGTGTTTGGAAAACATTAAAAAGAAAGAGTTTGGAGGCTTGGGTTGTAGTTGGTTGATGATTCAATGGTGGAGTAATGGGCTAGGAGCTTAGGCTACAATAATGGTTTATGTCGATAATGGAAGGAAAAATTATATTATGTGTAATGGTGGATAACACTAGTGCAGCCGGGATGAGTAAAATAAAATATTTATCATCAATTCTTACGTTTTTCTTAATTCTTCCTTGATATCACAATAGATAGATTTTTTAATTTATCGTTTTCCAACTACTTGATTCAATTTGATTCTTTTCACTTTGAGTGAATCTTTGAAGTGGTATATAATTATTAGTACAAGAGTAGTTGGTTGAATAATAAATTATAATTTAACTAATAAATGAATGATGTTTGTTTATTATGTTCTTGGATGATGAGGAAATACATGATAATATAAGTAAATAATTAATTGTTCCACTAGGGCTTGGAATAGAAGAATAAGGTTTTCAAATTTTTAATTTAATGATGAATAATATTAATAAATTGTTAGTAATTTATTAATAATGAATTTGATTCATGTATGTTTGTTTGATATGTAGACCATAGAAGTGGAAGATGAGGGTATAATGAAAATATATTTTCTGTGATTCAAATTATAGGTTTTTTCCATTAGTGTGGATTATTTTGATATTGTACTATTTGATTCTGATTTTATATGCTACCTCACCCACATTTGTAGGGAAACTAAAAAAATGGTGGAGTTTTCCCTAACATCCAATGAGGTGAGGGAATTTATGGATAACTTCTTCATATCCCCCACCATCCATCTAGATACAAATGTGTGGATGTGATATCCTTAGTTATTCTTGAGGTACATACCTTATCTTTCGGGTTAAATATTGTTTAATTTCCTTTTTTTGTATTAGAGCATACACCAAGCTCTTGACCGGTTTGGTTGTTGTTGGGAATAAAAGGGGAAAAGAGGGTGAAAGATGGTTGTAGGGTAGGTACATGCTTTTACATGGCCTGCAGGTCGTGTACTTTCCCTTCATGATGTGCAGCCTTTCTGGTTTAGAAAAAAATAGGGCAGTACATACGGTGTACTTAGCCTATACGTCATGTATTGGAACGTCATGTTTTTTTAAAAGAGAGGCTATAACAACTCATTTTTGTTATGTAAATACCTTTCCTCTTGTTTCTGAAGCATAAAAACCATCTAAAATAGTTTTTTAGTTTTAGAAGCTATCTGGAATCTGATTAGAGTGTGCTTTGTCTCATTGGAACTACATCGGTAAATAATATATTGCTTTTTAGTCTTTCTTGATTCATTAGAACAAAAATTGTGCTATTTGTATTTAGGCTCATATGCCCGAATTTCTCATTCTTCATCCATTATTCAGATTTCACCTAAATCGGAATGAATTAGGAATTACTATTGGATGAGTTGTCTGCTACTGATCCAAGGTTAGTGTTATATATGTTCTTTCAGATTTTATTGTGTTTTTTGGGCATTTGGTTGATATGTCATATATCAGACTTTCTATTGTAGCCCTATTTTTGAGTGAACTGCTACTTGTAGGCATAGTCAGACCAAGGGAGGATTCCCTTAGGTTCTGTTTAGGTACATTGGAACCAATTACTCATTTCAAGGTCACCCATGGGGTGTTACATTTGTATTAAAACTATATGTGCCTATTTAAACCTAGGTAGAGGAAGCCCATTAATGCTTTGATAGCTTGAATATCATGTTTAGAATACGTACTGCCTACTTTACTTATTATATATTTTGATTAAATGCCTATTCTGATTGTTTTTCTTGAAGTAAGTGGATAATATGGGTAGGTATACCTAAAAAATGATTAAGATAATGTTAAATGGTTTTTATTGGATGGTAGGCCCACATGCGTGTAAATGATAAATGGTTTGAATGAGTGGGTATAGTTATGGAATTTTCATGTTGATGTGAGAGGGTATACTCAAATGGGATGTTTGTTTGAATTTAATGCTTGAATTAATTGTTTGATAGATGTCATGGATTGTTCTCCATGGATCTGTAATGCTATATTGGACACCTTGGGTTGACTCTTCCCCTTGGGTCTCGATTCCATAGGATGCCTTGGGTCGTTCTAACCCATGGATCTGGCTTACTTGGGATCACATAGGACTTTCTATTTCCATTCTCCTATGACCCCAACCAGTTCCTAGTCATGTTTCCACTGGGACGCCCATGGGACTAGATGGGATGCCTTTGACAAGCTCCTTGGATCTGACCCGTCGCATTCATGATTTATTACATGGATTCCCCAGTACATGACAGCTGGGATTTAGCCCATGGGGTCTACTTTTTACTATACTTTGTGGGTGGGGGATTATAATTTTCACTATATAGCATGGATATGGGTTTCTACTTTTCACTATACGTCATGGTCGTGGGATTTATTACTTCTTTATACAACATGACTGTGATTTTCTTTGTATGAATGGATGTACGGTGTGGCTATGTGATTTTTTTACTTTTGATATAACTGCCTTGTTATGAGATAAATTTGTTGTAGGTATCCCTGAGGGGCCATAAATTATTACTGATTGCAGAAGACTTATGCCATGGGAATCACTTTACATTACTTATTTATTCTTACTTTCTATCACTTTTGTAGAATTGATGTTAGAATTGTATAGACCTAGGTGGTTTCCTACTAGGATGTTTATCTCACACCCTGTTTTGTCCTCCTCGGGAAACCAAAATAGATTATATGGATGCAGGTGATGAAAGGGGAATGCACCACGGTACATGATGTTGACTATGTATTTGGAGTAGGGGAGCATATAACCAATCCGAGGCTTGCGATGCTTGGATATCTTTTTGGTCTTTTGTTCTTTTTGGGACTTGTATTGTATTACATTGCCATGTACTATTCTGGATGACTTCAAGATACCTGTACCATATGCATAATTTTTTATAGGATACCCTTCTAGTTATTTATATGTATTCCTATCTTGTATTACATTGAGTTGATTGAAGTTTATTTCTCTTCATTTATTTATTGTATGTTCGAATTTCGTTGTGATACTCTGGTAATGAGGGAATGGTATCCCCACTAAACACCTAGTACCTTGCTGTTAGTTGATAGCCTATGGAATTTGGGGAGATACGCTTGATGCCATGTTCCCACCTGGGATCGAGGCACCATAGAGTGGCATCCGAATCTGGGACATTACGAATTTGTATCAGAGGAGTCTTTTATGGTTTGCCTTAATATTTAGAGACAATAGATTTGGATAGGATGGAAATGGAATTTGGTAATAAGTTGGGCCTGTGAGTAGCTACCCCATGCATAGGGAAAATAAAAATTAGTTTGGGCTTTTTGTTGTGTTAGTTTGGGTACAACGGATAAAGGAGTGATGTCAACATTCAATTCCTAAGGGGTATGTGCCCTTATGAATTGGAAAATGATGCAACGATGGAATTTAAATATTAAATGAACTTGTTACATGTATGGTTTGAATGGGACCCATGTTTGGGTTCATGAGATGTTATAGGCCCTCATGGATTCAGAATTGGTAACCCTTGGTGAAATTTACTAGATAATTGAATGTGAACTCAAAATTGAAGTGGAACATGAAATTATGGATAGAGACTTGACCTAGTTTTGACTTTTGAGTGTGATAGAGGCATAGTTTCCAGTGGTTTGATGGATGTTATTTATACAGTCCTATATTTAGGAGTACGTTGTGTGTTTTAATTCATTTCAAAGAGTGTTTTAACCTGTCATGTGCATTGAGCTATGTGTGTTGATGTTTTTCATTCTTGAGGTGTACATTTGGCATTGTAAAGGCATGCCACCACGGTGACATCTAGGGGTTTTCCAAATGGTATTCGATGACCATAGTTCAGAGATAGTGGCCCATAGGCTATCGGTTGATCACCCTTTAGTGATAGCTATGACACCTGAGGCTGTTCTAGAAACAGGTGTTGAGGCACAGTTTCACGAGTGTTTCTTTCAATACATGCAGACAATCCAGGGAGCACCGAAACAAGCCTTGATTATGGCTGAGCTGACATGGTTGTTCCTGAAGCATCATCCTTTTATGTTTTCAAGGGATGGAAGAAACCATGTTTCATAGATGTGTCTAGAGACCAAATTAGTGATTTTTGATCATCTGGATATGCCTCTGGAGTGGAGGGTCAAGCTTGGGACTTATCTGCTACATGGAGCGGCAAAGAACTGGTGCAATGTTTTGAACTGGGCTGATGGGATGTGAGATATGGGTTGGGATAAGTTCCAAAATTGCTTTTAAGACTGATTTTACCCCACAACTCTTCAAGAAGAGCAGTTTAGTGAGTTTATGTGTATGTAGTAGGGTGCAATGATAGTTATGAAATAATCATCATGTTTTATATAGAAGCATCATTTTACACCGATTTATCATACAGATGAGCTGTTGAGGGTGATATGCTTTGAGGAAGGTCTCATACATGCTATCAAATCTCATTTTAACATGTTTAGGTTGCCTTCAATTACTGATATTGTGAATCGTGTGATTATTATCGAGTAGAACCCGAGGGAAGATGAGGGTACAAAAAAGGGAAGTGTTGTTTCTCGACATAGTAGATCTACATATTTAGTGAGGAAGTGTCATTTTGAGGCACCCCAATATTGGATTTCTAGTCAATATGTGGATCCAGGATGGTAGGTATATTACCATCTGTGTGGTAAGAGATGACACATAAAAAATCAATGGGATCGTGACCCGATTGAGTACCGATCTGGCAGTAGGATTGGGAACCTGTAGCGGTTTTCCAGGACCATCCCTCTAATTGTGAGTGGTATGAGTTCAGATCTGATGTTGAGTTTATGATCAGGTTCTTTAGCTCAATGTCAGGGTGGGAACTAGAGCAGTGTAGGATGGTAAGGACAAGGCAGTTGTGGTCATGTGCATGATAGCCCGACACCAAGTTATAAGAGACAACATGATGGTTCAGCTCAGGGTATCCATGCATTAATATAGGAACATGGTACGACCCCACTTATGTAGTGCAATAGAGCCAACAAGAAAAGGATCTCGGATCATCTATAGTGATATGTATTATCTTAGTTTCATCTACAATTTCATATGATCTTTTTGATACAGGTGGATCACATAACTTTATATCTCCACGGGTGTATAAACGCCTTCGGCTCATGGTTTTTATTTTGGAGGGAATTCAAACAATAGATACCCCATTATGAGTTAGAATGGGTGATTTGCGCTAGTGTATAGAGTGTACCCTTGAGGTCGTAGGGTGTCCCTTCATTTCGGATCTTTATATCCTTGAGATGACAGGGTTTGAAATCATTCTCGGAATATAATTGCTCATGGATTATCAAGCGTGCATTGACTACTATCGTCAGAGGGTTTATTTCACATCACTAGTGGGTCTAGTGTTTTTTTCAAGGCTGAATGGTATTCATAAGTGAGACGAACTAGACCCAAGCACTGTGGGCTAGGTGAGATGATATCCCAAAATGCTAGTTTTTTTCTGGATGATCATGGAGTGAGTCTTGCAGACATCCCTCTAGTGGTTGAGCGCTTCAGGGACATCTTTCCAGATTAATTTTCTGGGTTACCTCCTAAGAGGGGTGGATTCATCCATCAAGATAGTGTCATGAGCTACACCGGTATCCATTCCTCCTTAGAGGACGACTATGATGGAGTTATAGGATCTCAATAGGCATCTAGAGGATTTTGGGGCAAAGGGGTTTATCAAAACCAATACTTCTCTATGGGTTTTACAAGTCCTTTTTGTGAAAAAAGTGAACTGAACTCTTAAGCTATGCATAGACTATTGGAAACCGAACCAGAAAATGGTTAATAACTGATATCCTTTGAGACATATAGATGAAATTTTTTGTCATCTTCAAGGATCTCGAGTTTTCTCAAAGATCTAATTGAGGTCCAGATATAACCAGGTGCGTGTTTGAACTACATAGATACCTCGTAAAGACTTTCTCATGAGGTAAAGGTTATACAAGTATTTGGTTATGTCGTTCAGTATCATGAATGTGCAAGTAGTTTTCATGGATCAAATGAAACGAGTGTTCCATCCTTACCTGGATTCTTTTTTGGTGGTTTTCATGGATTATATCTTGGTATATTATCACAATTTATGCAACCATACCAACTATCATGACATAAAATTGAATACACTAAGATAAAAATAGTCATATTCTATGCTCGCAAAGTGTCACTTTTGGGTGGATAAGATTCACTTCCTCGGTCACATAATCGTAGATATAGGAGTGTCTATGGACCCATATAAGGTGAGAGTTGTAGTTTACCAAGAATGGATAAAGAATGTCTTTGACTTATGAAGTTTCGTGGTTTTAGCTAGTTACTACAATAGTTTTATACATGAATGCTCATGCATAGTAGCACCATTGACGGGCATGAAAATGAAGGGTGTGATGTTTGTTCGGTCATACTCTTATTAGAAAGTCTTTCAGGAGATGAAAGGGAGGTTGACATCAACAGCCATCCTGATACTCTGAGAGCAGTGAAAGAGTTACACAGTAAATAATGATGCTCTAGGTATTGGGTTGGGGTAGTGTTGATGTAGGGATATTGGTCATGGTATATGGGTCTCAACAACTAAGGACTCATGAGAGGATTTACCCTAATAAGGATCTCATGTTAGATGCAGTTGTTCACACATTCCTCTATTAGAGGCACTATTTACTAGGAGAGTGTTTTTTAGTGTACATGGAACATAAAAGACTTAATTATATCTTTACGCATCATGAGAAAAATTTGAGGAAAGGGAGATGGGTGGAGTGCGTACAATATTTTGAATTCAAGATTTCCTACACACCTAGTAAGGGAAATGCAGTGGCCAATGAACTGGGTAAGAGGACTGAGATACAGTCAGTGAAGTAGGTCAGTAGTGAGAGGAAGCTTATGAAATTGTTCTTTGATATGTATCTAGAGGTACACGATAGACTGGAGAAGACTTATCTATCATCCTTAGCTATGTCCTATACCCGGCTAAACAATGTTAGGATAAGGAAGCTATTAGATTATGAGGTACAAGTTCTATGGGAAGGTGTGGTAGGTGGATACCCTCATCCTGGTGGGATGGTAGGAAATAATGAAATCCTACACATCCATGGACGTTTTGGGGTCCCATTGGATATACACAAGGAGTTGATGTGGATGTTACATGATTCAACTTGGCATTTCATCCTTGGGTTACCAAGATTTACTATGAATTTTGATGTTAGTACTGGTGGCTAGGAATAAAGCAGGAGGTGGCATGTTTTGTTACATGGTGTTCTACATATCAATTGGTTAAGGAAGAACATTAGTGACTATGTATGATTTTACAGAAGTTACCTATTCTGTAGTGGAAATAGGATGATGTCGCAATGGATTTTATGATCAGGTTACCGAGGCCACCTCAAGGTAGTGATGTCATGTGGGTTGTTGTTGAAAATCATTTTAAGGTCACTGATTTCTTACCGATCAAGGAGACCTTTAGTGTGGCTGATCTCAGAAGGTCGTATGTCTGAGAGGGGGAACATATTCATGGTGACCCTCAAGCTATCATTTCCGATAGAGATACCCAATTTATATATCATTTATTATAGAGTTTTTAGAGGGTTCTTGGTACATTGGTGCTTCCGAACACAACATTCCACCCTCATACTGATGGCTAGTCAGAGCGTACAATACAGGTGCTTTAGGATATTCTATGAGCATGCTTCATGGATTTTGGGGGCACTTTGGAGAGGCACATTTCCTAGGTTGAGTTCACCTATAATAATAGTTATCATGTGACTATTAATATTGCACCATACAAGGATTTTTTTGGTTGTACACACCATTCTCCCATGTGCTAGTTAGAGGCAGGTGAGGTAGCATTACTGGGACCTTGTCTTGTGCATGAGACTTTTGAGATAGTCTAGTTGATATATAAGCGAATGACTATTGCATAGTCTCATTAGAAACCATACACCGATTACCACAGTTGAAGTATAGAGTTTGAGGTTGTAGATCAGGATTAATGCATGTTTTATTGAGGTTGGGATGCAGATGGATCAAGAGACATGGTAAGAATTCAATGAGATATGTCAGGTTGTTCAAGATTCTAGAGAGAGTAAGGTCTATTTCCTATAAATTATAGTTACCTCAGTGGTACCAAGCCATGAAGAATGTATTCCATGTATCTCAACTACGCCACTCTCACTTATACTCATCTCAATTTATTCATACTTAGGAGGATGAGCATCAGGTTGATGCATCCTTCAATGAACATCCAATTTGTATCATTGATAAGAACAAAAAGGTTCTTTGAGTCTGGTCTGTTCATCGAGAATGGGTGCTATGGTACCACAAACGTTTACATAATGGGACTTGGGAACGGGAGGATGGCATATGTGCTTAGTGGCCAGATTTATTTTTAGATGAATGTTGACCACCTTTCAGAGATAAATTCAAAGGTTAATTGGTATAATGGGGAATATTGTAAGATCCCAAATTTTTTTGAGGTACAAACCATTCCTTTAATATTAATTTTTTTACTTTCTTTATTTGTATAGACCCTACGTCGAGTAGTGGGCTGGTTGGGTTGTGGTTCAGAAAGAAAGGAGATAATATGCTGAAAGGATGTTGTATGTCAGGTACACGTCATGTACTTGGCCTATACATTGTGTACTAAAACACCACGATGTGTATCTTTTTTGGTTTTGGGGAAAAAATATTTATTTACAAACTGTGTACATATCCTACACATTGCATACTAGCCTACCAGGTTTTTTAAAAAGAGAGGCATTAGCCTCTCATTTTTGTAACATAAAACATTTTCCTCTCGTTTTTTTGAAGCCTAAAAAACATCTAAAATGGTTTTTCCGATATATAATTCATCTAGACTTCGATTAGATCATGGTTAATATCATTAGAACCGCATTGGTAATTATTAGATTCCTTTTTAGTCATTATTGATTCTTAGAAACAATGACTACACTATTTTGATTTAGGCTCATATTTCCTAATTTATTGGTCTTCATCCATTCATTAGATTTCTCCTAAAATTTGATGAATTGGGAATTGATACATGATGACATACCAACTACCAAGATGAGGTAGGTGGTATATACCTTTTTGCAGCTTTTCTTGTGCTTTTTAGTCATTCGACCAATATGTCATCCATCAGACTTTCTGGTGCGACTCCGTTTTTGAGGGAGTTGCTTGCCATAGGCTTAGTCAGACCTAGTGAGGATGCTCATAGGTTCTATTTAGGTGTGTTGGTACCCATTACATATTTAAAGGTTACTTGTGGGGTGTACCTTTTGGATTAAAACTTTTGATTCCTATTTATACCACCCCCAAGGGGTGTGTTCTTGTGCTTTCCTAGGTAATGGAATCTTGTTAATGCTTTGACAGCTTGAATAACATGTTTTGGATATGTACTACTTCATTTACTTTTTATATCTTGTGATGACATGCCTATTATGATATATTGGCTTAATGTAAATGGATAATATTGGTGGGTATACCTAAAATAAATGATTAAGGGAATCCTAAATGGTTTATATGGGATGGTAGGTGATCTCGTGGTTGATCACATCAAATTAGTTGTTAATTTTTTACTAGAATTTTTGCAGTATAGTAGGAACCCTAGGTCGTCTCTTGATGGAACCTTATATCATTAATTAAAAAATATGGTTTTGATCATTAAAATTAAATGAGAATTTAACTTTGTAAAACATGAGGTTCTATAATTAAATATGAGAATGTAAAATGGGAAGAGATATAACAAAATATTAATGAACAAGATTAATTAAGTGTGATCAACCGGGGGAATCATCATGATACTAATCCATCATTGATTAAATAGATAGGGTTATGATCTTTTAATCATTGTCTTCTAACACTTATAACTATAATGTTACTGAATTCCAACTCGGATTCCTCCTACGGATTAGTCAAAAACACACAATGACTCCCCGGATACTGCTGACGGTGGAGTTATTTGTGTTCAACTTCATAATCGAAACATTCCAAGGCAACACACGAAGGACTTGATGTGATATCCAGGATTGTTTGTTATTTTATTGTGTTACCATGAAATGAAATTTCATGGAAATGGAAGTTTATTTGGGAGTTCAATTGACCAATATGAACCACATAAACACCACAATTGAATGTGGGAAGAAGAAGTGGTGAACAGTGTTTGAAACATCACATTAATGGGAACCCCCAAACATTATTATATGAGTTTGAGCATGACATACAAGTACATAACACAATAAAATAATAAAATAGGCTGATAAAAAATAACACCCAACATGGAATTAAAAGTATCAATCAATATAATACTAACATGAAGCTTGGGATTACATCACATTCCTCCTCAGGTAATCACATGAAGTTTAGAAATCCATCGGAGGGGAGGAAGAGGAAGATGTTGAAGTAGATCTTCCCATAACATTGAAAATTTCTAGGGATTATGAGAGGACTCATTTGGGACTCCAAAATTATAGAACCTTACCTCATGGTTGAAATCCACAATTGACGAGCCCATGTCGCCTTTTTATAGGAAAAATGAGAAGTTGTGTTGGAAACCCAGATTTTGAGAAACAAATTGGATCAGGGTTTTCATCCACTAGAGAATCGAATATCCCTTTAAGAAAATTAAAAAAATATTACCCCACCTCTTGAGTATCTTCAACAAAATTCTGGCACCATTTGGACAATTATAGCATGAGATATGGATAGATCACAACACATGACTTTTGACTTTGTGCAGATTAGGTGTGCTGGATAGATTGGTTCAGATAGGTGTGTTAATAGATGAATTGGGCTTCAGATCCTTCATGAAAGTTATATACTACTGAATGTTGGATTGTCCCAAAATGGAGAAGCCCAATTGGAGCCATGTATCGGTATCTTCGTGCAGTTTATTCCATAGATGTTCTTGGATTCCAGTGAAAATTGGCCCATTTTTCATCAACTCCGTCTTGGGCCTTCCAAATCATCTCCACATATAACAAAAACATAAAAACGTGTAAAATATCCCTTTGTGAAAGTGATAATAAAGAAATTATAGTACTAAAGAAGAAGTAAAAAATATGTTATTATACTTTTATATTGCAATAAAAAATTAGTTTAATATATTGGTATAAGGGGGAAATAAAACAGTGAATCGTTATACGATCACACCCCCACACATAAACATTTTATCTCCTTAGAAAATTCTTATATCTTAATCAGTTATACTTCTTAAATAACATTTCTAAAAACTTCAAAGATTATTTGGAAATTAAATTCATCATTTCTCATTTATGGAATCAACGTTCCTATAACTTTTCTTTTCTCACATTCAAATTTTTTCAAATTCATTTTTTACCCTTGAAATATGTTGCAACCTACCTCACCTAGAAATTTTCTCTCTTACCTAAAGGAACATATGAAAGTAGAGTTATGATATTTTCTTATAGTTCATGTGATCTTGCCATATTCTTTACAAGATTATTTGTTCTCTTCTAGTAGAAACTATTGTGCTACTCAAGAGGACTTGAAACAGGTTGTTCAGAGGTTCAAGGGTTGGAAGGATTTAATGATTGCAAATATGAGGCAAAAGAGGAGTGTTTAACCCCTTAGTTACAAAACATGTCCAAATTCTATAAGTATTCACAATTAATGTACACACTCAACCCTACAAAAATTATATCACCTCTAACTCACTATCCCCATTGTCCATTTCTGTGGGTCACAACCATGCAGTGAATAATAATGAATAAACATCCTATTTTCTCAATCTTTATTGTTTTTTCTGTTTTTTTATTTACAAAACTATATTTTTTGTAATATAGATTTTTTTTGGAGATAAAGAGGGAAACTTGTGTTAAAAAATTGAAGTAATAGGGATTGTGAACCCACTTCCCAATGGAAATGTAGGCACCCTTTATATGAACACATAACAATGATTATCTCCCAAGAATTCCCATGGAAACACCCTATCAACCACACATTATGAAAATAAAACAATAATATACACAAGATATGGTTAGGTAGGGATAAAGTATCTTATAATGTGGCTACCTAACAGGAATTTCATGGTCTCTGAGGCTTAATAATGATAAAATTTTAAGGTGGACAAAAATAGAGGTTAATTGTACAAAGATATTTTCAATGAATGATTTCCTCTATCATGAATATAGAATACTTGAATCTTATGGCTTCAAACAGAATCAAGGAATGTTTTAGTTTATCTACATGACCCTAGACTCTCAATACAGTGATTAAAAGGAAGAATATGAAATATAGGACTTAGAATATCTTTTAAGTAAGATATTTAAATATTGGTTAGTGATAATGAGGCATGGGATTCAGAAATATATTAAACACATAAGAATGATTTTGAAATAAAAAAATCTAGAAAAATAATCCATATCAACATTCATTTGAAAAAATGTTTTTCCAAAAGCAATGGATTTTTTTTCCCAATATACTCAATCATGAAAAATGATTTTGGATATTCTTTTTAAGATCAATGTTTACCTAAAAACAAAAAAAATCAAAAAAATCAAAAATAAAACACCTATTTTTTATTTTTTTCTCTATATATGACATGTCACCCTCTCCCACACCTAAAAAATTCATTGTCCTCAATGAATGTATTTTAAATAAATAAACATATAAGTAAAGATAGGGAGAAGGGACAACGTGCTTTGTGGTGTCATATATGGAATGTATCAGTTGTATTTCCTCCATGAGATACATTAGAAAATCCTCATAGACATGTTTGAGCCTTTATCCATTGACATTAAACCTCATTCCACTCATCTCTTGTTAACCCTATAAAACACCAAAAGGATAAAACTTAGTAACAATATAAGGACCAAGAAATTGGGAATGAAGTTTACCTAGGTAGAGATTTAGAATTGAATTAAACATATGGACTTTCTCACCAATATGAAACTCGCATTGATGAGTCATCCCTTCATGGATAGAATTTGTCTTATCTATATAGATTTGTGAGTTCTCATATGCATCATGATGAATTTATTCTAACTCCTATATCTGCAACTTCTTATGCTCGCATGCATCTGAGATATTCATATTACATTGTTTGAAATCCCAATATACATGGTTATCTACCTCTACAAAGAGGTGAAAATCTTTTCCAAATAGAATCCTATATGGTTTCATTCCTATTTTTGTTTTAAAAGTTGTACACTACGCCCAAAGTGCATCATCTAGGAGAAAAATTCAATCTTTCCTATTGGGTTATACCATTTTTCCAAGATTATCTTAATATCACGATTTGAGATTTCTGCTTGTCTGTTAGTTTGGGGGAGATATATAGTTGATACATTATGAACAACCCCAAAATTATGATGAAAAATTTTCATGTTATGATTGAAAAAATGTGAACCTTGATCACTAATGATCAATCTCAGCAAATAGAACCTACTTAAAATTTCGAACCTCAAATATTAAACCAAAAATTTAGAGTCGTCAGTCCTTGTAGAATTTACTTCTACCCATTTAGATACGAATTCAACATCTTATAATATGTAAAAAATGCAAATGAATTTGGAAAAGGCCCCATGATATCAATTCCCCATGCATCAATGATTTCACAGGATAACATGAGATTTTGGGGAATTTCATTCCTCTTGGAGAAATTCCGTGTAAATTGACAATGAATACCAAAATTGAAAATTTCATGGGCATACCTATAAAATTCTGTCCAATAAAACCTGATTCATGGACTTTTGGTGTTTTACATTGAGAGCCAAAGTGTCCCCCGTAAGCCAATGTATGGAAGATGGTCTAAATAACGGTGAACTCTTGGTCAGGAAAACACTGAAGAACAAGTTGGTTACTATAAATTCTCCACAAACATGGGTCATCCCAAATGTACCATTGAAAATTAGGCTTAACTCTCTGGGATTGTAATGTTCTAAAATTAGTGTGGACCCTACAAATTGTTAGAAAATTCACATTTTCCACATAATATGGTGTAATGTCCACAACATCACAAAAGTTCTCACGAGGGAAGAATTATTCAATGGGGAGGGGTGAGTCAACATAATGATTCAATGGTAGGTAAATCCTAATAATGCGGGATACTACCACATTTTACACTTCTATATTATCTCTAATATCAATGTCAAACTCATGGAGCATATCATCCCCCGAATGAGGCTGGGCTTAGCTTTAAGTTTCTTTAAGAGGAAATGAAGGACATCATGATCTGAAAAAACAATAATTTTTGACCCAAAAAGATATGAAGAAAAATTTTCCAAGGAAAACACAATATAAAGAAGTTATTTTTCTGTGGTTTTGTAATTTTCCTATGTAGGGTCAAGGATACGTGAGGCATACACAATGAAATGAGGATCCTTCTCAACCCTTCGTGATTAAACATCCCCAACTGCAATGTTAGAGGAATCACACAAAAACTCAAAGGGTAAATCCCACCTTGGTGGCTGGGTGAAGAGATGTGATGTGAGACTCCTTTTTAGTGAATTGAAAAAATACACACAATTATTTTCAATAACAAATTCATAATCCTTTTGCAATAATCGATACATGGGAAGTAAGATCTTACTGATGTCTTCAATGAATCAGTGGTAAAAACCAACATGACCCAAGAGAGATCGCACACCATGAACAAATTTGGGATATATAAGGGTTTAAATTAATTCAATTTTGATTTATCCATCTGATTTACATATTTTTAAATAACATTCCATAGAACTATCCCTCATTTAACAATGAAATTACATTTCTCGTAATGTAATACAAGATCTTTTTCAAGGAAATACTGGAGTATTGAACCCAGGTGATCCAAACAGTAATCAAAGTAAGTTCTATAAACCCTGAAATAATCCATAAAAACATCCATGAAATTCTATAGGTACTCATAAAAAATACTCAACATACATCGCTGAACATTATAGGGAGCATTACATAGACAAAAGTCATCCTTATGTATGAAAATGTTCCAAATATATAGGTAAGTGTTTTCCTTTCCTGATCCTCATGGGATATATGGATTTGAAAATAACCCAAATATCCATCATGAAAATAATAATGGGTCTTACCAACCAATATTTATAAAATCTAGTCAATGAAAGATAGAGTAATGTGGCCCTTTTTCGTGGATTGATTCAGTTGATGATAGTAAATATATACTCTCCAACTATTTTGAACACATGTTGGAACACATTCATTCTTTTCCTTAGACACTACTACTATTCCATTTTTTTAGGAACAATTTGAACTGGGCTAACCCATTTACAATCAAATATAGGCTAAATGATCCAAACAACAAGTAATTTATTGACATCCAATTTTACCACTTCATGGAGAGTGGGATTTAACTAGCCTTGAGCTTTCCTAATAGGTTTAGCCTCATAATCCAAAATTATATGGGGCATAAATATATATGGGATTATCCTAACAAAATTGCCAAAATTTTATCGCGTTGTCGATCACGTCAAATTAATTGTTATGTTTTTACTAGAATTGATGTAGTATAGTAGGAACCCTAGGTTTTCTCTCAAAGAATCCTTAAATCATTAATTCAAAAAAAATGAAATTGATTGTTAACATTTAAGGGGAATTTGATTGTGTAAAACATGGGGCTCTATAATAATATATGAGAATAGAAAAAGGGAAGTGATAAAACAAAGTAGAAATGAACAAGATAAATTTAGCATTTTAAACATGGGGAAATATCATGATGCACTTCCTTCATCGCTTCAAGAGATAGGGTTATGATCTTTTAATACTTTATTGGTAACACCTAGAACTATAATGTTACTATGTTTAAACTGGTATACCAACTAGGATTCAGTTTAAAACACACAATGACTCAATGGGTGAGACTGATGATTGGGTGATTTATGTTCGGCTTTATAACCAAATATCTCCAAGGCAACACACAAAGAACTCAATGCGTTTTCAAGGTTTTTATTTCATTTCATTATGTTACCATGAAATTAATGTACATGGAAAAATTATTTTTTATGTGAGTTCAATTATCTAATATGAACCACATAAAGACCACAATTAAAAGGGGGAAGTAGAAGTGGTGAATGATGTGTGAATCACCACAAGAATGGATTCCCCAAAACATGATCAAGTGATTTTGAGAATGAAAGATGAGTACATAACTCATTAAAACTAAAAAATAGGATAATATAAAATAATATAGAACTTGGAAGTAAATGGACCATTCAAGATAATACAAACATGAATCTCAAGATTACATTATGTTCCTCCCCTGGTGATCCCAAAGAGTTTCGAAATCCATGTGTGGGGAGAATGAAGTAGATAAAAATATAGAACTTCTCATAGCCTCTAGAATATCTATATATGATTAGAAGAATCCTTTGGGACTCCAAAATTGCATCACCATTCTTCCTGGTCAAACTCCCCAAATGATGTTCATATGGTTACTTTTTATAGCCAAAATGGAAAGTGGTGTTGGGAACCTAGATTTTGAGAAACCAATTGGATCTTGGATTTGGACACTAGATAGTCTAATATCCATTTAAAAAAAACTAAAAACATATTAAACCACATATTAATTATCTTCACCAAAATTTTGGAACCATTTTTACTAGAATAGCATGTGATATTGACATATCACAGCACACCACTTTTGACTTCGTGCAGATTCAGTGTGATGGAATTATTGGTTCATGTGGGCATTTTAATGGATGAATTTAGAAATTTATCCTTCATTAAAGTTGTACAATACAAATTTTTTTATCCTCCCACAAGATATAAACCCTATTGGATACACAGATAAGTAGAAAAATTTGTTTTAGTACGTAGATGTTCTTGGATTCTTGTGCAAATTGGCCCATTTTTCATCAACATCGTCTTGGGTCTTCCAAATCACCTCCACCTATAACAAAAAAATAAAAAAAAAGGAAAACTAACCTTTATACAAGTAAATATAATTAAATTATAGAACCAAAAATCAAGTACAAGTTTTTATTATAATTTTTATTTTCAATACAAAATCTGTTTAATTCATAGAACAATGAATCGTTAATCGATCAGTAGACCCATATGGATGAAAATGAAAAATGGTTTGCATGAGTGGGTATAATCACGTATTTTTAATGTTAATGTGAGTGGTTATAATAACATGGAATTGTTATTTGAACTTTATTCTTGAATGGTTGTTTACATAGATTCCATGGAATGCTCTCTATGGATCATGAATGCGGCAGTGGGTGCCTTAGGTTGACTCCACCCCTCGGGTCTTGATTCTATGAAATGCCTCATGACTTGTTTCCCCATGGATATGGATTTCTTGGGCTCATTTAGGAACTTATATTTCCATTCACTTATGACCCCAACTACTGCCGAACTTGGTTTCAACTTGAAAGACCATGGGACTCAATGGGATGCCTGGGACAAGCTCTATGGATCCGGCCCTTCGTGGTCTAGATTTATTACACGGATTCCCTAGTAAGTGACACCTTGGATCTGGCCCTTGGGTATACTTTTCACTATGTTTTATGGCTATGTAATTCTAATTTTTATTATACATCAGGGACATGGGTTTCTACATTTCCCTATATGGTGTGGTCATGGGATTGATTACTTCTTTATACAGTGTGGTTGTGGTTTGGTTGATATGAATGGATGTACAACACGGTTGTGTGACTTATTTACTTTTGATATAGCTACCATGTTAGGAGATGACTTTTTTTCACATAGCCTGAAGGGGTCATACAATATTCTTTATTACAGTAGACTTATACCCTGGGAATTTGCCTTAATTTACTACTTCATTGACACTTTCTAGCACTTTTTGTATAATTGTTGTTAGAACTTTGTTGAACATGGTGATTACCTACTCGGATGTTTATCTCCCACCATGTTTGGGCCACCTTGGGGATCCAAATAGATTATATCATTTTAGGTGATGATAGGGGAAAGCGCCGCGATACACGTTATTAACTATGGCTTTTGAGGACGGGAGAATAGGACCATGATGAGGCTTGCGATGATGGGATACCTTTTTGGTATTTTGTCATTTTTAGGACTTGTAATGTATTACATTTCCATGTATGGTTTTAGTTTCCTTCAAGATACCTAGACCATCTGAATCATTTTGTATATGAGAGACTTTTTGTTATTGATATATATTCTTTTCTTGTATTACTTTTAGTTAGCTGTTGTTATTTCATTTTTCTATTTTTTTATGTTTTAATTCTGCTTTGATACTCTATTAATGATTTCATAGTCTCCCCATTGTCTTACATATGCCATCACTGCTAGTCGGTAGCCTTTAGCATTTGGGAAGTTGTGCTTGAGGCCATGTGGCCAACCGGGCTTGGGGAACCTTATGGTGGCATCCGAGTCTGGGATGTCACAGTAGACATATCCCTTGATATAATTTTAACACACTAATATTTTAAAATAAGGAAATTATTTTTGATATCGTGTATGATATGCAACATTGATTTTAAATGAACTAAGAAAAAATATTATTTAAATATGATCATTATACACTACACATTGAATTTATAAGTATGAATAGGATTTAAACCATTATGAAATATATATAAAGATTATAATAAATACAAATATATTAAGTAATTCTTAGGAAAAAAAGAACTCATTTGTTAGAAAATACATTTTATTCTTCGAAAATATGTTTTCCTAAAAATGGTATTTATTAATTTTTGTGAGAAAATATTAAATATATTTTCCAAAAAAGTTATAAATTTTATAAAAAATATATCATTCTTGAAATAATCATATCCAAATTATCATATGGTGAAATTTGGATATTTTTCTGAAATGTGTGTTTTTTCATGGAATAGTGAAAAATACATATTTTTATTGAAATGTGTATTTTTTAAATTATTTATAAAGTAAAATTAAATATTAGAATATTTTAAAATTTTGACTAGTTATTTATGAATAAAAATTATTTAATTATAGTATTTAGAATTAATTTTATACCTAAAATTAGTATAAAAACATGTTGGTACATTAAAAGCATTCTTCTAAAAAAATGTTCTCATTACATTTTACGGTATTAATTTCATATTAAATTCGTAAAATATTGTATTTTAAATATTTAAAAATGTAATCAATATTCTATATTAGTAGTTCCAAATTTTTTAAATGTTTTTTTTATCATTATGAATAGTAATAATAGTATATTTTGTTACCATTATAATTGAAAAAATGGGTTTATTAAGGGAAAAATGTGATAAAGTTTAGAAAGAAACCCTAACACAGGTCCTGATTTTATTTCAAGATTATAGTTCATACATAATCATCTATAACTATAATATATTTCCTTTCTTCATATGTCCATGATTTTGACATTTATAATATTTTATGTAAATAAAATTCAACAATGTCATTATATTTGTTTCATTATATTTAAAATGTTTACATAAAGATAAAAAGAAGGTATGTTCGGTAATAAAAATTAATTTGAAATATAATTTATTTTTCTTATTCATGGTTATTTATTTATAATTTTTAGTGACAAAATAATTACTATTAATAAAAATGAAATGTCGATACTATATTTCTCTAACAAATAGAAAAATATAATAAATGGTTTTTAAAATTGTAAAATATAATATGAATTGAATAAATTGTTGTGTTGAAAAATATATATAGAAAAAAATTAAATATTATATTGTTTTTAATTATTTATATTTTTATCCCATCATTGTATTGCAGTTTTAAAATTCAAACCAAATTAATAGTTTAAAAATTGACATTAATATTATATTATAATAAATAAAATTTTATTAAATGATTAATAACTCCAAACAAATATTATGCTCACTAAATTTATTGGGATATGGGTTTAAATATCAATTAATTTCTATTTATGGTTCATTTTTTTCTTTTCATAGAAACTATATTGACAACTAAATAATATAAACAACATTATCACGGAAATTGTCAAAAATTGTTGACACTAGCTAAAAGAAATATATCGGTGAAAAAATTACATAATAATTTAAAATTTTTATTTTATTTGAGTATTTAGAATCATAATAATATTATATTTTAATAATATTAAATTGGATCCATTTTAATTTTAAAATTAATTTATATTAATTTAATACTCTAAGAAATTTCAAGAATTCTGCTCACCAATCATATAAAAAGGCACCACATACCCTCTTTCCTCTCACATAAAAATCCATTTAGTATAGATAATACCAATATAATAACCTCATATAATCCCTTTAAAAAATATATTATTCTTATTTTGGTCATAATATCAACCTTAGAGGGCTTAAGATGAGAAGAAAAAGAGGTTGTGTGAAGAAGAGGTATAACATTTAACTGAATTTTTTAGTTTTATTTTTTCTTCTACCTCATTAAAATATAATTAAAAAATTATGAAATATTAATAAAATTATATTAAATATACTAGGTTATTTATTTTTTTATTGTAAAACCTATATCCATCTCTTCTTCCATCGTATGGGAAATAAAATCGTTGTTCATTTGTATAGAGGACTACCTCCTCGGAAACCAATATAATTTATATTTTATAAATGCCTATCATGAATAGTAATTAAATAATTGTGTAAATATGATATTCATTACACACTTATATTTCTTTAAATATAACATGTAATTTATTTTCCTACCTTTCCTTCTATTGACAAATGATGACATCGTTCGTTCGTATTTGTGGACTACCACCTCCCTGAAGTGATGTGATTCATTTTCCATTACCATATCACAAAAATGATATATATAAGTGTATTTAAAGAACAAATATAATATTTATCATATAATTATCATTTTTAAATACAAAATAAGACTTAACTTATTTCTATAATGATCATTTAAAAATAGAAACGTAACTTGTGTGTATGTACGTCCTACCACCTCCATGATTCTAACGTAGTTCATTTTACATAACCATATTCCATGGTTGGTTTTAAAATTGCAATTTATGTATAAATATAAAAATTATGAAATCATTATTATTCAATAAATAATAAAATATTTACAACTTTGACTATATTCAACATACTAATGTTATTATTGAGATATGAGTCGAATATCCTCAAAATGTTCGATGTGAACTTAATTGATTAATAATTTAATATTAAATGGTAAGAAATAAAAGAAAAAATAATAAAAAATTGAAAACAAATATTATGTAATTAAATAATTAACATAATTATATTATTCAGAAAGACAATGAACATATGTGATAAGCCATACTCAAGTTAAGGGACTTCCTTTTAAAAATAATATTTTGACGTTTCCCTTCAACACTTTTTCTTATAACTTGATATTTCTTAAGATATCATATATCTGTATCTATATGGACAAAAAAATAATTATAAAAGGTCTTTTTATGTCTTTTTTGACTTTATCTCAGTGGTTTTTAAATGGAATTTTTATTTAATTTTTTTGAATTTCTTTACAAATAAGAAAATAAATGTTCTATTTTAACATATATAGCGATGATGAATGTTCTTGCCTCCATAAATATTACTTTATTTTTAGATTACTTTACAAGATTTCATGTTTTATTCAAATAAAATATATCTTTCTCTACCATTTTCTGATTTTAGTTTTTAAAATGCGTTATGAAAAAAATATATTTGAATATCCAAATGTGTTTTACTAATGGGTTCAAAATATTTTTTCAATGGATTTTATGATACAAAGGTGAAATAATAAAATTTTATATATGATATAGTACATGACAATTATATATAATAATGGGTGATCCCAATAAAATGTATATGTTTTGCTGAGACCCTATAAGGCCCCAGCCTTAAACCTTACTTAATCTTGAGTTATTACAAGATTACACATTGAGGATCTTTCCAGGTTTAGAGTTTTAGAGAATTAGATCATGAAACATGCATTACATTCCACATTTAAAAAAAGTGGTTACATAAAAGACAGTATTCATTCTTCCCATCAACGGAAACATATTTAAAATATAACACAGATTCTTTCTTGACACATCCTTGAAACTATCATCACATCATGTACCTTTCCCTTGACCTGTGAAAAACATTTCAAAAACTTGGGATGAGCATAAAAAGCTCAGTAAGAGTTATAAAAATATGGAAAGGAAACATGAGTTCATATATACATTAGAATGAAATCACACTTTACCCATAAAACATAGGCATATCAAATCATGAATAAATCATAGAAAACATAAGACAGAAAGGTAACTTGAGGCATTCATAACATTCTTACGTAGGGATTAACCCTCTTGGTTACATTTGGAATACCCATCACAATATATTCCCTAAATCTCTTCGGAGAAACCTTAACGTTTCACTCCTTCGCGTTACCCAATTCATTGGAGAGCTATATTGGGCTCACCCGCCCTTAAATTATCACGAAACCACCCGTTTTCATAACAATTTCCAAGAACCATAACATAAATGTATCACATAAAACATGCATAAAGGAAACATAACATTTCCTCATTTCAATCACAACATAACATTTTAGTATATTGAAATAATGAATCCATTCAAAAAGAAACCATTTCCAAAACCATTTAAAACATTTAATAAAGAGATTTTTGAATCAAAGTGTCCCATACCACCTTGAAGCTTAAAATTTTAAACCATTAGTATCCATATAAATAAATCCTTAAAACCAATTTGAAAACATGGATATTAATACGAAAAAATAATTAAAACATTTAAAACGATATTTTGGTTAAAGGGGTTTTACCAAAATTAGAGACACTTGAATACAATAATTGAGGAATAACATTTAGTCAGAACTTTATAATATCATGAGAATAAATGTATTCATGATATAATACTCCAAAGGACAGTATATACACCATATAAGAGTGAATTGGTGAATAACAACAATGAACTCTCAATAGAAATGTCAAATGTGATGAAATCCCTTATAAAGAAGGTATCCTTAAATTAAGGACAAATCAATCTCAAAAATATGTGTGAAAAATATAAATACACCCAATATAATTGGATATTAAGTGTAAAACAATAAAAGGTCATTCACACATATTCAAAGGATGACATATTCAATAACTACATGTTGAACCCAAAGAAATCGAAATTGGTTTAAAAAGTTCCCTTGGTAAAATTCGACAGCCTAACGGCATCACTTCAAAAATTCAGAAAATGAGTTTATGAGAGATAAAAAGGGAATATCATCACTTGGACATAAAATTTAATTCAATCAGGATATAGAAGAACATATCCCTACATAATAGTATGTAAATTAAAAGTCATAACAAACGAAGTCTTTTAAAATGAGGAGGGTGAAAGGTTCCCTTACCGACTTGGGTATCTTTCAAAACATACACCCCATGAAAGAAGGACAATAGATCATTGATGTAAATACTGATTAACAAAATTATATTACACAAAGAGTATAATAATGGGCAGTACATACACCACTCAATGGAATTTGTGTCCAATGTAGCATAAATCTCACGGGAATAAATGTGAGACGAAAAATCCCTTACGAAAACTCAGCAGCCTAACGACGCCACATAAAACATCCGAATATGGATTGATGAGATAAAATAGGGTATCTCATCACATTAAAATAAAATTTACATCAAGAGGAATATAAAATAACATCCCCAAACATTACAAAGAGGAGCTTCAAAGAAGTGACATAAAGGTGAGTACTTAAAAAGAAAGAGAGAGGTTAGATCTCTTACGAAAGTTTGGCAGCCTAACGACGCCACTCAAAACTTCCAAAATGGATTTATGAGAGAGAATAGGGTCTCTAATCACATGAAAATAAAAATTACAGTATGTGTAATATAAAAGATCATCCCAATAACTAGAAAGATGAGCTTTAAAAGGAATGACATAAAAGTGTGTACTTAAAAAGAAAGAGAGGAGTAGGATCCCTTACCTCGGGTCCAACTTGACTCGATCGTTCTTTAATCTCCTGAATAATAAACTTTAGTTAATTTATAATTCCTTAAGAACCTTTTTCACTTTCATTATTCCTTTTATATCACTTATTACCATGTCATAAACATTATGTAATCATTTAAGTTAATAATATTTGTTTTGCCGATATTTGGTTCTTAAGTCGAAAGTGGACTTCTTACAATTACATGTTGTTCGTGTGGCCAAATGTTTATTATATCCAGAATTGTATTCATGATGTAGATATCATATATGTCATATATATACAGTACATGCATGAATTTATAACATTACATAATCATTTAGAGGTAAGAAATGAAATGCAGCGTTCATGGAGACGGTAAGCCGTACGTACGCATGAACACTACTTTCATTTCTATTTCATATTTTATAAAATGGAATAATAATTATATAAAGGTATATTATAATTACAGTATAATATAATATATAATATCATAGTTCCATCCTTTATACGTCCCACATATGTTATTTAACGAATCAAATCACTTTGAGGGGGCGGTAGTCCGCACTTCCTTAAATGAAGATATCGCGTTTACCCATAATGGAAACCATAAAGGTATGCCCAAAATGAAAAAAAACATAAGATTAAGGAAAACATAAACATATTATATATCATATATATAAATAGTGACATCATAATGGCCACCTTTGAAAGTGTTAAATGAGTATTGAACAATCATCATTTCGGGAGGCAGAATTTCGCCATCCACAGAAACCGTATGTTCTTTAACCATTTGATGTAGTTGTGTGAGAGTGTAGCTCGAATAAATCTTATAACAACATCCTAGTATATTAAAGATACTGTTGTTGTTAGAAAAGAAGTAAATAAAAAGAGTTTAGGGGGTTGGAGAAGCAAAATAAAACAAATGAACATGAGAGAATGAATTACCTTTAAAGGTGTAACTCCTTTTGATTTGAGCCTAAAGGCTTCCTTTGAAAGGATTATGCCCAAAGTGGATCATCTAGGATGAGGAGAGGGATGTGGAGAGAGTAAATGGGCAGGGGTTGGCCGATCCAAAGGCTTGAGGAGTGTGGGAAAAGAGGTAGAGGTGGGGGCCTTTTATAAGAGGAGAGGAGGGGCACTTTTGGAAAGTAAGAAATATTACTTTATTTGAAAATGTGTTTCGGTTTTAAAAGGTCCCACATTGATATACTTCGTGGATAAGGTGATAAGGGTTCGAAATCCACCCATCCAATAAGTTTTGGACATGTTTAGGTCATAGATTTTACATTATCTTTCCATTTTATTTAAATCGTTAAATAATGAGGTCATCGCTGCATCATCATGATGTCATAAATAATTTAATTTATTTATTGTCTAAAAATTATAAAAAAAATGCTATGATGTATGAAATCGTTTTATCATTCAAATTACTATTTATAATCAAAAATACGATCTTTATAACCCTATGTAAAAATTGTTTTCGTAAAACATATTATGTTTGTGTCATTTTTACTTTAACATTAAATAATAAGATATTTATGTCATTTTCCAACCAAAGTGGCTCCATGGGGTCCCCAAGTTGACCCATGGGTTGTCTTGGTCGTCAATGACACATCCAATGAGGTTAGGACATGTGTCATGTTCATTTCATATTATTAAAACATTATTTTTAACTTAAACTACACTAATTATCTCTAACCGCGATTAAGAACTTAATAAGTTACTATTCACCAAAAAATTATTATAATCTCATTGAACCACATTTTACTTCTTAATGACAACCATGTATGTCGGATTTTTGAAAATCAAAACACAACTATGGAAAAATTTCATTTAAACGGAAAAATTAGTTTTTATAAGTACCACTTAGTGGTGTCACTATTCATCAAAAATTGATGTTTTTCAGAAAAATCCCAAAAATTCACCCTAAGCTATATTTGATATTCCGAATTCAAAAATGAAGTATATTTTAAAAAATTAAAAACATAAAAGTCACATTAATTAATTTAATAATTAATTCCCACTGTCAGAGCAAATAGCGTGTTTTTATGAGACAATAAGTATCAAAAGATTGACACTAGTTTAAGTCTGATTTCAAAGTGAAATTATTTCCAACAAACACTGTTGGATTTAATGGTAAAAATATATTCTAATTTCACTTTAAAACCAATTCAAAATATAATCTAATCATATAAATAAATTAGATTAAAAAGTGGTTTTGAATTAAAATACAACATTTTACACTATTCATTAAAAAAATGAACTTTATCAGAATGATACCAAAAATTTACACAAAGTAAATTTTGATGTCCCGATTCATAATAAGAGTTTTATTTGGTCCAAAAGAATGTTTAATAGTGAACAAAACTATATTTGATGATGTTTCAACATCAAAAGGTGATAAGTGAACCTTTAGTGAAAACTAGGGCATATACGCCTAAAATTGAATTCTTTCCGTATTTTAAGCCTTTATCCACTATTGGATAAATGTAAAAACATTTAAAAACATATATAATCAAATTTTAGTTATTTCTATCCATTCCTGCCAATACAACAGCTATATGTTAACTACCATTTAAAATAATATTATTTTATTATTAGAGTGCAACGTAAGATTCCCAAGAAACTCGTTGTTGCGTGTTGGGTATGCCATCGAGCATAGCGTCCCCTTTAAAGTCATATTAATACTTTATTCACAAATATGGATAAATATGAAAATGTCATATTCTTTATTTACCTGGGTTGTTACATCCTTCCCCCCCTTTTGGGAATTGCGTCCTCGCAATTTTAAAATTGAGCTTGGAAACATCCTTGAAAGTCCCACATCGGAACAAGGGTTGGTAAAACAATCACTTTAAAATAAAGGAAGATAAGTACAAAGGTCACCCGAGTTAACCCATACTAGGATTACAACTATGAAAATATGGACATGGAGGAAAAAACAAAGGGTCATGTTTTGATGGAGAGTGATAGAAAACATGTTTAGGAGAAAGTTAACCATGAGAAAATCACAAACTTGTGATGGGTTAAACAGTATTCGATTCCCCAGTAGGAAAAGTTAATAGACAAAATTTTGTTTTAAGTTACTTTTTATTGAGGAATTTATTCATAAGGAAACATAATCACTTATCATGTTGACTTTCAACTTTTACTATATTCCTTAATCAAACCCATATTTTTTCCAAAAGACGAGTATTTAGGGAGACTTGTTCGCATTAAGAGTACTATAATCAACTTCTAGAGAATCACCTAATCCACCAAATGATAACTATATACTTCCCATTTATTTAGGATTTAACCAAAATCAAAACCAAAACTAGAAAGGTTAGTACAAGTTCATATAATCCAAAAAAGGATAACCCTTTATAAAAATAAAATATATTCTTAATCTCAAAATTTGTCCAACAAAACCCAAAGTTCAACGAGGACCATCCGATAAACAATTTGTCCATAAAATTATTCAAAGTAAACCAATATAAGATTGAAACCCAAATATTTGAAGGATTTAGTCACATAGTCTTCCAAGTTAAATCGTAACATTTATCTCCAAACAATATCAGTTGCTCCTAAAGTCTCGTATTGAAAATTAATTATCCTAATCACATATCCTCCATGATAGGTTAATCATTTTCATAAATAACCCAAAATCAACATACTCTTAATTAATAAAATCATATAACTAAAAATAATCAGTCAACCTAACCAGGGACTTCATGTAGTCTAGTGGGAGGCGATAAATACCAGTCGCACTTTGGTTGTGGGTTCGATTCCCGCGGCTTTGTCCGACGCGACGGGTGGTCACACGGTCTGCGTGTTGTCCTTTTTCCAAAACTATATAATTCTTAAAAAATTCCCCAAAATGAGATAAAATCTTCAAAAATAATCTAAACATATTTTAACCTCATTTTTATCTCATGCCCTTCATTTTCCATCATATCATATAATAACCCATAATTACCTCAAAAGTAAGGATCATATAAACCCTAATGGTTACCTTAATAATTATTACCTGAATTTCCACATCGAGTTAGCCATCTCGTACATGATGCATTAGAGAACTCAACAAGGTTGAAGTGGTTGATCATAACTCCCTGATAGGTGGTTTAGAACAACTATGAGATTCCTCCTTGAATCCCCCATCTCATCCAGTATCTTAATCAGAGAACCACCACAGTTTCCTTCAAACCCATTGTCACTTTGGTGCCTGCTAGATCCAGCCATTTACTAAAACCAAAAAGGTCAGTGTGAGTATATCAACAAAACCATCATGTACACTAAGATATACTTACTCATTCACTTTATCTAAAACTAGGACTCTTTCTGAAATCCTAACCATTATAGTAATGTCACTTATACTAAAAGAATACCCTAACCTCTAAAGTTATCTAAACCAACCTTTGATACAAACTATACGGCCCCCGCCTTAAACCTTACTTAATCTTGAGTTATTACAAGATTACACATTGAGGATCTTTTCGGGTTTAGAGTTTTAGAGAATTAGATCATGAAACTTGCATTACATTCCACATTTAAACAAAGTGGTTACATAAAAGACAGTATTCATTCTTCCCATCAACGGAAACATATTTAAAATATAACACGGATTCTATCTTGACACATCCTTGACACTATCATCACATCATGTACCTTTCCCTTGACATGTGAAATTTTTTTCAAAAACTTGGGATGAGCATAAAAAGATCAGGAAGAGTTATAAAAATATGGAAAGGAAACATGAGTTCATATATACATTAGAATGAAATCACACTTTACCCATAAAACATAGGCATATCAAATCATGAATAAATCATAGAAAAAATAAGACATAAAGGTAACTTGAGGCATTCATAACATTCTTACGTAGGGAGTAACCCTCTTGGTTACATTTGGAATACCCATCACAGTATATTCCCTAAATCTCTTCGAAGAAACCTTAACGTTTCCCTCCTTCGCGTTACCCAATGCATTGGAGAGCTATATCGGGCTCACCCACCCTTAGTTTATCACAGAACCACCCATTTTCATAACAATGCCCAAGAACCATAACATAAATGTATCACATAAAATATGCATAAAGGAAACATAACATTTCCACATTTCAATCACAACACAAAATTTTAGTATATTAAAATAATGAATCCATTCAAAAAGAAACCATTTCCAAAACCATTTAAAACATTTAATAAAGAGATTTTTGAATCAAAGTGTCCCATACCACCTTGATGCTTAAAATTTTAAACCCTTAATATCCATATAAATAAATCCTTAAAACCAATTTGAAAACATGGATATTAATAAGAACAAATAATTAAAACATTTAAAACGATATTTTGGTTAAAGGGGTTTTACCAAAATTAGAGACACTTGAATACAATAATTGAGGAATAACATTTAGTCAGAACTTTATAATATCATGAGAATAAATGGATTCATGATATAATACTCCAAATGACAGTATATACACCATATAAGAGTGAATTTGTGCATAACAACAATGAACTCTCAATAGAAATGTCAAATGTGATGAAATCCCTTATAAAGAAGGTATCCTTAAATTAAGGACAAATCAATCTCAAAAATATGTGTGACAAATATAAATACACCCAATATAATTGGATATTAAGTGTAAAACAATAAAATGTCATTCACACATATTCAAAGGATGACATATTCAATAACTACATGTTGAACCCAAAGAAATCGAAATTGGGTTAAAAAGTTCCCTTGGTAAAATTCGACAGCCTAACGACGTCACTTCAAAAATTCAGAAAATGAGTTGATGAGAGATAAAAAGGGAATATCATCACTTGGACATAAAATTTACATCAATCAGGATATAGAAGAACATATCCCAACATAATAGTATGTAAATTAAAAGACATAACAAATGAAGTCTTTTAAAATGAGGAGGGTGAAAGGTTCCCTTACTGACTTTGGTATCTTTCAAAACATACACCCCATGAAAGAAGTACAATAGATCATTGATGTAAATACTCATAAACAAAAGTATATTACAAAAAGAGTATAATAATGGGCAGTACATACACCACTCAATGGAATTTGTGGCAAATGTAGCATAAATCTCACGGGAATAAAAGTGAGATGAAAAATCCCTTACGAAAACTCAGCAGCCTAACAGCGCCACATAAAACTTCAGAATATGGATTGATGAGATCAAATAGGGTATCGTATCACATTAAAATAAAATTTATAGCAGGAGGAATATAAAAGAACATCCCCAAACATTACAAAGAAGAGCTTAAAAGAAGTGACATAAAGGAGAGTACTTAAAAAGAAAGAGAGAGGTTAGATCTCTTACGAAAGTTCGGTAGCCTAACGGCGCCACTCAAAACTTCCAAAATGGATTGATGAGAGAGAATAGGGTCTCTCATCACATGAACATAAAAATTACAGTAAGTGTAATATAAAATATCATCCCAATAACAAGAAAGATGAGCTTTAAAAGGAATGACATAAAAGTGTGTACTTAAAAAGAAAGAGAGGAGTAGGATCCCTTACCTCGGGTCCGACTTGACTCGATCGTTCATTAATCTCCTGAATAATAAACTTGAGTTAATTTATACTTCCTTAATAACCTTTTTCAAGTTCATTATTCCTTTTATATCACTTATTACCATGTCATAAACATTATGTAATCATTTAAGTTAATAATATTTGTTTTGCCGATATTTGGTTCTTAAGTCGAAAGTGGACATCTTACAATTACATGTTGTTCGTCTGGCCAACTGTTTCTTCTATCCAGAATTGTATTCATGATGTATATTTCATATATTTCATATATATCCAGTACATGCATGAATTTATAACATTACATAATCATTTAGAGGTAAGAAATGAAATGCACCATTCATGGAGACGGTAAGCCGTACGTACGCATGAACACTACTTTCATTTCTATTTCGTATTTTATAGAATGGAATAATAATGATATAAAGGTATATTATAATTCCTGTATAATATCATATATAATATCATATTTACATCCTCTATATGTCCCACATATGGTATTTAACGAATCAAATCACTTTGAGGGGGTGGTAGTCCGCACTTCCTTAAATGAAGATATCGCGTTTACCCATAATGGAAACCATAAAGGTATGCCCAAAATTAAAAAGAAACAGAAGCTTAAGGAAAAAATAAACATATTATATATCATATATAAAAATAGTTACATCATAATGGCCACCTTTGAAGGTGTTAAATGAGTATTGAACAATCACCGTTTCGGGAGGCAGAATTTCGCCATCCACGGAAACCGTATGTTCTTTAACCATTTGATGTAGTTGTGTGAGAGTTTAGCTCGAATAAATTTTATAAAAACATCCTAGTATATTTAAGATACTGTTGTTGTTACAAAATAAGTATATAAAAAGATTTTAGGGGGTTGGAGAAGCAAAATAAAACAAATGAACATGAGAGAATGAATTATCTTTAAAAGTGTAACTCCTTTTGATTTGAGCCTAAAGGCTTCCTTTGAAAGGATTCTGCCCAAAGGGGATCATCTAGGATGAGGATAGGGATGTGAAGAGAGTAAATGGGCAGGGTTGGCCGAGCCAAAGGCTTGAGGAGTGTGGGAAAAGAGGTAGAGGTGGGGGCCTTTTATAAGAGGAGAGGAGGGGCACTTTTGGAAAGTAAGAAATATTACTTTATTTGAAAATGTGTTTCGGTTTTAAAAGGTCCAACATTGATATAAATCGTGGATAAGTTGATAAGGGTTCTAAATCCACCCATCCAATAAGTTTTGTACATGTGTAGGTCATAGATATTACATTATCTTTCCATTTTATTTAAATCGTTAAATAATGAGGTCATCGCTGCATCATCATGATGTCATATATAATTTAATTTATTTAGTGTCTAAAAATTATAAAAAAAATACTATGATGTAGGAAATCGTTTTATCTTTCCAATTACTATTTATAATCAAAAATCCGATCTTTATACCCCTATGTAAAAATTGTTTTCGTAAAACATATTATGTTTGTGTCATTTTTACTTTAACATTAAATAATAAGATATTTATGTCATTTTCCAACCAAAGTGGCTCCATGGGGTCCCCAAGTTGACCCATGGGTTTTATTGGTCGTCAATGACACATCCAATGAGGTTAGGACATGTGTCATGTTCATTTCATATTTTTAAAACATTATTTTTAACTTAAACTATACTAATTACCTCTAACCGCGATTAGGAACTTAATAATTTACTATTCACCAAAAAATTATTATAATCTCATTGAACCACATTTTACATCTTAATGAAAACAATTTATGTCGGATTTTTGAAAATCAAAACACAATTATGGAAAAATTTCATTTAAACGGAAAAATTAGTTTTTATAAGTACCACTTAGTGGTGTCACTATTCATCAAAAATTGATGTTTTTCAGAAAAATCCCAAAAATTCACCCTAAGCTATATTTGATATTCCGAATTAAAAAATGAAGTCTATTTTAAAAAATTCAAAACATAAAAGTCACATTAATTAATTTAATAATTAATTCCCACTGTCAGAGCAAATAGCGTGTTTTTATGAGACAATAAGTATCAAAAGATTGACACTGGTTTAAGTCTGATTTCAAAGTGAAATTAATTCCAATGACCACTGTTGGATTTTATGGTAAAAATATATTCTAATTTCACTATAAAACCAATTAAAAAGATAATCTAATCATATAAAAAATTAGATTAAAAAGAGGTTTTGAATTAAAATACAACATTTTACACTATTCATTAAAAAATGAACTTTATCGGAAAGATACCAAAAATTTACACAAAGTAAATTTTGATGTCCCGATTCTTAATAAGAGTTTTATTTTGTCCAAAATAATGTTTAAGAGTGAACAAAACTATATTTAATGATGGTTCAAAATCAAAAGGTGATAAGTGAACCTTTAGTGAAAACTAGGGCATATATGCCTAAAATTGAATTCTTTCCATATTTTAAGCCTCTATCCTCTATTGGATAAATGTAAAAACATTTAAAAACATATATAATCATATTTTAGTTATTTCTATCCATTACCGCCAATACAACTGCTACATGTTAACTACCATTTAAAATAATATTATTTTATTATTAGAGTGCAATGTAAGATTCCCAAGAAACTCGTTGTTGCGTGTTGGGTACGCCATCAGGAATAGTGTCCCCTTTAAATTCATATTAATACTTTATTCAAAAATATGGATAAATATGAAAATTTCATATTCTTTATTTACCTGGGGTGTTACAGACCCATTATAGCTCATGAATAGAGTTGAACCAGATATAACTTATATAAAAGGTGATCCCAAATATATCTCTCCATTGTATTGGGTAATGTTCCTTGTATTCAAATGAAATGATGGAGTTGAACGATGTGATTTTTATTATGGATTTAATCGGGTTCTATTTTTCTTATCATTTTTTTAAAATAGGTTATGAAATGTTTCTCTAAGTCAACTAAAATGGGTTTCTAATTTATTTTTATTAGTTTTAATATTTTCATTGAGAAAAAATATTTATATTTTCATGTTGAAATTATTTATATTATATTCTCATATAATAAGGTGATAATGGTATTTATTTTATGATTTTCATACTTTTCACTGAACTAACAGATTTCTTATTTTATGTCTTCACTATGCTTTTTTTAATTATACCATGTTTAAAAAAATCATAATGTTTAAGGATGGTTACAAATAAATAATAAGTCAACTAGAAATTCATGAATATTTGAAGTGAAAAGAAAACATATTTAATTTTAAGAGTTTTATATTATGTGGAAAATGGATACTAACTATAATTGTCCACATTATAATTTATGGGTTTATTATGTAAGAGTTTTGGCATAATTATCAAAAAAATATACACCTAAAAGATCATTGAAATTGTAAGAATGTGTATTATTGTTTAAAGATAATAGAATATGTAATGTTTAATTGTTGGTCCTTAAATTAATGGCTTATGGTATAGGTTGTCTTCCTACCAATGCTGTGATGGCTCAAAGTTTACTATACATTAATGGGAAGACTGCAACAATGTGAGTTTCAGCTCATCATTGTGTCCAAACATGGTGGTTTTATACTTCCTCAAGTGTGTATATATTGGATAATATATCTTGAGGTACAATTCCATTAGACAGGTTTATTTCTATGCGTTATTTTGTGAGTGATCCATGGTGTGGCTGGGAAACTAATTTTACCAATTTTGGTGAAGCGACTGTTTCATTTTTGTATTCACAAGGATTTAACATGTTTTTTCACAATTTGTATGAATGGTTTTTGGAAGGATCATAATTATTATAAATTTTATTCTTACCCTCTATATATATAAATTTATTTTAGGTCCACATGAGTATATTGGTTATTGGGCTCGACATTTCTAGATTAGATGAGTCATTGAGAAGCTATAATGAATTTCTCATGTTTTTGGTTTCTTCCAAGTCATAATTTTGGTACTTATGTTTCTTTTTCAGTTTTGTATGACATTTTATGTGTTCTATTGCATCTTTTATTTATTCATGGTGTTATTTGGTGGGTATTTACAACTTATCTCTTACTTATTAAATGTATATGGGGGGTGATGCACCTCATTTGGGTGATTTATATACCCCTGTTTTTAGTCACCACCCAATGGCCTATTGAAGGTGGTATTCCAGCATAATTATCTCTATTTCTTCATTGATGAACTTATAAGGGAACCATTGGAGGTAAGGGGTCATCCAAAATAGGTATCAATGGTTATTTTTTTTATAAATGATGGAGTGGGGAGATATTCACTTATAAAAATCCATAGGTTGGTAGGGTAACAATATCATACGGCGCATAATACATACTATAAATGAGGGAGATGAGCTAGAATTGAAGATTTTATGGTCACCTATGATTTAATGTGAGGAACATCAAGTTTTCTGAATATGCATAGTGAAATTAGGTTTCATGGAGGGTTTAAACCTAGGTATGGATCATGCTTCATAATTTTATTTTATTATGTTTTAATTGGGTATACAATGGAATATATTTTGAAATGAATTAATTAATTAACATTAAAATATTGTTTTGTCTTGGAATTAAGAATTACAAATGTTTTTTTATATTTTAAACATCACAGTAGATTGAAATCTACCTTAGGTTTATGCAGAATACATTTGGTAGTATGTTCTATTGGATCACTATAGGGTGGAGGGTGAGGAAATGGCTCTTGCAGGAAGAAAATATTTGAATTTTTAAACCATGGCTTATTGATGTATGAGAGAACCATTTCAGATCCAGAGATAGAGGATTGATTGGAGGACATATATATTTCTTTTATTCCGATATATGATTAGAATGAGTACTAGGTTTCCTTTTCTATTATAGTGACATATTGGTCCACATGGAAATGTATTATATTTCTCCTTAGAGATCATCACAATCCATATTCTTGATGAGACGGGTTCATGGATCAGTTTTAGGTTGAGTTCCTATTTTTAACCACTAAGGAGGATAATTGGTAAGAGATCATTCACCTTTGATAAGGAAGTTTCAGCGATTGAAATTTCACCATCATCTATAATAATATCATACATTATACTTTAAACTTTTTTCTAGATGAAGAGGTCAAGGGGAGGCATTTAGAGGAGTATTTTCTTCCACAGATCAAACACAAAATCTCCCTATTTGTGTTGAATTCATATATTTAGGTACTAAAAATGGTATTGTTTGTTAAGAGAACATTGGATGGGGCCCCATATTCATAGTATAAGAGTATCCAAGATCATATATTAATCATATACAGTGAGTAGTTCTTAGTTACTTGGATATAAGAAGATATTTTAAATAGCATGGAGAAATTTTTAACCAATTTCAACTCATTTCACTAGATTTAGAAGTTTTTAAACCCCTTATAGTTGTTTAGGAATGTTTTTTTATCTTTTTGATGTCGTGATATCATAATAAATAGTTCATGACCTTCCACAACAATTTTGATACAACTTGTCGCCCATTACGGACCTATCATTTATAATATAATCATTTTAGAAAGTTTTATATGGGAATACCATCTTTTATCAATGTAGGAGGGTTGGTGAATATAGAGGATAGCCCAACAATATACCTTATACTCAAGGATATTTTTCTGAGCCCTGATATGGCGGTGGTCACTATTAGGGGTTGAGTGGTCAAGATAAGGTTTTGGTCAGATGCATATTTTAACACTATATGCACCGAGTGATCAAGATATCTTATGATTTACTGCCTTTCTAATCTATACTTGAAGTTATTAATTATTTGATTTAGTGTCAACATAATCATTTGTTTCCGTATCCCTAGTCCATTCATTAGTACATATGTTGGTGAGGCTTCCATTTTTGTTGGCATTGACTATTCTAGTTGGAGGTCAAGCAAAAATTAATGAAGTGTGCAAATACAATGAAATTATGTTATGGTAACATCACTATTTGGTAGATTTTATATGATTAAAAATATATCCATATGAAATCATCCTCTGCTTGGATTAGCAGTATTCAATATATGAAATTATTGATTACTTCAGTAGGTGCCTCATTTTTTATGATTCTAATGTATGACAGGAAATCTTTGTTGGTGAATGAGACTCTAGAATGGGTTAGAGGCTTGTTAAGTCTATAAATTATTAAATGGTCGGGTTAATGGTGAGTTCTATGAAGGATTATCTTATGGAGTTTCCAATGGGGATTTAAGAGTAACCTGGATTATTTCTTGAAGAGGTTATGACAATACCCCTTAATGATAGACCGAGTATGGAATAAGGCTATAGATAGGTGTTTCTACAATATCGATGTCTCTATATTAGATTGACAATTTTGTTATTTGATATCTATTAAATCATATTGATGATATCATCTAAAGATGATTCGGTAGGCCTTATGTGTCACCTTAGGGAGATCCGATTTTATCTAAGTAGAAGGCTGGTGTAAGCCTGTGGTTGTGTTTTGATTATTATTTTTTTGAACCAGGTGATAGTGAAAGCCTAGTATTATCTTTTATAGATTTATGAATTATTAAATTAGTTGAATTGATCTAGATTATTCTCAATGAAAAAATTGAATTCTAGATATCATAATATGTTAATAAAGTATGAGAGATATCCCAATGATTTTTTTTTCAACATCCTTATGTGGATTATGGGTTTTTTTCATTCAGAGTTATGAACTCTGAATCCATATTCATGTGGTTAATGAATAAATTTTGTTTGAGTTTCTATATGGGTTTGTTGTGATATTTATTGAAAGCATCCTTATGTTTTCAATGTCTAATGAGGATCTTGTGGAGCATCTGTGAGGTATAATGGTGTTATTTAGTTATATCAACTATATATAAAACTTTCAAAGTGTGATTTTTTTTGTCTCATGAGGTCTATTTCATCGATCATGTCATATATAAATGTGGATTATTCAGGGATCCCACGAATATTGAAAAAGATTTTTATTTGGTATTCCTCCAGGAATTTGGTGGAGGTTCTGACTTTTCTTGGTATTAGTTGATATTATTATAGTTTCATACTCTACATCACCAATATTTTGATAATTATGATAAAATTAACTACAAAGGAGTAGGTATTCAGGTGGAATGATCATTTTCAATATGATTTCAATTATTCTAAGAATAAGTTGGCCCTTTCCTTTTTTCATCATCTACCGAAGGTGGGAATTTCATTTATGGATTAATATGAAACTTTTCATATTGTTTTAGGTTCTTTTTTGATACAGTAGAAGGTATTTATCACTTATTTCCCTCAATAGTTCTGTATTCAAAAATGCAATTATGCCACTGATGATATTGAGCTTGTTATAGAGTTGTTCACTTTCATGTTGTGGTGGAACTATCTTATTAGTGAATGTTTCTTAGTCTTCATAGCTCTCAAAAACCTAAATTATGTGTTATCCTTAAATGACATGAATTTTTAGTAGTGATGGAGGATTCTATTATTATAATAATATAACAATTATATTTTTTGTAAACCTATTAAATGGAATTTTTGGCTAATTATTTTAGAAAGAATTATGGTAGTGGTGTTGTGTGTGGGTCAGGATACTCTTGAAGAGTGATGCAAGAGTTATCAATATTTGACCTTAAGAAGGGATTTTTTGATGTCAGGTTTTGTCTTCATCAGATGAAAATGACATCATATTTAGTATATCATTTAGAGTAATCCCATCATGGGGATCTTATGGCCTATGTTTTATAGGATCAAGTTTTTGTGGTGATTCTCTTGGAGGTTGGACATGGGGTGGACAACATTGTGTTTTGTGTCAGGGAATTATTTTTATGACATTGGTGATACTTGGGGTAGTTTTATATGATTTATATATTTCACCCTTAGTCGAACATCTTAGTGCGGTAAACATTTATTATTTTAGAAGAGTCACATTTTCATATTCTAGTTTAAATAAATTAATTGTAGAATATTTCTCTCGATGTTTTTCCTTCTAAAAGTTAAAGGCTAAGCACTATATTCCAAGGTTTTTTCTTCAACCACTCGACATTCAATAATGGAAGTTGAAGGAAATTTTTATGGACTTTATCACTAATTTTCCCATTGTTCAGGGTGGTTGTGATGCTAAATGGATGATTATGGGTCTTCTGAAGAAATCACATCACTTTTTTGTTATTAAGAAGTCATGAATAGTGTAGGTGACATTAAGAAAGTATTTAAAATAGACAGTGATAATTCCTAGGGTTATGAATATTATAAAATTTAATTGTGATCCCCATTTTACCTTTAGGATGTAGAGAGGACTAAAGTGTGCTTTTTGATCTCATTAATGCCTTAGCACTGCTTTTCATCATTAGAAGGATGGTCAAATAGAGTGGAATTTCAAGACATTATAGGACTTGTTCTGTGAAAGAATTCATGATTATGATGTTCCATGGGTGAAGCACCTAACCATAGTGGAGTGTGACAAAAAATAGATATCCCTACACTATTTGTATAGAACCTTTATGAGTTTTGTATAGTTGAACTTTTTAGTATCTACTGTGAAAAATTGAGGTGGGAGACCCTACTGTAATTCGTTTGAATTTTTTTGGAGTATGATAGAAAAGGTTTGGGTGATTCATGAGTGAATTAAAGTACATCATAATTGTTAATATTTATATTCTGATCATAGTATAAGGCCTCTGGAGTTCTACATCATGGGAAAAAATGTTATTTTAGGGTTCTACTTATCATGGGAATTGACGGATTGGATGTGGGTGTAAGCTTTCTCCCAAATTAATTTAGTCTATAAAGGTGTTAGACTAGGTTGGCAGCATGGAATATCCGTTAGTAATAACCCTATAGTTAATACATATTCTTGAAACCTTCTATGTGTCACAAATTTATTCGCATTTATATTATTAGGGTAAACTAGATGTTAAAGATGGTGAACCCTTAAATGAGTGGCCTATTGAAAATCAAGACCGTCAAAAGAAGGTGTTGTGTGGTAATATTATTACTTTAGTTTGCATCCTATGGAAACGAAGTGTCATATAAGTTAGAACCTAGGATATAGAGTCACAAATATTTTCTCAACACCCAAATTTGTTTTGATTCTTTGTTTGTTTTAATTTATTATGATAATTTATTTGAATTTATATTGATATATGAATTTTTATTCCGGTTTAAATGATGTTTTATATTTATTAACGGTTTCCTTCTATTGAGTTGGTCGTGTTCCTGTTTTAGTGATTTCCATAGGAGGTGTCTCATGGTGTGGGTTTTCAGAACCCCCTTTTCTCTTCATTCAGGTTTTTATTTAAACTATCATTGATGATAATTGTTTGAGAGGTATCTAATATAATATCTTGAATTTATAAAGTTCTTCCCTTTTTGTTTTTTGGGTCTTAGAGGTGTCATAATGGAGTTATTTGATGTTCTTGTAGTTTAAAAGGATTTATTTACCTTTAAAAGGTCATTAGACCATGGTAGTGGGTGTGGTGCTATTCACTGGGAATCATTCTCGTAGGTTTAGTAAAACATTCCATTTTGTATTTGAGAGATTTGATTTTGGCCATAGAGTTGTCCATTTATTGATGGATTACACCATGGTGAGTGAAATTACTTATCTAGCCATTTTATATTGCATTTTTCTTTGATGTTTCTCATGTGAGAAACAAATATTAAGAAAATGGATTGCATATCGATTTTGAAGAAGGTTGTTAGGGTCTGGAAAACAAAAATTCTCACTATCATAAATGTGTAGTGTGAATCTTTCCACATCATAGTGATTGATGTGGTGGTGGTAAAACTGCATTTGTTTTTACACCAAACTATAATATAGGCCATGGTGGTGGTCAAAAATATTCAAAAATATTTTTAATGGAATGATTCTCTAAAGATTCAAACGCCTTGAAAACGAGATCATGATTTTACACAAGTCACCATGGAAATGTTTTGAGTTCATCATGATTTAGTGAATTATTTAAAGCCTCCACTATAACGTGAGGGCCCAAGATCCCTTTTTTGGATTTTTTATCCCTGTTTTAAACTCTATACAACCCCTACACCTCTCGCCAACCTCCAAGAGTATATATTTGAGATTATAACCTCTTTCTTTATTTGGATTAATGTTTATAAAAACATGGAACTTTGTATAATCCTCTCTTATTTGTTAACCATGTTCTTCTCCATCATAAAACAATTTTTGGAGTGTTCAAATAATTTTTTTCTATAAATTGATTGATTAATGATCTTGGTTTCCATGATCATATTATATTGGAATTGGGTTTTTTTCTTATATTTATTCTTCTATGGTAGTTTATTAATTATCTATTCTTTCTCAAGGAAATTTGATATTCTAATCATGGTATATGATCTCTTACTTCTCATTTCATTATTTATAAGTTTTAATTAACAATGATTTATATATTTTTTTAAATTAATTGTATTAAACATAATAAGATAATAATCCAAGAAGAGAGTCAAATTTTTAATGATACTATAATAATCCATAAATTTTAAGGAGAGGAATAATTATTGCATTATTTTTTAATTTTATTCATCAGAATTTATCATATTTCATATCTTTAATGGTTAAGATTCATTAATCTATAAATTAAATGAATGGAATTAATAATCAAATGTCTCAGTGTAAAATTATTTTATTCTTATGATGAAAATTGTATTATAATTCATAAAATTAAATTATTTAAATTGGAATTACCACATTTTAATATTAATTAATAAATCATGTGAAAAATTAATTGAGTGGTTGTGATGTGATTGAAAGTGTATTGTGATTCTATTGTTACTACCATATATTATTAATTTTGTAGTGTTATATATATATATTGAATTATTTTTTAACATGGTTAGTTTCATTAACATATCAACAACATAAATCTGAAAATGATATTATTAAGAGGAAGAAGCGTGAGTATAAGTATATTACTCTTTAAGGATTGGTTAAATATGGGAAACACATTAACTCATGTTTACTTTCATTCTTAGTTATGGTTAGTTATTTACTTAAGGTTTCCTTTTTAAGATGGTATATACTTAATCAATAGATTAATTAAATATGTTATCAAAATCGTTATTTTTTAGGAATAAATTTTATGGGATAAAGAAGCTCATTCCTTATTACTCGAGGCTTGAATGCCTCAATGCTAAAGACATAGTTCATTTTCCTTTGTGTGAAAAATACATTTTAAATGTAGTTGTGCTCGAGGTATTTTAAGACTTGTTGGATTTATTGATGACTTTTCTAGTTGGAATCCATTAACAAGGTATGGGATGAATCACATGGATGTATTATTTCATTATTTATAGGAGGAGTAATGTATTGGGAGCCCAGGCTTCCATGATGGTCAATACTGATAATAGAGGGATATATTATACTATTCACAATGGTGTGGGACATTTTTAAATCAAGGATGAGGTTATAGCTAGGCTTTCCCATCGATTATTTCTTATTTCTTGATGCTTGGTTATTGGACATATTACCAGAGGAATTTATTCATGATTATTTTACAACTTCTTGATGTAGTTTTATGTTATACGCTACAAGTGAATATTTATATAGGTATCTTAGTCTAAGTACTAATGTAATCAAATAATTAATAAATAATAATATAAATAAAAAATGATTGGGTTTGGTCCATGGTTTTCGTAGATGATGATGACATACTTGAGGATATAATTAATGAATTGATAGTGCCATCGGTACTTGGATTAGAAGATTAAACTGATAAAATTTGAAATTTAATCAGGAATAATGTTAATAATTTTATAGTTAAATAATTAATAATGAAATCGATTCCTTTATTTTTTATTTATATCTTGACCATAGAATTGGTATATAGGGGTCCACTGAGATGATAACAGAAAATGAGTCTAAGGGAAGGCAGTTTCTCTAATTGTGTATGTGGGTGTTACCTTTATATTTTTTATGAATTCATATGCTACCCCTACTATGTACTTAGTGCAACTGAAACCCAAATTTTTTGGGTGGTGTTTTCTCTAACATCTAAGATAGATACAAAATAGATTAATGAATTCTCCCAATCCCAGGCTCTCCCTCTAGATATATATGAGTAGGTGTATACTAGGATATAGTCTCTTACAATATAGGATTTTTTTCTACAAGGGTTTTTATATCTCATGGTTTTCAATTTATTTATGTCCATGTTATAATATATTGATTTATTGAACATACATGTATCTAGATATGGTGGTTTCAACATTCCATGGGTGTGTGTGAAAGGGATGTGATGAATTGAGGTATAAATCACATACAAACTATATAATGTATTCCAGCTGTACACATGGTTACTACTAGGATATAATGCTGATGAGATGTTAGGATTAATATGATACAATAATAGAGCTGATCTATTGTAGGGGCGGTGGATGATTTATAGGAGGGATGAGCACAAGATGTAGTCATTAGGGTATGATAATGATAAAAGAGTGGAAAAGTGGAAGAAGGGTACATGTATATATATTATTTTGATATAGAATGCTTTATTTATGTGCATTAATTACTGAGTGATCCATGCAAAGTTGGAGAAACTATTATTGCCTATTTTGGTGATGAGTTCGTTTCATTTGTTTTTTTACCTTAATTTTTTTTTCTTTGCACTTTTTTTGTGATAAATTTCAAGGAGGATCCAACTAAGTATACATTTTATCCTCACTATATATAAAAATAAAAAAATTGAGGTCAACAAGATTTGGTTGATGATCAATATGGATGTCACAGTCTTAGAGGAGTTATTGAGAAGCTTTTAGGATTTACTAGAGTTCATGGTCACTACACAATCATTCTTTATGTACTTATAATTTTATTTAAAATTTTTTGTATTCCATTATATGTATTGGGATTTTATTTATTTATTCACGGTGATAGTTTTTGGTTATTCTCATCTTATCTATGAATACTTAAATTTATATATAGTTTAATGCCTCCCATGTTTGTGATTGATGTACCCTCAGTGCTAGTTTCCAACCCATGGAAAATTAGAGATAGGTTCTAGGTATCATTATATCTTTTTATTAATTTTGGGCCTAGGAGGGGTACCTTTAGATGAACGTGGTTAGGAAATATTACCTTATACTCTCTATGAGATAAATGATAATGAATAAGGATCAATCATCTAGTGATAAAAAATGATATTAGGGATAATAGAATATAAAGGAAGAGGTAGAGATCAATGGGGAGAGAGAGGGGTCTTGTGGATGGAATGTTATACTATGTGTTATATTATAACTTTTCAAAAAATATTATTTATTTAATTAAAATTTAAAAAAATACATGAGTATATCATACTCATAATTTCCCATCACTATGAATTTGGTATCCCATTTAGATACTAGTTAATATTGTAATGACCAAGAATTTTATGGATGAATTTTTTCTTCCAAATTTACAATTATTTCATATTTAGTAATATAGTATAAAATAAACAACATTAAACCCATTTATATAATCAATATAATTTTTTATATTGAAGTTAAAATCAAATTTAGTGTATAAATATACATAATAAAATTACAAATATTATAATGGGAAAAAAAGAATATAATGAAATTTTGGATTTTTTTAATTCCCTCCAATGACCGCAATCTTGAAAAAAACTATAGAAATGAAATAGAATATTATTAATGAAATATCACTTTATAAAATGAAAATATATATAACCTTGAGAGAAAATATAAGTTAATGAATAATTTATGAAATATTTTGTATTTATAGAATGCAGTGAACCTATTATATTGAATTTCAGTATCAAATTATTAATAAAAGGGTGATAAGATATTGTAAATAAATAATAAAATGTGTAATTAATATATTATTATCGAATAAATATATAATAAATAAATATTTAATATATATATGTTTTGAACATGAAAAAGAAAAGGTGATACTTGAGGTATGGATTATTTCACAATCTCGTCATTATTCGAGAATATTTATATTTATGTATCCACATGGTAATATTTATCTACTATGTACATGGTTTAGAAAAAAAATTGAAGAAGGATTTAAATATTATCCTTATATTTTTTAATTTTAATTTTACCCATTTTTTACATTTTACTAAACTTTTGGAAGGAAATATTTTTGTTATTTTCCAAAAAACATACTTTGTGAATTTTTTGAAAACAAAATAGGAAATGAATGTTATTTTTTTAACTTATATGGAATGAGAATATTTTCCTACCATAATTAAACCTAAATTATTTTAATATTACTTTTTATGTTGAGAAATTCATTTTAAAATAATTTTTTTTCATTTATAAGTGTGTGGATTTAAAAAAATTTATTTTAAAATAAGAATGTTATTTTCCTCAAGAATTATTCAATGTGATATTTCAAAATAATTTTCAGTCTAAGATGAAATACATTAATTTTTATTAGAATTTACATGGGATATGATCTAATTATACCATCTTTATTATTTATTTTTATGGTTTACGATAATAATAATAATATGTTCATGAAAACTATTCCCTTTTCCATTATTTATACTTTGATGAAATGTATAAAAAATCAATTTCATTTAATGAGTTTTGTGATGATCAATGTTTTGTATATTTTTGAACACATATGTATTATCTTAATTATGTGATTTTTGGGACCAGTATATAACTCAATTAATTATTTAAATATTAATATCGCATGAGATAGCAATGGGAAACAATGCGATGGGCTAGATCATACAGCGGGAAACAATTGTGTCCTAATATACTATATGAAACAGGTGCATCCTGATCTAATAAGGGAAATAGGTTCATCCTAAAATACTATAGTAACTATGGGAATCATAATATAATCTGAAAATAGGCACATACCATTCTACTACTAGACACAGGTGTGTCCTAATCAATAATGGGAAGCTCGTGATAAGTCTTGATATACTATGTGGATGATCATACTAGTTATCCTTGAAATATGAAATGGTATTTTTATATTTATTATAGTCCAAAATTTTGATGACATTATATTATGGTTCATGATGAATTTATGATGATTTATCACTCTTATGTCCATCATTTCTGAAATTATAATGTTTTATTCCTTGACTCATGTATATGATATATGGTAGTTTGTGTATGGACTTTATTTGTTATGTTCATTATGACATACCAATATTCATATCATATGATTTAATATGACCATATATTGATATCTACATTTTTTTAAATAACTTTTTATTTTATCTCACCATTTCATATGTTTTCATCCCTAGGTTATGAATAATGGTTTAGGTAGGGTATTCCTAAGAGGAGTGATATGTGAGGATATCATTGTGGGAGATGGTGAAGATCTTTCATAAAATAAAAAGAGTATATTTCAACTGTCCAAAGGTGAAAAAATATTTTGATCCTCAGTAATTTTTTATAACAATTTATGTAGTGTGGTATAGAAAATGAAATATTTCATTTATGGAGGTGGTAGTATGCATGTTACATGAGAAACATTTTCAATTTCCAATGAATGGTATGAAGGTAGATAATTATTATTAAATAAAAATAATATCGTTTAATTATACATATGATACTGATTTTATTATATTAGTGTGGTTGTAAAATATTTTTATGAGTTGGGATAAGAAATAAACTTGAATGAACATGGTTAAGACAATTACATCTTCCTTGGATATCTTACTTTAGAAATCTTCTTAAGACATATTAGATTGGTCTTTAGTGAAGAACACAACATTTAGAACATGGAAAATATATTTTTAGAGATATTTTTTTATTTAATTGTCATTATGAATTTCTAAAGGTGTCATAATAATTGAGGTGATGAAGGGGTATTTTTATAAGTTAGGGGAGTGAAACTCTTGTAGATACATTATTTCTTAACATTTAATAAATGTAAACTCAAGTAATGTGGAACTAAATTAGCCAATTTATTATGAAAGGATAGTTTAAGTTGATAACAAAATATAAAAATCAATTAAGTATATTATTTTTCAGTATATATACCTTAATTTAACCTATTTTTAACCATTTTACCTCATTTTAACTTTCACTATGAGGACTAATTTTTTACCTATGTAAATTATTTTTTTAAAACAAAAAAATAAATTCACATTATAAACTAATTTTAACCTTCAAACTAAAAATATCAATACTATTTAAATTTTTTCAATTTCTAATAGTATTATTATTTAATTTCACAAAAATGATACTTAATTCAACAAATATAGTTTTTAGAAAAAATGTCATTTTTAAACATACAAATTGATTTTCACTAAATAAATTTTTATTATTGACTCACATGAAATTTATTGGATTATTTATTGAAAATGTGAGAGCTTTTTTAATTCATGATCAATTCAAACCAAAAGGTATCATTGTGAATACTTAATTAAAGGAAAAGTTGTGGTATTTTAGAACATTGTATTTTTAACTATTCACCTAAAAATCCACTCTTTTAGAAAAAACCCAAAAATTCACCATGTGATAATTTTGATATGATAAATCAAAAATAAAGGTAATTTTATGATATTAATATTCTGAAATTTAGAAATTAATTTTTTTAGAACCATATTACACATGGAAAAAAATTAATTAGAATAAAAACAACTTCCCTTTCCAAATGAAAAATCATACTATTAATCTATAACAAGATAATATAATTTTCTAAGTTATAATAATACCTACTAACATGAATCCATATAATTAATATGAATAAAATATAAAATTTATTCACTAGAAAAAATATATGGGTCATCACATACGTCGTAATAGATTTATATTGTTAGATATATTTAAAGGAATATTTTATTTGATTTTAGTATCTCTTATATTGTAATTGGAATATAATTTGATATTGACAAAAATAATGAAATAAATTATGGATGGAAATGCATGATTTATTTTATTTCACTTTATAACATATAAAAAAATAATATGTGTATTTAATATTATTTCAATTATATTGAATTAAAATAATTTATCCTAGTTATAAAATGTAAAAATATTTCATACTTAAATCATTATAATTATTATTTATCTAAGTACTAATTTGTAAAAACCCTGTTTTTGCTGCGAAACACTTTGGAATATTCTTGATGTTATTCCAGAGCAGCGCCTTCAGACGGTGTGCGATTCCGATCCCCGGTGTGGCCGGAATTAATTTTCCAGTGCATTCACACTGAAAATGCAAAATAAATGTGATAACTCATAAACGGTGATCCGGATCAGAGATCCGAGTGTACGGATGGCTCAGATTGGGAAACCGAGGGCATGGTTGAGTTCAGAGCGTTCCGTTTACCCTATGAGGGGTGTAAGTTTTTCGGGCACAGGACGTCTGTGAAAAATAGCCCTAGGGGCGTTTTCATAATTTGGCAGCCTCGGGCGCTATGTTTAACAACTTTTGAATGGGTTCTCGGATTAAAATCCAGAGATCGTCGTTGCGCTCAGAGCGTGGTTTTTAGCCCAAGAGATGCTAAATACTGACCCCGTCGGGAATTCGGGTTCGGGCCGACGGGCCTGTGGTTAAGCATTTTCTATTTAAACGCATAACTCACCACCTCCCTCTTCTTCTTCCTCCCCTGGACAGCAGTAGAAGGCAGCCCTCCCTCTCCTCCTCCACTCTGGTGAGGCAACTCCAGCGAGGCGCGGCAACTCCGACGGTCCGTCCGTGAAGCCTCGGGCGAAGCCCAACAAGGTAAGATTTTTCATTTTCATTTTGTTTTCCCGCACCATGTTTGTCTTAATTTTGTTTTCTCGAATTGTTTCCCGATCTTCTATCTAAGCCCGTAGTTACGTAGAAGTTTTTCTAAGCTTCCTGTCGCCAGTTTCAGATTGAAAATCCGAGCTCCGAGGTGACCGGAGCACTCCGCCGAAGATCAACGGGTTTTGGTGTTTGTCCGGCGGTTTTTGGGTGTTCCGAAGAGCATTGACGGCGGTCCGGCGGTTTCTCTGGGCTGCGGAAGCTTCCAGCAGAGGTGGCGACGTCGTGGTTAGGCGGTGGCAATAGGCCGACACGGCGGGGCGTCGGGCGTTCGACGGTGGTGCGGCGACACCTCCTCAGCGAGGCGGCGCGGGCGGCTCAGGCAGCAGGGGAGCGTCAGGGCGCCGTGAGGGGACAACTGGAGTCGTGCTGCGACCACGCAGGAGACTGAGACTCGCCGTTGGCAGGTCTCCGCGTAGAGGCGACCGACCAACTGGCCGGTCGGTGGAGCGACCCGCGCGCAGCGTATAACACCCCGAGATTTTATGAAAAATATTCTTTTTAATTTCAATAATGTCTTGTGTTGTACGCTACACCAAAAGTAGCTTGCACAACATGCATCCTTGACTTGCCTTGCATTACACGCAACAACGACCTCCCTCTATAGTGTGTACGCAATACCGAGTTTCACAAAACGAGATATTATTATAATATTATTATGAACTAGCCGTTATGAATAGTAATACCCACTTTTTGAAATTTTATAAATTTATTCTTTCAAAATGGACATCATTTTTGGATTTGTAATATCAAAATTAGCTTAGGGTGAAATTTTGATACTTGTCGGATAACTTTCATATTCTGATGAAAAGTGAAAATTACTAAATTTTAACTAAATTTTTTTTTTATCCAAATAATTGATTGTGATAAATTAATAATTTGAGTGGTTTTAAAGTATATTTAGAATATATTTTTACAATTTAATACAATTTTGGTAATTGGATGTAATTTCACATTTAAACCAGACATAAACAAGTGTCAATCTTTTGATGGTTATTATCTCTTAAAAACACGCTATTTGTTTTGACGTCAGGAATTAATTTTTAAATTAATTAATGTAACTGATATGTATTGAATTTGTTAAAATATACATCATTTTTGAATTCATAATATCAAATATAGCTTAGGCCTAATTTTTGTTATTTTTCTAGAAACTTTCATTTTTTTGATGAATAGTGAAACCACTAAGTGGTAGTTAAAAAACTGAATTTTTCATTAAACTTAATTTTACTACTTCTGTGAGTGGAATTTCGAAAATCCGAGATACACTGGTAATATCAAGGACTAAAATGTGGTTCAATGAGATGAAAATAATTTTTGGTGAATGGTAGCTTTTTACTTTTTTTACCACGGTTAAAAGTAAATAGGGTAATTAAGGGTAAAAGTGTTATTATTATTACTCTAACACATGTAATAATTCTATTGGATAAGTTTAATTCGACCAAAAAAACCATAGGAATAAAATAGTACCATTTAGGCCCACTTGGAATAGATTAGGACATTTATTATTAATTTATTTAAAGAAGGGTTAAAATAGTTAAAATCAAAGTTTAATAACTAAATCATTTTTAATATAGATTTTTGCATAAGATAAATTCTATTATAAATATTCATTAAAAATATAAAAATATTTCCTACATAATTTTATTTTATTTGTAATTTTTAAACTTAATATAATTTAATTTATTTATGACACAATGATGATGCATTAATTATCTTATTAATGAAATATTGACATAATTGATGTTATAAATAACCAAATAAATTTAATTTGAGACTTTTTATGAATTACAATAATTTTCTATGTTAATATAACATGTTATTATTGATTTAGTTAACTTTTTTATAACTAAGCTTTCTGTTATGAGTTTCACAAAAATCAATTACCAAATAGTGTCAAAATTGATATAAATAGTTTTTAAAACAAATATTTTATTATTAATTGTTATTATATTCCTAAAAATATAAGGATCTTCCAAAATACTTATATCATGATAGATGTATCATTAATGGTCCACTTGGGGGTCTCTTGGATGTATATGGTAAGTTTATTAACTATATAATATAAAAATACAAAGGGACATGGTAAAAGTCAATATAATTAACTAAGAGTTAAAACTATAAGATAAGGTTAATATAATGACCTAAACTTGTCTAAATTCTATTTGATTAGAGGATTTAGACCCATCCCCACCTTTTCTTCGAAATCTATCAATTTTGAGCTATTAAAAACCGAATATGACTTTATAATAAAATAATATTTTTGGTTATTCCAAAGGTGCCCCTCTCCTCCCTTATAAAAGAGCACCTCCTCCCTCTCTTCCTCACACCACTTTGAGCCTTCAATCTCGGCCAAACTCTGCCAAATTCTCTTATCCACTTCCCTAGAAACATCCTAGTGGTCCTGGTACTATTCAAAGACCAATTTTAGTGCCCTAAGAGGAGGTCTCAAAGTGGCCCTTCAAAGAAGGGGTAATGTCCGTTACCGATTCTTTCAACTTTATTTCCTCTTACACTTATTCTTATTAGGTTGTTTAATTATGAAGTAATAATATCAGTATCACCCATATATTGATATGTTATTATATGTATGAAACAACCCTATTACACCATCTATCCATCCTACGGAAAACGAAATCACCGCGCGTGTGTACGTACGGAATACCGTCTCCACGCCGTGGTGTGATATATTTTCCACCACCACCTTACTTGGATGGTTTAATGGTGTAAATAATAACTATATATGATTATTTTAAATTGATATTGATTCTGTAATAGTATACATACACTCCAATAAAACTTCAAGATCATGGGAACGATATCATCGCTCGTGCGTACGTACGGAATACCGTCTCCACGACGCGATGCGATTCTTTCTCAATGATTAACCATTCATAAATGATTATAAAGTATATATAATAAGTAATCATGAAATATATGACATAATAATGATACTATATTTATTTATATATATATGTATGTCATCCAATTAATTCCATTCAATTCCATGAGGAAACAAAAATAATGTTCATGCGTACGTAAGGCCTACCGTCTCCATGAACGGTGTATTTAATTCCATTTTTAAATCTATTATATATGTGTATATTTTGAATATATATTATATATAAATAATATTTTATATTCTGGAATTAAGTAGTCATGATCTAAGCAATCATATGAATAATTACAAGTCAAAACACGAACGACAAATGAAACGATTTTACCCAAAACACTCTTTAACAAAAGAACGGGTAATATAAAGTCATAAGTGAACCATATATAATATCATAACAATGAATATGATTCTTTAATAAGTCAATGACATTATTTAATTCATTATACAGGAGGTTCGGATACGTATGAAGCATATCGGACCTATGGTAAGGGATAATTGTGCAAATCTCATTTTTATCCGAGATTGCTTATTCGTAAGTGTTTACAGGGGTTATTTCTATCATCCATGTCCATGTTTTATAAAAGTGTATTCATTTATGTTTAAATTACTTTTTACCCATTTTACTTTTACCCAATGGTATGGAATTAATCTTTCTTTTATTTACCCTATAAGGTACTTTTTGACTTTTTTGACAAAAGTACGAGAAGAATGTTTTTTAACGTATACAGCATGAAAGGATTTTTACAGTTTTATAAAGCCTTATTTTCAGGAAGCTTCCTCCAAAAGATTTCATGAATATTTTCAAAAAAATCCTTTTCTTTTAAAATTTCATGACATTTTGTGAAAAGAGAATGATTTTGAAGAAGAAAGGATATTTTCCTGAAGAATTCATTTCAAGTGTTTTTATCAAAACCATTTTTCATCTAAGATGACATTATTTCATATGTGTATGTTCTAAGTATCATGTCTCTATGATTTAAATGGTTTCACATGTCTAATTATGAGATGATATCCATTTCATTTATATGGATTATTTGATGCTGGGATGATGTTTATGAAACCCATTTTATTTATTGGGTTATTATGAATGATATTTGTTTATTTTGTGGCACAAGTAAGAATGATTTCAATATGAGATGGGTGGGACCTATATCTCCCTCCAATGCATTGGGTAAAGATTTATATCTCATGAGATAGACATGGCTGGAATGGTAAGTTAATCCGGTTCAGTATTACAGGACTCGAACCAGGAGTGAACTCGATTCAGAATGGGACTTTTTCCATTAAGATTGTCTTGGAGGCAATGCCTTGGCTACTATGGAAATCATTACATGTGCTTAATGGATGCCACAATTACATGTTTTATTCCCATGTTATGTTATAATGATTTATGTTCCATTATGATATATGCCTTATTTACTTCCATGTTTTATGTCATTGCTCAAGATTTTGATGTTTAAACATTATGTTCATGTTTTTAAGTTCAAATGTATATGGTATGTTTAATTTTATCCATGCTTACCCATACTGAGCATTTGAGATCACCCTTTTTATGTTTTCCCCCCAGGATTAAAAGAAAGGTTTTAGGTAAGGAAACAAAAAGTGGATGATCTTTATGGGAGATGTTGAAGATCTTTCACCACGATTAGAAGATTATTTTTGATGTTTCCAAAGACACTAAACTATTACGGTCCTTGTGTGTCTGTTTTTGTTATGTATTATGTATTCCGCAAAATTAAAGTAATATCCTTGTACGTCAGGCTTCGAGTCTCTACACTTGGTATCAGAGGAAAGGTTTAATCAACCTTTCGAAATTAGGATGCGAAAACGTTAGTGAGATCCCTAGAGATATTTCTAAGGTATGTCTAGGGATGTCCCTAAGGTTAAGTATATGTATAGGATATAGTCTAAGAACTACGGTAACAATCTTAGAATTTAACCAAAGATGTTAGATATTGAGGGTTCTCCCCCTTTACTATGTCGTTTTCCCTAGCATCATTTTTTCCTCTCACACTATTCTTTTTGGGTTTTACAAAATGGCTGGAAACAGGAAGATTCATGATAATGGAGGATATGATAAAAAATTGAATGATATTCTTAATGAGAAACCAAATGAAACAGGATTTGGAATTCCAAACATCTTTATTATGCCTAATCAGCAATCTCATAAATTGATCAATAATCTCAACTTTGGTATGTTTCCTGACTCAGATAATAAGAGAAAGATGGAGTTTCATGATGATCATAAAGGAAATAAATTTCAATTTCCCTCATGTAAATCATGTGGGAAGAGGCATCGGGGAGATTGTTTCAAAGGAACTAGAAGATACTTTGGGTGTGGAAAAGAAGGACACAAAGCCAGTAAGTGCAAAGGAAAAGGTTCAGTTAACACCATGGATGAGGATAATGGTATTACTACGACATCAACAGTGGTTAAATGTTTTAAATGTGGAATGTATGGGCATTATGCAAACCAATTTCCTAAGGGAAAGTCTAATGAAGAGAATCAGTACGGTTGTATGGGTACTATTTATGTTGATGATGAAGAGACTACAAATGATATGTGAGATGAAGGAATTGTTGAAGCTCGGTCAATGGTTAAATAAGGTAGTGGAATGATTACATGTTTATCAAGTGTCATGTTGTATAAGTAATCTCGTGGTACTATGGAATAAATAGAATTCTATGGATTGTTACACTGTTTTCTTTCCTTACGTTTTGAAAGTGTATGATTAATGGTACCAGTAACCATGAAAGGTTATTCAGATATTTTTGGAAATTAGATGATATGCACATAATGAAGGGATAAAGAGAAAAATTAAATATTTGATAGTATTCATGGGCTCATTACTGATATAAGGAGAAGGTTATATAATGGTTTGAGTATATAGAATTTTTGGATTTTGGTATGTGGAAAGAGTTAACTTTTGACAGCATTCATGTTTTGACTAAGGTTTAATGGGTATTCATTTTTCAAAAGAATACATGATTAAGGTATTCACATGATTGGAATGTGACCAAAAAGATATATGGGGGATTAATGATGGTATTCACATGCTTGGTTTATGACATTTCAAGTAATCGTTTTCTCTATACTATGAGCTTGGACCGAAGTATTTTAGATAAGCCTAAAGATTGGAATGGATTACGTTGGACATAAGTTAGTATTGTTTAAAGATAGAAGTTTTTTCGATATTATTGATGGGATGTTATAGTAATGTAGTTTTAGAAAAAGGAAAACCTGCAGGATGGGCGATAGCCAATCGCGTCGGACAAGGCTGTGGGAATCGAACCCACAACCGAAGTGCGACTGGCCTTTATTGCCTACCACTGGCCTACAGGAAGTCCCTATTTAGTAGAAACTAGTTTTATTATATTAAGCAGTATGATATATGAAGTATAAGTCCATTTTAGGAACCATATATGATTAATACCACTATATATGGACTTATGTATTTTTTTATAACTTTTCTAACCTTTTGTTTGAGATAGATAGAATGACCCATCATTCTATCACATGATCTGCTAACACATCACAAATGACAAATTAAGCTTAATTTCTTTAAGAGATGAAGTGGAAATTGTCCAAAGAACGACCAACGATGTGACTGTACCAAAATCACGAATGTATTTCTTCTAATTCCAATTTCATCAACTTTAGGGAAATGATCTTGAAAACCAAAAATGTTTTCCTAGTGCTCTTATATACGATGATTCAGATGGCACCTTAGATCGTCACAAATTTATGGCTTTGTGATTGTTGGATTTTTCATAGCCATGTTCTCTACCACTCTCCATCAGAACATGATGGTTAGATTTTTCTTCCATATCCATATTTTAACCTATGTTCTCCTATGTGGAAACCAAGTGATTAGTTAATTTGGGTAATCGTTTCATTTCATACTTTAGTTTTTAAAGCCAAGTTTATGTATTCCTATTTATGATGTGGGTTTCTATTAATAAAAATTCCGAGTAGTAAACCATTTATAACCCCGATGAATTTCGAGGGCGATATTCATTTTAAGGGGGGTAGAATGTAACACCCCGATATTTTATGAAAAATATTCTTTTTAATTTCATTAATGTATTGTGTTGTACGCTACACCAAAATGAGCTTCCACAACACGCATCCCTAACTTTCCTTTCATTACACGCAATCACGACCTTCCTCGATAGCGTGTATGCAATACCGAGTTTCACTAAACGGGATATTATTATAATATTATTATGAACTAGCCATTATGAATAGTAATACCCACTTTTTGAAATTTTATAAATTTTATATTTGAAAATGGACATCATTTTTGGATTCGGAATATCGAAATTAGATTAGGGTGAAATTTTGGTACTTTTCGGATAACATTCAAATTCCGATGAATAGTGAAAATTACTAAATTTTCATTAAAAAACAACTTTTTTAATCGAAATAATTGATATTGATAAATTAATAATTTGAGTGGTTTTAAAGTATATTTAGAATATATTATTACAATTTAATACAATGTTGGCCATTGGATGTAATTTTACATTTTAACCAGACATAAGCAAGTGTTAATCTTTTGACAGTTATTATCTCTTAAAAGCACGCTATTTGTTTTGACGACGGGAATTACTTTTTAAATTAATTAATGTAACTGATATGATTTGAATTTGGTAAAATAGACATCATTTTTTAATTCATAATATCAAATATATCTTAGGCCTAATTTTTGGTATTTTTCTGGAAACTTTCATTTTTGATGAATAGTGAAACCGCTAAGTGGTAGTGAAAGAAACTGAATTTTTCATAAAACTTAATTTTACCTCTTTTGTGAATGGAATTTCGAAAATCCGAGAGACACGGTTGATATCAAGGACTAAAATGTGGTTCAATGAGATGAAAATAATTTTTGGTGAATAGTAATTTTTACTTTTGTTTACCACGGTTAAAAGTAAATATGGTAATTAATGGTAAAAGTGTGATTATTATTACCCTAACACATGTCCTAATTCTATTGGATAAGTGTAATTCGACAAACAACAACCTTAGAAATAAACTATGACAATTTAGGACCACTTGGATTAGATTAGGACATTTATTATTAATTTATTTAAAGAAGGGTTAAAATAGTTAAAATCAAAGTTTGATAAATAAATCATTTTTAATATAGGGTTATACATAGTATAAATTCAACTATAAATATTCATTAGAATGATAAAAATATTTTCTACATAATGGTATTTTATTTTTATTTTTTAGACTTAAAATAATTTAATTTATTTTTGACACAATGATGATGCAGTAATTATCTTATTAATGAAATATTGAAATAATTGATGTTATAAATACCCAAATAAATGTAATTTGAGACTTTTTATGAATTAAAATAATTTTATATGTTAATATGACATGTTATTATTGATTTAATTAACTATTTTAGAACAAATCATTCTGTTATGATTTTTACAAAATTCAATTACCAAATAGTGTCCAAATTGACATAAAATAGTGTTCAAAAAAATATTATATTATTAGTTGTTATTATATTCCTAAAAATATAAGGATCGGCCAATATACTTATATCATGATAGATGTATCATTAATGGACCACTTGGGGGTCTCTTGGATGTATATGGTATTTTTATTAACTATATAATATAAAAATACAAAGTAACATGGTAAATGTCAATCTAATTAACTAAGAGGTAAAACTAAAAGATAAGGTTAATATAATGACCTCAAATTGTATAAATTCTATTGGATGAGAGGATTTAGACCCATCCCCACCATAGCTTCTAAATATATCAATTTGGAGTGATTAAAAACCGAATATGACTTTATAATAAAATAATATTTTTAGTTATTCCAAAGGTGCCCCTCTCCTCCCTCATAAAAGGGCAACTCCTCCCTCTCTTCCTCACACCACTTTGAGCCTTCATGCTCGGCCAAACCCTGCCTAATTCACTTCTCCACTTCCCTAGAAACATCCTATAGGTCCTGGTATTCTTCAAAGACCATTTTTAGTGCCCAAAGAGGAGGTCCAAAGAGGTGCTTCAAAGAAGAGGTAATGTCCGTTACCGATTCATTCAAATTTATTTCTTATTACACTTCTTATTCTTAGGTTGTTTCATTATGAAGTAATATCACTCATATACTGATATGTTATTATATTTATGAAACAACCCTATTTCACCATCTATCCATCCTACAGAAAACGAAATCACCGCGCGTGCATACGTACGAAATACCGTCTCCACGCCGTGGTGTAATCTATTTTCCACCACCACCTTACTTTGATGGGTATAATGGTGTAAATAATAACTATATATGATTATTATAAAGTGATATTGATTCTGTAATAGTATACATACACTCCAATAAAACTTCACGATCATGGGAACGATATCATCGATCGTGCGTACGTACGGAATACCGTCTCCACGACGCGATGAGATTCATTCTCAATGATTAACATTAAAAAATGATTATAAAGTATATATAATAAGTAATCATGAAATATATGACATAATAATGATACTGGATTTATGTATATATATATGTATGTTATCCAATTACTCCATTCAATTCAATGATGAAACGAAAACAATGTTCATGTGTACGTACGACCTACCGTCTCCATGAACGGTGTATTTCATTCCATTTTTTGATCTATTATATATATGTATATTCTGAATATATATTATATATAAATAATGTTTTATATTCTGGAATTAAGTAATCATGATCTATATAATCATATGAATAATTACATGTCAAAACACGGATGACAAATGAAACGATTTTACCCAAAATTCTCATTAACAAAAGAACGGGTAATATAAAGTCATAAGTAAACCATATATGATATCATAAAAATGAATATGATTCTTAATTAATTAAATGACATTATTTAAATCATTATACAGGAGGCTCGGATACGTATGAATCATATCAGACCTAAGGTAACGGATAATTGTGCAAATCTAATTTTTATCCAAGATTGCTTATTCGTAAGTGTTTACTGGGGTTATTGCTATCATCCATGTCCATGTTTTATAAAAGTGTATTCTTGTATGTTTAAATTCGTTTTTACCCATTTGACTTTTACCCCATGGTATGGAAGGAATCATTCTTTTATTTACCCTACAAGGTACTTTTTGACTATTCCGACAAAAGAACGAGAAGAATGTTTTTTAACGTATACAGCATGAAAGGATTTTTACGGTTTTATAAAGCCTTATTTTCATGAAGATTCCTCCAAAAGATTTCATGGCTATTATCAACAAAATACTTTTCTTTTAAAAATGCATGGAATTTTGTGAAAAGATAATGATTTTGAAGAAGAAAGGATATTTTCCTCATTAATTCATTTCAAGTGTTTTACCAAAACCATTTTTCATCTAAGATGACATTATTTCATATGTGTATGTTTCAAGTATCATGTCTATATGATTTACATGGTTTCACTTTTCTCATTATGAAATGATATCAATTTCTTTTATATGGATTATTTTATGATGGGAGTATGTTTATGAAACTCATTTTATATATTGGGTTATTATGAATGATGTATGTTTATTTTGTGGCACAAGTAAGAATGATTTCAATATGAGATGGGTGGGACCTATATCTCCTTCCAATGCATTGGGTAAAGATTTATATCTCATGAGATAGAAATGGATGGAATGGTATGTTAATCTGGTTCAGTATTACAGGACTGGAACGAGGAGTGAACTCAATTCAAAATGGGACATTGTCCATTAAGATGGTCTTGGCAGCAATGCCCTGGCTACTATGAAAATCATTACATGTGCATAATGGATACCACAATTACATGTTTTATTCCCATGTTATGTTATCATGATTTATGTTCCCTTATGATATATGCCTTATATACTTCTATGTTTTATGTCGTTGCTCAAGATTTTGATGTTTAAACATTATGTTCATGTTTTTAAGTTCAAATGTATCTGGTATGTTTTATTTTATCCATGCTTACCCTTACTGAGCATTTGAGCTCACCCTTTTTATGTTTTATTTTACCCCAGGATTAAAAGAATGGTTTTAGGTAAGGAAACAAAAAGTGGAATATCTTTATGGGAGATGTTGAAGATCTTTCACCACAATTATAAGATTACGTTCCAAGTTTCCAAAGACACTAAACTATTACGGTCCTTGTGTGTCTGTTTTGGTTATGTATTATGTATTCTGCAAAAGTAATGTAATATCCATGTACGTCAGGCTTTGGATCTCTACACAGCGCGGGTCTTGTGGGAGGCGGCTAGGCCGCGGTCCTAGCAGGCCATCCCAAGCGGGCCGGCCCGAGCGGGGCGGACCAGGCCAGTCCAGCCCAGGGGTAAATCCCCTTTAAAATTTTTTTGGACGCCCGTAAATTTTACTACGGGAGTTCGTTTTGCGTGCTGTCTACAGAAGAACAGAGCTCGTGTCATGGCGGACGTTTTGAGATGGTTTTGAGAATTTTTAACTCCTGAAACGGGGGGCCTCGGTTGCGCGACACGTACGTCGAGGGGATTGACATCATCTCAGGGGTTCTTGTTTTGGGCGGCGCCGACGCATACGACGTCCGTTTTGAGCACCGTTAGTGGCGTTGCGACCCTGGAATCGAAGCAGCGGTTTCTAGGGCGGTTTCGGGTATTGAGACTGGATTTGAGATGTGGTCCCCATGGGCCGTCTTTCGAGCTGCGAGAAGTGTTTAGTTCCCTTTTCACCGGACATCTGTTTGGGGCGTGCGAGTAGTCGTTTCTGGATGTTTTTCTGAGGGGATTGCAATGGTGCAATCCACCCGCACTATTTAGGCACGATGGTGTGGGGCCCATGAGGGCCATTTGAGCATTGACGGTGATTTTCCAGCTTTATCACGGGGTGTCCATTTTGGAAAAGTGATTAGTTCAACTTGTTTACTTTTCGAGAGGATTTCAATGGTGTGATCCGTCCATTGAGTTTCGGGACTGGGATGCGAGTCCCATGTAGCACCGCTCATGTGCGGTGCACCGAAATGCATCTTTTTCTCTGGATATCTGTTGCACTCAAGTGAGCAGTCTTTTTTATGTGTTTTACCGAGGGGATCGCAATGGTGCAATGCGCCCAAATTTTTTCGGGGATAAGGATCGGGATCATGGGACGTCGTTCGGGCGTGAGGCGGTGTTGGTGACTTTTCCTTCGGATATCCGTTTGAGGCGAGTAAGTAGTCTATCTCGCATGTTTCTCCACAAGGATTACAACAGTTTTATCCGTTTGGTTGTGAGGAGCCTCTTGCGTTATCTTATTAAATGTGGAAATGTGAAAGGCGCACTGATGGAGGTTCTTCTCGTTGGGTTTGCAGAGAACCCTTGGCGTGTGATCACGTGCACTCCCGTGTGAGTGAAGGGATGTGGATGGTTGTGCCTCAGCCGATGAGGTGGAAGGTTGGAGTTGTTACCTCACACCTTCGCGTTGACGTTGGGTGCCATGTGCACGATAGCCTTTAGGCTGGAACGTGGTATAATCTGGGAGTATACGAGAATGCTTGGAGGTACAGGTGGTTGTCTGTACCTAAGGCCGTTTGTGAGCTCAGTCAGGGTTAACTTGGGGCCACACGTCATGTGAGCCCCATGTGTGTGACGTTTTCTACTTTACATACTTTTGACCTCTTGCGACATAGAGGGTCCCTTTGTTCTCATTTGTTGACCAGCAAGGTTGAGTTTTCCCCTGGTCCTCTTCTCGATGGTTTGGCTGACAGAGATGGTTCGTTTCCACTTTTTCTTCAGCTATGAGGGGTTTTATTACCATGCCCTTTCACCAGAATATGGCACCATTTGAGACTACGTGTACTCATACATAATGGGTGTTTCCCCACTTTTTGGGATGATTTGTCTCGGTCGGCTTCGACAGTGACTCAACGGATTTGAGTGTGATCGCCTTGAGAGGCCTATGGAGTTTCTCCCATCACTTCGTATACCCCAGTATATTTCTTGTGGATTCGGTGTGACCAACACTTTACACGAGCATTGAACCTCTACCGAGGAGGTTGTTACCAATATGGCTGAGGGTGTTACCAGCAGGGCTGAGGTCGTTACCAGCAGGGCTAAGGTTGTTTCCAACAGGGATAAGGTTGTTTCTAACAGGGATGAGGTTTTTTCCAGCAGGGATGAGGTCGTTTTGAGAAGGGCTCGCCAGTTATACCATCCAGCATGGATGTACAGTACAATGGTGTTCACCGAGCAGTACCATCCAGCAGGGATGACCAGAGCACTTCCGGGCTTACCTCCAGTGGGGCTGGGCAGTGTTCCCTGATGCCGAGCTTACCTCCAGTGGGGCTGGGTGGTGGTCCCTGATGCCGGGCTTACCTCCAGCTGGGCTGGGCAGTGGTCCCCAATGCCGGTCTTACCTCCATCTGGGTTCGGCAGTGGTCCACGATGTCAGGTTTCCCCCAGCTGGGCTGGGTAGTGGTCCCGTCACCGACTTTAGCCGGGTCGCCCTCCACTGGATTACCCTGTTACGGGACTGGGCAGTGTGGCACCCGTCAACTTTCCGGATCTCCCTGTAGTGGGAACTCGTCGACTTCCATGGACCCTCCAGCGGGGCTGGGCAGGGGGTACCCTGTCGACTTTCAGCATACCTCTCAACTATGGGGCAGTGACGAGTTGTGGTTGACATTCCCCCAGAACTCTCATGTACGAGGAGATTTTCCCCCACCGAGATGCATCCTTGTGATGCGACCTAAAACCATGTGGGCGAGTAAATGTCTCCCAAAGTGGATAGTGACGAGGTGTGGTGGTTTAAGCCCTTGACTTGTGGTTCGGGATAGACGTACGGGATGTTGGGCATCGATGATGTTACTTCTGAGACTGTTGGATACTCTTTTCTTGGGCTGAGCTACTGGACAGATCTCCCCTTACAACGTTGTTCGGACTTCCTGATTGAGCATAAGGATATGTATATACCTTGTTCCAATACCCACTTCTTGGGTTTCGTTACTCTCATTCCAGGAGAGGCGAAGATGCGCGGGGTATGCCACGTGCTTTCCGTGTTTAGCTTCTCGTGGTTGGACGAGTCTATACACCTACTATAGGTAGCGAAGACTCGACGGGAAGTTTATATTTTCACCATTTCCATCTCCTTGGGTCTGGACAAGTCTACCTTCTTTCCTCTTGTTGGGTTGAGATGGACTCTCTACTGTTACTCTTTACTGCACTCTTGGTTGTACTCCTTTACTTTTCCTATTCGCTCTACTGTTCACCCATCGGTACCTCCTTTGTTGATCCCTCGAGCCTTAGAGGTATCCTACTGAGTATTTTTATACTCACCCCTGCTTGGGATTTTCCCGCACTTGGTGTGCCCTTGCAGACAACAGACAGGTTGGTCGTGACGTCAGAGGAACTTAGGAGCTTGGGAGCTTGGACCGCATGCGGTGGTCGGAGTTGGGTTCCCGGTGGGGGACCATTCCAGCTATTCTCTTTTGTTTACCTATTTCCAGGTTGTGGCACTTTTCTGGTTGGGTGTGTGTTTTCCCCTTTTCTTTTCATCTTTTACTTTGTACTGTTTAGAGCTCGATGCACTCTTTTGGTTATTTATAGCAGTTTCGCATTGCTTTTCTTTTTTACTCTGCACTTTTTCATTGAGTGTGCTGCGTGTGTGGGTACATGTACTTAGGAAAAGGCCTACCTGAGTTATTGTGCCTTCGGTGCTAGTCGCCAGCCCCTGGCCTATGGAGGTGGGCTTTGGGTAGTTACGGCTTGAGCCCGGGTAGGGTCGGGTCATGACATAATTACCTTTTTTAGTGATGTTATATGACATATTAATTTAAAAACCCCATAAAAATCATATGAGATATTATTTGGGGTACATAATGTGTTTTTATGTCTTGGAAAAAATATATTTAGAGAAATATATTTAATATAATCTTAATGAGAGTTAATATTGATCCAATATACATTCAGTAATTAGAAAAATAAATAAAATATATTAAAAATTTTGATTTCTGAGATACAGATTTAATAAAAAATGAAATAAATAGTTAAATTACTCTAGGTTCTTGAAGAATTAATTGTGACATGATTGTTAAAATAAAGAGTTTAATGTAAATAGTTACATTAATAATGTTCTCAAAGAGAGTTTTAGTTATTATAAGGTGTTATATATGTAATAAATATTAATTATAAAGATTAATTAATCAAAATATTTTATATTTTGATGTAAATGTATTTTGATAGAATGTTCAATGTTTTGAAATTAATGATTTTGAATCCTAATATCACAATTTTATGAAGATTATTAATTCATAGATTTTATCTCACTAAAAATTTTAATTGTATTATTTCTCATATGGATACATGGTGATTTAGAAAATGTTAGGTACTGATGGAACATTTATTGCATAATAATGCACCATGTTTTTATAAAACCAAAAAATGTGAGAAAAATATAGTTTTAAAGATCTCTATTTGTTAGAATGGTGAGAGATTGAAACTTGTGTATATATTTTATTTCAATATTTTATTCATATTTTATAAAATATTATTAAAATATTTCATGTTATATATATGAATATCCAATTTTTCACTCTTTCATGATTGTTTCATATATCATGATTGTATAATCATAATTAACCCCTTAGAGTTAAACTTTTAAATTACCCCTAGTTAATGATCATCATTAAAATACATGGGATGGGTTGAGTTGTTAATATCATCATGTGGAGGGAGATCTCATAGGGATAAAATATTCACTCATGGGATATAAAATGTGTTTTTTCCGTATTAACATATGAGGTACACTAGCTAGAATCTTGAAAATTATGGGATTATTATATTAGTGGTAAATATTTTATACTAATCCCATTTACTTGAAGATAAAAAGTAACCTCACTAGTGATCTTCCATACTACTATAGATTTTTATAATAAACATGATTCTAATATAATCAAGGCATGTTTAGGTTTGTTTATGATCATGTGAAAGATTTTTATTATCAATGATGGGATTTCTTTCTCCTATATGAAAGGTATGAAATCAGATGTACTTGTAAACATTGGAGAGTCGCATGTGGTGTGCTCATATGCATGGGTAAAAAAATTAGATTTATGTATTCACATTATTCTATCTTTACTCATTGAATATTAAATATATGAGGTGACCTATATAAGATTGAAATTATATGTACCTTATGGTCATACATGATGTCTTATAAAATGGGATTATATTATTATAAATTATATATGAGATACATCTAGTGGAAAAGGGTATTGAGATACATGTCCTTAATGAATATCATGATAGATCCCTTCATAAGATGAGTAATAGTAGTTTTTTTCTTGAGAAATCACTTTTATAATGGTTATTAATTAGATAATTTGTATTCATTAATAAGGTTATCATTACCTATTAGGTTGCACAAAATGGATGTGTGAATAAGGATTAGTACTGTTACAAATTATTTATACATAAAAATAAGGTTATTTGATAGCTTATCAAAAAGGAGTTTTGGATGATATTAAAAAAAGGATATGATCTCATATGTTATTATACATGATGTGACATAATGTGAAAGTGTAAAAAATCATGGAGTCATTAATTAAAGAGTGATATTAAAATAGAAATGCGTACTTTATGCTTATAATATTGAAAATGATATGATAATATCACTTGTAATGATATGTTTAAATGTGGAATATTTCATTTTTCTTATCACAGGGAACAATAGAGTCATATAATTGTAACAACCTAATATTTTTTTATATATTTTTTAAAATTAATACATTGTTTTATAGCCTGTATTACACATGACACCAATCTAAAAAAACCATGATACATTAAAAAATAAAACTATTAAATATTAAAATATAATATATCCATTAAATTGGTGGGTATTTATTTACATCTAATAGTGGATAATATTAATTGTTTATAATAAAATATTAATGTGCTTTATTAATCATAGACACCATTATTAGTACATTTAAAACTTTGAACATTATTCCACATTATGATTGTAATTCCTTCTTAAAATGCACTATTACATGGTACATTCTTGAACATCTCATAAAATAAGAAATGGTATTAATTTTATTTTAATATTTTATTTTCAGATCTCTCATAATATAAGGAACAATTCATTCTGTTACATCACTTGAAGATTAAAATTGGAATACCACCAATGTGGGCCTTGAACCAACAAGGTTCTGGATGAGGTGAACTGGACAATATCCCAATAAAAGTACTGTAGAGGACTGGATGCAAGCCCAATGATTCTGAAAATTTATATGAAGATAGAGGATATTATGGGGAAAATTTATTAAACAGTGGTTTAAGATAATTCGGACTCTTTAAAAGTGTTCTAGGAGGCTCAAGTTGATGATAAAATTCCGGGCCAGATTCTGAGGCTTAGAAAAACATCCCAACATTGTACTCATATCTCGCGAAACGTATATTAGTTTGAGATGATATTTTATAGGCCTTTAGGAGACATTAGTGGATACATTTTTTCCTTATATGTCCCTCTCTAATTCATCCATATAGAAGGTCCTTTCAGCATATCTTTTTAGTTGATTCAAGATGGCTGCCACTTCGGGGGAAGAGTGGAAAAGTTTCATCTACATTAATTGTCCACACACCTAGGCCCACCACAATTAATTTAAGACACATGGGAAGATGGGTGCTTGGAAAAAGGCTTCCAAAATTCCTATTTATGGAAGTAGTGTTGGGGGATTTAGGTATCTTGCAGCTTGGTTTTCATTTTATTGTTATTATGCCAATTTGTCTTTGTAATGTTCTTCCTTCTCTTGTAAGTTGTTCGAATCACCTTAGTTTTTAGTAAAAGTTCTTATTTTTCTCTTATTATTTTCTTTTCATATCACCTTGATACCATTTCCTCATGGTGTGAACTTTTTCACACCAAACCTTGTGATTTTTTTCACACAACGGTGGAGTGATCGTTATTTTGTTGTTTTTACTTCTTCAATTCCACCCTTGTAAGTCTACTTCCCGCTTCCGTTGAAAAAATGTCATCAATGGAGGGATAACTCATTTATGGGTTGATCCAAGGGAGTATCAAAGGGATGGATTAAGTATTATTTATCATTATATAAATGTTATTAAGTTGTTTTATTTGAGTTTCTTTCATTCAATGTTTTTCTTTCTTCCTCTTTCCTATTGAATTTATTCACCCCAATTTTATGTTCTAATTAAATCCTTTACCTTTGAGTGCTCATGAAAATGGTCCTACAAGTTTATAGGTGATTAGAATTTGTTTGCGAATATGTTTAATTAGAAAGTGATGAGGATAGTTTGAATTCCATGCATGAACCTTTCTCGTGTTAATGAAATTAAAATTGTAAAAAATAATTCATCCAATCCACCAAGAGAAACAACCTTGGATCCACTCATTTTCTCATAATTTGAATTCACACAGATCTCTTAGTTATCTATTAAAACCATATAAAATCAACACAATATGGTCAGATCATATCCAAAATCCATCTCTTTTTATTGTGTGTCTAAGGATCTTTATAGGTCTCTGAGGATTCGACAACCCAAGCTACACTATAAGCGACCGCTTAACCCTTAGAACATGTTTAAATTTTGGAGAAACCTAATTTTTGTGCCGTTTCTAGGGGCCAAATAAGTTCCTTAGACAAAAACCCTTCTTTTCTCACCCCCATTCTTCTATTCTCACCTGAATTCTCTTATCCTTTCCTTTTCTTGTTTTTTTCTTTTGGCGCATGTCCGCCTATACCGGCGATAACTCAAAAAGATTTGTTAGGGTGGAAACTCCTTGGATAGGGGAGTCAAGTTCATCTAAGTGATTTTTTACATTGGATCCAAATTTTCTTGAAATAAAAAATTCACCAATTAAAACACTTCCAGTGGAGGGTCTTCAAATAAATCAAATGGTAAACCCTGTGGCTGATCAAATGGGAAACCCAAACCAAGAAGCTCTAAACATTGGGAATGTGGTTGATCAAACAATGAATGACTACCTCACTCAAGAAAGGACAAATGCCACCTCATGAATTAAACACAATTCCCTAAGAGATGGACCCTATATATTTAAACCCCATTTCTAAAACCACCTTCCAACATTCCTTGGAATGGAGTCTGAGATGCCCTACCTTCACGTTAAGGAGTTCAATGACATTGTATAAACCATGTGGACCCCACATAATCTCGAATCTGATAAAATGAGGCTATTTATCTTTTAATTAAAGGATAGAGCTAAAAATTGGTTAAAAAATTTGAGAGCATCATCCATCAACTCTTGGGACCAATTACAAAGGAAATTCTACAAAAAATACCTTCCACACCACAAAACAATAGAACATAAAAAGGGCATCCAGAATTTTTTTGAAAAAGAGGGAGAGTCATTTTATGAAACATGGGAGAGGTTAAAAGACACCAAAAACATGATTCCACACAATGAATTTTATATTCCAGATCAAGTGATAATTTTCTATGAATTGTTGGGCCCTATGAACAAACAATTGATTGACATGATGTGTAATGGGACCTTTAAAATAGATCCCCAAATGATGCCAATGATTATTTAGAAATACTTGATGAACAAAAACAAACATGGGGAATATAACCTTATTCCAAAAAGCCACAAATAACTATTGGAATGCATACTCTTAAAGAAGAGGAAAGCCTCAGGGATAAACTCTCAACACTCACTATGAAGTTTGAAGAGATAGACCTTAGAAAAATCGATGAAATTCAAACTGTAGACCCTGTTTGAAAAATTTGTGACCAACATGACCACAAAACAGAATACTTCCCAACCATTCCATCCATCAAGGATGTTCTTCTAGGAGGACCACCAGCAGAAGTCAATGCCCTAAACTTTTAAAAGCCCCAATACCAAAACACATTCAACCCATCGTATAATGACCACTCTGGTTTCCACTAGATACATATCCAACAACCTAGACAACCATAGGGACAAAAACTATACGTCCATAAGAACTACCAAACACAAAACTAGTTCCAAATCTTACCTATCCAATACCAACAACCACCAGTCCATTTTCAACAAACCATCATGCCTCTAAAATATCCCATTGGGATAAACCAATCTTCTCAAGCACCAACAAAAAATGTTCCAATAATCCTACTAGAAAAACTATGCAAACAAATGGAAATGATGAACTCAGAAGTCTCTTCCCAAAAACAAGAACATCAAACCATAAAAATTGGAAAGGTACCCATTCCTACAAAATCTATTCAACAAAAAATAGTAAGGGTGGAGTCATGTTTCACTCAAACAACTCATGAAAAACTAAAGGCTGTGATTGTTTTAAGATGTGGGAAATCAATTGAAAAACCTGAACAAATAAATCAAACCCCATCTAAGGATTTAAACATGGATGAAAATCTAACTGAACCAAATGATCAATCTGAAAAACACGATAACATTTTCAATGAAACAACTCTTCAAAAAACAACCCCACAACATGGACCATTCCCTCAACGTGTGAGGGGGGAAACCAAGCCTAAATTAAATGAAACATTGAGGGAAATATTCTCACAAGTAAACTTGAACATTCCACTCCTAGATTTTATTAAAACCATTAAGGAATACTCAAAATACCTTAAGGACCATTGCATGTTTAAAAGAAAATTCTCACATAAAAACCAAGTCCTTTTAGCAGCAAATGTCAGCACAACAATTCAAGGGACCATTCCTCCTAAGTTGAAAGACCCAGGTTTCCCTTAAATCAATTTTGAACTAGGATAGAGAAAAGTTGTCAAGGACATGTGTGACCTAGGTGCTATTGGGAATATCATCACCTATGTTGTGTATTTCCAGTTAGACCTAGAAGAGCTCCAACCCGCTTTTGTCACACTTCAAGTTACTGATCATAGAATTAGGGTTCCAAAGGGGATTTTTATGGACGTTCTGGTAAAGCTTGAAAACATCATCTAACCTCGGACTTCAGTGTCCTTGGAAACCATCCAAATGTAGGAAATAAGGAACAAACCCCAATCATCCTTGGTCATCCTTTTCTTTGCAACAATCAACTCTATTATCGGTGTTCGAAAGGGGATCATGACCATCACAATTAGAAATATGATTCTAGACTTGAACATCACCAATGCAAGCTTACAAATAGGGGATGATGAGGGAATTTATGATGTAAACATGATATGAAACATTGATAATAAATCCATAGAACATCAAGGAATATTTGATGGATGTTTAAGTCAGGATGAGATTCATTTCCTTTGTTCACGTGAAAGAATTTTATTTCCATAGATTGAATAATTTTCAAATTTCTCTTATGATGAAGTTTTAGGTCCAACAAAAAGTGAAACCTTTCAGGACACTAATTTCATGGAGACCAATTAAACATCCTTCCCTAAGTCTGATCAAGACAATTTAGTATCTGATACTTTTACATGTGTGGAATTTATCCTATCTAAACCTCCAGGAAAAAAATTGATCTTGATCCAATGTACTAATCTTTTACTAAAATTCTGAATCAACCTGAGCTTGAATTGAAGGAACATACCATTTCACTCAAGTATTCTTTCCCAGGGGACAATAAAACACATCCTATTGCCATTTCCTCTTCTCGTGAAGCCAATCATGAGAAGATGCTTCTAGATGTCCTTATGAAACATAAGAAAACCATGGTTTGGACCCTATCTGATATTCTTGGGATTATCCCACTTATCGGGACACATAGGATTGTTCTGGAATTTGATTCAAAGCCTTGTCATCAACCTCAATGACAACTCAGTCCTAATCTCATAGAAGTAGTGAGAAAAAAACATCAAAATTTTTTAAAAGCTAGTATCATCTATCCCATAGCTGAGAGTGAGTGGGTGATCCGAATCCAAGTTATTTCTAAAAAGGAAGGAATCACAGTGATAACCAATGAATATAGAGATATTCTTCCAACAAGGGTGAGTAGTGTCTAGAGAGTCTACATCGACTATAGGAAGCCGAACTCATTTACCAAGAAGGATCGTTTCCCCTTACCATTCACTGACCAAGTCCTTGAGAGAGTGGCAGGTCATGCCTTCAACTATTTCTTAGATGGGTACTTAGTTAATATTAAAATTGAGGTCTCCATAGAGGATCAAGGTAATACTACATTCACATGTCCATTCAACACTTTTTCTTTCAAACGCATGCCCTTCGGGTTATGTAATGCCCTTGGAACATTCCGTAGGTGCATGATGGGAATATTATCAGACATGGTATGAGATTTTATAGAGTTTGTCATTGATGAATTATATATATTTGGGGATACATTTGGGGTATGTCTGAGGAATGTGGATAGAGTTTTGTCAAGATTCCATGAAATGAATCTGGACCTAAACTGGGAAAAATGTCATTTCATGGTCAAAGAGGGACTAGTCCTTGGCCATCCTCTCTTGGGTAGGGAAATTGAAGTCAATGAAGCCATGTTTTACATCATTCGTCACCTTCCATCACTCAAAAAGTTCATGGAAGTGAGGTCCTTCATAGGACATGCTGGATTTTATAGAATATTCAGTAGGAAGTTTAGTTCAATCACTCCTCGCCTTTGTTGACTTTTAGTAAAGGATGTTCCATTTTTTTGGACAGAATGCTTTGAGGTTCCATTCTCAACCCTCATATCATCTCTCACCTCTCCTTTGACCATGAAATCCCCAAATTGGAACCTTTTTTTAACTAATGTTTGATTCTAGTACTTTTCTTTAGGAGCCGTGTTAGGGAAACAATGTGATAAAACTCAATCTGTAATTTCATATGCAAGAAAATCCTTAAATGATTCCCAAATCAACTATACGACCACTGAGAAGGAGTTACTTGATGTTGTGTTTGATTTGGAAAATTTTAGGTCCTACCTCTTAGGATCCCCCATCACTCTGTTTACTGACCAATCTGCTCTGAAATACATTTTCTAGAAACAAGATGCTAAGGTTAGACTGATTAGTTGGGTCATTCTCTTACAATAATTTCACCTCATAATCAAGGAATAAATAGAGTTGAAAATTTTGTAGTAGATCATCTATATAGGATAGAATTTAATGAAAAATTTTCTCACCTTTATGTGTCTGATTCATTCCCTGATGAACACCTATAATCTGTGAGTGATTACCCTTGGTATGCTAACATAGCCAACTTCTTAGTTACATTAGTCATTCCAAAATTCATAGGGACTCAAGCTATAAATAAATTCCTTATTGATGTCAGTAACTATGTGTTTAATGATCCATAACTCTATAAGTTCTTCCCTGACCAATTCATTAGAGGTGTGTCCAAGAATCGGTACATGATTCCATCCTTAAAATCTTTCATAATGAGGCATGTGGAGGTCACTGTTCCTCTAAGAAAACGTCTGCTATGGTTCTCCAGAGTGGTCCCTTCTATCCCACCCCTCTCAAGGGACTCCTACTAATTGTGTCAAAGTTGTCCTAGGTGTCAACATGTAGGGTCCATCAAAAAAAGGAATCAAATTCCACTCACTCCCATCTTAGTGATTGAAATCTTTGACTGCTGGGGAATCGATTTCAAGGGTCCCTTCCCAAACTCTAGGTTATATTTGCACATTATTTTATCTTTCGACTATGTCTCAACATGGTTTGAGGTGATTCCTATAAAATTTGATGATCATAAAACTGTGATTAGTTTTCTCATGGAAAACATCTTCTCTAGATTTAGAATTCATAGGGCTATCATTAGTGATCTTGGAACTCATTTTTTCAATCATCCATTCTCAGCACTCATGGAAAAGTATGGAATTTCTCACGTAGTTTCAAATTCTAACCACCCATAAACCAATGGTCAAGATGAGTTAGCCAATCAAGAAATCAAACAAATTCTTGAGAAATCAGTTAATCCATCTAGTAAATATTGGTCAAACAAAGTTTTAGATGCTCTTTAGGACTATCGAATAGCATTTGAAACCATTTTAGGAATGTCCCCTTATAGGTTGGTTTGTGGTAAATCATGCCATTTTACAGTGGAGATTGAACACAAGGACTTGAATAATTATGAACATGAATTATAGCCTCTCATTGGATGAAACAAAAAGGAAATTAGATCTCAATGATCATGATGAACTTAGGATGGAGGTTTATGAGAATTCAAGGATCAATAAAGCTAATGTACAAGCATACCAATATTGAAATCTTAAAAATAGAACATTGTAACAGGTAAAACTATTATTTTGTATAGTTCTAAACTTAATCTACACCTGGGAAAGTTGAGGTCCAGATGGTCAGGACCATACGTAGTGAATAAGGTGTACCCCCATGGGGCTCTCGAAATCCAATATCCCACTCATTGTAAAACCTTTAAAGTTAATGTCTATAGAGTCAAACCATTCATTTAACCATTTCAAAAATATGAAGTTATTGAATACTTGTGGGAACCAACCTTAATTGAGGAAATTACTAAAACAATTAGGGGAATAAGTTGAGCTAGCGACATTAAACAAAAGCGCTGCATGAGAGGCAACCCGTGGTTTTCATATTTCCATTCATTTAATTATTACCTCAAACTATTGACATGTTATTATTTTATGAGTATGGATGTGTATGAAAGGGGAGCTCTTTATTCACCCATGTCACGTGGTGTGATCCCTGAGTTATACCTTACCCATAAATTTAAGAGAAGAATATGTATCATCAGTTTGTTTTATTTCTAAGTGTTTTTATGTTAGAGGAAAAATACAAAAATATTTCATTAGATTGTTGACATGTTCTTCATTTATGAGTAAGGATGGGTGTGAAAGGGGAATGCCATATTCAGCTATTTCACGTGGTGTGATCCCTGAGTAATACTTTACCCAGAAATTTAAGATAAGATAATGTATCATCAGTTTATTTTATTTTTATGTTTTTGTATGTTAAAAGAAAATTAAAATAATAATAATAATTTAGATTTTTGACTTGTTCTTCTTTTATGAGTAAGGATGGGTATGAAATGGGAGAACCATATTCAACTGTGTCACATGGTGTTATCCCTAAGTAACACCTTACCCAAAAATTTAATAGAAGACAATATATCATCAGTTTATTTTATTTTCTGTTTTTTAGGTAAATAAATAAACAAAAAATATATATAATAAAAAAATTAAAGACATTTCGTAGGTCCTTGGGAAAAGACTGTCACAACCATCCAAGCCACTGGGACTCAACCCAGAACTAATGTGTGACTGGGGAATGTATTTTCAACATCAACCACTAGGTGACTTCATTCAATAATTTTCATTTTCAATGTCTTCATTGAACATCTCTCCTACCCCATCAAAGTTTTCATTTCATTAAACTCTGGGGATAGTTTAATTCTATATTTGGAGGAGATAAAATAAAATAATTGATTTTTCTCATCATAAAATGTGTGGATGGAAAATTTTCATAAACCTTCAACATGATAACACACATTGCAAACATTGAAATTGGAGATCAAATAATTTTGCATGCCTTGATTCTGATTTTAATGAAAGTTTCAATTCATGTCCATCAATTTTTGAATGTGCTGTTGTCTGATGTGATTTTTCACCATTTATATTTTCATTCATTTATTAAGAAAAGAACAATGCATGTCCTCTAGATTGTGGGGTATTAGTTTTAGTTCATGGGGTCTATAATAAATTGTATAGGGTTGGTTATCATTTCAATTTAAACATGAGTATTAAAAAAAATAATTGCGTATAGAGCAATGGATTGACCTAATGTGTGGCCTTCGACACTTGCAGATCGTGACTCCATAGTTGTCTAGCCCGGAGTTGGGTATTTTATCTCTATTTTTTGTAATTTTGAATTTGTTTTTGATTGATTTAACTTGAGATGATGCACAAGTATGTGAGCATCACTTGGTGCCCTATGGTCTTTGAGCCTGATATTCACCATCAAAGTCTTGCTACATGGGTTAACTCGATTGAGTTCAATGTCAATTACCATGAAAAAATTGAAAAAACAAAACTAAACAAAACAAAAACAAACAAAAAAGGGAAAAAATGATTACTCATCTTAATATTTAATTTTGAAACCTCCTAGCTCTTCAATCTTTTCTCCCTCAAATGAAAATGAACACCTCATATCTATTGTGACGCACAACACTTCATCATGCTTAATTGAAATTGGATGAAATATGGCGATAAATTTGAACAAAGGAATGGTATTGGTATTGGTATATGCCTATGGATGTATCTTGTCTTAAATGATTTTTATGCGATTCATAATTTTTGGGTATGAGATCATTCAGTGAGAAATGTGTATTATTTTTTTTGGAACAGGAAATTCAAATTTCATATTTTTGAGATATATTTTGCTCGGGACTAGAAAAACTCAAGTTGGTTGTGTGATTATCCTTTAAAAGAGGCTAATATTTATTTTTTATAATATAATATTCATGTGATTTATTAATCATCGACACCATTATTAGTGCATTTTACACTTTGAACGTTATTCCACATTATGATTGTAATTCTTTCGTAAAATGCTCTATTAAATGGTACATTCTTGAACATATAATAAAACCAGAAATGGTTATAAGTTTATTTTTAGATTTTATTCTAAGATATTACATGATATAAGGAACAATTCATTATTTTGGAGCACTTGGATATTCAAATGGGAAGACCACCAATGTGGGCCTTGAACCAACAAGGTTCTGGACAAACTGAACTGGACAGCAGCCCAATAAAAGTACTTTCGGGGAAAGGATGAAATCCCAATGAGTATAAAAATTTATATGAAGATAGAGGATATTATGGGGAACATTTTATTAAATAGTGTTCCAAGCTAATTCGGAATTCTTAAGGGTGTTCCTGGTGGCCCAATTTGATGATGAAATTCTAGGCTAGATTTTGAGGCCCAAAAAAATAGTCCACCATTGTACTCATATCTCGCGAACTACAAATTATTTTTGGCTGATATTTTACAGGATTTTATGAGACATAATATGATACATTTTATCATCCTATTCCCCGCACTAATTCTTCCATCTAGAATGTTCTTTCGGCATGTCCTTTCAATGGATGCAAGATGGCTGCCATTTTTGGGGAAGAGTGGAAAAGTATCATCTACATTAATTGTCCACCCACCTAGGCCCACCATAATTAATTAAAGACACATTGAAATATCGGGGCTTGGCCAAAGGCTTCATAAATTCATGTTTAATGTAGTAGTGGTGGAGGATTTAGGGATCTTGGAGCATTGTTTTCATTGTAATGTTATTATGCCAATTTGTCTTTGTAACGTTTTTCCTTATCATTTACGTTATTCGAATCACATTAGATTTCAATACAAGTTCTTTTTCATCCCTTATTATGTTCTTATTCATATCACCTTGAAACTGTTTCCACAAGGTGTTAACTTTTTCACACCAAACCCTGTGATTTTGTTCGCACAAGGGTGGAGTGATCGTTATTTTGTTATTTTTACTTCTTCAATTCCATCCTCGTAAGTCTAATTCCTGCTTCCGTTGAAAAATTTTCATCAATGGAGGGCGGAATCTTTTGTGGGTTGATCCAAGTAAGTATAAAGGGGATAGATTGGATGTTATTTATCACTCTATAAATGTTATAAATTTCTATTATTTGAGTTTCTTTCATTCAATGATTTTCTCTCTTCCTCATATTTATGGAATTTATTCACCCCAATTTTAGGTTCTAATTAGATCCTTTACCTTTGAGTGATCATTAAAATTATCCTACAAGTGTATATGTGATTAGAATGTGTTTTTGAAGGTGTTTAATCATTAAGTGATGATGTTGGTTTGAATTCATTTCCAGGACCATTCTCAAGTTAAGGAAATTAAATTTGTCAAAAATAATTCATCCAATCCACCCCAAGTAATAACCTTGGATCAACTCATTTTCTCATAATTTGAATTCTCATAGATCTCTTACTGCTCTTTTAAAAACATATAAAATCAACCCAAGCTGGCCACTTCATAGCCAAAAATTCATCTCTTTATATTTTGTGTTTAAGGATTTTCTTAGGTATCTGAGGATTCGACAACCCAAGCTACACTGCAATCGACCGTAAACCCTTAAAACATATGTAAATTTGGGAGAAATGAGGTATAAATAGAAGTAACCACCTTATGAAAACTATGTAAAAGGTATAATAATATAAGAGTAATTTCATTTTCTTAAAAAATACATTTGTTTCCCACATATGAGATTATATATTAATATTAATTCCTATCACATTTATAAAAATAATATTATAAAATTAACTTAAATTTGGAATTCCGAATATCAAAATTATCCTAAGATTAATTTTATGTATTTTTTTGAAAATATTCATTTTTATGTGAATATTGAAAAATATTGTTTTTACCAAAACAATGCCTTTTAGGAAATTATTATTATATAATAAAGACCTATAAGATTATAAAACATTTTAATTGATCCAATATATATTTAAGGAGTATATTATTTATTTTAATGTAATATGTTAATCTAATAAAACCTATGTTCAACATTTTAGAACATAAGAAACATTCTTATTCTAAATTATTTTGTTCTTCTCTTTTAATTAAGGAATCTAATTTTGAAAATTGGGGTTAGATTGATTTTAAAAAAAATTATTATTATTATAATACACCAATTTCCATCTTTATATTGAATAATATTTATATTTTTATGCAACATATAAATTTAAGACTTTAAGTTATTCTTTTTAAAAAAAATGAATGCTTCTACATGGTATTTTCACTAATGTTAAAATTAGGATTTATAAAATTTATAAATTTTATATGATAACAAAATTTTTATATTTCAAATAATAATTTAAATATTCAGTATTATGATCAATTTTAATTTTTATTGTTAACATTAATTGACATGTTTAAAAAATAGTTACCCTGAAAAAATTAGAAAATGAGAAAATGGATTTTTATTAAGTTTAAAAGACCTAAAAATTTTAAAAACATGCCATAAAAAGTGTGTATTAAAGGAGTATAGTAAAAAAATATCATCCTCCATTATTTTTAATTTTTTTATCCCTTTATCCTTGAATACTGATATAAAAATATTGAAATGTAATGGGTAGTTCCAAAATAACTGTTCTCTTCACTTAGGAAAGGTGATCAATTACACCACTTCATGGTGTACCTATACCATAAAATTTCTTCCCAAAAATATGAATTTATTAACCACGTAGAATCATATCTAATATTTATAATCCTATAGTCTCAATTAATTATACTAAATCCTCCATTTATAATGAGATTTATTAGAGAAATCCAAAGTTCTCAACATGAGTGTTTTTTACTCCTTAAACATTTCATCTAAATATTTCACTTAAAATTATTTACATACATTATAACATATTTAAATAAAAATTATTAATATATTATAATGTTAATATATTAATGAATAAACCATTATTCAATCATTTCCATCCACCAAGTTAAACAAAACTACATCAATCGTGCGTACATGCAGACTACCACCTCCATGAGGTGATATTGTTTCTTTATCATCACCACCATATATGGTTGGTAACAAGGATGTATTAAATTAATTGATATATTTAATATTTACAAATTATAATTCTTAATTTATAATTTATCATATACATTCATCTTATCATATTTTTGAGAAATGGAATAGTTAATCATGTGTACTTCTGAACTACCACCCCCATGAATGATTAATTTAATTTATTTTCACCACCACACATTGATGGATATAATAATTAATTTAATGAAGTCAAATTATTTTTATTACATGTTTGTTCATATTTAATAATTTTATTAACAATATATAAAAACATTTATTTAATCATTAAATAATTCTGACATTTACTTTTTTGGGTGGGTTTGTCCACCTATTAGAATGATGTTATAATTTTTATACCATGAATGATTAACAAATCTTATATAATTTTAATATCATGTATTAATTATTTATTATATATTTATAAAAAATCATTAAAATATGATATTAATATTTAATATATTTATTAATATTCCACCTATTAATTATTAATCAATCCCACTAGTTCATCACAATTTCTTATTTTCACATGATATATCCAAATCATTCACCTAGTGAAATGGGACATGATAAATAATTGAAAAAAATATTATAAAATCTTAAATAATATGGGAATTATGAACTCTGAAACAATAAGCTGAAATCCACCCAGTCACCAAAAACGTTGTACAATACATTTAATCAAAAAAACCTAATATATGATGCCTAAAATAAACTATAATTATGTAAAATATTTGTAATAGATGGTCATACATGATGTTTATAAATGGTAAAATATAATCTCCCAACCTTTTTTGAGATGTATCATTCTCATTTATAGGTATTATTTTACCCTTATTTTGGTTATACCATAGTCGGGTATTGCTTTTGGATTTTTTTTTGATGAATATAGATAATTTTAGAATCCCAATGGGTTATGAACGGTTGACACATTGTTAGGAAAAAACTTTAGGTTTTCCCCAATAAACTATGAACCCCATTTTGAGCCACCAGAAGAGGGTACATGATTTTACCATATCATTTGGTCACCATCCCCAAACTATACACCATTAAACAATGGGTGTTTTCTTGGTTTTTTAATGGTTTGGAAAATCATTCACCCACCTATGAGTAACCATTCACCTAGACAGTAGGGGCACATGGTTATGGTGCAAGGTTTTTCAAATCATTTAACCCCTCTTAAGAAACTATTCCTTAAAAAATAAATTCATTGAAAATTTTATAATAAAATCTAATACATATAGCTTAAATACCTAATCATTCATTCTCTACGTAACATAAATTTATTTTTTATTGGAGGCTCTCAAAAGTATTCCTAAAATCCATAAACTTTTTCCTATGCGAATCAAATATCTGGTTAAAGAAATACATCTTTCTCTAGTATATGATCCCTTCCTTGTTTATGTTTCTCTCTCTACCATTTTTTCTCCCTTTAGAGAGGGTTGAATTTCCCCCAATATTGATTTTGTAGATATATGTCTTAATGGATCTTGTTTCATGGGATCTTCTTCAAATGGTTTAATCTAGATCTCCTTTTTTCCCTTGAGAATCATCATATTCTACATCAAACTGAGGGATAACGTTTGGAAAGCATTCACCAAATATCCCAATGTAGGTGGTATAATTGTTATTTCCCCTAGTCTATATTATGATATTGTGTATGTAATTCTTCCATTTATTTTCCACATTGTTAAATTTATTTTAAATTGAAAATGTTAATTCAATTCGATGAAATTATGTGCCCATTCACAAATCTCATTAGACCCATTGGTGGTTTGTGACTGTGTTTGATAGAAACCCATAGGGTGTACCAATACACTTGAAATAATGATTTAATTGATATGAAAAGGGGAATAATGGATGTGTGTAATTGAACTAAATAATTATTTAATGTTTCATAATGATATTTAATGGGTTTATTGGCCTAACTTTGATGAGTAATTGAGTTTTGTAATTATTGATGATAAATGGATTAATTGGTAAATTTTTCATGTTGTTTCTTTTGATAAATGTGAATAACCATGGTTATTTTTGATAAATGAATTAATACACCGTATTAAGAATAGTTGATAAATGATTTATGAATGTGGATCCACAAAATGTAGTGTTTTTTAATGACTGATTAATGATTTTATGTTTAGGTAATGGTGCTCCAAATACCCATGGGGTTCTAGACTACTACTCTAGACCCCAATTAGATGCGTGTGTACAATGAGTTGTGAGTCAGGGATTGATTCTACAAATTTGCATGGGGTTCTGAAATGCAGCTTTAGGCCACTAATGCATGAATGATATTTAGTACCAACATTTAATATCTAGGTTACCAAATGAAATTGAAATTAAATTAATTATGAAATCCCAGGAAATAATTAATTTTTATAACCTTGTTTTTTATGGTTTATAATCTGGTATGGGACAAAAAAGGTGTGGTTGGTTCATGTGTCACCATGAACTTGGGGTCATGTATGGTTGATTAATAACTAATAAATGTGAAACCTAATTACTTTTCCAATTTGATATTTATTCCTTATAAAACTAAATACACTATTATAGATTAGTTATTTCTTTAGATGAAATTTGTGGTGACCTGATTAGTTCTACTCACACCAAGCTCAGGATACTTGATTAGTACCCGGATAAATGACATGTTTATAGGTAAGGGTAAGGACAAGAGCCATGAGGTATATGGATAAGTTTTAATTTGATATGGAGAATTTATTATGGAACAAGAAATGATGTCGAGACCCATATAGGAGGTTTCAATGCATCATTATTTTGGGTTTTCACTTGACACATGAAACATGTAGGTCATGAAATATCTATAGATTTGGTTTATGGTCATTTTTCCTTATCTTGATATATTCGTGTCTCATTGGGTTGATTATTTTATATTTTACTGTTATTTTGTTATTGTTTATATATTGGTGAAATTGAATAACTTTGAAAAAGACTGTATAGTCTCTTCACATTACATAAAAGACCCTATATACTAGTTAATATCCTTGCGTGTAAAGGGAGGCATACCCAATGTCATTTGGAGAACTGGATCGGGGAACTTGTATGTTGCACCACAGGTAGTAATTTACAAAGTGGTAAGAGAGTTATTTACATTCCCTTTCTAATGTATTTGTATTTCGGAATGGTAGACAGAAGACTAGGATGAGTCATGCCTTGGTCATGAGCTCACGCATGGGAGTAGCTAAACCATGTGTGGTGTAAAACCAAAGTACTAAGGGTGGGGTTGTTGTTATTGTTGTTTTTTATTTGAGTTGGACGTTATTTCACTTGGGTGATGCACTTATTATGTGGTGTTATTGTTTTATACTATTGTCCTTGCAGCCCAATATGGAATATGAGTTGTTTATACATGCATCATTATATCCACTGATAAATTTATGTTACTGGAATCATGATAGGCATGGATGGAAAATCATGTTATGTTGAGATTGTGGGAGTTGAAAATGTTTTTCCATCTTTGAATAATTTAAAAGAAACAGTTCTTGATAAGGAATTGATAATTGAAAACGATGCAAAATGTGGTGATTTTAAATGTTTAAAAATGTATTTTTGATGTTAAACTTGTGATATGAAAAAAATTTACCCTGTTTTGCCAGGACCCAGAATAGGGATGGTTGAGGGTAGTTACAGTGCCTCCGTTTTGACCATGGGGTGGTGTATGAGGGAAGTATTACTATTTTTTCACATGAATACCTCTTATATGAATATGTTAATGATTCATTACGTGTCCTAATGCATGTATTATTAATTTAAGAGACATGCCTTCATGATGTGATTTGTTGGATGGATGAAAAGAGGACATTTATGGGAATGATCCTCAAATAGTGGGACAAGAGGCCCTGGTAATTCCAGGTGAAGAAGTGGAGGATAATTTTTGTGATAAATTTACATTATATATATAGTTCACAGATAGAGACTTGTGTAGAGTTATGTGGAATATGTTATCTAACATGTAATTTCTAGTTATATCACCCTTCGACCTTCACTGGGGAAGGTGGAATTGAGGAAGATGAGTTTTTTGTTGAGTCTATCCCAAAAAGTATTTACCATTTAAAAACACCTCTAGAAAAAATAGTCAATTTGGATACTTATATGTTACATGTTCAGGATAAGAGTTGTTGAGATATTCATTCTTGGGATGAGCAGTTGGAGGGATTTGTATGGAAGTACTTCTAGGAGAATTTATCAAAGAAATTTTATCAGGAGACGCTGAGATATGAGAGAGTGTCAGATTTTATACGTTTGACCTACAGAATCATTTTAGTGATGGGATATGATGGTCACTTCAGTGATTTTTAGTGATTTTTCCCAGTGATGGAATAAGATGAGGAAAGAATTATGATATTTTTCACAGACAGACATAAATGTGAGATTAAGTCCTATATTAACATCTTTTAGATAAAGAACTCCATTAAGTTAGTGAATCAAACTCTCATTTTTATGGTGAACCAGAAGGTGGCATCCAAAATATAACATGTCATATCTAATGGATTATTTGGTGGGTACAACTTATTAGGGTAGGAATCATTGTTATGATAACCATAACTAGAATAGTGGAAAAAATAGTATCTATGGAGAAGGATTAGTTTCTCAGGGAAATAATGAAGCGATTTTCCATCAGTGTGGTAGGATAGGTCACTTTTATAGATAGTATACCCGACCACTAGTGCATTACAAATATTGTGGAAGGATATAGGATCTATAGTGTTTATGAAAGGGCCCATGAAATATCGGTAGTGATAGAGGATATATACTATACTAGAGTATGTGAAGGGGGTCTTCTTGGCCATACCAGTATGACAGCTGGAGTACTACTTCTCTTGCAGGCCGAGGTAGCTGATATGGTACTTCATTGAAAGATAATCTATATCATTAGGAAAGTGCAGCTTAGGGGACTCAAACTACAGTACAAGGTATAGAAGCAGGTCAGTTTCATGTAGTTAATTATATACTTGTGGATAGCGTAGTTGGGACATTGAAAATCATATATACAATTGTTATATCTTATAGTCTTGAATGCGCTATATTTGATAAAATATACTTGTATTATTTTAATTCTTCTCAACATGTTAATGTTTTGAGTCTGATGATGGATTTTTTTCTGTTGGTGTATGATGACTGACATAGCATTGGGTGTACGGTCGAAGGAAATCTATTTATGAATATGGTGTTCTATTGAGGCTGGTGAGTATTGATTCATTTTGTATGTTTAGTTGATTGAAATATTAGGTTTTGACATTATTTTGGTTATGGACTTTCTGGTATCATATTGATCCCACATCAATTTTTACCATAGTAGAGTAACATTTATATCTCCTGAGGGTAGTAGTTATTTTCATTGGGGAGAATGGTATATATTGGCATGTTGGGTATGGATGGTTCATCAATAACTAAGGGAGATCACCACCTATGTTTTGAATTATTTATTGGATGAAGGGGGTCTAATGTATTGTCTAATTCCAACCATAGTGGATGAGTTCCAGAAAACATTTCTTGAGGACAACTTAGGGATACCATAAGAGAGATATGTTGAGTTTACAATCAAGATAATGTATAGAGTTGAGAAAGTTTCTATTCCTCCTTATCAAATGGAATGAAAAATCTTCAAATGATTAATACACCACTGGTGGAATTAAATGATAAGGTATTTATCCATCTGAGTACGTCAATTTAGGGTTCTATGGTTTTTTTTCTAGTATGGTTGATTGGATGTTGTGTTTATGTGTCAATTATAGGAAGTTGAACAAGATGGTAGTTAAGAACTACTATCCTCTTCCACATATTTATGGTATATTTTACCAATTGAGAGGATATTATGCTTTCTCCACAATTGTTTTGAGGTTAAGTTACCATCTGTTGAGAGTGAGACCTTCTGATATACAACATATTGCAATCCAAAGCTGGTATGGCCTGTATGAGTCTATTTTAATTTCATTTAGATTAAACAATTCTCCTACTATGTTCATGGCCATAATGAACCAAATATTTTACCTGTAATTGGATCAGTATGGGGTTGTTTTGTCAATAAAATCTTTTAGAACTCATAGAATCATGGCAATATTGCCCAATATCTTGGTAATATCCTAATTACACTGAGAGATTATAGGTTATAAACCAATCTATCTAGGTGTCAATTATGGATTTACATGGAACATTTATTGGGTCACACCATCTCAAAGGATGGTGTGTTAATGTACCCAAATAATGTTTATGAATTTGTTTCTTGGTAGGAACCCAATATTTTTTATCGAAATATGTTTGTTCATAGCTGGCTATTATCATAGATTCATAAAAGACTTTTCCCTCTTGGCTATGAAAATTTTTGGACTGAAGAAGATTGTTATAAAATTATAATGGTCTATATCATGTGAGAATTATTTCTAGTATCTAAATAATAATTTTACTACTACAAAAATTTGGTTCCAATCCAAGAATGGTTAGGCACATACCATGTTTTTTGATGCATCTGGAGTCAAACATGAGGCAGTTTTGATGTAGTGTGATCGATTCATGGTGTATAGATCATGATATTTGAGGCTAAAAGAATGTAAAAATCCTATACATAATATTTAGTTATCCTTAGTGGATTAATCCTTAATGTGTTAGTGGGATTATCTATTATGTGGAATGTTTACATTGTATGGAAATAAAAAATGTTTGAAGTACATATTTTCATAGTGATTTGGATTTTTTGGTAATGGTGATGGGTTGAGTATATGCTGCCATTTGATATTGAGATAGCCTATATTCCTGGGAATAGAAATAGTGTTGTTGAAACATTGAGAGAAAATATATAGACTCAGGCAGTCAAGGATTATATTTTTGAGTGGAGGATGATGAACTTTCTGGATTAGATGATAATTGAGGTTTATTAGGGCCAATGACATATAACCCTCATATAATTTTTAGTTGAGCCCAAACAGTTGAACCAAATCATGGAGATTCATTATGATGATTCATAGTGTTTGAACTTGAGGGAAATCCTTGATGGTGTAGTTTCACCTTCCGATTGGACTATATATGAGGATGAGTTAATCCATATCCTGAACCACGTTATTGTGACTATATGTATGAGAGAGGAGTCGATGCTTGAGTTTCATGCATTGAAGTGGATAGTGAACCTTAGTTTGACCAAGATGTAATGTGATATTTAGAGATAATATTGGTGGATTCTAATGAATAATATTTTTAGGTTTTGTGACATAATTTTGCACCAGTCATTAGGTGAAGGCTGATCAATAATGACTTGGTGGCGTGTTATATCTCTTTCCCATTCCATAATGGAAGTGGGATTATTTTACGATGGATTTTTAGGTAGCTATTTCGAAGGATCAATTGGAATAATTACACGATATGGGTGATTGTGGATTTGTTGATGAAAGTATCCCATTTATTTCCTTTTAGGGATACTTTCATGGATGATTAGTTGGGTGATATGTGTGTTTGAGAGTAGCTATTTTGCACATGGTACCAAGAATTAATGTTTTAGATCCTGATCCACGTTTCAATTCACACATTTAAAAAGTCTTGATAAAGGATCTTGGTAAATAGGTGATTTTGAGTAAATATTTTCCCCAATAGATAGATGGTAAATAAAAATGTACTATCTAGGTGTTAAAGGACATGCTGAGGGCATGCATCCAATATTTTGGGGGATCATGGGTGAAGCATTTAGTGTTATTTCAGTTCTCCTATAACAATAGTTATTAGGTGACTATTTAGATGGAACCATATAAGCCACTTTATGATAGACAACGCACATAACCTCAAAGTTTGATAGAGGCGGTTGGGTTTGAGTTTTGGGAGAGTCACATACAAGAAACATTAGAGCTGGTTTATTTGATTTGGAAATGGATATATCATTTATTCGATAGAATTATTATATTGTTCGACTTAATTAAACTCCTGAGATTATAGTGGGATACCATTTGTTACTTCTTGTTTCGCTGAGATTGGTTCACTGTAGGACTTGAAGGTAGGGAAAGTGGGTTCTGAGTTTTGTTAGACCATTTTAGATTTCAGATAGGATCAAACTAATGGAATGACAATTAGATCTTATATATAGGTATTGTGAAATGATCATTATTTTTCATGTGTCAAAGCTTTGTATGTATCACCTCAAACCTTATCATGTGATCTATGTTGATGATGTTGGTCATGAGACCGATGCATCCATTGAGGAGCATCAGATTCATGTTGTTGATCATAGTGAAAAATATTTACAAGGGAAGTCTATGATGATAGTTCGAGTGCTATGGAAACATGATCATGATTAAGAGGAGACATGGTAGAGGGAAGAAAATATGTTGAAATAGTGTCCTGTCCTTTTTACCTCAGAGTCTCAGGGATACTTGGGTGTAGAACTCACGGATGATGTATAATAATGTGGAGATATTATAAGATCCCAACCTTTTTGGCAATGTCTTGTGCTCATTTTGAGGTATCATTTTACAATTTTTTGGTCATACCTTTTTTGGGGTTTTCTTAGAGATAATTTTGGGTGAATTTGAATTTTTTTTGAATCCCATGGGGTTGTTCACAGTTGGTTCATTGTTAAGGAAAATCATTTATTTTTACCTAAGAAAAGGTGTGCCCCATTTTGAGCCATTGGAAGGGGAATACTGTTTAATGGAACCATGTGTAAATCCTCCCCAAAATGTGAATCATCAAACAGAATGGGTTTTAATGGTTGACCATGGTTAGGAAAATTGTGCACCCACCTAGGAGTAACTATGAATCCAAAATATAATTGGCGCACTGTTTGTAAAACGTTTTGGCCCCACCCAAGAAATCGTGAATGAAAAATTTTAAATCACTGAAAAATTTATAAAAAAATGTTAAATATATTTTTTATATTCCAAATCACAAATACTCAACCAAATATGAATTAATTTACTCTTGTAGGCTCCAGGGAGGATTCCAAGGATCTTTAATCCTTTTATGATTTGAATCAAAGATTTTGTGGAAGAAATTTAACCCTCCTTGATATGTGATCTCATCTTTTTTTGGTTCCTATTTGTCTCATATTTCTCTCCCATTGGAGAGTGGTGAATTTCCTCTATTATTGATGTTGTGGATCTAGGTTCTAATGGATAATGTTTTTTTGGTTTTTGATCCTGGGTTTTGATCCTATATCTCATTTTTTGTTTTGTATCCAAATGTTGTACAAAGAATTGAGGGATAAGGTTAGGAGATCATTCACCAAAGATCACAAAGTAGGTGGTATAACTTCTATTTCCCATGGTCATGATTATGATATTTTGTATGTAATTGTTCCATTTCATTTTCAAAATGTAAAATTTATTTTATATTGAAATATTAAATTTAATTATATGAAATTGTTTGACACTTAATGGATCTCATAGGACATGTTGGAGATTTGAGACCGGTTTTGATGGAAACCCATGGGGTGTGCTAATAGACTTGAAATTATTATTTATGATATAAGAAAAGTGGAATAATGTATTTATATAATATAATTAAAACTTTATTTCATGGTTGATAATGGGATTTTAATGGTTTATTGGACTAATATTGATGTGTTAATGGGTTGTGTAGTGATTGATGATAAATGTATTAAAGGGTAAATTGTTCATATTGTTCCTTGTGATAAAAGTTAAGAATGATGGTTGTGTTTGTTAAATGAATTGGTAAACCCTGTTGATAATGGTTAATAAATGAGTTATGAATGTGGAACCAAGATATGTGGTATTTTTAAATAATCGATTAATGTCTTGTAAGTTAGGTACTGATGTTCCAAATACCCATGTTGTTCTAGACTATTGTGCTAGGCCCCCGTTGCAAGCATGTGAACAATGATTTGTGTGTTGGGTACTAATTCTAAAAATATTGATGGGGTTCTATCATGCTACTCTATCCCCAGATACATAAATTAGAATTGGTACCCATAACGATTCTCCATGTTATTGAATGAAAACATAATTAAATGAATGATGAAATTACATGAAATAATGCATTTTTATAATGGAGGATATCATGTTTTCTTATGAGTTACGAGTTATTTGTTTCTAGTAAAACTATTAATTAAATTACCTTATTGTCTTATACCCTAAGATGGGTTATAGGCTAGTTCGATAGTTTTTGGAGAGAAATAGGCAAGTGGGATGTAGGCTGGATACATGCTAGTTACATACTGTCTAATTGGAAAACTCAACATGTATCCAATACGTTATTTGTAATGGCCTATGTAGTTCAGTTCACATCGTGTATGGATTTTCCAACCTGCGGAAGACCACAACCATTACACAATGTGTAAATAATTTACACCGTGTGTAAATACACAAGGACAAGTTTTAAAATAAGAGGCAGGGGACTCTATTTTTTCGAAAAAACTCTCACCTCTCCCTTCTCTCATGTGTAGGAAGCCCCTTTAAAGCCTAAATATAGTATTGGCATTCTATTTTCAATCCACAATTCATTTATTCCACATTTAGTCTCATTGGTTCTATGTCAGTGAGTTCTATATTCCTCTTGTGACATTATTTGTTTTTCTTGGTATCAGTTGTGCTATTTTTATGCGAGATAATATTCCCTATTTTCAATGTTTTTTTTCTGTTCTTCATTTTTATATAATCTGGATCGAATTAGAGCTTAATACTGGATGAGTGTTCTTCTACGGACTTATAGTTTGTGGTCTATACCTTTCCCTCAGGGTTCGATGTTTTATAATAAGTATTTCAATTGATTTTCACACTGAAATTTTTGTAAGTGACCTTAAAATGTATTTAATAATTTAATTTAAAGAATAAAAACATATTAAGGATTCCCATTAGTTCCTTTGAGATCATTTGATGTTGTTTTCCTAACCTAGGACACCCATGGGGTTCACCCTTGTGTTTTCATATTGTTATACTACCCATGGGGAGTGTGTAATATTATCTAGTTTGAGTAGTACTGTTATAAATTAAATTCTATTGAATTGAGACATTAGGATAAGGTTTTACTCATTTTCCATGTGTTAACATTAAATGAATTTTTCAAATTGTTTGAGTGGAATTTATTAAATAAATAGAATGAACATATCAAATGTTCATGATTGTGAAATGGTTAATGAATGAAATGATGATTAGATTATGGTAGTGGATTCCATAGTTGGTACACCATGGATCTTAATTCCATTCTGATTCAAAGATAATTTCTCCGATGAATCATGATTGTGGTTGTCGATGCCTTGGACATGTTTCATCCTTGGTTATTTATTTCATAGGATGCTTTATGATTTTCTACCCCTTGGATCTAGCTTTCATGGACTCACATTGGACATGTGTTTTTGACATGTTCCTTGAAATCCACACAAGTCATTACAAAGTTTCCATTAAGATTCTTTTGGGTCTTGATGAGGATACCTTGGACTTCTATAAATTGGATCTAGCCATTCACAGTCTCAAACATCTAATTACATGGTGAGGTCATTGTGGGTGACTTGATTATGTGGTAAGGTCATGATAAGGGTAATAATTGATTATATGGTGTAGTTGTGGTTGTGGTTTAAACTTGGTTTAATGGAGTAGTCATGGTGGATATTTTGGAATATTTTATGGACATCACTAGTTGGGTATCATATAAATGTTGGTAGAATAGAAAAAATTACTTTTTAGCTATATTTTACAACTACCCTTGGTATAGGAGCCTAACCATTGTTTGTAGGTATCCTTATTTGACTATAAAATTTCACTTTAGTTTTATCCCATATTCAATAGACACTTCGATTTCATTTATTTTATACCTGTGATAAACACTTCACACTATTTAGCTTGTATTGCATAGCCTGGGTTTGTTATAGACATAATTGGTGGTTTAATACTGATTTTTACCTCACGCCTTGTTTGGGATACTACTGGGTACCAAAATAGTCTATATGGATTCATGCAGATATCAGGGAAAGCACCCATAGTATGATGCTTGATTTTTCTATGCTTAGGAGTCGCGAATAACGAGACCGAGATGAAGCTCATGATGCTAGCTGGGATAGTCCCTTTCTTGGTCTCTTGATATTCTGATATATGTATTATATTGGATGTTGGTATACCTATTTTACAGATTTTTAGAGACATGAAAATCCACATTATTTTCTATATGATATTACTTATGGTATTTTTTGTACATTCATGTCTTGGAGATTTATCTTATATATAAATGATTTACTACATCCTCAATTGAATGATATGTTTCATATTGTTGTGTTAAACTTTAACATGAGGGAGTAGTATCCCCATAGAAACACACTTGGCCCTCACTGCTAGTTAGAAGCCTATCCTGTTCGGAGAGATTTTCTTGAGGCCATATGAACCACCATCTTGGGCACCATTTAGTGGTATCTAGGTCGGGATGTTGCAAAGTGGTATCAGATGATTTTTATTTTTTGCCTTATAATTTTGAGGCAATAAAAAGGGGATTAAGAAGGTATTGGAATTTGGTAAAAGTATTTTTCTAGTAGTATCTAACCCACATATTGGAAACTCCAAATGTCATGGAACAAAAATTTCTATTTTTTGGATTTTGACAATTGCGGTTGATTTTATTCCATCATTGGGTGATCTACTTGAATTGTGATGTTATCATTGGTATGATTGATGATCTATTTTATATATTCTATATGAGATAAGTTTAGGCATCTAATCTATAATTTTAGGCACCTATCAGGATTCACATGCCATGCGTTATTACATTCCATATAGGATTCATTGATGGAGTATATGACATTGAGAAACGTGACTTCTGTGAAATACCTACTATTTAATAAATAATTTATGCAGGACATTGGGATGAATGGTTGGTACCTACAGTTCCTAACATAACATATGCGTTTTTTTCTTGATTAGGCTAATATAGACAGCCTAATCATCCAATTTTGGCATGTTGATTCATGGACCATTGGTCTCAAGGTAAGGAAAGTGTTATGGTGTGGATTAAGTGGATGCCATCTTTCAATTCATGGAGTGTATGGGCTCTTGTGTATCAGAAGTGGGGAACCATTTGGTCCAGCCATTAATAGAGAAATGTGAAATAAATGAATTCAAATCTAAATTTAAATGTTGAAACAAATAACTTTACCTTGACCCAAGTTTTGAGTGGAAATTGGGTAGTGTCTCAAGTGATGTTACAACTATTTATTTCTACATAGTCATGTATTTTGGAGTTAGATGATGGGTGTGCCCTATTTGTAGGATGTTTTTTGACCTATCATGGGCTTTTAGCTGTGAGATTATCATTATCTATCTTTCTTGTGGTTTTTGTTTGGAATTGTAGAGATATGCCACCACAACAACCTCTAGTCATACGCTAAGAGGGTGGTGATGAAAATTCTACAAAGGTGGTGGGCCGAGGTATACCATTAGATCCTCATATAGTTTCAGATGAGACTCCAATGGTTTTAGTAGACATATGTGTTGAGGTACATTTCTATAAGGGGTGTTTGTGCTATATGTAGACTTTTCCGGGAGAACCACAACATTCCGTGTCTACAGCTGAGCTAACGTGTGCGTTCAAGCATTAGTATGCACCCAGTTGTTTTTGGAGGTGGAAGAACCCACACTAATTATCTATGGATTGAGACTATGTTTTGGATATTTGAGCATATATAGAAACCTCTTGAGAGGAATGTAAATATCCAGACATACATTCATCAAGGAGCCACAAAGCGTTGGTGAGATGTTTATAACTTGGTTGAAAGGCTATGTGATATGGTTTGGGGTGATATAAAAACCAGATTTTAGGACTAATTTTTCCTCGAGACTCTAAGATAAGATAGGTTAAGTGATATCATGCATCCGGGGTGGGGCATGATAATGGTTATGGAATATTCAATATTATTTATATTGATTTAGTGTTTTACACTGATATATCTTGTGGATGAACTATCAAGGGTGGGGATATTTTAGTAAGGTCTAGTAAATTTGTTTCAATAATAGGTCGATGTGTTTAGGTTGATGAATATTACGAAGATAGAGAATTGAGTGCTAATTATAGAGAGAAACCTGATGTAAGCTAAGGGTGAAAAGCATATAGTGTAGTCTCTTAGTTGAGTGGTTCAGATTCTAGTGGAAGGAAGATATGTTTTGAGGCTTTCCTTGAAATGAGTACTCACTAGGTAGTTAGTGATGGTAGTGTAGTTTTTGATCATTAGTGTGGAAGATGGGAGAATATGAGGAATCTGTGTGATCAAGAACCATTCAAATGAAAATCTTACGGTGGGATGGGACACATACAAATTTTTTTAAGTAACATCCCTCCAAGAGTCTATGGAAGGGGGTCCAGCTCTGACTCCATGTTTCAGAGTGGGATTCGTAGTTGTGTGACAGGATGTGATCTAGAGAAGTACTGATGGGTCGGGTCGAGGTGTTGATCAAGGTCAATGAATTCAGACACCAGTTGTACCTAGATAGTATACTGGGTCTACTCCAAGTAGTGAGTTTGTGTCATAGGGACATGGTTCAGACTAAAAATATTCTATACAGCATACACTTTAAGAGTTTATCATCAGATTTTCTATTGTAGGAGGTGATATCTTAATAGCCTCTGTTTTTTCTTTTTGAGACAGGTGAATCTCATAGTTTCATATAAGAATTGGTTGTGGGGATCCTTGGTCTCATGATTCAATTTTATGATGGTGTGATGATGCTTGAATATCCATTAGGGTTTAGAATGGGAAATTTATGTTAGTTTAGGGAGTTCCCCATTGAGATATGCGGGTTTCAATTGATATAATTTTTTTTTTCCTCTAGATGATATGGCTTGAATTCATACTAAGTATGGATTGGCTACATTATTATCAAACCAAAATTTATTTATATCACTAGAAGGAAAAATTTACATCAATATATTGTGTTTGTTTATTCATAAGGATGAATGATATATCTAGGCAGGCCAAGATGGATCAAATCATCTTAGGATGGGTGGGATGATAGCCTAGATTTCTAGTTTATATTTGGATGATCAGGGAATGAATTAGATAGACTTACCTCAAGATTTCGATCATTTTGGGGATGTTTTTATAGACAAATTTTGGTTTACATACAAGGAGAGAGTTTGAGTTCACCATAAATCTAGTTCCATAAGTTTCCCTGGTATAAATTCTTCCATATAAGATGGCTACTATAGAGTTACATGAGCTCAATAGGTAGCTAAAGGATTTGGAGGAAAATGGTTTTATACAACCGAGTACTTCTCTATGGGGTTCTCTTGTGATTTTTCAAAATAGGCACACAATAATCTCCTGATATGTATGGATTATTACAAATTTAACCAGTTTACAATTAAGAAATGGTGTCCTCTACCAAGGATATAGGGCCTTTTTATCATCTATGAGGAGCTCGTGTGCTCTCAGAAATTGATTTCAGTTCTGGATATCATCTATTGTGTGTTTAACATATAGACATACCTCCAACATCTTTTCCTAGTAAGTATGGTCTACATGAGTATCTAGTTATTCTATTTGTTCTAACAAACCCACCAACAGTTTTCATGGATTTTATGAACCAATTTTTCCATCCTTATGAAGATTCATCTTTAGGTGTATTTGTGGATGATATCTTGGTGTATTCTCACAATCGATAAGACAATTTCCAAAATCTTAAGATCATTTTTGATACACTAAAATATCATAAATTATATGCTTAGCTCACAATGTTCCACTTATGGATGGATAAGATTCATTTCCAGGATAATATTTTCATAGAGACGAGTATTAGTTGACCCATAGAAGGCGAGAGCTATATTTTCCTAGGAGAATCCCAAGAACGTCTTTGACATATGGAGTTTCTTAGGTCCTACTATATATTACATGTTATTCATATAGGACTTATCATTCATTGAAATTCAATTTATGGGATTTACTAATAAGTTTTTGAAGTATTTATGGTTAGATACATGTGAGACTGCCTTTTATGTGCTGAAAGGAAGGCTTACTTCAGTGTCGGTCCATATTTTTATAGATCCAAGAAGTTGCAACATTGTTTTTTGGGATGCATCAGGTGTCAATATAGGACTAGTTCTGATGTAGGGGATAGATTCGTGTCATATAGGTCTTGTCAAATATGGAAAAACAATAGGAATTACTTGATATAGTATCTTAAGTTAGTTGTAATTGTGAATGATTTCCATTATTGGATACATTACCTACCTGGAGGGAATTTTGTGGCGTACACTGAACAAAAAATCCTCAAATATATATATACATAGTGTGATATGAGTTTGATGCAATGAAATTGGGTTGAGTACCTATAGTATTTTGACTTTGATCTTTCCAATATTATTGGAATGAGAAATGTAGTAGAAAATGCACAGATCCAGAGGACACAGATATAGGTACTCCATGAGGCTAGTAGTGAGTGGAAGCTTATAGCCCTGTTTTCAATGATACACTTGAAGGTATAGGATAGTAAGGTACATACGTTTCAGTCATGTTTAGTTCTGACCTCTACCCTTATGAATATAGTGAGAATAATTCAGTTATCATATTCAAAGGGACTAGTCCTGTGAGAGACTATGTTAGGTGAGGACGCACCTTTTGGTTGGACTATGGGTGAGAATAAAATTCTATGTATTCATGGTCATGTATGGGTTCTAGAAGATATATGTGAGGAGATGATGTGAGAGTGTCATGCCTTAATTTTGGTAGTTCACCCCGATGTCACCAATATGTATCATGAATTGCACCATCATTACTGGTGGATGGGTATGAAATTCAAGTTTTCTACTTTTTTATGATGTGTTCTACCTATCAACAGGTGTAGAAAAAACATCAGTGACCAACCTGAAATTTACAGTAGTAACCCATTGTTTTGTAGAATTTTGAAGATTTCATGATGGAGTTCATGACCGGTTATCTAAGGTCTCCTTGAGATAGTGATTATATATGGGTATTCTTAATAGAATCATGAATGTTTATCATTTTATATTGATAAGGAATACGGTCTTAGTGGATGAGTTTTGGATGTTATATATTTCTGAGATAGTATGACTTCATGGGGTTCCTCATACCATGGTATCCGATAGGGATGCCAAGTTTCTATCTCAGTTCTGAACGATTTTTCAGTGGTACTTGCGTACATAGTTTTTTTGATCACAAAATATGACCCTCAGATTGATGTTCTATCAGAGTGTAAGATTCATTAGCATGAGGACATCTTGTGAGCATGCATCCTGGATCTTGGGGGATCTTTGGAGAGGAATATTCCACTAGTTGATTTCACCAACAAAAATACTTATGAGGAGAGTATACAGATGGAACCTTATGAGGATTTTTAAGGTAGGCCATACCGATTGTCGATGTATTGGTTAGATGAAGGTGAGGCAACTTTTATGGGACTACATCTCATGAATGATAGTTTTGTGTAGGTCTCATTGATTAGGTAGTGTATGGATACTACAAAATCATGAAAAAAATATTATGTTGACGACACTCTTAGACCTCTAGACCTAGAGGTCGAGGATTAGGTATTTTTTCATATCTCACTGATCCATGGATAGAGAAGGATTATGAGACATGGTGAGATTTCACCAAGATATGTCTGGATATTTGAGATTCTGGATAGAGTCGGGCCTATAGCATATCTATTAGAGTTACCTTAGATGTACTGAGACATGCACAATGTATTCCATGTATCTCAGTTGTGACATTATCACTCAGACCAGTATCACACTCTATAACTAGATTATGGGGAGTTACAGGTACATGTTTCCTTCGAGGAGAATCCTATATATGTTTTTTATAGAAGCATGAAATTTATCTATGGCTGGAAAATTCTTCCAGTGATGGTGGTATGGTAGCATGACCATTTATAGGATAAGACACGAGAGTGGGAGGCCAATGTACATTCTTATTGGATGGATTTATTCCCAGGTAATTATTGACTACACTAGGAAGGTAAATTCATAGACAGATTTATTTAAGGGGAAAAGATTGTATGATCTAGGGTTTTCCTATGAGTTGTGGGTTCCTTTTTCTTGTTAAAATCTTTTTTAAATTTTCTTTTTAGCTTTTACCCTGAGCAGGTTGATGGGGAAATTGGGTATTTTTATGAAAGGAAGTGGTAGGAGGGATGTAGGATGGCTGCAGGCCAGTTACACACTATGTAATTGGAATAAATAATGTGTATTCAATAAAAAATGTGTAATGGTATGGGTAGTCTAGATCACATCATGCTATGGTGTTTTCTATGGGAGGAAGACCATTAGATTTACCAGACCTGTAAATCATTTAAACACCATTTAAATCTCTATGGAATGTTTTTTAATTAAGATGTAAGGGAATCTATTTTCATACAGAACCCTCACTTCTCCCTTATCTCATGCACTAAAATCCCCTTTAAATCATAATCCTAGGACTGGATCTTGATTTTTGATCTAGAATCTATTTCATCCATTGTAGGTCCCATTGGATCTTCGTTGAGGAGTTCCCTATTCCTCCTCAGTCATTTTTCATTTTTATTGGTGTTGACTGCGCTATTTTTTTATGAGATAATATGCTATATTTTTAGGATTCATATCTATTATTGTTTTAATTTTTATCTAGTCTGAATTAGTGCTCTAAACGGGATGAGTGTTATTTTATAGAACAATATTAGTAGGTACATACCTTTTCATCATGGTTATGTGTTTTATTTTAATCATTTCAGTTGTTATTCACAGAATAATTTCAATAAATGCCCCTAAAATTAATTTAATAATTGAATTGAATAAATTTAATCCTATTAGGGATTCCTAGTAGTCCCTTTGAGATCATTGGAGGTTGTTTCCCCAACCTAGGATGCACATCGGGTGTGTCTTTTTCTTTTCCCATTTATCATACTGACCATGGGGTGCATGGAAGATTTCCTAGTTAGAGGATTCACTTTATAATTTGAATTGAATTGAGATATTAGGATAACGATTCCCTCCTTTTCCACGTGTTGAAATGAAATGAATTGTTTAAATTTTTTGTATGGTATTTGTTGTATGTATTGGAAGAACTCATGAAATGTAATTGATTGTGAAATGTTGAATGAATGATATGTAGATTGGATTATAGTAGTGGATGCCTATGTAGGTATACCTTGGATTCATATTCCATTTTGATACAATGAATGGTTCTATCATGTTTATTGATTGTGGTAGTGGATTCATTAGACATTTTCCCTCCTTGGGTTTTGATTTTGTAGGATTCCTTGGACCTTGATACACCTTGGATATTGATTTCGTGGACTCACATTAGACAAGTTCTATTGACATGACCATTTGAATCTACCTGGGCCTTTTTTGATTTTTCATCAAGATGATCCTAGGACGCGATAAAGATTCCTTGTTCTTATATACATTGGATTCGACCCTTCATAGCATGAAGCTTCTGATTACATGGAAAGTTTGTTTTAGGTGACTTCATTACATGGCAGGTCAGTGATGAATTTTATACTAGATTATACTGTGTGTTAATGGTAGTGGTCTAAACATGGTTGAATAGCTTGGTTATGGTTGATATTTTGGAATTCTTTATGGATATCCATGGTTTGGGTATCAGATTACAATTGGTAGACTGTATACCATTCCCTATTTAGTTATATTTTACCACTACTCTTGATATGTTTTCCTGACTGTTGTTTACAAGGAGCCCTTTTTGATTGACAGTTTTACTGTTCTTACATCACATATGACTGGGAAATTTTCTTTCATTTCAATTACACATGTGTTATACATTTCACATTGTTTATCTTGTATTTCATAGCTTGGAATTTTTATAGACACTATAGGTGGTGGACTTCTGAGTGTTATCTCATGCCTATTTAGGCTGTTACTGGGTAATCAGATAGACTATATGGATGCGATTAGGTATTTTATTGATAACCCAATAGTTTTTGATATGAACTCCAACACAGGCTGAAGAATGATTGTTTGGTTTGGATATCACCATGAACTAGGGGGCTATGTGGTTGATTAAATAATAATAACTGTGAAACCTATTTACTTTTTTCATTGGATTTTTATTATTTATAAAACCGCATACACTGTTATCTATATATTTTTTAGAATCCATTGGTGGTGGCCTACAGAGTTGTACTCACACCATACATCAGCCTCCTGATTGGTATGAGAATAGGATTCAGGTTTTCAGGGTGGGATAAGGGTAAGATCCCTATGTTAGATGGCTAAGATGGGATTTGGGATGCATCTTGAATGAGGGAATTGGACATGATATCAGGACCCACTAGGGAGGTGTTAGTGTGTCTTTATTTTGGGTTTTTATTTTTCACATGACACATATATTTCATGACATATAAACTATTTTTTATGGTCATTTTTTCATATCTTCGTTTATTCATGTTTTGTTTGGTTGATTATGGTTTATTTTCGTATCACTTGGATATTTTTTATTTATTTTCATTGGTATGAAACTTTTATAAATAGGATATAGTCTCCCAAAACTATGTATTAAACCCTTTTTACTCATCGAAATCCTCTAGAATACAAGGAGGAATGCATGAGTTCATGTGTAGAACTACATTGGGGAATCAATATGCAGCACCTGGGTCCAGATGTTACATAATATATTTGAATAAGGATATTCAATTTGTGATTAATATATTTATGATCATTATATAGTATATTCAATCACTATCATGAAATTAATTAATTAATGTAAGAGTTGTTTTTATTTATTTTCAATTCCACGAGACATGTATGATATTGGGGAACATCATTAATTTTATATAGTTCATCCACTACCATATTTCCTTCAAGTAGAATTAATATATTTAATTTCATTATATTTAAACTTCCATTTTATAAAAACTATCTTATGTACTTTTGATTCTTACGTTTCCAACATTGTAAGAGTTTATTCTTGAATAAACTTCTTTTCTTGAGTCATTATGATGCCTTTTTACTATAATATTATAATATGGTTTAATTTGATTCTCTATTTATACTATAATTACCTATCTCTCTAGGGAAAGTGGATTTTATAATTAAAATCTTTACCCTAATAAATTTATTTCTTAAATGTTAATAATTATTGTGAGTAATACTCATATGCTTTATTGGTGATTTTCCCTCCTTGCCTATATTTCCTTTTCCCACCGATTTTCTCCTTTTTATATGGAAGCTAAATTATGTTTTATCTAAAGTGGCCTTTTTATTTCTATTCTATTATTTTTTTTAATAATTTTGTTTTACTTTTTTACAATGTGGTATTTCAAAAATTGTATTTCAAAATATTAAAAAGTTATGTATCCATTCAAAATCTATTATTTTATCATACAGTTTACATTTCCTCAAAAATAATTTATAAAATTTTCATGGATCTATTATGGAATATCTATTTTAAATTTATTTTTTTATGTTTTTAATTTATGTTTGAATGTGACCCATAACTTCATCTTTTACAAGTATAGTAAAAATGTTTTCTGAAAACTCTTTTATGGTTTTAATCTCCATATAAACATTATTCTTTACAAATATTCCTTCAAATAAATTTTAATGATTTTAAATCTTGATGATTATGAAAATAATATTAAATATTATTATTTTTTTAGAAATAAAATTTTTTATTTTAAAAGTAATTCGTTATTTTTTAAAAGCTTTTAATGACTTGATTTTTTAAGAAATAATTTTATAGTGTTTTTTGAATGAACATTAATTTTATAAAATTTTTATTATAGAAACAATTTTTTATTTTAATGTTTAATATTTAAAAACATATATCATGCTTAAGGTATTCAGTTTTATTGAAAACATTTTGAGGAGTTTTCAATCATTTCAAAAATGTATGTTCCATCATGTTTTTCATTGTGATTAACCTGATAACATCAAAACAACGGTTTTCATCCATTTTAACATAATTTTATGTTAATTAATTAATGGATGGGGATTTGATTTATTAAAATATCCATATTATTTCTCCAGATGTATTATGGAATGTTATAGGAATGTTATTCAGGAACATGTCTTTTTCTATGGGTTAATTAACTGTTGTTTGATTTTTAAATGTTTTTATGTTCTAATGGAACATATATGTTTGGATGATTTTTATTATGATGGTTAGAGAATTATATTGACCTCTAATTCATTGGTAAATTTTATATCACTTGAGTTAAAGAGGGAAAACAATAATATTATCCACAACCAAAGGGTACACTAGATGATTATACTAATCCAAAGGGTGTACTAGAGGATTATCCAAAATGAAAGGGTGTACGATAGAATTATCCCAAGCCTAGTGGTACACTATAAGATTATACCAATCCTTATAATGGAACACTTATGGTAATAAAAATCCAAATTAGGGTATACTTGTGGTAATATCAATCCCAAGAAGGGTGAATGGGTGGTAAACCCAAGCCCAAGAGTGTTCACTAGTGGTTAACCTAATCCTACTATGCGATTAATGTCTGGGTGGGTATCCTTGACATATTATTTCTATTCTTATATTAATAGAACACCATTATGTCATAATATTATTCCTATGTTACACTCCATGGACTATGTTTATTAACTCATGATTCCATACTATTTTTTCAGGCTATATGTTTTTTCATTTGAGATTAAATCAACCTCAATCATAACTTATAGGAAAATATTATTTTTCCACGTTCTTTTGTGCAATGGTCACATTTTTTTATGGTTTGGGTTTATTTCCATATGAAGGTGTTGACATAGTACAATGATATTCCTTTAGGCTCCATTATTTTAGAACATTATAATTTTCCCCTTTTTTTGAACAAGGCTAATGTCGTATTCTCTATGAATAAAATATCTGATTATTATTTTTCTATGTTTTTTTAATATGATATTTCTATCCTAGTAATATTTTCTTATATTATTATGATCATAACCTTGATCGAATATTGATAATTTTCCCAATGATAAGAATTTAAGCTCAACCATTTCTTATATTTCCATTCCTTATGTTATAATGGTTATAACAAACTATAAGGATTCTAGAAGGGAGTTTAGTGTGGTTTAATTATGTTGAAATTTTAATATCTATTGAAAAAAAATATTTCTTATGTAGATGATCCTCGAAGACAATAAACCATATATTATTGGGATTTAATGATTATTTTGATATTAAATTTTTTACTTATGGTATTGTTGATAAATAAATATAGTATTATCTCACTTTATAATGAAGTTTTTGTTTAAATAAAGTGTTTTTGGCATAGGACCCAAGAGTTCAGGTCTGGGGGCCTCAATTGGTATTAGACCAGGTTTTAGTTATTTTTTAGGATTAGTTTAGTTTTTTTAGATTATGATGAGATAATTGTTTTGAAAAACCATAGGATATGTCTATGTATATGAAAACCTTCTGAATTGTTGGTAAATTATATATTTTTTGGCGTCTTCACAATTGAAATTGTGTATGGATTTTAAAGTGGATATGACTATGACGCAGATGCCCATAGGGGTAATCACTCTAAATTTGATTAGTTGAGTATCAAATCAATATATAATATGGTGTATATTGAGTGGGGATAAGATTATACACCTAGAAAGAATCTCTTCGTGGGAATTCATTTGTTAATAAAATTTTCTTTATAAACCATTATGAGGGATTTGAGCATATGAATATTGTATGGTTATAGAACCTAATAGGAGCTAGAAATTGAATAACCTATATTGAAACCACTTAATTTAAATTTTAGGGTACATATTACATTTCTTATTTATTCCTTTTAAATTAATTATAATTTGAAACATATCAAATTATGAATTTGTATTTTTATTCAAGTAATTTTTAGATTAATGAGAAACCAAGTTGAAAAAAGATATGAAATATATTACAGAGATGCTCCTAACACAGAATCAATTTGATTGAATCTAGTTTTTAATATCGTTCAGTTATTAACACCTGACTATCTCAATTTATGATTAACAAAATGAGTTTTATGAAACTTCAGAACACACCAAATAAGAGAATTATAAATTTTTATAGGATCCAAGGTGATGAAGATAATGAAGGAAAAATGACTCAATTTATTTCGTGTAAAAAATGTGGGAAAATTACCCAATGGAATGTTTCAATGGAATAAGAAAATATTTCATGTTTGTAAGGATTTTCTATCAAGATCATGGGTGTTGAAGAAAAATTAAAAGGACTTTCAATATAATGGAAGATATTAATCTCCCAACTAATACACAATCCACATTTCAATGCATTAAATACAAATTTTTTTGAGCATTATGTAAAAAAATTCTCCAATCTATGGTCTATTAAGGATTATAGGTATCAAAAGTATCCTAAACAAAGGTAACAAAGGAAATATTATCCCATAAAAACTTCTTAAGAGGATCATGATAATTAGGTAACACTTATCATCCATTTAATATTTGTGGATGAATTATTGGATTCTAGTATAGTGTTTTTAGGAAGTTCTCAGTGAGAATTAAATCGCCACCCTAATGATTTTATTATGAAAGATAAATTATTATTTTATTGTATACTAATTTCAAGACTATGGGAATTTGACTTGTAAAAATATTATCATATATCCTTTAGACTAATTTAATGGGTTTTTTATAAATGGTTATCTCTATATACAAGAAGGGATGATAATTCAATCAATAAAAAATTCATAAAACATGTTATAGTCTATCAATGTAAGGATGATTATGAAATCCCTTTATAATAAAATTATATATTGTGGTTGATGATGCCAAATAATGATAAACTCTTAGCTCAAATGGATGGAAAAAAAGAAAAAATACTCGATATTATGGATATGGATGTTATAATGAAAAAATATTAATATCCTGAGTTAGAAATTATATCTATATTATTTTATATATTTTTTATATAATTATATATTTTTCTAGTAAGTGATAATTAAAATTATAATCACTAAATTTATTTATGGGGGAGAATACAACACGATGAGTTTTTAGAATATATTTTTTCTCTAAATTAATACTATGTTTGATTTATTTCCTTACACACAACACAAAACTAAAAAAACCATGATAATTTAATAAATAAAATTTCAATATGAAAAAAATATAATAATTGTTAAATTAGAGTGTATAAAAATATTTAATCACCTTATGAAAACTATTTTAGAAGATAAATTAATACGAGGGTCAATTATTTTGATTAAAAATAGTTTTTTTTTCACAAAAGAAGTTTTATATTAAATTTAATTCATATCACATTTAAAACAGTAATTTTATAAAAAATTAATTTCTTAATTCTACATTTCAAAATTGTATTAATAATAAAATTTTGGATTTTTCTATAATAATTTATTTTTTGATGAATAGAGAAAAAGGATTTTTTATCAAAATTATACCTCTTATATATTTATTATTATATAAGCAAGAACTAAAATTTTATAAAACATTTTAATATATGAAATATTTATATAAGGAATACTTTTTTTTTAAAATAATATGTTAATACTAGAAAACCTATGTTCAATATTTTAGAACTAATGAATTATTTTAATCCAATATAAACTATATTTGTTATTCAATTTTAGTTAATATTTATCTTGATGAAATTAGTTTTTGGATTGATTTGAAAAAAAAGTTTATTTTTTTTGAAAATAACCCAATTTACATCAAGAAATTAAATAAAATTGACAATTTTATTCAATATATAAATTGTTAGATATAAGAAACACTTAAAAAGACAATCTTTACGTGTTGTGTGAACTAATCTTAAAATTAACTTTTCTAACCTTTAGAAATTTTATTTCCACAAATACTTTTCATATTTGAAATAATAATTTCTAAATCAGGTAACAAGAACAATTTTAATTTTGATTATTAATATAAATTAATAAATTTAAAAAATTAGTAACCATGGAAAAAGTAAAAAAAAGTTTTACTATGTATAAATGACCTAAAACATTTAAAAATGAATTAAATTGTGTGTATGATATGTGTATCATAAAAAATATTTTCCATATTTATTTTACACATTTTGAGCATGTAAACATAGAATAGTGAAATACCATTGTTGAAATGTAATGGGTACTTCTAAAATTACCATTCTCTTCACTTATGAAATGGGACACCTTCCACAACTTCATGTTAAACATATACCATAATATTTCATCATAAAACACTAGAAATTTTTTCCTCCTAGAATCCTCTCTCATGTTGATAATAATATTTTTCCCAATTAGTAATTCTAAGGCATCCATTTATAAGGATATTTCCATGAGAAATCCCAAGTTCTCAACATGAGTATTTCTTACTCTATAGTCATTGTTTCTTAATTTTCTCTTAAATTTTTTATAGACATCATAATATAATTACAAATGTATTACTAATATACTAGAATTATATTATATTAATTTATCAACTATTATTCAATCCATTCCACCCACTAAAAAAACAAAACAACAACGATCTTGCGTATGTGTGAACTACAGCTTACAAAAGGAAATGTGGTTTATTTTTCATCATTTTATTTTATGGATGGAAATAAGGATGTATTTTTGAGTTAATATATTCAATATATCAAATATTATAATTCATATATTATAATTTATCATATAATTTCATCTTATCCCATTGTTTTGATAAAAGGAATCATTAATTGTGCTTATGTGTACACTACCGCCTCCGTGGAGGATTAATTTCATTTTTCATCCCCACCCCATGAGAATTTATATAAGAGTTAATTTAATTAATTTAGTTGATATATATGATATGTTTAGTATTTTTGAAAATTTATTAAAATGTTAAATAAAAATAGTTATTTTGTTGTTAAATCATTATAACACGCTCTCTTTTGAGTTGGTTTTTTCACCTATGTAAATGATGTTATAATGTTTAAATCAATATAAACTAAGGAATGTTATATAATGGTAATATAATCCAATAATAAATTATTTTTTATATTTTAGTAATTATGTAAATTTGTTATTAATATTTAAAATATTTATCAAAAAGGGAACACGGGTGGTAATACCAAGCCCAATAAGGGTACATGGGTACTAATACCAATCCCAGGAAGGTTACATGAGTGGTAAGACCCAACCCAATAAGGGTATATAGGTGGTTAGACCAGGACTAATAAGTTACATAGGTGTTCATCCCTATCCTACTATGTTATTAATATCCTGGTTTGTAGCCGTGACATATGATTTAAATGATTATTTTTATTCAATATTTTTTTAAAATCATATTCCAATGTATTTCTCAATGGATCATGTTTATTTTCTCATGATTCCACAATATTTATCATGATATATGTTTTTTAATATGATATTAAATATAATTTTATCATGGATTATGGACAACACTATTTATTCTATGTAATTGTTTATAATATATTTATCTCATGGTCATGTTTTCCCACATGATTATTATTTAACCCTTATTGATACATTGATATGTTTTCCCTCAAATGTTGTGTGAGCCAACCCCTTTATTATTTTTATGTTACCATGGTTATAATGGTTATTAAAACCTATAAGGTTTCTAATGTTTTTAAATTATGAATAAATTCTCACTATTATTCAAAAATAAGTTTCTATTGTAGGGGATCCTCAAACGCAAAAACTTATATTCATGGGATTGTGTGATTATTTGGAGATGATATTATTAACTTATGGTAATTTTGTAAAATTAAGATTGGTTCATATAAGGTTAATATCAAATCTCTCGTTTAATTAAATTATATTTAGCACTGTACCCATGGGTGTGGGTATGGGGAATCATAGATGGTATTTGGGTTGGGTAAAACAATTTCAAAGTATTGGTTTAGTTATTTTTAGGTATTAGGATAACATAATATTAATTAAAACCCTAAAAATATGTCTAGTTAAGTATCAAATAAATCTTCACTCTTGTGTGAGATGAGTGGGTCTAAGACTATACATTTATCTAGAAACTATGGAGAGATATTATATGGTTAATCAAATTATCTTTACAAGAAAATATTAATGATCTGAGAACATCTTTATAGTATGTAAAAATAACCAAAACGGTGATAAATGATGAATAACCAAGACTGAAACAATGAAATTTATTAGTTATGTATCATATGTCATTTATTATTTATTCCTTCTAAGATAATATATTTTACTCTTTATTAGGATATGAAATTAATTATTATTATATTTATTTATTTAATGGTTGAAAAAAGAGAAACCAAGTTAATAATTGATATGATAGACAACGCAGTGATGGTCTTAATGAGCAACCACAAGAGATTGAAACTAGTCTTGAAAATATTATGGTTATGATTACTCACCTATCTCGAGTTATGATTAGAAACATGAGACTTTTTGAACTCTATAACACACTAAATAATATAAGGATGAGGTTTCATAGGGGATTAGGTGATGAAGAGGATTAAAGAAACATGATTTCATTTGTTTCATGTAAAAAATATAGGAAGAAGAATACATGGGAATGTCTCAAAGGAATAATAAAATGATTCATGTTTGGATGGATTATCCATCAAAATCATGATTTATAAACAATATCTAAGAGGTTGGATAATACAATAGAAGGTATTAGAGTCCCAACTAATACACTATACACACTTCAATGCATAAAATACAATGATTTTGGGAATTATGCAAATTGATTCCCCAATTAAAAGTCTAACCAGGATTATAGGTATAAACAAACATCTAAACTAAGGGAATAAGGGAAATACTATCCAATAAAAAATACTAAAGTGGGTCATGATAAGGATGGAACACTTATCCTCCACTCTATATTTTTGCTTGAATTATTAGATTCCATTCTAGTATATTTTGGAAGTTTTTATAAGAGTGTAAAATCACCACCTTAATGATATGTTTATCTTAAAAAACTTTTTATTTTACAATATCCTATGTTCAAATTTTTGGTAATGATCCTTGTAATAATTTTGTTATTTATCCAATAAATGAATTTAATGGGACATTTGGAAATGGATTTGTTCCCTCTACATAGAATGAATATTATTCGATGGATAATGAAATATTATTTCATATAAAAATATGGTAGTATATTAATGAAAGGATTGTTATGAACACTATTTTGAATAAAATTATATAATTTGGTTCTCAATACTGAATATTGATATACACCTTCATAAAATTGTTGGAAAAAAGAAAAAAACTCAATGTTTTCGATAATCATATTATGAGGGAAAATATATTTTTTTATTAGATAAAAATTATATCTCGAGTCATGTATATATTTTAGATATCATAATATATTTTCATTATTAAGTGATAATTAAATTTTGTAGTATATAGTTTACTTAGAGGGGGTAATATAACACCCTACGATTTGGGAATATAGTTTTCTCTAAATTAATACTATATTTGATATCTTTTCTTCCATGCAACACCAATCCAGAATAAAAACTATGTACTATAATAAAATTAAATTATTAAATATACGGAATATATTATATCCATTAATTTTTAAAGTATAAATATATTTAACCACCTTATGAAAACTATGTAAAAAAGGAATTTTAATAAAAAAATACTTTCTTTTTCATGAAAATAATTTTGTTTTTTACATATGAATTTTTTAATTCAAAATAATCCCTATAAAATATAGTATATGGTTTTGAAAAAATTAAATTAATTTTCTAATACCAAATACCAAATTTATTCTAGGAATAATTTGTAGTATTTTTCTGAAAGAATTGATTTTTAAGAGAATAATGAAAAATAAATTTTTTTCCCAAAACTATACATTTTATGACATTATTATTATATAAGTTAGACCTATATGTTTATAAAATAGTCTATTTGAGAATATATGAATTTTAGGTGTGAAATTATGTATTTTAAACTAATATTTTAATCCTAAGAAACCAATGTTTAACATAATCGAACTTATATAATACTATTAATATAATAAAAATATTTTTTACATATCTTTAAATTAAGTATTCTCATGGTGAAATTGGGGTTTGGATTTATTTTAATGGTAATTTATTTTTAATAAACCATTTCCCATCATTTAAGTAAATAACATTTATAATTTTAATTTACACCTAAATTTGAATCATAAAATTACATTTTTTTCAAAACCAAATTCACTTTATGTGTGCTAATCATAAAATTTACTTTTATGATATTTTAAAATTATATTTTAAAAAATTATTTACATATTTTTTTAAAAAAATAAAAAATTAGTTATTATTATCAATTTTTTTATTAATATTAATTACCAAGGTTAAAAAATTATTAACCATGATAAAAGCAAATGAAAATTTTTTACATAGTATAAAATATTTAAAACATTTAAAAAAACATTACATAAAAAGAACGGAATATTTGTTGACATTTCAAAACTCTTATAATTCATTATTTTTAACTTTTGGAGTCTTTGACCCTTTAATAGTGACATTAAATAATTGAAATGTAATGGTTACTTCAAAAAGTACCATTATCTTCACTTATGAAAGGGGATCACTTCCACCCCTTCATGATACAACTATAAATTCTTACTTTATAATGATTTTGTTCCATTTTTGTCCTTCTATAATCCTCCATCCATTTCATTTTTTTATAGTCTCAATTAGTTATCAGAATTCCTGAATTTCTAATTATATTTCTAAGAGGAATTTTAATTATAAAAAAGAGTATTTCTCACTCCTTAATCTTTTATTCATAAAATTCATCTTTAAAATTTTTTATAGCCTCCATAATATAATTATATAATTATTATTATTAATATACTATAATGTTATTATATTAATTTATAAACATTTATTAAATCATTCTATCCCCTGATAAAAATAAAACAATGTTAATTATTCATACTTACGCACTACCTCCTCTGAGAAGCAATGTGCTTGATTTTTCATCACTACATTTAATGGTTGGTAATAAGGATTAATTTGATAAATTAATATAATTAATATTTAACAATTATAATTATAAAATGATAATTTATCATATACCTCCATTTTATCTTATTTTTCTGAGAAATTGAATCACTAATTGTGTGTACGTGTAGGAAATTGCCTCCATGGATGAAAAAATTTATTTTTATTATCCACCTCAAATGGATAATTTTATTATTTAACATAATTAAATTAAATCAAATTAAATCAAATTTTTATATTATATAAATTTATATTAATATTATATAAACACGTATCCTTACTCCTTAAATAATTATAACATACACTCGTTTAGATATGTTTTACCACATGTATGGATGATGTTATAATGATTATATCATGAATTATTAATGTATTTTATATAATTATAATATCATGTCAAAATTATTTATTTTATATGTTTTAATTATTATGAAAATGTTATATTAATATTTAATATATTTATTAATATACCACCTCTTAACCATTAAACATGCTGAAACTAGTTCATCGAAATTTCCTTTTTCTTAAACCATATCCATGTCTTTAACCAAATTAAAGTAAAATTAATAAATTATTGAAATTTGTAATTATTCTATATAATAATCTTGGAATTAATAACTTTTAACTAATAAGTGATAAATAACCTTGTCACTATGGAACATATATAAAAAAATATTCAAAAAATCATAATATACAAAGATAAAAATGAACTATAACTAGGAAACTTATTTTTGAAAGTTTATTATTAATGACGTGTATAAAGGAAATATATTTTAATAAGGTTTTGAAATTTTTTATTAAGATAGTTATGCTCATTATAAAAGATATTCAAGCATTATTGAGGAATTTTGGAATTATGCTCAGAGTTATTTATCTCTATTTTCAATTCCATGGGACATGTCTGATATTGTGCAATATAATTTATTTTATATGATGCATCCACATCCATATTTCATTAATTTATAATTAATATATTTCATTTCATGATATTTTAATGTCCATTTCATGGAAACCCTCTTAAGTTCTGTTGACTATTATGATACCTTCACCGAAAGAGTTTCTTCGTAACTAAAATTATTTTCTTGATCCATTATGACTCTTTTTTTACCATAGTATTACATAATGTATTCTTTATAATCTATGATGATACTATAATTTTATATTTATCTATGGAAATTTAAAATTTTAATTCAAACATTAAACTAGATTAATTTCATTAACAAAATTATATAACTGTTGATAATAATCCTCATCCTGTTCAATGATGGTTTCTCCTCTATGTATATAATTCACTTACCCACCATCATTATCCATTTTATATTGACACCCAATTATAGATTATTTTATGTGACCTTCATATTCACCTTCCCCTCTTAAAAAAACCAGTTTCCCTTTTTATGATTTGGGTTTTCAAAAAAATTATTTCAAAATACTAAAATGGTTTTCCAACATTTCAAAATCATACAATTTATCATACACTCCAAATTTAATATAAAGCAGTTTATATACTTTTCAAGAATCCAATACAGAATATATATTTTTTAATGTAAAAGTTATAAGAAAATTCACTTCCCCTATGAATGTGACTTGTTACTTCTTCTTTTACAGGTACAGTAAAAACTATTTCTAAAATAGGAATCTAAAGTCTTATGTTTTTATGAAATAATTTTATAGTGTTTTTTAAAAAAAAGTTCTTTAATAAAAACTTTCTTCTAAAAAATAATTTTGGATTTGGTAATGAACTTTCCTAGGTCAACCCATCTAGTCACCTAAGTCAGCCCACCAAATGGCATGATGCTCCTTCCTGATCACTATGGGGTGGAGAAAAGCATTGGTAATCACTAATCAATGCTTTGGAAGTATTTCATAATAGGTAAATTGGTATTACCCTTACATTAAATGGTATTTCCACACCAATATCATAAGATTAAAAATTACATGATAATACGATACCCTAAATAATGACATACATCATAATATAAAACATCCCAGAACTGCCCCTATACATGGTATCCCAAACAGGTCCCAAAACTCAAAAAAATGGAACTATTCCAAACATGTACTAATGGTAAAACATCTCAATTGACATAAAAAAATATTGAAAACCACTCTATAACAGACCAACCATATGATACCATGCCTCCTTCAAATAATATTAGATTATTGTAATCAAGAACAGCTACCCATGAAAATTGAGTCCTTTCCTTTGCTTGTATCATAGAAAATGAAATATTCAAGTGCCTAAAGGCCCAAGTAGGTTATGAGTCATGAATCCCATTATAATAAATACATTAATATATTTAATTATTTTATACATAATAACAAATAAACTAGATTGAAAACATTTTCAAAATTGAAGCACATTGAAAACATTCCATTTTCAAATACACCTTTAAAATACCATTGGTTTTCCATTTCAGTCATTAGTAGTTTTCCAAAAAAAATCCAACATGGATCGAATAAATAAACTTATCTACAATAAAAAACATTATTAACATAACAAACAAGAAAAAACCAAGGCTGATAATAACAAAAATATCAATAATCATATAAATAGAAGTGAAAGAAAATGTGAATAGCATCTAATCACATCAAAATATCCCTAATAAAATACATAAATCATATATAAAAAATAGGAATGATTAATTTGAACTTAGGGATCTAACCATCTGGCTTACCAAGAGTGAGTAAACATGTATTCTAGTTTTATAATAAAATAAAATCTCTCATGGTCTTCCTTGGACCCAACATGGAAGCTCACATGGTCTTCCCCCCCCAAAGGCTCCCCCATTCTCTTGGAAACCCAGTTAGTGGCTCGAATGTTCCTACATTTTATGGCTCACATATATGATCATACAAAACATTATGTAATCTCACAGGATCTTACCTATGATGGTTCACATGATCCCTAAAAACCCTCACTCACACACTAATTAACCAACGTTCTACTCCATGCCACCAAATTCAAAATTTATTCCCATATCAATAAATCTATAACATAATCCATTCCATAATAAAAATCACATTTTATCAAAAAAACCATTTCCAAAGTAAAACCATTTATAAAACCACATTATAATTTGTTTAAATCTATAAAACATATTTGATCCATTTTAACAACCAATTAGTTTTCATATGATCTACAACAATTTGGAAAACCCACTTTAATCCTTAAAATTGGCAAAAATACCATGAATCATGTCAAACATAGAATACGAGTCAAGAATAAATCATTATAATGTAAAATTAAATAACAAAACCCAATTTTGGAGCACATTTTAATAGAAATTCATGGAAAACACCCCTAAATCTAGACACCTACCTCAGATTCTATCCAAAACTCATCGCCCATGATGATGACCACTATAAAGAAGAAGAATAATTCCTTACACACCTAAAAAATAAGAAAACAAACGAAAACCCCCATTTATATACCCTATATTTTTCCAACACCATCCCTAATGTTCCACAGTTCCACAAAAATAGTAGAAAAAGGCTTGAGAAATAAAAAAATAAGAAGAAAACATAAAGAAATGAATGTACCTCAAGGAAAAAAATTATCTCCATTATAAATCCACCAAGGAGGAGGGAATGAATATAACAGCCAAGGGATATGGGATAATCACTATAGAGGATAGAAATAGGGTCAAAACCATTAAAAATGAAGTGTGAAAATTGGTAAAAACACACTTTTTATGTCACCAGGGTAGGCCATATGGTTTGGCCGCATAGTTAGGTTAACTGTGTTACAATTATGTGCATGAAACTATCCACATAAAATGGGTTACATAGTTTCCCCTAGGGTGTTATATATATCAGAATACAGTTCTCTATATTTGAATAAACCCACTACCAAAAATTGCAGCACACTCGTACGGTTAGATGGACAGATAGACAAACCTTGTGCTAACTATGCAACCTATTTTATCTGCCCAAAATCTTCTTGTTTTTACACCCAACACCCAATAACACTGAAAATGAAAAAAAAGGTAATTAAAACTCAAAAATATATTTACCAGTTACCCGAATGGTGTTACAAACTCCCCACTATGCAACTTTCTTCACACTAAAAGTCCTCAGGATTCTCTTGAATAAAACATGTGAGGCATCAAATCTTTTAACCAACCTTCCCAATCCCATAGATAGTAGCTATTTCTACAAACATTCCTGATCACGTGGACTAATGGGATCATCTTCCCATTGATCACATTATTTTACCATTCAGGGTATGAAGAGGCTGCCCCACAATGGTGGAATTGGGATCTAATTCCAAATATTCCAACTCCAACACATTAGATGGGTCTGGATGGTTTATCATTATCAGGCAGAAGTGAAAGACAGCATGGCTCAAATTCAACCATTGTGGAATCTCCAACCAGTAGGCATCCTTTATATGATACTCCACAATATGAAATGGCCCAGTATAACACAGTGCCAATTTCACCTTGTTTCCCAAATGACAAAAAAACCATCTAAACTGTTACATGAAGAAACACATGATCTCCCACATGAAACTACAATTAAGGATGATGATGGTCCATATAGAACTTATGTTGAATCTGATCTATCTCTAACACTATATAAATCAACCAAACTAACTTAAAAATATCCTAGACATGGCTTGGTCCAACCAAGTAATACTTTCCAACCTCATCCCAACACAAAGGAGATTGAAATTTATTTCCATAAAATGCCTCAAAATGGGTCTTCTTGGTTGATTCTTGATAACTATTGTTATAAGAAAACTCAGAAAAAAATAACATTTCTCATGAACTACCAAAATCTAGCACCGTTGCCCACAACATATCCTCGAGAGTCTGGATGGTCCTCCCATATTGACCATTCATCTTCAGATGGTACACTATTCTCAAACTTAGATCATTTCACAATTCCTCATAGATTCCCTTCCAAAAGCGAGAAGTAAAACGAGCATCCCAATGTAACTTTATTTATGATGTCACACCACGAATCTAAACAACCTCTCAAACTTACAATCATCTAAGGTCCTCTACCCTTATCGACACCCAAATTGGAAAGAAGTTGGATGATTTCAATAGATAATAAACAATCACCCATATGTAATCTTTCCTACTCAGAGTATGAGGTATACTTGTCAAGAAATCTATAGATTTATCATCCCACTTACACACTATCATGGAATGTGGTAATAGTAACTTTGATTGTCTCTGATGAATAACCTCGATCCTCTCATAGGTTAATCACTTAGAAATAAAGTCCAGTACTTCCCATCTCATCTCTATCCACTGATACCAGCCTATCTAATTATAAAGCATCTTGTACACCATGAGATGAATAGCCCAACATGAATTATGTGACTCATACATCACCTCATATATATATATATTAATGAAAAAACATCCAAATCTGAAAGAAAATAGAACCATCATGAGATTGAGACCAATCACTCGAGGTATCCCAACTATTTAATGCACTACTAATCTACTGGCAGTTGGGGTCAGATGTATGCTCAATCCTTGATCAATGAGTGAAATTTTAACCTACACACTATCCAAGAACACCAGCATTATATCCTTCTATATATTTATCCAAAGATAAGTAAAAACTCATTATACCCCACTCATATGTTGATTCCCAAATGGAATGTATTGGATGATTTCTATTTAACATGTTAGTGACCACATTTTCCTTCCCACAAATATATTTGTTATTTAAATAAATCTTTTGAGATACTCCACCTAGAACCTCTACCTTAGGTTCTGGTACCTCTTGGTGAAAATACACTTCTTGGTCTTATAATATGAATACACTATAAAATGATCCCAAAAGAGATAGTGTCTCCCCATCTTTATTTCATGAATCAAAACAATCAATTCTATGTATTTGGTAAGATAATTATTCTCATGTTATCATAGATTCCATGAGCCATAAGCAACCATATGGTCACATTTCAACATCACACATCCCAAACCCACAACTAAATAATCAAAATACACATTATAAGATCTCCCAAGATCAAGATGAATTAAAATTGGTAGAGATGTCAAATAAATCTATAACTTTTCGAGATCCCTATGTCAATTCTCATCCCACCCAAACTTCACCTCATTTCATTTCAATTTTGTCAAGGGATACACTAGACCAGAGAAGTATTAAAAAATTCCATTAATACCTAGAAAATCCTAGAAAACTGTGGATCTAAAACACTTTCTTAGGCTCCTTTAAATACATTACTTCATGAATGTTCTCATAATCAAATGAAACTCCTTCCTCCAAAATCACCTAGCCCAAAAATGACACTTCGTGGTTTGAAAAATAGCACTTGGATAACATGAAATATAGATGGTTCTCTCTCAAAACTACTAAAATAAATTATAGGTGGTCTTCATTATAGTCCTCCATATTGGAATACACCAAGATGTTGTATACAAATTGGTCCTTGAAGAAGAAAAAAAGTGATGGAAGGTTCATCTTATTAATACAATAAATATCACAAGAGAATTGGTAAGCCCAAAAGGCATAACCAAAGACTCAAAATGTCCATACAGTCAATGAAATGTTGACTTGGGAACATCCACTTCTTTACCCTCAACTGGTGGAATAATGATCTTAGATCAATTTTTGAAAACCAACGGGCTCTCCTTAGATGATCAAACAGATCATCAATTCAGGGAAATGAGTATTTTTCTTTTACTATCACTTTGTTGATATTATGGTAGTCAATTAAATTTTAGAGGACCCCATCTATATTATTTTCAAATAGCACTATAATATCCTACTATAAAATATCTGGGTTAATAAAAACCTTTCCCTCAAGATTATCTATAAGAAAATTTAGCTTCTTTATCTTGGTTAGAGGTCTATAATAATACATTAATAAGTATGGGATCATATCATAGAAAATATCGATAGTAAACATGACCTCTCACCGAGTTAAAAATATAATAAAATTATGAAGAAAAATTTCAAGGTACCTATCCATGACTACTGTAATCTTTCCCACAAAACTATGCTCAACAACCTCAAGGAACAACTTGGTAAATAGGCACAAAATCAACCCCAACTATGAAGCAATTGATCCTTCCCTCCCTGATTATGGGTCCCAATCACCCTAAAAGACGTGAGTTCTCTAGTCAAACAAAAGGAAATGTACCCTAAGATTATAATATATTACTAGTTCCTTTAATATTATCAACCAATCCATGATACTAATAAGTTTTAAAACATCCATGTCTAATGCAAGGAAGTCTTTGATGACTTCCACACCTATTACCATAATACATCACTCAATTTACTTGAAACCTAACTCCTTATTCGTTGCCAATAGTGTTATAAATTCCAAAAAAATATAGAATAAACTCAACCTAAATACCGTTATAATCAATCATCTTAAGTGGAAGAAAATAATGGCTTGTTATTGTGTAAAAAAACTGATTCCATAGAAGAATAAATAAACACTGTAACTCTAAAGGTGGCCAACCCTGAATATGAATCCTTTGTCTAACCTCTGGTGCATGGAGACTAACTATAATAGACCCACCCTATGACTTATTACCCTAGTGTGAATCTCCCTTTTCATGTGTATGGGATCCTCCACCTTTAGAAGCCTCTAACTAGACCTGATAGCCCTTCGAGAAATAATATCTTACAATTTTTCCTTGCAAATTCAGCTGATAAAAGCACTGGATATTCCCTAACTACCCCAAATGGTGTAATTTCTATTGGTTATCTCAAAAATTAAATATATTTTAACCTTATTTTCCATATTAATAAAAAAATGGTCTTATTCCCAAAAGAAGGCACAGAAACTGAACCCAAAGACTACTAGACACTCCTTCCACAATCCATGAGACACTCGTCCCACTTCTTCTTTTACCCTGAATAATACTATAGATACCACCCACATAAGGAACACTACTGAGATCAATATTTACATTAAAATATACAAATTCTATAGTTTTATGGTCAACCACATTTGAATTTGTCATTTGATTGGGAACAATGGGCATGTATTTGGTCTATGACCTCAATTCCATCTCAAAACAATAAGCCTTTAAGTAATTAGTCAAAATGAGATCTTAAGAGACATGAACCATCTTATTAAATTTCAAAACATACTCTATCAATAAATTATCACCCTAATATATCATCATAAACTAATGTAACTTTTCTTCTCTCAAGCTATTCTGGTAGAACTTCTGATTATACACTACTTTGAAAGTGGTCCTTCTGAGATACTTATTCCTCATCGAGAGCACCATAAATTCCCAGAACATTCTACCTGGTCCTTCCAACATAATCATAAAAAATACCATATTAAATGTCTCATGAATATCAAAAAACTCAATAATATACTTGATAAGACTCAACCGCACCTCAGGCACAGTAGTTCCCTTGTCACAATGAAACACCGAGGGATTCGGCCTTAAAAACACACGAGGATAGTCCATCGTCTATGTATACTCATGACCCACCACTTTTACCAAGGATTAGATCATAATAATCACTAACTATGCCAAACTTAAATCAGTTGGTGGGTTCTCTTTTAGGTTATTCTCCACTATACCCTATTTATACCTAGACAAGGTTCTTCTAGGAGGCATTTTCCATAATACCCAAAACACAATCTCTATAAAGAACGACTAAATATAAAACCATAATTTAAGAGCTAAAAGAAACCCCTAACGTGGGTATAAATAAGAAGAACAAGAATCACAATCTACCCAAATGAAAATGTGGAAAAATAATGAAAGTCTCAATCATTTTCCAGTATGCACGGTTTGGCCAGACATTTTGGTTAACAGTGTTCAAACAGTTCTTATGTCACTCACATTGTAAACTAGACCTCAAGGACTATGAATAATTACTACTAACTATGAACACTAATCGTGCACCACCTATAAACATCCCTATTCCACTCCAAAAGTTTAAAAAACACTCAGGCTATCCCCAAGTCTTGTCACCAACCGGGAAATACTGAAAAATCTCATAAAAAACCCATAACTAGGATCAAGACTTAACCATAATCCCATACCACACATGGAAAATCATGTTTCTACATGAATAAATATATTCCAAGAACATCCCCATTCCTACCTATAAACTCTAAGTATTTTTAACTCTTTTATACTGTGTAATCCCTAATAAAATGTCCTCTATTATTATTTTATAATAAAACAACCTAGGTAGACCCATCTCGTCACTTTATAAATCTGTCCACTTGGACTAAAGTGTTTTCTTTATCACTGTAGGCTAGAAACAAGCACTGGGAACCACTAATCATTACATGGGAACAATTTCTCTATAGGTAAACCGGAATAACCCCTCTTTGAAATGGGATAGACATATTAATATCATCAATGTTAGCAACACATGATAAGTAGAAACCAAAAGCAACATATATCATAATACAAAACATTCCATAACTTCACATATACATGGTATCCTAAATAGGTCCCAAACACATAATAAAAGAAACTATACCAAACCAGGTCCAACTGTAAAACATCCCAACAAATACTAACAATAATATTGAAAATGACTTCACCTAAGCCCAGTACTATGGGACTGTGTGTCCTCCACATAACCCTACTGAACGGTAAAAAAATATCCACCTGGGATCATGGTTCCCCTGCCTTTACCTATTTCCAAAAAAAACTGAAATCTTTAAATTCCCAAAGGCCCAATAAGAGTGTAAGTCTTGAATACCACTAGTATACCTCCATGAATAAATTTAATTCTTTTACTCATGAAAACCAATTAAATTTTTTGAACAAAATCATAACTAAACCACCTGTAAAACCATCCATTTTCATATAAACATTTAAAATCCCTTTGGGTTTCCATTTCATATGATATTGGTTCTCCAAAACAATAATAATTATCGATCGAATAAATAAACATAGAAACAATGAATAATAAGATTAACATAAAAAACATGTAAAACCAAGGATTATCATAACAAAAATATCAATAACCATGTAAATGGAAGTGAATGAAAATGGTAATAATAATTCATCATATAAAAATGGAACTAATACAATACATAAAACATATAAAACAATCTATCATGAGTGATACACACATGGGGATCTCACAATAAGGCATATCATGACTGTAAATACAATTTTTTTATCTAGATAATAAACTGGAATCTCTCACAGTCTTTATCTATCCCAACATTCAAGCTAGCATGGTCATCCTACCCCAAGGCACTCACTATCCCTTGGAAACCATGTTTTAGGCTCACACGGTTCTCCCTATGATGGATCACATAGATATTAGGAAAAATAATTTAATCTCACGCAATCTTCCCTCTAAAGGCTCACAAGGTCTCTTGAACAAAACCCTCACTTACACCTTGGTTAACCCATGTGATACTCCATTCCAACACATTCACAAATGAGTTATCATATACATCAAGCTATAAAATAATCCATTTCATAAAAAAACACTCACTTTTTATCAAAACACCCCATTATAATAAAAAAATTTCTAAAACCACTTTATAAATCCTTTTAAAACCATAAAACCCCTTTGAAAAATATTAATAGGCACTTTTTGTACATATGAGCCACACCAATTTGGAAAACCCCCTTCAAACCATCAAATTTCCCAAAAAATCCTTCAAATACATAAAACATGGAATATAAATCAATCATAAATCATTTTAATATAAATTTTAAAAAAATACCTGGTGATTTATAATTTATAGGTAAACTATGGAAAAACCCATTAAATCAAGAAACTTACCTTGGATTCAGTCCAAAGCTCTTTACCCATTATGATGACCACCCAAAAGGGGAATAATAATTCCTCACAAAACTATCCCATAAAAAAGAAAATAATAACCCTCTAATATATGCCCTAAATTCATTAAACACCACCCCTAGGATTCCACACTTCCAGAAAAATGGATGAAAAATTCATTTGAAATTGAAAAGAAGAAGACACAATGAACAAATGTGTTGACCTAAATCCAAAACAATAAGATCTTCAATAGAAATCCACGAAAGAGTAGGATAAGAATCAATAATCCAAGGTAGAGTGGATATTAATGATAGAGGAGATAAATAGGGTCAATACCTATCAAAATAACATGGGTGGTGGTAAAAACACACTTTTTAAGTGACATAGACAGGCCACATGATTTGGACACATGTTTAGTAAAACCATGGGCAAACTATAAGGATATCACTAATGGGTCGTAGAGTTTCTCATGGGTTGCGGAATTGTCTGAAAACCCATTCTCAAACTATGAAAAATCCCAAATTCAAAAATTTTAGCACCCTCACATGGTTATCCACATAGTTAGAAAAACTGTGCAACCAATTCTGTCTTCCCAAAATCACCCGATTTCAACGCCCAACCCCCGAGAACTCCAAGATCGCCTAAATAGGTAAATAAAACAAAAATTATGCATAATAGTTACATGAAATGTTTGATGATTTTAAATGGTAATATTTAAAATATTTCATCATTCTCAAATTATATCGTTTTAAAGAAATCATTTTGTGGAGTTTTATATAATTACAAAAGGGGTGTTCTTTCATGTTTTCAAGGTAATTTATCCGTTAAACTCAAAAGATTTTTTCATCTATGTAAAAAAAGTACATTCCTTATCTTACACAAGGGATATTTTATTATTACACTATCCATATTATTTCTCTGGATGTCTTATAGAATGTTTTAGGATGTTTTTTAAGAAACTCATCTCTTTTACATGGGTTAATTAAGTGATGTTTGAAGTATGAATATTTTAATGTTATAATGTCACACATATGTATGGAAAATTTTTATTATAAATTATGGGATCATATATATCCCTCCAATGAATTGGTAAATTTAATATTTCATGAGATTAAAAGGGTATATGGGAGGATTATCCTATAGTAACGGTACATAAGAGGATTATACTAATAGTAATGGTACATAGGAGGATTCTCCAGAGCCAAAGGGTATATGGGAGTATTATCCCAAGCCTAAGGGTACATGGGAGGATTATCGAAAACATAATAAGGTTATATATATGGTAAGTCTCATCCCATGAAGGGTCTGCAGGTGGTAATCCCAAGCCCATGAAGGGTATATTGGTGGTATTCCCAATCCCAAGAAGGGTACATGGTTGTTAATCCCAATCCGAAAAATGTACATATGAGGTTATCCCAAGACGACTATGTAAAAAATTTATTGGTGGGTAGACTTGAAATATGATTTCAAATATTTTTTTATTTTTCATTCTTATATCATAATCCAATTATTATGTTATGATCAATGGAACATTATTATTATATTTTGATTCTTCAGTAATTTTATATTCTATATGTTTGTTCATTTGAGTTTACAAATACCTATATCATAAATTATTTACTACTATTATTATTTCATGTTATTTTTAAAAAAATATTTCTAACGTGATCATGTTTTCTCATCTGTTTATGATCTAACCAGTTCTGTAATATTTAAAATTTTTCCCTTACTATTCGTTGGTTCTCACCCATTTCATATGTTTTAATTCCCTAATTTATAATGGTGATTACAACCTATAAAGGGTATATATGGTTGTATAGTGTGGTTAAATTATAGGGAAATTTTCACAAATATTAAAAATTATGTTTCTTATATAGATGTTCTATAAAGAGACTAAACCTTCTGTTCTATGGATTTTATGATTACTGTGAGGTTTAATGTTAAAATTATTATAATGTTTTAAAATAAATATATGTACATCACTCCATGAATAAAATATACTATTTAATGATGCTATTTTTAGCATTGAATTCATGAGTGTGTGCTTGGGGTTCATTAATCGTTATCTTTGATTTTCATGTGATATGTGATATCATTTAATTTATACTTAATTCTTCAACAAAAATTAGTCAAACAATTAAATGATATCATTTGATGATATTTAAAGTAAAAAAACGTTAGAAAAAATGTTTAAAACATAAACACTAATTTCTAGTTATTCAATTCACATTACAATTAGTTCTATTGATAAAGTGTTAGTGAAACACACATTATATTGAATCAACCCACTATATCATTTAAAGGTAATCCACTATAAGGAGGCTATATAAGTGGGTAGTGTATTTTAATGTGTGATATCTCATAGATAAATTTATATTCATTAATTTATGGTTTCAGTCTTGGTATTGTGTTCCTTGTAGATTCTTATTGATTATGGTTTTGGGATTTCTCTCTTCTTGGTGGTGCATTTTGTTTCTAACCATCCCAAATACCCTGATACCCAAACACTTATGATTAACATTACATATCCCAAATGGAATTCATGATCCCTACAGGATTTCTACTAATACATAGCATCATTATAGAATGAAGAAGTATTGATTTTTCACAAAAAAATTGAAGATAAATTATATAAGTTGTTATTCCAATAGCCTTCAAGGAGAAAGTAGTTGAATAAAATAGGTAGAACAATACAAAAATAGAACATCATCAAAATAAACAATGAATATCAAATAAAGTCTTAGAAACAAAATGTAATGGTTGGATCACATATCTATCGATCCCCTCCATCACTCTAGGTCGCACAAATCACTCACACCCACCACCACCAAGTGGAACATTCCCATCTCTTGGACCTGTCATAACATAATCTAAAAATGATTGAATGAAAAGCTAGGGTGTGAGAAAAGTATCCTAGTATGATTCATCAAAAGATTCCATAAGTAATTACGTAAAAATAAACCATTCATGCTTTCAATTTAAATAAAAAAGTTCTCACATGTCATTAACATATTTTCAAAAAAAAATTATTTAAATATAAAAATATGATATATATATATATATATCAAAATATGATTAAATTAACATTTTACAGAAAACATTATTATAGATTTGTTTTTATAAATAAAATTGTTCTATAATAAATGGTATGTATAATCAGGCTATAGCAAACAAAGAACAATGATAATAATCCCTCTGTTACATTAGTTTCTATCAGAAAGGATCCTCACATTTTTCAATCATGATCTCATTACAAGAGAGGTTAACATGCACAAATATACACCATATTAAGGGACCCATTATGGGAAATTAATATGCACCCCATTATAGGACCCATTATAATAAATGATACTGAAATTTCTTTAGTTAGTGTTGTCATTGTCAATATATTTCTTGACAATCAGAGTCCAAAAGTGTCTATCATAATCACTAACTAACTACCCAAATTCAGATGTGCTTCAAAAAAAATACATTAATAAATCATGCCAAATTAAATCATTTCAGCATTCATGGTTTAAATGATAAAATTTAGTTTTCAACACGACTTTTCATTTCAAAACCAAATCATAGGTTTTCATCAAATTCTTTCCCCTTCAATTCATATTTTATTTTAAGATGATTTTCTCCACAGTCAATATAAAGTCATTCCACAAAATCAAATTTCAATTTAATCGATCATTTTTTTCTCAAAATCCACACAAAAATTCCAATTCCATTCAAATTAGGGGTTTTCACAATTCCATGACCATTTTAAATTAAACTTAGTATCATCTGAGATACATGTTTCCCAATCAATTAAAAATTCATTTCAAGTAAATAAAACAACATAGGGTTTCAATTATAGGGAATAACTATATGAAACCACCTAACTTTAATCATGGTTACAAATCGACACCCGTAATGGGAACACTAATTATAATTGACTAAAACGATATCAAGAAAACAAATCTAGAAAAAATATCCATAAAACTAGAGATTATATCCATTAATAAAATGATGATATATCACTCTCTTAGAATGTGAAAATATAATATTATCAGAAACAAAATAAGAGGAGTTCCACTTATAGAAAAGAGATCAGATCTTCCACCAACACTTCAATTCATATGAGAAGTGGTTTTGAAAGGGTAGGAATCCTATAGAGACCCTAAGAAGAAAAGTAAATTCAATAAGGTTTAAATGGGGGTGTCAAGAATATTAGACATAGTTACCAAGATTTTTAATTAAATGTTTTAGGGATTAAAATCCAGTGTGAGAGGTTTAATGGGTAGGGTCACATGGTTAGTACTAATCGTGGACCCTAATAGTACACCCCTACAGGACTTCCGGATGGGGTGAACAGTTTTGAAAACCAATTAGTTTTACTATGAAAAAACCTTTAAAAACCAAATTTTCCAAGGGTTCATGGTATGGAGGGGTGGCTTCATGGTTTGGAACAACCTTGCACTAACTGCATGCCACCCTATAAGCCCTTTCAATAGGGAATGGTTTTTTGGGAAAAACTACCTAGTTTTCTATAAACATATGCCAATCATGCAGATCCCCATGGGGTTCAAAAATTTCTCAATGTTCACCCAAAATAACCCAAGACAAGCCCCAAACAAAGTATTATCAAAACAAGGTTTGAGAAGTAAATGAAATAAGGTAACGAGATGTTACAAACATCCCATAAAAAATGCAATCTATCCCAAAAAATCCTATCAAGAAGATTCCATATCAAGGAGAGGATTCCACTACTCCCCCATCAGTGCCACATGATCCCAAGTTTAATGTGAAATGGAATTGTGATTCCAAATTATATGGACCAAAGTTTTCATCTTCCCATTAAGAACATTTTTCTCAGAATAAAAAAAATATTATAGGATGATCAGTAAGAGATAAATCATATAAAACATCAAGATTTTACTAATTCAAAAAATTATAAGTGGCAAAAAGATACTTCATTATCTATGATACATGGAAAAAAATTTGGATTGATGCCAACTATGGTGGAATTTCGAAATGGAAATCCACTGTCCCCATCTTCTCATCATTGTCAAAAGTAACCCTAATCCTTAATACAAAATTTCATTATTTTCCAAAAAATTGGTGACCCAAATAGGCGATACACTCAAAAACCCCTAGTCACAAACTAAATACTCCTATGATCATCAATGATGATCAATTTTGGATTTATACCGTATCTTTGTCATCCCCATTCTTTGATGAACCAACTGAATTTTTTTTGTCATATATTTGATCAAAATTGGTACAACAAAGGATGATTCACCAATATATTAACAACACAATGGAGATTTATATGGATGGACATACAAGGCCTTAAAAGGGTCCATTCTGAAAGTGGACTAGTAAATATTATAGTAGAAAAACTCATCTTTTCCCAAATGGACATCCCAAGATCCACCAAAGTCAAGAATGAAATCACGTAAAAAGTCCTCAAGAATTTGTGTAGATAATGTTTTCATCTGTTTGTAGATTATATTTCATTATCAGAAATATCTTGGATCTAATTGACTGATAGAGGCATCTCTAGAAAAAATAAGTGAAATGAGGATCCCAATCAGATACTATAGCAGAATGAACTCCATGAAAATGTACAATCCCTTTCTCATAAAAACTTCCCAAATCCTCAATTGTGGTAGTATCATGAATATGTATAATGTAAGAAACGTTTGTGATACTTTCAATAAAAACCCATATCACGTTCAAACATAAAGGGGTACGTTGTATCCAAACCAAAACCACCTTATAAATATCATCTTACTTCAAAGCCTAGACTGGATGTGGTTGTAGAAAACTCGAATGTCTATGGTTCTTGACTTTTTCATATTGATACATTTAATAATAGGAAAAAAATTCAGTGATGTATCATCTCATACCTAGCCCCTATAATTATCACCACGTATAATAGAATATATTTTTATTTTTTGGGCTACACCGCCCATTGGGAATTATAGAACTTGACCTTCACATCCTTTCTCACAAGAAAAGCTACAATGTACTAGTTATAGAAACATAAGATTACATATATAGATAAAGACCATTCAATAATGGTCTCTTCCCCATAAAGTGGGTATCTAATGCCATAGAATTTTTTTATCAAGTTTTTTCTCCTAGAGAATCATCTCGAGAAGAGCAGGTCAACTAAAAACATTCTAAAACAATATCTATGTAATTCACTCAGACGCAAAAATATAATTGATAAAAGAGGTCCATGAAAATCTATTATTCTAATGATTCAGTCATAGCCTCTGTACTACGTTTCATTCTCAACACATCACTAATGAAATTCCCCATATCAAGGGTATAAAAAATGTCAAAATCAAAATAATACAGGTACTCTAGCCAATGCCTCTATCATATATTCATATATATATTTAAGAGAAGATAAAACTCATGTTTTTTTGTATATAATAGTTGATAATATTTTCTATAAAAATATAATGGTTCCAACTATTAAGATCATCCATTATTGATGCATGTTCAAGAACATGGGTCATATAATTCTTGTCATGTGGCCTAATTTATATGGAGCCATATGATACTACATGATCATATTTTCAGACCAATAGAAGAGTAAAAACTACCACATAATATAAAATAAATTTAATCTCATCAAAATAATTTTTTTATTTCACATCCCAAAAGAACTTCACTCATTTTTGAGTTAGATCATCCATTGGGGAAGCCAACTTCGAGAAATATTTAATGAAGATGTGGTAATACTTCCACCAGTCCAAATAATCTTCACATATCAATAAAATTATGTAGTTTCAACCTTGTCATATTATATTTCACATTCTTAGGATCAATTGAAGTACTACATTCTAAGATCATGTGTCTTAATAACATCACTTCATGAATCAATGAATCAAATTTCAAAATATTCACATAATGTAAGTTTTACCTTAGATTTTATTGAACTGCTCTCAAATGATTAAAATGATCATCCATAGTTTTTAATTACAATAATATATCATCCAAAAAAACTACTATGCCCAAATCGAGGTAATCATGAAATATCAATTTCATCAGTTCCATAAAACCTATAGGATCATTGGTTAGAAAAAAGTCCTAACAAGAAACTCATAGTTCCCATAAATACTCCCAAAGGATTTCTTATGGATTTCTTGTTCTTTAATTATGAACTAGTGATATCCCTAATAAAGATTAGCCTTTGAGAACCACTTTTCCCCTTTCAACTAGTTTAACAAAACATCAATCCATGGTAATGGTTATTTGTTCATTATCATGTATCAATAGAGTTTCTTATAATCAATACCTAAGTGAAGTCCCCCATTATATTTCATCAAAAATAGAATAAGAAAATCCCATGTTAAGACATTTTGGCATGTAAATAAATTCCCTAGAAAGTCATCCAACTTAGTTTTTAACACCTTCGGTTTAGCTAGTTCTATATGGTAAGAAGGAATTGAAACTGGATCACCACTTGGCACTAAATCAAGGGAGATCTATACCTCTATTACCTATTGAAAACAATATAAATAATAGGAAAAAGCATAAGGAACCATGATGATAACTATAGGGACATCATCTCCCAAATACTCTAAATCTAGATTAAAATAAATCACACATATTACCCTCCCATACTCTAGAAAAATTTGTTCAGATCAACATGACCACATGTCCCACTCCCCCTAAAAAATCAAACACCACATAGGGTATTGAAAAGGAGACATGCTAATTATAAAATTCAATATGAGGCTTTTGGAAAATCAACCAATCTATACCTAGAATGATCTTAAGAGGTTTCATGTTGAGAACAATTAAATTATAGGTAAGCTCAATCATTGATAGAGTAAAAACTCATTTTGGGAAATAGAAACCCTTTTCACTGTTCGTTATAAGGGTTGTAGTGATATCCATTATATAATATATAGAATCCATATGAAATTAGATTTTTTTTAATACTAGTAGATATAGATGAGTGAGATGAACCAGTATCAAAGAAATAAATCACTACATATGCAGCCAAAGAGACGGTACCTCACACACTCACTAGCTTCCTCTAGAGACTCTTCCACTACATGAATAAGCTTCGTTTAGGAATAATCTAAATTCTATACATTATTTATTCAAGTATATGATTTCACTATACTAATTTAATGAGTTTATGAGTTTTTAAACATTATGGAGAAAAAAAAATATCATATAACTTATGTAGGTGACCTAAGAATCCATATAAACTATAGATATTATTGTCATGGTGTAAACTTGTCTTGAATTTCAAACAATTCCTTAATGAAAGAAAGTCATAGGTACTATACGAGGAACTGTAGGATGTACTGATGATTCTATCTATCTAGATACACCAATAGACTGACTATGATTTCTATTTACATTAAATGAACCAAAAAAACTACCATTGAGATAAAAAGGAACTCTTGGACACCCTAACATTCCAGCCAGGTCAAGCTTATCTATCGATGATCTATCGAACACATTTTCAAAATAATTGATCTTTATCATAAATTCTATGGATCGAATCTCTGACCAATGTTCCATCTTAAACATTAAAACTTTTAGTTTCCCATTTATCACTCTCTTAGGAGAAAACTGAACAATCTTAAAAAAAATAGTTCTCATGCTATGTCATGGTCCTATCCCACTATTGGGGGCTATGAAAACCCATATACTTTTCCAAGACCATAGATTATAAATTAAAATTATCATTGAAAATGGATCTGATTTATTTCCACTCCAAGGATTCTTATTTCTTTATTATCACCTTGTAATTCCACCTTCTCCTTCTAGGCCACTCATGCATGAAGGTATCACATTTCACCTTTATAGATTTAGGAATTTCCAATAACTAAAAAAGTATCTCTATATTTTTCAACCAATCATAATATTCCTGAGGATATTTAGAGCCTTGTAAAAATGTTGGATTCTTGAAAATAAACTCCTAAGCATGATCTCTAGATTTAACACATTGAGATTCCACAACTGTATCCTTAATGAGAATGTGTATGGAAACTTATCCCATAGCATAGACAATAGACACCAATATCTCAATAATATTGTTGTCCATTAGATGAATTTCTTATCATGTTTCACTAGTAACATCCTCATGTGTTCTATTCAAACATATTCTTGGAGACATGATGTTAAAAAACATCAAAAGTCGACACTAAAACATTAGCAAGGATACTATGATCAATAACTCAAACAAGATATACATAAAAATTAATTCATTAAACATAAATCAATATTGGTATTTCAATAAAATCTAAAAAAAGATAGGGAAAAGACTACAATCAGATCAAATTATTCCTCAAATACACTTTTCATAAACACCCATAGTTACTTGAGGCTTGTTATGATGTGAGATATCTAGGCACTCACTCACAACTACCTCTTTTGTCTCAATAATCATACCTCTTATCTAGTAGGATAACTCAAACTCTGTACTGTCATCAGTGAAACATACCCAACCTTCACCTCTGATGCCACTCTTTCATGAACCAGCTTGGAAACATTGGTACACTAGTACCTTAGATGGTCTTGAAATATCTCAAAGATAATTATCAATCCCTAAGTGTTGGTGACTATCACCATGAATCATTATATAATTAAAAGGGAATTATTTTCCCACAAAAAATTGGAATATTAAAAATTCAAGACAGTTTTCCAACACTCCTTAAGGATAAAGTACTAGAATCAAATAGTTAGTACAATACCCAGATAGTATATCATTAAAATACACAACAAATATCAAATAAACTATCAGAAAACCCATGTAATGAGTGGATCGCATCTCTAAAGTTCACCTTCGATACACCAATTCCCATAAATCAAGTACACCTACGACCTCCAAGTGGTGAATTCCCTTTTCTTGGACTAGGAATAAGATAGTATATAAACACCTGATGTAAAAGGTAGGGTGTGTGAATAAGATCCCAGTAGAGTACCACTAATGATTCCATAATAAATTCCATAATAATAAAAAATTTACACTTTCAATATATATATAAATCATTCAATAGAATTTACGTAGTTAAAAAAATTATTTAAAATAAAAAAGATAGTAGATATCTCAAGTCAAGTTTAATTGAATATTTTATTTAAAATAATTTCCATGAATAAAAAATTTCTATAATAAATGGAAAGAATAATCATATCAAACACAAAAATAACCATTCAAATAAGTCCAATGGAATGATTGTTTCTATAAAATATGATCCTCACACTTCTCAATCATGATCATAAATAAAGATAGGCATGTGAACTCAAATCTGCACCCAATTAGGGTACCCATTTGATGTTATTAATATTTTCACGAATTATTATATTCCCCCTTTACTTATTTTATATGAAATGTGCATAATTTGTGTGAAATATTAATGTTTTAATATTAAGTATAATTTTTGAGCATTTTTTGAATCAGTCCAACTGAGTCAGTTTACTGGTTTAATAATAACTATCCCTATACGGATTCAAATTGTGTGTTTCTTATTTTGTAGGATTCTCCATTAAAAATACAACATTTAGTTAGAATGTACCATGGGCCAATGCTACCATTTGAAGGGTCATATGGTCCTCACAAACTAGACCAAAGAATCTGTGAACAAACTGGACCAGCCTTGAAGATTGATTTACTAGGCTCAATCCAGATGTCAAAAAACATTAAATATCCTCCATAATTCGTGGTACAGTACATTCCATCTTTTATAAAAATTTCATGGCCCAAATATAAGTACAAGGGACCCCAATGAATCTTTTAAGTCCAACCCACCATTCTGGAAGAGAAATAAAATCAGTATAGTATTCATGAAATATCTCATGATTTAAGCATAAAATAGAGCTTATATTTTTCAGTATGCAAGGGTAGATATAGGTGGACGACTTTTTTGAAGAACCCATTCAAATTTTACGGCATCTTCATATTCAAAAACCCTTTTACATTCTGGATTTCAAAAACACTGGATTGAAATGGACAATTTTACATTGTTTAATCAACCGGCCATAACATTTGATCCTTAAGTCCAAATAACTCCAAAGTTTGAGAGTATTCTTCCAAATCTATTCTCTACATCTTTTAAGAATGAGATATTTCTAGATTCATCTTTCATGATTTCCATATCTGCGAGCCAATTAGATGGGTATTGCTGGAATGTAAACTGTCCACTCCTTGGGCTATAAATTCTCTCCCCTTCTCTCCTTGAGAGGGGTTGGCATTTCAGAAGAGAGGATAACATATTGGCACGACCATAGCCTTTCCAGAGGGTTGGGAGGACATTCCATACTCAGGTTTTCACTTGAGAGACCTTTCCTCCTCTCTTTGTTTTCATTTACTTTCATGTTCTTCGTTTTTGTAATTTTGTAAGTCCTTTCTTTTGTAATTCTGTTTTAATGCGAGTTTCTTCTTCAATATATCTTATTCTCATCCACCTTCTATAATTTAATATTTATGTTATTAAAATAGTTTAAATTCAGTTGAATCCCCTTCACTTATTTTGCTTCCTCATTTAATCAAAAATCCATTTTTAATTTTCTTCATCGTTTGTGTGTGTGTTCGGCGCACTACTCTTATCTTGCCCCTTTATTTTTATTCTCGATATAATTTATCACCATAATCATTATAACCATATTAGTAATCATTATAATTGTTGGGTAAATATTTAATTTGGGTGAGTTAAAATTTAGGCATGTTAAGTGATTGAGAGCTTTTTCTCGACGAATGTTCTTTAAATTAATATTGTGTATGTTGAACTTTATATGTCATGGTTTAATGATATGTTTTGTTTAATATGTGGATCAATTGATTATTGGAACCACAAATACACTACCATAAACAAGTAATGGTAATTATTAGATACCTAAGTTAAGTTAAGGCTTGGATTAAAGCTTAAACACTTAGTAATTCTAATCGATGTCAACTTGTGAAGTGAGTGTTAATTTAAATGCAATATAAATCAAAGCTCAAGGATATCACAAGCTTAACTCCCTAATAATGGACTCACCACAATATTTATCAAATTTTTAAATCAATTATAGTCAATAAATAATTTCAATTAAGCTCTTCAAACAAACCCCCTAATCAAAATACAATCAATTAAAAACAAACGACTATTTCAAAGTATCATCACCGAGGATTCGACACGAGTGCTGCTATACACAATAGCAGAGCACCAGAACATTGACCGGTCGATAGGCGATAATCGGCCATGCATTTCACTATTACAATAATTCATGTCGTACTTGGTATAGTTAGTTTTTTCGTCATCAATTCATTACTAGGGAGTCAGAGTCCTTGTTTTCATATCTTAATCACCCACTAACTATCCATAATCACATGTTCTTAAAAAATAAATCAATTAATCTGGGGAAAATCTATCATTTCAAATCATTTAATATTTCACAGTTCAATTTACCAAATTCATTATTCAACATGACTTTTTTATTTCAAAACCAAATAATACGTTTTCATAAAATTTATACCCTTTCAAACCATTTTTCATCTTAAGACAAATTTTTCTAGAATCAAAATCAAATAATTTCCTCAAATACACTTTTTATCCAATCTATAATTTTTCACAAAATCAACTTAATAATTTAGATTCCATTAAAAATGGGGAGATTTTTAAATTCCATGCCCATTTTAAATAAAATATAAAATCTTCTCAAATATGAGTTTTTAAATTAATTAAAAACTCATTTAAAATCAATCAAGAAACATAGGGTTTCAATTATAAGGGAAATCCTTATGGAACCACCTACCTCTAAACAATCAATCAAATAAGCTCCTATAATAGAAACAAAAATGAGAATGAAGGTGAAAGATATTAAGAAATCAAACCTAGAATCAATATCCATCAAAAAATAAATTAGATTCATTATTAAAAAGATGATATATCACTCTCTAAGAAGGAGAGAATAGTATATTTGGATAAAACAAATTATTGGAGATCCCAATATCTGAATGGGATCAGATATTCCACCTACACTTTGATTCATAATAGATGATATTTATAGAGAAAAAGAATCTTCTAGAGAACCTCCAAAATCAAAGGAAATTCATTATAGATTAATTAGGGGTTCTAGGAATATTAAATGGGGGTTTTGAGTTTTTTAATTAAATTTATTGTGGATTAAAAACCCACATGAATGGTTTGAATGGTAGGGATGAAAAGTTAGTAGTAACCATGAACACTTACTATATTTTTAGATGGCTTGAACAGTTTCACTCCATGGTTAGTTTAGCCATGCTCAAACCATGAAAACCCTCACTATACAAGGTTTCATAGTTTGGAGGGGTGGTCTCACAGTTTGGACAAACCCTGCACCAATAGTGAACCACCCGACAAACCCTCTCAATAGGGCACATGGTTTGTTTGGCCAAAATACATGGTCTTCCCTATCCATGATCCAACAATGCACAACCCTGTTGGAATCCAAAATTTTTCACACATCACTTGAAACATCTCAAGATAGAGCCCTAACAAGGTATGGTGAACATAAGGTTCAATAATTACCTTAAATAATGTAACGAGTCGTTACACATTGGATATTTTTAATCCCATTTATTTCATCTTGATTTAGGTTTTTTTAAATCATGCATATGTTTCTTCTTGATCCCTCATTTTTCCATTATCATTTATGGGCTTGTATTTTATATGGTGAACATTTATAGGGGATATAAAAATAATTAATATTTTTATATAAGTTTTATAGAATTTTAGGGGTGATATTATCAGTTTACACCATGAGAATGAAAAGAACAATTTTACCTATACAAACACCTCATATTAAGAAAGTAATTATATCATTGATCTCATCGTATGGTGATTATCCAAGGGTGTGAGTCTCATTTGGTATGAATAATTTTGGATTTTCTAACCATTTCTAGTGAGTTATTTGGTTTTGAAATCAATGGATACAAATGATGGATTATTATACATAATTACTCATAATTTACCTATCAATTGGTTTTTAATGAATATATTTAATGTCTAAATGGGGAGAAATTATAATTGAACAATGTTTATACATAAATTAAAAGTGATATGAAAGATCATTATCAATCTAGTATTTTGTAGAAACCTTAAAAAGTTCATCAAGTAAGTTGTCCGAAAATTTATTCTTGTTCCCTATAAATTTAGAAAGGCTTAATAAATATTGAGTATTTATATCAATGTTTTTACTTACATGGGTTTATTTTTAAATTCTTATAGTGATTGATTTTTATTTATGATTATTATTTTTTTATCCTTTTAGTGGATGGTTAGTCAAGTGTCTAATTTTTTAATGAGAGAGAAACAAATTCTATTATTTTTTTCTTTATAAGTACAATTCAAATTCTTCCACTTTTCATAACCTAAATATTATAGCATCCCTTTTAGACTAATTTTATTTCAAATTTTCTTATGGTTCATTGTAAATTTAAATTTATTATGGAATACATTCATCGAATGTATTATTTTAGGATTGTTTTGGAAATTTTGGTGGTTCCTTGTTCAGAACCCTAAGGTTTCAAATATTCCATTCTATTTTTATTTATTTTAATTGATATACATTATTCTTATTTTTAATGATCCATGGTGATCAATTTTATTAAATTTCAATGGATCCATATTATTTTTTAATAATTTAGTTATATTCTAATATACACCTTTCCTTGAGAGGATTCATTGGTTTTAGAGATTTTCTTACCCTCAGAGAAATGATTTACAATAATATAGATAAATTTCTCCTTTGAATATAAGGATAAGTTATAAAGGATGATTTATTTATTGGGTGGTTTCTAAATTTCTTAAGGTAATATAATTTTCACTAATTGGATAATATTTTAGAAATAGATAAAACTATTTTGAATATTGGTTATGCTTCGATGTCTGGTCCTGATCCTGATGATATTTTTCTCTTTGAAAGCGGGTAGAGTTCCAATAGACAGTTATATCTAAAATCATGCACTTCCACTCGTTTTCTAAGTGTTATAGTTATATTATCATAATATTCATAATTTCCATGTTATCTGATGTTTTGGATAATTATTTCTTCTTAGTTTTTGTAGATGTTCTTATTATTTATTCTAGGGTCTATTACATATATTTCATATGGTGACGGTTAATATGTTTTTTTTATTAAATGAAAATTATTGGTGAAGTGTTTTTTTAATTATTAATGGATTTATTTCTCTAATATGATTCTATTATAAGTGAATTATATTAAGGTATATTTGGGATGATTATGTAGTCACTATTGGATAAGAATTATATATAAATGGTTTTGAACTATTGGTATAGGTCCCAAAACTGTTTGTACAGGTTATATCTACGGTTTGGGTGGTCGTTGGCTCTTTTAGCATTGGTATAGACCTATTCCAATGGTTTTGGGAAACATTTGGAATATGTGGGCTATACGGATGGTTTTTAAACCATTATAATAGTTAATATTAAATACCTATACCAACTGTTTTGAAAATAAATAGCATAGGTAATTAAAAAAATCATTTTGAGGTTTTGATACATGCACCTCTGATTTATATTTTAAATACCTAACCACTATTCTATAATGATTTTTAAAAACATAATATAATAATTATATATCTTTATATGTATAATTAATTTAATTTTTGATATATTCAATGTTATTTGATAACAGAATTCAATAAAAACGAAAATACATATACCGATTGTTTGGAAAAATATTGGTATAGGTGTTTTGATTTATGGGACCAATAACGATGGTTTGAAAGAGCCATTGTTATATGGAATTTAAATTTAATATATACTAAATTTTAATCCAAAACATTGGTATATCCATCACATATACCAACGGGTTTGGAAAAACCATTGGTATATGGTCATTTTATTAAAGTAATACCAATGGTTTGATTAAAACTGTAGGTATTATTATGCCCTATACCGGTGGTTTTGAAATAACATTTCTTACCTGGTTATATTATTGTACCTATACCAATGGTTTTGGTAAAACCATTGATATAAGATCATTTTATTGTACCTATACCAATGATTTGGCCAAAACTGTTGGTATAAGTCTGTTAGTATAGGTCAAGTTTCTTGTAGTGAGTTTCTTGTGGTGATCTAATAGAATTGATGGTTTCTATGTTTATAAATTATAATTTTGAGATATTTATATTTTTCCATAGTATGTTATTGTTCAAAAATATAGTAATTCCTAGGAAATGTTATTGTAAATATAGGATTTATGTTGCAAACTCCCTGAGGATTATTTTTGTGGTCTATGTGCCTAGGTAGTGGGTTGTTTGTTGTCTGTAATTTTTTGGGAATTATTAAGATATATGATAGATTTTTCAGAATGTAGGAATATGGATTGAGTGAAATTTTTTATTAAGAAAAACTACAATTAGTAACCCATGATGTGCTCTGAGTAGATATGTCATTTTTTAAATCATAATCATTAAAGATAACCTAATATATATTCGCACTAATCTATATGAATTTCTCTCCTAAAAGATCATATATATTAAATAAAATAGTGATTCCAAAACAAATCATTTAATGGAAGAAATATTATGGTTTTGAGATAATTTTTTTTCATTTTATTTTATTTCACAATGGAAACATGGTCATAGATAGGAAAATCATGAAGTTGTGAATCTTACCATGTCATGGTCAATATATTTTTATAAATATGAGTGTTTTAGATAGATTATAATAGTTAACAAATATATATTATAATTATATATTTTCTGAGAAATTTTATTTCCTAGATCCTTTTATTTTAGAATTTTATTTCCAATTTAATATGTTTTTATGTCATTCAAGTATATAGATTAATTTTTCTGTTGTCTTAAATTTTAAGTCTGTCTTTAATTATATTATCTAAAATCTGAAGATGACATGTCCATTTATGGTTGGATATTATTTAAACATGTGTTTATAGTATATTAATAGATATGAGATCATGATTAGAATGTTAGTAAATTAATCTTTTCTAATGAATTCATCCATACTATTTTTTTAAATTTTGAATCTTCTTGATACTTACTACCCAATTCCTTACTAATTATTTTATAAGAAGGGATTTTAATAGAGTAATTTCTAAATATTTAAGAGGATTAAATTCTGAACAACAAAATGGATTCATAATTTCTTATTTAAGGTTAAACTAAATTCACTTTTTTTGGATTATTTCTTTGATATAAATATTGAAATAGATTTTAAGTATAATTAGGGGATTTGACCATATTAAAACTAGTTACCTTTGAAAAACTGATTACTATAATTTCATAGATAAATTTTATAATTAAATTCATTGGTTTTAGTGGTTTTTTTATTTTTTTTATACTTTATTTAGTTGTTTTTATAATTTATACAAGGAAATGGATCTTTATGGTAGTTTCTTAATTTTGAAAGGAAAAGGTGTTTGGATGAATTTTGGTATTTTTTGAATGAAATTTAATAAATATTAAAACCTTGAATATGGGATAATATATATGTAATGGTTTCTCCTTTATATGTACGAGACATTCTAAGTAGTAGAGTGTAAATTTTAAAATGTCCCTATAAGGGTAGCATGCATAAAAAATATGCATCATATATAAGGGTTACCAAGCGGGTACTCATAAAGCAATAAATTTTTTGGAAAAGCATCATATTATCATTCCCTATTATATGAAAGGTTTTTTTAAAGCATAATTATTTTTATGTTAGAAATTCGGGAACATGCATGTTGTTTTTTACTTTGGAAATTTCTAGTCAGAGTTGATATGTGAGGTTTTTTAATTTATTGTTGAACGAAGTGTTTTCAGGATGCATTAGACGAGAGACAAGGGTATTTTCATTTGAAAAATAAAAATAGGACCTTATTTATACAATAACTATTCCATTTTATTGTTTTATAGTTAAAAATATATGCATATGAATCATATTCATTCATAAAACATTTCCTTCCAATGTGTTATTAAGTGTCATCCAGAGAATACATTGCACCTAACATAACCAAGTTGCATATGATGAAACTAGTGGGTGTATGCACCTACCACCCCATCCCAGATTAACTTAATCTAATTTAATTTATTTATTTTCATACATTCATTGAATGAGTTCAATACACTCAAAAAGAAGGTATAACTATAGGATTACATTTGATGACACCTGACACACCCAACATGTTCTACATTTATGGAGGAACATCAGACACTACGTACATAAATGGAATGGGTTCCCTAAATAGTGAATGCATAGTATGCTTATAAAGAAAATAATTTTCATGAAAATAATTCTGTATATTCTCTCTTCCAAAAAAATTATTTCATATTTTGGGCAAATGATCCTCACCCCATTAGTGTTTTGGAATCCCCATGCTCTGATCATTGATCCCTCAAACGGTGGTTCACTAATAGAGGAAAAGAAAATTTGTTTATTTATTCTATGATTATCATTAAACAATACTAGAAGGTAGAATAATATAGAGGCATCTTAAATAGAAATACAAGTATTATATATTTTTTCATGTTTTAATTTTTCATGCACATTATTTATTCTATCGGGATAGATCAGGCGTTATTTTCTGTTTTGATTCTACTACGAAGGATCATATGATGATCCCCTGATATCCATTAGCGGTATCATATCCATCATAATAATAATAAAAATATACATAAAACACATTTATTTTAATAATACATGATATACAATGATACTAGTTTGGATTATGTTATGTGATAATGTTTTGGTTGATACTATTACTCTATCGGTGGCATCACATTAAGATGTTAATTTTATCAGGAGGGTGAATTAGGGTTATATTATTCAATATTTTTTTTTGTTTTATAATCCAAATAAATTAGATCATTATTTTTACCCAATTGGAAAAAAATTTAGTGTCATTGTGATGTTGGGATAGGCTCGATTTTCAATTGTGGCATCTAGATAGAGAGTAATCATGTCAATTACAACATGCATAAGGACTGTGTGTTCAAAACATGACATGTGAATTCAAGACACATGGAGGGTGAATGGTAACACAATGAATTCATCTTGTTTTATAATTTTCTAAAGTATTCATTTCTTCATTACTTCAGGCATGATGAAAGTGGCCATTGTAGTCTCTTGGTACCTCCCTATGTTTGGAGTCCATAATACCTCCCCAGGCCATCGATATGACCTAGTGTCTCACTACACTCCTCATACTTGTGCTGAGCCATGTAGGCTCATACTTCCTCTATTTCTCATCTGGCTAGACTTTGAGATTGGTCATTATCCCCTTTAGTTTTGCGGCTTCTCAGATGGGCTGGCTTTGACCCTTTTTAATATGTATATAGTTTTTACTTTTTTCTATAAATTATTAGCATTGGGAATTATAAAATGGGAATTACTATTCATATATAAATTTATAAAACAATATATTTATTAACCTTGGTAATTAAAATTTTAATTTATTTGAATATTTTTTATAGTTTATAAATTAGATATAAATGATAATTTTAGAATTAATTTATTTATTTTGAAAAGCATATATAAAATATAAAAAATTCATGTTTGTTTATCATATTAAATAAAATGTTTATTTAATTGTGTATTACTATATTTTATTTATTTTTTTAATTTATTATAAAATTTTAATAACTTTAATTCTTTGTTTATTGGATAAATTGCACCTAGAAGATAGAGTCTTACATTACATACTTGGGGAAACTCCATAAGTCTTATTTTTCATCTATCTTGACCAAGGTTTATTTTTAAAGTGAGGGGCTTAAGAATAGTTATTGAAAATAGTTTTTTCATATTAGTCATTAGAGATATCATGAATTGGATTCTCTCTTGAGTAAATTCTCCAATGTTAGAGGGAATTAATGTTGGAATACCCACCATCCTAGAGGCTTATACCTTATTCTATAATGGTGATGGTACAACTATCAATTTCTCAGTCTTACGTAGTTAGAGATTTTTAATCTCATGTTACTATATTACTTTAGAGTAAAATTAATCTACCTTATACATGTAATGAATTCATATTTGTATGAATATACATGGATTTTATTTTTGGTGATTAAAATACATAATATATATATATATATGATTCGTATTAATTTTGTGGTAATTTTAAAAGGAAATAATCAGTAAATAATAAGTGTAAAATTCCTTCCAAAATTATAATTTTCTAGTCCTTGATCATCTAAATAGGTATGCCATGATAGGGTTGGGTACTTATGGATTATATTGTGTAATTAAAGTAACTAATATGATGAGATGAATAGTTAGGTGACTTTTCATTGGTTTTTAATTTGGGTTACACTAGTTGGAAAATCGTAATTGTTAGGATACAGGAGGAATATAGTTTAGTAAATTCACTTAATATATTTGGATAAATATTTTTATCCCCTTAGCTATCCATGAATCGTATGTGATATAATTGAAAAGTTGTTGGCTGCCAGATATAGTAATGAATTATTTATGTTCTCAAAACTATTAATTAATGATGAAATATGGATCTTAATACACTACGTATTAATGATTTATAAGGTCGTAATTTTAGTGCTATTTCTTTCATTAAATGTCCTTAATGAAAAGATATAATAAATTATACTCACCCAATGATATGTATTTATTATAGGTTATGGATTACTACATGATAATAATATTGAGATATATAATAGGTATAATTTTACGACCTTATGTTTGATACTATATTTCTCTTTAATAAATTTTACGTGTTCAATTACTTTCTTAACACACGACACCTAACTTAAATGATGTATGATATATTATGACCATATAAACGAGCCATTGGATTGGAAGGTATGAATAGGAATAACCATATTATGATTTATATGTATAAATAAATTTATTAAAAAAATTCATTATAAATCTCACATTTATTATCAATTGGTTTGAAATTATAATAAAATATATTGAAGGTAAAAGATATATTATTCATAAAACAATTTTTTTTGCGCCACACATTTTTCATCTTAATAGATTAAATTAATCACTATTTAAAAATAATACTACATAAATAAGTATATTATATATAAAAATGAAATATTTAGAAGTCATATAATTATTTTTATTTGAAAAATAATGAGAACAAAGCCATTTTATGCTTCAAAAAAACATTTTCATCAAAAATGGGTTTTATTGAATTTTTTCATGGATATTAAAATTATTTTTTACCACTTTCAGAAATTATTTTTTAAAAAATGAACATAATTTTTAAATAATCCTGTCTTAATATTAATAAAATAATTTTTTTATTTTTCTAAAAACAATGATTTTTGATTAAATAGTGAAAAATATAATTTTTAACAAAACTATCATTTTATTTTATTTAAATCAAGTAATTTAAAACTAAGATTATATTTTGAACATGTTTTTAAATTTGAATAATATATACTTTGATAAGAATAATGAAAATAATTCAATATTAATCAACATTATATATTATTTTGGTATAAGTTCATTTTATTCTTAAATAAATTTCAAAAAACTAATTTATTTGTATTTTGAGAACTTATATTAAACGTAATTCATACCAAGTCTAAAAAATTAATATTGAAAAATTTATTCCATATTTTGAATCATGATATTTAAATTTACAAATCATTTTAAATTCATTTTTTTCATAATGAATAGTGACCATTGTAAAAATGTGTCATTGCGGAAAATTGTAAATCGTGTTAAATAAGGTAAAAAGTAAATGATAAGGCCGAAAAATATTCTATTAAATTTATTGAATAACTTATTTTTTATAAATATAACTTCATCTTCGAGATTTGATATTTTTTCATCCAATTTAAAATGATGAAGACTTTATAAAATTTAAGCTTTTATAAAAATTACAGTGTGTCACTCCTCTCACTTATAAAATACCAATTAATACAATTCATTCCTCACTCATTTGGAACAATATAGTTTAGTAAATACCATACCCAAAATATCACCAAAATCACTCCCCAAATAATAGTTGTCCCGGTCTTCTCAAAAGACCAATCCTATAAGGATTATGGTTTAATCCAAAGGAATAAATTTGAGGAGTAGGTATAAGTCCTAACCAAACTATTTAAAGTTTATTTAATTTTATACCGCATTAAAATATTATTTAAATAGGATGAAAAAATCACATAATTACCTTAAATAAATGTACATTTTTTATGATAATGGTATATCCTTTTTTCATCTCTTTTTTCATCTTATGGTAAATGAAAACATCATTCATTTGTATATGTGGACTACCATCTCCACGGAGTGATGTGTTTTGTTTTTCATTACCACCTAACAAGGATGGTTGTTAGGAGAAATATAAAAAATATATATGATATGCCTGACATAATTATTATTATCCAAATATAATATAATACTTACCTTCTTACCCATCCACCTATTAAAAAATGAGAATGTCACTTGTGTGTACCTATGGAATAAAACCTCTACAAAGAGATGTGATTTTTTTTTCATCCCCAAAGTTTTGAGTGATTATAAAATTTTATTTAATGTATTAAAATAATATATATTTCATGATTATAGTTTTTAAATTAATGGGATGAGCACTCAGTTTACCTTGTTCAACATACCCAAGTTTTTTAGGGATTATGAACTGAACATTCTCAAAATGTATGACATGAATTTAATCAATTTAGTAATTACATATGACATGAAAATAAATGGAATAAAAGTGATTATTATAATGTAATAAAACCAAAAATAGGGTTTTAATAAAGTAAAAAATTAATATAATTTCATTATACAAGAGTAACAACATGTACATGGAATGTTAGAAGATGTGGTAAATGATTTATCATATCAATTTCTTTTCATTGAGACTCATGCCATTTTCACTACATGTTTTATTTTATATAGCCTATATACATACAAAAGGATGTCTATAATCATTAATCTACTAAAATTAATTTTTTTACACATTATTTTCAATTTCCATCCTTCAATCTTCTTTTGATTCAAAAGATACTAAATCCATAAAGGATTTTTTAAACCTTCTTTTAAAGTATTCCACTTGATTATCTATCCTCCATGTTAATGTTCTATAAAATTTTTTTAGAATGTTATAATTTATAGTTTAAGGGCTTTAAAAATTAATCTTCAAATAATTTTTAATTTCATTATCATGGTTTAGAAATGAATATTTAAAAATTTTACCATATGGTTCATTTTTTTTACCAAAGTCCATAAATAATGTTTTTAACATATGAAGCATGAAAAAATTATCCATCCATTAATAAATATATTTTATTTAATGATTACATTACATGTTTGTAATGTTATTTTAAAATAAAATAATTTTTTTTAATATTTTATAATTTTATAGTTGTAAATTGTTTTGTAAGGAAATGAAAATGTCTGCTCACATTTATGAGATAACTGAAAGTTCTTTGATTTTGGGTTTAAATAAGTATTTAAATAATTTTATAATAAGAAATTGCAATCTTATATATGTTTTATTCATGATATGATACTTTAGAATTATATATGATAATGATTGAGATCTATATAGCCATGATGATAGGTAATCCTAATATAGTTCTCAAATACATTGGGTATTAAATCGCCTTCGAATGTGAAAAATGAGGTAGTCAATCCAGTGTTTTACTACTCTAGAATTAACAAGGCTTCAGTTATTTTGTCATGGAATACCAATGAGTAAACACATTTAATTAATATAATTTTATAAGATTCCTATATTATACATGAGGAAATAATTTTTTATGGAAATATTTTGATTGCATGAGGTAAAAAAAGTATATAAGCTTCTAATGATGAATAATATGTTTTTTAATGAAATATTTTCTTGATTCCCAACATGACATAGGATTCCTTGTTGTTTTTTCATTTTTTCTAATTGTTTTAGGGGTTTAAATTTTATAAAATATTAATTTTCACATGTGGAAATGATTTATTTATGTGTTGAAAGATTTATTGTTAAAATGGTAAACATACCTATGGATTTTCATATTTTTCACAGGACTAATGAGATGCCCTTATTTTTATATCCCTTACTGAGATTTTTTTTTATCAACCCATATTTTCAAAAAAAAATCAAATGATTTAATGATGAGTATATATTTTACTATGGTAAATATTTCTACTACGGTTGTTCATCTTATATGAAGTAACAATTTCTTTAATGAAACCAGGTTTTAAATTTGAAGCTCTAATTTTGTGAAAAAATATATACAGTTTGAATGTTTCCAGCTTCTTATTTAATTTTATCATAATTTTTTAAAACATAAAACCTAAAATATCTTCAAAATATAATAAAACTCAACCCTTTGTTATAAATCAATTAATTATGGGTTTAATAAGAAATATATGATTATAGTTGGTTTTAAAATAAGGGTTTAGATAACTTTAGAGGAAAAGATTTTATTTAATGAGAAGAATTCATCAACTAATATGGTCGTTTGGGATCATAATATATAAATCATATATAACCATAAAGGATAATATGTTGAAATTAATTGTGGTTAATTTTGGAGTAGGTTATGATATATAAGAGAAACAATATTTAGGTAACCTTAATTTAAACAATGGTTAATGAAATGTTTTTTAGACAAAGGGAAGGGTGTCTTAGAGTAAAAGTTTTCTTAGAGTAAAATAGTAATAGGATTGTCTAATAAAAAAAATTTAGTTGTTCACTCTAATTTTCATAATAGATTTTTTGTTTTTAAATCAGAATTTTCTTCCATTAGTGTAAAGGTTATTCTTCAAGATGGATGATCAGAATTCAAACCCAAACCTCCTTTATCTTCCAGAGTATTCACTTATAATAATAATTATCATATCATGCTCACGTGATTTAGAAATCTTCTATAGTATAAAACTTACCTTCCAACCACTTTTTAATATATAAAATTCTTTTCTATACATAAATATCATTAATGGCCTTAGGATACAATTGAACATGTTTTGAAAAAACAATTATCTCGTCATTCCCTTTTAGAATATAAAATAGGGGAATTTATTATGTTTTTACAATAGATGACTCATACAAAGGACTTCCAACTCTCATCTTAGATACCAAAGAGGGTGACCTTTGAGTAAATTATGTATTTAATTTATTATTTGGATTATTTTTATTATTGTAAACACCAAAACTTATTTTAAAACATATTTTAAAACTCAGTTAAAACCATATACTAAATTATTATGGGAAACATATTTAAGATCATGTATCAAATATATATATTTATAACATGGGATTGTTTAAAATTATCAATATATGTCAACATCTATTTAAATATTGATGTAATAATTATGCATAGATAAAGGAAGCAGATTAACTTGGAAAGGTTTTGGGGAATTCAATCAATTTAAGGAATCAATATAGTAGATCATGGTTCATTAATTTCTAAAAATGACATTATAATTAATAGTGATATAAATTTCATAGGTATGAGTAATATATGTTTAAAATACAAAGACTGACTAAATTGAGATTGAATAATTTTAAGAAATAATTCATATTTTTTGTGGTATGGAATTTTCATGGAATAGAGTAGAATAGCTTAACACAATGTTTTTTAGGAATATTGAATGATTTAAGGGTTTATATATTGGGTTCCAAGAATTCTTATGTAGTGGTATCTTTTATAAGGGTTTATAAGTTTAAGGATTATCGTAACAATAAATATATATATATATACCCTTGTTAGGATTCATGTTATTGTATATTTCAAGGTGATTAATGAAATTTTGAAGGATTTTTAATAGATGGTTGAGGTATATTCAACCACTATGTTTAAAATTTAATTTAGTGAGATGGTTACATTGAGAAGAATAATATTATATTTCAGGGGCATAAATTTAATAGTATGGATATTTTTTTGAGTTTGTGACTTGTTGAGTAATAAATTTTTTTCGGAGAGAGATGTTCAGTTAATTTTTCAAGATTTTTTTATAATATATTTCATATTTTTGAGTTTCTAATTTAATGAGGCAAATTTATAAGATATTTTAGTATAGATATTTATATAATGTTTAAATATTAACATTGGGTGTTTTTTTGAGTATTTTTAGATTAATTTTGTCTTTCTTCATAAGGGATATTTTCTTACCTTTTGATAACTTCTTGGGTTATTCGTAACATCTAAAGGTAGGAGGAACAACAAGATATCCTTTTATGGACCATGTGATCCATTTCAAGTTTATTTTTTAACTTCAATCATGAGAAATCATCATGAATATTAACTTCCTAGTGTAAGAGATGAGATATAATTGGAAATTTATTGAAACACAATCAAGGGATGAATTTGTATTGATGAAATGGAAATAAATAAAATATGTATATTTTCTTAGGTTCTCTATCATAGTAGTATAATAATCCTTTAACATTAGTAAAAATAACTAGAAGTAAAAATGTTAGACTTTTAACTTCATTTTAATTTAACTAATGGTCTTATTTATCCCCCATAGATATTTGGTATAGTAGACTTTGTTTATTCTTTTAGAAGAATTAAAATATATTAAATAATGTTTTTAGAGCCAAGAACTAAGATGGAGGTAGATTTTGAGGCTTAGTGATCCTGTAATTGACATAGAAAAAATATTAAATATTCTTATATGACATGCAGGATGTTTTAAAAATAATGGAATATCTCTTGAATGGAGTTTCAAAGCAAAAATTTCAGACCAATTTGGAATCCAGAACATGGGGTTACCCTAGGCACGACCCAAAGTTGGTTGACATCAGACGTTCAGATAAGGCATCAATGGATAGTAATTCGAGTGGATTAATTAATTAATTCATTTAATTAATTAATTTAATGCCCATAACCTAATTTACAATATATAATTTCTGATATTGGAATTTTACATGGCCATTTTCATCTCTCTTGGATCGTTGAGAGAATATTCATAGTGTTCTACATTGGTGAATCAGAATCGGACGATCAAAGATAATCATATCTCAATTTATAAAGAGTTACGAATGCATCATGTCTTCTCTATCATTGGAGAATGTGTTCTTCATCGATAATTGATCCAATATTTTGTCAGGTCTCATCAGTTTCATATTTTTCCCTTAATTAAAATTTTGAACATAGATATTTCTACCAGCATATTGTTCTTTGTTTATCCTTTCATCGCATGAACCTATTTCAATAATTTTATTGTTTAATTAAATTATTCCTACTAATATTTGTTATCAACTATGGATATTCCTCTTTGGATATCATTGGCCAAGAACATCTCACCAATGATAGGTTTTACTTTTTCCTTATGATTTCCCCCTCTCCGTTCATCATGTTCTTCACCGTTGGAAGATAGGGTCATGATTCAATGTTGTTGGGGTAGGTTTGAGTGTGATAGAAACTCCAATTTTTTATAGTAGCATGAAAGATATGAAAATCGGTGGTTTGTGGATGGATGGAAGGGAGATGTGGGATATTGGTGATACTTTTTGGATCAGGGATCCAAAGGGGCAATGGGGTTGAGTAGAAGGCACACATAGGTATTGTGGACTTCGTAAGGGTCATTAGTTTCTGATTTCCATCCACGAGAGGGCCAAAACTGATGGCCATCGGTGACCCCTATGATTTTGAGTGGCCAAATGTAAATATTATTTAAAGATAAGATGGATCATGATTTTTCATAAAATATATTTACTTTGTATGAAAAGTATTACTACACGCCATTTCGTTTGAAGAACACATGGTGTACATCCCCTTTTCTAAAGTGATTAGTGTCTCTAGCTGAGTAAAGTACCACACATCATGTGGGTGGTCCCACAACAATGTAACTCCTCCCAGGTGGCTAAGGTGTTTTCTAGATCCACATGTACAGAACCCCACATGGGATAACAAGACATGTACACCATGTGTACACGGGCATGGGCTGGTACAAGGGAATAGCTAGGTACAAATACACGACTCTATGAACATATGAATGAACATGAAAACCCAACCATTCCCTAGGTAGATGAGACAAGTTGTGTGGGTCCCTTATATGTTGTGTATAGTGATATGGCCTCTGGAATATGTCTATAGGAGAACACACTCAGACAATGGAGTTGGACCACATGTTGTGTGGCCCCTATACATGCCATGTACTCTTATTCAAATATTCATTATCTAATATATCTTTTGTTTGGACTCAGATTTTGGTCCACAAGTAGCATATTCTGATATTTGTTTCCTATTGAACATGATGGTAGCATTTGTTTTGGAATATGAAATATGATGTGAGGCGTTACAAGTGGGACGCTTCCTCAGGAGACACTCAAAAATTGAAGTTACCAAGAAGTATTATTAGAGAGATAAAGAAATATATGGTCCTCCCTTATCCCATCATGGATTGGGTCCTTAATCTATGGGGATATTACTCATCTTTCACACTAGGGAACAAATCCCCCATGCTATTCATGCCAGATAGGGAAGGTACTCCCCTATTCAGTTCACAAGTCCACTATCTATAGAGACAGTACTCCCCTATAGAATGAAAGTGAATTTCCTCTATCTATAGTGACCATACTCCCCTATCAAAAAGGGATGTGGGTCCCCCATACTCTTTATACTATAAATAAATGGCAATACCTTATTCACTGAACGAGTCCTTTATCCATAAAAATTGTACTCACCAGTTGCACTAAGGTGTGGGTCCTCCATTATCTATATCTAGGTAGAGACGGTACTCACATATTCTAGGTGTGGGTCCTCTAGAGACAGTAATCCCCTATCTCACTAGGGAAAGGGTCCCATAGATTCCTTTTCCATTTAGATATTGAATTCCTCTATTCAAGGTGATTTTCCTCTATCTATAGAGATGGTAATCCACTATTACATCTGGCTGCATGTACTCTATCCATGGGGACGGTACTACCATATCACACTAGGGAATGATTTCCCCATAATCCTTATCCATGTAGAAATGGAAATTTCATATTTAGGGCACTAGTTCTCTATCCATAGAGATAGAGCTCCCCTATCACACCAAATTGTGGTTCTCTAATACTTCTTATCCATGTTAAGGGGCACTCCCCTATTTAGGGCATGGGTCCTCTCTCCATAGAGAGGTCACTCCCATGTCGCATCTGAGTGAGGGTCTTTTATCCATTTGTATAGTACTCCCCTGTCACACCAGGGGCGAGTCCCCTGTGTTCTTTATATAAGTTGAGATGATATTCCCCTATTTAGGGAATGTTTCCCTATCTATAGAGTGGTTATATACCATAATCAAGCACTAGAGGGGTGAGGGTCCCCCACTATGGTTGTCCCCTCTCGACTGTGCGGAACAGTGGAGAGGTGTGGGTTGCACTACAAGACTCCTTCAAACAGAAGAGTCAACGGGCATTGGATATAAAGTCTTTTACAGCTATTGGAACACTTATTGACATGGTTGAGGTTGTGAGATGAAGTTCTTATTTCTCTCTAATCTGGGTTTTTTATGTGAATATATTTATATATATTGGTTTCTATTATGGGTTGAGTTAGACTTTATCATGTATCTTTCTACCATTAATCCTTTTTGGTTTTGGGATCATCCAACTGGGTATGTTTATATTCATACCTTAATTTTCCCTTCCCATATGTGTCTTGTCTTCTGTAGATAGTAGGTACATTGATAGAGACATTGATGGATATTAGGGATACTTGGGGAATTGACTATGTGGGCTGATCAAGGCATGGATATAAAGATTTATGATCTCTCTTGTTTATTTACTTCAATTATTATTTAATTTGGAATATCATTTCCAGTTTGGTGTGTATTTGTTCTCTTTTCATTTTGGTTTACATTTTCAAACTCTTCTGTATTCCATAAAATTCATTACATGCATTGTTTATACTTTAGATTTTATTGTCTTTTATTATTATTATTCTACACTTCTACAAGGATATAGTTGGGTGTGTGCATACATGTACACTAGGAAAAAGGAATATCATTTATGCCATGCCTTCTTATCACTTGTAGCTAGAGACTTGCCTATGGGAGGCAATCTTGAGGTTTTATTGGCCCAGATCTCTGCCATCTAGGTTGGCCCCGGTGGGTCAAGTCATTATAGAGTGGTATCAGAGTAGTTCATTCTATGGGACGGTTTTTGGATTTTTCCCCTTATGTGTATTATTTGGGACTTAGGTGAAGCAATATCCAAGTGTCTCAAGTGAATCTTTTGGGATAGGTAACCCAGTGTTGGTTGAGGATGGTGTATCCATTCAACATGACTCTGATTACTAGTTTGTCTAATCAGTATATCAAGACATTATTTATAGGGAATAGTGATAAATGAATTATATAGTTTTGAGTCGTTTGACTATTTTTATTCAGTCAGCTCCCCATATATATGTATATTTAAATTTGACCATGGTATATCTTGATCACTTTTAGGATGCCTCTGCAATGGAAACCAACCCGGTTACTTATTCAGGATCATAATGATGATCTGATGAGTGGTGAGGCCTTAGTTCAAGTCCAATCTCATTAGTTCTTTCATATAGGTAGGATGGTAGAGAAACCCCCTCCTATTAATCAATATATTATACTAACAGAATATGCTGAGTATGTGCATAGGCATAGTGTACTCCATGAGTTCCAGGACAAGAGGTCGTTGAACTTCCACGGTGATCCATATCCCCAGGCATTTGAGGATTGGCTTAAGTTAGTGATCCAATTCATTAGGAATAACCACACCGCAACTGATCAGATGGTTATACTGGTAGCCAGACATTCCCTTTGAGAAGTGGGATATAGGCGGAGTCTAATCACATATAATCATGATGAGTCAGCACACTCATAGTCTGACATGCAGTAGTTGTTTCATGAGAAATACTTCCCCTCATGCTTGTGCTTAGTTCAAATTTAGGATTTTCTAGTGACATTGATGGGAGGTATAACTTTTGTTGAGTATTTCACAAGGTTCACTGACCTTACATAGTACCCTCATCATATAGTAAGAGATATATTCTTTTAGGTGAGGAATTTTCAGTAGGTCTCCACATAGTCATTTTGTCATGTGTGGTATCTTTATCTCCTTACCTACGTGGGTGTTCTGGATAGAGCTACAGTTATGGAGATATTTCTAGAAGAGGGATGTCGGACATCTAGTACTGAAAATGGAAATTTTAGGGTTGAGTAATCTGTAGTGGGTGGTAGGAAACAATAGTTGAGGACTCAATGCAAGAGGTGTACCCATTCTTAGGCTTAGGCACATGGTCATGAAACGTAAAGACCACAACAAGGTCTAGGTTATCTCAAATAGTTGCAGTGCTATACAAGTGATGGGTGAGGTAACATGTCATGTGATTTCTTGACCCATAGATCTGAGGAGGAAAGGTAGTAAAATGATGGATTTCCCTGGAAGAGGAAATGTTGTGATCAAGGATCTCCCAAGTGAGGCTAGGTAACCCCTTAGGGAGGTGGTTCTAGAATAGGAAAAAACATAACTCCATAGAGAGGATCTTTTGGGGGTGGATGACATTATGATCTACTTCCTCCACCACCACTAGGAGGCCAAATCTAGGCTTAGGGATAAGTCATTCATGGTTGTGGACAATTACTGGCCATGAAGGATTATAACCAGGCTCTGTATGATATGATCAGAGGTATGATCAATGTTTTTTATACACTTGCTTCAGTACTAGTAGACACAGGTGTAAGTTATCCCTTCATCTCCTTATACCTAGTGAGAGAACTAGAGCTTTTCATTGAGACATTTGGCCAATAGATTTGGATTACGGTTCCTATAGGGAATGATTCATTAATATCACTTATCTACTGGAAGTGTGAGATATCACTTAGTGGAGAGAGTTTCTCATGGGACCTCATGGTCATAAAAATGATACCTTAGGACTTTATCATGAGTATGGTCTAGTTATCTAGTTTAAGACTATATTGAAAATCATCATATATGGTTTAGATGCCTTCAAACAAATGGGATGAGATTATCCTTTTTCTGAAAGAGATATCTTATGGTGGGGGGATTGATTCTTGTGAGTACAAATTTTTAAGCAATAACCCATTTGTTGGTGAGTTTATAAGTTGTTGTAGTGGGCTTCTCAAGCATCTGAATTTTTGCATTGGTGGAGGATTTTATGGACGCCTTCCTCGAGGATGTTCTAGGACTACCTCTAAGGATAGATTTGGACTTGTTCATTGAATTTCACCCTAATACTATAAAAATATCTTCTATGGCATATCGTATGGACCCTACCAGGATTTTGGATATGACGGTGATGTTTGATGGCCATCAAGAGAAGGTATTTATCGTACCTAGTGTTTCCCCCAAGGTATCTCAATTGTTATTCATGAAAATATAAACAGGATATTTCAAATTTGTGTTGATTATTATTTCCAAAACAAAAAAATTATAAATAAAATTAAACCATTATTAAGGATTTATAACCTATTTTATTTTTTTCGAAGTGCAAGTTGTTTCTAGAACATCAATCTTAGGTCTATCTACTCTCAGTTAAGGGTTAACAAGACTGATATTCTAAATTTGGAATTTTTATGTTGCTATTAATACTATGAGTTCTTTATGATTTCTTTTGGTGTAATAATTTCTGGCATAGTGTTTATGAATTTGATGAATTAGATCTTTCATCCATACATGGACTATTTTTTTGGTTGTTTTCATTAATGACATATGCATATACTATTCGTCATAGGAAGATAATCAATATCACTTTGGAATGTTCCTAAACTTACTCCAGATGCACTAGCTATACAGTAATCTCTCAATGTTATAGTTTTGGATCTTATATGTTCACATTCTAGGGAATGTAATTTATGAGTATGTATTAGTTATGGACCCAGTGAATATTGGTGCAATGATCTCTTTAGAGCCACCCAAGATCATGTTATAGGTGCACAACTTTCTTAACTTGGAAGGGTACTACATAAGGTTTTTGGATTAATTTTCTAGATTAGTATCCTCTTTGACCACACAGATATATAAAGTGAAGTTGTTTATCTGGACCGATCAGTGATAGAGATATTTTTGAGCAGTTGAGGATACGATTGTCCAGTGCTTCTATGTTGTGGCTAGCATAGGAGGGTGATGAGTATGTAATTATTTAAGATGCCTCTGGAGTTGGGATCAATTTCATGTTGATGTAGAGGTAAAAAGTGATCTTATGTGGGTCTAGGTAGTTGAGACCCCATGAGTATAACTAAAAATCTCATGACCTGAAGTTATTAGAGACATTATCTTATTAAAGAGAACTTTTTTTACTCAAACTATCATATTATTAGGAATATCATCACATAAGGAGATATAAACCTAATTAAAATTAATTAGTTTTAGTTTTTATAGGAATATTACTGTGAGATAGTCTGAATTCCTTGGAAGGGAAATCTGGGTTTTTTCCATGATTTTTAATCATTTTATCACTTGGTGGAGGAGGCATTTCTTTGCAGTTAACCCAAATAGAGGAGAGGTGCAAATTTTTTCTTTAGTCAATGGTGGTGAATCCTATTCTTATAAACCATGTTATGGAGGTACAATTTGGGATATATACTATGAGGATTTTCTTGACTAGTGATTATCAAGAGATTCACCTTATGGATTCTCTGAAAGAGGGGATCATGTTATCCTTTTCTCGAGAGGAATAGTGGTGTCGATCAAAATTTTGAAAGTTAATGATGAGGGAGTTTGATAATTATCCTTTGGTGGTATATCCCGGTATAGGGAATATGTACAGGGACCATGAGTGGCAGATTTGGTGTGATGGAATGAAAAAGTGTTTTTGAGTTTTCCTCTTGGTGTATCACTTTTCAATAGGTGAAGGATAAGCACTAGGTTCTGATAGGTTTGTTGGAGCCTCTTGTGATCTCATAGAGGAAATGGGATGGAATATCCATTTCTTTTGTAATGGGTCTTAAAAGGACAGCGAGAATCCATGATTCAATCTGGGTGATAGTTGACCAACTTAACAAGTCGGTGCACTTCCTTACGATTAGGGAGAAGACTTCGGTGGAGATTTGGGGGTTATTTTATGTGTGGGGGATCGATGTAATTATTGGGATTACCACAATGTTTATCTCCAGCCACATTGTTTGGTTCATGTAACAGTTGTGTATATTCCTGTAAGATGCATTCATGATAAATTTGTTGATGAATACATCTTTCCACACTCGATCATATGGGAAAACTGAATACAAAATCAAAGAGTTGGTGGACATAATGACGTATTGCATGTTAGACATTAGATAAATCATGGAGGATCACTTTCTATTGATAGTGTATGATTTTAATAATAGCTATCACTCTACAATTGGCATGGAACCTTTTGATTCCCTATATTAGGGACCATATAGGTCACCCTTATATTATATTGAGATTGGTGAGGCATCTCTTGTTGCCCTGTATATGGTGAAAACGATGAAAGAGAGGTTCTAGATGATCCCAATCATACAAGGAAAACACAAAGCATATATAAATCATACACAATCTATTTTCATTGGAATTTTTAGTTTGAGAAAGATACCTTGTTTTCTTAAGAGTCTCCCCATGAAGAGGATGTCAGATATTTATCTGGTGAGGAATGTCATCCCCAAAAGGACAACATTTAATTTTTGATCCTATAGTGGTTAGATAGGTATCTTACCACATATCCCTACCACCATAGTTAGAGTGAGTTCCTAACATCTTCCATGTTTCACACCTAGAAAGGTATGTGCTTGATCTTATGAACATTATTGACATGGGAGAGCTAGAAATCGAGGCTGGATCCATATTCATTGAATACATGGTGGTGATCAAGGATTGGTAGGATATAATCCTTCATATAAAGAACATTACCTTGTTTCCTTTGTTGTGGTAGCATGTGAGTGTGAAAATACATGATGGGGAATAATGTAGATAATCTACTTTTCCTTGTAAGGATTTTAAATATATTAAATAATATTTTCAGATCTAGGTTCTGTGACGATATGAGATTCTGAGACCCGATGATCCTAAAATTTATTTTATTTAAATATAAAATATATTTTTATCATGTGCATATATTTTTTAGAAATAATTTAATATCTCTTTAATGGAGTATCAAATTTTAAATTTCATACCATGATTGGTTTTGGGACATGGGTTTAAGTCCAATTGCAACATAAAGTTGGTCGGCACTAGATGTTTGGATAAGGCAGTCGTTCGTGGGTACATTAAGTAGATTAATTAATTAATTAATTAATTTTATTTATTTAATACCCATATAATAATTTAGGCTATCAAATGGTTACTTTTAAAATTCTTCAATGTTATCTGAACAACCCTAGGAGCGTTGAGAGCGATTTCAAATTATTCTTCAATGGAGAATTAGAATCAGAAAACAAATGAAAATCAGATCGAGGTGGATAGAGACGAAATAGACACATTGAGTATTATTCATCCCTAGAGAATGTGTTATTCTCCAATGATCAATCCAAAATCAATTTTGGTATCATAAATTGCGTTTTCAACCGTTGAATAATTTTTTGTTCATGGATATTTTAATCTCTGTGTTGATATGCATTTATCCAATCATCGCATGAGCTCATTTCAGTATTTTTATTACTTAAATTAAATTATTCCTAATAATCATTATTATAACCACTAGATATATCTCTCGTGAAATAATTTGAATATAATGTTTGACCAATTATAGGTTTTACTTTGTCTTTGTTTTTATCCTCTCTTTATTCACCGTGTTCTTCACAGTTGGCATATGGGGTCATAGTTCAACATTATTAGGGGAGATTTAAGCATCATAAAACCCACAAAGTCATTATAGTAGCACGAATGTCAGTTGGATTGATGGGTTGTGGACAGATCAAGGGATAACATGAGATGTAGGTGATAATCCATTGATTTGGGATTTGGAGTTACAATGAGATCAGCTATAGGCACACAGGTGGTGTCGTGGGCTTCATATAGATCATTGGTTTTTGATTTCAAACCACCGGTGGGCTAGAACCAATGGATTGAGGTGACCTGCTATTATTTCAGGTGTTCAAGGGGAAAAATTAGTGGTGTTAAAGATATGTTAACAATATTCATGAAATATATAAATGTTTTGTTAAACTAAAGACTACAGACAATGTATTCTAATGAACACACGATGTGTAACTTTGTTTCCATGGTATATAGGTTTTTCAGATGAGTTAATTACTACACTCAATGTGGTTGTGTCCACGATCTATGTGACCCTCCCCGATTGACTAAGGCATATTCTAGATATACATGACCAATAACCCATGCTGTAGAACACATTGTCTACTCTAGGTGTACACAATCATGGACTAGTACCTAAGAATGACTAGGATAACATGGTCAAGGCTTCTGTGTATGAGAAACATCACTTGGGTCCCTTACATTACATGTGTGAAAACATGGCCTTCAATCCATGTCCATAGGAGAATATGGATAGGAAGCGGAGTGAGACCACACATAATGTATCCCCCTTACACGTCTTGCACTCTTTTGTAAATCTTATTCCTCTTAATTATCCATCATTTGGACTTGGATTTTAGACTGAGCATATCCTAACCTAGGTGTTTTTCTACATAAAACAAGTAGATATACTTTTTTCAAATATGAGATACTATGTGAGATGTTTCAAATTATATGCTTCCTCAAATGATGCTTGATGATGGCAGTGATCGAGAATGATTGTCATAGAGATAAAGGAAAATATAGTACTCCCTTATCGCATCAAGTAATGGTTCTTCTATCTATGGGGACAATACCCCCTGTCTCACTAGGGTGCAGTCCCCCATGATCTTCCTGCTGGATATGGACGGTACTCCACTATTCAGGGAACATGTCCTCAATCTATAGAGATAGTACTACCCAGTCACATCGTGGAATATGTCTTCTATATATGCGGACAGTACTTCCCTATTGCACTCAAGAACATGTTCCCCATACTCTTCATGCCATATAGAAATAGAATTCCCCAATACATGGCACAAAAAATCTATCCATAGAGATGATACTTCCATATTGCGCTAGTGTGTGGGTCCCTCATTCTCCGTATCTAGGTAGAGATGGTACTCCCCTATTCAGGGTGTGGGTCCTCTATCCATAGACATAGTACTCCTCTATCACACAAAGGCACATATCCATGATAGTCCTTACCAAGGTAGAGATGGTACTCCCCAATTGAGGGTGTAGGTCCTATATCTGTAGATATGGTACTCCTATATCACATTAAGACACAGGTCCCTATCCAAGGAGATTGTACTCCCTTGTCACACTAGGGTGTGGGTTCCCTATACTCGTTATCCATATAGAGATGATACACCCCTATTAAATCCATGAGTCCTCCATCCATTGAGATGGTACTCCCCTAACGCACAAGGGAATGGGTCCTCCATAGTCATTATCCAGGTAGAGATAGTACTCCCCTATTCAGGGTGTGGGTATTATTTCCACAGCGACAGTAGTTTCCTATGACATCAGGGTGTGGGTACTCTATCCAAGGGGATAGAACTCCCCGATCGCACCAGGATACAGGTCCCCCGTGTTCATTATATTGATATAGTATTCTCTTATTCATTGAATGGGTTTTCTATCTATGGATTGGTACTACCCTGTATTGGAAAATTTTTGGAGGTGTGGGTTTTCCACTAGAGTTCTTCCCCCTAAACATTGCGACATAGTGCTATGGTGAGGGCCCCACAACAAGATATTTTGAACATATGAGATGTTGGGAACCAGAGAGGGAACCTTTTGAAGATATTTTCAAACTCATTAAACTACGTTGGGCTATGATATAAAGATCCCCTTTCTCTTTAATAAGGGTTTTTTTAGGAGCATATATCAATTTTTGTTGGATTCTGTAATGGTTTGATCTAAACAATTTCATATCTCTTAATTTTATTTCTCCCTTTGGGATTTCAGGGTATCCTAATGATTATGTTTATAATCACCCATGAACCTACATTTACAATACATTTTGATTCATGTGAAGATGATAGAAAGATCGAAGAGATTTCATATGATCTTAGGGATACTTAGTACATTGACCTTGTGTGGTGATCGAGACATAGATATTATGAGTCAGCCTATGTAAACTTTCATTACATACAGTTGTTTTCAGGATGGGTCCTCATTTCTAGTCAGGAATTTGTTTTTCTCATTTAAATTTTAGTTTACATTTTCTTACTCTTTTTTTCCTATATGTCATAACATGAATGGTTTATACTCTAGATGTTACTGTATTTTATTATTATTCCTCTACACTTCTTCTTAGATATCTTTTGGTGCCTTAAAAAAGGTACACTAGGAAAGTATTCCCATTTTAGTTATTCCTTCTTGATTCTTGTTTTCAGCTCCTAGCCTATTAGAGGTTGATTAGGGTTGTGGAAGACCAGCCTTCCTCTGGCTAGGTGGGACCTAGTTGGTTGGTTCGTTATATGTATTTGGGTCATTAATATTCATAGGATCATTTTCTTCATCACTATCTATTATTAAATGGACATTAATTTTTCCTCCATGTACATATTTTCATTTCACTCCAATGATACATTTATCTTGGAACCTGATTACGTTTTATTCCAGGTAACTTTCATTTTTTTCTTTCCCTCATTTCAAAAGGATTTTTTATTATCCATTTTCATGATACTTTTGAAAGATATATATATATATATATATATTAAAAAGGTTTTCCATGAATTATCATATGCATTATCTTTCACTCCTTGGAATTTATTTTAAAAAAATATTTTAAACCCTTTTATGGGTCACAAGATAAATTGTTTACGAAATTTTTTTAAAGGGTAGAATTTATCAATTTGATAATTTAGAATATATTTCACATTAATAAATATAATATGCTCAATTATTTTTAACACATGCAACACTAAACTTATAAGAAATACGATATAATAGGACCATTATAACATATCCACTAAATTCATAGGTTTAAATAGGTATAACTATATTATATAATATATGTATAATTATTATCATTAATAAAAAAATCAATCTTAAATTTATTATAAATTTTTAGGAAATAACGATAAAATCCTTCGAACTTAAAAGGGATACTTTTCATAAAACTAATTTTTTACAAGCAATGTATATTTTATGTTAATTGATTAAATTAACCACTATTGATAAATCATTCTAATGAAATTATTATGAAATATATATATTTTCATTAATTAACATTTTTTTAATTATGTCTATAACAAAATTAATGACAATAAAGTCAATTTATACTTTTGAAATACATTTTTTTTGAAAATTGTTTTTATTGCATTTTTATGGGGATATTATAATTATTTTTTTCCACTTTCGTAAAAAAATTTGGAAAAATGGGAATAATTTTAGAAATAATAATTTAATAATAATATTTTTGTGATTTTTTGTGATTTCCTTAAAAAGAATGGTTTTTGAATGAATAGTAAAAATGATTATTTTTACAAAATTATTATTTATTTTCTTTAAATTAATTAATTTAAAGGTACCATTATATTGTGTTTAATTTTGAAGCTAAATAGGATCTATTTTATTAAAGATAATGTAATTAATTCCATATTAATCAACATTATATTTGATTTTGTTATAAGTTTATTTTTATGCTTGAAATATAATTTTATAAAAAATGATTTTTCATTGCATTTTGCACACTTATATTAAAAGTTATCTATACTAATTATTAAAATTGAAAATTTATAAATTGATTAAATATTTGGAATCATGAGGTTTAATAAATTTAGTTAAGTTTCATTTTTAGCCATAATTAATAGTTACCATGGTAAAAATTTGTCACCATGGTAAAGGTTAAATCTGGATAATTATTGTAAAAACTATGTGATATGGTCCCAAAATATTATATTAATTATTATTGGATAATTTTATATATAAATTTATCTCATTATCTATGAAATATTATTATTTTGGAGCCACATTCCCATGATTAATAATTTTTTATATTTAAAAGTTTATAAAAAGATTAAGTATGACACTCCCCATGCTTATAGAAGGGTGCCTCTTATCCTCCTCTACTCACACCTTTGGAAAAATATATTTTAGTAAATTCCTAACCAAATGTCACCCCAAAATCCCTCCCTTAATTCTATAGATCAAGGTATTCCGAAAAGACTAATTCTAGAAGAATTAAAGTGTAATTAAAAATGAGATATTGAAGGAGAAGGTATAAGTCCTAACGAGCCTATTTCAGTTTTATTTCTACCTATACCTACTTATAATATTATTAAAAATGATTAAATAATAAAATAAATATCTTAAATATATTAAAATGGTATTATGATAATGATATATCCCTTTTCCATCCCCCTTTCTATCCTATAGTAAATTAAAACATTTCTCATGTGTATGTGTAGACTACCACCTCCGTATAGCAAGGTGTTTCGTTTTTTATCACCACATCACGAGGATAGTTATTATGATTAATATAATAAATATATAATATATTCATGGTAAAATTAGGATTCAATAAATATAATATATAAGTTATCTTCTTACCCTTCCATTCATTAAAAAATGATAATGTCCCCCATGTGTATGTGTACAATACTACCTCTATGAAGCGATGTGATTCGTTTTTCTTGGATTCTTTTCTTGGAATACCCTAAAATTGTATTCAATATATGATAAGTATAATTATCATATGATATATATGCTATATATAATTGGGAAATGATCCCTTTGGACTTGTTCAGCCTACCGAATTTTTTTTGGGGATTATGAACCAGATATCCTCCAAACATCAGACATAAACATAATCGATTTACTTACTATATAAGACATGGTAATAATGAAAAAATAGATTTTTATATGGGAATAAAATAAAAATAGTATCTTATAAAATTAAATAAGTATTATATTTTTCTTATAAGGGGGATAAATATCATTCATTTAAATACAGAAGATGAAGTTATTGATTTCTCATCTCAATAATCTTTTATTGAAACTCCTGCTATTTTAACCACATGTTTTCTTTATTATGGTGTATATACTAAAATATATATGTATATTATCATTAATTTAATAAAATTCATGTGGTTTAAAAATAATTTAAAATTTTCTTTTATTTAAAAAGATTCTAAATTCGTATGGTATTTTTCTCAAAAATCTTATTTCAATGTATTCTGTTCAAATATTTATCCTCCATGTCTGTGTAGTATTAAATGTTCTGAGAATTTTTTTTATTTATAAATTAAAGGATGTAAAATTTCATTTTAAAATTATTTTAACTTTGATTACAAATTTTTAACTAATTTTTTAAAAGATTATTGTATGGGACATTTGGATTTTTTTAACAAAGTGTATAAATAATGTTTTTTAGCATATATGGAACAAAAATATTTTATTTTCATCCTAACCATTATTTTATTTTATGCCTAATTTAAATGTGTCGTTTTTTATTTAAAATGGAAATATTATTTCTCAATATTCTAGAAATTTTTATTTTTAAAAAAATCCACGGGAAATGAAAATTTATTCTCATTTTTATGAGATAACTAAAAGTGATTTTTTTGTTCAAAGGAGTATTTCAAGGGTTTTATAATGAAAAAATTCAATATTAAAAATGTTTTATTCATCATATGGTACCTATTAATTATATATAATAATGGGTTACCACATCCATGGTTTAATGTTTAAGTACATTTCCTTTTATTTTCATCTTGTCTTGGTCCTTGCGCTTTCTCAGGTGATTTTGGTGAAAATGGATGTATTTGGGCCTGAAAGCAGGTGGCACATGGTCGGATCATGGTTAGAAAAAACTATATACCATCCTAAAGGAGAAAATGTTACCTATAATGTGGCACTATCTAGGTCACACAACCAACCACATGGGCCTATGGGCCATCTGTGTACCCATATCAGTGGTCCTATCTAAGGTGCACAGTCGACTACATAGGCATGTACCCTCCCTTAGGAAACTGTGCGCCCTATTGTCCCTTTAGAAACTGGTGTCATAGGGTTGGCACATGGTTTAGAAAACTATGTTTTGAAACTGTGCAGCCTTCCTAGAACATTAAAAATGTTGAATTTTCCTTTTTCCCCTCTTGAAATTAATCTCCAAATCCACCTTTACTTGCCCACTAGGGATTGTCATCCCTAGGAATGCCTCTACCTCCCTCTTATCTCCCTTATAAATCTTTACCTTGTTGATTTGGTGTGTATCCTTCAATAAATCTTTAGGTAAGCCTCTCCTCTATTTTTTTTATTTCTTCTTATGGGTATCTGTCTCATTTTATTATAGGTTCTTCCTTCACTAACAGATTGGTTTTTCTAATGATGTTTAAAACTTGATTATTTGGGTTTGATCTTGATGTTTATGTTTAGTGATTTCATTTATAGGGTTTTGTGTTGGTGAGCTTAAGTTTCTGCCTTTTTTCAATAAGTTTCCAATGTAAAGTTTGGTGGTTCCCTGATTTAACATTTTGTTAATGATTTTTGGGTGCATGATATGGTTTTTAAATGGGTTCTATGAATTGTGTGAGTGGTAAGTAACATGTTTTAAAAAAATGGTGTGTGTAAGGGTTTGAAAAGGGTTTTTACTATTTAAAATGGTGGGTTTTAATGTTTTTTATATTGTTTGATGTTTGTATGTGTAATAGGTAGTTCATGTGACATGGGAAAAGAAAATAATTACATGATAATCCTAGGTATCTATGTGGTAATACTAGGTCTAGTATGCTAGGTAGTCTGGTAGGGTTGAGGCCATGTTCTCCCTAAAAGGATTGACACTACAACACTAACTAAGCATATGATGATAATCGGAGACCACTAGACCATGGGAAGTGATTCCCCTCTAGTGGCTCAATCATGAGGAAACTATGGGTTTTGGAATGTATTCATCACCGAGGACCAAGTTTCTAATGACCCTACTAACCCTAGTGCCTTCGGGGTTAGTTTTGGTTCTCTTGTGATGTTATACAAATCATCTTTCTTGTTGAAAAACATTTTTTCCTATTTAATTTTAAAATCACGTTTCATTTAAAAATGTTTTCCCTTTTTCTTTAAAACTGTCATGTTCATTTTTATCATAATTTTATAGTATGGAATCTTTTTGGGGGGTATCCTACTGGGCATTGGATCAAACCCTATATACACCATTGTGTGTATGTTGACCATGTCATGTTTGATCCATATAAAGCCAAGTTGTTCCTTGGTAGTGATGGTGGATCTATTTTCTAGTGGTTCATCTTTTTTTGGTGTTGGAGGTGGTGGCACGATGGTTTTCACCCTGTTCAAGAACAGTGGTTTTGGTGTACAATGGTTCTCCTCTACTCATTTTGGTATTTTGGTTTTTGGATAAAATTATAAACTGTTTAACTATATTAATTGTATTTCTTTTTGTCATAGTTATTTTTTAATACATGATGTGTGATTTTTGTGGATTGTATATGGTAGATTCTTACAGGTTATATCTTTCCTAAAGTGTAACATTTGATACCCAGGCACCAGTTTCCAACCCATAGGTAACAAGAAAACCATTCAGGCCTTAGCATGACCCAGTTCAGGTGTCGGGTTGGATGGTATCCCAACTTTTAATGTGATACGAGTGATATCTATATAGCTCATGAAAATGGGAAAACCTGATATAGCTCCCCAATGAATTGGATAATCAATGTTATTTATTGTTAATAAATTGAGGGAGATAACCACGTAGTCTACTGCTATGGAATTAAATGGGATTTAGTTATTCTAACCCGACTTAAAAAAGATCAATCACGGGTTATTAATATGATGATCTAAGATACGTATATTGTGATTTCAAAAATGGTTTTTAAGGATTTATTTTGATTTCATGAGGTAATAAAAGGTTATAAATATCTATCTGTAAAAGGTTTGTTTTTATAAGAAATTTTTTCATGAGTTATCACATGCCTTATTATAACATCATGATCATTTGTATACTTTCTAATGTGTTATAAGAGTTTCAGTTGAAAGATAATTTATTTTCACTTGTGGAAATGTTTTATTTAGGAGTTCAATGTTTCTTTGTGAAAAGGTAAATGTTATCATGGGTTTTCATGTTTTTCATTAGACTAATGGTATTTCTTTGTTCTTATATCCCTATGTGAGCTTTGTTTTTTTAAAGTGTTTTAATTTTTTTTCAAAGTATCTAAGGATGAGTAGATAATTTAGTAATCAAAATATTTTCACTATGGTGACTCATATTAAATGAATAAAAATGTGTTTTGAATAAAACTAGCTTTTAACCCTAAAGCTCTGTTTTTGTGGGAAAATGTGTATTATGTGAAAGTGTTCACTTTATAATATAATATTTTTACCTAATTCTCTAAAACACTAAACCTAAAAAATATTTGAAATGTAATAATGTGAAACCCATGTTATAAATCAGGTAATTATTGGTTAAATAAGCCATGGGTCATTATATATAACCTATAAAATAATTAGAGATCAATATAAGGAGTTGAGAATTATTCTCATTGGGGATTATTATGAGTCTCTAAATATTTATATTATATAGATCCATTCTACTAACAATGACTCATGGGTATTAGATACTGGGTGTGTATCGCAAATATCTGTTGATAATCATAGACTAATAGATAAGAGGGAATTGATGAAGGGAGAAGTATATATTTGTGATGCTAACAGAGAATGGGTTCCTACAATAAAGCTAATGACTTTTGATTTTAATTTTAATAGTCGATTTGGCCTAGAATTGGAAAATTATTATCATGTTCACACCATAAACATAAAATTTATTTTCGCATCTTGTTTGAAAAAGAAGGGATTCTTATTCACTTTTAAGAATAATATTTTTATATATATATATTAAATATATTTTTTATGGAATTTGAAATATGATAAATATTTTATAGACACTATATATGGATAATAATGTCTATAATTTTTAGAGTAAGATGTCTAGGGTTGACCCTAATCCAACCTAACATTGTCATTGTAGCCTTCAATGTTTAAAAAATGAATTTAAATTCTCTATAATGATGAATTATTAGATCCATTTGACTATGAATCATTTGAAAATAAGTAGTAAATTTTATTTTAAAATCAAAGAACCTTTTAGGTGAAAATTTGTAAAGTATAGTGTACTATTGGATCTTATATATAGTGAGTTATTTGGACCAATGAGCACTCAAGTAAGTTGCAGTTCTATGTATTTCATTAAATTTACCAATGAATTTAGTCAGTATGGATATGTATTTTTTATGTGACACATGTATGAAACTTTTGAAGAGGTATATGTTTTATAGATGAAATTAATGAAACTGGTAAAATTTATTGAGGCTCTCAAAAGAAATTATGGTGGTGAATACTTAATCCAAGACTTCATTGATCATCTGTGGAATTATATAATTATCTCGAAATTCACTCCTAAAATAACACCACAATGGAATTATATATCTAAGAGAATACATTTTACCTTTTTATACATGGTTTGATTAATTATGAATTAATGTGGCCTTCTTATTTTCTTCTAGGGTTAAACTCTATAAGATGCTGACTTTTTTTAATCTGTGTTCCATCAAAAATAGTAAATTATAAGCCATATGAGATATGGAAGGGAAAAATCCGTAATTTATCTTATTAATATTTGGGGATGTCAAGTTCATATGATGATTTAATTCTGATAGTATTGACTCTAAATCTGAAAATTTTATATTTATTGGTAACCCCAAGGAAACATTGAGATATTATTTCTACAATCCTACTGAACAAAGAGTATTTATGGACCAACATTTTTCTCATAATAAGAAATAACACATAAGTTGAGCTGTTAGTGGGAAGAAAAATCATATTGGATATGTTTCTGAAAAACAAACTTGAAAGGTTCTTGAGTTGGAATTTGAGTTGGTTCCATAAATATTTGTCTAAGAACCAATAAAAAATACAGAAGAGTTGCGAAGGACTTGTAGGATTCATCAAGAAACCATGAGATATTGATTTTTCGTAAGGAATGATGATAATGTATTTTTCATAGAACATGGACCAACCACCAACTGATAATTTTTCGAGAGTTTTGACTATGAGAAATGGTTAAAATCCATGGCATCTAAAATAGAATCCATGGACACTAACCAGTTTTTGACCTTTGTGGTGTGACAAAATGGGTGAAACCCATGGGGGGGAATTTTATATTTCATAAAATAATAAACATGGACAGTATTGTATCAACCTATAACGGATTCCATGTTGGAAAAGAATACAATAAAATTCATGGTATTGACAATGAAGATACATTTTCATTTTTTGTGATAATATATTACATTCAGATATTTTCTTTCATAATATCTCACATATATCAAATGGATTTCAAAACCACTTTCCATAATGTGAATTTTTTCTATGAAGTTAATATGATATATTCTTAAGGTTTTTAATTTATATGTGATAATTTTATGGTATACAAGCTAAAATTTTCCATTTATAGATTTATGAAAGATTCTTAGAGTTTGAATGCCCATTTTGATGATGGGGAAAAAGTGTTTGGTTTCATCCATAATATGGATAATTCCTATATATATAAAATAATTAGTGGGGTATAGTTTTATTTATGAAATTTCATGTAGATGATTTACTATTTATAAGAAATGATATCCTGATACTTCACTCTATGAATATATGGTTCCGAAAATGATTCTCAATGAAAGACATGGGTGAAGATGCCCGCATACTAGGTATGGATATTTTTAGAGATAAATTTAAATGGATTCTTGAACATAGTTAGGGAATTTACATTTGTGAAGTGACAAAGTGTTTTATCAAAGAAAACACCGAAATCTGGTCTTTATTAGTTCTATATAACAAAAATCTTAATAATATTCATGATCCTTATAAAGGTTAGTAAGGATGGATAGAATTACCTATGTTTCTGTAATAGGATATATCAGGTATATCATGCTGTATACCCAACATGATGTCTCTTATACTTTAATCGTAACTAGTACATACGAATCCAATCTGGATGAGAGTCACTATAATGCTATGAAGAACATTATAAAGTACTTTAAAATGATTAAGAAATTTTTCTTAGTATTTGTGGGTGAGGGTGGGATCACTATAAATGGTTATAGATATGATAGTTTCTAATCTGATGGAGATGATATTAAATCTTAATCTGGTTTCCTGTTTTTCTTAAATGGGGGATCAACCAGTAGTAAAAGTTCAAAATAATCCACCATATCAGACTAGATGATAGTGTTGGAGTTTATTGTTGTATAAGATGTCGAAAGGAATATGTTTGGAAAATAAGTTAATTATTTAACATAGATTAATTCATAAAATTTAGGGAGTGATCTAGATTTAGTGTGATTACAATAGAGACGTTTATTAGGTTATAGAACCACATTATAACCAATAACCAAATACATCATTCCCAAATACCAACCATTATGAGAGATCCTAGAGAGGGGCTATTTAAATATCAATTTGGTGGATGGGGATGACAATGTAACTACACCATTGACGAATCCATTAACATAGCAGAAGCATGAGGGTAATGTTGAATATCTTGGTATTTGATATTTGATATATTTATTTAATGGTAGTATAATGTATCATATTATTATAATAAAGAAAATATATATTTATAATTAATTAATTTGTGTTTTAATTTACATTACATAAATGGTAGATTGATAATATCCTCTAAAATAATGATTTCTACATGTCCCTAATAGATAACTATCATGTAGTATTATAGGTTGTTATGGTATGTTAATATTAGTATGAATAGAATCATATCATCATTACCACATCTGTATATGGGATATAAAGAATATATTCATTAGTTAATATGAAGATAATTATTACTTTCATTCACCCATAAAAGTTTATCTCATGGAATTTCATACAACCATTAATAATCACAGGGGTGTATTCTTATAATCAAAACTTATTACCTGTGTTTTGTGAGATTATTATAATGAGAACATTCATACATTGATATTATTCATATGAAATTCCTTTAAACGTAGTTAATTAGAGGTGGTTAGGTCTGTTTTCTATCATTTAATATGTTGGGAAACAATAAAGATGTGTTTTGTTCACTTGTATGAATAGTAAATAAATATCGACCTAGATATAAATATATTGATTAAATTCATGTTCATGTTATATTGAGATTCATGTGATTTGATTAGCTAGTTGGATGAGGAACATGTGATGTCCTCATATGATAGATGATTGAAGTGTGATGTATTTGTCTACTTGGTCAGTTTATTTAGAGAATCAAGAAAATATGAGATAATTAATACGAGATTTAATGTGTTATTTATCACTTTTTCACTCAATATCATGAGAAAAAATTATATATGAATATAAATGGTGTAAATGATATATCTTTTAGTGGAAATTGTAATATATAGATATGGGTATGTTTGATGGATATCAAACTAGACCCCTTAGTATATTGACTATCATTGATTCCTTACATGATGTTACTCTTTTATTACATCTATGAAATATAGATTTTATATTTTTGGTCAATGATGCAAAGGACCAAAAGGTCACACAATTGACAATTTGGATATTGATTACGTTTTGGAAATTTTTTTCCCAAATAATGAGATCTTGATTAAACCTTATCCTAACTGGTTTTTGGATGGATTCACAAAGATTTGTAATGTTATGCATAAAGTAATTTGGATTTAGGTGACATTTGGAGAGTTTTAGAAATGAAAATAAACAAATATTTATATGATGCTTGTTTGTTAAAAATATTTTCCATACCAATGTGTTCTTAAGTCTTATTTGGATACTAAATTTTCCCAAACATATCATAGTTTTATGTGATTCAACCTAAGGGTACATGAACAAACCACATATTTCCAACACAGGCTTCATCAAATGAATTAATGTATTTTTATACATTCATTGAACTATATTAATGAACTACTAAAGAAGGTATAATTCTAGGGTGGTATTTGATGATTCTTGAGGATCCTGATGTGTTATTCAATCATGGATGAGAATTGGACACTACCTATATAAAGGGAATGGGTTCCTTCATTGAAAATTGCATAGGATGTTTCCAAGGATCGTCAGTTTCAAAAAAATATCTCTATATCTCTTCTATACATGAAAAGTCTTTCATCATTGGAGTGAATATATTAGAACAACTATGGTGTTTGGGAATCCTCATGATACAGTCATGACATCATTGGTAGTTGATCACCCATTGTGGAAAGGAATCTATTTTTTTTTCTCATGTGATCAACATAAAACCATACTATGTCAAAGTAGAAGATGGATTCCACTTCAATATCATTCTAGGTGTACTCTGTTTTTTTCATTTTTCTTGCATATTTAAATTTCATTATGATATATCTTGATATATTTTGGTTTTTCATTCACTTTCTAGGATCATATGATAATCCATTGATATCCATCACAATTTTCAAACAATGACTATATTCATGTGAAGGTGGTAAATCTTATATGTGAACCATTATGTTTTGATATTCAATGATCATTTCATGATGGAGATAGATAGGTTTAGATAACATAAAAATTAAGATTCATGCGGTGTGTGGCACGTCATGGCTGGGGTTCTATTTTCATAAGGAATTGGGGTTCTCTGTGAAGGGAACTATTACAACAGGAGTGAAGATATATAGGTTTTGTTATAAATATGTAAGATAGTTATTAACAAATGGTTACTAGTTTTTCATTGTGATCATGTAACATTAATAAATGGAATTATCGGGGCAATATTTATTTTACCAGGCGAAAACTCTCATGCTATGTTTATTGTATCTATTTTACTGATAATAGTTTGAGGTTTTATATCCTTATGGATTATTTAAATATATCGTTTTGAAAATATATAGGTGTTATTACAATCATTTTTTATGCCTATCTAATTGTATTTTGAGTTTTATTTGACTTGGAAGATAAATTGATAGATATAGAAGAGGATATAAATTGAGATTGAAGTTGAATTTTTTTTATATAAATTGAGGATCATGTTGTACAATTCGATACATCTTTAGAATATTCTTGGGAACTTATATAGGATAATCATCTATAGATAGAGATATTTTGTGGTTGGGGATAGGGTTTAATTTTATTCATCCACACTCTTATCACTATCATGAAGGGATAATCTTGTAGTGAAAATATATATAATTATGTGGGGTTATTTTTAGTGAATTAATTATTTTATATTAGGCCGTGTTAGGTTTATTAAATCACTTTTTATATAATTATTTTTCTCCTTCTTTAGGCTTGACCATTGTGTATTGATAGGAAGTAAAACTATTAATTCATTAAATAATTACAATTATTTTTTTATGGCCATTGTATGAGTTGGAGTGGTTATGTTTAAATACGGTTTTGGGTCACCTATATTATGAATAAACCAATGTAATTGACCATACAAAAATGGGTTTTTTGGAGTTAGATAGTTAATTCTAAGATCAAGGATTTTATTAGACCCAACGATAAAAACACGGTTAATAAATCATTATTTCCACTTCACGGATTCAGGATTCTAAATTTTCTATTCTTGGTTCATTTTTATTAATCATATTTTTGAGTTAGTTTTTGTATTTACATTTTTACTAAGTGGTTTCATAAGAATCATCTCTATATATTAGACCTCAATCTACCCACTTTCCTTACCCTTTTAGTTATTATTTAGGATGATTAATGTATAAATTATAAACTTGATAACTCATAATAACTAATAACACTATGGGGGACATCAATGTTTTTCACATGATTTCCTAGGACATTAATTTAGGGTTCTTAAGAACCTTATTTCTTTTCTTTTCTATTTTTCATATCTATTTTCTTCATTATGATTTTTTTCTTGTGTTTTTATTTATAGGTAAAATCATTGATGCAGAGAACTATACTCAGTGAAAAGGAAAATTGATTCTCATTTATGATCTGAATTTTCAGAAAAGTTTAAGGAGACAAACAAAATAGGAAAAAATGGGTGGAGTAAAGTGATAATAAGGAGTAGAACAAGTTGTGCTAAGCATAGAGCTAAGGAAAAGGACCCTCTTGGATGATGGCATAACTTTAAGTGTAAGGGTCAATCCATGTATCATTATGCCTATAGTTACTATAAATCTCTTCTAGATAAATCCAATGATCGTCAAAATGAATTCAAACCCAGTTGATTTCATTAGGCTATCACATAAAGATTTGAACACATACTTGGAATGTTTTATTGGAATCTATAATACTTTCCAATTTAATGGTGGATTTAATATTATGTTATGGCTGATATTTCAGATATTTTAATAAATTGAAAAAAATAAGACAGTGTTTCCAAATATTGTCACAATATTCCATCACTTCATGGGATGAAATAGTAAAAAAATTCTTGACCAGATTATATACTCCCACAAAATCAATGAATATTTATGTTAATATTTTAAATTTCAATCATTTTGATGATAAATAACCGTATAGTTCATGGAAAAGTCATAGTGATCTATCAATTAAGTTCCCTTACTAGGGTATACATATGTGGTTACTTATTCAAATGTTTTATAAGGATTCGCTTTAAGGAAATAGTTCAATTGTGAATGTTGTTGATGGATGTTCATTGATGAAGAAATTGTGAGGATAAATCTATTACTTGTTGTATGATATATCTCAAAATAGTCTCTAATGGAAAATAGGATTATATAGGAGTGGAGTTGACATGGATCATAATAATGGATCAATGTTTGTAAAAATAAAATCATTCATTAATAAGACATATATGATAATGGTCATGAAAAACCCTTGATGTATGAACACTGAGTATGATAATTATGTTGATTAAAATCATAAAAATAATTTTCATGTTTAGAGGAAAAAAATTCAAATCAAGGATGTATGAAGAGTGAACATCGGTTATAAAACCAATAAGGTCCATCTATTCAAATTCAAATGAATTCATTGTGTATAAATTATTGAAATTTTATATAACCACTACATCTTCCTTTAATGAGTTAAAGTATGATTCAAAATATAAAAATACTTCCTGGAGTAATCTATAATTACTTGTTAAGAACATTGAAAACCAAATCAAGGAGAGGACTAAGAAGTTCTACAGCGTGACATGGAGGCCAACTAATATAGATAATTAATGGTTATAAAATTTAATAATGAAAACCCATATATTATAGTGATAAATAAAGGAGATAGTATCTATAGAAACAAGTATAAAAGATAATAAAACATAGGAAATAATAAAGGAGAAAAAAAGGATGCTAAGAAAGAAGATAGATAGAAAACACCATGACATTAAAAACCACCACTACTATTCTTGTAAAGGATAAATAAGGAATTATTGAGGGTGGAATGATATATTTTTTAAAACATATATGACACTTAAAATTAACATTACATTTGTATAATCTTTAGAGAACATGATCGCATACATGAATTTCATAAAAGAGTTGATTTCAAATAAGTGAAAACATGAGGGTATTGGATAAATACCACTCATGGGAGAATTGTCATTCATGGTTTCAAGATGTAAACCAAAGAATAAATAATATCTTGTTAGTATTTCAATTATTATGAATGTTGGATTATATGATTTTTTAAAATAATTATGTGATCTAGGTGTGAGTGTGAATGTCATGTCATACTCAACATTAAATATCTTGGTACTGGAGGAGATGAAATCCATTAAATAGTCTCTTTAGTTATTGAACACAATTATGAGATATCCATGATATTTTATTGAAGATATTTTTAGTAATGTGGATAAAATATATTTTTATTGGTTTTCCTTATTCATGAGATGGGCGAAGATAAATAAAATATTATTATAGAAAGTAAATGTTTTGTAATGGGAAGGACATTGATTGATGATCAATGTGGGCATATCTCTATAGAGGTTGGTGGTGAGAATGTTATGTTCAATATACATTTGTATATGAAGAGTTTTGATGAAAAGGATTAGACTTTTTCCGAGGGAAAAATCTATAACTATTGGATATTAATTTTATTAATGCTAGAAGATAAGTGTTTAATTTTAAAAAGAAAAAAAGGTAAAATTGAGAATAGGAATAAGAAAATATGCATACTTAAATGGGCTTAGGATGTTGAAGAGTTTTCTATTAAAGGGTAGTTCAAAGAAGTCCAAAAAGTTTATTATTCCATTATTTGACTTTTATTTATTTGGATTAACTAAAAAATAGTGGATTTTTTCTAATTGAAGTGTAAAAAGTTCTACCTAAAGGAATAGTGAAGAAAATTTAAAATAAATGAATATTTATATAGTGTGAAGAAAATTCATGTTTCAATTAATCTATTTTAAGGAGTTTCTATATATGATATCTTAGTCTTGATTGTTCAGAAAGTGGTGGAAGAATCACTAGTAGATTATCAGTTGGTTGAATGAAGTATTATCTAATGGACATGTGTTGATCATAGTTTAAATAGATGGTGTTAAGTGGAATTTATATGGTTGGTCCTAATTGAATTGCAATAAAGGGATGGGTAACATTTCACTGTTCACCAGTTACGATGATCATGTGTCGATTATTGAATGTGATTAGAAGTCACTAGGTTTAATTGTGGGTTTTCTATTAATCTAATATGGAATTCTAATTGGATGAAATTTAGAACATACTATAAGTGGTAACAATAGTATATATAGTACAATGAGAAGAATATATTACTTATAATTAGTGATCTAAATTTCTTGACTCCACAAAAGTAGTTGAAAATATAATATCTACTGATTTTAATGGAAAATAAAAAAGTTTTTCTCCTATAGGTGTATAACTCACATTTGATCCATGTAAACCCAGGTTTCAATATACATTTTATTATTTTGTATTTTAATATTTTGAGTCTTGAGTTCTGATTAAGTGTTAATAAGGTCAACTTGGTGTTTTGTATAGGTTGTGAAATCTATCTATCTTCAAGTACATCAGTAGAGAGGGAGTCCTTATAGAGGATCCATTTCCACTATGTGAATCATCTAATGGATTTTTTTTTGTAATAGGATGTTTATGAATTCCTAATATGTGCTATGAATTCTTGTGGTATCTTTTGTCTCACTCTTCAATGAACTTAGGGGTAGATCAACTCTCGATCACACTATTTTCATGACATTCATACATTTTAAAAGGAATTATTATAAATGGAAGGTATATAATTGAATAAAGTTAAGGTCTAGATAGAAAATTTTTATGTAACAAACATCATTTTATTGTAGAATATGGATGTATAACTATGTCATTAAAAGTGGATAAGATGAATCTAGATAAATTAAGATAGTTATATAGTAAAAATATTAGGTAGATAAAGATGTAACACTACAAAATGGTAAATTTTGGTAGTATATTTGTTATATAGATGCAGTTTAAACAACCACCTTCATATTTAATACTGTTTATAAACAATTTCTTATATTTCATTGGCTATAGTGATTTAATACTAGTTTTTTATTTTAAAAAATAACCAGGTTAAATATAAATAAAATAAAAGAAGACATCAAAGAACATATTAGCATCCATATATTTTATAAATGGTTATATAAAACTGCCTCTAAATTTATTTTTTTTAATTAATAGAAAACTATAAATATAAAAAAATAACATATAATAAACTAAAACACAAATATATGATAAACCCATCATACATCCACAGTTATATTGAAACATCCAATCATTATAACTTCAATCTAAGTCAACATATACATCTATCGATATAAATATACAATATGTTTGACCATAACCACGGCCCAATATACATCCATGAAATGACCTCCACTGCATCATTCTACCTCCACATCATTTCATTAACTAAATACTATCCAAATATTCACATCAACTGTAACAAAAAAAAATAAATAAAAATTAATACTACACATAATAGACTAGAATTACTGTAGAATAATTGATAAAATTTTAACGTTCCATGAAAACTAACAAAAATAATGACTACCCACTGAATAATTTCATGGATCAGAAAAGTAAACCACTTTCTTACTTATGACATTTTCCACGTACAATGAAAACCAAAAAATTTATGAAAATGAATGTGAATGAGAGAAGACACAAATTAGATTCATAATGATGGATATAAAAAAAATTATTTATTTAATAAAATAAAATACATTTAAAAAAACAAATAATATATAATTAAGTACACTTTGAAAACAAATAACATACCTCTTTAATAGAAGATAACACTTGAAACTGAAAAGTGATAGGTAACTATTGAAATTTATTTTTAATGTGACAATGCGGTGTGCTTGAAATTTATTTAATAAAAAAATTTATAGACCATGATAGACTAGAATATACAATATTTCAAAAACTTGTAAGTGGTTGTTTCCCTATGATTTTCCATCAATCTGAGGTCATTTTTATGGTTTTGACCACTCCACACACAATTTAGTATTTTAAAACACTAAAAAAGTGTTTACGACCATAATGGGAAAACCATAATTTGAAATTAAGTTTCATAGATTCCAAAATTAAAAAATTAAATCTATGGTGATTGTACCTTAATTTCAGGACTATCTGATGTCGTTTGGTTGGTTTTGACCGTTCCATACATGTTTTAGTGTTTTAAAACACTAGAAATGTGCTTATGTTCATAATGGGATAACTATCATTCAAAATGAAATTCCATCAATTCTTATATTTAAATATTAAATCAACATTTCTTGGTCCTTGATTTTAGGAAAATCTGATATAATTTTCCTAGTTTTGACTATTCCACATATGTTTTAGTGTTTTAAAATACTAAAAATCTGTTTAGGGCCATAACAAGAAAACTATCATTTAGAATGATGTTCTTTCAGTTACTACATTTCAAAATTATATCTATGGTGGTTTTCCACTGATTTTAGCACAATAAATCATCGTTTGTTTAGTTTTGACTATCTATACATGTTTTAGTGCTCTAAAACTCTAAAAAGTATTTAAACCATAAAGGTAAAACCACCATTCAGAATGAAATTTTGTGAATTCCTACATTTTAAAATTGAATCTATAGTGGTAGTCCCATAATTTTAGGGAAATCCGATATCATTTGCCTCATTTTAACCCCCAGACACTTGTTTTTAAAGGCTCTTGTACCTTTCATAAGTTTATACTGAGTAACTATAACAACACCACATGTCATATTGATGTGTTATCTATGCGTACATGTCAAAAAACAACAAATCAGTGGTTTTCCCCATATTTTAGGACAATAAGATGTCTTTTTCATGGTTTTGATAGTTCCATGCATGTTTTAGGGTTTTAAAACACTAAAATTCATTTATAGAAATAGCAGGAAAAACATCATTCAAAATGATGAGTCGTCAGTCTCTTAATTTAAAAATTAAATCTATGGTGGTTTCCCCATAATTTCATGACAATCTGAAGTTATTTTCTTTGTTTCAACCATTTCACACACAATATAGTGTTTTAAAACACTAAAAAATTATTTACAACTATAACAAGAAAATTGTTATTCAGAATAATGTGTTTTTCAGTTTCTACATTTTAAACATAAATGTATGGTGGTGTTCCCTTGATTCCAGAACAATTAAGCATCATTTTTCAGGTTTTCACCGTTCCACATACGTTTTAGTGTTATGAAACATTAGAAATTGATTTATGGGAATAATATAAAAACCATCATTCAGAATGACGTGTCATCAATTAATACATTTCAAAATTAAATCTACTGTTATTTTCCCATTATTTTTGGAAGATGTGATATCATTTTTAGGGTTTTGATAACTCCGCACTTGTTTTGTGCTTTAAAACACTAAAAACACTTTTAGGTCCATAATGGTAAAACCATCATTTGGAATGAATTAAAGTTGGTTCCTCTATTTTAAAATAAAATCTATGATATTTTTTCCCTACTTTAAGTGCAATCGGGAATTATTTTCATGGTTTTGACTGCTCTGCGCACGTTTTAGTGTTTTAAAACTCTAAAATGCATTTACGACCATAATGGGAAAATTTTCATTCAGAATGATATGATGTCAACTCCTAAATTTAAAAATTAAATATATAGTATTTTTTCCATATTTTTAGGACAATACTGCCTCATTTTCATGTTTTTGGCCATTCCACACACATTTTAGTGTTTTAAAACACTAAAAATGAATATACTACCATAATGGGAAAATCGTCATTCAAAATGCTGTTCCATCAATTAAAAAATTTCAAAATTATATTTATGATGGTTTTCTACTCATTTTAGAACAATCCAATTTCATTTTTATGGTTTTGATTGTTCCACGCATGTTTTAGTGTTTCAAAATAGAAAAAACATGTTTACAACCATAATCGGAAAATCATCAATTAGAATGGCGTGTCATCAGTTCCTATATTTCAAAATTAAATCTATAATAATTTCCCATGATTTTAGGACAATACAATATCATTTTAATGTATTTGACCATTGCATGCAAGTTTTATTGTTTTAAAACACTAATTGTGTGTTTACAACCATAACATGATAAATGTCATTCAAAATGACATGTCATCAGTTCCTACATTTCAAAATTAAATCTTTTCTGGTTTTCCCATGATTTTTGGACAATCCAAAATATTTTTCATGGTTTTGACCTTTCCACACATGTGTAAGTGTTTTAAAGCGCTAAAAACACATTTACAGCCATAATGAGGAAACCTTCATTTTGAATGACATGTCGTCAGCTCCTATAGTTAACAACTAAATCTAAGGTTATTTTCTTGTGATTTTATGAAAATATAAAAAAAGTCTAGTTTTGACCTTCCCACACACATTTTAGTGTTTTAAAACAGCAAAAATGTATTTACGACCATAATGGGAAAAAATTCATTTGGAATGATTTGTCATCAGTTACTACATTTCAAAATTATTCTATTGTGGGTTTACCCTAATTTCAAAAAAAATGGGCTTTTTTTTAGATTTTGACCATTCCACACACATCTAAGTGTTTTAAAGCACGAAAAATGCATTTACAGTCGTAATGGGAAAACTACCATACGAAATGTAGTTTCATCTGTTTCTAAATTTAATAGTTAAATATATGATAATTTCTCCATGAATTTAGGATACAATGATGTAATTTGGATGGTTTTTATTGTTTCATACACATTCCAGTGCTTCGAAACACTAAAAATGTTTTTATGGAAATAACATGAAAACCGACATTCAAAATGGTGTTTCATCTTTTCCTTCATTTTTTAATTAAATATAAAGTTATTTTCCCATGATTTTAGAGATTTTTGATGTCCTTTTTTTTGTTGACCCCCTAACACATGTTTCTAAAACTTTGATATCTTTTAAAATGTCTTATTGTGTCACTTAGAGCACACCGTGTGTTCAATGGATGTATAGTTTTCATTTACATTTCAAAAATAATTAAATGGTTGTGTTCCCTTGATTTCATGTCAATACGGGATTGTTTGTTATTATTTTGATCATTAAATGTGTAATTTGTAGTTTTAAAACACTAAAAATGAATTTATAGTCATCCCAAGAAAACCGTAACTCGTATTTATGTGGCGTTGATTCATTCATTTCAAAAATAAATACGTGGTTGTTGTATTATGATAACTTTTGTAATCATTAAATATTTTTAAAAAATTATAATTTAATAACTAATATATTATTAATAAATAAATGATTTAGTACTATTTATAATATTATATTAATTGATTACTAAAATTTAGATTGGTAAATTTAAATATTTTGGTGATGAAATTTAATTTTAATAAGAGAATTTTACTTTCAAAACCATCAAGCATTACATAGTCAACAATCATTTAACCGTGATTTTTATTGTAGAGAGGTAGTTTTTATATGTGTTTTTTAGGGTACTCATCAGTGGGTTTTAATTCAGTTGGTGACATTTGTTTTAAAAAAAACAAAAAATAACAAAAGAAATCTTAATATAACCATTAGAAAATTATTTATCAATAGTTATCAGGAACAATCACTATATATATATAAAATTAATTTTTTTAGTGAATATTATCAGAAATTGTAGCAACATATATTAAAAACATTTTATCTATTATTTTATAATGTGTGAATGTTCTATGGAATTTAGAATTTACCTCACCTGGATGAGATATAAGGTATGAAAATTTTCCTGGATCATGTTAGTCATCCGCTAAAATACTAAAACTGAAGCATTTTCTATTTACTACTTCCTTGAATCTATGGTTTCCAGTAAAAATCTTCTTCCTGAACTTTTTCTTTTAATCTTGCAGTTTATCTTTGTGATTAGAGATCAACAACACTAATAGAACCCCCATTGGGTTTAGCAGAAATACATGATGTTATCCTACCAAATATAGCTGAATGAGTAGGCCTAGAACCCATCCCCCATACTCATCTGTGATATTCCTTCCCTAAAACAGTTCCAACTACATCGTTATGGGAAGCTGATCCATGCAGTTGGCCCAATTATATGGGGCCATCTAGATGTATTCAATGATTCCAAATTGACAACATTTGATCCATTAAGTAGCCCCCATTTAATTAGTTTTAAGTCTTTTTAGTGGCTATAATATATTTTTTATAATTAGGTTTTTATGGTAATTAAATAATATGAAATAGTAATGAAAACTAATTACTCCAATGTGTTTCGTAGGTTCATTTACAAAACTTCCATCTGGTTTCCTATGCACATTAAACCATAATTTTTTTTTTGGAAATGTAGTGACCTAATTTATTTTCCTTTATAAAAAAGATTAAAATGTTAGAAAAACATTGAGTTATAATAAAATTATATAGATAATATTGAATAAAATACAAACCAAAATTGTTCTTTTTTCTCGAAAAACTATAAGACCCTACAATGTGAGGAATGAATTACTTCTCATGATTCATATTTTTTTTATAATTTATTCAAAAAATATAATCATTAATAAAAAATTATAATTTTATTGTGTTTATGTTGTTAAGATACTGTAAAATTTGAAATTACCTCATGAGATGCATCTCTGATGATATCGACAAAGGGCATTCATTGCTCATCAGAAATACCATTAATAACTCTCTCATACATTTTTTGTAAGCTCATTGAACATTCATTAAACTCATTTAATAATTTCTATTTAAAAGATCTCCATTTCCTTCCCAAATGTTTCAAATTCCAAGGGTATGAAACGGAGTCAGCGGTATCGAAATCAAAAAACATCTAGAAATAAAAAACAAAAGACTTCATCAATATATGATTTTCATTAATAATATCTTTTAAATTAGATTTCAAGGAATATTAAATTAATATTACCCTTACTTGATTATAAATGTCCTAATTTTTTCAAGATGTAGGAATATGCATCCAATATTTATAATTAGATGGAAAGCTCGTCATTTCCTAAGAAAGATACCCTAGAATATATATGTAGATTCTGAAAGCATCATAGATAGGCACCACCAACATATCAAATGGGATGATAATCATGAATTACATCAGGTCCCATAAATCTATCATGTTCATATATGTATCTCTTATATGGTTGTCTTTATCTATTTTACAAATGAATGTAACAAATAATAAAATATTTTTTTTCAAAAAATGACATACATACCTATAATAGTAACTCATCAATATCACCAAAATAGAGGGGTGATGAACTAATCCACCACTGAATGTGAATCAGGTGGTGGGATACCCATGAAATATGTGGAAACAGCCGAATTACTGGTATTCTCAGGTATAAAAGAATCACTATCATCCAAAAAAGATAATGGAATTGGGGGAATTATCTGAGATGTTCATCGTTTAGGATTCTGGAATTTTTTTTCAACATTCTTTCATTTCAAATGATTAAAGACTATACTTTTACACTTTTATGATGTATAATGTTGATTAAAATGATTCGATTTTTTTTCAAAAAATTAATTATTTTATAAAAGATTTTTAGTTGTGTTATGATGAATTATCATGGAATTGTGAAGTATAACAAATAATCTGTAAAGGGATTTATTTCTTTTGTGAAGCTAATAAATATTCAACATAATGGGTTAATCATATACTATTAATCACTATTGTATTTTAATATAATTTTGGAATTTTATATATATCGAATAGAAGAATATAATAATAAATAAATCCTTGGGTATTTATTAGAGTATTGTATCATATCATACAATAGTTATGTGATATAGTTTATGTAATATAATTTTGTAATTTATATTTCCATATTGGTTATTATTCCAATATTAATCATTATAATGATTCATATTATCTTTGATATGAAATATATAATCATAATAATGTTTAAAATTTATTATATAAAAATATCCATAAATTTTAGTAGCAATAAATTAGATATATCTCTCAAGAAATGTTATTTTATGAATTAATGAAAAATAATGAATTTGATTCATATATGTTTGTATCTACCAAACCTATCTGATGTAATTTAAATTAAACCCATCTCAATGGTTTCACTCATGGGCTAGTTGTGCGGTAGTTGATCTAGCCCAAGCCCACCTAAAATAGGATAGGGGATGATGACTCACACTAATAAGGAAAAAATATATAATATCCATTAACATAAAAAAATCTATAGCTGTTAAGAAATAAAAATACACAATACATAATCAAAAACTACCATATATAAATAGGTAACCAATTATATAACAAATTTATGCATAGAAAAATAATTATTGAATATAATAACACATTTATAACCACCCAATATAAATAGATAAGGATAATAAAACATTACTGGATATAATAGACTTAAAAATTTAATGATGCCAATTTAGTAAAAAAAAATCAACCAAAGAGGGGAATCGAGCTATGGTGACAGAGTTTTTAGGGCGTTTTCTATCGCATGTGAGCTTTCCTGAGAGGACGTTGATGGGGGGGAATGAGGGTCGGGTCAGAGGGGGCATATGGTTTGGGGTTAGAGGGGGGGTGGATAGTGGGATTAGGGTCGGCGCTGGGGAGAGGATAAGAGGTGGGGCATAAGGTAAGGAGTCATGGGCCCAAGGTCACCATTGGGGAGAGGAGAGGAAGAGGGGTGTCAGAAAAGAGGGTTGTGGGCTTTGGGTCATCATCAGAGAGAGGAGAGCATGTATGGGATAGTGGGGGAGTTTTGGGTCACACAAAGGAAGTGGGGGGATGGAGGGATTAGTATTTTTAAACACTTAGAGGGAGTTCTATTGAAACTGTCATTAATTGAAGACCTAAAAAATATCACAAAGGTTTCATGAAAATTTTGTGATATTAACTTTTTTTAACCAGATTTGTCTTACGGTGGTTGTTTTAATTTTCACGAATAAACTGATGCTAACCATATCATTTCTTTTAGTGTAATTAGCACGGAATTTGGATTTTAACATCTGAGAGTTGAATACCATAATTGAGAAGATGAAGAACCTCGAAGAGATGTACATGAATCTGATGCCAATTAATAAAGTGTCCAGGATACATATGTTATTAAATATGAGGCTATAATAAGGTAGACACATGATAGATCACATGAAATATTTCAATACGATCCAAGGTCTATTCGGATCAGTGATGGTGTAGTTTTTGAATGATGTTTTAGTAATTTTACTATTATATTCACTGCAAATTTCATGGAATGAAATGCTAAAAGAAGTTAGTAATTACAATGTGAAAACTAAATTGGTGTTTGATGATTTTAGAAACATAATTTTGAATGAAGAAATAATATAGAGGGAGATTTAAAAAAATTATGGAAGCATGCTAAATAGTGAATTAAGGGGATGCTAACATCAATGTTGAACTCAATAGACACTAGAAGATAAGTCATGCGATATAATCCTAGGTAAATATTTATGTCTTCGTCTTAGATGTTAGAGTTTTGGGGAGAGAATAAAATTCCATAAGAACCTCACAAAACATAATGAGGAATCTTTCAAAAGGTCAAATTATATTATTATAGTGATAAAAACATGTTTCCCAGTGTAAATATTCTAGTGGATTCATGGGTGATTGACTCAGTGGTTTCATTTCATACTATGACATTGCAAGGTTTTATGGTGAAATATGTGTCCCAAATATTTGACTGGGTATATTTGGAAGTAAATGAGGCTATGGAAATCATAGAAAAAGGTAATGAAAATTTAAAAATTAATAATAAATGATTATTGTAAATAAAATAAGTGATATATATTCTATGTCTATGGAAGAACCTAATTTCCATAAGGGGGTTGTATTTGGAAACATGATATGATGGAGTGGTAATTTATAAATCAACAAAATCTGATAGATTGGATTTGTTTCATTTCCATCTATTACATATCAGTGAGAAGAATTTAAAATATATAAATGAAAATTGAATAATTAAGATTAATCACATATGTTTTCGACTTTTTTGAGAGTTTATTTCTTAATAAGTAGAAAAGGGTGTCCTTTAATTTTAATAGATATATTTTTTGGTCCTGGATGTTAGATCAAGATAACTCGTATGTTTGTGGACTGTACCGGGTCTAATATCATAGTGGGTTACTTTACTTTATGGCTTTTATTGATGATGTGATGAGAAAAGTATATATCAATATTTTAAATCATAACTCTCATGTGTTTTCACAATTCATTTAATAAAGGTCTGTAGTGGATAGGGAAATTTTTTGAAAGATAAAATTCCTAAGATCTGAAAAAAATGGAGAGAACATTGCAAGGAAATTTTGGAACTTCTATCAAAAGGGGTGTATTGGGATAGAGATAACTATGGATGATATACCACAAAACAATAGTGTGGAAAATAAAATGAAAACAATGTTACTAGAAAATACACACATTATAAGGGTAAACCCGGAAATTCCAAAGGAAATATGGGCGGAATTATTTAACATAATAGAGAACTAATTTTAAAAAACTCTATCTACTCTATTTGGATAAAACTTTGTGGAATATATATGCTCTAATAAAAAACATAATTTTGGTCACCTAAAACTTTTCAGTGCCATTACCTATGTCTATATTGATTCCAAGGTCATAGATAAAATACATGAAAATTTAAAGGCATGTATATTTTTTGGATATGGTGATGAAAATTTTGGATTAAATATCAAGGATGATGATTATCATAATATAATCAAGATATGGAATGTTCTCTTTAATGAAAATGTTCTAAAGAAAGGATAAAACATGGCTGAGAATGGAATTTATAACCAAAAATCATATAACAATATTTCAGTTGATCTGAGTGGGAGTGAAAGAAACATACTATTTTTGGAGGGCTTGAATGATAGTACAAGAAGTCATGACCAGATAAAAATGGAATATGTTCTATAATTCTCAAGGACTACATAATTCTTTTCTTATAACATTAGAATATAATTCCTCAGATGGTTGAGCACTGGACATTGTAGTACTAGATGTATTAAATCCATGAGATATAGTGTAGAGATCATCTAGAGTCAAGAACTCGATCCAAATATATGGGTATTAAATGGATTTAATCCTTTTAATGGATGAAAAGAGATAAACATTCGGGATGATATTGCCACACTCAAAGACTTTGGATAGAGGGAGTTAGTTACAAAAGAAGAAATGTGTTCCTTAGATACTAAGAGAACATGGTAACTAACATATTTACCAAATTATAAAATATCAATAGAGAATAAGTGGTTGTTTCATATAAATTAGGAATTTGTAATAAGGATGTGATAGAATGCATGGATAGTGGTGAATGTGTTCCAATAGAAGGAAGGGGTAAAATTATCAAAAAAAATCTCATTGATAGTTTACGAATATTCCATCTATAAATTGATAATATTGGTTTAATTTGATGATTTTCACTTGAATAAGTTAGATTAAAAGATGGGGTTTCATCAATAATATTTAAAGGTTGAAATTTACATAAAGAAACCATTGTGTTTCATGGACTATTTGAATGAGAACCTGGTGTGTAGGTGGAAACAAATTTATTTACAGATAAAGTAGGAACCAAGGAAGTGGAATAAGATGTTCAATGCATTCATGGTATATGATGATTCCACTAGAAGAAAATCAAATCATTATTAATATTGAATGTAGTGAAATGATAGAAATTTCAACATAATTCTTCTATATGTGGATGAAATATTGTTGATTGGTCTAACATTTAAGAGGTTTTAGATGTTGTATCACAACTTTTCCATAATAATCAAGGTAAAATATCTCAGTCAATCCAAATTGATATTAATAAAGAAGATTAAAATTGATATATAACCCAATAATTTGGTTCTATCTCAAAGCTATTACACCTAGAAGATCATCAAAAAATTTAGGATGTCTGAACAAAATTCGATCTCAAGTATATTCTATGACACAACATGATTTTGAAAGAGAATGAACCAAAAATAGAATATGTGTTCCATTAAATGCAGAGAGTTAAATTTTCATCAGTGTTATGCAGTCATATATATTCCATAATATGTACTCAACCAAATATTGTATTTGTAATTAGAGTGGTCAGTTGTTTTCTATCAAATCTGGGAATGGAGCACTGAGAGGATGTGTGGTGGATCATCCAATGCTTGAAGGGATTAGAATATACATCCTTTTTGTAAGAACCTGTATTTTAAGTGTGGTATGGATCCTTTATTTTTAAGTATGTCTATTTGGTTTGGCCTAATATGGATTCCTAGTGAGACTACGGAGAAAATGATAGTGTATGAGGCTTGTATGGAGCCTCAAACCCTAGTTGGTGGAATAAGTCACTGGGCCTCATGGTTAGTATAAACCGTGTGTCCTAGTATGCAAGGTTTCTCGTAACGTTTTGTCTATTTTTAGATAGTGGAATAGGTTTCCTAGTTTTCACTAATCGCATGACTAGGGCCACATGTTTTTGTAGATTCTCTAACATTTTTGATAGAGGCAAATGGTAGGGTCTTCACATGGTCATCCAAACCATGAACTATATGGTTTATTCGAACACTACTGGGGGGATTTTAAAATAAACAAATAGGTTTCATAGTTTTCCCTAATCATGTTCCTAGGGACACATGGCTATGCAGATTATAATTAGTTTTTTGGAGAATAATATGGTTGGGTTTGTGCCTAGTTTTCCAAACCATCCATATGAACTGTGCATGTGCCCTCTTTGGATAGTTCATGTCACACAGTTGGTGCCCTGTTAGGCCACCCATGTGACCAAAACCTTTTGGGTGATTTTACAATTTTTTTCTGATGTCCTTATATGTTTAAACACCCTTTATTATTTCATTTCTTTATAAGGAATCTACCATTCTTCTCCCATTTCATCTCCTCCTCTCATCAGGCTAGGTTTGTGGTGAAATCATATGTCCAAACTCTTATTTGTCTTCTAATCATATCATAGGATGGACACTTATAATTAATCTATTCATATTGTAACATTTTTCATTTGACTTTATATTGATGGAGTTATTTAGTTGTAGGATCATACTCCATATTTGCAGGGTGTTCGTATGTTTTTCTTTTTCCTATCAATTATGAAAAAACCAAAGGCCGATACTAGATGAGTTCTCCTCTTCCATCCTAAAGTAGGTGTTCTAGTAATTATCCATAATAGTTTAGCTATCTATATTATATTATTTTGTATTGTATTCTTATTTCACCATATTTTTTTCCCTAAATTTAATTTGACTTCAATTAGTTTCCATAATTTAGATTATAATGAATCTCTTAGGCCCCCTTCAATATTTTTCACACTTTGGGGTGTTCCAACGAATTTCCATCATTGTTACAAATGTTTAAGTAGACAAACCATCATATACATGGTTTTCCAATGACTTATAATTGTTTTATCATAAAATGAAAGGGATTATTGTTATGGTGTTTCTCAGATAACACCCTAATCAATCTATAATAAATTGTATGGAATTGAGTGGTACAACCAAATCACTTGATTAAATAGTATAATGGTTATGCCCTTGTTAAGGAGAAATGGTATTGAATTATGAACTACCTATTAGATCATATTAAATCATGGACTACATATCACTTTTCAGACTAATGGGGAAAACGACCATCATGCATTATGATATAAGGGCATGAAATCCCTTCTACAACATTTGTGATATGGGCATGGCATTTCGTTCTCTATTGTTTTATATAGACATCATGTACCATAAAATTTAGTGATATAAGGGCATCAATACCATCATTAATTATTATATACGAACATAGTGGCCTCATTAATTATGATACATGGGCATGGGGACACTATTGATATGATGTAGGCATTATGACCCTATTACTATGATTATGACAAGATGAACCTATTGTTATATATAGAAATGAAGACCCTTACAATTATACATGGGAATAACGAAAATTATTTATATGATACAGGCATGAAGAACCATATTGATATGACCCTGGGATTGGTGACCCCACTGTTGTGATTTGGGCATGGTGACCCTATAACTATGATACTAGCCATTACGTCCCTTGATACCCATGAGATTCTTGATACAACACATGGACAACGGAGTTATGCCTTAGATCGAGGATAGTATTAGTAGCCATATATGTGTCTATAAATGTCACTATATATACAATTCATATATATATGTAAACATATGGTTACTTTTTCATAGATTATCCATCATAAGCCGCAAAAAGTATAGTCATCCTGGTGTCCTTCAGGAATAAGAGCTGGCCATTTATAGTTTTTATTACTTCTTACCACACTTCCAAATTATTTGAACTGAATAGATATTTATAGATATTTTTGGTGGTGTCCTATTTAGTTTATCTCACACCCTATCTAGGCCGCTGATGGTGCCAAAATAGATTATGTGGATGCAAGTATGGACAAAGTCATGCACCTAGTGGTTGATACTTGATTTGGTTATATCATGGGAGCAGGGGAGCACATGATCGATCTATGGATTTTGATGCTATTGGAGATATTATTTTTCTCTTTTTTCCTTTTTTGAAACATGTATTGGGTATCACGATTTCCTATTTCTTTCTGTTACACACTTGACATTACATAATTTTGTATATGTTGTTCGATATTTTTTTATATTGGTTATTTATTACATATGGATGTTATCTTATGTTTTTAGTTTTTTGATATTATTTTTATTTATCTATCCATATCACTATTTTTATACTTTGATCATGAGGGTATAGTCTCCCCACTATACCATATTTGACCCTCTATACTAGTTAGTAGCCTCTAGTGTATAAGGGGAAATGCTTAAGGGCATTTGGCCCACTAGCATGGGGTGCTATTTAGTGGAATTTAGGTCAAGATGTTAAAACGTGGTATCTGATCATTTTATTTTATTTTTTCTTATATTTTGGAAATATTTTATGGGATATTATGAGTTTTTTTAATTTGGTAATGAGTTGTGCTTTAGAGTAGCTAACCAACATATAGGGAATGGGTAAATTACCTCGGATGAGATATATTATACTATATTATTTTTATTATAGTTGATTTTATTCAATTTTTCGGTTATGAACATGATGTGTGATGTTTATCATTATGATTGAGGATTTTATTTTATCCTTGGCCTAATTTAGAAAAGAATCATTGATCATGGATCAATTTATAAACATTATATGATTTAAATGTCAGGAATTATATCATGCCTTTTTTACTTACTATGTCCATTGCTTGCAATATGTTTTGGTGTTTTATTTATATGTCCATGAATTGTTTGAAAATGTCTTACAAGGACCTTATATGTGATTTTTTTGGATTTAAATGGATTCCACACTTCAATTTATAAGGAGGCTGGTCCCTTATAAATTGGAACTTGTGATCCACATGGCTCAACCTTTTAAAAGAGAAATGTTATATAAATTAGAATGAACATAAATGAAATTTAATTCTATTTAAATGGTCACTATTAAATAGGGATTATAATGTAAATTTAATGTTTTTTTATTTAAATTTCAACTTAAACTCATTATACTAGGACCTTGGACTTATAGTACAGTGAATTACCCATACCTAACCTTAGTAGTAGACAATACGTAGTGCCTCTTGTGTTCTTTGTGATCATTCCCATCACACATACCGGGATCTTTGGGCAAGAAGAGGGTTGTGACACTTACATAGTAAGTCTTTTACCTATCCCATTTGTTAATCTATGGAATTTTTGGCACCAAATTTATTTTCTGGAAATAGATCAAACAAAACATAAAAAATCATCAAAGGGTCTACCTCAAAAAGACACTTACCAATGATCTCCAGCACCATGAGCAGTGCAGAGCCAAAAATGTGGACTCATCTATAACATCTTTAGAGAAAATATTTAGAAGATCTGTGATCTAACAAATACGTGTGTGTTTCCACTATAGTGAAAAGAGATGGAAGCCTCTATGATCTGATAGACCACCTCCAATCTTTGATATCCATTTCTTTTTTGGTTCACATTTAGAAAACTGTGATCCTGGGTTTATATAAATATATGTCCCCCACATAAAAAATACCAACACCCTGACCTTTCACCTTTCAAGATCTCGATTCAAAAAGCACCCTTTGATCTGTGAACAATCAAGACAAAAATGTATCACTTGAGGTACTTTTTCATTCCGAACAAAATTTCTTTTTACTCCATTTTTCCTCCACTTCAAGTGGGGATTCTCTTCATGAAGCCCTATGGCCATCGTGAAGTTAGAAGTTCATTTTGGGTACTTGGGTATTTTTAGAGAATTCTGTTTTCTTGGAACACCCTCTAATAACATGTTGACTCCATGCATTGAATGGTTCATCATGCTTTGTACACATTGATTTCATGGTTCCCAAAGTGGTGCTTTATACAGCATTGTCCTGCCTCATGATTCTTCTCATTGGAACGCTAACGGCTATTGTGTATTCGCATAGCCATTCTAACATGATCCCCTAAAGGGACCACTCCTCCACCTCAATCCACTAGGGCATTGCTTGTGCCTTTCAACCCCCAAGTGTGTGTCGGTGAAATTTATGTAAATCCAAGGAGAGATGAGTGAGTCCTCATCATCCTAGTTTTAGGATGTTACAATTCCAAGAAACCCCTAACCCCAACACATGATGTTAAAATTTGAGTTGTTGCACGTGTGGAGGTACTAAGAGGAGCAGAAATGGGATGGAATCAAGAGCATATCGCATCCCTCCTTTTCGATCTGCCTCTTCTCTCCCTCTGTTCTTTGACATCATGCATGCATCAGAAAAGATCCACAAAATCCCCAACCCACCTTGGTGGGGTAATCCAAGTAAAATTTCCATATACTATTTATAAACCTAGACATCCTCCTTGGACTTCTATCCTAGAGTAATTCACAACCTCCATCTCTATGGGCCACTAGCCATGTGTAAGACTCGCACCATTATTCAAAGTTGCATCCTTCATGACACGATCATCAGGTATGATGATACCTCTTGTTTCCCACACCGAGTATGAATCGTAGGGGCTTACAGTAATCATCGACCTTGAAATTCCCTTATCCTGAACTATGAGTACATTGATCCTTTCCCTCTTCGAGCAACGTATTTAGAAATCCTCCCTGAGGATCAATCCCATCACTCATCGGTCCCGACCACTTCGTGTCAGTTCACCCTCATCTTGCATGATGTTAAACATTATTCTTGAACTACAAGGGTTTTGTTCCCGGCATCCTAGGAAGGGTACATAGGACGCATCCTTGGGGTTCAACACCGATCAATGGTAAACTTCAGTTCTCCCTCCTAGGGATGCATCCTCCTGATGTGATATCTTCTATTTTTTGGGATACATCACTCGGATCCACCTCCCGGGGGAATTTCAATCCATCCACTTGGGTTTTTATCCTTTATGTACACCCCAACCCCATGTACAAATTTTCTGAGTAGCTAACCACATGTAATCCACACACACGTCTCCATACTCTTCCAACCAAGGGCACCCCAATTGTGATGGGCTTCTAACCATGCGTATGCCCTAGCATGTTTCCAGGTTATTGTCCCTCATGTACACCCTGAATCTATTCCCCAATACCAATCTTCGTGGAGTTTGATCCTTACCCCTTTTTGATAACGGTATATTGGAAGCCTCTTGAGGTTCAATCCCATAACCCATGCCCCATCCTAGTCTCTCCATCGGGACTTTGTGTTTCTAGAAGATCATTCCTTAATCTAAGGTTCCACTTCCTTTGAGTCCCATCCGTGCATCCATTCTAACAAACCACCTCCTGAGGTGACTCATATCCCCATTATATAACTACGTTGACTTTGATCGCTACCTCCTAGGTGGGGTACATAGGAAACCTACTATAGGTTCATGACCAACACTATCATCTTCATATCGGTTTCACCCCATTCATCTCATTCACTTCATCAAATCACCCATCATCAATCCTAATTTTACCTAGGACACCTCATCCCGGGGATAACATGTCATCCATGTGGTTTGTCTTAGTGCGTAAGCCCTAAACCACCCGTTCGAACTATGTTTGTTTTGACCCTTTCAATTTTCAAGCTTGGTACATAAGAAGCCTCCCCAATGTTCAATCTCAGGAAATGGAAAACCATGATGTCCCCTTTGCATGGACCCATCCTACATTCTGATATTCCCTTTATGGTGTCCATACCAACCTTTAGGGTGTGAAATCTTCTCCTTTTAGGGGAAAAACTATCCTGGGTCTTCCCTCGATGTGTGTTCGGATCCACCCATCAGGTAAACACTCTTGGTGCTCCCTTCTTGGGATGCACCCATCTGGTCCACTCTTGATAGTGTTTTGATCAGTCGGACCCATCTCTGATATATGTTAAAATCAAAACAAACCTTGTGTTAAACTTGGGAAGATGAGGAAAACCTCAAATACATGACTCTTGCATAAGATACCCTACGAATGATGTTTGAAATCTAGGGTTATTGTTCCAATGAGAAGCCCTATGATGAGGAAGAATACATGTGTTATACTGTTCTAGCGTCATGACAGATCACAAATGCCACAACACTACTACACTCCTAATCAAAGATTGCTACCATGACTAAACCATTTTTAATTTCTTGACATAAGAAGATAATTAATTGGTATCCACAAATATATGACATCAAAAACGTGTTTCAAGAACAATTTATTAATCGTAAAGGAAGATCCTGATAAGGTGATGAGTTTTGAGGTGGAATCCACAGAAGGATAAACAGACATCCCATCATCCCATTTAGGTCGAGGAGTAAATTTCCCACAAGAGGTGACAGATGTTTACCTCCTTTTGAATGTGGTAATGCGGCGTATAATGTGGTCGTCATGCCAGCGTCAAGCGCATGCGTGGGCGGGCGCACCCCGGAAAAAAAAGAATTAGAAATAGAAATGGTGAACCAGACATGAATCTTTTCTCTCAACATGAGGATTAGTAGTGTTCGAGACATCAACATATGAGAATGTCACTAGATTCAAATATGCATTGCTAGTTCTCACCATGAAAATATTGGGTATGTCATGGAACTCACCTGAATTTGCGGCAGCTTATCGTTGGGATTTTCAATCGATGGATTTGTCAATGTGGGTCTTTATCTCTGACCATGGAAGATTTAACGGTGTTCGGGAACTAAGCATTATTTTCCACATATCTGTACTGATGGATGAATCTCCCTCGTTTTTAGGACTCGAGCTATAGTAACAAGGAACTAATCACCACACACCCATGGATACAGGAGAAGGAGGGACGATGTTGTATCATTCCCACATAGTTCTACCTCCACCATTACAGCTTACAAGACTCTGAATAATGGGAACCCATGCCCTGTCTCACCCTTAGAGTTTATTTAGATGAGGTTAATTGGCACTTTCCTTCAGCGATACAAAGAAGAGGGTTTCATCCCAACAAGGGAAATGGCCCGCTAAAATTTGGAGGCTTCTCTTCCTCAATGTCACTGCCACCCCTAGGGGCCACATTGGGAGCCCACTCATCCCCACTTCGACATACAAACATTTTGGGAGTCTCTCCCATGAATTATCCAATAATTCACACCCCTATGAAAATGGGGTGAGGGATGTTCAAGTCATCCCAACATTGACTTTTGTGAGGGATCTTCCAAGGAGGGATCCCACCATGCTGCGTCAAAGCCACCATCTGATCCCACTGATCATGGAGCAGATGGTCCAAACCCCAGCCCATCCGACCCTAGTTCGGCTAACCCAACATCAATGTTGGGAAGAGTCTCAGGAGGATGATCATCAGGGGTTCATCTTCCATAGCATCTGCATATCGTATCATCATTAACACACACTATATATCCCATATTATTATAGATCAGGGGAACTTCTATGTCTGGTCATGATTGAGGCCCTACCACCCCATTGGCAGTCTGGGATGACTATTCTGGTTGTTGGCATGAGCAGTATCTATCGTGGGTCAACCCGAGATGATGGAGTTTATTACGAATGCCCTCCTTGTACCATCATCATCCAGAGCGGAGGTCCTCTCAACTCCTTCACATAGTATAGAGATCCTTCGCATCCCACTGTCACCGATCTAGGTAGAGGTCCTCCCCATTCCCCTGATCCTAGGTATGAAATCTTTTCCCATATTTTAGGTTATTTATATGATGTTCCTTCTTACATCATCAGCAAATCAAGTGGAGGCCCTCCCCGTGGTAGCACCAATTATAGTGAAGGTTATTTCTGCTACACCACTTATCTGTGTGGAGGTTCACCCCATGTTCTCACCAATAGTGGAGGTCTTTTCAGCTCCAACACTCCCTATTTCATGGGTCTCCCCCACGTGTCAATAAATAGACATGGGGTCCTCCCCTTATGACAGTTGACCTATTCCTAGGTGTTCCTCATACCCTGACCTACCAAAGAGGAGGCCTTATATTCTCCAACAACAACTTATGTCAAGTACCTGCTCATATCCCATCTAGCTCAGGGAGGGGCCTTCCCTGACCTAGCACTAACCTGAGCTAAGGTCCTCCCAATGTTGAAGATTCACCTTGCCTCAAAGATACATCTCAGATTAGGAGGGAAAACCATCTCTACTATGGAAAGACCCCCGAGATGCACCAAACTATCATTCATCTTGTCTACTTTGCATATTCTGATGTAGAGATTGATTCGATGATGGGGCCTTCTCCCCGATCCTCCATATCAGGGTCTGGGTCTAAAACATGGCGTATGAGCTTCATCCTCCCAAATAGAAATATAAATATATTCCCTAAATCCCTCTATATATATATACACAATATGAGGAGGATTTGACTACTTTTTTGGGTCTTACTATATAGGCTTCTATACTATCACCCAATTCACTCTCTACCTCGATGTGAGATCATGGGGAGTTGTTGTGGGATTTAGAAGATGATGAACACTATCCTAACCAGCAACTGATGACTGTCACCCCATCCTATAGGATGTGGTGATATTGTCTGTATAGTCTTCAGGAGACAGCCTACTATGCAATGGTTTGTCAGCTCACGCACCGTACTCCCCACTGACTGTTCCACTATCGTAGTGATATTTGTAAGTAACATTACCGATTACCCGACCAAATATAATTTTTGAATGGGGAAATTAGATTCCATATCCCACTGAATATCAAATAATCCTATTTGACATTCTCACCGCTGATCAATTCCCTGAAATGTTATGGCCAAATTCAACTCCAGCCATCAGAATCCCAGAGTCCCACACCCAGGAGGAGATTGCATGCTTCTTTAAGATTATCGAGGTGATGTGTTTCTACCTCTTCTATCATCAATTAATTTATCCATAAATCCAAGATCACTATGATATTCTCAGACAACAATATTTCTTAATCGAATTAGCCGCCCTCCCCATGGCTTAGCATCCTACATCATCCAGCTATCATTCGTTCCTACAACAATGATGCATCCATATAGTCACTATGATTTGTAGAAATATTGTTAAGGAATACCCACATGTGTAGATCTGTGGTTGGGAATAGTATTCATCCCTCCATTTCAGTTCAATCTTACCCCATCTTGATTTACATCGTGATATCGAGGACATGCCTCTAGGGGTAGTCGCCTTAAATATGTATGGACTCAAAGAGAAATAATATGTGATGAGACCCATCTAAGAGAACCTACCACCTAGGTTATTAACACATCTATTGGATCCCATAGGCATTATCACTCATTAACAAAAGCTTTTTATCAGCCTCTCTAGCCCCACTGAGTCATTGTCTTTCCTTCAGGACCCCAAAAATTGAATAACCCCCCCAGAGTTGTTAAACTTTCCAACCCATCTTGTTCAGTGTCGAAGTTTGAGGATGATATAGAAAAGGTCGTGATTCGTCAACAGATCATAGAGAAGAAAATGGCCGTCAATGAGCTCTTTACCGAATGGGAGATAGAGAAATGTATAGATTGTCGTGATCCACATCCAGGGCAGCAATGCCAAGAACATATTCTTCCTAGAGAGTTACCCCTGGCAACCTCGACACACTTTTCCCTATAGATAGGGTAGAAATCAAATTACATGGAAGGCGAGCATAGTAGGTGTCACCGAATCTTCTTGAGTTGTGCAAGAATATTCCCCCAACAACCCCTCAGGTGTATTTATAGGTTCTTCCTCCTGTTTACCCATAGGTTAACACTCTGGAAGCTCCCTGTACTATTTCACCAACAACTCCATGACTTTTTGGGCCTTCCTACCATGTTGAATACACCGCCAATGCACTGGTTGTTAGAAACCCTCGTTATGATAAGAATCCTCCTTTGATTGATCCAATGGTTGCTCTCATTTCCCATCTCTAGTCTCTTGAGACCTGGCCAGTGAAAATACCACCAGTTGGTAAACTATATCCAGCATGGGTAGATGACATTCCAACACCACTAGATTTAGGGAACCACACATTCTCCCCCTTCAATGGGATGGGTGACCTTCTGCATCACCTAGCCCACTTCATCTCGAAGTGTGGACCAATGTTAGGGACTCTAGTGTAATATGAAGCCTCCAAGCTCTGGTTATTTTTATAGACTTTAAAAGAGCTTGATTTTATTTGGTACAAGAAATTACCCATTGGGTCTATACATAACTAGTATGAAATTTTTTGTATCAGTTCAACTCAACCACCTATAGGACAAGTATTGATGACCTCTTCAAGTGAATGAAGAGGCTAGAAGGGCATGTTGCAGACTTTTTCTCTAGGTGTTTGTGCCTCACATTTTCACTTGAAATGTTGTTGACTCCAAAGTATTTACTAATGATGTGTGTGGGGAATGAGAATACTGAACTAGTCCCTTCCTTTATCACTCATAACTTCCCAGGTAGATTCATGGACTTTTTTTATAAATATCAGTGTCTAGTGGAATCCTTGCAATCGGTCAAACATGCATGTTTTTTGCCTCCTGTACATCCTCCAGCTCTGGTAAGAAGGGGCACTAAAGCTGAGATAGGTGATGTCACATAGGTAGAGGCCCCTTGGCCACCTGAATTATTATTGGTAGAGCCACTTCCACAACATCACTGAAGACCACCACCTTAACCTCAACCTCAGGGTCAGCAGCGCCCACCTCAGAATTGACGAGTGCCACCCTGTCAACCACCACTACATAGGTGAGAAAACTGGCATGTAGCTCCTCATTAGGGCTAGGCTACTAGAGTCCATTTTTTGTAATGTATATTCATAACCTACACATTTTATGAGGATCAACTCCCTAGCTACTTTCGGAGTGCACTGGATTAGGGAATCCTACGGTTTATGGAATACAGGAAGCCTGATGGGATGGACCTCACTGATCCCATCAAATATGGCCACTATCACCAGTTCCTTGGACACACCCTCAAGTAATGTTATGTGTTCGGGCATTGGATTCCAGACCAGGTCGAAAATAATATAACCAGATTGGGACCTACCCCAGCATAGGTAGAATGTGTGTCTACAAATCCTGGAAATGATGAAGAAGGTGAATTGAAGCGGGTCTCTATTCATAGGACTAAGAAGTAAAACAACCGGATAACTCACAAGGCAGTCGTTCATTCTCATGGTATTATATGTGGTTGCTTGAATCATCCTAATCCTTATGAAGTAACCACACCTTCCTTGGTTTCCACTACTATATCCACATCTCATCCTTCATCTTCCAATAAGGGCAGGTGTCGAAATTTCAAAGGAAATAAAGATCCCTCACCAGTGCCAAATTTATCCCAAACTCTTGGTGAATTCATTCCCCTAGAGATGGGAATTTATTCTTTGATCTTCTCAGTAATATAGGATCCTTCAAATAATGATCTGGAGTATGTGTCAGTAAACACAGTTGAGTTGGTGGACCCTTATATGGTTCCTGACAAAGAGGAATGCCTTACAAACCCTCCTAATATCCTCTGTAGAAGATGTCGTCAATGAAGTTTGGGATATGTGAATCAATATAAGGCATTATCTAGGGGTTTTCTGATTGATCCATACATACCATAGATACTAAAAAGCAGGCTCAACACAAGGCTCATCACACATATACCTCTCGCTCTATCCCATCATATTCGCTCCCACCATTGTCCGTACTACTCGACTAGCCAGAGCTTTCACGACTGTGTTATGGCCAGTCAAGTACCGTAATAGATAGAACTCAATCATCTAGCCATCATATGGTAGTCATTTTGTGTGGTTAGACAAGTGAGAAGAGGGATATCCCCATCCCCAGCTAGAATCTACTAGTTCGACCAGAAGTGGTGGTCATAGAACCTATAGTAGAGAAACCTCATATCAGTATAAATGTGCACTTGGCATGGAAGTATGGTATAATTAAGAATATCACTATAATTATTACAAAGTTACTGATTCTCTATGATCTCTACATATATGAAGATATGTGTGAATCTATCATAGAGGCTTTGAGAATACCCCTCTAGTTTGAAATATAAGTAGTGACTACAGAAGATTTATATACTGAAGAGGTAAATCATACATGAAGTGAGAAAATCATCTCATTTTATAGATAATATGATGGTTTTGTCATACAAGGGAACATCCATCCACTGTACATCACTGGACAGTTTAATGGTGTGGAAGTCAATCGTTGTCTTTTTGACACATGTTCTAGGATCAATCTCATCCCAACCCATAGGGCCCACAAACATGGATAGTCTGAGGTAGATCTGGATCCCTCTTACTTGACTTTCCAAGGTTATAATTGGACAGCTCAGATGATGGTTGGTAAAATTAATGTGAATAACTAGGTTGGTGGCTTGGTCATCAGCACCGAGATTATGGTTATCTCACAGGACAACTTCTACAACACATTGATGGGTATAACTTGGCTCTACCTACACATGGTAGTTACTTCCTCCTACAACCAGTACCTCAAGTACTCCCATAATGGATGAGTGGGTGTACTCTATGGTGACTTGTCTCCCTTTTTTCTTGTGAAGCCCTCTACTTATATTTTGACTACAAAAAGAGAAAGGACCAGAATGTTCATGCCAATAGGGGTGAGTATACTGCCACTATGGCCGATCCATGGAAAGACATGGATGATGCCTTCATCCTCCCAGTCCACCAATTGGAAGCCACGACCCCATAAAAGGGACACTTATTTTTTGTATTTAGGACAACAGGAAAACATGTTCTTAAATATAAGGTGTTCAAAAAGATCACTTCATACTCTTACAAAAATTAGCCTTGAGTGATTCCAAAGCCCCTTACCCATACAAGATGTCGGGATATTCGACCCATTGCAATAGAAATACATCATACATTCTTGTTTCTCTAAGTCGTTTTAAACCGACTAATACTTACAGGACACTACAACATTGATATTATCAATCATAGCACTCTCGGTTGAAGACTTAATGGCATTGGATTGAAGTCTTTCGTTGCAATGTTTTTAGTGGTGTGGGAATCTCTTGATGAATGTTCCACCCCCACTCGGGTCGACACCAACATTTCATTAGGGTCAGTCAACTCAAAATAAATTCCCTATCTTGATTACACTCTCACTGAAGATGATGAAGTTGATTTAAAGGATGATCCTCCTACATTTTAGAAAGGTTTATACACCACCATGGATGAGTTGGTACTGGTGAACCTCATCATCGAGATAGATTTTAAAGCAACACTGGTTAGTGCAGCCATATCAGTAGATGAGCGGTAGTGGTATGTGGATTTCTTGAAGTTGCATCGAGATGTATTCACCTTGATTTATGGAGAGATTCCAGGAAAGGATCCCCATCTTTCCATCCAACACATTGGTCTCCCGATAAACCATCGCAGGTTCAAACAACTTCCCAGAAATATGCACCCTTCCCACGGTGCCATAGTCGAGGCCGATGTTGATAAGCTCATTAAATCCAACTTCATACAGGAAGTCCAATACCCAAAATGGATTTCCAACGTCATTACCATCTGGAATAATAATGGATAGATCAGAGTCTATATCAACATTGAGGATCTAATCCTTCACTGTATAAAGGATGATTTTCCACTTACCATAGCAGAATTATTGATTGATACCACTTCCAGATATGAGGATCCCTACATTATAGATGGGTATTCTATATACAACTAGATTTGGATGTCCCAGAGGATGAATATTACACCGCATTAAGAGATTCACAGGATAATTTCTGTTACAAGGTAATGCCTTTTGGCCTAAAGACTACAGGAGACACCTATCCACATGCCATGCACTGCATATTCAAACAGATCCTTATGACATTGGTGGAATTATACATAGAAGACCTGGTGGTCAATTCCCACTGACGTGAGGACTATCTCATAGATCTTGAGAAAGTGTTCATCTTCCTCTATTCCCCCCACATGATGATAAACCCTTTGATCTGTGTCATAGGGGAAACCACTGGATTATTTCTCGGCTTTATCGTAAGATATAGAGGAATCTATATTGATTCATAAAAGATCATAGACATCAGTCAGATGCCTCCTATGAGAAATATTCAAGTGTTCCGAGGCATTCAAGTCCACTTTGCCTATATACGTTGGTTCATTGTGAATATAGCCAGAAAGTGTTATCCTTTTTCCCATCTCATGAATAAATCTACTGACTACCAGTTGGATGAAGAGTATCAGACTACTTTTAAAGAGATCAATCAGAATTTACTACAACCTTCAGTCTTGATATCACAGATCTATGGAAAGCCACTGGTCTTTTATGTGACCTCCCTAGAACTATACCATATCTCCCTTATCTCCTATAAGAATAACAAAGGGACATATAATAGTTTATACTATCTCATCTGCATGCTCCTTGATACAGAGACTAGGTATTCCTTTATCGAGAAGAGTTGACATGCATTAGTATTCACAATGTAGAAGTTGAGACATTATGTATAGCACCATGAGATATATATAGTTTCCATTGTGGACCAGGTAAAGTATATTCTGAACCGCCCCATGTTAATAAGTTTTCCAGCTCAGTGGGAACTAATTATTCAGTTGTTTGACATCAGGTTCATTCCATATAAATCTATCAAGGATCAGGCACTATTAGACATCCTTACCACCCATCCAGTCCCCACAGAACAATCTCCAGAACTTGAAATCCTTGATGAGGCCATCCTCTAAAGAGATCAAGCAAGGTCGTGTTGAAATATTCACTTCGTTGGTGCTTCCCAATATCCAACATGTATAAGGATCATGGATCCTAGACCAAACAGAGTAAGCCTGTGTATCATCTTCATGACACCTACATAGGCTATCATGCCCTATTAATTCATGTTTTCGTAAGGATGCACCAATAATGAGGCTATATATCCATCCCTCATCACTAGACTCAAGCTGGATCTCATGATTGATGTCCCTCACCTTCATGTGAAAAAGTAATTCAAGATGGTCATCAAGTTGATCAATGGTGACTATGTCATCGGAAATCGAAAGCATGTACCCCTGTTAGAGCGCACTCTCCAGCTAATGGCCTAGTTCCCTCTTCCACAGGAGGTTACTCATGTCCCTCAGCCGTAGAATGGTTGAATCATTTCCTTTTCCATCTTTTCTTCATCTCTTGCAGAGCCCGGACAAGATGATTTGATTATCCTTGTAGATCATCAACGTATCATCGCTCTCATTACTCTAGACAATGAGGAAAACCATAAAATAGGCCATATCATCATTGGTGCATCAACATCAGGAATTCCAGTCCCCCCAAACACAATAGAAGAGACCCATGATTAGAAAAATCCTTTTGTTCAGTACCTCCAACATAGAAATCTCCCAACAGAGAGATCCAAACATGAGAGAAGCCATCATTGTGAAGTCTAGTTCTATCTCTTGAGTGGTCCCAGCATTGAGTAGATCCTTTAAAAACATGGGTGGGATGGAATTATCCTCTATTTCATTCAAGGAGATATGATACCCAAGGTTATGTAGGAAGTTCATGTAGGTTCCTGCAGAGCTCATTAGGCAGGGCCAAATCTCTACCGTCAAATCCAATGTTTGGAAAACTTCTTTCCCACCATGGTCCATGAATATATAAAGTTATCCATTATGTTCCACTCATGCCAATACCATGATAATTTTAGGCATTAGACATTAGAGCCTCTCTATACTACAAAGTAATCCTGGCCCTTTGTGGTTTGGGGACTCGATGTCATGGGAATGTATCCACCTGCAACAGATCACATGTCTAGGTTTATCCTGACTACAATGGATGTATTTTCCAAGTGGGAAGGAGTGATACCTCTCAAGGAAGTCAAGGACCATTCAATTTTATAATTAGTGAGCTTCAATATCATCCAATGATCCATAGACCCTTACATCATTATCAATGATAACAACACTAACATCCTAACAATCGAGCTGATGAAAATGTATGCCAACTATAGTATCTGGTAAAACCATAATTCCCACTATATTGAAAAAGAAAATTCTTAGATAGAGTAATTAAATAAGAAAATATCTAACATTCTACAGAAGATAGTTGGTAAAAATAAGAGATGTTGGCCGGACGAGCTCCCCAATTCTCTCTGGGCTTACTGGACGACAAATTGTAATTCCACCCAGCTAACCCCATAATTCCTAGTTTATGGAACAAAGGTAATAATTACCATTTAAATATAGTTTCCATCATACCACACAGACATATAATATCAATAGACTCTGAAAAAAGTAGAATAAGTCTACCTGGCTGAGTTAGAAGCTCTCAATGTGAAAAGGATTCATGCCTTGAAAAATTTGGAGAGACAACAGAAGAAGATCGACGGGGCTTTCAATATGAAGGTACATCTTTGATCTTTCCATCAGAGTGATGTGGTTTTGGCCCGGATGAAACCAATGATACCTAGTAGAAATCCACCAAAGTTGGAGCCCAAATGAGAGGGACCTTTTATTATCCACAACATTCACCACCAATGGTGTATACTATTTGGTTACTATAGATGGTGAGTGTATTAACCATCCCACAAATTCCAAATTTCTCAAACAGTATTTCACCTAATAATAATGTATTTTTATTCTCCACACAATGTTAAACTGCATGATCCATTTGGGTTGAATGATTTAAAACTACCCAACATTCATCTTACATGACATAAACTGCAAATGGTGAATGCACGATATGGTCTGAGCTCTATGACCGTAAAAAATAAGATCTTTTTTATCCTCACTACATGAAATTAAACTGAAAACACCTTTTTACCCCATCCATCATGGTGTTAAACTATTCTTCCATGCCCTTACTACATGAAGTTAAACCGCATGGTACTTCCAGAACTATTTATGGCTTGATTCCCATCTTTATGGGATAAGTAGAAATTCCTGGACACTTCATCTTCAGGTCTAGCCTCACCAAATCATTCATTGTTTTAGTTTCCCCTCTTTGGTCTTGTTCTATTGGATTACTTCACATGGTATCATGTGGTATTCTTCTATACTTATTCATGTCGGGTTTACAATGGTTGTGCCATGTTCTCCTCTGGAGAACATCCCCTTTTCTATACATCCTTACCGCATGATATTGAACTGCTTGGAATTCAAGAACTATTTATGTCTTATTTCCTACCCTCGAAGGATATGTAGGAACACATGGACATTTATTCTTTGGGTCCAGCCCCAAGTTCCACATTTTTTTGGTTTCATAACTTAGGGATTTTCCAGGAGTACTCGATGTGGTTTTTTCCCACTTTCTTGTTAATTCACATTGGGTTTGAAATATCCACGACATGTCCCCCTAGGAGAACATTCATATTCCTACATCCTTACCGCATGATGTTAAACAACAAGGCATTTCAAGAACTATATGTGTATTGATTCTTATCCTTATGGGATATGTAGGAACACCTGGTTATTTTTCTTTGGGTTCACCAAAGATTCCACAAGCCTTATTTTCACTTGGCCCCTATGGCCTGAGATTTATTTTGGGATCAAGTTGTACAGTGTATACATTTTTGTTCTTTATTCACATCGGGTTTTCAATTGCCACACCATTCCCCCCTTAGGATAACCTCTCTATTCCTACTTCCTTACCACATGACGTTAAATGTCATGGTATTTAATGAACTTCATGTGGCCTAGTTCCCATCATTATGAGATATGTAGGAATGCCCAAAGTTATTGATATTAATTTTTGGATCACAGGGTGTGGTATAGACCTCTTTTTTCCTCAATCACATCAGGTTGACATTGGCCACACCATGTTCTCCAACAACCCCCCCCCCCCCTCATGGTTATCCCTAATCACACTGGTCCTTACCGCATGACGTTAAATTACATGGGACATTCATGAACTATGTATGTATTGATTCCCAACCTTATGGGAAATGTAGGAATGCCCAGGTATTCAATTCTCATGTCTATCCTTGAGTTCATCAACCCATTTTACCTATTTCTTATACTCATATTCCCAAGCCATATATCCCTAAGTTAATCCCCTCGACCTTTTCCCTTCTGCATCAACGTGCATGAGGTGCATTGTGGTATAGGGACTAGAGTGTTGGTTCTACATGGACATGATTTATCTCCACCTCCATGCTTCACATGTCCTTTTACTTGGGTCCCTATTATCTTTCATAACTGAATGGACCCCATAATGGTATGGATTGTTGGACATGATGCTCGCTAACCATCATGGGAAAAAACTTCGGAGGATATCGAACAACAATTTAATACAATCCTCTCATTCTGAATATGGTCAATGGTCAATCCTTGGTTTTTTGTTCCCATTACAAGTCACAAGATATAGATACAATGTTGTGAGCATGTTCATCAGTTATCCTCCATCATTATCACCATCCCAATTGTGCTTTAGGTATTGCTATTATGATTCGCCTCCCATTCCACCTTCTTATGTCGAGGTGGAATTTCAACACCCTCATTGTTATCCATCCATGCACTTTTTCACATTGAAATAATGGATCAACATCATCGGGTTATCCTCATCCCCACTCCATAGTTCTCATATCATGTGATTCCAAGTGTTTTAGGAACTTCTTCATCCCCTGTTTCCCACACCAATCATGTCTCACAAGCGCTTAGGGGTCTTGAGAATTCATACCCTTATGGGAGATTCAGGAATCACTATTCCAAGCTCTATGACCAGAAACTAAGATCTCTTTTTTCCTTGCCATATGATGTTAAAACTACATCATATGCATCCAAGTTGTATGATGATAAACTACCCAGTCACATGATGTCTTCATTTGATAATAAATTTCCTCCTTTGGAACTTCCCACATGTCATGGAACCCTTAAAAATTGCATGTGGGTTTATTCTCACCCTTGTGAGATACTTAGTGACAATTGGACGGCTTAGGTCTCAGGTCTAGCCACATCACTAGGAACCCTTTATCTTTCTCCTGGCCTAAGTTCGCCCAGAATTATTTGGTGTGGTGTGGTATTATTATGTCTTCATTCACATAGAGTTTTCAATAACCATGCCATGTACCTCTCTCAGGATACCTCCATCAATCATCGTTACCACATGTCATTAAACTACACAAGAATGTCCCATGAACATGACATTAAACTAGACACCTCATGGTCTAATATATATGACGTTAAACTAAGATTATTATTGTCTAAGTTATCATGACATTAAATGACATAACAAATTCAGTGTTTCTCACTTAATAGGACATCTCTCTGTATTTGTATTGGCTTCCTGCCACGCTGCTTCCGGACTACATGTGGCTTGATTTTCATCCTTATCAGATATGTAGTGATTCCCAAACATTTAGTCAATGGGTCCAACCACATGTTCATTAACCGTCCACGCCCTATGCCTCCAACAACGATATGAACTTTATGACCTTAATCCAGGAGCCCTAGTCAGTGTAATGTATTAGTCATACAACATTAAGCTATTCCATGTAGCATTCTAACCATATTATGCTAAACTAAAAATCTATTGTCTTCATTTGCTTAATGATAAACCGCAAGGCATTATTGGTCCTCTCTATAGAAGTCCTATTTGGTGTAGGTTTGTTCTTTGTTGAGATCGATTTGCTCACCCAATGTGCATTCATCATAGTGTTTTAGTTTCAATAGTGTTGAACGTAATTCAAAAAGATGATCATTCCATCAACAAGATTTATTTTCCCTCTATTTTGGGTCTTTATTCCCTCTCACATCTTAATAAACCCCCTAATGATTAGGATTCTTAGCCTTAAGGATCGCTTACCATCCTGGGTCAATGTTCCGAAGGATATCATAAGACACTTCGATTTTGGAACTGTGATTTTTAATATGGTCAGTGGTTTGACCTCATTTTTCTGTTCCCATTTCAGGATAACATGATGTAGATGATGTGTTTTAAATTTGGTGAATAGCTATCCTTGGTTGTCATGCCAGCATCACTGCATTCCAAATTTTGGGCAACATGATTCACATTTCTCATATCTATTTGTTTGGATTGATTCCAACGTCCTTGGAGCTATCCCACTCAAACACTAAATTATGTTGTTAAAGGAAATTTGGTTTCCCTAAGAACACTATTATTTAGTCAAAGTCCCTCTCTCATTTCAAAAATTTTGGGTTGTCATTCGGACCCAAGTGTTCGATGATTGAATACATCTATCATATCCAAAGTAATCAATTACACATCATACCTTGTTTCTCACACCAGACACGACTCACATGAGCATAGGGTTTGATCGTTAGTTATTTCACGGATATGATCGAGGTGAAATAATCAATTAAAGAAGTTAAATTTACATACATTCATACTAAATTGACATGTAGGGAAATATGTTTGTTTGGAAAAACATGGTCTTTATAGATTGGCCTCTTGAATGAATAATCTCAGCTCCACCTCCCTCTAGCTGGTGGCATCTAGGATCTGTTTTCACCTTTTTTATCTCCCTTTCTTTCTCATTGTCCATGAGGAATATTCCATCATCCATGATAAGTGCTCGATATTTACCAGCCTAGGTGCCAACTACCTCATGAGACACTCACCTTAATTTCTCCTCGACTTTTTCCAGCTGAACTCGTAGTCATGATATGAGTTCTGATTGGGAGGTGGTGAAAGGAGAGCACTCGTTCAGCCACGTTTCCCATAATTGAATCTCTTGTTCAGCTTCATGAAGATTCTATGTGTTAAAACACATTCCCTATTTCCAACCAATCATGTAGACATGGTTGTACACCCGTACCTTCTCTTCTAGGTAGTCCCAGATGAGCATCTATAAATTTTATGCATCCACTCCTATGGCCCATAGTTCGCGCAACTGAAGGTGATTTTTTTTCCATCCGGCTCATCCACTCCAATCGTAGGGCATCATCCAGGATGTTCTTGATTTGTTTCCATGTTAGAAAAAAACTTTCTTATTGTCCACCTCATCATAGGTGGTCTCTTCTAACTCCACCAGGTTTTTAGGTTTGTATTCTGGGAATGCCTCCATAAGTTCAGTAGCTGGATCCTCTTCTAGAATCATAGATGTTGGATTGGGCTTCATTCCAACTTTTTGATCTTCATCACTAGATCCCACCTCGATTAGTTCTATTCCTATCCTCTCAGTGCTTCTGCCCATAGTCATGGTTAGCATAGTCTGGTCAGCTCAGACATACAATTCATTGATGATTAGTATTCCCCTTGGAAAAGGAGTTTTGGGGTACCTGTTTATTCACATTATTATGGCACATGGTTTTCAAAGAATTGTTCTTAAAAAATACATAATGTCAGATGGCCAGGTTTGACGGACAACAGTTGTGATTTTGTAAGAGAAAATACTTACATAAGTAAAATAGTTGATACATCTCATGGGTTGTCACTCTTGGAATCCCAAGACATGGGCCCCCAAAATATGGTTGATAAATCTGAAGATTTTGGAATGGTCATCCTGGATGTCACAACATTACTAGATTCTTTAATTTTCATCATTCTAGATAAAGGACCCGATGATACATCTGTTATCATCCAAGAAGGGGCCTTTCATATGAGGCTCTCCTGCAAAAGTCAAATGTCATTTGAGAAACCTAGATGGTCTGAGTAATTTCTACAAATGATTGGTTTAGAGTCTACCTCAAGAGTTTCAGAAAACTCTCCCAACTCTGTGGCTGCAACTTCACCTTCCTCAAAAGGGCCCCCATGTAATCCTCTTCTCCCTAGGAGGACTCCTCTAATTCTTTAGGTAAATGGAAGTTCTCACTTATCTCAGAAGTATACAGTTGTGGTGGGGATTTTTGATCGAGTAGTACTTTCACATAGTCCATCATTAGGCATGGGGTTCCCCGAGAATTCAAGAAGTCTTCTAGCTCAATGACCTATCATTACCCTTCCACCTGAGATGTGGTAAAGACAACCTTGGCATAGCTTATCTCTGGAAGATCCATCCCAATATGGTTAAGGTGGTCCTAAATCTCAGAGGGATAGTGAAATTGTCTGTTGATGTCCCAAGTGTCCCAAGCCTTCAGAAAACAACATCCTCAGGCATATTTATGTAGTGCATACGCTTACTAGAAGCCTGGGTGGGTATACTATGGAACAAATTGGGTGGTCTGCCTCCCTCCGAGCCCTGTCCAATTATATTATCTAATTATACCAATATTTCTATTCTACTTCCACCAAGATCAAGCCCTAGAATCATGGACCCTACTACAGCAGCACCATGACGTGCATCAATTCTGCCACCACATTGTGTTCTTGAAATTGTATGAACCCTACCATGTGGTTGAGGGAGGACCCCATCATCAACAATAATGGTTTGTGTCCTCAGTATACCCCCTTGGTAGGTTGTATTCCATCTCTTTGCATAATCTTTAACCAGCTCGTAAATGGAGGTAGGAAGATGCAGCTCATTTTGTAATTTCCCAAGTTCTTATGTAAACAGGAGTGACATCTTCCTCAATACACATGGGTTGTCTTCATGGAGAACTCCAATGTAAACTTCTGGGGTCATCCTTTGCATGCAATAGATCTACCATGGAAAATGGTTAAGGGTATACAACTCGCAGATAGGCTTGTGTTCTACCCTTGCAAACTATACTCCACCTTAAAAGGACAGAAGGTATGATCAATGATCCTTAGTTCCCTGGTCATCATCTGTAAATACTCCTTTTGATAGTGGGAATATATGTAAATTGAATTCATCCACCTTCCAGACTCAGTTAAGTACAATCAATAATGTCATTTTGGTGGGAAACTTTCCACTGTATTCAGGATGGATGGTCAAAAATCTAATCCAATATGGGAAATAGGGATCGAATATTCATAGACCCCCCATGTGTGATGTTATCCATCCATATAGAAGGTGTATAGGTCTTCATAATCATTGGGGGTTCCTTCCCTCACTGATGTGTCGTAACACCTTGTATAGCATTGGAAACACAAGGATCCCAATGTTGACGTGCTTCCCTATCACCTTCATGGACGCCATATTGAATGTGCTCGGTCACACTCCCATGTTCATATCCCTGACCGGCAACATCCAGTTGTAAATGGGAGTCCTGATTTATAGTTTCTTAAGTTCCTTATCTTTATTAGTATGATGCTCTGTTTAGATGTTTTGCAAATGTCTAATCAATAGCTTGAAATGGAAGTCCCTCACAGAATGTTTTTCATTGCCTAACGCTAGGTATATCAATGCATTCTCTAGCCATGGAATCTATTCTAGATCCTCCTGTGAGCATTCTGTGGGGAGAAATTCACTTTACATAACCCCCAAAATGGGGATCCCTAGTATTTGGTAAAGGTCTAAGAGGCTGATGCGGACCACCGCATGGTGGAAATGGAAAGTGTTGGTCCTCGATAACCACTTCCTCAACAACTCAAGATTCATATGTTTCGGCTGGTAGATATGGAATTGAGAAGCCCACACTTCCGCATATAGGCCTACCCACCTTATCTCTACCCCGAACTCATCACAATATGCACAGACCTAGTAAGTCCATTCCTAGTCATCCATGAAGTTGTCTCCCTAGCGTAGTTCCCAATCATCAGTGCACCCCTTCTATGGGTTCCCTAAACCTACCTTCAAAATACTATGGCATTGAGGGGTAGATACCACTAGCTGCATCATTTTCCCATCAACATTATTAATGTGGTTATACAGAAAGTCATTGAAAACAAGCATGTGTTCCTCCCATGTATAGTTGTCGACAGCCCATAACCACTTGCGTTGGAACAATGTGCTCCTGAACCATTATGTTGAATCTTCCCGACTTGCTTTAGGGATGAGAACATCCTCCCTTAGACTGAAGTCATACAGTGGAAGTCTTTTTCCATGTGGGTAATTAGTTTTCCCTTCTAATAGGATATCTACAAGGGACTTGTGATCTGAATGGCTTCTCACACATTGTCTGAGCCCTAGATTTTTTCATCTCTTCCCTCCGGGCAACATCTACGAGGACCACTCGAGATGCTTCTTGTTTGTCCATCTAGCTTTGGGTCTATTTCAAAAATTCTTCTCTAATCGTAAATCTCTGTCGCACATCTCTATCATAGAGTACGATTGTAAATTCAATTCACAAAGACCGAATCATGGAGCACAGTTTCGTAGAGCCTTGAAGGAATCATTTTGCTTTATGGTGCATCAAGGGATCATGATGCCCTGGTTCTCTAAGAAGAATTTGTGGAGCACTAACTCATGAAACCAAGTTCTCAATGAGTGTTTGTGGGGGTGTTAGATCTTTGTGAATCTAGATCTCATGAACAGAGTAACAGAGATAGATGTGGACAAAAGAAGATTCCTCACCCCTATTTATAGACGGTGACCTCTAGAGCTCCGTAACACCCTTGGCCACAGTGAGCATTGCAGTAGTCTCAACCTATGATCCACCTACTTCCATCACGAGTCAAATTTGTGATCTATATGTTTTTGGAGATTCACCCTCAGAATCTCACCCACTTCTTCTCCTCGACTTCCATTCCAAGGGGAGAATTTGATTGCACCAAAATTCCTGCCATGAAATGGATCAATGAAAATATTGGAAAATAATCAAAGGGCCTTCCTCATCAAGCTACTTCTTGAAGTTCCCCATCACCAAAAGCAGTGTAGAGCCATCAACATAGGCTCATCTCTAACCACCATAGAGAAAAGTGACAGAAGGTTTGCGATCCAAAAAATACATTTGTGATGTCTCTGCAGAGGGAAGATATGGAAGCCTCTATGATTAGATGGACAACCTCCGATCATCAATCAATATTTCCTTCATGGTGCAACTTTGGAACAAAACAATCCCAGATTCCTATAAATAGACAGATCCCCCCCCCCCCTTCAAAAGGATCTACACCTTGACCTTTCACCTTCCATGCTCTCGATTCACAATGCAACCTTTTCTTTGTGATACACTGAGAAACAAAGTTATCACCCAAGGTACTTGTGCATTAAGAACCAGATTTTCCTTTTGCTACATTTTCCCTCCACTTCAATTGGGGATGTCCCATGTGAAGACCTATGGCCATCATAAAGGTAGAATCCCTATTTAGGTACTCAGGTCCTCATAGATCATTCTGTCTTCGTGGCACACCCTCCAAGAACATGTTGACTTTATTCATTGATTGGGTCATCATGAATCATGAGGCTACTCTCTACATAGAGGTCTTTTTACTATGATTTTCGAGACCCTTTCTATTTTTGAAGCCCCTTCTCTTCAAGAATCATCCAAGCATCCCAAATCCCCCCTCTACAAGGCCTTATGCTTCGGGGACCCATCTCTTGTGTGTCCCTCCAGGATTTTATGCTATGATTTCATGGTTCCTCGAGTGGTGCTTTATACAGTGTTTCTCTGCCTCAATCTTCTTTGTATAGGAACAACAACATCTATTGCATCATAGCATATCCATGCTAACATGATCCCCTCTAGTAACCACTCCTCTACCTCAATCCCCTTGGGCATTTCATATGCCTTCTTCACCCCATGTGTGGGTATGTGAATCTTATGTATGTCTAAGGGGTGAGGAGTGAGTCCTCATCATCCAAGATGTAGAATGTTAAACTCCCATGAAACCCCCGTCCCCAACACATGATGTTAAACTATGAGTTACATCTTGTATGGAGGACCTGAGAGAACCCTAAATGGGATTGAATCAGGAGATTCTTTATTTCCACCTTTTTGATCTACTCACTCTCTCCCATTCCTATTTTTCACCTTGCGCGCCTCGGTAATTCTCGAAATTAGCCCCAAAACACCTTGATGGGGTGATCTATGTATTATGTCCATATCCTCCACATACACCTAGAAACCCTCCTCGGGCTTCCTTCCAAGAGTAAGTCCCAACTTCTATCTCCCTAGGACACTATCTAGGAATAATCCCCACACCATTCATCGTAGTTATGTCTTTCACGACACGATCATCAGGTTTAATTCTACTTGTTCGTTCTCACACCAAGTATGACCCATGTGATCTTAGAGTAACAATCGACCATGAAAGTACCCCATACTAAACTACATGGTACTTGATCCTTTACCCCTTCAAGAACGGTACGTATGAAGCCTCCCTAAGGTTCAATCCCATCACCCATCGGTCCTGACCACTTCGTGTCAGTTCACCCTCATCCTACATGTTGTTATACTATATTCCTGAACTATGCGGGTTTTGATACCTTCTTCTTAGTCATGGTATTTAGGATGCCTCTTGGAGGCTCAACCTCGATCAATGGGAAACATTAGTTCTCCCTCCCAGGGATATATCCTTTAGATGTGATGTCTTTCATTTTTGAGAAACATCACCATGATCGGCCTCTATGAGGCATTTCAATCTATCCACTTGGGTCATATTCCTTTGTGTACATCTGATCCACTTGTCCCACTATTTGGGCAGCTAAACATACATAATCCTCACACACTTCTCCATAATCCATCAAAAAAGGGTATCCCTCTTGAGATGGGCTACAAACCATGCCTAATCCCTAACATGTCTCTGAGTCATTGACCCTAATGTATACCCTGATTCTATACCCCAATCATGAAGTGCACAGACATTGATCCTTACCCCATATTGAGAAAGGTATGTAGGAAGCCTTCCTAGGCTAAAACTATCACCCATGGACCATCTTAGCCTCTCCCTCAAGTCCTTTTATTTTGGGAAGATCACGCCTTAACCCATGTTCCACTTCCTTCGAGTCACATCCATGTGTCCATTCCCATGAGCCACCTACTTAGGTGACTCATCACCCCATACCGTAACTATTTTGACATTGATCCATACCAAATTGTTAGGGTATGTAGAAAACCTACCCAGGGTTCAATCCCGACATAATGATCTTCACGTCGGTTTCACACCATTCATCTCATCCACTTCATGAAATCACCCATCATCCATCTTGATTTTTCCCAGGACGCCACATCTCTGTGAGATCATTCTATCCATGTGGGCCATCTCAATGCGTAATCCCAAAAATACCCATTCTAACTACATGGGTTTTTATCCTTTCCATTTTCATGCATGGTATGTAGGAAGCCTCCATGAGGTTCAATCCTAAGAAATGGTAAATCTTGGTGTCCCCTTTGTGTGGACCCATCCCACATTCTAATAAACCCTTTATGGTTTCCATACCAACCTTCATGGTGTAAAATCTTCCCTTTTTCAAGGACACCCCTCTTGAGTTCGCCCTCAAAGGGAATTCGGATCCACCAATCCTATAAACATTCTTGGTGCTCTCTTCTAGGGATGCATATGTATGGTCCAATATTGTCATTGTTTTGATCAGTTTGATCCGTCTATGCTAGATGTTAAACTCACGACATACCCCATGTTAAACATGGGAAACTGACAAAAACCTTAGAGACATGCCTCTACCATAAGATACCCAATGAATGATGTTGGAAGCCTCGGGTTTTAGTGCTCTTGAGAAGCCCTCAAAGGAGGATTAATATAGGTATTACAGTGTTCCGGCATCAAGACTTGCCACAGATGCCTCAGCATGACTACTCTCTTAACCGAAGGTTTCTGTCCTGACTGGACCCCTTGTAATTTTTTGATTGAAGCAACATAATTAATCGTCATCCACAAAGATATGGCACCAAGAATGAGTTTCACAAACAACAACTTAATCATTAAGGTAGATCCAGACAAGGAGATGAGTTCTGAGGAGGAATTCACATAAGGATGAACTGAAATCCTATAATCCCATTTCGACCAAGGAAGAAATGTCTCTAAAGAGGTGATGGATTCCATCCACCTTTTAAAAGTAGGAATATAGGGTACAACGTGGTCGTCCGATGAGCATCCATCATGTGCGCGTGCGGATGCACCCTAGTGGAAAAGTGCTAATAATAGCCTTGTCATTGTTAAAATTTATATGAGGCATGTTTTAGGAATTTTTAAAGCTATTTCACCATGAATTCCTCATTTTGTATTCCAGGAGGGTGGTGATGACCATTCTCTAGAGGTAGTGGACCTTGATCCCCTTGTGGTTCCCATAGTAGTTCCCTTGTGCCACCTCCTATTATCCTCGATTTGGGTGATGAATTCTAGTTTTGAGGTTTTTTATGTGGATTATGAAAATAATATAGGGAGATAGATGATCTAACCCTTCTATGGAGTGCTTATGTGGGTGTTCTAATAGTAACACCAACATACTTTTTAGGGGTTGGTGGCCCACAACCTATAGATTTATGGATTCAGCTGGTTATATATATATTTTATCACCTTATGATACCTTTTAATAGGAGAGTGAATCTCACTACTTTTATGCTTCATGGATATGGAGAACGTTTTTGGGATATTCCAAAGTAGTCATGTCAGTATTGGGAAGTGATTTAGAGGGATTTCTAATCAAGCTTCTATGAATAATTCTTTCTTGATACCCAAACGTCTGATCATTCTAGTGATTTTAGGAATATTTAGTAGATTTATATGACAATTATGGAATGATCAACTCATTTTATAGATATTTAGTGCTTTGAATCGATCTATATTACTGAGATCCAAAAAAAGTGAGATGATTTGAGGATGGACTTAGGCATACTATTTATTATCAGGTGAATGTTTTTTTGTGGACTATCATGTTTGATATAGTGATCCTGAATATTATCATTTATTGGAACCTAAGATAAGCTAATGGTGTGGGATATGTTGGTTCATAACCGAGATAGACTAGTGGTTCGACTAGAGGTCGGAAGTGACACTTTGAGTTTCTTCATGTGAGCAATGGAATCCAAGTGACACCCTATAATGGTTATGTTTTCTTTCACCAGTGTGGTATGCCTATGAATAAGTATCCCTAGTATAGAAAATACCCCATCGAGTGTTGAGGTTGTGGTAGATTGTGGAATCATTAGTGTTTTTAGGATCTTCTCATATGTGTCAAGTGGGAGTGGATCCATATATGCTCCAACTTTAGGAGAAAGATCAGTATCACCTCACCATGTAGGTTATTGGAGTACATTCAGCCATACAGGCAGAGTATGAGGTTGTTGTTGAGGTATCTAGGGTTCGAATATATAGTTTTGATAGGGTATAACTACTTTGGTTAGTCAAGTTAGAGAAAATGGTCATAAATTAGGGCAGATTTATTCAGTGGATCCTATACCAGAAGAGAAAGGAGTCAAACCATATACTGTTCGAGGTACTATTCTAGTATTCTCTACCAATGTATATGATTTTTTAAATATGAGTGCTTCACACTCCTTTATCTATTTTTCTATTGTGGTGAGCATTGGGATTGATATGGAGTACTTCTATGGCATGATGATGATTGATAACTTTTGGGTAAACGTTCAGAGAGTGTGCACCAATGTAAGGAATTACCCCTTAAAGTAGGAATCCATTATTTCATATGGGCCCCTCCATCCCCAAGATGATGAGCTTTTATTTCAATATTGGGATGGACTGGTTAGTCCCCTATCACGCAAATGTGGAATGTTTTCGTTGAAGGGTATTTTTCACATAACATGAGGGTGGTAGTTATACTCAAAATGGATAATGGTATGATTATAAAAGTAGATCTAGACCAAAGAATCTTGGGATAGGTGGATTGAAAATCCAAATTGATATAATTTTTATGGATGATTAGTGATTAAATTAGGTATATTTCCCCGCCATAGACAATTTATTTGGGGATGTTTTCTTAGATGATTTTTCCAAACTACCTCCTGAAATATAGGTAGAGTTTACTATAGAGTTGGTTCTTAGAGCTTCACGAGTATCCATTCCTCCTAAAAATGGATACTTCTAATATTCGAGATCTCAATAGGCAGTTAGAGTATTTAGAGGCCAATGGTTTTATATGACCCAATATTTATCCTTGATGTTTACAGGTCCTTTTCAACATGAAGGTGTAAAAAACCCTCAGGATATGTGTGAATTAACAAAAGTTGAATTAGCTTACTTTGAGGAACCGGTATCTCTTACCTCATATAGATGATCTATTCAACCAAATCAGAGGATCAACTGTGTTCTCAACAACTGATCTGAGATCGAGTTATCATCATGTTCATGTTTGAGATGGAGATATACCATGTATGAATTTCTATAGTCATTATAGTTTATATGAGTATCTGGTTTTATCATTTGGTCTCATGAACATGCCCTTCAAAATTCTGTTATTTGATGAATAGGGTTTTATATCCGAATTTAGATTCCTTTTTCATGGTCTTCATGCATAACATTAATGTTTATTCTCATACTCAGAATGATCATGCCAAATATCATGATATCATTCTGAATACACTAATATAGCACTAATTTTATGCTAATATTAGTAAATTTAACTTCTAGATCAACAAGGATCACTTATTAGGTCATATTAACTTAGAGACAAAAGTATTAGTTGACCCAATAAAGGTGATAATAATAGTTACCAAGAGATTTCCAAGAACATCTTTGACATATGGGGTTTATTGGGGATATTTAGTTATTACCGGTGCTTAATATAAGAATTATTTATCATATAAGATCATATTATGATATTTACTATGAATGGTGTGATGTTTATATGGGAAGAAGCCTATGAGACTGCCCTTCAAGAGCTGGTAGGGAGATTGATTTCAACACTGATCCTGATTCTTATAGAGATGGAAAAAAACTATATACTGTATTTTGATGTATTAAGTATCAGTCTAGGAGTACCTATAATGTATGAATATTTTTTAATTAAATATGGTTCATGGAAGTTGAGACATCATAAGAAGAATTACCTGAACACGATCTTGAGTTGGTTGTGGTTGTTAAAGAATTGCTTTGTTAGAGGCATTACCTACTCGAGAAGGTTTTTGTGGTGTTTAAATACCACAAAATCAATAGTTATATGTTTAAATAGTGTGACTTGAGCCTTTGGAAATGAATATTTTTTTAAAACCTATAGTTATTCGACTTCGAGCTAGCCTATTAACCTGGGAAGGGAAATGTGGTTGCTGATTCTCTGAGCAAGAGGACTCAGATACAGATAGCTCAAGATGACAGTAGTGAGTGGAAACTTATGGCCCTATTTTATGAGAAACACATAAAGGTTAACAACCTTCATGGATAGTATATAATTTATTCTCTATCAATAACCTCTTAACTAATAAATAGAGGGAAGATGATAGTGTTTTCAGATCCAGAAGGATTAGCCCTATGTGAGAGTCTTTCAATTAAAGATATGTCTCCGGACTAGTATCTTAATGATGAAAACATCTAGCATATATAAGGGTAAATCTATGTTCCTATAGATATGAGAGACTATTTGATGTGATTTTAACATGCTTCTCAGTGTTCAATGCATCCACATATCTCCAAGATGTATCCTTATATCTGTCTCTTTTATTGGTGTTCAAGGATTAAATATTAGATAACAGGATTTATCAATAGATGTTTCACTTATTAGTTGGTGAATGTGGAGAATCGGCGGCCTTATGAAGTGTTATAACTGTTTCTAGTCCTAGAATCGAAATGGGAAGATGTTATGAATTATTTTTTAGTTAGCTTGCCGAGGTCGTCTCGAGTTAGTGATTTGTTTTGTGTAGTCATGGATCAACTGATGAAGGTATCCCACTTCCTTTCCTATCTGGGATAATTTCTTAGTTGATGATATAGTAAGAATATAAATCCTTCAGATCATTTGGATATATGGGGTCCCTTGTACTATCATTTCATATAGGTATGGTAATTTCCCATCGACTTTCTGCCAGGGGTTATTGTGAGAATTGGGTACGTGGGTAAATCTAGGCCCAACCATTCACCCCTAGACCAATGGCCAGTAATAACGGACTACAATGGTGTATCATTACATTCTTTGATCGCGAGTCCTTTATTTTGGGAGTTTCTGGGGAGAATCATATCCCTATTATTACGTTTTATTACAATAATAGATTTCAATAAATGATTTAGATGAATCTGTATTAGGCCTTTTATGGTAGGGAATTCTGTTCACCCTTGTGCTAGTTAGAGGTAGGAGAGGTTGTGTTACTAGTTCCTCATCTCATACAGATGACCACATAGTAGTTATAACTAGTCGGGAAGCAGATGTCTACTGCTCATTCTAGATAGAAATCATACACTGATTGACATTCAATGTGGTGATATATGGGCAAGGCGTCCCATACAATGTTGTGATATACATGCATGAAGACCCTAATTAATTATGATATAAACGACTAGATACCCTAATTAATTTTGATAACTAGGAATGGATACCCTATTGATATGATACATACATGGTGACCCTATTAATATGAAATGGGCATGTCAACCCTATTTCTATGATTTGGGAATGATGACCCTATTGTTATATTTGGGCATTATTCCCCTTACTATTATATATGGGACTGATGATTCTTATTAAAATGATACAATCCTAAATTCCCTTATTGAAAAGTTAATAGGCATGGAGAACACACTGTTATGATTCAAGAATGGTGACCCTACTATTATGATACTGAGTATGGAGTCCGTTGATACCCATGACGCTCGCGATACAACACATGGACGCCTATGTTATGAAACATATAAAGACAAATGTTAGTATCCATATATGTGGATGTAAACAAAATTACATATACAGTCCATATATATGTACACATTTGGTTAATTTCTTATAGATTGTCTATCTTAGGCTGAAGAAAGTAGTGTTAGCCTGATGTCATTAAGGAACTACAGATTAACCTTTATAGTTTTTATTATGGATTAAAATTATCATCTATATGATAATAGGGTATATGCACTAACTGAATATTTATAGACACCATTGTTGGTGTCCTACTGAGTTTATCTCACACCCTATCTGGTCCGTTGATGGTACCCGGGTAGATTATGTGGATGCAGGTAGGGATAGGGGAAAGCACCCGTTGGTGGATAATTAATTTTTTTATTGCATGGGATCAGGGGAGAATATGACTAGGATATAGATTGTGATTCTATTGGTGATTTTCATTTTTCTCCTTTTGAAATTTTTTATACATGTTTTGGATAACATGGTTGCCTATTCCTTGCTATTACACACTTTATACTACATCATTCTATATATATGTTGCTATATATTTTTTATTTTCATTATTTATAATAGTTGGATGTTTTACTTCCGCTATTAGTTAAATATTATGATTCCACTATTTATCTATCTATTTCACTATTGTGTTTCTCTGATCATGAGTGTATTGTCTCCCCATAATACCACCTTGGACCCTCACTACCAGTTGGAAGCCTCTGGCATATGGGGAGGAGTGCATGAGGCCATGTGGACCATCATATCGGGGGACAGTTTGGTGTCATCCAAGTAGGGATGTCACAATTGTGATTTAGGATAGATGACCCATTACAATGTTATATTGATTATAACTTTTATATGGATTATAAAACCCATAAGAGAACCACGGTATTTGTGTTTAATGACTATAGAATGATAATCATTTAAATTTCATGATTGTATCAAGTTGTTACCTTGTATCTACACAAATTTTTGTAAGTGGTTTCAATGGACGAAAAAAAGGAATTGTTAATGTTGATATTCTTGTAGAATGAGGTACATAGAAGTTAAGTGGGTGGAAAATTATTATTTGATAATAATATGTAAATTCAATTAGCTCAGAGTCTGGTATTCCGCTCACAAATAAAACATATTGACCTTAAGTACTATTTTATATTAAACAGAAAGGAGGAAAATGTTTCATTTTTATATAAGAGAGTTGGGAAGAAAAATCTAGTATACTTGTTCACCAAGGTGTTATTATAAGAAATTAAAAGTTAAAATTATGGCTTAGTGAAACTTGTTTGAAAAGTAGTAGATAGGGAACATTTACTGATGTTTGTTGTAGATGGCCAATAATGGTCCAATGAATTAGAGTGTTTCAAAGAGTTTCTTTAAGTAGTCTTCAAGTGAGAGATTTTTGGGAGTTTGAATCATGTTCATGTTCCAATCATATATTAGAAGGAATTACTCTGGATAATAGTCAATGTTGATGGGTTATGTAGTAGCACAAAAATCTATAATGGATGGAATGTTATTTAGATGATGTGTTTTTCAATTTAAATAGAAACTATTCAATAAAATATGTAGGGTTGGTCCTCATAATTTTATATAAAATATATGGGTAACAATTCACTAATCATTAGCAGTAGCAGTCAAATACTGATTACAACAATATATCGATCTTCATAATGTTCAAGGGTAGTTCATTTTTCAATCATGGATGATAGTGTAATCAGATGGACAATTCAATTTACAATATGTAAGTGGGTCCACTAGTACATGTGGTACATTATGATCGATAGATTACATGTAATAAGTTATCTAATTTTTTGACGTGTAAAAAGTGATTTTAATTTTTTAAACATATAATTATAATGGATAAGGTAGGATTGTTTCTCTCATTGATATAGGAATCAAATCAAGACCACATTAATCCATGTGTCAACTTTCCTTACTATTTTTTGTTTGAATGTTTGTGAATCATGAGTTATGCTTGAGTGTGTGAGAGGTCAAATTGGTTTGGTCAGTATGGTGAGAGGTAATTCTATCTTCTGGTATATCAAAATCTATGGAGTCCTTATGGGGAATTTGTTTCCACTACGTGATTATTTTGGTGGATAGCCTCAGGTAATTAAAAGTTGGTGGATTCCAAATAGTATAAGTCCCATCTATGTGGATGACTTTCATCTCGAACCATTCATTGATCTAGATCAAGTACCTTTTATTCAATATTCTATTACTTGGCATGGTGAATTAGTGTCTAGATAAAATACATTAAACAAAGCACTTAAAGGAGGAAAATCCAAAAAAATTATACTTTCCAAGGAGTTACAATATATGAACTATTTTTAGGGATTAATTTTAGGAAACTATTTTAGGATGTAGATTCAATCACCCATATAGTTTTTTTTGGGATTAAAATGAATGGACATTGTGCTATAACTTGTTTTTTTAGTTTTTAAGTTCCATGTTGAGGATAAAGAAAGGAAAAAGATGAGAATATATGATAAAAATAAAGGATAATAAATTCATTTGATAGGGGAGTGTTCCATAAAATTATTTATCTCTTTTACTTTTCCAATATTTGTTCATATAATTTTTTAGTTTAAGAGTATTTTCATGCCATAATTATATATATTTATATATTTTTATCTATAATACATCAGTTTCATAGGAATTCCATCATTTCATGTTATATATATCACTTTTTATATGATAGAGTGAGTATTATGAGGGATGGATGACTAGGGATAATCATGAGAGTATTTAAATGTTGAGTTATGGTTTCAGATGATTGTTTGATTTATGTAGATTAAATTCCTCAAACATGTTTTTCTATAATGTTTGAAGTTTAGGTTGATTCATTCATTATTACTATTTATTCTGTGAGTGATTATCCAATTTTATGTTTTCTATCCTTGACATGGTTCTAAATAATTGTTTCTTATCCTTTATTATACACAAATTCAAGAGGGATACTTGGAGAATATAAATTACTTGGTGTTTCATTGGGATTTTTTAACATTATGAAAGGACAAAGATTCATTAAAATTAATGATAAATTTTTTCTTTGAAAAATTTTAAAAGTTGAGACCTACTATTAATTTTTATATTTATTTTATGTGTATAAAATCCATGAATGAACTTTATAGAGGATCCAAATTTCAATATTTTTTATCCTTACTACCAAACTATTAGTAAATTTTTTAGGATTTAAAATGAAATAGGTGTGTAGAAAAAGGTTTTTTCATAACATGAAGGGGGTGAGGTGCATGAAAATGATAAAATGTGAGGTGTTATCATAAGGTTTAGGGGAACGGTTTATAATTTTTCTATCATTGTATTGTTTAATTGCTTCTAAGTAAATAAAAAATCATTTTTTAACAAAATAACAAGAAAAAAATATGATTTTAAAAATTGATTTATTTTTTAAAAGGGTGTGAATACTTATTTGTTCTTTATAATCCTACTAGATGAGGATGAAGGATTTTTTGGGGGATATAATTATTGATGAATAATTTTTAAAAAGGGGATTTTTATTGTGCTTTATATTGTTTATCATGTGTTGTAATTTAGAGTTTTGACCTCCTTTTTTAGCCATATGATTTCTCAATAAATTACCTACCAACGTTTTACCTCAGAATAATTTAATCCTTTTAATGAAATACCTCCCTATTATTATTGGTTTCTATAATAACCTCAAATATAGTAGTCTAGATATGATATAGTGACTACATTTTTTTGGATTTGGTCCACTGAATATTTCAGTATATGTATTTGTATTTTTCATCACAGTTGGCGTAGTGTTTGGCTTTCACAAGAGCCTTAAATTATTATATTTAAAATATTCATATATATTAAGGCATGTGCATTAATATCTTTGGAATAGATGTGGTTACCATTTATCAGAACCTTCTACGTTAAATGTGAGACCATGGATGATTCTGGCATGTGGGGATTACCCTATGGACGATGTAATGTTGGGTGGTGTCAGGTTTCTTGTAAAGGGAATCTATTGATGGTTAATTAAGTAAAATAAATAAAATAATTTATTTATTTATTTATTTAACTTAAAAAATAATTTTCTCTAAAAAAATTATTATAAAAAAATCCCAAGGGTTATCTAGATAACCCTTGTAGATTAGAGATAATAAGGCATTCTTCATTTTTTTCAGTATATGGATATTAAGGATTGATAATGAATGAATCAAGTTGAAGCCAACGAGCCCATACCTGAGTGTTAAGGGCTCCTGCTTGGCATCCAAGAGACCCGGGTTCAAAACTGGGGGGTGGTGAATTTCTAGGATACTGTAGAAGTACTGTAGCAGTTGTTGTTCAGTACTGTAGTGGCCGGAACTACTCACCCGATTTGGACCTTCAGGCCACCGGTTTGGGCCTACGGGTCTCCAGGGCCTTCTGGTCATCAAAGGCCTTTGGGCCACATGGCCTTCAGGTCACGTAGACCATCGAGTAGCCCAGTTCACACAGAACATGCCCTAGAAAAAGATCAGAGCAATAAGAATAGCAGCCACCAGATGCAGAGCTAACCATATTGGAAGAATGAGAGGGTGTGGAAACCGCCATCGAAACCAGGCACCGTGCAGCTTTCTACGGGGCAATGTTAGTCGATCAGAAATTCAAGGTGGGGAGCTAAGGAGATCAATGATTCAAGATGCTGGGGAGGGGTAGTTATAGTGGGATGGGCCTACGGGTCATGTCTGGGTTCCCCTTAAACCCTTAAAATGGGGACTATATATAATAAAATAAAAAAGAAGGCCTTCGGGCCGTTTGGGCAATGGATCATGTTGAATCATGAGATAGATTTAAATCATAGAGGGATCATTGTCTTCATCACTAGTGAATTAATTATTAACTAATGATCGATTCATAATCATGTTATGGAATGATATTTTATGTATTTATACCCTATTTAATTTAACTGATATGAATGGATTTTACCTGCTATTGGATGAAATTGTGTTCTTTGCATGATCCCATATCTTTTTGAATTATTAAACCAAATTATTGTCCTTATTTACTGTATTATTTTCACCCTTTTTTTCCAATTTCACGTTCATTAGTTTGGATCACATCATCCAATATTAATATCACATCATCATTGTTCTTTTCCCCCACTCTTCTTCACATTCTTCACAATTGGACCATGGGTTTTCGGTTTGACATCGTTGAGTGAGATTCGGGCATATTAGAACCCCTAGAGTCATGAAGGTTGCATGCATGATGTATTGATTAGTGTTTTCATATGGATCATGATTCAATGTGGGTTGAAAGTGTTTATGACATGGATTTGAGGCCAGATCTTGATTCTTCATCCATATGGGAGGTGTGATGTGATGGGATGTGACACACATGGTCAGGTTGGCAGAAAACTAGCCATCAGCGATGGATCAAGAATTATCATCCCTAGATCCACACTCCCCAGTGAGATTCATGGAGGAAATAGTGGTGGTGGTGGTGTGGGAGAGGCACATAAAGAGAACTTTGGATTCTAGAAAATCCCGTTCTACATGGAATTTAGTCTAATAACACATGTAGTATAGTCCCTTAGTTATAAAGGATAAGGTTTTATGTGAAGTTAAATTTCACATGTCATGTATAAACCATACACACCATGTGACCTAGTACTAGTGGCTTGCTGTGTACCCTAGGGGAACACAGGCACAACCAAGCACATGGGTATGACTAGAGTACATGGGTGTGGTCCACTGTACATGGGCATAAGCTAAAAGAACATGGGAATACCCTAGGTGGACAAGAAATATCATGTACCAGATGTACAAACCATGAAATCCCACATAACTAACCAAGAAATGTAATGGTGAGGAAAAATCTAGGTGTTCTTGTGAGGGAACACATCATGTAATAGTATATACAAGTCATGTAATTTCATAAAGGATTTTAACAATGCATTTATCCTTCTTATGGAATCATATTTAGACATATGAGTATCCTATCGAGAGAATTGTTTCACATATATTGTGATGGAGGCCTTCATTTTGGAATCAATGGTTTTATTCGATTTTTTAGAAGCGTGAAACTTCCTTCAGTTATGCTTGACTGATTCCAATGATCTAGTGTGATCATCAAAGAGATTATGGAGTTGCTACACCCCTTTCACGCCATGGAATTTTTCCCCTACATACTTTATTTAGGTATATTAAGTACTTCCCCCATATTACAGTAGAGTTAGTGACATCTATCTATGGAGTTGAACTCCCCCATCTTTAGGATCCGGAAACAGGAGGGTCCTCCATAAGAGTTAATGATCTCTCAGCTATGAAGTGTAGTATAGGGAAGTGGACCCCTACACTCATATTCTTGTGAGGTTTCACATGGTTTTGGGCATCATAGATGGACCTTTGGAGTAGAAATCTAACTCTTCATTCTTAGTTAGTTTATAGAATTGGAGATACCCTTCCTCTATCTCTTGTATGTTTTTACTAGAAAATATGTTGAGTTTTAATTTCCCTCTTTCATATGGGATGAGATGATTAGTGTATCTTTTTATTTATATTTTTTTAACTTTCATTGATTCCTAATGGGTATGCATATACTCACCCCTAACGGGATTCACCAACACGTGTTCTGTCTTCTGTAGATGATAGGCACATTGACGGTGATATTGGTGGACCAGGTATCAAAGTATAATAATTTTACCCAGTGGAGCTGACCATGTTCTGTGGTCAGCCTTGGATATTATGACTTAATCTCTATTAATTCTTTATTTTTTTCATAGTTATTGTCGGGATGGGAATTCATTCCTACTTGGGTGTGCATTTTTACCCTTTATACTTTTTTTACTTTCCTTATGTACTCGATTATGTGTTTCCGAGAGGTTATTCTATTCATTTTTCACTCTATATGATCAGTATTTTACTATGCATCTAAAATTTTTCCAGAATCTGGTTATGTGAATATATATACATGTATATAGACTATGTCCCCACATTTCAATATTGCATAATCAATAGTTATCATGAACCCTAGCCTATTTGAGGATGGATTAGGGTGTCAAAATCATCTTACTACCATCTAGGTGGGACACAGTGGGTTGGGTCATGATAGAGTGGTATCAAATTAGTTCATCATAGGGCTGGGATTTAGATATTTTCTAGTTGTGGGGTTTGGTTTGGGAACTTAGTGTTATGGTGTCAGAGTATTTTGATTACAACTTTCTGGCCAAGGAACCCGTGTTGGGGTGGCAGTAGATGTATCCATTAACCAGTATCCTAACTACCTACTTGTAAACTCAACATACCAAAGCATCAGTTTCTATGAACAAATGATGTATGCATCATATAGTATTGGTTCATTTGAATTACATTTCATTCTTGATCTATCTCCACAAATTTTCACATCTAGAAATGATATGTCTTGAGGACTTTCAGGATGACGATATAGGATAATGATGATGATTAGTTGAGTGATGAGGCAACATTTCATGAACATTCTCATTAGGAATTTCCTCTAGTATTCTATGAATAGAATCAACTATTTGTGGGATAAATGATAGCTTCAAATGATGATTCATAAAATTTTAGTGTGTTTTGTGATTTAAAGTGATAGAGACCATTGATGTTTCACAATGAGCTAATACCACAATAAATAGAAGATTAGATCGAGTTGGTGATATGAGTCATCAAGCTTGTTTAGAACCCAAATGATCATATGGATGTTCTTATAGAAATTATTTTTCATGGAGTAGTAGGGAACTGGTGGTTTCTGATCATGGAGAATCATTATGAAATAACACTCATATGGTTATACTTCCAAAAACTATTTTGTGATGACTATTTCCCTTTGTACCTAAACCCGTTTCGAATTTAGGAGATTCTAGAACTATAATACGTTGATATGACACTTTTTTACTATGTCAATAGGTTTATTAACCAAATTTGTTACCCCTTGACATGGTAAAAGATGGTTTCTTTTGGGTGTGGAAGTTTAAGTAGGTCCTTCAAGGAGACATCTATGCTTGTGTGGTCACCTTGTGCATTCCGAAATTAGATGGAGTGTTAGAGAGGGAACTAGTTGCAGAGAACTTCCAAACAAAGTTACTAATGTTTTTTTAGATTTTAATGGTAATAATGGTACTAAATCATCCTTAATATCTATTGGGCGATAAACATAAGGGTCTTAGTGAAGGAGGCATACTCATGCCCAGATGCATACACATTGATCTATGGTGCATGGATTATGTAGAGGATGTATTTAGCTAAGAGAGGGATGATGTTATTATTATGATAAGATAAATCACATGGATCATCATTACCTGAAAAATTATTCTAATTAGGTAGGTAGAAAATGGATGGACCCCCACAGAAAATGTAGAGTCGTGATCATGGATCTCCCAATCATTGTCAGGGCGGTCCCCTGGTAGGCAATGCTAACAGAGGATAAGGTAGATCTCTAGAGAGAGGATCTTCGATTTTAGGGTGATACTATGATATACTTCCACCACCACCACAAAGTGTCCCAAACTAGGCTCATAGGGCTGGCGGTTGAGGGTACAGGTAGTTGTAGGCTAGCAATATAACCAGGATTCTCATGAGATGGTTCGAGGTAGGATCAATGTCTTTTATACTCTCACCCCAGTACCTATTGAAATAGGTGTAATACATTCCATTATCTCCACAACCCTTTTGTGTGACCTATATCTTCCCATTGAGACCTTTTCCCATTAGCTATTTCAAGAGGTTTATATTGGGAGTGATTCATTTATATCACATATCTACTGATATTCTGAGTTGGCATTCGGTGTTGAGAGCTTCTCATGAGACCTCTTGGTCATCACAATGAAACCTAATGATATCAATTTGGGGGTGTAATTCAATCCACAGTTTTCACTTAGATATACTATTATAATAGGAGAGTTATATGCCTTTGGATATATGAGATTCTATTCTCTTTTATGGGTGAGAGAGATCTCATGGAAGTCTGAGTGGGGCTCATGAGCAGAAAACTATAACCCATCACCAATCAGTTAAAGATATTTTCCCTTTTTTAGTGGTATCTTCATATATATACCTTCTAGTAGTAGTGGAGGATTATATACACATCTTCCCTGAGGTTGTTCTAGGATTACCTCTAAGGTGGGAAATAGACTTTTGTATTGACTTAAACTTAATAACCACACTGATATCATCTATGACATAATATATGGACTCCACCAAGATCTAGGATATGAGGGTATAGTTGGAAGACGTTCAAGAAAAAAAATTTATCAAACTCAGTGTGTCCCTCTAGAAAGCTCATATTTTAGTCATTAAAAAACATGGATGGTATTTTATGGAATTGTGTTGACTATCGTCGCCTGAATACGATAATGATAGATCAAAATTACCTATTTTATATGATTGATGAACTATTTGACTAGATGAGAGGTGTGTGTTGTTTTTCTAAGATCAATCTCAGGTTAGTATACCATTAGTTGAGTGTTCATGAGGATGATATGCCAAACATATCATTCCAATGTCTCTATGGACACTAAGATTTCTTGGTGTTTCCTTTTTGTGTGATGAATGACCCTTCTAGGTTCATGGATATTATGAACTGAATATTTTATCTATACATAGATAAATTCATAGTTTTCCTCATCGATGACATACTCATTTACTCTGGTTCAAAGGAGGAACATTGAGTGAATTTGGGGATGGTCCAAGACATACATCATGAACACCAACATTATGGTAAGATATGAAAGTGGAATTTTTTTACCCATGAGGTTAACTTTATATGGTATTTCATCACTAAGCAAAGTTTAATTATGGATATGGTAACATTTGATGTAATGATTTCTTAGGAGACACCCCATATTAAGTAAAAGTTATGGATTTTCATTAGTTTGGTGGGATAATACAAGAGGTTCATCGATGATTTTGAATGAAAGAAATTCCCTTTGACCACATTAAAAAGAAAATTGATACCTTTTTCCTAGATTGAGTAGTGTTAGAGATCCTTGAGTGTTTTGTGGCTATGTTTGAACGTGATCCTATCCTGACTATTCCTCTGGATCTAGGATTAGTTGTATGTTAATGTAGAGGTGGTCAATGATCACTTAAGGATCAAGGTAGGAGAGACCCCATGATCAAAACTATGAAACTCATGACATAGAGTTTTCAGTTGTAGTGTTCTCTTAGAATATTAGGAGGCACTATCTTCTATGTGAGCATTTTTCAATTTAATTTGACCTTTAGAGTCTCAGGTATATATTCACTCTGATAGATCTTAACCTTAGAAAAAGGCATTTGTTAGAGTTAATTTAGAACTATAAATTTGTGATAGTCTATACTCTAGGGAAATGAAATGTGGTGGTAGATTCTCTTAGCATGATTTCCCATTATATCATGGTGGAGGAGGATTCTAACAAATTGTATTTGTTACAACTAACCTTGGTGGAGGAGAGGGGTAAAAATTTTCTTCAGTTGATGGGGTTGAATCCACTATATATTTATCATGGGAGAAATTATTAGTTGAGATACATGGAAGGTGAGGATATATGTGATAAAATATACTTAGAAGATGCACCATATGGGTTTTATAAAGGAGTGGAGCATGTCTTCCTTTTTTGATGATGGATCTTAGTTTCAATCATGCTGTGTGAGGAGGTGTTGAGTGATTTTCACACTTCTCCCAATTTTACATATTAGTGTGGAAAATATATACAAGGAGCTTCAGTGGTAGTTTTTGTTGTTGTCGTAATGTTGAGCATCACTATGTTTATCTCGTAGTGTCTCAAATTTCATTAGGTAAAGGCTGAGAATTAGGTTCTAGAATGATTGATCAACCACTTGAGTTGTCATAGTGGATTTGGGAAAGTATATAAATGAATTTTGTTATGGGGATTATACATATAGTGAGATGCCACAATTTTATCTGGGTAATTTTTTACCAACTAACCAAGTCGGCACACTTTTGTTCCATCAAGGAGCAAAGATTGTTTGAGAGATTGGGACAGTTGTAAATATGTGACATCATATGGCTTCATGGTGAACCCATGATGATCATCTTGAACTATAATGCTCAATTTACACCATATTTTTGGATTGGATAGGAGGAGGATTTTTGGACTCATCTATGGATAAGTATAGTGTTTCACCTCTTGATGGACGGGAAGATTGAGTGAACTATCCATGTTTTTGTGGATGTGTCAAGATATTATGTTCTAGACTTTGTCCAGATCTAAGAGGATCAATTTCCTTTGGTATATTTCTACTATAATAATATATTTCACTCTAATGGCAGCATGTAAGATTTCTAGACATTGTATAGGAGACCGTTCATATAACAACCCTTCTCTTTATTGCACATTAATTCATGATTTATTACAAAAAAGTGAACATGATAAAACCATGAAGATTGATAAGTATAGTGTATTTGAGAATTAGGTATATTTAATAATATACTGAACATGGGATAAACCATCTTTATTGAAAACATTTTTAAAATGCTTCTAAAATTCCATGGCCTTTAAAACTACATGGGATAACCTGGGGAAATACATAAGAAAGAGGTAATCTATAAATCCCAGTAAGAGAATAATCATGACATAAGGTAATATATGTTATATAATAGTTATTTAAATTGGGAATAAAAGGATTTATAATCATAAACATGAACAATGATACATGATATAGCATAATAATCATAAAGGCAACATGGGAAATTTGGAAACAAGTAAAACCAATGCATCATAAACAAAGGTAAAGGATCAATACCAAGAAATAATAATGGAAAAATTACCATAAATGAATCAGGTTTACTCCCTATCCCAACATTGTTTCTCATGAAACTAAACATTACCCAATGCAATGGAGTTCTCTATAATTTTGGGTGCACCCATCACTTTTGTTTTATTCTCTTGATTAAGTGAGCCACATAGATATTAAAACATGGATGGATTGATCATAATATTTTATTACATGATAAATGAGTGTGTAATAAATACATATAAGTTCCCATTCAAAAAATTATAATTGTATAAAGTGAAAACCCTTGATAGTAAATGGGCATGGTATTCACCACCCAATTATTTTGGAATTGAAATGCGTAGTGAAATTTCGGCAGCATAACAACACAACTTAAAATTTCATAAAATTGGCTAATGAAATAGAAAATGGTATATCATAATTTGTACATAAAATGGATAGTAATATGGAAATTTTATGACAAATCCAAACACTAGGATTTGGAAATTTAAGGCAAAAAATTATAAAAAAAATGAATAGAGAAGAGAAGGTGAGGATCCCTTACCTTGAGAGTGTGACTCCAAATACTTGGGAGAAGATTCTTGAGAGCTTGGGGGAACCTTGGGAGGACTCTAGATAGTGGAGAGTCATTTAATCACGTTATTAAAGGGTATTTATTTAATATAAGTGGGATCTTGAGTGGTTTTATATAAGAAATGAGTAGGGAATTCGTTATCATTTCTCAAACATAGTTTTGGATGCTATATAATAAAATAACAAAAACCAAAACCCTTCCCATGGTTTTTCCCATGGTTTCCAAAAAATGGGAGTTTATTTCATTATATTAAATGGAAAAGGACTGAAATTAATAAAATAATACCATTACTTAGGTGGAAGTGAGTCGTTCTATTAATGAAATGACATTAAAACCATAATATATATTAATGGTTTTGGAGGATTCATAAAGGCTTTATAAAATTAATGAAATAAACAAAAAATCACATTATTTTAAAGTTAAAACATATATTTGGTCTTTTATACCCTTTATAATATTTATTAGATCACTTTTAGATCATTATGATGTCATAATACACACAATGTATGTATACAGTAGTTAATTTCTACTCGATAATTTGACTATCTCAAAAATATTTTGAAAAAAATTACTGTTGTATAATTTCAAAATTATGATTAAAAAAATATTCATTTTATGTTAATAATTTTATAATTATTTTAATTATCACTTTTAAAATAAAATTTACATTTATAAAGAAATGCTGGGTTTTTAAAAACAATTTTATATCCCTTATAAAACATATAATTGAATTCATAAGAAATAAATGATCATTTATATATTAGAAACATTACTTAATAATTATATTCATTAAAATAATATTTATTTCAAACATAAATTAATTCATCAAAATAAATTCTTTATTCAAATTTGAATATTACCCAAAAATATTGTTTGTGTTTCATTGTATCAAAATAAAAATCATTTATAAAGTAAAATAATAGGATGAAAATATATTCATTATTATATGAAAAATAATTTACATAATCATATCACTAGGTTTTTTTTACATATCCCTTAAATACACCAGAAATTTCCCTAAGAGTGAGGTGTGTGATGGTGAGACTTTCATAGGGTGGTTCACCATACATGGTTTGGGTCGGGATATTGATGAGTTTGATCTTCTTTGATAAATAGTTTCACTTATACTTAAGTTGTTGGATCTTTTCTTGGTATTGGTCAAAGAAAAAACCCAGTGACTCTATCTCCCACGGAATATCTAATAAATGGGTTTTATATGGTATGGTCCTACTAGTTGAGGCCATCACTTCCTTTCTTTATGTCAATTAGATTTTTCGAAACCCTATATTTAAACTAATCATATGATCATTGTTAAATGACTATATTATCAATGGTAATGCGGATTAACAGTATTTTAAACATGATAGGATATAATAAAATCATATACGTTCATGTGATTTCTATAACCATATTAAATAATAAAATATTTAATTAAAACTCAATGGTAGATTTTATTTATAACAGCTCCGGTCGTTGCAATCTTCTCCCCTTAAAAAAATTTCACCCTTGAAATTTTCATTTCCCACAGTAAAATAGACTTGTGGTAATTATGTTTCATCACTTTCTCAAGTTCTCATGTCTATTCTTCAAACTTTTGGTTTCTCTATAGCTCTTTGACCAGGTGCATTATCTTATATCGTAGAGCTTTGTCTCTATGATCTAATATCTTCACCAGATGCTCTTCATATGAGAGATTTTTATTCAATGGTACAACCACTAGAATAAGTGAATGTGAGGTTACGTTATGTACTTTATCAATAGAGATACATAGAATACATCATGTACTTGAGATAGGTTAGGTTGGAGTGTTAGTCGATAAACCACCACTCGGATTTGATCAAGGATCTCAAAGGGGATGATATATCATAGAATCAGCTTTCCTTTCTATTCCAAATTACATAAATTTATTCCATAGGGATATGTGGAGGAATACCATGTATCCATCATAAAACTCTAGGCCACTTCATTGGTTTTCCTTATATATCTTCTGTTGACTTTGAGCATCCTTGATATGCTGCTGAATGGTCATAACCTTTTCCACAATTTCCTCAACCATTTCCAGACCAAACAGTTTATGTTTCCCAAATTCATCCCAGCATGTAGGTGTTCTAAACCTCTTCTTGTAAAGGGATTCATAGGGAGAAATTTGGATTCATGAGTGGAATCTATTATTGTATGAGAACTCGACTAGAGGAAGATGTTGATCTCATCCTCCTTTGATGTCAATTGAGAATGTTCTCAAATTTTCCTCAAGTGTATAGATAGTCTGATCAATTTGAACATCATTTTCAGGGTTATAATACAAGATGACAGTTAACTCTGTATTTAGATCATGTTTGAGACTCTTCAATATCATAAAGGTAAATCTTGTATCTCGGTCACATAGAATCAATAGTGGTGTTCCTAGAAGCCTCACCACTTCTCTAATGTATACCCTTACTATTTGATGGAGTGATAAATCTTCTAGAAGCACAATGAAGTACATAGTCTTTTTAAGACAATCCACCACAACCCATATAACATTATTCATTCTTGATTATTTCAAAATACCGGTGACAAATTCCATGGTGATGTTTTCCCATTTCCATGTAGGTATGGATAATTACTTCATCATCACCTTGGATTTTGTCATCTCCACCTTCACTTGAGGAAATACAAGACATCTGGATGTATATTTGGATATCTCTTTCTTCATATTGTCCAACCAATAGTTTTCTATGATATCTTGTTACTTATTTTTTCTTTTCGTGTGGATAGAGAAGGTTGAGCTATGTGCATTATCCAAAAACTCCTTCTTTAACTCATGATTTTATGGTACACATAGTCTTGAATGAAGTCTCACAACTCCTACTCCATTATAATTGAACTGCAAGGATTTCCCTTTCCTTAGTTTCCACATTCTTCTTAATTTACATGGAATTTATTTGACCAACATTTAACCTCTATATAAATTATGATTTAGCAATCGTTTGTGAAAGTATTGATTATTTTCCTTTCTTTATGATTCCCATTTCCATCTTTTTCAAATCAAAGAAGATCATATCCTTCTCAATTCTCATCAATGATTATGTTGTTGGGTCCTTTATACTTATAGTGTCTTCCACTTTATTTTCTATACCAAGATCATAGTGGATTAAACATTCATAGTCCTTGATCGTATCTAACCATATCCATTAGTTCATATTCAAATCTTTCTATGTGAATATACACTTGAAGCTTTTTTGATCTGTATATATTTAACTCTTCTCCCCAAAGAGATAATGCTGCCATATTTTTAAAGTGAATATCATTGTATCCAACATCAGATCATGAGTTGTCTAGTTGTATTAATAATCATTAAAATTTCTCGAAGCATAGTATATAACTTTTCAATTTTTTGTTAACATAAATACCAATCCCTTCTTTAAAGCATCGCTGAATACCATGAAATGTTATCCACTTGTGGGTAGTATGAGTAAAGGTGCGGTGATAAGACTCATTTTCAATTACATGAAGATCTCTTTATATTAATCATTCCAAAAACTTGTCTCCCTTATACATTATCTTGGAAAAAGGGTTTTACATTCATGGTAAATTTTTTATAAATCAACAATAATACTTATCTAATAAAAGGAAACTACAGATATATGTCACATATGTTGGTCTCATACATCATTCAATTTCTTCTATCATTGAAGGGTCCATAGATATCCAATTGATTGTGATGATATTCATAAAGAATGATACATATTTCAACCAAATATCACATTAGCTGTACTTGTCATAAAGAATCTCCTTTCATTAGGTCTGTAGTATAGCGATCAGATTCTTCTTATAATCATCATTGGTTTTGGAAAATATTCGAATATCATATATTAGGATTACCACAAATTTTTTAAGGTAATACATAAATACTCTATGTATCATGTCCATAAATATTACTAGATCATTAGTGATTCCTAATGGAATTACTATGAAATCTTAGTGCGCATACCATGTATGAAAAGTAGTCTTGGGGTTATCTACCTTTTTCAACGTAACATGATAATATCGTGACCATAGATCAACCTTGGAGAAGTATTGTTCTCCACATTTCGGATCAAACAAGTCATAAATCTATGGTACATGATAATTTTTCTTTATTGTGATCTAGTTGAGATCACGATAACCAATTCTCAGATACATTGAGCCATCCTTCATCTAGACGAAGAGGAATGTTTCACCCCATGATAAAGCACATGGGCGTATGAAACCTTTATCCAAATTCTTCTGTTGTTGTTTCTTAAACTCCTCAAGTTCCACAACATTCAACCTATAGATTCTAGGATAATTGAAACACCACAAGTATAAGATCAATGAAACATTTAGGCTCTCTACTAGATGGAAGAGCAGTAAATTTGTGGGGAAACACATCAATGTATTACCACCCAATGGGAATGTCTTAAATGATGATATTTTCCTTAGACTCAATCATTTGAGCTACATATGCTTTCTTAAAGGGAAATAATATCCATGGCTGAGATGTTTTTTCTAAAGAATATTCATCCTCCTCCAAATAATTGAATAAAATCGGGAGTCGATTCACAATATGGAGAGTGATTAGCTTCACACAACAATTTATGTTGGATATATATAGGTAAAACCAATTTAGAGATAGAATTGCATAAAATCACACCAAATGGAGTATGAAATTGTTCACTAGGATGTTCAGATCAAAAATTTTGATAGTGGTGGAGTTATATACTTGGGATGCAGTAATTTTCCCATTTTTCTTTTTCACCAATAGCACTACATCCTTTCTTTTTTGTGGTGTTTGAATAGTTCTACTAAACATTAATGATATTAAGGAATATGTAGAACCAAAATAAAAAAGTATGTTTTCTATTATTGAATGAATCACTATCATACCATTAACCACATCATTTTTAGGATCCACCTCAATGTTTTTGATGGAAAATCTTACCCTTTCTACCTTAGAGGTTATTGGATATCTCAAAAAACCATTATCTTAGTACATTAGTCTTTAAGGTGACATGGTTTCTTGAAGTTGAATCAATGAAAAATTCACTAAGGTTTAACCATAACATTCCTATCCTCCAACAGATTAGTGTTTCTCTTATTGTAAATCAATAGAAATGTGTCCTTATTACCCACATCTAAATCATTTTCTCATTACAATTATGATATTTCTAGGGTGCTTCTTCATACACCTTTGATAAGTGGGATTTTGAAATTTTTTACAACATTAGATTTATATATTAAACCACCCGGATTAAACTCTATTTTTTTCTTATTATCTATGTGATATCATTGAGACTCTTTGATATCCATTTCAACATTGATAGAACATGGAAAATTTCATCACGACTATCAAAGTATCAGATTTCTAGGGCTATTAATAGTCTAGGTTTTAGCCCACAAAAGAAGTAGTAAACCATGAATTTAGGGGTAATGACAAAGATTTAAGTGTCTCATGAAAGTCTTGTAATGTTATACTCATATTCCCTGATATATTCCTCATATTATTTATTGAGTTTAAGAAAATCCATTTCCATTTTAGGATGGAGAGTGTAAGAAAAATATCTATCAAAAAAATATTTTTTTGGATTACTTCCACCCCATCCCTTAGAAATCTTCCTCAGGATCCATATTATTTATCAGGGTCCATCCCTGATTAGCTTCACCCACTGTTATACAAATAGCCAATAAAACCTTCTCTTGTTTAGAACATTTATGGATTGAGAAGAACTTTTCAATGGAGTTGATCTACTATTCCATGATTAACAGACCAAAAAATCCATTGAAATTCGGAGGCATTTTTCAAATAAAGTACTCAATTGCAGTTTTTTCATTCTTATAGTGATTTGGAAACTTATCCTAATATAGGATTATATACAGTACCAACGTAGTATGATAGAATATCATCATAATTTTTGTGATTTCTAATCCCATGAGGATGGGAATCTCATTAGGGAATTCATCAAATTTCCCATCACATTGATTGTTTACCCAATTCATCCTATTTTGGGCCATTATCTTGAATAATGGGGAAAGTATAGATGAGTATTTTTAAACTATTAAACACGTAAATGGGAATCCAATGACATTAAAGAGATAAATTATATATTACATGTATTTCCTTAACTTAGAATTTTTATGCTTTAATATATGTTATCAAATATCTATTTCCTAATATATATTCTTATGGTAAGTTTTGTTACCTTAATTATGATTCATAATTAGATTGTGAATTTACCAAATAATATCCCCCGGTAGTGTCAAACTACGCGTGGAACAAGGAAAATTGTCATTCACCAGTTCTCGATCGAGTCTAGCTCAACATAGCATTTTCATGTTTTACCCCTATGTACATCTACGGCAGAACCACATCCACTTGTAGTATCCTAATATGGATGCATTTTATTAATAAACTAGTCACTGTATACTTACCAAAATTTAGGGACCTTTTCCTGTACTTAGTATTATCTCTATGGCTTTCAAATGATTTTTCAAATTCTAATCCCAAAAAAACTAAACATTTCCTTTGTTACCAACTATAACAAGTCTTATCTTTATTACAAATTAATTCATAATTTATTACATAAAACTACAAATCATAAAACCTAAAATATCATGAAGTATAGTATCTTTGGGAATTATGTACCAAAAACATTATCTTGAACATTGAATACAAGAATCTTATTGAAAACCTCTTTAACATGCTTCTAAAATTCCATGGAATTTTAAACTGTATGGGATAACCAAGAGACATACATAAAAAAGGGGGTATATATAAATCCTAGTAAGGGAATAAATATGGATTAAGGTGGTACATGTAAGACAATATGAATTTCAATGTGGAATAAAAGGAGTGAGAATCATAAACATGATCAATGAGACATGATATAGCATGATAATCATAAAGCAAACATAAGAAATGTTGAAAAAAATGTAAACACTAAATCATAAACAAAGGTCAAGGATAACATACAAGACATCATGATATAAAAATTTCCATAAAGGAATCAGGTTCCCTTCATATCCCAACAAGATGTCTCATGAGACTAAACATTATCCAATGAATTGGAGAACTATATAATTATGGGTGTACCCATCACTTTCATTTGACTATCAAGATTAAGTGTGTCACATAGATAATACAATATTGATTCATTCGTCATCATATTATATTTAATGATTAATGAGTTTGTAATACATAAATTTAAGTCCAAATCCAATGATGTATAAGTGTATAAACATGAACACCCTTGATAGGAAATGGGTATGTTATTGACTAAATAATTGTTTTGACGTGGAAAATCATGGTGAAAGAGGTATATAATAATTTGGACATAAAATGGGAAGTAATAGGTTCAGGAAAATACATATCTAAACATTAGGAATTGCAAATAGAAGGCATAAGATAATAAAGAAACTTGAATAATGAGGAGAAGGTGAGGATCCTTTACCTTGAGAGTGTGACTCCAAATGTTTGGGAGGAGATTTTGGAGAGCTTGGGGAACCTTGGGAGGACTCTAGAGAGGGAATAGTAGAGGATGTATGTACTTAAATGATATTGGGTGAATATAAGTGGGATCCTAGGTGGGTTTATATAGGAAATGAGTGGGGAATTATTTATCATTTATCAAACATAGGTTTTGGACACTATGTAATAAAATAACCAAAACCCCAAATCTTACAATATTTTTTGCCAATGTTTTCTACCAAATGGGGGTGGTTTTAATTATTTTCTTAGGTAAAGGGAAGAAATTAATTAAATCTTACCCTTTGTTATGTGAAAGTGTGTCATACTCTTAAATAAATGATTTTAAAACCACAATATATATTGATGGTTTTGGAGGATTCATAAAAGAATTATAAAATTAATAAAATAAACATAAAATTACATTATTTTAAAGCTAAAACATATATTTGTTTAGGGATACAATTTTATATTATTTATTACATATCTTTTACATCGTTATGATGTCATAATACACACCTTATATTTATATGTTATTTAATTTTTACCTGAAAATTCGACTTCCTCAGATAATTATGGAAAATTCATCATTAGATAATTTTAATGTTATGTTACCAAAAGAATATATTAATTTAAAATAAATAATTTTATAAATATTTTAACATTAAATTTTTAGATAAAATCGACATTTATTAAGAAATGATGGGGGAATTTACAATATTAATTTTCAAACCCTTATAAAAAATACAATTGAATTCATAAAAAATAAATGATAATTACAATTGATAAAAAATATTTAGTAATTTTTTTATTAAAATATTATTTATTTCAAAATAAATTATTTAATCAAAAAAATTATTTAATTGAATTTTAATATTACCCAAAAATATTATTTCTCTTTTATTATATTAAAAAATCATTTACAAAGTAATAATAATAGGATTAAAATATATTATAACGACACATGCATTACATGCATTGTAAATACTTCAAAATTAAAGCACACATATTACAACATATAACAAAACCATGAAAGGACAGTATAGGTATAGTGTCTTTAGAAACTAGGAAACATAAACAACTGGTTCATAAAGAATCTACATTGTCTCCCATTTATTTCATCATATGTAGAGTCCCTTTTTGGAATATATTACTTAATAACCTTCTTCCAGACCTGGGGAAAGAAAACATACAAAAGGGTGAGCTCAAATTCTCAGTAGGGGTAAACAAAAGAAATATCAATCACATTATATTCATAAGAACATAACATTTTTGGAAATCTTAACCTGCAAAAGAGATCATAATTTTATAACAAGGGATAAATCATAGTAGTGAAATGTAATCCCAATAATCATAACATAAAACATGATGCTTTGTTGAATACACACATAATCATAGAAAATCATTTATTAGTAGTCAAGACTCATGGCCAAGACTATCTTAGTAGAAAATGTCCATTTCTGAACCGAGTTCACTCCTCGTTTCAGTCTTGTTTCACTGAACCAGTTTAACCTTCCATTCCAGCCATGTCTATCTCATGAGATATAAATCATTACCCAATGCATTGAAGAGAGATATAGGTCCCACCCATCTCATAAGGATACCATTCTTATGTGTGCCACAAAATCATAAATCATACATCATTGCATAACCCATGTAATAAAAATGGGATTCTTAAGCATCGTGACATCATAAAACAATTAATATAATATAAAGGAATTCATAAAAATAATTCCATCACAACATAATCAAATTAATGTAATAATAAGGATAGAAACAGAACCCTATATTATCTTAGATGGAAAATAATTTTGATAAAACACTTGAACTCCATTCTTGAGGAAAATATCCTTTCTACTTCAAAAACATTTTTCCTTTCTTAACATGTCATACAATTTTAAACTAAAATAATTTGATTAAAAATAAACTTGAAAACATAGAAAGTAAGCTTCTTGGAAATAATTTTTTAAAAATCCATTCATGCCGTATAAGTTAAAAAAACATTCTTCTCGTACTTATGTCAGAAAAGTCAAAAAGTACCTCGTACGAAAAACGACAAAAGATTCCTTTCATATCCTTTACTAAAAAATAACCAAAGGGTAAAATTAGATTTAAACAATTTTAGAAGAATATAAATATTAAATATTTAGGAAACATGGATGTGGATGATAAATATTCCCCAGTAAATTCTGAAGTATAAACAATCTCGGATAAAAGATGAGATTTGCAAGATTTTCCCTTAAATTAGGTCAGATTTGCTTCGTAAGTGTCCGAACCTCCTGTATAATGATTTAAATAATGTCATTGTCTTATTCCAGAATCATAATTAATTTTATGATATCATATATGGTCATATTCTTAGCTTCTTATTAGTAATATTTCATTGTTACTTGTAATTCGGGTGTTTATTGCTTTTTGTTCATATGCGTGTTTTGTCGAATAAATTCTTATTCTTTTTTTTAGGTTCTAGATACCTCATTTTAAGAATTTTATTAGTGTAATATATATAATATCCATTCATTCAATTCATTTATATAATTATTATGCAATAAAGATCTTGTAGAACGAGTTGCATCACATTGTGGAGACGGTATTCTGTACGTACGCACGAGCGATGATATCATTCCCATGATCATGGAATTGTATTGAAGTGTATTTATACTATTTTAGAAACAATATCACTTTAAAATAATCATATATAGTTATTATTTACACCATTATACCCATCCAAGTAAAGTGGTGGTCGAAAATAGATTACACCACGGCGTGGAGACGGTATTCTGTACGTACGCACGCGCGGTTATTTTGTTTTCTGTAGGATGGATAGATGGTGAAATAGGGTTGTTTCATACTTATAATAACATACCAATATATAAGTGATACTGATGTTATGACTTAAAAATGAAACAACTAAATAATAAAAAGTGGAAGAAGAAATAAAGTTGAAAGAATCGGTAACGGACATTACCTCTTCTTTGAAGTGCCTCTTTGAGACCTCCTCTTAGGGAACTAAAATTGGTATTTGAAGAAGACTGGGACCTCTAGGATGTCTATAGGGATGTGGAGGAGAGAATTTGGAAGGGGTTCTCCGAGCATGAAGGCTCAAAGTGGTGTGAGGAAGAGAGGGAGGAGGTGCCCTTTTATAAGGGAGGAGAGGGGCACCTTTGGAATAACTAAAAATATTATTTTATTATAAAGTCATATTCGGTTTTAATAGCTCCAAATTGTGTTATTTCGAAGCTAAGGTGGGTATGTGTTGAAACCATTTCATAACATAAAATTTAGACAAGTATAGGTTTCTATTTTAACCTTATCATTTAGATTTAAGCTTTAGTTAAATAATTTTACTTTTACCTTGTCTTCTTGTTTTCTTACACTATAAGGTTAATAAACATAAAATAACAAGCCAAACTAACCCCAAGTTATATATATAACCTTATATAAGTAATGTGTCCGATCCTTATATTTTTAGGAATAAAATAACAATTAATAATATAATATTTGTTTTAAAAACTATTTTATGTCAATTTTGACACTATTTGGTAAATCATTTTTGTGAAAAACATAACAAAATTTTTAGTTCTAAAAAATTTAACTGAATCAATAATAACATGTCATATTAACCTAGAAAATTAGTGTAATTCATTAAAAGTCTCAAATTACATTTATTCGGGTATTTATAACATCAATTATGTCAATATTTCATTAATAAGATAATTACTGCATCATCATTGTGTCATAAATAAATTAAATTATTTAATGTCTAAAAATTATAAATAAAACACCATTATGTAGAAAATATTTTTATATTTCTAATGAATATTTATAGTCGAATTTATATTATGTATAACCCTATATTAAAAATTATTTAGTTATTAAACTTTGATTTTAACTATTTTAACCCTTCTTTAAATAAATTAATAATAAATGTCCTAATCTAATCCATGTGGGCCTAAATGGTAATATTTTGTTCTTGTGGTTGTTTTTGGCAGAATTAAACTTATCTAATATAATTAAGACATGTGTTAGGGTAATAATAATATCAATTTTACCCTTATTTACCCTATTTACTTTTAACCGTGGTAAAAAAAGTAAAAAGTTACTATTAACCAAAAATTATTTTCATCTCATTGAACCACATTTTAGTCCTTTATATTAACCGTAGCTCTCGGATTTTCAAAATTCCACTCACAGAAGCAGTAAAATTAAGTTATATGTGAATTTGCAAATTCTCTTAGGAGGTGGGTAAAAGACGGTGAAAAGTTCAATAAAATTTTTATATATCTAAAATTATTATAAAATGACTCCAATGAATTAAATTGAACTTATATAGGTATTATGTATCAATTTTGACCTAAAATAAATATAAATAAAATAAATTACTATTTAAATAAAAAGTCGGTTTTTGAATAATAACCTAGTGTTTTCACTATTCATCAAAAATTGAATGTTTTCAGAAAAATACCAAAATTTGACCCTAGGATAATTTTTATATTACGAATCCAAAAATGAAGTCCATTTTGAAAAATAAAATTTAAAAAATTTCAAAAAGTGGGTATTACTATTCATAACGGCTAGTTTATATAACATATCGTTGTTTAGCGAAACTCGGTATTGCGTACAACACACGCTATCGTGGAAGGTCACGCTTGCGTGTAATGCAAGACAAGTTAGGGGTGCGTGTTATGAAAGATCCTGTTTGTGTAGAATACAACACAAGACATTAATGAAATTAAAAAGAATATTTTTCATAAAATCCCAGGGTGTTACATTCTACCCCCTTTAAAATGAATTTCGCCCTCGAAATTCGTCGGGGTTATAAATGGTTTACTACTTGAAAGTTTCTTTAATAGAAACCCACATCATAAAAAGGAATACCAAAACATGGCTTTAAAAACTAAAGTATAAAACGTAATGGTTACCCAAAGAAACTCATCGCTGGGTTTTTATATAGGAGAACATAGGTGAAAATATGGATATGGAAGAAAAATCAAACCATCAAGTTCTGATGGAGAGTGGTAGAGAACATGGATATGAAAAAGCCATCAATCACAAAGCCATAGATTTGTGATGATCTAAGGTACCATCTGATTCATCAGATATAAGGGCACTAGGAAAACATTTTTGGTTTTCAAGATCATTTCCCTAAAGATGATAAAATTGGAATTATATGAAATACTTTCGTGATTTTGGTACAGTCTCACCGTTGGTCGTTCTTTGGAAAATTTCCACTTCATCTCTTAAAGAAATGAAGTTGAATTTGTCATTCATGAAGTGTTAGTAGATCTTGTGGTAGAATGATGGGTCATTCCATCTGTCTCAAACAAAAGGTTATAAAAGTTATCAAAAATACATAAGTCCATCTATAGTCAGATTAATTATATATGGTTCCTAAAATGGACTTATACTAAATATATCATACTAATTAATATAATAAAACTAGTTTCTACTAAATAGGGACTTCTTGTAGCCCAGTGGTAGGCGATAAAGGCCAGTCGCACTTCGGTTGTGGGTTTGATTCCCACAGCCTTGTCCGACGCGATGGGTTGTCGCCCATCCAGCAGGTTTTCCTTTTTCTAATACTACATTAATCTAATATCCCATCAATAATATAGAAAAAACTTCTATCCTTAAACAATAACAACTTATGTCCAACATAATCCATTCCAATCTTTATGCTTATCCATAATACTGCAGTCCACTCTCATATTATAGTGAAAATGATTACCAGAGATTTCATATAACAAGAATGTTAATACCATCGTTGATCCCCATATATCATAAGATAAGTCTTGTTGGTCACATTCCAAACATTTGAAGGCCTTAATCATGTATTTTATTCAAAAATGAATACCCATTGAATCTTAGTAAAAACATGTGTGTTGTCAAAAGTTAACTCTTTCCACATACCAATACCCCAAAATTATATATACTCAAACCATGATATAACAATTTCCTTATATTAGTCATGAGCTAATGAATACTGTCAAACAATTCATTTTCTCTTTATCCCTTCATTATGCACATATAATTTTTTTCCAAAAATATGTCAATCACTTTCCATGGTTACCGGAACTATAAAATTATTGAAAACCACAGTAGACCAATACATAAATATTCCAATATTCCACGATACTATATACAACATTATTTTGGAATCCCATTACATAAACATTTAATCATTCCACCACATCGTTGTCATATTCAACATCACCAATAGTGATCACATGTGACTTCCATTGGTCCTTTGCCTTATGTGGTTTCTCATGTCGATCATCACTAACCCTTGGATTGGGGAATTTATTAGCATAATGCCCCATTTCCTTGCACTTGAAGCATTGATGTGTTGGTGGTGCGTTCTCTGCAGTCTTTTCTTTATTCACAACATTAGCAACCCTTTTTCTATTAAATCGACACTCAGCTGTTCGATGACCTTCTTTTCCGCACTTAAAACATTTTCTAGTCCCTTTAAGACAATCTCCACCATGCTTCTCTCCACACTTTGAGCATAAGGAAACATTCATCTTCTTTTAATCATTATTCTGATATTTCTCCTTGAACTCCATCTTTCGTTTCTTTTCAAAACCATGAGATGGATAAGTAACACCAACTTCCATTTCTACCTTGATATCACAATGCACAGTTTCTTTATAGCTAATGAAGTCTCTTATAGTTAATGCCCTTTGACGATTTGGTTTTAAGCCACTGAAGAATCGATCATCTTTACTTCAATGTTGGATGATAAAGCAAGATGCATACCTTTCAAGCCTTGTAAAATTTTCTTTGTAGGTACCAACAGATTCATCATCCTTTTGCTTTAGTTCAAGAAACTCCTTCTCTATCTTTGTTCGGAAAATACAAGGCAAGTACTTATTGAAAAATAAGTTCTTGAACTCATCCCATTCCATGGATTCAATTTCATCCCTTTGCCTCATATTTTTGATAAGATTCCACCATTGATCAGCTTCACCTTCCAAGCGATAAACTGCTAAGATGACTTTATCAAGTTCAGAACATTGAGGAGCTGAAAATATCTTTTCAGTGGTACTGATCCATTGTTCAGCAACTAATGGATCGGAAGACCCGTTGAATGAAGGTGGACGCTACCTCATGAAGGATTAAACAGAATGTTGCTCCTTCCTTTGCTCATTTGGAAGTCCTGCATGATTCATAGCTTGAGAAAGTTGTGTGATCATGGATACAAGATTTTTCATTCCCTCTCCCATAAAATTTGGTTGCTAAGGGGGACAATCATTTCATTGCCCGTGGCATTCCGCATTAACACGGTTCCTTCGGGTTCCAACCATTGACTAAAACCAAGAAGAATAGTGTGAGTAACACTAATTATAATAAGAAAACCACATAATCAAGAATAAATTTTCACACTTAAGGTCTTATTATAGGTTGTTCATGGCAATTTGTAAAACACTATGATTGTGTTCTATGCTTAGACTTATTCTTAGGGTTCTTACTAAGGCTTTCACATCCTAGTTTCCAATGGTTGACTATACCTTTCATATAATACCAACTATAGAGACTCGAAGCTTTACATACATGGACATTACATTACTTTTTCCGAATACTTAATACATAATGAAAACAGACACACAAGGACCGTAATAGTTTAGTGTCTTTGGAAACTCGGAATCATAAACAACTGGTTCATAAAGCATCTACATTGTCTCCCATTTATTTCATCATATCTAGATTCCCCTTTTCGAATATCTTACTTAATAACCTTTTTCCTGACCAGGGGAAAGAAAACATACAAAAGGGTGAGCTCAAATGCTCAGTAAGGGTAAACAAAAGAAATATCAATCACATCCTATTCATAAGATCATAACATTTTGGAAATCTTAACCTGCAAAAGATATCATAATTTCATAACATGGGATAAATCATAGTAGTGAAATGTAATCCCAATAATCAAAACATAAAACATGATGCTTTGTTTCATACACACATAATCATAGAAAATCATTTCTTAGTAGTCAAAACTCATTGCCAAGACTATCTTAGTAGACAATGTCCATTTTTGAACCGAGTTCACTCCTCGTTTCAGTCCTATTTCACTCAACCGATTAAACCTGACGTTCTAGACATGTCTATATCATGAGATATAAATCTTCACCCAATGCATTAGAGGGAAATATAGTTCCCACCCATCTCATAATGATACCATTCTTATGTGTGCCACAGAATCATAAATCATACATCATTACATAACCCATGTAATAAAAATGGGATTCTTAAACATCGTGACATCATAAAACAATTCATATAAGACAAAGGAATTCATAAAAATAATTCCATCACAACATAATCAAATCAATGTAATAATAGGGATAGAAACATAACCCTATATTATCTTATATTGAAAATAATTTTGATAAAACACTTGAAATCCATTCTTGAGGAAAATATCCTTTCTACTTCAAAAACATTTTTCCTTTCTTAACATGTCATATAATTTTGAACTAAAAGAAGTTTCTTAAAAATTAACTTGAAAACTTGTAAAGGAATCTTCTTGGAAATAATGTTTTAAAAATCCATTCATGCAGTATAAGTTAAAAAAACATTCTTCTCGTACTTATGTCGGAAAAGTCAAAAAGTACCTCGTACAAAAAAAGACAAAAGATTCCTTTCATATATTTTAAAAAAACTCATTGAAGGGTAAAATTGGATTTAAACAATTTTATAAGGATATAAATATTACACATTGAGGAAACATGGATGTGGATGATAAATATTACCCAGTAAATTCTGAAGTATAAACAATCTCGGATAAAAAATGATATTTGAGAGATTTTCCCTTACCTTAGGTCTGATTTACTTCGTATGTGTCCGCAACTCCTGTATAATGATTTAAATAATGTAATTGAATTATTAAAGAATCATACATATTTTTATGATATCATATATGGTCATATTAAAAGCTTCTTATTAGTAATATTTCATTGTTACTTGTTATTTGGGTGTTTATTGCTTTTTGCTCATATCCGTGTTTTGTCAAAAAATTCTTATTCTTCGTTTTAGGTAATAGATACCTCATTTCCAGAATTTTTTTAGTGTAATATATATCATATTCATTAATTCAATTTATTTATATAACTATTATGAAGTGATGATCATGTAGAACGAGTCGCATCACATCGTGGAGACGGTATTCCGTACGAACGCACGAGTGATGATATCGTTCCCATGATCGTGGAATTGTATTGGACTGTATGTATACTATTTCTGAAACAATGTCAATTTAAAATAACCATATATACTTATTATTTACACCATTATACCCATCCAAGTAATATGGTGGTGGAAAATAGATTACACCACATTGTGTAGACGGTATTTCGTACGTATGCACGCGCGATGATTTCGTTTTCCATAGGATGGATAGATGGTTAAATAGGGTTGTTTCATAATTATAATAACATATCAGTATATGAGTGATACTGATGATATTACTTCATAGTGAAACAACTAAATAACAAGAAGTGGAAGAAGAAATAGAGTTGAAAGAATCAGTAACGGACATTACCTCTTCTTTGAAGTGCCTCTTTGACACCTCCTTTTAGGGCACTAAAAGTGGTCTTTGAAGAAGAACAGGACCTCTAGGATGTTTCTAGGTAAGTGGAGAAGCGAATTTTCAGGGTTTGGCCGTGCTTTAAGGCTCAATGTGGTGTGAGGAGGAGAGGGAGGAGGTTCCCTTTTTGAGGGAGGAGAGGGGCACCTTTGGAATATCTAAAAATATTCTTTTATTATAAATTCATATTCAGATTTTAATAGCTCAAAATTGAGTTATTTCTAAGATAAGGTGGGTATGGGTCTAAATCCTCTCATCCAATAGAATTTAGACAAGTTTAGGTTTCTATTTTAACCATATCATTTATATTTAGGCATAAGTTAAATAATTTTACTTTTACATTGTCTTCTTGTTTTCTTACACTATAATGTTAATAAACATACTATAACAAGAAAAACGAACCCCAAGATGTTTATTATTAATATATATAACCTTATATAAGTCATTTGGCCAAAAATTAGATTTTAGGAATAAAATAACAATTAATAATATAATATTTGTTTTAAAAACTATTTTATGTCAATTTTGACACTATTTTGTAATTGATTTTTATGAAAATTATATTAGAATGATTAGTTCGAAAAAGGTTAACTAAATCAATAAAAAAATGTCATATTAATCTATAAAATTAGTGGAATTCATAAAAAGTCTCAAATTACATTTATTTTGGTATTTATAACATCAATTATATCAATATTTCATTAATAAGATAAATACTTCATCATCATTATGTCATAAATAAAGTACATTATTTAATTTCTAAAAATTATAAATAAAACCCCATTATGTAGGAAATCTATTTAGATTTATAATGAATATTTATAGTCGAATTTATCTTATGTATGACCTTATATTAAAAATAATTTAATTATTAAACATTGATTTTAACAATTTTAACCCTTCTTTAAATAAATTAACAATAAATGTCCTAATCTAATCCAAATGGGCCTAAATTGTCATAATTTATTCCTAAGGTTATTTTTAATCGGATAACACTTATCCAATAGAATTAGGACATGTGTTAGGGTAATAATAATTTCAATTTTACCCTTAATTACCCTATTTACTTTTAACCGTGGTAAAAAAAAGTAAAAAGTTACTATTCAACAAAAAAAAATTTCATCTCATTGAACCACATTTTAGTCCTTCATATTAACTGTGTCTCTGTAATTTCAAAATTCCACTCACAAAACCGGTAAAATTATGTTTTATGTGAATTTGCAAATTCTCCTAGGAGGTGGGTAAAAGACGGTGAAATGTTCAATAAAATTTTTATATATCTAAAATTATTATAAAATGACTCCAATGACATAAATTGAACTTATATAGGTATTATGTATCATTTTTGACCTAAAATAATTGTATATAAAATAAATAATTATTTAAATAAAAAGTTGGTTTTTGAATAGTAACCTAGTGTTTTCACTATTCATCAAAAATTGAAAGTTTTCAGAAAAATACCAAAATTTCACCCTAGGCTAATTTCGATATTCTGAATCCAAAAATGAAGTCTATTTTGAAAAATAAAAATTAAAAAATTTAAAAAAGTGGGTATTACAATTCATAACTGCTAGTATATATAACATATCGTTGTTTAGCGAAACTCGGTACTGCGTATGACACACGCTATCGTGGAAGGTCGACCTTGCGTGTAATGAAAGCCAAGTCAGGGATGCATATTGGGAAATATCCTTTTGGTGTAGCATACAAAAAAATACATTAATTAAATTACAAATAATATTTTTCATAAAATCTCGGGGTGTTACATTCTACCCCCCTTAAAATGAATTTCGCCCTCGAAATTCATCGGGGTTATAAATGGTTTTCTACTTGAAAGTTTCATTAGTAGAAACCCACATCATAAAAATGAATACCAAAACATGGCTTTAAAAAATAAAGTATGAAACGTAACAGTTACCCCAAGAAACTCATCATTGGGTTTCCATATAGGAGAACATAAGTGAAAATATGGATATGGAAGAAAAATCTAACCATCAAGTTCTGATGGAGAGTGGTAGAGAACATGGCTATGAAAAAGCCATCAATCACAAAGCCATTGATTTGTGATGATCTAAGGTACCATCTGATTCATCGGATATAAGGGCACTAGGACAACATCATTGGTTTTCAAGATCATTTCCCTAAAGTTGATGAAATTGGAATTGGGAGAAATACTTCCGTAATTTTGGTATAGTCTCACTGTTGGTCATTCTTTGGACAATTTCCACTTCATCTCTTAAATAAATGAAGTTGAATTTTTCATTCGTGAAGTGTTAACAGATCAAGTGATAGAATGATGGGTCATTCCATCTGTCTTAAACAAAAGGTTATAAAAGTTATCAAAAATACATAAGTCAATCTATAGTGAGATTAATCATATATGGTTCCTAAAATGGACTTATACTTCATATATCATACTTTTTAATATAATAAAACTATTTTCTACTAAACAGGGACTTCCTGTAGGCCAGTGGTAGGCGATAATGGCCAGTCGCACTTCGGTTGTGGGTTCGATTCCCACAGCCTTGTCTGACGCAATGGGATGTTGCCCATTATACAGGTTATCCTTTTTCTAAAACTACATTATTATAACATCCCATCAATAATATCAAAAAACTTATATCCTTAAACAATAATAACTTATGTCCAACATAATCTATTGCAATCATTAGGCTTATCCATAATACTCCAGTCCACTCTCATATTATAGTGAAAACGATTACCAGATATTTCATATAACAAGCATGTTAATACCTTCGTTGATCCCCATATATCATAAGATATGTCTTGTTGGTCACATTACAAACATTCGAAGGCCTTAATCATGTATTCTCATGAAAAATGAATACCCATTTAATCTTAGTGAAAACATGAGTTCTGTCAAAAGTTAACTCTTTCCACATAACAAAGCCCAAAAATTTTATATACTCAAACCATGATATAACTATTTCTATATATCAGTCATGAGGTCATGAATACTGTCAAACATTTTATTTTCTCTTTATCCCTTCATTATGTGCATATCATCTTTTTTCCAAAAATATCTCAATCACTTTCCATGGTTACCGGTACCATAAAATTGTTGAAAACCACAATAGACCAATACCTAAATATTCTAATATTCCAAGATACTATATACAACATTATTTTGGAATCCCATTACATAAACACTTAATAATTCCACCACATCATTTTCATATTCAACATTGCCAATAGTGATCGCATGTGACTTCCCTTTGTCCTTTGCCTTGAGTGGTTGCTCATGTCGATCATCACTAACCCCGTGATTAGGGAATTTATTAGCATAATTCCCCATTTCCTTGCACTTGAAGCATTGAAGTGTTGGTGGTGTGTTCTCTGCAGTCTTTTCTTTATTCACGTCATTAGAAACCTTTTTTCCATTACTTCGACACTCAGCTGCTCGATGACCTTATTTTCCAGACTTAAAACATTTTATAGTCCCTTTAAGACAATCTCCACCATGATTCTTTCCACACATTGAGCATAAGGAAACATTCATCTTCGTTTCACCATTATTCTGAGATTTCTCCTTGAACTCCATCTTTTGTTTCTTGTCAAAACCATGAGATGGATAAGTAACACTGACTTCCATTTCTACCTAGATAGCACAATGCACAATTTCTTCATAGCTACTAAAGTCTCTTATAGTTAATGCCCTTCGAAGATTTGGTTTTAAGCCACTGAAGAATCGATCAACTTTACATTCAGATGGGATGATAAAGCCATATGAATACCTTGCAAGCCTTGTAAAATTTTCTTCATAGGTACCAACAGATTCATCATCCTTCTACTTTAGTTCAAGAAACTCCTTCAACATCTTTGTTCGGAGAATACAAGGGAAGTACTTATTTAAAAATAAGTTCCTGAACTCATCCCATTCCATGGATTCAATTTCATCCCTTTGCCTCGTATTTTTTGATAAGATTCCATCATTGATCAGCTTCACCTTCCAAGCGATAAACTGCTAAGATGACTTTATCATGTTCAGAACATTGAAGAACTAAAAATATCTTTTGAGTGGTACTGATCCATTGTTCATCCACTAATGGATCAGAAGACCCACTGAATGAAGGTGGACGCTGCCTCATGAAGGATTCAACAGAATGTTGCTCCTTCCTTTGCTCATTTGGAAGTCCTGCATGATTCATAGCATGAGAAAGTTGTGTGAGTATGGCTACAATATTTTTCATTCCAGCTCCCATAACATTTGGTTGCTCAGGGGGACAATCATTGCATTGCCCTTCGCATTCCGCATTAACACGGTTCATTTGGGTTCCAGCCATTGACTAAAACCAAGAATAATTGTGTGAGTAACACTAATTATAATAGGAAAACCACATAATCAAGAATAAATTTTCACACTTAAGGCCTTATCATAGGTTTTTCATGGCCATTTCTAAAACACTAAGATTTTGTTCTATTCTTAGATTTATACTTAGGGTTCTTACTAAGTCTTTCACATCCTAGTTTCGAAAGGTTGACTATACCTTTCCTATGATACCAACTATAGAGACCTGAAGCTTGACGTACATGGACATTACATTACTTTTTCGTAATACTTAATAAATAAAAAAACAGGCACACAAGGACCGTAATAGTTTTGTGTCTTTGGAAACTCGGAATCATAAACATCTGGTTCATAAAGCATCAATATTGTCTCCCATTAATTTCATCATATCTAGAGTCTCTTTTTGGCATATCTTACATAATAACCTTCTTCCTGACCTGGGGAAAGAAAACATACAAAAGGGTGAGCTCAAATGCTCAGTAAGGGTAAACAAAAAAAATATCAATCACATCATATTCATAAGAACATAACATTTTGGAAATCTTAACCTGCAAAAGAGATCATATTTTCATAACATGGGATAAATCATAGTAGTGAAATGTAATCCAAATAATCATAACATAAAACATGAAGCTTTGTGTCATATACACACAATCATAGAAAATCATTTCTTATTAGTCAAAACTCATTGCCAAGACTATCTTAGTGGACAATGTCCATTTCTAAACCGAGTTCACTCCTCGTTTCAATCATGTTTCATTGAACCAGTTTTAACTACCATTCTAGACATGTCTATATAATTAGATATAAATCTTTACCCAATTCATTGGAGAGAGATATAGGTCCCACCCATCTCATAATGATACCATTCTTATGTGTGCCACAAAATCATAAATCATACATCATTACATAATCCATGTAATAAAAATGGGATTCTTAAACATCATGACATCATAAAACAATTCATATAAGACAAAGGAATTCATAAAAATAATTCCATCACAACATAATCAAATAAATTTAATAATAGGGATAGAAATAGAACCCTATATTATCTTAGATGGAAAATAATTTTTATAAAACACTTCAACTCCATTCTTGAGAAAATATCCTTTCTACTTCAAAAAAAGTTTTCCTTTCTTAACATGTCATACAATTTTAAACTAAAATAAGTTGATTAAAAATAAACTTGAAATCTTTTAAATGAAGCTTCTTGGAAATAATTTTTTAAAAATCCATTCCTTCCGTATAAGTTAAAAAAACATTCTTGTCATACTTATGTCGGAAAAGTCAAAAAGTACCTCATACGAAAAATGACAAAAGATTCATTTCATATCTTTTACTAAAAATTCACCTAATGGTAAAATTGTATTTAAAAAATTATAGAAGGATATAAATATTACATATTGAGGAAACATGGATGTGGATGATAAATATTCCCCAGTAAATTCTAAAGTATAAACAATCTCAGATAAAAAATGTGATTTGTGAGATTTACACTTACCTTAGATCCGATTTGCTTCTTCGTGTTCGAACCTCATGTATAATGATTTAAATAATGTAATTGAGTTATTCCAAAATCATACAGATTTTTATGTTATCACATATTGTCATATTCTTAGTTTCTTATTAGTAATATTTTATTGTTACTTGTTATTCGGGTGTTTATTGCTTTTTGTTCATATGCGTGTTTTGTCGAATAAATTCTTATTCATTTTTTTAGGTTTTAGATACCTCATTTCCAGAATTTTATTAGTATAATATATATCATATTCATTCTTTCAATTCATTTATATAATTATTATGCAATGAAGATCATGTAGAACGAGTCGCATCACATCGTGGAGACAGTATTCCGTACGTATGCACGAGTGATGATATCATTCCCATGATTGTGGAATTGTATTGGAGTTTATGTATACTATTTCAGAAACAATATCACTTTACATGAATCATATATAGTTATTAATTACACAATTATACCCATCCAAGTAAGGTGGTGGTGAAAATAGATTACACCACGACGTGGAGACGGTATTCCGTACGTACGCACGTGCGGTGATTTCGTTTTCCATAGGTTGGATAGTTGGTGAAATTGGGTTGTTTCATAATTATAATAATGTATCAGTATATTAGTGATACTGATATTATTACTTCATAATGAAACAACTAGATAATAAGAAGTGGAAAAATATATAATGTTGAATGAATCGGTAACGGACATTACCTCTTATTTGAAGTGCCTCCTTGAGACCTCCTCTTAGGGCACTAAAATGGGTCTTTGAAGAAGACCAGGACCTCTACGATGTTTCTAGGGAAGTGGATAAGAGAATTCTTCAGGGGTTCGATGAGCGTGAAGGCTCAATGTGGTGTGAGGAAGAGAGGGAGGAGGTTCCCTTTTATAAGGGAGGAGAGGGGCACCTTTGGAATAACTAAAAATATTATTTTATTATAAAGACATAATCAGTTATTAATAGCTCCAAATTGAGTTATTTCGAAGATAAGGTATGGATGGGTAGAAATCCTCTCATACAAGAGAATTTAGACAAGTTTATGTTTCTATTTTAACCTTATCATTTAGATTTAATCTTAAGTTAAATATTTTTACTTTTACAGTGTCTTCTTGTTTTCTTACACTATAATGTTAATAAACTTACTATAACAAGCCAAACGAACCCCAAGTTGTTTATTATTAATATATATAACCTTATATAAGGTATTTGGACAATCCATAGTTTTTTAGGAATAAAATAATAATTAATAATATAATATTTGTTTTAAAAACTATTTTATATCAATTTTGACACTATTTGGTAATTGATTTTTGTGAAAATCATAACAGAATGATTAGTTCGAAAACAGTTAACTAAATAAATACTAACATGTTATATTAACCTATAAAATTAGTGTAATTCATAAAAACTCTCATGTTACATTTATTTCGGTATTTATAACATCAATTATGTCAATATTTCATTAATAAGATAATTACTGTATCATCATTGTGTCAAAAATAAATTAAATTATTTAATGTCTAAAAATTATAAATAAAACACCATTATGTAGTAAATATTTTTTGCTATATAATTAATATATATAGTCGAATTTATCTTACGTATAACTCTATATTAATAATGATTTAGTTATTAAACATTCATTATAACGATTTTAACCCTTCTTTAAATAAATTTATAATAAATGGCCTAATCTTATCCAAGTGGGCCTAAATGGTGCTATTTTATTCCAAATGTTGTTTTTGGTCAAATTAAACTTATACAATAGAATTAGGACATGTTTTAGGGTAATAATAATATCAATTTTACCCTCAATTACCCTATTTACTATTAACCGTGGTAAAAAAAGTAAAAAATTACTATTCACCAAAAATTATTTTCATCTCATTGAACCACATTTTAGAACTTGATATTAACCATGTCTCTTGGATTTTTTAAATTCTACTCACAGAAGTGGTAAAATTATGTTTTATGTGAATTTGAAAATTCTCCTAGGAGGTGGGTAAAAGAAGGTGAAAATTTCAATAAAATTTTTATATATCTAAAATTATTATAAAATGACTTCAATGAATTAAATTGAACTTATATAGTTATTAGTTTCAATTTGGACCTAAAATAAATGTAAATAAAATAAATAATTATTTAAATAAAAAGTCGGTTTTTGAATAGTAACATAGAGTTTTCACTGTTCATCAAAAATTGAATGTTTTCAGAAAAATACCAAAATTTCACCCTAGGGTAATTTTGATATTCCAAATCCAAAAATGAAGTCCATTTTGAAAAATAAATTTTACAAAATTTCAATAATTGGGTATTACTATTCATAACTGCTAGTTTATATAACATATCGTTGTTTAGAGAAACTCGGTTTTGCGTACAACACATGCTATCGTGGTAGGTCGCACTTGCGTGTAATGCAAGCCAAGTCAGGGATTCATGTTGTGCAAGCTCCTTTTGGTGTATCATACAACACAAGACATTAATGAAATTAAAAAGAATATTTTTTATAAAATCTTAGGGTGTTACATTCTACCCCCCTTAAAATGAATTTTGCCCTCGAAATTCATCAGGGTTATAAATGGTTTACTACTCGAAAGTTTCTTTAATAGAAATCCACATCGTAAAAAAGAATACCAAAACATGGCTTTAAAAACTAAATTATGAAACGTAACGGTTACCCAAAGAAACTCATCACTGGGTTTCCATATAGGAGAACATAGGTGAAATTATGGATATGGAAGAAAAATATAACCATCAAGTTCTGATGGAGAGTGGTAGAGAACATGGCTATGAAAAATCCATCAATCACAAAGCCATAGATTTGTGATGATCTAAGGTACCATCGGATTCATCGGATATAAGGGAACGTGGATAACATTTTTGGTTTTCAAAATCATTTCCCTAATGTTGATGAAATTGGAATTAGAAGAAATACTTTCATGATTTTGGTACAGTCTCACCGTTGGTTGTTCTTTTGACAATTTCCACTTCATCTCTTAAAAAAATGAAGTTGAATTTGTCATTCGTGAAGTGTTAGCAGATCATGTGATAGAATGATGGGTCATTCCATCTGTCTCAAACAAAAGGTTATAAAAGTTATCAAAAATACCTAAGTCCATCTATAGTGAGATTAATCATATATGGTTCCTAAAATGGACTTATACTTCATATATCATACTAATTAATATAATAAAACTAGTTTCTACTAAATAGGGGCTTCTTGTAGGCCAGTGGTAGGCGATAAAGGCCAGTCGCACTTCGATTGTGGATTCGATTCCCACAGCCTTGTCGGACGCGATGGGCTGTCGTCCATCCTGCAGGTTGTCCTTTTTCTAAAACTACATTACTATAACATCCCATCAATAATATCGAAAAAACTTCTATCCTTAAACAATAATAACTTATGACCATCATAATCCGTTCCAATCTTTAAGCTTATCCATAATACTGTAGTCCACTCTCATATTATTGTGAAAACGATTACCAGAGATTTCATATAACAAGCATGTTAATACCATCGTTGATCCCCATATATCATAAGATATGTCCTTTTGGTCACATTTCAAACATTCAAAAGCTTTAATCATGTATTCTCTTGAAAAATGAATACCCATTGAATCTTAGTGAAAACATGAGTGCTGTCAAAAGTTAACTCTTTCCACATACCAAAACCCAAAAATTCTATATACTCAAACCATGATATAACTATTTCCTTATATCAGTCATGAGCTCATGAATACTGTCAAACATTTCATTTTCTCCTTATCCCTTCATTATGTTCATATCATCTTTTTTCCAAAAATATCTCAATCACTTTCTATGGATACTGGTACCATAAAATTAATGAAAACCACCATAGACCAATACATAAATATTCCACCATTCCTCAATACTATATACAACATTATTTTGGAATCCCATTACATAAACACTTAATCATTCCACGACATTGTTGTCATATTCAACATCACCAATAGTGATTGCATGTGACTTCCCTTTGTCCTATGCCTTAAGTGGTTGCTCATGTCGATCATCACTAACCCTTGTATTAGGGAATTTATTAGCATAATGGCCCATTTCCTTGCACTTGAAGCATTGAAGTGTTGGTGGTGTGTTCTCTGCAGTCTTTTCTTTATTTACATCATTAGAAACCCTTTTTCCATTACTTCAACACTCAGCTGCTCGATGACCTTTTTTCCACACTTAAAACATTTTCTAGTCCCTTTAAGACAATATCCACCATGCTTCTTTCCACACTTTGAGCATAAAGAAACATTCATCTTCTTTTCACCATTATTCTGAGATTTATCCTGGAACTCCATCTTTATTTTCTTGTCAAAACCATGAGATGGATAAGTAACACCAACATCCATTTCTACCTTTATAGCACAATGCACAATTTCTTCATAGCTACTGAAGTCTCTTATAGCTAATGCCCTTCGAAGATTTTGTTTTAAGCCACTGAAGAATCGATCAACTTTACTTTCAGGTTAGATGATAAAGCCAGATTCATTCCTTGCAAGCCTTGTAAAATTTTCTTCGATGGTACCAATAGATTCATCATACTTTTGCATTAGTTCAAGAAACTCTTTCTCCATATTTGTTCGGAGAATATGAGGGATGTACTTATTGAAAAATAAGTTCTTGAACTCATCACATTCCATGGATTCAATTTCATCCCTTTGCCTCGTATTTTTAATAATATTCCACCATTGATCAGCTTCACCTTCCAAGCGATAAAATGCTAAGATGAAATTATCATGTTCAGAACATTGAAGAACTGAAAATATCTTTTCAGTGGTACTGATCCATTGTTTATCCACTAATGGATCAGAAGACCATCTGAATGAAGGTGGATGCTGCCTCATGAAGGATTCAACAGAATGTTTCTCCTTCCATTTCTCATTTGGAAGTCCTGCATGATTCATAGATTGAGAATGTTGTGTGAGCATGGATACATGATTTTGCATTCCAGCTCCCATATCATTTGGTTTCTCAGGGGGACAATCATTGCTTTGCCCGTCACATTCCGCTTTAACACGGTTCATTAGGGCTCCAACCATTGACTAAAACCAAGAATAATAGTGTGAGTAACACTTATTATAATAGGAAAAACACATAATCAAGAATAAATTTTCTCACATAAGGTCTTATCATAGGTTGTTCATGGCCATTTCTAAAACACTAAGATTGCGTTCTATGCTTAGACATATCCTTAGGGTTCTTACTAAGGCTTTAACATCCTAGTTTCCAAAGGTTGACTATACCTTTCCTCTGATACAAAATATAAAGACCCGAAGCTTGATGTACATGGACATTACATTAATTTTGCGGAATACTTAATACATAACAAAAATAGACACAAAAGGACCCTAATAGTTTAGTGTCTTTGGAAACTTGGAATCATAAACAACTGGTTCATAAAGCATCTACATTGACTCCCATTTATTTCATCATATCTAGAGTCCCTTTTTGGCATATCTTACTTAATAACCTTCTTCCTGGCCTGGGGAAAGAAAACATAGAAAAGGGTGAGCTCAAATTCTCAGTAAGGGTAAACAAAAGAAATATCAATCACATCATATTCATAAGAACATAACATTTTGGAAATCATAACCTGCAAAAGAGATCATAATTTAATAACATGGGATAAATCATAGTAGTGAAATGTAATGCCACTAATCATAACTTAAAACATGAAGCTTTGTGGCATACACACATAATCATAAAAATTCATTTCTTACTAGTCAAAACTCATTTCCAAGACTATCTTAGTAGAAAATGTCCATTTCTGAACCGAGTTCACTCCTTGTTTCACTCCTGTTTCACTGAACCGGTTTAACCTACCGTTCCAGCCATGTCTATCTCATGAGATATAAATCATTACGCAATGCATTGGAGGGAGATATAGGTCCCACCCATCTCATAATTATATCATTCTAATGTGTGCCACAAAATCATAAATCATACATCATTGCATATCCCATGTAATAAAAATGGGATTCTTAAACATCATGAAATCATAAAACAATTCATATAAGACAAAGGAATTCATAAAAATAATTCCATTACAACATAATCAAATCAATTTAATAATAGGGATAGAAAGATAACCCTATATTATCTTAGATGTAAAATAATTTTGATAAAACACTTGAACTCCATTCTTGAAAAAAATATCCTTTCTACTTCAAAAACATTTTTCCTTTCATAACATGTCATACAGTTTTAAACTATAAGAAGTTGATTAAAAATAAACATTAAAACTTGTAAAAGATGTTTCATGGAAATAAAGTTTTAAAAATCCATTCATGTCATATAAGTTAAAAAAAACATTCATCTCGTACTTATGTCAGAAAAGACAAAAAGTACCTCGTACGAAAAACGACAAAAGATTCCTTTCATATCTTTTACTAAAAACTCACCGAAGGTTAAAATTGGATTTAAACAATTGTAGAAGTATATAAATATTACATATTGAGGAAACATGAATGTGTATGATAAATATTACTCAGTAAATTCTGAAGTATAAACAATATCGGATAAAAAATGAGATTTGCGACATTTTCCCTTACCTTTGGTCCGATTTGCTTCGTAAGTGTCAGAAGCTCCTGTATAATGATTTAAATAATGTCATTGACTTATTCCAGAATCATGCCTATTTTTATAATTTTATATATGGTCATATTCTTAGCTTCTTATTAGTAATATTTCATTGTTACTTGTTATTCGGGTGTTTATTGCTTTTTGTTCTTATGCATGTTTTGTCGAATAAATTCTTATTCTTCTTTTTAGGTTATAGATACCTCATTTCCAGAATATTATTACTGTAATATATATCATATTCATTCATTCAATTCATTTATATAATTATTATGCAATGAAGATCATGTAGAACGAGTTGCATCACATCGTGGAGACGGTATTCCGTACGTACACACGAGCGATGATATCGTTCCCATGATCGAGGAATTGTAATGGAGTGTATGTATACTATTTCAGAAACAATATCACTTTACAATAATCATATATAGTTATTATTTACAACATTATACCCATCCAAGTAAGGTGGTGCTGGAAAATAGATTACACCACGGCGTGGAGACGGTATTCCGTACGTACGCACGCGCTGTGATTTCGTTTTCCGTAGGATGGATAGATGGTGAAATAGGGTTGTTTCATACTTATAATAAAATATCAGTATATTATTGATACTGATAATATTAGTTCATAATGAAACAACTAAAAAAAGTGCAAGAAGAAATAAAGTTGAAAGAATCGGTAACAGACATTACCTCTTCTTTGAAGTGCCTCTTTGAGACCTCCTCTTAGGGCACTAAAATTGGACTCTGAAAAAGACCAGGACCTCCAGGATGTTTATAGAAAAGTGGATAAGAGAATTTGGCATGGTATGGCCGAGCATGAAGTCTCAAAGTGGTGTGAGGAAGAGAAGAAGGAGGTTCCCTTTTATAAGGGAGGAGACGGGCACCTTTAGAATAACTAAAAATATTATTTTATTATAAAGTCATATTCGTTTTATAATAGATTAAAATTGAGTTATTTCGAAGCTAAGGTGGGGTGGTCGAGATAATATCATCCAATAGAATTTTGAAAAGTTTAGGTTTCTATTTTAACCTTATCATTTAGATTTAACCTTCAGTTAAATAATTTTACTTTTACCGTGTCTTCTTGTTTTCTTACACTATAAGGATAATAAATGTACTATAACAAGCCAAACGAACCCCAAGTTGTTTATTATTAATATAGATAACCTTATCTATGTCATTGGGCCGAACCTTATATTTTTTGGAATAAAATAAAAATTAATAATATAATATTTGTTTTAAAAACTATTTTATGTCAATTTTGACACTATTTGGTAATTGTTTTTTGTGAAAATCATAACAGAATTATTAGTTCTAAAAGAGTTAACTAAATCAATAAAAACATGTCATATTAACCTAGAAAATTAGTGGAATTCATAAAAAGTCTCAAATTACATTTATTTGGGTATTTATAACATCAATTATGTCAATATTTCATTAATAAGATAATTACTGCATCATCATTGTGTCATAACTAAACTAAATTATTTAAAGTCTAAAAAATTTAAATAAAACACCTTTATGTAGGAAATATTTTTATCTTTCTAATTAATATTTATAGTCTAATTTATTATATGTATAACCCTATATTAAAAATTATTTATTTATTAAACTTTTATTTTAACTATATTAACCTTTCTTTAAATAAATTAATAATAAATGCCCTAATCTAATCCAAGTCGGCCAAAATAGTCATATTTTATTCCTAAGGTTGTTTTTGGTCGAATTAAACTTATCCAATATAATTATGACATGTTTTAGGGAAATAATATTATCAATTTTACCCTTAATAACCCTATTAACTTTTAACCGTGGTAAAAAAAAGTAAAAATTTACTATTCACCAAAAATTATTTTCATCTCATTGAACCACATTTTAGTCCTTGATATTAACCGTGTCTCTCGAATTTTCGAAATTCCACTCACAGAATTGGTAAAATTAAGTTATATGGGAATTTGCAAATTCTCGTAGGAGGTGGGTAAAAGACGGTGAAAAGTTCAATAAATTTTTTATATATCTAAAATTATTATAAAACGATTCCAATGACTTGAATTGAACTTATATAGGTATTATGTATCAATTTTTACCTAAAATAAATATAAATAAAATAAATAATTATTTAAATAAACAATCGGTTTTTGAATAGTAACCCATTGTTTTCACTATTTATCATAAATTGAAAGTTTTCAGAAAAATACCAAAATTTCACCCTAGGATAATTTCGATATTCCGAATCCAAAAATGAAGTCCATTTTGAAAAATAAAAATTACAAATTTTCAAAAAGTGGGTGTTACGATTCATAACGGCTAGTTTATATAACATATCGTTGTTTTGTGAAACTCGGTATTGCGTACAACACATGCTATCACGGAAGGTCGTGCTTGCGTATAATGCAAGCCAAGCCAGGGATGTGTGTTGTGCAAGATCCATTTGGTGTAGCATACAACACAAGACATTAATGAAATTAAAAAATATATTTTTTATAAAATCTCGGGGTGTTACATATATTGTGTATTATATACAACATAATATACATAATAATATTTCTATGGTGTAGATACATATCCCTTTAATGCAGTAGAAAACATACTGAGAGTAAGGTGCATGATTAAGATACTTTACTGCGGTGGTTCGGCATACATTTTTTGTGTTGTGATCTCGATTTCTCGAACTTCTCTCATAAACGGTTTCACTCATGGTTAAGTTATTGCATCTCATCTTGGGATTGGTAAAGGAAAAATCCCAGTGATAATATCTCCCTTGTAAGCTCCGAGAAATTGGTTTCATTAGGTATGGTCCTATTAGTTGAGTCCATCACTTTCTTTTTCTTTGTAAATTGGATTTTTTTTAAACCCTATATTTATTCCAAACATATGATAATTGTTAAAGGGATATATTATCAATGGTAACGATTCTTAATTGTATTTTAAATATTATAGGATATAATAAAACCAATAAGTGTATGTTTTTTCTATAACCATATTATATAACAATTCATTTAATTAAAACACAAGGTGAAATTTCATTTATAACAGTTTGAGTTATTACACTTCATGTCGCCCTTATATGGGACTAAGATCGGTGAGACATATCGTGTTGGTTTCGAGATGGAACAATAGATGATCAAGAAGTTTATGGTTTTCCATGGGTGTATGAGGATATCCTAGATATGAAATAAATATTATGATGATCAATATTGCTGGCATTTGGAGTTCAAGAAGGGATTAAATGTTTTCCAAAGAGTCACCCCATGATGAGGATTGATGAGATTTTGTTGGGCGAAGAATTTTATCCTCATGGTTCATCATTTTGATTGATATCCTATAGGGGTTTGGTAAGATTCCTTACCACTTGTCCTTTCCCCCATTGTGTAATTGAGTGCATGACATATTCAATGTTACACATTTGTGGACATACATGCATGAACTTATGCATCTCATTGAATGTGGTGAGATGGACATCAAGGATGGACACACCTTCATGGATTACTTAATATAAATTGAGGACTAACATGAGAATATCCAACTGGGATGGACCTTCCCATTGGTTTGAGTGCTTTGGTGGCATGGGAGCTTTCTGGAGAGCTCCTATGAGTATGAGAGTCAGATGAGGGCTCAATAACCCTACCTTTTTGTGTATCTTATGATTTTTAGGGAGAAAATACTTCAATGGTGGTAGAATGTAATAACATTATTTTTTTGGATTTATTCCATTAGATATTTTAATTTATGTCCCTAGATTTTTCCTCATATTTGGAATGGTGTTTGAGTGTTATGGTTCGCTCGAATTAATATATTAAAAAGTGTAATATGTGTTAAAGAATCTCCACAAATATTTCAGAATAATTGGTTTTCCCATTTATTGAGACCTTATATAGGCATTTTGAGACAATGATTGATTTGAGAATACTGGGTTTACCCTAGGAACAGTATAAAGTTATTCAGCATTGGGTTTTCATTCAACAAATCAATTGGAGGTGCATTAAGTAAAATAAATAAAATAAATTATTAATTTTATTTAATTGACCTAAAAACAAAATTATTTATATAAATACATTTTTATGAAAAGTACCTTGTGTTATCTTCACATACCAGGGAGATTATAGAGAATTAATCATTATTTACTGTTATTATAAGATTAAGATCAAGGATCAATGAAAAATAGATCGAGGTGAATTGTGAGAAAGATAGAAAACATATCAGGGTCATCATCTTCATCTCTAGTGGATGCATTATTCTCTAAAGATTGATCCAAACTCAAGGTTGAATATGTTATTTCATGGATTTATATCCTAATTTATTAATTGATAAGAATTTATTTTACATGCTTATTTTCTATAATCACATTCTTCAAATGAGTCCACATATTTTGGTTTTCTTAAACCAATTTGTTATACTTATAGAGTATTTGTTTTACACCCCTATTATTTCAAAATTTCATGTATATTGTAATAGATTACATAACCAATGAAAATATAACTTTTTATTATTATTATACCCACTCTTCTACATTTTCGTCACTGTTGTCCCATGGGGTAACAGTTCGATATTGTCGGGTTGGATTTGAGTATGATGAAACCCTCAAGTTCATGGTGGATCCATGTCTGACCTATGGATCAGTGTTTTGTGGATGGATCATAATGGTATATGAGTATTGGGTTTTTAAGAAATGGATTTGAGTATGGATATATATTCTTCAACCATGGAAGAGGCGCGGTGTGATGGGATGTGCCACATAAGGTTTGGGTGGCCAGAATTTAGCCATCAATGACAGATCAGGCATGATCATCCCTATATCCACACTCTATGATGAGATTCATGTTGTAAATAGAGGTGGAATCAATGTGGGTGATATGCATAAAGAGAAATTTGTATTCTAGAAAATCTTGATGTATATGGTGTGTATTCTAAGAATACATATTGTGTAGTCCCTTGACTATGGCGGCTAGGGTTTCAGGCAAGGTTGAATGCCACATGCTGTGTATGACCCATACTCGTTGTGTGACCCGGTGTCAGTGGCCTAGAATATACCTTAAGGGAACATAGGAATGGGAATATCCAAGAACACATGCATGACCAAAGTACAATGGGACATGCCAAAGTACATTGGCATGGACAAAAAGAACATAGGAAAACCCTAAGTGTCCACGACATACTCTGTGCCATATGCACATGTCTTGTAGTCTTACAGGGCTAGCCAATCCGTGTGAAGGAAAGGACATGCCTAGGTGTCTAGTTATGGTCACACATCGTGAAACATGATGTACATGTTTTGTAACACCCATATATTTTAAATTTTTTTTTTCAAATTAATTTAATTTCACCCATAGCTTATGTTACACACACCACCAAGTTTAAACTAAGCGGTTTATACTATTAAAATATTATTATTGAATGTGATAGTTAAAACCTATCCATTAAATTTATAGGCATGAATAAGAATAACTAAGTTATGAAAATTATATGGTTTATACACAAATTCATTGGTTGGAAACTAATTATAAATGAATGTTAAATAAAAATTATTTGAATGTAAAAGAAATAATTTTTCTAATGAAAAATATTTATGCGCCCAATTTATTTATATATATATAAATTAAATTGTTTAATATCAGTTAATTATTTTAATTATGTTTATATATTATATATTCAATCAAAATTTTTTATTATCAATTAATATTTTTCTAATAATGGGATAAGAATAATTCTAGGTTTATGCTTAAAATTTCATTTTTGTAAAAAGTTGTTGCGTCGCATTTTGTGTACATATTTAATTTTTTTTTCAATTTTATAAAATTTATTTTGAAAAAAAGCTTCATTTTTGAAATCAACATTCCAATAAAATTATAGAGAATTTTTGAGAATTTTATATAAAGCTAAATTTTTTGACGAATAGAATGAAATACTGATTTTTATTGAAATGTGTCTTTTCTTTTAATGAATTTACATAGTTATATTTTTCAAGATGGTTTTAAAAGTAATGTTATATTAATTATTTTATTATTAATCCAAATTATTTCATCAAAATTCATTTAATTTTTAATTTGGATAGGAAAAGTTTTTCTTTGGAAAACTACTTTTCTATCACGTCTACAGGTTTAATTTTAAATTAAATTCTACCACATATATCAATTTAATTTCATAAAATTGAATACATATTTTTAATAATAATTATTAATATTATATAATAATTTCAACCTAATTTTTTGTCCTAATGAATAGTAAAAATAGTAAAAAATAGTTACTGTGATTAAGGTTAAAATGGGTTTACCTAGTGGTAAACCAAAAGATGAGACTGTGTCTTACAATTAAAATTGACTAACTTGTATTTTATGTAAATATTTCATATTTAAAATATAAAAAATTTGAATATATGTTTCTTTGGAATCATTTAACTTATTAATGACTTTATCACTGTTTATTCTTTTGTGAAATTTCCAAGTGGTTTCCAAGTGGGTCCTCTACCCCACTTATAAAGAAAAACCCCAATCCACTCATCTTGAAACTTAAAGTCCATTTTTTTATAATAACTTCTCAAATACCTTAATTACTTCCCTTACCATGCCCTAGAGTCCTTTTTTGGATTAGTAAACCCTCTTATGAAGGCTTTTGGGGTAAACCTAAAGAGGTTGTCCAAAGAAGAGGTATCGTTCTTAACTGAACATTTTTGTTTAATTTTTCTTCCACGTGCTTCAAATATTTTCCAAACATGATGATATAATAGAATTAATATATCCCATAATTATATATTTTTTATGTCACTTTTCTAAAGTACACCCATTATATATTCCATTAAATTGGAAATGAAACTATTGATTGTGTGTTTAGTAGACCATCGCCTCGCAAACCAATGTAATTTTGTTTCTATCACACCCTCTCACGGATGGATATAATGATGAATTTAACCTATTTATATGACACTTATGAAATAATTATACTTCTAGGATTATAATATCATATATATCGTTAAAAATTACAATCCTTTTCAAAATTATAATGTCACTCTTTTGTACGTGTGGACTACCGCCTCCATGAAGAGACATGATACTTTTTTTCATTTATGTTAAAATTTATGGTAATAATGATATATGTAATTAATTTATATGATATAAATGATATAAAAATTATTATTTAGTGTTAAAATGTTCTATAAATTTCTTTCGTTCCATCCTTCAAAAAACCGGAAACATCGTTCATGCGTACATACTCCATATCATATCCTTGAGCAGTGTCATTAATTTTTCTATATAAATTCTATGGATGACTATAAATATGTTTATAATGAATTTAAATGATTTATAAATAATTATTAAAATTATATATATAATGTAACTATAATTAAATTATAATGACCAAAACTACCAAACCAAAACATTCCTGAAAAACGAATCAATTATCACCCAAGACATTGATTTTAATAATGAATTGTTAATAAATTAGTGGTAAAAGGTTATAATTAATTAATATATGGTATGATATATATTATTATGGTTATTTAATAAATATATAATAAACATATATTTATTATATAGGAGGTTTTAAAGTATTAAAATAATTTCGATACTTGAGTTAAGGGATTTTTTATTGCTTTTATTTCTGTGAGACGCATGTAATTTTCCCCACTTGTTTCTTTTATGTGTTCCATATACATTCCATGAATGTATTATATGATTATTCTAAAAAATATTATGTTATATACATATCCATATATATTTATTTCTTTCATGGGGATTATGATTCAAAAGTTATCAAAGTTGTAAGGTTTTTAGGATACAATCTCATTGTTTATCAGGATTGTCTATGGTTATAATTCTGATGATGAAATATTATGATATCTCTCTCATGAAAATAATGTGTTTTATTATCCAATTTCTTATTTAATTATAATAAAAATTTCCCTTCTATTTTCCTAGGTTTATTCATTAAGGAGACCAAAACAATTTTTTTAAATAAAATCTACATTATTCTCCTCTTCGGTCAAAAATCCATTCTCTTCCATATCCATGGTCTATAAAGATTCATTCAAAAAAATTATACTATCCAAAGATTTATTAAATAAATTTTTACCCTTTAATAATTTAATAATGTAAAAAGTATTCTTGTTTTCATTTTCCAAATGACGTACTTGTGACTTTTTTACAACAATGTGAAAGATGTTTTCTTTCAACTAGTGCAACATGAATAAAATTTCTCACAATCATGAACACTCAATTATATTAATATTACTCTATTGGTTTCCATGGTTATTTTAAAATAAAATTTTCTATTTAATATTTTTGAAATTTCTAGATAAAAATTATGTGATTTCAAAATATAAATGATACTTTATTCAATAATTAATTATTTATCTTTTTATGGAATTTATATTCATCACTGAAAATAAACTTTGGTGTTGCTTATGTTCTTCAAGGGATATGATATAACGGTCCCATTTAAATTATTTTTATGATTTTTTTATGAGTATGATGATGATATATTTTTTATATCCATTCATTTTCCATGGTTTTTACTATATTAGATTAATGATAGGTTTATGAAACCAGATTTCATTACATGGGTTATGATATGATGATATGAAGAATGTTAAATTATTTTATGGCAGACATATATATGTATTTTATTATGTGACTGGTGGTACTATAATTTTATATGCCTTTAATGAATTATGTAATGTTTTATTTCTCATAATATAATTATATGAAACAAGTTGATCTAATTGATCCACTATGGGGAAAAAGTTGTTGTGCATAGTCCATTATGGGAAACAAGTAGATGTTCTTGATGCACCTTGAGAAATAGTTTTTGATTCATGATCCATTAAGATTTGATGGTCTAGGAAGTAAACCTTTACATATGAATTGGTTTCTATACATATGATTGTGACATGATTATATGACATGAACTTATGGTTCCCTGTTGATTTATTAATATTTATCACACTTATGATTCATTTATTTTAATGTGATAATGTTTTATTCCATGACTCATTTTTACAGTATATGATAGATTGGGTATGAACATTGTAAGTTATTTTTATTTTCTAAATATCGTATTCTTATATTATTCTTTCATGTGATCATAGATTGATATCTCCCATGTTTAACATTAATGAGCATATTAGATCACCCATTCTTAAATTTACTCACCCTAGGTTATGAAGAAAAGTTTTTAGTAGTGTATTTCTATGAAGAGTACTAAATGGGAATATCAATGGAGGATATATTGAATATCTTTCATGAAATATGAATACAATGTATCTAGTATCCAAATACACTAAACCTTTATGGGCCTAGATAAATTATTTTTTAAGTGAATTGAATATTAATAAATAACAATGTAATATTTATGTATAAAAACCCTAGGTTGATATACACCATGTACATTACACAAAAATTTCCACCTTGTATATCACATTCTTTTATAATTTGATTTTGGCCTACGAGTAGTCTATATTGAGTAGTCTTTAATGTTTAAAATGATAGTGTCATTTTCTGGTATCAATGAAATTATGTGAGGCGTTACGAGTGTAATGATTCTTTCAGTGATTCTTGACCAATGGTAGTGATAGGATGGGATCATCAGAGATATGTCACAGTTGGTACTCCTCAGCCACACCAGGATATGAGTCCCCCATACACCTTAATACGGTATAATATTTACTCACTACTTCAAATCTAGGTTTATCCAGTTATAGGTTTGTAATAGTGCTCTCTAAAAGCACTATTAAAAATCCCCCTTTCTCAGTTCTAGAATAGAAGGGGGTTTTAATAGTGCTAAAAAAGAACTATTCAAGGGGGATGATATTAACACTTGTAAAAAAGATATGACAAATCCCCCAATCAATGCTATTAAAAATGTACTAATAAAATGGGCATTTATAAGCGCTTCTAAAAAAGTGCTTATAAAGAGGGGTATTTTGCAGTGCTTCTAAAAAAGTTTTGATAGAAGGGGGTCTTTATTGGTGATTTTTTTGATGTGCTGATAAAACCCCCTATCAATGTTTTCTTATGAGTGCTAAAAAAGTGTATATTTCAAAAAAAATCATTAACGGAAACCCATAAAAGAAGGTATGGCCATTTGAAGGACATATGGGACTTATCTAGCCTCAATATAGGTGATTCAGTGTTAATGTGGGTCAACTAGTCATAGATCTCATTTAAAGATTTTATTTTATATTTCGAAGAGGCAAAATAGACACCCAATTCAGAAGTTATGGTCATTTGAAAGGCTGTCGAATGTGAAAAACCCTTATAACACCTAAAATTATAAAAACCATAAAAACACTGAAAAAATCACAACATCCAATCCAAGAGTCCATTTAATATCAAAAACTAGTCAATTAGAATATTATGAAATGAGATAAAACCACATGAGATTTAAATTGTGTGATAATCAAACGAATAAAATATAATATGGTTTTAAAAATAGTCATAAATCGAACTCGAACTTCAAATGACCATAACTTTTGATCCTCGTGTCTATTTAGGCTATAACACTCATAATATCAAATCATGTGACAATATCTATGAAACAAATGGTATTGGAATGAATTCTATGATATTTTCTTGTTTCTAAACCTCAAAAAGATCTAGAAGGCCTCCAAAACAGAGGTTTTGCCACTGATCTTGGTTTCTTAAAATTCAAATAGCTATAGCATTTGATCCAAGTTTCTGTTATACCTGTAACAAATATCATATCAAATATCGTATCATGAGATTTTATTTGAATAGTTTTGGAGCAGAAATATTCTATAAGATTAGAATTTATGGTTGTTTCATGGTTTTTAGTGGTTTTAGGGTTTTCATAGTTTCTTAACGTTTTTATATGTTTTACTGGGTTTTAGAGTGAATATCCATTTTCTAAAATTATATGAATAAATATGTATTTAAAAAAAATATATATAAATAACTATATAAAAAACATATATAATAAAATATTTAGATATATGGAAAAATATAATTAAATATAATTAAATATATATATCATAAAATGTTAAACAAGATTGTATAGGGGAGCGTAAAATGTGCTAGTGTATAAACTGTAGGTCTCATGTTCAAAACTCAATAGAGGCAGGGGCATGCGCTATGAGTGGGATTATCTAAAGCACTAATAAAGGGATAGAGGAACTGATGATAAGGTGTGAAGCACTGATTGAGGGGATGAGGCATGAAAACAATATACCCTATAAAAGTGTGGGTTTTATCAGTGATTTTTTAGTGCTATAAAAGGTGACCTTTAATAGCACTAAAAAAGTACTGATAAAGGCCCCCTTTAACAGTTCTTTTTATTATCAATCTTAAATATAAACCTTTAACATCACTTACATTATCAGAACTGATAACTCCCTTTTACTAGCGATGTTAAAGGCTTGATTTTCTTTAGTTACTCCCTCATATTACATGAGGCTGAATCATCTCTATTTATGGAGTGGTAATCCCCCATCTTCATGCTCCGGTGGCCAGTGGGTCCTCCACATGAGTTATTACTCCCTTGGTTATGGAGTACAGTAATGAGGAGTAAGACCATCTACCTAGATTCATGTGAGGTTGTGCATGGTGTTTGGAATCGTTGATGGACCATTTGATTTCAAGGTTGAATCATCAATCTTAGTATGGATGTGGAGATAGAGATCCATTTTCTCTCTATCTTGAGTTTCTTTATGATCATATATGTTGGGTTTCCATTTCCCTCTTGCCTATAAGTTGAGATGACTATTGTATATTTCTATTTCTCATTTATTGGTTATCATGGTATCCTACAGGGTATGTATATATTCACCACTGCATGGGCTTAATCTACACAAGTTTCTTCTTATATAGATGAAATGTATATCAACAGTGATATTAGTGGATTAGGTATTGGAGGATCATAGTTATACATAGCAGAGTTGACAGAGTTTGGTGATTAAATTTAGAGATTATGAGACAATATCTCTTGTTTATTTCCCTTATTAATTTTTTTAGTTTGGGAGTTCATTTCTAGATGGTCGCGTATATTACCCATTATAATTTTTATCCTACTATGATGTTCTCTAGTATGTTTTTCCTAGAGTTTATAGCATGCATTTTTCACAATAGATGTTCAATATTTTATTATGTCCATGCACTGTTTCATAGAGTTCACTATGTACATGTGTTTAGGTACTTAGGATAAGGACCCTCATTTCAGTATTATCTTCTTAGTTTTTTTTACATCCCCTATCCTATTAGAGTTGGTATTAGGGTGTCACGCTCAAATTACCACTGACTAAGAGTATCATTAACCATTCCGAATACCCTGGTACCCTGATTATCGATTGGATCCAGATATGGCTCTAAGAGTGTTCCTGATCCCCATAGGTTGGAGACTAGGACCTAACATCATACTAGAAAAAGGTGGCAACAGTTTTTCCACATAAATATTGGAAGAAACAATTACAAGATAGTATAATCAATAGAAAACTCCATGTGGAGAATAGAATGACAATTAAAACTGGTATATAACCCAAAGTACAAGAATAATGTACCAAAAACTGAAATATAAACAAACAATGTCCCATTGGACATAGCACTCCAATCCCGAAAATCCATGACCATCACCTCCCAGTGGAGATTTCCCCTTACATAAACTTGATAAAAGGAAATCTATAAACACTCAAAGTTACAGGTATGGTGTGACACAAAATCCAAATAGGGTTTCACCAATTATTCCATAATAAGATACCACATTAATTAACCAAATATACCTTTCAATTTTAAATAAATATGAATGGATGTATAAAATCATATTGAAAACAAGTAATGCTTTACTTTTCAATTTATTGAAATATTTAAAACAATGTATTAATAAAAATTTTATATAAATAGTTTATATAAATTCACAATTCATGTACAAAATAGTTTACAAATAATGGAATATATCCAGATAATCACAAAAAAGAAACATGAACATATTCCAATAGGTCAGATTGTTTCAAGTTATGGTATCCTCACAAACTCGAATAGGTGATCATGAAAATCTGTGTACACACGTCGCTCAAAAACTGGTCAGAGAGGACTCATCACCATCCCATTAGGGAAGTGATCTATTGAAGTATGTTTAGTTATATTTTTAAATAATCAACATATTATTTTCAAAAATAACCCTCTAACTACCCCGACATTCATGTGCTCAAACAATAATCAATAATGGGAAATTTATCTCAAAACTATTCAAAATACAATTAACCCATTTTTCTTTTCAATATGCCAAATTCAATTTAAAATCTAAATATATTTTTAATAAATTCACACCATTTTCTAGGGGAATACCTACCATGGTTCTTATCAAAATAATTTAATAAATTTTTCTCAAATACAATTTTGAAACCTATTTCACAATTTTATTCCACAATTTAGTTTCACAGTTTCGATAAAATTCCACAATCACACCCCAATTCATTGGAATTGGGGGTTTTACCCAAATATAATGGCAACAAAAATTATAATCCCATTTCAATGCGAAATAGATTTTTCAGAGTTAAATTGAAACAAATTTAATTTAAATCATGAAATTTAGGTTAAAATTAATTGAACCATCATAAACATAATCACCTACCAAAATAATGAGATCGCATCTCACAGCACATATAATGGGAAACTAAAAAAAATAAAGTTGGAAACAGAGATACAAGAATCAACCATGGATTCAAGATCTAAAAGAATAGGGATTATATTCTCTAAAAACAAAGAGATCTATCAAACCCTAATGTAGATAAAAGAAGAGATTTGGAGGGAATGGAAGGAGAAATAATTCTTATATGGGAGAGATCAAACGATGTTCACCAAGGCTCAATCCTCCTTAGATGGGGTTTGGAGGAGCCTAAAGGGTTACATGAGAGCACCAATGGCATATGAGCCTAACCAATCCCGAGTTCAGATCAATCAGGGTACGAAATGTGAGTTTATGAATTTTTAAAATAGTTTTCAAAAACATTAATTCCACGCACTTGGTTTCCTAGAGGGGGTTACACAGTTTATCAAACTATACCCCCTAACTGTGCGCCCCTCAGAAGGGGTGCATGGTTTATAATAGGTGGTCATACTGTTTTTCAAACCGTCCACCAACCATGAAAACCCTCACTACCTAGGATTTTAAAATATTCATGAGCAGGGTGCATGGTCTTCCCAAAACATGCGCCAAACATCAACATGACAATAGCCCTCCAAAATTTTCAAAATTTCACCCAAATCACCCCTAAATGATATCCAACTAGATAATGATCAAAATATGGGTTGATAAGTACCTAAAAATAGTAAAAGGGTGTTACAACCTCCCCAAGATGGACATATTCTATCCCCAGAAATCTAGTTAAGAAGCCTCCATGTCAAAAAGATAAGGTCATTGCTCTCTCATCAGTGTCTCCCTCTATTGTAACTCATGAGTATGGGAAATGTGCTTCCATAATACTAAAACAAAAGGTATATTCCTCCCATGAAGTACCATGGTTTTAGAATCAACTATCCTAAATGGATTCTTAGTCAAAGATAAATCTTTCTCAATATCAAGATCACTCTAGCTCAAAACATTAGATGGATCAGAAAGATACGTTGGTAACACAGATACATGGAATATGTTATGTATCGATGCCAAATATGGTTGAAGTCAAAAATGGTAATCCAATTTCCCCACCTTTTAATAAACCTCACAAGGTCCCACAAAATTAGGATAAATATTCCCTTTACTCCTATGTTTCCAATGAGCTGAATGATGTGAAACATTCAAGAACACTTGATTACAAACTAAAAGTTCCAACAGTTTAGGTGACAATCAGAACATGACTTCTACTAGACCAATGTCATCAATTTCTATAAACAACAACTGAATATTTGTTTTCTTATCTTGAAATAATATCATTCCAACTAATTAACATTCGCCAATCTCTGGCGAACCTAATAATGATTTACAAGGCTATCCATAAAAGTCCACAAAAGGATCCATCAATATTGAATACTAGTAGGTATTGTTATAAGAAAACTCAACCAACCACAAATGGTTATACCAAGAATCAAAAATGTAAAAAAATAATTCATTAATCATATAATCAAGAATCTATATATCTCTCTCTATCTGGCCAATCAATTGCAGATGGTATTTCCTACTCAAATGAACTTGAGATCCCAGTTCCTCCTGAAGGCCTCTCTAAAAGTGAGAGGTAAATATAGGGTCTCTCTTAGAGAATATAGAGATGTAACTCTATGAAAATAACAATCTATTTAATGTAGATATTTCTATACTCCTCAACTTTGGTTATATCATGAATGGGTAAGAAGATAGCTGATTTATTTGGAATGTCGATAACAACACATATTGCAATATTCTTTTTTTAGGTATGTGGAATCCACACAAAAAAATTACATAGAGATCTCATCCCACTTCCATGTTAGGAATTCAAGAAGTCGACAAACACCTAAAGGTATCTGGTGCTCTACATTGACCTGTTGGCATGTATAAAAATGAGAGACAAATTTAGTAATGCCACATCTTATACATGGACACCAAAATCATCTATGCATGTCATAGAACATCATTGAGGTTCTTGGGTGCATCGCCCACCAAGAATTATGGAAATCCCCCAAAATAGCTTTTATTATAGGAAAATCAATAATGTACCAGTTCTAAAAACATAGAATACCATCCATGGAGAATAACCACTTAGAAACGGTCTCCAAACAATAAATAGATTTCATAATGCTTTTGAATTCATCATCAAATTGTTGTTATTGAATAATAATTTTGAGAATAGTGGAGGTCAACTATACACTATCCAAGTAAACCTTGGCCCCAGATTACTGGACTCTGATGTGAAACTATGCAAAAAATTCCCATTAATTTCCACTTTTCTAATGATTCTTTCATAACCTAGGTTGGAAGATTCTTTCTGAAAGCATATGAAAGGAAATTCCCTTTCCACGGGGTATACGTGATGTTAAAATTAGAGGACTATAGGTACTCTAACCAATTACTATGGAGGAGATTCAAATATTTTTTAGATAAGATATAAATGAAGATATTTTGGGCGGTATACATGGTAAAACATTCTATAAATGGTAATGTTGTCAATTATTATGTGCAGGCATCATATCTGTGAGTTCAAGGTCCTGGGTTGAATAATTATTTTCATGTGGACAAAGATAACGAGATTCATAAGATACCACATGATCACCCTACATCAAAACACAAACCAAACATGAAACTAATGTGTCATAGAAGTCCACATAGACCTGCTTTCCCTCTGTAAGAGTCAACACTATCACATTATTCAAAATATGGTTTAGATTAACAAAAGAACATTTAAATTTCTCATCCCAAAAAAAAATTACTCCCTTTAGAGTTAGAGCAATCATTGTAGAAGCCATCTTTGAGATTTCATTTGCAAAATTAAAACCCAGATAAACCCAAGATGCTATGAATCTCAAAAACATTTAATGTTTACTCCCATGTCATAATAGGAATCACCTCATCAAGATCAACTAAGATACCATGTTACAACACCACATGTCCTAAGAACTTCATTTCCGAAATATAAATATCACAATTCGATAGTTTGGTATAAAGTTTGTGAATTCTCAACTATTCCAGAACTGCTATCAGATAACCCAAATGATCCTCCTCATACTAAGAGTATACAAGGATTTCATACTTAAAGACTACTATGAAATTATCAAGATACTCATGGAAAATCATATTCATCAATGTCATAAAGACTATAGGTGAATTTTTTAGACCAAATGGAATGAAATGTTACTCATGATGGCCATAACAGCTCCCAAAGGGAGATTTCTAAATTTTAGATTCTTTTATTATCAACTTATGATAACCAGATAAAATATTAAACTTTGAGACCCACTTAACCCATTTTAATTGGTCTAAAAAATCATCAATCCATGGAAATAGATACTTTTTCTTTACTGTGACTTGATTGAGTTTTGGGTAATCAATGCAAAGGTGAAGTGACCCATAATATTTCATAGCAAAGAGAATAGAAGCTATTAATGTTTACTCACTCGTTTATATAAATATTTTCTCTAACAGATCATCCAAATTAATCTTCATTTATTTCATTTTAGCTAGTGCCATGTGGTAAAATAGAATATATACTGGCTGGGTATGTAGCACTAAATTGATATAAAAATATACCTCCCTTACTGATGGAAGACCAAAGAAGTCATAACAAAAAACGTTAGGAGACTCTAAGACAATTGTAAGGAGATCTCCACTTAAAGAATCACACTCTAGATCAAAAGTAAACCCAAATATTACAGTCCCCAACTCTAGATAAGAAGGTTAGGATCTACTCGACCTTAAGTCCTGTTCTCCCTAAATGATATGACACACCCCATCAGGTGAAGTAAAATAGACTCTCCAATGATTGAAATCAATTTCGGCATTATTAGAAATTATATAATCCATCCTTAATATACCAGAAAGCGGTTTCATGTTAAGAACTAGAAAATCCCATGGAATATCCAACATTGATAAATATAATACACAAGTAGGACAACATATCTTCTCCTCTATTTTCATTATAAGAGGTGTATTAATATCTATCACATAGGATAAAAGTTACATAGGAAAATTTAGCTGATTCAAAATATAAGTTGAAATAAATGAATGACATTTTCCAGTCTCAAATAAATCAGTCACTAATGATGAATAAATAGTGATGGATCCTCTTACAGTCACTGGACTCATATATGATTTCTCAAGAGACTCTTCTACTATGTGGAGAAGCTTTTTTCCATATACATGTGGATGGAACCCCTTAGTCATTGAATCAACTGATATCACTATAGTAATATTTTTCACATATGATCACATGCCACTATGTAGAGAAGAATAGATTTTGAAAAACTTCTGCAAGTGACCAGATAATCCATTGGAAGCATATACATTGGGTTCCTCGGTCTAAACTCATTTAGAGTGCCCAAGATTTCCACACTGGTTTCAAATCAAAGGGACTCTTCCAGGAAGTACATGAGATCTATATGAACTCTTCTACAAAGAAGCACATTGATAATCATCATGCTTTCTCTTTCCTTTGAAGGAACTCATGGAATTACCACTAGGTGAAAAAGGATGTCATGTCAACCCTGAATGTCTGGTCAGGTCCGTCTCAACAATCAATTATCTATTTATAACATCAATATACGAAGATATATTTAGCAAGAAAACACGAGAAAAAATATCAAATCAAAGTCCCATATTTAACTGTTGATTTTTCAAATTATCATTTGATATAATCTCATGTAGAAACTTCACAAGATTAGAAAATTGTTTTTTATATTATGTCATGGTCCTATTATCCTGCTTGAGTTTTAAAATTTCTATAGCCTTGGAAAACACCATTGACTCTATATATAATCGGTCAGGGAACATATATTTAAAGTATTTATACTCTAAAACCACAGGATTCTTCATTGTCACCATCATGCCCCACCATATCCTTCTATATCTTTCTAGCTGGATGGTGGAAAATTTCACCATGATAGAATCAGGTGTTTCTATGAACTCAAATACAAGTTCAACCCTTCTTAACCAATTCTAATCCTATTGAGGATCATTTTATCCTTGGAGCATTGGTGGATTATAGTGAAAGAATTTCTGAGCATGAATACTAAATTAATCACTATGAGGGTCCATGGTTTTATCCTGAATGAGAATGGGTGTAGGTTTTTTTCCTAGGGCTTGGATAACATGGACAACAACTTCAAATAGATTCGAGTCAACAGGAGGATTTGATCACTATGGTTCATCAGTAGCTTCCTCCTAGATTGGATTCATACGTATTCTCATATACATGATACTATACAACATCATCATATAACATTGAAGATGTTATAATGTTTCATAGAACAACACTCAAACAAGTGAAACATGTTAATTAATCGTGACAGATAGATTAACAAGATTTGGATTTCAATCTATCCAAATCAAAATAAGATAACTACAAGAAATAAACTTCAAGACATATTTCCAAAACTACCCCTAGTGAATTAAGGCTCATTGCGGTGAGAGTTGGTCAGACACTCACTTGAAACTACCTCACATGTTCTAAAATGATACTCAACTACATACATTCATCAAGGAAAGATACAAAACATGCACCTTGGATACCTTGATGCCCTGATGACTGCTCCAATCCCTACATGACATGAAGGGCGTTCATGATCCCCAGGGTATGGAGGCTACCACCTAGAATCATACAAGATAAAGGTGGGAATAGTTTTTCTACATAAATAGTAGAGGAAACAATTAAAAGTCAGTATGCTAAAAATAAAACCCCAAAAAAAAGAACAGTAACTTAAGTCAACTAGGTATATAACCCAAAGTACAACCACAAAGTAGCAAAAATAGAATGATAAAAAACCCAAGTACTAACAAACACAACACTCCATGACTAAAAGATCAACATACAGCACCTCATTGTTCTGTTAAGCCCCTGATTAAACACGGTAGAGGGAAATCTACAAACACTTGAAGGAACATGTATGGTGTGTGATAAAATCCTAGTAGGGTGTCACCAAGGATTCCATAATAAGATAACACATTTATTGAACAAATAAAACATTCAATTTTAAATATACATGAATAGAATAGAAAATCCTATTCAAATAAATAATTCTTTACATTTCAATTGATAGAAGTATTTCAAACAATGGAATAACAAACATTTTATATAAAATAGCTTATATTAATTCACAATTAATGTGTAAAATAGTTTACAAACAATGTAATATATAAAAATAATCACATATTAGCAACATAGTCATCTTCTATGGGGTACAATAGTTCCAGGATGGGAATCCTCACACACTTGAATAGGTGATCACAGAAAAATGTGTACACACGTCCCTCAGACACTGGTCTAAGAGGACTCATCACCATCATATTGGGGCTGTGATCTATTGAAATATTTTTTTTAGAGTGGTAAATATTCAATGGAGTTTCTCCCTAAATAACTCACTAACTAAATAGGCTTGCATATTCTCAAAAAACAATAAATAATGGGAAATTTATCTCAAAACTATTAAAAATAAAATTATCCCATTTCCCATGTCAATATGCTAATTTACTTTTAAAATACAACATGGGTTTTTAAAAAATTATATCCTTTTTCTGGGATTAACAACTCATGGTTCTTTTAAATAAAATAAGACATTTTTATCAAATAAATTTTTTAAATAAATATCACAATTTAATTAAACAATTTAATTTTACAATTTCAAGAAAATTCCAAAATCACATCTCAATTCATTAGAATTGGGATTTTCCCCAAAATTTCATACCAAAGAAAATTGAATACCAAATTTCGATGTGAATTAGGATTTTCATAATCTAATTGAAATCAATTTAATTTAAATCAATCAATTTAGGGTAAAATCAATGGGTTAATCTTAATTAGAACCACCTATAAAACAAATAGATCACACCTCACAACACCCATAAAGGGAAACTCTAATAAAGAATGTTGGAAATAAATATATGTAATAAAACCTCGATTCATGATCTAAAATAATGGATTAGATCCCCCAAAAACACATAGATCTATCAAACCATAAGGAAGATAAAGGAATAGGTCATGATAGAAGGAACAAGGAAATAATTCTTACCTGGGAGATATCGAACGTTGTTCTCAAAGATTTGATTCACCATATAGGGGGTTTGGAAGAGCCAAAATGGGTCCTTGAGAGCTCCAATGACCATGGAGCACGTACAATACTGAGTTAGGTCTGAGCAGGGGAAGAAATAGGGGAACTATAATTTTTAAAATAATTTTTGGAATAAAATAATTCTACATGCACGGTTTCCTATTGGGGGTCGCACAGTTTGTAAAATCATGTGCCCTAACTGTGTGCCCCTCTAAACAGATTCAAGGTTTCTACTAGGTCGGTGAAAAAAATTCAAATCTTGCTCCAACCATTTAAACCCTCACTTCCTCGGTTTTCATAGTTTTCACAAATAGGGCACATAGTTTGGGAAACTGTGCATAGTCTAGTCGCCTTCCAAAATTTTCAAAATTTCACAGGAAGCACCCCTAAATGAGATCCAAAAAATCCTGATCAAAATAAGGGATGTTAAGTAACAAATAATAGTAATATGATGTTACAATGAGGGTCCCGATGGGTTAGGTTATGATATTCAGCATTTACTTTATTACATTAGTACAAGATACAGGGGTTAACCATATTGAATGGATCAGTTTATAAGTTTTATAAAACTATACACATACTTTCTTTCCATATTATAAAAAAATATATAAAAATAGCATAGGAAAGATTCATTCTTCATTGAAATCATTAAAAATATCCTTCTTCTTATCCTAGGGAAATGGAAAAATAAACGGTGTGAAGAAATGATCAATAAGGGATATGTATAGTAGAATCTATCGTGAGTAAATAAGGCATAATCAATAATCTAAATTGGTTAATCAAAACACATGCCATTCAATCAGTAGCATTATTTCAATTTACATCCATGGATAAAATCAATATAATTATCACCTGGATAATAGAATCTAATTTCTATATTAAGGAAATATATGAATCTATATATTTATAATCATACCATCAAGGCCTCATCTAATATATCGTGAATCATATTTTCACATCCTCAACCAATACATTATTAATAAATGGGTATGTGTAAACCATATACCCATATAATATGGAATGCATGTTCTTTTTACTCATGAGACTCATTGAAATATCAAGGGGATATTTATAATTAGGACCCACACATCACTAACACAACATATTAATTACTTATATATTGAATGATAAATTCAATTCCTTCTCGAAATTCCATATAAATCAATATTATCCCTATTTAATCATTAATATGAAATATTTTACCAGTCAATGAAATGAATTTCTTAATATATTTCTATTAAAAAAATTCATATACAGAAATATTATACAGTTGATACAATATTAATTTTTTGGAATTCATGTTTTATAAATCTATAATAATTAAAACTTGTACATAGAGAATAAAATTATTTCCAATTAAATGATGGAGAGTGATAGGTATTTTGATCAAGATAAAGTTAATGACCAAAAAATCAGTATTTAGTAAAGGGAGACATAGGACCATCAATTCATTAGAAATTAAGGTTTTTTAGTAAAACCAATCCTTTATGAAATACAGAATAAAATATAAGAAAATAATTCAAAATAACTTCCATGAAACATTGGGTAAGAATGAATTTATAATTCATTTCCAAAATTCATTTCATTCTATTAAGAAAATAATAACCTTTTATAAAAAATTTTAAATTAAAATTAAAAGAATATTAACAAAAATATAATTTTTGAAAATAACAATGAAAATATATAAATTTATATTGATAAAAAAAATAATATATATGATGGTAGGAAAGGTTGTTCAAGTCATATACGTTAAAAAATATTTATTTACTTCTTTTAAAAAATAAAAAATAGATCATACAAAAATTTAATAAACATTTTTATTAATAATTACAAAAGATATAAAAAAATTAAAATTACCTTTATAAATATTTTAATCATAGTTATGAAAATTTTAGAAACATTTAAAATAACCTTTCCATGGAAGAAAAAGAGTTTGATGGAAAACAATAAATCATGAATTTTTTAAGGAAATGACTTTCAATGTAACTTGTCAGTTATTGATAAAAAAAAGTGAATAAATATAAAATAAACATGTAAACACCAAAAAAAATATAGGATAAGTAAATATATTGTGTTTAATATAATAATATCAAATATATTTTCCAAAGTAAATCTCGACATAAACAATCCTGAAATAAAATTGGATTGTAATAGAAATACTTTACATTGGGTCTCTACTTAGTCATATGTGTTTTCTCCTCCTATATAATGAATTTAAATTTATTACATACTTTATTGAGAACATTATTCACCTATATACCAATTTTTTGGTCCTTTTATAATTATTTTAAATCCATTTATTGAATAGTTCTTTCTTACGTTGATCATTTAAGGTTGTTCGGTCAATTTCTCCAAAATTTCTTCAGTGTATTGCTTATGTTTAGATGATATAAAAATTGTAACATCATATAAAAAATTTTATAATGTTATTTATATATTTTTTTTCATTATATACAATTTTATAATTATCCATTCCTTTTTTTGATAGAAAAATGAATCACATTTCTTCGTAGAGGTGGTAGTCCACACATACGCACGAGCCATGTTATAATTTTCCAACAGATTGAAGGGTAATAAGGTTGATGACATATTATATTTCCTAAATCATAAATATATCCTAAATATGATACATTTCAATTAAATTAATCTCTAAAAACATCCAGGTAATGTAATGATTAAAAAAAATTACACCTCTATGTGGAAATGGTAGGTCGTACGTACATGCGAGTGATGTTTTCATTTTCCAAAAGATGTAAAGGAGATGGAAAATGGATACACCATTAACATAACAACGTATAAATATGGTGAATTAATTTATATAATTATGTTAATATTTTGTTTTAGTATTTAGAGTGTGTTTAAGAAGAATGGAACTTTAAAATGATCAGTAAAAACATATGCCTCATCTTTTGGTAACCTCATTTAGATTACACCTTAAGACTTCATGAAGTAGTATTTTTGTGTTATGAGGATCTATATGAAATGGTTATGTTTTTGGGAAGGTATTTGGGATTGTATTGGTTTCGATAAGTATATCATGTAATGTTTAGAAGAGAAGAGATAATGTTCCCTTTTATATGTGACATTAGTAGAAACCATGTAAATACTTGAAACATTATTATATAATATATGTCTTAGTCATGTAAAGTGGCTCCAAATTTTCTTAGAATCGATTTTGATAAGTTTTTTCCAGACATAATAGCATCTAATGAGATTTAAAAATTTTATTTTTGTTATCTTAAAGTCTTGTCCCTTTATTTTAACCTTTTATACTAATTTTACCATTAACCAAACTGATAAATATTTAACATGGTTTCTATTCATTATGACCAAAAATTAATTTGAAATTATTACCTAATATTAATAATTAAAATTATAAACATTTAATCCATTTCACAATATTTAATTTCTATAAGTGATAAAAATTAATTTTAATATATGTTCTCAAAACACAATGAAAAACAGTTTTAAAAAAATGTTTCTTCTAAGAATAAAAATGATTTTATACAAAAATAAAGTATATGGTAGATAAAAAAAATAAAAAAATGATTATTTTAAATAAAATGAGACTTATTTTTCTTTCAAACTGAACCAATATTGAATGTGATTTTGTAAATACTTGATTAATATAAAATAACTAAAAAACTTTTTTTATTTCAACAAAAACATTACTAAGATATCCAAAATGTTAAGCATGAATATATAAGCTCAAAATTATCTTATTATATGAATTATATTTCTTATTTAACATATATTTGTTATAAAATAAATGTTTTATAAATTTTAAGTTATTATTATATCATTTTAATTTTCTAATGGAGACATTTTTTGTAAAATCGGTATTTTTTATTATTCACCTTAAAATCAACAATTTCTGAAAAATAGAAAAATATAAACATAAGCTAATTTTGATATTATGAATTAAAATAATAATAAACATTTAATAAAATTAAATTTATAGAATTTTTAATTTTAGTTTTTAATCACTTTATCGAATAAATTTATGTGTGTTATTTTATTGTTTCCTTTGAAAGAAAGGTTTACTAACTATAATTGATGTTTATATGTTAAAAAAATTTATTTATAGAGGGAAGATTTAGATTATTTATAAGCCTATTTTTAGGATTCATGTACTCAAGGTATAATAATAACTCTATTACAATATCCCATGAGTGATGAGAGAAATTTACCGGTAAGTTTGATCACGAGTGTAATGGATACTAATAATAAGTATAAAGATGTAAATAGAAGTTATGAAAAGAATCGTCATTTGAAGAGGAAAAGTAAAATTCCTGGTTGATTGCATTTCTTGAAAAATAATAAGTTTGAATGATATTTATTATGTGATTATTGTAATTTTATTATATATTGATAATTATTTGGTCTTTTTATTATGGTGTTTAAAAATTAGTAGGATGGGTTTTATTCATGGTGATGCGGAGATCTATGTTTAAGGAAAATAAAGAGTTTAGGTGTCCAGCGATTTGATAGATAGTATTTTGTGCATCATTTTTCTTATTGATTTTATTTTGATTTTATTGGATGATTTTTTTGAATTTTTTTAATACTGTTATTTTAGAGAATGATGTTTATATTTATAATAATTTGTGAAAATCGAAGAAAATGATTTTGGATGCATTTTTGTAAAATTTTAATGAAATTTAATGAAGGAGAATTCCCTATATATGGGATAGTCCATGGATAATATTTTCTTCATCATATATGATATACCTTCTTAACATTGGAGTTGAAATTTAAAACATTCCCTATAGGGGCTGCATATATAAGAAATATTCTTCATAGATATGGGTTACCTCCATCGTTAGTTAGAGAGAAGTGAGATTTAGGTAAAGTAAAAGAGTCGAATTCTATATGATATGTAAGGTTTTTTTACATCTACACTATTGATTTATAAGAAATTTTGGAATATTTGTAAAGTTTTATTAATTAAGAAAATAATTAATTGAATTGATATGTGATATTTTTTACATTACCACTAGGATAAAAATTGTCAGGGCCTGAAAAGTGGTATGTCAGGGTCTTTTACTTTATAAAATCTTTAGAGGACCTACTTACAACCTGAAATATTCATTTGCATCATTATATCATCATTCTTAGGAATGTAGTTGAGAATATGTGAATCCATGATGCTATAAAAAATGAATCTCATACCTTGATATTGAAGAATATGTGTAGATAGTGAAAAACTTAATGTTGATATGGGTCATATCAAGTTGTTTCTAGGGTTTTTCATCATGAATAACTGGTGTGTTCCATGAAGAGATTAGTTTTGATGTGGATAAAAAGATATATATTTTATGATAAATTTAGAACATGTCTACAGTGCATTGGTTTTTAATGTTTCACCTTGATCATGAATGTTAAATAAATGTAATTAATGAGAAAATATATGTAGTTCCATGAGGAAACATTAACAGCATTGGTTTTTATCTGCAACAGAGATAATAGTTCAAGATTTTATATCCATGTGAATTATTGAAGATATATTTTGTAAATATGAAGGTGTTATTACAGTAAGTTTTTTATACCTATCTATTAGGATATAAAATTTTATTTTATGTAGAAAAAATATAGATTGATATATTTGTAGATATACATGGATATAAAGTGTAATATTGTTTATAAATTCAGGAGGTGGTTTCATGTTTAGAGGAATCTTCAAAAGAATCTTGGGATCTCAGGTATGATTTTCATCTTTAGATGGATTTTGTTCTTCTACTGAACCTAGGGTTTAATTTTTTTCATGCACTATCTTATGTCCAGAATGAGGGGTAGTTATTTAGTGTCATGATAGTTAATGATGGGGGATTGTTTTTAGTAAAATTATTCTTTTATATTATTCCATGGTGGGATTTTTCATTTACCTTTTTATTTTATATCTTATTACCTTCATCATGAATGACCATTATGTGTTAATTGATGGTATGATTTTTAATTCATTAGATAATAACATTGATTAATATATTACCATTTTATTAGTTGAATTAGTTTTTTTTAAATATGAGTCACCAATATTTTAAATATAATGAATTAACTAGACATAATAAATGACATGATTTTTAGTTAGAGATTGAATTCCTAGACTGTGGACTTAATTATACCCAACCGAGACCACATATTGGATAATAAATCATTATTTCCCCTTCAATAAATAATGGTCTTTAATGTTCAAATATTTCTGAATTTTAATTTATTAGACGTTTTTAGTTACTTTTAGTTATTTTTATTTCTCGAAGTGGTTTCCCAAGAATCATCATTGTGGGTCCAACCTCATACTACCCAATTGATACACACTTTTATTCAGTAGTTAAAAAGATTAATTTATAAATTATAAACATGATAACTCAAAAAAACTAATGATATCTCGTTAGATGATAAAAACCTTACAAAAAATCGATTTAGTGGATAGATAAATGAATGAGATAAAATATTTTAGAGAAAAATCCCTTTGAAATTTATTTCTTAATTTTTTATTTAGTTTTTATTATTTTTACTTAAAACATAATATCATAGTTAACTGTAATATTTTAAAGGTTGTGATAAGGGTTTATAATTTTTAAAATTTCACTTTGGGATTTTATTTTTGTATTCATCATCGAAGAGATCTCATATTCACATTATTTTATATCTTAGTAGTTTAGTTTCAGAATTGAGAAATACATTTTTAAAAACATTATTCCCATATAATCTAACAACTCTAACATGACCATCATGTTTTTGAAACCATTAATGGGGAAAAATGGTGAACATAAAGTTATTATTTCTCATTTATTAACTAGACATTGTCTATATATCTGTTATGATTTTATTTTTATTCTCTTTACGTACATGAGTATTTTATTTTTCTTATAACACCCCATGATTTTATAGTATGTCTCTTCTTAAATAATGTCAATTCATTAGATATCTTTAATTGCACACAAAAATATTTCCTAGAGTATAAATCATATAAAATCACATAGAGAACATAAAAAAAACCTTATAAATGATGAATGAATAAAATAAAAAACATTCTATAAATTAAGGAATTTATACTAATGAAATATTAAATTGGCCTCTAGAATAGTAATGTGACCCTTAGGAATAGTAATTCAGCCAATAAAACAGTAAACTCATCTATGGAAATGTATATAAAATTTATCCATCCTATAAATGAATATATTATATAATTATATAATAGTATAAGTAAATAAATTTTTGAGGATTTATTAATTATGTATTAGTATTTTTAAAAAAATAAATGTTTATCTTAAATTTTATAATTAATATAATGTAAAGACTCGGAAATTCTGTGTAATTTTTTTTAATTATAGGGAATTCTTACGAGATGGTGAAATATGACGACATGTGATTACGAGGCCCAAAGTGCCTGAAATGATCCATAAAAAAAGTGTTAAGCTTAAAATATTGTGTGTGAGTAGCTTTCCTGGAAAATTAGAATAACTCTTAAATGGGTGTGTGGATTAGAAATATGAGGGCATTGTTGCATTCATAATGGTGTGTTTACCCAATTTGTGAAATAAGTTTATTCGGTGCATACATATGGTGAGAAAACCCAAAAATAGCATAACTGTAAATAAAATTCTGAAATAAAAATTATTTTATTTTTCAAATGATTATAACTCATGAATGATGAACCAAATTAAAAATATGAGACCACCGCTGAACTCGTGAGGGTTTTCTTTCCTTAGGTAGATACACACTTTTTCCGGTGTGAGACACCAGTGGAAGTTAGTTTTTGGCCGAAAATAATATAATTATGTGGAAATTATTTTATTATAAAATCCTTAACATCAAAAAGATAACTCGGATTAAAAATCAGGGATTACAATTGAGCTCACGAGGGAATATTTCCCGTAGACTGAGCCTAACCTGACCGGTGCAGGCCGAGGGTGACTGTTAATAATTTTTTAACTTTATTTATGTTACGTTCAAAAAACGTCCGGGCATCATTTTCTAAATTTTGAACTGGTGCTATGAATTTAATTCTAAGGGAACCATTGAATTTACAGCACCATGATTCCCTTAAGGGAGGCTTCTCTTCGACCACAGTGGTTCAGGTGAAAAGATGGTTTTTCAGAATTTTAAAATAATAATAAAATAACATCTAAATTGTTATTTTATTTCTTTTTTCCTAACACTTGTTGAGCAGCGGTGGTGGGAAACACAGAGGTAGTCAAACATTAAATATAGGATATTAATTTCCTAGTTACACATTGGTTGTGTAAACATCTCTCAAGTAATTAATGTGCCACATTAATTACATCGATTAATGAACCTCATTAATTCCTCAATGTGTTACTCACCATTTTCCCCCTCTATTTATGTTAGGCTCAGGTTAGAGTTTTGACACGAATTCCTCAAGTGAGGAACCTATGACGAAGTGACACGACGTCTACCACTGATTAGGAATAGAAGCATTGATGTTGTTGTGGGAATCAATGATGAATGTCGGCCGCTTCCACGGACCAGGATTCTTCTTCCACTACCACGACGTCCCCAAAGAATCACGAGGTAGGGTTTTTCTTTTAACTTAAAAAATTTCCATGACTCTTATCCTCGTTCTTGAATATTTGGGTTGTAATAGAGAGGGTTTTGAATGGGGTTTATCATTATTTTAATGTGATGTATAAATTACTCCACCTTGTTGTAATACTAACGCGGAGGGCACGGTCTAAACAAAAAAGACCTGAACTCTCCATCTCTTGATTTTCATTGTGTTCTTCGAAGATGGGTTGTTCCAACTTGACAAAACCTTGAAACCGAGAGGCTCACAATGATATAGGATACCTAGGAGGACAAATAGGCGCATTTGAAATGAAAAATGGACCACCAAAGCTCACTCAGTGGCCCGCAAAAGATTTGTTGGCGCTGCACCAGTGCGGCGGCACTGGTGACCGGTCTCAATGGCAAAGACAGCGGTCGACACTCACCAGTCGCAGAAGATGGCTCTGCCACAACAGACTTGAAGGGGTAGCCAGTAACCAGCCGACCACGATGGTGAGGCGGTGCACCGTTGCGCGCCATGGAGAAGGAGTTGCGGCATCGAAGCCGCGATAGGAGGGGGACCGCACCCCATGGACCACATGGAAGATCCACGTGGAGCCACTAATTGAAAAGATGAATTGATCTTCTATAGTTGTTCGGGGAGCTGGCAGTTACCCGGTTGGAATGTCGCACTAGTGAATTGGGTTTCATATCTCAATGGGTCACCCCTAACCAACGGGCCAGGCCAATCCATGGCCCGACGGGCCGCGTCGGACCGGACCAGGACCCATTGGGCCCAAATATTCTTAAAAAGGACATATCATGTGAACTGGATGTCCATTTGTTGAACCATCTATGGTGATGGGATCCTTGGAGTGAGATTGTCCTTTTTAGATACACTATGATAGTTTTGAAGAAAGTTGGTGTACGGTCGTGTTCGATTGACTCTAACCAGGCCCTCGACACTAAAATTCAAATAACATACAAACTGAGCATCCGGTTGATGTGTCGTCAGTTGTGTTGGAACCCTTATGACATGACGGATCATTGGGTAACTTTTTCATGGGACTTAGTGCCTGTTAAAATACGACCAATGGATTGAGGGGAGTTTTTCTCCTAGAGACAAGTGTACTATGAAACAAAATCAGGTGATTGGATAAGATGTGAAGGATGAAGAGTGATTCTGTGTGAATCAACACCCAGTGATTATGTGTGAATCTTCATCGAGTGATTCTGTGTGAATCAGCACCGACCGATTCTGTGTGAATCAACACCCAGCAATTTTGTGTGTATCAGCACCCATCAATTCTGTGTAAATCAGCACCCAGCGATTCTGTGTGAATCAGAACCCACTGATAATGTGTAAATCAGCACCGAACAATTCTATGTGAATCATCACCCATCGATTATGTGTCAATCATCCCCCATCGATTTTGTGTCACTCACCACCTGTTGATTCTGTGTGAATCAGCACCGAGTGATTCTGTGTGAATCTACACCTAGTGATTCAGTGTGAATCACCACCTACTGATTCTGTGTGGGTCAGCAGTAGTACCTCTTGACAGAGTAAGATGATCTAGTCTTACGACTAATCATATGTTCTACTATACTCAGTTATACCTGGTATGATATGTGTCTTTTATTTTGTGCTTTGTGATTGAGATCATTCTTGTGGTTATCCTTTGTGTAATTCTGAGGGAACTTTGGGGGTCTCGAGGTCCCTACTGGGTATTGTTATACTCACCCCTGCACAGGCTTCGCCCGCACCTTGTTGTGTCTTGTGCGGACGACGGGCAGCCTTGATTGAGATTTGGGGAGCTAGGACCCCACAGTGGATGGCGGTGATGGTTTATTTGGAGAGATTTGGAGACAATATGTTCCTACCCTTCATGTAGGATCCCTGGTGGACGATATTTTGAGCTATTTTCTATTTCCTGTTGTATTGTATATTTCAGTTGGGAATGTAATCCGGACCCTTTACTTTCAGTACACACTTTTACTTCAGATATTTTACTACGTGATTTATGTTGTTGGGTACCATGTATATGTGTTTTTATAGGTTTAATGAAAATTACTTCTTGTTTTAGGGTTACGCCTTTCTGGTCCTAGTCGCTAACCCCTGACCTCTAGAAGGCGGGCATGGGGTAGTCATGGCACGGGCCCCGAGGGATGGGTCGTGACATATAATGATCTAACAAAGATGTTTTTAATATGATATATAATCATAAATTAATATTTATTTGTCTTGTGATTATAATATAACTTTATGAGACCTTAGTTGATTTTTCAAAGTGTTATAAAATCAGTTATAATTTTAAAATTCGTATTTTTTAGTAAATGGTTATTTTAATTAAAAATTAAATTTATCATATTTAGAAATTTATTTCCAAGAAATGGTGTTGATTTCTAAATTATAATCTTTTAAAAATGGTTAGGGTGAATTTTTGATATTTTTCTGAGAAAGTTTAATATTTTTTGAATAGTAAAATATGGTAATCTATAATATAAATACATTACAAGATAAATACGGTATTCCATGATTCATTTATGATGTAAGAATAATAATATCAAAATTAAATTAATTATTATAATATATTTTATGATAATTCTAAAACAATTCATAGTCTTAGTTCAAAATAATAAACAAATGAATCAAATATTCCAAAATCACCCCTCTCCTCCACTATAAATACCGCCCCCATGACCACTTATCATCACACCTCTAAGCCTTGAATCCTGTCCAAATTCAGCCCAAATCATCTTTCCAAGTCTCTTCCCCATTCCCAGGAGGTTTTAGGTGCAACAAAACACTAAACCAAGGCCCGTTAATGAGGTATTCAAATATGATAATTCAAGCGGTAAATCCTCTTTCTTTTTCTTTTTATCTCCTTTCAATTTCCATTTTAATTTCTTATCCTCTCCTCACCTTCTATATGAAAATGATAATGGTAACTTCTGAATAATATAGAAACTGTAATTATATCATGTTAATGGAATATACCTCATCAAAATCTTTGTTCTCTCGCTTTTTTGTTAAAAATGAAATCATCATCTATGAGTGCCAATTTAAAACATTCATAGATGACGGATTTTTGTTCTTCAATTTCTCCTTTAAATTTGTTCATGAAACTTTTTTTATGGTTAAAAAATATTAAAAAATACGTATTACATCCTATTTAATGTTATAAAACCCTTATATATACATATTATTAATTAATTAAATAAAACAAGCGTGTGATTATCGAAAAGACACCAAAATAATCTAAGAAATTATCACTAAAATTTTATCCAATGATTCATCCTCAAACCATATAAAAAATTATATATATGTATATAACTATTTATAGTTATTTAATTTCATTAATATCATATAATTCCAATCCTGGAGAATTATACTCATTTTACTTGAACTTCATTACTTATAAATAAGCGAAGCAATCATGAAATCTAAGAAAACGAGCAATCCAAAATGATGAAAATGTATATTTTAACTTGTAAAAAATGGGCATAAATGATCTTAATAATGTTAAAATAAATAAAATATATTTCGTAAATGTTTTGAATTAATTAATTAATTGGTTTAGTATTATTATCACGGACATTATGATCTAGTATAGAACACATTCAAATATAAGGTAAGGACTTTATCTAAATTTACTTTTCATTAAGACTTACTTGGTATTGTGGACCTAATAATTTTTATGTGGTGTATCTACCGATCCTTTTTATCATATTTCATTTGACAATATATTTCTATTAATTCTTCATATTCTTGTATCATGGATATTATTATTGTTTTAAATGTATCCCATTTTACATACGGTGTTTATTTTGAATATTTTTTTTATCTAGGGAAATATTGATGAATCCATATCCTCTACTCAATAGGGATATTGATTTGGTATATTTTTCATGAATTAAATTTATTTATGAAGAATTATTTTGACTTTAATTGATGGTAGGGGAATGTTATAGCCCTTTTGCATAATAATATCATCTTTAATTCCCCGACGCCAAAGGTGAGGTTGAACTGTATATCATGCATCTCTTGAACGTAAGACAGAACACAAATATAAGGTTTATGGCACATCCTTCAAACATAAGGTTGAATATAAATGTAAGGTTGATAAAAAATGTAGGGTTAATCATCCATAACATTCTTTATATCATTAAAACATATGATAGATGATCCATACTTTTTGATGAAACTTAAAGTTGTTCACAAAAGTAAGGTTGTTGAACCATACTTTTGAGAAACAAAGGTAATGTTTGAAACTTATGTACGGTACTTATTCAATACTTTTCCAATATCCCAAACATAGGGTTCTTTCTTAATGTAGGGTTCTTCTTCTATACTTTTCTGATAATGTATGGTTGTTTAACTATACTTTTCTAATATATCATAAAGTATACACTACATTCCATCCATACGCTATGCTTCTCCACGTTCGGTATGAAAAATGTTTCCAAAATATGCTTAAGTAATTTTCGAATATGTAGAGAATGAACAGTGTTTCCAGAACACACTAATGCAAATACTTTAGCAAATAATTATTATTGTTCAAGAACACAAATATTTCTTCCATTAATTAAAAAATAATGAATAATAAATTCTTAAAATACACTTAAAATAAAATCATTAGAAAACAATTAAGGGTATTTCTAAGAAAAAAAATCATCATAAATAGATAGAGTTTTGTTCTCAACAATCACCACCTTTTTTATAAAAATATTATGTATTATTGAAAAAAAACATTCACAACAATCTCCCCCATTTTCATGATCACAAAACCCAAAAAATAATAAATGTAATTAACCTCCATAATTAATTACATATAGTTTAGAATTTTTCTTAGATAAAACAATATATAATTTTAACAATAATATTTCAAAAAAATGATAAAAATTGTGTTATCTGTAATAGTAGAAATATATTTCTCCCCCTTTTTCTAAAGTGAAAAAAATAAAAAATAAAAAATGTTTATCCAAATTCCCCCCTCCCAAATAAAAAGAGTTAAAAAAAAATTCTCCATTAAATTTATAAAAATTATATATAACAATTAAAGTATAATGTGAAATAGTCAAAATAAAATGTTCTGTTTATCCAAATTTCTCCCTTTTTTGTGATATCAACAATAATGATAGAATATGAAATAGAACACATTTTAATATAGCACTAAACTTAAATAAATGATATTATTAACTATTAGTCAATAAGTGAATCTAGATTACAGGAATATCTAAACAAGGATAGTAAAACTAATAGAAACCCACAAATATAGAATGAAACAAAATTTCATTAAAAATATGTAACAATGACAATCATGATGAACATAGGAAGCAAGGTGTGGTAAGTGTATGATATAGGGTCTATCTCCTCTAAACTACAACCTTGATTTCTGTCAACTACTCCCATAGCCTTCTCATCATGCCATATTTAGGTTTGATAGTAAGATCTATGTTATCATGAGTCATATGAATATCTTCTATCATATTTACTTTGAAAAACTCAAGAACCCTTTCTTTCTTCTTCATAAATATAGTCAACATCGCTGTAAACTGAGTCAATACTGTTCTAATACATGGTTCACTTGCGGTCAATTGGTAAACTAAAAAATTTTGATTATCTAATAGAACTGATAAAGGTGTACTATTTCATTGAATGTACTACAATCTGTCATTCATATTTCTCATTGCTGCTATGATATCTTGAAATTTTCTAATTAAATCAGGTGAAGTACCTGATGTACTGGCCTCACTTGGTCTGATAGATGCAAATTTTTTCTCCATGAAAGATCTAAATTCCATTAAATCTGTCTTTAAAAATATCTCTAATTTCAACTTTGCAACTTCATTTAACATTTCCTTCTTAAACACTTCAACTTCCTACTTTGAAACTGAACTAGCTTTCAGGTTCTTAAATTTCCACAGTTGTTTCTCTAAAACTCTCCTCATAGCAACATTTTCAGATTCCAAACATGAAAGCTTCCTATACAACACTTCTACTTCTTTATTCACTGAATTACAGGCACCCTGTGCCTGATTCTCAACCTTAGCTTGTACATGATTCAGTAGCACTATAGGTAATGACTTTGCATCATATTCCTTCTTATCATCCTTCTGAACAGGTTTTTCCAGTAACTTTTCATCGGAGACTTTCCCAGACTCTTCCATAGAAAAATCCACATTCAACAACTCTTTATATAAATCAGAAACATTTTCATCTTGAATTTCAAAATTTGATGGAGGTTGCTCCTCATTAGCATCATCTTCATCCATTTCCTCCACTAGGTTTTCTAAAACAATTTCCTCTTGAATTAAAGGAGTACTGACCACTTTTACTACACCCAACACATTATCCATTTCTTTTTCAGTTTCAGTTTCTACTCTAGAATATATGAAAAGAATCTAAAACTATTACCTATTCTTGAGACTCTTCTACTTTTTCAACTTGAGGATCCATCTCAAACTGAGAAGCTATCTGTTGAGCAATGTCTTGTACTACAGAGTCTCTATTGAATCTGTATCTCAGAATAGGTTCATTTTCTTCTGCTAGTGCTTGATTAGTCAATTCATCATCTTGAGTCACTCGATATATTGAACTCTAAAGATTATTTTGACTTTCCTCATTAGATTATTGATCAACTGCATCAAACCGTATCCTATGTGATACTGCACTTGTTCTAGATTCAGCTACTCCTTCTTTTGATTTTGTTGGTTGGGTCTAAGCACTTTCTTCATCCTCTTCAGTTTCAACAGGAATCTGTTTGACGTTGATAGTGCTCCAGAAATATAAAATTTTTCACAAAGTACTAACATTAAAGATATTACTATGGAGGCATCCCACCTGAGCATCCAGTGATCTAATCATATCTGTCGTAAACATAATTTTTGAGATAAATCTTCTGAAAGATAAAAACACATTCCTGCCTATGGTTGGAAACAGTAACTGAGATACCTCACCATGTATCTCTGAAAGTTTAATTTAATATCATACATTAGAAAAAACATTAAATACATATTTGGAGGAAGAATCATTTCCATTTCATACATTCTCAGTGCAATCCCAGTTTACACAAACTTAACCAATATCTTCTGGTCCGGTACTAAGTCCTTTACAAACATTTTCTGGATATTTGATGATCCAAATAAAAATGAGATAATATTATCAAATTTAGGTAAATTATTTCCAATATTTTCCAAATCTAAATGATAAACTCCCTTATAAGGGTAGTTTAGAATCTGAGAAATTTCTATAGATGATATTGAAAAATATATGTCTCCTATTTTTGATATCATCAAATCTTCATCCTCCCCCAGACTAAAATGAACAGATTTGAGGAAATAAAAAAACTCCAACTCATATAAAAACTCATTTTTCTTACAATTAAAAATTTGTTCGTGGTTTTGAAAAGCAAGGGCTTGCTTCAGCAACAGGTTCATATGAAATAACCATTCCAGATCTGTGACATTTCCTTGCAAAATTTTCCTTCGTTCGAAGTGCTGTCTCTTGGCAGTGATGGTTTCAGTTTCATCAGTTCTCCTATCTTGGCCATTTCTATCATAAATATATGAAGGTTTGAAAAAGGATTAGGGTTTCGAAGGTTCAGGTTCGGATTGACAAAGAGCAGTAATGCTTCACAGGCTCAAAAGGGTTTTTGGTAGAAATGAAGTGATTCTAAATTTGAAAGGGCTCTGACAACCTGATTAACCTGTCATCAATAATCATTACATAAATTTAAAAAAAAAATTGTACGCGCACATATAAAAATAAATCTAACAAAAATAAATAATTATTCGATTGGAAAAACAAATAACTAATGTATTTTAAACAGTATTAAATAATAAAATAAAAATTTCAAAATCAAATGAATAAAGTAAAACATTATTTAAAATTAAATAATCCTAGCTCCCCCTTAAAAAAACCAAACATTGTAGTGGGAAGAAGATTATTATAAATATCACCTAACTGAATTTCAGTACTTACGAATTCTATGAATATATTCTTTTTAAGAACATGGTATCTTAGAAAATGATGTCTGATATCAATATTCCTAGTCCTAGAAAGATTAATCGAATTTTTTGAAATATTAATTACACTTGTATTATCACATAAAATAGCTGTATCATTAAAATTTAGTCCAAAGTCCATAAGAGTGTTTTTCATCCACAACACGTGTGCACAGAAACTGCCAGCAGACATATATTCTGCCTCAGCTGTTGACAGGGCAACTGAATGTTGTTTTTTACTTGACCATGATAGTAAAGATTTTTCTAATAAGTGACAAGTACCTGAGGTGATTTTTCTATATAATCTGAAAATCCCAAAGTCTACATCTGAATATGAAATTTAATTAAAATCAGATGTTTTTTGATAGACATGAGATTGAAAAATAGTTCTTTTTAAATATCTAACAATTCTTTTAACAGTAGTTAAATGAGATTCCTTAAAATTTTATTGAAATATTGCACAAAGACATATTGAATAAATTATATCTGGCTTGCTAGCAGAAAGATATAATAAACTATCAATCATACCTCTATATAACTTTTTGTCGAATGATTTCCCAGTTTCATCCAAATAATTTTTTATATTAGTACACATAGGAGTTGTATATGTCTTGCTGTTTTCAAGTCCACATTTTTTAAGTAAATCGGTAATGTATTTTCATTGATTTAAAACATTTCAAAAATATTTTGGAAAAATTTGAATAGCTAAAATGAAATTTAACTCTCCCATCATTTTCATTTCAAATTATCTTTGCAATAGATTAGAAAACTCATGAAAAAGCGATTTATTAGTTGATCCAAAAATTACATCATCAATATAAATTTGAACCAATAAAATATTATACATTATAGTTTTCTTAAACAGTGTTGGAACTTCCATTCCAATAGTAAAATCATTTTCAAAAGAAAAGAGCTTAATCATTCATACGAAGCTCTAGGTGCTTGTCTAAGGCCATAAAGAGCTTCATAATTTTTAAAAACAGAATCTGGTTTTTCATAATTTTCAAAACTAGGAGGTTTCTCAACATAAATTTACTCCATTAAATAATGATTTAAAAAGGAAGACTTAACATCCATCTTAAATAATTTAAAGTTCATATGAGATGTATAGTCTAAAAGGATTATAATGGCTTCTAACCTTGATATAGGTGCGAAGTTCTCATCAGAACCTATACCTTATTCATGATTTTATCCTTTAGCTACTAGTCTTGCTTTATTCCTAGTATTATTCTTTAATCATCCTGTTTATTTCTAAAGACCCATTTCGTTCTTATAACATGATAATTCTGTGGTCTTTCAACTAATTTCCAGACTTCATTTCTTTTGAACTGGTTTAGTTCTTCTTGCATTTCTATCATCCAACATTCATCATCTAATGATTCGTCTATATACTTGGGTTCTGATTGGGATAGAAAGAAAGAAAACTCAACAAGACATCTTTTGTTCCTTCTAGTTTTTATTCCTATTTCTAAGTCTCCTATTATAGTTTCTAAAGGGTGATTATTCAGGGTCCATGACTATTAATGTAGTGCACTTATAGGTTCTTCAGTTTCAGGTTCTTTTTCACTGGACTGAATTTTATTTATATATTTTTCAAAATCATCTTTCAGGTCCTCAAGTCTCATGTTATCATTTGAATCAAGTTCATCTATTTGATCTTTCCTTTTGTTAAAGGGATCAGATTCATCAAATTTAACATGAATAGATTCTTCAACAATCCTAGACTTTTTATTAGAAAATATTTCAGCTTTAGAAGTTGCAGAATATCCTAAGAAAATGTCTTCATCATATTTTGGATCAAACTTACCAAGATTGTCCTTAGTGTTTAAGGTGTAAACCTTGCATCCAATAACTTTGAAGTAATTTATGTTAGGTTTTCAGTTATTCTGGAGTTCATATGGTGTCATTTTCAATATTGGTCTAATTAAAATTTGATTCATTATATAGCAGGCTGTACTTATAGATTATTCCCAAAAATAGGTAGGAATACTATATTCATTTTGCATAGTCCTATCCATTTCTTGAATAGTCCTATTTTTTCTTTCAACAATTCCATTTTTTTGAGGTGTTCATTATGCAGAGAAGGTGTGTTTAATACCTATATTTGAGCAAAAGGAATTGAATTCTAGATTCTCAAACTCTCCACCCTGATCAATTCATAATGAAATTATTTTAAAACCTTTTTCATTTTGATCAGCTTTGAAAAAACCTTCAAATAATGTAAAAGCTTCATTTTTAAATTTTAAAATGAAATTACATGATAAATCTAGAATTTTCATCAACTAAAATATATATATATATATATATATAATTTACCATACAAGCTTGATACTCATAAAGGTCCAAACAAATCCATATAAATAAGTTCTAGAGGTTTAAATGTTGAAATTTTGTTAGCATATTTGAAGGATGATTTGGGTTGCTTTCCATGTAGACATATGTCACATAATCTATCACTTTCAAACTTGAGACATGGAAAATATGAAACTAATGGTTTCTTGGATAACTTATGTAAATCATATATATTGCAATTTCCAAGTCTTCTATGCCAGATCCACGATTCATTTATCTTAGCAGTTCAGCAGTTTATTAGATGTTTACCAAAGGAATTTAAATCCAAGGTATACACATTGTCAGTTCTAGGTGCTCTAAATTTGAGCAGTTTATTGTTGAAAACAGAACAATAATTATTAGAGAAATCAACATCATAACCATCATCACAATGTTGGGTGATACTTATCATATATTGTTTCAGTCCTTGTACATATAGTACTTTATTGATTGAGACATATTGTAGATCTCCAACTATTTCAAATCCAATTATATTTCCTTTGGAATTGCCACAAAATGTGACTTGTGCACCATATTTTTGAGTTAGTGTTGTGAAATTAGATGAGATTCCACTCATATTACTTGAGCAGCCACTATCCATATACCATATGACCTTTTTTCTTCTATGACCTGCTTCCTGCAAAGGAATTTAAACAAATTGATTTGGAACCCATATTTTTTTGGGTCTAGGAGTGTTAGTCAACAATGATATGGGAATCTAGACTTGATTAGATTTTCTAAATTCAGCAGAATAAAATAAATTATTTGATACAAAATCGTTCTTAATGCCATTTTTTGAGGTTGTCTTAAGAAATAGTTTTTAGAAATATGTCCCCTTGTCCCACAAAAACTAAAATTTAATCTTTTTGTACTTGGAACAAAATAATTCCTGTACAACTTAGGTTTTTCACCTTTACATCCAATTCCATATCTTTTATTCTTAATGATAGTTTTCCCATGAATTTCATTCAAAAAAATTTCTCTTTTAGTAAAAACACGGGCTGTAGTTTAATAGGTTTCTACTTAATTTTTTTGTGTTTTTACCTTTTATTCATAATAATTATAGTTAGTATTAATTTAATTATACTTATCATTTAACTCTTTAAGTTGTTTTAGTACTGTATCTCTTTAATCTTAAATAGCCTTGTGAATGTTTTTTAAAGACTTATGCTTCTTAAAAAAAATATAATCATATTTTTCTTCAACCATTTTGTAGTAGGCTGTAAGTTTTTCATTAGAATATATTGTTTTAGAACTAGAGTCAACATTATAATCATAAGAGTAATATGATTATACCTCATTTGTTTCTTCCATGAATCACATGTTGGCTTTCAGATTCTCTTTTCCCATCGATGAGTCTAATTCTGAAGAGCTGCTGTAGTCCTTAGACACACTCCATGTAGCTTTCATTTATTTCTTGTTATTTTTCTCATAATCATTCCTTTTGAAGAACTTATTTTTCTTATCTTCTTTTAACTAAGGACAGTTAGCTCTAATATGCCCCATTTTATAGCACTCATAACATCTGACTTCATTTTCATCATTTTTAAAAGTTTTTCTGATGCCTTTCTTATTTCTGTAGAATTTACTAATCTTTATGGCTAGCTAAGCCAATTCTACATCAGAATTTGATGAATCAAAACTTTCTGATTTCACCTTTACTTCCTTTTTCTCTATCTTTCTGCTTTTAATTTTTGATGAACCTTCTAAGGTAGTGTCATATTACTTGATATAAACCTTATGCTCATCTACTTCATCTTGCATCTCGGCTTCATTCAACATAAGTTTTCCAATCACCTCTCTCATGGTTATTTCATTGACATGATTTGACTATCATATTGCAAGAGATATTTCATCCCATTTCATAGGCAGTTACTCATTACTTTTAATTCTTGATCTATTTGTTTGATTGGTTCTCCCAAAGCTGTTATATTTTTGACAATTTCTATCAATCTTCAATCCATTGGAGTAATGATTTCACGTTAAAACATTTTGAATATATAAAATTTAAGCTTAGAAGTACCATATATCATTTTCCAGACATTTTCAGTTCATTCATAAGAAACAACACTGGTTCGGCACATATCATATGATGTCGGGCATTGTGATACTCCATTGAATTCATCGGGTCCTAGACCACATATAATTTCATTCATTCCCTTTGAGTTCATATCATATTCTGCTTCAATATCTGCACTCCATGTCTCAGGATTTTCAGGTATTTTATATGGATTCAGAATCATAGAATATACTCTGTATCCAAGGTTTTTTAGATAAATTATCATTCTTGACTTCCAACATCCATAATTTTCTCTATTTAATTATTTAACTCTCACCATACACATTCCCTCTCTTGTATTAGTCATATTACTCTATGTATAATCCTTAATCACTTTCATCTTGTTAAGGCTTCATAAGAAATATCCTCCTCTAATACCTATTATTGTATAAAGTTATTCGAAATATACAAAAGAAGGGGGAGAATTTTGTCTTTTACAAATTCTTCCGAAGATCGTGTTCTGTCCTTTAACTTATATCAGATAGATTAATGCAGTGGAAATTAAAATAGCAGGGACACATGATGTATAGTGGTTTGGAGAATAGAAGGCCCCTAGTCCACTCCACCAATGCTCTACTCCACGAGCTTGGTAATTTTCACTATTTGGTTCTCTTATCAACAGAACTTTCCACAACTAAGTATAGGCAGTTGACACCTTTATAATCTAAGGCAAAATAGAGTATTCTGGTGTAATTACTGAACCTACACAGCTTAGTACGAGAATACGGTCACTCAAGATAAAGAGAACTATTTCTTATTTGAAAATACTTTCTCATCGTTCTTCACAATAGCAATAGAATGAAACTGACAGTAGATTTATCATCGTCTTTAGAAATAATGATCTTCAAGTAAGAGTCATTCTGATTCGATCTGGTTGTAGTAGATATAGAAAAATAATCTCTAACCTCATCATCAGTAGATTCACAAAATATCTTCGACGTCGAATGAGTGAATTTTATTTTGTGTTTCTTCTTTTTCAATAAACAATGTTTTTTCAATCTTCATAACAGAAGATATGTAAATCTTGATTATCTCAATGGTATCAAGATTTTAGTGTAGTAGATCTTGTATATCATAAGATTATCTAGTCTCATGTTCTTGTTTTTGACCTTGTACGTTGTATATATTGAATTTCAAAATAGCAGAAATATATCGAGCGCTTTCTCTACAAAGTCATATCCAAAAAATTCACCTTCTGACTCGCAATATTAAAAAATTAGAAATAATAGAGCATTTGTAACTCCTTTGAAAATTTGGAATGAAAAGTTTCTTTTAAATTGATCCTTTGAATCATATATAAATGGATTTGAATCAGTCAAAGACGCGCATTTAAATCAGCATTTATTCATGCATGAAATAAGACTAATAATTAGATTGTAGACCATTTCATAATAATATCGTCTTTAATTATCCAACGCTAAACGTAAGGTTGTACTGTACATCATGCATCTTCTGAAAGTAAGATTGATTACAAACTTACGGTTGATGACACATCCTTCAAACATAAGGTTGAATACAAACATAAGGTTGAAAAAAAATTTAGGGTTAATCATCCATACTTTTCCTTCCAACATTCAATCATATGAGAAATGTTCTATACTTTTTGATGAAAAGTAAGGTTGATCACAAATGTAAGTTTGATAAACAATACTTTGGAGAAACAATTGTAACGTTTAAAGCTTATGTATGGTTTTTCTTCCATACTTTTCCAATTTCCCAAATGTAGGGTTCCTTCCAAATGTAGGGGTTTTCTTCCATAAATTTTTGATAACTTATGGTCGGTTAAACAAACTTTTCTGATATCACATAACGTATACACTGCATTCCATCCTTACGCTATGCTTCTCCATGTAGGGTACGGATAGTGTTTCTAGAATATGCTTAAGCAATTCCCGAATATGTAGAGCATGAACATTGTTTCTATAACACAATAATGTGAATACTTTAGCAATTAATTCTCATTGTTCAAGAACATAAATATTTATTCCAGTAACAAAATTTAATGAAAAATAAATTCCTAAAAATAAACTTAAAATAAAATCACTAAAAAATAATTAAGGGTATTTTTTAGCATCAAAATCATCATAAAGATACAAAGTATTGTTCTCAACAATCTCCTCCTTTTTAATAAAAATATTATGTATTGTTGAAAACAACACTTTCTCAACAAATATAACCCTAACGGATCATTTTAACTCATCCTTATTATGTTTCCATAGCCTAGGTTATGAAGAATAAAACATTGAATAAGCTTTCAAGGATGCAGTTTATTCCATTTTATTACGTATTATGTTGTATTTTCTATATTTCCCAATTTACTATAGGTATCATATATGTAACATGGTCTTCTAGAACCGTATAATTGATTAATCTTTTAGAATTTGATTTCCTTGTAATGATTATAATAAAAAAATATTAATTCACCGGGAACATGTTTCTATGGTCAAGGTGTTGTAGTTGGTATCAAAAAAGCTTAGTAGCAGCCATGGAAACTAGATTTAAAAAAACATAGTTTAGAGATCATAACACTAATATATACATTGAAGATAATAATAAAAGAGAATCAATTAATTTTGGTAAATTAGAGATTGTGTGGGTATTTCTAGCAATACATCCACGTTTGGACACTAAAAGTGGGTTTGGTTCTTGTATAGATGTACCTAGTAGTAATAACTCTAACAAAGGGTATTGGTCCAGACTCGGGGTAACCGGGTACATGACAATGGGCGTTACTATGCATATATTCTGACTCTCCTAGGGGATATGATTATGATAATTCACATTTTCTTTACAAACTATTATAAAGGGTTTTAAAAGTAAATATTACCCTAAAGAAACAATGTTTATGATTATGAGATTAACAATGCATAAATTTTAATTTCTATTAGGTATTTTGCTAGATATAAATTATGCATTATGATTCACAACCTAATTTAGTGTATGCCATTTTTTTATGGAAGGATCCTAATGGAAGAAAGGAGATCAATACCAACAAATAATATAGGGATTTCCCACTAAGAAACTCAACATAGTTATTGTTGGAGTTTAGCAGATCATGAACATATTATGAAAAATTACTCCGGTTATGACAAATAACCATTCTGACCCTATATGGGATCATTTTATGCAGTAGAGGCCCCCATATTTTACTGGGACTACTAATCTAGTGGTATCTGAGCAGTGGATCAGGTCCCTTGAAATGATATTTCTAGCATTGGGATGCAATGAAAATGAAAATGGAGTACAAGAAGTATATTGTCCCAAGGGATATGTTGATCAATAGTGGTCGTTGATCCAATATACTAAGGAGGAAGATGAAATAGAATACATATATTTGATAAATTTTAAATAAAAATTCATTGAAAAATACATACCTCATGAGCAATGAACTGAAATGATGAGAGATTTACTTAGCTTAAAGGAAAGGGAAGAAGAGAGTGTTGTGGAGTTTAAAGATACCTTTATCTGACCAGCTAGATATGATATAGATAACATACATGATTTGAAATACAAGATTTTTTCTTTCCTTTGATGTTATTATTCCATGTATCCAAAGGGTACTGGCTTCTCAAACATTTTCATCATACGATGAAATAGTATTAAGTTCCATCAAAATGGAGAAGGAATTTTATAGGCCCAATTTTATAAAGGTAAATCAAGAGAAGTAGAGGTCTTTTATAACCATGTAATAGGTTAAATTCCAATGAAGTAGAAGGGAATGAAATAATTTCCATTATGAAAAAACTATGGAATGTATCATCCTAAAAAATGATTTAATGTCATGGGAGTTTGTTATAATTTTGGAGAGAATGGTCATCAAGATAATGAATGCAATTATAAGAGACAAATAATTGATGATCAATGCTATAATTGTAGTGATATGGGACACTATGAAAATTATTTTCCTAAGAATCATTGAAACTTATCTCAAAAAAGGCCAAGAGTGAAATTCCAAGCTTATGCGATCACAACTTATGAGTTTGAAGATCCTAAGGATATGGTGGAGGGTACATTAATAATTTCCTTAAACTTATCCAATGTTTTATCTGATAATGGATCATCACGTTATTTTATATCTTCCCAGTTTTCCAAAAAAATTATACATTTTCCTTTTGATTTAATAACATAGTTTTCAGTAAAAACACCAAAGGGATATATCATTGCAAAAAAAATATGTCCTTCAGTCCCCTTTATGACATATAAACATAATTTAGTTGATGATATTATCATTATACCTATGATTCACTTTGATAAAATCCTCAGTATGAACTAGAATTCAAACTATGATGTAAATATTTATTCCAAGAAAAAGGAAGTTACAATTTTTGAGAGAGTTGTAGTGTCCCTTATCATTAGAGTGGAAACACCATAATCGAATTCTTATCAAGACCAACCCCCATTAGCTCTTCTGAATGAAATTCTTTGGGAGGATGAGAAAAAAACATCTATGGATGAGGAAATAAGTCTTCAAATTGAGGGAGTAATTATTGTAAAATAATACATTTATTTATTTCCAGAGGATTTACCAGGACATCCTTTGGAGCGGGAAGTTTAGTTCTCTATTGATTTAAGTCATTTTTCAAGACCTATATCAAAGACTCTTTATAGAATAGACACTATGGAATTAGTAGATCTAAGTAAACAACTAGAGGAATTGAGTGATATGGGGTTTATCCTCCGTAGTTTTTCTCTATGAGGAGCCTCTATTCTATTTTTCAATAAGAATGATGGATCCATGAGGTTGTGAATTGACTATAGATAAATCAATGAGATTATAATAATGAACAAGTATCATATGCCTTGTATTGATTATTTATTTTACTAACTTCACGAAGCTCAATATTTTTCCATGATTGAACTTTTATCTTTATATTATCAATTGTGTGTGAGGAAGGAGGATATTCCAAAGACAACATTTTGAACCAAGTATGGACATTACGAGATAACAGTAGTTCCATTTGGACTGACTAATGCACTCTCAATTTTCATGGATATAATGAATTGAGTTTTCAAGGAATATGTTGATGGGTTTTTTGTTATTTATTGATGATATCTTGATATATTCTAAAAGATATGAGGACCATGATCACCACATGAGGTTTGTTCCAGAGACTCCTAAAAGAAAATATTTTTATGGGAAGTTTATCAAGTGTAAATTTTGGATTCAAACAGTTTCTTTTCTTATCCATATTATCCCTAAGGATGGGATCTTAGCTCATCCTGAGAAGAAAAAGGTAGTTTAGTAATGTCCATCACTAATGAACATAACTATGTTATGTAGTTTCATTGGTTTAGCATGTTATTATCGGCGTTTCATTCAAAAAATTTCTGGATTAACCAACCCATTAACATTGCTTAGTCATAAAGGGGTTAAGTTTGTATGGAAAAAAGATTGTGAATTTTTTTAAAAGAATTGAAGAGGATATTAGTGAATTCATTGATCTAGAATCTACTATCAGGAAATGGTGTATTTTTTATTTATAGTGATGCATCAAATAATGGACTTGGTTGTGTCCTTATGAAGAATGGTAGAGTTATTTCATGTGCATTAAGGAAGTTAAAAATTCATGAATAGAACTATACAACTCATGATCTTGAGTTAGAAGCTATACATTTTTCTCTGAAGATATGGATACACTATCTATATAGTGAAATATGTGAGATATATACTGATCAAAAGTGTTTTAAATACATCTTTACATAGAAAGAAATCAACATGAGGAAATGGAGATGACTCGAGTTACTCACAGATTGTGATTGTTCAATACAATACCACTTATGAAAGGAAAATAAGGTATCAGATTTATTAATTAGGAATGATCATTGACTTATAACCCCAATGGTGATTGATAAAGATAACATTTTCATCGATATAGTAAATATGGATATGGGAATTTTTTAGGAAGGGGAAAATAATTCCTTTTAAAAATGATTGTTAAACCATCTTTCCTAGAGAAGATAAAAAGCTCTCTATCTGATGATGTGAATCTACAAAAGAAAATTAAAGTTGTTACGGAGGGAATATTGGATGTCTTTGTGTATGAGGTTGGAATTATTAAATTTTTAAATAGGTTATGTGTTCCATCAATACGTAACATAAAAAAGGGAACTTTTAGATGATGCTCATAGATCAAATTTCTACATACACCCAGGTATTACCAAGATGTATAGATATATGAAGTAACATTTTTGGTGGGATAATATGAAGTTAGAAAGTGATGGTTATGTGTCAAGATGCCTAGTTATTATACTGGTTAAGGCTCAGAGACAACACCCTAAAAGAGTCATGAATCCTATTCCTATACCTATGTTGAAATAGGAATATATTATGATGGAATTTTTCACGAGACTACCAAGGTCTCCAAGAAGGAATGATGAAATATGGGTTATGCTTTATCAACATACCAAATTTGCACATTTCCCTGAAATAAGGGATGATTTTACACTATATTACCTATAAATAATATATATTAATGAATTTGTTAGACTTCATGGCAAACCTCTATCGATTATGTCTGATCAAGATCCCGGATTAACAACCGAATTCTAGAAGAGTCTTCAGAATTCTTTGGATACTGAGCTTTATATGAGTACTATTTAGCACCCTCAAATCGATGGATTTCCTAAAAGGACTATTTAATCATTAGAAGACATGTTGAGATCTTGCTCACATGAATTTCAAGGTATGTGGGACTGGTACATATATCTGGTTGAATTTTTCTATAATAATAGTTTCTATTAAAGTATTCAAATGACATCATACAAAGAATTATATTGAAAGGGATGTCAAAAACCAACTTGTTGGGATAAAGATGGTGAGATGAAACTTATAGGCCCATAACATAATGAAGAGGCTTTGATAAAGGTAAAGTCAATTCAGGACCATATAAATGGATCTCAATGTAGGAAAAAGTGTTATGCTGACAACTAAAGAATAGATTTGTAATTCCAAGTGGCAGATCATGACTTTCTGAAAGTATCTTCATGGAAGGGTGTCATAAGGATTTGTATGAAAGGGAAACTAATCCCCAGGTACATCAAACCATTTTAAAGTTTTGAAATTATTAGAGCAATAGATTACCATTTAGCAATGCCACCAAGTATCTCCAATGTTTATGATATGTTGCACATTTCATTGTTGAAGAAGTACATGCCAAACCCAATGCATGTACTCACATAAGAATAAATAAAAGTGGAACCTGATTTTTCTTACTAAGAAGATCCTATCATGATTCTTGACATAAGAGTGAAGGTATTGTGAAATTGCATGACTCGACTGGTAAAATTTATTTAGAGAAACCATAAGATGGAAAAAGTAACATGGGAATCTGAGGATGTTATGAAGAAGAACCACCCTCAATTTTTAAAAGGCAAGGTTCATAAAAATTTTGAAGAATAAATTTATATGAGAGGGAAGAATATAACACCCCATGATTTTATTTCATATAACTTCTAAAATAATTTCAATTCATTAGATATCTTAAATTCTACAAAAAAATATTATTTCTTATAATATAAATCATATAAAATTACACAGAAAACACAAAACAAACATTGTAAATTAATAATGAATAAAATAAGAATTTTTTATAGAAATTAAGAAACATATACCAATGAAATAGAAAATTGGTCATTGGAATAGTAATGTGACCCTTATGAATAGAAATTCTTCTAATATAAAAGTAAACTCACCTTTTGTAGTGTTATAAAATTTAGGTATCCTATAAATGAAAATAATATATAATTATATCACAGTATAAGTAAATAATTTTTTTAGGAGTTATTAATTAAGTATTAGTATTTTAATAAAACATAAATGTTTATTTATAATTTTATAATTAATATAATTATTTAAAATAAAATTTATTTTCATGAAATAGTATCATAAATTAATATTTTGTTTCTTATTATTATAATTTAATTTTATGAGACCTTAGTTAATTTTTAAAAGTGTTATAAAATAAATTATAATTTAAAAATTGGTATTTTTCTAGTAAATGATGATTTTAATGAAAAATTATGTTTATCATATTTAGAAAATTATTTTAAAAAAATAGAGTTCATTTTTTAATTCTACACATTGAAAAATTATTAGGGTGAATTTTTGGGATTGTTCTGAGATAGTTGAATATTATGTGAATAGTAAAATATTTTCATTTACAATATCAATACATTACAAGTAAAATACACTATTCTGTGAGTTATGGATAATCTACCCACTATAATATATCACATAATATAATTATGTTAATTTATTTTAGTATAGATCACAAACTATTCATAGTTTTGAGAAAAAATAATAAACAACGGAATAAAATTTTCAAAAACCAGCCCTCTCCTCCACTATAAATACCTCCCCTCCCCACCACTTATCCTCACACCTCTAATCCTTGAATATTGTGTAAATTATTCCAATATCCACTTCAAAATCAGCTCTCCGACGTCCAAGAGGGTCTTGTCACATCAAAAGACCAAACCAAGGTTCCTTAAAGAGGTACTCAAAGTGGATAATTCTAGAGGTAAATCCTCTTTCTTTTTCTTTTAATTTCCTTTCAATTTCCTTTTTCACTTATTATACTCTCCTCACCATCTCTGTAAAATTGAGCATGATAACTCAATTATCATATATATTCTAGAATTATATCATGTTAATGTAATATCATTCATCAAACTCCTTTCTCTCTCTCTCTCTCTCTCTTTTATTTTAAAAACAAAATCATCATCTATGAAGTGACGATTTAAAATCTCTGTGGATGACAGATTTTTGTTCTTCAATTTATTCTTCAAGGATGGTGAAAAAACCATTTTTATGGTTTTAACTGATTATGAAATATTTATTTTTCTATAACCATTACATATACATAATATTAATTAATTAAACAAAACTAGTATGTGATGATCGAAAAAATGCCAAAATAATCTAAGCAATTATCATTAAAATATTATCTAATGATTTATCCTCATACCATATAATAAAATGATATATATTACCATTTAAAATTATGTATATTCATTAATATCATATAATTCCAATTCTTGATAATTATACCCAATTTAATTGAACTTCATTATATATAAATAAGTGAAATGATCATGAAAACCAAGAAAATGAGAAATCTAGAAGGATGAAATGGTATATTTTATCTCATTAAAGAGAGACATAGATGAAAATAAAATAATTATAATAAATAAAATAAATTTATTAATGATTATGAATTAATTAGTGAATGGATTTAATCTGATTATATAGGACATTATGATCAAGTGCAGAAAACATTCATACATAAGGTAAGGGACTTCATCTAAATTTCGATTTCATTGGGACTTACTTGGTATTGTGCACCTAATAAATTTTATGTGGGGAGTCTTATGAACCATTGAGATCATTTTTCATTTGAAACTATATTTCTATTAATTATCTTTATTCTTGTATCATGAATATGATTATTGTCTTAGCGGTATACTATTTTACACACAGTGTTTATTTTCAATGTTGTTTTAATAGGGGAAATATTGATGAATTCAAATCATCTACTCAATATGGATATCGATAAAGAATATTTTTCATGAATTGAGGATATGTTTGAAGAATTATTTGGGCTTTTAGTGATGGGATATGACCTCTATAGCCTCTAGATTCATCGACAGGTCTCATGAGATAAAATAGTTAGCGATAAACCCTTCGTGTTTGTTTCCAAACAGAATCAAATGGGTTACGACCCATAGACTTAAACAATATTGACGATATAATGGTTCATTTTATTGATACATAAAGTATAATAATAAATGTATTCCTTCATTGAGTGATCTATTATCATTATCTAGAGGATTTTCACTTTGAAAACAAATATATGACTGCATTTTCATTATTAGTGTATTGATGTCATGTGTTTTGTCACGAACCATCCCCCTAGGCCCATTTCGTGACTACCCCAAGCCCTCATAATAAGGACCATGTGATGTCGAAAAGTGTTGAAGGCATTATTCCATCGGTGGGAGGCATTTTCTTGAGTATCTTTACATGCACACACAACTCCCATCCAATGTTACTAAAAAATAAAATCCAAGGAAACCATGAATGAAGTCCACTAAGTAAAACACAACTAGAGTAAAATTGAAACAAAATTATATGGTGGAAACTAGGGCCAGTATACATGCCCACCAATAGAAAAAAAACAAAAGTAAAACTCTAAATCCATGAACCCCATCTTCTGAAAATCCTAGCTGAAGCGTATGTGAAGGGTGGTTGCCTAAAGCTCTTGAAGTGCACCTCGTCTGTCTAATCTCACTGAACACCACCAGACCCTGGTCCTCCCTAGAATACGTCAAAGAATCGGTCATCTACACAAGACACGATATGTGTAGAAAAATCCCGTCTAGGTATGAGTAAAACAATACTCAGTAGGGGACCCTGAAACCACAATGGTAAAGAACAAGAGAAAACCCACAAAAGAATGCACAGTTAGATCTACATGGGTATATGCCCATACATATACCATGAACATCTAGATATAATCATCTCAACCACTAAGAAAACATGTCGTAAAAACCAAAATACTAGTATTAGGATTCTCATCAACGGCTCAAGACATAACACCAAGCCATGGGATCACACTCCATGGGCACATCCATCCGTGATGGCACCCATCCAAGAGATAAACACCATTAGGTACAATTCTATCTTTCTGAAAGGTACAATCGAGAGAATTTGCTCCATCAGGAACAATCTACTATGTCCAGCTCTAGTGCCTGACAGTAGAGGTTTAGTCATTATAGTCATGTGCCCCATGTAAGACTAAGGAAACCCATGTTTAGAGGCTAGATCCACATCACTTTGTTAAATTTAGGGAGCGCTACACCGGACTAAACTGTGATACCTCATTCTCTCATATAAGGAGTGTCTCATGTCTCAATTTATAGAGGGAGACCTAACTCCAATTTAGGTTTCATTTTCATCAAGTGGATGGGGCCTCTCCTCGCTACTATGTCCGACAGCCAAGGGAGATCCATTTCTAATTAAGGACGCACACCCTACCGGGTAGGGGCGTACTACTCAGTGACTAGAGGACCCTCACGATGGTGTGATTGGGTATTACTACTCATGAAGGACCCACACCCTTTATTGATAAGGGAGGAAAAATTCGTATATCAAGAACCCACACCCTACCCATTAGGGGAGTACCGCTTAATGACTAGTGGACCCACACCCTGGTAATATAAGGGAGTACTGACTCTGTCAATATTTTTTCTATGTGGGACCCTCACCCTAGTACGCTAGGGGTGTACTGACCCCAGGCAAGAGGACTTTCTCTCTATCATGGTAGGGGAGTACTGACTCTATCGTAGCACTGTGTAAGGAGGGCCCACACCCTAGAATGGTTGGGGAGTATTAACTCCTACGATAGAGGACCCACTCCCAACTCTATAGGGGATTACCAACTCTACATGTGTTAGATATAGAGGACATGTGCCCTAGTCCAATAGGAGAGTACCGACTCCATGGATAGAGGAACAACTCCCTGGCATAGTAGGGGAGTACCGAATCTTCCTTTATGAACTTCTTTGAGAACCTGAACCCTAAAATATGGGTAGTCCCATATCTATCATATAAGAGGTCCAAGGTGTACCTGCGCCTTGAGTCATCAAGGGAGTAACCGTCCTAACATCTAATTATAAGAATCACTCAAATTCTACTCGAAGTCTGTTCGTACCAGGATCGCCTACTTGTCAAACCAAATAGTACATACAATATCTTTCTCAATAACTCAGTTAGAGTTTCTCAAAAGTACTCTCTCATCTAAAGGGTCCCAACGCTGTAGTCGGGTCATCAAATTGATGTTCCGTTAAGAAGTTATGACCGTTTTAGAAAAACAGGGGACGATTGCATCTGATTCTGACCCGGACCAATGGCCCTTACCCAAACCAGCTGGACCTGGCACATTAGAACCCACACTGCTCACATTGGAGCAGGTTGGGTCCCTCATCCTGGATGCAGTTCAGCCGCATCTATCCAACTGCATGCAGCGCCAGCTAGCACCGCTCCCCAGGTCAACTAGTCCTCTCATGTGGGTTGGACCTCTTTCACAACCCACATCTTGTCACGGGTCAGAGTCGTGCCATGAATGGAGCCACGATTTTCTTCACACAGCTATCGAATGGATTCCCTAGTCACCGCCTCTGCGGCATGTTGGAAGCCTCTTCTACAGACCATTGGACGCACTTTGGTGGTCCTTTCGTCGATCTGAAGGTTGTTTCGGATCCCTCGGGGACCATTCTTCATCTCCTAGGGTTCAAAATCCCTTTTTCATTTCTTCTGTTGTGAAGCACACTTCCGGTGTTATTTTTTGTTCCTCTTCAATTCAATCATCATTGTCATCATTGTTTCTCCAAGAACATTTTCACAACGACTAACCGTTCTTCAACCCTTGAAGAACGCAAAGAACATATGTTAATGAGGAGATAAAAACCAAACGACCAAGTGAGGAATGGACCTCCACATTCATTCATCATGGCCTTGATCCAATCATGATAGAATTATCAACTGGGAAAATTCACTACAATTAATTTATGAAATTATTTACTCCTAAAATATATTCCCGGTAGTAAAATGCCTCCCACAAGAACAATCAAACCTTGTGTCAACTTGTTCGTTGGTAGATATGTGTTTGTCATTTAGAACCAAGAATTGGGAAAAGAACGAAAATAAATAACAACCCCAAAATGGGTCAGATCGTTCTTTTGTGATGAACGGTCTTGTAGCATTCGTCATTCTGTAATCCTTTGTTTACGATATTTTTTTGATTGTCATTGGTGACGATTTGTTCAGAGGAGGGAGGGGGTTTGTGTTCATCGTCTTCACCCACCAGAGGATCAGAGAATAACCGAGATTGTTCCATCAATATTGGGTTATCTATTTTTCCATTAAAGGAAAAAATGAGAATCAACGTTCCAGTTATGTTTCTGTTATGAATTCGCTATGATATTTCTTTAGATGAAACTAGGTAATCAAATTCATTGCATTACTCCCTATTTTGAAGAAATGGTTTAAAAAGTTCAAAAATTAAACAAAACATCCACTTTATTTTATTTTAATTTTTTTAAAAAAAATTCCAAAAACTATCTTTTCTGGTCGACCCACACCGGTCAAGGTTAAGTCCATTCATTGGTAACATCACTGTTCCGGATGCAACAGTTCCATCATATTTTCAATCCAGGAAACGGTTTAAAAGTTTTCAAAACCACACACTTGGACCATTTTAATTCTCATAAAAGACTCAAAAAATAACTTTCAACCTCAACCTATGTCGGTCGAGGTTCATCTCCGCCTATGTGAAACACTCCCTCACGAGCTCAACAGTACTCTCATATTTCCACAATGAGTTACCATTTCGGAGTTATAATGACTTCAAAATAAAATAATTGTTACTTAATTATTTTATTTACAGTCAAAAACTAACTTCTATTGTTGGCCCATGCCAGCCAACGTTATGCCCTTTCTAGGAGATTCTCGACATTCTGAGTTCAACGTTGACCTCTGATTTCAGATCTGAGAATCGATTCAAAAGATTGAAAAATCCACTCACGTGTTAAATTAATAAACTTAAAAAGATTGAAAATCTATTCTGGCCACTTCAGGTCTTATAATTACATATCGCCTCAGAGCCTGGCCTCATAAAAAATCCCATTTCAATTTGAAAAAATAATTCCATGGAATTTATGGTCATTACATTCTCCCCACCATAAGGCTTTTCATAGATGAAAAGAAAAAATCCTAAACTCAAGGGAAGAAAATTGAGCTCATTAAGGTTCTTTTAACTACTTATAATCATGAACGTTGAGAAACCACTGATATTGAACCCATTCAGGTCCATCTTCTACTAGGTCAACATCATGAAACAACAGGCACCTGTCTCTTTAGCTGTGACAAATGTGAAATGCAATAAGAACTCGAATCAATTTGTAGTCATGGGGTTTAGTGGCTCACCTCCACACTAACCTAATGTAGATACAAACCAAAACCCATAGTTCATATCCACCCCTGGATGAACTATGCTAAATCATCCCCATGATTTATGTGTTCAAGGTTGAAACTAAAAATTTAGGGTTATTTATGAATGAAATATGGCTTCTCATGAGTGAGTTTTGTGTATTTTATAGCCTTCTACCTACAACCTTTAACGGCCACACAAATTTCCAAAATGCTAACACTATCATACTCACTTGTGGAATATCAAATGAGTATTGATGGTAAACAACCAGTTCATAATGCAGAAACATCATGGGGTCTAACTCTGCCACCATAGAACGATCCAAAATAGGACTCTTGGTGAGAGTTCGCCATGTGCTTCCTGGGTTTCAATTTTACCACTAGAAAAAACCCTTATTTACCATCTCGGACACACCACATACTTTTCTTAATGTCATCAATTTGGGTATGAATGGTATTATTCCATACACAGAATGACGACATATGGCCTTGATGCCATGACTAAGAGATCCCAACTGCAACTCTCACCTATAAGTGTCAGGTAACACTATCAGAACCAGTGTGTGATCAGTGGGACTCCTCCAGTAGGTGTCTCTAAGCATGAGGGTCATGTCCATGGTCCAACCAAAACCTAAAAGATTCAAACAGAACTCTCAAAAAAAAGGAGGAGAACTAGAACATATGTCTAAATAAAAATTTATCCAAAAGAAAAGACATAGATCACACCTCGAATATCTCTTGGAGCTTCTTGGTCATAATCCATGACGCTATGTAGTTGTGCTCACCCTATTCTTCTGAATCCCTGAGCTTAGCACAGACCACCTCCTACTGATCATCCAGCTATTCTACCATGCCCTTCATATTGCAGAACACCTTACTCCAAGTGATGTCTTTTCCAAGGTAGCTCATCAGTGGGCCACCTCCCAGTGGCACAGTGGGTCGGAAAATCCCTAGAGGGATGCCACTGGAAGTTCCAAGCATAACATCGCCTCTCCTACGACTGATCTTCTCCTTGGAACTACTCATACGCCATAGAACCACATGTCTATGGTAGGTCATGGGTATACCTCCAATTCTAAAATCATGTCACATGTCATATACCAGCTCTAGTTGAAACCTCTACCTCATTACCTCTGTTGTAGGTCACATCCATCTTCTCCTCCTCCATGTAGCTCTTGAGCAATAGGGCTCTCTCTAGCACCATAGTATATGTCAGAATTCTAAGGGGTATCACTGACGCCCTGACCTCACAATGTAGTCCCTACTCGAAGGTTTGGGCCCTGATATAAGGGTCCCACACAATTTCTATAGAGTAGTGATAATGAGCCTTGAATATCTCCGAGTACTCTGCTACAATCAAGATTCCCTACCCTAGGTGAATCAACTCCTTTATACAAACAAATAATAATGTTTCTAGAAAGAACTCCTCCCTAAAGAGGCACTCAAAGTCAATCTAGGTGAGGGTTTCCTCATCGTGCATCTAGATCACTAATCTCCACCATCATCCTGGTGAGCCCTGTAGAAGGATGGAAAATAGTATTTCCATCTGGTTGAGAGGTGCCCTCATTGGGAGAAAGGCATGTGTAACCACCTCAAGCCAATCCATAGCTACCTAAGGATTTTTCTGTCCTTAGAACCTGGGAGGTCTCTACCTCTGGAACTCGTGTAGTGCACTCAGCCTGTGTGAATTCTCGACTGGTAGCACTGGTAGAAACTGTTGATCAATGGGTGGTTGCATCACTGATGCACCACCTGGAGGTAACGCCACAGATTCAGTGCACTGCACTGAATCCACCACTCAGGGTGGATCATCATCACAAACACATTGTAGGATCATATCTTGTTATTTTCAGGGTATCAGCCTGAAATATATCTAGATGAACCACAGTGAAATTGTATATCTAGAGAGATGACTCAAGAATGACATGGAACGAGAAACCATTCCTTCATGATGCGTGTACCCATTATTTCCCCTCAACCAGTGTTCCCATGTACCAAGTTAGAAAACAGGTGCCCAGAGTCTTTGTTTATGGATACATTGACCACTGCACCAACACTGGATTCCAATGAATGAAATCCGAACTCAAAACACTTAACATTGTTTCCCTAAACCAAAAACAATAGAACCCTAGTCTTTGAGGTAAAACTGATCACATATGAAACCAATTTTCATGACCCATCCCTCGGGTCTCATGTCGTGACTACCCTAGCCCAGCTCCCATGGGCCAGGGGTTGGCGACTAGCATGAAGGCATTATTTCACAAGTGGGAGGCATTTTCTTGAGTACATCTACACATGAACAATAATCCCATCCAAATGTACTAGAATGTAAAATCCAAGGAAACCATGAATGAAATCCACTAAGTAAAACACAACTACAGTAAAATGGAAAGTAAAGTACATGGTGGAATATTGGGCAAGTATACAAGCCCACCAAAAGTAAAACATAACAAAAGTAAAACTCTAAGCCCTAGAAGATTGTATGCCAAGAATCCTACCTAAAGGGTAGGTGAATGGTAGCTACCAGAAGCTATAGTAGTGAACCTTGTCTATCTGATCACATTGAACATCGCCAAGCCCTAGTCCTCCCTGGACTCCACAAAACTTTTGGTCATATGCACAAGACCCGAAACTCGGGGGCAAAGCCCGTATAGGGGTGAGTAAAACAACACTTAGTAGGGGACCCTGAAACCATAATGGTAAATCACAAAAGGAAACCCACAAATGAATGCATAATAATATCTACTCGAGTATATCACATACATATATCGTGAACTTCCCGATATAATCATCTCATCCACTTAGAAAACATGTGGTCCCAACCACACAGCTAGTTTCAGGATTCTTTACAAAGGATCATGTCATAACACACAAACCAAGAGATCACAAACCTTGAGCTCTTCTATCCCTAATGGCACTCATCCAAGAGATGCACTCAATTTGGTATAATCCTAACATTCTAAATGGTACGTCCAATAGAATGTTCTCCATCGAGAACATTCTACTAGGTCTGACTCTAGTGCCTAACACAATAGGTTTAGTCATCGCAGCCATGCACCCCATTCAAGACTAAGGAAATCCAAGTGAAGAGGCCCACCCCTCATCTCTACGATCAATTGAGGGAGAGATACTCTAGATTAAAATGTGAAACCTCATTCCCTCCTATAAGGAGTGTCCCACACCTCAGTTTGTTGAGGGATAACTAACTCCTATTTAGGTATCATTTTCATCAAGAATATAGGCCCACACCTCGCAATTGTGTCTAATAGACGATGGAGATCCATCTCCAATCGAGGATCCACACCCTACCCAGTAGGGGAGTACTACTTAGTGACTAGAGGACCCACGCCCTGGGGTGATAGGGGAGTATTACTCATGAAGGGCCTACACCCTGTATCGGCAGGGGAGTACAACTACATATATTGAGGACCCACAACCTTCCCTGTAGGGGAGTACAACATGGTGACAAGAGGACCCACACCATGGTAATATAGGGGAGTATTGACTCTATATATCAATTTTCTATTTGGGTGCCCACACCCTAGTATGTTAGGGGAGTACCGACCCCAGGCTAGAGGACCCACTCCCTCGCACGTTAGGGGAGTACTGACTCTATCGTTGCACTAGGTCCGGAGGACCCACACCCGAGAATGATATGGGGTACTAACTCCAAAAATAGAGGACCCTCTCACTACCTGTTAGGGGAGTACCAACTCTACATACATTTGATATATAAGACCAGCACCCCGGTCTAATAGCGGAGTACTGACTCCAAGGATATATGACTAGCTACATAGCACGACAGGGGAGTACCAAATCCAACTTTAAACACATCCATGAGAACCCCCTCCCTAAAATGTGGGGAGTCCCATCTCTACCAAATCATAGGAATAAGGAGTTTCCACACCTTGATTCATCAAGTGAGTAACCTTCCTACGATTTCATCATAAGAATCACCCCAATTCTATCAAAATACTGGTTTTACTAGGAGAGTATACTCTTCAAAACAAATAATTCATACTCTAAATTTCCCAAAAACTAACTTATATTATATCAAATAGACTGTCTTGTCTCATGTTTCCCAACACCGTAGACAGATCGTCAAACGGATAGTCTATTTAGAAGTAACAGTATGTTTAATGAAACGGGTGCTGATTGCATCTGGGTCTGGTCCGACCCAGTCAAACTGACCCAACACAGGTCCGACCCAGCCCAATAGGTCCAGCCCGACCCACTTGGATGGGAACGTCCTTCCAGAACGAGCTCTACCTGCATTGGACTGGGCCTGCTCAATTATCCTGGTTGCGGATTTGCCGTGTCCGTCCATTAGCATGTTGCACCAGATGGCACAGCTCCTAGATTCAATCGGCCCGCTCATGTAGACCAAACCTCTTTCATGACCAGCAAAATTCTATGGGTCCTGGTCACACTGCAGTCAGAGCTACAGTTTTCTTCACCAAGCATCTGAATGGATACCGCCGTTGTCGCCTCTGCGGCGCGCCGGTCGCCTCTTATGTAGACCAAATGACACACTCTAGTGGTTAGTTCTTCAATATGAAGGGTGATTCGGAGCCCTCGGGTTGTGTTCTTCATGGATGGGGGTTCAAAATCAATTTTCATTTATTCTTCAAGTAAGAGATCGTCTAGAGGTACTTCTTGCGCCTCCTTGATCTGATTATCATTGTCACCATCGTTGCATTCTGAACGGTTGTGGAACAACCAAACATTAATTGACCCATGAAGAACACAAATAACATGTTTCAATAGGGAGATTAAGACCATAAAAAATTTAGGAACATACCTCCTACACATTTTTCACAGTGTTGATCCACTCTCGTTAGAAGGATCAATGAGGAAATTCAAATACAATTAACTTATGAAATGATTTACTCCCCAAAGATAATCCCGATGGAAAAATCCCTCCTGCAAGAATGATCAAACCATGGGTTAACCTATCCATGGTTTGATCTACGTTCGATGTTTCAACCCATGAATAGAGAAAATAATTTAATTAAATAACAACCCCTACCCGGGTCGGATCATTTGTTGGTGATAAACAGTGTCACTGCGTTTGTCGTTCGGTGATCCTCTCTTTATGAATATTGTTCGATCATCGTTGGTGATGATCTATTAGAATTTGGGGTTAGCATTCTTCGTATTTACCCACAAGGGCATCAAATTAGATCTAGTATTGTACCAACAAGCCTACATTAATTTCTTGGCCATTAAAGGACAGAACGCGAATCAGAGTTTTAGTTACGTTAATGTTACGAAGTCATTATGCTATTTCATTTACTAAAACAATGTATTTTTTTCCTTGAGTTACATTCCATTTTTCTAAAAAAGTTTCAAAAGATCAAAAATAAAATAAAACATCAACTTTATTTTATTTTAACTTTTTCTTAAAAATTATGAAAACTATCTTTTCTGGTTGACCCATGTCAGTTGATGTTAAGTCAATTCTTAATTAATTTCATCATTCCGGACACAACGGTGCCCACCAATTTTAAATCTTGGAGCAAATTTATAAGTATCCAATACCGTGAACTCGCGCCATTTTTATTCACTTAAAAAATTATAAAACTAACCTTTACTCTCAACCCGTGTCAAACGAGGTTAGGTTATGCTTAAGGAAAAAACACCCTCACGAGCTCAACGGTACAATCTGATTTTCAATCTGAGTTACCATTTAGGAGTTATAAGTATTTGAGAAAAAATAATTGTTTCTTAATTATTTTATTTACTACAATAAACTAACCTCCACTGTTGGCCCGCGCCAGCCAATGTCAGGCATTTTCTAGGTGAATCTTGACATTCTATGTTCAACGGTGCCGTCAAATTTTCTATCCAAGCACCTGTTCGAAGTATAGAAAACCAGATCTCATGTTTAATTAATAAACTTTAAAAAAAGTTATCAAATCCATTCTATTTTCATCGAGTCTCAGAATTACATGCCGTCTCAGAGCCTCGCCTCGTAAAAATCACATTTAAATTTGAAAAAAAATCCATGGAATTCCCGAACATTACATGTTTTTTAGATTATTTACCACACAATAATTTTTATTCCTTATCGACTTTACATTGCTTATTATTTTTTCATATAACCCTTACTATGTTTTTTAGGTCACCCTTATTATGTTTCCTTTCCCTGAGTTTTGAAGAATAAAACATTGAACAATCTTTCAAGGATGTAATTTATTTTATTTTATTATGTATCATGTTGTATTTTATATCGTTCCAAATGTACTATGGGTATCATGTATGTAACATGGTCTTCCATAACTACTACACTGATCTGTCCTTAAATATTTGATTTACTTGTAATTATTCCAATAAAAAAATAATGCACTGACTCCAGGTTTATGGGGTTGTGCCGTTACATTTTTTCATTCCAATATAAAAAGATTATGAGAAGTTCACAACTTACACTAAAACACCACAACTTGATACCTCTCTTTAATGTCTTATCCAGAGTTCCAAATTTCTTTAAGGGAACCTCTTATATGCTAGAGACTATCGACTGATGGCTAGGACTTGAATTATACATTAGGGATACAATTTTATTGATACCATAACAATAATAAATAAATAAATAACCAATAAAATCCATGAAATAATATAAATGTACACATAAATCAATAGAACACCATGTTATAAAAAATCAAATTTGGAATTCATATAATCAAGCATTAACAGATCTCCCACCAAGATGATAACATATACAAAAAATACAAATAAATAAAATTACATAATAATATCTACTACCTTACCAGAACCTCAGCTCAATCCCTATCTCCAATTCCCCATCGGGATAGCCTAAACAAATTCACTACACACCTAATCTCTATACTATAAATTATACATAAGTTCCACACACGCAACAATGTACCTACGCAAGATGTGATAAATACCCTTTAGTATGTTATCACTAAGTTCCCATAATATATGCTGACATATATGTATATTCATGATGGAAATAAATATTATAAAATAACATGCACTTCGAGTATTCATGCAGTAACCAAGGCACCATGAGACTCGATCATTCCTTATTTTTCTTGTACTTTAAATTTACCACATTTCCCCATAAGTCCAAACCCATACCAGAAGATGTAGGTCAGGGCACCATGAAATGTCTAAAACTCTTCCCTCATCCTTAGGGTAGGGTCTATATCCATTTACTAACTACTACTAACCAATTTATGTTAGGTCACGTATCATGTATATAACACCCCAATAGTTTAAAATAAAAATACATTTGATAGCGTATATAATATTCTACACCAAATAAAAAAAATAATGATATATTTTTATCCTATAACAGTTATAACAAAGTCATTGAATTGAAGAGTATGAATAGAGGTTAGAAAAATATGAAATATATATAAATTTCATAATCAATACAAATGTATTTATGAAATATTAAGAAAGAAGTACTCAATTTTTTTGAGTAAATTCATTTCTTTCTTCAAAATATGTTTTCTCCAAAAATGTTTTTATTAATTTTATGAGTGAGTATTATAAATAAATTATTGATATTTTAAAAAATTTATTTGATTAAAATATTATAAATTTTTAAATCATTCTATAAATAGTATCTTAGGAATATATTTTTGGGATTTTTCTAAAAATATTGATTTTCCGATGCATAGTGAAAATACTAATTTTTTTTATTGAAAACTACATTTTTATTTCAAGAATTTACAAAATTCCATTTTATTTGAAAATAATTTCAAATTAACATTAGTTATATTATATTATTAATAATCCAAATATTTTCATTTAAATCAATTTTATAGTTGAATTTGGTATAAAAATATTTTTATAGTTAAAAGAGAATTTTTCGGAAAAACTATTTTTAATAGCGTATTGAATTTGTATCATAAAATATATTCCAAAACATTTAAAATTTAATCTCAAAAATGGAATCCTTATTTGGAATAATTTCCTCTAAATTTGGTAAAAAAATTCCCTTTAATTTTATGTCAATATTAATAGTAACCATAGTAAATTTTGTTTCAATGGTAAAGATAGAATGGGTTAATTAGGATTAAAACAAACATGATAAGGCTTAAAATTCATTAAAAGACTTACCTTTATTTAATTAAATGACTCTCTATCATCTATAATAATCCAATGTTATAAAATATGACCTTTTAATTTGACTTTTATATAGAACTTTATAATATTAAAGTAATAGATAATGTCAAAAATGTCACTTACTTACGTTTAATATCTATAATATTTTGTGATGGTGATAAAAATAATTTATATTAAATTATAAATTGTTATTTGAAATATTAATAAATTTTTAGGTTATGGTGTTTTATTTTTAATTTTATGTCAATAAATAATTACCTTAAATGTTTATGCAACGTAGACACATAGCTTGTGAAAATTGTGTAAAAATCAAGTAAATGATTTCAAAAAAGTAAAAGTAATATTTTTTGGGTGAGTTAAAGATTCCCAATAATTTATAAGATAAATATAATATATTATAGATGTGTTAAAGGATTAAATTCTAATTCCATTTCATTCATGATGTTTTCAAAGTCAAATTATGTGAATAGATCTTAAAATGACATTAATAGTATTTTATGTAAAATATATTTTATTAAATTATTTATAAATTATAAAAATATCACAAGAGTAAAATATGGATTATAAATGGTCAAAAACATCATCTATTGGTTATTTATGAGATAATGTTTACCTCATATGTTAAATTATAAGCCTTTAATATTAAAATATTCATCATCACAAATAAGACAAAATTACTTAACTAAGGGGTTAAACCAAAAGTAATGTATAAAATGATATCTAAACCTATAAAAATTTAATTCTATGATTATATTAAGACCATATATTACTTATATTTTAAGTTATTTCATTTTGGAACAATATTATTTGAGTTTTACACATATTTTATTATTATATTTCATGTATTTGAAAAAATGACAATGTACTTTATAATAAATAATAATTTTTTAAATGATTTAAAATTCATCAAAATCTTTTCTTCCACCAAATGAGAGGGATATGATTTAAAATATAAACCATATCCCTTTTATGGGCCACTTTACATTTTATAGTAACTTTATTGACCCCTAAAAAGTAAAAAAAACATTGATATCACTATATGTAATGAACCAACCTAGTTCAACTAGACATGCCACATAAACTGGACTGTCATGTAATATAGGTAAAATATGAGAACATAAACTATTCTTGAATATAATAAAAAAAATACATAAAACAAGTGTACAAATCAAAAACAAATAATATACCACAAAAACATACAATCTAATCCAAAATAGGCTAAACCAGAAAGTTTTTTAAATCTCCACGTGACCAAAAGTTGCCTCCAGGACAACCCAAACCGAAGGCAATAAAAATAAGAGAAGCTAGCATGATACAAGATTCTATTCCCATTAACTAAATCATCTATTAAAACATCTATAATTTACAAAATACATAAGTAGGGTGTGATCCAAATCCCAGTAAGATACCACCACAGTTTCTATACAAGATCTAATATAATGAATGCAACATTTTTAGCTTTTAAAACAAAATAGTTTTACAATGAATTTTCATACAACCGAACCATTCATCAAAAATGTTCTCATTTTCCCATTTGGTTTTCATAAAATCATTTGATATTCTAAAACTATAATTATGAAAAGTATATGTTATAAAATAGGAAATCATATCCATGCATCATGAAAAACACATATCAATTAGTTAACCTATCATGTGAAGCTATGTGATTCAACCTCACATAAAAAACATGTGAAAAACAATCCATTATAAAAAAAATTATGTGATAAATAACCATAAACGAAAAACCACCTATTATTGGGCCCTACCATCTAGTAAAATGTGTAACATATAATAATGATGCTAAACAGAAATAACATTGGATCCAACTGATATTGAGTCCTTCTAGTCGATATGACAAAAGAATACCTCCTAGTGGTGCAGCATAAACTAAGTCTACCAATGTCCCTTTACCGACACACATAAGTTTCCTAATATGTAATTTTAAAAATTCGTTCCAAAACCATGCTCATAATTTTATAAAACATTTTCAAATCCAACACATTCTACTTCGGATTTTGAAAATCCATTTCCAAATCAAGATAATCTGTTTTCAAAGAAAAATATTTTTTTTAAATCATTTCAAATATATCATTTAGAACCCCACATCCCTTCTAATAAATGAACAAACCAATGTAATTTATCAATAAAAACATATAATTCATCAAATTAACCCATTTTATGAAAACACATACCTCGACATTGAAGAAACCTAACCTCCTTCGACAACGTTGACCAGAAACTAAGAGAACGGCCTTCAAAATACAAGGAACTCGAAGAAACTAAAATGGATTGATAGAAAAGACTATCAGATCACAAATATGATCACCTCAGTAGTTTTAACTAAAAAAATAACCTAAAATATTACATACTTGAAAAGAATGAATCCAACAAAAAGGTCATCAATCGCTAAAGGAAGTGACCAGGAAGGGAGGGAATAACCCAAAATCACATAGGGAGATCATTTAGTCTCAGAGAAAGGAATAAAATAATAATTTAAATAAGAAACCACTCATGTAGCACCATGAACCCCTAATTCACGACTATTACATGGTGTGTAATCCCATTACACATCATGTAATCCAAAAATATCATGTACGCTGAAAAAACTGTTTCCCTTTTATTAAAAACCTGATATTTTACATTACATAAAGTGAAACCTTTACATGAAATATAAACCTATCATGTTTTGAATCCAGTTCGTGGATTCTTTCCAATGTCCATTACACATCATTTATTCCCATTACATAGTGAAAAATGTAGAAAATAGAAAAGCTACAGTTTTAAGCTGAAAAAATCTAATAAAACCCTAAATTTTCCATTACAGGTATCCTCCAAATCTATTTCTCAATATTATTAGTCTAATAAAAAATGGACACTAAAATCCAAGGTTAAATTATACCTGATAGAAAGGTAACAAATTATTAAAATCTATTCACTATAAAAGATTTATGTCCCCAAAAAGAGCTCAAGATCCTAGATTTGAAAAAATAGAAAGATATTACTTCCTCATTAACAAATGCCACTCCAACATCACATGGCTATCAATTACACATTACTACAAGACCCAAGCCATGGGGGGTCACTTTACCAAACAACACCATATCATGGAAATCCATAATTTGAACTGGATGCTCAACCAAATTGATATCGGGCTCCATATTAATATCCTCCAATCTAATCACATGATAAGGATATTTATATTTTATGAGGGAATTGATAATTCCCTATGGGTCTCCACAAAAAACAAAATTTATAAAAAATCAATGATGCTACTTAATTAATTAAAATGAGTATTGGTATTATGTTGATATTGATCACCAAGGACAATGATTTAGTTTATTTCGGGTTTCAACGTATTTAATTTTATTAATTTGTATAAAGAGGTGAGAAAATATGGGTATAATTGATTTGAATAATGAAAAAAAAGTATTTTGATTTATTGGTTTGTAAAAATATTGAAATGTGGGCTAGAGTTTTGTAATATCAGGGTTATGGTGCAATTTGATTTAAGAAAATATGTTGATTAATTCATTATTTTTGTCAAAGTAAATTTGAGGAAGATCCAATGGTCATGGTATCTCCTCCTAAAAATTGTAATACCTTATTTCCCTTGGTCTGGTAATTTAGGGTGTTGTCGAATCAAGTTTGAATAGATACGATATTTAAACATGATTTCCCATAAATTTGATAATGTTCATGTCTACTTTACGGTTTTCATTTGTGTAATTTTATTATTCCTTTTTTATTCATCTATCAATGGTAATGATAAAATAAAAATAAATGTATTAGAAGTTAAAGAAAGAATTACATCAAACCAAATGAATTAATAAATAAAAAAGAAATAAATCAAATTCACCTTCCCCCCTTCTAAAATGGAGTGTTTAACCCCTCATCCTAGTGAAGAGTGAATAATAAGGTAGGGGAAAATAATAATAAAACAAAAATAAAAGGAAGAAAACAACAAAAAGGTTCATGCAGCTTATTGATGTATGCTTCTGTCTCTATATTTGGATCCCTCTAATAGTAGCAGACTGGCCTTCCTTTTATCATCTCTATATGGCTTGTACAACATTGAAAATAATTATGTAATGGTCAAAAGGTGGTCTTGAAAGGGTCCCAACTATAGATTTGGTGAAGAATTAAAGATGTGTAGAATATTTACATTGAAATATCATCCCATGAATTTAAATGATGTGTAAAGTGTTTACATAATGTGTAATTTTGATCCATGTTTTCCCCCATGATTTTTAATCTTTGTGAATATCATTCAATCTCATTTGTATATTTAGAACTTTGACTATTTTCATGATGTGTATTTGGGACTCACAATGTGTAACTAAATTTCTTAGCATATAATCTTTTCACGACTTGTTCTAGCTGTGGTAGTTTCCTGATGAATTTATTTTGTGTAATTTTGTTACACATCATGAAACCATTCAACTCTAGTTTTTCACGTTTGTTGTATTCTGAAAAATATGGTGTCGTGTTATTTGTCCCTTTTCACTCATTTTGAAAAGATTCATTTTTTCCTACCATAAACCATAAATCAAGTCTATCTATTCAAAAGTTGGAAATATTATTCAATTAAACACACAAATCAATACATTGAAATAACATAAAATATATTCATGAAATATACTTATAATATTTTACACTACTGAAAAAATGACCTATACCCACGGTTTTGGGAACCACGTGCAAATGATGAATCTATATAACTATATATCATATACCCACGGTTCTACCAAACCATGAGTATATCTTTTTTCCACTATGTCATATCTTTATACACACTTTCCACCTTGTCATAGCCTTATAAGCGAATAGCGGGTGTTGAACCCGCAACCTAAAACTCTTACTCGACGTGGTCCACCACTCAAGATATACCACTTTGGATTATATATATCTATATTAATATAATTATATTAATATCATCATTCGTATTAGGAAAAAAATGGTAGGGTTTTGAACTCACGACTTTCCCATCTAAATCGAGGCGCTCCACCACTCTAGTTTCATCACTTACATATATACATCTATATTCATATAATTATATTAATCTCGTAATTTGTATTTTAATAAAATGAGTTGTGGGTTTATAATATGGGACCTCCACTAAAATATCAATCACTTCACCAATAGAGCTATAGAATTACTGTCATATGTATCTAAAGTTATTTATATGTATTAATTTAAATCATCAATATTTAAAAAAAGGCACCAAGATTTGAACCGTCAACCTCTGGGAAAATTATGTATTCCCTCACTAACCAAACTACCCATATCACCTTAACATAATCTTGTATTGTCCTTAATATATTAATCCAAACTGTGGGTACAGGAGGGAGAACTGTTGGTATATTGTTTTCCCTACATAATTTTTTCCCGCATTTGCATGGGAAACCAATACCCATGGTTCTCATATAGAACCATTAGTAGAAGTGTTGACCTGATTCATATACCCAAAGTTTTACAAAAACCCTGGGTATAGGTTTGGAACACAACCTTATACCCATGGTTTCCAAAGAACCATGGGTATAGGTTTGGACATACCTCGGTACCCACTGTTTTGAGAAAACCATGGGTGTAGAGCCATTTTCCAGTAGTTTCAATTATGAACAATGGTTCTCCATAGGTATATTTAAATTTGTCAAGAGGGGTTAGACAAGGTGATCCAATTTTAGCTTTCATTTTTTCTATAGCATAGGATTATCTTAGTAGACTACATCTTAACATGGTGGATAAGGGCGCCTTGATTACTATCAAGGATTTTATAAATTTTCTTGCTCCTTCACTTATTTTCTAGGCTAATGATATCATTTTTTATGAAATAAGATAAAAAAATATCGAAAACATAAAAAATTCCATTCTTCATTATGGAATGTTTTGAGATATGTTATTGACTAGAGTAAATCATTTATTTTATTTGGAAAAAATATCTATGTTATCATAAAGGTGGATATGAATAACCATTTTGGAATAAAATAAGTGTTGATCCCATTAAATTATCTTGGTGTCCCTCTTTTTTGGGGAAGGCCAAAGGACTCTTATTTCAATGAAATTGTGGATCATGTTAAAAGTATATTAACATCATGGAAATGGAAATATCTCTCAAAGGAGGAAAAATAATGCCTTGTGAAGCACACTACTGTTTCTATGTTTTCCTACTCCAACATTGTTTATAAATGACCTACCAACTTACTTAAGATAATTAACCCTATCATAAAAAAACATTGGTTGGAGTGTCTCAATCCTTAAATGAAAACTTATCATCATTATGTGGAGTTAATATTATAATCCAAATACACTTAGCGGGATTAAAATTAAAAAACTGACATGATTTTATTAGTCCATTCAAGATCAATTTATATGGAGATTAATCCATGAAAGGGATGAAGTTATAGATTTTCCCAGAGTAAGATTTTTGAGAAAGTGGAAATTGAGACGCATGATCTATCATGGATCTTTGGTCTGGTCAGCTTCTAAAAGTATTTTTTCCCACCAATTCCCTTAATTCTCATGGGTCAGTAAATGTAAACTCATGTATGAACTTCTAGTTTTAGAATTGGATATGGATGTCTCTTGTGGATCATCTCAACCAGGAGGACTGGGATGTTGATCTTAATTGTCCTATCCATGACCAAATGATCAATCTTGAAAATCTACTATAGAATATCAAGAATGATGCGAAGGAGTATAAATTTTTCAAATAGGATGAAATTATGATTTGGAAACTGGATACAAAAGGTATGAGTTCTTCAAATATATATTTTTTAAAAATCCTTATTGTTGGATAAGTTCACAGGCAGCTCAACAATTAACAATAAAAATGGGCAAGACCCTCTAGATTCATATTGGTTTGCAAGATTTACATCATTAAATCACTAGTGCATTATTGTATTCAAGTAGTCATCATACCTATATGATCAAGATGTAATATCTGTCATCAAAATAAATAGGATGCAATCCATATGTTATTAAGCTGCAACACAACTTCAGATCTCCAGATAATGGTTTCTGATAGCTTTAGTATTCATCTACTACACTCTGAATCTATATAGAATAGGTCTGTATATTGTTGTACACTCTAAATCTCAATGCAAAAAATAAACATTCTAATTGTTTCTATTATCAAGCTTCTTCATGTTGTTTGGTCTATCATAAAAAAATTAGAGCATGTTCATTCGTCAAGTAGCATTCAAATTTCTTGGACACAAATCACGGTGGTTGTCAAGGAGTATGACACCATTTATAAAATTGATTGAATCAACTCTATATAGGATTTATCAGTTTTAAATTTTTTGAATGTTACAGGTATTTTTTGTCCCATGAAAGGAACATTAGATGTTTTATGGAATTCACCCATCAATGGTTGAATTAAATGAATCAATGAGGGAACATCAAGATGGAATCCTAGTCCTGCAAGATTCATTGTTGTATTTAGGGATCACAATGAGATGATTAGAATTTTCCTATTTGGTTTGTGTGGATTGTCTCATCTCTTAAAGTGACGATTTCTAGGTTGATCAAAGTGGTTGAGATGGAAAGGAAAATACAATGGAACAATATATGGTTCAAATGCATTTCTAACATTATTGTACAAGTCATGATAAATGGTAATAATTATTTATATTAAAATATAAAATCCTAGTGGATAAATTTCATAGATACTCTATCAAATATGAATTACACCACCACTCATGTTTTTTAGAGGCCAAATACCATAATGAATGTCTTGCAAACAAAGGGTAGATATGAGAACATCAACATTCTATGTCTCTTCTTGATGAATTAATTTCTCCCTTTAACATATAATTTTTTAAAATACCATCTTCCAAACCATTTTAAATTTGTTTATATTTAAATCAATCTCATTTTCCAGTAAAAAAACTTACCATATATACCCATACATTGATGTTCTAAGTGAGTTGAAACTATGATAAAGACCCAATCCCCAACCTAAAACTCCACCAGCCAACAACGATGGTCCACATAATATTTATGATGACTTTATAACATGATCAATTTATTTTAGAGAAACTGCGCCATCCCCATCAACTCTTGAACAACACAATGTCAAATCAAGGACTACTCTCTCAACTCTTCCCAGTACAAGAGAGGCCTACATGGCCGCCCATACAAATCCTCGAAGAGAACCATATTTATCAAAGCATGATAACAATTTTTATAGGAAAATCAAACCAAATAAAATTTATTTTCCAAACATCCTCTATAATAAACAACATAATCCTGAATCATATCCTCTAAAAACTGAATAGACCTATCTATCTATCCATCCGTCTGTGGATGATAAGCTATTCTTAATCTAATCTGGGAACCCATAACCTGTTGAAAAAAAATTCATAACCTAGATTTGAACCATAGGACCCTTTCAGAAACAATTTTAAAGGGAACCCCACAAATTCTAACAATCTATCAGAAATACAAGTCCCAATGCTTCTCCACTTTCATCATCTCCTATATTGATATGAAATGAATTATTTTCATTATTTTATCAATGTTCACCCAAATCACATCCCTCCCACTAATATTCCACAGCAAACTATTGACTAAGTCCATAGAAATATCATATCACCTCCATATGGAAATTGTCAAGGGATGAAAAACCCCATAATTATCTAGTGTTCCACCTTAATTATTTGAAAAATAAGTCACCATAATACAAAATTAGAAATTGACGTTCTCATCCCCTACCAACAATACCGATGTATCAGATCATGATACACTTGGTGGTACCTAGGTCCACAGTCCAATAAGAAATGTGTCACATATCCAATAACTACTGCCTCAAGGAAAATGGAATAACTAGCCTTCTAGGGAAGCACAAATCTCCACTAGAAGATCGAGACCACTCATCCAAGGTATCCGCACAATGAATTATTTTAAGCAATCATTGGAAATGAATTTGTTTCACCTTCTCGAGTTGAACTCTCTCATTAAAAGGAAATTCCTATTTCATTGAAGCCATGAACACATTATACCAACCTCTTCCACTCCCAAGATCATCTCAGTGAACAAAATCATCATGGGCCCTCCTCAACTGATTCCTACACAAATTATATATGTAACTTTCTACTCAATGAATTGGAAACCAGATTACCTTTCCTTGAGTTAAAAGAAATCTCAAAATCAAAATTCTGAATATACACTACATAGCGTATCTAACACAAATTCATATCCCTATGAGTAAAAATATATCGCAGGCTCTTATGATCTAAATACACTATAAACTACTCAAAAAATATATAGTGACACTACATTTTGAGTGTATTCATAACCACTGCCAACTCAAGATCATGGGTAGGGTAGTTCTTCTCATGAGGGTGTAACTAGAAAGAGCTATAAGCCACCACCTATTTCCCTATATCAAGACGCATCCCAAACCCATTCCAGATGTATTATAGAAAATATCATAACTGAATACTTGTTTAGAAATAATCATCATTGGTTCTAATGTCAACCTCACATTAAGGTCCTCACAATATCTATGACACTTGTCATTCCATTGAAACTTTACACCCTTACGGGTTAATTTTTTCGTCAAAGATGGAATCATGGAGAAGTCCTAAATAAACTGCCTATAGTAAATAGCCAAACCCAAGAATATTTGGATCTAAAATACATTTTTAGGGTACTCTTAGGATGGAACTGGCTATACCTTTTTGGTATCTTCTGAAAAACCCCTCTCAGTTATCACATGCCCTAGAATCTTAACTTCCTGGATCAAAGCCTCACATTTGGGAAGCTTACCATATAGAAGATATTCTTTCAAGGATACAATAATGATATCAAAATGGTCTGTGTTATTCTCCTCTAACATAGTTTACACCAAAATATCATCCATAAACACCTCAAAAAAAGATACCAAGAACTGATGAAAGATCCATTTCATCAAATACATAAATACAAGAGGAGAATTAGTGAGACTAAATGGCATAACTAGAAACTTTAAATACCCATTTTGACTCTTAAATATTTTCTTAGGTATATCCTCTTCTCGGGATCTTAACCAGTGGTACCCTAAATATAGGTTAATCTTATAAAACCAAAAATCCCATCTATGATTATCAAATAAGTCATCAATACTTATCAAAGTATATTTGTTCTGAACAATTAACTGATTCAACTTTAGATAATTATTACAAAATCTAAGGCTCATATTTCCATTTTAGCAAAGAGGGCAGGTGAATCCCATGGTGACATGCTAGGATGAATAAGTCCATTCACCTTCAAGTCCTCACGTTGGGCCTTAAGTTACACCAACTCACCATGTTTCATTCAATATGATGGAATAAAAATGTGTATCATACTCGGGAGAAGATAAATAGTAAACTCAACCTCACTCTCAGGTGGTAAACCAAAAAAATAATTAGACAAGACCTTAGGGTAAGAACACATAGTTTTAGGAATTTGACCACCCAAACAATGTTAAACTACATAATGAAACATATCTTACAACTAGCATGATATTTTCCCATCTTAAGGAACAATAATACCTTCCCTTCCCGATCTAGAGTCTCACTCACCCTAGAAAAAATGATTAACCCTGTCGGTAGATAAGAAAAGAACCCAATGGACATAATATTCTATTTAGTCCATAACATTGATCATCCAATACATGTTGATATTCAAGTTGAATATGACAAGATAAAGAAATAAGAAGTCCCACACCACCTTGTAATCAGATATCATCACCCGACACGTGAGATATCTGAAATATTGTATGGAACTCTTTCCCTGTGACGAACCAGGCCGGGTCGTCATCCGACCCAGTGCCCGACCAGGCACGCGAAAAGGCACGAAGGGCGTTCCCGATCCCCACGGGCTGGCACAAGTTCCCGGGGTATCAAACCTTACCTGGTAACGATTTACCCGAAATAAAAGACAAAAAAACAACTAACCAGATAAATAAACTGAAACTAGAAATAGATAACCAAACACGCCTTTAAACTATGAACAGGTTTAAAGTCTACAACTCGAACCAATAACTAAAAATAAGAGATTACAGAGGAAACTAAAACTCTTACTCAAACCTCAAAGCAATATGGTAGGTGCGACATCCACACGTCAAAAACGTTAACCTGCACGAGAAGACCACCAACGACCAACCACCACCACTGAGCACGATGCCTCAACCTGGAATACACATAGAACAAGGACTACATACACCCAAAGGTGTATATAGGTTATGAGAAAAGAGCCCCGTTGGACGTCACCCAATAAAAAGGTTCCACACATGATTATTAAATGACAAATATAGTTGCAATATTAACTACAGAAAAGAAATAAAAGCTTGAACTGTTTAAAAGAAAACAGAATTTAAGAAAACAGTTTCAAATGGAACAACTTAAATTAAAACACATGCACCCTTATTTTTTTTAAAAATAACCACTATGTCACACTGACGGGCGCAATGTAACAAATGAGCACTAATATGGGGGAGGCCTCATGGGTATCAGCTATATTGGGTGCCTAGATCTCCATGTCTCGGTGAAACGTGGCTTAGAAGGCCACGAACCTCAGAAAACGTGGCTTAGAAGGCCAAGACCCTCATGAAACGTGTCTTAGAAGGCCACGACCCTCAGAAAACATGGCTTAGAAGACCGCGACCCTCAGAAATGCATATGTTTAGTTAGTGTTCTAATATTCAGTCCTGCCTGTGAAACCGGGTCGAGTCACCTCCGGAACACTAGCCCACTAGTCTAGTCTACCCTCCTAGATACCTGGGTTTCCCGGTTTGTGCTCAAATAAATTTCAAGTTCATGTCACATGTCACACTAATGCATAAAATCCAAGCAGGATATTTACACACACATAATCACCATTGCACACTAAAACCCTCTTTTAAAACCATACGCACACAAAAAATGTTTTCAAAACTCAAGCTGCATAGGTTACGTACTTGGTTAAACCATCCTCACAATAAAAAACGTTTATCATTAAACCACCCACCACTTACACACATAAAAGACATTTTGAAATAAGACACACACTAGAAAGTTTTCCATACACATTTTACACCATTTTCATAATTTAATACACTACTAAAAAAATATAAAGCAGTAGTAAAAGAGTGTTACAAGGCTTTGGCACACACTAGAATAACCAGTTATAAATCCAAACGCATTCCAACATCACACGCACTCAAATAATTTATTAAAGTGTAACTTGAACCACCAAAAAGGTTTGATGGGAATCCAATAAACCATTTGAAAAACACAATTGCATAAACCACATAATTTAACAAGCCAAAAATAAAAGCTTATAAAACAATTTAAACGAAATCGTTTAGCATAAACCACTAAACTCAACCAAAAACAAATTTTATGACAAAACGCACCCAACATCGTGTCAGAAAAATAGTTCTCACCACTTGCATGATTTAAAAAGATAAAAGAACAATACATAAGTCACGAATAGAGTTCTCAGAAGAAAACACCCAATAATATGAACAATTTACTAAACAATTTCAATGAAAACCAAACTTCAATAGAACCAACTTCGCACAACAATAATTAATTAAATAATATGAGAAACAAATTAAACATTTCACATTAATTTATGAGATAACAATTAGACGGGGAACCACCTAACTTTGACGCTGAATTTCCCACAAACGAGTGCGAAACTTCAATCGCACCACAAATGCACCGCATAATGATCAATTGAACCCTAAAAAAAGAATTCGAACCTAAATAAATTAAAAAACCCCTATATTGGACCATAAACATGCTGGAAAAAAATATAACCTCAAAAATATGAGAAGTAAAAAGAATGAAGAAGGGGCTTAACCAATGGAGGTTTCGGCCATGGAGGGCAGACCGGAAGGGGGGGTATCAGGTTTAGTGGACTAGGTGAGGGGGACGGCGGCTGAGGGAGACGATTTGGAAATTTCATGGTGCGTCGGTCAGCATGGGGTTCCAAGGGGGTTGCGCCTCGAGCTGGACAAGGGGATCAGGGTGGGTCCGTGCAGCAGCGCGAGCTAGGGAAGGGGGTGCATCTGGTTTGATGATCGGGCGCACATCGGGAAATGGAGGCCCGCCGGAGGTGGAGGAAGCGGTTCAGCGGACATCTTGTGAGCCGCGGATGGAGGCGCGCCAGAGGTTGAGGAAACATCACTAGCAGGAGGCAGTGGGGTGTTGTCCGGGAGAGGAAGGAGGTCGTTTGATGGTTGGAGATCTAGTGACGGGGCGAGCAGGCCGAGAGAGGGAGGATGGTGATAGCTAGGGTTAGAGGGGAGTGGGTGAGCCGCACGACGGGAAGGGGTAGGAGGGGGAGAGGAAGAATGAGAGGGAGAGAAAAAAACAAAAACATAAAAAGAAAAGGATAATAAATATAATAATAAGACAAACCATAACTTAGAATAAAACTAATAAAATTAAATAAAATAACTTAATTTTAATCAATAATAGAAATAAAAAATGCCCATTACTAATTAATAATAGCCTCAAAATTATAATAATAATATAATTATCATGAAAATGAAGTTCATTAATTTTCTTTTACCACTTTTATAATTAAATTTATATTTACCATGCCATTAATTTAATTTTATTTCTTTATTACCTTTTCATCTTATTTAATTTTTATATCTTCCTTATTAATTCATTTTATTTTATTACTTGACCATCGGCAGGTCACCAGGTGTACCAGGAGAGGCCGCGCGGTTTCAAAATCGTTTTAAACATCTTAAACCTTATTTATTTATTAATAACTTCTTTATTTAATTGATTGCATGTCAAAAAGGCGTGCGGAGAGCCGAGCAAGGTCCTGTAGCGACCCAAGCGAGGTCGCACGGATTCGACAGCAGCGCGTTGAATGCTGAAAAGGCCACACAGTGCGTTTCAAAATAAAACTCAGAAATTTTATGTTGGGCCTTGAACTGAACTCTCCGATGTCTAATAAAACAATAAAATAAATAATAAGAAAAGTATCATGCTCAGAGAAAGTGACTCAAATATGACTTCTAGAAACTCATATAAATACTGTTTGATATGTGTCACCGGCCCCAAGGAGCTAGAACGCCTCCAGTTGACCGATCAAGGAAAGCGACTCTCGCACCCATAAAGACCATCTTGACAAGTTGAGACATCTCAAGCACTATTAAACCGAAACCACACCATTTGGATAGAATGAACAAACAAGTTCAAACCACATCCATGGAACATGCTTATCACTTATCACCAAGACATATTTAAAAACAGAAGCAAAAGATCAACATGGGGAGGCCTGAGGGGATCCCCACCATTATGAACTCACTAACGCTCGAGACGAGACTAGAAAACCGCCACGAGGAGGTTCGAGCGAACTCTTCGCCATTAATGAAAATTCTAGCACTGATTCATTCTAGAGACATTCGTGCGAGACCCAATGTGGGTCTTCCCACCATTAGCATCATACCAACGCCCAAGGCGAGACTAGAAAACCAACATGGGGTGGTCTGAGTGGACTCCCCACCATTAAGGAAGAGTTAACACCGATTTATTACAGAGACATTTGTGTGAGATCCAATGTTGGTCTCCCTACCATTGAAACTAACAGTAGATACAAAATTTTAGAAAAATTATCGATGGTGACCAAACACCCCACCAGAAGGGGCGGGGAGGGAGGGGCCCGACTACCAGGGCATCAAAAGCATGACCCATGAAAAACCAGCATTTCCACATTCCTGGATGAGAATTATTCATATTTGAGACAGATTTACTCAAAAAACCCCATAAGGCCACTAAAGAAATTACATCCAGTGGAATGCAACCCCCAAGAATTTAATGCACGAGAAAAACACTCCTCCACATGGTCACGAAAACCTTATGCTACTAGACGGCTCATTCGAACAGAACAACCATAGAAAACAATTTCTGTTGCTTTCACACTCGACTCCGATGAAAGAAATAAGGTCGGGGTCCCATACACTCCCAGGGTTCCTGACTACGCTCTAGCTTCACTCCGAGGCCTATGGCTGGAGCCGTGATGTTTGAAGAATCTTCTGCCTTGCAGTCAGGCATTGAAGACTCCCGAACGGAGCTTCTCCTTTTGGTGTCACACGCAACCACACTGCAATCGAGACAACACCAACAAACACAAAACATTACAACATCCAATTACCCTCACACTAAACCTTCACCAAAATGATAGCTTAGATGGTCCACATGCATCACCCCTTGTTACACTAAATGAGAACATGGCACCACCAATCATCACCAAAACATGACTTTTACTGTTGAGAGGAACATTACGCTGAGAAAGAAATTAAACCACATCTTGAGAAACACGTGATTCCTGCAAATGACCATAGAATCCTCACATGACTGGGTCTGCCATACAAGTAGCCTAACACGAAACTTTCCTTAATCGAAACAAACCAAAGTCCAGAGGTCATTTTGAACGATAGACCGCATAAAAAACAAAGGTTTGATTCCACATTTTTCCCACTGGAGTCTCCATTACAGCTTGCAAACCACCGTTTACTATCAAAGGGACCTCCCACAACTAGACGTCACCGAACATGACCCTTGAAACTGATGTAAATACTACAAAGACCCTCAAGACACTAGTCAACATAGAAAATTCTGAACCGCCTTCACCCTTCCCCGCTAGATTTCCATTCACCGTTTCCTGGGGGAATCTTCAAACATGACAATGTCAAACTTCATACCCAACAGGTCGAGACACTCAAAGACACCGAAACTCCCTTCAGTTCCCCTTTCATAAGTCATCCTGCTGCGATATGACCTACTTATCCAAAAGGAAAAATAGATTGATATAACACTACCACCCAAAAGGGAGAGTCCTTACTTTAATCAACTGGAGGGTTGGCCAACGGCGAATTACCGGTGGCTGCACGTCATTATCACATTAACTCTTTATTGGGGCGTACAATAGCCAAGAATGAGAACCGTACACCCAATCAAATAGGTCCGATGGTAAAGACATACCATAAGAAAACACCAAACATGCAGGGGGAACCACTTCAAGGTCTCCCCGATGTACTTTTCAAAAGAATTTACTTGATACACACTTGCGTACCAACTTTAAAATGATAATTTGAACTCGGGACACAAATCATTTGGAAATGATCCTCGGCTCAAAACACCTCACATCCGACATTTCCAAAACACAAGGACATGCCACACAAGCACCGTTTAATAAAACACCAATTATTTTTTCCTTTAACAAAACATTTTGAAAATAAGCAAACCCAGTGGGTTGCACAAACATTAATGGCATCCCATGAGCCTCGCACATGCATGTTCTCGTGCCCCACCGGCACCCACCTCATGACCATCCAGACACTCATCCGCTCGTGCCATTAACCATTTCCCTTTTCGCATACACTCATGCATGTGGTTTCCCAAGAGAGTGCCAAGGATCAAAACCAAACCATTCCATTTTTCAAAACCAAAACATCCAACCCACACTTTTCAAACCCCACACAACATTTCATCTTTAAAGCGCTTCATTTGAAAACATTTTCCAAGGACAAAACATTTTTACATAAAAACCACATTTCCATGAATCCAAAACAAAGAGACAAGAAATGATGCAAGAGAAAACTTGTGTCAGCGGGTGACTAGAACATATGGTTGGAGGCCATACGCCAATCACACCACTACCACAGAGGGTATTCCAGGACAGCATCCCCAGCTCCGCATGGCTTTCCAGACCCTGCGATCTCACTAGGACCACTGACCATACCCCGTTTTCATTTACCTTAGACAAGATTAATAGCAAGGACCAAAAACTCATACAAACCTCAACATACTTTGGTAACTTGAGTCCCGCCACGAGGTGTGCTGGTCAGGCACCTTACTCATAGCCAGGACGTCGAGTCCCGACAACCGTAACTCAATTCTATCTTGACTATAACCCAAAAGAACACGACCCAAGATAGAAAGCCTGCCTCTGATACCATTTTGTCACGAACCAGGCCGGGTCGGCATCCGACCCGGCGCCCGACCCGGCCCGCGACAAGGCCCAAAGGGCGTTCCCGATCCCCACGGGCTAGCACAAGTGCCTGGGGTATCAAACATTACTTGGGAACGATTTACCCAAAAAAAGACAAAATAACAACTAACTCGATAAATAAACTGAAACTAGAAATATACAACCAAACATGCCTTTAAAATATGAACAGGTTTAAAGTCTACAACTCGAACCAATAACTAAAAATAAAATATGATAGTGGAAACTAAAAATCTTACTCAAACCTCAAAGAATCATGGGAGGTGCGACATCCACATGTCACAAATGTTAACATGCACGAGAAGACCACCAATGACCAACCACCACCACTGAGCACGATTCCTCAACCTGGAATACACAGAGAACAAGGTCGACATACACCCAATGGTGTATGTATGGTGTAAGCAAAGAGCCAATAGGACATCACCGAATAAAAAGGTTCCACTCATGATTATTAAATGAAAAATACATTTTCAATATTAACTAAAGAAAATAAATAAAATATTGAACTGTTTAAAAGAAAACGGAATTTAAGAAAACAGTTTCAAATGGAACTACTTAAATTAAAACAGATGCACCCTTATTTTTTAAAAAATAACCACTATGTCACACCGACGGGCGCAAAGTAACAAATGAGCACTAATATTGGAGAGGTCTCATGGGTATCAGCTAGCATGGGTCCATAGATCTCCGTGTCTCAAAGAAACGTGGATTAAAAGTCCACGACCCTCAAAAATCATGGCTTAGAAGGCCACAACCCTCAGAAAACATGGCTTAGAAGGCCACGAACCTCAGAAAACGTGGCTTAGAAGACTACGACCCTTAGAAATGCATATGTTTAGTTATTGTTGCAATCGTCAGTCCTTCCAGTGAAACCAGTTCAAGTCACCTCAGGAACACTAGCCCACTAGTCTAGTCTACCCTCATAGCTACCCGGGCTTCCCGGTTTGTGCTCAAATAAATTTCATGTTCATGTCACATGTCACACTAATGCATAAAATCCAAACTGGATATTTAAACACAGAAAATCACCATTGCACACTCAAACCCTCTTTTATAACCATACACACACAATTTTTTTTTTCAAAACTCAATCTGCATAGGTTATATACTTGGTTAAACCATCCGCACAATAAAAAAACGTTTATCATTAAACCACCCACGACTTACACTCATAAATGACATTTTGAAATAAGACACACACTAAAAAGTTTTCCAAATGCATTTTACACCATTGTCATAATTTAATAAACCGCTAAAAAAAGTATAAAGCAGTAGTAAAAGAGTGTTACAAGGCTTCTGCACACACTAGAATAACCAGTTATAAATCCAAATGCATTCCAACATCATACACACTCAAATAATGTTTTAAAGTGTAACTTGCACCCCTAAAAAGGTTTGATGGAAAACCCATAAACCATATGAAAAACACAATTTCATAAACCACATAATTTAACAGGCAAAAAATAAAAGCTTATAAAACAATTTAAAAGAAATATTTTAGCGTTAACCACTAAACTCAAGAAAAAACAAATTTTATGACCAAACGCACCCAACGCCGTGTCAGAAAAATAGTTCTCACCACTTGAACAATTTTAAAAGATAACAGCACAATTAAAAAGTCACGAATTGAGTTCTCAGCAGAAAACACCCAATAATATGAACAATTTACTAAATAATTTCAATGCAAACAAGACATCAATAGAACTAACATCGCACAACAATAATTAATTAAATAATATGTGAATAAAATTAAACATTGAAAATTAATTTATCAGATAACAATTAGACGGGGAACCACCTACCTTTGACACTGAATTTCACACAAACGAGTGTGAAACTCCAATTGCACCACGAACGCACCGTACAAAGATCAATTGAACCTGAAAACAATAATTCGAACCAAAATAAATCAAAAACAACCCCTAAATTGGACCATAAACATGATGGACAAAAAATATAACCTCAAAAAAAGAAAATGAAGAAGAATGAGGAAGGGGCTTAACCAATGGAGGTTTCAGCCATGGAGGGCAGACCGGCAGGGGGTATTGGGTACGCCGGACCAGGTGAGGGGGGACGGTGGCGGAGATAGGCGATTTGGAAATTGTATGATGCGCCGGCCGACATGGGGTTTTAGGGGGGTTGTGCCTCGAGCTGGACAAGGGGAGAAGGGTGGGTCTGTGCAGAGGGGCGAGCTAGGGAAGGGGGTGCGGCTGGTCCGATGAGTGGGTGCACGACAGGAAATGAAGGCACACCAGATGTGGAGGAATTGGTTTGGTGTACAGCTTGTGAGTCGCAGATGGAGGGGCGCCGGAGGTTGAGGAAGTGGCACTAGCAGGAGGCGGTGGGGTGTTGGCCGGGAGATGAAGGAGGTCGGTTGATGGTTGGAGAGCCGGTGGCTGGGCGAGCATGCCGGGAGAGGGAGGAGGGCGGCGACTAGGGTTAAAGGTGAGGGGGTGAGCTGTAGGACAGGAAGGGGTAGGAGGGGGAGAGGAAGAATGGGAGGGAGAGAAAAAACAATAAAATAAAAAGAAAAGAAAAGGATAATAAATTTAATAATAAGACAAACCATAACCTATAATAAAACTAATAATAATAAATAAAATAATGTAATTTTCATCAATAATAGAAATAATAAAAATACCCATTAATAATTAATAACAGCCTCAAAATTCTAATAATAATAATATAATTATCATTAAAATGATCTTCATTAATTTTCTTTTATCAGTTTTATTATTAAATTTATCTTTATTTTCACACTCATTTAATTTTATTTCTTTATTATCTTTTCATCTTAATTAATATTTATATCTTCTTCATTAACTCATTTTATTTTATTACTTGACCATCAGCTAGTCCCCAGGTTTACCAGGAGAGGCTGCACGGTTTCAAAATCATTTTAACCCTATTATACTTTATTTATTTATTAATAACTTCTTTATTTAATTGATGGAATGTCAAGCAGGCGTGTGGAGAGCCGAGCGAGGTCATGCAGCGACCCAAGTGAGGTTGCGCGGCTTCGATAGCGGTGTGCTGAATGCCAAAAGGCCACAAAGTGCATTTCAAAATAAAATGCAAAAAATTTTAGTCGGGGCTTGACCTGAACTCTCCGATGTCTAATAAAACAATAAAATAAATAATACAAAAAAGGAAGGGTGTGAAATTACCAAAGGTGTAAAAATATCGAAAAAATGGAATATTTTTTGAATTCAATCCAAGCATTTAAACTAAAATTGAAAAAAATGAGTAGTTCCTGTATCAAACAAATCTAGAACCATATATGATGAAATAAACACCACACCTTGAATTGTATCTGGTCGTTATTCAGATTCCTTGGGTGTATAATCTATCGCATAAATTCATTAGGTCTTATCCACATTAACATCCCCCATTTCCAAAGGACTAAATCCACCACCCTTGGAAGAATAATTATAAATTTTAGACCCCTTGGTGATTATGGATCCAACCTCACTACCCTAATACATAATTTTACAAAAATGCATCAGATTGATTACACATACCCAAATATGAATATTATTTGGAGCCTCTATATAGTTATGAATAGTATGACCACTCCTCCCACACAAGTAGTATATGACCTGTTGTTTTCCTAAATAATCCCATAAGACTAGTCCTACAAAAAAATTAACCACTCTTATGCTTCCATTTCTGGCCATAAGATACACCCTACCTAACTATTATGCCAACTGAAGCTCCACCCAATCCTATCTTTCTAGCTATGTCTACCTCATCCAAATATAAATTTTCAAACACTTGAACAATGGTAGGAAGGCACATGAGTATCATCACTGAATATATATCATGCCTCTATCCTAAATCAAACGTCTAAACCTTCAAGTACTCATTAGTGACAAGCTCTGGTGCTTGATTCACCAACTCATAAAAATATGTAGAATACTGTAGAGTGTTATGCTACCCCTTCTCTAATGTCAAAAACTCTCTAGTATTCACAATATGAAATGTCTTAGGGTAAAAATTCATTTTATATATTTTCTTAATGGAATCATAGCTAATATCCCCATGAAACATATCTTGTCAAATAGATTCCAACCACATCCTTCACTGTCTATGGAGTGTATATGTGGTAAACCCAACCTAGAGTCTCCAGGAGTCTTAAAGAAGTTAAAGATACTATCTATCCACTAAATCCACTCCTCGGATTCCTAGGGTCCTTTATCATCATTAAATATGGGTGAATACTACTTAGTAAATTCAAAAACATGATCCACCACATGTCCTAGGTTCTCTTATGTGGCCTGTCTCAAATCTTCCTCTCTCAGATTTAGAATAACTCATCAAAGAATAATTTTAAAACAAAATAAAAAATCCAATAATTCATGAGAAAATTAAAAAATCATGTGGCCATCTTTATGTATAGATAATAGAGGTATATAAAATTAGGTATTTAAACCAACTAGAAAAGACCTTACTTAAAATAGAATAAGTAAATTTAAATAATCTTCCCATATATTTGATCTAAATGAACTCAAACTCCATGTATAAGTCTGGGTAAAAGTCCCTAACCACCAATTGTAATTTAGGTTCAGTCATGAAAGTGAGTTGGCCAAGACCCTTTCTCTCACTTACTATCCAAATTTTTATGGTCTTAAATTCTATCTACCCAATACCCAAAACCAAATTTATCTAGTTTTAACACACTTCAGGCTAATCAACCCTTTGACACAAAGTTATAACGAACCAACATTGGCCAACTAGAAAAGCCACCTAAATTGGCCCATCACATATTATAGGTAAAATAGGATAAAAAATAAGTATTTAAAATAAGTAAAACAAGACATATGACCAGATTACAAAGTGAAAACTAATCAGATAACACAAAGTAATAAAATCCATGAAAAGTAGGCTAAATTAAAAAGTATTTATTATATACATGTAACCAACAATCACCTCTATATCAACTCAAATTGATGGTAGTAATAAAAAGGGAATAGAATATGCTAAAAGATACTCTTCCATTTACATGAACCCTTCAATACAGCATCTATGAACTCTCAAAGTCACAAGTAGGGTGTGATCCAAATCCTAGTATGATGCTATCATAGTTTCTATACAAGGACTAATATATCTAATGTAACAATTATATCTTTCAAAAAAAATATAATGAATTTTCATAAAATGAAACCATTTTTCAAACATTTTTACATTTTCACAATTAGTTTTCATAAAATCCTATTATATTTTCAAAAAAAATATATCAAGTAGACTTGATAAAATAGGAATGAATATACATGCATCTAGAGGTAAAAAAATCCATAAAATAACCTATCATGAAAAACTATGTGATACAACCTCATATAATATACCCATGAGAAACAATCCATGATAGAAATAATCATGTGATAAATAACTATAAATAAAAAAACACCTTATATTGGGCCCTAGACTGTGAGACAATGTGTACTAGACACATAAGATCTTAAATTGGAATAATGTTAAATCCAAATGATATTGAGTCCTACCGGTTGATATCACAAATGGTAACCTCTTAGTGGTACAAAACACACTAAAGCTATTTGGGTCTCTTTATCGACACACCCAAGGTTTCTAATTTGTAATTTTTTGAATTCATTTCAAAACCATTCTCACAATTTTATAAAATGTTTTCAAATCTAATATAATCTTCTTTGGTGTTTGAAACCCCATTTTGAAAAAAAAAAATATATTCTCAATGTAAACCCCATTTATAAAAAGATTCCATTTTCAAAAAAATCATTTAAAATCATATATCACTTCTAATCAATCAACAAATAAAATTAATTTACCAATTACCACATGAAATTCATCAAATTAACCCATTGTATAGAAAAACCTACCTCAACATGGTAGATATATATTTTCCTTCAACAACGGTGAATAAAAACCAAGAGAACTGACTTCAAAAGATAGGGTGTGCTAATAAAATGAGAAGGATCGATAAAAAACACTATCTCATCAAAAATATGAAGACAACTTCTTCCATAACCAATGAAAAATAAAAACTAAAAGGATTACATACATTGAGAGAAGCAATCTAACTGTAAAGGTGATCAATTGTTGATCAGGGAAACCTAGAATGGAGGGAATCACCCAAAATCACACAGGGAGAGCCTCTAGGTGGATTTAAAAGAATAATTAAATGAATAAAATAAAAACCCACTAATACATCCCATAAAATATCAATTCATGACTATTGTACAATGTGAAACGTCATTACTTGTCGTGTAATCTCAAAAGATCATATATTCTAAAAAACCCGTTGCTTTTTTATTAAAAGCCATATATTTTCAATTAATCAATATGAATACTTTATAGATAATTTAAAGCTCTAATGATGTGTATATATTTCATATATTTTTCATGGTGACCATTAAACATCATGAACTCCCATTACAAAATGTGTAATCACCCAGTGAGAAAAAATGCATGTTTAAACTGAATAAATTCCAATAAAGCCATGACTTTACCATTATAGGTATCCTATTAATATAATTTTATTCATTATTAATCCAATGATAAGCTAAACTATAAGAAAAGGTTAAATCATACCTAACATAAAAGTAATAGGGTGTTACATTATAATTGTCAAAATGGTAAATAGAGGGTGAAAACTAAGAGATAAGGGCGAAAACTTGAAAACAAATATGTCTATATTTTATTTTATGAGATTATATATACACACTATAATCTAATATTTTAATTATACCTATTTTAATCCATTTTTCCTTTAAAATTTATTTTTATTAATTTAATACTTTAAGTAATTCCAAGAGTGCCCCTCTATTCACTTATAAAAGAGTGGACATTGTCCTTCATTACTCAAAATGATTGATTCGTATAGCTCAACCAGAATCTAACTAATTATCTTATAAAATTATATATTCCAGAATTAAAGGTGTTTTTTACGTAACCATTCTTCGAGTCTTTAAGTGGGAATATAAAATACATTTACCAAAGAAGAGGTACTCGACATACCAGACCTTCTTCAATTTATTTATTCTTATACCTTCTATAAATCCTTTGAATGCATTATAAAATAATTGAAAATTTATATTTAATATACTGAGTTATTATTATTATGATTTAACAACTATAACCCACCATCTTATCATCTGTTAGAAAATAATAATGTCATTTGTGAGAATATATAGACAACCACCTCCAAGAAGCAATGTGATTCATTTTTTTATTTACATTAATGGTAATAAGGATAGATTTAATAAAAAATAAATATAATATAAAAATGATCCAATAAATCTTAATTATTATTTACCTTTCGTTCATTTTATCCTTTTAAAAGGGAAAATAGTGTTCATGTGTACACACGACATACCGTCCTTATGAACGGTGTAATTAATTTTTCTATATCAATATTTTATAGATGAATTTAAATATATATACGATGGATGTATAGTATATTAATATCATAAATATTTTTATAGAGATTATTGACCCCTTACCAAAGTAAATTTTTTGGAACTACCGAACAAAAATTCTCATAGAAAACAAAATAGTTAACCCCCAAGAATTATGATTTTAATAAGGATTAATAATAAATAGGTGTTAAAATGTTATAATTGGATAATATATTATATTAGAATTATTTTAATGATTCATTTATATAATTGTAATTATTTTACATTTATTATATAGGATTTTAGATACCTTTTGGAACAATTTTAACTTGAGCGAAGGGTTTCTCATCTCACTTTTATTTTAGTGAGTCACATTTCAGGTTCATCATTTGTTTATTTTAAGTGGTGTATATACTATAAATGAATTTATTAATGATTATTATAATTAAAATTAATTATATTTTCATATCCATATATGTTTCTGTATTTCATGATTTTTTAATCAAAAGTTATCAAAGTCATATGGGTTTTATGTTTCAATATCATTATTTATAGAGATTGTTTATGATAAAGTATTTGATGACAAAATTTTATGATATAATTTTTAATAATCCTGTAAATTTTATTCTACTCTATTTATTTCTAGATATTATATTTTTCCTATCATTTTTCTCCATTTATGTACATAATATAATAAATGAAAATTTTAAAAAAAGTGAATATTTTCTCTCTTCCATCAAAAATCATTTTTATACCTTTCCCATGTTTTCTAAAAATGTTTTCAATAATGTTTTATGATTCATCGATAATTTTTGAAATTAACTATTAACAATGATTTACTTTTTACAAAATATTTGAAAATGAATCTTCTTGTAATTTTATAAATGAGGTATTATTTACTTTTTACAGAAAATGTGAATGAAATATTTGTTTTAATGTACACAACAAAAATGGAATTTTATCATCATGAATACTCAGTGTTTTAAATATTACTTAACATTTATCCATGTTTAATTTTAAATTAAATTATTTCTTTAATATATTTTGTATTTTTGTATTTTAAATAAGTTATTTCAAAATTAAAAGTGTATTTTCATAAAAAATATTTTAGAGATCTTTTAAATTTATTTTCATATATTATGACATCATTTGATGTTACATATGTTTTACTGGTGATATAATAAAAAAATATAATTATTATTATTTCTCAAGATGGTTTATGATTATGAAAATTATATTTTTATGAAACCTATTTTCTTTTCCACAAGTTATACTATTATGAATTATTAAAATGTTTATGAAACCAATTTTGTTTTCTACGTGTTATGTTATGATGAATTTTTGAAATGTTTATGAAACCTATTTTTTTATAAGTGTTATGATGTATGATTAATGATTTATGATCTTGTGGAAGACATATGAATTGATTATTATTTTGTGTATTGTGGGGATTTAATTATATATCCCTTCAATACATTGGGTAAAGATAGATATATCATGTGATAATATAGACTTGGATGGGGTGTGAACCTAGTTCAGTAAGGGACTCTATCCACTATGATAGCCTAGGGATTGATCCTTGACAAAGGATATGATGGAATGGGGAGTGGAACCAATATATTTTGATATTATTTGTAGTGATCATTGACTATGGAAATGATTTTCCATTCTTATATGAATTCCACAAACTTATATATTATACCAATGTCATGCTATCATTTCTCATGTTATTTGATTCTTTTACGATTCATGTTTTATGAACAGACAGTATTTATGTAATGACTAAATATTAGGATCTATGATATACTAGGTATGGTTATCAAATGTTAAGATCATGTTCTTATTCCCTTATTTTCATGTTATGTTTATGTAATCATTGATATCTCCCTTTTTTAACGTTATTGATAATCTAAGATCACTCTATCTTATATTTCCTTTCTATAGGTTTTGATGGATTTTTTATGTATAATATGTCTAACAAGATTAATAGTTATGAAGAACTTAGTGGTAGATGATATAGATATCTTATGAACTCTTTTTTTATGTATCTATGTTTACAGATACACTAAAAACATATTATTCTAGCTTGTGTTGTAATTTTATATATTCAATATTCATCTAATGAGATTTAATATTTATATATGAGAGGATTGGGTCACTGTAGTTGTTATCTGAGTAGGGTTCATCCAATATTTATATATTGGTATTATATAACATTTGTTATAACCCTTGGGACAAGCCTAAGTATAAAATAAATCCTAATTTAATTGTAGGTTATATATTATATCATTTTCCCCACAATGCATCCCTATCTAGAAACTACAAGTAGACATGGTTTTTTCAGAAATGCGCCAAGGGGTAATAATTCCAAAAAGAGTTAGCTGAATAATATATGATCCATCATTCTAGTACGTGGTGAGTGTTTCATTACAAAGAACAAAGTTTAACAATCCCAAGGGATATGTATAGGTTAAATCACATTTTTCTTATGAACCATTATGAAGAAATTGAATAGTTGACAAATAAAGATGAACACGGTTAAAATTAATGTGTTATAGATTAATAATATGTGGTAATGATTTAGAGATCTTATGAATTATTTTTCAGGATTATATGATTCCTCTCTATAACTATTATAGCTCATGCTATGCTTTTTGGTTTTATTCAATAGTTGAACTAGAAGGATTCATGTAAATACAGAATGTGACATACAATGAAATTATTGTCCTCATATGAAACCAAATGAAATATGAGAAAGAAGAAAAAACCTTGTGATTTTGTCTAATGAACTATATCATTATATTATTAACAATTTCTACTTGGGAGAGATTCTTGAAAAAAATAATAAGATAAAAAATTTAGTTTTAGGAAGACCATTGAGGGAAGAAAAGTCAGTATCCTACTTTTCATGTATGTGGGAAGGATCAATCAAGTAAATTTATCATAGGAATTATAAGATGATATATATGTGGAATTGAAAGGTATATAGAAAGTAATTATTGATGAAAAATATAAATTTCAATGGTGGGAAATAAATTCCTTCCTATGGTACCATTTATATTTCAATGTATTATGTGTGAGGAATATGGGAATTATCCAAATCCAATGCCCTAATGTAAGGGTTAACTCCTTAACCAAATAAGGAATTATTCTATTTAAATCATTATAGTGAAAGGATTGAATTGTTTATGTATTTGGATTCATTAATTATGTTGTATCAATGTTATATTAATTATATCCTAGATAGAATAATCATGAAACATCTAAATATTGTTCCACATTATATTTTATTTGAGTGTTGGAAAACATATTTATAATAATATCAATAACTAAGAAATGTGATGTGGTGGTAAGGTTATAATGATTTTTTTGTTATAAATAAAGTATTTACATTGATAAAGTAAACGATATAGTATTGGTATTCATCAAAATGGTTCATTATTTAGTTCATATTTGATAAAGATTATTTCATTTATTGGATTTATATAATATACGCAATAGTATGTGATTTTATTTGAGGAATAATGATTGAGTTAATTTTTGGAAGAATATTTTTTTCATTTTTGGTTAACTTAATAGTTATAGATACGATCATGGGTTAATAATTTTATGGTTTATCATAAGTTCAAATGCATGAATAGCCCTTTGATGTTTTAAGTGATGGGATTTTGGGTTGATTTGAAACTATTATTGGGTTTCTAAAAGAATACTCTATTAAGGTTTAAATAACACTTTGGGTTAGTATATGATTTTATGTTATGTTTACAATAGTATATTGGATAATAGGATATATACAGTCTTGATGGTTTAAAAGTGATCAATTTAAATGGTTATATTTTCAAAGAAATTTACGGTCCTTTTAAGGATTCTCTTTAGGTTAGTATCTGAATTTGATTCATGATATTTTGTTGGTGTTCACTATATTATAAGATTATATAGTGACTTATCAAGGATATTAACTATATTTTGGGAGATGTTTCATTGGGTTGAGGTAACTTTAATCCTTATATTTAATATGTGGTTTAACAAGAAAGCTTATTTTAGAAGAATGTAATTAAATTTTTTGGGATGTAAGATGAAAGGTAAGAGATAACCATTGATGATAAAAAATTATTCAATGTTTAGGTTAATGGGGTTAATTTGGATATATGGTTATTTAGTTTTGGAATGATCTAAGTTGAACCTTTTGTGTTATTGTAGAAATTTGGATGTAAAATGTATTATTTCATCATATGAAGGTAGATTCATTTTGTATATTATATTAGAGTGTGAAAACCATATTTATTTTAATAAATATAGGAGGCATATCTAGTTATACATTTTATTATTATTTTATCCATTCAAAGATTATTTTAGTGTTTTGGGGATGAAAAAATTAATATTTAATACTCATTATTTGGAGAAAAATATGAGAATATAGATTAAATTGATTAAAGGATAAAATTTTACTTTTAAAGTAACAATATTTTCTAATGGACTTATTATAGATGGTATAATAATTAATAAACTCAAGTAAAAGGATCATTAAATAAAAAAAATATTATTTCATTCAATTATGGTGAATCGATGGTCTTTTTCAAACCCTATTGATTTGTGGTTTTATATTTATTAACTTTCTTAGGATTATTCACATTCTTATAATCAAGATTCACTATCTATATTCATCATTATTTAGAAATTATATTTTCCTCTAAGTATATATCGTCACTCCCCACTAATGTTCTCTTATTTGAAAAACTTTTTATGTGTTATTATAGATTACCATTATATTTTCTTGTTTGTATTTTTAAGAAGAAGTTGTATTAACCCTTTTTATAATGTGGTTTAAAAAAATAATTTTAAAAAATAAAACCCTTGATTACTGATCATAGTTTAAAAATTTGAGTATTAAATTTATTAAATGTAGGATAATGTAACCACCTTTTATTTTAAAATATCACTATGTTCAATATCATATACCAGACACAACACAAAGTATAAACTAACCATGAAATTTTTTTATGACCGTTATAACATAGTAATTCAATTTGAGGGTATGAATATAAGTAATTGAATTGTATAATATATATAAATTCCATAATTAATACAAATGTGTTGATAAATTAATAATAAATATTAACTCAATTTTTTTTATTAAAGTCATTTTATTCTTTAATATTTTTTTCTCCAAAAATGGTTTATATTTCTTTTTATAATGAATATTATAATTAAATTTTAAAAATTTATGAATTTTTATTCTATTAAAATAATATAATTTATTAAATTAGCATATCCAAATTAGCTTATGGTGAAATTTTTTGTTTTTTCTAGAAAGATATATCTTTCTCTGAACAGTGGAAAATACTGATTTTTTATTGAAATCTAATTTTCATAAATCATTTAAAAAGTAAAATAATTTTTTAAAATAGTTTCAAAGTTTCATAATTTCAATTATTTAATTAATAATCTAATTATGTTCATTGAAATTTATTTTATGGTTGAATTTAGTATAAAAGCTGTTTTTTACTTTAAAAGGCCTTTTTCTAGAAACAAAATATACATTATGTATTTTTATCATAAAATAATTTCTCCCACATCAATTAATTTATTCATGAAAAATTAATTCCATATTTTTAATCATTATTTCCAAATTTGTTAAATATTTTTCTTCTATTTTTGTTCAATATGAATATTAAGCATAGTAAATTTTGTTACCATGATAAAGGTAAAATGGGTTAATTAATGTCAAAACTGGTGGAATAAGACTTAAAATTCATTAAAAAAATTAATTTATTTCATTCTATGAATATATATCTTCTATAATCATCCAAACATTGAAAATATACCCTTTTTACATTTGGATTTGCTTTTATCCTTTCCTAACATTAAAGTAAAATATAAAGTCAAAAATGTCACTTTATCTCTTTTCATATCTATAATATTCGGTGACAATGTTAAAAGAAAAATATGTTTTATTATAAATTTTTATTTTATATATGATTTAAATTTTTATTTTGGTAATTTATTTTTAATTTTTATTGATGAAATAATTACTTTAAATGATTTTGCGATGCCGATGGTAGAAAAATAAAGTAAATGATTTTAAAAACATTAAATGTAATATTTTTTCATTTATTTAAAGTTAAATAGGAATTTTTAAGGTAAATATAACATATTATATATGTTTTAAAGGGTTATTTTCAAGTTAATTTGGTTTCCTGTTGTTATTAAAGTCAAATTATTTGATTAGTTTTTAAAATGACAATAATAGTATTTTATGTTAAATAAATTTTGTCAAATAATTTAAAAATCATAAAAATCATGAAAGTGGTAAATTGGGGTGATATATGGTCTAACATTTCAATTTTACCTCATTAGTAAAATTATAATGTTTTAATAAATAGAAATTCATCCCCTTGTTTAAGAATAAAATTGGTTAACCATGGGGTTAAACAAAATGAAAAGGCTCAAAATAATATATAAATAGGTAAAAATCTGATTTTATTAATACTATGTGGCTATATATTCTTTATATTTGACTAAATTTTATTTTGTAACCAATTAAATTGTGTTAGGCACATATTATATTATAATTTTTTATATATGTCCAAAAATGAATTAATAATATTTTATAATAAACAAAATTTTATTAAATTATTTAAAATTCATAAAAATATTCTATTTAGAAAATTTTAAGGGATATATTTTATAATGACAACCATATCTCATTTATGGGCCCCTTTTCATTTTTATAGTAACTTTCTTGACCCCTAAAGAGTAAAAAAATATTGATGTCACGGTAATTACAGAATGAGTTAACAGAGAGTTAAAACTAAGAGATAAGGGTTAAAAAATAACAAAAAGTTGTCCCAATATTATTTTATGAGAGGATTTAGGCAAATAGGCATTTATATTCTAATTATATCAATTTTATCCATTTTTTGATGAAAATTAATTTACATTAATTTAATACTTTATGTAATTCAAAGAGTGCTCAAACCCTCACTTATAAAAGGGAACCTCTTCTATGTCATTATTCATAGTGTCTGATCCATCTATATCCACCAAAATATGACCAATTATCTTATAATCTACCATTATCAATAATTATATGTTTTTTATTCTTAAAATACAATTCCAAGGTTTCCTAAGATTGAATCAATAAGAGTTCTACCGAAGAATAGGTAATCATATTACATGAAATTTTTCAATTGATTTCTTATTATACCACATATATATCTATAATATATATTCTAAAATAATTAATTCAGTGTCTTGAATATTCATAAGAATTTTTATTATTATGGAATAACATTAATCTACTTCTGTCCCATTGGTTGGAAAATGATAACACCGCTAGTGCATACATCTGGACTACCACCTTCACGAAGTGATGTGATTCATATTTCATTTACACATTAATTGAATGGTAGTATGGATAGATTTAATAAATATATAATATATACATTATATATAAATAAAACAATAGTGTGTATTATTATTTATCTTTATTTTGTTCCATCTGTCAAAAATTGAAAATAGTGTTCATGTTAAGTACGACCTACCATATTCACGAATATTGTAATTACTTTTTCTATCTCAATATTCTTTGGATGACTACAAATGTAACACCCCAAGCTTCCACTGTACGTTTCCCTTCGAATAATGCAATAGCGTGTGTTGTACGCAACCTCGAGCTCTAACACACACCACAACTAATTAAACTAGCCGTTTTGAATAATAATACCTACTTTTTTAAATTTTTTAAATTTTATTTATCAAAATGGACTTCATTTTTGGATTCAGAATATTGAAATTAGCCTATGTTGAATTTTTGGTATTTTTCTGAGAACTTCTAAATTTTTATGAATAGTGAAAAATACTTAAAAACAACTTTTATAATCAAAATAATTTATAGTGATAAATTATAATATTTAGTGGTTTTAAAGTATAATTAGAATATATTTTTACCATTTTATCCAATGGTGGTCATTAGAATTAATTTAACATTGAAATTGGACATAAACAATTGCCAATCTTTTGATATAAATTGTTTCTTAAAAACACGCTATTTGTTGTAACAGTGGGAATTAATTATAAAACTAATTAATACAACTTATATGTTTGGAATTTTGTAAAATAGACATCATTTTTGAATTCGGAATATCAATTATAGCTTAGGGTGAAATTTTGGCCTTATTCTGAAAAACTTCAATTTTTGATGAATAGTGAAACCACTAAGTGGTTGTTAAAAACTGATTTTTTCGTTAAAATGAAATATTACCACTTCTGTGATTTGATTTTCAAAAATCCGACATACATGGTTGTCATTAAGAAGTAAAATGTGGTTCAATGAGATTAAAATAATTTTTTGGTGAATAGTAACTTTTAAGTTCTTAATCGCGATTAGAGGTAATTAGTGTAGTTTAAGGTAAAAATAATGTTTTAATAATATGAGATGAGCTTGACACTTGTACTAATCCTATTGGATGAGTCATGGACGATCAAGACAGCCCATGGGTCAACTTGGGGACCCCATGGAGCCACTATAGTTGGAAAATGACATTAATATATATTTATTTAATGTTAAAATTAAATTGACACAAACATGAGTTGTTTTACTAAAACAGTTTTTAAGTGGGGTTACACAGATCCAAATTTTGACTATAATTATTCATTAGAAAGCTAAAAAGAGTTCCTACATCATAGTATTTTTTTTATAATTTTTATACATTAAATAAATTAAATTATTTATGACATCATTATGATGCAGCGATGACCTCATTATTTAACGATTTAAATAAAATGAGAAGATAATGAAAAATCCAAGGATTACACTTGTCCAAAGCGTATTGCATGAGGAGATTTCAAACCCTTATCACCTTAGCCACGAATTATATAAGTGTGGGAACTTTAGAATCCTAAAATCATTGTATAATAATGTAACATTTCAATCTTTCCAAAAGAGCCCCTCCTCTCCTCTTATAAAAGGCCCCCACCTCTACCACCTTATTTACACTTCCAAGCCTTTTGGTTCCGCCAACCTCTGCCCAAATACTCTCCCAACTTCTCTCCCTTCATCCTAGAAGCATTACTTTAGTCAGAAAGTCATCCTAAGGAGTCCTTTTGATCAAATCAAAAGGAAGCACCCGAAGAAGTGGAGGTTAACCTACCCCAACCAATGAAAAGTACGAGGTAAGGGTTTACTTCACAACCTCTTCATTATCCAAGGTTGTCTATACATAATTATCTACTGGGACCTCGTTATCATCCACATCCATGTTTCTTAAAAATGTCTTTCAAAACATTTTTACTACTAAATGGAAAATGGGTTAAAGTCATTTATACCCTTATACGTTTTTGAAAGGAATCTTACCGTCGTTTTCCAAACAATGTACTTTTTGACCTTTTTGACAAATTTAAGGTAATAATGTTTTTTTACTTATACGGCGGGTGCGGCTATTTTCCGCCATTATAACTTCGTCGAAGCTTCCCTAACAAGCTTATAAGAATATTTTCAAAGTAAATGTATTATTTTATAATTATGGGACTTTTAAATGATTTCAAAAAGGAGAGATATTTCTCTCAAATAGCTTTGATTTCATCCATGTCAACATCCTTTGATGGGTTTTAAGTTTAATTGAAATTGATTTATGATACAAAACATCCATTGAACATTTTGTGAAATATTTGACTGTGGATGTGTTATTTTACACCATCCATAGTTTATGGAGAAATTGTTGACATTTTGTTTGCTAGTTTTAATACGAATATTTATGTTATGTTTAAACCTATTCATATGAGGAATGTATTGGACTTAATATTTGACGGGTGGAGCCCGCTATAGCTCCTCGATGCATCGGTAGGTCTCATGAGACAACTAGACGTGGAATTGGCCGAGGCCCTTTCCCAATTTGATTTATGGTTTTGGCCGAGGCCTTAATCATTTTAGACGTCTTGGCCGAGGCCTTGAAAAAATGTTTCAGAATGTCTGGCATTATACATTCCCTCAGTATGAAAGTGGTTATTGATATTTCATGTGATTATTCGTCTAGTAGAATATCCATGTGAGTAAGTAATGGCATTATTTTATTTTACTTTTTCCATATTATGCTGAAGTTCAAGTTCAATAAGGCTTTTGTTTTAGTTATACATTGCCTTAAATGCTTATGTTTTCTTATAAAAGCTTCCGCAATATTGTTATCCTTACTGAGCATCTGAGCTCACCCCTTTCAATGTTTTAATATTTTCCATGATGTGAAGAAGTGTATTATGACTGACTTGCAAGAATAGTCAGTGAGGATATGAGTGTGGACTATGAAGACCATGTTATTGTAGTTTTTTTACTTTTTGATGTAATGAAAGACTTATGAATGTATCTAGTGTTTCCAAGGCTACTAAACTAATCGGTCTTTCGAGACTTGATCTTTTGTGATCATGCCAATGTTACGAAGTAATGCACCGACTCTGGGTAGCTGGGGTCGGGGCGTTACAGTTGGTATCAGAGGCAGTTTAGTACTAACCTTGGAAGCTAGATTTAGATAAACTCTGATTAGAGCACATATCCCGAAGATAGACTTTGAGGATTAGTATAGAAGAACTTCCTAGAATTTTGGTATTGTAGAGATGTTGTGAGTTTTCCGAGCAATACATCCCTGTCTAGATACGAGTAGGTAGAGGTGGCTCTGGCACAGATGTACCTAGGGGTAAAACCCGAAAACACCGCTTTGAGCTAGACTCGAACGGGAACTGGTGCACGACAATGAGCCTTGCTGCACTCTTGGTTACGACACTCCCGGGGGATATGCTTTGGATAATTCCCATTTTCTTTAAAGACCACTATGAAGGGTTACGAGTATATACTTCCTCAAAGAAAACATTTTTATAATTATGGATTATATCCATAATTAGTTCAATTTATGTTAAGTGTTTTACAAGTATGGAATTATGTATTTTGATTCATGAACTAATCTAGTTTATGAAATTATTTAGAAATGGCGCCTAGTGGAAGGAATGGAAACCGTATCAATGCACGCACTCTGTGTAGGGATTGCCCTCCTGCTCATTATAATTATGGTGGAGCTAGTGATACAACTGGTGCTGATCAGCTTCTCACCGTACTGGGACAACTCACGCAGGTTATGAATAACAACCTTACTCATATGGAGCACCCTGATCCGCAATGTGGAGGATCAATGCTAGACCGTTTCATGAGGCAACAACCGCCAACCTTCAATGGGAGTACAAATCCTATAGTAGCTGAGCAATGGATAAATTCCTTAGAGAAAATATTCCATGCCTTGGGGAGTAGTGAAAGGGAGAATGTTGTCATGGCAGTATACCGCCTCACTGGAGATGCTGATCAATGGTGGTCACTAATTCAAAACACAAAGGAAGATGATGAATTAACAAACATGGAATTGCAGGAGTTCAAAGAGCTGTTCTTAGAAAAATACTTTCCTCGAGACCATCGAGCGGATATGGAAAGGCAATTTCTGAGTCTGAGGCAGAAGGAGGATGAGAATGTCGCAAAGTGTGAGGGTAACTTTACAAGGTTAGCAAGGTATGCTGCAGATTATATACGTAACCCAAGAAGTAAGACTGATAGTTTCTTTGATGGGTTGAAACCATTTCTCCGTCGAGCTTTAGTATCACAAACCTTCTCTTCATACGAAGGTATTGTCTCGTGCGCTATCAAGACGGAAAAGGAATTCTCTATGTCTTATGACTTTAAATCAAAGCAAGATAAGAAGAGATCCGCTGAAAAATCTGGGAAAGGAAATAAGGAAACAGGGAAGAAGGGTAGAAATGAATTTCCACCCTGTGATAATTGTGGTAGGAAGCACCCTGGTGCCTGTCTAAAAGGAAAAGGAGTATGTTACAAGCTTGGTGAAAAAGGCCACCAAGCTCATGAATGAAAGGGAAAGAAAGCGGTCATCAACGTGGAATGTTATAATTTTAGAGAGAAGGGACATTATTCAAATGAATGTCCTAAGCGTCAGGGGAACTTACCTCAGAAGAGGCCAAGGGATCAAGGCCAGGCTTATGCTATCACTACTACTGAGGTGGAAGCTCCGAAAGACGTGGTGGCAGGTAATTTAATGGTTTCCTCAAGTTTAGAAAATGCATTATTTGATTCTGGATCATCGCATTGTTTCATATCTTCCCAGTTTGCTAAGAAAATTAGATATTTCCAATTTGATTTAACAAGGGAGTTGTCGGTCAAAACCCATAAGGGAAGTATTGTTGCAACAAAGTTTTGTCGATTAGTTCCCATTAGAGCACCTAAATGTTCTTTACCTGCTGATCTCATCGTCATACCCATGATTGAATTTGATATAATCCTCGGTATGGATTGGATTTCGGACCATGATGCAAAAATTTATTGTAAGAGGAAAGAGGTTAAGATTCTTGATGATGATGATAAGGAACACCTTATCTTTAGAGCAGAATCATCGCCACATAATTCTTATCTAGATCCACCCCTAGTAGCTCAACTAAATTAAATTATTGGGGAGGAAGAGAAGGAAATTACTGAGGATGAGGAAAGGAATATTCAAATAGAGTATGTACCTATTGTGAGAGAATATGTTGATGTGTTTCCGGAAGATTTACCTGGACATCCTCCAGAACAAGAAGTTGAGTTTTCCATTGATTTAATTCCTGGATCAAGGCCCATATCGAAGACCCCTTATAGAATGGCCACTGTGGAATTAGTTTAACTAAAGAAACAACTAGAGGAATTGAGTAATAAGGGATTTATTCTCCCTAGTGTTTCTCCTTGGGTAGCCCCCGTTCTTTTTGTTAAGAAGAAATATGGATCTATGAGGTTGTGCATTGATTATAGGGAGATCAATGCTATAACAATAAAGAATAAGTATCCCCTACCTCGCATTGATGATTTGTTTGACCAACTACATGGAGCTCAGTACTTTTCAAAGATTGTCCTTCGGTCTGGATACCATCAGTTGTGTGTGAAGAAGGAAGACGTTCCAAAGACAGCATTTCGATCAAGGTACGGGCATTACGAGTTTACAGTAATGCCTTTTGGATTGACTAATGCACCCTCTGTTTTCATGGATCTAATGAATAGAGTTTTCAAGGAATATCTTGATGACTTTGTAGTGGTATTTATTGATGATATCTTGGTATACTCCAAAAGCCACGAAGATCATGAAAATCACTTACGCATTATCCTGAAGACTCTTAGAAGACATGAATTATATGGGAAATTTAGCAAGTGTGAATTCTGGCTTCATGAGATTTATTTTCTTGGCCATATTGTCTCTAAGGATGGAATTTCCGTTGATCCTTCTAAAACCAAGGCAATCCAAGAATGGCCAGCACCGACAAGTATAACTAAGGTATGCAGTTTTATTGGTTTAGCAGGTTATTATCGACGTTTCGTCCAGAATTTTGCCAGATTGGCTAACCCATTGACAAAGCTCACACGTAAAGGGATTAGATTTGTCTGGACAAAAGAGTGTGCAGAATGTTTTGAAGAACTAAAGAGAAGATTAGTCAATGCCCATGTATTGACTCTACCATCGGGGAATGATGGGTTTGTTATTTATAGTGATGCCTCGAAGAAAGGACTTGGTTGTGTCCTTATGCAGAATGATAAGGTCATTGCCTATGCATCACGACAGCTAAAAATTCATGAGAAAAACAATCCTACTCATGATCTTGAGTTAGCAGCTGTGATCTTTGCTTTAAAGATATGGAGACTTTACCTCTATGGTGAAAAATGTGAAATTTATACTGATCACAAGAGTTTGAAGTATATTTTCACACAAAAAGAACTCAACATGGGGCAAAGGCGATGGCTTGAACTACTCAAGGATTGTGATTGCACGATACATTACCACCCGGGGAAGGCAAACAAGGTGGCAGATGCTTTGAGTAGAAAAGACCATGGAGTTTTGAATGTGATAAGAATTGAAAGGGATCCAATTTTCTTGGATCTAGTGAAGATGGACATGCGAATAACTAGGTAAGGTGAAACATCAATCCTTTTTCAAATGGTTGCCAAACCATCATTACTAGAAAGAATTAAGAGTTCTCAGACCAATGATGAAGAATTTCAGAAGAAGATTAAAGGTGTGAATGATGGAAGATTGAGGGACTTTGTGTATAAGGATGGAATTTTGAAATTCGGGAAGAGACTTTGTGTTCCTGATATACCTGATCTAAAAAGGGAATTGCTGGATGATGCTCATAGTTCCAACTTCTCTATACACCCTGGGAGCACCAAAATGTATAGAGATTTGAAGGAACATTTTTGGTGGGACAATATGAAGAGGGAGATTGCTGATTTTGTGTCGAGGTGTATGGTTTGTCAACAAGTGAAAGCTGAAAGGCAACATCCTCGTGGAGTATTGAAACCTCTTCCCATACCTGAGTGTAAATGGGATAATATTACGATGGACTTTGTCATGGGACTACCAAAGACTCCTAGAAAGAATGATGCAATATGGGTCATTGTTAATCGACTTACTAAGTCAGCACATTTTCTGGCTATACGGGAGGATCTACCACTTGAACTTCTAGCAAGACTATATATTAATGAAGTTGTAAGACTTCATGGAGTACCCCTATCGATTGTTTCTGATCGTGATCCTCGTTTTACTTCAAGATTCTGGAAAAGTCTTCAAAAGGCCTTGGATACTGAACTTCGTTTGAGCACTGCCTATCACCCTCAAACAGATGGACAATCAGAACGGACTATTCAAACCTTTGAAGACATGTTGAGATCATGCTCTCTTGACTTTCAAGGTATGTGGGATCAATATTTACCACTGGTAGAATTTTCCTATAACAATAGCTTCCATTCAAGTATTCAGATGGCACCATATGAAGCGTTATACGGAAAGAGATGTCATACACCAACCTGTTGGGCTGACGTTGGTGAAAGAAAACTTGTAGGCCCAGAACTGGTGGAGGAAACGGTGGAAAAGGTGAAAGTAATCCAAAATCACATCAAAGCAGCTCAAAGTAGGCAGAAGAACTATGCCGACAATCGAAGGAAGGATTTGGAATTTCAAGTCGGTGATCATGTTTTCTTGAAGTTATATCCATGGAAGGGAGTAATACGTTTTGGTAAGAAAGGTAAATTGAGTCCCAGGTACATCGGACCTTTCGAAATTCTAGAACGAATTGGGGCTGTAGCTTACCGATTGGCAATGCCGCCAAGTCTCTCCAAAGTTCACGATGTGTTCCATGTATCTCTATTGAGGAAATACATGCCTGACCCAACGCATGTACTCACCTATGAGGAATTAGAACTGGAACTCGATCATTCCTATTGTGAAGAGACCATCAGGATTCTTGATGTGAGGGAGCAGGTGCTGAGAAACCGGACGACTCGTCTGGTGAAGGTTTTGTGGAGAAATCATAAAATGGAAGAGGCAACGTGGGAACCTGAGGAATTTATGATGAAAAACCACCCGAGTCTTTTTATGCAGTAATACACTAGAAATTACGAGGACACAATTATTTGAAGGAGGGGAGAATGTAACACCCCAAGCTTCCAATGTACGTTTCCCTTCGAATAATGCAATAGCGTGTGTTGTACGCAACCTCGAGCTCTAACACACACCACAACTAATTAAACAAGCCGTTGTGAATAGTAATACCTACTTTTTGAAATTTTATAAATTTTATTTATCAAAATGGACATCATTTTTGGATTCGGAATATTGAAATTAGCCTATGTTGAATTTTTGGTATTTTTCTGAGAACTTCTAAATTTTTATGAATAGTGAAAAATACTTAAAAACAACTTTTTTAATCAAAATAATTTATAGTGATAAATTATAATATTTAGTGGTTTTAAAGTATAATTAGAATATACTTTTACCATTTTATCCAATGGTGGTCATTAGAATTAATTTAACATTGAAATTGGACATAAACAATTGCCAATCTTTTGATATAAATTGTTTCTTAAAAACACGCTATTTGTTGTAACAGCGAGAATTAATTATAAAACTAATTAATACAACTTATATGTTTGGAATTTTGTAAAATAGACATCATTTTTGAATTCGGAATATCAATTGTAGCTTAGGGTGAAATTTTGGCCTTATTCTGAAAAACTTCAATTTTTGATGAATAGTGAAACCACTAAGTGGTTGTTAAAAACAGATTTTTTCATTAAAATGAAATATTACCACTTCTGTGATTTGATTTTCAAAAATCCGACATACATGGTTGTCATTAAGAAGTAAAATGTGGTTCAATGAGATTAAAATAATTTTTTGGTGAATAGTAACTTTTAAGTTCTTAATCGCGATTAGAGGTAATTAGTGTAGTTTAAGGTAAAAATAATATTTTAATAATATGAGATGAGCTTGACACTTGTCCTACTCCTATTGGATGAGTCCTGGCCGACCAAGACAACCCATGGGTCAACTTGGGGACCCCATGTATCCACTTTAGTTGGATAATGACATTAATATATATTTATTTAATGTTAAAATTAAATTGGCACAAACATGAGTTGTTTCACTAAAACAGTTTTTAAGTGGGGTTACACAGATCCAAATTTTGACTATAAATATTAATTATAAAGCTAAAAAGATTTCCTACATCATAGTATTTTTTTATAATTTTTAGACATTAAATAAATTAAATTATTTTTGAAATTATTACGATGCAGCGATGACCTCATTATTTAACGATTTAAATAAAATGAGAAGATAATGAAAAATCCAAGGATTACACTTGTCCAAAGCCTATTGGATGAGGAGATTTCGAACCCTTATCACCTTAGCCACGAATTATATAAGTGTGGGACCTTTATAATCCTAAAAGCATCGTATAATAATGTAACATTTCAATCTTTCCAAAAGAGCCCCTCCTCTCCTCTTATAAAAGGCCCCCACATCTACCACCTTATTCACACTTCCAAGCCTTTTGGTTCGGCCAACCTCTACCCAAATACTCTCCCAAATTCTCTCCCTTCATCCTAGAAGCTTTACTTTAGTCAGAAAGCCATCCTAAGGAGTCCTTTTGATCAAATCAAAAGGAATAACCCGAAGAAGAGGAGGTTAACCTACCCCAACCAAGGAAAAGTACGAGGTAAGGGTTTAATTCACAACCTCTTCATTATCCAAGGTTGTTTATACATAATTATCTACTGGGACCTTGTTATCATCCACATCCATGTTTCTTAAAAATTTCTTTCAAAACATTTTTACTATTAAATGGAAAATGGGTTAAAGTCATTTACACCCTTATACGTTTTTGAAAGGAATCTTACCGTCGTTTTCCAAACAATGTACTTTTTGACCTTTTTGACAAATTTAAGGTAAGAATGTTTTTTTACTTATACGGCGGGTGCGGCTATTTTCCGCCATTATAACTTCGTCGAAGCTTCCCTAACAAGCTTATAAGAATATTTTCAAAGTAAATGTATTATTTTATAATTATGGGACTTTTAAATGATTTCAAAAAGGAGAGATATTTCTCTCAAATAGCTTTGATTTCATCCATGTCAACATCCTTTGATGGGTTTTAAGTTTAATTGAAATTGATTTATAATACAAAACTTCCATTGAACATTTTGTGAAATATTTGACTGTGGATGTGTTATTTTACACTATCCATAGTTTATGGAGAAATTGTTGACATTTCGTATGCTAGTTTTAATACGAATATTTATGTTATGTTTAAACCTATTCATATGAGGAATGTATTGGACTTAATATGTGACAGGTGGAGCCCGCTATAGATCCTCGATGCATCGGTAGGTCTCATGAGACAACTAGACGTGGAATTGGCCGAGGCCCTTTCCCAATTTGATTTATGGTTTTGGCCGAGGCCTTAATCATTTTAGACGTCTTGGCCGAGGCCTTGAAAAAATGTTTCAGAATGTCTGGCATTATACATTCCCTCATTATGAAAGTGGTTATTGATATTTCATGTGATTATTCGTCTAGTAGAATATCCATGTGAGTAAGTAATGGCATTATTTTATTTTATTTTTTCCATATTATGCTGAAGTTCAAGTTCAATAAGGATTTTGTTTTAGTTATACATTGCCTTAAATGCTTATGTTTTCTTATAAAAGCTTCTGCAATATTGTTATCCTTAATGAGCATCTGAGCTCACCCCTTTCAATGTTTTAATATTTTCCAGGATGTGAAGAAGTGTATTATGACTGACTTGCAAGAATAGTCAGTGAGGATATGAGTGTGGACTTTGAAGACCATGTTATTGTAGTTTTTTTTACTTTTTGATGTAATGAAAGACTTATGAATGTATCTAGTGTTTCCAAGGCTACTAAACTAATCGGTCTTTCGAGACTTGATCTTTTGTGATCATGCCAATGTTACGAAGTAATGCACTGACTCTGGGTAGCTGGGGTCGGGGCGTTACAACAAATATGTTTTTAATAAAAATTTAATATATTTATATCACAAATTATAATATGTATATTATGTAACCATGACCAACATACAAGGACTAGAACTACCAAACAAAAACTCTCTTGAAAAAATAAACAAATATAAAAAAAATGAAGATTTTGATAATGAATTATTAAACAATTGGTGTTTAAATATTATAAGTGGATTATATATGATATTATAAGTAAGTAAATGATTATTTTATATAATTACAATCGATTTAAATTTATTATACATTTTGATATAACACCTTCTAAGAAAGTCAAACTAGAGGTAAGGGTTTCCTATTTCACTGTTATTTTTGTGTGACACATACCATATTAACTAAGTTTTCTTTTATATGGTGTATATACCTCCCCTAAAATTATTTATTGGTGATTATAATGAAAATTAATTGTATTTAAATATCCATATAATTTTATCTCTTCCATTATGTTTTGATTCTAAATTTACCAAAGTGTTAAGTATTTTATGTTATAATCTAATTATTTATCAGCATTGTTTATGATTATGTTTTTTATAATTAAATTTTATGATATACCTCTCAATATATTTTTGAATTTTACTCTCTAAATTTTATTTTTAGATATTAAAAATTTTTACTATCATTTTTCTCTCATTAATTACTTAAGATATAAAATTAATATTTTTAAGAAAAAAACTTCATTTAACTCTTCTGTAAAATTCATTTTTTTCATTATCTATGTTTTATGAAAATGTTTTTAATAATTTTTTAATATTATAATAAAATTTTTAAAACTCATTTTTACCGATGATTTAATTTTTATAAAATGGTTTCAATGGAATCTTTTTTATATTTTCCCAATGGATTACTTTTTACGTTTTACTGAAAATGTTAATGGATTATTTTTTTTAATGTACATGGCATGAACGTAATTTCTCATAATAATAACCACTTAATGATTTCAAGATTTCATTACTAGTTTCCAATTTTCTTTTTAAATAAAATGTTTCCTTAATAATATTAAGGTTTTTATATTTTATATAAGTTATTTAAAAATGAAAAGGTGTTTTCCATAAGAAATATTCTAGAGATATTTTAAATGAATTTGCATCTAAGATAACATCCTTTTATGTTACGTGTGTTTTACTGGGGAAATAATCCAATGATAATATCCTTGTTCTTTCTCAAGATGGTTTATGATATTGATGATAAGATGTTTTTAAATCCTATTTTATTTTACATGGGTTATTCTATAATTAATTATTTAATTAATTATGGAACTTGTTTTCTTTTACATGGGTTATGCAATTATGCATTATTAAAATGATTATAGAACCCATTTTTTTCCATAGGTTATGATTTATGATGAATTTTTTTTGATCTTTTATGCACATATGAAAGCATTATGATTATGTGATGGGTTGTCCTATAATTATATAACCCTATAATTAATTAGGTAAAGATAGATATCTCATGAGATAATAGGTACTTGAATAGGGAGTGGACATAGTTCGGTAAGGGACTCTATCCAGTATAATAGTCTTGGGAGTAAACATTCTCTAAGGATAAAATGGAATAGGGAGTAAACCCAAACCACTATTATAGTCTTGGAAGTTATCCTTTACTAAGGAAATGATTTTTCTTGCTTATGTGTATGCTATAAAATTGTGTATTTTGATAATGTTATGATCTCATGGATCATGTTCCCTGATTCCATTATGATTCACATATTATAAACTTCTAATATTGTTTTAATGACACAATATTACGATCTATGATATGTAGGTTATGGTATTCAAATGTGAAGATCAGGTTCTCATGTCCTTATTCTCATGTTATTCTTGTGTAATCATTAATATCTTCCTTGTTTACCCTTACCGAGCATTTGATATCACCCTTTCTTATGTTTCCTTTCCACTAGTTATAAATAGTGGTTTTATGTATGATATGATTAAGAAGGGTTCAATTAATGCATTTCTTAGTTGAAGATGATGAATATCTATTATTAAATTTTTTTATGTATCTAAGTTTCCAAATATTGTAGACCTATACAGTAATGTTGTGGATTATAATTTTATGTATTGAAATTTAATTTAATAATAAGTAATGTTTATGTATAAAATACTAGGGTAACTATAAAGTAACCAATCCAATCCCCTTCATCAAATACCATACAATAAGTACTCAAGTTATCACTAATTTATTAGGATATAGAACACAAAAAATACACCAATTATCCCTTATCACTCAGAATATGTGACGAATATAATACCTTGTTCAACCCTTTAACTCAAGATATATCACACAATTGTAACCTGGTTGTTCCTACTTATTATAAATATGTTTTACCAATAGATACTCAGTAATATATAATCACTTAAGAGAGTAAACTCAAATTTTACCTAGGTCATCTCCCCTCACTCGGAAGATAATTCACAAATGTTAATGTTCCATTACATTCGATTAATTATAATGATAACATCATAGTACCCTACCCAACCCACTCCGGGAAGGTCATATATAGTGCCTTAACCATTCCCTTTTCCCTGAGGATTTTCATCCATTGGAATCTAGACATGTCATTGAGAACAACCCAACATAGGCCTTCTCACTCAAGGTAGGTTCCATCAATCATGTCTCATATTTCAACATAAAAAATAGGAACCTGAATTATATATAAAATAGGGTAAAAAACCTATCCCACATGCTCATCATCTCATCACTAGGGCGCTAGTCACTCGAGACCTATCACCCTTACTATAATAACATCTTGATACCCATTTAAATCTAAGTCTAATAACCTCAGTAAAACCTTAGTATCACAAGGACAACATGTTTCAAATCTCAACACAATCATTTCACCCATAAGGGAACCCACTAGGTTCTTTATTCCCATATCAAACTCTTATCATCCGCATAGATATGTATCCAACAATCCATGGTCTTCTCTCAACTCATAGGATCTATCTACACCTAGTATCATATGGTAGGTTTCATCCTCTTCTTTACTTGATGTCACAATTTTTTCCCACAAACCATGGACTATCATGAGTTATCTCACATAAAGCCCTTTGGAAACCCCATTCTATGGCCTCTAATAATTAACTCAAACCTCACATTGGTCCATCTCATATCTCCCTTAGAAAAAGATATCAATCCCATCATCTAGAGGAAAACCTCTTGTCACACCTCATATAGATTTAGAGTTCTAATCTTTTTCTTATAACATTATAAGGAGGTAATCCACCCTAAAGAGGGTGTCCCACAACACAAGTGAGACAAATCACTTCCTCACCCATCGCCTTGACAACTAAGCATCTCATGCATGCCCAATTAGTCCAATAAAATTAATATAGGCTATACATGGATCATTTTTAATCCTAATATATTCTTTAATTCACTCATCAAATCAATAAGAAACTTCATCCCATTGGAGGTATAATCATCAAGTGATCCAAAAATACCCCTAGTGAAAGGGTGTATTTATTCTAACTTGGGTATTCTCAATTCCACCCTCTCTCTTTCTCTTATGCGATCTCATTCCCTATAGCTTCTACAAGAATTAAAAAAATATGCATGAATGTATAGTCATGAATAAAGAAACATATGGTTTTGTATTAAATGGACCACATACCTCAATCATGGAGTTATCATCCTTGTAATGATCCCCTCATTCTCGATCAAGCCCATCCATGCCTCATCCGAGATCACATCAACACTTGATCTCTTATCTAAAGCTATAACATATAAATTAATTAATTACAACATTTTAAATTAATTTTTTAATTTAATTAAAAATGAAAAATTATCCGAATACTCATTGAGGGATGCATCATTATCAGAACTACACCCAACCACATGTAGATGTTCTATAACACCCTCTTATAATTATGACGAGAAAAATACCCATTAAATGACTCATATTCAAAAGATAATTTCATTGAAATTAATAAAACCCCATAATTAACTTGTGGTAGTGACATACCTTAATGAAAATGCTGAGAGATAGTGTATGATCATCCTCTAGGGATATCCTCTATCCCAACCACTCAAAATCCATATCATCACAACCCCATTCTAACATGATCCTATGGAATTGGTGTCAATCCTATCCCAAATCCTCCCAAAATTATAGGCAATAAAATGTAAGGAAATAAAAAAGGAAATTTGTGGGAATAACATGACTTAAATATTCATTGAAGAATGCATGGAATTAATCTTCATGAAGTAAGTTTGAAAGGGGGAGATAGGGGGAGTTCTTTCCAATAATGGCACTCCCTGATGCTCCTCTTTCACCAAAATTGTAGTGGAGACCCCAAAAATATGGGTCTATCCTGATAAAGAAATCAATGAATAAGGTTGGTAATTTCATGAACACTAGGCTCATTACATTTCACCTCCATTATAGGTCCACGTCATAGAGTATCCTCTCTGGGTTATGATAACACTATAAATCGATAGATGGCCCAACACCCTAGCCTATCTCTAGAAAATCCCGACCCCTTTATGAAATGACATGATTAACTGACTGAGAACTTTCATGATGTCACACATATGGTCCGTAGTGAAACATACCTCTCCTAATAAAGGCCCAATTTTCCAAGGTGTTATGAACCATATCATAGAATAACCTTCACATTATATGAGGAATCATCTCCCCTTCAATCGTCCCTCATAATGTGACTTAGGGGGCCTAGTTTGATCGTTTTCTCCCATGAAAAAACATACTTTCATAAATTTGGTTTTACACTTATAAAGGACCTACACAGAATGACACTATAGAGACTCATGATAAATAGGACTTTTATTAAATATTTTACATAATATAAACATTAAATTCCAAAAATATCAATAATAATATCAATGTAATCGATAAGTTCAATATATTTGGAAACTATCTACATAATGATTTTATGTTAAAATGCTTGTGATTATTTTTTCGTAATCGCACCATACTATAAAAATTTATAAATGAATCTTTAGAAAAAAAAATTCTCATAAAATTTGTTGTGAAAACATAAGAAAATGGGTGAGCTCAAACACTCACTAAGGGTTGAATAAACATCTTATCAATGATATGTTGATATGAATAAAAAATAAATATAAGATAAATTTCATATCATCATGAGTGATAATAATAAAACATAACTGATCTTAAAAGTTCATGGAATAAGAATATAAAGAAACCAATATCAAAAGATAACATAATAGTAATAACATAGCTTAAAAACTTATAATGTAAACATTGAATCATGAGAGAAAATATCATAATTCATACCATCATTAAATTGTGGTATAAACATTATCATATGAAAATATTGAAATCATGAGTCACACACTTGCACCCATGAAAGTGAGAAAACATAATTGTATTAATATATACACCACCTTCATTAGTCACACACTTGAAACCAAATTTGAGAACAACTAAATTTGTATTGCGTATATATATCCCCAAAGAATTAAACTTTTAACTAATGCATTGGAGGGTTATATAAGAACACATCCATCATCATCCATAATTGTGATTTTCACTTGAAAATCATTCACTGATCACCTAATAATGAACCCATGGAGATAAAATGGGTTTCATAAAATGTAAAAATGAAAATAATTCACATTTCGTATAGAAACCATGGAAAACAATGTTTCATAAAACATTGCAAATAAAATAATTCACCTTTAAAGGCATAAACAACTCATTAAAATAAAAGTGGATTTCTTAACATTTCTAAATAGAATAAAAAAATGAAATAAATCAATCGACATCAAATTCTTTATATCCTAGGAATAGTCACATAATAATAGAAGAATAGAGGATGAACCTTGAAATGTGACTCCATTAGAGATATATATATTTAATATATAGATTAAAATTGAAACCAAACCACAAAATATATTTCTTGAAAACATTTTTAAATCACTAATGTAAAGGTCATATTTATGAGACTCATTTAAAAATGTCTAATTTTTAATAAAAATAAGTGAAAAGAAAACACTTCAATAAAGTGAATTTGAATTAAAAATTATTTTTCCCCAGATATATAATATATTACTTAATTTAAAATGTAAAAATAGTGAATTTAGTAAACATAAGGGAAATAAATTCAAGAAGAAGTCATATAACTCAATAGAAGAAGTTTGACTTACCAAATCTACTACAACATTACAAATATTTAAATGAAACCCCAATGAATTATATGATATAAATTGAATCATTAAATATCATGAATAATGGGAGGATTGTGATATAAAATTTTAATGGGTTTGTATATACACTATTCCAAATATAACACTATGTGTAATAAGATATATGTATCAGGGTGTGAAAAAATGAGATTGGAATCCTGTAGAATTACTCTTGACTTCCACAGAAGTTCTTTAACCACTTTTATAAAAAAATAACTATATTAATCACCTATTTTAGAAATTTATTCATATTCATATCATTTTATGAACATAATTACTAAATATTCTCTTCATTTGTATTAGTTAGATCTTAACCGTTTTCAATTTTTGGGGTGTGTAATCTTGCTCTTTTTAAACTTGATTCGAAATCACGATGTTGTTATTCATTCTTATAAAAAGGTTAATTATTCCAATATAATAAATGGTACATGAATCAATATTTTTTAATTATTTATAATTATATAATTTCATTATGTGGGAGTTCTTTTATGATCTTTAATGATGAAATAGCCGATGGTTGTGTTTCAATTATTTTTTAATAATGAGAATTGGTATCTTTATTAATATATTAAATACAAAATTTACCATTATAGAACTAAATTAAAATATTTTTTACTTATTTATAACACATATTATTGGTAAATAAGTTATCATATTCATCCAATATATTATTTTGCATCATTTTTCATGTAGGTCGTTAGACTAACCCAAACAAAAACTTCCCATAATTAATGGATATTTATGATTATTAAAGTGTTTTATTTTGGAATAATGTCATTATTATATAATAATAATAATTTTTTTAACAATGTTTCTAGATTTTGAATCATATTTTTAGATATTTTATTAAAAAAGGACAAAAAGAGATGAGAAATGAGATACGTTACTTTGTGGAGTTCATAGTCTACACAATGCATGGTTAATGTTTTCCTTAATTGAATGAGAGGGAAAGAAGATGGATTAATATTTTTCTATTAATAATAAAAATTAAATCATATATTTCACATTTAATATTTAATTTTACCCTTATAACCAGTGAATAGAGGTGTTGGTGAAAAATCAAATTGTCACTTCTTGGAGACATTAGTCTACACAACGTGAATATGACAGTTTGGTTTTTCATAATAAAAGGGAAGAATGGTAGTTAATAGTTATAAAATACGAATAATAATATTATTTATATTAAAAATACTTACATAATTATATATTAATTTTATATTTATATTTTTCAGTTAATAAAGAAAATAAAATAATTTTATGAAAAGAAAGTACATATATGGAAAAATTAGGCGTTACATTGGAAGAATCCTTGGAAATGGAGGTATTGAGCCAATATATTGTGACAAGAGGCTTAATAAAAGTTAATAAGGTTATAAATTAAGGAATGTGGGAATTTCTATAGGTTTAAATATAATTCAAAGAGTGGTCTTTAAGTTTTGGTGAGAGGCTCTTTTTATAAGTCGTGAGAATGGAATTTATATAATTATAACGACATAGAATAAAGGGGTCACATTTTTCAAATGTTAAGTGGATCTAAAAATAGACAATAATTGATTTTAGGAATAGATAAGATTGATCATATCATAAAAACACAATTAGAAACTTGTTTTTAACATGTTATAATCTATTTATCACTAGATTTATTACTTTTAGCATTTATATTTTACCGTGGTAACTAATTTTACCGAAGTTACCTTATCCATTATACCCTAAAAATAAATGGTCATCATTAGATAATTTGGAAATAAAATTTAATATATGAAATAAGTTATATTATATTCATTTTCAAAATGTTATGGAAACCGATTTCAAAATAATAAGTGTATAATGTATTAAAAATTATTTTTGAAAAAAAATAAATTAACTTCCAAAATGTCAAATATAAATTTTAAAATTAAAATAAATATTATAAATTCAGTTATAAAATAATTATTTGGTCTATAAAATAGTTTTATAAATTCTCAAGTTAGACTTATATACTAATAATGCTTTAAAAGTCGTGATATTTTCAAAAATCTTAATTTGTTACACTATTCACCTAAAAAATAATTTTTTTAAATTATCGTAATATAATATTGGAGTATTGAGTTTAAAAATTAATTAAATTTTTAAAAATTATCATTATATGATTTATAAATTTAACTTAAAAAATCATAAATTATGGTGAATTTTTTTAATTTTTTTAATTATATTAATTATCATTATAATATAAGTTCTAAGATATTATTTATACCAAATATATCACACTTTAAAAATATCCAACTTTTAAAAAAATTAAGTATAAAAATATTTTTTATTAGATTTTTAGCTACACTAGTTGAAACAGTTTTAAAAGGACCTTTATTTCATAATGTGGTTATAACTATTTGTACCTTCTTATTTAAAGGCTATCTTACAGTGGTAAATATCTATTTTATTAAATCATGTCATGGTTCATTAAGGCTAATTGTTACATTTGGAGAAATATATAAAAAAATAGTTATTTAAGGAGGAATATTTCAATAAAATCTTAGTTTATTGCATTCTACATCCTTAAAAAGAATTTCATCCTCTAAATTTTATTACTCAAATGAAAACAATTGAGGATACTTTTGTATCATTAATTATCCATATGCCACATATAATTTTTGGAATTATAATTCCTCTTTATAAATTTATTCATATGAGTGTTCTTGTTCCACAACACCTTATATCTTTATCCCGAATTTCTACTGGTCATTCCTCATATAAGATATCATGTTCTAGTTGCGTAGATTCTGAGTTTAGTTCATGTGATGGGTATAAAATATAATAATTCAAAAATGATATATAGAACATATCATGAACATTGAAGATGTAAGGAATGAGTTATAAGTGATAAGATACTACCGTAACATGATCAAGGATCTTGAAGGAACTGTTGTACCTATGGCCCATCTTCCCCTTCTTCCCAAATCCCATAACTCGCTTCTATAGAGATATCTAAAGGAATACCTTGTCCCAAAATTCATACTCTATATCTAATTTATGATTATGTACATAACAATTTTATTGAATTTTTACTAATTCCATATGTTGTTGAATGATTTCAATATTCTCTATCATTTCCTGGACAAGGTCAAGGCCAATCATCTTCCTTTCTACAACTTTATCCCCACATGTTAAAGTCTTATACGTATTCCCATATAGATACTCATATAGTGACATCTAAATGATATAATATAACCTATTATTAAATGACAACTCTATGAAGGTACTTTAATGATTCCAATTTCCTTGAAATAACATTGAAAAATATCTCATCATATCCTTCATAGCTTATATAGTTCTCTTAGACTAACCATTTATCTATGGGTGATAAGCAGTGCTAAAACTCAACTTTGTCTCCAATGATTTCTGAATACTTATTCATAACCTTGAGTAAAACCTCATATTTTATTCACACACAATGGATTGTGGTACTCCAGAAACCTTACCACTCCCCTTATGTATATATTGGTGATTTTATCAAGAGATAAATCTTATTTGATGGAAATAAAATGCACTAATTTAGTAAGGTGATTGAGTATTGACCACACTATCATGAAACATAAAAATTGATTATGTTTTTAATATAATTTTATAGTATAATTTAAAACCTAGGTTATCTCTCAAGGATCATTTGTGGTTTAAAGTGTGTATTTTCGAAAATAAGACTAACAAGTGGGGTAGGTTTTGAAAACAAAATTATGAAAATACCATTATTTAAAGAGTTCAATATTTGAAAAAATAAGTTGATTTTAAAAATAATTGATAAAGAGGTAGTTTTATTTCATTACACCCATTAAGAGTTCATTTTTCATAGATGTTCATTTAGATTTTTATAAATATTTTGTTAAAATTAATCAGAATCCGGATTAAATTATATGATTTTATATTAATGCAAGTTGAACCAAACTTTGAAATTACAATCTTATTTTCATGTTACAACCCTTATCCATAGTACAAGATCTTCCAAATAATATTGAAATCTCAAATATGTGAGAAATAAAAGGATTCATGTGTTTTCCAATTACAGAAACACAATTCACCCACTCAAAACCTCACACTGATCAGTTAGAAATTAAGATCATATCAAACACATGCATCAAAACAAGCATTCAAATAAAAAATAATGTAATATACATGGATTGAAATATTTTAAAACCAAATTTTCTCCAATCCAATAACTAATTTAATTATCATAACTCTCTTGACATATGTGTAGTTTTCTTACAATGAACGCCCACTATTTAGCCCAACATCAAGAGGAGGAGGAATCTCTGGTGGAGTTCCTTCTTCATTTCAAATATACCTATAAGGATAGGGAGCTAAAAAACCTCCATGGTGATAAGAGTACTCTTATGGAACTCCAAAATTGAATCAATTTACTTAGGGTTAAAAAATTAAAATGTGGTTACCATGGTTCCCTTTTATATCAAAAAATTGTAGGTTGTTTTGCGAACCTAGATTTGGGGAAACCATTTTTTATCTTGATTTTGGACAGCTAAACATCCATATCTCAACTCAAAAAAAAGAGGATGGTTATTGGTCAAGATATTTACTATATCCATGTGAAATTTTTGCATCCATATGTCATTTATAATGGGATATATTTTTTAATTACCAAAAAAATCTTTTGACTTCATTCAAATTCTCTTCCATGGATAAATCATTTAGGTTGGTCCACCATATAGAAAAATTGGGATTTGGTGTCTTCAGATAAGTTTTATCCCAATTATTTTGGGATAATATCACAAATTTCAACTAATTGGGATTCATTTATTTCTTATAACATGTAAAATTGTAGAAAAGTGTTCATGGGCTTCCATGCAGTTTAGCTCATTTTTTTTCAACTTCATTTTTGATCCTCTAAATCACCTCATTATATAATGAAATCATCAAAAAATGAAAATTTACCTTTTTAATAGTGATAAAAATTTAATTATTTAATCAAATGTGACATTAAAGTTTTTATTTTTTTAAATTTTTAATACAACACTAGTTTACCAAAAATATCTAATGGTGAAATTGAATAGTGAATCGTGGTGTGATCACACCCCCACATCTAAATACTTTCACTCCTATGAAAATTCATATTTCCAAAAATAATGAATTAATATATTCCGAACATCATGTAGATTTAAAATTAAAAAATTTTAATTCATTATAGCAATGTGATCAAAGAATAAATCATACCAAGGAGTTATTATCAATGATCATGAAAACAATATGTCTCATAAATTTTATCATAAGGAAATTTAAGAAGATGAATGATACTAATTTGAGAAAATAATTCAAATGTAAAAAATGTCACTAACTCTCCATGGTAATCCCATAATCAACCATCAAGTCTAATACTATACTCTATTCTATTGGTTTGAACTATATTTTCCAAAAGAATTACTTATCTATTTGACTCCTCAACTTGACCATTGGTTTATGGGTGATAAGTAATAGAAAATTGATGCTCAAACCCATACCTATGATGTCGTGATTTCATTTTTCAGCTATAGAAATGGAAATACTGGTCATTAATGATGAACCTAGGCAATCCATACCTACAAAAAAATTGGCTTCTAAAAAATTCCAAAAATATATTAGAATTATTAGTCTTTGTGGCTTGTGCCTCTACCCATTTTGAAATTTAATCAACTACTAAAATGATGTAAAAGTTCCCAAATGAATTGGGGAATGGTTCTATAAATTAAATTCCCTAAATATTGAAATATTCATCGAATATAAAGGGTTTCTGGGTCATTTAATTTCTTTTAGATACATTCCCCATTAATTTATAGTGAGGAAAAGATTTAAAAAAATCATGGGGATACAAAAATAGTTTTGGAAAAAATATACCATAATTGAAAACCTTTCAAGAAGTATGTTAAGAACCAAAGTGGCCTACATAAGAAATACTATAGAAAAACTTATGTATACAATTAAACTCTCTATCGAGAACATAATGTTAGGTTAATTGATCACTACATTTTCACCAAAGGTGGGGGTCATCCAAAATTAAAAATGAGACTCCTATTTCAGATGGTTGGATTGGGTTTTTATTGAAATTATAAGGAATTCATGATGAAACCAAATAATTTACAATTTCATCATACCAAGTAATAACACGTTGCACTCGACACAATTGGTCATCAGGAAACATGTCATTTATGGGAATACAAGGGGATGAGTCAGTGTCTTTTCATCGATAGATACTACTAATATGGCCAGCCACGACATTATTTTCTCCTTTTTTATCCCTAATTTCATGATTAAATTCCTAAATTAGGATAATCCAACAAATGAAATGTGGAATGGATTTTGGTTTATTAAGGAGATACCTCATGGATGAATGGTCTGAGAACATAATAACTTTGGACCCTAAATGGTATGACATGAATTTATCCAATGAAAACAAAATTGCAAATAATTATTTATTAGTTATGGTGTATTTTTCTTAGTTAGGGTCCAATGTGTGTGAGGCATAGGATATGACATGTAGATCATGGTCAACCCATTGTGATAAGACCGCCCAAACTGTATAGTTAGAGGTGTCACACATGAGATCAAATGGTAAATCCAATCAAGGAGGTTGGGTTACTGTTGGTGATGTGAGGCACCTTTTCAATTTATTAAAATCTTCCTCACATTATTTATAAAACCCCCTTTTTTCATGAGTATTTGGGAGAGGGGGAATTAAATCTTACAAGAGTGATGAATTAAATGATGATAAAATATAGTATGAACTAAGAAATACTGCACATCCTCCACATAATTAGGTAGTGTTAGAGAAGAAATGATATACACTTTTGATTTATCTACTTGGATACCATCCCCAGAAATGAAACTTCCAATTACTATACCTTATCTCACCCTGAAATAGAATTCATCATAATTTAATACAAGATTATATTTAATACAACAATGTAGAAAAAAACCAATACTACTCAAACACTTATCACAAAAGGATTCATAAACAGTGAAATAATCCATGAATACTTTCATGAAATTATATAGGTAATTTGAAAAAAATCTAACCATGCATCACTGGAAAGTACTTGGGGCATTGCATATACTAAATAGAATCCTCTTATAGGTGAATGTACTTAAAGAGAAAGTAATTTTTTCCTTTTCTAGGTCCTCAGGAGAAATATGGGTCTAAAAGTCTCTAGAATTTCCATCATGAAAATAGTAGAGGGATGTCCTTTCTAGTATCTATATCATCTGGTCAATGAATGTAAATGGAAAATGGTCTTTCCTTTTGTGTTGGATTAGTCAAAGATAGTCTATACAGACATTCAAACTATTCTTCACACAGTTTGGAAGAAATTAATTGTTGTCATTTGTTTATTACCATTAGAAAAAAATTTAGGAATTAATTACACTATACTAACCCATTGGTTGTCAAATTTGGGGTAAATGATTATAGAAGCTAGTAATTTAGTTACCTATTTTTCAAAAACATCTAAGAGGATTGGGTTTAGTTGAAATTTTTAATACCTCATTATTTTATCCTAATTAATTATCAATATATGATGCATGAAAAAAATGGGATAATACTAATAATGTCATCAAGTGATATTCCAATTATTTTTTATAATCCCTCAAAAGTTCAACAATTCATAATTCATCCTCTTGAGGGAGTGAACTTGCAATGATGATTTGAATCTGGTTTCTATTCTCAGGGTATGAATATTTAATGTTCTGAGGTAGGGGATTAAGATCAAATTCATGGGGATTTTTTATTAATGGGAGTGAATGTTAATGGTAGAGGTTAATGATCTCATATAACATCTCAATTATACCATTTTCATATAAAGAATAATCTTTTAAAAGCACATCAATATCATCGATTGTCATGGGATCCTCAGTGCTTAATAAATCATCAATTAAAGAACATGCTTTAAATTTTTCAAAATCGATACAACATTCAATGAATGATTAATTACCTAGAATGTCTATCAATGATAAAAACATGGAAAGCGGATTACGGGAAATAAAAGAATTTTTCATGGGAAGGGAGTACATCAATAGAATTAACTGAAAGTGAGGAATGTTCTTATGAGGGGTGATTAATGGAATCAAGGATATTGAAGTGGAAAATGTCATAACTAAAATCTATAGATAAAGAACCATTATAGACATTAATTGTGGTTTTTACAGTTTTTAATAAAAATCAATCTAATATAATCGTGGCATGTCCATTAATCATATTATCTTCTAATTTAAGCATGTAAAAATTAGTAGGAAAAATTAAAATTTTCATCCTTACAAGAACACCCTCTATCACACCATTGGGGTGTGTGATACTCTAGTTTTGTAGTTGAACAAAAATTCATATGCACATTAATTCCCTAACCTATAAGGAATAAAAAATGGTGTGGGGAAACACATTTATTAAAGCACCCAAATCAAGAATTGCATCAGAAAATAAATACTTACCAATGGTGAATGGAATTGATAATATTCTAGAATCATTGAATTTGGAGGTAATTTATTTCTCAATCAATGCTGAGACATTCCCCCCAAGATCACTTTTCATCACCTCAATGTTTCCTTCAGTGTGTATACATATCCTTTAAAAGCATGTCGTATCTTGATATTTTCTTCACAACATCAATCAATGGGATGTAAAGTTGTTTTTTTGGAAGGTTTCCATGATTTATTTATCAATATCATTCTATTTATGTTTCCTAGGTTTAGTGGCCCTTTGGGGAAATGTAATAGGAATGATTTGGATTTGTGGTTCATCAATTGAAATTTTCTTTAAATTGGAATGAATCCTCTAATAACTAGATTTTTCAATATTTGAACAATTTTAAATGGATGGGATGGGGTTTTCATGAGGAGGGGATGATGTCTAATAGAATATTCATTTAACCCTTCAGTTGGTTTACACTCTGAATGGTGATGGGATATATATTTCCCTTGTCCCTAGGGTTAACTAGTGGTTGATAAGGTAGTTTACCCAACCCAATACATTGGATATCCCCCATAAAGTTTGAGAGATGACCTAATTGAGTTTTTAAGTTATATGGAATCATTTGTGGTTTGTTGTAATTGGAAATTCTTTTTTGCCATTTGGTTCATCATGTCCTCTAAGCTATGTTCATCTTTTAGATAGGGTTGTCGAAAAAACCTTTATGGTGGATGTGGATTTATGGGTGGTGGTGGTGGATAACTACTCCACTCAGATTGGTTCAATGGTTGTGAGGATGGTTTGAATACCCCCTCCCTTTTCCTATAGTTTGTTTTTGCCTTTACACCCATGGCTGGATGGATAGTACGTTTCTTGTCGAATGGGTTTATTATTGGGATAGCCTAGAATGATTACCTAACAACTCTAAGAAGTTTCTCTCAATTAAGGGAATTTGTAAGAATAGTGGGTTTCTGCAGAGAAGATACCACAATAGATGGGAGGAGGAGATTAGGATTTCCATTTGGAAGGAGAAATTTTTCGGATGAGGGTACTTACCTCTTCAAACTTCTTGACCACCTTCTTCTCAAACTCAGAACTCTACACCTCATGGACACCATGAATGGGTACACTGGAACTTGAACCAAATTTTTCTGTATTCAGCAACATGTTTTTTATTAGGGTTCTTGTAGAAATTGGGGTTTTATCAACTTTTTATCCACCTAATGTATCATCAACCATATTATGATCAATAGGAATTAAACCCTTACAAAAATATTGTATTAAAATTTAATCACTTATTTATGGTGTGGGAAACTTAAGAAAAGCCATTTAAATCATTACCCATATTCATAAAGTGTTTTCCCTTGTGATTTTATTATTCTGAAAATTTATTTCCTTATTTTTATAGTTCGAGATGTTGGGGATTACTTTTCATGAAAAAAAAATTTTTGTCCACCTATACTCTTATTGATGAATTAACATTATTTAACAATTATTTTGTAGTGTCTTCATAAGAGAATTGAAATACTCTAAGTTTTACTTATTCTTTATCAATATTTGTATGTTTTAACATTGAAAATACAATATTGAATTCATTAAGATATTATGTGGGTCTTCTCTAGATAATGTATGATATCATGGTAATAAGTGAATAAAACTGGATTTTAGATCCAAATTAGGTACTTCACCTTATATTTGAATGTATGCAGGATGGATCTCTACATCCGGTGAGGTCAGTTCGTTTAATGAATAGTAATTTTCATCCATATTATGTAAGTTTATTTCTTACTTAATGTTGGTTTCAAAATAAGAATAAATATTATGAAGACTGTTGATGTTTTGTGAATCCTTAATCAAGGGATCTTTCAGTATTTTTGGTGTCAATGAAGCAAGATCCTCTCTGTTTTGTGTTCAAAACGATGTAGTTCCTAAAATTAAGATTATATCACGAAAAAATAAAACAAAATGAATATTTTATAAATTTACTTAAAAAATGATGGAATAAAATAAGCACATAGATATTTACCAAATACACAACATTTTTATAAACAAATCACACCAAAGACCGAAGTGCTCCAAAAAAAATGGAGACAAAATTTGACCACATTTTTGAGACATGTGAAATTTAATATGATTTAAATATAATATTATGATGTAGTAAAAACCCTAGGTCATATATTCGATAGATTTGGTATTTCAAAGTGTGTATTTTCAATAAATATGACAAAAATGAGAGGTATTTTTAGGCACCCAAATTTGGAGATAATAATTGTATCTTAGTATTGGACTAGTAAAACTCTATATATAAACTTTTAAAAAATATAAGGGTTATTTTTAGGCCTCTTTAATATCTTCATATCAAATTTAGAATCCATTTGACATTTGTAATGGGAGATATTATTAAAATAATGAACCAAACTTTTGACTTCCTAATTATTTGGTTCCCTGGAGAGATCAGTTTGGTTGGGCCACTAGATTGTATAACTGTGATTTAGTATATTGAGATGAGTTGTATCCCATTTAATTTTGGATCATTTCACAAACGTTAATCCCATTTTATATATTGGATTTCATAGAACATGTAAAGCAATGGACAAGTGTTTACGGGATTCCATGTAGTTTGTCCACATTATGGTGACATGTCAAATTGATTTTGATTTAAATATACAATTATAGTATAGGAGAATCCCTAGGTTTTCACTCAATGATTGTTTTTTCTTTAGAGTGATTTTTTTCAATAAATACTAATAAAATGTGGGGGGGTTTGAAAACAATTTTAAGAAAATAACTTAATATTTAATAGATTAATTGTTGAAAACCCAAGTGGATTTTAAAAACTTTGATAGAAATGGGTCATTTATATTTCAATAGACACATTAAAATTTCATTTTCTATAGAGATTCATTTAGTTTTGTAGAAAATTTTGGTTTGAAATAATCAGAATCCTAATTAATTTCTAATATCTTATATTAATACATGTTGAACCAAACCTTAACATAATAATAATATTGTCAGTGTACATCCCTTCTGAATATTATTTTGTGTTTCCCAATAAATAAACACAATTCACTAACTCAAAAAATCACACTGATCGGTTTGAAATTAATATCATATCGATCACATGCATCAAAAAAGTATTCAAATATAAAATAATATAAGATACATGGAATGATATTTTTTAACACCCAATTTTCTCCAAAATAGTTGATAATATAAGTATTAGAATTATCTTGACGTGTTTTTTTCCCTCATAATTAATTCACACCATTTTGCCTAACATTGAGATGATGAGGAAGCATGGGTGGATCTTCTTCTTAACTCTCTCTATGAGGATAGGGAGCTTCAAAACATCAATGTTTATGAGATTAATTCTATGTAACAATAAAATTTAATAAATTAACTACTTGGTTGAAATTAAAATTTAGGTTCCCAATGTTCCCTTTTATAACCAAAATGGGAGGTAGTTTGGGGCATTCCAATTTGGGTATACAACTTGTATCTCATCATTGGACTCAGAAAAAGTCTTATCATGACTTTGAAAAAAGATTAGAGTTGTTATTTTGGCCTCCTGAACATCTCAATATAAAATTTTGAGGCCATTTGACATATTTAATGGGATATATATTCAAAATATAGACCCAAATTTATGACTTTATGCGGATTCAGTTCCCTGGAAAGATCGGTTTATTTGGGCCACCAGATGGATGAATTGGGATTGGGTGTATTGAGCTGAGTTGTATCCAACTAATATTTGGATTATATTAAAAAATATCATCCTATTTGATACTCTTATTTTAGGAACATTTAAAATAGTGTACAAGTGTTCGTCGGATTCCATATGGCTTTGCCTATTTTCTTCAACATTATTCTGGATCCTCTAAATCAACTCCTCCAACAATAAAACCATAACAAATTTAAATTAATGTTCTTAATAATGATATAAATTAAATAATAGTATAAAATTTGACGTTTAATTTGTTATTATTTTATAAATTTTCAATATAAAACTAGTTTAACACGGTGATTTAAGAGTGAAAATGAATAGAGAATCGCAGTGAGATCAACTATAACTAAAATTTCATTATGTACCTTTGATGTTTTTTGGAATTCCTATGAATATGTTCATAGTTAATTATTTCAACATAACATTATAATTATTTCATTTATCATTAACTTATAGTTATACTAAAAATCAAGATATGTATTTTATGATATCCCTCTTCATGTAATCCTACCATATGTTTTACATTAGATCAATATAAATATTTTTTACTTCCTATATGAATAGAGAAGGATGGTCTATTAAAATCATCAAAAACTTCCCACTTAGTTTCTAGTTTTTATGGAACACATATCCGGATTACAAACCGTAAAACATCATCTTTATCAATGTTGAACTTCGGAATAGTCACAGCCTTTTTCTATATTTGTGAATCATTTTTCTATGATTATTATATCTTTATGTGAATGGATGGCTGAGAATTAAATTAGGAAGGATATTATTTTTATCCTCCCATTACAACTTCAAAATTTACCCTTTTAAAATCCATGAGTATTTGTTCTTTTTCAATCCACATAATAGATAGAGTATCATGGTCTCTCTTACTTGGTTCATTAGACACCTTGTTTTCCTCCCTCTGGTAGAAATGTATAAGAATTGTAATGTTTTATCAATTACAATAATCTTATTTGGAACATATTCAACTAATTCTATGTCAATATATATATTTCAATCTCTTTTGATAGGTATATATATCACAATTTTATCCATAGACGTAATACCATTAAACCTTAAATGCAAAGACCATTGTTGCCAACTCGAAATCATTTTTATTTTAATTTTGTTCATGATTATTTAATTTAAGTGAGCCAAAGGACATTAACTTATCATTTTACATGTATTTTCATCATAATCCTTTTTTCAATGCATCGTTGTATATTAAAAACCCTTCCTCATTATAGGGTAATATAAGTAAAGGAGCAATGGCTAACCTCTTGTGCAGTTCCTCGAAACATTTTTCACATTACTCTATCCAAAAAAAAAATTATTCCCTTACATGTAAGATTGTTTTGTGGATTTTATATCCATTATAAATTACCAAAAAAGGTTATAAAGTATCAATTAAAATTGAGAAAACTATAGATCTCAGTTACAAAAGTCAGTCTAGGCTATTTCTTTATAACTTCTTTCTTTAAAGGATCTATAGATATTCCCTTTTTGATGACTACATGACCCTAGAATGATACATTATATAGACACAATTTTAACTTTATAAAAATTTCCTATATTTTATCCATTATTAATATGTTAAACACAATCCACAAATGATCTTTATGATCATCCTTGATCTTAGAATATAAGAGAATGTCATCTATAAATACTACTAAGGATTTTTCAAGGTAAACCCTAAATACTCTATTCATCAAATCCATAAATCCAACAGAATAATTAATAAGTACAAATGGAATCATTATAAATTCATATTTTCCACACCATGTGAGGAAACCTATTTTGGAAATATCCACCCTTTTTACCCTTAACTATTGATATCTAGATCAATGTTGAATCTTTGAGAAAAGGTAATCGTCTTACCCAACCTTTTTAAATTTATTTATTCGTATACTGCTTATAAATCCTTAGTATCCATTATAAAATAATTGGTCAAGTATATTAAATATACTAAGTCATTAATATTATGATGTATCAATCATAATCCACCTTCTTCTCATCTATTGGAAAACAATAATGTCGGTCGTGCGTATATGTGGACTACCACCTCCAAGAAACGATGTGATTAATTTTTTAATTTACACGAATGGTAATAAGGATATATTTAATGAATATATGAAATATATATATATATATATATTATAAAAACAATCCTATAAATCTGAATTATTATTTACCTTTATTTTAATCCATCCTTTAAAAAGTGAAAACAGTCTTCATGCGTACGTATGGCCTACCGTCTTCATGAATGGTGTAATTAATTTTTCTACATCTATATTTTATAGATTACTATAAATATTTATATTATTAATATATAATATATTATTATTTTAAATAGTATTCTAGATAATATGGAACCATGAACAAAGTAAAAGGATTGGAACTACCGAACTAAAATTCTCAGGGGAAACAAAACAGTAAACCCCAAGAAATGATGATTTTAATTAGAAATTATTAATAAATTGGGGTTTAAATGTAATAATTTGTATCATATATTATATTATAATTATGTTACATATTCTATTTTAAAATTATAATATAATTAATTTTATTATATAAAAGGTTAGAGATCATTTGAAACAAGTTAAACTTGAGGTAAGGGTTTCCTGTCTCACTTTTATTTCTCTGAGTCACCTATCATATTCAACTTTTTTTATTTTATGGGGTGTATATAATATAAATGAATTTATTTTATGATTATTCTAATGAAAATTAAATATATTTATATATCCTTCAATTTTTCTCTTTTTCATTATTTCTTTACTCAAAAGTTACCAAAGTGGTAAGGGTTTTATGTTTCAATCTCATTATTTATTGAGACTGTATATGATAAAGTATTTAATGATGAAATTTGATGATCTAACTCTCAAAAAACTCATGAATTTTATTCTACTCTATTTATTTATATTTTTAAATTTATTATATCATTTTTATCTCTTTATGTACACAAGATACTGATGGAATATTTTTATTAAAAACCAACTTTTTTCTCTCTTCGGTCAAAAATCATTTTTCTTCCTTTCCCATTTTTTCTAAAAAATAAAGAATATTTTAAGATTCACCATTAATTTTTTAAATTAATTATTAATCATGATTTAATTTTTACCAAATCTTTGAAAATCAGTCTTTTTTGTAATTTTCTAAATGATGTAATTTTTACTTTTTACTGAAAATGTGAAAGAAATATTTGTTTTAATATACACGACATGAATGTAATTTACGTTCATCATGAACACACAAATTTTTGAATCTATATTTACATTTATCCAGGTTAATTTTTAAATAAAACTTTCTCTTTACTATTTTTTAAATTTTTATATTTTAAATAAGTGATTTCATTATAAAAAGTGTATTTTCCTCAAAAAAAATATTCTAGAGATCTTTTAAAGGCATTTTAATATACAAAAACATAATTTGATGTTACATATGTTTTATTGGGGATATAATCCAATGATATAATTATTATTATTTACAAATATTGTTTATGATTAAGAAAATTATATTTTTATGAAACCTGTTTTGTTTTCCACATGTCAATCTATGATGAATTATTAAAAAATTTATAAAAACTGTTTTATTTTCCATGGGGTTATGCTATGATGAATTTTTGAAATGTTTACGAAACCCATTTGTTTTATAATTGTTATAATATATGATTAATGTTTTAGGATCTTTTGTAACACATATGAATTGATTATGATTATGTATATGGTGGGACTAGAATTATATATCTCTTAAATACATTGGGTAAATATTGATATATCATTGTAATAATATGTACTAGGATGAGAAGAGAACCCAGTTCAGTAAGGAACTTTATGCCCTATGATAGCCTAGGGAGTGAACCTTGACTAGGGATATGATGGAATGTGGAGTGGAAACAATATACTATGATGGTATACTCTGTGATCATTGACTAAGGAAATTATTTTCAATGCTAATATGAATTCCAAAAACATATGTCTTTTGCCAATTTTATGCTCTAATGGCTCATGTTCATTGATTCCTTTATGATTAATTTCTTATAAACACTTTGAATTTTTGTAATGACTCGTGTTTGTGATCTATGATATAATAGGTATGGTTTTCAAATGTTATGATCATGTTCTTATACACTTATTATCATGTTATGTTTATGTAATCATTGATATCTACCTTATTTACCCTTATTGACCATTTGAGCTCACCATCTATAATATTTCATTTCCCTAGGTTATGAATAATTTGTTTAGGAATGATATTTCTAATAAGATTAATAGTTGTGAATAACTTAGTGGTTTATAATGTATATCTTTTATGAACAAGTTTTTTATGTATCCATGTTTTCAAAGTAACTAAAAATATATGATTATACTATGTATTTTAATGTTATGTATTGAATATTAGTCTAATTATATTTCATATTTATATATGAGAGGATTTGGTAAATATTGTTATTATCTGAGTAGGGTTTAGTAAATATTTATAGATTTGACTTATATAAATTTGGTGAAAACCCTAGGGATAATCCTAAGTATGTAATATATAATAATTTCAAGGTAAGATATATATTATATTATTTTCTCCATAACACATCCCTATATGGGTATTACAAGAAGACATGGTTTTTTCAGGGATGTGTTTAGGGGAAATAATCATAAAAGAGTTAGTTGAATAATATATTGTCCATCATTATAGTGTATGAAGAGTGTTCCCTTACTAAGAACCTAGTTTCACACTCCCAAGGGAATTTCTAGGTTAACTCGCATTTTTATTATGATCCATTTTGACGAATATGAATAGATGATTACCAAAGATGAACAAGGATGAACATAATGTGTCATATATTAAGAATAATTTGTCATGATTTAGACATATTATGGTTTATTTTTCATGATTATATGATTCCTTTCTATGAATATTCTATCTCACACTATACTTTTTTGGGTTTATTAAATGGCAGAACCATGAGAATTCATGTAAATACAGAATGTGAAAGACAATTAAATTGTTGCCCTTATATTAAACCAAATTAAATGATATAAATAAGACAAAAACCTTCTATTTTTTATAATCATCTATCATACTATATGATTAATAATATCAACTTGGGATAGTTTCTTGAAAACCCATCTAAGTGAAAAATTGAGTTTTAGGATGACCATGGAGGGAAGAAAATCAAGATTCTAACATGTCAGGTATGTGGAAATAAGCACTCAAAGAAATGTATCATAGGAATGTGAAGATATTCAATGTGTGGAATATAAGGGTGTAGAGAAATTAATTTGTTGGGGAAAAATAAAAATTTCAATGGAATGAAATAAAATTCACCATGAGGTTCCATTTATATTTCAATGTCTTTTGTGAGGAATATAAGAATTATTTGAGCCAAGGCCCAAATCCAAGGGTTAGCTCCCAAACCAAATAAGGAATTATTCTATGTCAATCATCGAATGGAAAGTATTTAAGTGTTTATATATTGGAATTCAATAATTATATTGTATAAGTGTTATATTAATTATATCCTAGATGTTATAATCATGAACCATCTAAATATTATTCCAAAATATTTTTTCTTTAAGTATTTGAAAACATATTATGAATGGTATCAATAACCAAGAAAAGTGATTTAGTGGTAAGTTTATAATGATTAGTTGGTATAAATCAATGATTGAAATTTATGAAGTAAATGGGATAGTGTTGGTAACCATTAAAATGGTTGGTGATTTAGGTCATATTTGATAAAGTTTATTTCATTTTTTGGATTTATAGAATATGTTAAACCGTATGTGATTTTATTTGAGAAATAAGCATTGTATTAATTTTTGGAATCATATATGTTTTCACGTTTCTTAAACATAATAGTTATGGATACCACCATGGTTTTATATGTTTAAGGTTTATCATAAGTTTAAAGGCATAAATACTCATTTGAGGTTTTAAGTGATGGGATTTTGTGGTGATTTGAAACTTTTATTGGGTTTTAAAAATAATAAAATATTAAGGATTAAATAAATGTTTTTGGTATATTAATTGATGTTAAGTTAACTATTCTGAATTTCATAGTAATATATAAATAATCTTGATGGTTGAAAAGTGATTCATTTAAAAGTTGATATTTGTAGAGATATTTTTAGTCAAGCTAAGGATTACATTTATGTTAGTATATAAATTTGATTCATGATATTTTGTTAATTTTCACTATATTATAATATTATATAGTGATTTATCATTGTGATTAATGATATTTTGAGATATGTTTCATTAGTTTGAGCAAAATTTAATCCTTCAGTTTAACATGTGGCTTAAATAGAATGCTTATTTTGGAAGAATGTAATTAAATTTTTGGGGATGTAAGATGAAAGGTATGAGATAACCTTTGATGTTAAAAAATTATATAATTTTTAGGTTATTGAGGTTAATTTAAATTTTGGATTATTTATTTTTGGAAAGATCAATGTTGATCCTTTGGGGTTATTGTGAAATTATTGATGTAAAATGTAATATTTCATCATATAATGGTTTATTAATTTTGTGTATTATCTTAAACTATGAAAAGAATTATTGTTTTAATAAATATTTAAGGAATATCTTTCTATCCATTTTTATATTATTTAATCAATTATAAATTCATTTTAGTGATTCGGATCTGAAAAAATTCATCATTAATACTCCTTGTTTGGAGAAAATTATGAGATTATAGTGGAAATTTGTTAAAGGGTTAAATTTTACATAAGTATATTTTCTTATTTTCTTATTCTAGATGCTAATGTAATTCCATAACTCAAGTAAAATGATTATGAAATAAAAAATTATTATTACATTAATTTATGATGAATCTATTGTATTTTTCAAACATCGTTGATTTATGGTTTTATGGTTATTAACTTTCTCAAGATTATTCACTTTCTTATGACCAATGCTCTCTATCACCCTCTATAATTTTTTATACATTATATTTTCCTATAACTCCATATGTTCACCCCCCAATAATTTTATTCTATTTGGAAACATTTTTATGTGTTATTTTCGATAACCTTCATAATTACTTATGTGTCTTTTTAAGATGTTTTACTAACCCTTTTTATGATATGAGTTTTCAAAAAGGAAATTTTAAAATTTCAAACCCTTGATTACTGATCATAATTATAAAATGTGAGTATTAAATTTATTAAATTTATGAGAATTTAACAACCCTTTTTTTTAAAATATCACTATGTTTGATAGCATATACAACACACAACACCAAGCATAAATGAACCATGAAATTTTTTATGATCATTTTAAAATAGAAATTGAATTAGAGAGTCTTAATAGATGCAGCTAAATTGTAAAATTTATATTAATTTCTTAATCAATAAAATTGTATTGATATATAATTAAGAAATAAGAACTTAATAATTTTTAGTAAATTCAATTTATCCTTAAATATTAGTTTTCTCAAAAATGGTTTATATTTCTTTTTTAGTGAATATTATAATTAAATTATTTATATTTATGAAAAATTTTTTCACAAAAATAATATAATTTTTTTAATAATAATATAAAATTTGGTTAGGGTCAAAATTTTGAATCTTTCAGAAAACATAGATTTTCCTCTCAATAGTGAAAAATACTGATTTTTTATTGAAAACGATATTTTTTTCAGGAATATACAGAGTAAAATTTTACTTTAAAATTATATAAAAGTAAAATTACTTCTATTATTTCATTAATATTCTAATTAAGTTCATTTGGACCTATTTTATAGTTGAATTTGGTATAATATCATTTTTTACTTTAAAAGGATTTTTCAGAAAAAATAGTTTTTTTTTCATTTTGTATTTTTATCATAAAATAATTTCTTCTAATTCCAAAAATTTACACTTGAAAATTTAAATCCATATTTGGAATCATTTTTTTCAAATTTTTTAAATATTTCTCTACTATTTTTGGTCAATCTGAATAGTAACTATAGTAAATTTTATTACCCTGATAAAGGTCAAATGGTTTAATTAGGGTCAGAAATATTTTGATAATGATTAAAATTAATTAAATATCGATCATTTATTTCATTTCATTAGTATATATCATATATAATGATGAAAACATCAAAAATAAGACATTTTCTATTTAGATTTGATTTTTACCTTTTGTAATATTAAAGTAAAAGTTAATGTCGAAAATATAACATTCTATCTCTTAATATCTATAATATTCAGTGAAAATGATAAAAAACAAAATATATTTTATTCTAAATTTTTATTTTAAATATTAATTAACATTTTATTTTGGTGATTTATTTTTAATTTTTAGTGATGGAAATATTACTTTAAATGCATATGCAACACCGATGGTAGAAAAATCAAGTAAATGAATTTAAAAAATTTAAAAGTATTGTTTTTTCATTGATTAAAAGTTAGACAATAATTTATAAGATAAATATAAAATATTATATATGTTTTAAAGGTTTATAGTCATGTTCATTTGGTTCCATGTTGTTTTCAATGTCAAATTATATGAATAGTTATTAAAATAAAATTAATAGTATTTTATGTGAAATATATTTTATTGAATTATTTAAAAATAATTAAAATCATGAAATAGGTAAATTGTGATCATAAATGGTCTAAATTATCATAATGTTTCAATTTATTAGCTAATTTTTACAATATAAGAAAAATTATAATCGTTTAATATTTAAAAAGTCATCACTACAGTTAAAATTAAACTTGGTTAACTATGAGGTTAATCCTAATGATAAGGCTTAAAATAATATATAAATAGGTAAAAATTTTATTTTATTATTATAATATGTCTATATATTCATCATTTTTTACTAAATATCATTTTGGAACCATTTGACATGAGTTAGACACATATTATATTATAATATTTCATATATTTCCAAAATGGAATTTATGATATTTTATAATAAACAATATTTTATTAAATTATTTAAAACTCATAAAAATATTCTATTCAAAAAATTTAATGGTATATGGTTTATAATATAAACAATATCTCATTTATGGGTCACTATTCATTTTATTGTAACTTTCTTGACCCCTAAAGAGTAAAAAAAATTGATATCACGGTAATTGTCAAATGAGATAATATAGAGTTAAAACTAGAAGACGAGGGTTAAAAAATTAAAAAAACATGTCCATATATTATCAGATGATAGTATTTAGACACATAATCATATTATATTCTAATTATATCAATTTTTATATTTTATAATGAAAATTATTTTTTATTAATTTATTAATTTATGTAATTCTCAGAGTGCCCCACACCTTAAATATAAAAGGGTACCTCCTATCTATCATTATTCATAATGATTGAGATGTATATATCCACCATCCTCAGGAAATTATCTTATAAACTTTAATTTTCACAAATTAGAGTTTTTTTATTCTAAAAATACCATTATAAGGTTCCTTAGAAAGAATCTCAATAAGTTCTCCCAAAGAAAAGGTTGTTTTCTTACACAAACATTTTCTATTGCTTTAATATTCTACATCATTAAAATCAATGATTTATATTTTAAAATAATTAATTTAGTATCTTGAATATTCATATTTATTAATATTATTATGGAACAACTGTAGTCCACCTCTTTCCCATCCGTTGGTAAAGGATAATGTCACTCATGTATACATGTGGACTACCACCTCCATGAAGTGATGTGTTTCATTTTTCATTTACACTTTACGTGGATGTTATAACATTAAATATGTAATATATAAATGATATATAAATTAAATTATAAAGGTGAATTATTCTTCACCTTTCTTTTGTTCCATTTTTTAAAAATTGAAAATAGTGGTCATGCGTACGTACGACCTACCATCTTCATAAATAGTGTAATTAATTTTTCTATCACTATGTTTTATGGATGGATATAAATATATATTTAAATAACATGTGAATTATTTATGTCAAAAATTATATTACAGATATTATGTAACCATGACCAATGTACAAGAACTAGAACTTCCAAACCAAAAATCTCTTGAAAAATGAAACAGTTAACACCCAAAAATGACAATTTTCTGAATGAATTATTAATAAATGGGTGTTTAAATGTTATAAGTGGATCCTATATGGTATTATAAGTATGTAAATGAATTTTTTATATAATTATAATAAATTTAAATTTATTATACATGAGTTTAGAGAACCTTGGAAACAAATTAAAATTAAGGTAAGGGTTTCTTGTTTCACTTTTATTTTTGTGTGACACAAACCATATTCACTACTCTTTTATTTTATATGGTGTATACACATCCCAAGAATTTATTTTATGATGATTATACAGAATAATATTTGGATTTACATATCCATATAATTTTCTCTATTTCATTATTTTTTTATTTCAATGTTACCAATGTGGTAAGGGTTTTATGTTACAATCTAATTATTTATCAGTATTATTTATGATTATGTTTTTTATTATGAAATTGTATGATATACCTCTCAATAAACTCATGAATTTTATTCATCAATGGTTATTTTTAGATATTACATTTTTTACTATCGTTTTCTCTCATTAAGTACTTAAGAAACCAAGTTAATGTTTTTAAGAAAAAATAACATTATTTATCTCTTCGGTCAAAAATCATTCTTCTTCATTGTCCATGTTTTATAAAAATGATTTCAATAATTTTTTAATATTACCCTATAATTTTTAATATTAATTTTTACCCATGATTAAATTTTTTCAAAATGGTTTAAATAGAATCTTCTCTTTATTCTTCAAATGGGTTTCTCTTTACTTTTTACTGAAAATGCGAAAGGATTATTTTGTTAATGTACATGTCATAAACATAATTTCATATCATCTTTACCACTCAATGCTTTCAATATTACTTTAATATTTTCCATGTTTATTTTTAAATAAAATTTCTTCATTAATATTTTTGAAATTTTATATTTTATATAAGTTTTTTAAAAATGAAAATGTATTTTCCTCAAGAAATATTCCAGATATCTTTAAAAGAAATTTTCATCTAAGATAACACCCTTTGATGTTACATATGTTTTATCGGGGAAATAATCCAAAGATACCATCCTTGTTCTTTCTCTGGATAATTACTGATTATGATGCTGAGATTTTTATAAAACCAATTTTATTTTCCATGGGTAATTCTATGATTAATTATTAAAATGTATATGAAAACTTTTTTTCTCTTCCATGTGTTACACTATAATAAATTTTTGAAATGTTTATAGAACACATTTCTTTTCCATAGGTTATGATATATTATGAATGTTTAATGATATTGTGGTGAATATATGAATGCATTATGATTATGTGATGGGTTGTCCTATAATTATATTACCCTCCATTTCATTGTGTAAATATAGATATCTCCTCAGATAATAATCACTAGAATAGGGAGTGAACCGAGTTCATTCTGGGAATCTATCTACTATAATAGTCTTGGTAGTGAACCTTGATAAGGAATATAATAGAATGGGTAGTGAACTAAATCTACTATGATAGTCTTGGATGTTTTCCTTTACTATGTAAATGGTTTTCTTACTTATTTTTATGCCACGAACTTTTTTTTCAATGTTTTTCTCTCGTGGCTCAAGTTCTTTGATTCCCTTATGATTCACATCTTTTAAACTTCTGATATTTAATCCATGACTTGTTATTCTGATCTACGATATGCAGGGTATGATTTTCAAATGTTTAGGTCATGTTATTATACCTTTATTCTCATGTTATTCTTATGTAATCATTGATATCTTCCTTTGTTTACCCTAACTGATCATTTGATCTTGCTCTATCTTAGGTTTCATTTCAAATAGTTATAAATAATGGTTTTAAGTATGATATGTCTGAGAATGGTGATATTTATTCATAATATAGTAGGATATTATTAAGATCTATTATTAAAAATTTGTTCATGTATCCAAGCTTCTAAGGATATAAAACCTATACTATTATAATGTAGATTGTAATGTTATATATTTAAAATTCACCTAATAAGATGTAATATTTATGTATGAAAGACTTCGATCACTATAAAGTTCCAAATCCAATCCCCTTTAGGAAATAGTATGAAAAAGGTATCCTGGTTATCCCTAATTTCTTAGGAGATACTGCATAAATACTCCCCCAGTTATCCCTTCTCACTTAGAAGATGTCACACATATAGTACCTTTGTTATCCCTTGAACTCAAAAGATATCACACAATTATACCCTTGTTATCCAAAATTATTATAGATATGCTGTAAAAATAGTAACTTAGTAATCACTAATATCATAGGATATTTAACTCAAATAGTACCTAGGTCATCTCTTCTCAATTGGAAGATACTACACAAATAGTAACATTCCATTCCACTTTAATTAAGAATAATGAGAACATAATGGTACACCCTACCCAACCCCCCCCCCCAAGAAATGTCCTATATAAAGGCCAGAACCATTCCCTTTTCCACAAGGATTTTTATCCCTCAGAATCATGACACGTCACTAAGAACATCCCAAGCAATGCCTTATCACTAAAGGTAGGGTCATTACATCATGTCTCATTATTCAACATACATAAAATTGGGAACATGAATTTTTTAGAAAATAGGATACACAGCGTATCCCACATCCTCACCATCTCATCACCGGGGCGCTTGTCACATGATACCTAGCCCCCATATCTTAAACACATCGTGATACCCATTTGATAAGAAGTATAATAACCTCAATACCACCTTAATCCCATAAACACAATATGTTTCGTATCTGTACATAATCACTTCTCCCATAAGGAAAGCCACTAGGTTATTCATTCCCATCTCGAACTCCTCTCAACAACATAAAGATGTATCCAATAACTTATGGTGTTCTCTCATCTCACAGGCTCTATCCAAAACTAGTCTCATATTGAAGGTCTAATCCTCTTCTAATTATGATGTCACAACTTTGTCCCACAAAATATGGAATATCTTGAGCTAACTCACTTCAAGCCCTTAAAAACCCCATTCTAAGACCTTAAATAATTAACTTGAGCCTCACCGAGGTCCATCTCATATCTCCCTTAGAAAAGATATCAATCCCATCATCTAGTGGAAAACATATTATCATGCCTCATCTATCTTGATAGTTATTATCCTTCTCCTATCACATTCCAAGGATCCAATCCACCCAAAAAGAGGGATTTCTACAACATATGTGAGACACACCACTTCCTCACCCATCATCATGAGACCTAATCATCTCATTCCTACCCAATTTGTCATATAAAATTTACCTAGGCTATATGTGAGTCATTTTTCATCATAATATATTCTTTAATCATATCATCAACACAACTAGAAGCTTCACCCCATTATAATGATATTCATCATGTGATAAAAAAATATCCCTGGTGAATGGGTGTACTTATTCTAATTTGAGGAGCCTTAATTCCACCCTCTCTGTAACTCTTTGGGGTTCTTATTCTTTATTTCTTCTACCTGAATGAAAAAAATGTTCATAAATTCATAGTCATGAATAAAGAAACATATGTTTTTGAATTAAATGGACTACATACCTCAATCATTGAGTTACCATCCTCGAAATGATCCCCTCATTCTAGGTCAATCCCATCCATGAATCATCCAAAATCGCATCAATACTTGAAATATTTTCTAAATCGATGACATATAAAACAATCAATTATAAATTTTTTTAATTAATTAATTAATTTAATACAAAAAATGAACAATGGATAACAACTCATTGAGGAATGCCTCATTATCAAAAGTGCACCCAACCACATGACGAAGGTCTATAACGCACTCCTATAATTACTATGAGAAAAATACTCATCACTTGACTCCAAATCACTGGCTGATTTAATTTTATTTAATAAAAACAAAATATTAATTAATGGTAGTGACATAACTTAACCTAAACTATGAGAGATTTTGTGTTTTCATCCTCTCAGGATATCCTCTATCCAAGCCACTAAAAATCCATATCTTTTCATTCTCATTCGAGTGTTCTACTTTGTAATTTGTGTCAAACCTTGCCCAAATCATCCCAAAATTAGAGGAAATAAAATATAAGGAAAGAAAAAGGTAATTGGGGAAATAAATCACCTTAAATATTAATGGAAAACTCTAAGGTATCAATCCTCGTGAAGTGGGATTAAAATTATAATAGAGGGGGATATTTGGGTAATAATGGAACTCCCTAATGCTCATCTTGCCCCAAAATTTGAAGGCGTACCCAAAAAATATTTTTCTATCCCAAAAAAATCTGGGAATAAGGTATTTCATTTCATGACCACAAGGATCATTCCATTTCACCTCCATTTCAGGTCTACATAATGGAGTATCCTCTCTGGGTCATGATAATATTTTAAATAGATAGAGGTACCGACACCCTAGCCTATCTCAATCATAGCCCAAATTCTTTGGGTAATGACATGACTTCCCTGTAGGTTCTAGGCTCAGCAGAAGCGCGTTTGTGGGTTTTCCAGACTTCAATTTTTGTGTTAACAATGATCAATCTGAGATCTGTCATGATGTAAAATGCCGAATCATCAGAATAGAACAAAGAATGAAAAAAATAGGGAGTCCTGATACCATAGATATAGGATCATCATATGTTGGATATAATTAATTTATTTAATTGATAATAATTACTTTGATGTAATTCTTTCTTCGTTGATGCCTCTGGTCATGAACTGGTGTGATTCATCATTTTGTCATAGAATCCAAGATTAGGATTCCTCTAGTGGTGATCCACTCGTGGTCCACGTATCTAGGGACGATGCTGAAGGGATCCTCAGGTGCTAGCACGGAAGCACATTCTCTTGCGATGTCCACCTTTGATCGCCTCGATCATGTGGTGTTGGATCTCTCTCGGTCTTGAGAGATTTCTTGGAGGAAGGAGTTCTTTTGGACTTGAGAGAACTCTCCAGAATTTTTGTGCACAACGACTGATGGAAAAGTGTTGGGTTAGTGAGGATATTTGTAATTAGGTTTGAGGTTATAGAGTTATGACAATAAACGAACATGTTACACATTTTAATTATTTCATTAACTCTCATTGAAAACCCCCATGTCGAATGATTGATTAACTGACATGCTCCCACGCTGATTATAATAAATATCATTTAATAAAATGATATTATTTCCTCAAAATCCTGAATGGAAAAACTACATGTCGTGTAATCATTAATACACAGAGTGTAGTCCTTTTCCAGAAAACTATACAACATGTATATTCAATATACAAGGTGTGTCATTTTATTCCATTTTTCTTTATATCCTCCACACATTTATTAGTCCTTGAGTAATGGATTTTTATTTCTTAAATAAATTTAACTCCATTACTCCCTAATAAATATATATTATTTTTTCCACAATATATATTCTCTAGAATGACTACTATCGAAATAAATTTGAGCAGGAATCCTTAAATAATCATTAAACCACATTTGAGAATAATCATTATTTAACTTTTTTAATTAATATTTAACTGAGATACATGGACACAGTTACTGTGTGACCCTCTAGGCCAATTTCTCGTTGCCATTAGGCGGGTTGCCTAAAGTCAAATATTACTATCTAACAACAGGTCAAGGTACCTAAGAGAAAGAATTTGATACCTCATTAATGTGTCACCTCATACGAACTCTTACCGTGTAATATAATCTCTCTTTTACCATATCTCGAACCATGCGGGTTGCATGCTAGTGCCATCAACCCATGTGCTCGATTATTCTTTCTTTGACTTTACGGAATTGAACTCGTCTATACCTTACCATGGCCATAGATTTATTTAGGCTATATCAATTACATCAAAGGGCATGAGATATCTATATCTGTTATGGAATACAACGGACAAATCCTTTCTCGCTTTATATATTAATGCGTTATTACTCGTGACGCACCCAACGTATCCCACCTCGCTATGAACAGTGTGTCGTTAATGTTTTCATCAATACATATAAGTGCGCGAGTTCTAATAACAATTAATAATAATTTTAATGACCAAGGACCAATAAACACGTCCGCAGATAAGAACATCCAATGACACAATGAAATGTGGATTTCCTACTGGTGGGTCTTATTCTCAAAATACCTTCCTGGATATTACCAAGGGAACACACCAGGAGAAGGTTCCTCAATGTTTTGTGAGTACTCACCCCTAATGTCCTGTATTTTCTGTGTCTCTCAAATAACATCATCCGGCCATAGAACATATATTCTAGAATAGTATTATGGCACTTTTGGGTTCTCATCATACCAGGGATCCACTATGACCCTTTAATGAAACAACTATACTTAGGTCATTATCACATGCATTATCACGTAGATGAACAATCAAGATATGATAAGGCATTTATTAATGAATAAAGTACAATGTAGTTGGTTCTAGGCCACCAACTCTAACAAACTCCCACTTGGACTAGATCTAAAGGCTTACAACCTTTAACCCTCTATCTATCACATGATATTCATGCTTCTGCTGAGAGAGGCTTTAGTCATGGGGTTCACCACGTTATCTTCCATGGACCACTCTACTCACTGCAACTTCACCCATTTTACCTAAATCCTTCAAGAGGTGATACATTCAGAGTATGTGCTTTATCTATTGATGTCACCTTGGTTCGTTCGCAAGAGAAACCACTATAGTATTATCACAATACAACGTGATAGGATCTTTACTTCTAGGCACCACATCAAACTCCAGAACAAAATTCTCAATCCAGACGGCTTCCTTGGCTACAGTAGAAGATGCTATATATTTGGACTCCACTATAGAATCGGCGAAAACTTTCTACTTTGAACTCTTCCAGCTCACAGATCCTCCATTTGGACAGAAAAAATATCCATATTGCAACATTAGATCGTTCTGATCTATCAGAAAACCAGCATCAACATACCCTCGGATGATAATCTCCTCTTCTCCTCTATACACTAGAAACATATCCTTAGTTTTTCCTAGGTACATAAAGATAGTCTTATCAGTAGTCCAATGTTGTTTTCCTAGATCTGCATGATATCTACCTACCATTCTCAGTGCATAGGAAACATCAATCCTAGTACATAACATGGAATAGATGATGGATCCTATAGATGAAGCGTATGTGATCTTACTCTTTCTATCTTTCTCATGTTGTGTCTGGGGACACATTTTCATAGAAATTTGTAAGCCATGTGACACTGGAACCAATCCCCTCTTGGATTGTTCCATACTAAATCTCTTTAGTATCTTGTCAATGTATGTACCCTGTCTTAGTCCAAGCAGCCTCTTGGATCTATCATGAATGATCTTGATCCCTAGAATGTAGGCTAATTCACCAAAGTCCATCATGGAGAAACACTTGTTCAACTAGTGCTTAACTGACTTTAAGACTAGTTCATCATTTCCAATAAGCAATATGTCTTCAACATATACTACTAGGATAATGATTTTATTCCCATTAAACCTATTATAAGCACATGGCTCACATTCGTTCATAATGAAACCAAATTTCGTTATGGCTGCATCAAATAGAATGTTCCATGACATGGATGTTTTCTTTAATCCATATATGGATTTCTGCAACTTGAAGACTAGTTTGGCTTCACCTGGTGTCACAAACCCTTCTTTTTGTGTCATATAGACATCTTCCTAAAGGTTCTTGTTAAGGAATGTTGTTTTGACATCCGTTTTCCAAATATCGTAGTCTTCGTATGCTACTATGGAATATATAATTCTTACAGATTTAAACATGGAAACTAGCGAGAAGGTTTCATCATAGTCAATTCCATGATGTAGTCTGAATCATTTAGCCTATAGCCTTGCTTTATAGGTTCGTTCTTGACCTTCCATGTCTAGTTTTCTCTTGAATAACCATTTGCATCCAATAGGATTTACATCAACTGTCTCATCGACCAGAACCCAGACTTGGTTCTGATACATAGAATCCATCTCCAAATCCGTAGCTTCTAGCCATCTTGAAGCATCTGATCTTTCTACTATGTCCTTGTAGGAGGGAGGTAAATAATTTTCCTATAATAATGAGTCACCATCCTTAGTGACTAAGAAATCAAATCTCTCTGGTTCCCATATATCTCTTGAGCTCCTACGCAGTACTTGTGTTTATGGAACCTCTTCCACAGGGACCTGTGGAACTTTTTCATGTACCAACTCATGTGTATCTTGAGCATCAACATCATCACAGTCAATCTTGTTCCCACTATCCTTTTTAGTATTTTCTCCCTATCATGAAAGATGTCTTGTCTGGCTACAGTCACTTTCTTATCTTGAGGGTTATATAGGTAATATGTTTTTGTTTCCTTGGGATATCCTATAAATATACACCTCGTGCCCGAGGTTCTAGTTTGTTTCATGAGAAGGCCTTAACAAATTCCTTGCATCCCCATACACATGTATGCGAAAAAATGGGTTTCTTTCCATTCCATAACTTGGAGGGAATTCCATTTTCTGCCTTAGTTGGTACTCGGTTTAATGTGTATGCTGCAGTTTGTAATGAATATCCCTAAAAGTATAATGGAAGATCTACATGACTCATCATCGACCCCACCATGTACAACACGGTGAGGTTACTCCTTTCACTAACACCATTCCATTGTGGTGTATAAGGAGGAGTGAGCCGAGATAGAATCCCAGACTCCTGTAAAAGATTGATGAACTCTTGGTTCAGATATTCTATACCTCGATCCGATTGAAGTTTCTTTATCTTCTTACCAAGCTGATTCTCTACTTCATTCTTGAATTCCTTAAAATTTTCTAAGTATTCTAACTTATACCTCATTACGTAAACATAGCCATATCTACTCAAATCATCAGTAAAAGTAAAGTTGTAAGAATATCCACCTCTAGCTTATATAGGAAATGTCCCACATACATTCGTGTGCACCAATAGTAGAAGTTATGTGTCCCTTTCACCATGTCCCCCCGAAAGGCGGCTTGGTCATTTTACCTTGTAAACAATTGTGACATCTATAAAGTGGTTTTAGCTTTGTAGAGTCCAAATAACCATCTTGTTAGAGCATTGTCATGTTCTTCTCATTTACATTCCAAAGATGGTGATGCCACAACTGGGTGATGTATGAGTCATGTGAGTTTGTTTTGTTATAGATTGCTAAAACATGGATTTCATAATTTAATACATACAAAACATTATTTAAATATTCCATACCATAACATATGTTGTTCTTATAAAAGAGACAACAATTATTTACAAACTTGAAAATAAATCCATCCATATCCAAACAAGATACAGAAATTATGTTCTTGGTAACACTTGGCTCATAATAACAGTTATGTAAAACGAAAATCATCCTATTTGGCAATGAGATCTGGTAATTTTGAATAGGTAACATAGCTAGACATACACCATTGGCAGCTCAAAGATCCACCTCTCCTCTAGAAATCTTTCTAAATCTACTTGGTTCATGAATTTGAGTACAGATGTGAGCCCCACAAGCTGCATCTAATACCCAATGTGTTGAAATGAAATGATTACACTCGATAATGAATGCATTGTTAGCATTCCCATGCTCTTGGGAGCCATTCCTCTTCCAGTGTCCTTTCTTGAAACATGAAAAACATACCGCCTCCCTTTCCATGACCTACCTCTCAAACTTCACCTTCTTGGAGGGATCATACTCAGGGGATTCAGATCGATTATAAGTCCTTGGCCCCATTGTGTTGTCCTTACTTTTCTTATTTACCATAAGGACTAAGGGTTTTCCACACCCCATGTCATTATCTACCAGGAGAATTAAGGTCAAAAGTTCTGATAGACTCTTCTCATTTTTTCTCAGGTTATAATTTACAATGAAGCTGGAGAAGTTCTTGGGCAGTGAAGATAGGATGAGATTTGTACGCAACTCATCCGGGAACTTAATCCATAAGATGTCTAGGCTTTCAGTGTAGCCAATAAGCTTGACTACAAGAGGCACAGCTGGAAAAGACTCTCCAAGCTTAGTTGTAAACAAATCATTGGATATCTCATATCTCTCCTGTATCGCCTTCTATTGGTAGAGATCATTAAGGTGAGACATCACACTGTACGTGTCAATTTTTTTATATTACTTCAAGAGCTCATTAGGCATGGACGATAGCATGAAACACTAGAAATATGGTACATCATCCATATGTTTCATGTAGATATATAGTTCCTCATCACTGGCCTCCTTTCCAAGATAAACTGGATTAGGCGCTTCCATAACATACAATTTCTTTTCGTGGTGAAGGATGACGCGTAAACACCTCTTCCACTCTTCTAAATGGGTGCTAGTGAGAAGGTTTTCCATCTTGAGTATGGTTCGTAATGATATGTTTGAAGTCATTTTTCTTGATGTTTCTACAAATTATGATGAGACAAGGTTTATTACTTTATTATAAAATTAAGACAAATAAATAAATTAATACTTACTAGTCTCCCACTATTTTATCAAAATCCAATAGCCCTCACCATTGAAATAGGAATATAATGTTGCCTGAATATTCTAGTGGCAAGGATCCATATTTTCCTTCACATTACCCCAACTATAGTTGGTCAAGTAACATGAAGTATTTTAGGTAGGCATTCAAAATGCCAACTACATTAACCTGCAGCACCTTGATCCGCTGAGTGGACTCCCCAATCCTGAAATCCTTTTTTGGATTTCCTCAACCTTTGCCTCTTGGTCACACCAAGCCCTGCTGTGGCATTCAACCCTTGATATGAACCAAGTCAAGCCAACCCAAAACCATGAATTATAATTCCCCATTAATTGAAATCACCCCAACTAGGGTTGGTCAAGAACTTTCAACTATGGTTCGATTCTAACCAAGATTATGGAAGGCTATACCAAATTAATATTTCTTTGAGGGATTTTATCCTTATACATAAATTTCCAATTTATTATCTTTGATTAAATTCCTGTTATTATTAATTGGGATATACTTAAGTGATGAACCATGTATAAGATAACATTTACGCATAATCCAATCTTATTTTAGTACCATCTTGCATGCTTCTTTAATTCATTAATTGTGTGATCGTGACAACACATCCACAATAAATTTAAACCATGAAACTGATGGAAATAAAATAAATGGTATGATAATGAGCTTTTCTATTGGTTAGTTTATCTAGTGGTTGATAAACTAAACCATGAACTAGGGGTAAATCACCTTGAACTGTCCTGGTTCGTGTTTACAGCTTTCCACCTATCCACCTTGTATCTCCTTGGATATGTTTCACCTTGGATCCTATCTTGAGCCACCTCCACTAGCTTGGGAGTTCCATCCATTACATATGCATTTATCTCACACGCAGTTGAGGGGTAAAAATGGGTTTTTACATAAAATAATTCTTGGTTGTGCATGCCCTACATATCAATGAGGAGAAGGCTCACAGGACAACAAATTTAATTTAAATTAATTAATTAAAATAAACCATTCACATATAAAGGTATTGGTCTAGCTCAAGATCATCCATGCATGCAACGATATATACGCATTAATAAAACTACCATTTAATTCTGTAATCGTTCTTGTTTAGGATAAATCATTCTCGAATGAATTAATTATCTTTAATTAATCAATCCTTTTATCTTAAAACCTTTTATTAATTTTCTTGAAATTCTCATCTGTCATAATTTTAAACAAATAAATTCATTTAAAATTGTCCTTATATGTAACTTGTACCTTGGAGGCAACCCGGTGAATTTTCATTCATTATGCAGATGATAAATTAAACACGTTTATATAAAACACCAATCACGTGTTGTGCCTTAGCTTTACGCCTGCACTATGGTACACATATCAAGGGTTTGTATAATATAATAATAAATTTTAATAAATCTGCGTAATTTGGATGAGTACACGACGTATTGTTCGGACTACTTGGAATGTACTTTTTCTTCACTGTCCATCTGAAGTACATGCCTGGGGACACGGTGTGTTGATGTACATCGGAATTTTTGGAGTATATGGCATTTTTAGTGGGACACACGCCGTATAGTTTCCGTGTTACACAGTTTCCAGCTGGGCAGGCCATGTACGGGGTACACGGTCCAACCCTAAGCTGAAGGGACTAAACATCGTGTTCAGTTGGACCACACGACGTGTAATCTAAAAACCGTGTGCCACCAGTTCCTGGTCAAAACATGGTGTCATAAATGACATAGATAGGATCCAATACACAACTTGATTTGGCGGACCCGTCTAATACATTTAACTTAGACTACACGGCGTGTACTACCGAATACACACCGTGTATTCTGGTGTTGTACGACCATGAATGTTTGGAGACTCCAGACAAGTTCCTCTATTTTATTTTAATGAAAATTAAAAAAAATCATTTCTTTACTATGAACGAGAAATGAGAGGTGAGGAACAGATCTCGAGATTCAGATTTTAAATAATGATTAACTTGAATTGAAACAACTTAATTATTAAAGGCGTAAATCACCAAAAAATAACTAAATAATTATAATCAACGATACGACCCCTATGATACCACTTGTAGGATCCGGGGGTAGCAGAGTCGCATTGGTGGGTTTTCTCAACTTTAATTTTATCATTAAAGACGATCAATCTGAGATCCATCACAATGTAAAACGTCGAATCTTCGGAATAGAACAAAGAATTAAAAACAAAATAGGGAGTCCTAGAACCATATATTTGGGATCATCATATGTTGGTTATAATTAATTTCATTAATTGATAAGAGTTACCTTGATGTAATTCTTTCTTCGTTGATGTCTCCGGTCACAATCTGGTGTGATCCATCGTTGCGTCATAGAATTCATGTGTTAGATTCCTATAGCAGTGATCCAAATGTTCTCCACAAATCTTTGGACGTCACTGAAGGGATCTCCCGGTGCTAGTGTGGAAAAACCATCACTTGCAATTTCCTCCTTCGAACGTCCCAATCTGGTGGTGGTGGATCTCTCTCAGTATTGAGAGCGTTCTTGGAGAAAGGAGTTCTTTCAGCCTTGAGAGAACTCTACAAAATTGATGTGCACAACAATTGATGGACAAGTGTTGGGGTTGTGAGGATATTTATAATCGAGTTTGCGGTTATAGAGTTATGACAATAAATGAATGCGTTACGCATTTTATTTATTTCATTAACTCTCACTGAAAACCCCCATGTAGAATGATTGATTCCTTGACATGCGCTCGCGCTAATTATAATAAATATAATTTAATAAAATGATATCATTTCCTCAAAATCCCGACTAGAAAAACTACATACTATGTAATCATTAATACATGGTGTGTAATCATTTTCTACAAAACTACACAGCATGTATATTCAATATACACAACATGTACTTTTATTTTATATTTTTCTTTATTTCCTCCACCACATTTATTTGTCCTTGAGTAATGGATATTTATTTCTTATATAAATGTAACTTCATTACTTTCTAATAAATATATATTATTTCATCCACAACATTTATTATCTCGAATAACTAGTGTCGAAATAAATGCGATCAGGAATCCTTAAATTATCATTAAACCACAATCGAGAATAATCTTTATTTAACTTGTTAAATTAATATTTAACTGAGATACATGGACACACTTAGTGTATGACCCTCTAGGACCCTTTCTCATTGGCATTAGGTGGGCTTGCCTGAAGTTCAATATTACTATCTTGCAACAGGTCAAGTCACCCAAGAGAAAGAATTTGATGCTGCATTGACGTGTCACCTCATACGAATGCTTACCATGGGATATAATCTCTTTTTCACGATATCTCGAATTAAGTAGGTTGTATGCTAGTGCCATCAACCCATGTGCTCTATTATACTATCTTTGACATTCCAGAATTGAAATCGCCCATACCTTACCATGGCCATGGATTTATTTATGCTATACCAATTCCATCAAAGGTCATAAGATATTTACTTCTGTTATGGAACAGAATGGACAAATCCTTTCTCGCATTATCTATTAATGTTGTGGGCCTCGTGACACTCATAATGTATCCTACCTCATGGAAAATAGTTTTTCATCAATTTTTTAATCAATACATCTATGTGAGGGAGTTGTAATACCCATTAATAATAATCTTAAAGTCCAAGGACCAATACACACATCTGAAGATAGGAACATCCAATGACACTATGAAATGTCGATTTTCTACTGGGAGGTCTTGTTCTCATAATATCCTCCTATATATTACCAAGGGCTCACACCATGAGAAGGTGACTCAATGTTTCATGACTCCTCACCCCTAATATCCTATATTATTTGTGTCCCTCAAATAACATCATCCATCCATAGAATATATATTCAAGAACAGTGTTATGGAACTTCCGAGTTCTCATCATAACAGGGTTCTACTATGACCCTTTAATGCAACTGCTATCCTTAGGACATTATTACATGCATTTTCACACAGAAGAAAAATCAAGATGTGATAAGGCTTTTATTAATGAATAAAGTAAAAAGTAGTTAGTTCTAGGCGACCAACTCCAACATGCCCAACCAAGTACTTTCATGATGTCACACCTATGGGTCACAGTGAAACATTCCTCTCTTAATAAAGGTATAAGTTTCCAATGGGTAATGAACTATCTCACGGAACATCATTCACACTATATGAGGTAGTGCCTCCCCTTCAATAGGCCCTCACAACATGACCTATGGGCCACAGTGTGACTATTTTCTCCCTAGTAAAATCACAAAGTTATACATATGGTTTTACCCTTATACATGACCTACACGAGATGAAACTATAGAGACTCAAGCTAAACATGAATCTTTCACATATTTTACCTAATATAAACATTATATTCCATAAATAAAAATAATTATACTTATTTAATCAATTGGATAAATATTTTTGGATACTATCTACGTTATCAATTTATTTTACAATGCTTATGATCATTTCTTCTTAAGTGAACCATACTATGAAATCGTATAAAGGGATCATTAAAAAAACCTCCTAACATGGGATTTTAAAACATTAGAAAAGTTTGAGCTCAAACACTCATTAGGGGATGAATAATCATTTCATCAAGGATGTGTTCATATAAATAAAAACATGATCATAAGATAATTTTCACATCATCATGATTGATAATCCTAAAACATATTTGGTCTTAAAAGGACATGGAATAATAATACAAAGACACAAATATCAATATGAAAACGTAATAGTAATAACATATCTTACAAACATATAATTTAAACCTTGAATCATGTGAGAAAAATATCATAATGCATAACATAATTAAACTATGGCACAAACATTAGAATATGGAAACATTGTTATCATGATTCATACACTTTCACCAATGCATGTGAGATAACTTAATTGTATTCAGGTACACATCACCTTAATGAGTCACACACTTTCACCCATGTTTGAGAACAACTAACGTGTGCCTGTATATATATCTCTCATTAGTTTTAAACTTTTAACCAATGCATTAGAGGGTGATATAGGACCCCATCTATCCTCATCCATACTTATGAGTTCCAATTGAAAATAATTCACTTATCACAACATAATGAACCCATGGAGATAAAATGGGTTTCATAAAATGTGAAAATGAAAATTATTCACTTTTTGTAAAGAAACCATTGAAAATAAGGCTTCATAAAACTTTCAAATTAAAAGCATTCACCTTTATGGCATAACAACCCAAGGGAATAAATGTATATTTAATAACATGTCAAAATAAAATAAAAACATGAATTAAATCAATTAACATAGAAATATTGATCTTTTAAAAATAGTCACATAATAATAGATGAATATAAGGTGAAACTTGAAAACTAACTCCATTGGAGATATATTATTTATAATATATTGATTAATATTTAAACTAGAACACAGAATATATTTTTTTTAAACATTTTAAAATCATCGATGTAAAAGGCATGGTTATGAGCCTCTTTTCAAAACGCCTAATTTTTATGAATTTTTTTGAAAAGAAGACACATTATGAAAATGAATTTGAATTAAAAAATATTTTTCCCCATATATATAATAGATAACATAATTGAAAATTTAAAAACAATGAATTTAGTAATCATAGGGGAAATAAATTCATGAATAAGTTGAATAAGTCAATAGGAAAATTTTGAGTTACCAAATCACTTACAATATTAGAAATACTTGAATGAAACCCCCATGAAGGATATGATTTAAAATGATTCATTAAATATCGTGAATAATTATAGGTTCATGATACAAAATATTAAAGGGTTTTTATATAAACTATTCCAAATAAAACACTGTGTACAATAAGATATATGTCTCAACGGGAGAAATTTTGAGACGAGAAACCCTTAAAATTACTCTTAAATTCCACAGAAGTACTTTAACCTCCTATATAAAAAAATAACTATATTAATCACTAATTTTAGAACGTTATTCAGATTAATATATTTTTATGAACAGAATTTATAATTATTCTCTACATGTTTATTAGTTAGTTCTTAAGTATTTTCAATTTCATGTGTGATCAAACTTGATCATTTTAAACTAGTTTCATAATCATAGTGTTGTTATTTATTATTATAAAAGATTTAATTATTGAAAGATAATAAAAGGTACTATAATGAATTTATTTTAATTATTTGTAATTCTATAATTTCATTATATGGGTGTTTTTTTATGATCCTTAAAGATGAAATTGTTGATGAGCGTGTTTCAATTATTTATAAATAATGGGCATTTTTATCTTAATTAAACCATTGAATAATATATTTTACATTATTGAAACAAAATAAAATATTTAATTACTTATTTATAACACATATTATTGGTAATTAAGTTATCATATTCACCTATGATATTATTTTATATAATTTTTCAAGTGGGTGGTTAGTCGGACCCAAACAAGAACATCCCATAATTAATGGATGATTATGATTATAAAATTGGTTTATTTTTGAATAATATCATTATCTTAAAATCACAATGAAATTATTTAGATATTTTTAATATTTTTAATCATATTTTAAGATGTTTTAAGTAAAAATAATGAAACAATATGAAAAATGAGATACATTTCTTTGTGGAGGTCGTAGTCTACACAATGCACGGTTATTATTTTCATATCTTGAATGAGATGGATTATTATATGTCTATAAATAATCAAAAATATATTATATGTTTAAAATTTAACCTAAAATTTCACCCATATAACTATTATAGTGAGGCATTGGTGAAAAATAGAATTGTCGCTTCTTGGAGGCATTAATCTGCACAACACGTATATGACAGTTTAATTTCTCTTAATAGAAAAGGAAGAAAGGTGGTTAATAGTTATTCCATAGGAATAAAAAAATTAATTTTATGAAAAATACTTATGTTTTTATATTTTTATTATATAATTATATTTTTATGGTATGAAAGAAAATGAAAGAAGTTTATGAAAAGAAAGTACTTAGGTGGGGAAATTAGGCTTTCTTTTGGAAGACTCCTTGGAAATTGAGGTCTTAAGATAACATATTGTGAGAAAGGGCTCATGGAAATAGAATAGGGTTATAAATTAAGTAGATTGGGAATATATATAGTTGTAAACATAATTCTTTGATTGGTCTTGAAGGGTTGGTTAGAGGCACCTTTTATAAGTCTTGATAATGGCATTTATGTAATTATAACCACTTAGTATAAAGGTGTCACAAGCTACACATGTCTAGTGGATCAAAAAATACACAATAATTGAGTGTAGGATGAGATAAGGGTGATAATATCACAAAAAAACTTAAAAACTATTTTTTTACATGTTATAATCTTTTTATCCCTAGATTTATTACTTTTACCATTTTACATTTTACCGTGGTAACTAGTTTTCATCCAATGTACCTTATCCTTTATAACCTAAAAAAATAGTCCTCATTAAATAATTTGGAACATAAAATTATATGTATAAAATAAATTTTATTATATTCATGTTCAAAATGATAGGAAAATAAATTTTAAATTAATAAGTGTATAACTTATTAAAATATTTTTAAAAACAAATACAACTTAACTTAAAAAAATCCAATATAATTTTTAAATTTAAAATAAATATTACAAATTATCATATAAAATAAATATTCTCTCTATAAATTAGTCTCAAAATTTTTCAAGTTATACTTATATACTAATAATTTAGTAAAAGTCATGATATTTTCAAAACCATTATTTTTTAAATTATTCGCTTAAAATTAATTTTTTTAGAAAAATAGAAAAAATCAATATTAATATAATATTGGCATGATAAGTTTAAAAAAATTAATTTGATAAAATTTTCATTATTTAATTTATAATTTTAACTTTTAAATAAAATCACATATTAGGTTGAATTTTTTTTAATATAAATCTTTATTAATATTAACTGTTATTATAATATTAGTGCTAATATATTATTCAGAACAAATATTTCACACATAAAAAATATCCAACATATAAAAAATAAGCATAACATTATTTTTTATTAGATTATATACTACACTGGTTTAAATAGTGTTAAAAGATACATTTATTTCATAATATGGTTATAACTATTTGTACTAGATTACTTAAATGTTATCTTAAAGTAGTAAATTTATATTTTATTAAATCATGTCAGGGTTCATTATGTTTCATTGTTACATGTGGAGAAATATATCAAAAAAATATTATGTCATGGTTCATTATGTTTTATTGTTACATGTGGAGAAACATATGAAAAAAATATTTATATAAGGAGGAATATTTCAACAAATTCTTGGTTTATTGCATTCTATGCCCTTCAAAATAATTTCATCCTCAAAATTTTATTAATCAAATGAACATAATTGGGGATACTTTTGCATCATTAATTATAAGGTTCCTAAATATCTTGTTAACACTTATGTTTACTCTATATAAAATTATCCATATGATTGGTCTAGTTCTACAACACCTTATATCTTTGATCCATAATTTCAACTGGTTGTTTCTCAAATGAGGTATCTTGTTCTAGTTGCATAGATTATAAGTTTAGTTCATGTAAAGTGTATAACATACACTGGTTAAAAATTGATATATAGAACATATCATGAACTTTTTATATTTAAGAAGTGAGTTATAATTGATAATATACTACCCTAACATGATCAAGGATCTTGAAGGGACTAATGTACCTAGGGCCCAGCTTCCCCTTTTTCTCAAATCTCATAACTCGCTTCTATAGAGATATCTAAAGAAATACATTGTCACCAAATTCAACTCTATATCTGATTTATGATTTTCTACATAACACTTTTATCAAATTTTTAATAATTTCATATGTTTTTAATTGTTTAAACCTTCTTCATCATTTCTTAGACAAGGTCAAGGCCGATCAGCTTCCTTTCTATAACTTCATCCTAGCATGTTAGAGTCTTATATATCTTCCCATAAGGATACTCATATTGTGCCATATAAGTTCTATAATATAATATATTATTATATGAAAACTATAACAAGGGAATTTGATGATCCTAGTATACTTAAAATTCTTTTGAACAATATCTCATCATATCCTCAAGAGTTTATATATACCTCTTAGACTAACTATTTATCTATGGGTGATAAGAAGTGATAAAACTCAAATCTCTCTCTAATTATTTCTGAATACTTATTTATAAACATGAAGAAAACATCATATATATGTTAGAAACAGTGCATAGTGGTACTCCATGTAGCCTTACCATTTCCCTTAAGTATATCTTGGTGAGTTTCTTAAGAGATAAATCTTCTTTGATGGAAATAAATTGCACTAACTTAGTAAGGTGATTGACTATTGACCACGCTATCATGAAAAATAAAATTTTTTATGATTTAAATATTATTTTATACTATAGGGTAGACCCTAGGTCATCACATAATGAGAATTGGTGGTTTAAAGTGTATATTTTCAAAAAACAAGACTAACACGTGGGTTGGTTTTGAAAAGAAATTAAGAAAATAACTTAATTTAATGAGTTTAATAGTTGAAAACACAAGTTTATTTCAAAAAATATGAGTTAAAGTCGTCATTTTGATTTCACTACCCCCATTAAAAGTTCATTTTTCATTGGAATTCATTTATTTTTGTAGTAAATATTAGGTCGAAATAAATCAGAATCAAGATTAATTTCCAAAAATTTATGTTAATCCATGTTGAACCATGCCTTAACATAATAATCTTATTTCCACGGTCCAACCCTTATGCCTAGAATAAAAGATTAAAATGCATATTCAAATTTAAAATATGGTGTAAATAAAATGATTCTTGTGTTTTCCAAACGGAGAAACATAATTCATCTAGTCAAAACGTCACACTGATTAGTAAGAAATAAAGAGCCTACCAATCACATGCATTAAAACATACATTAAAATATAAAATAATGTAATATACATGTATCAAAATGTTTTAACACCCAATTTTCTGCAAAATAGTGTCTAATATAAGTATCATAACTCCCTTGACATGTGTTCAGTTCCCTCACAATGAACTCCCACTATATATCCCAACTTCGAGAGGAGGGGAAATCTTGGGTGGATCTCCTTATTCATTTCAAATCCACCTATGAGGATAGTGATCTACATAACCTTAAATGTGATGAGAGGAATCTTAATTAACTCCAAAATTTCATCACTTCACTCCATGGTTTAACTTTCAAATGAGATACCCAAGGTTTCCTTTTATATCCAAAATGGGAGGTGGCTTTGGGCACCCAGATTTGGAGATTTCATTTGTATCTCAATTTTGGACAGGTAAACCACTGTATATCGACATGAAAAAATGGGATTGTTCTTGGCAATAATATTTACTATATACATGTCAAAATTTTCATCCATAGGACATCATTAATGGGAGGTATTTTGTAAATACCGAACCAATATTTTTACATCATTAAAATAATATTCCATGGATAGATCGGTTGGGTTGGGCCACAAGATTGATGAATTGGGATTTAGTGTCTTGTGATTAGTTTTATCCCAATTAGTATTGCATCATGTCGCAAAGTTTCAAACCATTTGTATTCCTTTATTTCTCAGAAAATGGAAAATAGTGGACAAGTGGTAATGGGATTCTATGCAGTTTATCCCAGTTTGCTTCAACTTCATTTTCGATCCTCCAAATCACCTCCTCCTATAATGAAATCATCAAAAAAAAGTAATTTTTTTAAGAGTTATAAAAATTAAATAATTGAGTCAAATGTGAATTTCAATTTGTTTATTTTAATTTTCAATACAAAACTAGTTTAACACATTGGATTAATGGTGAAAATGAATAGTTAATCACGGTGTGATCACACCCCCGCACCAAAACATTTGGACTCCTGGGAAAAGTAATATTTCAAAAAATGATGAATGAATATATTCCCAAATTCATCAATATTTAGAATTAAATGAAAATTTAATTCATGATAATAATGGGATCAAATCATAAATCACTCCATGGAGTTATTATCAATGATAATAGAATAATATGTCTCATAAATTATATCAGAACGAAATTGAAGGATATGAATGATACAAATTTGATAAAATAATTCAAAAAACAAAAATGTCTCTAACTCTCCATGATAATCTGATAATCAATCACCAAGTGTAATAATATAATCTTTTTTATTGGGTTGAACCATTTTTTCAATAATTTGTTTTACTTATCTCTTTGACACCACAGCTTGACCACTGGTTTGTGGGTGATATGTAACTGAAACCTGATGCTCGACCACATACCAATACAAAAGTGATTGTATTGTTCGGTTACAAAAATGAGAAACTGGGTCACTAATGATGAACCTTCAAAATATAAACATACATAAAATTTGTGTTCTCAAAAATTCCACAATTATATTGGAATCATCAGTCCATATGGCTTTTGCCACTACCCATTTTGACCCATAATGAACTATCAAGAGAATATAAAAGTACCCAAATCAATTTGGGAATTGTCCTAAAATTTCTGTGCCTCAAACATTGAATATTTCATAAAAGATAAATGGTTTTTGTTGGATTTAATTTTTTTAGACACATTTTCCATTGTTATATAGTGAGGAATGGATTTACAGAAATCAGGCTCATCCTGAAATACTGTTGTAAAAAAGATACCATTATCAAGGACCATGAGAGCAGTCTATTAATGACTGAATTGGACCAAATAGTAGATATTGTAGAAAAATATAAGAACATAATGAAACTCTATTGGGACCACAATACTACAGTAATTGATCATTACTTGTTCACCAAAGGTAGGGGTCATCCCAAATTACCAACTATACTCATGTTTCATACGGTTGGCTTGGTTTTTGTTGAAATTGGTAGGAATACAAGATGCAACCAAATAATTTACAATATTAGTATACTAAGGAATAACATCGTTCACTCAATAAAAATTTTCATTGATAAGCATGTCATTTTGGGGAAGACATGGGGATGATTCAATTTCTTTTCATGGAAGGATCCTAATAATATAGTTATCCACCACCTTATATGATTCTTTTTTATCACTAATTTCTATATTAAATTCCTAGATTATGATAATTAAATAAAAGAGACATGGTTTGGCTTCCATTTTCTTAGGGAGATACAGGATTGATTCTTGGTTTGAGAACACAATCATATTGGACCTTAAAAAATATGACATGAATTTATCCATTTAAAATAGAATAGAAAGAAATTATTTTTTATTTATGGTGTAATTTTCTTTGGTAGGGTCCAGTGTGAATGAGACATAGGTTAGGACATGTGGAGCACGATCAGTCTGTTGTGATAAGACTACCCCAAATGCATAGTTAGAGGCGTCACACATGAGATCAAATGGTATATCCCATCTAGGTGGTTGGATTATCATGGGTGATGTGAGACTCCATTTCAATTTATTAAAAGCATCCTCAAATTCATTATGAGAAACAATTTTTTTGAGTAAGTGGGAGATGGGTAATAAAATATTACTAATGTCATTACTAAAACAATGATAAAATTTAGCATGACCTAAAAAATAATGCACATCCTTCACATATTTGGGACATGGTAGGGAATAAATGAAATCAAATTTTGATTTATCTACTTGGATTCCATCCCCAGAAATGACATGGCCATGTACTATACCTTATCGCACCATGAAAGAAAATTTCTCATAATTTAATACAAGATTAATTTCAATGCAGAAATGTATGATAGAACCAAGACTAATCAAACATTAATCAAATATGAGCTGTAAATACTAAAATCATCCATGAATACTTCTATTAAATTCTCTAGGTAATCTGAAAAAATAATAACCATGCATCACTGGAAAGTACCTAGAGCATTGAACGTAACAAATGGAATCCTCCTATAGGAAATTGTTCCAAAGGGGAAATTAAAGGTTATCTTTTACTCATCCTTATGGGAAATATGGATATAAAAGTATCCAGAATACCCATCAAGAAAAAATTAGTGCTTATTCTATGATATCCTCTATAGAATATATTCAATGAATGAGAATGGGAAATTTTCTATCCTTGTGTGTTGGTTTAGTCGGAGATAGACTATACAGACATGCCAACTATTCTACACATGGATTAAAAAAAATTCATTATTATCATTTTTTATTACTGTTAGACCAGTTATTTATGAACTAATTTCACTAGACTGACTAATTGGTTGTTCGATTTTGGTTAAAGGATTCTATCATCCATTAATTTAGTTACCTCCTTTTAAGAAACATCTAAGAGGTTTGGGAGTAGTCAATGTTTTTCCTGCCTCACTATTTTAGCCTCATCAATTAACAATAATTGATGGATGAAAATTAATGGGATAATACCAAGTATCTTAGAAAGTGTCCTTCCCAATGATTTTATATAATCCATCAAAAGGTAAACAAGTCATAATTCTCACTCTGGAGGGTGTGAACTTGCAATGATGACAAAAGATACGAATATTTAATGTTTTGAGAAAGTGGAATAAGATCCAATTGAAGGGGTTTTTGACTAATAGTAGTGAATTTGAAAATGATAGGTTAAGGATATCATGTAAACACTCAATGAAAACATCCTTAGATAAGGAATAATATTTTAAAATCATTTCAATATCATCGATTGTCATAGGGTCCTCAATGCTCAAAAAATAATCAATTTAAAAACATTATTGACATTTTTATAAATCAGTACAAAATTTAATTCATTATTCATTACCTAAAATTTCTATTAATGATAAAAACACAGAAATGGGATTAGGTGAAATAAAATAATTTTTTTCATGGGAAGGGAGTACATCAATAGAATTAATTGAAAGTGAGGAATGTTCTTCCAAGGGGTGACTCATGGAATAATGGATGTTGAAGTGGAAAATGTCATGACCAAAATACATAGATAATATACCATTATGGACATTAATTATAGTTTTTTATGTTTTCAAGAAAGGAATACCTAATATTATTGGTTTATATCCATTCATCCAATCATCTTCCATTTTAAACACATAAATATTAGTAGGAAAAATTGAAATTTATACCCTCACTAGAACCCCCTCTAAAAAACCAACGGGGTGTGCAGTGCTTCATTAATCATGATGATCAAAAATTATTGTGGGATTTAATTCCCCAAACTATAATGAATAGAAAATGGAGAGGGGATTCACATTTATAGAAGCACCCAAATCAATCATAGCATCAGAAAATAAATACTCTCCAATAGTGAGTGGAATTGAGAATAATCCACGATCACTACGTTTGGTGGGAAGTGATGGATCAATCAATACTGAGACATTCCTACCCAAGACCTCATTTCATCACCTTAGAGTTTAATTCGGTGCGTAAAAATCTCCTTTATAAACTTGGCGTATCATGGTATTTTATTCACGACGTCAAACAAGGGGATGTTAACCGATTTTTTTGTAAATTTCTCATAATTTCTTTATCAATTTAAGTATATTTTTATTTCCTTGGTTGTGTGGGACTTTGGATAAATTTAATAGTAATGGTTAGGCTTTGGGTTTCATTAATTAAAACTCTCTTTCCTTTATAAAGTCTTCTATCAGGACTAGGTTTTCCCATATTTAAACCACTTTCAATGGTTGGGATGGTGGTTTCTTTAATATGGGATGACTATAATAGAATATTAATTTAGCCATTAAGTGTTTTTCCACTCTTAAGGGTGATGGAATTGACATTTACCTTGACTATAGGGTTGAATAGTGGTTTATAAGGTAGTTTACTAGGCCCATGAATTTGGATTTCTCCCACCATGTGGGTGAGATTTCCTAATTGGGTTTCAAGTATCGTATGGACGCTTTGGTGGGTTTTTGTAATTAGAAAAAATAGCCATTTCTTCATCATGTACTCTAAGATAGGTTCAGGTCCTATAGAGGTTTTTCATAAAGGCCTTTATCATGGTTGAGGATTTATGGGTGGTGGTGGTGGATGAGTAATCTTCCTCAATTACATCCATGTTTATTGATATTGGTTTAAATACCCCCTTTAATATTGGATTGGTTGTATTTTAGACCATAGGCTAGATTGATAGTATGGTTATTGTAAAATGGTCTGGTTATTGGTGTGGCCTGGAAAGATTATCTCACAACTCTAAGAATTTTATCTTAGTTGAGGGAATTGTTCAAAATAGTGGGTGTCAGCAGAGAATATACAACAAGGCATTGGATAAGGATATTATGATATTCTTTGGGAAAGAGATATTTTTGGTAGATGTGTACTTACCTCTTCCAACTTCATATCTATATTGTTCTTAAACTCAGAACTCTCCACCTCAAGGACACCTCGAATGGGTACACTAGAACTTGAACAAAACATTTGTGTATTCTGCACCATATTTTTTATTAAGGTTCTTATAATAATTAGGGTCTTATGAACAAGTACACCACCTAAAACAAAATTAATCATGTTATGATTAATAAGAATCAAACCTTCATAAAAATATAATATTAAAGTATTACCACTTATTTGGTGGTTTGGGAAATATAAAAAAAGACATTCAAATCATTCCCAATATTAATGAAGTGTTTCCCATTGTGATTTTATTATTCCAAAAAAATATTTCCTTATTGTTTCAATTAGAGGGGATGGGAATAATTTTTCATAAAAAAGTCGTTTCATGTCCACCCTTCCACTTATTAAGGAATTAACATAATATAACCATTCTTTTGTGGTGTATTCTATAGATAATTGGAAAGCTCCAACTTTTAATTGTTCTTCATCCACATTTTATTCTTTTAAATTTTAAAATATATTATGGAATTTCTTAATGTGTTTATGTGGGAATTCTCCAGCTAATGTGTGAAATCTTGTTAATAAGTTAATTAAATCAGATTTTAGTTCAAAATTAGGTACTCCACCTTGTATTCGAATGTATGTGGGATAGATCTCTACATTAGGCGATGTCAGTTATTTTATTTTCTAGTTATATTCATTCATATCATATATTTTTATTTCTGTATTGATGTTTTTTCAAAATAAGAAGGAAAAAAAATATTTTTTATGTTTTCTGTGCCATCCATCAAGGGATCGTTCGATGCTTCTTGGTGTCAATGATGCAGGATCCTCTCTAGTTCATGTTCAAAATTAATTATTTACTCCAATGAAGGTTAAATCATGCAAAAGGACTAAAAAAGAAATATTTTATTAATCAACTTAAAATTTTAAGGAAGAAAAGAAGCATATATATATTTACAAAATGCACATTTTTTTTATAAAAAAATCACACTAAATACCAAAGTGCTCCCAGAAAATAGTGCCAAAATTTGAACAAATTTTCATGAAACAAGAAATTTAATATGATTTAAATATAATTTTATATTATAAATAATAACCTATGTCATATCTCCAGAATATTTTGTTGTTTAAAGTCTGTGTTTTCAAAAAAAATCAAAATGGGAAGTTGGTTTGGGCACCCAAATTTGGAGATTCCAATTATATCTTAGTATCGGACAATTAAAAGGATATATATAAACATTAAAAAAATGGTATAGTTGTTTTATGACCTATTTAATATCTTCATGTTAAATTTATCATCCACTGGACATCTGGAATGGGAGATATTATCAAAATACTAAACTATCTTTTGACTTCTGAAAGATTCAGTTCCCTATACAGGTCAATTTGGTTGGGCCACTAGATAGATGGATTGGGATTGGGTGTCTTGAGGTGAGTTGTATCCCAATAATTTTTGTGTTAGTTTAGAAATTTTAATCCCATTTTAATGCATGTATTTTTTGAAACATGTAAAAATGTATAAAAGTTTACACGAGATTCCATTTAGTTTGGCTACATTGTCGTGACATGTCAAATTGATTAGGATTTAAAGATAGTTTTATAATATAGGTAAAACCCTAGTTTTTCTATCAAGGAGTGTTTCTGGTTTAATGTTTTTATTTTTAATAAACAATAATAAAATGTGGGGATGGATTTGAAAAAAAAATTAAGAAAATAACTGAATTTGATGTTTTTAATATTTTAAAACCAAGTGGATTTTGAAAAATATGAGATAAAGGGGCCATTTTGATTTCACTACACACATTACAATTTTATTTTCCATATATATCCATTTATTGTTTAAGTTAATTTTGGTTGAAATTAATTGGAATCATGATTATTTTCTAATCTTTTACATTAAGTCATGTTGAACCAAATGTTAACATAAAAATTTTATTACCAAGGTAAAACCTTTATAAATAGTAAACAATCTTCCAGATTAGATTTAAATCTCAAATATGTGGCTAATAAACATATTCTTATGTTTTCCAATCAATGAAACACAATTCAATCACTCAAAACAGCACATTGATCTGTTAGAAATTAATTCCATGTCAATCACATGCATCAAAAAAATCATTCAAATAGGAAATCATATAAGATACTTGGAATGAAATATTTTGACACCCAATTTTCTCAAAACTAGTAGCTAAAATAAGTATCACAACTCTCTTGACTTGTGTGTAGTTTCCTCATAATGAATGTCTACCGTTTATCCAAACATCTAGAGGAGGAGGACGCCTGTGTGGATCTTCTTATTTATTTCAACTCTCTCTATGAAGATTGTGATCTTCAGAACCTCTAAGTTGATGAAATAAATCCTATACAACTCTAAAATGGAATAAATTCACTCCTTGGTCAAACTTTCAAAATTTGGTTCCCAAGTTTCCCTTTTATTTCCAAAATGGGAGGTGTTTTTGGGAACCCAAATTCGGATATACCACTTGTATCTCAGTTTTGGACTCGTAAATAGCCAAATCTAAACTTTGAATAAAATTGTGTAGTTATTTTCTAAACTCTTGAATATATCCAGGTAAAAATTGGATTCCATTGGACAAATGTAATGCCCCAACCGCAGTTACCCAGTGTCGGTGCATTATTACATAACATTGGCATGATACAAGGAATCATGTCCCGAAAGACCCATCTATTTGGTATGCTAGTAAGTTCTAGATACATTCATAAGTTTTAAATTACATTATAAAATAAAAACATCAACAAAATTTTGTTCCCTTTTTAACGCACATATATCCTTATATTATCCCTACAGGCCATCCATAAAATACTTCTCCACATCAAGGGAAAAATAATCATAGAAAGGGGTGAATTCAGATGCTCAGTAAGGATAACAATAAAGCGGAAAATTTCATAAATAACCATAAACATTTAAGTCAGTGTATAGGATTAAAACAAAATAATTTTAAACATAAACCTAAGCATAAAAAGGAAAATATAAAATCAGATAATTCCATTTAATTATTCACAAATATATTCTACTAGTCAAATAATCACATGCAATATGAATAGCCACTTTCATAATAATGGAATGCATAATTCCATAATTCATAACTACATGGTCAAGGACTTGTGCCAGGACTAAAAATTACATCTAATCAAGGCCTTGTTCCAAGACACTAGTTTGTCTCATGATACCTAATGATTCATCGAGGAGCTATAGTGGGCTCCACTCGTCACTTACTAAGTCGAATTCATTCCTCTAATGAAAAGGTTTAAACATAACAACAACATTCGTATTAAAAATGGAATACGAAATGTCAATAACTTATCTATAAACCATGAATGGAGTACAAATAAAACATCCATATTCAAACATATCACAAAAAATTCAATAAAATATTGAATTTTTGTATCTTAACAAATATACTTCAAACAAGCTTAAAATCCATCAATGGATGTTGACATAGATGAAATCAAAACTTTTTGAGAGAAATATATCTTTCTATTTTGAAATCATTTATAAGTCATTTAATTATAAAATAAAAAATTTATTTTGAAAATAGTATTCTAATATTGTAAGGGAATCATTGACGATATTATAAAGGCAGAAAATAGTTGCACCCACCGTATAAGTTAAAAAACATTCATACCTTAATTTTGTCGAAAAGTTCAAAAAGTAACTTTTTGGAAAATGACTGAAAGATTCCTTTCAAAACATATAATGTCAAATAAGGGTATAAATAACATTAACTCATAGTCCAGTAAATGATAAATATTTTTGGATGTATATTTTTAAGAAAACAAGGTTGTGGATGATGAAGAGGTCCAGTAGATACTTACGTAAAAACAATCTCTGATAATAAAGAGATTGTGAAATTAACCCTTAACTAGTACTTTTACATAGTTTATGGTACGTTAACCTACTTTATAATAGTTAAAAAATTGTTATTAAATTATACAAGAGTTATATACATAAATATTATATCATATATGATCTTATAATATTTATTTGTTAATAATATTTTATTTGTATCGTCGTTTCAGGTGTAAACTGATTCATTTTTCTTTATATACTTGGTTAGGTAATCCTTGTTTGTTGTGGATGTAATGTATTTTATTCATATACAAAATGATATTACGTTCATAAACATTATTTTTAATCATTAAATTAAAATTATTCTTTAATGAATACGATGGGTAATGAATCTAATCGCGTTCGTGGGGACGCTAATTTGTACGTATGCCCGAGCAACAATATCATTATATTGATAGAGAAGTATTATTTAATTGGATGGAATATCATATATAAAGAATAACTAAAATGTTATATTTATTATTTTCAGCATTTATACTCATTATTATACCCATCCACATAATGATGTGTTTGAATAACAATCTACACCACGGCGTGGAGCCGATAATCCGTACGTAGGCACATATGGTGGCTTTTTCATTTATAGGATAGATATAATAATGAATATGGATGTACCATTTTTATAATAACATAAAATTATATAGATTATACTTGAGTTATTATTTTTGAATGGAAACAACAAAGAATGAGTATGTGGAAAAAAAATAACTTGGAAGAGGTGATGAAATATTTACCTCTTCTTCACACGCAACTGATGATATCCAGATCAAAGGTCAATCTTGGAAAAGTATTGATCTCCATGAAGTCTGTCAAAGAAATCATCAATGGGAGGTAGGGGATACTTGTTCTTTATTTTTATAGAATTATTCTCCCTGTAGTCAATGAACAACCTCATAGATCCATCATTCCTCATAACAAAAAGGACAGGGGCTCGCCATAGAGAAACACTAGGGGGAATAAATCCCTTATTACTCAATTCCAATAATTGTTTATTTAATTCTAAAAATTCCATAGTGTAAATTATATAAGGGGTCTTTGATATTGGCCTTGAACTTGGAATTAAGTAAATAGAGAACTCAATTTCTCATTTTGGATGACTTCCAGGTAAATCCTCTGGAAACCCATCAACATATTCTTGCACAATAGGTACATACTCTATTCGAAGATTATTTTCCTCATTCGTAGTTATTTCATTCTCTTCTTCCAGAATAATTGAATTTATTTGAGCTACTAGTGGTGGATCTAGATAAGAATCAGGTGGTGATGTTTCTGCTCTAAATATAAGGTACTCTTAATAATCATGGAAAATTGTATCCTCCTTCTTATAATAAATTTTCACATCATGGTCTGAAAGAAAATATATTCTGTTGATTATATCAAATTCAATCATGAGTATAACAATGATATTAACAGATAAATAACAATTATATGCCATAATGGGAACTGATTCAAAAAACTCTGTTGCGATGATACCTCCCTTATGTGTTTTGACTCACTACTCCCTTGTTAAGTCAAATTGAAAATATCTAATTTTCTTAGAAAACATGGAAGATATGATGAAATGCGATGATCCATAGTCAAATAAAGAATCACTTCAACATGAAGAAACCATTAAATTACTTGCCACCACATCTTTTGGAGCTTCAACCTAATAGTAGTGATCGTATATTCTTGGCCTTGCTCCCTTGGACTTTTTAGGTAAGTTACCTTGGCTCTTAGGACGTTCATTTTCATAATGCCCCTTTTCTCTACAATTGTAGCATTCAACAACCACTTTCTTCCCCTTGTAATCATGAGCTTGGTGTACTTTTTCACCACACTTGTAACAGACTCCCATTTCCTTCAGGCAAGTACCAAGGTGTTTCTTCCCACATTTACTGTAAGAAGGTTATTCAACTTTTACCTTTTCCCCTTATTTCATTTTCCAGAGTGTTCACCAGATCTCTTCTCCTCCTCCTTTTCTTTTAAATTTGTCAGACTTAGAGAATTATTTTTCAATCTTGATAGCACATAAGAAAATATCCTCATATGATGAGAAGGATTTGTATACTAATGCTCAAGGAAGAAATGGTTTTAACCGATCAAAAAAATTGTTCAATATTACTCCATGGGTTATGTATATAATTTTATGCATGCCTTGCTACCCTTATAAAGTTAGACTCATATTTTGAGACATTCTCATCCTCATTTTTCCTCAGACAGAGAAATTCATTTTCCATATTCACTCGATGGTCATGAGAAATGTATTTTTCTATGAATATCACTTTAAACTCCCTCCATTCCATATTTTATACATCATCATATTCCTTTGTGTTTTGAATCAATGACCACCATTGATCTGCATCTCCTATGAGGTGATAAATAGTCATGACAAATTTTTCCATTTCGTTACTCCCCAAAGTGTGAAATATTTTTCTCTAAGGAATTTTCCCATTTCTCAGCTACTAATGGATTAGTACTCCCATTGAATGTTAATGTTTGTTGTCTCATGATGTGATCTAACATTGATCCTCCGTGTTGTAGATTAGGGTGCTCTATACAGGTAAGGTTATATTTTATAACCTGAGTGAGTAGTCCTAGTTTGGTGATAAGTTGATCATCACCAGTTGCTTCACCAGCTCCACCATAATTATCTTGAGTAGGATAGAAATCCCTACATGAATTTCATGCATTGATATGTTTTCCATTCCTTCCGCTAGGTGCTATTTCTAAACAATGGAATACACTAGATTAGATTATTAATAGAAATACATAATTCCAAACTTGTAAAATAGTTAACATAAATTGAACAGTTTATAGATATAATCCATAATCATAAAAAATTTTCCTTTAAAGATTTATATATTCATAAACACTTCATAATGGTTTGTAAATAAAATGAGAATTATCCTTAGCATATCCCCCGGGAGTGTCGTAACCAAAAGTGCATCAAGGTTCGTTGTTGTGCACCAGTTCCCGTTCGAGTCTAGCTCAAAGCGGTGTTTTCGGGTTTTACCCCTAGGTACATCTATACTAGATCTGACTCTACCTGCTCATATCTAGATAGGTATGTATTGATTTCAAAACTCACAAAATCTCTAGAGTACAAAAATTCTAGGAAGTTCGTCTATACTAACCCTCAAAGTCTATCTTAGGGTAATGTTCTCTAATCAGAGTTTTCTAAATCTTGCTTCCAAGGTTTGTACTAAACATCCTCTGATACCAAATGTAATTCTCCGACACCAGTTACCTAGAGTCTGTGTATTATTGCATAACATTGGCATGATATAAGGAATCATATCCCAAAAGACCAATCAATTTAGTATCCTTAGATGTACTAGATACATTTATAAGTTCTGCATTACATCATGAAATAAAAACATCAAGAAGATTTTTTTCCCCTTTTAACACACTTATATCCTTATGCTATCCCGGCAGATCAACCATAAAATTCTTCTTCACATCCTGGGAAAAATAAACATAGAAAGGGTTGAGCTCAGATGCTCGGTAAAGATAACAATAAAGCTGAAACTTTCGTAAACATGCATAAACATTTAAGGAAATGTATAAGAATAAAACAAAAGCCTTTTAAACCTAAAATTATGAATATTATAGAAAATATAAAATAAAATATTGTCATTTACATATTCACATGGATATTCTACAAGTCGAATAATCACATCCAATATCAATAGCCACTTTCGTAATGATGGAATGAAAAAGGCCAGACTTCATAACCATATAATCAAGGCCCTGTTCCCAGAATACAAATAATATTTTTTCAAGAACATATTCCAAGGCACTATTTTGTCTCATGAGACATATCGATGCATCGAGGAGGATTAGAGGGCTCCACCCATCACTTACTTAGTCTAATTCATTCCTCATATGAAAAGGTTTAAACATAACATAAACATTAGTATTAAAACGACCATGAAAAATGTAAATATGTTTTCAATAAACCCTTAATGGTGTAAAAATAACACATCCACAGTCAAACATATTACAAACCCTTTAATAAAATATGGAAGTTTTGTATCGTAATAAATCTACTTCAAACTAGTGTAAAATCCATCAAAGGATGTTGACATTGATGAAATCAAAAAAAATTGAGAGAAATATTTATTTCTATTTTGAAATCATTTAGAAGTCTTGTAATTATAAAATAAAACATTTATTTTGAAAATATTCTTACAATCTTGTAAGGTAATCTTTGATGATATTGTAACGGTGGAAAATAGTCGCACCTGTCGTATAAGTTAAAAAACATTCTTACCTTAATTTTGTCGAAAAGGTCATAAAGTACCTTGTTTGGAAAACAATTGAAAGATTCCTTTCAAAACATATAAGGTCAAATAAGGATATAAGTGACTTTAACCCATGGTATATTAAATGGTAAAAAAATTGAAATACATTTTTAGGAAAACACAGATGTGGATGATAAAGAGGTCCCAGCAAATACTTACATAAAAACAACCTCGGATAATAAAGTGATTGTAAAACTAAACCATAACTTGTACATTTCCTTAGTAAATGGCATGGTAACCTTATTTATTATAGTTAAAAAGTTTTTATTAAATTATAAAATAACTATATACGTAAATATGATGTCCTATATGATCTTATAATATTTTTTTGTTAATAATATTTTAGTAGTATCATCGTTTTGGGTGTTAACTAATTCATCTTCCTTTATATAATTGGTAACATAATTAATGTTTGTTATGTATAGAATTTATTTGATTCATATAAATAATGATATTATGTTCATTAACATTATTTTTAATCATAAAATGAAAATTATTCTTGAATCATTACAATGGGTATTTAATCTAATCGCGTTCATGGAGACAGTAATCGGTACATACGCACGAGCAACAATATGATTATATTGATATGGAAATAATATGTAATTGGAAGGTATATAATATATACAGAATCACTAACATGTTATATTTATTATTTACATTAGTTATACTCATTATTATACTCATCTAAATAATGAAGTGTATGAATAATGAACTACACCACGACAAGGAGATGGTAATCCGTACGTACACACATATGGTGACATTGTCATTTATAGGATAGATAGAATAATAAATATGGATGTACCATTTTTATAATAACAAAAAATTATATAGAATATACTTGAGTAGTTATTTTATAATGGATACAACAATGAAAGGGGAAGTGGAAGAAGAAAATAACTTGAAAGAGGTGATGAAATACTTACCTCTTCTTTAGGTTCTTCCTTTTTATTTGATCGAAGGGCTCCACAGGTTGGATTTATTATAAAATTAAGGAATATAAGTTGATGTGAGGTAATATTGGTGGATATTTTGGCAGGGTTTGGCCAAGAAAAATGGATTTGGAGGTGTGAAATTAAGATAAGGGGAAATTCCCTTTTATAAGAGAGGTGAGGGTCACTTTAGGAAAACTTGAAATAAAATTTTGTAATAAAATAATTTTCTGTTTATAATGGCCCCCAAAAAAATATTTAAAGGATAAGTTTGATATGGGTCTAAAACCACCAACCATTAGGTTTTAGACTGGTTTACGTCACCATATTAACCTTATCTTTAAATTTAACTCTTAGTTAAACTGTTTGACAATTACCATGTCTTTTTTTATTTTTCTATTATATTGTTAATAAACATACTAGAACAAGCCAAAAGAACCCCATGTGGTTAATTATTAAGATATAAAACCTTTTCTATTTCCTTTTTTCAAGCCTTAGATTTTTTGGAATATTATATCAATTAATAATATAATATTTGTTTTAAAAACTCAATTATGTCAATTTTGATACTATTTGGTATTTGATTTTTTGAAAGCCATAAAAACGTCATCACTTAAAATTAAATTTATTTAACCAACCCCAAAAAGTCATATTAACCAATAAAATTATCATAATTCATCATAAATCTCAATATACATTTATTTGCAAATTTATAATATCAATTATTTTAATATTTCATTAATAGGGTAATTAATGCATCATCATTGTGTCATAAATAAATTAAATAATATATTTTTTAAAATTTACAAATAAAATAAAAATATGTAGGAAATATTTTTATCTTTATAATTAATTTTTATAGTCGAATTAATATTGAGTGTAACCCTATATATAAAATTGATTGGTTATTAAACATTGAATTTAACACTTTTAACTCTTCTTTAAATAAAATAATAATAAATGTCCTAATAGAATACAAGTGGACTAAAGAGAATCTTATATTGTTAATAAGGTTGTTTTTGGTCAAATTATACTTATCCAATAGAATTAGGACATGTGTTAGGGTAATTATGATTTCATATTTACCCTTAATTATCCTATTTACTTTTAACTGTGGCAAATAAAAGTCAAAAGTTACAATTCATCAAAAATTATTTTTACCTTATTTAATTACATTTAACTAACTGATATTAACCATGTATCTTGGATTTTTGAAATTCGACCCACAAAAGTAGTAAAATTCGGTTTTATACAAGTTTGTAAATGCACCAAGGAGGTGGGTAAAAGACGGAAAAAGGTGCGATAAAATTTTATATATCTAAACTTATTATAAAATGAATCTAATGAATTACCTTGAACATATATAGGTATTATGTATCCATTTTGACCTAAAATAAATAAAAATAAAATAAATAAATACATAAATGAAAAGTCAATTTTATCCAATAACATAGTGTTTTTTCATTATTCATAAAAAATTTAATATTTTCTGAAAAATACCAAAAATTCACCCTAAGGAAATTTAAATATTATGAAACAAAAAATTTAGTCCATTTTTAAAGATAAAATTTATAAAATTTCAATAAGAGGGTATTACTGTTCATAATGGCTAGTTTTATTGGTTGTGGTCTGCTTGTACTCGAAGTTGCGTACAATACAAGCTATTGTATTATTCAAAGGGAATAGTACAGTGGAAGATTTGGGTGTTACAACATATTTAATGGTATATATTTTAAAAATATTTTTCCTGTCTTTTGACTTTATGTAGATTTGGATCCCTATAATGATTAGTTCATTTGGGCCCCTAGTTGGACGAATTGGGATTGGGTGTCTTCAGATGAGTTGTATACCACTAATATTTAGATCATATCACAAAAATGTCATCCCATTTGGATTCACTTATTTCTAGTAACATGTAAAACACCATACAAGTGTTCATGGGATTCCATGTAGTTTGGCCCGATTTGCTTCAACATCAATCTAGATCCTCCAAATCACCTCATCCTACAATACAATCATCAAAACATGTAAATTTTTCCATTTTAATCATGATATAAATTAAATGATTTAATAAAATTTGAACATTAATTTATTAATATTTTTGTTATTTTCAATCTAAAACTACTTTAACTCAGTGTTCTAAGGGTGGAAGTGAATACTAAAAAATGGGGCGATAAACTATAACTGAAATATTATTTGGTACCATAGATGTATTGGGGATTTCCTATAAAAACTCTTCTTAAATGATTCCCATTTATATACTGGAATGGGTAATGGTTTCAACACACCCTTAGACTTATTTCATTTATCCTTAACTTTAAGGTATACTAATCATCAAGAAATGTATTTTATGATCTCCCACTTCAGGATATCCTATAATAAGTTTTACATTAAATATCTATAAATATTTTTACGAACTAGATGAATATTGAAGGATGATCTATGAGAATCATCCAAAATTTCCCACTTCGGTTCTAGTTTTTATGGATCACATATCTGGATCTCAAACGTTAAAACATAATCTTTATCAATGTGGAACTTCGAAATAGTCACTACCTTTTTCTATATTTGTGAATCATTTTTATATGCTTATTTAATATTCCTCTTAATTGATGGTTGGGTAGTTAATTAGGAATGATTTGATTTTTATCCTCCCATTATAAAATCAAGATTTATCCCTCTAAAATCCATGAGTATAGGGTCTTTTTCTATCCACTTCATGTATAGAGTTTTATGGTCTCTCTTGCCCAGTGCATCATCCACCTTGTTTTCCTTCCTCGGGTAGAAATGTATTGAGAATTCATAATCATTTATTAACTACAACTATATCAATTGGAACATATTCAAATACTTCAATGTGAATATATATATTTCAATCTTTTGTGATCGATATATATATATATCACACTTTTCACCATAGAGGTAATACCATTAAACATTTAATCAAAAGATCACCATTGACAACTCTAAATCATTTGAATTTTAATTTTTTCTCCTGATTCTTTAATTTATGTGACGCATAATAAATTACCTTATCTTTATACATGAAGTTTTATCTTAATATATTTTTCAAAGCATAAATTTATATTAAAAACCTTTCCCCATTGCATGGTAATATATTTATAGGTTCAATTACCAACCTATTCTACAGTTCCTTAAAACTTTTTTTACATTCCGCTATCCAAATAAATTTTAATCCCATCCATGATAAATTGATAGTGGATTTTATATCTATGATAAACTACTCAAAAAGTGTCTATAGTATCCAACTATCCTGAGAAAACTATGGATCTCAATTACTATAGTCAATATAGGTTTTTTCATGATAACTTCTATCTTTAAAGGATCCATAGACATTCCATTTTGTGTGAATACATGACCCATGAATGATACATTATGTATAAAAAATTTCACTTTATAAACATGTCATATAATTTATCATTTCTTATGGTGTTCAAAACAATCCAAAAATAATCATCATGATCTTCCTTACTCTTAGAAAATATGGGAATATCATCAATAAATAATACTAATAATTTTTCAAGGAAAATTTTGATGACTCTATTTGTGAAATCCATAAATCCAACAAGAGCATTAATAAGTCCAAATGGAATCATTATATATTTATAGTGTCCATGCCTTATACGGAATGCTATTTTGGAAATATCCTCCCCTCTAACCATTAACTAATGATATCTAGATCAAAGGTCAGTATTTGAAAAATACTGAACTACCTAGAGTTGAACAATATATCATTTATATAGGGTAGAGGATAATTATTTTTATCATGATTTTATTAGGATTGTGATAATCAATGAAAAAATGCATTAATCCTTCTTTATTTTTGACAAAGTGGATGTTGGACCACATGGAAAAGCACTTGGGTGTATGAAAACCTTATCAATATTATCTTGAAACTTGTTATTTAATTCCTCTAATTCAATGGGAAACAATTTATATGGAATCTTTGAAATAGTCATGGATATATGTATGAGTTCAATCAAAAACTAAACCTCATTATTTGGTGGAAGACCAGGTAGTTAATCCATATATACAGCAGTATTGTCTTTTACAATAGGAACATCATAAATTTTGACTTACACCCTGATAATTAGAGATATAAATATATCATTGCTAGGAATTAGGACCCATATTATATAATTTTATTCCAGGTTATGTTCATGATTATTTGTATGTTGATAATTGATATCTTGATGATTCAGAATATGAAAAGAGACCACTTTTCCCTAAAAACTGATATGTGCCTTATGTAGGTAAAGACAATATATACCCAATAATATTTCAAATTCAACCAAAGGAATAAGAACTAGATATATAGGAAGTATCCTCCCACGAATATAAAGCAGATAAAATTTATATATCTTAGATATGATCATTGTACCACCAAGTATTTTCACAAATAGTTTAATATCAGTTTCTTGAGGTGGTGATTCTATCTTTTTAGAAAACATGTATGATATAAAAGAATGTAATTAACTAGAATAAAACATGGTATTAAAAGGTATAAAAAATAGTTCAAGAATAACTAACATCACATTATTATCATGATCTACCTCATTGATAGTGATCATGAATTCCCTTGCTTTTTCCCTCAGTTTGGGAGGTTTTTGGGGCCTATTTTCATCATTGGCCCTAGGGTTAGTGAGTCAATTCACATAATATCTATACTCATTTCATTTGAATCATTACTGTGTGGGTGTATTATTAGCTGATACATTTTTCTCCTTAATTACATTCATTGGAATCTTAGCCTTACATTGGTATTTATGGGCTTGTTGGCCAACTTTACGACACTTAAAACACTTCCTTGGTCCTTTAAGGAAATTTATTTGCTGATTTTCACACACTTTTAGAAATTAAGCAGTTAAAATTTCTTCCCTCCAGGTGTCATACCATCATAGTTCTCTTGATATTAAAACATTATTTTCTTTTCCCAGAAATAATGATTGTCCCCAATTTCCAACTCCACATTTATCACACACACAAAAATATATTCACAAATCCCAAATTATCTTATGGCTAACACCCTTAGAAGACATGGTTTCAAGACACCAAAGAAATATCTTATCATGATTTTATATTAGCATATATAACCATAGGTTTATATCATGTGCTTCATTAATTTTTCTTCATTTGTTCTTATAGACACATATTTATTTTCTTTTAGCTCAAAAAAAATTCATTGTCCTTGTGAAAAGAATTTTTGGTGCGATCTTAATGAACTATACTTTATTTAAATCCTCCTATTCTATAGTGTATGTTTACTATTTCAATATTATTTTATAAAGGATTTTCCACCACTGCTTAGCCTGTCCTATTAAATTATATGAATTCAAGAAAAACTTTTTATGCTCCAAGCACAAGAAAATGGAAAATAAAATTTCCATCGCATTGATCTATTACTCCGTAATAAGTGGATTAGAAGATCCACTAAAAGGAGGATGGAAGTTAACATATGAAAAACATGATATTATGTTTTTCTATAATTATTAACTTCAAGAGATAAATACGGATTCTATTATTATTTATAGCTTGTGATGGTGGGGTAATAATTTTTTATGAGGTTTTTTACATCGGATCACATCCCATTTGGTAACTCATTGGTAAAATCATTGTATTTCTTCTCACAGGAATTGTTAATATGGTTTCTACATACTTCAAGAAGTTAGTTAGTCAAGAAAATTAAATGATAATAATAGATAATCTAAAAAATAAAACTATTATCATAGAATTAATGAATCATAAATAACATGTATTCCTTATATTATAAATTTTAAGGCTTTAGTCTAGTTTATTCATTGTCTCCTTCCTGTCAGGATATTGAAACTAAAAATAATAATTTCTTCAAATCCTTATTAATGATTCATAAAGAGAATTTTAATCCCTAAATAATATCCTCTATGGGTTTTTGGAATGGTGTGCAGACTTAGTCCCACTCATCATGCACTAGAGTGGTGATCAAGTCAACTCTCAATCAGCCTTTTTGAGGTGATTACCACTAGAAGCATTTGTTCCATAGCCGCATCAGCTATCCAATATCCGGAAAAGGATTTAATTTCTATGGAAACCATATAATAAATAATTTACCAATGTTTTAGGATATTGTCTTGTATTTACAACCATATCAATTGTTTCAACTAAGGTTTTCTTTCCCTATTTCTCAAAAATAGGTTCTCTAATCCTTGAAAATAACTGAACCATTACACTGATACGAACTCTAGATCCCAAGATAAACATGCCTTTATTTTAAATATTTTACATGAAATACACATTATATTCCCTAAATAATAGTAATAATATCATGAGGATTGGAAGGTTTTGTGTCTTTGGAGACTAGGTACATAATAAACATATTTTAAAATGCTTGTAATCATTTCTTCTTAAGTGAACCCTACTGGACCATCATCTAAATGTCTCATTAGAAAAACTCATCCTCATATTATAGAGAATAGAAACATAATAAAATGGGAGAGATGAAATTCCAAATTATGGAAAAATAATCATTTCATTAAGGATGTGTTCATATGTAAAAAAAAATAAGAATAAAAGAAGTATTATATCATCATGAGTGATAATAAAAAAAATGTGAGCTTAAAAGGACATGGAATAAGAACTTAAATCTACATAGATCACCCAATAAACATAATAATAATAACATGGATTGAAAACATTGAACATAAACTTCAAATCATGAGGTCATATGATCATAATTCATAACATCTTTCAACTGTGACACAAACATTTGAGTAGGGAAACATTACTTTAATAATTCCCACACTTTTATCCATACTTGAAAGACAACAAAATTGTACCCATAAATTTATCACATCCATGAGTCACACATTTTATCCTACTCTTGAAAACAATTAAATATTTCTAGTGTATACATATATAAAAATATTTAAACTTATAACCGATGAATTATATGGAGATATATGACCCCACTCTTCATCATGAATATTTTTGAGTTATATTGGAAAATCATTCACTTATAATATCATAAATAACCCATAGAAGGAAATTAGTTTTCATTAAATATTTAAAGGAAAATAATTCACTTTTTATAAATAACCCGTGGAAATCAAAAATGGGTTTCATAAAACATTAAAATGAAAACCATTTACCATTCATGGTATAAAGAACCCCTACCAATAAAATCCGGATTTATAAAATTATCAAATGGGATAATAATGACAAAAAAATCAATTTTCATTGAAAACTTTATCACGTAAAAATAATCACATAGTAATAGAATCATAGAGGGTGAAACATGAAATGAAACAACATTGGAAATGCATATTTTTTAATATAAATAGGAAAATGAAAATCAATTCACAAAATACCTTTCCTAAAATCACTTTTAAATCAGTAAGTCTCATTCCAGAAATTCTCATTTATTTTCATAAAAAATATAAAAATATAACACTTCATGGAATTTTATATCAATTACAATTTTTTTCACTAGATATATAAGAGAGAACGTTATTTAAAACCAAAAAATTATTTTAGTAAATACATGGAAAAGAATCTCAAAAATAAGTCATATAAATCAAAGGATACACCTTAAAATGTCACTTTCTTAATCTTGAAATTATTCTTGATTTATCCCTTGGTCCCTAGGTAAACTGGGCTCAAAATATTTAATTTCATTAGATTTTACAAGGCTTTATAGTGAGGTTCATAGTTTGGGAAACCATTTAGTAGAAACCGTGCACCTTATGGAGTTTTAAAAGAGGTGATCTCATAGTCTACACAAAAGTTTTCAAACTTCTTGAGAAATCCATTTGACCTTTGTGATGTTCAGACAGTGGTTGTCTCATTGTCTATGCATGGTTTAGGAAATCATGTGAGACAACCATTCGACCTACTCGAGATGTGATATTTTTGTCATTTCATCTCCCTTTTAATTGTGAATTTCACCCTATGTTACCCTATATTATCCCTTCATTTTTGGCCCCTCACCATGGGGATCTATTCTTATTCTATCTTCTACAAGTATATTTAGAGTTATTTTGGGGTGGTTCTTAATATAGATCAATAAATATGAGTTTCTCCAATGTTCCTATCTTGGTTTCTCTATTTCTCTACAGGTTCCTCTAACCCAATTTTCTATGGTGAAATTATAGTCAAGGTTATGGTTTCTCTAAATTGGGGATTCCGGTATATATTGGTTTCGATCCATCCCAAGAGTTATTTTCTTGTAGTGTTCGTCAAATGTGACATGTTTCCATCACTTTTGGTAGGTGGTTTCATCACATTTTCATTTGATAAATAGTTCCTTGTTTTCGTAACATGTTGAAAGTGTTAATGAACTATATTAATGATATATGAGAATCCTAGTTTTGTGTTATAAATGGTCTTCTATGTTTTACTGGTTTTTCGTTTTTCAAAATTGAGTGATATTTTTGGTTTAATGGCACTTTTATTTTAAAGTTTGTTTTATTTATTCTAGGTGTTTGATAAAATACCATTTATGATTTTTCATAACAAAAACGATTTTTTCATGGTGTTTTCAACCAATTGAATTTTATAACGTGACAATTTCTCTGAGTAAAAATGGGGTTCCTTATATTTAGCGGTCCCCATGGTTTGAAATGAAACTTCATTGATTCTAAAATATTTTCCCTTATTTGTAAAAAAATGATTTTTTTTAAAGTTGTGGTTCTTTTTTTAAAAAATTGTTATGTTATTCCTTTTTTGTTTGATTTTGTTAGATTAATATTTTGTTTGATTTAGCATATTGATGATTTTTTAGATTAGGTGTTATGTGTGATTTTACTATTGGGTTTCATTTGTTTTTAAAAAGGGTTTAAATATGGGTTTCTAAATAATGTGATATTTAGGTATAAAGAGAAGGCTTGGTTTGAACTTTATGTGATTCTATTTGATTGGATATTATTTAAACCATTTATGAGTCCATTATCCCCCATTTTATATTTTTTTGAACATTTTATTGATTAGACAAATTTTGATTCAAGTATGTATGTTTGTGTTGGGGATAAATATTGAAGGGGGTGTGTTAGAGGTGACACATTTATTTAATTTCTATATATTATGCCTTATGGTGGTGTTTTAGTCACATGAATATGTTATGTTGATGGTAATCGCCTTTTTTATCCATTTAATGACAAGACTAGGATACTAAGTGGGATGTTTATGGATATTTAATTACTAGTTGAGTGTGGTACCCAGGATAGTAACCCCTAGTTTTATACAACACCTTGATAGTGGATGTTTCACTGATAAGGCTATGCGGGAGTGATTCATGTGATGATTTGTGTGACCTTTAATCATTCAGTAGTGGGTTCCACCATTACCCATCAAGAGAAACGTACACCATTAGTTACTAGTATGTTTCCTCATGGTTTATACTTCATATTATGATTGTTTATTTTTATTGGGGTATGAGTTTCCATTTTTTTAATTTACTTACTTCAGTGATTTTTGAGTAAGCATCATGGAGGTGAGACAAGCCATATATGACTATTGAAATCTTGTTTTGACATGTTATGGTTTTTAATTTTATAATTTATTCCCTTTCTTATACCCATTTGTGTGGGTTCTATGTGTAAATTCTTTTTTAAAGGGTAAAGATAAATTTATTTTAATTATACGCCTTGGAATGTGTTTCCTTTGAAAGTGTATCTTAAACCCTGTTTGAGTTTGTTTTCAAATGATTTTATTTTCAAAATAAATAGTTTATCATGTTATTTTTTAAATAAATTGGATTTGTTTCAAAATGATAAGTCATTGGATTTTTATATGAAATTACCTTTCTAATTCCTTTTTGGGGAATTTTTTTAAAATATAATCTTTTGTGAAATTTTACATAATATATTTTGTTTTATTTATATTTGTTAACCTCACCTGGTTTGATAATCCCAATCGTATATTTATATGTTTTGATAATCCCAATTATGTGTTCATATATTATGCTATTTTCAATTACTTTTGATCTACATTTTAATTCTTTCAAATCAGTGATAAAGTTAATAATAATGTTTAAATAATCTCTGATTTATGTTAATCTCGATTATCCTTGTTTATACAAGCTTTGAAACAATTCTAAGTCAATTAGATGTGGTTTGCATAAGACATAGAGCTACCGATAGCCAGAGCTACCGATAGCCAGAGCTACCGATAGCCAGAGCTACCAATGGACAGAGAGCTACCGATGCACAGAGAGCTACCGACGCACAGAGCTACCGATGGACAGAGAGCTACCGATGCACAGAGATACCGATGCACAGAGAGCTACCGATGCACAGAGCTACCGATATACACAGAGCTACCGATGCACAGAGCTACCGATAAGAGCTACCGATAAGAGCCACCGATAAGATTTTGAAGAGCTACCGATGGAAGATCCTACACTGAGTCAACCGTACACGTCTACAAACAAATGGCTACCTATAATGAACTACGCAGAAATCGTACCAAGTACGATCAAAAAGCATAATCATTCCTTCTTCTCAGAAAAAGAAAAAAAGGCATAAAAAGGACATCGTGTATGTATCAAAAATGAGGGAGAGACAATAGACTTGAAGAGATCGAGCACACAGAACGCACTTGCGATCAAGACTCAAAACGTGCCAAGAACAACTCGAGAACTTGCACTCACTAGACTACTACTAACAGCCTCTAGAACATAGAGCATACATCGACCAATCTATGCTACAGAAGAACTACACAAAACTCTTCATTCTTTGAACCGATAAGCAATCTGAACCTGGAAGTCAAGGAAACAGATGATACTCTGTTTTCCAGACAAAAACCCGAAGAAGACTCAGAACGAATTCTAATCAACAAAAGGAGTCAAGAGCTGCACGAAGATCACTAGATCCATTTCTAAACTCTAAATCTTTATCTCTGTGATTTACTTTTTACATTACGAGCAGTGTGTGTTATCTATTGTATATTACACACACACTGTGTCCTGAACCTTAACTGGAGGATTTGTAAATCCTCACTCACTATCTTTTCAATCATTTTCCCACTGTGGATAGTGGTAGAGGTCATGTGTGACCTGAACTGCTGGTTGCTGTTGTTTTGTTTCCCACGAATAACAGTGGTATAGGTCTTGGACCTGGACAGTTGTAAACTGTTGAACCCCGATCCAGGGTGCGGATCATCTTTATATAAACTTTAGAGAGGACTAAGTCTCGGCTTGAGACTGAACCTCTTGGTTAACTCCTCTGTGTTTTTAGTTAATGTTTATATCCATACAGTACATATTTATTTCATATTCCGCTGCTATTACTTTGAAATATAATTTATTTTCAAAGCTACTTTGATAGTTAAACTCGCAAGTGTTTATATTTATTGTAAACCAGTAAGTTAGTTTCAAACGTTAAATTAATCATAAGATTAAGTTAACGGAGAACTAATCAATCTTTGAGAAACTAATTGAACCTTTATAATCTGTATAAATTCACTACAGTTTAATCTGTTTTTGAAATTGGGAGATTTTAATAGAAATTGTTTTTAACAGAAATTTTAATTGGAACTCAATTCACCCCCCCCCCCTCTTGAGTGTCCACTCCGGCCAACATTTGGTATCAGAGGTGGTTAATATCTTCTAAATTACTCTGTTTTCAACTGTGATTTTAGTTGTATTTTAAAGTTCTTAAAATTTCTGTTATTTCTAAATTTGTATCTCTTTAAATTTTGTTTATAATGGATAATAGACTTGAGGGTGCTGCTACTAACCGGCCACCTTTCTTTAATGGAAATAACTATGCTCAGTGGAAACTTAAAATGAAAATTCATCTAGAAAGCATGAGTTTTGATATTTGGACTGCTATTGAATCTGAATACAAAATTCCCACTACTGATAGATCTACATGGGATGAACCTACAAAGACTGCGTACAATAATAATTGTAAAGCTATGAATGCTCTGTACTGTGCTCTAGGAGATGAAGAATTAAACAGAATTTCTGCATGCAAAACTGCTTTTGAAATTTTGGATACCTTGGCTGTTTCTCACGAAGGAACAACTAATGTTAAATAAATGAGATTAAACACTTATACTATTAAATATAATAATTTCAAAATGAACCCTAATGAACCTATTTTTGACATGTATCTCAGGTTCAATGAGATAGTAAACACAATGATCTCACTCGGAAAGATTGTTCCTGCAAAAGAACAAATTATGAGAATACTGAGATGTTTGACAGATAGATGGAGAGGTACATCCGTTTCAATTAGAGAATCCTATGACATTGGAGCACTGCCTGTCAAGGAGTTAATTGGTATGCTGATGATTTATGAAGAAGAGCTTAAAGTAAATAAAGAAGAAGATGAGGAACCCAAAAGAAAATCTGTAGCGTTTAAAACTACTGCCTTTAAGAGTAAAGACAAGGATAAACTACAAATGGAGACTGAGAGTTCAACGAGTGAAAATTCAGAATCTGACAGTGATGCCGAGATGTCTCAAATAGCCAGTAGATTCAAGAAGTTTTATAGGAAAAATAAATTATTTAGGAAAACAAATTACAAAGGAAAGTATGATCAACAAGGCAAATGGAAAAAGGATTGGAAGAAGGCTGACAGGACTGATGAAGTTGTCTGCTACGAATGCAATCTAAAAGGACATATCAAAGTAGACTGTCCAAAGTTAAAATTCAAAAATAAATATGATTAAAAAGACAATAAGTACAAGAAATCCATGAAGGCTACCTGGAGTGCTTCAGAAGACAGCACTAGTGAAGCCGAATCTTCGGACTCTGAAAGGAATCAATCCAACATGTGTTTCATGACAAATACTTCTGAGGTAACATCTGACACTCCTGTTTTAAATTCATATTATTCTGGAGATGATTCTGATTCAGAAAACATGTCAAAAGCTGAACTATTTGAGTACTGTGATATGTTGGAAGAAACCTGTAATGAACTTAAAGACAAATACAAAGGTTTAAATAAATAGTATGCTTTAAGTGTTAAGCATAAATCTGATCTTGATATAGAAAAGGAAAATAATGATCAACTACTAAAGGAAAATATAGAATTGAAACTATCAAATGAGAAACTTAGAAAGGATTTAGAAAAATTCACAAATGGAAAGGATGCTCTAACTCAAATGCTAGGAAAGAAAGTTGCACCTAGATATGCTACTGGTTTAGGATACCAACCAGGACAGAGACAGTTCACCAGAACCCGATTTATTCCTAATTATGAAAAAAATATTGCTAGTTCCAGTTTTGGAAATTCATATGCTTCAACAGGATATTCATATGGTTATAGACCAAATAAAGTCTATCTTTCAAAATCTGTTACTTCTGTTAATTGTATAAAACCAATAAAACAAATCTGGGTACCTAAAGCCCTGATTGCTAACCTATCTGGACCAAAGAAAATCTGGGTACCAAAGTCATTTCCTGTTTAAATCTGTTTTATAGGAGACCTGCTTGAAGAGCTGTCACAAGAAGATATGGTATTTAGACAGTGGGTGCTCAAGACACATGACCGGAGACTATTCTTGCTTCAAGAGCTTAATAAAGGTTGATGGAGGTCATGTCACCTTTGGTGACAACTCTAAAGGAAAAATCATCGGCCTAGGCCAGATTGGTAACACTGACTCAGTATTAATTTCTAAAGTTTTATTCGTTGATGGACTTAAATGTAACTTGCTTAGTATATCTCAATTATGTGACGATGGTTTCAATGTAAAGTTTAAAAATGATTCGTGTGATGTTTTTAAGTCCAAAAATTCTTTAGTATTTTCTGCTCTAAGGAATGAAAATGTTTATGCTATTGATTTAAATTCTTTAGCCAAACAAAATAATTCTTGTTTGAATGCTTTTCATAAAGAATCTTGGATATGACACAGAAGATTAGGACACTGCAACATTCACTCACTCAGAAAACTGGCTAGGAAAAACTTAGTTAGAGACTTACCTAAATTAGAATTCCCAAATGACAGTGTGTAATCCCTGTCAAAAGGGAAAACAACACAAAGTTTCTTTTAAATCAAAGAAAGAAGTCTCAACTTCTCAACCACTTGAGTTGGTTTACATGGATTTTTTTGGACCATCAAGAGATTATAGTTTAAATGGGAAGCATTATGTCTATGTCCTTGTAGATGACTTTTCTAGATATACTTGGGTATACTTTCTAGCTCACAAAAGTGAAGCTTGTCCTTACTTTGTTAAATATTCCAAGTATTTAGAGAACCTTAGTGGACTTAAGATTAAAACCCTAAAAAGTGATCATGCTCGTGAGTTTGAAAATCATGAGTTTGAATCTTACTGCTCACACAATGGCTATAGTCACAATTTCTATGCCCCTAGGACACCCCAACAAAATGGTGTAGTAGAAAGGAGAAATAGAACCCTTCAAGAAATAGCTAGAACCATGCTCAATGAATATGAACTGCCTATTTACTTTTGGGCTGAAGCTGTTAATACAACTTGTTATGTTATCAATAGAGTCTTGATCAGACCTGTTCTTAAGAGGACTCCTTATGAGTTGTGGAACCATAGGAAACCTAAGGTTAACTACTTCAGATTTTCTGGATGCAAAGTCTTTATTCTCAATATCAAAGACAATCTTGAAAAATTTGCATCCAAGAGTGATGAAGGAATTTTTCTGGGCTACTCTATTTCACGTAAAGCTTATAGAGTTTTCAATAAGAGATCCAAATGTGTGGAAGAATCTGTTCACATAAAATTCGATGAAACTGATCCACATGATCCTAAACCTATCTTGAGAATCTTGAAGAAGATTTGTCTATTCTAGACCTTAATGATAAATCTAAAGAACCTGTTATAAAAACATCCAGTTCTGGACTTTTTCTAGAATCTGCTTTTGTTGAACCCGAACCTATAGATGAACCTGATGTTTCTAGTCCAACCTTTACCAAATCGACTAAGATTCTAAAGAATCATCCTTTAGATGCTGTTGTCAGTAATCTTGATAGAGGAACACAAACTAGAGCTTCTCTAAGGAACCAGGTTGAACATCAAGCTTTTCTGTCACAGCTAGAACCCAAAAATATCAATGATCTATCAATGATGAATTTTGGGTAATAGCCATGCAAGAAGAGTTAAATCAATTTGAAAGAAACAATGTCTGGGAATTAGTTGACAGACCCAAGGACACCTTGACAATAGGCACAAAATGGGTTTTTAGAAATAAAGTTGATGAATCAGGAAACATAGTTAGAAACAAAGCTAGACTAGTTGCACAGGGATATAGTCAAGAAGAGGGTATAGACTATGGAGAAACTTTTGCACCTGTAGCTCAACTGGAAGCTATTAGGATCTTACGTGCATATTCATCACATATGAATTTCAAGTTATATCAAATGGATGTCAAAAGTGAATTTCTAAATGGTTTTATAATTGAAGATGTTTTTCCGGAACAACCACCTGGATTTACAAACCCTCATTTTCCAAATCAAGTTTATAAACTTTCTAAAGCTTTATATGGTTTAAAACAAGCTCCAAGAGCTTGGTATGATAGAATCAACAATTTTCTTATTTCAAAAGGTTTTACTAAAGGGATTGCTGATCCAACTCTTTTTATTAAAAGAATTTCTAAAGATGTTTTAGTTGTACAAATCTATGTTGATGATATTATATTTGGATCTTCTAAACACTCTTTATGTACTGATTTTTCAAAAAGTATGCAAAATGAATTTGAAATTAGCTTAATGGGAGAGCTTAAGTATTTTCCTGGTTTTAAAATTTTTCAAACTAGAGATGGAATTATTTTAAATCAAAGTAAATATACAAAAGATCTTTTAAAACGTTTTGGATTGGATAGTATTAAGGAAAATGATACACCTATGAGTACTACCTATAAATTGGATACAGATGAAGCTGGGAAACCAGTGGATCAAAACAATTACAGAGGTATGATTGGGAGCTTACTTTATCTTACTGCTAGTCGACCAGACATTATGTTCAATGTATGTATGTGCGCTAGATTTCAAGCTAATCCTAAAGAATCACACTTACTGGCTGTTAAAAGGATTTTTAAATATCTTAAGCATACTGTAAATTTAGGTTTGTTTTATCCAAAAAGACAATCATTTGACCTAACTAGCTATTCAGATGCTGACTTTGCTGGATGTAAGTTAGAAAGGAAGTGCACATCTGGAACATTTCATTTACTTGGAAGATCCCTAGTGTCATGGTGTAGTAAGAAACAGAACTCAGTTGCATTGTCTACTGCCGAAGCAGAGTATATAGCTACTGGTAGTTGCTGTGCACAAATTCTGTGGATGAAACACACTTTGTTGGACTATGGATTGGAGTTTAAACATGTTTCAATTAACTGTGACAACACTAGTGCAATAAACATATCTAAGTACCCTGTATCTCACTCTAGAACCAAACACATAGATGTAAGACATCATTTTCTGAGAGATCATTATAAAAAAGGTGATATTACTCTTGAATTTATTGGCACTGAACATCAATTGGCCGATATTTTCACTAAAACATTAAGTTCTAATAGGTTAAGTTACATTAGGCATGTGTTGGGGATGTTTAATTCTCACCGATGTTGAAATTCTCACCAATGTTGAAATTCTCACCGATGTTGAAATTCTCACCGATGTTGAAATTCTCACCGATGTTGAAATTCTCACCGATGTTGAAATTCTCACCGATGTTGAAATTTTCACCGATGTTGAAATTCTCACCGATGTTGAAATTCTCACCGATGTTGAAATTCTCACCGATGTTGAAATTCTCACCGACGATGAAATTCTCACCGATGTTGAAATTCTCACCGACGTTGAAATTCTCACCAATGTTGAAATTCTCACCGATGTTGAAATTCTCACCGATGTTGAAATTCTCACCGATGATCAATTCTCACCGATGATCAATTCTCACCGATGCAATGTTTTAAAACTTCTGTCTTCCACCAAGAATATGAATCGTTTTTTTTACTTTATTCATTTATTTATGATTCCTACATGATAAAACTAAGCCTAAGCCGCTTCTCACTCCACCGGACCCAAAACCTTTCACCTTCGAATCTTAGCTCCCTAATCGACTGAGAACCCTAAATCCGCGATGGAAAAAACCAAGATTCCTGCCAGCAGAGATGACAGTGTAGAGCCTAAAACAAAGAAGCAGAAAGTGCAGCAAGAAGCTAGTGGAAGTAATGTCAGAAATAGGCCGGGAAAGCGACCAGTAAACCCTCATTTTCAGAATAGAGATATTGTGATTGAAAAGGAGGTATGTGTAGATTGGCTGCTACCAAGCAAGTCGTTGGTGCTTGAAATTCTGGAAGATCAAAGATTGGTAGATTTTTTTTCAAATAACAATGGTCCCTACTACCCGAAGTTAGTGAAACAGTTCTACGAATTCGTATGCTTCGAGAAGTCTGAGAATGAGAATTGGGTAAGTTCTTTTTAAAATGGAAAAGAAATGTCGTTTTCTTCAGTAGAGTGGGCTGAATGTTTAAAATTCCCACATGAAGGTGTATCCGGGTATGTCTCAAGAGCAATTCCACCTACCAGTAACATCTTTGACTATGAGAACGCTTTAAAAGAACTAACGGGTAATGGAAGTCAAAGGCAAGTGGTTGCTACTGAATTGGATGGAGAGAACAAATTTCTTTTCAAATTTGTTCAACATGTTTTGATACCGAGGAGAGGAGATTTTTCTAATCTGAGATATCAAGATATTTATCTTCTACATCTGTTAAGACATGGTGTGAAAGTTAATCTGTTCAGACTGCTGTTGAGTCAAATGGAAGACATGATTACGCTGAAATCAAAGACTAATGATTTATTCTTTTCCAAAATGATCTCTGTGATGATAAAAGTGGAAGGGATAGCTGAATCTCAATATGAGACAGTTGTAGTTAAGAATAACTTCTGTATCACTACTACAGTTTGTAAGTACATGAAAATCAATTGGAACCTGTGGAAAGGAGAATGGGTCAGTGATGACCAGAAGGTGTATGATAAATTTAATCCTGTGGATTATCCTTCAAGGCCAAAGGATAAAAGAGATCCAGGTTTAGGACCTGATGAAGAGGAACCCGAGTAGAGTGATGAGTCAGAAGAAGAAGAAGAGGAAGAAACTCTTATGGATATTGGAGAAGATCCAAAGTTGCCCCCAAGTCCTGTTACTGAGTTTTTATACTCAAGAAAAGGAAAAGTAGAGGAAGTGTTATCTATTCATGAGGAAGACCATCCAGTTCCTCAGCAAGAAGGAGAAAAGGAGAATGTATCTGAATCGTCTGATTCTGCTAGGTTGAGTTTGAGTCCATTGATTGGAAACTCAGTTGTGCCTACTGCTGAAGTAGAAAAAGAAAGAGAAGAAGTTGTACCTTTTCCATAAAATCTCCTTACTGCTGCTGAGATGGAAGTTGTTGTGGAAGATTCTGATGAAGAAAGACCAGCAGAGAATGTAGTTGTTGTACATAATAATGCACCCATTGAGGGGGAGCATCATTCCAATCTTGGAAATTTTACAGTGGCTGTTGAGGTTGAAGACTTGGTAGAAGACCCAGGTTTTATAGTCTGTGGTTTGGATTATCCTGATTCGGATAATGAAGTATCTTTCAATAGACCAAAGATCAGCTATGACATCAATTTTGAGTTATTACCTGATGATGTGGTCCGAGTACATGATTTAGATGTGCTGAAATAAAATCTCAAAGTTAGTTTTGTAGAAGAAGTAAAGACAATGGAATTATTTTTAGTATCCTCGATTCAATCAGTCATGAATGATTCTGTAGTCAGTTTAGCTTCTACAAGAGTATCTACTACAGTTGCTCCTACTGATTTTTTTACAAAGTCTGATCTCGAATCCCTAAAGCATGAGCTGAAAGAATCCTTCAGTGCCTCAGTTGCTGAGATGAAGCACTGTTTTAGTGAATAAATGAAGTTGTTAGAACAATCTCTTGATCTTTCTCTTGGTTTCAATCTGTCAACTATTATGGGTGAGCTAATGGAAGCAGTCAAAGAGTGCCAGACCCAATATTCTAGAATAGAAGCAGATCTTGAAGCCTTAAAGAAGTCTGTTACTGCTTTAGATTCTTACATGAGCTCGAAGCCTCAAGCTGATAAGGATTTAGCCTATGTGAAAAGTGTTGTAAGCCAAATGGTCTCAGTATTTCAAGATTTCAAATCTTCTATAAAGGATCATGTTAAAAATCAAGACTCTCAACTGCAAAATCTGATTAGTGGTTTGACCAAAAGATTCAAAGAAACTATATCTTTCTCAGTTGGTCCTCTAGCTTCAAAACCTGCATTTGATTTGAATCAATTACGAGCTATGATGAAGGAGGAGCTTGGTTCTATTTCAACCAGTGGCTCTGTGGACTCATCAGATCTATGCCGAGTAGTGCTCTCTACAAGAGATCCAGTCAGGGAAATAGTGAAAATCTTCCATGACCATATGAAAGAGGCCTCTACCTCTCATGAGGAAATCAAGAACAAGGTGGATTATTATTTCTGAAGGATTTTTACCAAGAAACAACTCAACCATCATTTCAAGATGATGTTGGAAAACATGAAGTTACCCTTGTAACTCAAGCCTTCTGAGAACAAGTGAGCAAGCAAAGGCAGATGTCTCCTTCCTTAGAAAAATTCATGGATAACAAAGATGATTTTATATCTGCTATGGAAAGAGGAGGAGGAATCGTTATGGATTTCAGAAATCTGTTGCTGCCCTTTTTGCATGTTGATGCCAGACCCATTATTATCCCTCCTGCCTTGCCTGCCTCTGCCTCTATTGAGTCTCCTATCCAGATGAATCCTGCTCAGGCCATTAGAAGCCTCACACCTATGATCACTCAACGAACTTCCCCATACAGACCAGGCACTGTATCAGTGGCTCAGCCTCTTGTGATCATTTCTGGAATTCCAAAGCCCTCACCCACATCCTCACCTCCTGTATCCTCTTCTGATCCACAAGTAAGATCTCATGTTGAAGATCAGGATTGCTAAAGTGGCCAAGATGTTTGATATGAATTTGTTTTCTTTTTTATTCTGTTTATGTAAGTTTCGTCTGCTCTAATACAAATGCTTTTGTTTACACTATCTCTGTTTATCAGTTTTCTATGTTTGCTTTCCCACTTTTTGATTATCACAAAGGGGGAGAAAAATATAAATAAAGGGGGAGAAAATATAAAGAGAGGCGGAGAAATACTCTATAAAGAGGAGGACAAATATCAAAGGGGAGAAATTTGAGCCTTTGATACAAATTCTTACATGTCCTTCTTTGGTACCAATTCTCTCAAAGATTATCTCTGATACTATTGTATTTAATACTAACTATGATAATTTTTGATCTATCTCATTCTATTACTATTTCCTCTATTTCCTCTGATACTGCTTTCTTTGAGAAATTCGAATATAAATGTTATATTCTCTTATACTATATTCTCACTATTTTTGGTCATATCATAAGTTGTGATTATCAAAAAGGGGGAGATTGTTAACCTCACCCGGTTTGATAATCCCAATCGTGTATTTATATGTTTTTATAATCCAAATTATGTGTTCATATATTATGCTATTCTCAATTACTATTGATCTACATTTTAATTATTTCAAATCAGTGATCAAGTTAATAATAATGTTTAAATAATCTCTGATTTATGTTAATCTCGATTATCCTTGTTTATACAAGATTTGAAACAATTCTATGTCAATTAGATGTGGTTTGCATAAGACACAGAGCTACCGATAGCCAGAGCTGCCGATATCTAGAGCTACCGATGGACAGAGAGCTACCGATGCACAGAGAGCTACCTATGCACAGAGTTACCGATGAACAGAGCTACCGATGCACAGAGCTACCGATGGACAGAGAGCTACCGATGCACAGAGCTACTGATGCACAGAGAGCTACTGATGCACAGAGCTACCGATGGACACAGAGCTACCGATGCACAGAGCTACCGATAAGAGCTACCGATAAGAGCTACCGATAAGAGCCACTGATAAGAGTTTGAAGAGCTACCGATGGAAGATCCTACACTGAGTCAACCATACACGTCTACAAACAAATGGCTACCTATAATGAACTGCGGAGAAACCGTACCAAGTACGATCAAAAAGCATAATCATTCCTTCTTCTCAGAAAAACAAAAAAAAGGCATAAAAAGGACATCATGTATGTATCAAAAATGATTGAGAGACAATAGACTTGAAGAGATCGAGCACACAGAACGCACTTGCGATCAAGACTCAAAATGTGCCAAGAACAACTGGAGAACTTGCACTCACGAGACTACTACTACCATCCTCCATAACATAGAGCATACATCGAGCAATCTATGCTAAAGAAGAACTACATAAAACTCTTCATTCTTTCAGCCGATAAGCAAGATGAACCTGGAAGTCAAGGAAACAGATGATACTTTCTTTTCCAGACAAAAACCAGAAGAAGACTCAGAACGAATTCTAATCAACAAAAGGAGTCAAGAGCTGCACGAAGATCACTAGAGCCATTTCTAAACTCTAAATCTTTATCTCTGTTATTTACTTTTTACATTACGAGCATTGTGTGTTTTTTGTTGTATCTTAAACACACACTGTCTCCTGAACCTTAACTGGAGGATTTGTAAATCCTCACTCACTATCTTTTCATTCATTTTCCCACTGTGGATAGTGGTAGAGGTCGTGTGTGACCTGAACAGCTGGTTGCTGTTGTTTTGTTTCCCACGAATAACAGTGGTAGAGGTCTTGGACCTGGACAGTTGTAAACTGTTGAACCCCGATCCAGGGTGTGGATCATCATTATATAAACTTTAGAGAGGACTAAGTCTCGGCATGAGACTGAACCTCTTGGTTGACTCCTCTGTGTTTTTAGTTAATGTTTATATCCACACAGTACATATTTATTTCATATTCCGCTGCTATTACTTTGAAATATAATTTATTTTCAAAGCTACTTTGATAGTTAAACTTGCAAGTGTTTATATTTATTATAAACCAGTAAGTTAGTTTCAAAATTTAAATTAATCATAAGATTAAGTTAACTGAGAACTAATCAATCTTTGAGAAACTAATTGAACCTTTATAATCTGTATAAATTCACTAAAGTTTAATCTGTTTTTGAAATTGTGGGATTTTAATAGAAATTGTTTTTAATAGAAATTTTAATTGGAACTCAATTCACCCCCCTCTTGAGTGTCCACTCCGACCAACAATATTTTATATGAAGAAAATGAAAACCTATTTTATTATGCAATATTTTTAAATTAAAATTATTTGTCTCATTATAAATGGAATTTGAATGGACTCGTTATGGTATCCTATGGGTCATTATATCACTCCTTACATACTAATTTAGTTGGGTATGTATTCTTTGTGTTATCTATAGGTTTAAGTTTGTGGCTTACTGGTTGTCTTGTTACTATTATCTATTTGGATGTTGGTGTTGTTTGGGTTATAATGGGGATATGTGAGTCACATGGAGATGTTGGGTTTTGTCGACCATTTTATCTCATCCTCATAGGCCACCTATTTCCATTCAGTTTAGTTTTTTCTTCCATATATTAAAAATGTTTAATGTTGGTATAAAAAGGTTTTCATGTATGAACTTTTTTTTATGAAATATTTTTTAATATAATATTTATGCTATTTTGTTATGTTTTATATCATTTATGTGTGTTTATTTTGGTGTGGTTTTCCAATTTAAGGAGACCATATTCTGAGTTCCTGATGGGACTACTATTGATCCATGTTTTATAAGGGTGAAATCATTATATTGGTTTCAATTGTGAAACCCAAGTGCTTCTCACCCATTCAGGGAAATTGGGAATGTGCCTAAATCCTATTGTTGGATTCATCTTGAGTGTTGTTCCAAGATATCATAGGTAGGTTCTCTAATAAATAATATCAGATACCCTCTAGTTTATTGGCGATAATGGTAAAATAGAGAGAGGACCATAAGAACTTGGGTGGTAGGTCTGGGTAAGTTCTTGGACTACTCTTCATTAGGTCATATATTGAGTTTTCATGGATGTTTGAGAGTTTTATTAAATTTTTAGTTTTATAGTGGATTTTTCTTGAGATGTTTTGATGTAGTTTTCTACTAATATATGTTATAGGAAAACTTCGGGATATGTCTCCAGAAATTCCTAGTTTCAGAGTAAAAATAAAGGAAAATGATGGTTTTATAGTTTACGAATGAACCCTTTTAAACCATTAATATCCATGAAAAACGTTTTATAAAACTACTATTAGAACACTCATGATTGGTGAAAGGTATGACATACCATGCAGCCAAACCATGCATAGTATAGATGGTTGGAAATTTTGTTGTTTTCCCTTATTTTATGTTATTATACTCTCTTGTTCTTACTGGAGATTATTTGTGACTGTTTAAGTAATTCTTTATGTTTTTTGTAAGTATTTTAGCATTATTTTCAAGAAATGTTTTATTCTTTGGTATTTAAGTTCATTTTTACAACCTTATTTTTGTTTCATAGGATTCATAGTTAGTTTTTTTTGAAATCTATAAAATATTTTTGGGTTGGGATTGTTTTAAAAGAAATAATTCCATGAGTTTTAAGTAGTGAAACTCTTTAAATGTTTTGGTTTTTTTTAAATAGAAATCGGTTTTCAAGAAAAGATTTTTTTCTTTCATTGAGTTTTAAGTATTTTAAGGTTTTGAACTCATTTGGTTATTTAGAAAAGGAAATACATATTTTTAGGGATTTTTTAAATGGGAATTTAAAAGGTTCTTATAATCTTGTATAATTTTATTGGTTATTTTATCTATTATGTTAGTATTTGAGGTTATTTTATTATGTGTTGTTTTTTATGATGATTTAGAAAGTGACTCCCAAAAATGATTTGAGAATTCTATAAGAGAATCTTTTTATTAGTACTCCTAGTGATACCGAATCATCATTTCCAATTTTAGAAACTATATAAATCATGATAGAGTGTTAGGGTCTTGATCCTCTTATCATTTGGGTCATGTGTTGGAGTTTCTAAATTATAATCCTCTTATGCTTGGTGGTGACCAAGGAGTTTCTAGCTAATGTCACATAGGTATTAGAATATCTAGTAACTCTGTCGTCCTTTAGTGTAGGGTACACCACTCTTTTGTTTAAGGGTTTGGGATCATATTAGTGTATGTGAACTATCTATGACCAACCATTTGAAGAGTTTCCTTGGGATTTTTTAAGCCTATATTCATTAAGGTGTTGTTCGTAGGGCAGTCTATATCAAGTGATTTTAAGACCCCATATGGTGTAGGAAAGAGTGTTCTAGCTTGCATAACATGAAATTCAGTTGAGTTTTATCATTGTGGGATGTATGGGAATATTTAACCATTATTTTGATAGCTCTTAGGACCTTTAATTTATGTGGTCATCTTAGTCACCATCAAATGGTATTAAATCTAAATGGTGTCAGAAGAAGAAGTCTCAAAATTAACCTTGATCTGAGAATTAATCTATGGTATTGCTTACATCTAGAGAGTTAGAAGTTATTTTATGGATTTTTTATGTTCCCTTTTATATAATCCCCATTTTCTTGGATTTTTATCTCTCTATTTTTTATACCCCATTTTATTTGTTGTAATGGATTATATATCTTTTGGATCATGTTCTAATCTTTTGAATATCCATTTCTTATTTTCTCCCTATTGGTTGTTATTGTTTATGATGTTGACCATGGATTCATCATTTTTGATAACTGACATGGGAATACCTTGGGTGTAGGATGGAGTATCAGGGATATGATTTTGGTTATCAGGTAGACCATTAGAGAGACCAAGGGTAGGTATCTCGTGGGTTTGGCACTGGGTTATCCTTCATATAGTCCCATAACCAAAGATAGATCCAAGTTATTATTTTTTTAGGAATGTTTGTATATGGAGTTTTTTCTCATAGTTTAGTGGAGTGATTTGATCTGGTGGTCCTTTGGATGTTTTGAGAAATCTCTCATTGTAGTGTTTTGAGATGGTTTTCAATGGTTTGAAAGCATTATTTTCTAAGTTGTCTCTTTAATGTTTCCCCATTTTAGATTAATTCTAAATGATGGAGAGAAATTAATCAAGTCTTTGTGTGCTTTCCTATTTCTCATGGAGTTTCATATGATTTGTTTTGAGTTGGGACTTTTTATTTTATATCATTCTTGAGGTATTAGTTTTTCTAGTGGTGTTATTCTATATTTTGTTCTGTTTTGGGACTAAAAAAGAACTTTTGGGTTTTAGTGTGTGTGTTTGGGGGCGTTCCCAAATTTTTTATAGACTAGAGAAGCGGTTTCCCTAATTCTTTGTTTTGTTAAAGATTTATTATTAATATTTTTAGATCTCTGGTGGTTAGGAAATATATGGTTGTTATGTTTTCTCAAGAGGTGGGTTGTTTAGGTAATGTTCTTTTGGTTCTATGTTTGAGAGTTATTTTTCGGTTAGAACCTTCTGCTTTGTGAGTGAATCTTGAAATTACCATAAATTGATTCATTAACTAGTTCCATGGAGTGAACTTTATGGGGGTGTAAAGTGTCATTGTGGGGAAAATTATGACACCCTAAAATGTCACTTTCTTTATCTTGATCTTATATTTGATTTCTCTCTTGCACCCGGGGTGTCTAGAGGTTGAAAATTCATATGTTTTAATATTTTTGAAGGATACATGATAAAGAACATAGTATTGAAAAACATGCATTAAAAACAATACACCTTCTTTAATTTTTACAGAGTTGATTGCATGGTCTGAAAATGGTTTTTCAAATCAGGTGATACAACTGTGTGACCTAAATGGTGTAGAGGTAGTGAAATTCACATGGTCTCTGGACAATTTGGTATACCATGTGAGAAAATTGTGTTACCTACTCTATATGGGGTATTTTTTTCATTTCAACTCCCTTTTAATTGGGATTGTTACCCTAAACAACCCAATTCGATCTCCTATTCTTTGGAACCACTCTAAGGGGATCCCTTCTTCTTCCAAGCTTCTACGAGTGTATTTGGAGTGATTCTTGTGTGCTTCATCACCCATATAAAGAGTTATGTGTTTCTCCTATATTTTTATCTCTCATTTTCTCTTATTTCCACTAACCCTAGTGGCCATAGTGGGGTTATTTTAATGTTCAAGGTTGTTCAAAATTATTTATTAAGTTTGTAAGGGTTTTTTTTCCATTTTAAGAGTTCTTTTCTGGTGTCTTTGTTCAAAGGTGACATGTTTCCATTAATTTCAGTATGTTTTTCTATTAAATTTCAATTTTTTTAAAGTGTTACTTGATTTCATGACATTTTAAAAGGGTTTTTAACTAAATTAAGGATATATGTGATACCTAGTTTTGTATTAAAAAATGTATTCTATGTTTTATTGGTTTTCCCTTTGGCTGAATTGAATGAGATTCTCTGTTAAATTGAAATTTGATGTTAAAGGGTTTCTTATTTATATTAGGTGTTTGATAAATGAAATTGGAAATTTTGCATGAGAAAAAAATTGGTTCATGGTGTTTATAACCAATTGGGTTTTATAAAGTGAAGGGTTCTTTGAGTAAAAAGGGGTTTCTTTATTTTAATGGGTTCCCATGGTCTTAAAAAAACATCCTTGTTTCTAATGGGTTTTCCCTTGTTTTTTAAAATGGTATTATTGTTTTAAAATAGGATTCCAATGTTTGAAAAAAGGTCATGTGATTTGTTTTTGGTTTTTTTGTGTTGGATTAATCCTTGGATTGATTTAGTATATTTATTTTTTATAGTGATTTGGTGTTATATGTGATTTTCACCATGGGTTGAATTTGGTTTCTAAATGGTTTTCATGAAACTATTTCCAAATCATGTTCTCTTTATGTGTAAATAGAATTCCTAGTTGGATAATTATGTTATTCTATTTACTTGGAAATTATTTACACCCTATATGGGCTTGTTATCACATGTTTTTTATACTTGTGATAATTCATTTGATTAGATGATATTTATATGTTTGATTTGGGGAATAATATCAAAGGGGTGTGTTGAGGGTGAGATATTTATTTAATTACTATATATCAGGCCTTAGGGAGGTGTTTAATTCACATGATGATGTGAGATTGATGGTAATAACCAATTTTTAGCCATGAAATGAGGAGACTGGATTTCTATGTGGGAATTTAAGGGATGCAGACATACAAGTTGAGTGTGATACCCTGGAAAGTAAACCCTAGTTGTATGTAACACCTAGATTAGGTGTGTGTCCCTGATGAAGCTATATGGTAACAATTTGAGTGATGAGGTGTGTGGCCTTTAACCCTCTGGTATTTTCTTCACCTTTACATGTAATGAAAAACTCGCACCATTATTTATTAAGGTGTTTCCTTGTGGTTTGTAATTTATATTATGACTATTTATTGTTGTTGGAATATGAGTTGCTTATTTTTTGTTAATTTTATTACTTTTGTGCTTTATGAGTCATCATCTTGGCGGTGAGACATCCCTTATATGATTATTGGCATATGTTTATGACTTGTTACTGTTTTTTATTTTATTATGTATTCCCTTATATATACCCATGTGTGTGGGGTGTGTGTATGTTAAGCCCACTCTATCAAATACCCTATGAGGGGTGTGAATCAGGTTATAACAGATTAAAACTAACTCCCCTTTGAATCTTTTTTCATCATTAAAACACACACTTATTTATTCCTCTCGTAGAAATATATGAACAAAAATTAAACCATGCATAAGACATAATAATTTGACTTGGTTCACCCTCACTGGGATACATCCTAGGAGAATACAATGGTGATGTGTTGATATACCAAATACACTAAAGATCACATAAAATTACAAAGTTTGATTTAGATCACGTTTATGCCCAGGCTTACTACCTTTACAATGTTTAAGGTCTACTCAATGAAATCCGAAGGGTCACTCCCAATGTTTTTTTTCTGTCTCACTACTGATGGAAAGGATCACCATCTTCCCCTTTTTTTCTCACTACTCTTAGAAGGCATACACATATTGTTTATAGACGTTTAGGTCCCTTCATTATCTCTAATTGATGAATACTCCATTGTATGTAGATTTTTTGTCCATGTCCCACTTTCATCCGATGAATACCACTTTACCACATATGTAATGACAAACTTCAAACTTTTCATGCAACCTTACGGTGAATTTCACACAACTCTATACCTTGAATGAATTTTTTCCCTTTTCATGGAAACCCCAGCTACATGCCATTTACAACATGTGTGTATCATACTTCTTTTTCACAACTCACTACTTTCACTAAACTTCTTTATTGCGTGCAACTCCTTACTTGCGTGGAAACTCCCTACTTGCACAGAACTCACTACATGTGCAGTCCAGAGCTCATATTTCAACCAAGTGTTGAGTATGCATAAATGGGGGTGGTAGCCTCCTATTTATAGCCTTTTTTGACCCTATATGAACCTCGTGCAACTTTCCCCCGATCATGTAAGTCCATTCGCATAAGTCTCTTTCACACAAACTCACCTTGTATGGAGAATTGATAACTTGAATGGCCTTCAATCATTTTCCACATTTTGATGTAATTATATTTTAAAATGATTGGGGTTCATATTTACAAACCTCCTAAATACATTCTAGAAACGTACTTTTCAAAAAAAACACTTTTCTCTATTTTCCAATTTCTTGACCCAAAAATTTGGAAAACACTAGGAAACGGTGCCACCATGTATAATATATTTTTTTACCACCTTCAGATCATTCATTCCTTTGACATGATTCTTTTTCAATATATTTTTCAACAATATCTATGGAACTCCACAACTAATCATGGTTACTTGCTTTTTCAACAAAAACAATCATCCCAAGAATGAATCAATGTTACCATGAGGGATTTTTTCCCAACATTTAATAAATGTTTTTTAAAGAATGGAATAAATACATTTGTTTTAAATAAAATCCTAGTGATTTTTTTCCATTACAAATATGTATTATACCATTTGTGCTTTTTTCAAAATTGGATATTTTAAAACAGAAAAGTTCTATCTTGTTCATCTTGAAATGAAAGTGGTTTTGTTTTAAAAAGGTAAGTGGTTGGTTTTTAATCTACTTTACCATGATAAGTACTCTATGATGAATTTTTTTGAAAATATCATGTTTTGGAAAAGAATACATAGTAAATCTGGTTTTATTTCCATTTTGTTTAATGTATGAAAAAATTTATATTGTTACACCATTTTTTCAAACTATTATTCACGGTTTCAATATAAATAGAATGTGAATAGACTCGTGATGGTATAATAATTGAATTTTTCTCACACCCTGTATACTCATTTAGTTGGTTTGTAGACTTCCTAATTTCTTTATGTTTCAGGTTATGACTTATTGGTTTGATTTTTACCACACTCCATTGGGAAGCTGATATTATTTAGGTTATGGTGGTGACATGTGTGTAATGACCCGAACTTTTGAATAAATTTTATTTCCTTCTTTTGTATGTTATTTTATTTTATACTCCACAAAATTATATCTTTTAATTAATGAAGTGAGATTGTTGGGTTCTGACTGTTATATGACTGTTGGTCAATATAACTGTTGGAAAATAAACTCTTAACATTACAATTATGGTTTATAAATACAAGTGATATTGGTTAATAAATATAGAAAGAAGAGTAAATGGCCTCATCTAGTAGACTCGAGCCATACGAAGCCCATCTGTCAGCTCTTGGGAAGAAGGTAGCATCTCTGGACTTTTCTCTGGACCAAGCTGAAGCTGAGCTTCAACATGGGACACTTTAATAGAATCTCCTAAGTGAGAAGTTCATGCTGATTGAAATCACCACTCAGGAAATGTTGTTTGTGCCGCCCCATGATTCTATCACTATAGCACAACTTACACATAGATCCTATGCAGGTTTTGTAAGGGGGTATGTAACACGACCTTAGTTACTTGTGTAAACCATTTGTATAAGTAAAATTTTTATTTCGATTTATGGAAAATTTTGGGAATTTCAAATATCTAGATAAATGTAAGATGGATTTATAGTTCCATATTACAAATGAATTTTGGATAAAATGGTATTTTAAAATATTAATGTAAACATTAAATAATTAATAATGTGAAAAGATTTTAAAATAATGGTCTTCTACAGTTGTGATCAATAAGAAATTTAGAGTCTAATAAGATCAACTTATTTTTTAGTGAGTAGTAAAGTATGAATAGTAACATACCCTTATGAATAGTAATGAATAGTAAAATGGAAAATAAAATATAAACATCACCTATGAATGTAAAAATACAATTTATCCATCCTGAAAAATGAAAATGATCATAATATAAGTTTTGATATTTATTTTGGTTATAAATATTTTATTTATGATTTTATAGTTAATTTAATAATTTAAAATGAAAATTTATTTTAATAAAATTTAACCATAAATTGTTACTTTATTGTCTTATGTTTATATGATAATTTTATTAGACCTTGATTACTTTTTCAATGTGTTACAAAATAGGTTATAGTTTTAGAGTTATTTTTTTAAATAAATAATTTTTAAATTAAAAACTAATTAAAAATATTTAAAAAAAATATTTTCATAAAATGGAGTTCATTTTTTAATTCAGATCATCGATATTAGGTTAGGGTAAATTTTTTGGATTTTTCTGAAATAATTGAATTTTTGTGACTAGTAAAAATATAGTTTTGAGTTTCGGGAGTTTAACGACATTATTGGTGATGTAATGATGATGAAATCATTCTGGTTGATGTTTTAATAGTAATATATGCTATGAGTTGTCTCAAGTGGCCAATACCATGGGCAAATACCATAGTAAAACCCATGGTTTTGCAAATACCACTGTTGAGGTGTCCCTTGTAAATTAATTAAATATTTCCTCACTTTTCCAATAAATAAAAATTCATTCCCTCATTCATTTCATTCCAAAATCCTCCTAAATGATGCTCTGGACATTCTAACTCCCAAGGAGTCCTCACTAGTTTCCCTCAGTCCCCCCAAAGTCCCAACCTTCAAGCTTTCGAAGTTACTCTTCAAGGTAAGGGAACCTTTCACCCTCCTCTTTTTATTTATGACTTCTTTTATGTTATGTATTCTAGTTTACATCTTATTATGTGGGATTATGTTCTTATATATTATTATTACTGTCCATTTCATGTCCAAATGATGACAGACCCTTTCCGGTCTCATTAATTTATATTCTGAATTTTTTAGTGATGTCGTTAAGTTGCAGAATTTTTTGTAAAAGAAATATTGTATTCTCTTTTCTTTCATGTTTTATTTTCATGTGGTATGTCATTCAAATATCCATACCATAATCTTATTATATACCCATACTTTATTATGAAATATTTATGAGTGGTTGACCCTTGTCCCCTCTCTTTTTAATGTTTTCTAAAATGATGTTATATAGGCATTATGCTGTATAATTTTCATCAAAAAATCTCTCCTTTTATCAAGAAATTATCGTTTATTATTTTATATGGATACCCAAATCTTTTTTCATTTCTAGGGGTATTCATAAATACTAAATATTAATATATTTTATCTGGGAGTTGACATACATATAACCCTCACTCTCTTTCCATGGGTTATAAATGACATAATGATCTTATTTTTAAGTAATTTTTAAACATAACGATTTTGATATGAAATCCATTTTTTTATTCTGGTTGGGTTATTTATGAAATATTTCATTATGATCTATGTGGATCCCATGAAAATAGTGACATATTAAGGGTGCGACCTAATAACGCTCCAATGCATTGGCTAAAGAATTAATCTCTAGAGATGATAAGTTACACGATACCTAGGTGAATAACCATAGTAATGTTTTTATGACACCTTGGGAATGAACCTTGGTTATATTTTAATTAATGTCTCAATGAAATATTGTCACCTCATATTCAAATTGTGATTCAAGTTATTTTTATTATGATATGTCTCCACTTACATTACTCTTTTCTTTATGTTTTTTTTCAAATTCTTATAGATTTCACAAGTAAACTGATTCCCTTACATTCCTTACTGGGCCTTCTGTTAACCCTTTCCTTTGATGTATGTCTCCTAGTTATGAGATGCAATAATTTTACATAGAAAGAACTTATGATGAATCCCTACAAGTTTATTTGAAGAATGTTTTAGGTTTTCATGTTTTATGTTATTGATTTCCAAGACACAAGACATTAAAGATCCACTATTTGTAAAATGTAATGAAAAGTTATGTAATAAAAAGGTGGGATGCCATAGTAGGTATCAAAGAATAGTTCAGTTCTTTATGAAAATTAGGATATGAAAACTATAGGAATAACCCTATAAAAAATTTTAAATATAGGACAACTTCCTGGTATTTTTGTGATTATTGAGTAAGTGGTTTATCAATCAAATATATCTCTGTCTAGTTACGATAAAGTAGAGGTGGCTCAGGAATAGATGTACCTAGGAGTGAAAACTCTGACAAAGAGTTTCAAGCATTACCTAGGGTATCCTAGTACACATCAATGGGACATTTTGCACTATCGGTTATGACACTCTTGGGGGATATGTTTGGTCAATCATAAGCTTTTTATGAATCATTATGAAAGATTTATAAAGAAATGTAATTATTTAAAGCATCTAGTTTTAAGACATAAAATCCTTTATAGTTAAAATATTAGTAAATAAAATCAGTTTCCACTAATTATTTATTCTTTTAGAAAATGGAAGGAAATAGGAGGAACCGTGAAAATGGTGACCATAGTGGACCATGTGCTAACTTCCCTCCCATAGAAGCCAAAACGGAAACAATCATGTGAATGAGTAACCAACTGATTCATGTTATAGGAAATTACTTGAAACAATATAATAGACTGTTCACACCGCAAAGGGAACAACTTTCTATTGATTCATATATGTGTCAAAGACCACGAACCATCAATGGCTCTACTGACCCACTGATTTCTAAATAGTGGTTCATCTTAATCGGGAGGATATTTTCTATGCTCTACTGTTCTAAACCAGATAAGGTTACCGTGGTTGTTTATCACTTTGAAAGGGAAGATGATCAGTTGTGGGAACCGATTAAAAACATAAGGACAAGAGTGGAAGTTGATGCTATGGAGTGGGATGAGTTTAGAGGGATATTCTTCAACAAGTATTTCCCTAGATCAATGTGAATAATAATGGAGAAGGAGTTTCTTGAGCTGAAGCAAAAAGAAAATGAATCTGTGGGAAGCTATGAGATTATATTCACAAGGCTTTCACGTTACACTTCTAGATTTTTCATGGATTCAAATGGTAAGTTTGATAGATTCTTTGGTGGACTGAGACCTCATTTGTGGAAGAATATAGCCAATTGAGATTATGATAGCAATGAGGAGATCTAGCGAAGTGCGATGAATGTCAAACAGATGTTTGGTGAGATGAAATGGTCTCATAAATCCAATGATAAGAAATTATATATGGATCCATCATTTGGGAGAATCTTGGATAAGGGAAGAAGAGGAAATCAAGTGCAACATCCCATGTGTAATCAATGTGGGAAGAAGCACCCAGGAAACTACTTTCTCGAGTGTGGGAGGTGCTACAAGTGTGAAAGAGATTGCCATATTGTGAAAAATTGTCATAGTGAGGTGAAGACTCAACTTCCCAATACTAATGTTAAGGGGAAGATGGTGCAGGCCCTACATGATGTCCAATGTATTAAGTGTGGACAACTTGGGAACTTTTCCAATCATTGTCCCAATTGGAGGGCAATGGAGGGGAATCACCATCAGCCTTAGAAACGGCCAAGGAAAAAGTTCGTACTTTTTTTATCACTATGGTAGAATTTGAAGGGCCAGATGACATTTTGGTAGGTACCCTAGTTTTCCTCTCAAACCTAGAAAGTACTTTGTTTGATTCTGGTTCTAGGATTTCCTTTATTTCCTACATGTTTACAAAGAATTTAGAATCATCCCCTGATTTTCTAAAAGTAGAGTTATCTGTCAAGACTCCTGGTGGGATTATCCAAACAACATCAGTGTTTAGAAACTATTGTATTTACTTTAGTGAGAAAAATCTTATCGCAAATCTAGTAGTCATATACAATATAGAATTTGACATTATACTAGGGATATAATGGATCTCAAAGTATAACACTAAGATCAAATGCATAAGCAAGGAAATATCAGAACTCTTGAATGGGAAACCTATAGTTATCTTCCAAGGAGAGATATCTCAACCAAATATTTATCTAGAAGAACCTCCTATATTATTCACTATGGAGTTTATCAGTGAATAAGAAGAAAAAATGATAGTTTGAGGATAGAAAATGTACCCATCATCTAGGAATATGTTGATGTATTTCTTGAGGAGTTACCCAGACCTCCCCCAGAAAGAGAGGTAGAGTTCTCCGTTGAACTCATACCTAGATCCCATCAGATATCAAAGACCTCATATAGAATGGAAAATGTGGAACTGGAGGAGTTAAATAAACAACTCCAAGATCTTTTGGAGAAGGGGTTTATCCAACCAAGTGTGTCTCAATGGGGAGCGCCTATTATCTTTGTGAAGAAGAAGGATGGATCGATGCGGCTATGCATTAATTATAAAGAATGGAACAGGATCACAGTAATGAAAAAAATACCCTCTTCTAAAAATTGATGACTTATTTGACCAACTTCATTGGGCTCAATTATTCTCTAAGATTGATGTTCAATCTGGTTATCATTAATTGTGTGTGAAGAAAGAATATATTCCAAAAACTGTATTCCGATAAAGATATGGGCATTATAAGTTTGTTGTTATGCCTTTTGGACTGAGCAAAGAACCTAATATTTTTATGGATTGGATTAATAGTGTCTTTAAAGAGTACCTTGATAGCTTTGTGGTAGTTTTTATTGATAATATTCAGATATATTCTAAAATTCGAGAGGGCCATGAGGATCATCTAGGAGTTATTTTAAAATCCCTATAGATGGAGTGGATTTTTAGGAATTTCAGAAATTGTGAATTCTGGTTACAACAAGTTGCTTTCATGGGGCACATTGTAACTAATAAAGGAATCACAATTGACCCTGCAAAGACAAAAGTTATATAGGAGTGGCCATATCCTACAACAATAACTAAGATTTATAGTTTCTTTGGATTATCGGGATATTATAGGTGGTTTGTGATAAATATTTACTGACATTCTAATCCATTAACCATGTTAACTCGAGAAGGGATCAAGTTTATCTAGACAAAGGAGTGTGAGGAATGTTTCCAAGAGATGAAGAAGTGATTGGTTACTACACCCATGTTAACTCTACCCTCAAGTGGAGAAGGATTCATTATTTTTAGCGATGCATATCTAAAAGGGCTTGGGTGAGTCCTCATGAAAACTGACAAGTCATTTCTCATGCATCTTGACAGTTGAAGTCTCCTATGAAGAACTATCCTATGAATGATCTGGAGCTGGCTGCAGTCATTTTCTTCTCTAAAGATATGGAGGCACTATGTTTATGGGTAGAAATGTGATATATACACAGACCATCAATGTATATATTATATTTCCACACAATTGGAATTTAACATGAGACAAAGGAGATGGTTGAAGCTTCTCATAAACTATGATTGTTCAATTCATTATCTTCTCAAAAGAGCAAACAAATTCATTGATGCATTAAGCAAGAATGACCCAGTTGTTCTTTCCATGATGAAGATTCAAATAGATCCTTTAATCAATGACCTAGTAAAGCTGGACATGCGAATTATAAGGGAAGGGATATCATCAACCCAAACCCAACTGATTTCTCAACCGTCATTACTAGAGAAGATCATGAAAGCTCATAAAGAAGAACCTTTGTTATAGAAGAAGTTTGAGGCTATGAAGGATTGGAAGTTTTCTGAGATCAATATTGATCAAGAAGGTGTAATAAAAATTGGTACAAGACTATGTGTTCATTATATTCTAGAAATAAAGAAGGAGTTGATGGATGAAGCTCCTATATCTACATTATCTATACATCTTGGAAGCACAAAAATGTATAGGAACCTTCGTGATCATTATTAGTGGGATAATATGAAAAGGGAGATTGTTGACTGCACTTCAAGGTTCCTAGTATGTTAGGAAGTGAAGGAAGAGTGACAACTTCCTAACAGGGGATTGAACCCACTAACCTTACCAGCATGGAAGTGGGAAAATATCACTATTGACTTCACTATTTGTCTCCCATGAACTTACAATGGAAACAATGTGATATGGGTTATTATGGACCGTCTCCCCAAGACTGCCCATTTTATCTCCATTAGGGAATATTGATCTCTTGATCAACTCACCAGGATTTACGTGAAGGAAGTGATAAGGCAGCATGGGGTTCCACTTTCTATCGTATTTGATCATGATCCATGGTTCACATCAAAATTCCGGAGAACTCCTCAACATGATTTGAGTACCAAATTGAATTTCAATACATCCTATCACCCCCAAATTGATGGATGATAAAAAAGGACTATTCAAACACTCTAGGACATGCTGAGAACGTGATCAATGGAATTTAAGGGTGGATGAGATCAACATCACCCTTTAGTTGAGTTTTCTTAAAACAATTTCTTCCACTCGAGCATTCAATTGGAACCCTATGAAGCTCTATATGGTAAGATTTGTATGACTCCTACTTTTTGTCATGAAGTTGGTGAGAGAAAGTTTGTTGGGCCTCATCTTTTGCTGGAGATGACTGAAAAAGTCCATTCCACCAAGAAACACATTAAGATAGCTCAAAATCGGTAAAAGATCTATATTGACAACTATCGAAGGGACTTGGAGTTTGAAGTTGTTGATGATTTATTTCTTCTAATTACACCTTGGAATAGATTCATGAGGTTTGGGATGAAAGGGAATCTCGTCTCAAGGTACATTTGCCCTTATGAAATACTTGATCACGTGGGAGCAGTGTCCGGTCGTATTGGACTTCCTCCAAATATAGCACAATCTCCTGATGTCTTCTATGTATCCCTCTTGAGGAAGTACATACATGACCCTTTACATGTACTAAATCTAGCGGTGGTACAATAGGAACATGACCTTTCTTATTAGGAACAGCCAGTGGAGATCTTGGATTTTAGAGACACGGTTCTACTCAATAAGACTACCCACATTGTTAATGTGTTATGAAGGAACCACAAATGTGAAGAAGTCATGTGGGAACTAGAGGAGTCTATGAGGCAGAATTACAAAAACCTTTTCTCTTCTAAGGGTACAAGTTAAATTTTCTCAGAAGAAATTTCTTAAGGGGGGGGGGGTGAATATAACGACCCAAACTTTTAAATAAATTTTAATTCCTACTTTTGTGTGTTATTTAATTTTATACTCCACAAAACTATATCTATTAATTAATGATGTGAGACTATTGGGATTCGACTGTTAAATAATCATTGGTCAATATGACCATTGGAAACTAAACTCTTAACGTTATAATTATTGTTTATAAATACAAGTGATCTTGGATAATTAATATAGGAAGAAGAGTCGATGGCCTCATCTTGATGACTCGGGTCGTACAAAGCCCATCTGTCAGAACATGGGAAGGAGGTAACATCTCTGGTCATTGATCGGGATCAAGCCCAATCTGAGCTTTAACTTGTGAAGCATGAACGGAATTGCCTAAGGTAGAATTTCATGCTGATTGAAATCACCACTCGGGCAATATGTTTTGAGCCGCCCCAAGATTCTATCACCGTTTCACACCTTACACTTAGGTCCTATGAAGGAGTTATAAGTGGCTATGTAATGCGATTTTAGTTACATGTGTAAACCTTTTGTATAAGTAAAATTGGTATTTTTAATTACGGAAAAGTTGGTGAATTTCAAATATCTGGATAAATGTAGGATGAATTTATAGTTCTATATTACTAATGAATTTTCTAAAAAAGGGTATTTTAAAATATTAATGTAAACTTTAAATAATTAATAATTTGAAAAGATTTTCAAAAAATGGTCTCCAGAAGTTGTGATCAGTAATTAATTTAAAGTCAAATAAGACCAACTTGATTTTTAGTGAGAAGTAAATATTGAATAGTAACATACCCTTATGAATAGTAGTGAATATTAAATCAGCCAAAAAATAGTAACATCACCCATGACTATATAAATCCAATTTAGACATCCTAGAAGTGAAAAATGATCATAGTATAAGTTTTTTTATATTTGAAGGTCATAATATTCTATTTAAAATTTTATAAATAATTTAATAATTTAAATTGAAAATTTATTTTCATAAAATTTATTAAGAAATTGTTACTTTATTTTCTTATGGTTATATGATAATTTTATGGGACCTTGATTACCTTTTCAAGCTGTTACAAAGTAAATTATAGTTTTAGAGTTGTTTTTTAAAAAATAATTATTTTTTAAAAAAAAATTAAATTAAAAATATAAAAAAAGTATTTTTATAAAATGGAGTTCATTTTTTAATATATAGCGTCAATATTAGGTTAGGTTAAATTTTTGGAATTTTTCTGAAACAGATAAATTTTTAGTGAATGGTAAAAATACAGTTTTGAGTTTCGGGTGTTTAGTGACACCATTGATGATGTAATTATAATTTATTCATTATGGTAGACTTTTGAATAGTATGATATTCTATGACGTGTCCCATGTGGTCAATACCATGGTAAAATACCATAGGCTACCCCATGGTTTTGCAAATACCACTGATGAAGTGTCCCTTGAAAATTAATTAAATATTCCCCCATTTTTCCAATAAATACCAAGCCATTACCACATTCATTTCATTCTAGAATCCACCTCAATGAATATCTGGTCTTTCTACCTTTCAAGTAGTCCTCCCAAGGTTCCCTCAAGCCCCCCAAGGTCCAATCTTTCAAGCTTTCGAAATTACTTTTCAAGGTAAGGGAACCTTTCACCCTCCTCTTTTTAGTCATGAATTCCTTTATGTTATATATTCTAGTTTCAATATTCTTATGTGGGGGTTTGTTATTATATATTCCTATTACATTTAATTTCATTTCCAATATTATGATAAACCCTTTCCACTATCATCAATTTATTTTTTAAATTTTTTAGTGACATCGTTGGGCTGTCCAATTTTTCCTAAAAGAAATGTGCCTTCTCTTTTATTTCATGTTTTATTTTCATGTGGTATGTCATTAAAATATCTATAACATTATCTTATTATGAAGCCATAGAGTATTATGAATAATTAATGAGTATTTTACCCTTTTCCCCTCCCTTGTTAATGTTTTATAAAATGAACTTATGTAGCAGTTATGCTGGAGAATTTTCGTCTTAAAATCTCTTTTTTCTCAAGAAATTATCTCGTATAATTTGATGTGGATACCCAAATCTATTTTAATTTATAGAGGTATTAATTAATACATAAAATTTATCTATCTTAATCTATAATTGTCTTACATATAACCCTCACTCCTTTTTCATGGGTTATGAATGACATAATGATCGTATTTTTGAGTATATTTTAAACATCACAACTTTGACATGAAAACCATTTCATTGATTCTATTTGAGTTATTTATGAAATTCTTGATTATGATCTATTTAGATCACATGAAAATAAATACATATTATGGGTGTGACTTTATAGCGCTTCAATGCATTGGGTAAAGAATTAATCTCTAGAGATGACAAGTTACACAATACCTTGATAAATAGACATGGTAATGTTTTTATGACACCTTAAGAATAAACCTTGGTGATATGTTCATGAATGTATAAATTAAATGTTTTAGCCACATATTCAAGTTGTGATTCATGATTTTTTTATTATGATATTCATGTACTTCCATTACCCATTTCTTTATGTTTTTATCAATTTCTTTTTGATTTCACAAGTAAACTGATTCCCTTTCTTTCTTTACTGGGTCCTCACCATTTCCTTTTATGTATGTATCCAGGTTATGAGATGAAATAATTTTACATAGGAAGAACTTTTTATGAATCCCAAAAAGTTTATTAGAATGATGTTTTAGGTTTTTATGTTTTATGTTCCTGATTTCCAAGACACTGGACTTTAAATATCCTCTTTTTTTAAAATGTAATGAAAAGTTATATTATAAAATGATGAATTCCATAATGTTAGTCACATACAGAGGTTGGGGTTTGTTTCATGTTTTATTTTTGACTCTTATGTGACATGTTTCTATTGATTTTAGTTTTCATTTCCTTATTTTTGAAATGTGTAATGATAGTATAAATTGTTTTCATGTATGAAAATTTTTTGTGATAAGCTTTTTTTTTATTTAATCATTATACCATGTTGGGATTTTTTATTTCATTTCCACTTGTTCATTTTGGAATGTTCATCCAACATAAGGAGACCTCATTCTGATTTACCTATGGTAAAATTATTGGTCCTGGTTTTTAAAGAGTAAAAATATTCCCCTATGTTCAATTATGATACCCTCATGCTTTTCTCTATCTTAGGGTGATCATGAAAATTTCTCGGTCATTGTGGTGGAATGGTTCTGGGTGATATACCAATTCTTATTAATAAATTTCACTAAAAATTGGAATCAAACACCCTATTTTTATTATTGGGTATGTAGAGACATGATCTGGGACCATACAAACTTTTTTGGAAGGTCCACTGAATTGCTTGTCCCGCTCTTCCTTAAGTATGATCATGAGTTTCCATGGGTGGTTGGGATTTTTATTTAATTTTTAGATTTACAGTTTCTTTTTACTGGTTTTTTTGATGTGTATTCCTGCTACTCTGAATTATAGTAGGATCCACAGATATATCTCATGAAATTAATATTTTTCTAGTGAAACTGAAGTAAATAAAGGGGTCAATAATTATGGTGTATGGTATGTTAAACCATCCAAAGATCATGATATATCTCAAAACATCCATTGTAACATGCACAGTTGGGGAGTGGTTTAAAAAAACATGTTTCCAAACCTTGTGCAGTGGAGAAGGTTGGTAATTTTTGTTGTTATCCCCCATTTTATTATCTTAGCTTCTCTTATTATTTTTGGGTATTGTTTTTTTATTATTTAAGTGAATATTTATGGGTTTTTTAAATGGATTAATTTTTTTTAAAGAAGTGTTTTATTCTTTTATATGTTTTTTCATTTTGAAAACATTGTTTTGGTTACTCGAGATTCTGGGGTAAAATATTTTTTACTCTGGAATTTTTTTTTGGGATTTGATGGTTTTAAAAAGAAATAATATCATGAGTTTTATGTGGTGATATTATTGAAAAGTTTTGGTGTGTGTAGGGTAAAGAGAAATTGGTTTTTAGTAAATGAGTTGTTTCATTCATTAGGTTGAAAATATTTGATGGTTTTGAACCCATTTAATGTTTTGGAAAATTAAATAATGTCAGGTTAGGAATTTTTGAAATGACATTTTAACAGGTGTTTATAATATTATTTCATTTGATTGGTGATTTTAACCCTTATGTTGAGATTATTTTATTTGATTATGTGTTGTGTTTCTGTGATGTTTTATAATGTGACCCCTATAATTAATTAGGGAAGTATATAAGGAAATATTTTTGGTAGTCTAAGTGATAGAAAAGAATCATTACTTGTATCAGAATCTTCTCAAATTCGTGATGGAGTGGTTGGGATTAGCTTCTATCATCTTGTGGATTATGAGCAGAAGATTCTAAATTGGAATATGCCTATGAATACTGGTGACCAGGGATCTTCTACAGTGATGGAGTGGTTATCTAATGTCAAAGTGATCTTTGAGTCTATAGAAACACCAATTTTTTTTGGGGTGAGGTGAACCAGTACATTATTTGAAGGTTTGGGCTCGTATAAGTGTAGGATCACTATCTATGCTCAACCATTTCAAGTGTTGTATTGGTATTGTATCAAGGACATAGTAGTTGGGATGTTTACAATAGGTTAACCTGTGATATTTGATTCTGTGATCCCATATAGTATCATAAAGATTGTTCCATCTAAAAAACATGATATCCAGTGAGTTTTATTAGTGGGGGAAGTCCAGGTACATTCGGACTTCTTGTATGATAGCTTCCAGGACCTATAATTTTTGTGGCCATCCCTATAACCTTCATAGGTTATGAATTCTAATTATACATTAGAAAAATAAGTATCAGACTATATCTTGATCTACGAAGTGATTTTTGGTTATTATTCTCTCTAGAGGTTCCAAATTTGTTTTCCGATTTTGAGGATATTCTCTTTTATAATCCTTATTTTATGGAATTTATTCCGTATCTTTTATACACTCAGTTTTGTTATTAGTAATAGATGATAGATATTTTGTATCTTTTTGTAATATTTTGGATGTTCATTCCTTTTATTTTTATTATTAGTTTTTCTTTCATGTTGTTGACCATGGTTTGAGAATTTTTTATGAATGAGAAGTGAATGCCTTGGGTGTGGGATGATTTATTGGGGATATAATTTTAGTTTCAAGGTAAAAATTCATAGCTACATAGATGATATTTTCTTTTGGAATTACCATGGGTAGCTATTTCTCAGGTTTGATACTAATTTATACTTCATGTAATACCATGACCAGAAGTCAGATCCACATCATTTTTATTTGTAAATGTTCATTTTTGGGGTGTTTTCTCCTAGTACAGTGGATTTCATTGATCTAGTGATCCTTGGGATGTTGTGGGGAAGCACCTTTATGGTGTTTTGATCTAATTTCTTATGGTTTGAAATGATCATTCCTTAAGTTTTCTCTTTACTGTTTCACCATTTTATATTAATTTTAAATGGTTGGTAGACCTTCAACCTGCCTTCATGTGTATTCCTCATTTTCATAGAGTTCTTTTTTGAGATTTTTTGAGTCGGAATTTGTCATTGTATATCGATATTGAGGTCTCTATTGTTCTAGTGGTGTTGTTTGGTCTATTGGTCTAGTTTAAGATTCAATCAACACTGGTAGGTTTTATTATGTGGGTTTAGTAGAGTTCTTTAATTCAATTTAGACTAGAGAAGTGGACACCCTAATGCTTTGTTTTGTTAAGGATTGGTTATTAGGATTATTAAAACTTCTGTGGTTGGGAAATATATAGTTACTAGGTTTTCATGATGAGTGGGTTGTTTGGGTCTTATGCTTCTAGTTTTGTGTTTGAGAGTTGGTTTTTGGTTATATTGTGCTCCCTGGTGAGTGAATCTTGAATTTCCCTTAACTTGAGTCATCAACTAATTTATAGGAGTGAACTTTCTAGGGATAGAAAGTGGAATGATACAGAAAATTTTGACAAAATGAAATGTCACTTTATTTCTATTGATATTTTATTTTATTAATTATTTAGTCCTGGAGTGTTCTATTGTTGAAATTTTGAAATTTTGAAGCTTTTATAAGGATGCATAATTAGGCACATGGTTTGGAAAACCATGTAGTATAAACCATGTACATTCTACAATTTTTAAGGATTATAATGAATGGAAAATGCATAGTTTTTAAAACTATGTGATTCAATTATTTTACCTCTAGGTTGTTGAGGTATTAGCATCCATAAAGTTTTTCAGAGTTTTGAAAATTATGCAAGACAATTATGCAACCAGATCTAAATGTAGAATTTTTGTCATTTAGGTTCCCATTTAATTGGGGATTACACCCTATGATACACCATTTGATCTCCTCATTTTTTTCCTCTTTAAGTGATTATATTATTCATCCAATATTCTCAAAGTGGATTTGGAGTGTTTCTCGGGCGGTTCATCTTCTAGATCAAGAGGTATGAGTTTTAACTCTCTCCCTCTCTTTATTTCTCTCTCTTTCTCCAACTTCATTTAAACCTTGTGGGAATGGTGGGGAAATTTTAATTATTAGGGTTCTTCTAAATCAATGATTTTTTAATGGCTGTAAGACATCCGCAGATTTCTTTTCAGGTGGTGTTTGGAGAAGTCAACATGTTTTCACCACTTTTGGTAGGTGTTTCTATTACATTACTATTTGTTAAAGAGTTCCTTTTTTTATCATTTTAAAAGTGTTCCTGAACTAAATTAATGGTATATATGATACCCCAATTTGTTTTATCCAAGGTCTTTCTTGTTTTATTGGTTTTCCCTTTAGAAAAATTGGGTGAGATGCTTGGTTACATGGAAATTTTAATTTAAATAGTGTTTTAGGCATTATTGATGTTTGATAAAATGCCACTAATGATTTTTAAATAGAAAAAAATGGTTAATTGTGTTTTGAAAGCAGTAGAATTTATAAAGTGAATTATTCTTTGAGTAAAAATGGGTTTCATTGTTTTAAGAGGTTACAATTTTATTAAAAGAAACATTCTTATTTCTAAATGGTTTTCACTTGTTTGTAAAAATGGGAGTGTTGTTATAAAAGTGGATTTATATGTTTTTAAAAAAAAATTATGTGTTTCCTTTTTGGTGTGTTTATGTTATACTTATCCTTGGTTTGATTTATCAAATTGGTGATTTTTATTTGTGATTTAGAGTTATGTTTGATATTTCCCTTGGGTTTTATTTCATTTCCAAATTATTTTAAAAAAGGTATTTCCAAAGCATGTGATCTTAATGTATAAAGGGAATTATTGGTCAGAACATTATGTGATTCTATTTTCTTGGATATTGGTTACCCACTAGATGAGCATTTTATTGACCATTATTTATGCTTGTGATCTTGTGTTTTATCATATGAAGTATGATTCATATTTTTGTGTTTCGGTTAGGGATCAATATCAAATATAGTGTGTCATAGGTGAGATGTTTATTGTATTTATATATATCATTCCTTAGGGTGGTGTGATAGGAACATGATAACATTATCCTGAAGTTAATCGCCACTTTTTAGTTATTTCATGAGGATCCTGGGTTACTAAGTGGAAATTTTGGGGATATTACCTTACTATTTGAGCATGATACACTAGATAGTAACAACTAGATGTATGAAACACCTATCTTGGGGATATGTCATTGATGATTCTATTTGAGAGAATTTAGGTGATTAGTTGTGTGACCATTAACCATCCACCTATTGGTTACACCTTTTTACATTAAGAAGAACATGTTCCATTAGTTCCTTGGGTGTTTCCTCAAAGTTTTTACTTTATATAATTCTTGAAAATTTGTAATTGGAATATGATTTTCCACTTTTTTATGTTATTACTTCAGAGTTTTATGAGTAAGAATCATGGTGTTGATACATGCCTTATATGATTATTATAATCTATTTATGACTTGTTTTGGTTTTTCATTTTATTATACATTCACTTTCTTATTATAATGTTTGTGCGGTGCGTGTGTTAATTTTTTTTAAGAGACGAGATAAATATGTTTTAAATTAAATCCATGGAATGTGTTTTATATTAATTTGTTTCTTAAACCATGTGTGAATTATTTTTCTAAGGATAGTGCTTTCAAAATAATAAGTTTGTCTTGTTCTTTTTACAATGAAAGTGGCTATGTTTTAAAATTTTAAGTGGAAGGTTTTTGAAAGTACATTACCTTGATAGGTCCACTTTAAGGCATGTTTTTTTAAATAACATGATTGGGAATTTTGACATAGTATATCTTGTTTTATTTCCATATTTAATAAAGGAAATTAAATATTATTTTATTATTCTATGTTTTTTAAACTAGAATTACTGGTTTCTTTTTAAATGGAATTTGAATGGAATCATGATAGTATCCTACTAGAATTTTGATCACACTATGAATACTCATTTCTTTGGGAATAAAGTCTTCATGTTTTCTTCAACTTTTATCTTATGACTTGTAGGTTGGATCATTACCACTCTTCATTGGGAAGAAGGTGTTGTTCATTTAATAGTGATAACATGTGAGTCACATAGAGATGTTGAGTATTATCACCCAATTAGTTTAGAATCTTAATCCACCTCATCCCTTTAATATTAGTTTGTATTTATTTATATTGGAAATATGTATAGATTTTATAAAAATGGTTTCATTAATCGAAATGTTTTATGAATGATTTTTTTGTTTGATATTTTTTATATCTTGGGATGTTTTATTATGTTTTTGTATATTTATTTTGGCATGGTCATCCATTATAGAGAGACATCATGTCAAATTCTCTATTGTATAGTTATTGTTACTAGTTTTATAAGAATAAAATAATTCCCACAAGTTCAATTGTGATACCTTAGTGCTTTTTTATATCCCAGGGTGATCAATCACAATCCTTGGACTTCTTTGGTGGAATGGCCCTGGATGACGTTTCATGTCAGATAGGTCTGCTTAGCTACAAATCCCCATGCAGGATATTATTTCAAATGAAATATTAAATACCATAAATAATGACAGTTTCATGATATATTAAATTAAAATGGAATTAATTACACCATTACAAATAAAACATAGTTCATGATAAGAGATATGTCTTAATGGGTGAAAAACTGAGAAAATAAATCCTTACCTTTACTCTTGATTTATACTGATGTAATTTAACCTCTTATATAATAAAAATAACTATATTAACCACCTATTTTATAACCATATTCATATACCTACCCTTTAATAAAATTTATTTATAATTATTATCTACATGTATATTACTTAGTTCTTATCCATTTTCAATTTTCAGTGTGAGTATTCTTGATTATTTTGAACTAGTTTCTTAATCATGATTTTATTATTCATTATTCTCTTAAATTTCCTAATTACCAGAAAATAATATTTACTAAAATATATTTTTATAAATTATTAATAATGTTATAATTTCCTTCTATGTGTTTGTTGTTATGATCCTTAAAGATGAAATCATCATTGAGCGTGTTCCAAATATTTTTAATAAACGAGCATTGGTATCTTAATTAATGATGTTCATACTAACATTACCATTAAAGAACCAAAATAAAATTTTATTTTCTTATTTATATCGTATATTATCAGTAATTAATTTCTCATCATCATCCATGATATTATTTTACAGCATTTTTCATGTAGGTTTTTAGACCAACCTGAAAAAGAACATGGAATAATTAATGGAAGATTATGATTATGAAAGTAGATTCATTTGAAATAATATCATTATTATATAAGAATAATTATAATATTTATATAATTTTAATATTTTTAATGATATTTTAATATTTTTTAACAAATAAGAAATAAATTAAATGAAAAATGAGATATGTAACTTCATGGAGGCGGTAGTCCACACAATGCACGATTAACATTTTGATTTCATAAAGAATGAAAAGGGGAGAAGTTGGATTATAATTTGTCTAATTATAATAATAATATTATTATATATGTCTCATTTACCCTTAAATTTCATCATGATTACTATTGAAGAGAGGAATTGAAGAAAATGGACGTTGTCGCTTCATGGATACAGTAATCCACATAATGAATGAATGATGACATCATTTTTATTTGTAGAAAATGAAGAAAGAATTTAATATTTATTCATTAGTAATAATAAAATTCAATAATGAACAACAATGATTTCATTAAATATGAATTAGATAATTATATTTTGAAGGTAAAAAAAGAAAAGGAAATAAGTTTAGGAAAACAAGTACTCATGTAGAGAAATTAGGCTATCCCTTGGAAGAAACCATGAAAATTGAAGTCTTAAGACAATATCTTGTAACCAGAAGATAAAATAAAAGGAATAGGGATGAGAAGAGTTTCATGTGGAAACATAATTATTTAATTTTTCTTGAACGGGTGTTGGTAGGCTCTTTTTAAAAGTGGTGAAAATGACATTGTTGTAATTATAACCACTTAATATAAAGGGGGAACATGTTACACGGGTCAAAATCTTCCAGAAAAGGAAATAATTTAATATAGGATGATATATGGTTTATATTATCTCATCTAATCAATTAGAAAAATATTTTTATCATTTTTCAAGCATGTTATTACTAGATTTATTACTTTTACGATTTTAGATTTTATTGTGGTAAATAGTTTTTACCTATGGTAACTTATCCTTTGTACCCTAAAATAAAATATTCCTCATTAAATAATTATGAAATTTTATTTATATATATGAAATCCATTTTATTATATTAATTTTCAAAATGTGTTGAAAATCAATTTTATAATAATAAGTGTATAATGTAGAATTTTTTTTTTGAAAAAAGTATAACTGATGTTATAAAATATAAAATATAAATTTTCAAATTATAATAAATATAATAAATTCACTTATAAAATACATATTTGGAAAATAAAAGTGTTTCATGACTATAAAATTATATATATATATATATACTAATAATACTTTTTAAGTGATAGTATTTGTAAAGACATTATTTTTTCACTATTCAAAAATGAAATTAAATTTTTAGAAAAATTCAAAAAAAAATAATAATCATAATATAATAATGTCTTGATAAGTCCAAAAATGAATTTAATTTTTAAAAAATATAATTTTATAATTCATAAATTTAACTTTTAAATAATAGTATAAAGTATAATGAAAATTGTTTTTTGTAAATCATTCTTTAGATATATTAATTATTCTTCTAAAAGTAGTGATAATATATTATTTATACCAAATATATCACACTTAAAAATATCCATCTTATAAAATTAATTTTTGAGTAAAAAAATATTTTTAATTTGATTCTTAGTTGAATTAGTTGTAACAGTATTAAAAGATACCTTTATATCATAATGTTCATACAATTGTTTATACCTGCTTATTTAATGGCTATCTTATAGTGGTCAATATTTTTTTATTAAATTGTGTCATCGATAATTAAGGTTTATTGTTTCATGTGGATAAATATATTGAATTTTGTTTTAATTAATGAGTAATATTTCACTAAAATCTTTGGTTGTTATATACAGCCACCAACTCAGTGTGACCATCACCTTCTTAACACACATCATAGTGTGACCCTCACTCATCATAGTGTGATGAGATACTAGAAGACTACTTCTCTAACAAAAACTTGATCCAACTCCTCCAACATCCTTTCAATGACCCAATACATCTCTCAATACCCTAACCATTTCTAAAAGATCTCTTAGAGATATTCCAACTCTCAGAATCCTGATCAAAGTCTCTATTTCTAAAACATCAACTACTATATGACCAAAAATTCAAATTTCCCATAAAAATAATGACCCAAAAATAGGGGGCCATTGAAAACTCCCCAACAAAATGATTCTCATCCTAGATAATCTTCAATGGTCCTCGTCAATAATTACCAACCCACCATAGTCATGAATTCACCACCAATTCACCTCATTCTATCATATAATTTCGAATGGTCTTTGGCTATTAAATTACAAACGTTAGGTGTATTATTCACAAAACCCATGCCACCCACTAGTCACCATTTCAAACACAAATATGTATTCAAACATCACTCAACTATCATGAGACACCAAGGTATCATCCACCGGTTAATCCCCGAAATCATGGTAGTCTTCACAATAAGACTCTACTCAAAAAGTTTGATTCTAGATCATTGTGATCCCCATCATAGGAATCGCCCATTAAAAATGAACTTCAAGTGGTCCATAAAAATGATTGATGTTTTTTATACCTCATTACATCCAATTTCACCTAAAAACATTGGTCAGCCCTACCTTATCGAGCTTCTCTCAAAAATGCTCAGTCAGACCCACTAATGTACTATCAAATTGCCCGATGATGATACTTTAATTCTCAAGGCATCACCAAATCCCACAAATTCAAAAACTAATGTTTAAACATAACACTCAATGTAATTTCATGGTTGGATCCTAAACTACCCACACTAGTCACCATACTCACACCACATGCACCAGTGAACCTCAAACACATCTCACTCTAGGATCACACCTAAATCATTATGATCCTAATGAAAATACAAAGACTCCATCTAACACCACATATAAATACAAAATTTTGGGATTCATAAGTAATTAGGTAAAATAAAGTTTTTCTCATGGATTGGTATCCAACATCCACCTTGACCATCCAATGATCGGTCTCATTGCATACACAACCCTAAAAACATGAGGTTCACACATCCATGACTGATAACATACCCCCACCCTAGGAATATCCTTATCATCATTCACAAAACCAAAATTCCTGATATTCATATCCCATACTCCATAAATTTATAAATTCAAAGGCCGGACATGACTGGCCTACTTATTTCAATGATCCTACAAAAACACCAATCATTACTCATTCTTGGATCACCAAGAATATCATCCTTGGCATTCAACAAAAATTCATCCACAACAAGGGCCATACCCTCAAACAATCAATGGTGTTATCCATATCATATGAATTCCCTTAAATTTTTTTTCAAGTGTAATGTGAATAGACTTTGTCATCACACTTGTTCATATCCTCTTAATCTATGCTTATCCCATCCAAGACAACACCAATCATTGTACAAGCTTGAATCAACTATGACACTACACTTTGATCTATTGTCCATATCAACTCTCAACCGATAGGGACATCACCAATTATCATCAAAACCTAAAGCCTCTATGACTGTAGACATATCATCAAATATATCGGTTATTTACCACCCAAAGATTCTCACCAATCCCTAAATCTAATAGAAACTGCACAAACCCAGTGCACACTTTCCCTTATGCACAAAATATTTTCCCAAAAATACCTAAAAAAACTAACTCTCTTCCTCAAAAGGTAGACTAATCTTCCAAGAAACCTCTTGTGGGTCCTTACCCACCATCCAACTCAAACTCATCTAATCCTAATGGGTATACAATTCTGTACCTCACAATCACACAACCCAACTCACACTCCCAAGATTCACATCCCATCAAACATAAACCTAGAATCCTAAACAACTGACTATTCTCCTCTCACATGTCAATATCATCTATCTAAAAGTAATCCATGATTCTTTTTGTATGTCATAATGTACCTGTGAAGAAATACTTGAGAGGGGGTGAATTAGGTGTGTTCAAATTCCTTCACCAAATACTAATTCTTATTTAAACAACTAAAACACACTTGTGGGGGTGTATTCATGAGTACAATGAGCCCATAAGGGGATCTGCGAAACAATAGGGTTTCCCCCGCACCTCCTTATTCTCCACCATTTCAGGTTGGATGTGATTCTCTGCTCGATGCTTCTATTTGACTCAATCATGATGCGCAACCACTTCCAGCGACGACATCATGTGGGGAAAACCTCATTGTTTGCTGGCCTGTTCTCACCCTATCCTTTTAACTGGATATAGTTTCACATGGTGGCATGGTTTTGGTCCTGTGTTTGTGTTATAGATGTTGCGGTATGGGGGTAGTCCTTGCATTTGGTGTCATCGGTGTGTGTGTTGGTAGGATCTGGCCTCTGTGTGCGATTTTGAAGCCGGTTCTGGGTTTTGTGGTTGGATTGTGGCTTTCTTCTGGTGATTTGGCATTTGGGAGGTCATCTTTTAGGTGTTTATGGTTTTATTTTTGATCTTTTTATTGCGTTAATTCTTTTTGGTTGTGAGGTTTCTCAGATGTGGATTGTGGTTTTGACATCATTGGGTGGCACTACTCTAGTTCTTGTTTGTTCCCCTATCGAAGGGTGGATTGGGAGTTCAGTGAGGCAAGGTTCCCTCTTGTGTTGGATTCGACTTGTTGGTTTTTTTTATTTTCTGATGTTCAGTGGATATCTCTTGATGATGTGATTCTATTTTTTCCTTTAATGGAATGTGGTTCAATCTGGTTCAATTGGTTTACAAATGGTTTTCCAGATAGTCCCGGGCAGTGTACTCGGTTTGATCCCAAAGGTGGAAAGCTAGTACATCTGGACTTGACCACTTAGATCTATCCCCAGAGGAGGATCTAGAGCTAGTGGTTCATCTTTTTAGAGCTTCAAGGATTTAGTTGTTAGATAGGGTATGGCGTCAGCCATCGGATCGGGAAGGTTATTAACACAGGACACTTGCTTTCCGAATCAACTTGAAATAGTAGAGAGCTTCATCATGATAAATTTCTATGGAGGGGAAGCTCCTTATGTTAATCTTTTTTTCCACTTTTTATCCTCTGGTTGTGATTTTTAATATGTATATGGAGTCTTCTTGGGGTTTCACCCCGTATTCCCTTATAAGGGGGCATTATAGTAAGAATGAAAAAACATTTTAAGGCATCTGGGCCGTTGCTTGGTTGGATGGACTCAACCCCATTTAGTTTTAACTACTGTCACCTATTATGATATAAATGTATCTCTTATAGTTTAACCTAGAATATACCTATATTACAACCAACTCCTTATAAAGTTTAACTCCCATTAAGGAAAATATTCACTACTAATAATATTTTTATCAATTATAGTGGCTCGTCCAGGGATTATTCTAAAACATATCTTTACATATTACATAGGAGATTTATTTCCATATTACATAAGTTTAATGAATTCACTATATTATAAAAGTGGAGGGATATTTATTCTACATCCCACAGTTTTCAAACTATAATCTCACTAGCTAATCTTCTTAGCACTTTTGTCTCCTCTTTAATATAGATCAACATGCCATCCACAGATGTCTTTTCACCCTCAAAACTGATACACTTCCTAGAAGTCTTCAATAGAATCTCATTCATCTTAGTCTCTATTATTACCAAAAATTCTTAGTAATTTTTGAGATTATATTTTCTTGAAACACTCAAATCAAATATCCAAGAAATCAACTATCACTGTATGTTCATAATGACCTCAGTCTAGTTATCCTTAACCCATTTGTTTAATAAAATTTCATAGATATATTTCATAAACTAGTTCTATTAAGTAATTATTTAGTTTATTCCCCTTTTTCTCATTTTATTCTTCTTCTTTAAAACCCAGAAGCTTCTCTATTTTAGAACTAGTTTGACACACTCTACTTCTTCCTTAATAGAATAAATGTTTTCTCTCTCCTCACCCAATTCTTCTACTCTACAATAGCGACTCATCTTTTTCTTCTTTGTGGTATTCACTCCCATGTGGAATCAATTTATTATTTCAATAAATGTAAAATTTTAACTATTAATTTCGAGAACATCAAGACAATATTCATGTTAAAATAATATATTTTATACTTTTTTAACTAAAAGAATATTATAAAACTACCCTATTATTTTTCTTATTTTGATATTAAACTAGTCGAATATATCAACATTTGAAACATCTAGTAGTCTCAGGTTACACTTTTCAAATTTATTCACCTCTTAAATCCATATTTAAATATTCTTTTAAGGGTGTTTAAAATGAAAGATAACATCATCTGTCGAGAAAATCGTTTTTTCTTGGAAGCTTCAATAAAGACTTGTATATAATTAGACTTGTGTTTGTAATTTCACAAAGCATATCACACTATATTTATTTTTCATTCTTGAATTGAAAATTATTTTGTGATATTTAATCACCAAAATTTAAGCTCAAGAATATTGTTATTAATATTTTTAGTTTTTATCAGGGATATGGAATTTCAAATATTCTCATTTTAAATTCTAGAATATAAAGAACTATGATCTCCTCATTTTTAATCTCATTCCATATTCATAAAACCATGCTTTAATAATGGTTTAATAAAGCATCAGGATATTTAACATGAATCATATCTTGAGTATAATCACATGTATTTTTTATCAGAATTAAATATTCTAGACTCCTATATTTCAAACTTTTAAAATCCTAAAATTTTCCTTTTTCATGGATCTTCTTCCCCATGGCTTGAGAATCAGTTCAAAATAATTTTAGAGATTGTGTAAAATTTAAATTTTTAGGTTTTAATTCATTAAAATCTATCCATGAATCATCCCAATTAAATTCCACTTCAGAATCATAATTATGGAATTTCAATTTAATGTCTGTAAAAATATCCATATTTCCCCAAGTGTTGATGCTTACACATATTTTTTTCATTATTACATGGTTTCAGAAATTATCCTTATGTATTTAGTGTTTAAATTATTTCAAAATCATTTTTATATAGATTTTCTTCATACTTAAGAACCATGGTGATTCTTACACAGTTGATAATTCATGTTAACACAAACATTGATGCACACACAGATGATGCTAGCACAACATATGAAATTTCCATTTTTTACTCAATTGCAATGGATAGTATTTACAAAATAATGGAAATAATTTTTACACAAAGTATTATATCATCCTTACACCGCCATTTATTGACCCATACGAATATGTACATAACCTATTTTCATATTCGAAATCGAAAATTTCAAACTTTAAAAAATTGGGTAGAAGCTTCTTTCAATGTCTCTAAGCTATTTACAAACTTCTCAAACCCTCATCCAAAGGTATTTCCATGATAATTTTAGTGATATTAAATATTATTAAACCTTTGATTGTTCCTCCATAACATTTTCTCTTTAATATCTCATTTAATCTATCTTTAATCTTTGTAAATATTTTCTCACTAGATGTACATAGTAGCTAGCACCATAAATTTTTTCCAAACTCTTCAACCTTCATCAATGTGATGTTTATCACTCAGGATAGAATTCAAAATACTCAATAATAGAAGTATATATATTATAAATTAAATTTATCTTCTTTAATACATTAAATCTATTTGAAACATTTTAAATACAGCTTATAAAAGCTGTCCAAAATAGTTTTCAGTGGCCAGTTATTTTCAACTTCTTGACATATTGTAACATGTTGTAAATAATACTAAAACCTTTAGTACATGTCTTTGACACGAATTTTATCTCTCTATATGTCAAATTTTTTTGGTTATCATAAATAATCCACATTCCTACTTTTGTTTTCAAACACGAGATAAACTATCCTTTAAATGTACAATGGTAACTATCATTCCTTTAAAAAATTATTTTGATATGTACTGGAAAAAAAAGTATAATAACAGCAATAAAACATCAACCAATGAAATTTCATATTCCTTTTAACAAGCCTCGGGCATCTCACTCATTCCAAGGCCAACCACACAATCACCCACCACCCAGTCCTTATTCATAAAATATGAAGCATCCATCCATGCTTCCTCTGTACTTCTCAAAAGAGAACCAGAAATAAATAGGACTTTACATCCATTGGATCCTACCCTCAAAACCCATCCTTGATACTAAATCACTCAAAGCACTGTACATCACATAATCCCAAGGCATCTGATATGACTCCCCTCTCTACCCAATCATGGGTATCCAACATCCTTAAGGAAACCCATTCCTATAATAAAATAATCTCTCAAGTGTACCATACCTACACTGAACCACCAACAGACATCCAATTCCTATATTGACCCACCATAGGTCACTATACAACCCTTATAAAAAACAGAACCTCTAACCATTACCAAATATCATCCCATGATGGGATTCACATGACAAGTTGTCAGAACAAAAATATTGTTATTTAGTTGAGTTGAATTCCTATAACAAGTTATATAAGAAAATACCATATAATTTTTATTGAAACTTTAATTAAATGAATCATTTTTCATCGATGAATTCAATCGCATGTAGGAACTCATATTTCATCTGAATCACATGTTCCAAGAATAATGACTGTGTATAGGCCTCTTACCACAATGGGATAAGATCAAAAACCAAAAAAAATATCCCTAATTCACATGTCATACTTGAATAAATATATCAATATTTAAAATGACATCCTGAAATATAAATACAAAAAGACCAGTGCCCTACAATTCCCCCGAGAAAGGTGTTCATGACTAACTAGTCCAAGGTCTATCACAATATCTGACATGACCCTATTTTTTATCTACCGTATCCTAAATATTATAACAAAATAAAATATTCTTTGATACCATTTTGTGACATTCTGGACTGAGACCACTCATTAGTTTCCCTACTAGAGTTCCACATGTCCTTATGAATTCCTCCTCGTATGATAGAGGCTATCGACTAAAATTGACAGACTAAATCATACATTGGAAATATTATTCACTAAATATCATAACCACCAATAATCAGTAAATTACCAAAAAATCGAAAAAATAATATTACAGTCCAAATAAATTAATAGCACATCATTTTATAAAAAATAAAATATAGAATTCATACAATCAATACAAATAAATCTATCACTAGGATATCCTCATATAAAAAATAAATAAATAAATACAATATATGAAATACTATACATACATTATAGCATCCCTATCTAAGTTCTCCCTCACATAACCAAGTCAGGTAGACTACGTGACCTCAGGCACACCTCCATGTATTCCAAAGGCTACCAACTAGCAGTGAGAGTGTAAGGAATATAGTGGGGAGACTGTACCATCTAATACGGAGTTTCAATAAAAGCGGAAAATAATATCATATTAGAGTAAACGATATAAATAATAAAATATGAAACCATATAAGAATAAAGGACAATCAGGTAGTCCAATAATAGTAAATTTATGTAATGATAGGATGAATTTAACTAAATGATATATTAAAATACCTACCAATAATTTTCAAAGCTGATAAGATAAAATACTACAAATAACCATTTCCAATCCCTATGTCAGTCTCATCTACAAACTCCATCCTATCCTGCAAGAAATAGTTAACAACATGGTCCATTTCCCTTATCCAAACCTACATCCATGAAATCTATTTGGGTACCAAATTGCATCCCATACAGCGTGTGGGTATAAGTTCATAGGCCAATACCACTGTGTCTAAATAAATCTAGTCTGTGAATATAGTGCATTAAATAAATCGATAAATAGGGGTATTAACATAATAAAATAATATAGCTCAGATTATAAACCTATGACCCTTGAGTTCCCAAGTGACATTCTGGGTCATTAAAACTAGCATCGACACATTTCCAGATATCTCTAAGCATGTCACAAAACCGTGCCCACTATAACCATGACCTTATTAGTGTATAATCTACACATCAACATAGGAGAACCAGAAATAAGACTATAATAATTTTATCATGTATATAAAATTCCTAATTTCATTACAACATGTTTGGGTTTGTCCCTATAATCATTACAACATATCTGAGAAGAGCCCTATAAGCATTACATCATTTCTAGGTCAAGCCCTATAAGTCGTTACAATATATATGGGTATAGACCTATAGTCATTACATCATCTCTGGAAGATATAACAAGATAATAACCCAATCCAATATAAGACATGGGAATAGCTGAAGAATTCAAAAAACATGTCAACTAATTACAAATTGAAAAAATTTACTTATTATTCCAAATTTACATTAACAAGGCTACAAATTAGTCACAACTCTAGGGTAGGATCACCTCTTTGGTGGCCACATTTCTTAGTCTCAAATCTAATCGATCCTATGGGATCCAATGGGAGGAATACACAAGTGTATCTCATAAATCAAAGGACTATCAAATTAATTAGGGGGTACACATGATGCGCTGATGTGAGTACATATATTTCACATACTATGGATAATTGAATTATACAATAGGGATATGTTTTAGAATACCCACCATAAAAGTAGATAAGATTCTGAAAATTATCAATGTCTGAGGTAATGCCTAGATCCTCATTTATTCCCCATAATGATACCTAGAAACTACCAATAGAAAATCCAAACCTAGTCTAATTTTAGAAATCCAACCAATGGGTTCTTCTCAAAGGGAAAAACACAAGATGGGAAGGAGGAGATGAACCAGAGTCTTACCTTCAACTCTTGATCTGGAATGCCACAAGAATCTTTTTGATCATAGAGTAATTTCTCTATGAATTCATGTAAAAGGCCTATAATGAGAGAGGAGGTTCACATTATTAAATTTTGGGAGCTGGATTTAAAATACTAGGTGAAACTTATTTATGATGTAAATGTGATATTTACACTATAAATCCCTTGAATCTCATATATGTTTCATAATTCATCAACTTATTTTAAAAACCAATTTAAACCACTTCTATAACATAAAACAAAAATTTAAAAAGTAATTGTATTTTATTGAATTCCCCCGACCATTTACAGCTTATTTCTATTTTATGGGGTCGATCTGGTAAATTTACATCGTAAATCCATGATTAATGATGTAAATATGTTCTACAAACTAAAACTAGTACTCCTTCTACTATACCTATGCAACACCTAATCCTTATAGATAAAGGCCTGATTACCAAGGATTAAATAAATCAAAACCATACTCAATATAGGACTATAAAAACATAAAGAGGGACATACTAAGAGAAAGAAAGGATCTTACAACCCCTCACCATATAACATCATGTCCCCAAGTTTCTCTAATAATAACTGTGGGATATCAGTGAACAAATCTAGCCACTATTTCTACATATCAAATTCCCTCTACTAGGTCTCCTTTTTCACATGCTTGTGTGTCCACAATGATTGAACTAAAGGTATGGTATTTCTTTAATGATTTTGTTCACTACGATTCATGATAAGAATTATATACTCCTCCAAGGACACATCATCATCTGGCTCAACATCCTCAATGTATATAATGTGAGAAGGTTCAGGATGATATCTCTAAATTTGAAAAACATGAATCAAATCATATATAGAATTGTATTTTTGTGAAAGGGACCAAGGGTATTCTATTGGACTAACACTTTCCATTATCTCAAATGGACCGACAAACCTGGGTGATCACTTTCTGGTTTCTTGATATGAAATTTCCCTAGCCTAGGAAAAATCCAAAGGAAACACAGTTACTATCCTAAAGCTATTGAGTTCATCTTTGAAGGTTAGTGTATGATTCCAATGGATTTTTATGATCACCAATCAATTTCAAATCAATTGAACATACTTGGAATTCTCCTACATGAGACTAGGTCCTATAAGCATGGACTCACCTGCCTCTAACAAGGGAAGAGACGAACTGCACAGCCTTCCATAAAAATACTCAAAAGGATCCATTTGAAATGATTCCTGAAAGATTTTATTATACGTGAACTCCACAGGCACTAAATGATTTTCCTAAGAACTACCGAAATTTAACACACAAGATCATAACATATCATTTAGAATCTGAATCATCCATTCATATTGGCCATCAAAATATTGATGATAGTTTTTACTCAGAAGAACATATGACCCCTAGGCCTTATGAAGACCTTTCACGAATTGAGATGTGAAATGAGGGTCTCATTCGGAAATGATGCTCCTTAGAATTCCATGTAGCCGAACTACCTTTCACACATAGGGACTACCCAAATAATTAATGGTGAAGGACTCTCTAATAGGTAATAAGTGGGATGCCTTCTTTAGTAAATCTATCATTTCTCATACTAAATAATTATTGTGAGGTTTCCTAGGTAATCCTATCAAAAAAATACATTGTGACATTTACCTACATGCATTCTGAAATGGGTAGAGGCTACAACAACCCCGCAGGCCTCTCAGGATTGGTCTTCAGCTGCTGATAGGTAAAATATATTTCCACAAAGTCCACTATCTCCTTTTTTCATCCCTATCCACCATTACTATGTACAAAAATCATGATACATCTTTGTTAGATTATGATGTACTACCCATTTAGAACCATGAAACTTCCTCATCATCTCATCACGCAAGCCCGTAGGAACCCATACACAGCCATAGAAAAGAAGAACTTGACCACTTCCAAGATACTATTTTGATGAAGGATCCCCACCATATAAGTTATCCCACAAAGAAAAACCCTCAAATTAGATAATTTAATTTTATTGATCCATTCTAAAATAATAAATATAAGGTATTTTGAATTCAAATCTATTCATCCCTAGGACTCTTAAACATCATGATACGTCTTTTCAAAGAGTGGCATTAGTCCCCACTCATCACAAGACTCTCTTAATGTATTTGTATGCATATCATAACTCAATTCATCAGAAGTGATTTTTCCCTAGCCTAGTCTATAAGATGTCTTTAATTCAAAATACATTAGATACTCATACGACCTCCTCTACTAAAGATCCACATCTTTCTAAGAAAATATGTACTTGAGGCTCTTACGGTCTGTGTACACCATAATCCACTCACGCATTATATAGTGACTCTAGTATCTCAAGCTATGTACTACCATAACTCAAATAAAATAATGAGTAGGATAATTCTTCTCATGTTGTATTATCTATTTATATCCATAAGTAACCACTCTTCCCTTCTAAAATAGATCTTCTATGTGTCCTACTCTGGAAATGTCACAGTACATGGTATATTCCTTACCTGCCTAGAAAAAGGGAGGATTGGTTTTGCGGTCAACCTTATATTTGACTCATGAAAATCCCTCTCACAATAATATAACCAAAAAAACTTCACTCCTTTCTTGTTCATCCCAAACATTGGTTCTTCCAAAAGAGAGAATTCTGGGATGAATTACTGATAGTAACCTATTAAACCCATAAAACATAGAATCTTGAAGATATTAGTGGGTCATTTCCTAGATAAAATGGATACAACCTTTTCTAGGTCTACTAAGACTTTAGATTATAAGATAAAATGACCCAGGAAGTTCACTCTTTCAATATAGAAACTTCATTTAGATATCTTGGTGTAAATTTGATTCTCTCTCAGTGTACTCAAGATGATGTTATGATTTTGGGCATGATTATCTACATTTTAGGAGTACACTAAGATTTAATTGATGAAAATTGAGAAAAATTAATCTAGAAAAGGATGAAATATATAATTCATAAGAACTTTGAATACTATCGATGCATTTGTTAGATCGAACTACATTACCACAAACTCATACATACCATACCTTCTTCAAAAAGTAGTATGGGGTAGATCTAATGGTATCAACCTCAACTAATGGTACTCTGACCTTAATTCGATATTGCAGAAGATCCTAGAACCTCTTATATGATTGAAGATATCATAAATGTATCAATGGTGATATCAATTCTTAACTCTTATCTAGATTAATCTCCAATAGTCCACACATAAGAGAAAAGTCCCACCAGCCTTTTTGGGGAATAGAACCGAAGAACCCCATGGAGATATACAAGGACATGTGAATAATTTTTCTTCCAAATCATCCAATTAGATTTTAAAATCATGAATCTCTACTATTTCGATTCTATAAGGAAAAATTGAAACTGGTTCGAATTTCGAAACCAACTCAATCATGAACTCAATCTTCTTCTCACGTCTCAAGTTAGAGAAATGTTTAAGAAATATTTCTTAAAAATAATCTACCGTTAGAGGAAAAATATCCTTCTATATTCCTCCATCATCCTAGACAATGATTTCTACCTGATTTGTGAGAATATCAAATATAATCTTAATTGTTCATGTGTGGCCAGCTCATAGATCCTTCCCACCAATGTGTGAAAAGTTTCCTCCTTCTCAAGATAGAAAGATAACTGTCCTTAAATAATAGATGATATGTTCCTTGGTATGAACTATCCAATCGATACCAAGTACCAAATAAAAACCCCTAATTTCCATCACAAAAGGTTCCCAAAGGAAACTTTGGCCACCAATGTCAAGTTAAAACTCCTTACAGGGCTTGATATTCTATAATTGAACTCCCAACAGTGTGTTGATGGTCATAACTTCATCCATTCCTTCCAAAAACAAGCCCAAATAATTTGAAAAAAGAGTAGATAAAATATAATGTATTTCTCATATATCAAAAAAACAAAAGAGAGGGTAGATGGTACAAAAATCATACCTCTGACTGTAGAATGTCCAGCATCCAAACTAGTTAAAGTAGACTGCATAGAATGCAACTGATCCACCCCTCTACCCTAGGCTCAAGTCTGACCCCCTATGAAATTCCCTATGAGTGTAATTTCCACTCCTACACTGGGGTACAATTACCCTACCTCATCTTGAACACCTTGTAGAACTATAGATATCTAACTGATGTGGGGTATTTTATTCCTTTATAGACTTTAGTTCCTATCTTGATACTATTCCATATCTTTACTACAGAAATCCCCTACAATATCTTTATAGATAACACAGCATTCTTCAACCATGGAACTCCACAGTGGGATAAATACACTGAGGGTGCTTGTTACCAAAATTTCCACACTAAAAGCACTAAAATGGACCATGGTTCAGTTATAGAATTCAACTACCCTAGTTTATCTACCCACTACTTATTTGATAGAAACTGTCGTAACACCACTTTGGACTGCCAAACAAAGAGAATGTAGATTACCTTACAAAAAAATCATAGCCACCACTTGTAGCCTCTCTTATATTCCCTTCCATGATGAGATATTGATTTATCATGTCTGCTTCTCAGGTTAAATACGTTCACCTCTGACATTATATCATAGTGAATCCTATCCAATAAATGCCTAACCATATAAAATTCATCAGCAACTAGATATGTAACATAGTGTTTCAGGTTGATGAAATTTCTTTCATAGTCCATCACTGATATATTTCCCTACTCCGAGTGCCTGAACTCACAAGCCTTATCATATATAAAAGTCAAGAGATAAAATTGGATCAAGAACTTCTCCTCTAAATCCTTCCCAGATAACTCCTCCAACATATCATCCTACTCTAGGATATTCCACGAATGCTTGGATAGTCCTTGAATCATGAAAGAAGAAAGCTTCACCCTTCTACTTGTAGGTGTCTCAAGGTGCTTGGAGATCATCTAGAATATCTAAATCCATAACTCAGCTACCTGGAGTCCTCCCTCCCTTGTAGACATAGGTGGATTCTATAGCTGGAACCCTCTCAGCATCTTAGATGTTGATGTTACTATGTGAAAAGTGAACATTTCCATGGATTGTATGACCCTCAATAAGTTTTCGTGAGGCTAGTCATACATATGATTCTTCAGAGCTATTAGAAGATCCGACTTACCTTAGTTATGAGTGTTATAATTACCACCCTCTCGATTATCAACTCAAAGATAAAGAGAAGTCATTTTCTCTATAATGGTTTAATATAAAACATAGAACACATGTTATACAACAAGGTCAACCCAAAAAAATGAAAATTATAGAGAATCGCTATGTCAAGGTTCATTTACGCATGGCATAGTAAGTGAATTTGAATAATATAATAGATTTTTCATTCCATTTCATTTATTTGGTATAATATGGGTTTACATTTTACAGTTCATATAAGAAGATATATCACATGCAGTAAATATGTCCCGAGCATAAACAATGAATGTACACATACATCCACAAATACCTATCATGATTCATGCATACTCATCACGTGTTATACCAACCCATGAGTAAAATCTCATGAAATAGTAGAATCACATAACAAGTGAATCGCCCCAAGTGAAATAAAATTAAAATTGTATTTGTTAAACTATATTAAAAAAACAACCCAAGGAACTCGGGTTTTCTCCTACACATGGGTTAGTTACTCCCGTGCATGAGCTCTTAGTAAGCCCCTACACATCCTAATATACTTTCTATCTTTCCCAAATACTAATGAATCAAAAACCTTGATTCCTCTGATACTATTTTGTAACATCACCGATCTGATGATCCATCACATGACCCAACCGTGTAGACTATGTGACTATTGGCATGCCTCCACGTACAACAGAGACTGCCGATTGGTAATGAGGGTGTCAGAAATATAGCCGGGAGACTATAACCTATGGTACAAAGTTGCAATACCAATAGAAAATAATATTAAATTAGTGGAAACAATATAAATAACAAAACATGAAACCATATAATAATAATGTACAATCAGGTAATCCAATAACAATGGAATCATGTAATGACATGATGAATGTAACTAAATTATGTGATAAAAGATATATAAAAAAAATTCAAAACTGAAAAGATAAAATAATCCAATGTACTAGTTCTTGGCCCCATGTTGGTCTCGTCTCTATACTCCAACCCACCCAGCAAGAAACAGTCAAAAATAGGTTCCCTTGCCCTTCTCCAAACCTGTATCCATGAAATCTATCTGGGTACCAAATAGTGGCATGTCCAAGGGGTGATTATAACTCAGTAAGATGATACCACATTTTATAAACAAATCCTTTCTGAGAATATATTACATTCAATAATGTGATAAATATGGGTTTTAAAACAATAAAATAATACATCTTAGAAAATAACCCTCTGACCCTCGTGTTCTAGAGTGACACTCAGGATAATCCAATCCTACATCAGCACATTTTCATATATCTCTTAGCATGTCATGAAACTATTCCAACCAAAACCATGACCCTCCTAGGGTATAACCCACAGATCAACATAAGAGAAGCAGGAAGATCCCTATAATCATTTTACGATGTTCTGGTAAATCCTTATAAGCCTTACAAAATGTTTGTCCTGAGCCGTATATGGATTAAAACATATCCATGAAATTACCTATAAGCATTACAACATGTCTGGGGAGAGCCCTATAAGCACTATATCATATCTAGGAAGATCCCTATAAGCATTACAACATGTCCATAAGTTATAACAACAAAATATGACAAGACAATATAACACATCGACGCACATCAAGCATGTCAAAAAATGTCACCAATTTATAAATTACCACAATTAACTTATAATTCCAAATTCACATTAAGAAGGATTATAATTCATCATAACTATAGGGTAGGCTCACCTCTCAGGTGGTCACAAGTCTCGATCTCAAAGATAATGAATCTAATGGGTTCTAATGGGAGGTGTATTCAAGTGTATCTCATCAGAAAAAGTATTATCTAATTAAGTATGGAGTGTGCACAGTGTGCTCGAACTATTTTTTATATTGCACATACTATGGATTGTTTAACTAGAAAATAGAGATATATTTTAGACACACCTAAAAAAGCATATAAGATGTCAATAATTCGTAATGTATGAGGTTAAGAGTGGATATTCCTTTCTTCCCAACAATGAAACCTAGAAACTGCCAACAAAACACATCCAACCCTTATCTTGTTTAGGCTATCCAACAAAGAGGTTCTTCAAAAGGTAAAAATAAACAAGATGTGAGGGAGGATAAAACCCGAAGGCTTACATTCAACTCTTGATGTCGAACACCACAAAAATCTTTTGGATCAAAGAGGAATTCCCCTGAGAATGCCTATATATTATTTGAAATAATATAAGAGACTCACATTATCAGAATACTGGGTGATGGATTTAAAATATTGGTCATGGATTATTTATGGAGTAAATGAAAGATTTAATCCATATATCCCTCGAATATCATATATGTTGAATAATCCATCACTTCATATTAAAAATTTATTTAAACCACTATTACGATGTAAAATGAAACTTTATATCATAAATATAGTTTATGGATCGCCCTGACACATTTATGGATTATTTCTATTTTATGGGGTCGGTCCAATGAATTTGCTTCAAAAATACATGATTTATGAAGTAAATATGTTATGCTAACTAAATCTAGTCCTCTTCCATTTATACCTCCATAACACATAATCCAATTATATCAATTCTTGATTACTATGGTTCAATATAAACAAAACCATACTCAAGAGAGGATTACAAAAACATAAATAGGTATGTCATTAATGAATATGGAATCTTACACCCATTTTCGGAGCCTCACCTAAATCCCCATTTCGTATACCCTATAAAATTTCCCCAACACAAACCAATTTACACCAGTGTTATCTCTTGTAAAGATGATAGAAGGTATACATGCACACCAAAGTTCCCATGCTAGGTGTGAGGAATACATCTCAATGGGGTCTTACCAAATTCCCCTAATATGATAAGATGTACTATTGTATTTAATACCCCAAAGATGTTGAACAAATAATTTCATGTTCATCCTTTCTCTCTCAAGAGATATAGTACAAATTGTACCCTCCCACTACCCATATATTTAGGGAAGGCAACACATCATATTACCCTAGCCAACCCCCTCATGAAAATATGTACATAATGCCCTAAACCATTCTCTCTTCCATTGATCCATCAGCATCGGGCCACATTGCTAAGCACATCATGACAACTATCTTCTCACTCTAGATAGGGTCCATCCTTCATGCCACATTATCTAATAAACACACAGCTATGAACATACATACACAAGTGAACAAGTTATGCAGTTGATCCCAAAAGCTCCTCACCAATTCAAAAGTCATTCAAGACCTATCCCTATATTTAGAACAGATCTCAACACCCATCTATACTTGAAGGATAATCAACTAAATATTACCACTATCTTATAATAACAATATGGTGCACCACTCTATATCCTCACCTCATCCAAAAGAGAATATATTGGGTTCCTAAGACCCATAACAACCTCTTCTTATCAGTACTAATATGTATATAATACCTCATATTGTTATCCTAGACCATAGAATCAAATGGAATTTCTAATCATCTTATGGTTCTCACTTTCCAATTTGGTCCCAGTAACTAGGGATTGTCCAAAGATAACTCACCCTATGCCACTTGGAAACCCCTTGGTAATATCTCTAATGATTTTCTCAACCTTCTCATACTTTCATCTCAAATATATCTCAGGATATATCATTATCCCTTCAATATATAGAAAACCTCCCATCACACCTTATATTCCTCTGGAGGTCTTATACTCTCCTAGCACTCGCCAGTGATCCAATTCACTCTCAAGAGGGTGTCCCTCATCACACATGAGATGCACCACAATATCACTCAACATTCTAAGACCTAATCCTATCATGACTACCCAAATATCCCTAGGAAACTATCCTAGACTATCCACACCTCATACCATATCCTAAGACCTACTCGAGGTCTCTCTTTAACTCCATCATCTCCTTTTCCCCCTTGGTGACATACTCATTGGGTGATCCCAAAATACCCCAAGTGCAAGGGTGCGCTTATTACAACATGAGGTGGATCAACTAAACCATCCCTCTTTCATTAGGATTATCTTGGTTCCTATCGCTTCTACCTAAATGTTAAACATATCTAAGAATGAGCAGCAATTAATAAACAATAATATGGTTTTTTATTATAGGAATCACCTACGTTAACCTTAGAATTATAATCCTCATAGGGCTTCACTCATCCTCAGCCAAGCCCATCCATGCCTCATCTAAGATCACATCAATACTCGAGCTCTATTCTTAAGCTAAAATGTCTAAAATAATTATTCATAACATTTTATAATTATTTATTTAATTTAACTCACAAAATAGTAATGGCTATAAAGTCCTTGGGAGACCGAATTATCAAATCTACAACCAAACAATATGGAAGTTCCATAGTGCTCTCCCTGAACTACGACAAAAAAAACCACGTTACAAGACACCCATTCACTCAAAAGTTTTATCCAATTTTCTTAAATACACAAAATAAATAAGAGAATCAATATATATTAATCGAAAAGGTGATAGACAACATGCATCCATCCTCTCGGGATGTTCTCTAGACAATCCATGCAAAAGAACCATCATACTAGACCAATACCACCATGATCTACTGGAATCAACATCAAACCCTAATTGAAATCATCCCAAAATCATAATAAATGAAAGGTAAATAAAACAAAAGGAAATAGAGGGAATAAATCACTTTAAGTCACCATAGAAAATGATAAGGGGTCACCCCTCACAAAGGGGAATCATAATGGAGAAGAGGGGGGTAGTTTTCCATAATATACACTCCCTGATTCCCCACCATACTATAATATCAATGGGGGTCTGGCCCTAAAATTATAGGTCTACCTCCAATAAAAAAACATTGAAGAAGGTAGGTTATGTGGTATCCTTGAGGATCACACCATGACACCACCATGACAAGGTCACATCACATTGTGGACCCTCTCAGTTGCAACATGACCACCCCTAGGAAAATGTCATAACACCCGTACCTCTATTTATCACAAAACAACTCCTATAGGTTATTAGTTGACTGACTATCCTGGCACCACCAAGAAATGACCCCTATAGGTCATGACACAATGTGCCTCTCTCAGGGGACGCCCAAGCCCCCCTAGTGTAGCCTCCCCTCTCACAGTTCGACCTTTGTATTATAATCCATAGTTCCCATACTTCAAGAGGACATCATTGGGTGACCTAAGGGTCATCATGTAATCAAATTCTACCATGTAAAACCACAATTAAATATTTACTGGTTATCCTTTATGTATGTCTTACCCAGCACAATTCCCTATATCATGGCGCAATTGTCTCCCACTCAACACTCATCATCACATGACCCTTACTCGTCACTAGGTGAAGATCCACCTATAACCAAATTCTTTTCCTTACGTTGGGGTAAACTCTCCCATCATTATCTTGATATCCCAATACATCTATTAGTCCTTTTACCATTCCCATTCCACGTATAATGTTCAAAAAATCCTACATATACATTCTGACCCTCTAAATATTAATCTGAATCACAATTTCCAAAAATGTTCCCTTCTCTAGGACAAATAAATCAAATTTCTATTAAAATTTTCTACCTAAAAATATAAGGGTTGATACACACTCAATCAAAGATCTTTGATTCAAGAAAACCTCTAAACTTTCATCCAGATGTTGCTCATTACAACTTGGGATATGTTTTGAAAAAAATTATTTTATGAATACTTCTCACCATAAAATATGGTAAATCTATGGAATGAAATTTTTAAAACAATAGTATAATGGAAAATATACATTTGAATCATGATATAGACCTAAGAAGTTGTCCATAATGTTTCCATTTCACAGATTGAATCTTTGTCTCTAAATGAAATTCTCTTACAATAGTTTATAGATAACAACTTCAGTCATGAATGATGCTTCATCCAATGAAATATTGAATCATAAAACTCTTAATGTTTTCGGATACCTCCTTGATTAAATCCCTTAGAATTATTTTATTTATAAAAGTAACCAAGGATTATTAAGAAGTAGAATATGAAAAGTGATGGAAACTACTCAATCAACTAAGAAGAAGCCACAAAAACAATGTTGAATTATTTTTAATTAGTAGCACATATACCTCCAATGACCAATCCAGTTTTACAATCTTGAGACATGTTTAGAGATATGAGTGTATACAAATAGTGTTATGATGGTTAGGAAGAAAATCACCAATTGTATTTAAATCACATGAATTACAATCAACCTCCTTAATAATTAAAAAAATTCTTAAGGGAATCAGGAGAACAGTAATCCAAAATCCTAGGCTAGAATCATCAATACGGGGGACAAAACATCAATAGGTACCATGGTCGACAAAGATATATCCCTCAACCTCAAGTCCCAAAAAAATTCAATGAGGATTCACACCTCCTAGACCTAAATTTAATTGATCTCAACAAATTTTTTTGTTATAACAACAATGTTTAAAACCATATCATGAGAATATTTCTACTGATTGTATTCAAAAGTAATATTAGTGCATTAAAATGAATGTGAACTTTCTTATGAATAAATAATTATATCTCCTAACTATTTATCATAAAGTGGGATAAATTAAATAAATTTTTTCAATGTGATTACCTAATACACTACCGGGTATCAAAAATAAAAACTCGAGGGAGGAGGTGAGAGCGATTACACTTAACAATGGAAAACCAAAGATAAAAAGACATAAAAGTAGGATTATAAAGTGGTATAAAATGAAGAAATAAAATGAAAAGGTGATGAGAAAATAGAGGAGAATAAATTAAGAGAAGGGAAAAAATTATGAAATTAGCATTCACATGGAAACCAACAAAATGAGATATCTCTGTAGATCCATAGATGCAAAGTAAATTTGGGGTCGACATTTGAGAGAGAACTATTTAGACTACCACTATAGACTCTCCCCCACCATAGTTGGGACTGCGACATTAGTAGTTTCACAAACATAATAGGTTTTTATTCCACCTTCATTTAAGAACAAATCATTAGTTTAGGCTATTTACGCACCAACTACCACGGTTTCATTGGTATATTCCATTATACATATTTTAAAGATGATCACCACTATTCCTAACGTCATTATGATGATTATATTTCCCCCTCCTATATAATAAGTTGTATCACCTGACATCCCACCCACTTTACTGTCCCTTTCTTATCATCCTACTCTTATTCAATCTACCCCTCCCCATACTAAGCTTCATGATAAGTGGGAAATGGTGTTTTCTGAATTTTATGAAAATATAATGAATGATAACCCTTATATATCACATGATGAGAAGGATAACGAGGATGATAGTTGTTCCAAGTAAAATTCTATGGTTACTTAGGATTTAGGTTGACTTTTTTTATATTGAAATATTGATGCCAATTTTTGCTTTATCTTTTAGAACTAATTGTATTACCTTTTGTGGATTATGATAAAGAAATACATTATAATTTTGTTCTGAATTTCATGGAACTCACTTTGCACTACTATAAAACAGCCCTTTAACGTTGGTAGTATTTATCAGCATTAGAAAAAATTCTAATAAATTATATATTTATCATCGCTAAAGAAAGTGCTGATAAATTAAACCATTCATCAGTGATTTTTTAGCGTTAATGAAGGGGATCCTTTTTTAGTGAATTATTTTTAGCACAGATAAAGGGTACCCTTTATCAGTGCTTTTATAACACTGATAAAGGCAACCTTTATCAGTGCTCTATTTGTTTCACTGATAAAGGGATCCTTTATCAGCGCTTTATTTTTCACACTGATAAATATTTATTTCATTAGTTCATTTTTTGCAAAAATAAATGTCCAAATAAATAAAATGGAATAATTAAAAAAATAAAAAATAAAAACTGTGTAATCAAAAACATTACAAATTTTATTAATTAAATAAGTTTTGATAAAAATGAATAGATTGAAAATGCATTATTTAATATTAAAAATTTTATTAATAAAATAATTGTGATAATTAATGTTATTAAACTGTATATATGAAATATATAGATATATATAAATGTATATAAATATGATTTATATATTAAAAAATAATTATGTGCTTTACATTTAAAAGCCATATATTTATTGAATAATGGTAATAATTAAATATTAATATAAATTAAAAATATTGACTAATTATATAGTACTAAACATATAATTGAATTTTTTTTGGATTTTTAAATTTAATATAAATCAAATTTGTGTTATATTGATTTCACATATATGTAATTAATGCATTTTAATATATTATAATGCAACACACACCAAAATTATCCATTTTTTCAAAATTATTAGTGAACTTACTCGTAATTTATTAAATTTCATTTGTTATGCATTAACATAAAATTAATGATTCATTAATAATGTTAAATATTTAATTTTAAAAAGTATTTATAAATAATTATATTTAGAAATGTACAATTACCATATTTATACATTTATATATTTATAATTATAAATAAATAATTATATATATTGAAATAATTATTATTTTTATAATAAATTCACATAAAAATGAATTTATTTAATATATTTATATTTATATTTATTTATTATATAGATATATATGTATATGATATTAATATTATTTTTTAAAAATATTTCGATAATTATAAATAAATATTTATAAATTTATAATTAATATATTTAAAAAGGAATATATGTACTATATTTATATTTATATATATTTATAAAGTATATATAAATATTATTAAAAAATACTTATAATTTTAATTTTAAATCCATTATTAGTGCTGATAATGATTGGATTTATCAGTTCTATAACATTAGCACTGATAAAGATTTATTTTATCAATGTTTTTTTATTGCTGATAAATACCTATCTTTATTAGTGGGTTTTTATAAGTACTGATAAAAGTTTCCCAATATATTTTAAAAACCCTACCATTTGTGAACTTGTCATGATATAAAATCATTCTATGGAAGCCACCCTCAGTTAGCACTCCACCTTGGTGAATCGAAGGTCGAATCACACCACTTGAATACCTCTAGTTGCTCTAATATCTCATTCAACATCTGGTGTTCAATTATAGTTAGGGTTTCCAAAGAGAGTCAAAAAAATTCTTAAACCTAGAAAGGTAGCCCTTCCTATTTTCAATTTTTATTTTTTTTCCATTTTTTATTCCTTTTTCGATAATTTGATTATGATATGTTGTTTATGATTTGTTTGTGATTTGTTATTTAGGGAACGATTTGTGGTCTGTTGTTTGTATTGACTACCAATGTATGATATGTTGTTTATATCTGACATTGAACCTTGGATTTATTCATTATTGTTTTACTACTATGTTTTACATCATCTTACTAAATATTTTTTTCACATATATATATGTGTGTGTGTGTGTGTGTGCGTGTAGAAATTTTCATGTAGATTATTTCTTTAAAATCGGGTACAACCATGAAAACGGCACACGACACGACATAGATAAAACGGGTAAATTGCTAGCTCAGGGAGTTAACCCCGGGACCATGCCCCAAACCCCTCCCCACCCTTACCACCCTAGCCGAGTTCATGGGGGGGGGATTTCATGTATATTATTATTTATTGACTACTGATTTGAGGCACATTAGTTGTTCCCTAATGATTATATATGTGTGTGTGTGTGTGTGTCGACACCTTTCATGGACACCTTAGTGGACATGAAGCTTCAGATGCTATTTTTCAAGAACCAAGTTAGGGGAGTGATGTATTGTTCCTCTATTGGTTATATGTATCATAAGAACTAGTTCCTCTTAGAATTCACTATGGTACATAGTTTTCTTATAGAAAATATTCAAAGGGGTAATCCCTAATTAACCACATGAGGTTTTATCACATCAAGCCTTCACTTTATGAATCATTATGGTGCCTTTATAGTTCACATTATGTTTGAATATCAGGTTTTTATCTATTTGATATTTCTTTTAGACTATAAGTGAATTTATATACCGGTGTGACAAGTATGTGTGTCTATATATCTGTTGCATCATTTATTTCCAAATTTATTTGCCTAACAGGTATGCCTATATCGTGTAATGATGATTTTGGGTCTGCATGTCCATTGACCCCAACGGTCATGCTAGAATTTGATTTACCTCTGGTACTAGGTGTTTCTATTGGGGGGGGACCTCATATTTATGGTTTTTTTCACCAAAAGAATAAACCATATTTTATTGACTTTGAGGTGTTTTAGAGGTCATAATATGATATGACCTGGTGTTGTTTCGATAATTTAGGCCAGAGTCATTACACTATCCATATTCTTGTTTACACCTATAAAGTTTAGTGATAATATCATTTAATATCTTCTTTTATTTCCATATATTTTTTCAAATTCCAATAGCCCTTATTGTTGGATTTGGAATATCAAGGTGCTCAGATATTCTAGTAAAAATAATCCATATTTTCCTTATTAGAATTATTCATAACCTTCACTTTTGATAATGATTATATTATGTGCATTTATGTATATATTGTATAAAATTAATATTTTATGATCCCAATAGGATGGATATGAATTGAAAATGGATGCACGCTAATCATTTGACAAACAAATATGAATTTGTATTTTAAGTTTACATCTTGTTTCTAAGAGATTATGTAGATGACCCCTCTAAAATCCTATGTCCGTGTTTATGTTATTGTTATTCAAGAAAAATTAGTCCAGAGGATTTGGAAGAATATTTGATTTTTCACGGAATATATCAAAGCTATAAATGATGGACATAACATAGGGAAATACCGGATGTCAACATCGATAAGGATGATACTACAGTTTATGAATCATTTGATATGAATACCTTTGTAAAAGATGAGGGAGATTGCATGGAAGAAATGAAAATTGTGACAAACCAAGCTTGTCACCTTCCAAACCGGCGTCCAATCGAGTTTTTGGCATGGAACAAAAGGAATTCTTATTCCCCACATGCCTTCATAAGTTCATGGGTATCATAAACCATGCTTGGGAACAATTTACCCAAATTTATAAGCATAAAACAACCAGAAATATTTTATAAACCGAATTTGAAAATTCCACCAAAAAACCTTAAACAATTTTTCATAATTGAATTACCCGGTTTGAAACAAAAATTAAAAATGAACACAACAAAAAGGTGTTGAAATTATAACTCAAAACCCACCAAAAGGAAAGGGGGCATCACCCACAATCCACCTCCACAACACTGCACCATGAAGACAGCTGGAAACTTGAACCTCTGTCACCAAAAGCCTTTCCCTTACCTGTGTCAAACATTACCAAGTCTACTTACACCCAAAGGTGTAAGTAGGGTGTGAGCCTAATCCCAGTAGTATACCACCAAAGCAAAGATTCCATGTACTAAAAAATATAAGGTAAATAACTTGCAAGATATTACACAAAATAATGATAGAAACAACTTTAAAAAAATATCTTTAAATGAATGAAAATTTCAAAGAAAACAATTTTAAAGGAAACACACTTGATTTTGAAAATTTACAACCAAACACTGTCATATGTTGATGGTATGTTCTATATAGCCAATGTGTACTATTCATGGGAACTACCCCTAGGAATTAGGTTGTAGTGGGACCTGATTTACCTCGTTTCTTGGTGAAATGTGCTATATAAACCATGTCAAATAGATTTATCCTACACAATACACTAGAGAGGAGAAATATCTAAAGTTCTAGTGGTCTAAAATAATTTTCCATATATAGTTAATGTTTTCATTGTCAATCCTTCTAAGTGAAATCGAGCTGCAGCCACATTTGAATCACTAGCATACATTTCCTAGTCCACCTACATAGATACTCGGGCTTCCCTTTTGTGTTGAAACAAGTTTCACATGTCACATAACACCAACTACACATCCAACATCCATTTAAAATCATATTCACACCAATAAATTTCTCAAACATGGTTCACACCAATTATACAATTAAATGAACCATTTAGACAATTTATAAAATAATTTTCAAGAAGACCACAAGGCTTTTCCACCCAAAAATACACCCACAGTCCTTTTTTAAAATCATCCACACATAAACACCATACCAAAATACTATCTTCATCCCTTACATAATATAATAAACCAATCGCATAATTTATAAAATCAGGCCAAGTGATACAATGAGATTTTGCACATGGAAAACACCCAATTTCATGTAAAAGTGACACTTTTAAATCAAACACACAAATAATCCTTTTGAAAACCACTTTTTTACTACACATAATGAACAAGTAGCATGCTAAATTAAATGTGAATGAAAAATAAATTCATCAAATAATGTTTACATAGGGAACTACATACTTTTGTTGTCAAAAAATCCCAAAAAATTGGTGTGAAACATCAATTACACCTCAACCGCACCATAATAAATTAAGATCGATCCCTAATCCAATAGAATACACCCAAAAATGCAAAATTATACCCTTGGAAACAAACCCATGCTTCTTGAAAATTGAAACCCCACAAAAGAGAGGATAAACCTAAGAAAGAAAGAAGAAATAAGGGGAGAATCACTTACTTGAAGAACCACGGAGTTTCCCCACAAAATCCCCTTAAAAATTGGTACCTAAGGGTTCTTGGGGGATATTGGAGACCTACTATGGCTAAAAATCTCAAGTGGGGATGAAAATGGGCAGAGGAGGGGTTAAATCTAAAAGGGGTAAAATTAGAATAATATTATTTTTAATTTTCTGGGCTTGACACACAGTTTGGCCGTACTATTTAACAGACTGTGCACACACTCTGTCTAGAGTGCATAGTTACCTGGGCCGAGGTGCATGGTCTTGCAGAAGGTTCTGCCATCTACCACACGATTATATGGGTTGGGCTCACGGTTTAGACTAATCACGCATCAAAAGTGTGCCTAGGTCTACAAACCCCAAAACCTCCATTTTTTCTCTAAAATTCAGAAGGGTGCCTAGGGGAAAATATAGACCAAAAAATAAAAATGAAAAAATACCTAAAAATAAAGGCTCAGATGTGACAATTCTCCCCACTATGAAAATTTTCTACCCTCATAAAGTCAATTTGAAGCTTGATCGAGAAATAAGAATGGAAACTCTTGCTCAACCCAAGATTTCTCCTACAAAGTGTCATGCACGTCATTAAAATACTACCAAAGGACACAGAATAATAGAATAAACTTTCCATGATGCACCTTTTCAAGGGAGTCCACTATTCACACTGGCCGCTCAAACATTGGTAAATCATGCACTATCTCCAACTCCTCCCAATTTAGCACATTGGGATGGGTCCATGTTATATTTATTCAGTTGGGAGACATGAAACCCATCATGAATAGATGTCAACTAATAATGCAAAGATAACCTATATTCCACCTTTCCAATCCACTCGGTGATTTCAAAAGGGCAGACATATCTCAGTGTTTGCTTTCCCTGCTTCCCCAAACAACAATGACACCAGAGAGGGGCCACCTTCAAGAATACCCAATCACCCATGGAAAACTCAAGATCTCAATGCCTCTGACCAGTATAATATTTTTCATGGCTCTGATCTATCAATAACCACTTCTTAATAAATGCGACTTCCTCAAACGTCTCCCAAACAAGGCTCAGTCCCAAAAGTGAGGTCTCACCCACCTCATCCCAATATAGAGGAAACTGACAAGGCCAGCCATAAATCACTTCAAACAGATCCATTTGAATCGATGTTTGGTAACTATTATTATTAAAAAAATTGACCAATCCTAGATGGTTATCCCATTATCCTCTAAAATTGAAAAGTCAAGCATGAAGCATGTCCTCCAATATTTGATTTTCCCACCCAATCTGACCATCCATTTGAGTATGGTATGTCATAATCATCTTAATTTGTGACCTCAAAGCCTTTTAAATTCCTACCCAAAATCGAGAGGTAAAATGGGGATCTCTATCTGAAACAACTGCTAACAGAACCCCATAGAGCCTTACCAGTTCCTGAATATACAGCTGGCCTAGATCATCCACTTTAGTTGTATCTCTAATTGGAATAAAATGTGATGATTTTGACAAAAGATCAATCACCACTCAAATGGTGTTCCGTCCCCGAGAAGTACGATGAAAACCAGCTATAAAATCCATGGAAACCACATCCTACTTCTAGGTTGGAATTGGTAATTTCTGAAGAAAACCGTAGGTCCTTTGATGCTCTTCCATTACATGTTGACATGTATTAAACCTCAATACAAAATCAAATATATCTCTCCTCATGCCTGGCCACTAAAATTACTAACGAACATCATAATACATCTTGGTCTCCCCGGGATGAATAGCCTGCTAAGATTGGTGGCTATCCTACATCACCACCTTATTTAAAGACAATAGCACCACTGAATGACCCTTAAAGCACAAGACTCCCATAGGAGATGAAAACCAATCATAAGTTGTCTCCCAACCCTGAAAAAAATTGTATAGGATACTGAAACAACTCATCACTGAGCTGTTCTCGCTGAATAAACTCTAGAAGAGAAGGATTCAACTGAACGTTTTCCAAAAACACACCCCCATTGTGCTTCATGGTATCCAAGTTCATCTAGGAAAATAGCCCCATCAGATTCCACTCATCACTGGACTTCCTCAATGCCTACACTGGCACTTTTCTACTCATATTGTCGGCCACTTCATTACCCTTACCTAGTGTATGGATAATAACAAAGTCGAATACCTTCAAATAATCAATCCACCGGTGTTGTCTCAAGATAATGTGTTTCTGGGAGAAAATGTAGGCTAATCTTTTATGGTTAGAGTATACCACAAATTTCTCACAAAAAAGATAATGGAATCAAGTCTTCAAAAAATTCATAACCTCTACCAATTCCAAGTCATGTGTTTGGTAATTATTTTGATGTGGTCAGAGTTAGTGGGACCAAATGCCCCCACATGATCACCATACATAAAAACACACCCAATACCCATACTTGAAGTGTTGAAATAGACCACGTAGATTTTCCCAGACTATGGAAAGATCAATACAGGTGCAGCAGTCAATCGCCACATTAGATCCTCAAAGGAGGTCTAACACTCTATGCTCCACTAAAACATCACCCCTTTCTAAGTGAGTGTGGTCTTGGATGAGACAGGTCGAGAGAAATATCAAAAAAAAATCTATAATAACCTATCAATATGAGAAAAATCTAGATTTTGAACACATTATTCAGATGTTCCTGTGAAATAATTGTGTTAATCTTCTAAGGGTCCACCGAAACCCCCTGCTCTGAAATCACATGATCCAGATTCACCACCACCCTGATCAAGATGGTGAAATTTAAAATCACGGCATATAGGAGGTGATCCCATGGAGTACCCAAAATGATTCTCAAGTGATGCTCATGTTCCTCCTCAGATCCATAATAAACTAGGATTTCGTCGAAAAATACCAAAATGAAATAGTCGAGATACTAGGAACACCCAATTCACGAGTGACATAAAAACTACTGGAACATTGGTCAACCCATAAGGCATGACCAAATACTAAAAGTGGGCGTACCTGCTTCAGAAAACTGTCTTTGGGATGCATGCCTCTCTCACTCTGACATGGGGATAACCAGAACACTAAAGTATCTTACAAAACCACTTTTCCCCCTTTAGTTGATCAAAAAATTTATTGATTCCTGGAAAAGGATATTTATTCTTAGTAGTTACCTTATTCAACTTCTTGTAATAAATTCACAATCGAATGAATCTATCGTCCTTCTTTGTGGAAAAAACCTGAGCAGCCTGAGGAGAGACGTTCGGACAAATGTACCCTTTGGATTCCAAATCTTCCAACTGTATCTTTATTTCTTTCTACTCGGTGGGGTCCATGCAATATGAGGGAAGAGATAAGTATTGTGTTCCTGTCACCAAATCAATCGAGAACTCCATGTTCCTCTCTGGGGGTAAGCCCAAAAAGTCATCCTGAAATACCATGGGGAACTCATCAACTACTCGAGGTAGTCTACCCTTAGGAGTTCACCCATCATCCTCCAACACAAGCAACCGTAACTAAAATATAATGTTTATTAACTTTGGGAGTGGAGGTTTCCCATGACCCAACCAAGGATCCCATTCCCCAAGAAATACTTATGGACTCCCATATGGTTCCAAGAAACTCACCTTCCTCCTTTACCAATCGATATGTTCTTGGAAGCGCACTATCCAATTCATGCCAAGGATCACATGAAATAGGTCCATGTCAAATTCTATGAAATCCCACTCCATATTAACCCCTGACATGGAGATAGCACAAGATAGATAACTGAGACCCGCTCCTTCATCCAACCCAATGATGTTATTAACTCCATTTCAAAAGGCATTAACTCGGTTGGAAAGTTCAATTGATCCACAATACAGGTAGAGATAAAATAAATAGATTCCCATGTATCAAATAAAATAGATACTATATCAAATGAAATAAAAATGGTACCACGAACTATCGAGGGCCTTTCATCTTGGCCCACTAGTTCTTAATCCACACCCAAAAGATGTCTGGTCTCTTCTTGGGAATGACTGCTCACCTATGGCTCTACGCTGAACTATCTCATCTTTGAAGATGATCTATTCATGCCTCCATGACCATCAAATCACGACCCCATTTTCTGGGTTAGTTATAACTGAACAGATACTCCCCCTGGAATCCATAGATCCTTCCCCACTCTAGTATGTGTGTGTTTCCCTATAGAAATGTTGTAAGTCCCCTGTAATTCCACACTTATTACAAGGCCTATGAGGATATGTGAAATCATGTCAAGTGTTACCTTCCCTCCCGCACTGACAACACACAACAGATCTCGCATGAAAAGCTATAGAATAAAACTTCTTGGAAGGATAGCCAGAATTACCACCTCCCTTGTTACCTTGCTCGTCCCACTTCCACTTTTTCTCTAAGGAGCTTCCACTACCCATAGCTGACACCAATACAGAAAACCCAAACATTGCATTCTGATCAATCTAGACCATGAAAGAATGGTCAAATTTCTCAGCATAGGTTCCCATCATGAACAAGACGACCTAAATGTAAACATCTGGTCAGAGCCCCTTCTCAAACTTCTGATCTTTCATATATTCATTAGAAACGATCTCAGTTGTGTTCCTCCCAAGCTCATAAAAATAGTTAGTGTATTCCATCAATGACCAATCTCTATATAAAAGATCCATTTAGTCTTAGGATCTAGCATAGGCCAGGACCTTTAGACAATAATGCTCATTAAAGATGGTCTTGAGATCATTACATGTTATCTACTCGTACTTCGCATCCTGAAGCACAAATTCCCACCACCTTTTTCCAGTACCCTCAAGAAAGAATGAATCACATCTCAAACTGACTTAATTAGGGGTTTCATGAAATTAAAACATACTCTCAATCTTCTAGATCCACTCATATGCTTCCTATGGCTCAGTATTTACCTGAAAGTAGGAGGCTTGTTCTTGAGAAAATATTGAGCGTTGTATTTCATAGGACCACTCTCTAACTAGAGTTGGAGAAAGAATCGCTCTTTATCCCAGAGCATGAATAGACTGGACCATAGCTTCCACCAACCATTTACCATTTGGTGTGGGAGAAGTATCCATGGATTCCTCCCATGGTTTCAAGGGAGATCTCCGGGGAGTCATGTTGATACAAAAAGAAACATTCACAAGAGAAAACAATAGTGTAAAAGCTATGAAAATTTATTCAAAATCATAAAATATAAATATATTAAACTTGTCCCATTAATAAATGGAATAAACCACATCACCCCCCACCCATTTTCCACGTGCATTCTGTGACCTGCACATCCCACCTAAAAGATAAGTCCAACAAAAGTCACAACATCCCATGGTGACTCAAGGTCCATCACGAGGTGTGATGGTCGGGAACTCTACTCACAACCAGAACTCTGAGTCCCGATAGTCTTTGCTCATGTCTAACCTGACTCATCCCAAAGAAAACAAACCAATGATTTAACTGCATCTGATATCATATTGTCATGAACCTAACTGGGCCATCATCTAAACCGGCACATGACCCAGTCTGTGTAATGGCCCGAAGGGCGTTCCCAATCCCCACAGGCTAGAACAATTGCTCAGGTATCATAAACAAATCATGGGAATGATTTAACCAAATTTATAAGCATAAAATAATAAGAAAATTTTAACAAACTAAATCTGAAGATTCAACCAAAAAAGACTACAACTATTTTTCAAAATTGAATAACAAGGTTTTAAACCAATATCCAAAAAGGAAACAACAAAAATTTGAAGCAAGTCTAACTCATAATCCACCACAAGATAAGGTTACATCGCCCACAAGCCACCTCCATAACCCCGCACCAAGAAGACAGCCAGTAACCTGAACTGCTGTAACCAAAAGGATTTCCCTTACCTGTGTCAAACATTACCATGTCTAATTACACCCAAAGGTGTAAGTAGGGTGTGAGATTAATCCTAGTAGGATTCCACCTGAAAAAATATTCCATGAACTAAAAATTATAAGGTAAATACCATGCAAGATTTTACACAAAGAAATGCTTGTAACAATTTTAAGAAAAATATCTTTAAATGAAAGAAAATTTTGAAGAAAACAATTTTAAACAGAACACACTTTCTTCAAAAAATTTACAACCAAACACTACCATATTCCAATGGTAGGTGCAATATATCCAATGATCACTAATCACAGAAACTACCCCTAGGCACTAGCTAGTAGTACGACCCTAGGTACCTCATATCTCGATGAAATGTGGTATAGGAACCACGCCCAATAGCATTCTCGAGAACGATCCACTAGAGAGGAGAAATATCGAAAGTTCAAGTGGTATCAAATCATATTTCATATATAGTTAATGTTTTCATCTCAATCCTGCTAAGTGAAACCGAGCCGCGGTCACTTTCAAATCACTAGTATACTAGACCTAGTTTTCCCACCTAGATACTCAGGCATCCCTTTTGTGTTCAAACAAATATCACATATCACATAACCACACTTGCACATCAAAATTCAATTTTGATATCAAATGAACACTAAAACATTTCCCAAACATGGTTCGTACTGCTATTACAATTCGATAAACCATTTATACAATTTATAAAATAATTTTCAAAAACACCACAAGGCTTTTCCACCAAAAGTGCTATTTCAAAATCAACCACACATAAATTCCATACCAAAATATGATTTTCAACCCTTACATAATATACTAAACCAATTTCATAATTTATAAAATAATTTGAAGTGATGCCACAAGAGTTAGCACATGGAAAACACCCAATTTCATGTAAAAGTGTCAATTTAAAATCAAACACAAACTTAATTCTTTTAAAAATCACATTCACAACACACACAATGAACAAGGAAGATGATAAATCAGACATGGAAAAAAAATTCACCAAATAATGTTTACACATGGAACCACTAACCTTTGATGTACAAAAGCCCCAAAATTGGTGAGAAACTTCAACAGCGCCACAAAAAATCAAGATCAAACCCTAATCCAAGAGATTGCACCCAAAAACTCAAAATTAAACACTAGATTTTGGAAAAATGTATCCCAATGAAAAATATGACTAACCCTATAAATAAGGAAGAATGAAGGGGGGAAACGCATACTAGAAGAACCATTGATTTCCCCCACAAAATCCCCTTGAAAATGGGTGCCCAAGGGTGTTTGGGGGAGATTGGAGACCACCTATGGCTAAATATCTTGAGTGGGGAAGAAAATGGGTAGAGGGGGGGTTAAATCGAAAAAGCAAATACTTAGAATAAAATTATTTTTAATTTTATAGGCTAGGTGGATAGTTTAATAAACCGTGCGACAATCATGAACACGCTCAATCTAGAGAACATGGTTACCTGGGTTGAGGCACACAGTCGTGATGTAGTCATGCGATAGGTTATTCCTTCTACCGCATGGTTACGTAGGTTGGGTGAATGGTTTACATTAATCATGTTCCAACAGTGTTCCTGTGTTTTCCCACCCAAAAACAACTATTTTTCTCTACAATGTAGAAGGGAACCTAGGATAAAATATAGACCGAACCAAAAATAAAAAGAAAAAATATTTGAGAAGAAAGGAACATATGTGACGAAAATGGAAATTGAATATGACCTTCATGATTTCCCAAATTTTTTTACGAGTTAAATAGTTGTTCTAAAATCCCATTGTATACTGGTTGTACTAAATTCAAAAAATTATTAGTTGTATTGAAATTATATAATTTGAATGTTGTAAGCAGGTGGAGTGATAACAGCTTTACAAAACTACATAGTCTTATAAAAGATATGCAACTAGAATAAAATGAACTTCCATGCCGAACATATGATGATAAACTAAGGTTGCATTCAAAGGGCATGATCTCAAAAAAATACATGCTTATCCAAATGATTGCATATTGTCTCACGTGGAACATAAATCGCTCATAAAATGACTTAAGTGTAGTGCAGATCGATACAAGAAATATAAATCAAGTCCTTTGAAATATTTGTGTTATATTCTTATCATTCCATGATTTATAAGACTGTATGGCTGTCAAGAAACCGAAAGACAATTAACATGGATTACAGATACAAGAATAAAAGATGGGATCCTATGAAATCCAGTAGATTCTCCTCAGTGGAAGAAAATTGATTACGAGATTCTTGAATTTGAAGATGAGACTAGAAACATTCATCTTGTGTTATCTAAGGATGGAATAAATCCTTTTAGTGTATAGAGTAGTACTCATAGTACATGTCCTATCATGTTGGTAAATTATATCTTGCCATCATGGTTATGCATGAAGTGATAATACATTTTGTTGTACCTATTTATATCTGGACCAAAGAAACCCGATAATGACATTGATGTCTATTTGGATCCATTGATCAAATATATGAAATTGTTACAGGATACATGTGTTACAATGTATGTTTCTCATAAAAGTGAATAATTTACATTGAGGGTAATGTTGTACGTAATGATAAATTACTTCATGCTTATGAAAATTTATCAGCCTATTGCATTAAAGGAATGTTGGGGTGTCCCAATTGTGAAAAACGCACATACTAAGTTCGGTTGAAACATTCCTCAAAGAATGTGTTTTTAGAATATCGGAAATTTTTAACTCAATGAAATAAATATTGATCCAGGATGACATCATTCGACAAAAATATCGAACAAGGTACAAAACCATCTCCAGCAAAGGGAAATCAACTATACAAAAAATTAAAAAATATTGACATTGTTTTTAGTAAATAATTTTAAAAAAAAATCTTACAAAATAATGTATGAAGAAGAGATAAATTTTATTTGATTTTTCGTATTGGAATTTTTTGTATTCCAAAAATTTTCTTGATGTCATGCATGTCGAAAAAAATGTATTTGAAAGTTTTATTGGCACGTTTTTAAATGTTCCTAGCAAAACAAAAGATGACATCAAGGCAAGGTTGTACTTGATTAAAATGGGGGTAAGGGAAGATTTGTCATTGATGAATGGTAAAAGGAGAAATTTTCTTCCTCTACCATCTTATACTCTATTTAGATATGAAAATTTTCAATTTTTCCTTTAACTTACTAGTGAAAAAGTTCCACAAGGGAATTCGTCATTTATCAAGAATATCGTGTCAATGAATAATTTGAAGTTAGAAGGACTAAAATCAGACAACTAACATGTTTGGATGAAAATTTTAATGCATGTTTCTTTTCATTGAATTCTACCTCAAAATTTATGACATACATTAACCAGACTCGGTTTCTATTTCAAATTCTTATGCAGTAATGTTATAGATCCAGCGATTTTTACCACTATGAATAAGGAGATTTCAGGCATATTATGTGAATTAGGGATATTATCCCCACCATCATTCTTTGGTATACTAGTCCACCTGATGATTCACTTGGTCAGAGAGTTTCTGTTATGTGGTCCTATCCATTACAGATGGATATACCCCATTGAACGGTATATGAAGATATTGAAAGAGTTTGTCAAGAATCAAAGTCAGCCATAAGGTTGTATAATATAATGATATATTGATGAAGATGATTTTGAATTTTTCACCGATTACCTGCAAATGTTGAAAGCATCAATCTACCAAAGTCCCGTCACAACAAACCCCTTATGGGAAAAGGGATTTTCAGAAGAGATATTGTTACAATTACCTTGACAGAGAGGGAGCAAGCACATCTTTACATATTACATAATAATGAAGATGTTGATCCATTCATTGAATCCCACAATGAAATTCTTCAAGATTTTAATCCATTAAGGGCTGAAGCACAGATATCAAATACACCAAATCAATAGTTTATAGGATGGTTTAGAGATCAACATTATAAAGAGTTATCTGAAAATATGAATTCAATTCTCGAATGACTTAAATGGATATCCAGAGAACCAAGTGAAAATTTTATATCTTTCACTAGTTTTGTAAACAATGGTTATATGTTCTATTCAAAAGGACATGATGAATTAAGTGCGATGAAAAACAGTGGTGTTATGATTTTGGCTAAAGTGGTGCAAGTATCTAGTTCCAAGAATAGAAATCCAATTTATGAAAATATTTCATATTTTGGCATTATCTAACAGATATACGAGTTGGATTATACAACATTTTAAGTGTCACTTTTCTGTTACAAATGGGTTTACAATGTCAATGGAGTGAATGTTAATGAAATGGGATTTGTGAAGGTGAATTTCAGTGTAGAATGGGAAAAGGATGATTCGTTCATAATGGCATCACAAGCAGTGAAAATATTTTATGTCTCTGATCCAACAAACAAGAATTGGTCCATTGTCATGTTCATGACTAAAACAAACGTTGAGTCTAATGAAAAATCAATTGAGGATGACATTTTCATTGTGACATCACAATAAGTCCATGTCATTCCCAATAAAGACAATGTCTTGTATATTATAGGGTACCACAAAGAGAAGATTTGGATTCTCTAAAGTGAAACCAAATCATTGAAACCTTTAAAAAAAGAAAGAGTGTTTAATAAGAAGTTAAAACTATTTTTTAATCTATTATGTTTTTCCTCATAATATTATATGTTCTCTACTACAATAACCTAAACTAAATTAAAAGATTAACTACTCATGTAGACAATGTCTTCTATACATGATGATGTTACCAAATCCTCAGAAGAACAAACTGTAATGAAGGAAACCCTTTGGATAGATGCAAAGATAATGTTGTGATATACATTCTCTATTTTACAGAAAAATTATTTAATAGAATGTGGATTTAAATATCATTATTCATCGTAGAGTTCTTTTATTTTAAAATATTTTTATCCATGTGTCAGGCCTTTGCAAGAAGAGCAATGATGTTGAATCTCCTCAATCACATAGGTAATCTTGATGTTTGCATAGTAAAATCATTGTCTATAGAATTGATGTTTGGTTTCATATTTATGTTTAATTTATTTCTTTTTATTGTTACTCACATAATAATTTTTGTCTTATACATATGGATTCTTTTGTTTGAGTTAGGGTGCTCTCTCCAATTTTCATCTTTCTTCTCCTTTAAAACATTTTCACCCATATAGTGGTGCATTTATCACTTTCTTTCAAGTTATCTCCACTACCTTTGGAGGAAGAGAAACGACGCTGCCCCCACTCAATTACAGAGGTGATCTAGATGTTTGCATAGTAAAATCATTGTATATAAAATTAATGAATTGTTTCATTAGTATTTTTAATTTATTTCTTCTTAGTATTACTCATATAATAATTGTTTTCTTATACAGGTGGATTCTTTTGTTTGAGTTAGGGTTCTATACCCATATTTCACCCCTTTCTCCACAAAAACTTCCATAGAATTTTTCTCCCACATATCCTCTCACATCTATTGTATTAACATTTATCATTTTTCTTCAAGTTCGCTCCACTGCTCAATCACAGAGATAATCCTAATATTTGAAAAGTAAAATCATTGTCCATTGAATTAATGTATTATTTTATATTTGTGCTTAATTTATTTATTTTTAGTATTACTCATAATAATTGTTTTCTTATACATGTGTATTATTCTTTTCGAGTTAAGGGGTTTTGTTCAAAACTACTCATGCAGTGTTGGTAGTTCGACAAAGAATGTTAATGGAAATCATGGTAACGTTGATAGTTAGGATTGTTTTTGAATGTATGTAATGATTTGTATTTTTGTAATTGTATAAACCAATGTTTGAAATGTCTATAATATAGTGTTTTTATGGTATTTTTTTTGTAAATTTCATTTCATTTAATGTTTTTATTGAGACTTTTTCTCTTGATATCTGGTGTGTTTCTGATGTTGTTGTGTGCACTGCAGTGGTGCTCCGGGGTGCTGTAATTGCATACTACAATATTTCCCTTTATCTGCACTTTTAAAAGCACTAATAAAGGGTTCCTTTAGTGGCAGTAAATAAAATCTCTGATAAAGGACCTCTTTATCAGTGCTTTTTTAGCACGGATAAAAGTCTTTGGCTTTTTACATCGCTCACGTAATCGGTGCTATTCTAGCACTAGGAAAATCCATTTCTAGCGATATTAAAGGTTTGTTTTGTTTTAGCGCTGATTTTTCACTAATATAACTTTATGATTTAATTTCATATGTTTCATATTTTAGACTTTTTTTAGAGAAAGGAATTGAGATTTTCAGAACTAAGGAACCTCAATTTCAATCAAGTATCAAAGGAACAATAGGAACACAATTTCAAAGAAATAGTTGAATCATTTACCCATCCATTTTCCATGTTTTTATTAAAAATTTTATAATAAATCTCTCAGTTTAAGCTAAAATAGTGAGGAAAATTCTTGAATTGAAGTGTGGTGGAGGGTGGGTTGAAAAACACACTTGATTTATTATCCTGAATTTATTTATTGAGGCGTTTTTCTTTGAGATATTCCATTGATTTATAGAAAATAAAACATTATGAAAATATAATTGAAATATACCAGTGGAAATATTTTAAAACAAAATTATCATTCATTTTTGGATTCAAACCTAAAATAATTACAAAATTATTAAGCATCATTTTTATTTTAAGGCACTAAAATTAAAATTAACAAAGTACTTTATATTCATTCCATTAGGGATTTTCTAATGTCATTTTCTTATTTACAATATGTATTCTAAATTCGATGACATATTCTTTATGACACATTTTTTGATAAGAGATTCTCATGTAATGCATCTCTAATAGAACATGTCTTTTATCTTTTTCAAATCATGAAAATTTGAACTATATCAAGAACATTGAGAACATTTATTTGAATTTTTATCCCCTTTTCACCAATAAACCTACTTTGTATTTTAATCTCCTTAAATCCCCTAGAAACGACAGATATTTGGATAGGTAGTCCCCATTACAAGCCAACATTTCTGTCATATCCAAATTCTATGGTATCATTTATTGATTTCAATTCAGATTAAAGTGGGAGTTTGGTTTATTTCATGATGATTCCTCTGCTCCTACCCTGTTTGTTATTATAGACGGGGAACTGCTTTATGGTTGAGTGGGAACCAATAAAAGAATAAACAAAAATCCAATAACCAATGTAGAACAAAATAAAGGGGATCAACAAGAACAATTTGTTGATAAGTCATAAGTAATAGACTATGATTTCAATGATAAATCTCAAATATAGAATTCATGATTTGATCGGAGACTGTCTTCAATAGTAGAGTATAAGAAATCCAATCCTCCATTATAATCATCACAGATAAAGGGGATCATATTATACTTTCTCATAAATATATTCAACATATAAATCAACCCATTCTAAAAGTTCTCTATCAAGGTCATGAGCGAAACTATCTTGTTGTAATTTTTCTGATGGAATAATTAGTTTAGTGTTGTTATCCTTTTCCTCCTTGAATTTGGCATTCTAATATCTCTATAATTGTCAAAAATTAATTTTCCATATAGGAAAAATGTGGGGAGGGTGGGGGGAGGAATTTCTAGGGTCTTGGTTTTCTAGAGATTTATCCTCAGTGTTTGAAGATAGAAACACGAGCTTCTATGGTTATTCCTTAGACTCTTTAAAAACCTTTTGTGTGTATTCATCAATACCAAAGAATTTACCCATAGACTTAACTACCATTATTTGAGAAGCATCATCTATTTTTTTATCCTCATCGGTGGAATGATCAATATTCACCTCTTGAGAACCCTACTCAGAATTATCAAAAAATTACTTTCAATATATAGAAAAAATGTGTGTGGGGGTGATTTCTAGGGTCTTGGTTTTTCAGATATTTGTCCTCAGTGTATAAAGTTAGAAACTCAAGATTTTATGGTTATTCTTTGGACTCTTTAGAAACCTTCTTTATGTCAATACCAATGAATTTACCCATAGAACTAGTCACTGGGATTTGAGAAGCATCCTTAATTTCATTATTCTCATTGGTGGAATGATAAATATTCAACACTTGAGAACCCTTCGTTGCTTTATCAACATTTGGATCTAAGGTCTGAACATATTTCTTCATTTTTCTAAACCTCGCTTCTTTCCACCTCTTATCCTACTTATCAAATGTCGCCTTTTTAAATCTCTCAAACTTACTACTTAACTCATTATTGGAAGAGGTATTCTTATCTGAATACAAATTCATGGAATTCCACTCACAGATTTGAGTCAGGTCCATATCAGTTTTCCAGCTAAGTCTCTCATCCAGACTAACACCGTGAACCTTCTCTGGGAGTGAAACATAATTGAAATAGTTATTGACTTCCTTTACAACACCATTGACATTTGAGTCAGAACCAAGAGGAAAAACTAGATCATTAGTCCAAACAGTCACTTGAACACTCGAGAAAGAAGCTCCTCAATATTCTTCATGTGGTTCTATATTCTTTTTACCTTGCTTCTTCATATTCTCCTTGAAATTGTCTTTTATATCACTTTCATGAGGGATAACTGCATCCCCATCCTTGCCTAGGGATCCACCTTCCTTCTCATGCACAATGTCTACATTCCCATCTAGAGTAAGTCAGATTACTAGCTAATTTCCTACTATCTACAAAAAATGAATTTTTTTCATCCAAACAAATACCCTAGACCAATATATTATCCATCAACTCTTTCACCTTCGATGGATGATCTGATCTCTTCTTCCCAATACATGATCCCTCAGCATTTAGGATAGTGTCAGGTTCTTCCCCTAATATATCAATTTCACTATTTGTAATATGAAAGGTATTAACACCTCAACAGTCATTTAGATGGCCTTGATAGAAGCAGTGATTGCAATAGCCAATGTGAGATATTAAAACAATAGCTTTTTTATAACAATAATCACATGTGGCCTCAATCCAGATGAACTATGGAGGGGGATTCAAGAGATCAAGCTCACCATAGATTCTAACCACAATAAGATGTTGCTGAGAGCAGGTTTGATCATCCGCATAATGAAAAAGGTCTACTATGTTGCCAAACTATTTTGAAATCAAGGGATTTTGAAATGGAAGTGGAAGACCGTGAAATATAAACCATACAACCTATGTGGATGGATCTTTGTGCATATGAAAGTCAAATAACTATATGAACAATGAAGACACATGCCCCATTACCCATTGAAATGTTGTTCAAAGTCATGAATCAACGGTTTATGATGATCAAAGCGAGTGACCCCGATGAAACATAGTATACCCAAAGCTTCATCAAACTCTTGGGTGGAAATCGCCACCACCGGCTTACCTTTACAAACCCTTCCAATATTTTTAAAGACTGAAATCATCATAAAATCAGTGAGTTCTACAAACTTCCTATCCATAAGAACCACGGTTGGATGCCCCACCCTTGGAAATGGGAGAGGGGATGTGTCTGAATCCATGGCCTAGGTCAGGGGAACCATCCGCGCAACATGCTTCTGTTTTCATCTCATGGGGCTTCCTAAAGAACACTTGAAATGTGGGAAATATGATGAATTTCTCATTGGTTATGGTATATTTGATCACAAATATATTTTGTATTTTGTATTTATGGTACCTATATTATTTTGAAAATTAGGGAAAAATAATAAAGAAGAAAGGGAGCAAAAAATATAAAAGAGAGTAACAACTTTGTTATTGTATTAAGAAAATTTCTTTGTTAATTCGTGATAAAAATAAATGAGAAAAATGGATGGGTGAATAATTTCTTTTATGAAGGGGGGAGTTGGGTATTTTTATTGAGTATGATTAATAACCATGCATTTGAATTAAATAATCAAGCCTCTAATTTTAAGACTTTTTTAATATTATGTCATTTATCCACAAATCTCTACTTCTGTGGAAAAACATTGAAAAAAATATTTATGAGTAATGAGGTTTGATTTATGATGTGTAGATTTTCATATTTTAAAAACAAATGGATAGGGTGAATATAATTGAGACCTAGAAAACATCAATCAAATAATCATTAATGATGATAGAAATATATATTTTTAAGGCCAATCACAAAGTGAGCATGAATATCTAGGAAAAGTTAAGAGATGAAAGAGAAAAGGGAGAGTAATTAAATATTAAATTTATTAATAAATAAGTATTGAATACCTATGTAGATGATTATTTAAAATCTAATGATTTTAAATTATAACTTTTTTATGTTGGAATATTTCTTCCATATTTCTTCCTTAAAAGGAATGTTTTTGTTGAAATTTTTGTTGAGATGTTTTTTCTTGAGGGTAAGAAACATATTATGTAAGAACCTACATTCGTATGGATCATGTTCTTCACCGAAAAAATGAGTTTATTCATTGGAAGATTGGTAAATTTGAACTTTGAAGATCAGAACGAGGTTTTGAGTGTTTATGAGTTCCAAAATGATGTTTTAGTTGATGTTCAAGTCTCAGGTGATAACCTAAGTGTCCAAGAACCAGAAAGGGGAGTGTATGGGCCTCTAGGAAAAGAAAAATGGAATGCATAACCCCATGCATGTCTTGATTTAGGTATTCACAACATGATATGGTTTATGGGGTTCACCGAGCGGTTTGAGGATTTGAAAACATGGCATGGGACTCGGGATAAGAAATCACGATGTGACATATGCCAGCAAGACCCAAAGTGGGATTTTCCTTGAAAACTCACAATGTAAATTAATGTTTCACTCCATGAATCCCTTGTAGATAGTTTTACATAAGTTTTAAAATAGGTGACATGGCCTTAAAAACAATTTTTTTCCCACATCTAATTAAGTAATTTCTAACAATTTAATTAATTATTATTACACTATTTTCTTTATTTTGGAACTTTATTATTTTTATTATTAAATTTATCAATTAATCTTTTTTTAATAATTTAGGTATTTAAATCTTTAAAATAGTTAATTTATATGTAACATTAATTTTATAGTTGAATGAATGTTTATTTAGTTTGGTGACTTTTGTTTGCCAATTAAATAATTTAACATTTATTAGTTAATTACTTAATTCTTCTTTTGTAAATAAATAATGTTTTTTAAATCTAATATTTCTTATATTAAATATTAACTAATTAAAGTAGCATAATCTAAATATAAAACATCTTTTAATAATTAATTATTTATAAATTTAATTTTATATACTTTCTGGTCTTGTGAAATTTCTTTAATTTAGTTTCATTAATTATTTTATGTATTTAATAAAAAAATAACTAACTATTTACATTAATTAATTTAATTTGATTCTGTAACTATTATAAATAATTAAACTCTGTTTATAAATGTTTAAATATTATATTAACTTTTAATAATTTAGTTTCTTATTATTTTTAGTTTTATTTTAGTAAAAATTTCTGTTTTATAAATTGAATTTAATAATAATTTATCGTATGATTTAATGATTTTATATGTTTATTTATGTGTTTGAGTATGTAAAATTTCAATTGTTCTAATTAATTTTTAGTTTTAATTAATTATTTTGTTCATATTTTGTTATGTTTTAATTTATTCAACTCTTATGTTTATTTTGAAGAGTAATGGTGGCACTATATTGATCTCACAGTATCGATTTTTTTAATACATTTTAGAAAATAGATTTTTCAAAAAACCATTATGGCGGATTTTTTTTCAAAATTCACCCTAAAGGAGGCATCTCGGATGCTGCCTTTGCATTTTGGGCAAAGGCGGAGTCACGGATGCCGCCTTTCTCCAAAATTTGTTTTTATTAAAATTTTAATTTTAATTTTAATTTTTGTTTTGTTTTGTTTATATATATATATATTAACAAAACTAAAAAATTCTGCAGAATTTATCCTCTATTTTAAATCCAGCAGTACTACCATTACAACAGTCTGGATTCTGATAGAACCTCTTGCCCTGAGCTCCCTTTTATAAAGAGCTTACCCTAAAAATTATTCTTCATTTCCCATGTGGGATTCTGGTTCTCCATTTCCTGTACAGAACAATTAGCATTTCCGATGTGGGATTCTGTTTCAAGTACTCGACTTTGAAATACTATAAAATATAAACTATAAGACAAATATAAATGAGACATAAAACATAGATTAAACATATATAAAATAGTTGAAAAAAATAATTTCATAAAAATGATGATAGAAAATAATTTATAAGCTTTCAAAACCACATACATGAAATTTAAAAAGTTTAAAGTACGTGAATTTTGAAGCTTGTAAAATATAAACTACAAGACCAATATAAATTAAACATAATACATGGATTAAACATATAACAAATAGTTGAAAATAAAAAGAATTTTGTTAAAAATGTTGATAGAAAATAATATATAAACTTTCAAAACCGGGTACTTGAAACTAAAAAAAATTTCAAGTATGTGGCTTTGAAATAAAATAAAATATAAACTATAAGAGTGATATAAATGAAACGTAAAACATGGAATAAACATATATCCAATAGTTGAAAATAAAAATAATTTTGTAAAATATTTTCATAAAATATAATTTATAAGATTTCAAAACCACCTACTTGAAACATAAAAATGATTCAAGTATGTCGCTTTGAAATACTTTAAAATATAAACTATAAAACCTATATAATTTAAAGTTAACACATGTATTAAACATATAATAAGTTATTAAAGTACTAAATTAATATTACTAATAATTAATTACATAATCAGTAATTGTTAATAATTAAGTATATAATAATTAACCAATTAATTAGTAATATAATGACATTTAATAATTACAATTTAACAATTATGATGAAAAATTATAATTTATAACTATATTACTAAAAAACTAATTAACAATTATATAATTAATAATTATATTACCAATTAACTAATTAATTATTATATAATAATTTTTAGTAAATACTAGTTAATAATTATTATTTATAATTATATTACTAATTAACAAATTATAAAAAGATCATCGGCTCTATATTTCTCAAAAAATTAACTAATTAACTATTTATATATTAAATAATTATATTAATAATTAACTAATTAATTATTATGTAATTAATGATTAATAATTACTGATTAAATGAATACAAATTATATAATTAATAATTATATTACTAATTAACTAATTAATTTTTATATAATTAATAATTATATTACTAATTAACTAAATATATTACTAATTAACTAATTATATTACTAATTAACTAATTACTTATAATATAATTAATAATTAATAATTACTAATTAACTAACTAATTATTTTACAATTAATAGTTATATAATTGACATTTTCATGATGTTTGTATATAATCTTAACTCGGATATATAGATAAAATCTTGTTTTGATAGGACTGTTAATAATGAACCTGGATTTTTGACGTGATTGAATTTTTTTATATATCCGCAAATCTAACACTATAAATCAAGTTTTATTCTAGTTATAAGATATATATATTTTGTCATATTATTTGAGTTTTTTTAGGCTTGACACATGTGTTTATATCATATAGTATGTGATATTTGTGCTTTATTAAACATATGTTATGTGTTTACATCGATAAAAACACTAATATTTTCTAAACATGTGTTATAAATATTAATAGAACATTTGAAGTCACCCACTACCTATAGAAGAGGATGTGTCCAATGATGGTCTTCCTTGCTGAAAAAGAGACTGAAGACCCCCCCCCCCCCCCCCCCCCCGCCGTGAAGACCTTCTGGCACCGCTGAAGTTGATGCTGGAAGAGACCGATGTCTGCTACATGAGTAGGATAAGAGGAATCTGACCGGGACTGAGTGCTTCCGAGTAGATGCCTCTGCGGGATTTTTTTTATGGATGAGAACCTCCATGGTGGAGCTGAAGTAGCCTCATCTTCCGGCGTTGGCTTCTTTGACGATGAAGAGACAGGCCCTCCCCCTTCCCCCTTTTGAGTTTCACCGAGATTAGGAGGAGAAGTAAATGAATAAAAAAAGAGATAAAGAAAAAAATTAATATTAAAAAAAATAATAAAAATAAATATAATATGATTTATAATTATAATATTATAGAGCAGTTATATTATAAATAAATAAATAAGTAATAGAATAAAATATATAATAAATTAATAACATTTTTTAAAACTACAACTTTAACAATAATGATTGATAAATAAAATTAATTTTTAACTAAAATAAATATATTAACACTTTAATTATATTATGACATATTTAATAGAATAAATAAAATAACCAAATTAATAAAATAATTTAATAGATATTAATCTAATTTAAGAATATAATCAAGTTACATTAACTAATTATTAATAATGTTAAAATTAATAAAACTTAATTAATAATAATAAATTAAAAATATTATTAATTTTAGTGAATTTATGTTTTAATATTAAATTAATGGTTATAATTATAATCTTTAATTTAGTAAATAATATTTATCAACATAAATACTTATTAAATAACGTTAGTTTACTTTTTAATATGTATTATAACATTAGACTTTTAAAAAAATAACTATTATTTAAATTTCAACATTTTTAAGTGTTTTATTTTGTCTTAACTATTCAGGTTCACACATGAGCAGGAAACACATCTAAATACATTCAAATAACTCAACAGGAGTTAGTTATAGGGGTTAAGTTAGTGCGGCATGTGGTTCTCGACAAAACACAAGTGTGCGATAAAATAGTAAAAGACACGTTTAAGTTGGTGAAGAGTGATAGTGACATTAGTATATGACATTAGGATACAAAAGCAGACTCGTGAGAATACTTTTGGAGATTCACACATTAACTTAGGAAAACATCTCTTTCATTAGAGCAGAGAGATCTGATGGACAACCCTGGAGTAGACGGAGCCCAAGAGTAGAGCACATCATTAGGGAGTTCTCCTTCCCTTGTTTCTGAATATTTTTTATTCTGTTTTAGTATGTTTACATTGGTTGTATTGATAATGAACATAATAGTTTTCTAAATCTTCCAGTTTGGGTTTAAAATCGAGTCTGGTGGGTTTTTTTCTTCATCCTTCTCACTATCATTTTAAATGTGATCAGAATTGACTGGAAAGATCATCTCTGAATGCATTCAATTGCAATGTGCCACTAGTATACAATCTCAGAACATCACAATCATTTGGTGAGCCTAGTTGTGGATTAATTTTCTTAAATATTTTCATTGAAATGAAAAAAATAGAACTTACTACATGTTCATCCTCTCATCTTTTTCGAATTTCAATTGTCACAATTGATTAATCATATAGTGGTGACTCCATGATTAATCATCTGTAGTGGTTTATCTCTTAGCGAGGGAAATAAACCACTCGTTTTTAGTGGTACTGGTTGTAGTCACTAACGTAAGAAGGAATATTTTCAAAACAATTGGAATGGATATTTTCCTTGGACATATTTATCTTGATTTGTCATTTATCACCATTTTATATCTCTATTTCTTACTTTTTTATCCTGTTTCTTATTTCATTACAATTTAGAACATAAAACAAAAAAGGAATGCGGTGTTCCATTTGTTCCTTATAATAAAATAAAATTAAACAATCTAAAAATAAAAAAATAGAAAATATACTCCACTGCTAACAATAGTGGGGTCTTTTGTAGAGGTTTAGAAAAGTTTTGGTCAAAATTGAATTATCTGTGGGTTCGACCCTGCTTTCCACATATATAGTAGTTAGTAGGATTATAAATTTTAAAATTTGACCAACATCAAAGACAATTTGGGTCAATATGGGAATCGTTTGAAAACCCTCAAAATTATTTCCCTCAAATCCCTTATGTGGAAAGCACAGTAGTGTAGAAAACGTTATTTACGTCACCATTTTTTACGTCGGTTATATATAACTGACGTGATAATCTGTGAAACGTAATTTTTTCTATCGGTTATTTTATAACCGACATAAAAAATGCGGTTAGTAAATTAATAACGTCAGTTATTTTAATAACCAACATTAAAAATCGCGCACATTCATTTTTTACATCGGTTATAAATTAACTGACGAAATAAACCAAAGAGAAGTGTTTTTTTACGTCGGTTATTTGATAACCGACCTAAAAAATGAGGTATCTATTAATTTTTGACATCGGTAATAAAATAAACGACGTAAAAAAAGCTACTTTTGAGGCCTTTTGAGGTCGGTTATATGATAACCGACGTAACAAAACAACCCACAAAATTTTTTTAAGTCGGTTATAAAATAACTGACGTATAAAACTGTGATTTTTGATGTATTTTTTACATCGATTATTCTATAACCGATTTAAAAAAACAACACATGGATTTTTTTACGTCGGTTATAAAATAACCCACATAAAAAAGTCGTATATGATACATTTATAACATCGGTTATTATAATAACCAACATTATAAATGTAATAAAAATAGTTTATAATGTCGGTAATTAAATAACCAACATTATAAAACATTTAAAAAATTAACACACCCCGTGGATTTTCATTTATGATTTTTTGATCGACAGTCCGAGACTCGTCTCTCTCGTGCGGTAAACCCTAATCGAGTTGTCAATCTCGTTGCATTAAACTCATTTTCCATCATCTTTTATTATCTTTACTCTCCTTGGATCTATCATCTCAACTCACAACACTCAGGTAAGCCTCCCATGACTTTATTTCATTGGTTTTTTTCGGATAGTCTATATTTACATTTTGTGATTTTTTTTTAAACTAGGTAAGATTCATCGATTTCAAACCCTCTTACCTCATTATTCCATCATCAAATTATTTGTTATCCCCAGATCTATTATATCGACTCGCAATATTCATGTAAGCCTCACATAATTCTATTTCGTTTGTTTTAGTTTCGCGAATGCCCGACATTGATGGTAATTTTTGTTGTCATTGAAAACTAATGATCTCATTCACCTGTATTACTGAAATTTATATGTAAACCATTGTGATACACCCATTCTGTGTAACAGTGTGATTTATTTTGTAAATATATATATGGTTTTTCATGGTGGAATGTTTGCTTTGGATCCTTGGTTGTTTCTATTTCGGGTATCACTTTTTTTGTTCTGTAATCTATTTACGTCGCTTGTTTTCGTGGACTATTATAAGTCTTCATATGCTATTAAAAACGATTCATTTCACAACAGAGCATTATTATACTAGTAGGAGATACAATTCATGGTTCTCATTTTGAAAATTGTCATGATACCAAAACTATTATCGGGGTGTTAAAATCTCTAGATATTCCAAAACTAGTAGCTTGAGGTTAAAATCCCATGGTTTTGGGGGGCTTTCAAGAGGGTTAGTGGCTGTCTAGGGGGTTGGGGGCTGTCCAGGGTGTCCATGGAGGTGGGGGGGGCAGTCTAGGGGTGTGGGGGGGGGAGGGGGGTTCTAAGGGGTAGTTGGGTTGTCCAAGGGGGTGGATGGGTGGGGGGCTGTCCAAGGGGGTGGGGTCTTGTCTAGAGGGTTTGGGGGTTTTCTGTGGGGTGGGGCCTGTCCATAGGGTTGGGGGGTCTAGGGGGGTGTCCAAGGATGCAGGGGATGGGGGTGGTGTCGAGGAGGGGTGGGGTGTGCTCTCTAGAGGCGTAGGGGCTGTCCAAAGGGGGGTGTCTAGGGGGTTGGGGGTGTCCATAGGGTTGGAGGGTGTCTAGGGGGTGTCCAAGGGGGTATGGGGTGGGGGTTCTGTTCAGGTGGGGTGGGCGTGCTGTCTATAGGGTTGGGGGTTGTCCAGGGGGTGTCCTAGGCGGTGGTGGTGGGGGTGGTGTCCAAGAGGGGTGGGGGTGCTGTTTAGAGGGGTATGGGGTTGTCCAGGGGGTGGGGACTATCTAGAGGGTTGGGGGTGTCCAGGGGGTGTCCAAGGGGGTGGGTGGGAGGGGGGGTTGTCCAAGGGGGTGGGGGCCTGTATATAGGGTATGGGGGGTTGTCTCGGGGGGGTGGGGGGTTTTCTAGAGGGTTAGGGGTGTCCAAGGGTGTCCAGGGGTGTCCAGGGGTGTGGGTGGGTGTGGGGGGTTGTCTAAGGGGGTGGGGTCCTGTCTAGAGGGTTTTGGGGGTTGTATGGGGGTGGGGGTTGTTCAGAAGGTTGGGGGTGTCCAGGGGGGTTTCCAAGGGGGTAGTGGGTGGGGGTGGTGTCCAGGAGGGGTGGGGTGCTATCTAGAGGGGTGGGGGGCTATCCAGGGGGTGGGGGTGGTGTCCAGGAGGGGTGGGGGTACTGTCTAGAGGGGTGGGGGATATCCAGGGGTGGGGGCTGTCTAGAGGGTTGGGGGTATCCGGGGGGTGTCCAAGGGGGTAGGGGGTGGGGTGGTGTCCAGGAGGGGTGGGGGTTGCTGTCTAGAGGGGTGGGGGCCGTCCAGGGGGTGGGGGTGTCCAGGAGGGGTTGGGGGCTGTCCAAGGGTGTGGTGGTGTCCATGGGGTGTCCAAGTGGGTGGTGGTGGTTTCTTGGGGGTGGGGGTGTTGTACAAGAGGGTGGTGGTGTCTAGGGGGTGTAGAGACCAGAAGCTTAGCATATATGGACAGTATAATACTTTTGTGGAACACTTAATACATAACAAAAAAACCAAAACTCAAGGATCGTAATAGTTTAGTGTATTTGGAAACTTGGAATATAAACTTCTAATCATGTTGAAAGATCTTCAAAAACTCCCATAATGATCTTATCCTTTTTGTTTCCTTACCTAAAACCTTTCTTTATTTCATGGGGAAAAATAAAACATAAAAAGGGTGAGCTCAAATGCTCAGTAAGGGAAAACATAGAGAACATAAAACAATCCAAAAACATTTGAAAGAAAAAAACATGAACATGAAATTTAAAAATCAAAATATTTAGCAAAGACATAAATCATGGAAGTACATAAGGAATATATCATAATGGAACATCAACCATGATAAAAATAATGGGAAAAGAACTTTTAATTGTGGCAACAATTCAGCACATGTTATGATTTACATAATATCCAAGGCATTGCTGCCAAGACCATCTTAGTGGACAAAGTCCCTTTCTGAATCAAGTTCACTCCTCGTTTCAGTCCTATAACACTAAACCGGATTAACTTACCATTCCAAAAATGTATATATCAGGAGATATAAATCATTACCCAATTCATTGGAGGGAGATATAGGTCCCACCCATCTCATAATGAAATCATTCTTACTTGTTCCACAAAATAAACATACATCATTCATAATAACCCAACGAATAAAATGGTTTTCCTAAACATAATCCCATATTCACATAATCCATATAAAAGAAATGGATATCATTTAATAATAAGAAAATTGAGACCATGTAAATCATATAGACATTATACTTGAAACATACACATATGAAGTAGTGTCATCTTAGACGGAAAATGGTTTTGATAAAACACCTGAAATGAATTTTTGAGGAAAATATCCTTTACTCTTAAAAATAATTTTCGTTTCACAAAATTCAATGCAATTTTAAATGAAAATTATTTTGTTGAATATACTCATGAAATCTTTTGGAGGAAGATTCATGAAAAATAGGCTTTATAAAACCGTAAAATTTCGTTCATGCCGTATAAGTTAAAAATAACATTTTTCTCGTACTTTTGTCGGAAAAGTCAAAAAGTACCTCCTAAAAGAAAGATTCCATACATACAATGTAGTAAAAGTAAAAAATGGGTAAAAAGGACATTAAACATACATGAATACAGTTTTATAAAACATGGACATGGATGATAGCGATAACCCCAGTAAATACTTATGAATAAGCAATCTCGGATAAAAATGAGATTTGCACAATTATCCCTTACCTTAGGTCTGATATGCTTAGTACGTATCCAAACATCCTGTATAATGATTTAAATAATGTCATTGAATTATTAAATAATCATATTAATTTTTATGATATCATATATGGTTCACTTATGACTTTATATTACCCGTTCTTTTGTAAATTCCATGTTTAAGAGCGTTTTAGGTAAAATCGTTTCAATTGTCGTCCGTGTTTTGACTTGTAATTATTCATATGATTACATAGATCATGATTAATTAATTCCAGAATATAAAACATGATTTATATATAATATATATTCAGAATATACATATATATATATATAATAGATCGATATTTGGAAAGAAATACATTGTTCATGGAGACGGTAGGTCATACGTACGCATGAACGATGTTTTCGTTTCCTTATTGAATTGAATGGAATTATGTAGATGAAATACATATATAAATAAATCTAGTATCATTATTATTTCATATATTTCATTATTATTCAGCATATATACTTTATAATCATTCATGAATGGTTAACATGGTGAATGGATCTCATCACGTCGTGGAGACGGTAGTCCGTACGTACGCACGAGCGATGATATCATTCCCATGATCGTGGAGTTGTATAAAATTTCAGAATCAATATTACTTTACAATAATCATATATAGTTATTTATTTACACCATTATACCGATCAATGTATGGTGGTGGTGGAAAACAGATTACACCACAGCGTGGAGACGGTATTCCGTACGTACGCACGCGCGGTGATTTCGTTTTCCATAGGAAGGATAGAAGGTGAAATAGGGTTGTTTCATATTTATAATAACATATAATTATATGAGGGATACTGATGTTATTACTTCATAATGAAACAACTAAAGAAGATGGAGTAGAAGAAGAATGGAACTTGAAGAAAACAGTAGAAGGTATTACCTCTTTCTCGAAGTGTCTCCTTTAAACTTTCTCTTAGGGCACTAAAATTGGTCTTTGAAGAAGACCAAGATTTCTAGGATGTTTCTAGGGAAGTGGATAAGATAATTTGGCAGGGGTTTTCTGAGCTTGAAGGCTCAAAGTGGTGTGAGGAAGAGAGGTGGGAGGTTCCCTTTTATAAGGGAGGAGAGGGGCACCTTTGGAATCCTAAAAAATATTAGTTAAATATAAACTCAAAACCCACATAAAAACCTCCAAAAATGACTCAATTCGAATATTAGATGAGATAGTGTTGTAATAGCATCAAAAAATAAAATTTATACATCTTTTGATCTTATTTGAAACCTTATCATTTTGATTTATCCTTATTTAATCTATTTAAGTTTATTTGTGGTAATAAAATTCTAAATTTCAAATGGTTATAAATAATCACTTATGTGTTGTTAGTTTTCCATAATTGGGTAATTTATGACATTTCAGACTATATAAATTTCAATTTATAATTTTTAAATATTTTGGTGATTTTTAAACAATTTAATAATATGTTATTTTTATAAAATTACAATAGTGTCAATTTTGACATTATTCAACTATTTCAATTTAACTAAAATCTATCCAGATGATATATTCGAACTAAAATATTTAATAGATTCCTAACATGTCAAAGTTTTCTATAAAAAACGTGGATCTCATTAAATAGTTCATATATTATTTATTTTAGTATTTTTAAAACCATTTATTTGGTATATCTCTTAATAAAATAATTAGTAGAATATTTTTGTATAATTATTTAATATACATATCTGTTGCATAAAAATTAAAAATAAAATATTTTAATGAAGATAAATATCAAAAATTTAATAATAATAATTTTAATAGAATTTATCATCTTAAAATAACAATATGTAAATTGATATCTTTATTAAATTATGAATGTGACAACTTTGGAATCATTTAAAATAAAATATTATAAGTGTCATAATCGCCATAATAAGGATCTAAATGGTCAAAAATTCGGCCAGTGGATGATTAGGGTTTAACTATACACTACTAATAAGTTTTGTGCAGATTTTTTGGCCTTTTGATATGTATTACTATTTCAATAAAAACTATATTATTGATTTTTAACTAAACAAATAATTTCTGCATCACTAATGTATAAGATAATAAGGTAATTAAATAAGTCTTAAAAATTACATATAAACTACCATAATAAAGAAAAACATTTTATCTTTAAAATGAGTATTTATAACCGAATTTATATTCTATATAAACTTATATTAAAAATAATTTAATTATTAAAGTTTAGTGAGACATATTTCACTTTCCATTAAATAAAATAAACTAACGGTTTTAATCACCTCCGAGTGGGTTCTAATGGATTACATTTCGACCCAAATATGACTTAAGAGGAAATATAATCAACCAATTGTATTAAGAAAAGTATTAGGATAATTTTATAATATTATATTTACCCTTAATTACTCAATTTACCTTTTACCATGGTAAATAAAATTTATCGTTGTTACTATTCATAATGCCCAAAAATAAAAAGTAGTTTATTAATATAATTTAGACCCACTGATTACTAATATGGAATCCATTTTTCCAAATTCAATACGCAGAAGTTGCAGAAATTAAATTAAAATTAATCCCGCTGTCGAAAGAAAACGGGTTTTTGTTTAAAACATTACAAAAGATTAAATTTATTTAACCTATGAATTCAATGTAAAATCAAGGCTAATGACCTAAATTATATTAAATGGTAAAAATATATTCTATTTATACTTTAAAACCATTCAATAATATAATTTAACCACATAATTTATTACGATGAAAAAAATTGTTTTTAATTAAAATACAGCGTGTTTTTACTATTCATTAAAATATGAAAGTTGTCAGAATAATATGAAAAATTTATCCAAGGTAAAATTTTGTATCCTGATTCCAAATAATAATTTTATTTTGTAAAATTGAACTTATAAACGTGTCAAAAACTAGATTTAAAGTGGGTACGCTATCAAAAGGCGGCAAAACTTCTTTTTTTGAAAAATACTTATTTCACCCGAAATATTTATTTTGTTCTCATACCATGTTCTAGAAAATGTGTAAGATGAATAATAATGTTATAAAATTCAAAATTTAGTTAATACTATTCATAATGGATAGTTCGTGATAATATTATAACCATATATCGTTGTTTAGTGAAACCCGATATTGCGTACAACACACGCTATCGAGGAACGTCGTGATTACGTGTAATGCATGTCAAGTCAGGGTTGCGTTTAGTGCAAGACTTCTTTATTTTTTTTTATAATATAATCCAACCATATTTCATTAATACATTTAATATATATATATATACACATATATATATTCAATCAATGTTGCGAACTTGAAATTGTGTGTAACACGATCCAAGAATAGTGTTACGTATACTATAAGCTAATACGGTGTTGCATATAGTACAAGATAATCTTGGTGTGGTTTATAATAGAAGATCAAAGAAACTAAAAATAATATATCTCATAAAATCTTGGGGTGTTACATTCTACCCCCCTTAAAATGAATTTCACCCTCGAAATTCGTCGGGGTTATAAATCATTTACTATTCATAGAAACCCACATCGTAAAAAGGAATACTAAAACATAATTTTAAAAACTAAAGTATGAAATGTAACGATTACCCAAAGTAACTCATCACTGGGTTTCCATATAGGAGAATAGAGGTGAAAATATGGATATGGAAGAAAAATCTAACCCTCAAGTTCAGATGGAGAGTGGTAGAGAACATGGCACTAAAAAATCCAAAAATCACAAAGCCATAGATTTGTGTGTATCTAAGGTACCATCTGATTCATCGGATATAAGATCACTAGGACAACATTTTTGGTATTCAATATCATTTCCCTAAAGTTGAAAATTTTGAATTAAAATAAATACTTTCTTGATTTGGGAACAATCTCACTATTGTTCATTCTTTGAACAATTTCCACTTCATTTCTTAAAGAAATGAAGTTGAATTTGTTATTTGTGAAGTGTTAACAGATCATGTGATAGAATTATGGGTCAATACATCTGTTTCAGACAAAAGGTTAGCAAAAGTTATCAAATATACATAATTCCATCTATGGTGAAGTTAATCGTATACGATTCCAAAAATGAACTTATACTTCGTATATCATACCGCTTAATAAAATAAAACTAGTTTCTACTAACCAGGGACTTCTTGTTGGCCAGTGGTAGGCGATAAAGGCTAGTCGCACTTTGGTTGTGGGTTCGACTCACATGGCTTTGTCCGATGCGATGAGCTGTCTCCCGTCCTACAGGTTGTCCTTTTTCTAAAACTACATTACTATAACATCCCATCAATAATATCAAAAAAAGTTCTAGCCTTAAACAATATTAACTTATTTCCAACATAATCCATTCCAATATTTAGGATTATCCAAAATACTACTGTCCAATCTCATATTATAGTGAAAATGATTACCAATGAGTTCATATAACAAGCATGTTAATACCATCGTTGATCCCCATATATCATAAGATATGTCTTGTTGGTCACATTCCAAACATTCGAAGGACTTAATCATGTATTCCTTTGAAAAAAAATGAATACCCATTGAACCTTAGTGAAAACATGAATGCAGTTAAAAGTTAACACTTTCCACATACCAAAATCCTCAAAATTTTATATGCTCAAACCATGATATCACATAGTCCTTATATCAATCATGAGCTCATGAATACTATCAAACAACTCATTATCTCCTTATCCTTTCATTATGCACATTTCATCTACCTTCCAATTTTTTTTGAATAACCTTTCATGGTTACTGGTACCATTCAACATATACTTTCAAATACTTTAGGAAAAACAATAGTGTAACAATCCTTATATGATTCTTTATTCCATAGTACCATACATCATTCTTTATAAACATACAATCATTCCACTGTAACGACCCGAAATTTTTTAAATAAATTTTGTTTCCCAATTTTATGTGTTATTGTTATACTCAACAAAAACGTTTTATTTGATAAACATGATTATAATTAAAATGAGATCAGTGGGTATTGACTATTATATAACCATCGGTCAATATGACCACTGTGAACAAAATGTTTTGATATAAGTAATCTTGGTTAATTATTATAGAAAGAAGATTCGATGGCCTCACCTAGTAGTCTTGGACCGATCGAAGCCCATCTAACAGAGCTTGGGAAGGAGGTAGCACCACTGGGCTTTGCTCTGGATCAAATCCAAGCCGAACTTCATCATGTGAAGCTGGAACGGAATCGCCTTCGTGAGAAGTTCAAACTGATAGAAATTACTACTCGGGCAATGTTGACTGAGCCGCCCCAAGCATCTATCACCCTAGCACACCTTACTCTTAGGTCCTATGCTGGTATTATAAGGGGTTATGTAACGAGACTGTAACTACCTTGTGTAATCCTTGTTTTAAATAAAAATTGGGATTTCTTCTTATGATGAAGTTTATGAATTTTGAAATGACCGGATAAATATAGTATGCATATTTTTGATGAATTTTAGAAAAATGATATTTTAAATATGTTTATGTAAACCCTAAATAATTAGAAATGTGTAATGATTTTCAAAAAATGGTCTTCTGCAATTATGTTCAGTACTAAATTTAGAGTCTAATAAGATCAAATTGATTTTTGATGAATAGTAAATTATTAATAGTGATTTTATGATTAGGATTAGTAATATGACCAAATGGATTAGTAATCTCACTTAAAGAAAGTTTTAAAATAATCTAGGCACCTTGATTAAGTAATGTGATTCAATAAAATAGTTAAATAACGGTTTCATTAATTATTATTCAAGTATTAGTTTTTTCGGGTGAATAGTGTTTTTTAATTAAAAATTTAATTAAAAATTATTAGAAAATTATTTTTATAAAAATGACTTTATTTTTGAACTCAGAGCATCGATATTATGTTATGGTAATTTTTGGGGTTTTTTCTGAAAAAATGAATTTTCGATGAATAGTGTTTTTATTTAAAAATTAAATTAATAATATTTAGAAAATTATTTTTATAAAATGGATTTCATTTTTGAAATCAGAGCATTGATATTTGGTTAATGTGAAATTTTGGGATTTTTCTGAGAAAGTTGAATTTTCATTGAATAGTAAAAATACAGTTTTAGGGTTTCGGTATGTTTAATGACATCATAACGGTGTCATGATGATGTCATGAGATCTTTTGAGGGTTGGCCGGCCAAGGGTGATGAATTATTGTTTTGGGGGCCCCATGTGGCCTAACTCCATGATAAATGACAAGGGAGAGCACATGGGTTTGAGAAAAGCACATGTGAGGTGTCCCTTGGCCATTAATGCCTTGTCCCCTCACTTTCCCTATAAATACCAAGCCCTCCTCTCATCCATTCGACTCCCCACTCATTCCCAACGAATTCCTGGTCTCATTACCTCCCAAGGAGTCCTCCAAAGGTGCCCCCAAGCCCTCAAGGTCCCAACCTTTGAGGTTTAAGAGTTACATTTTAAGGTAAGGGATCCGACCCCTCTCTTTCTTTTCAAGTAATCTCTTTTATGTCATTTCTTTTATACTCCATGTTCTTATGTTGGAGGATGTTCTTTTATATTCATCCTACTGCCTATTTCATGTTCATATGATGAGAGACCCCCCCATGCTCTCATCAATTCGTTTTAAGAATGTTTAAGTGGCGCCGTTAGGCTTCCAAATTTTTAAGTGGTTCTTCACCCTTCTCGTTTTGAAGTTCTACTTTCATGTCAATTATTTCAAGTTCCTTTTTGTTATATTGGGGTATGATCTCTATATATATCATACTGTACTATTAAGTTCATATGATGAGAGACCCCATTTGATCTCTTCAATTCAGTATTTTGATGTTTTAAGTGGCGCCGTTAGGCTGCCGAATTTTTAAGTGGTTCTTCACCCTTCTCGTTTTGAAGTTCTACTTTCATGTCAATTCTTTCAAGTTCCTTTTTGTTATGTTGGGGAATTATCTCTATATCTATCATACTGAACTCTTATTTTCACATGATTATAGAACCTATTTGATCTTTTCAAATCATTTTTGTTGATGTTTAAGTAACGTCGTTAGGCTGCCGAACTTTCATAAGAGAAATCTAATTTTTTTCTTCCTTCCATGTTTTTCATTTCAAATGGTATGTCCTTGAAATTTTATTACCATGATCATGTATCCTTCTTATTCTGTCCATGTACTATTTTATGGGTCATTTATGAATGTTTGACCCATTTTACCTCTCTTTTAATGTCTTCTAAAACCTCAGAACATTGTCGTTATGCTGCAGAATTTCTGTCTCAAAATGTCTATCTCTTTTTCTAAAGTTCTTTTATTTTATTAAGTGAATACTAAAAGATCTTTCTTCTAAAGGGGTATTCACATATATACCAAAATGTTCTATTTTAAATTCTGGTATTTACATACATGAGACCCACCTTCCTTTTCTGTGGGTTTTAAAGTGATATAAAGATCATGTCTTTAAAGCAGTTTTTAAAAAAGTTATGATTATGAAATGAAACCCATTTCCTTTATGCTATATGCGTTATTTATGAAATTTTTGATGATGATATATGTGGCTCACATGATAATAAATGAAAATTTAAGGGTGCGCCCTGATAGCACTCCAATGCATTGGGTAATGATGTAACCACTAGAGATTACAATTTTCACAATACCTTGGTGAATAACCTTGGTAATTTTAAAATGACACCTTGGGGATGGACCTTGGTGATATGTTCATGATTGTCTATGTTAAATGATGTAGCCACATCTTCAAGTTATGAAAAAGTTTTATTTTTATTATGATATGCCTCATGATTTCATTTTCATGCCTTAAAGTTCTTTTCATGACTTTATTGATGTATCTCAAGTTCATATGTAAAATGTTTCACTTGTTTCCCTTGCTGGGCCTTCTGCTCACCCTTACTTTTGATGTATGTCCCCAGGTTATGGGATGCAGTAATGAGCCTAGGGTGAACATGAGGAGAAGCCTTTCAAGTGTTTAAGAAGAATGTTTGTTTTTGTTTTTTTTTCATGTTTTATGTTCCTTGTTTCCAAGACACTAAACCTTAAAGATCCTCAGTTCCGTGTAATGGAATGAAAAGTTATGTTATAAAAATACGGGATGCTATAGTTGGTATCAAAGGATGGTTTAGTTATTTGTGGAAATTAGGATATGAAAACTCTAGGAGGAACCCTATAGAAAAGTTTAATATAGGAAATCTTCCTGGTATTTTGGTGAGTATTGAGTAAGGGGTTGCCAAGCAAATACATCCCTGTCTGGATACGAGCAGGTAGAGGTGGCTCTGGCACAGATGTACATAGGGGTAAAACCCGAAAACACCGCTTTGAGCTAGACTCGAACGGGAACTGGTACACGACAACGGGCCTTGCTGCACTCTTGGTTACGACACTCCCGGGGGATATGCTTTGGTTAATTCATAAGCTTGGTATGAACCATTGTTAAAGGAACAAATATAAAATAAAATAAAGGATCACATAAGAATATATGATCATTCATAACCTAGATGGGAACCTAGGAGATCACAAGTTAGGGTATACCTTTCATATACAAGTTATCCTTATATGCTTTCAGTTCCTTTTCATGATTATTAGCTAAGTACTTAAGCCCCTAATTATGCTTTCTCTTCTTAGCTAATGGTGGGAAATGGAAGAACATGTTCCGACAACCAATGTGATAGGAAATGTGACAATTTTCGTATTAATATGACAGGGATGATTAGGGGATTAAAATATGATTATTATTTTGGAAGACGTTCATTGTTTTGGGAACCATATTTGATCGAGGTAAATAGATTACTACGGTATTTTCATTGAGGAGTAAGGTTGACTTATATTTTGAAGAATCGATGAATTTAAGGTGAACTTATAGTAATTTAGGTTACTTATAGGAATGACTAACCTATCTTGGGTAAAATATGTTTAGGTTAGCTACTTTTTTTATAAGATGTTAGGATTGGTTGATGTTGTCTGGAGATGAACAATGAAGTTGTTTTGGAAGACTATGTTATCAAATCCTTATTGTATTTGGGTTTCAATCTTAGTTTGGTTTGTTTTGAGGAATTTTAAGGACCGTTATTTAGGGAATGGTCTATGATGAAATTTAGGTAGTACCATGGAACTTTGATGATTTAAAAGTAGTTTCCATTCCTATGGGATTCTTTCTTTTTGAAGAGTTGTTTTACCTTAACCTTTCCGTTTTTGGGATAATGTTTAAAGATAGAAGAAATAGATAGTTAATCTTTTGTAGATTATGTGATTCTATAGAAGATGATTCTTGTGCTTTTATGAGACCAAGTGTTTTTGAATTCTCATCATTTGGAGAAAAGATTAGTGTTGGTAGGGACTTGTTAAAGGATGAAACTCTACTTTAAGGTAGGTATATTTTCTTATGTTTTTGTTCTATGTAGTAAATGAAATCCTCAAAATTATGAAAAGAAACGTTAAACAAAAATGTTGTTGGTTTACGTTTCCTACTAGGTAATCAAAGACCGTTTACACACATCATAAGTTTGGAATTTTCTCATGGTTAACTTTCTCCTAATCATGTTCTCTATCACTCTCCCTCAGAACTTGACCCTTTGTTTTCTCCTCTATGTCCATGTTTTCCTACATGGAACCCTAGTGTGGGTTAACTCGGGTGACCTTTGTACTTCCCTATCTTTATTTTAAAGTAATAGTTTTACTGACTCCTTTTCCGATGTGGGACTTTCAATGAAATTTCAAAACTCAATTTTAAAATTGCGAGGACGCAATTTCTTAAGGGGGGAAAATTGTAACGACCCGAAATTTTTTAAATAAATTTTGTTTCCCAATTTTATGTGTTATTGTTATACTCAACAAAAACGTTTTATTTGATAAACATGATTATAATTAAAATGAGATCAGTGGGTTTTGACTATTATATAACCATCAGTCAATATGACCGCTGTGAACAAAATGTTTTGATATAAGTAATCTTGGTTAATTATTATAGAAAGAAGATTCGATGGCCTCACCTAGTAGTCTTGGACCGATCGAAGCCCATCTAACAGAGCTTGGGAAGGAGGTAGCACCACTGGGCTTTTCTCTGGATCAAATCCAAGCCGAACTTCATCATGTGAAGCTGGAACGGAATCGCCTTCGTGAGAAGTTCAAACTGATAGAAATTACTACTCGGGCAATGTTGACTGAGCCGCCCCAAGCTTCTATCACCCTAGCACACCTTACTCTTAGGTCCTATGCTGGTATTATAAGGGGTTATGTAACGAGACCGTAACTACCTTGTGTAATCCTTGTTTTAAATAAAAATTGGGATTTCTTCTTATGATGAAGTTTATGAATTTTGAAATGACCGGATAAATATAGTATGCATATTTTTTATGAATTTTAGAAAAAGGATATTTTAAATATGTTTATGTAAACCCTAAATAATAAAAAATGTGTAATGATTTTCAAAAAATGGTCTTCTGCAATTATGTTCAGTACTAAATTTAGAGTCTAATGAGATCAACTTGATTTTTGATGAATAGTAAATTATGAATAGTGATTTTATGATTAGGATTAGTAATATGACCAAATGGATTAGTAATCTAACTTAAAGAAAGTTTTAAAATAATCTAGGCACCTTGATTAAGTAATGTGATTCAATAAAATAGTTAAATAACGGTTTCATTAATTATTATTCAAGTATTAGTTTTTTCGGGTGAATAGGGTTTTTTAATTAAAAATTTAATTAAAAATAATTAGAAAATTATTTTTATAAAAATGACTTTATTTTTGAACTCAGATCATCGATATTATGTTATGGTAATTTTTGGGGTTTTTTCTGAAAAAATGAATTTTCGATGAATAGTGTTTTTATTTAAAAATTAAATTAAAAATATTTAGAAAATTATTTTTATAAAATGGATTTCATTTTTGAAATAAGAGCATTGATATTTGGTTAATGTGAAATTTTGTGATTTTTCTGAGAAAGTTGAATTTTCATTGAATAGTAAAAATACAGTTTTAGGGTTTCGGTATGTTTAATGACATCATAACGGTGTCATGATGATGTCATGAGATCTTTTGAGGGTTGTCCGGCCAAGGGTGATGAATTATTGTTTTGGGGGCCCCATGTGGCCTAACTCCATGATAAATGACAAGGGAGAGCACATGGGTTTGAGAAAAGCACATGTGAGGTGTCCCTTTGCCATTAATGCCTTGTCCCCTCACTTTCCCTATAAATACCAAGCCCTCCTCTCATCCATTCGACTCCCCACTCATTCCCAACGAATTTCCGGTCTCATTACCCTCCAAGGAGTCCTCCAAAGGTTCCCCCAAGCCCTCAAGGTCCCAACCTTTGAGGTTTAAGAGTTACATTTTAAGGTAAGGGATCCGACCCCTCTCTTTCTTTTCAAGTAATCTTTTTTATGTAATTTATTTTATAATCCATGTTCTTATGTTGGAGGATGTTCTTTTATATTCATCCTACTGCCTATTTCATGTTCATATGATGATAGAACCCCCTTGCTCTCATCAATTCGTTTTAAGAATGTTTAAGTGGCGCCGTTAGGCTGCCGAATTTTTAAGTGGTTGTTCACCCTTCTCGTTTTGAAGTTCTACTTTCATGTCAATTATTTCAAGTTCCTTTTTGTTATATTGGGGTATGATCTCTATATATATCATACTGGACTCTTATGTTCATATGATGAGAGACCCCATTTGATCTCTTCAATTCAGTATTTTGATGTTTTAAGTGGCGCCGTTAGGCTGCCGAATTTTTAAGTGGTTCTTCACCCTTCTCGTTTTGAAGTTCTACTTTCATGTCAATTCTTTCAAGTTCCTTTTTGTTATGTTGGGGAATTATCTCTATATCTATCATACTGAACTCTTATGTTCACATGATGAGAGAACCTATTTGATCTTTTCATATCATTTTTGTTGATGTTTAAGTAACGCCGTTAGGCTGCCGAACTTTCATAAGAGAAATCTAATTTTTTTCTTCCTTCCATGTTTTTCATTTCAAATGGTATGTCCTTGAAATTTCATTACCATGATCATGTATCCTTCTTATTCTGTCCATGTACTATTTTATGGGTCATTTATGAATGTTTGACCCATTTTACCTCTCTTTTAATGTCTTCTAAAACCTCGGAACATTGCCGTTATGCTGCAGAATTTCTGTCTCAAAATGTCTATCACTTTTTCTAAAGTTCTTTTATTTTATTAAGTGAATACTCAAAGCTCTTTCTTCTAAAGGGGTATTCACATATATACCAAAATGTTCTATTTTAAATTCTGGGATTTACATACATGAGACCCACCTTCCTTTTCTGTGGGTTTTAAAGTGATATAAAGATCACGTCTTTAAAGCAGTTTTTAAAAAAGTTATGATTATGAAATGAAACCCATTTCCTTTATGCTATATGGGTTATTTATGAAATGTTTGATGATGATATATGTGGCTCACATGATAATAAAGGCAAATTTAAGGGTTCGCCCTGATAGCGCTCCAATGCATTGGGTAATGATGTAACCACTAGAGATTACAATTTTCACGATACCTTGGTGAATAACCTTGGTAATTTTAAAATGACACCTTGGGGATGGACCTTGGTGATATGTTCATGATTGTCTATGTTAAATGATGTAGCCACATCTTCAAGTTATGAAAAAGTTTTATTTTTATTATGATATGCCTCATGATTTCATTTTCATGCCTTAAAGTTCTTTTCATGACTTTATTGATGTATCTCAAGTTCATATGTAAAATGTTTCACTTGTTTCCCTTGCTGGGGCTTCTGCTCACCCTTCCTTTTGATGTATGTCCCCAGGTTATGGGATGCAGTAATGAGCCTAGGGTGAACATGAGGAGAATCCTTTCAAGTGTTTAAGAAGAATGTTTGTTTTTGTTTTTTTTTCATGTTTTATGTTCCTTGTTTCCAAGACACTAAACCTTAAAGATCCTCAGTTCCGTGTAATGGAATGAAAAGTTATGTTATAAAAAGACGGGATGCTATATCCACTAACTTCTTAAACCACTGACTGAGCTTCATAATTTATTTCATCTCATATTTCATTTGTAGTCCCTTCATCATCATCCACATAAATACTACTCATATGACCATGCTGATTCTCTTCATGTGATTTTCCCTTAGGGCATTGGTTTGCATAATTCCGATACATTCCACATTTAAAACATCTAATCATTGTTTATGTCGTAGCAATACCATTATCCTTGTACATGGTGTTAACTTAACATTTTCTTTTTCACTTACTAGATTTTTGTCCTTCATTTCGACACCCAAAGAATCTTCCTGTTCCTTTGAAACAATCTCCTCGATGCCTGTTCCCATACGATTTACATGAGGGAAATTGAACTTTCTCGCCTCTATGATCATCATGAAACTCCATCTTTCTCTTATTATCTGAGTCGGAAAACTTACCAAAGATAAGATTATTGATCATATTATGAGATTGCTGATTAGGCATAATAACGATGTTTGGACTTCCAAATCCCGTTTCAGTTTGTTGCACATGAATAATATCATTCCATTGTCCACCATATTCTCCATTATCGTGAATCTTTATGTTTCCAGCCATTTTATAAAACCCAAAAAAATAGTGTGAGAGGAAAAAATCATGCTAGGGAAAACAACATAGTAAAGGGGGAGTACCCTAAATATATATCATCTTAGGTTAAATTCTAAGAATGTTACCGTAGTTCTAGGACTATATCCTATACATATACTTATCCTTACGTACATCCCTAGACATACCTTAGAAATATCTCTAGGGATCTCACTAACGTTTTCGCATCCTAGTTTCCGAAGGTTAACTAAACCTTTCCTCTGATACCAAATGTAGAGACCTGAAGCTTGATGTGCATGGACAATACACTACTTTTTTGGAATACTTAATACATAAAAAACCAAAACTCAAGGATCGTAATAGTTTAGTGTCTTTGGAAACATGGAATATAAACTTCTAATCATGTTGAAAGATCTTCAACAACTCCCATAATGATCTTCCCCTTTTTTTTTCCTTACCAAAACCTTTCTTTATTTCTTGGGGAAAAATAAAACATAAAAAGGGTGATCTCAAATGCTCAGTAAGGGAAAAAATAGAGAACATAAAACAATCCATAAACATTTGAAAGAAAAAAACATGAACATGAAATTTAAATGTCAAAATCTTGAGCAAAGACAAAAATCGTGGAAGTACGTAAGGAATATATCATAATGGAACATCAACCATGATAAAATATAATGTGAATAAAACTTGTAATTGTGGAAACCATTCAACACATGTTATGATTTCCATTGTAGCCAAGGCATTGCTGCCAAGACCATCTTAGTGGACAAAGTTCCTTTCTAAATCGAGTTCACTACTCATTTCAGTCATGTAACACTGAACCAGATTAACTTACCATTCCAGCCATGTCTATCTCATGAGATATAAATCTTTACCAAATGCATTGGTGGGAGATATATGTCCCACCCATCTCATAATTAAATCATTCTTACTTGTCCCACACAATAAACATACATCATTCATAATAACCCAACGAATAAAATGGGTTTCATAAACATAATTCCATCATCACATAATCCATATAAAATAAATGGATATCATTTCATAATAATAAACTTGAGACCATGTAAATCATATAGTCATTATACTTGAAACATACACATATGATGTAATGTCATCTTAGATGGAAAATGGTATTGATAAAACACTTGAAATGAATTCTTCAGGAAACTATCCTTTATTCTTCAAAATCATTTTCATTTCAAAAAATTCCATGAAATTTTAAATGAAAAGTATTTTTTTTGAAAATATTCATGAAATATTTTTGAGGAAGCTTCACGAAAATAAGGCTTTATAAAACCGTAAAAATCCGTTCACGCTGTATAAGTTAAAAATAACATTTTTCTCGTACTTTTGTCAGAAAAGTCAAAAAGTACATCGTAAAAAAACGATTCCATACATACCATGTAGTAAAAGTCAAAAATGGGTAAAAATGACATTAAAAATACATGAATACACTTTTACGAAACATGAACATGGATTATGGAAATAACCCCAGTAAATACTTACGAATAGTCAATCTCGGATAAAAATGAGATTTGCACAACTATCTGTTACCTTAGGTATGATATGCTTCGTACGTATCTGAACATCCTGTATAATGATTTAAATAATGTCATTTACTTATTACAGAATCATATTCATTGTTATGATATCATATATGGTTCACTTATGACTTTATATTACCCGTTATTTTGTAAATTCCATGTTTAAGAGCGTTTTAGGTAAAATCGTTTCATTTGTCGTCCGTTTTATGACTTGTAATTATTCATATGATTACTTAGATCATTATTAATTAATTCCAGAATATAAAACATGATTTATATATAATATATATTCAGAATATACATATATATATAATAGATCGATAAATGGAAAGAAATACACCGTTTATGGAGACGGTAGGCCGTACGTACGCATGAACGCTATTTTCGTTTCCTTATTGAACTGAATGGAATTAAGTAGATGACATACATAAATAAATAAATCCAGTATCATTATTATGTCAAATATTTAATTATTATTCAGTATATATACTTTATAATCATTCATGAATGGTTAACATGGAGAATGAATCCCATTCGGTCGTGGAGACAGTAGTCCGTATGTACACACGAGCGATGATATCATTACCATGATCGTGGAGTTGTATAATATTCTAGAATCAATATAAATTTAAATTAATCATATATAGTTATTTATTTACACCATTATACCCATCCATGTAAGGTGGTGGTGGAAAACAGATTACACCACGTCGTGGAGACGATATTCCGTACGTACGCACGCGCGGTGATTTCGTTTTTGTTAGGATGGATAGAAGGTGAAATAGGGTTTTTTAAAATTTATAATAGCATATAAATATATTATGGATACTGATTTTTTTAATTTATAATGATAATACTAATGAATAGGGAGTGGAAGAAGAATGGAACTTGAAGAAAACAGTAGATGGTATTACCTCTTTCTCGAAGTGCCTCCTTTAAACTTTCTCTTAGGGAACTAAAATTGGTCTTTGAAGAAGACCAGAACCTCTAGTATGTTTCTAGGGAAGTGGAGAAGATATTTTTTTAGGTTTTGGCCGACCACGAAGGCTCAAAGTGGTGCGAGGAAGAGATGGAGGATGTTCCCTTTTATAAGGGAGGAGAGGGGCACCTTTGGAATCCTCAAAAATATTAGTTTAATATAAATTCAAAACCAACATAAAAACCTCCAAAAATGACTCAATTAGAATATTAGATGATATAGGGTTTTAATCTCATCAACCAATAAAATTTATACGTCTTTTGATCTTATTTTAAACCATATCATTTTGATTTATCCTTATTTAATCTATTTAAGTTTATTTGTGGTAATAAAATTATAAATTTTAAATGGTTATAAATAATCACTTATGTATTGTTAATTTTCCATAATTGGATAATTTATGACATTTTAGACTATATAAAGGTCAATTTATAAATTTTAAATTTTTTTGTGATTTTTAAACAATTTAATAATATGATATTTTTATAAAATAACAGTAGTGTCAATTTTGACACTATTCAGTTATTTGAATTTAATCAAAATATAAACAGAGGATATATTCGAACTAAAACATTTAATAGATTCCTAAAATGTCAAATTTTCCTATAAAATTCGTGGATTCCATTAAATAGTTCATATAATATTTATTTTAATATTTCGAAAACCATTTATTTGGTATATCTCTTAATAAAATAATTAGTACAACATTTTTGTATAATTATTTAATATACTTATTTCTTGCATAAAAATTAAAAATATAATCCTTTTATGAATATAAATGTCAAATATTTTATAATAATAATTTTACTCGAATTTAGAATCTAAAAATAACAAAATTTAAATTGATATCTTTATTAAATTATGAAGGTGACAACTTTGGAATCATTTAAAATAAAATATTATAAGTGTCATAATCGCCATAATAAGGATCCAAAAGGTACAAAATTCGGCCAGTGGATGATTAGGGTTTACATATACACTACTAATAAGTTTTTTTCAGATTTTGGGGCCTTTTGATATGTATTAATATTTCAATAAAAACTATATTATTGATTTTTCACTAAATAAATAATTTCTGCATCATTAATGTATATGATAATAAGGTAATTAAATAACTCTTAAAAATTACAAATAATTTACCATGGTAAATAAAAATATTATATCTTTCAAATGAGTATTTATAACCTAATTTATATTCTGTATAAACATATATTAAAAATATTTTAATTATTAAAGTTGAGTGAGACATATTTCACTTTCCTTTAAATAAAATAAACTAAAGGTTTTAATCACCTCCGAGTGGGTTCTAATGGATTCCATTTCGACCCAAATATGACTTAGGATGAAATATAATCATCCAATTGTATTAAGACAAGTATTAGGATAATTTTATAATATTATATTTACCCTTACTTACTCAATTTACATTTTACTATGGTAAATAAAATTTACCGTTGTTACTATTCATAAAGCCAAAAAATAAAAAGTATTCTATTAATATAATTTGGACCCACTGATTCCAAATATGTAATCCATTATTCTAAATTCAATACACGGAAGTTGAATAAATTAAATTAAAATTAATCCCGTTGTCGAAAGAAAACAGATTTTTGTTTAAAACATTGCAAAAGATTGAATTTATTTATCCTACGAATTCAATGTAAAATCAAGGATAATGACATACATTATATTAAATGGTAAAAATATATTCTATTTATACTTTAAAACCACTCAATATTATATTTTAACCACATAAGTTATTACGATTAAGAAAGTTGTTTTTAATTAAAATATAGCGTGTTTTTACTATTCAATAAAATATGAAAGTTATCAGACTAATATGAAAAACTTATCCAAGGTAATATTTTATATAATGATTCCAAATAATAATTTTAATTTGTAATATTGAACTTATAAACATGTAAAAACTATATTTAAAGTGGGTGCGCTATCAAAAGGTAGCAAAACTGCATTTTTTGAAAAATACTTATTTTACCCAAAAAAATTATTTTCTTCTCATAACATGTTCTAGAAAATGTGTATATTGAATAATAATGTTATATAATTAAAAATGTAGTTAATACTATTCGTAACGGCTAGTTTGTGATAATATTATAACCATATATCGTTGTTTAGTGAAACCCGGTATTGCGTACAACACACGCTATCAAGGAAGGTCGCGATTACGTGTAATGAAAACCAAGTTAGGGTTTCATGTAGTGCAAGACTTCTTTGTTGTTTTGTATAACAGAATCCAACCATATTTCATTTATGCATTGAATATATATATATACATGTACATATATATATATTCAATCAATGTTGCGAACATGAAATTCTGTGTAACACGATCCAAGAATATTGTTACGTATACCACAAGCTAATACAGTGTTGCGTATAGTACAAGATAATCTTGGTGTAGTGTATAATAGAAGATCAACGAAATTAAAAATAATATATCTCATAAAATCATGGGGTGTTACAGGGGGGTCAAGGTGGTAGGGGATAAGTGTTAGTTGGGATTGACTACTGCATCGTGGTTTCTGAGATTATGACATGATGATTGTGTTGTGGTGATTTTCATTACAATGTGATTTTCTCCATCTGAATTTTTATTTTAAATTTGATTTGATTCTCAGGTTTTCTCCATTTTCTCCAATTTTCTATCAACCATTGTAGGCCCCATCATTTTATTTGATTCCATGGAATTTAAAACTCTTATATCTAACTATATTTTGTTTTTAAAATAATATTCAAGAATATTATTTTTAAATACGCATAGATTTGTTTTATATTTCACAATTGTTTTACATTCAAATTATGATTTTTTTTATATAAACAAATATTTGTCTTAACTTAAAAATATATATATATTTTATATTTTTTATAGGTAATAGTGAGTCGAATTTGGATTACGGAACATCAAATGAGCAATGAATATGAGTAAGCTGTTGATTCCTTTTTAGAATTTTCTAAATGAAATGTTCCTAGTAGTGACATTTTTTTCTGTCCATGCCTGAAATGTTTGAAGATGAAGAAGTTGAAAAGTAGAGAGATAAAAGATCATCTGATTTTTCATGGTTTTAATCTGAGTTACAGCCCTTGGATTTGGAATGGTGAAACTAGACCGAATGTCCCTAATGATGATGATTCACAAGATGGTAACTCTGATGGAATTGAAGAAATGATTTGCGATATTGTAGCAGAACAAATTGAGATAGAACCGACAGTTGCGTGTCTATATGGTGAAGCTGAAAACCCATTATATCTTGGTTGTACAGATTTTACGGTTTTGTCTGTGGTTTTATGATTGATTAACAAGAAGGAAAAACATGGATGGAGTGATAGAAGTTTTACAGAGCTGATAAAATTGATGAAATACATTCTTCCAAAAGATAACGATCTTCCAGATTCACATTATAAGGCTAAGAAAATATTATGCCCGATGGGATTGGGATACAAGAAAATACATGCATGTCCGAATGACTGCATTATATATAGGAAGGAATTTTAATTTCTGTCAGAGTTTCCTAAATGTTTGACATCACGGTATAAGGTGAAAGAAAAATCACAGGATGATGTAGAGATTACAAAGATCCCTGAAAAGCTATTTTGGTATCTTCCTATAATTCATCATTTCAAAGTTTTATTTTCTAATTCACATGATGAAAAAAGGTTAAGATGGCTTGCTGATGAGCGGGTATGTGATGAAAAAATACTTCATCCAACTGATTGTCCACAATGGAAGAAAATTGATGCGTAGTATTCTACATTTGGAAATGAAATTCGAAATCTCAGACTAGGGTTGTGCACAAATGGAATGAATCCATACCTAACCCTTAGTAGCACACATAGTTCATTTCCTGTTTTATTGGTAATTTACAACCACTCTCTTGAAGTTTGTATAAAGCACAAATATGTCATGTTGAGTATAATGATCTCCGGTCCAAAGCAACCTGACAATGATATTGATGTTTACTTGTCACCTTTGATTGATGATTTGAAACTGTTATGGGCTGATGGTATTAGGGTGTATGATTCTTATAAAATGGAATATTTTCAACTGCATACAGTGCTTCTATTCACTATAAATGACTTCCCATCATATGGAAATTTGTTTGGATATAGTGTTAAAGGGAATAAATCATGTGCAATTTCCAAACCACAGATGTCATATTGTAAATTGCATCATGGGAGGAAAACAGTGTACATGGGTCATCGAAAGTTTTTGCCTATGGATCACCCCTGTAGAAGACTAAAAAAGGCATTCAATGTCTCACCAAAATTTGATACTGCTCTAAAACCTTTATCCCCTGATCTATATTTTGAGAGGGTGAAAAACCTTGATGTGACATTGGGAAAGACACAGAAATCTAGTAATGATAGACATATTTGGAAGAAAAAGACAATATTTTTTGACCTGCCATATTGGAGGTATCATGAAGTAAAACATAATATTGATGTCATGCACATGGAGGAGAATATTTGTGATTGTTTTATTGGAGAATTGATATATATTAAAGGAAAGAAAAAAATATGGGTTGAATGCAAGATTAGACTTACTATCAATGGGAATACGTTTGGAGTTATCTCCCACTCCTAAAGGAAGACGGAAATTTCTTCCCTGGGCTTGTCATATATTATCGAAGAGGGAGAAAATTAGCTTTTGTCAGTGTCTTTATGATATCAAAGTGCCTCAAGTTTATTCTTCAAATGTAAAAAACAATTTCTTAATGAAGGACTTGAATTTGATAGGTATGAAATCACATGATTTTCACGTCATGATGCAACAAATTCTACCAGTTGCATTGCATGGAGTATTTCCCATCCATGTCATAAAGACTATAATTAAGATGTGTTATTTTTTAATTCAATTTGTAACAAGGTGATTGATGTGAATGATTTGAAAATTTTGGAAAAGGAATCAATTTTTATACTTTGTCAATTGGAAATGTATTTTCCTCCAACTTTTATTGATATAATGGTGCCTTTAATGATTCATTTGGTTCGAGAAATAAAGCATTGTGGACCTGTATATCTTCGTTGGATGTATCATTTTTAATGTTATATGAAAATATTAAAGGGGTATGTTAAAAATCCATATCGACCTGAAGCCTCCATTATTGAAAAGTATATTTCTGAGGAGGTAGCATAGTTTTGTACGAGCTACATGGATGCTGAGCAACACGAAGGTTTGCCTCCTTCTCGCCATGAATGAGTTAATAATGGGGGAACGAGGATTCGTGGCTTGAAAGTTAAATCATTGTCAGCTGAACATATGAAGATGTTAGAATCATACATCTTGAATAACATAGCTGATGCTCAACTTCATATCACATTGCATATTAATGAGTTGAAACGATGTCATCCAAAGAAGAAAGAAATGTGGATTTTGAAAGAGCACAACAAAACTTTTTTGTCATGGTTTAAAAAGACCTTTCTTGGTAGATCATATGTATTAGATACATTAAAATGGATAGTGGGTGGTCTATGTTTAATTGTGATAACATGGTCCGGTTATGACATTAATGGATATACATTTCATATGAAAGATCAGGACAACAGAAGTGCTATTCAGAATAAAGGTGTATTGGTGTTTGCAGAAGCAACACAATTTTCGAGTGCTAATGTCAAAAACCCAATTTTTTGCTTCAAGTTCATATTATGGAGTGATTGAAGACATATGGGAGGTTGATTACTTTAAAATTAATGTTCATGTCTTTAATTGTAAATGGTTTATCAGTAATAACAGTGTCAGACACAATGAATTTGGAATGACACTTGTTAATCTGAATAGATTGGAAGACACAGCTGATTATTTTATATTGGAAACACATGAAAACCAAATTTTCTATGTAGTAGATCAATCAGATATACAGTGGGCTATTGTTTTAAAAGGGAAAAAGGAATATATTGGTGATGATGAACTTGATGAAGATGCTGATTCATGTGAGATACCTACTTTCATGGAAAGATTAACAGAACATAATGATGATCATGTTGAAGACATGGCTTGTGTGATAAGGAATGATCACCACGAAGGAATTTTGGAAAACGATCCATTTGTACATTCTGAAAATTACCGGTAACATATGTTTATTTCTTGTTTACATTTATTTTTTTCATAAAATGTTAGATATTGTAAGTTTTTTCTCCATTAAAACATGTATTAAAACAAAATAAGTATATGTTTTTGTTTGTTTTAAGTTTATTTATTTTACTTTATCATGATTACCATTACATGAAGTATATATCTATTATTTTTGTTCTGTGACAATTACTTTACCATGTTTACCAGGTTTACTATGTTTACCATGTTTACCATGTTTACCATCATGACCATATTTACCATCTTTACAATTGACTAACATGCTTACCATATTACAAATGTTTACTATTATGTAACTTAGTACACATTTCTATTTTCCTGATTATAGTAGTATTAAAATATTTGAATTTGTATATTTTTGAACTAATGTTTGTTTTTTTGATTTGAAGGATAATGACAGATCATTTAGTTGATCAACCAAAATGATTCTGGAGATGAGAATATTGGTCATACCACTGGGGAGGAATAATCACATGCTCCTCTTGATGTTCCCCAATCATCCTCATGTTCTCCTTTTACGACAAAGAGTTTAAAGGTTGGTAAATGTGGGTTCACACATTTACCAAAATTAGCACTTGTCTGTACACTGGATCAGAGGATAATCGTTGAGTTTGATGATGATGATATTCCTAGAGGTCCAAATACAAATGATTTTAAGAGTTTTGTATCAACTCAGGCTAAGAGAAATATAAGCATTATGTATGATGACTGGAGAAGTGTGGATAAAGAGATAATCTCTCAGTTGTGGGAGATGATTTTATTAAGATCTTTTGCTATTGTTTGACTATTCTTTAAATTTTTCTAATATATATAATATGTTTAACCTCTTCTTTGTCAGATGACATTTGATATTCCTGAAACTGGAGGAGTCAAGAAGAAATGCTTATCGTTGGCTGCGAAGAGATTGAGGGACTTCCAATCAACCCTCTCATCTAATTTCATTTATGGTCAAAGTAGTCATGAAAATCCATGTCGTATATATCCTTTTATAGATGTAGACACATGGAGACACATTTTTGAAAGTAGAAGAAAATTGTCATTTTTGGTACGGGCAATGTAAAATTTTATAATATTTCTTATATAAATGATATTATTAATGTTTTTTTAATGATTTATTATTCTTAATTTATAGAAAACAAGTTAAGACTATCAGGAGATCCAATCTAATAATGTATACCCTCGTAGTTTATCTCAGGGAGGGTATGTATTTTTGGAAGAACAAATGATGGCCGAAAAATTTCAACAACTAAGAGCTGAGTCTTCAAGATCTGGTGAGGTGGCCCCTCCATCCCCTCCATCGAGACATGAAACATGGAAGAGATATCAGAATGGTAAAAAAGGGAAAAATATTTCGGAAGAATCGAGAATCATAGCTGAGAGGATTGTAAGATATCTGTTTTATTTATTTATGTTAATTATTTTTTTCATATAATTTCAATCACTACAGAAATGTTAAATTAATTAGTACATGACTCTCTTGATGAGTAGAGTTCCCAAGGTGCATTTACAGCTACTGGGAGGCAAGATAGTTTATCTGTAGCATTAGGAAAGCCCGAACATCCTGGTCATGTTAGAGGATACCCGGTAGGTGTATCGGTAAGAAAAGTGTTTCCATGTTCTTCAACTTCTAACGTTGAGGGAGTTTATAAAAAAAATAGAATCCTTGGAGGCTGAAGTTCATAATATTAATGTGATGATGGAGGAAAAGATTAGAGCGTCGGTACAGTATATGTTTGCCAACATGCAAAGAAAATTTCAGAATGCATCTTCCACTACTCCACCTCCCGCTGGAGACCCCATTATTTATCATCCACCTCCACCAGTAGCTCCCACTCCCCCACCTCATCCTGTGGACTCCATTTTCTATCCTACTCTTCTGCTGCAACTTCCTACTTATTGTGAGTTGTATTTTGATGATCCTCAACATCATATAGTTTCATATGGGTTGGTATATTGAATAGGAGATACAGTTCATCATCAACAACTAAAGGTAGAGAATCATAGGGTCACTATACAGGTTATTATAGATAGATCAGCTCGAGTACCATTACCTACAGATGAGGTGACGATAGTTGGACATAGAATTGGCCATTTTTTAATTTGGCCATCCAGACATCTTTGACTCCTTACCATAGAGGTATGAATGTTATATCTTTTATTTTATTTTTTTTATTAATGTTGTTTTATCATTTGAAAACTAATATATTTTTCTATTTATTTTTACAGGAATACATCAAAGGTAAAGAAATATTGTATAGACAATAACAAAGACAAATGGCTATGACATCAGATACAGATTCTAGTAGTCTTGACAGATTGTCAAGATATTAAAATTTTTTTGTGGGCCATTATAAGTGTCCAATGGAAGCTCATGTTTGTGGACATACAATAAGTGTGGGGATTAGGAAAACTGATTTCATGGAGATTTTTACTGGATAAAAGTTGGGCATCAACATCGTGAAAACTTTTTCCATGTAAGTCTTATCACGTTTTCCCTGCGTTATATTTACTAAAAATCTATAATTATGTCTATTTTTTATTAGGTATCTTTATAAAATTTGTGAGATGAATGAGCTGACAGATGTATATGGGTTCATGGACCCGCAATTGATTTTCCCTGAAGCATGTGCATTGGATGAGGAACAAAGAATGCTTTATATTGCTGAAAGACTTGAAAAAAATATAGTCACACAATGTTGGATAATGCCTTTTTGTGAGAGGTATGAAACACATCTCTCGCAAAGATTTCATTATCTTTATCATTAAAACCCACTAACCTTAAATATCCTATTATCAGTGATAATTGGATGTTAGAGGGTTTTTACCCATGGGAGAAATCACTTTATTGGATATGCTCTTTCCATGATGATGTACGAGAATGTTTTAAGAATATATTGGAAAAGTATGATTCAATTTCTCAGTAGTTTTATATATTATAATGAATTTTAAATTTACTCCATTCATATTATTGTCTAACAGGGCATAGGACTACTTTCGAAAGAACACATAGAAACGGAGTGGAAAGATCAAATATGTAAATGTGAAGGTAATTATCCATTTATAATTTGTACGTTTTGATTAATTACATAAAAATAATATATTGAATTTACACTCATTCAAACAGAATTTTCATGAACAACAAGGCATCCTCAAATGCAGATATTATATGTTAATATTTATGTATGAAATAATAACAACTGGGACAGTTGTGAATTTTGACCTGGTATGATTTCCTCTTAAACTTTCCCATAATATTTCAATTTGATTTATTCATTATACACCTTAACTACTATCAATTCCATTTTTAGCATTTTGATGACCCTAAACCCTATACTGCTGAAGACATCAAACACTTACAAGTGGAGTGGTCAAATTATTTTACAGGTTTGATTTAATTTTAGTTTTTTGTAATGTAAAATGTAATTTTGAATATTGTCATTGTAATTGTGTATTAGGTAGTACTTTTGGTTTGATTTAGAGTTTTTTGATGTTGACAGTGTAAGTTTTGACTGTTATATATGTGAATGTTTAATTTTGATCTACCTCTTGTTTTCGTCTACTTATGATGGTTTTTCTGGTATAGATTCTGGTCTGGGGGGAGGGGTTCCAAAGGTGTGGGGGGCGTTCAGTGGGGTGGGAGTGTCCAGGGGTCTGGGAGGGCTGTTGTAAAGACCCGCAAATTTCAAGGAAATTTTTTTCTTAATTTTCTTTGGAATTTTACAAGAGCGCAGCTTCAGACGGCACCTGATTCCGAGGCCCGGTGTGCCCGGAATCAATTTCCGAAGTTTGGCTCGGGTACGTTCAGTGAACGGACGAGCGGGTTTTTCTATCTTTTGAACCGGTGCCCGGAATCAAATTCTGAGGGCACCGATGAAATCGCAGCGCCGGTATTTGCTTAGAAACGCCTCTTCCGGAGTTGCGTTTGCTCAGACGTGGTTTTTAAATTTTGCGGCTTTAAGTCAGAAATAAAATAAAGTTTGTGCGACAACTTTATTTTATTTCACTTAAGCTGCTTGGAAGCCACTTGAAGCCACTTAAGGGCGGCTTGAACTGAGTGGAACTGGATAGGAGGCTATCCAGAAATATCCTACCCCCTTGGTAGGATATTTGTGCGGTGGGGCCCGCACGAGCCCCGCCGTTTCTTTCGCTAAGTAACGCACCCGCGAAAACCCGTCAAAGTAACTGAAAAGTCAACCGACGCGTTTTCTTAAATTCTTAACAGACCATTTAATTGGGCGGTTTATTTCGTGAATTAAATGGGCTGTTTTATTCGTTGAATTAATTCAACGAATTAAATGGGTCGTTACTTACGCGTTTTGCGTTTGTTGGCAAAATAATAAAATAGACAACTTGTCTATTTTGGAGGATTGCTATCGTTGTGCAATTCCTCTGAACCTCCACTCTCCCCGCGAAGAACGCGAAGAACGCGAAGAACGCGAAGAACGCGAAGAACGCGAAGAACGCCGGCGACCGGAATTCGACGACGCACACCGAGATCTGCGACGTCGACGAGCCCTACCCGCGACGTTCTTCGGCGACGCCTCTTCTTCTGCGGCCGATCCTCGTTCGGCAACTAAGGTGAGAAACGAATCATTTGAATTCTCCCGTTTTAATTTCGATATCAACGGATTTAAACTAATTAAATCCGTTTGATCTTGATCCGGAGATTGGCGACGCGACGCCGGATACCGCGACGACGCGACGATCCCCCCTTCTTCCGCGACGAGCAATTCCGCGACGACCTCTCGTCCGACGACAACGACAAGTAAGGGATGTTGGATTATTTTATCTTTTTCCCCGTGTTTATTCTTTTAAAGTGAAGAACATGATCTCCGACAATTTTGATTTATTTAAAATTGTTGTTGATTATTCCTCCGTGGATTTTGACTAAACGCGGAGGGTGCGGGTCTAACGAACAAGACCCGGCAACCCTCCGCCGATCTCTTTTGTTGTGCGGATTTGGCGGATGACGACGAACCGTGAGGCAAGGGCATTTTGTTGATTCCGCAGTGAAGATCGTCCCCCGGGAGGAGCAACGGCGCAGACGGGAAAGAAATCGGGCCACCGGAGCATCTCCGGCGGCCCGCGGAAGGAGACGGCGGCGCGGGTCGCCGGCGCGGCGGCGCCGGCGACCGGAGGCGGCGGCGCCCGGCGCGCCGCCGGAGGAGTCCGCCGCGGCCGAGCCACGGCGGCGGCGAACCGCCGGACCGCGTCCGCGGTCCGGCCACCAGCACGCGGCCCGCGCGGGCCGCGTTTCTCCCAAAGCCGCGGGTTTGACCCGCGGCGGCTCTTCGGCCGCTCGGCCGAAGACCGAGCCGGCCGGTCCGGTCGGCCGGGCCGCGCCCAGGCCGGACCGGACCCGGCCTAGCCGGGTCGGGCCGGGTCGGGCCGACCCGGTTCGGCCGACCCCAGAGGGGGGTTCGGGCCGGGTCGCCCCGGACCCAGAACCCCCGTTTCGGGCCCTCTTCGGTCTTTCGCCCATATCTTGGGCCTGGGACCTCCGATTGACGAACCGTCAGCGGTTACGCGATCCTTGGATCGAGACGGTCGTTTCGGTATACTATACTCAAGGTGCACCTTCCTTTTCGGGAGTCTACGTAGTTAAAACTCCGTAGTTAAGCGTGCTTGGCCTAGAGCAGTGATCAGGATGGGTGACCTCCTGGGAAGTTTCCCAGGTTGGGTGTGAGACGGAAAGGCCAATAACTAACAGACCGGGCATCCGATTGACGCGCCGTCTGTTTCGTTGAATTCCTCTAAGTGAGACGGAACTTTTGGCATACTCCGCCCGAGGATCGGATACAGGCGGAGTACGGTCGGGTTGGTTTTGCCCTAAAAACCAACCGGGCCCCTGGGACGAAAATGCCAATAACTCTCAGACCGGGCGTCCGATTGACGCGCCGTCTGTTGCGTTGAGATCCTGTTGTCGATACGGAACTTTTGGATACATCAACTTCGGACTACGTGTCAGTTGATGTATCAGCCTCTCGGCTCGTGGAGCGGACCCTCCTAAACGAGCTCGCTAAGTGCAGGAACCCTAGTGCTGGCTGTGGCTTCGACGACGGAGCAGAGATCCTCCGTGGACTGCGACGAACACAGAGCAGAGATCCTTCGTGGACTGCGGCGACGACTGTGCAAGAGATCCTCAGTGGACTGCGTCGACTACTGCACTCAGCGATCCTACGTGGAACAGTGTTACCGAACCTGTGTGAGCTGAATCTTCTTTTTACCTTGAGCGGTGGAGCGCTTGGGTGTAGCGGCGGACCCGTGGTACTTGACAGTGGTGGTGCGCTTGGATGCAGCAGCAGACCCTTGGCGGTGGAGCGCTTGGTTGTAGCGGCGGACCCGCGATACTCTACGGAGTGTGTGCGCTTGGTTGTAGCGACAGACCCGCGACGGTGGAGACGCGCGTGCGGAGTACGGAGACCGTGTAGATGACTGAGACCTGACGACTGCTTGACCGACTCGACTTGGAGTGAGTCGACTAGCCCAGTGGACGGAGCGCCCAGTAGTTGGCAGCAGACCCACGGCGGACGGAGCGCCTGGTAGTTGGCGGCAAACCCGCGGTACTCGACAGGAGGAGTACCTCAGTAGGCTATCTGGGTGAGCGCCCGGTATTTGGCAGCAGACCCTCAGCGGACGGAGCGCCCGGTAGTTGGCAGCAGACCCGCGGTACTCGACAGGAGGAGTACTTCAGCAGTCTTAGGTTAGTGAGCAGTACCCCGGAGTCGTGACAGGACCACTGTACACTTCAGAGATGGGGCTCTTCAACATTTACGGTTTCGATAATGAAAATCCTGGTTGAGCTGAATCTTATGTTACTCTCCTTTGTGGATTGTGTTGAACTATCCTATGTGGATTTACTGTTTACTCTCCTTGTGGATTTGAGTCTTGCTTTCCTTTGTGGATTGAGTTGTTCTTGAGCTCGTGAGCAGAGCTAGAATTGGGGACTTAGGTATATGTATGGGCATATACCTAAGTCGAGTCAGATGTTACTTCGTGATTGCATTTTTCTTTTGTGCTATATCCTTTGTGGATTTCGGGAGACCTTCGGGGGTCTCGGGGTCCTTACTGAGTAGTTGTACTCACCCCTGCACGGGCTATGCCCGCACCTTATTGTGTTGGTTGCAGACGACAGACAGCGCTGATCTCGGTTGGGGCGTGGAGCAGGACGGTACCTGGAGGTGGACCACTGGGCGGGACGTGCTCGGAGCGGACGTGGGACCCGAGGAGCCTGGAGGCTATCTGTACCCACCCTTCAGGTGGGATTACCAGTGGACGACACGAGGCCGCCGTCTTTTCTTCAGTTGCTGTACTTTACTTTTCAGTTGTACTTTACAGTTGGGCTTGTATTTCCGGCCCCCTTTACTTTTCCGCACTTTGTAGTTACTTCTGCTTGCTGACTCTGTGGTGGATGTTACTTATAAAGGCAATGCCTTCCCTGTTCACTGGGATTTTACGCCTTGGTGCTAGTCGCCAGCCCCTGGCCTATGGAAGGCGGGCTTGGGGTAGTCACGGCACGGGCCCCGAGGACGGGTCGTGACAAATTGGTATCAGAGGTGGTCGGTTCTACCGCAGACTCTGATCTTTCTTCTGTGTGAAGCAATAGTGTTTAGCGTATTGAGTGTGGTTATCAGTCCAGGGAGTCCAGTGTTGGTGCGGCGGCCGACGTATCCATACACCAGGACCCTGACTTCTGATTTCTGACTTAATGCACGAAAACATTGATTGCATGTGTGTTTCAAGTTTTCTTCGTGATTACTTGTGTCAGCTCACCGGGTATACTGATCTGCTTCATGAAAGTCTCAAGTTTTTCTTGTGATTACTTGTGCCAGCTCACCAGGTATACTGTTCTGACTGTGGTGCTCTTGTTCTCCTTTTCAGGATGGCCCCGCGACGACAGCCAGCTAGGGTTCCGAGTGTAGGGCGCGACGGAAGCCCACCGAGCGACGAGGCCTCGGTGCAGGGCCCTTTGCCAGCAGTGGCACCGGCGGTAGCTTTACCGCCGAGCCACCGATGCTACCAGTACCAGACGCTGACGATGCACGTCGCCTCAGGGCACTGCATGAGTTTCAGAGCCAGCGACCGCCCAGGTTTCGCGGTGAGGCGGACCCCCAGGCCGCCGAGGACTGGCTAGAGGCGGTGGTACGGATCTTTAGGCTAGTGAGGACACCAGCGGATCTCATGGTGATTCTCGCGGCGAGCCTCCTGCAGGCGGCGGCAGGACGATGGTGGAGCTTGATGCTCCAGGTTCACGATGAGGCATCTCTTCTTTGGACGGACTTTGAGAGCCTCTTCCGCTCGGAGTTCGTCCCGGCCACCCTTCGTGCGGTGCGTATCCAGGAGCTTCTACAGCTGCGGCAGGGCAGCATGACGGTCGCTCAGTACGCGGCGAGGTTCACCGACCTTTCTCGGTACTCGACAGACATGGTACGGGACCCCTTCTTCCGGGCCCGGACCTTCGAGCAGGGCTTGCGACAGGAGATTCGGGCGTCGCTGATCTCCCTCAGCATTCCGACCCAGGCGGGAGTGCTAGAGCGGGCCCTTCTGATCGAGAGCTTCCTTGCTGAGTCTACACCAGCACAGAGACCCACCGCAGGGCGGCACGTAGCGGAGTCTTCGGTAGCAGATAGCCGACAGATGACTCAGGGTTCCAGGCAGACCAGACCTACCAGTGGCTGACTGCACGACTCAGGCTCAGTTGTGCGGGGAAGCCGGGGTGGAGTCAGAGCCAGGCGTGCCGAGAGTGGGCAGTGTTACTCCTGTGGCGGAATTGGTCACATGGCTCGTGACTGCCCGACCCGCCATGCGGGGGAGCAGCAGACGGTTGAGGAACCACCTAGGCAGAGGCAGAGGTTCGACCGTGGCGATCTGCAGGGAGGAGACGGACGAGGTAGAGGAGCTGGCCGAGCAGCAGGTGGTGGACGACGCTTTGAGGCTCTACCACCACCACCACCAGGAGGTCCACCCCGACCGCAGGGGAGAGCTCAGCTTCAGGCAGCCGAGGCCTTCGATCATGGAGCCCTGGGAGCTGATGGACAGGAGCAGAACTAGTGGATACATCCTTTGTACTTCTGCTTCCTTGTTGCTTTTGTGTAGCATCTTGTAATATGAGCTGCAATAATAAAAGACGCATACCTTTGTGATATTTTTCGTTCCTGTCCTCTTTCGTGATGTTACTAGGAGATTCCAGTTTTGGCTGTTGACTTGACCCTCACTTGTGAGACGTCTACTGGAGGAGACCCAGTTACCACACACTGATGCCGACAGTGTGACTCAACCCTTGGAGGCGAGAGTAACGGTTGAATCTCTTAGTAGTAGCGTCGAGGCCTTACGACGTCATCCTTGGTATGGATTAGTATCATCCATGTTAGGATTGACTGTTTTAGGCAAAGAATGTGGTTCATCCAGAGGATGAGACCGGATTTCTCTTTTCGGCAAAGAAGAAATCTTGCAGCTCTTGTGGGACCAGAGATGGTCCGAGCCACGACAGAGAAGGTCCAGATCATCCAGGAGAGGATGAGGACAGCTCAGAGCCGGCAGAAGTCATATGCTGACAGGAGGCGGAGGCCACTAGAGTTCAAGGATGGTGACCACGTCTTTTTGCGTGTCTCACCTCGACGTGGTTTACAGAGATTTGGCCGAGGCGGCAAGTTGTCTCCACGCTCCATCGGGCCTTTCCAGGTCCTCAGCAGGATAGGAGAGGTGGCTTATCGCCTGGCTCTACCACCTCAGTTGCACCGGGTGCACGACGTCTTCCACGTGTCTCAGCTGAGGAGATACGTGCACGACCCGACGCACATCATCGACTTTGGGGAGCTGGACGTGGACGATGGGGCGACTTTTGCGGAGGTCCCAGTGGAGATCGAGGATCGACAGGAGCGGGTCCTACGTGGGCGGTCGATTCCTCTTGTGCGCATCAGATGGCAGCACGGGAACCTCCAGGAGAGCACTTGGGAGCGGGAGGCTCAGATGCGTGCTCAGTACCCCCATTTGTTCCCCTAGTTTTTGATGTTTCTTTACGGGGACGTAAAGCCCTGAGGTGGGAGTAATGTAAAGACCCGCAAATTTCAAGGAAATTTTTTTCTTAATTTTCTTTGGAATTTTACAAGAGCGCAGCTTCAGACGGCACCTGATTCCGAGGCCCGGTGTGCCCGGAATCAATTTCCGAAGTTTGGCTCGGGTACGTTCAGTGAACGGACGAGCGGGTTTTTCTATCTTTTGAACCGGTGCCCGGAATCAAATTCTGAGGGCACCGATGAAATCGCAGCGCCGGTATTTGCTTAGAAACGCCTCTTCCGGAGTTGTGTTTGCTCAGACGTGGTTTTTAAATTTTGCGGCTTTAAGTCAGAAATAAAATAAAGTTTGTGCGACAACTTTATTTTATTTCACTTAAGCTGCTTGGAAGCCACTTGAAGCCACTTAAGGGCGGCTTGAACTGAGTGGAACTGGATAGGAGGCTATCCAGAAATATCCTACCCCCTTGGTAGGATATTTGTGCGGTGGGGCCCGCACGAGCCCCGCCGTTTCTTTCGCTAAGTAACGCACCCGCGAAAACCCGTCAAAGTAACTGAAAAGTCAACCGACGCGTTTTCTTAAATTCTTAACAGACCATTTAATTGGGCGGTTTATTTCGTGAATTAAATGGGCTGTTTTATTCGTTGAATTAATTCAACGAATTAAATGGGTCGTTACTTACGCGTTTTGCGTTTGTTGGCAAAATAATAAAATAGACAACTTGTCTATTTTGGAGGATTGCTATCGTTGTGCAATTCCTCTGAACCTCCACTCTCCCCGCGAAGAACGCGAAGAACGCGAAGAACACGAAGAACGCGAAGAACGCGAAGAACGCGAAGAACGCCGGCGACCGGAATTCGACGACGCACACCGAGATCTGCGATGTTGACGAGCCCTACCCGCGACGTTCTTCGGCGACGCCTCTTCTTCTGCGGCCGATCCTCGTTCGGCAACTAAGGTGAGAAACGAATCATTTGAATTCTCCCGTTTTAATTTCGATATCAACGGATTTAAACTAATTAAATCCGTTTGATCTTGATCCGGAGATTGGCGACGCGACGCCGGATACCGCGACGACGCGACGATCCCCCCTTCTTCCGCGACGAGCAATTCCGCGACGACCTCTCGTCCGACGACAACGACAAGTAAGGGATGTTGGATTATTTTATCTTTTTCCCCGTGTTTATTCTTTTAAAGTGAAGAACATGATCTCCGACAATTTTGATTTATTTAAAATTGTTGTTGATTATTCCTCCGTGGATTTTGACTAAACGCGGAGGGTGCGGGTCTAACGAACAAGACCCGGCAACCCTCCGCCGATCTCTTTTGTTGTGCGGATTTGGCGGACGACGACGAACCGTGCGGCAAGGGCATTTTGTTGATTCCGCAGTGAAGATCGTCCCCCGGGAGGAGCAACGGCGCAGACGGGAAAGAAATCGGGCCACCGGAGCATCTCCGGCGGCCTGCGGAAGGAGACGGCGGCGCGGGTCGCCGGCGCGGCGGCGCCGGCGACCGGAGGCGGCGGTGCCCGGCGCGCCGCCGGAGGAGTCCGCCGCGGCCGAGCCACGGCGGCGGCGAACCGCCGGACCGCGTCCGCGGTCCGGCCACCAGCACGCGGCCCGCGCGGGCCGCGTTTCTCCCAAAGCCGCGGGTTTGACCCGCGGCGGCTCTTCGGCCGCTCGGCCGAAGACCGAGCCAGCCGGTCCGGTCGGCCGGGCCGCGCCCAGGCCGGACCGGACCCGGCCTAGCCGGGTCGGGCCGGGTCGGGCCGACCCGGTTCGGGCCGACCCGGTTCGGCCGACCCCAGAGGGGGGTTCGGGCCGGGTCGCCCCGGACCCAGAACCCCCGTTTCGGGCCCTCTTCGGTCTTTCGCCCATATCTTGGGCCTGGGACCTCCGATTGAAGAACCGTCAGCGGCTACGCGATCCTTGGATCGAGACGGTCGTTTCGGTATACTATACTCAAGGTGCACCTTCCTTTTCGGGAGTCTACGTAGTTAAAACTCCGTAGTTAAGCGTGCTTGGCCTAGAGCAGTGATCAGGATGGGTGACCTCCTGGGAAGTTTCCCAGGTTGGGTGTGAGACGGAAAGGCCAATAACTAACAGACCGGGCGTCCGATTGACGCGCCGTCTGTTTCGTTGAATTCCTCTAAGTGAGACGGAACTTTTGGCATACTCCGCCCGAGGATCGGATACAGGCGGAGTACGGTCGGGTTGGTTTTTCCCTAAAAACCAACCGGGCCCCTGGGACGAAAATGCCAATAACTCTCAGACCGGGCGTCCGATTGACGCGCCGTCTGTTGCGTTGAGATCCTGTTGTCGATACGGAACTTTTGGATACATCAACTTCGGACTACGTGTCAGTTGATGTATCAGCCTCTCGGCTCGTGGAGCGGACCCTCCTAAACGAGCTCGCTAAGTGCGGGAACCCTAGTGCTGGCTGTGGCTTCGACGACGGAGCAGAGATCCTCCGTGGACTGCGACGACGACAGAGCAGAGATCCTCCGTGGACTGCGACGAACACAGAGCAGAGATCCTTCGTGGACTGCGGCGACGACTGTGCAAGAGATCCTCAGTGGACTGCGTCGACTACTGCACTCAGCGATCCTACGTGGAACAGTGTTACCGAACCTGTGTGAGCTGAATCATCTTTTTACCTTGAGCGGTGGAGCGCTTGGGTGTAGCGGCGGACCCGTGGTACTTGACAGTGGTGGTGCGCTTGGATGCAGCAGCAGACCCTTGGCGGTGGAGCGCTTGGTTGTAGCGGCGGACCCGCGATACTCTACGGAGTGTGTGCGCTTGGTTGTAGCGACAGACCCGCGACGGTGGAGACGCGCGTGCGGAGTACGGAGACCGTGTAGATGACTGAGACCTGACGACTGCTTGACCGACTCGACTTGGAGTGAGTCGACTAGCCCAGTGGACGGAGCGCCCAGTAGTTGGCAGCAGACCCACGGCGGACGGAGCGCCTGGTAGTTGGCGGCAAACCCGCGGTACTCGACAGGAGGAGTACCTCAGTAGGCTATCTGGGTGAGCGCCCGGTATTTGGCAGCAGACCCTCAGCGGACGGAGCGCCCGGTAGTTGGCAGCAGACCCGCGGTACTCGACAGGAGGAGTACTTCAGCAGTCTTAGGTTAGTGAGCAGTACCCCGGAGTCGTGACAGGACCACTGTACACTTCAGAGATGGGGCTCTTCAACATTTACGGTTTCGATAATGAAAATCCTGGTTGAGCTGAATCTTATGTTACTCTCCTTTGTGGATTGTGTTGAACTATCCTATGTGGATTTACTGTTTACTCTCCTTGTGGATTTGAGTCTTGCTTTCCTTTGTGGATTGAGTTGTTCTTGAGCTCGTGAGCAGAGCTAGAATTGGGGACTTAGGTATATGTATGGGCATATACCTAAGTCGAGTCAGATGTTACTTCGTGATTGCATCTTTCTTTTGTGTTATATCCTTTGTGGATTTCGGGAGACCTTCGGGGGTCTCGGGGTCCTTACTGAGTAGTTGTACTCACCCCTGCACGGGCTATGCCCGCACCTTATTGTGTTGGTTGCAGACGACGGACAGCGCTGATCTCGGTTGGGGCGTGGAGCAGGACGGTACCTGGAGGTGGACCACTGGGCGGGACGTGCTCGGAGCGGACGTGGGACCCGAGGAGCCTGGAGGCTATCTGTACCCACCCTTCAGGTGGGATTACCAGTGGACGACACGAGGCCGTCGTCTTTTCTTCAGTTGATGTACTTTACTTTTCAGTTGTACTTTACAGTTGGGCTTGTATTTCCGGCCCCCTTTACTTTTCCGCACTTTGTAGTTACTTCTGCTTGCTGACTCTGTGGTGGATGTTACTTATAAAGGCAATGCCTTCCCTGTTCACTGGGATTTTACGCCTTGGTGCTAGTCGCCAGCCCCTGGCCTATGGAAGGCGGGCTTGGGGTAGTCACGGCACGGGCCCCGAGGACGGGTCGTGACAGCTGTCCGGTGGGGTGGGGGGTCCTGGGTGTCCATTAGAGTGGGGGGCAGTCCAGGGGGTGGGGGCATTTCTAGGAGGGTGGAAGGGCTGTCTAGGGGAGTGGGAGGCTGTCCAGGGGGTGTCCAGGGTTGTGGGGGTGTCCTGTGGGGTGAGGGGGGTTTCCAGGGGTGGGGGGGGGGGTCTAGGGTGTCCATAAGGATTTGGGGGGGGGGTAGTCCAGGGGTGTGGTGGGGGTTGTCTAGTGTGTTGAGGGGGTTCTGGTCTGTTTTTGGTAACTTTTTCGTCTGTTTCAAGGGTGTGGGAGGGCTGTCCAGGGATGTGGGATTGCTGTCCAGGGGGTGGGGGTCTACAAGAGGGTGGGGGGAGGTCCAGGGGTGGTGGTGATGTCCAGGGGTGTGGTGGGGAGTGTCCAGGGGTGTGGTGGGGGTATTCTAGTGGGGTGAGGGGGTTCTGGTTTGTTTTCGGTAACATTTTGGTCTGCTTCAGGGGTGTGGGAGGGCTATCCAGAGGTTTGGATGTGTTGTCCAGGGGGTGGGGGTGTACATGAGGGTGGGGGTTGTCCAGGGGTGTTTGGGGCTGTCCAGGGGGCCGGGGGAAGTCCAGTGGTGTGGCGGGGGCTCCAATCGGGTGGAGAAGGGTTGTCTAGTGTGTGAGGGTTATACATGAGGGTGGGGGGGTTTCCCGGGGTGTTTGTGGCTATCCAGGGGGTCGGGGGGTAGTCCAGGGGTGTCGTGGGGGCTGTCATGTTGGGTGAGGGGGTGAGGGGGTGCTGTTCAGGAGGGTGGGGGGTTGTCCCAAGGTGTTTGGCGATGTCCCAGGGGTTGGGGGGTAGACCAGGGGTGTGGTGGGGGCTGTCAAGTGGGATGAGGGGGTGCTATTCAGGGGCTGGTGGGACTCTAGTGGGGGGGGGTGGGGGTTGTCTCGGGGTGTTTGAGGTTGTCCAGGGGTTCGGGGGCAGTCCCGGGGTGTGGTGGGGGCTGTCAAGTGGGGTAAGTTTTATATGTTATCAATGTAAATGCTTAATTTTTCTATATTTCTTATTTTGATCTACTTTTGTTTTTGTGGTATGAATTATTGATTTGGTTTCTAGTTGTTTCTGGGGGAGAGAAGAGGACTGCATTCGATTTTTTTAATAAAATGTGTCTTCTACATCGGTTATTTTATAACCGACGTGATAAAGAAATCGGGAACGATTTATCACATCGGTGTTTTTAGTAACCGACGTGAAAAAAACATGTGGAATGGTTTATCATGTCGGTTATTTAATAACCGACGTGGTAAAAGGACTGGTAAATGGTTTATCAAATTGGTTATTTAGTAACCGACGTGATAACCCCCCCCCCCGGACTGGTTTAGCACGTCGGTTATTATATAACCGACGTGATAAAACTTTTCCCAGGGGTTTATCATGTCAGTTATTTAAAAACCGACGTGATAAACATCCCTCATATGAGTTTATAACATCGGTTATTATATAACTGATGGGATACCCCCCCTCATTTTATCATAGCGGTTATATAATAACCGACATTATAAACCACCGCCCCCCCATTTTTTCACATCGGTTATTAATTACTGACGTGATAAACACGGCGATGTTATGTTTTTTACATCGGTTTATAAATAAACGACGTAAAAAATGTTATTTATAACGTCATCCATATTAATGTTGGCTAAAAGCTGACGTAAAAAATGAAAAATAACAGATGTAAATAATCTTTTCTGCACTAGTGGCAACTGGAATGGGAGGTTTTTTCTTATAAGAGCCCCTCTAATATCATCCCTTCATCGTTTGAAGCGTGAATCATTTCAATGGATTCCTATTGGTGAGTTCTATCCATTGTGATCCCTGGATGTTTCTAATTCTCCACAAAATATCATTTATCTGTTGATTTTGGAATGATTCTAATTTGATATATCGAATGGTGAATCCAACAAATCCTGAAGGATTTCTCTATTGATGATGACATCTTGGATCTGTATGGTTAGAGGGTATCCCATGTTGAGTAACATATGTCGTTGAACGATGATCCAATGTAGATATGTTGTTGGGTTGTTCTTTTCAAGGTATCCAATTTAATTAAATTTTTTGTTGTTGTATTTCCGCATGATAGGGCTTTTTCCCAGATTGGTTACAGATGATTGAATCAAACATTCCATGGATCGTTGGATAAGGATCTGGATAGGCGGTGACATCTGGTAATTATTTTGGCATGTGTGTCTTTCATCGTTGGATGCACGGTTCTTTATTATAATTTAATTCATTATAATTTAGTTCTAATTAATTAAGTGTTGTATTTTTTCATGAGATAAGAATCCATGGATTTTGTGGAAGGATTAACAAACTTGGGGGATGCAGAAAAAGTTGTTGTGTTTGGTTGTCTTGATGTTAATTCCATTTGAGGTGGGTGGTCTAGAACAACACTTAGATGTTTATTTAGATAATTCTAGTATGTAAAATAAGTGTGACCATGACAACAGACCATGCATTCTACCTAATTATTTGGGTAATTCACTGTTTCATGAATTTCACATGCTTAGAACACCCATGAATCTTGTTTGGTCCAATGGCATTGAGATCGCAATGTAACCGAAGAGCTGTGCAAACCATTTTTGAGATTGCAACTACTGGATAATTGGTTTTGTGATATTAATTAGCACGACATGTGAATTGTGACAAATGAAAACATCGAATAATATGACTTGGGTGATTCATCCTATGATAAAGAATCTACCCATTGAGAATAAATTTATTATTAGTTAGTAATTGAATGAATTGACCAAATTAGCTTATAATAAAATGTGAACTATAATAATTGGAAATCTGGAATGATATTGCTTTAGTGATTCATCCTGATACAGGATAGTTTACCAGTTGAGGGTAAATGGATTATTATCTTGGTAATTGGAATTATTAACAAACCCGGTTTATGATTACCTGATAACATGTTAATGATTGGTTACTTGATTCATATGATTAATGATTTATCTTGATGCAGTTGAATCCATCATTTGACTGTTATATGCCTTCGTTAGGCTTGTGATTCATTTTTTCTAGTAGAATGCATGGGGTCTTGATTCATTGTCTTGTGAGATGTGATACGAGTGACTCATCCAATGTAGGAGAATCCACCAATTGATATCATTATTTTCATCATTAGTGGCATGTGCCCTGCGAAGACGGATGTGGTTCAAACTAGTCTATGAGTCCAGTGAGATTGTTGACTTTATCCATTGGTGATGTGTTCCTGGGAAGACATAAGTGGTTCTAGCATGTCTATGAGCCCAGTTATATTGTTGACTTTCTCCATTGGTGACGTGGGACCTAGGATGATACAAGTGGTTATAGAACATCTAAGAGCCCAATGAGACTGTTGACCTTAACCATTGGCAATGTGTGCCCTAGGAAGACGTAACTTGTTTTAGAAAGTCAAAGATCCTAGTGAGATTTTTGACATTCCCCATTGGTGATGTGTTCTTTGAGAATATGTAAGTGAACCTAAAAATTCTAAGATCCTAGTGAGACTGGTGAGTTGCCCCATTATTGATGCTCACCTGGGAAAGACATAAGTGGATCTAGAAAGTCTTAGAGCCCACTGAGATGGTTACTTTCCCACTCAGTATATTCTTACACCCTAGGAAGACATAAGAAACATCAGTATGGGTAATTTGCATGGAGCCCAGTGTTTAGTTACTTGAAGCCTGATATGGATGATTCACCCTATGTAGGATAATCCTCCAACTGCATGTGTGCTCAGTACCAAGTATGAGGATCCAACACATGATTCATGAGGGAGAGACAGATGGTAACTTGATACTTGATACAAGAGATTCATCCTAGCAGGAGAATATACCCACGACATGATGATCCGTCCTGACCAGGAGGATCCCCTCACAGATAGAGTCATCCAACATTGTACCGAAGCAGGTTTGGATGACCCTAGGTGTCAAACCAGAGCTTGAGGGTTAGTGGGTTTATCTGAAATTTTGGATTAATTTATAAATTGATGCCCCTGTTTATCACACTATTCCATGTATAGTATAATCAGACTGGATTTTTTTTAGAAATTGTTGTTGGTGGCCTACTAATTTTTATTCATACCCTGATCGGGCCTCCATTACACATGGGTACCTGAGTGTCTATTACATTTTTATTAAAGGCACTTGGTTGGGATGATTCATGGGATAGTGTGGTCAAGATGGATAACTCAGACAACATTTGGATAGTGGATAATTTTTTTCATGGAAATTCTATATAACACTTTTTCTTATTTTTCTTTTAATCTGAAATGTATCTGTGATGAACCCAGTGGGTGGATTGTTGTATGTATAACATGAATTTTTAGGCCTTTATTACATTTCATATATTATTGATTGGATGTCTATTTATTTTTTCATACAATTATTATTTACTATTTTGGATGGAATTTGGTTATTTTATATTTTTTACACACTCTAATATATAGTGTACAGTCTCCCCATAATATCACCATAGACCCCCGATACTAGTTGGCAGCAAATGGAAAACATGGAAGCGCACTAGAGATCAGGTGTTACACCGGTCCAGTTACCGGTTATTGAGTGATTTAGGACATGATATTATAAAGTGGTATGAGAAAAAGATTTTTTTATATTGCTTTATTATTTGGGATCTAGTAGACTAGATATTTAGTAGCGTGTTGGAGCCTTTGAGGGATACTGGGATGGTGTGTCAAGGACACATTTTTCGATGGGAATTTCTGGTTACTATATCATGGGTATGCTTTTCTGATTTGTATTGTTACAATTATATTTGATTTTTACCTCAAGTGATCCACATGTGGTTTGGATGTTTTTATTTCTAATGGATTTCTAGATCGTGGCCTAGTGGAAAATGATCCAATTAGTTGATTTTGACTATTAGGTTGTGGAAGAAAGAGGAGACACATGCATCATGATAGACATGTAGGATTCACATGACATATATATGAAAATCCTTGACTTTATTACACATTCAATTATTATTTATTACATAAGAATTCACTTAGTATAACCCAGAAGTTCTAGAAGCCTAGTGTATTTGGGTAATTAGGTACATTACCTAACAACATAAAATAGGGGTGCATCATCATTATTGAAAACTTCCTTAACATGATCACAATATTCCATCATTATTAAATTTCATGGGATAACCTAGGGTCATACATAAGAAATGGGTGAACTATAAAGCCTAGTAAAGAAATAAGAAAATCATAACATGGAGAAATTATTACACGTTAGAGAATACGAATTTCAATGGTACATAAATGGGTGAGAATCATAAACATGAACAACGAGGCATGATATAGCTTGATAACATAAATAAAACATGGGAATGTGGAAACAACATTAAACATGACATCATACACACAGGTCATGGATAACCATCAAGACATTATAACATTATGTGGTTATGATAACCTTCTTTACACTATATATGACATCTAATGAGACTAAAACATTACCCAATGCATTGGAGCTCTATATAATTCTAGGCGCACCCATCGCTTTTATATCTTGTACATGCATAAGTGTGCCACATATATCATATAATATAAGAGAATATTTTATCAAATTTAATCATGTGATTATGTATTTTTGGTTATATACATAGAAGTACCCAATAAAAGAAATATAGGTTCAATCGGGTGAATACTCTTGAGTAGAAATGGGTATGGGTATACACCTCATAAATGTTCGATATGAAAAATTGGAGTGACATTTCATCAACATAACAAAAGTACATAAAGATTCATAAAATAGATTAATAAGAGTTAAAGAGGTATATAATCACTTGAGAATAAAAATTAATTCATGAGGGATATAATAGAACATCATCCAACATGAAAATTTTATAATTAATATTCATAAGGCAAGGAGGGTTCTTGAATAAAAACTTAGCATGGAAAAGTCGCAAGATAATTTCAGCAGCATAACGACAGTACTTAAAGATTCATAAAATAATTTATTTAGTGTAAAATTGGTGTATCATAATTTTCATATAAAAATGAAATTAATATTTATATGGAAAACATATCCAAAAATTAGTAATTAGAAATCAAATGACACAAAATAATGATGACGCTTGAATGAACACGATAAGTAGAGGATCCCTTACTAAATTTTGGAATAATAATTGATTAGGTAAATGATATAATGAGAGAGGATAAATGATCTATTATTATTGGTAAATAAATTTTACAATATATGGATATTAATAAATTCATTAAAAAATAACCAATTGACATTGAAAAGGCTAATTAAAAAGAAGGACCTTGAATGGGAAGGAAAAGGAAATCCCTTACTAAATTTCGACAACGTAAAAACATAGGTAGGTACTATAACGAGAGGGGATAAATGATATATCATTTTCAAGAAATAAATTAAATGTTATAGGTATATTTATGATGTTATTATAACATAAAAAATTGAGATTCAAAAGGATAAATACAAGGAAGGTCCTTGAATTGAATAGAAGAGAGGGAGGTCCATTACTGTGAGAGGGTGATTTCCAAAGCCTAGAAAAAGATTCTTTAGAGCTTAGAGGAACATTGGGAAGAATAAATAGAGTGGAGGTAAGATTTAGGGCTTGATAAAATGTTTTTTATTTAAGATTTATGGGATCATGGGTGGGTTTATATAGTAAAAGAGGGGGGTTTCTTTATTATTTCCCAAACTTAGGTTTTGGACTCTATATAATAAAGTAATAAAAACCACAAAACATACCATGGATTTTTCCAATGATTTATACCAAAGTGGATTGTTTTTAGTTAATTTATAATACCACGAACCTATCATATTAAAATAAAACCCTTGGTGATGTGGAGGTATGTCATGTTTATAGAGAATTAATTTTAAAACCTTAAAATAAAATATAGGTTTTAGAGGATTCAAGAAGGGTTTATAAAATTAGTCCAATAATAAAAAAACACATTATTTAAAAGGATAAAAATATATTTGGTTTTGGATACCTTTTATGGACCATGTTATGTCACGATCCGACCCAACGGGGCTCGAGCCGCGACTCCCCAAGCCCGCCTCCAATAGGCCAGGGGCTGGCGACCAGCGCCGAGTAGGCTATCACACACATGGGAGGCATTAGCCTAAGGTACCTGTACACACGCACCCACAAACACCTCTATGCAATAGTGCAGAGATAAAGAAACTGAAAAGTAAATGCATGCATACAATCTATCCCAAACCAGAGTGCAACAGCAAAAGTACAAGGGAAAAACAGGGCCCACCAAAAGGAAACTACAAAGCGCGTCCAACCTGCTCTGAAGAAGGGGAACGCTGCCACAAACACCCGCCAGAAAGCTCCCTCGGCACAGCTCTGGTAAACACCCCGGTCAACTCGCTCACTAAGCTCCGCCTACTCTGGGTCCTCCTGGGACTCCGTCAAAAGGCCTGTGATCTGCACAAGACACAAACATGTGCGGGCAAAGCCCGTGCAGGGGTGAGTATAAACATACTCAGTAGGCACCCCAAAAACCCAAAACCCAAGGGAGTAACTGAAAGGTAACAGTCCGCTCAACCCAGCCAGAGGGAACCCAGACGAGAGAGAAACTCCATCTCGTGACCATCCTCGGCTAAACACAACAAGTCAGCTCAGCTTAGCTCAGGTGTATGCTCATACATACACCTTGAACAATCCAGATATACATAGCTCACGCCACAAAGCCACAAGAGGTACCGACCTCATCACCAGCAACTGTCCACAACCAGGAGAGTACACCACGAACATTGTCATACCAGATGACACTCATCCGAGAGATACACTCCATCAGGATACTCGCAAACATCTCAGACGCTCGCCCGAGAGACCACACTCGTCGGATAACATCACTGAGGAAACATCGCTGAACAACATAACCACCAAACTCCTCGGATAGGGGATCACCGCTGGGGTCCGCTAGGGGATACCAAGACCCACTCCGGTATACGTAGCTCACAGATAGGGGATCACTCCTAGGGTCCGCTGGGGGATACCACGACCCGATCTGGCATACGTAGTTCTCACAGATGGGGGATCACACCCAGGATCCGCTGGGGGATACCACAACCCGATCTGCACTCGACAGAAGCTTCACACTCAGATAGAGGATCATCGTCCATATAAAGATGGTCACGACGATACCGGAACCCTATCTGGGATAACTCGCGATGGAGGGGATCGAACCGACGATGCCACAACCCTACTGAAACCACGCGCTGAGTAGGGGATCGCATAACCAACGATACCGCAACCCTACCGACACCAAGCGCTGAGTAGGGGATCGTATAACCAACGATGCCGCAACCCTACTATATACATCATGCTGAGTAGGGGATCGTAAACCCGACGATGCCACAACCCTACTATGCACGACCCACCGCGTAGGGGATCATATTCCCGATGATGCCACAAACCCTACGGGGTTAACCTGCTAGATAGGGCATCGCTGCCCGTGAATAAGTGGTCACAGCGATACCAAGAACCCGATCTAGGGTAAAGATGCTAGAGGATCCACTCCGGGCCCTCCGGAGGGATACCACAACTCTAACAGTTTAAACATTCCATCGAGAGGATCACAAACCCATACGAAGGTTGTGATACCACACGAACCCTCATAGGAACGAACCAAGGGAGAACCCTCAACCACTGCTGGTCCAAACGTCGCTAACCCGAGCGACTCGCCTCAAAGCCACACTGCGCACCTCCGAAGCCAAAACCGAGGCCATCATCGCGTTCCACACGGAAAAACACGCAGGATAGGCTGTTTACTCGCCCGAAACGGAGCACCGGTGAAAACGACACTATTCACCGTAGCTAGCTCGTGCGGGGCCCACACAACGATCCCAAAACCCATCGGGCGGATCACACCACGACGATCCCCTCGGAAAAACAAGCGGAATCGACTACTCGCTCGCCCAAAACGGACACCCGGTGAAAAAGGTACTATTCACCGAAGGCCGGCTCGGGTGGGGCCTATGCCTGGATTCCGAAACTCATCGAACGGATCGCACCATTGCGATCCTCTCGGAAAAACACACAGGATCGACTATTCATCCGCCAAAATCGGACTCCTGGTGCAAAAGCTGCGTTTCTCCGCAAACGCCAAAACCCGGCCTCGTGGGGCCCGCACCCCGTTCTCAGTCCCAACACCCAGAAACCATCTCAAAAAGCCCGTCGTACCATCAGGGTCTCAACGCCACTGAAGGCTCGTCAATCGGACGCTCTGGGTAGAAGTTACAACGTCCCGAAGTCGTAAAATAATAAAATAATATTATTTTATACGACGTTTCTAGCTCCCGGGCCACGATCCCGAACATTTAAACCCTCAAAGTAAGTTCAAAAGGTCTGTCTCGACGCAAGGAGCGCGTCGCCGCAAACGGCTCACAAATCGGAGTTACGGTTTGCGAGTTACGGGGGTTTAAAGAACCCCCGGAAAATCCTGGCCGGACCACCGCCAGCCTCGCCGGAAACCACCGCGCCGCCGCCGGATTCCGCCGTGCCGCCGCTGCCGTCGCCGGAAACCGCCGCGCCGCCGCCGGATTCCGCCGTGCCGCCGCTGCCGTCGCCGGAAACCGCCGCGCCGCCGCCGCGCCGCCGCCCTGCCTTGCCGGATTCCGCCATGGCCGCCACGGGTCTCGCCGAAAAACCGGTTTTTTGGCCGGAAAGCTTCCAGGAGCCACCGGGAGCACCCCGGTGCTCCAAATTCAGATCCGAAACATGTTTCGGAAACCTCAGGACCCAAACTATACAAATCTTATGAAAATTTTAAGGAAAACAACACAAAAACGGGATCCGGGATTGTAAAACTCAAACCGCCTACCTCACGGGCGAAACGCCGACGTTCTGCCTCAGATCCGCGCTCCCGAGCTTCCGTTGCGTGCTCCTGGAACATCCGTCGTCGAATTCTGAGCTCGTGGGTGCTCCGTTTGCTCGATTTGGCGGAGTGGCGGCGAAGAATGACGAAGAACGGCGAAGAACGATAAAAGGGGGGGGGGGGCGCTGATATTTATATCAGCCGCCCGCCGGCGCCAAACCAGCCTCGGACCCGACGCCCGATCCGAACAAAAGTAAGGTCACCCCTAGGGTAAACGCGCCGTTCTGAACGCAACGTCGGTCTCAGATTTTCCATCCGAGACTCCGTTCAGAAGTTATTTGAGCCGACGCTCGCACACAAACTTGCCACTTATTTACGGAAACGCCCCTGGTGGCGTTTCTCACCGCAGGCACGCGCCCGCAAAGTTTACACCCCGCCTAGGGTAAACGGCACGTTCCGGACGCACCCGTGCCCTCAGATTCCCGTTCTGAGCTACCGTTTAGGAGATATTACACCCCCGCCACGTGCATAGTATAAAAAAAACTTAATATTTTTATAAAATTAATTTCGGGCACACCGGGCCTCGGAATCGTACGCCGTCTTCGTGCCTAGCTCTGGAATTATTCGTAGAAATATTCCAAAGTCTGACAGGGCCAAAAACCCGAGTCGCTACATCCTCCCCCCGTTAGAACTTTTCGTCCCCGAAAAGCCTCAAGCACAAGGAAAGCGACTGAACTCTCAACTGGGTCTCACACACCAGCGAGCTCACCAACAACAACCACTCAGGGTCTTACCAACGCCCTGAACAAAACTCGAGCAAGCAACAAAAGGAAAGAGTACCGCTAAATAGTGTCTGACAAACTACTACAGTAAGTAAAAAAGACACAAGGCGTACCTCTATCCATCCGCGGTGCCTCTGGGTCAACAGCCTCCAGGGCATGCAGCTGTCCTCGCCCTCGACCACCAGCTCCCTGAGCTTGGCGTGGACCACCTGGGGGTGAGGGTGGTGGCAACTGGTACTGTCTACCACCGCCTCCCGCTGCACCAGCTCCGACGCCACGTCCGCCTCCATGCGGACCTCCTTGCTCGAGACGCTGCCTCTTCCAAGGCGGCCCATCGACCGACTCCCTCTCAGCAGCACGTCGGGTCGGACAATCTCTAGTAAGATGTCCCCGACCATTGCAAGCGTAACACCGCCTCTCCTGCGGCTGACCAAAACTGGCCTGCGAGCCCTGTGAGCTCCGAGGCTCAGATCCCCCATCCTGGGGTCGCCTCCTGAAACGTCGGCCACGTCCAGACCCCTGAGTCTGACGTCGGCTACCAGATGCCGATCCGACCGACGAAGTCTCCGCTCTCGAGTGCCCAGCACTAACAGGCGATATCTTCTCGGCCAGAAAGCTCTCCACCACCAGCGCTCGCTCCAGCACTCCAGCATAGGTGGGCAGGCACAAGGAAACCACACCTCCTCGGATATCCCTGCGTAAGCCCTGCTCGAAGGTCCGAGCCCTAAATAATGGGTCTCGAACAATATACAGGGAGTAGCGTGATAGGTCTGTAAACCTCGCTGAGTACTCCGACACAGTCATGCCCTCCTGACGAAGCTGCAGAAGCTCCTGGATCCGCACTGACCTCAGCGTCACCGGATAGAACTCCTCCCTGAAGAGCCGCTCAAACTCTGCCCACGTGAGCGTCTCCTCGTCATGGGACTGCGTCACCAAACTCCACCATCACCCGGCCGAACCATGCAGAAGGATCGCCGCTAGGACCACCATCTGATCAGGAGGTGTCCTCACTAGGCGGAAAACTCGAGTAACTGCCTCGAACCAGTCATCAGCTGCCTGGGGGTCTGGATCACCCCGGAACCTTAGAGGTCGCTGCCTCTGGAACTCGTGCAGCGCACTCAACCTGCGCGCAACCTCGTCCTGCCCCGCCGGCACAACCAGCTGCTCGACAGGTGGTGGCTCAACTGGCAGACCACCTGGAGGTGCAACCTCAGAACCTGCGCCCTGCTCCACAGCTACTACACGGGGCGGGTCATCAGCACAATCCTGCTGCGGAACCCTCACTGGCTGTCGTCGTGGAGGCATCCTGAAATACATTCAAGACTCACCACAGTCAAAGTGTATATCTGGAGAGCTGACTCAAGAAGGACAAGGAAAAACCAAAAACCCAGTCCTATATGATGCATGTACCATGATGTCCCCGCGACCAGTGTACGAATGTCCCGAGTCAAAAGGCAGGATATCAGAGTCCTGGTGTATGGATACGTCGGCCGCCGCACCAACACTGGAGTCCCTGGCCTGAAAGTCGAACTCGAAACATCCTAACACTGCCGCTATGCAACCCAAACCAAGCTCACAGCTAGACCAGCTACGCTCTGAGATCCCAAAGGTGGAACCTCCTCTGATACCACTCTGTCACGATCCGACCCAACGGGGCTCGAGCCGCGACTCCCCAAGCCCGCCTCCAATAGGCCAGGGGCTGGCGACCAGCGCCGAGTAGGCTATCACACACATGGGAGGCATTAGCCTAAGGTACCTGTACACACGCACCCACAAACACCTCCATGCAACAGTGCAGAGATTAAGAAACTGAAAAGTAAATGCATGCATACAATCTATCCCAAACCAGAGTGCAACAGCAAAAGTAAAAGGGCAAAATAGGGCCCACCAAAAGGAAACTACAAAGCGCGTCCAACCTGCTCTGAAGAAGGGGAACGCTGCCACAAACACCCGCCAGAAAGCTCCCTCGGCACAGCTCTGGTAAACACCCCGGTCAACTCGCTCACTAAGCTCCGCCTACTCCGGGTCCTCCTGGGACTCCGTCAAAAGGCATGTGGTCTGCACAAGACACAAACATGTGCGGGCAAAGCCCATGCAGGGGTGAGTATAAACATACTCAGTAGGCACCCCAAAAACCCAAAACCCAAGGGAGTAACTGAAAGGCAACAGTCCGCTCAACCCAGCCAGAGGGAACCCAGACGAGTGAGAAACTCCATCTCGTGACCATCCTCGGCTAAACCCAACAAGTCAGCTCAGCTTAGCTCAGGTGTATGCCCATACATACACCTTGAACAATCCAGATATACATAGCTCACGCCACAAAGCCACAAGAGGTACCGACCTCATCACCAGCAACTGTCCACAACCAGGAGAGTACACCACGAACACTGTCATACCAGATGACACTCATCCGAGAGATACACTCCATCAGGATACTCGCAAACATCTCAGACGCTCGCCCGAGAGACCACGCTCGTCGGATAACATCACTAAGGAAACATCGCTGAACAACATAACCACCAAACTCCTCGGATAGGGGATCACCGCTAGGGTCCGCTAGGGGATACCAAGACCCACTCCGGTATACGTAGCTCACAGATAGGGGATCACTCCCAGGGTCCGCTGGGGGATACCACGACCCGATCTGGCATACGTAGTTCTCACAGATGGGGGATCACACCCAGGATCCGCTGGGGGATACCACAACCCGATCTGCACTCGACAGAAGCTTCACACTCAGATAGAGGATCATCGTCCATATAAAGATGGTCACGACGATACCGGAACCCTATCTGGGATAACTCGCGATGGAGGGGATCGAACCGACGATGCCACAACCCTACTGAAACCACGCGCTGAGTAGGGGATCGCATAACCAACGATACTGCAACCCTACCGACACCAAGCGCTGAGTAGGGGATCGTATAACCAACGATGCCGCAACCCTACTATATACATCATGCTGAGTAGGGGATCGTAAACCCAACGATGCCACAACCCTACTATGCACGACCCACCGCGTAGGGGATCATATTCCTGATGATGCCACAAACCCTACGGGGATAACCTGCTAGATAGGGGATCGCTGCCCGTGAATAAGTGGTCACAGCGATACCAAGAACACGATCTAGGGTAAAGATGCTAGAGGATCCACTCCGGGCCCTCCGGAGGGATACCACAACTCTAACAGTTTAAACATCCCATCGAGAGGATCACAAACCCATACGAAGGTTGTGATACCACACGAACCCTCGTAGGAACGAACCAAGGGAGAACCCTCAACCACTGCTGGTCCAAACGTCGCTAACCCGAGCGACTCGCCCCAAAGCTACACTGCGCACCTCCGAAGCCAAAACCGAGGCCATCATCGCGTTCCACGCGGAAAAACAGGCAGGATAGGCTGTTTACTCGCCCGAAACGGAGCACCGGTGAAAACGACATTATTCACCGTAGCTAGCTCGTGCGGGGCCCACACAACGAACCCAAAACCCATCGGGCGGATCACACCACGACGATCCCCTCGGAAAAACAAGCGGAATCGACTACTCGCTCGCCCAAAACGGACACCCGGTGAAAAAGGTACTATTCACCGAAGGCCGGCTCGGGTGGGGCCTACGCCTAGATTCCGAATCTCATCGAACGGATCGCACCATTGCGATCCTCTCGGAAAAACACACAGGATCGACTATTCATCCGCCAAAATCGGACTCCTGGTGCAAAAGTTGCGTTTCTCCGCAAACGCCAAAACCCGGCCTCGTGGGGCCCGCACCCCGTTCTCATTCCCAACACCTAGAAACCATCTCAAAAAGCCCGTCGTACCATCAGGGTCTCAACGCCACTGACGGCACGTCAATCGGACGCTCTGGGTAGAAGTTACAACGTCCCGAAGTCGTAAAATAATAAAATAATATTATTTTATACGACGTTTCTAGCTCCCAGGCCACGATCCCGAACATTTAAACCCTCAAAGTAAGTTCAAAAGGTCCGTCTCGACGCAAGGAGCGCGTCGCCGCAAACGGCTCACAAATCGGAGTTACGGTTTGCGAGTTACGGGGGTTTAAAGAACCCCCGGAAAATCCTGGTCGGATCACCGCCAGCCTCGCCGGAAACCACCGCGCCGCCGCCGGATTCCGCCGTGCCGCCGCTGCCGTCGCCGGAAACCGCCGCGCCGCCGCCGCCCCGCCGCCCTGCCTTGCCGGATTCCGCCATGGCCGCCGCGGGTCTCGCCGGAAAACCGGTTTTTTCGCCGGAAAGCTTCCGGGAGCCACCGGGAGCACCCCGTTGCTCCAAATTCAGATCCGAAACATGTTTCGGAAACCTCAGGACCCAAACTATACAAATCTTATGAAAATTTGAAGGAAAACAACACAAAAACGGGATCCGGGATTGTAAAACTCAAACCGCCTACCTCGCGGGCGAAACGCCGACGTTCTACCTCAGATCCGCGCTCCCGAGCTTCCGCTGCGTGCTCCTGGAACGTCCGCCGTCGAATTCTGAGCTCGTGGGCGCTCCGTTTGCTCGATTTGGTGGAGTGGCGGCGAAGAACGACGAAGAACGGCGAAGAACGATAAAAGGGGGGGGGGCTGATATTTATATCAGCCGCCCGCCGGCGCCAAACCAGCCTCGGACCCGACGCCCGATCCGAACAAAAGTAAGGTCACCCCTAGGGTAAACGCGCCGTTCTGAACGCAACGTCGGTCTCAGATTTTCCATCCGAGACTCCGTTCAGAAGTTATTTGAGCCGACGCTCGCACACAAACTTGCCACTTATTTACGGAAACGCCCCTGGTGGCGTTTCTCACCGCAGGCCCGCGCCCGCAAAGTTTACACCCCGCCTAGGGTAAACGGCACGTTCCGGAAGCAACCGTGCCCTCATATTCCCGTTCTGAGCTACCGTTTAGGAGATATTACACCCTCTCCACATGCATAGTATAAAAAAAACTTAATATTTTTATAAAATTAATTTCGGGCACACCGGGCCTCGGAATCGTACGCCGTCTTCGCGCCTAGCTCTGGAATTATTCGTAGAAATATTCCAAAGTCTGACAGGGCCAAAAACCCGAGTCGCTACATGTTATATCACTTTTAGGTCATTATGTTGTAATAATTCCTACCATATATTTATACCGCATTAATTTTTTACCTGAAAATTTGACTATCACAAAAAATTATGAAAAAATAACCATTGGATAATTTAGATGGTATAATTGAAAAAATTATATTAGTTTTTTATAAGTAGATCCTATAATATGATAAATTAAAATTTAAAATTAATGTCTTTATTTATTGGAAAAAATACTGTTTTTTTACAACAACTATTTTTCAACCCTTATAAAATTACTTTTTCACTTCATAAAATTATGTTATCATTTATATTTAATATGAACTATATAATAAAAATATTTTATTAAAATATTATTTATGTCAAAAAAATTAATGAATTCAGCGAATGTAATTTCTTAATTGAAATTGCATGTTACTCAAAAATACAATTCGAGTTTTTTTATATTAAAAACTAATTTTTATCAAACTCATTACTTAATCATTTATAATTAAAAGCAATAAAGAATAAATATTATAATTAATTGATTAAAAATAAAATAAAAATATTCATACTTTTATTTTTACAAAATTTTCCTTGTAAAATTATTACTATTAATTTTTTGTCCTTAATTAATATATTTTACCTTTACTACAGTGACAAATATTTTCTACAGTTACAATTCATATTGTTCAAAAATTAAGATGAAATTATTGGATAATATTAATTAAGATGAATCTAAATATGTAATCAATTTTATAAAATTAAATTCATATAAGTGGAATAATTTATTTTAAAATAAAACATGCAAGCAAGATGAAAATCTATTTTTAGAAAAATTCATTTTTCAAGGAAATGATTATTTTACATTAACTCTATAACAAGTAATATCAATTAAATTAATATAAAATCACAATGATACATATATAATATTAAATTAATATTTAGTTCATTCCCCATCAGGTTTTATTGTTACTTAATTAAAATGCAGTAACATTATGCATTTTAAAAAAGTTTTCAAAAAAATGTGTTTTCCAGCATAAAAAACATAATTCTAAAATCTAGTATAAATATGATTTTAATGTATGTAATTGAATTAAATACAAATAAATAATTATTATTTTAATTTTAAATCAAATTAAACTGACAATTGGATTTTTAAATTACATAATTTAACAAAATAAATAGTAGTTTTACAAAAAAGATATTTTTCACTATTCACTAAAAAATTAATGTTTTTTGAAAAAATCCAAAAATTTCACTCTACGTTAATTTTGAAATTATAGTATAAAAATTAAGTTAATTTTATCAAATAAATTTTCTTAAAATTCTTGAAAATAATTACAATATTTTTTACAAAAATAAATAAAAAACATTTTTGAAGAAAATATATTTTGAAGAACAAAAAGACATTAATAATTGAGTTATTATTTAACAAGAATTTATCAATAAATTTATATTGAATAATAAACACACACACGCACACACATATATATATATATACATACATATATATATATATTTCATAAATATGATAATCCTATTTATACTCAAAAATTTAACAGCTTAGTTATAAGAGTAATATTTCAATAATAATTGTTTTTTTGGGTTTAGTGTTTCATATTTCATACACTATCGAAAATAATTTTATATTTTAAAACTCAGGGTGTTAAATTCTCCCCCCTTTAATAAATTATGTCCTCATAATTTGAAGTAGATGTTGATAAGAAATGTTCTGTCACTTGAAAATACCATTGTTGAAAACCCATATCCTAAAAACAATTAATAAAGATTCCACTTGAAAGGAGATAAATGGAAGTGTGAGTATAGTCCCAAAAATAGGTTTCAATGTAGTATAACATTATTGGGAATTAATAAAATATACATAGTGGAAGAAAAAACTAACTCCCAATAACTAATAGAGAGTGATAGGGAACATAGTCAGGAGAAAGTCATCAACCACAAAACCAAAAATATATGGTGGGTGAAAATACCATCAATTCATCAAAATTATCATAATATATAAAAAAATTTCATGATTTTTTTAGAGTTGAGGAATTCATTTACCATATAAACTAAGAACATAAGGAAATATACTTTCATGGAAAGTATAGTTTCATCCTTTAATAAATTTCAACAACAAACTCATCGTTTCTCCAAATGATGAATACTCGAGAAGATTTTTTATGCATGAATCAGTAAAATAAGCTTATAATAGATCACATAATACACCAAAGAATAACAAGTTATTCATCCCATCATCAAAGAATCCAAAATGGTTAACCTAAAGAAAGATAATCTTGAAAATTTACAAACCTTAATACATTAATCTCTAAAATTTATTAAAAAATCCCAAAGGATTAACATAGATCATTCTTTAAATAAATACCCCAATATCCCAAATAATGGTAATAAATTAAACATTAAATAATGGTTTAACGTCAAAGGTTTTCTTATAACCTTCTGCTTACAACTCCAAAAACATAATTCCATCCATCTCAAATAATCCTTTATATTAAACCTATAGGTATATATACCTAAACCCAATAAAAAATCTCCTAAAATATCTTTATTCACTTAAAAATAAAATAAAAAAATTGATCTAGTAATATATTTCACAAAATATTCTTAATCATGATAAAAATTCATCACAAAAATCTTAATAGGCAGTATGAATGCTTTTAAACATAATATTAGACTTATATATATCATCTTAAGACCCTTTAGGTTTATCCCAACATTAAACACATGTTAAGGGTTATTAATAAATCAATCATGTGTTTTCAAAAATATCACCTTATTATTAAATAACTGTTATTTCTTATCGTTACCATTCAACATATGCTTCAAATCCTTAAAGAAAAACTATTGTGGAATAATCCTTAAATGTTTCATGATTCTTATATCCATAATTTCATTGATATACTAAGTATAGAACATAATTGTAAAATACAAATATGTAAACACTTTAGTCCTTACACTTCAATCATTTACATAGCAGAGGTCCTTCCCTAGTCCAGGATTTAACCCTTGGATTAGGGCATTTACTCAAATAGTGCCCATATTCTCCAGACATAAGACATTGAACAATAAAGGGTGTTGTAGGATGCAATTTATTCCATTCCATCAAACTTTTAATTTTTATGATAACTAGATACTTTATACTATATTTTTTTACACTTGAAACACCTTCAAGTAACTTTTTGGCATTTCCCTTATTTCCACTATCCACATTTTTGATACACATGAAATTAAATCTTCATTACATTATCGCCTTTAACATATGAACTACCTTAAGACACTTTCCTACTATTATTTTATGTGTTTATACATTCAACAATATGCCATATTTTAGTCTTTAGTTTTGATAACTAGTTTTGAATAATCATGAGATGTATTACATGAGCTCCCATTATGTTAGGCATAACATTTGTGCAGTCACCACAATGCCCATCACATTAGTTGTTGACTCGGTTACTCCAATTTCAGGACATTGTCTAGAATAAAGGGGAAATTAGGGATGAGTAATTTTAAACTGTTAAACATATAAATGTTAAGAAAAACATTAAAGGTGTAACTTATAAATGTCATTGTTTCCTTAACTTATGAATTTTTAGGTATCAATATCAATTATTCATGATCTATTTCCTAACATAGAATATTATAGGAATTTTTTTTCTGTTAATAATGTTTCATAATAAGATTGTGAATTTACCAAATAATATCCTCCTATAGTGTCAAACTAGTTGTGCTTTAAGGCCCATTACCGTGCACCTGTTCCTGACCGAGTCTAGCTCAATACAATGTTTTCGAGGTTGTTGCCTATAGATACATATATGATAGAGTCAAATCCACTTATAGTATCCAAATTGGGATATATTTTCTTATAAACCATTTAATATATACTTTACGAAATCATAGGGACATTTTCATATACTTACTATTATCCCTAATGCTTCTTATAGAGTTTTCTAATACTAATCCCAAAAATTACTAGACTTTTCATTGATACCAAATATGATAACCCATGTATTTATTACACATTAATTCATGATTAATTACATAATAATATTATTATTAAAACCCAACAGATCTATAATTCTAGTGTATTTTGGTAATTAGGTAAATTACATAACAACTTGATACAGGGGTACATCGACATTAATGAAAACTTCCTCAACATCCTCATAATATTCCATAATTTTTAAAACTATATGGGATAACCAGGGGACATACATAATAAATGGGTGAGCTATAAATCCTTGTAATGGAATAAATAAAAAACACGAAGAAATTACTACATGTTAGATAATATCCATTTCATTGGGATATAAAGGTGTTTAGAATCATAAACATTAACAATGAGGCATGATATAACATGATAAAATAAAGACAACATGGGAATGTGTAAATAATATTAAACATGAAAAAATAAACATAAGTCAAGGTTAACAGCCAAGAAATCATGAAATAATGTTCTTCAAATAACCTCCTGTAAACCATACATAGTATCTCATGATACTAAAATATTACCCAATTCATTGAATAACTATATAATTCTTAGTGCACACATAACTTTCTTATCATATACATGAATAAGTGTTACACATAGATCATATAACATAAGAATATATTTTATCACATTTAATCCCACGATTAATTATTTTGGGTTACATAAATGGAATTATCTAATCAATTATGTATAGGTACAACTAGGTGAATACCCTCGATTGGAAATGGGTATGGGTATACACCTTACAAATGTTCAGCATAGAAAACTACAGGGACATTTCACTGGCATAAAATAAGTGCATGAAGATTCATAAAATGATTTAATGAGAGAGAAATTATTCTCTAATAAATTGGGATTCAATAGAAAATTATGAGGGATATGTAATAACATGATAAAACATGAAAATTTGGTAATTAATAGGCCTAAGACAAGGAGGGTGCTTAAATAAAAACATAGCATGAAAAAATATCCTGATAATTTTAGCAGCATAACGTTGTTACTAAAAGATTCATAAAATGGTTTAATGAGAGTGAAATAATTCTAAAATAATTTTAATATAAAAATTATAGTAAAAGGTATATGAAAAAACATATCCCAACATTAATAATTGGAAATAAAAATACATAAAATAGAGAACCAAGAAGAGAAGGAGAGGATCCCTTACTAAATATTGACATATTAAAGGATTAGGTAAATGCTACAATGAGAGGGGATAAATGATATATAATTGTTATGAACTCAATTTTATAGTTTATTGATCTTTATAAATTCATGAAAACATAACCAATTGAGATTAAAAAGTCTAATTATAAAGAAGGTGTTTGAATGGAAAAAAGAGAGGGAAATTTCTTACTAAATTTTAGTATAGTAATAACTTAGTTTAATGATATAATGGGAGGGGATAAATTATCTCTGATTTTTATGAAATAAATATAAAAGTATAAGGATATTTATAATGTAATTATAACATAACCAATTGATATTAAAAATGGAAAATAAAAAGAAGGTGTTTAAATTGAAAAGAATAGAGAGTGATACCTTACCTTGAGATGGTGATTCCAAAAGCTTGAGAGGATATTATTGAGAGCTTGGGGGAATATAGGGAAGAATATAGAGATGGTAGATAAGAGTAAAAAAATGATATAAATTTCTTAAGTGTAAACGAATGGGATATTGGGTGGGTTAATATAGGAATAGAGTGGGGGGTTCTTTATTATTTCCCAAAAATTGGTTTTTGACTCTGAATAATAATGTAATCAAAACCAAAAAACATCCTATGATTTTTCCCATATTTTCTACCAAATAAAAGGGGTTTTAATTATTTCATAAGGCAATGAATCGATCATATTAAAACAATAACCTCAGTGATGTGGAAATGAGTCCTGTTTACAAAGAATTGATTTTAAAATCGTAAAATATAATATAGGATTTGAATGATTCATAAAGGGTACATAAAATAACTAAAATAGCCTAAAAGATATTTTAGATAGAAAACACATATTTTTTTCTGATACCTTTTATGGAACAAATTACACCACTTTTGTGTCATTATGATGTTATAATACATACCATATATTTAAACGGTGTGTAATTTTTTCTCGTAAATTCGATTATCTTAGAAAATTATGAAAAACCCACCGTTGGATAATTTCAATGTGATGATTCAAAATGATATTTATTTAAAAAAAAATTCTCTCGAAATTATAAATTACAATTTAAAATTAAAATACAAATTTATAGAAAAATACCATTTTTTTACAATAACAGATTTCTGACCCTTATAAAAATAACATCGTCATATCGTAAAATTATATTATCATTTATATTTAATATATACTATTTAATAATACTATTTTATTAAAATATCATTTATTTTCAAAAATTAATGAATTATTCAAAATTAATTTCTAAATTTAAATTGAATATTACCCAAAAATACATTTTGAGTTTTTTCATATTAAAAACTAATTTTTATCAAACTCATTACTTAATATTTTATATTTTAAAAAATAAGGAATAAATATAATACTTATTTTATTAAATATTAAATATTAATATTCATACAATTTGGGTAACCCTTTTTTACTTTTTAAACAATTATTAATATTATTTTACCCTTAATTAATTTATTTTACTTTTAATACGATGATAAATATTTATTATAGTTACTATTCATATTGTCCCAAACATAAGTTGACATTATTAACTAATATTAAATATGATTAATATAACTATATAAACCATTTTATAAAATTCAATTCATATAAGTGATATATTTTAATTTAAAATAAAACACTTAAGCACGATCAAAAGTAGTTTTCCAAAAAAATTATTTTTTCAAGGAAATGATGCTTTTTCTTTTAATATATAACTAGTAATATTCATTATATTAATTTCAAATAATAATGATAGATATATAATATATACATTTAATTTAGATCATTTTATATTATGGATTATTTTTAATAAATTAAAATGTAGTAACACTATTCATTTTAAAACAATTTTTAGAAAAACGTGTTTTCAAGCATAAAAGTAAACTTATTCCAAAATATAGTATAATGATGATTTAAATATAATAAATTATTTTTAATATTACCAGATAATAATTATATTAATTTGAAATCAAATTAAAATAATAATTAAACATTTAAATTACTTAATTTATCAAAAGAAATGACAATTTTACAAAAAAAGAGTATTTTCACTATTCATTAAAAAATCAATATATTCTGAAATAAATCTCAAAATTTAACACTATGTTAGTTTTGATACGGTGATATAAAAATTACAGTCATTTTATCAAATACATTTTCAATATTTCCTATAAAATATTTACAATATGTTTTTACAAAATGAAATTAAAATCATTTTGAAAGAAAACTTATTTTGATGAACAAAATACATTAATAATTGAGTGATTATTTAAAAATAATTTATCAATAAATTTATGTTTAGTATGACACAAACAGACACACATATATATTTTTAATGTAGTTAATGATTTTCATATATTTAAATTTAATGACTAGGTCATAATGGTCATATTTAAATAACCATTTTTTGTTTAGGTTCAGTGTTGCATACCACATATGCTATAAAACCTAATTTTATCTTCTAAAAACTCATGGTGTTACAATATAGAATTTAGAACATGTTATTTCACTAAATTTAAAGGTACATTTTTTTGACTGTCCATAACTGCTCGTAATATATTTTCTCGTATAAGTAATTAGTTAGAATTTAACTCTAATACATCAATATGTATATGGGTTATTTCTGATAGAAAGTCATGTGAATCTATAAAGATAAGTTTTTCTATGAGGATGATGATGAAATGATCCTAATTTATTAGAGGTTTAGTCACCCTGGTGGGTCAGTGTGGCACATGGAACCTATTCTTTGGACCCCCTATAGGCTGCACTTGTTCAAGTTCAGTAATATTGAAGTGACCTGTAATAGCTTATATTGTGTTTCCAATATATCTTCAATCAGAATCCAACTAAAACAACTATGTGTGTGTGTTTCCATTGGTATAAATTGTACGGGATGATGTCGTGTATATTTATCATTGATCGGTGAGATGTGATCCTCCAGGGAGCAATTTGGTGTGAATATGCTCAGGGAGGATGGGTTCCCTTTCCATGGGAGATGTTCTAGAATATTGATGTCAGGTGACATTAGGATGGGTGTGTTCTTGACACACAATGAACAATATACTTTTTTAGGTTTTCCTAGTCCTACGTGGTTTGTCCCAGTGACCTAAATGTGATACATTAAGGTAGGTGCCATTGAGTTTTTATAAAACGCATGGTTATGTCATGGATTATTTCTAAGGGAAGAAACTCGAGTGACTGTGGTTAGATTTAAGGGCAGTTTTGAGGGGAAGGATCCTTTATATTTCTGACCCTTCTACTCTAACAATGTTCAGTCAAAAATCAATATTGACCTTGGATAGGAGATCCAATGTTGATTATAGCATGGATAAATTCCTTTGATCTATGAACAATTCATGAAGACAAATGTGGTCTTTTGGTTGGAATTGACATGTGAGGATTGTAAAGTTTTTGAATGGTAATGATGAGGATGCCTTGTTCTTTTTGAGGGTAATGGACAAAGAGGTATAGTCTAGTGATTGACCCGGGATTTGAGCCTAGTTTTTGTAATAACCATCCCAAGGGAGTTTTAAGTTATGTTCGGTGAATGGTTTTGGGGAAATTTTCAAATTAGGGTTTCAATGACGTCAAGATGGTAATAACATGCTTGAGATGTTCAATTCCATCAGGGATATGTGAATGGGTATCTTGAGAGTAAACACCCATTGTTTTGGTGAAATTAGGGTGATGTGCACAGGTTATGGTGGGGCTGTTTAGTTTTGGATCAGTACGAAGGATCGTCTTCATTTTTATTGATAATATTTTGGGTCATGGTGGGGGAACTCAAGTATTTTAGTGTAATTAGTACCACCAAAAAATTTTTTTCATGGATTCTTGGTAGATAATTGTGAGGTGTTAGTGAGTTTGGGATAATGAGTCCCTCTTGAATTGCGGTGGACAAATGTTAATGAGACCCATGTGGGAAGTGATTCTTGAGGCCCTTAAATGTATTTATAGTGGTAATAATCAATGATATACTAGTTAAATCCTAGTCTAGATATGGTCATGTCCAATATCTTGACATCTTCTTGAGTACCCTGAGAGATCATCGGTTATTCTCATAGCTATATAAATATCTTTTTCAGTTTTAAAAAAGACCTCCTTGGGGGTTGCACTTGTAAAGATGTGTAAGGAAAGTCGTATGGTGGGAAGACTACCATAAGATATTGGGGGATGACCCTCATGTGAAAAGGGTCATTGAATTGGTTGGAGTAACCATGTCCATCGATGTGGCATTGGATGTCGGTGAGCTACAAAGTACGATTTATCTATTTCCATGAAAACACTAGATTTGAAATTCAGTTGACACATTGTATAGAATTGGTGCATTATCATCGATATTGGAATATCCCATTGTGATCAAAGGGAAATCAATGGGGTGATTTCCATTTTTTGACATGATTCATGTGGTGATTCCCATTTTTTGATATGTTTTAGGTGGTGAAGCATGTGAAAAAAACTGTTGAAAGTTTTTTTAGGGGAAATTATTGAGAAAGATAGGGAAGTTGGTACCATGGTTCGGGTATTTCATTTTTTATATGATGGGAGTATTCTAAAGTTTTATAAGTACCTTTCGGGAAAAATTCTACATATGTGGTCCATGTTCATGGTTAGTGGATACTCATTTATTTAGGCTCAGGATCCTAGAGGAGATATAATACCAGTTTTGGTGAGTGTTTTGTCTGTGTTTGGGTGCAGTTAATATGTAGACTATGTTGAGTGGATCATAGACCATTGGGAATATGTTTTAGTAAGTGATTACTATGGTGAGGAGCACTGTGACCCGGAATTGACCATAATAATAGAGTCATGGTATGGATAACCTAAATCTAGGAGATGAGTTGGTTTATGAAATAGTTTTGTTTCTAAATAGATAGGTTCCAAAAGGTGACTTTTATGGGTTTGATGATGGTTATAATCAGTGGCTCAGGTTTTGATGAATAATGTGACTCGTGTTTAGATGTGTTTAATGGATGCCCAATCAGTTCTCCATAGTGGAATGCAGTGAATTGAGAGTGGTTAGGAAACCCGTGTAGTTTAGGTTCATTATATAAATTCTTAATGGGGATTCATATATGTGATAAGTTTTATGGTGGGGATATTTTAAGAACCCACATCCATAAAGGTCATTTGTTTTAGCAATAATTTGAATTTCTCTATTGGTGGATGGTTCATTTTGAAATATAAAAATTAGAATGAGGTTGTAATAGTTTAATAATTCTAAAATTATGTTTTTGGATGGTGTTTATCTCTCGAGTGATAACCTATGGGCTAAAAGGATGAAAGGGGAGTTTTTCAGACTTCGGATTTGTTGAAATGGGATGAAAACCCAATTCACACTACGAATAGGGTATTCATGATGTGAATAAAGTTCATGGGTTGAACCAAGAAGTTTCATGATGTTAAAATGGATCCTAGAGTATAGGCCTGAGAAAACAAAGTGAGAGACATTATGTCACGTTGTAACATATATTTTCCAGGCCCAAAGATGGTGTCTCCCAAGATCTCATGATGTGAAATAATGTTTCATGCTATAAATTATTCTTGGATGGTTTTATAGAAGTTTTGAAATGGGGTAATAATTAAAAAACCCTCAAAATCATTTTCCTCAATTCCATTACATGGAAATCAATAAGAATGGGGGGTTTTGGATTTCGGGATCCCCTTCGATCTCATCCCTTCCCAGTTTGAAGCATCGTTCATTGTGACAGATTCATATCAGTGATTACTTGCTGTTTATATCCCTATATTTTTCCAATTATCCTTGAAATATTCTTCATTTTTTTATCATTCCATGATTTTGATTAAAAAAAATCAGATGGTTAATCCACCAGATCATAAATGCTTTTTCCGTAGATGATGAGATCATGGAACTTTATGGTGATAGGGTATCCCATGTGGATGAACCCGTGTTTTGAAAGGTGATATAATGTAGAAATTTAATCCAGTTTCTGTTTTAATGATTTCCAATTTAATTATAATAAATTTGTTGTTATTATATTGTTGTGTGATAGGGATTTTTCCTACATTGGTGTTAATGATCATACCAGACATTCCATAGATGGTTGGTTGATGATCTGGTAAGGCGATGAAATTCGAAATGTCTTTTGGGTTTTTTGAATTTCACCCTTGGATACAAGGTTACTTATTATAATTTATTTAATTATAATTTATTTAATTATAATTTCGTTATAATTAATTAATTGGGATGCTTTTTAATGAGATAGGAACTCATTGTGTTTGGGAAAGGTTAAATGGACTTGGGTGATACAGACAAAATTATTCGGTTTTTCTTGGATTGGAGTTAACTCATCTTGAGGTAGGTGGTCTGGAAAAACTCCCAAATGTCTTTTTGGATTCGTTTAGTATGTTTTATGAATGTTATCATTCCAACATGTCTTATGCATGACCTAATAATTGGGTTAATTCATAGTTTCATTAATTTTAGTTGATTAGACCTCCCATGAACCCTTCCGAGTCCAATGGAATTTAGAATAAAAATTATGGACACTCAAGTGATGTTCCAAACCTTATTGAAATTATGACTATTGGATAATTTTCTCGGTGATATTAATTGGTATGATATGTAAATTATGAAAAATGGTAACTTGGAAAAGGTGATTCATCCATTGTAGGAGAATATACCCATTGAGAAAAATGATTGATTAATTTTTTATTGTATGAATTGACCAAATTGGATTATAATAACACATTAACCATAATAATTGGTAATATGGAATGATATTACATTTTTGATTCATCTTGATGCTGGAGAATCCATCAGTTGAGAGTAAATGGATTGTTAACATGGTAATTTGAAGAAATGACCAACTTAGTTTATGATAACCTAATAACTTTTTGATGTTTGATTACTTGATTCACACCATTAGTGATTTACCATGATTTAAGAGAATACACCATTTGACCATTATATGCCTTTGGTTTTTTTGTGTTTTATATTCATAGGTAGGATTCCTGAGGGCCTGATTCACTATCTTGTGAGACGTGATACCGGTGATTCTTCCTATGTAGGAGAATCCATCAATTGATATGATTACTTTTCCCCATTGAAGACATATGCCCTGGGATGATGTAATTGGTTATAGAAATTTTAATATCTTAGTGAGATTTTTGAATTTCCCCATTGGTGATGTGTTCCATGGGAAGTCATAAGCGATTCTATAAAGTCTATAATCCTATTACGATTGTTGAATTTTCCTATTAGGGATGTATGCCCTTATAAGACGTAAGTGGTTCTATAAAGTATACAAGACCTATTATATTTTGTACATTCCCCATTAAAAATGTGTTCCCTAAGAAGACTTAAGTGGTTCTAACAAGTGTAAGAGCCCAACGATATTTTTAACTTTCCCCATTAGTGACATGATCCCTGGGAAGTTGTAAGTGGTTATAAGATGTCTAAGATCCTAATTAAATTGTTGACATTCCCCATTGGTGATGTGCACCCTAGGAAGATGTACGAAACTCCGAAATGGGTAATCTGCATAGATATTACTATTTTTTTTACTTGAGACATGATATTGGTGATTCATTATATGTATGATAATCCACAAACTTCTTGGGCGATCTGTCATGTATACGAGAATCCACCACATGACGCCTGAGGGTAGGACACATTATTACTTGAGACTTTATATAGGAAATTAATCCTAGTAGGAGAATATTCCCATGACATGGATGATCTATCCTGAGCAGTAAGATCCCATCACATTACAAAGACATACGACATCGTATCGAAGTAGGTTTGGCTAACCCCAGATGTGAACCATGAGCTGGAGGATTGGATGGTTTATTTTACATTTTACATTAATTTATAAATTTATACACCTTTTTATATTACTATTTTATGAACTATATACTTAGATCAGATTTGTTTAGATTCCATTATTGGTGTCTTTCTGAATTTTACTCACACCCTACTCAGGCTTCCATTGCACATCTGTCCCTGAGAAGCTCTTACATGTTTATTGCAGGAACATGGTTGGCTTTAGGCACATGATAGCATGGTAAAATAGGATAGCTCAGATAGTATATAGATACTGGATGAGGTTCAGCTCGATGATGCAGTAGACTCATTTTGTTTATTTTTTTAATTTGGTATGTATCTATAACCAACCTAGTGGGAATATTTTTGTATGTATAGCATGGTTTTTCGGGCCTTTATTAAATTTCATATATTTTTGATTAGATTTCTATTTATTTTTGAATACTTTAATTATATACTATTGTGGATAATATATGGTTATTTTATATTTTACTGCACACTCTAGTATAGGGGGTATAGTCTCCCCACAATAACACCATAGACCACCATTGTCAGTTGGAAACCTATGACATATAAGGAGGCTTGCTTGAGGTCATGTAGTGAACCGGTCCGGTTACTAGTTATTAAGTGATCTGAGGCTGGATGTTACAAATTATGTATAGGGGAATTTGATACTTCATTTCTATTTTCATTTAATAATTAAGTTTATGTTAAAAAAATTGATTTATATACCTAAATTATTATTTTTCTTACGTTTTTAGGCAGTTTGAATAATTTGAAGAAAATGGAGAACTTTGGAAGGATTCGAATAAATTTGAAAAAAAAACCATGACATGGTCACCAAGAAAAAATGTCATGGTGCTATATATTTTAGAGAAATTAAAAAAACACTATAAAAGTATGATAAGAGTGAAATTATTGGCTAAAGAAAACCATGATACATAAAGCATGATGTGGTCTAATTATACATGACATTTTTTATAGCTTGGGTGTTAAATAAAATTAAATAATAATATACATTCATCTCCCCATTTATCTCCTATAAACTCATTGATTTCAAATACAACAAGGAATAAACAGTAAATAATTCCATGGTTGGATGATAATGGTGTGGAAATAGATAATTTTTTAGAATTTTTTATTTCTTTGGGGAAGACTTCGTCATTTTTAGTCTTAGATAGAAAAATATTAATGTGGTGCATCCTACCACATTATGGTCAGTCAAATTTTTTAAGCATGAGATTGTTAGATGGTATAGGATATTAAACATTGATATTTTTAATTTTTCATATTCATCAATCAATTTTATTTTCCAAATCCCTTTATTTAATAATTTTTACTTTAAATTTAGTTTAATTTGATTCTATTAAACTATTCATGATTCTTTATTCAGTTGTATTTTATTCTAAGTGATTATTTAATTATCTACTTTTGAATCTTAATATGATCAGTACATTGATAGATGAATGTTATTTAACCATGAGTGGCTTGTCTAATAAAAGGTGAGAGATCAAGAGTGGAAGTATGAAAACAAAATTTTTTCTGCTTAATTCTTTCATAAATAAATTGGTTTAATTTGAGACCATCTTAAGACTTATTTCTTATATAATTACCCAATAATTCTTATGTAAAGAGATTTGATAATGGAGTAATTCCAAGATGATTAAGAGGATTAAGTGGTTAATGAAAATTTAGATTCATCTTTTTTCTTTTTAAGGTTGAACTTACTGCACATATTTTTTTTCCTTGATTAAAAAGATTCTAAATAATTTAAGTATAATTATTGAATTTGACCATATTGAAACTAGTTACCTTTTAATAGATTTAGAACTAATTGAGTTAATGGATCTATTAAGGAAAGATATAATAAATTTTTGGGAAAACATCCTTTGAAATTGATTTCCAACAAATTTCTTTAGAAGTTTCTTATCATCACATAAAACATAATTTTCTAGTTATTTTTTGTTAAGGATTTGATATAGTTTGACAACTATTAAGAAATTACTTTTTGGATTTATTCATGGATTTATTTTTGGAAAAAACTCGTAGTTACAATATTTTATGAATTGGTATTTTAGTTATTGGATCATGAAATATATTTTATATGCCTTGACACCCATTAGAGTTAGAAATATTGATGACCCTATAAATAATATTTTCATATGATATTATAACCACCTTATAACATATTTTAATAGAATAATGATAATGATCATAATAAATATCTTATATTTCATTCTATTTAATGGATAATATCATTCACATCGCATTGGTTGCATCACTATGCAACAATGTAACATGCTTACAAAGTTGGTTGCATCACCATACAACCATACACGTAGAATTGAGTCCATAACATTCTATATGTCATCGCATAACCACTATATGAACAAAATCATGTGCATGATTTCATCTGCATCATGTGATTTAGTGAAAAAAAATCCACCAATATCCCATGTTCATTAATTCACATTAACTTTATATTATATCTATTTTATATTACATCATACATAAAAAATTGAGAACGAATTTCCAAAACTCATTTAGGTTATCCTCTAAAACTTCTTTTAGAAAAGTTATTATAAAACTAATAATTTTTTAAAAAAATACATTATGAAAAAATTAATTCTTGTTAGATAATATAGAATTCAAAAATGGACTCAAATAATGGGATTCTCAAGATAGGCCATGGATATGGTATGGGTTAAACATAAATAATTTTATCCTTTTTATGATATCATATGTGTAATAAACACAAAGATGATAATGACATATTTTTATTATCTTTTACTACTACTTCTACATTATGGAAATACATATTTGAAATTTCAGATCTTAGATGGACAAGTTTGGACTCTATTTAGATTTGTCTTCAAAGATGCAATGCTATGGACACCTCTCCTCAAATTGAAATTTTTTTATTACTGTAGTTTCAAAACTGATTCATGTCATTTGATATGAAATAAATTTTATCATTCACAACAATAATACTTTCAATCTTCGTGAAACTCAAGTGAAGATATTCATTACTAGCAAGGAAGATTGAATGCTACAAATAGGTACCTGCCACAATTTCATCATGGGTCTTATTATTTTTCATAGAATTAGAAAAAAACGAAGATTGAACCAGCCAAAAGGTATGTCAGAATTATTATAGGAACTCCCTCTCCTTGTATGAATCAAAATAAATGTGGATGGTGCCTCAAAAGGAAATCCAGGTTCTACAAGCTGTGGAATATTGTGTAGAAATCACAATGGAAATATTATGGGATGCTGTTATGGTTAGTGTGGTTTTTTCTCCTCCTTAGAAGTGGATATGTAAAACATCATTATAGTAATTGGTCTCATAAATAAAAAATGATCGGATAATATATAGATCAAAATTGACTCAACTACCATTATGAAATCCCTTCAAAATGTGGTGGTTCACCTAGTGAGGCCCCTTATATCATGATGGATAGTTGGCATCCAATAACTGACATAGATCCGTCATATTATCACCCATTCTTATCGCGATGAAAATAAGGTAGTAGATGTTCATTCCAAAAAGAAGATATTATTGAAATTATGTGGATAAAGAACCTCCCATCAGATATCATTTCAAAACATGAAAAAAACTGTAATAAATTTACCTCTTTCTAACTTTTCTAACCATGTCTTTTTATCTTTATATATTTTAGTGCTTTGGTATTTTGACCAAGGAATCATCGTTTAAAAAAATACTAAACTATCTATTCAAAATTGGCTTATTCTAATGTGGGTTAGCTTGTATGGTCACAAATCAACCCACATATACTAAAAAATAAATATATATTTTTAAAAATTATCATTATCCTCCATCTACCCCCATTGGTCTACCCAACAATTTCTGACCCCATTAAATCTCTTCCCCTTCATTAATAACTTTCCTTAATGGTCCTCTATTGATTCTATTACCATCACTAAACACTTTCTCAATGGCATGTCCCTATTTTTTTCCTTCCTTCAATATTCCCCTGATAACCCGCTGATCACTGATTTTCGACCAAAAAACATTTCTCTGATGGAATATCCCTCAAATCCTAGATCAAGGATTAATTTTGAATCCCTTTCTTCTTATATAATCATACCCCCTTGATTTCCTTTTAATTATCCCAACATCTCACCCCCAAACGTTTGCCTATCATCGCCACCTTACTCAAACCCATCACAACAACTCAGAAAATATAAATATAGGTACCCTCACTATTTTGATCACACTAATTTTATCTATATTATTTTAGAGGGACTTTATTTTCCAAATTGAATCCCTTTCAACTATTCTTTGATTCCTTATAATTAAATTTATATAAAATGAAGTCTTTGGTTATGTATTTTTTTGCTCTGTTGGGAGAGAATGTGAAAACCTCCCATTCTACCAATAATATCACTGATAATATTACATTAGGTACTAATTTTACTATAGAGATATTTATAAATTCCTTTTTTCTATGAGATCTTAATTTTTTTCTTCATTGAATTATAGAATACAACCAAACATATTTTAGTTTGATCTAATCTTGTCGTATTTTTATTATGAGTTATATTTATTTGATAAATTATTTATATCATCTTAATTCATGAATTTGAGATATATATTCCATTTTATCTTTATTTTGATTCATTTTTTGAGTTCCAAAATTTAAAAATTATTTATATGAAATGATACCCAATAAACCCTGATCCTCCGGTCCCTTCAGGCCATCATAGAATCAAAATAAAATTTTTTAAACTAAAAAAAATACTACCCATGGTAATTCTGAACGATGCTGAAAATTAATTATAAATATAATACTTTCCGCATATATTAAATTGTAAAAAATGGGAAATTCCAAAAATATCCTAGAAATGTACGTGTTTGGCCCGTTTAGGCCAGAAATATCTATTTTAAATTCCTAAAAATAACCTTTCATGTGACCCTATGATCCTTTATAACATTGATAATAACTATGAATTATCTGTTACATAATTTTAATTATGGAAGTTCCTATATTATAGTGTGAATGTTACTCAACCTATAATCGTATTTGGTGAAAACTCTATAAAACACATGTATTTTCATGCTTGTGTCTACTATATGTGTCTCATACATCTTGAATAATCATATAATCCATTTTTCATTAAATTAAGTGTCTAAGATACATAAAACATGTCAATATTATACATCCTATCTAAAACTACATATTCTCTATGTAAATAATAAATAAGATAGATGAACACATCTCTTTTTATTTATCTAACTACATGAATACAACCCATGTTACTCAATTAAATAGTTAAGTGCATCGCATTTCACTTATCTAGAATGGTCATAAATTCCCTTAGTAATTATCAATTGATGTTTCATATATTATTATAGTCATATAGAATGAAAAATACCATAATAAATAAAAAACCATGAGACATTATCAACAATATATCCAACCACCCCTTAATTATCTCAGCCACCTGGTGGGTGTAATTAAGGCATTAAAGTATGAAAATTTACATGTGTGACTACTTACTAACATTAGGTAATTAGGATTAATATGAAAGATTCACCCCTTATATGGAACTTGTATAATCTATGGTATTCCATAGTCTACACATAGTGGGTTATCAAGAACACAAAAGTCATTTTATATCTTATGAGTGAAACTTGGTATCTTTATAGGATCCATAACTCGTGATAATATTTTCATTTCATTGCAATCTATAATTTCCAATGATCACCATTGATTGGGGATAAATAAAATTCATACCTTTAGGTGGGTTATTTGTCATTTAATCCTAAGAAATACTCAACCCCCAAGAATGGATGGTAACGAAAAGATGAATTTTGTATTATATATGTTACGAACCAAGCCAAATCGTCATCCAAACTGGTGCATGAACTGGTATGTGGCGTGGCCCAAAGGGAATTACTGATCCCCATGGTCTAGAAAGATGTTCTTGGGTATCAACATTCTGATTTAGTAACAATTTCACCCATTTAGATAAACATAAACAACCAATGAAAATAAAGACCACAAAATAAATAACCAAATCCAAACAAGGCCTAAATTTTTTTAGAATTAAGTTTTTACAGCTTTAACTAAAAAATTGAAAGTACAATAAAAAAGGGAAACTATAAAACATCCCAAGTCCTTCATGTGACATTAGGGTCATCCCCCCCCCCTTTCCACAACCACCAACACCTAAAACAAGGAAAACAACCAACTCGGTCCACCACCATCAATACAGTACATCTTTCCATTACCTAGGTCATACAAAGTTATGTATATATGCACCCAAATTTGTATGTAGGGTGTGATCCAAATCCCAGTATGATACCACCAAAATAAAAATATTTTATGCTAAAACATTACAAGGCAATTCAACATGCTCATTTATGTAAAATACTTTGAAACATTTCCAATAATACATTTTTAAGAAAGGATGTTTTCAAGGGAACACTTTAAAATAAAACCATTTCTTCAAAGAAATAATTTCAACAAAACACTTTTAAAGGTAACATTTCAAAAGAAGTCTTTTACTAAGATAAACTTGATTTAAAATAAAATACTCTCATGGTTCAATATATGATGAATGATGACACCACATTACATAAGTCCCAAGAGAGTACCATGGGTAAATCCCTAGGGTTAATCTAGCTTGTTGGGAAACTAGAACCTTATATCTCAGTGAAAGTTGGTATAAAAACTACAATCACAACTTTCTCATGTATAATTCGCTATGAGGGGAAACCCCATGGGTCTAGTGGTCTCTAATAATCATTGTAGTTTAGTTAGTGTTGTAAGCGTTAGTCCATCTAAGTGAAACTGGGACTTTGAGACTTCTGAATCACTAGTATACTAGAAATAGTCATCCCACCTAGACACCCGGGATTTCCTTGTTCTCAAGTTCATGTTCACAAGTCACACCAGGAAAACTTTTTTCATACATGTGATATGAATTTTAAACATACTAGGAAATCACCATTTTCCATAAACCAAACCCACTTTCTATTTTACACACACCAAAAGCCACTTTCACATACATTTACCCTCACTTACACAATCCATAAATCCCTATTTGACCAGGCACAATAAAATATCATGATTGACCGACCAATTTCAGGGTTCATGCCCCGTTTTAAATCCACACATAAATAAATATCATTTTTAAATCATGATTTTCATCATTTAAACAATTTTAAATTGAAATTTAAGAGTGCACAATAAAATACAACATGACAAAGTTTAGAATTTTCTTTTAAAAACCTACTTCCAAAATCATTCCCAATGTCAGTTCCTTTGAAAAAAAGTTTTTCACCCTTCAAATAACCCATAATTAATTTCCACGAAATACCATAATGAAGAACACACAAAAACATATCCATTTTTCTCAATAAAATAAATTCCCATCACACAAGCATGCCAATCCCTTATAAAACACATTTCACCGTCGAAAATTAAATTATAGAACATTAGTAATTTTACCAAACAAGAAAATCAAATCATCTAAAAATACTAGAGCATGGAACCCCCTACCTCTTGAGGATAAACTTTTAAAAAATGGTGCAAAACTGAAACCGCACCACCACAAGACCCTAGAAAGGCACGATCAAGCAAAAAAACATCAATATTGGACCCTAATAAAAAAACTTAATAGACCACCTAACCCACTGGGAAATCAAATCCCCAAGGAGGAAGAGGAAAAATCCTATAAAAGAGGGGGAAAACCAGAGGGAGCCCACTTAGTTGAAGTTTCCTTGAATAATACACATCAAATCGACCCAATATAGGGATCCTAAGGGAGAGGAGAGGAAGGGGGAGGTGCGCCTAGGGATGGGGAGGCCATGAGGGTCTAGAAAAGGGGTATAAATGGGGTTAAAATTTGGGAGAGAGAAAAATAAAACCCCAATTTTAATGACTTAGATAGGCCGAACAGTTAATTTGCACAGTTTGTCAAACTATGCAGCGACTGTGCAAACCTCTCTACCTATGAAGGAACCTTCCAAATGGTTAATATTAATGGTATGACTTATCATGTACGGACCATGTGGAAGCTACTTCCACAACCAGACACCTACTACACAGTTACCTGGGAAGGATGCACGGTTTCTACTAACAGTGCTCCAACTATACGCTACACACTATCCACCCAAAAACATAAATTTTTCTTGAGAACTCAAGGGGATACTCATATAAAAGCACTAAACTAATAATAAAAATAATAAACACCAAAAAATTAAAACCCATCGCATCCAAAACTCGAGAGAGGAACCGAATTCCCAAAATGAAGCAGATAAAAAGGTTAAATAAAAAACCCAGGAGTGAAAATTATTCCCACTATAATACTTTCCGCCCCTGGAAACCCACAACAAGGATCGATACAAAAATAATGATACTCCATTAAAACTCCAGGATACTCCCAAATGATGTAAAATGATGAGAAATAACGATCACTGTAGATAGGAAAAGAGGTTTACAAGATGAAATTAAGAGGCATAATCAAAGAATAGGATCCCATTTATGCATTCCACCCCCAAAATCTAAAGCACCTCTATTTGATAGATCAAAGAAAAGGAACTCTCACAATGTAAAATCTTCCTCTTGATTGAAAAAAACTTATACATCACCAAACGAAACATATACCACTTACCTAAAATGAACAAAAAAATCCAAATGAGAATACCCCAAACTTGCTTCGATAAAACTTTTTGGAACACTTCCACTCCATAACTCCCTTGAGGAATGAACTCATAATTAGTGGCTTCTTACGAGACCACCCACTTCCCAACCAAAAATAGAGATGAAACTTAATTAAAAACATGGGGTGGCCCGAACAGACTACCCACTGTAAGAAATATGCTAATATCGGTTTACTCTAAAGGATCTTCAACAAGACCCATGGTCGGTCTCCCTTCTATATAAACCAACTAGTATAACCAACTAGCACAAAAAAACATGGAAAACCCGACATAGGCCAGCTTGGGAACTTCCCACACAGACCAAATCCACACCATAGGGGGTCTGACAAAATAAACTCTAAAACAAATAGAATACACTACACGGTTCACTACTCACATTAGATACTATCATCCATAGATATGCCCATGCCAAAATCAAGATCCTTTCACAAGGTTGTACATACATGAACTATTAAATAGATACTCGCATCTGATAAGGCATAACCATTGGGAGTTTAAGAAAACGATACAACCACACCGCTTTATAACCAAGGAGGTACTCTTACACTCCCATGGTCACAAAATGGAAATGAGGTCCCCATGCATATTTCCATTAAATGGGACCATTCCAAATGAAATAGATACACAGGAGGTTTAAAATATCTCCATCTCCCATACTAAATACAAACGTTAAACCAAGGTCCTTTACAACCCTGGGGGTTCCTTACTATGCAACGACTTCACTATTAGGCCTATGGTTGGAGCCCTAATATTTGAAGCATATCCTACCTCTTATTCAGGCATTGAAGACCACCAATCGAAACTCCTCTTTTTTATTCCACAAGCAACCACCTGGCCACCCAGGGAGGACTAAATAAACACAACACACCCTGTGACCCACTTTACCTCAGCATGTCACCTCACTAGGATAAAGAATTAAAAGATGCCCACGCATCACCCCTTTCACCCTGAACAAGAAACAAATCAAAAGGTTCCATAACACTTACAATTTCATTTTAATGGGAATACGACACTTCAAGATGCCATCAAACATGACCATTACATCCTATGGGGCATTTCAAGATGATGGACTTTATACTAAGTCTCGAGCAGCACACAATTTCTACAAGTGGCCACTGGTGGCCTACCATGATCCCTTACTTAGAAGAAACTGAAAAAACATCCAAATACCCTTTAAGATAATGACAAGTTCCAACAACCCAAATTTCTTTCCACTCTCCTCATTGGAATTCCCATCACTAATTCTAAGGACTTTTAGGCACAAAGTTGTCAAATTTCACATACGAAGACACATGCAACTCATGAAACTAACGTTTATTTCAAATTATTCTGCACCTACTCTTCCATTATAATAGGATCTTCCTAATTGAAAAAGCATATGTGGATTTAGTTCCCAAATCTCAAGAATAGGGTCCTTACTCTGATCAACTGGAGGGTTTACCGATGAGAAATCGCCCACGACAACACTTCGATTATGCCAACATTATTTATGGGGGCATACACAAGCCAACATGTGGAACTGATGATCCAAACAAACTATCCCACGAACAAAATTTCACCACAAACAAACACCGAACACATAGAGTGAACCAACCCAATGGCTTCCTGAAACATTTTTTTAGAATAAACCGATAACCATTATTTCAAAGATGACATATCGACAAAAACAAAAACATGAAAACACCATTTAGACACGAAGGAAAATTTAACTCAAACAATTTCACAAACAACATTAAATAAATAAAACAATATACACCACACAATCATCAATTATCAAAATATCACATTTACTCTTAAAATAACCTTAGGAAATAAAACAAATTGGGTCACATCCACCAATGGTATCCCATAGAGTCTCACACATGAATTTCACCATGCCAATCCAGGAACTCATCCAATTTTTACATACATCCTATGTATGTGGTCAATCATAATAATAAAAATGGTCAAAATTTTTTTTTTACACTTTCCAAAATAAGCATTCAACCCACACTCTCCTTTCAAATCCCATGATTCGTCTATTCAAAAACTGTTAGCCACAAAACCTAGAATCCATTTCAAATCTCACATAACTTTTTCATAAAAATATAAAACATTCAAATAATACCCATTTTCAAACTCTACACATCAAATCCAGAAAATTTCATTCCATTACAATACATTTTCATCTTTGCAACAAACCCCCACTTCATCAATAACCATTTAATTAAAAACTTATCTCTTCTTATTTAAAAAATGTTTCCAAAACCCTTTTGAAAATAAATTTCCATTTCCTAAATAACCAAATTAGACAAACCACAAGTTATGATTATAAAAATTCAGCATCGTTAAACTCATCTCCAATTACTAAAAAATGATTTATAAAAATCCATATTTTCAATGCTTTATTCAAAAAAATATAAAAACTCATTTTCCACATTCTATAAATTAAACCATATCCACTTTAAATATTTGTTTTCCTCAATTTTAAATCAAGGGTTTTTAAAATAAATTTTTGGAACCCAAGACAAAAGAAAATTCATAAAGGAGGAAACTCGTGCTGATGGGTGACTTGGCTATATGGTTGGTGGTCGTACACCAATAATACCACCATCAAAGAGAGTGTTATAGGATAATGTCCCTATATCTACATGGATTTACACTACCTAAAAGATTTTTGTGAGCATTATCCAACCTCCCTTTTTTCATTTACAAGTACAAACAACCTGCAAGAACCAAAAGAAACCTGACTACCAATGGGAACATGAGTCCCATAATGAGGTGTTCTTTCTAGGAAACCTACTCGTAACTGGAAACCAAGTCTTCAAAATAAAATATTCATTCTACCTAGAATCATTCCTAAAGGAAATAACCCAAAAAAAAATTACCTACCTCTAATTCCATTTTTTCAGGAACCAAGTTGGGTTGTCATTGGAACGGGTGCCCAACCCTGTCTGTGGCAAGGCCCAAAGGGTGTTCATGATCCCCATGAGATGGAAAAAACTTCTTGGGTATCGACATTATGATTTTGGAATGATTTCACCAATTTATATAAAAATAAAAAACTAATTAAAATGAACACAAAATAAATAACCAAATCCAAACAAGGCCTTATAATTTTTAGAATCACGTTTTTAAAACTTTAACCCAAAACATGGAAGTACTAAAAAAATGGGAACTAAAAAACGTCCCATAAACTTTGTGAAACATGAGGGTCATCATCCCCAAGCCACCACCACCACCACCTTCAACAACGAACACTAGAAACCAGGTCCACCACCTTCAACACAATTTATCTCGCATTTTCTTAGGTCATACAAATTAAAGTTTATATACACCTAAAGGTGTATATAGGGTGTGAGACAAATCCATGTATGATGCCACCAAAATAAAAATATTTCATGCTATAAAATCAAAAGACAATTCAACTTTCTCATTTATATAAAATCCTTTCAAAAATTTCTGAGAATACATTTTTATGAAAGATAATTTTCAGGGGAACACTTTCAAAGAAAACCATTTCATCAAAGAGATAATTTTAGAACAAAACTTTTAAAGGTAACATTTCATAAGAACAATTTTCCTAAGATAAAATTGATTTAAAATGAAATAAAATCATGGTTCATTATTTTCCAAAAAATAGAACAACATTACATAATTCTCAAGAGAGCACCATGGGTAAATCCTTAGGGTGAATTTAGCTTGAGTGGGACACTAGAACCTCATAACTCGGTGTCGATTTGTATATAAACCACAATAAAAACTTTTTCATGGATGATCCACTAGGAGGGGAAACCACATTTTCCTAGTGGTCTCCAATAATCATCATAGTTTAGATAGTGTTGCAAGCATCAATCGAGCTAAGTGAAACTGGTACTTTTCCACTTTTAAATCACTAGAGTACTAGAACTAGTCAGACCACCAAGAAACTCATCATTCCCTTGTACTCAAGTTCATGTTCACATGTCACACAAAACACCCTTTTCATATACACATGCCAATCATTTGAAGTATACCTTGAAATCACCATTTTCTTTAAACTAAAACTACTTTCCATTTTACACACACCATAAATAAATTTCAAATACATTTAGCCTCACTTAAACAATCCATAAATACCTATTTTACAAAGAATAATAAAATATCATGATTGATCAACCAATTTCATTGGATAATCCACTTTCTAAATCCATACAGAAATAAATAAAATTTTGAAAACATGATTTTCATCATTTAAATAATTTACACTTCACATCTAGGAGTGCACAAAAAAATCCAACATTCAAAAGTATTAAATTTTCCTTTATAAACATACTTCCAAACCCATTCACACCTTAAATTCATTTGAAAACATGTTTAATATCCTTGAAATAACCCATAAATCATTTCCACAAAACACCACAATATAGGACACACAAAAAAACATAGCCAAGATTCTCTATAAGTTTGTTACCATTACATAAGAATACCAAACCCTTCTAAAAAACATTTCTCACCCCACAATTATAATATATATCTTGTGTAATTTTACCAAACAAGGAAATAAAATAATCTAAAAATTCTAGAGCCTAGAACCACCTAACTCTTGAAGAGAAACTTCTAGAAAATGGTGAGAAACTAAAAACACACCACTACAAGACCCTAGTAAGGCATTATCTGACCAAAAACATCAAGATAAAACCATAAGAAATAAGAAAAAAAACCCTAAATCTACCACCCAACCTGCTGGAGAAACAAAACTCCCAGGAAGAAAAGGAAAACCCCAAAAAGAGGGGCGAAACCATAAATAACCCACTTATATGGATTTTCCTTGATGAATACACACCAAATACATCCAAATGATTCATCCTAGTGGAGATCAGAGGATGGGGGAGGTCCATTTAGGGTTGGGGAGGATTTGATGGTCGATAAAAGGGGGAGAAATTGGGTTAAAATCCGAGAGATAGAAAAAGAAACCCCAAATTTTATTAACTTGGACAGGACACACGGTTAGACCACACAGCTTATCAAACTGTGAAGCAACCATTCACACATCTCTTCCTAATAAATCACCCACCACATGATTAATATGCATGGTCTGACTTACCATGTGCTGGCTGTGCAGTAGCTACTGCCTCAACTAGCCACCCACGACATAGTTTCCTGGGTAGGGCGCACAATTTCTACTAACTATGCGCCAACTATGTACCACAAACTATCCAACCAAATGATTACATTTTTCATGAAAACTCAGGGGCATACTCATTTAAAATAACTTCACTAAGAATAAAAAAATGAAATACCTAAAAATTTAAACTCGTCATACCCGGAACTTGAGAGAGGAATTGAAGCCCAAAAATGAACCGGGTGAAAAGGTGAAATCAAAAACCTGGGTGTGATAATATGATACATCTCATAGATTCATAAACTCTTAAAAGAACACCAACAAAAACATACATAATCATGAATATTTATTATAAAAAATATAAGAATACCTAAAATACCGAATGTTTACTACATTTTATTAGTCTTGATTAATATTTTACATCATATATAATAATGGACACATCTTTATGTGATACCTAATATATATCTATTTGTACATATAATATAATCTACCCACAAATTTTTTTTAGTGAGATAATGTCTATTAATAAATTTTATTTAAATAATGGTGAGATTAAGGTTCATAATACATATATTCAATTCTTAAAAGTTACATTTAAACTTTTTAATTTCATAATATCTAATAGTTGGATGATAATGGATTCAATTTATTTTAAATAAATAGATTATTTATAAGATTTATACTAACATAATCTTGAAAATATTCAATAAATCAAAACATTTCTTTAATATAATTTGGTATAAAATTTAAATGTAACTTTTTACATTATCATATTTCTTTTAAAAATACATGTAATCACCTTTAGGATGTTAAGTGACATTAACTTATAATTAGTCTAGTATAATCATTCATTTTTTTTCACACATTTACATTTTGCATGTTAAAAAATACTCCCAATAGCCTCTTAAAAGTTATATTTTTTTAAAATATAATTATAAGATACATATACTCTTTTTGTGTAAAGAAAATAACATTTATTTTCTTTAAGTTAAAATTTTACTAATAAACATTATTAAACATAATTCATATGAAATTTTATGTTTTTAGATGAATATTATTGAAAATACAATATTTATTTATTTAAATATACTAATAATGGGTTGTGGGAACTATTTCCCTCATACTTTTATAAATAACATGAATAAAACGCTTTTATCTAAGATAATGATATATTGCCCTTTATTTTAAAATCATTCAATAAAATGAATCAAATTATTATCCACGTGTAATAAAACCATTATATAATTTATTTATAAGAAACATTATATAAAATACAATTATCTTAATGCATAATAAAAATGAGATGAAAAATACACATCTTTTAAAATTTACAAATCCATAAAGTTTCAAGTAATTTTATACATTTCATATCTCTATAGAATTATATCTTTTCACTTTATTTAAATTAAAATTTCAAGATTCATCAATCCTTTACTTAATTGTAAACATCATTATATGCTCACAATAATTATTTATTTTATACTCGGTATTATATACCCTTAAAAATAAGAGAATTTATTTTTATAACATCAATACCTAACATATAATCTACATATGATGTTTTACACCTGATTAGACACTAAATGAGGCTAATATTCATTGTTTATATTATAATATTCATGTTTTTTATTATTCAGAAATAACATTTTATTGCATTTTACACTTTTAACATTATTTCATATTATAATTGTAATTCCTTCTTAAAATGCACTATTACATGGTATATTTTTGAACATCATATAAAACACCCAATGACCATGATATTATTTTCATATTTTATTTCCAGGTCTCCCATTCTATAAGTAACAATTCATGTTTTTGGATCACTTGGAAATTTAAATTTAAGATCAATAAAATTTTTCCTTGAACCAACAACATTGTTGGCAAAGTAAACTAGAAAACATTCCAATAAAGATACTGTATAAGCCACAATAAAAGATAAATAATTCTGAAAATTGAGATTAAGATATAGGACATCAAGGGGAACTTTTCAGTATACAGTTACTAGTGCTGATTATGCATGTTAGTGGCAGTTTCATGTGGCCCGATTTGGAGATAAAATTCTAGGCCAGATTCTACGGCCCAGAAAAACATCCCACCATTTTACACATATATCGTAACAAATAAAATATTTTCGGCTGAAACGTTATATAAGGTTAGGGGACATCAGGAGATTCATTTTATTCTCCTATTTTCCACTCTAATTCTCCCATCTAGATGCTCATTTATGTGCTTATTTTTGGTGGATGCTAGCTTTATACCACCTCAGGTCAAGAGTGGAAAAGTCTAATTTTCACAAGCTTTACACCACCCTAATCCTACCATAATCAAGTGTGATGACTTTCAATATTGGAAGCTCAAACTAGGTATCCAAAAAAATTATTTAAGGTAGTGGTGTTGGAGGATTTATCATCTTGGATGTTAAATTTCAATGCAGTGTTATGCTTCCACTTTTCCTTTATAATGTTCTTTTTCATTTGTAAGTTGTTCGAATATTCTTAGTTTTCAATAAATATTCTTCATCTTCTATTATTCTATTCTTCTTCAAATCCCATTGATATTGTTAAATCAAAGTGTTAACTTATTCACACCAAACATTGTGATATTTTTCACACAACCGTGTAGTGTTTGTTAACCTTTTTTTGTTTTTTCCTTCAATTCCTCCCTCATGAGTCTACTTCCCACTTACATTAAGATTATAAGGTCAATGATTGTCTAACCCACTTATGGGTTGATCCAATGGAGTATAAATGGTATTTATTGGATTTCATTTATCACTCCATTAATATTTTATCACTTATTTTAATTGATTTTTTTATTTGTTGATTTTAAAACTTCTTCGTCCATGTTGAATTTTAAGGCCAAATACTTCAAGTGCTAATACGAACTTTTACCTTGGAGTGTTCATGAGTTTTATCGTCCAAGTGTATAGGTGATTAGTATTATGGTCTATTGGTATTAAACCTGTAATTTATGAATATCATTGATCTTCTTGAATAAACACAACTCAAATATAAGAAATTGAAACTGTTAAAAAATAATTTCATCTAATCAACCCAAGTGATAAACAAGGATAAACTCATTCTTTTAAATTGAATCCACTTAGGTATCTTAGTGTTCACTTAAACGTATCTAAAATCAACCCATGTTTTCCACTTCATAGCCAAAAAAAATCCATAGAATGTACGTGTCTGTAGGTTACTTAATAGGTCTCTGAGGATTTGAAAACCCAAGATAAACTACAAGTGACTGCTTGACCCTATAAACATGGTTAAAATTGGGTGAGACAAAATTTTGGCACCATTTTCAGTGAACCAAGTAATTCATCTAAACACCCATTCTATTCTCCCACATTTCAAATATTCTCATCCAAATTCTCTTATCTTTTCCATTTCGTGATTTTATTTCTTTTGGCGCATGTCCACATACACTCGTGACCAATCAAACTGTCTAGTTAGGGTGGATAGTCCTAGGGTTGGGGATTCAATTAAACCTATGGAACTCTTAAAATTATATCATAATCTTCCTAATACTCTAGAGTCAAAAATTGATCCCATTTCAATGGAAGTTCTTCAAACTAGCCAACTTATAAACCCAGGTGGGAACCGAAATGGAAATCCAAATGAGGCAGCCCCAAACATGGGGAATGCATTCAATCAAACCATGAATGGATATCTCAAACCTACCTAGACTAATTCCCCCTCATTAATTAGACATAATTCCATATGATATTCCAACTAAATCTTTAAAACCCATGTCCTAAACCCCCTTCCCACATTCCATGGAATGGAGTCCGAGATTCCCTACCTTCATGTCAAGGAGTTCAATGACATTGTAGAAACCATGTTTCCCCCACATCTAGTTGAATCAGCTATGATGAGGCTATTTCCTTTTTCTTTAAAGTATCAAGCTAAAAATTGGATAAATAATTTGAGACCATCATCAATCTACTCTTGGGACCTATTACAAAGAGTTTTCTGCAAAAAATTCTTTCCCCAACACAAAACAATTTCACTTAAAAAGGGAATCCAAAAGTTTTTTGAAAAGGAGGGAGAGTAATTATATGAAGCATGGGAGATGTTCAAATACACTCTAAACATGGTTCCACACCATGCTTTTTCAATTCCTAAACAAGTTATAATTATCTATGAAGGGTTGGTCCCTAGGAACAAACAATTCATTAACACGATGTGTAATGGGACGTTTAAAAACAAATCCCCAAATGATGATTATGAGTTTCTAGAAATCCTTTCTAAACAAAACAAAAAATGAGGAAAATCACCTTATTAAGAAAATTCATAATGAACTACTACAATTCATACAATTATAGATGAGGAAAGCCTTAGGTCTAAACTCGCAGCACTCACTAGGAAGGTTGAAGAGATCAATATTTGGAAGGTCCATGAAATTCAAGCTGTTGACCCTGTTTTCACAATTTGTGACAAACATGACCACAAGACCGACAACTACCCAACCATCCCTTCCATTAAAGATTTTATTCTAGGAGGACCACCTACTGAAGTCAATGCCCTAATTTTCCAAAATCCCTAATACCAAAACACATTCAACCTAATGTATAATGACCACCTAGGCTTCTGCTGGAATGATTACCAACAATCTAGCCAAACACAAGGACCAAACCCATACCCTACACAAAATTCCTAAAACCACAACCAATTACAACCACAACCATCCCAATACCAACATCCTCATGTTCTATACCAACAACACATCCAGCAACCCATGAAACAACCCATCCATCAACCCATGAAACATCTCATCCAACCAAATTATCCTCCTAGGATAAACCAACCAACAGAAGACCCCACCGAATCTATCCCTCTTCCAATCCTTGAACAGTTATGTTAACAAATGGACAAAACAAACTTAAAATTCTATTACATTAAACAATAATATCAAACCATAAAAACTTGAAAGGCACCCATGCCTACTAAAGTGGTACCATCCTCAATTTTAAGGGGAGAGTCATGTTGCACTCAAACAACTCATGAAAAACTAAAGGATATGGCATTTTTAATAAGTGGGAAATCAATTGAGATAACTAAAAAAATAATTCAGAAACCATATGAAGCTTCAAAATATAATAAAAATTAAAAATAACCACATGGTCAAACTAAAGAAACTGATAACCATGTGTATGAAACAACCCTTCAACAGTCAAACCCACAAGCTGCACTATTTCCTCAATGCATGAGGAGGAAAACCAAGCCTGAATTGAATGAAAACTTGAGGGAAATATTCTCACAAGTCAATATTAACATTACACTCTTTGATGTTATTCAAACCATTCCTTCATACTAAAAATAACTAAAGGACATATGCACATTTAAAAAGAAATTATCACATAATAACTAAGTCCTTATAGCAGCAAATGTTCGCACAAAAATCCAAGGAACCCTTCCACCGTAGATGAATGACTAAGGATGTCCTTACCTCAATGTTGAACTGGGAGAGAACAAAGTTATAAAAGCCTTATGTGACCTATGATTCAGTGTCAATCTCATTCCCCAGGTTGTGCACTGCTAGTTGGGCCTGGAAGATTTCTAACCCACATCGGTCACACTTCAACTTGCTAATCATAGAATTAGGGTTCCAAAGGAGATTTTAAAGGACGTTATTGTAAAAGTAAAAATATTCATATACCCTGCTGACTTCATTTTCCTTGATAATAATCCAAACATAGGCATCAAAATACAATACTCAATCATCCTTGGTCATCCTTTCTTTGTATCAATCACCTCTGTTATCTGAGTCCAAAATGGGAACTTGAGTATCACCTTTGGAAACATGAGTCTAGACTTGAACATCTATAATTCAAGATCACATATAGGGGACGATGAATATATTTATGAAGTAAACATGATAGGAATCATTTATAATGAATCCATATAACATCACGGAAAATTTGAGGAATTTTTATTTTAGGATGAGATTAATTTTCTTTATTCACATGATGCAAGTTTATCTCCTTGGCTAGAATCACTTTTAGATTCCACCTGTTATGAAATCTTAAGACCAACAGTTAGTGAAATCTTTCAGGAAACCACATTCATGGATACCACTCCAACTCCCTTACATAACACTGATCAAACCAATCTAGTAGCTGAAACTTCTAAAAGTGGTGAATAAATCCTAACTCAAAACTCAAAAAAAAAAGTTGATCTTGAGCCAATGTCCCAATATTTTTCTGAAATTTTGAACCAACCTGATCATGAATTGAATTAACTTCCTATTGCACTTAATTATTCCTTCCATAGGGAAAATGGAACACATCCTATTGTCATTTATTCTTCTCTTCAAGCTGATCGTGAGAGTATTCTTCTTTATGTCTTTAGGAAACACAAGAAATCTATTGGATGGACCATGTCTGATATTCCTGGGATTAGCCCACTTATTGGGACACAAAAGATTGTTCTTGAATCTGATTCAATGCCATGTTGTCAACCTCATCGGTGAGTCAATCCAAATATCATGGAAGTAGTGAGAAAATAACTTCTGAATTTGTTAAAAGATGGTATCATTTATCCCATTTCTGAGAGTGAGTGGGTAAAACAAATTCAAGTTGTCCCAAAGATGGCCGAAATCACAGTGATAAACAATAAGGATGGTGAGATTCTTCTATATAGGGTGAGTAGTGGATGGAGAGTCTGTATCGACTATAGGAATCTAAACTCATTTACCAATAAGGAACATTTCCCCTTACAATTCATTGACCAAGTCCTTGAGAGAGTCATAGGCCATGCCTTCTACTGTTTCCTATATGGGTACTCAGGGTACAATCAAATTGAGTTCTCACTAGAGGATCAAGGGAAGACTACATTCACCTATCCATTCGACAACTTTTCCTTCAAACGCATGCCCTTCGGGTTATGCAATGCCCTTGGAGCCTTCTAGTGGTGCATGATGGGAATCTTCTAATACATGGTAGGTAATTTAATGGAGGTCTTAAAAGATGAATTCTATGTGTTTGGGGATACATTTGAGGTATTTCTGAGGAATGTGGTGAGAGACTTGTCAAGATTTGAAGAAATCAATTTAGTCCTAAATTGGGAAAAATGTCATTTTAGGGTTAAAGAGGGACTATTCCTTGGCCATCTAGTTATAGTTAGGGGAATTGAAGATGATAAATCCAAGGTTGACATCATTAATAACCTTCCATCACCCAAAATTGTAAAGGAATTGAGGTCTTTCTTAGGACATGCTAGTTTCAATATAAGGTTCATTAGGAATTTTAACACTATTTCTCGACCAATTTGTTCTCTATTAGTGAAATATGCTCCATTTTTATGGACAAAAAGCTATGAGGAATCATTATCTATACTCAAGTCAGCTATTATCACTCCAAAAATCATGAAATCTCCAAGTTGAAAACTTCTTTTTGAGATCATGTGTGATGCTAGTGACTTTTTTGTACGATAATTCCTAGGAAAACTATGTGAGAAAACACCATGTGTCATTACTTATATAAGAAAATATTTGAATGATGCACAAATAAACTACACCAACACTGAGAAAGAGTTACTTTATATTGTGTTTGCCTTAGAAAAGTTTATGTCTACCTCTTAGGATCTCCCATCACTATGTTCATTAACCATTCTGCACTAAACTAACTCTTCCAATACAAGATGATAAAGCTAAACTGATTAGGTCGGTCCTGTTCTTACAATAATTTAACCTCAAAATCAAGGACAAAAATGGTGTTGATAATGTTTTAGTTGATCATCTCTCTAGGATAGAATATAATGAGAATTTATCACACCATTATGTGTTTAATTCATTCCCTCGTAGAGACTTATATTCTGTGAGTGACTGCCCTTGGTACGCCGATATAGCCAACTTCTTATTTACATGAGTCATTTAAAAATTATTAGGGTCTCAAGATAGATATAAATTCCTTTTTGATGTCATCAAATATTTGTTTGATGATCCATACCTCTATAAGTTCTGGCATGACCAAGTCATTAGGTGGTGTATTCCAGAATTTGAACAAGATTCCATCCTTATATTATGAAAACGTGAGGCATGTGGAGGTCAGTTTTCCTCTAAGAAAACTTATACTAAGGTTCTTTAGTGTGGTCTCTTCTATACCACCCTCCCTTCTAGACTCCTACACATTTTTTCAATGTTTTCCTAGGTGTCAACATGTAGGGTCCATCACAAAAATGAATCAAATTCCACTCACTCTCATTATAGTGATCGAAATCTTTGATTGCTGGGGAATTGAAATCATGGGTCCCTTACCAAAATATAGGGGATATCTGTACATCCTTTTTACTATTGATTATGACCATAAATGGGTTGAGTCCATTCCAAAAAAATCAATGATTAAAAAATTGTGATTATATTTTTCAAGGAAAACATCCTCTCTTGATTTGGAATTCCTAAGGCTATCATTAGTGATTGTGGAACTAATTTTTTCAATAATCCATTCTCACCACTCATGTAAAAGTATAGAATTTCTCACAAAATGTCCACTTCTTACCACCAATAAACCAATGGTCATGCTGAATTATCCAATCGAGAAATAAAACAAATTATTGGGAAAACTATTAATCCATCTAGGAAAGATCGTTCGAGCAAACTCTTAGATGTTCTTTGGGCCTATCAAACCTCTTATAAAACCATTTTAGGAATTTCCCCATATAGGTTGGTTTATTGTAAAGCATGCCATTTTCTAGTGGATTTTGATCATAAGTAATTTTGGGAAACTAAGAAAATGAATTATGACCACTCATTAGCCAAACAAAAAGGAAATTATATCTCAATGATCTTGAGGATCTTAGGATGGAGGCTTATAAAAATTCAAGGATCAATAAAGCTAAATTACAATCCTACCAATCTCAAAATCACAAAACCAAACACATTGTACCAGGTAAACTTATTCTTTTTTATAGTTCTAAACATCATATACACCTAGGAATATAGTGGTCTAGATGGTCAGGTCCATACATAGTGCATAAGGTGTACCCCCATGCAGCTATTTAAATTGACGATCCCACCATTGGTCAAACCATTAAAGATAGTGGTCATAGATTCAAACCATTCATTAAATCATTCCAAAAAAATTAAGTTAATGAAAACATGTGTGAACCAACCTTATATAAGGAAAATACTTAAACAAGTAAGGGTCTTAGTTGAGTTACTGACATTAAACAAAAGCGTTGCATGGGAGGCAACCCATGGTTTTTATCTCTGTGAATCATATTTATTTTAAAATACGATTAATAAATCAATTTTATGTTTAAAAAATTCATAAAACTGTATATGATATTACCAAAGACTATTGACCTATTCTTATATTATGAGTATGGATGGATATGAAATGGGAGAACCACATTTATTTGTGTCACGTGGTGTGATCCTTGAGTAATACCTTGCCCAAAAAATTAAAAATAAGACAATGTATCATTAGTTTATTTTTATGGATTTGTAGGTAAAAATAAAAATACCAATATATATATATACATAATAATTAATATATATATATATATAAGTACATGTCTTAGGTCATGGGGTAAACCCCGTCACAACTAGTGAAGCCACGGGGACTCGAACTCGGTACCGAAGGGAGACAGGGGAGTGCATCTTCCACTGACCTAGGGGTTATAGCGCTTCTTTATTCTATAATTTTTCTATATATAAATATACTTATACATTTTTTATTATATATATATATATATTGTTTTTTTTGTTTTTTTTTCTTTTCCCTTTTCCATTAGGGAACTCTGTGAGTGACATGGATATGAAGGGATTAAATCGGTGCAACATGAACTTCTACATCAACCACTAGTTGAACTTATTCCATGATCCTCATTTTCAATTTCCTTTTTGAACTTCCCTTCTATGCCTAAACCCCCTTCTAAATCTTATTTTCTTCAAACACTAGCGATAGTGTTATTTTAAGATGGGGGGAAATGAAAACAAATTTCTTTGAAAAAAGAAATTATAATTTAATAATGTTTTGGAATATAAAAAATGCATGGAAGGAAAAACTACTTTAACCTTGAACATGATAATACACATTTCATACATTAAAATTGAATATAGAATGATTTTTTCATGCCTTTATTATGATTTTAATGCTAGTTTAATTTCATGTGCATAGATTTAGAAATTGCAGCTGTCTAATGTGATATTTCATCACTAATATTTTCATCCAAATAAAACAAATCACAATGCATGTCCTTTGGATAATGGGTTATTAGTTTGAGTTCATGGGGTACCCCTAAAAAATAACATAGGTTTTGTGATCATTTTAGTTTTAATATGAGTATTCAAAAAAAAAATAAAAAAACAATAAATTTGCACGTAGAGAAATGAAATAACATAATGTGTAGGTTTTATCACATAGGGATCGTGACTCCATAGTTATATGTCCTAGAGTTAGTAATTTTATCTCTATTTGTGGTAATTTGGCTTTTTTTCAACTGAGTTAACTCAAGATGATGCCTGAGTATGTGGGCTTTACTTGGTTTCCTAAGGTTTTGAGCCTGGGAGTCATCAACAAAGTCTCGCAACATGGGTTGACCCTATTGAGTGAAATTTCAATTACCATGGAAAAATAAAAAAACAGTAATAAAATATTTACAAAAAAATTTAATACTCATCTTAATATTGAAATTTTATTCCACCTAGCGCTTCCATCCTTTTCCCCTTGAATAAAAATGAACCCCCATGTCATTTGTGACACACAACACATCATCATACTTTATTGAAATTGGATGAAATGTGACGATGAATTTGAACAAAGGAACAAGATTGGGCTTGGGATATGCATATGGACTATCTTGTTTTAAATGATTTTGATAGGATTTAAAATTTTTTGGTATGTGGTCTTTTGGTAATTATTGTGTGTAAAAATTTTTTTGGAAAAGAGAATTAAATTTTCATATTTTTGAGATACATTTTACTCAGGACTAGAAAAACTCATGTTGGGGGTTGTGATTATCCACTAAAAATGGCTAATATTCATTATTTATATTATAATATTCATGTGATTTATTAATCAAAAACACTATTTTTAGTGCATTTTACACTTTGAACATTATTTCATATTAAAATTGTAATTCTTTCTTAAAATGCACTATTACATGGTATATTTTTCAACATCATATAAAACACCTAATAATATTGATTTTATTTTTATATTTTATTTTAAGGTCTCCCATGCTATAAAGAGCATTTATTTTTTTTGGAGCACTTGGATATTTACATAGAAGACCACCAAAGTTGGCCTTGAATGAACAATATTCTAGGAAAAGTAAACTGGAAAATATCCCAATAAAAATACTGTAGTGGCCACAATAAAAGCCTAATAATTCTCATAATTTATCTAAAGATAGAGGAAATCATGGGGAATATTTCATTAAACAGTTACAGGAGCTAATTATGAGTGTCAAAGGGAGTTTCATGCGGCCCAATTTGGAGATAAAATAATGGGCCAGATTATGCGGCCAATAAAACATCCCACCATTTTACACATCTCTCGTACAATGTAAACTATTTTGGGATGAAAATTTACATACGGTTAGGAGACATCTAGATATTCATTTTATTATTATATGTCCCACTATAATTAGGTCATCTAGAAGCCCATTTAGGTTCTTTGTTTCGGTGGATCCAAGTTGGATGGCACCTCTAGTCAATAGTGGAAAAGTCTAAGTTCCACAATATTTCCACCACCCTAAGTCTACCATACTCATATGGGATGAATTTTACTATTGGATACTTGACAAAAGGCTCCCAAAAATCCTATTTATGTCATTGGTGTTTTAGGATTTATCATCCTTGATGCCTCCATTCATTGTACTGTTATGCTACCACTTTTCCTTTCTAATGTTCTTATTCATTTGTATGTTTTTTTAATCCAATTAGTTTTCAATAAAAAATTTCATCTTCTCTTATTCTATTTTTCCTCATATTATGTTGATACTATTTAGTAATGGTTTGAAATTATTCATAGTGAACCTTGTGATATTTTTCACACAACAGTTCAGTGTTTTTTACCTTTGTCTTTGTTTTGTTTTTTCCTTCAATTCCTCCCTTATGAGTCTACTTCCTGCTTCCATTAAGATCATAGGATCAATGGAGGGCTAACCCACTTATGGGTTGATCCAAGGGAGTATTAATGGGATGGATTTGATTTTATATATCACTCCATTAATCTATAATCACTTCTTTTAATTGATATTTTTATTTGATGATTTTAAAACATCTTCATCCTATTAGAATTTTAAGGCCACATACTTCAAGTTCTATTACAAACCTTTACCTTGGAGTGCTCATTAATTTGATCCTCCAAGTGTATAGGTGATTATTATTATTGTTTTTTGGTATTAAAATAGTAAGTTATGACGTTTTTTGATCTTCTTGAATAAACCCATCTCAAATATAAGAAATTGAAACCGTTGAAAAAGAATTTCATCCATCCACCCTATGTGATAATCAAGGATCAACTCATTATTTTAAATAAAATTCACTTAAGTGTCACAGAGTTCACTTAAGTCCATATAATATAAATCCAATTTGGTAACTTGATTGCCAAAAAAAATCCATAGAATGTACGTGTCTGCAGGTTACTTCTTAGGTCTCTAAGGATTTGACAACCCAAGATAAAATATATGAGACCACATAACCCAAAACACATGGGTAAATTTGGGCGATACCAACACCACTAGGGTATTTTTGAAAATTATATCTTTAATATCCAAACACTCTTTAATGGAAAAATTTTCTATTCTTCTTGAAACCTCTTATTGGTTTCAATAATCTAGGATGACTATTGGACCCTCTAATAGCTTTATTCTTTATCTGGTTTAATCTTTTTCCCTTATGTGTTCTCATCATAACATCAGATCCTAGACCTCTCAAGTTCTTCGCAGTAATCCTAAACGTATCGAGGACATATGGTAAATATTTTTTGAACTCATTAATATTATGGATTTTAATAAAAAATCAAAACATTTCCGAAAATTATTTTCAAATAATGTTTGTCGCAAGAACCAACTGTAAATGTGATTCTAATGTAATTCCCTAAAACATTAGTATTAATTTCCTATTAAACAAATACTAAGTTGAATGACTTGTTTCACAAACATCACTAAACTAAAAAAAACCATGAAATTTTTTATTTATATAAAATATTATAATAGAAGTACAAAATGCCATTTATTATAAACAATGGTTGATTACATTCATTAAAAGTCTATAAATTAAGTTATGACAATAAATAGAAATGAATTATATTTTCATAACTAGGAGATCCACAAGATTATCTTCACCCTTGAGAATCACCATTAGTAGAACTAAACATGAAATTAGAATAAAAATTATGAAATGAGAAATCATTATAAGGAATGATAAGTGTGACTTAAGAAGTGATAACAGAATGAATGAGATTAGTAGGGCTATATATAAGAACAAATATGACTGTTATAAATATGGTAATTAGAAATATGGTCATTAGAATTTTGATCATTGGAAATATCAACATTGGATTTACCCGTATCTGATAGTAATAATGAATTTTAGGATTGTTATTAAAAAGATTAAATATTATTGATTAGAAATAATACATAATTCAACAAAAATATATAATATCTCATAAAAATATTTTATTATGAAATATTTTTATGTGTTAAAAATATTTTTATTAAAGAAAGATAGGATAAAATTCAAAAAAATTAATAACAATAAAATTATAAATTTAAATTATTATAATATAAATTGAAAAAATTAAATTGTATTTGTGTTTAGATTATTTAATATAAAGGGATATTTTTCAAAGAACTATATTTATAAAAGCATAATGTATTTTTATCAAAATAAAAATAATTACTACTAAAGAATGATTTTGATGAATTATATAGATATCATTTAAAATTAAATAAATAAGAATTCATTCAATATTTATTACTCGGTTAGTAATGATAATAAATTAATTTTATGCTTAAAAATATATTTTACTAAAAATTACCTTTTTATGCGCTATGAATATTTATTTTACGAAAATAAGCACAATATAGTTAAATGATGGTAAATTTTATTTTTTATATAAATAATAGATTCAATACAATTTAATTACTAATTGATAAAAAAAATAACCGTATTTAATATTTTAAAAAGTAATTTTCTTGTAAAAATGATTTCTCATTATATTTTATGTTTCCATTTAAAAGTTAAATTCATAAATTTTACAATTTTAATTTAAAAAAATGAACATAATTTTGTATAAATAATTATAATATTATCTTAGTATGTTTTTTTTGTATGTTTCAGAATAGATAGATTTTTAGATGAATAATATAAAATATCGTTTTTAGAAAAACCATGACTTTTATGAAATCATTAGGAAATAATAATGAAATAAAATTTTATAAAAAAAAATCCTAATAAAAATTGTATTTAATAAGTAAAATTGTATTTTTAAAATAGCAGTTTTAATTTAAAAACATATTATTAACATTTAGCAATATAAGTAATAATTTTTCTATAAACTATTTCTATACGTTATACACTTATTATTTAGGAATTAAATTTTATGAGACATGGAAATTTATTATTATAAAATGTTTTTTTGTATTTTTAATCAAAATTTCTAAATTATCTAATAATATTAATTTATTCTAGGCATAAAAATAAGTTACTGATGTTAAAAAATGAGTTAAAATGGAAAAAGTAAATTATAGTAAAATGTAAAATTAAGGGTTAAAGACTAAAATATCTTAAATCATGTCACTTTTTTGGATGAGAGGTTTCTAAAACAATAATAATCCCCTATCCATTACTTTATACTTTTTGCCAAACTTTATATTGAAAGTGACATGACCTTAATATAAAGTTACATATATTTACAAAAGTATCACCCATCTCACTTATATAATGTTCTATTAACTATACCACTTCTATACACACAAAAATCAGTATAGATCAACCAAAATTTTCCCAAACCCTTTCCCAACTTTCTCTCTAAACATATATAGGTTCTGGTCACATCAAAAGATGATCCTAAGAAGGCTTAAGGATTCTCCTTAAGGAGTAAGGTAAAAACATCAAATAACTCCTTCTGAATTTATATTCCATTTTTTATTCTTATAATTACTCAAAATATCTTTTATAAATGATAAAATAATTACACAAGTATCATAATCGTACTTAAATATTATTATGTTAATGAAATAATCATTTTTTACCTTCCTTAAAACTGTTGAAAATGAAAATGTTGTTTGTCCGTATATACGGACTACCATCTTTATAAATGATTTGTTTCCTTTTATCGTCATCACATTACATGGATGGTTATAATAATTTATTTAATATAAAAATGTAAAATCTATAACATAATTATGATTCTTTAAATATAAATACTCAAATACCTTTATAACTTCCTATGACATAAATAAGTAATAATTGCATGATTCATAATAAGGGTTTTTAATTTCATATATTTTGAGGATATTTTTTGTTTATAGTTTTATAGAATTAAAAAAAACAATAACATATTAAACACATAAAATAAAAAGTGGACACTTACACTTAATTTACAATTTTTTTCAAAAAAATTATGATCTTATTTTTTCAATCCTTTTTTATTCCTGGAACTTTTTATTTATTTAATGTGTTTCACCATTTACCTTGCAATAATTCTTTCATATCATTAAGCCTTGTGAAAAATATTTGAAAATTTGGGATAAGAAAAAAAATGTCAGTAATGGATATTAAAAAAAAAGAAAATCATTAATCCATTTTAAAAATATGAGAACACTTTAGGAAGTTTAGATTTTATATTTTAAATTTTTGATCTCAAAAAAATCATTTGATTAGTCATTAAATAAACTTTAAATACCAATTTTTTCATAAAACATTATCTAAGAAAGCATAAAGGTAAAATCATAATTCATTAAAAAATTTCCATGAAAAAGAACCTACCTCTTTAGATGACTGTAAATTTTCCGTTAAATCATAAACTCATTCTTTAGCTTTTGAAATCAAAGTATTTTAATGAAAAACTATTTGAAAGAATAGGGACAACTTATAGAAAACATGGGGTATAATAATTTCATCATGGAACCACTTATCACGATAATTACAAAATTATACTATGAGTAACTTATATTAGTTTACTTCATCACTTAATAGGAGTAACTTATTACAATTTAACCACATCTGTATTCTCTTAAGATCTACTCACATTAGTTAACTTTGTCACTTCATTGGAGTAATTGACTCCATACACATTCTCTTAGGATTAACATGAATAAGTTAACACAATTTCCTTATCCAATGTTTTAGAGGGATTTAACGGACCCACCCATCATATAACTGACATAGTCCCATAAGGGTCTAGGTTCACTCACCATTAACACTTTCATTAATAATGCCAAAGTGTCATGTTTTAAAATAAAAACATTCAATAACTTGTACTTTTCACCATTATATAAAATAATTTTTTTTGATAACATTCAATTTTCATCATAAAAACTATTAAATTGACATTTTATCCAATAAGAAAATCCACTTTCAAATATCTCATAAAAATTTGAACATATATCCATTTTTAAAAAAAAATTCAAAAACTAAAAATTCCTAGAATAGTGGGACATTTATATTCTTCAAAAAATATTTGCAAATTTTTGATGAATATTGATAATGAATAAGGTAAAAAATTGTGGGAAGCCCCATTTATCTCATATATGTAAAAAAAATATTTCACTTTTTTAAAAATAGTCAAGAGTGACTCGTTCCAACAATATTTAAAATATTCCTTTTTAAAACCCTTGTAAAGAGTAAATAAAAGTTAAAATTTTAATTTTAAAATATTTTAATTATATTTTTGAAACTTTTTAAATAACATAAACATGGAAGAGAAATATTTTGATTACATGATTTTAAAATAATTTTTAAAGTAAATCCTTTACCAGATGGGTAAATTTTGAATCAAAATAACATTGAAAAAGATAAATTTTAATGGATTTGTAAACTAATTGTATTTCAGTAAAAAAATGATAAAATACATACTTATGATAGAATATAATCCACATAAAATAAAATATGAGGTGAAATGGAATAAGTCTCAAAGAAAGGAAATTGAGATGTGAAATATCTTAACTCATCTCATGAATCACCACGTACAACCTTTACGTCCCTATGTAACAAAATTTTATAAATTTTATAACTTCTTAATATTTTTTTAGGTTTATTTCATTATCATAATCCATTTTATTTCATTTATTACTATTTCTTATATAGTTACTCAATCAGTAAAGTTCACATCTACTATTTCATCATTGTTCAGTTTGTAACTACAAAATAACATCAGCGTGTTAATCATGGTCAAAGGTTTCATCAATAAAAAATATAAATAATCTTAAACAAGTTACAATTATAATTTTTATACACTCTACAAACTTTTATAACCATCCATGTAAGGTGGCCATAAAAAATGAATGACATCTTTTCATAGAGATTGTAGTCCGTACATAAACATGAAAAATGTTTTAATTTTTCTACTATATTGAAAATAAATAAAGTAGAAAATATTTTAAATTTATCGAATTATAACTATGGTATTAATTTCATATTTATTCATTACTTCTATCCTTATGACCAATAATGTAAGGTGGAAATGAATCACATCGATTTATGATGGTGGTAGTCCATAGGTTTGCACAAGCAATGTTATCATCCTTGAAAAAATATAAAGGGTAAGATGGTAGGTAATATATTGTCATTATATAATCATACTTATGTCATAAATATCATATATATTCATTTTATTCATTATTTTAACCAACCATATGAGATGATGATGAAAACCAAAATACATCACTTCGTAGAGGTGATAGTCCACATGAACGCACACAAGAAGTATTTATTTTTGATTGGATGGAAAATGTGATAGAAAGTAATTAAATTTTAGTATATTAGAGTTACCAATGTTATTATATTATAATGGTTATTATACATTTTAAAGAGGTAAAAGAATAAATAATCTTAAAAGAAATCAGTTAATACTTATACCTCCACTTTTGATAGCCTCTTTTTGATGGATCTTAATAACTTTAAAGAAGAGATGTATGATAACTCTAGGGGATTATGGACATGGTAATGTATGTTTTGAGAGGTATTTAGGTATATTTTTTAGAAAACTCTGAACATTAGTTTTATTTTGAAATTTTTTAACTAAGTCCATTTTTATAAGAAAAAATAAATGTCATTTTCACAATTTTTCAATCTTTCAGGGTCATGAAAGTAATTCTAAAAAGACCATGTGGCATGTAGATGAATCATGCATGATAAGATAGATTATTTTCCATCCACTTGGGTGAAATGATTATTTTTATTATTTTATAATGATTTAAAAATAATTTTTTAAAGTTAAATATCATTTATACACATCTTCATGATTATTCACATGTCTTGAATTTACAGGAATCAAGATAACAATGGAATTAAAATATAAAAAACTTTCACCACAACATATAATTTTTAATTGTCAAAAAAAATTAATGCAATACCATAATTAATCCAGAACATATTATTTTTAGCATTTTTTAAATTATTTACATGATATTTCTATTCCTTTCATAAGTGATGTGTTTGAATTGAGTAATAATTCAATGAAATTATAACTTAAATAAAAATTTAAAATATATTAATATGATAAAAATAATTTTTTTACTATTCATAATGACCATTTATAACCATTCATAAATATTTTTATCCTTATGAAAATATATTAGAGATATTAAACAAAAATAGAGAGTGACATTTCGTAATTTTGATTTACTTAAAATAACATAAAGGTTGTAATTAAAGACAAGTGAAACCAAAATTATTATTTTTATAATAGGATGATTATAGTCAAAATAAACTCATATAATTAAATAAAGGCATGTACTAGATTGTGTTAGACAGAGTGAGTAAATCAAGAGGGGTTGAATTGAGTACCCAACAAAATTTCTATTAAAAACAATTTCAAATAAAATTCCCCAATTAAAATAAATTCACCACATAAATTAAAAAAATATCTTAGTACATGTTTTATCTTTTAAGTTATTTCTCAATTCTTGATTCAGGATCAGTTAAAATAATGTTTAAAATTACTTCAACTATTGAAATCAATTTACATAAAGAAATTATTATATAAACAGTAGGTAAGAATAATTATCAAAGTATAGGTTTTGTACATATTTTAAAAAATTGAAATTATAGATTTGAAATGTAGAAAACAAAAATAAAAAACATAGTAGAAGAAAAAATGGGTTCAATCTCATGTCGAGACTTAATCACCTCCAATCCGAAATCACCTAATGCCAAACAAAATTTTATATAAAATAATTTGATTCACAACCTGAATTGGGCATACACACGATAGATCAAGATGTCTAGGATCATAGTATATTCCACAATTATATATGGGAATAAAAACAACACAGTCCCCTCAAGGACCGCTTTCACAAAAACCATTGGTAAGAAGATAAAAGCAATAGATACAATATCAAATATTCTCTAGTTCATGTAAAGAAGTCTGTGTGTGTTGTTATATAAGGAAATACAACAGAATTCATGAATGTATAGAAAAAAGGATAAACTAAATAGATATAAAGAAATAATGCGGTGAACAATTTTTAATGGTCTAGAAGCTTGAGAGTCCATATATTTGTCTTTCTGTGAAGTTGAAACTATTTTTCTGAAGATTTTAGGAAAACAGAATATCATGAAGTTTTCTTTTCATTATATAGGAAATGATCTATATATTTAGTGTACTCCAATCTATCCAAGTCAAAATCAAATAAGATTACAACATGTAAGTTCTTGTGTGATGCTCAAATAACACTTATTTTATATACGGGCATGAGGGAGTCCTTCAGAAATATATAGCACTATAAGAGTACCCATTGAAGAATAATCATAAAGGCATTTTGGATCCTCATTCTGAATCTGACTTTTCTTCAATGAATTTGTGAAAAGGATTAAGAATAAGCATTAAATAGTCCTTTTCATTAACTACCATGAAGTATCCATTGAGAAAATTTAATTAAAATAGGGAAAAATAGTGATAGTAGTTCTCCTAGGGTAAGGTCATCTCTGGAGGTGACTCATTTATGACATTGGATCATTTCTCATGGTGATTCAATATAATAAAGAATCATTTCTTGAAGTGAATTAATTTGGAGGTGATTCAGTCTAGCTGTGACTTAGTATAGTGGCAAGACATGGATGATAGTTACTCTTATATGTTAGTGACTTATTTCTAGTGGTGACTCATTTCTGGTGGTGAGTCAGTTTGACGGTGAGTCATGGTTAGAAGTGACTCATGTTTGGTAGTGAATCATATCTGTACATAACCAAATTTTATCATACAAATAATTTTGGTATCAAGGATAATTCTGGTTATGGTTGTCAAAGGTAAAGTAAACTACAACCAAATAATATCGGGAGTCCAAATAATAATGGTATCAATGGAAAATGGGTATTAAAGGTAAATGGAATAAATATTATCTCCCTTTTGGGATTATAAAAAAGATAAGACATGAAATAGTAAACACAAATATATGAATAAAAATAGAGACATTTAATTAAAAAAAGTGATTGTATTACAAAAAAATATATATGTCAAATAATGAAGATTCTTATAAAAGACTATAGCTAATCTGAATCACTCTCATCCTAGGTGGTAGGATCAGCTACTCCTTTGTCTTTTCCAAAGGTAGGTGGAACTGATGTAGAAGTTGAGGGGGGTGAGGTAGAAATAGGAAGCTATCTAATGATCATTGGTATGATATGCCTTACTAATTACACCAGATACATGAAAAATGGATGGTAATAAGGAGGTAAAGGTATTGAGGAAAAATCATATGTGGAGAATGAAATGGGAATTCCCTCAGGGGAAATCACTGCCAAACAAAATACATATAGAAAAAGCTTCATGATATTCATAAAATCCACAATAATATTTCCTTCTCTCTCCATTACACTAAATAAATAATTCTTCTCCTCCATGAATAACTTGAGAAGAGTTGTCATCATTTACAACTGGTCTACCTGTTCCTTGAAATCCCTATTAATGGGTGATATCCTTAGGCTCTCTTGTAAAAAAATGAATTTATTTTTCAAATCATTCTAATTAAATATCCTCAAAAGTAATTATTTTACATCCTTGGTGATGGTTTCCTAATCACTTCAGAATTAGTTTAAACACTCTCTTGCCAGTTTATAAATGTGATCATTATGCTACTGAATCTACCTCAAGTCCTCCTAAGGAGAAGTATGGATATCAACCATAGAAGCACGAATCTCCTCTAAACTATGGATCTAATCAAGTCATCATCAAAAGAAGATATGTGAGGTGTATTAGAAGATGTAGAAGCAATGAGAGTAGTACTATATAATATCCTCAACAATGCATCCAGACCTGAAGAAAAGGATTTCATCATCTTTTCCATAACAGATATCATGGCTACCATCTCACTGAACAGACTTCTATGTTCAATTTCATATTTTGGAATATAAAAAACTATTTTGGGATGGATATAGAAAACAACTAACTTGAAGAGGTTACAAACATCATATTCACTAAGATGAGTGCCATGCGGTGCCTGATAACTCAAAAACTCTATTAAAATATGAATGAATTATCTGTATATAAACTCTAAATCAGCTTGAAAAAAAAAAATCTAAAGGAACAACATCAGTAGTAGGTGGAGTTGAAATAGTTATCTCATTAATAGGCATAGCAGTCTCTATAGTGTCTGATCCATTGATAGGTTAATATGAATGTAATGTCTAAATCTCTCCAATATGGTTAATCTTCTCAACTAAGGATCCCTTAGGATATGTCCCAACTAAAATTGAAATACCAGATCCCCCATGCTCTAGTGGACTTATTTGGTCATACCCACTCCCATCACCATATAAGTCTAGATATGATTGTACAATCATTTTGAAACTAGGAGAAAGATCACACTTAGAAGATATCTCATCCTCTTCCAAAGGAGATCCACCCTAAGAATCTTTATGCTCTTCAACATATTCTTCAACATCCTTGGACTCTGATTAGTATAAACCAAGCTTAATTTTTCCACTCCTCAAGATTTTAGACATCCACTCTGGCGGAAGTTAAATCAGTAGGGTCAACTATGACAGAACACAAGGATTGGTCCCCCTCAGTAGATACTCCAGTCTCACCTCTAGCAGAGACAACATCACAAACAGTTTGATCTAGAACTAATCTCTCCAAATACACAAATTTGGATAAACTAGGTCTCTCCATGAAACTAACTAAAATAGTAAGATACATATGATGAAATTGAGTCCTTTCAATATCAACAACATTATCATGTTCATGTCCATAACCATTACTATCTTTAACATCATCTCCACTATCACCATTACCATTAGATACCTCTACAAATTCTTTAGAAGACATAGAATACAACCTGATCTACACATCTACAAATACCTTATTCTACTCATCTTTATTATCTCTTTCACTTAAGATACTCACTCTGGAAGGGAGGGAAATAAGAGGACCAACAACTCCAAATGTTATGGTGGGGATCATAGTGATATTAGGGTATCTTACCTTATCAACAAAGGTTGTCACTTCCTCTTTTGCATATGAATATCTCACAATATCATCTGGATCTAATCTAAGATCCACTATGTTCTTCGGTCTATGTGGATGATATCTATGATTAAAATCCTCATAGAGTTTTTCATTATATTTAACAATCTTTTTATACTATGTATTACAACTCAATATCATCCTTTAATAGATAACCTTAGTTAAGTAGAAACCACCAGAAATTACTTCATCTTCCTCCATCTCATCTATCTAGAAATTGGTTTCCAACGTGGAAAAAATCAGCATAGTTTAAATAAGTGAATTAGACATAGAATATGACTTACCCATTTCCATCATGTGCACCATGAGTTATATTTATTAATTAATTCTATCACCTCGTTATATAAGGAATAGAAGGTGCACATCCTGATATCTCATAGAACTGAAGTCTCCTTTTCTGGGACATAACGAATACTGAATAAACTTGAAAAGAACTTTTCAATCTCTATCTATCTCAATAGTTATAGGCCTTCTTCGAGTAATATCACATGTTAGATCAAGAAGAACATCTTCATAAACAAATGATTCACTCTCACTGGGTATTGTACCTTGATAGTCTTAAAAAATATCAAGATGAGCCACATTTATACACTTTTCCATTTATATTGAAGAAAATTTAAACTCCTTACTATCTATTATGCTCAGAATTAAATATTTATTCTTAATAAAACTAAACTCTATGTTCTGATAAAATTGATAAGACAACCTATGATAGAAAGGCCTATCATTTCTAGAGAACTAGTCCACCCATTCCTAGTCCCAGATTACCCTGATCACCAACGACTTACGAGATAAAAACCATTCAACATCCACCTACTTTTTGGAAACATTCATGAAATTTACAATCTTTGGTTCCTTAGATTGAAAATGGATCATCTATGTTCTCCTCTCAATTTCCTTACAGGAATTAATTCTCTATAATATAAATCAGAAGGGTTCTTGACTCTCACCATTACATAAAAACTAAATTTGAATCTAAGGTGCAAGAAAGATGAAGGTTAAGAGATAAAGTTAATATGAAACTATTCAAATGGAGCAGGCTTGAGTGATAGTGACTTGAAATTTAATTTTAAGTCAGATTTATCTATTTAGGATTTGAATTAAAAAAATAGTTGATTAAAAATGAATAAACCAAATTGAAATTTAATACCGAATATTTTTAACCGTAGAAAAACTTGAAACAAATACCGTTAGAAAAATAGATATTGGTATCATCTCAATGGTGGATCATCTCAATGGTGGCTTGTCCAACGATGATGTGTCCAATGGTGAATTTTCCAATGATATTAAAGAATAACTAAAATTTATCATTCCTAATTCATGTTTGATATTGTGTAATATATTTGAATTCAATAGTTTTTAAAAAATATCAACAAGATTATGCTTAGTTCCTATGAATTAAAGTGTTATATAAACTGTTTAGAAATGGTATCTCAAAAAGTGACGTCTTACATCAATATAATTTTTCCTTGAATGAGACACATGATTTTTATAAATATTTATCTCACTTGTGTTGTCACAATTTATAGGGACATGTTTGAATTGATATCTACAATCTAGAAATGATTCTTTCAACCAAAAAATCTATACACAAAAACTTATTGTATTTATGTTTTCAACTTCCATAATAGAAAGTTAAACATATTTTTTCTTTTTATTAAGAAATGATTCTAGTGACTTTCCCAAAATATGAAATGTTCCAAAGGTGATTTTTCTATATAACTTGAAACCACCAAAATCATCATCTAAATTACTCACTAAGTAAAATTCTTTTCCTCTATGGTAGAATAGTTCTAAATTGGTTGCATATTTAAGGTCTTTGAAGATACTTTTAATATAAATTAAATTATACTATTTAGTATTTTCATGATAATAGGCACACATATATACACTAAACATAGTATCATGTCAGCTATTAGTTAAGTATAGAATAATTCTAATCATACATCTATAATTAGGTTGATCCACTGACTTTCCAGTTTCATCAATATCCGACATACGAGTGGTACCCATGGTACGGACACTACTTTTAGTGTTATCCAAACCAAATTGTTTTAGAAGATCTTTAGTTTACTTACTTTGATTTATAATAAATATATCTTTATTTTGAAAATTTTTTAAAACCAAAAAATAATTTTAATTCACCTATTGAACCCATTTCAAATTCATTTTGCAATATTTTTGAAAAATATGTTCACAAATATTTTTTAGAAGATCCAAAAATAATATCATCTATATAAATTTTAACTATAAAAAAATATTTCAAAATTATTTTTATAAGTAGATTTGGATCATCTAAACCATTTGAAAATCCTCTATAAATAAGAAAAGGGTGAAGCCTATCATACAATGCTCTATGATCTTTTTTTAAATTATATAATGTATTTTAAAATTTGAATACATGATTTGGAAAATGAAGATTTTTAAATACAAGAAGTTATTCAACAAAAACAGACTCAAACTATATAACCATTTAAGAATTCACTTCTTACATCCATTTGATATAGTTTGAAATCCAAATGTGTTGCATTGAAAAATAGTATTATAATGGATTCTAGTATAACCACTGGTGAAAAGGTTTCCTTATATTCAACACCATCTATTGACTATATAATTATGCAATAGACCTAGATTTATTTATTACAATGATTCTTAACTCATCAAATTTGTTTATAAAAACCCATTTAGTTCCAATAGTCAAAGTGTATTTAGGTCTAACAATATGTTCCTAATCTTTATTTATTTTAAAATGGCTATGTTCTTATTGAATTTTCATCACCCAGAATTCATCATTAATTTCATCATTGATATTCATAAGTTCATGAAGTGGAAATAATTATTAATCTGCAACATTATTTATAAGAGAAACTCTAGTTTTTGTACCTCTATCTAGGCCTCCAACTACCACATCAAGAAAATAGTATTTATGAGTCCTAATAACTCTAGGAAAATAAGGGTTTGTTATTTCATGATCATATACATGTTCTGGTTTGGGTTTTGGATGCTCTACAGAACATGATGATTTATCTTCTTGTTTTACAAAATTTTCAAATGGTTTGTCATTAATATTCCGAGTTTAAAAACCATACTAAAAGTTTTATAAAGGGATTTTAGGTTCATGTGGAATTTTTTATCAAATTTGACATTAAAATACTCTTCCACAGTAATTTTTCTTTTATTAAACACCCTATAAAATTTACTAGAAATTGAGTAACCAAGGAATAATCCATCATCACTTTTGGAAGAAATTTTTTCAATATTAGTTTAAGTGTTTATAAAAAATAATTTTCAACTAAAAAATTTAAATTAATTAAACCTTTTGATTTCTACCATCACATAATTCCAAAGGGGTCTCTTTAGGGAAGTCTAATTAAAACTATATTTATTATATAATAGGATGTATTCAAATCCTCTACCCAAAAATTAATAAGATGGTCATACTCATTAAGCATTTTCTAGGAAATTTCATGAAGTGTTATATTTTATATTTCTACAACACCATTATGTGGTGGGGTTATAGGATCATAAAATTTATAATTATAGCAATTTTAAAAGAAAAATGATTCAATGTAATTATTTTCAAACTCACGACCATGATCACATCTTAAGGTCTTAATCCTAAATCCGCTAATATTTTTTAGAGATTTATAATACTTGGTAAAATAATAATAGGTTTCAATTTTGTGAGCTAGAAAGATTACTTAAGTATACCTAGAAAAGTAATCTACAAGGACATAAACATAGTGCATTATATTTAAACTATAATCTACCGAGTGTACAAAAAAATCCATGTGAACCAACTCTAGGGTTTAAAAATTTGAAACTTATTTCATTGATTTGAAAGAGATATTGTATTGTTTCCCTTTTTGATATGGGTTACAGAATTTATTACTCAGGAATTCTAGTTTAGGTTGATCTTTTATTAACACTTTCCAAGTTATATTTTGAAGTGAGTGGATATTGCAAAGGCCTACTCTCCTATTCCAAAGCCATGATTCTATGGTAAAGAGACTTAAATAATAAATATTTTGAGAAAATAATGAATCTAAATTAACAATATAAACATTTTCATTTCTCAATGCAGTAAAAACTTAGTCATTATCTGAATAAAAAAATTAAGAGAATTATTTTTAAATTTCACATTCAATACATTAGCTATGATATTCTATGTAGATTTCAATTCAAGCCATCTACAAATAATACATTAAAAATTAAAACATAGTTAGAATTATTTATTTAGACAAGGCTAATAATTTTCCCATTGTAATTATCACCAAAAGTGACATGTCCACCATCCACTTTTATTATATTGTTTAAAATTGAGTAATCTATAGTCATGTTTCTTGAAAAACTACTATCCAGATACTATAAGATCTTACTAGAGCTTTTTTAAAAGGTTACCTAAAAAATTACACATATAATAATTTCAGTAGATAAATATTCTTGTGTCCAGAAATTTTAGTCATCAATGATTTAGGAATCCATATTTTCTAAATAGATTTCCTAAAGAAAAAATTTAAAATTTTGTAAATAAATAATTTCATGGGTCTAGAAGAATAAAAACTATTAATAGAACTATAACTATGAATGATTTTTTTAGAAATCATCTTATATCTTGTTTGATACCCTATATGAGTAGTGTAATTAGGTACCGTCTATTTTCCAAGAATTTGTGTCAAAGTATTTATCCGATTGGTGAATATTTATAAATCTCTATTTAGATGTTCATTTGAAAATTTTATTTAATTATTCTCTTTTAATAGTTGAGAAATTTTCTCATTTTCAACCACAAGGTGAGACTTAAAACCATTAGTCAAAGTATGTTGTTTCTTTAGAATTTTATATTTATCATTAAGTTCATTGAATGTATCTTATATCATATTACAATACTAAAAAATATAAAAATTAGACATGTTTTTATCATTGTTTTCATCTGCAAAATGATTAGAAATATTTTTAAATGAAGAAGGAAAGTTACTAAGTACCTGAGATGTATTTTTTCTAAAACAAATGTCTACTTTGTCATGCTTATCCTCTTTGGTAGTGTCAGAATCACTTGAGATGTATTAAAAATCACTATAAGTTAATTTCATTGCTTTGTTGTATCTATTATCCATGTCATCATACTTATTTTTTTTAGCTTAAGACATTCATATTTAACATGACCTTTACTTTTACACTCATATAAAATGATATAATTTGAAATTTCATCTTTATTACAATCCTTTTTATGGTTTCTTCTATTATCATATTTACCTTTATACCTTGGTTTCCTAAATAAATTATTCTTCTTATAAAACCTTTTGAATATTCTGGCTAAATGGGCCATCACTTCATTACTGTTAGTAGGTGATTGTTCATCACATGAACTGTTAGATTTGATTTTCTCCTTCTTTTTGAAGCAATGGATTTAAAGGGTATAGATTTTATTTTTTTTTCATCCTCATATTTTCTATTGACTTTGAGTTATTCCTAATACATCATAAATTTTCTAATAATCTCCTTGAAAAGTTACTTACTATCATCACATGATTCTCTAATTTTCATTGAGGTTCCTCTCCATCTTTATAATAGACACCTCAACAAGCACATCACTTAGCCTTTGTTAGATAGAGTATTTCCCAATGAGTTCATTATATTCATGATCTCATTTAACCTAAGATACATGATAAAAATATGATCATAAATTTTTATTTTAAAAGTATCATATTTAATATTATAGGAATTTATGATCATTTCTTTAACATTTGATGTTCCCTCATGAGAACAAACTAGAGCTTCCCCAATTTTAAATGTAGTTTTACATGAAGATATTTTATTTAATTCCTTATCACAAAAATTATAGTAAAAAAAATTCATAGAATTACAGTAATTATTATAATAATCTTTTGTAGCGTCACTCCAAGATACTCTATCAGATTGAGGTAATTAATATCTATCTTCAATTACTATCTAGATATCAAAACCCATGCTCTTAAGATTAATTTTCATTTTAATTTTACACTAAGCATAATTAGTTCCATTAAAATAGGGAGGTATATTGGTAGAATACCCCTCTTATATATTATATATAAAGAACTAAATTTAGAAATAATAGAAAATTGATATCTTTAAAACACAACTAAAATAACAGTTGAAAGATATTTTAAAATCTTATGATACCAAATGTTGGTCGGAGTGAGTAACTCAAGATATAGGTGGTGACTTTTATACATAAATAAAATTTCTGTTAAAAAATGTTCAAATAAAATCCCCCAATTAAAATAAATTCACCCAATTATTCAAAACAGTAGTTTAGTATAAGTTTTATCTTTTATAAGATTTATCAAATTAGGTATCTGTTAAAACAATATTTAAAAATAATTTAAATTTCTAAATTGATCTACATTAAAATATTCTTATATAAACCCTAGTTTAGAATAACTATCAATGTATAGGTTTTTTTTAGTTAAAAAACAAATACCGTTAGAGATTTAAATTGAAAAAACCATAACTAAAACACGTAGGGGAATAATCATGGGATTCAGTCTCAAGTAGAGAATCAATCCCATCTACTTGACAATCACCCATTACCAAGTATATTTTTATATTAAAATAATCTGATCCACAACCTAGATCAGGTATACACACAATATCTCAAGCTATCTAGGCTTAAATACTCTTCCATTGTTATATGTGAGAAGAAAAACAATAATGTCATCTTAGGAAACACTTCAAAAAAAAATCGTCGATAATAAAATAAAAGAAATATAATGAATATCAATTATTCTTCAGTTCAGGCATAGAAATCAGTGGGTGAAGTTATATAGAGAAATAAAACACACTTATAAAATTATAATTAAAATAAATAGATTAAATAAATATAGATGAAGAAATGAAGTGGTGATAAATTTTTAAAACTCCATATGCTAGGGAGTCCCTAAAATTTTCTTAGTGAGGAGTTTGAGATATTTTTATAAAAATTACATAAAAATAGAGTGTCATGAAGTTCTCTTTTCTTTATTTAGGAATGTATCCAGATATCCAGTTTACTACACTATTTCACAGTCAAAAGCATGTAAGTATGAAAAATTTAAGTTATCACATGAAGATCATCTAACACTCATTTCACATATGAGCATGAGGTAGTCCTTTAGAAATATATATCACTACAAAAATACCCATTGATGAATAATCACACAGATCATTGGGATCCTCATACTGAATACAAATTTTCTTCAATGCCTATTTGTAAAAGGATAGAAATTATCATAAAATAATACATTTTATTAACTACCATAAAATATCAATTGGGGTCATTTAATTCAGATAAATCATAATTATGATAGTAGAATTCATGATGGTAGGTCATCTCTAGTGGTAAATCATTTATGATGGTGACTCATTTTAGGTGGTGAGTCATTATGGCGATGACTCATTTATAGAATTGATTCAGTTTGGCGGTTATTTAGCATGGTGATGACTCAGTCTAGTAGTTAGTCATGGATTTCATTGAATCATGTCTGGTAGTGAATTTTTTCTTGTGGTGAAACATTTTTTATGGTGACTCATTTCTGGGGGTGATTTAGTCTGGCAATGAGTCATGATTGGTGGTGACTCATGTATAGGTGTGACTCATATATATACTTACCCAAATTTCGTCAAATTAATTTATAGAAGAATATAATATCATAAAACATAAAAGTCATTAAGAACATAATAATTATAATTTTTTATCATTAAAATATTTATGTTCCAAAAGATTTATTTTTAGATCTTATCCCATAGTTTTTAACCTATTTAACCCATTTACCCTTTACTACGGTGATAAACTTTTACCAAGACAACTTCTCATTATAAATAAAAATTAAATAAACCTTATTAAATAATTTAAATATTATGATTCCAAATATAGAATATATTTTATAATATTTAATATCTAGAATTTATATAAAATAATTTTAATATAAGTGTGTGAAACACAATGAAAAATAATTTTTAGAAAAATATGTTTTTAAGTATAAAAATGGTTTTATACCAAAATCATGTATAATGTTGATTCCCATGGAATTACTTAGAATATAGTTAATAAAATTAAACATATTTTAGTTTAAAAAATATATAAAACAAAATATAACATTGAAATTACTTTTATTAAAAGACAATAAATTATAGTTTTTGCAAAAATTAGTACTTCTCACTATTCACCCAAATTTATTATTTTCCGAAATTTCCAAAATATTATTTTAAGTTTATTTTATCATGATACTTTAATTAATTATATCCATTTTATTAAATAAAATTTATAAAAGAGGTATAAATTTATCATAATATTCTCACAAAAAATGAAATAAAATCCATTTTTGAAGAAAATGTATTTTTGAAGTATAAAATGAATTTATAATCATTCCTTATCTAGTAACCACCAATAGATGAATATTATTTTATTTAATTATAAATATGACCTATAAATTTCATTAAAATCATTAATTTATAAAGATTATCTTAATTCATTTAAATAAAAATACATTTTATATACAAATAAGTTTTCTAAAAATATCTCTTTTAATATTATATGTTCTCATTTAAAATTGAGTTATTATTTCGTTGTAATTAATCAGTAAATTTTTATTTAGAAAATATTTTATAAATATATTTCATAATTCAGTTCCTTCTTTTCACACCTACAAATCAAACAACTTACAAACAAATTCAAATTTAAATAATAATATTTTAATAGTATATCACAATTCTTTTCAATCTTCGTATTACATGTCATATACACAATTGAATATAGTATTAATTTTAAATTATAATATTGGGGTGTTACATTCTATCATCCTTAAAGAAATTTTTTCCTCATAATTTTAATATGATTATCTCAAAAAGAATTTATCATGATATATTAATAAAATAAAATGTTTATTTTATCATGAACATTAGTTTCTAGGTAAAGAATATGAAACTTATTATTTCCTAAAATAATTGACCTTTATAAGACTCATACTTTAATATGTGTTTCTAAAATTTTATCTTGATAGTTGAGTGCTACTTTCCAGATAATACTCGATAGACTTTAGAAATTATTTTACCTTCAAGGTAGATATTTTAAGGAAATATACATATGTGATTTATTTCCAGTAAATAAGAAAACTTTCATCCTTAATTTATACTTCATTAAATTTACACTTCTATCTCATCTCTTATTCCATGTAATGAATATTAAATATTATTTTTTAATCTTGAATCACTAAATCCAACTACTAATGGATCACAATATTTACAAATTGATGAAAATTCATTTTTTATATATTTATCTACTAATAGAAACAAAAACAATTCAGTACAATTTAAGATAATACCCAATATTAATAAACCTTTATCTAATTAAATACTAAATTAATCTTTGAATTCTCAGCAATAACACAAAAATTTCATCATAAATCATTCCATAAATAACATACCTTAAAAATATCCAAAATTTTCCAAACCAAATTTCAAACTCAAAATGAATCCAAAATATTCTACTTAGATCAACATAAAATTGATCTCCAAAAAAATTAATAACTCACAAATAAACATACCAAAAATTTATAAAACCTAATAATATATTCTCAAAAATATGCTATTATTTTCCACAAATAACCTAAATCGCCGTAAATCCACATAAAAAATATATATACATACAAAATATAACTCAATAATTATTCCTAAATTAATATCATCCATTTTGAAATAAAATCTGATAGTATCCATAATATCCCTTTACCTTGATTCTTATAATATTTTAAAAAACATAGTAAACTTGTTCAAAAAATATCTTTAATCACTTAGTTGCCAATTCACTTTTCAATCCATGGTTATCTATAAGATAAAACATATTCTCCCAAAATTTATTAATCCTTTATCCAAATTAACCCTAATTTTATGTTAAAATTAGATAATTTATTAACCCTAATGGATATCAATACCTTTCAAGTTGTTTCCATAAAATAAAAAATTCTTGATCATAAAACAATATTTTCACTAAAATACATAAAAAGGTCCGAGTTTTATTCCCTTAAATGTCTCCCAAAATATCTTTAATCATCTTAAACACCCATCAAATAAACCCTAAAAAGGGGTATCAATGCCTTTAAAATTATGATCAAAATTAGAATTATTAACACATGATGGAATATAAAACACTTTAAATATCCACATATAAAGCATCCCACCCTCTAAAGATATCTAAACATTTCCATTGATACCAACTATAACACCATTTGACATAAAAACCCATAATTACATGATTTCTAACAAGGGGGAACTTTATTACATTTTGAGGATATTTTCAGTTTTGATTTTTTGAGATTTAGAAAAAACTATCACATATCAAACCCATACAATAAAAAGTGTTCAGTTCCACTCAATGTATATTTTTTACACAAAACAGGTTCTCATGTGTACAATTTTATTATTATTAACAATTTGGCTTCATTCAATATTTGTCACCCTTTACCTTTCTATAATCCCTATAATTCATGAATCCCTGTAATTGTTTTTTGAAATCATGGGATGAGAAAAAAAATATTAGTAAGGAATAAAAAAAGAAACTAATTATTCTATTTTAAATTCATGAAAACATATAAGGATGTTTTCCTTTTTACATAATAAACATTTATGAACAAAATAATCATTTACCTACCATTGAAATTAAATTCAAACCAAATATTTTCATAAATTTGTTTGTAAGCAATCAAAAAATAATATTAATTTATAAAATATTTTCCTGGAAAGCAAACCTTTCAATATTGAAGATCCTAAACATTCCTTTAAATAATAAACTCGTTTTTTACCTTTTGAAATCAAAGGATTTACATGAAAACCTACTTTAAAGCATAGAGAAAACATGTATAAAATGTGGAACATCATAATTTTATCATGAAATCACCAAATAGAATAATTTAAACATTCTACAAGGATTAAATAATATCATTTAGTTTCATTACTTTATAGGAGTAACTTATTATATGTTAAAATCATCCAAATTATCTTGAGAGTAACATACATCAGTTAAATCTATCAATTTTTAGGAGTAATTAACTATGTCCACATCTTATTAAGATTAAATTACATAAGTTAACTCTATAAATTTTCCCAATTTCTAGGAGGTCTTCAATAGACCCACCAATCACATAATGGATATATTCCCATAAGGTTTTGTGTTTACTCCCCATTCCGAGTTTAATTAATAATTCCCATGTGTCATGTTTTAAAAACAATACATTTAATAATTTACACTTTTCACCATAACATCAAATCAAAACATTTTATAACTTTAATTTTTATCATAAAAACCATTTAATTGGAATTTCAACCCATATGTAAAACCACTTTCGGTTATCTCGTAAAATTGACATGAAATATCCTTTTCTTTGGAAAAAATTTAAAAACTAAACATTCTCAGAAAAAAAATTATTTTGTTATAAAAAACATGGAAACTTATAGATGAATATTTACAACAAATAAAAGATATGATGATGGGGAAAATATTTATGTCATACACATTAAAAAACATTCTTAAAGGATAGTTAAAATTTTCATTTTCCAATAACTTAATAAAATTATTGAAATATTTCAAAGAACATGGACATGGAAGATAAATATTTTTATTATATAGTTTTAATACATGGTTTTTAAAAAAATCCTTTGTAACATTGGTAAAATTTGAATTATAGGGTAATTGATTAAGATAACTTTAAATGGAACTTTAAACAACATGAATTTAATCAAATGAATTATAAAATACATTCATATGGTAGTATAAAAACCTCAAAAAAGAAAACATGTGGTGAAAATGAAACATGTCTCAAATAATGGAAAATGTGATTATAAATCCCTTACCCCTTCTATTGGATCACCATGTACATAATTTTAATTTTTCAATAATAAAACATTATTAATTTCATAATTTATTAAGCACATTTTTTGTTTTATTCCCTTACAATGACCATTTAATTTCATTTATAACAATTTCTTATATAGTTTCTAAATTGGTTAAGTTCACATCAAATGTTTTAGGTTTGTTCTACTTATATCCTTGAAATAACAACGGTGCATTCAATGTGGTCAAAGGGTTCATGGTTACATCATATAAAGAATCTTGAACATGTTTTAATTATCATTTTTATATATTTAATATAATTTTATTACTATCCATGCTAGGAGTTCATTAAAAATGAAGCAAATCATTTCATGGAGATTGTAGTTCGTATGTACGCATTCATGGTGTTTTCATTTTTATATTTATAGGAAAAGAAATAAAGTAGATAATATTTTACTTTTATAGAAGAATAACTATGATATAAATGACATATTTATTCATTATTTATATCCTTATGATAATTTATTTAGTGTGGAAATGAATCACTTCACTTTGTAGAAATGGTAGTCTACAAGTTCGCACGAGAAACGTTATCATCCTCCAATGGATGGAAAAGGGTATGTAATATATAATATTTAAATAATAATAATAATTTCATTAATATCAAATAAATTCATTTGATACATCATTTTGACCGTCCATATGATCTGGTGATGAGAAATGAAACACATCACTTCATGGAGTTGATAGTCCGCACGAGCGCAGGAGAAAAGTGTTTATTTTGATTTGATGAAAAATTGTTTTAACATTAAAATAATAACATTACAATATATTTTAGACACTTATTATATTTTATAATAATGTTCTAGATATGTTTTAATAAGGTAGAATAGGAAATAATCTTAAAATAAATCAGTTAAGACATATACCTCCTATTTTGATACCAATCTTTCAATTGAGATTTAGACATTGAACGAGAGATTTATGATCACTCTAGGGGAATGAGGATATGAGGATGGATATTTAGATAGGTGTTTGGGTATATTTTTAAGATAAAACTTTACTTGAGTTGTGTTTTTAAAGGGTTGAAGTGAGTCCCTTTTTATAGGAAAAAATCAATTGTATTTTCACAATTTTTCAATCACTAAAGGTCATGAAAGTAATTTAAAAATTATAAGTTGTTTATAATTTATATTTTAATTATAGGATCGATAATTTCCCCTAAAATGGGCTTAATATAGTTTTTTTAGATTATAATGATTTTAAATTAATTTTTAAACATTAAATATCATGATAAAACTTTTATTTGACCTTAAAAACATCATGATAACAATTTTATTTGAATATATACACTTTAAACATAACTTATAACTTTTAATTATCAATTAATGTTTTAGAAAAACATAAAAAATTGAAAAAATATTACTTTTATTATTTGTAAAATAATATACTTGATATTTCTATTTCTCGCATAAGCACTGCGTCGAAGTTGCGTAAGTGTTCAATTAAATTTTACCATCACCAAAAATTGAAAATAAATTAATATCATAAAAATAATTTGTTCATATTAAAAATAACTACTTATAACCATTAATATCTTCTATTTATACCTATAAAAACATATTATAGATATTAATGTAAAAAGAGAGGCATTTTACAATTATCCTTTACATAAAATAATATAAAGGTTGTAATCAAAGGAAAGTGGAACAAAAATTCCATATTTTCAAAAAAAAATGATTATAGTCGAAATAAATGGATGAAAATAAATGAGGGAATGTTTTTTATTTTTTAGACCTTATCCCATTGTTTTAAACCTTTTAAACCCATTTCACCCTTTATTGTGGCGATAAACTTTTACTGTGGTCATTTTTCATTATGACCAAAAATGGAATAGATCACATCACATAATTTGAATATATAAATTTCAAATATGGAATATATTTTAAAATTTTTAATTTTTGAAGTGGTTAAAAATAATATTAATATATGTTTGTGAAACGCACTAGAATTTTTTTTTGAAACAGCACTTTTTAAGCGTAAAATTTATTATTTACCAAAAGCTTGTATAATATTGATTATACTTGAATTAATTATGTTATGTTTAATCAAATTAAACTATTGTGAATTTAAATAAAATACAAAATCAAATGGAACATTGAAATTAGTTTTATTAGAGTAAAATAAATGAATTTTTTTTGAAAAATATGTATTTTTCATTATTCACCTAAAAATCAACCTTTCTGAGAAAATTCAAAAAATTACCTTAATATTATTTTGAGATATTTTGTATTTTATAAAATAAAATTTCAAAATTTGGCAGAAATTAATTATAATATAAATGAACAATATGTAATAAAAACCATTTTAGAAGAAAATTTATTTTACAAGTATAAAAGGAATTTATAATCATTCATTATCTTGTAACCATGAATCAAGAATATTAATTTATTTTATTAAATATATAATCTATAAATTTTATTAAAATCATTCATATAGGGAGGTTAATTTAATTTATTTTGATAAAAAAATTATTTGAACGTATAAATAAGTTTTCTAAAAAATATCCTCTTTAATCTTCTAGGAACGTATTTAAAATTAAATTATTATTTAGAAGGAATTAATCAATACATTTATATTAAGTCAAAATTTTCTATATAAATTTCATAATTTGGTTACTCTAGTTCATACTAGCCAATACAAAAACTACATTTAAATTTTCATATTTAACTAATAATCTTTTGATAACATGTCATTGTTTATTTTAAGATCAGTATTACTTGTAGTATACACAATAAAAAATGGTATTATTTTTTAACTAAAATAATGAGGTGTTATATTATACCATCTTTAAATAAATTGTTTCCTCACAAATTTAACCTAATTCGATCAAAAATGAATTTATTTTAACATAGTAACAAAATTAGTTATATATTTTATCATGAAATTAAATTTTTGGGTCAAGATAAGGAAAGTTATAATTTTATAAAATAATGTACCTCTATAATACACATATTTTCTGATTAGTCTATAAAAGTAAGCCTTGATAGTTGAGTATTTCTTTCTTCATTGGACTTGATGGATTTGATATATTATTTTACCCTCAAGATAGATATTTTATTAAAATATAAATACTTGATTTCCTTCCACTATATAAGTGGAATTTACTCTTTTTCTAATGATTCAATCAGTTTCCATTTATTTATTACCTCTTATTTCAAGAGAAAAATATTCAAGATGAATTTCTAATGCCAAAAGAAAATAATTACACATCTAATAGATCATTAGATCCATAATGTAACATAAAATTATATTTTTAGGTATTCGTTGACCATTGTTTGGCATCCTTTATGTTGGGTCTTGTTTTAGTGTCATTACATGATTTTTTGGGATTTTATGGAGTTTTTTTTGGATGTTCATGGTGGGTTCATAGTTTGACCAAACCGTGTGCCCCATAGTGTAATCTATTAACCCCTGGATAATGGTTAATGCATGTTTATCTCATGGTTTCCAAAAAATTACTTCCACCTAGGAAAAACATTGTGAAATAATAGTACGGGTGCACAAATGGGGAATGGTTTATCCTAACCATGAACCCCCTTCAGCTAACTATTCTCAGGTGTTTTAATTAATCCCAAAAATAATTCTAAATTATTTAACCCTCCTTTTAAGTTTTATAATCCCCCCATTCAGACCTAATATAATTTTACCTTCCTTGGAGGCTCTTATGAAGTGATTTTTCCACCTCAAAAAACCTCCTTTGACGAATCGATGTGCTGGTGGAAGATCGGATCCCTCTCTGGTATGTGAAAATTCTCTTGGGTGTTATCTTCATATCTTCTTATTCCTCCTTCTTATAGATTATTAAATAATCATTTTCTTGATGGATATAAAATATCTTTTATTATATATAATCAATATATTTATATATCTTTATTTTTGATCTAATTCATAAATTTTCCTCACCATCGATCGTCAATGGTGTTCCTGTTGCTGATGTTGATTATTTGATTTCCTAGAAAAAATGTAGGTGGTTCTATTTGTGATTTCCATAAAATTGAAACCATGAATTTTATTATTTGTTTGAAATATATTTCAATTGATTTATAAAACCCCAATTTGATATGATTTTAAATGGAATGGATTTTGAGAAAAACCACAATTCCAATGAAATTGGAATTGTGGGACAAATTTGGGAATGGTGGAATTGTTGAAATGATTTGCATTTCATTTTAAGAAAATGAATTAAATTAAAATGATGAAAAACCATGTTTGGTTTTGTATTGAAAAGGCATGAAATGATAAAAATAGAATGTTTTGGGTTTTAAATTTAATTGGTATATTGAAATTGAAAATTGGTCAATTGAATTATAAATAATGATTTGATTTGAAATGAGATGATTTAACTATTGTTTATTGATTGATGGAGTAAATGCAAGCATGGGTTGTTAGTGGGTTATTTAGGACATATATGTTAGGATATTGATCCCTTAGTAATTAATTGATGATGAAAATTCTAAAAAAACCTTGTTTAACATGATTATCCCTAAAGGGATATTGACGAGTCTTATTCGACCTGAGCCTAAGGAATGTGTGCACACTTGTTTATTCATGATCATTGATTTAAGAAGTGTGAGGCTTATATATCCAAAAACTAACACACATTTGGGGATATGACCATGGTGTATTTTTTGTGTCTTTTTATTATATATTCCATTATTTATAGAACATTTTACTCATTCCAAATGATTAATATAGATTATTTTGTACAAAATGTTTATTTAAGTCATGTTCTGTAATGTTTTTCTACAATTGAAAATAAATTATATTTTTGTTTTAAATATTAAAATGATACATTATGTCATGTCCTATTTTATTTATATTGAAATCATGATTGGTTTATTATTATGGAATATATTATGAAAAACATCATGAGACCCTACTGGAATTTATCTCACATAGCCTACCTTTGCCTTTGGGAATTTTTAGATTTTGTTATGTCAGGTATGAGAAAATGGAATGAACCACTTTGAGGTGGTCGATGTTCATAACTCTTGAGATTGTGGAGTGATTTTGGTGACTATTGGATCCAAGGTAAAACTATTACACATGGTTTTGAGTCTTATTATGGTCGTTGTTGGTAGTGTGGGTTGATATTTCATTAAGTTGTTTATTTATATATTTTGGGTACTATTTTAACTATTTGAATTCAGGTACTTTATTCTAGATGAGTTTTGATATATCAAATTGTATCTTGTTATATTCCAAATTTAAAAAAAATATTCCCTATTTATACTTTTATGATGTCATGTGTTTTTCACCAACCTGTGCAGATTGGAAATGCCCATAGATCTATGTTAGTGCTAGCTCAGGTATCACTTTGTCACGAACCCATGGGGATCGAGAGTTCCCTTTGAGCTACTTTAGAGTGAGATTGGGTATTACTGTGCCATGGAATCTAGTTTAGTTTGTGACAAAGTGGTATCAAAGGTGTCTGTCGAAAATATTTCCTTGAAGTCTGTATGTGGTATGGGTTGTCCTGGTAGATAAGAGGTAGTATTAATTGGACTTGGGAGGTAGTTATGAGCGATTTCCTGGTCATCTGTTGTCATAAGGATCCCTAAGTCACTATGGATGTAGGAGAAACGTTTCTTTGATGATTATTTTGATCTGTTTCTAGTCTCTTCCCTATTTTTAAGTGTTATGGAAATATTAGAATTTTTACTTAAATTTGAGTTGTTGATATAAGTTTCCTTAATCATATTTTTATTATTATTTGTTGATGGTTTGTAACGTAATTCATCTAAGAAGATGTTTTAACTAACTTAGGGTGGGTGAGACTGATGAACTATGACATGAAAATCCTTTAGTTGAATAAAATCTCACTGAGATGGTGTCACATATTGTCCATGCTCTAGGACAAGAAACTACGCCCATTTACCATTTAGGCTCCAGTAATGGAACCTCAAAGGGATGAATTTAGAGATCATTCACAAGAGTTTCTTCACATTTTTGCCACAAGATTTACAAATCTCTAATGATCCTCAAGAGGTAATGGACTGATTGAATGGAATTTAGTAGCTTTTTGAGTTCAAGGAATTTACTTATTCAATTAAATTGAAGTGTTCTACCTTTAAGCTTGATGGGCCTATCATAAAGTGATGGGATTCAATTATGATATTAATGAAGAATAAAGGCTTGAAGTGGAAATAATTTTGGATTTTCTTTACTAATTAGTTTTATCTAGATTCCATGGATTTAGAAAAGTATATAGAGTTTCTTAATCTCCAGCAAAGTGACAAGGCCATTACTTAGTATGAAAACCTCTTTATTGATCTGATGTAGTTTTCTTATGAAATTGTGACTAATGAGAAGTTGAAGGCATGGAATTTTGATATGGTACTTTGAGATGATATTTGATCCTAGGTTTTCATGGTAAATGTACTAATATATAGGATAGGGTGTTGATGAATGATATTGTCTTGGTTGGTATGTCTGGGTTGACGGGAGATCCTTTTTCTCTTAGTGATAGTTCTGTGAGTTCCTTTAAATAAATGAAGAATAATGATGAGTCTTATTGAGGATATTTACAGTAGTGTTCTTCTATACCTACTGAACTTCCTGGTAGATTCCCTTTGACTTTCCTTCAGTGTTGAATGGTTAGGAATTCAAAATGAGTTTTCACTAAGGCACTAAAGATATGTACTTCTTATGGACACTCAAGACACTTACAAAAGTCCTGTTATATATTTTCTACTCCACATAGTCGAATGATATCATCATTAACCAAAATTATTGAGGTGAAATCAATTTCAACATGAAAAATCGTGTTCTATCCATAGGTATCTCGAATAAAGCTTTTTCACGTAGTGGAAGAGTCTCTAGAGGAAGTTGACATGGGTCCAGCGATAGTGATAGGTACCATCACTATAACTTCATCCTTATTGATCTATTTATTTGATACTAGTGTGTCTCAATCATTCATATAAACCCATGTTATTGATTTTATAACCCTTCCTATGGAGATTTTTTCTTATGTTATTAATATTACTACACCCCTTGAAGTGAAGAGAGGGAAGGGTCTTTGGTGTCTTGTTTGTGTTTTCTCTTTATCAGAGATTAATCTTAGATGGAATTTTTTTGTCATTGATATGAAATATTCTAACATTATTCTTGGGATAGATTATCTGGTAGCTTATTAGAAATGGATTGACTGTTATCTTCAGCGGGTCTCCTTTACCATGCCTGATGGGTAAGTCCATGTATTTTATGGAGAATGAGACCTAAGTTAGAGTAGATATAGTATTTATTTTTCAGATTTGGGTAGGGTAATTTCAGTGTTTTATTTTTAAATAGATCATGAATCTTTGAGTGATGATATACCTTTAGTTGTCACCGAGTTTCCCACCATTTTATTTCGGATTTCTATAGTTTTCCACCAGTAAGTGAGGATGATTCTTATATTTATTTAGTGATTATTACTCATTAAGTGTCTATTAATTATTACCATATATCACTAGAAGAGTTGGCATAGTCAAAGACTCAGTTATATGATTTTTTTAGGTATTGAATTTATCTACCCGAGCGTGTAAATATGGGCAGTAACTATTTTTTTCTGACAAAAATGATGTTGTTCTTAACCTACATGTTGATTACTATAATATCAACCAAGTTATAGTAAATAAAAAGTATCTATTACCTCACACCGATGATATATTTTACCAGATGAAAGGGGTGAAATGGTTCTCAAAGATTGATCTTCAGTCAAGATACCACTATTTTTGAATCAAACAGTTTGAAATTCCGATGATTTTATTTAAGAGTAGGTATTACTCCTATGAGTATATGATTATGAATTTTTCTATAACTAATTCCCTTAATATTTTCAAGGATTTTATCAATAGGATTTTCCATGAGTACATTAACCCATTCATTTTAGTCTTTGTGAATGACATCATAGTTTACTATAAAACCTTAGAGAATCATGTGCGTCATCTAAGGATAGTTTTTGAAATTTTGAGATATCACAGTCTTTATTCCATGTTTTTTAAATGTGATTTCTGGATTCAGAAAGTAATGTTCTTTGGAAATTTATTGTCATAACATGGTATTTAATTTGATCCTATAATGCAGGAAACTATTATGATATGGGAGATACTATGAAACAATTTTGAGATTCAAAGATTCTTAGGTTTAGCATGGTATTATACTCAATTTTTTGAAGACTTATCAAATCTATATTCTCCAATGAACACCCTCACAAGTAAGAGAGTGAAGTTATTACGGAATGATAAATGTAAAAATTATTTCATTGAGTTGAAAAATATTTTTATTCATATGTCATAGTTGACTCTTTTAGATCCCAGGCATGGCTATGTGGTCTTCTATGATGCATTGGGTTTGGGTTTGGGTTTTTTTCATATGTAGGGTGATCATGTATTTTCCTATGGTTATAGATAGCTTAATCTTCATGAGAATAATTATCTGATCCATGAACTTGAACTCGCAGTCGTAATTCATGTGCTTAAGAGTTGGAAAAATTAACATTTTGGATAAATGTTTACTATGTTTTCTAACCACAATATATTTAGTTAAATATTATCTAGAAAATATTTGAATCTACATTAGTGGATTTGGGTGGAGTTCCCACAGTCATTTGATTTTCACATTTCTTATAACCATGGAAAGGGGAATGTCATCATATATGCTTTGAGTAAGAAAATCCCCTCCCAAGTCATGAAAGAATCATCAGACGAGTGGAATTTAATGGATATATTTTCATTGTTACATTTAGGAGTCAAGGAGAATGAGTCTAAGGCTATTTTGAATTGTGTTCAGTTGACCTTTCCTCTTATTGAGATGATTATTTAGGATCAGCAACATGATGATGAGTTTTGTGGCATTAGAGACTCTATTAATGGTGAGGAGACCATTGTTGAATGGTATTTATTCTCAAAGGGAATTATATGTTTCCAAAACTATTATTCTATTAATTTTTTTATGATGAAGAGTGTAATGTCAGACTATCATAGTTCTTAGCAAGTAGTGCACCCGAGTACCATGTAATTTCTCTATAGTATATTGCAATGATTCTGGTGGTTAGGTATGTGATGAGACATCATTGATATTTTTTCCCATTATTATACATTCCAATATGTCAAGGCTAATAAATAAAGAACTTTGGGTTTTATCCAGTCCCTTCCAGTGTTTACATGGAAGTGGGATGACATTTTGATAGACTTCCTGGGGGGTTTTCCACATACCCCTTTGAAGAAGAATTAAATATGTTTTGTGATCAATCTGCTGAACAAATAAACTCAATTTATGCCAATCTGTTACACAAAAAAAGTTTAGGAATTGGGAATCCTGTACTTACAGATGGTTTTCACATTTCATGGTGTTACATCTGTAATAGTCTCCGATAAAGAACCATAGTTAACTAATCATTGATGGAGAGGCCTCTAAGAGGAAATGAGATATCAGGTGAGCTTGATCAAGACATATCATCCACAAATAGAAGTCTAGAAAAAATGAGCTATATATATAGATTTGGAACACATGCTCTGTTCTTACATCCATGATTTTGGTGGATCTTGGGACATCAATTAGGGAGTGGTTGAGTTTTTTTACAGAAATAGTTACTGGTCCATAGTTTGAATGGATCCTTTTGAGTCCTTGTATGGTAGGACTTGTAAATATTCATTGTGTTGGTTATAGATTTGTGAAATTTATTTCATTGGACTATGTTTGTTCTGAGATACGATTAATATGATTCAGCTAATTCATTAGATAATTTTTACGGAGAAAAGATTATATAAATCTTATGATGATCATCATAGATGGATTTCAGAGTTTTTGATTGGTGACTAGGTGTTCTTGAGAGTTTCACCTCGGTTGGGTCATCGACATCTTGGGAGGACATGTAGTCTTGATCCCCTCTTTATGGGACCTTTTCATGTTTTTGATAAGGTGTTTAATTTGCATTACCACTTAACACTTCTTCCACATTTGACATCGATACATAATGTTTTTCCATGTATCAGGGTTTTATAAGTATCTTTCTGACCCATCTCATGTTTTGAGCAAGGAGGATCTTGATGTTGAGCTTAATTTATCCATGATTGAGAATCCAGTTAGGATAATTTATTTTGAGAAAATGTTTCTACATGGGAGGATAATAACTTTTGTTTATGTACTGTGGCAGCATGGATCTGATTCTTATAAGACTCAAGAGGGCGAGGCACTAATGAGAGGTTAGTGATCTAATCACTTTGATATAAAAACATCTTGATAGGATTTATGGGAATATCATGTTTCTATTGGGGGGTTAGTATCCTATTACATGTTTTCTTGTATTCCTTTACCCTTTTTTTTATGTCCATTATGTAGAGTTTTATTTTGGTCTCATTCAAGGAGATTTTTAGATTTTTTGGAAGATTTTTGGGTTGTTCATGGTTTTCAAATGGTTTAAACAAACCGTGTGCATATTTAGTATTAAAATGTTCACCCCTGGATAGTGTATAATGCATGTTTCCCAAACCATGCACCTCATATATTAAGGGTTCATGAAAGGCACATGGTTTCCCCTAACCATGCATCCCCTCCAGATAACCATGTACACAAGTTTTAATTAATATGAAAATTAATTTTAAATTAAAAAACCCTCCATTTTTGTTTCATAGTTTACCTATTCAGACCTAATATGAATTTCCATTCCTTGTAGGCTCTCAATAATCAATTTTGACTCCTTCAACCTCCTACTTTGGGGAATAAAAGTGTCGGTTAAAGATTCGATACCTCTTCGGTATGTGGATCTTTTCTTGGGTGTTATTATCTTATCTTCCCTCTTATCTTCCTTAGAGAGTATTATATCACCATGTTCTTGAATGTTCTAGACTCCATTTTATTAGATCTAATATTTTTCTTGATAAATATTGATTTTAGATCTGATTAAGTGATTTTCCTCACCTTTGACCTTCATTGGAATTCCTATTACGGGTATTGATCGTTTTATTTCTGTGACTAATGGTATGTAGTTCCATATGAGACATTCCATGAAATTGAAACATTAATTTCTTTATTTGTTTTACATAGATTTCAAGGGATTTATAAAACACCAATTTGATATTATTTGAAATTGGAATTTGAAATTTCATGGATTTTGTGAAAACTACCAATTTCAATAGAATATAATTGTGGGATGAATTTTGAGAATGATAAAATTGGTGAAATTATTTGACATTCATTTTGATAAAATGCATTAAATTTAAATGATGAAAACCCATGGTTGTTTTTGGATTTAAGAGGCATAAAATGATGAAAAACCTATGTTTTGGTTTTCAAATTGAAGTGGTATATTGAAACTGAGAATTGTGAAATTAAATTGTAAATGATGATTTGATTTGAAATGATATTATTTTACCATTTTTTATTGATTGAATAAGAACATTAAAGCCTCGGTAATTAGTGGGTTATTTAGGAAAATCATATGAGTGTATTGATCCCATAACTATGGAATGACAATAAAAACTCTATCAATAACCTTGTTTGGCATGATTATTCCTAATGAGATATTGATGAGTTATATTTAGCCTGATCATGAGGGACAAGTACACACTTATTTAGACGTGATCATTGATTTGATAAGTGTGAGGATGCCATATCCAAAAACTAAAATTCTTCAAGGAAGATGATCATGGTTCCTTTTTTGTGTGTTTTGATTTTATATTCTACTATTAATAGACCCATTTTACTCATTCAAAGTGAATTATATAAATGGTTTCATATAAAATGTTTATTTAATGCATGTTTCAAAATGTATTACATCCATTGAAAAGAAAGAATATTTTATTTTAAATAGTAAAATCATATGTTATTCAATGTGCCATTTTATTTGAATTTAAATCATGATTGTTTTATTATAAATGCATCTATTATGGAACACTTGGTGAGACCCTACTATGATTTATTGTTCACACCCTACCTTTTCATTTAGGCATTTTTATATTTTCTTAAGCCATGTTTGAGCAAAGGGAAATCACAACTTGGATGTGGTGGATGTTCTTAAGCCTTGGGAACATGGAGTGATAGTGGTGACCAGTGGAGATGAGGTACACCTATTACAAAAGGGTTTGAGGCTTCTGATGGGTTTGATTGCATTTTGGGTTGATTTTTTATTGAAATGTTTATTTATCTATTTAGATAACTTTTTACCTATTTAACTTATGGTACATTCTCCTTTAAGAGTATTGATATACCAAATTGTATCTTATTATCTTCCATTTTTTTGGAAAAAATATTCTCTCTTTGTTCTTATATGATGCCAAGTGCTTGTCACCAACCGTTGTGGATTAAGAATGCCTTTGGGATATGTTAGAACTATCTTGGGTATTAGGGTATCAAAGTATTAGGGATATTTTGTGACATACAAAAGGATGAAATGTTATTTCTTTTATTTCAATCCATTAAATAAAAACAAAAATGGTTAGCACAAGTAAGAGAATACCCAATATCAATAAACCTTAATTTTAAGAAATACAAAATTAATTTCTAAAGCCTCAATAGTAACACCCAAAATTAAACATAAATTATTCTATACATTACTTACTTTAAAACTCTTCAAAATATACTAGACCAAATTTGAATCCCATAAATAAGTAGATATACTATTCTACGATCAAATTAACATTTATATCTGAAAAAAATTAATCATTACTAAATTCTCAAACCAAAAATATATATTCCCTAACAACATATTTTTTAAATTTTGTTAATCCCTTACACAAATAACCCAAATAATAAAAAAACATATATGTATTCAGAATTTAACTATATATTTATTCCTTAATTAATATCAATAATATTTTACATATAATATCATACAAGACAAAAATATCATATTTTACTTGATTACTATAACGTATCTAAAAATATAGTGAACTTATTTAATAATAACCATAATCACTTAGTCACAAAATCAATTTTCAATCCATAGTTATCTATATGATAAAAATAATATTCCCAAAATTTATTAACCCTTTATTCCAATTAACAATAATTACTCATTCTTAATTAAATAAATTTTTCACTAAAACACATACTGAACCCAAGGGTTGCATTCCCATAAATATCTACCAAAATATCATGTATCATCTTAAATTCCATGATAAAAAATATCAAAAATGTAATTTATTCCTTTAGAATTTTGATCAACCTTAGACTTATTAACCCATTAATTTACCTAAAACTCTTAAAATATCCTCATCTGAATCATCATAACCTATAAGTTTATCTAAACATTTATTTTGATATTAACTATAATTCATCATAATATAAACAATCCATAATTACATGATTCGTTATTAGAGATTCACTTTCTTAGCTTTTGAGGTTCTTTCCAGTTTAGAGTATTAGAGAATTTGTAAAAAATATAACATATAAACCCCTTATAATAAAAACATAACATTACAATCAATGTTGATTTTTCCCATAAAACTAGTTCTTATGTTTACATTACTATTTCATTCATAAAAATTTTTCTTCTTTCAAGACGTGTCACCATTGCTTGCTATAATTATAATACAAAATTAATCCCGATGTAAAAAATTTGGAAATGTGTGATAAGTAAAAACAAGGATGGGTAAGGGATATAAAAAAAGGAAACTCATTAATCTATTTGAAATTCCCGAAAACCCATAATGAAGTTTTCCTTTTTTATATAATAAAAATTTGATCAAAAAAGAATCATTCACATACTAATGAAATAAAATTTAAAGACCAATATTTTCATACAACATTTTGTAAACAAGCATAATGTAAAATTCATAACTCCTAAAATCATTACCATGAAAAGAGACCTTTTACCATTAGTGGATCATCAACATTTCTTTAAATGAATAAATAATTTTTTACCTTGACATATTAAAATACATTTTAGAAACCCCATTTTCAAGCATAGAGAAAACATGTAAGAAAATTTGGGAATCTTAATTTCATTATGGTATCTCCTAAAAGAATAATTACAACATTTTTCTAGGAGAAACATATATTAGATAACTTCATCACTTCATAGGATTAACTAATTATAAGTTAACCCCGTCCACATTCTCTTAGGAGTAATTCACACCACTTTACATTGTCAATTAATAAGACTAATTAAACTTTTCCCATTATTTTAGGATTAAATTACATTATACAACCCTCTGGAATTACATAATTCATTGGAGGGATTTAATGGACATACCCATCACATAATGGACATATTCCCATAAGGGTTTGAGTTCAATACCCATTTCCACTTTCATTAATAATCCCCAAGTGTCATGTTTTAAAATATAAAAATTTAATAGCATGAACATTTCACCATAAATTTAAATCAAAAATTTTTATAATCTTCATTTTTCATCATAAAAAATCAAAAATTATCATTTCATCTCATAAGAAAAATAATTTTCAGTTATCTCATAAATATGAGAATAAATAACCTTTTATTTAGAAAATAATTAAAAAGTAAAAATTCCCAGAACAATAGTATAATTATATTCTTATAAAACCTTGTAAAATTATATATCAATAATAATAATTAATAAAAGATATAATGGAAGGGAAAATACTTCTATTATATATACGTTAAATAAAAAATTCTTCTTCAATTTTCTAAATAGAGTCAAAAGTGACCATTTTCTAAAATGTTTAGTAGATTAATTTTTCAAAAATTTGTAAAGTGTAAAGGATAGTTAAAATTTAGTTTTAAATTCTATGAAAAACATTCTTGAAACATTTTAAAAAACATGGACTTAGAAGAGAATAATTTTGATAATAGAATTTTAAAACAATGTTTTAATGAAAATATATTAACACTTTTAAATTTTTTGAATCAAAAACAAATTAAAAAAGACAAATTTAAAAGAATTTGTAAACTAATTTAATTTTAGTAAATTAATTATTAAATAAATCCATATGGAATCATATACACCACAAAAAATGAAAACATGTGGTTAAAATAGAATAATTCTCAAATAATGGAAATTGAGATAAGAAATATCATACCTTGTCTCTTGAATGACCATATAAGTCCTATAATTTCCTGATTAATAAAATTTTAATAATTTTATGATTTATTTAAAACCTTTTTTAGTTTTATTCCCTTATCATAATCCATATTATTTTATTTGATACCATGTATTATATATTTATAAAATCGGTTAAGTTCATATTAGACAATTTGAGGTAATTTGGTTTATAACCACAAAATAACATTAGTATGTTGACTGTGGACAAAGGGATATAATTTATAGAATCTTAAAAATGTTATAATTTTTATTTTTAAACATAAAATATACTTTTATAACTATATATGTAAGGAGATCATGAAAAATGAAGCACATCATTTCATGAAGTTGGTAGTCTGTTGAAACGCATGAATGACATGTTCTTTTTTTTAATGGGAGGAAAAGAAATAAATTTTATAATACATTAATTTTTCATAATAATAACTATGTTATTAAGTTTATATTTAGTTATTATTTATATCCATATGACTATCCACATAAGGCATAAATTAATAATATTGCTTTGTGGAGGTGGTAGTCAATACGTAAGCACGAGCAACATTATCATCCTCTAATGAATGGAATTGGTAATATGGTAAGTGATATATTATATTTCAAGAATAAAAATTTATTCATAAATATTATATATAATCTTTTGATCTATTATTTTAACCATCCATATGATACGGTTATGAAAAATAACAAAAATCACTTCGTAGAGGTGGCAGTTCACACGTATACAAGAGCGAACTGTTCATTTTTTATTAGATAGAAAATGTGTGGGAAAAGTGTTTTACCATTAAAATAATATCAATTAATTATAAATTTTTTTTAATATTTTATATATTAATGGTTATGATTGGTTTGATAAAGGTATATGAAAAATTAATGTTAGAATAAATCAATTAATACTTATAACTCCTCTTTTGATATTATCCATTCGATTGAGTATACGAACCTTTATTGGGAGGTTTATGATCAATACATGGGTTTTAGAACGTGGTAATTTATGTTTATAGATCTATTTTGTAATATTTTTTTGATAAAAGTTAACTTGAGTTGTATTTTGGAATGGTTGATGGTGGTCCCTTTTTATAGGCAAAAATCAATGGCACTTTCGCAATTTTTCAATCATTAAGAGTCATGAAAGTAATTTTAAAAATGTAATGTAAAAAATAAATGAAAAATTAATTATATTATAAAATTTTTACCATCCAATTGAGTTAATATAGGATTTTATTGATTTTATAACAATTTGAAAAAAAAATTAAACATTAAATATCATTTAAACTCATTTTCATGACTATTCAGATACCATAAATTTAATGGAATCTAGATAATAGTGGAATTAGAGTATAAAAACATTCTAAATTTTTTATAATTTATAATTATCCATGATTTTTTTTGAATACCATAATTCATCCAAAAAAATATTAATTCTAAAATTTTTTAAATAATTATTTGATTTTTCTCATGTTTTCACTAGCGTCATGTCAGTGTTTCATAAACATTCAAGGTAATTATACCACCAATAAAAACTAAAAATAATTTAATATCATAACAATAGTTTATTCATATTCATATTAACCATTTATAACCATTCATATCTTCATCTTATCCCTATGAAAACATATTGAAGATATTAATAAACAGTGACATTTTTGTAATTGTCCTATAATTAAAATAATATAAAGGTTGTAATCATTGTAAAGTGGAACCAAACCGAATTATTTTCAATTATAATATGGTATTTTTAGAATTAAATTTATACAATTAAATAAATGGAAGTTTTTTATTGACTTTTAGAACTTATCTCATAGTTTTAACCCTATTTAACCCATTTACACTTTACTGTGGTGGTACACTTTAACCATAGTTACTGTTATTTATAAAAAACTGAAATTACCCTTTTTAAATAATTTTAATTTGAATATTACACATATATAATCCATTTTATAATATTTAATTTTCTATAGTGTTAAGAATTATTTTTAATATAAATGTGTGGATCCTAATGAAAATATGTTTTTAGAAAAAATACTTATTTTAAGAATAAAAATGATTTTACAAAAAAATCATGCATAATTTTGATTCCCTTGGAATTAATTAGATTAAATGAAAAATACTTGAATTTAAAAAAATCCAAAACCAAACAGAACATTTAAATAACCTTTATTAAAAAAAGAAGTGAAAATTTTTGTAAAAGTCGGTATTTTTCACTATTCACACAATAATCTACCTTCTCCGAAAAATAATAAAATTATCTTAAGATTACTTTGAGATGATTATTTCAAAAAATATTTCCATTTTCTCAAATTATGTTTATAAAATTGGTAGAAATTAATCATAATATTCATGCATAAAATGTAATAGAAACAATATTTGACGAAATTTAATATTTGAAGGTTAAAATGAATTTATACTCGTTCCTTATATAATAATCATAATTAGATGAATTTTAATTTACTATGTCAAATATATTATCTATAAATATAATTAAAATCATTCATATATAGATATTAAAATAATTTATTTTTATAAAAATACTTTACACATATAAATCAATTTTCTGAAAAATTTCAACATCACTCTTATAAATTATTATTTTAAATTAACTTATTATTTCCTATGAATTAATTAGTACATTTTTATTAAGAAAAAATTTCAAAATATATTTTAAAATATGGTTACTCTTGTTCATTCACTTCAATCTAACGACTATGATATAAATTTCATATTTAAATAAAAATATTCTAATAGTATATCAAATTTTGTTTTAAGATTGAAATTTCTTTAGAACACACAATCAGACAATGTATTATTTTTAAACTAATATATTGTGGTGTTATATTCTCCTATCCTTAAATAAATTATGTACTATCAATTTTAATTTCATTCTCTCAAAATGAATTTATCATAACAGAGTAACAAAATCCGATATAGATATTATCTTGAACATTAAAAACTAGATCAAGACCAGTAAAATTATTATTTTATAAATTAGTTCCCCACTTTATGTCCCAAAATTTTAGAAGAGTTTATAAAATCATACATTTATAGTTTAGAATTACATTCTTCATAAGACTTGACAGATTTGAAAAATACTTTTACAATCGAGATAAAGATATTAAGAAAATATTCACAGTTGATTTATTTCCACTACATAAGTGGAATTTCATACTATGTTTTTGATTAAATATATTTCCAATTATATATCATCTATTTTTCTAAGTAATTATTATTTAAGAATTTTTTTCAATCATGAAGTATTAGATTCAGCTTCTAACAAATCATAATATGGCAATATGAAGAAAATTTATTTCTACTCTTTTTATCTATTAATCAAAATATATAATGGTTAGAAAAAGATAAAATAATATCGTATGTGAATGAAAATTATTCTAAATAAATGATTCATTAATCTGAAAATCCACAACAATAACACCCAAATTTCAACTTAAATTATTCCATAATTAACTAATCATAAAACTCTTCAAAATATGCCAGAATATATTTTAAACCCAAAAATATTAATAAATATTATTCCAAGATCAACTTAACATTTATCTCCAAACAAAATTAATCAGTAATAAAGTCACATGCCAAAATTGTATATTCCCTAATCATATATTCTCTAAAATATTTTTATCTTTTCATAAATAACCTGAACCACCAAAAAACCAAAACAAAAAACATATAGACTTCCAAAATTCAACTCATTCATTATCCCTCATTTAAAATCAACTTTTTTGATATAAAATATCATAACAGAAAAAAAATATCCCATTTAACATTATTCTTATAATATTTCTATAAATATATTGATCTTATGAAAAAATAAGTTTAATCACTTAGTCATCAAATCCCTTTTCAATCCAAGGTTCTCTATATGATAAAAAATATGTTCCTAAAATATATTATCTCTTTATCCTTAAATTAACCATAATTGTTTCAAAATTAAATAATGTTTTAATCCTAAAGGTTAAAAACCATTTTTATTCAAATAAACTTTTCACTAAAACACATACTAAACCCAATTGTTGTATTCCCATAGATGTGTCCCAAAATATTCTTAATCATCCAAATGTACCATAACATTGGTCCTCAACAGAGGTATCTATGTGGTTATCATATGATCAAACATAGAATTATTAATCCAAAATGGTATCTAAAACTCTTAAAATATACTCATATAAAAAATCATAACCTGTAAAGTTATCTAAACATTTCCTTTGATGCAAACCATAATTTTTCATCACATAAAAACCTATAATTACTTGATTTATAATAGGGGTTTCATTGTCATTCATTTTGATGATCTATTCTTTTTAATTTTTTATATAATTAGGAAAAAATATTATATATCAATCCCTTACAATAAAAAATAGACACATCCACTTAAAGTACATTTTAAAAAAAAATAGGTTCTTATGTTTACGTTCATGTTTCATGCAATAAAATTTTGTATCATTCAAGATGTGTTACCATTAAAATTCATAAAATTTATCCACATCCTTAATCTATTTGAAAAACATTTTAAAACGTGGGATCAAAAAAAATATCAGAAAGGGATAAAATAATGAAACTCATTAATCCATTTGAAATTCATGAAAACCCATAATAAATTTAGTCTTTTTACAAAATAAATTTATGAAAAAAATAATTATCCACCTACTCATCAAATAATATTCAAATGCTAATGTTTTCATAAATCAAATTATATGAAATCATAAAGTAAAAATCATAACTCATGAAATATTTAATATAAAAAAAGGCATTAAACTTTAGAATATTATAAATTATTATTTAAATTATAAAATCATTGTTTACCTTTTATAATCCAAATATTTTCATGAAACACCATTTTTAAGAATAGATAAAACTTGTAGAAAACTTTCAACATCATAATATAATCATTGAATCACCTAACAGGATAATTTAAAAATTTTAATATTAGTAACTTATATCAGTTAAATTAATCACTTTATAAGAGTAACTTATTACAAGTTAGCCCCATCCACATTGTAGTTGGGGTTTGTCTTAGTGGTAAGAACCCCATAATCCTACATAAAAATGGCGGTTCGAAACCCATTGGGCATAGGTACTGTAAGAGTATTGTAGCGGTACTGTAGCAGCGGAGGTACTGTAGATCGGCGGGTACTATAGCGGCGGCAGGGCACTGTAGCAGTGGAGGTACTGTGTGGGTACTGTAGCAGTCGGGTTACTATTCAAAGAATGGTAATTAGGCCACAAAATTGGGCCTACGGGCTATGTAATGGGATACAATCCCACTAGGCCTTCGAGCTATGTAATGGGTCTCCTTCTACCTAGTTAAAAGGTGGTATTTTATTTTCTTTAATAATAAATTGAGGCTTCGGCCCCAACCATTTAAAAAAACACCATCCACATTATATTCGGAGTAACTTGCATCAGTTTACTCGGTCACTTTATAAGAGTAATTAATCATTTCTATATTCTATTAGGGGTAGCTTTTATCAATTAACTACATCGGTCTACCAAATGAATTGAAGGAATTGGATGTACCCACCTGTCACATAATTAAAATAATCCCATAAGGGTTTGGGTTAAATCCATATTCCCAATTTAATTAATAAATCCCAGGTTTTAAAAACACATACATTAAATAACTTATAAATTTCTCCATACTGTGAAACCGAAAAATGATAGGAAATATTCTTTTTTTTGAAAAAATTTTAAAACTAAAAATTCCCAAAATGATGGGAAAATAACTTCCTAAAAATCCTTTGATACTTATAATGAAATCTTGATAATTTATAAAGTATATTATGGAGGTAAAAGTTATTCAAGTCTTATACATTAAAAAAAATTTGGTGCACTTTGGTATAAAGGGTCAAAAGTGACATGTTTTCCAACATTTAAAAGATTCATTTTTTAAAAAAATTATAAATTATCATGGATAGTTAAAAAATTGTTTTATTTTCTTTTAATAACATCCTAGAAATTTTTTTAAAGAATTTATACATTTGATATAAATATATTTATATGATAATTTTGAAATAAGATTTTAAAGAAAATCTCTTACTACTTTGGTAACATTTGAATCAAAAGGAAATTAAAAAATAAAATATAAAAGGATTTTTAAATGACTTGAATTTTAGTAAACTAATGATAAAATACATCCATATGGTATTATACACACTATAGAAAATATAACTTTTTTTGAAAATAGCATAAATCCCAATGAAAGGTAATTAAGATGTGAAATCACTTACCTCATCTCCGGACAATCCATGTACATCCTTTACTTTAAAAAATCATAAAAATGTATTGATTTTATGATTTATTAAGAACCATTTTCAGGTTTATTACCTTTTAATAATTCCATTTATTTTTTTTAATACCATGCCTTATATAGATTCTAAATCAGTTAATTTCACATTAGACGTTTTGGGGTCGTTTGGTTTATAACATCAAAATGACATCGCTGCATTGAACATGGTCAAAGGGTACATGATTAAATCATGAAAATATTCTTAAAAATTTAATAAATATAATTTTTATACATTAAATACAATTTTATAACCATCCATCTAAAGTGGTCAGGAAAAATGAAACACATTATTTCCTGGAGACAACAGTCCTTAGGTATGAATGAATGACATTTTATTTTTTTATTCTAGATGGAAAAGAAATAAAGTAGGTAATATTTTACTTTTACAAAGTCATAAATATTTTATAAAAGTCAAATTTATTCACTATTTAAATTGTTATAACCATACATGTAAGGTGGAAATGAATCACATTGCATCATGGAGGTGGTAGTCCACACGTACGCACAATCGATTTTATTATCCTCCTACATATGGAACGATTAAGATAGTGAGTAATATATTATCTTTATAGACTCATATTTATGTCATAAATATAATATTTATTTATTTATTCTATAATTTTAAACAACCATATTATGCGGTGATGAAAAACAAAACACATTGCTTTAGGGAGATAAAAGTCAACATATACCCAAAAGTGAAGTGTTCATTTTCGATTGGATGAAAAATTTGATGGAAAAGGATTTTACCATTAAAATAATAACATTTAGGTATATTTTTTACAATAATTTTATTATATATGAATGTATATCATATGTTCGAATGAGGTAGACACAAAAATAATATTAGAAGAAACCTATCAAGGCTTATACCTCCTCTTTTGATACCCTCCATTTGAGTGAGCTTAATACATTTGAATTACAGGATTATGATAATTCCATATGATTATGGACATGGGGATGGAATCATATAGATCTATTTAAGAAAATTTTCAAATAAAATGTAATATGATTTGTGTTTTGAAAAGTTTCAAGTGAGGCCCTTCTATAGGCCAAAATCATTGGTATTTTCACTTTTTTTTTAATATTTATGGGTCATGATAGTTAATATTAAAATTTTAAGTGGCACATAAAAGAACCACGAAATATAGTATCAGTAATTTCCTAAATAATTGAGTTAATATAGGTTTTTTATGATTTAATAATGGTTTATGAATATTTTTTAAAAATTAAAACTTATTTAAAGGCATTTTCATGATTATTCACATATCTTGACTTTAATGGAATAAAAATAGAAATAGAATTAAAATATAATAACTCAAAAAAATATAATATTTAATTATCCATGAAATTCTTGTAACACCATAATTTATCCAAAATATATTACTATTAATATTTTTATAATAATTTACGTAATTTATCAATTGTTTGTATAAGCATTATGTCAGTGTTGCGTAAGCGTTCAATGTAATTATTACTTCAATAAAAATTAAAAATAAATTACTATCATAAAAATAGTTTAATATTATTTAAAATTTAACTTTAGAACCATTTATAACCTATTTATATTTCAATAATAAAATATAAGATATATTAAAATAAAGAGAGTGACATTTTGCAATTATATCTTTCTTAAAATATTATAATGGTTATGATCAAAGGAAAGTGGAACCAAAATGACTTATTTTAAAATATAATATTATTGTGGTAAAAATAAACTCATAAAATAAAATTAATACAGGTGTTGAATTTACATTTACAACTAATCTTATATCTTTAACCATCTTTAACCCATTTTACCATTCACTATCATGATAAACTTTCACCAAGGGTACTATTCATTACAATAAAAAATAAATTGGGCCTTATTACATAATTAGAATTTTATTATTCCAAAAATTTAATTTATTTTCTACGATTTGATTTCAATAAGTGGTAAAAATTAATTATCAATATAAGTTAGAAATATTCAATGAAAAATAGTTTTTAGAAAAATATATATTTTAAGAATAAAAATGATCTTATACGAGGATCATTTAAAATGTTGATTCTGTTAGTATTGAGAATTTAATTTATATTTGTTTTGTTTAGTTAAATTAAAAACACCCTTCATTTAAAACCCTTCATTGCAAAATTAAAATACACATTAAATATCAATTGAAAATCATTTATTTGTTCCTTTTAAATGATTTCGTATCTCTATATGAACATGTTTCTTTTGAATCATAGTTTAATTTGAATAAAATTTGGTATTACAAGTTGTTTATTTTTTATTAGAATTAAATGATGATGTGTTTTTTGAATTATATTTTTGGAAAGCATTTTTTATGTAAATGTTAAAAAAAATTATGTATGTATTTTATTTTATTAAGATATGTGTGAATTAAATTTTTTTAATTATGTTTTCAACATTTTATGTATTAAAATTATTTTTTCATATTTTTTGTTATTTTTATTTTTTTAATACATTTCTTTTATTTTTAATTCATTTTATATAATTCACAATATATATATATTATATTATTTGAATCCTTACACACACACACAGACAAACACAATATATATAAATATATATTCAGTGTGAAAAACACTTTTCTTCTTCTCTACATAGACTTCTGAAACACCTCCTCTCTAGCTGGTGAATTACAATGCCAACTCTCTCCCTTTAGTAAAGCCTCAACATCAATGTCTTCGTTTGAGGTGATGAAACCAGAAATTTGATACCATGTCAAGAATTTGCACAGGTCATTCTTCATGGCACTTTTATCTTCACTCATTCTTAACTCATCATCACAATGGATCGACTTCAAACAACTTTAGAAGAAAATCTTCCATGGTAAGCTCATCTCTTCTCATCTTCCATGGTTGTAATTGAACCATCACCAAATTAATTTAAATATCAGACTTGTGATGACAACATTTCATGATAGTAGGAAATACTTCCATATGTTTACATGATTATCCTCATCTCCACAACACTGATAATTATTTTGGATGATTTATTCTTATTCAATCATTTATCTAGGTTCACAACAAAATTTCCACTTGAAATCATCTCGGCAGTCATCCTATTCTCTTCGTGCTTCAAGAGCCTATTTCTTGGGTATGAACTATACCTACCATGAGTTTTGGCATTTGAGGAACTTACCATGCATTTAAATTTATAACTAACATGAAACTAAAATAGTTACCATGAAGTAAAATTATACCTACCATGGAGATTTTTGGTATCCACCTTACCGTGTGTCTAATTCATTGCCTATAATGTAGAAAATTTTATAATTATCATTGATCAACTCAAATTACCATGGATCGTCACTATGAATGATATTTAACCTACCATGCATGTATTTTAAGTTACCACACAAGTGGCTGTGAGGTATTTATACTTAACATGTGATGTAATTTTTATATTTATCACATGATACATTTTTAGTGACCATGTATTATATATGTAACAGCCCAAGATTTTATAAAAAATATTCTTTTTAATTTTATTAATGTCTTGTGTTGTACGCTACACCAAAAGGAGCTTGCACAACACACATCCTTGACTTGCCTTGCATTACACGCAATCGCGACTTTCCTCGATAGCGTGTGTAGTACGCAATACCGAGTTTCACTAAACAACGATATGCTATAAAAATATTATTAAAACTAGCCGTTATGAATAGTAATAACCACTTTTTGAAATCCAGTAAATCTTATTTTTCAAAATGAACTTTATTTTTGGATTCGGAGTATCGAATTTAGCCTAAGGTGAAATTTTGGTACTTTTCGGATAACTTTCATATTCTGATGAATAGTGAAAATTACTAAATTATAATTAAAAAACAACTTTTTTAATCGAAATAATTAATAGTGATAAATCATTAATTTGAGTGGTTTTAAAGTATATTTAGAATATATTTTTACAATTTAATACAATTTTGGTCATTGGATGTAATTTCACATTTAAACTAGACATAAACAAGTGTCAATCTTTTGATAGATATTGTTTCTTAAAAACACGCTATTTGTTTTAACAGCGGGATTTAATTATAAAATTAATTAATGCAACTTTTATGTTATGAATTTGGTAAAATAGACTTCATTTTTGAATTCGGAATATGAAATATAGCTTGGGATGAAATTTTGGCATTGTTCTGAAAAACATCAATTTTTGATGAATAGTGAAACTACTAAGTGGTAGGTTAAAAACTGAATTTTGCATAAAACTTAATTTTACCGCTTCTGTGAATGGAATTTCGAAAATCCGAGAGACACGGTTAATATCAAGGACTAAAATGTGGTTCAATGAGATGAAAATAATTTTTTTGGTGAATAGTAACTTTTTACTTTTTTTACCACGGTTAATAGTAAATAGGGTAACTAAGGGTAAATATGATATTAATATTACCCTAACACATGTCCTAATTCTATTGGACAAGTGTAATTCGACCAAAAACAAACTTAGGAATAAAATATGACCATTTAGGCCCACTTGGATTAGATTAGGACATTTATTATTAATTTATTTAAAGAAGGGTTAAAATAGTTAAAATCAAAGTTTAATAAGTAAATCATTTTTAATATGGGGTTATACATAAGATAAATTCGACTATAAATATTCATTAGAAAGCTAAAAAGATTTCCTACATGATGGTATTTTATTTGTAATTTTTAGACATCAAATAATATAATTTATTTATGACACAAAGATGATGCAGTAATTATCTTATTAATGAAATATTGACATAATTGATAATATAAATACCAAAATAAATGTAATTTAAAACTTTTAATGAATTCCACTAATTTTCTAGATTACTATGATATATTAGTGTTGATTTAATCAACTTTGTTTGAACATATAATTCTGTTATGACTTTCACAAAAATCATATATCAAATAGTGTCAAAATTGACACAAAATAGTTTTTAAATCAAATATTATATTATTAATTGTTATTTTATTCCTAAAAATCTAAGGTTCGGCCAAATGACTTAGATAAGGATATATGTATTAATAATATACAATTTGGGGTTCGTTTGGCATGTTATAGTAAGTTTATTAACCATATAGTGAAAGAAAACAAAAAGACACGGTAAAAGTTAAATTATTTAACTTAGAGTTAAATCTAATTGATAAGGTTAAAATAATACCCTAAACTTGTCTAAATCCTATTGGTTGATAGGATTTCGACCCATCCCCACTTTATCTTCGAAATAAGACCCTTTGGAACCATTATAAACCGATTTTAACTTTAATATAAAATAATATTTTGAGGTATTCCTAAGGTGCCCCTCTCCTCCCTTATAAAAGGACACCTCCTCCCCTTCCTCCTCACACCAATTTGAGCACTCAAGCTCGGCCAACCCCTGACAATTTCTACTCTCCACTTCCCTAGAAACATCCTAGAGGTTCTGGTCTTCCTCAAAGACCAATTTTAGTGCCCTAAGAGGAGGTCTCAAAGAGGCACTTCAAAGAAGAGGTAATTACCGTTACCAATTCTTTCATCTTTATTTCTTCTTCCACTTCTTCTTATTAGGTTGTTTCATTATGAAGTAATAACATCAGTATCACTCATATACTGATATGTTATTATAAGTATGAAACAACCCTATTTCACCATCTATCCATCCTACGGAAAAAGAAATCACCGCGCGTGCGTACGTACGGAATACCGTCTCCACGCCGTGGTGTAATCTATTTTCCACCACCACCTTACATGGATGGGTATAATGGTGTAGAGAATAACTATACATAGTTATTACAACATCATATTGATTCTGATATATTGTATAATCCACTCCAATTCAATTCAATATTTATAGAAATGATATCATCGCTCGTGCGTACGTACGGAATACCGTCTCCACGACGCGATGAGATTCATTCTCCATGTTAACCATTTAAGAATGATTATAATGTATATATAAGAAATAATAATGAAATATATGACATTATAAAGCTACTGGATTTATGTATATATATACATATGTATGTCATCTACTTACTTCCATTTCAAGACAATAAGGAAAGGAAAACAGCGTTCATGCGTACGTACGGACTACCGTCTCCATGAACGGTGTTTTTCATTTTATTTATCTACCTATTATATATATATATACTGAATATATATGATATATAAATCATATTTTATATTCTGGAAGTAAGTAAATCATGATATAAGTAATAATGATGTCAAGAACAACAAGTCAAAACACCTACGATAAATGAAACGATTTTACCCAAAACGCTTCTTTAACACGGAATTTACAAAAGAACGGGTAATATAATGTCATAAGTGAACCATATATGATATCATAACAATGAATATGATTCTGTAATAAGTCAATAACATGATTTAAATCATTATACAGGAGGTTCGGACACTTACAAAGCAAGTCGGACCTAAGGTAAGGGAAATATCACAATCTCATTTTTATCCGAGATTGTTTATTCGTAAGTATTTACTGGGGTGTATTTTATCATCCACATCAATGTTCCCTCAATATGTAATATTGTTTCCATCCACTTTCAATAGTTTAAATCCAATTTTACCCTTAGGTGAGTTTTTAGTAAAGAATATGAAAGGAATCTTTTGTCGTTTTTCCGTACGAGGTACTTTTTGACTTTTCCGACAAAAGTACGAAGAATGTTTTTTTTAACTTATTCGGCATGAATGGATTTTTAAAAAATTACTTAAAAGAAGCTTCCTTTACAAGTTTTCAAGTTTATTTTTTATCAACTTCTTTTGTTTTAAAGTCGAATGACATGTTATGAATGGAAAAATGTTTTTTAAGAAGAAAGGATATTTTCCTCAAGAATGGAGTTCAAGTGTTTTATCAAAATTATTTTCCATCTAAGATAATAAAGGGTTATATTTTTATCCCTATTACTACATTGATTTGATCATGTTGTGATGGAATTATTTTTATGAATTCCTTTATCTTAGATGAATTGATTTATGATGTCATGATTAAGAATCCCATTTTTATTACATGGGTTATGCGATGAATTATGATTTATGATTATGTGGCACACATAAGAAAGGATTCATTATAAGATGGGTGGGACCTATATCTCCCTCCAATGCATTGGGTAATGATTTTATATCTCATGAGATAGACATGGCTGGAACGGAAGGTTATTTCGGTTCAGTGATACAGGACTGAAACGAGGAGTAAACTCGGTTCAGAAAGGGACTTTGTCCACTAAGATAGTCTTGGCAATGAGTCATGACTAACAAGAAATGATTTTCCATGATTATGTGTGCATGCCAAAAAGTTTCAAGTTTTATGTTATGATTATGGGGATCTCATTTTCACTTCTATGATTTATCCCATGTTATGATATTATGAGCTCTTTTGCAGGTTAAGATTTCCAAAAGCTATGTTCTTATGTATATGATGTGATTGATATTTCTTTTGTTTACCCTTACTGAGCATTTGAGCTCACCCTTTTATGTTTTCTTTTCCCCAGGATATAAAGAAAGGTTTTAGGTAAAAAAAAGGAAGATCTTTATGGGAGATGTTGAAGATATTTCCCCACGATTAGAAGATTTTATTCCGAGTTTCCAAAGACACTAAACTATTACGATCCTTGTGTGTGTGTTTTTGTTATGTACTAAGTATTCCGCAAAAGTAATGTAACGTCCATGTACGATATGCTTCGGGTCTCTACAGTTGGTATCAGAGGAAAGGTTTAGTCAACCTTTGGAAACTAGGATGCGAGAACTTTAGTGAGATCCCTAGAGATATTTCTAAGGTATGTCTAGGGATGTCCCTAAGGTTAAGTATACGTATAGGTTATAGTACTAGAATTACGCTAACGGTCATAGAATTAAACCTAAGATGTTAGATATTGAAGGTACTCCCCCTTTATTATGTTGTTTTCCCTAACATGATTTTTGCCTCTCACACTATTCTTTTTGGGTTTTAGACGATGGCTGGAACCCGAAGGAACCGTGTTGATCAATGCAATGGACAATGCAATGATTGCCCTCCTGAACAAACAAATGTTATGGGAGATGGAGTGCAAAATCTTATTGCTATACTTACACAAGCTATGAATCATTCTGGACTTCCAAATGAGCAGAGAAGGGAACAATATTCTATTGAGTCCTTCATGAGGCAACGTCCACCTTCTTTCAGTGGGTCTTCTGATCCACTTGTGGCTGAACAATGGATCAGTACTACTGAAAAGATATTTTCAGTTCTTCAATGTTCTGAACATGATAAAGTCATCTTAGCAGTATATCGTTTGGAAGGTGAAGCTGATCAATGGTGGAATCTTATCAAGAATACGAGGCCAAGAGATGAAATTGAGTCCATGGAATGGGACGAGTTCAAGAACTTGTTTTTCAGTAAGTACTTCCCTCGTATTCTTCGAACAAAGATGGAGAAAGAGTTTCTTGAACTGAAGCAAAGGGACGATGAATCTGTTGGTACCTATGAAGCAAATTTTACAAGACTTGCAAGGTATGCTTCTGGAATTATCATCCAACCTGAAAGTAAAGTTGATCGATTTTTCAGTGGCTTAAAACCAAGTCTTCGAAGGGAATTAGCTATAAGAGACTTCAGTAGCTATGAAGAAATTGTGCGTTGTGCTATCAAGGTAGAAATGGAAGTTGGTGTTACATATCCATCTCATGGTTTTGACAAGAAACGAAAGATGGATTTCAAGGAGAAATCTCAGAATAATGGTGAAAAGAAGATGAATGTTTCCTTATGCACAAAGTGTGGAAAGAAGCATGGTGGAGATTGTCTTAAAGGGACTAGAAAATGTTTTAAATGTGGAAAAGAAGGTCATCGAGCAGTTGAGTGTCGAAGTAATGGAAAAAGGGTTTCTAATGATGTGAATAAAGTAAACACTACAGAGAACGCACCACCAACACTTCAATGCTTCAAGTGCAAGGAAATGGGGCATTATGCTAATAATTTCCCTAATCCAAGGGTTAGTGATGATCAACATGAGCAACCACTGAAGGCAAAGGACAAAGGGAAATCACATGCGATCACTATTGGCAATGTTGAATATGACAACGATGTGGTGGAATGATTAAGTGTTTATGTAATGGGATTCCAAAATAATGTTGTATCATTGAGTATTGCAATATTTATTGATGTGGTATTCAAAGTGATTGAGATATTTTTTGGAAATAAGATGATATGCGCATAATGAAGATGAGAAAATGAAATGTTTAATAGTATTCATGAGCTCATGATTGATATAAGGACTAAGTGATATCATGGTGTTAGTATATAGAATTTTGAGGATTTTGGTATGTGGAAAGAGTTAACTTTTAATAGAATTCGTGTTTTCAATAAGGTTCAATGGGTATTCAAGAGAGTACAAGATTAAGGCCTTTGAATGTTTGAAATGTGACCAACATAACATATCTTATGATATATGGGGATCAACGATGGTATTAAATCTCTGGTAATCGTTTCCACTATGTTATGAGAATGGACTGCAGTATTATGGATAAGCCTGAAGATTGGAATGGATTATGTTGGACATAAGTTAGTATTGTTTAAGGATAGAAGTTTTTTCGATATTATTGATGGGATGTTATAGTAATATAGTTTTATAAAAAGGACAACCTGCAGGACGGGCGACAGCCCATCGCTTCGGACAAGGCTGTGGGAATCGAACCCACAACCGAAGTGCGACTGGCCTTTATCGCCTACCACTGGCCTACAGGAAGTCCCTGTTTAGTAGAAACTAGTTTTATTATATTAAGCAGTATGATATATGAAGTATAAGTCCATTTTAGGAACCACATATGATTAATCTCACTATAGATTGATTTATGCATATAATTTTTGCTAACCTTTTGTTTGAGACAGATGGAATGACCCGTCATTCTATCACATGATCTGCTAACATAACAAATTCAACTTCATTTATTTAAGAGATGAAGTAGAAATTGTTCAAGGCACGAACAAAAGCGAGATTGTACCAAAATAAAGTAAGTATTTATTCTAATTCAAATTTTCAACTTTAGGGGAAATGATCTTGAAAACCAAAAATGTTGTCCTACTGATCTTATACCTGATGAATCAGATGGTACCTTATATCATCACAAATATATGGATTTGTGATTACTGGCTTTTCCATAGCCATGTTCTCTACCACTCTCCATCAGAACATGATGGTTAGATTTCTCTTCCATATCCATATTTTCACCTATGTGGAAACCCAATGATTAGTTTATTTGGGTAACCGTTACGTTTCATACTTTTGTTTTTAAAGATCGGTTTTGATATTCCCTTTTACGATGTGGGTTTCTATTAAAGAAACTTTCGAATAGTAAACCATTTATAACCCCGACGAATTTCGAGGGCGAAATTCATTTTAAGGGGGGTAGAATGTAACAGCCCAAGATTTTATAAAAAATATTCTTTTTAATTTTATTAATGTCTTGTGTTGTACGCTACACCAAAAGGAGCTTGCACAACACACATCCTTGACTTTCCTTGCATTACACGCAATCGTGACCTTCCTCGATAGCGTGTGTAGTACGCAATACCGAGTTTCACTAAACAACGATATGCTATAAAAATATTATTAAAACTAGCCGTTATGAATAGTAATAACCACTTTTTGAAATCCAGTAAATCTTATTTTTCAAAATGAACTTTATTTTTGGATTCGGAGTATCGAATTTAGCCTAAGGTGAAATTTTGGTACTTTTCGGATAACTTTCATATTCTGATGAATAGTGAAAATTACTAAATTATAATTAAAAAACAACTTTTTTAATCGAAATAATTAATAGTGATAAATCATTAATTTGAGTGGTTTTAAAGTATATTTAGAATATATTTTTACAATTTAATACAATGTTGGTCATTGGATGTAATTTCACATTTAAACTAGACATAAACAAGTGTCAATCTTTTGATAGATATTGTTTCTTAAAAACACGCTATTTGTTTTAACAACGGGATTTAATTATAAAATTAATTAATGCAACTTTTATGTTATGAATTTGGTAAAATAGACTTCATTTTTGAATTCGGAATATGAAATATAGCTTGGGATGAAATTTTGGCATTGTTCTGAAAAACATCAATTTTTGATGAATAGTGAAACTACTAAGTGGTAGGTTAAAAACTGAATTTTGCATAAAACTTAATTTTACCGCTTCTGTGAATGGAATTTCGAAAATCCGAGAGACACGGTTAATATCAAGGACTAAAATGTGGTTCAATGAGATGAAAATAATTTTTTTGGTGAATAGTAACTTTTTACTTTTTTTACCACGGTTAATAGTAAATAGGGTAACTAAGGGTAAATATGATATTAATATTACCCTAACACATGTCCTAATTCTATTGGACAAGTGTAATTCGACCAAAAACAAACTTAGGAATAAAATATGACCATTTAGGCCCACTTGGATTAGATTAGGACATTTATTATTAATTTATTTAAAGAAGGGTTAAAATAGTTAAAATCAAAGTTTAATAAGTAAATAATTTTTAATATGGGGTTATACATAAGATAAATTCGACTATAAATATTCATTAGAAAGCTAAAAATATTTCCTACATGATGTTATTTTATTTGTAATTTTTAGACATCAAATAATATAATTTATTTATGACACAAAGATGATGCAGTAATTATCTTATTAATGAAATATTGACATAATTGATAATATAAATACCAAAATAAATGTAATTTAAGACTTTTTATGAATTCCACTAATTTTCTAGACTACTATGATATATTAGTGTGGATTTAATCAACTTGGTTCGAACATATAATTCTGTTATGACTTTCACAAAAATCATATATCAAATAGTGTCAAAATTGACACAAAATAGTTTTTAAATCAAATATTATATTATTAATTGTTATTTTATTCCTAAACATCTAAGGTTCGGCCAAATGACTTAGATAAGGATATATGTATTAATAATATACAATTTGGGGTTCTTTTGGCATGTTATAGTAAGTTTATTAACCATATAGTGAAAGAAAACAAAAAGACACGGTAAAAGTTAAATTATTTAACTTAGAGTTAAATCTAATTGATAAGGTTAAAATAATACCCTAAACTTGTCTAAATCCTATTGGTTGATAGGATTTCGACCCACCCCCACTTTAGCTTCGAAATAAGACCCTTTGGAACCATTATAAACCGATTTTAACTTTAATATAAAATAATATTTTGAGGTATTCCTAAGGTGCCCCTCTCCTCCCTTATAAAAGGACACCTCATCCCCTTCCTCCTCACACCAATTTGAGCACTCAAGTTCGGCCAACCCCTGACAATTTCTCCTCTCCACTTCCCTAGAAACATCCTAGAGGTTCTGGTCTTCCTCAAAGACCAATTTTAGTGCCCTAAGAGGAGGTCTCAAAGAGGCACTTCAAAGAAGAGGTAATTACCGTTACCAATTCTTTCATCTTTATTTCTTCTTCCACTTCTTCTTATTAGGTTGTTTCATTATGAAGTAATAACATCAGTATCACTCATATACTGATATGTTATTATAAGTATGAAACAACCCTATTTCATCATCTATCCATCCTACAGAAAAAGAAATCACCGCGCGTGCGTACGTACGGAATACCGTCTCCACGCCGTGGTGTAATCTATTTTCCACCACCACCTTACATGGATGGGTATAATGGTGTAAAGAATAACTATACATAGTTATTACAACATCATATTGATTCTGATATATTGTATAATCCACTCCAATTCAATTCAATATTTATAGAAATGATATCATCGCTCGTGCGTACGTACGGAATACCGTCTCCACGACGCGATGAGATTCATTCTCCATGTTAACCATTTAAGAATGATTATAATGTATATATAAGAAATAATAATGATATATATGACATTATAAAGCTACTGGATTTATGTATATATATACATATGTATGTCATCTACTTACTTCCATTTCAAGATAATAAGGAAAGGAAAACAGCGTTCATGCGTACGTACGGACTACCGTCTCCATGAACGGTGTTTTTCATTTTATTTATCTACCTATTATATATATATACTGAATATATATGATATATAAATCATATTTTATATTCTAGAAGTAAGTAAATCATGATATAAGTATTAATGATGTCAAGAACAACAAGTCAAAACACCTACGATAAATGAAACGATTTTACCCAAAACGCTTCTTTAACATGGAATTTACAAAAGAACGGGTAATATAATGTCATAAGTGAACCATATATGATATCATAACAATGAATATGATTCTGTAATAAGTCAATAACATGATTTAAATCATTATACAGGAGGTTCGGACACTTACAAAGCAAGTCGGACCTAAGGTAAGGGAAATATCACAATCTCATTTTTATCCGAGATTGTTTATTCGTAAGTATTTACTGGGGTGTATTTTATCATCCACATCCATGTTCTCTCAATATGTAATATTGTTTCCATCCACTTTCAATAGTTTAAATCCAATTTTACCCTTAGGTGAGTTTTTAGTAAAGAATATGAAAGGAATCTTTTGTCGTTTTTCCGTACGAGGTACTTTTTGACTTTTCTGACAAAAGTACGAAGAATGTTTTTTTTAACTTATTCGGCATGAATGGATTTTTAAAAAATTACTTCAAAGAAGCTTCCTTTACAAGTTTTCAAGTTTATTTTTAATCAACTTCTTTTGTTTTAATGTCGAATGACATGTTATGAAAGGAAAAATGTTTTTTAAGAAGAAAGGATATTTTCCTCAAGAATGGAGTTCAAGTGTTTTATCAAAATTATTTTCCATCTAAGATAATAAAGGGTTATATTTTTATCCCTATTATTACATTGATTTGATCATGTTGTGATGGAATTATTTTTATGAATTCCTTTATCTTAGATGAATTGATTTATGATGTCATGATTAAGAATCCCATTTTTATTACATGGGTTATGCGATGAATTATGATTTATGATTATGTGGCACACATAAGAAAGGATTCATTATAAGATGGGTGGGACCTATATCTCCATCCAATGCATTGGGTAATGATTTTATATCTCATGAGATAGACATGGCTGGAACGGAAGGTTATTTCGGTTCAGTGATACAGGACTGAAACGAGGAGTAAACTCGGTTCAGAAAGGGACTTTGTCCACTAAGATAGTATTGGCAATGAGTCATGACTAACAAGAAATGATTTTCCATGATTATGTGTGCATGACACAAAGTTTCATGTTTTATGTTATGATTATGGGGATCTCATTTTCACTTCTATGATTTATCCCATGTTATGATATTATGAGCTCTTTTGCAGGTTAAGATTTCCAAAAGCTATGTTCTTATGTATATGATGTGATTGATATTTCTTTTGTTTACCCTTACTGAGCATTTGAGCTCACCCTTTTATGTTTTCTTTTCCCCAGGATATAAAGAAAGGTTTTAGGTAAAAAAAAGGAAGATCTTTATGGGAAATGTTGAAGATATTTCCCCACGATTAGAAGATTTTATTCCGAGTTTCCAAAGACACTAAACTATTACGATCCTTGTGTGTGTGTTTTTGTTATGTACTAAGTATTCCGCAAAAGTAATGTAACGTCCATGTATGATAAGCTTCGGGTCTCTACAATATATATATATTTTTAATCTAATCACATGTTTATTATAAGTGACTGTGTGAAATGGAAAAATCGGTATACCAACCACATGAAAACTGTTAGTATACCGACCAAGGTCAGTTTTATACTTTGTTTATTTTTCAAATATATATATTTTTACAAAATGAACTATTAGTTCATTTATTAAGTTAATTTTGATCATTGTATTACATTGAAAAATATATATATATAATATTTCGACTATGTGTAAGTTGTTTAGTAGAGAAAATATCCTCAAAATATTTTGCAAATTTATGAGTTACATAATATTATCTCATACTATGTTTTAGCATTATATTAATATATTTTTAATTACATGTTAATTAAAAGGGTTTTAACTATTTTATTTTTTTAAAATCAATTATATTTTATAACAACTTCTCCATAAACCGTTGAAATAAAATTATCATCAAAATTTTAATGAAATTACTAATTATCAAATTATTTATTTCATGCTCTATTTTTATTATTTTTGAACTATTAATTTACTAAATGTTTATGAATTAAATTTTAATTTTTTTAATTACTTAAATTACTCTAATTTATTTAAATTAATATATTATAAATTATTTTAATCATTTTGATGTAGGAATTAAATCAACTCAATATTATTATTGATCATGTGTGTGAAATAACAAGTAATGATGGGTTTATTTATATAAAATATTTCTAACTATTATAAGGTGGTGTTAATTTTAGAAAACTCACACACAAAGAAATTAAAATGATTATTGGTGATTAAAAAATAATAAGTTATAAAGGCATACTATGAATTTTTTTTTTCTTTTGACTCTCAATTAATTTTTTAATTATTTCAATAGGAATGATCTTCTTCATACATGATGAATTTATTCTATGACTATTGTTCCTTTACTCTGATAACAAATCACTTCATCCTTTCCATTGTTGCAGTCATAGGAGAACTTTAAACTCTATATTATTATAGTGATCAAGATCAGTGAACTTCATCATCCTTATCATCTAATATTTCTGTAGAGTTTAGATATATTTGTTTTTCTTTTTATTATCTTTTATTTATATATTTGTAATTTATATATGTCTATTTTATGCTTTTACCGATCAAAGGAATGTCTACATGTTTTGGATATTTGAACACACAAAATCAAGTTTTGGGATGTGACTCCCTAATAAAAGTTTGGTTACAGACTAAGTTAAAGACTCCTGTAAAAAGTCTGGGTTGTGCCTCTGGGTATTTTAAAAGGAAGAGTCTGTAACAGATTCTCACTCCTTTAAAATTGAGTTTATTAGTGGATTTCAATCTTCTCGTGAAGTAGAGAAGGTTGAGGAGTGATATATGATCTTGGAGATATGAAGAACTATAAAATACCTATGTTATTTTCTTTTATTTGCAATGCACTACAAATAATTAACACTACAGTGAAAGAAGTTTCAATAATTAATAAAACACTAATAGTTTTTTGTTTTTAAATTTTTTAAATGTCTATTCACCACACTTTATTCTTTATTACTGTCAATTTTGATTCAATAATTGGTATTAGATGGGGTGGTTCCTTAAATAATTGTTAGAGTCTCTAATTGATTTAATTTGATAAAAAAATTGGTATTAGAGGATGGTCTTTGATTAGTTAGTGATTCTATTGTTTGTTTATAACATTGTGTTAGCCAGATCATCCTTGACCTAACATTCCAAGGAATAAATGTTTAGTTTGGTAAGATATTTGGATTCAATGCAAATGATGGATAGATTCCAAAAATCCTTCATTCATTAATGGGCATGACTATAGCTTTAAAAAATACTAAATTGAAGACTACCCAAAACACCTAAGCTTGGATGATTTGAATATCATAGAGAAGACGTATGAACTTCCCAACATTGATCCAAAGACACATTTAGATAATTATATCACTAAGTATGTTATGAATTATAAAGTTAAGAATATTTTTTACTGTGCTATAAGTAAAAGTATCTATAGCCATGTTTTATCTTGTAATAAAACCCATGACATATGGATAATACTTCAATTCCCTCACTATGGGACTAAAAATCTAAAAAAAACTAAGATATGAATGCACTAATTATAATACCAGGACATAAAGATGGGAAATAAAGATTCAATGAACCAAATGTTCCATTAGTTTACATGTATAAAATATGGTATGAGTGATATTGGTGAAGTAATGGATGAAAAAAAAAATGTTTAAAGAGTTATGAGAGCTTTACCAAAAATATGGCATTCAAATAAGGTGTCCATAAATGAGAGTAAATTTTTTAAAGAGTATACTATAGATGAACTACTAGGATATTTACTGCAAAATGTTTTTGAGTTAAAAATCATTGCTTATGAGGAGTCTAAAAAGAGAGGAGGTATATATTTTAAGTATAATGTAAACGAATTATCTAATTATTTTGATTATTAGTTCTAGGAATGTGAAAAAGATATGGAACATTTTGGTAAGAATATTTTCAAATTTATAAAAAATAGTTGTGTAAAGAGATAGATCAGAAGGAAGAATAAAAAGGAATATAATAAAGGTAATCCTAGAATTAATATTGATGTTTCATAATTAATGTGTTATGAGTATAGGAATAAAGGACATATTAGGAATAATTACCCAAAATAAATCATTAAAAGAGTTTAAAAGTTAATTTAAGTAAGAAAAAATAATCTTTTAGTGGTTGGGACTGCTCAGATAGTTTTGATTCTAGTAGCAAATCAGGGTGAGAAAAGGAAATATGTGACCTTGATCTAATGAGAGTAAAATGTGAGGAAACTGATTTATTGTTTACTCAATTAATTACTCTAGCTAATGATGATTATAATACTATATCGGATAATGAAAAATAAATTGATTTTGATTTATATTTTGGTTCTATTTTTATGAATTGTAAATTCAAACATTTGTATAAAGAAGTTGAAAAATTAAGGAATTATAATATCAAGATTATGGAGAAATATACTGAGGTAAAAATTACAAACAATAATATGTTGAAAGAAAATAAAAACTTGAAAGGGGACTGTGATAATATAAATATATATGTTTCCCAGAATGATGAATCTAAAAGGAATACTAATTATTTGATGTTAAAACTAAAATAAAAAATGATCAAATTATAGAATTTATGCTTGGGAGTGATAAAGAACATGAAATAAGATTTAATTAAATTTTGGAAGAATTTTATAATGCCGAAAATGATTATAATAAACTTAAACAAGAAAATTTGAAATTGGGAAATACATCTTCTGGTCCAAATGAAGAGTTTTATACCAATTAGCAGTTATTCAAAATCAGAATATGGATTTGAAAAAGTAAGTTGTTAATATATGAAGATAATATATCTACATTTGTTGAAGGATACGAGATATATGATAAAATTATTTCTATGATTAAGAGAAACTCTAACAAGTAAGGTTTTGGTTTTAATAGTTTTTCACCAAACATGGATATTACTACTTTTATTAGAAGTTCAAAAGGAATTATTTCTACTGTAACTTATTTTAAATATAGAATACATGGGAATTATACCAATGAATATTATTTAATATTTACTAAATTTTTTGTACATACTAAAATATTTTTTTCTTGTAATAATCTTTTAGATTTACCTTGAAATAGATATTTAATGTCTGTTTGGGTGGGTAAAAGTTTTACTATCAATTCTTGTAAATTAAAGGCAATATGGGTACCAAAAGGATGCTAATCAAATATTATTGGATCTAAGCAAGTCACCCAGCCTAAGTAAGTATTTTCTTTTAACCAGTGTGTATACTATATTATCTTATATAAACTAGTATACATACATTTATGATATCTATTATATAATATCTTTTATAATGTGATTTTTAATTTTTAGACTTTAGGTAGGAACATTAACTTATGTTATAATATGGAAACTATGTATGATGTAACCTATTTTTAAAAAAAAAACATAGTTACATATTTTCTTATTATACATTTACCTTTTCTATAAATATATTTTTATATATATCTTTATAGTATCTTGTATTTTGAGGGATTTACCCTTTGTCTTTTAAGTTTAGTTAATATAATGATATGATAGTTTTAAATTAGTGTCTAAACAATTAGTATATGAAAACATAAAAATTTATTAGTTTTTTTGAAATAAATTTCATTTACTGTTTTATGTTTTAGGATATATCTCACTTGTTTAATATTTTCTAATTTCATGACATTACACTTTAGTGTTGGTATTTTTTTATTAACAACAAATTTTGTTAAAAGTTTTTTTGTTGTAGTGGTTTCTTCAAATTCAAGATTGAACTCTTTTGATACAAGGTAGTTTTTCTATAAACTTATTCATGTTTTTTCATTATAATTAAATTTATTTCATTCTTCTTTTTAAATATGTTTGAAATTATTTTTTAATTATAAGCTCATATTGATGCAAAAGATTAAGATAAAATTCTTGAACTAAATCATTCTTTTCTCATTCCAACTTGTTTAAATATATTTTTATTCTTTAAAATGGCTAAAAATCTATTGAAAATATAATTTTATTAATTAATCTGTTTTAATAAAATATCATTAGTTGGTTAAACTCAAGAGAGTTTGTTTATTTTCAAGGCTTAAAATAAATATTTCATTATCATATATTCATGAATGATTATTTTTTTAACATGTTATAAATTATAATAAATGACTTTTTTTATTAAATATAAAAAAAATATTTTATAATTACTATTGTTAAAATGGTTACCTGATTAATTATTTATTGTGTAATGATTATAAATGTTATTTGTTTTGAAAATGTTATACTATGTTAGTATTTTTGATATCTTTTTATTGAACTTTTTTATAAATTTCAAAAAAGGGGAGAAGATTTGATTTTTTAAACGAAAAATTGGTTATGAAATTTAAAAAAAGGGGGTGATTTTTATTGTTATGGATTTTATTTTTATTTTATTGGTTTTTCTAAATTGAAAAACCCCTTCATTTAAAACTAGTCATAGAAAAATTGCAAAACCTATTAAATATCAATTGAAAATCATTTATCTGTTCCATTTAAAAAAATTCCTTTCTCTGCCTAACCATCTATATTTTGAATCATAGTTTTATTTTAATAAATTTTGGTGTTAAAAAGTATTTATTTTTTAGTTTAATTAAATGTTAATAACTCTTTTAGAATTATATTTCTGGAATATATATTTTTTATAATGTTTATAAAATTTTCTATCTGTATTTTATTTTATTAGCATAATTGTTAATTAACATTGTTTAATTGTGTTTTTAATTTTTTAAGTATTAAAATTATTTTTCCATATTTGTTTGTTGTTTTTAATATTTTTTAATACATTATTTTTATTTTTAATTAATTTTATATAATTCTTTATATGCATATATCATTTTATTAGAATCATGATATATATATTCGGTTCTCAAAACACTATTCTTATTCTTCTCATGTTGGTCTTTGGTGACACCTCCTCTCTTCCCGAATTGCAGTGCCAACTCTACCTCTATAGTATAACTTCAACATTGATGTCATCATCTAAGGTGAAGTCACCAGAAAGATGACCCCACATCAAGAATTTTCACTAGTTTTCAACCATGGAACATGTATCTTCACTTGTCCTATAATCATCAACACAATTTCCCGACATCAAGTAACTTTTCCATCAGTACTTCTAATGTAAGCTCTTATCGCCGCATCCTCAATGCATATAATTGAACAAGCATAAACATACTTTAAATATCTAACTGATAGTGATAAAATTGCATGCTAGCATTGTATCCTTCCATATGTGTGCGTCAACTTGTCCACTTGACATCACCCCGACAGTTGGCCTCTTCTCTTTGGCGCTTTGGGAACCTACCATGCAGGTATAAACTATACCAAATGTGGGGTTTTACATTTGAGGAACATAGTGTACATTCAAATTCATTTCTAACATAAGTAAAAATTAGATATACTGAAGTTCAATTCAACCTAATGTAGATGTTTTTGGTATCCAGCTTATCATGGGTCCAATTCACAACCTACTATGCAGGCAATTTTCTACTTATTGTGGATCAACTCAACTTACCATGAGTAGTTATCCTGAATAATATTCAACCGACTGTGCATGTATTTTAAGTCACCAAACAAGTGACTATGAGACATTTATACTCACCACATGAATTATATTTTATAGTCAGTGAACATTATAGTTTTTAGTGACTTCATGTTTTATATATATTTATATATATATATATATATTAACTGACTAAATGTTAATACTAAGTGACTACACACAATGGGATGACAAGTATACTAACTGTTCATGCACGATCAGTATACATACCATAATTCTTAATGTCTCACATGGTTAGTTGTTTATTTTTTAAAATAAATATTTTTTCTGAATGAACTATTTATTCCTTATTTTGATATTTTTATCAAATGTAAGTTCATTCAATTTATTTTGATCATTATATTAATTTAAAAAATAAATATATAATATATCTACTAGGTGTAAACTGTTTAGTATTAAATGTATCTTGGTAATATTTTGGAAATTAATGAGTGGGATATTATTATTTCATTCTCTATTTTAGAATTATTTTAATAAATTTTTATTTTCATGTTTATCAAAATTATTTCAACTATTTTATTCTTTTGTAAATAAATTATATATTAATACAAATTTTCCATAAAATTTTGAGTTTAAATTATCATAGAAAATTTTAAGATATTAATAATTATCATATTATTAATTTCATGCTTTGTTTTTTTTATTTTTGAACTATCCATTTACTGTAATTTTATGATGGAAATTATAATTATTTTAATTACATGAAAAATTCAAATTTATTTTAATGAATATATTAAAAAATGGATTACTTTGATATAAGTATTAAATAAATTCATCATTATTATAGATAATACATGATTAACTAAAAGGTAATGAGGTATGTTTTTATTTTTAAATATTTCTAACCATTGTAAGGTGGTGTTATGTTTATGAAACTCCAACGTGAAGAGATTATAGATTACCATTGGTGATTTAATAATAAAAAGGGATCAATACATATAGTGAAAACATTTATGATTTTAACTCTAAATAAAATTTTGAATTCTTATAATAAGAACGATATTCTTTATTGGAAAAAAATTTCTTCCATGACTACTATTCTTTATCTATGCTCACAAATCACTTCATCTATTCCATTAGTGTGATCATTAGAGAACTTCAACGTTCAACTCTAAACTGTTGTAGTGATCAAGATCATCTAACTTCATCATCCACATCACCATTTCTTTCAATTAGGTTTCATTTTATTTTTGTCTTCATATTATCTTTTCTTTATATATTTTTAATTTGTTCTTGTCTAGTTTTTTAATTTCCCAATCAAAATTAGGCCAGTTTATTTTCGTTATTCCACCACCCAATGGATGTTTTGGGTTGTGACTCCCAAAATAAAGTCAGGTAATATACTTGGGTAAAGACTCCTATAAAAATTTTGGGTTGTGCCTCCATGTATTTATAGAAAAATTGTCTCAAATAGGTTCTCACACCTCTAAAAGTGAGTTTCATTGTGGATACCAATCTTCTCGTAGGGAAGAGAAGGTTGAGGAGTGGACTAGGATCTTGGTGATCCGAACCATTATAAAATCTACATGTCATTTTCAATTATTTATGTTACATAATAAATCCTTAGTAAAACATTAAATAAGTTTCTTTAATTAATAAAACTGTAATTATATTCTGTTTTTTAAAATTTTAAATGGTTATTCACCCCCACTAGTCTTTATTAACATCAATTTTTGATTCGATAGATTACCATGAAATTAATTTATTTATTTTTAATAATATTAAACATAAATATCATTAAAACAAATCGAAAACAAAATTAAGAATTTAAATTCCTTTTATTAAATAAAAATAATTGACAGTGTTTACAAATATCGATATTTTTCACTTTTCACCTAAAACACTACTTTTTCAGAAAATTAAATACAATTATCTTAAGATTCTATTACGTTCCGAATTCAAAAATTATGTCCATTTTATCAAATAAAAATTCTAAAATTTATATAAAATAGTCATGATATCCATGCATGAAATACAACAACTAAAATAGTCATGATATCCATCCATTTTATTAACTTGATTTATTTTGATAAAAATACTTTCCGTAAATAAATTGGTTATCTAAAATATAACTCCTTTAATCTTATATGATCTTTTCTCTTATTTCATAAGAATTAATTAGTACATTTTTATTTAGGAAAAAGTTTCTACATAAATTTCATTATTTGGTTACTCTTGTTCATACTTACAATCCAACAACTAAATTTCATATTTAAATAATATTATTTTAATATAATATCAAAGTTATTTTTAATATCAGTATTGTGTATGGTATATGAAATCAGATATAATATTATTTTAAACTAAAATACTGGGGTTTTACATTCTCTCATCCTTAAATAAATCACACCATCTCAATTTTAATATAATTCTCTCAAAACGAAGTTATCATAACATAGTAATAAAATCATATATTGATTTTATCATGAACATCTATTTCTATGTCAAGATCATGAAACTTATTAGTTAATAAAAGAATATCTGTCTATAAGACTCATACTTACAAATGTGATTCTAAAAGTGTACCTTTATAGTATACATTTGCTTTAAACAATATAATTCATATATTTGAGAAATTATTTTACCATCGAGATAAATATTTTTAGAAAATTTTCATACAAGGTTTATTTCCACTACCTATGTAGATTTTAATCCTTAATTTATTATTCTATTAGTTTCCATTTCTATCTCATATCATATTCTAATAAATTAATATTCAAGATTAATTTTCCATGCTTCAATCACAAAATAAATCATCTAATTAATCATAATATTTAAAAAGGAATAAAATTCATTGATCATGTTTCTACCCAATAATTAAAGTCAAAAATGTTTAACACAAGATAAAATAATATCTAATATGAATAAACCTTTATATGAATAAATACTAAATAAATCACTAAACCCACTATAATAACACCCAATGTTAAACTTAAATAATTCCATAAATGACTTACATTAAGAATCGTTAACTTTCTATAATCCATACACATCCGTATGAATTTTGAAAAACATTGGAAAACATGGTATGTGAAAATGGTAATTATGAGATATAAAAAAATAAAACTTTTTAATCCATTTGAAATTCGTGAGATCCCTTAAGGACATTTTTTTATATAATAAATTTTTGAGATAAAAATAATCATTCACCTAGTGATGAAATAAACATAAAAGACCAATTTTTTCATAAAACATTTTTTAAATAAATCACAAAAGAAAAATCATAATTCATGAGAATTTTACCATAAAACAACCTTTTACCTTTAGAATATAATAAATGTTCTATTAAATCATAAACCTTTTGTTTTCCTTCTGAAATCAATAATATATCTGTGAAAACCCATTTATAAGCATAGAGGAAACATGTAGGAAACATCGAGAATCCTAATTTCATTATTAAATCACCTAATGTAATAATTAAAATATTTTAATAGGAGTAACCTATATAATTTACCTTTGAAATTTCCTAGGAGTAACTTATTAAGTTAACCCCATCTAGATTCTCTTAGGAGTAATTACATCAACTAACTGTATCCCTTCATCTGAGTAATTAACTACATCTAGATTCTACTAGGAGTAAATTAAATTAGTTAAATATATTGATACCCAATTAATTTGAGGGATGTAACTGACCCATCCATCAAATAATGTACATAATCCCATAAGGGTTTGAGTTCACTCCCTATTCCCACTTTCATTAATAATGACCATGTGGTAGGTTTTAAAATAAAAATTTTAATAAATTTCAATTTTCAGTATACTATAAAATCAAAACATTTTATAAATTTCACTTTTCATCATAAAAATAAATAAAATTAAGATATCACCTCATAAGAAAAACCAATTTTAGTTATCTTATAAAAATTAGAAGAAATATCATTTTCTTTTGAAAATATTAAAAAACCAAAAATTCCTTGAACATTGGGAAAAGTATCTTATTTAAAAAAACCATGGAAAAATTTAGAGGAATCTTGATAATTAATAAATAACGCGATGGTGGGGAAATTAATTCATGTCATATATTTTTAAAAAAAATATTTTACTCTTTGGTAAAAAGATTCAAAAGTGAACCATTCTGAAAACATTTAAAATATTCCCTTTTAAAACCATTGTAATGAGTCAAGGATAATTAAAAACATCCTTTGAAACTATTTTATAAAAATTATTGAAACATTTAAAATTATATAGACATAGAATATAATTATTTTGATAAGATAATTTTAAAACAATGTTATAAGTAAAATCCATTACCACTTTTCTAACTTTGGAAACTAAAGGACATTGAAGAAGATAAATTTAAATGAATTTTTAAGACACTATAATTTAATTAAATTAAAAATAAAATGATTCCATATTGTAGTATATACACCACACAAAATAAAACTTGTGTTGAAAATGAAATAAGTCTCAAATAAATGAAATTGTGATGAAAAATACCTTACCTCATCTCTAGACTTGCAACATATGTCCTTTAACTTTTGGAATAATAAAATTTTATTAATTTTTCTCCCACTTAAGAAACATTTTTTTGTTTATTTAATTATATAATCCCATTAATTTCATTTATTACCATGACTTATGTAATGTCCCCAATCAATCACTCTCTCACAAGGATTAATCTGGTCGGTTATGGGACCTCAAGAACACCTCCCCATATGTCATCGCCTACTGACCAGTATCGGGGGTGGGAAGAATATAGTGGGGATACTACAACCCCTAGTAACGAGTTAAAATACATAAAAAATAAACAATATAAATAAATTTCATATTCATGGAAATGTGGAAACAAAACAATATACAATTGGGAAGTGAAAGAGCAACTAAAATAGAAAATAATAATGAATCATGTAATAAACAGTTAAAATGCATCTAAATGTCAAACTTGAAGTAATAAAAATAAAATAACTATCTAAAAAAAATAAACTCAAAATACTCCACTCTCACACCCCATTCTGGCCCCATCTCCAAACTCCATCCCATATAGAAAGAAATAAATAGAAAGATGGTCCATTTCCCTTGTTTAAACCTACATCCATGTAATTTTATTGGGTACCAAAAGTGTCCCAAATACGGTGTGATTAAAACTCAGTAGGTTAACACCACTATGTATAAAAAACCAATATGATAATAAGTTAATGAAAGAAAGTGATAAATATGTGTATTAATTAATCAATTAATATAATACAATGACAAACCTGCTTCAACACCATGCTGAAATATCTCTGAGCACGTAGCACAACCATTCCAACCATGACCTCATATCCATGGAATAATGAAATTACTAGACAGAGCCCTCTGCATTAGAATTTCAATATCCAGGTAAATCCCTATATATAAAAATTTCAGTAACCTGGAAATATCCCACTTTATAAGATTTTCATTATCCTAGGCTAACCTCTCTATATAAGCATTTCAGTATTTGAGGACAAGCCATTTATAAAACCATTGCAATATGAAATTTGAAAGAACCTAATATATATGAATTACCACATGAATCACAACATATGTCATAATATAAAGGATATCACAATATCATATCATAATCATCAATTCATAATTATAAAAATTACCATTTATCTTTCAATTGCACATTTCATTTAACAAGTGGTCCTAAAACCATTAACATTCTAGTTTTCACCTAATCATATTATCTCAAACATAGACATTTAAATAATAAATTTAACCATTTCACAAGGTGAATCCATCATAAGAAATCACCTGAGATCCCATTTCAATCTAATCACACTTATACCAACATCTAATTCATTATTATTCAAGGTTGCATTCACCCAATGGGTAGCCCCTAGCCAAGTCGCAAGAAAATTAGGTCCAAAGGGATCCAAGGAATAATCCAGTCACATGGTTATCATTACAAATCAATCAATTAATTTAATTCACATGTTTATTTTTTGAATAATAGAAATATTTCACATTCTTAACAATTTAAACAAACTATATGGTTAGTTTTTAGACAACCAATCTTTAACTGTAGATTAGGGTAATGATTCCAACTAGTAATTCCAATAATAATAGAGGATAAGATCACAAAAAAACCTTGACCACACAAGATCATATCAACAACTATTTTAACAATGGTCAAATGATTACACCACACTAATTAAGAGCAACATAAGAGATGGAAAATTTATGCAGAAAAAATCATCAGGGATTGATATCTTGAACGGGATGTCTGAATGGAAATATGAGACTCCAAAAGCACCTGGATATCACCTAAGGTCTGTGGTATAAGGGATAAACTTGATGAATATTATAATTACATATGCATCATGGATTTAAAACCACACAACTCAAAAAATTCATGACAAGTAATACTTACATGACATTTAAATGTTGATTTAAGAGTTACACCAAAAAATGCATCGCCTTAGGTTTAAATAACACTACTCAAACATTACAATACAAGTAATAGTTTCGCGGTGTGAATTCATTTCAAATCATTAACTGTTTGAAGAATTATTCATGGTGTTTGTTACATATCTTGTAAAATTTACATGGTGTGTAAATACCATACAAATAAATTTAAGCCCACCTTCTAAAAAAGTGCCCAGACCACCTCTGAAGTATACCAAACGCATTGAGAACCCTCATAATACCCTTTAACACATTTATACCTAGACATAATATATTCATAAAAACATACATCCCCAAACTTTAGGTTATTTTACACAATAATTTCTCTCCATCATCAAAGGAACTCGACCAATATGGTTTAAAGAATATGGAAAACCTAAACAAAAGAGGTTTAGTGAAAAACTCAATGAGAGACACAAATGAAAAATAAAATGGGATATCATAACCTCCACAATATATAATATATCATCCTTGAGCTTCACTAAGAATCAATTTGGGGTCTCAGTGAACAATTTTGGCCACTTTTGTCACACATTAGACTCCCTCTCCTAGGTCTCCTCTTGAATATTCATATTCTGGTACTACACTTTAACCAAAGATATAGTCCTACCATAGAGTTATTCTCACTATAGTCCAAAATCCAAATTGGCTTATCTTTAAAGGATACATAAATAAAAATATTGATTCACTCAATGTCTACCACATCAAAAGGGTCAGGATGATATCTACAAAGTTGCAACATGTGAAAAACATCATGAATGGAACTATAGCACTGTGGAAGGGCCAATCGGTACACCATTGGACCAACCCTTTCTACTATCTAATTTTTTTTTAAACTTGTGTTCTAGCTTTAAATGTTTCCTAATATGACATTGACCCAACCTAGGAGACACCCAAAGAAAAACATGATGACCAACCTCGAACTCTAGAGGTCATCTCTGATGGTCAACATATGATTTATTCTTGCTATGTATGGTCACCAACCACCTCCTGATCTACTAAACCTTCTCAGAAATCTCATGCAAGAGACTAGGTCCACCAAGTGATGACTCACATACGTCCAAACAATAATGACGTGAATGGAACAACCTACCATACAATGCCTCAAAAGGTTATATTTGGGTCAATTCATAAAAGATCTTATTATATAGAAAATCCATGGGTGTTGTATAATACTCCCTTGAACCACCAAAATCCAAAACACAGGCTCATAAAATATCCTATAGAATATAAATATTCTGTTTAGACTGACCGTCAATCTGAGAATGATAGGTTTTATTAAAACTAACATGTGATCCCAGGTTTATCGGAAGGCCCTATTAGAACAGCAATGTGAAATGAGAATCTCTATCGGAAATGATACTCCTTAGAACACCATAAAAAAGAACTATCCCATGCATGTAAAGACTACCTTGATCATCAATAGTGAAGGTGTCCCTAATAGGAAATAATTGGGCTAACTTTGTCAATTGATCCACAATCACCCATATTTCATTGTTCTTATGGGGTTTCATGGGTAATCATATCACAAAATCTATAATGACATCATCCCGTTTCAACTATGGAATAGGATGAGGATATAACAACCCACTAGGCCTATGATACTTGATTAGCCACTAAATGAGGCTAATATTCATTGTTAATATACATAATATTCATGTTATTTATTATTCATAAACACCATTTTAGTGCATTTTACACTTTGAACATCATTTCACATTATGATTGTAATACCTTCTTAAAATGCGCTATTATGAGGTACATTTTTTAACATCATTTGAAATACCCAATGATTCATCTGATTTTAAGGAATCTAATTATACATATTTTAATTTAATATTTTTGGAAATTTATCAACACTTAGATATGAACATGTTTCATTCAGGGATCAATGGAGAATTCATGGAAGAAGATGGGGATATTTTGTGATAAAAGGAAGCAATTCTAGACAAGGAATATTGGACACTAGCCCACTGATGAGACTTTGGGGCCCAACATACAGTCCCAATTAATCCACAATTTCTTGGGATTCTAGAAGACATGTATAGGAACAAATAACGCTTCAGGATCTAATGCTAATTCTTCTTCCATGGTGGTCATTTAGGTGGCCCAAGTTAGAGATAAAATTCTGGGCCAGATTCTGCGGCCCAGAAAAATAGCCCACTAATTTGACCATATCTCGGAATCCACAACTAAAAATGGTCCAAAAGTTTACAGTCGATTAGAAGACATCGGGAGATCCATTTTCTTATTCTATGGCCCAATCTGATTCAGCCATATAGAAGGTCATACAAACACGTCTGTTCGGTGAATGAAAGCTGGCTTCCACCTCGGGTCAAATGTGGAAAAGTCCAAATTCCACAAGATTTCCACCACCTATGGCCTACCAAAATTAATTGAGATGCTTTGTACTATTGTAGGCTCGACCCAAGGGCTCACAAATGCCTATTTAAGGCAGTGGTGTTAGAGGATTGGGAATCTTTGAGCTTCCTTTCATTGTAATGTTATGTTGCGGTTTTGTTGTCTCAAATTTATCTTCCACGTGTAAGTTGTTTTAAATCATCCTTGTTTCTTAATAAAAGTTCTTCATCTCTTATTATTATGTTATTATCCTTATCACTTTGATACCGTTGGTTCAAGGTGTGAACTTGTTCATACCAAACCTTGTGAGATTATCACACAACGGTGGAGTGATTGCTATTTTATTGCGTTTTTTTTACTTTTCCATTTCCTCGCTTATGAGTCTACTTTCTGCTTCCATTGAAACCATGAGATCAATGGAGGGATAACCCACTTGTGGGTTGATCCAAGGGAGTAGCAATGGGATGGATTGGATGTTATTTATCACCTCATTAATGTATAATCACTTCTTTAATTGAGATTTTTATTTGATGGAATTTAAACTCCATCATCCTTGTTGAATTTAAGGCCAGACACTTCAAGTGCTAATACGAACCTTTACCTTGAAGTGCTCAAAACCATGATCTTTCAAGTGTATAGGTGATTAGTATTAAAGGGTTTAGGCATTAAACTAGTAAATTATGATGTTTTTTTATCTCTTTAAATTAACCCATCTCAAATTTAAGAAATTGAAATCATTAAAAAGAAAATACGTCAAATCCACCCCGAGCGATAACCTAGGATCAAATCATTATTTTAATTTGAATTCACTTAAGTCTCTTAGAGTTCACTTAAACCCATCTAAAATCAACCCAAATTTGGCCACTTCAAAGACAAAAACAATCCTTAGAATGTGCGTGTCTATAGGTTACTTTTTAGGTCTCTGTGGATTCGATAACCCAAGCTAGACTACAAGGACCGTTCTACCTTCATATCTTGGGTAAATTTGAGCGAGAATCAATACTCTACCTTCACCTACTAACATGTGAAATATATCACCATAAAGCATAATACCTAATTCATTCTTTACCACCAGCACTATTTACAAATATCATGATATATTTTTTTTTCAAAATGGGATATACCCCCATCTAGAAGCATGTAACTCTCTCATTAACTACTCATTAAAACCCGTATAAACCCATTATCGACCATTGAAAAGAAGATAACTACTGTTACTAATAGACCATTCTGATATTGTCTCCCTACCATATATGTTGTTCCTCAAATCTAAACCCTTTGGATCAAATAACTACTTAGTCTCGATCTGGTAAAAAAGTATGGGTGTGATAGATATTGAAGTCGGATATAGTTATCCCTAGGACTCCTAAACATCTAGATGCATATTTGTAAAGAGTTCCATCATTCTCCACTCATCACAATACTCCTAAACTACCAATTTCTACATCTTCTATATCATGGAATCAATAATGAAATTCTCATCTCATAGTGTATAATATAACTTAATGTCGAAAGACTATCGATACTCGACCAACCTCCTATACGGAAGGTTTAGTTCTCACCGAGTAAAGATGAACCCAATGCTCTTATGGTCTAGGTACACCACAAACCTCTCACCCAAAATACAGTGTCTCCAGCATCTAAGGGAATTTTCCACCACTAATAAATCTAGATTGTGAGTAGGGTAATTCCTCTAATGCGATCTCAACTTTTTGGAGCCATAAGAAACCAATAGATCCTCTTATATTAGAACATATTTGAGTCCAACTATGGATGAATCACATTACATGGTTAATTAATTACACGACATTGGAAAAGTGAAGATAGGATCTGAGGTCAATTTTCTCTTTAGATCTTGAAAATATCTTTTACAAGCATCCGACCAAAAAAATCACCCTCTTCTTGGTAAGCCCTAAAATTGGTGCTTTTGGATGGGAGAAGTCCAAGATAAAATACTGATAATAACCTATTAAACCCAAAATCTCAGAATTTAAAATACATTATTGGGTTGGTCTGAGGATACCTCAACTGCAACCTTCTTCGGCTCCACTGGTACTCCATCCTATAGGATGACATGGCTTAAGAAGTGCACTTTAGAAATCCAAAAACTGAATTTGGTTATCATGGAATAAATCCAATTATTTATCAATGTACTATATCAAGATGTTGCGCATGATTATCTACTATCTGGGAGTACACTAATATTTCATCGAATAAAAACCACAAACTGATATGGAAAAGTTTGAAATATCTGATTCATCAAGGCCATTATTACTATTCAAGTGTTAATACAACCAAATGACATAACTAAAAACTCATACAAGCTAGAAGTGATCCTAAAATTAGTACAAGGTATTCCTAATGGAATCAAAATAAACTAGGGGTATCCTGATATCAAATTCATCTTGTAGAATATTTTGGAATCTCTCATATGATTGAATAGATTATCGATACATAGAAGGGGATATCATTTATTGGCCATCATATAATTTGATCTTAAATAATCCACACATAAGCATAAAATCTCATCAACCTTCTTAGTGACAATAACTAGAGAACCCCATTGATATGTACTAGGATGCATGAATCCATTAGCTTCTAAATCTTCTAATTTAAAATTTAACTCCTCAATATATTTTGTTTCCATCCTATATAGTGGGATGGAAACTGCCTTTACTCCAGACAACCACTCAATTGCGAATTCAATCTATCTCTCAGGTGGTAAGATGAATAATTCATTAGGGAAAACATCATAAAAATGGTCTACCACTAGAGGAAAACTATCTTTCTTCATTCCACCACCATCTATAAAAAGACCTTCAATATGACCCATGAGAAAATTCAATCTATAATAAATTGGTCTAGCATGATCAACCTGAATATACCACTCACTCTGGTGATAATAACTGCCTCCTTATTGAGATAAAGGGTAACTCTCCTATGATAATAGTCTATACAGGTTTGGTATAGAAATCACTAATTCATACCACAAATCAAGTCAAAACCTATCATTTTTTTCACAAATAGTTCACAATAGAAATTTTTACCACCAATTTATAGATAACACACCTTGAAATGTTTGATATTCTTTATCTGCACTCATAATGGGGTATCAGTGATCAAAACATCAGTCAACATTTACACAACCAACCCCAAAACATTTGAAAAAATATTTGATAAAAAGTAATATGATGATCCTGTATCAATGAAATTTGAGGAAGGGTATATGTTTAAGAATTGTACCTATGATAGTAGAAGGTCATGTATCCACACTAACTAGAGTTGACTACAAAACAAGAAGCTGACTTGAACAATTAACCTGGGCTCCATCCATAATCCCTTGACCTATTCCTTCAACTTGGTATTTCCTCTCTTGAACTATGGTTTCATATCCCCAACCTTAACCTGAATTTATAGTGGAACTCTAGCTACCTGTCTGTCGAGGGGTTGCTGAGTCCTTCCCAGACATTGATATCTATCCTAATCCCATGACACTACTCTATTGTTGCATGAACATAAAAAACCTCTGATGGTGACCCAACTTATCATAAACATGAGACTCCAAATAATGTTATAAACACCATGTACACTTGTGGCCCAAATTTCCAACTAATAACAGTGTAACTAAACATTGTCCTAAGATGGTTCCCCACGTCTCAGACTGATCCACCCATTTTTTTCTTAGTGAGAAATATCATAGTAGAACTTCTTTGTACTAGAAGAATAAATCTTAGTTCACCCTGTTGAAACATCCTACCCACTACTTGAGCCCTCTCTCATATCCCTTTCCATAATGAGTACCTAATTAATCATATCCGAAAAGATAATCAAGAGAAAAAATTCACCTGCGACTTGATCTCATAAAGCACCCCATTCTAAAATCATCTCACTCTGGAGATCTCATCATTTACCTAGGATGGTTCAAATCATTTAATATTGGTGAATCATTCAGCATATTCCATAACTAACACATTGTTCTATGTTAGGTTCATTAACTCATGAGCATTATCACCACTCAACGTATTAGGATAGGAGTGGATAAGAAACATGACCTCGAAGTCCATCCAAGATAACTCCTCTTGTTTCTCATATTTCTCCATAATCTCCCACCAATTATTGGCCACTCCACTGATCATATATGTATCAATATTTAAAAAAAATCGGTGTATTGAGGTGCTTGAAGATTATCATGACATACCTGATCCAGAAGTCGGCTGCTCAGGGGCCTCCCTCCCGGGTGAACAAAGGTGGATGATACAACTGAAAGTATCTTTTCAGATAATACATAGAAGGCATGGTGTAAACAATATCCCTTTCAATGGATCATATGGCCCTTAAGAATCTATCGCAAAAAAGACCATCCATTTGATCATCAGATGCTATAGATGCTATTGTTCATCTATTTTGGAATGTGTTGATTCCCAGTCTCCTAAAACTCAACTCAAATACAAAAAGGATGCATTTTCTTTATAAAAATATGTACTCCTTATAACATTGGATAAAAAGAGGTCATCCTAAACAAGTGAAATCAATAGAGAACCACTTGCTCACAATCTCTCTAAAAATTGGATTAAAAGTGTTTTAGTATTATATAATTGTTCTTTTGTTACATTATCAAATATAACAAAAATCTCATTTCATTGTTCAGATTGTAAAATATATCACATGATATAAATATGTCCCTATAATGAACAATTCATATCAATATATATCCCTATGTAACTATCATGATGCATTTATACCCATCTCATACTATACCAAGCCACATGTATAAATATCAAGAAACAATAACATCACAGAAAATGTGAATCACAGTAGGGGAAATAAAATCAATAATAACCAACAGATATCATGAACAACAATCCCATCCCAGGGCACTCAAATTTTCCCCTATACAAGGGTTAACTACTCCCATGTAGAAACTTATTACCAAGTTCTAAAAATCCAAGTCTCATTTCTACCTTTAACAGATAGCAAGTAAATAGTAAATATAAATCCAAGATCCTCTCATACTACTTTATAACATCCCCAACCTATCACTCTCTCACATGGCCAAATTTGGTGGGATGCGGGTCCTCAAGCACACCTCCCTGTACACCAGTATCTTCCAACTAGAAACAAGGGTGGGAAGAATATAGTGGGGAGACTATAATTCCTAGTGAAGAGTTGTGATACATTGGAAATAATGAAGATAAATAAATATCAAAGTAATAGAAAAGAAAAAATAGAACAATATACAACTGGGATGTGAAAGAGAACCCAATAAACCCAATAATAATGAATCATGCATTGATAGGATGAAAAGTATCTAAATGTAAAACTAAAAGTAATAAAAATAAAATAACCTCCTACATAAATAAACTCAAAATACGATGGTCCTAAACCCCATGTAGGTCCCATATCCAAACTCCAACACATACAAGAATCAACAATCAACAACACAAACCCTTTCCCTTATCCAATACCACATCCATGTAGTCTAATTGAGTTGAAAAATGGTATCCCGAATAGGGTGCGAGTAAAAATCAGTAGGTTGACACCACCAGGTCTAAAAAACTAGTTAGATAACTATTGTATATAATAAATAGATAAATAGGTGAATTAATTAATCAATTAATATAAAAAAATGATCAACCTACTTCGAAACCATATCGAAATATCTCTGATCATGTAGCACAACCATGCCAACCCTAAATATATATCCATGGAATTATAAAAAGATCGGGGAGAGCCTTATGTATAATCATTTCGTAATCTGATCCAGGCCCTCAATATAATAATTTCAACATCCCAAGAATATCCCTCTATATATGAATTTCAACATCCAAGTCCAAACATTCTATATAAGTATTTCAACATCCCTAGGAATTCTCTCTATATTATAATTACTTCATAAAACTAGTCCAAAAATTCTATATAAGAATTACAGCATGAATCAAAACACAATTCATAGTATCAAGGATATCAAAATATCATATCATAAGCCTTAATGGTTAATTTTTAAAATTACAATTTGTCTTTCAATTACACATTTCATTTATCAAGTTGGTCTTAAAATATTAACTTAAAAGTTTTCACCCAATCATACCATATCAAACATAGCTATTTTAATAATAAATTTCACCATTTTCCAAAGTGAATCTATAAAAATAAACCACTTGAGATGAAATGTCATGCTAATCAGACTTATGCCAATATCTAATTCATTACTATTCAAGGGTCCACTCACCCAATGGATATCCTCAACAGAGGTCACGGAAACATTAGATCTTCAAGTGATCCAATTAATAATACAATCACATTGTTATGATTACCAATTAATTAATTAACTTAATTTACAATTTGATTCAACACAATCACAATATTTCGCATACATAATAATTTAAATAGACCATAAGGTTAGGTTTTAGACCACATTCCTTTAACTTGTGATTAAGAAAATGAATCTAACCATTAACACCAAAAAGAAAAAAGTAATTGAATACCATGAGAATGAATATTGATCACACAAGATCTATATTAAATAATGCTTGCATTGCAGTCAAAATATTACACCACAATAATGGAGAGAAATAGAATATATGGGAAAACCGAAGAAAAAAATCATCGTAGACTGACTCCTTGAACGGGATGTTTGGAAGAGAATAGGAGACTCCAAAATCTCTTGTAAATCACCTAGTTCCTGAGGGATAAAGGATGCTCACAATGATTAATGAAATTACATACACATCATGGCTTTAAAAAACCTTGCCCAAGAAATATAGGGCATGTAATATTTACACAGTTTGTAATTATTAGTTAATGAGTTAGACTAAAAAATGTGTATCATTGGGTTTAAATGAACCTTATTCAAAATTAAAAATATTTTAATTGTTTCAAGGAATGTAATAAATTCATTTCATGAAACTTTTTCACGGCTTATGAATGGTGATAGTTACACATCATGTAAAATTTCCCCAACGAGTAAATGCCCTGCAGACAACTTTAAACCCAGCTTCTGAAAAAGCACACGAATAACCCCTAAATCCTTCCAAACTCATGGGGAAGCCTCTTAATCCACATAAACCCATTTATACCTATACTTCATTGATTCAAACAAACAAACATCCCAAAAATTTAGGTTATTTTAACAAAAAAAATTATCTCCATTCTCAAAGGAACTCAATCACTAAGGTTTAAATAAGAAATAAAACCCAAATGAAAGAGGATAAATTAAAAAATAAAAGTTGTGAGAAACTAGAATAGTTTGGTATCTCAAAACTTATACAGTTACTAAATTTATTTATTTCATTTTTAGAATTTTGAGATCATTCGGTTTATAACCTCAAAATAACATCAGTGCATTAACCATGGTCAAGGGGTTCATATTTCCATCATATCAAAAAAAATTAACATGATAAAATTATAATTTATATACTTTGAATATACTTTAATAACCATCTATGTATTTCGGTCATGAAAATTGAAGTACATAGTTTCATGGAGACGTTAGTCCGTAAGTACGCATGAACAACATTTTCATTTTTCTATTGAGTAGAAAAGAAATAAAGTTTATAATATTTAACATTTAAAAAAAATATAGTATGTTATAAATGTAATATTAATTTATTATCTTAATCCTTATGAAAATCCATATAATTATAAAATGAATTACATCATTTCATGGATTTTATATTCTGTACATATGCACGAGAGATGTTTTCATCCTCTAACAGATGGAAAGGGTAAGATGATAAAGAATATATTATATTTATATAATAATAATTATATCAAAAATATCATATATATTCATATGATAAATATTTTTAACTATCCATATGAGTTAGTTACAGAAATTGATACACATATCTTTGTGGCGGTGGTAGTCCACATGTACGCATGACCGAAGTGTTGTTTTTTGATTGGATGGAAAAGGTGATGAAAAGGGTTTTAACATTAACAAGATAATATTTAAATATATTTTAGACACATATGGTATTATATAAGAATGGTTATTATTAGTTTTAATGATGTATAATAATAAAAAAAATTATAAGCAATCAGTTAAGACTAATACATCTTGTTTTGATACCCTACTTTCGATTGAGCATAAAACCTTTGATGAAGATGTTTATGATAACTTCAGAGGAATGAGGACATGGTTTTAGAAATTTAGAGATGGATTTATCCATATTTTTTTGATAAACTGAACATGATTAGTGTTTTAAAAATGGTGAAGTGAGTCCCTTTTTATAAGAAAAAATCTATGGCATTTTCACAATTCTTCATTCTTTAATAGTCAAGAATGTAACATTAAAAATTACAAGTGGATAATACATCAAACATGAATGATAGGATCAAAATATTATCATTATATTTGGTTAATATAGTACTTTTATGATTTTTCCATGATTTAAAAATAATTTTAAACATTAAATAACATTTGAAGTCATTTTCATAACGATTCACATATGTTAAATTTAAAGACATCAAGATAAAAATGGAATTAAAATATACACCCTTTTAGGAAAACATAAATTATTTAATTATACATGAAATTTTTTTAACATAATAATTCATCCAAAACATATTACTTATAATATTTTTAAAAAAAATTGCTTGATTTTTCTATTATTTTTACCAACATTGTGCTGACGTTGCATAAGCGCTCTAATTAATTATACATGCACTAAAATAAAAATAAATTACTATAATAAAAATAATTTATTCATTTACAAATAACCATTTATAAGCTTTAATTACTTATTTTTATCACCATAATAACATATTATAGATATTAAAAGAAAGAAAGTGACATTTTGTAATTATTCATTACTAAATATTACATAAAGGTTGTAATCAAAAGAAAGTTGATCCAAAATTATGAACTTTTGAATATAGGATGATTATGGTCATATAAAAGTCAAATATAGAAAAAAAAAACCCATTTTGGATTTATTTTTAAACATTATCCTGTATTTTTAAACCGTTTTATGCATTTTACCCATTTTACACTTTACTCGGGTGATAAACATTTACCATGGTTTCTATTAATTATGACTAAAATTGAGATTAAAATTATTAAATAATTTTACTTGATGATTAAAAATATATAATAAATTTTCTATGATTTAATTTCTATAAGTGGTATGAATAAATTTTAATATAAGTGTGTAATGTGCAATAAATAAATTTTTTTTTAAAAAATAATTATTTTATGCATTAAATTGATTTTATCCAAAAATCGTGTATAATTTTGATTACAATGGAATTAATAGGATACTGTTTAATAAAATTAAAATTATATTACTTTTAAAATTCCAAAATAATTTGAAACATTAGATTTTATTTTATTAAAAGAAAATAAATTATAGTTTTTATAAAAATCAGCATTTCTCACTATTCACATAAAAATCTACCATTTCAAGTAAATCATAAAAATTTATCCTAATATTATTATTAGATGATTTGTTCAAAAATAATTTCCATTTTATAAATTATAATTTCTAAAAGTGGAAGAAATTAATCATAATATTCGACCACAAAATGAAATAAAAACCCTTTTTTAAGAAAATGTATTTTCAAAGTATAAAATGAATTTATAATCATTATTTATCTAGTAAAAACATTAAATGAATGTTAATTTATATTATTAAATACATTTTCTATAAATTTCATTAAAATCATTCATCTATAGAGATTTAATTAATTTATTTTGATAAAAATATTTTCATATATAAATCAGTTTTCTAAAAATATATCCTTTAATATTATATGATCTTATTTAAAATTAAGTTCTTATTTCCTAGGAATTAATCAATACATTTGTATAGAGGAATCTTTTATATATATATTACATAATTTGGTCACTCAGGTCTATACCCGGCAATACAACAATAAGGTTATAAATGCCATATTTAAATAATAATATTTTAATAGTATATCACAGTTTGTTCTGTGATTGGTATCATGTTTGGTACATCAAATAAGGCATAAAATTATTTTTAAACTAAAATTTTGAGGGTTTTACAACCTTATTTTCTTTCGATCCATTGAAAAATGATTTTGTATTATATTCGTACATTCAGACTACCACCTCTATGGATATTGTGTTTTGTTTTTCATTATATAATTATGTGTCTATTTCTAAAAATATATTTGATAAATTTATATTGTATTAACGTGTAACATATTTCATGAATAAGTCTATGAAATTATAACCTAAAAATTAATGATCATTATAATTAATCCATTTTATCTTTAAATTTCCTGAAACAAACTCATCACTGATTTCATATTCACAAATAATAACTAAAAATTCCATGAAATGATAATATAAATTTATAAATAATTATGGAAATACAATTAAATTACCTTGAATAATCTTTTAATAGTGAACTTTTATTCAAATAATGTAGTTCTACATCCCCATTACAAAACATGTATGAAATAATTAAAATTACTAACATATGATGATAAAAATAAAAATTTAAATAGAAAATTAATATATAGTGAATGATTATATTTAATGGGTGAAAAATGTAATATATTTGAATATGGTTTTTAAATAGGTAATTAAGTTGGTTATTTTCATTTTACTAGAGATTAATGTTTTTTTGGAAGTCGATAGTTATGGTAAGGGTTTCTCATCTCACATTTCTTTCTTTGAGACATATGTCATATTCAGCACTTGTTTAATATTATATGGTGTATAAAATTCCATATGTATGTTTTTACCAAACCTTCATACAATTAAAGAGATTTAAAAATCCATCTCAAGTTCTATATTTCATGGTATTCTGATTTTAGATATACCAATGTTGTTAGGGATTTTCTTGACTAAATTTATTTTCTTGGGAAATAATTATTCCTCTTTGACTGTGGTTATTAAAGATTATTTTCTTCTATAAATTAATGATATTATATTGTCTTCACCCTTTATAATATAGGTAAATTACTTTTTCACATAAAATATATCTTATTTTATGGATTTAATTATTCATAAAAGTAGATAATGTTAAGAATAATTCATATCTTCTCAAAATGAGATAATTCTCTTCCTTATCCATTTTCAATCTTCCAATAATGTTCTCCTTTATTAATTTTAAATTCAAATATTTTTTATTTCTAGTGATAATAAAATTGCTTTTTTCTTTTTTTAAATAAATTTTTTATCACCCTTTTTATTATGTGGGTTTCAAAAAGTTATGTTTCAAATGATGAAATGGTTATTCCTTTCCCGATTATATGTTTTATATTCCACTCCATATTTCTTATAGAAAACCTGTATATATTTTTCATGAATTCATTATTTATATTCGATTCCAATTAGCATTTTTAACAAAATTTCCTTATAATATTCCCATAAGAAACTTCTTAACATAACCTTGTAACGTCATATTCTTATGATAATGTTAAAAATGTTTTATGAAATCCATTTCCATGATTTCTCTTCCATTTTACTATTTATCCCCAAAATATCAATCTCCTATGGAGTAATTTTTTCATGAATCAGCCTATAAATTCCCTTTTGAGATTCTCTTTTTGGGTGATAAAATTTTGGGAGTCGATCGATCAAACTATTGAGGTCATTTTATTTGATGTTATTTAAAAATGTTATGAAATACATTTTATTTACATCGGTTATTCAAGATATGATACATGATTGAGCATAAATTTTAAACATGTTTATCGTTTATCATTTTTATATGGATTGAGTCATTTAAATCCGTGATATGAGATGGTTCTGTAAAATCCCTCCAATATGCTACCTGAAGTTTTATATCACATGAGATAATGATGTTGTGTATGGACATAATTGTGGGTAGCTATGTTATTAATGTTCTATTTCTTTTTCTTATTTTTATTCCAAATATCTATTTTTTATACATATGTTATACGATATAGTATGTGATTATTATCCCATGTTTATGCACTATTATGACATGGTATATGTTTGGTCATTTTAGATTACAAGTATTTCTATTATGTAGATAACTATTATTAGTTTATGTATTTTAATAAGATATAACTCTAATGTTCATTTTTCTTATATTTATATGATCTAACCCTTTAGATGACACATTGATTAGTTTTTCCCTTACTGGGCATTTGATCTCACCCCTTTGTTATGTTTTTTATTCTTCATGTTATGAAGATGAATATAACATATGAGTTCTGAAGAATAAAGTATCATACGGTGCAATTATGGATAAATGTTCATATGTTTTATAAGATAAGGTGTTTATGTAACTGATCTCCAAATACACCAAACCTAAATATTCACGGGATTGTGTGAGGTTATTTTGATATGTAATACTAATGTGAAAATATGAATGTTTAGAACGGTTCACCTCCCTTGGTATTAAAGATATTATAGAAAGTATGTGTTTTTAGAACCCAGTCTGGGAGTGTGGATCTAGGGAATCTCAGTAGGCCTCAAAATAGGGTTAAATTATGTTTGGGGATTAGTTTAGAGACTTTTTTATTATTAATTTAGTTATTTTTTTTGGTATTTGGATGATAAATATTCTATAAAAATCATATGGATAATTCTGTGTATAAGATAACATATTGAAATTTGTGTAATGTGTTGATTTTGTAGCTTCTAGGAGATAACATCCATGTTTGGATATAAAAAAGTGGATACAGACTCTAGTACAAATAAACTTAGGGGTAATAACCCTGAAAAATATTGGTTGGTGTTTAACCCAATCTTTAAACAGTTTATGAAAAATATGCCTAAATGGAAAACTGATTTGAAACTTCCATGGGATAAAATTTAGTTAATTCACATGATCTTTTTGATCCATTATGAGGAATATGAATATATTTAGGTTAGAGAAATAAATAAAAAATGATCATGGAAAACATAGATTAAAATGTATAGATTTATAAGTAAAGTTATATATTAATTGATATGTTCTTTTATGGATAAATGTTAAATTGAATTTTGAGTGAATATATTTCAGTGATTTTCATATTTCAAATGTTATAAGAAAATTCATGGTAATTTTTCTAAAATTATTTTTGGGATTAGGTTAAGAATTATAAGAGAAAAAAACATAAACAAAACTAAATTTATTCAAAATTATCACCAGACAAGAAAATGGTTTTATAGGAGAACACATCTTAGATTGATTTATATTAATCATATGAAGGTTTAATTTTAAAGGATATTATCATGATAACCATTATTGTTTTAAAATTGTATTTTAAAAGGGTCATAAATATTATGTTGTAAAAGGTATGTTACTAGAAAGTCCACAGACTTATAGAAAACAAAGGAGGCATATTTGGAATAAATGGTTTGAATCTTAATATATTCCTATTATAAAAGAAAATATGAGTTTTCTCATCTTTCTTAAGATAGTGGGGTTGATGGTCCATTAGATATTATATCTTGCGTCTTATATATCTTATATATACCATTAGATGTTTCATTAGTGAATGATTATTAAAATTGTGATTGTGTAATTTATTTTAGGGGGATAATGTAACTCCATGAAAATATAGTATTAATTTACCTTCAAATAAATACAATGTTGAATAGTTTTTTACACACAATACAAAACTAAAAAAATCATGAGACATTTTATGAAGATAAAACATTACCATTAAAGTATATGAAACCATGTATTATATATGATGGTTGATTACACCCATTAAAAGTGCATAAATTAAAAGTGAACAATAAATAGAAATGAGTAATATCTTTAAATCTATGAGATCCCATGGATTATCATCACCCGTGAGAATCACGATTAGCATAACTAAACTTTTAATGATAATGAAAATTATAAAAGGATAAAAAATTGTGAAGAATGATAAGTGAGACCAAAAAAGTAAGAATAGAATATATTATTTTAGTAAGGCTATATATAGGAACAAATCCAATTGTTAAAAATATACATATTGTAAATATGGTTATTGGAAATATGTATTTTAGAAATATAGTAAATGGATATACATTTATCTGACAGGTATATTTAATTTGTTTATTACTAGTAACAAATTTAAATATTGTATTTTATAAATAATAAATAATAAAATAAAAAATATATAATATTTAGTTGTAATATTTTATTATGAAATATTTTTACATGTTAAAAATATTATTATTAATAAATTTTATGATAAAATTTGGAGAAATATTTTAAAATTAATATATTGATAGAATTAAAAAATTAGAATATAAATATATAGATTTAATTTTATTTGGGTTAAGATCATTTAATGTAAAAGATATTTTTTATACTATATTTATAAAAGTGTTACATATTTTATCTTAATAAAAAAAGAACATCTAAATAATTATTTTAATGAAATATATTGATAATATTTACAAGAAAATAAATGAACATCCATCCAAAATTAATAAATATAAAAGTAATAAAAATAAATTTATTTTATGCTTAAAAATGTATTTTACTGAAAAATCCTTTTTTATGCGCTATGCATTTTTATTTTATTAAAATAAATAGATAATATTTAAACTATCATAAATTAATTAATGATATTAATAATAAATAATTTTAATTTAATTGGTAATTTATAGTGAATAAGAATAGGAATAGTTAATATTTTGAAAAGTTATTTTCTTACAAAAAATGTCATTATATATTATGTTTCAAAATAAAATTATAGATTATATTTTAGAATTTTAATGTGAACAAAATAAATTAACTTTTGTATTCATAATTAAAATACTATCTTCAAGTAAATTTTAGGGATTTTTCTAAAAAGATTTATTTTTTAGGTGAACAGTAAAAAATGCTATTTTTATAAATACTGTGACTTTTATAAAATTATTAGTATATGAAATTGAATTGAAATTTTATAAAGCATTTTTATTAATCAAATATATATTTAATAATTAAAATTATACATTTAAACAACCATGTTAAATTTCTAAACCTCTGATTAAAATTATGTTACCCAAGTAATGTTTTTCCAAAAAAAATTATGTTTTATAAACCTATTGTTTTAGAATTAATTTTTATCACTCTTATAAATATAATATTATAACATTATTTTAATATTTTGTATAATAATATCCAAATTATCTAATAATTTTTATTTTAGTTATATAGATAAAATTATCTTATCAAGGTTAAAGAAAATATTACTATGTTAAATGTAAATTATAGTAAAAATGTTAAATTAAGGGAAAAACCTAAAATTTATTAAACCATATTTTTTCTGTAAGAGACATGAATCTACCAATTTTACTCTTATATATATTATTTTACACATTTGATATAATTTCTTTTGAAAGTGATACGACATTAGTATAGAGTAACTTGTATTTACAAAAGTGTCTCCCCTCTCACTTATAAAAGGATTCCTTCACCACCCCAATTATCCACAGTCCAAAAGACTTATAGATCAAATTTTTTTAACCAAATCTTTACCAACTCTCTCTCCCAAGTTTTCGAGGTTTTTTTCTCACAAAATACCATTCTAATAAGGATCAAGGATTTTTCCCAGGAGGAAGGTGAAAAATCTCAATCACTCATTTTTAATTTATATTCATTTAAGTATTCTTATAATTCCAACATATTTATTCTATACATGATAAAATATTTATATAAATATAATAATTATAATTAATTTTTATTTGGTTAATGTAACAATCATTTCTTTCCTTCCTCGCAACCGTTCGAAAAATTAAAATGTCACTTATCTGTACGTGCAGACTAACACCTCTATGAATGACATGTTTCATTTTTCATCACCTCTTTATATGGATAGTTATAATAATTTATTTAAAAAATAAATATGATATCTATGAAATATTTATGATTCTATTAATTAAAATAATTATCTACCACCATTTTTTTCCATCAATTGAAAAAATAAAAACATCACTTTTGCATACATACAGACTACCACCTCCTTAGATAACATGTTTATTTTTTCATCATCACCTTACAGGGATGATTATAAAAATTATATTTAATATATTTAAATAATACTGAGGACTAATATATTTCTGGAATATGGTTCTAAAATTTTGACATAAAAATTAACGATCATTATAAAGTAATACGTTGATGTTAGTAAATTACCTTAAATAATCTTGTTGCCGATTTCGTTTTCATGAATCATAACAAAACACATAGTGGAATGATAATGAAAAATTATAAATAGTTATTTAAATTATATTATATAACCTTGAATAATATTTTAGAGAATAAATTTTATTCAAATCACATGCTTCGACATCGCTATTCCAGAACATGCATGAAATAATCAAAATTACTAAAATCTGATAATGAAAATAAAATTTAACTAGATAATGAATATATAACGAATGTATAATGAAAGATTATAAATAAAAATTATAAAATTTAATATATATATGAATATGTTTTTTTAAAGGTTATTTATATGGTTATGTATGTTATATAGAAGGGTAAATCAATTTAGTGGAATTTGAGAGTTACAGTACGAGTTTCTAATATCACATTACATTGTTTAAGACATATATCATATTTACACTTGTTTTATATTATGTGGTTTATTTAATAACATATGTATGTTTTTATCATACATTATTTCAATTCAAATGTTTTAAAAATCCTTCTTAAGGGATATCTTTCAAGGGCTTTAGATTCAAGAGATACCAGTGTTCTAAAGGTTTTTTTGACACATCTTATTTTCTTGATTAATAATTATTACTCTTTGAATTTGTTTATTAAATTTTGATTTATTCTATAATATGATGATATTATATTCTATTTACTCATTATATTCCGGATAAATTACTTTTTTACATAAATTTATCTTCTTTGATGGATTTTTTTCTTCATAAAATTTGATGATGTTAAGAATAATTTACAAACTCTTCAAATGATCCATTTTTCATTCATATCCATGTTCACTTTTCATAAAATTTTCCATTTTATTATTTTTAAACCCAAATATGTTTTATTTCTTATGATTTTAAAATTCAACTTTAGATATTTTAAATTAAAATATTTATCACTGTTTTTATGATGCGGGTTTCTAAAAAGTTATTTTAGAATGTTGAAAAGTGTTTTCCTTTCCGTATCATAAATTTTATCTTCCAATCCACATTTCATTAGGAAAACATTTCGGTATTTTTTAAGGATAAATTATTGAGATTATATTCCAAATAATTTTTAAAAAACCTTTTTGATGTAAATATGTCAAATAAAACATTTTAAAGTAACCCATAACTTTGTCTATTTATGATAATATTAAAAATGTTTTATGAAATCACATTTCATGATTTCAATTACATTTTACTATTTATCTAAAAAAATTTCATCTTCTTATGAATAATATTTCATGAATCACTATCCATATTACCTTGGGAAATAATTATAATGGATGATTGAAATTTATGTATCAATCGATCTAACTTTTATGTTCATTTTATGTTATGTAATTTGAAAATTTTACAAAACCCATTTTATTTTCATGGGTAATTCACGACATGATAAAAGATTTATTTTATGTTTTAAAAATGTTCATAGTATATCATTTGGAGATGGGTTGGGTCTGTTAAATCCTTAAGATAGTTTGGGTCTATTCAATCCCTGAGATGGGTTTGGTTTGTTAAAGCCTTCCAATGTGTTGGTTAATGTTTTATATCATATGAGATAATGATGTTGTGTGTAGACATGTTTGTTGGTATATATGTTAAAAATATTTTGTTTCCATTAATAACTTTGATTCCAAATCTCTATGTTATATGTATATTTGATGCTCTATGGGATCTGATTATTATCTCATGTTTTTTAACTCTTATTCCATGGTATATTTTTGATCATTTAAAAGTAAATGTCCTTATATTATGTAGAAATATATTGTTGGTTCCTTTATTTTAATAAGATATTTCTCCCATGCTTTTGTTCCTCTTATTCTTAAAATCTATTATTTTTTATGACCCATTGATAAGTTTTTCCCTTTATTGATCATTTCAGATCACCCCATTCTTATGGTTTCTATTCCCTAGGTTATAAATATTAGTATAACAGATTATTTATCTAAAATTAAGTGTTATATTGTGTGATTATACAGAAATTTTGTAGCATCCCATACCATCTCACTCTGAATAATAACTAGATCGATCACTATATGCCCTCAAGCATGCCTCCTCATACACAAGAGGTGTCCGATTAGCAGTTTGGGTCAAGTATGTTTCCATTATAAGATTATACCCTCTATATTAGTGTGTGTAACACTATAAATATTCACAAAAAAATACATGAAAAGGAAAAGTATAATTGGAAACAAATAAAAAGTTCATTCTATATTGAAATGAAATGTGAACATACAAGCATACAAGATCGATCACCTAATAGGACGATCACATATATATAATCAAAATGAAATAAAATTATTAAGGCTCCACTATAACTATAAGGAATACATTTTCATGATCTCTGACTAAAATTGGGTTATCCATCTCAATAATGAACTTCATCGGGCCTCTTCCCAACCTGTGCATATAACCAAGGGAGATTCTGCTCGGGTACCCAAGTTCTATAGTGGCTTGAGTAGGGTGTAAGTACATAAATCAATATGTAACCACCAAAATAGACCCATAAATAGCATGTAAATTTAGTTTAACGTGCATGTGACATGCACAGATAAAGAATAAAAACTCTTAAAAATAAATAAATAAACCATCATCAATCCTTAGGTCCAGAACCTCGATAAAAAATACATAATTCTACCAATTTTATGTTGTCTATGAGAACATATCGATAACCGTTATAGACATTATAATTAACTGGGGGTATTTGAACCTAGTGTATAGATAAAAACCTAGGTTCTAAACTCACCCTGGTATACAATATATTATCCTTGGGAATTATCCATCTCGGTATCACAACTTGGGGAATTCTCCATCATAGAATAAAATGGTACTCAACAACAGATCCCCCATAGTATGAGAGACTCTACCACTCCCACTAAAGACCCCACAATCCCCTGATAGCTATCATGTGGAAGGAATAATCTCCTCTACCTAAAACAAAAAATCTTATCTCAAAATATATGGCATCCCTACTAGAAGAATCAAAACCACCCTATAAGGGCTGATTTATTTAGTATCACAACCTCCCCATAGTGATTTTTCATGGCCCCACGATAAGGACTCTTCATTAACACCCATAATGGTGTTTTCATTTCAAACAACATAAAAACTGCCATGAGTATGTTTTATATTTGTATTATAACATAGTCGTCTCTTATAAATGAAATAAAATATATGAAAAATCAATAGGTAAGGGTCATATGAACTCCTAAACCAACTTTACCACTACATCCTCCATGTATCCCACTATGTACCGTGTTCTATGGTGACACCAACATTATTCTCTTCTGGTCAAGACATTCACCCTATTAGGGTTGGTCAGTCATCAAGGCACCTATTTGAAACCCCATTGGTCATGTCATAAAAATGTTTCCCAACTAGGTGTCCCTTAGTTAAACACTGGGTCGGTTACCTTAAATGGGGTCTCCTTTAGAACAACAACATTAAAGGGTTAGACCCATCACATAGGGGTACCACATCCCACACCCAGGTCTGTAAAATATTATGGCCTCACGGACATAATAGGGAATACCCAATAAGTAACACACTAAAGATGGATCAAGGACCATCTTAATTACTAGGTTCATACTATGGTGGCCCACTCACCCAACCTAGATCATCATATCCTAAGTATTTAATATTATCCCATGATTTAACATGGAGAAACTCGAGGCTACCCACATTATAATTATTATGTTCTTCTACTCAGAGGTCACTATGGATCCTATTCTAAGGCCACTATATTATCGTAATCAAGAAACGCCCCTCCAAAGGGTCCAAAGGTTATAATTCATTGATAAATTGTTCAAATCCTGAAAAATTAGTGGCTAGGTATCTAGATGCAATCCATGAGTCCATAGTATCCTTGGACTCTTTGAACATTTCAATTAGGGGTATTCCATTTTAAATCAATTAACCATTTAATTATAATATTATCTTAAAAACTTTCCCAAACCATTTCATTAGTTAAATAAAAAATTTATTTAGATTAATTCACCTTTATTTGGTGATACTTCATAACAAATGCATAAAATCCAATGAATAATCTGTAAGGCCCATACAAAGGACCCCCACCCTCTTTCAGCAATCATTCAATTTTAACTTGAAGACTGACTTCTTCTACCTAAAATCATCTAATCATCGTCTCATATCAACTGGCTATCTCAAAAAAACATGAGTCCATAACTCACATAAATCATAAAAAAATAATTATAAAAATTAAAACTATTTTTAAATATTTTTTTTATAATAGATATAATGATGAAATTCTCAACAAATGATGTCTACTTGTCAGAACCATGATCAAGAACCCATGAGAGGCACATTCCATGATCTCAACACTAATATAGGAAAAATACCTATCAAAGAGAACCAATTATATATTTAATTTCATTTAATTTAACCCAAAACCCTTGAAAACTCATATAGAGGCAAACCTCCATCAAAACGATAGGCAAAGACACATAAGAATTGTCTTTGGATGAACTCTTAAAAATAAGAATTAAATCCAAATACTCAACTAATTTTACTATTCTATGATGGAATATGCATCAAATAATTTTTCAAAGAGGAAATAAATTAAAAAATAATGAAGGAAAGGGTGGATAGAGGCTGTAAGAGGAGGAAACATACCTTAATTTCTAAAAAAAATCACCACCAAGAATAACCATTAATCATGGTAAAAAAAGAGGAGGGAGAGGGTTCAACACTTGGAACATGTGAGAGAATTGGAGGGGGGATTAAGGGATGTCCCTTCTTAAAAATCACTAGGAAAACATAATTTTGTCTCTTAAATAACCAACAGGATAGCCAATATTGGAGCAAATGTTTGATGGGGGCCACTAATAGCGTACATGTGGCTCTTTAAAACCAATGGATATCCACTACTGGGCCATTAGTTAGGTGTTTTTTTAGTAGGATAATGTCCTTTTGGTGGACTGACACTAACTAGATGGTGTTTGTTGTAGTAGCCCATCCAACCCTAGACATCTGTTGGTGCTCAACCCAATTTCCCTTATTCCCTTCAAATATCTTCCCACATCTAAAAATATATTTGGGGAGATATGTTTCAAAATTCCAATTAAAATCATACTTTAAACTATGAATCTACAAAGAATAGAATAAATTTAAATTCACTTAGAAACTTATGAACTATATAGAAGGAATTTACAAACTCTCAACCATAACACTTCTCTAATCTAAGAAGTCTTAGTGGTCTTCCAACCAAATATACTGACATTCCTTGGTAATCCATTCTCATTAAAATGGATATATTATTCCTCCAAATAATAAATATATTTTGGAATCACAATTGAGTCTCCCCACTATCGTAATTTTCCATAGAATCACATTTTCAATGATCCAACTGTACATTTAGCATATTTCCCAACACACATCAAAATAAAATATGTGAGGATTTAGTTAAACACTCGTACCGATTCTCATTTCAAAAATCCAATCCAAAAAGGATGTGGACCCACTATTCATGAAATAAGCTCGAGTACATTGGATTTTTCATGAAAGGTCCCAAATAATATTCAAAACAAACCTGTTGTGTCCAAAACAATATATATGATATGATTCCTAGCACACCGTAACCAATTACACATGAAAATGTAATTCAATCCTCCTTAGGCTGACCAACCTCAAAAACACTCAGCTTCCCCTACCGATGCACTACTAGAAGCACCCGATCATGATGACATAAACCCATGAGGTGGACCGTGATAATCTTAACACATCCAATGATGACCAAAACCAAATCATAGGGAAATCCCGTGGCTGGATAATCAATCATATGAATTTTATGCCATGTTATAACTGTGATCATCAATGAACTACCAACCCAAGCATGCTAAGATTACCTCAATTTATTCAAATCCTAAAGTCAATACACTAACTCCATCTAACATCGTGATCGAGGTCACATCTGACATTCTATGAGGAATCCAGTTGCACTTATACCCATTTACTCACCGGAATCAAAATACCCTACAGACCATCCAATGGCTGATTTCACACATCCATGATATTTATAACATGAGGTTCATATCCCCACAACCATTTTCATACTCCTCACCTCATGAGTACATCCATCATTACTCTATAGAATCGAATTCCGGATCACCAAGGCCCATTCGACATCATATATTGAACATAATGACTATACATATATATCCTACTCATTCCTATGAAATAAAATGAAACATCACTCACCACACATTACCTTCTCATTGAAACAACATCCACAATACTTTAGGAAATTCATCTGAGACAAGGGTCATGCCCTACACAACCCTATGGTGGACTCCACTCCATATGGCTTTCCTTACACTAATCATCAAGGGAAATTACCTATGAATCCCAAAAGCACACTTGTGTAACTTATCTAGATCCATACTCATCATATTTCAAGGATAATAGGTCCACAAAAAAAATAAAAAACTCCCTCGGTCCTCAAGCTACCCACGGTCATCAGTGATTTAAAATTCAATAGGTATCATACATAGTGAGAATACACTACCTCAATTCCACCTTACATAATGGTGTATTATCTTGTACCACATGATCTCTAGAACCTGAATCATGATCTTAGGAATCAAAAATCATAAAACATACAGACTCAATGTAATTCCTTCAAAAGAGGTACAATGAATCTAATGTGCCTTTTTCTTAAGACCCTCCAAGGGTATCCACATATACAATTCACCTCATACTGGATCCAAAAACATCACCAGATCCTACTCTACCCATACCAATGCTATTAGAGAATCTCATATATTAATTCTAAACATTTGATAACACATACCATGATTCTATATCAACAATGGAATTCAACCATAATTTTTGTCCCTAGGGAGCTAATAAACTAGGGATAACCCCTCTTTCAAGTTACCCTCATGTATCACTTCTCACCGAATCTCTAAAATCCAAAGTCGTGTCTCAAAGGACACTAGAGTCTTTCGCCCAACCCATAGATCAATGGTCATAACCCAAGGGTAAAATCTCACATTTCCATATCAGATATCAATAAATCTAGTATTCCAACACCAACTCCAAGGCCTCATACATATATCAGGCATCATATTCTAACTAATAATCTTACAAGGACAATAATTATCATGAGTATCCACACATAGTTCTACCCCTTAAAAATCACATTCTCATTTAAACACCCCCCATATATATATATATGAAACATCCATCCATGATATGTATCCCATAAATCATAGTAAAATGGATCAATTAATTTGATCATCATTCCAATCAATATAATAAAATTTCATATATGTTGTTACTAAAACGTTTTTGTAATTAAACTTGAACAATAATGACCCATAATTGGGTTATCATAAGGGAATCTATTTCATACTCTTACCTACGAGGGTCACCTCATGTTCTATACACCATGGGATTTCTTCATCATAATTAATGAGTGTCTCAACATAGATCCACATGACCTATCATCAGAAGGAATTAAATGAACATGCTGGTCTAGGTGAGTAGAATTTCACTAAGAACTTATATGAAAAAACATTATATGATCAATTATTGAAACTTTAAACAACTAAACCTTTTTCATCAGTGATAAAAAAAATAAACTACAAGGCCTAAATGTCATGTAAATCCCTATGTGCGAAATATGATTCCCGAGATTCCTCTTGCCTCTACAGGATAAGATCTAAATCTATAAAAAAACCAAAAATACCAACATCAACTACACCACATGTGATAAAATCAGGAATAACTGTAATAGTGAAAGCTAAAAATATCAATATCATCTCTGGTAACCTACAGTTTCAATCCAAATAGTGATCATTATGCACTAGCCTAGGGTACATCACAGGAACTAACAAATTCCTATGTCACCTATCTAAAATATAACAAAGAGTAAGAAAAATATAAACAAATCTATGATTCCACTTTGTAACTTCTTAACCAAGATCGCTCTAAATTAAAATTAGATATGTCATCATGCAACCTCTGGTGCACCTCCTCATATTCCAGAGGTTGATGACTATAAACGGGGGTCTATGATGTTACCATGAGGATACTATTCACCTTTTATAAGAGTTCACAATAATATACAAAATCACCAAACATAATACCTAAAAATGAAGAAAATAGGTAGAAAAAAATAAACAAGATATGCTATATTGAAATGAAATATGTTCATACAAGAATACATGGTCAATAGTCCACTAGGATGATCACATATATAGAATGAATAAGAAATAAAATAGAAAATGATATATTATCAATCTGAGATATAATTTTTCTCGGTCTCAGGGTAAACCTAACTTATCTAGTTAGATAATGAACATAATCATGCCACTAGCCTACATGCACCAACAACCAAGTGAGAATCTTGTTAGGTACCCAAGTACAATAGTGACCTATGTAGGGTGTGAGTATATATCTCAGTAGGCAATCACTATTGAGGTCTCATACATAGCCAATAACATGACATCATGTTCGTTGTCCACTGATATGTGACCCAAACTAATGTCCACATGTCCTAAAGTTCACCACCACATATTCTTTAGGCTACCAACTAATTGTGAGGGTCTATGGTTATACGATGGAGAGATTAAACACTCAAAATTAGAATGGAATGCATCGGTTAATTATATATAAATAAAATAGTGAAAATGATATAATGGAAAAAGTTTTAGAAGTAAATCATTGAGATGTAATAATAATAAATAGGATAATAGATAATGTCATATAAAAAATGATGTGGTCATGATGATATAAAAATTGGTAATCAAGAATATATCAAATCATGGTATAAAAAAGTACAAAATAACGAAAACTAAAATATAATAGCATCACGAGAACTAACTTGATCCTTTAGCCCCGTACTCCATCCTATTACATAAATCAAGCAACTATAGTTGGGATTTCCCCCTTGTGCCTACATGCATTCATGAATTCTTCTTGAGGACCAATCAGAGTCCCAAAAATGGTGTGATTACATCTCAGTAGGCCACCACCAATGACATGTAATACTATCCAACATGTGAATACAAATGAATAATGTTTAGGTAATATGATAACTGAAGTAAAAATAATAATTGAGACCAAGCCAGATTTGGTTCATAGAGGATACATGTCTGACCTTACATGCTGCAGCCTAAGATGGAAGGTCTCTAAGTAAGTGACCATGTGATAATAATATTTTTTGGGAAAAAATAATTCAAGGTAAGTTTGCAGTTTTTTCGTTAGATTGTGTTTGTTGAAAGAGAACGTTACAAAGACCATTTCTGGAGATCTACCATTATTTTTGGAAAGGTATGTTTACAAATCTCTAATACATATGTATTGAATATTTGGAAGAGGTATAGAAAATTGTGTGTATAAGGTGGAAGAACATTCCTTTTTTTACCAAATTTTTTAGGTCCAAAATTTTGAGAAAAGGAAATGTTTTTTAAAGGATAGATTTTCAAGACTACTTTATGAAAATATAGAAAAGAATGGAATATGTGAAAGTTTTATTTTTTTAAGGCTTAGTGAATCCTGAAATAATGTTTCATGATAAGGAGATAAGTTTTATGATAATTAAAAGTCACGTGCGAAGGAAATAAGTTTCACAAGAATGAAAATTTCCCATAATTTTCTTAATGATAAAAATGTTTACAAACAGGAATGAAGAGTTTTGAAAAAATGTAGTGAAGATATTGAAAGTTTTTTAAAAGGGATTCAAGATCTATAAATAAGAGGATATCCCATTATTTTCATAGATCAATCCTTAATAAATATTCAAAGGACCTGGATTCAAGAAAGGGTTTAATGAAATATTTTATTACGTGAAGGTTTCATAAGAACATTAGTTCCACAATGAAAAAAATTGTATCAATCTAACCAAGATAGTTTCATTAAAACTTATAGAGTTTCACAATATTTTGGAGTTATAAAAATTAACATAGTTTTGTGAAGGAATGGGGTTATAAGAAAGGGTGATGTTACATGAAGGATTATAAAGCTTTGAAAAGTTAAGAAAGAGTTTAAGAAATTGATTCTTACAATAATTAAAGTGATTTTCCTCGAAATTATTTTTTAAAGAGGTATTCATCATGTGAATTAAAGTAGTGCTTCATAATGCACCAAATGAGGTATAACCAATGTTTATTAAAGTGATAAAAATAGTAATATTCTAAAGTATTAGTGAGTACACTTTACATAATAGATCATTGAGCTTTAGAATTTTTATTGGCAGTGAGCCAAGAGAGATAATGAGTCCACTCAAAACATTATAATAATAGTGTGATTTAGTGGATTCGGTACATAGAATCATTTCCTTTGTATGATTCTTGTACATAGCCTTGTGTGGGTGAACCAAGTAAAATTAGTGTGTCTTATACATGTTTTCATTTCTACTCATACATTTTCATGGGAAAGGTAGAGAAGAGTGTTTTGTTTAATAATACAGTAATATCCAAAGGGGTTTTTTTTTTAATCTGTCATACCCTAATTCACCTAATGGTTTCAAACATGGTTTTTAAAATAATTATAATATAGTACCTATAGTGTAATCAAGGTATCCTAACCTAATATGGTCAATCCAAATCATGGTAGTAAATCATGCAGTTAGGATATAGGTATATGTGTGTAATATAGTGATAAACGCTCAACATTTCACTCTTATAAATTTAACATTTCTGATCCCTTGGAAAAGTCTTAGGTAGCCTCAAGATAGACCTAATTGGAGCCCAATGAGATGATTTAAGGTGGTATGTGTACTAAGACATCAATACAAATCTAAGTATATAATCCAAGGCATTATAATATCAAGAGAATGTAATATATTAGTCCACAAATCCATGTTAAAGAAATCATCAAATTTATATGAGGACCAAGCCCAATATGGGTTTCAACTCTTGGAAAACTCATCCATGAATCAAGTGGCATCCTATAGGATGTCAATGAAAACTTAAATGGGGAATCCAATGCCTACCCAAGGAAGGTCATCCTATAATTGTATATAATGGTCATAATAAAAAAATTGAAATATAATCCATTTCACCATTAAATTAATCCCATTTAGTCATGATCATAATTCAATATTTTACAAGGACCCTATAATACATCTATAACATTTTATATTTCATTGAATATAATTTAGTCATATACATAATTTATGGTTAGCATGGTCTTAGTGACATGTCCTTTACATTCAAATTTAATTCTATATACATTTACCATTTTAATTTATTACATTTAATCATTTTGATCATTAATGTCAAGCCAGAACCACCTAAGAAGGTGGTTTGGTCTTAAATACATGTTAAAAGTGTCCAAGATACATAATAAAAACACCTAATGGGGTGGTTGTGTCTAGTTCTTTAACCTCCAACAATGTAAAGGGTATATGGTAGTATCTCCTCAAGATATATACATTTAATTAATGGAAAACCAAATTTTCGAGGTGATGCATGGAAATTACATCACACAACATAATGATTCACTTTATAGAACTTTTAGGTAAAAATATGGAACCACCTACCTTATACTAGTAGATGAATCCTCATGTGATATCAGCTTCAGATTCTGGCTAGAATTGGAGAAATCACAAAACCAGATGAACGCCCTAAAAATAGGGCATATTTGGTAGCTTGGAAATAATAGCCAATACAAAAAATGAAAACAATAAAGGAAACAATAGGACTCAAAATCTTTCTACGGATGATCAAATGTGATCGATGGTGCTCAATTTGTAGTATATATGAAGGAGAACTCACTAATCCTTGAGTAAATGGAATGGGTTCTCTCAATGGTGATCAGATTTTGTGCATTTTAGAAAAATAAAAGGGGGAATGAGGGTTAAAGTGTTGAAATGAAAAGTGTTTATTTTACCTTATTTAAACGGGTGCACTATTTGGACATAGGGTTTTCCGAATTATGGACCAACCATGAGGCTCACACTATCCATGATCCAAAACTCACATATTTCATGCACATAGTTTTAAATACCATGTGCACACTATGTTCATTGAATTTTCCTAGGTGAAACCCCCTCACATGTATAGGAGGATAGTTAAAATAAACCACATACCAACCATGTGTTTCACACCTATAATAAATTATAGGTTTTTCATGGCCATGTGAACTCCCTTTCATGGTTAAAAAAGCATGAACTTCAATTATGGGATGCACTCTTCAGTCACACGATTACAAAAAATTATATGCCAACCATGTTTCTCGGCCTATTTATCAAAAAACTAGAGCTTTGAGCTCCAAAAAACCCCCATATGCTTATGGTCCGTTCCTTAATCTTTTAGTCACAATTTCAAGGATAAAAAATACATAGACTAGAAATTGATGTATTCATACCTTATTAAAAATATTAGATGTTAAATCCTCCCCACCTTAAAACAACTCATCCTAATGTTACCCATATGAAGATGGTTTAACATCATCTGAGAATAACCCTATCCACTGCGCACATATATCATCCTCTCTCTACGAGGTCTCTTCCTGTACACGATCATGCTTCCATAAAACTCATACTATATGAACCAAACTACCTTAGAGAGACCTCTTTCTCAGATAAAATATGTAAATAAGAACTCCTAAAAATAAGAATAAACAATCAACTCAACCTCATAAGGATGAAGGACTTTATATGGGTTTGAATTACATTAATGTAACTTAGAAACATTGAACACATCATGCATTGCCTTGTGTAAGAAACCAGATCTAATTTTCTGGTTTGGATCTTTATTTTTGGTGTTTTGGAGAAAAATATGAGTTTATGTATTTTTTAGGAGTACGCGTCATGTACCTGGTGGTCGCGGGTAGCCGTGTACTGGCCGTGTAACAGAAAAGTACCTAGCCATATAGGGTGACCTAGAGACCACCTAAATAGGAGCCCAGTAAAGGCATAAACACAACGTGTATCCTCATGTAACACACTATGTTTTTTTATTTTTATTTTATAAATAAAACCAAGGTCGTGTCTTGTGTTGGAACCACTTTGTGTATAAGGTTGTATTTGTTGTCAATAGTTGTCAATGCAGATCAAAATGAAGGTGATCATGAAATACTCCGATGAAGTAGAGGAGTGGTGATTCAGATGATTGTTGTGCTGATCTTAAGTTCAAAGAACATGTGTCAAAGGTGATACATTGTTTACGACAATGAAGAATGTGAGGTGTAATCCATCCGAGGATGATTAAAGCAGAATGGGGTTTTTTGGATGAAGACCATGCAATTCCTCCTTATGGCATAACAACAGTGGGCGTTGATGATGACCATGTAATTACTCATGATTGCATGAGAATCATGCAAGAGACTTCTTGATGAATTGAATCACATGGGTTGTATGAAGTTGATCATGACGGTTGATGAAGAAGACAATGGCCATGCAAGGATTGGAATTTTGAGATAGCCATGCACATCACAGAGGAGTTTGTGATAAAAGCAGAAGATTTGTTGAATGATACAGATCACCAGGAAGAAGTGTCGCGGTGATCGTGCTTGTTGAAAAAGCATACAAACGACACAAAAATTTGTTAACAAAAGGAGATTTCATGGTGACATGTCGAGTTCAAGAGTTGTGGTCAACGATCTATATTTTATTCAAGAACGTCGACAGAGGAATGGATGAGCTGGTGGCGGTGCAAAAAGAGCAGATACAAGGTGGCGTTGTTTCCCAGTGTTTGCCAAATTTTTGGGCCTCAAAATCGGAAATTGAAGACATAGATTGTATGCAAAAGGTAGTGCGCGCAAAGAGGAAGTGGTGCGCGAAATATAAGAGGCTTGCGTGAAATACTTAAGTTGGGTGCGGAAAACAGCAGGATGCGCGAAATAGTTTTTCGCGCAAATAGTGTTTCAAAATCAGAGTGGTGAAAAATGGAAAAGGCATGGGCTGTGCGAAAAACTAGAGCTGTGCGCGAAAAACAAGAAATGTGCGCGAAAAATGTTGTGCGCAGAATAGCTGGGTGAATTTTTCGCGCAATCAGCGTATCGAATCGGAAATACAGAAAATCGGCAAAGGCAAGAGGCACGCGAAAAATCAGAGATGTTCGCACCATGTGCGCGGAAAAATCGAACTGATGCGCGTAAATTTGGCTGTGCGCGAAATGTGGGTTTGAAGTTTTACGCGCACGAGAGGATTCATGTTCTAAATGACGATAAATAGAGAAGTAATAAGATGCGCGAAAAACCAAGGTGCTGCGCGAGATTAAAAGGAAGGTGCGCGTAATTCAAAGAACTGAGAGACAGTTTTACGCGCAAGAAGGGGGGTTTTACGCGCAGGATCAAAAACGTCTATAAATATGAGGTGAACCCCTCTCATTCGGAGAGGCTCGACACTTAGACAAATCCTGAGCTCCAGCGCGCGAAAAAATTAAGGTACAGAGGGTTGCGCGAAAAAGAGGGCGTTGCGCGAAAAAGGGAAGTTTTGCGCGAAAAAGCAGAGTAGCGCGAAAAGCCTTTTACGCGACAAAAGTTATTTTTACGCGCAAGGTTTGAATTTTACGCGCAAGCCCCCGGGAAGGGTGCGCGGAAAATTTGGGGGTCCCGCAGGCCTTTTGACAGGTGCTTAGCACTCTCAAATCTGCTTTGCGAAGAGAAGAAGAACGATCGTGCAACCAAAATCTGATCTGCACAGAGAGAGAAATATATCGATACACTCAGGTGTCAGAATTGGGAATTGAAGGAAGAGAATGAGATTTAGTGCATTCAGGTATTGCACTGAAGTAGAAGATTGATTTCAAAAGAGCATCAACTCAGGACTCTGATGCAAGCAAAGTCTCATGCTGAACAGGAGACAAAGACTTCAATTCATATCTATTGAAGAGACCTTCACGTCTATAAACTGAGTGAGACTTCACCAACGACAGTGAGCCAGGGGGAGTCAACGGGAGTGACCTGAGGGACGCAGTGAGCTATCCCTAAACAATTGTAAAGGCAGTGAGCCTGGGACAGAGTGTCTGTACCCGAACATTTGTATCCGCAGCTAGTGAAGCATAGTGGATTTAGGTACGACCAGCAACCTGTCGGCGTATACTCCTTGGACGTAGCCCTTAGTGGTGAACCAAGTAAAAATAGCTGTGTCATCTATCTCTGCATGTGAATGTTTAATTGCTGATCATATTCATCATACAGGTTTAAGTAGTTCCTACCAACGTGGGAACAAGATCCACAACTTTAAAAAGAAAAAGTTGCCACCCTGATTCACCCCACCCCTCTCAGGGTGTCCCGGGGTCCTACATCTTGTTCACAGAAAACACTTATTCTAACGTCGTCTCATCTAAGAGCGACCAATGATTTTGATTCTTCTACGATCCCACAATCGACCATCTGTTCTCCAAATTGAACACGATCAGTTGCCTTGGAATCAACTCGGTGATTTCTTCCTTCCTCTAGAGCCTCTACACTTTATTTCTACTCTTGTGTGAGATATTCCAGGATCAATGTTTTTGACCTTTTTGTAGATCTGTGACGTTCTAGGTAAATTCAAGGCCCAACGTTCGAGAGTGTTCTTCATACAACATCGAGGTGGGTGGTTTGTGCCTTTCTATAGTTGTCTTTGAATTATATGTGTGAAAAGTGCCCAATACCATAGTTTAGGGTATTTCATTTTTAAGAAATTTTACCCTACTATATCCTGCAATGCTTTGTTTTCTAGAGTAGTGGTGTTTGATTATTAATAGGGTTTATTACCTTGCTATATATGTGTTTCCCATGTTTATTTGATATTGGTCATTGGGTCTAGAATTTCTTGTTAGGATTATTTTTTTCCATGCCTAGTACTATTAGGGTGGAGTGTATATTATATGACATGATTGTAGTTTCTTAGCAAAGTTGTATTTGAGATTTAATTTGGATAATGGATATCGTTTGTGCACGATTGCTTAAACATGGATGTGGGAACCTAGTGTAGTTAGATCATTGGGGGAATATATGTTGAGAGCTTCCATATAGTCTCTGTTATACTTTTTAAACTGCGAGACCATAGGGGGGATGGACGTATGTGCTCCCTCAAAGTTTCAGTAGTTCCATGTTATGAGACTACAGCAGGAATTGGATGTTGTGTTCTTTCCCGGAGTGTTTGTAGTTTATCGTTACGAGACCACATAGGGAATTGATGGTGACTGGTTCCTCAGAGAGTCTTTTTTATGCTGAACCACAGGGGTTAGACTATGAGAACTTCAAAGAGGGTTTCTTGATGTTGTTTGGTTTTTTATTTAATTAATTTACTTGAATATAGTTGAAACTGTGAGATTGTTTACTTTTGAGTACTTCCTTTTTTATTAAGTCATTTTTCATATTTCTTCAAATATATATTCACTGATAGTTAGGCACAAATCTTTTGGTGGTTAACTAATAGGATTCTGCAAACACCCTGTTTGGATCATGTTTTTGGTCCCAAACAGATTATATTGCTACATATATAAATATACAGGAAAGCACCCTTCTACTTTAGGGACTTGTTTTTTCTGGAGATAGAGAGCATGGGACCAAGATGGGGCTTGTGATGCTGTTGGAGTTGTTTACTACTTTGTCCTTTTTACTTTCGTTTAGTACTATATTTCATCATTTTTACTTGTTTGGCTACTTTCCTAGGTACTTGGTACATGCATTGTTATTTATACACACACACACACATACACACACACACACAAACATATATATATATTTATATATTCTACAATTGTTTATTTACTTTAAGTCTTCTATAGTTTATTTTTGGTATGGAATTACTGCTTTTGCTACTATTATATATTTGTTTCTGCTGTTTTAATCTGCCAATGAGAGAATTGTTTCCCCTCTATCACAATAAAGGCCCTTACTTCTAGTCATAAGCCTCTTGTGTTCGGGGAAATTCTCTTGAGGCCATGTGACCAACTAGATACGGGGAACCTCTAGGATGCACCCAGAACCATGACGTTACAAAGTGGTATCAGAGGGATTATTTTCTCATTGATTTTTTGTTTGGAGGATATATCTAAGGATAGGAAGGAATATGTAGTTGGTAATAAGTTGTGCTCAGGAGTATCTAACCCATGTATAGGGAAAATCCAATATGCCTTGAATATTGCAATTTTTCTAGTTTTTCTATTATTATAGTTGAATTGATTTCACCATTGGGTGATTCACATGTTTTTTGCTGTTATTGTTGATATTATTGAGGTTCTGTTTCTATTGCATCCGGATGAGATGAGGGTATAAAATCTCATTTATGATATATGAAATTTCCAGATATCAGATGTTATGTATTCTTATCATTCCATTTAGGGTGAATTATCAATTTCATGTTGTTGTGATATATGTTGTGCCAGATATTTATACTATTGGGATATATGCCTTCATATAATACCTGCAATTTGATAGGGTATTGAATTGTGTAAGGTTTCTGTTTGAATGAGCACCAGAATTTGGTCTCTGAGGTGTTATGGGCCCTCATGGATCGGAATGTTTTGGATCATGTGATATATTTCACTATTATCCCTTGTGATATACATGTATAAGATTCCAATATTTTATTTTCATGGAGTGTTGGCCCTCACAGATCGGATTTTGGTACTATAATGTTTGTTTTAGTGTTTTTATGGGGTTCTAGAGTATTTTCTGAGGCTTACTGTCCAAAAACCCAAAATACAAGGTGTGTATTGATGAATACATGTGCCATGTATCCTTCAATTAGGGAATTAAATGTTTTTCTTATGTACACACCATGTACTATATGTACCCGTCATGTAATCCTTGACCGTGCGATTAACTGTGTGGGCAGAGACACGGGGTTGGGAAATCCTTGGTGGAAGACGTCGTGTATCGGGCGTACACATCGTGTTGTGGATACCATGTGTCCACCCATGTGACTAATGACACGCATTGATGAAACTCAGGTAATACATGTAGTGTCCAACATTAACATGTTGTGTAGAGTCGACCATGTATCCGATCGCGTGACTGACAACACATGTTGGTAAAATCCTTCTTGTACACACCGTGTCTAGCATAAACACTCTGTGTATAGTCAATCATGTCTCCAACTGTGTGACTGACAACTTGGGTGGCTGAAACCTAAGTGTTACACACTTTGTTTGAAATAAACATGCATTATAGTCTTGTTCTATGAGAACCGTGTGGCTTAATCGTGTAGAAGATCTATGGAAGGGGAAAAAGGATAAAGTACATGTCATGTACAAGGAGAAAATGTCGTGTGTTTGGGGTGTTATGTGACCAGTTTTGGAAGAGGTACACACTATCTTAAAAGTCTAAGGGAACATGTCGTGTACGGGTGATACAAATCGTGTACTCATGTTTTATAAATTTGAATGTTTTCTTTAACCTGTCCCTTTCTTTCACTTCAATGTTTTAGTCCTTGTTAATCTTGATCTAAGGTGTGTTCTTGACATTGCAGATTCATTCCACCAAGATTTCCTTCGGTTGTACGCCAGATATAGGGCAGTGATCAGACACCAACCACAACTGATCAGGGACTACCATCAGATCCTCCATTCATTTTGGTCTTGGAACCAGCCGTCATCCTGTATACAGGTGTTGATCCATAGTTCTAATAAGTATTCATGAGGGTTATGCAGACCATCTAGGAAACACTACATCCTTCCCCGTCTATAGCATAATTGACATAGGTTTTTCAGCAGCAACATCCTCCCAATTTTTTAGGAGAAGGAGGACCTCAGGATGCAGAGTCATGGTTGGGATCCATGTTGTCTATCTTCAAGCATCTGGTGATGCCTCTAAAGAATATGGTGAAGATCTATATGTGCATGATTCAGGATTCCACCAAGAGATGATGGGATGTGATTCCCCAGGTAAGATGCTAGAAGCGTATGGCTTGGGATGAGTTCCAGCGTGCCTTGTATGATTACTTCTACCTTGAGAATTTGGGGGCCGATCGAGCCTGAGAGTTCATGAGTTTGGTGAAAGGTAATCTCTCAGTTATGGAGTATTCTTATTCTATCACATAACTACGGTGCTTTACACCCATTCTAGGAGGTGATGAGTTGTTCCTTGAAATAAGGTTTGAGGATGGTCTTAGACATGTCATATTATCTAATGTAAACATATTTTTGTAGACTTCCATCACCTCTATAGTCAACTACATACTGATCACATAGCGCAATATGAGGGATTCTAGGGTTGTGAGCCTAGGAGGCTCTACATACGGGTTGGTACCCCACCAAATGACAGCGGGAAGTTCCACAATGACTCTACATGTGGATATCTAAGTTAGCAGAATAGTTCTTCTAGTGGTCAGGTGGTGTGCTACCAACGCGGGAAGAGTGGTCATACAAGTCCAAATTTCTCGAGAGACATAGTGGAGTGCTGATCTTTTGGAAAGATGGGTCATATTCAGAATTTCTATTAGTTTTTATCACCCAAAACTAGTGAAATAGGTTCTTCTTTGACTCCTCATTCGAGAGCTGGACCACCAATTTCTCATCTGTATGGAAACTGGAGTTTGTATAGCCATTCAGACCGAGGTGGAGTTCATGGCTGTGATAGAAAGTCTTGAGTTTTTTCAACGACAATAGGGTGGATTAGCTTAGGGTGGTTAGGTAGGGTCATATGGCCATGATACTGGTCAGACTTTCGTAGTGGAGAAAACCCAATAGAAGCAGGATCCCGAACCCTCTACAGTTATATGTACGATTCAAGTTGCCTCAATTTTAGATTCTGTACCATTCGATAAAGGGTATTCCCATAGTTTCATATCAGTCACTACTTTGGAGATATTTGGGCTCTATATCATTACCTCTGCTGATATCTTGATGCTAGACACTCCGTTGGGGGCTAGAATAGAAAGTGTACATCAGTCCAAGGAGTTCCCTCTTGAGGTTGGTGGGTGTCACTTCTTATGGGACCCTTATGTCTTAGATATGAAGGGCTATGATTTCATTCTCAGAATGGACTAGTCAGTTCCCATCCAGGGAATTGACTATTTATATAGCCATAGGGTGAGTTTCACAACACCATGGGGTGGTTTGTTTCTACGTTAGGGTGAATGGGATGTTTAGGTAAGTAGAGCAGGACCTGATCACCATTGGTTGGGAGGAGTTACAACCCAGATTTCAAGTCTGTATCTGGATGAAAAGGGAACTTCACAAATGGACTTTCCTCTAGTGGTCAATCATTTTAGGGATGTCTTTCTAGAATAATTTTTATGTTTTTTTCCGGGGCAAGAGATAGATATTTCTATTGAGCTTGTTCTAAGAGCGGCACGAGTGTCCATTCCTCCTTATTGGATTGCTACAACATAGTTTCAAGAGCTCAAGAAGAAGTTACAGGAGTTGCAAAAAAAGGGATTCATCTGACCCCGTAATTTTCCTTGGGGTTCTCCTATCATGTTTTTGAATAAAGAGGATAGTACCCTCAGACTTTGTATGGATTATAGGAAGCATAAATAGTTGATGGTCAAGAACCTATATCCCATGCTGAGAACTGATGATATCTTTGATCAGATTCAAGGATCCCAGGTGTTCTCAAATATTGACTTGAGATGTGGTTATCATTAGTTTATTATTAGACTATCACCTATACCTCTTATGGAATTTCTGAGTAGGTATGGTCTATACGAGTATGTGTTTATGTCGTTCGGTCTCAAAAATGCTCCTACAATATTTATGGAAGTGATGAACTGAGTGTTCCATCCATAATTGGATTCATTCTTGGTATTCTTCATGGATGATATCTTGGTGTACTCGCACACTCGACATGACCATGACTCATATATTGAGATCATTTAGATTACACTGATAGAGCATTAGTTGTATGAAAAGATCTCAAAAATAAACTTTTGGATGGGAAATATTCACTTCTTGGGTCATGTTATCTCAGTGGCTAGAGTATCAATAGACCTAGAGAAAGTGAATGACGTAGTTTCTTGGGAGAATACAAAGAAATTATTTGTGATATAAAGGTTTCTTGGGCTAGCTGGTTAGTACAAAAATTTCATAAAAGACTTTTCATGCTTAGAATTGCCACTGATTGGCCTAACTAAGAAGGGTGCGGAAGTACCTATGGTCAGATTCTTGTGATCTAGCCTTTCAGGAGCTAAAAGGGATGTTGACATCAGCACCGATATTATTTTCTCCAAAGTCGGGAAAGAGTTATATTGTTTAATGTGAAGAACCAGGTATTGGTTTGGGATCATTACTTATGTAGGGGGAAGGAGTCATTGCATACGGTTTTCGGCAGTTTAGGCCACATAGGGGGAATTACTCAACGCATGATCTTGAGTTGGTTGTAGTTGTCCATTATTTTTTTTGGATACATTATCTATTGGGAGAGAATTATGTGGTTTTCACCAACTCCAAAAGTCTCAAGTACATCTTCACTCAGCATGATCAGAATTTGAGACAGTAAAGGTGGGTTGATTACTTGATTCCCTTGACTTTGAGCCTGCCTACACACATGGGAGAGAAAACGCAGTGGCTGATACATTGAGAAGGAGGACTCAGATACATGAAGTTCAGGAGGATAGTAGTGAGTGACATCTTATGGCTCTATTCTTTGATATGAATTCGGAGATGCCTAACAAAGAGGGGTATAACTTTCTTTCTTCTATAGCTATTACCTCTACTCTATTTTATCGAGTGTGATTAAGGAAGCTATCATATTCTAAAGGACTAGTTCTATGAGAGAGTGTTTCAGGAGAGGACCCTATTCCTAGATGAACCATAGGTGAGGATGAGATCTTTCATTTTCATGGACACGTATGGGTGTCACCAAACATACGCGAGGAACTGATCTAGGATTTTCATTCATCAGTTTGGGCAGTTCATACTGGTGTCACCAAGATGTATTGAGATCTTCACCATTCGTATTGGTGGCCCGAAATAAAGAAAGATCTTCCTGGTTTTTTGATGAGGTGTTCCACCTGTCATCTTGTGAAGGTAGAGCATCAACGACCAACATGGATTTTGTAGCAGTTACCCATTCACGAGTGGAAGTGGAATGATGTCACGATAGACTTTGTGATAGGTTTACCAAGGTCGCATCATGGGAATGATGCAGTTTGGATTTTTATTAATAGACTCATGAAGGTTTCACACTTATTACCAATCAAGGAGACCTTTAGTGTATATGACCTTGGAAGGTTGTACATCCGGGGGATTGTATGTCTATATGGGGTTCCTCACTCCATCATTTTAGACAGGGACGCCCACATTACATAATAGTTCTAACAGGGACTATAGAGGGATTTGGTTACATAGGTACTTCTGAGTACAACATACCATCCCCAGCCAGATGGACAGTCTAAGCATACGATTCTGGTGCGGGAGGATATTCTTTGAGCATGTTTCCTATATTTTTGAGGTACTTGGGAGAGGCACATACCTATGGTGGAGTTTTCCTACAATAATAGTTTTCAAGAATCTATTTAGATGACAGCATATGAGGCTTTGTACAGTACGTCATTCCAATCACTCCTATGTTGGCTGGAGGTAGAAGAGACAACTGTACTAGGACCTCCTCTTGTCCTGGAGACCATGGAACAGATAGAGTTGATTCAGAAGAGGATGAATACTACACAGTTGCAACAAAAATCATAGGCTGATAATCAGAGACGACCTCTAGAGTTCAAGGTCGGAGATCAGGTTTTCTTACGTTTCACACTGAGGTTGGGAAACAAGATGATTAGGAGAGAGGGTAAGATTTCTCAGAGATACCTTGGGCCACTAGAGGTTTTGGAGACAGTAGAGCTGGTTTCCTATTGGTTGCAGTTACCTCAGAGGTACAAGGCTATGCATGACATCATCCACATTTCTCAAGTATGACATTACTTCTCAGATTTGTCTCATGTTTTTCAACCCGAAGAGGATGAGAATGAGGTGGATAAATCATTCAAGGAGAATCCTATCTGGATTGTTGATCATAGTTTGAAGTTTCTCTATGGCTGATCGGTTCCCCTAGTATGGGTTCTCTGGATGCACGGGTGAGTACAAGACGAGACTTGGGAGAGGGAGACCGATTTGCGATCGCAGTGGCTGGATCTGTTTGAGGGTTTTTCTTCTCCTTTTACTTCTTCTTACGGAAATTTGGAGATGAATTTATTTAAGGGAGAAGTATGTAAGAACTCAAATCTTTTTTTTCAGGTTTGGATCCATATTTCTAGTGTTTTTGAAAAAAAAGTAGGATTTTCTCGAATTTTTTGGAGTACAAAGAATGTACTCAGGAGTACACACCGTGTACCCGGTGGTCTCGGGTAGCTGTGTACTAATCGTGTAACAACTGAGTACATGGACATGTGGGGTGACCTAGAGACCACCTAAAGCATAGTTTGGTAGAGGAATATACACGTTGTGTATCCTCAGGTAACACGCCATGTATTTTTATTTTTATTTGATAAATCGAACTGGGTCATGTCTCATTCACAGAAAACACTTCTTCTAACATCGTCTCATCTTGGACCAACCAAAGATCACGATTCTTCTCTGAGCCCCCGATCGACAGACTGTGCTCTAAATAGAACACCGTCAATTGCGTTGGAATCACATCCATGAGTTATTCCTTCTTCTAGATCCTCTCCTCTTGATTTATCTTCTTGTGTGGGATATTCAAGGTTGAACATTTTTAACCTTTTTTTGATCTATGATGTTCTAGTCCAATTCAAGGGCCGACGTTCGAGATTGTTCCTCTTACAATGTCAAGGTAGGTGGTTTGTGCCTTTCCGTAGTTTTCATTGAATTATATGTGAAGAAAGATCCCAATACCCTAATTTAGGGTATTTCGTGTTTAGGTAATTTGACCCTAATAATTATGGTTATGGTTTGTTTTCTATAGTATAGATTTTTGATTAAGGATAGCGTTTATTACCATGATATGGATGTGTTTGGCCATGTTTGTTTGATATTGGTCATTGGGTCTAGAATTGCATATTAGGCTGCTTTGTTTTCCATGCCTAGTACTATTAGGATGGAGTGGATATTATATGACATGATTGTAGTTGCTTAGTCGAGTACTATTTGCGATTTACTTTGGCTTCTGGATGTCATTTGTGCACAATTTCTTACACAGGGCTGTGGGAACCTAGTGTAGTTAGACTCTATAGGGAATGGACACTAAGGTCTTTCCCAGTGTGTATGTTATACTTTTCAAATTGTGAGACCATAGGGGGGTAGATGTAAGTGCTCCCTTAGAGTTTCTGTAGTTCCACGTTGTGAGACCATAGGGGGAATTGGACATTGAGTGCTTCCCCAGAGTGTCTATAGTTTACCATTACGATACCACATATGGAATTGATGGTGAGTGCTTCTTCAGAGAGTATTTATTAAGCTGAACCATAGGGATTAGACTCCGATAACTTCCTAGAGGGTTTCTTGAGATTGTTTGGTTGTTTATTTAATAAATGTAATTTAATGTACTTGAAACTATAGTATTGTTTACTTTTGAGTACTTCCTTGTTTATTACATCATTTTGCATATTTTCTTTCATATATATTCACTGAAAGTTAGGCACATATCATTGGGTGGTTGCCTACTGGGATTCATCTCAGAACCTATTTATGTCATTATTTAGGGGCCAAACAAAATATATTATTGTAGGTATAGAGAAGGGAAAGTTCCCTTCTACTTCAGGTACTTGATTGCTGTAGAGAATGAGAGCATGAGTCCAAGGTGAGGCTTGCGATGTTGTTGGAGTTGTTTACTTGTTGTTATTTTTTACTTTGGTTTAGTAATGTATTTCAGAATTTTTAATTGTTTGGATGCTTTAATAGGTACTTGTGACATGAATTATTATTGAAATACATATATGCTCTAGTTTTTTATTTACTTTCAGTATTCCGCTATTTACTTATTGTATGGAATTACATCTTTCGATATTGTTATATGTTTGTTTCCACTATGTTACTCTCCCAATGAGGGAATAGTTTCCCCACTATCACACCAATGGCCCTCACAGCTAGTTGGAATCCTCTGGAATTTAGGGAAATGCACTTGAGGCCATGTGACCAACTATGTACGGGGCACCTCTAGGCAGCACCTGGAACCAAGACATTACACCTTGTTTCTTTGATGATGTTCTATCCAATATTCCACTAGTTTGACCCTCTCCAAATTCTCAAAAGGTATGGTGAATCTCAGTAACATCTTACCATACCTTCAAATTCATTGATGACCAAATCTAGGAAAAACATGCAAAAATACCCAATATCCCACCTCATACTCTAGAGGTTGTTGGAAATGATCGGCATAAGGATTCTTCCTTGATTGAGATATAACTACTCACTTTCTAATCAAATATGCCTAATCTATTGTTTCCTGAACAAGATGAGGTCCTAATGGCACTTTCTCTCCTATCGTTAACCAATATACGGATGAACGGTAAGACCTCTTATATAAGGCCTCACAAGTGGATACCTAAATCATAGAATAGAGACTATTTTTGTAAGAAAACACAACATGATCCAAGTGGTTTTACCAAGAAAATCCAAAATCAAGGATTAATACTTAGAAGATGTCCTATAACATCTATATCATATGATCAGACTAACCATTGGTCTGAGGGTGATAGGATGTGATCTGAAGCACTTGTGAACCCATAGCATTATGTAACCCCTACTAAATATGAGATGTAAAATGAGCACCCATATATGATATAATGGTATGTGTAACTCTATAAAAGTGTATAATATCTCAAACATAGCACCTCCCAATATTATTCACCAAGAAGGTATCCTAAATAACAAGGAAGTGTGTGACCTATGTTAGCATATCCATGATAAATTACACTACATCACAACCTTGAAGTGACTTCGACAAGCCTGTTATGAAATCCAGGGTGAAATCATCCCATTTATACTCTATAATGGGTAATGGATTTAAATTCCTAGCCGGTAATTGGTGTTCTACCTTCACCAGCTGACAGGTGGAACACTGAGTAACAAAACATCTTATCTGCCTCTTCATACTAAGCCTGAAATACTGGCAGTGTAAGTTATATTACATCATGGTGATTATAGTGTTTACCACCCATTTATAGGCAATTTAATCTTTTATATGGTCCTCTCATATGTCTTTAAGTACCTAGATATTCCCATTAATGTATAAGATCTCATCCTCATCAACAACCTTACTAGGAAGTGGGTCCTCGCTTAAAATGATCTCCCTTTGGACTAAGCCATCTAAATTAGAAAGATATCTCATCTTCACTCAATCTAGAATTGAACTAGTCATTACTAAATATATAAAAAAAGGATTCATGTGACACTCCAAAATCTAAAGATACTTCTCAAAAAATATAATCATCAACTACCATTCACTATTGGGTTCTTGAACCTCTTGTGTAGAGACCCGTATCTTGACGTACATGGACATTACATTACATTTGCGGAATACTTAGTACATAACAAAAACACACACTAAAGGATCGTAATAGTTTAGTGTCTTTGGAAACTCGAAACGTAATCTTCTAATCGTGGTGAAAGTTCTTCAATATCTCCCATAAAGGTCATCCCTTTTTTCTACCTAAAACCTTTCTTTATATCCTGGGGAAAAGAAAACATAAAAGGGTGAGCTCAAATGCTCAGTAAGGGTAAACAAAAGAAATAAAAATCACATCATATACATAGCTTTTGGAAATCTTAACCTGCAAAAGAGCTCATAATATCATAACATGGGATAAATCATAGAAGTGAAATGTAATCCCAATAATCATAACTTAAAACATGAAACTTTGTGGCATACACACATAATAATAGAGAATCATTTCTTGTTAGACAAGACTCAATGCCAAGACTATCTTAGTGGACAAAGTCCCTTTCTGAATCGAGTAACCCTCGTTTCAGTCCTGTTTCACTGAACCGGTATAACCTACCATTTCAGCCATGTCTATCTCATGAGATATAAAATCATTACCCAATGCATTGGAGGGAGATATAGGTCCCACCCTTCTCATAATGAATCCTTTCTTATTTGTTCCACAAAATCATAAATCATACATCATTTCATAACCCATGTAATAAAAATGGGATTCTTAAACAACATGACATCATAAAACCATTCTTATAAGATAAAGGAATTCATAAACATAATTACATTACAACATAGTCAAATCAATGTAAAAATATGGATAGAAACAGAACCCTTTATTATCTTAGATGGAAAATAATTTTGATAAAACACTTGAAATGAATTCTTGAGGAAAATATCCTTTCTTCTTCAAAATCAATTTCTTTTCACAAAACATCATGCAATTTTAAAAGAAAGAGATTTTATTGAAAATAGTCATGAAATATTTTAGAGTAATCTTCATAAAAATAAGTCTTTATAAAACAGTATAAATCCGTTCGTGCCGTATAAGTTAAAAAAAACATTCTTCGTACTTTTGTCGGAAAAGTCAAAAAGTACCTCGTACGACAAAAGATTCCTTTCATACATATCACTAAAAACTCACCGAAGGGTAAAAATGGTTTTAAACAATTGTAGGTGGATGGAAATAATATTACATTTTGATGAAACATGGATGTGGATGATAAAATACACCCCAGTAAATACTTACGAATAAACAATCTCGGATAAAAAATGAGATTGTGATATTTCCTTTACCTTAGGTCCGACTTGCTTTGTAAGTGTCCGAACCTCCTGTATAATGATTTAAATCATGTTATTGACTTATTACAGAATCATATTAATTGTTATGATATCATATATGGTTCACTTATGACATTATATTACTCGTTCTTTTGTAAATTCCATGTTAAAGAAGCGTTTTGGGTAAAATCGTTTCATTTATCGTAGGTGTTTTGACTTGTTGTTCTTGACATCATTATTACTTATATCATGATTTACTCACTTCCATAATATAAAATATGATTTATATATCATATATATTCAGTATATATATATATAATAGGTAGATAAATAAAATGAAAAACACCGTTCATGGAGACGGTAGTCCGTACGTACGCATGAACGCTGTTTTCCTTTCCTTATTGTCTTGAAATGGAAGTAAGTAGATGACATACATATGTATATATATACATAAATCCAGTATCTTTATAATGTCATATATTTCATTATTATTTCTTATATATACATTATAATCATTCTTAAATGGTTAACATGGAGAATGAATCTCATCGCGTCGTGGAGACAGTATTCCGTACGTACGCACGAGTGATGATATCATTTCTATAAATATTGAATTGAATTGGAGTGGATTATACAATATATCAGAATCAATATGATGTTGTAATAACTGTGTATAGTTATTCTTTACACCATTATACCCATCCATGTAAGGTGGTGGTGGAAAATAGATTACACCACGGCGTGGAGACGGTATTCCGTACGTACGCACGCGCGGTGATTTCTTTTTCCGTAGGATGGATAGATGGTGAAATAGGGTTGTTTCATACTTATAATAACATATCAGTATATGAGTGATACTGATGTTATTACTTCATAATGAAACAACCTAAGAAGAAGAAGTGGAAGAAGAAATAAAGATGAAAGAATTGGTAACGGTAATTACCTCTTCTTTGAAGTGCCTCTTTGAGACCTCCTCTTAGGGCACTAGAATTGGTCTTTGAGGAAGACCAGAACCTCTAGGATGTTGCTAGGGAAGTGTAGAAGGGATTTTGGCAGGGTTGGGCCGAGCTTGAGTGCTCAAATTGGTGTGAGGGGGAGGGGGAGGAGGTGTCCTTTTATAAGGGAGGAGAGGGGCACCTTAGGAATATCTCAAAATATTATTTTATATTAAAGTAAAAATCGGTTTATAATGGTTCCAAAGGGTCTTATTTCAACGATAAGGTGGGTAGGGGTCGAAATCCTATCAACCAATAGAATTTAGACAAGTTTAGGATATTATTTTAACCTTATCAATTAAATTTAACTCTAAGTTAAATAATTTAACTTTTACCATGTCTTTTTGTTTTCTTTCACTATATGGTTAATAAACTTACTATAACATGTCAAATGAACCCCAAATTGTTTATTATTAATATATATATCCTTATCTAAGTCATTTGGCCGAACCTTAGATTTTTAGGAATACAATAACAATTAATAATATAATATTTTATTTAAAAACTATTTTGTGTCAATTTTGACACTATTTGATATATGATTTTTGTGAAAGTCATAAAAGAATTAAATGTTCGAACCAAGTTGATTAAATCAACATTAATATATCATAGTAACCTAGAAAATTAGTGGAATTCATAAAAAATCTCAAATTACATTTATTTTGGTGTTTATAACATCAATTATGTCAATATTTCATTAATAAGATAATTACTGCATCATCGTTGTGTCATAAATAAATTAAATTATTTTATGTCTAAAAATTACAAATAAAATACCATCATGTAGGAAATCTTTTTATCTTTCTAATGAATATTTACAATCGAATTTATCTTATGTATAACCCCATATTAAAAATGATTTACTTATTAAACTTTGATTTTAACTATTTTAACCTTTCTTTAAATAAATTAATAATAAATGTCCTAATCTAATCCAAGTGGGCCTAAATGGTCATATTTTATTCCTACGTTTGTTTTTGGTCGAATTACACTTGTCCAATAGAATTAGGACATGTGTTAGGGTAATAGTAATATCATATTTACCCTTAGTTACCCTATTTACTATTAACCGCGGTAAAAAAAAGTAAAAAGTTACTATTCACCAAAAATTATTTTCATCTCATTGAACCACATTTTAGTCCTTGATATTAACCGTGTCTCTCGGATTTTTGAAATTCCATTCACAGAAGCGGTAAAATTATGTTTTATGAAAAATTCAGTTTTTAACCTACCACTTAGTGGTTTCACTATTCATCAAAAATTGAAAGTTTTCAGAAAAATACCAAAATTTCATCCTAAGCTATATTTCATATTCCGAATTCAAAAATGAAGTCTTTTATACCAAATTCATAACATAGAAGTTTCATTAATTAATTTTATAATTAAATCCCGCTATTAAAAAAAATAGCGTGTTTTTAAGAAAAATATCTATCAAAAGATTGACACTTGATTATGTCTGGTTTAAATGTGAAATTACATCCAATGACCAACATTGTATTAAATTTTAAAAATATATTCTAAATATACTTTAAAACAACTCAAATTAATAATTTATCACTATTAATTATTTTGATTAAAAAAGTTGTTTTTAATTATAATTTAGTAATTTTCACTATTCATCAGAATATGAAAGTTATCCGAAAAGTACCAAAATTTCACCTTAGGCTAAATTCAATACTCCGAATCCATAAATGAAGTCCATTTTGAAAAATAAAATTTACAAAATTTCAAAAAGTGGTTATTACTATTCTCAACAGCTAGTTTTAATAATATCTTAATAGCATATCATTGTTTAGCGAAACTTGGCGTTGCGTACAACACACGCTATCGAGGAAGGTCGTGATTGCGTGTAATGCAAGGCAAGTCAAGGATGTGTGTTGTGCAAGCTCCTTTTGGTGTAGCGTACAACACCAGACAGAAATAAAATTAAAAGGAACATTTTTCATAAAATCTCGGGCTGTTACATTCTACCCCCCTTAAAATGAATTTCGCCCTCGAAATTCGTCGGGGTTATAAATGGTTTACTATTCGAAAGTTTCTTTAATTGAAACCCACATCGTAAAAAGGAATACCAAAACTTGGCTTTAAAAAACTAAAGTATGAAATGTAACGATTACCCAAATAAACTAATCACTGGGTTTCCACATAGGTGAAACTATGGATATGGAAGAGAAATCTAACCATCATGTTCTGATGGAGAGTGGTAGAGAACATGGCTATGGAAAAGCCAGTAATCACAAATCCATAGATTTGTGATGATATAAGGTACCATCTGATTCGTCAGGTATAAGATCACTAGGACAACATTTTTGGTTTTCAAGATCATTTCCCCTAAAGTAGAAAATTTGAATTAGAATAAATACTTACTTTATTTTGGTACAATCTCACTGTTGTTCGTGCTTTGAACAATTTCCACTTCATCTCTTAAATAAATGAATTTGAATTTGTTATTCGTGAAGTGTTAGCAGATCATGTGATAGAATGACAGGTCATTCCATCTGTCTCAAACAAAAGGTTAGCAAAACTTATATACATAAGTCGATCTATAGTGAGATTAATCATATATAGTTCCTAAAATGGACTTATATTTCATATATCATACTGCTTAATATAATAAAACTAGTTTCTACTAAACAGGGACTTCCTGTAGGTCAGTGGTAGGCGATAAAGGCCAGTCGCACTTCGGTTGTGGGTTTGATTCCCACAACCTTGTCCGAAGCGATGGGCTGTCGCCCGTCCTGCAGGTTGTCCTTTTTCCAAAACTATATTACTATAACATCCCATCAATAATGTCGAAAATCTTCTATCCTAACTTATGTCCAACATAATCCAGTCTAATCTTTAGGCTTATACATAATACTGCAGTCCCCTCTCATAATATAGTGACAACGATTACCAGAGATTTAATACTGTCGTTGATCCCCACATATCATAAGATATGTCTTGTTGGTCACATTCCAAACATTCAAAGTCCTTAATCGTGTATTCTCTTGAATACCTTAGTGAAAACATGAGTGCAGTTAAAAGTTAACACTTTCCACATACCAAAATCCTCAAAATTCTATATACTCAAACCATGATATCACTTAGTCCTTATATCAATCATGAGCTCATGAATACAATCAAACATCTCATTATCGTCTTATCCCTTCATTATGCACATATCATCTACATTCCAAAAATATCTGAATAACCTTTCATGGATACTGGTAACATTAATCATACACTTTCAAAACACAAGGAAAGACAACAGTGTAACAATCCATAGATGTCTCTTTATTCCAAAATTACACATGATAAACATGTAATCATTCCACTACATTCTCAAACCATTGACCGAGCTTCAAAAATTCTTTCATCTCACATATCATTTGTAGTCTCTTCATCATCATCCACATAAATACTACCCATATGACCATACTGATTCTCTTCATGAGTCTTTCCCTTAGGGCATTTGTTTGCATAATGCCCATACATTCCACATTTAAAACACTTAACCATTTTTCATGTCGTAGCAATACCATTATCCTCATCCATGGTGTTAACTGACCCTTTTCCTTTGCACTTACTTGCTTTGTGTCCTTCTTTTCCACACCCAAAGCATCTTCCAGTTCCCTTGAAACATTCTCCTTGATGCCTCTTCCCACATGATTTACATAGGGGAAATTGAACTTTCTTTCCTCTATGATCATCATGGAACTCCATCTTTCTCTTATTAGTCGAGTCAGGAAACTTACCAAATTTTACTTTATTGATCATATTATGAGATTGCTGATTCGGCATAATAATGATGTTTGGACTTCCAAATCCCATTTCATTTGGTTGCTCATGAAGGATATCATTCCATTGTCCATCATATCCTCCATTATCGTGAATCACCTTGTTTCCAACCATTTTCTAAAACCCAAAAAGAATAGTGTTAGATGAAAAAATCATAATAAAGGGGGAGTAACTTAAATATCTATCATCTTTGGTTTAATCTAATATCGTTACCATAGTTCTAGGACTATATCCTATACATATACTTATCCTTAGGGGCATCCCTAGACATACCTTAGAAATATCTCTAGGGATCTCACTAACGTTTTCGCATCCTAGTTTCCAAAGGTTGACTAAACCTTTCCTCTGATACCAACTGTAGAGACCCGTATCTTGACGTACATGGACATTACATTACATTTGCGGAATACGTAGTACATAACAAAAACACACACTAAAGGATCGTAATAGTTTAGTGTCTTTGGAAACTCGGAACGTAATCTTCTAATCGTGGTGAAAGTTCTTCAATATCTCCCATAAAGGTCATCCCTTTTTTCTACCTAAAACCTTTCTTTATATCCTGGGGAAAAGAAAACATAAAAGGGTGAGCTCAAATGCTCATTAAGGGTAAACAAAAGAAATAAAAATCACATCATATACATAGCTTTTGGAAATCTTAACCTTCAAAAGAGCTCATAATATCATAACATGGGATAAATCATAGAAGTGAAATGTAATCCCAATAATCATAACATAAAACATGAAACTTTGTGGCATACACACATAATCATAGAGAATCATTTCTTGTTAGTCAAGACTCAATGCCAAGACTATCTTAGTGGACAAAGCCCCTTTCTGAATCGAGTAACCCTCGTTTCAGTCCTGTTTCACTGAACCGGTATAACCTACCATTTCAGCCATGTCTATCTCATGAGATATAAAATCATTACCCAATTAATTGGAGGGAGATATAGGTCCCACCCTTCTCATAATGAATCATTTCTTGTGTGTGCCACAAAATCATAAATCATACATCATTTCATAACCCATGTAATAAAAATGGGATTCTTAAACAACATGACATCATAAAACCATTCTTATAAGATAAAGGAATTAATAAACATAATTACATCACAACATAGTCAAATCAATGTAAAAATATGGATAGAAACAGAACCCTTTATTATCTTAGATGGAAAATAATTTTGATAAAACACTTGAAATGAATTCTTGAGGAAAATATCCTTTCTTCTTCAAAATCAATTTCTTTTCACAAAACATCATGCAATTTTAAAAGAAAGAGATTTTATTGAAAATAGTCATGAAATATTTTAGAGGAATATTCATGAAAATAAGGCTTTATAAAACAGTATAAATCCGTTCGTGCCGTATAAGTTAAAAAAAACATTCTTCGTACTTTTGTCGGAAAAGTCAAAAAGTACCTCGTACGACAAAATATTTCTTTCATACATATTACTAAAAACTCACCGAAGGGTAAAAATGGTTTTAAACAATTGTAGGTGGATGGAAATAATATTACATTTTGATGAAACATGGATGTGGATGATAAAATACACCCCAGTAAATACTTACGAATAAACAATCTCGGATAAAAAATGAGATTGTGATATTTCCTTTACCTTAGGTCCGACTTGCTTTGTAAGTGTCCGAACCTCCTGTATAATGATTTAAATAATGTTATTGACTTATTACAGAATCATATTAATTGTTATGATATCATATATGGTTCACTTATGACATTATATTACTCGTTCTTTTGTAAATTCCATGTTAAAGAAGCGTTTTGGGTAAAATCGTTTCATTTATCGTAGGTGTTTTGACTTGTTGTTATTGACATCATTATTACTTATATCATGATTTAATCACTTCAATAATATAAAATATGATTTATATATCATATATATTCAGTATATATATATATATAATAGGTAGATAAATAAAATGAAAAACACCGTTCATGGAGACGGTAGTCCGTACGTACGCATGGACGCTGTTTTCCTTTCCTTATTGTCTTGAAATGGAAGTAAGTAGATGACATACATATGTATATATATACATAAATCCAGTAGCTTTATAATTTCATATATTTCATTATTATTTCTTATATATACATTATAATCATTCTTAAATGGTTAACATGGAGAATGAATCTCATCGCGTCGTGGAGACGGTATTCCGTACGTGCGCACGAGCGATGATATCATTTCTATAAATATTGAATTGAATTGGAGTGGATTATAAAATATATCAGAATCAATATGATGTTGTAATAACTATGTATAGTTATTCTTTACACCATTATACCCATCCATGTAAGGTGGTGGTGGAAAATAGATTACACCACGGCGTGGAGACGGTATTCCGTACGTACGCACGCGCGGTGATTTCTTTTTCCGTAGGATGGATAGATGGTGAAATAAGGTTGTTTCATACTTATAATAACATATCAGTATATGAGTGATACTGATGTTATTACTTCATAATGAAACAACCTAAGAAGAAGAAGTGGAATAAGAAATAAAGATGAAAGAATTGGTAACGGTAATTACCTCTTCTTTGAAGTGCCTCTTTGAGACCTCCTCTTAGGGCACTAGAATTGGTCTTTGAGGAATACCAGAACCTCTAGGATGTTACTAGGGAAGTGTAGAAGGGATTTTTGCAGGGTTTGGCCGATCTTGAGTGCTCAAATTGGTGTGAGGAGGAGGGGGAGGAGGTGTCCTTTTATAAGGGAGGAGAGGGGCACCTTAGGAATATCTCAAAATATTATTTTATATTAAAGTAAAAATCGGTTTATAATGGTTCCAAAGGGTCTTATTTCGAAGATAAGGTGGGTAGGGGTCGAAATCCTATCAACCAATAGAATTTAGACAAGTTTAGGATATTATTTTAACCTTATCAATTAAATTTAACTCTAAGTTAAATAATTTAACTTTTACCATGTCTTTTTGTTTTCTTTCACTATATGGTTAATAAACTTACTATAACATTCCAAATGAACCCCAAATTGTTTATTATTAATATATATATCCTTATCTAAGTCATTTGGCCGAACCTTAGATTTTTAGGAATACAATAACAATTAATAATATTTTATTTTATTTAAAAACTATTTTGTGTCAATTTTGACACTATTTGATATATGATTTTTGTGAAAGTCATAAAAGAATTAAATGGTCGAACCAAGTTGATTAAATCAACATTAATATATCATAGTAACCTAGAAAATTAGTGGAATTCATAAAAAATCTCAAATTACATTTATTTTGGTGTTTATAACATCAATTATGTCAATATTTCATTAATAAGATAATTACTGCATCATCGTTGTGTCATAAATAAATTAAATTATTTTATGTCTAAAAATTACAAATAAAATACCATCATGTAGGAAATCTTTTTATCTTTCTAATGAATATTTACAATCGAATTTATCTTATGTATAACCCCATATTAAAAATGATTTACTTATTAAACTTTGATTTTAACTATTTTAACCTTTCTTTAAATAAATTAATAATAAATGTCCTAATCTAATCCAAGTGGGACTAAATGGTCATATTTTATTCCTACGTTTGTTTTTGGTCGAATTACACTTGTCCAATAGAATTAGGACATGTGTTAGGGTAATAGTAATATCATATTTACCCTTAGTTACCCTATTTACTATTAACCGCGGTAAAAAAAAGTAAAAAGTTACTATTCACCAAAAATTATTTTCATCTAATTGAACCACATTTTAGTCCTTGATATTAACCGTGTCTCTCGGATTTTTGAAATTCCATTCACAGAAGCGGTAAAATTATGTTTTATGAAAAATTCAGTTTTTAACCTACCACTTAGTGGTTTCACTATTCATCAAAAATTGAAAGTTTTCAGAAAAATACCAAAATTTCATCCTAAGCTATATTTCATATTCCGAATTCAAAAATGAAGTCTTTTTTACCAAATTCATAACATAGAAGTTTCATTAATTAATTTTATAATTAAATCCCGCTATTAAAAAAATAGCGTGTTTTTAAGAAACAATATCTATCAAAAGATTGACACTTGATTATGTCTGGTTTAAATGTGAAATTACATCCAATGACCAACATTGTATTAAATTGTAAAAATATATTCTAAATATACTTTAAAACAACTCAAATTAATAATTTATCACTATTAATTATTTTGATTAAAAAAGTTGTTTTTAATTATAATTTAGTAATTTTCACTATTCATCAGAATATGAAAGTTATCCGAAAAGTACCAAAATTTCACCTTAGGATAAATTCAATACTCCGAATCCATAAATGAAGTCCATTTTGAAAAATAAAATTTACAAAATTTCAAAAAGTGGTTATTACTATTCTCAACAGCTAGTTTTAATAATATCTTAATAGCATATCATTGTTTAGCGAAACTTGGCGTTGCGTACAACACACGCTATCGAGGAAGGTCGTGATTGCGTGTAATGAAAGGCAAGTCAAGGATGTGTGTTGTGCAAGCTCCTTTTGGTGTAGCGTACAACACCAGACAGAAATAAAATTAAAAGGAACATTTTTCATAAAATCTCGGGCTGTTACATCTTGTGTCTGAGTCTTCCAGCTTAGAGAATCATCCACTTTATTTCCCTTACCAAGCATATAAGCATGCTAAAAATCAGAATAACTCAGGTATTTAAACAACATAAACTATCAAATATTTAATTAATTCTATTTAATTATGTATTTGAGGCTCTTATGGACTTGTATATAATTAACTACTCTCCAAAAATATAATGCCTGCAATATAAAAAATAATTAACCACAATTATTAATTCAAGATTGTGTGTCATGTAATTATGCTCATGAGTCCCTGATTGGTGAGCCTTTTATGATAATTCTCATTCTCCTTACATCAAAAAAACTCATAGATTGATTCTTAATGAATTATAATAAACTATATAACTTATAACATGCTCTGGTAGAGTCCAGATTGCTACTAAGGACAGTCTTCTTTTCTTCTACGGAAAGTATTCTGTGGAGGCATAGAAACAAGGATGTTTCATTATGGTTAGAGAACCCCTACCACCATCGTGTGATACCCCATACTGATGATGCTCTCCTCCCACCACTGTGTGGACCTTATACCCACACACCAGTGTGCTCTCATGCACGAGTTATGCTTCTCTTCCCTTGAGCCAACCCGTGTAGGGGATTTCCGTAACCAGACGGACTTCAGAAGGCTTGGATTAGATGGAGGTCCCTTCATGAGCATATTATGTGGCTTTACTTCCTCATTTGAGATTTTCCCAAGTGTGGGAACCTTTTTTTTCAAAATTCCTCTCCTCCATATTTTTCTATTTTCTTTCAAAACACACAAAAAAAGTATAAATAATAACAAAATAATATAAAACATTTATTTTATTCTTTTTTATTTCATTTTACAAAATTTCCTTCCAAATTACAAATTACCAATAAATGATAATTATTAATTATAAATGGGTTTTATCCATTAAAAACATAACACATTTAACAATTAAATTATAAAATATGCATAGAAAATATGAACTCATCAAATCCCCCACACATAAATAATGTTTTTCCTCAAGAAAAAATCTACACTATGAATTAAAAATAATCCCCGAGTCTACCAATATTTAAAATTAAAATTTAATTTAAATCAATAATTATCAATGGGGGAAATGAATTTCCAAGTATCCCTATGAAAATTTATTCCTACTCATCACTAGACATAGTGTATTTGAAATTCCCAATGAAAAATGATGGGACTTCTCATATCTTACATTCAAGTATTTCAATTCCTTATTATTAACATGTAACGTTGTGATCTACCTCACCATTGTTTCTCTTCTCTCACCACTCAAGGTAGAATAAAATTGTGTTATTTTCCTCATATCTTGAGTACATGAACCAATCAAATGAATTATAAAATGATCTACATTCTCCACTTAGTGGAGACAAAAATCCCAATAAATGAGGAGGAATTTTAAAATCTATGATCATATGATTATGAGCAATAAGGATGGTAAAAAATTTTGGAATAAAAATTTAAGCTCAAATGGAGGTTAATCTCTAGGTATTAATAATTATAATAGAAGTAAACAAAATGATGTTCCCCTTTTAGATATTACATATTCCTCATACCTACCAATCTCAAAGAGAGGTCATAAATAATGAAAATGTAATAAATGAGTTACCTCTCTATTTTTTTAATTTTATTAATTTTTTAAAAATTGATCTTGTAAATGTCTCACAAACATCACCCAACCCCAAATGATAAAAATAATTGGTCAATTGATTGTGATTTTAAACCCTCCATAACTCAACCAACATTTTTTTTGTTTTATTGTTTTTTATAGAGGGGTATACAATAAGAATAATGAAGGAAACATCAACCTTATTCTCAAAATCCAGTGATACACCTACAACATATTCTCTCAAATAATCATGTCCATATTTCATTAATCCCCTATCCCCCACACTTGAACTTCAAAAATTATTAAAAAAAACCAAAGAATGGGTAGGAATGGATAATTTGGTTTGAAATTTGGTCATTACTATAAAATTAAATTCATGGTCTCTAAGGGATAAAAGGAGGATAAATTTTAGATAGGTCTCAAGGATAATGTCTTAAAAAAATCCTCAATCATTTTTAATGTGATTTTTTCATAATCATCATTTTGAAAAGTTAAAATACAAATCCTAGTAGGTAACATATCCCATGTTCTATCAAGAAATTTTCTAATAATTATTGGAAATATTTATTCTTTAATACTATTGGGAATAAGAATATTAAATTTTAAGTAAATCACTCATGGAATGTTTCATAACAACAAATTAATCAATATGAACTTATGAAATTTAAATTATGACAGATGTAAGTGAATTTCATTTACATGTGACTACAAAGAAAAACATAATTCATTGAATTTAAATTCCTATGTTTCACTCTAATCATATAATCTCCTCATCTTACATATTCAATTCAATCAACATGAAAATTAAAACATGGTATCATGGGGTTCCTAAAAAACCTAAGTGTCATTGATCAAAACTGAAACACTAATACAATTATTGGAAGGTGTTTTTTCTCATTTGAAGATAAAAAATAGATTCTATAAAATGGGGTATAGATTTTAACACTAAAAATTAAATTTTACTCCCCTTCTCATGAAGATCTTTTCATCTTGTAGTCTACATAATTTGTGTTACATAGACTTGAAAATAAAAATAGTGAATGTGTAGGCCCATTCTCATGAAAGTTCAAAAATGATGGGTGATGTTTCACTATTTCTAAAAATAAATCCTATATAAGGAAGGAAAATAGACAAACAAATTCAGGTTACATCCCATAAATCACTTTTATTAAGGACATTAAGATAAACCTCACCTCTTGAATCATGTAATAGGAGTATGTTATAGAGCCAATTGTTTTTAATTGAACCATATTGTATTTATTCAAAATAGGGTGTAGCACTTCTAATTTTCCTCCTCTTAAAGATCAATATCTCACTTGGTGGTGTGTTATAAGTAGTGGAATATCCCAATGATTAGAAAAGAAGCTAATGGGATATCAATACCTTGTACTACTCTTTATTATACTCATTTGTGGGTTTATATTATTTAAATTTTTCAATAATCTATTCAATTTTATCAGCCACCAACGTCTATTATTCTTTATGGATATACTCTTCTATAAGGTCCAAAGTATCATTACAAATTTTAGCTACCTTGATATTTATCTCCTCCACTTGGTATTATATTTTATTAGTGGAGGGTTATGTTTCTTCTTTCTCTTCCTTCATAGATCTTAAGTTAGTTTCTTCCATGGAGAATTCAGAATAAGTATCAGAAAAAGAAATTACCTCACATTCAACCGCAAATTTAATTATTCTCTGAAATGGATCTTCAATTTGGGAATCTTCTTTCATTTCTTCATTCATTTATTTTACTTATTTAGCAATTATTTTCAAAAGTAACAACCCTTATTTAAACTCTGATTTCATTATTTAGAGGTATTCTTACATATTTTGGTGTGGTTGTGTTACGCTAGATTTTTATTGAAGCTCCCATAATCGTCTATGGATTTTCATCTTCAATTTTTAAATGTTCTGTGAGAGGTTTGAAAGATCAATTGCTAATAAATTGTGGGATTTAATTTTTCATATTCCTAAGATCATAATCAAAAACACCCAGTGCATAAAATTGAACATGATTAAAAAATAACCTAATCTAAATTCAAAAAATATAAAAGTGTGAGATAAAATAAATTTCATACTATTGAATTTATAAACACATTATTCTCTGGAAACATGGTCAGTTTTGATATCTCTTAAAAATAATCATTAGTTCTACTGGGGATATAAAAATAGAAATTTATAGTAACCCAATTACAGTAACTAATTGAACATAGAATAGTAGTAATACGGGGTAGATCTAACATGGAAAAATGTTATAAGGTTTCAATAGTTTCAACATTTTTCAAGATTTTAACTAAAACTAAAATAACTAAACTAATTGTGATATTTTGGTGGGACTAAACAAAATATGAAAATCAGGATAAAGGGAGGAGAGTTCATATAAAAGGATTGGTTTTCATAAATTTAAAATAATTTAGTCAGAACTTGTGAAATTATATAAAATCAAAAGTCACATGACTTCTTGGGGTATCTAGCCTATCCTCTCATCATTAGCTAGTAAAAATTAAGTCTGCTGACTCATCTCTCAAGTTATGTATATAACTATCGTAGGTTCATTATTTTTAATATTTAGGTAAAATGAGATATTAAGTTTACTATTCTCTTTCCACTTACCTTAATCGCATTGGGTTTCCTCCTATAATTACCATAAATTTTTCTAGGTAATTAGGGATTTGATTGCGTTTATTATCAATTGAATAAAATTCTAAAATATAAATATATAGGTTAGAAATAATTAAATTGTGGTTACACATCCTCTTCTATGAACTCACCTTTCCCTTGGATATGTAGTTATTCATGTCTAATATCTCAATTAATAGGAATAATATTCATTCGAGGGAATGGAATAGAGATTTAGATCTAAAATAAAGGTGTTGTGAAAAAGTGGAGATGCATTCTCATTACTCTCAAAATTGACCTGTGACGTTAACAGTTTCACATAAAAAATAAAAAATTTAAAATGAAATTTATAATTATGAAGCATCATGGTTGATGATGTCCCTTTTACTTCACTCTCTCTTCAGATTCTAGATATAAATTCTTATACTTTTCTCTTATATTAGTATCCAAAGTTAGTAACTGAACTTCCTATAGTTCTTTTCATATTCTTATCTCGAGGCCCCTCCAACAGTACCTTTTTCGCAGAAGTAGTGTTCATATATTTAAAGAGATAATTATCTCTATTTGGAATTTTTAATTTCTCTTCCTCCCCCATTTTATTGTTTTTGAATTTTTATTCTCTCGACCAAAACCTCCTATGAAAAATGGACCCCTTCCCCAAGTTTATTTGATTTTGATTAATAATATCTCTCTCCTACATAGTTTTTTGAATCCATAATTATTTAATCTTCATAAGGGTTTTTATTATTTTAAGGTGGTATTTAAACTTATCATTTGTAGGTGAGTCTCCCACATGTTTTATTCCCTTATTTTCTTCCCCAAAGTTCATGCACAACACATGATAATCTGAAAACTTAAGGTATTTAATGTTGCAAAAGTAATAACCCCTATGGTGTGAGGGGGTTCCCTATTGTGTAACCATGTATGGATTTCATGGACCATAGTGTATCCCATACACCATGGAATGGCCCCCTTCTTCCACCAAAACCTTCGGTTTTACCAAAAAAGAACCCTCTATGATGTATTGGAACAACTACATTTCAACCTTCTTCTTTCATTTTTTACCTATAGGGAACCACAACATAGTGTTTTAGACAAACCATCATCACATTCTCTATATTTGTTCCAATAGTTCCATGGTGTGGTGGTTTGAACACAGTGCATAAATTTCTTCAATTTGGTCTCCCTTGTCTACTACATCACATTGACATGGTTATGGTGTAGTGGAGATCTAAATGGCAGTGGTAGTGGGATATTCATTTGTCAGTCATGGAGGTTATGAGATACAGTGGAGATTACCTATGATACATTTTATGTGTGAGGATGATGATGTGGAGTGTGGGGTAAAAGCCAAAATTTTGGTAAGTGTACACTACCTCAGGTGCTCTCCATGTCCCACATAAAAAGTAAGGAGGTTTTGTCCCTTCTTAATAATTGATTTTAAGGTGGATTGGTAGAAATCAAGTCAAAATGGGGTTGGATGGCCCCTACTATCATCGTACACATCCCCGCACCAACAATATTTCTTCCCTTCATCATGTGGATCTGACCCCCACACGTCGGTGTTTTCTTATGTCCTATATATACTGCTCTACCCTTGTGATGACCCACATATTGTATTTCCCAACAAGATATAATTCCTAAGGTAGGGCTTGGCCTTCTGAACCATCATGAAACTTCTATGTGAATTACCTTTTTCGGTTGAGGGATAGCATGGTGTGGCCCCATTTTCCTCATAATTCCCCCCTACGTCCTTTTCTATTTCATTTACAACACACACAAAAAGTATAAAGAATAAAAAAACAAGATAAAACATGTATTTTATTCATTTTTTATTTCTATTTCCAAAAATTTCCTACCAAAATACAAATTAACAAAAAATTATAATTATTAATTATAAATGGGAGTTATCCATTAAAAACATAAGACATTTAACAATTAAATTTTAAAAAATGAAAAATATGAACTCATCATGATTTCATATCACGCAATGTTGGGATTTATATATTCTAGGGTACTTTGGTTATCATTATAGATCTTAGTGCTTGTTTTTCCTTATTACTATACCTTAATGTTATTATATTATTTTTGGAATGCTGAAATATTTCTTATTAATATAAATTTATTTTTGGTTATTTCATAAAAATTTGTTCCTAATGGTAGTTTCTGATGCCAAGGTACTTTTTGCTAGCCCATGGAGATTAGGAATTCCATTTGGCACATGTCAGGACTACACTGTGTTATGGAAAAATTGGGTAGTCCAATTTGCTTCATGATAAATTAGTATCAAAGGGAAGTTTGTCTATTTTTTTCAATATTCATTTTGGGATGTATTGGTAGATAGGATATGGTAATATGGGTACTTAAGGGGTATTTTATGAGAAAGTTCATAGAAATAACTTATTATGAAAGGCCTAAAGTTACCATGGGTTATTGGAAAACGTGTATTTGGGATTCATAGTGTTTTTATCTTGGATTTTCATTTGTATGTGTTTATGGATAACTCTGATTGACCTATATTATTTTAAATCATAATTGATTCATGGAACTAAAGTTTCTGTGTCTATTTTTCTTTTGATTTGTAGTATCATTCCCCCCAGTTATTCCTAAATAGGGTGATGCTGATAAACCATGATAAGGAAACCCTCTAGTTGATCAGAATATGATTGAAGTAGTGGTGTACACAGTAAAAGATATAGACCAGGGTGTGGAACATCCCTCTATTTGGGTTGGGGAGGTGCAACCTCAATGGGATGATGAAATGATTTCAGCCCAAGAGTTTCTTTTCAAAATACCATCATCTTGGTAAAGGAAATATTATCAAAATGATATAGAATGTTGCTAAGGAAATATTGTGATTAACCAGGGCTCTTTTTTCCTATGGTGGTGGATTTAGTGGTTTTTATAATGAAAAGAGGAATCATAGTGAGTTTCACAGGGAAAATAGTGGTGATTCATATCAAAGGTCTCCTACTGCACTATATTTAGCAGCTAAGGGATTGAGATGTTATGATTGTGGCCATAAAAGGAACATGATGTTATTTTCCCCATTCGTCCAAATGATTTTAACTCATATGGGAATCATAGTCACTTGTAGAATTTTTTTCATGATATATATTTCAATCACTCTAATATAGTCTTGTATATTCCAAGAAGATCTTCATTTTAGTTATATTCTTCATGGAATATAGGGTTCCAACCACAGGCCTCTGAAATGAATTGGTTACATGTAGTAGAAGAGTCTTGTATGGAAGTTTATGCAAGTCCTATGAATATGAAAGGTTTCATTTCTGTTGATTATACCAGAGTGACGACATAATTTGATATAGGTTCCTATCACTCCTTTGTATCAACTTGCATGATGTATATTATAAAACATACAATGGATCTCGCATCATTTTTATGGAATCAGTGACACCTCTAGTAAATAAAAATAATTAGGGTTTTTATTTCCACCCATGCTCTTTCTTTATAAGTGATGTAGAGCTGGTTTGGGATTTCTTGGTTCTCAAATTGGACCCTTTTAATGTGATTATTTTAATAGATTAGTTGATCACTAACAGGTCTCAGATTTATTATTGTCATTGATGGGTGTTCTTCAATGATTCCAATGTGATCTCCCATGTATTTCAAGGAGAATTGGATCCAAGGTCCAGTTAGGTGGGACTGTCTATTCTGAAGTGTAGTAAGTTGATATTTTTATTTGTAGTAAATTTGGAATTGGAAACTTGTATTGGTATCCTTGCCTTAGTAGTCAACAAGATTCACTAATTTTTTCTAGATAATTTTTCTAAGTTGCCTCCTGAGAGGGACCTAGAGTTCTCAATCGACTTGGTGTCTAAAACTCAACTGATATCGATGTAGTCTTAATGTATGACTCTAGATGAGTTTAAATATTTGAAAATTTATTTGTATGATTTGATATACAAGAGATTTATAAACCTAATTGTGTCACCTTGGAAAAACCCTTTAATTTTTTCCAAGAACATTGATGAGTCTCTTCACTTATGCATTAGTTATCAGAATCCCAATCGAGTAACTGTTAAGAAAAAAATCACCTACCTCACTTAGATGATTTGTTAAATTAGTTGAAAGGTTTGAATTAGTAATAAAAAAAATTATATTTAGTATGGTTATCACTAACTCAAAATAAAGGAGTTTTTTATCCAAAGACTGTCTCCAAGAGTAGGTATATCCATTTCAAGTACCTTGTTATATCGTTTGGCCTAACTAACACTCCTATTATCTTTATAAATTTCATAAAATGGATTTTCCATCATTATCTACACAATTTTTTCATGGTTTTCATGGATGAAATTATGGTGTGCTCTAAAACAAGAGAATATCATGTGTATCACTTAAGGAATGATTTAGAAATTTTGAGGGATCACCATATTTATGATAAATTATCAAAGTTCCAATTCTAGATCAAAGAATTTATGTTCTTCGGACACATGATCTCAAAACATGGCATCTTAGTTGATCATAAAAAAGTAACAATTTTCATTTCATGTGAATAATCATAGAAAGTCTTTGATAAATGTAGCTTATTGGGTTTGGAAGGACACTATCGATGTTTTGTAAATTATTTATCAAAGATTATGTCACCTTTGACTAGTCTCACCTATAAGGGGTTAATGTTCTCATGGGATTCAAATTTCCAGGTATCTTTTGAATAAATGAAGTAGTTCTTGACCACAACATTTATTATAACATTACTAGAATTCATCCATGTCTATGTGGTTTATTGTGATGCTTCTGATGTACGTTTTTCCTGTATCCTTATAAAGGGAGGTCATATAGTGGATTATGGCTCATGTCCTCTTTGACCTCATGAGAGAAATTGTTCCACTTGTGATTTGGAACTGGAATTGGTTGTTCATTCCAAAAAAAGTTGGTGTAACTATCTTTTGGGGGAAAATTTTATAGTATAATCTGACCACAAAAGTTTAGGTTACATCTATTCTCCAAAATAATTAAACCTATAGTAGATATGATGTGTGAAATATATGAATCAATTCAACTTTAAAATTTTCTATACACTAGGAAAGCATGACTTAGTTGTTGATGATCTTATTAGAAAGTTACATTATCAATATATAAAGGAGGAAAAGGATGAATGAAACTTTATGGGACTTTTTTCATATTCACTTGGGAGTCGAGGAGGAGGAGTTTGGTTTTTTTCTAGAAAGTGTCATTTTGATATCATATATCCTTGATATGATTCATTAGAATAAAAAATTAAGATAATGAGTTGTAAATTATCAAGGATTCTTTATATTTTGGGGATACCATCAGTGATTGGTCTCTCTCCTTGGAGGGTATTATTTACTTTAGGATCCAATATGTTGTTCCTTTATTTGTAAGAAAGGTCTTGTTAAGAGTTTGTCATCATTATTTTTGGTTTTCCACCCTATCACCATAAATATTTTTTATGACATGAATTTTTGGTTTTTGTGGCCTGGTATGAAATGATACATAGCTGAATTTGTATCTAAATGTTACATATTCCAAAATATTAATACAAAGAACCAAAAACCTTCTTGTTTTCATGGAAATCTTCCTATAGAAACATTGAAGTGGAATGGGAATTTTATGGATTTCATTTTTATCTTACATTTAAATACCTAAGGGAAGGATGTTATTTAGGTGGTGATCGATCGGTTGACCAAATTGGAAAAGTTCATATTGATCTATGACACTACAAATGTGGAGGAACTAGGGATGTTGTATATACAATAGATTTTAAGGATTCATAGGATGCCTATGGCCATTATCTTTGATAAGGAACCTTGTTTTACCTCATGGTTTTGGAAGGTCTCCCTAGAGGCTATGAGCACCTAGGTCAGGTTGAGTATAGAAAATAATCCTCAAATGGATGGTGAAATTGAAAGGGATAATCATATCTAAGAAGATGTTATTTTTTCCCGTGTTTTAGAATTTGGTGGTGCTCAGTATAGAAATTTTGAATTGGTTAAATTTTCTTATAATAATAGTTACAATTCATCCATTAGAATAGAACATTTTGAAGCATTTTATAGTTAACCTTGAAGTTCTCCTACCTATTGCTATAATGTTGGTGATTCTTCATTGATTGGATTTATTTTGGTTTAGAAGACACCAGAAAATATCCAGTTGTTTCATCAGTTTTTGTTGTTTTCTCAAAGCCAATACAAGGCTTATGTAGATTTACACCATCATCATTCATATCTATTGGTTGGTGATCAGGTATTCTTGAAATTCTCTCTCTTTTTGGGCCACCAAAAACTCAAGAAGTAAGGGAATATCACTCATAGGTATGTGTAACAATTTATTTCATTTAATGGTTGAAAAATGTGGATTTACCACCATATTTGTCTCAATCCACAATTTCCTCCATGCCTTTCAACTCAAAAAGTATTAATCGGACCTATCTCATGTTCTGAACTAAGAAAACCTTATCATAGAGCCCAATATGTATATGACTAAGAAACTACATAAGGTTGTTGATAATAAATTAATGGTTATATGTAGGAAATATATACCTTTTTAACACCCTGATAATTTAAAATAAGAACATTATGTTCGATAGCATATAAAACTTGCAACACTGAGCTTAAATGAACCACAATATATTGTTAAAACATTATTATTTAAATGTGACAATTAAAATTATTAGTACGAATAAGACTAACCATAGTATGAAAAATATATCTAAATATTTTATATAATCTAAATTTATTAATTAATACATAATAAATAAGTACTCAACTTTTAGTAAAGTCATTTTACGCTTCAAAAATATATTTTCTTCAAAAATGTTTTTTATTTATTTTGTGTGTATATAATATAATTTATTTATACCACTTTTAGTAATGGTATTTTTTAAAAATTATATCATTTTTTAAATAAAAATATCAAAATTATCTTAGGGTGAATTCTTCCGATTTTTTTGAAATGATCTATTTTTCAATGAATAGTGAAAATACCGATTTTCAAATAGTCATTTCTTATCATTAAATCATGTAATTTAAAACTACCATTTTTATTTTTATTTAATATTAAATTTAAATATAAAAACAATATTTATATTAATCTAATTAATTAAATTTTATTCTATAATTTTCATGATTTGGTATATGTTTTATTCTTAAAAAACACAATTTTCTATAAAAATTAAGTTCATAAAGTTTATAAATTTTAATTAATTAGAATAATCCATAATAAGGAATTATTTAAATGAAATTTATAGATTTCAAGTCTATATATATGAATTTCAATTCATATACTGATGACTACTACTATAGATTTAATATAAGACCATCTATTGCTTGAAAAATGAATTTTCCTGGAAAACCGTATTTCATCTTGTTTTGTAGATTTATTATAAAATTAATTTATTCCATTTATAGGGATTGAATCTGTTAAAATGGATAAAATATTTAGAATCATAATTATTTATATAATTTTATAATGTTAACAAATTTTTTTCATAATGAATAGTAAAAATAGTAAAAATTTGTCGCTATAGTAAAAGGGTAAAACGGGTTAACCTAGGTTAAAAATAAGTGATGAGGCTACAATTTTCATTTTAATTTTTATTAGAGAAATTAATTTATACCCTTATAATTTTATTTCTGAGATTATTTTATTTATATGACACCTCTCTATGAGAATGAATTTTCTAATATTTTAAGTAATTAAAATGACAAAATGGAACCCTCTAGCTTTTAAATATCACATATGTGTTGAAATTGAGAAAAAAGATATTTGTGAATCAATATAAATTTTTATTCGGAGAATAATGAAATTATTTTCATTATGTTAATTTATTTATAATTTTTAGTGATTTAATAGTTACATTAAACGCTTATGCAGTGCCGACATAGTATTTATTCAATTAACAACAAAATGATATTAAAAATATTAAAATTAATCAAAATTTAATGAATTATTCTGTTACATTAATTTTTTTGATAATTATGATATATTAATGGGTTATTAAAATATTATATTCTAATATATATTTATCTTGGGGTTTTTAAAGTAAAATTAAATTAATAGGGTCAAAAATAACACTGTTGATATTTTATGAAAATAACATTTTAATAAATTATTTGAAAATACTAAAAATATTTAAATAGGACAATTTGGATAATATATGATCTAAAATTTTATCTTGAGTCCATTTCTAATCCAATTTTATCCTTTTAAGTCAAATAAAAACCCTTTAACAGTGAAAAACTATGTTATTGTGGTTAAGATTAAAATTGGTCATCTTAGGGCTAAAACCAACAAATAAGGTTTAAAACACCACCCCAACATATAAAAGTTTTATTAATTTATTATATTTAAACCAAATCCCACCATATATTTTAATATCTACCCATTTTTAATCATTTGGATGTAAAATTATATTTTTATATTTTATCCTTTTAAGAAATTACAAGAGTGGTCCTCCCCTCACTTATAAAAGGGAACCTCCTCTCCTCTATTATTCACACTTAAAAATACTTTTTTTTCAAACAAGTCCAACCCAAATAACTTCCTTAAATAAATTACCATATCATATAAGCATTTTTTATTATAAAACCCTTCTATAAAGGATTTGGTGAAATCCTAAATTGGATGTCTGAAGAAGAGGTTTTGTTATTAACCGAGCATTTTTTTTATTTTTTTTCACCTACTTCAAATATAATTAAAACATGATGATATAAAAACATAATTATATACCATATATGGATATTTTATTATGTTATTGTAATAACCTACATCCATTCCCTCTTCAATCAAATGGGAAATTAAAACCATTATTCGTGTGTACGGAGGACTACCGTCTCACGAACCGATGTAATTCGTTTTCCATCACCGCCTCTCACATGTGGTTATAATGAAGAATTTAATGTATATATATGATATTAATGAAATATTTATCATTATATAAAATTAATATATCATATATTTTCTTACCTTTCCATTAATTGAAAAAAGATAACTTCGTTCGTGCGTACGTGTGGATTACCACCACCACGAAGCGATGTGATTCGTTTTTAATTACTGAATCACATGAATGGTATATATAAGTGTATTTAAATAAATAATATTATATTTCAATATTTTTATAATTTTATAAAGGTAATATAATACTTACCTTCTTTCCATAGTGATCTTTCAAAAATGAAAATGTTACTCATGCGTACGTACGACTTACCGTCTCCATGATTGTAACACAATTAATTTTTCATAACCATATTTCATAAGAGGTTTTAAAATTATAATTTATATATAAAGATGATAATTATTCCATTATTATTATTATGAATATTATGGATTAATTATCTCATTTACCATATTTAACCTATCGAAGTCATTTTGGACATTTAAGTTGAATATCCGTAAAATATCTGGCATGAAATTAAGTAAGTGTATGTAACATGGTAATAAATAAAATAAAAGGAATAATAAACCAAAAAAAGTTTATTAAGGAAGTAAATAATTAAAAAAAAATTATTTTATAAGTGAAATAACATATGTGATTATTCATACTCAAGGTAAGGGGATTTTAAAAAATAATAATCTTTTAAAGTTTACCTTATAACTCTTTCCTTTCTTGAACATATTCTTCTAAATGATCCAATGAAATTATTATTTATTATTCAATTGATGATAAAGGTCATTTATTACCTCATTTTACTTTATCTTAAAACAAATTAAAATAAATAATATTTTTAATGTTTTACATAAGGGACACTTTACTTTAAAAACCATGTTTTAAATGTTTTAAATGTTTTAAATATTTATTTTCTAAAGATTTATCTTCTATGTTTGTATTATTAAAATTATTTTTTATGTATATATATGAACATAAATGAATTATAAATGAAATTTTATGTTTATTTTTATCTTCTTTCAAAGATTTTCAAAAGGAATCATTTTATGTATTTTATACATCACATTTTGACTTTATTTACAAAATATAATAGGAATGTTTTATTTTATCGTATATGGTGTCAATGGATTTTCCCACTACCACAACCATCATTTTATATTTTTAATTATTTATAATATTCCTTATTTTTTTCAAAAAAAAATATTATTTCCCTTTATTCTCTATATTTTCAAAAAAGGTTTTAAATGGAATGGATATTTTGATATTTGGAAATGTTCTACTTATGGGTGTAAGAGATCTCTCTAAACCACCATTTTCATAGGTTTATGACCATTATCTCTCTAACTCGCTTACTAACTCTATTTTATTATTTGTAATGATTATAAATGTTATATATATGTTATCTCATATTTAAAAATCTTATTCAACCTTTATTTTATAGGGGAATACATTCCATATGTTCATTTCTCAAATACCTTATTTATGAAATCTGTTTTGATTATGATATGAAGAAATATTATGAAACCCATTTCTTTCCATTGGTAATTATTATGAATATAACTTATTATTGATATGATTTTTTGGAACACATAATCATTAAACTTTTATGGTGGGTTCACCTAGATATAACTCTAATGCATTGGAAAAAGTTTTTTTCTCATGAGACATTATGTATGGGATTAGGGAGTAAACCTAATCCACTATGGGACTCAATCCACCATGTGATTTTATCTTAGAAGTTGTCCATAACATATACTTATGTCATGTTTTATTTTTATTTCACATTTAATATATTTCAATGATCTTATGACACCATGTTATTTATGTTATACTTCCATGTGATTACTCAAGAGCTTATGCTTGAAGGAAACTATACGCTACTTCATAAGGGTGAAACAAATAACTTTTCCAAAAATCTTTTCATAAGTTCTTATGACTTATAAAGAACCTTTATGAGTTTTATTTTGTATTTAAGATTTATTATTAAATGTTTTATGAAAATATTTGTGCATAAATGTTGATTTGTTGGGTTCTGGAATGTTTATTTTGAGCCCAATGTTTAATTTTGAAAAGAAAGATATTATATAAGTATTCCTAAACTAAATGTTTTATTTATTTCTTTTATATGTTCCTTACTAAAATTTTGTGTTCATACCATGTTTTTAAATTTTTTTAACAAGGTTTAATGATGGGTAGGAACAAATAATAATTTAATTTATAATTCATGAAGATTATTCATTATAAGAAAACAAGTTTTATTTAAAAAGTTTTATATTATAGGAAAAATGGATACTGATTATAAATTTTCAGTTTGTAATTTATGAGTTTTTTATGTAATAATTATTCCTAATTCACTAAAACTATAAACCTAAAATATATTTATAAATGTAAGAAATAAAATTTTTGTCTAAATACGCTAGACTATGTAATGTTTAAGGTTGGGTCCTTACACCTTTGGTTTGAGTTATATGGTATCATGGTTCTGATTCTAATGAGACATAAGAGGGGGATTCTATGATGAGAGAGAAATGACTTTATCTATTTTGAGACCAACCTTCTTTAACTTAGATCTCTGAGAAAATCAATCAATATGGAGGGGGAATTGTAACATCCAAATATTTTTTTTTCAGAAACTACTTCACTCGTGTTTTATATTCTTATCCATTTGATCATTTTTGCGTAGTTTCTGATCTATTTAGTTGGTTTTAGTTTTTAAAATGGGTCTAAGTGAAACTCAAGGAGCTTAATGAGGTGTAGACCAATGCCTATAGCTAGTGAGGCTTCAGGTGGTCCATTGGCTAACTAGTAAGGGCATCGTCCAAACAATGTGCTTAGAAGTGTCTACAAAAAAATGTTGTAGCCACTACTAGGTTTTCTAGCAGTTATTGCACCTCTATAGTGGCCACCGACCAACTAGTGGGGTGTTCATAGGATTTTACCCGTCTATGGAAGCCATTGGACAACTAGTGGCTTCCCCCAACTCATTGGTGGCACAAATTTGGGTCCAGAAAATATGGGAAATAATGTAATTTTCTCCCCTTTAAACCCATGTTTAACTCATTAATCCTATTCCTTCGACCCAAATATGATTGATTAAAACATGGAGAATTATTTTTGTTATCTTTGTCTATCTTAACACAATTCCTTAGCAGATCAAATAAATGATCAAATTTGCGGTCCTCTCTTGGTAATTCAAACTCCATTTTAGTTTTGGATCTCCTTATTCTTACAATTCCTTTTATTTCTCTCTATGGGTCAAATTTTTCGATAGTGGTAATTACTGGATCTAGGTTTATAATCATATTCATTTTAGATATGTTGTGTAATTAAGGTTTTTTTGTTATATCTTCAATCCTAAGAGTGAGTTGATTGGTAATTATGGTTGTTAGTGTTCCCTTTGGTTTTTTTATTATATAACCTATCAATTTATAGATTTATGATTGGGGATTATTTATCTAGGATACTTCCTCGATTTATAATACCTTTGGATCATCTTGGATTGTTCTTTACCATTGGGGATTGATATTCCAAGAGTTTTAATGTACGTGGTTTCTTAATTTGGTTTTTATTGTGAACCTTTCTTACATACTCTTTGAAATTGATTTATAAAATTATTTAAAGCTGTGAATTTTTTTTTGATAAAATATGATGGTTTTGGTTATTGTTTCGAAAATGGATTTTCCCCCATTTTTTAGTTAATTAAATTTTTTAAAATAATGTTGTTGTGGTTTCAAAGATGAAACGTTATTTGAATGACTTTAATGTGGTAAACTTAAATTTGATCGATGGTGAAGGATGGAAACTCCTTAGGTACAAACTATTTCCCCCTGGACCTATTATTTTAGTGTAATGTGTATACCAAGTTTCCTAAGATTTGATATAGATCCACTCTCGGGAGTTAACTCTTACCCCTATACCAATTAAACTAGGGTAGTTTGTACACTAGGTGGCCTACATATATTGATAAAGTTATGAGGATCCTCATTGTCCTAGAGATATTTATACACATGGTTTTTTTTCTCCAATGATTATACATGAAATTTTTGATTAGGATGTTTATCACAATTCTTTTGAAACCAATTTATTGGTATTATTTATTAAAATGTGAAAATTTTGATTTATCCATTTTTTTAAATTGTGTCCCATTAGTTGTTTTAAATTACTTGAGAATAATTAGTTTATTTTATAGTATTATTATAAAACACTTGGTGGGATTCTAATGAGATCTTTACTCACACCATGTATACACCTTTGGTTGTATGTATATCTTGTTTTATCTGATACAGTTTAGGGAAAGTTGTTTCAATATGGTAGCATGTTAGTTCTATACCATGGTGTGGGAATTTAAAGGTGAGTTCATGTCACATGGAGTTAGGATTTAGTATTTCTTGTGTACTTTAGTTTTCTTTAATGGATCATAGTGCTTTTTTTGTAATGATTATACCTTTATGTCATTTACTTATTATTTTAATACCAATATATTTCATATTTATATCACATTTTTTAGGAAATTTCTAGAAAAATCATTCCTAAATGTAGTTTTTGATTCTCATGCACTTTTCACCAGCATGTAGGGATTGTGAACGCCCTTAGAACCATGTCAGGATCATCTCAGGTTGCAGATATGTTAAATAATATGGATTGTTTCATGATAGAAGACATAAGAAAAGTAGAATGGGTGGCCAAAGGGTGCCCTAGGATATGAAATGGGGCTTATCTTAGGGTCTCTTGGATTTTTCTTTCTATCCCCTTTGTCTTGAAAATGGAGTGCCAATAAATCCCCCCCAAGAATGGGATATAAGTGGATTAGGATGGATTGTGCTCTGAGGTTAACTTTTCATGGTGAAACTAGTGGATAATTAAATTCACAACTTTCTCTCAATGGTGGTTGGGGAAATGTACACTGTCTAGTCTAGGTGGGTCACACTAGCCATGCTCGGTGAGCTACGTTGATAACGATGGGCGAGGTGACCAGATTCGCTATAAATTGAGGTGGTCCCCACATTATCTATGTGTGTGATAATATTTTCCTTTCATTTCCTTGTCTCCTTCATATAATTAAGGTTAGTGTTGACACCATTTCCCCATAGAGTGATTACCCTACTGAGGGGGGCTTAGTGGGGCTTCCCTAGAAAGGGGGCCTTAGTAGGGCCAGCTGGGTAAGGCCACCTAGGTAAGAGTTTGAATTTGTCAAATTCTTGCTTGGTTTCCTTAAAACCTAAATCAACCTCACCTTGGGGGTACCTATTATGATTTCATGATTTGTCATTTTAACTTAATTGTTGAAGCAATTTTCAGGTTTACAATGGAATCTCTTTTAATGTTTTCTCAGATATCGAAGCTACTGCTCGTATCGAAGAAATGGTCTTGGATATTGAGCCCAACTCTTTAAACATAATCACCTTATGACATAAATTTCTCTAAATCCTTATGAAACTATATTTTTCCAACTAATTATTTTAAAATATACTTCCCTTATTTGGTTTTAACCTTCTGATTGATACCCCACTTCTTGAAGGTGACATCTCTAACATTTAGATTCTATCAACTTGGGGTACTGCTAGAGTAAATATTTATCTTAATAAGAAAATAATCTATAAATCTAATAGTGGAATATAATATCATCTATAACATGTTCAAGTTTCATTGAAAGATTAATTAAATTATTATTTTGTGATTAAAAAATCCTTTTTGCGGAGCTGGAGGAAACGATGGAGTCTTCAATGGGACATTCATCATAGAGGAAACTTCTCTAAAGAATAGGCTTGGCCATATTGTGTGAACCAAAGTTGTATCACACAAGAGTACCACCCATGAGCTATTAGATATTATGATTTTGTCCAAAATTCATAGTTTTCTACCTACCATAATCCAAATATCATCCCTCAGGTGGATAGTTAGTGGTGTTTTGAGACCCAAAAGTTTCATCTATCGCATGGGGAGGTTGGTATTAGCCTCTAGGATATCCATGAAATTAGAAGAATCCCCATCCTAAATAATATGCATGATTAATTCCTTTATCCTTAAGGTATTTGGGAATATTTCAAGAGAAATCCTATATTTTAGAGTGATATATATTCATTGGTTGAAAGGGATTTCAAGAAGGAAAATTCTTCCTCTCTTACTGTTCCTTTTAGTACATGAATAAAAATATTCCTACTTTCTCATAGATCGAGACATGGTGTGAAAAAGACAAGGTCCTGAACTAAAAATAAAGTTAATGAGTATTAGAATACTTACTGGTATATCCTTAATGATGGTCAATATATGACTTGGGGATTTCGAATCAATCCATATTTGAGCTCATAAATCCAACTGTTTAGACTGGAAGCCATATTTCTTAGTGGATGGTTGTTACCTACTCAATACACAAATAATGAGGTAAGAGAAACCACTTTAGTAATGGTGGATAAAATGTAATATGGAATACTAGTGAGTATTTTCATGATATATTTTGGGAGACTCTACTGAGTGTTAGGTCAATTTTAGTCGGATGAATAAATTCAAAAAACCTAAATCCCAATCAAACTCCTTCATGGCTATATAATAGTGCATCTTAGTGGTTATGACTCAAGGAACACAACATTGTCTCCCTGAATTTATTTTACGCCTACATTATTGGATATTGTGGGTGGTCATCCTATAATCATGGATAAATCATCTCTGGATCGCCATTTGGGGGATTATCCTAGATTTCCCTTACCCCTTATAGAATTCACATTGGTTCATTAATGGATGGTATCAACGGATCATCCATCATCCAGTAATATCAAATTTCACAACAGGAGAAGTTTCTCATGATTAGGGTTTATGGTGTGATAATTTTTGAAACCTGCATGGAATAAAGTTTTGGTTTCTAGTTATAATGTGTTCAGGAAGTGAAAAGGTCTCTTATTTATTAGGCATGTGGTGAGAAACACCCAATAACCTTTCATCAATTTTGGTTAATGTTGATTAAGACTAATAAAAAACCCAATTACTATTTCACTAGTTTAGGCTATAATTTTCCTATCCCTAGAGTATGTTTATGTGTGGATTGAATTTTATCAGAATAAGGATATGATGGGAGTTACTTCGTGAACATGTGGACCACAAATTCCAATTAAAGGGGAAACCCCTGAAGAAAAATCATAGGATTTCAACATTATTGAGTTGGTTTCCATGGATAATTAAGAAAAATACCTTATTCCTGGATATAGACTCATAATTTAAAATAATATCTGTCAACGTATCATCCTAATGTCTTCAGAGATATGTGTAACTTCTAACATTTATGACACTAGTTTCAATCATGTTCTCCCGTTCAAGTTCCTCTTGATGGTGAATCCCTAAACCCTATCTTAGTCACCTCCTTACCAGTTATGTAGGGAAAATTTTCTAGAAATTATATTCTAGAATATATTCTAGTTTCTAAGGATGATTCCATTTCCAATGTTGGATTCACTTCCATGAACTGGTCATCTCATGGATAGGCAAGAAAAAACATGTATTCCCCAATAATTCTAACACTAATTACTAGGATAAAGATAAAGGCTAGTTATCTCAATCAATTATTCATAGGTATTAGAATAGGTGGCTTTAACTCTTTCGAGTTACATTCAATTACCCCCCTTATGGTGATTATCTATGAGTGACTAATGACTCAATATAAATATCGTTAGAAGTTAGAATGTTTAAATCACCAAGACAAACTTATAGAGATAATTACTCAAGATTAGACTCAATAGAACAATTGAAATTGGGACTCCAGGAGATGGTAACCTCATTGAGTACAGAATTAAATAAAAGTGAGTCCCTTTATGATGATTATATGGAACCAACATTAGAAATGAAAAAATTGCCATGAGTTAACCAAAAGAAGGAAACAATAATGGTCTTGTCAAGTGGAATAAATGATTTATTTGTATTATAATGATGCTACATAGTTCACACTTCTTTGATAATCAATTGATACTTCTTACTAGGCATTAGCAGGACTATAGAATATAAAAGATCAGTTCCTTTATTAACTATTTTCAAAAACTCCCCTTTGTCCTAAAGATAGACTCCAATATATTGATGATTATATTGTTATTTTTTTAAAATAATAAAAAGACACATTTTATTTATAAATTTCCAATTACCTTCTTCTGCTTCAACCATAATTCCAAATAATTTTTTCCAAATAAATTTCTCAGGGGTATGGCTCACTAACAGATATTAGTATAAACACTACCATTGACACCCTAGATCTAGTCCATTTTGAATAATGATTAATTCATCCTTGGGTGGCTCACATATGGACATTTTCATAAATATAATCACTAACACACTAGAGCTATTCTATTTGGAATAATGATGAATTATTCATAGGCGCGATTTGTAGATGAATATCATTATAAACACAATGACTAATGCATTAATGATCATCCATTTGGAATAATGGTGAATTCCTCCTAGGCATGGATCATGGAAAGATATAAATATAAACACCATAATTTATTCCTCATAGATATTCCTTTCAGAATAACTATGTATGGTTTAGCTCCAAGGGGTGATTTTGGTGAGCACGTCCTGGAAAAGTAGTGCTCTAACATCTTCCTTGGCCAGGGGATGAGTGGGAATAGCTTGATTGTTGTTGGTATCAAATGGTGGGCCTCATAATATTTATGAATCTTTCTTTTATTTACCTTACTTTTTCTTAATATTTACATGAGGAAGGATTAGAATTCAAGGGCATGGATTTTTATTAGAAAACCCTTTGCAGGTTTTTGACCAAACAATATTTACTCATTTTTTTGTTTTCTAAATGATGATTTTTTTCTTAGACCATCCATGTTTCATGTCCAGCAAGCAGAGGATCTAATTTCCCTAGACCACCCTTTATGGTGTTTTAACCTAATTAGTACTATTTCTCTTCCAATAACAATTTTAATTTTGTTCCAGTCAGACCAATGCATTTGATTTTTAAGGTCGTGTAATGTCTACCAAGTGTTATTGTAGTTTAGGGGAATATATATTTGACTAGGTTTCACAGTATAATAAGTTTGTATATATTTTACATTTTTTACTAAAGTTTAAATTTATATACCTTTGACCATGTGTTGCAACATTTTGAGGTCATATTGATTTTTCCATGTGTCTCTTCAGTTTAAGGTTATATAGTGTGATCCGGTGTTACTATAGTTTGAGTTCATATATATTTGACCATGTTTTTTTGTAGTTTAAGTTCATATATATATGACTGTATATCAAGAACAAATTTTCAAGTATGATTTATGAGGATGTGATCTCAAGCATATTGAACCCACTTGAATGATGAAATCATAGAAAAGGTAAATCAAGTCTCAGTGAGCTTGAATCAGGGTGATGAGATGGGGAATTCATGTCAAGGATGACCATGAATCATAATAGGGTGTAGGATACCATTGAAGTAGCACTAGGGTTCTTGGAAATCCAAGGATCTTTTTGGAGGAAAAAACATTACGGGTTGACAAGTCAAACTGGGGGTGCATATGTAGGAGTCAGTATAGGGAATATATGTATAGTAGAGAAAATGTGTCCCTTAGAGTCAAACAAACTCGTTATCAATAGCCATAGAATATATTTTTTGGATTAAAGTTCTCAATACATGAAGTGGTTCATGGGATATGAACATTCAAGAAGGGTTCTGGTAACCTAGAGATAGTTTCTACAGAAAGGGATGAGTGACACCAGACACGAATAAAGGGTTGATTGTTTTTATAGACTACCTTGTAAAAAATGGTGCATTCAATTTAGTTCATGAATCGTGGACCATGTATCATTTGGTTTAGGGTCATAGTATGTGGACCATCAAAAGGTTTATGAATGAGGTACCAAATCCAATCCCCAAGAACAGGTACAATATATGGTAGTAGTGAGGATGTCATATCCACATGAATAGTTGGATTATGGGTTGTGTAATTCACATCTTAATGATATTAAATTTAGGATGATAAGATGGTAAAAACATGTCAGGGATAGTTTTGAATCACACTAGGTTGAAAGGTTCTACTGTGATATTGTTGGGAAACATAGGGATTAAAGGACCTTTTTCAAGAAGAAAATTCCTCTGGTTAATAGGACAAACTAGGGGAACATATAATGGATCCAACATGGGACATGTATGCATAGCTACATAGAGGTGTCCCTAAAAAATAGATACACTTGTTACCGATGGATGTGAAAGGTTTTTAAAAATTCAAACACTTAGGCAATGAAGTATGTTATGGGTAAAATGTTGTCCAAGTAGGGTTCTAGGGCTGAAAAAGTTTTGTTGTCATGTACTGAACACATTATCATAGTGAAGGGATGTGATAAATAATTTCTCTAACTTATTCTTGGACCATTGGATCTAGTGATCTTAGCTCATCATTTTATAGGGTCACATAATGAAAACTTATTTATTTGTTCCTTTTTTATTTATGATTTAACCATTTCTTAAGTTCTTGAATAGTGAAGGTTAGCGAGTTGAGACTTAAATTTCACTCAGACTACCCAATGGGTTTTATCGATTCTACAAGTTTTATGTCTCTTACAATAGTTGTTCAGGGTCTTATGATTTGAACTGTACAAGTAAAACTTTTAAGTACATATATCTTTGATCAAAGAGAACACGTTTTAAGGTCATGATATGTAGTCCATGAAATGTGGTGAAGTGTGACACAAAAAACCCAATTGGGAATCCCAAGGTAAAGAATACTGTAACAAACTTTTGAATAGGGAATAGTGATATTATAAGTCAGGGATCAAGGTTTTCAAATCATGAGTGATAGTATGGTACAAACATACAATGCATGGTCGTGAATCACACTAAAAATATGGATTTCACTACAATGTTGTCAGGGAATATGGGGATCAGAGGAAATTTTTGTAAAGAAAAATTTTCCCTGGTCAACAAGACAAATAGGGGGAACTTATAAAAGAGATAACATGGGGTGTACATGAATATTCAAGTAGATGAGTCCCTTGAATCCAGTTATTCTAATCTGTAATAGCCATAGAAGGTTTGTGGTGACCCAAGACACTCAAAACAAAAAGTGAAATTTATTGAATGAGGTGTTCATTAAAGGGATAGAAGTATCTTGAACCTAGATTAACCATGGTTATTCTATCTTGTTCTATTTATATGGAATTACAATAGATAATGGTTTGTGTAGTTTAACCTCATACAAAAAGGATACACCTATCATGCAATTGAACATTATGCAATATAGGCTTATGTGTTCTAAAGTTTAGGGTTATGTAATGAAGATCATACACTATACAGTTTAACATCATAAAACTAGGATGAATATAGGGGAAATTTTTTCATATCAAGGTCTATAAATAGACTTTCACCAAAATAATCCAATGTGCAAGAGAGGATTGAATTTTGGACAGTAGATCTTATGGAAAGGCCTTGAACATATGATTCAAGTATATCTTAAGAAAATAATAATTAGGCCACATGAAGTTATAATAAATGATTTACTCTACATATATTTGACTCATATGATAGGTAAAGGGTAGTTGTTTTATCATAGGTCCATAAATTAGGGAACCCATGTACAAGGATCCTCTGTAGATCAAGCTCACACACAAGAGTGAGGCCTTTTGTAAGGATTGGATTTGTACACGAGGTAAAAAAAACTCATCTTAGTGCTAGAAAAGGAAAAGGAACATCTTAAATAGAGATAGATCTAGTCAAGAACCAAGATGAGGTAGGGGAATTTTTATCATAGGTTCATAAAGAACTCAATGGTGAAGACTCTCACATAGAACATGATAATATATCAAAATGGGGACATTTTATTTATCTTCTTCTATATAAATCATGTTCATATGTGAAGGATGAAAGATAGGTTTCACCTAAGTATATAATTATACCTCTAACAAGAGTTTCATTGGTAGATCTAGAATAATAAGGTGAAAGGATGCATTTATTTTTGAAATTGCAGTTGGGTCTAGGATATGGAGTCATGTATCACAATGTGTCCTATTGAGATAGGAATTAATCCATTCATTATTAATTCTAAGTAGTATCTGGCATAGATCTCACTCATGTGAAAAGGGGATGGATTTTTTTATTCCTTAAGAATTGTGTTTGGGTCCATAGTAGGAGATTTGGGAATCACTGAATATCCAATAGGGATAAGAATCCATCCATATATAGTTCTTATATTGGAGGTCCCCTGCATATATCTAGATCAAGTGTAGTGGAAATAAGTCATTTTAGTTTGAATTTGTAGATAAAACTAGGATAAATGATCGTGGAATCACTATGTATTATATGATAATAGGAATTAATTCAAACATAGTTCTTGAGTGTGATATACATGTAGATCAGGCTCACGCATAGAGGAATGTACTTTTAGAAAAGGTTCATGGATAAAAAATTCTTTGATGAAAAATACTATGTAGATTTGGATCATACTTAGGAAGTGTAATTTTATCAAGATATACACAATTTTTGTGAGACCACTTTTGTAAGGATTTGGATCACATGCAGGGAAAGATAATGTATCCTCACTACAATGTGGTTCCATCAAAGAAATGAAGTAATGTTAAGAAGGCTTAAACACTATGATAAAAAGTGGAATATTTTTTTGAAATTTGTGGTTGGGACTGAGATATAAGGTTCAAGTATCACTATATATCTTGTTATAGAAAGAATAAATCCATATATGGATCTTGAAGAAATTTCTCATGCGCATATCTAACTCATACACAGGGAAAAAGTGGTTGTTTTTTAGACATTGTGGTTAGTCCTAGGATAGGATAGTTGGGAATCACTATATATCTTGTGATAATAGGAATCAATCCATATGTAGTTCTTGAAACCCCCCCCCCCTATAGAGATCTATCTCATATGCAGGCGAAATGAGAATTTATTCCTAAAAGAAGAATTCATCAAATATAGTAAGGTGAAGTGGGGATAAGACTTGTGACTAGCATTAGAGAAAAATATTTGAGCATCACTACATATCCTGAAATAATCAGAAATAAAGTAATACGTAGTTATTTTAATATAGTCTGGGTACATGGTCACTGGCTGTTGATTATATTATTAAGGTGATTCACTCTCATATTTTTAGAGGCTATAACTTATGGGTAATCTTTATAATCATGAAATTAAGCTATGAGTTAACGATTTTGATGTAAAATAAGCACCGAGGAAGGTTATGATGGTGATGAAACTATGGTTGGGACTAGGATAATACACATCAGTGTCACTACATATCATAAATAATAAATAATCAATCCACATGCACTTCTTAAAAATAATAATCCCTCGTATGTATTTGGATCATGTATAGGAGGGTGCATTAATTCTTAGAGGGACAGGCAGGTTGTGTGCCAAATACTTCTACACATATTAAGGTCTAATGTAGGGTAGAAAGAGGACATAGAATATGGTTCACTTTAGGAATTTTAGAGTTATTTGATATGGAATTTTGTAACCTCACAATATTTTTAAAAAGGAAACACTATGTTCAATATCATAAATGATATTCCACATCAAGCTTAAACAAATGACTAAATATTACTATTTTAATGTGATTGTTATCACTTAGCCGTTAGAATGGTTCGAATGAATGAGATTAACAAAATTATGAAAATACATTTTGTACATGTTTATAAAATGAATTCATTGGTTACTAATTAATTATAAATGAAAATAAAAACTAATTGAACATAAAGAAAGTATTTTTATAAAAAAACTATTTTTATGCCCACAATGAAACTTTTTATTAAAAAATTAAAATGATAACTATAGTGAAAGATATTAAGAAGATTTATATATTATATATTCAATAATTTTTTTCAAATTTATCAAATAAGTTATATAGGCTTAAGATAAGAATAAATCCAATTTTAAGCATAAAAAGCTATATTTTTCTAATAGGTAATTTTACCGCCATTTAATGATGCATCTATTTTAAAACTTAATTTTGAAAATTTTATATATTTTAATTGAAAAAATAAACATAATTTTTTAAATCAGGATATAAAAATTAGATTATGGTGATTTTTTTTATTTTTCTGATAAGGTTCATTTTTTGATGAATAGTTAAAATATACTACATTTTAATTAAAAACAGATTTTTCATCTAAAAATTTTATATTTTTAAATTATGTCTTAAATTAGTTTTAAATAATAATTAGTTCAATTATGAATCAATAAATAAAATTTATGTTATTATAATCTGTTTCATAATGAAATAGGATATAAAAATGTTTCAAACTTTTTAACTTTTTCACTTTAAAACTTTCTTTCCTGTTACGTCTGTAAGGTTAGATTTAAATCTAAATTTTACAATTATGTGAATTGAATTTTGTAAAATGGATTAAATATATGTAATAATAAGTTTCAAGTTATTTTTTAATTTTATTTTCATTTTTAGGCATAAAACGTTACCGTGGTAAAAAGAAAGACTTATGGTAGTATAGGTAAAATAATAAAACAGGTTAAAGTTAAAAGGTACAGGCTTAAAATACCTAAAAACTCCAAATTAAATGGATGTTTCAGGTATTTATTGACCATAAAAATAATTTAAAAAATTAATTATCATAAAAATTCATGGTAATTAATTCCACCTAAATGTGGTTGGCTTTAAACATATAATAATCATTATTTAATCACTTAAAACCACCCCTCCTCATGTTGAATACAACTCCTCATCACCCCATTTCTCCTCACAAGCCTTTAAGATCATAAAATATATGAAAAAAAGTATCATCCTCACTCTCATCATGAATAAGTGCTTCTATTATTACCAAAATACAAAATCCAATATCCTCAAGGGGTCCTTCAAGGAGGTGATATTTAGGAGGTAATTTTCTAAAAACACCTCTCTTAATTTCATTACTTCTTATACTTTATTATCACATCCTTAATACATAAAGGAATGATAAATATAGAATAATTTATATACTGGAGTTTTATTTCCCTAATGTAATATCTCATAACCATTTCATTTCTCATCTCCTCTTATTCAACGAAATGAAATTGTTGTCCAAATTATGACGGTTAATCACCTTCATGAATAATGATTTTGTTCATTTTCTATTACCACATTCATGTTTGGTAATAAAAGTATCATTATGGTTAAATAATATTTTAATAGATATATTATAACTTATTTAATATTATATAACAAATATAAATACATAATATTAAATAAAATGAAACAAGTTCGCGATGGTCAGAAAAACCATCAAATTAAACTAAACATGTATCGTTAACATTTTATCAAATGAATCATCCTTGTGTAAGAGATAAAAATAATATATCTAATCATTTAAACTTATGTAATTTAATTAATAACATTTAATTTCACTTCTAGATTTTTATTTCCATTTGATAAGAAAATCCATAATTTTAGTCAAATGAACCTATGATGAAACCATGAAATGAACACCACTAAAACAATGAAAATAATAAAATATTAATAATAAATTCTTAGTAAGATGATATAAAATTATCCCATAAGTTATTATATATATTATTATGGTTCTATTATAAATTAATAACATTTTTTAAACCTTTATACAATAGTTTAATTTACGTAAAACTAATGGAAAGTGTAAGGTAAGGGTTTCTCATCTCAATTTTTCTTCTGGGAGATATATGCCTTATTCCCCACTTATTTATTATGTGTGGTGTATATATAATTCTATTTTATATATCCTATCAATAATATAATTATATTCATGGTATTAAATGATTCATTTGATATTTATTACTTTCATGAGGCATATGATTCCACTGATTACAAAGTGGAAAAATAACTCTTAATTCAATTTCCATTCTTTGGGTTAACCTCATACTTAATTGATTATTCCATGGTATGATTATGTGTGGGATTTATTTTTATTATATTATTTTTTATTTAAATTTTTTTTATGTGTATTTATATATAATACACACAGTTTATTGATTTTATTAATTCTCACTTCAATGATATGATATTTATATGGGATTTTATTTTTAAAAAATATATTTTTAAAGTTTCCATTAAAAATATCCATTCTTCTATGTCCATGTTTTCAAATATTGTCTCAAAAAATGTTTGAAATATTATTTTATGATTTTTTTAGGTCATTTTTACTCATTTTTTACTTTTAAAATTGATTTTAAAGGATTCTTTTCATCAACTTATAAATGAGGTTTTTTGTTACTTTTCTGAAAAAAATAAGGATGGAATATTTTCTTACTTATAAGGAATGAGTGGATTTTCCCACCATAATGATGCCTTAATAACTTTAATATTACATTCAAATATTAAAATTTTATCTCCAAAGAAAAAATTTCTTTTATAATTGCATGGAATTTTAAAAAAAATCAAAACAAGAAGGATATTTTACTCAAGAATTATTTTAAGTGATTTTCAAAATTATTTTCCATCTAAGATAAAATTATTTGATGTTAATTATGCTTAACTTGGGATATTATTCAAGATTTAATGCCTTATTATTTTTATGGTTGGTTTATTTTTATGATGTCATGATATTTATGAAACCTATTTCTTTTCCATGAGTTATGTTATGATGAAATTTTTATGAAACTCATTTCTTTACATGGGTTCTAATGTGATGAATGATTTATGTTCTTGTGGAATGGATATGTATGATTATAATTATTTGATTTGTGGGACCTATATCTTCCTTAAAATTACTAGGTTATGGTTAATGTTATATGATCTCAAAGGGTATATGGTTGGTTGGCCCAAGCCCAAAACAAAAGGGTGCACGGGTCATCATGCCAAACCCGCAACAAAATCATAAATATGTGTTCAACCAAATACCACAATAAGAGGGTAAATGGGAGGTCATCCTAAGACTAAAACTATAGGGTACATGGAAGTTCATCCCAATACTAAAGTAGGTATATGGGTGAATATCCCAATCCTAACATGTTATGAATGTATTGGTAGGTATCCTTGACATAACGTTTTCTAAGATTATGTTTATGACACAAATTATATGCCTTATTCCACTGTATACTCTCATGGATCATGCTCATTGATTATCTTATGATTCATGTACTATGAACTAAAAATATTTAATTCAATTATTCAAGACTAATATCTTTATTATGCAGGGTATGCTTTTCAAATGTTATTCTTATATTCTCATTCCCTTATGCTCATGTTATTCTTATGTATCTCTTAAGTTTACCCTTACTAAGGATCTGAGCTTTCCCTTTTCTTATGATTATTTTCACCTAGGAAATAAAGGAAGATATTATGTTCTTCAAGTCAAAAATGGTTCTAGTTATGAAAGAATAATAGGTATATGATTTATATGTTTTATGAACCAGTTTTTTATGTATTCAAGTTTCCAAATACACTAAACACATATTATTCTAGTGTAGTGTGGTTATGTTATGTGATGAATATTCATATATTATAAATGTAACATCTATGTATGAAAATATTGGGCTATTATAGTTGGTATCAAGGCAATTTTTAGTTATCATTTGGAAACTAGGATGAGAAAACCTTAGTAATAACCCTTAAAGATATTTTCAGGTTATAATCCTAGAGTTTTGGTAATGATTAAGAATAACCTAAGTTAAACCAAAGGTGTTGTATTTTGAAATTTTATACTTGATTATATGGTTTTCTGAGTATGATTAATTCTACTCACACTATTATTATTATTTTTTGTCAATGGTGAGAACAAAAAAGAATTGGGTTAACATTAAACGTGATCAGTAATTTGATGATGAGAAGTCAAATGGGATGATGACTGGAGTGAAGGATATTGTGATTATTCCTAACCTGTTTTCATGGAACATTACTAAAAATGAATACCTTAACAAAATCATGGACTCATAGAATAAAAGAAGTAAATATTTCAAAGATATTTCGGGTAGTGGATACCATGGAGAAATGGATATTCAGTTTCATACATGTTGAGAATGTGGGAATAAACACCCAAGTAGATTCCTTAGAGGAAGAGGAAGACGTTTTGCCTATGGAAAATAAGAACACATATCAAGTAACTACAAATGAAAAATAAAGAGTTCTTTTAATGCAATAGATGGTAATATTGGTCTCCCTGAGGTATTATTAATAGATGAATTCTTTAAATGTATAAATTATGGGTATTATGAAAATCAATGTCCTTGGGGAAATTTTTGTGAAGAAAATCAGCAAGGTGGTATGAGTAATGGTTGTATTGATACTACAAATTACATGTGAAAGGAAAGAACTATTAAATAAATAAGATGACAAAGATTAGTTATTTTCTTGATAAGGAAGTGGGATGAATGAAGTATTTATGTACTGGAATTCAAATATTATGTTATATGAATCATGAAATATATAAGTACTGTTTAATATAATTTTTTCATTAAGTATTTGAAAGGATATTTTGAGTGATTTTGATGGACTGGATTTAATGGTAAGTTGATATTTTTAGAGAACGCATGACAAAGGGAAATATAACCCTTAATATATGCATGATGCTGAGATAATATTGAGATAAAGAGATGTTTGATTATGATAAAATAAATGGGATGTTGTTGATGACCTTGGAACTGATTAGTAATATTATTTCAAGGTGGTTTATGGAGGGAGATTATACAATTTTCTAATTTATGGTATGAGGTAAGAGTTAATTTTTGAAAGCATGTATATTTTCACTAAGGTAATTCAGGTTATTACGGTGTGTCAAGAGAATAAATGATAATGATATTCACATGTTTAGTATGTGACAATTAAGATCTACATCAAGTTTTTTGGGGGATTAATTATAAGTTGATTTTAAAAATTTATGGATCTTCATTCAAAAGTTTTGGATTTTAATCTTTTATGTTGTTCATAAGGATGACCATTTATGAAATTGTTTTTGTTGAACTTTTGATGCATTTTTTAGAGATTAACATATAAAATAACTATATAAATATTTATACATATTGGATAATCTATTCTAAACATTTTTTGTGATAACTAGTGACAGAAGGAATGAATTGTCATCCCATTATGTATCGCATGATCCACTAGTTCTAAAAGCATTAAAATTTAAACTTCATTCCTCAAACTAAGAAATGAATTAAAAATTGATCAATGCATAATCAAAGAGTGATATTATAATCATTATATAAAATCAACTAAGAATATATTCTCAAATGATTTTGAAATAAAATGTTATCTTCCTACCATCATTTTTGATGATATCAATGACCTTATTCATACCTATTTGGTCTAGTTTTGTGGTCATTAACCTTATAATGGATATACTCTATATCATTATTTATCATATATTGATAGTTATAATTATATTTTATGTACATGTTTTCACTTTCCACAAATTTTCTCATAATTGGAATCACTACTGGAAATTTAGTATATACCAATGGTTTAAAATAGTTGGTAAAATCTATATAACCATTGGTAAACTTTATACCAATGGTCTATCCAACAGTTGGAAATCAAGTCGTGGGGACAGGCTTATACCAATGGATTATTAAATAACCATTGGGATAAGCCACCAGAAATCATATTAAATTTCCCAAGGGTTTGGAAATCATTGCAATAGATCATTACCAATGGTTCTTATAATTGTTGGTAAAGATTGAAAATAACAGGACTTTACCAACGGTTTCAGAAACTGTTGGTAAATATTGAACTTAACAAGCCTTTACAAACGGTTTCTAAAAACCGTTGGTAAATATTGAAAATAACATAAATTTACCAATGGTTGTTAACCATTGGTACAGAGTGGGTTTGTAAATTCTATACCAACGGTTTTAGAAACTATTGGTATAGATCCTGCAATTCACCATGTCCAGAAGCAAGTAGCTCCTCTGTGCATTTACCTGCATAATAACACATTATTTAGTCCCTCTATGCATTTACTTGTAGAATAACATTGAATTTAGAATAAATAATACCTACCATTCTATACCATTTGCCTATAAATGCACATCGGGTTTATAATGATCTCCCCCATTCAAAAACATAAAATATCATATTATGTCTTATGCTTAAATTTTATAATTTGTGTGTTGAGTTGACTGTATACTATATCCTTATGAGGGATCTGTTATACACAACCTAATTTGAGTTATTTCAAAATGGCATCACATGTTATGCTTATTAATGTACATCCTTTATGTCTTGGTCAATTCTCTCTTATTTTCGATGTTATCCCATATATACATAATGTAGATTAACCAATGTTTCTTATGTATGTTGTCCGTGAAACATTAATTCTCTCAAAAGGTGATGCAAGATGTAATTTTGAGTAAAATTGGGATAAGATGGTATCATTTAGAGAAGTTAAATGAAATGATAAGACCCCAATATATTCTTTATATTCATTATTAATAATGTGGAAAAATAAACAAACATATTGGTATAAGAGTTGTTTGATGGTATTGTAAAACAAATAAAATGAGAGACATTGATGTTCATATTGATTGGATTGTATTTTTTATCAATGAGTTTGGCATGATATAGTGATGAGGAGTGAAATAAGATATTGATGTCAAAGGGGGTGCGGGCTCTCTAGGGGTTTCGGGTTCTGTCCAAGGGGGTAGGGGATGTTCAGGGGTGGGGGTGTCCAGGGTGGTGGGGGTGTCTAGGGGTGGGTGGGGATTTCCAAGGGGGTAGGGGGTTTCAAGGGGGTGGGGGTCTAGGGGGTGGGGTGTCCTGGGGGTGGGGTGGTGTCTACGGGGTGGGGGCTGTCCAGGGGGGTAAGGGTTGTCCATGGGGGTGGGGGTGTCCAGGGGTGGGGGCATCTAGATGGTGGGGTGGTTTCCAGGGGGTGTCCAGAGGGTTTGAAGGGCTGTCCAGGGGGTAAGGGGGTTGTCCATGGGGGTGGGGGTGTCGATGGGGTGGTGGGGGTGTCCAGATGGCCGGGCAGTGTCTAGGGGTGGGGGTCGTTCAGGGGGTTGGGGGATGTCCAAGGGGGTAGGGGGTGTCCCAGGGGTGAGGGTGTCCCAAGGGTGGGGGGATGTCCAGGGGTGGGGGTCATCCTGGTGGTGGGGGTCGTCCAAGGGGTTCACTGCCTATCCAAGGGGTAGGGGGTTGTCCATGGGGTGGGGTTTCTAGGGGGTGGGGGTGTATAGGTGGTGGGGTGGTGTGTAGGAGGTGGGGGCTATCCTGGGGGAACGGGGTGTCCAGGGGGTGGGAGGGCTATCCATGGGGGTGGTGGGGCTGTCCAGGGGGTAGGGGTGTCCAGGGGATGGGAGGGCTATCCACGGGGGTGGCGGGGTTGTCCAGGGGGTTGGGGAAATCTAGGGGGTGGGCGGTCTGTCCACGGGGGTGGGCGGGCTATCCACAGGGGTGGGGACTATCCATGGGGTTGAGATGTCCAGGGGTGGATAGGCTGTTCATGGGGGTGGAGGACTATCCATGGGGCTGGGGGCTATCCAGGGGTACAGGGTGTCCAGGGGGTGGGTGGGATGTCCACGGGGGTGGCAGGGCTGTCCAATGGGGTGTGAGGTGTCCAAGGGGTGGGCGGTCTTTCCATGAGGGTGGGGAGATGTCTAGGGGTAGGGGTGTCCAGGGGTGGGTGAGCTGTCCACCGGGGTGGGGGTTGTCTAGGGGGTGGGGGTGTCCAGGGGGTGGAAGGGCTATCCAAGGGGGTTGGGGGTGTCAACAGGTGTGAAGGGGCTATCCAGTGGTAGGGGGTGTCCAGGGGGTGGGCAGACTGTCCACGGGGATGGGGGGATGTTCAAGGGGTAGTGGTGTCCCTAGGGTGTGGGCGGGCTATCCATGGGAGTGGCAGGTCTTTATAGGGGGGTTGGTGTGTCCAGTGGGTGGGAGGACTGTCCACAGAGGTGGGGGACTGTCCATGGGGGTGGGGGTTGTCCATGGGGGTGGAAGGGTTGTTCATGGGGTCAGGGTGTCCAGGGGTGGGTGGGTTGTCCACAAGGGTGGGGGCTGTCCATGGGGGCACGGGGTGTCCAGGGAGGTGGACAGGCTGTCCACGGGGGTGGAGGGTTATCCACGGGGGTGGGGGTTTTCCAAGGGTATAGGGTGTCTAGGGGAGTAGAAGGGCTATCCACGGGGGTGGTGGGGCTGTCCAGGTGGTACGGGGTGTCTAGGGGAGTGGGTGGGCTGTCTGCGGCGGTGGCAGGGCTGTCTAGGGGTTATGGGTTGTCCAGGGGGTGGGTGGGCCATCGACAGGGGTGGTAGGGCTATCTAGGTGGTAGGAGGTGTCCACGGGGGTGGGCAGGTTTTCCACAGGGGTGGGAGATGTCCAAGTGGTAGATGGTGTCCAGGGGGTGGTCGGGCTATCCACGGGGGTGGTGGGGCATTCCAGGGGGTTGGGGATGTCCATGGGGGTGGTGGGGCTATCCAGGGGGTAGGGGATGTCCAGGGGTGGGAGGGCTTTCCACGGGGGTGGGGGATATCTAGGGGTAGAGGGTGTCCAAAGGGGTGGTCGGTCTATCCATGGGTGTAGCAGGGCTATCCAGGGGGGTTGGGTGTCTAGGGTGGTGGGCGGACTGTCCACGGGAGTGGGGGCTGTCCATAGGGTGGGGGTTGTCTATGAGGGTGGCGGGGTTGTCCAGGGTGGTAGGGGGTGTCTAGGTGTGGGTGGGCTATCCATGGGTGTGGGGGGTTGTTCATGGGGTACGAGGTGTCCAGGTGGTTGGTGGGGCTATCCAGGGGGTGGGTGGGCTATCCACGAGGGTGTCAGGGCTATCCAGGGGTAAGGGGTGTCCAGGGGTCTGGGAGTGCCATCCACTAGGGTTGGGGGGCTATCAATGGGGGGGAGGGGTGTCCAGGGGGATGGGAAGGCTATCCACAAGGGTGGTAGGGCTATCGAGGATGATAGGGGTGTCTTGGGGGTGTGTGGGCTTCCCACGGGGTGGGTGGGCTGCCTAAGGGGGTGGGGGCTGTTTAGGTGATACGGGGTGTCTAGAAGGTGGGTGGGGCTATCCAGGGGGTACAGGGTGTCCAGGGGGCTGGGCGGACTATCCATGGGGTGGTGGAGCTTCTATGGGTGAGGGGAGTCTAGGGGGTGGGCGTGTTGTCCATGGCGGTGGCAGATATCTATGGGGGTAGGGGTTGTCTAGGGGATGGGCGGGCTTTCCATGGGGGTGGCGAGCTATCGAGGGGGGTAAGGGGTATCTAGGGGTGTGAGAGAGTAGTCCACAGGGGTGGGCATGCAGTCCATGGGGGTGGGAGCTATCCAAGGAGGTATGGGGTGTCCAGGGCGGTGGGCATGGATGTTAATAGGGTATGGGGTGTCCTGGGGGTGGGAGGGTAGTCCACAGGGGTGGTGGGGCTATCCAGGGGGTACGTGGTGTCCAGGGGGTGGGAGGTATATCCACAAGGGTAAGGGGTTGTCCATAGGGGGGTGTGTAGGGGGTGGTCAGGCTATCCACGGGGGTGGCGGGTTTGTCGAGGGGGCTAGGGGTGTCTAGGGAGGTGAGCGGGATGTCCACGCAGGTGGGAGGGATGTTCATGGGGGTACGGGCTGTCTAGGGGGTACAGGGTGCCTGAGGGGTGGGAGGGATGTCCGTGGGAGGGTGGCGGGGCTGTCTAGGGGGTGGTCGGGCTGTCCATGGGGTTGGTCGGGCTTTCTAGGGGGTTAAGGGGTTCCCAGGGGGTGGGTGGGCTATCCACAAGGGTGGGGGACTATCTAGGGGGTATAAGGGGGTGTCTAGCGGGTGGGTGGGGCTTTCTAGGGGGTAGAGGTGTCCAGGGGGTGGGCGGTCTGTCCACCATTGTGGCGGGGATGTCCAGGGGTAAAGGGTTTCCAGCGGGTGGACGGGATGTCCACGGGGGTGGGGGTTGTTCATGGGGGGGGGGTGTCTCGGGCGGTGGGCTAGCTTTCCACGGGGGTGCGGGATGTCCAAGGGGATAGGAGGTGTCCGGGGTGGGTGGGTGGGTTGTCCACCGAGGTGGGTGGGCTGTCCGTAGGGGTGGGAGGGATGTCCGCAAGGGGGAGTCCACGGGGGTTTTGAGGCTGTCAAGGGGGGTAGGGGTGTCCAGGGGGTGGGCGGGTTGTCCACAGGGGTGGGCAGGCTGTCCACGGGGGTGGGGGCTGTCCAGGGGGGTAGGGGTGTCCAAGGGATGGGTGGGCTATCCACGGGGCTGGGTGGGCTGTCCATAGGGGTGGACGGGATGTCCACAAGGGTGGGCGAGATGTCCACAGGGGGGGTCCAACGGGGTTGGGGTGTCCAAGGAGGGTGGGCATGTTATCCATAGGGGTGACGTGCTTTCCATGTGGTGGGGGTTTTCCAGGGGGTACAGGGTGTCCAGCGGGGTGGGTGGGCTATCCACAGGGGTGGTGGGGCTGTCCAGGGGGTAGGGGGTGTCCAGGGGGGTGGGCAGGCTATCCATAGGGGTGGAGGGGCTGTCTAGGGGAGGGGTGGATCAATCACAGCAAATCATCAAGTCGTATTTTATTCTGTATAGATAAAAATATATATAATGTGACCTGGCTAATCACATATATATTCAGGTGCAACAAATCAATGAACATCAAAGGCCATTAATATCAGTCAAAAATGTAATAGATCAATTTCTCCCTCATCACCATCACTATCATCACCATCATAATTTGCCCCACCCTCACCCTCGTCATCATACCCATCATCGTCCCCACCCTCCTCAGTGCCCTCCTCTTTACCCTCATACTCAGCCTCAGCCTCCTCATTGCCCTCCTTCTCCGCCTCAGCCTCCTTCTGGACCTCCTCCTCTGCCTCATCCTCCTCCTCGCCCTCCTCCTCCTCTGACTCGGCCTCGTCCTCGCCATCTTCTTGATCACCACTACAACTACCACCCCGTGCACCATATATAGAATTAATCGACGAAATATATTCATGACAAATTGTTTTGGCCTCTCATGGAAGTGTTGGACATAAAACTTCCATTAGTTTCATAAATACAATGTTTTCCCTTGCATACTATTCTGCTATCTCTGTGGCCCTTTTTTAGACTATTTTTCCAGTGCATTAACCTACTGGAACTCGGTGGCACTAAAACTCATAACTAAGAAAGGCCAATACCACGTCATAAGTATACTCTTCCTAGGTCGGCAGCGTACTCTACCAGGGTGCTCATCTCCCAACACCTGATGTAAGTGATCATTTGGCCAAAAAATGTCAGGTTTCTGGGAATTAAGGGCCTCTAAAGTAGCCTGTTACAAATATAAATAGATTATTAAGTTAAAAAATAGAGATTAAAATTTTAAATCTACAAATTAAACCTTGAAATTTGTTGTTGAGTCGGTTCATTAACTGCACTTCCATCTTTCGTCCTTCTACTAGAGCAAAACAGTTTTTCTTGATGCACACATCCTTCTATATTCAATTTATGCCTCTATAATGTCATGGAATATAAGAAACCATAATTATAAATAGGATACCAATATTTAATTTCATAACTAAAATTATATAACAACTTTATCAATTGAATAAATTATAGAGGAAACAATATAAAGTACAATTCGTAATGAAAAATTATAAACTGTCATACCTTCTTCATCTCAAGATCCAGCATCATAGTACGTCCCAATGTGTGGAATTATTTTTTTGCAAAAATGTTTTTTTATTTCATCTGGATGATTCCTAAATAAAATTCAACAATTAGTATTAATGAAAAGCATGAAAATTTTCATTTAAATACCTCGAATGTGATTAATACCTCAAACTGGCTAGTTTTCCAATGAGTAATCATCTATTGATACTGTTCTAATGGACAATAATCCATGACATGGATTTCCTCTAACTCTATCCCAACTCTATCATGCTAGAAAATATACAAATGATGATTATAGGCTCTCCAAAGCTGAAAAGAATCCTTTAGATGTGCTAGGTGTGCACCCTCACCTTTGGGGAAATTAAACTGAAGCTGACACCAAAATATTAATTCATATAAATACAAAAAATAATATATTTCATTAAATACAACAGATTTTTTTACCCATATCTCTTCCCAAGATTTATCTTGGACTTAATTTGGAAACTGTCTCCATGATAGCAGGCTGACAGGAATGATGTCGGGGTATTTGGAAAGCGTCGCCAAAAAACTCTGACATTTCTCCCCTAATTTTTCAATCATTTGACTATCTTTATTGTAGTTCACCATAAACTGTGTGAGGCGGTTCCACACTGCACACAAGAGTGTACACCCCCTCCCCCACCTCCTATCAGTATATATATTTTTTATTAAAGAAAAACAAATATTTTATCAATACATGTTATAATGAAAATAAATAATGGTGTAAAAATTTGTTATGGTTGTATAAGTATACCTGTGGTAGTCTGATCAATGGGAGACACTGGATCTGCAGAAACTGAAGGAACACCCTATACAGGTGGATTGGGTCCCAATGTATTCTCTACAAGGACAAACTCTGGAAGAGCATAAGTCTAAAAAGATGGAATATAAAATCCCAAAGATAAGGAAGAAGAAGTAAAAGAAGATGACATAGATTTCTAGACGAATGATAGATGGGGTGTGGGAATCATCATTGGATATGGTAATTATTGGTGAGGAGGCTCAAATATAAAGGGTCGAGAAAACATGGGAGTCCTAGATATCATGTGTGTCCCTAACAACACGCAGGGATCAGAATGTGGGATGGATGGTATGTCAGTGGGAGGGGCATGGTCTAATCGGGTACGCCAACTAGATCTTCTAGCTCTCATACCCCCCCCTATGAATACCCTGAGTACTAGGACCACTACTGGGATGATCATCAAATAATTTTCACCTAATTTGTGGATCCTGCAAAAATGTTTAAAACAAAATTAATCACATGTCATTATATATTATTTAAATATATATATTTGAAATAAAATACTCACTACTGGCACTAGTGGTGGAATTCCCATCTCAGTCGTGCACCAACTATTTTCTATCATCTGTTTCCATCACCTCTCATCAATTGGTTGCATTTCCAGATTTTGAAAACAAATATGGAATTAATTAGAAAAGGATAACTAATGTGTAATCCAAAAAAATGAGATGGAATAGGGGGATTGATGGATAATTTAACTATCCATTATTTTAGGTGAGATTGAAAAGATATATAATGAAGTCAATAAATCATACAAGATGTAATAAAGAAATTTAATTTTTAGTAGGATGGTTATTTACTAAGTTTCATCAGTCTATTAAAATCATGGAACATTAATTCTACCAGATTCATAAGGGGTAAAGCAGATGCCGAAATTAAGGAAAATTTTAATTTCATTAGCCCGGGTAGATGATGTAGGTTTCTATACATGTTTTTCAGAAGAATACAAACCATCAAGTTCATTACCTGGTAAAATGTTAAATGGAGGTCTTATATTTATACTAATTTTATACATGGTCTATAAAGCATTGAAATGTTCACGAAGTTAGAAATGTTGGTTTCGTAGGTTTGAATACAATTCAATTCCAAATTAGAAAATGCAATTAAAATAAAATTTCAACCAATAAACATTGAAAATTCACATAAAAGTCAAGTTGGATACAACATATTTGTAATCAATATTAAATAAACATGAATAGTACCAACCTTAACAACCTATGTTGTGGTAAACCAAAATAATTGATAACAAGAATGGATGATTTTATATATTTCCCACCACAACATCATTTTCACAATCAACAATGAAAATAGAGCTATTGGAGTCATAAAAAGTAATAAATGGATTGTTTCCCATGGCAGTAGGTATGGTGTCAATTCCATCATCACTATCATCAAAAATATGTATTGAAATTAATTTAATAATGACAAAAAATTCATGTTGAAGATGGTCTTTGACATAAAAAAAAACTTGTTTTTCCATTGATGCTAATACATATGGTTCATTGGTATTAAGAGTGCGAGTCATATCAATCACTTAAAATACACAATTATCAATAAATGTTCCATGCCTCGTCATTGAATCAAACCACTGGCATCTCATCATCATGACTCATCCATGAGAATAATAATCCAATATTGATATTTTTTCAATGACTCCATAGTAACCTAAATTTTCAAATCGTAGTCTAGTATCTGATTCACTAGCATAACAGTCTGTTTTGACAGTAACCATAACACCATAATGTTGTGTTCTCATGTTCTTTGCTCAGTTAGTGATAATAAATTAGTGCCCATTGATAACAATTAATTTTCAGTGATGAACCATGGTATTAGGACCAAAATCCAAATCTCTTATTTCCTCAGACACAGAGTCAGCAAGAAAACTCAATACTTGAAATATAAATGAATATTAAACTTAATTAAATATTGTTCTATTTATTTTAAATAGTAATATTATTACCTTCAATTTTAACCAAGAAGAAAACTCTTTGCTAGGAAAAGTCTTTCTCCTTCTCAAAGATAATGAACATTTCTTTCTATTTATCATCGCTTTACATTCCCTGTAGATAAAAATAGGTATATATATATATATAAGATATACTTATTCCATTTACTTAAAAGATGTCGTCATCGAACAAATCACAGTTGAACAAAACTGTGTGATGTTCCATCTCCCTCTCTTCAAGGCTTAATGTCATCAATGTATATGATCTATTAATTCCTTCTATTTGAGGAAGTGATGGAAAACTGGGTTCAATTTTATCATACTATTCTTCTTCATTTCTCATTGGTTTATTTATTCGTGTAGTAAGATTGGACAAATACATAGAGAAGAAATCCATACATTCTTCAGCCATGTAACTATTCATGATATAACCTTCGGTTGATTCCTATTACAGACATAAGACATTAATGTGTACATATTTCTTTCAGTTGGATACGTCCAATGAAAAAAATAAGTCCTCCAAGAAGTATTTCAGTTGGAATACGAATAGTCTGATGTAACATGCATGTGAAAAATGATCGAAAAAATATTTTCTCTAACTCACACAAAATTAATAGGGAATCTACCAACATTTTTTGCAAGAAATACTTGGACAACTTCATAGAACAAAGATCTATAAAAAATGGAACAACTAAATAGCAACCACCTTTAAATTATTAGACAAAAGATGACGAATTTTTATTGGAATAAACTCATTCAGAAGGATGAGATAATCACGAGTCTTCAAATATTTTAGCTTCAACTCTATTCTGTTGACCCGTTTAGATATGTTGCTTGAATAGAAATTAGGTACTTTATTAGTCTTTCGTACTTCCAAAATTTTCTTTTTTCTGTAGGTGTCATCACATAAGAAGAACATAGAACTTTCCATTTATTTTCACTCATACACACAAGATGCAATTTTGGTATGATTCCCCAATCCACCAAGACATGCCGAGACTGTAAATCATATTTTGTCTTTCACTTAACATTTAGAAGAATTAAAAAAAACATTTCACAGATAATTTTTTCAATTTGCATTACATCTAAACAATGACATAACAAATTAGTTGACCAAGAGGAAAATCAAAGAAGATGCTTCTCTTCTTCCAATTGTTAGATATTTCAGTGGAAACATTATTTCTCTTTCCAGATTTCATTTGACCTTCACAAATGAAAAACTGAAATCTTTTAATTCATTAAGAACATCAATCCCAGACATATGCTGAGGTGGATCATCGGTCTCCATAATATTGTCAAATATTCGACAATTATTTCTATATGGATGGTCCATTGGAAAGAATTGTCTATGTCCTATAAAATTGAAAATAATTTGATGTTTAAATCTTTTGGATCATGTATTCTTCCTACAAACCGGACATGATAGTTTTCCCTTCATGCTCCATCCAGACATCATTGCATAAGTATGAAAATCATTGATTGTCCACATTAGCACAACACACATCTAAAATATGTCTTCCGAACATGCATCGTATGTGCACACACCCACATCAAAAAGAAGTTTAAACTCTTTTATTAATGGTTGCATGTATACATCTATATCATTGCTGGGATTATAAGGTCCATATATGAGTATACTCATGAAAGTGAAAGTTTTTTTTATACACAACCATGGGGGAAGATTATAATTGGGTATAAAAATTGGCCATGTGTTATGCGACGTAAGCATCTTCCCAAACGGATTAAAATCATCACATGAAAGACCCAACCTCACATTATGCACGTCAGCTGCAAAATCAGTATATCGAGCATCAAATCTCTGCCATGCAAATCCATATGTAGGGTGAACCAACTCATCATTAGTATTCTTTCTCTTGGTATCATTCCATCACATTTTTTTTTGATATTTCATCATACATAAAAATATTACGGAGCCTGGGGATCAGTGAAAAGTGCCACATTACTTTCTGTGGAACATGGGATGGTGTTCCACCATATTATGGCCTCTAGCGGGATGTTCCACATTTTATAAAATCATTTCGTTTAGTAGTTTCTTCCCAAAATAAACTACAATATTTAGAGAAAGAATGAATTTTGATTCTTGAAAATCTAAGTTCCTCAACTAACTTCCATTCCATATAGTGGGTTGAGGGGATATCTGCATCATCTGGAAGTAAGTCCTTCAAGAAGGTATGAATGTAATCGATGATAGTATTAGAAATCCCATACACAGTTTTCCCATGAAATAATCATATTAAAAATTCCAACTTTTTCATTTTACCGCATTGTCATATTACTGGAGTCGTGGAAACATCATTCAATTTTTTCACCCTAAAAACATCATCATTTTCATTAGACACATCATGTGTGCTCAAATAGAAATCCTTTAGGGTTAGAATATTTTATTTTACATGATGATAAATAATCTTAAACTGATCATATAAAAATTTCTCCAATCTAGTCCTCTCATTTGGATCATCAGGAATTTTTGATTTCATTTTCTCCCCATTGTGATACCACACAGAGTAGTTTTCATGAAAACCATATTTGGTTATGTGGTAGATGACATCTTCATGGCTCAACCAAGGTCTTCCAACACAATTGTTATAGGGGAAGTGTATATGACCACTATCTGATGCATTGTGAAATGAAAAATCTAAAAATCTATCTAAATTGTTTTGAAAATCACTTGAGATCTGATCGATTTCATACATCCAACTTCTATCCATTCTATAAAAAGGTTGTTATAAGTCATTTCGTCAACAAAAATTTAATAATATTGAATTTTCATCAAAAATATATTTAAGTAAACGATAATTTTTCACTTTATATGAAAACATAACTAACACACTACTCTCTATGAGAATCGTAATATAAAAGAAAACAACATACTATATTTATAGAAAAATATATTTGAATAACTATACATGAGTGTACAAGATCATGTACAATTGTGGAGGAGAATTATTCAGGATTTGGGTAAATTTTATATTGAAGAAATTTTATATTTTAGTATATTATTTGAGTGATCACATACACTGCCCAAGGGGGTGGGGGTGTCCAGGGGTGGAGGTGTTCAGGGTGTGGGGGTTGTCTTGGGGGGTGGGGGTTTTTCCATGAGGGTCGGGGGTGTCCAGGGAGTGGGGGTGTCCGGGGGATGGGGGTGGTGGGAAAGTGTCGACAGGCGGGCTGCCCATGGGGGGTTTCTAGGGGGTAAGAGGTGTCTAGGAGGTGAGCGGATTGTCCACGGGGGTGGAGGGGCTGTCCAGGGGGTTGGGGTGTCCAGGGGTGGGGGCTTTCCAAGGGGTGGGGCTGTCTAGGGGGTGCAGGGTGTCCAGAGGGGTGGTCGGGCTATCCACGGGGGAGACGAGGCTGTTCAGGGGGGTACATGGTGTTCAAGGGGGTGGGCAGGTTGTCCACGGGGGTTTCAGGGATACCTAGGGGGTATGGGGTGTCAAGGGGGTGGGCGAGCTGTCAGTGGGGGTGGCGAGGCTATCCTGGGGTAGGGTGTCCAGGGGGTGGGAGGGATGTCCACAGGGGTGGGGGCTGTCCAGGGGGGTAGGGTTGTCTAGGGGGTGGACATGCTATCCATTGGGGTGGCGAGGCTATCTTGGGAGTGGGGGTGTCCACGAGGGTGGTGGTGTTGTCCAGGGGGTAGGGGTGTCTAGTGGGTGGGCGGGCTGTCCACGGGGGTTGGGGGTTATCTAGGGGGTAGGGGTGTCCAGGGGGTGGGTGGGCTATCCACGGGGTTTGCGGGGGCTATCCAGGGGGTAGGGGTGTCCAGGGGTTGGTGGGATGTCCATGGGGGTGGCGAGTCTATCCAAGGGGGTTGGGGTGTCTAGGGTGTCGGAGGACTGTCCACGGGGGTGTCGGGGCTATCTATGGCGGTGGTGGGGTTTTTCACGTGGGTGGTGGGGATGTCAAGGGGGTAGGGTGTCCAGGGGGTGGGGTAGTGTCCAGAGGGTGGGGGCTGTCCAAGAGGTTGGGGAAATCCACATGGGTGGGGTTATGTTCAGGGGGTGGGGGTGTTTGGGGGCTTGGGGGTTGTCCAGGGAGTTGGGGTGGCTGTCTAAGGGGGTGGGGGTTGTCCAGGGTGGGTGTGTATAAGGGGTTGGGGGTTTTCCATGGGGTGGGGGCTATCCAGGGGGTTGGGGTGTCGTCCAAGGGGGTAGGGGGTGTCCAGTGGGATGGGGTGTCTAGGTAACATTGATAATCAAGAAGTGCAATTTCATAACCCTATTAACCTATAACTACCATTGGAGATGGTTTCATGACTTATATATCCAACACAAACGTATCACCATATAATTATCCACAAATATTAAGAAAAATAAAACACTCTAATATTGATTCTTAATGCCCAGAATAAAAGAAAAAAATATAATACAAGCAAGTGTAGAACAACACCTCAGGTTCACCTCCACCATCTTCAAATACTATCAACTAGCAGTGAATAATTATGTTCACATGACCATGCTCTATTATTTTGGGAGATATATATCAGAGAGTAAATAATGTGTAGGCATGAACAAAATTGGTGAGTTCTATGATGGTTATACTCCTTTATTATGGGTGCCTTCCTAGGATAGAAAATGATATAAAGACCTAAATAATGATTTATGACTACCTAAGAAAATTGTGACATGAATTCCTAACACTCATTTTAAATTTTAAAAAATATTACAAGTGTATGACCAAACCACTTGATAGATTAGGAATAAATGATCGTGTAATAGAGTAAATTTTGGTTCTATCACCATTCACACATGAAAATGAACCCAAACCCGCTCTAGTGGTTCAAGTGGAAGCGAAACTACATTGAATGACTTATTTTGTGGCTATCATCATCTTAAAGTTAGAGTGTGATATTTCAAAGATGACATTTTGGGGTACATTCATAATGCATGATTATCTTATCATTCATCCTAGGATAAAAAAAAATCTATAATTGTATTTAGGTCTAACCAACGAAATAATGTCAATAGACCTTACAATTTAAAATAAACCAAGTATAAAATAACTTAGGATCATATTGATCTCTTTAATATCAATCAAAATTATTCTATACAGATAAATCACAACAAAACTGCAACCTCAAATGATATATTGCTTGTGTTCATAAGGGGGTGATAATACTCAGTAAATTGTAGTGAATTGGAATGAAAAAATTTAAGATAAATGAAGGCACACATACCAATTTAAAATGGAAGAACAAAAATTACATGAATCGGAGATTGATGCCCGGTTGGAAATTAGTGTTAGCACCCTCGAGAGCAGGTTGTGAAGTAGGGTTTGAACCACAACCTAAAATGATATATGCCTTTTGTTCGTAAGGAGATCATAATACACATTAAATTGAAAAAAATGGAATGAAAAAATCTAAAATAAATGAACTCACACATATCGATTTAAAGTGGAAGAATAAATAATTGGGAATCCAGACCTGTTGTGCGAGGAAGTAGGGTTCATGTTGAGGTTTAGGGACAAATCTTTGAGATGGTTAAGATTTAAGGAAAAATATTTGAGATGGTGTGTCGAGCTCTTGTTTAGGGAAAAACATAAAAGATCTCTAGAGTTTGAGATCTCTGGAAGCATCGATATTTGGGGATTTTCTTTCCCAACAGTTTTAAAAACTGTTGGAAAAAACTCTTCAAAACTATACCCAATGGTTTGTTTAAACAGTTGGGAAAAACCTCTTAATCAACACTATACGCAATGGTTTTCTTAAACTATTGGGAAAACAAAAAAACCACAAGAATATACCAATGGTTATATATAACCATTAGTATAGTATCCTTTTCATAATGATTTTAAACCATTGGTAACTTTGTGTTGGTATAGGTGGGATTTCCACCAGTGATTCTTAGTTTTGTGGTGATCTTCGCCTTTTATTTTCCCTCTTTTTAAGTGGGAGGTTTTATTGGACCCTTTTCCGATGTGGGTTTCCCATAAAGTAAACATTCAAACATTCATCTTTGATTTTCATGTGAAATTTTAAATTTTTAGGATGTTATTTTTTTAAATTATTTATTGTATCAATATGGTAGTTTATCGATTGGATCTTCTACTGAATCTCTCTCAAGTTCATGATGTGTTCCATGTATCTCTCCTATGTAAGTACATACATGATCCTTCACATGTACTAAAATCATAGTTCATACCACCTAAGAATTATCTTTCTTATTATGAGTAACTAGTAGAGATTCTGGATCATAGGGATAAAGTTCTATGAAACAAGACCAGTTACCTAGTAAATACTTTGTGGTGAAACCACCAATTTGAGGAAGCTATGTACGAACCTGAGGATGTGATGAGGCATAGTTATCCTCATATATTTATATCCAAACAAAATATTTCATGGGAGAAATTCATTTTAAAGTAGATATATTGTAACATCCCATGATTTTTAAAAAGGAAACATTGTTTTCAATATCATACAAGATATGCCACATCGAGCTTAAATTAACAAATAAATATTATTATTTTAATGTGATAGTCATCTCTTAGCCATTGGAATGGTGGGAATGAATGATATTAACTAAACTATAATAATAAAGTATAATTTGTTTTATAAAATGAATTAATTGGTTACCAATTAATTATAATTGGAAATAAAAACCAATTGAATATAAAGGAAGTGTTTTTATAAAAAAAATATTTTTATGCCGGAAATGGAATTTTATCATAATATATTAAATTAACCACTATTAGTGAAATATGTTAATGAAATTTATATTTTACATTTTCAATTAATTTTTTAAAATTCATCTAATAAGTTTTATAGTCTTAATATATGAATAAATCCAATTTTAAGCATAAAAAAGCTATATATTTCAAAAATGTGATTTTTCCACCTTTTAATGGAGTTCCTATTTTAAAACTAAATTTTGAAAATTTTATAGATTATATTTGAAATAATAAATATAATTTTTGAAGTCAGGACATAAAAAATTATTTTAGGATGAATTTTTGGTATTTCTCTAATAAGTTTCATTTTTTGATGAATAGTGAAAAAATACACCATTTTTATTGAAAACTGATTTTTCATATAAATAATTTATAATGTTAAATTATGTTTTAAATTGTTTTAAAGTATAATTAGTTCAATTATACACAAATAAATCCAAATCATTCCATTTTAATCAATTTCACAGTGAAATTAGATTTAAAAACATTTAAAACATTTTCACTTTTTCACTTTAAAACCCACTTTCCCTTTGTGTCTACAGGGTTAAATTTAAAGATGATTTATTAAATTATGTGAATTTTATTGGGTCAAATATATTAAATATATGTAATAATAAGGTAAAAATTAATTTGTAATGTTATTTTCATTTTTATAAAAAAAAATTACCGTGGTAAAAAGAAAGATTTGTCACGGTATAGGTAAAATAATGAAAGGGGTTAAACATAAAAGGTAAATGATTAAAATATGTAAAAACTACAACATTTAATGTGTGATTGAGTTTTTTATTTACTCTATCCATCCTTTAAGATATTAATTATCATCAAAATTCTTGGTAATTAATTCCACCCAAATGTTGTTGGCTTTAAACATATAATAATATTTATTTAACCCCTTAAAACCACCCCTCATCAAGTATAAATACCACTCCTTACCACCCCAATTATCCTAAAATGATTTTAATCTCCTAAAATGTCACAACCTGTCCCTTGGGGCCTATGTCGTGACTACCCCAAACCTACCTCCCGATTACCAGGGGCTGGAGACTAGCGCCGAAGGCGTCAACCTGCAAGTGGGAGGCATTTTCCTGAGTTCCTGTATGCACACACATGCCCAACCACATCCCAACACAATAAAAGGGGAAAATGTATACTAAAACAATTCTGATTAAAAAGTAAATCTGAAGGAAAGTGGTCCGGAATACAAACCCAACAAAAATAAATGAAATAGAAAAGTACAAAAAAAAGATCTGATGGCCATCTACAGAAAACCCCACCTGATTGTAAGAGTAGTGAAGCTACAGGAAGTCGAAGAAGTATGTCATGTCTGCCTGGTCCTACTGGGCCCCACCTGGTTCTAGGCCACCAAGTCCACCGTCGAAGTGTAGATCGGTCCTATCTCACTAGGCTCCACCGGATCCTGATCCACCAAGGTCTATATCAAAGTGTCGATCGTATGCACGGGACACGATACGCATGGGTGGGGGCCATGTAGGGGTAACTAACACAAAACTCTATAGGGACCCAAAAATGAAAAGGGAAAGACCACACAGTAATCCTCAAATTAAATCACGAAGCACAAGACAACTCACACCAGGTATATTCTTGGGTAGTGATAGTAGCATCATCAGTCATATCATCGAACTCCTCAGATGTTGGAGAACTCCTCCTTTATCGAGTACAGTGGGCCTACCAGGTCACAGAAAGTCTCTTCCTGCTAACCTCAAACTATTTTGGTACTCATACCTGATGAGTACCATGGGTATGTTGTGTCACATAGAGCCTCTCCCCATCGTGCGTCCGTCGGGTCACACAGAGTCGCTTCCCACCTTGGTCGAACTGAGTTACTCCTCCTGTCGAGTACCATGGGTCTATCATGTCACAAAGAGCCACTCCCCACCATGAGTCTATCGGGTCGCACAAATCTATTTCCCATTGGGCCGTCGTCGAGCAGTCTTTAGGTCTCATCCAACCGTAGGGTTTCGTACGTAGCACACTTGGGAGAACCGACCCTCTAGCCATCTATCATAGATTGATGCCCAATAATGTCACCACAAATAATTCCGAAATATATACATCGTCAAGAGGGTCCCAACACCGCAAACGGCTCAACAATCAAAAGTGCATTTTTCAAGATACATGCATTTTAGTAACCACGGGGTCAGTTGTGACAGGGCCCGGTCTGACCCGATCGTACTGACCCAACCAACCGACTAGGGGGTCCCACATACCTCCGTTTATTTAGACTGACCAAACATGAATTTGTTTGGGTTGGGGTCAGTATTGTCTGGTCTGGCTAGTGGGTCAGACCAAATTGGTCTCGCTAGGCTCATCCCGACCCGAAGGGAGTGGGTATGACCTTCCGGTGCAGGTACGGCCCATCCCGCTCAACTGGGGGCGCGACCCTCCAGCCCTAGCCCAGTCCTCCAGGGGGAGGATCGATGGTGCACCTCCAGGCCAGGATGTGGAAATCAGCCGCATTCGGCCTCCACTGGCCCCGCAGACATGGGGTGAAGTCTCCTTCCACAGTCGAAGACCGTGGCTGCCAGCACATGGGTGTCCCATATGTGGCCCACACCCTCCACGTGGCACCCTGTTGGCACCGCGTCCCCCCATGGCGTCCTTCCACCATCCTCTAGCGCAGTCGGTGAGGGCCGTCCTCATCCACAATTGTCGTGGCGCCAGTTAGTGTCGCCCCCTTCACGTATCTGGTGTGGGCCGGCCGTCGTCGTTGGTTTTTGACACCGATGGAACCTTCCACAGGGCACCAGAGTTGCTCTGGTGGTCCTTTTTCCAATCTGTCTATGCCTACGAGCCTCTCGAGTCATCGACGTCCCTGCTCAGGACCCATAATATAATTTTTGCTGCTTCGAGAATGCGGCCACCTAGAATTCATGATCGGAGGAGATCAGACCTTCTTCGTGTCAGATCAGGCCCTCTTCTTTAGAGTTTTAAATTATGGGGGAGGTTCAGGGATTTAAGTTCAATCATTTCATGCAAGGTTTGAATCCCAAATAATAAATCCCCAAGAAAAGACACCCTCCTGCATAAATGAATGAATCACAGATCAACTTTTTCGTGGATTTATATGTGTCCGTCATTTCTAGGAAAATAAGAGTAGGGGAGAACATTGAAATAAAAATCAAACCCTTACCTCGCTAACGTTCAATGTCATAGCATTTGTCCTTGAGAGTGCAAGGCGTCGACGTCGTCTCTTCCATCTCCATTCTTCGAGGTGTGTCGAAGATGATGAAGATCCATTGGCATTCATCATTCTTCATTACAGACGAGATTTACTAGAGTTTTTTCAGAAAATCTTCTAAGTTTTAATTCTATATCCACCAATGCATTAGAAAATAAAAAGGAAATCACGTTGGAGCGTTTCAGTTATGCATCAACATCACGTCGTTATGTAGTTTCGTTCATGAAACAACATCACTATAACACTTCCTTTATTTAATTGTTATGATACATAATGCACGCCATTAATGAGCCCCATTAATGCACCCTATTGATGCCTCTTCACCACACCACAGTGTCTTCTTCCGCAGCTCAATGGATGATAAAGATTATAAAATAACGTTTTAAGTTATTTTATTATTTTTCTCGAAAAGTTTGAAAATAAACATTTCTGTTCATACCTTGTCGGCCGAAGTTAAGTCCATTCTAGGTGAATCCTGGAATCCTGAATTCAACGGCGTCCTCAAATTTTTGATCCGATCACCGTTTCAAAAGTTAGACAAACCCGCTCGCGCGTTTACTAAACGTACAATAAAAAAGTTCAAAATTATGTTTCAAGCTCTCCAAGCCTTGGAATCATGTGTTGTCAGAGCACACAGTCTCAAAATAATTCCATATAAAAAATACAAGGAATTTCCAAGAAATTACGTTCACCCCACATTAGGAATTTACATCCCCAAAAGCCAAAAACAAAAACTAATCAAATAGATGGGGGTGCTGAGCACGAATCTGAGCCTCCCACTCCCATGATCTCTCTTGGAGATTATCATCCTACCACCAAACTCGCACCAGAGGAATCAATCACCCACATGGGAATTTCTCCTGTCAATACTCTATCTCTATGAGGAACTCTACTAATGTTGCTCCATTGTCAATGTGCAGCTCACCCCAGTTGATGACGTGTGATGTGTCATGCAGGTACCTCCTCAGCTGCAACACGTGGACAACATCATGCACCAGGTGCATCTGTGGGGGAAGGTCTAGGTGGTACGCCGCCTCAGAAACTCTTCCCTGGATCTAAAAGGGTCTGATAAACCTTTGAGATAGCTTGCCGCCCTGGCCAAATCTCTGTAACCCTTGTTAGGGTGAGACCCGAAGGAACACATAGTCTCCATCCTCAAACTCTGAGGGTCTCCATCTCCTATCAGCATAAAACTTCATCCTGCTCTGTGCAGTCCTCATCCACTCTTGGATGATCTGTACCTTCTCGGTGGTAGCCCGTACCAACTTCGAACCCATGATTGTTAACTCGCTTAGGTCTGTCCAGCGTATGGGTGATCTGTAAGGTCACTCGTACTAGGCCTCGAATGGTGTCATGTCAATAGTTGAGTGGTAGTTGTTGTTGTACAAAAACTCCACCAGTGTCATGTGGTCCTTCCAACTATGAACAAAGTCAAGTACATAATCATTAAGCATGTCCTTCAGGGTCTGTATGATTCGCTATGTCTAACCATCCATCTAGGGATGAAAAGCTATGCTCAAATGTAGCTGTATCTCAAAATCCACTTGTAATCCTTACCACAATGTGGATGTAAAGCGGGTGTCATGATCTAAGAAGATCTTCAAATTCACCTTGTGGAGCCTCACTATCTCTTGGACGTAGATGCGTCCCAATCCCTCTACCAATCCCTGCTCCTAGATGGGTAGGAAGTGAGCCGACTTGGTGAGTTGGTCAGTGATCCCACAAATAGAATCATGGACTCTAGATATACGTGGTAACCCCATCACAAATTCCATCAAAATACCATACCAATCCCACTCTGGTACCTCATCTGGCAAGGCCAAGCCTACTGGAACCTGTTTCTTGGCCTTTACTTGCTGACAAGGGAAGAATCTTGAAATGAAGTCGGCCACCGCTTTCTTCATCCCCGGCCACCAGTACTGACGTCAAAGGTCCTGGTACATTTTTTCCACTCCAAGATGTACCACCAAGGGGGGTGTATGGAACTCTCTCAAAACCTCCTCCTACTACATCACTAGTACTATGGTGCGCCCTCTAAAAAGGATGGTGGGCTCCCCAGAAATCTAAAATCCATTAGGAGCTCATTCTGAGGATAACTGATCACATCGGGCCATGAAGCCAACATCCCCCAATTGTATCTCTCTGACTTGCTGTAAGAGTGGGGGAGTAATAGTCATCGAATGAAGGTAAGCGACACCACCATCATCCATGAAGGATATCTACATCGTGGATAACTGCTCTGCTGCCTCACTCAGCAGCTGCAAACTGGTCCATCTATTTAGCATGTCTACCACCCCAATCCCCTTCCCAAGTGTATAGACTAACTCAAAGTAATATTCTTAGAGAAACTCTGGCCATCACTATTGTCTCAGGTTCAGGTCCTCCTGTGAGAATATATACTTGAGACTCTTATGGTCAGAGTAAACGATAAATCGCTCACCCATCAAGTAGCACTGGCACATATTCAAGGAAAATACCACTACTACTAACTCTAGTTCATGGTTCGCGTATTTATTATCATGATACCATAGCTGGAATGAGCTATAGGTGGTCACTACTTGCACTTGCATCAGGAAACAACCCTGTCCAATCCTTGATGTGTCACAGTAAACTATATACCCAATTCCCTCCTCTTGTAATCTCAATATGGGGGGGCACTATTCAGTCTCCAACATAGCTCCTGGAAACTCTATTAACATTTCTCTTTCCACATGAAGGGATTTCACTTCCATGTAAAACTTGATAATGGTGATGCTACTCTGGATAATTTGGGCATGAACATTTGATGGTAACCAGACAACCCCAAGAAGCTATGCACCTTAGTCATGCTCCTGGGAGGCTCCCAAGAAAGCACTACCTCTATCTTCTCCAGATCTAATGAAAATTTATCCATTGAAATGACAATTCCTAGAAATTGTACTTCTTAAATCCAAAAATGACACTTCGAGAGCATTCCATAAAGTTGGTTCTCTCATAGTGTACCAAGGACTATCCGTAGGTGTGTAACATGCTCCTTCTCTGACCCTGAGTACACTAGGATGTTATCAATGAATACCATGATGAACCGGTCAAGTTAAGGATAGAAGATCATGTTCATGATGCCCATGAACACAATTGATTCATTGGTTACACCAAAAGGAATCCCTAGGAACTCATAGTGGTCGTACCCGCACATGAAGGCTATCTTCGGTACATCCTTGTTCCATACTCGAAGCTGGTGATAGCCTGTTCGTAGGTCTATCTTTGAGAAACACATCGTTCCCTTCAACTATTTGATGAGGTCATCAATTTTCAGCAGTGGATAATTTTTCTTCACAGTCACCTAGTTCATGCCCCAGAAGTCCACGCACAACTTCAAACTCTCATCTGCCTTCTTTTAAAAAAGAACATGAGATATCCATGGTGAAACGTTGTGACTTATGAGCCCCTTCTTCTGAAAGTCCTCTAGTTTTACCCTCACCTCTCAAAGCTATGTGGGAGCCTTTCGATATACCAATGTGGATATTAGTGTCATCATGGAGTACACGTCAAAGAAAAATTCTATCTCTCTGCGAGGAGGTAGTCCCGAAACATCATCAGGAAAAATATCCATGTACTCTTCTACCACTATAGGGAAGCTTGGACTCCTCTCATCCACTACACTGAGGGTAAGGATATCCAACTGGTGAGTGATCAGCTGCACTCTCTTCTAAGTGAGTATGTCCTGCACTGCAAGGGTTTCTTTTATACTGGTAAAGAAAAACCTGGTCCCATCTCCGCAGTCACACCGCACTGTGCGCCTAAAATATTCGATCTTAGCATGGACTATCGATAACCAGTCCATACCTAATATGACATCGTAAGGCCTCAACACTGCTATTAGAAGAACCCAGATGAAGCTCTTTCCTTATTGAGTAAGATCACTCTATTGGAACTAGTGTGTAATCGTCAAATTGTCTCCCATAAGAGTCTCTAGCCATAAGGATCGAGCCAACAACTCCCCCATAATCTTTGAGCTCTGAATGAGAGTCGTGGAAAGGAAAGACTGACTATCATCTGTGTCTATAAGAACAAAATCAATGGTATAGAAGACATAGATCATACCACTAATCATCTCTAGAGTGTCGTGGTCATAAGAATCTGCTGCTTGGAGGTGATCTCACCCATTCTCACTTGCTCCCTGAGGTCGGGGTGGACCACCTGGGGGTGGTGGTGGTAACACCTCAAATCTTTGCTTGCTGCCTGCCACTCGGCCATCTCCCCTACCATGTTTTCCACCATATGGAATTTTTTTCTTGAACCACTACCTCTACCTCAGTGGTCCCTTGACCATCTACTGGTCATCTATACGGAAGGTCAGGAAGTCACATTTCATGTGTCCCTACCCGCCGCATGCGAAGCACTACCTAGATCCATCATGGCTCCCCCTAGAATAGGAGCCCTACACCCCCAACACTAATTCCTAGGGTAGGCCTCTAAATGACCTGGAACACTTGGGCCCTTGTGTCATTTTTCTTCTACCTACTTAAGACTCTGCCACCAAGGGTCTGATGGCGACTCTAGCTGTCGGTGCCTGCTTCTCCAAGAAGCTCTCTATAAGAGGGGTTCACTCTGGCACCCTAGCTTGGGTAGGGATGTTGTGAGACAACATTGATACACTAATCAACCACTTGAGTCCCTGCTCAAAGGATCGGGCGCTAAAGAAATATTCTTGCACCATGTCTGTGGAGTAGTAAGACAACTCAGGGAACCTCATTGAGTATGTAGCTGCCATCATGTTGCCCTGGTGAAGGTGAAGAAACTCTTAAATGTGTACAGAGTGCAAGGTTTTTGGGGAAAACCTCTTCCAAAATAGTTGCATGAACTCTTCCCAGGTAAGGGTCGCCTTGTCGTGTGTATGGGTGGTCAAAATCCAACATCTCCCTGGCGATCCTTGTAGAAGGCTCATTGCCAAGATCTCCATCTTGTTAGGCCGTGTCCTCGCTAAGGTGAAGACCCACGTCATAGCCTCCAACCATTCCTCACTTACATGAGGATCCATCTATCCCCTAAACCAGGGAGGTCTCTATCTCTGAAACTCATGTAGGGCACTAAGCCTCTGAAATTCCTCTGCTGGAACTTCTAACAGTAGATGTTAACCACCAGGTGGTGGTAGGACTGGTGCATCACCCAGTGGGGCCATCTCAATCACTAGTCCCTGAACGGACACCTCATCGTTAGGTGGGCTATCCTCACAACCTCGTATTGGGATCCTGACTGTTTATCCACATGGAGGCATCCTAAAATAGATCAAGATGTACCACGGTCAGAAGGTTATACCGGGTGAGCTGACTTTTATTAAAAAGAACATAAGAAGACACTTATGCAACCAATTTTTTCATGTATTGATCCAAAAAGTATAATTCAAGTTCCTGTTGTATGGATACATCAGCCTCCGCACCAACATTGGACTCCCCGAATGTGAAAGTCGGACTTCCAACACCTAACATTGTTTCCCCAAAACAAAACACAGACTCTTGGAGGCCAGGGGCTTGTGACTAGCGCCGAAGGGCAAGGGATAGTGACTAGCGCTGAAGGTGTCAACCTGTAAGTCGGAGGCATTTTCTTGAGTACCTATATGCACACACATGCCCAACCACATCCCAAAACACTGAAAAGTGAAAAAACAAGTATACTAAAACAAGACAGAGTACCAAGTACAACTGAAAGCAAGTGGGCCAGAATACAAACCCAACAAAAAGAACTGAAACTACAAAGTACAAAAAAACTTCTTGATGGCCATATGCAGAAAACCCCACATCATCGTAAGCGTAGTGAATATACAGAAAGAAGAATTAGTATGTCCTATACACCTGGTCCTACTAGGCCCCACCTGGTCCTAGCCCACCAAGTCCACTGTCGAAGTGTTTATCGGTCCTGTCTCATAGGGCTCCACCAAGTTCTCTATTGATGTTTTGATTGTCTGCACGGGATAGGACACACATGGGTGTCGCCCATTCATGGGTGAGTAACACAAAACTCATTAGGGACCCCAAAACAAAAAGGTAAATAAAACAAAACAATTCTCAAAGTAAAGCCTGAAGCATAAGACAACTCACACCAGGTATATTCTAGGGTAGTGATAGTAGTACCATCAGTTAAATCATCAAACTCCTCAATTACTGAAAAAATCATCCTCTATCGTGTACAGTGGGTCTTCCAGGTCACACAGAGCTACTTCCCACTAACCTTGAATTGTTGTGGTACTCATCCCAGATAAGTATCGTGGGTATGCTGGGTCATACAGAGTCGCTCCCCACTGTGGGCCTACTGGGTCACACAGAGTCGCTTCCAACCTTGGTCAAAATGTGGTACTCCTCCTATCAAGTACCATGGGTCTTCCAAGTCATACAAAGTATTTCCCCTCCATGGTCCTTCCGGGCCACACAGAGCTGTTTCCCACTAGGTCATCGTCGAGCAGTCTTCAAGTTTCAGCCAACCACAGAGTTCCACAAATAGCATGCCTGGGATAACCACCCCTCAAGACATCAGTTGCATCTAAACATCCATGAAAGTCACAACAAATAACTCTAAAAGATCTGACTCATCAAGAGGGTCCCAACACCAGAAACAGATCATCAATTGGACATGCGGTTTGCAAGATACATGGGTTTTAGTAACCAGGGGACCAGTTGCGATGGGGCCCAGTCCGACCTGGTCGGACCAACCCGACCTGACTTGGTTTGGGTCTGGGTCGGTATGGTGCAACCTGGCTAGTGGGCCAGGCCCAATTGGTCTCGCTGGGGCCATCTCGGTTTAGTCGGGGGTCCATCCCGCTTGGTCACCTGGTGACCCGGTCTAGTCCGACCTGACCCAAAGGGTGCGAGTACGGTTTTCTGGAACAGGTCTGACCCACATGGTGCGGGTCCAACAACCCAGTATGGGACCGGCCCACTAGGCCTCGGTTTTGGCCAATTGGGCGCTACATCGGCCCGACCCTCTTGGTTGGGGGCACGACCCGCCAGGCCTATCCTGGTCTGCAAGGGGGTGTAGAGGTGCGTCATGCAGCGGACTGGTGGTGCGCCACCAGACCGAGACGCGACAACCGACCACGTACGGCCTCCGATGGCCCTACGGACATAGGATCTATCTCATACCACAGTCGAATATGGTGACTTCTAGTGCCTGGGTGGCCCGGACGTGGGCCATTCCCTCCCCACGGCGCTCGCTGGGTGCAACATCACCCCGCGACCTCCTACCGCCACGGTGCCCCGACGGGCGCACCTCTATTGTAGAGACCCAACGATTTATGTACATAGACATTACAATACTTTTTCGGAATACTTGATACATGAAAAAAACAGACTCCCAAAGATTGTATTAGTCTAGTGTCTTAGGATACTCGGAACATAATATTCTAATCATGGTAAAAGATCTTCAACATCTCCCATAAAGATCTTCCATTTTGGTTTTCTTACCTAAAACCTTTCTTTATATCCTAGGGAAAATAAAACATAAAAATTGGTGAGCTCAAATGCTCAGTAAGGGTAAACATGGGGAACATAAAACAATCTCTAAACATTTGAATGTAAGAAATGAACATAAAACATCAAAATCATGAGTAATGACATAAATCATGGTAGTACAGAAGTCATAGATCAAAAAACAACATTAATCATGATAAAATAGCATGGGGAATAAAACATGTAATTGTAGAAAACCATTAAGAACATGATATTATTTCCATATTAGCCAAGGCATTGCTTCCAAGACCATCATAGTGGACAAAGTCCCTTACTGAATCGAGTTCAATCCTCGTTCTAGTCATGTATCACTGAATCAGATTAACTTTCCGTTCCATCCATGTCTATCTCATGAGATATAAATTTTTACCCAATGCATTGGAGGGAGATATAGGTCCCACCCATGTCATAATGAAATTATTCTTACGTGTTCCACAACATAAATATAAATCATTCATCATAACCCAAAGCATAAAATGGGTTTTATAAACATCATCCCATCATAACATAATCCATATCAAACAAATGGATATCATTTCATCATAAGAAAATTGAAACCATGTAAATCATAGAGACATTATTCTTGAAACATAAACATATGAAATAATGTCATCTTAGATGGAAAATGGTTTTGATAAACATTTGAAACGAATTCTTGAGGAAAATACACTTTCTTCTTCAAAATAATTTTCTTTTAACAAAATGCTATGCAATTTTCAAAGAAAAGGATTTTGTTTAAAATAGTAATGAAATATTGTAGAGTAAGATTCATTAAAATAAGGCTTTATAAAACCATAAATATCTGTTCATGTCGTATAATTTAAAAAAACATTCTCCTCTTACTTTTAACGGAAAAGTCAAAAAGTACCACGTATGGTAAACAAAATGAAGATTCCTTCCATAACCCAAAGTAAAATTAAATAGGGTTAAATATGAATTTAAACATACATTGAAGAATATAACACTTTATGAAAACATATTTATTGACATGGATGAAAAATATAACCCCAGTAAATACTTACGAATAAACAATCTCGGATAAGAACGATATATGAATAAGTATCCCTTACCTTAGGTCCAATTTCTTTCATACGTGTCCGAAACTCCTTTATAGTGGTTTTAAACATATTATTAACTTGTAACAGAACCATAATAATATTTATGATATCATATATGATTCACTTATGACTTTATATTACCCGTTATTTTTTCAATTCCGTGATAAAGCAACATTTTGGGTAAAATCGTTTCATTTATCGTACGTGTTTGGACTTGTTTTTCTTGATATTATTACTTATATCCTTATTTACTTAATTACAGAATGTAAAACATGATTTATATATAACATATATATTCAGCATATAAATATATATGGAAGATCAATAAATGGAATGAAATACACCATTCATGGAGACGGTAGGCCGTACGTACGAATGAACGTTGTATTTGTTTCCTTATTGAATTGAATAGAATTAAGTAAATGAAACATATATTTACATAAATATAGTATAATTATTATTTCATATCTTTCATGATTATTTATTATATATACTTTATAATCATTCTTCAATGTTAAACTTGGAGAATGAATCTCATCGCGTCGTGGAGACGGTAATCTGTGCGTACGCACGAGCGATGATATCGTTCCAATAATTATTGAATGGAATTGGAGTGGATGATATAATATCTCAGAATCCGAATTATGTTATAATAACCATATATAGTTATTATTTACACCATTATACCCATCCAAGTAAGGTGGTTGTGGAAAAACAGATTACACCACGGTGTGGAGATGATATTCCGTACGTACGCACGCGCGGTGATTTTGTTTTCTGTAGGATGGATCGAAGGTGAAATAGGGTTTCTTCATATTTACAATAACATATTAGTATATTATTGATACTGATGTTAATACTTTCTAATGAAACAGATAAAAAATAGTAATTAGAAGAAGAAAGAAACTAGAAAGAATCGGTAGAAGAGATTACCTCTTCCTCGACGTGCCTCTTTTAAACATCCTCTTATGGCACTAGAGTTGGTCTTTTGAGAAGACCAGAACCTCTATGATATAACTAGATATGTTGGTAAGAGAAATTGGTATGGTTTGGCCAATATTGAAGTCTCAAAATTGTGTGTGGAGGATAGGGAGGAGGTTCCCTTTTATAAGGTAGAAGAGGGGCACCTTTGGAAACATAAGAAATATTAATTTATAATAAATTCCAAACCCACTTAAAAAAAAAGATAAATCACTCAAATCAAAGATGAGATGATATTGGGTTGTAATCTCATAAAAAAAATTTATACATGTTGGGAATTTATTTTAAACCTTATCAAATTGATTTGTGATTATTTAATCTATTATATTTTATTTGTGGTAATAATATTCTAAATTTTAAATTGTTATAAATAATTACATATGTATTTTTAATTGTCTATAATTGGATAAATTATGGCATTTTAGACCATATAAATTTAAATTTATAATTTTTAAATATTAGTTTTTATTTTTAAACAATTTTATAATATGTTATTTTTATAAAATAACAATAGTTTCAATTTTAACACCATTCATTTATTTGAATTTTAATAAAATCTAAATAGAGGATATATTAAAAATAAAATATTAAATAGATTTATAAGATGTCATATGCATCTAGAAAATTCGTGGATCACATTAAATAGTTCTTATAATATTTATTTTAATATTTTTAATACCATTTATTTGATATTTCAATCATTAAAATAATTTCAACATCACTATTGTGTCATCATTAATGATAATTATTTAATCCCTAAAAATTCTAAATAAATTTACATGATGTATAAAATTTTATTATATTTCTGGATACTATTCATGTTCTATTTTTTATGAATTTTATCACTAAATTAAAATTATTACACTTATAAAATATAAGAGAGTGACATGTTGTCACTTTCTTTGGTTTTAATTATAATTACATCATTTTCATGTTAAATAGTCCATGAAACGAATATATTCTGACCCTTATGTGATATGGGTCTACTTTTATTCATCCAATAGAATTTTGGCAGGTTTTAGGGTAATTTTATAATCTTACATTTACACTTAATTACCCGATTTACCTTTAACTGTAGTAAATAAAAATTACCGTAGTTACAATTCATAATGTCACAAAAATAAAATTAACCTATTAATATAATTTGGACCCAATGAATCCAAATATGGAATCCATTTTTCAAAATTCAAAATACAAAAGTTGTAGTAATTAATTTAAAATTAATTTTGTTGTTAAGAAAACGGGTTTTAAAAGTTAAAACATTGTCAAAGATTGAAATGTTTTTACCTATGAATTCAATATAAAATTAATGGTAGTGACATGAATTATATTAAATGGTAAAAATATATTCTATTTATACTTTCAAACCATTTAATATTATAATTTAACCATATAAATTATCTTGAGGAAAAAAGTCTTTTTTAATTAAAATTTAGCGTATTTTTACTATTCATCAAAATAAGAAACTTATCAGAAAAATATCAAAAATTTGTACAATGTAAATTTCTATATCCTTATTCTAGAAAAAAAAATTATATGGTCCAATTAAACTTATAAACATGTAAAAAACTAGATTTAAAGTGGGTGCGCCATCAAAAGGCGGCAAAACTGCATTTTTTGAAAAATACTCATTTTACCCGAAAAAATTATTTGGTTCTCATACCATTTTCTGTAAAATATGTAAGATGAATTATAATGTTATAAAATTCAAAATTTAGTTACTAATATTCATAACGGCTAGTTCATAATAATATTATAACAATCTATCGTTGTTTAGTGAAACTCGGTATTGCGTACTACACACACTATCGAGGAAGGTCGTGATTGCGTGTAATGTAAGCCAAGTCAGGGCTGCATGTAGTGAAAGATCCCTTTAGTGTTTCATATAGCATAATCAAAACTTATTTCATTTATACATTAAACAAAATCTATACTTAATGTTGTGTAGATTAATTTCCACAAAATGAACATGAAATTGTGTGTAACACGAGCCAAGAATAGTGTTGTGTATACTGCAAGCTAATACTGTGTTGTGTATAGTACAAGATAATATTGGTGTAGTGTACAATAGAAGACAACAAAGAAATTAAAAAAGATTATATCTCATAAAATCTCGGGGTGTTACATTCTACTCCCCTTAAAATTAATTTCTCCCTTGAAATTCGCCGGGGTTATAAATTGTTTACTACTTGAACATTTCATTTATAGAAACCCACATCGTAAAAATGAATACTAAAACTTAATTTTAAAAAGTAAAGTATGAAACATAACAGTTACCCAAATTAACTAATCACTGGGTTTCCACATAGGAGAACATAGGTGAAAATATGGATGTGGGAGAAAAATATAACCATCAACTTCTGATGAAGAGTGGTAGAGGAAATGGAAATGAAAAAGCCAACAATCACAAATCCATAAATTTGTGATGATCTAAGAAACCATCTAATTCATCAAATATGAGGGTACTAGGACAACGTTTTTGGTTTTCATTATAATTTCCCTAATTTTGATGAATTAAAAGAAATACTTACTTGATTTTGGTACAATCTCAATGTTGTTTGTGCCTTCAACAATTTCCACCTCATCTCTTATAGAAATGAAGTTGAATTTGTCTTCCGTGAAGTGTTAACAGATCGTGAGATAGAATGATAGGTCATTCCATCTGTCTCAAACATAAGGTTAGAAAAAGTTATTTACATAAGTCCATCTTATGCTGAGATTAACTGTATATGATTCCAAAAATTGACTTATACTTCAACTATCATACTTCTTAATAAAATAAAAATAATGTCTACTAACTAGGGACTTCCTGTAGGCCAATGGTAGGCGATAAAGGCTTGTCACACTTCGGTTGTGGGTTCGATTCCCGCATCCTTGTCCAACGCAACGGGTTGTCACCGATCTTACGAGTTTTCCTTTTTCTAAAACTATACTATTACAACATTCCAGAAATAATATCAAAAATTAATATCCTTAAACAATACTATCTGATATCCAACATAATGCATTCCAACCTTTAGGCTTATCGCAAATACTTCTGTCCAATTTCATAGTATACAGAAAACGACTAATAGAAAGGTCATCTACCAAGCATGTGAATACCATAATTTATCCCCTATATATCATATGATATATCTTGTTGGTCACATTCCAAAAATTTGAATTCCTTAATCATGTATTCTCTTTAAAAATTAATACCCAATGAACCTTATTCAAAACATGAATGCTGTCAAAAGTTAACTCTTTCTACATTCCAAAATCCCAAAATTTCTACATACTAAAACCATGATATCACTTTTTTCCTTATATCAGTCATGATCTCATTAATAATATCCAAAATATTATTTTCTCCTTATCCATTCATTATGCTCGTATCATCTTATTTCCAAAAATATTTGAATAACCCTTCACGGTTATTGTTACTATTCAATATATACTTTCAAATACTTTAGAAAAAACAATAGTGTAACAATCCTTAAATATTTCCTTATTCCATAGTACCATTAACATAACTCTTGGTAAACATACAATCATTCCACTACCTTCTTAAACCATTGACCGAGCTTCATAATTTTATTCCTTAACACTTCTTTCATCTCATATATCATTTGAAGTTTCTTCATCATCATCACCATAAATACTACTCATACGACCATACTAATTCTCTTCAGTAGATTTTCCGTTTGGTTATTGGTTTGAATAATTCCCATATATTCCACATTTAAAACATTTAATCATTGTTGATGTCTTAGCAATACCATTATCCTTGTACATGGTGTTAACTGAACCATTTCCTTTGCACTTACTGGCTTTGTGTCCTTATTTTCCACAGCCAAAGCATCTTCCAGTTCCTTTGAAACATTCTCCTTGATTCCTCTTCCCACATGACTTACATGAAGGACATTTAACTTTCTTTCCTCTATGATCATCATGAAACTCCATCTTTCTCTTATTAACAGAGTCAGGAAACTTACCAATGTTGATATTATTGATCATATTATGAGATTTCTGATTAGGCATAATAACGATGTTTTGCCTTCTAAATCCCATTTCATTTGGATTCTCAGGAAGAATATCATTCCATTGTCCATCATATTCTCCATTAACATTAATATTCCTTGTTCCAGCCATTTTTTAAAACCCAAAAAGAATATTGTGAGAGGCAAAAATCATGCTAAGAAAACAACATAATAAAAGGGAGTACTTTCAATCTCTAACATCTTAGGTTTAATCCTAGGTTATTCATGATTGTTATCATATTTCTACGACTATAACCTATACTTATACATACGCTTAGGGACATCCCTAGATCTACCTTAGAAATATCTATAGGGATCTCAGTTAATGTTTTCTTATCCTAGTTTCCAAAGGTTGACTAAACCTTCGCTCTGATATCAACTGTAGATACCCAAATATTGATGTACATAGACATTATAATAATTTTTCGGAATACTTGATACATGAAAAAAATAGATTCCCAAAAACCGTATTAGTTTAGTGTATTTGGAAACTCGGAACATAATCTTCTAATCATGGTGAACGATGTTCAACATCTCCCATAAAGATCTTACCCTTTGGTTTTCTTACCTAAAACCTTTCTTTATATCCTTGGGAAAAGAAAATATACAAAGGGGTGAGCTAAAATTCTCAGTAAGGGTAAACATGGAGAACATAAAACAATCCCTAAACATTTGAACGTAAGAACATGAACATAAATAATCAAAATCATGAGTAATGACATAAATATTGACTGAGCATAAGGCATAGATCAAAAAAACATTAATCATAATAAAATAGCATGGGGAATAAAACATGTAATTGTGGAAAACCATTAATCACATGATATGATTTCTATAGTATCCAAGGCATTGCTTCCAAGACCATTCTAGTGGACAAAGTTCCTTACTGAATCGAGTTCACTCCGCGTTCCAGTCCTGTATCACTGAATCCGATTAGCTTGTCATTCTAGCCATGTCTATCCATGAGATATAAATCTTTACCCAATGCATTGTAGGGAGATATTGGTCCCACCCATCTCATAATTAAATCATTCTTACGTGTGCCACAACATAAACATAAATCATTCATCATAACCGAAAGAATAAAATTGGTTTCAAAAACATCATCCCATCGTAACATAATCCATATAAAACAAATGGATATAATTTCATCATAAGAAAATTGAAACCATGTAAATCATATAGACATTATACATTAAAGATACACATATGAAATAATGTCATCTTAGATGGAAAATGGTTTTGATAAAACACTTAAAATGAATTCTTGAGGAAAATATGCTTTCTTCTTCAAAATCAATATCTTTTCACAAAATGCCATGCAATTTTAAAAGAAAAAGACTTTGTTGAAAATAGTCATGAAATATTGTAGATTAATCTTCATAAAAATAGGGCGTTATAAAACCGTAAAAATATGTTTATTCTGTATAAGTTAAAAAACCATTCTCCTCATACTTTTAACGGAAAAGTCAAAAAGTACCACGTATAGTAAACAAAAGCAAGCTTCCTTCCATAACACAAAGTAAAAGTCAATAGGGGTAAACATGACTTTAAACATACATGTATGAATATAAAAAACTTTATGAGAAGATTTTTATGGACATGGATGAAAAATATAACCCCAGTAAATACTTACGAACAAACAATCTTGGATAAGAACGAGATTGGAATAATTATCCCTTACCTTAGGTACAATTTCTTCCATACATGTCAGAAACTCCTGTATAGTGGTTCTAAACATATTATTAACTTGTAACTAACCCATTATAATATTTATTATATCATATATGATTCAATTATGACTTTATATTACCTGTTCTTTTGTCAATTCCATGTTAATGCAGCATTTTGGGTAAAATCGTTTCATTTATCGTACGTGTTTAGACTTGTTGTTCTTGATATTATTACTTATATCCCGATTTAATTAATTCCAGAATTTAAAACATGATTTATATATAACATATATAAACAACATATAAATATATATGGTAGATCAATAAATGGAATGAAATACACCGTTCATGGAGACGGTAGGCTGTACGTATGCATGAACGCTGTATTCGTTTCCTTATTGAATTGAATGGAATTAAGTAAATGAAACATATATGTACATAAATCCAGTATCATTATTATGTCATATATTTCATGATTATTTATTATATATACTTTATAATAATTTTTTAATGGTTAACATGGATAATGAATCTTATCGCGTCGTGGAGACGGTAATCCGTACGTACACACAAGCAATGATATCGTTCCCATAATTATTGAATAGAATTGGAGTGGATGATATAATATCTCAGAATCCATATGATTTTATAATAAACATATATAGTTATTCTTTACACCATTATACTCATCCAAGTAAGGTGGTTCTGAAAAAACAGATTACACCACGACGTGGTGACTGTATTCCGTACGTACGCACGCATGGTGATTTCCTTTTCCATAGCATGGATAGAAGGTGAAAAAGGGTTATTTCATATTTACAATAACATATCAATATATGAGTGATACTAATTTTAATACTTTATAATGAAAAAAATAAATAATAGGAAGTATAAGAAGAAATAAACTTGAGAGAATCGGTAGAAGAGATTACCTATTCCTCGACGTGCCTCTTTAAAACTTCATCTTAGGGCACTAGAGTTGGTATTTTATAAGTACAGAACCTCTATGATATAACTAGAGATGTTGATAAGAGAAATGGTCAGGGGTTGGCCGAGAATGAAGGCTCAAAATTTTGTGTGGATGAGAGGGAGGAGGTGTCCTTTTATAAGGGAGGATAGGGGCACCTTTGGAAACATAAGAAATATTAATTTATAATAAATTCCAACCCCACATAAAAACCTTGAAAAATGAATCAATTCAAATATGAGATGAGATAGGGTTTAAATATCATAAACCAATAAAATTTAGACATGTGTTGAATTTATTTGAAACCTTATCAAATTGATTTATCCTTATTTAATCAATTTAATTTTATTTATGGTAATTATATTCTAAATTTTAAATTGTTAAAAATAATTACTTATGTGTTGTGAATTGTCCAAAATTGGATAAGTTAAGACATTTTAGACCATATATATTTAAATTTATAATTTTTAAATATTTTTGTGATTTTAAAAAATATTATAATATGTTATTTTTATAAAATAACAATAGTGTCAATTTTAACACTATTCATTTATTTGAATTTAAATAAAATCTACAAAGAGAATATATTCGAAAAAAAATATTTAATAGATTCCTAATATGTCATATGAATCTATAAAATTCGTGGACCACATTAAATTGTTTATATAATATTTATTTTAATATCTTAAATACCAATTATTTGATATTTCAATCAATAAAATAATTTCAACATCACTATTGTGTCATCATTAAAGATATTAATTAAATCAATAAAAAATATAAATAAATTCACATGATGTAGATAATTTTATTATATTTATGGAGACTATTCATGTTCTATGTTTTATGAATTTTATCATAAAATTAAAATTATTACACTTATAAGATATAAGAGAGTGACATGTTGTCACTTTCTTTGGTTTTAATTATAATTATATACTTTTCATGGTCAATAGTCCATGAAATGAATCTATTCTGACCCTTAGGTGATATGTGTCGAATTTTATTTATCCAATATATTTTTTTCAGGTGTTAGGGTAATTATATAATCTTATTTTTACTCTTAATTACCCAATTTACCTTTAACTGTAGTAAATAAAAATTACCGTAGTTACTATTCATAATGTCAAAAAAATAAAAGTAACCTATTAACATAATTTGGACCCAAGGAATCCAAATATGGATTTTTTTTTTAAAAATTCAAAACACAAAATTTGTAGTAATTAATTTAAAATTAATCCCGTTGTTAAGAAAATGGGTTTTAAATGTTAAAACATTGTCAAATATTGAAATGTTTTTACCTATGAATTCAATATAAAATTAATGGTAATGACATGAATTATATTAAATGGTAAAAATATATTCTATTTATACTGTAAAAGAATTAAATATTATAATTTAACCAAATAAATTATCTCAATGAAAAAAGTTGTTTTTAATTAAAATTTAGCGTATTTTTACTATTCATCAAAATAAGAAACTTATCAGAAAAATATAAAAAATTTATCCAAAGTAAATTATTATATCCTCATTCCAAAATATAATATTACATTGTCAAATTTAACTTATAAATATGTAAAAAACTATATTTAATGTGGTTGCGGCATCAAAAGGCGGCAAAACTGCATTTTTTGAAAAATACTCATTTTACCCGAAAAAATTATTTGGTTCTCATACCATGTTCTATAAAATGTGTAAGATGAATTATAATTTCATAAAATTCAAAATTTAGTTACTAATATTCATAATGGCTAGTTCCTAATAATATTATAACAATATATCCTTGTTTAGTTAAACCCGGTATTGCGTACTACACACACTATCGAGGAAGGTCGCAATTGCGTGTAATGCAAGACAAGTCATGGATGCGTGTAGTGAAAGCTCCCTTTGGTGTTTGATATAGCATAATAAAAACTTATTTCATTTATACATTAAACAAAATCTATACTTAATGTTGTGTAGAATAATGTTCACAAAAGGAACTTGAAATTGTGTGTAACATGAGCCAAGAATAGTGTTGTGTATACTACAAGCTAATGCGGTGTTGCGTATAGTACAAGCTAATATTGGTGTAGTTTACAAAAGAAGACATCAAAGAAATTAAAAAAGAATATATCTCATAAAATATCTGGGTGTTACTGTCATCCTCTAGTGCAACTGGCTAGGGTCGTCCACCTCTGATGCTGCCACAACATCGGTTGGCGCTACCCCCTTCACACGACCGTTGTGAGTCGACCGCCACTGCCGGTTGATCGCACCACCCCTACTGGTTACCGGCACCGCCACTGATGGTTGTCGGTGCCGCCGCCGCTGGTTGTCGGCACCGCATCCACTGGTTGCCGGCACCAGTGCCGCCGGTGGTACGGCGCCAGCGGCACCGTTCTCTGGCCACCAGAGTTGCTCCGGTGGTATGTTTTCTAATCCATCTGCACTTACAGGCCTCTCGGGTCACCGATATGCCTTTTCAGGACCCAAAATCGAATTTCCGCTACTTGGAGAATGCATCCACCATGAACGCACGGGCGGAGGTTCTCGGGCCTTTTTCGTGTCAGCTCGGGCCCTCCGTGTTAAAGGTGTAAATAAGGGGGAGGATCAGGGAATGAAGTTAAATCATTTCCTGGAAGGTTTGAATCCCGAATAATAATTCCCTAAGAAAAGTCACCCTACCACATAAAAGTATGAATTGTGGATCAACTTGTTCGTGGGTTGATCAGTGTTTGTCGTTTCTAGGAAAATAAGAGTGGGGAAGAAATTTGAAATAAAAATAAAACCCCTACTTCACTGATGTTTGATGTCATAGAATTCAATCTTGAGAGTTCAAGGTGTCGATGTTGTCACTTCCAGCTCCATTCTTCATGGTGCCTCGAAGACGATGAAGATACACCAGCGTTCGTCAATCTTCATTGGAGAGGAAATTTTCTGAATTTTCATTAGAGAATCTTCTAAGATTTAATTATCCATCCACCAATGCATTAGACAATAAAAAGGAAATCATGTCATAGCGTTTCAGTTACACTACGGCGTCACGTTGTTATGTTGTTTCATTTATGAAACAACATCGTTGCTAGGTTTCCCTTATTGCATCATTACATTGCATGATATTGGCCATTAATGAGCCTCATTAATGAACCATGTCGTCGCCTCATCACCACCGATTCTCAATCGATGAGAAATAATATAAAATAACTTTTTATGTTATTTTGTAATTTTTCTTGAAAATTAAAAAAATAAACTTTTCCATTCGGCCCTTGCTGGCCAAAGATAAGTTCATTCTAGGAAAATATTGGCATCTTGAATTCAGGGGTGTCCTCATATTTTCAATTCAAGCACTGGTTCAAAAGTTATGAAATCTTATTTGCGTGTTTACGGGACATACCTTAAAAAAGGTTCAAAATTCCGTTCTGGGCTCTCCGGGCCTCAGAATCACATACAGTCAGAGCGCGCAGTCTTAGTATAATTCTATATAAATAAATAAAAAAATTACATGGAATTTCCAAGACATTACATAAAATCTCTTCCAAAACCTATCATCTACACTCTCCCCACATCAAAGGTCATTTTTCTAACAAAAAAATTCCAAATCCAAGATCCTCAATGGGTCCTGTATGGAGGAGATATTCAATAGGTAATTATCTACAAACACCTTTCTTATTTTCTTTTATTATTCTAATTTATTCTCACATCCTTAATAAATAAAGGCATTATAAATAAATAATCATGTAAATAATTTAATACCATATAACCATTTCATTTCTCATCTCCTCTTATACAAATAAATGATACTATTGTCCAAATTATGTCTGTTAATCACCTCCACAGATAATGATTTTGTTCATTTTCCATTATCGCATTCATGGATGGTCGTAAATGTATAATTATGGTTAAATAATATTTTAAAAGGTATATTATATCATATTTCATGTTTTGAAACTAATATATAGACATTATATTAAATAATATGAAACAAGTACATGATGGTCCGAAAAACCATCAAATTAAACTAAATTTTTATCATTAACATTTTATCTGATGAATCATTCTCATGTAAGAATGAAAAATGATATATGGGAACATTTAAACTTATGGAAGTTTATTAATACCATTTTACTTTAATTTTTAAGTTTTATTTCCACTTGATGAGTAAATACTTAATTTCACACAAATGAACCAATGATGAAAGCATGAGACGAACACATCTAAAACAATGAAAATAATAAAATATTATTAATGAATGGGTGGTAATATGTTAAAAAATTATCACATAAGTTATTATAAATATTATTATGGTAATTTAATGAACTAATAACATTTTTTAAACCTTTATATTGGTGTTTAAAGTATTAAAAACTAAATGGAAGTGTGAGGTAAGGTTTTCTCGTCCCACTTGTACTTATGTGAGATATATGCCTTATTCACCACTTATTTCTTGTGTGTGGTGTATATATACTACCCTTTTATATATTATATCATTAATCTCATTATATTCATGTTATTAAATGTTTCATTTTATAATTATTACTTTCATGGTGCATACAATCCGACTATTTACAAAGTGGAAATGGAATTCTTAACCCAATTTCAATTAGTTGGGTTATACTCATACTTCAATGATTATGTCATGCGATGATTATGTGTGGGATGTATTTTGATTATCTTATATTGCATTTAAACTTTTTTATATGTAGTTATATTGAATACACATAATTGATTAATTTTATTTATTTTCACATAAATGATATGATATTTATAAGGGATTTTCTTTTAAAAATTATCTTTTTAATGTCTCCCTTAAAACTCTCTTTCTTCCATGTCTATGTTTTCTAAAATTGTTTCCAAAAATGTTTTTACTATTATTTTATGATTTTTTAAATTAATTTTTACAGATTTTTTACTTTTAATAAATTATTTTAAATTATTCTTTTCATCATCTTCTAAATGGGGTTCTTTATGAATTTTTTTACAAAATATAGAAGGAATGTTATTGTTACTTATAAGGAATGAGTGACTTTTCCAACTATAATGACACCTTAATACCTATAATATTCTCTTAAAATCTTAAAAGGTTATTTCCAAAGAAAATATTTTATTTTATAAGTGCGCAACATTTAAAAAAATCAAAACAGAAAGGTTATTTTCCTGAAGAATTATTTCGATCAATCATTCAAAATTATTTCTATCTAATATAACATTATTTGATATTACTTATTATTTAAAAGGGTTATTATTCAAGAATACAACCATTATTACTTTTATAGTTGGTTTATATTTATGATGTCATGATATTTATGAATCCTATTTCTTTTCTATGAGTTATTATATGATGAAATTTTTATGAAACTAATTTATTTACATAAGTTTTGATGTGATGAATGATTTATGTTCTTGTGGAACATATACTTATTATTTTCATTATGTGATGGGTGGGACCTATATCTCCCTCCAATACATTGGGTAATGATAAATGTTCTATGAGATTAAGGGGTATATGGGTGGTAATCCCAATACTACAACAAAAGGGTACACGATTGGTCATCCTAAGCCCACAACAAAAGAATACATGGATAGTTATCCCAATACCACAACAAAAGGGTAAACGGGTGGTCATCCCAAGCCCACAATAAAGGGTAAATATGTGTTCATCCAAAGACTATAGAAAATGGGGGCATGGGAAGACTTGAGGATAACTGGAATCATTGTGTTCCCCTAGGACACATCATGTACCCCCTTTGAGGGTGTTTTTAGATATTCATTTCTTTTTTTTGGATCGGTCTTGGTTGAGCATGTTCCCTTGGTCATTTCCCTCAAAGGTATAGATTGGCATTACATCCACATCATAGGATTATTATCACCACTAGAGGTTTAGTCTTAGATAGAGTTATGGCATCCCTCCATGATACTGGAGTGTAAACCTTTATCATATTTGTTCCGTGGGTAGGGCTTGTGGAATTAGCATGACCTCCCTGAGAAGTGAATTGATACTCCATATAGTGTAAGATATTGGTATGGCTTGCGGTGTCATTGGCATTTGACCCCCTATGTAGCAGGTTGATCCATATTGGGTTTGTGGTGTCCCCCAGCTGTTTTGGGCATGACCCCTTATTTGAGTATTAGGGTATTCTTAAACCAGTGAGATTTATTAGGTGGGGCCTAATTAATTAGGCCTCTTTGTTGAGTGTCTCTGATGATGAAATGGATTATGGAGTGGTTTATCCTAGAATGAGTGGTGCTTCAAGTATAATCTTGTGGCTAGTAATTGGTTATAACAGCATAGTGGTGTGGTGTATTTCTGGATCATATCTAGGTGTTTATATTGTACATTGATTTTTGATATCTTGTATTGAGCTGACGATACTTCGTGCTTAATTTTTAGTTTTTTTGGGCATCCTACTGGGTATTTTTATACTCACCCCTGAAATTTTCCCACACATGTCATGTCTTATGCAGACAATGGCCCTTTTGATGATGTCCTGGGAGGACAAGGAGTGGGTGGAGTATAGCTGGAGATTGAAAGATCGAGGTGTTTATTGGAAGATTACATTTGACCTTAGTCCTTGACCTTGGAGTAGGTTGGACTCTTTATAGTTTTTGTTTGGGCTTGTATTTGGCCCCTTTTTCTGCTTTTTAAAATTTTCTATGATACTCTATTGTGGGATATTAGATGTATTCATGCATTATTTTCAATTATTTTACATTTTAGCATTGTGTGGTATTGGAGATGTGTGTGTGTGTGCACAGGTACTTTAGGATAACTCCCATTTATTGGATATTCCTACTTAGCATTGGTTACCAACCCCTGGCATATTAGAGGTGGGCTTGGGGTTGTCAAGGGTCAGACCCCAGTGGGTTAGGTCATAACATGTTATGTAAGGAATATTCATCTATTAAGATGTGATATCTATGTATGAAATTTTTTGGTTACTATAGTAAGAGACATCATAGGGTCATTTTCAAGTTCTATCAATGGTATAATGGAATTCCATAATATATATAGTGATCCAAGGGCCCCCAAAAGTCCCGATGATGGAAAAGGAGCACTCGTGTTTGGGGAATTGATCTCCCTAAGAATTTCCTAACTTTCTATTAATGGGACTACTTCATTTGGAATGGATGTTATTATATATACATGTCCCAGTGAATTTTTTGAACTGTGGAAGCTTGATAGAGCTGGGCCTCCTACTTTTATCTGATTGATAAAAAATACATAGTAATTTTTAAGTGTGATATAGGGGTTTTTAGGGGTGATTATTTTGTTTTTGGGAATAGTAATATGAATTTTACCCTCTTTCATCTATTTTTTCCTTATTTATTGTAGAAACCTGCCTCAACGTACTGTGATTCATAAGATTAAAAGGGAGTATTATCACCACACAATATTACAATCTTTTTATTGATGGAGTACTTTAAGAATTGAGTTTATGAAGATAACACCACCACATGGATATGAATCCTAGGTGTTCTAAGTATAACATTATATGTTGTGTCTACTGGATAACCATGAACTCGAAATTATACACTAGTTCCCTAAAGTAGGTCTTGAGTTTGATCTTTTTGAGGGTATTTTTATTAATCTTATTATACCCTTGAAAGAACATATTTATTGGAGAAAAATAAACCTCATCATATCCTAAATGTTGGAGGGTCTGGATTGATATAAGATTAATCCCTGATTCTTTGTCAATCATAGCTCATCGAATGTCAACATAGTCAATCTTTCCTAAAAGTATAGGGGCCTGATATTCCCCTAAATGGATTTTTTCCAGTCTTTCTCTATGAATGAGTTAGTGGTATAGATTTATTCTAAATTAGTTTATACCTGGTACACCTCATTTAAGGTTACCTTTATCGCAAACTATTGGGGAATCTGGAGGGCCTCAACAAGTGCCTCCCCGAGTTCTTTCAAAATAGGAAGATCATCCATGATTGAGAGCTTGATCAGGAGAACCACTAACTATTCCAGAATTTCATACATCAATATCAAAGGTATGTGCTTCCCAAAATGGGTTTTTTCCAGAGAAAGTTAGTTAAAAGATAAATAATTTTAGGTAGACATATCTGGAATAGAAGTTTATGGAATACTTATCGCAGATGAGTTGATTTGAATTGATCTAGCCACTCATCAAGGCTTTTCAGATAGTTTCACACCCTCCAACCAATCTTCCAAAAAATTTGGGTTTATATGACTCTTGAAAGATCTTGGGGTGAATCCATGCTTATTTTAAGATTTCTTAAGTGCTTTCCCATGGGATTTAAAATTTATATGGATTCAGTAGGGATGTGGTCAGGATACTGAGCTCATACATGATTGTGTCTCCCCCTATTCCCTCATCTTATAAGACCTCTACCTCTAGCTCCCTGGTTAGGTATGGGAACTCAGGTTTATATTCATATTCATCATCATAGAATGGTTTTATTATGCTAAAAATGTCAAAAAAAAATACAAATAGTAGCTCTTCATCTAATGAGGATTCCATTTGGAGGGGCGATTCACATGCTCCTAATGATGTGGGAAAGAAATATGTAAGATTATGGGTTGGTTTAGGTTTTAAACAAGACTCTTATTCTTCTTCCCTATTTTTCTTCTTTTGGTTACATCTACCTCCAAATTATGGGTTTTAAGGCATCACTTTGGATGTTGTAGGTGGTTTTGGGGACAAAATCAGTTGACATAGTTGTGTTATAAGAATGGTGTCAGTCAAATCAACTATATTTCAGGTCATATAATCATTTAAATTAAATTACATTCTAGTTAGAACTTTTTTTTAGTTTATGTATCCCTCTGATCAGGTTGTAGAAACATGTTCCACTTATAATAGGTCTTTTTCCAGTATCACATTTCTAAAATCATCCATGCTATGGAGGATGTATTTGAATTCAAAGTAGTCCAATATGGTGTTTCACAACATTTTTTGGAAATAAAAATAGTCAGGATTATCAATGAGGATAACATCCCTAGGTTTTGTATGCTCTACCAGCTTAAGGTTATTCTTTTCCATGTCTATGAGAAAGTTACTATGAACCTATTTATTTCATAAAGAATAAATTCTGTTTTTTTACTCCTCAAAATGTGAGTGGCCCTGATCGTTCTTTATCTCTGGATAGGGGTGATTTTATTATTATTTTTACCCAGTGGGAGGTGTTGGGTGATTTTAAGCTTGTGAAGGTGCTTCAGTAGTCATAGGTTCTATTTTGTGTGTGATAGTGGTGGTTTCCACCTTACTATACCTTTTCCATTATGTTTTGGGAATGGGATGAAATTTATCCTTTCTTTATAAAATGGAGTCTTTTAGAAATTGTTTCATGTCTGAAAACACCTAAGTTAACCTAGATATTTTAAATGTTTCAATGATGTCTACATTTCATCATATAGATTCTCAACATAAAGTTCCAATAGCTTCTCTTGTGGGAGTGAAATGTTGAGTGACTACGTCTGGCCTTTCTATTAGATGATAGGATTATAGACTTTTTTATTTTCATTTTTTACAATTTTTGAGGCCAATAACGATTTTGTTATTTATCATAGAGATAAATTGATAAATTAATTGGCGAATAATATCTTCCTAGACTATTATGGACCCTAGTAGGAGGATACAATACTAGATGAAGGTTGGCCCCACAAAAGTCTACAAAAATCACCTAAATTTAATTTTCTATTCTTGGTCCCATGGGACCATCATGTGGCTACATCGGGACATGAAGTGTGATAGATTATTAACTATATATCACATTCCATAAAAGGTTGGTAAAATGGGATTACTAAAATTGGGTGGAGGTAGAGTGGAATCCACTCATTCGGGGTATGGATTCCTTTTAGGGTGCATTGGGGAACACCACCTTTCCATGGATTCCATTCAAGCAGAAAGATACTTGATGTTTTTGAGGAGTTATGGGGGAAATATCATCTTATTATTCCCCTTGAGTGTGAGTATTGGGTGAATCTTGACATTTTCATCTGACATCTTCTGACTACTGACATCTGGTACATGATGGAACTAGGTGGATGTCTCCATATAAGGGAAGTAGCTTTCACAATAGAGGCAAATCTTGGTCTTCCTAAATTTGTGTATTCAAGTAGAACTATTTTCTAGATTAAGATCCAACCAGGTGTTCTGATTCTACTCATGGGGGTATATCCACCCCTTCTAGTGTGTGGGGGGAGATGTAGATTGGAGGTGATACCTGGTAGGAAAATTTCCCATAATTACGTCCTAATTAAACTGTATTAGATTGAATATATAATCCTTACACTTTGCCAAATTATCATCCATGGAGATGAATTTAGACTCTCTTCATAGAGAGTGGTATATATCCACATCTTTCCCTTTATCTCTAGAAATATTTCTTCTATGGGGTGGAAACTCCTCATTTAGAGGTGTTAAGTCCTAGTTCCTCCTATGATTATTTGTATGCATAGCCTTAGCCTATTCTTTGGTAAAACTATCATCTTGAGGCATTGTTTCCCTATTTTTTTGTTGGTGTCCATCTTAATCATCTACTGGATTGATGGTGATTATTTTCACCAAGTAATATTAGGATACATGAATCATTTCATCATCCTCTAAGTAATATAGTGACTCCAAACTTCATGGTTCCCCTTCAATAGTTACAACATGATCTTCCTTCTAGACCCTTTTCTTAATGGTTCATTTTGTCTTGTAACCCTTCTAGTATTTTATCTTATTCACCTGGTATTCCCTTAATTTTTTATATGGATAGTGACCCTGAGGTAATCTCTAACCATCCTCGCTGAAAATGCACTGAATGAAAGTGGCGTGTTGTGTTGCAGTTGGAACGACAGAGGTGTCAGTTTTTGATAAACACTGACCATCCTAGAGAAGTCTAATTTTCTAAAAAGAGGTCGTAATAATGCCCCCCAAATCTAGGGTTGGAGATAATTTGGGGATTTCACTAATACTTTATGAACCTATAGAGGATTTTATGAATTTGGTAGTTGAGTTCATGGTAAAAAATTCCCCAGCCTTATGGGTTAGGGTTCACTTTAAGCTGCTATCAATATCTTCCAAAACTGCTAAGTATTTGAAGATCATATGGGTGGGGTGGTGGTAAAAATACATCTATTTAATATTTCATATCTTTAATGGAGCCTGTTAATGAAATATTCTTAATTTAGTGCATTTTACTCAAGCATGAGTGAGGTGTAACACCTGATCAGAATGTGTACTACTTGTTATAGGGAGCTATCTTGTGGTGGTAGGATTTGGTCCTATAATCTTATGTGTGTTCTCAACATTTTATTATGTATGGATCTATTTTTTATCAATGGAATTATCTCTCTATTTATGGTGCTTTCATGCCTTATAAAAATGAGTATTTTGTTTGATTGAACAACTAGTTTGCACATTGTTCAGATCTGTGGCCTCTACAGAGGCAATGACATTGAAGGATGTCATATTTAGGGACTCTACTAACCTAGGGGTGATGTGAATTATAATTTTCCATAATCTCCCCATACTCATATGTGTACAATAGGCAATGAATTAGTTATTATTTGTCATAGGGCCACTAGGTTGTGGATACAAGCATGTCGTAGGATCTCATAGTGCTTTTTGGTCTCAAGTATTAAACCATGGAGAAAGTATCAAGTTCAATATAATAGTAATGTTTTTGTTAATTCTTGGAGGTGATCATTATATCCTAGATAAGGTAAGTCTTAGCCTTTATCTAATGAAGAGTCACTCATAGGTTCTAGTGTAATCAAGGCACACATTCCTCCTTTAGCTCATCAATGATGTCATAACTAAGAGTAAAGATGGGCGAGAATAAATTAAAAATATTGTTCACATACAATTATTTCCACATAACTATTCCACACACTTCATAGGAGGTATGTTCATCCGCTTTTTTAGACAAAATGGGACACTTTTTCATTAAAGGTGACTCATGGCCTATACATGGAGGGGATGTTGGTCGCCACTCTGGGTCATCTACTGACTGAGGTGTGGTGTTTCTAGAAATTGATGGAACACCATATATAGTTGACCTAGGCTGTTTGAGAACCTATATATAAAATTTTTCCTTAAAAATTTGATGATATCCTTTATTTGGTGAGATATCACCGTAGGGAGGTTTTCCACGATATATTTTAGGGGTAGGATCCTCATAATCCATCTCAATGCTATCGTGAGGAGAACTTTCATGGTAGATATGGACTTCTAATTCATATGAAGAGTGTTTATATTATTTAGATGTTATATATATTCACTTTATGACCTCAAGGATGTTTAAATTTATCATTTTTGGAATATGGGCCTTATCCTACATTGTCATCAGAATATGTTGACCTACCATATGGGGTCGAATAGGGATATGTGTCTGCTGCTTAGAAGCCTCGAAATTATGTTAGATATCGTATTTGAATTTTGTAAGAATATATACCTACTAATGTGAATCTGTTGGGATATCTCGAAAATCTTCAGAATAGTTGGTAATAATATAATCTTTCCTTTGGTTGGATACCATAATATATTGGCTATCCATGGTGGAAGAAAGAATGTATTCTCAATTCTGATGTCCATTCCCTATAAGAATATATCAATGAACCTCCAAAATGGGAGAAGGGGTATGATAATTATCCTATATTTATTCTAAGGTATGTTTATGAAGTACTCTAATAGAAGGAGTGAAAATATGAATCTTGCTTCTATAAGGAACCATAATGTGTCAAAAAGCTCTTGAATTATTGGTAGGGATATGGACCTTCCATGAGGTGGCTGTTGGGATATGCCAAAAAACCATTGTTGGAATTAGAATATGTTCCCAATCTTAATTTTTATTTGGAATATGTCATCATACTTCTTTGATAGGAATATGCACCTTTTCTAAGGTGACTATAAAATTAGGTTTATGAAACCCAGTTGGAGTAGAGATATGAGCCTACTCATGTGATTCATCCTTTATTGGAAGATGTTGATAATCCAAATAAATAGTAAAAATAATATGTTCCTTCTATGGAGTAGCTATATCTTCACATTGGATATAATGATATATATTTCTAGTTGTTGGAATAGGAGTATGTGCATGTTGCTATATGATTTCCATAATATTCTAGAGAATATCCTCTATTATTGCTAGTATATATTAGAAATTCAGAAGGATTTGAGTAGGATTATGAGCCTTCTCATTTTATATAACTAGTATATGCTAAAATAAATCTTTTATTGAAGTGGGAATATGCACCTACTCTCATCCCCTATTTTCTTTTGAGATATGCTGATGGTATTTATGCACAAGGGTAGTAAAATGAACATACCCCTTATTTTCTATTGAAATGTGATGGCAGAATGTTTTTGTGAGAACAAAGATATGGGACTGCTCATAAGTTTTCACCAAAGTATATTAGTAGGATTACTTAGAAGAATAAGGTATGTGATTATTCTCCCTATGGTTTGTATCTCACTATACCTTGTTAGATTTTCTAGATTCATAGGTCTGAGTGACTAGGGGTTGATCTGTCAGGTAGCACCATCAGTTGGAAGATGAGGGGTGGTGGTCACATGATACTGATGGTGATAGTTGATTGGGGGCCTCCTAGGTAACTCTTATACTGAGGTGGATTCATGCTTGACCCCATAATCCACCTTATTAAGATAATTAAGGTATTAATTTCCATGCTCTGGTGATAAGCTCTTGGAGTGGTTGGTAGAGGAAACCGGTGTCGCCAGCTTTGTCCTATATCTCCTAGAATGGGATGGAATCACAAGATTTAGTTCCTACAAACCCTTTCGTATATTATCCATTGTTCTGATAGAACCATAATGGTGTAACTCCATGACCAATGTGTTCTCCACCTGGTGATAGAGACAGAGAGAAGGTGACATTGTCCTTCTAGTTGCAGGGGTTGTGGTTCTTATTCTAGTTGAATTTATGTAATGATTTCTTGATGATGATACCATCTCTTTGGATTGAAGATAGATCTTAAAAATGGAAAACAAGGTCACAAAGACAAAAAAAATATGAATACTTATTAGTCTAATATCACAAATAATAATTCTTTCTTAACTAACTATGTATGGGAAACTCATTTGTTCATTCCTATTAATGAAAAAATCATGTCAAGTTCACCATTTTTACTTAAACCCAAGACAAGGTTCCCTATCACATTGGTTTTATTAGGGGATGATCATAACATTACAATAATTAAATAGGGTCATTACTCCTATATTAGATGGTTTCCAATAGGATTTATTCATGGAACTAGGAACACCCAATGGCTCCCACATCAGTGATAAGCTACGGTTCTACTTTCCAATGGTAGATGGTCATTGGGTTTTCTTACCAATGGTACTTAGGAACTCACATTGGTTGAGATAATGGTAGTTTGAGCTTATTATTCCCTTATGGGGGTTATTTTCTACTTCAAGAATCTCATATAGATTTAAGACATATTATTTAATCTTTCATGAATCCCAATATGGGATCGGTTAACCTAACATTAGTAATTAGTTATTGGAATATGTCTATGTGAATGTTTTTATATATCAAATGTAACCTACTAATGTGAACATATGTTTATATCATAGGTTCACCATCAATGAAATATTATGTGCGTATCAGAGTCTCTCCATTTTTAACACATTATCACTTAGTGATGTTTTTATAGGGTTTATTATGTTTCAAATCCATACAATTGGGTGTTGTAGAGTTTATCACCATCTAGGAAGGTTTTTTTGTTTGTATTGTTGGGAACAGGCCCATAAAGTGGATTTATACATATCCTTGTGAAAGGAATAAAAATCCACATAGTTTGGTTCTACTTAATAGGACACATCATGCCTTTTAAGTTCATGTGACAAGGACTATTCCATGCAGTTTAACATTGTGTGGTAAGGAAGACTAAGATTAAGATTCCCATAAATGGTTAATGTGGGACTTGAGCATGAGTAGCCCAGTCTAGTTGACCTTCCAAGAAATATTACCCAACGATATTAGGTTCTTATGACAAGTAATATGTCCCTATGATGATGGCTCCCATCAAGAGTATGGGAGAATGAGGATAACATTATAGGAAATGGAAGTAACATATCCCTCTGGGTTGGTTTTGATACTATCGGGAATATGACCTGATAGGGGATGTTTTATTGGGAATATTTCCTTAATGGATGGTTAATACAAACTCATGGGAGTATAGACAAGTGAGGGAAGCACATAAAGGATCTCATGAGAAATATATCCCAATGAGGATGATATGATAGGTTAATTATGTTGGGTTTCAACCTCAATGGGATTTCCTATGTATCCTGTCAAGATAGGAATCAAATTCCACATAGTTCGAGTGACACAGTTTAAGGTCATGTGATAGGACAATTCCAGGAATTATAACATCATACACTAAGTATGATTCCCTTTAGTTTAACATCATGCAACTAGGACACATATAGGGACATTGGAATATTGGATATAGTGATCAAGACTTGGAGAGGTATCCTATGTATCCTTTTAATATAGGAATAAGAGTCCATGTAGTTCTGATATTTAAGACATCTATTTTATAAATTATTTGATAGAAATGGATTGAGCGGAGCTTACCCATATGAGGATTCCCTAAGATTCTTCATTAGGAAGATGTCCCCTTGAAGGAACAAAATATATAATTGAGGATTACACATAAAAATGAGGAGAAAATGAGATAATTTCTCACATGTTTATGGAATAATCATCACAGATATATAATCCCACATGGGTCATGCTTAGTGTGAGAAATAAGAGATATTAGAAGATCAAGTGAATTAGATAATAAGCTTTGGATGGGTCTTACACCTAAAAAGGAAGCCCTGAGATGGTCCCAAATCCCCATCCGCTGATGGAAGAGGGAGGGAAAATATAAGGAAGTAGGGATATGGAATCTTATAAGAAAGGCTAGGTGTGTAGTCCATCAGGGATGACCTTTCCTCCCTAGTGGTGTAGGGGAGAAGGATACTGGGTAATCCTCATCAATAGTACCATGATTGGGTCTTACACTTCCATTAATTTGAAACAAAGGTGTCCTTCGGAGTCCATCTTTATCCTCCACGAGCTCCACAATCCTCATCTCATCCATCATCCATAGGCCCCTTTACCTTACTCAAGTCCATAAACATAAATTCTATACACGCATCAAAATTTCCATATAGGGTATGAGTAATAAAACAAAGTATGACACCACCAATGTGTTCTTAACTGGTGTTTTAATCTAAACAAGTGAATGTCATAAACAAAAAATAAATTAAAAAGAAACACAAAATTACAAAATTGAGCACCCATGCATTGACCAAGACACTATGAGACCCGGACATACCAAATTCAGCTCCATACAAGAAGTATTGTATATATATTAGTATTAATCAAGAACTATCCATGAGAATAATAATCATTATTCTTAGAATCATGTGTATGTACTACTCATTATTAACTAGGAATCAAGTGAGTCGTATTCTTTGTATCCTATAGGCATTGAGTGATCATGCTACTTAAAATACACTAGGGATCGAGTAATATTATCCTTAGAATCTTCTACTCATTGAGTGTATCACAAGGTATCCATAAGTCATCATTGCATCCCTACCCTATTCTTATATCCATCGTCACTATCATTGTAAGTCATGTGCACTTCCCCTCTAAGGGATAAAAATGTCACAATGGTCCACCTTCTCTAGGCACTAATAACTATACCTATAAAGACACAAATAATAGGTTATATCTCCCGAACAATAATATCATATCATCAGTAGTAAAAGTAGCAACATACAATACATGTGATCAACATAGAACATGAATTAACAAGCTATGAACATACTCATGGAAACAAGTATCATATATGTTTCACACTGGCTACCCACACACCCACATGTCATAATAATCAAGCACGAATATCAAGTATTCTAACACAAGTGTTATATCATAGTAACAAGTGTAAAAAATATCCATAAAAAGGTAAGGAACATCCTACTACAAATTCATTGGTGAAGAACATCAAGGTTCATTAAGGAAACTCTACCTGAATCATGTCCACATACTCTTTGGTTCAAAATGCTTGATAAGGATTCCTATAATCAAATCCAACTACTTTATTTTTAAAATAAACAAAATATCACATGTGATAATAGTTTATCTCTCTAGAATAATTTCTAAATTATCACTTTATGTTAATACATGTGTTATCAATTCTTCCTTAAATAATAATTACCAAACCACATGTGATAATACTCTATCACTCTATAATAATATTCATGTAATAATACATTTTTATTATTTGATAATTTTTTATTATTATCATCTCAACAATTCATTATCGAATTTTAGAACTTAGGAAGAACTCAATTTTCAAATCACATAAAAATTATATGATAAAATATAAATTTCTACCTGGAATGTTTTCACTTTTAATAACTTCACCTAGGAAGAGGATAGAGAAGTTATTTACACGCGTGGAAATTGAAAGAAGGGATCATATTATTCATAGAAAGTTTCACCAAACTAGATCCCTAGAATTTATAGGCTTCTCAAACATAAAGGATCAACCAAAAATGAAAGTCGTGAGGGTTTTACTATTTTACAAATAACAATTGTAAGTACATAGTTGTAGTAGTAAGGACATGAATTAAATTAACAATTTAATTTGTATTTTAATTGTTTCTTAATAATGGGGAATTTAAATACTCATAAAAAATTGATTGAAGGTAAAAAAATCAAAAATATTTAATCCCATGATTTTTGGCATTTAAAATTGTTGAAATGCATTACAGGTGTGATCTGGGGAAGAATCAGCTAGAAAAGTGGTTTTAAGAGTATTTTTTCCAATAAACAGTGTTGCATTAGTGTAACATGGTTTTATCATAATTTATCTCCTAGGTGTAATTTAAGAGTAAGGAATTTACGCTTATGTGGTATTTTAACCCCACACTACCCTTACACAACTCTAGTTTCTCCCTTACACGTCCTTTTGAAAATAGGATATACCTTCATGTATGATCCTTTCTACCCTTACACATCTCTGTTTTCCCTTATGCAATGTTGGAATGAAACTTATGTAGTGCATATAATCAGGTCCTTACCCTTACGTTGTTCTGTGATGACCCTTAATCATTGCATATAATTAAGTACTTACCCTTATAGAGTGCATATATTTAAGAAATTACCCTTATGCAACCTATGATAAAGCATTTCTACCCTTAAACAACTCATAGAAACACCACTTTCCCTTACATAAAGGCTTGGATATCCCACTTAACCATATAAAAGTCTTAAAAATACACTTTACCCATAGGTAACCCTTATAAATACATGGTTACCTTTATGAAACAACATAAAATCATGTGTTAGCATGATTTTTTTTAAAACATTCACATAAAAAAACTTATAAATTAATTACAAAAGAGGGTTTTTGATTTAAATTAAAAATTGACAATATTACAATTATCCCCCTCTAATGACTTCTAAATCTCAATAAGTACTATAGTGGTCTTACTCAAATAAATCAGGTCACTGATCTTGAACATCTAACTCCATCTCCCATGTCTCCACTTCGATCTATCCATACTACCATAGGATCTGAACAAGTGGAACCATATTCCCCCACAATACCTTCTCACTCTATTCTATAATCTATATTGGAAACTCCTCATATGATGCATCAATATCTATCACAACATCCTCATAGTATATTACTTTCATAAGATTGGGCACACACCTCCATTGTTGAGACACTTGAAACACATTGTGCCTACCACAGTAATGTGAAGGAAGATCCAATTGGTATTACACTTTCCCAACCCACCCAGTGATCTCAAAGGATCCAACATAACATGGGTATAACTTGCCTTTTATCATCATATGTCAGTTAACTAATCGAGAATACACTATTAAGAAAACTCAATCGCCTATAGTGAATTCCAAAGGTATCCTCCTATGGTTGGTATATGATCTCACCTTATTCCAAGCAGTGATAAAACTCTTCTGAATCACTTTTACCCTATCAGTGGTCTCCTAAAATAAACTAGGTCCTACAACCACTACCGCATCTGCCTCATTCCAAAAAAGTATTTAATGTCATGACCTCTCATAAAGTTCCTCATAAGTCACCATCTAAATTGATTAATGGTAAATATTTTTTTTGTGAACTCAACCAAGTCTAGGTGATCATACCAAGCTCCAATGAATTCTAGAACACAAGCTAGGATTATATCATCTGGAATGTGAATCATTCTCTTGGACTATTTGTCTGTTTGAGGGTGGTACATTGTGATCAATCTCAACTGAGTCCCTAAGTTCATCTATAATTTCCTACCAAAACCATGACACAAAACTTGTGTCACTTTCATATAAAGTGACCAAGGGTAATATATTTAAGTATATGACCTCATAGACATATATCTTTCCTAGCTTTTATGTTGAGTAAATCTCTCATATTGGTACAGATTAAGCAACCTTCATCAACTGATCAATAATCATTCGGATAGTGTCACAACTCCTCAGCGTCCTGTGTAACCCCATCATAAAGTCCATCATGAAATCCTCGCACTTAAACATAGGTACTGAAAGTTGATAGAGAAAACCACTAGGATTTTGGTGCTCATCCTTTACCCCCCAGTAGGTAAGGCATCGAGAAACAAACCTAGTGATGTCTCTCTTCATCCCCGACTACCAGAACTATCACATAAATTCGTGGTATATCTTTGTCACGCAAAGATATTCCACCCATCTATAGGTATGTAAATAAATCATAATATACTATCTAATATAATCAAGGAATAATACTCTCCCATAAATAGAAATCACATAATAATCACCCAATAACCACCCAGATATTAGGTCACCTTCTGCTAATTTTTCCCTCATCTCAGCATAATCTAGGTCAATTTTTATCCTGTATTTACCCAGTCTACCAGATTAGATGTAACCGCCAATTGATCATAATCTATTGATCCTTGATCCTTATAATCTTCCATCCTTCAATCAGCCAACAAGTTCATCAAGTGTTATTACTCTTCTGAAGGATGCTCACCAAGTTCCTAATCAACCCGTGTCATATGTTTAAGAGCATATGAAATAATGTTACCTTTACCATATGTATATTACATCTCAAAGTCAAACATATATAGGTAATCAATCCATAATCTCTACCTCAAGTTAAATTATCACTATGTGAAGATATAATGGAGACTCTTATTAGCAATGTAGATAATAAATCTCTCACCACTAGATATTATCACCAACACTTCATAGCATGAACTATGGATTCAAGATCAATTTTCATGAGTGAGTTGTTCCACTTATGGGATTGTAGCTGACATGAACCATAAGCTAATACTTTATCTCTCTATATCAATACTTATCCAAAACCAACACTCCATGAATCATAGTACATGACATATACAATCCCAAGCTTGAAGATTATAAGTACTGGGGTTATACTCAAACATACTCTTTAAATCAATAAATACCTCTTTACACTAGTCTAACCATTAAAAATGTACTTCCTTCTTCATCGGTGTAATCATAGGTACTAATAATCATGATAATTTCGGAATAAAATTTTAGTAATATCCTAATAATCCTAGAGAGATCTTGATCTTGAACACATCTAGGGACGTGTCCAGTACATCACTACCTCCACTTTATTTGAGTATATAGATATACCTATATCAGACATTTCATTCCTTAAAAACTTCACTTCATAAATCTAGAAGTTACACTTTGAAATCTTATCATAAATATTATGTTCTCTAAGTGCACTCAATACTATCTCAAGGTGTTTAGAATATTGTTATGGTGTCAGTGAGTAGATGAGGATGTAATCAATGGACACCATGATGAATGAGTCCATGTAAGGGTAAAAAATCTTATTCATGATATCCATGAACTCTTTCATCATGTTCATCTTCCTGAATCACATCACCAAGTACTCATACATCCATAACTACTCTAAAAAATCATCTTAAATATTTCCTCCTCTCTAACCCAATGTTGGTGAACCATCGGGCACCCCATAACTGATTGAAAAGATCATCAATCATGGAAAAAGGATATATTTTCTTCACTATCTCCAAATTAAACTTCGTATAATAAACACAGAGTCTAGTATTACCATATTACTTCTTGATGAACAACATAGGTGAACCCTATGGTGAATTACTCAGCCTAATAAATCTCTTCTTTTTTAAGTCCTATAATTTCACTTTGATATCCTTCAGCTTTATTTGTTCCATATTATATGGGGGTATCAAAATGGGTTGCACACTTCGCATGATCTCTATATCAAATTCAACTCCTCTATCACGAGGAATTATTATGATGTCATCCAAAAATACATCCTGATAGATATCCACAACTAGATGAAAATTAGAGGGTGATACCACTAATCCTACGAAAAGATCCAAGTCTTCCATTTTCTCCATGATCATATCAATCTAACCCAAGTTTGTACTAACTCTACGACTCTCAATTCCCCTCCTCAAACCCAAAGGCCTTATATTTTTTATTAATTTGTGGATAAACCCTCTTTTTTAACTCGGTTGAGAGGGAACCCATACATGGTTCACATGCCTAGATAAAGAAGTTATTGAACATGACCTAAGGGCCCAAGGTCTAAATGCACAAAACAATCCCTACCCTAACTCTTTTTTTCCTTGATGCTCATCGACTCCCAAACATATAGACTTGAATGACTAGAATTATCCCATACAAAACTATATGGTTCCTAGTACCGATGGTTCAATTAAAACCCTATATTTTACTCCCAATATAGTTATCTCTACTGGTGGTTTCCCCATACTCTAAATATCCTCATATGAGCCTATATCTATGAATATGTCCTGCCATGTTGTCGCTCGAGTGTGTCTTGTGCCCGTAGCTCATCAAGTCCTAATGCCACATCCTACCTCTTTTATTTCCCCGCGAACCATAGATTACTTCATACCATATTCATGCCCTTACATCATTCCAATTACTACTACCATTGAGGATTTATCCTTTGTTACCATTGATATCCTTGACTTCGACACATCCCACCATCACATATTGCACTAATGTTGACACATCCGATCATCATTGATGATCTATCCCACTACCACCCTCACCATAGACATCTTTCTATGTATTGTTTGAGGCATACATCGTGGTCTTTTACAACCCCTTATTTTTTGATCCATCCATGAAAAAAACACCAAATATTTTTTACTTCCACGATTTGATCTTGGGATTCATGCATATCATGGGGTGCCTTTTGCACTAGGCCATACCCCAACTGCCCTACTCCCAATTCCCATTATCTTTTCATCATGTACCTCTATCCCTTTGGTGAAGTAAAATATACCCATCTCTAGTATTAATCAATGTATCATCGAAAGCTGGTCATCTAGTACATTCCAAGATTCACATTATAGCTCAACATATCCATTACTGTGAATTCCCATAGATTTCAATAGTCGATGGTGACTATAGGGAACTATAGGAATAATTAAATATATTCCACTTTCATGTAAAGTGGTGTATCTAAATATAATAACTTATATAATAATTTTGTTAGTAATTTGATTCCAATGACAGTTCGTGTAGATATGAAGGAATGGGTAGCACCGGTAGCAAAAACATTATGGTAATTTAAACTACCGATCCTTCAGAGTCTATACTAGGTCGAAGTTTCCCATAATGATTTCAAACCATTACTTATAATAATGAGGGAATCTAGTGATATATAGGGATGAATAATTTTGGAGTTGAAATTCATGGCATATTGGACCGGAATTCTAAACTCCCACACCTGATATATGCACTAAGAAAAATACTTATGGTTAAAGCGACCCTACTGCCTAAACCATAGATCAGGTGTGGGATCATGCTTAGTTGCACAATCCTATATGTTTGGTAGTAGATAAAAACATTCCACCCAATAATCATTCTAGACTACTTCTCAAGTAGTCCCATGAGATTATGTCGAGGTGACTTGTTCTATAAAATAAAGAAAACACTTAGGAAAAATAGAATCATTAGGATAAATCTTAATCAGTTTATGGGATACTACAAGGTTCTCCTATGAGTATACCCTTAACCCAAGGTATAAACCTCCTATAACTAAGTAAGGTATCATCTCTGTATGTTAGTAACAATCATCTTATATCTACTCAAACATAACAACATGATTGGTTCAACTAATCAATGTCAACGGAGATATATCATAATAGTAAGGCAAAACAGATATGTCACAAAACATAAAATATATCATGAACAGATAGAAAAATTAAATTAATTTGATTAAATAACTATTATGAAATACAAAAACAGGTATATATATGTCATGTGAACCTACATTCATAATCATGATGCATGAACACAATTGAAATTTCATAAAAACAGAAATAGAAATCTCATCCATACTAGCTCGGAGGTCTGTTACACATGTGTTGGTCAGAAAAATGGAAACTCCTCTACCAAATTCCAATATAGTTATCTTTTTTCAAACATGTACAAGGTTGGTCAAAAACGAAAAGAACAATAATGGTTCTCTGATACCATTTTATAACACCCTAACCTGAACCACCAGGTCTGATCTAGAGGGTCACATGACCTCATGCATGCTTCCCCATACACAAGAGGTTATTAACTAGTATTGAGGGTATACTCCCATCAATGGAGAGACTATACCCTTGGTATCATGTTATAGAACTGATAATAAATAAATAAACAAACAATTTAATAAATAATCTATGTAAAACACAGAAACTGAAAGATGGAATTCATGTCATACAAATAATAAATAGGCACCCAAAGTGGAAATCCAAACTAGAGTATAATTAAAGTAGTTAAAAAAACTATAGTGTAATATAGAGTCCGTCTTGTTCTTCCACAAGATCCATACTCCTCAATTGATCCATCATCCATGGCCCCCTTGACCTTACTCACGTCACTAAGCATAAAGTATGCATGCGCATCAAAATTCACATACAAGGAGTGAGTAGTAAAACCCAATAGGACACCACCCATGAATACTTAACTAATATGATCATGTAAATAAGTGTATTCCATAAACAAAAAAATAAATTCTCAATAAATTCAACAATCCAAAACCATGCACCGATTTTCTAACCAAGACACCATGAGCCACAACAGTATATACTTTGGCTCCATGCTAGAAGGAAGTTCAAGATATTATGAGTAATAAAGAGCTCATCATGAGGGTAATAAAAACTTTTCTCACCATCATGTGTACATACTACCCAGTATCCACTAGGAATCAAGTGAGTTATGTTATCAGCATCCACTAGGCATCGAGTGACTATGATACTCGGCATCGAGTAACATGCTCCTTGGTATCCACTAGGAATAGAGTGTATCACCCGACATCCATGAGGAATCATCATATCTCTACCATGTTCTTAAGTTCATTATCATTACAAGTTATGCACACTCCCTCTCTAAGGGATAAACACATCTTAATGGTCCATCTACTTTGGTTACCAAGAAACATTACTCTAAAGGAACACATTATAGGTAGTAGCACAAAATCAAGCATAGTATGTCATCCTGATTAAAAGTAGAAATATACAATGCATGTTATCAATATCTAACATGAATAAATAATATACCAACATACTCAAGGAAAAAAGAACCACATAAGTTTCTCACAGGATACACACACATCCACATGTGATCATAATCAAGAATGACCATCATGAATACCAACACAAGTGTTGTATCATAGAAAAAAATGTAAAAAAGTGCCCCAAAAAGGTAAGGAACTTCTTTCCTCAAATTCATTGGGTAATAACTTCAAGTTTTTTCAAGGAAACACCACATGAATCACGTCTGCATAATCATCAACTTAAAATGTTCTCTAAGGATTCCTAAAACTAAATCTATAAGATATCAGGTCTTTCTTGAGGTATGGATCCTTTAAATTTCAGTCTAAATCTTTGTTTATACCTTTTATTGATTAATACGTATGGGCGGCCTACCGCCTTGTAAAGTGATATTATTAATTTATGCTTTAAATGGAAGGTTATAAGGATGACTTCAATTGAAATATTTAATTTATATGGAATAAAAATGATTTCAGAATGATAATATATCATTTACCTTTATTTATTTCAATTCGGTAAGAAAATTTAAATTGTGTTCATGTGTACGTATGACCTACCGTCTCCATGAACAGCGTATTTCATATTATATCACTAAATTTTATGGATTAATCTAAATAAATATATTGTGAATATATATGATATTTATATCATGGTTAAAATTATATATATTATGAAATCATGATCAAAGTAAGAGGAAAAAAAATCAAAAAATCAAAACATATATGAAAAACCAAACGATTACTACCCAAAACATAAAATTAACATGGAATTGTTAATAAAAAGGTAATAAAAGGTCATAAAAAATCATATATGGTATAAAATATAAAAATATAATTATGTAATATATTCATAATATACTTATATTTATTATACGATAGTTTTTGAACATGTACAATGAAAGTCAAGACTTAAGGTAAGGGATTTAGATCACAATTTTCCTTCTTTGATACGTACATTATGTTACACACATATATTCTTTAATGAGGTGTATATAAATCCCCTTTTACATGTAAAATAATGAATATATTTATCATAATGATATTTTAAGTTCCATTTTATGTTATTTCTTCATGGGGATTATGATTCAAAGTTACCAAAGTGGTAATGATTGCATGTTACAATCTCATCATTTATCAGAAATGTTTTTGATTGTATTTTTTATGATAAATTATTATGATATATATATTGTAGGACACTCATGAATTTTATTCTCCTCTAGTAATTTATGATATTTTCATGTAATAGTACAATTTATCCACTCTTTGGTACTTAAAATATTTGAGGAATTTTTTTTTAAGAAAATCTGACTTTATTTCTCTCTTCAGATGGAAATCTGTTTTCTTTCAAAACCATGTTTTGTAAAAATATTTTCAAAAATATTTTATTATTCTCCTATGATTTTTAAAATATATTTTACACATGTTTGTATTTTTAAATTTATTTTTTTGAAAGTATTATTCATTCCATTTTTCAAATAATTCTTGTTTGAATTTTTCTAAAAATATGAAAAGAATCTTTATTTTCAACATGCACGACATGAACAGTATTTCATACTATCATGAACACTCAATGATTTCAAGATTGCATTAAAATTTTTCTAATATACTTTAAAATAAAATTTTTTATTTAATATTTAGGAAATTTTTATATTTTAAATAAATTAATTTAAAATTAAAAGGATTTTAAAAATCTTTTATGTTTTAAAAAGTGTTTTCCAAAGAGGAAAAGATATTTTCCTCAAGAAATGTTTTAAATTATTTTTTAATTATTCCTTTATAGGTTTTAAAGGTTATGTTCAAAGAATAGTATTTCCAAAAAATATATAATTTTTTAGTTTTAAGAAGTTATTTTCAAATTAAATTTATCTTCCTCAAGAAATGTTCCATGTAATATTTCCAAATCATTCTCCATATAAGATGGCATCTTTTGATATTACTTATGCTTTACTAGGGATATGAACCTAGGATACCATTATTATTATTTCTCTGAATGGTTTATTATGAAAATATGTTTATTAAACCCCCTAATCTTCCGTAGGTTATACCACAATAAAATTATTATGAAACCTGTTTTTTCTATGGGTTATGTTGTGATGAAATGATGAAATAATTACGAATCCTTCCACTCTTATATAGGTTATGATATGATGAAATGTTTATGAAGCCCATTTTATTTCATGGGTTATTATATGATGAATGTTTTTTCAACTTATGGAACACATATGTATGATTTTCATTATGTGATGGGTGGTATCTATATCTACCTCCAATGCATTGGGTAAAGATTTATATGTCATTATATAAAAAGGAGTGGAATGGGGAGTGAACTCAGTTTAGTAAGGGAATTTTTATGATATGATGGTATTGGGAGTGATCCTTGACTACTATTATGGTTTGTGGAGAGAACCCATTTTTCTATGATAGCCTGGGTAGTGGGCCTTGACTACTATGGAAATGATTTTCTATGCTTCTATCTATTCCAAAATTTTATGTCTTATGTCAATGTTATGCTCTCATGGATCATGTTCTTTGATTATATTATGATTCATGTATTATGAACATCTAAGTTTTTTTATACGACTCAATATTATGATATTTTATGTGCATGGTATAGATTCAAATTTTTATTCTTATGATCTCGTACCCTTGTGTTCATGTTATGCTTACGTATCTCCATTTTTTATCCTTATGGAGCATATGATGTCACCCTTTCTTATGTTTACTTTCCCCAGATTATGAATAATGGTTTTATGTAGGGTATATCTATAAATAGTTCTTATTGGGAAGATATTTATGGGAGATATTGAAGATATTTCATGAATTAAGAATATTGTATTCCTCGTTTCCAAAGGTGATAAACTATTATGGTCCTCAAGCGTGTGTTTATGTAATGTAATGAATATTCATAAAAATGATGTAATATATATATATATGATAAGTATTGGTCACTATAGTTGGTATCATAGGATAGTTTTAGTTAACCTCTGAAAATTGGGATGATAAAAAGTTAGTGATACCCCTAAGTACATGTCTAAGGATAAGTATAAGGATGAGTCAATGTATAGAAAAATTTCATAGAATTTTGATAAAGGATAGAGTGATTGGTTTCTAAGAAATTACATCCCTATATGGATTCAAAAAGTGGATGTGGATCTGAATCATAGGTACCTAGTGTAAATAACTCCAAAAAGGGAACATTGGGATGGACTCAATCTTCACCTGGTGCATGAAAATAGACCTTGTTGCACACCCGGTTTGACACTCCTGGGGTATATACTTTGTAAATTCACAAACTCTTTACAAAACATCATAAAGGATTTAAATAAATGATTAATATGAATGAACTATGATAAAACTAAGGTGTCATATATTAAAAATAAGGTTTCAGTATTTAGAAATCCTATAAGTGATTTTTTATGATTATGTGGTTTTCCACTATGATTAGTTTTTCTCACACTATTATTTTTGTTTTTATTTAATGGATGGAACCAGAAAGAATCATGTTAACATTAAATGTGATTTAAAATTTGATGACTATGACCAACCAAATTGGATGATGACTGGAGAGAAAGATATTGTGATTGATCCTAATTAGTTATATGATATATGATTAACAACATGAACTTCGATGAGATTTCTAACAAATATAATAAGATGAAGATGGACTTTTAGGAATGTTCATGTGGTAATGAACATAGAAGAAAGAATATTCAGATTCTATTATTTTAAGAAGGTGTGAAGAAGAACCTAGAAGAATATCTCAACTAGAGGAAAAGATGCTACCTGTGTGGAAAAGAAGGTTGTAGAGTGAAAAATTATTGAGGAGTTCAATGTATTATATGAGGGGAACTTGGGAATTATCCAACTCAATGACCTGGACCAAGAATTAACTTACAGACTAAAAATTACCTTTTCTATTCCAATCATTGAAGTGGAAGGGTTGAAGTATTTATATTTTTGGATTCAAGAATTATGTTGTAAATGAATTTTACAAATGGTATTTTGGTTACAATAATCATGAAACATCTAAGGATTTATCTATTTTTGAAATCATTTATATCTCCATGTAAGATTAAATTAAGAGTTATAGATTCTATAATGGGATTATGAGTTTAAAGTTGATCATAAGTTCAATGTCTTAAAAACCCCTTTTGAGATTTTATGTTTTGGTAGTTTATCAAGATAAAGGATATTTTGAGATACATTTACAATAGTACATACCTTTGGTTTTGAGGAGGAATTCCTTTTTATGGATATAGGATTAAAGGTATTGGTAATCGTAAGGGCTTATATTATCTTTGATGTTAAGGTAATTATGGGTTATTGTAATTTCAAAACTTTTTTATTAATATAGTTTTGGAAAAAGGATAACCTACAGGTCGGGAAATAACTTGTTGCATTTGGAAAGGCTGTGAGGCATTAACCCACAATCAAAGGGAGACATCGGTATAACACATACCACTATCCTATATGAAAGATTATTTTTGGTGGTAAAACATAAAGAGATATATTTATGAGTATGTATCTTGAATCTTAGTATGTCATTAAGTCAAAGCTAAGAGACAAAGGTTTCAAAGGATTATACAACCATTATCCACAACATAAAAGAAATGGAAAGACATCACTGTAGGTTTTATCTATGAACTCCCCCAAAAATACTATATGAGTTACAGTGTATATCCTTATGAAGTAAAAAAAATTATCTCTATAAGGGAATATTTCTCTTTGGATAAGATTTCCAGTATATATATTAATGACATGTTAAGTATTACATGGACTACAATATTCTATTATATCTGATTGGGATCTAAAGTTTACTTCAATGTTTTGTAGAAGTCTTCAACAAGATCTTGATGAAGATTTGAGTTTCATCCCTACATATCATCCTTAGATAGATTGTCAATCTGAGAGAATAATTCAAACCCTAGAGGATATTCTAAGATCATATTCTATGGATTTTAAAGGTGATTGGGATCAACACCTTTCTTAAGATGAGTTTCCTTGAAATAATATCTTTCACTTGAGCATTTAGATGGATCCTTATGAAGACATTTATGGAGATAAGTGTAGAACTCCAATGTACTAGAATGAAGTTTCAGAAATAAATATATTGGGATCTGAGGAAACTGATGAGATGGTTGAGAAGGTTAGAGTCATTCAACAACACGTAAGGATATCTTAAAGTTGATAGAAATGTTATACTGGTAATCATTGATGCGATCTAGAATTTGAAGTTGGTGAGAGGGTCATTCTAGGAATTTCTTCATGGAAGGAAGAAGGGAAAACAAATCCCTAGGTGTATCAATCCCTTTGAAATACTTAATCATATCAGAATAAAATATTATCATTTGGAACTTCCACCAAACCTCTCTTAGGTTCATGATGTGTTCCATGTATCACTCTTGAGGAAGTATATACATGATCCATCACATGTACTAAACTCATAGGTCATACCCCTGAAGTATGATATTTCTTACAAGGAACAACCAGTGTAGATTATGGATCGAATAGAGAAATTTCTGAAAAACAAGACCACTCACCTAGTCAATGTTTTTTGGTGAAAAAAATAGCTTTAGGAATCTATGTGGGAAGCTGAGGATGTAATGAGGTAGAAGTATCCTTAGTTGTTAGTATCAAAGTGATGAATTTTGAGGAAAAATCATTTTAAGGGGGGTATAATGTCAGACCCTGAGATTTTGGTGATATTTTCTTTTGATATTTTTTGTTACACATAACATTGAGTTTATCTTGCGTTATACCCAACACTGAGTTTAGCTTGTGTTACACACATCAACAAATTTAAATGAAATGTGGCGTACTATTAAAATATTATTATTTAATATGGTAGTTATCAACTAGATATTGGAATAGAGGGTATAAATATGATTAACTAAATTATGAAAATATATGGTTTATAAATACATAATGACTTTTTTGGTAACTAATTAATTATAATTAAAAATAAAAAATATTTTAGAATAAAGGAAATCTTTTTCTTAAAAATTCTTTTTTTATACAAAAATTTATTTTACATTAATAAATTAAAAAATCAATTTAGGTGAATGATTTTAATAAAATTTATATATTATATATTCAATCTATTTTTTAACATTCATATTATGTGTTTTCTAGACAAAAGATAAGAATAAATCCAATTTTACGCTTAAAACCTATATTTTTATAAAAAGTAGTTTTGTCTCCTTTTTTATGCACTTATTTTTGATAATAATTTTATTAAATTTTAGAAAATTTATTTTAGAAAATAAAAGTTAATTTTTAAATCACTATATAAAAATTATCTTAAGTTGATTTTATGAAAATTTTCTGAAAAATAATTTTTTAATGAATGGTGAAAAATAGTGAAATTTAATTGAAAATTTCCATTTAGTTTAAATTATTTATAAAGTTAAATTATAATTTAAATTTGATTTAAAATAAAATTAGTTCAATTATATATATATTAATTCAGTTTATCTCATTTTAATCTTTTTTATATTGAATTTTAATATAAAAACTTTGTAAACTTTTGAACATTTTATCTTTGAAAACTCTCTTTCTCGTTGCATCTGCAAGATTAATTTTAAATTAAAATTTTACACTTATGTGAATATAATTTGAAAAAATGGATTAAATATTTTAAATCAGAATATATTATATTATATAATAAGTTTGGCTTAATTTTTTACCAAAATTAATAGCAAAAATAAAAAAAATTATTTATCGTGGTTATGGTAAAAATGGGTTTACTGATGGGATTAAACTAAATAGATAAAGGTTATAAATAAACCAAAACTTTTAAAACACCCATTTTCTGAAAATATTTTAACCTTATATTTTATATCATAAATAATGGTCTATTTTGGAACCTTTTGGCATGAAAAAAAAGTGTGTGCACCATTTTATTTTCAAAAAATTACAAGTACGTCACTAACCTCACTTATAAAAGGTCACCCCTACCCTCTTTTTGTCACACCTTAAACGCTTTTTTGGCCAATATCTTCACAAATAACTTCTAATCATCCCTTATACTATCCTAGAATCCTTATCTTTTATATAGATCAAACCTAGGAAGAATTTTTATGCAAACCTAAGGAGGATACTCGAAGAAGAGGTAACGTTCATCAATGAACATTTTTGTTTTATTCCTTCATCCACATCCTTCAATTACTATTATAAAATTCTGATATAATAACCTCAGTATCTTCTTTATAATTAGATATTTTTATGTTAAGCTCATGACCTACAACCATCTCCTCTTCCATCGAATGAGTTATGAAATAATTATTCGTGTATATGACGGACTACCGCCTCGCGAACCAATGTCATTTATTTTTCCATTACCGCATATCAAGTCTGGAAATAATGATTTATTTATGATATATATATGATATTTATGATATTATTATACTTATATAATTATTATATCACACATACCGTCATACTCGTCATTTTATGTGAATATTATAACGCCGCTCGTGTGTACAGCAGACTACCGCCTCACGAAGTGATGTGATTCACTCATGCTTTATATGAAAGGTGATAAGAACAAGATTAATAAAAATATGTGATATATATGATATAATAATTATTATATAATGATAATATATCATTTAAATTTCTTTCTTTAAATCCTAAAATAAAATGGAAACAACGTTCATATGTATGTAAAGCCTACCATGTCCATGAATGGTGTATTTCATTTTCTGTCACTAAATATTATGGATTAATCTAAATACATATATCATGAATATATATTATATTTATATCATGGTTAAAAAAATTATATTATTAAATCAATATCAATGTAATAATACCAAACATAAAAAATCAAGACATATACGAGAAACAAAGCGGTTATTACTCGAAACGTAACTTTAACATGGAATTATTAATAAATGGGTAATATAAGGTCATAAGAAAATAATATATGATATTATATATATAAATATTATTCTATAATACATGTATAATAAATTCATATTTATTATATAGGATTTTTGAACATGTATGATAGAATTCAAGAATTAGGGTAAGGGTTTTTTGTCTCAATTTGTCTTCTTTGAGACATATGTTATTTTACACGCCTATATTCTTTTAGAAGATGTATGTAAAACCCATTTAACATGTAATATCATGACTTTATTTATCCTCTTGATATTTTAAGTTCCATTTTATGTTATTACTTCTTGGGTATTATGATTAAAAGTTACCAAAGTGGTATTGATTTTATGTTACAATCTCATCATTTATCAAGATTATTTATGATTATGTGTCTGATGATAAAATATTATGATACATATCTCAAAAAAACTCATGAAGCTTCTCCTCATATTGTTATTCATGATATTTTAAATTAATAGTAACTTTTTCCCACTCTTTGGTACTTAAAATAATTGAGAAAATGTTTTTATAAAAATCCAACTTTCTTTCTCTCTTCGGTTGGAAATATGTTTTCTTCCAAAACCATGTTTTCTAAAAAAATAATTTTTTTTATTATCATATTTTTATTTTTTAAAAAAATAACCATGTTTAAATTTTTACAATTTTTTTTAAAAGGAGTGTTTATTCCATTTTCCAAATAATGACTGTATAGATTTTACCAAAAATGTGAAAAGAATCTTTGTTTTTAACATGTAAGGCATGACCGTATTTATTGCAGCCATGACCACTCTATGATTTAAATATCCCTTACATGTTTTCAAATTTAATTTCATGGAAAATATTTTCTTTAATATTTGGAAAACTTTAGATTTTAAATAAATGATTTCAAAATGAAAATTAATTTAAATTTTTTTTATGTTTTAAAAAGTGTTTTTCAAAACAGAAAGGATATTTTCCTTAAGAAATGATTTAAATTATTTTTAAATATTACTTTATATGTTTTCAAGTTTATTTTCAAAGAAAATTATTTCCAAACTTTTTTATGAATTTTTAGTTATAAAAAACGGTATTTTTAAAGTAAGGTTATCTTCCTCGAGAAATGTTCCATGTAATCTTTAAAATCATTCTCCGTAAAAGATGACATACTTTGATGTTACTTATGCTTTACTAGGGATATGAACCAAGGATGCCATTATTATTCTTTATTTTATTTGTTTATGATTACAAGAAGTTTATGAAACCTGCTTCTCTTCCACGGGTTATACCATGATAAATTTTTTATTAAACCTATTTTTTTCATGGGTTATGCTGTGATGAAATGATTATGAAACCTATCTCTTTTTTACCAGTTATGATATGATGAAATGTTTATGAAACCCATTTCATTTCACAGGTTATAATATAATGCATGTTTTATGATTTTTTGTACACATATGTATGATTTTCATTATATGAAGGGTGGGACCTATATCTCCCTCCAATGTTTTGGGTAAAGATTTATATATCAAGTGATAAATTGGACTGGAATGGGGACTAAACCCTATTCATTAAGGGACATTTTCTGTTATGATGGTCTTTGGAGTGAACCTTGACTACTATGATGGTTTTGGAAGTGAACCCATTCCACTATTATAGCCTTGACAATGATCCTTAACTACTCTAAAAATGATTTTCTATGCTTAGGTGTATACCATAATTTTATGTATTATGCCAATGTTATGCTCTCATGGATCATGTTGTTTGATTCCCTTATGATTTATGCCTTATTAACTACCAATATTTTTTCCATGACTCTAAATTATGATATTTTATGTGAAGGGTAAGCCTTTCAATTGTTATGCTCATGTTCTCATACCCTTATGTCCATGTTATGCTTATGTATCTCCCTAGTTTACCCTTACTGAGCATCTGAGCTCACCCTTTCTTATATTTTTCCCCAAGTTATGAATCATGGTTTTAACTAGGTTATGTATATGAATAATTCTTAATGGGAAGATTTTATGGGATATATTTAATATCATTCATGAATTAATAAGATTATGTTCTATGTTTCCGAAGGTGATAAACTATTATGATACTTAGGTGTTTTTTTGTATAATGTAGTAGATATTCAGAAAAAATGATGTAACATCTATGCATTATAAGTCTGGGTCTTTATATGTCTCATTATGAAATGGTGAATGAATTCATTCATTTGATTTTATGATTCATGAATAATAATTTGTTATCTATTAGAAATGATCATCTTACACAAAAACACTAAAATTATTTATCATGATGAATTTTTTTTAACCAATTCAGGTGGTAATTGGTTAGGATAATTTTTTCATTAATTTTTATTTATTATATTGTATATATCATGTTTAGTTTTAGTATTAATTCCATGACCCGACCTGTTGAGGTCTGACCCGTGACTACCCCAATCCCACCTCTAATATGCCAGGGGCTGGTGACCAGTGTCGAATAAGAATATCCCACAAATGGGAGGTATTTGCCTAAAGTACATGTACACACACACACATATCCAAACCCACACAATGCTATAATATAAAATAATTGAAACAATGCATGCATACATCTAAGATCCCACAATAGAGTATGACAATAAAGTAATAAAATCAGGAAAAGGGGAAAAATACATGGCCAACCAAAAACTGTAAAGAGTCCAACCTACTCCAAGGTAAAGGACTAAGTCAAAAGAGATCTCTTGGTAAATACCTTATTCCGACAAGATCCATGTATTCTCTACCCAACCCATGTCCTCCCAGGATATCGTCAAAAGGGTCTTCATCTGCATAAGACAAGACACTTGCGGGCAAAGCTCACACATCGGTGAATATAACTGTAGATACCCCCAAACCCATGGTGCTTAATGAGACATGATATACTTAACATTTCATTACATCATTACAAATTGAATATAATGTCCCATTACTACAGAAGAACGTGAGGCTCAAGATTCTGGGAAACCAGCTGCTTCTGATTAACTTCATTAGTACCAACCACGCCTGAAAAATTTTAAAAAAAACATAGGGTGAGAAAAAATGCCCAGTAAGGGGTTTTAAAAACGTTTTAAGAAAACTCTTTCTCAAAGCGGTTCCTTTGAAGATAATAAAAAACATTTCTAAAAACGAAACATTATCTTTTCTTAAAAACATGAAATCCGACATTTTTGAAAACCACTTGCACAGAGAAGTACATACTTGAAATAAACTCTATGGTAAACATGACCAGAGAGCGCAACATAACAAAAATAAACAATGCATAATATTCAAACAAGGTTACTTAAATTCTAAAAAGATTTATGTGTCTAAGCAGGGAAAACGTTCATAACATGGTTCATGAGAATATACAGTTCATCTAACAGTTTACCACATGAAAAGAAGTTTTTGAAACATAAATTATATTTTCATAGTCATGGGAGCTTTCAACTAGGGGTTGTCCTGTTAGTTGAACTAACCCCTGGTTGACCTTTATCATTACATGCAGAAGGAATGTATAATACTGTACTTTTTCAAGACCTTTCGTCAAGACCGTATAACATACTTAACGGGTCAAGGCTCACTGCAAATCCTGTTTCATGGTAGCACAATCCAAGGCTAACTGCCAAGACCGTCGCACATAACGTCTCATGAGACTCTTGCTTTACCCAATGCATTGGAGCGCTGTATAATTCTGGGCGCACCCGTCACATCATTCTTTCTGAGCTAGATAATTCCGAGTGCACCCATCACATGTAATTACTATACATCCCTCACATATCTTGACATGGTCATTATTTCATAGGGTTTCATGCATTCTTAATCAACCCCCTTTTTACATACTTATTCATAATGTGAAGACAGTTCAATCATAAATAAGCTGAGACATGCATGCTAAATTCGTACACATAAGAAATTTTCTTAACAACTGAAACATGAGTTTTAAGGAAAAGAAAATAATCAATTAACATCATAATACCCAATTAAAGCATGTTCATTCATAACTTACACATATGATGATAAATCGGTATTGTGGGTGTTTAATTAAAACTGTGTAAACATACATGTAGTTAGGGACACAATGTGCATAAACAAGTCCATCATGGGAAAACCATGTACATAATTGTGTAAAAACTTTTTTTATTAACACTTTAAACAACATGACCCCTTTTCTCTATAAAGTTTGTAAACACCATAAAAAAACTTGTAATTGAAAACAACATGATGATATATATACCAGTACATATGCATGGGTTTACCACAACAAACCATACTCCAAGTTATATATTAAACCAAAATAATGTTTGGCAAAACGAGTGGGGTTCCTTTATAAATAAAAGAAATGAACTTAACTTTCATAAAAACTTCATCATACATATAAATATGTATATAAATAGTTTTTGGGTATTTTTCTTGAAATAATATGCTTTTGAGTAAAATCATCATAATATATTGTACAAAACAAAAGATCCAAATTCATCACTTATTCACATTGATGTACGTGTACATCCATATGATTACATGTATATATACACCTTTATGCTTCATATTATTGTGTGCTTTACATGTTCACGCAATCACTCGACCACTCCATTTTTCATAGGCGAAAAGAAATTTAGGGTTATAAACATTGAGATAAGGTTGTATACTTGAATATATCATCTTAAACATCTGTGTATATAAATATATATATATATAAATACATATATATATATAAAGTGTAAAATTCAAGAACTCGCACCCAAATAAAACAGATCTTTCGAAACCTTACCCCAATTTTAGGATTTCACAAAGAGGCTGACAAGATCAGTTCTAGGATCCTCGCATAGGTGTACATGGTGTGTATGCATATAGGCATATATATATATATATATATATATATATGCATATATATACTTTTGTGTAAAACAAACGCACTGAAGCTTAAAAGGAAAACAAGGCAGGATATTTCCCTTACCTGATCAAAGTGGAGGAGTGGACGAAGCAAGAGAAACCGAGAGTATAAACACCAAAGATATACATATATATATATATATCACGTATGTATTTATATATATGTAAACCGTAGCTTTAACAAAACTGAAAAACAGAGTTCGCCTCTTACCTTAGCTCGGAGAGGAGTGGAAAATACAGCAGCGACGAGGTCCAGAAGCCGGAGAGATCAAGGGAGCTGGATGCAAACGTCCTGCTTCGGTGCAATAGGGTTTTTAAAGAAAAAAAAAGACGAAGACTCACATGCAAGGAGAGTATCCGAGGGAGGGGGTCGGTGTCGACTCGTGGAAAGGAGGAGACAGCCGGGTCTACTTCACCGGCCTAGACGATGAGAAATGGGGAGCTTAACCCTACTGGTTCGACGACGCAAGGAAGAAGAAGAAAATGAGGGACGTGGGGAGAAGAAGAAACCGGAAAAGAGCGGACGACCGAGATTAAACCGAGGTGATCGGACGGCCTAGAAACGATGCGGCTTAAAAAAAGATGGACGTCCGCGATCAAGGGAGGCTGGATCGGACGGTCCAGGGGCGGTGCGGCGTTTAAAAAAACGTCGTCCAACCAGTTTTAAAAAAAAAATTATTAACATCTTTATTAATTTATTAAATCATTGATTTTTATTATTAAATAATTCAATTATTAAACCAACTTTTATTATTTTAATAAAAAATCATTGGTCAATTATATATTGGTTTAATCAAAACGTTTTATTATATGTATATATATATATTTTTTATTTTTTTAAAACATCAATAATTTTTTATTACCCTTATTATATTATCATTATTATTATTAAACCATAATTATTAGTTACTTAATATTTCATTATGAAGATCAATGGTTCATTTAGTATATAAAGAAAACATTGGTTAATCAAAACATATCACATATATATATATATATATTTTAATTTCCTTTATTCGCTAACTACCTTAATTTTCATAATTAAAGATTATTATTAATTAAACATTAAATGTAACTACATTCAATCACACATAAGATTGCATTGACATAAATATCATCACCACAAATAACATAAGTAAAAGAAACCATAGTTTGACATAGTTTCCAAAACTATTTATCCAAATTATAAACATTCGCATTATTATTATCTATTATATTTAATTTAGAGAAAAAGAATCATTTAATTTGATGCAAAATTTATATATATAACTCAAGGGTTAATACATATTTAGAAAAAATAAAAACCCATTAGCTTTAATATATTTACAACATAAAATTTTAATTGCATAAATTAAGAAAATAAGGGTAGTTAATAAATTATTGATTTTTATAAAACATAATTCGAATTTTTGGGAAACAAGAAATAAATTAAATAAGTTATCACTGATGTCATTTTTAAACATTAAAGCAAATTACATAATTAATTTTCTGAACCTTCCATGGGTAAGCCATCTTATTCCCAACGGTCAAAAACAAAACATAGAGGATAGGAGAATCCAACGGTCATATTTATAGTTGTTTGGGTTCAACGGTCGGATTGGTGAGCTTATAAAGGGTCTGGTCTCGAGGTGTCCCTCACTCCAGGTGATTGAAGGAGAATAGGAGAGATGGTTCGTATGATTCCCCTGGTGCTTAGCACGGTTGCAGTGGCTTCGGCCATCCTCATGTTCATTCTGATGGACGCCCAAAACCCCTACCGCATTCTTGGGCTCTTGGTGGTTTTAAGCAGTCTCCCCATTATTGTAATCAGATTCTTAGTTGGGATTTTTGGTTAATTTATCTTCTTGTTCAGTCAGTGGAAGTTGTATCCGAGATGTTACTTATTTAAATAAAAGGTTTTTTCATTCATTTGATGCATTTGTTCTATTTTATTATTATTTTTACCTTATAAGTTGATTTTCGGTTCACTTAACGGGTGTCATTGAAATACAAACTTGTCAAAAATCAAAACATGGTTTTCTCAGGTCGTTACAATAACATTACTCAGTATGACACCCAAAAGACTCTAAACATGAATCAATAAGTATAGTAATATAAATAGAAGATATAACCATCAATGTATAATAGAAACAGTTAGATATACTCAGGAAAGACACTACAACACCATGCAGTCATGACCAACTGATAGCCACAGGATTCTGCTTAAAGCAATGATTATTCTAGGAGAATCCACTCCACAAGCCATGTTATCTTCAGAGACACTTGATGAAAAGGTCTAGCTCATTAGTACCTACCTAATAAAGATCACTGGTATAAAAATACCTTGATACATAGATAGGGGTCATGCTCGAAACGGCTGGGGGACACCACAAACCCAATCTGGATCAACCCTCTACATAGGGGATTGTATGATAACAATTCCACAAAACCTATTGGTATGGACATCTTGATAGAGGATTGATGCCCTAATCAGGGATGTCGTATAGATTCAACAAAATCTAAATAGGGAACAATGGTGATAGATGATCACACTCCAATCTCACGGAGGGACACCACAACTCTATCTGAGACTCGTCCTCTAGAGGGGATCACAATCTTGTTATATGGATGTAATGATTCATAGTACACTCAAATGAATAGACCAATGTAACCCACTAAACCTATACTAGTTTAAACTAAAAAAATTAAGAGATAAAAACACTCTTGAAGTGGGTACATAGTGTGTACTAGCGGTACACAGCGGGTCCATCTATCACCATGACTGCCCGTGCGGAAGAGCCTCACATGGAATTTAGGTCTCTGTATACATTGTGTATAGAAGAAGTACATGGAATGTTGATATGCATAGTATCCTTCTCGTGTTTCTTGGTCGTGTTCATATATGTTGGGAATGTCCGTGTACCAGCCCGTGTACACCAAGTCGTGTTTGTGTCCAAGTACACAGTGTGCCATATGGTTGTGTACCTTTTCCCATGTATGTTTACTCTCTAAAGTACACATTGAGCCTCACATAAGGGGTCACATATCATGTGACTGAGTCACATAGTTTTTGATACATAACTTTGTCTGGAACCCTAGTGTCATAGCCAGGGGTCCCACATGACGTGTAAACTCGGATTACACAAAGTGTTTCTTGTGATTTCGAGATCCACTTCCATGTCATCATGCACTTCACCAGAGCTGTTGGCCTTTCCATAACCTATATATTAGGTTTTTTCGGTCCTCTAGTCATTATATCTTATGATTACAGGGTTTAAATTCACACAAAAAATGATTTTTTGATAAAAACATCATCATTCTTAAAAATCGGGAAGAATGGGAACTAAAAATTGGTCTATTCTACTTTTGATCATCCACCTTCATCATCACACCTCAATCATGAACTGTATCCATATTATTGATTAATTATTTCCAAGAATAATCATAAAATGATCAAATACTGTGTATTCATTGAACCACATCCCAAAAGAAAATGCCCATGATGAACGTGCAAAGAACTGAGAAAGAAATCAATAAGCCATAAAAGTGAGAAATTAACCTCAATAGTTTTTTGTTTGGGATCGATTATCTATTGTAGAAAATATTAATGAATAGGGATAAATAAAAGAATAAATTAACCATTCCATCAAATTAATTCTATTGATGATGCGTGTATCAATTCTGTTTTTGGAATTAATCTACGTTCATCAGAGATTATAAAATGGGATGAAAATCAAAAAGAAAAAATCCTAGTTGTAGTTTGGATTGACCATTGATGAAGAACGGTTGTGTTTCCATCAATGATGATACCCATGAACTCTGTTGGCATAATAATCCATGGTATGTTCCTGATCTTTCATCATTCACCAAGAACTCTCTCCAATAGTTTGTCTGGATCTCCAGGACTTGAGCGACTAAATCTAAGGAAAACCTATAACCATACATTTAAAGGAGAAATAGTTTCATCAAAACTAAAAAAATATTTATTTATTTCATTTAATTACACCTATAGTGAATTTTTCACAAACAGCCATTGTTGACAATGGTTATGTTGCACCTAAGGTAAAACTCATGTTCTGAACTCAAATGTGCCCTCGGATTTCTGATTCAGGCCCCCATTTGAGAGTTATTTATATTTTTCATAAAAAATACATGGTTTTGTAATTTAATATATTTCATATATTTTGAACATTTATTTTGGGTACATAAATCCATATAATTTCACACCATCTTAGCATATGTTCTCAAAAATAATCTATATAATGTCAAAAAATATTACATAGAGAATAAGAGATATTACATTCTCCCTGCCTTAGGTATTTTCCTCTCAAAAAGAGAAAGCAACCTAAAAAAATATGAGGGTATTGGGATTGCATCTAGTTCTCCCACTCTCAGGTTCTCTCCTAATGATTTTTGTGCTACCACCAGACACGCACAATGGGAATCGAATGCCCATAAAGGATCCTCTTCTGCCGATCCTCAATCTCCATAGGGAACTATACAATGGTGTCTTAGTCCTCTATGTCTAGCTCTATATAGTTGATAACATGTGATGATTCATGCATGTACCTCCACAATTCTGACATGTGGAAGACATCGTGTACCCGATCCAACAGAGGTGGTAGAGATAAGTGGTACGCAACCTGTCCAACTCTACGCAATATCTGGAAGGGACAAATGAATCTCAGAGATAACTTGAAACCGCGACCAAATCTTCTCAATCCACATTGAGGGGAGACTCTCAGCAATACATGGTCTCATTCCTTAAAATCCAAAGGTCTTCATCATTTATCCTCATAAGACTTCTGATAACTCTACGTAGTCCTCATCCACTCCTGGATGATATGCACTTTCTATATAGTAGCTCGCACCATCTTCGAGCCAATCAGTGTCGACTCACCTGGATCGGTCCAACAAAATAGTGACCTAAAGGGTTTCTCATTAAAAGGCTCAACTAGTTTCATACCAATGGTTGAATGGTAGCTGATTTATAAGAAAACTCCACTAAGGGTGGGTGATCCTCCCAACTACAGACAAAGTCTAACATTCAAGCCTGCAACATGTCCTCCAAGACCTAGATGGTCTGCTCTGTCTGGTCATCAGTATGAGGGTGAAATGTTAGTATTAAGCATAATTAATTCCCAAAGGCTTCCTGTAATCCTCTCTATAACCAAGATGTGAAGCGATCATCATGGTCAGAGAAGATCATTGAATGAACTCTATGGAGTCATACAGTATTCTATACGTAGAGGCATCCCAAGATCTCTATTGAACTCTTCTCTCAAATGGCTATGATGTGGTATGACTTGGTGAGTCGTTCTATGATCACCCAAATAGAACTTTTCCCTCTAGACGTACATGATAATCCTGTCATGAAGTACATGGATATCTCATATCACTTCCACTCTGACACCTCAAGGGGTTTAGCTAAACCCTCTAGAACTTGGTGATCTGCCTTCACCTATTGACAAGTGAGGAATCAAGAGACAAACTCTACAACTCCCTTCTTATATCCTATCCACCTAAACTAACGTCATAGTTCCAAGTACATCATTTAAAGACTTGGATGTACTACCAAAGGGTATGTATTAAACTCCTGCAACATCTCCTCCTACAATGTCAATGGTACCATCATCTATCCTGTGAAAAGGATAACATGCTCCCCACCTTCAGAATATCCATCAGAAGCATGTATAGTGGATATTTGAGTATGTAAGGTCTCACAGTTGGTATCTCCTCACCGATCATCCCTGACACACTATAAAAGTGGTGGGGTAACAACCATCGACTAAATATATGAATTATTTTCCTTATACATGAATAAAAACTACAATGACACTAACTTATCTGACACCATGGCCAAAAAATGAGAACAAGATCTCATGTGTACCTTTCTAGGAGTATAGTATATCAAAAATTCACAGTCCTGGAAGAACTCTAGCCATTTTCTCTATCTGAAGTTAATATAAATCTATTAGAATATATACTTGAGACTCTTGTGGTCATAGTAGATGATAAACTACGTGCTCATCAGGTCATGTCTCCACATCTTAAATTCAAAGACCACCACTACTAACTCAAGATCATGGGTCACATAGTTCGATTAATGTGGTATCAATTCGTGTGAACCATAGAAAATAACCTATTTCCTATACAACATAACAAAACCAATTCTAGTCCCCAATGAATCACATAACACTATGTACTCGATACCCTCCCCTGTCAATCTCAAGATGTGGGCACTCATCAACCTCTGTGTCAGCTTTTGAAATCACTGTTGGCACCTTTTTTATATATGAAAGGTTGTCCCTTCTAAGTCAAAGTTATCAATGGTTCTACCACTCTAGTGAAATATGGTACAATCCTTTGATAGTACCCTATCAATCCAAGGAAACTCTGCACCTCAGAAACACTCTTGGGTGGCTCCCAAACAAGAACTACCTCAACCTTTTCTAGATTCACTACTACTACATCCTCTGAGATGACATGTCCTAGAAATTGGATTTCTAGAATCCAAAATTGACACTTTGAGATCTTTCCATAAATCTGGTTTTCTCATAGTGTGTCCAGAACCATCCTCAAGTGTCTTGTGTGCTCCTCATTAGACTTGGAATACACTAGGATATTATCGATGAAGACTACCATGAACTGGTCAAAGAAGGGATGGAAGATCTAGTTCATGAGTCCCATGAACATTGATGGGGTGTTATTCATGCCGAACAGAATCTCTATGTACTCATAGTGACCGTAGTGACATTGAAATGTTGTCTCTAGTATATCCTTATCCGGTACTCATAGATGATGATAGCTTAATTTGAGGTCAATCTTTAAAAACCATCACATCCCTCACAACAAATCAAAGAGTCTATCAATAATCAGTATTGAATACTTATTCTTCATGGTCACCTGATTTATGAGTCAATAATCCACACATAACCTCAAGGTCTCGTATTCCTTGATGGAAAACAGAATAGGGGCTAACCACAGGAAAAAATTGGGCCTTACAAAGCACTTCTCTGTCAAGTCCCTCAACTGCAACCTCAGCTCTCAAAGATATACGGGATCCATCCAATATTCTAGTGCAGATATCAGTGTCATCCTGGGATGCAAGTCAATGCATAAGTATAGCTCTTAGCGGGGAGGTAAACCTGGTACATCCTTAATAAATACATCCTTATACTCTACCACTACCGTAGGAATCTAATATCCCACATCATCCATTTCTCCAAGAGTCATTCTATTCAACTGGTGAGAAATCATATGCACTCTCTTATGCTTGAGCTCATCTTACTCTACCAAGTTCTCCTTTTCACCCATAAAGGAAAACATTGTTCTGTTGTTGTTGACACACATCCTCTACCTAAAATAGTCAATATAGGCATGCACTGTGGATAGTCAGTCCATACCTAAGATTACACTGTAAGGCCTCATTACTGCTATGAAGATATCTCATAACAAACTCTCACCCCATGCATTAAATCACACTATTGACACAAATGAGAAATTGTTGAGTCACTGCCTGTCAGAGTCTCCAACTATAAGGGTTGAGCCAATGGATCAACCAGAATCTCTAATTCTCAGACCAAATAAGTGGAAAGGAATGGATGACACCGATTTATATCAATACTATATCTAAAGTAGAAAAGACATAGATCATACCTTGTATTATCCCTAGAGTCTCGGGGTTATATGCGTCTATGCCTACAGTTGGCCTCATCCCTATCCACCAGCTCCCTGAGCTTGGAACAGACCACCTGGGGGTGGGGTGATAATAGGTCAAACCTATAACCACCTCCTACTACCCTATTAGACCCTCTATCATGTCTACCACCCTATGTACCACCCTACTCATACCTCTATCTCTATCATAGTAATCTTTTGACTATCTCATAATCATCAGTAAGACAGGTCAGAAAGCTAGATGTACCTGCCCATTGTGGGAGAAACACTGCATCTCCTTAGGGTTATTTGAGCTACCTTGAGAGCCCTACATCATTTTCCCTTAGTCCTAGGATTACCTCCTGAAGCATCTGACATGCTTGAATCCTTGTGACTATTTTTTTATGCTTACTTTCAAGGTCTTAGATACTAGGTTCCCACTACTAGCTCACATTATCAATGTCTGATCTACCAGAAAACACTCTACCAACAAGTCTCGCTCAAGTACCCCAACATTGTTTGGAATGAAAAGGGATTCCACAAAAACCCTGATGTCCTAGTGAAAGCCCTTCTCAAAGGTATGGTCTCTAAATAACTAATACAAAACTATATTCAAGGAGTAATGTGAGTGATCTATAAACCTCATTGAGTACTCTGTTGTGGTCATACTATCCTGCTATAGATGTATAATCTCTTATATGCATACTAATCACAACAAATCTTGATAGAACTCCTCTCTAAAGTGATTCTCAAAGTCTAACTAGGAGAGAGTTGTCTTATCATGTGACTGAGTCACCAAGATCCACCATCTCCCAGTAGATCCATAAAGAAGATCAGTGCGAGGACTTCCATCTGGTCAGCAGGTGTCCTCACTAGATGGAAAATGTGAGTGACTGCCTCTAGCTACTCCTCAAACACCTAGGGGTCTGGATCACCTAAAAAACTGGGAGGTCGCAACCTCTAGAACTCATGCAGGGCAATCAAACTTTGTGTATCCTCAACCGGAACTTCTAGTGTGAGTTTCTACACAACAAGTGGTGGTATAGCTGGTAAACTGCCTAGAGGTTCTATCTCTAGTATAGGCCCATATACTAATGCCTAGTCACTAGGCGGATCATCCTCATGATAACATAGTGGAATCTGGGATGGTTTTCTACGTGGATGCATCCTGAAATAAAACATGATATTCCACAGTTAAGAGTATATCTAGGGAGATAACTCAATAAAGATATTGAAAACACAACCATTCCAATATGATTCATGTACCCAAAAAAAATTCCTGATAACCAATGTTTAAATATACAGGTTTGAAAGGCAGGTGATTAGAGTCATACTGTATGGATATGTCGGTCGTCATACGAATACTAAAATCCTTGTCCTAAAAGCTAAACTTGAAACACTAAACATTGTTTCCCCAAACCAATCTCACTGAATTTGGTCTAAATATAGAATTGACTGCTCTGATACTACACTATCACAACCTGACCTATCAAGGTCTGACTCGTGACAACCCCAAGCCCATATTTAATAAGTCGGGGCTGGTGACTAGTGCTGAGTAGGAATATCCCAAAAATGGGAGTCATTATCCCAAAGTAATTATATACAAACACACACATCTTCAAGCCCACATAATGTCGATACGTAGAAAAACAGCAACAATACTTTCATATATCTACGACTCCACAACAGAGTACTACAGTAAAGCATTGAAAGTAGAAAAAGTGTCCAAATACAAGCCTGACCAAAAACTGTAAAGAGTTTAACCTGGTACAAGAGTGAGGACTAAGTCAAATTAAAGATCTTGGTAAAGACATCAGTTTTACAAGATCTATCTATGCTCTACCCACCCCCTATCCTCCCAGGACACTGTCAAAAGGGTCGTCATCTGCATAAGACACAACATGTGTAGGCAAAGCCATGTAGGGGCGTGTATAAAAGTACTCAACAGGACACCCTAAATTCACTAAACATTAAGATCCAAGTATATTCATCTCAATAAATTATATAACCATAATTTTATAATAGAAACACCCAAATATATTCAGGAAATACATCATGATGTCCGGTGGTCATAACCTACTGTCAGTCATAGGATTCTCCCCAAAGCAATGCACATTCTAGGAAAATTCACTCCACAAGTCATGTTATCATCAGAGACACTTCATGAAGAGGTATATCTCATTGGGCCCCTACCAAGAAATCTTACTGGTCTAAGAATACACTGATACACAGATTGGGGTCATTCCCAAAACCATTGGGTGACACCATGAACCCAATCTAGATCAACCCGCTATGTTGGGGATCATATGACAACGATTCCATAAACCCTAATTATACATCCTTATAGATTGAGGATTAACGCCCTGATCTGGGAGGTCATACTAATTCCAGAAACTCTACCTAGGGAACAAAGGTGACATAAGATCACAGTCTAGTCTCGTGGAGGGACACCATAACTTTATCTAAGACTTGACCTCTAGAGTGGATCAAAATCCTATGATATGGATGTAATGTTTCAATGTACCCTTGAAGGAATGGATCAAGGGAATCCAATAAAACTATACTGGTCCAAACTAAGAAAAAAAAGATCTACAAACGCTCTTGAAGGGGGTACGCAACGTGTACCAGGGGGTACATGGTGTGTTTAGCTATCTCCACAACTGCCCATGTGGAAGAGCCTCACATGACATGTAAGTCTCCATATACATGACATGTATAATAATTAAATGATGTTTAGATACATATGGTATCGTTCCTATGTCTCATGTCCATGTCCGTGTATGGTGGGCGTGTCCGTGTACCAGCCCGTGTACACCAAGTCATGTTTGTGTCAAAGTGCCCGACGTGCCATATGGCCATGTATTTTTTACCATGTCCATGTACTCTTTGAAGTACATGTAGAGCCTCATATAAGGGTTAACACGGTGTGTGATTGAGTCACATGGTATGTGATACTTTACATTGGTTGGAACCCTAGCATCGTGGTCAGGGGTCTCACACGACGTGTAAACCTGGATTACACGTCGTGTTGCTCATAATTTCCAGATCTGCTTCTACATCTTCATGCACTTCACCAGAGCCACCACCCCATCTAGATCCTATATATAGTTGTTAGGTAGGGCCTCTAGTCATCATATCATAGGATTCCAGGATTTGAATCTACCTATAAAATTATTCATTGATCAAAACTGTCATTGTTCGTTAAAACTAGGAAGAACGGGAACCAAAAATCCATTTCTTCCACTTCTGATCATCCACCATCATTCTCACACCTTGATCACACCATATATCATGAACTACACCCATGGTATTGAACTGTTTTTCTGAAGAATAGTCATGTAATGATCGAATATTGGGTATTCGTCAAACCATGGGCCAAAAGAAAATGCCCATGTTGAACATGTAAAGAATGGAGGAAGAAATTCATAATCCATAAAAGTGAGGAAAAAACCATAGTGATTGTTTTTTAGGCCTTGATACACTATCATAGAAAAGATGAATGAAGAGGGATAAGTCAACGAACAAATAAACAATTCCATAAAATTAAATCTACCGACAATGCACGTATCAATTCTATTTGTGGAATTGATCTGTGTTCGTCTAGGATTAAGAAACGGGGTGAAAATCACAAAGAAAAACATCCTACGCAGAGTTTCGATTTATCATTGATGAAGAACAGTTGTATGTTCATCATTGATGAGATTCACGAACTCTTTTGTCACAACAATCCATGATCCAGTCCTGATCCGTCGTAGTCCCACAAGAACACTCTCCAAGGGTTTGTCTGGATCTCTAGGATTTGAGTGGTCAACCCTAAGGAAAAACCTATAACCATACATTTAAAGGAGAAATAGTCATTTTGTTAAAACTAAAAAAAATTATTTATTTATTTAATTACATTCATGATGAATTTTTCATAAACGGTATGCACCGACAATGGTTATAGCGGGCCCAAGGTAAAACCTGCAATTTGAACTCAATGGTGCTCTCATATTTTTTATCTGGAACACTGTTTGGGAGTTATTCTACTATTTCAGAAAAACTGTTGGTGTGGGCTATTTAATATATTTCAAACATTTATTTCGGGCACACCGGGTCTCAGAATCACACACCATATTAGTGCATGGTCTTGAAAATAATCCATATAATATCCAAAAATATTGTATGGAAAATCCGAGATATTGCAATTAATTTTCATATATAATGTATTTTAAGTTTTTGTTATATTTGGTAATAAGAAATCGTTATTATATTTTATTTACCATAAATTTGTTAAGAAATAATGATTAATGAAAATATTATTTTGAGAAAAATTATTGTGTGGCACAGATATGTGATTATTTCTATGTTTTGAATGATTTCAATGAAGAGTTGTTAATTGATGGAAGTCCTAGAATTAGATGTGAAAAAAATAAAATCAATTATTTGAAGTTAAAAAAGTGGAATAGTCCATATCTAGTTAACTAGATATCATGATTTCCCAACAAAAAAAACCTGGTATTGGCTTAAGACAAATGTGGGGTCCCACAAGTGAGACAAATCCCAAGGAAACATTGAATGAATTAATTCATTGGATTTTATGATTTGGGAAAAAATTATTATTTATAAATAATGACCATCTTGTACAAAAATAATAATATTATTTATCACAATAATCAATATTTAACTACTTCAAGTCATAATTGGTTAGCATAATTTTATCATTCGTTTTCTTTAATATTTTGTATATATCTTGTTTAGTTTTAGTGCTAATTTTTCTAAATAATTTTTGTTAGTGTTTTTCAAATTTTTGAATAATAAATAATTTTTATACATTAATTATAATAAATTTATTAAAAATTGATCGGTATAGAAAATATTTATTTTGAGGAAAATTATTGTGAGGTGTGGATTTCTGATTAATACATTGTTTTCAAGGTTCTAAAATGAATAATTGTTGGTTTTTTTAAATGATGGAATTAAATGTGAAAAAAATAAAATCAATTATTTAAAGATAAATAAGTGGTTGATTCCCAAGCCAATCGACCGGAGATCATGAGCTCCCCTCACAAAAACAATGAGACTAGCCTAGGATAAACATGGAGGCATGCAAGCAGGGCATCTCATGAGGGCACAATTAATGATTTAATTAATTAAATTTTACGATTCATGAATAATAAATAATTATTAATCAACAATGATTGTCTTATACGAAAACAATAATCTTATTTATTATGATGATCATTATTTAACCACTTCAGGTGGTGATTGGTTGTATTAATTTTACCATTCATTTTCATTAATATTGTGTATATATCTTGTTTATTTTTAATATTAATTTTCATAAATAATGTTTGTTTTTTATTATTTATTGTAATTTGGAATAAGAACTCATTTTTATACATTCTTTAACATAAATTGATTAAATTTTGAACATTATTGAAAATTCTATATTGTAGAAATTTATTGTGAGGCACTGATGTGTGATTAATTCTATGTTTTGAAGGTTTTAAAATAAAAAATAATTGGTAGTTGGAAATTATGGAATAAAATTTATGAAAAAGGAAATTAGTTATTTTAATAGAGACAGTGGTTTAGTCCATAGAAAGTCAATTATAGCTCATGCACTCCAAGCACAAAACCCCTAGACTAGGCTAGGATAAACATTGAGGCCTATGAGTGGAGTTCCTCACAGGGATACAATGAATTAATTCATTCTTTGGATTTTATTATTCATAAATAATAATTCATTTTTTCATCAACAATAATCATCTTGTACAAAAACAATAATCTTATTTATCTTGATTATCATGGTTTAACCACTTTAGGTGGTAATTTGTTAGCATAAATTTTTTTTCTTTTTCATTAATATTTTGTATATATCTTTAATTTTAGTATTGATTTTAATAAATAATGTTTTTTTGAGTTATTTTTATATTTTAAAATAAGAACTCATTTTTATACATTCTTTATGATAAATTCATTAAAATTTTATCTTTATTCAAAATATTATTTCGAGGTCATTTATTGTGAGGTATGAACATGTGATTAATTTTGTGTTTTAAAGGTTTTAAAATGAAGAATTTTTTATCATTTGAAATGATGGAATTAAATGTGAAAAAAGAATAAATCAGTTATTTGAAGATAAAAAAGTGATTCAGACCCAATCCAATCAACCAGAGCTCATGGTCTCTAAGCCCAAAACCCCAAGACTATCTGAGGATGGACATTGAGGCCCATGAGAAGGGCAACTTGCAAGGACACAGTGAATGAATTCATTCATTAGATTTTATAATTCATTAATAAAAATTCATTATTTATCATCAATGATCATCTTGTATAAAAAAAATAATCTTATTTATCATGATGATCATTATTCAACCACTTTAAGTGGTAACTGGATAGATTTATTTTTTTGTTCTATTTTTTGATATTTTTTATATATATTATTTTATTTTTACTATTAATTTCCATAAATAATGATTGTTTTTTATTTTTTACATTATTTTAGAATAAGAAATCATTTTTATAGATTCTTTACCATAAATTAATTAACAATTAATCATTATTTAAAGTATTATTTTTAGAAAATTTATTTTGAGGCACTAATATATTATTAATTTTTTGTTCTAAATGTTTTAAAATGAATAATTATTGGTTGTTGGAAATTAAAGAATAAAATATGAAAAAAATGAAATCAATTGTTTCAGGAGAAAAATGTTTTTACTCCCAAACCAATTAACCAAAGCTCCTGAGCTCTTAGCATAGTGCCTTGGGACTGGAAAAGGATGAAGATAGAGGACCATGAATAGGGTAGAACGCATGGGACATGGTGAATGAATTCATTCATTTGATTTTATAATTTGGAACAATTAATTCATTATATATCAATAATAACCATCTTGTTCATGAATATAATATTATTTTTCATGATGGTCATTGTTTAACAACTTCAACTAGTAATTAGTTAGCTAAATTTTATTGTTCTTTTTATTTAATATTTTTTACATATCTTGTTTTTTTTGTATTAATTTTCATAAATAATGTTTGTTTTTTATTTTTTGTTATATTAAATGTGTGAAATAGAAAATATGTTATTTGAAGAGTGAAACATGATTTATTCCCCACCCAGTCTGTAAGGACCCGGTATTAAAATATTACATAATCTTGAATTAAATATATAATTCACATTGATGATCTTTTCAGGTTTAGAGTTTTAGAGAATTAGTTCATAACTATTACAAATCAACTTGATAATTATATGTAGACACTTCTACTCAATATCCATTTTTTCATAAAATAAAAACTCTTAAAAAAACATGTCTAGTGTAACACCCCAAACATTTTATTGTATATTTCTATTAAATATGTTCTATTCATCATTGTGTTCCTTTGAAACAACACTAGGATATTTATAAGATAGTCAAAACCTATCCATTAAATATAAATTTTCCACTTTTATGTTTTGAATTTTGAAAAATGGTCATCTAGAGTTATGATCAGTAAGTCATTTGGAGTCTAATAGAATAAACTTGGTTTTTGGTGAATAGTAACATACTCTTATGAATAGTAATATGGATAGTAATATCATCCTTATAAATAGTAAATAATAATATTATTTTATTTTCTTAAGGCAATAAGATAATGAGATCTTAATTACTTTTTCAATGAAAAATAAAACTAATTGTACGTTAAGATTGTTATTTTTTGAATTAACTATGACTTTATTTAAAAATTAAATTAATAATGTTTAGAAAATTAATTCTGAAAAATTGAGATCATTTTTGAATTCTATACATCTAAAAATGGTCTGGGTAAATTTTTGGGATTTTTCTGAAATTCTAGAATTTTTTATGAATAGTGAAATATGATAAAATACAGTATATGCAAATTATTATTTAAATACACTATTTATGACATCATAAGTGATGAAAGGACACCTGGTTCGAACTCACATGCACTTATTACTATTAGGTGTCATTTGAAACAACACTATTGGTTGTCTTGAGCGAAATAATAAAATAATGAATTAAATATTCCAAATTTACCCCTCTCCTCCACTATAAAAACCCCTCACCACTCCTTCTTCTATTCACTCTTCTAAGCCTTGAACCTCCTCAAAGTTCTGACCAAATACCCTTCCCTAGTCACTCCCCACAACCATTAATCTCTTGGTCTTTCCAAAAGACCAAAATCCCTTCCCTTAAGGAGGTTCTCGAGGATGTCATTTCAAGAGGTAAAACACCTTTCTTTTTCTTTTAGTTTCATTTGAATTTCTTTTCATTTGTTATCCTCTCCTCACCTTCTCTATCCAAATGATCATGATAACTCCATTATCATCTATATACTGGATTTATATCACGTTAATGGAAGAACCATCATCAATATACTTACTCCCTCCCTTTTATTATTATAAACAAAATCAACGTTCCTGAGGTTCCAATTTATAACCTTTGTGGACGACGAAGTTTCATTCTTCCATAGTTCATTAATTACTAGTCATGAAACCATATTTATGGTTGAAACAGGTCATAATATATGTATTTTATCTTGATTAATGTTCTGTAATCTTCACACATTCATAATATGGAATAATAATACAAAACAAGTTTATTGATCACAAAACTGCCAAGCCAAATTAAAGGGTTTATTTTTTAACTCATCGAATGAGTCATCCTCATGGTATATAACCAGAATCATTATAAAATCATTTATATCTCTTTAATTTCACTAATAATTTATATTAACAATTTTGGATGTTTAACCACATTTCAAACCAACTTCCATTCATGAATACACGTAAACAAATCATGAAACCATGTAAAAAAATGCTTCCAAAACAATAAAATTTAATCTCTTAATCCAATAAAAAAGGCCATTAATGAACCTAATATTGTTATAACATATAAATTACACGATGATTAGGTTATTAAATTATTAATTAATGAAACAAAATTTTATTATTCGTGTCGTTAAGAACAATCAAGAACACTTTCGAGCATAAGGTAATGGATCCTCTCTCTCACTTTTGTTCAAGAATATCCCCTATGATGTGCCCTTTTATTTTTAATTCCTAATGATGGGTTATGTTTTAGAACCTCCCCTATACGGACCTTGTGACATAAAAATAATAGAATACCCCTTTCCCTCTCATTAATCCCTCACAATAACACTCGTTACCATGCCAAAATGTTTGTAAGTGGTTTCTAATCTCACTTTTATTTCTGTGATATTTTCATTGTTCACCACTTATCTCTTGTATGTGGTATATGTGTACTGAAATATGATATATAATAAAATTATTCTATTTATATTCATGTTATTCAATGATTCATTTTATGTTTACTAAGTTCTTGTCATATGATGTGACCGTTTACATTGTGGTAAGGGACTTTGTCCCAACTACCTTTTCATTGTGACAAACATTGTATTGTGCACCTAATAATCCTTATGTGGTGTACCTACTACCCATTTGATATAAATTTTCATCTAAAATCATATTGATAATAAATATCCATAATCTCATATCATGGATATGTTGTTGTCTAAACCGTAAACCATTTTACATACGGTGTTTATTTTGGGATGTTATTTTAATTATGGAAATATTGATGAATCTGTATACTCTACTATATACGGATATTTGAAAAGCATGTTTCTCTTCTATTGAATCAATGTATAATGAATTATTTCAACATGCAGTGGTAGGTGGGGCCCGCTATAGCCCCTCGATGCATCTGTAGGTCTCATGAGACAAATCAGATGGTGACAAACCCTTTGAGTTTGTTTCCAAAAAAACAGACGGGTTTCTACCCATATAACTAAACCATTTTAACTATATTATAGTTTCATGTGTCAGATACATGATGTCCAATTAATAAGAATTCTATTTATGCATTACCAGTTATTATTATTATCCATGAGGTTTTCACTATGACAAAATCTATAGATGTAGTTTCATTCTCAGTTTATTAATGGAATTAGTTATTCATTTATTCACTATGTCATATTGATTATGTAAGATTGATTGTGATTCAATTATTATTGTACTCATGCTTCTTCTATTTGTAACCCTTATTGAGCATCTGAGCTCACCCCTTTCATTGTTTACTTTCAACAGGTGACAAAGAGGAGATCGTTTCTTGAGTACTTGTGGATGCAATTTTTAGTTTCGTTATGTTTTGTATTTTGTAAATTCTCTAATGTAATTTGAGAACATCTATGTATCTAGTTTATTCAAGACTAATAAACTGATCGTTACTTCAAGATTTTCATCCCTTATAACCATGCCAATATCACAAGTAATGCACCGGCTCCAGCCTAGAGGGGTCAGGGTGTTACAGTTGGTATCATAGGATGTTTAGTAGGAAAGCTGGAAACTAAAGTAGGAAATGTATATTATGGAACAAAGCCTTAAGGTAGTATTTGAGGATAAATATACCAGAATATCTTGGTATTTTAGTAAGGAATAGATTATGTGGATATTTTCATCAATAAATCCCTATCTGGATAGGAGCAGATAAAACGCAGCTCTGGCACAGATGTATATAGGGGTAAAACCCGAAAACACCGCTTTGAGATAGACTTAAACGGGAAATGGTACACGACAACGGGCCTTGCTGCATTATTGGTTATGACACTCCTGGGGGATATGTTTATGGTAATTCACATTTTCTTTACAAGCCATTATGAGGGAGTTTAATGTAAATTTTCCTCATAGGATTTGGTTTGGATCACTCTCGAAACCAGAACTGAACAATGAAAAACTTACTTAAACAATACTAAGAATGATGTGTTCTTAATTTTCAGATGGAAAATGAAAGTACTTGTCTTTTTTCTCTTCCAACAAAATTATTAGAGACCATAGTGGGAAAATCATGTGTCGAAAACTATGAGACTTTTGAAAATATTCATTTATCATGCAAAACCCTCTATCGAGTATCCAACTCTCCTCAGGTACTCCAACTTCACCATGGAGCTGGTTTCGTTTATTACCTCATGATGAATGGAAAATTACCATTCTATGTACAACAAGGGAAATACTTCAAGGGTATCTTTAAATGTTTTACCCCAGCCAATAATATCTTTTCTCTTGAGGACTTTGAGGAGGCTTCACAAGGGGGCGACCTCCAGATAGCATATCTATGTCAGATTTTGACCTACGAACTCCATGGTCGAGTTTTGGACTTTGAATCCCTTGAGAACGAGACTACCCATTTTCATTATCAGCATCAAGTTCATACTGATGTTTCTCAACTTTATACCTGACATGCTTCTCTAAATCAGAATTCTAGATGTCTACACACGAATGACCTTGGTGGCACACATTGCATCTGGACCAAGGAGATAGAGAAATTTGTAATCGCTTTGGGGATTCGTTTGTCTGAAAACTGGGGAAATCCCCAACATCGGGGGAATCTATGAGGAGACATCTTAGAGGATGTCAGGAATTCCATACTAGTGTTTTGTGAAAGGGAGCAGAATATTGCGTAATTTCTTGCATTTTATAAATCAGGTCTAAATGAATGATGTTGTATTCTCTATTTTAATATGTTTTTATATAAAAAAAATAACTTTGTTTAAAATGGATTTTCCATACTGGAAGTTGATTTACTAAAAATTTTCAGATATAAGATACGAGTCAACCGACCAATATTTTATCACTACCTACGGAGTTGTTAGATAATATAATTATCAAGGCATGCTCCGAAGAGGACCAGCCCTATGACAACTTACGTCTGACTTGTAAACTAATCCATAAGGTATCAAATCGTCTAAACATTATATATCTTTACCAAGGAAGCAATCTGGTCTATTACCGTTTTGGATATGCACAATTTTTTTCATATAGGAAAAGAGGGAAGTATCATGATGCTCTTTTTCTATGTTTCACTTTGGCTGATAACTACCAAGCTGTGGGTAAATTTCTAGAAGCTACTTTGTGTGGTGACCATCGAGCGGCCTACCCATTTTAGATCCTGAGTTATAGTATGTACGGAGTTCTTTATGACAACAATATCTTCAAGAATGACGTGGTGCATGGTAATTATAGGGATTTAGTCTAGACTAAAATTTTTGACCTCTACACTTCTTGTGCCTCTCTATGGAAGCATGAGTGCTTTAGGCATAGATTTGACCCTAGTAGTCTGCAATGTGTCTTGGCTAAAGAAATCGAGCAGCTGAATACTACCTTAGGAATCCCCCTGAGGTCGTCATCACCCTATCATCAGTGGTGTTCCCAGTAAAGGGACTTCGGGAGTGACGTGTGTCTAGTGTTGGATATGGTTCTGGGAGATTGAAAGCTTTGAACTAGTTTTGGGGATTCGTGTATTGGGGGACTGGGGAAACCATTACCCTATTTTACTTTTTGAACCAGTTGTTATATAATAATATCATTTGTGGTCTCTAATTTTTGTTATCCTTTCATCGATTATACATTTGAATGAGTATCACTAAGTAAACTTTTATAATAAATTTTCATATGGAAGGAAAAACCCATATTTTATCTCTTCGGATGGAGGTACAATAGCTTATTGCGATCAAATCCTATGAAGAGGAGTACCTACCACTCACAAACTTGTAAAAAACATGTAAAAACTGTATGAAGTGAAAAACAGTCTGAACATTCTCTGCACCTATCAAGATAATGCTTCTATTTACCTCCGCATAGCCACAACACAATTTTCTGAGTATAGGTGAAGAGGTAAATACCACGAATAGATTTTCATATGTTTCACCCTAGGCCGGAACTACATGACCAGGTTATGTTTTCAAGAGGCTACTTTGAAGGGAAACCTTTTTGCAGACTACATGTACCAACTCCTCAGTTTTAGCCTCTAAAAAAACATCTATGACTTAGATGTTCTCAGTTGAGACATAGTTCAGTGAGTTCTTCATGTTTTGGTCAATTCAGACATTTCCAAACTTTTTACCGTTTGATCCTCCATCTGGAAGCCTGAGTGTTCGATGCAAGAGTTCAACCCCTTCTGTCTGAGGTGTGCTTGGTCAGAAAACTAGAGGATTTGAGCATCAATTTGGGTTTTATGCTGAATGCACCTAAGGATCCTCTATGGTGGGAGATTAGGTAATAACATCAGAGAGCTTTCTTTTCTGGTTATGAAATGAAATGCGAGGACACAATTCTTCAAAGGAGGGAATAATGTAACACCGCAAACATTTTATGGTATGTTTATCTCAAATACATTCTATTAATCACTATGTTCCTTTGAAACAACACTAGGTTATTTAGAAGATAGTCAAAACCTAGACATTAAATATAAATTTTCCACTTCTATGTTTTTGAATTTTGAAAAATGGTCATCTAGAGTTGTGATCAGTAAGTCATTTGGAGTCTGATAGAACAAACTAGATTTTTGGTGAATAGTAACTTACCCTTATGAATAGTAATATGGATAGTAATATGACCTTTATGAATAGTATATAATAATATTATTTTATTTTCTTAAGTCAATAAGATAATGAGATCTTAATTAGTTTTTCAATGAGAAATAAAACTAATTGCACATTATGTTTGTTATTTTTCGAATTAACGATGACTTTATTTAAAAATTAAATTAATAATATTTAGAAAATTAATTATGAAAAATGGAATTCATTTTTTAATTCTACACATTGAAAAATTATTTGGGTAAATATTTTGGATTTTTATGAAATTCTTGAATTTTTGATTAATAGTGAAATACGATAAAATACCGTATATGAAAATTATCATTTAAATACACTATTTCTAACATCATAAGTGATCAAGGTACAATTGGTTCAAAATCACATGCACTTATTACTATTAGGGGTCACATGAAACAACACTATTGGTTTTCTTGAGGGAAATAATAAAATAATGAATTAAATATTCAAAATTTACCCCTCTCCTCCACTATAAAAACCCCTCACCACTCCCACTTCTCTTCACTCCTCTAAGCCTCTACGATCCTCAATGTTTGGCCCAAATATCCTTACCTAGTCACTCCCCACTACCAGGATTCTCTTTGTCCTTCCAAAAGATCAAAATCCCTTCCCTTAAGGAGGTTCACGAGGAAGTTATTTCAAGAGGTAAAACACTTTTCTTTTTCTTTTAGTTTCATTTGAATTTATCTTCATTTTTTATCCTCTCCACACCTTCTCTATCCAAATGATCATGAAAACTCCAGTATCATCTATATACTGGATTTATATCATGTGAATGGAAGAACCATCATCAATATACTTACTCCTCCCTTTTATTTTTATAAACGAAATCAACGTTCATGAGGTTCCAATTTATAACCTTCGTGGACGACAAAGTTTCATTCTTCAATAGATCCTTCATTACTGGTCATGAAACCATATTTATGTTTGAAACAATTCCTAATATATTTACTTTATCTTCATTAATGTTCTATAATATTTACACGTACATAATATGGAATAATAATACAAAACAAGTTTGTTGAGCACAAAACTGCCAAGCCAAATTCAAGCATTTATTTTTTAACTCATTGAATGAGTTGTCCAAATGGAATATAACCAGAATAATTATAAGATAATTTATATCTATTTAATGTCACTAATAATTTATATTAAAAATTCTGGATGTTTAACCAAATTTCAAACCATCTTCCATTCATGAATACAAGTTAACAAATCATGAAACAAAGTAAGAAAATGCTTCCAAAACAAAAAATTTGAATCTCTTAAACCCATAAAAAGGCCATTAATGAACTTAATAATTTCATACCATATCAATTTAATGTCGATTAGGTTATATAATTATTAATTAATGAAACTAAATTTTATTATTCAGGTCGTTAAGTACAATCAAGAACACCTTCGTGCATAAGGTAAGGGATCCTCTCTCTTATTTTTTTTTTCAAGAACCTCTCCTATGTTGTGCCCTTTTATTTTTAATTCCTAATGATGGGGTATGTTTTCACACCTCCCCCATACAAACCTTGTGACATATTAATAATGGAATACCCATTTACCTCTCATTAATCCCTCACAATAACACTTGTTACCATGCTGAAATGTATGTAAGGGGTTTCTTATCTCACTTTCATTTCTGTGAGATTTTTATTGTTCACCACTTATCTCTTATATGTGGTATATGTGTACTTACATTTGATATATAATAACATTATTCTATTTATATTCATCTTATTCAATGATTTATTTGAGGTTTATTAAGTTCTGGTTATATAATGCAATCATTTACATTGTTGTGAGGGACTTTGTCTCAACTACCTTTTCGTTGTGACTAACTTTGTATTGTGCACATAATAATCCTTATGTGGTGTACCTACTACCCATTTGAGATCACTTTTCATTTGAAATAAAATTTATAATAAATATCCATAATATCATATCATGTATATGTTTTTTTGTCTAAACTGTATACCATTTTACATATGGTGTTTATTTTGGAAAGTTATTTTAATTATGGAAATCTTGATGAATCTGTATACTCTACTCTATACAGATATTGAAAAGGAATATTGCTCTTTTATTGAATCAATGTATATGTAATTCTTTGGACATGAAGTGGTGGGTGGGTCCCGCTATATCCCCTCGATGCATCGGTAGGTCTCATGAGACAAATCAGTTGGCGACAAACCCTTTGAGTATGTTTACCAAAATCAGACGGGTTTCTACCCACAGAACTAAACCATTTTAATGGTATTATTATTTCATGTGCCAGAGACATGACATCCAATTAATAAGAATTATCTTTATTCGTTAACAGTTATTATTATTATCCATGAGGTTTTCACTATGACAAAATCTATGGATGCAGTTTCATTCTCTGTTTATTAGTGGCATTAGTTATTTATTTATTCATTATGCCATATTGATTATGTCAGATTGATTGTGATTCACTTATTATTGTACTCATGATTCTGCTATTTGTACCCCTTACTAAGTGTATGATCTCACTCTTTTAATTGTTTACTTTCAACAGGTGACAAAGAGGAGATCGTTTATTGAGTACTTGGGGATGCAGTTTTTAGTTTCGTTATGTTTTGTATTTTGTAACTTTTCAAATGTAATTTGAGAACATCTATGTATCTAGTTTCTTCAAGACTACTAAACCGATCGTTCCTTCGGGATTTTCATTCCCTATAACCATGCCAATATCACAAGTAATGCACCAGCTCCATCCTAGAGGGGTCGGGTGTTACATCTAGTTCCATGTTTTAGACAACATGACTTTTCCTTGATCCCATCTTTGACCCTATTCATCTTTAAGTCCAGTGGAAAACATTTCAAAAACATGGGATGTTCATAAAAATCTTAGTAAGGGTTATAAAATAAGTAATGAAAACATTAGACCATCAATAAATATAAAACAATGAAACCATACATTTCAATCATATTATACCTTATGAAATCATAATATTTATGAATAACACACCGAAATCATAAATCATAATGGTAACTTGTGGCATACATAACATATTAACATTGTAGATTTCACATCTACGTAGGCAGTTATTTTTTGAATACCCATCATTTTATATTCCCTAAATCTCTTCGGAGAAACATTAACCTTTACCTCCATCTTGTTACCCAATGCACTATAGAGCTATCTCGGGCTCACCCACCCTAGGTTTATCACGGAACCACTCATATACGTAAACAATGCCCAATAACCGTAACATAATCATAACAGATAACACGAGCATAAAGTAAAGATAAAATTTCTACATTATAATCAAAATATATCATATAAAGACATTGAAATAAAAAATGCTTTAAAAAACCATTTTCAAAACCATTTAAAACATTTAATAAAGAGATTTTTTAATCAAAGTGTTCCATACCACTTTGAATATTTTGAAAGAAATTTTAATTTCAAAACATTTAAATCCATATAAATATATCATTAAAACCATTTTTAAAACATGGACATTAATGAGAAAGATTTAGAATAATAAATATTTAAAACATTTAAAATTATATTTCAGTTAAAGAGTTTCTAACCAAATGAGAGACGCTTGAATACAAATAATTGAGGAATAACTTTAATCAAAGATTATAATACCATGAGAATAAATATATTCACGATATAATATGTCAAAGGGCAGTATATAAACCATATAAAAGTGAATTTGTCTATAACAAAAAATAAGTCTCAATGGAATGTAAATTGAGACAAAGTCCCTTGAAAAGATCATATCCTTGGATTAAGGATAAATCAATGACATAATTATGTGTGAAAAATATGAATACACCCAATATAAGTGGATATTAAGAGTAAAAAAATCATATTTCATTCACAAATACTCATATAATAACAAAATCAAGAAGTAGAAGTTTTCCCCAAAGAATTGAAATTGGGTTAAGAAGTTCTCTTACAGAAATTCGACAGCCTAAAAGCATCACTTTAAAAATAAGAAAATGATTTGATGAGAGTGAAAAGGGTATAACATCACATGGAAATAAAATTTCTAGTAATAAAGACATTTAATAACATATCCCAACATAAGAAAAAGGAAATTAAAAGAAATGACATAAAATAAGTCTTTGACTAAAAGAGTACAGTGAAGGGTTCCCTTACCGATTTGGTAACTTATGAAACATACACCCCATGAAGTAAGGATCATAAAATGAAGATTTAAATACCTATAAATTAAATTATACTACAAAAATAATACATTCCTGGGAAGTATATACACCACAAAAAAGGAAATAGTGGCAAATATAGCATGAATCTCACGGGAAAAAAAGTGAAATGAAAACCTCTTACCACATTGTAATCAATCGATTCGTATGAAAAAAAGTTAATAACCACTAAATGAATCACAAAATACCATGAATATAAATAGAATCATGATAATATATATAAAATGGTAGTAAACAATGCACCACTTTCAATAAATAAGTGGTGAACAATGGAAATCTCATGGAATTAAAAGTGAGATAAGAAACCTCTTACCACGTTGTAATCAGTCACTTTGTAAGACCAAAAGTTAATTACAACCAAATTAATCACAGAATACCATGAATATAAATATAATAATAATAATATATATTAAATGGAAGTACAAAATACACCACATTCAATAAATAAGTGGTGAACAATGGAAATCTTAAAGAATTAAAAGTGAGATAAGAAACCCCTTACCTCAAGTTCGTCTTGTCTTGTATGTTACTTGTTCTTCATAAAAAATAAAATTAAGTTAATTTATACTTTATTAAGAACCTTTTTTCAAGTTTATTATTCCTTTCATAAAACTTATTACCTTTCTATAACAATTAGTTAATTATTTGAGTTCATTTCTGAAATTTTTTGATGTTTGGAACTTGAGTCAAAAATGAACTTCTTTTAATTTCAAGTTGTCCCTGTGGAAAAAATTCCATTATCTTCAGAATGATATTCATGATTTAGATATCATATATAAAATATATATATAGTGTGTATATATATATATTTAATAGTACATGACATTTGGAGATAAGAAATGAAATGCAGTGCTCATGGAAACGGTAAGCCATATGTACACATGAACACTACTTTCATTTCTATTTCATATTTATTGGAATGAAAACTTAATGATACATATGTATATTATAATTCTATTATAATGTGATATATATGTTAAATAATTTCATAAATACATCCTTTATACGTTCCATGTATGTCATGACTGAATCATATTACTTTGAGGGGCGGTAGTCCACACTTCCTCAAATGAAATTATCATGTTTACACATACTGGAAAGCATAAAGGTATGTTTGTAAATAAATAACACATAATAATAGAGAAAAAATAAACATAATATATATCATATATAAATTCAGTGCTTTCATAATGGCCACCATGAGAGATGGTTGGAGATATTTGAACAATCATCATTTCGTGAGGCAGTAGTTCGCCATTCACAGAAAGAGTATGTTCGTATCCATTAGATGGAGGTGTGTCGAAGTGTAGTTATAATCCTTCTCATAACAACAAACTGGTATATTGAGGATACTGGTTTTGTTATAAAATAAAGTAATAAAGATATTATAGGGGGTTGCAGAAGTAAAATAAAAGAAATGAACTTAAGAGAATACGTTATCTTTAAATATGGTAACTCCATTTAGTTTGAACCAAAAATATTTATTGAAGTGACTTATGCCTAAGGTAAGGATTCTAGGTCTAATACATGGATATAGGGAGATTAATTGGGCAGAGTTTGGATGATACAAGGGGCTTGATAGGTGTGAGTAATGGGTTATAGGTGATGGCTTTTTATAAGGGGGATGAGGGGCCCTTTTGGAATGTTTGAATATATTATTTAATTATATAATTAGATTAGGTTTCTAAAGTTCCAAAACATATTAAAGTCCAATATAAGATGACTCATGTTCGAAATAAAATCATCCAATAATAATTGTATAGGTTTTGGATATTGTTTTAATTTTTATAATCTTATTTCTTTAAATCATTCATTAATGAGGTAAACACTACATTATTATTGTGTCATAAATAATGTTATTTATTTGATGTCTAAAAATTATAAAAAAATACCATGATGTATGAAATATTTTTATCTTTACAATGAATATTTATAGTCTAATAAATAACTTATATAACCCCATTTAAAAATTGATTTACTATAAGATATATGTTTATGTCATTTTTGTCTTTACTTTAAATTAATTAATATAAAGTGATATTATCACTCTTAAGTGGCTCCATGGGGTCCCAAAATTGACCCAAGGATGCCCATGGTCAGACATGAATAATTTATTAGGATTAGGACACATGTTAGGGTAAATTAAATATTATGATAATATTATTTTTTTACCCTTATTTACCCGATTTACCCTTTAACCATGGTAAATAAAATATTTACTGAAGTAAATATTCAAAATGTCTAAAAATAAAAGTTATCTATTTACACAATTTAGACCTCATGATTAAAAATATGGAATCCATTTTTCCAAATTTAAAACACATAAGTGGCAGAAATTAATTTAAAATTAATTCTCGTTGTCAAAAAAAAGAGTGTTTTTAAGAAATAATAACTATCAAAAGATTGACAATTGTTTATGTCCAATTAAGAAGTGAAATTACTTCCAATGACCCAAATTAGATTAAATGGTAAAAATATAATCTAATTATACTTTAAAACCATTTAAAAAATAATAATCTAACCATATAAATAATTTATATTAAAAGGCAGTTGTGAATTAAAATACAATATTTTTCACTATTCATTAAAAATGAACTTTTTTCAGAAAAATACCAAAAAATTACCCAAAGTAAATATTGATATTCCAATTATAAAGAAGAATTTTAATTTTCAAAATATAACATTTATAAGTGACAAAAACAATATTTAAAAGGGTTCTCCATTAAAAGGTGGTAAATCGACCTTTTAAAGAATATTAGAGTATTTATGTTTAAAATTAGATTCATTCACATTTTAAGCCTCTAAAATATATTGGATAAATGTAAAAACATTTAAACAACATTTATATTCATATTGTAGTTAGTTCTATTCATTCCTGACAATACAACAGCTAGACATTAACTACCATTTAAAATAATATTATATTATTATTTTTCTGTATGACTCAGCATTGTGTGCAACATATGATTTCAAAGAAACTCATTGTTTTGTATTAGGTACTCCATCGAACATATCATCCACTTTAAATTTAAATTAATATTTAATTCAAAAAATTTAATAAATATGATAATTTTTTATTCATTATTTACCTGGGATATTACATCCTTCCCCCCTTTTGGGAATTGTATCCTCACAATTTTAAAATTAGGCTTGGAAACTTCATTAAAAGTCACATATCGAAAAAAGAGTCAATAAAAATATCACTTTAAAAAAAATAAAGATCAATAAAAAGGTCACCCGAGATAGCCCATACTAGGATTCCATGTAGGAAAACATGGATAGGGAAGAGAAACAAACCATCAAGGTTTGGTGGAGAGTGGTATAAAACATGATTAGGAGAAATTTAACCACCAAAAAATCACAAACATGTGATGGGTTAAATGGTATTTGATTCCCCAGTAGGAAAAGTTAACGGACAATGTTTTTGTTTTAATTTGCCTTTCATAAAGTTGAGGAATTTATTTAATATCTTTAATAAGAAGACAAGGAAACATACTTACTTTTCATGTAGACTTCCATCCTTTACTAAATATATAACAAAAAATCATCTTTTCTCCAAATGGTAAGTATTCAACATCACTTGGTCACACCTGAAGTTCTATAATAAACTTTTAGAGTATCACATAATCTACAAAATATGACCTATATGTTTACCCTATCTTTAGACATCAACCAAAACCAAAATTGGTTAGTACAAGATCAACTAATCCCCAAAAGGATAATCCTTTATAAAAATAAATACTACTCTTAATCTCTAAAATTCAACAAAAATTACCCAAAGTTCAAGAAAGACCATTCAATATACAATTTTCCTTAAAATTATTCAAAATAATTAAAACTAATATTGAAAACCAAAACTCAGAAGGATTTAATCACATAGTCTTCCAAGAAAAATCTTAACATTTATCTCCAAATAACATCAGTTACTCTTAATGTCTCGGACTAAAAAGTAATTAACCTAATCACATATTCTCCATGATAGGTTAATCATTTCAAAAAATAAACCAAATCATCATGTGTCTACAATAAAAACAAATATTCTTCCAAAATAAAATTCCAACCATTACTCCACAAATGAGATCCCATAGTATTCTATTTCCCTTAAGCATATAATGTTTCCAAAATTGAAAACATCTTCTAAAATAACAGTTATCCCTTAATCACCAAATCATTTTCTTATATTAAAGATATCCATTTTATAAAACATAAGTTCCCAAAATCAACTTATTCTTGATTCATAAGTTCTTTTAACTTAAAATAATGGGTCATACTAACCAGGGACTTCAAGTAGGAATGTGGTAGGTGATGCTCCCTTGTCACCCTTTGGTTGTGGGTTCGATTCTTGTGGCCTTGTTGGGCGCGACAGGTCGTCACCAATCTTAGGGGTTGTAATTTTTGTAAAACTCAAAAATATCCCTAAAATGTTTTCACCTCAAAGGTTTTCTTATACCTTTCATTTTCATCCCAATGCATTAAAACCACATGATCTTATATATTATCATTTTTTTCACTTCCATATGATAAAATAAAACTATTCCCAATAGAAATAACATCATACCTTGATTATGGTTTCCATATGGTTTCATCATCATCTTGTTCATGTAGGTAGAAGGTTCATGCATTACAAAAATTATTTAGAGATACTTCAAAATCATTTGCTTCCTTAATACGAATACACCTTGTATAACATGGGTCATATAGGTGTTTGTAGAAATACAGTTTTGGAAAATAATCATGTATGACATATAATTTCCAAACATCTGATAAAACATGATTTTAATAAAACAGTCGGACCAAGTTTTAGTTGAAAATTTCAATAAATGGTCCTTCTAAAATACCATAAGTATGGGCTGATAGACTATATTTTAAAAGAAAATATAAATAGGTTGTTCAAGGGTCTCCTTCTTCAGCACCTTCTTCAAAATCATAATATGCATCAAAATCCTCTGATAAGGTAAAATATTCAAAAATTTCATTGATAATATTTACCTTTCTTGAAAATATGAGAATATTAAGAAAATTGGATTTGATTAAATACAAACCATGACCCACGATGATATCAAGGTATAGGGGAGGTTTTTGATATCTCAAACAACTTCTTGAAAGTGAGTTGTATGCTACAAAAAGTTTCACAATCATCTGAAAGTGACTTTGCAATAATTATTTCACAAATGTCATCAAGAAGAGATAGGAATATTGTTTGAGATCCTCCTCCTTCCATTTGTAACTGACTTACCTTGATCTAAAAAATTTATAAAACAAGGATTTAACTGAAATAATAGACATAGGGACTAACCATGTGTTTAACTAAAACTCTTAATCCATAAAGTTTTCTAAACTGAACTCTGATACCAATTTTAAGGACTCGACCTTAAAACATTACATAATATTGGATTAAATGAATAATTCACATTGAGGATCTTTTCAGGTTTAGAGTTTTAGAGAATTAGGCCATAACTATTACATATAAACATTAAAATTACATGCAGACACTACTACTCAGTATCAATATTTTCATAAAATAAAAACTCTTAAAAAGAAACATGTCTAGTTCCATGTTTTAGACAGCATGCCTTTTCCTTGATCCCATCTATGGCCCTTTTCTTCTTTAAGTACTGTGGAAAACATTTCAAAAACTTGGGATGAGCATAAAAAGCACAGTAAGGGTTATAAAATAAATGATGAAAACATTATGCCATCAATAAATACAAAACAATGAAACCATACTTTTTAATCATAACATAACTTATGAAATCATAATATTTATGAATAACACACAGTAATCATAAATCATAAAGGTACCTTATGACATACATAACATAATTACATTATATCTTTCATAGCTACATAAAGAGTTACGTTTTGAATGACCATAACATTATATTCCCTAAATCTCTTAGGAGAAACAATAATGTTTACCTCCGTCATGTCACCCAATGCATTGGATTTCTATCTCAGGCTCACCCGCCCTAAGTTTATAACGGAACCACCCCTATACGTAAACAGTGCACAATACCCATAACATAATCATAACACATAACACAATCCTAATGTAAAGATAAAATTTCCACATTCCAATCACAATATATAATATCATGATATTGAAATAAGCAATGCTGGATCAAACTATTTTCAAAACCATTTAAAACATTTAATAAAGATATTTTTGAATCAAAGTGTCTCATACCACTTTGAATATTTTGAAAAAAATTAATTTCAAAACATTCATATCCATATAAATAAATCCTTAAAACCATTTTTAAAACATGGACATTAATGAGAATGGTTTATAAGAATAAATATTTAAAACGTTTAAAATGATATTTCAGTTTAAGAGTTCCTAACTAAATGAGAGATGCTTGAATACAAATAATTGAGGAATAACATTAATCAAAGATTATAATACCATGAGAGTAAATATATTCATGATATAATATTTAAAAGGGAAGTATATAAACAATATAAAAGTGAATTTGTGTATAATAGCAAATAAGTCTTAATGGAATGTAAATTGAGACAAAGTCCCTTGCAAAGATCATATCCTTAGATTAAGGATAAATAAATGACCTGATTATGTGTGAAAAATAAGAACACACCCAGTATAAGTGTATATTAAGTGTAAAAATACCATAGATAATTCACACAAATTAATATCATGACATAATCAAGAAGTAGAAGTTTAACCCAAAGAATTGAAATTGGGTTAAGAAGTTCTCTTACAGAAATTCAACAGCCTAACAACATCACATTAAAATTTAAAAAATGAGTTGATGAGAGATAAAAGGGTCTCTCATCACATGGAAATAAAATTTATGGAAATAAGGATATAAAATAACATATCCCAATATAAGAAAAAGGAAATTAAAAGACATGACATAAATGAGGTCTTTCACTAAAAGAGTATAGTGAAATGTTCCCTTACCGATTTGGTAACTTACGAAACATACACCCCATTAAGGACGGATCATAAAATAAAGATGTAAATACCCATAAATTAAAGTATATTACACAAATAATACAATCATGGGCAGTACATACACCACACAAAAGGAAATAGTGGAAAATATTTCATGAATCTCACGGGAATAAAAAGTGTGATGAAAACCACTTACAACATTGTAATCAATCGAGTCGTATGAAAAAATTTTAATAACAACCAAATAAAACAAAGAATACCATGAGTATAAATAGAATTGTGATAATATATATCAAATTTAAGTACACAATACACCACATGCAATAAATAAGTGGTGAACAATGGAAATCTCATGGAATTAAAAGTGAGATAAGAAACTCTTTACCACATTGTAATCAATCGAGTCATAAGAAAAAAAGTTAATAACCACAAAATGAATCACATAGTACCATGAATATAAAGATAATAATTATAGTATATATCAAATGGCAGTACAAAATACACCACATTCAATAAATAAGTGGCGAACAATGGAAATATCACAAAATTAAAAGTGAGATAAGAAACCCCTTACCTCAAGTCCGACTTGTCTGGTATATTCCTTGTTCTTCCTGAATAATAAACTTAAGTTAATTTAAAATTTATTAAGAGACTTTTTTAAGTTTATTATTCCTTTTATAACACTTATTACCTTGCTATAAAAATTAGTTAATTATGTGATTTCATATCGTACATTTTTTTGATGTTTGGAACTTGATTCAAAAATGAACTTCTTTTAATTACAAGTTGCCCCTATGGTAAAAATTCCATTATCTAAAAAATTATATTCATGATTTTGATATCATATATATAATATATATATATATATATATATTATATATATTTATAATAGTACATGACATTTGGATATAAGAAATGAAATGCACCGTTCATGGAGACGGTAAGTCGTACGTACGCATGAACGATACTTACATTTCTATTCCATATTTAATGGAATGAAAACTTAATGATACATAGGTATATTATAATTCCAGTATCATGTGACATATATTTTACATAATTTCATAACTTCATCCTTTATACATTCCATGTATGTCACGAACGAATCATATCACCTTGAGGGGGTGGTAGTCAGTACTTCTTCAAATGAAATTATCGTGTTTAAACATATTGGAAAGCATGATGGTATGTTTGTAAATAAAAATAATAGAAAAATAGAAAATACATAAACATAATATATATCATTTAAAAATACATTTCCATCATAATGACCACCATGAGAGGTGGTTGGAGATATTTGAACAATCATCGTTTCGTGAGGCAGTAGTTCATCGACCACAGAAGCAGTATGTATTTATCCATTAAATAGAGGGGTGTGGAAGTGTAATTAGAATCCTTATCATAAAAAAAACTAGTATATTTAAAATACTGGTGTTTTTATAAAATAAAAGAATAAAGTGAGTTTTTAGGGCTGGATAAGTAAAATAAATGAAAAGAACTTAAGAGAAGATGTTACCTTTAAATCGAGTAACTCCCTTTGGTTTGAACCAAACGGATTTCTTGAAGTTCCTTATGCCTATGTTAAGGAGTCTATGTATAATATAATGACGTAGGGAGATTAATTGAGTAGATTTTGGATGAGCCAAGGGCATTGAGAGGTGTGAGTAATGGGTTAGAGGTGATGGATTTTTATAAGGGGGAGGCAGGGCTCTTTTGGAAAGTTTGAAAATATTATTTTATTATATAATTATATTAGGTTTATAAAGGTCCAAAACTTATTAAACTCAAATATAAGATTACTAATGTTCGAAATAATATCATCCAATAATAATTTGATAGGTTTTGGATATTTTTGTATTTTTTATAATCTTATTTATTTGAATCATTCATTAATGAAGTAAACACTACATCATTATTATGCCATAAATAATGTTAATTATTTGATGTCTAAAAATTATTGAACAAATACCATGATGTAGGAAATATTTTTATCTTTCAAATTAATATTTATATTCTAAGAGATAACTTATATAACCCCATATAAAAATTTATTTACTAGAAGATATAGGTTTATATCATTTTATTCTTTACATTAAATTAATTATTATAAAGTGTCATTATCACTCTTAAGTGGCTCCATTGGGTCCCGAAATCGACCCAAGGATACTCATGGAGGGAAATGTATCAAAAAATTTATTAGGACACATTTTAGGGTAAAATTAATATTATTATAATATTATTTTTCTACCCTTATTTACCCAATTTACCCTTTAACCATGGAAAATAAAATATTTATCGAAGTAAATATACCTAATGTCTAAAAATAAAAGTTACCTATTTACACAATTTGGACCTCTTGATTCCAAATATAGAATCAATTTTTCCAAATTCAAAGCACAGAAGTGACAAAAATTAATTTAAAATTAATTCTCATTGTGAAAACAAAAAGCACGTTTTTAAGAAATAATAACTATCAAAAGATTGACACTTGTTTGTGTCTAATTTTGTAGTGAAATTACTTCCAATCACAAAAATTGGATTAAAAGGTAAAAAATTAATCTATTTAAACTTTAAAACCATTTAAAAAGATAATATAACCATATAAATAGGTTATATTGAAAGGCAGTTATGAATTAAAATATAGTATTTTTCACTATTCATTAAAAATGAACTTTATCGGAAAAATACCCAAATTTTTCCCAAAGTAAATTTTGATATTCATATTCTAAAGAAGAATTTTATTTTGTAAAATATAACATATAAAAGTGACAAAAACTAGATTCAAAAAGGGTTCACCATTAATAGGTGGTAAATTGATCTGATAAAGAATATTAGAGTATTTATACTTAAAATTTGATTCATTCATATTTTAAGCCTCTAAAATTTATTAGATAAATGTAAAAACATTTTACAATCATGTATATTCATATTTTAGTTATTTCTTTCCATTCTTTCCAATACAACTTCTAGGCGTTAACTGCCATTTAAAATAATATTATATTATTATTTTTCAATATGACTCAGCATTGTGTGCAACATAAGATTTCAATGGAACCCGTTGTTGGGTATCGGGTACGCCATCAAACATAGCTTCCCATTTAAAGTAAAATTAATATTTAATTTAAAATTTTCAATAAATATGAAAATCATATATTCTTTATTTACCTGGGATGTTACACAGTCAACCAGAGCTCATGAGCTCCCAGTACCAAACCCCAAGACTGGAAGAGGATGGAAATAGAGGCCCATGAGCGAAATGGAACTCAGGGACATGGTGAATATGTTTATTCATTTAATTTTATGATTTATGAATAATAATTTATTATTTATCAACAATTATCATCTTTTACAAAAATAACAATCCTATTTATCTTTATGATCATTGTTTAACCACTTCTGGTCGCAATTGGTTAGTTAAATTTTACCATTTTTTTCTTTAATATCATATATGTATCTTGTTTGGTTTTAGTATTAATTATCATAAATAATTATTGTTTTGAAGTGTAGAATGCTCCAAAATCTAGTGGTACTTGTTCATGGTACCGCACTAGTGGGTGCAGGGATCAAATCCTAACCTGATGAATTTTTCCCATGTTTTGGGGGTCGATAGTTTCTTCCCATGCGCATACGACTGGCAACTGCTAGCATTAGAATGATGCTAAGAGGAGGGTGCATGGAGATACTTTGCACGACTGCTCAAGGCAGCGATGAAGGTCTTCAAGGCGGTCAAGGGAGATGATGGGATAGGGGATAATACCAGTGGTGGTGACCTCTTAGTGGGAACAATGTCCTCCAAGAGAATAGGACGTGAGGTGACTGAGGGTGAGCATGGGAAGGGAGCATACTCTGGTGATAGTGACCTCTTACAATAGGGGGTGGCGGCCTCCAATGGAGATGGCGGGATGTGAGGCATCTAATGAAGAGGTCGGGCAACAATGGTGAAGTGGGTGAGCTCCGACTAGTCCAAGCACAGTGGCGGGTCAGGCACAGGATTGGGCCTTCAGAACGGTTTGGGGCCTACGAGCCATGGACCTTTGGGCTTGTTTCAGGGGCCTTAGGGCCAATTGATGCACCTATAGGGCCATGTTCTTTGAGTCTTAGTGCCTTTGGACCTATGGGCCAAGTAATGAGTTTCCCTCTACATATAAAATAAAGTGGTGTTTACTTTGTTTAAAAAAATAGGCTTTGATCCTAATTTTATAAAAAAATGTTTATTTTGGATTTTTTCTTATATTTTGTAACGATGAATTATTTTTATACATTCTTTACCACAAATTCATTAAAATTTATCTGTATTAATAATATTATTTTGAGTACATTTATTATGAGTCCTTGATATGAGATTAATTTTGTGTTTTTATGGTTTTAAAATAAAGAATTATTGGTTGTTGAAAATGATGGAATTAAATGTTCAAAAAAAGAAATCAATTATTTAAAGAGCAAGAAGTGGTTTAGTCCCTAGCTAGTCAACTAGGATTCATGAGATCCCAGCTCAAAACCTTTGGACTAGCCTATGACAATCATGTAGTCCCACCAGTGGTAGCTCACAAGGACATAATGAATTCATTCATTCATTGGATTTTATGATTCATGAATAACAATTCATTATTTATCAATAATGATTATCTTGTACAAAAAAATATTATTTATCATGATGATCATTATTTAACCAATTCAGATGGTAATCGGTCAGCCTAATTTTTTCGTTCTTTTCCTTTAATATTTTATGAATATCTAGTTTTGTTTTAGAATTAATTTTCATAAATAATGGTTTTTTTAATCTGTATTTTAGAATAAGAAATAATTTTTATACATTATTTTCCATAAAATCATTAAAAATGATCATTATCGAAAATATCATTTTCAGGACATCTATCACGAGGTACTAATTTGTGATTAATTATGAATTTGTGGGGTTTTAAAATTAAGTATTTCTAGCTCTTAGAAATGATGGAATTAAATGTGAAAAAATGAAATCAATTTTTTAAAGAGAAAAAAGCGGTTAGCCCCTATCTAGTCAACAAGAGCTCATGAGCTCATTACAAAAAACACTGGGACAAGACTAGGAAAAACATGGAGGACCATGGGTGGGGTGATACTTAGGGCCACATTGATTTAATTCATTCATTAAAATTTATAATTCATGAATAATAATTCATTATTTATCAATAATGATCATATTGAACAAAAACACCAATCTTATTTATCATGATTATCATTGTTTAACAACTTCATGTGGTAATATGTAAGCTTAATTTTTTCATTCTTTTTCATTAAAATTTTGTATATATCTTGTATAGTTTTAATATTACTTTTCATAAATAATGTTTTTTAGATATTGATGATTTTTGGAATAAGAAATATTTTTTATACATTATTTTCCTCAAATTCAAAAAAAGTTGATCATTATAGAAAATATTATTTTGAGGATATTTATTGTGAGCCACTAGTATGTGATTAATTATGTGCTTTAAAGGTTTTAAAATGAATAATTATTGGTTATTGGAAATGTTGGAATTAAATATGAAAAAAATGAAATCAATTATTTGAATGGAAAAAAGTGGTTTTGTCCCTAGTCAGCCAACCAGAGCTCATGAGCCCCCTGAACAAGACCCCAGGACTAGTTTTGTAAAGACCTGAAATTTCTGTGGAATTTTTTTTCTTAAATACATGGGAATTTTATGAGTTTGTGAAAATTTATGGTGCACGATTTTTAGGCCCAGTGTTCCCGGAATCAATTATTGAAGTTTTTTTCGGGTACGTTCCGTGAATGAATGACCGTGTTTTTATAACTTTTGAACCGGTGCTCAGAATTGAAATCTGAGGGTACCGTTAAACTCGCAATGCCGGTATTCTCTTAAGAAGACTTTCACCTCAACGACATTTAGTCGAGAATAAAAGTTAGTACATGGGTTTTTAGTGAATGAATTAAATAAAAATAAGGTTGTGTGAATTTTATTTTTATTAGTTGGTTAAAAAATCCATGTGGAGGTTGGAGGTGGGGACCACCGCACCTTAACCTCGCATGAGAGGTTATGGAGGTGGGGCCCACTTGAGGTCTAAACCTTCTATTCTTGTTTGTTGTGGTGGGGACCACCTGAGGTTGAAACCTCTTGAACTCCCCATTAAGTGGGTAGAAACCTCTTGAGCTCCCTACTTAATGGTGCCACCACCCCTCCACCTTAATGGAGCCAACGTACAAGCAATTTAATTATGCCTTTTGATCTTAATTAATTAAGTGGAGCCAACTTAATTAATTAACCCGTTTAAATTTTTGTGCCAATGATTAAATAATATATTTAACTTAATCTATTATTTGGCTTGGAATTTGTCCTTTGGGTGGAACTTGGGAGAGGAGAGAAAAGCTCTCGCCATCGAAGAACAAAGAACACACTCTTCCAACAAAGAACGCCGACAAAGATCTGCTTCGAACTTCATCCTCAGATGCTACCGACGTTGGACATATTCAACCTACCTACCCTCGAAATCGTTGTCAACAAGCCAACACAGCTCGGGATTGGAAGTGTGCGGCGGACGCGATGAATGATGATCTCCTTTGTCATCATTCCGTGACTTCATCGTCGAACAACGATCAAAGGTATGAGTTTATTGGCATAATATTACTTTCCTTATTTTTCTTCTTCGGTTGGAAAAGAATCATTGGGGTGGTTGTAAAAATTGAAGTTCATATTTCTTCTTACATGATGAGCCAAATGTTACCACCCTAAACGCGGAGGGTGCGAGTCAAACCAACATGGCCCGACCCCTTCGCCATTCTTGTTTATAATGATCTTCGACATAGCGATGAAGCAATGAGGCGACGGAGGCAAAGAAAAATTCCGTGCAACCCGCGGCCTCCGTGATCCGCACTTCCACCGCAGCGTCCCGCACCACCACCACCCAATCTGGCCCCGGCTGAGCCCCGCCGGCCGCGCCGCTCGCCGAGCTGAGCCACTGCCCCGAGCCAAACCGCACCCCATCGACATGCCCGGCCGCATGCCAGCTTGGCCGCGCCCTGCCCAACCGCTCGCTAGCCCAGCTGCAGGCCTCACCGCGCCCTTCCTGGATGCTCGCCAGCCCACCTGCCGGCCTGGCCGCGCCCCGCCCATTCGCCAACCTGCCTGCCGGCCTGGTTGCGCCCTACCCGGTCGCACGCCGGCCCGCCTTCCAGCCTGGCCGTGCCCCGCCAGCCTACCTGCAGGCCTGATCGGCCGTGTCCCGGCCTGCTCGGCCGCCACCCATGCACTCGGCCAAACCGCGCTAACCTGCACGCCTCATGTGCCCTGCATGCTCTGTGGCACCCAATCCGCGCCTCTTCTGGCACTAGACAAATCGACCTCATCCATCCGGGCCGAGATGCCAAGTCGTGCCCCACGTGCGTCTGGTCAATTCGGCCTTCTGTACCCCTCATAGAGCCTCCGGTCTGAACCGCCCTTACACCGATGCGCAGTCGGTCCGCGCCCTCCTGACCGGTTCGCGCCCTCGCGACCGGTCCATGGCCTTGCGCTACTCGCGGCCAGCTTGGCCGGGCCCAGCGGACTGGGCCGAACCCAATGGGTCGGCCCATACTAAGTCAGGCGAGGTCGGTCTGATCGGTTTGGACCGGACCCATGCCTTTTGCGACCCTCCTTTACTTTCTTTTGGCCCTATCATTGGCACCGAATGTCTGTTTGACGAACCGTCCGTGGCATTGGTAATCATGGAGAATGACTCTACTTTTGAGTATACCCCACAACAGTTTGGGGTATAGTTGAGTTATGATCAGGTTAGATCATGCATGAATCCAACCGGGCACCCGATACTAGAAGGCTAATAACACATAGATCGGGTGTCCGATTGACGTGTCGTCTATTGCATTGTAACCCCTATGTCATCTAAGACCATTGGGATACTTCTTCGTGGTACTTCGTGGATGTTGAAGTATCAACACTTTGCCTCAGGAGTGGAACCTCCTGGAATCAAGCATGCTTTGTGCGGAAACCCTAAGGTTGGCTGCTCTCTGACTACTGTTCTTGGATCCTATGTGGTTTTGATAGCTCTGACGCCTGTTCCTGGATCCTATGTGGGTTCGACAGCTCTGACTACTGTTCTTGGATCCTGTGTGGGTTCGACAGCTCTAATTACTGTTCCTGGATCCTGTGTGGGTTCGACAGTTCTGATTTCTGTTCTTGGATCCTTTGTGGGTTGGACAGAATAGATGATTCAGTTTCTACATCTGATCATCTCAACTCTCAACAAAAGTTGTATACCTCTGTGAGCTGAGTCAGTATCTTTTGTGTTTTGCCTCATTATTGAGATGTATTACTTGATAACTTAGGTATATGTATGGGCATATACCTAAGTGGGGTTATCTGTTGAATTCATACATTGTGGTTTATTCTTATTGGATTTTGTGAGACTTTGAGGGTCTCGAGGTCCCTACAGGGTATCGTTATACTCACCCCTAAACGGGCTATGCCCACCCCTCATTGTGTTGGATGCAGATGACAGACAATGCTGACCATAGATGAGTGTACCAGGACTCGACGATACCCAGAGGTAGACCACACAACATGATGGTACAAGGAGGTGACAGACGGATGTAGAGTGCTAAAGAGGCTATCTGTACGAACCATTCAGGTAGGATTTCCTGGTGGACGATCTAGGAGCTGTTTTCCCTTTTTCGAGTACTTGTAAATTGAGTTTCTTGTACTTTATAGTTGGGCTTGTATTTCCAGACCCTTTTACTTTTTTTCACTCTTTTTTTATACAATTTTTTACTTACTGTTTTGCTTCCAATTTGTACTCTGTTGTGTGTGTTTTTAGGATATAAAGGAAATGTGTTCCCAGTTTTAGGAAATTACACCTTTGGTGCTAGTCGTCAGACCCTGGCCTATGGAAGGTGGGATTGGGGTAGTCACGACACGGGCCCCAGGGGATGGGTCGTGACAAATTGGTATCGTAGGAGTCGGTTCTACCGCAGAACATAGGACTCATATCTTTTATGTGAAGCAATATTGTTAAGTGTAGTGAGTGATATTTTCAGTTCAGGGAGTCCAGTGTTGGTGTGGCAGCCAACGTATCCATACACTAGGACCCTGACTTCTGATTTTCCGACTTCGTGCACGAAAACACTGATTACGTGTGTGTTTTGAAAAGTTTTCTTTATAATCTATTTGAGTCAGCTCACCAGGTATAACTTTTTGACTGTGGCGCTCCTGTTTCTTTTCAGGATGCCTCCACACAGATAGACAGCTAGGGTTCCGAGAGTTGTACAAGATGGAAGTCCACCGAGCGATGAGGCCTCAGTGCAGGGCCCTATTACAGTGGAGGCACCAGTGGTACCACTAATCATTGGGTCACCGATGCCAGCAGCCCCAGCAGCAGAGAGTCCACGCCCGTTGAACGCGTTTCATGAGTTCCAGCAGCAGAGGCCTCTGAGGTTTCGAGGCGAGACAGATTCCCACGCAGCTGAGGGATGGCTGGAGGCGGTTTCTAGATTTTCCCGTCTAGTTGAGACACCAGTATAGTAGATGGTGATCTTAGAAACTAGTCTTTTTCTGTGAGTGACCATGAGGATGGTCCTCTTGGTGATGAGGATTTGGTACGAGGACTTTTGCCCGATATAGTACCTTTAGGTAGTGTGCCAGCTATATCACTATCCATTGGTCAGCAGTTACAACCGGTGATACAGGTAGAGGACACATGTAGGATTAGTTCTTTACACATATTTCATCATCAGATACCCCTTAGGTTCTGAGGTGAGCCCGACTCATAGGTGGATGAGGACTTTCTCAAGAAGGTTGCATAAAGTTCTTTATAACTTCTACATCTTCGATAGGACAACATGTTGATAGGTGAGTATTCATCGAGGCGTATCGATCTTTCTTGGTACTCGTTGAATACAATACCCAAGGGGACTTAAGGGAAGATGGAAATCAGTCTATGAATGCTCCATTTTCTAAAGAAAGTCACCCAATTTGGTGGATTCACATGAACACTCCATGGAGGAGCCCATAGGATTTAAGGGAAGCTAGAAATCTGGTTATTTAAATGAATTAAAGGGTCATCCAATAAGGGAATCAACTGTATAATAATTATTTCTCAAATTCAGAGTATTCAAATTGGGGATATAAATTGACTCAACCATAAGGGACCTTTATTGATTAAATCATGTTGGAAATCTTGAGTTTAGAGGGTTGTTTCAGCATGCTCAGCAAGAAAGAATTAAACTAGGGATGAATTAGCAGAAACACATAATTTCATAGGATAAATGATAGAAATGGGAACCACATAGGTGGTTGGAAAGTATATTATAGAAGGGGTAATACTGTCCAGCTAGAGGGAGCTGTTAGGAGCTCAGCAAGTGGGGACCAGGTGGTTAAATAGGGGCATGGGAGTAGTGGGGTCGGGGTATCTTTTTTTTATAAAATATATACTCAGAGTGAGTCAAGGGTGGGAGATAAGAGTGGGGTCTCCCGAGGGTCTTTTTTTCTACTCTAGCAATGTACTCTTCTTCAGATTCTAGTGTAATTCCAGTACTTTTTCATTGAATATTTTAAGAAGGAGTATATTCATTCCCGTCAATCCCTATAATTTGGTCTGACCTGTCGACCCACCCTCTTTTTTCTCTCTTGGAGATGGAGACACATACTCAATCTCATATGGACTCTCCTGAATCAACTCTATGGAGGCGAATCCTTCTCAATTATCAGCTTTTTGTCACTGAGCTTCATCAAGGCATCGAGGATCTTAACCATGTCCTACATCGCTAGGATTAGGTGATGGCTACTTAGATGGAGTTCCGTCGACTCATGCTTCGCCAATGTGAAAAACAACCCCTACTCTCGACGGATTCTTGTATGTCCACTGATAATCGCCTCTATATTGCTTCGTTGGCTCCTTCTGCTGTTGTTGGAAATCTTCCTCATTCTTCCAATCAGAATTATGTGGGCCGCCACATGGATCTATATGTATTTGATGGTACCGATCCTCGCGGGTGGCTCACTCGGGTAGAATTATATTTCTGTATTAATCAGACGCCCGAGGATATGAAAATTATGCTCGCTCAAGTCATCATGGAAGGTCTAGACATTCATTGGTTTACCTTTTTACAGGAGGTTTATTCGATGTTGAGTTGGCCTATGTTTTTCACTGAATTAATGGAGAGTTTTAGTGGCCTTGAGTTACAAAATCCTTAATAAGAACTTGTCCTGCTTCAACAGTTGAATTCTGTCCAAGAATATATTGAGCAATATGAATATCTGGCCTCCCTTATTCCCCGTCAGCTATAGCAGCAATATGTCAGCTATTTTTTTGATTGGATTACATCATGATATTCATTCTTGGGATCTCATTCATAATCATTAAACTTAGTTGCATGCTATGAGGTTATCTCTCCATGTTGAATGTTCTCTCCACTATGGTACTAGATATTCTTTCAGTACCCCTCCTTTAATATCAAATAGTTCTGGTCACGAACGAGATTCCTCTTTATTCCCTCCATTTTTTTCATCCTTTCCATCAGGCGGTCCTACTTATCATCCCCACTTTTGCGACCCCCTGTGCTCCACCAGCACCTCCACTGATTCGTTCCAATAGTCCCCTTCTCTACAGGGTGTGTGACAACTGTCAATGCTGGAATGAGAAGGGTGTCGCTGAAAGGGTCTATGTTTTTGTTGTGCCTTACCCTATACACTCACTCATAAGTGCGCTGATCCAAAGTTACATATCCTTATACTAGGTGAGGATGAATCTGAAACGTATGACCGAGCCCCTTCACCACCCAACTCCGCTCCATCTGATAGCCCCTTTGATGCCATATGAAACTTTATGACATTCCATTTCCTGGATGTCGACCCCTCTACCCGTAAACAACTTTCCATTGGACCCTTTTCCATTAAGGTTGCTGACTCTATTTTAGGAATCCCAATCCTCATACTGGTGGACAACGATGCCACACATAACTTCATCTCCCCTCAATTGGTTCATTTCCTTGGATTTCCGACACACAATCCCCACTAATTGCATATTCAATTGGGAGATCGACACATCATTTCATCTCAAGGAATTTATTCGCAGTTGAACCTCTCAATTGGGTACTACACCTATTCTTTGTATGTTCATGTCTTGGATATTGGTCATCTGGATTTAATTTTAGGTGTGGCTTGGCTATGAACTTTAGGGGACGTCCATACCAATTGGCATTCCATGTTCATGAAATTTTCCTTAGGGAACCATTCATACTGTATTCAGGGAACAAACCTCCCATTTCAACAAGAAAATTCCATAACACATCGGCTCCTGTGTTCATTATCAACTGTATCATATCGTTTGTTATTGGGGGAGAACCCCACCCTCTTCTCCAGATTCTCCAGATCACCAACAATAGTAGTTAACTTAGATTTTCACCCATTTTTCACTAGTTTTTCAGACACCTATATGACTTCGTCCTTCCTAACCCCAGGATCATGCCATTCGTCTCATGAACAACGACAAACTGATTATGGTTTGGCCTTATCTGTATCCTCACTACCAAAAAACTGCAATTGAAGCCAAAGTCCAAGACATGTTGCGAGAAAGCATCATCTGCACCAGTTGTAGTTCATATTCGAGTCTGGTTCTATTAGTTAATAAGGATGGTTCTTGGTGCCTTTGTGTTGACTATCATTCCATCAAAAATGAAACTATTCCTGACAAGTTTCCCATTCTAGTGGTCGAGGAATTTCTCGATGAACTACATGGTGCCAATTTTTTCTCCAAGCCAAATCTCAAATCCGGTTATCATCAAACTCAGATACGGGATGAAGATGTGGAAAAGACAGCTTTCCAAACACACAACGGTCCTTATGAGTATTTGGTTATGCCTTTTGGATTAACTAACACTATTTATACATTTTAGTCCATCATGAATGATTTTTATGGAACATTGTTTCACAAATTTATCTTGATTTTTTATGACATTCTTGTTTACAGCACTAGCTGTGAGTAGCACCTTTCCCATCCCACTGCTACTTTACAAGTACTCTAGGACAATCATTTATTTTCCAACAAAAGAAAATTTCATTTTTCTCAAAAGCAGGTGGAATATTTGGGACATGTCATTTCTTCTCAAGGCACCTCTATGGACCCTAGTAAAATACAAGCAGATTTGGACTGGTCATTTCCTCAAATAGTTAAAGTAATTCATAGATTTATGGGTCTTATGGGCTATTATCACTGGTTTATTCATGGTTATGGTGCTATTTCTCAACCACTCACATCTCTCACCAAACTAAAACTTTTTCATGGACTCCAGCTGCTACAAAGGCCTTTGATTACCTCAAATAACTCATCACGGAGGCCCCAGTTCTTTCCATACATGATTTCTCCCAGCCCTTCGAATTAGAATGTGATGCCTCGGGCTCGGGCATTGGAGCAGTATTCATGCAAAATCATCGGCCAATTTACTTTTTCATTAAATCCTTGTCCACCACCAATCGGGCCAATAAAACTTATGACAAGGAACTTATGGCTTTGGTCCTAACCATCCAACATTGGTTCCCTTACTTATCGGTTCGCCCTTTTATTATCTATTCTGACCAACGTAGCCTGAAATTTCAGATGCATCAGCCCATTTCTACACCAGATCAGAAAATTGGATAACCAAATTATTGGGGTATCATTTTGAAATTAAATATAAACCAGGCCGCGACAACTCTGTTGTTGATTCTTTGTCTTGCTGCACTGAGTAACCCACCATCCACCTCCTCTAGTCCACTCCACTTTGGGAAGATGGTCGTGCCTTGCTACAACAAATTTCTATTGGCCCTCATTTTAAACACATTCTTCAGGCCCTCCTGGATGGTCATCCGACTTCCCTGCACTTCTCCTTGCATAACAACACCTTACTATATAAAGGATAACTGGTATTACCTGCTACTTCCCCATGGCTGCCCCAACTAATTTCTGAAAATCATACTACCCACAAGGGGGCCATTCAGGTTTTTACAGAACTTACTGCAGGCGGGTTTCAACTCTCTATTGGTGGGATATGAAAAAATAGGTCCAAACCTTTGTCCAACAATGTCCCACTTGTCAACAAAACAAGTATTCCACCCTTTCTATGGTTGAATTTCTCCACCCTTTGGACATTACTCATACAGTTTGGATAGATTTATCAATGTATTTCATAACTGGGATTCCCAAATCCCGTGGATACGATACTATCTTTGTGGTGGTTGATCGTCTCTCTAAATACGCCCACCTTTTGTTGTTGAAACACCCCTATACTGCTGCCAAGGTTGCTGACCTTTTCTTCCTTGAAGTGGTTCAACTTTATGGTATCCCCCAGTCCATTATCAATGACCGCGACCCACATTTTTTCATCCATTTTTGGATAGTCCTCTTCAAGTTACAAGGGACTTCGTTACATTTTAGATCTTCTTATCATCCACAAATGGATGGCCAAACAGACATGGTCAATCATTGCCTTGAAACATATCTCTGTTGTTTTTCAAGAGACAAGCCCAAAAATTGGTCTTTTTGGATTCCTTGGTCTGGGTACTCTTACAATACCGCTAGGCACATTTCTACCAATAGCACTCCTTTGGAGATTATCTACGGATGTAAGCCACAATCTATTGGCAACATTTTTCCATCTAATCTGAAAGATGATGTAGTGGTTCAGGCTATTACCTACTGCAAGGAGGCCTTACAACAGCTTCGACATCACCTCCAATGCTCCCAGGATATCATGTGCTCTCTGGATAATAAACATCATCGTTTTGACACCTGAAATTAGAGAGCAGGTTTATGTCAAGATCTTCCCTCACAGGAAGAATTCTTTGACTCTATAGATCAACCAAAAGTTATCTCCTCGCTTTTATGGTCCTTTTAATATCCTCAAACCGGTTGGCCTCATGGCATATCAGCTGGAACTTCCCCCCACTACCTAGATCCACCATGTATTTCACATATCTCATCTCAAGCGTGTTGTGGGTGGAAAGCCTGTCTCCCACTCTCTACCCCCTAATCTTCAAGGAGACACGACACCTCATACTGAACCTATGGCAATTCTCTTATGCTGCTCTCAGCTCCACGATGGAATTTTGCAGCCCTAACTCTTAATTTTGTGGCACAATCAACCTGTTGATGATGCCACATGGGAGGATCTATTCTTCTTCCAGAATTAATTTCCCTCTTGCAGTCTTGAGGACAAGACTGCCCTTCAAGAGGTGGCCAATGATAAAAATGGGGACCACATAGGCGGTTAGAAAGTATATTCTAGAAGAGGTAAAACTTTCCAGCTAGGGAGAATTTTTAGGCACCCATCAAGTGGGGATCAGGTGGATAAATAGGGGTGTGGGAGTAGTGGGGTCAGGGTATCATTCCGTTATTAAAGGTGTGCTCAGAGTGCGTCAGGGGCAGAAGATCATAGTGGGGTCTCTCGAGGGTCTGTTTTTCTTCTCTAGCGTTGTACTCTTCTTCAGATTCTAGTGTAATTCTAGTACTATTTCACTGAATATTTTAAGAAGTGGTCTATTCATTCCGGTCGATCCCTATCAGGAAAGATCATGGAAATCAAATGGAACATGAGAATCTTGAGAAAATTCAAGCTCAACTGTCATGTAACGAGGAAATAGTGGAAGAATTCAACAAAATCATCTCGGCACACATCGAGGACACTCAATTAAACTTCTCAAGAATGGTTGATATAATTTATTGGATTTCAAAAAATACCCAATCATGCCTCTATAACTTTTAAACATAAGTGGAGTTGATGGAAAGGAAAAATATTGGGGAAATTCAAAAATTGATTCCAAACTATGATGAAACTCGCCCTATGTAATGTGTTATGTCAGTTATTGATAAGTATCAATTTATAGATAGAGAGAGAACAGAGAAAATTCTATTAAAAGAAGAAGAATTACATAGAAAAGGAGAAGAAGTTATATAAGGTGAAATAGAAGAGGGGAAGAGGAGAATCCTGAGGAGTTGTTTCTCTACCAGGCCAAAGCCTAACCCTCTGCTACTTCTACTGGATGCTAGTTTTCCCAAGACCAATTGTACCCCTAGACCTCCCCTATGCCAGCTTATAAAGGAGAGTAACTTTACCAACTTGAACATTCTAGAGTTTTGTATAGCTGGCAATAACAGCTGGAATCACCTGACAACTATACAGCTGGAAACCTACAAATAATAACCCACCTAACCTTTTACAATTATTACAATAATTCCTGAGGCTAACAACCACTTCCCCCAAGACCTGGGTAATAACACACCCCAACTCCCAACCCTAGAACTGCTCCACGAAGCCAAGCCAACTTCATCCTCATCCCCCATATTCCTATCATTTCTCCCTCCTTGAAATATCACCGTGTCCTCAAGGTGATTTTCTGGTGGCTTTGGGGTTCCCCAGGCAGCCATGCAGTTTGTTCAATAGAAATTTCTTCCTCAGGTATAACTGTTCCGTACTTTTCATCTGCTCTAATGGTCTATTTTTCTTGTGAACAGCTAAAGTGAAGACTGAACGAAACTTGGCTCCATCATAAGAGTCTTCTTCCACTTGTTCTTCCAATGTACTGGAAGTACTTCCCTGGAAAATTTCTTTTCGGTGAGGCGGTTTTCGAATCCTTTCATCATCTTCTTGAATTCCAACATCTACAGCTCCTCGATTATAGCTCCCTAAAACAACTGGTTGAGTGGCTTGTTCGCCCTTTTTGACTTCCTGTGACTCAGCAGTTCGTGACTTTTGTTGCTCTATAAACACTTCAACATCACCACTATCTTCAACATGTTCTGAAACTCTTGTTGGCATCTTCGGTCCCTACGGGTTCTTACATTCATCCCATTCAACGAAGGCTGGTGAAACTCTCTGACTAGCAGTCCTCTCGTGTTTCACAGCTTCAACAGCTACTTTATGCAGCTGTTTTAAGCTCCCTTTGATATGTTATTTCTGCCCCAACAACACTAGTGGTCTCATTCGCTGCTTCATCTATTCCGCTCGCTGCTCTTTTTCCTTGAGCAGGACTTTGATTGGACTCATTTCCTCCTCTTCATTGTGTTTTTCAGAACAAGAACTGGGTTCAGAACTCATCTTAGCTAACTGATCTCCATCTAAAAATTTCTCCACTTCATCGTTTACACATGTCAACCTCCTAGGATCAGCTTGTCATGTTGTATTAGTGGTAGGATGCTCCTCGCTACCTCTGAATTCATCTTCCTCAGTTTCGACCGATTTTTTTGTTTCTTTCCTCCTGAGCCATATGGTCCAATTGTACCTTCAATAGCTGAGTCACCATATCCTTTATCTCTTGAATCCAATGATCTTGATGCTGACTAACATCCTCCTGGAGCTGACATGCATTATCCAGCCACTGTAGTCCCATCTTCTGACGCTGAAAAATGCTTTTCAGCTTAGTTACAGTCGATTCCAGTTGTGCTATTCTATTGTCCATGTGCTTGCACAATTCATGCAGTGTGAACTTCTAATTTACTCTGATCAAAAGGTCCTATCTCTAAAACTCTCTCTCTCTAGAATATATCTCAATGAATGCACCAATTTATAGGTGTCAATTTAGAGATAGAGAGAGAACTGATAAAATTATATTAAAACAAGAATAATTATAGAGAAAAGGAGAAAAATTAATAGAAGAAGAAATAGAAGAGGAGAAGAGGAGAATCCTGAGGAGTTGCTACTCCACCAGGCTGAGGCCAAACCCTCGGCTGCTTCCGCTAGAAGCCAATTTTCCCAAGGCCAATCGTGCCCCTAGACCTCCCCCCTACCAGCTTATAAAGTAGAGTTACATTACTAGCTATAACTTTCTAGAGTTCTGTACATCTAGCAATAACAACTGGAACCACCTAACAACTATACAACTGGAAACCTACAACTAATAACCCACCTAAAAAACTTTTACAATTATTACAATAATTCCCCAGGCTAACAACCAATTTCCCCAAGACCTGGGCAACAACACACCCTAACTCCCACCCCTGGAACTGCTCTATGAAGCCAAGCCAGCTCCAGCCCCATCCCCCACATTCCTATTAGTTATCATAATGGTAATTAATGAGAATCAAGTTGGTTGACCTTAATTGCTAGATAGTGGGCTGATGATTAGAGAAATCACTAAATTTCTAGAGTTAAAAAAAGTTGCATTAGAAGAAGTACGTGAGAAGGAAACCTTTGGAATTTCAGAAATAAAGCTGCAAGTTGAAACTGGAATCCAATAAAGTTATCTCAAGAACAAGGTCTATATATGCTAGAATAAAGTATAAATTTTCAAATATGAGATGGAACAATTTGGTCCCCTTGTTCTAATGCCAAATAAGAGATTGGGAGTGGATCACCAACTGCCCAATATCCTTGGAAAATAATCTCTAAACTTGAAATCAACCCATACATTTTTACAGAATGGGTATTTAATTCCCAAAGAAGAGGAAATAATAGAAGAGAAAAGAACCCATCATGAGGTAAAAAGACCAAGGGTCCTGGAGCACTTTTTTCAGGTTGGAATCACCAACCAGACCAGTTAGAAGTTGCAGAATTTCTCAGAGGATGGTTTTCCAGTGAAGTTAAGGAATGTAAAAATGGATAGATTGAGGATGAAGTCTTTATACTACAAGTATAACTACAAGAAAACAGATTCCAACAATATGTGGTAAATCAGAACAATCTAAGCATCCAAGGGAAATTAGTAGAAGATGAACTACCTGGGTCCCAATTAAGAAGGGCCATTTATCATGGGATCATGGTTGAGCTTGAAGACCTAAAGGGAATCTACCACTGAGCGGCCCCTATCCAGTCATTCAAATCTCACAAGTTCCCCTGTGAAGTGGAAGACTAGCACAAGTCTCACGAATAACCTAGGAAAAATATAGAGGCCCATGAGAGAGGCGACTCACAGGGACACAAGCGTAGCACATGTTGTCACTACACCATGGAGAATTCCAATTCACAACCTAAAGAAGAAGGAACCAGTCTCAATAGAAGCGTTGTGTTGGGTGGAGCCCAAATTTTCCTTTGCTGTAATCAATGACCAGTCTGGGATCAATACGATGATAAACACCAGTCTCCACAGATTAAAATCAAAGATTTAGACAAAAGAAGAAATTCGTTAGATCCAAGAGAGAAAAAGATCTTGCACATCATGTTTATAATTAATTTAATTATAATTTCATAAAGAAAATAATATCTGGATCTTCGGTACTTTCTGCATTGATGATATTGATCGTTCGGAATGACCCTTCTGGATTGTCTCGTTGTGCTTGGGAGGATCCAAATGACAATCCCTCTAGCGGTGATCCACACATGCTCTGATGGCATCCGATCGAGACCACTTGTTCTCCAAGTGCTAGAGTGGCGAAGTGAGTGTCTTGCATCGGTCGTTCTTGATCACATGTTCTTCGATCTTGAAGAACGTCTCTCATTCTTGAGAGGGGGGAGAAGAGGATTCGAGAGAGAAATTGTTTGGATCAACAATTCTCAATTCAACAGGAGTGTTGTGCGGTGTATGGTACAATAGATGTACTTGTCTATTTATATATTTGAGACTTTGTTACAATATTTAATTGCATAACATCAATTAAATACATTCACGATCTTATGGAAAACCAATTCTCATAATAATAATATCGCATCATTATTTATGGTACCCCAACTTGCAAAAAACAGAATTATAAATACAATTACACGTCACAAATTAATAGCAATGTTATTATTATTTTAACTTGTGCCAACTAATTAAATAATTATTTACTATCTTGCAAATAATTATTTTACTATCATACCGGCCTTGGTCCACTCGAACTCCACTTTCATTTATTAGACACCCAAATAAATAAATAAATAATTTATTCTCTTAAATAAATATTTTAATTACAAACCAGTAAATAAATATTTATTAAATGTTCAATATAATTAATAAATATATTTTATTTAATTTATTCGATCATCCTAACTTGAATAAAATTATTCTAATGTCTTGAGAATAATATTTATTCCATTAGTTAAATTCAAATAGAATTTAATCGAGACCACAAAAAACACTTAATGTGTGGCCTTCTAGGATTCTTTCTCGTTGGCATTAGGTGGGTTTGCCAAAATTCCAAGAGTATGGTCTAGAAATGGGTCAAGGAACCCAAGAGAAAGAACAAAAATTCGCAATGATGGCATCCACATACGAACGCTCATTGTGTAATATAATGTCTTTGTCTCAATATCCCATCAAGCAGGGTTTATGATAGCGTCATCAATATTTATGCTTGATGCGTCATTCTTTGACTAACTGAAATAAAATCATTGTTACACTATGGTCATGGAATTTCGTGCAACGGTTCTATTTCAATCAAAGGGATGAGATATCAACTTCCATAAATGGAAGGGACAAATCCTTCCTCGACTTATCCATTAATAACATGCCACACGTGACACACCCAACACACCCTACTTCCCGCCAACATATGACGTAATAGTTTTTATCAGTAAATAAAAGTGAACGATTCGTGACATGTATTAATGATATTCTTAAAGTCTAAGGACCATTACATGAACTCGAAGATAGGAATATCTGATGACACCAAAACATGAGGAATTCTTACTGGTGGGTTTGTTCTCACAATCTCTCATCTTGGAGATTACCATGTGCGAACTTCGTGAGAGGAATTCTCATTTTCTTATGAGTACTCGCACCTGATGGAATGTATATTATGTGTCCTATCATAGTATTTAATCCAACCGCAAAACTATATTTAAGAATATTGTTATATCATTTCAAGGTTCTCATCATAAAAGGGAACTTCCATGACCTTATAAATCCAACTAATACTCCAGGTCATTATACACCATAGTCAGGGAGAACAATGAACAATATTTAATAATATGATTAATATTTAAATACATTAAATATTCATGAAATCAAAGTAAAAAACAGTTGGTTCTAGGACACCAATGCTTACAAAACACACACTCTAGCAGTGTGGTGGGAGCTTCTGGGCTAATAAGAGAGGCGACATCCCTAACCAAAAATCAATATGGGGTTAGTTATTTTCCAGTGTAGCATTAATGAATCACCAAACAACTCCCATGGGCCCCTACCCACCATCGATCCAGTCAACAAATCATCCCCGTCATTCAACCAATTTCCCACCCGCTCTAAACCACTTCCATTGAAATCATGATAGGTCTCGATCACCTTTACAAATGTAAATCCTCAATCGCAAAACTGAATCTCAAGAATCCCTCTATTGCCTCCCGAAGTCCACATGCTTACTCTAGGAAGATCATTAGAGACCTTAACATGAGGAAGCCAAGTTTCAATTGTCCATGCTTGCTCTCGAAGGCTAGACCCATTTTATCTATGTCTGCATATGAAAACGATATCTCGACTCCTTACCAATGAATACATAAGGTCCAACATTACCTTGAGATCCTATCAACAACATGCCAAGTGCTAATTTTGTTTCACCCCGTCCTAGCACGTTGTATTTTATTTTTCTTTATAACATTTTTGCTAATATTAATAATAATAATAATATCATTATTATTAGTTATATTATTATTATTAGGTTTTTATTTTCATTTTATTATTTTTCTTTTTTTCCCTTTATATTCTTTTCCTTTCTTTTTTCTTCTCCTTTATCTCCTCCTCCCGTGTGCATTGCGCAGAACCCTCCCCCTCTTCTATGGTGCACATGACACCCCTTCCCCTCGACCAACCACCTCATTCACTGACCGACCAGTCGCGTTGGCGACCTACTCCCCCAAGCCCGCTGCCACCACCGCCACCATCCCAGGCGCAAGCCACTGTTGCCATCTCCATTCGTCCCCTCCTCCATCTTCTTCCACAACCACATGTCACCCTCTTTCGTGAGCTCCCTTCTGCCTCTCTTTCCACCCAGATTTTTGAGGATTTCCAGTTGAAACCTCAAGGTGGGTTCTCTCCTTCCCTCTCCTTCTTCCTTTGGCCGATTTTTCTTCTTCCCTTCACCTTATTGTGTTCGGTTAAAACCCTAGGGTAGGGTTTAACTGGTTTTTCGATTTTCTTCCATTTTTATGGTTATAGTGGGCTTCTCAGGTCATGTTGATTCATGTTCTAACAACCGCCGTCAAAGGTGAGGTGTTTCAGGTCGATCTAGTTTTCATCAGCGCATGAGGTAAGTGTTTACCATCTGCTGTTTGGTCTCACCAAATTTATATTGGGACTTCTTTAGTTATTTTATCTATTGGAAATTGTGTTTAAATTCATTGAACCATGTCTTGGTGTTTTTGAGTTTCTAATGTTGTTGTAGTACGTATATGGGTAGTGCAAAGTGGGTTTGAGCTGTCGTCGTCTGAGCTACATGTTTGAGGTAGGTTTCCTATGCCCGAGCTTTTAATTTGAAGTCATTGATGCCTGAAAATTTTAAATATATATTTTCATGTTATTGTGGAATATATATATGTGAGGTAGAATTTTTTTCTCCCCCGGGATTTGGTTTATTATTTAACTCTATGATTTGTCTAAGAATGATTTTGTGTTGTATTTAAATTTAATGTTTTATAAATGTATAAAACAGTTTTAAAAATGATTTTTAGTTGTCAAGTGAATTTCTTGTAACTCAAAGGTTTGGTATAATGTATTATCAACAAATTGGCCCGTTTGGCACATTTTTAGGGTGTTGAGTTTTTTTATTTTGAATATTGGAAATTCCATTGAAAAAAGTGGTTTTTTATGTTGTAAAATGTAAAGGATCAGTTGACACCTTATGTCATTTTGGAAGTGGAATTTGGTTGGAATATTTAATGTATATTTCCAGATATGTTCCCCTTTTGGCCGGTTTCTTAATAAAAGTGTGATGACATGTTTGGTTTTTCAAAATAAATCTCCAATATGATTTCCAAGGATGGGTTTTGGTGTGAACTTGTAGTCAAATGGTGGTTTGAAATTCTTGAAATAATTGTGTCATTGTAAGCATGGGTTCATGCTTTTTTTTAAATGTGTAGTAAATTGGTTGTTTAATTGAGCTTTTAAATGATTTTGGAAACTTAAATGTGCCAGTGATTATGTGTTCTAAAATAAAAATTATTCCTTGTAAGTAATTACGCTCGTTAGGCACTTTGAGAATGGTTTTTGAAAAAGGAAAACCCCTCTTGAGGCATGCCCCCTTGTTTTAGAAAATGATGTGTATGTTGAAAGTGTGGATTGTGACATGTGCCTACTGAAGAGGCTTGTGAATTTTTGTGTGTTGGAAGGGGGGTTGTGCTGAAGGAGGGAGATCAGTGGTGGGAGGGTGAATGTGTTTTTGAATAAATAAAATTATGTGTTCATGTATTTTAGTTTGTTGAAAACTCGTCACTACTGGAAATGGAGCACATGGGAAGCCTGGGATTTCTAGGTGGGCGAACTAGGACTAGTACGCTAGTTGTTTCAAAAGTGGTTTGTCCCAATTTCTTTTAACATGATTGATGCTACAATACTAACGAAACATGTGATATGATCAGAGACCACTGGGCCTTGGGATGTGATTCCCCCTAGTGGCTCGTGCACGATAATGTAGTTGGTTGTGGTTTCTATAACACATTTTACTGAGGTACGAGGTCTTTAGGGTCCCACTTGTGCTAGTTACCTATAAGGATTTCCCATGGTGCTCGTTTGCATCATGATTCTTGTGATGTGATTTTCATTTAAGTTGTTTCGTACTTGATGTCTCATTTGTGAAAAACTACATTTTATTCTAAACTAATTTCTTTTCATTTAGAAATGTTAATGCATGATTGAGAAATATATTGAAAATTCAATGGAATAGAAATATTTTTTCTAAAAATGTAAACTTGTGAAATGAATTTGAAAAATGAAAAACATTATTTTATTATGTATTATTTTCAAACAAGCATGATTGATTTTTTTAAAGGTAAGGGAATAGGACGTTGTTGTTCCTTTTCATTCTTACTGAGCATCTTGGTACTCACGCAAACCTTATGTTTTCAGTTTCAGGTTCTAGTTTTGGATCGCTCTTCGCAGTGAGCATGCTTAAGTGTCTGGAGCTTTGTTCAGTTGTGAACCTTTACTCTTTTTATAATTTCTAGTGTTTATTTGTTTATATCAATTTATATATTTTTGTTTCTCTTCTGTTTATGTTCCAAATCATTCCCATATGCTTTATTTTGATGCTCGATACTAGTTTCCATCCCATGGGGATCAGGAACATCCTTTGAACCTTATCGCGGGCCAACTCGGTTGACCAGATCATGTTTGACCTGGGTTGGTTCATGACAAAATGAAATCAAAAGAGGTCTAACCCATGTCCTTTGGGGATGTTTGATAATTTGGAGTTAGGATTGTCAGAATGGAAGTGGTCAATTACGGGTAGGTGCTTGATCTCCATCTATTTTGAATGACACTTGAATTTCTTGGGTGGTTTGGGATGGCCTTGTCTTGAAGTCCGTGTTTGGATCTCATTTGTTTTTGAGTTCCTTAGTTCGGTTTGGGTGTTTCTGGTTGGTATTGAAATTTGGTGGTCATTTTGGAGGGGTGCATGGTAGTTGTGCACGACCTGACAAGCCATGTGAAGACTATGCAATTACCTCTGATGACTTCCTATGTGCTCACTCGGTTTGTGTACGGTCTGCCAAACTGTGTGACCAAACCGTGTTTAGCATTTTTTTATTTTAGAATTTGGAATCTTGATTCGTTGAGTAAATTGGTTGTTTTGGGATGTTCTTTCTGTGAATTTTAGTTGATTTTGGGGTGTTTTTCTCGAGTTTCAAAACTGATGATTGGTCTTCTGAAATTGGATTTCCAAAATGAAAATCTTGGTTTGTTTGAAAATTTAATGAGTTGTTTTGGGGATGGAAAGTATTTTAGAAAATGTTTTGAGATCTTGAAATGTTTTATGAAAAGTGAAATTGAAATTGTTTTGGAAAGTGTTTGGGTTTTTTCAGAAGTTATTGTGGAATATAAAATGGGAGTTTCTTGGAAAAGACAATTTGGAGATGCTTTGTTTTAGGATTGTAAAGGATGTCTTCAAAATTGTTTTAGAGTTTCAAATCTAGGTTGAATGTTTTGTTTTAAAAATGAGAAGGATTTGTTTTGATTTGGTATTCTTATAGAGGCCCACATGTATAGATGAATGTAATTGGATGTGGATGTTTGTTGGTACGCGTGCATGGTTGAATGTATTCGAGGTTTCATGGAATACAAATGGTGGGTGCTCAGTTTTTAAGGCTTGTTTTGTTTTACAAAAGAAATTTTTGATTAGTGATGTGTTGGGATGATTTTTTTTAAGAATTTTTAAAAAGGAAAGTGGGTTTTAAATATGGTTTTTTAGCACTCGGATGGTTTTGAAATGTGATGGTTTTGAAAATGGTCATTTTTGAAAGAGGGGTTTATGCTTGGTTGGTGATGTTGCTTTGGTATTATTTTAGTTGATATTTGATTTTGTTATGGTTTGTTTTGTGATGTATTATTCTATGGACTTGATGCTTGTATTCGAGCTGGTGTTTCAAGGGTGAAATAATGTTTTTAGTTTGAGTTAATGATTTATGATTAAATATAGAGGCTTGTTTTGTGATGTGCTTAAGGTTAGTTTTGTGCTTCTTGTTTAAAGTATGTCACCCAGAAATGTCAAAATTTCCCTGAGGGGTCATTTTCAATCGTTAGTTTTACACAGATCCCTTGTGGAGTGGTGGGGTTATTTTCTTTTCATTATTACTTCTTTTCTCTACGGTGGCTGAGGTTCGATAGTGGTTGTGGTGTAACTCGAGGAAATTGAGTGTTTCTTCAGTTCTTTAGGAACTTTAGATGTTTTGAAGGGAAATTTGTCATGGTTTTGTTTGAAGGGTCATGTTAGTGCTAGAGAAGGGTGATTGCTACCTTCTCCTAGCAAGTAGGGGTCACTGCGAGTGAACTATGAAAAATGGAAATCATGTTTTTAAAGGTGATTGAGAAGGGTTCCCTATCCGTTGTAGAGGTTGAACTAGAGGAATATGTTATTGGAATGTGTCTTTCGTGAGTTCTTGTTTCTCATTCCTAAGACCACACACTCGTTTGTTCCCAATGTGGATTATTTGGGCACTCAAAGCTATTCGTCGTAATGTTCTAAAGGCTTGTCAACTGTGTGGCTATTTGGGTCACCTGGGGAAGTTTGTAAGTGCTCTGGCCAAAAGATGAAGCCTCATTTTGAGGTTATTAGTTCCTGACTGCGATGTAGCAGATTCCACAATACATAAGTGCTCCAGCCAAAAAGTCTTGGAGTGAAGCTTTTCACGTAGTCAGGTGGTTGCGAGGTGCGAGGGATGCGTGTCCAACCTATTGTCTCTAATTTTGGGGAAAATACTGGTTAAGTTTTCGCTTCATGTGGTAGTCCATTTCAGGGGAGGAGGCTTGTTTTGGAGGTCTTGGTGGCCTCTTCTATAAGATTTCAACGGTTGTGCCTTGTTAGTGTAAACTTTAAATGGTTGGTCTTTCTTTGGACCAATTCCGACTTCTGGGTGATGCTCGTTTGGAGATGCATGCAGTTTATGGATCTTATGAATCATGGTTTGGCTTAGCGTTTTTCCAATGTCTCTCTTGTTTGGATACCCCTTGGACTAAGAGTTTCAGGCTGGTCGGTGTTGATGTTTCTCCCTATGTTTGGGGTCCGACCCGTGTCGATGGTTTCATGAAGGGAAATTCTATTCACATTGTTGAAACTAAATTGAGAGTTTTCATGTGGGTTCTATTGTACTACTCAGTTTCTAATATTGTGGGGAGACCCACTATGGCTCTCTCCAATGTCTTCCCTCAAGCTGGTCGGGTGCGACTTGGGAAGTTAAGGGGTCACAGCATCATCAGGGGTCTTGATGGGTTTTCTGATTTGTTTCGACTTGGGAAATTTAGTATTTGACTTGAGTCCTAATATAGTGGGGAGACCAACATGGGACAAATTTGCGGAGAACTTAGTCGTCAAGGTGTTCTTGTTGGGGAAAATCTTTTCCTCTGTAGTCCCTATTGGAGTTGGTGGCTTATAACCAACTACTTTGTACTCTATTCATTAATAAATACCTTATCACATCTTGATTGTTCTTCTACGTGACAATGCATGTGATAATATCCTAAGGATAGTTGTTGCATTAATGGGTCATAGTGTATCCCTACTATGATGATAACCCAAAAGTGCCATAACACTGTTCTTGAATATATTTTCTATGGACAGATGATGTTATTTGAGGGACACAAATAATACAGGCCATTAGGGGTGAGTACTCATAAATCTTTGAGGCACCTTCTCATGGTGTGCACCCATGGTAATATCCATGAGGATATTATGAGAACGAGACCCTCTAGAAGGAAATCCACATTTCGTAGTGTCATTGGATGTTCCTATTTTCGGACGTGTGTATTGCTCCTTAGACATTAAGATTATTATTAATGGGTATTAAAACTCATGCACTTAGATGTATTGACAAAAACTGTGACAACACACTGTTCCCAGTGAGGTTGGATATGTTTGGTGCATCCCAAGTGATACTACATTAATAGATAATGTGAGAAAAGATTTTTCCCTTAGGTTCCATAATGGAAGTAGATATCTCACGCCCTTTTATGGAATTGTTATAGCCTAAATAAATCCATGGCCATGGTTAGGAATGGACAAGTTCAATTCTAGAATGTCAAAGAAAGAGTAATCGAGAACATGAGTTGATTTCACTAGCATGAAACCTTCTTGATTCTAGATATTGAGATAAAAGGATTATATTACATTGTAAGCATTTGTAGGAGGTGACACGTTATTGCAGCATTAATTTATTTCTCTACGGGTGCCATGGCATATTGCTAGACGCTAACCTTAGACTTTAGGCAAGATCTGTCTAATGCCACTGAGAAAGAGTCCTAGAGGGTCACACACTAAGTGTGTCTATGTATCTCAGTTAAATATTAACTTTAACAAGTTAAACAATGATTATTCCTGATTGTGGTTTAATAATTATTTAAGGGTGGCTGATCACATTTATTTCAACACTAGTTATTCGAGAGAATATATTGGGGGTGAAATAATATATTTATTAGCAAGTAATGTAGTGATAATTATTTTAGAAATAAATAGCGATAATTCAAGGTCTAATAAATGTGGTGGAGGAAATAAAGAAAAATGGAAAAATAAAAGTACACGTCGTGTATTTTCTTGGGAATTTATGAGAAATGATATTTTTTTTAATTAAATAATATTAGGTGTAATTCACTGGATGCATCTAAAGTAATAATAATAATCAACTGTTATTATTAGACATGGGGTATTACTAAGAATTAAATGAAATGAATAAATGCTTTCAGGTAATTAATTCATTTTATTATTTGATGTAATTAAAAATACCAATTATATATTTCTCATTAGCCTAACCATTTTTCGTGTTGTTGTGCACAATGGATTTGAAAAATCTCTCAATCCAAGAGAGAATTCCTTTTCCACCAAGAATTCTCTCAAGCTACGAGAGAGAGATCCACCTCCACTGGATCAAGGCGATCAAAGGTGGACATCGCAAGCGAAGTCTCTTCCGCGCTAGCACCTAGAGATCCCTTCGACGACATCTAGAGATACGTGGGGTACGTGTGGATCACCACTAGAAGAATCCTACACTAGGATTCTACGACGCAATGATGGATCACATCGGATCATGATCGGAAACATTAACGAAGAAAGAATTCCATCATGGTAATTCTTGTCAATTAATTAAATTAATTATAACCCACATATGATGATCTTATCTATGGTTCTGGGAATCCCCTATTTCTTTTTTGTTATTCGTTCTATTTCGAAGATTCAGAATTTTATTATCGTGAAGAATCTTGGATTGATCGTTGTTAATGCTAATATTAAAGTTGCGTACACCCACCAACGCACATTCACTGCACCTGGAACCTACAAGTGGTATCAGAGGGGTCATATTGTTGGTTATAATTATTTATGATTTTCATTGGTGATTTACACATATAATAATTTAGTTGTTTCAATTCAAGTTAATCGTTCTTTAAAATTTTAATCTCGATATCTGTTCCTCCTCACGTTTCTCATTCACCTTACAGAAACAAATTTTTCTTTTAATTTTGATTAAAATAAAATAGAAGATCTCATCTAGTGGTGTCAGACGTTTCTGGCCCTACAACACCAGAATACACGACGTGTATTCGGAAGTACATGTCGTGTAGTCTAGGTTCAATGCATCAGACTGGTCTGCCAAATCAGGTCGTGTGTTAGAGTATTCCTAAGTCATAAATTACACTATGTGTTGACCAGGAACAGGTGGAACATGGTTTCCGGATTACACACCGTGTGGTCCACTGAACACAGCATGTAGTCCCATTGGGCTAGGTTGGACCGTGTACCCCATACATGGCTTTCCCAGCTATAAACCGTGTAACACAGATACTACACAGCGTGTGTCCCACTGAACACGCCGTGTACTCCAAAAATTTCTGAAGTACATCTAAACGCCATGTCCCCGGGAATGTACTTCGGATGGATAATGAACAAAAGTACACACCATGTAGTTGGAACTTCACCCCATGTACTCATCCAAATTACACAGATTTATTAAAATTTATTATTATATTATTTAAACCCTTAAGACGTGTACCATAGTGTAGGCATAATTCTACGGCACAACATGTGATATGTGTTTTAAATATATTTGTTTAATTTAACATCTGTGTACTGTTCATTTCTACTCATTGGGTAGTTATGAATGAGAATTCATCAGTTTGACTCCAAGGTACAAGTTACGTAGAAATATAATTTTAAATGAATTTATTTGTTTAAAATTATGATGGATTCGAATCTCAAGGAAATTCAGAAAAGGGTTTAAGATAAAAGGATTGATTAATTAAAGATAATTAATTGATTTGATCATGATTTATCTTAAACAAGAACGATTAGAGAATTGAATTCTTGTTTTATTTATGTGTAAATTTCATTGCATGTATGGATGATCATGAGCTAGACCAAGACCTTTGTATGTGAATAATATCTTTTCATTTATTTATTTAAATTAAATTTTTCGGCCTATGAGCCATCTCCTCATTAATATGTAGGGCATATGCGCCCAAGGTTTCTTTTATGTAAAACCCCATTTTACCCCTCACATGCTTGTGAGATAAAAGCATATGTAATGGATGGAACTCCCAATATGGTGGAGGCAGCTCAACTTAGGAGCCAATGTGAAACCAATCCAAGGAGATACAACGGTGGACAGATGGAAAGCTGTAAACACAAACCAAAAAGGGTCAAGGTGTTTTTCCCATAGGTCTTGGGTTAGTTTATCAACCACTAGATTAAATAACCAATAGAACAAGCTCATGATCATACCATTTATTTTATTTCTGTCAGTTGCATGGTTTATTTATTGTGGGTGTGTTGTCACGATCACACGATTAATGAATTAAACAAAAATGCAAAATAGAACTAAAATAAGACCGACTTATGTGCAAAGTATCATCTTAGACATGGTTAATCACTTAAGTATATCCCACATAATATTAACTGGAATGTAATCAATGATAATAAAATGGAAATTTACGTATAAGGATAAAATCCCTCAATCAAATATTAAGTCAGTATAGCCTTCCACAATCTTGGTTAATATCGAACCATAGTTCAAAGTGCATGAGCAACCCTAGTTGGGGTGATTTCAATTATCGGAGAATTCTAATTCATTGTTTTGGGTTAACTTGAATTGGTTCACATCAAGGGTTGACTGACACAGTAGGACTTGGTGTGACCAAGAGGCAAAGGTTGAGGAAATCCAAAAATAAAAGTATTTCAGGATTGGGGAGTCCACTCAATGGATCAAGGAGCTGTGAGTTAATAAAGTTGGAATTTAGAATGCCTACCTAAAACCCTTCGAGTTTCTTGGCCAACCCCATTTGGGGTAATGCGATGGAAAATATGGATCCTTTCCACTAGAATAATCAGGTAACAGAATATTCTGAAGTCATTGGTGATAGCTATTGGATTTTGATAAAATAGAGGGAGATTAATAAGTATTAATTTATTTATTTATCTTAGTTTTATCATAATAAAGTACTAAACCTTCTCTCATCTTAATTTATAGAAACATCAAGAAAAATGACTTCAAACATATCATTGCGAACCATACTCGAGAAGGAAAACCTTCTCACTGACACCAATTCCCTAGAGTGGTAGAGATTTTTACGCATCATCCTTCGCCACAAGAGGAAATTGTATGTGCTGGAAGAGAATATTCTAATTGTTCTTGAAAAATAGGCCAGTGATGAGAAACTATCTCTCTATATAAAACACAGGGATGATGCCACATATATCCAGCGTTTCTTGCTGTCGGCCATGTCTAATGAGCTCCTGAAGCAACATGAAAACATGGACACGTATAGCAAGATGTCTCACCTTAAGGATCTCTATCAAGAGAAGGTGAGACAGAAGAGATATGAGATATTCAATGCTTTGGTTACAACTAAGCTTAGAGATTCTGCTCTAGCTAGGCCTCATGTAGTCAAGCTCATTGACTACATTGAATGCCTGGACATCTTAGGGATTATGTTTCCAGATGAGTTGCATACCGATCTCATCCTATCCTCACTACCCAAGGCATTCTCTTGCTTTATTATCAACTACAACATGAGAAACAATGAGAATAGTCTATCGTAACTTCTAACCTTAATTATCCAGGTAGATAAGTACATGGGGCATGACAAACCCACAGTCTTTATAGTGAATAAGAAAAGGAAGGACAAGGAAAAGGGGCCAAAGACATACAGACCGTCTGAAGCCCCCGAGCATCGTCCCTCCAAGAAGGAAAAAATACAGAGGCAGGGAAAGGAACGGGAGGTGGTGTGTTTTTCATGAGGTAAGCAAGTCTACTGGAAGATGAACTGCACCCAGAATTGTGGGGATGTTAAAGATGTGTTTGTTATCGAGTGTAATATTTCCATTTCTACACATTGGGTATTAGATACAACTTGTGGGGATCACATCTATATTCAAATACAAGAACCAAGTATATTTAGAAAAACTGCCAGAGGAGAGGTGGATCTTTGAGCTGACAATGGTGCAAGGCTGGATATGTTAGCCATTGGCGATTACCACCTCTCATTTCCAACTAGGATGATTTGGTTTTACATAACTGTTATTATGTTCCTAGTGTTTCCAAGAAAGTAATTTCTATTTCTAGTTTGGATATTGATGGATTTATTTTCATGTTTGGAAATAAGGGTTGTCTCTTTTATAAGAACAGCGTATGTTATGGTATGGTGCATTAGAATAATGGTTTTTATGTATTAAATTATGAAAACCAAGTGGTGACAATTGATAATGAAACAAACTCACATGACTTATACATCACCCATTTGTGAAATCACCGTCTCGGTCATGTAAATGAGAAGCGCATGACAAAGCTCTACCTAGATGGCTATTTAGAATCCACAGAGCTAAAACCACTTGATAGATGTCATTCTTGTTTACAAGGAAAAATGACCAATCCGCCTTTCGGTGGACCGGGTGAAAGGGCCACAGATATTCTAGGATTAGTGCACACAGATGTTTGTGGACCATTTCCAGTAGAAGCTAGAGCTGGATATTCTTACTTCATTACATTTACTGATGATTTGAGTAGATATGTCTATGTCTATTTAATGAGGTATAGATCAGAAGCCTTATATAAATTTAAGGAATTCAAGAATTAAGTAGAGAATCATCTTGGTAAGAAGATAAAGAAGACTCGATCAGATCGAGGTAGAGAATATCTGAACCAAGAGTTCATCGATCTTATACGGGAGTCTGGGATTCTATCTCAGCTCACTCCACCTTATACACCATAGTGGAATGGTGTTAGTGAAAGGAGGAACCACACCTTTTTGGACATGGTGAGGTCGATAATGATTCATGCAGATCTTCCATTATCCTTTTAGGGATATTAATTATAGACTGTAGCATACACATTAAACTGAGTACCAACCAAGGAGGAAAATGCAATTCTCTCTGAGTTTTAGAATGGAAAGAAACCCATTTTGTCGCACACACGTGTATGGAGATGTGAGACATTTGTTAAAGCCTTCTCAGGCAATAAACTATCACCCCAGGGCACAAAGTGTATCTTTATAGGATATCCCAAGAAAAATGAAAGGATATTACCTATATAACCCTTCAGACAAGAAAGTGATTGTTGCCAGACAAACCGTCTTTCTTGAGAGGGAGAACATCCACAAAAAGGGTAGTGGGAGAAAGGTTGAAATCGATGAAGATGATGCTCAAGATACACATCAGTTGGTACAAGAACAAGTTCCACATGTCCCCGTGGAAGAGGTTCCAGAAACACAAGTAATGCGTAAGAGATCAAGAGTGATAAGGGAACCAAAGAGATTTGGTTTCCTAGTCACCGAAGATGGTGACTCATTATTTTTGGACAATGATAAACTTCTATCCTACAGGGAAGCAGTAGAAAGATCAGAAGCTGCAAGATGGCTAGAATCTATGAATTCTGAGATAAATTCCATGTATCAGAACGAAGTCTGGGTTCCAGTCAATGAGCCAGTTGATGTAATGGTTGTTAGATGAAAATGGGTATTCAAGAGAAAACTGGACATGGAAGGTCAATTTAGCACCTATAAAGCAAGGCTAGTGGCTAAAGGATTCATAAAATGTCAAGTAATTGACTATGATGAAACCTTCTCGCCAGTTTCCATGTTTAAATCCATAAAAATCATACATTCTATATAATCTTACCATGACTACGAGATTTGGAAAATGGATGTCAAAATAGAATTCCATAACGGGAACCTTTCGGAAAATGTCTATATGACACAAACAGAAGGGTTTGGGACACCAGGTGAATCCAAACGGGTTTACAAGTTGCAGAAATCCATTTATGGATTAAAGAAAGCATCCAGGTCATGGAACATGAGATTTGAGGAAGCCATAAAAGAATTTGGTTTCATTAAGAATGAATGAGAGCCATGTTTTTATAAGCGGTTGAATGGGAATGCAGTCTTTATTCTAGTAGTATATTTTGATGACATATTGCTTATTGTAAACAATGTACTAAGCTTACAGTCAGTTAAGGACTGGTTGAATAAGTGTTTCTCCATGAAAGACTTAGGTGAAACAGCCTATATTCTAGGGATTAGGATCATTCGTGATATATCTAAGAGGCTTCTTGGACTAAGTTAGGGTACATAAATTGACCATATACTAAAGAGATTTAGTATGGAACAATCCAAGAGGGGATTTATTATAGTGTCACATGACCTACATATTTCTAAGAAAATGTGTTCTTAGACACAAAATGAGAAAGTTAAAATGAGTAAGATCCCATACTCTTCGACTATGGGATCCATCATGTATGTCATGTTATGTAATAGGCTTGATGTTCCCTATTCACTGAGCATGGTAGGAAGATATCAATCAGATCCAGGAGAAAAACATTGGACTACTGTTAAGACTATAATTAAGTATCTGAGAAGAACTAAGGATATGTTCTTGGTGTATGGAGGAAACGAAGAGCTTGTCATCAGAGGGTATGTTGATGCTAGTTTTCAGACAAATCAGAACAATCTGAAGTCGCAATCTTGATATGTTTTCCATCTCAATGGAGGAGCTGTGAGCTGGAAGAGTTCAAAGCAGCCAGTTGTTGCTGATTCTACTGCAGATTCTGAATATATAGCGGCTTCTGATGCATCCAAGGAAGCCGTCTGGATTCGGAACTTTTTCTAGGAGCTTGATGTGGTGCCTAACAGTAAAGATCCTATCACGTTGTATTATGATAATACTACAGTGGTGACTATTGAAAAATAACCAAGGTCACATCACCGGACAAAGCACATATTTCAGAAGTATCACCGCTTGAGGGATTTCTATCAAGGGGGTGAAGTTGCAGTGATCAGAGTGTCTAAGAAAGAGAACGCGGTGGACCCCATGACTAAAGTCATATCTAATCAGAAGCATGAATATCATGTGAGAGATAGCGGGTTAACGGTTGATAGCAGTTGGCTCTAGTCCAAGTGGGAGTCTGTTGGAGTTGGAGGCCTAGAACCAACTACTTTGTAATTTATTCATTAATAAAAACCTCATAACATCTTGATTGTTCTTCTATGTGAAAATGCATGTGATAATGTCCCAAGGATAGCTGTTGCATTAAAGGGTCATAGCGGGTCTCTTCTATGATGAGAACCTGGAAGTGACATATCACTGTTCTTGAATATTTGTTCCATAGTCGGATGATGTTATTTTAGGGACACAAATAATAAATTCCATTAGGTGTGAGGACTCATAAAACTTTGAGGCACATTCTCATGGTGTCCGCCCTTGGTAATATCAAGGAGGATATTATGAGAACGAGACCTGCCAGTAGGAAATCCACATTTCATAGTGTCATTGGATGTTTCTTTCTGCGGATGTTTGTATTGGTTCTTAGACTTTAATATTTTTATTAATGGGTATTAAAACTCATGCACTTAGATGTATTGATGAAAACTGTGATGAAACATTGTTCGCAGTGAGGTAGGATACGTTGGGTGCATCACAAGTGATACTACATTAATAGATAATGAGAGAAAGGATTTGTCCCTTATGTTCCATAACGGAAGTAGATATCTCAATCCCTTTGATGGAATTTATATAGCCTAAATAAATCCATTTCCATGGTGAGGAATGGGCATGTTAAATTTCGAAAAGTCAAAGAAATAATAATTGAGCACATGGGTTGATGTTACTAGAATTCAACCCGCTTGATTCGAGATATCGAGACAAAGAGATTATAATACATGTTAAGCATTCGTAGGAGGTGACACATCATTGCGGCGTTAACTCCTTTTTCTATGGGTGCCCTGGAATGTTGCTAGACGCTAACCTTAGACTTTAGGCAGGCTTCATCTAATTTCATTGAGAAAAAGGCCTAGAGGGTCACACACTAAGGGTGTCCATGTATCTTAGTTAAATATTAATTTAACAAGTTAAATAAAGATTATTTCTGATTGTGGTTTAATAATTATTTAATGATGGTTGATCACATTTATTTCAACACTAGTTATTTGAGAGATTATATTGTGGGAGAAATAATATATTCATTAGCGAATAATGTAGCAATATTTATTTTAGAAATAAATAGCCATTATTCAAGGTCTAATAAATGTGGTGGAGGAAATAAAGAAAAATGGAAAAATAAAAGTACACATTGTGCATATTAAATATACACATCGAGTATTTTTTGGGAATTTATGATAAATAGAATTATTTATTTAATTAAATAATATTATGTGTAATTCGTTGGGCGCATGTCAACTAATAATAATAGTCAACTGTTATTATTAGACCTGAGGTATTACTAAGAATTAAATTAAATGAATAAATGCTTTTGTGAAATTAATTAATTTTATTATTCTATGTAATTAAAAATCACAATTATATATTTCTCATTAGCCTAGACATTTTTTGTGTGGTTGTGCACAACAGATTTGGAAAATCTCTCAAGACAAGAGAGAATTATATTTCCACCAAGAACGCTTTCAAGCTACGAGAGAGAGATCCACCTCCACTATATCAAGGCGATCGAAGGTGGACATCGTAAGAAAAGGCTCTTCTACGCTAGCACTCGAAGATCCTCTCAGCAATGTCTAAAGATACGTGGAGCACATGTGGATCACTGCTAGAGGAATCTTACACTTGGATTCTATGACGCAGTGATAGATCACATCGGGTCGTGACCAGAAACGTCAATGAAGAAAGAATTCCATCAAGGTAATTATTTTCAATTAATTAAATTAATTATAACATATGATGTTCCTATCTATGGATCTAGGACTCCCCTCTTTATTTTTTGTTATTTGTTCTATTCCGAATATCTGGCATTTTATTATCGTGGCAGATCTCGGATTGATCGTTGTTAATGCTAAAATTAAAGTTGGGTACACCCACCAACGCGCTTCCGCTGCACCCGAAACCTACAGGCCCGACCCTGATCAATGTAGATGGTTAGCCTAGACAATGGGTCGTATGGAGAATGTTCATTGGAGATCTCGAGCGGACTGTAGTGATTTATATGTTAGTGGTTGGGGTGTTTCAGATTGTGGTTGTGTTTGGAAATGTGAGTCTTGTGTCTTTGGATATTTCGCTTGGTAGTCCAGGTCTTGAGGTTTTAGGTCTTGGGTGGAAAGCAAGTGTTTGATCCTCAAGTGGTAAGGGTTTATTTTTGAGAATCGCTGTGTCCTTGTTTCGAGCTTTTAACAGCCCAGTCTTTTGGGACTTTCTTGGGGTAGAAAGTGTTATGGTGGGGAGAATTGTCACACCCCGACCTGATGTGTTGTATTTTATTTTTCATTATAACATTTTTGAGATAATAATAAAAATAATAATATTAGTTATATTATTATTATTATTAGGTTTTCTTTTTTCTTTTTTATTCCTTATTTTTTCCCTTCTATTCCTTTCTTTTTATCCTTCTTTTTTTGTCCCCTCCTCCACTATGTGTCATGTGGAACCCTCCCTGTTTCCCATGGTGCGTGTGTAACCCCCTCCCCTCGACCGACCCCCTTGCTCGTCGACCGATCAGTTGTGATGACGACCTCCTCCCACAAGCCCGCTGCTTCCATCACCGCCGTTCAGGGCACATGCCGCTGCTGCCATCGATGCTGGTCCCCTCCCCCCTCTTCTTCCACAACTGCAAGACCCCCCCTCTTTCCCAAGCTCCCTTCTGCCACCGTTTCCACCTGCAGTTTTTTAGTATTTTCATTCGAAACCTCATGATGAGTCCTCTTCTTCCCTCTCCTTCTTCCTTTGGCCGATTTGTCTTCTTCCTGCCGCCTTATTGAGTTCGGTCAAAACCCTAGGGTAGGGTTTAACTATTTTTTCAGTTGTATTCTATTGTTAGGGTTTCAGTGGGCTTCTCGGGTTGTGTTGATGCATGTTCCGACAACCACCACCGAAGTTGAGGTGTTTCGAGTCGATTCGGTCACCATCGCCGCTTGAGTTAATTGTTTCGCATATGCTTTTTGGTCTCGTATAATTTATTTTGGGACTTCCATAGTTAGTTTAGCTGCTGGTAATTGTGTTTAAATTCATTGAACCATGTCGCAATGTTTTTGAGTTTCTAATGTTGATGTAGTGCGTATACGGGTAGTGCAAAGTGTGTTCGAGATGTCATTGTCCAACTACGTGTTTGAGGTCGGTTCCATATGCCCAAGAATTTAATTTGAAGTCCTTGATTGCCTGAACAATTGAAGTCCTTGATTTCCTAAAAGTCCTTTATTGTCTTGATTGCCTGAACATTTTAAATTTTAAGTTTCATAAATGTGTAAAAGAGTTTCCTAAATGATTTTTAGCTGTCAAGTGAATTTCTTTGAACTCAAAGGTTTGGTATAATGTATTATCAGTGACTTGTCCCGTTTCATGTTGGATTGGTGTATCCTAATCCAATTGGGCTGAATGCTTGTGGCCCAGAACTTTTGCGGGTCGAGCTCTATGGTGAGCTCATTGGGGGTTGTAGGGGGAAACATGCCCTTGCTCTGGGGGTCCGACGGCCGAAGGTGCCCAGCCCAATTTTTTTAGACATTGTGTCATCTTTGACCACTATAGAAAAGCTAACCGACCGACACCAACAGAGCACTATAGCAGTGCGGACATTGGAGTCAACTTTACTATATCCTTTTGGACTTCCAGACGGCAGCACTGTAGCATTTTTGACTTGGGTGACCACCTTTCATTGTAGCGACACTGACTTCTTGTGCAGTTGGAGGAACAGTGGATAATCTTCTCCATTTGTAGCCCATTTCGAGCTAGGGTTTCTGTGTTAAAAAACTCTGAGTTAAAATCCTGTAAATTGTGCTCCCAATTATAGTGACATTATTCTACCTCTTCATGGACATAGTGATTATTCCCGAACCATGTAAATCCTTGTGTCCTTGTTCTTTTTCTCCCTTTTATTCTTCTTTTTTTTTTGATTTTTTCTATTACTGCAACTCCCAATGTTTCTGCATCATTTGATACATTTTTAGGGTGTTGACTATTTTTATTTTGAATATTGCAAATGGCCTTGGAAAAAGTGGATTTTTATGTTGGAAAATGTAAATGCCCAGTTGGAACCATATGTCATTTTGGAAGTGGAATTTGGTTTTGAATATTTAATGGATATTTCCAAAGACATTTTTCCCTTTTGGAGGGTTTTTAATTAAATTGTAATGACATGTTTGGTTTTTCAAAAAAATCTCTAATTTGATTTCCAAGGATGGGGTTTGGTGTGAAATCATAGTCAAATGGTTGGTTGACTTTCTTGAATGAATTGCATTGTTGTAACCATGAGTTCAAGCTTGTTTTTAAATGTGCAGTACATTGGTTGTTCAATTGGGCATTTAAATGATTTTGGAAACTTAAAAGTGTTAGTGATTATGTGTTCTAAAATGAAAAGTATTCCTTGTAAATAATTATGATCGTTTGACACTTTAAGACTGGTTTGTAAAAAAGTAAAATCCTTCTTGAGGCATACCCCCTTGTTTTAGAAAATGATGTGTATGTTGAATGTGAGGATTGGGATATGTGCCTACTAAAGAGGCTTGTGCATTTTTGTGTGTCGAAAATGGGGGGGTGATGAAGGAGGGGGATTGGTGGTGAGAGGTTTGATGTGTTTTTAATAAAGAACATAAATTGTTCATGTATGATAGTTTGAAAAAAACTCACCCCCACTTGAAACAGAGCACATTGGATGCCAGGGGTATCTAGGTGGGTGGACTAGGACTAGTATGCTAGTTTATTCAGAAGTGGATTGTCCAAATTTCTTCTAGCAGGATTGATACTACAACACTAACAAAACATAGGATATGATCGGAGACCACTGGGCCTTGGGATGTGATTCCCCCCTAATGACTCGTGCATGAGAATGCAGTCGGTTGTGGTTGTTATACCACGTTTCACTAAGGTACGAGGTCTCTAGGGTCCCACTTGTTCTAGTTACCTATAGGGATTGCCTACGATGCTCGTTTGCGACATGATTCTTATGATGTGATTTTAATTTCAGTTGTTTCTTACTTGATGTCTCATTTGTGAAAAACTACATTTCAATATAAACTGCTTTATGTTCATTTAGAAATGTTAATGCATGCTTGAGAACTATTTTGAAAATGTAGTGGAATAGAAACATTTTTCTAAAAATTTAAACTTGTGACTTCAATTCGAAAATAATGAAAAAAGATTATTTTATTATGTCTTATTTTCAAACTAGCATGATTGGGTTTTTTATGGTAAGGACATATGGCGTTGTTGTTCCTTGGAATTCCTATCGAGCATCTCGGTGCTCATGCCTACGTTATCTTTTCAATTTCATGTTCTAGATTTGGATTGCTCTTACAGTGAGCTTGTTTCTATGTTTGGAGGTATGTTTAGTTGTGAAACTTTACACTTTTTACCCCTACTAGTGTTTATTTGTTTTGCTCGGTTTATATCTTTTTGTTTGACTTATATTTATGGGAAAAATCATTCCCATCTGCTTTATTTTGATGCCCGGCACTAGTTTCCAGCTTGTGGAGATCGGGAATGCCCTTCAGACCTTGTTGTGGGCCAGCTCGATTGACCGAATCATGGTTGACCTGAGTTAGTTCATGAAAACATGGTATCAAAAGAGGTTTATCCCATGTCTTTTGGTGATGTCTGATAGTTTGGAGTTAGGATTCTCTAAATCCAAGTGGTCAATTGTGGGTAGGTGCTTGATCACAACCTATTTAGAATGACACTTGAATTTCTAGGGTGGTCTGGGATGCTCTTGCCTCGAAGTTCATGTTTGGATCTATGTTTTTTTCGAGGTCCTTAGTCCTGTTTGGGTGCTTCTGGTTGGTCTTGAAATTTGGTGGTTATTTTGGAGGGTTGCATGGTTGTTGTGCATGGCCTGACAAGCCATGTGCTGACCATGAAATTCCCTATGATGACTTCCTATGTGCTCACTCGGTTGGTGCACGATCTACCAAACTATGTGACTAAACCATGTGTAGCAGTTATTTATTTGAGAATTTGGCATCTTGATTCGTTGAGTGAATTGGTTGTTTTGGGATGTTCTTGGTGTGAGTTTTAGTTGCTTTTGTGGTGTTTTTTTCTCGAGTTCCAAATTGATGATTGGTCTTTTGAAATTGGATTTACAAAATAAAAATCTTGGTTTGTTTTCAAATGTAAGGAGTTGTTTTGGGTATGGAAACTGTTTTAGAAAATTTTTTGAGATCTTGGAATGTTTTATGAAAAGTGAAATTGAAAATGCTTTGGAAAGTGTTTGGGTTTTTTTTGGAATTTATTGTGGAATGTAAAATGTGAGTTTCTTGGAAATGATAATTTGGAGATGCTTTGTTTTAGGATTGTAAAGGACGTCTTGAAAATCAGTTTGGAGTTTCAAATTTGGGTTGGATGTTTTGTTTAATAAATGAGAAGATTTTGTTTTGATTTGGTATTCATATGGATGCCCACATGTATGGATGAATGTAATTGGATGTGGATAGTTATTGGTACGCGTGCATGGTTGAATGTATGTGAGGTTTCATGGAATACCAATGGTGGGTGTTCGGTTTTCAAGTTTTTTTTTTGTTTTCTAAAACCATGTTTTGATTATTGCTCTTCTGGGATGATTTTTGTTTAAGAAATTTTATAAAAGAAATTGGGTTTTAAAAATGGGTTTTTAGCATTCAGATGGTTTTGATATGGGATAGTTTTGAAAATGGTCATTTGTGAAAGAGGTTTTTAGGCTTTATTTGTGATGTCTATTTAGTATAATTTTGGTTGATAATTGATTTGGTTATGGTTTTGTTTTTTTGATGTATTAGTCAATGAGTTTGATTCGTGTTTTTGAGCTAGTGTTTCCAGGTTGAAATTATGTTTTGAGTTTGAGTTAATTATTTTTGGTTAAATGTGAAGGCTTGTTTAGTGATGTGATTCAGGTTAGTATTATGCTTCTTGTTTAAATTATGCCGCCTAGAAATGTCCAAAGGTCCCCGAGGGGTCATTTTCAGTTATTAGTTTATCCCAGACCCTAAGTGGAGTGGTGGGGTTATTTTTTTCATCATTTATTGTTTTCTCTGTGGTGGTCGAGGTTCAATAGGGGTTGTGGTGTAACTCGAGGAAGTCGACTAATTCTTTGGATCTTTACGAACTCCAGATGTTGTGAAGGGAACGTTGTCCTGGTTTTGTTTGAAGGGTCATGTTCGGGATAGAGAAGGGAGATTGCTACCTTCTCCTTGTAAGTTGGGGTCGCAGCGAGTGAACTGTGACATAACAATCTTGTTTTTTAAGGTTCTTGTGAAGGGTTCCCCATCCATTGTAAAGGGTGAACCGAAGGCATATGTTTTTTTTCATGAGTCGTTCATCACTTCTGGTTTCTCATTCCTAAGACCGCACACTAGCTTGTTTCTAATGTGGTCGATTTGGTCACTCAAAGTCGTTCATCGTAATATTCTGAAGGCTTGTCAATGGTTTGGGTGTTTAGATCACCTGGGGATGTCTGTAAGTGGTCTTTCCAGAAGATGAAGCCTTAGTTTTAGGTTATTAGTTCCTGACTACGGTGCCACAAATGCTTCAATACCTTAGAGCTCCATCCATAAGTCTCAGAGCGAATATTTTCACATAGTCGGGTGGTTGAAAAGTGCGATGGATGTGTGTCCAACCTATCGTATCTAATGTTGGTGAAAAGACCGATTAAGTTTTCACTTAATGTGGTTGTTTTTTTTAGGGGGGGGGCTTGTTTTCGATGTCTTGGTGGCCTCTTATATAGGATTTCAATGGCTGTGCTTTTTTAGTGTAAACTTTAAATGGTTGGTCTTTCTTTGGATCAATTCCGGATTCCGGGTGATGCTCGTTTCGATATTTATGTTGTTTATGGATATTATGAATCATGGTTTGTATTGGAGTTTGTATGGTTTATCTTTTATTTGGATTCCCCATGGACTGGGGGTTTCAGGCTGGTCTATGTTGATGTTTCTCCCTATGTTTGGGGTTAGCCCATGTCGGTGGGTTCCTAATGGGAAATTTGATCCACATTGTTGAAACTAAATTGAGAGTTTCTATGTGGGTCCCATTAAACTACTCAGTTTCTAATATGATGGGGAGGCCAACTATGAGTATCGCCAATGTCTTCCCTCAAGCTGGTCAGGTGCGCCTCGAGAAGTTAAGGGGTCACACCATAGTCAGGGGTCCTTATTGGTTTTCTGATTTGTTCTGATTCGGGAAAGTCAGAATTCAGCTAGAGTCCTAATATGGTGGGGAGACCGACATGGGGAAAATTTGCGGAGAACTTAGTCTTAAAGGTGTTCTTATTGGGGTAACACTTTTCCTATAGAGGCCCGACCCCGATCAATGTAGATGGTTATCCCAGATGATGGATCATATGATGATTGTTCATTGGAGATATTCATCAGACTTAAATGATTTCTATGTTAGGGGTTGGGGTGTTCTAGGTTGTGGTTGTGTTTGGAAATGTGAGTCTCGTGTTGTTGGATCTTTCACATGGTAGTCTAAGCCTTGAGGTTTTCAGGTCTTAGGTGGAAAGAGAGTGTTCGATTCTCGAGTGGTAGAGGTTTTGTTTTGAGAATAGTTGCATCCTTGTTTTGAGCTTTGAAAAAAAGTGTCTTCTGGGACATTCTGGGGGAATAAAGTATCATGGTGGGGAGAGTTATCGGGCCCCAACCTGATGCATTGTATTTTATTTTTCATTATAACATTTTTGGGCTATTATTATTATTATTAGTTATATTATTATTATTATTATTAGGTTTTCATTTTTTTTTTCATTTTTTCCCTTCTATTATTTCCCTTTATTTTTTTCCTCTCATTATTTCTCCCCTCCTCCCCTCTGCATCACGCGGAACCCTCCCCCTCTTCCATGGTGCACAAGGCACCCCCTCCCCTTGGATGACCCCCTTGCTCACCGACCGACCTGCCACGCCGACAACCTTCTCCCCAGAGCCTGTCACTACCGTTATTGTCTTCACAGGCATAGGCTGCCACTGACAATTCCGTTGGACCCCTCCTCCCTCTTCTTCCATGGCCGCACGACCCCCTCCTTCTCGAGCCCCCATTCGCCATCGTTTCCACCCAGATTTTTTATGATTTCTGATCGAAACCTCACAGTGAGTCATCTCCTTCCATCTCTTTCTTCCTTTGGTCATTTTTTCTTCTTCTCATCACCTTATCACATTCAGTCGAAACCCTAGGGTAGGTTTTAACTAGTTTTTTTGGTTTTCTTCCATTATTAGGGTTGCAATGAGCTTCTCAGGTCATTTGGATGCATGTACTGACAACTTCCGCCGAAGGTGAGGTTTTTCGGGTCGATTTGGTTATCGTCGCCACTTGAGGTAAGTGTTTCGCATCCGCTGTTTGGTATCACCTAATTTATTTTTTGACTTATGTAGATAGTTTAGCTATTGGTAATTGTGTTCAAATGCATTGAAATATGTCACATTGTTTTTAAGTCTCTAATGTTGTTGTAATGCATATACGGGCAGCGGGAAGTGGGTTTGAGCTGTCGTCGTCTGAACTACGTGTTTGAGGTAGGTTCCCTATGCCCGATCATCTAATTTGAAGTTCTTGATTTACTAAACATTTTAAATATATATTTTCATGTTATTGTGATATATATATATATATATGCGAGGTAGATTTGTTTGTGCCACCTAGATTTGATTTATTATTTACCTGTATGATTTGTCTAAGACTGGTTATGTGTTGTCTTTAAATTTAAAGTGTCATAAATGTGTAAAACAATTTTCTAAATTATTTTTACTTGTTAAGTGCATTTCTTGGAACTCAAAGGTTTGGTATACTTTATTATCAGCAACTTGGCCTGTTTGGACCATTTTTAGGGTGTTGAGTGTTTTTATTTTGGATATTAGAAAGGCCCTTGGAAAAAGTGTATTTTTATGTTGGAAAATATAAAGGCCCAGTTTTCACCTTATGTCATTATGGAAGTTGAATTTGGTTTTGAACGTGTAATGGATATCTCTAGAGACATTTTCCCTTTTGGTTTTGAATGCTTACATGTTTTTTTAAATCATCAATGTGATTTCCAAGGATGGGTTTTGGGGTAAACTCATTGTCAAATGGTGGTTTGACTTTCTTGAAAGAATTGAATCATTGTAATCATGGGTTAAAACTTGTTTTTAAATGTGTAGTACACTGGTTGTTCAATTGATCTTTTAAATGATTTTGGAAACTTAAAAGTTCTAGTGATTATGTTTTCGAAAATGAAAAGTATTCCTTGTAAATAATTAAGACCGTTTGGCACTTTAAGAATTGTTTTTGAAAATGAAAAACCCCCCTTGAGGAATTCCCCTTGTTTTATATAATGATGTGTATTTTTAATGTGTGGATTGTGATATGTGCCTATTAAAGAGGCTTGTGCATTTTTGTGTGTCAGAAAGGGGGGGTGAAGTGATCAAGGAGGGAGATCGGTGGTGAGAGGGTGAATGCATTTTTGAACAAAGAAAATGATGTTCTCATGTATATTAGTTTGTTGAAACTCACCACCACATGAAATAGAGCGCATGGGAAGCCCAGAGTATCTAGGTGGGTAGACTTGGACTTGTATGTTATTTGATTTGGAAGTGGCTTGTCCCAGTTTCCTCTAGCTGGATTGATGCTACAATACTAACTAAACATGTAATATGATCAAAGACCACGGAGCCTTGGGATGTGATTCCCCCATAGTGTCTCATGCACAAGAACATAGTTGGTTGTGGTTTCTATACCAAGTTTCATCGAGGTATGAGGTCTCTTGGGTCCCAATTGTGCTAGTTACCTATAGGGATTGCCCATGGTGCTCATTTGTGACATGATTCTTGTGATTAATTTTCATTTCAGTTATTTCATACTTGATGTTTCATTTTCAAAAAACCACATTTTAATCTAAACTATTTTATTTTCATTTAGAAATATTAATGCATGCTGGGGAACTGCTTAGAAAATTTATTGAAATAGAAACGTTTTTCTAAAAATGTAAACTTGTGACATGAATTTAAAATGAATGAAAAACATTATTTTTTTATGTTTTATTTTCAAAAAAGAATGATTGGTTTTTTTAAAGGTAAGGGCATAGGGAATTGTTGTTCCTTGGCATTCCTAATGAGTATCATGATGTTCACGCTTACTTTATCTTTTCAGGTTCTAGTTTTGGATCGCTCTTGCAGCAAGTTTGTTTCTGTGTTTGGAGGTATGTTCAGTTGCAAAACTTTACTCTTTTTATAGTTGCTATTGTTTATTTTTTTTCTCAGTTTATATCTTTATGTTTATCTTCTGTTTATGGTAAAAATCATTCCCATCTGCTTTATTTTGATGTATGACACTAGTTTCCAACCCATGGGGATTGGGAACACCCTTCAAGCCTTATCACAGGCCGACTCGGTTGACCAGATCATGGTTGGCCTAGTTTGGTTCCTAAAAAATGTTGTCTCGACCGTCATCAATGAATGTTATTTCTCATGTATGGCACCTTCTTCATACCAACATAACCTCTATATTGGCTAATGGAAGCTCAGGCCCCAATGCTGTCTTGAGCAATCTCAATGTATCATCAGGACCCCAGTTGCACAGAGTAAACCCAGTTCACCCTTGAAGAAAGTTTTGAAAACATAATTTTCAATGGGGACCATCAAGCTAAAATATGAATTGTGGATCATATATTTTGGACATGTGGGTGGCTTGTATGAAGTAGGATCTTCATACACAAGTTGTTTACTGCAAATTGGGTAAATATTTATGAGAATGATAGGTGGAACTCAATCATTGGATGATAATGACACAAGGAAGAAACTCTGATAAGGGAATTCTCATTTCATGAGGCTACAACTAAACTCTCACATACCCAACCTCATTTCATCCATATTGCATCATGCCTGAGCCATACCATCAATTACTTCATCTATTTACCCCATTTGATTTGTTTGATGAACTATCATCACATCACCATACCCGTCATTATTTCCCATTCCCTCCATATTAACCATCTTATACTCATTCGGTCTAGGAGTGGCCCCTATATATATTTTCATTCCATTATCTTTCAAGAGTAGGGGACCACTCATCCTCTCATTCATACTGTCGAACATCTATCTCCATTCTTACTTTAATTTCCATTACCTCATCTAAGACCACCCATCCAAACCACTTAATCCATCCATTAGAAGTGAAGGTTGTATCTAGAGCCGGAGGAGAGGAGTAGGTAAAGAAAACTGATGGGGGGGTCCTCATTCTCTCTATGATTTTCATTGTTTTTAGTATGATTGGATAATCATTTTGTGGAGGTAAAGGGAATGTGATATTATCTTGAGTTGCTTTTTGTTTAAAACCTAGAAATGTAATTTTTTATTCCAGGGTATTTAATGCATTTGTTGTTTTGTAATGGTTTAATGATTATAGGGTGGGGGATGGAGTAAGAGTGGGACCCCAAACCATGAAATAAGTTTATGATCATTGCATCGGAAGAAATGATAGCTCAAGGGATGCAATGGAAATTTAATCATATATAAATGGACATAATAATTGTTGCCAAGAGACAAGAGAAACCCAATAGGGACTCTTGATCATGGTAGTAAGGGTTGAGGGTGATCTAAGAGGAAAGATTTGGGAATTCATGATGTTGATAATTACATTCTATTGGCATTTAATTTAATAGGTGGTTTAAGTTTGAGCACTAACTTGAATCCCCATTCACCACTCATTCAATTAAATCATTAAGTGTTCTTGAGGTTGTTTCCCATGTCTTATTCACTATACACACAAACATAAATAAAAAATACTAAAAACACATAACATTTGTTACATGATTACATAGAAAACACACCTCATTCATAATTGTTTTTCATTTATCTCACATAAGTATATTAGTGAATTATACAAAACCTATCCATGTGCTCAATCATGACTCACCAGTACAAATATAATTGTACCTAGAATATTTCAATGTAATAATCCTATGGTATATGTTTCATTCATTCTACGCTTCTTTTCCAACTGAAGGTTCTTGGTGTAGTGGAAGAGTCTTCGGTGAGTGTTATATTAAAGTTTCTTTTAACATAGAGTTGTCCCAGACTCCAATAGGGGATATTTTCATGTTAAATTTATAATTAATTTATTTAGATTGTAAAAATTGATTACCTCATCTTAGGTTATTTCTTTGATGTATATATTAATCATTCTGAAAACCCCTTTTCAGATTACCTTCATTGAGATGTAAGGATCCAAGTGTAGAATCCCTCTATAAGTGATCCTCATGTGCTCCTTTGATCTCCGACTGACGTCGATTGATATCCGAGTGTGAGTACAGTGTGTCAATCATCTTGCATTGTTTGTCTTGATCACTTCAAGTTCCTTCGAGCTTAAAGGAAACTCTATAGCACTTCTTGTTCTATAGAGGGAGAGAGAATGGGGAATTCAAGAGAGAAGTTTGTTGTGCACAATGATTCTCAATTCTCGATTGACCCTACACAATAGACATATCCATCTATTTATAGAGCTTGTGTTTAGATTAAAATATTATTTAATTATCTACCAACCCTTAAATAATAATATAATCCTTAAAAAACCTCATTCTATATAATAATAATATTATTATTATTATTTTACGACATGTGAAAACGTGTACAATTATAAATATTTTTTTACTGGTTTTTAAATTAATATTCATCGTCAAATGCGATCTTGGTCCACTCGAATTCTTCTGAGTTTATTGAATACCCAAATAAATATTTTTATTCACTTAAATAAATATTTTATTCACAGACCAATAAATAAATATTTATTACATATTCAATAAAATATGAATTTTATCCACAATCCAGCGAATAAATATTTAATATATATCCATGCAACTAAATAAATTATTTTTTAAAGAATAAATAATTATTTATTAACATGTGAATATTTGAGATCAATACAACATGAATAAAATTATTCCTTGGTTTTGAAAATAATATTTATCCTAATAATTAAATTCAAATATAATTTAATTAAGATCAACATAAACAGTTAGCATGTGACCCTTTAGAATTCTTTCTGATTGTCATTAAACAGATTTGTCTAAAGTTTAAGATTACTCTCTAGAAATGTGTTAAAACACCCAAGAGAAAGAACATAATGTCACAATGTCAACAACCACATACAAACATTCACTGTGTAATATAATCCATTTTTCTCAATATCTCATCAAGCAGGTTGCACATCTGTGTCATCAACGTATATGTTTGACACGTATTTCTTTGACTATTTGGAATAAACGACGTTACAGCATTATCATGGAATTTATGTGACAACTATATTTTTATAAAATAGTTGAGATATCAACTTCAATAAAGATGGAAGAGACAAATCCTTCCTTGATTTATCCATTAATAACATCTCATTAATGATGCACCCAACATACCCTACATCCCGCCAACATATGATGTGGTTGTTTTTGTCGGTAAATCTAAGTGTGTGAGTCATGATACACATTAATAATAATTTTAAATTCCAAAGTCTTGGTTCCAGGAATAGCAGAATTGTGCAGCGATGAACGATATATTAAAATTTATTTTAATATTGAGTTTCTTGAAACCCTCCTCCTATGGCCAGAATTTTGCAGCGGTGAACTCGTTGTGCGCAACAATTCTCTTTTTTTATTGCACACTCTACACAATAGACATAATCGTTTATTTATAGAGCTAGAGTTTATGTTAAAATATTATTTAATTGCATGTTGGTCATTAAAATAATATTATAGCCTTTAATAAACCTCATATCACATAATAATAATAATAATAATAATATTATTATTATTATTATTATTTTGTGGCACGTTCCAACTTGCACAATAACAAATATTATTTATTCAGCTTGTTAATTAATATTTATCATCAAACATGGTCTAGGTTTGTTCGAACTCTTCTAGAATTTATTGAACACGTGAAAAAATATTTAATTTAAATATTTCATTCATCAATAAATATTTTTGATCGATAAAACACGAATAAAATTATCTCTTGATCTTGAGAATAATATTTATTAAATTAATTAAATTAAAATAGAATGTAATCATGATCATAAAAAATACTTAGTGTGTCGCCCTCTAGGATTATTTCTCATTTACATTAGGTGGACTTTCCTAATGTCCATGATTATTATCTATTAACAGGTCAAGGTACCCAAGCAAAATAAATTAATGTCGCAATGATGATAATCACATATGAATGCTCACCGTGTAATATAATCATTTTGTCTTAATATATCATCAAGTAGGTTGCACATCTATGTCACTAATCTATATGCTCAATATGTATTTCTTTTACTATCTAATATAAACACGTTGTTTTACCATAATCATAAAATTTAATGAGATAATTTTATTACAATCAAAGGGCTGAGATATCAACTTCTATAAAGTTGGAAAATAAAAACCATTTCTTAACTTATCCATTAATGACATGTAAATTGTGACACAACCAACATACCTTACCATGACACGAACATATGTCATCATGGTTTTCATCAGAAAATCTAATTTCACGAGTCATTACATGCATTAATGATATTCTTAAAGTCTAAGGACCATTACACACACTTGCAGATAGAAATAACTGATGACATAAAAAATGCAGAATTCCTACTTCCAGGTCTGTTATCATAATACTCCATCTTAGAGATTACCAAGTGAAAACTTAATGAGAAGAAGCCCCATCTTCATATGAGTATTTTCACCCGATAGTCTATATACTATGTGTCCCGTCATAGTATATTATCCACCCACATAATATTATTTAATAATATCATCATAACACTTCAAGGTTCTCATCATAATGAGGAACTTCTATGAGCTTATCAATGTGACGTATACTCTAGGAAATTATTACATTAGAGTCATGCAGAATAATGAACAATATATAATAAGAATTTTAATTAATATTCCATACATAGAATATACATGTAATCAAAGTACAAACAGTTGGTCCTAGGACACCAACTCCAATATAAGGACCATTACACATGCTCGTATATAGAAATATCTAATGACACCAAAACATATGAAATTCCTACCAGTGGATCTTTTCTCATAATCTATCATCTTGGAGATTATTAAGTGTGAACTTAATGAGAATAAGTCTCATCCTCTTATGAGTACTCACACTTGATAGTCTTTATACTATGCGCTCTATCATATTATTTTATTTGAGCATAGAACTATTTTAAGAATATCTTCATGACATTTCTAGGTTTTCATCATAGTAGGGAGTTACTATGACCAAATCAATGCGATATATACTCTAGAAAATTATCACATTAATATTATGAAGAAGAACAATCAATATGTGATAAGATCTTTATATTAATTTTAACTCATTTGAATATACATGAAATCTAAAGTATGAAGTAATTGGTTATCAGGAATCACCTCCAACAGAGTCTCACTTGCACTAGAGACAATTGTTAATGACTAATTAGTTCTCAAATTTTGAACATGCTTCCACTGAGTATGTCTATAGATACCGAGCCTATCATGTTTCCATGACTTGGGTTGGTACGTAAAGCCACATTCCTTTATAGAATATTTTCTTACTGCAACATTACTACCTTGAAAAAATCCCGTAAGTAGTGATAAAACCAAGTGTCCTTCTTTAAGACAAACTTGGATAAATTTCATTCCTTAGTCTTAAAAAATGGTAAGACATAACAATTATTTGTATATTATTGCAGAAACATCGGGAGTCATAGCGACAAAGGTTCGGATATGATGAAAAGATAAATAAGATGATGATGATGTACATGGAAATACTAATTTATGTGGTTCAGGAATAATTCTTATGTATATGGAGAGACATGATCACTTCAATAAAATTAGGAGAATAATTATAGGGAGGATTTAGAGTTTCTCTCTCTCACACCCACACAGAAACCCTAGCTCGAATGATCTAATAAATAAGACGAAGCATTGTGTCACCAACCACATAGTATGTTCAACGAGCTATAGTGAATGGTGGCTGAATTTACACATTGCTACAGTGTTGTGACCATCTAAGTCCAAGATGCTACAATGGCCGGTGGCAAGAATTTCGTGGAGCTACATTACCGGTGTCTCCAAAATCTATGCTGAAACAGTATCCATGAAAATTCCGCACTACTACAGTGTCCTATCGGTGTCACTTGGTCATCTCCACTATAGTTGGTCAGAGTTTATACAGTTATCCCAAATTTGGGTTGTGGGCCTTTAACTCTTGGACCCTCGAAACAAAGGCATGTTTCCCATACAATCCCTAACAAGATCACTGTGGAGCTCGACCTATGAGATTTGTGGCCTGGTGTTCAGTATGTGTCACTATCATTCGGCCCAACATCATCTAAACAGATCAGGAGACAAAAATCCAACACATACATTTTCAACATATTTATATTGAAAACTTATAGCACTCCCATTAACCAATTAGAGACAAAAGTTACTCATTCATTTCCAAATTAATATTCTATGATCACTATGCATGGTTTTTTCATAAATGAATTTATATAATTTTCATATCTTATTGTCATTTATCAATGTCACCGCCCCTTTTTAGTTAACCCTAGTAGACATATAAAATAGGTCTCCTTTTGGTCACGTCATATAGACAACTTTCGTAAGGATTCCCTTAAATGATGTGGCCTTAACAATCAACATCCTAATATGATGATCGTAGAAATATGATTTAAGTAGAATTCAAAAGGTATTTTAGTCATGATGAGTGGTGAATAAGTTTAGTCATAGACTAAAACTTTCAGTAATATATCAGGCTATATCGGTACTCTTTTGTACCATCCATGTCCAGTTTCTCTTGAATAATCACCTTGAGTATCAAGTCTTATAAATATTCAAAATACAGATTTCACGAATCTTGATACATTGAGTCCATTACTTGAATGTATACATACATTTCAACCATATCATATTACCATTCATTTCTTATTTGTAGGAATATTTATTCTAAAAGAATAATATATGTATCATCCATCGTGGTGAACATAATCCACCTATTTAGTTATATATTCCTTCATAGTATGTGTCTTTGGAACTACTCCTCCCACTAATCTCAACGGAGTCTAGTTTCCCTATGCTAACTCATGTGCATCCAGAGCCTTAACACATAAAATATATGTTTTCTCCCACTATCTTCAAAGAGATAGCCTTCATTTATGGAAATATATTCGATCTTGACATGACGTTAATATCCTTAGTGTCCATAGGATCATTAACTTAGATGCACCTTAGTGTTTTGATGATGGTTTATAGTTAAGACCAACTTTTAACAAACAGTTTTCAACAAACACTTGTGGTAGTGTCTTGGTATATTCATATAATATCACATTTGATATGATATCCATTAGACAATATAGTTTTCATATGGATAGTTGTTCCACTTATATTTTCAAAATATTTCTTGGGAGAAATAATGGAATATTTTTAATATATATAAGACTCATCATTGATATTTCTTTTACTATCATCATGATATTGATTTATATAAGGAAATGTATATTTGGGATAACCTTTACTTCACATATATGATCAATAATTACTTGGATAAGATGTTTTTCTACAAGTCAGCTCAAATATTCTTCAATCTTTACCAATTTCACTCATTTACTTCACCGAGAATTTCAAAAACTTCTTAAAGAAATATCGCAAAGTATATGAAGTCCCCTTTAGATTTAGAATAGTTTACATGGCCATGTTGAACCAACTCTAAAATTTTTATATCATGCTTTTATCTAAAAATGTTTCTTTATCTAAAACATGATAAATAGTTTTTTTTGTGTATCCAGTATCTTAGCTCAATTAAAATAAAAATACTTTAATGGAAATACACAAGTCATCTATTATTAGTTTTACTTAAAAAATAATTATCTTTCTATAATTAGGTTAGAGTCTTATATTTTATATTCATTATTCATAGAAATGGATATTTGTGATTCAAGATTTACTGAACCATTGGATTAGTATTAAGTTCCATAAAAAAATTTGATCCAAAAATAAATAATGTCTTGTTGTGTCTAGTCGGACACTGAGATAAATATTTTTGTAACACTTATTATAAACATGAATCAATCCATTTGGAAATGATAAATAGTAATATCCCTTTGATTGTTATAGGAATCACCCTTTCTCGACTCCTTTGTAGTTTACTCTATAAATTTCTTATTCTTTATCATTTCTTGTATTTAAATACATATATTTTTTAAGCATATAGTATTTAATACACAAGTGATGAATAAAAACTTGATGAATATACCTGAAGTGGATGAAAATGATTGCTTCTTTATTTAATTTCAAATTCTTTTCTAGTGTCCATTATTTCCACAAAAGAAGCAAATATCCTCCAGTTCATTCTTCCACCTTTGAATCTATTGTTTCTTTGAAGGATGTTGTAAAAGATCTGTTGTCTTTAGATTCATCCTGAGATTTTCAACCTTGTCTTTCAAACTTTTCACCATAAGGGGTGGATAATCAAGTTTCAACCAGTCTATATATGTTTGGTGGAGTATTATTTTTTCTCGAGAAACTTATCCATTTCATTTATTTGGGCTTCGAAAAATAATGATAATATTGTCGGTGAGGATGATAAGATAAGATTAGTGGATAATTTCTTACCCAAGTAGAATCCCAATTTTTTAACTGTTCAATATACCCTAGAATTTTGAAATCATGATTAATATCTAGATTGCCTTTTTCTAGTTTACACTGATATAGTTCATTGATAATGTTATTTATTTCTAAAATTTCCTTCTCTATCTCAAGATAATAAAGATAAGATATTCTGGTGTAAGTAATCATGTATTTATGTTGTATCATCAACTCTCCAGAAATAATTGATAATATAATACAACAGACATCGGAAGTATCCTCACCATTTCTTTGGTAGGCATCATTTTCACCTTTTCTCACCTACTGGGGTGGCATAATAGGAATATGGGATTCAGACACATAATAAAAAATATCTGATAATAATGCATCACATAAACGAATGTACAATATCTAGAAATTTTTATTTATAAGGACATATTCTGTGTTAAGGAATGATCACACTCTTTTTGTGAATTTGTTCCATATTCTATGATTATAAAAGTGTAGATAATTAGTACTTCTATTGATTACAATTTATACGAGACATAATAATAATAAATTTAATCAAGTTTCCCACTATTTTATCAAGTCTCAACAAACCTCACCATTGAGCTCAGAATGTCTAGTTGCTTGGAAATTCTAGTGGAAAAGATCCATATTCCCCTTAAAATAACCCCAATAAGTGCTGATCAAGCTACTTGAAGATATTTAGGCAGGTGGGTCTTTTTCAACTATGGGTTTGCAGGTCCATGATCTATTGAGTGGATTCTACAATACTGAAATATTAATTGAGATTTCCTCAACACTTCCCTCCAAGTTACACCAAGTCTAGAAAGGATTACTCCTCTTAATACAAAATGGTTATGTCTACCTAAAAATTTCTTAAGAATGCCTCTTATAAAAGTTGGTTTCCCAACAAGGGTTAGTCAAACACTTATTTATATTGGTTTCATTCCTAATCATGTAATGGAAGGAAGCATATGACTTAATATATATTTGAGGGATTTTATTTATTTTGTGTAAATTTTATTTTGTTTTATATTTTATATGACTTTTTAATATTAAGTGGATTTTACTAAATTGACCAACCAATTTTGATAAAACATTTACACACAATTCATTTATATATATTCCATCTTTGCACATTTATTCATTTATTTATGTGATTGTGACCTTGCGTCCATAAAATAAATAAAGAATAAAATAAAAATAAATAAATAAATAATTATCCTGATCATGAGCTTATCTAATGGTTTATTTATTGAGAGGATAAAAAATCAACTCATGACTTATAGAAAAACACTTTTTTTCAGTACCAACATGAGTTACAACATTCCACATTTCCATCTGTATATCACCTGGGTTGGTACCTTTTTAGTTATGTCTTGATCCACCTCACTACGCCTTAGGATACTTTATTTATTACAAGTATTTATAACTCTAAAGTGGGTAAGGGGAACCAAAGGATTTTTTAAAGAGAATTACATAAATATCCTTAGACACATAGGTCCTACATAATAATTGAGAGTGGGATGGCTCACAAGCCATCAAAATTTAATTTAAAAATAAATAATTGAAAACCTATGTAATAAATTAAATTAAATAAATCCAACTCATACACAGGTCTTGGTCAAGCTCATGAAGGGTCATAAGCATGCAACAAATTCACAAAATTATACCGGCTAACATTCACTTCTATTAATTCTCTATTTATTAAGATGAATTCCCTTTCATTAATTAATTAATAAACTAATTAGTTTCCTTTCATCTTAATGACTATCCAAATTCTGTTCGAAATAATCATCATTATAAAATTCATGGAAAATAAATGGTAGAACCAATAATTAAATATTAATTACAATAAATAAATTGAATATTTAATAATTCTTTAAATCCTTTATTAAATTTTCAAACACATAATGTACATTAATCATTAAAACAAGGTTTTAATGCTGTAATTTAACAATTTAATATAATTTAATTTTTCCTTTATTAGGAGACTACTCGACATGTACTATCAAGATACACATTGTGTATCTCGTTCCATGTACCTGGGTTTCACGCCTGAGGGTGCATCGTGTAACTCTACTGAACTACAAGGTGTGTACTAACTAGCTACATATCATGAGTTTCGCTTGCCATATACTCGAGAAACATGCATGAGTCTTCATCGTGTATCATGGTGAATTACACGACATGTACTCATGAGCTACACATTATGTGATCCATATGTCGTGTGCCCACACAACCTACCGAAGAACTCGAAATGTTCATTAGACGTGATACTACACAACATATACAATCCAGCCACATGTTGTGTATCCCACATGTCATGTGTTCACATAACTCTCTAAGGAACTCGACATGTATTTCATATGGGAGAATTAACAAACTACACGCCATGTATTCCAGCTACACGTTGTTCACTTCTTTAATTCTCCAAGTTTTTACTCTCATGCGGTTTGACTGTGTATTTGACCACACGTCTTGCATGAATTTTGCTGCTAAATTGTATGGACTACACGACAAGTACGTCAGCTACACACCATGTAATATGATAACTCATGTTCCAGACTGACCTGGTCTACACACCGTGTGCCATAAAATGCACCGCATATAGTTATTGTTTTTCATATCATACGTCCCGCAACATGTCCAGATATTGTTCACTTGGGTACACAATTTGTTCTTTAGATACACATTGTGTAACCCGGTTTTATCGGCCATAATTCTTGGCACTTCCTGATGGAATCTCTGGTCGTTCTTCATCTGTTCCTAGTCCTTTAAGAATATGAAACAATGAACGATGATAATTAATATCACTCTAAAATAACAACATATTAGTGGGTGTTATTTAGAGGGGGTTATTCACAGTCCCTTCTAAATTCATTTTTAGTATAAATTAGAGGAGTTTATGCCCAACCCCTACTAATAATTGAATTTAAAGGGGGGTTACAACCACCTCTATTTTTTTATCATTATTTTGTTAATATTTGGTTGGGTTTTTAGGCATTTATTCCAAAATCGTTATTAATTTAATAATTAGCGGTGTTATATATTCTATTAGAGGTGTTATATATATATAATTCCGGTGTAACCTATAGACCTATTTATTTTTACTGGTTTCTCTGTAGCGTCGTGTGATGTCGTTGGCTGCTGTAACCCAAGTTTTATATATATAATTCAGTTGAATTTTATAGGTGCTATATTAATATAACATGGAATTTGTTTTTTTTTTGAAGAAAATAGCGGGGATTCACAACATCCTTTAATTTAAGAGATCAGAGGCATTGAGAACCCTCACTATTTTCTTAAAAGAAAATTCTTATAATTTAATATATATATATATATATATAATTAAAACTTAATATATAAATTTATTTTAATATATTATAACATATTATATAAATATATTTATATAAATAATTTATACGTATACATAAATATAATTGTATAATGTGTATATATATTAAAATATATATATATATTTGTATAAAATTAAATTCCATATAATATTAATTATAATATAAAATCATAAATATATTATATAAATATATTATATAAATATATACATAAATATAATTTATTTAAAAAATCATATAAAAACCATTATAGTAATAATAATAATAATAATAATAATAATAGATTATAAAGACATATACTTACACTAACATACATATATTTAAATGGGGTTTTGATCCCCCTCCAATTTATGAAATTATAGGTGATTTTAACCCCTTATAATATGTTTATTCTTTTTAAATTATATCAAATTATAGAATCTTTGTGTATTTGTCTTATAAATATATTATATAAATACATTAAATAAATTCAAATATATATAAAAACACAAATTTAAGTATATAAAAATAATTATATATATATATATATATATTATTTTATTACACATATCATATATGTATATATTCTATTATTAAATATACAAATACATTATATATATATATATATTTACAAATAAATAAATATTTATTAATATAAAAACAAGTATTCAGATTGATATATTAAATATATATGTGTATACATGATATAACTATATGAATATAAGTTTAAATATATTTATAGATGTATAAATATTCATAAAATTATATATATATAAATATTATATTATATTATATGTATATGCATATAATATAAATATTATATATATAATATATATTTGTATACATATAAATGTATTTATAAAATATATAATATATTGTATTCATATAAATTTGTAATATATATATGTATATTAATATTTTTTAAAATGTGTACGTATAAATGATATATATTTATATATATATATATATTAGCATAATATATTTTGTTAATTTATAAATATATATACATGTAAAATATATGTGTATGCAAATAAGTATAAATATTTACAAATAAATATATAAATACACATTATTGTTTGTGTGTGTGTTTGATATAAATGTATTTATAAATACATATATACATAATTTTATTTAAATATATAAAAATATATAAATAAAGGTGCGTAGAAAATATATATATACATATATATTTATATTAATATTAATATTAATATATGTATTAATACAAATGTACACATATAATTTATATAAATATATATAGGTTATATATTTAATGTATTGAAATATATTATGCCAACAATATTTCTTTTAACAATCATATAAATATATATAAATACAATAATATACATAATATAACTAAAAAGAAACTTGCCTTAGTTGTTCAAGTAGAGGTGGCTTGTATAGGGAACTAATGATCAAATCAAGCGAGCTTCATATTTTATAAAAAGGTGGTACACTATTGAAATGGGAGGCACTAGACACTGGAGCACCACGGGGGAGGGAAATGGACACTGGACACCAAGGAGGAATGGGAGTGGATTGAGGTCATGGGAGCCTGTTAGTAAGGGAGGTCATTGGACGACATGGTAGTGATGTGGGGGAGGCATTGGACACTAGGGAGGAAAGGGAGGGGACTAGGTGGGGGTACGAGGGATGAATGAGAGGGATATGTGAGGGAGGGTGGTCACACACGATTTTAAAAATTATAGAAATATCAGGGGTGGCTAAAACAACTCCTAAAAACCCCTAAAATTGTGCTTAAGACTCAATTATAGGTAGTTTCTAACAGCCTCTAATTTCTTAATGTATTATGGGTGGTTAAAATCGCCTCTAATTGATGAGTTTCTAGAAATATGGACCAAAATTAGAGGGGGTTTAATCCCACTCTAATTAAACTACCGCTAAATTAGCCAACACTTTACCCGTGGTTCCTCAAAATCGCCGATAACAACAGTAGGCGAGCATATTAGCAGCGGTTCCTCATAACCACCTCTAATGTGTTTAGAGAGGGTTATAACCACCTCTAAACTAAAAAATAACCCCCTAATCGGGTCATTTTTTTAGTGAATATCAATAACTTGATAATTAAAACAAATTAAAGAACTAATATTCCAGAAAGGAAATATCTAACCACCATGGTGCATATGAATCAATGATCAAATAAATAATTAAAATTTTGAAAAATAACCATTCTGATATTACTTGAAGGTTTCGAACAGAGCAAAAGTGCCTTTGGTGGGTGTTATATTAAAATTTATTTTAACACAAAGTTTCCTGAAACCCCAATCATGTTAAATTTATAATTAATTTATTTGGATCATAAGAAATGATTACCTCATCTTAGTTTTTTTCTTCGATATATATGTTGATCATTCTGAAAACCCCCTTTCAGATTACCTTCGTTGTGTTGTAAGTATCCCAGTGTAGAATCCCTCTAGTAGTGATCCACACGTGCTCCTTTGATCTCTAACCGACACTGATTGATATTCGGGTGCTAGTGCAGTGAATCAATCATCCAGCTTCATTCGTCTTGACTTCTTCTAGTTCATTCGAGATTGAAGGAAACTCTCCAACGCTTCTCATTCTTAAGAGGAAGAGAGGAGGAAGAATTCGAGAGAGAGGTTTGTTGCACACAACGATTCTCAACTCTTGATTAACCCCACATAATAGACGTAACCATCTATTTATAGAGTTAGGGTTTATATTAAAATTTTATTTAATCAGGTACCGACCCTTAAAAAATATTATAATTCTTAACAAACCCCATGAATATGATAATAATATTATTATTATTTACAATGTGTTCTAATTCACACAATGATAAATATTATTTTATCGGCTTGTAAATTTTTATTCAACACCATACATGATCTTGGTCCACTCGAATTCCATGACATTTATTAAATACCTAAATAAATATTTTTGTTCACTTAAGTAAATATTTTATTCACAAAGTAGTGAAGAAATGTTTTTTAAATATTCAATAAAATAAATATTTTATCCACAATCTAGTGAATAAATATTTATTATATATTCAGGTAACTAAAAAATTATTTATTAAATAATATATAATTATTTACTACTTTGAGAATATTTTCGATCAACAAAACCTGAATAAAATTGTTCATTGGTATTGAGAATAATATTTATCCCAATAATTAAATTCAAATAGAATTTAATAGAGATCAACGGAAACACTTAGTGTGTGACCCTCCAAAATTTATTCTCATTGGAATTAAGAAAACTTATTTAAAGTCCAACATTACTTTCTATTAATGGGTCAAGACACCCAAGATAAATAATTTAATGTCACAACATCGACAACCACATACGAACTCTCACTTTTTAATATAATCTATTTTTCTCAATATCTCATCAAGAAGGTTGGAAAATATGTGTCATAAACCTATATGTTTGATGCATTTTTATTTTACTATCTAAAATAAATGTTGTTACACCATGGTCATGGAATTTATGTGACATTTATACATCAATAAAAGGGTTGGGATATCAACTTCTATAAAGATGGAAGAGAAAAATAATTCTTCGACTTATCCATTAATAACATGTCATTCATGAGGCATCCATCATACCCTACTTCCAACCAACATATGGGTGATGGTTTTTCTCAGTAAATCTAAGTGTACTAGTCATGACATGCATTAATGATAATTTTAAAGTCTAAGAATCATGACACATGCTCGCAAATAGAAATTTTTGATAACACCAAAACATACTGAATTATTATTGAGGGTTTGTTCCCATAATCTCCCATCTTGAATATTATCAAGTATGTACATCATGAAAGGAAGTCTCATCCACTTACGAGTACCTACACCTGACAGTCTATATACCATGTTCCCTATTATAGTATATTATCAAACCGTAGAACTATTTTAAGAATATCATCCTGTAATTTCAAGGTTCTCATCATTTCTGAAAAATTTTATGACCTTATCAATGTAATAGATATTTTAGGACATTATCAAATGAATGTTATGAAGAAGAAAAATCATTATGTGATAATATCTTTATATTAATATTCACTCCTTTGAATATACATGTAATATTAATTATGACACAGTTGATTCTAGGGCTCTAAATCCAACAGCCCCCTCCCATACCCCCAATTTGTTTCCTTCTATCTACACTCCATTTCCACAATAGTTACTTTTTCCCTCCATTATCCACCCCTTTGATCCACTCAAGATGACTAACTTCAGTTCATCAATGATTCACTACCCTCACCTTAGAATTCTTCATTTAAGGTTCTTTTGGTTTTTAATCCCCTTTATTATCCACCCCAAAAATTATCTCATGTTATCCTCCATTTTTTCATTGATTCTCTAATATTCTCATGACAACCTCTCAATTCCTCATTCCAAATAGGGTTCTTGTGATTTTCACTCCTCGACTTCATCATTTTATTTCTGATCCCCAATATCTATGTTCTCCATAAATTAGCCTCAAATATAAAACTCTAATATACTCATGTCAGACAGGGTTCCTATGATTTCATATTTCTGGTATCCTCTTATCGACTATATCAACTCTCTCTATTTGTTGTGAAATTCGATGACCAGGATGCACTGGTAAGGTTACGTTTACATTTAATTTTTTTCTCAGTATGTTTTTTCATTTTGTTTGTCTAGTTTATGCAGTATCCATGAACTGGATTTCCTGAATGGTACTCTAGAAGAAGATCCACTACAATAAATTAGAACATCTTAGAATATTTATTTTTGTTTTTTGAGTGGTGAATGTGTCAGGTGAAAGCCTTGGGAAGGAAGTATTTGGAGATGAAATTTCAGATGGGGAGATCCGTTGTGGTATGGATCTATGTGTTTCACCACAAAGAGTTGGTTGGAGTATATGGTTATTCTACAATTTGGTGTTCCACTCCCTGAAGAGTGAGACTGTAGAATGGTTCTTGTGTTGTGGTGTGGGGCATGAGCAGTGATGTTTCAATGTCACGTTATTTTAAGGCGGAAGTCCGGTTACAACATGATGGGGGTATGGTTATAGCATGAAGGTTCCCAAGTTATTCTTATATAGAGAAATACTTTGTTTAATCTTATGTGATTCCATTGATTTAATCCTATGTGAGGTTTGTTACATTGTGATTATTTTGTAATGGTGGGGTGGTCTTAAGGTTATTTGGATTTACCTTATGAGAGTAAGTTATCCCATGGGGTCTTTGAGGTTTATCTTACATAAGCCTTTCTATTTAGTTTTTTTTGTGAAGTATGATTGCAGTACGAACCTTCTCACAACGATATAAAGACCAAGGTGGTTGATTTCCTAGATTTTTCTCTTTGAGGTCAATTGTATCATGATGCCATTCATTGTATCATGGTTTGGATTACAGTTTATTAGGTTTGCAGTGTTGGGACGGAGAGTGATGGCAAGAGGGGGGGTGAATTGCCTTTTTAAAAAGTTTAACAATTTAAGAAAAAGTTAAAGCGTAGCAGAAATAAAAGAGGCAAGACACAAAATTGATAACGGAGTTCGGCCTAAATCCCAAGCCTACGTCTCCGCTCCCAACACAACCGTTGAGAGATCTATACGACAGCTTGCTTTTTAATAGTTGTATCAAGAAACCCACTAGACTTTAAGGCAGCCTAGAAACATATTACAGCTTGCTTTTTATTGGTTGAAGCAAGAAACCCACTAGCCTTCTTACAGGTGAAGGCTAGCTCACCTATGACTCAAGCCTTTTACAGGGAAGGCTTGACTAACCTCTTCACACCTTGAAGGTGGTGTGAAAACCCAAACAAAGGGAGGATGAGAGAAATAAGGGTTTGTATGCACAAACTCAAAATAATGCTAAAAAAGATAAAACAATAATAACCGTAAAGAGGAGAAGTCGTGGGCGCCAATGGATTGATTGGTGATGATGAAGAGCGCTCCCAAGCTTCTATGGTGCTGCTCCTTGGTTGTGGAAGTGAGTTGGAGCAAGTGGGGATCCTTGAAGGAATGCGCCGGAGGTTCGCCAAATGATCGAAAAATGTTCTCGTGGGCTACCGTATGTTTTCGGGGCTTCCTAGTCCTCTATTTATAGGAGAGGAACACCCAAATGGCCTTTGGAGGTCTTCGGAGCCGTTGGAGAGGCCTTCGGAGCCGTTGGGAGTCAAAAGTACAAGTCTGGTCAAAGCCCTACGGCTAGTTCGACTGGGCCCACCAGCTGGCCGATGGTGTCTCACCAGCTGGCCGGTGGTCCACCGGCTGGCCGGTCCTGAGCCACCGGCTGGCCGGTGCGCAGACAGAGAGCAAGCTCTCTGCCCAGGTTCCACCGGCTGGCCGGGGAGCTCACACCGGCTGACCGGTGGCTCTGGACAGAAACCATTGCTACTGCCAGACCACCGGCTGGCCGGTGGGAATCCACCGGTTGGCCGGTAGACACAGAGAGTCTACATTCATTCCTTCTTTCCCCAACTCCTTTTCAACCTTTTTCCTATCAACAAAAACACTTGAAAACAAGTTAGAACAAAATAAGAGTGATTGTGATCATTGAAATCCAAGAGAGAGGGGTACAACAATCTCCCCCTATTTTGATGATCACAATCACCAAAACAAGAAATGTAAAAGACTGATATGAAAGGCATGTTTTAAAGGATAAATTGAAAAGTAAAGCAAAGCTTTAGAGAAAAATTTCTCCCCCAATCAACCAAGGAAATCTCCCCATTTGTGATTATCAAAATAGCACGGGGCATAAAATTTGATTGAAGGAAAGGATTGAAAAACAAGATAGAGATTTTAAACCAATTGAAATTTTTGAAATTTGAATTGAATTTTTTTGAAAGAAAAACGCAAAAAGGCTTAAACAATCCTAACTCCCCCTAAATAAAAACAACAAATCACCAGGGAGAGGATTTTACAACCGAGAAAAATTTTGGTCCGGAGAGACTCGCTAAAAGGGCTTTTTCAATCCAAACTTGTCTTGGGGCGGGTCTTCTCCTATGAAATTCATCGCTAAAGGAAATGGTTTTGGGCATTCCATACCGGGCATTTTTGCAGACTCACTCGTAAATTAAGTGCCCGATCTTTTTGCAATAGTTGCAAAATTTATATTGGGAGCTCCCCCTTACAAAAATAGTAGGAGCATGGGAAGAGTAAGCTTGCTTGGAATATCCAAGCCCTTGGGTGGTTCTAGATATGCATTGGGAACCAAGGAGCTTCGAAAGGTTATGTTCACCTTCGGTGAACTTAGCTAGCGATTCCCTTAAATCCTTGATTATTGATTCCATAGAATCAACATCGGGAAGGTTTTGGATCTTGAGGGACAAGTCTTCCTTCTCTTTGAGAAGTTGATCCTTTTCGGAAAAAAGAATTTTGAATTTCTTTTTTAAAGCAATAAATTTGGAAGAGAGTTCGTGAAAACCTTCCTCCAATTGATCTCTCGCATGTTGGAGATCCTCGTAAGATAAATGGTTGAAAGAATTGGAAGAACAAGAGGAAGAGGAGTCGGAAGAGGTTACCTCATGAAATGCCATTAGACATTTTTTACCGTTGTCTTTTGAGGAGGAGGAGGATGAGGAGCTATCACTCCAAGTGGCCTTGAAAGCCTTTTTCTTTTCCTTTTGCTTGGCCCTTGTCTTGTGGAGTGGGCAATCGGGCTTATAATGGCCTTTATTGCCGCACCCATAGCATATTACCTCGGGCTCGGATTTTTCGTCGAGTTTTTCCTTTCGAGCCTTGCGAGATTTCTTCTTTTTGTTCTTCTTCATGAATTTGTGCATCTTGCGGGCAAGGTTCTCGATTTCTGAATCGCCGCTTGAAGAGGAAGAAGATGAGGAGGAGGAGCTTTCTTCTTTTTGAACTTTGAAGGCGATGTTCTTTGGAGTTTCGATGAGTTTGCCTTCCTTTTCAGCTTTCCTCCTCATGGTGATCTCGTAGGTCATGATGGATCCGATGAGCTCTTCGACCAGCATTTTCTTGACATCTTTTGCTTCTTGAATTTTCGTGACTTTCAGTGCCCGTGAACTTGGTAAGATACAAAGGATCTTCTTGACCATCATCTCTGCAGAAACATCATCTCCAAGAGATTTTCTTCCATTTCAAATGTCAATAAAACGAGTAAACATTTCTGTAATATTTTCAGATGGATTCATGGTAAAAGACTCAAAATCTTGACGGAACATATCCAATCGAGTATCCTTAACTTTGTTGGTCCCCTCATGGGTAACCTCAAAAAGTTTCAAGATTTCATCAGATGAAGTGCATGTGGAAACTCGATTGAATTCATTACGATCAAGCCCGCAATGAAGAGCGTTCATGGCTTTTCCATCAAGCTCGAAATTTTTAATATCGGCTTGAGTCCATTTGGATTCATCGGGAGAAGAGAGAGAGTAACCATGCATGACAATTCTATAAATAGGATAACCTATACTTCTAAGAAAAGTAGACATGCGGGTTTTCCAATAGGTATAGTCGGTTCCATCAAAAAAAGGAGCACGGCCCAATGAATAACCTTCGGGGGCGAAAGAAGATGAAGCCATCACAATGGATCTTGAATTTGAAACCGGTTAAGGTATTACACAAACTCCTCCCTTTGATACCAATTGTTGGGACGGCGAGTGATGGCAAGAGGGGGGGTGAATTTCCTTTTAAAAAAGTTTAACAATTTAAGAAAAAGTTAAAGAGCATCGGAAATAAAAGAGGCAAGACACAAAATTGATAACGGAGTTCGGCCTAAATCCCAAGCCTACGTCTCCGCTCCCAACTCAACCGTTGAGAGATCTATACAATAGCTTGCTTTTTAATGGTTGTAGCAAGAAACCCACTAGACTTTAAGGCATCCTAGAAACCTATTACAGCTTGCTTTTTATTGGTTTAAGCAAGAAACCCACTAGCCTTCTTACAGGTGAAGGCTAGATCACCTATGACTCAAGCCTTTTACAGGGAAGGCTTGACTAACCTCTTCACACCATGAAGGTGGTGTGAAAACCCAAACAAAGGGAGGATGAGAGAAAGAAGGGTTTGTATGCACAAACTCAAAATAATGCTCAAAAAGATAAAACAATAAAAACTGTAAAGAGGAGAAGTCTTGGGTGCCAATGGATTGATTGGTGATGATGAAGAGTGCTCCCATGCTTCTATGGTGGTGCTCCTTGGTTGTGGAAGTGAGTTGGAGCAAGTGGGGATCCTTGAAGGAATGCGCAGGAGGTTCGCCAAATGATCAAAAAATGTTCCCGTGGGCTACCATATGTTTCAGGGGCTTCCTAGTCCTCTATTTATAGGAGAGGAACACCCAAATGGCCTTTGGAGGTCTTTAGAGCCGTTGGAGAGGCCTTCGGAGCCGTTGGGAGTCAAAAGTACAAGTCTGGTCAAAGCCCAACGACTAGTTTGACTGGGCCCACCGGCTGGCCGGTGGTGTCTCACCAGCCGGCCGGTGGTCCACCGGCTGGACGGTCCTGAGCCACCGGCTGGCCGGTGCGCAGACAGAGAGCAAGCTCTCTACCCAGGTTCCACCGGCTGGCCGGGGAGCTCACACCGGCTGACCGGTGGCTCTGGACAGAAACCATTGCTACTGCCAGACCACCGGCTGGCCGGTGGGAATCCACCAGTTGTCTGGTAGACACAGAGAGTCTACATTCAGTCCTTCTTGGCCCAACTCCTTGGAAACCTTTTTCCTATCAACAAAAACACTTGAAAACAAGTTAGAACAAAATAAGAGTGATTGTGATCATTGAAATCTAAGAGAGATGGGTACAACATGCAGGAGGAGGCCTAGGATAATGTCATGTTCCTCAGGAGTTCATGTGTCATGGAATAGTGTTCACACTTTTACTGTGAAACTCATTATTAATATTTATTTTAATGTTATTTGACTATGAGATTTGAGGAGGATACACATTGTGGGTTTTAATTGGAGATTCATTATGACTTGTTGACCCTAACACACCATGATTCTTTAATTTTCAAGAGTGGTTATAAATTTGATCCTTGTCTCAAATCCTCTCCAAATTTACTCACTACCATCGAACCCTAGATGATTATTGGAGTGTCTATGGAGATATTTATTTGTCATTTTATTGGTTTTTCCCTTGGCTTCAAGATATAGACCTCTTTGGGATCTAAGGTGAAATCATCTTCTATTCTTCTATATTCTCCTCTTATCTTTTTTGGAGGTTATGATAGGAGTGGTAATTTGGTTTTGGTGTTGTTTTATTTTGGTTTTAATTGATATTGGTAATTTTTAGGCCCTATGTTTGTTGGGCGGTGTTTTTCCGGGGTTTCCTTATCATCTCATACAATGTTAGTTAAAGTTCCAGTTGAGTTAGGAGATTTGAGTCTTCTATTTCTTTATTCATTTGAATTTTTTTGAATTATATTATTATTTATTTCATTTGAATAATGGTATAGATTGACCTAAATAAAATAATGAATTGGACTAAAGGAAATTAAAGGTAATAAGATGATTCACATGTGTTTTATGAGATTCCATGATATTGCTTATATATTTATGATTTTGGTGATATTGATACTAAGTGATGTGATCTTATTTATGTGAAAAACATTTTTTATTACTATTGATATGTTTTAATAACCATTCATAATGGTTCAATCACTTAAATTTGGTAATGAATTGGTTTTGTGGAAATATTGAATTAAAGTATTGATGTTTGAACCTAAAATTCTACTTTAATTTGAAATAATTATTAAGGGGAAGTTCCTTGAGGTGAGTTTCCACTGTGTTTTCCCTAATTTTATATTGTATATTTGTAATTTATCTATATGATTAGAGTGGATTTGGTTGGTTATTGTAGCTGGTTGGAATGATCAGGAGTGGTTTGGTTGTGGTCATGATAGATGGGCTTTTTTTGGTTATGGTAGTGGTGTCATGACTAGTTGTGTGGAAGGGAAGTGGCATTGTGGTTGTTATTGTGGATGTTATCATGTATCATGGGGTGGTTAATATGGTGATGAGTTTGGTTGTTATGGGGTTATGTTAGAGTTTCCCAGTGACATGAAACATGGATTGAATTAATGAATGATAATGGGCAATTGGAGGGAACTGAAAAATAGTGGGTTGTCTAATGGTGAAATATTATGGTTTTAATAAATGTGACTGATGAATTTTAAAGGTTGTAATAAGTGTAGATAATGATTATTTAACAACTTAAAGTGGGGATTGGTTTAATGAATGGGTTTACATTAAATATATCTAGTTGAATATAATTTGGATGGTAATGTTAAATCTATAATTTAACTATAATAATTGTAATGAGAAGTTAAGAATGCTGTTATGGCAATTTTTTATGGATATATGGGGTTAGTTGTGTTGTAGTTATGGAATCAGTCATTGGTTGGAGATGGTGATGGTGAGGTGGACCTCGTGGATTGTTGAGCTATTTCTCTAGGTGTGAACCCTTAAGCTAATAATGTGTGTATGAAAGCTATATTAACTATATTTTATTGTTATTTTATACCAACCACCCCTTTAATCAGATAACCTAATTGAAGGCAATTTCAGGAAATGGGTTTCATGTGTTTTCCCTAATATCTAGGGTGTGGAGGGAATGGATGGTTGATCCCTCCCTCTTCCCTACTCCCCCTTCAGACGTAACATGAGCTATTATGGATCAAGGACCTAGGAATATATATATGAGCTATAATGGGTAGTGGCTATATTAAATATATACAGGTTGACATGGTTTTGGTTGAGATGTGGATAAATGTTGGGGGTCGTTCATGATAGGAGGAGGTCAAATGATTAATTTCTTTCACATTCATGATATCCTACTATGATGAAGATGTGGTGTGATATTTGTGATGTGTCCATGATTTGTGACATGTGGTTGTGGTACAGGGATATGTGGTTATGAGGTTATATGGAATAGATTGAAGCACATCATCTACATCATTGGGGTATGAGAGAGACCAGATCATCGGGGAAGTGGATAATAGGTACATTCTTGACATATATTCTTTTGATATTATGTTATTATACTTGAATGTGATATTGACTGAGTGAGTATTGGTGAGGTTGGGTGACATTTGACTTGGAATAGGTGCATGTTGGTTCTGCTGTTTGTTTATTATAGTATTAACATGTTTTTTCAAATTCTCATGAGTGGTTTTAAGGAGGATCCTATTAAGTATACTTTTTCTCTTCAAATTTATGAAGGTAATTCCTCCCATTTGTGTTATTTATTACCTTAGTTCTAGTCTCCATCCCATATCATATTAGAGGTATACTTTTAGGGTCACACACATCTTTAATGTCAACATAAGAGGGATTCATAATTGGGGGGGGGGGTAGGTTGTGATAAAGTTTTAACAAAGACTTAGTTGAGAGTTGGGAGAGAGTTTAGAGTTAGGAAATTATTATAATTATATGGATTAGTATGGAAAAAATATTATTCAAACTTACTATGTGACATAGGAAGTGTGACCAATTAGGTCATATGTGTTTAGGGCCCTTGTGATCTGATGTAAGGATCTTAATCTCCAATGATATGATGCAAGGACCTTGAGATCCTATGATTTGATACAAGGACCTTGAGAATACCAATAATAATTGGAAATATGATTTTTATTTCATGGTAGAGACCTTGGAGTGGTACATGCATCATTCTTGATTACACTTTTTTTTGAATTGGGGTGATTTTGGGAAAGCTAAAATGAATCTAACTAAATGAACTTTAATTAATTTTGTGTTATTGAGCTTAGAAGTTTTATTTTTTTTGGTTATAATAATGGATTATTTTTATTATATATTTTTGGTTTAGATAAAAAATTTATAAAAATATGATCTATTTGACCATATAAGGGTTGATATGGCCAAGGAGGATGAGTCATGAAGGAAGACATTGTGTGAGTTTCAACATTAGAGTTTAGAGAAGTGCGAATGGAATGTGTCTAATCTAGAGATGGATCACTAAGTGTAGGTGTGACAACCCAAGAAATATTTGTAATAGAAAAAATTTATTCCTTATTAATATTTATGAATTATATTTCATTTATGTATATTCATTATAATAACAATAAGTAATTTCTCAGTCAAATATAAAATAGTTTTATTCTTAATAAATTGAGGTTTATGCATTACATCGTTTCATTAAAAATATTAATTTATAAATTATAGAAATTTAATTTTACAAAAAATATACCATTTTTGATATCATCATGTCAAAATAATCTTATAGTGAAATTTTTAGAATTTTCATAAAAAGTTGATTTTTGGGTGATTAGTAGAAAATACCGATTTTTTAAAAAATTGTCTTTTATTTTCAAGTATTGAAAATCTATAATTTTTTATGGTTTTTAAAATTCCATTAATCCACCATAATTATAATTAATTCAATCAATATCATTGATATCAATACTATACTTGAATTTGGTATAAAAAAATTGTGTACTTAAAAAGACATTTATCCAAAAATTTGTTTTTACCACGTTGCACATTCTGATTTTGAAAGTATACATTACCATATTTAGTGATTTAATATTGAAAATTAGATTTCATATTTTGAATAAGTTAGTTCGAATTTGGTAAATAGCTCAACCTAATTTTTTGTCATTATGAATATTACCTTTGGTAAAAAAATCCAATTACCACAATAAGAGTTAAAACTAGTTAAAATGGTTAAAACTAAATTATGAGGGTTAAAATCACCTAAAAACTTGTATAAATACTATTCGATGGTCATATATAAAATTTATCTTATCTTTTATTTTAAGATGAGTCATTTTAGATCCATTTTTCTTGAGTAATACATTAATATATTTTAATCTTTTGAAAAATTCTAAGCATGCCCTATCCATCACTTATAAAAGGACACAACCTATCATCTATTCACCACACTTGAAGAGCCTCTTATATCAGCCAATCCATATCTAAATAATTTAATTAAATCCCTCCCTTGGTTCTAGAGGTCATGGTTTGAAAAAAATACCATCCTAGGAATTCTTTAGTTATAAACCTAAAGTAGTTGTCCGAAGAAGAGGTATAATTCTTAACTAAGTGCTTTCATTTCATTTCTCATTTTACCTCCTTGAGACCTATATTAACCATTCTCATATAATAATATCAGTATATCTCATACACTATAAAGTTATTATGTTTATGTTATAAAACGTTTCATCTACTTATCTATCTAATGAAAAATGAAAACACCTCTCATACATATGTATGAACTATCGTCTCACGAGACAATACATTTCATTTTTCATCATCGACTCTTATAATGGTCAGAATAATGGATAAAAATGAAATAATATGATAAAAATGATATAAATTTCATTCATTAATGGTAAATAAATATTCTAATTATTTTTTTATAATCCAATAAAAAATAAAAAAATTGCTCGTGTGTACGTACAAACTACCGCTTCACGCACCGTTGTATTTTATTTTTCATCACTGACTCACATGAATGGTATATATATGTGGATTTAAATAAATAATGAGATATTTATGATATAATTATCATTCTATAAATATAGAGAAATATTTGTCTTCTTTCTCCATGTTCATTGAAAAATGAAAACATTACTCATGCGTACATATGGATTACCATCTTCATGTTGTAATGAAATTTATTTTTCTTAACAAACATACATAGTTGGTTCTAAAAGTATAATTAATTTATAAAAATGATAATTATAAAATTATTTAGATTCAAAAAATGATATAATCATGTCCTATTTTACCCTATTCAACCTACCAAAGTCATTTCGGACATACGAACAAAAAATCTTCAAAAATTCCAAAGTAAACATAATCAAATAAGTGATTGAGTATGATATGGTAATAAGTGAAATAGAAGGAATAATAAAAATATAATAAACCAAAAAAATATTATCAAGAAAGTGAATAATTAACATAAATTTATTATTTAGGAAGATATAGAATGCATGTGACAAGTCAGACTCGACTTAACATATATTCTATCTTAAAACCTAGTTTTAAATTTTTTTAAGGACTTAATTTTAATATTTTTAATCCATGAACATATTTTTTATATATGAGTATATATTTAATTAAATGAATTTAAAAGTCTAGTTAACATTTCCTTTCACTTTCTTACAGAGGTCTTAAAAAGGTATCTTCCTACGTATATCATATATAATGTTTAACTTTCTTTACAAAGTAAAAAAAAGAATGTTTTTTAACATATATGATATAAAATAATTTTCCTACTACCAAAATTGTTATTTGATATTTGACTTCTTTTTCTATATTCCAATTTTTATTCAAATAAAAATCATTCTTCCCTTTGTTCTGGGTATTTATTTTTGAAAATGGGGTTTTAAAGGAAAGAGATATATCAATATCTGAAAATGTTTTAATTATGTATTAAAAAGTTTATTTTTTATGATTTTTATGATAGAAATGTAATATTTTATGTATATCATATATGTTATAATTCATGAACAATGTTTATAATTATTTTTGAGCCTGATATAGCTCTTTAATGCATTGGTTAATGATTATGTTCTTTGTAGAATTATGTTTGAATTAACCGAGTAGGTTATTCTATTTGTAAGGGTTCTGTGAATATGATATCCCAAGGCACCTATATGACTTTTCTATGATTTCAAAAGAATTTTCAATGAAATATCTTGATTTCATAAGGTAACTTAATGATATCTTGTTTATAGGAATGATTATTCCATTTAAGGGAAAAAGGTATCTTTTCAAGAAAATGTTTTTCATGGATTCTCATGTTTTCTAAGATACCATCGTGATTATGATTTTACCTTTATATTTTATTATAAAGTGTTTTATGAAAAATTTTAGGTAGTAAATCCAATTTCACGTGTAAGTAAACAATTATTTCAGTTCAGTGTTTATTGTGATAAAGGGAAACTATCTTATATGATATCATGGTTTTGAAATGGACTAATGAGTTTTTATTCTTCTTTATTTATCTTCCTTATTGAACTTTTTGTGCTAATCCCACATTTTAAAATGTTTTTCAAAAGGTTTAATGTGAGTATGAACATTGATGAAGTGAAGTTGAAAACCGTTAATATTTTTCATGAAAAGAAAACATGTTTCATTTTAAAAGTATTGTATTGTAAAAAAATTAAAACTGAGTGGAAGTGTCCACTTTGTCATGCATGAGTTTATTATGCAAGATTTATGACCTAAATCTCTTAAATTTTAAACATGAAAAGTTATTTGGGTATGTAAGAAAATAAATTCTTTTTTAAAAATTAAATTATGGTTTGAATAAGGATCGATTCCTTATAGTTGATAGGAGAGCAGAGTTTAGATAATTTTATCGGTTAAGATAATGTGATTACCCTTAAGATATTCTAGTTTATAGTTATCATGAGATAACTTTGGAATATTACCATGTTGATTTATATTATCTATGTCTGTTTAGAAATATTTTCTATGGAAGAAATAAGAAAGCTAATGTAGGAAGGCACCAAGAGGAAAATATATTCCCAAATCATCAACCTAGAATGGTCGGAATTAGAACTGAGTAATTTATTGATGCGATAGATCTATTGAAATAGGTTATAAATGGATGTGGAATCCATGTTAGAGATAAACCACATCCCCCCGAAGGAACATATCTATAGTATTTCATTTCATAAAATAAAACCCGCCATCATTCAGTTGATCTTCTGATCTGGTGGTGGTTGAGGGATGGGTTAAATATTTTGAAATTATATTCAAAATCATGGGTTGTTCGGAGAATCAAATATTAATTCTAGCTATTCATTGTTTTTAATGTGAAACCGATCAGTGGTGGTTAATGGAAAGGAATACCAAGGAAATATAAGTGATTGATTTCTGAGAATGGAATGAATTTAAGAATATTTTCCTTGATAAATATTTTCCTTAGGCTGATCAACTTAGGATGGGAGAGTAATTCTTGTAATTGAGGTAGGAGAAATATTCTTTGATTTCATATGAAGAAAACATCACATGTTTGGAAAGGTATGCAGCAAATTATATTTGGGATCTTGAAAGTAAATTAATCAATTTTACCTAGGATCAAATCCAAGATATCAAAGGGAATTGGTTTCTTGTGAATTTAAAATTTATGACAAACATGTTCAATGTGATGAGAATGTAGAAATAAAGTTTTCAAATGATAATGTATTCTACAATAATGAGTAGAAAAAAGCGATCTAGGTGGTAGGAAATGGGGAATCATCTATCAAGGAAAAAAGTAGTAAGAAAATAAAATTTATATCTTATAAAAAATGTGGTAAAAAGAATAAAGTAAAATTTATTATAAAATTTGGAAAGTGTTTTCGATGTAGTAAGTTTGTACATGTGGCTTGTGACTGCAAAAAAAATGATCATAGTAATGACAAAAAAAATAATGAAAATACAATTGATTTTTTTTATTTATAATGAGATGGGTCATTGTGATATAGATTGTCTGAAGATTGGAATAAAGGATAGAATTCATCAAGATCACAAGTACAAAGGTGCGGCTAAATATTTTGTGTCTACTTCATAAAATGTTGGACCATCTTATGATGTGGTGACACGTACATTAATTTTTTATTCAGATTATTACAATGTATTATTTGATTTAGGGTCTACACATTCTTCCTTTTTGAGAAATTTTCTAGAAAATTAGAGATTTCACCTTAGGAAATGAATCCATAATATTTGGTAAATACACCTGTGGATAATGTTATATAAAGAATAAAATACAAGAATATTCCAATTATCATCTATAGAAAGGATTTATCTGCAAACCATTTTGTCTTTACCATTTGTATATTTTTATGTTATTCTAGGTATATATTAAATTTTTTGTCATTCTAAGATAGATTTTAGAGATAAAGAAGTTGTTTTTAATAATGATTTTCAGTTTTCAGACAAGAATTAATTCATACATTTGATAACATATCAGGAATTTGATAAATTGATTAAATATGGAAATGAAATTTATTTTGAAAATATTGTTGAGAATAAGGAAACTATTAAAATATGTGATGGTCCTATAGTAAATGTAAATATGGATGTATTTTCTGATAAATTTCTTGGTATTATACCTGATCAGAAGATTGAATTTACTATTGACTTATTACCTGATGCCAAGCCAATATCAAAACCTCCTTATTGAATGGATCAAGTAGAACTTTTTTAATTGAAAAACAAATTATATGAGTTTCTTTATAAATGATTCATTCATCCTAGAGCTTCACCATGTGGTTCTCTTATTTTGTTGGTTAAAAAAAGATGGTTTCATGAGAATTTTTATTGATTATAAAGCATTTAAAAACCACTATTATGGATAAGTATATGTTTCCTCATATAAATAAATTGTTTGATCAGATTTAGGGAGATCAGTAATTTTTGAAGTTTGATCTTGGTTTTGGGTATCATCAACTAAAGGTGAAGGATGATGATATTACAAAGACAAAAATTTTGGACTAAGTTTGGGAATTATGTGTTTTTGGTCATTCACTTTGGGTTGATAAATTATCCAGCTATATTTATGGCCTTTATGAATAAATTATTCCATAAAATTGTGGTTGTGTATATTGATGAAATCATGATATATTTTAAAAGTTATGACGATCATGAGAAACTTTTGAGGGTTGTTCTATAAACCTTAATGTAAAATAAGTTTTATAGAAAAATTTATTAAATATGAATTATAGTGGTGAATGATTTATTTACTTGGACATATTGTAAATAAAGATGGAATAAATATTGATCCAACTAAAACTAAAATAGTTGATGAGTGACCAAGACCTAAAAATATCATATATATTTTTAGTTTTATTAGATTAACGGGTTACTATTGACATTTTTTTGAAAAATTTAGTAATAATATCCATACACCCAAGAAAAAAATAGAAACAAACAACTCAGAGTATCATGTGGAAGAATAAATAATCATAATTTAACAATAAATATCACCAATGTCTCACATATAAATAACCAGGATCCCAATGTGGCAAGAAAAAATAGAGTATAAAAAGGTGTATTGTCACGACCTGTCCCCTAAGAACCATTTCGTGACTACCCCAAGCCTGCCTTCCATAGGTTAGGTGTTGACGACTAACACTGGATAGGCGTATCCCTAAAATAGGAAGGAATTTCATTTTAACCTGTACAGACACACAGTCCAAGAACACAACAAGAAGAAACCACAAAGTAAACTGTTGCAGTAAAAGTGTGTTGAAAGTAAAGGGGTTGGAATATAATCCCATATGAAAATAACAAGTACAACTGGAATGTACAAATACAACTGAAAAGTAAAAAACAGCTCTTGGATTGTCCTCCAAGTATCCTACCTGAAGGGCAGGTACAACTCATGATCAATAGTCCCTGCGTCATGTCACGCCAAATGATCCACATCTGAGCACCGTTTAGTCCTGACTCCCTCAACCTCAATCAATGTAGTCTATCGCCTGCATAAGACACAACATGGTGCAGGCGTAACCCGTGTATGGGTGAGTATAATGATACTTAGTAGGGACCCCGAGACCCCCGTAGGTCTCCCAGAGTTCCATAAAGGAAATACCACAACGAAAGACCTCAATCTCAAAGCACGAATCAATAGACATCAAAACTACTTAGGTATATTCCCATACATATACCTAAGTTATCAAGATATAATCATCTCACACATGAGGGAATAATACCACAGAGGTAACACCATGAAGGTAGAAGTACCACACAGGTAACACCACGAAGCTAGAAGTACCACACAAGTAACACCATGAAGACAACACCCCGAAGGTATAACTACCACACAGGTAACACCACGAAGGTAGAAGTACCACATAAGTATCACCCCAAAGATAAAAGACTCATCTCATAATCAGGTATAACTTAAGTACAGAAGTACAGATGATTATTCATAAGCTAGATCATCTTATTCTATTATGAGGCACTTCTTCTGACCACAGAGGATCGTTAGGTAATAACCCCCACTAACCCACATAGGTTATGACCCACACATGATCAGTATGTACTGACCCACGTAGGAACATTGAGCACTGACCCACATAGGATCTGATAGATTCTGACCCACATAGGATCGATCGATGATGAGGCACTTAGGACCATTGTTTATTCTTCACGTTAGAGACTGCCACAGGATTCCACGAACCCAGTGCACTCAAGTTCCGTAGAATCTGCCCTCGAGATATCGGTCATACCTCTACCACTACTAATCTCCACAAATAAGTAATCCAAAGGACCACCATGTCGTAAAGATTCCGACGTGACATACAGTGTGTCAATTAGACTCCTGTTATGTGAGTTATAAGCATTTCAGTTTTGAGGGACTGGTTGGATTCGGGTTCGATCCAACCCAGCCGTACTCCAACTATCTCCAAAACTCATATGGAGTATACCAGAATGGCTGTCTCAATCCAAGTATCCCAACTCCACAGACGGTTTGTCAAAAGAATGTCTGGTTTTCAAGATATGGTCGTTTAATTGTTTCTTGGTCTGGTCCCACCCGGTTGGACCGACCCGACCAGGACTGGGCCAACACGGCCCAGTCTGGGCCATCTTGACCCCATTTGGGTTGACCCGACCTCGTCCGAGTTTGACCTGGCTGGGTCGGGACATGGCGGGCTCGGCCCGCTGGGCCGCGGTCAAGATCGGCCCGCTGGGGGCGCAACCCGACCCACAAAAGGGCAGCCCGACCCGCAAGGGGGCATGGCCTGCTAGGCGCACGTCCCACCGAGGACGCTGCCCGCTGGGTAGGCGTCCAGCTGGGCACGAGGCCCGACCGCGTGAAGCGCAGCCTGCGGCTTGGTGGAACGGCCTGCTATAGCGGGGCCCGCCCTAGCCACCACCGAGGGAGTGACCCCTGGTTTTACCGAAGGGCCACGAGGGTCATTCAGTTTCCATTGCTTCTGTAGTGCTACATGGAATGTGGGACCAACTGGAGTGGGTCCTGTCTCCTGTCGTAGTCGGCTGGTGTTGGTTTCCGTCTCCAGCGGCACACGACGGTGTGCCGCTCCGCCACCCACAGTCTTCTGGTGTTCCAACCACCTCCCTTTGTCCACCCCGACTGACAAGCCGCAGCCAGCATCCTCCGGTGGTGCGTTGGTTACACCACCCTCCTCTTCCATAGCTGGGCAGTGTGACAGCCGCCTCCTCTGACCGTCGTGGCTGACGAGCCGCGGCCGGTTCCTCTAGCGGTGTCGGTGCACCGCCTCCTCCCTCGTGGTTGGCTGGTGCTGACCGCCACCTTGGTCCCTACCAACGCCGGTCATTGGTACTACCATGTCGGCAGTCTTCTATGAAGGATGAAAGGGTAGAAAGGTAGTGGAGGGTCCAGGCCGGGTTTTTTAGGCCCGCGCCCTCTAGGTTAGCATGAAATCAACACGAGGGAGGAAAAAGGATTCTACAAATCTTGAAATTAAAACCAAAGGTAAACCGTACCTCAAGAATGATATAGAATGCCTACTATTGGGGGAGTGGGTCGGTGTTCGGCTTTCCCTCAAAAAGCTTTCAATGATGCCGCTCAAATGTTGTCCTTTGATTCGTGGTTCAGTGTCACCCATCACCTCCCACTAGAACAAGATTCTTCTTCCAAGGGTTTGGTGTCTCGTCATTTTGTCAGCACTTCATTGCTTGGTGAAGTAGTGCTGATACCTCTCCCCGAACTCTATTTAAATAGAAGAGAGGGAGGGTGTCTAAAGATTGTGGGATTTATGAGGGTTAATTAATTAGGAACCTTCCTAATTCCCAATGACGTCATTACATAGGAATTGAAGGGTCAAGCCATTTAATGTCTTGACATGTCACTGGTCGCATGTCGTCGCTTTTGTGTTGGAGGAAAATAAATAAATAAATAAAATAACAAAGTAATTTTATTATTATTTTAAAAAGTTAAAAATCTTACTTTTTTTCCATACCAACTGTGGTCGAAGTGAAGCCTCCCTCAAGTGAATCCTGATACTAAGGATTCAACAGTGCTCTCAGATTTGTAATCCGAGCACCGGTTCAAATGTTAGAAAATGCCACTCGCACATTTACTGAACGTACCTTAAAAAAGTTTAGAAATTCATTCCGAGAACACCGGGCCTCAGAATCACTTGACATCAATTTTTACAGACTCATAATAATTCCATATAATTAAAAAAAAATCATGGAAAATCTAGGTCTTTACATTCTCCCCACCTTAGGGCTTTTCATCCCCGAAAGCCACAATATAGACTGATAAAACAAATGGGGGTATTGATCATGAATATGTGCCTCCTGCTCTCTAGTTATCTCCTAGAGATTTCCATGCTGCCAGTAAACACGCACCAGAGGTATCGACCACCCACAAAGTACCTGCTCTTATCGATCCTCAATCTCTACTGGAACCTCCGTAAATGTCGCCCCATCATCAAATTCCATCTATCCATGGTTGATGATGTGATATAGGTTATGCATGTATCTCCTCAGTTGGGATACGTGGAAGACATCGTGCACCCTCTCCAACTGCGGTGGTAGTTCCAAGCGGTATGCCACCTTTCCAATCCTCCGAAGTATCAGAAATGTTCTGATAAACCACGGTGAAATTTTTTTCATCGACCAAATCTTCATAGTCCCCATCAAGGGGAGACTCGTAATAATACGTAGTCCCCTTCCAGGAACTCCAGAGGTCTACGTATCCTGTCAGTATAAGACTTTTTTCCGCTCTGTGCAGTCGTTTTCCGCTCCCGGATGACCTGCACCTTCTCAGTGGTAGCCCATACCTACTCTGGACACAAAAGTGTTGACTCCCCTGGGTCTATCTTGCATAGAGGTGATCTGCATGGTCAACCGTAAAAGGCTTCAAATGGTTCCATACTGATGGTGGAGTAATAACTGTTATTGTATTCAAAATCCACCAAGGGCAAGTGATCCTCCCAACTATGGCCAAAATCTAGGACGCATGCACGAAGCATGTCCTACAGTATCTGAATGGTCCTCTCTATTTGACCATCCATCTAAGGATGAAAGGTAGTGCTCAAATGTAACTGAGTCTTGAATGCCTCCTAAAATCCATTCAATAGTCTGGGGTAAAACATGTGTCACAGTCAGAGACAATCATCAATGGCACCCCATGAAGTCATACAATCTCTTGTACATAGGGGCATCCCAAACCCTCTACTAATCCTTGCTCCCAGATAGGTAAGAAGTGGGCCAACATGGTGAGTCAGTCAATGATCACCCAGATGGAATCATGTCCCCTGGACGTACGTGGAATCCCTGTCACAAATTCCATAGAGATACCATCCGACTTCCACTCTGGCACCTATAGTTGTCACGCAAAGCCTGCTAGAACATGATTCTCAGCCTTCACTTGCTGGAAAGTGAGGCATCGTGAAACAAACTCTGCCACTACCTTCTTCATCCCTGGAAACTATTGCTGATTCTAGAGGTCCTGGTATATCTTTTCCACACCAGGATATACTGCCATAGGGTATGTATAAGACTCCCTCAACACCCCCTCACATAGCGATATCGGTACCATGTTATGTCCTCTGAAGAGGATGATGTGTTCCGCACCTTCAGAAAATCCATCAGGCGCCTTCCCTGAGGATATCTGAGAACTTTGAGCCTCACAGTCAATGTCCCCAAGATGTGTCTCCCAAACTTGATGAAGAAGTGGGGGAGTGACTGTCATAGACTGAAGGTAAGCTACTCCATCTCTATCCACAAAGGATATATGTATCGTGGCTAGCTTATAACGACCCATAATTTACACACATTGTTATTACTTCAAAATCGAAGCACACTTATTACAACATATAACAAAACCAATAAAGGACCATATAGGTATAGTGTCTTTAGAAACTAGAAAACACAAACAACTGGTTCATAAATCATCTACACTATCTCCCTTTTATTTTATCATATCTAGAGTCCCTTTTGGCATATCTTACTTAATACCCTTCTTCCAGACCTAGGAAAAAGAAAACATACAAAAGGGTGAGCTCAAATGCTCAGTAAGGGTAAACAAAAGAAATATGAATCACATCATATTCATAAGAACATAACATTTTGGAAATCGTAAACTGCAAAAGAGATCATAATTTCATAACATGGGATAAATCATAGTAGTGAAATGTAATCCCAATAATCATAACATGAGACTTTGTGGCATACACACATAATCATAGAGAATAATTTCTTAGAATTCAACACTCATTTCCAAGACTATCATAGCAGACAAAGTCCATTTTTGAACTGAGTTCACTCCTCGTTTCAGTCCTGTATCACTGAACTGGATAAACCTGTCATTCCAGCCATGTCTATCTCATGAGATATAAATCATTACCCAATTAATTGGAGGGTGATATAGGTCCCACCCATCTCATAATGATACCATTCTTATGTGTGACACAAGATCATAAATCATACATCATAGCATAACCCATGTAATAAAAATGGGATTCTTAAACATCATGCCATCATAACATAATTTATATAAGATAAAAGGACATCATAAAAATAATTCCATCATAACATAATCAAATCAATGTAAAAATAGGGATATAAACATAACCCTATATTATCTTAGATGGAAAATAATTTTTATAAAACACTTGAACATCATTCTTGAGGAAAATATCCTTTCTACTTCAAAATCATTTTTCCTTTCTTAACATGTCATAAAATTTTAAACTAAAAGATGTTGATTAAAAATAAACTTGAAAACTTGTCAAGTAAGCTTTATGGAAATAATTTTCTATGAATCCATTCATGCCGTATAAGTTAAAAAAACATTCTTCTCGTACTTTGGCCGAAAAAGTAAAAAATTACCTCGTTCTAAAAATGACAAAAGATTCCTTTCATATCTTTTACTAAAAACTCTCCAATGGGTAAAATTGGATTTATAAAATTGTAGGAGGATAGAAATAATATTATATATTAATGAAACACAGATGTGGATGATAAATATGCCCTAGTAATTACCGAAATATAAACAATCTTGGATAAAAATTGAGATTGCGAGATTTTCCCTTACCTTAGGCCTGATTTGTTTCATATGTGTCTGAACCACCTGTATAATGATTTAAATAATGTTATTGACTTATTCCAGAATCGTACTCATTGTTATGATATCATATATGGTCATATTCTTAGCTTCGTATTAGTAATATTTCATTGCTACTTGTGATTTGGGTGTTTATTGCTTTTTGTTATTATGTGTGTTTTGTCTAATAAATTCTGATTCTTCTTTTTAGGGTATAGATACAACGTTTACAGAATGATATTATTATGAAATTAAGATCATGTAGAACGAGTCGCATCACACCATGGAGACGGTAGGCCGTACGTACGCACGAGCGATGATATCATTCCCATGATCGTGAAATTTTATTGAAGTGTATGTATACTATTTTAGAATAAATATCACTTTACAATAATCATATATAGTTATTCTTTACACCATTATACACATCCATGTAAGGTGGTGGTGGAAAATAGATTACACCACGGTGTGGAGACGGTATTCCGTACGTATGCACGCGCGGTGATTTCATTTTCCGTAGGATGGATAGAAGGTGAAATAGGGTTGTTTCATATTTATAATAACATTTCATTATATGAGTGATAATGATGTTATTACTTCATAATGAAACAACTAAAGAAGAATAAGTAGAAGAAGAAATAAAGTTGAATGAATCGGTAATGGACATTACCTCTTCTTTGAAGTGCCTCTTCTTAACCTTCTCTTAGGGCACTAAAGATGGTCTCTGAAGAAGACCAGGACCTCTAGGATGATTATAGGGAAATGGAGAAGAGAAATTGGTAGGGTTTGTATGAGCTTGAAGACTCAAAGTGGTGTGAGGAGGAGAGGGAGGAGGTTCCCTTTTATAAGGGAGGAGAGGGGCACCTTAGTAAAACTTAAAATATTATTTTATAATAAAGTCATATTCGGTTTTTAATATCTCAAAATTGATTTATTTCTAATATAAGGTGGGGATGGGTCGAAATCCTCTAAACCAATATATTTGAGACATGTTTAGGTTACTATTTTAACCATATCATTTAGATTTAACTCTAAGTTAAATAATTTAACTTTTACTGTGTCTTCTTGTTTTCTTACACTATATGGTTTATAAACTTACTATAACAAGACAAAAGAACCCAAAGTGGTTCATTATTAATATATATAACCCTATCTAAGTCATTTTTACAAACCTTAGATTTTTTGGAATAAAATAACAATTAATAATATACTATCTGTTTTAAAAACTATTTTATGTCAATTTTGACACTATTTGATAATTGATTTTATTTAAAATCATAACAGCATTATTAGTTCGAAAAAAGTTAATTAAATCAATACTAATATGTCATATTAACCTATAAAATTATTTTAATTCCTGAAAAGTATCAAATTGCATTTATTTGGGTATTTATAATATAAATTATGTTAATATTTCATTAATATGGTAATTCGTGCATCATCATTGTGTCACAAATAAATTAATTTATTTAAATTATAAAAATTATAAATAAAATACCATTATGTAGGAAATATTTTTATCTTTCTAATTAATATTTATAGTCGAATTTATCTTATTTATAACCCTATATTAAAAATGTTTTAGTTATTAAACTTTGTTTTTAACTATTTTAACTCTTCTTTAAATAAATAATATTAAATGTCCTAATCTAATCCAAGTGGACCTAAATGGTCATATTTTATTCCTAAGGTTGTTTGGTCTAATTAAACTTATCCAATTGAATTAGAACATGTGTTAGGGTAATAATAATACAATTTTTACCCTTAATTACCCTATTTACTTTTAACCGTTGTAAATAAAATTATAAACTTACTATTCACCAAAAATTATTTTATTTTATTGAACAACATTTTACACATTCATATTAATCTTGTCTCTCAGATTTTCAAAATTCCACTTAGAGAAGTGGTAAAATAAAGTTTTATCTAAATTTTCAAACTCTCCTAGGAGGTGGGTAAAAGACGGTGAAAAGTTCAATTAAATTTTTATACATCTAAAATTATTATAAAATGACTCCAATGAATTACTTTGAACTTATATAGGTATTATGTATCAATTTTGATCTAAAATAAATTCAAAATAAATAAATAATTATTTAAATAAAAAGTCGGTTTTTAAATAGTAACCCGGTGTTTTCACTATTCATCAAAAATTGAAAGTTTTCAGAAAAATACCAAAAATTCACCCTAGGCTAATTTAGATAGTTCAAATCCAGAAATGAAGTCTATTTTGAAATATAAAATTTATAAAATTTCAAAAAGTTGGTATTACTATTCATAACGGCTAGTTTTAATTATATTTTAATTGCATATCGTTGTTTATTGAAACTCGGTATTACGTACAACGCAAGCTATCAAGGAACGTCGCGATTGCGTGTAAAGCAAGCCAAGCTAGTGTTGTGTGTAGTGAAAGATTCCTTTTATGATGTATATAACATAAAAACAAAATATTTCTCATAAAAATCTCGGGTGTTACATTCTACCCCCCTTAAAAGGAATTTTTCCCTCGAAATTCGTCACTTTTTAACAAATAGATGAGGATACTTATCCCTCATCATATCCTCAAGATCCCTTGTATCTTATTCTAATTGGTGGTTCCTCCATAAAACATTCACCAAGCGAGTGGTCTTGTTCCGTAGGACTTTTTCGCTACTATCCAGAGTCTCTATCAGCTGTTCTTCATAAGAAAGATCTTGCTCCAGCGGTACAACTTCTGAGATGAGTACATGTGAAGGATAAAGTATATACTTTCTCAGGAGAGATACATGGAAAACATCATGAACTTGAGAGTGATTCGGTGGAAGCGCCAATCGGTAAGCTACCTTCCAAACATGATCCAGTATTTTGAAAGGACCGATATACCTAGGGCTCAGCTTTCCCTTCTTTCTAAATCTCATTACTCTCTTCCAAGGAGATATTCGTAAGAACACTTTATCACCCACTTAAAACTCTCGGTCTTTTCTTCGGTTATCGCCATAACTTTTTTGTCAACTCTGAGCTGCTCTTATGTGTTGTCCAATAGATCGGACCTTTTCTACCATCTCATCAACAAGATCATGTTCTAATAGGTTTAATTCCCCAACTTCATCCCAGGAAGTTGGAGTTTGACATTTATTTCCATATAGAGCTTCATAAGGATCCATCTGAATACTGAAGTGAAAGATATTATTATAAGAAAATTCCACCAAAGTTAGGTGTTGATCCCAACCACCGTTGAAATCCATAGAGCAAGCTCTTAACATATCTTCTAGAGTTTGAATTGTTCTCTCAGACTGACCGTCTGTCTGAGGATGATAAGCAGTGTTGAAACTAAACTCTGTATCTAAACTATGCTGAAGACTTCGCCAAAACATTGAGGTAAACCTCGGATCCCGATCAGATATAATGGAAGGTGGTTCTCCATGCAATCTTACCACTTCCTTTACATATATCCTAGCAAGATGATCCAGAGAGAAATATTATCTAATAGCAATGATGTGTGCTGACTTCGTAAGACGATCAAATATGACCCAGATAACATTATTGCCTTTGGATGTTTTAGGAAGTCTGGTGACAAAGTCTATAGTGATGTTTTCCCATTTCCATTCGAGTGTGGTTAATGGTTGTAACATCCCCTTAGACTTCTGTCTCTCATCTTTAACTTGCTGACAAACCAAGCATCGAGAGACATATTCAGCAACATCTCTTTTCATGTCATCCCACTAGAAGTACTCTTTTATGTACCTATACATCTTCGTGCTTCTAGAATGAATAGATAATGAAGAACTATGAGCCTCATCCAGCAGCTCCTTCATTAATTCTAGGATGGGAGGAACACAAACCCGATTCCTGAACCTTATTATCCAATCACAATCAAGGTTGAATTCAGAAACATTTCTCACCTTCTTTTGTAACTCTACATCTTTTTTTTGTACCACTTTAATCTTCACATGTATAGAAGGTTGAACATTCATTTGAGAAAGATAAGATTTTTCCCCTTCTATTATAATTCCAAGATCCATCCTTGGTAAATCCATAAATATTGGATCTTTTGTGATGCTCATCATGGATAAACTAGCATGGTATTGTCAACTTAATGCATCTTCCACCTTCTTTTCTTTCCCAGGGTGATAATGAATTGAGCTGTCATAGTCTTTAATCAACTCCAACCATCTTTTTTGCGCATATTCAGCTCCTTTTGTGTGAAAATATACTTTAAACTTTTATGATCAGTATAAATATCACACCTTTCACCATAAAGATAATTCCTCCATATTTTTAATTCTAAGATTACCGCAGCTAACTCCAAATCATGAGTTGGGAAATTTTGATCATGGATTTTCAACTGTCGTGAGGCATAAGCTATCACCATATTGTTTTTCATGATAACACACCCCAATACCTTCTTGGATGCATCACTATAGATAATAAACTTTTCTCCACTACAAGCCAGTGTGAGCATAGGTGCACTGGATAATCTTCTTTTTAACTCCTTGAAATTCTCTTCACACTCCTCTGTCCAAGAGAACATAACTCCTTTTTGAGTCAACCTAGTGAGTGGATTAGATAATCATGAAAAATATTTCACAAAACGTCGAAATATCCAGCCAAACCAAGAAAACTTCGTATCTCAGTTATTGTTGTTGGTCTTGACCATCTTTTGATAACCTCTATTTTTGCTGGATCCACAGATATCCCCCCTTTTGAGATTATGTTACCAAAAAATGAAAATTTTTCAATCCAAATTTCATTCTTTCAAAATTTGGCATAAATCTTATCCTTTCTCAGGGTCTTCAATAAAATTCTAAAGTGATCATCATGTTCTCCCTTGCTCTTTGAATAGACAAGAATATCTTCTATAAAGACTACCACAAAGTGATCAAGATAGTCTCTAAAGACTCTATTCATTAGATCCATGAAGATAGCAGGGGAATTAGTAAGACCAAAGGGCATCACTATAAATTCATAGTGTCCATACCTTGTACAGAAAGTCGTCTTTGTTATATCCTCCCTTTTGACCCTTAATTGATGATACCCTGAATAAAGATCAATCTTGGAAAAGTTTTGAGCTCCGCATAGTTGGTCAAATAATTCATCAATGCGTGGGAGAGGATATTTGCTATTGATAGTGTTCTTGTTATGTTATCGATAATCAATGCAGAGTCTCATTGATCCATCTTTCTTCTTAAAAAATAGAACAGGTGCTTCCCAAGTTGATGCACTAGGGCGTATGAATCCCTTATCAAGATTCTCTTGGAGTTTCTTCTTCAATTCTTGCAACTCAATTGGGGCCATTCTATAAGGCGTATTTGAAATTGGTATAGCACCAGTATGAGTTCTATTGAAAACTCAACTTCACAATTTGGTGGAAGACCTTGAAATTCCTCTAGAAAGACATCATCAAACTCTCGTACAATGGGAATATTCTTAATCGTTAGTTTCTCTCCAACCATTTGAGATACATAACCTTCATTTAGTAGAATCAAGACCCATAGGATGGATGAAATTTCCATTGGACGGTTATGTTCATCCTTGCATCGATAGACGATCATAGATTGATCTGGAATATGAAATGTGACTTCCCTTATTTGGCAATTGATATGAGATCCATATAAAGAAAGCCAATCCATGCAAATAATCACATAAAATTCCACTATAGGAAGGATCACAAGATTTGCAGGAAGAACTTTACCACAAACTTCAATCGGAGAAGAATTGTAAACTTTTGATGTGACTATTGTGCCATTAGGGGTTGTCACAGCTGACTCATCATCTAATTGATGAGGTAGTACGGCGATACCCTTAGAAAATTATTCAAAAATAAAAGAGTTGGTGGATCTAGAATCAAATAAAACATTTGCTACTTTAGAGTGGATGGTAAGTGTACCTTTCACCTCTTCGATATCGAACTCCACATCGCCGATAGTAATTGCATGTGACTTTCCTTTTTCTTTGGCCTTAAGAGTTTTTTAACATCGATCATCATCAACAACCCTTGGATTAAGGCATTGATTTGCATAATGCCCCATTTACTTGCACTTGTAATATTGAAGTGTAGGAGGTTCACTCTGTATAGCCTTTTCTTTGTTCGCATCACTAGAAATCTTCATCCCATCATTGCAGAATTCAAATGTCTGATGACCTTCCTTTACACATTTGAAACATTTACTTGCCTCTTTAAGACAACTCCCTCCATGTTTCTTTCCACACTTTGAGCATAAAGGAAAACTCATCTTCTTTTCAATTTTCTCTTTATATTTCCCTTTGAATTGCATTTTCCTCTTCTTATTAAACCCATATGACTGATGGGTTACTCCAATCTCAACCTCAACCTTGAGAGCACATCGAACTATTTCCTCGTAGCTATTGAAGTCTCTTATGGAAAATGCCATTTGAAGACTTGGATTTAAATCGATCGATCTTACTCTCAGGTTGGATAATAATCCCATAAGCATACCTTGCAAGTCTTGTAAAATTTTCTTCATAGGTACCAACAGATTCATCATCCTTTTGCTTTAGTTCAATAAACTCTTTCTCCATCTTTGTTCAAAGAATATGAGGGAAGTACTTATTTAAAAATAAGTTCTTGAACTCATCCCATTCCATGGACTCAATTTCATCCCTTTGCCTCGTATTCTTAATAAGATTCCACCATTGATCAGCTTCACCTTCCAAATGATATACCGCTAAGATGAATTTATCATGTTCAGAACATTGAAGAACTGAAAATATCTTTTCAGTGGTACTGACCCACTATTCATCCACTAATGGATCACTAGACCCGCTGAATGAGGGTGGACGCTACCTCAAAAAGGATTCAATAGAATGTTTCTCCTTCCATTGATCATTAGGAAGTCCTGCACGATTCATATCTTGAAAAAGTTGTGTGAGCATGGCTAAAATATTTTTCATTCCATCTCCCATAACGTTTGGTTGCTCAGGGGGACAATCATTTCATTGCCCATCAAATTCAGCATTAACACAGTTCCTTCGGGTTCCAACCATTGACTTAAACCAATAAGAATAGTGTGAGAAACAATAATTATAATAGGAAAACCACATAATCAAGAATGAAATTTCACACTTAAGGTCTTATCATATGTTTTTCATGGACATTTCTAAAATATTAAGATTGTGTTCTATGCTTAGAATTATCCTTAGGGTTCTTACTATGGCTTTCACATCCTAGTTTCCAAAGGTTGACTATACCTTTACTCTGATACCAGCTATAACAAACCATAATTTACATACATTGTTATTACTTCAAAATTGAAGCACACTTATTACAACATATAACAAAACCAAGAAAGGACCATATAGGTATTGTGTCTTTAGAAACTAGGAAACATAAATAACTGGTTCATAAATCATCTACACTATCTCACTTTTATTTTATCATATGTAGAGTCACTTTTGGAATATCTTACTTAATACCCTTCTTACTGACCTGGGGAAAAGAAAACTTACAAAAGGGTGAGCTCAAATTCTCTGTAAGGGTAAAAAAATCAAATATCAATCACATCATATTCATAAGAACATAACATTTTGGAAATCGCATCCTGCAAAAGAGATCATAATTTCATAACATGGGATAAATCATAGTAGTGAAATGTAATCCCAATAATCATAACATGAAACTTTTTGTCATACACACATAATCATAGAGAATAATTTCTTAGTAGTCAAGACTCATTTCCAAGACTATCCTAGCGGACAAAGTCCATTTTTGAACCGAGTTCACTCCTCGTTTCAGTCCTGTATCACTGAACCAGATTAACCTGCCCTTCCATCCATGTCTATATCATGAGATATAAATCGTTACCCAATGCATTGGAGGGAGATATAGGTCCCACCCATATCATAATGATACCATTCTTATGTGTGCCAAAAGATCGTAAATCATACATCATAGCATAACCCATGTAATAAAAATGGGATTCTTAAACATCATGCCGTCATAACATAATCCATATAAGATAAAAGGAAATCATAAAAATAATTCCATCATAACATAATCAAATCAATGTAAAAATAGGGATAGATACGTAACCCCATATTATCTTAGATGGAAAATAATTTTGATAAAACCCGTGAACTTCATTCTTGAGGAAAATATCATTTCTACTTTAAAAGAATCTTTCCTTTCTTAACATGTCATACAATTTTAAACTAAAAGAATTTGATTAAAAATAAACATGAAAACTTATAAATTTTTCTTTATGGAAATAATGTTTTATGAATCCATTCATACCGTATAATTTAAAAAAAACATTCTTCTCATACTTTGGCTGGAAAAGTCAAAAAGTACCTCATTCTAAAAACGACAAAACATTCCTTTCATATATTTTACTAAAAACTAAAAAATGGGTAAAATTGGATTTGAAAAATTGTAGGAGGATAGAAATAATATTACATATTAAATAAACATGGATTTTGATGATAAATATGCCTCAGTAATTACCGAAGTATAAAAAATCTCGGATAAAAATTGAGATTGCGAGATTTTCCCTTATCTTAGGTCCGATTTGCTTTGTATGTGTCTAAACCTCCTGTATAATGATTTAAATAATGTTATTGAATTATTATTGAATCGTACTCATTCATATGATATCATATATGGTCATATTATTAGCTTCATATTAGTAATATTTCATTGCTACTTGTGATTTGGGTGTTTATTGCTTTTTGTTCTTATGCGTGTTTTGTTGAAAAAAATATAATTCTTTTTTTTGGGTTATAGATACCTCATTTACAGAATGGTATTAGTGTAATATATATCATATTTATTCATTCAATTAATTTATATAATCATTATGCAATTAAGATCATGTAGAACAAGTCACATCACATCGTGGAGATGGTAGGCCGTACGTACGCACGAGCAATGATATCGTTCCCATGATCGTGCAATTGTATTGAAGTGTATGTATACTATTTCAGAATCAATATCAATTTACAATAATCATATATAGTAATTCTTTACACCATTATACCCATCCAAGTAAGGTGGTGGTGGAAAACAGATTACACCACGGCGTGAAGATGGTATTCCGTACGTACGCACGCGCGGTGATTTCATTTTCCGTAGGATGAATAGAAGGTGAAATATGGTTGTTTCATATTTATAACAACATATCAGTATATGAGTGATACTGATGTTGTTACTTCATAATGAAACAACTAAATAAGAATAATTAGAAGAAGAAATAATGTTGAAAGAATCGGTAACGGACATTACCTCTTCTTTGAAGCGCCTCTTCTTAACCTTCTCTTAGGGCACTAAGGATGGTCTTTGAAGAAGACAAGGAACTCTAGGATGTTTCTAGGGAAGTGGAGAAGATAAATTGGTAGGGGTTGGCCGAGCTTGAAGGCTCAATGTGGTGTGATGAGGAGAGGGAGGAGGTGCCCTTTTATAAGGGAGGAGAGGTGCACCTTAGGAAAACTTAAAATATTATTTTATTTTATTGAACAACATTTTACTCCTTGATATTAATATTTTCTCTCGGATTTTTGAAATTCCACATAGAGAAGTGGTGAAATAAAGTTTTATCTAATTTTTCAAACTCTCATATGAGGTGGGTAAAAGACGTTGAAAAGTTTGATTAAATTTTTATATATCTAAAATTATTATAAAATGACTCCAATGAATTACTTTGAACTTATATAGGTATTATGTATCAATTTTGATCTAAAATAAATTTAAATAAAGTAAAAAATTATTTAAATAAAAAGTTGGTTCTTAAATAGTAACCCAGTGTTTTCACATTTCATCATAAAGTAAATGTTTTCAGAAAAATACCAAAAATTCACCCTAGGCTAATTTCGATATTCTGAATTCAGAAATGAAGTCCATTTTGAAATATAAAATTTATAAAATTTTAAAAAGTGGGTATTACTATTCATAATGGCTAGTTTTAATAATATCTTAATAGCATATCATTGTTTAGTGAAACTCGGTATTGCGTACAACGCAAGCTATCGAGGAAGGTCGCGATTGCATGTAAAGCAAGCCAAGCTAGTGTTGTCTGTAGTGAAAGATTCCTTTGATGATGTATATAACATAAAAACAAAATATTTCTCATAAAAATCTCGGGTGTAACATAGTTGATTTGATGCCTCACTCAGGAACTGTAGACCATACCTCCTACTGAGTGCATCTGCTACCGTGTTCCCCTTCCCAGGAGTATAGAATATCTCAAAGTTATAGTCCTAGAGGAACTCTATCCATTGTCGTTGTCTCAGGTTCATGCCCTTCTGAGAGAATATATACCTGAGACTCTTGTGATCAGAGTAGATTGTAAAACATTCTCCCATCAAGTAATACTGCCACATCTTCAGGGAGAAGACCACTACTGCTAACTCCAGGTCATGGATAACATAGTTATTCTCATTTTTACTCAATTGTCATCAGTCGTAGGCAATCAAAGCTCCCTCTTGCATCAGGAAACACCTAGGTCCGGTCCTTTATGCATTGCAGTAGACTAAATACCCAACGCCCTCTTCTTATAGCTTCAAGATCGGAGCACTTTTCAGTCTCTACCTCAGTTCTTTAAAACTATGCTGGCATCTCTTCGTCTATACAAAGGGTTGTCCCTTCTTCATCAAAGCTGATAAGGGTGCCACAACTCTAGAAAAGTAAGGCATAAACCTCTAGTAGTATCCATCCATCCCTTGGAAACTCTGCACCTTTGTCACACTTCTAGTTAGATCCCAAGAAATCACAGCCTCTATCTTCACTGGATACATTGCAACTCTGGCCTCCAAGATAATGTGTCCTAAAAAGTGGACCTCTCGTATCCAGAACTGGCACTTTGAGAGCTTACCATAAACCTGGTGCTCTTGGAGTGTATCTACAACTATCTGTAGAGGATAGGCATTCTCCTCCGCTGACACCGAGTATATCAAGATGTCATTGATGAAGAACACCACAAAGCGATCGAGGTATGGCTGGAAGATCCTGTTCACGAGTACCATGAACACTATTGGGGAATTGGTCACATCAAATTTCATTACCATGAACTCATAGTGACCATACTAACATCTGAATGCCATCTTCTGCACATCCTCATCTCGTACCCTGAGCTAATGATATCCTGACCTAAGGTCTATCTTTAAAAACCATCGATCTCTCTTCAGCTGATCGAAAAGATCATCAATCCTCGAATGTGGATACTTGTTCTTCATAGTCATCTGGTTTAGGCACTGGTAGTCTACAAAGAGTCTCAAACTCCCATCTTCCTTCTTGGGAAACAAAATCAGGGATTCCCATGGAGAAACACTGGTCCTTATGAACCCCTTCCTCTACAAGTCCTCCAATTGTACATGTAACTCACGAAGATCCACAGAATCCATCTAATATGATGGGGTAGATATCGGTGTCGTCTTGGGGTACTGATCGATGTAAAAGTCTACCTCTCCATGTGGAGCTAGTCTCAGAACATCATTAGGAAAGACATCGTCATACTGGTCCACCACTACAAGATAGCTCAGACTCTCAACATCTACTGCTCTGATGGTATGGCTAGCCAACTGATTTGTGATCGGCTGAACCCTCCTCTGGGTAAGTCCACCACGTATTCAAAGGTTCCCTTCTCACTAGTGAAGGAAATCCTGGTCTCATCCTCATAGACACACCACACTTTGCGCCTAATACAGTCAATCTCAGCATGAATTGTGGATAACCAGTCCATACCCAAGATGACGTTGTAAGGCCTCAACATCGCTACTAGAAGATCCCAGCCGAAGCTCTCGCCTCCTAGAGTATTCTCACACTGTCGGTACTAGTTTTTAATCATCGAATCCCCTCCCATAAAGGTCACTAGTTGTAAGGATCGAGCCAACAGCTCCATAGGAATCTTGGAGATCTGAACAAGGGTTGTGGAAATAAAAGAGTGATTGGAACCTGTCTCTACAAGTACTGCAGCTAAGGTGGAGTAGACACATATCATATCTCTAATCATCTCTGGAACGCCGTGGTGGTAGAGCTCAGCTTCCTAGATCTGAGCTCGTCCTGGTCCACTTGCTCCCTGCGGTCGGGATGGACCACCTGGAGGTGGTGGCGGTTGAACCTCAAATCGCCTCCCACAGCCTGCTGCATGGCCAAATCCTCTACCACGTCATCCTCTTGCATGTGGACTTCCCTGATCGAATCTCTCACAACTGGAAATATGATCTACACTAACGGTATTGGGAAAACTGTTGGAATAGGTCACTTATATGGACCTATACAAATGGTTTGGCGAAAACCGTTGATATATGTCACTTATATGGGCCTATACCAATGGTTTTGGCCAAACCGTTGATATAGAGGGGACTTATACAAACATTTTGGCCAAAAACGTTGGTATAGGTCCATTATACAGACCCTATACCAACGGTTTGGCCAAACCGTTGGTACAGGTCCTCCCCTATACCAATAGTTTGTCCAAAACTATTGGAATAGGTCCCAAAATCAACGAACCTATACCAACGGTTCTCAAAACCATTGGTATAGGTCTAGACAATTGGTTTTGAGATCCGTTGGTATAGGTACTTTTATTTTTAATGGAATATTTTTACAGAGGAAATTAAATAAAATCAAAATTTAAAATAATTATGATAATACATATATATATTTATGAAATTATGTTTGAAAAAGTAAGTTAGGTTAGTGGTTAAGTCGTTCATTCATAAACAGGAGGTGTTGGGATCAAAACCAAACGAATGACTATTTTCTGAATTACATATACCAACTTTTTTGAAAAATATTGGTATAGATTTTCATATTACATATTCTAATGGTTTTTGAAAACTGTTGGTATAGGTCTATACCAATGGTTTTCCCAAAACCGTTGGTATAGACCTATCCTTACGGCTTACTTGGCAACGGTTCTCCAAACCGTTGGTATAGGCTATACCAACAGTTTGGAGGCCTATACCAGTGGTTCCAAATCATTGGTATAGTGTATTTTTCTAGTGGTGTCTACCTTTGCCTCAGTGGTCCCTTGACCGTCTTCTGGTCGTCCATACGGTGGGTCGGGCAGTCTCAAGCCATGTGACCCAGCCTGCCACACGAGTAGCACTGCCTGCTTCTAATCTATCATCCTCTATCCTGTGAGCCCCGCACCACTGACCCTATATCCTGAGGTTGTCCACAAGAATGTTTGGCTAGCTTAGGCCCCTACGTCATCTGCCTACTGCTTGTTGCAGATGACTCTACTACCTGAAATCCGGTGGTGGCTCTCATTGTCGAAGCCTGCTCAGCTAGGAATATCTCTACCAAAAGTTCTCTCTCTAGCACCCTATCATGCGTCAGAATACTGAGTGATATCATCGATGCTCTGATCTCCAATCGGAGACCCTTCTCAAAGGTTTGGGCCCTGAAGAAAGGGTCTGATACCATGTCAGTGAAGTAGCGGGAGAGATCAGTGAACCTCAACGAGTATTGGGCCACCGTCATGTTGCCCTACTGTAAGTGTAGCAGCTCCTATATACGCATTGAGCGTAGAGTTATTGGGAAGAACTCTGCCATGAAAAGTTCCTCGAAGTCCATCCAGATGTGCGTCGCCTCATCATGTATCTAGAGTGTCAGACACCACCATCTCCCAGCTGCTCCCTGGAAGATACTGACAGCTAGGATCACCATCAGATCAGCTGGTGTCCCCACTAAGTGAAACAATCTGGACACAACCTCCAGCCAGTCCTCGGCCTCATGTGGATCTGTCTCGCCTCAGAACCTAGGAGGCCTTTTTCGCTAAAACTCATGCAACGTGCTCAGTCGACGTGCATCCTATGCTGGTGGGGCTAGTGGAAATAGCTTCCCAATAGGTATTGGTGTTGCTGGTACACCACCCGAAGGTGATAGCACTTTAAGAGGGCCTCATACTGAGGCCTCATCGCTCGGGGGGCCATCACTGCGTAATCTCTCGTGAATCCTGTCTTGCTGTCTATGTGGCAGAATCCTGAAATAAAACAGGTGTGCCATAGTCAATAAGTTATACCTGGTGAGCTGACTCAAGAGATCATAAGAAAAACTTTTCAAAACACACGCAATTAGTGTTTCTATGCACATAGTTGGAAATCATAATTCAGCGTCCTGGTGTATGGATACATCAGCTACCACACCAACACAGGATTCCCAAAACATAAAATCACACTCAAAACACTCAACACTATAGCCTCAAAGAAAAGTTCAGATTCTTTGATCTTCAGTAGAACCGAATCCTTTGATACCACTTTGTCACGACCCGTCCCCTGAGGTCCATGTTGTGACTACCCCAAGTCCACCTTCCTTAGGCCAGGGGCTGGAAACTAGCTCCAAAAAGTTGTATCCCAAAAATAGGAAGGCATTTTCTTTTAACTTGTATAGACACATAGTCTATGAACACAACAAGAATAGACCAAAAAGTAAACTACTGAAGTAAAATTGTGCTAAAAGTAAAGGGGCTAGAATAAAAGCCCAACTAAAAAGTGAAAAATAGATCTTGGATCATCCATGGAGGATCCTACCTGAAGGGAAGGTACATCTCACGATCAGTAGTCCCTGCATCATGTCACGCCAAATGATCCACCTCCAAGAACCATCCTGTCCAAACTCCCTCAACCTCGATCAATGTTGTCCGTTGTATGCAAAATAAATAATAAGGTACGGGCGTATCCCATTCAGAGGGTGAGTATAATGATATTTAGTGGGGACCTCGAGACCCCCATAGGTCTCCCAGAGATCCACAAAATAAAGAACACAAAGCAAGACCTCAATATCAAAGCACGAAGAAATAGACATCAACACTAATTAGGTATATGCCCATACATATACCTAAGTTATCAATATATACTCATCTCACACATGAGGGAAGAATACCACAATAGTAACACCATGAAGGTAGAAGTACCACAAAGGTAACACCATGAAGCTAGAAGTGCCACACAGGTAACACCACGAAGGTAGAAGTACTACACAGGTAACACCACGAAGGTAGAAGTACCACACATGTATCACTATGAAGATAAAAGACTCAGCTCAAAATCCGGTATATCTTAAGTACAGAAGTACAGTTGTTTAGTCGTAAGCTAGATCATCTTATTTTGTTAAGAGGCACTGCTTCTGACAGACACAGGATCATTGGGTAATAACTCCGAATGACCCACAAAGGATCTAACCCACATAGGGTCAGTATGCGCTGACCCACACAGGATCACTGAGTGCTGACCTGCATAAAATCGAATAGATGCTGACCCACACAGGATCGATAGATGCTGACCCACTTAGGATCGATGTTCTTTATTCATGTTACAGCCTACCATAGAATTCCTCACACCTAGTGCACTCGAGTTCTGTAGAATCTACCCTTGATATATTGTTCGTACCTTGACTACCACTAAGATATATAGAATAGTAATCCAAAGGACCACCATGTCATCAGGGTTCCGACGTGACATATGGTGCATCAATCAGACGCCCGGTCTGTGAGTTATAAGCGTATTCGTTCTGAGGGCCTGGTTGGATTTAGCTTCGATCCAACCTGGTCATAATCAAACTATCTCCAAAACTCAAGTGGAGTATACCAAAAAGAAAAAATCGATTCAAGGATCCCAACGCCGTAGACTGTTCATCAAACGGGCATCTGGTTCTCAAGATATGGCCCTTTAAGTGTTTCTGGGACCGGTTGGGCCTGGGTTCGGCCTGACCCGGTCCGGGCTCGGCCTGCTGGGCCGCAGTCCGGCCTAGACTGCATGGGCGCAACTCGTTGGGCACATGGCCTGGCCATGTGAGGCACGGCCCACGGCTGGGTGGAGCATCCTGCTATGGTGGGGCCCACCCTAGCCGCCACTAGGGGAGTGACCCCCAGTTTTCCTGAATGACTACAAGGGTCGTTCGGTTTCCTCCACAGCGGTGGCGCCACACGATGCCACTAGGTGGCATGTGGGACTTGCTAGAGCGGGTCCTACCTCCCATCGTGGTCGACTGGTGCCAGCCGCCATCTCTAGCGGTGTGCGACGGCGCGCCGCTCCGCCACCCACGACTGGTCGGTGTGCTGGCCACCTCCCTCTGTCCTATGCGTCTAACGAGTCGCGGCCCGCATCCTTCGGCTGCACGCTGGTCCCATCACCCTCCTCTTCCGTGGCCGGCCAGTGTGCCAGCTTCCCCCTCTGACCGCCGCGGTTGATGAGCCGCGACCGGTTCCTCCAACGGCGCAGGTGCGCCACCTCCTCCGACCGCCATGGCGGATGAGCCACGACCGGTTCCTCTAGCGGCGCAAGTGCGCCGCCTCCTCCCTTGTGGCCGGTTGGTGCCAACCGCCACCTTGGTCCCTGCCAACGCCGGTCGCCGGTACCACTGTGCCAACAGTCTTCCATAGAGGACGAAAGGGTAGCAAGTTCGTGGAGGGTCTGGGCCAGGTTCCTTTGGCCCACACCCTCCGTGTTAGCTTGAAATCAACACGAGAGAGGAAAAAGGATTCTACAACTCTTGAAATTAAAACTAAAGGTAAACCCTACCTTAAGAACGATGTATAATGCCCGTGATTGGGGAAGTGGGTCGATGTTCATCTTTCCCACAACTAGATTCCAACAATGTCACTCGAACGTCGTACTTCGGTTTTTGGTTCGTTGTCACCCGTCACCTCCCACTGGAACCATCTCTGTCCACCAAGGGTTTGGCATCTCGACACTTTGTCAGCACTTCGTTTCATAGTTAAGGAGTGCTGATACCTCTCCCCAAGATCCATTTAAGTAGGGGAGGGAGAGGGTGTCTAACACTCATGGAAGTTATGAGGGTTCATTAATTAATAACCTTCCTAATTCCCAACGACATCATTACATAAGAATTGAAGGGTCAAGCCATTTAATGGCTTGACACGTCACTGGTACCACGCTTCCACTTTTCCATTGAAAGAAAAGAAATAAATAAAATAAAATAACAAAGTTATTTTATTATTCTTTTAAAAAGTCCAAAATCACTTTTTCTCCAAACCTACAGCGTTCATAGTAAATCCCCCCTTAGGCGAATCCTAGCACTGTAGATTCAAGGGTTCCCTCATATTTTTAATCCGAGCACTAGTTCAAAAGTTAGAAAATGCCGCTTGTGCATTTACTGAACGTACCTTAAAAAAATTAAAAAATTCATTCTGGGCACACCGGGCCTTGAAATCATGCACCGTCAATTTTTGCAGACTCATAATAATTCCATATAATTAAAAAATTACATAGGAAATCCAGGTATTTATATATGAGATGAAAAATAAAGAAACACTACAGAATCCTCTAGAGTCCATCCCAGTACCACTATCAGCTCTATGCTCCTTATCTTAATTATCTACTGCATACCCATTTCCATTACCTAGATACCTAATCTCGAATTCTACATGTGCATCAAGATTCTTGTGTAGGGTGTGTGTAATAAAATATAGTATGACACCACCAATGCATCATTAACATGAGTGCACAACTATAATGTGTGTTTATTATTATAAAAATAAATGTGCATGTAATAAAAAATATTCATATGATGAGTGTTTTTGTGCTAACCAAGCTACCCTAAGCCCCGTACGTACCTACCTAGACTCCATGCAGGAAACATAGTCAAAATAAAAGTTGTGAACTAGATTCAACTACAAGATCACCACATGTATCCCATTACATTCACAAATCTAAGAGTCTCAGGTTAGTCCACCAGGCAATCATGCCCTATCTCGCTCATGACCAGGCCAAAAGGTCAATGTACTTCGACACTACCTCAGGTCATGCCACAAGGTTGTTGCATCCTGACACTATGACTTAGGTTAGGCCAAAAGGCCACCATGCCCCAACTGTTTCTACCTCATGTTTTGGCTCAAGTACATAATTCTCTTACCCTATATCTAGGTCTATCATCATCACCATCACATGTTGTGCACACTCCCCCACTATGGGATTTTCATATCATGGAATTCTCATTATTCTGAGTACCAATGAAATACCTCAAAAGTCATGATAATACACACAATAGGGCATATAATATAAAGGCAGAACATAGAATGCCATCATGATAATCAGTAACAATATAAAAGTACATGTGATCAATAGAAAACATTGTCCACAAGATACTCTTGCATACTCATGGAATCAAATATCATATATGGGTCTCATGGGATATGCACACTCCTGCATGCAATCACTATCAAGCATTGTCAAACAAGTTATGCCAACATAAGTATCACATTAGGGAAATAATAGTATATAAGGGACTCGAAAGGTAAGGAACTTTCTACCTCAATCTTGTTGTTGGAAAACTCCTGAACCCTATGAGAGATGATACCCAGGTCACACCTGAGCTCTAACTAGATCGAGCTCACACACCAAGAACCCCTAGAACTGATCCTAAATCAAACACATTAAGGTTATAGAATGATATTCAATAATGTTATAAGTATAATGGATTAGATCAACACCAACATACCTCTCTGGATATATCAATATTGATAGATCTAGGATTGATCAAAGGAAGGCCTCCAACACCCCGATCCACCTCCATTTTGGAAAAAACCAATAATTTATTGTTAGATGGAATAAAGATCCATAGATTAGGAAATGAAATGATAGATATATGATTCATATCAAGGGAATAAAGGTTAATCTATGAGAAACATAAATAATGGATGTTTTTAGATCACATAACTTAATTCTCGATCATCAACACTCTTGGATCCACTAGAATTGAGATTGGGAGGAGACGGATTTACCAAGGAAGGGTTATAGAGTCTCTAGATCCGAGAGGGATATTAGTATTAGGAATAAATGGTCAAAATGATTTATTAATGGCCATTAAAAGTGAATTTTTGATAATTAAATCATGCACACATGGTTTGGTCGCACAGTTTTCTAAACCATGCACTAACCGTGTGAGGATTTCGGCCTCTCATGGGCACTCACACAGTTTTTTCGAACCATGAACCAACCATTATTTTGGCCATGGGAATGAGTTTCATGGTTTTTCAGGTGAGGCTGCATGGTTTAATAAATCGCTCTCCTTAATCATGATCCACCCTAGGCGTTTCCTTCACAAGACACACAATTTCTTGGAGGATAAATAATGTTTGGAAAAACCATGCTCCAACCATGAACCATAATAAAGGTCTCTAAAACACTCTGAAACCATCCAAAAACACTCAGAACACAGTCCAATCAATTCATAGTTTAAATAAACATGATTAATGGATGAAATTAGTTCATAAAACACTGGAAAATCCAAGGTTGTTATAATCACCCCTTTAATACTTACCATACTCAAGAATCATATTTAAGAATCTTGCTTAAATAAATTAGGCCATTTTACCTGAATATCAAACTTCCACTCCCAAGATTCCTCTTGGATCTATCCATGACACCATAGGATTTGGAAAATTGGAACTATCTTCTCCCATAACACCTTCTCACTATTGTCTTGGATCCACATCGAGAATTCCCTACACAATGCATCTAGATCCAGCTCAACATCCTCATAGTAGATTACATGCATAGGATCAAGCATGTATCTCTGAATCTAAGACACATGAAATACATCATGCATAACTTAATAATAATGAGGAAGGTTTTGACAGTAATCCATAGTCCTGATACTCTCAAAAATTTGGAACGGTCCAAAAAATATCGGAGTTATATTTACTTACTTACGAAGACATTGATTCCTTGAGGAGTCACACACAAGAAAACTCAGTTGCTAATAGTGAACTCCAAGGCTTGTCTCCTTCAGTTGGTATATGATCATTTCCAACTCTGAGTGGTGATAAACTGCTTCATGGTCAACTACACTCTCTCATAGGTCTCCAGTACCATGCTCAACCCCACCATAGCTGCCACATCTTCCTCATGCCAATATAGAGGTGAATGAAATGACCGACCGTTGAGAGACTTAAAAGGTTCCATATGAATAGAATCTTGAAATATATTATTGTACAAAAACTCTAAAAAGGATAGATGATCATCCCAATCTTCACTAAAATCCAGGACACATGATCACAAAATATCCTCCAATATCTTGACCATCCTCTCTGATTGACCATTGATCTACATATGATACAATATACTCAATTTTAAGTGAGTACCCAAATACTTCTGCAAGACCTTCCAAAACCACAATGTGAAATGTGCATCTCTGTTAGAAAAAATGATCAATAAAACTCCATTCAATCATATAATCTTCTTTACCTATATATTTTCTACTCATCTACTAAATGAGTCTCACAGATCAATAATAAATGAGATTTTTTAGTCAATCATCAATCACCAAACCACATCATGACTCCTAAGGGTTTGAGATAACCCTATAATGAAGTCAATTGTCATTAATCCCACTTCTAGGCTGACATCAGAAGTATTTTAAGAAAACCACAAGGATGACGATGCTTGAACTTTACCTTATGGCAGGTAAGGTCTCAAGAAACAAATCTTATGTTGTCCCTCTTCATACCAGGATACTAGAACTAATGTTGGATGTCATGGTACATCTTCGTTGACCCCATATGCAATTCCCATTTTGAATAACAATAGTCTCTCATCATATCATCTCTCGTGGAGGTTGGCACTAAAATCCTCCAATATTCAATGGTCACATCATCATTTTCTACCAACCAACCTAGCATTGGTCCAATCCCTACCAGTCGTTCTCACATCAAAACATACTCATAATCCAACTATTGGATAGTCTTCATTCGGTCTAATAACATAGACATGAAGAAAAAGGAACACATTTCAGGATGCCACAATCCTAAGAACAATCCAAAATCTATTATTCTATAAAACTCAAAAGATTTCATTTCTCTAGTGATTTCTGCTCACTAAGCTCTTGTAACCTTGACATTTTTCTGCTAAGAGCATCTATAACAACATTAACTTTTCCTGGAGCATAGGCTATCTCAAAGTAAAATTCTTGTTGGTAATATACCCATTTCCTCTTTCTAAAATCAAGGCCTTGTTGAGAGAATATATATTAATTTATCTTGTTGTCTATGTAAACAAAAAACCTCTCACTAAAGAGATAATGTTTCCAACACTTTAGGGTGTAGCCCATAGTTTCCAAATCTAAGTCATTTGTTGGGTAGTTCCACTCATGCGGTCATATATGACATTCCCCATAAGAAATTACATGATCCATTTTCATTAGTACATCTCCTAACCCAACACCCAAGGAATTAAAGTACACTCTTTATCTGATCTTAAGCTCTAGGAGAATCCAAACCGGATCAATAGTCAATCTCCTCTTCAAATCAAGAAAAAACCTCCTCACACTAATCAGTCCATTCAAAATTCATATCCTTCGTGGTAAACCCCTCCATCACATCAAGTAAGTGGGGGAAGTCATAAATAAACCATATATAATATCTAGAAAAATCAAGGAAAATATTAATCTCAAAAATATTTTGAGGGAGATCCAAAAACATCACCACTTTCACCTTCTCTAGGTCTATAAAAATTCTCATCTCAAATATCACATGAAAAAGGAAACGCACCTCTAGAATCCATAAATTACACTTTGAAATCTTGGAATAAAGACAAAATTATTGGACCATACTTAATAAAATCTCAAGGTGTATGTCATGTAACTCTGAAGTCCATGAATATATGAGGATTTCATCAATGAAGACCATGATGAAAGAGTTGTAATATGGAAGGATGATCTTATTCATGAGAGTCATAAACACTGATGGAAAATTCATTAAATAAAAAGGCATGAAGAGGTACTAATAAAATCCCTATCTACTCATGAACACTATATTAGGAAAGTCTTCCTTCTAAACAACAACTAATGGTATCCCAAACAATGATCAATCTTGGAGAACCATCGAGCTCCCCATAACTGATCAAAGAGATCATCAATCATGGGTAAAAGATACATGTTATTCACCATCACCCAATTCATATTCTTATAGTATGCACAAATCCATAAACTACCATTTTCATTTTTGAAAAACAACACAGGATCACCCCATAGATATGTGCTCGGTTTGATGAAACCCTTCATATTTGGGTCATAAATCTAAATCTTAAGCTCACTCAACTCGATCAGTTCCATATGATAAGGAAGAATTGAAATGGGATGTACTACCAATATGAGTTCTTTATCAAAATATACATCTTAGTCAAGAGGAAGACCCAATAAGTCATCTAGAAAGACATCCTAGTAGAAATAAACAACAAGAGGAAAAAAAGAGGACCGGACATCTAGTTCTGCTGTAAGAGCTAAGTTGGATACCTAGGCTGTGACGGCTTTAATCTAGATCAAATCTTATCCCACTCCTATGGATTCAACATCCCACTCATTAGTTATAAAAAGATTCTCTACCTTAGGTAAAATAAGGGATATTTTCCCCTGATAAAAATCGATGTGATCATGAAAGGTAATTAGTCAGTCTATTCCAAGGATCAAAACAAATATAGTTATCCTAGGGATCATGAAATCCAAAAAATGTTGGTAGAAAAATATAACTATAGGACACATTGAACATCTCTGAAGATGATCAAATTTATTCCCCTAGGGAATGCCAATATAAAGAAACTCATAACATATCTTAATCGGTAATTCGATACCAATATCAAATTGTGAAGATATAAAATAATGGGAAGCACTAGTTTCAAAAATACCTATAAAATGAGTAGAGGTGATCAAGATCGTACCTAGAATAGTCAGTGGAAACTCTCTATAGTCATCTAGAACCCGTTCAATTGTATACACTCATCTTGACTCAGCTCCATGGACTTGACCTACATGTGCATGAATTTTTTGAGTCCATATTGTTTAAGGGATCTGAGGACCCTGACTAGATCCTTGGGTCATAGATCATGTTTATCCTACACCTTTGTGGAAACCTGACCTCAAAGCTCGGGAGGAAAACTATTGGAGATGCATAATGTTATACCTTCCCATAATTTAATCATAGGGTTTCTCCTCTTGAGGGGGATATATAAGCCATATTATTTCTCAACCTGTTTAGTACCACCCCACTCCACTTCATCGGTATTCCATTTCCTACTACCAGATGAGACACTCAACACCAGAGTATAAGGTCCACCCAATTAAGTACTTAAGGATGGAAGAAGACCAACTAACTGATTGTAACACCGTATGATTTTATGATATATTTCTCTTCAAATAAATTTAATTTCTTCTATATTTTGAAATACATTAAAACCCAAGTCTAAATGACCTGTAATATAATATACTGCTATAACCTAACCATTAAACTGGAATAGTGAATAAAAATAAAAACTTTTTAAAAAAATAAAAAAAATAAAATATTTATAAAGGTTTTAGATAAATAAAATATATTGTTAAATAAATAATCAATTTTTAGTAAAGTCATTATATGCTTTAAAAAGACATTTTCCCTCAAAAATGGGTTTTACATATTTTTGTGAGAAAATAATATAGTTAATTTCTACCACTTGTAGAAACTTTATTTGAATAAATGAAATTAATTTTTGAAATTATTATTTCATAATTATATTAGATTTAATTTTGTATACTTTTATGAAAAGAATTATTTTTCAATTAATAGTTAAAAATAAAGTATTTTTATTGAAAATCATCTTTTCATTTAAAGAATCTAAAAAGGTACATTTTTTTTAAATGATTTTAAAAGAAAAATCAGTTAATTTATATTATTAATAATTCAATTAATGTTATTATTATTAATTTTATGTTGGATCTTGCTATGAAAACTTTTTATACATTAGAAAACATTTTTTTGGAAAACTATTTTTCATCGTGTTTTGTGGGTTAATTTTATATTTAGTTTTTTCTACTTATAGAAATTGAATCTTGAAAAATGGATTCTATATTTTTAATTAGTAGATATAAATTTGGTAAATAATTCTATTTTTTTTTGCAATATTAATAGTAACCATAGTAAGTTTTTGTTATCATGATAAAAGTAAAATGTGTTAATTAGGGTTAAAACTAATGAGATAAAGCTTAAAACTCATTAAAAAATTAATATTTATATCTTTGGATGTGTATATTTTTTCCATAATCATCTTAATTTCTAAAATATGAAATTTATTCCTTTTATCTTTGATTTTTACTTTTATTATATTTATATAAAAGATAAAGTCAAAAATATCACTTTCTTGCTTTTAAAATCTATGATATTTTGTGATAGGGATAAAACAACTTCTGCTAGGTTATAAATGGTTATTTAAAATTTGAATGAATTTTTATCATGATAATTTATTTTTAATTTTTTTTGATGAAATAATTACCTTAAATTCTTACACAATGCTGATACAGTGCGTGTATAAGTGGTAGAAAAATCAAGTAAATTTTATTAAAAACTCTAAAAGTAATATGTTTTTGGAAAGTTATAATGTTTCAAGAATTTTATAGATAAATATAACATATTAGGAAGTTTTTTAAAGTTTTATATTCTAATTTATTATCTATCATGTTGTTTTCAAAGCCAAATTTATTGAATAGTATCAAAAACGACAATAATGATTTTTGATAAAAAAAATATATTTTATTAAATTATTTAAAAATCGTAAAATCTAAAATTTGGAAAATTATGATGATAAATGGTATAAAATTTAATATCATGGTAATTTATGAATCAATTTTTACCTTATAAATAAAATTATAACCCTTTAAGACTGATAAAGTCGTTACTGCGGTTAAAGTTAAAACCGTTTAACAAATGGATTAAACCAAAAGATAAGGTTAAAATGACACAAAAACCTATTTAAATTTAATTTTATGATAATATCTTGAACATATTATATTTTTATTCAAATTTTTTGCTATTTGGAATCATTTTTCATGAGAAATACATTATTAATATTTACATCTTTTAAGTAATTCCAAGTGTGTACTTTTCATCCCTTATAAAAGGACACATCATATCTATTTTATTTACACCACTTTTGAGCCATATTACTTGACCAAAATTACCCAATTAGCTTTTAAAATTCTCCATCCATGAATGAGAGGTTTTGGTATCATTAATAGAGAATTCCAAGGGTCTTTATGAAATGATCTAAAAAAGGCATACCGAAGAAGAGGTAATCATCATACCCAACCTATTTCAATTTATTACTTATTACACCTCATCTAAATCTATGGTATTAATACTGAAATAATAAATTTAGTAACATAAAAGTACTAAAATTTTATTATGGTTATGGAACCACAAGTATTCATGCTCTTTTCCATCAAATGGGAAGTGAAATTATCTCTCATACGTACTTGTGGACTACAACCTCCACATAGTGATATAATTCATTTTCCATCAAAATCTATCATGGATGGTTATTATGATAAGTTTAATGTTTATATATTATATCTATAATAAAATTATGAATCTATAATTATAATATCATATCTACCTTATTTCCTTCCCATCCATTGGGAAAAAAATAACATCCCTCGTGTGTACATGTGGACTACCACTTCCACGAAGCGATGTGATTCATTTTTCATTTATAATTTAACTGGATGATAATAAGGATAAATTTAATGACTATATATGATATAATAATTATTTTTTTAAGGATAATTATTATTTAATTTTTTTTCCCATCCTTTGAAAAGTGAAAAAAACCATTCATATGTATATACAACCTACTGTCTCCATGAATGGTGTAATTAATTTTTCTATATTTATCATTTATATATGACTATATATATATCTATAATGAATAAATATTATATTTATATAATTATTAAAATTATGGATATTATGGAACCATGATCAAAGTACACGAACCAAAACTATATTACCAAAATTCACAAAAAATGAAACAGTTAACACTCAGAGACAATGATTTTAATAAGGAATTGATAATAAATGGTTGTTTAAATGTTATAAGTGGATCATATATTATATTATAAGTATTTAAATGACTCTTTTATTGAAATATAATAAATTTAAATTTATTATATAGTATTTTTGAGTGCTTTCTAAGCAAGTCAAACTCGAGGTAAGAGATTTTTGTCTCACTCTTATTTTTATGAAACACATACCATATTAACCACTTGTTTCTTTTATTTGGTGTATATAATACCCATGAATGTATTTTATTATGATTATCATGAAAATTAAGTTGATTTAAAATCCATAAAAGGATATTTGTTTCATGAGGTTTTGATTCAAAAATTACTAAATTGGTAAGGGATTTATGTTACAATCTCATTTCTTATTGGGATTTTTTATGATTAAGTTTCCGATGATGATTTTTTATCCTATCTCTGAACAATAATATGAATTTTATTATACTCTAGTTATTTCTCAATATTACTTGTTTTCATTTCATTTTCCTCTCTTTAAGTACTTAATAGGCTGAAATAATATTTTTAAGGAAAGTTTATTTTTTTCTCTCTTCAGTCAAAAATCCATTTTATTACATTTATATATTTAATAAAATTATTTTTCAAGAAAGTTTTTAATGTTATTTTATTATTTTTAAACTCATTTTAACCCCTGAATGAATTTTTACAAAATTGTTTAAAATGAATCTTCTTATTGTTTTTTGAATGAGGTACTTTTTATTTTTTTACCAAAAATGTAAAAGTAATATTTGTTTTAATGTGGACGACATGAATATAATTTTTTACAGAATTACAATTGGATAATTTGAATCTTACTTTACAAGTTTCAAGGGTTCTTTTCAAAGAAAATGTTTTATTTAATATTTGTTAAGTTTTTAGATTATAAATAAGTGGTTTCAAAGTGAAAAGATTATTTTCTTCAAGAAACATTCCAAGTGATCTTTTAAAGGCATTTTCATCTAATCTAACATATTTTGATGTTAGTTAAGCTTTAATGGGGATATGATTTGGTGATACTATCATTATTATTTCTCTGTATGATTTATTATTTAGTATTATTTTAATTATGTGATGGGAGGGTTTATAATTATATATAGCATTAATTCATTAGGTAAATATGAAAATCTCATGAGATAATAAGGACTAGAATAAGAAGTGAATTCAGTTTAGTGAGGGACTTTTATCACTAAAATAGTATAGGGAGTGAACCTCGACCAAGAATATGATGGAATGGGGGATGAATACAATACACTTTGATAATCTTGTAAGTTATCCTTGACTAAATAAATTATTTTATATTCTTATGTGTATTTTATCAACTTATGTCTTATTCCAATGTTTTTCTCTCATGGGTCACACTCTTTGATTCCTTTATGATTCATGTCTTATAAACTATCAAGATTTATTCCATGACTCAATATTTTGATATAAGATATATAGGGTATAGTTTTAAAATGTTAAACCCTTGTCCTCATACTCTTATGCTCATTTTATGCTTAAGTTGTCATCAATATTTCTCTTTTTTACCCTTACTAAGCATATGAACTCACCCTTTCTTATGTATCCTTTCCCCTGGTTATGAAGAAAGTTTTTAAGTAGGTTATGCCCAAGAAAAGTAATGCATTGTAAAATATTTAAGGGAAATCTTGAATATATTTTATGAAATAATAAGATTATGTATTTATTCTCCAAAGACACTAAAAATTAACAGTTCTAGTATGGATCATAATATTATGTAATGAATATTTCTCCATTAAGATGTAATATCCATTTATAAAAATTATGGGTCACTATGGGTTGTATCAAAGTAGGGTTTAGAAAATATTTTTAGATTAGTATTAGATAAATTTGATGAAAACCCTTGGGATAAGCCTAATTATAGGTTAATATTCTAAATTTTTGGTAATGAAGTTGGATAACCTAGGCTAAAACTGAGGTTACATATATTTGGAAGAAGGTATCATGATTTAGACATCCTATAAATGATTTTTCATGATTATGTGGTTTATCACAATGATTATTATTTCTCAAACTATGATTTTTGGTTTTAGTAAATGTATGTAACCCAATGGAACCATGTTAATTTTGAATGTGATGAAAAATAAAATGAGTTCCCCCTTGAACAACCAAATTTTATAGGATTTGGAATAAAAAATATTATTTCTATGCTTAAACAACTTTCTCAAGATACAAATCATGCCGATATTTCAAACGAGAAATGGAGGGAACAACATTCCATTGAGTCCATCATGAGGTAAAATCCACATTATTGTAGTGGGTCCACTGAACCACTAGTTGCTGAGCAATGGATCAGTACCACTAAAAATATATTTTCGATTATCCAGTGTTTAGAGCATGAAGAAGTTATTTTAGCTATTTATCATTTATAATGAAAATAAGATCAATGGTGATATCTTATCAAGAACATGAGATGAAAAGAAGAAATTGACTCTATGGAGTGGGATATATTTAAGAGCTTATTATTTTAATTATTACTTTCCTCTTATTATTTATAAAAAAATGAGAAGGAATTCCTTGAGATAAAACATAAGGATGATGCTTCCATTAGTATTTATGAGTAAAATTTTACTAGACTATCAAGGTATGCTTTTCGTATTATCATCCAATATAAAAGTAAGGTTGATAAATTCTTTGGTGGATTAAAACTAAGTATCCAAAGATCATTTCTCATAAGATACTTCATTAGCTATGAAGAAATTGATTGATGTTCTATGAAGGCAGAGTTAGAGATTGGAGTTACCCATCAATCTCATGGTTTTTATAATAAAATAAAGATAAAATTCAAAGTAAATAATAATAATAAAAATCATGTAGAGAATAAGATGATCCTTCATTTATGCTAAAAGTGGGGAAGAAAACATAGAGGAGATTTTCTTAAAGGTACTAGTAAATGATTTATGTTTATAATGGAAGGACATTAGGAAATATAATTCATAAGTTATGGGATGAATAAGTTAGATAAAAATGGAGAGAAAACACCAAGAAAATGAACACCAACACTCTAGTGTTTCAAATAAAATAAGTATGGTAATTATTTCAACTAATGTTCAAATCCAAATATTAATGATGATGATCAATTTTAGAAACCTCTTAAGTTAAATGATAATGGTAAATCTCATGTGATCACTGTTGCTGATGTGGTGTATGATAACAAAGTGGTTAAAATTATACTTACCATCCGCTCTATAACTACTAATATCTTATTTTATTCTAGATATATCCACTATTTTATATGTAAATAATATTATAATGGAATAAAAATACCACCACAATGATAAGATGTTTAATTAGTGGTGAAAACCCCTAATAGTATGATGATCTCATCACAAGTCTATGATTCTTCTCTCATTGAATTTTGTGGGAATGTGCTTCTTGTAAATCTCATTATTCCCCCTCTAGTGGAATTTGATGTTATTTTAGGCATGAATTTGATTTATTTATATAAAGAAAATATAATTTGTTGAGGTAGGGAAGTCATATTTGATATTCTAAAACAACATATGATCTTCTATCAGTGTGATGATAAATATAAACTTCTAATGGAAATTACATCCATTATACAAATCTTGGATCCTATTAAAAAGGAGTGCTTATCTTAGTTAATTTGGGAGAATTTTTTCATCTAATATATGCCTATTTTATAAGAGTTTGTTGGAGACTTTTTGAAATAGTATCCTAGTATTCCTTTGAATTATGAAGTTTATTTTTCAATAGAAATCATACTTTGTGCTACACCTATTTCAAATACTCCATGTAGAATGACCTTGATTGAGTTGAAAGAATCCAAGAAGAAACTCCAGGAAAATATTGATAAGGGATTCATTTGTCCAAGTACTTATATATGGATTGTACCTATTATTTTTGTAAATAATAAATATGGATCTATTTGAATCTGAATTTATTATTGAGAACTAAACAATATCACAATCAAGAAAAAGTATCATCTACATTGTATTGATGAGTTTTCCTATTAACTGTGTAGAGATAAATACTTTTCCAAGATTAATATTTATTCTTGATATCATCCATTAAGGTTCAAGAAGGATTATATTCCTAATAAAACATTCCATACAAGTTATGTACACTCTAAATTTATAGTGATGTCATTTGTTCATACTAATACCCCTACTATCTTCATAGATTTAATGAATAGAGTTTTTAGAGATTACCTTGATTAGATTGTGGTAGTCTTTATAGATGATATTATTATATATTCCAAGATAAAGGAAGAGTATTAGTATTTAATGATAATTGTACTAAATACCCTGAGAAAGGATAATTTGTATGAAAAAATTACTAGTTTTAAATTTTGGATCTAGAAATTTTCATTTTTGGGTTATATAATATCAAGCGAGCGTATATCAGTGGATCCACAAAAGATAAAAGTTATTAAATGTTGGCCTAGACCAACCAAAGGGACTAATATTTGTATTTTTCTTAATTTAGATATATATTATTAACTTTTTGTGAATAAATTCTCATGGATGTATAATCCACTAATCAAGATAGCTTAAAAGGGAGACAACATCCTTCAGATATATGAATGTGAAGAAAATTTCAAAGAACTGAATAGAAGGTTATTCAGTGAAGATATGCTTATACTACCCTATAGTGGAGAAATATTTGTTATCTTTAGTGATGCATCAAAGAAGGTAATGAGATTAATCCTCATGCATAATGATATGGTGAAAACCTATGCATCACGACAATTCAATTTTCATGATAAAAATTTCCTAAATCATGATTTATAGTTAGAAATGGTAAATTTTTCATTGAAGATATAGATGCATTATCTTTATTTAGAAAGGTGTGACATATATACCAATCATAAAAGATTAAAGTATATATTCACACAGAAAGAATTTAATATGCTCCAAATAATATGGTTGGATTTGATTAAATATTATGACTACTCAATACATTACCACCCTGGGAAAGTGAACAAAGTAGCTGATGATTTGATTAGAAAGGATCATGCTAGATTATCTATGATGATGATCTTAAAAGATTTAATATTTCTTATTTTTCAAAGGATTTATCTAGAAATCATGAAGTAAGGGGATAAAAATTATCATTATCAAATTAGTGTTTAACCATCTATCCAAGTGGATATTAAATAGGTAAATAAAGAAGATATAAATTTGTAAAAGAAGTTAATAAATGTTCCTGAGTTCAACCTTGAATGTGATAGAATGATAAGGTTCTATAATCGTGTATGTGTTCAGTCCATACTAGATATATAGATGTATCTATTGGAAGAAGCTCATAGTCCATTATTCTCTATTCATCCTAGAATTACGAAGATTTATATCGACCTAAAATAGAATTTCTAGTGGGAAACATGATTGGAGATATTGTAAAAATGTATCTCAATGTCTGTTATGTCATTAAGTTAATGATGAGAGATAAAATTTTAAGGGGATTTTATAATTTTTACCCATATCATAATTGAAATGGTAGAACATCACCATGTATTTTTTCATATAACTCCCTAAAACATCTAAAGGAAATAATGCTATTTGAGTTGTTGTTGATCACCTTAAGAAGTGAACACACTTCATTGATGTTAGATAAGATTTATCACTTGATAATATTTCAAGATTATACATTTAGGAAACGATAAGGTTGTATGGAGTACCAAGTTATATTGAATATGATCAGGATTCGAGGTTTACCTTGAATTTCTAGAAAATCCTTTATCAAGCTCTTGATTTAGAGTTGGGTTTTATCCCAATTTATCATCCTTATATAGATTTTCTATCTGGGAGAACCATTTAAACCTTGGAGGATACATTGAGTTCTTAATATTTGTATTTTAGAGGTGGTTGAGATCGACACCTTCCTCTAATCATGTTTTCGTAAAATAATAGCTTTCACTCAAGCATTCAAATAGATCCTTATGAGAAACTCTGTAGAAATAAGTTTCCATAATGATGGGATAAAGTAATTGAAAGAAATATATTAGGACCTGAGCTAGTTGAGGAAATGGTAGGGAAAGTCAAATCCATTCAACAACACATCAAGGCAGCTCAGAGTCATTAGAAAAGTTATGCTAACAATCATTGGAGAAATATGGAACTTGAAGTTAGTGAAAAGGTATAACTATGAATTTATCCATGGAAGAAGGTTATGGGATTTTGAAATAAATTAAAGGTTATACCTAGGTATATTGGCCCCTTCTATATTATTGATCGGTTTGGGATGGTAGCTTATCGATTGACACTTCCACTGAGCCTCTCTCAAGTTCACGATGTGTTCCATATATCTCTATAGAGGAAGTATATACCTGATCATTCAAATATAATGAACTCAGAGATTTTACCAATATAAAATGATATTTATAATGAAGTAAAAATAGTAAAAAATCTTTGATTGTAGTTATAAATTTCTATAAAACAAGATTACTCACCTGGTTAAAGTTCTCTGGAGGAATCAGAAATTCAAAGATGATACTTGAGACTTAAGATTGTGATGAAGCAGAATGATCCCCATTTGTTTGTATTAGAGTGATGAAATTTTTGAGGATGAAATTTTTTTAATGGGGGTATAATGTAACAACTTGATATTCTATGATATATTTCTCTTCAAATAAATTTAATTTCTTTGATAGCTTGCAATAAATGAAAACCCGAATCTAAGTGACTTGTAATATAGTATGCTATTATAAACTATCTGTTAAATTGGTGGAATGAATAAGAATAATCAATTTTTGAAAAATGGAAAAATAAAATATGTATAAAGGTTTTAGATAATGAAAACAATTGATAAATAAGTACTCAATATTTAGTAAAGTCATTATATGCCTCAATAATATATTTTTCCCTCAAAATGGGGTTTATTACATATTGTGAAAAAATAATATAACTAATTTATACCATTTATTGAAATTTATTTGAAAAAATTAACTTTATTTTTTTAAATCAGTATGTCATAATTAGCTCAGAGTTATTTTTGGATAATTTTATGAAAAGATTGATTTTTCGATGAATAATGAAAATACTGATTATTATTGAATTTTTTTTTATTTAAAGATTTTAAAAAGTTTTATTTTGTTTTAAATGGTTTTAAAAGTAACATTAGTTCATATACTTTATTAATAATCCAATTAAGGTCATTAACATTAATTTTATAATTGATTTTTGCATAAAAACTTTTTATACTTCAAAAAACTATTTTTTTGGAAAATTATTTTTCCTCGCATTTTGTGTGTTAATTTTAAAATTAATTTTTAAAAATTATATAAATTGAATCTTGAAAAAGTAATTAAATATTTGTAATTAATAGGTCATAATTTTTAATATAGTTCCTTTTTATTTTTGATCCATATGAATAGTAACCATAGTAAATTTTTGTTACCATAGTAAAATTTAATTAGGATAAGTAGGGTTAAAAATATTTTGATAAGGATTAAAATTCATTAAAAAAATTTCCATTATTTTATTTTATGAGTCTATTTTATCCATAATTATCCAAACATAAAAAAATATGACCTTTTTTTATCATTTAACTTTGATTTATCCCTTTATAATATTTAAGTAAAAGATAGTCAAATGTGTCACTTTCTTGCTTTTAATATCTATAATATTTTTTGATAGTGATAAAAACAAATTATGTTAAGTTATAAATTCTTATTTTAAATATGAGTGAATTTATTTTATCATGGTAATTTTTTTATTTTTTTACTGATAAAATAATTAACTTAAATGATTATGCAGTGCTAATGTGGTGCTTGTGCAAGTAATAGAAAAATAAAGTAATTATTTTGAAAACTATTTAGAAACATTATATATTTCCATGAATTTTAGAGATAAATATAACATATTAGGAATGTGTGAAAGGTTTATATTCAAATTCCTTTGCTTCCATGTTGTTTTCAAAGTCAAATTAATTGAATAGTGTAAAAAATGACATTAATGATATTTTATAAAAATAATGTTTTATCAAATTATTTGAAAATTATAAAAATATAAAAATAGGACAATTATGATGATAAATTGTCAAATATTTCATACCTTGGACATTTATGAAACCAATTTTACCTTATAAGTTCAATTATAACCCTTTAATATTGAAAAAGTTGTTACCACATTTAAGGATAAAAGAAGTCAATAAAGGGGTTAAACCAAAAGATAAGGATTAAAATGACCCCAAAAACTATCTAAATTTATTTTTATGATGATATTTATAACATATACTGTTTTATTCTAATTAATATATATGTTAAATCATTATAAATGAGAAATACAATATTTATATTTAAATATTTTAAGTAATTCCATGTGTGTCCATTCCCTCACTTATAAAAGGAAAATACTTCCCTCCCTTTTTACACCAATTTGATCCATATATCTGGAAAAATACCTCACCATTTCTTGTCTAAAATTACTTATCAATTAATTATATGTTATGATATTATTAAAATACCATTCCAAGGGTTATATGAAAGGATCTAAAGGAGGACTGCCAAAGTAGAGGTAATCATCATACTCGACCTCTTTAAATTTATTTCTTCTTATAACTTGTATAAATATGTGTTATTAATCATGAAATAAAAACTTTAGTGTTATAAAAATAATGAAATGTTTTTATGATTTTGTAACCACTGTTATTAACCTACTTTTCTATTAAAAGGGAAGTGAAAGTATCGCTCATGTGCATGTGTGGACTACCACCTCCATGTAGAGATACAATTAATTTTCCATCACCATGTTTCATGGATGGTTACTATGATGAGTTTAATGTTTTTATATGATATTTTTAATATAATTATTATTCTATAATTATAATATCATATCTAACTTCTTATATTCCCATCTGTTGGAAATCGATAGTGTCGTTCGTGTGTATGAGTGAGCTGCCATGTGATTCATTTTTCATTTATACTTTACATGGATTATAATAAAGATATATTTAATGAATAAATATATGATATATATTATATAATAATTATTTTTAAAGGTTAATTATTATTTAACTTTCTTTTTTTCCATCCGTCGAAAATTGAAAACACTATTCATGCGTACATACAACCTACCATTTCCATGAATGGTGTAGTTAATTTTTCAATATCTATCCTTTATGGATGAATATAAATATAAATATATATAATTTATATATAATATATTTATATCATGATTAATATTCTATAGATTATGGAACCATTATCAAATTACAAATACTAGAATTTCTGAACCAAAAATCTCATGAAAAACGAAATATTTAATACCTAAAAATGATGATTTTAGTAAGGAATTATTAATTAATGAGTGTTTAAATGTTATAAGTTAATAATATATGATATCATAATTATGAAAATTACTCTTTTATAGAATAATAATAAATTTAAATTTATTATAGAAGAGGTTTGAGCGCTTTCGAAGAAAGTCGAACTTGAGGTAAAGGATTTTTGTCTCACTTTTATTTCTATGAGACACATGCCATATTCACCACTTAATACTTTTATATGGTATATATAATTCCCATGAATGTCTTTTATGATTATTATCATTAAAATTATATGGATTTTTGTATCTATATAATTTTATCTCTTTCATGAGGTTTCAATTTTAAATTTACTAAATTTGAAAAGGATTTATGTTACAATATCATTGTTTATCAGGATTGTTTATGATTAAGTTTATGATGATGAATAAATTTCTTATCTCTAAATAAACCCATGAATTTTCTTATCGTATGGTTATTTTTTTTATATTACATGTTTTAATTTTATTTTCCTCTCTTTATGTACTAAATAGACAAAAAGAATATTTTTTAAGGAAAACTAACTTTATTTATCTCTTCAGTCAAAAATCATTTTTTTCCCATATACATGTTTTCTAAAAAAAATTTCAAGAATGTTTTTAATATTATCCTTTGATTGTTTAAAAATCATTTTTACCCATTATTTAATTTTTAAAAAATTGTTTAAAATGAATACTCTTGTCATTTTTAGAATGAGATACTTTTAATTTTTACCAAAAATGTTAAAGGAATCCTTGTTTTAACATACACAACATGAATAATTTTTTTTGGTTTCCATAACTAATCAATGATTTAAATGTTACTTACATGTTTCCAAGGTTCTATTAAAATAAAATTTTTTCGTTAATATTTTGGAAAATTTTAGATTTTTAATAAGTGATTTCAAAGTGTAAAGGGTATTTTACTCAAGAATCATTTCAAGTGATCATTTAAAATCATTTTTCATCTAAGATGAAATATTTTAATGCTACTTAATATTTACAAGGGATATGATCCAATAATAACATCCTTATTATTTATCTGGATGTTTTATTATTATGATGATGAGATTTTTATGAAACTAGTTTATTTTCTACGATTTATGCTATGATGAAATTTTGAAATGTTTAAGAAACTTGTTTCCTTTCCATGGGATATAATATGATGAATGTGTTATTATCATGTGGCACGCATATGTATATTTTTTATTATTTGATGGATGGGATCATAATTATATGTTCCTTTATTGTATTGGGTAAAGATGGATATATCATGAGTTAATAAGTACCAGAATGGGTAGTGAACCCAGTTTAGTAAGAGATTTTTTCAACTACGATGGAATTTATAGTGAATCTCAACTATGGATATAATGTAATTGGGGGTGAATCCAATTGACTATGATATTATTTTCTATGATCCTTGACTAAAGAAATTATCTTATATGATTATGTGTATTCCACAAACTTATGTCTTATGCTAATGTTTTACTCTCATAGCTCATGTTATTTGATTCCTGTATGATTCATGTATTATAAACTCTCAAACTTTATTCCATGACTCAATATTTTGATCTATGATATGCATGTTACTATTTTAAAATGTTAAACTCTTGTACTCATACCCTTATGCTCATTTAATTATTAAGTTATCATCTACATCTATCTTGTTTACCCTATTTTTGAGAAAAGTATTATTCGAGAAGATATTTGTTGGAGATGTTTAATATATTTCATGAAACATAAAGATTGTGTATTTAGTATCCAAATATACTAAAACATTATGGTTTTGGAATGGATCATAATATTATGTAATTAATATTCATCTTTTAAGATGTAATATCTATGTATAAAAATTAAGGGTCGCTATACTGATCCTCCTCTAGGACATTCTCAATAATCAAGACCGTGTAAAAAACCACTAGATATGTAGTTAGGTCAAACATTCTAACCATATATTTGATACTATAATGAATACTAATCTATAAATTTATGGTCTTTTGTGCCTCATTTCTATGCAATAAGAGATAAAAAAATTAGTTTGGTGAAATGAGCATAGTAAGTAGATACTGCCATGGATCCTTACTAAAGCTCCGTGAATTCCTTGGCATGATCTAGCTTCATCATTCTAGGAAAGAACTCCCCAGAGAATAGTTTCTTAAAGGCCTTCTAATAAAAACCCTATTGTCAACCTGCTTGTCTCGTGACACACCACTATCTCATGGTGGGTCCTTGAATAAAACATTCCATTAGATTGACCCATTGGCCCATCAGTGTGTTGATCAAGTTGAATATTCCTTCAATGATGTCTATATAGTATTTAGAATATTGGGGTCCCACAATGCCCTAAAATGATGTGTGATTATATAGTTTGGAGTCATGGGTGCAGTCAACCTGGGTTCTTTGTATAATTCCTCCATGTGAAGGTACAGTATGAAAGAATCTAGGTTGGAGTGGCACTAATTCCTTCACCACTGAAGCAAGTGTGGGAGCATGATCAGTTTTATCATCTAATGTATCTTGTGGTGGAACTATCAACCCTCTCTTGAGGTATAATTTAGTCATCGATGAGGAATTTTTTTTCCTTAAATGGTAAACGAGAACCTAAATCAAATTGTTTATGAAAACATTTAAGCAGTTAAAAGTTACACCAAGGGATTTATATTGGAAGACCTATCCTAGGTTATGCCCACATAAGGTATAACTCTCATAGTTTCATATAAGACTCAATCCTAGTTTCCTATACATTCATGTTAGTCAAAATTATATATATAAATAGTATTCTCAAGTTCAACTAACTAATTCCAACAGATATATCATAATAGCAAGAACATAAATATATCACTCAAAAGAGAATATAGGTCAATATCAAATATATATCACAATCAAGGCATTAAATTAAAGAAATACCATACAGAAAAATAACAGGTATATATATGGAATGCGATCCTACATGCCTACTCGTGATTCATGACTGCAACCAAATCCCATAAAATTATAAAAAAATCTTGTCACTTGTAATTCATATGTCGGTTATATATAATCTTTCTAGGCACATAGAAACTCCACTACCCAAGTTCCAAACAACCTATCTTCTTTCTACCATGTTCTAGAATAAACAAGATGAAAAGAAAGGAAACAGAAGATCTAATATAATTTTATAATGATTTAACCTAAACCATAGGGTCTAAGCTGAAGAACTACAAGACATCATGAGTGTTTCCCTATACACAAGAGGATTCTGGCTAGCAGTGAGTGTTTAAGGATGTGGTGGGGATACTATCCCCTTAGTAATCATAGCCATACACCCAAGAAATAAATAAAAATAATCTCAGAGTATCACATATAAGAATAAGTAATCATAATGTAATAACAAATGTCACCCATGTCACACATATAAATAACCAGGATCCCAATATGGAAATACAAAAAAGAGTATAAAAAGTTGCAAGCATAAAAATTAAGAAACACCACAAAATCCATTGGTGTATATCCATGTACCACTACCAACTCCATGATCCTTAGCTCAACATTTTTTCATAGGCCCCTTGCCTTTACCTGGATCCTTAGTCATGAAGTTTGAATATGCATCAAGATTCCCATGAAGGGTGTGAGTAATAAAACCTATAAGGACACAAAAATTTCATCTTTAACACATGTGAACAAGTATAATATGGGTATTCCATGATAAAAAAATAAATGTGAAGGAAATTATAAACAATTATATGCCAAGAATTCATGCGCTAACCAAGATATCATGATCCCTAATCGCACCTTTCGCAACTCCATTCTGGATACAAATTCAAAATAGAACTTTTGAACTAGATTTGACCAAATGGTCACCTCATGTATCCCACAATAGTTACGAGGATAAGAATATTAGATCTGGAAATAAGTTCTGCATGCCCTATCTCGCTCATGGTTATGCTAAAAGGCCAATATACTCTAACACTACCTCTGTTTATGGTTCAAGATCATCATATCCTAGAACTAAGTCTTAAATAAGGCCACAAGGCCATCATGCTTGTAAGAACTTGGGTTTTTAGAACGGGTCAAAATCCTAACTCTGTTTGAATTTTTGACTTGTCCCTGAGAAAATTGGAGAAATTGGGTAGTTTCTGGAAATTTCCAGAATACACGCCATGTACTTTTAAGAACAGACCCTGTATAGGTTACGCGAGTTTCGACCGTGTGCTTGCTGAGTACATGCCATGTGATGACCGTGTACATATTTATTAATACATGAAATTTAGTTTTCGACATGCCGTGTACCCTTGACCGTGTGGAGGCTATACATGGGGTGTGGGCCTGTTGGCCAGGTAAAATCATTTAACCAAGTACACTTCATGTCCTCTCTGGACACGCCGTGTAGTATAGATGTGTATGAGGGATATATATGGAGTGTGAGTAAGTCGGTGAGGAAGAGAAGAAAAACCAAGTACACGTCGTGTACCCCTAGGTACATGTCGTGTACTCATGTCAGTAGGTTCTGGAAAGTAAGTCAGCATAATTTCAGTCATCATATGAACAGTAAAATTATACATGCCGTGTAATTAAAGTACACACCGTGTATTTTATTTTTTTCCCTAAAATAGACAGTATCCTCATTTTGAGACAGACACTCAACCCCTTCGATGGGTTGAGCAGGGAGAGCTGGTCAGACCTTGTTTTTACTCTGGATCGTTCGTCTGAGACCCGATTCGAACACCGATTGATCCATTGGAACCCCCTTGGTAAGTCCTTGATTCCTCTGTAGCTGTTTTTCTAGATATGTGTTTTAGAATGATTTATTGGGGTTTGAGAGGTTTTGATTCTTTTGTAGATCTACTACAATTTATACCTAATTAGAGGCTGTTATCGGGGGAGTAGTATCGTACGAGTCTCAGGTAGGTGGTGAATACCACTTTTTGTGTTTTTGTGGTCATTTTGGTGACGCGGCCTTCAGTTCATTTTTGGGTAATTTGATCGGGAACCATTTTTATCTGGTATTGCATATTAACTTGTTCATTGACTTATGGGATGCCTTTGGGTATGCCCTGTTACCTGTGTTTATTGAGCGGGGGCGGGTGAGTGGTCGTTGCTCATTGGGGCATTTTGGACGGGGGTTCCAAAATGGTATTAATTGAATTGTATTTTTCTAAACTGTAGAATTTAGTTTGTTGAACGTTGATATGACTTGTTAGAGGCTTTAAAGACCTTAGTGATGTTGTTAGATAACTGTTGGTTAGTGCAATTCAACTATTTAGATTTTTTTCCTGTTATTGTGTTCTGTTTAAATGTGTATATATGTAATTGCTGAATTGCATATGTTGGAACCCTTTTGGTTGTGTTGGGCATGGCCCATATATTGTTGAGTTCTTTTGATCATAGGTTGGGCTTGGTCCGGGTTACGTTGGGTGGTTCTGACCACGAGATTTGGTGTCATGGGCATCAGTTTGATGTATGATGACTGTCAAGTTGGGCATGGCCCGGGTTACTGGGATGGCAAGGCCATCAGACTTGAGAGGCATGGTCGTAGGGACACAAGGTGTCAGAGGTATTGTGGCTTGGGTACTATTTTGGTGATTACCACTCACCTGAAAACTTTGAGTAGTGTGCACACAGAGAGACTCTGTGAAGAGGTGGTTTTGACCACTCATGTGGGTAGACGCATATGTTAGTTACGGCTTAGGTACTTTTGGTTTGGGGGTGCTTGTTGTAATAATCCATGTGGAATGTGAGGAGTCTTCAGGGGATAACATTGAGGCTATCAGGTTGGGGGTAGAGGATTGACATTATTTGGGGACATATATCACAGACCCTCTGGATACTCTGTTATGAGGGAAGATATCGGTGACCCTCAGGATACTTATTTTGAGGTCAGACATCACTGTCCCTCAAGATACTTATTTTGAGGGAAAAAATCGATGTCCCTCCAGTTACTTATCGAGGACAAGCACCGTTGTTCCTCCGGGTTAATGTTTCTCAGGCATTCCATCGAGATGTCCGTACTTGAGATATGTGGTGTCATGGGGCACATGGTGCTGGGTTACAAGAAATAGATTCCAGCATTGGCTGAAGCATGTGACACTCCATGGTGGCTACTGAGCACCAGTGGAGGTTGTGTTTATTTGTGCATTGTACTGTTTACTGCTTTCCTTTCAAATGCATTCCTACTTAAACACTTATATTAGGTATGCACCATTGGGTGGTATGTTACTGAGATTCATCTCACACCCAGCACGGGCCCTTTGGGACGCGTGCAGACCTTATGGATTTACATGCAGGAAAGAGGCTAGCTTTAGGAGATGGGTTGTATTAGCTGTCGCATGGAGATGGTATGGACCTTGAGATCTATCCTAGCTGGAGTTTACTATGTTTTGTGTACTTCCCTATATCAGCATGCTTGTTTGTAGCTACAGTTGGTTAGCCATTAGTGCCCTTTATATTTAGATATGTGGGACCTGTTTTGGATGCATGTTTTATTGTTCAGTGGTAGTTACAAGTGATCAGCATGTTGTTGTGTTTACTTTCTACTGCTGTTGTTTATATTTATTGCTTACACATTTTATCAATATTGAATGTGCTTCCGCTCTGCGGGTCTGTTTTGAGTCTGCTGAGTCATTTATTCCGCTGCATATTTATTATTATACTTGGACCAATACCATTATTATTATCCTCTTAGAGGGTATAGCCTCCCCACTATACCTATAAGACCCTCGCTTCTAGTCGGTAGCATTTTACATTTGGGGAGGTGCGCCTACGGTAGTAGCACCTGACCCGTTTAACACTGTTCAGGTGGCTAATCGGGTCCGGGCCGTTACAAAGTGGTATCAGAGGAGTTCTTGATAGGGAATTAGTATTAGTGTTTTACTGGATACTAATGATATTGAGACATCTCTTTTATTTTTGCTGGTTTATCTATTTGGGATATGATATACTGGAGATAGGTTGTTACTGGAACTGGGTTTCTAGCTTATGCTTGGGTTCCTGGAGCCCCAAGTACGAGGGATGGACCAAGTTACCTTGGGTGGGAATTGTTTTTTGATTTTTTCTCAGATTACAGTATATATGATTTCCACCTCGGTGGATCACATGGAATGTGATGTTATAGATTTTGATATGTGACCCTTGACCCTGTACAGTAATGGAGAATTAGACCTTGGACCGGTATGGCAAGGCTTGTTTTCTTGGATTTTGATAGGCACATTTTTAGGGTGTTTCAATTTCATAACTGCAGGTATGCTTTGTGAAGTGATAATACCATGTGAATGATATCAATTTCCATGCATTTTATTCGTGAAATGTGAAAAGGTGAAATTTATGATAGAATTGATTGTTTATTTCAATGTGTTTGGCCATGCTTTGTATATTTGTATAATTTCATGTGATAGGGTAGTTGGGCTTGACTCTTGTATGAGAAAGCAGGTACTATCGGTTGAGGTGATTTTGATCACTAGGATTGGGCAACTCAGTCGTCGTTTTGAGGCAACGTTGGCTGTTGGGATGGGCATGGCCCGAGGTACTTTTGATACTTGGCTCTGTTAAGGGCGGGTAAGGAGGCCATGAGGCCGGGATGTGGTGGGGAAAGGTTGCGGTGGGGGAGAGTAAGTGTTGTAGTTATGCACTGCCTTGTACTGGTTTCTTTATCGGTGTTGAATATATATTGTTATATATATATGGGATATCTAACCATTTATGGTATTCAGTGGGTTACTTTTTAGGAGACTCAGATGGAGCCTCAGATGGGAGAGGGTACAGTGTTGTAGGAGCATTATCAGGTTCAGGATCCAGTGAAAGCAGGATAGCAGTCGGGTTTGGCAGTGTTCGGACCATGGCTCGATGAGCATCTCCGAGCTAGCCCGGTACATGTCTTGCAGGGGACCGAAAGAGGTGCGTAGGGTACAGAGCCATCCATGGAATACCTGACGCAGGTGTTCCAGTCGTAGAACCTGCCACTTTTTCAGCATGATGGTGGTCCATAGGCGACTAAGAACTGGATAGAGAGCATGAAGATGATTTTTGAGCAGCTCGAGATGCCTCCAGGGAGGAAGGTCAAGATGGAGACATACATGCTACGAGGACCAGCAAAGCGTTGGTGGGATGTGCAGGTTCAGGCTCGCAGGCACGAGAGACTGGCATGGAAGGACTTCGAGGAGAGGTTCTTTGAGCACTTTTACCCAGAGACACAGAGAGTTGAGAGAGATCGGGAGTTCTTGAGTCTTTAGTAGGGAGACATGTCCATCATGGACTATGCATCTACTTTCCCTGATTTGTCTCGCTTTTCACCTGGTATGGTAAGCGATGACATGCCTAATGTGAGGCGCTTAGAGGATGTCTTACGACACGCCATTCAGATCTAGGTGAATATTTTCAGGCTGGGTTCCTTTTTAGAGGCGGTGAATCGGGCACTCATAGTGGAGGGAAACCAGAGGGATAGGCCCCAATTTGGCCGGATGATGGCTTCAGGTGAGGGTTCAGATAGTAGGAAGCGAGGACATGATGAGTTTCAGCAGGGCATTTAGACCAAGGACTCAACTAGACCACCTCATAACAGTTCTTCAGTGGTTTTATTTCAGTGTGGACAGCCATGGCATGTTCGTACGTAGTGCGATAGGCCTCCAAAGGAGTTTCAGGCATATGGACTGTTCGGGAATCTGGAGAGGTTTTGCAGGAAGCCTTCTCAGACAGCCAGAAGGCGGGGACTAGGACAGACGGTGGCAACTGAAGTTGGTTCAGGTTTTGTACTAGGAGAGGGTATCCAAGGTTCAACTACACGTGGAAGACATCATAGAGACAGCAGGATCCATTTGAGGGGTTAGTGTCTGGTGGCTGGAGTAGCACCGTAGGGAGGTCAGGCATCAGGCAGCTGTACTTCATGCCAGGTGCACTCCATGTAGCTACTAGAGGCTGAGCTGGCTGGTGAACCGACGGTGGTTAGAGGTACACCATGGGTGTGGCTGTGATTTCCAAGTTTCCTTTTTGGAATGACATGTAGAGGCATGTCCGTTTTTAGTGAACGTGATTCACATAATCTATGAGGACTGACTAGATACTATTCACTGGGATTGGCACTATATCAGGTGGGTGATATATTTATATATATGTATTAGATGTTTGGAATCAGGGGCATCGAGGATGAGGGTTACTTGAGGTGTCGTGGGAATTAGGGCATCAAGGATGTGGGTTACTTGAGGTGCCTTGGGCATCGGGGCATCGAGGATGTGGGTTACTTGAGGTGCTAGGCACCAGGTTCGTTTTTGAGCGTCCATGGCATGCAGGAACTCATAGAGGCAGACACCGATGCGGTGCGGGAAACATTGGGTGTCGAGAATGACATAAGAGCACCAGTGAGGCACAGGGGAAACGATGCGTCTCGGAAGGACTATGCGTCTGAAAAACAGGTTTGTGAACCTTGGTTTGTTTTCAGTTTTGTTCGGTTGAGACCGAGTTTGGAAACTCCTAAGGTGGGGAGCCCCCTTGAGGATTTTATCGAGGAACTTTGAGGCCGGGGAAGTTCGGGTTACTTTGATCGAGGTGGTATGTTTGGTTCCATCTACAGTTTTTGTTTGATATCTTGGGGACGAGCTATATTAACATGGGGTGACTGTAAGAACCTGAGTTTTTAGAAAGGGTCAAAATCCTGACCTTGTTTGAATATTTGACTTGTCCCTGAGAAAACTGGTGAAATTGGGCAGTTTCTGGAAATTTCCAGAATACATGTCGTGTACTTTAAAGTACACACTGTGTATATATTAGGTGGGTGTCGGCCGTTTGCTCTCCATGTACATACCATGTGATGATAGTGTATAAATTTCTTAATACACGGCATGTAGTTATCGACACGTCGTGTACCCTTGACCATGTGTAGGTAATATATGGTGTGTGGTCTTGTTGGCCGGGTAGAATCATCTAACCAAGTACATGTTATGTCCTCCTTGGACACGTTGTGTAGTCTAGCCATGTATGAGGGATATAAATGGTGTGTCATAAATTCGGCGAGGAAGAGAAGAAAAAACAATTACATGTTGTGTACCCCAAGGTACGCGCCGTGTAGTCATGTCGACAGGTTTGGGAAATTAATTTGGCCAAATTTCAGCTGTCATATGAACAGTAAAATGATACACGCCTTGTACTTAAAGTACATGCCGTGTATTTTCATTTTTTCTCTAAAACGGGCAGTGGCCTCTTTTTGAGGAAGAAACTCAAACCCTTCGACGGGTTGAGCGGGGAGATCTGGTCAAACTTTGTATTTTGCTTTGGATCATTCTTCCGAGACCTTATTTGAACACCAATTGATCCATTGGAACCCCCTCGGTAAGGCCTTGATTCTTCTTGAGTCGTTTTTCTTGATTTCTGTTCTAGAACAAGTTATTGGGGTTTGAGAGGTTTTGATTATTTTATAGATCTACCGCGTTTTATACCTATTTGGATGCTGCTATCAGAGGACTAGCATCGTACGAGTTTTAGGTAAGTGGTACATACCTCTTTTTGTGTTTTCGTGGTCATTTGGGTGACACAACCTTAAGCGCATTTTTCGGTATTTTGAGCGGGACCCAGTTTTATCTGGTATTGCATATTAACTTGTTCATTGACCTATGTGATGCCTTTGGGTATGCCCTGTTACCTATACTGCTTGAGCGGGGCTGGGTGAGTGGTCGTTGCTCATCGGGGCATTTTGGTTGGGGGTGCCAAAATGGTATTAATTGAATTTTATTGTTCTAAACTGTTGAGTTTAGTTTATTGAACCTTGATATGACTTGTTAGAGGCTTTAAAGACCTCAGTTTTGTTGTTAGATAACTACTGGCTAGTGAAATTCAACTATTTAGAATGTTTTTCCTGTTATTGTGTTCAGTTTAAATGTGTATATATGTAATTGTAGAATTGCATATGCTGGAACCTTATTGGTTGTGTTGGGAATGGCCCAAATATTGTTGAGTGATGTTGATCACAGGTTGGTCTTTTCCTGGGTTACATTGGGTGGTTCTGACCATGGGATTGGGTGTCAAGGGTGTCGGTTTGAGGCCGAATGACTGTCATGTTGGGCATGGCTCAGGTTACTGGGATGGCAAGGCCATCATACTTGAGTGACATGGTCGTAGGGACACTAGGTTTCAGAGGTGTTGTGGATTGGGTACTATTTTGGTGATCACCGCTCACCTGAAAACATTGAGTAGTGTGCACACACAGAGACTCCGTGATGAGGCGGTTTTGACCCCTTGTTTGGGTAGAGGCCCCTGTTAGTTGCGGTTTAGGTACTTTTGGTTTGGGGGTGATTGTCGTAGGAAGCCACGTAGAAGGTGATGTGCCTTTAGGGGGTAGCATTGAGTCTATTAGTTTGGGGGAAGAGGCTCACCATTATTTGAGGTCAGATAGCATTGTCCCTCTGGATACATTGTTTTGAGGGTAGATATTGCTATCCCTCCAGATACTTATTTTGAGGGCATAAATCGTTGTCCCTCTAGCTACTTATTTTGAGGGCATACATCGTTGTCCCTTCGGTTACTTATTGAGGACAGACATCACTATTCCTCTGGGTTATTTTTTCTTGAGCGTACCTTCGGGACGTCCGTACTTGAGACACATGGTGTCCTGAGGCACATGGTGTCGGGTCACATGATAGAGATTCTGGTATTGGCCAAAGCAGGTGACACTCCATGGTGGCTACTGAGAACTAGTGGAGTTTCTGTTTATTTTTCCATTTTATTGTTTACTGCTTTCCTTAATAATGCATGCTTGATTAAACACTTATATTAGGTACACAGCATTGGGTGGTATCGTACTGAGATTCGTCTCACACCCTGCATGGGTCCTTCAGGACGCGTGCAAACATTATGGATTTACTTGCAGGAAAGAGGCCAGCTTCAAGAGATGGGCTATAGTAGCTGTTTCATGGAGATGGTATGGACCTTGAGGTCTTTCCTAGCTGGAGTATACTATGTTTTGCGTACTTTCCTGTATCAGAATTCTTGTTTTCAGCTACAGTTGGTTATCCATTGGCACCCATTATATTTAGATATGTATGACCTACTTTGGATGCATGTTTTGTTGTTCAGTGGTAGTTACAAGTGATCAGCATGCTTTTGTGTTTACTTTCTGCTGATGTTGTTTATATTTATTGCTTCTGCTGTTTATCGATATTGAACGTGCTTCCGCTCTATGGGTCTGGTTCGAGTCTTCTAAGTCATTTATTCCACTGCATCTTTATTATTATACCTGGACCAGTACCATTATTATTATCCTCCAAGATGGTATAGCCTCCCCACTATACATATAAGACCATCACTGCTTGTCGGCAACCTTTGGCATTTGGGGAGGTGCACCTACGGTAGTAGCACCCAACCCGTTTAGCAATGTTCGGATGGCTGATCGGGTCTGGGTCGTTACAAAGTGGTATCAGAGGGGTTCTTGACAGGGATTTAGTAACAATTCTTTACTGGCTACTAATGAGATTGAGACTTCTCTTTTATTTCTACTAGTTTTACTATTTGGGATACGATAGACTGGAGATAGGTTGTTACTGGAACTGAGTTTCTAGCTTGTGCATGGGTGCCTATAGCCCCAGGTACGAGGGATGGACCAAGTTACCTTAGGTGGGAATTGCCTTTAGCTTTTTTCTCATATTACAGATTATTTTATTTCCACCTCGGTGGCTCACTTGGTGTGTGATGTTATTGATTCTGATATGTGAACCTTGACCTGGTGTGGTAATGGAGAATTTGACCTTGGCCCGGTATTGCAAGGCTTGTTTTCTTAGCTTTTGATAGGCACATTTTTAGGGTATTTCAATTTCATAACTGCATGTATTCTTTGTGATATGATAATACCATGTGAATGATACAAATTTCTATGCTTTTTATTTGTGAAACGTGAAAAGGTGAAATTTATGATAGAATTGATTGTTTATTTCAATGTGTTATTCCATGATTTGTATATTTGTAGAATTTCATGTGAAAGGTTTGTTGGTCCTAACTCTTATAGGAGTAGGAAGGTACTACCAGTTGAGGTGATTTTGATCACCAGGATTGGGTGACTCGGTCATCGGTTTGAGGCGACGTTGGTTGCCGGGACGGTCATGGCCTAAGGCACTTTTGATACATGGCTCTGTTAAGGGTGGGTAAGGAGGCCATGAGGCCAGGATGTAGTGGGGCATGGTTACAGTGGGGGAGTGTAAGGGTAGTAGTTATGTACTACCTTTTACTACTTTCCTTATCAATAATAAATATATATTGTCATATATATATGGGTGGTCTAACCATTTATGGTATTCAGTGGGTTCATTTTTAGGCGACTCAAATGGAGCGTCATATGGGAGATGGTACAGTGCCGCAGGAGCGTGATCAGGTTCAGGATCCAGTGCAGACAAGACAACAGTCGGGTTTGGTAGCGTTCGGACCATGGCTTGATGAGCAGCTCCAAGCCAGCCTGCTACGTGTCTTGCAGGATATCGACAGAGATGCGCAGGGTACAGAGCCATTCATGGAATACCTGACACGAGAGTTCCAGTCATAGTACAAACCACTTTTTTAATGTTAGGGTGGTCCAAAGGTGGCTGAGAACTGGATAGAGAGCATGCAGATGATCTTTAAGAAGCTCGTGATGCCTCTAGGGTGGAGGGTCAAGCTGGAGACATACTTGCTGCGAGGACCGGAAAAGCGTTGGTGGGATGTGAAGGTTCAGGCTCGCAGTCACAAGGTACTGGGATGAAAGGACTTCAAGGACAGGTTCTTTGAGAACTTTTATCTAGATACACTGAGAGCCGAGAGAGCTCAGGTGTTTGTGAGTCTTCATTAGGGAGACATGTCCATCATGGACCATGCAGCTACTTTCACTAAGCTGTCTAACTTTGCAGCTGGTATGGTAAGAGATGACACGACTCGGGTGAGGCACTTCGAGGATGGATTATGACACGCCATTCAGATCCGGGTGAATATTTTCTGGCTGGGTTCCTTTTCAGAGGTGGTGAATTAGGCGCTCATAATGGAGGGAAACCAGAGGGATATGCCCCAAGATAAATGGATGATGACTTATGGTGATGGTTCAGGTAGTAGGAAGCAAGGACTAGATGAGTTTTAGAAGGGCAGTCAGGCCAAGGACTCAGCTAGACCACCTCATAGAAGTTTTTCATTGGTTTTCTTTTAGTGTGGACAACCAGGGCATGTTCGGACTTAGTGCGATAGGCCTCCAAAGGAGTTCCTGGCATGTGGAAAGGTTGGTCATATGAAGAGGTTTTGCAGGTATCCATTTTAGAAAGCCGATAAGTAGGGACCAGGACAGATGGTGGAATCTGGAGTTGGTTCAGGTTCGGTACTAGGAGAGGGTAGCCGAGGTTGAGCTGCATGTGGAGGAAGTAATAGAGAGAATGGGATCCAGCTGAGGGGTTAGTGTCCAGTGGCTAGATTAGCACTGCTGGGAGGTCAAGCATCAGGTAGTCATACTTTAGGCCAGGTGCATGCAGTGGAGCTGCCAGAGGATGAGCATGTTGGTGAGCCGACAACAGTTAGAGGCACACCATGGGTGTGGCCATGATTTCCATGTTCCTTTTTTGGAATGACATATAGATGCATGTCCGTTTTGAGTGCACGTGATGCACAAGATTTGTGTGGACAAAATTAATGATAGTCAGTGGGATTGGCACCATATCGGGTGTGTGATATATTTATATATATGTATGAGATGCATAGAATCAGGGGCATCGAGGATGCAGGTTACTTGAGGTGTCGTGGGTATCAAGGCATCAAGGATAGTTGTTACTTGAGGTGACTTGGGCATCGGGGCATCGAGGATTTAGGTTTCTTGAGGTTCTAGGAACCAAGTTCATTTTTGATCATCCATGGGATGCAGGACCTCGTGGAAGAATACACAGATGTAGTGTGAGATATGTTGGGTGTCAGCAATGACAAATGAGCACCAATGAGGTGTAGGGGTGACGATGCATCATGGAATAACTATGCATCCACAAAACAGGTTAGTGGACCTTTGTTTGTTTTGAGTTTTTTTTGGGTTGAGACCGAGTTAGGCAACTCCTAAGGTGGGGAGACCTCTTGAGTATTTTACCCATGACCTTTGAGACCGGGGAATTCTGAGTTACTTTGATTGGGGTAGAAAGTTCGGTTCCATCTCTGGGTTTTGTTTGATATCTCAGGGATGAGCTATATTAAGGTGGGGAGATTATAAGAACCCAATTTTTTAGAACAGGTCAAAATCCTGACCCTGATTGATTTTTTGACTTGTCCCTGAGAAAACTAGAGAAATTGTGCAGTTTTTGGAAATTTCCAGAATACACGCCATGTACCTTTAAGTACACACCATGTATCAGTTAGGCAAGTGTCGACCGTGTGCTGGCCAAGAACATGTCGTGTGATGACCAAGTAAAAATTTCTTACTACACGGTGTGTAGTTTTCGACACACCGTGTACCCTTGACCATGTGGAGGCCATAAATGGTGTGTGGGCCTGTTGGCTGGGTAGAATCATCTAACCAAGTACATGTCGTTTCCTCCTTGGACACGCCATGTAGTCTAGCCGTGTATGGGGGATATACATGGCATGTGAGTAAGTCGGTGAGGAAGAGAAGAAAAACCAAGTACACACCATGTACCCCTAGGAACATGTTGTGTACTCATGTCGGCAGGTTCTGGAAAGTAATTCAGCAGAATTTCAGTCATCATATGAATAGTAAAATGATACATGCCGTGTACTTAAAGTGCACGCCGTGTATTTTGTTTTTTTACTAAAATGGGCAGTCACCTCGTTTTGAGGCAGAAACTCAACCCGTTCGATGGGTTGAGTAGGGAGAGCCGGTTGGACTTTGTTTTTTCTCCAGATCATTCGTCTGAGACCCGATTCGAACATCGATTGATCCGTTGGAACCCCCTCGGTAATGCCTTGATTCCTCTTGAGATTTTTTTCTTAATTTTTGTTCTTGAACGAGTTATTGGGGTTTGAGGGGTTTTGATTATTTTGTAGATCTACTATGTTTTATACCTAATTAGAGGATATTATCGGAGGAGTATCATCATATGAGTCTCAGGTAAGTAATGCATACCTCTTTTTATGTTTTCATGGTCATTTGGGTGACACGGACTTCGGAACGTTTTCAGGTATTTTTAGCAAGACCCATTCCTATCTGGTATTCTTTATTAACTTGTTCATTGACCTATGGGATGTATTTGGGTATGCCCTGTTACCTGTGTTTCTTGAGCGGGGCCGGGTGGGTGGTTGTTTCTCATCGGGGCATTTTGGACAGGGGTGCCAAAATGGTATTAATTGAATTTTATTGTTTCAAACTGTTGAGTTTAGTTTATTAAACCTTTATATGACATGTTAGAGGCTTTAAAGACCTCAGTGATGTTGTTAGATAACTACTGGATAGTGCAATTCAACTATTTAGATTGTTTTGCCTATTATTTTATACTGTTTAAATGTGTAAATATGAAATTGCAGAATTACATATGTTGGAACCCTTTTGTTTGTGTTGGGAATGGATAGGAAATAGTTGAGTGATGTTAATCACAGGTTGGTCTTGGCCGGAGTTACATTGGGTGGTTCAGACCACGAGATTGGGCGTCATGGGCGTCGGTTTGAGGCAGGATGACTGTCAGGTGGGGCATGGCCTGAGTTATTGGGATGTCAAGGCCATCAAACTTGAGCGGCATGGTCGCAGAGACAGGAGGTGTCAGAGGTGTTGTGTCTTGGGTACTATTTTGGTGATTACCACTCACCTGGAAACTTTGAGTAGTGTGCACAAAGAGAGACTGCGTGATGAGGTGGTTTTGACCACTCGTTCGAGTAGAGGCCCCTGTTAGTTGCGGTTTAGGTACTTTTGGTTTGGGGGGTTCTTGTCATAGGAATCCACACTGATGGTGAGGAGCCTTAAAGGGATAGCATTGAGGTTATCGGGTTGGGGAAGAGGCTCACCATTATTTGAGGTCAGATATCATTGTCCCTCTGAATACTTTGTTTTGAGGGAAGATATCATTGTCCCTCAAGAAACTTATTTTGAGGGCATAAATCACTGTCCCTTCGGCTACTTATTTTGAGGGCAGACATCATTGTCCCACCAATTACTTATTGAGGACAGGAATCGTTGTTCCTCTGGGTTACTGTTTCTTGGGAATGCCTTCAGGACGTCGGTACTTGAGACACGCGGTGTCAGGGGGCCCATGGTGCCGGGTTACATGACAGAGATTCTGTCATTGGCCGATGTAGGTGACACTCCATGGTGGCTGTTGAGCACCAATGGAGTTTTTGTTTATTTTTGAATCGTATTGTTTACCACATTCCATACAAATACATGCTTACTTAAACACATATATTAGGTACACACCGTTGGGTGGAATCCTTCTGAGATTCATCTCACACCCTGCACGGGCCCTTCGGGATGCGTGCAGACTTTATGGATTTACATGCAGGAAAGAGGCCAGATTTAGGAGATGGGTTGTATTAGCTGTTTCATGGATATAGTATGGACTTTGAGGTCCTACCTAGCTAGATTTTACTAGGTCTTGAGTACTTTCATGTATCAGCATGCTTGTTTGTAGCTACAGTTGGTTAGCCATTGGTGCCCTTTATATTTAGATATGTATGACCTGCTTTGGATGCATGTTTTGTTGTTCAGTGGCAGTTACAATTGATCAACATGCTGTTGTGTTTACTTTTCACTGTTGTTGTTTATATTTATTGCTTCCACTGTTTATTGATATTGAATGTGCTTCCGCTTTGCAGGTTTGGTTGGAGTCTACTGAGTCATTTATTCCAATACATATTTATTATTATACTTGGACCAGTTCCATTATTATTATCCTCCGAGAGGTTATAGCCTCCCCACTATACCTATAAGACCCTCACTTCTAGTCGATAGTCTTTGGCATTCAGGGAGCTGCACCTAAGGTAGTAGCACCCGACCCGTTTAGCACTATTCAGGTGGCTGATCAGTTCTGGGTCATTACAATGCTTCATCTGCTGCTACCTCAGGTCTAACTTCATGGTATTTATTCCCCTACCCTATGTTTAGGTTCATTTTCATCATCGTCGCATGTCGTGAGCACTCCCTCTCTAAGGGATAACTATATCATGATGGTCCACCTATTTTAAGTACCAAAGAAATACCTCCAATGTAATGGTAATACACACAACATGGAAGATCATATAATGACAGAATATATAATGTCCTGATGAGAATCAGTAGATACATACAATTACAAGTGATCAACGTCAAGCATGGGGAACATGCTAATCTAGCATACTATTGGAATCAAACATCAATACGGGCCTCACAGACTATGGACACAACCATATGAAATCACCATCAAGCATGTTCGATTAGGTTATGCCAATAAAAGTATAAAATCAAGGAAAAAAGATTATATAGGGCCCCCAAAAGGTAAGGAACTTCCTACCTCAAGCTTGTTGAATAAAAAATCCAAAGCCCAACGAGAGACAATACCCAAGTCACACCCAAGCTCTAATTGGATTGAGCCTACACACCAAGAACCCCTAGAACCGATCCCAACATAAAAAAAATCAAGGTTTCAGAAAGAGATTTAATAATATTATAAGTCTATGGGATTGGATCAACACCAACAGACCTCTTGGGATCCACCAATGTTATTAGATCCAGGATTGATTAAGGGAAGGATACCAATGAACTAGATTCACATCTATTCTAGAAAATATCCATGAATTCATTATTAGATGGAATTATAATCCATAGATTAGAAAATGAAATGTTAGATCTATGATTTTTCTTAAGGGAAGAAGGGTAGATCTAGGTGAAACCTAAAAAACATAGGTTTTTAGATCACATACCTTAATTTCTGATCATCAACACTCTTGGATCCACTAGAATTCTGTTTAAGATGAGAGTAATTTACTAAGGAAGGGATATAAAGTCTCTAGGTTTGATAGGGATATCAATAGTATTAAGAATAGTTTAAAAAGGATGATTAATATCCATTAAAAGTTTTTTTTGGATAATTAAATCACTTTCACACTATTTGGTCACATAGTTTTCCAAATCATTCACTAACCATATGAGGCTTTTTTCCTCTCCTAGGTATCCACACATTTTGTTACACCAAGTACTATTCGTGATTTTGGCCACTATATTGAGGTGTATGTTTTTTCAGGTAAGGTCTCATAGTTTGATAAACCATGAACCATAACTATGCTCTACCCTATGTGAGTTTACCACAAGCCACATAGTTTCCTAGATGATCAACATTGTTTGGGAAAACTGTGTTCAAACTGTGCACCTTCAAAACAATTTATAAAGTACTTTGTAACAAACCAAAAAAATCTTAAAAATCTTCCCAATAAATTCATAGTTAAAAAAAACATGATCAATGGATGAAATTAACTCATAACACACTTACAAAATCAAAGGCCATTATAATATACATGTATTTCATGGTTGGATTACCAAATACATCTTGAGGTAATGATGAAATATGAGTTATTTTTTATCCTTTAACTAAATATGTTCGTTTTCTTACTATTTAGGATAATATGCCTTTATATCATCTTTATAGTCATTATTTTAAAGTGATAATCAAATTTCATAGAGTCCCTCTTTCTATTGTATCTGATCATGATCCTGGATTTACCTTTAATTTTTAGAAAATCCTTCAGAAATCATTTGGTATTGACTTAAATTTTAATTTATATTTTCATCCTCAATCCAATAGATAGTCAAAGAAAACAATTCAAAATTTGACGGATAAGCTTCAATCTTGTTCATTAGATTACCAAGGAAGTTGGGATCAACATCTTTCACTAGTTAAATTTTCTTATAATAATAGTTTTCATCCCAATATATAGATGACACCTTTTGAGGCATTGTATGGAAAGCGGTGTCATACTCTATCTTGTTGGGAATAAGTTGGTCAAAACAAGTTTTTGGGACCAAAATTGGTAGAAGAGATTCCTAATAATGTGATGGTGATTCAACCGCATATGAGAGTACCTCAATGTAAGGAAAAAAATATATGGATAATTGGAGGTATGATCTTTCATTTGAGGTAGGTGACTACGTTTTTCTTAAAGTGTATCCATGGAAAATTATTATGTTTTTTGGTAAGAAGGGAATGTTAAGTCCATGGTTTATTGTTATGTATTGAATTTTGGAGAAGATTAGATTAGTTTATTATTTATTTTCTTTGCCTCCATGTTTATCTTAGGTACATGATATGTTTCATGTTTCATTATTAAGGAAGTAAGTGTCAGATTCATATCATGTTTTGAGTCCTAAATTAGTTCAGTTGGAAGGAACATCCTAGTCAGATTCTTGATTATAAAGATTAGGTGTTACATAATAAGGTGATTCTCCAAGTTAATTAATTGTGTAAAAACCATGTGATTTAAGAAGAAACATGATAATCTAAAAATGTTGTGAATGAAAAATATCCCCATTTTTTTAATAAGTGAATAAAAATTATGAGGACACAATTTTTAAAAGGGGGGAAGAATTTGAAAACCAAAATGATGTTAATAATATATCAATTTTATTACTTATTAGTATTCATGAATTATATATCATATATCCATATTTATTATAAGAAAAATAGGTAATTTCTCTGTAAAAAAATAGTTATATTTTATGTTGAGTTTCATCCATTATACAGTTTTATTAATAAGTTTAATTTCCAAATTCTATAATTTAAATTATATAAAAATTATGTAATTTTTTATATAAAAAATTCAAAATTATCTTACATTGAATTTTTTAGAATTTCATAAACATTTTTATTTTTCAGTGAATAGTAGAAAATTTTGTTTTTTAGGAAATTGTTATTTTATTTACAAGTATTTACAAAGTTTCATTTTGTTTTGGATTGGTTTTAAAATTATATTAGTTCATTTTAATTATAAATAATTCAAATAATGACATTGGGATCAACATTGTACTTGAATTTGGTATAAAAATATTTTTATACTTAAAAAGACATTTATCTATAATACTATTTTTCACTGAGTTACATGTTCTAATTTTAAAAGTAATTATTACCAAATTTGTAGATTTAATAGTGAAAAATGGTTTTCATAGTTTTAATCAAGAGGTTCAAATTTTTTAAATAGGACAACCTCATTTTTTTGTCATTATGAATAGTAACTTTGCTAATAAAAGAAAGCTACTAGAGTAAGAGTTAAAAATGAGTAAAAGGGCTAAATCTAAAATGATAAATGTTAAAATAACATAAAAACTTGCCTAAATTCTATTTTATTGAAATATTTAGACCCTATATTAAAAATTATTCAAAGATGAGTCATTTTGGATTCATTGTTTTTAAGAATATAATAATATATTTTTGTCTTTTGAAAATATTTAAGTACACCCTCTCCCTCACTTATAAAAGGGAACCACCTATCATCTCTTCATAACACTTCAAGAGACTATTATCTCAACCAATACCTAAAACATACCTTAATAACATCCTTAACCACATCCTATAAGTCCATGTTTGATTATAATACCATCCTAGGAAGCCTTTGGGTATAAACCTAAGGAGGTTTTCCAAAGAAGTGGAATAGTTTTTAGCTGAGTACTTTCATTTTATTTATTCTTTTACCTCCTTCAAAATATTATAGCCATTTTAATATAATAAAATAAGTATATCCCATATACTATAATATTATTATGTTTATGTTATATTCCCTTTTCATCTATTTATCTATTTAATAGAAAATGAAAACATTGCCGATGCATACATGTAGACTACTTCCTTGTGAGATGATGTATTTCATTTTTCATCACCGAATCTAATGAAAGGTCATAATAATGGAACAAAATTAAATAATTTGATATATATTATATAAATTTCATTTTATAATGTTAAATAAAAATTATATTTCTTTATTTACTAGACAATGAAAAATAAAAACAAAGCTCGTGTGTACATGTGTATACCACCTCACGAACCGATGTATTTTATTTTTCATCACCACCTTACCTGACTAGTATATATAGGTGTGTTTAATAAAATAATATTATATTTATTATATAATTATAATTTTTTAAAGATAAAATTTTAATTACCATATTCCCCTTCATGTCTGTTGAAAAATGGAAATGTTACTCATGCTTACGTACAAAATTCCATCTTCATGTTTTAAATAAATAAAATTTTCTTAACCACATCACACAATTTGTTCTAAAATTATAATTAATGTAAAAAAATAATGATTATATTATTGTTAAGATTTTTTAAAATCATGTAATAATTATCCATTGGACCATAGTCAACCTAGCAAATTCATTTTGGACTTATGTACAAAACAACCTCAAAATGTCATAATTAAACATAACCAATTATGTGATTAAGTATGACATGGTAATAAGTAAAATAAAAGTAATAATAAAAATATAATTAAATTTAAAAATATTATGAATAAGGTAAATATTTAATATAACTTTATTATTCATGAATATTAAAAACTTACATGACAATTTGGACTCAAGGTAAGAGATATTCTATCTTAAAACCTAGTTTTAAAATTTTTATAAATTTATTTCTAATATTTTTACTACATTTCCTTTTTTCATGATGGATGAGTAAATATTTAAATAAACTAATTAAATTTTTTATGTTAAATATCCTTTTACTTTCTTAAAACGGTCTTAAAAATCAATATTCTTATATATTTCATATGAAAAGTTTGAATTTGTTTACAAAGTACAAAAGGAGTGTTTCTTAATGTATATGATGTCAATGAATTTTTCCACCATCATAACCATTATTTTATATTTGAATTACTTTATAAGATTCTATATTTTATTCAGAGAAAAATCCTACTTCCCTTTGTTTTGAGTATTTTAGTTTTGAAAATGGTGTTTTAAAGGAAAGGGATATATCTATAACACCCCATACATTTTAGGTCATGTTTCTCTTAAATAATTTAAATTCATTAGATATCCTATATTTCATGAATCATTGAGTCTATATGAAAAAACACTTAGTTATTTATAGGATATAGTCATAACCTAGACATTAAACTTAAATTATCCACTTCTATGCTTTGAATTTTGAAAAATGTACATAAACGATTGCAATCAGGGTGATATTTGGAGTCTGATAGAATCAACTTAATTTTCAATGAATATTAACTTACCCTTATGAATATTAACCTACCATTGTGAATAGTAAATTACACATATGAATAGTAATATGACCCTTATGAATGGTAACCTTACCCACAGAAGTATAAATAAAATTTAGGCACCTTAAAAATGAAGATAAATATTTTAAGTGTTGGTATTTGTCGATTAAAAGATGATTTTAAATAAAAATTAAATTTATCATATTTAGAAAATTATTTTTGAAAAATGGAGTTCATTTTTGTATTCTACACATCGAAAAATGGTTAGGTTGAATTTTTTTTATTTTTTTGAAATACTTGAATTTTTGTGAATAGTAAAATCCAGTAATTACATTATAAATACATTAAGAAATAAATACACTATTACCTGCATCATGGAGGATGTAATCAACCATTAGTTTGAACTAAAATTCACTTATTACTATTTTTCATCATGGAATCATCACTATTTCTTGTCTTAGGGAAAAATAATAAACTAATGATTAAAATATTAAGAAAACCCTCCTCCCCTCCACTATATAAACCACCCCTCACCCCCTCTTCCTACCACACCTATAAAGCTCTGATAATTGCCTAATTTATGACTAATAAACATCCCAATCCATCCCCTCATGTCCAAGACCTTTTTGTCTCACCAAAATTTCAAAAACAAAGTCCTTAAGAAGATTCTCAAGGAGGAGTACTCAAGAAGTGAACCTCTCTTCCCTTTTCTTTCAATTTCTTTTACAAGTTAAAAGATTTTGTTGATCTCTCCTCACCTGAAAACATCCAAATTATATTATAATACTATTACCTTATGTGAAATGTAATTTTATTATTCTAATGGAATATTTCATCGTTATCTCTCTTTTCCCCCTCCTCTTACACTAAAAATGAAAATACCGTCTGAGATGTGTAAATATATCACATTCAAGGACGATGGGTTTCCGATTTCTATTACTATCTTCAATATCGGTCATTAATAATTTTTAATGTTTGAATCAGATCATAATATATATATTTTACCTTATTCCATGTTCTGTAAATCCTTACTCGCTCATAATATAAAATATTAATAAAAAACTAGTTCATTGTGCACAAAACGACCAAGTTAATCCAAGCATTTATCATTAACTTTTACATAAGGAATCATCTTCATGGTATATAAATAGAATCATTATATGATAATTTATATATCTTTAATTTCACTAATAATATATATTAACAATTCTGGATGTTTAACCACATTTCAAATGAACTTCCATTGATGAATACAAGTAAACCGATCATGAAAACCAAGGAAGAAAATGCTTCCAAAACAATAAAATTGAACCTATTAAACCCATAAAAAAGGACATTAATGAACATGATAAGGTTAAAATAAATAAATTTCATGTATATGAGGTTCTTAATTTACTAATTAATGATTCTAAATTTGATTATTCATGTTATTAAGATCAATTGAAGAACACGTTCTGGCATAAGGTAAGAGGTTTCTCATCTAACTTTTATTTCCGTGAGATTTCCATTGTTCACCACTTATTTATTTTATGTGGTGTATTTTTACTACCATTTTATATATAATATCATGATAATATTTATATTCATGGTATTCAGTTATTCACTTGATGATTATTAACTCGATTGATTACAATGTTGTAAGGGTTTTTGTTTCGGTTTCCATTTCATTGTGATTTACTTGGTATTGTGCACCTAATCATTATTATGTGGTGTAACTACTATACCTTTGATATAATTTTTTATTTTAACATATAAATATATTATATATCTATATTAAGGTTTTATGGATATGATTATTTTCTTAAGCTGTATACCCTTTTACGTACGATTTTTATTTGGGATGTTGTTTTAACTATGGAAATATTAATGAATCTGTATCCTCTGCTCTATAAAGATATTGAGAAGGCATATTTTACTTGTATTAAATATATGTATAAATATTTATTTGGACTTGAAGTGATGTTTGGGGACCGCTATATCCCCTCGATGCATCGGCAGGTCTCATGAGAAAAATCAGTTGGTGACAAACCCTTCGAGTTTGTTTCCAAAATAGAATCAGATGGGTATCTACCCACATACTTAAACGGTTTCGACAGTATAGTGGTATCATGTGATTGATACAAAACCTCCAATTTATAAGCATTCTATTTATTTATTTTCAGTTATTACTATCCATAAGGTTTTCACTATGACAAAATCTATGGATGCAGTTTCATTCATAGTTTATTAATGGCATGTGTTTTTCATTTATTCACCATGCCATATTGACTATGCCAATTTTATTATGATTAAATTATTGTTTATTCATGCTTCCACTATTTGTAAAACTTAATTATCATTTGATATCACCTCTTTCATTTTTTTACCTTTAACAAGTTATGAAGAGGAAACCATTTATTGAGTTCTTGTGGAGGCAGTTTATTAGTTTTTGTTATGTACTGTATTTTTTTTCCTTTTACAATGTAATATGAGTTACATGTATGTATCTAGTTTCTTAAATAATACTAAATTGACCATTCCTTTTAGATTTCATTGCTTTTAATGATTCCAATGTAATAAGTAATGCACCCACTCCAGGCTTCTGGGGTTGGGGTGTTATAATATCAATATCCAAAAATGTTTTAATTACGAGTTCAAAAGTTTATTTTATGAGTTTGATGATAGAAATGAAAACATTTATGTGTTTCATGTTTTTTATATTCCTTGTAACTTTTTTATGATGATTTGTGTGCCGGATATAGCTCTCTAATTAATTATGTAATGATTTTGTTCTCAAGATAATTATGTTGGAATTAATCGAGTAATTCATTCCATTTGTAGGGGTTCTTGTAAAATTTATTGTAAGGGTTCTATAATGATGTTTTTCTAAGGAACCTATATGAATTTTATATGCTTGAAAACAAATTTTAATGAAAATATTTTTATTTCATAAGGTAATATATTGATCTTTTGTTTAAAAGAATGATTATTACATTTAAGGGTAATGCGTATCTTTTCAAGGAAATATTTTTCATGGATTCTCATTATTTATAAGAATTCCTTGTGATTATGAAATTTCCTTTAGGTTTTATTATGAAGTTTTTTATGAAAAACTTTGGGTAGTAAATCTAATTTCATATGTATGTAAAAAGTTATTTGTTCTCAAAGTTTATTATATTAAAGAAAAACACTCTTATATAATCTAATGGTTTTGATATGGACTGTTGGGTTAATTTTATTCTTTATATATATATCCCTTATTACTCTTTTTATAATCATACCATGTTATCAAAAAAATACTAGGTTTAAGGATGATTAAGAATAATGATCAAGTAAAGTTGAAAGTCCTGAAAATAAAATGTGTTTCATTTTAGAAGTATTGTATTGTGGAAACACTTAGTGGAAGTGACAAATTTTTAATGCATTGGTTTTTTATGTAAGATTTATAACCCAATTGTATGGAAATATAAACCTAAAAAATATTTGGGAATGAAATAAAATTAATTATTTTATAAAAATTAAATTATTGGTTGAAAAATGATTAACTTCTTATAGTAAGAGTTTTATATTTCCTTCAATCTAATTCATTCTAGGATAGAGTACTCAGTCCCATTAGTTTTTTGTCAGTTGAGTGGAGTTGTGTGTAAGTAGTGGTTTATATTTTTTATAGAGCATGAGGTGTCAGTAGTTTAATAGAATTATTTTTATAATTAGTTCTAAGAAGAGTTTATTTCTTTGATGATAAAGGTATAAAAGTAAAATCATTTTCCCTCTCTTCAGTAGGGGAGAATGGGTGTGTAAGATCACAATATTCGAGTCAAGTGATGTAACACCTCAATATTTCAGAAAATATTTTATCATAAAGAAAAATTATACCAATATATTATTTCACATGGAACAATAAACTAAACTAAAACTATGAAATGTTAAAATAAAATTTAACCATTATAAAATAACTGTTAATTTAATAGGTACAAAAGAAAGTAACTATATTATGAAATCTATGAATGAAAGAAGTGAAATTAAGTAGAATAAGTATCCATTATGAAGCTCATTTATTTGATATTTGTAAGGAGGTAACATCAATATGGTTTTCTCTAGACTTATCCCAAGATGATCTTAAAAAATTATGGTATGAGTGAAATCATATGTGAGAAAAATTCAAGATTATGGAGATTTCCATGGGATCTATGATAGAGGAATCACCACCCTTAACTGCCACCAAGGCATTCCATATGATTAGATATTATGAGAATAAATTTAAGGGATATGAAACTAGTAATTATAATGATATATTTTGGATCTAAATCTATATAAATATGGTTAGATACAAGAGGTAGGGTGAATTTCAAGTTTAAAATTTTTCTATTTTTAACCTTAAAGGAAACTTAGTTTAACAAGGAAAAACTATTCATATTCACAATACCTCTTAAGTATTTAAAGTATGATCGTACTGGGTTCTTGGGTCTAATGAAAAATTATCGTAATCAAGTAGATTCTGATATGTATTCCACATGTTGTAATTATAATGTAATCACATTCATAGTAGAAAATTATTAGATCAGAGTAAGCGTAATAAGAATCATAATCACAATGGTAATGATAAATCAAAGTATTAAAAATGGAATTATTTTATCTTAAATAATATAAAATCATATTAAGAGTAATAATGTATTCACAAATTAATATAGTGTAAAACAATTGAATCGTAACTAAAGCTATTATGATAAACTAAATACAAATAGAAAGATGAATATAAATTGAATTCAATTCTTATTACAATAGGAGTGGAAATAAAATACTTTTAATAAAAAAAGTAAATGAATACATTTATTTTAAACCAAAGAGAAGGTTATCCAATCACCTAGGATTAAGTTCCCTTGTTTTATACTTACAATAAAGTTTTTCATTCCCTTACCATGGAAATCCCTCGATACGAAGAAAAATCAATCTTATTATCCCCATAAGACCTCGATACAATGATCATATTTGTTCTGTCTTCCTATCCCTAGTATCCCTCGATATGATGATCAGATTTTATCTTTCTATCCCTACTTGAACTCGATCAATATGGGGATTGAATCCTCTATCTTTCTATCCTCGAAATACCTCAATCATAATAACACAATCGGACTCACTAAGCAATTATGAACTCTAAATGATTACAAGTACAAGGAAGAAGCAGTTCACTCTTGTAAGATTCATAGCTCTCTCATAGTAGAAAAATTATCAAAGTGCCTCTATGTGAGTCTACATCTACTTGAGAACTCTTCAAATGACCTGGTATTCATAGGAAAGCCTTCCAGCAGTGATCTTGATCTCCAACAGTCATATTATCTCGACGATTTTCACAAGGACTTTGACACATGATGCTTCAATGGGCATATTATAACATAATGAATGAAATTGTTTTGAAAATAAACCATCACAATGTTAGGAGTATTATATTCCAATATGGTAAAATATTTTTTCATATTTGGGATTTAGAAAAATCAAGTCTGATGGATTTTCTTACATATGTTATTACGATGAATTTTCTGGATATGGATCTGATTATTCTCGGTTACAAGATGATTACAATAATCATAATGGTCGATGTTTTTTTGTTTTCTAGAATAATTTAAACCTATTTCAAAGTATGGTAAAAGCATATGTTTTATATAAAAGCATTGTAAAAATACTTTGGGCATAAAAGAGTTAGGTATTAAGTATTTAAGAAAGAGTTTGTGATTTCCAAAACAAAAGAAATGATAAATTCATAAGGAAACTTTTGAATCAACAATATAAACATGTAATTGTTAATATAGGATTTTATTTATCACATTTATTTTATGTATATCTCCTTTTGAATTTTAAATAAAAAAAAGTTTATTTTTCTATAAAAATATTTTTTCTTTGTATTTAAAATTTAAAAAATAAATTTATAAATTTTAATCTGAATTATATAAAAATAATTTCATTTTTTACTTACATTGTAAATATTATCTTATTATGAATTTCTGGAATTTTTCTGAAATAATAGATTTTTAGATGAATAGTGAAAAATAAAGTTTTTACTAAAATCATAGCGTTTATGATTATATCAAGAAGTAATATAACTTAAAAACTTATAATTTTTTCCTGATCCAATATGTATTTAAGGAGTAAAAATATACATCTAAAAGTAACATTATATATTTATAAAACCAATTTTTAACAACTTAAGTTTTATTTTTTCCGATAATTTTTTTTCATCTTTTTTTAATTAAATATTATTTAGGTTAAATTCATTTCTGGATTAATTTTAAAGAAACATAATTTTTATTTGTTTTAAAATAAATCAATTTTTACTATTAAAATAAAATACACTGATAATTTTATTTTTCATATATATTTTAAGCACAAAAATACACTTTCTCTAAATATGGGTTTTTACTCGTTGCATGTGTTAATGTTAAAATAATTTTTTCCTATACTTATAAATTTTATTTGATAAGTTGATTTTATATTTAAAATATATTGGTAAAAATTATTTAATAGGTTTTATTTTATTTTTTTGGCATAAATGAATAGTTATATTATGTAAAAACAAGTTACCACAGTAAAAGCTAAAATGGTAAAAGTGAATAATGAAATTTTAATGAGTTGAAATCATTTTTTAAACCTGTGTGGGTGTAACGCCCTGACCCCAGAAGCCTAGAGTCGGTGCATTATTTTAATACATTTGCATGATTACAAGGAATCAAGTCCCAAATGACCGATCAGTTTAGTAGTCTTGGAAAATAGATTACATACATGAATGTTACATTACATTATAAAATGCCAAACAATAAAAACAGTAACAACCTGATATTTTATGATAAGTATTATTTTTAATTTATTTGATGTCATGTGTTTTATGTTAAAACAAGATTATCTTGTGTTATACGCAACACCGTACTAGCTTGCAGTATATGCAACACTATTCTTAGATTGTGTTATACATAATTTCAAGTTCGTTTGATAATAGTCATTCTACGCAACATTGAGTGTATATATATATATATATTCAATGTATAAATGAAAAATGGTTGGATTATGTTATAACGAAACAACAAAGGAGTCTTCCACAACACGCAACCCTGACTTGGCATGCATTACACGCAATCGCGACCTTCCTTGATAGCGTGTGTGTACGCAATACCAGGTTTCAATAAACGATGATATATTGTTATAATATTATTATGGACTAGCCGTTATGAATAGTATTAACTAAATTTTGAATTTTATAACATTATTATTCATCTTATAAATTATCTATAACATTTTATGTGAAAAAAATAAATTTTTCGGGTGAAATAAGTATTTTTCGAAAAATGCAGTTTTGCCGCCTTTTGATGGCGCACCCACATTAAATATAGTTTTTGACAGGTTTATAAATTCAATTTTACCAAATAAACTTATTCTTTTGAATCAGGATATAAAAATTCACATTGGATAATGTTTTGATATTTTTCTGATAACTTGCATATTTTAATGAATAGTAAAAACAAGCTATATTTTAATTAAAAACAAATTTTTTCATCGTAATAATTCATATGGTTAAATTATAATATTTAATGGTTTTAAAGTATAAATAGAATATATTTTTACCATTTAATACAATTTATGTCATTAGCATTGATTTTACCTTGAATTCGTAGGTTAAATCAATTCAATATTTTGCAATGTTTTAAACAAAACCCGTTTTCTTTCGACAACGGGATTAATTTTAAATTAATTACTGAAACTTATGTGTTTTGAATTTTGAAAAATGGATTCCATATTTTTAATCATTGGGTCCAAATAATGTTAATAGGCTACGTTTTATTTTTGGGCATTATGAATAGTAACTATGATAAATTTTATTTACTATAGTTAAAGGTAAATCGGGTAATTAAGGGTAAATATAAGATTATAAAATTATCCTAACACCTGCCAAAATCTTATTGGATGACTAAAATTAGAACCATATAACCTAAGGGTCGGATTATACTCATTTAATGGTCTTTTTTCTATGAAAATAATTTAATTATTATTAAAACCAAAGAAAGTTACAACATGTCACTTTCTTAAATCTTATAAGTATAATAATTTTAGTTTAGTGAAAAACTTCATGAAAATTAGGATATAAATAGTCTCCAAAAATATAGTAAAATTATATACATAATATGAATTTATTTATAATTTTTAGAGATTAAATAATTACCATTAAAGGTGACATAATAGTGATGTTGAAATTATTTTATTAAGTGAAATATCAAATAAATGGTTTTGAAAATATTAAAATAAATATTATTTGAACTATTTTATGTTCTCCACTAATTTTCTAGATAAATATAACATGTTATGAATCTATTAAAGCTTTTATTTCGAACATATCTTCTGTATATTGTTTATTTAAATTCAAATAAATGAATAGTGTCAAAATTGACACTATTGTTATTTTATAAAAATAACATATTATAAAATTGTTTAAAAATCAAAAAAATATTTAAAAATTATAAATTTAAATTTATATGGTCCTCAATGTCATAAAGTGTCAAATTTTGAAAAATTCACAACACATATGTAATTATTTATAATAATTTAAAATTTAGAATATTATTACCACAAATAAAATTAAATTGATAAATATGGATAAATCAAGTTGATAATATTTAAAATAAATTCCTAACATGTTTAAATTTTATTGGTTGATTATATTACAACCCTATATCATCTAAACTTTTGATATGAATCATTTTTGAAGTTTTTAAGTGGGGTTGGGATTTAATATAAACTAATATTTCTTATATTTCCAAAGGTGCCCCTCTCCTCCCTTATAAAAGAGCACCTCCTCCCTCTCATCCTCACACCAATTTGAGCCTTCATGCTCGGCCAAACCCTACCAATTTCTCTTCTCCACTTCCATATAAACATCCTCGTGGTTCTGGTCTTCTTAAAAAACCATCTTTATTGCCCTAAGAGAAGGTTAAGAAGAGGCGCTTCAAAGAAGAGGTAATGTTCGTTACCGATTCTTTCAACTTTATTACTTTTTCTACTTCTTCTTCTTTAGTTGTTTCATTATGAATTAATAACATCAATGTCAATCATATAATTATATGTTATTATAAGTCTCAAACAACCCTATTTCACGATCTATCCATCCTACGGAATACGTAATCACAGCGCGTGCGTACGTACGGAATACCGTCTCCACACCGTGGTGTAATCTGTTTTCGACCACCACCTGACTTGGATGGGTATAATGGTGTAAATATATCACTATATATTATTATTGTAAAGTTATATTGATTCTAAAATTTTATACATACACTTCAATACAATTCCACGATCATGGGAATGATATCATCGCTCGTGCGTACGTACGGACTACCGTCTCCACGACGCGATGAGATTCATTCTCCATGTTAACCATTCATTAGTGATTATAAAGTATATATAATAAGTAATCATGAAATATATAACATAATAATGATACTGGATTTATGTATATATATATGTATGTCATCTACTTAATTCCATTCAATTCAATAAGGAAACGAAAACAACGTTCATGCGTACGTACGACCTACCGTCTCCATGAACGGTGTGTTTGATTCCATTTATCGATATATCATATATATATTTATATATATGTACATTATGAATATATAAAAATCATGTTTTACATTCTGCAATTAAGTAAATCAGGTTATAAGTAATAATATCAAGAACAACAAGTCCAAACATTTACGATAAATAAAACTATTTTACCCAAAACGCTACTGTAACATGGAACTTACAAAAGAACGGGTAATATAAAGTCAAAAGTGAACCATATATGATATCATAACAATGAATATGATTATCTAATAATTCAATGACATTATTTAAATCATTATAAAGGAGGTTCGGATATGTACGAATCATATCAGACCTAAGGTAAGGGATAACTTTTCCAATCTCGTTTTTATCCGAGATTTTGTATTCGTAAGTATTTACTGGGGTTATGATTATTATCCATGTCCATATGTTCTCAAAATGTTTTCATAAAATGTTTACTTTTCTTCCATGTATGTTTAAAGTCATTTTTTCCCTTTTATAATTTTACCACATCGTATGGAAGGAATATTTCTTTTGTTTACCCTACGAGGTACTTTTTGACTTTTCCGAAAAAAGTACGAGAAGAATGATATTTTTAACTTATACGGCATGAACAGATTTTTACGGTTTTATAAAGCCTTATTTTCATGATGCTTCCTCCAAAATATTTCATGAATATTTTCAAAAAAAAAACCTTTTCTTTTAAAAATTCATGACATTTTTCTGAAAAGAAAATGATTTTAAAGAAGAATGGATATTTTCTCAAGAATTCATTTCAAGTGTTTTATGAAAACCATTTTCCATCTAAAATGAAATTACTTCATATGTGTATGTTTCAAGTATAATGTCTCTATGATTTAAATGGTTTCAATTTTCTTATTATGAAATGATATCCATTTCTTTTATATAGATTATGTGATGATGGGATGATGTTTATGACACCCATTTTATTTGTTGGGTTATTATGAATGATGTATGTTTATTTGTGGCACAAGTAAGAATTATTTCATTATGAGATTGGTGGGACCTATATCTCCATCCAATTCATTGGGTAAAGATTTATATCTCATGATATAGACATGGATGGAACGTTAAGTTAATCCGGTTCAGTGTTACAGGACTGAAACGAGGAGTGAACTTGATTCAGAAAGGGACTTTGTCCACTAAGATGGTCATGAAAGTAATGCCTTGGCTACTATGAAAATCATTAAATGTGATTAATGGATTCCAAAATTACATGCTTTATTCTCATGATATTTTATCATGATTGATGATCCATTATTATCTATTCCTTACGTACTTCCATGTTTTATGTCATTGCTCAAGATTTTGATGTTTAAATATTATGTTCATGTTTTTAAGTTCAAATGTATATGGTTTGTTTTATTTTCTGCATGCTTACCCTTACTGGGCATTTGAGCTCACCCTTTTTATGTTTTCTTCTCCCCCAGGATTAAAAGAAAGATTTTAGGTAAGGAAACAAAAAGGGGAAGATCGTTATGGGAGATGTTGAAGATCTTTCAATATGATTAGAAGTTTATATTCCATGTTTCCAAAGACACTAAACTATTACGGTCCTCGTGTGTCTGTTTTTGTTGTGTATTAAGTATTTTGAAAAAGTAATGTAATGTCTATGTACGTCAAGCTTTGGGTCTCTATAGTTGGTATCAGAGGAAAGGTTTAGTCAACCTTTGGAAACTAGGATGCGAGAATTTTTGTGAGATCCCTAGAGATATTTCTAAGGTATGTCTAGGGATATCACTAAGGTTAAGTATAAGTATAGTTTTTAATCCTAGAATTACGGTAATGATATTAGAATTAATCCTAAGATGTTAGATATTGAAGGTACTCCCCCTTTACTATGTTGTTTTCCCTAGCATGATTTTTGCCTCTCACACTATTCTTTTTGGGTTTTAAAAAATGGATGGAAACAGGAAGATTCACGATAATGGATGATATGAAGGACAATGGAATGATCTTATTAATGAGCAAACAAATGAAATTGGATTTGGAGGTCCACATATAGTTATTACGCCTAATCAGCAATCTCATAATATGATCAATAATCTCAACTTTGGTAAGTTTCCTGACTCAGCTAATAAGAGAAAGATGGAGTTTCGTGATGATCATAGAGGAAAGAAAGTTCAATTCCCCTCATGTAAATCATGTGGGAAGAGGCATTAGGGATAATGTTTCAAAGGAACTGTAAGATGATTTGGGTGTGTAAAAGAAGGACACAAAGCCAGTAATTGCAAAGGAAAAGGTTTAGTTAACACCATGTACAAGGATAATGGTATTTCTAAGACATCAACAATGGTTAAATGTTTTAAATGTGGAATGTACGGGTATTATGAAAACCAATGCCCTAAGGGAAAATCTCATGAAGAGAATCAGCATGGTCATATGGGTAGTATTTATGTGGATGATGATGAAGAGAATACAAATGAAATATGAGATGAAAGAAATGATGAAGCTCAGTCAGTGGTTTAAGAAGTTAGTGGAATGATTGTATGTTTATAAATAATAATGTATGGTACTATGGAATAAAGAATCATTTAAGGATTATTACACTATTGTTTTTCCTAAAGTATTTAAAAGTATATGTTGAATGGTACCGGTAACCATGGAAGGTTACTCAAATATTTTTGGAAAGAACATGATAAGCACATAATAAAGGGATAAACAGAAAATGAAATGAGCTCATGACTGATAAAAGTAAAAAAGTTATATCATGGTTTGAGTATATAGAAATTTTGGGATTTTGGTATGTGGAATGATTTACCTTTTGACAGCATTCATGTTTTCACTAAGGTTCTATGGTAATTTCTGTTTCAATAGAACACATGATTAAGGAATTCACATGTTTGGAATGTGACCAACAAGATATATCGTATGATAAAATGACGTTATTCATGTTCTTGTTATGTGACCTTTCCAATAATCATTTTCTAAACACTATGAGATTGGATAGATGTATTTTGGATAAGTCTAAAGATTGGAAAGGGTTATGTCAGACATCAGATAGTATTGTTTAAGGCTAGGACTTTTTTTCGATATTATTGCAGGAATGTTATTATAATGTAGTTTTAGAAAATGGGACAACCTACAAGACGGGCAACAACCCGTCGCGTCAGACAAGGCTATGGAAATCGAACCCACAACCGAAGTGCGACATTCCTTTATCGCCTACCACTGTCCTACAGGAAGTCCCTGGTTAGTGGAAAGTAGTTTTATTTTATTAAGCGGTATGATAAATAAAGTATAAGTCTATTTTTGTAACCATATATGATTAATATCACTATAATATGGACTTATAACTTTTTCTAACCTTTTGTTTGAAATAGATGGAATGACCCATAATTCTATCACATGATCTGCTAATGCTTCACGAATAACAAATTCAACTTCATTTCTTTACGAGATGAAGTGGAAATTGTTCAATTCACGAACTATAGTGAAATTGTACAAAAATCATGTAAGTATTTCTTTTAATTCATCAACATTAGGGAAATGATCTGAAAACCAAAAATGTTGTCCTAGTGCCCTTATATCCGATGAATAAGATGGTACCTTAGATCATCACAAATATATGGCTTTGTGATTTTTGGCTTTTTCATAGCCATGTTCTCTACCACTCTCCATCAGAACATGATGGTTAGATTTCTCTTCCATATCCATATTTTCACCTACGTTCTCCTACTTAGAAACCCAGTGATTAGTTAATTTGGGTAACCGTTACATTTCATACTTTAGTTTTTAAAGTTATGTTTTGGTATTTCATTTTATGATGTGGGTTTCAATTAAAGAAACTTTCAAGTATAAAACCATGTATAACCCCGACGAATTTCAAAGGTGAAATTCATTTTAAGGGGGGTAGAATGTAACAAACCGATATTTTATGATAAGTATTCTTTTTAATTTATTTGATGTCATGTGTTTTATGCTATAACAAGATTATCTTGTGCTATATGAAACACCGTATTAGCTTGCAGTATATGCAACACTATTCTTAGATTGTGTTACACATAATTTCATGTTCGTTTGATAATAGTAATTCTACGCAACATTGAGTGTATATATATATATATATATATTCAATGTATAAATGAAAAATGGTTGGATTCTCTTATAAAAAAACAACAAAGGAGTCTTGAACAACACGCAACCCTGACTTGGCTTGCATTACACGCAATCACGACCTTCCTCGATAGTGTGTGTGTACGTAATACCAGGTTTCACTAGACGACGATATATTGTTATAATATTATTATGGACTAGCCGTTATGAATAGTATTAACTAAATTTTTAATTTTATAACATTATTATTCATCTTATAAATTTTCTAAAACTTCTTATGTGAACAAAATAAGTTTTTTGGGTGAAATAAGTATTTTTCAAAAAATGAAGTTTTGTCGCCTTTGGATGGCGCACCCACATTAAATCTAGTTTTTCACATGTTTATAAGTTCAATTTTACAAAATAAACTTCTTCTTTTGAATCAGGATATAAAAATTTATATTGGATAATGTTTTGATATTTTTCTAATAACTTTAATATTTTAATGAATAGTAAAAACACGCTATATTTTAATTAAAAACAACTTTTTTCATCATAATAATTTATATGGTTAAATTATAATATTTAATGGTTTTAAAGTATAAATAGAATATATTTTTACCATTTAATACAATGTATGTCATTATCATTTATTTTACCTTGAATTCGTAGGTTAAATTAATTCAATATTTTGCAATGTTTTAAACAAAAACCCGTTTTCTTTCGACAACGGGATTAATTTTAAATTAATTACTGCAACTTATGTGTTTTGAATTTTGAAACACAGATTCTATATTTGGAATAAGTGGGTCCAAATTATTTTAATAAGCTACTTTTTTTTTGGGCATTATGAATAGTAACTATGATAAATTTTATTTACCATAGTTAAAGGTAAATCAGGTAATTAAGGGTAAATATAAGAGTATAAAATTACCCTAACACCTTCAAAAATCCTATTGGATGACTAAAAGTAGACCCATATCAACTAAGGGTCGGATTAGATTCATTTAATGGACTTTTGTCCATGAAAATAATTTAATTATTATTAAAACCAAAGAAAGTGACAACATGTTACTTTCTTAGAACTTATAAGTATAATAATTTTAGTTTAGTTATAAACTTCATGAAACTTCGGATATAAATAGTATCCAGAAATATAATAAACTTATCTATATCATATGAATTTATTTAGAATTTTTAGGGATTAAATAATTACCATTAAAGGTGACATAATAGTGATGTTGAAATTATTTTATTAAGATAAATATCAAATAAGTGGTTTTAAAAATATTAAAATAAATATTATATGAACTATTTAATGTTCTCAACTAATTTTCTAGATAAATATGACATGTTATGAATCTATTAAATCTTTTAGTTCGAACATATCTTCTGTATATGGTTTATTTAAATTCAAATAAATGAATATTGTCAAAATTGACACTATTGTTATTTTATAAAAATAACATATTATAAAATTGTTTAAAAATCACAAAAATATTTAAAAATTATAAATTTAAATTTATATGGTAGAAAATGTCATAAAGTGTCAAATTTTGACAAATTCACAACACATATGTAATTATTTATAATAATTTAAAATTTACAATATTATTACCACAAATAAAATTAAATTGATAAATAAGGATAAATCAAGTTGATAATATTTAAAATAAATTCCTAACATGTCTAAATTTTATTGTGTGATGATATTACAACCCTATCTCATCTAATATTATGATATGATTCATTTTTAAAGTTTTTATGTGGGTTTGGGATTTAATATAAACTAATATTTCTTATATTTCCAAAGGTGCCCCTCTCCTCCCTTATAAAAGGGAACCTCCTCCCTCTCCTCCTCACACCAATTTGATCCTTCAAGCTCGACCAAACCCAGAAAATTTCTCTTATCCACTTCCATAGAAACATCCTAGAGGTTCTGGTCTTCTTTAAAGACCATCTTTAGTGCCTTAAGAGGAGGTTAAGAAGAGGCGCTTCGAAGAAGAGGTAATGTCTGTTACCAATTTTTTCAACTCTATTCCTTTTTATACTTCTTCTTATTTAGTTGTTTCATTATTATGTAATAACATCAGTGTCACTAATATACTGATATGTTATTATAAGTATCAAACAACCCTATTTCATGATCTATCCATCCTACAGAAAATGAAATCACCACGTGTGCGTATGTACGGAATACCATCTCCACGTCGTGGTGTAATCTGTTTTCGACCACCACCTTACTTGGATGGGTATAATGGTGTAAATATATAACTATATATGATTATTTTAAAGTGATATTGATTCTGAAATATTATACATACACTTCAATACAATTCCACGATCATGGTAATGATATCATCGCTCGTGCGTACGTACGGACTACCGTCTCCACGACACGATGAGATTCATTCTCCATGTTAACCATTCATTAATGATTATAATGTATATATAATAAGTAATCATGAAATATATGACATAATAATGATACTATATTTATGTATATATGTATATATATGTATTTCAACTACTTAATTCCATTCAATTCAATAAGGAAACGAAAACAACGTTCATGCGTACGTACGACCTACCGTCTCCATGAACGTTGTGTTTGATTCCATTTATCGATCTATCATATATATATATATATATATTTATTTATATTATGAATATATATAAATCATGTTTTAAATTATGGAATTAAGTAAATCAGGTTATAAGTAATAATATCAAGAACAACAAGTCCAAACATGTACGATAAATAAAACGATTTTACCCAAAACGCTACTTTAACATGGAACTTACAAAAGAACGGGTAACATAAAGTCATAAGTGAACCATAAATGATATCATAACAATGAATATGATTCTATAATAATTCAATGACATTATTTAAATCATTATACAGGAGTTTCGGATACGTACGAAGCATATCAGACTTAAGGTAAGGGATAATTTTTCCAGTCTCGTTGTTATCCGAGATTTTTTATTCGTAAGTATTTACTGGGGTTATGATTATTATCCATGTCCATATGTTCTCAAAATGTTTTCATAAAATGTTTACTTTTCTTCCATGTATGTTTAAATTCATTTTTACCCTTTTATACTTTTACCACATCGTATGGAAGGAATCTTTCTTTTGTTTACCATATGAGGTACTTTTTGACTTTTCCGACAAAAGTACGAGAAGAATGCTATTTTTAACTTATACGGTATGAACGGATTTTTACGATTTTATAATGCCTTATTTTCATGATGCTTCCTCCAAAATATTTCATGACTATTTTCAAAAAAATCATTTTCTTTTAAAAATGCATGACATTTTGGGAAAAGAAAATGATTTTAAAGAAGAAAGGATATTTTCCTCAAGAATTCATTTCAAGTGTTTTATGAAAACCATTTTCCATCTAGAATGAAATTATTTCATATGTGTATGTTTCAAGTATAATGTCTCTATGATTTACATGGTTTCACTTTTCTTATTATGAAATGATATCCATTTCTTTTATATAGATTATGTGATGACGGAATGATGTTTATGACACCCATTTTATTCGTTGGGTTATTATGAGCGATGTATGTTTATTTGTGGCACAAGTAAGAATGATTTCATTATGAGATGGGTGGGACCTATATCTCCTTCCAATGCATTGGGTAAAGATTTATATCTCATGAGATAGACATGGATGGAACGGTAAGTTAATCCGGTTCAGTGTTACAGGACTGAAACGAGGAGTGAACTCGATTCAGAAAGGGACTTTGTCCACTAAGATGGTCATGGTAGTAATTCCTTGGCTACTATGGAAATTATTACATGTGCTTAATGGATGCCAAAATTACATGCTTTATTCCCATGATATTTTATCATGATTGATGATCCATTATGATCTATGCCTTACGTACTGCCATGTTTTATGTCATTGCTCAAGATTTTGATGTTTAAATATTATGTTCATGTTTTTATGTTCAAATGTATATGGTTTGTTTTATTTTCTCCATGCTTACCCTTACTGAGCATTTGAGCTCACCCTTTTTCTGTTTTCTTTTCCCCCAGGATTAAAGGAAAGCTTTTAGGTAAGGAAAGAAAAAGGGGAAGATCATTATGGGAGATGTTGAAGATCGTTCAACATGATTAGAAGTTTATGTTCCATGTTTCCAAAGACACTAAACTATTACGGTCCTTGTGTTTCTGTTTTTGTTATGTATTAAGTATTCCAAAAAAGCAATACAATTTCCTTGTACGTCAAGATTTGGGTCTCTAAAAAAACACTATCCCCTTTTGAACACATTCATATCCATTAGCCTATCCCTAAAGGTCAACCATAAAATACTTATTCAATCCTAGGGAAAATAAAACATAGAGAGGGGTGAGCTCAGATACTCAGTAAGGATAATAATATAGCAGAAACTTTCATAAATAAGCATAAACATTTAAGGAAATGTATATGACTAAAAAAATCCATTTAAACATAAAATTCAGAAAAATATGGAAAAGATAAAATCAAATAATTCCATTTACTTATTCACATGGATATTATACTAGTCAAATAATCACTTGCAATATCAATAGCCACTTTCATAGTGATGGAATGCATAATGATAGAGTTCATAACCACATAGTCAATGCCTTGTGCCAAGACTACAAATAATATTTTGTCAATGCCTTGTTTCAAGACACTAGTTTGTCTCATGAGACCTACTGATGCATCGAGGAGCTATAGCGGGCTCCACCCGTCACTTACAAGGTCTAATGCATTCCTCATATGAAAAGTTTTAAACATAGCATAAACATTAGTATTAAAACTAGCATAAAAAATGTCAATAATTTATCCATAAACCATTAATGGTATAAAAATAACACATCCATAGTCAAATATATCACAAAACCTTCAATTCAATATGGAAGTTTTGTATCATAATAAATCAACTTCAAACAAATTTAAAATCCATCAAGGGATGTTGATATAGATGAAAATGATTTGTAAAAATATTTGAGAGAAATATCCATTTATCATAAAAACATTTAAAATTCACACAATTTAGAATGGAATACATTTAAAGTCATTTTTGAATAAAAGTTCCCCATACCACTTTGAAACTTTTAAAGTAATTAAAATTTTAAAAACATTCATGTCCATATAAATAAATCCTTAAAACCCATTTTGAAAACATGGTCATTAATGAGAATGATTTAGATGAATAAATATTTAAAACATATAAAATTATTTTTTAGTAAAAAATTACCTTAAAAATAATCCCTTTAAAATCTCTTTTATGAAATGTGGACATGGAAATAAATATGTCTCAATAGATACTTACGTAAAACAACCTCGGATAATAAAGAGATTGTGAAATTAACCCTTACCTTGCACTATCCTTTAGTCGAGGGTACGTTTAACCTCCTCTATAAAGATCATAGTATGTTATAAAATTATACCAGAACCATATTAATATTTATGATATCATACATGACTCATTTATGACTTTATACTACCCATTTCATAATAATTTCCATGTTAAATTAACATTTCGGGTAATGATTGCTTTCTTTATCGTACATGTTTTAACTTGTTTCTCTTGATTGTATCACTTAGATCATGATTTAAATACATACATAATATAAAAAATGATTTATATATCATATATATTTATAATATAAATATGTATAGTAGACATATATATGAAATGGAAAACACCGTTTATGGAGACAGTAGGCCGTACATAGGCATAAACGCTCTTTCCGTTTTCATATCATATTGAATGAAACTATGTGAACAAGATATATGTAAGTACACACACACATATATATATATATATACAGTAGAATTATTATGTCATATATTACATACTTTTTAATTATATATATTTTATAATCATCGTTGAATGGTGAACGCAGAAATGAATCTCATCGCATCGTAGAGACGGTAATCTGTACATACACACGAGCGACAATATCATTATATTTATGGAAAAATTGTATGTAATTGGATGTTATATCATATAAAAAGAATAATTAACATGTTAAATTTATTATTTACATCATTTATACTCATTAGTATACTCATCTAAATAATGAAGTGTTTGAATAACAAACTACACCACGACGTGGAGACTATAATCTATACGTACGCACGTATGGTGACTTTGTCATTTATAGGATGGGTATAATAATAACTATGGTTGTACCTTTTTTATAATAACATCAAATTATAAATAAGATACAAGATTTATTATTTTATAATGGAAACAACAAAGAAAGAGAAAGTGGAATAAGAAAAGAACTTGAAAGAGGTGATGAAATATTTACCTCTACTATGGGTTTTTCCTTTGGATTATATCAAAAGGGATTCTTAGGATGGATTTCTAAAAAAAGGAAGGCCTCTAGGATTAAGGTGGAAAAGATTGGAGGATATTTGGGCAGGGGTTGGCCAATACAAAAGTCTTTGGAGGTGTTAAATTAAGATAAGTGGAAGTGCCCTTTTATAAGAGAGGTGAGGGTCACTTTAGGAAAAGCTTGAAATATTATTTTATAATAAAATAATTTTCAATTTTTAATGGATCCAAAAATGATTTATTTAAAGGATAAGGTTTTTATGGGTTGAAAAACTCTCAACCAATAGGTTTTATATAGCTTTAGGTCATCATATTAACCTTATCATTTAGAATTGACTCTTAGTTAAATAGTTTGACATTTACCACGTCTCTTTGCAATTTTATATTATATGGTTAATAAACTTATTATAACAAGCCAAGAGAACCCCATGTGGTTCATTATTAATATATATAACCTTATATAATTCTTTTGGCCAATCCTTAGATTTTTAGAAATATTATATTAATTATTAAAATAATATTTTTTTTAAAAACTCAATTATGTCAATTTTGACACTATTTAGTATTTGATATTTTTTTTAAAGCCATCGAAACTTTATCACTTTGAATAAAATTTATTTAACCAACCCTAAAATTTAATATTAACGTATAAAATTAGTGTAACTCTTAAGAAGTGTTAATTTACATTTATTTTGATATTTATAATGTCAATAAATTTAATCTGTCATTAATAAGGTGATTACTGCATCATCATTGTGTCATAAATATATTAACTTATTTAATGTATAAAAATTATAAATAATATTACATTATGTATTAAATTTGGTGATATTTCTAATGAATATTTATATTTGAATTTATCTTATGTATAACCTGATATTAAAAATGGTTTAGTTATTAAACATTGAATTTAACTCTTTTAACTTTTCTTTAAATAAAATAATAATAAATGTCCGAATCATATACAAGTGGACCAAATGGGGTAATATTTTATTAATAATGTTTTTTTGGTCGAATTATACTTATCCAATAGAATTAGTACTTGTTTTAGGGTAGTTATGATATCCTTTTTACCCTTAATTACCCTATTTACTTTTAACCGTGGTAAATAAAAGTCAAAAGTTACTATTCACCAAAAATTATTTTCATATTATTGAACCCCAATTTACTTTGTGATATTTAACATGACTCTTGTATTTTTTAAATTCAACTCACATAAGCGGTAGAATTAACTTTTATGCAGATTTGTAAATGCTTCTAGGAGGTGGGTAAAAGACGGTAAAAAGATTGATAAAATTTTATATATCTAATTTTATTATAAAATGACTCAAATTAATTACATTGACCTTATATAGGTATTATACATCTATTTTTACCTAAAATAAATTAAAATAAAATAACTAATTATTTAAATAAAATGTCGGTTTTAAATAATAACGTAGTGTTTTTCACTATTCATCGAAAATTGAATGTTTTCAGAAAAATACCAAAACTTTACCCAAAGAAAATTTTGATATTATGAATTCAAAAATTGAGGCAATTTTACCAAATTCAATACTAGAAGTTGAAATTATTAATTTAAAATTAATTCCGGTTGTCAAAACCAAAAAGCGGGTTTTTAAAAAGTAAAAATTATTAAAAGATTGACATGTGTTTATGACAAATTTAAATGTAAAATTACTTATGATGACCTAAATTGTATTAAATGATAAAAATATAATCTAATTATACTTGAAAACATTTAAAATTAATTATTTATCACTATAAATTATTTCGATTAAAAATTTTGTTTTCAATTAAAACATAGTATTTTTCACTATTTGTCAAAATATGAAAGTTATCAGAAAAGTACCAAAACTTTATCCAAACTAAATTTTTATGTCCCTATTTTAAAGAAGATTTTAATTTAATTAAATTTAATTTATAAAAGTGTCAAATATTGGTTTTAAAAAGGGTTCCCCATTAAAAAGCAGTAAAATTGCATTTTTTTGAAAAATACTTCTTATATCTGAAAAAAATGAATTTTTTCTTATATTATGTCTAAGAAACACATAATATGAATGTTAAAATTATATATATTATATAATATTTAAAATTTAGTTAATACTATTCATAACCTCTTTTTGAATGGTTAGTTTAGTAAGTTGTGGTGCGCTCGAACTCGGTGTTGCGTGTAACAAAAGCTATTTAATCAATTTAATGATATAATGTAATATGAAATATTGGGGTGTTACATTCTACCCTCCTTCAATAAATTAAATCCTCTAAATTTGAAGTATTTATTCAAAAATAAATGGTTAGAAATAGAAAAATACCTTTGTGGAAAACCCACATCAGAAATTGGGTTAATAAAATTCAGTCTTAATATGAGGGAAAGAGAAATGAAAAAGTCCCCACCAAATTATGATCTCAATTAGGAGAACATTGGTGGAAATTAGAGACACATAATTCGAGTAAAACCATAAATATTTATAGAGATTTATTGAGTTCATCAATCACAGACAAGTGTAAAATTGAAGGCCTCAAATCCATCAATCTAAGATGATGTAAAATATCATCGGTTCAAAAAAACATATGGTATTAGAAAAATAGATTTTTGTTTTTAAGATCTCTTACCTACAGTTTAAGAATTAATTTATGTATAGAATAAGAGGAAATATATATATATATATATATATACATACTTGACAAGTATAGTTTCGTCCTTCAACTAATTTCAACCACTAACTCATCTTTCACTCCAAAAGATAATAGAATTCAAAAATATTTTATTTATCATAATCGTAAAAGGTTTGAAAAATAATGAATTTATAATTCATTTGTCAGACTATATAAAAAAACTACATTATACAAACCTGGACATCACATATTCCAGTGGTAGGTGATCCACCCTTGTCACCCTTCGTTTGCGGGTTCAAGTCTCGCGGCCTTGCCGGACGCGACGGGTTGTCACCCGACCTCCGGGTTGTCCTTGTTATGACAATCCAAAAATAATATTAAGAAATAATTTAACCTTAACAATTGTATCCAATGTAAAACATAATTGATTCCAACCTTTAGACTTATCCAAAGTACTTCTGTCCAAACTCACAGTCCAGAATTTATAAGGAAGGTAAACACAATGAAGATCCTTTTTCCACATAATAATATTTTAATACCTTCATCATGTATTCTTTTAAAACACTGTAACACCCTAAATTGCCATAAAACCTTATTTATTACATTCATGCTCCCTTATTCCTTATAGAATACTAGATATACTCCTTTTATCCAAAAAAGTTGTAAACTCCAACAATGATGGAATATACAAATCATTAATCAGTTCCTAGGATGTAAATAATATCCAATATAATTTATTCAAATCAATCATATCTTATTCCAAAATCACTACCTCAGTATCAGAATCATATTAAGGTTTATCTTTCTCTCAACCAAATATTTTCCAAAATTTTAACCTACCATGGAGTCACTTTTCTTGGTTTCACACAATCTCAAGTCCTTAACAAAATAGTACTACAGTATAACCCTTATATACTAAATAATTATTATAACATGTACATCATTAATACAATACTCAAATGGAACAATACTTTAATAACAACATAAGAACTCTTAATAATTTCTCTTCACCTTCGGTAGTATCATAACTTAATTATTATCCAATAGCATAATTTGGGGTATACTCCGAGGATTTGGACGTTGATTCACGTAGTGTCCCAACTCCTTGAAGATGAAGTATTGTACATTTGAAACCTTTTTATTTTCCTTGTAATCACGTACTTGGTGTCCCTTTTCTCAAAACTTATAACAAACTCCCATTCTCTTCAAGAACATACCAAGTTGATTCTTTCCACAGTTATCATATATGGGAAAATCCTTCTTTCCCTTATTCCCTTTATCCATATTTCTATCTACCATCCTTTTCTTCTCTAGCTTCCCTTCAAAGCCATAGGACTCAAGAAATTTCTTTACTTATCTTATTAACACATGATACTATTTCATCATATAATGATAATATGTGGGAGACTATTTCCTTTCTAAATGTAGGATTAATACCATGAAATATATGGTCCTTCTTACTCTTTGGATCATGTATATTGATGGAGTTCTCATTCCATCTACTGGGCACTATTTCTAAACAATGACATAAACTAGGTTAGTTTATGAATCACAATTCATAATTCCAAACTTGTAAAATACCTAACGTAAATTAAAAAGTATATTCATATAATGAATAATCAAAAAAATGTTTTCTTTGAGGAATTATTTACTCATAAATCCTTCATAATGGCTTGTAATGAAAATATGAATTATCCTAAGTATATCCCCTGGGAGTGTTGTAACCAAGAGTGCAGCAAGTCCTGTTATCGTGCACCAGGATACCTCGAGTTAAGCCCGAAACTCCATGTTGGAGTTTTCACTCTTAGGTACATCTGTGCCAGAGCCACCTCTACCTACTCGTATCCAGATAGGGATGTATTGCTTGGAAAATATACAAAATCTATACATCACTAAAATTTTAGGAAGTTATTCTATGTTGATCCTAAAAGTCTATCTTAGGGTAATGTTCTCTAATCATATTTTATATAAATATATTTCCAAGGTTGTTACTAAAATTTCTCTGATACCAACTATAACACCCCAACCTTAGAATCCCAGATTCAGGGCATTATTTTAATACATTGGCATGATTACAAAAAATTAAGTCCCGAAGGACCGATCAGTTTAGCAGTCTTGGAAAATAGATTACATACATGAATGTTACATTACATTATAAAATTCCAAGAAACAACAAAATTGTCCCCTTTTGAACACATTAATATCCCTTATCTTATCCCTGTAGGTCAACCATAAAATACTTCTTCACATCCTAGGAAAAATAAAACATTTAAAGGGGTGATCTCAGATGCTCAGTAAGGATAACAATATATCGGAAACTTTCATAAATAAGCATAAACATTTAAGGCAATGTGTATGGCTAAAACAGAATCCATTTAAACATAAAATTAAGCATAATATAGAAAAGATAAAATCAAATAATGCCATTTACTTATTCCCATGGATATTCTAGTAGTCAAATAATCACATGCAATATCAATAGCCACTTTCATAGTGATGGAATACATAATGACAGAGTTGATAACAACATAGTCAATGCCTTGTGCCAAGAATACAAATAAGATTTTGTAAAGGCCTTATTCCAAGACACTAGTTTTTCTCATGAAACCTACCGATGCATCGAAGAGCTATAGCGGGCTCCACCCATCACTTACTAAGTCCAATTCATTCCTCATACGAAAAGGTTTAAACATAACATAAACATTCATATTAAAACTAGCATAAGAAATGTAAAAACTTTATCCATAAACCATGAATGGTATTAAAATAACACATCCACAGTCAAACATATCACAAAACCTTCAATACAATGTGGAATATTTGTATCATAATAAATCAACTTCAAACAAGTTTAAAATCCATTAAGGGATGTTGATATAGATGAAAATGATTTGTAAAAATCTTTGAGAGAAATATCCATTTTTCATAAAAACATTTAAAAGTCACACAATTTAAAAAGGAAAGCATTTAAAGAAATTTTTGAATCAAATTATACCATACAAATTTGAAACTTTTGAGAGGAATTAACATTTTAAAAACATTCATGTCCATATAAATAAATCCTTAAAATCCATTTTGAAAACTTGGACATTAATGAGAATGATTTAGAAGAATGAATATTTAAAACATTTAAAATGATGTTTTAGTAAAAAATTCCGTTAAAAATAATCCCTTTGAAAACTCTTTTATGAAACATGGACATTGATAAGAAATATGTCCCAGTAGATACTTATGTAAAAACAACCTCAGATAATAAAGAGATTTTGAAATTAACCCTTACCTTGCACTTTCCTTTAGTCGTGGGTACGTTTAACCTCCTGTATAAAGACTATAGTTTTTTATTTAATTATACCAGAACCATATTAATATTTATTATACCATACATGATTCATTTATGACTTTATACTACCCATTTAATAATAATTTCCATGTTAAATTAACATTTCGGGTAATAATCGCTTTCTTTATCGTACGTGTTTTAACTTGTTACTCCTGATTGTATCACTTAGATCATGATTTAAATAATTCCAGAATACAAAAAATTATTTATATATAATATATATTTAGAATATAAATATGTATAATATACTTATATATGAAATGAAAAACGCCATTTATGGAGACGGTAGGTCGTACGTACGCATAAACGTTGTTTCCGTTTTCATATCGTATTGAACGGGACTAAGTGAACAAGATATGTGTAAGTAAATATATATATATATATATATATCTCCAGTATAATTATTATGTCATATATTACATACTTATTAATAATATATATTTTATAATCATCGTTGAATGGTGAATGTGGAAATGAATCTTATCGCGTCGTAGAGACGGTAATTCGTACGTACGTACGAACGACAATATCATTATATTGATTGAAAAATCATATGTAATTGGATTTTATATAATATATACAGAATAATTAACATGTAATATTTATTATTTACAATAGTTATACTCAATATTATACCCATCTAAATAATAAAGTGTTCGAATAACAAACTACACCACGACGTGGAGACGGTAATCCGTACGTACTCACATATGGTGACTTTGTCAGTTATAGGATTGATAGAATAATGAATATGGTTGTAACATTTTTATAACAACACCACAGTGTATAGAAGATACTGGAGTTATTTTTTTAGAATGGAAACAACAAATAATGAATAAGTGGAAGAAGAAAAGAACTCGAAAGAGGTGATGAAATATTTACCTCTTCTTCGAGTTCTTCCTTTTGATTTGATCAAAAGGGCTCCTTAGGTTGGCTTTCTAACCAAAGGAAGGACTCTAGGATGAAGGGAGGAAATATGGGACGATATTTGGGCAGGGGTAGGCCGATCCAAAAGTATTTGTTGGTGTGAAATTAAGAGAAGTTGAAGTGCCCTTTTATAAGAGAGGTGATGGTCACTTTAGGAAAATCTTTAAATATTATTTTATAATAAATTCATTTTCTTTTTCTAATGGCTCCAAAATAAATTATTTAAATTATAATTTTGGTATGGGTCTAAAAAATCTCAACCAATAGGTTTTAGATAGGTTTAGGTCATCATATTAACCTTATCTTTTAGATTAAACTCTTAGTTAAATAGTTTGACATTTACTTTGTCTCTTTGTATTTTTTTATTATACGGCTAATAAAATTACTATAACAAGCCAATAGAACCCCATGTGGTTCATTATTAATATATATAACCTTATCTAATTCCTTTGTCCTAACCTTAAATTTTTATGAATATTATATCAATCAATAATATAATATTTGTTTTAAAAACTCAATTATGTCGATTTTGACACTATTTAGTATTTGAATATTTTGAAAGACATAAAAACTTTATCACTTTGAATGAAATTTATTTACTCAACACTAACATGTCATATTAACATAGAAAATTAATGGAACTCATCGGAAGTCTCAATTTACATTTATTTGGATATTTATAATATCAATAATTTTAATCATTCATTAATAAGGTTATTACTGCATCATCATTGTGTCATAAATAAATTAAATTATTTAATATCTAAAAATTATAAATCAAATATTATTATTTAGGAAATCTTTTTATCTTTATAATTAATATTTATAGTCGAATTTATCTTGTTTAAAACCCTATATTAAAAATGGTTTAGTTATTAAACATTGAATTTAACTCTTTTAACTCTTCTTTAAAAAATGTCTTAATCTTATCGAATTGGAGAAAAGGGGGTCATATTTTATTCCTAAGGTTGTTTATGGTCGAATTATACTTATCCAATAGAATTAGGACATCTGTTAGGGTAATTATGATTTCATTTTTACCCTTAATTACCCTATTTACTTTTAACCATGGTAAATAAAAGTCGAAAGTTACTATTCACCAAAAATTATTTTCATCTTATTGAACCATATTTTACTAACTGATATTAACCACGTCTCTTGGATTTTTGAAATTCAACTCACAAAAGTGGTAAAATTATGTTTTATGCAGATTTTCAAATGCTCCTAAGAGGTGGGTAAAAGACGGTAAAAAGTTCGATAAAATTTTATATATACAAACTTATTATAAAATGAATCCAATGAATTACATTATACATATATAGGTATTATATATATTTATATTTTAAATAAATTAAAATAAAATAACTGATTATTTAAATAAAATGTCAGTTTTAAATAATAACGCATTGTTTTTCACTATTCATCAAAAATTGAAAGTTTTCAGAAAAATACCAAAAATTTACCCTAAGATAATTTTGATATTATTAATTAAAACATGAAGTCTATTTTACTAAATTAAAAACAATGATGTTTCATTTATTAATTTAATATTAATTCCCTTTTTCAAAACCAAAAAACGAGGATTTAAAAAGTAAAAACTATTAAAAGATTGACATGTGTTTATGTCAAATTTAAATGTGAAATTACTTATAATGACCTAAATTTTATTAAATGATAAAAAAAAATATAATTATACTTCAAAACCTTTCAAATTCATAATTTAACACAATAAATTATTTCGATTAAAAAAGTTGTTTTCAACTAAAACATAGTATTTTTCACTATTTGTCAAAATATGAAAGTTATTAAAAAAGTACCCAAAATTTATCAAAACTAAATTTTTATGTAACAATTCTAAAGAAGAATTTAATTTAATTTAATATATAAAAGTGTCAAATATTGGTTTTAAAAAAGGTTCTCCATTAAAAGGTGGTAAATTTGATTTTTTTTGAAAAATACTTCTTTTATCTAAAAAAATGAATTTGTTATTATATTATGTCTAAGAAACACATAATATAGATGTTGAAATTATATATAGTATATAATATTCAAAATTTAGTTAATACTATTCATAACTTCTTTTTGAATGGTTAGTTTAATAAGTTGTGGTGTGCTCGAACTCAGTGTTGCGTGCAACACAAGCTATTGAATTACTTTAATGAGATAACGTACTATGAAATCTTGGGATGTTATAGTGTGAATGGGTGGTTGAGTAATAGATCAAACTTATCCCTTTTACTCTGCATTATTTCTAGATTTTAGAGCTAGTTTATTTGAGAGTTACTTACTATTATTAAATACTTTTGTGTATTTTCAAAAATTTCATCCCTTTTCACTTATAAAAGGGTCTCTCCTCTCCTCACTCCCCATTTTCAGCCAAAAATATTCTAAAAACTCTCTTAAAAATTACGATAAAAATTAAATATGTTATTATCTTCTCAAAAGATCATACCTCAAGGGATTAACCCCTTTGTAAAGGAGAGAATACATTGAGTGAGGTATAAAATTGTAACCGCTCCTTCATTTTCTATATTACTTTATTTTAACTTATTCATCCTAAAATTCCATTAAAAAATATTAAAATAATAAATTCATATCATTATTATAATTTTATGTTATTATAATTATGGTATAATTATTAACCACCTTTTCCTTTTCCATTAAGAAAAATGAAAATGTGAATCATGTATACGTGCAAACTACTGCATCTATAAAGTAAGTTGTTTGTTTTTCATTCACCGATTAATAGTACTAGTTTTAAAAAGGGAAATAAATATATAATTTTGATAAATATAAATTGTTTAAGATTCCAAAATGATAAACCATATTACGCATCTCTTCCATTATAAGGAAAATAAATGCATCATCCATGTATATGTGCGGACTACAACCTCTAGGGAATGGTGTGTTCCATTTTTATTACCACATATAATGGATGGATTTATGAATGGGTTTAAAGTATAATTATGATTTTTATGTAATTATTATGTTTATAGTAATACATATTTAATAACTTATTAATTATATGATCAATAAACATTAATTATAAAATTAGTAGTCATAAAACAAGTGCACTAAGAGGAAGACAATATTTGTATTCTAAGTAGTGGATTTATATATATTATATTATCGTTATAAATATTTAATAATTTGATATATAAAAATTATAATCACTATATAATATCATTATTCTACTGGAATAATTATATTTCAACTAACCACCTCATAATCATCCATTAATCATGGTTTGTTCATATTTGGGTCAGTTTAACCACCTACTTCAACAATGATATCGATTAATATCATGGATGATTAAGAGAACTTAATTACTGGTATAATGTGATATAAATATATAAATAATGGTGTTTTTTTGAAATGTTATATAAATATTTAATTCATTAATTAAAAAACCACCTTTCATTTTTTAAAAATCACTGAAACATGATTGCCACTGATTTAACCTTGAAGGATCATAATTGAAACTTACATGGAATGAAATTATAACTTTATAAATAATTATTAAGAATCCATTAAATTACCTTTAATTGTTTAGTAATGATTAATTTGGGATAAGAACAAATAATTACACTGTTACTATGAAACCAGTTTGAAATGATCAAGATTACTAACACCCGATATCAAAATAAACAATAACTAACTAATATAAACATATATAAAAAGTTTAATTTAATTTTATAAAAGTTTATATATATGAAAAATTTCTAAAGTTGATGATTAATATAGTTACTTTTTTTATATAGGATGTTAGAGGACATTTTGACTAAGCAGGAATTAAGGTAAGGGTTCTTTGTCTCAAATTTGAATTCCTTGTGACATGTTTATGTTATACACCATGTTTTATTTTTCATGGTTAAAATACCATCCCATTATTTTTTTTATCAGGATTCCATGATATTTATTGATATTCAATTTTCTATTCTAGGTTCATTCTCTTATTGGGTTTTGACTCAAAAAATTACAAAATTTATAAGATTGTCTTATCTCAAAATCTCACCCCTTGAGAAATATTTCTTATTAGACAAAATATTTTATTTGGAATGGTGTATCAACCAATCCTTTAATATTTTTTATCATGATCCTATAATTATTCATGATATTTAATTTTTAATTTGAAATTATATCCTTCAACAGGTTTTGACGCAATAGTTTATAAGGTTGTAAGGTGTTCTTTATCTCAATATTCAATTCCTTGAGACATTTTTATGTTATACACCATGTTTCTCATTTTATGGTGTATTTATTTCCCATGAACATATCTTTATCATATATTATTTTTATTCATGGGAAATAATAATCAAAATAAGTTACATTTCATCAAATGGTATTTGACCCAATTGTTACCCCATTCATAAGTCTTTTTGATAACTCAATTTTCATTAATTAAGTTATAAGATTTCATCATGAACTTTTCTTGGGTTCTTCCACCCTAATATTTTACTATATGGTATTTTATATCCCTATTTTTTGAAAGTGAGTTTTTAATAAAAAATAATTTTCTTACTATATGGGTTTCAACAAAAGTATTTCAAAATTATTAAAAAGAATACATTACTTTCATTATAAAATGTTTTATCTTTGGATCCACATTTACTATAGAAAAATGTATGTCATTTTCAAGGATTCACTTTTAGAGATTCTTTTTAAAAGTATTTTTTTTCAAAATATCGTACTTCACCTTTTCCAAAGTTACTTCCGAATGTTACATGTAGGTTTTTATTTTACATCAATGTTAAAAATATTTTCTAATAGCTCATTTAAGTTTTCACCTCGTTTTTCCTTCTAATATTAAAAAGGATTTCAAGTCATGGTATTTATGTTACATGATTTATTCTATAATAAATAAATATATTTATAATTTTGGGGATTAAACTTACAGTAATAATGAATTCAATTCTTGATCCTTTCTTGTGCGATATCATTCAAATCATTCTTTTTCAATGATGTTTTTCATCTATGTCAACATACTTCTAAGTTTCCTTTACTACATTGGGGTTATGCTCTTTTAAAACCATCCTAATTCTTTATCTAGATAAATTATGTAATTTTTTTCTATAAATGATATGATCTATCACTTACTTTGGTTTCCCTAACCATCCATAGTGAATAAGCCTAAATTTTCTTCAAATGCCTTTGATTTTGAATACCTTATTTTCAATTTCATTAATTTAATGATGTTCACCTATATTCTATATATCAATAGGTTGGAAAGTTTATTGACTTAACCATATACCCTTTATCTATATAGTTTAAATACCATATTCCTTATTACCTTGATTGAGTTGCATTTTCCTAAAATGTTAGTGAATATATTTGGATGACCATTTATTTTCCTTGGGTTTATCTTGTTATTACTGATTTATTTATGTGAATCCTTATAAATAAGATATTAAAGACATTTTATTTACATGGTTTATTTATTCTATAATAATTTTATGATTTTCATTTCAATTGTTTATGAAATCCATTGTAATGACCTGGATTTCCCTAGACCATTACTTTGTGAAAATCCAGTGCTTGTGGGGTTCTTGGGGTTCATAGTGGTTTGTTTCCAGAGTTTTCCAAAAATCCAGTTTCACTAAACAATTTCACCAAAACGGTGGCTCCATGATGATGGCACACCAAGATGGGGGCACTGTAACAAAGGCACACTGAAACGTTGTAACACCGAGGCAATGGAACCATAATAGTGGAACACTGAAACAATGGCACTATAACAATGGCACCATGATGGTGTCACATCTAAACGGTGTCACACCCTTTTCCAAATTTCCAGTTTCCCGAGTTTTTTCTAGTTTCTCCCCTCTTACGTTTTATTTGACATAAACTGAGTTTAAAGACTTTTTGGGCCTTTTAGGGGTGTTTCAATGAATATTAATTATATATTTAATATCATAATGCTCTGGGGAATTTTGAGATATTAAAAACACGTGATATTGTCCATAATATAACTTTAATGACTTTTGAAACCATTCTTCCTTTAATATAGGGTCTTGCTCTTCAAATCTGGGATCTTCCCTCCCCAGTGTGTTTCTGTTCCCTCATGGTGTACCTATAGCCTTCCTATCTAGACGATTCATGCACCTATGCTAGATCCCACTCCTTATCAGTTTTCTTGGAGTTTCCTACTGCTAGCTTGATCCCCTATTTTGGTGAAAATAGGATTTTTGGTTGCTTATTGTTTCATGTAGGGATTCTTCTGCCTCTTTTTATTTGTGTATCATGTGGGGGTGTGTGTAGTAATGTTTCCCTGTGAGAATAGATGAATCCAAATTTAACAAAGATATTGATAAGTAACAAGTGGGTGATGGGGGTGATTTTGATGTTGTGTTTTTTTTAATCATTATCTTTTTGAGGATGTGATCTATTTTGGCTATATAGATTCTTAAAATCATAGACATTGGTGGTCTTTTCTTACAAACTGGTGATGTTCTATTTTTTTGTGATGCTTTATTAATTGGTTGCAATATGAAATATAATTAATCATGTATATTTTGTTTATTGAAATGGAGTCGCCTGGATGAAAACCCTTTTGTGATAACCCCTATTTATCAAAGTGGATTTAAAGAGTAGTGTTTACCAAATCTTAATACCTCATGTTTGACAGGTGTGGCTATGTTCCATGTTCTTTTAGGTTTTTTGAATTTGTGTGGGTTGTGTAGCGCTGATATTGGGAGAACAGTTATAGGTACAAGGGTGGACAAAGGGGTCGGTCCTGTGAATGAGTAAGGGTATGTTTGTGTAGTGGGGCTACTGTTTGGATGTATTTTATTGTGGGATTTTTGTATGGGGTGGTACATGAGGTGCGATAGAATCTCAGGTTGAGATATTGATTGATTGTTGAATGGATAAACATGTAGGTAGAGGGACTTCCTTTTATTTATGTTATGGCTGTAAAACTTTTTGTGCAGTGGGACTGATTTTGGGAAGTGGTTGGGTAGGGGGGATATAGGATTGGGTTGTGCCATTAATTCATGTTTATGGGTGTACTAGTTGTGGTTTTTTTGTGCAGTGGGGCTTCCAGTTCTAGTTGTGAGAGGATTATTGAGTAGGATAACTTTGAATAATGATAGTTGGAAGTGGTTGAACATGTGATGTCTAGGAAGGGGGTGTGCAGTGGGACTACGGGTTGGTTTTTCACTATTGTTTTTATAAATGTATATTAAAATGGATTTCCTTACCATGTTCCCTACTTCCTTGTTTTCCTTGTAGTGTTTAGTGGACTTTAGCCTTCTGAAAAGAGTTGAATATGTTGTGCTTGGTAGCTACCCCGTGTAGTGCTAGAATAAATTAAAGCAAACTCGTTAAATAACGAACAGAAAGTGGTTAAATGAAAAATGGTTAGTCTTCTGTTTTATTCTAACGATTCGTGTGGTTGTGCATATAGGGGTAGAAACAAACTTGGTTCTGTGTGGGCAGGTTGTTTGTTTGAAACTATCGGTTGGGTTGAGTGTTTCCTTACCTATATTTATAAATTGTAGTTCCTTGTGATTTATATATGCACCCCACCCTTGTTGAGAACCATGTGTCGAACACCCCCATTTCGTGGGGGGGGGGGTGGTGTCTTTCCTAACATCCCAATGAGAGGATGGATGGCTGGTTACTAACTTTATTCCTCGCAGCCTCTGGGAAGTTCTCACAGTCTAACCCCTCTGGTTTAGCTTAGACAAAGAATCAATGATGAAGCACTCACCGTCAATTCCTCTTGTGGTCTTTTAAATATAAACTATAGAATCTCTGATGAAGAAATCAATGCCAAATTCCCCCTATGGTCTCATAATGATATACTACAGACACTCTGAGGGATCACTCAACGTCCACCCCCCCCCCTATGGTCTCGCAACGTGAAAATTATAACAGATACTCTGGGGAATCCCTCAACGTCAATTCCCCCAGTGGTCTCACTAGACCAGGTTCCCACAGCCTTGTGTAATAAAATCGTGCACAAACGATGTCCAACAGCCAAAGTAAGTCTCAAATACTACAAGGTTAATCAGTTACAATGCATATCACAAGCATGTTATATAAAAAACTCCACCCTAATAGCACCAGACATGGAAAACATAATAGCCTAATAGTAAGTTATAGACCCAACAACCAATATCAATCAAACATGGGAAAACCCATCCATTGCAAGGTAATAAACCTTATTCATAAACAAACACCCTTAATCAAGCTAAAAAAGAATAGAAGACATTAATAGGGTTAAATTCCCAAAACACGAAATACCCTAAACTAGGGTCTTGTGAAATTTTTGCACATATAATTCAATGATATCTACATAAAGTCACAAACCATCTACCTTGACGATGTATGATCAAAATAGTTGAACCTCATCCTTTGAATCAACCTAGAACACGATTGATCTACAATAACATCAAGAATGCTCAACCCAGGATATCTCATGAAAGAGGATAAATCAAGAAAAGAGGCTTTAGAAGAAGAAAGAACTTTCCAATGCAATTCCAATGCAATCGAAGGTGTTAAATTAAGGGAATAGATAGCCAAACTTCGGCTCGGAGAAAAATCGGTGATATCCATCACTCCTGGACAAGACGATGTTAGAAGAAGACAATTATGTCTATTAGACACGACTCTAGTCCGATTTAACAATTAAAAAATAAAAATACATGGCTTGTTCTCTGAGGATACATGGAATTTATAGGCCTTTACTGGGTCCCACTTTAGGCAGTCTCCATGTCACCTCACATAGCCATGTACCCGGCTATTACATGGCCAGTACACGGCTACCCACAGCGACAAAGTACACAACATGTACTCCTATGTACACGTCATGTACATATGAAATTTCCAAAATCTCGAATTTTTCTAAAAAACACCCAAAATCAAGATCCATACCTGAAATGAAGATCCGGGTTCTTACAAACTTCCCCCGTTAATGAAAATTTTCCCCGAATATCCCTATTAAGGAGGCATAAAAGAATCCTCAAATAGCTCTGGACACTGCGATCGCACATCAGTCTCCCTCTCCCAAGTCTCTCCCTGTACTTTCCCATGCTTCCATAGCACCTGTACCATAGGAACAGACCATCCATAATGAACCTTCACGCTTCGATCAACAATCCAGATAGGATGCTCCTCGAACGAAGCATCCACCTCCAACTCAACCTCCTTGGGTTGAAAAACAAGAGATAGGTCTGAGAAGTAACCTTGTAGCTAAGAAAACTAAAAGATATTGTTCATGGCCCAATACCTCTAAGGTAATTGAAAATGATAGGAAACTAGCCCGACTTTCTCCACAACCTCAAATGGCCCAATGTATCTGGGTAAAATCTTTCCCTGTCTCCTAATCCTCCTATGTCTCAACCTTAGTGTGACACATAGGAAAAACTGATCTCCGACCTCGAACTCCATAGGTCATCGCCATCGGTCAGCATAAGACTTATGTCCTGACTATGCAGTATCTATTCTCTTCTGAATCAACTCCACCTGCTCTGTTGTCTCCTAGATAAGACGAGGTCCCAACATAACTGCCTATCCTGCTTCCAGCCAACATAAGGGGGATCGGTATGGCATACCATACAAAGCCTCATAAAATGACATCTGAATAGTCACCTGAAAACTATTACTGTAGGAAAACTCTACCAGGGGTATTTGATTCTTCTAAGAACCTCCAAAATCTAGGACGCATGCTCAAATCATGTCCTCCATCACCTAAATTGTATGCTTGGACTGACCATATGTCGGGGGATGGTAATATGTACTTAGAAGTACCTGTATACCCAAAGCCCTATGTAGTCCCTGTCAAACCAAAGAAGTAAAAAGGGCGTCCCTATTTGAAACGATGGAGTGCAGAACCCCATGAAATCGTACAATCGCTCAGGTGTACAACCTTCCCAAATCATCAACACTGAAGGTCTCCTTGATTTGTAAGAAATGAGAAACCTTCACGAGTATGTCAATGACAAACCAAACTGCATTGTTCCCTTAATGTGACCTATGTAAGCCTGTCACGAAGTACATCATGACATCATTCTACTTCCACTTTTGAATGGGAAACTGCTGAAAAATCCCTATTGGTCGCTAATGCTCCACCATCACCTACTGACAGGTGGAACATCTCATCACAAAACCAGCGACATCTCTCTTCATACCTGGCCACCAATACTGATGGTGTAGATCTCTATACATCTTGGTGACACTAGTATGAACTATCCAAACTGAATAATGGAAATCCCACACCATCTCCTTGCATATATCTACTAACACCCATACACGCCCATGAAAACAAAAGATTTCATCTTCACCTATGGTCTATCCAAGAATAGGGTCCTCTCCTGACACACTCTCTCGTAGATTTGGGCCTTCAGAATCTGATAGATGCCTCATTAGCACTCGTTCAAGCATAGTAGAGGTAACAACTATATAATATCGGAATGTCTTCCCCTATCTGTCACACACCTCCAAATGTATCTTAGAGAATAAATCCATAAGCTTCCACTCACTACTGGACTCCTGAACAACCTATTTCTGAGTCCTCCTACTCAACGCATCATCCCCTGCATTTCCTTTCCCAGGCGTGTAGGCAAGCTCAAAATAAAAAAAACTAAAGGTACTCAACCCACCTTTGCTATCTCAAATTCATATCACGTTGAGTGAATATATAATTGAGAATTTTTTGGTCGGTGAAAACCACAAAATTTTCTCCCAACGGATAATGTCTCCAATAGCGCAAGGCATGAATAACTGCATCCAAATGAGATCGTGCATTGGGTAATTCTTATCATGTGGCCTCAACTACTGATACCCATACACAATGACTCATTCCCCCTGCATAATCACTTCCCCTAAACTGATAACTCATGCATCATAGTAAACAATATAACTCTTTATTAGCTCTAGAAAAACTAGTATCGATGCTGAAGTCAACCTCTCGTTCAGCTCCTGAAAGGATGAATCACAGGAATCTATCCATAGGTACTTTAAAACCTTCTTATTTAGGCCCATCAATGGTGCTTCTAAGCGTGAAAATTCCTATGTGAAATGTCTGTAGTAACTATACAGCCCTAGAAAACATCCTACCTCAAAGACATTTTCGGCTGCTCCCAGTAATCTACTACTCTCAATTTCTCTTGGTCTACTGATACTCTTGAATATGAGATAACATGACCCAGGAAGTGAATCTGGTCCATCCAAAAGTTCATTTTGAGAGCTTAGCATATAACTGATGCTCTCTCAGTGTACTCAAAATGATCTCAAGATAACTAGCATGGTTGCGTCGAGTGTGAGAGTACACCAAGATATCGTCCATGAAAACAACCACAAAGGAGTCCAAGTGTGGATGGAAAACTCAGTTCATCAGTTCCATAAAAACAACTAGTACTTTCGTGAGACCTAACGACATAACCACCTAGTCGTATAGACCATACCTGCTCTGAAAGGCTATAATAGGTATATCAGATGGTTTAACATGAAATTGATGATAACCGGATCTCAAGTCAATATTTGAGAACACTCAGGCTCCTCAAATCTGATCAAAGAGATTATCAATCCTCGGTAAAGGATATCAGTTATTTACCATCAAATAGATCAAATTTCGATAATCCACACAAAGCCTAAGAGTACCTTTTGCCTTCTTTGGAAACAGGACAGGTGTACCCCAAGGAGAAGTACTGGGTTGGATGAAACCCTTTGCATTTAACTCCTCCAACTGATTTTTGAGTTCCTGTAACTCTTGTGCATCCATCCTATAAGAAGGAATAGACACCGGTGACGCTCCTAGAACAAGATCAAAAGAGAAATCTACCTCTCGCTCTGGAGTCAAACCTGACAATTCCTTTGGAAATAAATCCCTAAAATGATCCACCACGGGAGGAAAGTCCATCTGTGATGTACCCTAGTTTTCCAGATATAGACTAGAAATATGAGATATAACACCTCTCAAGTTGTGATGCTTGGGTCCATCTCTGCTCGCCTGGACATCCCATTCTCCCTTATGTAGAAACAATCCGCCCTCTGGTGACGTGAAACTCACCCTACAGAGATTGAAATCGACAATAGCCTAGAAGGTAACTAACACGTCCATTTCAATAATGGCATTATAACCCATCATATCTAATATATAAAGGTTCCATAAGAAGTGACACCCAATAACCTCAAGAGGGAACTCCTTCCATTTACGCACACTAGCCATTCTTGTTCCCAACGGTGTGTCCAGCGTCAAGATATCAGCAGAAGTAAGGATAAAGAGACCAAATCTCTCCACAATAGCAACAAATATAAAGCTATAAAATGCCCTTATGTAGAAAATAAAAAAATCTAAAATTGAGGCAACCAAAATCATACCTCTAACCGTAGAGGGTATGAGATCCTTCTCCTATTGGGTCTGTTCTCTTGCAAAAGCTTGGCCTGCATCATGACCCTGTGAAGATGTCTATGATCCATGAAATTATCCACCCTGCGGCTGTCAAAAACCTTGTGTCTGACCACTATGACCACGACCTACACCTTGTCCTGAATGGCTTGAAGAACTCCAATTATCTGACTGATATGGGACTAGTGTTCCAGCTCTGCTACGAGGAGTCAAAACAGAACCCCTATCACCAACCACTGGTGAGAAAATCTGACAGAAACATTGAAGATGACCTATCTTGCCATAAGATCAGCACTCAACTGGGTCTCTTGGGAAATGTGGTGACATATTCTTACTAGTTCCACACTGGTAGCATACCACATAGCTACCTGGAGGATTATCTATCCTACATAGATCTCCATTCATAGACTCCCTATGGCGATTCCTGCTGTCAGTCAGAGGGGTAGCCATTTCGAGTGTCGAGCCTCCCTGGCTCACAGCTCCAGGATCCCTCAGGTTTTTCTCTATGATCAGAACCTGTTTAACAATACATGTGATGGAATTCAACCTGAATATGTTCACCTTAGATCAGATGTCATGCTTGAGACCATACTCAAACTTCCTCGCCTTAAAAAACTCATCACCCCCTAGAATGGGTGTGAAGAGTTGTAGCTCTGTGAATCGAGAAGAATACTCCATGACTGATAGAGTACCCTTCTCTAAACTCATGAACTCTCAAGATTGGTCGGTCCTCAAATTATCCAGGTAGAAGTATTCCTAGAAGTTCTGCAAGAACTCATCCCAAGCCATAACTCGTTGGCGTCCAGGCTGTGATATCACATCCCACCATCCCTTTGTAGAATCCCAAAGCATGTACATAGAGAGCTTCACCCTCATATCTAGAGGCATCTCCAGATGCTCAAAGATAGACAACATGGATTCTAACCATGACTCTATAGCCTGGGATCCTCCATCCCCTAAGAAAGTGGGAGGATGCTGCTGCTAAAAAACCCTCATTAATTCTACCATAGACAAGCTAGGATGTGGTGATCCTTGGAGGGTCTTCATAAACCTCATGAATCCTTCTCAAAACTGTTCATCGACACCTCTATCCCAAATTACGGCTAGTTCCAAGACAAGAATGATAGGAGGATATGATGGTAGTCCCTAATCTACCATATCTGATGTCTGATTTTTTTCCCTGTATCTGGTGTACAACTTGAGGATGTATTGATGGCATTAATCGATAAGGTCAAGTGCACACCTTAGTTAAAGATCATCAAGGACTGAAACTTATAAGTGAAGAAAAGGAACAGGAGAAATAAAACATTCATGTTTTTTAAAACATGGATACACGGCGTGTAGGGCCCCTACAAAGAGTGTTCCCTTAAGCCTTTACATGGGCATGTACTTTCTCCAACCCTGGTCGTGTAACACCCCATACACATGGTGTGTTCTCCTTTGACACAACGTGTACTTGAATCTTCACCCAACCCGAGTTCCTCTACACAGCTAAACCACACGGTTCTCTTAGATCAAAACTACACGGAGTGTTTATTCCAGACACAACGGGTACTATAAGGATTTCACCGACCCATGTTATTAGTCACACAACCAGATACACAGTCCTTATAACACGACATGTACTCCAAGTACACGGTTTATTCCCCAAACATTTCCCAACCTCATGTCTCTGCCCACACAGTCAGTCACACGGTTAAGGACCACACGGCATATACTTAAGAAAATTTTTTCCTTCCCAAATAGAAGGATACATGGATTGAATTCATCATTACGCACCATGTATTCTGTGTAACACACCAAAGTTTTGAAAATAAATATTTAATTAATTTTATAATCTTTCCATTAAACACAACATTTCCTCTACTATGTTTTGAATTTCGAAAAACAGTCATATAGAGTTGTGTCCAGTAAGTCATTTGAAGTCTGATAGAACAAACTTGATTGTTTGGTGAATTGTTTAATACCCTTATGAATAGTAATATGACCCTTATGAATAGTAAATAGTGATATTATTTTATTTTCTTAAGGTAATAAGATAATGAGATCTTAATTAATTTTTCAATGTGATATAAAACTAATTTTTCCTTTAAAATTGTTATTTTTTGAATTAACTAGGATTTTATTTAAAAATTAAATTAATGATATTTAGAAAATTATTTTTGAAAAATGGAGTTCATTTTTAAATTCTACACTTCCAAAAATGTTAAGAGTGAATTTTTGGGATCTTTCTATAATACTTGAATTTTTCATGAATAGTAAAAATATAGTTTTTGATTTTTTGGTATATTTGATGACATCATAATGAGGTAATAATTAATAAAAATTGTATTTGACCTGTGTACAGTACAATAAGATATTATGTGTTCCAAGTGGATAATACCAGGGGAAAATACCATGGGAAAGCCCATGGTTTTACAAAAACCACTAATGAAGTGTCTTTTTAAATTAATAAAACATTCTCTCTTTTTTACTATAAATACCCACTCATCCATTCGTTTTCCTTCATTCCAAATCCAAAATCTTCAAATATCTGGTGTTTTTACCTCTCTATTAGTCTTCCCAATGTTTCCTTAATCCCCCAAGGTTCCAACCTTCAAGTTCTAGGAGTTACTCTACAAGGTAAGGGAACCTTTCACTCTCCTCTTTTAGTTAACACTTATTTTATGTTATCTCTTTGAAATTATATTATCAAATGTTGGGGTTTGATATTATGTATTCCTATTACTATAATTTTTATTTCCATATGATGAGATACCATTTTTTTCATCAATATATTTTGTGAAATTTTAAGCGACGGTGTTAGGCTGCCGAATTTTCATAAGGGATCTCTCATCTTTTCTTTTATTTTCAAGTTCATCTCTTTTATTTTTCTCTCCAAACCTCTTCTATCAAAATGAACATGATAAATCTAGTATAATATATATACTATAATTATTTCATGTTAATATAAGAACCCTCATCAATATTTTTACTCCTTCCCTTTTATTTTTATAAACAAAATCAACATCCATGAGGTTCCAATTTATAACCTTTGTGGACGATGGAGTTTTGTTCTTCAATTTATCCTTCATTAATGGTCATTAAACCATTTAGATGGTTTAAAAAACAATAATATATGTATTATAACCTAATTAATATTCAAAAACCAGTATATGTACATATTATTAATTTATATGACAAAAGTAGTTCATAATAATCCAAATACCGCCAAATAAACAAAGTGGTTGTCATATAATGATTCATCCTCATTCCATGTAACCAAATGATAGAAATGACCATTAAAAATTATTTATGTTCATAAATAATATGTAAATTTATTTCGGTAGATTTATATCTATTCGACATGAACTCCATTACTTAAAAACAAGTAAACTAATTATGAAAATCAAGAAAACAAACACTCCAGAACGACAGAATTCAATATAATAACTTATCAATAAGAACATAAATGAACTAATAAATATTACGATAAACTAAATACATGTATATTAGGTTTTGAAATAAGTTATTAATAATTACAATTTCATATTCTAGGACCTCAAGTTCAAGATCAGAACACATTCAAACTTAAGGGAAAGGTTTTTCCACCCGAACTTTCATTTTCATTCGAGTTACTTTCATTGTCTAATTACCTCAATGAATTTATTAGGTATTATTATGTACTCATCATAAATTTTGTGTGAGTATTATATATATGTACACCAACTAGAATCATTCCTTATTTTATGGATAGTGGCACTTTTTAAAAAAGAAACTTTTAGAATTGTTTCAAAAATACAAGCCCTTTTCAAGGGAATTTCTCAAATTATTACCTATTTTCAAGGGAACACTATCATATGTTTTTGGAAACCATTATATTTATAAAATCAATCATTTTTATGGAAATACTTTCTTACTTAACTTCTGGTTTTATACAAATATGTTTTCAAAATAATTCTTCTTTTCAAAATGAAAGAGTATTTTTCTCAAGAATTTCTTAATGATTCTATAAGAGTACTTTCATATGATTCAACACTCATTTTGATTCTTATGTATTATTGGGTTTAATAATTTATAAAGTAATATATAATATTTTATTTAATGGTTTATTACTAATTTTATTATGGAATATCTATCCTAAAACCATTCACTATATTACTCGGAATGGTTAGTGTTTTATGTTTTCTGATTGGGGGAAAGTTAGATTCATTTCATATGATAGTTTCAATATGAATGTATATGTTGTTTATGTTTATCCCTACTCATATGAGGAATGATATGGACTTATTATGTGACTGGTGGGGTCTTCTATATCCCCTCGATGCATCGGTAGGTCTCATGAGAAAAATAGACGTGGAATTGGTCGAGACCTTTCCCAATGTGATATATGGATTTGGCCGAGGCCTAAATATTTTTTAGACATCTTTTCCGAGTCCTTGAAAAAATGTTTCAGAATGTACGACATATACAATTATCTCATTATGAAGCTAATAATTGAAATATCAAGGGGTTATTTGACGAGTATAATACCCATGATTATGTTATGGAAATATTTACTCAGCTCATATTCCTTCCATATTATGTTCAAGTTTATTTTTAAAGGAATGTGTTTTCAATTATTCACCATGTATAATATTTATGTTATATTATGCTATACTTCTTACTCTTAATAAGCATTTGAGCTCACCCCTTTCTTATGTTTCATTTTCCCAGGATATAAAGAAGTTAGTTATGAGTGACTTTCAGGCTTAATATAGGAGGCTTGGATGTTTCTAACGGAATAAATTAGTGTTGTAATTCCCTTCATGTTTTAATGTTAAACATATTTATGTATATTGTTTCCAAAAGATACTACACTACTTGGTCCTTTGGGATGAATATTCCTTGTTTACATGCAAATGAAATCAAATAAGGCACCGTCTATGGGTAACTGGGGTCGGGTCCTTACAGTTGGTATTAGATGAAGTTTAGTAGAAAACCTAGAAACTAGATTTTGAAAATGTATATTGAGGAAAAAATTCTTAAGATAGTCTTTGAGGATAATCATACAATAACATCTTGGTATTTTGGTTTGTAATAGATTATGTGGATCTTTCTAGCAAATACATCCCTGTCTGGATACAAACTGGTTGAGGTGGCTCTAGCATAGATATACTTAGGAGTGAAAGCTCTGATAAGGAGTTTTGAGCTTGACCCGGGGTATCCTGGTTTATGAAAATGGGCCTTACTGAACTCTTGGTATTGACACTCCTAGGGGATATTCTTAGGATAATTCACATTTTCTTTACAATCTATTATGAAGGATTTAAATGTAAATTTTTCCTCAAAGAAACCATTTTTGTGATTATGGGATTAGCCATGCGTATGGTCTCAATTTATGCTAAGTATTTTGTTAAGGTAAGATTATATATTATGATTCAAACCCTAATCTTGTGTAAACCATTATTCAGAAATAGAGCCGAATAGGAAACCGCACGAATGCGCATGTCCCCTATAGGGATTTCCCTTCGATGCAAGATAATTATGTTGGCCCTAGTGCTGAGAAACTTATAACTATACTAGGAAAACATACTTAGGTTATGAACAATAACCTTACCTGTATGGAGCATCCAGATCCACCACGCGGAGGAGCTATGTTAGATTTCTTTATGCGACAACAACAACCATCATCCAATGGGACTACAAACCCATTTTTAGCTGAGTAGTGGATAAGTTCCTTAGAGAAGATGTTTCTTGCTTTGGGATGTAAGAAAAGAGAGATGGTTTTCATTGAAGTTTATTGTCTATCTGGAGATGCAGATAAATGGTGGTCATTAATCCAAAACACAAAGGAGGAGGAAGAGATATAAGAGATGGAATGGAGGTACATTAAGGAAATCTTCCTAGAGAAATACTTTCCTCGTGAACAGCGAGCGTACATGGAATGGCAGTTTCCGAGTTTGAAGCAAAAGGAAGATGATAATGTTGCAAAGTATGATGCTAACTTCAAAAAGTTAACAAGGCATATTGCGGACTACATACAAAATCTGAGGAGAAATATTGATCGATTATTTGATGGACTAAATCAATTCCTCTGGTGGGCTCTGGTCTCCCAGAATTTCACATCATATAAAGACATAGTTTCATGTTCTATCAAGATGAAAAAGGTATTTTCCAAGTCTTATAACTTTAAGGGAAAGTAAGAGAAGAAGAGGGTTGCTGAAAACTATGGAAAAGGAAATAAGGAAACATGGAATAAGGGAAAATTTGAATTTCCATCTTGTGATAATTGTGGAATGAAACACCCTGGTTCCTATTTAAATGGAAAAGGAGTATACTAAAAATGTGGATAGAAAGTCCATCTTGCTGGTTATTTTAAGGGGAAGAAGGAAGATAATAATGTTTAATGATATAATTATCAGGAGATGGGACACTATGCTAATGATTTCACAAAAAATCAAGAAAACATGCCACAGAAAAGGCTAAGGGGGTTGGGACAAGCTTATGTGATCATAACTGTTGATATTTATGTTCCTAATAATGTGGTGGAATGTACTTTAATCATTTCATCAAACTTATCCAATTATTTATTTGATTATGGATCATCATATTCATTTATATCTTCCTTATTTTCCATGAAAAGTAGGTACGTCTAATTTGATTTAATAAAGGAGTTATCAGTCAAAAATCTTATTGGTTGTATCATTACAACAAATTATTTTCAATTAGTCCCCCTCATGATACATAAACGTGTTTTAGTTACTAACCTTATCATTATACTAATGATTTAATTTGATATAATTCTCGGTATGAATTGGTTACCAAATTATGATGCGAAGATCTATTGCAAGAAAATGGAATTTCCAATTTTTTAGAATGGTGTAGAATCCCTTATCTTTAGAGAAGAAAGCTCGCCATCTGATTATCATCTAGATACACCCCTAGTAGCTCTACATAATTCAATCATCGAAGAGAAAGGTAATGAAATAACTATGGGTGAGGAATATAATGTTCAAATAGAAGATATACCTATTGTGCAATAATATATTGACGTCTTCCAAGAGGATTTACCCAGACATCCTCCAATGTGGGAAATTTAATTTTCCATTGACTTAATTACTAGTTCAAGTCTTATATCAAAGACCCCTTATAGGATGGACACTATAGATTTAGTGTAACTAAAGAAACAACTAGAGTAATTGAGTGATAAAGGATTTATTTTCCCTAGCATTTCCCCATGGGGATCCCCTGTTCTTTTCGTTAAGAAGTAATATGGGTCTATGAGGTTGTGCATTGACTACAGGGAGATCAATGTTATAACCATAAAGAACAAGTATCCCCTACCTCCCATTGATGATTTGTTTGATCAAATTCATAGAGACCAATATTTTTCAAAGAATGATCTTCGATATGGATATAATCAGTTTCTTTGTAGGAAGGAATATATTCCAAAAACTGCATTCCAAACTAGGTATGGACATTATGAGTTTACAGTAATTCCCTTTGGACTAACTAATGCACCACCTATATTCATATATCTAATGAATAGAGTTTTCAAGGAATATATTGATGACTTTGTGGTGGTGTTTATTGATGATATACTGGTATACTCTAAAATCTATGAAGATCAATAAAATCACTTGCGCACTATTCTGAAGACTCTTAGAAGAAATGAATTATATGGGAAGTTTAGAAAGTGTGATTTTTGGATTCAATCAATTTCCATTTTGGGTAAAATTTTCTCAAAGAATGGAATATCGGTAGATTCTGCGAAGAAAAAGGTTGTGCAAGAATGGTCTAATACAATGAACATAAACAAGGTAGGTAGTTTTATTGGTTTAGTAGGTTATTATCGGTGTTTTTTTTCAGAACTTCACCCGTTTATCCAACCCAATGACCAAGATTACATGAAAAGGGTTTAAGTTTTTATGGAAAATGAATTTGAATAATTTTTTAAAGAATTGAAGAGAATATTTGTGAATGCTCCAATCTTGACTCTACCATTAGAGAGTGATGGATTTGTGATCTTTAGGGATGCCTCAAAGAAAGTAATTTGATGTGTCATTATGCATAATGATAGAGTGATTGCCTATGCATCTAGGCAGCTAAAACTTCATTAAAAAACTATCCAACTCATGATCTTGAGTTAGAAGTGGTAATATTTGCTTAGAATATTTGTATACATTACCTCTATGGAGAAAAATGTGAGATATATACAAATTATAAGAGTTTGAAATATATCTTCCCACTGAAAGAACGTAACACGAGACAAAGGAAATGGATTGAGCTACTCAAGGATTATTATTTCACAATACACTACCACTCAAGGAAGGAAAATAAGGTGGAGGATGCATTGAGTAGAAAGGACCACAGAATAATGAACAAGATGAGAGTTGAAAGGGATCCTCTATTCATGGATCTAGTAATGATGGATATGAGAATTATCAAGGAAGGTAACAGATCACTAATTTTTCAAATAATTTCCAAACCTTCTTTACTGGAAAGGATAAAAATTTCTCAGGCTGATGATAATGAGTTTCAAAAGAAAATTAAAGGGGTAAATGATGGGAAGTTGATTGAATTTTTATATGAAGGTTGCATTTGGAAAATTGGAATGAGTCTTTCTATTCATGTTATTACTGATCTAAAGAGGGTTCTATTAGATGATGATAACATCTATAATTTCTCTATACACCATGGTAGCACAAATATGTATAGATATCGAAAGGATTATTTTTGGTGGGAAAACATTAAGAGGGAGATTCCAGATTATGTGTCGATATGTTTGGTGTGTCAATAGGTGAAGACTGGAAGACAACATCTTGTAGGATTCATGGAACCCCTTCTTATTTGTATGTGGAAATAGGATTATATTACAATGGAATTTGTCATGGGACTACCAAATACTCCAAGAAAAAATGATGAAATATGGGTCATTGTTGACTGTCTTACAAAATCAGCACATTTTCTTGTTATAAGAGAAGATTTACCACTTGAACATTTAGAAAGACTATACATTAATGAATTTGTAAGACTTCATGGTGTACCTTTATCAATCATTTCTGATCGTGATCTTTATTTTACTTCACAACTCTGGAAAATTCTTTAGAAGGCCCTAAATACTAATCTTCTTTTGAGCACTACCTACCACCCACAAACTGATGGAAAATCAGAACAAACTATTCAAACTTTGGAAGACATGTTGAGGTCATGTTCACTATAATTTCAAGGTATGTGGAATCAGTATTTACCTCTTGTATAATTTTTCTATAACAATATATTCCATTCAATTATTCAAATGGCACCATATGAAGCGTTATATGGAAAGAGATGTCATACACCAACATGTTCAGATAATGTTAGTGAGAGAATGATCTTAGGTCTAGAACTTGTTGTGGAAACATAAAAAAAGGTTAATATTATCCAAAATCTTTTCAAAATACCTCAAAGTAGGCAAAAGATCTATGTTGATAACCGAAGGAAGGATTTGGAATTTCAAGAAGGAGATTTTTTTTCTTAAAGGTCTCTCCATGGAAGGGTATTATACGGATCAGTGAGAAGGGAAAATTAATTCCCAGGCACATCAGACCTTTTGAAATTCTAGATCGAACTGGATATGTATCTTACCATTTGGAAATTACACCAAGTCTTTCCAAAGTTCACAATGTGTTCCATATGTCAATGTTAAAAAATAAATGCCAGACCCAACACATATACTCATCTATGAAGAAATAGAACGTGAACACAATCTGTCTTATTGTGAAGAGCCTATCAAGATACTTGATACTAGAGAACAAGTATTGAGAAATAGGACAACTCTTTTGGTAAAGGTTCTTTGGAGGAACCATAAGATGGAGGAAGCAACATGGGATCCTGGGGAGCTAATGTTGAAGACATACTCGAATCTTTTTAGGTAACATTTTGTTAATTTTGAGGATGAATTTTTTGTAAGGAGGGGAGACTATAACACCCCAAGGTTTTGAAAATAAATATTTAATGCATTTTATAATCTAGACATTAAACACAACATTTCCTATACTATGTTTTTAATTTTGAAAAATGGTCATCTAGAGTTGTGACCAGTAAGTCATTTGGAGTCTGATAGAACGAACTTGATTTTTGGTGAATAGTAATACACCCTTCTAAATTGTAATATGAATAATAATATGACCCTTATGAATATTAAATAATGATATTATTTTATTTTATTAAGGTAATAAGATAATGAGATCTTAATTAATTTTTCAACGTGATATAAAACTAATTATACCTTTAAAATTGTAATTTTTCGAATTAACTATGATTTTATTTAAAAATTAAATTAATAATATTTAGAAAATTATTTTTAAAAAATTTAGTTAATTATTGAATTCTACACGTTGAAAAATGAAATGGGTGAATTTTTTGGATCTTTCTAAAATACTTCAATTTTTCATGAATAGTAAAAATACAGTTTTGAGTTTTCGGTATATTTGATGACATCATAATGATGTAATAATTAATAAAAATTCTGTTCAAATTTTTTATAGTACAATAATATATTAGGTGTCCTAAGTGGCTAATACCTTGTGAAAATAACATGGGAAAGCCCTTGGTTTTACAAAAACCACTAATGATGCATCTTTTAAATTAATAAAAAATTCTATCTCTTTTACTATAAATACCCACTCATCTATTAATTTTAATTCATTGAAAATCCATTATCCTAGAAGATATGGTGGTTTTACATCCCTAGGAATCCTCCCAAGGTGTCCTTAAGTCCCTAAGGTCCCAACCTTCAAGTTCTATGAGTTACTCTACTAGGTAAGGAAACCTTTCACCGTCCTCTTTCAGTCCACACTTCTTTTATGTTATCTCTTTGAAATTCTATTCTCATATGTTGGGGTTTGATATTATTTATTCCTACTACTATAATTTTTATTTTTATATGATGATATACCCTTTTTCTCCCATCAATTCATTTTATGTAATTTTAAGTGATGCTGTTAGGCTGCCGAGTTTTCATAAGGGATCTCTCAATTTTTTCTTTTATTTTCAACTTCATCTCCTTTCTCTTTCTATCCTCACCTCCTCTATCCAAATGAACATGATAAATCCATTATCATATATATACTATAATTAAATTATGTCAATGGAAGAACAATCATAAATATTCTTACTCCCTCTCATTTATTTTTATAAACCAAATCAACATCCATGAGGTTCCAATTTATAACCTTCATGGGTGACGAAGTTTCATTCTTCAAATTCTCCTTCATTACTGGTCATAAAACCATTTAGATGGTTGAAAAAGAATATAATACATGTATTATAACCTTATTAATATTCATTAACCAGTATATGTACATACTATTAATTTATATGACAAAACTAGTTCATAATAATCCAAATACTCCCAAGTAATTAAAGTGGTTTTCATCTAATGATTCATCCTCATTTCATGTAAAAAAATGATAGAAATGACCATTAACAATTCTGTATGTCCATAAATAATATTTAATTTCAATTTAGGAGATTTAGAGCCATTCCACATGAACTCCATTACTTAAAAACAGGTAAACCAATTGTGAAAATCAAGAAAACAAATACTATGGAACGACAAAATTCAATATAATAACTATCAATAAGAACATAAACGAACTAAAAAGAATTATGATAAACTAAAAAAATCCTATTAGGTTCTGAAATAAGTTATTAATAATTATAATTTCATATTCCAGGACCTTATGTTCAAGATCATAACACATTCAGACTTAAGGTAAGTGTTTTTTCACCCGAACATCATTTTCATTCGGGTTACATTCATTGTCTAATTACCACAATGAAGTTCTTATGTATTATTATGTACTCCTCATAAATTATGTGAGGTATTCTATATATGTACACCAACCATAATCCTTCATTATTTTATGGATATTGACAGGTTTAAAAAAGAAACTTTTAGAATTGTTTCCAACATACAAGTCTGATTCAAGGGAATTTCTCAAATTCTTACCTATTTTCAGAGGCACTCTATAATATGTTTTTGGAAACCATTATATTTATAAAATCACTTATTTTATTATAGAGATAATATCTTACTTCACTTCTAGTTTTATTCAAAGATTTTCCAAAATAACTCTTCTTTTTAAAATAAAAGAGTATTTATCTCAAGAATTGCTTAATGATTTTATAAGAGTATTTTCGTCTGATTCAACACTCTGATTGATTCGTATGTATTATTGGTTTTAATAATTTATGAATTCTTATACCATATTTGATTGAATAGTTTATGAGTAATTTTATTGTGGAAGATCTATCTGAAAACCATTCACCATATTACTCGTAATTGTTAGTGTTTTATGTTTACCGATTGTGGAAAAGTTAGTTACATTTCATATCATAGTTTCAATATGAATGTATATGTTGTTTATGTTTATCCCATTCATATAAGGAATGAATTGGACTTATTATGTGTTGAGTGGGGCCTGATATAGGCCCTTGATGCATCAGTAGGTCTCATGAGACAAATATATGTGGAATTGGCTGAGGCCTTTCCCAATTTGATATATGGATTTGGATGAGGACTAAATTATTTTTAGACATCTTGGCTGAGGTCTTGACAAAATGTTTCAGAATTTCTGGAAAATGCACTTCCTTCGTTATGAAGAAAGTAATTGAAATTTCATGTGGTTATTTTACTAGTGTAATACCCATGATTTTGTTATGTCAATATTTAATCAACTCATATTCCAACCACATTATGTTCATGTTTATTTTTAAAGGCATGAGTTTTCAATTATTGACCATGTTTAATATTTATGTTATCTTCCACTGTATTTCTTACTCTTTCTGAGCATTTGATCTCAACCCTTTCTTATGTTTCATTTTCCCAGGATACGGAGAAGTTTGTTATAAGTGACCAACAGGCTTAATCTATGAGTCTTGGATGTTTCTAATGGAATAAATTAGTGTTGTAATTCCATTCAAGATGTAAGGTTAAACTTGTTTATGTATCTATTTTCCAAAAGCTACTAAACAAATTGGTCCTTTGGGATACATATTACTTATTAATATTCCAATAAAATCAAATAAGGCACCGACTCTTGGTAACTGGGGTTGGTTCCTTACATTCTGGATTTTTCCGGACAGTAATCCTCAGAAACTACTCCGTATCCCCAAAAAAACACTAAAACAGACATTAAAGTGCCAAATTTTGATTCTTGGGGGCCTATACTCCCACTAATTAAAGATTAGCATCATATTCATGTATATCACAAATTACAACAGTGCAATCAATCACATGATCCACCAAATTCCCATCCATGAGGGTCATAACACCTTAGGGGCCAAAGTTTGGTGCCCATTCGAAAGAAACATTACATATTAGCAATACCCTATCAAATAGTAGGTATTATATCATGGAATATATCACAACAACATGCATAACTAGCATAAAATCTATCACAACAACATGCAATATGGAATTCACCCCAAATGGCATGACAAGAATGCATGACGTGTGGTCTCTAACAAGTGCCTATATGATGTATGACATGGAATACCCTCATCTAATCAGGTTGCAATAGAAATAGAACCTCAATAATATGAATGATAACATCAAAAAACATGTGAACCACCCAACGGTGAAATAAAATCAACTATAATAATTGAAAAACTAGAAAATTGCAATAATCAAGGCATATTGGCTTTTCCCTATACACGGGTTAGATATTCCTTGGCATAACTTATTACCAACTACCTATTACTTCCTATTCCTATCTATAGGCTCCAAACAGTATGTCAAAGAAGAAAAGAATCCTCTAATACAACTTCGTAATGTTTCGGTTTCAGGTGCTACCCAAAGGTGCCCCATACCTAGTTGTTCACATGGCTTCAAGCACATTTTCCCAAACACCATAGGTTTTTGACTAGCAGAAAAGGCCTTGGGTTTGATAGTGGGGAAACTATGCCCTCATTGGCAGAGTAACACAATGAAATAACAATAATAAACAACAACTGAATCAGTAATACCATACAATAAGTAAATAGCGTAAGACTAAAAGTAAATAAACAACTGGAGCACATATATAAATGATGCATGTCACATATGTATAGTAACATACCCAAACATGTCACAATGTTGGAATACAAAGCAGAAACCAAAGTAATAAAAAGTAAATAAACTCCAACAGCATCACAAGCCTCAGCTTGGTCCCATGCTCTCCAACTCTACAAAAATCAAGTATCTGAAGTATAAGGGCTCTTTCCCTTACCTATACCTGCAACAATATAAGATATTTGGGCCCAAAATCATGACCCAAAAATGTGTGAGACGAATCCTAAAATTCAACCACCAAAAGACCTATTCCTAACTATTAGTGAATATATATGTAATAGGAAAATATGAAAAATAAAGTAATAAACAAGGAAGTATTCAAAGTAAAAAATCTTACAGTTTTAACTAAATTCATTTACATCTACTAATTATTCAAACAATCAACACAAACTACCCTCTATGAAGTTCTCACAGTCTAACCCTTCTTGTTTAGCTTAGACAAAGACTCACTAAGGAACCACTCACTGTCAATTCCTCCTGTGGTCTTTTAATGATAAACTATAGACTCTCTGAGGAAGCACTCAACATCCAATTCCCCATGTGGTCTCGTAATGGTATACTAAAAACACTTTGATGGATAAATCACCGTCCATCTCCCCTATGGTCTCGCAATGTGAAAAGTATAACAGACACTCTAGGGAATCCCTTAACATTAATCCCCCCTGTGGTATCACTACACCAAGTTCCCATAGCCCCGTGTAATATAATTGTGCACAAACAATATCCAGAAGCCAAATTAAGTCTCAAATACTACAAGGATAAGCAGTTACAAGGCATATCACAAGCATGTCATATAAACAACTCCATACTAATAGCACTAGGCATGGAAAACATCACATCCTAACAAGAAGTTCTAGACCCAATGGCCAATATCAATCAAACATGGGAAAACCCATGCATAACAAGGTAATAAACCTTATTCATAAACAAACAACCTTACTCAAACCCAAAAATCATAGCAGGCATTAACTGGGTTAAATTCCCAAAACATTCAATACACTAAACTAGGGTATTGGGCACTTTTTTCACATAGAATTCAATGAAATCTACGGAAAGGCACGAACCGCCTACCTTGACTATGTACGATCAATATATTTGAACCTAAACATTTATAATCAACCTAGAACATTATATATCTACAAAAACATAAAGAATTATAAACCAATGATATCTCACAAAAGAGAAGAATTCAAAATAAGATTCTCTAGAATAAGATAGAACTCACCGACGTGATTCCAATGCAATCAATAGTGTTCGATACGGAGAAAGAACATCCAAACGGGGGCTCAGAGAAGAATCGATGATATTCATTTCTCTTGGATGAGACATTGCTAAAAGAATATGGTTCTGTAGATTAGACATGACCTTGATCCTATATAAAAATTAAAATATAAAAATACATTGTGTGTTCTCGGAGGATACATGGTGTGTATAGGCCTTTACCGGGCCTCACATTAGGCGGTCTCGAAGTCACCTCACATGTCCATGTACTCAGTCATTACATGGATAGTACACAGTTACCCGTGGCGATCGAGTACATGACGTGTACTCCTATGTACATGGCGTGTACATCTGAAATTTCGAAAATCTCCCCTTTTTTCTTAAAAACACCCAAAATCAAGATCCATACCTGAAACGAAGATCCATTTTCTTCCAATCAACCTAGTGGATCATGATCTATCACTTATTTTCCCATTGTGGATTAATACATAGCTGTTTCCCATAATTTATTAGGATAAACTCATTTCCCATAGTGGATCAAGACACACCTATTTCCCATAGTGGATGAGGAAACACTAATTTCCCCTAGTGGATCAGGGAACACCTGTTTCCCATATTTGATCAAGCCAGTCGAAAATTTTACCACTTTTATCTCATGAGATATAAATATTTACCCAATGTATTAGAGGGAGATATGGTCCCCACCCATCATATAATGAAAATCATACACACATGTTCTATAATATCATAAAACATTCATTATATCATAACCCATAAAATAAAATGAGTTTTATAAATAATTGATCATATCAAAACCTATAGAAAAGCGACAGGTTTCATTATCATTTCATCATTTCATCATAGCAATACCCATAAAAAAATGTTTCATAAGAAGTCAGTCATGGTATAACTTGTGGTATATATATAGGTTTCATAAACATTTTTTCATAATAAACCATTCATAGAAAGAGTAAGATTAGTATCCTTGGTTCATATCCCTATTAAAGCATAGGTAACATCAATAGATTTCATCTTAAATAGAAAATAATTTTGAAATATTACTTGGGACATTCATTGAGAAAAATAGATTTGCTTTGAAAATCAATTTTTAAAACTTCTATCATTTTGAAAATCCTTTTCTTTCAAAATATCCATGAAAACTTAACAAGGAAGATTTAAAAAATCCTTTAAAACATTTCTTTAGGAAATTATCCTTTGTGGTTTGAAAAAATATTAATACAAAAAACATTTTGAAAATAATTTTCATTGAATGTATCATTGAAAACATATAAAAGAAGATTTAAAAACCCATTTAAAACATTTTTTGAAGAAAATATCCTTTCATCTTTAATTTTTTTTTAAACATAAAACATTTTAAAAATCCTTTTCATTTTGAAATAATTTTTTTAAAATCAAGAAATTTACCTAAATATTAAGCTAAAAAATTTATTTGAAAAGATGCTTGAAAACTTTAAGGGAATATTGAAATCTTTGAGTGATTATGACAAGGAGAAGTATTGTTCATGTGGTGCATGTCAAAAACAAAGATTCATTTCACATTTTTATTAAAATCCAAACAATAATTTTTTAGAAAATGACATGAAGATTCCTTTTATTTAAAAAAAATTAAAACATCGATAAAAATGTATTTTAAAAATAATATAATAATAATAAAAAATTGATTTTTTTAGAAAACATGGTTTTGGAAGAAAATGGATTTCTGACCGAAGAGAGAAATAAAGTCATATAAAATAATTTTCTCAGTTATCTTAAGTACAAAAGAGTGTAAAAATGGTACTATTACCTGAAAATATCATGTATAACTAGAGGATAATAAAAATAATTAGTTTATTGATACATGGATCATAATATTTTATCATTGGAATCATAATCATAAACAATCCTGATAAACGATGAGATTGTAACATGAAATCATTACAAATTTGATAAATTTGAATCATAATCCTCATGAAGGAATAACATAAAATGGAACTTAAAATATCACAAGGATAAATAAATTCATGATATTACATGTTAAAGGGTTTCTATATAAAAATATTTAAAGAATATAGGTTCATAACATAATGCATGTCTCAAATAATGAAAATTGAGACAAACATACCTTACCACATTGATAACATTGAAATCATAAACCCCATGAAAGAGAGATACTCAAATGGATATGTAAATACCATAAAATTTCTGGATTAGAATCATAAAATACATTCATGTGCAGTATATACACCACATAAAAGAAGAATGTGGTGAATATATCATTTGTCTCACATAAGATAAAAGTGATACGGAAATCCCTTACCTTATGTCCTAACATCCTTCATAAACACACAAACCTCATCTTCTTTGGGTATCATCCTTATGTTTGCAATAAAATACTTATTTGGTTGGATTTATGTCCTAACTAATGATTTTATGATGAGTGGAGGTAATTTGGGAAGTTATTTGGGTAAGTATTTTCCAAAACAAAAGGGTTTGAAGGTGTAAAGAAGAGAGGAGAGGGGATAGCCTTTTATAAGTGGGGGAGAGGATATACATAGTAATTTTGAACATAATGGAGTGATCCCATGTTTTTAAAATGTCACAAGGGTCCAAAATGGACTATTATCAAACCTTAGTGGTGTTATGGTGTAAATATGGCTATAAAATAGTATTTAGAAAATCTTATAGTTCATTTTTTACCCTTATCTTTATATTTTAACCTCCGATAAACTCATTTTTACATTAACCACGGTAATTAAATTTTACTACATTCACTATTAATTTTAGTCAAAAATTAAGTTGAAAGTATTAGATAATATAAATTATTATTATTCCAAATATGGAATCAGTTTTTCCAAATTATATTCACATTAGTTTCAAAATTCAATTTAAAATTAATCTCGTAGACACGATGAGAAATCGAGTTGTTAAAGAGAAAATGTTTAAAATTTTACAATGATTTTTATATAAAATTCAATATGATATTGATTCCAATGACCTAAATTAGATTAATGGATATAAAATTAAACCAATGTAACTTTAAAATAAAATTAAAATATAATTTAACTTTATAAATAATTAAATGAAAGGTAGTTTTCAATTAAAATTTAATATTTTTCGCTATTTATCATAAAATGTATATTTTCAAAAAAATATAAAAAAATTAACCCTAAGATAATTTTGATATTATGATTTTAAAATTTATTTTTATTTTATAAAATCCATTTTATAAAATTGGAAAAAATTATTTTTAAAATAAGTACACCAAAAAAGTGACAAAAACTACTTTTTTAGAAAAATATTTTTTTAAGCAAAAAATTGGAGTTATTCATATCTATTATCTATAAAACACATAATATGAATATTAAATATTTGATTTTATTTTAAATACAAAGAAAAAATTAATTAAATATAAATAAAGGAACTATATGAGTCTGAAGTAAGGAATCTTATTACAATATTTATCAGAAAGAGGGACAAGATCAACAGGAAGATCATCCAGCCAAGTTATGCCTTCGTTGATTGAATATATATAGTATATAAATTTCATTAAAATAATTCACCAAAATTTGTTGATTTAATTTATTTAGGCGAAACATGATTGTTTGCACAAAAAAAATTCTCTCAAAATGATATTACCTTTATTTTCATTTTTAAATAAATTGTCACCAAAGAATTAATTTTATATGCATTTGTAAACTAGATTTTCATAATATAGTTAATCCTACTCATACCTACCATTCCAAAGACTAGATGATAACCATAACATAAAATAATAATATTTTAATAATAAGTCACATTTTTTTAAACTTAGTGTTGCATATATTACAAGATAAACTTGGTGTTGCATATAATACAAGTGAAAATAAATATTTCATATAATGATATCCAAACATACTGTTGTGTATAAATAAATATAAAATTAGAGTTGTGTATAATGAAATAGAAACTTGATATTGTGTGTAATGAAAAATATAAAAAAGATTATATTATTTTCAAAAAAATATATTTCACAAAATTGCAGGGTATTACATTTGACCCCCCTTAAAATGAATTTTCCCTCAAAATTTGTCTTAGCCATCAATGGTTTAACATTTTAAAATTCATTTATAGAAACCCACATCATACAAAAAATTATAAAACATCCCTTAAAATGGTAAAGATGGAAACATAAAGGATACCTAAAGTAACTCATAGCCCAGTTTCCATATAAGAGAACATAGGTGGGACGTAAAGATTTGGACATGTAAGAAAATAGTAAGTAATTATAGAGTGTGATAGATATCATTGATTACAAGAAATTAGGCTATCTAGATAAGGTTAATGACCAAAAAACTATAAAACAAAGAGGCGTGGAAAAGGTCAATGATATCATAAAAATGATAATAATAGATTTTTTTTATTTCAATATCCATTTCCTATTGAGGAGATATACTTACATGATTTAATTCATTTAAGCATGATACCATCCTTTGGTTTTTCCTTGATCAATTTAAAATTCATCACATACTATAATAAATGAATTTGAATTTGTTATACTTGAAGCACAAACAGACCATAAGATCTACAAATAGAATAAAAAGTTATTTAGTCTATCTTTAGTTATCATCACAACAAAATTGTTAGCACATGTTATGCATAAATCTTCATACGGTATAACAAAACATTAATCTTTAAAGCCTCATCCAAAGTTCAACTTAAACCATTTCATAAATGGTCATCCTTATAACCCTTCCAAAATATTAAATAACAAAAAATTAGAAAGAAGGTCACTAAATTTCTAAAATGGACTCATCATCAATCTCCCCAAAAAACATGAAGTATCTATTAATTGTAACATACCAAACATGTGAATACCTTAATCATGTATTCTCTTGAATTATGGTAATAACCTAAATTATCATAAAACCTCAATGAAAAAATGCATGATTCCTCATTCCTTGAATAAAACCATAGATTTATTGAATATATTCCATAGATCCAAATAATTTTGTAAACTCTATCATTGGAAACATAAACCACTTTGTCCACAAATCATTAATCAGTTCCTTAGGTTATTAGTACTGTCCAATTTACTTTATCCAAATCAATCATATCTTTATCCCAACATCATTATATCAACATTAAAAACACATTAAGGGTTATATTTAGAATATCACCATGATATTCAATCACTTTTCCAGTCTATCTGCATCATTTAACATATTCTTTCAAATCCTTAAAAAAATTATACTGAACAATCCTTATATATTTCATGGCTCGAAAATGGTCATCAAACTGGATATGAATAAGTCCTATGAAATAATATAGTGGGGATTAATTAACAGAGTTTTTTCAATGATGGGACTCTCTCATAAGGCCTTGAATCTCATTTTCAGATGTTTCAGCTCCTCCTGGATGGTTGTGTCCTTCATGGGAAAAACTCATCGCTTCTTTAAGGCCACCCGAGGGCTTTGGAAGGGAGACCCAATCTCACCCAGCATCTTCATTCTTGCTCAGGAAATGCTTAGTCATCTTATTAACTGGGGTTTATCCAATGGGGACTTACTTTCATATCGCTGAAAGTTGAACCTCCCTCCAATTTCCCATATAATGTTCGTAGATGACACTTTGATTTTCATCAATGGTGGAAGGAGGTATGTTAATGGAATTGAGAAAATTCTTGAGGAATACTATTACTGTAGTGGGAAAGTTTTCAATAATGCTAAAAGTAACCTTTACATATCCAATAAATGTATACCTAGTAGAGCTTATTCTATTTGTAGCAGGTTTGACATGCACCATGGGTCCTTTCCTAGGGATAACCATGGAACCCCAATTTCTTCAGAGAGACTCAGGATCTAAGACTTCAACCATTTTGTGAGAAAGATCAAAGGTAAATTCCTCAACTAGAAGAACTATTTCCTTTCATTAGGGGGGTGGATCACTTTGGTTAATAATGTTCTGGCAGCCATCCCCATTCATGCAATGGCCTCCACTGTTGTGCCAAATGGAGTCATCAGGAATATTTATTAGCTCTTGGCTCACTTTGTGTGGGATGCTATTTCTGAGGGGAATCACCACTGGGTTTTGTGGGGAAGAATGGAAAATCCAATCCCGGAGGGGGAGTTGAAGTGAGAAGCCTTGATTACACACTGCACTATATACATGCGAAGCTGGAATGGGAGGTGATCGAAGGGAAAACCCTATGGGGGAAGTCCATGTCCTATAGATAGGTGGGGTAAGAGGAGTACACTGGCGGTAATGGTTCCCTGTTCTGGTCCAAAATTTACCCTCTCATCAACACCCTAAAACCTCACTCTCATGGGATTGTAGGGGAGGGAAACATCCTATTCTGGAGGCATAATTGGGTTGGCTCCATTCTGGGTTTCCCAGGCTGCCCAGCCCCCTAGATTACCTTTAAAGAAGCCAGTCTCCACCCCTCTTTTACCAAAGGTGTGCTAGACACAGAACAATAGGACATCCTTGATTCAATTGTTATTAACACAGACCCAGACACATGCATCTTCACTGGTTCCTCCTCGGGGTGCTTCTTTTCCAAGGATTATCGAAGGCTCTCGGCTTCACAGGGCCCTTGCGACAACTGGAACACCACTTTCTGGTGCAAGAAGATTCCTACTAAATATAATTTCCTAACATGGAGAATCAGAAACAATTTGGTGGCTAAAAATGAGCAGGTCAAGAAGGTAGGGATCAATATGGCCTCTAAGTTCCATTGTAGTCGTAGAAAGTACGAAGAGAGAACGATCCAACTATTCTTCAAGAGCGAGTGGGAACAGAATGTATGGTCCTTTTTTGAGCCTCCACGGTGTTCTCCTCTGGTTTTCAAGGTGATGCGCCCATTCTGGATAGATGGTTCCACAGGATGGATGGTTCAGATATGGAAAGGATTTCCCGGTCTCTACTCTTCAGTGTAGGGTGCTGAAGCATGTGGCACACCAATAACTAGGACCACTTCGAAGGCACCACTCATTCTACAAGGTCTATAATAGATAGCATGTAGAGCCTACTGCTAGAACTGTTCATGCTCATACATGACCGGTGGGAGGCTCCCTCGCTGAAGCTACTGCAGGTAAGTGTAACACCCCATGATTTCATAGTGTGTTATTTCTTCAAAAGAATTCAATAACTTGCACTACACGCAACACCGAGTTCAATCACACCATGACTTACAAAAAAAAGCCATTCAAAAGAGGTTATGAATAGTATTATCTAAATTTTAAACTTTATATAATCCTTATAATTTTAGAATCCATATTATGAGTTTCTTAGATATAATGCAAGAACAAATTCATTTTCAGTATTGCACTTTTATCAACTTTTAATAGTGAACCCTTTTTAAATACAATATTTTAAACTTTTTGACTAAATGGGGACATCAAAAATTTAAAATGAAACATCCCAAGCTTCCACAGTACGCTTTCTTTGAATAATACAGTAGCGTGTGTTGTACGCAACCTTGAGTTTTAACACACACCACAACCAATCAAACTAGCCGTTATGAATAGTAATACCTACTTTTCAAAATTATATATATTTTATATTTTAAAATGGACTTCATTTCTGAATTCGGAATATCGAATTTAGCCTAAGGTGAAATTTTTGTACTTTTCGGATAACTTTCATATTTTGATGAATAGTGAAAATTACTAAATTTGAATTAAAAACAACTTTTTTAATCAAAATAATTAATAGTGATAAATTATGAATTTGAGTGGTTTTAAAGTATATTTAGAATATATTTTTACCATTTAATATAATTTTGGTAATTGGACATAATTTTACAATTAAACCGAACATAAACAAGTGTCAATCTTTTGATAGTTATTATCTCTTAAAAACACGCTTTTTGTTTTGACAGCGGGAATTAATTTTAAATTAATTTCTGCCACTTATGTGTTTTGAATTTAGAAAAATGGATTCCATATTTGGAATCAGGATGCTCAAATTGTGTAAATAGGTAACTTTTATTTTTAGACATTTTGAATAATTGCTGCGGTAAATATTTTATTTACCATGGTTAAGGGTAAATTCGGTAAATAATGGTTAAAGAATAATATTATAATAATACTAAATTACCCTAAAACTTATCCTGGCCTTATTGGTTGATACATGTTCGACCATAGTCATCTTTGGGTCGATTTTGGGACTCCATGGTGCCACTTGTAGGTGATAGGGACACTTTATTTTAATTAAGTTAAAATGAATACAAAAATGACACAAGCATATATCTTTTATAAAAAACAATTATTACATAGGGTTATATATGTTGGATTTTAGATTATAAATATTCATTAGAAATATAAAAATATTTCCTAAATAATGATATTTTATTTATAATTTTTAGACATTAAATAATTTATTTTATTTATGACACAATGATGATGCAGTAATTACTAAAATAGTGAAAAATTAAATTAATTGATATTATAAATACCCAAATAAATATAATATGAAACTTTTAATGAATTAAACTAATTTTCTAGGATAATATGATATATTACGATTGATTTAATTTACTTTGTTTGAAGTAATCAATCTGTTATGAGTTTCCAAAAAATCAACTATTGAATAGTGTCAAAATTGACATAAATGAGTTCTTAAAACAAATATTATATTATTAATTGATATTAAATTCCTAAAAATCTATGGTTCGGCCAAGAGACTTATATCATGATAGGTTCATCATTAATGGACCACTTAGGGGACTCTTGGATGTATATAGTAAGTTTATTAACCATATTATATAAAAATACAAAGAGACATTGTAAAAGTGAAACTAATTAGCTTAGAGTTAATACTTAAAGATAAGGTTAATATAAGTACCCAAACCTGTATAAATTCTATTGGTTGATCTTTTTCTACCTATCCTCACCTTAAAATTTAAATAATAAACTTTGGAGCCATTAGAAACCGAATATTAATTTATTATAAATTAATATTTCTAGCTTTTCCAAAGGTGCCCCTCACCCCTCTTATAAAAGGGCACTCCTCCTTCTCATTTCTTCACACCTTAAAATCCTTTTGGTTCAGCCAAACTCTTCCCAAATACACTCCCAAATTCCCTCACCACAACCTATAGGCCTTATTATGATCAGAAAGACAACCTAAGGAGCCCTTTTGATCAAATCAAAAGGAAGAACCCGAAGAAGAGGTAATGATTTCACCACCCTTTTCCAAGTTCATTTCTTCTTCCACTTCTTCTTCCTTTGTTGTTACCATTCTAAAATAATGACTCCAGTATCATATATATACTGTGATGTTATTATAAATATGGTACAACCATATTCAGTATTCTATCCACCCTTTGAATAACATGTCACCATACGTGCGTATGTGCGGCTTACCGTCTCCACGTCGTGGTGTAATTGTTATTCAATATATTATTATTTGGATGGGTCTAATAATGATATGTCACTCATGTAAATAATAAATATAACATTTTAATTATTCTGTATATATGATATACCATCCATTTATATATTATTTTAAAACAATGATATTGTCGCTCGTGCGTACGTACGGACTACCGTCTCCACGAACGCGATGAGATTCATTCTCCATCGTATCCATTCAAGTATAATTATCATTTGACGATTTAAAAAATAATTTTTAAGGACTTGATATCATTCTGGATATGAATAATATACAACCTATCCTTTATAAACATGTCTTACATAACAAAACATATAAAATAAAACAAGTAAGTTAACACCCGAAACAACGATAATACTAAGATATTATTATCAAATCAATATTAAAAGATCATATATGATATCATATTAATGTATATGATTCCTGTATAATTTAATAAAAATTATTTCACCATTATACAGGAGGTTAAACTACCCCAACCAAGGAAAAGTACAAGGTAATGGGTTTTCATCTCACTCTTTATTCCCGTGAGATTCATGCCATATTGCCACCATTGCCTTTTGTGTGGTGTATGTACTGCCCATAATTATATTCTTTGTGTAATACACATTAATTTATGTGTATTTACATATTCATTGTATTATACCTCTTTCATGGGTTGTATGTTTCATAAGTTACCTAATTGGTAATGGTTATTTCACAATCTCTTCATTATCCGAGGTGGTTTATATGTAATAATCTACTGGGATCTCTTTATCATCCACATCCATGTTTCTTAAAAATGTATTTCAAAACATTTTTACTATTTACTAGAATATGAGTTAAAGTCATTTATACCCTTTTTGACTTTTATAAGTGGTTTATAAAGGAATCTATCCGTCATTTTCAAAACAAGGTCTTTTTTAACCTTTTCGACAGAATTAAGGTAAGAATGTTTTTTTAACATATACGGCGGGTGCGGCTATTTTCTGCCATTATAAAATCTTCAAGGCTTTCCTTACAAGCTTATAAGAATATTTTTAAAGAAAATGTTTTATTTTATATGGATCTTAAATGATTTCAAAATAAAAAGAGATATTTCTTTAAAAAGAATTTTGATTTCATCTATGTCAACATCCTTTGATGGATTTTACGCTTATTTAAAGTTGATTTGTTATGATACAAAAATTCTATATTATATTGAAGGTTTTGTGATTTGTTTGACTGTGGATGTTCTATTTTTATACCATTCATGGTTTATGGTGAAAGTATTGACATTTCGTATTCTAGTTTTAATACGAATTTTTATGTTATGTTCAAACCTTTTCATATGGGAATGCATTGGACTTAATATGTGACGGGTGGAGCCCGCTATAGCTCCTCGATGCATCGGTAGGTCTCATGAGACAAACTAGTGTCTTGGCACAAGGCCTTGACAAAATCTTATTTGTAGTCTTGGCACGAGGCCCTGGCTATGTGGTTATGATAGTCTGGCATTATGCATTCCATCATTATGAAAGTGGTTATTGATTTTGCATGTGATTATTAGATTAGTAGAATATCCATGTGAATAAGTAAATGGAATTGTTTCATTTTATTTATGCCATACTATATTTAAAGTTCAAGTTTGGAAGGCTTTTGTTTTAGTTATACATTGCCTTAAATGTTTATTCTTATTTATGAAAGTTTCCGCTATATTGTTATCCTTACTGGGCATTTGAGCTCACCCCTTTTCTATGTTTTATTTTTCCCAGGAAGTGAAGAAGTAAATTATGAATGACCTGTAGGGATATTATGTGGGGATATGAGTGTGGTTTATGGATACAATATGTTGTTGTTGTAGTTTTTCATTTTATTATGTAATGTAAGACTTATGAATATATCTAGTGTTTCCAAGGCTACTAAACCAATCGGTCTTTCGAGATTTGATCTTTCTTGTGATCATGCCAATGTTATGTAATAATGCACCGACTCTGGGTAACTAGGGTCGGGGCATTACAGTTGGTATCAGAGGAAGTTTAGTACAAACCTTGGAAGCTAGATTTAGATAAACTCTGATTAGAGCACGTAGACCTAAGATGAACTTTGAGGATTAGTGTAGAAGAACTTCCTAGAATTTTGGTATTGTAGAGATTTTGTGAGTTTTCCGAGAAATACATCCCTGTCTGGATACAAGCAGGTAGAGGCGGCTCTGGCACAGATTTACCTAGGGGTAAAACCCGAAAACACCGCTTTGAGCTAGACTCGAACGGGAACTGGTGAATGACAACGGGCCTTGCTGCACTCTTGGTTACGACACTCCCGGGGGATATGCTTAGGATAATTCTCATTTTCTTTACAAACCATTATGAAGGGTTTATGAGTATATACATCCTCAAAGGAGACATTTTTATGATTATGGATTATATCCATAAATAGTTCAATTTATGTTAAGTGGTTTATAAGTATGGGATTATGTATTTTGATTCATAAACTGATCTAGTGTATTCCATTGTTTAGAAATGGTGCCCAGTAGAAGGAATGAGAACTCCAGAAATGCACATGATCCATAGATAAGGAAGGATCATATCTTTCATGGTCTTAAGCTAGAATTTATAAGAGAAATAGTCTCCCATGTATTATCATCATATGAAGAAATAATATCATGTGTTGATAAGATAAGTAAAGAGTTTACTGAGTCCTATGGCTTTGAAGGGAAGAAAGAGAAGAAAAGGATTGAAGATAGAAAGATGGATAAAGGGAATAGGGAAAAGAAGAATTTTCCCATATGTGGTAACTGTGGAAATAAACACCCTGGAACTTGCCTGAAATGAATGGGAGTTTGTTATAAGTGTGGAGGAAAAGGGCACAAAGTACGTGACTGCAAGGGTAAGAAAATGGTTTTAAATGTACAATGCTTCATTTGCAAGGAGTTTGGACACTATGCGAACCTATGTCCTAGTCATCAAACTATGCCGCAAATGATGTTATTGGATAATAATCAAGTTATGATACTACCACAGATGAAGATGAATGATTAGAGTTCTTATGTTGATTATGTCAATTGAGTGTTGTATCAACAATGTACTTGTTATAATAATTATGGAGTATATAAGGACTGTACTGCAGTACTATTTCATTAAGGACTTGAGATTGTGTGGAACAAAGAAAAGTGACTCAATAGCAGGATAAATTTTTGGAAAATATATGGTTGAGAGAATGATAAATCATAATATAGTTCTGATACCGAGGTAGTGATTTTGGAATAATATGCGATTGTTTTGGATAAATTATATTGGATATTCTTGACTACCTTGGAACTGATTAATGATTTGTATATTCCATCATTTTTGGGGTTTAAAACATTTTTGGATTAATGAAGTATATCCAGCATTCTATATGGAATAAGGGAGCATGAATGTAATCAATAAGGAATATGGTAATACATGATGAAGGTATTCATATGCTATTACGGGGTAAAAAGGATCTATATTATGTTTACCTTCCTTATAAATGTTGGACTGTGAGTTTGGACAGAAGTATTTTGGATAGTTCTAGTTTGGATTATTTTGGATTTCCATAAAAGGACAACCCGGAGGTCGGGCGGCAACCCGTCGCATCTGGCAAGGCTGCGAGACTTGAACCCGCAACCGAAGGGCGACAAGGGTGTATCACCTACCACTAGCCCACAAGATGTCCTAGATTAAATAATGTAGTTTTTATTAAAAGATCTTGTAAATGAATTATAAATTCGTTTATTTTGGAACCCTATACGAATAGTGTAAATAGAATTTTTTTACATTCTATTATCTTTTAGAGTGAAAGATGAGTTTGTGGTAGAAATTTATTAATGGATAAAACTCTAATTATAAAGTAAGTATATCTCCTTATGATCTTATCCAATCTCATAAATAAATTCCTCAATATTAAGAAAAGAAACTTAGAAAAAAAATGTTTTCCTAGATGGTACCTTAAATCATCACTAATTTATGGCTTTGGGATTGTTGGCCTTTTCATAGCCATGTTCTCTACCACTCTCCATCAGATAATTGATGGTTATATTTTTCTACCATATCCATATTTTCCTACATGGAACCCTAGTATGTGTTATTTTCAGTAATCTTCATACTTTTGACTCTTTATTTTAAATAGAGGCCTCATTAATTCATTTTTCGATGTGGGATTTCAACTTAGATATTTTGAAACGTCAAAAATGTGTTATCCTAATACCCTATGTTTTTATGAACTGATGGTATTTCAAATCATCATAGATTGATGAATTTAAGGACCTCAATTTTATACTTGTTTGTGATTGATGACCTCAATCACTACCTATAAATATTTACGTTTTCCCTCCAATTATATGTCTCTAATTGCTACCAATGTTCTCCTAATCTAGATCATAATTTGGTGGTGACCCTTTCATTTCTCTTTTCCTCATATTAAGACTAAATTTTAGTAACCCAATTTCCGATGTGGGTTTTCCCACAAATATATATTCTATTTTCAACCTTTTATTTTCGATGAACAATTTCAAATTGCCAGGACGCAATTTTTTGAAGGAGGGGAGAATGTAACACCCCAAGATTTCATAGTGTGTTATTTCTTCAAAATAAGTCAATAACTTGCACTACACGCAACACCGAGTTCAATCACACCATGACTTACAAAAAAAAGCCATACAAAAGAGGTTATGAATAGTATTATCTAAATTTTAAACTTTATATAATCCTTATAATTTTAGAATCCATATTATGAGTTTCTTAGATATAATGCAAGAACAAATTCATTTTCAGTATTGCACTTTTATCAACTTTTAATAGTGAACCCTTTTTAAATACAATATTTTAAACTTTTTGACTAAATGGGGACATCAAAAATTTAAAATGAAACATCCCAAGCTTCCACAGTACGCTTTCTTTGAATAATACAGTAGCGTGTGTTGTACGCAACCTTGAGTTTTAACACACACCACAACCAATCAAACTAGCCGTTATGAATTGTAATACCTACTTTTCGAAATTATATATATTTTGTATTTTAAAATGGAATTCATTTCTGGATTCGGAATATCGAATTTAGCCTAAGGTGAAATTTTGGTACTTTTCGGATAACTTTCATATTTTGATGAATAGTGAAAATTACTAAATTTTAATTAAAAACAACTTTTTTAATCAAAATAATTAATAGTGATAAATTATGAATTTGAGTGGTTTTAAAGTATATTTAGAATATATTGTTACCATTTAATATAATGTTGGTCATTGGACATAATTTTACAATTAAACCGAACAAAAACAAGTGTCAATCTTTTGATAGTTATTATCTCTTAAAAACACGCTTTTTGTTTTGACAGCGGGAATTAATTTTAAATTAATTTCTGCCACTTCTGTGTTTTGAATTTAGAAAAATGGATTCCATATTTGGAATCAGGATGCTCAAATTTTGTAAATAGGTAACTTTTATTTTTAGACATTTTGAATAATTGCTGCGGTAAATATTTTATTTACCATGGTTAAGGGTAAATCTGGTAAATAAGGGCTAAAGAATAATATTATAATAATACTAAATTACCCTAAAACGTGTCCTAGCCTTATTGGTTGATACATGTTCGACCATAGGTATCTTTGGGTCTATTTTGGGACCCCATGGTGCCACTTGTAGGTGATAGGGACACTTTATTTTAATTAAGTTAAAATGAATACAAAAATGACACAAGCATATATCTTTTATGAAAAACAATTATTACATAGGGTTATATATGTTGGATTTTAGATTATAAATATTCATTAGAAATATAAAAAGATTTCCTACATAATGATATTTTATTTATAATTTTTAGACATTAAATAATTTATTTTATTTATGACACAATGATGATGCAGTAATTACTAAAATATTGAAAAATTAAATTAATTGATATTATAAATACCCAAATAAATATAATATGAAACTTTTAATAAATTAAACTAAATTTCTAGGATAATATGATATATTAGGATTGATTTAATTTACTTTTTTCGAAGTAATCAATTTTTTATGAGTTTCAAAAAAAGCAACTATTGAATAGTGTCAAAGTTGACATAAAAGAGTTCTTAAAACAAATATTATATTATTAATTGATATTAAATTCCTAAAAATCAATGGTTCGGACAAGACACTTATATCATGATAGTTTCATCATTAATGGACCACTTGGGGGTCTCTTGGATGTATATAGTAAGTTTATTAACCATATTATATAAAAATACAAAGAGACATTGTAAAAGTGAAACTAATTAGCTTAGAGTTAATACTTAAAGATAAGGTTAATATAAGTACCCAAACCTGTCTAAATTCTATTGGTTGAGTTGTTTTAGACCTATCCCCACCTTAACATTTAAATAATCAACTTTTGAGCCATTAGAAACCGAATTGTAATTTATTATAAATTAATATTTCTAGCTTTTCCAAAGGTGCCCCTCACCCCTCTTATAAAAGGGCACTCCTCCTTCTCATTTCTTCACACATTCAAAGCCTTTTGGTTCGGCCAAACTCTGCCCAAATACTCTCCCAACTTCCCTCACTACAACCTATAGGCCTTATATTGATCAGAAATACAACCTAAGGAGCCCTTTTGATCAAATCAAAAGGAAGAACCCGAAGAAGAGGTAATGATTTCACCACCCTTTTCCAAGTTCATTTCTTCTTCCACTTCTTCTTCCTTTGTTGTTACCATTCTAAAATAATGACTCCAGTATCATATATATACTATGATGTTATTATAAATATGGTACAATCATATTCAGTATTCTATCCACCCTTTGAATAACATGTCACCATACGTGCGTACGTACGGCTTACCGTCTCCACGTCGTGGTGTAATTGTTATTCAATATATTATTATTTGGATGGGTATAATAATGATATGTAACTCATTTAAATAATAAATATAACATGTTAATGATTCTGTATATATGATATACCATCCATTTATATATTATTTTAAAAGAATGATATTTTCACTCGTGCGTACGTACGGACTACCGTCTCCACGAAAGCGATCAGATTCATTCTCCATCGTATCCATTCAAGTATAATTATCATTTGATGATTTAAAAAATAATGTTTAAGGACTTGATATCATTCTGTATATGAATACTATACAACCTATCCTTTATAAACATGTCTTACGTAACAAAACATATAAAATAAAACAAGAAAGTTAACACCCGAAACAACGATAATACTAAGATATTATTATCAAATCAATATTAAAAGATCATATATGATATCATATTAATGTATATGATTCCTGTATAATTTAATAACAATTATTTCACCATTATACATGAGGTTAAACTACCCCAACCAAGGAAAAGTACAAGGTAAGGGGTTTTCATCTCACTCCTTATTCCCGTGAGATTCATGCCATATTGCCACCATTACCTTTTGTGTGGTGTATGTACTGCCCATAATTATATTCTTTGTGTAATACACATTAATTTATGTGTATTTACATATTCATTGTATGATACCTTTTTCATGGGTTGTATGTTTCATAAGTTACCTAATTGGTAAGGGTTATTTCACAATCTATTCATTATCCGAGGTTGTTTATACGTAATAATCTACTGCGATCTCTTTATCATCCACATCCATGTTTCTTAAAAATGCATTTCAAAACATTTTTACTATTTACTAGAATATGATTTAAAGTCATTTATACCCTTTTTGACTTTTATAAGTGTTTTATAAAGGAATATTTCCGTCGTTTTCAAAACAAGGTCCTTTTTAACCTTTTCGACAGAATTAAGGTAAGAATGTTTTTTTAACTTATACGGCGGGTGCGGCTATTTTCCGCCATTATAAAATATTCAAGGCTTTCCTTACAAGCTTATAAGAATATTTTCAAAGAAAATGTTTTTTTTATATGGATCTTAAATGATTTCAAAATAAAAAGAGATATTTCTTTAAAAAGAATTTGGATTTCATATATGTCAACATCCTTTGATGGATTTTACGCTTATTTAAAGTTGATTTATTATGATACAAAACTTCTATATTATATTGAAGGTTTTGTGATTTTTTTTGACTGTGGATGTTCTATTTTTATACCATTCACGGTTTATGGTGAAAGTATTGACATTTCGTATTCTAGTTTTAATACGAATGTTTATGTTATGTTCAAACCTTTTCATATGGGAATGCATTGGACTTAATATGTGACGGGTGGAGCCCGCTATAGCTCCTCGATGCATCGGTAGGTCTCATGAGACAAACTAGTGTCTTGGCACAAGGCCTTGACAAAATCTTATTTGTAGTCTTGGCACGAGGCCCTGGCTATGTGGTTATGATAGTCTGGCATTATGCATTCCATCATTATGAAAGTGGTTATTGATTTTGCATGTGATTATTCGATTAGTAGAATATCCATGTGAATAAGTAAATGGCATTGTTTCATTTTATTTATGCCATACTATGTTGAAAGTTCAAGTTTGAAAGGCTTTTGTTTTAGTTATACATTTCCTTAAATGTTTATTCTTATTTATGAAAGTTTCTGCTATATTGTTATCCTTACTGGGAATTTGAGCTCACCCCTTTTCTATGTTTTATTTTTCCCAGGAAGTGAAGAAGTAAATTATGAATGACCTGCAGGGATATTATGTGGGGATATGAGTGTGGTTTATGGATACAATATGTTGTTTTATTAGTTTTTCATTTTATTATGTAATGTAAGACTTATGAATATATCTAGTGTTTCCAAGGCTACTAAACCAATCGGTCTTTCGAGATTTGATCTTTCTTGTGATCATGCCAATGTTATGTAATAATGCACCGACTCTGGGTAACTAGGGTCGGGGCGTTACAGTAAGTGCTCCTCTGGTTAGTCCTCCCTGCAACAGGCCACCAGTTCAATGGATATGCTGGCGGCCTCCTACCTTGGGCTAAAAGATCAATTCAGATGGTTCCTTCCTACTAGGAGATAAGCGAGGAGGTGGTGTGGTTCTGGACAGGTGCGGCAGTGTTGTGCTGGCTTTCACTGCTTTCTATGGGAAGGGCACCCCACTTCAGGCAGAGGCCAATTCCCTCCTCACCGGACTATCCCTTTCTGAACAAGGGGAGATTCTGATCACTCAAGTAGAGACTAACTCTCTAATTCTTTATAAGTCTCTAAATTGTAAAGGTCACACACCATGGTCAATATCTTACAAGGTTAGGAAATACCACACTCTCCTCCACAATGTCAGAGTGACCCACACATGGCGTAAGGGGAACATTGTTGCGAACCACCTTGCGTCATTAGCGAGCCTGGGATCTAACATCACATACCTCCCTTCGACCAATTTCTTGAAACCTAAGGGGGTTAATTTTATAAGAGGCGACGCTCTTGGTTTACATTACTTTAGACCTCCTATTTCTCGGGTGCCTTGTTGCTTGTTTCTTGTTTTGTTTCCTTATCTTCCTTGTTTGTTCACCTTGTCTTCCTAAATAAGAATTTTATGATGATAATAATGATGAATTATAATACATAAACACATAAATCATTCTAATATATTCATACACAATTAACCAAGCTTCATAATCTTATTCCTTAACACTTCTTTCTACACATGTTTCATTTTATGCCTCTTCATCATCAGTAATATAACCATTACTTTTACCACCTTCTTGATTCTCTTCATGAGATTTCCCCCAAGGACATCGATTTTTATAGTTCCCATACTTTACACAATTAAAGAATTCATCATTGATAATACCTTAGGGAGACCAACATTCCTATCTATTGAGTTAACTGAACTTTTTATTTTTCCTTTGAAATCTCTTACTTTGTGTCCTTCTTCTCCACGCATAAAAAATATTATCATTCCTTTGAGACATTACCAAGAGTTATTCTTCCCAAATTATAAACGTATAGAAAACTAAATATTCTTTCCCCCATGGTTTCCATTACCCAAACTCATAGTGAATTCTATCATTCTCTTCTTTGGTGATTCTGAGAGTTCGTTAAAGTACATGTTGTTAATCATGTTTTGTGAAAACTGATTAGGAATAATCACAATTTAATTCACTCTAGTCATCTTCCCATTTGTCTTATCCTCAAAAAATCTTTCATTACATTCAATTTGAACCCTATTTCTTATTGTTACAACCATTTAATAAAACTATAAATCATAGTGCGAGAAACACTAATCATATAAGAAAACCAAATAATCGTGAAAATCACTTATAGGATACCAAAATCATAAAACCTTATTTTCAGTATATGGAACCTTAGGTTTAACCTAGTTAATTCATATTCACCATCTATTCAAATCCTTCAATATGGTTTATAAAGAGTTTATGAATTTACAAAGAATATCCTTTGGGAGTGTCAAACCAGGTTTGCCGCAAGACCCATTATCATACACAAGGAGATGATTGAGTCCATATTAGTGTTCCATTTTTGGAGTGATTACCCCATTTTACCTCTATTCTATAGCCAAACCCACTTATTGTATAAGTATAGGGATATAATTTCTTTGAAACAAATTTCTATATCCTTTAAAAATATTCCAAAACATTTTTCTATACTTTGAATCACACTTAAAATTATTCTTTGACACATCCCTAGACATATTCTTAGAAATATCCCTATGAATATCAGTAAAGTTCTCTCATCCTAGTTTCCAAAGGTTAACTAAACCTATCATTTGATACCATCTATAGTGACCCAGGATTCTCATACATGGATATTATATCTCTTTAGATGAATATTAATTACATTACATAAAAAATATTAAGGGTAAAAATAATATGATAAGTATTAGGAAATGACCCTAAAACATTCCAAATTTCTATTATATGACTCATTTTAGATTATAATAATCCATTGGTCAAATTTATAACCCTTTTGAGACACTTGGTTGACATTAATTACCTCATAGTATTTTATTTAAAGAAGTTAATCACGTCACACTATTGTTTTTAATAAATATAACTTTTTTAATATGTTGATATGTAACATCCCTTTACCATTCTGTCAGGTACTTGTTTGACCTCATCATGGTTTTCCTTTTCCAGTTGTATGTATAGAAAGAAGAATGAATCAGGGGGATACCTATAATGGTGAAGTCACATATTTGTTGGACTCTTAGATTTAATTGGATTTTTCTGCAGGCTATAGGAGGATTTCATGTCGTGTAACTAGGTTACACGATGTGTAAATGTTGCTAAGTTAAATCCATGAAAGGGATTCACCCTATGAATGGTTACATTACTTGAAGAACTATTTTACATCATGAATGATTTAAATAATGGATTTTTAATCCAAGGTGATACATTTCTTGGCATAATTAAACACTGTGGATTTCACAACATGTAAAGGAGTTACATATCGTGTAATTCCCAAAACAGGGAAGTTTTAGGGTGTTGTTCAGGTTTTGGGTTCCCATTCAGCTTCCCGTTATCCTTTTCTCTTCAACCAAAGTTCCCCACCAATTATTTTTGGAGACATTATTCCTTCCAGATCAATCCGTTCGACGTTCAATCTTAATTGTGCATGTGCTGTGTCTATCTGGGTGAGTGGTATTTCTACTTATTCATTACAATTGATCGCGGTAGCATCCTTGGGTTGAGATATTAGATTCATTTGTCTAAATTAGTGTTTATTTATGTCTTCTTTTAGATATGTGGTGTGATCTAGTTCTAGAGGTCGTTCCCTTATTGATGCACCCAATTTGTGTATACATTTCCATATATATAATTGAAGATAAAAACATGTTTTCAGCAAATATTTGTTGTTTCATGAACATATTCTTTGATTTTGGTGATTCTGTTTACTTTTAGGAGCTTTCTGGCTAAATACATGAATCAAGGGAAGTCTGTGAAAATTTTGAAACTACACGTCGTGTACTTTTATACACGTCATGTACATCCAGACAGGGACACAGACCGAAAGAGGGAGTACATGCCCATGTCACAAGGAAGAAGATACACGCCGTGTGAGGCGGAATTTCATGACATGTACTACTTTCTAGAAGCGGTGGTTTCTGAGAAATGTCTACACGTCCATGTGGCAATTAAAGGAGACACGACGTGTTTCATTGCTACACGTCGTGTCTGCTATTCTAGAAGGGGATTGCAGCCAAACTTATGATACTACATGCTGTGTATGGAGGCTCTACACGCCGTGTACACCCAACCACCAGGCGGTGCCATGTTCAACAGTCAAAGACGGTGTGTTAGGACACCTTCCAGTGGTGAAATTGGTGCCAAAGCGCGTTGACTAAAAGTACACGGTGTGTTTTTATTTTTCTATAAAAATAGGCCTTGGCCTACGGATTTTGGGGTCAGAAACCATTTGGGGAGAGGAGACATTCTTCTGCCATTCCAAAGCCACCGAGGTGTTGTAGTTCCACTATCCCACCTTCCGACACTCTACCTCAACTCTTACACGATGAATCCGTCAGGTATCACATGTTTCGTTTCTCTCCCACTTTCTATGTGTAACTAAACCCCTCGTGATGGGGTTGTGGATAAAGGGATCGTAATTTGTGTGTTGTTTTATATAGTTGTGTTTTATCACTGTAATTCATCTTACTCTTCTTAATTCACTGTTAAATATAACTGAGAATTCTGATCCGGACCAATGGAAGAATTCTTAGCGATACAAAAGAGAAGTAATAGTGAAAACGTCCATGACTATTGGAAAGATTTCAGCGATTCAAATAATGGAATGAACTTAATAAAGAATTAAGAACATCGACTACCGGACCAAGGAGTCTACTGCTCTAATTCCAAACAAGAGGAACTGGACCAAGGAAATCCTGTAACAAAATGAAATCCAGAATGATTGAATTATTATGAACAACACAACCATTTAAACAATCTGCATAAAAAATCCTTAATCACCACAGCCCCTACACGTATTTTCTTTCCGTTTTAAAACTATTTAAATTTACCCATTGTTTTCTTTAAAACTGATAATCATTTATTCAAAGTAAAAAAATTTAGTTTCAATAAAAAACCAAAATAATCCCAATCGATTCTAAATTCTAAAAACTTCAACTAATTAAGTATTAACTCAATTGAATTCACGTATGCCATAGTTCCCTGTGGATCGACCCCGAACTTGTGATGTACTAAAGTTCTAAAGAACGGGTAATTAATTTGGGACGCATATAACTTAAATCAATGACAAGCGAGACCAAATTTTGGCACCGTTGTCAGGGAACACGTTTGGTTTTAGTGCTAAGATTTAAATTGTGTTAATAATTGATTTAAGTGAAAATAAAAATCAAAAATCATAAAAAATATCTTTTCTAATCCCATTTCAAATTTTCTATTTTGTTTTTCCCTTTTACGCCTGGTTTTGGTTTTTGTGTTGTGCAGAGCTTAATGTGTATGTTTTGACGTCTTACATGATCCAGAAGCGCCGAGTCTTCGGAATTAGTTCCGCTTGACCCAGAAATCGAACGGACCTTGCTTCATCGTCGGCGTACATGAATAGAAACTCACAACCAGCAACCACAACCCATGGCGAACAAGGAAGAGGGAGCACCAGCTGTAGATGTTATGACTGAGCATCAGTACCAGGATCAGCAGCCTCCCACTGCTGGTTTACCAGAGCAGGCTCCTGGAGCATTCATGGAATTCCTCCCAAGGGATTACCAAAGGCAACTGCAACAACTATTCCCACGGCCATACTTTGCCCCTTAGAAGAAGTTCATGCAAGCTCCACCCCTTCAGAAACAACCTCCAAGACGTACCCTTATGGAATACGGTCTTCCTTCAATCAACGGAGCTGATACATGCATCGTCCATCCCCCAATCCAGGCTCCACACTTTTAGATCAAGCCTGCTATCATGCTGCTGATCCAGAACATAGTTTAATTTGGAGGCCTGGACAGTTAGGACCCAAACACCCATCTCTCTAACTTTCTGGAGATCTGAGACACCTTTCGGTACACCGGCATGTCCTAAGACGCCATCTGTCTTTGCCTATTCCCCTTTTCTCTACAGGACAAGGCAAAAGACTGGATCGAGGGGCTACCACAACGATCTATCCTCACCTGGGAGAAGCTAGCCCAGGCGTTCCTGTCCAAATACTTTCCACCATCAATGACGGTGACACTCCGGAATGAGATCCATAATTTCCAGCAGCACGACTCCGAGTCATTGTATGAGTCCTGGGAACGCTTCAAAGAAATGTTACGAAAATGCCCCCACCACGGACTCCCACTCTGGATGCAAGTCCAGACCTTCTACGAAGGACTTACCACAAATACCAAGTCCGTGGTAGACGCTGCTACTGGAGGCACAGTGATGTGGAAATCCCCTGAAGAACTATTCCAACTACTAGAAGATATGTCAGCCAACAGCTTCCAGTGGCACTCCGAGCGGTGGACTCAAAAGCGAGGTATGCACAATATTGATGCTACCGCTATGTTATCTTCTCAGTTGGAAGTTGTGTCCAAGAAAATAAACGCATTGAATCTCAAAGGAGCATCTCAAGTTCATGCAGAAAACCATCCATCATGTGGCGACTGTGGTGATAACCACATTATGGGAGAATTCCCGGGTTCGACTGGAGGCCCTTTGACGAGCGTGGTGAGTTATGTTGTCCAAAATCGAGGGCCCAAACAGTACTAGTAGTACCAGAACCCGGCATGGTGAGATCAATAGAGCACAAGCTGGGGCCAACAACAGTAGAATCCTCTGCCCCAGCGACCGCCCAGCTACAACCAACCTCCATACCAGAACCAATACCAAAGGCCACAACAACCCCACCAGGGTACTTATCATCAACAAGGGTATCAAAACCCTCGTCCACAATAGCCACGACAGCCACCTCCTCCACCGGATCAACAACCACCTCTGCAGGGGAACACTTCAGGGTTAGAGGATCTGATGACTAAATTCATATCTACTACTGAGACTCGGTTCCAAAATAAAGAAGGTTCGATTCGAGTCTTAGAGAATCAGATTGGCCAGCTGGCAAACCAACTTTCAAGAAGGAAACCTGGTACACTGCCAGGAAACACAGAAAAGAACCCAAGGGAGGAGGCCAATGCTATCACCTTGCGGAGCGGAAAATAATTTCCACAGAAGGAGCCACCAGCACAGCCAGGTGTACCCACACCTCCTGACGATGAAGAACGTACCAATCCCAACCCCTCCTCATCCAAAATCCAGCAGAAGGAGGCTTTGCAGAATAAAGAAAAGGAAGTAATCCAACCATTCAAGCCTGCCATACCCTTTCCAGAGTGATTGAAGTAGTGGAAGCTGGACCACCAGTTCAGCAAATTCATTGATGTGTTTAGGAAGCTACATATCAACATCCCATTTGCAGAGGCCCTGACTCAGATGCCCACCTACGCCAAATTCATGAATGAAATCCTCTCAAATAAGAGGAAAATAGAGGATTTGGGCGTTATTTCACTAACAAAGGATTGTTATGCGGTGGTTCAACATTCCATTCCTCCCAAACACCAAGATCCAGGTTGTTTCACCATTCCTTGTACTATTGGATCTTGTGAGTTTGGGAAGGCCCTCTGCGACTTAGGGGATAGCGTGAACCTTATGCCCCTCAGAGTTTTCAAGAATCTAGGACTCAATGAGCTCAAGCCTACCCGTGTAGCCCTTCAACTTTCTGATCGATCCATCAAACACCCGAAGGGACTACTGGAGGACGTAATGGTCAAGGTGGGTAGGCTGATCCTTCTCGCTGATTTCATCATCCTCAACATGGGGGATGACTAGGAAGCACCTCTTATACTTGGAAGACCTTTCTTGGAAACTGGGAAGGTACTGATCGATGTGCACCAAGGAGAGCTTATTTCTCGGTTAGGTGATGAACGAGTTTCCTACAAAGTCCTTAAAGCCATCAAACATGCTTCCTTATCAGAGCATGAGGACTGGTATGTAGTGTCCACTATGGTTAATCATTTTAGAGAATAAGGGGATGATTTGGTATATTCTTTTATTTCGAATAATTTAACTATTCCAGATATTCTATTAGAAGAAGCGCCAGAAGACTTGCAATTCATAGTAGGCCAGGGCGGCCACTATTGGCAGCGTGCAGTTGTTCCTGATAGTTTGGAACGGGACGAGGTGAAACCACTTGTGCCTTCAATTTTAAAGGCGCCTGAACTCGAACTAAAGCCTCTTCCATCTTCTCTTAAGTATGGGTTTTTAGGACCCAATCAAACTTTGCCTGTTATACTTAATGCATAAATGTCACAGGAGTAGGAAGATGCACTTCTGCAGGTTCTCAAACAACGGAAGCACACTATTCGGTGGACATTCGCTGATCTAAAGGGCATCATCCCTACCATTTTCACTAACAAGGTGCTACTTAAAGAAGGTGCCAAGCAATCTTGGAAACCACAACGGCTCTTGAATCCTCCCATGAAGAAAGTTTTCAAAAAGGAGGTGATAAAATTATTGGATGTAGGCATCATCTATCACATCTCGGATAGTCTGTGGGTGAGTCCCCTCCATGTGGTACTCAAAAAGGGGGGTATCACTGTGATTTCAAATGAAAAGAACAAGCTCATCCCTACACGCACTATCAAGGGATAGCAAGTCTGTGTGGATTACCGAAAGCTAAATGATGCCAAAAGAAAGGATCACTTCCCCTTTCCATTCATGGATCAAATTCTAGAGAGATTAGCAGGGCACAACTTCTATTGCTTCCTCGACGATTTTTCTAGTTACAACCAAATCTCCATTGCTCTAGAGGATCAGGAAAAGAGCACATTCACTTTCCCCTACGGCACATTTTCTTATCGAAGGATGTCTTTTGGCATGTGTAATGCCCCCACCACCTTCCAGCGTTGTATGATTTCCATCTTCCATGACATGGCGGAATAAATCCTGGAGGTATTCATGGATGATTTTTCGGTTTACGGAAAATCATTCACCATTTGTTTACGACACCTAGAGCTAGTTTTGGAAAGATTTGAGCACACTAACCTAGTCTTGAACTGGGAAAAGTGTCATTTCATGGTACAAAGTGGCATAGTCCTTGGCAATAGAATTTAAGTGAAGGGGATAGAGGTGGACCCAGTGAAGATCGAAGTCATTTCACGACTACCTATACTGACTTCCATCCGCGCCATCCGCAACTTCCAGGGGAATGCAGGTTTTTACAGGCGGTTTGTTCGAAAATTCTCCAAAATAGCCCAGCCCCTCACCAATCTTCTAACCAAGGATTCCATATTTGAGTTCGATGAGACACGTGTCAGATATTTTGAGCATATAAAGCAGTGCCTAGTGGGATCTCCAGTTATGATTTCTCCCAACTGGGAGGAACAATTTGAGGTGATGTGCGATGCAAGCGACTACGTAGTGGGAGCAGTCTTTGGCCAGCGACATGACCGGATTTTCCAACCTATCTATTATGCCAGCAGGATTCTCAAAGAGGGACAGATCAACTACACCACCAAATAAAAGGAGATTCTTGCAGTGGTTTTCGCATTTGACAGGTTTCGTTCTTACTTAGTGCTGTCTAAAGTTATTGTTTACACTGACCATGCATCACTAAAGTACCTACTCAACAAGAAGGATGTGAAGCCCCGATTGATCCACTGGTTACTCCTCCTACAAGAATTCGATCTTGAGATCCGAGATAAGAAACGGAGTGAGAACTTCATTGCTGACCATCTCTCCCGCCTCGAGCTGCCTCATTTGGAGAAGGAAGAAGATCAGGAGATCAGGGAGGATTTTTCTGATGAGCACCTCTTTTCAATCAACAAAACACATAGACCATGGTATGCTGATATCGCTAATTTTCTGGTTACAGGTGTCATTCACCCCAACCTATCCTTCCAGCAAAGGAAAATATTTTTCTATAATGTGAAAAGGTACTTCTGGGAGGATCCTCTGCTATTACGATCTTGTGCAGATGGAGTGATCTGCCGTTGCATCTCTGAGAATGAAGTTCACGGTGTCCTGGAGTTCTGTCACACCTCACCAGTAGGAGGACATCATGGGCTGGACCGTACCATAGCTAAGATCATGCAGTCTGGATTTTTTCTGGCCCACCATGCATAGAGATTCCCGGGACTTTATTTCCTATTGTGATCGGTGCCAGAGGACTAGTAATGTAGGACGTAGAGACAAGATTCCCCAGCACCCCATCCTGGAGGTCGTGATTTTCGACGTCTGGGGCATAGATTTCATGGGTCCTTTTCCCCCATCTTTTGGTAACACTTACATCTTGGTCTGCATCGACTACGTCTCCAAATGGGTGGAATCCACTGCTACAGCTCACGACACAGCCAAGGTAGTCGTAAATTTCTTAAAGAAAACTATTTTTAGCAGGTTTGGGGTTCCACGAGTACTGATCAACGATAGAGGGACCCCCTTTGACAACACACTGATGAGAAGAATACTGTCGAAGTATGGAGTAAAACATCATATGGGGACACTATATCATCCCCAGTCCAGTGGACAGGTTGATCTCTCCAAACGTGAGCTCAAGCATATCCTGGAGAAAACAGTGAACACTTTGTGGAAGTACTGGTCCAAGAAGTTAGATGATGCCTTGTGGGCATATCAGACTGCTTTCAAAACACCACTGGGAATTTCCCCATTCTGCCTCGTCTATGGAAAGCCCTTCCATTATCCAGTAGAATTGGAACATAAAGCCTACTAGGTCTTCAAAGCCCTAAATTTTGATCTGAAGGCAGCTGAGGAGAAACGGAAGTTCCAACTATCGGAACAAGATGAGATCCGATTAGAGGCATACGAGAACGCCAAGTTGTACAAGGAGAAGACAAGAGCCATTCATGACCGGATGATTTCACGAAAATCTTTCCAACTCGGTGATCAGGTACTTCTCTTTAATTCTCGTCTTCGCTTATTCCTAGGGAAGTTAAAGTCAGGATGGTCAGGACCATTCCATGTTGTCCCCGTATTCCATCATGGAGCGGTAGAAATTTTTGGATAAGATGATCAACCATTCAAGGTAAACGGGTAGTGGTTGAAATATTACCATCCTACAGACAACATGGTGGGAACGTTTTCCACCATACACCTCAAGTAAGCAAGGTATGTAGGTCGAGCCAACGACCTAAAACAAAGGCACTTCGTGGGAGGCAACCCAGAGGTTACACACCGTGTCACTCTTATATACACGGTGTGTACTTATATTTTTAATTTATAATCTTAATAGTATTAATCTATAGAATAACAAATAAATAACCAGGGATGATGCTGGTGCCGATGGCAAAGTCACTAGAGTTTATTCGAAACCGTCCCCGGTTCGAATCCTCCTGACCTACCTTCGGCATGGGATTCCTCCTTTTATTTACACGGCGTGTGTGGTATTTTTCATATACATATATATATATATGTTTAAATATCATAAAACCCATGATGGGGATGGGATGGTTGGCTAGACTCATAACACGGTTCCAAAAGACCTGGGTTCGAACCCAGCCAACCGTCACATTTTCAACATTTGTTCTTTTAATAAAACCACATGACGTGAATTTTTATATACACCGTGTGCGCCATGATTTTTCAAATATAAATTAAAAACATTTTTAAAATAATAAATTACATGCGGGTGAAGTTGGCGGATTGGCAAAGTCTCAAAACCAGGTTCAAAAGACCTAGTTTCGAATCAGGCTAATCTCCCCGCTTCACCCCCATCCTTTCCTAAATAAAAACCACACATCGTGCTTTTATTTGTTTCTGTGTGTATAGTCCATATAGAATAAATATATATATATAATAAATACAAACAGCAGAATAACCATTGCTCTAGTGGGTGAGGGCGTATGTTCGGAACAGCCGATCGCCGGTTCGAATCCCGCTCCAAGCACCGGACCAAAGGTTGTACTACTCTTTTTCTAATTTTAAAATACACGGCATGTATTTCAAGATATACGCCATGTATAGGTTTATGTATAATAGAATTTGTAGATATATCTATTTTATTTTAATTATTAATAATTAATATTATATAGTTTACAATAATAATTATATTTATTTATATAATTCAAAAAAATTGGGGATACACGGCGTGTAGTCCAAACATACACGCCTTGTACCGCGGCTATATAAGCCGCGGTCCACCTGGCTTGAGTCCGTGTCGCACGACCGCCCCATTTCCTCCTTTCTTCCCGTTTCTTCTCCCGAATGCCACCCGAACCCCCCTTTGCCATATCCGTCGATTTGGGGCATTTCAAGTTCTGATTCTTCTCAAATTGTGATCCTCTATTAAGGTACACTGTTCTTAACCCTCTCTTTCAAATTTTTAGACTCGTTTAGGGTGTTTATCGGATCGGCCGACTGTTCGGCTTCCACCTGTACACGGTCACGAAATGAACAACACATGCTGTGTACTTCTGTACATAGCCACACACAAAATATTTCAAAATTTGAATATACACAGTGTGTATGTTTGTTGCACACCGTGTCCTTTTCATCATGATCGAGTACACCTTTTCACACGGCCGCACACACATTTTCATGTGCACGGCGTGTGTGTTTAGTACACACCATGTGAAATATTTCCCTTGGCCCCTCTATGTGTGGAATATAACACGGCCTATCACCCCAAGTTCCAGAACACGGTGTGTATGTTCGGTACATGTCATGGCTTTTATATATTTATCTGGACCGTGTCTCACCCTCTACAAGGCCATGTTCTTCGTGTGCAGTACACGCCGTGTCCTTCACCTACACGGTGTGTATTGTTTTCTTTGAACTTTTTACAACATGGTCGTGTTATTTATGAATATACGACCACCTGCACTTTAAGTGAACACGGCGTGTATGTTCGATACATGCCGTGTACTTTTATATGGTATATTTACACCCTCGACGTGTCTATCCAGAGAACACGAGATGATCTATATTTTGACTACACGCCGTGTACTCTGGAGTACACGCCGTGTACTTTTATTTTCCAGTTTTCTCACATTTTCTTTGTTTTTCTGCTTTCATTTTTCTTTTTCTTTTCTTCTGTTTTATTTTTATTTCTATTTCAGGATATGGAAGATCACGATCCCTCCCATGGGAAGCGACCAGCCTCCGCCATTGAGGGCGAGAGGCCCAGCTATCGTCAGATCTAACTCCGACCTCCTACGCAGACGGACCCTGACACTCCGGTCTTCGAGCTTCCTCCATTGGCCATTCTGCCACCACTCACTCCCTCAGCGGAGTCCTGGCCTACTTCTATTGCACCTTCACCATCCAGCACCAAGCTTCCTAGCACCACCATTTCTGCTGCACCAGCTGCCACTTTCCCTGCGCTATCGTCATCAGCAGCTGGTCCCTCTTCGAGCACACCTTCCACCAAGCCACCCTCTACTTCGGCAGATCCACCTCTAGAGCCTGCTGCTGCTGCTGCACCAGCACCTGGGTTGGGACCTGTAGGTGCTCCTTATCCTTGCACGGTATTCCCGGTCACCGACCTCACATACGATAGGTTCTAACGCTTCTCTCATCGACCGATGTCATTGAGTGTCCGGTACCTTGACAGCAGCATTCCGTAGTGGCTCGGTATTTGGGAGGAGTTGAAGGTGCTTCTCGGGCACACCACACTCCTCGATATTTTTCAGGTCAGTAATCCTGTGTTCTGTGATTTATTTTTGGAGTTTGCGGCCTCGTTTGAGTTCGATGGGGTCGAGTACCGAGAGACACCTGGCGATGCGGTACCCGTAGTTTGATTCCAGCTAGGAGGATAATGTTTTTCTCTTACGATGAAGAGTTTGGCCGAGGGTGCGTCTTCTACCCCCATCCTATCACCCAACCCACTGTTTCTACCTTGATCCGGCCCGAGCGCTCTGACCTTATTTCCATGTAGAGGGAGATCACTGGACCTGACCATCGGTACTCCCCCACTTCCCAGAAGAGCACTCTTATAGCCGACCCCATCCTCTGCTTCGCCCATCAGTGCTTCAACAGCATCCTTTTCCCTCACCATGAGGATATCGGGGTCATGACCGGCCGTGACATGGAGCTTCTTACATGTGTCATCTAGCATGACTACCCGGACATCCCCTATCTTGTCGCCTCCTATTTCTACTCCATGTTTACCGGCCGTTAGGGCAACCTGAACGGTGGGTTTTACACCACCCATCTTGCCCACCACATGGGGGTATTCGAGCCTTAATTACCTCATGACTTGTTAGTATCACCCCAGCGGATGGACTTTCTCATGCTCATTCTCATGGGATTGGTCTGGAAGCAGGGGTGCCTACATCCTTGCTCAGGCTTGAGCCTCGCCACCTGCTGACCCTCCTACCCCAGCTGCTGATGCACCTGCTCCTCCTTCCCCACCCCCTCCAGCTTCTCCACCTCACCCACCTCCTACTAACCCCACTTCTTCTGACCTTCCATCTTCCATCCCATCCCCCATCCCACCTACCCCCGCACCCTCGGTCGATCCGACCCTTTCCCTTCGCCTCTCCACGATGGAGAAGAAGTTAGTTCGTATCATCAGCCGCCAGGACACCATTGCACGCCATTTGATTCATCTAGACGGCCTCCAGGACCGGATGGAGCATCTATTGGTGCATATTTCTCAGTATCTTGGTGTTCCACTGCCTCAACCACCAGCCTCTGCATCCGTTCCTGGCCCTTCTGCTGCTGCTCCACCGCCATCTACTGCACAGGCCACAGATTTAGTTCTGATGACTATGGTGAGCCCTGCTGCTACCACTTCTACCGGGCCATGGCCTACTTCTGAGCTTCCTATCCCAAGTCCTGCACCTGCGGCTCCTAATTCTTCATCTCCCATTCCCGATGCAGAGTTAGAGACTCCCGCTTCCACGCATCATGCGCTGTCTCTACCAGCCGATTCTGTACTAGATGTGTCGTCCCCTAAGGCGACCCCATGATAGTGATATTTTTCTTCCTCTTGTATATCTCTTTTTATCATTTTCTATGCTGTGATATTATTCTTTTTTGTAGTTTTTTCTCGACAGTCACAGGTATCATGGAGCACCTTGGGCATCACTTTTCACGAGGGGCGTATTTTTCTTTTCTTTCTTTTTGGATGTACTTCTTCCACGGATTTCCCTCGTTTTGTCCCCCATATCTCACCCTTTCCCACCCTTTACCTTAGTGTTGCACTTGGTGGGCCATGTGCCGTCTTAAGTGTGGGGGAGCATCTATCTCTTTCACCTTAGTTTTTTTCTTAATCTAATCTAGGAGACATCATTATTAGATTATATATTTGAAAATATAAATCAATTTTGGTTTATCATTCTTATAAATACTAGAGTTATCAGTAGAAACTTTTGGAAAGGTTTCATTCTTATTTTAGTTTTTAAGTATTTTAAAATGATTGCTGATATAGTTTCAATTGCAACTTTTCATCCTTGATTAAATTACATTGATTAGGATAATCATTTATATGCATGTCATGACATGATTGTCCCTTTATTATTTTTCCACTCTTGAGAGGTATTCTAAACCCTTTTTCATATTTCTTTTCTAATACCCTGTTTATTGAGAGATTCTTAGGATATGAATAACTACCATAATTTTCAAGATTTCCTTTCAAAACATGAAGAATTTTTTTTAATTACATTAAAATTATTGAGGCATTGGATTGTTTCAACCCCTTTATCTTGATACCTACCCAACATTTAATCTTCATTAAGCCCATAAAAGCCATGAACAGCCTTTATAGGAAGCCATGTTACAAGATTATTTCCCTTCCTACCCTATTTCTTTTTAAACTTTGCATGATTATTCATTTGATCTTTAAAGAAGAAGTTGGAAATACATGGCATATTTTTGTGCACAACCATGAAATAAAGTGTGGGGGAGTGCCTCTTAATTATTTTGGGAAGAATGGGTTCCACACATCTACTCATGGTATTCATAAGTGTTTCCCTTTTGTTGTTTAAAACAAACAAACAAACAAACAAACAAACAACAAGGGGACATTATGCTTATTTGCCCATGAACCCTACTTGCCTAAGAAGGATGGTGATGCTTACAAAAGCATTTGAATAATCTTGTAAAGGAAGCATTTTCAGTGAGTTTTACTTTGAATATCATGAAATGTTGTTTAAAGGAATTAACCTTCCTTTTTCCAGCCTCAGAATTTATTTCCACATCTGAACCTACCAACCCTTAGCCACAGAGACATATGAACCTTATTGATAAAGCCCTTATGATTTTTGTAATTCAATTTTTCTGAAGTAGAGGATAAGATATCTTGTAAACCTATGGATAGAGTGTATATACCTTAGATTGAGCATAACTTTGAATAAAAACATCTTGAGTGTGGAGTGGGATTTTAACTGGTGAGGTAAATCATCAAGTGGCATGCTTATTTTTGAAAAGATGAAAAAATGTGTTGAAAGAGGATGAGAGTAGTTAATTGCATTATATATGAGGCATGATTTTAATATCTTATAAATTGATTTTTTTTGTTCCTTTTAGAATTTTTCCTCAGTAAATCTATCATTTATACTTTTGATTAATTGAATGCCTTCCATTTAAAAGTATAGGATCTCTTAATTTGATGTTGAGATTTTTCTTGAGGGAAAGCAAATGACTAAGTGTGGGGGAATTTGATGCACCCAATTTGTGTATACATTTCCACATATATAATTGAAGATAAAAACATGTTTTCAGAAAATATCTATTGTTTCATGAACATATTCTTTAATTTTGGTGATTCAATTTACTTTCATGAGCTTTCTGGCTAAATACACAAATCAAGGGATGTCTGTGAAAATTTTGAAACTACACGGCGTGTACTTTTATACAAACAGTGTACATCAAGACAGGGACATGGACTGAAGGATGGAGTACACTCCCATGTCACAAGGAATAAGATACATGCCGTGTGAGGCGGCGTTACATGTCATGTACTACTTTCTAGAAGCGGTGGTTGCTGAGAAAAGTCTACACACCCATGTGGCCATTGAAGGAGACATGACGTGTTTCATTTCTACACACTGTGTCTGCTATTCTAGAAGGGGATGGTGGCCAAAATTATGATACTACACACCTTTTATGGTAGTGCTACACACCGTGTACACCCAACCACCAGGTGGCGCCATGTTCAATAGTCAAAGACGATGTGTTAGGCCACCTGCCAGAGGCGAAATTGGCGCCAAAGCGCATTGATGAAAAGTAAATGGTGTGTACATTCTATACATGCCGTGTACTTTATTTTTCTATAAAAAGAGGCATCAGCCTACGGATTTTGGGGTCAAAAACCATTTTGGGAGAGGAGACATTCTGCTGCCATTCCAAAGCCACCACGGTGTTGTAGTTCCACTATCCCACCTTCCGACACCCTACCTCAACTCTTACACGATGAATCCAATATTTATGATGTGTATTGTTTCTCTCCCACTTTCTATGTGTAACTAAACCCCTTGTGTTGGGGATATGGATGAAGGGATCGTAATTTGTGTGTTGTTTTATATAGTTGTGTTTTATCGTTGTAATTCATCTTACTCTTCTTAATTCACCGTTAAATATAACTGAGAATTCTGAGCCAGACCAAGGGAAGAATTCTCATCGATTCAAAAGATAAGTAACGGTGAAAATGTCCATGAACATTGGAAAGATTTCACCAATTCAAATAATGGACTGAACTTAATAAAGAATTAAGAACGTCGACTACTAGACCAAGGAGTCGACTGATCTAATTCCAAACAAGAGGAACCAGACCAAGGAAATGTTGTAAAAAATGAAATCCAGAATGATTGAATTATTATGAACAACACAACCATTTGAACAATCTGCATAAGAACTCCTTAATCACCACAACCCTGACACGTCTTTTCTTTACATTTTAAAACTCTTTAAATTTACTCGCTGTTTTCTTTAAAACTGATAATCATTTCTTCAAAGTAAAACAATTTAGTTTCAATCAAAAACCAAAATCAACCCAATCGATTCTAAATTGTGAAAACTTCACCTAATTAAGTATTAACTCAATTGAATTCACACACGCCATAGTTCCCTGTGGATCAACCCTAAACTTATGATGTACTAAAGTTCTAAATAACGGGTAATTAATTTGGGATGCATATAACTTCAATCAACGACAAGCAAGACCACTTATCGGTTATGGTGTGGCAGGTGTTCATTATTGAGAGATGTGGTGTTTCCTCTTCTCCGCCAACCCTCTTTTTCAATGGGATCAATCATGAGATGTGTGGGTTGGATTCTATGGTCTTTATTGGAATTATTGGGTTTCATAATTGGTGGATCTTATTTTGGGCGTGTGCGACCCGAGTTTTGAGGTAGGGGTTTTTTCTCTAGCTTATGTTTGATAAATTGTATTGTTCTATTTTTATAAAGTGATTTATAAATAAATTGGTATGAAATTGTCATGATTTTTTGTATGTGATGGAATGATATTTTGAATAAAAGTGGCTTTTCCATGGTTTTTGATAAATAGAATGTAAAGGGGTATTTTAAAATAATTGAATGATTTGTGAAAAAGAAGTAGGCATGGATACCCTATTAAATGTTGAATTGAATAAGTGGTTTTGAAATGGTTGTCAAAATGTAGATATTATTATGAAAACAAGAAAATGGGTTACCTTGGGTACTAGGTGGAAGGTTTAGCATGAGGCCATTGTACATTGTGGGGGTTCACTTTCTAGGTGTTCCTATTATCCTATAGTGTATATTATTGACTATAGGTATGTATATGATATTGGGGTTTCACTTTATTAAGTGTATCCCTAGTTATAGAGTGTATATAATTGGATTCAGGTACCACAATGCATTGTTCATAGATTTTTGGGTTTGAGTAGTCTACTTCCCGACCTGTTGTATTCCTTGGTGTAGTGATTCCTATGATGCTACTGCTGTTTTGTATTTCTTATATTTATATTATTTTAGCACTTATATTCATGTTTATTCTTGTGAAATAATTATATGGTAAATATGTTTGGAAATTGATATACCTACTTTTCTTTTTAGAATTGTGATAAAGGGGAAATGTTTACCTTGTTTTCTGTAAAACTGATTTACTGGTTATCATGCCATGTTTTATTTAAAATGATAATACATGAATTTTTATATAGACTTGTTATATAAAACTTGAGTGTGATCCTATTGAGCATGTTATCTCACACCATGCACACCTATTTGGTGGTGTGCAGACCTATGTGTGTCTTCTAATGTAGGGAAAGTCAAGGTGCCGAAGTGAGGTGGTGAGGTTTCGTGTCAGCTGGGTTGGGTATCCGATTTGGATATGGTGGGAGTTCATACACACTATCACATAGAGTAGCTTTTTGGTTTTGGTCCTTTGCAGTTGGACTTGTCTCTTGGAGTTTTTTGCTACTTTTGCAGTCATTTGTTTCCACTGTCTTTCTTACAGTTATAGAATATATTTATTGGATTTCCACTATTCCTTATTGATTTGTATATATATATATATTTCATGTGTTTTTTTAGGTTGGGTGAAATCATTCCCTCTAGTTATTTTTTCAATGCTTAGGTGCTTATCGCAAGACCGTGGGGATCATGAACACCTTCAGGTATGTGACTAATTGGGTGAGGTGCCAGGTTTGATGGAAACCTGGGTCGGTTTGTTACAGGCTATACATAAGATATGTTTTACCATAAATAGTATTTTTAAATCTAAAATACTTGTCTTCATCATGTTAATTTATTTTTATTTTTTTGGAAAAAACAATTACTTTAAATTCTTGCACAACACTGAGGTAGAAATTATTCAATTAATGGAAAAATAAAATAAATGATATTAAAAATATTAAAAGAAATATAATTTGAGATATTTAATGTCATACATGAATTTTCTATATTAACATGAACATTTTTAGGATATAATAAAATTTTTGTTTTAAATTTGACTTGTTGTCTTGATGAATTTAAATGTCAAAGTAATGAATAGTGTCAAATTTGACAATAATGATATTTCATGAGTATAATATTTTATTAAATTATTTAAAAATCATAAAAATATTATAAAATCACAAAGAGGATTGTATAAGGTCTAAAAATTCATAATATAAGAATTTATAGTCCATTTGGAATCATTTTTCTCTAGAATAGTCTTATTATATTTTAATATTTTGAGAAATTACAAAAACACCCCTCTCCTACCCTTATAAATGCCACCCCTCACCACCCCTTCTACTCAATAATTCTAAGACTTGAAGCTTTACAAATATCTACACCCCCCCCTTCCCTAATATCCCCACATCCAAGTGCTTCTGGTCTCACCAAAAGACCAATTCCAAGTTCCTTAAGGGGTCCTTCAAAGAGGTGATATTGAAGAGGTAATACTCTCAAACTACCTCTTTTAATTTATTTTCTTCTTCTATATTATCCTCACTTATTTCATCCATAAAATAATAATAAATATTTTATTATATATATACTATATTTTTATATTTCTAATGGAATATTTTCTATCCATCCTTTTTCCCATCCCTTCTTATTCAAATAAAGCAAACCATTGTCCAAACTATGGTGATTAACTGTATTCATGGATAATGAGTTCTTTTTACCATTAAAACCTTAAATTATAGTCATAAAACCATTATTATGGTTAAATAATATTTTAATAAGTATATTATAACTAATTTTATGTTTTGGAACTAATATATAGGCATGATATTAAATAAAATAAAACTAATGTGTGATGGTCAGGAAAATCGTCAAAATAAACTAAACATTTATCATTAACATTTTATCAAATGTATCATACTCATGTAAAAAACTGATATATGGTACCATTTAAAACTATATAATTGTATTAATACCATTTAATTTCAATTATGTATTTGTATTCCCATTTTATAAGAACTTCAATAATTATACACAAGTGAACCGACCATGAAACCATGAAACAAAACATTTCTAGAACGAATAAATTAAATATTATAACTCATAAAAATCACTATAAATGAAAATAATAATATTATAAAAAATTAAATACTTTTGGAATTGGTTATTAATTACGAAATTAATTAATATAATTTGATTATCCAGTACATTAAGTGCAAGTACAGAATGTATTTAGAAATAAGGTAAGGGATCTCTTCGAACCTCCATATTTTGTTTAGGATTATAATTTCTCTCTATTTTCCTTTATTTATATATTCATTATTATCATATAATTTTTATAAATTCTATTTATATATTCACAAAAATATATGTATCTAAATTCATCTTTATTTTTTGTGGAATTTCATGTTTTAAAAGGGTCCATTCTCAATTCATCTCTATAAGCAAACCCAGTTAAAGGGAACTTCCCCATTTCTTACCCATTTTCAAGTACAATCCATCAAATATTTTAATACTATAATGTTTTTCAAAAATCACTCAAATTATCAAAAAAACTATTTTATTTCATTTCTAGTTTTATGGAAATAATTATGCATTCATCCTCTTTAAATACTCTTAACTCTTTTCCTTAAAACTGCACTTAAGTGGCACATTTCTAAAGTTTCCTAACCACTTTTTTTAATATTTTCAATTAATTTGAAATTAATTATTCATTAACTATTCTTATATTTCATATATAAATGTCCAATAATTATTTAAATCCCTTCTTTCATGTATATCATTATGATACACCCTTTGGTTATGCCTTATGGAATGATTACAAAATATATTTCCTTCCATGGGTAACCCTTATGATTATTACTTATTTTTTATTCATTATGTGTAACTCATATTATTGTAAATGTTTTTATGAGTGTGACCAGATAGTGCTCCAATGAATTGGGTAATGTTTTACTCTCATGAGATGTTATGTTTGGGATTAGGGAGTAAACCTAATCCATCAGGGGACTCTATCCACCATGTGATATAGTCTTAGAAATTAGCCTTGATTCTTGATTATGTCATGTTATATGTTGCTAACACATTTATTTTTTGCAATGATCATATGATTAAATGGTCTACATGATATTATTTCATATGTTTATTCAAGATCCATGCATTTTATGTTATCATGTTATGCCTTCAAATCATGGGTTATGCTTCATTCCGATGTTTATTTCCTTACAACTCTTTTTAGCTCGCCCATTTTTCTATGTATTCCCCATGTTATCCATGCAGTCACAGGAGATAAAATGGTGTAAAAAGTTAATTTTATATATTATCATAAATAATTTTTATACTAGTTTTATTATTTATATTTATGAACCTAGTATTCCAAAGACACTATTTTTTAATCCTTGGGTTCTATTTATTGTAAATTTATGCCTAAAATCATGTAATAATATGTGTAAAAGGGTTGGGTCATTATATTTGGTATCAAAGGATGGTTTAGTTATTTTTTAAGTATTTGGACTTGAAAACTTTATTAGGAAACCTAGGGATAATAATATCACCATGGATAACCTAGATTAAAACATAAGGAATCATATGTTAGGATATAATTTTCATTTATTTGTTATTCCTTCCATGTTAATAGTTTTATTTTTTATATTATAATTAGCTAACTATTAAATACACCTAATTTTATTTTCCTTTTAAAGTTAATGGATGAAAAATATGAGAGTATGTTCCAACACCCAGAGTGTGATATGAAATGTGATGATTTCCTTAATGAGATGCCATACTTGATTAGAATATGAGCTCAGAACTTCATCATAGTACTTGCACAAGTAGCTGAAGTTATGAATAATAACTTGAATCGTGTGGAACACCATTCTTATCACAAGAAATATCATGTTTTGGTTGAATACTTAATATGAAAAAGGCCTCCTATATATATTGGATATTCCGACCAACTCATTGAGAAATAATGGATTAACTCTATTGAGAAGATATTCTTAGCCCTACAGTGCTCAGAAGAATAGAAATTCATGATGGCGGTCTATCATTTTGATGGGGAAGTTGTTCGGTGGTGGGCACTAGTCAAGAATATGAAAAATAAAGTTTAAATTGATTCCATTGATTCAGAAGGATTCATGAAAATATATTTCAATAAATATTTTCCCTAAACTCTCCGTCTAAAGATGGAGAGGGAGTTCCTCAGTCTAAAACAAAAGGGAGATGATTATATCAGAAAGTATAAAGAAAATTGTACAAGGATTTCATGATACACCACCAATTTTTTCATGAACACTAAAAGAAAGGTGGGTTTCTTTTTTAGTCGATTAAAGTTGAGTATATGAAAAGATTTGGTGATTCTAGGCATTGACAACTATGATTAGATTTTTTATTATGACCTTAAGTTTTAGATAGAGATTGGAGACTCTTTGTGGTCTTGTAGGATCAAAGATAAAAATAATAATATTGACTTTAATAGGGTAGGATTGATAGATAAATCCCATGGAGGAAAGAAAACCCAACATACCACGTGTCAAAAGTGTAGGAAGAAACATCTTGGGATCTATTTAAAGGGAACATAGAGTTCTTTAAAATGTACAAAAAGGGGCATCATGAAAATATTTGTTGAAAGGATATGAAAAATCCCACTAATTTATAAGAATAAAGAAATATTTAGTTCAATATTCGTCCAACGGTTTTGTGTTTCAACTGTAAGGAATATGAGGATTATTCGAGCCAATGCCCTAAACCTAGGGTTTTCAGAGACAATCAATGAAAAAAATATTCAAGGAAAAAAGTGCAGGAATATGCTATCACTACTACTATGGTGGATCCCGAAAATGATGTGGTTATAGGTATATTGGTTATTCATTCAAGAATAGAAAATATACTTTTTGATTCTGGTTCTATGCATTCTTTCATATCTTTTTAGTTTAGTAGAACTATTCAAACACGACCTCAAAATATGGAAGTTGGGATATATGTGAGAACGGTAAAAGGGAAAATCATTTCATCTAATGTATATAAATCTTCCAAGTCAATTTTTGTGGACTAAACCACCCCAAAAAATTATTCTTACATCCATTGGCAGATTTTTATTTTATATTGGGCATGGATATGCTAACTTTATACAAATACAACATCAATTATTGGGAGATGGAGATCACTCTTCACATCCCAAAGCATCCTCCAAATTTTTAGAAGTGTAAGAAGGTGGATGAATCTCCTTCTGAACCATCTAGTCAAGCTTGGATAATATTTCCTTATGATAAATCATATATATCTCAAATGATTGATTCAAAGGAGAGGATTATGCTTAAATACATTCCCATTGTGATGGACTACACTAATGTGTTCCCTTAAGAATTGTATGGTCTTCATCCTAAACTAGAGGCTATGTTCTCAATTGAACTTATACCTAGATCTCTTCCTATATCAAAAAATCCTTATAGTGTGTCCACCATTGGGTTGTAATTTCTAAATAAGTAGTTAAAAGATAATTTTTAAAAGGTTTTTGTATGCCTGAGTGCTTCCATATGGGGTGAACCAGTACTATTTTTCAATAATAAGGATGAATCAATGCACATCTACATTGATTGTCATGAGCTTAATAAAATCATGATAAAAAAAGTATCCCCTACCGTAGATAGATGAATTGTTTGATCAACTATGTGGGGATAAGTATATCTATAAGGTGGATCTTTGGTTAGGATATCACCAATTAAAGGTGAATAAGGAAGATATTCCCAAAATGGCATTTTGAACAAGGTATGGAAACTATGAGTTCTTAGTGATGCCCTTCAATCTCACTAATGCTCTAAAAATATTCATGGACTTAATGAATAGTATCTTTAGATATTCCCTTGAAAAATTTTAGTAGTATTTTTAGATAATATTTTGATATGATCCAAGAGGAAGGAGGAGAATCAAGAGCATTTAAATATTATGATAAAGAATTTGAGAAGGGAGGAACTATATGAAAAGCACAATAAGTGTGGGATATAAATAGAGGAAGTATCATTCTTGGGGCATGTAATAAACACCAAAGGGATATCTATGGACCCTTATAAGACAAAGGAAATTGACGAGTGGCTTGGGATAACATCTTTAATGGGGGACCATTGTAACTCTATCAACCTAGAATCCCAGAGTCGGTGCATTATTTTATTACATTGGAATGATTATAAGGAATCAAATCCGAAAGGAATGATCAGTTTAGCAGTCTTGGAAAATAGGTTACAAACATGATACCCATAATACATTGGTAAAAGAAAATAAAACATGATATAATATAAAATACAATAAACTACAACCTTGAAAGCTTATACAATGTTTTATTCTTCATAACATGGAGAAATGAAACATAAGAAAGGGGTGAGCTTAAATTCTCATTAAGGGTAAGTAAAAAATTAGAATCATAAATAATAAGGCATGGTGAATAAACAAAAGTACACATTCCATTAAAACATAATCTTGAGCATAATATAGTATGAATAAAAGCAGAATGAATAATGACATAATAAAACATAACAATGGATATTATACTAGTTGAATAATCATATTGAATATAAATTACTAGCTTTATAATGAGGTAACTCATAATACAGGACATCATAACCATACTTTCAAGGTCTTAGGACAAGACCATACATAAATAGTTAAAAACCCAATCTACTTTGTCTCATGAGACCTACTGATACACCGAGGGGCTATAGTGAGCCCACCCGACACTAACTAAGTCCAACACATTCCTCATATGAAAGAGTTAAACATAATCAATATATACATTCTTATTTAAACTAACATATGAAATGTAAATAACTTTCCCCAATTATTAAACCTAAACACTAACCATTCAGAGTAATATGGTGAATGGTATCAAGATAACACATCCCCATTCAAACTAATCATAAACCATTCAAAAACATAATTTAGTTGATATCATAAGAGATAAATTTAAATTAAGTACAATATTCAACAAATAATGTTTACATAGATGAAGATACTTTTAAGTAAGACCATTGAAAAATTCTTGAGGAAATAATCCTTAAACATTCCAAAGTGTCTCATACCACCTTGAAGCATTCAAATCATAATCCCACAGAATATAATGAGAATAATTATACTATTTATATGATATACCAAAGGGTAGTACATACAACACATTCTACTAATAATTGTTGAACAAGACATATATCTTATAGAAGTAAAAGTGAGACGAGAAAAATTCTTTTTTACTTTGGAAAGAAAAGTTCTTTTGGAAAATCATTTGTATTTTTAATGAAATAAGTTTGTAAACATGGATATCCTATAAAATAAAAGTTAAGTACATATAAGTTATATTTGAGGTATAAACAATGTCCCACTAAAGTGAATTCATGTAAAAAGAGTTTTTAAAGAAGCTTTAGAAGTAAAACATTTTAGTATGTTTTAAGGGAAATATTTGCATGTTTGTTTTCATAAAAATAAAAATGAAACAAGAAATTTTTTCATGATAATTTTTTTTATTTTAAAAAAATTGTCACAGTTTAAAATAGATTATATAGTGCACTTTAAAATGGTTAAGAATTTGAGAAGTTCCCTTGAATCAGGCTTTTTTATTGGGAATAATTAAAAAGGGAACTATTTTAAAACATATAATTCCCATAAAAAAGATTAAATGATCTGAATATATGATTTTGGAACATAAAAAAATAGAGAATATGTAAAAAAAATAATTAAGCATTACATTTGGGTAAGTATAGTGTAGTAATAACTCGAAGGAAAAAAATGAAGGTTCGGGTGGAATCCCTTACCACTTTGTAATCAATCAAATCATACACCCCAAAAATTAATAATCAAAAAATGATACATTTAATACCATGAAAATAAATATATTAATGATATTATACATAAATGGTTAGTATACAAACACCACACATAAGAATTAGTGGCGAGTAAGACATATCTCATGGAAATGGAAGTGAGTTGAGAAAACCTTTACCATATGTCTGAATATATTCCATACTTGACCTTAATGTCCTAGATTATAAATTAAAATTAATTAATTAATTAATTCATAACCTTACATAAATATATTTTATTAATTATAGTTCTATTAAGTTCGTTTATGTCCTTATTTATAAGTTATAAGATTGAATTTTTTCGTTGCATGGTGTTTATTTCCTTTATTTCATGAATGGTTCGCTTGATTTTAAGTAATAGAGTTCATGTGGAATGGATATAATTCTCAATAATTGATATATATTATTAATTAACATAAATAATTTTTAATGTTTATATATATCATTTTTTACATGGTATGAGGATGAATCAATAGATAAGACATTTATTGATAATCATTTAGATTTTTATGACAGTTTTTCGATCATAATGGACTAGTTTTGTTCTATTATTTAATATCATTTATAAATTATGGTTCCATAATATTTAAATAATATATAATACATATTTTAGAATCTATTTCAGCAATAAAAATGGTTTCATGACCATCCATGAAGAAGAAATTTAAGAATGAAACTTCGTCAACCACGAAGGTTGTAAATTAGCACCTCCTGGACAATGATTTCATTTATAAAGTAAAAGAGAGAGAGTGAGGAGATTGATAATGGTTATTAAATTAACATGATATAATTACATTATATATTTGATACTAGAGTTATCATGATCAATTGGACATTGGAGGTTAGGATATAATAATAAAAGAAAGAACTTAAAAAAATTAAATGGAAAAAGGAAGAGGATTTTACGTCTTGAAATATCCTCCTTGAGAACCTCCTTAAGAGAAGGGGTTTTGGTCTTTTGGAAAGAAAAAGAGATTCGGGAAATGGGGAGATAATATGGATAAGTATTTGGGTAGAACATTTATAACCTTAAAGGCTTATAGGAGTGAAAATAAGAGGGAGTTAGGGGTGGTTTTTATAGTGGAGGAGAGGAGGGTGTTTCCATATTTTAATCATTATTTTAATATTTTGGCTCAATAATATGAATAATATTGATTATTGTGACTAAAAATAGTAATAAATTCATTATAGTTATAACCAATGTCATTTTACATCATCCATGACCCAATCATGATGCATAAATTTATTCATTTAGCATACTTCGTAAACTATCGAATTTCAATTTTCACCAAAAATTCATGTATTTCAGAAAAATCCAAAATATTCACCCTAACCATTTTTCAATGTGTAGAATAAAAAAATGAAATCCAATTTATGAAAATAATTTGATAAATATGAGAAATTTATTTTTTAATTAAAATCATCATTTACTTGAAAAATACAGTTTTTAAAATTATAACTGATTTTATAATACCCTGAAAAACTAACTAAGGTATCATTAAATTATACCAAAATCATAGGAAAAAGAAATATTGATTTATGAATACATTTTATGAAAAAGTATTATATTTAAAATTAATATAGTAACTATAAAATTGAAATTAAATATTTATTGCTCAAAAAAATATCAACCCTTAATTATTAATTTTTAAAATATTCACTCTCATTTATAAGGTGCCTAAATTTTATTTATACTTAAATGGGTGAGGTTACTATTCATAAGGGTATATACTATTCATAAGGGTGAAGTTACTATTCATAAGGGTACATTACTATTTATAAAAGTCATGGTACTATTCATGAAAAATTAAGTTGATTTTATCAAACTGGAAATATCATACTGAACGCAACCGTGTATATCCATTTTTCAAAATTCAAAACATAAAAGTAGAAAAATTAAGTTTAATGGCTAGGATATATATATATATATATAAGGTTTTTTTATAAAGACTTGTTGTCATCTTCATATAAACTATCTAATTAATTGAAATTATTTATGAAGAAACATACCATAAAATTTTGGTATAAGGCCCCATCCTTAAACGTTACATAATCTTAAGTTAAGTCAAGAATTCACAATGAGGGTCTTTTAATATTTAGAGCTGTAGAGAATTATTCCATGACTATTACGTAACAAAAACATAGAAATACAAATTGGACACTTCCAATAGTATATGTTTCTTCCATAACATAAAAACTTTTAAAAATTAACATGGTTTCTTTTCATGTTTAATCATCATAAATTTTCCTTGATTTCATCCTTGACTTTATTCTCCCTTAAATCCTGTGAAAATATTTAAAAACATGGTATGAGGACAAAAAACTCAGTAAGGGACATAAAAATAAAGAAAACCCATTAGTCTAGTTAAAACCTGATAACCCATTCAATGTTCTTTGAGAGGATGAAACTAAACATTTTCACATGAATAACACTCATACTTTTTTCTCAATGAAAAACACTAAAACCAAAAGAAAGTAATTAAAACTCTTTTAGGTGACTTAGAGAATCATATTCATAAAACACTTTCAAACATATTACAATTGGAATAACCATATGGTTGACTTCTAAATTGGAGATCTATAATAGGGATCACCATTCGTATAAGATATATCGAGCTCACTCGTGAGCTATAATGGGGCTCAACCATTCTTATAAGCTGATTCGGTCTCACCCATGAGCTGTAATGGTGTTCAACCCATCATATAAGCAATATTAGGCTCACCCATTTCATATAATTCTCATATAACATTTCATGAATAAAAAACGTTCATCACAAAACCCTTTTATTTGAAACCTTCTTCTAATCCCATATAAAAAAAAATTCTGTATAAAAATACCATTTTCATTTAAGAACCCATTTTCCATACCAAGATACCCAAATAAAGGAATAAGGTATTTATTTTCATTTCAAAATAAATTGAGTATTTTAGATGAAGTCAAATATCAAATAATGATTATGGAAGCAGAGAAGTCATTGTTGCGGTATACGTTAAAAAAAATTCCTTTTTTCATTTTTCAAAGAAATTAAAATGTTTTATATAAAAAAATTCCTTTTGAAAAATTTTAATGAAATTAAATATTGACATAAAATTTATTTTATATTCCTTTTATACCCATATAAATAAATATTTAATTTAATATCAGGAAGAAAAAGATCTGATAATTAAATCTTTTAATTTTCAAGGTGTCCCATACCACTTTGAACATTTAAATATTAATATCCATGATTTAATAAATAACATTAGTATAGATAAAATATGGTATTGAAATGTCATATTGGCTGTATATACTCCTTATAAAATAATAAAGTTGCATATTATCATGAACTGTCTCAATGAAATGAGATTGAGATGAAGTACCCTACCTTGAGTCTGAGTTGTCTCGTTCATTCTTTAATTTAATGAATAATAAATTTAGGTTAATTTATACTTTCTTTATAACCATTATAAATTATTTTATTCATTTTATATCACTTATTACCATGTTATATCAATTAGTTAATTATTTGAGTTCATAAAGGACGTTTTGTCGATGTTCGGTATTTGAGTAAAAAATGAACTTGTTTTGATGAAAATTATCCACGTGGTCATAAGTACATTATCTACAGAATATAATTCATGATTTAAATATCATATATATCCAGTATATATTTATTTAAAATATTACATAGCATTTTTGAGATAATAAATGAAATGCACCGTTCATGGAGATGTTAGGTCGTACGTACGCATGAACGCTACTTCCATTTCTTTGTTATATTAAAGGAATAAAAAATAAAAGATCCATAGGTATATTATAATTACAGTATAATATCTATGTTATATATGTTACATAAGTTAATTAACTCCATCTTTTATACCTTTCATGTATGGCATGAACTAGTCATATCACTTTGAAGAGGTGGTAGTTCACACTTCCTCAAATGAAATTATTGTATTTACACGCTATGGAAAGAATAAAGGTATGTTGTAGATAAAAATTAAATAACAATAGAGAAAAAATATAATATATATTTCATATATAAATACAGTTACATTATAATGACCACAATGAGAGGTGGTTGTAGAAAATTGAACAATCATCGTTTTGTGAGGCAGTAGTTCACCGTACACAGAAATAGTATGTTCTATATCCATTAGATGGAGGAATGTGTAAGTGTAGGTATAACCCTTAGTATAAAAAATCCTAGTATTTTGAGTATACTGGTGTTGATATAAAATAATGGAATAAATATAGGTTTTGGGGTTGTATGAGGAAAATAAATGAAGGGAGTTTGAGAGAAGACGTTACCTCTAAATCGAGTAACTACTTTTGATTTTAACCAAAAAGATTTATTGAATTGTCTTTTGCCCAAGTTAAGGATTATAAGAGTAAGGGAGAAATGTTTTGAGATTATTTGAGCAGAATTTGGATGAGCCAATGGTTTTTAGAGGTGCGAGTAAGTGGGTAGAGGTGGTGACTTTTTATTAGAGGGAGGAGGGGCACTTTAGGAATGTTTTGAAATATTATTTTATTATAAATTTATTTTCAAATTATAATAGTTAAAAGGTGATAAATTTCGAGGATAATATGAGGATAAGTCTATATCCTCTCAAAAAATAGGTTTTATAGAATTTTAGGTCACCAAATTAACCTTATCTTTTAGCTTTAACCCATAGTTAAAAACATTAACTCTTACCTTGTATTCTTGTATTTTCATAATATATGGTCACTATAGTTACTATAAAATTCCAATTGAACCAAAAGTATATCATTAATAAAATTTATAACATTATATAAGTCATTTTTTAAAATATTAGATTTTAATTACAATTACATCATTTAATAAAATGGTATTTGTTTTAAAAACTCATTTATGTCAATTTTGACACTAAGAAATTTTTTTTGTTAAAGTCATAACAACTTGATTCCATTGAAACAAGGTATGAAATCATCCATCACATTTAAAATTTATCCAAAAAATTTGTGTATGACATTCAAATATTCAAATTACATTTATTTTAATATTTATAATATCAATTATTTGAATATTTCATTAATAAGGTAATTGTTATATCATCATTGTGTCATAAATATATTTATTTATTTATTCTCCAAAAATTAAAAAAAAATCATGATGTCGGAAATATTTTTATCTTTTTAATTGATCTTTATAGTTGAAGATATAATTTATATAAACCAAATTAAATTTGTTTCAGTTAGGAGATACATGTTTATGTTATATTTACCTATTCTTTACATTAAATATTATAAAAGGTCATTATCACACACAAGTATCTCTATGGGGTCCTAAATTAGACCTAAAGATGATAATAGTCGGACATATATCATTAAATATGATTAGGACATGTTTTAGGGTAGTTTTGTATTATTATAATATTATTTTGTACCCTTATTTACCTGATTTACCCTTTAACCATAGTAAATAAAAATTACAGAAGTTACTATTCGTAATGTACAAAAAAAGGTACCTATTTAAATTATTTGGAAATTATAATTACAAATATTGAATAAAATTAAAAATTCAAAACATAGAATTGGCAGAAATTAATTTAAAATTTATTCACATTGTCCAAAGAAGAAAACTGATTTTTAAGAATTAAAAACTATCAAAATATTGACATGTGTTTACGTCCATTTAAAATATAAAATTACTTACAATGACCATAATTGTATTACATGATAAAAAATTAATCTAATTACACTTTAAAACCAATTAAAATTATAATCTAACTATATAAATTAATTAGATGAAAAGACAATTTTGAATTAAAATGCCGTATTTTTCACTATTCATAAAATATGGATTTTATCAGAAAAATACCAAAATTTCAACCGAAGTAAATTTTAATGTCCCAATTCTAAAGAAGAAGTTTATTTTATTAAGTAGAACATAATAAATTGACAAAAACTATTTTTATAAAGGTTTTTCCATCAAAAGGTGGTAAAACGACCTTTTAAAAATATTAGAGTATTTTATGCTTGAAATTGGATTCATTCTCATTTTAAGTTTCTAAAATTCATTGGATAAATGTAAAAACATTGAAAAAATATGTAAAATCATAATATGGTTAATTCTGTTCATTCCTACAAATACAATGGCTAGGCGTTAACTATCATTTAAAATAATAATATTATTGTTGTATTATTTTTTAGTATAACTCAGTGTTGTGTGCAATGTAAGATTTCAGAAAAACTCGTTGTTGCATTTCAAGTATGCTATCATACATAGTGTTCCCTTTATACTAAAATTAATATTAAATTCAAAAATAATAATATATATGAAAATTTATTATTTTATAAATTCCTGGGATGTTACACTTGGGGTGTCATATTAATAGTGAACATATTCGTAACATAATTTAGTATTTATCAACATAATAAATATATATTATTATTATTAAAATATTTAATTAAATAATCTATTGATAAAAATTAATATTTCAATAAAAATAATAAAATACATATATTCATATTAAAATATTATTTTTCATAAAATAAAACTATAAAGTAGAATTTTTTTTGGAACATTAATTTAAAATTATTTTGAAAGCTATAAATTTAAAATATAAGTATTATTAATTAAAAAACATAATTTTAAATTATTATTTTTCAAAACTTAATGTATTTAAAATTTTAAAACAAATTACTAGGTTGTTACACCCATAGTTTCCTCAGTCTATATGGGTATTACTAATGATTTGTGAGGAACTTATCAAGATTGTGAAACCCACTAGTTAAGCTAAATTGTAAGGGAGTAAATTTTTTCTAGACCAGTGAATTTAAAGACTGCTTCAAATAGTTGGAAAGGAGGCTTATCATTGCACTCGTACTTATACTACCCATATATGGGGAACTATGTTTGGTACCCAATGATACAAAAAAGAATGTATTAGGATGTTTATTGATGTAAAATGATAAATTGATAGCCTAAGCCTTAATGAAACTAAAATTTCTTGAGAAAAACTATCCCAGGCATGATATGGAGTTGAGAATCGTGATCTTTTCATTACAAATATTTCAGAATTATCTCTATGGGGAGAAGTTTGAGATATATACTAATAACAAGATCCTTAAATATATATTCACAAAGAAGGATCTTAATATGCACTGAAAAATATGGTTAGTTCTCATTAAAGATTATGACTGTTCAATCCATTACCATCTTGATAAAGAAAATAAAGTAGAAAATTCTATAAATAGAAAGGATCCTAAAACTTTATCAATGATGAGAATTGGGAAGGATCCAATATTTATCGAATTATAAAGGATGGGCATGGGAATAATAAGTGAAGGACAATTAATCATTCCTTTTTAAAAGAATTTATCAACCATCCCTTATGGAGAAGATAAAGTATTATCAAATAAATAATGTGGAAATTCAGAAGAAGGTGGAATCTATCATAAATGGGAAATCCTCAGAGTTCCAAATTGATGAGGAAGGATTCACAAGATTTTGTTTACAAATACATGTACCATCGAATACTGAGATAAAGAGGGAGATTTTGAATGATTCATATAGATCTACCTTCTCCATCCACCCAGGGAGAACAAAGATGTATTGAGATATCATATAGAACTATTGGTGGGTCAATATAAAGAAGGAGATCATTGAATATACATCATGGTGTCTAGTATGTCCACAAGTGAATGATAAAAGGAATCATTATAATAGAATAGTGAAACCATTACCTATACCTATATAGAAATAGGAAAAAATCACTAAAGACTTTTCCAATGGACTTCTAAAGACATCTAGATGGAATAATACCATATGGGTTGTTGTGGACCGTCTTACAAATACAACTCACTTTATTACAATTTTAGAGAACTTCTCACTTAATAAACTTGCATGGATATATATCAGAGAAGTGATGGGGCTACATGGAGTACCATTATCGACTGTGTCTGATCGAGATCCGATATTTACTTCCAGGTTCTATAAAGTCTCCAACATGCTCGAAAAACTGATCTGAACATCAGTAAAACTTATCAACCTCAAACTAAGGGTCAGTCTAAGTGGGAAATTTAGACATTTTAAAACATATTGAGTGTATTCTCAATGGTATTAAAATTAGGATGAGATTAACATCATATACTCGTTGAGTTCTCTTACAATAATAGTTTCCACTCAAGAATCCAAATGGAACCATATGAAGCCCTTTAAGAGAAGAGATGTAGAACACATGTATGTTGGGATAAAGTTAAAGAACACAAGATAATAAGAATTAAAATTCCTGATTAAATGTTAGAAAAGGTGAATACCATTATGCATCACATCAGGACTACATAAATTTGATAAGAGATCTATGAAGACAACCATCGATGAGATTTAGAGTTTAAGGTTAAAGATAAGTTATTCCTACATATATCACCATGGAAGAGATTCATGAGATTTGAAAATAATGGAAAGATAAGTCCCAGGCACATTAGCTCCTTTGATATTTTTGATCACATTAGAGTTGCGACACATCAACTAGCACTTACACCAACCATATCATAAGTATATTATATATTTCATATACCCATCTAGAAGAAGTACATACCAGATCTCTCACATGTACAGAATTTAGATGTGGTACAACTAGAAAATGGTATCTCTTATGAGGAGTATCTGGTCAAGATATTGGATCATCATGATAATGTTATACACAAAAAACCACTCACATGGTTAAAGTACTATAGAGGAACCAAAAATATGAAGAGGTAACATGGGGACTAAAGGAAGTGATGAAGGAGAAGTATCCTCACACATTTTTACCATAGTATGTAAAATGAAATTTCAAGGGAAAAAATTTATAAGGGGGAAGAATGTAACACAATGACATTTTTTATGAGATATTTCTGATTAAATAATCTGATTTCTTCAGTAGGTTATGTTGCATGCAACACCAAGTTTAAATGAACCATAATATACTATTAGAATATTATTATTCTAAAACAACCATTATAACCTCGAAATTGATTTTTTTTCATTAATAGTAATAATAATATTCTGAAATATATTTATTAATTCTTTGTAAATAAACATTTAATTTTTAGTAAAGTGATTTTATTCTTCAAAAATAAGTTTTCTTCAAAAAAATGTTTATATTACTTTCTATGAGAAAATAAATATAATTAATTTTTAAACTTCTAGAAAATTTATTTGAAAAAATAAACTTCATTTTTGAATTTATCATTTCAAAATTATCTTATTATGAGTTTTTTTATAATTTTCTAAAAAGTTTTAAATTTTAATGAATATTGACAAATACTGATTTACATTGAAATATGTGTTTTATTTTAATAAATTTACAAGTAAAATTCTATGTTTGATTAGTTTTAAACTTTTATTAGTTCTTTTTTATTATAAATAATCTATTTTTGGTATTTTAATTGAATTTTATATATGAATTTTGTATTAAGACATTTTATAATTAAAAGTTTATTTTCTAGAAAAATTGTTTTTCATTATGTTTTTTCCATTTAATATTAAATTAAATCATACTACTTATATATTTTTTATTTTTAAAATAGATTCCATATTTTGAATAAGGTGGTCTAAATAAATTAAATATACCCCATTTATTTTTTGTCATTATTAATAGTAATCTTAGTAATTTTTTGTTACCTACAGTTGGGGTTTAGCTTAGTGGTAAGAACCATGTAATCCTACATGAAACATGGGGATTCAAAAACCATTGGGCATAGGTTACTATAGCAGTATAGTATTAGTGGAGGTATTTTAGAATTATTGGGCACTATAGTGATAACAGACATCGTAACAGTGGCGGGTACCATACGGTACTGTAGTAGGCGGGTACTGTAGTAGTACTATTCACAAAATTGTCCTTGGGCCAAAAATTCGAGCCTATGGGCCATGTAACGGGCTACATGCCCACTGGGCCTTTTGAACTATATAATGGGTCTCCCTATACCCAAAAAAAATGTGGTATTTTCTTTGCTTTAATAATAAAATGATTCTTTAGCCTCAATCTTTAAAAAAATAATTAATGTTTGTTACCATATTAAAGTGTAACTCGGGTAATTAAGGGTACAAATAATATGATATGGATTATAAAATGACTTTAAAACTTTATAAAAATATATTTTATAAGTAATTTTTTACCATAATCATCCATGGTATGAATTTATGACCTTTTGGATCCACTTGGTTGACATTGAGTGCCTTATAGTATTCTATTTAAAGAAAAGTCAAACATATCACACTATTGTGTTTAATAAGTATAACATTTTTAATATATGGTTATCTAGAATAAATGTTCAACTATAAATATTATTTTTAAATATAAAATATTTATCTTAATAATGGTAATTTATTTTTAATTTTTAGGGAAGAAATAATTACCTTAAATTCTTGCACAATATTGATGCAATAATTATTCAATTAATGAAACAATCAGAAAAATGATACTAAAAATCCTAAAATATATACAATTTAAGATATTTAATTTAATCCACATATTAAATAGATTAAAATGATACTTTAAGGATTTAATTTAATAGTTTTTTATAATTTTACCTATAGTCTTGATGATTTTGAAGTCAAAGTAATGAATAAGATCAAATTTGATAATAATGATATTTCATGAATATAATATTTTATTAAATTATTTAAAAATTATAAAAATATTATATAATCACAAAGAGGATATGATATGGTCTAATAACTCATCCTCTATTCATTTATAGTCTATTTGTAAGAATTTGGCTCTATAATAGTCTAATTATATTTTAATATTTTGAGAAATTCCAAAAACACCCCTCTCCCCCTTATAAATACCACCCTCACCACCCAATATACTCAAACATTAAAAACCTTTAAGCTTTAAAAATATATACAAAAACTATTCTACCCACTCTCCCTACATCATAGTAGTTTTGGTCTCACCAAAATACCAATTCTAGGTTTCTCAAGGGGTTCTTCAAAGAGGTGATATTCAAGAGGTAACATTCTCAAACTACTTCTTTTAATTTCTTTTCTTCTTCTAACCTTACCCTTAACACTTTCATTCATCAAATAATAATAACTCCAATATCATTTATATACTATATTTTTATATTAATAATGGAATATTTTCTATCTCTTTTCTCATATCCTCTTATTCAAATAAAGAAAACCATTGACTAAATTATGGCAGATAATCGTCTTTGTACATATTGAGTTTTCATTTTCTATTACAGCCTTCAAATATCATCAAAAAACTATTATAATGGTTAAATAAGATTTTAATAAGTATATTATACCTTATTTCATGATATTTAAATAATATATTGACATTATATTAAATAAATTGAAACTAATGCATGATGGTTGGAAAAACCACTAAAATAAACTAAGCATTTACCATTAACATTTTATCAAATGAATCATCCTCATGTTAGAAAACAAGATGATATATGGTAACATTTAAAATTTTGGAAGTGTTTTAATACTATTTAATTACACTTTTTAAATATTATTCTCATTCGATAATAACTTCCACAATTATACACAAGTGAACCGACAATGAAACCATGAAACAAACACTCCCAAAATGACAGAATTGAACCTTATAACTCATCAAAAAAGAGATAAATTAACTTAATAAAATTAAAAAAAATAAAATATATGTTTAAAAGGTTATACATTAATAAATTAATTAATCTAATTTGATTATCCATGACATAAGTGCAAGTAAACAACACATTCATGCATAAGGTAAGGGATCTCTCTGAACCTCCATATTTCCTTTGGGTTGCGCTTTATCTATCTTTTCCTCAATTTTTCTCTTCATTATTATTATATACTTTTCATATATTATGTTTATATGTACCAAAAATATTTATTTATCTCAATTCCTCTTTCTTTAATGGGAAATTACATGTTTTAATGTGTTCCCTTCTCAATTTATCTCGATAAGAAAACCCAATTAAAGAGAACTTCCCCGTTTCTTACCCATTTTAATGTACACTCCATAAACTATTTTAAGACTCAAATATTTTTTTAAAATAACTTAATTTATTATGAAAAACTATTTTAGTTTATTTATGGTTTTATGGAAATAATTATGCCTTTATCCTCTTTAAATACTCTTTATTCTTTTCCTTAAAACAGTGCTTCACTGGCACATTTCTAAAGTTACCTAACCACTATTTTTAATGTTTTCAATTTAGTTGGAATTCATTATCCATGAAAAACTATTAAATTTACTTTATTAATGTATAATAATTATTTATATTCATTCTTTCATTGATACCATTATGATATTCCCTTTGGTTGTTCCTTATGACATGATTACGAAACCCATTTCCTTCCATGGGTAACCCTTATGATTATTCCTTATATTTGATTCTTTATGTGGTATGCATATGCATATACTTGTTATTATGGGTGAAAATAGATAGAACTACAATTCATTGGGTAATGTTTTAGTCTCATGAGACTTTATGTATAGGATTAAAGAGTAAACATAATCCATTATGGGACTCTATCCACCATGTGATATTGTCTTGGAAGTTAGCCTTGAATCATGTTTATATCATGTTATATATTGATACCAAATTACTATTTTCCATGATCATATGATTCCATGTCTATATTATATGCTTTCATATGTTTATTCATGATAAATTCCATTTATTTTATCATGTTATGACTTTTAACTCATGTGTTATGATTTATTCCCATGTTAATTACTTTACTGATCTTTTTAGACAACCCATTTTATCTATATATTCCCCAAGATATCCTTTCTATTTTTAAGAGATCAAACTGTGTTGCGATATCATTATGGTGATTATCAAAAATATTTTTTTATTATAGTTCCATGTTTTATATTTATGAACCAATTCTTCTATGGACACTAGAATTTTTTATACATAGTTTATATTTAATAGAAAATTATGCCTAAAATCATGTAATAATATGTGTAAAAGTATTGGGTTATTATAATCTATATTAAAAATTGTCAACCAAGATACATATTTCATCCTAAAGAGAAAGTCCTCTAATATATGTATGCAAAACATATTTTCAACAAAATTTATTTTTAAAATGCGATTAGTGATTATCCATAACATCCTTTTTCGGTATCATCATCCCCTAATTAAAATATCTCAGGTCATGATTTATATCATTGATATTCCCCATTCAAAGGTTTTGGGTTTCTCTTATCTCTTGAGACACATCAAGGTGGTCATATAATATCCTCTACCATATGATTCAAGAACTATGAACTTAAACTAAGTATAACCCTATTTAAGATAGTCCAATGTATCATTGGGATCCTCCATTTTCATTAGATTTTTATTGTGTCCTTATTGCATTAACTATATCATGTTTGTTTTTTTGGGTCAAAGAACTATGCCCTTAAAAGATGTGAATCCCCACTCTAATATTTTTTATAGTAAAATAGGGATTTATATTCACTTTTGGTTTCATCTTTCCTAGGCTACATGGGTTGTCTCACTTTTCCAGTATAATCTCTATGACATTAAACTATATGTGTTCCATTTTGAGATGGTATATAATAGCATCCGGTTTTCCACTCACATTGGGTTTTTATGAACTTTTTATATTGAATATATCAATTTTTGTTACAGGATGTATGAACATAAACCCTACCAAAACTAGGTCTATGTTTTATGACCTTAAACTTCAGTCCATAGTGATCCAAATTTCATGAACCTTAAAACTTATAAGGAAAAAGATGCAAAACTTTCTAGGTTAAAAACCTTTAATGTAAGACCCGTTAAATATTTTCAAATAATATCTTGGATTTTTCATTATATTTGGTGTGTAATTATAGACTTGGTATTGATATATTAAAAATATAAAAATATATTAAACCACACACACATATTTTCAAATTTAATGGAATTTCCATTGAATGGAGTCTCAGATGGGGAAACTAAGACCTTTATTGGATTAAAAACCTATTATTTACCCTACATGTGATATAATATTCATTAACATAATACCTCTAGTCAATGAAATTTCATGGGTAGATGTTATATTAAGTAAATAAATTAAATAAATTTTGTAATTTATTTTTCTTAATTAATATTCAAACCTAGAAGTCTCCCTTTTTAAACTGTGTTATAGAAAATCCTTAAAGTTAGCTACATAACCTTGAGATATTTCCATATAATATAGAGTGATATATTTGGGAGGATCTTATATGAAGAATATAGGGATTTTATGATCATCAATAAGATTCTATAGGGATCTTAATCAATGATTGATTTATTGGATATCACTAACAACATCACCACAATATCGTTCCTCACCAATGATCATTCTAATAATGAGGTAGGGCTTGTTATTTATGGATTATTTTCCTGTTATTTTTGGATTATTATCATTGAACATAATTTTGTCTCTGAATACCTAATTTATTTCCCTTTGGAATGAACATGTTGATCATTTATCTGTTGGCCCAAAATTAATCGTTATGCCATATTTATCTTTTGTTTTTGATTTCTGCACACGTGATAAATGGTCGATTTTGAAATAACTATTTATGAATTCACTTGTTTTATTTTTCCTTCCTCCCCTCATTCTTCCTGTTTTTATTTTTCAACTATGGTAGACCAATGATTAAACTACTGGTCCAGTTAGAAGTTTGATTGAACCTCAAACCAACATTGTTTTCTCTAATTGATGATGGAGATGAGGATTTTTGGAAGCGATGCTGATTCATTGTGGATTATATATGAACTATGGAAAATTTAAACTTCATATGATTATGAAGTCACAACAACTATGATTTATATAACTTAGGTAAATGGGAATATAATTTCCATGCATAGAAGGATGTAAATTGATGACTAGATATGATTCCTTTGATATTAGGGCCATAGATGAAGCTACTGACAATATTTTTGGAAAGATTGGTGGATTAGAAAATCTTAAGAATTAATATACAACTATATATGGAAAAACCCAACCACACATTATAGGTTTAGGAAGAATTCATATCGTGTATTCCACTTCTCGTTGAGAATAGGGTTTTTATCCTAAGTTAAATATCACATAGTCATGTGTTGGACCCACACATTTTATGACTCTACCTAAGTAGTCAGGACATGTATAGGTAATACACACCTAGGACCCTGAGTTATCCTACATTCCATGTTTTCTAATATACATTTTGTGTAATGATTCCAAGATAGCTGAGACATGTTTAAGAAATTACATGCCTGGGACCCTGGTTGGTCCTATACATCATGTGAATCAAACCACACACGGTGTACTTACCATTTCACACTCCATGTGGGAAATTAGGACACAAAAAATTATGGAATGGGGAGTAAAACCCATGTACATCAAGGGGGACACCATGTACCATTTCATCAGAAGTTCTACATCCTGAATCTCCGTTTTCAAGAATCATATTTGGGCTCGTAGGTAGTCTATTGTGAGTAGTTTTAAATATAGAGAATGATAGTGGCCTTTTTTTAAACAGATATGACACAAGGTGTAATGATTAGATCACTCCTTTCAAAAAGATTAGATGATGTTGATACTTGAGTGTGATCTCTAGAGAAATAATGGGGTTGGAGACCCCCCTACAACATTCATAGGTTAGGGTGTGTGTCCCCCATTTCCTATACTAGTGGGATAAAAAAATATTCCCTATACTCACCATGGGTTATGAGTCTTATATCTATGGAGTGTAACCCTCTATTCATTAAGTGTAGTTGATGAAACGGTTCTCCACCCATATGTGGTCATCACCCCCTTAGTCATGATGTGACATTGACGAGGTGTGGGTCCCCTATATATTTGGTGATGTTTACATTGGGATACTGACATCAGAGAAGTACTGAATCTTGGAGATATAGATAAACTCATCATCCTTAACGGGATATCAATATTGATATCTTCCACTATCAATTTTTTCAATGAAATCTATGAGTATATTTGTTTGTTGGATTTATTATCCCTTCTTATGGGTTAATCTAACTATTTATTTTTATTGATTCCCTATTTAGTTTTTTATTTTTCCTACTAGGTATGTATATACGCAAAACTGCCTGATCCTTTCTCACATGTATCGTATCATATGATGATAATAGGTAGTTAAACAGTGACCTTGGTGGGCCTTGTATTGAGGAAACATAGCCATACAGGGAGACAATGATCACATGAAGAGGTAAATTTCAGTGTTCATGAGGAAGGATCTCCCTTTTCATTTTTTGATAGGTTGGGACTCCCTTATGTCTTTTTGGGAATATATCTTTTCACTTTCCTAATTTGGTTATATTTATATTAATACACTATGATTATTCTTAGAGGTTGTTTAATTATTTATTTCTACATCGGTAAGTATAGTTTTATTTATCCTATATAGTGGTAATTTACTTGTAGGTGTGCATGTGTGTAGGTTCATTAGGATAAGACCTCCCATATGTGTCATATGTCGGTCATAAAATGTGAAGACACAAGAGGGGGTGGGGGTAAATTTTGTAATTTAAAAAAAACATGGATAAATTAAAATTAATCACCATTTGTGATGTGATGTAGTATTATTTATCTCAAATATATTGTGAAACAAAATAATAAAGAAGAAGAAAACAAAACAAATTATAGTGTTTTGGGGCATAGAGATCCCCCAGTCCACGCCATCAATTCTCTCTCCATGATCATGGTGATTTTCACTAATCCTATCCTTTTACTGAGGACCACAACAAATACTATAACTAGAAAACACCTTAAAATAAATCAGGTTCTTTTATAAGGAACCTTGATAGCCACAACTTATAACAAGAAGCTGACACTCTTCCATTACTAAGTACAAGCAGTCGAAACTTCTAATGAATGAGGTTGGATGTTGATGTTTACACAACTTCAACACATAGTTTCTATAGAAACTAAAAAATTATGGATCATTTTTCTTTAGAGAATAAAATAATTATGTAATTATATATTTAAAACAATCCTCATAGTATAATATCTTCAAATATATGTAGTAATAAAAGAATAACATTTCATTGCATCATAATGAACACACAAAAATAGATTATGACATATATGTATCCAAAGTGTAATCCTAAAATCTTCAATGAATGATTGAATAGAATTCACAAGATATCACAATAGCTTCAGTAGATAGAAAAGTTTATCCTCTTTAAAAAGATAACCCAATGAAAAATACAATAGAAGATTTGATCATCAAACTTCATGAAAACGCCAATCATTTTGATTAACCATAGAACAACACTTTGAAATATTAGATATCAAATCAATATAACATCATCCCACATAATAAATCTATAGAGAATAAATAAGAACATGGTTTTGATATTGGTTAAACATATCCATAAATATTTCCAGATAAATCATGATATTCAAAACTATTATCATATCTAAAATTTTAATTCAAATTTACCACTGAAATTCGTAACTTCCATTAGAAATAGTAAAAAATTAATCTATTGATAAAAATCCATTAAGTCAGTATTTTAATGTATTTTAATGAGATATTTATTCTAGTGAAACCATTACTGAAATCTCATAATATATCATTAATTCAAATTCCACAAATGACTTTTTAAAACATTGGGGTTGTCTCTATGTATGGAATCTTAAAAAATACAATTTAGAACATACCATTGAATCCAAATGTTGTGTTAACCAACCATACATAAGATACATGAATGTAGGGTTCTTTAAAAAAGTATAGTTCCCAATAAAAACATTTAGACCATACATAGGATACAAAGTAATTATTCTTATCAAAAGTTTGTTTCCCAAATATAACATTCTACATAAACAGGTGGTACAAAACAGTGATCCCTCAATCATTATAAATGTCTAGAAAACATAGAAAAAATTTAAACCAATTACTTCTATAATTTTAGAGTAAATAAAATAAATATTAATCATGAAGTTCACTTATATACACTTTATTAATAAAATATATAAGGGTGTTTTTGAGCATCAAAATTGATGCATAAACAAATAAAATTGTTGGATCAACATTCATATTCCAAAAAATATCTTTTTTTTAGGATCATAAAATTCATAGAAATATAAATAAATATAGGTTTTATTTAGTTTGTCAAATAAACATAGATTTTTCAAATCAAACAAAATAATTGTTAGATTATCTAAATGTATTATAGAATTGTAAACATATATGAATAAGATAATGAAACAACTAAGAATAACAGTTGATAAAAATGTTGTGTTTATCCAAATTTAACCCCATTTTTTGTGATATAAAAAAATAAACTAGATAAATAGATTAAAAAACATTTAATTTTTTATATAATGGTGAGTGAATTTTAGTTTTAGAAAAAAATGATTTCTGGAAAATAATATGATTTAAAACATAAAACTATAGGAAAAACAAATAGCATATAGATATAAAAGACAAAAAATTATAAACAAAAGAGTTTCTTTGTATTTAAATATCATATATTACAAAAAATTTATGGATTAAGGGTTTAAATGTATTAGAGTTTGGATGATAATATGGTACAGGTTTAGGCTCTTCTAGAGATGAGGATTCAGTGGTCAAGGAATCTCTGACTGTATGATGCACTACTTTTAACTCCTAAATCAACATATTGAAATTTATATTCATTTTTTATACCCATTATATCATCAATAGATTCGATTCTATTTGCATCTTGAGAAATTCAACTAGATTCACTTTCAATTTTTTTTGAATGGATTCAGTTGACTACACATAGCTCTTCATGTTATTGCCCAGCTAGTTGACCATTTCTCTAACTCTTGGCTCTGAAAATGTTACCTTCTCAATTAAATATTATTGATTGTCCAATAGAGTCTGTAATGGAATAATATAAAATTTAAATATTCTGATTCTATCATTCATTAGTGAAAAAATAGTGTCAAGATACTTTAAGTATATCACTATATTTCGAGAAGTTATACTAGTCGAAGTAGAAGCTCTGTCTTGTCTTGAACTAGCTCTGATTGACTCAATATGACTTCCAAACAAATTCTTCAAATATATAAATTCAAAATTTTAAATAGATTCAATTATTATTTAACCAAATTTATCATTAATTTCCCTCTATAAAGCATCAAAATAGCTTCTTGAAGATGAACTTTCTTTCAAACTTTTAAATTGATTCTGGAGTGATTCAAAATCTATTCTAGAAACAGATGTATTCCTCATAACATCATAAGGTTTATGAGCACCCCTCAAGATATTTTTGCAATATTATAGTTTTTTATATTAATTTTTAATGTTTTTAATCATACCTAAGGAAAATTTATGAGTACACTCCTCAAAATTCAGATAATCTTCAGTAGCATAAGATCTTTGATCTGGCCTTATAGGAGGACTGCCAAATCCAACCAATTGAAGAGATTATACTTCAAACTCTTCACCATATGGATATGGTAGATCTATAAGAACTTCATTTTATTCAACAACTTCAAATTTTTCAGTCCTTATCAAGGAATCAACAAGATACATTGTCTGATCCCCAATCAGATTAATTGTTTCATCCAAAGGGACACTAACAAGATCATCAGAATGACCTTCCCTAACAACTTTATACTTAACATGGTAAACCAACTCATCATAAAATTCATCTAATTACTAAAATATTTATTCAACAATTGGAATTGTTTATTTACGTCTTCAATCATAGGAACTATAACCTATTTAACTAGTTCTTCCCTTCTTCGTGTCCTTTGAACTGACATAGATCCACTATCATCACCAGAAGGTTTTTGATATGCTCCAGGGAATTGAAGAAATCCCCCTATATAGCAGGGATATTATCTTACACTATTTTAATTCTCATTATACTGATTGCAATTTTAGAATCACTAGAATAAAAAACTTTCAAACCATTGGCTCCTTCAACTCTAGATTCACCAATTTCTTTAGCACCACTTCTCATTGAACCTTCCAATTTAAAACATCTTTGCTTCCCCATAAGAATGAGATCCATATGGTTATTACTCCTTAGATCAAATAGGTATCTTATTTCATTTGGTTGCTCTCTATAAGAATCCAAACTTCCTATGTGTCCCAGTAGAGAGAATATTACTTTGATGAAATTTTTGTTTAGTCTAAATGTCATAGATCAATCATTTCTTGTACGAAACAAGATACACTAGTCTTATATAAGGGTAGAAATATATCCTTTCATCTCTAGGTAGAAAATGATATATTTATCTTAGAATAAACGTACTAAAGTTCAATTTGATGTTCCAAAACATCAATAAAAACACATGCATATTTGGAAAATGAATTTTCTTCAGCTTCACTATTCTTGGTACTACTTTAGTTTGAATGAACTTTACTAAAACCTTTTGATCTTCCTACAGATCCTTAAAAAATATATTTCTGAATCCTAGAGTTCCCAAATAAAAAATACATTATATCCTTTGATTTTTAAGAATAGTCTCTAATCAATCTCAAGATGAAGTGAAACATTCCTTAATGGGGGAAATTAAATATCTGAGTAATATCAACCATATAATGAGAAAATTTCATGTCATTTACCTTTAATGAAATAAAATCCTATGAATCTACAAAACTAAACTTTGTATTCTTTCAAAAATACTTTTCTTATATTTCAAATATATTCTTTATTTATCTCATTAAACGTATACTCAAGTCCTTGAAAGCTTATAGATTTCTTTAATAGTTGATTATTTTGGAACAACCATTCGAAATCTACTAATTTTCTTTAAAAAAAATTATTTTTGAATTGAAAGGCCTCTGCATCTTCAATCTACTCAGAACAGATTTATCATTTCTCTTTATTTTTTCCATGAAAATAATTATAAGGTTTAGGGTTAAAATATTAGGGTTTGAAATATATTTATATATTGGAAGTTTGAAAGGGTGCAATATTGAAGGTAGAAGAGAGAAGGATTTTACTTTGATGGTTTCCTAAGATATAGTTTGGGTTCTTGAGCCAAAAATACTGTGTGATCATTTTGAAATTTTAAAATTGAAAAGAAAATTTTAAAAAATAAACCATGAAAATAAATAAATAATTTAATAAATTTAAATAAATGAATAAACATCATAAATAAAACTCTAAAGACAAATCCTCAAATAAAATAAATTTAAAATTATATAGATATTAAATAATATAATTAGAAGTTTTACATAAAATTAAATAAACCTAAATCCTACTTAATAAAATAAAAACTAGCAGTGGTAAGTGGTATAATAGAAATATCTACAATTTTATACTCAATATTTAAAAATTATAAAGATATATCCCCTTTTTAGACGTTATCTCATATAAAATGATGTCTTAAATCAATATTTTTAGTCCAAGAGTGATTCAAATGATTTTTTAAAATATTAATAGCACAATTATTATCACATAAAATTGGAATATGATTGAATTTAAGTCCAAATTCTAGAAGAGTGTGTTTTATCCACAAATGATCACAACAACTACCAGACGATATATATTATTCCTATATTGTTGATAATACAAGTAAGTGTTGATTCTTACCAGACCATAAAACCAGGGATTTTCCTAAAAATTGATAAGTACCCAAGTTAATTTTTCAAGCTAACTAATAACCTCTAAATTCAGTATCTGGATATGAAATTAAAATAAAATAAATAAGTTTTTGGGTAAAGAGAAGATAGAAAAGTTGTTACTTTAAATTATTTTAAAATACTTTTAACAGAAGTAAGATGAGATTATTTTAAATATGATAGAAATCTTTCACAAATAAAAATAGAAAACATAATGACTTTTCTACTAGCATTAAGATGTAACAAACCACTAATCACAACTTTATTTAAATTGTTGTCCACTAGTTTTCCAACTTTATCCAAATAATGTTCTACATTATTTAACATATGAGTTACATAAGTCTTAAATTTTTCAAGTCTATTTTTAAAAAAAATCAATAATATATTTACTTTGATTTCAATAATTTCCAAAATATTTTTGATAAATCTGAAATCTAAGAATAGAATTTAATTCTCACATCATACTCATTTCAAATTATTTTTTCATGATTTTAAAAAAATACAAATATTTTGATTAGTTAAACAAAAAATAACATCATATATATATATATATATATTTATACTTGCAAAATATCTAAACAAAAATTTTTCTTAAAAATAGTTGGATATACTAACCCAATTAAAAAACCATTTATAAAATAAAATAACTCAATATTTCATACCAAGATATTGGTTCTTGTTTAAGGCCACACATAACATTAATAAGTTTAAAAATAGAATTTGGTAGATGGGGGGTTTTCAAAACCTATAAGTTTATCAACATAAACATTATCCACTAAATAACCATTTATAAATACAAATTTAACATAACTTTGATATAATTTAAAATTCTTATGAGATATATAATCTAACAAGATTCTAATGGATTCAAGTTTAGTAATCAGAGAAAATTTTTATTTATAATCTATTACTTCATTATCATTGTAAACCTTAGAAAATATCTATCCCCATTACTAGTTATTATAATTTTATCATATTTCTCATTTCTAAAAACCCATTTTTTTCCTGTCACTGGATACTTTGAGGGCCTATCAACCAATTCCCAAACATCATTTCTCCTAAAATAGTTTAGTTTTTTTGGTAGTTATATCATCCTAATTCCATCTTATAAGGATTATTATATATATTTGTGCTCAAAATAGGATATAAAAGTAGAGAACTCAATTAAGATTCCTACACTTCTTCTAGTTTTAACTATTTTATCTTGGTCCCTTATAATAGTCTTTAAAGGACGATCCATGAAGATTATAGGCTATCTAGGTATGAAACTTTCAAGTTCTATAGTTTCATGTTCTTATAGACTAGAATGGATTTGATCATATTATAATTTAATTTCAAATAAATCTTTTAAAGATTTAAGTCTCAAGTTATTCAAAGAATCAGTGACTTCATCTGTTTGATTTTTTTATAAAATAGATCAATTTCTTCAGAATTCACATGAACACATTCTTTAAATATCCTTGACTATTTATTAAATACTCTAAAAGCTTTAGTAGCAGTAGAATATCTAAGAAATATTCTTTCATCATCATTTGATTAAAATTAACTTGGTTTTTCTTAGTATTCAAGATATACAACGTGCATCCAAAAAATGTAAAGTATCCAATTTCAGGTTTACCATTATTCTATAACTCATTTGGTGTCTTTTCTAGAAAAGGCCTAATTAAAACTCTATTCATGATATGATAATCTATATTAATAGATTCTATAAAAAATAAGTAGGAAGATTTAATTCATTCAACATAGTCATTGTCAATTGTTGAGTAGTTATATTTCTTCTTTCTACAATTATTTTATTTTTATGTGTTCTTGGAGCAGAGAAATTAGTTTTAATGCTAAAGTTTTAGAAAAAAATTAAATTCCTAATTATTAAATTTTATTCTATGATCACTTCTTAATGAAATTATTTTTAAATATTTTTCATTTTTCATGTTTTAAAAAAAGTCACAAAAATAGAAAAATAATTACCTTTAAAAATTTAGAAAATAATCCCAGGTAAATCTTGAAAAAACATCAATAAAAATAAAAACATAGAGTCTTCCAACCAAGCTCTCTACTATAGAGGGTCCAAACAATTACACGTGGACAAGTTCTAAAGGTTTAGATGTATAAACTTTGTTAATATATTTAAAATTTTATATATTTTTTCTTATTTGGAATGCATCAAAAAATCTGTTATGATTTAATTTAAGACTGGGAAAATCTGAAACCAATTTCACTTGGATTTCTTAGACAGGTAAGATATATTACTATGTCCAAGTCTCCTATTCCATCTCTAGGATGTATTTATTTTAACAGTTAAAAATTTATTTTTTTACACAATTAACTAATGTCCAAAGTATAAAGGTTCTTAGTTATAGGGTCTCTAAACTTAAGAAATATATATTTAAAAGGAGAGCATGAATTATTAGAAAAATAAACTGAAAATCCATCATCACAGAGTTAAGAAATTCTTATCATATTTTTCTTTATTCCATTAATGTAAATAAATTTATTGATTAGAATTTTTTTTATATCACGAAATAATCCAAATCTAATTATCTTTTCTTTATTATTACCTCCAATGGTAATCAATCCTCAGTATAATTTTGACAGTTCATTGAAATTTGAAAAGTCTCCACCCATATGCCTTGAGTAGCCACTACCTATATACCATATTTTACTTCTATTACCGAGGATTCTCACCTATAAAAATATTAAATAAAATCTTGTTTTGGTACTCAAATTCTCTTGGGTCTATTAGTGTCATTCAGTAAATATATGGGAAACTAGATCTGTCTAATTTTTCCAAAATTTATAGGATTAACATTAGATAAATTTCTATAAATAATATATTTATTTACACAACTAATTTTATGTTTCTTTATAAAATGGTTATTTGTATAATGACATTTAATTCCACTTAAAAAACAAGTAACCCTATACATGTAGTGGTTCTTTGAGATGATTAAAAAATAGTTTCGATAAAATTTCATTTTTCCTCCATTACTACCAATACCATTTTTTTATTGTTTGTTAACATTATTTCTAAGAATATGATTGAAGTATTCTTCTCCTTTAGTAAATATGATAGCATCACTTTTAAATGATTATAATTCACCTTGTAATTCATTAATTCTAGTCTCATGCATAGTGCAACTTGAAGTAGATTTACTTAATTTTCCTTTAAAATCAAGGTGTTATTTTAACATGGAGCTTTTTCACTAGAAACAAAATTATAAATATTTTTAGGTATTTATGATTTTTAATAAGTATTCATATTTTTTCTCAAACATAGAAAAATATTCAACTAATTTAGAACATTATAAACTTTCAAAATCAAAATTAGAATAGTTGTATGATCATAACAATATTCTTTTTCATAAAGAACATATTTATAATTATATTTGATTACTCCTTTTTTGAATTTGATTTTAATAGATTATGGAGTCTTTATAAACACTCCATGTATCTTTGATATTTTTTTACCTTTTCACTCATAATCATATTTCATTTGGAATTTGTTTTCCTTATTTTCAATTTTTTTCTTTTCTTATTTTATCTAGAAAAATTAGGTATGATATGTCCTATTTTCTTGAATTCTTAACACCAAACTTCTTTTAGTCTGTAGTCATTATTTCTGGAATCATTTTATTATTTTATGAATCCTATATTCTTCTTATAGAATTTATTGATACCTCTAACTATGTGATCTAGTTATTCTCTTGAGTTTGAACAACTAGAATAATTCTAGGATATAACATCCCATTTATTTTTATTTTACCTTTTTAGAGAAATAATTTTTGTAGTAGTATCATCCCTCTTATTCATTATGTGATATCCTGCTTCAAATTTCATTTCATCTTCATACATAATTAAATCCGCAATAAATTCCATCAAAGTCATATTTTTATCAAAAGTGGATTATTTAATAGAAGCAAAGATTCCATTCCATTTTAGGGGTAAAAATATTAGAACTTTTAACACCTGATTTGGTTTTGGAATTGGAGTTCCCAAGGAAGCAACACCATTGAAAATTTCAATCAATATTCTACTCATTTGAGTAATTATTTCTCTATAATACATCTTGAAAGTATCAAACTTTATATTAGAAGTGTTGAATCTAAGATATTTCTTGTTTCTTCATAAGAAACAACTCTTTTTTCCCACATTTCATCGGTAGTAGAACATTGAGAAACATGATTAAAATCTTCAAGACTAAGTCTAGAAATGATAGTATCAATAACTTTTAAATAAAAATCACATTCATATTCCTTTACAAAAACCCACTTTTTTAATTCTATGGTAATTTTAAAAGGTTTAATGATATTCGTATAAACATTGAATCTATGGTTTTTCAAATTGATGAGTATTTGATCTTTCCAAAAACTAGATATTTCTCTATTAAAGTATGGTATTCTAATCATTGACATTACTTCTTTTAGATCACCCATATACATCTTTTCATCACATATATCTTAAACTAAATCTTGTAAAGCTTAAAAAAATTAAATATAAATCCTATAATACCAATTTTTTTTGGAAAATGTGAATTCATAAGAGGGAGTGAATTTTTTCCTTTTAAAAACACTTGGATAAATTAAAATTAATCCCCGTATGTGATGAAATGTAGTATTATTTTCTTCAAATAGACTTACCAATAGAATAATAAAGAAGAATAACACAATGATTTTTATAGTGGTTTGGGATATAAAGATTCTCTATTACACTCCACTAATGCTCTCTCCATGAGCTTGGTGATTTTCCCTAACCTGTTCCTTTTATAGGGGACTATAAAATCTAAATGTATGTAGTTAAAACATTATAAAAAATAATGACATTTTATAGAGAACATTGATATCCACGACTTAGTATTAGAATATTACACACCACCCTGGCTGAGTGTGATCACTCAACACTACTAATGAATGAGATCGAATATTTAGGTTTAAACAGATTCACCACATCATTATAGTAGAAACAAAAAATGAAAGATCTTCTTCTTCAGTGAATTACAACTTTATATAATTACATATCTAAAGTGATCCTCATTGAAAAAGATATTAAATGAAATATATCAACAAAAGAATAACATTTCACAACAACATGATAAATGAACAGTAGTATATTATAACATTTATGTACCTAAATTTTAGTCATGGAAGCTAAAATGAATGACTATAGAAAATTAACAGGATATCACAAAAATTTTAGTGGATAGAAATTTTCCCCTCATTAAAAATATAAACCCAATAAAATTTTAGTATGAGACTTGATCATCAAGGTTCTTGAAAAATTAGATCATAATAATTGACTATATTACAACACTTTTAAATATTAGACCTTTTCTTAATATCACATCATCTCATATAATATATTTTTTATAATAAATAAGAATAATGATTTGATATTGGTCAAATAGATCTGGAAATATCAAAAGATAAATCATGATATTCAAAACTCTCAACATGTTTTAAATTTGGATGAAAATTTTCCAAAAAAATCATAAATTCCCTTAGAATTAGTAATGATTTAATCTATTAATTAATAGCCTTTGAATCTGTCTTTGAATGGATTTTAATGAGATACTTATTCTACCGAAATCATTTCTAAAATATCAAAAAATATATTTAATTCAAATTTCACAGGTGACAGCTTCAAATGTAGGGATAAGTCTATATATTAAATCTTCAAAAGTACGATTCAAATGTATCATTGATTCCAAATATTAGATTAACCAACCATATGTTAGATACATGAATGTAGGGTTTTTAAAAAAAACATAGTTCCCTATCCAAACATTTAGACCATACATTTGATACCAAAATAAAATTCCTTATCAAAATTTATGTTCCCAAACCTATTGTTCTCTAAAAAAATAGGTTTTATAATAGTGGTTCAAGACTCCTTATAAATGTCTATAAAACATAGAAAAAATTCAACCCAATTACTTTTATAATTTCAAAGTAAATTAAATAATTATTAATTCTAAAATCAGCATAAAGTAAATTTATTACTAAAAAATGTTTTTTTGAGAATCTAAATCAATGAGAAAACAAATGAAATTTTTAGATAAACATTCATATGTCCAACATGATATTCATACTCTGTTCTAGTCTCTAACTTCTGGGATTTTGGAGATGGATATGAGGTATCCCTCTCATATTATTGCCAGTCTAGGAGGGATCCTAGGGGTTGGGTCAAGACTGAGGGGTATCAAAGCTGTCTATCATAGGGATGGTATTTTTAGACAGATCTGTCATGAAAATTTGGTTTAGGAACTTAGGGAAAAATGTTAAGTTGTTTCATGTTTAACTCTCAGGTCAGGGAACCCAGTGTTAGTGTGGTGAATAATGTATCCATACATTATGACTCTGACCACTTTCTTTTTAACATGGAATTATAATGGAATAGTTACAAGGAAAACAATGATAAATACATCATATAGGAATAGGTAATTTACTTCTAAGTCCTTCTTGAGTGATCACCCCAGATATGCTCATCTAACTGTGGTACATCTTGTTAAATTTTAGGATGTCACCACATAAAAAGTGAGATATTATTTCATGATAGGTTAATGATGACAACCAACCCAATAATATGGATCATGTTCAGGGGAAAACATATGAGTTATTTTCACCAAATGAATAATGAGCATCATTTCCACCCATCGAGTAATGAGTGGGCCCACAACCAGGAGATCAGGTGGATGTTACACTCTAGGATTAGTGTTTGATGGTTTTAATAGTTTTTGATGATGACACACATATACTGATCATACTAATAGAGTTTTAGGATTAGAGAACACTTAGATTCTAGGGAAATATGGACCCATAGGTAGTATATTTTTTATTGGAGTCTATAGTTTATGTTTTCCAATATAGAAAGATGCCACATAATCATATGGTTGCACTTATAACCATCCTCTTCAATAGAGTTGTGAGAAAATGGTGGGGTTTATTACCCCAAGAATATGATGAGATGAAACTATAATGTTAAGAGTTTGAGAACATGTTATATGATGAGTACTATCTATCCACCAGGTGATCGATATAGATTATGGATCTTCTTGAGCATTCTTGGGTGATGGTGATCTTTTTAGGAAGGGACTACTATGCAATATGGGTAGGTTTTGGACATCATGGAGTTGGTCCATCAATTACTGCCTATGATTTTCAGGAATAAATCTCTCAATGAGGGATTCATACTCATGCTCAAACTTATATCAGAGGTTATATATCATAGAGGACTAATATAAGACAAATATTCCATAAACACATGTGATTCTATTCTTATGAAGAACCATGTCATATTTCCCAAGACTACTTGACCCATTATGCTATAAAGGGTGGACAAACATCCAATTCTTATAACCCAGTGGCCCCTGGCATGGTTTGAGGTATAATATGTATCATCTATACATTATATTTAGTACTATTTGGAACTGTTATTCATTACATTCTTTATCCCTTGTTCAATATATCAATATTCTAGTGGAAATTTTAGCAGGGAATTTGTTTAAGAACACTTCTATAGGGATTAATTTTATTATTTCATAAATCTAATGGTGGTGTGAGATTATTCTTAGCATATACAGTTTTCATGTGGGGCCCCTTGGTTTTTTTATAAAACTATATAACATTATTCTAGTTATGGAATGGATATCCCAAGTGAATTATCGAATATATTTTCACTTTATGAGAGTTTGGTTTATATGAGTAGAGGGGATGAGATTCTCCTTCAAAGATTCAAAGGAAAGACTTACTAGTGAAATGATTAGGGCTCATGAGAAGAAATATACAACCCATCTCTCATTGGTTGTTAGATTTGGCCCTTGGGGAAGTGGTCTATTTTGAAATTTGGAATCCATCAATGGTGGATGAATACATTAATTTATTCCCAAAATATGTTCCAAGATTACCTTTTAGACAGGAGATCATCATTTGAATTGAATAGTACCCAAGTTTCACTCTAATATCTTCTATATCATATCAAATGATCACTTCTAATATTCATAAGATAATAGTGTTGTTCAAAGGCCTTAAATAGAATGTTTTTTAGACCTATTGTGTTTTATTGGGTGGCTCTGGTGTTGTTATCTAAGAAGGAGTATGAGAGTTGAGTATATGTATTGATTATTTTCACATAAACCAAGTGATTATTAATAAAAAGTTCCACTTTCCATGGATCAATAACCTCTTCGACCAGCTAAAAGGTGAAAGATGGTTCTCAAACATTGACATCAAGTCTGGATAACACTAGTTGTGGGTTTATGAAGAGGATATTATAAAGATGTCATTTTTATGTCACTACAAGAACTATGGGTTCTTGTTGATTCCATTTGGTGTGATTAATACCCCCACTTTATTCATGGGACTTATGAACTAAATCTTATAGCCTTTATTGGATCATTTTGTGGTTGTATTTATTTATGACACTATTAATTAATCTACATAAAAGTAGGATCACTCAGATTACTTAAGGATAATACTAGACTTACTTTGAGAGCACCAATTATATGGTAAGCTCTTGATGTTACAGTTATGGGTCATAGAGGTTCAATTTCTAGGACATGTCATCTATGAACATGGAGTAGTCATGGAACTAGTAAATATAGAGGAAATTCAAGCTTAGTACCCTCCGAATATCATGGATAAAGAGTGATGTTATATTGGTTTAGTTGGGTACTATCAGAGTTTTGTGGTAGAATTTTCTAGGATTTCATATCCTTTGACTTCCTTGATATAAAAAGAGCAGTAATTTTCCATGAAAAATAATTTTTAGAAATATTTTGAGGATTTTAGTTATAGGTTGACCAATTATCCTATTTTGAGATCTCCAGAGGTGGGTATTGTGTATGTAGTTTTTTGATACACCTTTGTAGAAAGGATTGAGTGCATGTTTATGAATAGGTATATATTGATTGCTTATGAGTTTAGGCACTTTATTCCCCATGAGTATAACTATGTATCCCATGAATTTGATTTGGAAGTAGGAGTCTTCACCTAGAATATATGGAGGCATTATCTTCTAAGTTAGCAGTTTGTAGTTTACTCAGACCACCATAGTCTCAAGTATATATTTTCCCAAAGATACCTTAACCTTAGATAGTGGAATTGGTTGGAGTTCCTACAAGACTATGAATTTGAGATGTTCTATACTCCAAGGAAGGGAAATGTGGTAGAATATGACATTATTGGAAATAACCCATTCTTTCATGGTAAGAGAGGCATTGGAGTAATTGGCCATGTTTAAAGCTAACATAGGTGGAGGAGAGAGAGGTATATTATCTTTAGTCGATGGTAGTGACTCCAATATTTCTCAATAATGTGAGAGAGGCTCAATTTTGAGGCATCAATTTTGATGTTCAGCAGGACTAGATTCCCTTAAGAGATACGCTAGATGGATTTTCTAAAGGTGGGGAGAAAATCATCATTTTCAAGTATGGGAAATAGTTCCCTTCGTGTTTCATGGGGAAGTGCTAGGGTAGTTTTATAATTTCCCCTAGTAGTACATCCTAGAGTGGAAGAGATTTATCTAAACCTTTAACATCAGTTTTGGTGGGCAGGCATACGGTAGAGTACTATTGAGTTCATTTCTTGGTTCCTCACATGCTGACAAGTGAAGGAAAAGCATTAGGTTCCAGTAAGTTTGAATAAACCTATTAATATACTTTAGTGGAAGTGGTATGACATATATATGGGTTTTTTAATAGATATTACACAAAAAATGAGAGGCCACGAAATTATTTGGGTGTTTATTGGTTGACATACCAAGTCATCTAAATTTCTTTCCATCTGAAAAAAGGGTTCAGTGGAGAGTTTGGGGAACTTGAATGTAAAATAGATCTACAAGATTTATAGGTAACCCTTGAATATTTTCTTTGACCATGATTCCTAGTTTGAATCATGATTATAGAGATGTTTATAGGAGGCCATCGAGACTCAGTTGTGGATGATCCTGATGTTCTACCCGGAAAAAGATTGTCAGACTAAATGAACCATCGAGGATTTAGAGGATATAATGAGATCCCGCTGAACGTGTTTACATGACACATAAAATTGATTATGATTTTAATGTTGATTTATAGTATATTGAAAACCCTAGGTCATCTCTCAAGGATAATTGATAGGTTTAGAGTACTAAAAAGGGAGGTGATTTTCAAAATAGTTTTATGAAACTAAATTAATTTAAAGAGTTTAATAGTTGATAATGATGTATATTTTAAAAATATATGATAATTATGTGATTATTTCTTAGTTACTACACCATTTGAAAAGTTCCTTATTTTAAATTGATTATTAGGTTTTTAGTGTAATCCTTTGATTAAGGGTTAACCAAGATCTTGGGTACTCATAATCCCTAAAATGATGAAAATAGGACTAAAAAATGACCTAAAAATCATATAGTAAAGTTATATCCCCTAATAATGAATTAATTTTTTTAAAGGAACACTGAAATCTAAAATGTTTGGAAAAGAAGAGGAGTTTTATGTTTTCCAATCAGAACAACACAAGTCGCACACTTAAAATTGCACATCGATTGGTTATGAAATAAAAAATGTTTCGATTAAATGCATCAAAACAAGTTAAGATACATATAAAAGTAAAATTACCAACTAAAATATACACCAAACCAGTAGATAATTATGTTTAGGAATTCCCTCTTCAAGTTTCTATCTCCCTCACAATGATCACCCACCGCTTAGCTCAACATCAGGAGGAGTAGGAAGCTCGGGTGGAACTCCTTCTTAATTCTTGACCCCCCCTATGAGGATAGGGGCCTCAAGAACTTCTTGTATGAGGAGAGGGATCCATTTGGACTCCAAAATGGTAGATTTATTCTTCTGTTTTAAACTTACAAATGAGGATCCCAAAGTTCTATTTTATAGGAAAAGTAGAAGGTGGTTTTGGGAACAAGGATTTTTTAAAACCACCTAGCCCATGGTTTTAGGTGGGTATACAAAATTTTATCGCTTTAGAGAAAAATAAAAAAAATTTCCCCACCTATTTAATATCTCCATCGAAAATTTGGTTTCATTTGAACTCTTAAAGCTTGAGATATGGACAAATAACAACACACCACTTTTGACTTTATTCAGATTCAGTGTGCTAGACAGATCAAGTTGGTTGGGTCAATTAATGGAAGAATTGGGATTAGGTTCCTTCATATGAAATTTATACCAGTTAATTTTTTACCCTATCACAAAATTTTAGCCCATTTGGATACATGGTGTAGTGGATGCGTACAGTTTAGTCCACTGGTGTGTTTGGATCCTGTGTAGTTTGGACCATTTTTCTTGGACATCATCATGGGCCCTCTAAATCACCTCCAACTACAATATAATTATCAAAACAAGTAACATTTACCTTTTGAACAGTGATAAAAACAAAATAATTTAATCAAACATGAAGTGAAATTCTTTATTATTTATATAATTTTCAATACAAAACTAGTTTAGTGTAGTGGTGTAAGGGTGAAAATGAAATGGTGAATCGTGGTGGAATCACACCATCACACCTAAAAATTTTCACTACTAAGCAATGTAATATTTCAAAAAATTATGCATGTAGATATTTACAACTTTATAAAGATTTAACATTCAATTAAAAGTTAATTCCTGATATAAATGTGATCAAATCAAAAAACGCACTGAGGAGTTATTCTCTTTGATCATGGAAAAATACATCTCAAGAATTTTGTCAAAACAAAATTAAAATAGATGCATGATACCAATAAGAGAAAATAATTAAAAATTTAATCATGTAACTAATTATCTACATGTTTGTGTGATAACTATTTCATGTATTCTTTCCACTTTCTATCAAGTAAATATAAGTTATTTTAAAATTTGTCTACTTACACGAACCTTTCCACCAAACATTCCCTATGTCTTTTGCAATAAAATTCCAAGACCCACTCACTTAATCATTCTTAGAAGTGAAACATTAATCTACAAACCTATATATACCCATATGTTTCACATTTAATCACTCCCCTCAATTTGTATTTGTTTTTTTTTGGGTTTTTAGGGCATACAATAGTCGGATAATAGGTACACATGTATAGGTCAATCTGGTATAGTAATGAAATAGATCGGATAAGGAATGAACATATGGGAAAATAATTTTTTAAGGTAGATAAAAATTAACCTAACTTATACTTACCTTTCATTAAGTACGAAATTTTCACACTTTATGGTTGGGTGAAAATATGTGTGAAGAGATTAAGTGAAATGATTTTACCTTAAACTATTCATATAAAGGGTACCATTATTCTCAAAGGTTTCAAAATGATACAACCATTTATTTCATTGAAAAAACCCAAATTTCAAGAGAAATTGACACCACAGTTTTGAATTATTTCAAAAATTCACATTCCATGAGATTGTTTTTGAATGTTAAAAAAAATGAAATACAGAAATTACACATGAATTTTCATTAACTTCCATTATTAAATGGGAATCATTTTCTATGATAAAGTGCGTATAAAAAATTAATATTCTGGCACAAAATTTAGTGGGAGGGAAAGGGGGAATGTAACAATACAATTCATTAATCTAAAAGGAGAAAAAAAGAAAGATGATGAAAATCCTTATCTAACTTAGGAATATACCCATCCCCAACACCTAGAGTGTGAAGTTTCCTCACTATAATAAAATAAAATCTGGTTAGGAAGGATAAAATATGGTGGGTTTCATGGGTATGTTGCTTCTTGAACATGGAGTTCCTCCGTCGGGAACTCTATAAGGGCTTCGAGGAAGTGCTTCAACCGCTGCCCATTGACAGTGATGGTTCACTTGGTTTCTTCATTTTGAACCTGAACAAAACAAAATGAAGATGCATTAGTAACAGTTTATGGTCCAAACAAGTGGGAATTAATCTTATCTGGATGCAAATTCTGCCTTTCATTATAGAGGAGGACCTTCTGCCCAATGTGGAACATACTATGAAGGATGAGATGGTCATTGGAATCCTTGGTTCTCTTCTTATAAATTTGGGATTTCTCATATGAATCTATTTTCATTTCCTCTAGCACCTGAATCTACAACTTCCTTTGAGCACCTACACCAGAAATATTACAATTTCATTGTTTGATGGCCCAGTAAGCCCGATACTCAATATCAATAGGAAGGTGGAAACTCTATTAAAATACAAGCCAATCTGGTGACATTACAATGTGATTTTTAAAGGTATTATGGTACTTCCATAAGGAATCGTCGATACTAAGACTCTAAAATTTTCTATTAGGATGAAACATTTTTTCAAGAATATGTTTTACCTCCCTATATGACACCTTAACTTGACCATTGGTTTGTGGGTGATATGCAGTAGACACTCTATGCCCGACCCCATACTAACGCAAAAGATATTGAATTATTTGATTGTAGAAATGAGAACCATAATTACTAATGATTAACCTAGGTAATCCAAACCTACAGAAGATCTGGGTTCTCAAAAATTCCACAACTAACATAGAATCATCAGTCCTTATAGATCATTCCTCCACCCATTTTGAAACATAATTCACTACCAGAAGAATATAAAGGTTACAAATGAATTGGGGAATGACCCATAAATTCAATGCCCCAAACATTAAAAATTTCATAGAAGGGAATGGTTTGTTTTGGAATTTAATTTCTTTTAGATTCATTCCCCCTTCTTTGACAGTGAGGATGAGATTTCTAGAAATCATGGGCATCCCAAGAAAGTGTTTTCCAAAAGAGACCAGAATTAAGGACCTTGCGAGAAGTCCGTTTAGGACCAAAGTGACCCCCACAAGCAAGAGTGTGGAAGAAACTAAGGATGAACTGAAACTTGATATTGAGAAAAGAACTCTTAATGACTTGATCACTACATGTGCGCCAAAGGTAGGGTTCATCCAAAATGTACCAACAAGACTCATGTTTTAGATGGTCGGCCCAGTTTTTATTTAAATAAAAAGGAATGAACGATGCTACTAAATAATTTAAAAAAATTTCATACCAATGAATAACATCATTCAATCGATACAAATTCTCATCTTGAAACATGTCATTTATGGGAATACAGAGGGATGAGTCAATTTTATGAGGATGGGTGGATCCTACTGATATGGTCAGCCACCACATTCTTTTTTCCTTTTTTATCTCTAATTTATAAATTGAATTCTTGAAGGTGGAGAATACAAAAAATGAGATGTGGTTTGGATTCCAATTTCATAAAGAGATACTAAAGGGATACATGGTCTGAGAATACAATGACTTTGCATCCCAAAATACCTGACCTGAATTTATCCAAGGAAAAAACAATGCAAAGAAATTCTTTTTTCAGTTGTGGGGTAGTTTTCTTGGGCAGGGTACAGTGTACACGAGGCATATGTAATGATAGGTGTAGATCAATCAACCCTTTGTGAAAAGACTTCCCCAACTGCATAGTTAGAGACATCACACATGAGATCAAATGGTAATTCCGACCAAAGTGGTTGGATTACCTGGGGTGATATGAAACACTATTTTAAATTAATAAAAGATTCTTCACATTATTTATCAAAAACAAATTCCTTTTATTTTTGGAGTAATCTGGAAAGGGGGTGTACAATTTTCCTAAATTCATGAATTAAATGATGGTAAAATCCAGCATGACCTAGGAAAGATCACATATCCCATACATTTTTGGGGAATGGAAAGGAGGAAATGACATCCACTTTTGATTTATCAACTTGGATACCATCCCTAGAAATGGCATGTCTCAATATTATACATTTTCACACCATTAAATGGCTTTTATCATAATTTAATATTATATTTTTTTCAATATAGAGATGTAGGACTGAAGAAAGACTACTCAAATATTCATCAAAAGAAGATCCATATAAAATGAAATCATCCATGAATAATTCCATGTAATTATATAGGTAATTCTAAAAATACTAACCATGCATCACTGGAAAGTTCCTAGAGCATTGTACAGACCAAATGGAATCCTCCTATATGAAAATGTGCCAAAGAGGCAAGTAAAGGTTATCTATTCCTCATTCTCAGGGGAAATATAGATCTAAAATTATCCAGGATACCCATCAAGAAAATAATAATGGGACTTCCCTTCTAGCCTCTCTAGAATCTTGTCAATGAATTTCAATGGGAAATGGTCCTTCCTAGGGTGTTGATTTAGTTAGTGATAGTCTATACAGACACACCAACTATTCTGCACATTAGTTTGAACCAATTCATTGTTTTCATTTTTAATTACCCTAAGACTAGTTTTTTTGGAACCACTTGTACTGGACTGACCCATTGGCTATCATAAATGGGGTAAATGATTCCAACATCCAATAATTTTGTTACCTCATTTTTATCAAATTCTAGGAGGTTTGGGTTGAATCAACGTTGTGACTACCTCACTGGTTTAGCCTCGTAATTTAACAATATATGATGTGTAAAAATTGATGGTCTAATACCAGGAATTTCAGCAATTTTCCATCCCAAATCTTGTTTATACTCTCTCAAAAGTTCAAGCAGTCACAGTTCATGCTCTGTAGGGAGTGAACTAGAAATGATGATAAGCATCTTGTTTCCATTCTCAAGATAGGAATATTTTAAATATTGAGGCACTTATTTTATATTAAGTTCAAGATATTTTGGATTGATTGGAGTGTGTGAAAGTGATAGGTCACTAATCTCATATAACTATTCATTAGTGTCATTTTCATAAGAAGAATGAGATTTTATAAGCTTAGTAGTATCATCGATGGTCATGTGATCCTCAGTGTTCAAAAAATCATCAATTAATAAACATGAATGAAACTTTTCTGGACTAGTACAACATTCAATGCATGATTCATTACCTAAAATTTCAATCAATGATCAAAACTCATAAATTAGTTTGGTGGAAATAAAAGAATATTTTTCAAGGGAAGGGAGTACATCTATAGAGTCAACAGAGAGAGAGAGAGGAATGTTCTTCTGAGGGGTGATTCATGGAATCAAGGATGTTGAAGTGGAACATGTCACCACCAAACTCTATAGATAATGTACCATTGTGGACATTAATTATGGTTTTGGTAGTTTTTAGGAATGGTATCCCCAATATAATAGGGGAATGTCAATTCATCATGTCATATTCCATTTTAAGCACATAAAAATTAGCAGGAAAAATTAAAATTTCCACCCTCACAAGAACATTCTATAACATACCATATGGGTGTTCAGTACTCTAGTTTTCAAGTTGAACAAGAATTCATGTGGGATTCAATTCCCCAATCTGAAATGAAGAGTAAATGGAGTGAGGCATCATATTTATAGAGGCACCTAAATTAAGCATAACATTGGAAAAGGAATACTTACCTATAGTGCACGGAATTGATAATGTTCCCAGATCATTGCATTTGTTGGGAAGTGATGGATCTATCAATTCTAAGATTTTCATACCCAAGCTCACCTCCTCGTCACCTTGAATTATCCATTGGTGTGTATACATCTCCTACAGAAACTTGGTGTATCTTGGAATTTTCTTCACGATATTAATCGAAGGAATGTTAACCTGTAATTTTTTGATAGTTTTCAATATTTCATTATCAAGTTTAGTTTCTTTTTTTTCTTGGTCAGGTGGTCCTTTGGAGAAATGGAAGAGGAATGGTTAGGCTAGGTGACTCATTAACAGACACACTCTTTCCTTTGGAAGGGATTCTCTCAGGACACGATTTTTTAACGTTTGGACTAATTTCAATAGTTGGGATAATGTTTTCCTTAGGAGGGTATGACTCTAATGGGGGATTAATTTTTCTTTTTAGTTTTGTTCCACTTTTAAGGGTGATGGAACTAATATTTCCCTTATCCCTAGGGTTATCTATTGGTTGAGAGGGTAGTTTACCCGACCCATGACTTTGAATTTCCCCCTAAGAGTTAGCGAGTTGACCTAATTGAGTTTTTAGGTCTTGTATGATTTCTTGTGTGGTTTTTTAGAATTCTATATTGTTGGAATCCATTTGTTTCATCATATATTCTAGGCTAGGATCAGGTTTTGGAGGAGGTGGTTGGAAGGCCTTTATCGTGGTTGGGTATTTTTGGGTTGTGGTGGTTGACTACTCTGCCCTGGTTGGTTCCACAGTTATTGAGGTTGGTTTGATTACCCCCTTTACAATATTATTGGTTTTCTTTCCACCTAGGGTTATATGGATAGTATGGTTCTTTCCAAAAGGGTTGGTTATAGGGGAGGCCTGGAAAGTTTGCCTCATAACTCTTAAAAGTTTCTCTCAGCTAGGGGCATTGGTCAGAGTAGTGTGTGTCAGAAGAACATATACCATAATGGATGGGAGGAGGAGATTGGGATTTACCTTGGGAAAGATAAAGTTTTTGAAGAAGGGTACTTACCTCTTTGAACATCATGTCTACCTTCTTCATGAATTCAGTACTTTACACCTCATGGAAACCTGGAATGGGTATACTATACCTTGAACTGAATTTTTGAGTGTTTTTCACCATCTTCCCAATTAGGTTCTTTGAAGAAATTGGTGTTTTATTAACTAGTGAACCACCTACAGTAACATCAATCATATTTTGATCAATAAGAATTAAACCTTCATAAAAAACTGAATTAAAAGTTGATCACTTATTTGCTGGTGTAGACATCTTGGAAATAACCTCTTAAATATATCCTAATATTCATGAAGTGTTTCTACTTATGATTATCTTATCCCAAAAATTTATTTCCTTATTGTTGTGGTTCAAGAGGCTGGAAAATATTTTTCAAAAAAGGTGTTTCATGTCTTCCCTACCTCTAATTGGCGAATTAACATAATACAACCAATATTTCACAGGGTCTTATAATGAAAATGAGAATGCTCTGAGTTTTACTTATTATTCATCTAAATTAGAAGGTTTTAATGTTGAACATACAGTATGAAATACTTTTAAATTATTTTGTGGAGCTTCTCCAATGAGTTTATGAAATCTAGGTAATAAGTGAGAGAGACCGGATTTTAGTTCAAAACCAGGTGCCTCGCCTTGAATTTAAATATAGGTGGTTTGGGTATCAACTTCAGGTGAGGTCATTTATTTTAATTTCCAGTAATTTCATCCATGTTGTGCAAGTTTATTTCAGTTTTTATGTGGGTTCTAGATGAATAATATGAAGGATCAAGAATAGTGTCGATGTTTTGTGTGTCCTACTTCAAAGGGTTCTCTTGTGCATCTCAGTGTCACTGACATAGGATCCTCTCCAGTTCGGGTTCAAAGTTTGCTAAATATCCTATAGTATAATTCATCATAAAAAAACCTACACAAGAAATAAATAAGAACACAAAAAGATATGCAAAGGTAGAAGATAAAACAAATAAGTATTCACAAATTTTAAACTATCTTATAAAAAACACGGACTAAAAACCAAAGAGCTCCCTCATAATATAACAAAAATTTGAACATGTTTTCCTGAAACATCAAATTAATTATGATTTTAAGTTTGATTTATAGTACAGGGTAATCCCCAAGGCGTCTCTCAAGGAGCGTTGATAGGTTTAGAGTATGCATTTTTAATAAAAAGTACTAAAAAGGGGGGTGATTTTGAAAATAGTTTTATGAAACTAAATTAATTTAAAGAGTTTAATAGTTGAGAAAGAAGTAGATTTTTAAAATATATGATAAGTATGTGACCATTTTGAAGTTACTACACCACTTGAAAATTTTATTGTTTTTAATTGATTATTAGTTTTTTGGTGCAATCCTTTGATTGAGGGTTAACCAAGATCTTGGGTACTCACAACCTCTAAAATAATGAAAATATGACTAAAACTTGACATAAAAATCATATAGTCAAGTTCCATCCCATAACAATGAATTAATGTTTGTAAATGAACACTAAAATCTAAATTTTTTGGGAAAGAAGAGAATTATTATGTAGTATAATTAGAACACCACAATTTACACACTTAAAATTGCACACCGATCAGTTATGAAATAAAAAGTGTTTCAATTAAATAAATATAAACAAGTTAATATACATATAAAAGAACAATTAAAAACTATAATATACACCAAAAAATAGATAATTATGTTTCTAAACTCCTTCTTCAAGTGTGTAGCTCCCTCATAAAGATCACCCACTTCTTAGCTCGACATTTGGTGGAGGAGGAAGCTCGGGTAGAAGTCCTTCTTCATTATTGATCCCCATATAAGGATAGGGGCCTTCAGAACATCTTGAATGAGGATAGGGATCCCTTGGGACTCCAAAATTGAATATGTTTTCTTCTTGTTCAAACTTCCAAATGAGGATCCCAAGGTTCCATTTTATATGAAAAGTGGAATGTGGTTTTGGGAACATATATTTATTAAAACCACTTAACCCATGGTTTTGGTGGATAGACAACCTTATATCACTTTAGAGAAAACTAAAAACTTTTTACCCACCTTTGGAATATCTCCACCAAAAATTTGGCTTCATTTTGACACCAATATATTGAGATATGGATAGATCACAACACACCACTTTTGAATTTGTGCAGATTTGGTGTGCTAGACACATCAGGTTAGTTGAGTCACTTAATGGAAAAATTGGGCTTAGGTTCCTTCAGATGAAATGTATCCCAGTAAATTTTGGACCAAATAAAAAATATATATCCCATTTATATGCACAAGGTATTAGATGTTTGTGTTTTAGTCCACTGGTGTGTTTGGATCCTGTGCAGTTTGGCCCATTTTTCTTGTGCATCATCATGGGCCATCCAAATCACCTTCACCTAAAATGTAATTAAAAAAACAAATAACATTTAACTTTCTAAGAGTGATAAGAACAAAATAATTTAATCAAACATGAATTGAATTATTTTATTATTTTTAATGTTTTCAATAAAAAATTAGTTAGCATAGTGGTGTAAGGGTGAAATGAAACAGTGAATCGTGGTGCGATCACAAACAAGTTGGGATTAGGTTATATTTGGATGGATCACCTATATTGGTGGAATTTAATTATAATATAATGTATTAAAATACTATCAATATGTAACCATTCAAGGATCTGTTTAGATGACCATGCAGGTCACCCTTGTAATTTATAGAAATAGGTGAGTCATCACCTATATGACAAGATCTAGTGCTAACAATAATGAAGAAAGTTTGGGTGATCAGGAAGCACATGAAGACCGCTAAAATTAAGAAAAAATAATTTAAAAATTAACACCATATACCCTTAGAGTTCAAGTATGGAGACCATGTTTTTTTGAAGGCCCCTCCATGATGAGATTTTCGTAGGGTTGGGTTGGGTAGCAAGCTATCTCTGAGGTTCATCAAGACATTCCAGATTTTGTGTAGGGTTGGTAAAGTTTCTTATAACTTGGATTTAACCCCACAACTGTATCGAGTACATGAATTATTCCATGTGTCACAACTGTAGAGATTTTTGCATGAACCATTACATGTTTTTTATTGGGTGCGATAAACATTAAGTTCGGAGACACTTTTTCATAGTATCAGGTGTTGATCAAGGATCAGTAGGAGAGGATACTTCATGGGTGGTCCATTCCAATGTTTCAAGTTCTTTTACATCATGGGAACCACTAGGAGAGATCATAGGAGTGTAAGATGTAACACCATAAGATTTTGAATATAAATTTAATATTAAATTCATGAAACATTGAGTCTCTACAAAACACCACTTTTCATAACCTATCAAGTAAACATAAATTTTCCACCTCCGTGATTTGAATATCGAGAAACTAACATACACAGTTGCATTTAGTAAGATATTTAGAGTCTGATAAGACAAAAATAATTTTTGTTGAATAGTAACATACCCTTATGAATGGTAATACGACCCTTATTAATAGTAAATCATATTATTATTTTATTGTCTTAAGGTTATAAAATAATGAGATCTTCATTAATTTTTTAAGGTGATACAAAATGAATTCTATTTTTAAAATTGCTATTTTTCAAATAAATTAAGATTTTATTTAAAAATTAAATTAATAATATTTAGAAATTTTTTTTCCAAAAATGGATTTCATTTTTGAATTCTATACGTCAAAAAATGGTTCGGGTGAATTTTTTGTATTTTTTTGAAATACTCAAATTTTTGATGAATAGTAAAATACTATAATTTACCATATATATATATACAATATCAGTTAAATTCAATATTCCTAGCATCATGGATGATTTAATCACACTTGGATCGAACTCACATGCACATATTACTATTCTTGGTCACAAGAATTAATAATATTGGTTTTGATGAGTGAAATAAAAAAAAAATTAATAAGATATTCAAAAATCACCCCCTCCTCCATTATAACCCCCCTCACTCCCTCTTATATAAACTCCTAAAGATCCTCCCCCATGTCTAGAATCCCTTGGTATCATAAAAATACCAAAACATCTCCCATAAAGAGGCTCTCAAGGAAGATAACTTCAAGAGGTAAATTCCTCTTTTCATTTCTTTTATTTCAAGTTCATTTCTTTTTATTTTTCTTTACTCACCTCCTTTCATCCAAATGTTGTGATAACTCCAATACCTTGAATGTAATGGAATTTTTTTGTGATAAATGAATAATTATTCATCATCTCTCATTTCTCCTTCTTTTATACTAGAAATGAAAACACCATCCAAGATGTGTTAATTTATCATATTCAAGGACGACGGGTTTTCAATTTCTATTAACATCTTAAATTATGGTCATGAAACAATTTTGATGGTTGAAACAGACTATAATATATTAATTATAAATTATTTAAGGTTCTTGAATCCTTTTTTACACATGATATTAATTTATAAATCAAAATGAGGTCATTGTGATAAAGAACCGCCAATTAACCCAAACAATTGTCATTAAAGTCTTATATAATGATTCATCTTCACTCACAATAACCAAATGAATATTATAACCGTGTCATCTTATGGTTTTTCACTAATAACATACAAATTATATTCTATAAATCCATTATTATTCTACATGTTTATCCATACATGAATATAATTAAACATATCATAAAATCCAAGGAAGAAAACACTCCCAAACAATGAAATTGAATCCCTTAACTGATCAAAAGGATATGAATGAACCTAAATATGGTTATTATAAATACATTAAATGCAGAGGAGGTTATGGACGCATTAGTTTATGAATCTAAATTTTATTATTCAGGTCATTAATATCAAGTTAGGAACACCTTCAAACTTAAGGTATGGGTTTTCTACTCGAACCACCATTTTCATTCGGGTTACTCTTATTGTCTAGTTACCTCAATTAAATTATTATATATTAATATGTACTCATATATTCTGTGAAAATTTTATACATATGTGAACCAACCATAATCATACTTTCATTTATGGGGACTTATATGTTTTAAAATGGTCTTTCAAGAATTCTTCACGAAAAAAACCAGATTCAAGGGAATTTCTAAAATTCTTACCTATTTTTAAGGGCACTATATAATCTATTTTTATCAAACATTATCTTTATAAAAACACTATTTTTATTATGAAAATACTATCTTACTTCACTTCTCATTTTATAAAAAGACTATTCCAAAAGAACTATTCTTTTCAAAGTAAAAGAGTATTTATCTCAAGAATTACTCGATGATTTTATAAGAGTATCTTCACATGTTTCAACAATCTTGTTGATTATTATGTATTATTGGGATTAATATTTTATGACATCAAATACCATATTTAATTTAATGGTTTATTATTATTTTGACTGTGGATGTGCTATCTTAAAACTATTCACCAATTTACTCTAAATGGTTAGTGTTCATACTTAATGTTCAAAGAACGTTATTAAAATTCCATATGTTAGTTTCAATACGAATGTATATGTTGTTTATGTATAACCCCATTCATATGATGAATTAATTGTAATTTTTAAGTGATGGATGGGTCCCTCTATATCCCATCTATGCATCGGTAGGTCTCATGAGACAAACTACGGTCTTAGCACAAGGCCTTAACAAAATGATTATTTATGGTCTTCGCACAAGGCCTTAATAGTATGGTTATGATATCCATAATTATGAATTCCATCATTATAAAACTGGTAATTTAAAATTCATGAGGTTATTTGACTAGTAGAATAACCATGATTATGCTTCATTATGGAATTTTTTCTTCAACTTTTATTCTTGCCATAATGTGTTCAAGTTCATTTTTAAAGGCATGTGTTTTTTAGTTATTCTCCATGCCTAATGTTTATGTTTATGAAATATTATATTGTATTTATTACTCTTACCGAGCATTAGGGATCACCCATTTCTTATGTTTTATTTTCCCAGGGCATGAAGAGATATATTATGAATGACACACAGAAATAACCTAGGAGTTATGGATGTTGTCAAAGGAGTTTCTAAATTGTTTTTCATTTCAGGTTGTAATTTTGAACTTATGTATGTATCTTATTTCCAGAGCTACTGAACTAATCAGTCCTTCTAGATACATATTACTTCTCTATATTCCAATGAAATAAAATAAGTCACTGGCTCCAGGAAACTGGGGTTGGTTTCTTATAGTTAGTATCAGAGTAAGTTCAGAAGAAAACATGGAAACTAGATTTAGAAAATGTAGATTAGGGGAAAATCCTAATATAGTCTTTGAGGATAAACATACAAGAACATCTTATAATTTTTCGTAAGGAATACATTATGTGGATATTTCTAGAAAATACATCCCTATCCAGATATTTCAAGTGGACATGGTTCTAGCACAGATGTACCAAGGTGTGAAAACTTCAACAGGGTGTTTCGGGCTTGACCCGTTGTATCCTGGTATATGAAGACAGGCTTTACTGCACTCCTAGTTTGAAACTCCTAGAGAATATGCTTAGTATAATTCATATTTTCTTTACAAGCCATTATAAAGTTTTCAAATTTAAAAATTTCCTCAAAGAAACCATGTTTATTATTATAATATTAGCTATATATAGAATTTTAATTTATGTTAATTATTTTTCTACATTGAGATTAAACATTATGATTCATAAAATAATCCAGTGTATGCCATTATTTGGAAATAGCAACTAGTGGAAGGAATAGAAACCGCATGAATTCATGTGTCTCATGTAGGGATTTCCCTCTAATGCAAGATAATGATGTTGGCTATGGTGGTGTGACTAGTACTAAGCAACTTATAACTATACTAAGAAATCTAACGTAGGTTATGAATAATAACCTTACCTGTATAAAGCATATTGATCCACAACATGGAGGAGCTATGTTATATCTCTTTATATGACAATATCCTTCATGATTTATTGGGACTACAATCCCATTTGTTGTGGAGCAGTGTATAAGTTCATTAGAGAAGATATTTCTCACTTTGGGATGTAACTAAATAGAAAGGGTTGTCATGATAGTTTATCGACTATCAAGAGATGTAGATCATTGGTGGTATTTAATACAAAACACAAAGTAGAAGGAATAAATATAATAAATGGAATTAAGGGATTTTAAGGAAATATTCTCAGAAAAATACTTCCCTCGTGAACAATGAGTAGATATGGCAATTCTAACGACCCAAGGTTTACCTACATAGACATTACATTACTTTTATGGAATAATTAATACATGAAAAAAATAGATGCCCAAATACCGTATTAGTTTAGTGCCTTTGGAAAATGAAAAAACATAAACAATTGGTTCATAAAACATCTACATCATCTCCTGCTTTATCCTTCATAACTAGAACCTCATTTTGACACATCTTACTTAATACCCTTCTTCAATTCTTGGGGGAAAAGAAACATAAATGGGGTGACCTCAAATGATCAGCAAGGGTAATCATGGAAAATATCTTATAAAACATACATGTAAAACTGTAAAAACATGAAAATAACTTTTGAAAAAAAAACATACCAAAATCATGAGTCTTGAAATAAATCTTGGAAGTACGTAAGGCATAGATCATAAAGGAACATTAACTATGATAAAATAGCATTATCATAAAACATGGAACGGTGGAAAAAAATAAACACATAATATGATTTCCATAGTATCAAAATAGTTATTTCTATGACCATAATAGTGGAAAAATTCCACTACTGAACAAATTTTACATGTCATTCCAACCATTTATTACTGAACCAGATTTACTTGTCGTTTCATCCTTGTATTACTGAACCAGATTTACTTTCCATTCCAGTCATATCAATCTCATGAGATATAAATATTTACGAAATTAATTAGAGGGAGATATAGGTCCCACACATATCATAATGAAATCAATATCACATGTTCCAGAAAACATAAACTATTCACCATAGCATAACCCAAAGAACAAAAAATACGTTTCTTAAACATCATTCTATCATAACATAATCCAAATAATATAAATGGATTTCATAAAATTAATTCCATAATAAACAAAATAAAATAAAAGTAATAATAGGGATATAAACATAACCCTATGTCATCTTAGATGGAAAATAATTTTGATAAAACACTTGAGCTTAATTGATGAGGAAAATATCATTTCTTCTACAAAATTTTTTTCTATTCTCAAAATTCCATGAAATTTTATGAGAATAGAATTTATTTGAAAATTAATTTAAACCGTGTGAAAGAATATTAATGTAAATAATTAATTATAAAGATATAAAAATAATTTTATGTTGTATAAGTTAAAAAAAATTCTTCTTGTACGTTTTTTGGAAAAGTCAAAAATTACCTCATACCAAAAACAATAAAAGATTCAATTCATAACATTTAGTAAAAATTCACCAATGGGAAAATTTGAATTTAAAAAATTGTAGAACTATATAAATAATATTTTGAAATACATATTTAGGAAACATGGACATGGATGATAAATATACCCTAGTAAATACTTATGAATAAACAATCTCAGATAAAAACGAGATGTGCAAAGTTATCCGTACCTTATGTCCGATTTATTCTGTATGTGACCAAAACTCATGTATATTGGGTTTAAACATATTATTAACTTCTAAAATAACCATAATAACATTTATTACATCATATATAATTCACTTATGACTTTATATTACCTGTTCATTTATCAATTCCATGTTAAAGCAACATTTTGGGTAATAATCATTTTATTTATCATACGTGTTTTGACTTTTTATTCTTGATATTATTACATAGATCATGATTTAACTACATAAATTATGTAAAAATGATTTATATATGATATATATTTAGTATATAAATATATATAATATATAGATAAATGAAATGAAATACATCGTTCATGAAGACGGTAGGTCGTACGTACGCATGAACACTATTTCCGTTTCCTTATTGAATTGAATGGAAGAAAGTAAATGAAATATAATTATATATACATAAATCTAGTAGCACTATTATTTCATATATTTCATGAATATTTATTATATATACTTTATAATCATTCTTTAATAGTTATCATGGAGAATGAATCTCATCGCGTTGTGGAGGCGGTAAGCCTTCCATATGCATGAGCGATGATATCATTAACTTAATCATTAAATGGTATGGAATTAGATGGTATATTAATTATAAAAAATAATTTTCAGGTTATATTAATTATTTAAATCTATTATACTCATCATTATACCCATCCAATTTAAGTATTTTTGAATAAAAAATTACACCACAGCGTGGAGACGGTAAACCGTACGTACACACACATGGTGATATTATTATTCATAGGATGTATAAAAGGAGGTATAAGGTTGTACTATAATTATAATAACATATAATAATGTATAATATACTTGATTTATTACTTTAGTATGGAAACAACATAAGAAGAGGAAGTAGAAGTAGAAAATAATTTTGAAAGAGGTGATAAAACAGTTACCTCTTTTTTGGTTATCTCTGTTTGATTTTCACAAAAGGTCACCCAAGGATAGATTAATTCCCAAAGTGTGGCCTCTAAAAAGACATTAGGGGTGTTGGGAGATTATTTGGGTAGATTTTGGATGATACAAAGGGCTTTAAAGGTGTGATTAAGTGGGTAAAGGTGGTGTCCTTTTAAAAGAGGGGGGAGGGGAACTTTAGGAATGTCTTGAAATATTAATTTATTATAAATTTATTTTCAGTTTATAATGGTCCCAAACTCATTTATTTCGAATTTAAGATTAGTATGGGTCTAAAACCTCTCAAATAAAAAAATTTATACATGTTTTTATTTTATTTTAAACCTTATCATTTTGATTTATCCCTATTTAATCTATTTAATTTTATTTATGGTAATAATATTCTAAATTTTAAATGGTTATAAATATTAACTTATGTGTTTTAAGTTTTCCATAATTGGACACTTTATAAAATTTTAAACCATATGATATTCACTTAGTAATTTTTAAATATTTTTGTGATTTTTAAATAATTTAATAATATGTTATTTTTATAAAATATCAATAGTTTCAATTTTGACACTATTCATTTATTTGACTTTAAATAAAATACACACATAAGATAAATTAAAAGAAAAATATTTAATACACTCATAAAATTTCTTAATAACCTATAAAATTAGTGGAGAACATTAGTTAATTCATATGATATTTATTTTAATATTGTTAAAACCATTTATTTGATATTTCTATCAATAAAATGATTTCTACATCACTATTGTGTCATCATTAATGGTAATTATTTAGTCTATAAAAATTCTAAATCAACTCATATGATGTATATAATTTTATTATATTACTTGAGACTATTTATTTTTGATGTTTTATGAAGTTTATCACTATATTAAAATTATTATACTAATAAGATATAAAAGAGTGACATGTTGTCACTTTCTTTTATTTTAATTATAATTACACTTCTTTCAAGGAAAAAAGTCCATTAAATGAATCAATTCTGACTCTTAGGTGATATTGGTCGACTTTAATTCATCCAATAGGATTTTGGTAGGTTTTAGGTTAATTTTATTATCTTTGTCATATTGTTTGTTACCCTAATTTACCCGATTTACCTTTAACTGTGGTAAATAAAAAATACTGTAGTTACTATTCATAATATCCAAAAATAAAAGATATATATTTACACAATTTGGACCTTATGATTTAAAATATGGAATCCTTTTTTTTAAATTCAAAACACATAATTGGAAGAAATTAATTAAAAATAATTCCTATTGTCAAAACTAGAAAGCAGGTTTTAAAAAAAGCAAGAACTATCAAAAGATTGACGTGTGTTTATATCAAATTTAAATGTTAAATTACATAAAATTAAAAAATGGATTAAATTATAAAAAAATAATCCAATTACACTTAAAAACCAGTGAAATTGACTATCTGGCTATATAAATAAATTAGATGAAAACGCTATTTTGAATTAAAATGCAGTATTTTTCACTATTAAAATTTGAATTTTATCATAAAAATGCCAAAAATTAAACCAATGTAAATTTTTATGTTCTCTTCAAAAGTAGATGTTTATTATTTTAAATATAATAAATAAAAGTGTTAAAAAAATTAAAATGGTTGCGCCATCAAAGGGTGGAAAAACTGCATTTTTTGAAAAATACATCTTTTATCTGAAAAATTGAATTTGTTATTATATCATGTTCTTGAAAATAGACAAGATGAATGTTGATGTTATATAAAATTCAAAATGTGGATAATACTATTCATAAAGGCTAGTTTATATACCATTAAATAGTAATATTATAATAGTATATCATTGTTTAGTGAAACTCAGTATTGCGCACAACGCAAGATATCGAGGAAGGTCGCTCTTGCATGTAACGCAAGCCAATTTAGTGTTGCGTTTACTGAATGATTCCTTTGGTGTTGTGAATAACATAATCCAAACATATTTCTTTAATACATTTAAAAATATATATACTCAATTTTTCGTGAAATGAATTACATCAAAAGAACTTACAAGTATGTGTAACATAAGCCAAGTAAAGTGTTGCGTATATAGAAGGATAATACAGTGTTATGTATAGCATAAGCTAATATTGGTGTAGAGTAAAACACAAGACATCAGAAAAATTAAAAATAATATATCTCATAAAATCTCAAGGTGTTACATTATACCCCTCTTAAAATGAATTTCACCCTCGAAATTCACCAGGGTTATAAAAGGCTTACTACTTGAAAGTTTGTTTCATAGAAACTCACATCATAAAAAGGAATAATAAAACTTCACTTTAAAAAAGGAAAGTTATAAACACAACTATTACCCAAAGTATCTCATCACTGGGTTTCCACGTAGGATAACATAGGTGGGAAGTGAAAACATAGGTATGGAAGAAAAAAATCAAAACATCAAGTTCTGATGGATAGTGATAGAGAACAAGGTTTGGAGAAAGGTAACAACCAGAAATCCATAAATCTATGATGATTTGCGAGACTATATGATTCATCGGATAAGTAGGTACTAAGATAATTTTTTTTGGTTTTCAAGATCCTTTCCCTAAAGTTGAAGAATTTTTCATGAGAATAAATACTTACTTTATTTAGGTATAATCTCACTGTTGTTCGTGCCTTGAACAATTTCCAATTCATCTCTTATTTAAAGAAATGAAGTTGAATTTTTCATTCATGAAGTGTTATAAGATCCGGAGATAGAATGATAGTTCATTCAATCTTTCTCAACAAAATGGTTAGAAAAGGTAACAAAATATGCATAAGTCCACCTATAGTGAGGTAATACATTAATCTAACAAAATTAAAACACAATATAACTTATACTATCCATAAATGGATAACATTACAATCCTTCCAAAAACTAAAAATATAAGACTTTAGAAAGAGGTGAACTAAATCAACACAACATTTATCTCCCATATCTCATAAGGTATTTCTTGGTTATCACATTCCAAACATGTGAATACCTTAATCATGTATTCTTGTGAAACATGGTAAAAACATGAATTACCATAGAACCTTAGTGAAAACATTCATTCTATCAAAATTAACTCTTTCCACACACCAAAAATACCAAATATTCTATATAATCAAGACATGATATCACATTTTCCTTATACCAGTCATGAGCTCATTAATACTATCAAACATCTCATTATCTTTTTATCTCTTCATTATGCGCATATCATGTGCTTTATAAAAATATTTCAATCACTTTTCAGAGTTAACGGTACCATATACTTATGGAAAACCACAATAGATCAATACATAAATATTCCAATATTCCATAATACTCTAATGGAGATTCAACAACACTATTTTGGAATCCCATTACATACAAAACCTAATAATTCCACAACTTTATTGTCATACTCAACATCACCAATAGTGATTGCATGTGATTTACCTTTGTCTTTGGCCTCAAGAGGTTATTGACATTGATCATCATTAACCCTTAGATTCGGGCATTGGTTAGCATAATGCAGCATTTTTTTGCACTTGTATCATTGAAGTGCGAGTGGTGCATTCTCTATAGTCTTTTCTCTATTCACATCATTAGCAGCATTTTTCTCATTACTTCAGAACTTAACTACTCGATGACCTTATTTTTCACACTTAAAACAATTTCTATTCCTTTTAATAAAATCTCTACCATGCTTCTTCCCACACTTTGAGAATAATGAAACATTAATCTTCTTTTCACCTTTTTTTGATATTTTCCCTTGAACTCTATCTTTAGTTTCTTGTCAAAACCATGAGATTGATATGTAACACCAACTTTAGTATCTACCTTGATAGAACAACGCAAAATATATTCGTAGATACTAATGTCTCTTATAGATAATTCCCTTTGAAGATTTGGTTTTAAGCCACTGAAGAATCGATCAACTTTACTGTTATGATGGATGATAAAACCTAAAGCATACCTTGGAAGTCTTGTAAAATTTACCTTGTATGTACCAATAGATTCATCATCCTTTTTTTAAGCTCAAGGAACTCATTTTCCATATTTGTTTGAAGAATATGAGGGAAGTACTTTTTGAAAAATAAGTTCTTGAACTCATACCATTACATGGATTAAATTTCATCTTGATGGATTATATTCTTGATTAGAGTCCACCACTAGTCTGATTCACCTTATAAATGATAAATAACAAAAATGAATTTTTCATGTTACAAATAGAAAAGAATGGAAAATATATTTTCAACGGTATTGATCCATTTTTTATCAACAAGTGGATCAGAAGACCCATTGAAAGAAGGTGGAGGTTGCCTCATGAAGGACTCAATAGAATGTTGTTCCCTTCTCTGTTAATTTGGAAGTCCAGAATGATTCATAGCTTGTCAAAGTATAAAAATAAGATTCTTCATTCCATATAAAATAAAATTTGGTTGTTCTAGAGGATAATCATTTCATTTCCAGTACATTTATCATTAACACAGTTTCGTTGGGTTCCATCCATTGTATCAAACCCAAAAAGAATAGCATGAGAGAAAAAAACCATACTAGGAAAACAACATAATCAAGGGGGTACAAGCAATATCTAACATATTTGGTATAATAATTGTCTATTCATGGTAATTAACATAATTCTAGGACTGTGACCTATATTTAGACTTACCCTTATGGAAATTCATAGACATACCTTAGAAATATCTCTAGGGATCTCACTAAAATTTTACATATTAGTTTCCAAAGGCTAACTAAACCTTCACTTTGATACCAACTCTAACGAACCATACCAGACTTACATGGGCATTACATTAATTTTTCAGAATACTTAATACATGACATAAACACACACCCAAATACCTTATTATTTTAGTGCCTTTGGAAACTAGAAAACATAAAAAACTAGTTCATAAAACATCTACATCATCTCCTGCTTTATCCTTTATAACTGGAACCCCTTTTTGACACATCTTAATACCCTTCTTCAAATACTGGGGGAAAAGAAACATAAAAATGAGTGATATTGAATTATTAGTAAGGGTAATCATGGAAAATATCTTACAAAACATAAACATAAGAATTTAAAAACACGAACAAAATTTTTGAAAAAAAACATACAAAAATCATGAGTCATGAAATAAATCCTGGTATTACGTAAGCCATAGATCATAAAGGAACATTAACCATGAAAAAAATAGCATTGGAATAAAACATTAAATTGTTGAAAAAAATAATCACATAATATTATTTCTATAGTAGCGAAGGCATTACTTACAAGACCATCATAGTGGACAAAGTCCATTACTGAACTGGGCTTACATGCCATTCCATCCATGTATTACTAAACTAGATTTACTTGCCGTTTCAGCCCTATATTATTGAACCAGATTTACATTCCATTACAGTCATTTATATATCATGATATATAAATCCTTACCCAATGCATAGGAGGGAGATACAGTTCCTACCCATCTCATAATGAATTCATTCTCACAAGTGCCACAAAACATAAACCATTCACTATAGCATAACCTAAGGAACAAAAAATGGGTTTCTTAAACATAATTACATCATAACATAATCCATATTATATAATTTTAATCATAAACAAAATCAAATAAAATTAACAATAGTAATAGAAACATAATCCTATGTCATCTTTTATGGAAAATAATTTTAATAAAACACTTGAACTTAATTCCTGAAGAAAATATCATTTCTTCTACAAAAACATTTTCTATTATCAAAATGTTGTGAAATTTCAAAAGAAAAGAATTTAGTTAAAAATAAACTTTAAATAGTGTATAGTAATCTTCATAGAAATAAGGTATTATGAAGAGGTAAAAATATGTTCATGTTGTATAAGTTAAAAAACATTCTTCTCCTACTTTTGCTGGAAAAGTCAAAAAGTACCTCATACCGAAAACGACAATAGATTCCATTAATACCATTTATTAAAAATTCACCAATGGGAAAATTTGACCTTAAAAACTATATAAGTATATGAAGAATATTTTTAATTATATATTCAGGAAACATGGATGTGGATGATAAATATACCCCAGTAGATACATACGAATAAACAATCTCGGATAAAAATGAGATTTGGAAAGTCATCCCTTACCTTAAGTCTAATTTCTTCCAAATGTATTTGAAAATCCCTTATATTGTGTTTAAAAATATTATTAACTTATAAAAAACCATAATGATATTTATGAAATTTTATATGATTCACGTATGACTTTATATTACCCATTCATTTATCAATTCCATGTTAAAGAAACGTTTTTGGTAATAATCGTTTTATTTATCGTATATGTTTTGACTTTTTATTCTTGATATTATTACTTAGATCATGATTTAAATACTTCCAGAATATAAAAAATTATTTATATATCATATATATTCAGTATATAAATATATTAAATATATATATAAATGGAATGGAATATACCGTTCATGGAGATGGTAGGTCGTACATACGCATGAACGCTGTTTCAGTTTCCTTATTGAATTGAATGAAAGAAATTAAATGAAATATATATATATATATACACATAAATCTAGTAGAATTTTTATGTCATATATTCCATTATTATTTGTTATATATACTTTATAATCATTCTTTAATGGTTATCATGGAGAATGAATCTCATCACATCGTGGAGACGATAAGCCGTATGTACACACGAGCGATGATATCATTCACTTAATGGTTAAATGGTATGGAATTGGATGGTTTATTAATTATAAAAAATTATTATCAAGATATATTCTTTATTTAAATTCATTATACTCATCATTATACCCATCCAATTTCAGTATTGTTGAATAACAAATTACACTACATCGTGGAGACGGTGAGTTGTACGTACACACGCATGGTGATATTATTATTCGTAGGATGCATAAAAGGATGTATAAGGATATACCATAATTATAATAACATCTTGGCATTTATAACATAATGGGTTTATTACTTTATTATGGAAACAGCATAAGAATAAGATGTAGAAGAAGAAAAGAATGTGAAAGAGGTGATAAAACAATTACCTCTTTTTCAGGCACCTCTTTTTAATTTGCACAAAAGGTCTCACAAGGATAGATTTATGCCCATGGTGTGGCATCTAAGAGGAAGGTAGATATATTTGGACATTATTTTAGAAGATTTTGGATGATCAAAATGGCTTTAAAGGTGAGAGTAAGTGGGTAAAGGTGGTGACCTTTTATAAGATGGGGGAGTGACACTTTAGGAAAGTCTTGAAATATTAATTTGTAACAAATTTACTTTTGGTTTATGATGGTACCAAAATCATTTATTTGAATATAATATTATAATGGGTTAAAAAATTCTCAACAAATAAAATTTATACATGATTTTATTTTATTTTAAACCTTATCATTTTGATTTATCCTTATTTATTCTATTTAACATTATTTGTGGTAATAATATTCTAAATATTAAATGGTTATAAATATTTAATTATGTGTTTTAAATTGTCCATAATTGGAATATTTATGATATTTTTGACCATATAATTTTCAATTTTAAATTTTTAAATATTTTTGTAATTCTAAATAATTTAATAATATGTTATTTTTATAAAATATTAATAGTTTCAATTTTGACACTATTCATTTATTTGACTTTAAATAAAATCCCAACATAAGATAAATTCAAACCAAAATTTTTAAAACACTCCTTACATGTCTTATTCACCTATAAAATTCGTGGATCACATTAATTAGTTCGTATGATATTTATTTTAATATTTTTAAAACCATTTATTTTATATTTCAATCAATGAAATAATTTCAACATCACTATTGTGTCACCATTAATGGTAATTATTTAGTCTCTAAAAATTCTCAATAAATTCACATGATTTAGATAATTTCATTATATTTCTGAATTCTTTTTATGTTTTATGTTTTATGAAGTTCATCACTGTATTAAAATTATTATACTTATAAGATATAAGAGAGTGACATTTTGTAACTTTCTTTTGGTTTAATAATAATTACATCACTTTCATGGAAAAAAAGTCCATTAAATTAATCCATTATGACCCTTAGGTGATATTTTTCGAATATAATTCATCCAATATGGTTTTGGAAGGTGTTATAGTAAGTTTATTGTCTTTATTATATTGTTCATTGCCCTAATTTACCTGATTTACCTTTAACTGTGGTAAATAAAAATTACCGTAGTTACTATTCATAACATCCAAAAATAAAATGTAACAATTTAAAAAATTTCGACCTTATTATTTCAAATATAAAATACATTTTTCTAAATTCAAAATACATAATTGGAAGAAATTAATTTAAAATTAATTCTGGTTGTCAAAACCAGAAAATGGCCTTGTAATAGTCTGGTTGAATTCCCTAAGACCTTTAGGTCATGTAATGTCTCTTAAGCCTATAAGGCATGTAATCTCTAATACTACGAGACTTGTAAGGGTTCCCCCTCATTTTTTTAATTGGGGGTTATCAAAAATCAATAAAATGAAGGCTTTCGGGCCATTCTGGCAGAAAATGGGTATTTTTTAAAGTAAAAACTATCAAAAGATTGACATGTGTTTATTTCAAATTTAAATGTGAAATTACTTACAATGACAAAAATTATATTAAATGGTAAAAATATAATCCAATTACACTTTAAAACCAATTTAAAAATATAATCTAACTATATATATAAATTAGATGAAAAGCCTGTTTTGAATTAAAATGGACTATTTTTCAATATTAAAATGTGAATTTTATCATAAAAATACAAAAAATTAAACCAAAGTAAATTTTTATGTCCCAATTCAAAAAATAAGTTTATTTTTTCAAATATAATATATAAAATTGTCAAAAACTAGATTTAAAATTGGTGTTCCATCAAAAGAAGATAAAACAACATTTTTTGAAAAATAAATCTTTTATCTGAAAAATTGAATTTGTTCTTATACCATGTTCTAGAAAATAAATTAGATTAATATTAATGTTATATAAAATTCAAAATTTGGTTAATAATGTTCATAAAGTCTAGTTTATATCCTATTAAATAATAATATATTAATAATATATCATTTTTTAGTGAAACTCGGTATTGTGTACAATGCAAGATATAGAGGAAGGTTTCTCTTGCATGTAATGCAAGACAAGTCAGTGTTGCATTTAGTTAAATATTCCTTTGGTATCGTGTATGACATAATCCAAACATATTTCTTTTATACATTGAACAAAATCTATAATCATTGTTGCATGGAATAAATTCTATCAAAAGAATATGGAATTGTGTATAACACAAGACAAGTATAGTGTTGCGTATACAGAAAGCTAATATGGTATTGCATATAGCTCAAGATAATATTGGTTTAGTGTAAAATACAAGACATCAAATATATTAAAAATAATCTATCTCATAAAATATCAGGGTGTTATAGAAAGTCAATTTATGAATCTGAGGCAAAAAGAGGATGAGAAAGTTGAAAAGTATGAAGTTAAATTCACAAGGTTAGAAAGACATGTCACATAATACATAAACAATCCAAGGAGAAACATTGATCAATTCATTGATGGTTTAAAACCATTCCTCTGATGGTCTCTAGTCTCCCAAAGTTTCTCATCATATGAATTTATAGTCTCAAGTTCTATCAAGATAGAAAAGGAATTATCTAAGTCTTATGATTTTAAGGGAAAGTAAGAGAAGAAGTGGGAAGCTAAAAACTCTAGAAATAAATAAGGAAATGGCGAGGTAGGGAAGAGCTGATCTTCCACCCTATGATAATTTGGGGAAGATACACCCTGGTACTTTCTTGAAGGGTATCGGTGTTTGTTACAAGTGTAGAGAAAATGCCACCTATATTAGGATTGTAAGGGGATAAAAGAAGCTACCAATGTTCAATACTACAATTTTATAGAGAGGGAACATTATACAATTGATTTTACTAGGTTTCATGGAAACATTCCCCAAATAAGGACAAGGGAGCAAGGACAAGCTTACATGGTTAAAATTTTAGAGGTTAAGGTTTCTAATGATGTGGTGGAAGGTATTTTAATTGTTTGCACAAACTTAGAAAATGATTTATTTAATTTTGGGTTATCACATTCTTTTATATCTTCCCAGTTTTCCAATAAAATTAGATATTTCCAATTTTATTTAATAAGGGAGTTTTCAGTAAAAACTTCTAAGGGAAGTGTCATTGCAACAAAGTTGTGTCAGGAAGTCCCTATTATAGAATATAAACATGATTTATCTATTGATTTTATTATCAAATCCAGGATTTACTTTGATATAATCCTACGTATAGATTGATTTTTGAACCATGATGCAGAAATTTATTGCAAGAAGAAGGAGGTTGTAATTGTTGAGGATGATGTGGAATCCCTAATCTTTAGGGTAGAAACATCACCATCTGATTCTCATCTAGATCCACCCCTAGTAGCTCCACTGAATTCAATTATTGTGGAGGAAGGGAATGAAATAACTATGGGTGAGGAAAAGAATGTTCAAATACAGGATGTACCTATTGTGCAAGAATATGTTGATGTCTTTCCAGATGATTTACCTAGACATTCCTCCATAATAGGAAATTGAGTTTTCCATTGACTTAATTTCAAATTCAAGGCCCATATCAAAGACCCCTTATAGAATAGCCACTATGGAAATAGTATAATTGAAGAAAAAACTATAGTAATTGAGTGATAAAGGATTAATTTTCACTAGTGTTTCTCCATGGGGAGCCCCTACCCTTTTCGTTAATATGAAAGATGGATCTATGAGTTTTTTTCATTTATTACAGGGAGATCAATGTAATAAAAATAAAAAACAACTATCCCCTACCTCACATTGATGATTTATTTGATCAAATTCATGGATCCCAATATTTTTCAAAGATTGAGCTTCGATCTGGATATCATCAGTTGTGAGTTAGGAAGGAAAACATTCCAAATACAGCATTTCAAACCATGTATAGGCATTATGAGTTTATAGTAATGCCTATTGAACTGACTAATTCACCATATGTCTTCATGGATATAATGAATAGGGTTTTCAAGGAATATCTTGATGACATTGTGGTGTTATTTATTGACGATATCTTAGAATAATCAAAAATCTATGAAGATCCTTAAAATCACTTGTGCACTATTATGAAAACTCTTAGAAGAAATTAATTATTTGGGAATTTTAGAAACTGTGAATTTTGGATTAAATCAGTTTCCTTTCTTGACCACATTGTCTCAAAGGATGGAATATTTATTGATCCTATAGATACAAAGGTTGTTCAATAATGTCCTACTCCATAAAACATAACTGAGGTATGTAGTTTTTTTAGTTTAGCATGTTATTATCTGCATTTCATTCAGAAATTCGTCCTTTTAGCCAACCCAATGACCAATCTTACACGTAAATGGGTTAAGTTCGTATGGAAAAAATAATGTAAGGATTGTTCCAAAGATTTGAAGAAGAGATTAGTGAATGCTCCGATCCTAACTCTACCATTTGGGAATGATGGGTTTGTGATCTATAATGATGAATCAAATAGAGGAATTTGTTGTGACCTTATGAATAATGATAGATTTATTGCCTATGCATTAAGGTAGATAAAAATTCATGAACAAAACTATCCTACTCATGATCTTGAGTTAGCAGTGGTAATATTTTCTCTGAAAATATAGATACTTTATCTCTATGGTTAAAAATGTGAGATATATATGGATTATAAGAGTCTAAAATATATATTATCATATAATGACCTCAACATGAGGCAAAGGTGATGGCTCAAAATACTCAATAATTATGATTGTTCCATACACTACCACCCAGGAAAGGTAAACAATATTGCTGATGCATTGTGCAGGAAGGATCATCGAGTTCTCAAAAAAATGAAGATTGACAAGGATCATTTGTACATGGATCTAGTGGGGATGGATATAAGAATTATCAAAGAAAGTGAAACATCACTACTTTTTCAAATTATTTCCCAAATATCTTTATTGGAAGTAATTAAAGCTTCACAGTTTGATGATGATAATCTTCAAAATTAAATTAATGCTATGAAAGATGGGAAGTTGGACGACTTCATGTGTGAAGATAGAATTCTGAAATTTGGTAAGAGGCTATGTGTTCCCTCTATACTCTAGATGAAAAGGGAGTTATTGGATGATTCTCATAGATCAAATTTCTCTATACACAATGATAGTACTAAAATGTATAGATATTTGAAAGAAAATTTCTAGTGGGATAACATGAAGAGGGAAATTGCTGATTATGTATCAACATGTTTAGTCTGTCAACAAGTGAAGGCCGAATGAAAAAATCCTAAAGGATTCATGAAACCTCTACCTATTCCTACCTGAAAATGGGATGACATCACCATGGATTTTTTCATTGTATTACCCAAAATTATGAGAACGAATGATTCAATATGGGTAATTGTTTACTGACTTACAAAATCTGCACATTTCCTTGCTATAAGGGAAGATTTTCCACTGGAGCACCTAGCACAACTCTATATAAATGGAGTTTTGATACTTCATGGAGAACCTCTCTCAATCATTTCTGATCGTGATCCATGATTTACATCGAAATTCTAGAAAATTATTCAGAAATCATTGGATACTGAGTTTCGATTGAGTACTGCTTATCACCCACAAACTGACTGGAAATCAGAAAGGACAATCCAAACCTTAGAGAACATGTTGAGATCATGTTCACTTGACTTTAAAGGTATTTTTGATCAATATTTACCTTTAGTAAAGTTTTCCTACAATAATAGTTTCCAGTAAAGTATTCAAATGGAACCATATGAAGCAGAGTACGGAATGAGATGTCGTGCACCAACTTGTTGGGATGAAGTTGGATAAAGGAAGCTTGTGGGACCAGAGCTTGTGGAGGAAACAACAGAGAAGGTAATTACTATTAAAGGTCATATTAAAATAGCTAAAAGAAGCCAAAAAATATGTACTGATAATTGAAGGAAGGATTTGGGGTTTCAAGTGGTAGATCATGTTTTATTAAAAGTATCTTCACGGAAGGGTGTTATAAGATTTAAAAAGAAAGGGAAACTGATCCCCAGGTACATTGGCCATTTTGAAATTCTGGAGATAATTGGATATGTTTCATATCATTTGGTTGTGCCACCTAGCCTGCCTAAAGTACACAATGTGTTCCATGTATCATTGCTGAGAAAGTACATGTCAGAACCAATGCATGTTCTCACTTCTGATGGTATAGAATTGGAACCTAACCCATCTTACTGTAAAGATTCTATTTGGATACTGGACACTAATGAACAAGTGTTGAGGAATCGAATGACTATACTAGTAAATTTACTTTGTAAAATCATAAAATCGAAGAGGCAAAATTGGAGCATGAAGAGCTTATGATGAAGAACTACCCAAATCTTTTTGTGAGGTGACATTCTTGTAATTCCGAGGATGATGTTTTTAAGGAGGGGATAAGGTAACACCCCAATATTTTGAAAATAAATTTATTACTGAGTTCATGAAACATTGAGTCTCTAAAAACACCACTTTGTTATAACCTAGCCATTAAACGTAATTTTTTCACCTCTTTAATTTAAATTTCAAAAAACTGACATACACGGTTGCGTTTAGTAAGATATTTAGAGTCTGATAAGAAAAACTTAATTTTTGGTAAATAGTAGCATACCCTTATGAATAGTAATATGAATAGTAATATGACCCTTATGAATAGTAAATCATATTTCTATTTTATCATCTTATGGTTATAAGATTATTAGATCTTAATTAATTTTTCAAGGTGATATAAATCAAATTATAGTTTTAAAATTGTTATCTTCTGAATAAATTATGATTTTATTTAAAAATTAAATTAATAGTATTTAGAAATTTATTTGAAAAAAATGGAGTTCATTTTTGAATTTTACACGTTGAGAAATGGTTAGGGTGAATTTTTTTTATTTTTTTTAAATACTCAAATTTCTGATGAATTTGAAAAATACAGTAATTTACCATATATATACATTATGAGTTAAATTCACTATTACTAGCATCATGGAAGATGTAACACACTTGGTTCGAACTCAAATCCACATATTACTATTCTTGGTCACAATAATCAATACTATTGGTTGTCTTGAGGGAAATAATAAAATAATGAATAAGATATTCAAAAAACACCCCTCTCCTCCATTATAAAACCCCCCTCACTCCCTCTTCTATTCAATACTCTCAAGCATTTTACCTTGACTAAATTCTAGTAAAATATCCTCCCAAACTCATACCCCATGTCTATCAGCCCTTGTTCTCATAAAAATTCCAAAACCTCTCCCCTAAAGAGGCTCTCAAAGTAGATAACTTCAAGAGGAAAATTCCTCTTTTCATTTCTTTTATTTCAAGTTTCTTTATTTTCTTTTTCTTTCCTCACCTCTTCTCATCCAAATGTTGTGATGACTCTAGTACCTTAAATTTACTTTAATTTTTTTATGATAAAGTAAAAATTCTTCATCATCTCTCCTTTCCTCTTATTTTATTCTAGAAATCAAAACACCATCCGAGATGTGTTAATTTATCACATTCAAGGATGAAAAGTTTTAAATTTCTATTATCATCTTAAATTATGGTCATGAAACCATTTTTATGGTTGAAAAACACTATAATATATTTATTATAACTTATTAAAGGTTCTTTAATCCTTTTTTACACATGATATTAATTTTTAAACCAAAATGAGTTTGTTGTGACCAAGATTCGCTAATTCACCCAAACAATTATGATTAAAGTTTTATATAATGATTCATATTCACTCCCAATAACCATTTTTTTTATAATAATTTAATATTATGGGTTTTAACTAATAACATAAAACTTATATTCTATACAACCATTCTCATTATATATGTTTATCTGTACATGAATAAAAGAAAACCGACCATGAAAACCAAGGAAGAAAACACTCCCAAATAATGAAATTGAATCCCTTAACCCATAAAATGGATATGAATGAACCAAAATAAGGTTATAATAAATAAATTAAATGTTGAGGAGGTTATAGAATCATTATTTTATGAATTTAAATATGATTATTCAGGTCATTAAGATCACATGTGGAACACCTTTAGACTTTAGGTAAGGGTTTTCTACCCAAACCTCCATTTTCATTCGGGTTACTTGTATTATCTATTTACCTCAATTAAATTATTATTTATTCACATGTAATCATCATATATTATATGATAATGTTATAAATATGTGAACCAACCAGAATCCTACTTTCATTTTTGGGTAGTTATATGTTTTAAAAGGGTCTTTCAAAAATTCTTCTCGAAAAACAAGCCAGATTCAAGGGAATTTTTCAAATTCTTACCTATTTTCAATGGAACTCTATAATATATTTTTAGAAAACACTATCTTTACAAATAAACTAATTTTATTATGAAAATATTACCTTACTTCAATTTTTTGTATACAAATAATTTTCTAAAAGAACTCTTCTTTTCAAAGTAAAAGAGTACTTATCTCAAGATTTACTCGATGATTTTATAAGAGTATCTTCACCTATTTAAAAACTATTGTTGACTATTATGTATTATTTGGATTAATATTTTATGACATTATATACCATATTTAATTTAATGGTTTATGATTAGTTTGACTTTGGATGTTCTATCTTAAAACCATTCACCGATTTACTCCGAATGGTTGTCTTTATGCTCAATGTTTGGGGAACATTATTGACATTTCATATGTTAGTTCCAATATGAATTTATATGTTTTTTATGTTTAAAATGGTCCATATGAGGAATTTATTGGACTTATTAGAGAGATAGTTGGGGCCCGCTATATCCCATCGATGCATCGGTAGGTCTCATGAGACGAACTACGATCTTGGCAAAAGGAATTGAAAAAATGATTATTTGTGGTCTTAGAACGAGGCATTGACAATATGGTTATGATATCTAGCATTATGAATTCCCTCATCATGAAACTTTTAATTTAAAGTTCATGAGGTTATTTGACTAGTATAATACCCATGATTATGCTTTATTATGGCATTTTATATTTATCTTTCAAGTTCATTTTTAAAGGCAAGTATTTTTTAGTTATTCAACATGACTAATGTTTATGTTTATGATATCTTTCATTGTACTACTTACACTTACTGGGCATTTGATCTCACCCCTTTCTTATTTTCCATTTTTCTAGGACATGAAGATTTATATTACAAATTACATGCAGAAATAACCTAGGAGTTATGGATTTTGTCCATGGAGTTTCTAAATCCTTTTCTTTTTCAAGTTGTAATGTTGAACTTATGTATGTATCTTATTTTCAAATCTACTAAACTAGTTGGTCCTTTGGGATGAATATTCCATATTTATATGCTAATGAAATAAAATAATGCACCATCTCTAGGAAACTAGGGGCAGGTCCTTACATAAGAGTTAGATGCGAGCTCAATTCACTCATATTTTTTTTATGTTTTTTCTTTTTGGGGTAAAAATCCTTGAAGGTGTAGAGAATGTAACAACTATGATTTTCATGCTTAGACCCTTTGAATATTTAAAAATAATATCTTCATTTTTTATTAATATTTGTCATGTAATTATGACCCCAGTATTAATATATTAAAAATATTAAATATATCAAACTTTGTGCATGTATATTTTCAAAATTAATGGAATTCAAATTGAATGGAGTATCATATAGGGAAAATGAGGATGTTGTTGAATTCAGAACACATGTTTTACACTATGTGTGACACATGATTCCTTTATATCAGATATTTGGTCAATGTGTAGTCATAGGTGGCTATTAGATAAAGTAACTTAATTAAATTAATTTATTAATTTATTTTTAGAAATTAATTTTCAAACCTAGATTCCACCCTTTTTAAACCCTATTATGGAAGATTCTCAGGATTCACCACAAAACCCTGAGATATTTCTAGAGGAGGGGTAGTGACCTCATTTGGATTATCTTCAATGATAAATGTGGGGATTCGAGGATGATTTATTAGATTCTATAGGTCTCATCATGCAAAGGTTAGGGTGTGGGTCCCTTATTTCTTATATAGGTAGGATTTGAAACCACCCTCCCCCACTAACATTGGAGCATGAGTCTTGAATCTATGGAGTATAACCCTATCATCATTGAGTGCAAGTGAGGATTGGGTCTTTCTTTCTTATGGGGTTAGTACCCCCCTTGATTGTGACATGTCATTAATGGGGTGTGGGTCCCCCATATACCTAGTGAGGTTTATGTTGGGATGCTATCATTGATAAATCACTAACTCTTGGATCCACGGATATAATCATCATCCTTAGTAGGCTATGAAGATTGAGATCTTCCACCCTCTCTTTATTTGATAATCACTATGAGAATATTTTTTATTGGGTTTCTTCTTCCTTCATGTAGGTTGAGTTAGATATTTATTCATATCTCTTCCCTCTTTGGGTTTCAAGGTGTCCTACTCGGTATGTATATACTCACCAATGTATGAGATTTTCCTGAATATTTCATTTCTTATGTAGATAATAAAAAGTTCTAATTTGGCCATAGAGGGCCTAATATTAGTAGATCGTAGTAGTATAGGGTGATATTGAGCACATTCAGTGATCGATTTTTATTTTTATAAGGAGAACTCTCCCTTTTCATTTATTGATAGGTTGGGACTCCCTTATGTTTAGTTGGGTATGTATATTTCCCCTTTTTTTTACTTTTGTTATATTTTTATTGTCTCACTTTGATTATTCTTAGATGTTGTTATATGAATTTTTTACTCATGGGTTAGTATAGTTTTATTTATCCTCCATGGTGCTGATAACTTTTTAGGTATTCAGGTGTATAAGTTCATTAGGTTAAGGCTGCCCATATGTGTGATATTCATACTCAACACTAATCGCAAACCCTTGGCCTATTGAAGGTGTAACACCTGAGATTTCATTATAGTTAGTGAACATTATATTTTAATAAAACTATAATAAAATGAAAATTTTAATATTTCACAATACAAAAAATTCTAATTTGATAGGATATATATCAATTTTGAACTTACTTGGTCAAAATAATCCTAGAATGAGTTTTTTAAAATTTCCATTATAAATAAGATTTTATGAATAATTAAAAACATGGTATTTAAATATTCCTAATTTTATTTATAAAAACATTTTATAATATATATAAAATTAAACATTTATTGGCTATCAATTTCAGATAAATAAATAAAAGATCATTTCGAGGTAAAAAGGGATATTTTTAAGAAAAATATTTTTTAACAGCATAATGTTTTCCCCTTTTAATTAATTAAAATAATATTTAATGATGAATGGTTTAAATAAAATTCATAGATTTTATATCTAACTATATTAATTTAAAACCATATAATGATTATTACTAGTCATATAGTTAATGTAAGATCATATTATGCTTGAAAATTGTAATTTTTTGAAAATCTATTTTTTAATGTGTATTGTAGGTTTATTTTTAAACTAAATTCTAAAAATTATGTAAATTTAATTTAATAAAATTGATTCCATATTTATAATAATCATATAATTTTTTTTAATAATTCCACTTTTATTTTTTTCATAACAAATAGTAAAAACAAATCACCACGGTTAAGGTTAAAATGGGTTTACTGACGAGTTAACCTAAACATATAAGGTTTAAGATGGCCTAAACACTTGATGAAACCTTGTTTTTTTATTTTGAACTTACACTTATCAACTTCGAATGTGATCCATTTTCAAGTCATGTTTCCAATAAAGTTACTTGAAATTATTTTAAAACCGTGAAAAATTACAAGTGTGCCACACACCTCAATTATAAAAGGGAACATCCTCTCTTAACATATTCACACATATCAATCCATTTAACTCAAAAAAACCTAAAAACATATCTCCAAAAAATCCTTATAAATTTTCAATAGCTTATGTTATTTAAAAAATACCAACCCTATGGTTCTTAATACGATATTCAAATGAGGTTTTTCTAAGTAAAGGTAATTTCCTTCACTAAGCACTTTATTTTTTACTTATCCTTTTACCACCTTCAATTATGTATTAATAATTCAAATATAATAAAACCATTATATTACATATAATTATATGTTATTATTTTTATGTAATAATATTTATCCATCTCCTTCTCCATCAAATGGGAAACAAAACTATCGCTTGTTTGTATGGTGGACTATCACCTCAATAACAGATGTAATTCATTTTACATCACCAAATCACATGGATAGTCATAGTGATGGAACAAATGAATATATATTATACTTATAATATTTATTCTATAAATTTAATATGTCATCTAATTTCTTACCCATTCAACTATTAATTAAATGATAATGTCGTTCGTGTGAATGTATGACCTACCATCTCCACGAAGCGATGTGGTTCATTCTCTATGATCAAATTTAAAGAATGATTATAAAAATATATCTAATGAATAAATGTTATATTTATAACAATAATATAACTTTTTATATTATTGAAATATATCCTATTCAAAATAATAAAAAATTTCATGAAAAAACATGCTTGAAAAAATGAAGTTGTTAACACAAAAAACAATGGTAATAATGAAATATTATTAACGAATGAGTGATAAGATGTTATAATAGGATTATATATGATATTATAAATATTATTATGTCTATGGAATAAATTAATAATAGGTTTAAAACCATTATATAGAAGGTTAAAGCATGTTCAACTAAAGGGAAGCGTGAAGTAAGGGATTTCATCTCAATTTACACTCCATTAAGACATTTTTGTTATTCTTCACTTATTCAGTTTTATGTGGTTCATATAATTATCCTTTGATATATTTTACATGAATACCTATTTATTCATGAATATTAATGTTTCAATTAAAGTTCATTATTTTAATGGGTTACAATTTATAAGTTACCAAATAGGTAATAATTTATTTTACAATATCATTTTTTAGGATTACTTTAATATTATTTGAAGGAATATTATAATATATTATTAATAAAGACCATATATTTTATCATCCCATGGATATTTAATGATATTCCATATTTTCTTCCAAATTTTCTTCTCTTTGGAACTTGAATCAAGTAATGAAACATTTTAAAAAAATATGATCTTATTTCTCTTTTTGATCGGATAAATTTTTCTTCCATGTCCATGTTTTCCAATTTGTTTTAAAAAAGTTTTTTAATTTTATAAAATTATTTATTAAAAATATTTTAAGTTATCCTTATCTTTTTTCAATTTTTTAAAGAAATATTTATAATATATTCTTAAAGGTACATTTTTTTTACTTTCATTATAAGAAAGTCAAAAGGAATGTTTCATTTTAACGTATATGGAATTAACGGAATTTTCCATCGCCATAACCTTTTTAGGATATTTAGATTATTCTTCATTTTTTTAATGGTTTTTCATAGAAAAATATTTTAATAAATATTATTTTAAATTTTTTCTTATATTTTATTTTATCCTCCAAAAGAGATGAATTTATCACAAAACCTATATTATCACTCATTGATTTTTTGGTTGTAAACTTTATCTTACAAAAGTAACTTTCTTATGATCATTAGAAATTACATTTATCTTAAATATATATATTCTTTGTATCATGGATATGATTATTTCTTAAAATAAATACCATTTCTACCTAAAATTTTTAATTTCAAAGTTATTTGATTGACTGGGGAATTATTGATCTTTTGTATTCTTTACTCAATACGAATATTTGATTACATGAAATATTGTTTATAAATTAAATTTGATAATTCAATATATAAAGAATGAATTGGAAATATAGTGACAAGTGGGGCCTTGTTATAGATATCCCATCGATGCATCGATATATCTCATGAGGCAAAAAAAATTGGTCAAATTAAATGGGTTTCTAGTGTATACCTACCCATCAATTAAACTTTCTATGAACAAGGCTTTGACAATAAAGATATTATGATGTCTGACATCATGATGTTAAATATTATGAATTTATTTCATTGATAATTTAATTATTATTATCCATGAGATTATTTCATTAATATTATCCATAGATGCATTTCATGACCAAGTTATTGATTAAATGTCATGTGTTTTCAGTTATTTATCTTTCCATATTGATTATTCCTTATTTACTCATGAAAGTTTATACTATACATAACCCTTACTGAGAATCTGAGCTCACCCATTCATTTTTTTCTACAAGATATAAATAATGAAATCATGATTAATATAAAGGTTGAAATAATGATTCTTATGCTATGTATTATATATTTCCAATGTAATATGACAATAATGTATATATAAAATTTTTTCAAAGACTATTAAACAAATAAATATTACATGGTGAGATCCCTTGTATATATGTCATTAAAATAAAGTAATAACTAGCTATGGGTTATTGGAGTCTAGGTTATTACTATTGGTATCAAAACATGTTTAGTAGAAACCTTTGGAACTAGATTTAGAAAAACATAGACTAGGGAACATAACCCCATAAGATTTTGAGGATATAAATAATTGTAGTTTCATATCATAATTGTTTTTTAAAGTAGATATTACATTGGGTTTGTACTAATACATCCTTTTTTAGATACTATAAGTGGATGTAGTTTTTGAATAGATGCATCTATGGGTAATAACCTCAAAATAAGTTAGTCAAGTACATGTCAACCGTTATTCTGGTGCACAATGAATGGTCCCTTACTACACACCCAATTTGAAATTATCATGGGATATTCTTATGATAATTCAAGTTTTATTTAAAAACCACTTTAAAATATTTTAAAAATATTTTTATTATTTAAAGATATTCTCTAAGAAACCATGTTTATAATTATGATATTAACAATTAATAAATTTTCAATTTATGTTAATTTTTACATAAAATTTATAAATATATAATTTGATTTAAAATTCATAATGATATGATATAATCCATTATATTACATTGTTTATAAATAGTTCATGGTAGAAATAATGGTATCAATACTCGTGTCTAATATTGAAATTTCCCTACTAAGTAATCCAATACAACTGGTGTAGGGTCTGAGCTAATCAGGGGTATATTAGGGAATCTAACCCAAGTTAAAACAAATAACCTTGAACATATGAAGAAACATATTGTTCCAAGGCATGATACACTTATATTTTATTGTTTCACAGGAAATAATCCCCCATATTTTATTGGAACTACTAATCCAGTGGTTGCTGAGAAATGTATTAAATCCCTTGAAAAGATATTTCTGGCATTGGGATGCGATGAAAGGTAAAATGTTATATTGTAATTATATTTTCTCGAGGGTGATTTCGATCAATGGTGGTCATTGATATAGAATACTATATAGAGAGAAGAAATATAGCACATATAATAGAGATATTTTAGAGTAATATTCTTCAATAAATATTTCCCTTGTGACAAACAAAATGAAATGAAGATAAAGTTCTTCATATTAAAGTAAAATGATAGAGAAAGTGTTTTAAAGTATGAGGATACCTTTAAAAGACTATCAAGGTATTTTATGAATTACATATTTAATATATACAGCGAGATCAATGATTTCCTTTAAGGGCTTAAGTTGATTCTTCAAAGGGTACTTTTTTTTCAAAAAAGTTCACCATATAATGAAAAGGTTTTATGCATCATCAAAACAAAAAAGGAATTTTATAGATTATATATATTCAAGGAAATCAAGAGAATTATATTTCATATTAACACTAAGAAAAATGTAATTCATTGAAGAATAAGAATAAAATGAAGTGATTTCTATCATGTGAAAATCATGGAAAAACATCTTGTAAAATGCTTGAAGGGCATGGGAGTTTGTTACAAGGGAGAAGATATGGATCATCTAGATAATTAATGTAAGGTAAATAAATAGACCACTACTATCCAATGATTTAATTGTAAATAAATAGTTCATTATTAAAACTAATGTCATGAGAGTCAAGATAACTTACCGCAGACGAGGCTAAGGGATGAAATCAAAGCTTATGTGATCACTACAACTAAGTTTTAAGTTACTAAAGATGTGGTGATGTGAAATTTAATCATATACTAAAATTTTGATATTTCTTTATATGATTCTATATTTTATCACTCTTTTATATCTTCTATGTTTTAAAATTAAATTAGATATTTCCCTAACACCTTAAGAAGGGAGTTATTAGTCAAAACTTCTAGTATAAATCTCATTATAACAAGGATGTGTTAGGTAGTTCCCATTATGAAACATAAACATTCCCTATTTTCATACTTTATTATTATACATATGGTTTATTTTTATTTAATTCTTTTTATGGATTGGATTTCAAAATATGATGCATAAATATATTGTAAATTGAAGGAAATTATGATTTGTAATGAAGATGTGGAATTTCTTATCTTTATAGGGGATACTTCATAATATATTTCATGTCTATATCCACCTCAAGTAGCTCTTATGAATAATATTATTGTGAAAGAGGAGCAGAAATAAGCTACATATGGAAAAAAGTAATCTTCAAAATTTAGGATATACATGTTATAGCAGAATACATTAATGTATTTCTAGAGAAATTTCCTATTAATCCACTAGATAATGAATTTTAGTTTTCTATTGATTTAGTCCCTAATTCAAGATCTATATCAAAGAATCCCTATATAATATCTACTATGGAATTAATGGAGTTGAAGAAACAACTAGACGAGTTGTGTGATAAAGGATTTATATGCTCTGGTGTTTCACCTTAGGGAATCCCTATTCTTTTCATTGAGAATAAATATAGATATAGGAGTCTATGTATTGATTATATGGAAATTAATGCTACTATAATAAATAAAAAGTATCATATGTCTCTCATTGATGACTTATTCAATCATCTCCATGGATCTTAATATTTTTAAAAGATTTACCTTTGTTCTAGGTAACTTAAATTGTGAGTAAAGATGGAAGATATTCTGAATACATCGTTTTAAACAAGATATAAACATTTTGATTTTATAGTAATTCCATTTGGACTAATTAATGAACTCTCTATTTTTATGGAACTAATGAAAATATTATTCAAGGGATATCTTGATAAATTATTCATGGTATTTATTTATGATACCTTGGTGTATTATAGAATCTATGAGGACTATAATAATCAATTTAGGATCTTTATTAAGACACTTATAAGAAAAGGGTTGTATGGGAAATTTAGAAAGAGTCAATTATGGATTTTGAAAGTTTCTTTTCTTATCCATATTTTCTTCAAGTATGGAATCTTAATTGATCATTTGAAGATAAAGGTAGTAAAAGAATGGAAAAAACCAACAAACATAACCAAGGTGTGTAGTTTCTTTGGTTTGGTGGGTTACTATCGGTGATTTATTCAAAAAAAAATCCTGATTGGATAACGCATTAACCAAGCTTATACATAAAGGGGTAAAGTTCATATAGAAAAAGAATATGAATAATATTTTGAATAATTGAAGAGGAGGTTATTCAATGATCTGATTTTTGACTCTACCATCAGGAAATTATGGATTTGTATATATAGTGTTGTATCGATGAATGGAATTCATTATTTCCTTATGTATAATGATAAATTTATTACATATCTATTGAGGTATTTAAATAATCATGATCATAACTATCCAACCCATGATCAAGAGTTGGTAGTTATAATCTTTTATCTGAAGATATGTCGACATTATCTCTATGGAAAAATATGTGAGATTTACATATACCATAAGAGCCAAAAATAATTCCTTTAATATAAATATTTAAATATAAGGCAAATTTTATGTCTTGAGCTACTCAAGGATTATGATTTCTCAATACTCTACCACTCAAGGAAGAAAAATACGGTAGTAGATGTATTGAACAAGGAGGATCATGGAGTTTGGGAAAAAATGAAGATGGATAAGGATCTTATGTTAATGAATCTAGTAAATATAGATATGCAAATTATTAAGTAATGGGATACATGAATCATTTTTAAATTATTTTTAAACCATATTTATTGTAAATATAAAAAGTTCTTAATTTGATGATGATAATTTTCAAAATAAAATTAAAATCGTGAATGTTGGGAACTTGGAATACATTGTATATGAGGATAACGTTATGAAATTTGGAAATTGGATATTTGTTCCACCTATACTTGAGATAAAAAGTGAATTATTAGATGATTCTAATATATTGAATTTATTTAGACACCCAAGCGACACCAATATGTATAGTAATTTGAAGGAACATTTTCGATGGTATAATATGAGTCAGAAAATTTCTTATTATATATCAGGATACAAGGGTTTTCAACAAGTAAATACTGATATAAAATATTCAAGAGGAGTAATGTAACCCCTACATATTCCAATGTGAAAATAGGATGAAATTATGGTAGAATTTGTTAATGGTTTACTAAGGACTCATAGAAATAATGGTGGAATATAGGTAATTATTTGTATCCTAACCAAATCAGCACATTTACTTGCTATAAGAGAATATTTAATTCTGGAGAACCGTGAACAACTATATATTGATAATGTTTTAATACTTCTTGGTGTACCTATTTAAATTTTTTCTGATCATGGTCCCCAATTTACATCTATATTTTAGAAAATTATTCATAATGCTCTTGATAATTATCTCCATTTGAGTACCACCTACCATCGTCAAACTAATATATAGTCCAAAAGGACTATTCAATCATTAGAAGATATATTGATATAATTCTCACTTTCTTTCAACGTATGTGGGATCAGTATTTAACTTTTTTAGTTTTTTCCTATAATAGTAGTTTCCATTAAAGTATTCCAATGGATACCTATGAAGCATTATATGGATGGAGATGTCATACTTCAACTTGTTGGGATGAAGTTGGTGAAATAAAACTTATAGTCCTAAAACTTGGTGGGAAGAAAAAGATAAAGGTAAATACTGCTCTGAATCATATTAGGGAAACTCAAATCAAGAAAAAGTTTTATACCAATAATCAAAGGGAAGATTTGGAATTTCAAGTGGGATATCATGTTTTCTTGAAAGTATCTCCATGGAAGTGTGTTATACGGTTCAATGAGAAAGTTAAACTAAGACCTACGTACATTAGATCTTTTGAAACTCTAGAAATAATTACAATTTTGGAATAACATTTGAAAATTATACCAAGTATCTCTAAATTACATGATTTATTCTATATATCATTGTTGTGGAAGTACATTCCAGACCCAATCCATGTGCTCACCTATAAAGAAATAGCATTGCAACTTGATTTATCTTTCTGGGAAGACCCTATCTATATTATTGAAACTAGAGATAATGTATTGAGTAATTGGATGACTCAACTGGTAAAGTTACTTTGTAAAAATTTAAAATTAGAGGAATAAATGTGAGAACCATAGGATGTTATGAATATGAACCACCCTCATTTAATTAAAATGTAATATCCATGAAAATTCAGAGGGAAATTTTTTGTAGGAGGTAAGAATGTAACACATAAGATTAAATTATAGTAAGTGACCATTATATTTTAATAAAACTATAATAAAATTAAAATTTAAATATTTTATTTAATTAAAAATTCTAATTTTATAGGATAAATATAGATTTTAAACTTACTTGTTTAAAATAACCCTAGAATGAGAATTTGAAATTTTCCCTTAGAAATAAGCTTTTATGAATAATTTAAAATTTTGTATTTAAATATTACAAATTTTATTTATAATAATATATTATAATATTTATAATTAACCATGTATTGACTATTTATTTTATATAAATAAATATAAGACCATTTGGAGGTAAAAAAAGAAATTTTTTAGAAAACTGTTTTTTAAAACAACATAATATCCTTCCATTTTAATTAATTAAAATAATATTTAATGATAAATTATTTAAATAAAATTTATATATTATATATGAAAATATATAAATTTAAATCCATATAATGATTATTACTATTCATATAGTTAATGTAATATCATTTTATTCTTGATAAATGCATTTTTTAAACCCTTTTTTTGAAACTTATTGTGAGTTTATTATTAAATTAAATTGTAAAAATTATATGAATTTTATTTGATAAAATGGATTTCATATTTATAATTATTATTTTCAATTTTTTTAATAATTCCACATTCTTTTTTTCATAATTAATAGTAAAATCAATAACAAATTTTCACCACAGCTAATGTTAAAACATGTCTATCAGGGTTAACCTAAAAAGATAAGGGTTAAAATGACCTAAAACATTATTAAGCCCAATTGTATGGTTTTATATTGAACTTATCTCTAAAAAATTTAAATATTACCCATTTTTTATCTATTTTCTATGAAAGTGACTTGACATTATTTTATAACTTTGAAAAATTACAAGTGTGCCACTCATCAAAATTATAAAAGGGAACCTACTCCCCTCACTTATTCACACCTATTAATCCATTTATATCTACAAAAAAATACATAAATATATCCCCCAAATCCTTATCCACATTCTAGGGATAATTTTCATTCCAAGATACCAACCATATGGTCTTGAAAAAGATATCCAAAAGGGGTTTTTCTACGTGATGGTAATTTTCTTCACCAAGATCTTTTTTTACTTATTATTTTACCATATTCAATTATGTATCAATAATTATTGTATAATAAAAACAAAATATAACATATAATAATATATTATTATGTTTATGGCAAAATATTTATCCATCTTCTTCTCCATCAAATATGAAGAAAAACCATCACTCGTGTGTACAACAGACTATCGCCTCACGAACCGATGTAATTTAATTTCCATCACCGAATCACATATATATTAATAATGATAAAAAAAATGAAAATATATGATAATTATGGAATAATATTGATTATTTAAATTTAATATATCATTTAATTCCTTTCCCTTTTACCCATTAAGGAAATGAAAATGCCACTCATGCATACATACGACATACCATCTCCACAAAATGATGTAATTCATTCTCCATGTTAAAATTTAAAACATAATTATAAAAATGTATCTAATGAATAAATCTGATATTTATGACTTCAATATAATTTTGTAGATGATTTAACTGTATCTTATTAATAATACCTAGAACCTCCATGACAAAAAATGCATGAGAAAACGAGGAAGTTAACACCTGAAATAATTGTAATAATGAAATATTATTAACAAATAGGAAATAAGATGTTATAAGAGGATCACATATGATATTATTATAAACAAAAGAGATTAACATACATATATATTACATCATTTTTATGAATTTTAATTACATTACACAAGCACATACCTGAGGACCGTGACAGTTCAGTGCATTTGGAAACTTGTAAACATAAACACCCATCCATTAGTGAGCTATATCATCTCCCACTACGTTCTACACAAATATTACCATTTTTAGACATATAATACATAATTTATATATTTATAACATGTGAAAAGGAAACATAAGAAATTTTAAGATCAGATTCTCAGTAAGGGTAAACAAGGGAGATACATAATTATAACATGAACAAAATGGTATAAGAACATGAGCATAAAATTTGAAAACCATACCCTGCATATCAAAGATCATAATAATGATTCATAGAATAAATATTTAAAGTTCATAAGACATGGATCATAAATAAATCAAATAACATGATCCATGATAACATAACATTGGCATAAGAGATTTTGGCATACACATAATCATAGAAAATCATTTCTATATTAGTCAAGGTTCACTCTCATGACCATCATAGTAGAAGAAGTCCATTATTTAACCGGGTTCACTCCCCATTCCAACCCTAACTTATTTAACCAGGTTCACTCCTCATTCCAAAATTGTATTACTGAACCAAGATCTCTTTCTATTCCTGTTTTGTCTATCTCATGAGATATAAATTTTTACCCAATGCATTGGAGGGAGATATAGGTCCTACTGATCACATAATAATAACCATATTTATATGTGCGATAAGATCATAAAAATTCATTATATCATAACCCATGAAATGAAATTGATATCATAAACATTTTATTATATCATAATCTACAGAAACAAGATAGGTTTCATAATCATTTCATTATAGCATAACCCATGAAAAGAAGTGGGTTTCATAAGAAACTTTTCATCGTAAACATAATCCCTCCAAGGAAAAGGATAAGAATGTTATCCTTGGATCATATCCATGTTAAAAAATATGTAACATCAATGGATAAATTTTTATATTTAAAATTATTTTTATTGATCATTTAAAACATCTATCGATGAAAATATACATTCCACTTTGAAAATCATTTATTAAAAAATAAAACCTTTTCAGAATCATTTCTTTTTGAAATAATTTATTTAAAATATAAAAAAATCCCAAATATTCTGGAACACATTCTCTGTGAAAATAACTTTGAATAATTTCAATGGAATCTTGAATTAATTGAGCAGTCATGATAGTGGAAAATATTGTGCATGTCATGCATGTTAAAAATAACGATTCTTTTCGCATTTTCGATAAAAAATGCCAATTTTCTGGAAAATGACATAAAAATTAATTTAAAAACATTTTCTAATTAGTAAAACTAGGGAAAAAATATTTTTTAAAAATTATAAGTGAGTAACAATAAAATTTTCAATCATTTTTATAAAACATGGTTTTGAAATAAAATAGATTTCTGATTGAAGAGAGAAATAAAGTCAAATTTTCTCAATTTTTTTCTTAATTATCTTAAGTTCCAAAGAGTGGAAAAATGCTACCATTACATGAGTATATCATGAATAACCATAGGAGAATAAAATTCATTAGAATTATTAAGTTGTATATCATAATATTCTAACATTTTACACTTAATCATAAACAATCCTGATAAATGATAAGATTGTAAAATAACATTTTTACCATATTGGTAAAATTGAATTATATTCCCCATAAAGTAATAACATAAAATGAAACATAAAATATCATTAGGATGAATAAATTAATGGTATTTCATGTAAAATGGGATATATTACACCTCATGAAATAATATAGGTCCATAACATAATGTATGTCTCAAAGAAGGTAAATTGAGACAGAAATCCCCTCACCAATTTATTAACTTTTGAACCATAAACCCCCTGAAAGAGAGATCCTCAAATGAATATTTAAACCAAAATAATTTTCCAGATAAGTACCATAAAATAAATTCATTGGTAGTATATACAACACATAAAATTAATACGTGGTGAATATGGCTTGTTTCTCACAGAAATTAAAGGTGAGAAAAAAATTCCTTACCCTAAGTCTTGACTTACATCGTACTCATTCAACCCTCCTATATAATAAATATAATTTTATTATAAATATATTAAATAATAATAATTATATATATATATCATATCATATATTATTTTCTTTTGACCTTTTATTACATGCTTATTAATAATTCCATGTTAAAGTTATGTTTTCGGTAATAACCATTTTGTTTTTTATATAAGTTTTGACTTTTTATTTTTGATCCTTTTACATAAATATTGGTTTTATCATATACAAAATGTAAACCATGATATAAATATAATATATATATATATATTATATGAATTTATATTAATTCATAATATTTAGTTATAGGAAATGACATACACTGTTTATGGAGATGGTAGGTCGTATATACGCATTAACATTGTTTTCATTTTCTTATCGTATTAAGAGAAAAAAGACAAAGATATATATATATATATATTATCATTTAAAAAGAATTTTTATGAAATATATATATATATAACATATTTTTATTAAACCAATCTTTAATACATTCTCTATAAAGTGTGAATGAATCACATCACTTGGACATGCAGTAATCCTCCATACACACGAACGAAGTTATCGTATTCCAAAAAAATGGAAAGCAAGAAATTATTCATGATAAAATAATTAAAAATAATAATAACACCATAAATATAATATATATTATATATATCATATAAACTATAAATACATCAGTATCCCAACCTTGAAAGGTGGTAATGGAAAAACAAACAACATCGGTTCGCAAGGAGGTAGTCTGTTGTACACACGAACGATGATTTCGTAACCCATTTTATGGAAGTGTGTGTGGATTTAGGTCATAAACTTAATATAAAAAATTATAATAATATAGAAGGTACTGAGTTTATTATATAATCATGGTATAATAATAATTTAAGGGGGGGAAGAGATAAAATTAAAACGCTCGTTGATGAACATTACCTCTTCTTCGGGTATCCTCCTTAGGTTTGCACTAAATAATTTCTTGGTTGGATTTATGTCCAATATAAGGAATATAGGATGAGATTATTTAAGTTTAGAATTTATTTGAGAATATATTTTTTGAGACAAATGGATTGAGAGGTTTTAATAAGTGGGGAGAGTGACAGTCCTTTTATGGTTGAGGAGGAGTGACATTTTTGTAAATACTCAAAATTATTCATTATTGGGAGGTCAATATTACCTAAAGTGTCTCAAAATATGATATTTAAATGTGTTAAGTTATGATATGTTCTATGAACACCTCAAAAACATAATTAAACTCATGTTTTAAACATTTCATTTCTTACCTTCGAAGTAACCCTATTTTTACTATTTTGGTTTTTCACTACGGTAAGTAGTTTTCTAACCATGGTAATTTAACCTTTAAGACTAAATTATAGTAATAATTTTTAAATAATTTGAACCCAATGATTCCAAATATTATATATAATCTATAAAATATAAATAATATGTGTTTTGGAAATTAATTTTAACATAAGCATATATAACATGCAAAAACACTACTTTAACCTTAGCCACACTAACTCAGTTTTTATTATTTATTGGTCACTATAGTCATTATAATAGATAAATTGGTCCATGAATGGAAAATATTTAATATTTATTAATATATAAAAATAACTTGTTACAATATAGGATTTTTATTAATTTTAAATCATTTAATAAAATATCATTTATTATAAAATATCATTAATATAAATTTTAACATTATTCATTTAATTTCAATTTAAAAAATATCAAGAAAATGATGGAATTAAAATATATTGTTTTAAAACCTATGTATCATGATATATTCATCCACCAAAAATAAAAAAAACATAATAATTAAGTCATTTTTCTTCAATTTTAATATTTTTAGTATCATTTATTTTATTTTATTGTTAACTAAATAATTACGATGTTGGGATTTCTTAAGTATTTAAAGTAATTATTTAATATCAAAGAAAATTAAAATAAATTATAATGATAAAAAAACACATTTATATTTAAAAAGGTTATATATGACCAAACATATGTTTTTTTGTCTTTACCCCAAGGCTTTATAGATATTACAAGTAAGAAAAGTATCTGTTTTTCCTTTTTTTCTTTACTTAACTTACTATATGAGTAATATTCAAAGGAAAGTAGAAAAAATTTCCATATATAAGATTATTTGATGTTCAATACCAAAATAAATTCATTCAATAAAATTAAGATAATATTTTAGGTCATTTTCACTCTTATCATTCTAGTTTAACCCCTGGTGGAACCATTTTTACTTTAACTATGGTAATTAATTTTTACTACATTCATTATTCATTTTGGTCAAAAATTAAATTGAACTTATTAGAAATTATAAATTATTCTGATTAAAAATATGGAATCCATTTTCAAAAAATAAATTTATATAATTGGAAAAAATTAATTTAAATTTAATTCTACAAATGCGATGAGAAAGTAGGTTTTTATAGAGAAAAAAGTTGAAAGATTGAAGCGATTTTATATCCAAATTCAATATGAAATTGATTAAAATGACCTAAATTAGATTAATTTATATAAAATTTAACTAATTTTATATTATAAACTTTTCAAAATATAATTTATCTTTATAATTAAATTAAACGAAAATGATTTTTTCAATTAAAATTCAATTTTTTCACTATTCATTAAAAATGAAACTTTTCATAAAAAATCCCAAAACTTATCACTATGATAATTTTGATATTATGATTTCAAAAATTAATTTTATTTTATCAAATTAAATTTCTAAAAGTTTCAAAAATTAATTTTATTATTGTTCACAAAAATAAATAATTTTTTTGAGAAAATAATATTTTTGAAACATATAGACTTTAACAAAAATTATTTATTTTTTTATCAACATGTTTTCTTTATATAAAATAATAATACATAATATTTAAAAATTATTTATTACTATTCATAATTCGTGGTTTAATGACTAGGTTATAACAGTTGAATTTAAATAACTATATTAATAATATATTGTGGGTTTGTTGAAACTCAGTATCATGTAATGCAAGCTAACTCAGGGTTGTGCATAACATATGATTGAATTGGTATTGTGTGCAGTAAAAAATATCAAAAATATTTAATTTAATTTAAAAAAATATTTCAAAAAATCTTTGGGTGTTACACTATACCCCCCTAAAATGAATTTCACCCTCAAAATTCATATGGGTCATCAAAAGTTTAGAATTTGAAAATTCATTCATAGAAACCCACATCCTAAAAATGAATAATAAAAATTACTTTAAAAAAGTAAAGTCAAAAACATAATGATTACCTAAATTATCTCATAAATATGTTTCCAAATAGGTTAACATGGGTGGAAATTGAACATTTGGACATAGAAGAAAAGGAAAAATAATTATAGAGAGCGATATAGATCCATGATCACAAGAAATAGGGTGATCCGGATAATGTAAAAAACCACAAAACCATAAACCAAAGAGGCATAAAAAGTTCAGTAATATCATAAAAAATGATAAGAGGATAAAATTTTATTCCAATATCATTTTCCTAAGGTTGGGGAATTCCTTTTCCATATAGATCATGAACATATAAAAAGTACTTATTTGATACATTTCTATTTCATAAGCCCTATATCACCCTTTGTTTGTTCCTTGATCAATTTCCTCTCTATATCTTATTCCAAAAAATGAAGGTGAATTTTCTATTCCTGAAGCACCAATAGATCATAAGATCCATAAATGTAATGATAAATTATTCAATATATATTTAGTTATTATCACAACAACATCAAAAGTTAGAACTAGTTATCCAATATACATAAATTATTATATGGTGAAGTAATACATTAATCTATAAAATCTCATCCAAAGTTCAAATTACACCATTTAATTAATGGTTAACCTTATATCACTTACAGAAATCAAAATTTATAAATAAGGTCCCTAATTATTTCAAAATTATCTTATCATTGATCGACCAAACATCATAAGGAAGCTCTTGATTGTCACATACCAAGCATGTGAATACCTTCATCATGTATTATCTTGAATCATGTAAATATCCTGAATTACCATAAAACCTTATTGAAATCATACATGATTCCTTATTCCTTACACAAATCATAGATTATTGTATATATTTCTTAAATCTAAAAATGTTTTAAACTACATCTATGATAGAATAAATCACTTTTTAAAAAAATCCTTTATTAGTTCCAAGGTCATCAATACTATCCAATTTACTTTATCCATATCAATCATACATTTATCCAAACTAAAAATAATTTTCTCATTCTCAGGAACATGTAAAGGTTTATCTTCCCCTAATCATAAAATATAACACTTCTATTAAATCACTTTACTAGGTCATAAATACTATTCAACATATTCTTTGAAATCCATAACGAAAAACTTATACGAAACAATCCATATATATTTTATAATGAAGATAACACAATATATGAATTCCAATACATAAATACTTCATTCATCCCACTTTCTTCTCAAATAATTATCTAGTCTTTATCATATTATTCCTTAACACCTCTTTCCTTTCACATGCCATCTGTAATCACTTCATCGTCAGAAATATAACCATTACTCATAAAAACATGCTAATTTTATTCATGATATTTACCCATAGGACATAAATTTTTATAATTCCCATATTTTCCACATTTAAAACATTAATCCATTGATAATACCTTAGGGAGACCAATATTCTCGTTCATTGTGTAAATTGAACTCTTCATTTTTTATTTTTAGTTACTTTATTTGTGTCTTTTTATATAGTCAAAACATATTTATAATCCTCTAAGACATTCACTTGGGTGATTATTTCACTAGTGTGGAAAACGTTATTTACGTCGGTTATTTTTCATTTTTTATGTCGGTTTTTAGCCGACGTTAATATGGACAAAGTTATAAATAACGTTTTTTATGTCAGTTATTTAAAAACCAATGTAAAAAACATAACATCGGGGTGTTTATCACATCGGTTAATTAATAACCGACGTGCAAAAACCGAGGGGGGGGGGTTTATAATGTCGGTTATTATATAACCGTCGTGATAAACCGGGGTGTTTATCACTTCGGTTATATAATAACAGACATTATAAACCCATGAAGAGGGTGTTTATCACGTCGATTATTAAATAACCCACGTGATAAACCACTGGGAAATGGTTTACCACATCGGTTATATAATAAATGACGTGCTAAACCAGTCCGGGGGGGTTTATCACTTCAGTTATTTAATAACCTACACGATAAACCATTTCCTAGGCCTTTTATCATGTCGGTTATTAAATAACTGACGTGATAAACCATTCCACAGGTGTTTATCACGTCATTTATTAAAAAAAACCGGCGTGATAAACCCTTCCTGATTTCTTTATCACATCGATTATAAAATAATTGACGTGGAAGACAAATTTTTTTTAAAAAAATCAAATGCAGCCCTCTGCTCTCCCCCATAAACAAACAGAAACCAAATCAATAATTTTTACCACAAAAACAGAAGTAGATAAAAACGATAACTAAAGAAAAATTAAGCATTTACATTGATAACATATAAAACTTACCCTACTTGACAGCACCCACCACACCCCTGGACTGCCCCCCGACCCCCTGGACTGCCCCAAACACCCCAGATAGCCCCAAACACCCCAAGACAACCCCCCCCTACTGGACTCCCACCACCCCCTGAACAGCACCCCCTCACCCCACTTGACAGCCCCACCACACCCCTGGACTACCACCCGACCCCCTAGACATCCCCAAACACCTAGGGAGAACCCCCCACCCTCCTGAAAAGCACCCCTCACCCCCTCACCCCACTTGACATCCCCCACCACACCCCTGGACTGCCCTCCGACCCCTTGGACATCCCCAAACACCCCGAGACAACCCCCCACCCTCATGTATACCCCCCACACCCAGGACATCCCTCCCCACCCCCATTGGATCCCCCACCACACCCCTAGACCGCCCATGATCACCTGGACAGCCCTAGACACCACTGGACAGCCCCCCACCCTCATGTATACCCCCCACCCCATGGACAGCACTTTCACACCCCTAGACAGCCCTCCCACACACCTAAAACAGACCAAAAAGTTACCGAAAAAAACCATAACCCCCTCACCCCACTAGACTTCCCCCACCACACCCATGGACACTCCCCCACACCCTTGGATATCACCACCACCCCCTGTACATCCCCCACCCTCCTGTAGACCCCCCCCCCCACACCCTGGAAATCACTCCCAAATCCCTGGACAGCCCTCCCACACCCTTGAAACAGACCAAAAAGTTACGAAAAATAGACTAGAACCCCCTCAACCCACTAGACAGCCCTCACCACACCCCTGGACTACCCCCCCCCCCCCATCCCCATGCACACCCTGGACCCCCCCCCCCACTAGACCCCCCTGGACACCCCCCCCCACCCCTGGAAACCCCCCTCACCCCACAAGACACCCCCGCATGCCTGGACACCCCCTGGACAACCTCCCACTCCCCTGGACATCCCTTCCACCCTCCTAGAAATGCTCCCACCCCCTGGACTGCCCCCCCCCCCCACTCTCATGAATACCTAGGACCCCCCACCCCACCAGATATCCCTCCCAGACCCCTGGACACCCCCCACCCCACTGAACACCCCCCCCCCACACCCATGGAACCCCTCCCCCCAGACCAGAATCCATATACCAGAAAAACCATCATAAGTCGACCAAAACAAGAAGTAGAGAAAAATTAAACATTCACATATATAACATTCAAAACTTACACTTTCAACTTAAAAAAAACTAAATCCAACCTAAACGACTACCAAATACACAATTACAACAACAATATTCAAAATTACATTTTACATTACAAACAACTAAAATTCAATCAAACCTGTAAAATAATTTGACCACTCCACTTGTAATTGTTTGATGTCTTCAGAAGTATAGGGTTGATGGTCATCAAAAATATACAAATGAAAAGGATAGTAGTTAATGTGTATAATGAATAAATCAAATTGAAATATTACGGGAAAGTTTAATAGGAAATATTACCAGGTGAAAATTCAAAACTGTCCCAGTTTTTATTATTTAATACATAAATCTTAACATATAATATCCACATTCGATGACGCCTTGTTGTTACTGAAAATTATGTTTTAATGAGTGTAAATTCAATATATTATTTTTATGTAATAAATCAAAAAGTAAAAATTATAAATGGATATTTACCTTCGCATTTACATATTTGATCTTTTCACTCATTTTATTTGTGTTTTTCGAAAGTAGGCCCATTCCCTGTTAGAAAATAATACGAATGGGGTAAATTTGAAATTCATTATAATATATAAAACTATTGAGAAATTGAAACTTACTTTTCCAATATATTCTTAAAACTTTCCTTCACATCATCATGGACAGAGCATATCCAATAAAGTGCTTTCTTTCTTAGGCCAAAAACCCCTAACATCCAATGATCACTGATAAAAGGAAATTTAAGGTTAGTGGTTTTTTATGTTAACAGATAATGAACTCTTTGAGAGATGTGTTTCATACCTCTCAAAAAAAGGCATCATCCAACATTGTGTGACTATATTCATTTCAAGTCTTTCAGAAATATAAAGCATTTTTTGTTCCTCATCCAATGCACAGGCTTCAGGGGAAAACAATTATGGGTCCATGAATCCATATACATCTGTCAGTTCATTCCTCTCACAAATTTTATAAAGATACCTAATAAAAAACAGACATAAGTATACATTTTTAATAAATATAACGCGGGGAAAAGGTGTTAAGACTTACATGGAAAAAATTTGCACCACATTGATGCCCAACTTATCTCCAGTAACAAGCTCCATGATATCAGTTTTCATAATCCCCACACTTATTGCACGTCCACAAACATGAGATTCCATTGGAAACTCATAATGACCCGCCAACAAATTTGAATATCTTGAAAATCTATCAAGACTACTAGAATATGTATCTGATGTCATATCCATTTATCTTTTTTGTTTTCTATATAGTATTTCTTTACCTTTGAAGTATTCCTGTAAAAATAAATAGAAAAATATATTAGTTTTCAAATGATAAACAACTTTAATAAAAAAATAAAATAAAATATATAACATTCATACCTCTATGATAATGAGTCAAAGAATTATGGATGGCCAAATTAAAAAATGGATGATACTATTTCCAACTACCGTCACCTCATCTGTAGGTAATGGTACTCGAGCTGATCTATCTATAATATCATGTACAGTGACCCTTTGATTATCTACCTCTAATTGTTGATGATGAACAGTAACTCCTATACCATATACCAACCCATATGCAACTATATGATGTTGAGGATCATCAAAATACAACTCGCAATAAGTATGATGTTGCGGTGGAGGAGTAGGATAAAAAATGGGGTCCATAAGCTGAGGTGGGGGAGTGGGAGCTACTAGCATAGGTGGAGGATAAATAATGGGGTCTTCAGGGGGAGGTGGAGGAATCGGAGCTGTAGTCTAAAATTTTCATTGCATGTATGCAACATAGACTATAATGATGCTCTAATCTTTTCCTCCATCGTCGCATTAATATTATGAACTTCATCCTCCAAGGATTCTATTTTTTTTATAAACCACCTCAACGTTAGAAGTTGAAGAACGTGGAAAAACTTTTCTTACCGATACACCTGCCAGATATCCTCTTACACGACCAGGATGTTTGGGCTTTCCCAATGCTACAGATATAATATCTTGCCTCCCAGTAGCTGTAAATGCCCCCTGTGAACTCTACTCCTCAAGAGAGTCCTGTATTAATTAATTGAAAATTTTTGTAATGATTGAAATTATATGAAGAAAATAGTTAACTTAAATAAATAAAATAGATATCTTACAATCCTCTCAGCTACAATTCTCAATTCTTCCGAAAGATATTGCCCTTTTTTCCCTTCCGATCTCTCTTCCATTTTCATGTCTAGATAGAGGGGATGGAGGGGCCACCTCTCTAGATCTTGAAAACTCAGCTCTTAGTTGTTGAAATTTTTCCACCATCATTTGTTCTTACAAAAATGCATACCCTCCCTGAGATAAACTATGAGGGTATACATTTTTAGATTGGATATCTTGATGAGCTTTCCTTGTTTTCTGTAAATTAAGAATAAGAAATCATTAACAAAACATTAATAAGATAATTTATATAAGAAAGCTTATAAAAGTTTATATTGCCCTTACCAAAAATGACTATTTTCTTCTACTTTCAAAAAACTGCCTCCTTGTGTCTTCATCTATAAAAGGATATATACGACATGGATTTTCATGACTCCTATGACCATAAATGAAATCAGATGATAGGGTTGATTTGAAATCCCTCAATCTCCTGGTAGCCAACGATAAGCATTTCTTCCTGACTCCTCCAGTGTCAGGAATATCAAATGTCATCTGATAAAGAAGATGTTAACATATTATATATACTAGAAACATTTAAATAATAGTCAAACAATAGAAAAATATCTTATCAAAATCGTCTCGCACAACTGGGATATTATCTCTTTATCCACACTTCTCCAGTTATCATACAGAATGCTTACTTTTCTCTTAGCCTGAGTTGATACAAAACTCTTAAAATATTTTGCATTTGGACCTCTAGGAATATCATCATCATCAAACACAATGAGTATCTTCTGATCCTACGTACAGGAAATTGCTAATTTTGGTAAACGTCTGCACCCACATTTACTAACCTTTGAACTCTTTATCATAATAGGAGCACATGAGGAAGATTGGGGAACATCAAGAGGAGTATGTGAATGTTCCTACCTAGAGGTATGACCAATATGCTTATCTCCAAAATCATGTGGTTGATCAACTGAATGATTTGTCATTATCCTTCAAATCAAAAAAACAAACATTAGTTCACAAATATACAAATTCAAATATTTTAATACTACTATAATCAGAAAATAGAAAAGTGTACTAAGTTATGTAATAGTAAACATTGTTAATATGGTAAGCATGTTAAAAAATGGTAAAGATGGTCAAGATGGTCAAGATGGTAAACATGGTAAACATGGTAAACCTGTTAAACATGGTAAATTAAATGTCACTGAACAAAAATAATAGATATATAATTCATGTAATGGTAAACATGATAAAGTAAACTAAACAAACTTAAAACAAACAAAAACTTATACTTATTTTGTTTTAATACATGTTTTAATATAGAAAAAACTTACAATATCTAACATTTTATGAAAAAAAATGTAAACAAGAAATAAACATATGTTACCTATAATTTTAGGAATGTACAAATGGATTGTTCTCCCAAATTCCTTCATCGTGATCGTTCCTTATAGAACAAACCTTCTCTTCAACATACTCACCATTATGTTCTGTTAATATTTCCATAAAAGTAGGTATCTCACATAAATCAGCATCATCGTCAAGTTCATCCTCACCAACATATTGTTTTCCCTTGTAAAACAATAGCCCACTACATATTTGATTGATCTACTACATAGAAAATTTGTTTTCCATGTGTTTCTATTATAAAAGAATCAAATGTGTCTTCCAATCTATTAATATTAACAAGTGTCATTCCAAATTCATCGTGTCTGACATAGTTGTTACTGATAAACCATTTACAGTTAAAAACAGGAACTTTAATTTTAAATTAATCAACCTCCCTTATGTCTTGAATTACTCCATAATATGCACTTGATGCAGAAATTGGTTTTTTGTCCTTAGCACTCAAAAAATGCATTGCTTCTGCAAACACCAATACACCACTATTCTGAATTCCACTTCTATTGTCCTAAGCTTTCATATGAAATGTATAGCCATTAATGTCATAACCGGACCATGTTATCACATTTAAACATGGACCACCCACTATCCATTTTAATGTATCTGATACATCTGATCTTCCAAGCAAGGTCTTTTTAAACCATGACAAAAAAGCTATGTTGTGCTCATTCAAAATCCACATTTCTTTCTTCTTTGGATGACATTTTTTCAACCCATTAATATGAAATGTGATATACGGTTGAGTATCAACTATGTTATTCAAGATGTATGATTCTAACTTCTTCATCTATTCAGCTAACAATGATTTTACTTTCATTCCATGAATCCTCTTTCCCTCATTATTAACTCGTTCATGGCGAGATGGAGGCAAACCTATGTGTTGCGTCGTAGCCAAGTAGCTCGTACAAAACTCTACTACCTCCTCAGAAATATAATTTTCAATAATGGAGGATCCAGGTCGATATGTAATTTTAACATACCCCTTTAATATTTTCATATAACTTTCAAATGGATACATCGAACGAAGATATACAGGTCCATAAAGCTTTATTTCTCGAACCAGATGAATCATTAAATGCACCATTATATCAAAAAAAAGTTGGAGGAAAATGAATTTCTAATTGAAAAAGTATAAAAATTGCATCCTTTTCCAAAATGTTGAAAGCATTCACATCAATCGACTTGTTACAAATTGAATTGAAAAAATAACACAACTTCATTATAGTCTTTCTGACACGGATGAGAAATATTCCACACAATGCAACTGGTAGAATTTGATGCATCATGTCGTGACAATCATGTGATTTAATACCTATCAACTTCAAGTCCTTCAATGAGACAAAATTTTTACATTTGAAGAATAACCTTGAGGCACATTGATATCATGAAGACACTGAAACAAGCTAATTTTCTCCCTCTTTGATAATATATGACAAGCCGGGGGAAGAAATGTTCATATTCCTTTAGGAGTGGGAGCTAACTCCAAACCTATTCCCATTGATTGTAAGTCTAATCTTGAATTCAACCCATCTTTTGTCTTTCCTTCAATATATAACAATGTTCCAATCAAACAATCACATATATTCTTCTCCACATGCATGACATCAATATTATGTTTAACTTCATGATACCTCCAATATGGTAGCTCAAAAAATATTGACCCTTTCTTCCAAATAAGTCTATCAATTCCATATTTATGTGTCTTTCCCAATGTCACATCAAGGTTTTTCACCCTCTCAAAATACAGATCAGGGGATAAAGGTTTTGGAGCAGTATCAAATTCGTGTGATCCATTGAATGCCTTTTTTATTCTTCTATAAGGGTGATCCATGGGTAAAAACTTTTGATGACCCATGTACACTGTTTTCCTCCCATGATGAAATTGAAAATATGACGTTTGTTGTTTGCAAATTGGACATGCTTTATGCCCTTTAACACTGTATCCAGAAAAATTTCCATACGCTAGGAAGTCATTTATAGTGAACAGAAGAACTGCATGTAGTTGAAAATATTCCATTTTATAAGAATCATACACCCTAATACCATCATCCCATAACAGTTTCAAATCATCAATCATTGGTGACAAGTAAACATCAATATCATTGTCGGGTTGCTTTGGACCAGAGATCATTATACTCATCATGACATATTTGTGCTTCATACAAACTTCAGTAGAGAGGTTGTAAATTACCAATAAAATGGGCCATGAACTATATGTGCTACTGAGGGTTCGGTATGGATTCATTCCATCTGTGCACAACCCTAGTCTTATATTTCTAATTTCATTTCCAAATGTAGAATATTGCGCATCAATTTTCTTCCATTGTGGACAATCAGTTGGATGACGTATTTTTCCATCACATACCCACTCATCATCATGCCATCTTAACCTTTTTTCATCATGTGAATTAGCAAATAAACGTTTGAAATGATGAATTATAGGAAGATACCAAAATACCTTTGAAGGGATATTTGTAATCTCTACATCAGCCTGTGATTTTTCTTTCACCTTATACCGTGATGTCCCACATTTAGGACACTCTGACGGAAATACATATTCCTTCCTATATATAATGCATTCATTCATACATGCATGAATTATCTTATATCCCAATCCCATTGGGCATAATATTTTCTTGGCCTTATAATGTGAATCTGGAAGATCGTTATCTTTTGGAAGAACATCTTTCATCAATTGTAGCAGCTCTATAAAACTTCTATCACTCCATCCATGTTTTGCCTTCACGTTAATCAATCTTAAAACCACTGACAAAACCGTAAAATCTGTACAACCAGGATATAATGGTTTTTCAGAATCACCATATAGATGTGAAAATGTCAGTTCTATCTCAATTTGTTCTGCTACAATATTGCAAATCATTTCTTCAATTCCATCGGAGTTACCATCTTGTGAATCATCATCATCAGTGACATTCCATAAAGTTTTACCATGGCAAATAAAAGGGACATAACTTGGATTAAAACCATGACAAATCAGATGATCTTTTATCTCTCTACTTTTCAACTTATTCATATTCAAACATTTCAGGCATGGACAGAAGAAAATGTCACTACTTGGAACATTTTGTTTAGCAATTTACAAAAAGGAATCAACACCTTCTTCATATTCATTGCTCATTCGGTGTGCCATAATCCAACATTGACTCATTATTACCTATAACAAATATCAAAAATATATATATTTTTATGATAAGACAAATATATGATTATATGAAAAAAATAAGAATTTTAATGTAAAATAATTTTGAAATATAAAACAAATCTATGCATATTTAAAAAATATGCTTGAATATTATTTTAAAAACAAAATATAGTTAGATATAAAAGTTTTAAATTACATTGAATCAAAGAAAACCATGGGGCCTACAATGGTTGATAGAAAATTGGAGAAAATGGAGTAAACCTGAGAATCAAATCAAATTTAAAATAAAAATTCAGATAGAGAAAATCACAATGTAAAGCCAATAATCAGGGCACAATCATCATGTCATAATCTCAGAAACCACGATGCAGCAGTCAATCCCAACTAACACTTATCCCCCACCCCCTTGGACACCCCCTGGACACCACCACCCCCTTGTACAGCCCCCCCCCCCACCACCACCTGGACACCACCCCCACCCCTTGGACACCCCATGGACACCACCACACCCTTGGAAAGCCCCCCCCCCCACCCCTCCTGGAAACCCCCATCACCTGGACATCCCCCTCCCCTCTAGACAACACCCCCACACCTTCTAGACACCACCCCCACCCCCTACCCCCTTGGACACCCACTGGACAGCACCCCACCCCTCTAGACAGCACCCCCCACCCCTCCTGGACACCACCCCCACCCCCTACCCCCTTGGACACCCCCAACCCCCCGGACATCACCCCCCCCACCCACCCCCTGGACAGCCCCCACCCCTCTAGACAACACCCCCTACCCCTCCTGGACACCACCCCCTACCCCCTTGGACACCCCCTGGACACCCCCAACCCTCTGGATGCCCCCACCCCCCGGACAACCCCCCAAACCCTCTAGATAGGTTCACACCCCCTTGGATAGCCCCCACAGCCACCCACCCCCTTGGAAACCCCCCAACCCTCTGGACATCCCCCCCAGACAACCCCCCCCCCCAAACCCTCTAGACAGGCCCCCACCCCCTTGGACAGCCCCCCACCCACCCACCCCCTTGGACACCCCCCTGGACACCCCCACCCCTCTGAATAGCCCCCACCCCATGGGTAGCCCCCCACCCCTCTAGACAGCACCCCCACCCCTCTTCGACACCACACCTCACCCCTACCCCCTTGGACACCCCCCCTAGACAGCCCCCACCCCTTTAGACAGCACCCCCACCCCCCTTGGACACCCCCACCCCCTACCCCCTTGGACACCCCCATGCACTCCCTCCAACCCTCTGGACATCCCCCCCCCCCACCCCTGGACAGCCCCCCACCCCTCTAGACAGCACACTCCACCCCTCCTAGACACCACCCCCACCCCATACCCCATTGGACACACCCCTAGACCCCCCAACCCTCTGGACAGCCCCCACCCCCTGGACAACCTCCCAAACCCTCTGGATAGGCCCCCACCCCCTTGGACACCCCCCCCCACCCACCCACCCCCTTGGATAGCCCACCCACCCCCATGGACCCCCCCCACCTCTATGGACACCCTAGACAGCCCCCAACCCCCTGTACAGCCACCAACCCTCTTGACAGCCCCCCAAAACCATGGGATTTTAACCTCAAGCTACTAGTTTTGGCAAATCTAGAGATTTTAACCACAAGCTACTAGTTTTGGTATCATGCCATTATTCAAAATGAGAACAATGAATTGTATCTCCTACTAGTCTTAGATTCTATATTGTGCAATGAATCGGTTTTTAATATCATATGAATACTTATAATAGTCCATGAAAATAAGCGACATAAATAGATTATGGAACAACAAAAGGTGATACCCAAAATAAAAACAAACAAGGATCCAAAACAAACATTCCACCATGAAAACCCATATATATACTTATAAGATAAATCACACTGGTACACAGAATGGGTGTATCAAAATGGTTTACATATAAACTACAGTAATATAGGTGAATGAGATCATTAGTTGTCAATGACAACAAAAATTACCATCAATGTCGGGAATTCGTGAAACAAAAACAAACGAATAGAAGTAGGTGAGGCTTACGTGAATATTTCAAGTCAATCTAATAGATTTGGGGATAATAAATAAGATGTTGATGGCAAAACGAGGTAAGAGGGTTCGAAGTCAAAGAATATTACCTAGTTTAAACAAAAAAATCACAAAACATAAATATAGACTATCGGGGAAAAAACAAACGAAATAAAGTCGTGGGAGGCTTACCTGAGTGTTGCGAGTTGAGATGATAGATCTGAGGAGAGTAAAGATGATAAACGATGATGTAAATATGAGTTTAACACAATGAGATCGACGAGTCGATTTGGGTTTACCGTGCGAGAGAGACGAGTCGTCGGACTGTCGATCGAAAAATCGTAAATGACAATCCACGGGGCATGTTAATTTTTTAAATGTTTTATAACATCGGTTATTTAATAACCGATGTTATAAACTGTTTTTATTACATTTATAACGTCGATTATTATAATAACTGATGTTATAAATGTATCAGATACGTCTTTTTTTATGTCGGTTATTTGATAACCGATGTAAAAAAATCCACGTGTGGGTTTTTTACATCGGTAATAGAATAACCGACGTAAAAAATACATCAAAAATCACAGTTTTTTATGTTTGTTATTTTATAACTAATGTAAAAAAATTCTTCGGGTTGTTTTGTTACATTGGTTATCAAATAACCAATGTCAAAAAGGCCTCAAAATCCTTTTTTTACATCGGTTATCAAATAACCGACGTAAAAAACACCGTACTTTGGTTTTTTATGTCGGTTAATTTATAACCAATGTAAAAAACGAACACATGAAATTTTTAATGTCGTTTATTAAAATAACTGATGTTAAAAATTTACTCACTGCATTTTTTACGTCGGTTATAAAATAACCAACATAAAAAACCACATTTCACAAATTATTACGTCGGTTATATATAACCGATGTAAAAAATGGTGACGTAAATGACATTTTCTTAACTAGTTTTTCTTCATATGTGACATCTAAGAAACTAAATTTTCTTTCCTCTATGATTTCCACCACCTGATCTATCAACAAACTCTTTCCTTCTCTTCTATGGTGAGTCTGAGAGTTGGTTAATGTACATGTTCCATGAAAACTGATTAGGTATAAGCGCAACATCCTTTACTCTAGTCATCATCCCATTTGTCTTCTTATCAGTAAATTTTCCATCAAATTCACCATTAATATAGTTCAATATGGTTCCCTTCGTTGACTAAGACTAGAAAGCATAGTGTGAGAAATGATAATCACAATAAAAAGTCAAATGGTCTAAAAAATCATTTAGGAAGTCTAAATAAATACACATTATTTTTAATCTATGACACATAAGGTTTATCATAAGTCATTAAAATTCATCATATATTTAAATTTGTCATGATGGTTTGTAAAGAGTTTGTGAATTTATAAAGAATACCCCCTGGGAGTGTCAAACCAGGTGTGTAGTAAGGATCGTTGTCATACCCCAGTTCATTATCGAGTCTAGATGAATACAGTGTTTTCGACGTTGCCATCCCTAGTTACTTAAAAGCATAATTCACATCCACTTGTAGTATCCATATAGGGATATAATTTCATAAAAACCACTCTCTCTATCCTTTACCGAAATTTGAGGACATTTTCCTATACTTAAACTCATCCTTAGAATTGTCCTTAGAGACATCCCTAGTCATATCCTTAGAAATATCCCTATAGTTCTCACTAAAGTTTTATCATCCATGTTTTCAAAGGTTAACTAAAACTTTCCTTTTATACCAAACATAATGACCAAGGATTAACATACATAGATATTACATCATTTTTATGAATATTCATTACATTACACGGACACAGGCCTGAGGAACATAATAGTATAGTGCCTTTGGAAGCTTGTAAACATAAACACTGATTCATAAGTGATCTTCACCATCTCCCACTATTCTATTCACATATATCACCATTTATAGACATATCATAAGTAATACATATCTTCATAACCTATAGAAAGGAAACATAAGAAAGGGTGATCTCAAATGCTCAGTAAGAGTAAACAAGGGAGATACATATGCATTACATGAACATAAGGGTATGTGAACATGATCATAACATTTGAAAACCATACCATTCATATAAAAGATAATAATCATGATTCATGGGATAAATATTGAAATTTCATAAGACATAAATCATAAGGGAATCAAAGAACATGATCCATGAGATCATAATATTGAAATAAGACATAGATTTTTGGAATATACATAAGAATAGAAAATAAATTCCATAATAGTCAAGGTTCACTCCCAAAACCATCATAGGGGAAAAAGTACCTTACTAAGTCAGGTTCACTCCCCATTCTAGCCTTGTCTTACTAAACTGGGTTCACTCCCCATTCTAGCCATGTCTTATTGAACCAGTTTCACTTTTCATTCCAGTTCTATCTATTTCATGAGATATAAATATTTACCCAATGAAGTTGAGGGAGATATATGTCCCACCCATCACATAATGAAAACCACGTTAATATGTGCCACGAGATCATAAACATTCATCATATCATAGAAATGAAATGAAATGGGAATCATATACATTTCATTATATCATAACCTATGGAATTTCATAATCATTTCATCATATCATAACCCGTGAAAAGAAGCATGTTTCATAAGAAAATTTTCATTATAAACAAAAACCATTTAAAAAGGATATGAATGGTATCCTTGGATCATATACCCAGTAAGACATAGGTAACATAAATAGATTAAATATTAAAAAGAAAATGATTTTTGTTGATCATTTAAAACATTTCTTGAGGAAAATATCCTTTCCATTTTTTAAATCATTTTTAAAAACATAAAACATTTTCAAAATCATTTCCTTTTGAAATCATTTATTTAAAATATAAAAAATTGAAAATATTAATAAAAAAAATTATTTGAAAATAAATTTTAAAAATTTTACGAGAATATTGAAATCATTTACCATTCATAATAGTTTGAAATACTATGCATCTTGTACATGATAAAAACAAAGATTCTTTTTACATTTGTGGTAAAAGCCAAATGAGCATTATTTGGAAAATAACATAAAGATTCATTTAATTTTTATTCATAAAAAGTAAGAAATTGGTAGAAATGTATTTTAAAAATAAAAATATAGTAACAATACATTTATGAAAACATTTTTATAAAATATGGTTTTGAAAAAAAATAGATTTCACAACCGAAGAGAGAAATAAAGTCATATTTTCTTAAAAATATGTTCTTAATTATATTAAGTACCACAGAGTGGAAAATGGTACCATTACATGAAGATGTCATGAATAAATAGAGTATAAGAAAATTTTTGATAATTATTTAAAGGTAGATTGTGATATTTTAACATTTAATACTTCATCATAAACAATCGTGATAAATGATGAGATTGTAATATAAAATCTTTACCATCATGGTAACATTGAATTATAAGACCCCTGAAGTAATAACATAAAATGAAACTTAAAAGATAATTAAAATTAATAAATTCATGATATAAAAAGTTAATTTTGTTTTATATACACCTCTTGAGTTAATATAGGTGCATAGTATAACATAAATCTCAAAGAAGAAAAATTGACACAAAGATACCCATACTGATTTATTAACTTTTGAACTATAAACCCAATGAAAGAAAGATCCTACAATGGATATTTAAAGACAAATAATTTTCATAATAATTTTCATAAAATACATTCATGTTTAGTATATACATCACATCAAATAAATACATGGTGAATATGGCTTGTACCTCATAGAAAATAAAGGTGAGATGAAAATCATTTACCTTAAGTCTTAACTTTCACTATAATCATTCAAACCCCTTTTATAATTAATATATGTTTATTATAAATATTTTTTGTAATAATAATTATATATATATATATCATACCATATATTATTTTCTTATGAACTTTTATTACCTATTTATTAACAATTTTGTGTTAAAGTTATGTTTCAAGTAATAACCACTTTGTTTTTCGTATATGTTTTGACTTGTTATTTTTTATCCTCTTACTTTGATCATGTTTTAGTCATATTCATAATGTAAACCATGATATAAATATAATATATATATATATTATATTTATTTATAATAATCCATAATATTTTGTGATAAGAAATGAAATACATCGTTTATGAAGACTATAGATTGTACGTACACATGAAAGTTGTTTCCATTTTCTAATCATATTAAAAGAAAAAAAGTAAATTATATATATATATATATATATTATACCTATTGTAGAATCTTTATGCCATATATATAACATATGTTTATTAAACTCGTCCTTAATACATTCCATGTAAAGCATGAATGAATCAAATCACTTTGTGAGGCGTTAATCTGTCGTACACATGAATAACATTATCATATTCCCAAAAAATGGGAAGCATGAAGGTATGTGTGATATAATAATTAAATAATCGTAATAAAATAATATATATCATATATATCATATATAAACTATAAATCCATCATTATTCCCAACCTTTAAATGTGGTAATGGAAAACAAAGAACATAGGTTCACGAGGTGGTCGTCCGTCGTACACACGAATGATGATTTTGTAACCCATTTTATAAAAGTGTGTTTGGTTTTAGGTAGTAAATTTAACATAAAAAACATATAATTTTATGTAATATACTTATTTTATTATATAATTATGGTATAATAATAATTTAATGGGGTGGAGGTAGAAATAAAACAAAAACGCTTGTTGATGAATGTTACCTCTTCTTCTGGTATCCTCATTAGGTTTTCATTAAAGCCTTAATTGGTCATATTTATATAAAAAATAAAGCTTCTAGTATGAATTTAGGAAATTTGGGAAGTTATTTAGGTAGATATTTTTTAAGTAAAATACCTTTCCATGTGTGAGGAAGTGGTGAGAGTGAGTGACATTTTATAGTTGAGGATGAGTGACATTCCTGTAAATACTCAAGAGTATTCACTATTGGGAGGTCAATATTGACTCAAGTGGATCAAAACATGATAATTAAATGTTTTTAGTTATTATATAGTCTATATAAACCTACAAAACACAATTAAACACATGTTTTAAACATTTTATTCCGTAACTTTTAAGTATCACAATTTTTACCATTTTGGGTTTTCACTACGGTAACTAGTTTTCTAACCTTGGTAATTTATCCTTTAAGTATAAAATAGATTAGGAATTATTAGGTAATTTTTAAACAATGATTATAAAGATGGTATATAATTTATAAAATATAAATCCTATGTGTGTTGGTAATTAATGTTAACATAAGCACAAGTAACGTGTAAAAACATCACTTTAACCTTAACCGCACTAATTGAGTTTTTACTATTTAACAATCAGTATGGTTATTATAATAGAACAATTATTCCATGAATGGACCACAATTTATATTTATTAGTATTTAAAAATAACTTGGAATATGATATGATTTTTTGTAATTTTAAATCATTTAATAAAATATCATTTATTATAAAACAACATCAATTTCAATTTTGACATTATTCATTTAATTTCAATTTAAAAAATATCAAGGAAATGATGGAATTTGAATTAGTTGTATTCAAAACTATATATCTAGATATATTGATATATTAAAAATAATTTAAAACAATAATTAATTAAATTTACTTAACTTTTAATATTTTTGGTATCATTTATTTTATTTTATTGTTAACTAAATAATTAATGTGATGACATTTCTTAAGCATTTAAAGTAATTATTTAATATCAAAAAAATTATAATGATGAAAAAATCTTTTATATTCTAAAAGGATATATATAACCAAACATATCTTGTTTTTGTCCCTATCCCAAGGCTTTATAGATATTAAAAGTAAGAAAAGTATCTTTTTGTATTTTTCTTTACTTAACTAATTATATGGGTCATATTTAAAGGAAACTGACAATAAATTTACATATTTTAGAGAATTTTATGGTAAAGATCTATATAAATTCGTTAAATAAAATTAAGAAAATATTTTAGTTCATTTTCACTATTATCATTCAAGTTTACTCCCCCAATTTACTCATTTCTACTTTAAACATTATAGTTAATTTTTACTGCATTTACTATTTATTTTGGAAAAAAAATAACTTTAAATTATTATACATTATAAATTATTATGATTCCAAATCCGAAATCCATTTTTTTAAATTCAATTCAAAAAATTAGAAAATAATTAATTTAAAATTAATGACGTAGATGTGACTAGAAAACAAGTTTTTAAAGAGAAATTTTTCAAACGTTTGAAATGTTTTTATATCCAAATTCAATATGAAATTGATTAAAATGAAAAAAATGGATTAATGGATATATAATTTAACTAATTTTACATTAAAACCATTTCAAAATATAATTTAACTTTATAAATAAATTAAACAAAAATGAATTTTTTAATTAAAATTCATTATTTTTCACTATTCATCTAAAAATTAATATTTTCATAAAAACTCACCGCTTGGTTGGAGAGGACTCAGTAGGTGAATCCAAGATACCCAAGATCAAATCCGAGTAGAGGTGTATTTCCAGGTACAATAGCAGTACTATAGCAGCACTGTAAAAGACACTGTAGCAGTCACTGTAGCAGGTATTGTTCAGTACTGTAGCAGCCAGAACTATTCATCCATTTAGGCCTTTGGGCCACCAGTTTGGGCCTCGGGTCCAGTAAGGCTTTCAGACCACCCAAGGCCTTCGGGCCACTTGAGTTCAGATGTGCCAGTTTGACTACAAGGAACAAGGCTTCAGATGAGGATTCAGGGAAGCCGAATTCACTAGAGTATAGCTAACCAGATTTGGAAGAATGAGAGGGTATGGCTTCTCCATCGGTACCAGGCCTGTGCAGCTTTGCATAGGACAGCTAGCCGACTATCCCTACAAAGGTGGAGTGCTGATATCATGACATATGCTGGGGAGGAGCAGTTCCAAGTTTTCTTGTCTAGGTGATTCCCTCTAAGACCTACGGGTCATGTAATTGTCTCTAAGCCTTTGGGCCTTGTAAGGGTTCCACCTCACCCCTTGAAAGGTGGATTATAAAAAAAATGAAGGCCTTCGGGCCATTCCAACCGAAATTCTAATTTTAAAAGTGAATTTTATTTTATCAAATCAATTTTATAAATGTTTCAACAACTAATTTTATTATTTTTTATAAAAAATAAATAAAAATCATTTTTTTAGGTAATAGTATTTTCGTAGCATATAAAGAATTTAATGAAAATTAAGTAATTTTTTATCAAAATATTTTCTTTATATAAAACCATTATATATAATATTTAAGAATAAGTTATTTCTATTCATTATTTTATGTTTAATTTCTATGTTATAAGGTTTATGTTTAAATAAATTTATTAATAATATATCATGGTTTTTTTAAAACTAAGTGTGGTGTAGTGTATTCTAACTCAAGGTTTCATGTAATGAAACCTTGAATTGGTGTTGGGTGCAGTGAAAAATATCAAAAAAAATTAACTCTGATTGAAAAAAATATTTCAAAAAATCTTATAGGGTGTTACCATTATAAATAAAAATTTTATTCTTTTATAAATTATTATCATGTTTAAAACCATTATATAGGGGGATAAATCATGTTCGACTAAAGTTGAGCATGATGTAATGGATTTCATCTCAATTTACACTCTATTTGGGAATATTTATTATGATACACCTATTCACTTTTATGTGGTGTAAATACTACCACATTGATATATTTAACATGAATACATATTTATTTGTGATGATTAATGTTCAAATTAAGTTTAGTCTTTCAAGGGTTTATAATTTAAAATTTAACAAATAAGTAAGGATTTTTTTTACAATATAATATTTTGGGATTAATTTAATTTTCATTGAAATAATCATATAATATATTCTTCATAAACTATATATATTTTCTTATACTCTTGATATTTAAGGATTTTTTATATTTTATTACAAATTTTACCCTCACTGAAACTTGAATTATATTTTTATTATTTCTCTTTGTATTTATCAAAATGATTTATTAAGGATTTTTTACGTTATCCTAGACTTTTTAGAAGGTTTTAAAGGAATCTTTCAAATTTTTTCTAAAATATAAATTTTATAATTTAGTTACAAAAATATAAAAGGAATGTTTCATTTTAATGTATAATATGTTAATGTACTTTCTCTATTATATAACTATTTTATGATATTTATCTTATTCTATAAATTTTAAATGGTTTTCCACAAAAAACATATTTTAAGAAGGATTATTTTAAGGTTTTTCTAGAATTTTTTATCCTCCAAAATACATGAATTTATCAAAAAACCTATATTATCTCTCATTGATTTTGTAGTCATTAAATTTCTCTTGAAACATTCACTTTCTTATGATTTTTTGAAATTACATTTCTCTTAAATATCTATATTATTTATATCATGGATATAATTATTTCCTAATATGTATACCAATTCTACTTATAGGTTTTAATTTGGAAGTTTTTTATTAAATGGGAAAATATTTATATTTCATATTCTTTACTCAATATGGATATTTTTTTGATAAGGTATTTTTTTATAAATTAAATTTTTCATTCAATATATGAAAAATGCATTAGATATGAAATGATGGATAGGGCCTAGTAATAGATAGCCCCTTACATCAACAGGTTTCATGAGACAAATTAGTTGGCCAAATAAATGGTTTTCTACTATATACTTTCCCATCGATTAAACTGTATTGGTATAAGGATTTGGCGTCATAAATATCATAATGTCTAAGATCATGACATTCAATATTATGCATTTTTTTCATTGATAATTCAATTATTATTATCCATGAGATTATCGAATTGATATTATCCATGGATGAATTTCGTACTCAATTTATTGATAAAATGGAATGTGTTTTCAGTTATTTACCTTTCCATATTAATTATTCCTTATATACTCATGATATATTCTATTTTATTTAACACTTAATAAGCTTATGGTCTCACCCTTTATTATCTTTTCCTTTCCCTAGGATATGAAGATTTATATTATGATTAATATTAAGGATGAAATAATGCTTCTAATTCTATGTATTTTATATTTCTAATGTAACATAGGAATCATGTGTGTATCTGGTTTCCCAAGAATCTAAAATTGATTGATCCCACATGGTGAGATACCTTGTATATATACCAATGTAATAAAGTAACCACCAGCTCTGGGTTACCAGAGTCAGGGTAATTATAGGAGGCAGGTTTGAGATGTCACTCTTAGCTTATCGTTGTTTTAGGAGGGGCCCTAGTGGTCATTTCATGACACATAAAGGGTAACCCGATATAAAGTTAAGTCTCTGATCACCAATCCATACCCTTTTGGGACTTATGAAAAATTTAAAGTGTAAATATAAGAAGGAACAAAGATTATAGGATCTACCATATGGCCCAAAAAAATGAGTTATTCATGTTGGGCCCATTGTTGTAGGAAAAAACATAGAGCGTACCTATTGTCTTTTCTCATGCAAACATGCTTAATAAGTTTCACATTGTAATATCTTTCCCCAAGGACTTGTTCAGTACATTGTGGAATAAACTTTAGAGTGCTAAATATTTATTGGATATCATTTCACTCGTAAGCCTAATTCATTCCTTGAGTGTATGATTATTTTAAAACCTTTCATTAGTGAGTGTGGTCTCGCCCAAATTTACCCAAGATTTTAGGGTTAAGCGGTCGCTTGTAGTTTAGCTTGGGATGTCAATTCCTCAGAGACCTAAGAAGTAACCTATGGGAACGCACATTCTATGGAATGTTTTTGGCTATTAAGTGGCCAAATTTGGGTTGATTTTATACGAGTTTAAGTGAACACAAAAAGTCTTAAGTGAATTCAAATTATGAGAAGGGTTGATCCTAGGTTATAACAAGGGGTGGATTGGATGCATTCTTTTTCTTTTAAAATATTTCAATTTAATTTATTTGAGGTGGGTTCATTTAAGGAGATCAAAAAATTCATCACTTACTAGTTTAATGCCTACAAACCATAATAATAATCACCTATAAACTTTAAGGATCAAATTTATAAGCACTCTAAGGTAAAGGATCATATTAGCACTTGAATTGTGTGACCTTAAATTAAATAAGAATAAAGAGGTTTTAAAATCATCGAATAAAAATCTCATTTAAAAGAAGTGATTATCAATTAATGGAGTGAGAAACAACATCCAATCCAGCCCCTTTATAATCCCTTAGATCAACCCATAAGTTTATTATCCCTCCATTGATCCTATGGTTTCAATGGAAGCGGGAAGTAGACTCATGAGGGAGGAATTGGAGAAGTAAAAAAAACAATGAAATAACGATCACTCCATAGTTGTGTGATAATATCACAAGGTTTGGTGTGAACAAGTTCAAACCATGAACCAATGGTATCAAAGTGATATTAAGAACAACAAAATAAGAGGATAATAAGAACTTTTATTAATAAACTAAAGATAATTTAACAACATACATGTGAAAGACAAACTTGAGAAAACAAAATCACAGCATAACATTACAATGAAAAGAATCTCAAAAGATCATAAAATTCTCCACCAAAACTGCCTTAAATAGTAATTTTAGGATCCTTGGGTCTAGACTTCAATAGTACAAAGAATCCTACTTGATTATAATAGGAGTAGGGTGGTATAAAGTAATGGAGAGTGGACTTCTTTATCCTTGACTCGAAATGGCAGCCAGGTTGCATCCATCAAATAGACGCGCCAATATAGCCTTCTAGATAGTCGAATTATAGTGGTACATAGAAGACTTAAGTGACTATTAGTATGTCCCCAATATCTATGTAAAATGTCATCCCAAATTAATTTGTGGTTACCGAGATATGAGTAAATTAGTGGGATGTTTTTCAAGGCCATAGAATCTGACCAATAATTTTATCTCTAACTTGGGCCGCCTGAATAACCAAAATGGAGGCCAAATTATCACTGGATCCTGAAGAATTATATGTTACTATATATTTATTATATCATCCCAATAAATTTGGTCTTCATTGGACCTGTATTTTGGGTCACACATTCTCATCAGTGGGTTGGTGTCCAATCTGCCTTCTCTAGAATTGTTTGCATGAAATCCCATTTTGGTGGTCTTCCAATGTGAATCTTCCAACACATCCCAAGTAATAATTGTTCCCAATATAATTATAAATAGGAAAAATAAATATTAAAATAAAATTAAGATCATTTGTCACTTTAAATGGTGTTAAAAAATGTACCATATAATAGTGCATTTTAAGAAGGAATTACAATCATAATGTGAAATGATTTTCAAAGTGTAAAATGAACTAAAGTGGTGTTTATGAATAATAAATTACATGATTATTATATATATTAACAGTTAATATTGGCCTCATTAAGTTTCTAATCACACCCCACCAACTCGAGGTTTGCTAGTCCCGAGCAAAATATATCTCAAAAAATTTGAAATTCGAATTCCCTTTTTGAAGAACATTTTAATAAACAAAGATCACCAAAAACCTTTATATCAAAATACTATGAAACCTATCAAAATATTTTAATACAATATAGTTTCAGAAGAATATCCCAATCCCAAGACCATTCTTTTGTTCAAATTCATCACCATATTTCATCCAATATAAATTAAGTTTGATGATGTGTTGTGCATCACAATAGACAAGGGGGTTCATACTTATTCAAGGGGTAAATGATGGAAGCACTAGGTGGAATCACATTTAAATATTAATATGAGTATTTAATTTTTTTTGTATATATTTTTTTGTTTTTTTTTCAATTTTTCCATGCTAATTGAAATTTCACTCAATAGAGTCAATCCATATAGCGAGACTTTTCCGATAACTCTCATGCTAAAAGACCTTAGGGAACCAAGTAAAGCCCACATACTCAGGCATCATCTCGAGTTAACTCCATAAAAAAAACAAATTCAAATTACCACAAATATATTTAAATTTACTAACTCTGGGCCAGAGAACTGGGGGTCATGATCCCCAAGCGCCGAAAGCCACACATTAGGTCATTTCATTACTCTACGCGCAAATTTATTTTTTTATTTTTTTATTTTTTTATTAAATATTAATATTAAAACTAAAATGATCACCAAAATGATGATATTTATTTGGGTGACCTCATGAACTCAAACTAATACCCCACCATCCAAAGGACGTGCGTTGTGAACTTTTATTTTAATTTGGATGAAAATATAAATGAAGACATATCACATTAGACAACCACACTTTCCAAAATCTATGCTCATGAAATTATACATGGATTAAAATAAGAATTGGGAAATTATAAATTATTTGATATTTAGTTTTAAAGTTTTCAATGTGTATTATCATGTTCAAAGTTATGGGAATTTTTCCTTCCCTTTATACACATATTTTTCAAATCATTTTTTTTCACAAAAGCAATTTTTTATTTCATCGAAAGCAATTTTTTATTTCATCTCCCCCCCAACTTAAAATAACATTATCCCCAGTGTTTGAAGAAAATAAAATTTAGAAGGCGTAGAGGCAAATAAGGGGAGTTCATAAAGGAAATTGAAAATGAGGATCATGGAATGAATTCACCTGGTGGTTGAAGATGAAATTCTTGTTGCTTCCTTTTAATCCTTTGATCTCCATGTCACTCTGAGAATTCCTTAGTGGTGAAAGTAAAAAAACAAACAAACAAACAAAAAAACTATATATATATATATTTATATAATAAATAAAGTAAAATATAAGTATATATACAAAAATTATATAATAAAGGACCATTATAAGTCATAGGTCGGTGGTAAGCGCGCACCCTTGTCTCCCTTCGGTCACGGGTTCGAGTCCTCGTGGCTTCGCCGGTTGTGATGGGGTTTCCCCATAAACTAAGATGTTTCCTTTTAATTTTTTTTATTTTAACCTAAAACACATAAAAATAAAATGAAATAATGATACATTATCTTATTTTTAAATTTATGGGTAAGGTATTACTCAAGGATCACACCACGTGACACGGTTGAATATGGAGCTCCCCTTTTATAATCATACATACTCATAATAGAAGAACAAATAAACCATCTATTTTTTTATAATAATTTTTTTAAAACATAACAAATTATTCAATAATCCAATTTGAAAAATAAACATTATTAAAAAATATTAGAAACATGAAAACCACGGGTTGCCTCTAGTGCAACGCTTTTATTTAATGTTGTTAGCTCGACATGGATCCTAAATCAATCAATTTTTCTTGGTTCATAGGTTGGCTTAGTTAACTAAACCTCTATTTCCTATTTATTGAATGATTCAATTAATGGTTTTAACCTATGACCATTGACCATGAAAATGTAACCACTTGTGGGATCTTGAATCTCTACTGCCCCATGGGGGTACAAATGATGCACTATGAAAGGACCTGACCATCTAGACCTGAACTTTCCTGGGTGTAAATGATGTTTTGAACTATAAAAGATCACAAATTTTCCTGGTTCAAAATTTTTGACTTTGATATTCCTTGATTGGTAGGATTGAACTCTAGATTTATTGATCCTTGAATTTTCATAAGCCTCCATCCTTAGTTCCTCAAGTTCATTGTGATCTAATTTCCTTTTTGTTCTGGCCAATGAGAGGTCATAATTTATTTTCTTAATTTCCCAAAAATCCTTATTCTCAATTTAAACAGGTAAATGGAATGCTTTTCCATAAACCAACCTATATGGTTACATTCCTAGGATGGTTTTGTATGTTGTACGATATGCCCAAAGAGCATCCAAGAGTTTCTCGAACCAATATTTCTTAGAGGGATTGGTAGTTTTTTCAAGGATTTTCTTAATCACCATATTCGCTAACTCATCATGACCATTGGTTTGAGGATGGCAAGTTGTGGAAACCTTGTGAGAAATCCCATACTTATAAATGAGTGAAGAGAATGGTCAGTTGCAGAAATGGGTTCCACAATCAATAATGGTAGCTCTAGGAATTCCAAATCTTGAAAATATATGCTCTTTTAGAAATCAAATCACAACTTGATTATCATTAGACTTAGTGGGAATGGACTCAACACATTTTGAGATATAATTAACATCAAAGAGTATGTTGAGATATCCCCAAGAGTTTTGGAATGGTCCCATGAAATTAATTCCCCAACAATCAAATATTTCGACGACCAGAATGGGAGTGAGTGGAATTTGATTCCTTTTTGTGATGGACCCTACTTTTTGACATGTAGGAAAACTTAGATAAAATGTGTAGGAGTCCTTTGAAAGGGTGGTCCAGAAGATACCACACTGAATAACCTTAGCAGAAGTTTTATTACAAGAAAAGTGACCTCCACATGCCTCACTATGACAGAATTTAAGGATGGACTCTTGTTCAGATTCTGGGACACACCTCCTAATGACTTGGTTTGGGAAGAACTTATAGTGGTGTAGATCATCAAACACATAATTCCTAACATCAAAAAGAAATTTCCTTCGATCTTTATTCCCTAATAATTTTGTAATGACTCTTGAAACTAAGAAGTTTTCTATGTCGGCATATGAAGGGAAGTCAATCCCAGAGTATAGGTGTTCATTAGGGAATGAATCAGGCACAAAAAAGTGATTTGAGTTGTCTTTGAATTACATCCTAGAGAGGAGATTATCTAAAACATTTTCAACACCCTTTTTGTCCTTGATTTTGAGGTCAAGTTCTTGTAAGAGAAGGACCCACCTACTCAGTCTTGCCTTGTAATATTTTTTTAAGAGGTATTTCAGTGTAGAATGGTCAGTGAACACAATGATGGGGGATCCTAAGAGGTAGGACCTAAACATGTCTAAGGAAAACACAATAGAAAGTAACTTTTTTTCAGTGGTGGTGTAGTTTATTTGGGCATAATTTAAGGATTTTCATGCATAAGCAATGATATGAGGAGTTTTATCACAATGTTGTCCTAACACAGATCCTACAACAAAGTCACTGGCATCACACATAAGTTCGAACAGAAGGTTCCAATTTGGAGATTTCATAATGTGAGGAGAGGTGAGAGAGGATTTTAGGGTTGATAATGAACCCTCACAACTTTTTATCAAAACAAATGGATCGTCCTTTACTAGGAGATCACAGTGGGAACAAGAAATTGAACTAAATTTCTTCATCAATCTTCTATAGCAACCAGAATGTCCTAATAAAGACCTCACTTCCTTAACAGTTCTGGGTAATGTAAGGTGACGAATTATGTTAACCTTTTCTATATCAACATCAATCTCCCTACCCAAGACTATATGGCCAAGGACTAATCCCTGTTTAACCATGAAATTGAATTTTTACCAGTTTAGGACCAAATTCGTTTCTTCACATTTGGACAAAACTCTCTCCACATTCCTAAGACATCCCTCAAAAATATCCCCAAAGACGGAGAATTCAACCATGAAGACCTCCAGAAAATACCCTACCATGTCAAAGAATATTCCCATCATTCTCCTCTAGAAGGTTCCAGGGGCATTGTATAGCCTGAAGGGCATGCATTTGAAATAAAAGGTGTCGAATGGACAGGTGAATGTTGTCTTCCCTTGATCCTCTAGGGATACCTCAATATGATTGTACCCCGAGTACCCATCTAAGAAACAATAGAACTCGTGAACTTCCACTCTCTCAAGGACTTGTTCAATGAATGGTATGGGGAAATGGTCCTTCTTAGTGAATGATTTTAGCTTTCTATAGTCGATGAAAACTCTCTAGCCACTACTCACCCTAGTTAGAAGAATCTCTCCATCCTTATTGGTTATCACTGTGATTCCAGCCTTTTTGGGAACCACTTGGATTGGGCTCACCCACTCACTCTCAGCTATGGGATAGATGATACCATATTTTAACAATTTCAGAAGTTCTTTTCTCACAACTTCCATGAGATTAGGATTGAGTGGCCTTTGAGGTTGACGACGTGGCTTTGAATCAGATTCTAGAGCAATCCTATGAGTCCTGATTAGTGGGGTAATCCCAGTAATATCAGATAGGGTCCAACCAATGGATTTCTTATGTTTCCTAAGGACATCTAGATGCATCCTCTCATGATTGGATTCAAGAGAATAATAAATGACAATAGGATGTGTTCCATTTTCTCCTAGGAAGTCATACTTGAGTAAAGGGAGAAGTTCCTTCAATTCAATATCAGTTTGGTTCAAAATTTCAATAGAATATTGGTACATTGGATCAAGATAAATTTTTTTTCCTAGAGTTTTAGATAGGATTGATTCCCCGCGTGTAAAAGTTTCAGCTACAAGATTGGTTTGACTAGATTTAGGGAATGAGGTTTGATTGGTCTCTATGAAAGTGGTTTCCTGAAAGGTTTCACTAATTTTGGACCTAAGAATTCATCATAAGAGCAGTTTGAAAATGATTCAATCCAAGGAGATAAAATTAATTCATGTGAACAGAGGAAATCAATCTCATCCTGACTTAAATATCCATCAAATATTCATTTATTCTCTATGGATTCATTATCAATTCTTTCTATCATGTTTACTTCATGAATGTCCTCATCATCCCCTATTAGTGAGCTTACATTATAGATGTTCAAGTCTAGACTTAGGTTTCCAAAGGTGATGGTCATGTTCCCATTTTGAACTCAGATAACAGAGTTGATTGTTGCAAGGAAAGGACGACCAAGGATGATTGGGGTTTGTTCCTTATTTCCTAAGTTTGGATGGTTGTCAAGGACAATAAAGTTATCCGGTTAGATGAAGTTTTCAACCTTTACCATAACGTCCATTAAAATCCCCTTTGGAACCATAATGCTATGATTAGAAAGTTGAAATGTGACATTTGTGGGTTGGATCTCTTCTAGGCCTAACTGACAGTACACAGCATAGGGAATGAGATTGACACTAACTCCTAGGTCACACAAGGCCTTGAAAAATTTGATCTCTCCTTGTTCAACATTGATGTAAGGGCAACTCGGGTCTTTCAACTTAGGAGGAATGGTCCCTTGAATGGTGGTACTCACATTATCAGCCAAAAGGACTTGTTTTTTTTGTTAAAATTTTCTTTTAAAAGTTCACAAGACCTTAAGGTAATTTGAGTAGGCAGGTATGGTTTGGATTTCATCGAGAATGAGAATGTTCAACTTGACTTGTGAGAATATTTCCTCAATGTTTCACTCAATTCAGGCTTGGTTTTCCCCCTCATGTGTTGAGGAAATGGTGCAGATTATGGGGTTGTTTGTTGAAGAGTTGTTTCTTTGACAATGTTATCATGTTTTTCAGTTTTATCATTTGGTTCATTTGAATTTTCATCCAAGTATGAATCTTCGTATGGGTTCTGAATTAGTTTTTCAAGTTTCTCAATTGATTTCTCACTTCTTAAAACTGTTACAGCCTTTAGTTGTTCATGAGTTGTTTGAGTAAAACTTTACTCTCCCCTTGAATTTGAGGATGGTACCACCTGAGTAGGCATGGGTGACTTTCTAGTTTTTATGGTTTGAAGTTCTTGTTTTAGGGAAGAGACTTCTAAGTTCATTCTTTCCATTTGTTTTCACAGTTGTTCTAGTAGGCTTTGTGGAACAGTTTGGGTTGGTGCTTGAGAAGATTGGTTTATCCTAGGGGGATATTTTGGAGGTGGGATGGTTTGTTGAAAATGTAATGGTGGTTGTTGGTATTGGTTGGCTTGTGTTTGGAACTGATTATGGGTTTGGTAGCTCTGATGGGGGTAAGGATTTTGTCCCTATGGTTGGCTAGGTTGTTGGTTATCTTTCCAGCGGAAGCCTGGGTGGTCATTATACCTTGGGTTGAAGTTGTTTTGGTATTGATGATTTTGAAAGTTCAAAGCATTTACTTACACTGTGGGTCCTCCAAAAAGAACATCCTTGATGGATGGAATGGTTTTTCAATTGTCTATCTTATGGTCATGTTTGTCACAAATGGTGAAAACTGGGTCTACAGTTTGAATTTCATAGACTTTCCTAAGGACAATCTCTTCAACCTTAATAGAGAGTGATGAGAGTGTATCCCTAAGGCTATCCTATTCTCTAATTATATTAATTACAGTAGTTATTTGTGGGTTTTCAGAATAAGGTGATGTTCCCCATGTTTTGTTTTGTTCAGCAAGTCTTTCCAGATATTCGTAAGCTTCATTTGGGTCTTTGTTTTTAAAAGTTCCATTACTAATCATGTCAATGAATTGTTTGTTCCCCGGACCCAACCCTTCATATAAAATTCTCACTTATTCAGGAGTAGAAAAACCATGGAGTGGAACCATGTTTATAGTGTCTTTAAACCTCTCCCATGTTTTTTAGAATGACTCTCCCTCTTTTTCAAAAAAAAATTGGATGCCCTTTTTAAGTGAAATTGTTTTGTGGTGGGGAAAACAGTTTTTATAGAATTCTATTTGTAGTTGGTCCCAAGAGTTGATGGATGATGGTATAAAATTTCTTATATAGTTTTTAGATTTATCCTTTAAAGAAAAAGAAAATATCCTCATCTTATCTGATTCTAGTTGATGTAGGGGACACATGGTTTCTATAATGTCATTGAACTCCTTAACGTGAAGGTAGGCATCTCAGACTCCATTCCACAGAATGTGGGAAGATAGTTTAGGACATGGGGTTTTAAGATGTTGTTGGAATATCCTAGGGATTTGTGTCTAATGCAGGAGGGGGAATTGGTCCAGGCAGGTGTGAGGTAGTCATTCATGGTTTGATCAACTACATTCCCATATTTTGGGGCTGCCTCATTTGGATTTCTATTTTGGTTCCCACCCGGGTTTTTGAGTTAGTTTCTTTGAATACCTTCCATTGAAATGGGCTCAATTTTTGAATTAGGGGAATTAGGAATATTTGGATCTCATGTAAAGATTTACCTCGAAGTACTTGACTCTCCAACCCCAAGAATATCTCCCCTAACTAGACAGTTTGATTGGTCACGAGTGTAAGCGGACATGCGCCAAAAGAAAAAAAACGAGAAAGGGAAAAGATAAGAGAATTTGGATGAGAAAAGAAGAAATGGGGGAGAATAGAATGGGTGTTTATATTACTTACTTGGGTCCCTAGAAACGGCACTAAAATTTGGTCTCTCCCAAATTTACCCAAGATTTAAGGGTTAAGCAGTCGCTTATAGTTTAGCTTGGGTTGTCGATTCCTCAAAGACCTAAGAAGTAACCTACGGACACGTACATTCTATGGACTATTTTCGGCTATTAAGTGGCCAACATTGGGTTGATTTTAGATGGGTTTAAGTGAACACTAAATGCCTTAAGTGAATTCAAATTATGAGAAGTGTTGATCCTAGGTTATAATAAGGGGTGGATTGGATGCATTCTTTTTTTAAAATATTTCAATTTCTTTTATTTGAGATGGGTTCATTTAAGGAGGTAAAACAAAATCATCACTAACTGGTTTAATTCCTATACACCATAATACTAATAAACTATACACTTGAAGGATAAATTTTCTGAGAACTCCAAGGTAAAGGTTTATATTAGCACTTGAAGTGTGTGACCGTAAATTCAATAAGGATGAAGAGGTTTTAAAATTGTAAAATAAAAATCTCATTTAAAAGAAGTGACTAGCCATTAATGGAGTTAGAAATAAAATCAAATCCAGACCTTTTATACTCATTTGGATCAAACCATAAGTGTGTTATCCCTCCATTGATCCTATGGTTTCAATAAAATTGGGAAGTAGACTCATGGGGGTGGAATTGGAGAGGTAAAAAAATAATGAAATAACGATCACTCCACTGTTGTGTGATAATATCACAAGGGTTGGTGTGAAAAAGTTCACAACTTGAACCAATGGTATCAAAGTGATATTAAGAACAATATAATAAGAGGATAAGAAGAACATTTATTGAGAAACTAAAGTGAATTGAATAACTAACATGTGAAAGACAAACTTGAGACAACAAAATCGCAGCATAACATTACAAGGAAAGGAAGCTAAAAAGATCATAATCTCCTACAAAAACACTGCATTAAATAGGATTTTTGGGAGCCTTGGGTCGATAATACAACAGTAAAAATCATCCCACTTGATTATGGTAGGCCTAGGGTGGTGAAAAGTAAGGGAGAGTGGACTTCTTTATTCTTGACTCGAAATGGCGGCCATCTTGCATCCATCTAACAAATGCGCCTAGATGGCCTTCTAGATGGCTGAATTATAGTGGTACATAGAAGAAATAAGTTAATATCTAGATTTCTCCTAGATATATGTAAAATTTCAGCCCAAATAAATTTATGATTACCGATATATGATTAAATTGCTGGGCTGTTTTTTTGGGCTGCAGAATGTGGCCCAGAATTTTATCTCTAACTTGGGACGCCTGAATAACCACAATGGAGGCCGAAGTATCATTGGATCATGAATAATTATATGTTCCTATATATTTATTCTATCATCATAAGAAATTTGGGATTCATTGGGACTGTATTTTAGGCCCCACATTCTCATTAGTGGGTTGGTGTCCAATCTGCCTTCTCCAGAATTGTTTGCATGAAATCCCATTTTAATGGTCTTCCAATGTGAATCTTACAACACTTTACAACTATGAATTGTTCCAAATATAATGAGAAACCTGAAAATTAAATATGAAAATAAATTAAAAATCATTGGGAACTTTAAATTATGTTCAAAACTGTAACATGTAATAGTGCATTTTTAAAAGGAATTACAATCATAATGTGAAATGATGTTCAAAGTGTAAAATGAACTAAAATGGTGTTTATGAATAATAAATCACATGAATATTATATATATTAAAAATAAATATTAGCCTCATTAAGTGGATAATTAGAGTGATAATGAGTGTATCCATATCCAAGGGACACCTTTTCCTAATAATATTTGAGCCACCATATTCATAACTACTAACCAGAGGCATCTTCATCCTAAAGAGAAGGGCTTATGATCTTCATACAACCTGAAATAATCATTGTAAAACACATCATTCAAATGTGGTCCATATTCATCACCTTCATACCTATTCCATACTGATATTACTTATGGGTGTCTATGTGTTAGGTCGGGGCGGGCGTAGTAAAAACTTTCAATTAACCTAATAAAAATTGGTTAGGTTGAGCTGGGATGGGTCATAGTCACTTTTTGTAAGGAACCGGCTCATGGTGTGTTGGATTTGGTTGAGTCAAGTCAGTTGGGATAAATAAAGATAAATTATAGTAAATAATGGTAAAAACTCTTAAAATTATTGATTAAATTTAAAAATAACTAGTTTTATATCATTTAAAATCTTCCAAATACAAATAGACCAACAATCCCCCTTAATATCAATTAAAATTTATAAAACATTTTGCTTAAAAATGAGAAATACATTATCAAGTGGAATATCTATATATTTAAGTAATATTTTCTAATATTATCTATTATTTTGGTTGTTAATATTGGGTTACATTGTAATTTTTCTTACCTATGACCTGACCCAACCCAATATTAACCCGGCCTAATGTAAACGAACCAATCCTAGTCTCGCATATAACCCGACCCAACTCGATCGGATCAGGTTAGTTAATGAATTTGGTCCAAGTTTGGAAACCAGTATCATTTCCTAATTTAAATAATTTTATTTATGATTTAAAAATCCCAAAACATTAATATTAAAGTGGGTTTGGATACACTTTATGTTTCACATTTGTGAATCATACTCAGTTTCAAGGAAAGAGTATTCTATTCTGCCCTTGGACTTCAAGGGTCCTTGTTGTGTGACCCTAAACCACTTGAGACAGTTCCGAGCACTACAACCTTAAACTATTTTCACCATTTTGGGGGATATATATACTAATTGAGATCCTAAATAATTCACATTAGGTCAACCTTTCCACCATATCAGACACACAACCTCACCCTTCACCTTTTGATCAAAGTTTTCTAATTTTAAACACTGACTACATTTGTATGAGCGCTATGATCTTAAACTATGTACACTATTCCTCATGGTCATTTGAATTCATAAAAATGGGATTTCCATTCAGGTTTGGTTTTATTTTCTCATGATACTATAAATTTTAGCACACCTTTTGGTCAAGGATTCTCAGCTTAAGATACTAGCTACATTGGCCTAACTTACACAACCTTAAACTAATGGAGGGAAGAGGCATAGTAATCATCAGGTTGAAAACATACTAAGGTAATTCTAGGAATTTTTTTTGTCTCTTATCACTATGAATTCACCCTACATGACCTAGAAAAAATTTTGAATTTAAAAAAAATATTAAAGGAATAAAAGTTTTCAAGAAGAAAACACATAAAGGGAAGCCCGAGAAAAAGCCAAGTTTACATCCACTAATCCTCCTCATATGAGAGGGATACAAATAATGAAATAAAAAACCTTATTTTTCCTGCCATATAGACCTGGTAAAAGTCAGGTTATGCCTGCTTGGACACTAATCCTAGTAAAAAATAGAGCACTATTTTGTTCCTCCTACTATTATGGTTCAGATCACTAATAAAAAATGCATAAAGGTGTGGTCTTGAAGTTATTAAACCCTCTTGAACATTGGAATCTTCATTAAAAATCCTCCTTAGTCTTTATCTTGATAATTAATTTCTCAAACCATATCTGAGTGGAATAAATCTATTGTATGGTGAGTATACATATGGAACTATATCTACTCTGTCTATACCCATCCATGATCACATATCCTGGAGGAAATAATCTTCTATATCTGAGTGGTCTAACTATAGTGTACATTGATGGTATATATTACACTATATCTAGATTTACAATACCTCTCTGTGATCACACATCCAAGAGGAAATCATCTCCCATATTTTAATGGGATAGCTCTATTGTATGGTGAAGGTACATATTCTACTATATATAGTTTTCCGATACATGTTTGTGCTAACACATGATTGGGATAACTCCATTGTATGGTGATGGTACATATGCTTCTATATTTTTCCTTCTTATACCCATATGTGAGTGAATATCTGAAGGGTTTTGTAAGAGTATAATAAAAAATATCATAAGTTATGTAATTGATTTAAAACCCTTTTTAAGGATCTCCCATGCATAGAAATATGAAACTATACATAATGTTGAAATGAAGAACATTATAAAACATACCATACATCGATGAGAATCTGAAACCTTCAGTATTCATCTAGAATGTTTGATAAATATCACCAAAAGATCATCCAAAATAAATCATATCCCCATGGGTATTCATGGGCCAATCTGAATCAAAAATCATTTGTATGGGATTCACCATTTCACTACGCTTTGTTAACACCTCTAATGAAAAGGAGGAAGATGAATAGAGCGTCAATATCTAGGGTGGTTCGGCCAAGAATCATGTAAACTTACATATAAACACCATCATATGGTATTTGTATTTCTAAATACCTCTAGGGATCTACTCAACAATACATGAATTAATTCATGAATTTAAAATACATGAGTTAATGAAATAGGAATTCATGCATCGTATGCATGAAAGAAGCAAAATCCATTCACATTACAACTATTATCATGGATTAATAAATGATAGGTTTTAAGTGAGTTGAATTATTTTAATATCAACACTCTTTAATATTCAATTTTTCATATGATTAAAGGTAGTATCATGCATGAAATATCATTTCATGCATTCATCTTGATATACCATGCACTCAATATAGACTTGCATCATGTACAATATGTAGCTTTAGGGCGTATGTCATTCAATCTATCACTTTCACTAAATACTAATAAACTTTGTGTAATATCACCTTATATTACATTGTATACAATAAATTTTGAAGCCATATCCAACACTCCTTTTGGATATCTTCCAAAACACTTTCGGAAAGCTATCATTAACTTTACCTTGTGAATGGTCATACAAAAAACTTTTTTATTAACTCTAACACACTTTTAATGTCACTATTTGAGTCAAAATCAATCCCCATTTAGTCAACCATGAAGTATTTCCACACAATCCTTTATATCATTGATAAAAAATATGAATCTCTAGATTCATATATGTAAGAAAATAATATCCTCTAGAAAAGAATCAATGCCACTCAATCTATAAAGGAATATGGCATGATCTCCTTCAAAAACATATATTTGTATACCTATTTCTACCAATATGCATCATATGAAAATGTTTATTCTCATATTTTACCTTTTTCTAAGACATAGAGTGACCATAAGACATAAAACATGTGAATCCCACTTATCTAACTCATCAATTTTTGATTCTCAAACTGTAGACTCATCTGATCGATGATTACATCACATATAATTCATCTTTTGGGATAATAAAATCACATGTATCTTATCTAGATAGATATATAATATCTATGTGAAACCACAAACTCCCATAGTTTATCCCAATCAAGGGCCTAGATGTCATACGCATCATATAAAAGGATAAATCCCATCTTGGTTAAGCTCCAATAAACAACATGATCAGCAACATACCCAACCATCCCAGTATTATCTAGGTCAATATGTAGACTTTCATAAGTAGGGTATCAATATATAAAGGTTCTCATGCTAGGTATCCCTCCATCCTCGAGTAGTGGGGACTCGAATATGATTCATGCACCCCTAGTATACTAAATACACTTGTATGACATTGCATGTGGTATACCTAGTAATCTAGTGCATATAAAGAATATTATTCTTTGTTTGGTGCCTCATGAGAATATTCTTATATCTCTATACAAGAATCATACACATGATAACATTAAAATTTCATTATAACCTACAATAATCGATAACAAACATCGGTTAGGGATAAAATCAAAGTCGTACTTTAAGAGTTAAATTAACATTTCATTTCATGAAATGCATATCTATATATACATTTATGTGTCCAATGTGAAATAATGATAAAATAGAGGTTTCCTTTAATATGATACATTATAATATTATTAAACTCTTTAAGAATATTAAACAAAACCAACATAAGCACTAGTTTATTATATCATATATGATAAACTTCTAGATTAACCATATGTTTTATACACTTTATAGGTTTTGTTAACTAATCTTATCATATATAATTCATGTCACATATCTATCAGACCATCTAATAAATCCCTCCCATTAAACTTTAGTGAGAAACATATATAAAGAATGGTATTTTAAAAAATGGTGAGATATAAGATTCATATTCAAAATTGTTCAACTACATTAACATATTCAATTATATTAACTTTAACATCAAAAGTTACAATTTCATTTTATATTTTCTACTCAGAACACATTCTATGTTCATCATCGTCATCTTTGGAACCCTATACCATCAAAAAATTTCATTGAAATAATTTAACTACTTAAATTATTATTCACTAGTAATATTAAACACTTTTAGGATAAATTGATAATCAATTTAATATGGTAACTAAATATAAATCTTAAATTTCACTTTACTATAATATTCAAAACAATTTTAGGATATCAAGTGTAATTGACTTTTCATTTTTACTAGTACAATCCTGTAAGAAATAGTGTCTTTCACTTTTCATGATAACTAAATGTTACCCTTTACATTTTTCTTTATCATCACATATCATAGAATATTTTAGGATATTGAGTGGAAAATACATTAATCTTAAACTGGTATAATCCTTTAGTAAATAGTGAGGTCTACTTCTAAAATTCTAACAAAATTTAACACTTTAAATTTTTCCTTACCATCACATATCATAAATATTTTAGGATATTATGTATAATATAATTTAACTTAAGATTGGTATTATCCATTATTTGTTATTTTTCAACTTCTATAAGTCCAAACACACTTCCAATATCCTCTTAGATGTTGTATCCATTTCATGATATCTTACTAAGATACACAAAAACATTTGTTTCAAGAAATAACATTTATTTTATTTTAGTAGTAATTTTAAACAAATAAAATATTATTTCCATATCATATATGGTATTCTATGTGATAAAAACATTTTAATTTAAAAATAATACTTTATTAAAATATACAACCAATGGGTGGCAGGAATACATTCCCTTATATTTTAATAAATAGATGGATAAAATTTTTTATCCTGGATAAACACTTTTATCCATATATTTTTCTTTAAACATGTTATAGAACTTGATGAATCATAAACAATATGTATATAATTAATCATATCATGATGTTCATAAAAATTATTTGTTATCAAATATCTTCTCTTATCACTTAAGAGAAATGAGGTGAAGATACACATTATTTACTTAAAATAATTTTAGATTAATAAAATCCTTTATATTCAAATCCTAAATATAGTAATTATTTACTTCATCTCATGAATATAAACTAAAAGCTTAGTCAATTATTTCTTTGATCATGAACACCTGAATATTTACAACACTTTTTAAAATATATACATTCAATATCACATATATTTCAAAATCAAAGAACTAATTTCTATAACGTACATACTGGACATAAAAATTATATGGATTTTCACAAACTCTTTCAAGTATTTGTCGGATAATTCAATCATATTAAATTATTACTCCACCTTCTTAATAAACCTAGGTTTCAATGACCTTGATTGGATTCTTTCAGAAACATTGTTGAACTTGTCAACCAACTTTTCTTCATACGATTTGAACTTTTAACTACTTGTAATATCTATATAATTCTTTAGAACCTAAGAATAATAATCCTAGTTCATATATATTCCCAACACATTGAAAACATCTGGTAAACATTCTTTAAATTTCATAATTTTGTTTTAATATTTCCATATATTGTAATAGGAGGAAATTCTTAAATAGAATAATCCATTTTAGTCTCCCTTAGTGAATGTTATATAATCAAACAAATCATAATCCACATGTATTAAAAAATACCCATCTCATTTCATTTAAATAAATACATTTACATGATCTTCTCAGAAGATAAATGAGATAAAATGCACATATTATGAACAGTTTAACTAATCTTGTAGTATCCAAATTATCAATACATCAACTCTTTTTCTACATTACTTGAGATCAAACATCAAGCCTACATTATTTTCATCTTCTCATCTTCTATATATTTACAAAACATTGTAAAATATATATAAGATATAATATATCTATTAGAATAATAAAATTGTTTTATATAACCAATAAATCCTTAAGGAAACCTTTAGTCTCACTGATTCATTAAACATATTCAATCATATTTAATATAATTTTACAGACACAATCAAATTTACTACAGAAAACTAAAATTGGATTAACTAATCATATTGAGTACATGAGTAAAGAATAATATTATTTTGGTTGTTTTTCATCTAATCCATTTGAAACATTAAATGAATAATCCTATTATTCTATAAGCATATAGATTCACTTGTTGAATAATTTCAATACTCGGTTACTTAGGAAGGAACTATTCTGATACATATAATTTTCCTTAATAACTTTTCTTATATCACCAATATTTCTTAAAAAAATTTCTTAAGTTACCAGTCTTAGTAAGAGATTACATTTATCTTTTACTTATGGATAAATTTTAAAATTTATTTTGATAATGATACTTATGTTTTTCATCCACAAGATAATCTTTTTTCAGATGAATATCAGGTATAATTAACCATTTCATAAGGACCTTAATTAAATTGTATCCCATTAAAATGATGACCCATTTCAAAAATAAAACATATATATTAATGGTCAAAGATCCATATTTCACCATGTCTTACACCATTTATTAGATAAATAATACATGAATATATCTGATAAACATCAATTGTCAATAATATCATATATTAATCATAGATAATTAAGTAAAAAACTTTTTTTACAATCCATCATATAAATATACTCAAATTTGTTTCTCTGGTATCCTAATCATTTGGGATTCCCAACTACTGTAACCTATGGAAAACACAAAGAATAAGCCAACAAATGGAAATCAAGGTATACTCATGCTAAACTCAATTATCTCATCAAGGTAATCCAAATTCGCTTATAACATCCTTTACTTACAGAATATAATCATGGGATACTCATAATGATATCAATAATACCTTGTTGAATGGTCAAGTTCATGAAAAGTGATTCTTTGGAATGAATCTCACACTCATTATTTTAAGGGGATTTTAATCTCACCATCTTATCCCATGTTATTCCTTTTATGTATGCAATCATATAGTGATTTTATTGTGGAATCATATTCCCTCTTCATAATCAATATATCCAAACCATATTAATATGTAACTCTTTACGTAGCCCACAAGTTTTTGTTACTCACCTAAAATTATAAGTCAAGTATATTCGTACATATCAAAATGCATCATATGTATAAGGTACATGAACACTTCATGTAAAGGTTTATAATTATATGAGATAGAAAATCTCTGTATGAGTAATCTTGTAGAACCAGATAGCTAACCTCATTCACTTTCCTAGACATTTCATGAGCCTCTAGATAAGTAGGTATTCTGACCCCAATTCCATATATCTAAGTATACTTTACTCAAAAGATAATTCAATTCATAATAATTCTTACACCTAATATGTACAATCTATATTGAACTACTAAATTCAAGATGATAACCTCAATTATAGACTAAGGTCAAGGTAGATGAAAAACTAAATTCATGATAGAGACACTCATATAATGTAATACAAGGATCTATATCCTATAAGTAGTTTGACATTTTAAACTAAGGAATACACAATATTCACAATTCTTAAATAATTTACTAATCATGAATATCGAAGGGAATAAACCTTAAATAAATAAACAATTCAAATACTTAAACATAATGTAACCATTTATGAATAATTAATAAATATAATATAACAATAATAAAATTATAACATAATATTTAATCATTACTGACCTTCCATAATATTGAATATAAACCCTTTATATTATTTTCAATATGAACTATTTCACATTTATTATTTTATAGAATTTTCATTTTTAATATATAATATTACATGAATTATAAACTATTTATAATCAATTTTCTATTATGTAAACATTTTATATAATATAAATATCATATAATTAATCATTATTTAAACCATGATCATATAAATCATCAAAACACTTTTTGATGTGGTTTAAATAATATCCAAATAAATCCCCCTTTTATTTTGAAAATTTTAAACTAATTTATTATGAACAATTCATGATTTAAATATAAACTTTTATGCCTTATTTTATAATTTATAACCCTTTATAAATCATCATTTATGATGTCTAAATAAACATTTTTATTTCTATATCATAATTCATTCCATATAATTTGTTTAAAATGTATTTAATTATTAACATTTAATATTTGGGTATAAAATGTTTCATTAAACATTTATTTAATTAATTATAATCCATTTATAAATAATTAAATAATTTATAAATTCTTTTAAATTAAATATTCCCAAAATAACTTTTAATATGATTTATAAACATTTTATAAACCATTAAATCAATTAAGAATTTAAAAATAATTTTTACTATTTTTACTATTTACCCTTACACAGAATCCAAATTCTATATAAGGGTATTCTATCTCTTCCATTATAAAAACACTCTATGTAAGGTTAATATAATTCTGGATCCCTTTCATATAGGTTACCTGTTGGTTACCTTTATTCAACCCATCTACACAAAGGTAGTGCCTCAGTTACCTTTACGTAGCAATGTTTCACATAAGGTAAAGCAGTCAGCTACATTTATGTAACCCTTTTTAAATAAAATCATAACTTTTATTTAAAAACATAACATACCTTTACATGATCCTTAAAACCCCTACACTAACTTTATTCATATGGGTAATCAAAATCATACCCTTACGTAACACCTTTATGCAAACCATTTATGTAAGCATTGTAATCTGAACTACCTTTACATGAACCCTTTACATAAAGGTCATCCTTGGATTTACAAACTTTTATAAGGGTAATTCAATATTTACCCTTATGCATATAAATTTTATAATGGTAAGTCTTGGTTACCATTACATATCCTAGCTATGTATGGGAAAATACATTTTCCATATTTTTTAAAAAACAGAAAAATGATGCTCTATTTTTGGTTTCTTCTTCATTTCAATGCAAGAATTCATAAATATAAATCATCGGTTCACTCTAATACCACAAAAGGGTTTTTTTAGATTCTATTAAAAATATAAAAGCTGATAATGAAATTTAAACCCCTTGTGTGAGGATCTCTCATGTCTAGAAATATGAAACTATGCATAATATTAAAATAAAGTACACTATAAAAAAATACCTTACACCAATAAGAATCTACAGCCTTTAGTATTCATCTGGTATGTTTAATAAATATCTCCCAAATAATAGCCAAAATATGTCATCTCTTAATAGTTATCTATGGGTGGATCTGAATTATCCATTGTATGGATGGGATTGTCCATTTATTTATGGTATGATAGTACCTCTATTGCAAAGGAGAAAGATGAATGGATATTCGAGATCCAGGGAGGTTCATCCAAGAATCATGTAAATATACACATCCCCACAATCATATGGAAGTAGGATTTATAAATCCCTCAAGTAAATGCCTTTATAGTGAAATCATTAACTTGTGCATTTATAATTCATGAGTTAATGAAAGATCCATTCATGAATCATATACATGAAAGAAAAAAACTCCCTTATCATTAAAAATCTTATAGTAGATTAATAAATAATACCTTTTAAGTGATTTGAACTATTCAAATATTAAAAATCTTTAATATTTATATGTCCACGTGATTAAAGGTGGCATATTGCATAAAATCTCATTTCATGCATGAATATTGATATATCATGAACTTTTTATATCCATGCATCATATATAGGCTATAACGAAAGGGAATGTTTCCTTAAATATTTAGGTGAACCCCCCCCCCCCTTATTCTAGTATATGGAAATAATGATATACTAAATCCATTAAAATCATTGTTCAATTAGATTCAAGTTAACATGATACTACTCTTCATAAGTGTCATATGTTGTCTTAATATGATGTTTATATATATATAAAATTGTAAAGATCTCGGCAGAATATGGAAGAGGAAAATTTTCATTTTCATTATCCTGAAGGAAGAGGAGAATCCACAAGTTAGAGTCTTTCGTTATGAAATGATGGTTCGATTTATTAAAATTTTCCTTTAATGTATGTTTAGAGCTGATAATTTAGTGTCTTGGATTCACTTTGACTGTGTCGGAGCCCAGCTATATTTTACATCCTTAGCCTCCTCAGTGGGACATAATATCTTCACCCTAGAAGAAATATCTACTTCTCTGGTAATGGATTCCTTGATCAACCATTTATACTCTATTATCTATCTTTTATATATATTTAGTTCTCATTATAAGTGTTCCATTAAAATTTCCTTTTAATTGGATATATGTTTTTCCCAAGCTCAATCTCTTATTGTAGAGATGTTTCTTGAAGCATTGTGGCACAAATATTAACAAAAATTATTGATGATTATGCCTTAGATAGAAGTATTTGGGACTTTCATTCCTACTCCAATTCCTTAATTATCTCTTTAATGGAAAAATGAAGGTTTTATTAATTTAACAGCCCATATTCCAGAATCATGAACAGATGGAGAAGTTAGTGAAGCTTTAAACTTAGTTCCACCATGGGGGTTTTATGAAATAGCTTTTATATATCCTTCCATGTAATTTTCTATGAGGTTCATTTAAAATATTTAGACTCTTGTTTATACTCATAGTTTCTCCCAAAGACTAAGATATATTATGACACCATTTCACTAATTTATATAATTAGGATGTACACCTCTGAGGTTGTTGGAACTAAGATAACCTTGGTCATTGTTTGCTCTAGAAGTTGGAGTGTAGGGATGGAAACTTCCTCGATGAGCTCTTCCATATACACTGGTACTTCTATAAGTGATCATATAAATTAATACATTTAAAAGTGAATGTTAAAGGTCTATTTATAGGATTTATAAGGAAATAATATACTCCTATAATAGTGTATTTATAAACCATTTATACTTCTCCTGGTGGCACATCATGAGCATTTTCCCTAATGATCACTTCTTTGGCCTCCATAATTGGGACTTCACCCACCCTCATCGTTCCATCACTAAACAATATAATAATTTTAAAACCTTATTCAATGATCTAATTAAGTGTTGGGCTATAATACCCTCCTACAATAGTCACCTCACTAGTTTGGAAGGTTGTAATACCCTAGAAAGGTGATCCTTTAGGTATCCATGGGAGACCCACTTTAGGAAGGCTAGGTGGGTACACCCTTTTCGACTCCTAGGTTGTGGATACCTCTACCAGAAGAGGTAAAATAGTCCTAGTCTCTCACTAGTGGATTATATTCACTATGTTTTCTACATATTTATTTTTATGAGATTTGGGTTTAAATCAATATGTCATGAAATGTAATAGTTAAACAATTGTAAGAAAAGAAGACTTTCACCCATCTATCTCTTCGTGAAAATTACTAAATTCATACAAGTGAAAACACCAATTTATGATAGGATATTATCCATAATGCTCATATCCTCAATAATAACAAAACCCTATATGGGAATATAAAGTTAGTAGGAGGGAATGAACTATAGTGTTTTCATTCAGTAATCACACCTGAGCTATCTACTCCTCCACTGGTAGGGATGACCATAGTAGGCATTGTCGATTCTACCTCCACCATAGATGAAGTAAAATTTTCTATAGAATTTGAGAGATCATTTATATATCCCCATTTTCATTCTCTAGGATCACCTTAAAAGGATACCTCTTTTAGAAGCCAGATTCTAATCAAAGAATCATGATTTCAGTAATCATATGTGTGTATGTGTTGGTGTGTGAATGCATGAATGAAATATGTAATCAGGTAATGAACTCGAATAATTAACTCTCTTAATTATCTAGATATATTTATTCATGATCTCCGAACTCCACTGATGCTTGATCTACGGAAAAGGAAGATTTTATTTTTTTCCTCTGGGGGGAGGGTCCTAAGGCTGGTAAGAGGAAAAATGGATTTAGTCTCTCTATATCCAAAATTAACCTTTCCTTAAACATCATCTCATATTCCCTTAGGAATGTTGATCCTAAAACACCTATTGGGGTACCACCGATAGTGTTTACTAGAGATGGAATGTGTATATCATCCATCCTAGTTTTCTATAAAGGATAAAAAAATAGAAATTTTTAGGAGTGTCCTAATATTAATAGCCAACCTTATTAGAGAATAAATATTGATATACAGATTCATGTTTAATGAACTCATCCCATTCCTTCTCATGGGACTAGTTTATAACCCCTTCAATGGTGCCTTGATTTTCTATATATTGTACCTGCTTCATGGTAGTAACCCCTTTATTAGTAGAAAATAATTGAATCTTCAGCTCCCTAATGCATTAGTCAACCTCAATGTATTTGATCTTGAAGTGAAATTCAAGAATTTTTTTAATGTTTCTAGGCTGAGGGAGATAGGCACCACTATGAATGGAATCCCATAAGTTCTGGAGATCGAGAGTTAAGGTCCAGTTTTATCATAACCTAGCATCCTTGAGATATCTATAGTATAATGAGGAATTGAAAGACCCTCCTTTAATTATTGAAAATGAATTAGACTATTTTGATTTTAACCATTTCTTAGACCTCTCATCCAAAACTCAAGCCACTCCTCATTATCACTAGTTAGACCATATTGGCCCAGATTCATGAATTTTTGAATCCATGACCCTATGTTTTCATATATCTTATGGGCAAGAATTATTTAATGACTGAAGTACCTTATTGGTTGCTTGTATTTTATAGAGATTTCTTATAGAACACCTCCCTTTATTTAGGTATCACTTTATAGTGACACTAGGAATGATTCTTAATAGCATTCCAAAAAAGTATGAATATGTCTAAGAGTGGTCATATCTAGTTGTTAGCCTCATAGATGAATTTGGGGAAGGTTTCTTGATCATGGATTCGGTGCTTTCCTATGCCATAATCACATAAATCTTTTTCACCACCATGGTATTCCACTCTTTATTGGCATCCATCAGTGGAAGCACTATTGGATATTACAAGTAGTAAAATTAGAGTGCAAACTACTAAGGAAAATAAGACCCGTAGATGGTATCATAGTTAACCTGAGCATCTATGGTGAAATACCTCATAGAAATCATGTATGGTAATTCCTTTTAATCCTCATAGCCTTTATCAATGATCATACCAATGGGAAGATCATTGTAGGAGAAGAAGTTGAGATTTGAATATAGGATCTAAAACTCTAAGGTTTCATAATTCTTTAATTATAATAGACTAGTGATGGAAATGGTTTAGATGAAGGGTAGAAATGGGATGTGGACTTTTTCAAGAGTGTGTATGCATTGAAGTGCACTACTATCCACCCCCAAAACACTTGTAATGGCCCTAAAATGTGAAGTGTGGAATTTAATTTATAGAAATATAATAATCACTCATATATAATTGGGATCATTGGAACTTTTAGACCTACATGGACCACTCTAATTCCTCTATCATGAATTAAATCGGCCCAATGTCATTATAAGAATCATGGACTAGAAGTCGGTAACTTCTCAACCACATCACCAGGAGTCCCATTTTCCATTTTTGGGGAGGGATGTTGGGGTCGATGTTATAACCTCGTTCTTTTTGTCATCCGTGTTCTAACATTGTACAATACACATCCCCCCATTTCTTCATTGAAGGGAACCTCATTAGACACTTATAGGTTAGCCTATTCCCATGAGTCACTAGATTGTTTTTCCTTCGTGTCTCAAAGATGACATTAGTTCATGGACATGGTTCCTTCCCCATGGAATTTATGACTACCCTTAGTAATAATTAGACTAGTGAGGGTGTCTTACTAATATATCCCCACAAATCCTTTGGGGGAAGGAATTAATTATACATATCACCAAGTAAATTATCTATAGAGACTTTGTAAACATCAACAAGTTTTTTCTAACTTCTTCATGAATTAGATGGAATGTACTTGTCTATGGTCTACAATAGTTAAATAGTTCCATGATCAAGTAAAATTTATTATTGAAATATGACTTTGATATCCTAAAGTATTCATATATGGATACCACCCTCAGTTAATCCTTTAATTCAATAAATTTTCAATGGATCAAATAGTCCCACATCCATTTAGGATTGACACCACCTTCATGGAGAAAGGCCTAGTCTTCATTATAGCCTTTGATTAGTGGATGAGTGGTGGAAGATGGATTTTTAGTAGTGTTTCCATGGTTCTGATATATCTTCATGGTTTCATGGGTTGTTTTTTGGGTGATGTATCATGAATTATTGGATGGTTTCCCCCTCATGAATATAGACAACATTTAAGGAGACATCGGATCAACCCATGTTTGTAATATCAGAGAATCAGGAGTGTATTGGGATGAAGTTTACATGGGATTAGGATGTCCATTAATCATCCATGACCTTAAAATAAAATAAATTCATATGATTTGTACTCTTTAAAGTTCTTTCATAGGATCCCTTTGAGATGTGATAGGTGGATTGTGCACTGTTTATAGTAACTCTATCTGATATCTTCAACTATATCTTTGATCATAACTATGACTTTAACATCTGATACAATGAATTAAGTACAATAAATCTTGTTAATATAAAGTATTTACAAATTTTATCAATAATATAAATAAAAAATATAGATAAAACACCCAAGGAAAACACAATCCAAGCATGAAAACAACCGGGTGAAAATTTGACAAAGTAAAACGTTTCATTCAGGGTGCATCATCTTGGTAGCTCCACCCAAGGAATCATAACTTAGGTGATTTAAAATATGTATACTCTCCCATTACCTTTAATTAATTCACATCACCCAAGTATAAGTGTTATTTGAATGTCATTCTCTCCCAATATCATCACACTTAGACCTTGGAAAAATATGAAGGAAGTGCACTCACCTCTAGTGATGTGAAAGACATGGTTTAGTAGAGAATGTGAAGATTTAGGGTTAACTCAAGTCATATGAGAGCATAAAAAAGTGGGGGAAACTATTTATATATTATTCCATATCTTTCTCCCAAGTTAAAATCTATTTCATTGATCTAGTTACAAGTGCATGTTGACCATCATGCATCACCCAGATACTAGCTTGATCGACACATAGATGAGGTTGAGCATACCCATGCCATGACCTATTCTATCCTAGGTTCCAAAAATATTCTATTTAATTAATTTTCATAATATATTCATATTTACCTCATAATTATAACTTACTTTTTCAAATTAAATCGAATTCTATGGGGGAAATTTATTTGTGATCCCTTTTTTGTAAAGGAAGTAAACACAGACATGATAAAGGTAGAAGCATCATCGGGCGAACTATAACATCCTACAAATCCCCATTCATGTGCCCAAACACTTCTTATATGTTCTTGTGTATGTTCCTAGGGTATTTATCCCATGTATATATGTGTGCCCCTACTTATTTTCATGAGTGAAATAATGTATCTGTCACTTTCATGTTGCTCACTTGTGTGAGTGAACCTACACAAACCACCTTCTAAACCTAACAATTGCATTCTCTAGTCCATATATTTACCAATAAATAGAACCCATTGGTCTCTATTTGTTTCAATTAGAGTGATATGTAATATCTTTTTAGAAAATAAAGAGATGCTCGAGGAGTTCTATGAACTCTAGTCTTCAACCCCCTTCGGGATGCTTACTTAATCCCAGAACCTAAAGAAATTTACCAAAAATGGGGAAAATCAATTCACCAAAAGGTTTAACACATTAAAACCTTTATCGGAGACCAATTACTCTATAATTATATAATACTAGGGTAAATTAACCCACACCAAATGGTACACTTGGGCATCGCTTTCGCAAGTCATATTCTGAGGCCTCTATATGGGGGAGACCATCATCCATGCCTACTACTAGGGTGCCATATTTTACCTCCCTTGTGACCACAAGGGCCATTTTTTCATACCTAGTGTTAGGGATATCACTTCACCTTACCAATAACTAGTTCTCCACTTCTCCCTCCTCTCTAAACTAAAGTGAAACCTCACTTGGTCCTTTTAATAGAGAGACCCATTTTCTCTACCTTTTATAAAATGAAACCACTTCTCCTTACACTACACTGGGCCTATAATTCAACCATATATCCATAATAGGGTGATGTTTTTAGGGTCTCTTATTCTATGCCCGAATGGAATCATCTCAAGAAACCAATTCTCTCAATTTTCTTAAATGGGATAACATGGTTTCCCAAAAGACTTTAAAGACACTTGTTATCCTAGGTCAACTCACTTCTAGGAGGAACTCCTCCAACCCCCTAAATAAAATTTTAAATTACATGACCAGGTTATGAATATAAACACGCACCCCATCGACCATGTATTACCTTGATAAAAGGAATATCTTTCTTTTCCTCCCTAATTGATGTGTCACTCAAGGGGTTTAAAATCATGTATCCCCTTGAAAATGAGGGTCCTTATCATGAGGAAACAGGTGAGACCTCTTCTGACACATGATTCCCAACTTGTCTACCCCATATCCAAAATTTGATCTACCCAAGAACCCCATAGTCTTCTTAGTGAACTCAATGATCAAGGGATAGATAAAGGTCTTTGGGAAGAACCTATTACTATTTTCCTAAGTTATAGGCTAAGAAACATATGCATAATCCCCAAATCTATCCTCATGGGTCCATATTCCCTATGGGTCCATTCATCCTTCCTAATATTGTTATCAATAGACAGAGATTGAACATACACACTTCAAGGTACCATATGAATACTTCCTACACATAAACTTTCTAATTATGAGTGGAACATGAGTATCCCATTAATAAACCCACAACATATTTATCATGAGGCCATATCCCTAATGTGTCCAGTTATCCTTCCTTGTCCAACTGTGAATTGGTAGGAAGTAGAAGCATATATGGGACTCCTCCTTAGGTGTAATCCCCAACCACACCCTCATTAATTATCTCATACACATGACTCATTAATTCAACTAAATACCCACTTGTGGAGATCATGTGTGAGCCCCAAACCATTCTTACGAGTCCATATCTATCATGAAAACCATCTCAACTGAAAATATTACTTGTGATCCATCCATAATCAAAGAACCATATTACCCATGATTCAACTTTTAAAAAGGTACATATACTCTATGAAAAGGATCCATAAAGGGATTTACTTTTTTAATCCCCACACTGACCATTGATAGGTTTCCTTCACCTTGAATTCCTCACCACAAGATGATAAATTGTATAATGGGGTATTATCATATGACTTTAAAATGTGCTTCTCAAACTACATGGTATTTGATTCCTATTAACTAGGATATACAGGATAAATATTTGTGGTTTAATCCCAACACCTCTCAGGTCATGAATACACGAACTTAAATGGAACTTCACTTGGTTATAGTTGCATGACCTTAAAAATCACCACAATGACCCTTTCCATATGATCTTAAAAGATATGAAGTATCCCATTAAATATAACTAAAATATGATATTTCTAATTCCTTTCAAAGGGATATGTATAAATATACTTTCATGGGTCCAATACCAACTCTACAACACCTACCACCTCCTTATATGGTGACAAATTCTATAGTGCTTGGTTGTGCAATGTTATACCATAACATCCATAATTAATAAGAGAATGATAGAGAAAGTATGATATATATATATATATATATGGTTCACATCAACACATGGTTTGGATTTATAATCATCATAGAGGTAACCAGTTCCTCATTTGGATTGGGGAAAGATTCAAAAATATATCTTAAATCTATAAGAGAGTCCTAGACATAACGACCCAAAATTCCACTTAGTATTTTCATTAAATAAATATTATATTAATATCTTTTTTACTCCCAAAAATTAACTAAAACTAAATCATGATATATAGAGAAAAAAATTTACCATTATAATATTTTTATTAAATTAGTGGTTATAAATGAAAGTAACCATATTATGAAATATATAAAGGAAATAAATAGAGTCGAGTAGTCAAATTCTCCCATATAAAGAACATTTATTCAAGAATGGGAAGGATTTAGGTTTTATTGGGTTTTCTCTAGAGCAATCCCATCTGAACTCAAACAATTGTGGTATGAGAAAAATTTCATGTTAGAGAAATGATAGATCATGGAAATTTCCATGTGATCTATGCTAAAAGAATCACCACCCTCAATTTTCACTAGAGTGTACCTTATAACTAGATCATACATGGTGATCTTGAGGGGATGTGTAAATAGAAATTAGTATGATATAAATATTGAATTATTAATTTAATAAGTTATTTATCACATGTATTTTACATTTTTTTTTGAATTTTAATGAAAAAAAGTTTATTTTTCTATAAAAATAGATTTATTTATATTTTATATTTAAAAATGAAATTTTAAAAAAAATATGAATTTGATAAAACAAATTTATATTTGGGAATAATAATTTCAAAATTATCTTATTATGAATTTTTGGGATCATTATGGAAAGATTTATTTTTAGATGAATAGAACAAAACATCATTTTATGAATACAACATTTTTAAAAAATTTCCATGATATAAATGTATCTTAAATATTTATAAAACCATTTTAATGAGTAATTATGTAAGTAATATGTAAAAATATACATTTAAAAATACTATTATGAATTTATAAAACCTATGTTTAACAAATTAAGTATTATTTCTCAATAAAAACAATTTTTGGTCTTTCTTTTTAATTAAATGACGTTTTCATAAAATTCACTTTTGGATTTATTTTAAAGCCACCTAAAATTTATTTTTTTATAATAAACTAATTTTTATCATAAAAATTAAATTAATTGTAAATTTTTTCCGAAAACTAATTTTAATCTTAAAGATAGAATTTTTCTAAAAATTTATTTTATGAGTTATGTGTGCTAATACTAAAATTAATTTATATAAACCTAATAAATATCATTTTATTAAATTTTCTACATATTTAAAATCATAATTTTTATATTAATAAATAATTTTATTTTATTTTTTGTATTAAAATTAGTTACCTGTGGTAGAAATGGTGTTACCACGGTAAGGGTAAATTAGGGTGAAAGAGGTTTAACCTAGGAAAAAGGATAAAATATGTTAAAAACATGTGATATATTGTATTTTTTAAGGATTATTGACCTTATAACCTTACACAGTTAATTATTGTTAAATTTTTTATCCATTATCCTTGAATAATGTAATGAAATTATTGTAAAGTAAAGGGTATTTGAAAAATTGTCATTTTTTCCACATATAAAAGGGGATATCTACCACCCCTTTAAGGAACCACAAAATTTATGTTTCCTATTTAAAACCTAAAATTTTATATTATCCTATAATCCTGCTTCTCTTCAATAATCTTTGGGATATAATGAATTATCCTAATCCCTCCATTTCTATGGAACCCTCCAAGGAAAATTCATTGTTCTCAATGTGAGTACTCTTTTTTTTCTAAAAGTTTATTCCTTTATATCTGAATTTTTTAATAATAATTTTATCATTAATATATAGTGACCTTATTATTGGTCGTATACCTAATAATATTATGCAAATGTAGTGATAATTAATCACTTTTATTCATTTCCCTTAAGGAAAAATGAAAACGTCAATCATGTGTTTGTGCGGATTATTGCCTCCACGAAGCAATGAGTTTCATTGTCATTCATTCCTTTTATGGTTGGTTATAATAATTATTATAATGGATAAATATTATTTTTATTAAATTATTATATTTCTTAAAAGACAAATTTTAAATCCTATTAATAATATCAATAATAAACAATTTTTATAATTTTAATCATCTAAAGCATGTATACTATGAGGAAAACAATCTATTAGTTATAAGAAATAGATTTATATCAATTATATTAATATTATAATTAATTAAAATTATAATATATTACACTAATAAACACTAAATAAGAAAATTTTCTTTTTTACAGGTATTATGACTCATCCCCTTCATAATCATCCATTAAATAATGGTATGTTCTTCTTTAGGTCAATTTGACTACCCACTTGAACAATGATATAAAATTATATCATGGACTACTTATAATATATGATATAAATAAGAAATTTTTTTTTTATTTTGTTTCTATAATGGTAACTCTAAAATTAAACTTATTCTCTAAGATATCACCATTCATTTGTTTAGAATCCCTAAAACATGTTCGTCACAGAGTTTGTCTTTAAAGATCATAACTGAAAATCCCATAAGAATGAAATTATATATTTATAGAAATTATAAATAATCAATTCCAGTATATTCAATGGTATCATAATGATTAAATTTTTTATAAGAACGAATACCAACAATTTTATCATGAAACTTGTTTAAAACGATCAAGATTGCTCACACCTGATGTTGAAACGAGATAATAACTAAAAGAATGGTTGTAAATGAGGATTATAAATGATAATATTTATTATTAAGGTTATAAATTGATTTATTAATATATTTATTCTTTTTTACAGGATTTTAGAGTGTATTCGTGGAAATCAGGATAAAAGATAAGGGTCTTGGATCTTAAATTTAGTTTCATTGAGATATGATTCAAATTCAACACTTATTTATTATATATGGTGTATTTATGGGATGTGGATTTATTTTATTCATAAATTTAAATAAATATAAGAAATTTAAAAATCCATATCATTTTCTTCCTTTATAGGTTTTCAATTCCAAATACAATGATGATGTAAGGGTCATTGTTAACTTAACTACTTTCGTTGAGATAAAATGATTTCTTTTGAACTTATTTATTCTAAGCTTGTTTTTCTTACACCCTAATATTTTATTTAATTTTTATTTCTATTCCACTATTTTGTTAATTACTTTTTAATTCAATAATTTTAACTTGATTAATTTCTTTCTCAAAAATTATATCATTATGGGGAATAATTCTCATCCTCTTTAACAATGATTTCTTCTCCTTGTCTATAATTTACATTCCTACCAATGTTCTCACTTTTAATTATAATCCTAATTATGTGATATATATTTTTTACTTAATTTTTCCCTTACCTTAATTTTTTAATAATGTTTTTATCATCCTTTTTAGGATGGTTTATTTCAACAAAAGGTGTTTTAGAACCTAAAAAAGGGATCTTCAAAAACCACCATTATTAATTTTAAGTTATGCATGTTATTTAACTTTATTCTATTTTATATATCTTAGTATAATGTATTTGTTAAAAATTATATATATATATATTCCTTATATATGTACCTAGATTATTATACCTTTATTTTTTGTGGTTAATACATGTTTTAAGATCCCTTTGAAATTACAACATTTCAATAAACCCAGTATAAGGGAACTTTATGATTTCTAATTTCATAAAAAGGGCCACTTCTATAAAAAAATTCACCATGAATAGATTTTTAAAACACTAATTATTTTATTTGAAACTATCTTAGTTTAATTATATTTTAAAGGTAAATAATAATTTATTTCCTTCTTTTAATGATCCTATCCTCATTTCAAAAATTGTAACCTATAGCTTCCATTTCATTCTTACTTATCCTTGATACTTCACAGTAATTTTCTTAAATTGAGAATCAATGTTCATGAATGATGTTTATTTATTAAAATATAAACCTCAAAAAATATTTAATTCATTATTCTCTTGGTAATACTTATGGTATAGCCTTCAGTTATGATTTGATATAAGACTATGAAACTCACTTCTTTCTCATGGGTTTTATCATGCTTATGATTTGTGAATAGTCTATTTTTATTATGTGGAATGAATATGTATTTGCATATTATTATTTTCATTATTTTACTAGTGGGTATATAAATATATATCCCTCCAATGTTGGGGTAATTCTTTCATATCATGAGATACCATGTATGGTGCATGAGCGATTAACCTAAGTGTGCCATGTTATGTGAAAGGTGGGTATATAATTATATAGATCTATAATGAATTAGGTAATTTTTTAACCTCATGAGATACAATATATGGTTCATGGGCGGTTATATTAAGAAAAATATTCTATGTGGTGGGTTGGACTAGGATTATATAACCATCCAATGCACTAGTAAATGTTTTTATCTCATGCGATACCATGTATGGTTCATGAGCGGTTAGTCTAAGAACACAATGTTATGTGATGAGTTTACCTAGAATTATTTATCCTCAAATTCATCAAGTAATATTTTCATCTCATGAGATACCATGTGTGGTGCATAATTTGTTAGCCTAAGAACACTATGTTATGTGATGGGTGGGCATAGAATTATATATCCCTCCAAGGCATTGGGTAAAAAATTCTATCTCATGAGATGTTAGGAATGGTCTTATGAAGTGAACCTAATCCACTATGGGACTTTGTAAACTATGTTTATGGGAATGGTTAGTGAACCCAATCCACTATGGAACTTTTTCCACTATGTCATGATGGTCTTGGGAGTGAAACTTGACCTACACTTATGATTCCATGCTTTATGTTGATGCTACATGTTTATAATTCCATGATATTAAGATTTTATTTCCTTATTACATTTTTTCATACTTAGATCACTCTCTTTTGTCATGGTACATGTTGATTATTTGAGATTACACATCTTTCTTTCAGTATTTATATGCAACTCTTATTTTACCATTTTTATGAAATTTATCTCCCACTCACATTATATCATATTCCTTTGATATAACCCTTGATGACATGTTTTCTCTTACTAATAATTTGATCTATCTCGTTTCTTATGTTTCTCTTCCCTAGATTTTTAATATAAGTATAAATTATGGGAAATTTTAGAATGGGGACTAGAAGTGTTTGATTATGAATAAATATTCATAAGTTTATAAAATAAGTTACTTATGTAACTGGTCCTCAAAGAAACTAAACCAAAATATTCTTTGAGCTATGTGAGATTATTGTGAGTTGTGTTTAAATTATGGTAATAATGTAAAATAAAGTTACATTTATCTCATGTCATCATAGTTGGTATCAAAGTAGTGTTTAGTTATTTTTGAGGATTGGTTTGGTTGTTTTGGGTACTAAGATTAGATAAATTTCATGAAACCCAAGGGATACATCTAAGTATGGGATAAAATCCTAAAATTTCACCATGTTTTGAGTATGTGGTTTCCCTAGAAATGAAATCCCTTTTTGGATACTACAAGTGGATGCAAGCTCTCACATAGATGTACCTAAGGGTAATAACCCTAAAAAGGGCATGTTGGGTATTAACTCAATCATCACCAGAAGTATGAAAAAGGGTCATAACTGCACATTTGGTTTGAAACTGTCTAGGGATATGTTTTGGTCATTCACATTCTATTTAAAAGCCATTATGAAGGATTTATTATGTTAAGGAATTAGGTTAAGTAGTATATTAGAGACTAACTTAAATAAACAAGGATTGAACTGATAGTGATTTATGTTGAGATTAAATCTAATTTGATGGTTTAAAAGAGTAATAAATTTTTAGTTTGAGTTTTTTTATATAATAATTTATGATAATTCCATTATAATACTAATTTTTCATCACTGATGATAACCAATTTTGGTTTTAGTAATGGCTAGATCCAATAGGAACTGAGTTAAAAATTGGTGTAAGGGACAATGAAATGATTACATCAATGAAGAACCCATGGGAATGGGATATAGAGTGAGAAACCTAATAATTAAGTCCAAAAAATCATGAAGTATGATTAAAAAAGTGTACATTGTTAAAATAAAAAACAAACCAAAAAATAAAAGGTATGGGTATCATTGAAGTTTGGATGACAAATATAATCAAGGAAATAATGTTAAATTATCTTTGTGTAAAAAATGTGGGAAGAGGCACCCAAGATAATGTCTCAGAGAGACTGGAAGATGTTTGTTCTATGGTAGAGGAGGGAATCAAGCAATAACCTGCTGTGGAATAAAATAAGAGTTCAGTTAAAAAAATGGGGAAAATAATGTTCTATATAAGGATCAACTAGAATTTTGATGTTTTAGATGTTTGCAATTCATGAACTATTAAAAACAGTGCATTAATCTAAAGAATTATAATGAAAACTAATGCCAACAACCTATTAGACCATGGGAACAAAGAAAATCTTATGCAAAGACTATTGTTAAAGTAGAAAGTGATTTTTTACTCTAAATTTGTTTATATCATACGTCATTTAATTTTTCACCTATTATATATTTAATTATAAATAGAAATATTTTTTGGTATGACTATTATATTCATAGTATAAGAATATTTTTTAAGTTTTGTTGAAAGTTACTTTTTATGTGTTTATTTCTCTTTACTTATTAGGATTATATTAGGAATCGACTACCTCTTTTTACAAAGGGCTCATGTAAAACTGCGTATAGTTAAATATCACTTCATATCCCAATTAATATCATGATCGAATAATAGTGTATGGTTAATTAAGATCTCCATATGGAAATTATTCCCATCATGTGAGTTTTAAAATTATAAGTATGTAATTTATTTAAGCGGGGAGAATATAACGAACTAAAATTCCAATAAGTGTTTTACTAAAATAAATATTATGTTAATAAATTATTCTATAAACAAAATAAAATTAAAATAAAATGGTGATATATTAAAATAAAATTTTACTGTTATAATATAAATTTTAAATTAGAAGATATAAAAGAAAATAATCCTATTACAAAATCTATGATGGAAAAAAATAACATCGACTAGGGGAAATATACCATATGAAGATCATTTATCCAGTATTGTAAAGGAGGTAGCTACATTGGGGTTTGATCTAGACCAAACATAATCCTAACTCAAACAATTATTGTATGATCAAAATTGCATGTAATAGAAATTCAAGCTCGTGGAAATTTTCCCAAGATCTATGTTTGCAGAATCACCACCCTCAACTACCACAAGAGTGTACCTTATGCTAATATATTACATGGAGATCTTGAGGGGCAATGAAACTAGAAATTAGGATGATATTAAGATTTAATTATTAATTTAATTAGTTATTTATCACATGTATTTTATATATTTCTCATTTTTACTTTTAAAAAAAAGAAAGTTTATTTTTCTCTAAAAATATTTTTCATTATATTTAACGTTTAAAAAATGAATTTATAAATTTTACAATTTAAATTTGATAAAACTGATTTCATTTTTAGATTTTTAATATCAAAATTATCTTATTAAGAATTTTTAGTATTTTACTAAAAATATTTGTTTTTTGGTGAATAGTAAAAAACAATGTTTTATAAAAACAATGTTTTTATGAAATTTTCAAAATATAAACCTATATTAAATATTTATTAAAAAAAATTCATAAACAATTAAGGATTTAATATTTTAAAATATACATTTCAAAATACCATTATAAATTTAAAAAACCTATTTTTATCAACATAAGTATTATTTTCCAATAATTTTTTTTCATCTAATTTTTAAATTAAATATTATTTTGGTAAAATTCGGTTTTTACTGGATTTTAAATAAATATAATATTTATTTTCTATAATAAATCAATTTATTTCAATAAAATAAATTTCTTTGACAAATTTATCCTAAACCTAATTTTAATCATAAAAATACACTTTTTCTAAAAATGGGTTTTTACAAGTTATGTGTTCTAATACAAACATTAATTTAAATAACCCTTAGAAAGTATATTTTATAAAAAAAATTATTTTTTAAATTATCATGTTAAAAATATTAAATGTTTTCAATTTCAATTTTGTTCAATAAAATCAGTAACCTAGGTTAGAAATGGACTATCCACAATAATGGTAAATTATGGTAAATGGGGTTTAATCTAGGGTAAAATGACAAAACATATTTAAAACGTGTGATATAATGTGTGTTGGATATATTATATACCTTATCCCCTTATCCACTCAATTATTTTTCATTTTGGAGCCCTTATCCTTGCATAATGTAATGACATTATCTTAAAGTAAAGGGTATTTACAAAAAATTCATCCTCACCACTTATAAAAGGGAATTCCACCAACCCTTAAAGGAAATCAAAAATTTCTATTTACACTTTAAAACCTACCATTTTCCCTTATCCTTGAATTATCCTTCAATTTAATAATATTCTGGTCAGAAACAATTATCCCAAGCCTTCCATTTCTATGGAATCCTCCAAGAAAAATTCCACGTTTTCAATGTGAGTACTCATTTTTTTCATGAAGCTTCTTCCTTTTTATCTTGATTTTTCAATTGTAATTTTCTCATTAATATATTTTAAAATAATTATTTGTTTTATAATAAATTTTACTATGATAATTTAATGATAATTAACCACATTTCTTTCTTTCCCTTAAGGAGAAATGAAAACGTTAATAGCGTGTTTGTGCGAACTACCACCACCATAAAGCAACGTGTTTCATTTTCATTATCAAATTTCATAGATGGTTATAATAATGGTTCTAATAGATAAAAATTATTTTTATGAAATTATTACATTTCTTCTCAGATGAATTAGGTAACCTTTTCATAATATCAATAATAAACAATTGTTATAATTTTAACCATCTAAAACAATCATACTAAGAGAAAAACAATATCTTCATTATTAGTAATATATTTATATAAATTATATTATTATTATAATTATAATTCATTAAAATTGTGATATATTATACTAATAAACACTAAATAATACCATTTTCCATCTGTTATAGTGGTATTATAACAAATCCACTCCATAACCACCCATTGAATTGTGGTTTTTCTTATTTGGATTGGTTTGACCACCAACTTAAATAATTATATAAAATAATATCATGAATGACTATAAAAAGTTTAATACTGATAATATATGAAATAATTAAGTAAATAATGTTTTTATTTTGGTTTTTTAATGGTAGCACTAAAATTAAACTCATTCACTAAGATATCACCACTCGTTTGTTAAGAATCACTGAAACATGCTCATCATTGAGTTCATCTTCAATGATCACAATGGAAACTCAAATAAAACTGAAATAATATATTTATAAATAATTATAAAAAATCAATTCAGGTGCCTTGAATAGTCTCATAATGATTACTTTGGGATAATAATGAATACTGATAATGTTGTCATGAAACTAGTTGAAAATGATCAAAATTACTCACATCCAATATTGAAAATATATAATAACTAAAAGAATGATTATAAATTCGGATTAAAAATGGTAATAGTTATGAATAATATTTTTTAATTATTGATTAATATATTTATGTCTATTATATATAAGGTCAGAGTACATTCAAGGAAATTAGGATAAAAGATTAGGATTTTTTTATCTCAAATTTTGTTTCATTGAGATATGACTATTATTCAACACTTGTTTCTTATTAATGGTGTGTGTATTGGATATAGATTTATTTTTGTAAAAAATTTCTGGAAATTTATTTTTTTTTTTAAATCCTTCTCATTTTCTATCTTTATGTATTTTAAATTCCAAAGATAACGATGATGTAAGGTTCATAATTAACTCTACTCCTTTCATTGAGTTAAAATGATTACTTTTGAACTTATTTATTACAATATTGGTGGCCTTACACCCTAATAATTTATTTAATATTTCTTTCTATTCCTATATAAGTACAACTAATTATTAATTTAATGATTTTACCTTAATTAATTTCTTTCTTAAAGATTATATTATTGTTGGGAATAATTCTCATCCTCTTTAATGTCAGTTTCCCCTCCTTATCTATAATTTTCATTCCATCCAATGTTCTTCCTTTTAATTATAAATTTAATTATTTTTTAACCCATTTTAAATTCATTTTTCCCTTCACCTATTTAAAAAAATTATCATCCTTTTTATAATGTGGTATTTTAATAAAATGTGTTTTAAAACCTAAATAGGATCTTCTGAAACCACCCTAGTTACTTTTAGGTTATGAATTTTATTTATTTTTCTCTATTTTTATTTAACTTATTCTCATTTATTTGTTAAAGACACTATATTTATTCCTTAAATATATACCTAGTTTACTTTAACTTTTTATTTTGGTTAATACATGTTTTAAGTTCCCTTCAAAATTCTGACTTTTAAGTAAATATAACTTAAGGGAACTTTCTGATTTCTTATTTAATGAAAAGTGTGACCTCCATAAAAAAATTTCCCCATGAATATCTTATTAAAGCACTAAATATTTTATATAAACCCATATAATTTAAATTCTGGTCTAAAGGTAAATAATAAACTATTTTATTCCTCATAAGTTCCTATGATCATTTTTAAAATTATCACCTATATGGTCTATTTTATTCTTACTTATCATTGATCCTTCTCACCAATTTTATTACATCAGAAATCAATGTTCTAGACCCATTTTTCTTTATTAAAATATGTCAACTAAAAATTATTTAATTCCTTCTTCTACCAGGAATCCTTATGATATATCCTTCAGTTATTCTTGGGAAACAATTATGAAAATCACTTAATTATCATGGGTTTTACGTTGCTTATTTTTTGTGAATGGTTTATTTTTATAATGTGTAAAATTTATGGATGTAAATATTTTTATTTTCATTATGTGATGGAAGGTCTCTATAATAATCCCAAGTCTAGTAAACAAGATTTAATTTCTACTTTATTACATTTTTATAAGATATAAGGGCTGAAATCACTAAGGATCGATCAGTTTAGTAGTATTTAAGAACTAGATACACACATGATTCCCATAGAACATTTTAAATATAAAAACAGAGAAAAATAAAATATTATTGCATCCTTGATATCACTCATAATAACTTACTTCATATCCTAGGGAAAGGAAAACAAATAAATTATGAGCTCATATTCTTAGTAAGTGTTATGTATAGTGGAATCAATCATGAGTAAATAAAGAATAATCAATATGGTAAGTTAAAAAACTAAAAATGTAACGACCCAAAATTTCATTAATGGAAAATCCCTCTTGATCCAGTTAAATGTTTCTTTATGTTTTTATAAGATGTCAACTTCTTTAGTTTAACGTTAAGATTTGTGACTGTTACTTTTATAGCCGTTGAACAGTGATCATCTGGGTAGTTTAAATATAAGGCTTTAACGAACCAATTTTCTACTCAGACAAAGGAAGCGATGGCCTCATCCAGTAGAATTGCCCCTTACGAAGCCCATTTGTCGGAGCTCGGAAAGGAGGTGGCGTCTTTGGGCTTTGCCCTTGACCAAGCCCAAGCTGAGCTTCATCAAGTCAAGCTCGAACGTGATCGTCTACGGGAAAAATGGAAGTTGATAGAGATTACCACTCGAGCAATGTTATCCGAGCAACCCCAAGAGTCTGTCACCATCGCACACCTTACCCTTAGGTATTATGCAGCTATTTTAAGGGGTTATGTAACAAATAAGTAGCACCATGTTCATGTACATTATTCTTTGTATATAATAATGAATATAATTTCTAGTCATTTTTGATACATTGTAATTAGTTTTTAAAGTACAAACGGTGTTTTTAATTATTATTTAATTAAGAATTATATTTTATTAAATTAAAGGATTTTTGAATTAAATAATATTTTAATAAAATATTATTATTAATATTAAATTAATTTTTATTAAATATAAATGATCTTATAATTTTATGAATGTAATTAAAATTTTTATTAAGGTTTGAAAGCCATTTCTGTCAAAACCCGTGAATTTTTTATAAATGTTGGTTTTTATTTTAAAAGTGAAAATTCACATATTTAGAAAATTATTTAGATAAAACAAATATTATTTTTGGAATACGGACGTTGAAATTATCCAATGGTGAATTTTTCATAATTTTCTGAGACAGTCAAATTTTTGGGTAAAAATTAAATACCATTTAAATATATAATGTGTTTTATGACATCATAATGACCCAATGGTGATGTAATAAAATACCATAATCCTTATGTTCGGCCAATATATGTTTTATCATTAAAATAATGAGGTTTTGGGTTTGTTTGACTCACTTTTCAAAGCATTAATGGAGCCCTCAAGACTTATTCAACACTTTGCCTTTTTAAATTAATTTCCATGGGAGTGTGACTCACCTCCACATAAGCAACCCTAATTTTTTAATAAGTTCGGACCATGGACTTTTAAAATATTGTTTTCCTATTTCCTTTTCCAGAAACCATGGGCAAATACTATGGGATGGTTTGTGGTTTGGATTATTTTAATATAAGGGGTCCCAAACCTAAATAATAAAGAATTCTCTCACCTTTCCTATATAAACCCACCCAAGCTCCCACTTCCTCCTCACTAAAAGCCCTTTAAGTTCGTCCAACCTCTGCCCTACTCTCTCTAGAATCCTCTCAAGGTTCCCCAAGCTCCCAAGAAGCCTCTCACAAGCCTCTCTCTAGCCTTTGGAAGCACACTTCCAAGTAAGGGGTTTTCTTCCTTTCTCATTTTTTTTCAATTTTCTTTAAGTTGTATTGCCCTTTTTATTTCAATTATGAATGTTGGGGTATGGTTTCGCACCTCCCCCATACTGTCCTCTTATTGTTTGAATGATGGGATAACCCCTTCTCTCTCATTAAATGCCTCCCATATACACCCGTTACTATGCCGAAATTTCGAAAGGAACTTCTCTCTCTTCTTTTACATTCAAGCAATACTTTTGTATCATGAATCTAAATTCCATTTCTATTGTTGGGACATGTATATATATGATCTCCTTACTGTCCATTACATGTAAATATGATGAGGAACCCCTTTCTCTCTCATCAACTTTTTTTATGAATTCTTATGTCACGCCGTTACGCTGCCGAAATCGCACCGATTTTCTAAGCCAATGTCTTTGTGTAGTGAATACCATGCCCATTTATCCATCAAGGGTATTCACCTTTATGCACATTTACATATTGATTTTAAAGTTTCATGTATGAATTCCACTTTCCTTTATTGTGTAAGAAATGATTATGTTTTATGAATCCATGTTTTATGATCCATGTGGCACACTAATGCATGAAAAGAAATGTTTAAGAAGGGTGCACCCTTTATAGCGCTCCAATGCATTGGGTAAAGTATAGTATCATGATACGTCATGTGCAATGAGTGTTGACTCATGCTAATTCAAGTGCAATGAGGGTTTACTCGTGCTTCAAGTGCAATGAGGGTTTACTCATGCTCCATGTGCAATGAGTCTTGGCTCATGCTAATTCAATGTTAAGTGTTGTTGCCACATTTCCATGTTATGATTATCATGCTTTATCATGCCTTTATGTTCATGTCTCTCTTATGCTCTATTGATATGCCTATTGCCTAACATGTATTGTACTTCTCATGTTATTCATTATGTACTCCCTTACTGGGCTTTATAGCTCACCCTTTTCTTATGCATGTCCTCAGGTTATCCAATGCAATGCTAAGTACGAAGGAATGTAGTGGTCATGTAAAGGAAGTTTTCAATAAGGATGTTGTATTTCAAGTTTAAAGTTTTTATGTAATGATCCTAAGCCCCAAAGACACTAAACCTCTCGATCTTCTTTGTTGTATCAAGTGAAGTTTTATGTAATAAATCATGTTTAAGTTGTAATAAAAAGCGGGGTTGTCATAGTTGGTATCAAAGGATAGGTTTAGTTATTTTTGGGATTAGGAAACCCTAGTAAAGCCTTAGATACAAGATTAAGCATAATAAAAACATCCCTAAGTTTTGGTAAATACTAAGTAAGTGTTTTATCAAACAAATACATCCCTGTCTGGATACGAGCAGGTAGAGGCGGCTCTGGCACAGATGTATCCTAGGGGTAAAAGCCGAAAACACCGCTTTGAGCTAGACTCGAACGGGAACTGGTGCACGACAACGGGCCTTGCTGCACTCTTGGTTACGACACTCCCGGGGTATATGTTTTGATAAATTCACAATATTAGTATGAACCCTTATTAAGGGAAAAATGCCCCTAAGGATATATGTTAGAAGGAAGATCATGAAAAGCCTGGATTGAATCCTATAGACTCATGAGCTAAAGAGATTAAAGTTTATTTATAAGTCATCAACTTTTGTCTTTGGATTACCCTTTATGTGTTACCCCTAACTTTCCTTTTATTCCAGCCAATGGCCGGTAATAGGAGAACTCGGGCTAACAACCGTTGTGAAGATCAGTGTGATGATTGTACTTATGAGATGCCCAATCCAATGGGAGCGGGAATCGCGAACTTTGTCACGCTTCTCTCTCAGCTAACTCAAGTTTTGAATAGAAACACTGGTCAAGAGGAACGTTCAACCCCCCCTAAGAAAGAACAAGTCACTATTGAAAGCTTCATGAGACAAAGGCCTCCTACTTTTAGTGGATCATCCGATCCCACGATTGCTGAACAATGGATCAACTCCATTGAAAAGATATTCTCCATCCTCCAATGCTCTGAAAAAGAGAAGGTTCTCCTGGAGGCTTATCGTATGGAGGGTGAAGCTGATCAATGGTGGACGTTGATCAAAAATACGAAGCCTGAGGAGGAGATCGAGGCTTTGGAATGGAAGGTATTCCGGAAGATGTTTTTCGATAAATATTTTCCACGCACCCTCCGTCCTAAGATGGAAAGGGACTTCCTTTCCCTCAAGCAGAAAGATGAGGAATCTGTGGGAGCGTACGAGGCAAACTTCACAAGGCTTTCACGATACGCTTCCGGCTTTGTCGTTACCCCCGAATGCAAGGTTGACCGCTTCTTTGGTGGGATGAAGCCTAGCTTGCGGGAAGCATTAGCGATCCGTGACTTCGACAGCTATGAGGAAATTGTCCGATGTGCCCTCAAGGTTGAAATGGAGATTGGAGAATCATAGGGGTATCATGGGGACAAGAAGCGGAAGGTGTACTTCAATGCTGGTGGTCCGATGGATAAATCCAACGGCGCTAAGAAATTCCAGCACCCCACTTGCCAAAAGTGTGGAAAAAAGCATCCTGGAAATTGCCTTAGGGGGACAAGAAAATGCTTTAAGTGTGGAAGAGAAGGGCACCTAGCTGTTAACTGTCAGCAAGAAGGACCCGCGGTTGCGACGGAGGGGAGGAATGCTCCGTTCGAACCTCAACGCGTTGTTCAATGCTTCAAATGCAAAGAACCGGGTCATTTTGCGAATCAGTGCCCTAATCCAAGGGTTATCGGAGGCAATCAACAACCTCCAAGACAGCAAGGAAGAGCTTTTGCCATCACTTCTGCCGAAGTGAACCCCGACAACGAAGTGGTGACAGGTACGCTAGTTATTCATTCAAGAATAGCGAACGTACTTTTTGATTCAGGTTCTACGCATTCCTTTATATCTCAAAAGTTTAGTAGAACAATCCCTGCACCACCACAAATCCTGGAAGTAAAGATGTCGGTGAGTACGTTAAATGGGGAAATCATTGCATCCCATGAGTATAAGTCCTCCCCTGTTATAATCTGTGGATTGAATTTCCTGGCGAACCTCGTCATACTCCCTTTGGTGGAATTTGATGCAATTCTTGGCATGGATTGGCTTTCCTTATATAGAGCCAACATAAATTGTCGGGAGAGGGAAATCACACTCCATATGGAGAATCGACCCCCGATTCTTTACAAGTGTCAGGAGGAAGATGAATCTCCTTTAGCTCCATCATCTCAAGCATGGATATTACTACCTTATGAGCATGCATATCTGGCTCAGATGATTGATTCCAAGGAAGAAACCACCCTTGAAAAAATGCCTATTGTGAGGGAATTCGCTGAAGTATTTCCCGAGGAACTTCCTGGTCTTCCTCCAATAAGAGATGTTGAGTTCTCAATTGAACTTATACCTGGGGCGCTACCAATATCCAAGACTCCATATAGAATGGATGTGGTTGAGCTTGAAGAGATGAAGAAACAACTACAGGAGAATCTGGATAAAGGGTTTATACGCCCAAGTGCATCACCATGGGGTGCACCAGTCCTCTTCGTTAAGAAGAAGGATGGGTCAATGCGGCTTTGCATCGATTATCGTGAACTTAACAAAATCACGATAAAGAACAAGTATCCTCTCCCAAGAATCGATGACTTGTTTGATCAGCTACGTGGAGCACAATACTTCTCCAAGGTTGACTTGCGGTCGGGATATTATCAAGTAAGGGTGAAGAGGGAAGATATCCCCAAGACTGCTTTTCGTACAAGGTACGGGCACTATGAATTCATAGTAATGCCTTTTGGACTCACCAATGCTCCAGCAATATTCATGGACTCGATGAATAGAGTCTTTAGAGATTACCTAGACAAATTTGTTGTAGTATTTATAGATGATATTCTAATATAATCCAAAACCAAGGAGGACCATGAGGAGCATTTAAGAACTGTACTGGAGACTTTGCACAAGGAGAAGCTCTAAGCCAAGTATAGCAAGTGTGAGTTCTGGTTGAAGGAGGTCTCATTCTTGGGCCATATCATCACAAGCAATGGGATATCTGTGGACCCCTCCAAAACAGATGCAATTGAGGGATGGCCGAGGCCAACATCGGTAACTGATATCTGTAGCTTCTTGGGGTTAGCTGGATATTATCGACGATTTGTGAGAAATTTCTCACGATTGTCCAACCCTCTTACCAAGCTAACTCGAAAGGGAGTAAAGTTTTCTTGGAGTGATGAATGCGAAGAAAGCTTCAAGGAGTTGAAAAGGAGGCTTATCACTGCACTTGTGCTCACTTTACCCACAAGTGGGGAGCTTTTTGTGGTATTCAGTGATGCTTCGAAGAAGGGCTTAGGATGTGTGATGATGCAGAATGATAAAGTGATATCCTATGCCTCAAGACAGTTGAAAATCCATGAGCGAAACTATCCAACGCATGATCTGGAGTTGGCGGCGGTGATCTTTGCCTTGAAAATCTGGCGGCATTATCTCTATGGAGAGAAATGTGAGATATATACTGACCACAAGAGTCTTAAATATATATTCACACAGAAAGAGCTTAATATGCGCCAGAGAAGATGGATAGAGCTCATCAAGGATTATGACTGCTCAATACATTACCACCCTGGTAAGGCGAACAAGGTGGCGGATGCCCTAAGTAGAAAGGATCCAGCAATTCTATCAATGATGAGAATTGAGAAGGATCCAATCTTCTTAGACTTGATGAAGATGGACGTGGGAATCATAAAGAAGGGAACATCATCAATCCTTTCACAAATGATTGCTCAACCATCTCTTTTGGAAAGGTAAAAGGATGCTCAAAAGGATGATGCGAGAATCCAAGAAAAAGTGGAAGCTATCAAAAAGGGAAAATCCTCAGAGTTTAATGTTAATGAAGAAGGAATTGTGCGGTTTGGGAAAAGACTATGTGTCCCATCAAGTTCGGAGCTGAAGAAGGAACTTTTGGATGATGCACATAGTTCAAATTTCTCTATTCACCCAGGGAGCACAAAGATGTATCGAGATCTCCGAGAAAACTTTTGGTGGGATAATATGAAGAAGGAGATCGCCGAATATACATCAAAGTGCCTGGTGTGTCAGCAAGTGAAGGCAGAGAGGCAGAAGTCTAAGGGGATGATGCAACCATTGCCCATACCAGAATGGAAATGGGAGAACATCACCATGGACTTCGTCACTGGACTTCCAAGGACATCCAAAAGCAACAATGCAATCTGGGTTATTGTGGATCGTCTTACAAAGACTGCACACTTCATTGCTATTCGAGAGGATTTCTATTTGGATCAACTGGCACGGATATATATCAGGGAAGTGGTACGGTTGCATGGAGTACCACTATCTATTGTGTCTGACCGAGATCCAAGATTTACCTCTAAGTTTTGGAAGAGTCTTCAACATGCTCTGAATACTGAACTGAACTTCAGTACGGCCTATCATCCTCAAACTGATGGCCAATCCGAGCGGACTATCCAAACACTTGAGGATATGTTGAGAGCGTGCTCAATGGACTTTAAAGGAGGATGGGATCAACATCTTCCTCTAGTTGAGTTCTCTTATAATAATAGTTTCCACTCGAGCATCCAAATGGCACCATATGAAGCCCTGTATGGGAAAAGGTGTAGAACACCGGCATGTTGGGATGAGGTCGGTGAACGTAAGCTGCTTGGACCAGAAATGGTCGAAGAAATGGTGGAGAAGGTGAAAACCATTCAGCAGCATATCAAGGCAGCCCAAAGTCGACAGAAGAGTTATGCAGATAATCGTCGACGAGACCTTGAGTTTAAAGTCAGAGACATGGTGTTTTTACGCATATCTCCATGGAAGAAGGTCATGAGGTTTGGAAAGAAAGGGAAGTTAAGTCCAAGGTACATCGGCCCCTTCGAGATTCTTGATCGTGTTGGAGTTGTGGCCTATCGACTAGCACTTCCACCTACTATGGCCAAGGTGCATGATGTCTTCCATGTATCCCTCTTAAGGAAGTACATACCAGACCCTTCACATGTACTCTCTTCCGAGGTGGTACAATTAGAAGACGATCTTTCTTATGAGGAGCAACCAGTGAAGATCTTAGATTGTAGAGAAAAAGTTCTACGAAATAAGACAATGCCCCTCGTCAAGGTGTTGTGGAGAAACCACAAGTTTGAAGAAGCAACTTGGGAGTCGGAGGATATGATGAAGCTAAGTTACCCACATTTGTTTTAGTGTGGGAAAAGGAAAATTTCGAGGGAGAAATTTCTTAAGGGGGGAATGTTGTAACGACCCAAAATTTCATTAATGGAAAATCCCTCTTGATCCAGTTAAATGTTTCTTTATGTTTTTATAAGATGTCAACTTCTTTAGTTTAACGTTAAGATTTTTGACCGTTACTTTTATAGCCGTTGAACAGTGATCATCTGGGTAGTTTAAATATAAGGCTTTAACGAACCAATTTTCTACTCAGACAAAGGAAGCGATGGCCTCATCCAGTAGAATTGCCCCTTACGAAGCCCATTTGTCGGAGCTCGGAAAGGAGGTGGCATCTTTGGGCTTTGCCCTTGACCAAGACCAAGCTGAGCTTCATCAAGTCAAGCTCGAGCGTGATCGTCTACGGGAAAAATGGAAGTTGATAGAGATTACCACTCGAGCAATGTTATCCGAGCAACCCCAAGAGTCTGTCACCATCGCACATCTTACCCTTAGGTCTTATGCGGCTATTTTAAGGGGTTATGTAACAAATAAGTAGCACCATGTTCATGTACATTATTTTTTGTTTATAATAATGAATATAATTTCTAGTCATTTTTGATACTTTGTAATTAGTTTTTAAAGTAAAAACGGTGTTTTTAATTATTATTTAATTAAGAATTATATTTTATTAAATTAAAGGATTTCTGAATTAAATAATATTTTAATAAAATATTATTATTAATATTAAATTAATTTTTATTAAATATAAATGATCTTATAATTTTATGAATGCAATTAAAATTTTTATTAAGGTCTAAAAGCCATTTCTGTCAAAACCCGTCAATTTTTTATAAATGTCGGTTTTTATTTTAAAAGTGAAAATTCACATATTTAGAAAATTATTTAGATAAAATAAATATTATTTTTGGAATCAGGACGTCGAAATTATCCAACGGTGAATTTTTCATAATTTTCTGAGACAGTCAAATTTTTGGGTAAAAATTAAATACCATTTAAATATATAATGTGTTTTATGACATCATAATGACCCAATGGTGATGTAATAAAATACCATAATCCTTATGTTCGGACAATATATGTTTTATCATTAAAATAATGAGGTTTTGGGTTTGTTTGACTCACTTTTCAAAGCATTAATGGAGCCCTCAAGACTTATTCAACACTTTGCCTTTTTAAATTAATTTCCATGGGAGTGTGACTCACCTCCACATAAGCAACCCTAATTTTTTAATAAGTTCGGACCTTGGACATGTAAAATATTGTTTTCCTATTTCCTTTTCCAGAAACCATGGGCAAATACCATGGGATGGTTTGTGGTTTGGATTATTTTAATATAAGGGGTCCCAAACCTATATAATAAAGAATTCTCTCACCTTTCCTATATAAACCCACCCAAGCTCCCACTTCCTCCTCACTCAAAGCCCTTGAAGTTCGTCCAACCTCTGCCCTACTCTCTCTATAATCCTCTCAAGGTGCCCCAAGCTCCCAAGAAGCCTCTCACAAGCCTCTCTCTAGCCTTTGGAAGCACACTTCCAAGGGGTTTTCTTCCTTTCTCATTTTTTTTCAATTTTCTTTAAGTTGTATTGCCCTTTTTATTTCAATTATGAATGTTGGGGTATGGTTTCGCACCTCCCCCATACTGTCCTCTTATTGTTTGAATGATGGGAGAACCCTTTCTCTCTCATTAAATGCCTCCCATGTACACCCGTTACTATGCCGAAATTTCGAAAGGAACTTCTCTCTCTTCTTTTACATTCAAGCAATACTTTTGTATCATGAATCTAAAATCCATTTCTATTGTTGGGACATGTATATATATGATCTCCTTACTGTCCATTACATGTAAATATGATGAGGAACCCCTTTCTCTCTCATCAATGTTTTTTATGAATTCTTATGTCACGCCGTTACGCTGCCGAAATCGCACCGATTTTCTAAGCCAATGTCTTTGTGTAGTGAATACCATGCCCATTTCTCCATCAAGGGTATTCACCTTTATGCACATTTAAATATTGATTATAAAGTTTCATGTATGAATTCCACTTTCCTTTATCGTGGAAGAAATGATTATGTTTTATGAATCCATGTTTTATGATCCATGTGGCACACTTATGCATGAAAAGAAATGTTTAAGAAGGGTGTGCCCTTTATAGCGCTCCAATGCATTGGGTAAAGTATAGTATCATGATACGTCATGTGCAATGAGTGTTGACTCATGCTAATTCAAGTGCAACGAGGGTTTACTCGTGCTTCAAGTGCAATGAGGGTTTACTCATGCTCCATGTGCAATGAGCCTTGGCTCATGCTAATTCAATGTTAAGTGTTGTTGCCACATTTCCATGTTATGATTATCATGCTTTATCATGCCTTTATGTTCATGTCTCTCTTATGCTCTATTGATATGCCTATTCCCTAACATGTATTTTACTCCTCATGTTATTCATTATGTACTCCCTTACTGGGCTTTATAGCTCACCCTTTTCTTATGCATGTCCTCAGGTTATCCCATGCAATGCTAAGTACGAAGGAATGTAGTGGTCATGTAAAGGAAGTTTTCAATAAGGATGTTGTATTTCAAGTTTAAAGTTTTTATGTAATGATCCTAAGCCCCAAAGACACTAAACCTCTCGATCTTCTTTGTTGTATCAAGTGAAGTTTTATGTAATAAAGCATGTTTAATTTGTAATAAAAAGCAGGGTTGTCATAAAAAACACAAGTCATTTAATCAATAAATTGAGCACAAAATGCATCCATTGATAATATCAATGTAGAAATATCATGTATGATACTAACTGAATTCCCAATGAAAAAGTGCTTAATGTTGGACATTTGATGTCAGACATCGTGAAAATATTATCATTAAGGCCTTGTATCGAGTTAGTTTAATTTATGGGTAGGTATACCCCAAAACCAATTTAGTAATGCTGAAAACATGGTTTGTCTCATGAGGTCTCTTAATGCATCTATGGGCTATGTAATTCTGGGGCCCACCTACCACTTCCTATCCAATGCATTCATCATATATTGAATGATCATTTAAATTCATAAACAATATGTTTTATCAACCAATATCTATATTGATTAAATAATATAGAATATTAATATTTCTACATTCAATAAAATAACTTTCATAGTAAAACACCATATCTATAAATGATATATGGTTTAGGAAATAATCATATCCATGATACAAAGAATATTGATATTTAAAAAAAATTAATTTCCAATGAAAAAAAATCATAAGAAAGTGAATGTTTCAATATAAATCTAATAACTATAAAATTAATAAGAGAAAAAACATGACCATCAATTTATTTGAAATATATATTTTGTAATAATTTCAAGTCTTATAGAGAATAAAAGAAAATGGAAGTGAAAATTTCGAATAATATTTCATTAAATATTTTTCTTTGTAAAATCTTTTTAAACTTGTAGAATAATATATATAGAATAAAATGGTTATAGCAATGGGGAAAATTTTTAACTCCAAATACACTAAAACAAATCATTTATTTTGAATTTTTGTAAAGAAAGTTGAAAATGACCGTTTAAAAAAACAATATAAATATTCCTTTAATAAATTATAAATTCTCATGGATAAAAAATTATGTCCTTAATAAATCATTTGAGTTAATAAAGAGTAATTTTGTAAAACAATTCTAAAAAATATTGGCATAGATGATAAATATGGCCGATCAAAAGATAAATATGATCAACTTTTATTTTGAACATTGATTTATTTGATTGAAGTTCGAAATAGATAAAAATATGGAATAAAACGTGAAAAATCATTAAATATCCATATTATAAAAAATATGTGGATTTTTTGAAGGATGTATTTTAACATTCCTTAAATGAAAAATATAAGAAATCCCAAAAAATTGAAATTATAAGATAAACTCTTACCTCTTTAGTAACTTTTAAATTGTATCCCATTGAGAAAGTAAACTTGACTTGAAAATTAATTCACCATTAATAAATATATATTCATGTTAAATACATAAAATGGGAATTATATGTACCAAATTACAGAAAATCCATGTATATTATCAAATACGTCTCAATGGAGTGAAATTGAGATGAAATCCCTTGCCTTAAGTTTGAATTGCATCGTAAGTGATTTTAAAATCTCTATAATAAATTTAGATTTATTATAATTATATAACAGAACCATATATATAACTATAATATCATATATTATCTACTTATAATATCTTATCACCTACTTTTTAACAATCTTTTATTATTATCATTGTTTTGGGTGTTAGCAGCTTCATTTTTCATGTATGTTTGGATTCAGTGGTTATGGTCCTTTTATCTTGATCATGGTTCTTTGATATAAATAATTTTAATAATTATATAAAAATAATAAATGTTTATTATATACATTTTTATAATCATCTATGAAAAGAAGACATGAAAAAATGAATCGCGTCGCTTTATGGAGGTGGCAGTCCACACGTACGCACAAACGACGTTATCATTTTTTAATAGGTGAAGTTTAATAAATTATATGATATATTATATTTATTCATTATTTTCATAAATATGAAATTTAATTTGAGTTGGTGATAGAAAAAAATTTACATCGGTTCGCGAGGCGGTAGTCCTTCATACACATGAGAAATAGTTTTGTTTCCCAATTGATGGAGAAATAGATGGATAAATATTAGTAAATCCACATAATAACATATAAGTATGTGGTATATATTGGTTTTATTATATTTTAATTGTTATTACATAATTTAAGGTGGTAAAAGAAGGAGAAAACTAAAAGTTCTCGATGAATATGATTACCACTTCTTTGAAAGAGCTCATTTAGATATATTCTTATGGGTCCTAGGGTTGGTATTTTGGGAAGAAAAAACCCTATAAAACATATATAAGTATTTTTAAATTATTTTTTATGGTTGGGTTTATCTAATTATCCCTAGGTGTTGTATAGAAGATAGGCGTGGAAATTCCTTTTTATAGTGAATGAAAGGATACACATGGAATTAATAAAAAATATAAATACAATAAATTCGTTTTCAATAGAAAGTGGAAGCTTGTTTATAGAATTTAAAAATATAAGATATGATATGGTTTATATACATTAAACCAATACAATTTTGATAGGTTTATGTGGTATTTAAATCTTATCTATTATTTAACAACTTTGTTAACCAATTTTAAACTTAACAGCACTAATGAATTTTTCAACATTAAAGGGTTATAATTTTAATTATAAGTTAAAAAATTTCTCACAAATAACTATTGGATGAAATTTTAGAACTTTTATGATCCTATTTTTCCATGTTAAATTATTTTATTATTTTTAAATAATTTTATAAAATATTATTTAACATAAAATAGTATTAAATTCATTTTAAGAACTATTCACATAATTAGCCTTCAAAGACATAAATAAAAAGATTTAATTTGAATATAATAAATTTAACCATAAATAAAAAATTATTATTAACTATAAAATTCTTTTGGAACCATAAATCATCCCAAATACATTAATTTAAATGTTTTTAAAATTATTTACTTTGATCTTTCCACTACTTGTATAAACATTGTATTAGCATTGTAAATGTGTTTAATGTAATTATATAATCACTAAAATTTATAACTAAATTAACATAAAAAAAATTCATTATGCTCAGAATAATCTTTAATATTTATAGACAACTACTTTTTATCCTATGTGAAAACATAATATAAATGTAAAGGCAAGAGAGTGACATTTCGTATTTTTCTTTACTTAAAAAATATAAATTTCATTATAAAAGTAAAATGGAAACAAAATGAAATATATTTTAATTTAGGATTTATATGATCAAATTAAAATTATAAAATTAAATAAAGTCAAGTTTTGGATATATTTTTAATGTATTATCACATTTCTTTTAAACTTCATTATTTAATTTACCCTCTACTGAAGCGGTCCATTTTACCATGATTACTATTCGTAATGCCTAAAAAAAGGGACATATTTACCAAATTTAAAACTTCTAATTCCAAATATAGAATCCATTTTTCATGATTCAATTTTTATAAAATATATAAATTAATTTTAATATAAATTCATAAAATTAAACAAAGAACAATTTTTAAAAAATTGATTTTTTAGGCCTAAAAATTAACTTATATAAAAATTGTGTAAAATATTGATCCTAATGGAACTTGTTATATAATTATAAATAAAATTAATTTTATATCACTTTAATACCAAATACATAATATAATGGTACTTTAAAATTAAATTATTTAAATAAATTAAATGATGGTTTTATAAAAATCAATATTTTTTACTATTCATTAAAATAAATCTTGTAGAAAAATAAAAAAAAATTAAACCTAAAATAATATTTACATTATAATTTCAAAAAAAATATAACTCTCACATAATAATATTTCAATAGTTTTTTTTTGTTTTTTAAAACTCAGTGTTTCATGTAAATCAAGCTATCAAAGAAATTTAATTTAATTAAATAAAAATATATCACAAAATCTTGGGGTGTTACATTATACCCCCCCCCCCACACCCCATAAGAATCTCACACTCAAAATTCCATCACTCTAATACAAAAAAATGTGGATAATTCTGCCTTTTTATATCCACATGTTCTCACATAACTTCCTTAAATTTATGGTTTCACCACATAACTTTGACCAGATGAGTGGTCTTGTTTCATAAAAATTCTCCATATGATCCAGAATCTCTACCATATGTTCCTAATAGGATAGATCTTACTCTAGTGTTACAACCTCTAAGTTTATTACATTTTAAGGATGAAGTATATACTTCCTCAAGAGATATACATAGAACACATCATGAACATAAGAGAGGTTTGATGGAAGCACCAAGTGATAAGATACCTCCTTAATATAATCACTAATTTCAAAGGGACTAATATATCTATGTATAAAATTGTCCTTATTTCCAAATATCATAACCTTATTCCAAGGATATATTCATAGGAATACCTTGTCACTAACTTCAAGCTCTAAATCTTGCTGACAATTTTCAATATTAATTTTTTTAGACTCTAAGATACCCTTATGTGTTATTGAATAGATATAACCTTAAATTTAATTTCCTTATCTAGATTTGGTCCTAATAGATTTATCTATCTAACTCAATCCCAACGCATTGGTGTACTAAACTTCCTTCTATAGAGGGGTTCATAAGGATCCATTTGAGATCATGAGTGAAAGCTATTGTTGTAAGAAAATTCTACCAAAGGAAGATGTTGATCCCAATAACCTTTTAAATACATAGATAAAGATCTAAAAATTTCTAATAGAGTTTTAATTGTCCTCTTAGACTGACCATCTGTATGAAGATGATAATAAATACTAAAACTAAACTCCATATCCAAAGCCTGTTGAAGGCTTCTCTAGGACTTCAAGGTAAATCTTATATCCTAATCAGACATGATTGAGATTGGTAATCTATGAAATCTAACATCTTCCTTAATAGAAAACTGAGTAAACTAATCGGTATAGAAATATATCTAATTGCATAAAAATGTTCTAATTTAGTAAGTTGATTGACTACAACCCAAATAGCATTTTTACCTTTAGATGTTTTAGGGAGCCTGATAATGAAAGTCATGGTAATGTTTTCCCATTTCCATTATGGTATAGTTAATGGTTGTGACATTCCCATAGAAGTTTTTCTATAGCCTTAACTTACTAAGATACAAGGAATAGGGATACATACTCTGCAATATACCATTTCATGTTATCTAATAAAAAACACTCTTTTATATCTCCATAAATCTTTTCACTTTCAGGATGAATAAAGAGTGATAAATTTTGAACTTCCTCAAATTGCTCCTTCATCAAGTATAGTATTGAAGGAACATATACTTAGTTTCTAAACATTATCATTCTATCATGATCATGGTTTAAATCAGGAACATTCCTCACCTTCTTCTATGATTCTACATCTTTGTTTTTTGCCTTATTAATACCCTCATGGATGGATGATTGAAAATTCATCTAATAAAGATAATATTTATCCCTTTTCTTCAATATTTAAAGACCTATCTTTTGAAAATCCATAAACATTGTATCGCTTTCAATCCTCATTATAGAAAAACTAGCATGGTATTTTTAAATCAAAGCATCAACCACCTTTTTCACCTTCCCACGGTGGTAATGTATTAATCATTCATAATATTTCATCAACTACAAAAAAAACTTTTTTGATTCACATTCAACTCTTTATATGTAAATATATACTTAAAGATTTTATGATCAGTATATATATCACACCTTTCATCATAGAGATAATTCCTCCATATAATCAGTGTAAAAAATATTGTTTGCATCTCCAAATCATGATTCAGGAAATTTTTCTCATTAATTTTTAATTAGAGAGAGGCATAAAATGTCGCAATATCATTATTCATGAGGATTCATACCAATACCATCTTTGATGCATCACTATATATCACAAACTCTTCTCCACTTCAAGGTTGTATAAGTAAAGGTTCACTAAACAACCTTCTCTTTATTTATTGGAAATTATCCTCACATTCATCTATCCACAAGAACTTGGATCCCTTATGAGTTAACTTATTGAGTGGATTTGATAGTCATGAGAAATATATCACAAAGCATCATCATTATCCATACAGACTAATAAAACTATGGATCTTAGTTACCATGGATAATATGATCTATTTATCAATAACTTCCATCTTAAAAATCCAACGATATACCGACACATGAAATTATATGACCAAAGAATGATACTTTTTGTAGATAAAATTAGCACTTGGTAAATTTGGAATATGGATCCTCCTTCTTCAGGTTCATCAACCTAATCCTCAAATGTTTTATATGCACTTCCATACTCTTTAAATATATAATAATATCATATATAAATAATACCAAAATTTATCAAGGTAACATATAAATATTTTATTCATTAAACCAATATCATGAGCATTAGTATGTCAAAAGGGAATTACTATAAATTCATAATGATAATACATCATATGGAAGGTTGTCTTGGGAATATCCTCCTTCTAGACCATTAGCTGATGATATCCAAATCAAAGATCAATCTTGTAAAAAATATTGATCTCCTTATAATTGATCAAATAGATCATTGATATGGAGTATGGGATACTTATTCTTAATAGTGATTTTTTAAGTTCCCGGCAATCAATATAAAGACACATCGACCCATATTTATTCTTAATAAAATGAATAGGTGGAACACTGGGTGAAAACTTTGATGACTGAATCCCTTATTTAGATTCTCCTGGATTTTCTTCTTTTATTCCTAACACTAATTCATAGTCATTAAATATTGAGTCTTTGAAATAGGTGTATATCCATATATGAGTTCTATTGAAAACTCAACTTCATGATTCAAGGGAAGACTATGAAAATCATTTAGAAATAAATCAAAAAACTATTTTACATTATAAATATCTTCAATGTTAAGTTTTTCCCCAACCATATGAGATAAATTTCACTCATGAATAGGTAGTAAAACCCATATAATGGAAGTAATTTCCATTGGGAGTTCAGGTCCATCCTCACACTGATAAAATATCATAGGTTGATTTAGAATAACAAATGTAACTTCCCTTCCTTGAAAATTGATATAGGATCTATATTGAGAGAGCCTATCCACGCACAAAATTACATCAAATTCAACTAGAGGTAAAATAATAATATTTATAAGAATCATATTCCCATAAACTTATATAAACTAGGATCTATAGACTTGAGACGATCATCATACCATTAATATTTTTCACTACCAATTTAATATCTAATCATTGTGGTGGGGATGTGATACCCTTAGAAATTTTTTTAAATATAAAATAATGGGTAGAACTTGAATCAAATAAAATATTTTCACTTATATTGTGGATGATTAGTGAAAATTTCACCACATCACTTGGAATATCCACTTCAACTTTAGTAATTCTACATGCATGTGCTTCAACCCTTGGCTTCTTTTATGGTAACTTCCATTGATGTTATTGACGCCCAAAAAATAAACATTAGAAAATATATAAGGGAAGAAATACCTAAATAAGGGTATTATTTTCTCTAAAAAACAAAGGAAGAGAAGGTGGATGACTCACAAAGATCGTGTAACCTTCAGAATAACAAGCGATCACATGAGCCTTGTAAGTTCATGCGAACGGGTCTTGCGTAGTGCATGATCTACTATTGATCATGTAGAGACCCTGTGACATGCCTCCCTATTTTTGTAAGGCACCCAAACAATCGATGATGATCATGCGAAGTATTCCATAAAATATCATCTGATCACGTGACTTTTCAAACCAGTGGATGCCTAATAATCATCCAAACCCCTTTTCTAAAATAAAGGCAGATAAAGGAAGAGGACTCATGCGATGTAGAGTTATGTTGATCTTCATGTGACATGCTCATATGATCCAAAAGATCTCAAGAATACCTTGTAAACATGTCTAACTTGTCACGTGAGATCATGTTGGTATATCAACTTCATCATACAAAGGGTCTTGGACATGTCCATTTGATTATGTGTAGATCCTCTGATTTTATAGAAAAGAAGATCGGTTTTCCATAATAGTTATCACACATCACTACAAGATTAATTATCGATCACATAATTCATCACATAAAACAACAAAAAATTTCTTTGACAACACTCATGTGACTACATGAGATCTCTTTTCCTTATAAAATTAAGAAGGAAATAATAAGGGGAATGGAGGAATCATTTTTCGAAGTGAGGATATGATGGGCTTCATACAAAAGGGGTAATACTCCATGGGTCATCACCATTGATCATGTGAGGCCCCCCACAATAAGTCAACATGATCTCATGAGGGTCCTTATAAATTCCATCATGATCCCATGAAACCCCCTTGAAAATCCAACATTGTATCATGAAGGACCTCAGGCAAGTCATCTTCAATCACGCGAAATCCTTTCTAGGGGTGTCCTGATCTTGTGAAGACCCCTAGTCCTATCAGAATGACCTTATTAAAGACCCTTGACATATCAACATGGTTAGGAGAAATACATTTGATTATCTAGGGTCCAATAAAATGGTAAATGGTGGAACATTATTAGGGTCACTGTCATCATGTGGCGCTATGGATGACCCACAACAGGATCTTGTGAAGTGCGTGATACGAGAATCCCTCCACTAACTCCAGATCATACCCATGATATTTTCACTATGCATTAAATTGTATAACCATGGTGTTGAGGCATATAAATACCTCCCCCTAATCATAAAAAATAGTACATCATGATCCCACGACCGACTGTTACATGGGAGCACATGTTCAAACTTCTCAAAGTAACATGTCACATGATCGCAAAGGTCTTCCATCGGGTAAAATATGTGGAATGGCCTGAGGGATCGTATGGAATAAATATGTTATTTTGATGATCACTCTATATATCATGCAAAGGAATCCTAGCATGTTAGTCGGATTATACGAAGGAGGCCTCACGTATCGACTGGGTCACATGAAAACTAAAATAAGATAACACTGGACAACCCTTGAGTCACATATGAAATAAAGGTTGGAATATATATTGAAAAAATATTGGAGAATTATGAAAATATGGATATAATGATCTTTATATGCTTCTCATGACCTAGTTAGATCATGCGATAGCACTGGGACATGTCTCCCAAGTCATGTGATGCTCCCTCAGCATGCCATTCAGATTATGTAGTGTCCATTGGGCATGTGAAGAAAGTTAAGAGAATCCATCTGAGTATGTCACCCAGAGTCTTGAGAAGACCATTGGGATCACCAGACACAATCTTGTGAACCCTCTAAGAAATTTCATCCAATTTATGAGGTAGAACATGGAGAAGTCTTCTAGGTCATGTGACACCATCCCGGACATGTCATCACGATCTTGCGACGCCCTCCAAGACATTCTAGCCAGATCTCATGATTCCCTTTATACATTTCAACCTTGGTCATGTGATGTTCTCCAGATAATTCACCCAGGTCATGAAATAGCCTACAAACATGTCAGCCTTGATCACGTGATTTCTTCATGATATTCCATTAAAATTATGAATTGTCCTTCAGAAAATACAACTAGATCATGAAATCATCTTTGGACATGTCTATTAGGTAGCCAAGACATGTCTGTAAATCCTCAAACATGTTATACAGACACCCCATACATGTTGGGAAAACAATTAGGACATGTCAGGTTTAAGTACTGGGACATGATAACCTTATCTAGTGGTCATATTTTGGCATATCCCAACTAAACTATGAGAAATATGATTCCTACCATAACCAGGATACATAGGATTACTTTCTAAGTCCTGAGATCCAATGGGAATCTACCTCACTATAAGTCCCTCTATGTATCTAACATTATAACCATAAAAATTCAATCTCTCTCACGGGATTATCATTATTCCTCATCTATAAGTGGACTAAGGAGCCAATTGAACTTTGATGACTCTAATTCCTGAATTAACTAGGATATGTAGGATGTCTTTTATATGGCCCGATCTCCATATCAAACTTCCCATAGGTCCTACCTAATGAATAATTCATGCATTCATATACAGTGAGACTGATTTCTTATTACCCCTTGTTTCTCACACTGAACATGGTTCACATGGGATTAGGGATTTTCAACGGTAATCTCACTTGCATCACGAATCTCTACCAGCCATGAAAACCACCGTGTGAAATCTCCCCTCATAATCATGATATTATATCCCCCATACAAGGTCACCTACCTCACAGTAAGTCTTAAGTGCATGATCATACTACGATGACTCTAATTTAAACCATAACCAGGATATGTAGAATTCATTCTGGAGTTTTGATCTCAAACAAAAGTTCCTAAGTCCCCTTATATAATCCTTAACACATGATGTTAAACTACATGTGTCCAATGAACTATGTGGTTTTTGATTCCTATTATAAACATGATACTTAGGACGCCTCATAAAGGATCAATCCCATCACCAGGATGTCAATTACCTCCATGGAAGGCAGAAAACTCCAGAGTGCCTAGTTATATAGCTTCAAAAAATAAGCATCTACCTAATTAATAGGAAATGGATGAAGAACCTTAGATACATATAGATGGAATCATTAATAGAACCCCCCTATACATGGAAAGTTTCAACACTTGATCATTTTTTAGGATAACTTGTATTATGCCAGGATTAGGAAGAGATTCAAAAACATATATTAAATCTATAAGATAGTCTCAAAGTGGGAAATAATTCCCCCAAAAAAGATGTGATGGTTTCTGCCTCCCATCCTTAACCAATGTGAGTTCCTAAGTGACATTGGGTATGAAACTCAAATTGACTGTCTGTCATTTGAAATAAGGTATGTACTTAGTTATGCATGTTGGAACTATTAGTCAAAATAGGTTAAATACCCTAAGAGGGGGTGAATCAATGTATGATATATTAAAACAACTATCTCTTAAGATATTGTTTCATTGTTAAACAAAACACTCTTCTCTCTTCTTCCCATAATGGATAACAATATGAGAATTAAAACATGCATAGGACACAATGATCTTAATTGGTTCATCCTCACTAGGCTAAATCCAAGGAGCATAAAAATTAAATGTGGCTATGTACCAAATACACTAAATCTTACTTCCAATTACAAGGTTAAGAGAAGACTTGATATCCCTCTTGGTTTACAACCAATCAAAATTTGAAGTCTCACTACTCTATCAACTAAAGTGAGAGCACTGTTACTTCAGATTATTCTCTTTTTGACCACTTGAATCAATATGCTTTAAGCAACATTCAGTACATCATTAATGTAACATATTTCCCCTCATCATTGTCTTGAGAATACAGAAGGACGTTACTTGGCCTAAAGCGACATCCCCAAGACACCAAAGTGTGGTAATAAATGCCAAGGGCTTAAATACAAGTGGAGGATGATTTACCCTTTATGAAATTAAACAACCCATCTAATCCTATCATAAAAAAATACCACTAAATGATTCATGATAAAAATATAAAACAACTCAAAATAATTCCATTGATATCAAAACCAAATTATAACAGGGTACCACAATAGAAGACTACAAATACCAAAGTACACAGTGAAAGACAAAATTAAAAAACTGAAAGACTATAAAGACACAAAATTCAAGAAATAACTCTAAATCCATGATAAGTATCATGAATCACCACTAAATAAGTACAATTCTTTACATTTACCTATATCCAGATATAGAATATCTGCAAAAGCACCAATGTTCCAAAGTAGGGGTGAGTAATGAAACTCAGTAGGATTTCCACAAATTACTTCCCTACTCATTCCACTAGGATAGAACATGTTAGAACATTTATATAAAGAAAATAATATAAAATAATAGGAAATATTTTATAATAAAATTTCCAAAGTAAAATAGTTTTCTCAAGAAAATACCAAGTTCCAAGGAAATCAAAAAACCAAGTCGTTTATCCTTTTTCTTAATTTCCATGTTGGAATAACCCATTAAATTTCACATCTACACACACCCACACTCACAATATTGGTATTGCCTTTACTAGTGGAACTTTACATCTATAACTCTTCCCTTTGATGGTTGTACTTCACGACAAATATTCATCTCATTCCACACATGCTTAACCATTTAAGCCAACCACATGAAAAATACATATTTTTAAACCATTTCAATAAAACCATATTTTCATTAAAAAAACCTTTTCTATGCATCAAAACCAAATAACCCTTTTAAAATTATCATTTTAAAATCATTTTACCAAATTCACCTTTTTTCAAAACACATATTTTTCACAGTTACATAACCGTCACAAAATAGGGTTCCCATAAATCAACCACATAAATTTAATAAAAAATTTCACACAAAAAAAAAATTTGAAATTAATCCTTCATGTTATAAGTATAGAAGTTGAGATTGAAGCCATATGCCTTGGGATTTATGGATGAAATGAAGAACAACACGAAAATGACCATAAACCAAGTTGAATCTCCAAAAATCCACCTTAGATTTATTCATCTATCATCAAAAAGGATAAATATAACCATGATTGGAATGAAACACGTTTTTTCTTTTAGTAGTGGACTACATCTAAGAAACTAAGAGAGGGAGAGAAGTAGATATAAGAAAAACCAGGATAAACTACTATAAACTAACACTTACTAAGGGAATCGGCTTCAACGCACCAAGAAATGCTTCTCGATTGCTTCCAATTCGATGGGGGAAGGGTTCCACAACCTTAGAGAGAGAGATATTGATTTAGGGTCGATTTGGAGAAAAAAAAGGGACTAGAACATGAAAATGAGTGAGATCCACAATTTTAGGATCTCACTTTTAAACCATGCACGGTTAGTCACACAGTTAGGAATATAGTGTGCTAACTGTGCACCATCCTCTACCTTAAGGGGAACCTCACTCAATTATAAAATCCATATTCCAACAATGAAATATTCCATTGTCCCACTTTGCACAGTTTTTCCATGTCGGACACACGGTTTGAAAAAACTATATGCATAACCGTGCACCTAACCTAGAATCCAATGTATCACCTTGCATGGTTTCCTATAGGAGTTTCATGGTTTTCACTAATCATGCTCCAACCATGAACATTAATAAATCCCAAAAAACTCACCAAAAGTCTTCCAAACCCTCCCAAACATTACTCATATACTTTACATACTTAAAAAATATAAAGAAAGGGTAACTTACTTGAAACCGATAGTGGTAAATTCTCCCTACCATTGGCCATTTCATCCTTGTAAACAAGAAAACCAATGTTGTCTCAAAAGAGTTTGGGCCATTTCTCAACCATTTACTTCTGCTGTTCACAAGTATCTTCCAGAATTTGACCATGTTTCCATAAAACCTGCACTAGACTGATGATTTTTCCTTATAAGACTTTCTCTTGCCTATCTAAAATCTGAATCCGCACATGTAACAATGAATCATTTAGATTTAGGTCAACATGATCCCATGGAATCACATGGTTAGGACTAGGAAGATACTATTTCAATTGACATACATAGAACAAATTATACACCCCAATACACCTTGGTGGAAATGCCAACTGATATTTCACCTCTCCAACCCGTTCTAGTAATAAAAAAGGGCATCTGTGTTGAGGATATACCATTCTATGATTTCAAAAACGATGATGCATAAGCCTTGGAGAGACTTTAAAGAACACATAATCAATCACCACGAACAAAAAACAGCCATCAAGGATGATACACATAATATTTATAAGGACTCTGAGCTGTCTTCATCTACTTCCTGATCAACTGAATCTTCTCTATTGTTTCTTGGATAAGGCTTGGCCCAACCAGTGAAGTCTCACTTTTTTCCACCCAACATGGTGACGAATGATAAGGATTCCTATAAAATTCTTTAAAATGGTCCATATGTATCAATTCTTGATAATTATTGTTATATGAGAACATTTCTAATGGTATGTGCTCCTCCCATGAGACACCAAAATCCATTACACATGCCTGAATCATGTCTTTCAATTTTTTTTATCATCCTTTTAGATTTCCCATCCATATAAGGATGATATGTTATACTCATAGTCAATTTTATCCCAAGGGATTTATATAAGGATTTATTTAAATGATATTTAAACCTAGGATATTTTTCTGACACTATCGAAACTTGTACACCATGCCTCTTTACTACTTCTTGGATAAAGATTTTTGACTAGTCTTCCATCGTTTGAGATTCACGAATAGGGATGAAATGAGATTCCTTTTTTATCTTATCAACTATCACTCATATGGAATCATGTTTTTGAATATTTCATGGGATACCTGTTACAAAATCCGTAGCTATATGTTCCCATTTCCAAATAGGGATGGGAAGAGATTTCAACATACATGCTGGTCATTAAAGCTCTGCCTTAACCTGCTGACAAGTTAAGCATCTTGAAAAAAACTCATCCACCATACTTTTCATGATGGTCCACCAAAACCATACTTTCAACACCTTATAAATTCTCTATATTCTAGGATGAAAAAACCATCTTGATTAGTGGTAAGCATGAATAAATTTTTTCTTGAAAACCCATATGTACAACCATCCAATTTCAAAACCACAACACTGAACTTCTATCCAACTTCCATCCCTCAATGGTCTCCCCACCATTGAGTTTTGACCTTATTAACACACATTCTGAATCGTACATCTGTGCCTCTTTAATTTTCATAAGAAAATCGTGAAAAAAATAAATTGGGAAGAAAATCACAACTTCTCCCCGATCTTCACATTCCAAGTGCATGTTGTCTAGGACAGACACCAATATCCATTCATCTAAATCTTCTTTTTCCAACTGAGCATATGAATTTTTTATTAATGCATCTACTACCTAATTGAATTTAACTAGTGTATAAATAACATGCACTTGGAATGTGAAGATCGGGGAGAAGTTGTGATTTTCTTCCCAATTTATTTTTTTCACGATTTTCTTATGAAAATTAAAGAGGCACAGATGTACGATTCAGAATGTGTGTTAATAAGGTCAAAACTCAAGCTATTATGATTCATGAATACTGTAAATTTCTCACCGAAGAGATCATAGATTCAAGTATCTCTGTGATAAAATATGTTTCAAGCTATTATGATTCATGAATACTGTAAATTTCTCACCGAAGAGATCATGATGTCAAGTCTTTAAAGCATGGATTATAGATAATGTGATTTGTAGTTCTTCTCATGTAACTATAACTTTCTTGATCCCTAAGAAACAACATGATCTCCCATAATGAGAACATATCACAACCCTCATCTCGAAGCCTCATAATACACCATGTACCATTGTCCTAATTCTGATAAAATCAAAATTGGTGTTGAGGTAAGGTGAACAATAAACTCTTGAAAAGATTTCTCAAATTCATCATTTCATTGAAATGAAACATTATTCCTTTTCAAAGATGTCATGGGTGAATCTAGTCATGTAAAATCACGAATAAAAAATCAATAATAACCATATAGACCAAGGAAATTGCATGTATCAAAGACATTATTTGGAGGTTTCCAAGAGGTAACAAGCTTTTTATTTTTTTGATCCATATAAACACATCACTTAGATATTACATGGCCAAGTAAATCTACCACTTTTATCCAAAAATCACACTTTGATAGTTTTTTATATAACCAATGATCCCTCAAGATTTCCAAAATTGTCGCTAAGGGTTGCTCATGCTTAGTCATTCTCCTTGAATACATCAATATATCATCCATGAACACCACCACAAAATAATCCAGATATCACTGAAATATATGATTCACCAATTCCATAAATATCGTTGGTTTATTCATAAGACTAAAATAAATTATCACATATTCATAATGTCCGTATTTTCTTATGAAATCTTTCTTCATGATATCCTCCTTTCGAACTTGCAATTAGTGATATCCTAATCGCAAGTCAATTTTAGAGAACCATTGAGCTCCCCTTAATTGATTGAACAGATCATAAATGTGTGGAAGTAGATACCAATTATTTATCACAACTTGGTTAAGCTAATGATAATACACACACAACCTTAGATTTCCATCAACCTTTTTCACAAAAAAGACTGGTGCTACCCATGGAGACATGCTAGGCCAAATGAACCATTTTCTTTCCATCTCTTACAACTTCACTTTTAGTTCCCATAATTTTATTGGTTCTATCTAGTAAGATAGAAGTAAAATAGGACTATTCCCCATAAGTATATCAATCATAAACTTTGCTTCCCTTATAGGTGGTAACCTTGAGAAATTTTTAGAAGACATCTTGAAACTGGTCAATGACTGCTATAAATTTTCTATTATCAATCTCTTCCATTGATTACAAAGTAAATGATACCAAATGGTATGAGATAATTCCAACTACTGGTTCCAACAAGCATTTTTCACCTATATTTTCACTCTATTCTCTATTAAAGAGATGGTTGATGCCATCATTAGTCATAAAACTAACCTTTCTAGTGTAAAAGTCAATATGAGCCTTGAATGTAGTCAAACAATCCATACCTAGGATTATATCATAGAAATTCATCTCAAGAACATATAAGTACCATATCATCTTGACTCTATTAATAGTTATAGAACATGTTATACACATAAAGGCTCGACATTATCTTTGACCCATAGGAGTTTGAAGTTTTAATATAGAAGTCATCATCTCAACATTTAAACCCAAAAAATAAATAGCATGAGAAAAGATAAAGGAATAGGAAGAACATGTGTCAAAAAAAATCTTACATAAGAGTATAATTCAAAATAATCATACCTCGAATCATTGATGGTCCAGATTGATCATCCACAATCACCTGTTCATATCTATATGACTTCTTGCTCACTAAAATTTTTTCCTTATTTTTTTGTTGATATTTACCTTAATAAGTATTCAAGGTATTCCTATAATCATCATGGATATCTATATTATACTAATGAGAGGTATTCTGCTAACCTCGTCCCATCGAAGCATATGACGTCTTCAACACCTGAGAAATGTCCTGAACACTTGATCTCAGAGCACTACAATAATAGCACTAATGATGTCCTATTTGGTTACAATTGTGGCATGATTTAGTTTATTTAATACACTCTCACTTCATGTGGTCCATAGAACCACATTGGAAACATCCTGGCTTACTCTTGGATCTTGGAGGAAGATTCACTAATCTAATCATCTGATTTTGATTCATCCCACTACCCTGTAAGTAGGTGTCCCTCTTCCTCTTACTCCCAATATTAAAGTTACCACCATTTTCCATAGGTATTAACATACTTCCTCCACTAATATCTCTTGATATGTCACTTTATACTACCATCTCTCTATTGACCATCTATGTATAATCCATAATACAGACCATAGTAATCATTGAGAGAATTTCCTACCTCATCCCCAATTCAAAAATGTGTGCCTTCAAGGATTCACTAGAAGTAACCTTGGGTTAAAATAGGACTAAAATCATGAATTTAGACACATACTCTATTACTATGAGGCTCTCTTACTTTAATATGAATAATTCTGTTATTCTTGCAATTATGAACATATGAGGATTGAAATTTTTGTTGAACAATTCTTCAAAATACTCTCATGAAAGTTCTTAGTCTAATTTATCCCGAACTGCAAAATCCCACCATTGGTGTGAAAAATCCTCCAGCATATAGATCGCCTGCTTGAATTTCATCTCTACTAGTGTGGTAAGTAAATCAAAGATTCTATTCATTTTTTTAATTACACCTCTTCTTTTTCTGGTTCCGAATCACCCCAAAAGATGGGTGGATTCTGGTTTTGGAACTAAACAGAATGGTCCACTTGACTTAGTTCATCCCTAATTTTACCTATATCAATAGCTTGAAAATCTCATACTATACTCCAAACCAGTAGTTGGTTCACTTGTGGCTCAGGTGCAACCACATTCTCAGAACCTTCTTCTGATTGGTTCATATGACACCTACCATGTACCATTCCTATAAATCGAACAAAATGCCATAAGTATCACTCTCTAGAAACTAAAGTCTTAACAGTTAAAGTTCTACCGCATCATAATATCACAACATTTCTTTCCAAAATTAAACTTTTCTACATTTAAAACTTTTTGAAAAATTACACCATACTTTTGAAAATCAAACCATTTTCAAAATATCCATTTAATGCCTTTTCAAAATCTCACATTTGAAAAATTTAACATTTTTTTATAAATAATTTTTTTTTACCAACTTATAAATCATTTCTCAAAATTAAATATGCACTCCTAGTGGTAATTTATTTCTACAATGCATGTCATGTGATCTCACTGCGATTCATTGTTTCATTTTCACCCATACACCACTATGCTAAACTAGTTTTGTATTGAAAACAATAAAAATAATTAAAAATTGAACTTCATGTTTTATTAAATTATTTTGTGTTTATAACTATTGAAAAGGACAATGTTACTTGTTTTGTAAATTACATTTAGGTGGAGGTGATTTGGAGGTCCCATAATGAATTTCAAGAAAAATGGGTCAAACTTTGTAGGATCCAAGAACACCAGTGGACTAAACTGCACATTAATACTAAACTATGCATAAAAACGGGATGATATTTGGTGAGATAGTAAAAAATTAAATGGGATACATTTAATATGATGTAACCCAATCCCAATTAGTCTACTAAGAGGCCCATCCAAACTGATCTGTCCAGGGAATCAAATCTGCACAAAGTCAAAAGTGGTGTTATGTATTTTTTCAATATCTAAAGTTATAGTTGTCCAAATAGTGACAAATATTATGTGAATATATTAAAGAGGTAGGGTTAAAAAATATCAATTTTATCCAATGATAGATAAGACTTTATGGACATCAAAAACCATGTTACAGATGGTTTCTCAAAATCAGGGTTTCAAAAACCACATTCTACATTTTCTATAAATTAGCACCTTTGGATCCTCATTTGGAAGTTTGAATTAGGATAAAATCTCTACTATTTTGGAGAAAAAAAAGATTCCTCTTATCATACAGGAATTTCTGGAGGCCCCTATCCTCATATGGGGTCAAGGATGAAGAAGGAGTTCCAGCCGAGCTTCCTCCTCCTATTGATGTTGGGTTAAATGATGGGTGTTCGTTGTGAGGGAGCTACACACAAGTAAAGGGAGTTAATATGCATATATTAGCTACTATTTTGAAGTAAATTGGTTGTTTAAATATTTCATTCCATTTATACTAAATTATTTTATATTTTAATTATTTTTTTGATGCATATGAATGTTATGCTCTTAATTTATAACTGATCGGTGTGAGGTTTTGAGTGCATGACCTGTGTTGTTCTAATTGGACAACACAAGAATAATTTTCAAACCCACTTTCAGTATATTTTAATTTTATTTGGAATATATTATTCCATTCATAATTTTTGGACCTTGACAATACGATTGTTATGTTAAGGATTGGTTCTTCAAGAATTGAAATAAAATCTTAGGAATTAATAGGGAATCCAGTTAATTTCAACCAAAGAATAACTAAAAACTTGAATAAATCTCTTAGAAAAATGAACATGAAATCTGTGAAGTGAAATCCCAATGACACCTTTCTCTCATATTTTTAAAATCCCACTTAGTTTCTCAACTATTAAACTCTTTCAATTAAGTTATTTTCTTAAAACTATTTTCAAAAGCACCCCTTCTTTTAGTCATTTTTATTAAAAATAAACACAATAAACCACCAATTCCCATTGAGAGATGACCTAGTGTTTTCCCTATATTATAAATAAACATTAAAAACCTAATAAATTTTATATTTTATGAAAACTCATTCAAATTTTAGCATTGTTGTCGGGGAGCACTTTTGTTTTTAGTGTGAATTTTTATAAAAATATTACTAATTTTTTAACTATTTATTTGCTCCTTTCCTTCCTTCATTTTTTAGTTTATTTCTAAAATCTTCCTTTAATGTTGGTTATGTAAATGACATGTTCTACTCTAGGAGATTTACCACCTTTTGAACTTGAACCATAGAGGATCCTACGTCAGTGACACTGTGACATACAAGACAAACCTTTGAAGGAGGCACATCACATCTTGAAACACTTCTTGATCTTTCTTATTCTTCTAGAACCAACATCAAAACTGAAATAAACTTGAATAACATGGGTGAAAATAATAGAACACTAAAATAAATAACCCCATTGGATGTTGATATCCAACCTACATATATTCAAATTCAAGACAAGGTGCCCAATTTTGAACTTAAATCCGGTTTATTTCATTTATTACCAAAATTTCATGGACTCTTTGGAGAATAACCACATAATCATTTAAAATAATTTCACACCGTGTGTTTAAAATTAAAACCTACTAATGTGGATGAAGAATAAGTAAATATTAGGCCATTCCCCTTTTAATTATAAGACATTTTAAAATATTGTATTTAATATGTTAAGTCACCAATTCGAGGATGGGAGGACATGAAACACATTTTTCTTGGAAAATACATCCCAACCTCTAGAACTTCAACTATTAGGAAAGAAATATGTGGTATAAAAATCCAAAGTGGAAACACTTCATGAAAATTAGTAAATATTTAAAAGTATTTGTACAAGTTTTCCACGCCACAAAATAAGTGATCAAATTTTAATACAATATTTTTATGAAGGTTTAATTCCTATTGATTGAAATATGATTGATGATGTTGTAGGAGGTGAACTAGTTGATAAAACATTTATTATTGTAAGAACACTGATTGATAACATGTCACAAAACACTCAACAATTCAGTTCAAGGTCTAGTGTACCCATTCAAGGTTTCCATGAGGTGAAATCAACTAAATTTTAGAAGATGGTGGACATGAACTTCAAAGAGGTAAGTATATTTTTTTGAAAAATTGATCTTTAATAAGATAAATCCCAATATCCCCTCCCATCCACTATGGACTATGTTCTTCTAACATCCACTATTATGACCAATACCCTCAACTAAGAGAAGTATCTTAGAGTTGTGAGGAAATATTTCTTGGAAACCCCTATAACCTACCCTTTAGGAATGAACATTATCATGCTTCTAACCTTAGGTGGAAATAAAACCAAGCTTATATGAAAGGGGTATTTAAACCACCATCAACAACTATGGAACCAACTAGGGTGGAGTAGTCATCCACCACCACACAAAAAATCCTCAACCACCCCAAAGTCCTTTCCAACAACCCACTCCAAAACCCAAGACTAGCTAAGAAGGAACGATGAAACAAATGCATTAAAACAATATCCAATTCCAAAAAACCACCCAATCATACATACAGGATCTTAAAACCCAATTAGGCCCACTAGACAAATCTATGGGGGAAATCCAAAGTCATGGGTTGAGTAAACTGCCCTTTCAACCACTAGTGAACCTTAGGTATGAGGTAAATGTCAATGACATCAACCTTAGAAGTGGGAAACAACTTAAAATCAAAATTTACCCTCCATTAGAGTCAACCACTCCTAAGGAAACCACCATTCCAACCACTAAAAATAGTCCAAGAGAAGAAAATCCTTATCCTAAGAAAAATACTACCAAAGGAAATAGTGTGTCTATCTAGGAGCCTCTTAGCCCAAATATTCCTATTCCATTTCTTCAAAGGGCCTTCCAACCAGGAAACAAAAAAGACACTGAAATTGATAAATAAATCTTGTAAAGTTTCAAGAAAAGTTAATGTTAACATTCCATTTATTGATGTCATGAAGAAAATTCCATGATATGCCAAGTTTCTAAAGGAGATGTGTATATATAAAAGACAACATCGTGGAGATGAAAAGGTGAACTTAGGGAGGAACATATCAAAATTGATAGATCCATCACGTCCAACAAAATGAAATTATCCTGAAACATTCTCTATTCCATGAACCATATAAGAGTATTCCTTTTCCTATGATATTCTTGGTTTAAGTGATTCTATAAATGTGATGCCTCACTATATTTACTCTTTATTGAAGTTTGGGGAACTGAATCCCACTGGAATTTTTGTTCAATTAGAAAATCAAAGTATGACATGCCCTTTTGGTGTGTTAGAGGATGTTCTTGTGAGGGTGAAAATTTTAATTTTTCCTATTAATTTTTATGAGCTAAAAATTGAAGATGATAGGATAAATAGACATGCCCCAATTATATTGGGGATTCCCTTCTTGAAGAATGATAAAACCATAATTAATGTACATAATGGTACATTATCTATAGAGTTTGGTGGTGAAATTTTCCACTTCAACACCCTTGATTCCATGAATCACCCCTTGGGATAACATTCCTCTCTTTATGTTAATTCAATTGATGTACTCCCTTCCCCTGAAAAAACATGTTTTCTTTCCCCAGATCCCCTTTTTGATTTTTCATCCTTAATTAAAATTCTAGGAAATGAATCATCCATTGATTGTTTTAGTGGTATATAAAAATGTCATGCATGTTTTTTAATTGATTATTTTTGAACCCTGTGGATCACATGACCATCAATTATACTTCTAATCTTGTAAAATCTCATTTATTATCTGAAGACGATACCATTGAGAATTTCGATTAGATTAGTGACCTCTCACTATCACACACACTTACATAAATCCAAAATCCCCCTAAATTGGAACTAAAAAAACTACCTCAAGATTTAAAACATTATTATCTTGAGAATGGAAGCAAGTTTCCTTTCATCATTTCTAGTTCACACCCTCATGAGCATGAATTGTGTCTGATTGAAATTTTTATGGAGTATAAACAAGATTTGGGATGGACACTTGCTGACATTCCTGGTATTATCCCATCAATTTTCACATATCATATATTTTTAAATGATGAGGCTAAACTAGTGAGGCAATAACAACATCTACTAAACCCAAACCTCCTATATGTTGTTAAAAATGATATAACAAAATTATTTTCTACTGGAATAATTTACCCCATCTTTGATAGCCAATGAGGTATTCCAGTCCAAGTAGTTCTTAAAAAATAAATCTTATAGTAATTGAAAGTGAAAATAATGAATTGGTTCCAACTTATATGTAGAATAGTTGGCATGTCTTCATAGACTATCACTAAAAAAAATCTACACACTAGGAAGGACCGTTTCTCATATCCATTCATTGACCAGATTCTAGAGAGTATAGTAGGAAATTCCCACTACTGTTTCCTTGATGGGTATTATGGATATTTTCAAATCTATATTTCCCATTAGGTTTAGGAAAAGATTACCATAACTTTCCCCTTTAGCACATTTTCCTATAAGAGGATTCCATTTGGTCTGTGCAATGCTCTTGGTACTTTCCAATGCTGCATGGTTAATATTTTTTGGGATTACCTAGAGAATTGCATGGAAGTTTTCATGGATGATTTCACTATTTATGGATCCTCCTTTGATGAATGTTTGAGTAGTTTGGGTTCCATCCTACATTTCTATATTGAAAATATCTTGTATTAAATTATGAGAAATTTTATTTCATGTTGTCATAAGGTATAGTATTGGGACATTTCATTTCAAGTGATGGTATCCAAGTACATAAATCAAAAGTGGATGTCTTTTATTCCCTACCACTACTTAAAAATGTGCCAGATGTGTGGTCATTCCTAGGTCATGCTTTATTTTATTGTCATTTGATTTGTGACTTTAGTAAGATTGCACTCCCCCTCTCATGCTTACTCCAAAAAGAAAATAAATTTTTTTTTTGATAGAGAATGTAAGGAATATTTTAATAAATTGAAAAACACTCTCACCTCACACCCGATAATCCAACCACCTTAGTGGGATTTACCATTTGAGCTCATTTTTGACGCCTATAACTATGTAGTTTGGACAGTCTTATCACAAAGGGTCAATCGAGCTCCACATGTCATTGTCTATGCTTCACGTACACTGGACTCTACCCAAGAAAACTACAACACAACTGAAAATAATTTATTTCCATTGTGTTTTCCTTGGATAAATTCAAGTAATACATTTTAGGGTCTAAAGTAATTGTGTTCTCATACCATGAAGCCCTCTGGTATCTCCTTAAGAAAGTGGAAGCCAAACCATGTCTCATTTGCTGGACGATCCTACGTTAGGAATTCAATATAGAAATTATAGATAAAAAGGAGCATAGAATGTGGTGGTTGACCATATTAGTAGGATCCTCCCATCCTTAGACATTGACTAATCCCTCTATATTCCCATAAATGACATGTTTCCTTATGAGAAACTATACTGAGTGCAAGATGCAATTTCTTAGTATGATGAAATTGTAAATTATTTGGTAACATCTTACATTCCTACTAATTTCAACAACAAAAAATTTGACCGCCTAAAACATGAGTCTCATTGATATATTTGGGATGACTCAAACCTTTGGCACACATGTAGTGATCAATTCCTTAGGCGTTGTTTTCCCGATAGCGAGTTTCATTTTTTCCTTAGGTCCTTCCACACTCTTGCTTATGGGGGCCACTTTATTCCCTAATAGACTACTTAAAAGGTCATTGATTCAGATATATTTTGGCCTACATTATTTTGGGATTCCCATGAATTTTTGTAAATCTTTTCCTCACTATCAGATAATGGGGAATGTCACTAAAATAAATTAAAATCCACAACAACCCTTTCTCTTTCATGACATTTTTTATGTTTGGGGCATTGACTTTATGGGACCATTTCCTGATTCCTTTGGAAAATTGTAAATTCTTATGGCAGTTGATTACAGTTCAAAATAGGTAGAGGCACGAGCCACAAGGATAGAAGATTCCAATATAGTTGTATAATTTTTGAGAACCCAAATATTTTGTAGGTTTGGATTACCTAGGTTCATCATCATTGACCATGGTTCTCATTTTATAACAGAACAATGCAATCTCTTTTGCATAGGTATGGGGTCGGGCATAGAGTGTCTAATTCATATCAACCACAAACCAATGGTTAATCTGAGGTGTCAATTAGAGAGGTAAAACAAATTTTTGAAAAAAATGGTTCGACCCAATAGAAAATATTAGAGTCTTAGACTCAATAAATCATTATGGTATTACCGTACTAACTTTAAAACTCCAATTGGAATGTCACAGTATAGGATTGTGTTTGGAAAGAGTTGTTACCTCCCAGTTGAGATAGAGCATTAGGCCTAATGGGAAATTAAACAATGCAATTCTAGTCTTTATGCTGCAGGCTCTCAAAGGATGTTATAGATTCGGGAGTTGAAGTACATGCGTGGAGATTCTTATGAGAACTCATGAATCTTAAAGGAGTAAACCAAGGATACCCACAACCATCTCATCCTTCATCATCAATTCCACATTAGATAGAAAGTCCTCTTTTACAATGCAAGGCTAAATTTTCATTTTGGTAAGCTTTGTTCCTGCTAGTTTTTTCCATACACTATTTCTAATGTTTATCCATTTAGTATTGTTCGGGTACAAAATGAAGAAACAAAGTAAACCTTCATTGTCAATGGGAAGCAGTTTAAGCACTTTCACTAATCCCTTCCAGAGTCCTCGATGGAGGACCTCCATGTTCATGAAGCATCATACCAATAAAACTCACTAGGTTATATCCTTCCTTCCCACATTCTCTTTTATTACAGTGAGGACACTACATGATCTAGGTGTGGGGGATGGTTATATTTCTGGGTTAGTTAGGAATTTTCATCTTATTTCTTCTTTCTTCTCTTTTTATCTTTTTGGATAGTATTGTTATTTTACCCACTCATTTTCACCCTCCCTTTTATGTCAGAATGTTAATTTTTGATGCCTATTTTATCATGTAAAATGATGCCCACTTAATCATGAAAGTTATTTAAAATGCATGAGGAAATTACCTATTTCATGTTTTTATAACATTTTAAAAAATCAATGATGGAATATATGTTTTAGCATGAATTTAACATTGAGGTGTGACTTTTTCTTGAAAATTAGTTGTTTGTCAATGATATAAAGGTTTGTGTCATTTTAAAATCTTTTAAAAGAATGGTATCCTTATTGTGAGTAGTTTATGGGAAATTATTTCACTAAATATCTACACACATTTTTACACCCAACAATGACGTGTGACTTTTTATTACTCAATAGATGGTAAATATAAGTTAGGTTAATATTTATCTACTTACCAAAATGATTTTTCCATATGTCTGTTCCTTATCCGATCTGTTTCATTACTATAACAAATTAATCTATGCATGTGTACCTATTATCCAACTATTATATGCCCTAAAAACTAAGAATATACAAAAATAAGGTTTGTGTCTTGGTCAGGTCAAAAACCACTCTTCCTCGACTTTTTATCTTGTTATAACTATTAAAATTAGTGTCATGAATAGATGAAACAGGGGTTGAGAGAAGACTGTGAGATTTATTCCAAGTGCAAATTTTTCAAATAATAATAATAATAATAATAAATGAGGGGAGTGATGAAATGTGAAAAAAATGGGGATATCTAGGTTAGGAGATAAAGGATTGACTTCTAGTAATGCTTAATTGAGTGGGTCTTGAAATTTGATTGCAGAGGATGTAGGGAAAGTTCAGTGGACAAAATCATTTAAGTAGATAAACTTTATAATAACTTATATTTACTAGATTCAAGGTGGAAATAATAGAATGAAAGGTTTTTTACACACACAAACATGTATAATTAGTTCCATGGTTATATTTTTAATTATTTTCTCAGATTGGTATCATGCATCTCTTATAATTTTTCTCTGATACAATTTATGAGACATCTTTTTCTATAATCACTGAGATTAAATCCTTGGTGTGATTTTAGTTTGATCATATTTCTATCAGGGATTAAATTTTCATTCAATGTTAAATCTCCATGAAGTTTTGAATATCTCCATGCATACTTTTTTGGAAATGTGACTTTTCACAGGAGAACAGATGTTTAGGTGTGGAGGTATGATCGCGCCGCGATTCATTGTTTCATTTTCACCCATATTCCATTGTGATAAACTAGTTTTGTATATAAAACTATAAAAAAAATAAAAAAAATTAATTCATGTTTGATTAAATTATTTTGTTTTTATCACTTTTAAAAAGTTAAATGTTACTTTTTTTATAATTACATTGTAGGTGGAGGTGATTTGGAGGGCCCATGAAGAAGTACAAGAAAAATGAGCCAAACTACGCAGGATCCAAGCACACCAATGGAATCAACCACACACTGATACTAAATTGTGCATCAAAATTGGATTATATTTTCTGGGAGAATCTAAAATTAAATGGGATACATTTCATATGAAGGAACCCAAGCCCAAATCATCCACTAAGAGGCTCATCCAAACTGATCTGTCCAGGGAATCGAATCTGCACAAATTCAAAAGTGGTGTTCTATATTCTATCAATATCTCAAGCTAAATTTTTCCAATAGGTGGAATATTTTTTGTGGGGATATTAAATAGGTGGGGATACCACATTTTAATTTTCTCCAAAGCAATATAATATTTTATGGCCATCAAAAATCATGGTCCAATTGGTTTCTAGAAATCAGGATTCCAAAAAACCACCTTCCACATTTCCTATTAATTGGAACCTTGGGCTACTGATTTGGAAGTTTAAATAAGGAAAAAGATATGCCATTTAAGAAACCAAAAGTATTAATATTATCATTCAAGAATTTTTGGATACCCCTATCCTCATAGGGGGATCAAGGATGAAGAAGGAGTTCCACCTGAGCATTCTATTCTTCTTGATATTGAGCTAAACGGTAGGTGTTCATTGCGAGGGAGTTATACACATGTCAAGGGACTTTTGACACATAAATTAGCCACTGGTTTGGATTAATTTGGGTGTTTAAATATTTCATTCCATTTATCTTACATTATTTCATATTTGTATTTTGTTTTATTTTTTGATGAATGTGAATGTTATAATATTAATTTCTAACCAATTGGTGTGAGGTTTTGAGCGTGTGACTTGTGTTGTTCCGATTGGAAAACATAAGGATCCTTTTAATACCCACTTTCATGATATTTAAATCTATTTTGGAAGATTTTATTCCATTGATAAGTTTTGGACCTTGAAAATATGATTTTTTATGTCATGGTTTGGTTATTCAAGCATTGAAATAAAAGATTAGGAATTAATTTGGATTCCAATTAATTTAAACCAAATAATTACTTCAAACATGAATAAATATCTAAGAACAATGAACTTAAAATGTTTGTAGTGAAATAAAAATGAATCCTTTCTCTCATATTTTTAAAAATTCACTTGTTTTCTAAACTATTAAACTCTTTCAATTAAGTTATTTTCTTAAAACTGATTTCAAAACCACCCCTTCTATTAGTCCTTTATATTAAAAATAAACACTATAAACCACCAATGTTATTTTTAGAGACAACCTAGGGTCTTCCCTATATTATAAATAAACCTTAAAAACATACTCAATTTTACATGTCATGAAAACGTGTTCATCATGCTCATCTCACTGGATAAACCCATGACAATGAGATTCCAATTCTTATAAGTGTGTCCAAAACACTTATGTACCCAAATCCTTGGTAACTTTATGTTCAACATAAAAAGGTTAGCTAAATATTTTTATGTTCTAAATTTCATGTCCTGACAATCCTTCTCCTTTCTACCAACCCAACACAAGGATTAGACCATAATGATTTTCAACACCGAGACCGACAAAATTAATGAGCACTTATTATTAAAGGATTAAACAAGATAATACCATTTGTTCAAAAAAGATATTTGGAAGGAACAATATTGATACCACCTGTAACATCATTACCCTCCTTATTGGCTTGAAAAGGTGGAAGAACATTACTTGTCTTTAAGAGATACCCCGAAGGAGCCAAAGGCTAGAAATAAATGCCAAGGGCTTCAATACAATTGGGAGATGATTTTTCCTTTAATAAATTAAATAACCCAAATAACCCTATCATAACAAGATACCACTACATGATTCATGATAATAATGTAAAAAACACAAAATAATTCCATTGATATCAAAACCAAATTATAACATAGTACCACAGTGGAATACTACAAATACTAATGTGAATAGTGGAAGCTAAAATTAATAAAAAACAAAGGATCCAAAGTCACCAGCTCCAAGCTCTAACTCCAAATCCATATTGAGTATCATGAAGCACTACTAAGTAAGTGTTATTATTTAACTTTACATGTATCCTCATATAAAACATATGTAAAAGAACCAAAGTGGAAATTAGGGGTGGGTAATGAAACTTAGTAGGATTTCCTTAAATCAATTATGTACTCACATCACTAGGATATAACACATTAGCACATTTATATATCACAATTCATATAAAACAATAGTAAACATATTATAAAAAATTTCCAAAGTAAAATTGTTTTCTCAAGACGATACAAAGCTCCAGGTAAATCACCCAACCAAGTCATTTATCCTTTTTCTCAATTTCAATGTTGGAATAACCCATTAAATTTTAGAGCCACACACACCCACACACACAATCTTTTTGTACACTTTTATAGTGTAACTTTACATCCACAACCCATCCCTTTGATGATTGTACTTCACAACCAACATCCATCTCATTCCACACACTCTTAACCATTTAAACCAAACACATTCCAAATCCATATTTTTTAAACCATTTCAATAAAACCATATTTTTATTGGAAACCCTTTTCCATACACCAAAACCAAATAACCATTTTAAAATAATCATTTTAAAATCATGTTACCAAATTCACCTTTTTCCAAAACATCTAATTTTTACAATTCCATAACCATAAAAAATAGGGTTCCCATAAATCATAGCACATAAATTTCAAAATAAATTCCACACAAAAGAACCAATTTGATATTAAGGATTCATGTTCTGAATATATAATTCAATAGTGAAGTCACCTACCTCGGGATTTATGGAGAAAATGATGAATAACATGAAAACACCCACAAAACCAGGTTGAATCTCTAAAAACCCACCTTAGATCTCTTCCCCTATCATTAAGGAAGAAAATTATAACCATTATTATCATAAAATCCGTAGATCTCTCTATAATGGACTATATCTAAAAAATCGAGATATGGGAAAGAAGTAGATCTAAGAAAAAACAAGGGAAACTACCATAAATGAACACTTACTAAGGGAATCATCTTTAACACATAATAAATGCCTCTAGATTGCTTCTAATTATATGGGGATGGGTTCCACATCCTTTGAGAGAGAGAAATATAGAGTTTTTTTATTTTGAGAAAAAATGAGGGGTTGGAAGATTAAAACGATTGAGATTCAAAATTTTAGGATCTCACTTTTAAACCATGAACAGTTATTCACACAGTTAGGAAAACCATACACTATCCATATGTTGGCCTCTACCTTAAGGATAAACTCACTTGTTCAACTCACACGATAAGACAAATTTTGTTCCAACCATGAAAAATTATACTATCCCACTTTTTACGGTTTATCCTGGGTGGATGCATGGATTGAAAAAACTATGTGCCTAACCCAAAAGCCCTTGTTTCGCCTTGCATGGTTTTATATAGAAGTTTCACAGTTTTCACTAACCGTGTACCAACTGTGCACCTTGAAAATCGCTAAAAACACACCAAGATTCTTTCAAACCCTCCCAAACTTTACCAATATACTTTACATACTTAAAATACATAAATAAAGGTTTACTTACTTGAAACTGGGGGTGCTAAAATTAAGTTTCACTTTAATCTACTTGATGAATTACACTTTACCACAGGTTCACTGGGAAATCCCTTTTAAACACTTTCAAAATGCTCACTTATTTTAAAAATCTCACATATCCTTTATTAAACTTTCCAATTATTTAGAAGATTAAACTTCTTTCATGAGCCCCACAAATTTCACGATGCTCACCACTTTCATCAAGATCAAACAGCCTTCACGAAGCACCTTCATGAAGCTCATTACTTTCATGAAGCTTGCATATTTTGGTTATTTCTCATAGACTTATTGAACTTAAATATTTCCATGATGCATAAAAAAATTTGTCAGATTTAATAGCCTTAACGAACTTCCTTTATTCAGGAAGTTTTTTACGAGAAAAACCTTCACGAATTACCTTCATGAAATCAGAGCCATTGGATTTTCATTAAGGATTGTTATGCATTTCAAATGAGGGTGTAGAGGCCTATTTATAGGAATTTCCTCCCATTAAAAAGCTTCCAATCTCACAATGTCCTTTTCATTAAGATATTTAATTTAGTTCATGAAGTTCCCTATTTTTGTGAAGCATTAGAGAAATTTTCTCATTCCCAAAGCTTCTCTTAGTCATGGAGATTTACCATCTTTCCCTTGTGAATTAACGATGCTCCGCACCTTCAAAAAACCCAACCTTCCTGACACCGGATGCCTTTATAAATCTTCACATCATCTTGAAACTCCAATATTCACAAAACTCATGTCATTTCCATATTTTTATCAGGTATTTATGGAAATCAAACTTTCGTTATTATTGAGCTACCCTCAAAATTTTAGACCCAAAAAATTTGGAAAACACTGGGAAATTTTGACATATTGTATATGAAATTTTCTATACCAAATACAGAGTATCCATTCGATTATCTTGGATATTTGTCAAAATACATAGTCCATAACCATACTAGAACTCCATAATTGACCATGTCTACCCACTTTTTCAACAAACACAATAAACCCCAAAACACTGCAATGTTACCTTCATGGATTTTTTCCCAACTAGAACTATTGGGAGTTTCTATGTAAAGAAAACATGGTGAACCTGATTTGATAGCTTGTACAACACATTTAACACCTATCACAATCAACCATCAGGCATTCTCTAAAATTGCCTTTTTCATATGAAATAAAAATGGTGAACCCGACATGATGCTCTCAATTAATAAAAATGATTGGTTGACCAAATGTAATCCGGGTCCTCATTAAATAATTTCATCCCCATTGTGACAATTCCATGTGAGTAAAATGTCTAGACCAAGAATATTAAAGTAAAATTGTGTTACTTGTGCAAATCTAATTGAGAATGTATCATGCCTACAATGATGCACTAATGGTTACCTCATTCCTTTTTATATTTGTGGCTAAATATACTACTCTCATAAACAACAACCTGACTTGTTATCATGTTTTCAACTAGTGGATATTTTGGAAAATTATGTATGACTAAAACCCTTACGAGTTACGGAATAACCTCACCCGCTTGACACCTTCAGCATCAGGTGGAAAAATTAATGGTCCAAGAATACCATTAACATGATACAATACCGACCTATGAGGTTTCATGTAAGGGTATCTAGATGTTGAAACCAACAAGTCCACATCATCTAAATAAAATTATAGTAAAGCTATTGGCACTCTTTTCCACTACCAATTGCTTCGAAATCTTATCTTAAGAGCATGAAAATCACCACCTTCAGTATTTGATGAAGTTAAATCAAGGAGTCAACTTCAACTCCCTTATAGTTGAGGGCCTACCAAGGAGTTCTCCTGTCAACTACTGTTACTAACATAATCCCTCCAGTACCCCTCAGTTCCTTGCTGAGGGTACCGCCTGACACATTTTCACCTATGATGTTCATGAACGGGTATCAATGAAGTCACATCTATAAGAACCTGGGTTTATGTATGAGGTAAATATCCTTTATATTTTGGTTTAAATGTTTAATTATGGCCTAATGTGAGTACCCAATTTCATCATGGGCAGTTTGGGGGTGTTTGGGGCTAGTTTGGAGCCCAAAACCTGGCTTTTGGGTGAAAATGGATTAGCACATGTTTAGTAGAAACCATGAGGGGCAGGCCACATGGTTAATTTTAACTTCATAAGTCTGGATAGTTGGATCCTACAGAACATTCATTTATAAAAACTTTGTGTTTTTGGGTGAACAAATATGCAGGCATGTCTTAATTTTTTGAATAGTGGTTGAGACACGGTTTTCGCACAGTCAAATCGTGTGAGAAAATCGTGCTGTATGCCCCTTCCTGCAGAAAAGGGTGCACAATTGGCACATAGTTTAGACAACCATGCATCCAAACTATGAGACAATATCATTCTTGGTAAATTAACATTATTAACTTAATTAAATCTATTTCATCCTGATTTCCTCATTTCTTCATCAGCTAACAACATTTTCTTAGAGATGGTTTATTTGGAAACTATTCTAGTATTTACCACTGATCATCCATCTGATCTTAGAATCAAGAACCATAGTCTCATAGAATCTACATTGGTAAGATCCCAATTACTTTTTTTCATTCCTCATTTGGTTTGGTATCATCTATTCCATTTAGGTGCAAGCTTATATGCCATAATTTTGGGTTCTTCATCCGTTCATTAGTTTTATTCTGATCTGGGTTGAATTAGGAGTTGATACTGGATGAGGACTCTACTACCGAGCTATGATAGGTGTTCTATAATTTTCATGTTTGCTTTAGTGATTTATTAATATAGTAGTTGTTGTGTCACCCAACAAAATTTTCGGCGTGGCTCCATATTTTAATTTGAACAATTGAATTTAATGAATTAAAACCTGTTAGGGAATCCCTTAGGTACCCTTGAGATGTGTTGATGGTTGTTTTCCCAAACAAGACCACCTATGAGGTGTTCCATTTTCCTTCACTTAAAATTGAACCACACAAGGGGTATGTTTTATATATTTCCTAGTTAGATTAATCCCAATTATGTTTATATTGATTTGAATTGCTTGACTAAGAGATTTATTTCCTCCTTTTTCCATATAATGACATGTATTTATATTTAACTAATTAAATAGATTAAATAAAATTGGTTGAATGGGTGGGTATACTCATTGGTTTCCTTGAATGTAAATTATGGATGATGGGTGTCTATAATCATGGTATGAAATTTTAATGGATTTGATTGATGAATTAAATGAGAGGTATTTGAAATGGTAGTGTAAAAATTGGTTGGTATAATAGGGGGTCTTTATTCCATTTAGATGACTTGGATATTACTCCTTGTATATTGATGTGGTAGTAGATGACTTGGATAGAGATTTCTTATTGGGTATTGATTCTTTGAGATTCCTTGGGTCTTATTACCGCTTGGATCTAGTTTATCTTGGGCTCGTAGTGGACATGGTTGGTAGACATGATACTTAGACCCCATCCCAAGCCTAACCAAGTTTCCATCAAGATGATCCTAAGACTCAATGAGGATGAATTAGTCTACTTCACATTCGATCCAAAACTTCATGGCCTGACACTTTGATTATACAACATAGTTGTGTTAAATTGTGATATACATGGTTATACGACACAATCGTGGTTGTGATGATGCTTCTGGTTATATGGAAATGCCATGGTTGACATGATATGTCTGGATGTATGGTGAGGTCATGTTGGTTATTTCTATTTGTTATAGATTCCTTGTTATGGGAGACAAAACTTGTTTTTTAGGGATCCATGAATGGATATACAATATCACTTCCTTGTTAAAAATGTGACATGGGCACTTTAATTCTATATTTCTCACCTAATTACTTACACATTGATTATCGTATTATATTGAATAGCCTAGAATTGTATACATATTCGGGTGCTTACCTATTGGGATTGTATCTCACACCCTACTCAGGATGCCATTGGGTACCCAAAAAACTTTATAGATATAGGTAGGGACTGGGGAAAGTGACCATAGTCAGATTCTTGATATCGTACCATGCTTAAGAGAAGGGGAGCACAAGATCAAGCTAAGGCTTGCAATTCTATTGAGAGAGAGTACTTTTTATATTTTTGGTATCTTTGGACATGTATTGTATTTTATTTTTGCGTACCTATTTTGGTGGTTTTATAAACACATGACATGTTCATATTTTTATATGAGATACTTCTGGAATTATTATTTATTTCTGTTGTTTACCTATTTTATGGATATTATATTGCTTCCACTTTTGGTTGTTATTGATATTCCACAATTTTACACTCTGGTAATGAGGGAATAGTCTTCCCACAGACAAAACCTAGGCCCTCACTATTATTCATTATCCTCTGGAATTTGGGGAGATGTGCTTGAGGCTATGTGACCAACCAAGTTCTTGGCACTATTGAGTGGCATTAGGGTCTAGGATGTTACAAAGTGGTATTAGATCATTTTATTTTTCTGTTTTATTATTTTGTGAAAATAGACAGATATAGGAAGGTAGTGGAATTTGTTAATGAGTTATGCTTAGGCATAGTTAATACATGTATGGGAAGAATATAGATTTCCTCAAATGGAAATTAATAAATTATAGATTTTGAATCTTACAGTTGATTTGATTCCACCATTTGGGGATTCACTTGAATTGTGATGTTATTATTGATATGACTATGGGTTCTATTTTTTTCAACCTGGTGAGATGAGGGTATTCCATCTCATGCATCAATTTATGAACTTGATAGAAATCACATGTTATGCATTATACCATCCCATATAGGATGAAATTCTTGTTTTCATGTTGTTGTGATGGGTGTTATGATACCTATACCTTTTATTGTGTTAGAATTTTGTTTAGTTGGAGAAAGTGACACTATATTTTAGTTCATAAGGAGTATGGGACCTTATGGAATGGAAAGTGATGCACCTTTTGATTAAACCTTTTAAAATGAATTGTGAAATAAATATAAATCCTAATGGAAAATTGAGAGGGGAAATAAAGAAATTAACCTGGACACATATTTTGAGTGGGAAAGAGTTAGTGAATCTAGTGGTGTTTGTGACTATTTCATTTATAGTCCTAGATTTAGGAGTATGCTATGTAGTATGACATATTTTTAGGAGGGTTTTGGCATTTCTAATACTTTTGAGCTATGATATTGGATATCATTATTTTCTGAGGTGTGTTTTTTGGTATTGTAGAGGCATTCCACCACGACAACCTCCAGTCATACACCCGGAGGGAGATGATGACCATCCTCCATAAGTAGTAGTTTATGGAATAATAGTGTATCTCACTTTAGTTACAACAACGACACTAGATTTTTCTTGGACACATGTGTTGAGGCACAATTCTGTGAGAGTTTTTATCACTTCATGTAGAATTTCCAGGGAGCACTGCCACCTGCCTTATCTATAGTAGAGATAACGTGTCTATTCCAATAGTGGCATCCTCCCACATTTTCAAGGGATGATAGTCTATAGGTTGTTGAGATATGGATTGAGACTCCTCTTTTGATCTTAGAACATCTAAAGACACATCCTAAGATGAGAGTGAAGTTTTTGATATATAAGATTTTTGGGGCTGTAAAGCGATAGTGGTATGTTCTAAACCAAGTTGAAAGACTGTGAGACATGGTTTGGGATGATTTATAGAATAGGTTCTATTAATAATTTTACTCCAACCCTTTGTGGGTAGAGAGGAATAGTGAGTTCATGTGTCTAGATCAGGGCGCGATGATAGTTATGAAGTACTCAAAATGCTTTACGAAGTTGCATCATTTTACAATGATGTAACTTGCTGATGAGTTATTAAGGGTCAGACAATTTGAGTAAGGTCTCCAATATGTTATTTGATCTTCGGTCAACGTGTTCAGATTGACCTCCATTACTAAAATTGTGAACCAAACACTGATTATAGAGTAAAACCTAAGGGAATATGGGGGCTGATAGAAAAGTAATATAGTCTCTCAACCTTGTAGCTCTATTTCCAATAGTGGGAAGCGCTGTATTAGGGTTTCCCATGAGATGAGTACTATTCAGTTCATGAGTACTGGTAGCTAGGTTTTCTACCATCGATGTGGAATATGGGTCCACATGAAGAATAAGTATGATCATGACTCAGTTGAGTTCCAAACTTGCAGCGATATGGGCCACATGGAATGTTTCTATAGGAACTTACCTAAAATAGTGAATGGTAGGGGTAAGCTTCAAAACTAGGTTTAGGAGTGGGTTTCTCAGATTCACATGAGGTAGAAAGATGGAGTAGTTATGGTCAATCATTTCTGATAGTGGTGGTAGTTTCTGAGGTATCTGAGAACTAGTTACACCGATACATCAGAGTGTGCCTACTATAGGTAGTGAGGTTGTGTCATAGGTTTGTGGTTCAGGACAGATTTATTATGTACAACCTACCCCTAAGGAGCAGGGAACCAAACCATCTACTGTGATAGGTATGATCTTAGGAACCCCTACTATTGCATCTTCCCTTTTTGATACAGGGCATCACATAGTTTCATATCTGAACCTGTGGTGAAAAGCCTTGGCCTCATTATAATTTCATCTGAGAGCATTATAATGCTAGACACTCTATTGTGAATTAGAACAGAGGAGGTAAACCAATTCAGGGAGTTCCCCTTGAGGTTGGTGGGTGTCACTTCATATAGAATCTTTTTTCCTTTAGATGACAGAGTTTGACATCATACTCAGGATGGAATGGCTTGTACATTACTCATATACTCACAAGGGTGAATGGGATTTCTAGGTGAGCCGAGCCAAAACAAAACATCATGGTCTAGGTAGGATGACAACCTAGATTACTAGTCTGTATCTGGATGATCAAGGAGCATGTTGGGAATACTTTCCACCATTGGTTGATCATTTCAAGTACATATTTTGGATGAATTTTCTAGTTTACCTCCTAAGTGAGAGGTTGAGTTCTCTACTAATATAGTTTTAGGAGATACACTAATATCCATTCCTCCTTATAAGATGTCTATGATAGAGTTTCTAGAGCTCAAGAGGAAACTAGAGGATTTAGAGGAAAATGGTTTTATTTGACCCAGTGCTTCTCTGTGGTGTTAATCGGTCCTTTTTTAGAAAAATGTGGATTGTAACCATAATATATGCATGGATTATAAAAAATTGAACTAGATTAAGTTTAAGATATAGTTCCCTCTACCATAGATATAGGACATGTTTGATCAGCTTTGAGGATTTCAGGTGTTCTAGAAAATTGATTTGAGGTCCTAATATCATCAGGTACATGTTCAGCCTACACAAATACCTCATATAGACTTTCATAGTAGGAATGGTCTATATTAGTATATGGTTATGTAATTAGTCTCACGAACACTCCATTGATTGTCATCGCACTGATGGACCAAGTCTTACGTCCTTGTCTTGATTCTTTTGTGATGGTTTTCATGGATGAAATAGTGGTTATCTCACAATCAACATGACCATTCCAAACACCTTAATATAATTTTGTATACACTGATATAGCATCGGTTATATGCTATGTTCATAAAGTGACACTTCTAAATGGACAATATTCACTTCCTATGTCACATTATCTTAGAGATATGAGTATTGGTGGACCTAGAAAAGGTGGGAGTTATAGTTTCCTAGGAGAAACCCAATAATTTATTTGACATTAAGAGTTTCTTAAGGCTAGATGGATATTATAGTCATTTCATACAGGACTTATCATGCTTATTATCACTGTTTATGGGCATGACTAAGAAGGGAGTGGAGTTTGTATGGTCAAATACCTGTAAGATATCCTTTCAGGAGCTGAAAGGGAGATTGAATGCAACACCAGTCCTGATACTGCCAGAGTAGGGTAGGATCTACATTGTGTATTGTGATGCATCAGGTATCGATCTTGGATTAGTGCTGATATAGGGGATAGATTCGTGAGGTATGGGTCTCAGCAGTTGAGGTTGCATGAGAGGAACCACTCAACAAATGATCTCAAGTTAGCTGCAATCGTTCATGCTTTGCACTTTTGGAAACATTACTTACTCAGAAAGCATTTTGTGGTGTACACAGACCATAAAATACTCAAATATATATTACACAGTGTGATTTGAATATAAGGAAATGAAGGTGGGTTGAATTCCAATATTATTTTGACTTTGAGGTTGCATACATTCATGGTAAAGGCAATGTAATGGACAATGCACTAAGCAAGATGAATTAGATACAGGTAGTTCAGTAGGCCAATAGTGAGTGGAAGCTCGTGGATTTGTTCTCTGAGATGCACTTGGACGTGTAGTAAAGTTAGGGGAAGACATATCTTTCATCCTTAGATATGGCCTCTACCCTACTAGATAGAGTGAGGATGTGGCAGTTATCAAATTTTGAGGGCCTAGTCCTATAGGAGAGTATGGAAAGAGAGGATCCACCTCCTGGTTGGACCATAGAATATGATGAGATTATATGTATCCATGGTTTCATTTGGGTTCCAGTGGACATATTTGAGGATTTGATGTGATAGTTTCATACCTCGATTTTGGAGGTTTACCCTTGTGCTACCAAGATGTATCATGACTTGCACCATCAGAATTTGTGGACGGGTATGAAAAGAGATTTATTTGGTTTCATATGAGGTTTTCCACCTATTAGTAGGTGAAGGAGGAACATCAGTAAACAAATAATATTTTATATGAGTTACCTATTCTCAAGTGGAAATAGGATAATGTTGTAATGGACTTCATGAAAGGTTTTTTGAGGTCACCTTGAGGTAGAAATATTGTGTGGGTTGTTTTTTACAAGCTCATGAAGGTTTCACATTTCCTACTAATCAAGGAGACATTCAGTGTAGATGAGATTAAGAGGTTATATATCTATAAGATAGTGTGACTTCACAGGGTCTCGTGATCTATCATTTTAGATAGAGACACCCGGTTTATGCCTTGTTTTTTGTAGTGTTTATAGAGGGAACTGGGTACAGAGGTTCTTATGAGCATAGTATACCACCCTCAGACTAATGTATAGATAGAGTATATGAAACAAGTGTAGGAGGACATGTTGTGATCATGCGTTCTGTATTTTTGAGGCTCTTGGTAGAGGTATAGACCCTTGTTAGAATTTACCTACAACAACATCTATTAGGAGACTATACAAATGGCACCTTATGAGGATTTTTATGGTAGGAAATACCAATCTCCCTTGTGCTAGTAAGATGTAGGGGAGGCGTCTTTACTAGGACCATGTCTCATACAAGAGACTTTTGAGAATTTCGAGTTGATTTAGAATTGGATGGCTAAGGCACAATCTTAATAGAAATCTTACATCGATCGACGTAGACAACCTATAGATATTAGGGTTAGGGATCAGGTATTTTTTCATATTCCGTAGAGGTTAGGACATAGGTGGATCTGGAGGTTGGGTAAGCTTTCACAGTGATATTTTGGGTCATTTGATATTCTAGGTAGAGTCAAGCCAGTATCCTATCAATTGTAGTTACCTCATAAGTAGCAAACTATGCACTAAGTATTTAATGTATCTCATTTGTTCCTATATCACTCAGACCTGTATCATTTTTTTAGCCCGAGGAGGTTGAGCTACAGGTTGATGTGTCCTTTGAGGAGTAATTTATTTGTATCATTGACAGGAGCATGAATGTTCTCTGAGGTAGTTCAGTTCCTCTAGTACTAGTGTTATGGAAGCATGGTCGTTTAGAGGATGAGACTTGAGAGTGGGAGGCTAAAGTATGTGATCAGTGGCCAAAATTTTCCTTAGATGAATCTTGACCACCTTTGAGAGGGAAATTTAGGGAAGAATTACTTTATAGGGGAAGATTGTAAGAACCCAGGTTTTCATACAAGGTAAAAATCATTTCCCATTTTATTTAAATATTTAATTATAGCCTAATGTGAGTACCCAATTTGATCACAAGTGGTTAGGGGGTATCTTGAGGTTTTTTCAGAGCCCAAAATCCATATTTTGGGTGAAAATGGCTTGGTTCATGGTTAGTAGAAACCATGTGGGGTGGGACACATAGTTACTTCTAACCATGCGAGTCTGGACAGTGGGATCCTACATGCCACATGGTTAGAAAAACCATAAGTTTTAAGGTGTATGGACATTCATGCTTTTTTTAGTTTTTGAATAGTGGATTAGACATGGATTATGAATGATTAGTCAAACCATGTGAGAAAATTGTGTCGTGTTCCCCTTATTACAGAAAAGGGTGCATGGTTGGAACGTGGTTTGGTAAACTATACGGCCAAACCATGTGACCCTGTAATTCTTGAAAAATTACCATTTTTTCCTTTAATTAAATTTATTTTAAACCCTATTATCTCATATCTCCATATGTTGTCATCCTTGTCTTTAAGAGGGTTTCTTTGGCGATTATTCTAGGATGTTCCACTGATCATCCATCCAAGCTTAGAATCAAGAACCATATGTCTCATTAGGTCCACATTGGTAAGAACTCAATTCCTTTTGTGACATTCCATGTTTATATTGGTATCATATGTTCTATTTAGGTGCCAGCTAATATGACCAAATTTTAGGTTCTTTTTCTATTCTTCAATTTTCTTCTGATTTCAGTAGAATCAGGAGTTGATACTAGACGATAACTCTACTACCAATCTATGATAGGTGTTCTATACTTTTTCTATTTGGTTTTGTGATTTATTAAGCTATCTACCATTGTTATACCCACCGAAATTTACAGTGAAACCCCATATTTTAATTTGAACAATTGAATTTAACCAATTGGAACCTTTTAAAGAATCCCTTATGTACCCTGAAGATGTGTTGGTGGTTGTTTCCCCAACCAAGGTCACCCATGTCGTGTGAACTTTGCCTTTTCTTAATTTTGAAACACACAATGGCTGTGTATTAGATATTTCCTAGTTAAAGGAAGCCCAGTTATGTTTAGATTGATTTTAATTTCTTTAATAGGAGATGTATTTCCTCCTTTTTCCATGTGTTGACATGTATATCTATTAAATTGATTAAATAGATTATATAGAACTGGTTGAATGAGTTGGTATACTCATTAGTTTCCTTAAATGTGAATTTTGGATGATAAGTGGGTATACTCATGGTACGAAATAGTAATGGATTTGATTGATGAATGAAATGAGATGTATATGAAATGGTGGTGGATACCTTGGTTGGTATACCAAGTGTATTGATTCTATTTATATTCCTTAGATGTTACTCCTTGGATATTGATGTAGTAGTGCACACCTTGGATAGATATTTCTCGGTGGGTATTGATTTTGTGGGGTGCCTTGGGCCTTGTTACCGCTTGGAACCAGTTTTTCTTAGGATCACAATGGACATGGTCGATAGACATGCTCAGTAGGACCCATATCAAGCAAACCCAAGTTTCCATTGAGATGATCCTGGGACTCAATGAGGATGTAATGGTATTCTACACCTTGGATACAACCCTTCATGGTCAGACACTTTGATTATATGGCACAATTGTAGTAAATTATGATATACATGGTTATATGGCATGCCTTTGGATGTGAAGATGCTTCTAGTTACGTGGTAAGGTTGTTGTTGACATGATATGTCTGGATATATAGAAAGGTCATGTTGGTTACAAATTTTTGCTATAACTGCCTTGTTATAGGAGTCAACACTAGTTTTGTAGGGATCTATGTATGGATATACATTATCACTTTCTTGTTATAGAAGCTCCATGGTCATTTTACTTTTATATTTCTCACCTTATTACTTTCAAACTAATTAGACTATTATATTGAACAGCCTGGAATTGTATAGATCTTTGGGTGGTTACCAACAAGGATTGTATCTCACACCCTATTTAGGCCATTTTTGGGTACCTAGATAGACTTTATGGATGCAGGTAGGGACTAGGGAAAGCTCCCACAGTTTGATGCTTGATATTATTCCATTCTTAGGAGTAGGGGAGAACAAGACCAAGTCGAGGCTCATGATGTTATCAGGATATAGTACTTTTGGTATTTTTTGTATTTTTTGACATGTATTATATTGTACTATTGTATACCTATTATGGATGTTTTATAGAAACATGACATGTTCATCTATTTATATGAGATACTTATGGAATTGTTGTCTATTCCTTCAGTTTATCTATTTTATGACTATTATACTGCTTCTTCTTTTGATTTTTCCTATTATTGATATTCTAGTATGTTACACTCTAGTAATAAAGGCATAGTCTTCCCAAAGACACACTCAAGGCCCTCACTACTAGTTAGAAACCTCTAGCATTTAGGAAGATGCACTTGAAGCTATCTGGCCAACTGGGCTCTAAGAAATTTTGAGTGGCATCGGGGTCCAGGATGTTACAATATAAGTCTTGAAAAGATTTGGTTAATAGGGAGTAGTCTCATATCCCAACATCCACTGATGAAGCCCACCGACATATTCTGGTGGTAGCCAGTGAGAATGCTCATATCTTTTCTTTCACAGAGCAAGTCTATGAGCATATTCCTACAACAATCATGGGGGAGGCACATACCCCTACCCCCGAAAATTAAGCCCATCGACATATTCTAAATACATAAGGAGGAAAGAAGTGGTCTCATATCCCCTCTTATATTGAATATATCTGTAATTATATATTAGAGATAGAAAATATACATGCTTACATTCTTGGGCACACTTTTCTAAAATGTCACTACATTCTGGAAACTAAATTACTCTTTTGGAATATTCTAACACTAGTATAGATATAAGGATAGGGATGTACTTCTATCTCTAAAGCCAGGGTATCCCAACACTCTGATTAGTATGAAAAAATGGTTTCTTTGGGGAAACTGCACATTCTTGCTACCATCCAGGAGGATTATTGGCATATTCTGGTAAAGGATGAGGAACCAGACTAGGTACATATTCTAGCTTTAATTAGGTCTCACCAAGTGAGAGAAGTACATGCCTTGGGACAAGTGCACATTCCCATAAAATAAGACTAATGACATACTATAAATTCATCGGACTGGGATCATATTCATGTTCTAACTGAGGCTCATGATGTTAGATCGGCACATGCCTCAGGACAAGATCATGTCCCTATCAAAAATGACCAGCGGCATAATCTAAATACATTGGATTGAGAACGTATCCCCTCTCTAACCAAGGCTCACTAGGTGAGAGAGGAACACACCTCGGGGAAATATCATATTCATATTAGTGACACTTCCTGGAATATTCTAGAAAATAATGGAATCCAGTCTCATATTCCCAATTTATCCCAAAAATGAATGCACCATCATCCTTTAGAGGCTTTACTGGAGGAGGATCGTATCCCTTATCCCATTATGGAGGTCCATCAATATATTCCAATGGGGAATCAATATATGGACCAGGCTCATATACTCACTGTAACACCCTAACCCTAGTTACTTAGAGTCAGTGCATTATTTTACTACATTTTCTTGATCATAATAAATAAAATCTCGAAGGATCGATTGGTTTAGTAGCCTTGGATATACTAGATACAAAAATAAGTTTTACATTACATCCTGAATTGAAAATAACATATTATCCCCTTTGAAAACTCTCATATCCCTTAGAACATTCCTATAGGTCAAACATAAAATAATTATTTGAATCCTAGGAAAAATGAAACATAATAAAGAGGTCATATTAAATGCTCAGTAAGGATAAAAAAATATAGAGAAAGCTATCATAAATAAGCATAAACTTTTTAAGGAAAGGTATAATACTAAAACACAAGCCTTTTAAACATAATATTAAGCATAATATTGTAATAATAAATCAAATAATTCCATTTCAATATTCACATGGATATTATACTAGTTGAATAATCACAAGAAATATTAATAATTAAATTCATAATGAGGAAATGCATAATGTCGGACATTATAACCATACCATCAAGGCCTCGTGCCAAGACCATTATCATATTTTCAAGGACTTATGCCAAGAAAAAAGTTTGCCTCATGAGACCTACAGATGCGTCCAGGGGTTATAGCGGGCCCCACTCATCACTTACTAAGTCCAATGCATTTCTCATATGAAAATGGTAAAACATAACATAAATATTAGTATAAAAATAGCATAAAAAATGTTAATACTATTGGACTCCTCATGTATTAATCATTTTTTAATGATCACAAATCATATACATTCTTTAAATCCTATTAATCCTGTTTAATCTATCTTGAATCATGTGTACAGATAATTAGTTTCTTTATGCCTTGAATAATTATTGTAAACTATTTTTTTGTATAATTAAATTATCTTATGAATGATTACGTTTAATTCATTATATGAATATCACTGTTTAAGTCTGTGTACAGAGATTTGACTGTGTCTGAGAAACTGTGAGTCTGCCACTGGTTGTGTTTTTTTGGAAAAGGACCCAAACACTGTAACCATCCAGACACTATAACCATTCAAAAACTGTGACCATCTAAACATCGTGACCATCCAGACACCGTAACCATCCAGACACTATGACCAACCAGATACTGTGGCCATCCAGAAACTGTGACCATCTATACATCATGATCCTAATACAACATCTGCTCTACCAGTTCCTAATATCTATAAAACTATGTCATCATAGTTGTCTCACCGCTCAAATACAAAGAAGGAGACACCGTTTCATAGAGACACCATTTATAGACAGAATGTGATACCATTTCTTAATATGTTTTTTCGTTTTTCAATTTAATTTATAAAAATAATATCTGAATCTTTTAAATGAACTAACATAATAAATATTTCTTTTTAGACATGTTACCTGATAGTACGAGGTATGAGGTGCAGAATACATGCATCTGGTCGGCTCTAACAGATGCATTCCAAGAATAAAAAGAACAACGTGGATAGAAGAAATGTGTGTGATCGTGGTGAATATAGTGACAATAGTGTAACAGGAAGAACAAGTGTATGTGTGAAAATGAAGAAGCATGATCTTTCATGCAACCCTACACTGCTGAGGAACACACAAAGTATACTCAAATCCTAGAGTCAAGAACATTTCTACATTATCAACTCCATGAAGAACACGAGCCAGATCGAGCTGACTTATGATACCATGTTTTCCACAAGAGGACTCGTTTCCTGCATCTGCTTCATCCCAGAAGTCTAGAGCTGCATAGACCAACACTCAGAGCACTTCTAACCTTATATCATCATATATTCTATGTTGTGTATTATTTTTTATCTTTTGATCAGTGTGAGTGTCTGTATTAGACACACACTATCTCCTGCATAAAACTGAAGGATACAAGATATCCTTTTTATTACATCTTTTTACACTTGTGTATTCCCACAGATAAGTTTGGAAGAGGTCCTTGTGTGACCTGTTAGTTCATACCCATGAAGAACTGTGGAAGATGTCGCAAGACCTGGACAGTCTTGTGTACTATTGTTAGTCCCGATCTAGGGTGTGGATCAAGTTTGTTTATATAAACTACTTAGTGGAAGGTGATCATCACGTGGAGTGGATTAGGTCTTGGCTTGAGACTAAACCACTTGTTTTATATCCATTATGTTGTTTACTTTAGTTTTCTCTGCTTTACAGTTTAATTCAGAAATCACTAAATTTACTTTAACAGTTAATCTTGGAAAGAAGTTATAATTGTTTTTACTTATTAGAATAGATTCAAAAGTAATTTTAATAACTGATATTAAAATTACTAAGAATTAATCAGTCTTCTAAGAAGTTTTTTAAACAGTCATAATTTCATAATCGTATAACCTTGATTAACTGGGTTGTATTTACATTTATTGTGCAACCTTTTTATAAATACTTTTTAAACAGAAATTTTTAATAGATACTCAATTCACCCCCCCTTGAGTACACTACTCCAAACAACATTTGGAATCAAAGGGTGTTTATTAAAACTTTATTTTTGACCCTATTCAACTGTGATTGTAATTGTACTTTAAAGATTTATAAATTTATGTTAATTATAAATTTATAGCTCTTTTGAAGTATTTCTATATTATGAATCATAGATTGGAAGGTGTTGCAACAAACAGACCACCATTCTTTAATGAAACCAATTATGCTCAATGGAAAATTATAATGAAAATGAATTTAGAAAGTATGAGCTTTGAAATATGGTCTTCAATTATAGATGAATATAAGATTTCTAATAATTATAGAATCACTTGGGATGAACCTACCAAAACTTCCTATAATAACAATTGAAAATCTATGAATGTGTTATACCTCTCTTTAGGAGATGAGGAATTTAATAGAATCTATACATGTAAAACTTCCCATGAAATTTGGGATACCTTGTCTGTTTAACATTAAGGAACTTCTAGTGTGAAAGAAATGAGACTTAATACTTATAATATTAAATATGATAACTTTAAAATGAAATATGATTAGCCTATTTCTGACATGTATCTCAGGTTCAACGAAATTGTCAACCCCATGATTTCTCTTGGAAGAGAAGTCACTGCCAAATAACAGGTCATGGGGATTCTTAGATGTATAACTAATAGATGGAGAAGAACATCTGTCTCTATTAGAGAGTCATGTGACATCAGTAAGCTACCTGTAAAAGAACTCATGGGAAAACTGATGATGTATGAATAGGGGATGAAAGTCAACAAGGAAGATGAGGATAAACCCAAAAGAAAATTTGTTGTGTTCAAGACCACCACCTCTAAACACAAAGAGACAGGGAAATTGGATGTTTCTACATAAAGTTCCAGCAGTGAACATGTAACGTCCCGAGTTCAGAGCCCCTCCACTGGTGCCCCGTACCCGGTTCACCACATGACCTCAAGCGTATTTCCCCGAATGCCAGAGGCTGCTGACTAGCAGTGAGGGCCTTGGTGAGTTAGTGGGGAAACTATTCCCTCATTCGGTAAGGTATACGAGGTAAGAAAACCACAATAACAGCGGAAGCAGCAACCAACATGCATAACAACAGAAACCAAACAGCGGAAGCAATGCAGATATATAACAATGATGATAATAATGCAGCAGGTACAAGTATATAAGGAAAACAACAAACACAACAATGTGATGAAATACAACTGAAATCAAGTGAAAAAGAAAACAAATAAAGCTCATCAGCATCGCGATCCACGGCTCGGTCCCATGCTCCCCAGCTCCTGGTTCAATCAAGATCCTAAAGTAGAAGGGTGTCTTCCCTTGTCTATACCTGTAACAACATAGTCTTCTTGGGCCCAAAAGCATGGCCCAAACAGGGTGTGAGATACAATCCTAGTAGGAAATCACCCAAAGATTTGTGCCTAACAGACAATGAATACATGGCAGTAATAAAACAAGAAGCAGTAAATGGAAAAGCGCAAACAACTACAATCCACAGTTCTAACAAGTATAACACACAAGTAAGCCGCCAACAACAAGGAGAAAAAATGTAACCCTCTGGGTATCTCTCACAGTCTAACCCCTACGGTTAAACCTCTAAGTACTAGCAACCCTCTGGGAGGCACACACAGTCTCACCCCTCTGGTTCAGCTACGTAAATTAAGTAGACTCTCTGGGGAAGCACTCACCGTCAATTCCCCCTATAGTCTCGTATCGTGCTAAAGGCTCTCTGGGGAAGCACTCAACGTCAATTACCCTTGTGTACTGCATCATAGATAAAAGACTCTCTGGAGAATCCCTTCCGTCAATTCTTCACTTGGTCTCACATCGTGATTTAAAAGACACTCTGGAGAAGCCCTTCCATCAATTCTCCCTTTGGCCTACTACTCTAGGTTCTCACAGTCCTGAGTAACCAAACATGCTCAATGCGTGTGTATCATCCAAGTAAACCTCAAGAACTACTTGGCTATCGACTAAGGCTCAACAGCAAAATAAAACAACAGTTCCACTATCCTACGACTAGGCATGGCAACTGGCAAAATTCCAAACAGGCAGAGCAAGCATGGAAAATCAATCTAAGCACAAAAAAATTACTCTAATCACAAGCAATAACCTCTACTAAAGCAATCAAGAAAAGTAGGAAAGCAACAAGGGCAAAACAGAAAACACGCAATACCCCGTTCAAGGGTATTGGTGAAAATTGCACAAAATATCCATCAACTTTCTATGGAAAGTCACAAACCACCTACCTCATTCCTAGGAGATCGATATACGTGAACCTCGACGATAGATTCCCCTTAGAACGACGTAGATCTGAGAAAACGCACAAAACATTCATCCCACGATAACTTGAAAACAAGGAGGAATCAAGAAACAAGGATCAATCAGAAGGAAGAACTCACTTTTGCGATTCCAATGCAATCAACCATGCTTGAATCAGAGAACGGACGGTGAGGCAGGACTCCGTCGATGATTCAGTCGAACGGACGCTCCCGGATAGTCGAAAACTGGAGAAGAAGATGTATTTGGGGGTTAGGCGCGACCCTGGTCCGTTTAATGAAAAAAAAGTAAATGGTGTATACTTTTAGATTACACGGCGTGTACTTCGAATTTTCCGTACTCTGAAATAACTGGCCTCCACCTCAGCCTTACACACCGTGTGAGTGGCCCGGACACGTCCAACACACGGATTCGAGCCGGAACAAAGTACATGGTATGTACTCAGAAAGTACACAGCTTGTACTTTGAAAATTTCCAGAAAAACCATTTTTCTTAAAAACTCTAGAAAAATAGAAAAACATACCTGAACGAAGGTCCGGGTTCTTACAAACTTCCCCCCTTAAAGAAATTTGTCCCCGAATTTCCCTAACGAGGTGGAGAAGAAGGATCCCCGAACATCTCTGGCCACTGCGATCATACATCGGCCTCCCTCTCCCAGGTCTCATCCTGTACTCGCCCGTGCTGCCATAGCACTCGTACCAAAGGAATAGACCGCCGGCGGAGAACCTTCGTACTACGATCGACAATCCGGATAGGATGCTCCTCGAACGATGCATCCACTTCAAGCTCGACTTCCTCAAGATGAAAGATGTGAGATGGGTCTGAAAAGTAACTTCGGAGCTGAGAGACGTGGAAGACATCGTGCATGGCCCAATACCTCTGAGGTAGCTGCAACCGATAGGCGACTGGCCCCACTCTCTCCAAAACCTCAAACGGCCCGATGTACCAAGGCGAAAGCTTACCCTATCTCTGAATCCTCTTGTGTCCCAACCTAGGTGCAGCACGTAGGAAAACCCAATCACCAACCTTCAACTCCAGAGGTCGTCTCCACTGATCAGCATAAGACTTCTGACGAGACTGTGCTGTAGCCATCCTCTTCTGAATCATATCTATCTGCTCTGAAGTCTCCTGAACAAGACAAGGTCCCAGCAAAGCTGCCTCTCCTACCTCCATCCAGCATAAGGGTGATCCGCATGGCCTACCGTTCAAAGCCTCGTATGGTTCCATCTGGATGGTCGCCTGGAAACTGTTGTTGTAGGTGTACTCCACCAGAGGAATATGCTTCTCCCAAGGACCTCCAAAGTCAAGGATGCAAACTCGGAGCATATCCTCAAGCACCTGGATCGTGTGCTCGGACTGGAAATCAGTCTGGGGATGGTATGCTGTACTCAAAAGTACCTGTGTACCCAAGGCCTTTTGAAGTCCCTGCCAGAATCGAGAGTTAAAGCGAGCATCTCTGTCTGAAACAATAGAGCGTGGAACTCCACGCTGACTCACAATCTATCTGATGTAAATTCATCCCAGATCATTGACACTAAAGGTCTCCTTGATCGGTAAGAAGTGAGAAACCTTCATAAGCATGTTGAAGACAACCCAAACAGCATCGTTCCCTTGAGGTGATCTCGGAAACCAAGTCACGAAGTCCATTGCAACATCGTTCCACTTCCACTCCGGAATGGGTAACTGATGTAAGAGCCCCGCTGGTCGCTGATGCTCTGCTTTCACCTGCTGACAAGTAGAACATCTCCTGACAAAACCAGCAACATCTTTCTTCATACCTGGCCACCAGTACTGGCGATGAAGATCCCGATACATCTTGGTGACACCAGGATGAACTTCCCAAACTGAGGAATGGAAATCCCACATCAGCTCCTCGTGTATGTCTACTGGCACCCATACGCGTCCTTGGAAATGAAAGATCTCATCCTCTCCCACTGTCCATCCAGGAAGAGGGTCCTCTCATGACACACTCTGCCACAGGACTAAGCCTTATGAGTCTGATATATTCCTCATCCGTACCCGATCAAGTAGCATGGAGGTAACAGCTACAGAAGATAGAAAAGTCTTCCCCCGTCTGTCGTTCACCTCTAGATGCATCTCAGAGAACAGAGCCATCAGCTGCCACTCACTAATGGCCTCATGAACTGCCTGAATATGAGTTATCCTGCTCAACGCATCTGCCACGGCGTTGCCCTTTCATGGCGTATAGGCAAGCTCGAAGTGAAAAGACTATAGATACTCAACCCACATGCGCTGCCTCAGATTCAAATCACGCTGAGTGAAGATATACTTGAGACTCTTGTGGTCAGTGAAGACCACAAAGTGCTCTCCCAAAAGATAGTGTCTCCAACAGTGCAAAGCATGAACAACAACTGCCAAATCCAGATCGTGCGTAGGGTAGTTCCTCTCATGTGGCCTCAGCTACCGAGACCCATACACAACGACTCCATCTTCCTGCATAAGCACAACTCCAAGCCCGATACTCGAAGCATCAAAATAACCAGTGTATCTCTTGCCTGGCTCTGGCAAGACTAGTATCGGTGCTGATGTCAACCTCCCTTTCATCTCCTGAAAGGCTGACTCACAAGAATCTGACCATAATAACTTCTCCCCCTTCTTGGTCAGACCTGTCAAGGGTGCTGCTAAACGAGAAAAATCCTGAATGAAGCGTCTGTAGTATCCATCAAGCCCTAGGAAGCTCCGTACCTCAAAAACTTTCTTCGGCTACTCCCAGGAAACTACAGATATCACTTTATCTAGGTCCACAGATACTCCTGTCTCTGAGATGACATGACCCAAGAAGTGAGTCTGATCCATCCAGAAGTGGCACTTCGAGAGTTTAGCATAAAGTCGATGCTCTCTCGGTGTACTCAGAACGATCTCAAGATGGGTGGTATGGTCGTGTCGAGTGCGAGAGTACACCAAGATATCGTCCATGAAGACCACGACGACGGATTCCAAGTAAGGATGGAACACTCGGTTCATCAGCACCATGAAAACTACAGGTGCGTTCGTGAGACCGGACGACATGACTGTATACTCGTAAAGACCGTACCTGCTCCTGAAGGCTGTCAGAGGTATATCTGATGGTCTAACGCGCAACTGATGATAACCGGACCTCAAGTCGATCTTCGAGAACACCCGATCTCCCCAAAGCTAATCGAAAAGGTCATCAATCCGTGGCAATGGATATCGTTTTTTGACCGTCAACTGGTTCAGCTTCCGATAATCCACACAAAGCCGAAGGGTACCGTCTGCCTTCCTGGCAAACAGGACAGGCGAACCCCAAGGAGAAGTACTAGGTCAGATGAAACCCTTAGCCTGTAGCTCCTCCAACTACTTCTTGAGCTCCTACAACTCAGGTATGGCCATACTATAGGGAGGAATGGACACCGGTGCTGCTCCTAGCATGAGATCAATAGAAAAGTCTACCTCACGCTCCAGAGGCAACCTGAAAAGTCCTTTGGAAAGACATCCCGGAAGCGATCCACCACTGGAGGAAAGTCCAACTGTGGATTCCCCTGATCATCCAGATGAAGACTAGCAATATGGGCCATCACTCCTCCTAGACCAAGACGCTCAAGTCATTCCCGACTCGCCCGAACGTCCCATTCGCCTCTGTGAAGGAAAGATTCACCTTCTAGTGAGATGGAACTGACTCTTCGGTGATAGCAGTCGACGACTTCCCGGAAGGGAATCAACCAGTCCATGCCAAGGATGACATCATATCCTGTCATCTCTAGGACATAGAGATCCCATAAGAAGCGATACCCTGCAACCTCGAGGGGGCACTCTCTACACTGGCGTACACTAGATGTCCTCATTCCCAAAGGTGTGTCCAGTGTCAACGAGTCGGTTGAATAAAAGTTACAGAGTCCAAGGCTCTCCACAACAGAAACAAAGATAAACCTATGCGTAGAACCAGTATAGAAAAGGGATGAAGATAAAACTGAGGCTACTAAAATCATACCTCGAGCAGTATAAGGGTCGGGATCCTGCTCATGATAAGTCTACTCCACAGCGAAATACTGGCCTGCACCGTGGCCCTGTGCCCCTGATTGACCGCTCTGAGCTGAACCTCCCTGCTGGTGATGAGGAACTGGTGGCTGACCGCCACGGCCTCGACCTCCACCTCGGCCCAAACGGCCAGAAGAACTCCAGTTCCCTGACTTGTGAGAGACTGGTGGGGCTTCTCCTGAATGAGAAGTCATGGAAGAACCCCAGTAACCTGCTGCTGGTGAGAAAACCTGGCAGAAACGCTGGAGGTGACCCATCTTGCCGCAAGATCGGCACTCCATGGGGTCTCTCTAGCACTGCGGCCTCGTGTGCCATGTCCGGCCACACTAGTAGCACATCACCTGGCTTACTGATGATGCATCTCGCTTCCTCGAATCACCGCGCGTAGGCTTCCTACGACGCTTCTTGCTATCATCTGAAGGAAAGCTATCTCTGGAAGTAGAACCGCCCTGACTCGCAGCTCTAGAGTCTCTCAGATTGCGCTCCGCAATCAGTGCCTGGTTGATGATGGAAGTAATGGAAGTAAGTTGGAAGATGTTCACCTGTGAGCGAATCTCCCTCCTAAGTCAATCCTCAAACTTCCTCACCAAGAACACCCCACTCCCATCCCGAAGGGGTATAAAACGTTGCAACTCAGTGAAACGAGAGTAATACTCCATGACCGATAAAGTACCCTGGTCTAAGCTCATGAACTCCCGGGCTCGATCGGCCCTCAGGGTCTCCGGGTAGAAGTAGTCGTAGAACACGCGCTGGAACTCCTCCCAAGTCATAGCCTGCTGCTGACCCGCCTGTGAGATCACATCCCACCACCTCTTGGCGGAGTCTCGGAGCATATAGGTGGCGAGCTTGACCCGCCTCTCTAGAGGCGTCTCCAGATGCTCGAATATAGTTAGCATGGCTTCCATCTATGACTCTGCAGCCTGAGGTCCTCCCTCCCCCGAGAACGTGGGAGGATGCTGCTGCTGAAAGACCCGCGTCAAGTCTTCCATAGACGAGGCAGGAGGCGGTGCTCCCTGGAAGGCCTGCATCATCCTCATGAAACCCTCCCTAAACTGCTCATCGGTGCACGCAACTGGTACAACAACCGGTTCCAAGGCTGGCTCAGCTGGGGGATCGACAGGAAGTCCCTGATCAGCCCTGTCTGGCGTCTGATCACTGCCTGAGAACAGACGTATGACCTGAGGACGTCTCGGAGGCATAGCTCTAGAAGATAAAAAGCACACCTTAAATCATAAAAACAAGGATAGAGAACACAAGAGTACAAAACGTGAATAGGGGAAAAACACACAAGATTGCAAAACACGACTACATGGTGTGTATAAAACTACATGACTTGTCTTCTTAAACCGCTGACATGGGCGTGTACTCTCACCCTACAAGTCGTGTACACTTCAAACTACACGGCGTGTTGACCCCCACACATGGCGTGTACTTGAAAACTATTCCCCTACCCGATTATCCTTACACGGCTAACCCACATGGTCCAACTCAGCCCAAGACTACACGGCGTGTTCGAAACAAACACGGCGTGTATTGGACAAGGCTTAGACGGACCGTGTTGTTAAACACACGGCCGTCTACATGGATGAACCTTACATGGCGTGCTCCGAACAAACACGGCGTGTATAGGCAAAGGTGACACCGTCCCGTGTTGCTCGTGACACGATCGAGTACCTGGGAAAGACTACACGGCGTGTTCTGAACAAACACGGCGTGTGGAAAACAAGGTCACACCGGCCTGTGTTGTTCGTGACACGGCCGGGTACCTGGATAGGACTACACGGCGTGTTCCTAGAAAACACGGCATATGGAAAGCAAGGTCACATCAGCCCGTTTTGTTCGTTACACGGCCGGGTACCTGGACAGGACTACACGGCGTGTTCCCTACGTACACGGCGTGTTCTACCCAAGCTTCCCCGACCCGTGTTGTTAGTGACACGGCTGGGTACACGGCTCTGAACTCACACGGCGTGTACCAATGGTACATGGCGTGTTCCCGAAGTTACTCCTATGGCACCGTGTTCTTCTCACACAGTCAGTGACATGTCCTGAAAACTACACGGTGTGTATCTAAAAAGTACACCCCATGTATTCTGGGTTTTTCTGGGCAATAGCTCAGAAACTGCATAGAATTCCAGAAACACTAAAACAAGGGAAAAGGTGCCAATTTATGATCCTTGAGGGCCCATAACACCTCAAGAACAAAAATTCGGCATTCATTTAAGCAAGGAACAGAACAAACAATTCTCTAATACAACAGCAGAGAATCTATCAAGCATCTATCACAACTGCATGCATAATCTACACAGAGCCTATCACAACAGCATGCAATCGCTAATGCACCCTAGATGGCATGGAAAGAATGCATGACATGTGATTTCTACAAGTACCTATATGATGCATGAGATGGAATACCCTCATATCATCAGGTTTCGATAGAAATAGAACCAAAATATCAAAACAATAACCGCACAAGTCATACAAATCACTCTTAGTGAAAACATGCCAACCATAAAATCTCAAAACCAGAAAACTTCAATTAACGAGGTAGTATGGCTTTTCCCTATACACGGGTTATCTACTCCTGAGAACAGCTTAATTCCAAGTACCGAATCCGTCCTATCCCTGGATAAGGTCTCTAAATAGTAAATCAAGAGAAAAGAACTCCTCTGATACCACTTTGTAACATCCCGAGTCCGGAGCCCCTCCACTGGTGCCCCGTACCCGGTTTGCCACATGACCTCAAGCGCGTTTCCCTGAATGCCAGAGGCTGTCGACTAGCAGTGAGGGCCTTGGTGAGTCAGTGGGGAAACTATGCCCTCATTCGGTATGGTATACGAGTAAGAAAACCACAATAACAGTGGAAGCAGCAACCAACATGCATAACAAAAGAAACCAAACAGCGGAAGCAATGCAAATATATAAAAATGATGATAATAATGCAGCAGGTACAAGTATATAAGGAAAAAATCAAACACAAAAACATTCTGAAATATAACTGAAACCAACTAAAAAAGAAAAAAAAAAGAAATCTCTTCAGCATCGCGAGCCATTGCTCAGTACCATGCTCCCCAGCTCCTGGTGCAATCAAGATCCTGAAGTAGAAGGGCGCTTTCCCTTGTCTATACCTGCAGAAACATAGTCTGATTGGGCCCAAAAGCATGGCCCAAATAGGGTGTGATATACAATCCCAGTACGCAATCACCCAAAGATTTTTTCCTAACAGTCAATGAATACATGGCAGTAATAAAACAAGAAGCAGTAAACGGAAAAGCGCAAACAGCTACAATCCACAGTTCTAACAAGTATAACACACAAGTAAGCCGCCAACAATAAGGAGAAAACAGGTAACCCTCTGGGTATCTCTCACAGTCTAACCCCTACGGTTCAACCTCTAAGTACTAGCAACCCTCTGGGAGGCACACACAGTCTCACCACTCTGGTTCAGCTACGTAAATTAAGCAGACTATCTGGGGAAGCACTCACTGTCAATTCCCCCTATAGTCTCGTATCATGATAAAGGCTCTCTAGGGAAGTACTCAACATCAATTCCCCCTATGGGACGTGTCGTAGTTAAAAGACTCTCTGTAGAAGCCCTTCCATCAATTCTCCACTTGGTCTTGCATCGTGATTTAAAAGACACTCTGGAGAATCCCTTCCGTCAATTCTCCCTTTGGCCTACTACTCTAGGTTCTCACAGTCCTGAGTAACTAAACATGCTCAATGCGTGTATATCGTCCAAGTAAACCTCAAGAACTACTTGGATATCGACTAAGGCTCAACAGCAAAATAAAACAACAGTTCCACTATCCTACGAATAGACATGGCAACTGGAAAAAAGTCAAACATGCAGAGCAAGCATCGAAAAGAAATCTGAGCACAAAAAAATTAATCAAATCACAAGAAATAACCTCTACTAAAGAAATCAAGAAAAGCAGGAAAGCAACAAGGGAAAAACAAGAAACATGCAATACCCCGTTCAAGGGTATTGGTGAAAATTGCACAAAATATTCATCAACTTTCTACAGAAAGGCACAAACCACCTACCTCGATCCTAGGAGATCGATATACGTGAACCTCGATGATAGATTCCCCTTAGAATGATGTAGATATGAGAAAACGCACAAACCGTTCATCCCACGATAACATGAAAACAAGGAGGAATCAAGAAACAAGGATCAAGCAGAAGGAAGAACTCACCGCTGCGATTCCAATGCAATCAACTGTGCTCGAATCAGAGAACGGACGGCGAGGTAGGACTCCGTCGAAGATCCGGCCGTACGGATGCTCCCGGACGGTCGAAAAATTGAGAAGAAGACGTATTTGGGGGTTAGGCACGACCTAGGTCCGTTTAATGAAAAAAAAAGTACACGGCGTGTACTTTTAGAGTACACGACGTGTACTTCGAATTTTCCGTACTCCGAAATAACCGGCCTCCACCTCAGCCTTACACACCGTGTGTGTGGCCTGGACATGGCCAGAACACGGCTTCGAGCCAGAACAGAGTACAAGGCATGTACTCAGAAATTACACGGCGTGTACTTTGAAAATTTCTAGATAAACCACTTTTCTTAAAAACTCGAGAAAAATAGAAAAACATTCCTGAACGAAGGTCCGGGTTCTTACAAGACAATCATCACCTAATAGTGATGAATATGTGGCTCAATTATCCAAAATGTTTAAGATATTTTAAAAAAAGAAGAACTTTTTTTAAAAACATAACTTCAAGGGAAGATATGATCAAAAAGGAAGTTGGAAGAAATATTGGAAAATAAGTGACAAGTCTGATGAGATTGTCAGTTATGAATGTAATATAAAGGGATATATCAAGTCTGACTATCCCAAGATCAAGTACAAAAAGAAATATGAGGACAAAGATAGAAAGTATAAAAAGGCAATGAAAGAAACATGGAGTGCTTCCGAGGACAGTTCAAGTGACTCTGAATCTTCACATGATGAACAGGCTAACAAATCCAATATGTGTGTTGTGACAAAAACATTTGTGGTAGCATTGGAATCTCCTGTACACAATTCCTATTAATCTGGAGATGAGAGTGACTCTGAAAATATGTCTAATGAAGAAATTTTTGAGTATTTTCCTATTCTTAAAGAGATATGTAATGAAATAAAAGATAAATACAAGTCTTTAAATAAACAACATACTCATACATCAACTGTTAAAACTGAACTCACTGTAGAAAGAGAGAAAAATTCTCAATTACTCAAAGAGAACAATGAACTAAAACTATATAATGAGCAACTGAAAAAGGATCTTGAAAGTATTACTAATGGTAAAGATACCTTGGTATAAATTCTTGGTAAATAGATTGCTCCTAAATATACTATTGGCATTGGCTATCAACCTGGTAAAATAAATTTTGGAAGAACTAATTTTGTTTCTAAATATAGGACATACATCTTTACTCCTAGTTCTAGAAAACATTCAACTAGTTCAAGTTATGACACACTCTCTACTGTTTCAAGCCTTTCTGGACTAAATAGTGTTTATTTTTCAAATACTTTACATAATGTTTATAGGAAACCTATGAGGAAGATATGGGTTCCTAAAGCACTAGTCACTAATATTACTGGACCCAAACAAGTATGGGTTCCAAAATCTATTTTTATTTGACTATTTTGTAGGAAATTTTCTTAAAGAGTTCTTGTAAAAGCATATGGTACATGGATAGTGGGTGTTTGAGACACATTATAGGAGACTATTTATGATTCAAGAACTTAATAAAAATTGATGGAGGATATGTCACCTTTAGTGATAATGCCAAAGTAAAAATTATTGGCCTTGGCCAAATTGGTAACTCTAACTCAGTTTTGATTTCCAAAGTAATTTTTGTTGATGGATTGAAATATAATTTTCTTAGTATTTTAAAATTATGTGAAGATGGATTTCATTTCAAATTTGAAAATTATGCCTGCAATGTTTTCAATTCTAAAAATGAATTCGTATTTTATGTATTAATAAATGAAAATGTATATTCTTTTAACTTACACTCTTTAGCTTCTCAAAATGCTTCATATTTTAGTGTGTATCACAAAGAGTCTTTGATTTGGAATAGGATACTAGGACACTATAACACTCGCTACCTTATATATTTAACTAGAAAATACATAGTCAATGACCTACACAAACTTGAGTTTCCAAATGATAAAGTGTGTAATCCTTGTCAAAAAGCAAAGCAACCCAAAATTTACTTCAAATCAAATAAATAAGTGTCAACTTCTCAACCTCTCGAATTGGTTCACATTGATTTGTTTGGACCATCTAGAGTTTCCAGTTTAAATGGGAAGCACTATGTTTATGTTCTTATAGATGAATTTTTTAGATATACTTGGACTTTCTTTTTGGATCATAAAAGTGAAGCATGCTCTCATTTTACCAAATATTCCAAAACTATAGAAAATATTAATGAACATAAAATTAAATACTCAAGAATTCATCATGTTCGTGAGTTTAAAAATCAAGAGTTTTAATCCTTCTTCTCACAAAATGGCTATAGTCATAATTTCTCTACCCCTAGAACACCTCAACAGAATGGAGTTATAGAAAGAATAAATAGAATCCTACAAGAGATTTCTAGAAGTATGTTTAGTGAATATGAATTACCTATTTACTTTTGGGCTGAATCTGTAAATACAGCATGCTACATAATCAATAGAGTATTGATTCAACCTATCCTTAAAAGAACTCCATATGAGTTGTGGAACAATAGAAAACCCAAAGTTAGCTAATTAAAAGTATTTGGTTGCAAAGTCTATATCCTTAATACTAAGGAAAATCTTGACAAATTTCCATCCAAAAGTGATGAAAGAATATTCTTAGGATATTCAATTTATAGTAAAGTCTTTAGAGTGTTTAATAAAAGAACTAAATGCCTGAAAGAATCTGTCCATGTCAAATTTGATGAAATAGATCCACATGAGCCTAAGACCACTCTTGAGAACCTGGAGTATGATATATCAAATATAGATATTAATCCAAAATCCCCTAACCATCCTGTAAAGGAATCTGTGAAAACTTCTAGTTCTGGAAATTCTTTAGATTTTGGTCACAATGAACCAGATCCTATTGATGAACCTGAAATCACCAGTCCTTCTTTTTCTAGAGCTTTTAGAACTCTTAATAATCACCCTTTAGATAATGTTGTAAGAGACTTAGACAAAGAAACTCAAACTAGACCTTCTCTTATAAATCAGGTTGAACATAAAGTCTTCTTTTCACAACTTTAACATAAAACATTAATAATTCTATCAATAATGAATTTTGGGTGATGGCTATGCAAGAAGAACTTAATCAGTTTGAAAGGAACAAAGTTTGGAAACTTGTTGAAAGACCCAAATTCACATTCACTATAGGAACTAAATAGGTGTTTAGAAATAAGGTAGATGAAGCTGGTAATATAGTTAGAAACAAGGCTAGATTGGTTGCACAAGGCTATAGTAAAGAAGAAGGAATTGACTATAAAGAGACCTTTGCACCAATAGCTAGACTTGAAGCCATCATAATTCTGCTTGCTAATACTGCACATCTGAATTTCAAACTATATCAAATGGATGTCAAAAGTGAATTTCTAAATAGGTATATAGTTGAGGATTTCTTTGTTAAGAAACCCCCTGGTTTTACAAACCCTCATTTTCGAAACCATATTTTTATATTATCAAAAGCTTTATACAGTTTAAAAAAAGCTCCAAGATCTTGGTATGATAGGTTAAGTACTTTTTTTATTTCCAAAGGTTTTACAAAAGGAATAGATGATCCTACCCATTTTATAAAACGAATTTCCAATGATGTGTTAGTAGTTCAAATATATGTCGATGACCTTATCTTTGGATCTTCAAAAAATTCTTTATGTATTGAATTTTCTAAAATGATGCAAAAAGAATTTTAAATGAGTTTAATGGGTGAACTCAAATTCTTTCTTGGATTTAAAATCTTTCAAAATAATGATGGTATTATTTTAAATCAAATAAAATATACTAGATATCTTCTAAAACTTTTTGGATTGGATAGAACTAAAAGTAGTGAGACTCAAATGAGTACTACTTGTAAGTTGGATCATGATGAAGATGGAAAATCTGTTGATCCAACCACTTATAGAGGAATGATTGGAAGATTACTCTACTTAACTACTAGCGAAGCTGAAATTATGTTTAGTGTGTGTATGTGTGCTCGGTTTCAAGAAAATCCTAAGGAATATCATTTAAATTTTGTTAAGAGAATTTTCAAATACCTCAAACATACACCCAATCTTGGACTATTCTGTCCCAAAGGACAGTCATTTGAGTTAGTGAGTTATTCTGATGCTGAATTTGGTTGTTGTAAGTTAGATAGAAAACGAAACTCTAGAACATGTCACTTTTTAGGCAGGTCACTAGTATCATGGTGTAATAAGAAACAAAACTCTATTGCATTATCTACTGCAGAAGCTGAATACATAGCTACTGGAAGTTGTTGTGAAAAACTTTTATGGATGAAACACACATTACTAGATAATGGATATCAATTCAGGAATGTACCTATAAATTGTGACAATACAAGTGCTATTAACATTTCAAAAAATCTTGTTTCACACTCTAGGAAAAAACATATTGATGTAAGACATCACTTTTTAAGAGATCGTTATCAGAAAGGTGACATCACTTAGAAATTCATTGGAACTAAAAATCAACTTGCTGATATATCCACCAAACCACTAAATTCTGAAAGAATAGATTACATCATACATGAATTGGGAATGATAAATCTTAAGTAGTAAGTATACTATTTCATAGTTTATGGTTTCATAAGTCACCGTCTTAATATTACTATTTAACTCAAACAGTTCTATAGTTTTACTGTCTTAAGAATTACTATTCCATGTTTATGGTCTCACAGTTACTATTTCTTGGTTATTTTCTAGCACTTACTGTCTCAAACAATACGGTCACACAGTTTATAAATCACACTATTAAAGTCTCACCGTGAACGCTTGTTACGGTCTCACCGTGAAGGCTTGATTACAATATCACCATGAAAGTCGATTACGGTCTCACCATAAATATGATTTATTGTTTTATTTATATATTATAACCCATATTGCAGTAATTCATTGTTTTATTCTTTTTACTTTCCAGCGCTTTTTATTCCATGACGCTTGATATCCCTAAATGATAAAATAAAAGAAGTTTCACTTGTTCTTCACTTGAGCTCTCTTCTCTCAAACTGTAACCCCTCTTTCAACCCTTCTCTCTCTCTAACCTTTGGTGAATTACCAGGATGAAACTCCCTTCATAGTCAACTCCTAAGAAGTGCAGTTCAAAGAAAAAGTTGAAAATCACACTGAATTCAGCACCTGAAGTCCCTATAAATACGAATCTTGTGAAGAGAGTAATGGTACCTGAAACATAGATATGCCCCAAGTGGCTTATAGCAATTAAGTCTTTAGTGTTGAAATTGATAAAAGAACAAGGCTAGATAGATTGGTTTACAAGAGAAGATATTCCTATTTATCCGAAGCTAGTTGCCCATTTTTACCAGTATGTTCAATTCTCTTTTGATTCAAAAGATGGTTATGTTGTGCAAAGTTAGATCAATGGTCAGATTTTACCTTTTCTTCAAGGTTATGGGATGCATGACTTAGGATACCTCATTAGGGTATTTTTGAGGACTACCAGGGAGTTCGTCCACCTCTGAGTGAGTTCTTTGTTTTGGAAGAAGCTTTGATAAGTTTAATTGGAAATCAAACCAAGAGGATAGCTATAGCTGCTGAGATAGATAGTGAATCTAGACTCTTGTTTAAGTTTGTTCAGAATTTGATTAGCCCCAAAATAGGTGTTTTTTATGTACTCAAGTATCAGGATGTATTTTTGATACATCTCATAAAAAATGGATATAAGATCAACCTATGAAAGTATGTTATTCACCATATGTGTGAGTTGATCAAAACAACCTCCAAGTCAACCTCCCTGTTTTATTCTAGGCTTATCTCAGTTATGCTTCATGAAAAGGGATTGGTTAGACTAGATAAATAATTCATAAAGGATTATATGCTTCGTCTTTCTAAAGTTACAGTAAATAGAATGAAAATCAATTGGAATCCATAGTGGAAATCATGGGTGGAAGATAATGACAGAGTTTATGAAATGTTTAATCCAGTGGAACACCCTTCAAGACCTAAGGATATTTATGATCCTAGTTTGGAGCCATATGAACTTGTTAAATATTCTAATGAGGAAGAAGAAGAAGAGGTACTTGTACCTCAGAGAGAAACTATTCTAGTTGAGAAAGATAATGAATCTTCCCCTTAAGTATTATTTGAAAAAGAAGTGCATGTTCCTGAAAAATTTGTTGATCTGGAAGAACAACTTGCTTCAAAACAAGAATATGTTGTTAAGGTAAGTGAAAATAATATTGTAGAGGAGCATATAGAATAAGATCTTCCTTTTTTTCAAGAAGCTTCCCTTGAGGAACACACATAGGAACAAGTTGTTCCTGAAGTTATTCCTTCTGCTGAAGAGAGAATGGAGAAAGCCTTTCAGTTGTCTAGAAATGAAATGGTTGAGGAAAATAGGGATGAATTTGTGGAAATAGATTAAGGATATAAATCTCTCTGTCCTGAGAAAGATGAACCTATTGAGGGGGAGCATCCCCCAATCTGGAATCTGTTGAAGTCCCTAATCCAATTGATTCAAGATCAATGGATACATGGTATAAATTCCCAAGTTATTTTGATGTGACTTATTCCCATGAAGTCTCAGTTAAAGGAATTGATCTATATACTATGTTTCATTTGAAAATGGCATCTGAACCTGAAGCTATCTCTACCAAGGAACCTGAGCCTATCTCAGCTTCTATTCATGAACCCTCAAAAGAATCTCCCAACTTAGTGAATAAGGATGGTCTGAAATCAGTTGGAGCTACCCTATTGGATGGATTTTAGAAACTCATGAATACCCAATAGGCTCCTATAACCAATCTAAGTGAAAGAGATTCTTTAATGTTGTTGGAAAAAGTCATATGGTAGATTCAACCCAAGATGCTTCATGAGATTCAAGAAGTCAGAGTTGAGAACAAACTACTCAGTGATGAAGTAAAAAACTCTAAGAGGTATGGTTGAAGAAATGCATAGAGTCGTAACCTCAAGACCAAAACATGTTTCTTATCCCATTGAGGGTATTGTTAGTCAGACCCCATAAGAAGTATCCTCACTGATTCAACCTCATCTAACTTCCTTAGCTGAAAAGGTAGCTAAAAGAAACAAACAGATTGCTCAAGAGATGTGCGAGCTTGTTATTGGTCTTAACAAGTTAACTGATGAGTATAAGGGTTGTCTCCAGAAAGTTATAAATTAACTCAAATACCTTACCTCGGCTATCACTGCTTCTTGTACTTCTGGAAAATCATCTCAACCTTCTTTAGACAGTGATCTACATCGAACAGTTTTCAAAGAAGAACTTCAATCTGTTCTTATTGGATTTGACAAGTAATCTCCATATGAAGATATCAAGAACAGTGACAGAGTTCTTGATTTGGTGAGAATTAATTTCAAGATTTCCAATGATGCTCAGCAAGAAATTTCTAATAAGGTGGACTTCTACTTCAATTAGATATTCTCTAAGAATGACATGACAAACCACATCAAGTACCTTGTGGAGAATCTGAGGATCCCTCCTCTAAATCAAGATTTCAAAACTAAAGTCCAAAAGATCTATGATTTCACTCCTTTGTTGGATAATTTTATGGATAACAAGGATGAATTTGATAAAACTATGTAGTATGGTAGTGATATCATTGATAACTTTGTCAAACTTTTGTAGCCTTATCTTTATGTTCAGAGTACTACCATTGTCACTCCTGCAGCTGCACCCTTGAGATATGGTTTTCCTACCTTCTCATCCACTTCCCTAGACTCCAAATCTATGTCTGTCTCTCAAGCTCTGAGTTAGATTAGGCCTATAATACTTGATGAACATTTTCTTTAGTATTCTACTACACCTACCTTGGCCCCTTCTATTTTTGAAGGAGTTCATTTACTATCTATGTCCACTGGTTCACTCTATTCTTCCACTTCTACCTCTCCTCCTATGTATTCTTCTTATTATTCTGCTTCAAAGGTCAAAGAGAAGACAAGAAAGTGCTAAAGAATAGTGATTACTATCTTTTTATGGGGATATTTTATGTAGTCTTGTTCTTTACTGCTTGTACTACCACTTTTTATCCATCTAATGTGTTGTTCACTTTTATTGTCTACTTCTTATTTACTCTTTTTTATAATCCCAAAAGGGGGAGAAATATGTATTCTATATGCACTAAATACACATTAAAGAAGAGACAAATTACCTAAGAATAAATATCTCACTCACATGATTTGTGATCAACAAAAAGGGGGATATTATTGGAGTCCTTAGGTATTAATCATGTTTTAATGATCAAAAATCATATACATTCTGTAAATCCTGTTAATACTATTTAATATATCTAAAATCATGTGTACAGATGATCAGTTTTCATTATGCCTTGAATAATTATTGTAACCTATTTTGTTTATAATGGAATTATCTTATGAATGATTACGTTTTGTTCATTCTATGAATATCACTGTTTAAGTCTATGTACAGAGATTTGACTACATCTGAGAAACCGTGAGTCTGCCACTAGTTTTGTTTTTATGGTAAAGGACCCAAACACCGTAACCATCCTGACACCGTAACCATCCAGACACTGTAACCATCTAGACATTGTGACCATCCAGACACGTTGATCCTTACACCACATCTGTGCTACCGATTCATGATCTCTACACAACTATGCCATCATAGCTATCTCACCACTCAATGAAAAAGAAGGAGACATTGTTTCATGGAGACGTCATTTATAGATAAACCATGACACCATTTCTTAATCTGTTTTTTCGTATTTCAATTTAATTTCTAACGATCATATTTTTAGCTTTTAAATTCACTAACGTAATTAATGTTTCTTTGTAGAAATGTAACCTGAAAGTATGAGGTTCGAGGTGCAGAATACAGGCATCCTATCAGCTCCAACACATGCATTCCAAGAATAAAAAATAACAATGTCGCTAAAATAAATGTGTGTGATCATGGTGACTATAATGACAATAGTGCACTACAAAAAAATGACTTATACAAACAAAAATTTATTGTCAGATAGTATATCTGTTGGTAAAAATGAGCAATTCTAACAGATATTATTTTTTATTAGTATTAATTATAATTAACAACACTTGATTTTTCCAATAGATATAACTGTTGATATTGATCGCTCAATACCAACAAATCTTTTACCAATAGTAAAATCTATTGCTCTATATACTAATTCCAACATTTTTTTACTAACACATAAATAAGTTATTAATAATTATTATTACCAACAATTTCATTTCCATCAATATAAATTTTTATAATAAACTAATCAATAACATCAAATATTTTATTAATAACCAATCAAAGGGAAACAAAATTATTTATTTATATTATTATTTTTACAGCAAGTCAATATCTATTTTTTGCAACCTTTTCCAGGCCTAGGTCTCATGGTGAAACCCTCACCCAATCGGCATCTCAGCTCAGAGAAGAATACCCCAATGGTGTCTCCACTGATTTTCCTTCACATTATTTCGGTTCATGGGTTTTCTAGTGGTGGATTTCACGGATGTTGAGGTGTTGGCGTTGTCATCTACGTTTGGTTTCTCTCTAGTGAGGGTATTCCCTCAGGGCCACCAATCCATGGATAAAATGAAGAAATCCATGGACTCCATCTGTTTCACCGGGTCGACGATGGGATTGATCGATGACTCATGGGTTCTCATCCACTGCGAAAATGAGTGTTATTTCTATCGATTGTGTATGCGGGGTTCGTGGAAGATCTTGGGTAATCTTATACACATTCAGAAATGTACTTTATTCAATCAAGGTGAGTTCGATTCTTTAGTTTCCATGATCTAGAAAGGTCATGTGGGGTTTGTGATTCATTTTTTCCAGTTTAAGGCTTTGTTCGTCATTGCTCGCACAATCAGGACACCTTTCAAAATTAATTCCTCTGTGTTATAGCTATCACATCTATTGTTATCTTGAGTTTATATAGAGATCAGTCTATCTAAGCCATTGTTGTTGAAAATTTGGATCCATAATGGGTCAGCTTGATTCTTTCAACTGGTTTTCTATGAGTACTTTCAACTGTATTGTTCTCTCTACAAGCTTCTTGGTCACAACTGCTCATCTACATCTTCCTGCATCTACTTATTCTGGATTCCGGCCATCTTACTAGCCTGGTCCTGCTAAGAGGGACCCAAATTCTTACTTTCATCATCAAGATGATGGTCATGGTCCTAGGCATTATTCACTCCTAGATTCCCTTGTCCACACCATTCTTGATGAAGGTCATCCCCATAAGGGAAAGAAAAAGGATATAGGGGGGCCTTCTTCCCATGTTCATGCTTCAGTGGTTTTACAAGAGGAAGTTCCTAGAGGATGGGTCTCATGCACCTATGTTTGGAGTAGGGAATAAGCGGCTTACTGGTTTGATCTCAAAGGTGAATCAGGAACACACAAATCCAGTGGAGATTGAAAATCGGTCATCGGGTGCATACAATATCTTCTTAGATTGCCCAGATACCTGGTGTGGTTGGATGATTTAGTAGTCATGGGAAGGTTAACTCTTTTATTTACACGGGTAATTATATTTTGAAGCCACCTGTAAATAAAAAGGAGTTGTATATTAGAGGTAAGCAGGGAAAGGAAAAGGAAAATGTAGGGAATTATCCCATAGAGAAACATGGTCTGGGCAATGCACGATGATCTGGTCAGTATGTTGATTTCTCCATCGATTGAGTACCATAACTATTTTGAATTGTTGTAGGGTTATCTTGATAAGTAAAACTATAATCAAGATGAAAACAAAGGGAATACTCCACTGTTACATGGTTATTCTGAATCACCTACCACTAGTACCATGAGGGGATGAAAGAAGAATCTATTGTCTATTAGACCAAAGTTTTGTGAGTTTGGGATCAAATCTGAGGACCTAAAACTGGATATATTATCAAGATAGAGAAAATCATAAGAAGAATCAAGAATACCCCTCTGAATCTTGGAATCAAGAATAATATTTATATGTATCGTAGCAGGGAGTGGGTGGATCAGACTGATGAAGCTTCTGATTTTGTTCAATAGTACAAGTATGATACTGAATCTGGAACGTTTCATCTATTTATGATATGGATAGTTGAATGGTTTTATTTACTTCATAATTTTGGAGGGTTTCATTGCTTGTAATCCTATTATCTCCTCTAGATTTGGGGATGTGGTTCAGAATGTTAAGTCCATCAATGAAGACAAATCGAATACTTACAAGCCTGATCCATCTGCTGTTGAAATCACAAGTATTTCACAACCATCATAAGAATAGGATAAAAATGTTCACTCTGATTCCAGTGAATCCATTGTAAGATAATTATGAGCAAGCTTGTCAAATTTAGGACGATTTTTTGAATTCGAGTACGAGAAATAGTAAGAAAACAATGGTTATTTCAAATGGTTTCATTTCTATAAATCCCAAGAAGACTCGAAAACATAGAGATTACTCTTACATCAAAAGAAAAATTATCACTAAATCCTTAGAGGCATCTAGGATAAAAATTACAGACATTCCCCTAAAAATTGCACCTAAACAGTTTCTAGTTGATATTAAGGGTAGCAATTATGATGATGAAGTTGATCCTGCTGTGAGGGATTCATATCAAATAGAGGAGGAATTGGGGGAAGAATTTGATTCATGGATGTATGAAAAAGATACATTTATTCATTTCTATCTGCTATTTATGGATAGTTTCTTGTTGGTTTTGTAGAATCTATATCCCCCTACAGTTTATGGTGGTTTGTCTTGTGGTTTCTAAAATTTTTGATATCCTGTTTTGTTCATAATGACTCAGTTTTTTGCAAAAAAAAGTATTGGGATCTTGATTTTGGGGTTGTTTGATTTCAATGCTCTGAATTTTCTTGGAGAACTTGTTCAGTTTTCTTTCTAGTTTCAGATTACTATTTAGCTTGTGGTGTTATTGGAAATAATGAGGTTGCATCCATCCATGCCGTTGGTTGCATCTGTTATAAGAAGTGGACTATTCGACATTTTTTTGGATGCTAAAGATCTATTGGACATCGTGGCAGCATCCTCCTCCTCATGGAGATTTTTGTGCTTTTTGTGCTGAATAAAGCCACATCCAGAACCGTGTCACCACTGGACTCATTCAAGTTCTCAGATACCGCCATCACAGTGTACTCACAATGGCAATATAGTATTGAATCATTTTAACCGTACTTCTCTGGTGACAATCCATAGCCCAAATAAGAATGGAAATTTCCTCAAGACATTTGGATAGTAGAATTCCATTTTCCTTCTTGAGATGGAATGATTAGATTTAAGATGTTTTAAATATATAGACCTTCAAGTGCTGAGGGATGGACACTCCTGAAGATGCGGGATGGACTGTGCTTATTTACCTGATTTTCAGGTTGGCCCAGTGTAATTAAGGATTTTTATTGATGAAGATATTGGAAAACACTGTGTTTTCTTCATGATTTTATGATTAGATTTTTCTACGATTCTTGGCTCAAATGGTGACTCCTTTCCCTCTTTATTTGATGTTTTATTTTAAGTCATGTTTGTATTCTCATTTGATTTCTTCATGGTGAAAGCTCATTGCACCTCATGTCATCACTATAATTTGAACCTTTAATACATTTTTTAGGGGTATGGGTTGGGAAACCAACTCATATCTCAATCTCCCAGGTAAAAAACAATTTCTTTTTTTTTGCCCTCCCGCCTGGGTCCTTCTGCATCTCCCACCAAGAAAAGATCCAACTTTCCTCCATCTAAGGACAACCCCAGTTACTCACATGTTTCCCACTGAAAACCCCCATCGACCATCATCTAAGGCCATGCATGAACCGAACTGCCATTACACCTCCTACACACCCACACTCATCGAACACAACCACCCACTATTGTGAATTCTTCATCCATCACACATAGTGCCTACTGTTGTACCTCCTGTACCCTAGAAGTACCTTATAGAAAACATATACACCCCAACCATTATCTTGGGTATTTACATTATCATCCAAAAATAAATAATTAATAACCTTCATTTTTTATATCATCGATCAAGGAAATGTTACTCAGTGGAGACAGTTCCATCATCAAGAGCATTTAAGGTGATCAGGTTTTGAGGAATTGCACTTGCCTGTTTGAACTGAACAATCAAATGCGATATGGTTGGGTGAAGAGTTTGAAATTTCAAGATCTATTACCTTTATCCTCAAGGTTTTATTCTTCCTTTTTTCTTGTATTTTTGTTACTGTAATTATTATGTTTTCATGTTCATGGTATTTGATGATGAATTCCATAATGACTTGATTGTCTTTCAAGGATCCAAACAACATTCTCACTCACTATTTTTATCATTTTTTATTTGAAATGTGATACTAGATTGTATGTATTCATATAGTAATCCATATACAAGTCAATAAATTCTATATATTTCATGTTTTCATTTGTGTTATGTTTATTGTTTTGTCGATCCTATTGAAGATTCTGGATTAAAATATTGAATATGGTGTTATTGTTTGATTATTAGGAGAAACATTGTAGGAATTCTAGTATTATATTCTTATTTAATTTATAAATTTACTTCATCACATGTTTTTTTGGTAATATTTGATAATTTAAAAGATATTTGGTGTTGGTGGAGAGATGAAATTCATGGTGTTTTTTACCTTACCACATCTAATTTTTTCTAGCATCTCTTTTGTTTATTCTAAATTTTTGGGGGATGGGACTTTAATTCATTAACATTGTTATTTTTTCACTTTTAGAAATATAAAACTTTAATATGTTTTTTGATAGGGTCAGGTTGTTTTCAACTAAATCAACGGGACTTGAGAAATTCTATCAATCTCACTATTCTTTACATTTACTTTTTGTTTTTCAGGATATTAATGAGAAAGTGACTATCAAAGGTGTTTCAATTTCTTTAGAATTCTTATGTTAGTTATATTTTTAAGAATTATTTTCAAATCCTTTAGGTGAGTAGTTAATAATGTATTTTGTCTTGGACTAATCAAAGGAATGAGGGTAGTGGAGATTGGTATGTAATCTAGATTTTCATGTTACTGTAATTAGTAATGTTGGTTCGATTTTGGTTTTTCTTTCTACAAACAAGTTCGATTTTGGTTGTTTTCATGCTCTTGTGGATAGAATGAGGCATTGATGATTATAATGTAATCATGAACATTCATGATTGTATTAATTGATTTCCTTACAGTTTTTTTGTTCTTTAATTTAGTAATAATATTTTTTCACTATTTTGTTATCATACTTTGGTATGTTCTTGCATTATAAATGAGAGTTTAATTCAGATTCAGTTTTGTTAATGAAATTTTCATTATTAATGTAGGTTTAGTTTTGATTAAATTTTGGTCATATTACATTCTTATAATCAGCATTAGTAACGTGGTTTCAGTTTTGGTTTTTATCATACCTTCTTACAGTTAGTATTAGTAATGCATGTTTTGTTTTGGTTTAGTTTTGATTGTTATCATACTTTCTAAGAGTTATCATTAGTAATGAAGGTCCAGTTTTGGTTGTTTTCATGTTCTTTCTCTTAATATGAGGCAGTGCAGATTTGTATTTAATATCAAACTTTCACAATCAGATTAATTGATGTTCTTGTAATATTTAATGAAATTTATTTCCTTTTTATTTTCATATGTTGGAAAGTTCTATCTTTTCTATAAGTGCTATCAAAACTCCTTTCTATATTGGAAATTTTTATTAATAAATATTTAAGTACCATATGACTTTTAATATATATTATAATTCTTTATTTCTTATCTTATTGATTTTTGGTGTCAACCTGTGTTCATGAGAGATGGTATAAATTTTTAGCTCGTGTATTGGTGGATAGTTAAACTATGTTCATGAAGTCTATTTTGAGTCTATAGACAGGTTTGTTCTGATATTTCATACATAAAAAAAATATTGACATTTTTTTGAAAAAAATCTAGAGTACTACTTATCCAAGGACATTTCATTAAAGTGTAGGATATTATGTGGTCCATGGTGGGGGATTGTAAAGGATTAAACATGTTGGCATGTCTACATACAAGATCATTGAAAATTTCTACAAGGTGGAATGTATTTAATCAGGTGCTCTGTGAAAGTGCCTACATTGTGGGATCTTTCTATAATGTTTAAGATAGGGGCTTTGAAGATAGCTTTAACATAGCTTCTTTTGTATATAAAACTATATCTAAATCCAAGGATTTCAAAGGCATGTTTGATTTAGGGAGATGCATGGATGGCTTGACATAGGTTCTAAAGATGCACCATGGTAGATGGGTTGCAGAGGCTCAGCACTAGTGAAGCGTGGTTGATAGATTTAGTACAAGGAGAAGTGTGGAGGGTTCCTCATTAGGGAATCCTCAAAACTATTCTAGGTTGCTGATCTTGAACAAATTCATGGCGGGTAGTTAACTACAAATGTAATGTGAGGCCTCAAGATCCAGTGGTTGGACATCTATCATGGTTATCTCCACCATTCACTCAGTGTACTAATGTTTAATTTTATTTTATTTTTTATACACATATTTGTTTTATATACATATCTGTGTTTTATTAAATATTTGTTTCACTCAATGTACAAATGCATGCATCACAAGTTTGTTCATTTTTCCTTATCTTATAGTTGGTTGTTTCCACATGTTAGATAATCCTCTTATTGTGGTTATTGGGTGGTATTTTTGACTGTGGCCTTATTGGCGTCTACCATGACTGGTAAGCTTTTGAACTATATTTATGGATCACTAGTTTTTGAACAAAAAAGTATTTTAAGTTACTAGTTTAGTTTTTGTTAGTTCAAGTTTAATTGACTATGTATTTCTCACTTTACTAATAAATTATGTTTTTTTGGTAAATGGATGCTGATAGGTGTGAAGCAGTCACAAAATATTCATGAATTTTTTATTTCATCTATGTTTCCAACATCAATTCTCTCAGTAAAGATCTAGTTTCTAGTAAGAGTAGGTATGCCCATTTCCATTGCTCAGGTGTGCTCATTTCCCATTACCCATTGCTATGTTTATGCCCATTTTCCATTTCCCATTGCCCAGTTCAAAGTGTTTCTCTATTAAACATTTTCCAAAATCAAACACATCATTATTTCAACACATTTGGAGAGGTGGAGTGATTGTGATTTTTGTTGTTGCAGGTTTAGCCTTGTGGACCTGATGTCAGATAAGGACATAATGTTGCGGTGAGAGGGGGCTCTGGACAATGGGAATATATGCGCTTACCAGATTCTTGATATTTTAAATGGGGTGATGAAAAATGATCACAATGAAAACCATTTTTTATACCTCTATTTGTTTATATTTTTGTTTCAATTCATGTCGATATTTTTCACTAATTTGGGCTGAGCTGGATCATTGGCATGGATGGGATGCTGCTGGCTCACTGGTCCTGGGTTGATGGTGCTTGTTGGTCCTTGGTGTGACATGGATGAGTTGTTGCTGGCATGGATGAGTTGCTTATAACTCGCCAACATGGATAGACTGGTGCCAGACCCCGGTGTGGCATGGATGGGTTGTTGTTAGCTCGCTGGCATGGACATACTATTGCTGACTCACTGGTTCCATGTTACTGGTGCTTGCTAGTCCCCTGTGTGGTATGTATGGGATGCTGTTGGCATGGGGGTTGTGGGTTGGTTAGGTTTGTTTTGATGGATCCTGTTGGTGGATGAATTTTCTATTGATTCAATTTCATTATTAATATAATTAATTTTTTTTCTAATTTTTAACATGTGTGGAAATTGTGTTATTTTTAATAATTAAAACAGATGTATTATATATGATAAATTAATAAATATAATATAAAATTTTACTAGAAATAAAAATTTATAATTTAACAGATATTATATGTTGGTAATATTATTACCAACAGAAAAAAATTTCATTAGAACTTATTGCTAAATATTTTAACCAACATATATATTATCTGTTGGTATTATTATAATTGTAACTGAGTGATTTTATCTGTCGCAAAAACATTTAGCGATAGATTTTTTACCGATAGTTTAGTGACAAAGACATATATATTGGTAAAATGTATTACCAAAAAAAATTATACTTTTACCAATAGATATACCCCTGTTGGAAAAAGTGAAATATTTTGTAGTGGTGTAACAGAAAAAACAAGTGTATGCGTGAAAATGAAGAAGCATGAGATTTCATGAAACTCGACACTACTGAGGAACACAGAAAGCATACTCAAATCCTAGAGTTAAGAACATTTCCTCATTATCAACTCCACAAAGAACATGAGCCAGATTGAGCTGACTTACGATACTCTGTTATCTGCGAGAGGACTCATTTTCTGCATCTACTTCATCCCAGAAGTCCATATCTGCATAGACTAACACTCAGAGAACTTATAACCTTATCTCATCATCTATGCTCTATTGTGTATTATTTTTTTATCTTTCAAGCATAGTGAGTGTCTGTATTAGACAAGAATTGTCTCCTGCATCAAACTGATGGATACAAGATATTGTTTCTCTTAAATCTTTTTACACTTGTGTATTCTCATGGATGAGTGTGGAAGAGGTCCTTGTGTGACCTGTTATTTCATACCCACAAAGAACTGTGGAAGCGGTCACAAGACCTGGATAGTCTTCTGTACTGTTTTCAGCCCTTATCCAGGGTGTCGATCAAGTTTATTTATATAAACTACTTAGTGGCAAGTGATCACCAAGTGGAGTGGATTAGGTCTCACCTTGATACTAAACCACTTTTTTTATATCTGCTACGTTGTTTACATTAGTTTTCTCTATTTTACTATTTAATTCCGAAATCACTAAATTTACTTTGATGGTTAATCTTGGAAAGAAGTTGTAATTGTTTTTCCTTATTAGAATAGCTTCAAAAGGAATGTTAATAAATGATATTAAAATTACTGAGAATTAATCAATCTTCAATGAAGCTATTTAAATAGTCAAAATTTCATAACTGTGTAACCTTGATTAACTAGGATATATTTACATTTATTGGGGAACCTTTTTTAAGAATCCTTTTTAAACAGAAATTTTGAATAGATACTCAATTCACCCCCCCCCCCTCTTGAGTACTCTACTCCAACCAACAAATACATTCACCATAAACCATGAATGGTATAAATATAGAACATCCACAATCAAATATATCATAAACCCTTCAATACAATATGGAAGATTTTATCATAATAAGTCAACCTCAATTAAGCAAAAAAACAACAACAGATTTTGACATAGATGAAAATAATTTTATAAATTCATTAAAACTATTTCAGGAAAATATCCCATTTTAACTTTGAAATCATTTAGAATATGCACAATTATAAAAGAAAAAATTCATTTTGAAAATAACCTTATAATCTTGTAAGGAAAGCTTCAAAATTTTAAGGCTTCATAATAGCATAAAATATCTTCTAGCACTATATAAGTTAAAAAAACATTCTTTTCTTAATTTTTCTAAAATTTTATAAAGTACCTCGTTTGGAAAATAAAGGAAAGATTCCTTTCAAAACATTTTGTTAAAAGAAAAACATGGGTAAAAATTAATTTAACAATTTTTTGATAATATTTTTAATTACATTTTAAGAAACATACACATTGATGAAAAGGATGTGCTAATATATACATACGTATAAGTAATCTTTGATAACAAAGAGACTGTGAAATTAACAGTTACCTTATACTTTACTTTAGTCGAGGGAAAGTTAGCCTCATTTATAATGGTTAAAACATGTTATTAAATTATACCAAGACCATATCCATATTTATGATATCATATATGATCCTCTTATATAATTTTGGTAATAATATTTCAGTATTACCATTGTTTCGGGTGTTAACTACTTTGTTTTCCCATTCTTATTCTATCATGTTAGTCATGTTTGTTATGCATAGGATATATTTCATTCATATAAATAATTAAATTAAGTTCATAATTATTATTTTTACTCATCATATAAATTTTATAATCATTCTTTAATGGTTAACATAGAGAATGAAACTCAACGCATTGTGGAGATGGTAGGTCGTACATATGCACGTGGGACGGTATCATACCCTTGATGGTTAAATGGTATGGAATTGGATCATATATTAATTATAAAAATCATTATAATGTTATATTTATTATTTATATCCATTATACTCATCATTATACCCATAAAAATAAAGAAGTTTTGAATAACAAAATACACCATAATGTGGAGACGGTAAGACGTACGTACGCACACATGGTTATATTGTTATTTTTATGATAAATAAAATAATTAATATGGTTGTCCCATGATTATAATAATATCAAAGTATATGTATGATACTATATTTATTATTTTTATTTGTAAAAAACATTTAAATATGAAGTAGAAGAAGAAAATAACTTTGAAAGAGGTGATAAAATAATTACATCTTTTTCAGGTGTCTCCTCTTGGTTTCCACAAAAGGACTTCTTAGGTTGTATTTCATCTAAAAGTGTGGCCTCTAGGATTAATTTAGGTATGTTGGGAGTATAAATGGGCATGTTTTGGCCGAATTAAAGTGCTTTAGATGAGTTAATCAAAGATACAGAAGGTTACCCTTTTATAAGAGAGGTGAGGGGTACTTTTGAAAGATCATAAAATATTAATGTATTATAAATTTATTTTTAGTTTCAAATATCTAAAAAGTGATTTATTTCTCGTATAAGATGAGTAAGTTTCTAAATCCTCTTATAAAATGATTTTTAGACAAGTTTAGGTCACAAAATTAACCTTATCTTTTGGGTTTAACCCATAGTTAAACAGTTTAACTATTACCGTGTCTTCTTGTATTTTTACACTATAGGGTTAATATAGTAGCTATAAAAAGAAAAAAGACCCCCAATTGGATCATTTATGACACAGTTAATCCTATCCTATTTATTTTTCCAAAACTAATATTTTTATAAATTTTATAACATTAAATTAAATATTATTTATTTTAATGTATCATTTATGTCAATTTTGATACTATTCAAAATTTTCATTTTTAAAAATTTCAAACCAACATGATAACTTAGAACCAATACTTATAATATTTCAATAACATATCTATTTTATCTATAAAATAATTATATGTAATTAATTAAGTCAAATTATATTTATTTTAATATTTTTAATAACATTTAATTGATTCTTTCTTTAATAATTCAATTACTACATCATTATTGTGTCACCGTTTAATTTAATTATTTATTTCCTAAAATTATAAATAAATTAAAATTTTTTATATAATCATTTGATATTTCTAAATACTATTTATAGTCAACAATATCACTTATATAGCCTTATATTAAAAATGATACAGTTAATAAAATTTGAAAATGACATTTTTAACTCTTTTTTAAAATAAAATATAATAAATGTCATAATCTAACACAAGTGGCTTAAAAAAGATCATATTTTTTACCTAAGGTTTATTTTGGTCGAAAAAAACTTATACAATAAAATTAGGATAAGTTTTAGGGTAATAATATATTATTATATTATTATTTTTACCTTTAATTTCACTATTAACCTTTAAACGTGGTAAATAAAATTCAAAAGTTACTATTCACCAAAAAATATTTCGATCCAATTAGACCAAATTTTTTGTATTTATTAGATCCATGTATAACCATTTTTTAAAATTTAAATCACAGAAGCAGTAGAATTACGTTTAATGCTAATCTGCAGATGTGCTTAAAAGGTGGGTAAAAGAGACGTTCAAAAGTTCAATAAAATTTTTTATAACTAATTATATTATAAAAAATGATTCCAATGAATTTAATTTGACTAATATATGTATAATTTATCTATTGTGACATTAAAATAAATTTAAAGTAAAATAGTTATTTAAATGAAAAATTTGGGTTTTTAACAATAATGCAGTATTTTTCATTATTCATCAAAAAATTAAACTTTTCATAAAATTACCAAAATTTCACCCTAAGATAATTTTGATATTAAGAAGTCAAAAAATGAAGTATATTTTGAAAAATAAAATTTATAAATTTCATAATTTGTTTAATACTATTCATAACATCTTTTTAAACGGCTAGTTTAGGTCATGGTGTGCTTGAACTCGATGTTGTGTGCAGTGAAAGATATAGAATTATTGAAAAGGAAGTGTACTATGGAAGATTGGGGTGTTACATTATTCCATAATTCAAATAATTTCATCCTTGAAATTTATATAATATCACTTCATAAAAATATTTAGCTGGTTCTTCATCATACCACCACCAATATTATTTTTTGATTTTCAAAATAACCACTTTAAAGGGTAGTGGGGGACCCGTAAAACCGATTAACTAGATACAAAACAACCAAATTACAATGACCAAAGCTTAAAATTCAAATTGGAAAACCATGCACTGCCATTTCAAATTTCAAATTTCAGACCCCGCCAGGCGCGCGAAGCGACTCCTCGGTGCCAACACCGCCTATGTTCACCTCAATCCCATCACCTACTTCCAATCATCCCAACTTCTCTCCATCAATATCACTCAATTCATCGGCACCATCAAGGCCACCTCCTCGCCAGAAAACCAGACCTTTAACCACCATCGTCGATAATGCATACCATACGATCGCAAAAACAACAAAAAACAAAACAAATAAACAACACCATTGCCATAGGAAAAACCAACATAAAACCATAAAACAATCCCCAGCATCAACTTCACATCACACCTTGGACACCAAACCATTTAGAAACAGACACTGAAGACGTCGTCGGGAATCGTCCATCGAAGCCACCACAAACACTGTCATTGACACCGATAACCACAACCGGAATCATCAGTTCTGACCCCGTCTCCACCAAGAGAACCATCATCTTAACTGCATAGCATCACAAGAAACCACCGTTGGAATAGAATAATGCAACCGTCAGGAGAAACCATATGATGTCGCCCAGAGAATCCAACATCATCGTCGTCGTGCTATAGAAGAACGTCATCATCGACGTCGTCCATGCCAACTAAAAACACCAAGACATACGAATGAAAAAAAAACACCAAAGAAGCAACATCGACAGACAATATTAGAAACCGAAAAGCGGAAATGAGAAAAAGGATTTGGGAAAAAAGCAGGACGAAAACCTGAAAGAGGATTTGGGAATGAAACCTTATGGGGTAAACCCGAATGAAAGGAAACTAGAAGAAGATCCATAACCGGAAAAAACCAGAACAATAAAAGGAAAGCGGGAAGAAACCTGAAAGGAGCAAGGGATTGAAACCCTAGGAAGATGGGCCAACTACAGTGACGCCTGGAGATCTTTCGTCCGCCAAAATTCTATCCCAAAACCTCGGCGCATCTTGTGCTCCAAATTCGGCCTGGAGAGGAACTAAGGACCGCCAGATCAGAGCACAAAGAGGCAGACAGAGAGAAAACAAGAGCACCATCATATAGCTGGGAAAGTCGAGTGAGAGGGAAATAAAACCGAGAGATATCACAGTCCATAGCAGGTGAGAGAGAAGAAATAACCAGAGAGGAGCGGTGCAGAGGAATCGCCACCGGGGAAACTCAAAACCCTAGGATAAAGTTGAGAGCTCGGAGCAGCCAGGCGATTGAGGCGCCATTCTAATATGGATGTTCTTCATCATAAGTTCTCCAGGTTCCCACGTTTCCTCTTCCATAGTATGGTTTCTCCAAAGAACCTTTACGAGATGAGTCATCTAATTTCTCAAAACTTGTTCTCTGGTATCAATAATATTGATAGGATATTCATAATAATATAGATCAGGTTTTGGTTCTATTTCTTCATAGGTGAGTACATGCATTGGGTTTGTCATGTATTTCCATAACATTGATATGTGGAACACATCATGAACTTTGGAGAGATTTGGTGGAATTTCCAAATTGTAAGCTACAACTCTAATTCATTCTAGAATTTCAAAAGGTCTAATGTGCCTGGGACTTAATTTACCCTTCTTACTAAATTGTATAACACCCTTCCAAGGATATACCTTCAAGAAAACATGATATCCCACTTGAAATTCCAAATCCTTCCTTTGGTTATAAGTTTATCTATTTTTCCTACTTTGAGCTATTTTGATATGGGTTTGAATAGTTTTTACCTTTTCCATCATTTCCTCAACAAGTTCCGGGCCTACAAGTTTACTTTCACCAACATCATCCCAATAAGTTGGTGTATGAAATCTCTTTCCATATAACGCTTTTTATGGTTTCATCTGTATACTTGAATTGAAGCTATTATTATATGAAAATTATACCAGATGTAAACACTATTCCCACATACCTTGAAATTCAAGAGAGAAAGATCTCAACATGTCTTCTAAGGTTTGAATAGCCCTTTATGTTTGTCCATAAGTTTGAGGGTGATAAGAAGTGATCAAATGAAGCTCAGTATCTAGGGCCTTTTGAAGAGTTTTCTAGAATTGTGATGTAAAATGGGGATCATGGTCAGAAACAATAGATAGGGGTACACTATAAAGTCTTACAATTGTCACAACCCAACCCTACCCAGGATTGAGCCGCAAATAACCCAAGACCTCCTCTATAGGCCAGGGGCTGACGACAAGCGCCGAAGGCTAAACAACTCGGGGAGGCCTTTTCCTAAGTACCTGTACACACACACGCAGCCCACTCAATCCATAAGTACAGAGTACAAGGAAAAGTAAAGTACCAACACTGCTTTATGCCCGAACGGTGTCTCGTGGTCTCGGGCCTTAGTCCCAAAAACATTCGGGCGCATCGCACCATTGCGATCCCCTCAGAAAAACACGTCAAATTGACTGCTCACTTGCATGGAACGGATATCCAGAGAAAAAGATGCATATTGTCATACTGAAAACGAGCGGTGCTATGTGGGACCCGTATCCCGGTCCCGAAGCGCTATGAACGGATCACTCCGTTTCGATCCTCTCAAAAAAGTACACATGATTGACTATTCACTTGTCCAAATCATTCACCCAGTGAAGAATATGGAAATCACCGCCAACTCCCAAAATGGCCCTCATAGGGCCCACACCACCATGCGGAATTAAAGCGGGTGGATTGTGCCATTGCGATTCCCTCGGAAAAACACCCAAAAATGACTGCTCGCACACCCCGAATAGACGTCTGATGAAAAAGTCATTGATCGCTGCTCACAGCTTAAAAGCCGGGTCATGGGGCCCATGCCTCAACTCCGGTTTCAATGCCTGAAACCACCCTAGAAAATTCTGCCTCAGTTCCAGGGTCCAAAACGCCACTGACGGTGCTCAAAACGGACTCCGGATGTGTCCGCGCCACCCAAAAAAAGAACCCCCGGAATAAAGTCAACCCACTTAACGGGAGTGTCGCACCACCAAGGCCCCCATCTCAGGAATTAAAACCCCCGAAACCATCTCAAAATGTTCATCTTGAGCCGAGGATTGCACTGCCACAGACGGCACACAAAATGGACACCCAGAGTGAATATTACGGGTGTCGAAGTCGAGGGGACGAATCCTCATGGGCTTGACCGGCCTAGGTCGGCCGGGCTGCCCGGCTGTGGACACTGGATCCATGTGGTGCCGACCGACCCTCGTGGCCGGTCGTGGTCATGCGCAGCGACCCAGCCGTCGTCGCGCCCCGGCGAGCTCGGCCTCGCCACTTGGAGCTTCCACCTCGTCCAGCCGCTCGCCACCTCTCCCGGCCAAAGACCGTCGCACCTGGCTGAAGACTTCCACCGCTTGGGAGCTGAGTCGCCGTCGGACCAGTAAATACCATTGAAAAACCACCAAACAACCTCCAATCTTCGTTAGACCACTGCGGACGCCTCAGGACTCGGATTTTAAATCCGTAAGATGCGTCGAAAAGATCAGAAAATATAATATGCATTAATGGTCTTTTCTAAAAAATTAAACACCATTTTGACACTGTAAATTGAGTTTATAGGAGAGGTTTGAAGTTAAAATATGAAACGAAGATCCCATACCATGTTGGGCGTAGCCCAGAGCTTTGTCATCGATCCGCCGAAGTCGTGCACCACCTTGGGGAGGTGAGGATGGAGGAGGGTTGGTGAGGGGATAACCTTTTTTGAGACTTCTTCCACCAGAGGAAACAAGAAGAAGAAGAAGGGAGGGTTGGTTTTTTGTTTAAATAAATAAAACTTAATTAAAAAGTTTAATTAATTTAAACCCCCAAATTGACCCGCATCTGAAACTCTCGATGGGGTCGAGGTTAAGCCTCCCCTTGGGTAAACACTACCTTCCGAGCACAAAGACGGTCTCAGAAATTTAATCTGATCCTCCGATTGAAAGTTATAAACTTAACGCCCGAGGCTGCTAAATTACGAAAATGCCCCTAGTAGCATTTTTCACAGGAGGCACGCGCCCAAGAAAATTACACCCCTCCTAGGGTAAACGGAATGATCCGGACTCAACAGTGCCCTCAACGTTCCCATCTGAGCTACATTTTATGAGTTATTCTTCTTGATTAGCATACCCCGTGTGAACGCACTGAAAATTTAATTTCGGCCACACCAAGGCTCGGAATCGAACCTTGTCTGAAGGCGCTTCTCTGGAATAACATCAAGAAAATTCTAAAGCCTATTATAGCAAAAACCATGTTCTTAAATCATTCCCTCCTTTAATATTTTCATCCCTAAAAAGAAAAGCCATGGAACAACTCAGGGTACTAAGCCCACACCTGGCTCTTTCATACCCAGAAGGACTCAGGCACAGTTCTGCGCCACCGCACATAGACCAAAGGATTTGATTGGTTCATGTGAGGTCTACCCTTGCCAATGACGTGCATAGGAGCACCCACACTTCTTCTCGGGTGAGTCACGTAGGAGACTTCATGCACCCAAACCAGCCTTTGGGTTTAGGGTAAGGCGGTAGGGGCCTCGCCATCCCTTCGCGTGGTCTCAAACGGCCCGAAGGACCTCGAGGGTAGCTCACCTCCCAGGTCGAACCTCTATGTCACACACTGCGACTGGAAATCACTATTAGAACTTGGGACAAGGCCCGGTGATTCCCTCCTTCAGAATATCCATATGGTGAAACACCCAAGGATATCTGGTCACGCAAGGTTTCATAGTCAATGTCTCACAACCAAGACTTTCTTACACGCTCGGAAAGAGATGGAGTAGACACCATCGACTAATGAAAAAAGGTTCTACGCCTCCTAATCTACTAACATAGGGTTACACCAACGCCCCACGTCACCCTGGTAACACCTCAAACAAGGATTACGGAGAAAATAATTTCACATATCGAGTCTAATAATTCTACTGTAAAAAAGTAGAAGAGATGTAGAGCATACCTATTATCACCTCTTGCTCTGTAGGATCGTGGACATTCAAAGCTCGCGGCTGTATGTGGTCCCAACTGTCAGCTCCCAGAGCCTGATGTGTACCGCCTGATGGTGATGGGAAGACCTCGTAATGTCATCCCCCACTTCCATCTCCTCCTGCTCCTCTGCTAGTACCACCTCCCTAGGCACTACTCTGATCATGGTGCTGACTCTCCCATGGTGGTGCACCTGCTGCTTGCCTGAAGTTCTCAGCATACATGGTCGGGCAGTCCCGTGCCAAGTGACCTCACCAATCACAAGCATAGCACTAATTCTCTCCAAGAAGCCCCGGTGCCCTCCGGCGCCACTGTGGTGTATGACCCTACCCCTGGGTCTTCTCGCGGAAGGGTCTCCTCGGCTGAGCCCCTATGGTTTTCCACCACATTGGTTCACGACCATGACTCCAAAACCGGCGGGTGGAAGGCCGCATGTGTCAAGGTTCTGTCTGATGATGCCTGCTATCTACGGTAGACATCTCGGCTCCGTCATTCCTACTACCACCACCAACTGTAGAGCATGAAAGGAAGCTCTCTGTCACCAGCGCCTGCTCTAGAACCTCGACATATGTGGGAATGCCCAAGGGTACTTTGAGATCATGAATCTCTCTACAGAGACCCTGCTTGAACATTCGTGCTCGGAAGTTGCCGTCGTGGACCAAGTCCGGGTAAAAGTGTGCACGGTCCGTGAACCTAGTCGCGTACTCAGTCACTGCCATCCCTCCCTGCTGAAACTGAAGGATCTCCTGGATCCGAACAGAGCATAAGCAGGAGGGGTAAAACTCCTCACCAAACAGCAGCTGAAAGTCACCCCATGAAAGTGATGACTAATCAAGTAATTGAGTCACTAGACTCCACCAACGCCCAGCTGGTCCATGGAAAAGGCTGACTGCCAAAGCCACCCACTGATCTACCGGTGTCTGCGCAAGCCTGAAGAGGCAAACCACTATCTCGAGCCAAACCTATGCTGCCTGAGGATCTGGATCACCACTGAACCTCAACTGTCTTTGTCGCTGGAACTCATGGAGCATGCTCAACCAGTGCTCAAGATCTTTCTGCTCTAATGGAGCTGTATGCTGCTCACCAGGTGGGGGTGCTGCTACCGGACCACCCGGAGAAAGGGACTTGCATGATGGGTCATGTACTGAGGCCTCATCACTCATAGGGTCGTCGTCACAAACCAAAGCTGGTATCCTGACTAGCTGTCTTCACGGGGGCATCCTGAATGTTATCAAGGAGCACAGCGATTAGATGAGCATATATGTATATGAGCATAACAACAATAGGGAGATGACTCAATAAGGATAGTCCAAGACTCAATCTTATGTGATTCAGAAAACAATTTTCCATGTAATGAGTGTCTCAGCATGTCGAGTCGACAAGTAGGTTATCAGGGTCCTGGTGAATGGATACGTCGGCCACTGCACCATCACTGGACTCCCTGGCCTGAGAGCCGCTCTCAAGATATGTTGACACTGTTTCCCTAGATCCCAACCAATTCCATTTTAGGGATGTTCGAATAATGTCCCAAGGAATGAACCACCTCTGATACCACTTTGTCACGACCCGACCCTACCCAGTCTCGAGCTATAACTACCCCAAGCCCGACTACATAGGCCAGTGGATAGCGACAAGAATCGAAGGCTAAACAACTCGAGAAGGCCTTTGCCTAAGTACCTGTACACACACACGCAACCCACTCAATGCAAAAGTGCAGAGTACAAGAAAAAGTAAAGTACCAACTGCTATAAACTAACCACAAAGGTGCATCGACCTCTAAACAGTGCAAAGTGAGTTCTGAAGGTAAACTGAAAAGAAAAGGGCAAAACACCCACCCAACCAGAAAAGTGCCACAACCTGGTAACAGGAAAAAAAAGTAAAACAGGTGGGATTGTCCCACACCTGAAACCTGACTACGACCACCACACGCGGTCCAAGCTCTCGAACTCCTAAGCTCTTCTGTATTAACGAGAAACCTGTCTGTCATCTGCAAGGGCACACCAATTGCGGGAAAATCCCAAGAAGGGATGAGTATAAAAATACTCAGTAGGATACCCTGAAGGATTGAGGGAGAAACAAAGGAGGTACTGAAGAGTGAGCAGTAGATTGAACAGGGAATAGTAAAAGAGTACAACAGAGAGTGCAGTAAAGATTACATCTCAACCCAACAAGAGGAAGGAAGGAAGTAGACTCGTCCTAACACAATGAGCTAGAAACGGTGAGAAGATGAACTTCCCGTCGAGCCTTCGCTACCTATAGTAGGAGAGTAGACTCTTCCAACCATGAGAAGCTAGACACAGAAAGCATGTGGCATACCCCGAACATCTTCGCCTCTCCTGGAAGGAGAGTAACCAAAACCCAAGAAGAGGGTACTGGAACAAGGTATATAAATATCCATATGCTCAACAAGAAACCTGAACAAGATCGTAAGAGGATCTACATCTCATCGCTCAACCCAAGAAAGTGAGTCACTAACAGTCTCAGAAGTAAACATCATCGATACCCAGCATCCCACCCATTTTCCCCGAACTGCAAGTCAAGGGGCTCAAATCACCGCACCTTGACACTATCCACTTTGTGCAGCACTGACTCACCCACACGATTTTAGGTCATGTCTCAAGGACGTGTCTTGGTGGGGAAAGCGCCCCTCATACTTGAGAGTTCGGGGGAAATTCAAACCACACCTTGTCACTGTCACACAGTCTGGAGGTCTTCTCAATGTCAAAGTTGTCACATCACTGACCCATACAACCAAGGGTCCCACTCTGGTAGTCACGGAGAAAAACCACAGACTAGCCTAGTAGAATGGAATGGGTCTGAAAGAAGTCATCAGGTAACCCACTGCCCAGTCTCTACTTGAGGGTAAACCCTAATAGGTCGTCGGGTAACGCACTGCTCAGTCTCTCTTGGAAGGTAAACCCTAAGAGGTCGTCGAGTAACCCACTTCCCAGTCTCTGCTGGAGGGTAAACCCTAAGAGGTTATCGGGTAACCCACTACCCAGTCTCTACTAGAGGGTAAACCCTAAGAGGTCGTCAGGTAACTCATTGCCTAGTCTCTCCTAGAGGGTAAACCCTAAGAGGTCAATGAGCCACCCACTGCCCAGCCCCGCTGGAGGGTAAACCCAAAGAATCCAATGAGCAACCCATTTCCCAGCCCCGCTGGAGGGTAAACCCGAAGAAGTCGATGAGCAACCCACTACCCAGCCTCGTTGGAGGGTAAACTTGGAACTACTCTGGCCATCCCTACTGGATGGTATAACACTAGCCAACAGAACACGGAGTGGGTATCGTGCAACCACCCAACATCAGAACAATTCACCTAGTATAGGTTCATCACCCCTGTAATGTGGGTCACACTGATACCTAGAGCTCTGCCTAGGGAAACATGTCATGGTAGATCACGGAAGAAGGAATTGATCTCGATACTCGGCTAGGGGAACTGTGCCCATGCTCACTGGGGCTCCGTACCCTACATGAAACAACCTCTTGGGTAGAGTATCGGTGCCCGCATAATGTATTGGTCACACCGAATCCACAAAAACTCTACTAGGGAACACGAAGGGACGTGATACTGAAAGCCCACATGGCTAAAGGAAAAAAGGGGAACCCAAACAACTCCACCGATCACACCATCGAGAACATAAACATGGGAAACCACTCAACCTTGTGGGTTTAAACCATCGTGAACAGAGGGACTCTCTATGTCGTGAGAGATCAAAGGTATGTAAAGAAGAACACGACACGCATAAGGGGCCCACACGATGTGTGGCCCTATCTCATCTCCAACCCAATTACACAAACATTATTGAATACAAACTACAACATGTACCTCCAAGCATCCCTGTATAATCTTAGAGTATACCACAACTCTATCCCAAAGGCTATCGTGCACACGACACCCAAAGTCAGCGTGAAGGGAGAAAACGTAATTTCAACAACCTGCTTCTTCCATAGCCCTAGCACGACCATACATATCTCTTCAAACATCAACTTCACTCACACGGGTGTGAACGCGATCAAACGCCAAGGGTTAGCTTCCAAACACAGCAAGAAGAACCACCACCGGAGCACCTTTCTTGATTCCACATTTAATGAGATCTCGAATGAGACACCACACATCCAAACGGTCATACTGTTGTAATCCTCATGGAAAAACATGAGATATCAACTATTTACTCACCTCCAACAGATATCCAACGTAAAAGTCGTTCAACAATTATTTACGCCTGAACGGCGTCCTGTGGTCCTGAGCCTCAGTCCCAAAAATAGTCAGGCGCATCACACCATTGCAATCCCCTCAAAAAACACGTCAAATTGACTTCTCACTTGCATGGACCGAATATCCATAGAAAAAGATGCATATTTCCATACCGCACATGAGCGGTGCTACAAGGGACCTGCATCCCGGTCCCAAAGCACTACGAATGGATCACACCATTGTGATCCTCTCGAAAAAGTACATAAGATTGACTATTCACTTGTCTGAATCGGACACCCAGTGAAGAAAATGGAATTCACCAAAAACTCCCAAAATGATCCTCATGGGGCCCGCACCACCATGTGTAATTAAAGTAGGCGGATTGCGTCATTGGGATTCCCTTGGAAAAACACCCAAAAACGACTACTCGTACGCCCCGAACGGACGTCCGATGAAAAAGTCGTTGATCGCTGCTCACAGCTTAAAAGACAGGACGTGGGGCCCATGACTCAACTCTGGTTTCAAGGCCTGAAACCACCTTGGAAAACTACGCCTCGACTCCAGGGTCCCAACGCCACTGACGGCACTCAAAACGGACTTCGGATGTGTCTGCACCACCCAAAACAAAAACCTCTCGAATAATGTCAATCCACTTAACGGGAGTGTCACGCCACCGAGGTCCCTGTCTCAGGAATTAAAACCCCCAAAACCATATCAAAATGTTCTTCTTGAGCCAAGGATTACACTACCGTAGACGGTACACAAAACAGACAATCTTAGTGAAGATTACGGGTGTCCGAAGTAGAGGGGATGAATCCCCATGGGCCGGACTGGCCTGGGTCGGCCGGTCCGCCTGGCCTGGGCCGGCCTATGGCTCAGCCACATAGCTCGGCCTTGGACCCCGGGTCCACGTGGTGCCAACCAGCCCTCGTGGCCGGTCGCGGTCTTGTGCGGAGACCCGCCGCATGCGGGTCTCTATTCCCGCACGGGGTCGTGCGCCACGACCCCGCCGTCGTCGCGCCCCAGCATGCTCGGGCTCGCCGCCTGGAGCCACCTCCTCGCCCGGCCTCTCGTCGCCTCACCCATCCGAAGACTTCTGCACCTCACCGAATACCGCCGCCGCTTGGGATCCGATCCACTGTCGAACCATCCATAACCTCCGGAAAACCACCAAACAACCTCTAATCTTCACCGGACGGCTGTGGACGCATCAGGACTCAGATTTTAAATCCGGAAGATGTGTCGGAAAGAACAGAAAATATAATATGCATTCATGGGATTTTATCAGAAATTAAACATCATTTTGACGCTGTAAATTGAGTTCATAGGAGAGGTTCTAAGTTAAAATATGAAACAATATCTCCTACCTTGTTGGGCGTAGCCTGGAGCTTTTTCGTCGATCCGCCAAAGCCGCGCACCACCTTGGGGAGGAGAGGATAGAGGAGGGTTGGTGAGGGGATCTCCTTGGTTGATACTTCTTCTGCTAGAGGAAACAAGAAGAAGGAGAAGGCAGGGGTGGTTTTAGGTTTAAATAAATAAAACATAATTAAAAAGTTTAATTAATTTAAACCCCCAAATAGACCCGCATCCAAAACTCTCGACGGGGTCGAGGTTAAGCCTCCCCTAGGGTAAAAACCACCTTCCTAGCACAATGGGGGTATCATAATTTTAATACAATCCTCCATTCTAAATTTATAAAACTTAATGCCTGAGGCTGCTAAATCACAAAAATGCCACGGGTGGCATTTTTCACAGGAGGCTCGTGCCCGCAAACATTACACCTCTCCTAGGGTAAACGGCACACTCTGGACTCAACGGTGCCACCGGTTTTCCCGTCCGAGCTACCGTTTATGATTTATTCTGCTTAATTGGTGTGCCCAGTGTGAACGCACTGAAAATTTAATTCTGGCCACACCGGGGCTCGGAATCGCCCACCGTCTGAAGGCACCGCTCCGAAATAACATCAAGAAAATTCCAAAGTCTTTTATAGAAAAAATTGGGTTCTTAGAAGAAATTCATTAATATATAGTCTTTCTAAACATTCAAGTGGTATTTTTCTCTTATAGCATGAAAATGTCTTGATTTGGTAAGACGATAAAAAATAACCCATATCACATCATTTATTCTGGGAGTCTTTGGTAGCCCTATGAAAAAGTCCATCTTAATATCATCCCATTTTCACACAGGTATAGGAAGAGGTTTCATGAAACTTTTATGATGTTGTCTTCCAGCCTTCACCTATTGATAAACCAAACATCTCAACACATAATCATCAATATCCCTCTTCATGTTGTCCCACTAAAAATGTTCCTCCCGTATCTATACATCTTAGTTCCACCAAGGTGTATAGATAAATTGGAGCTATGAGCATAATCCAATAATTACCGTTTTAGCTCAGGTATAGTAGGAACACAAAGCCTCTTCCCAAATTTCAAAGTACCATCTTCAAATATGAATTCAATCAGTCTCCCATCATTCACAGCATTAATTTTCTTTTGAAACTCCTTATCATCAAATTAAGAAATTTTTATACTTTATGGTAAATAAGGTTTTGCAACCATTTAAAAAAGTAGTGATGTTTGACCTTCCATGATAATTACCATATTCATATTTACTAGAACCATAAACATAGGATCCCTTTCAACTCTCATTTTGTTTATAACTTCATTTTATTTTCTACTCAAAGAATTTTCCACATTATTTTCCTTCCTTGGGTGGTTGTGTATTGTGTAATCATAATCCTTGAGTAGATCAAGCCATCTCCTTTGTATCATGTTGAGTTATTTCTGTGATAAAATATTTTTAAAACTCTTATGATCAGTATACATCTCACATCTTTTACTGTAGAGATAATGTCTCCATATCTTCAGAGTAAAGATTACCGCTACAAACTCTAGATCATGAGTTGGGTAGTTTTGTTCATGAATATTTAATTGTCTTAATTCATAATCAATAACCCTATAATTATGTATAAGGATGCATCTGAGTCATTTACTTGATGCATCACTATAAATAACAAAGCCATCATTCCCAAATAGTAGAGTCAATATAGGATCATTGAATAATATTCTTTAAATTATTCAAAACATTCTTGACACTCTTTTGTCCAAATGAATTTAACCCCTTTATGTGTGATCTTGATTAATGGGTTTGTCAATCGAGAAAAATTATGGATGAAACACTTATAATAACCGGATAAACCAATAAAACTACATACCTCGGTTATACTCATCGGTGCTGTTCATTCTTAGATTGATTTTGTTTTTTTCAGATTAATAGAGATTTCATATTTAGAGACAATATAGCCAAGAAAATAAATTTCTTGAAGCCATAATTCACACTTAATAAACTTCCCATATAGTTTATTTCTTCTAAGAGTCTTCAGAAAAATCTGTAAGTGGTTTTCATGGTCTTCATATCTTTTGGAGTATACCAAGATATCATCAATAAATACTATGAGAAAATAATCAAGATATTCCTTGAACACTCTGCTCATTATATCCACAAAAACAAAGGGTGTATTAGTCAATCCAAATGGATTTACCATCAATTTTTATTGACCATACCTCGTTCGGAATGTTGTCTTTGGAATATCTTCCTTTTTTACACACAATTGATGATATCTAGAATGAAGGTTAATTTTCCAAAAATATTGAGCTCCATGAATTTGATAGAATAAAACATCAATGTAAGGCAAGGGATACCTATTCTATATTTCAATAGCATTGATTCCTCTATATTCAATGCATAACCCCATTGATTCATATTTCTTATTAACAAAAAGAACTCATGCTCCCCATGTAGAAAATCTAGGGAGAACAGATCCCTTATTACTCAAATAATTTAGATTTTCTTCATCTATAATAATTCCATAGTGACCATTCTATAAGGATTCTTTGATATTGGTCTTTCATTAGGTATTAAGTCAATAGAAAACTCAACTTCATGCTCTTGGGAGTGTCCACATAAATCTTCAGGAAAAACATCAATTTATTCCTTTACAATAGGTACATCATCAAATTGAATATCCCAAGATGTTATATCCTCTTCCTCCCAAAGAATTGCATTCAGTAAAGCCATTGGGGATGGATTTTGATAAGAATCAAGTGATGAAGTTTCTACTCTAAAGATAATGGATTCTACATCATCCTCATAAATCGTAACTTCCTTCTTCTTGCAATAAATTTTTGCATCATAATTTTATATCCAATGCATACCAAGGATTATGTAGAACCTCAAACATTTTATGGTATGTTTTCTCTTAAATACACTATATTCATTAGATATCCTATATTTCATGAATCACTGAGCCTCTATAGAGAAAAACTTGGTTACTTATAGAAGATATCCATAACCTAGCCATTAAACTTAAATTTTCCATCTTTGTGTTTTGAATTTTAAAAATATGACATACACGGTTGTGTTCAGGATGATATTTAGAGTCTGATATAAATTAACCTAAATTTGGGTGAATAGTAACATAGCCTTATGAATAGTAACCTACCCTTATGAATAGTAGCTTACCCTTATAAATAGTAATATGACTCTTATAAATGGTATCCACACCCATGAATGTATAAATAAATTTTGGCACCTTAAAAATGAAGATGAATAATTTTAGTGTTTATATTTTTTGATTAAATAATGATTTTAATTAAATATTTAATTAATCATATTTAGAAAATTATTTTTGAAAAATAGACTTTATTTCTGGATTCTACATGTTGAAAAATGGTTAGGGTGAATTTTTGGTATTTTTCTGAAATACTTGAATTTTTTATGAATAGTGAAATTCCATAATTTACTAAATAAATTAAATTTACTAATTATAGAGTGTTGTATGATGTTCTGTTGATGTAATCCCAATTGATTCTGATTCACATGATAAAAATTACTATTCTTGTTCAAGGAAGACTCACTATTCCTAGTCTTGTGGAGAAATAATACATTAATGAATATAATATAGAGAAATCCCCTCTCCCCTCCACTATATAAACCACCCCTCACCCCCTCTTCATCCCACACCAATCAAGATTCAAGACTTGAATAAATTAAACTCAAATATGTCCCTAACCTACTCCCCCATTTCTAAGACCTACTAGTCTTAAAAAAAAGGCCAAAAACAAAGGCCTTAAGGAGTTTCTCAAAGAAGAGTAATCAAGAGGTGAACATCTCTTCCTTTTTCTTTCAATTCCTTTTACATGTTCCATTATTTTGTTCTCTCTTATCACATCACCAAATACAAATGCCATGATAATTCTAGTACCATAAATGTACTGTATTTTCATTATTCTAATGGAATATTTCATCATAATCTCTCTTTTTCCTTTCCTTTTATACTATAAATGCAAACACCGACTTAGATGTGTTAATTTATCACACTCAAGGAAGACATGTTTTCAATTTTCATTATAATATTAAATACTGATCATGAAACCTTTTCAATGGTTGAACCAGATCATAATATATGTATTTTATCTAGTTTAATGTTCTATAATCCTTACACACTCATAATATGTAATAATAATACAAAACAAGTTTATTGTGCACAAAACCACCAAGTCAAATCCAAACATTTATTAATTCATCGAATGAGTCATCCTTATGGTATATAACCAGAATCATTATAAGATAATTTATATCTATTTATTGTCACTAATAATTTATATTAACAATTCTGGATGTTTAGCCACATTTCAAACAAACATTCATTTCTGAATACAAGTAAACGGATCATGAAAACCAAATAAGAAAATGCTACCAAAACAAAAAAATTGAATCTCTTAAACCCATCAAAAAGGACTTTAATGAACCTAATAAGGTTATAAAATATCAATTACATGTCGATGAGGTTCTGGAATTATTAATTAATTTATCTAAACTTGATTATTCAGGTCTTTAAGAACAATCTAGAACACTTTCAAGCATAAGGTAAGGGATCCTCTCTCTCACTTTTGTTCAAGAATTTCCCCTATGTTGTGCCCTTTTATTTTTAATTCCCAATGATGGGGTAATTTTTTTCACCTCCCCCATACTTAACTTATGATATATAAATAATGGGATACCCCTTTACCTATCGTTAAGCCCTCGCAAGAACACTCATTACCATGTCGAAATGTTTGTAAGGGGTTCTCTCATCTCACTTTCAATTTTGTGGGATTTCCATTGTTCGCCTCTTATTTCCTATATGTGGTATATGTGTACTTTAATTTGATATATATTATATTGATTATATTTATATTCATGGTATTCTATTATTATTTTGGTGGTTATTAACTTTTGTTCATATGACTTAACTGATTACAACATGGTAACGAGCTTTGTCTCAATTTTCACTTTGTTGTGACTTGCTTAGTATTGTGCACCTACTCTTTCTTATGTGGTGTACCTACTTCCCATTTGATATCACTTTTCAATTGAAATTATATTCCATTTAAATTTCCATATTCTCATATCATGGATATGATTATTTTCTAAGTCGTATACCATTTTACATACGGTATTTATTTTTAATGTTGTTTTGACTGTGGAAATATTGATGAATCTATATACTCTATTCTATATGGATAATGTAAAGGCATGTTGATCTTATGTTGAATCTATGTATAAATAATTCTTTGGACATGAAATGGTAGGTGGGTCCCGCTACATCTCCTCGATGTATCGACAGGTCTCATGAGACAAATCAGTTGGCGACAAACACTTCGAGTTTGTTTCTAAAAATTAGAAGGGTTTATACCCACAGTACTAAACCATTTTAATGGTATTTTGGTATCATGTTATAGATACATGAAGTCCAATTAATAAAAATTCTCTTTATTCGTTATCATTTATTACTATGCATGAGGTTTTCACTATGACAAAATCTATGGATGCAGTTTCATTCTCAGTTTAATAATGGAGTGAGTTTTTCATTTATTCACCATGTCATATTGATTATGTCAAATTGTTTACAATTAAGTTATTATTGATTCCAGATTTCGCCATTTGTAACCCTTACTGAGCATTTTAGCTCACCCCTTTCATTGTCTACCTTCAATAGGCGATGAAGAGGAGATCATTTATTGAGTTCCTGTGTATGTAGTTTTTAGTTTTTGTTATGTATTGTATTTTGTAACCTTTTCCAAAGTAATTTGAGTTACATTTTTGTATCTAATTTCTTCAAGACTACAAACTGATTATTCCTTCGAGATTTTCATTCCTTCTAACCATTCCAATATAACAAGTAATGAATCGACTCTGATCTGTAGAGGTCGGGGTGTTACAGTTGGTATCAAAGGAAGTTTAGTAGAAAACTTGGAAACTAGAGTAGGAAATGTATAGTAGGGAACAAATCCCTAAGGTAGTATTTGAGGATAAATTTAAAAGAAAATCCTGGTATTTTGGTAAGGAATAGATTATGTGAATCTTTCTATCAAATACATCCATGTCTGGATACAAGTAGGTAGAGATGGCTCTAGCAAAGATGTACCTAGGAGAAAAATCATCGGCAAGGAGTTTCAGGGTTGACCTGGGGTATCCTGGTATACAAAAACGGGCCTTTCTGCACTCCTGGTTATGACACTCCCAGGGGATATGATTAGGATAATTCATATTTTCTTTACAAGCCATTATTAAGTATTGAAATGTAAATTATTCCTTAAATAAACTACTTTTCTGATTATGGGATTAGCCATGCGTAGGGATCTACCCACTGAGCAATTCAACACAGTCAATGTTGGAGCAGATTGGATCATTACCATATTGGGACAACTTACTCAGGTTATAACGAATAACCATTCCACACTTGTGTTGGATCATTTTGTGTTGCAGAAGCCCCCATCTTTCAGGGAGACTACTAATTCAATAGTTGCTGAGAGATGGATCAAGTCCCTTGAAAAGATATTCATGGAAATAAGATGCAATGAAAATGAAAAAGTAGTACTGGAAGTATATTTTCTCAAGGGTGGCATTGATCAATTTTGGTCCTTGATTCAGAATACCATGGAGGAAGAAGAAATTGAAGATATCTAATGGAGGACTTTTAAGGAAAAATATTTCCCTCGTGAGCAACGAACCAAAATGAAGAGTAAATTCCTTGGATTAAATCAAAGGGAAGAATACAATGTTGTAGAGTATAAGGCTACCTTCACAAGGACTGACAGGTATGCTTTAGATTTTGTACATGACTCAGCAGAAAATATTGATCATTTATTTGAAGGTCTTAAGACAAGTCTTCGAACGGAACTGGCTTCTCAAACATTTTCATCATATGATGAAATTTTATTATGTGCCGTAAAAATTGAGAGGGAATTTCTAGATCAAATTTGTTCAAGGGAACCCAAGATAAAAAGAGGTACTCTAATAACCATGGGAAAGGTGAAGTACCAAAGAAGAATAGGGGAATGAAGAAATTCCCATTATACGAGAACTGCAGAAAGAATCATCTCGGTAAATGCTTGAAAGGCATGGGAGTCTGCTATAAGTGTGGAGAAAAGGGTCATATATATAATGAATGCAAGGGGAAGAAACAATTTTATAATATTAAATTCTAAAATTGTAGAGATATGGGACACTATGAAAATGAGTGTCCTAAGAGCCAAGGAAACATGCCTCAGAAAAGGCCAAGAGAGAAAGGGAGAGCTTATACGATTACAACCATGTAAGTTGAAGTTCCTAATGATGTGGTTGTAGGTACTTTAATTGTTTCATCAAACTTAGCCAACACATTATTTGATTCTAGATCATCGCATTCATTTATATCTTCCCAATTTTCCAAGAAAATTAGACATGTCCAATTTGATTTAATGAAGGAGTTATTAGTCAAAACTCCTAGGGGATGTATCATTAAAACAAAAGCATGTCAAATAGTCCCCCTCATGACACATAAACTTCCTTTAGTTTCTAACCTTATCGTCATACAAATGACTGAATTTTATATAATTCTCGGTATGAATTGGATGTCAAACTATGATGCAAATATTTATTGTAAGAAAAAAGAAGTTACAATTTTTGAAAATGGTGTAGAATCCCTTATCTTTATAGTAGAAACATCGCCACCTGATTCTTATCTAGATACACCCCGAGTAGCTCTTCTGAATGAAATACTTAGAGAGGAATATAAACCAATATCAGTGGGCAAGGAAAGAAATATTCATATTGAAGATGTGCATATGGTGCAAGAATACATTGATGTATTTCTAGAGGATTTACTTGGATATCCTCTAGAGCGGGAAATTGAGTTTTCCATTGACTTAATTCCTGGTGCAAGGCCTATATCAGAGACCCCCTATAGAATTGTCATTGTAAAGTTAGTATAACTAAAGAAAAAACTAGAGGATTTTAGTGACAAAGGATTTATTCTACCTAGTGTTTCTCTATTGGGATCCCTAGTCCTGTTTGTCAAGAAGAAAGATAGATCCATGAGGCTATGCATTGATTATAGGGAAATCAATGCTATTAGAATAAAGAATAAGTATCCTCTGCCTCTTATTCATGATTTATTTTATCAACTTCATGGATTTTAATACTTTTCAAAGATTTACCTTCGGTCCAGATATCATTAGATGCGTGTGAGGAAGGAAGATATTCCTAAGACAACATTTTGAACTAGGTATGGGCATTACGAGTTTACAGTGATGCCTTTTGGACTCACTAATGCACCCTCTATTTTCGTGGATTTAATGAATATATTTTTCAAGGAATATCTTGATAACGTTTTTCTGGTATTCATCGATGATATCCTAGTATACTCAAAAGGCTATGAATACCATTAGGATCACTTGCAGATTATTCCAAAAACTCTTAGAAGAAATAAATTATATGGAAAGTTTAGCAAGTGTGAATTCTAGCTTCAGTAAGTTTCTTTTCTAGGCCATATTATCTCTAAGGATGGAATCCTAGTTGATCATGCAAAGAAAAAAAGGGAATCCATGATTGGCCCATGCCAACAAACATAACAGAGGTACACATTTTTATTGGCTTAGAAGGTTACTAACGGTATTTCGTTCAAAAAATTTTCTGATAGGATAACCCAATAAACAATCTCACACATAAAGGAGTTAAGTTTTTGTGGAAAACATAATGTATATAATGCTTCAAATAATTGAAAAGAAGACCTGTCAATGCTCCAATTTTGACTCTTCAATCTAGAAATGAAGGATTTTTTATATACAGTGATGCATCAAAGAATGGACTGGGTTGTTTCCTTATGAAAAATGATAAATTTATTGCTTATTCATCAAGATAGTTGAAGAATCATGAGAAAAATTATCCAACTCATGATCTTAAGTTAGAATCCATAATCTTTGCTCTAAAAGTCTGGATGAATTATCTCTATGGAGAGATATGTAAGATTTATATGGACCAAAAGAGTTTGAAATACATTTTCACACAAAAAGAACTCAACATGAGACAAAGGAGATGGCTCGACTTACTCAATGATTATGATTGTTCAATACACTACCACCCAAGAAAGGAAAATAAGGTGGCAGATGCATTAATCAGGAAAGATCACAGACTCCTAACCCAAATAAGGATTGAAAGATATCTTATATTTATGGATCTTCACAAGATGGATATGGGAATTGTTAAGGAAGGATAAAAATCTTTCCTCTTTCAAATTATTGATAAACCATCTTTATTATAGAAGATAAAAATATCTCAATCTGATGATGAGAATATGCACAAGAAAATTAATGATGTCAAGGATGGGAGATTGGTATAATTCGTGTATGAAGAAGGAGTTATGAAATTTGGGAAGAGGTCATGTGTTCTATTAGTACCTGAGCTAAAAAGGGAACTATTAGATGATACTCATAGCTCAAATTTCTCTATACACCCGAGTAACACAAATATGTATAGAGATCTAAAGGAATATTTTTGGTGGGATAATATGAAGTGAGAAATTGCTGAATACGTGTCAAGGTGTCTAGTTTGTTAGCATGTGAAGGCAGAGAGACAATATCTTAGAGGGGTAATGCAACCTCTACCTATTCCTATGTGGAAGTGAGATGGAATTATGATGGATTTTGTCATAGGACTACTGAGGGCACCAAGAAGGAATGATGCAATATGGGTAATTGTTGATCATCTCACAAAATCAGAACATTTCCTTGCGATAAGAGAGGATTTTCCACTTGAACGCCAAGCAAGACAATATATTAATGAATTTTTAAGACTTCATGGTGCACCTCTATTGATTTTATCCAATCGAGATCCCTGGTTTACATCAAAATTTTGGAGAAGTCTCCATAATTATTTGAATACTGAGCTTCGTATGAGTATTGCTTATCACCCCTGTAAGAACCCAAGTTTTTAGAAGAGGTCAAAATACCGACCCTGTTTAACTTTGACTTGTTTATGAAGAAACTGGAGGAAATGGGCAGTTTCTGTAAATTTCCAGACTACACTCCGTGTACTTTAAGTAAACATCGTTTATAGGTTATGCGAGTGACTGAGCGTGTTCTCGCTGAGTACATGTCGTGTGATGACCATGTAGAAATTTCTTACTACACAACATGTAGTTTTAGACACGTCATGTACTCTTGACCGTGCGGAGGCCATACATGGCGTGTGGGCCTATTGGCCGAGTAGAACTAAGTACACGCCATGTTCCCCTTGGAAACTTTGTGTATTCAGGCCATGTATGATGGATATACATGGCGTGTGGGTAGGTTCGTGAGGAAGAGAAGAGAAACCAAGTACACTCTATGTACCCCTAGGTACACATCGTGTACTCATGTCAGCAGGTTCTGGAAAGTAAGTCGGCATAATTCCAGCCACCATATGAATAGTTAAATGATATACATGGCATGTAGTCATGAAGTACAAGCAGTGTACTTTATTTTTTGTGTTAAAATGGGAAATCGCCTCGTATTGAGGCATAACCTCAAATGTTTCATGGGGTTTCACGAATCAATCCGGTCAGACCTTGTTTCTTCTCCTGATCATCCATATGAACCCTATTTCGAACACTGATTGATGCATTGGAACCCCCTTGGTAAGCTCTCAATTCCCCGTAATCCATTTTGTTTGATTTCTATTCTAGAATGAGTTATATGGGTTTCATAAATTTTGATTATTTTATAGATTTACCACGTTTTAGGACAAATTGGAGGCCGTTATCGGAGGAGTACCATCATACAAGTCTCAAGTAGATGGTGCATACCTCTTTTTGGGTTTTTGTGGTCTTTTAGGTGATGCAGGATTCAACGTGTTTTCAAGTATTTTGAGGAGGACCTGTTTTATCTGTTGTTTCATATTGAATTGATTGTTGGACCTATGGGATGCCTTTGGGTATGCCCTATTACTAGTTTTTCTAGAGCAGGGTCAGGTGAGGGGTCGTTGCTCATTGGGGCATTTTGGCCGAGGGATTCCAAAATGGTTTAAATTGCAATATTAATGTTTTAAACTATTGAGTTTAATTTATTAAGACTGCTGTAAATTGGTAAAGGCATTCAAGACCTCGGTGCTGTTGACTAATAACCGTTGGGTTAGGGAAATTCTACTATTTGAATGTTTTGCATGTTTATATTTTTTGTTTAAATTTGTTATATATGAAATTTCTGAATTGCACATGCTGGACCCTTTGGGTTGTGTTGGGCATGTCCCAGATATTCTTGAGTGATGCTGATCACAGGTTGGGCTTGGCCCGGGTTACGTTGGGTGGTTCTGACCACGGGACTGGGCGTCATGGATTTCGGTTTGAGGTAGGATGACTGTCAGGTTGGGCTTGTCCCGGGTTACTGGGATGGCGATGCCATCAGCCTTGAGCGACATGGTCGCAGGGACATGAGGTGTCAGAGGTGTTGTGGCTTGGGTACTATTTTGGTGATTACCGCTAACCCAGAAACTTTGAGTAGTGTGCACACAAAGATACTCTGTGACGAGGTGGTTTTGACCACTCGTGTGGGTAGAGTACCCCGTTAGTTTCGGTTTAGGTACTTTTGGTTGGGGTTTCTTTCTTTAGGAAGCCACATGGAAGGTGAGGAGCCTTCGCAGGATAGCATCGAGACTATCAGGTTAGGGGCGGAGACTCGCAGTGATTTGAGGGCAGACATCGATGTCCCTCCAGTTAAATTATTTGAGGGAATATATCGTTGTCCCTCTGGTTTCTTATTGAGGACAGTTATCGTTTTTCCTCCGAGTTACTTCTTGGGAATGCCTTTGGGACGTCTGTACTTGATACATCTGGTGTCTGGGGGCACATGGTGCCGGGTGACATGACAGAGATTCTGGCATTGGCCAATGCAGATGACACTCCATGGTGGCTGCTGAGCACCGGTAGAGTTAGTGTTTATTTGTGGATTATATTGTTTACTGCTTTCCTTATAAATTCATGACTTCTTAAACACTCATATTAGGTACGTACGATTGGGTGGTATCCTACTGAGATTTGTCTCGCACCCTGCATAAAACCTTCGGGATGCATGAAGACTTTATGGATTTATCTATAGGAAAGAGGCCAGCTTCAGGAGATGGGTTGTGTTAGTTGTTTCATGGAGATGGTATGGACCTTGAGGTCTTACCTAGCTAGGGTCACTCTGTTTTGTTTAGTAGTTACATGTGATCAGTATGCTGTTGTGTTTACTTTCAACTGTTGTTGTATATATTTTTTGTTTCCGCTGTTTATTGATATTAAATGTGCTTCTGCTCTGTAGGTCTAGTTCAATTCTGCTGAGTCTTTTATTCCTTTGCATCTCTACTGTTATACTTGGACCATTACCATTTTTATTATCCTTCGAGAGGTTAAAGCCTCCCCACTATACCTATCAGACCCTCGCTGCTAGTCTACAGCCTTTGGCGTTCGGGGAGGTGTGCCTAAGTTAGTAGCACCCAACTCGTTTAGAATTGTTCAGGTGGCTGTTCAGGTCTGGGTCGTTACAAAGTGGTATCAGAGGAGTTCTTGACAGGGATTTAGTAGCATATTTTTACTAACTACTAATAATACTGAGAGTTCTCTTTTATTTTTACTAGTTTTACTATTTGAGATATGGTAGATTGGAGATAGATTGTTACTAGAATTGGTTTCCTAGCTTGTGCTTGGATTCCTGTTGCCCCAGGTACGAGGGATGGACCAAGTTACCTTGGGTGGGAATTGCTATTTGCTTTTTTCTCAGATTATAGTTGATATGATTTCCACCTCAGTGGCTCACTTGGTGTGTGATTTTATTGATTGTGATATGTGACCCTTGACCGGTGTTGTAAGGGAGAATTCGACCTTGGCCCGGTATATCAAGGCTCATTTTCTTGGATTTTGATAGGCACATTTTAGGGTATTTCAATTTCATAACTGCATGTATGCTTTGTGAAGTGATAATACCATGGGAATACACAAAAATCAATTACCATGCTTTATATGCTTTGAAATGTGAATAGGCAAAATTCTTGATATAATTGCTTGTTGTCGCAATGTGTATGCCATGCTTTGTATATTTTTAGAATTGCATGTGGCGGGATAAATGGGTCTGGATCTTGTAAGAGCAGGCAGCTACTTTGGTTGAGGTTATTTTGATCACGAGGATTGGGCGACTCGGTCGTCGGTTTGAGGAAACGTTGGTTTTCAGAATGGGCATGACCCGAGGTACTTTTGATACTTGGCTTCATTAGGGGAGGGTAAAGAGGCCATGATGCCAGGATGCCGTGGGGCATGGGTTGCAGTAGGGGAGATTAAGGGTAGAAGTTATTCACTGCCTTTTACTACTTTCTTATCTACATTGAATATATATTGTTATATATATATATATATATGGGTTGTCTGACCATTTATGGTATTTAGCGGTTTCCTTTTTGGGCAACTCAGATGGAGTGCCAGACGGGAAATGGTACAGTGCCATAGGTGAAGGATCAGTTTCAGGATTTGGTACAAGTAGAGCATGAGCCATAGGTACAGGCTCAGGGATAGGATCAGGTCCAGGATTCAGTACAAGTAGGACAACAGCTGGGTTTGGCATCGTTCGGGCCATGGCTCGACGAGCAGCTTTGAGCTAGTCTGGTGCTGGTCTTGCAGGGGATCGACAGAGGCACACAAGGTACAGATCCGTCTATGGCATATCTGACGTGAGAGTTCCAGTCATATCACCCGCCACTTTTTCAGGGTGATGGTGGTTTGCAGGTGGCTGAGAACTAGATAGAGAGCATGAAGATGATCTTCGAGTAGCTCGAGACGCCTCGAGGGTGGAGGGTCAAGCTGGCGACGTACATGCTGAGAGGACCGGCAAAGCGTTGGTGGGATGTACAGGTTCAGGCTCATAGGCATGAGGGACTGGAATGGGAGGACTTCAAGGACAGGTTCTTTGATAACTTTTACCCAGAGACACTGAGGGAAGAGAGATCTTGGGAGTTCTTGAGTCTCCAGCAGGGAGACATTTCCATCATGGACTATGCAGCCACTTTCACAGAGTTGTCTCGATGTGCACCTGGTATGGTAAGTGATGACGTGGCTATGGTGAGGCACTTCGAGGATGACTTATGACACGCCATTCGGGTCCAAGTGAATATCTTCCGGCTAGGTTCCTTCTCAGAGGCAGTGAATTAGGTGCTCATAGTAGAGGGAAACCAGAGGGATAGGCCCTAAGTTGGCTGGGGAACAGTTGCAGGTGAGGGTTCAGATAGTATGAAGAGGGGACAAGATGAGTTCCAACAGGGCAGTCAGGACAAGGATTCAGCTAGACCACCTCATGGTAGTTCTTCAGTGGTTTTCATTTAGTGTAGACTGTCGGGACATTTTCGAACTCAGTGTGATAGGCCTCCTAAGGAGTGTTGGGAATGTGGACAGGTCAGGAATCTGGAGAGGTTTTACAGGAAGCCTTCTCAGACAGTCGTCAGGTAGGGACATGGACAGACGGTGGCATCTGGAGTTGGTTCAGGTTCGATACCAGGAGAGGGTAGCTAGGTTTCAGTTGCATGTGGAGGACGTGACAGAGACATTGAGACCTAGCTGAGGGGCCAGTGGCTGGATACTGGAGCAACACCGCAGGGAGGTTAGGCATCAGGCAGTCGTACTTCAGGCCAGGTGCACACCGTGGAGCTGCCAGGGGATGAGCAGTCTAAAGATCCGACAACGGTTATAGGTACACCTCGAGTGTGGCTGTGATTTTTTCTCATCTTCTTTATGGCATGACCTGTTGAGGCATGTCCATTTTTAGTGCACGTGATGCACATGATTTGTGTGGACTAACTAGATACTAGTCAGTGGGATTGGTACCATATCTTTTGTGTGATATATATTTCTGTGTGTGTGTGTGAGAGAGAGAGAGAGATGTGTAGCATCAGGGGGATTGTGGATGCGGGTTACTTGAGGTGTTGTTTCTATCAGGGCATCGAGGATACGGGTTACTTGAGGTTTCGGGGGAATCAGGGCATCGAGGGTGTGGGATACTTGAGGTGCTAGGCACCAGGTTCGTTTTTGAGCATCAATGGGATGCACGACCTCGTGGAGGTGGACACCGATGCGGTGCAGGATACGTTGGGTGTCGGGGACGAAAAAAGAGCACCAATGGGGTGCAGAGGTGAAGATGCATCATGGAAGGGCTATGAGTCCAGAAAACAGGTTAGTAAACCTTGTTTTCTTTGAGTTTTGTTGGGATGAGACCGAGTTAGGATATTCCTAAGGTGGGGATCCCCCTTGAGGAATTTAGATGAGACCTCTGAGACCAGGGAAGTCCAGGTTACTTTGATTGGGGTGGTATGTTTGGTTGCATCTCTAGGTTTCATTTGATAGCTTGGGTATGAGCTATGTTAAGGTGGGGAGATTTTAAGAACCCGAGTTTTTAGAACGGGTCAAAATCCCGACCCTGTTTAAAATTTTGACTTGTTTCTGAGGAAACGGGAGGAAATGGGTTGTTTCTAGAAATTTCTAGACTACACACTGTTTACTTTAAGTACACGTTGTGTATATGTTATGCGAGTGACCGGCCGTGTGCTCACCGAGTACATGTCATGTGATGAACGTGTAGAAATTTCTTACTACACGGCGTGTAGTTTTAGACACGTCGTGTACTCTTGACCGTGAGGAGGCCATACATGGCGTGTGGGCCTATAGGCCAGGTAGAACTAAGTACACATCGTGTTACCCTTGGACACACCGTGTAGTCAGGCCGTGTATGAGGGATATACATGGCATGTGGGTAAGTCGTCGAGGAAGAGAATAAAAACGAAGTACATGTCGTGTACCCCTAGGTACACGCCATGTAATCAAGTCGGCAGGTTCTAGAAAGTAAGTTGGTGGAATTTCAGATGCCATATGAATAGTTAAATGGTATACACAGTGTGTAGTCATGAAGTACACGCCTTGTACTTTTTTTGTGTTAAAATTGGCAGTAGCCTTGTATTGAGGCAGAACCTCAAATTTTTTGCCGAGTTTCGTGAACCAAGCCTACCGGACCTTGTTTCTTCTCTCTATCATCCTTCTGAACCCCGATTCAAACATTGATTAATGCATTGGAACCCCCTTCGGAAGGCCTCGATTCCACTTGAGCCGTTTTGTTTGATTTTTATTCTAGAAAGAGTTATAGGGGTTTGAGTGGTTTTCATTCTTTTGTAGATTTACCACGTTTTAGGAAAAATTTGAGGTTGTTACCGGAGGATTACCATAGTACAAGTCTCAGGTAGGCAGTGCATACCTCTTTTTGCGTTTTCGTGGTCTTTTGGGTGATGCGGCCTTCGGTGCGTTTTCGGGTATTTTGAGCGGGACCCGTTTTATCTGCTGTTTCATATTGAATTGATTGTTGGACCTATGGGATGCCTTTGGGTATGCTCTATTACCAGTTTTTCTTGAGCGAGGCCGGGTGAGGGGTCATTGATCATTAGTGAATTTTGGCCGAGGGATGCCAAAATGGTTAAAATAGTAATATTAATGTTTTAAACTGTTGATTTTAATTTATTAAGCCTACTGTAAATTTTTAGAGGCTTTCAAGACCTCGGTGTTATTGACTGATAACCGTTGGGTTATGGAAATACTACTGTTTGAATGTCTTGCATGTTTATGTGTCCTGTTTAAATTTGTTATATATGGAATTGATGAATTGCACATGCTGGAACCATTGGGTTGTGCTGGGCATGGCCCGGATATTCTTGAGTGATGTTGATCATAGGTTGGTCTTGGCCCAGGTTACGTTGGGTGGTTCTGACCATGGGATTGGGCATCATGGACGTCGGTTTGAGGCAGGATGACTGTCAGGTTGGGCTTGTCCTAGGTTACTGGGATGGTGATGCCATCATACTTGAGCGACATGGTCGTAGGGACATGAGGTGTTAGAGGTGTTGTGGCTTGGGTACTATTTTGGTGATTACTGCTCAGCCGGAAACTTTGAGTAGTGTGCACACATAGATACTCCGTGATGATGTGGTTTTGACCACTCGTGTGGGTAGAGGCCCCCGTTAGTTGCAGTTTAGGTACTTTTGGTTGGGGGTGCTTGCCGTAGGAATCCATGTGGAAGGTGAGGAGCCTTCGGGGGATAACATCAAGACTATCGGGTTGGGGGATAAGGCTCACTGTGATTTGATGGTAGACATCACTATCCCTCCGGTTACATTATTTGAGGGTAGATATCATTGTCCCTCTGGTTTCTTATTGAGGACAGGTATCGTTGTTCCTCAGGGTTACTTCTTGGGCATGCCTTCGGGACGTCGATACTTGAGAAACGCAGTGTCTGGGGGCACATGGTGTCGGGTTACATGACAGAGATTTCTGTGTTGGCCGAGGCATGTGACACTCCATGGTGGCTGTTGAGCACCAGTGGAGTTAGTGTTTATTTGTGCATTGTATTGTTTACTGATTTCCTTATAAATTATTGACTGCTTAAACACTCATATTAGGTATGCACGATTGGGTGGTATCCTACTGAGATTTGTCTCCCACCCTGCATGGGACCTTCGGGATATGTGTAGACTTTATGGATTTACGTGTAGAAAAGAGGCCAACTTTAGGAGCTAGGCTGTGTTAGTTGTTGCATGGAGATGGTATAGACCTTGAGGTCTTACCTATCTGGGGTTACTCTGTTTTGTTTAGTAGTTACATGTGATCAGCATGCTGTTTTATTTACTTTCTCTTGTTGTTGTTTATATTCATTGCTTCCGCTGTTTATTGATATTGAATGTGATTCCGCTCTGTGGGTCTGGTTCAAGTCTGCTGAGTCTTTTATTCCTCTTCATCTCTAATGTTATACTTGGACCAGTGCCATTTTTATTATCTTCCGAGAGGGTATAGCCTCTCCACTATACCTATCAGACTCTCCCTACTAGTCGGTAGCCTTTGGAATTTGGGGATGTGCGCCTAAGGTAGTAGCACCCAACCCATTTAGCACTGTTCGAGTGGCTGTTCGGGTCTGGGTCATTACAACCCCCAAACCGATGGACAGTCTGAAAGGACCATTCAAAATCTGGAAGACATATTGTGATCATGATCTCTTGAATTCCAAGGTATGTGGGATCAATAATTTCCATTGGTAGAATTTTCCTACAACAATAGTTTCCATTATAGTATTCAAATGGCTCTATATGAAGCATTATATGGAAAAAATGTTGAACTCCAACATGTTGGGATGAAGTTGGTGAGAGAAAACTTATAGCCTCAGTTGTTATTGAAGAGACCATGACAAAGGTAAACACAATTCAAGCCCATATTAAAGCAGCCCAAAGTAGGTAGAAGAGTTATGCTGACAACTAGAGAAAGTATTTGGAATTCCAAGTCGGAGATCATGTCTTTCTGAAAGTATCTCCATGGAAGGGTGTTTTAAGGTTCGGTAAGAAATAGAAACTGAGCCCCAGGTACATCGGGCCATTTTAAATTCTAGAAAGAATCGGATCTGTAGCTTACTATTTAACAATGCCTCCAAGTCTCTCAAAAGTTCATGATGTGTTCCATGTGTCATTGTTGAAGAAATACATGTCAGACCCAATGCATGTACTCACCTATAAAGAAATAGAACTAGAACATGATTTTTCATACTGTGAAAATCCTATCAGTATTCTTGACATAAGGGATAAGGTATTGAAAATCGAACAACCCATCTAGTAAATGTTCTTTGAGGAATCTAGGATATAGAGGAAGCAACATGGGAACCTGAGGATGTTATGAATAAGAACCACCCATATCTTTTTGGTGGGCTTTATACATAAAAGTTTTAGTATTAAATTTCTGAAGGATGGTATAATGTAGCACCCCAAACATTTTACGGTATGTTTCCCTTAAATACATTGTATTCATTAGATAGCTTATATTTTTGGAATCACTAAGCCACTATGGAAAACAACTTGGTTACTTATATAAGATATCCATAACCTAGCCATTAAACTTAAATTTTCTAGTTCTGTGTTTTGAATTTTAAAAATATGGCATACATGGTTGTCTTCAGGATGATATTTAGAGTCTGATAGAATTATCCTAATTTTTGGTAAATAGTAACATACCCTTATGAATAGTAACCTACCCTTATGAATATTAACTCACCCTTATAAATAGTAATATGACTCTTATAAATTGTATCCACACCCATGAATGTTTAAATAAATTTAGGCACCTTAAAATGAAGATGAATAATTTAAGTGTTTATATTTTTCGATTAAATAATGAGTTTAGTTAAATATTTAATTAATCATATATAGAAAATTATTTTTGAAAAATGGACTTCAATTTTTGTAATCTACACGTTGAGAATGGTTAGGGTGAATTTTTGCTATTTTTCTGAAATACTAGAATTTTTTATGAATAGTGAAATACCATAATTTACAAAATAAGCTAAGTACACTAATTATAGAGTCATGTATTATGTTCTTCTGATGTAATCCCAATTGATTAGGATTCACATGATAAGAATTACTATTCTATGTCATGGAAGACTCACTATTCCTTGTCTTTTGGATAAGTAATACATTAATGAATATAATATAGAGAAATCCCCTCTCCCGTCCACTATATAAACCACCCCTCACCCCCTATTCCTCCCACACCACTCAAGCTTCAAGCCTTGCCTAAATTCTTCTCAAATATCTCCTTAACCTCCTCACCCACATCCAAGACCTATTGGTCACACCAAAAGGCAGAAAATGAAGTCCTTAAAGAGTTTCTCAAAGAAGAGTACTCAAGAGGTGAAGCTCTCTTCCTTTTTCATTCAATTCCTTTTACAACTTCCATTATTTTGTTCTCTCTTCTAACATAACCTCTTCCAAATTCTATGATAATTCTATAACCATAAATGTACTGGAATTTCATTATGATAATGGAATATTTCATCATAATATCTCTTTTTTACTTTCCTTTTATACTATAAATGCAAACACTGACCGGGATGAGTTAATTTATCACACTCAAGGAAGACGGGTTTTCAATTTTCATTATTATCTTCAATACTGATCATGAAACCTTTTCAATGGTTGAACAAGATCATCATATATTTATATTATCTTGTTTAATGTTCTATAATCCATACACACTCATAATATGGAATAATAATACAAAACAAGTTTCTTGTGCACAAAACCGCCAAGCCAAATCCAAGCGTTTATTAACTAATCGATTGAGTCATCCTTATGGTATATAACCAGAATCATTATAATATCATTTATATATCTTTAATGTCACTAATAATTTATATTAAAAATTATATATGTTTAACAAAATTTCAAACAAACATTCATTCATGAATACAAGTAAACGGATCATGAAAACCAAAGAAGAAAATGCTACTAAAACAATAAAATTGAATCTCTTAAACCCATAAAAAAGGCCATTAATGAACCTAATAAGGTTATAAAATATCAATTAAATGTTGATGAGGTTCTAGGATAATTAATAAATAAATCTAAATTTGATTATTCTGGTCATTAAGAACAACCAAGAACACCTTTAAGCATAAGGTAAGGGATCCTCTCTCTCACTTGTGTTCAAGAATTTCCCCTATGTTGTGCCATTTTATTTTTAATTCCTAATGATGGGGTATGCTTTTTCACCTCCAAAATACTTCCATTATGATATATAAATAATGTGATACCCCTTTACCGCTCATTAATCCCTCGCAATAACACTCATTACCATACCAAAATGTTTGTAAGGGTTTCTCTCATCTTACTTTCAATTCTGTGGGATTTCCATTGTTCACCTATTATTTATTATATGTGGTATAGGTGTACTGACATTTGATATATATTATCATGATTCTCTTTATATTCATGGTATTCTATGATTCTTTTGGTGGTTATTAACTTTTGGTCATATGACTCAACTGATTACAACGTGTTCATGAGCTTTGTCTCAATTTTCACTTCGTTGTGAATTGCTTAGTATTGTGCACCTACTCTCTATTATGTGGTGTACCTACTACCCATTTGAGATAAATTTTCAATTGCAATTATATTCTATTTAAATTTCCATATTCTCATATCATGGATATTATTATTTTCTAATCTGTATACCATTTTACATATGGTATTTATTTTGAATGTTGTTTTGACTGTGGAAATATTGATGAATATGTATTCTCTATTCTATATAGATAATGTAAAGGCATATTTCTATTATGTTTCATCTATGTATAAAGAATTATTTGTACATTCAGCATCAGTCGTGGCCCACTACATCCTCTTGATTCATCGACTGTTCTCATGAGACAAATTAGTTGGCGACAAACCCTTCGAGTTTGTTTCCAAAAAATCAGATGGGTTTCTACCCATAGAACTAAACTGTTTTAATGGTATTATGGTATCATGTGACAGATACATGAATTCAAAATAATAATAATTTTATCTATTCATTATCATTTATTACTATCTATGAGGTTTTCACTATGAAAAAATCTATGGATGCAGTTTCATTTCAGTTTATTAATGGCATGAGTTTTTCATTTATTCACCGTGCCATATTGATTATGTAAAATTGTTTACAATTTAGTTGTTATTGATTCATAATTCTTCCATTTGTAACCCTTACTAAGAATTTGAGCTCACCCCTTTCATTGTTTACCTTCAGCAGGTGATGAAGAGGAGATTATTTATTGAGTTCATGTGGATGCATTTTTTAGTTTTTTTATGTATTGTATTTTGTAACCATTTCCATAGTAATTTGAGTTATATTTATGTATCTAGTTTCTTAAAGACTAATAAACTAATCATTCCTTCAGGGTTTTTATTCCTTCTAATCATGCTAATATAACAAGTAATGCACCGTCTCTGGCCTAATGGGGTTAGGGTGTTACAATTATATCAAATTTGACCATAGGTATGATAATAAAGATAGCAGATAATGCACATTTGTATGACTTAATGGGAACTACCTAACACATCTTTGTTGAAATGAGACTTCCCTTATGGATTTTGACTAAAAACTCCCCTATTAAAGTGAATTGGAAATATCTAATTTTTAAAGAAAATTGGGAAGATATAAAGGTATGCGAGGTTCCAGAATCAAATAAATATTTGCCTAAATTTTAGGAGATGATTATATTACCATCCACAATGCCATTAGGAGTTTCAAACTCAGCAGTTGTGATAGAAAAATATTGGAATTTTCTAAGGCAATTTCCTTGACGCTTATAAAAATCATTTTCATAACATCCCATTTATTTACAATTGTAGAATTGATCATTGACAACCTATTTTTTCCCTTGAAATCACAAGATTGGTGGCCTTTTTCTATATAATTGTAACAAACTCTCATCCCATTTAATCAAGTACTGGGGTGTTTCTTCCCACAATTACTGTAGGGTAGAAAGATAGTTTTTCCCTTCTTCCCCTTATTTATTTTCCCAGAGTGTTCAATGAACTTATTCTTATCTTGATTCCCTTTAAATTCATAAGACTTAGAGAATTCATTTTTTGTCTTGATATTACATGAAACTATATCTTCGTATGATAAGAAATACAATGATACTAATTCCCGTTAGAGAAATGGTTTTAACCCATAAAATAATTGATCAATATTACTTCTAGGGTTTCGTTTGCAGTCTGAAACATGCCTTGATAACCTTGCGAAGTTAGCCTCATATTTTGAAACATTCTCATTATCTTTTTACCTCAGACTTAGAAATTTTATTTCCATGTCTTCTTGTTGTTCACAATGAAATTATTTTCTAGGAAAAGTTTTATAAACTATATTCATTCCTTATTTGCTGATTCTTCATCCCCATTCATATTTTGAATTAATGACCACCATTGATCTGCATCTTCTGAGAGATGATAAATTGTCATGATAACCTTTTCCCTTTGGTTACTCTCAAAGTAAGAAATATTTTCTCTAAGGAAATTATCCATTTCTCAGCTAAAAATGGATTTTTAGTCCCATTTAATATTGGAGGTTGTTGTCTCATGAAGAGGTCTAACATTGATCCTCTGCATTGAGGATCAGGGTGCTCTATATGGTTAATGATATTATTCATAACCTGAGTTAGATGTCACAGTATGGTTATAAGCTGTTTAGCACCAATTTTATTACCAAATCCATTGTCATAATCTTTCATAGTAGGTAAATTTATACATGGATTAAATTCACTAATATGATTTAAATTTCTTTCACTAGGTTCTATTTCTAAACAAATTCATACACTAGATTAGGTTATGAATCATAATGCATAATTTTAAACTAGTAAAATAATTAACATAAATTAAAAATTTTATGAATATCTAATCCATAATCATAAACATGGTTTCTTTGAGTTCATAGTTAATCATAAATCCTTCATAAGGGTTTTTAAATAAAATATGAATTTTCCTAAGCATTTCCCCTAGGATTTTCAAACTAGGTGCACTTTAAGGCCCATTGTCATGTACTAGTTTACCCTGAGTCAAGCCCAGAACACTTTGTCAGAGTTATTACTCCTATGTACATCTGTTCTAGAATCACGTACACTTTTAGTATCTAAATAGGGATGTATTTTCTAGGAATACCCACATAATCTCTATATTACAATACTTCTTGGATGTTCTTCTATACTTATCCTCAATGTCTATCTTAGGGTAATGTTCCATAATCAAGGTTTTTCTAAATCTAGTATCCAAGGTTTGTACTAAAATTCCTTTAATACCAACTGTAACTCCCTATCCCCAATTACCTAGATTAATTTCATTATTTTATTACATTGGTATGATCACACGAAATTAAATCTCGAATTACTGATCAGTTTAGTATCCTTGGAGATACTAGATACAAACATAAGTTTTACATTACATCATAAAATGAAAAGAAAATATTATCCCCTTTGAAAAATCTAATATCCCTTATAATATCCCTATAGGTCAAACATAATATACTTCTTTGAATCCTATGAAAAATGAAACATAAGAAAGGGGTGATCTCAGATGTTCAGTAAGGATAAAAAATATAGTGGAAGCTGTCATAAATAAGAAAAAACCTTTTTAGGCAAGGTATAAAACTAAAACAAAAGACTTTTAAACATAATATTCAGCATAATATGGATATAATAAATCAAATAATTCCATTTAAACATTCAAATGGATATTCTAATAGTCTAATAATCACACACAATATTAATAACTAAACTCATAATGAGAAAATGCATAATGTCAGACATCATAACTATACCGTCAAGGCCTCGTGCCAAGACCATTACCATGCCATCAAGGTCTTGTTCCAAGACACTAGTTTGTCTCATGAGACCTACTGATACATCTAGGGGATATAGTAGGTCCTTCCCATCACTTAATAAGCCCAATTCATTCCTCTTATGAAAAGGGTGAAACATAACATAAACATTTGTATTAAAACTAGCATATGAAATGTTAATACTTTAACCATAAACCATGAATAGTATAAACATAGAACATACACAGTAAAATATATCATAAAACCTTCAATACAATACAAAAGATTTTATCATAATAAGTCAACCTCGAATAAGCATAAAATCCAACAAAGGATGTTGACAGGTATGAAAATAAATAAATAAATTCATTAAAAATATTTGAGGGAAATATCCCTTTTTTACTTTGAAATCATTTAGAAGTTATACAATTATAAAAGAAAATATTTATTTTGAAAATAACCTTATAATATTTTAAGTAATGCTTCAAAATATTAAGGCATCATAACGGTGGAAAATAGCTTCTTGCATCGTATAAGTTATAAAAACTTTCTTTTCCTAATTTGTCGAAAATATTTTAAAGTACATCGTTTGGAAAATGATGGAAAGATTAACTTCAAGAAATTTTTAAAAATTAAAAAATGGGTTAAAATAGATTTAAATAACTATTGATAATATTTTAAATTACATTTTAAGAAACATGGACATGGATGAAATGGATGTCCCAGCAGATACTTACGTATAGTAATATCGGATGATAAAGAGATTATGAAATTAACCCTTACCTTATACTTTCCTTTATTTTAGGGTGATTTAGCATCTTGTATAATCTTTAAAACATGTTATTAAATTATAACATGACTATATCAAAATTTATTATATCATATATAATCCTCTTGTATCATTTTGGTAATAATATTTCATTATTACTGTTGTTTCGGGTGTTAACTGCATCGTTTTCCCATTCCAGTTTTGTCATGTAAGTAATGTTTTTTATGCATAGGATATATTTTATTTATTTAAATAATTAAATTAAGTTCAAAATTATTATTTTTACGCATCATATAATTTTTATAAACATTATTTAATGGTTACCGTAGAGAATGAATCTCACCGCGTCGTGGAGACGATATGCCATATGTACGCACGAGTGATGATATAATTCCCTTGATGGTTAAATAGTATGGAATTGGATGATATATTAATTATAAAGAATAATTATCATGTTATATTCATTATTTATATCCACTATACTCATCATTACACCCATACAAATAAATTAGTGTTGAATAACAAATTACACCACAACGTGGAGAAGGTAAGTCATATGTATGCATGCATGGTGATATTGTTATTCGTGTGATGGATAAAATGAGGAATAAGGTTGTTCCATGATTATAATAACATAAAAGTATATGCATGATACTGGATTTATTATTTTTATGTAAAAACAGCATAAAAATGAAGTATAATAAGAAAATAACTTTGAAAGAGGTGATAAAATAATTACCTCTTTTTCGGGTGTCCCTTTTTGGTTTGCACAAAATGACTACTTAGGTTGAATTTCTGCCCAAAGTGTGGAATCTATGATGAATTTATGGAATTTGGGAGGATAAATGGTTTTGTTTTAGACAAACTAAATTGATTTAGATGAGTTAATCAAAGATAAGGAAGGAGTCCCTTTTATAAGAGAGACAAGGGGCACTTTTGGAAGATCATAAAATATTAATTTATTATAAATTTATTTTGGGTTTAAAATAGCTAAAAAGTGATTTATTTCAAGTATAAGATGAGAATGGGTATAAATCCTCTCATAAAATTATTTTTATACAAGTTTAGGACACAAAATTAACCTTATCTTTAGGGTTTAACCCTTAGTTAAACAGTTTAACTCTTACAGTTTCCTCTTGTATTTTTACACAATAGGGAAAATATAGTTACTATGAAATGGAAAAAAAACCCCAATTGAATTATTTAGTACATATTTAACACTATAATAGTTATTTGGATGAACCTCATATTTTTAGGAATTTTATAACATTTAATTAAATATTATTATTTTTAAATTATCATTTTTGTTAGTTTTTATACTTTTCAAATTTTTCATTTTTAAAAATATATAAACAAAATTATAACTTCTAAAAAATACTTATAATAATTCAATAGAATATTTATTTTATCTATAAAATAATTTTATGTCATTAATTAAGTCAAATTATATTTATTTTAATATTTTTAATAACATTTAATTGATTATGTCTTTAATAATTCAATTACTGCATCATTATTGTGTCACCATTTAATTTAATTATTTATTTTATAAAATTATAAATAAATTACCATTATGTAGATAATAAATTTATATTTCTAAAAACTATTTATAGTCAACCATATCACTTATATAAACTTATATTAAAAATTATATAGTTAATAAAATTTGAATATGACATTTTTAACTCTTCTTTAAATAAAATATAATAAATGTCCTAATCTAACACAAGTGGCTTAAAAAGGTTCATATTTTTGACCTAAGGTTTATTTTGATCGAAAAACACTTATCCAATGAAATTAGGACAAGTTTTAGGGTAATAATATATTATTATAATATTACTTTTACCATTCATTACCCTATTTACCTTTAACCGTGGTAAATAAAATTCAAAAGTTACTATTCAATAAAATTATTTTGATCCTATTAGATCACATTTTTTATATTTATTAAAATCATTTATGTCCTTTATTTTAAATTAAAATCACAGAATCAATAAAATTATATTTAATGCTAATATGGAGATGTGCTTAGAAAGTGGGTAAAAGAGATGTTCAAAAGTTTAATAAATTTTTTTATAACTAATTATGTTATAAAAAATGATTCCAATGAACTTAATTGGACTAATATATGTATAATGTATCTATTGTTACATTAAAATTAATTTAAAGTAAAATAATTATTTAAATGAAAAAGTTTTTTTTAACAATAATTTAATATTTTTCACTATTCATTAAAAATTGAAACTTTTCAGAAAGTTATAAAAATTTCACCCTAAGATAATTTTAATTTTATGAATTCAAAAATGAAGTCTATTTTGAAAAACAACTTCATAAATTTCATAATTTGGTTAATACAATTCCTTATCTCTTTTTAAATGGCTAGTTTGAAAGGTCATGGTGCGCTCGAACTCGATGTTGCGTGCAGCGCAAGCTATTGAATTATTTAAAAGGAAGCGTACCATGGAATCTTGGGGTGTTACACCCACCTCAACCAAGGTTGATCAACATATTTAGATAACCACCTATAGGCATTATCATACTCCTAACGACAATAGAAGAGCTCATTGGCATATTGCATCAGCTTCTCAGAACTAGGATCATATTCCCACAACACCAAACAATTTTCACCATATTCGGAAAACCATCATACAATATGATCATATACCTGATCAATACCAAAAGTAACTTCATCATATTCCATAATGGTGTGAAATGAGGCTCATATCCCTAATATACTTAATGTCAGTGTCCTCAAGGTTGTTCAAGACACATTATCAACACCCCAAGGGTTTTTCAACTCTTCAATCAAAGCTGAAGGTGATCATTATCATGATAGTCCTTCTCATGGTAATGTGGAGATGGATCTCAGGGACTCTAGACATAATTTCAACCATGGTCAACCTCCCTAAGGTCATATCTCTCTCTCATAAGTAAAAACTCCCCTTTCTTAAACACCTCCATATAGAGAGGCATTCAAAAATCAGATGTCTTCCTATATAGAGGTTCTCAAAACATCGAGGTCAACCATATATTGTTCCCCATCAACTACCAACAACCCTTCACCATGGTCCGTAGGTGACCCAGGGAAGTGACCTATGTGGTCTGACTAGGTGGAGGTATGTAATTATGGTGAATAGGAAGCCAAAATTTATATATAGAGAGATTTATCCAAAAACAACCTCCATACCATATTCTGGATCCTTTCCACCTTTGACTATGATATCCAAGATGAGTTAGAGATGGATTCCATGCCTTAACTATGCCAAAATATGTGTGAAACTCATGAGTGATTTAAGTTTATACACCTCCCTTATCTAGGATATGAGGGTCACCTTCATACCATCAATGTACTCTATTTCTAGCTAGACCTTGCTTCTATCTCCCTAGCTCAGGACCTGAAACTAGAAAAACATAGTGAAAATCTATAACATGTTTGCTTCCATTGCATCACAAATATTTATAAACTAATCACCAAAGCCTCATAATGTATCTATATTTGAGGATAGGGAATTTATGGAGTGTTTCACTTCACCGTACCCCTAGAATAGTAGAACTCCCCAAATATGGTGTCATGTAATGTCATAGCCATCGAAAAAATCAAGGGATGGGGTAATGTGCGAGCCAGTTGGTCACTAAAAAATAATGCATCCAATTTAATGATATCAAGAGATAATGAATAGGGGGATATGATTGTAATCATATCTTTTAGTTGATCCCCTCAAAGCAATGAGAACACATTTTATACAAAGAAGCCAAAGTTTCACCTATGTCATACATGATCTCAACAGTACCAAATCAAATAGTTCACGATAGCAGCCTCTATAGTATCTATATGAGAGAAAACTCACCCCACCGATCCAGGGGAATATTTTTCATCACCTACACCTCTCAAATCATCAATCCTTGCAAATATTTATGACATATTAGTAGTATCTGCAAATCAACCCCAACCCACTAGGTTGGGGACATTTTTTTAAAATAACTATCACTAGGTTCGTCAAACCCCAAGAGGTTCCTAGAGAAATTAGTGATGGTTCTAGATCAACTCCACCCTGAAGGGATGGGAGAATTTATATCTCAATCCCCATCCTATGAGTCATCAAATCCTTGAATAGAATCATCAAATCCTCAAAAACAGGATCAAAAAATACTAATTTTGGACTATAATAGTCCCTAACTCTTATGGATGGGGAAATTTACATCATCATCATTACTAAAAAATTAGTCAATATTCTCTAGGTTTGGAGGTAAATATTTACAGTCAACATCATTTCTATTCCTCCCATCGTCAGATGAATCTTTTCTATTTAGTTCCCATTTCAAAAATACAATCATAAACTCCCTCAAGGTCACTATTTAAATTCCATGATTATAGGAATGTATATATAAGAAATCAAACACCTCAAGAGTAATACTCCAAAATAGTCCAATATGGACAAGGGTCTAAGAAACTACCCTGGTACAAGTAGTTTTGAATCTCCGTATTTCATTGAGAGTAATGGTACAAATACCATTTCCCGATACACCTATATGAATTTTGTATCCATAACACAATAGATAATTTGGATCATGATGAAAATTTAGAGGGATGCAATATGGAAAATATACTTTGAGAGGAAGGTGATCTGAATGCACCAACTAAGGCTCCATACACATAGATCCAAATGAGGATCCAAAACTTGGAACCTCTGAATATTTATTTTCCACCTCTAAAAAAAAGCATTGCTAAGGATAAATGGAAATAAGTGGGTGTATCCCACTAGTCACCCAGAAGATTCATAATTCCTTCCATGGAGGAATAGTTAGTATAATATGATAATGGGATATAAAATCTCAGACATCTCAATGAGAAAATAGTCCAGGGAAAAAATCCCACTGGGTATCATCTTTATAATAAGATTATTATTCCTCCTCTCATACATCAAGAAAGCACCAATCTTCATGAAAGAGAGGCATCAGAACATTAGACTTGTTTCGGATCCATGTATCTAGTCTACATAAATGTAAAAGTTGAAGATGATTGCAACTTACCTTCATTACGGTGATACCATCTCCCATTCTAGGATGATCATTCAGTCTTATCACAGATCAAAAATCAATGGTAAATGAAAATGGGTCAACCTCATCCAGCCTCACACACTCCCTGTTGACAGGAGGTGGCTCAAGAAGTAATACCTTTGGAACTACTCCATGTCATTGAGTCCCCAGCTTCTCAAATTGAACTCATGCAAAATCAACACTCACCTATGAATATCAAGAATAATCCATATCCTGAATGGTTGGATGACACTTTTCCCCCACAAAATTTTATAAATCCAACCTTCTCCAACTTTAATGGTGTGGGAAACCCATAAAATCATCTCACGCACTTTGTGTCCTGTTTTAGTCAATTGATGGGCCCTTGAGATCAGTAGGAGGAAAACAAGAAGAGTTTTTTGAATAGAATATGATAGGGTCACCCTTTTTTAGTACAAAATTCTTTTATCAAGATCCATTGCAGGATGTGAATACCTTCGTTATCAATTCCTTTACCAATATAGCTCTACACCAAGGAAAATGAAAATTGTTGACCTAAATAACTGCAAGAAGCACAAAATTGAGAGGTTTTATGACTTCATGTCTTGATGTAATGGTCTAACCTATTCACTCAGCATCCCTCTCTTTTGGGAGAAATTTTTACAACTCTGTGTTAAAAATATCCGGTATGAGTTACACACACCTCTAATCCCGATGAATTATTTAGGTGGATTCTATGAGTTTTCAAAAATGGAACAATATCTAGAGGATGTTATTTAGTGGACCTGAGATAGGTATTGACCCATTCCCTCATCATAGGTGAAAATTCTTGGTAAGGTATAGACTATCTTTGTTACCCTAAAACTAGTAGGAGTTCCATTCTGGCACCTAGGCAAGTCCCTAATTTCCCAGTGACTCCCATCGAGTAAAAATAAAAAAAAAGACCTTAACTAGAAGAAAAGAGATATCATATACACTCAGGATATGAGGAATAGATTAATAAATCATACTCCTTTTGAAGAGTGAAATTACTCAGTTATTTCCTTGAATCCATATAAAATAACCTATTCAATCTGCTACAACCCAGGAAACCTAACAAGGTCAACCTCACTATCACCCCAACTTCTGCCCTTTCTATAGGAAGTTGGTTCACACTATCCAAGATTTCTTATTCTTCAAAGAAATCCCCCAAATCATGGTTTATTATAGATAAGCAATGTTGTAAAATTCCATGGAATAAGTGACCTATGTAACTTTTTCCCAATTAGGAGAAGAAGTTGATTGGAAAAAATTTCTAGCTAGGCGCAGGTAGAAGTTTGAAAATTGAATGACTCAAAATACAGTTGACTGAGATCATTCCACCCTAAGAGCACAACTTCACAAACCAATAATGATCTTGTCACCTAGGGAGGTAACATAAAGCGAGCCTCCCAGAGGTGAATTTAATCATCAAACATGGGAAGAGACATAAAGGAAGATCCATATTCAATTCCCAAGAAAGCTTTGACACTTATAGACTTCTTTCCAGTAACATATGAAGCACATGCATTGTCCCATCAAACATAACCATCATCAAATGAACACCTATTATTTGGTTCTGTTAATGTAATACACTTAGAATACCCCTTCTCTAATGATCAATATGCCTTCGAGTATGAGTTCTTTCTACCAGACTGGGGAACCAGAGGCTAAAAGCATAATATCCAAGGATACATGGGATAGTTCAGGCGTAGTAAAACACAATACCTCAATCACATCCCCATATAGGATATATTTACATCGAATACCCATGTGAAATCACTCCAGTGAACTCAATAGAAATACAGAGGTTCCTCGGAGCCCTCTTGCGATCACCCCAATCCAATCACCTTTCATGACCTTTTGGTAGGTATTTAATTTTCTAATCAACCTAGACAATGGGGAAGGATGGTGAGACCTATGCCACTGTAAGCAGATTTTACCTTAACATATACATAGAAACCGAGAATATCTAACACAAATGAATTATCTCATGAGATATATAATAAAGAGAAACCCCATCTTGGGAACCACCGACCTATGTCACAAAAGTATGACAATATGAAATATTTTTCAATTTTCCCAGCCATGATTTCAATCTTGGATGCGCTCCATATTTCAAAATAATTCAGATAGGAACTCATTAAATACCTCAAAAATCCCACAAGAGTTCAAGATAGAAGTCATTGTAGCTGAGTTTTATCAAGTGGAGACCATTACAACATAATTCCATGTTTTCATCTCATTTATAGAGAATGATTAGGAAGAGGTCATCTAGGGACACATAATACCCCTATATATTTTAGGCCAGCTTAATAATTTTAACATTTGAAGGTCCTTGATTGAAAATGGTTCTGGGATCTACCTCATCTTGATCTGAATCCTTTGATGTTTGGGAAATGGAGAAGGGTACTTATCTCCTACAAATCTGACCATTCAAGGGTATAATAAGAGCTAGAAAAGACCTCTCAGGAAGATCAACACTACTACAAATATGACCTTTATCAGTGCTAGAAAAGGGCATTAACAGCACTACAAAAGCATTGTTAATTTAGGTGAAGAGAAAGGGGGTCCCTTTTATTAGTTCTCATAAAAGCGTTGATAAAGGCCCCTTTTATCAGTGCTAAAAAAAAGAACTCATAAAAGGTGTCTTTTATCAGTGCTTAAAAAATGCACTGATAAAAAGGCCCTTTATCAGCACTTTTTTTAGTGCTGATAAAGACCCCTTTTTTAAGCACTGATAAAGGGAAAAAAATTAAAAATAATTAAAAATTATATATAATGTGGGGGGGTCTTTTAACAGCGCTTGACCCCCCCCCCCCCCTTATCAGCGCTAGGCGTAGCCCCCTCCCTCTCACCTTGCATGCTTCCCTTGCCCGCGCACCCCCCTCGCACTTGCCTACACGCCCTTTCTTCCACCAGAACTCAAACCTGCAACCTCCCCCCTTGCGCGCCTACACCATTACCACTAATCCATTTGGTTTTTTCTCCATTTAATGATATATATATATAGTTATATTTATTCGTATATTAATATAGATTAATATTAATATTAATATATTTAGTTATATTAATACATATATATTTATTCATATATTAATATATATATATATATATATTTATATTAATATATATTTATATTTATTTATATATATATAGTTATATTTATTCATATATTAACATAGATTCATATTAATATAAATATATTTAGTTATATTAATACATATATATTTATTCATATATTAAAATAAATAAATATATATATATACATATATATTCGTATATTAATATATATTTATATCTATTTATATATATTTTTAGTTATAATTTTTTATCTGTATATTTATTTGTATATTAATACATATTTATAAGACTAGTTTTAAATACATTTATAAAATATGTTTTTTTATCTGTGTTTATATATAACTAATTAAATACATACATATATATATGAAACACACACAAACACACACACACACACACACACATATATATATATGAATAAATACATATGTGTGTGTGTGTGTGTCTGAAAATCCATAGAATGTTAAAATGACCATAACATCTAATCCAGAAGTCCATTTCAACTCCAAAACTAGTCAAATCGAAGAAAATGAAACAATATTTGATATGATATGTGGTATAGGCCTAAAAGACTTTCGGATCATAAATTATAACTATTTTAATGTTAAAAAAATTAGGGTATCCCAACAAAAAACTAATTTTTGGAGGCCTTCTAGGAATTTTTTGTCCATGTAAAATGTGACTGAAGGTTTCCTTCAATGACTAGCATGTAGATCCTGTCGCATGCTTCAATTTGATATGTTTTAGAGCTCAAAAGGACACCCGGATCAAAATTTATGGTCGTTTGAAGTTTGAGTAACATTTTCAACTTATTTTAGATCTTTTATTATTTTTTTTATTTTTTGTGTCTTCATATTGTTATTAAATGTTTATTAATCGATGATAATTATAAAATTATTAATTAATAATATTTTTTGAAATATTTTAAATCCATTTTCACTAAATTTATTATATATTAAATGTAATAGTATGATTATACTTATCTAAAACCTATTTAAAAAATATATATTATATTTATATCAATATAAATATACTTATATAACAATACAATATTTTTCATGATTTTTTTTATATTTATTAATGCGAGGAAAAAGAGCTGATAAATCCCCCCCCTTTATCAGCGCTACTAAAAAAGCACTGATAAAGGGGTCCCCTTTAACAGTGCTAATAGAAAACGCTGATAAAGGGGGGATTTTATCAGTGCTAAAAAAAGCGGTGATAAAGAGTCACTTTTAATAGCGCTTTTTTAGTGCTGTTAAAAGTGCCCTTTATTAGTGATTTTTTTTAGTGCTGATCAAGCACCCCCCCCCTTATCTGTTCTTTTTTTTAGCGCTGTTAAAGGGTGGTGTTGCGGAAACCCGATTTTTTGGTAGTGCAACCTCAAGGATAAGTTTTTAGATATCATATCTAACACTGAGTTCATTGTTATATAGAAATACACTACATATAACATAATTCTAGGAAGGCCTTGGATTCATAGCCACATTGTGCTGCCTTAAACATTTCATCAATGATTTAAATATCCCATCTATGGAAAGGTCAGAATACTACACAGTGACAACACTCCCTTTGAGCCTTGTGAAGCCGCATATGTTGAGGCGTGTTTCTATAAAAGGGAATGAAAAAAAAATGGTGGATGAAAATATATAGTTTATATCCCTCAATGTCTTGGGTAACACCCCTAAAAATTCTTATATTTTTCTCGATAAAGATTATGTTCTACCCATAAACATGATCAAGGTACTAGACTTCATCCTAGATGTCCAAGATCCTTCTATCCCTAGAGACAGTGTAAAGGAATGTTAGCTCCAGAATCTCTCTACAATGACTCTGGTAGTAGGGGATGACAATGTATCTTCCCATGGAATCTCTCATCCTAATAATGATATATAATCCCTCAAACTGCCTACCTCATCCAAAAATGACTTAACAAATTCATAGATGGAAGAATAAGAGTATGATCTTAAGGACACCTCCTACATTTGAGGAAGGATTCTCCGCTACCATTAATGAGTTCGGGCGTATAAATCTGGGAACATAATAATACTTGTGGCCTATATTTATTAGTACCACCATGCCTCTTGAGGAGGAAGAGATGTACATTACATTTATAAAGAAACATTGATATGTTTTCACTTGGAATTATATAGAAATTACCAAATTAAACCCATATGTGTCTAAAAACCATATAGGATTACCTAATGACCATTAAGAGTTCAAGTAGTTTTCTAGAAGGATTCACCCCTCTCATGCTACTAATGTAGAGTTTAAAGTTGACAAATTTATTAAAGAATTCTTTTTGGTAAGTACACTACCCAATATGGATCACCAAGATAATTCTGGTAAAGAAAATGAATGGGAATATTAGGGTTTATATTGATTTTAGTGACCTTAATTGACACTTCCCAAAGGAAAATTTCCCATTACTGGTCATAGAAATCTTGATCAATTGAACTACTGGCTTCTAAACCTTGTCCTTAATGGATGGGTACTTAGGGTACAACCAAATAAAGATTCCCCTGAATATGAGGAAGCCACAACCTTCAAAGAAACTTTGGGGATCTTTTGCTATCATTTCATACCATTTGAATTGATGAAAAATGGTACTACTTATAAATTCATCATGCATAATATCTTTAATCCCTTCTTAGGAAGAATAATGTAATTTTATGCTTATTACCTAGTGTTTAAATCCTGACAGCAATCTAATCACTTCATGGATTCCCAAAAATTCTTCGACAAGTTTCAATAGCACGGTCTGAATATGAACCTATTGAAATGTTATTTTGGGGGTATATTTAGGAAATTCATTGGATTTATGGTATCCCACCACTTCATTGAGGTTGACCCTTAAAATACTAGTGTAATCCTAGAAATTTTACCCCTCATAATCTCAAATAACTCAGGGGGTCCAAGGGAACCTTGCCTTCATTCGATGTTTCATAGCCAACCTAGCTAGAAAATCCCTTACATTCACAATGATAATGAATAAGGGAGTCTCCTATTGATGGGATAAGGAATTACAAGAAGCCTTTTAGGGTCTCATGTAGTAGATACTTCACCCACTAGTCTTGATACCGCCTGTGGAAGGAAAGTCACCCATCTTATATATGGTCATCATGGAATGATCACCTGGTGCTCTCCTCACACATAAAAATTATGTGGGGAATGATCAAAATATCTAACACCTCATCCAAAATATGCTAGAAACCGAGACATGGTATTCTAATGTTGAGAAGAACTGCCTCATGTTCATCTTTGCGATACAAAAGATAAGGCATTACTTGAAGTGCCAGGAATTTCAGTTGGTCTCCTGATTTATATGCCCAAGTACATACTTGGTCATCCCATGTTGATTAAGAATTGGCCTAATGGGTAGTTATTCTTCAACAACATGATATCCAGTTTTTATCCCAAAAGGTAGTGAAAGGGCAGGCCGGAGCTGATTTTCTTATAGTACACCCATCTCTAGAAAGTATACCAGTAGACCCTGAACTTCCAAATGATAACTATTTCTATGCCCATGACACTCCCCAAAAATGGGAGATCTTTTTTTATGGTTCCTCCTAGATTTCTAAAGGAAAAATTTAGAAAAATTTAGGCTCAATTGGGTTGGATTAGGGATTGTATTTGTTTCTACAGACAAAGAAATTCTACCCCTACTCTTTCTCACTATCCGAAGTCTTCACAAATAATGAGTCCAAATACTAATCCCTCGTTATTGGCTTGTAAATATCCCTACAACTATATATATCCTACCTAAACATAAAAGGGGGTTTGAAGCTAGTGATAAAGAATATCAATGGTGAATATTCCATTAAAAATGAAGAGTTGTCCCATATCATTGTCTATGTTAGTGGACTGATGGAAGAGTTCCCTTTCAAACCCACATTTTATCATGTCCCCCGATCATAGAATGATTGTACCGATACATTGGCTAATGCATCCACAATCCTAGATGACCCTGATCAGGGGGAAGAAATATTCTGCAACATGCACTGAAGGATAGTCTCATTGACCATCATCTGTGATATGGAAGAAATCAATCTATTAAACACCACCCCAGGTCATGATGAACCAATATCATCCCCCATATGGATGGATACTGTACTTGATTACCTTCAAAATGAGATCCTATAAATGGATCAAGCTGAAAGGGAATAGATTCATCATCGAGTAGAAAACTTTACCCTCTAGGATGAGACAAATGGGAAAAACTCCCTCTACAAATGAGGCTTTGATGGAATCATCCTTATATGCATAGAAGAAATAGAGATTCTTATTTTCATGTAAGAAGTCCATACATGATTTTGAAACGCTCATCAACCTAGGACTAAGATCTCGTATAAAATAAAGAGTCTTGGTTACTATTGTCAAACAATGATACAGGACTGTGTGGAGTTTTCAAGGAATTTTCATGCATGCCATATTCATACAAATGTGATCCATCAACCCACAGAATTTCTATATACAAATAAAAATTCTTATCCATTTTTTGTATGGGGAATGGATGTTGTGGGTCTATATCCATCAGCCACAACTAAGTAGTTTAAGTGCATCCTTACAGCTACTGACTGCTTTTAGAAATGGGATGAGGCAATACTCTTTAAGGAAGATAGAATGAAGATTATCATCAATTTCATAAAGTCCAATATCATCACCAACTTCGGAATCCCTCACACGATATTGATGTACAATAGCACCAATTTCTATGCTATGCAGTTGAAGACATTGTACTAAGAGTACAAAATCGAGTCCAACCATTTGTATCACTATCATGCAGTAGAAAATGGAAAAATAGAGTCCTTTAATAAGAATCGATCAAACATACTCTAGAATATTGTGAATAAGCAAAATAAGTTCTAGACAGACAAGATCCTTCATGCTTTATGGGTCTACCATACAACCACACATACTGTTATACAAGAAACTTTATATTCATTGGTGTACAGAACCAAGTGTTTCCCATAAAACTCCATTTTTCCTCTCTTCAAATAGCTATCATTGGATAATTCTTATATGATGACCAGCTGTAAAATATTCTGGATGAATTAGAGAAACTCAATGAGAATAGGGTACGTACATTGAACAATACTGAAGCCTGTTAGAATTAGATCGCACAAGCCTTTAATAATAAGGTTCACCTCCACTCGTTCCTTCAATGAGAACTGATATTGGATCTAGAACCCCAATGATACTAGGAAAGAAAACCCCAAAATTGGAATCCAAATAGTAAGGTAATTATATCGTAAATAAGGTATATCACAGTGGAGCTTACTCATTGGCCATGATGGAAATGTAACACATTATGCCCTCACCACTACAATGTTTCATAAGAAATAATTTGCATAGTATCCAACAATAATTATTTTTGTCCCGAACAAATGAAATTAAACTATACAGAAGATGTCCCAGAAGCAAGATGTTAAACTACATCATATCTCACATCCTAACCACAAGATGTTAAAAAATACGGAACACATCCTTACTACACAACATTAAACTAAATGGGAAGCATCATCTCACTGATGACTTATCACACACATGATAGATCTATGAAAAAGATAAATGAAGCTCACCCATACTTGTGTGTGAGTTAGATCCAGATAAGGAATTCCCTATCCATGAACTATGCATGGATTGATTTCTGTCATTACAGGATACATAGTGACATCAAGATCCAAAATCCTGGGTCCATCCATAATATATTTGTCCTGGTCACAAGACATCATACTAAATGATAATGTTCAATCCTTATTCTTCATGATAGGGAACCTACATCCATACAACATGATGTTAAACTACATGACTAACGTCCTCCCCACATGACACTAAACTATATGGTTTTGGAAAACTATGTATGGATTCATTCTCATTCCAATGAGATGCATAGGGATTCCAAGATACTATATATTGGAACAACCACCATATAGTACAAAATTTCTTTTTACTTCCTTTCAATCATCTTTTTTTGGTGAAATAAACCTTTTTCATTCTTTATTTCCCACACCAGCCATGGCTTACATGGGATTATGAACTCTGTTAAAGTCTTACTCACATGATTGAGACATATCAGTTCATGTGAGGGTTATCATGGTCTAAGATATAATACCCTAAAAGGCACACTATAAGTCGTTATCACATGATGTTAAACTGTACGGTTAATGTCTCTTGTATGATGTAAAGCCACATATTGTTATGGAAATCACCCGACAGGACCACTACCCTTGGTTTAGGTCTCCCACCACATCTCAATTAAAGAACTACATGTAGATTGATTCTTGTAATTATAGGATATGTAGTGAAACCCAAATCTCTATTCTTAGGTCAAGCAACAATATTTCCATTTCACATCAGGGAATCTATATCCTTACTATATGATGTTAAACTACATGAATTATTAAGAACTATGTGTGTCTTGATTATTGTCATCATAGGATATGTACTGATGCTCAGATCTCCAATATTGGGTCCAAGGTATAACAATCAATGGAAATAATTCCCCCCTATGTATACGGGTTCAAACATGTGTGGAGAGTTTCCCATTAGAGAACTATGTGTGGATTTATTCATATCATCATAGGATATGTAGTGATGCTCAGATCTCTAATCTTTGTTCCGGATACAGCATTCAATAGTAAATATTCCCCCCTATGCGTATGGGTCAAACCTATGCAGAGATTTTCCCAGTCAAGAATTATGTGTGTCTTTATTCCCACCATTATAGGGTACATAGTGACACCCAAACCTATGAACTTGGGTCTAGCCTCAATATTCCTTTTTTCACATCAATACACCTATTTCCTTACTATATGGAATTAAATTGCATGGTTTCTCAAAAACTATATGTGTCTTGATTCCTTTCATCACAGGATGCATAGTGATTCCCAAATCTCCAATATTGGGTCTATCTACAACAATAAATGGGAACAATTCCCCCCTCTGTGTATGGGGTAGACCTTCATGGAGAGTTTTCTAAAAAATAACTATGTGTGGATTGATTCCTATCATCATAGGATACATAGAAATACCTATATATATCCAATCCTAGGTCCAGACACAGCATAAAGAAAATGTCCCCCTCACTATGTACAAGTCAGACCTGTGTAGGGAACTTTTCATGTCCTTACCATACGATGTAAAACTGCAAGGAAAGGAAAATGTCATCATTTTATGATGTGAAACTACAAGGAAAACATCTTGGTCACATGAAATTAAAACTTCATGTAAAATAAATCCCCACTACATGACAATAAATGGCGCAGGACATCACCCATCATTATTCCTTACCAAAGGATCACAAGATCCTGATCCTGTTCAACCAGAGTATGGGGTGCCCCCGTCATCTTTTAATCCCCTCATCCCATAAATCACGCTTCATTTTTTAAGTTCCTAAGGTTTCCAAAACCCTTTCATGGCCATTTGAAAGGAAAATAGATCTCTGTTTGACATTGTTATTGATGAATAAGGTCTTTGATCTACTAACCATATACGTCTTGGCATTTTTGGAAGGGATTTATAATCCTTGCAAGCTTGATGTCAATGGGGTAGAACCTAACACCATAAATTGTTTTGGGTCATCCCAAACATGATTGTCCCATATTACTACTCATATATTGAGAACCTCAAGCCATGATTTACAACATTTTCATACCCTCCTAAGAAGTATGTTGGAGTAATCCTAGCCTTGGGTATCCTAATTAGGCTATTTTGAAACATTTTTTTAGTTCCATTGGCATTATAACCTTAAATTGTGTACACCTTGGTCAAAGGTATGAAACTTTAAACCTTTTTATTCAATGGTTCAAATCACAAGACCCTAAAACTTCCAGTAAAAGAGACACAAAACATTTCATGTTGAAAACCCACAAAGGGTGTCTAGAGAAGAATTTAAATCTACACTTTCTAAGCTCTTTATCTCCAGAGTTTATGAAAAAATAGAACATAAATAAGTAAGGCATAAATATTATAGGTCCCACTTTTTGGACCTAGTAAAAGTCAATTCATGCTTTCTGGACCCACTAGTCTAGAAAGATTTTATACTAATGACTTACTACATATCCTAACCATGATAACATGTTCACTAGAAAATGACACAATTTTTAGGGTGCTCAAACCCTTCTTGAATATTACATATTACACAAATAAAACTTCATTATTTGAGCACTTTGGACCATTGAAGACATTCCACAAACCTTGGAATAAACCTATCTAGCTTCAAGAAACCCTTTGTTTGACTATGCATGTATGCCTATGGCTCCTGCATATAAGCTCTAGGCCGCCAACAAAATTCTTCCTTAACTTGTAAAAAGGGATTTATAATCCTAGTGATCCTAGTGATCCTAGCATCACTGTGGAAGAACACAACACCATAGTGTGTTTTGGGTTATCCTGGGAAGGATTGTCCCATATCATCCTCATGACCTGAGAACTTTGGACCATGATTTACAATCTCCATAACTAGACTATTCAAGATAATTCAATATCCTCAATGTTACATCACAATTTTATGTACTCTTTATCAAATCTTGAATAAGACCCTCCCTTCCTAAACCTTTTTATGGATTACACCACATCACTCAAAACCACATAGTGTAGGGCCTGAGCCTCCCCATAAAAATCTAAATTTACCTAGGGAATCAAAACCCTTACTAGATAGATTTTTCTCCACATACCACTTCATTATCCAAGTGTTTTATTCTTTGAAAATCTTTCACAAACCTTATAAAATAGTGGGGAAACCTCTGTGTGACCATGAAATCAACACATAAGGTATTTAACCTATCAAATAGAGGTATATCCTCCTTATAGGAAAATAAATAGGATCCTCATGATCCTGGATAACACTGTGAAAAAACTCAGCCCCTCGGGGTGTTTTGGGTCATCCCCAATATGTCTTCCCTATTCCATACCCATTGACACAAAATTTTGAGTTATAAGTTGCTCAACCCATAATCCTGCGATCCAGGAGGACTCAACCTCCCTAATATTTTATCATCACCAATACCATCCCCAAAATATTTCATGACCCTTGGAAAATATAGGGGATCCTATTTTCTTGACCATGAATATAAACTCTATAGGCTCATTCATAAGGGATTGTAACCCACTAACCAGAGGCATCTCCTCCATGTTGTAAAGGAACTCCAATCCTCATGAGCCCTGTCAACACCATGGTGTAACTTAGAACATTAGTGTGTTTTGGGTCATCCCTAACATATATACCCCATATTCCATATTCATCAATTAAGTCCTAGTATAAAAACATTAAATTAAAGATTATTTGAAGTCCTGGTAGCAAGACATTAAAACTTCATAGTATAAGATGTCTTTAATGCATGAAATTAAACTGTACAGTAGACATCTTTACCACATAATTCAAAAATACATGATACATGTCCATACCACATGATGTTAAATTGCACATAGAACATTACTTTGGTAAAGTTATGTTACAAAAAAATATAAATTATGATCTAGAAGAATCTAAAATATCAGCAATAGAAGATATAGGCTAGAAGAACCTAAAATATAGCATAATTATGGTCTAGTTTATAAGACCGAAAGAAGACACAATGCTAGATAGGTTGAAAACTTGATAAGGGATTCCTAGGAAAAATTCAAGTCTCTTATTTCTATATATTCACTTTGTGTTTTCTAAGAAACATTGAGTAATAATAAAATGGATAAGGCACAAAACTTGTCAAGTCAGAAACCCATAAGAGGGAAGCCTAAAAAAAATCCAAGTCAATGTCTACTAATCCTTTCCCTATATGAATTTTATCCAAAAATTAGGGAAATATTAATAAAAATATATAAAGATTATAGGGATCATCATTTTTTCCTTGAAAAATCAATCCATGCTCTTTAAGTCTACTAACTTCAACCAAAATTAGAGCATTCTCTCTCAGTGACATATATTTTACCAAAATTATCCTTTTGAATCAAATTATCTCAAGAGAAATAGAGTAGGTATATCAATAAGGGATCTCATGTTAGTGGGAATCCATGATTATTCCTCAAGAAAAAAAATCCGTTATGATTTAAGCATTCAAATCTAAGAATTTAGGTCTATTTGGTATTATAAAAAGGATGTATATCATTGATCATTTATGTGAAAATGAAATTTCATGAACATCAAGAATGAAAGAAAACTAGAAAAGGATATATTGATATCATAAGTTTTATTCATTGATAAGGTGCACAAAAAAGAGAAGAATCTCCACATTATGAAACCTCTCTAAAAAATCCATAAAAAAAGGAAACCAATATTTGAGCAGCTGAATTTGCTAGGTCGGATAAAGTATATCAAGAAGTGTCAATTGAGTTCCAAAGTGCCGCCTACCCTACTTTTTATACAACTTCCCAAGGATGAATATTCTCAATAAGAGAATACAACTCCTTAACTCTTTTCTGAGTAGTTGTGAATGAGTATGATGATGTTGAGAGATCATACTTTAAGTGAGCTATGTTCTCCTCATGTCTCATTGTCTATGTGGTTAAGGAATCCATCAGGGCATACAGTTGAGATATTATCTGATGATTCTATTCAAGAACCTTAGAAGCTTCCCTCATTAGTTTGTCTAGGGGATTCCCATCACAGAAATTACACAATCCCCTATCTTTATTATCCAGTTGTTTTTGAGTTAAGAAGATTTGTCTCATGTAGCCATACAATGGTTGGAGATCAAATCCACCCACCCCCAAATCATAAAAAGGTCTGTGAAGGAATTCCTCTTGGTCCTGGAATTATTCTAGGGGAGTCTCAGAGATCAAGGTGTGAATCTTCTACCAGATTATCCTATGTCATTTTTGGTCCTCTGTAGTTGATGGGGTGGGTATTTTAGAAGGGGGGATGATTGGATGAGTAGTTAGGAAGCAAGAGAGGAAGTCCCATATAATATTCTCTCAATTAAATCATCATATGTCACTCATATTGAAGGAAGAACTTTCTCAAAATATACTTCCCCGCTAGTTGGATGGTCATTTCCAGGATCAGGATGCTTCCTTGAAGGATCACCTAAATCTTGAATCAATTCCATTGGTACTACAAGAAAGGGGGTCAGTAAAGAACATGGTATGTTCATCTGATGGACCATCCTATCTGGCACACCACTCGGGTATGCCTCCACCAAAGCTTGGGAATAATCATAAGATAAGAATATAGGGGCACCAATAGGTGGAAGGATAATCTCATTTTTTGTATCTTCTCGTGCCTATATTAGCCAAATTTTGTGAATAATCCCAATATTTTGTTCTCCCCACACACCAGCTGATGGAAGAGGATAAAAACATTGAATGAAACCAAATTTGTGGGTGAAATAATAGGAGGAATATTTTTTTCAAATAACTAGCTTGTTCGTATTGGCAGAGAGAACCCCATCCAAAAGAGAGATCTTGTATGTCTGTTCATCAACAGATCCACTGCCATTGTTGACAATTGGGCCAGTCAGTTTAGGATAAGGAGTAAAGTTGAAATGATCAGACCATCTCATCTTGTTAGTGACCTCATATATACATAGAGTCATTTCCACAACCCCATAAATATTTAACAACCTAGGATGGAATGAGGCATCAGAGATCTCAGTTTTTTTATTTTATTTGTAGCAGTAAAAATGCTCCCCTATCCATCCAAAGAAAATATGGAAAGGGACATCGATCTTTTAGGAAATTTGGCCTTGTTAAATATTTCCCATGAGATTCCAGAAGAAATTAAGAGTTTGTATGACTAAATTAAGAATCATCTCCTCTTCTAATTGAGCTACCATCACTAGCATGCTGGCTCGAATTCCCAAGTGAGCATCCCCAGTTGGGAAGATCCACTTATTTAGGAACATGGATAAGAAATCCACCAAACTAAGGCTTCGGTATATTTTTGGCCTCACCCAATAACCTCATGTGGTAAACTCCTCCACCTCAAGGATTTTCCAATATGAGCCTACATTGTTACAGAATTTATGGGAAGGGAACCAGTGAGGGAATATATCAATCTTTTGAGCTCCACCACAGTAGAGAAAGATATTGACCTAGTATTTGAAAGAGATAAGTTTTCACATATTTATATCCTTCTTTAACTTCCCTTTAATTATGTTAATCATTTACATATCCAAGACTAGATTTTGTGTAGGGTCACCCCATACATCTGTAATAGGAAGGAACTCATCATACATCTCTACAAGTGGAGATATCCCACCCAGTTGGTAGATATCCGAGAGTTTGATTCCTAATTTTCCATGGAATAAATGTAATGAATTAATACTAGGGAAAAACTACTAAGAAGATCTTTAAGAAGATCTGATTGATGATAGATGATAAACTGAGAAACTCATATGGCCTCATAAAGGTGAATGGAATATAGTTAATTAGAAAAATCTAAGTAGCTATGTCTCACCTAAAATGGACACACACATTCATCATAGATATTTACACTAGTTTATATGTCCCATTTCAAGATCTATAAACTTTTCATATTATTCAGGGAGGAGAAAAATATTCTCAAATAAATCTAAGTAATAAGATGGTGGGAAAAATCACAACCATATAAACTCTAAGGGGAGTTCTCTATCATATAAGATTAACCATAAGAATGCACTATGAACAATTAACTACCATAAGAAATAATCATTTGAACATAATACAGTGAAGATGACAACCAGTGAGATAGAAGGTTGTAGTCAGAAGAGGGGATGACAACATTGTCCAATAGACCAAATCCATATAAAGGAAGCCAGTATGAAAAGGGTTAGATTTGAATTTCATGTAGGATAAGCCTCTTAAGAACATCTTTATATTAGTGTACAAGGTACCAAGGTTTAGCCTTATGATTCCCAGCAATCATGTACCTCTGACTAGCTACAATGGAAGATGTACAGGAACTAGAATTCATTGGTACAAATAAATAATGCATATCAGACAAGTGAAAAGGTCCCATAAAAAGAGATGCATAACTATAGAAGAACCATGCAAATCACATGAAAAGTGAAGGGTTCACAACTACATGACTTGATATAGGTCTCATGAACCGCATGACCCATGGAGATCTATCAGATCACATGAATCATGAGGAATCTCTTCATAGAACTACCAGTCATAAGACTTGTGAGTGTGTGACCCTGAGATAGTTATGTTACCCACAAAATGGTCGAGTGATCATACAACCAAGTTAGCAGATCATGTGAAACTTATAAGATATCCATGCAACCAAGGACCCAGTTCAAGGTTTAAGAAATTATTGAGAATTGATTTTTGGTTTTATTAAAAAGTTTTGGGGTAATGTGTAGCACGTGATCATATCTCATGAATGAACCCCACAAAAAAGTCATGATATCATTAGTCTTGTGAAATAGATCTTTGAATTGGTTCTCACAGAGAGGACTTGTGAAAGAGGTCTTAAAATAATATCTTGTGATGATGTATTGCGAAGGGATCAAGAGATGAATCCAATTGAGAGAGCTCTGGAGAGTTGAGGTCACCGATGAATGAGCCCCTCTTTCACCCCTATTTATAGTGCACACTACATAATACCAACAGTAACCTGGGAAACCAAACATCATCCAATACACTGATTAGTGAAAACCCCAAGGACTTATATGGGAATTTACTTCCTTCGTAACTTGGTCTTTCTCCCCATGGATGTCTCTCCTGAGGGGGGGGGGGGAATTTGTTGACTCCCACTGAATGGGAATCAAAAAATATATAAGGGAAGAAATACCAAAATCATGGGTATTATTTTCTCTAAAAAACAACTGAAGATAAGGAGTTTGAATCATGCATAGCATGTAACCTTCAAAAGTAAAGGAGATCACATGAACCTTAGAAGCTCATGCAAATGGGTCAGGTGTAGTGCATGATCTAATCTTGATCATGTGTGGCCCCTTTTACAAGCCTACTTATTCTTACAAAGGCAACCAAAAAATCACTGACGATCGTATGAAGGCTACTGGAAAATCTCTTCTGATCATGTGACTTGTTAAACCAACATATTTCTAACAATCACCCAAAACCCCTTTGTAAAATAAAGGCAGAAAAAGGAGGAAGCCTCATGCAATGGAGATTTCAATTTATCTTCATGTGACATGATCATGCAATCTGCAAGACCTCACTAATCTCCTAGAAACATGTCCACCCTGTCATGCATGAGAATATTGGCATATAACTTTCATCATGTGAAGGGTCTCAAACATGTCCATTCAATTATTCGCTGCCCCTCTGGCTTCATAGACAAGAAAAGGGGTTGTCCTTGACAATTCTTGCACGTCACCACAAGATCCATTATTTCTCATGTGACACATTTCAGAAAAGGAGAGTGATTTTATTTGAAAACACTCACACAGCTGCATGAGATCTTCTATCCTTGTAGAATAAAGAAGGAAATGAAAAGGGGAAGGGTGGAAGCTTCTTGTGAAGTGAGTATACACTAGACTTCACATGAAATTGGTCATACACCCTGGGAGATCACCGTTGAGTATGCAAGTCCCCCTAGACAAGCCAACATGATCTCATGAGGGCCCTTAGAAATGTCATTCTGATCTTGTGAATCCCCCCATGACAAGCCACCTTTGTCTCATGGAGGACCCCATACAAGACATCTTCAATCCTGAGAAAGACTTTCTAGGGGTTTCCTGATATCACAAATACCCATAGGCATGTCATTATAGCCTTAATAAATCCCCTTGATATATCAACATGGTTAGGAAAAATCCCTTTGATTAACTGAGGTCTAATAAACATGGAAATGGTGGAACATTCTCACATCCGTTGCCATCATGTGGCACTATATATGACCCATGGTGGGATCTTGTGAAGCATGTGATACTAGAATCCCTCCATTGACTCTAGATCATACCCTAGAGATACGCACTGCAAAAGACAACATATAATTGGGGCAGTGAGGCCTATAAATCTCGTCCCCTCAACACAAAAAATGAGGACATCATGGTCCCATAAGTGACTGCTACATGGGAACACAGGGAAAAACATCTCGAATCAAACCCTCACATGATCAAAAAGGTCTTCTTTCAGGTAAAATCTGGGGAATGACCTGAGGGATCCAGAAGAATGAGTAATGACCCATCCCTTTATAGTTGAAGCACTGGATATTAGTGGTTTATTTATTTTTATTAAATTCCTTATCAAGATTTACCTTATCTTCATACTTGTAATAAACCCTCATTCTATTCAATCATTTTCTAAGGTATTTCTTTCCATAATTTTTATATGATAAAAATTGATTCATTCCCTTCTTCTTCTTTGGAATGTTCCCTTGTTCTTACTTATCAATTGGCCTCTTATGTTTATTTCTCTTGAATATATATGTTCTGTAATGTTTCTTCTCTATCTTAATAACACTTGATACTATTTTATCATATAATGAAAATGATTGACAAACTAGTGTCCTTTTAAGACTCATCTTAATACCATCAAATAAATGGTTTTTCTTGATTTCCATATTATTTATATAGCCACTTAATGTGAGGATAATCTTATAAAGTTATCCTCATACTCTACCACACCTTTATCTTCCTTCTATTTTAAAGTGAGTAACTTCATCTCCATTTTATATTGTTATTATAGAGGGATTTTTTCTCAAAGAATATCAATTTAAAAGTTATCAATTTCATGATTTATATTTCTTTAACCTATTTAGTGTTATGGATCAATGACCACCATTAATCGATATATCCTATCAAGAAACACACTGATAGAATAACCTTTTCACATTCATTATTTCCCAAATCCATTAATATCTTTTCAAGGGACTTAATTCATTGTTTAATTACTAATGGATTATTAGTTCCATTAAAATATGGAGGCATCTATCATATGAAATGATCTAACATAGGTGAATCACACTATGGAGAATAGGTTTCTACATATGGGAAATGTTATTTGTTATAATCTAAGTTAGTTAACCTAATATATCCATGATCTATTCAGGTCCAACACTAGATATATTTGATTTCTTGGTAGGGGAATCCCTACATTGACTATGGTTTTATATTATCTTTATTCCATTAGGAAACATCACCAAATAATAGAATAAATTGTGTTATCTCATAATCATCATGAATATTAACCCATAAAATAAAAATCCTTAAAATATTAAAAGTCATCAAATTATATAAGGGAGTATTAAGAAGTATGATGAATGAATCAATTATCAAGATTCTCCTAGAGTTACTTATTCAGTTCCTACATATTCATTAGGTAAATTCTATATTGAGTCTTTAAAATAAGTGTATCACTAGGTATGAGTTCTTTTAAAAACTCAACTTCATGATTCAGGGGAAGACTAGGAAACTCTTCTAGAAAGAAAACAAAAAAACTCATAAAATAGGCATATCTTAAATGTTGAGTTTCTCCATAACTATCTGAGATAAATATTCCTCATGAATGGGAAATAAAACCCATATAATGGAAATAATTTCCATTGGGTTTTCAGTTTCATCCTTACACTAATAGACTATCGTAGGTTAATTCAGAATATTGAATATAACATCCCTTATTTGAAAATTAATATGGAATCTATACTTAGAGAGCATATCCATTCCCAAAAATTACATTAAATTCAACTAAAAGTAGAATAACAATATTTATAGGAAGAACATTGCCAAAAACTTCTATCAAAGAGGTGATATAGACTTTATATGAGATCATCATACCATTAGTAGTTTTTAATACCAAATCAACATCTAATCATTGAGGTTGTGATGTCATACCCTTAGAAAATTATTCATATATAAAAGAGTGGGTAGAACCTGAATCAAATTAAATATTTTCACTTATAAATTGGATGATAAGTGTACCTTTCACCACATCTCTTGGAACTTCAACTTTGGTTGTAGTAATTCCATATACTTGTCCTTAACCCCTTGTATTCTTTTGTGGTAAGTTCCCCTGATGCTTGGGGAACTAGTTTGAATAATGTACCATATATTTATAGTTGAATCATTGGATAATAGTGGTTTATTTATTTTCATTGCATTCATTAGCTAGCTGTCCCTTATCTCTTCACTTGTAACAAACTCCCATGACCTCCAAGTATTTTCTATGATGTTTATTTCCACAATTTTTACATGATTGAATTAATTTATTCTCTTTTTCTTATTTGTAATTTTCTATTTTTCTTACTGCTCAGATGACCTATTTTTATTTTTGATTTACCTTAAAGATATAGGATCTATAAAATTCCGTCTCTGTCTAAATATCACTTAATATTATTTCATCATATGATAAAAAAAATTGAGAAACTATTTCCCTTATGAGACTCAGTTTAATCCCATCAAACAAATAGTAAATATTCCATTTTGTATTACATATTTATTCTATGATGTGTCAAGATAATCTTATAAATTTAAACTCATACTTTTCCATACCCTATTTTTCCTTCTTCTTTAAAGTGAGAAACTTCCTCTATATTTTAGCTTGTAGTTATCAAGGGAAGTACTTCTCAAAGGATATCACTTTAAAAAGTTACCCATTCCATGATTTATATATTTTCAGCTTATTTAGTGGTCTGGATCAATGACCACCATTAATCAATATCTACACACAAGAAATAAACTTCCAGAATAACCTTTTCACATTCATTACTTTTAAAATTCAATAATATCTTTTTGAGGGACTTAATTAATTGTTCAGTTACCAATGGATTAGTACATCCATTAAAATATGGAGGTTTCTATCTTATGAAGTGATACAACATAGGTAAATCGCATTTTAGAACAAAAATTTTCTCTAAATGTGTAATTTTATTTGTTATAACCAGAGTTAGATTCCCTAATATAGACATTACCTAATCAATTCCAACACCGATGTATTGTCTTGCTCAACAGGGTAATACCTATATTGACTATGGGTGTCGACTCCCTTTCTTATATTAAGCACCATCACATAATAATGAAATACACTGAGTTATCTCATTATCATAATGAATACTAAGCCACAAAATAAAAAAACCCTATAATGGTAAAATTTCTCAAATACTATAATGGATTATCATAATTCTCATGTTAGCTATGTTCATTTAAAATCTATTTCTCAGTGATTCTACTAAACTCACTCTGATTCCAATAGTAATAACCCCAATTGTAGTAAACTAGAGTTGATATATACTTTATTACATTATAATGAGATAAAAGGGATCACACCACCAAGGATAAATCAATTTATTAATCTTGAAGAACTAGATACACACTTGATTCTCATATTAAATTATAAATATAGAAACATAACATAAGAAAACATTCTTGCATATTTATTATCATTCATAATATATTTCTTCATTTCCTAGGGAAAGGAAAAAAATAAATGGTGAGCTTAGATACTCAGTAAGGGTTGTGTACAGTGGAATCTATCATGAGTAAACAAGAAATAAACAATATGGGAAGGTAAATAACTAAAAACACAATCCATTTGATCAATAACTTGAGAACAAAATGCATCCATGGACAATATCAATGTAGTAATATAATGGATAATATTAACTAAATCCATAGTGAATAAAATACTTAATTTTTGTGACATTCCAACCTAGGTGCCACTAAACGGTGCCCTGAGCTGGTTGGCCACATGCCCTCAAGCGCACCTCCCCGTAGCCAAAGGGTTCCAACTAGCAGCGAGGGTATAGTAAGTCAATCGTGGGGATACTATACCCTCTTTTATCAAAATAAAACACCAACATAAAAAACAAAAATAACCAAGTACAGAATCATATAAATAGAAAAACAATACCATGTCATATGATATTCAAAATAAGAAAATATAATACTCAACTGAAAGGTAAAAAATTATGTGACAATGTGAATGTTAAGTTTCTACAATAAAACTAAAAGTAAGAACACAATGACTCCCAAGCGGGTCCCGAACCACATCTGGTTCCTCTCCCCTTCTCCAATCCCAAACAAAAACCTATCCTAGGGCCTTTTCCTTATCCTCTCTTACAACAAAAAAGTCTACTCGGGTGCCGATCAGGTGGCCCGAATAGGGTGTGAGTACAACTCAATAGGCCACCACCAGCGATGTCTAAAACAATTCTAGTCAAAAGATAGTGTATGCAATTTTATGAAGTAATAAATACAATGAATAATTTAAATAGTTATCACATTTTCATTTAATCTTTAATCATCATATTAGGATCGGTTTCAATTCATGTTTTCTATTTGAATCATCATTCATAATTATCATTAATTTGGTTTTAAATGTCATGTCAAGCACCCCAAATCTCGTTTAGTATAGGTCATAATGCCTATCACTCCATATCTCATTTGGTGTTGGCCATCATTCCTAGCACCCCAAAATCTCAATCTTGGATAACTATTGGGGAGGAACACCATGTACAAGTCCCAACTTCTAATTGGTCTAGAATGCCATGTCTAGAACCACAAAAATCTCTTCCATTTAATCATTATTTAATACACAATAATTAACCACATTATTCCATTACTAATCCAATTATTAGTTAAATATTTCAAAGGCCATTAGTTAGCTCAAAAATTAACTAAGTACATAACCCATTAATTAATTAATTAATTAATTAATTAATCAATCAACACAATTCTCATTCCATAATTAATTATTCACAATTAATTACCCATGTAAAATCTCAACTTGTCATAATTAATTCTCAAAAGTAATTATCTTTGATCAACATTATGGCACATAATTAATTCTCATAATTAATTATCTTTCATAGCTAATGTCATTTAATAATTAATTTACCCCAATTAATTATCTTAACACAATCAATCCAATATCTCAATTAAAATTTCTCAAACCATAAAAAACTCTAAAAAAAATATCTATTTGGGAAACCCTCTTCGTTTGTTCCATGATTCAACTGCCAATTAATCACCAAGGAAATCACAAGTCCATTCTGCATTCTTAATTACTCCAATTTAGAAAATAAATCATCAAGGGAAGCTATCAAATACATAAAATCACATTCACATATCAAATCCACGACTATGTGAGTAAGATTTAGACCACCTACCTTGGTTTATTGATGGATGTTAGCCCAATGGAAATCCCTAAAATCTGAGCGGCACAACGTCATCAATCAAGCTCCGGATCTAAATCCCTAAACAAAAATTAATATCAAAGGCATCATGATCTTGAAAATATATATCTAGATCCACAATCCTAGATCTAGATCTCAACTCATAGGTTTATATCCATGAAAATGGTAGAGATATTCCATGAAAAGATCAAGGAAAGATGGAGGAATTAATAGAAGAAGCAATAAGATTAAATCCACTCACCGGGAAGAGATCGGATCTTCAATCTTGGATTTCAGACTCAAATAATGATATTCAGATGACCTTAGAAGCCCTCTAGAAAGCTCTAGGATCACCTAGAATTTTCCAAGCCCAAGACAAGGTCAAAATATAAGAGTCTTGGGGGGGGGTTAAAATAGATTTTTAGATAATTAAACCTGCATGCATGGTTTCCTAGGTAGGGGTGCATGGTTAGGGAAAACCGTGTTCCAAACGTGCAGACCTCTCTATCTAGGTTTGCACGGTTGGCACAGTTGGGTCACATGGTTTGTCAAACTGTGCACAAATTGTGTAGACCTCTCTATCCAGTTTTGCACACTTGGCTTGGTTTAGTCCCACAGTTTCTAAAACCGTGTGCAAACCATGAATAACCCATTGTTCTTTAGTTTTCCTTAAAAGTTCACCCAAACACACCCCAAGACACTATTCCAAAACAAAGGTACTTAAAAATATAAACAAGTACCTGAAAACATGCTCGAGATGACACCAGAAAAGGGTAGGGTCTTACAATCTCCCCACATTATAACATATAAACCTCGAGAAGCACTCCTAGACTTCTCTAAGATTCCGAGTCAAAAGGATTGGGCCATTGAGCCCTCATTTCTACTTCCTATTCCCAAGTTTCCTCTTAAACACTTCCATGTTTCCATAACACATGAACTAATGGCACAGTCTTTCCCCATAACACTTTATCACTGTGACCCAGCACACATATCATATGCTTCTCAAAGGATGCATCTATATCTAGGTAAACCTCTTCCACATCAATCACATGAGAAGGGTTATGATGATATCTCCATAGTTTTGACACATGGAAAACATCATGCATAGCACTGAATTTCTTTGGAAGGTCTAATCAGTATGTCACTAGCCCAATTCTCTCTAGCACCTCAAATGGTCCTACAAACCTGGGCGCCAACTTACCCTAACTTTGTATCCTATGGTGACCCAATCTAGGTCACAAAAGAAGGAATACATTATCACCCTATATAAACTATAGGGTTCATATCCTTCTATCAGCATACGACTTCTGCCTACTCTAAGTCGTAGCCATATATTTTCGAATCAATTGTACCTACTTCAATGTCTCCTACATGAGGCTTGGTCCTAACAGCTCTGAATCACCCGCCTCTAACCAACATAACGGTGATCTATAAGATCTTACATAATTTTCCTCATATATTTCCATTTGTATAGTTTTCTGATAACTATTGTAGTAGGATAACTCCACTAAATCCAAGTGCTTCTCTCATGAACCACCAAAGTCAAGAACACATGCTTACAAGATATCCTCTAACACTTGTATGGTATGCTAAAACTTCCCACCAGTCTATGGGTGTAAGGTCATACTTAAAAAAAACTTATGTACCAAGAACCTTATGTAATCCCTACCAGAATTTTGAAGTAAAACATGAATCGTGATCTAAAACTATAGTCTGTGGCACCCCATGTAAACGAACTATCACTCATTCATATAGTTCTCCCAACTGTTCTACTATAAAGGTTTCACAGATATGCAAGAAGTGTTATACCTTCATTAGTAGATCCACAACAAACCAAATATAATCATTCTTCCTAAGAGTCTTTGGAATTCCTACCAATAAATCCATATTCATGCCATCCCACTTCCATTCTAAAATAGGGAACGACTACAATAGGCCTCCAGGTCGTTGATGCTTTGCCTTCACCTAATGACAGGTAAAACATCTTGTTACGAACCTTGCTATTTCCTTTTTCATGTCTGGCCATCAAAACGATTGCCATAGGTCACAGTATATTTTTATTACCCAAGGATGTACTACCCACCTTGAGGCATCAAATTATCGCATGAGTTCTTCTCGCATAATCTTAGGCACAACAACCTGATTTTTTACATAGATTGTACCATCCTCATCTATCATCAAGTGTGAAGGTTTCTCACCACCTTCAAGGCTTTTCCTTAAGGATAAACACTCTGGATCCTCACACTTCTTTTACCTGAACTGTCTCAAGAGTGGAGACTCTACTACTATAGAAACCAGAGTCATCCGCTCCTGACTCTCCTGAACTACCACAAGCATTTCCACTAGAAAATTCATCATCTTCCACTATGTACTTGACTCATATACCAACTGAGTCTTAGTTTTCCTGATCAAGGAATCAGACACACTATTCCCCCTTTTGGGTGTATATGATAGTTTAAAATCAAAGGACTGCATATACTCTACCCATCTTTGCTACTAAAGATTCAAGTCATGATGTGAAAAGATATACTTAAATCTTTTGTGATCTTTAAAAATTGTAATCTTTTCACCCCAAAAGATAGTTTCTCCGACACTTAAGAGCATAAACCACTGTTTCCAACTCAAGTTTATGTGTAGGGTAATTCCATTCATGTGGACTCAACTTCCAAGATCCGTAAGCAACGACTCAATCCCCTTGCATCAGTACAGCTCCGATTCTGATCCCAAAAGTTTCACAATACACTATGTACTCCTCACCCGACTTAGGTAAGATAAAAATTGGTGTTGATTGATGTAAAGTGCTTCTTAAACTCCTAGAAATCATTCTCACATGCTTCTATCCAATAAAACTTTATCCCATTATTTTTGAATCCTGAAATCGATGCTTTCAATCAGAAAAATTCCCCGATAAACCTTCTGTAATAACCAACTAATCCCAAAAATATTCAGATATCAAAAAAATTCTTGGGATTCTCCCAAGAAATCATTGCCTAAACTTTTTATAGGTCCACTACCACACCTTCTTTCGAGATGATATGCCCAAAAAAGTGTACCTTATTAATCCAAAACCGAAATTTTGATAGCTTCGCATATAGTTGATTCTCTCTCAGTGTACCCAAGACGATGTCATGTTGTTGGGCATAATCATCATGAGTCTTAAAGTACACCAAGATTTCTTCCACAAACACCACCTCAAACTGATCTAAGTACAGATAAAAGATCTTTTTCATCAAGGCCATAAATACTACTGGAGAATTTGTCAACCCAAATGGATTCACAACAAACTCATAAAGTCATACCTGCTTCTAAAGGCAGTTCTTGGTATATCAGAGGTCCAAACTCTCACTTGATGATACCCTAATCTTAGATCGATCTTTGAGAACATACAATCCCCCTTCAACTGGTCAAAAATATCATCAATACACTGAAGAGGATATCGTTTCTTCATGGAAATTTTATTCACCTTTTGATAATTGATATACAAGTGTAAACTCCCATCGGCCTTCTTTGAAAACAAAACAGGTGATTCCCAAGGTGACATACTTGGACGGATAAAACCTTTATCCTCTAACTACTCCAACTTCATTTTGAGCTTTTAAAGCTCAGTCGGTGCCATTCTATATGGTGGAATATATACCAACTCATCCCCATACATGAGATCAATAGTGAATTCCACATCTCTCTCAGGTGGAAACCCTAAAAAGTCTTTAGGAAAGACATCCTAAAACCGTTCTACTATTGGTGGAAGTACGTCTTGCCTACCACTCCAATTATCCAGTAAAAGACTAGAAACTTAGGCTGTGAGATCTACCAGTTTCTGAGTAATTGGTCCAGCTCGGCCTGCATGGATATCCCATTCTCCACAATAAACATACCAGTCAACCTAAGGAGTTACAAAGGTCACTCTATTGTGGTAACAATCTATGTGGGCTTGGTATGCGACTAGCCAGTCCATACCTATAATTAGGTCAAATCCCATTATATCAAGGACATAGATATCGCAAAGAAAAAAATACTCGTTGATCTCTAGAGAACATTCCTTGCACAAAAAGATATCCCTAGACCGTGTTCCCAATAGCGTATTGATATTCATCACCCCACTTATGGACTCCACCTCTAGGCCCAAACCATTAACAATATTTGTAGATATAAATGAATGAGAGGCACCAGTATCAAACAAGGAAATAGATAATGTAGAAGAAACTATAATTGTACCTGCCACTATTGATGGACCAGAGTCACTCTCTAAAAATGTACATTGCACTACATGTAACTATATTTCCCCTCTTCCCTGTGGTGTTATCTGACTCCCTTGAGTAGCACCACTCTGCTAATATGGGAACTCATACCCTAAAGCACCACATCCACTACCTCTACTACCTCTTCTCAGAGAGATCCAAATGCCAGATCTATATGTTTTATAAGACCCCTTTCCCACACTCTAACTCTGAGAAACATCTCCCTTAGCACTAGTTTTCCGCTGCTTCCTACAGAACTTTTTTAGGTTCCCCATCTTGCCACAAAACTGACACTCCACTGGTGGTCGAGGACAATGTGTATGATTGTGTCCCGGTATAATGCGCTGGTGGAAAAGAACTTGAGTAAGATTTGGTGCAATTGTTCCTCTTGTCTTTCCACCTTACTTTCCATTTTCCTGACTAAGGCTCTTGTAATGATTCTTCCTGATCTCGAAATGCACACCCCTAGTAATACAGTGATAGCTACTTGTCTAGTACTGGAAGCCTCCTTCAGGTTCCCCTCTAAAATGAGAGCCTGATTAAAAACTTCTAATAATTTATTCAGCCTAAAGATATTTACATGGTACTTAATTTCACACCTAAGTCTATCCTGAAATCATTTTTCTGAAGAAGCCTCATCTGCCAACAAAGTTGGAGAAAAATGTTGTAAATCTATGAAACATTCAGCTTAATCCATTATGGACATTCTTCCTTAGGTCAGATGCATAAAATTTGAATCCTTCTCTTGTCTCAGTGTCTCTATATAAAAGTGTGTCAGTAACATCTCCAGAAATTCCTTCCATAGCATATCATCATTCTATCCAGATCGTACCTGAATGTCCTACCAGTGCTTTGTTGAACCCCATAGCATATAAGCAGCCAACTTGACCCTCCTCCCAGCTAGAGTCTCCAAATTGTCAAGTATCATCTCTATGGATTCAATCCATAATCCATATCCCTCAGGTCCACCCTCTCTAGTAAAAGTAGGAGGGTGCTACAGTAGAAACTCCCTTGTCAACTCAAAAATGATTTTCAAAACTTGCCATGGTTCTATCTATATGAATTGCATGAAAAGAGAAAAGTTCTCTTAGAACTGTTCACCTTACTCCTCATCTTGCACCAATGGTGCCTCAGGTTCCCTGTCTGAAAGTTCGTTCCTAGTGATACCCCTCAGTCTCACCCTCAACAAGCATCTTGCATTCATATCTCTACAAATCCAAACACGCGTCTTAGGTCTCATAGCGCAACCTTATAACATTTACGTAAGAGTAAAAACTATCACAATAAGTTTTAACATGTCCTTTTCCCCTTTTTATCACCTCATGGACAACACTAAGGACTTATCACTGCCCTCAACCATCCTACTCCTAGGTCTTGTTTAAAAATAGTACAAAAATTATCATTAATTAATTCAACCATTAATTAATCACATTATCTCAAATTAATTAGTTCAACAATTAATAAATTAATCATACCCATTTCACAAATCAATGATCTCATCAGAAACCCATTTATTCACATTTTGTATCATTATTTCAATCTCTCAATAAGGAAAAACAGTTCAAGTTTAACAACTTACCCATAACCCGTTCTCCCATGAGTACATATAATGATGCATGTCACAACAATCCAGAGTGCCTAGAATGATGCATGTAGACTCAAGTATCGGGCCTCTTTAGTCCACAAATAAAAATTAAATAACTTTAAAAACAAATATCACATCACACTACAGGTGCATCACCCAAGGTGAAATAATATCAAACTGTAACAACAAACATCAATCACAAAAATTCCACCCTGAGTACTCATATTTTCTCCCATACATGGGTTTTCAAATCCCATGCATGATCTCATTACCAAGCCTCGACTTTTCCTAGTCTCCTATCTACCTTTCCCAAAAAAGAAATTCAAAAGAAGAAGAAAGAAAAGAAAACTCTGATACCACTTTGTGATATCCTGACCCAGGTGCCACTAAATGGTGCCCTGATCCAGTTGACCACATGCCCTCAAGTACACCTCCCTATACACCAGAGGGTGCCGACTAGCAGCGAGGGTCCGGTAATTCAGTCTTGGGGAGAGTATACCCTCTTTTATCAGAATAAAACACCAACAGAAGCAAACAACAATAAAAAACTACAGAAGTGTATAAATAACTAGAACAATACCTTGATATATGATATCCAAAACAAGAAAATATAATACTCAACTAAAAGGTAAAACATGATATGACAATGAGAATGTAAAGTGTCTACAATGAAACTAAAAGTACGGACACAACGACTCCCAAGTGGGTCTCAAACCACGTCAGGTTCCCTCTCCTATGCTCCAATCCCAAACATAAACCTATCCCAGGCCCTTACCATTATCCTTCCCTACAACAACAAAGTCTACTCAGGTGCCGATCAGGCGGCCTGAATAGGGTGTGAGTACAACTCAGTAGGCCACTACCAATGATGTCTAAAACAAGTCCAGCCAAAAGATAATGTATGTAGTTTTATGAAGGAATAAATACAATGCAAAATTTAAATAGTTATCACATTTTCATTTAATCTTTAATCATCACATTAGGCATAGTTTCTATTCATATTTTCCAGTTGAATCATCATTCATTATTATCATTCATTTTATGTTGAATGTCATGTCAAGAACCCCAAATCTCATTCAGTGTAGGTCACCATGCCTATCACTCCATATCTCATTCGGTGTAGGTCTTCATGCCTAACACCCCAAAATCTCAAGCTTGGATAACTATTACAGAGAAACGCCAAGTCCAAGTCCCGACTTCTAATTGGTCTATAACGCCATGTTGAGCACCACAAAAATCCTAGCCATTTAATCATTCTTTAATTCAAAATAATTAGCCACATTATTCCATTACTAATCTAATGATTAGATAAACATTTCAAAGTCCATTAGTTAACTCAAAAATTAACTAAGCACATAACCCATTAATTAATTCATCAATTAATTAATCAATCAACACAATTCTCATTCCATTATTAATTTTTTACAATTAATTATTCATATCAAATCTCAACTTCTCATAATTAATTCTCAAAATTAATTATCTTTGATCAACATTATGGAACATAATTAATTCTCATAATTAATTATATTTTATATCTAACATCATTTCATAATTAATTTCCCCCAATTAATTATCTTAACACAATAAATTCAATGTCTCAATTAAAATTTCTTAACTCATAACCGACCTCCAAAACAAATATCTATTTGGGAAACTCTCCTTTGCTTGGTCTATGATTCAATTGTAAATTAATCACCAAAGAAATCACAAGTCCATTCTAAATTCCTAATTACTCTAATTTAGGAAATCAATCATCAAGGGAAGCTAGAAAATCCATAAACACACATTCACATGTCAAATCCACAACTATTGGAGTTCGATTTAAACCACCTACCTCGTTTTATTGACAGATGTTAGCCCTATGGAAATCCCCAAAATCTAAGCGCCACAATGTCGCCAATCAAGCTCTTGATATAAATCTCTAATCCAAAATTATGATCAAAGGAATCAAGATATTAAAAATCTAGATCTAGACCCACAATCCTATATCTAGATCTCAACTCATAGGTTTATATCCATGAAAATGGTAAACATATTCTATTAAAACATTGAGGAAATATAGAGGAATGAACGGGAGAAGCAGTGGGATGAAATCCACTTACTGGAAAGAGATCAGATCTTCAATCTAGTCTTTCAATCTTAAAGAACGATGTTCGGATGACCTTGGAATCCCTCTGCAAGGCTCTGGGATCACCTAGAATATTCAATCCCGAGCCAAAGTTGAAATATGGGATTCTCAGGGTGGGGTTTGGGTGGTTTTAAAATAGATTTTTGGATAATTAAACTTGCATTCATGGTTTCCTGTAAAGGGGTGAACCATTAGGGAAAAATGTGCACCAACTGTGAGGACCTATCTATCCATGTTTTCATGGTTGGCATGGTTTGGTCACATGGTTTGTCAAACCATGCACAACCCATGAAGACATATCTGTCCAGTTTTTTATGCTTGGTATGGTTTAGTCACATGATTTGTCAAACCATATGCAAATCATGCACAACCCAATGTACTTTAGTTTTCCTTAAAATTTCACCCAAACGCATCCCAAGGTACTACTAAAAAACAATGTTACTTAAAAATGTCTAAAAGTACATGAAAATATGCCTGATATGACTTCAGAAAAGGTCAGGATCTTACAATGTTGGACATCATGGTCTTAGATATCATGATATATTTATATCCAAGTCTTTACACCAATTAAGTTTAATTCAATGGTAAATTATACAACAAAATCCCATTTAATAAGTCTATCCAACTGGTTTGTCTCATGACACTTGATAATTCATTGAACAGTTAAGTAATTTCAGGCTCCACCCACCACTGCATGTCCAATTCATTTCTTATATATTAAAAGATCAGTTTAATTCATAAATAATATGTATTATCAATAAATAACATCATTGATTAAATAATATATAATATTAAAATTTTCCCATCCAATCAAATAACTTTTATGGTAAAACACCATATGTAGAAATGGTATCGGATTAGGAAATAATCATATCCATGATATAAAGAATCAGGATGTTAAAGATAAATGTAATGTACAATGAAAAATGATCACAAGAAAGTGGATTTTTCAACATAAAGTTAATGAACACAAAATTAACAAGATATAAAATATGATTATCAATTCATCAAAAATATAGGTTTTGTAATAAAATCATATATTTCAGAAAAATAAATGAAAATGGAAGACAAAAAATAAAAATAAGATTTAATTAAAGATTTTTCTTTTTAAAACCATTTAAAACTTTTAGAAGAATATAAATATCATAAAATAGTTATAGTGGTGGTAGAATCTGTTAATGTCATATACATTAAAAAGAAACATTCATTTCAATTTTTTATAAAGAAATTCGAAAATAACCCTTCAAAAAACATTATAAATATTACTTTAAAACCATATAAAAATCAATGATAAAATAATATGTTAATAATAATTCATTTGAGTGAATAAATAGGAATTTTTTAAAATAATTTTGAAAAATATGGACATTGATTAAAAATATGCCCGATTAAAAGAGAAATAAGATCATCTTTATTTTATAAATTTATATGCTTGTTTAATGTTTCAAATAGATGAAAAATTGGAATAAGCCATTAAAAATCCTTAAATATCTAGAGGCTAAGAAAATATATGAATTTTATGAAGGATATATTTTAATATTCTTTGAATGAGAAATATAAGAAATCCCAAAAATGAAATTTTAAAATAAATTATTACCACTTTGGTAACTTTTAAATTGTAACCCATTGAGAGATTAAACATGAATTAAATATTTAATCAACATGAATAAATATATATTCATGTTAAATAAATAAAAATTTTGGTATACACACCACATAAAAGAAAATAGGTCCATAATACCAAATATGTCTTAATGGAGTGGAAATTGAGACGAAATCCTTTACCTTAAGTTAGACTTTCCTAGTAAGTGATTTTAACCTTCTATATAATAAATTAATATTTATTATACTTATATAAAATAACCATATTCATATCTATAATATTATATATGATCTAATTACAAAATATTATCACTCTTTTTTTAACCATCATGTATTATTATCATTGTTTTAGGTGTTAACTTCTTTGTTTTTCATGTATGTTTTTGATTCGGTGGTTATGGTCCTTGTATCTTGATCATAATTATATCATATCCAAAATTTTAATTATGATATAAAAATAATAAATATTTATTATATGCATATTTATAATCATCTATTAAATGCGGACATGAAAAAATAAATCACATCACTTCGTGGAGTTGTTAGTCCACACTATGCACGAGTGACGTTATAATTTTTTAAAAGGTGAAAGGGTAAGGAAGTAGATGATATATTATATTAAAAGAATTATAATTATTTCATAATTATAATATATAGTCCTTATTTTCATCATTATGAAAATCTATATGAGGTGGTGATGGAAAACAAATTACATCGGTTAGTGAGGTTGTAGTCTGTCGTACACATGAGTGATGGTTTTATTTCCCATTTGATGGATAAGAAGATGGATAAATATTATTCCATATATATAATAACATATCATTATAGGTAGATACTAGTTTTATTATATTTTAATGGTTAGTACATAATTTAATATGGTAAAATAAGAAGAAAAATTAAAGTGCTCGGTGAAGATGATTATATATTCTTTGAAAAAGATCCTTTAAGTATCCTCTTAAGGGCCCTGGGGTTGGTATTTTGTGAAGAAAAGAACATATATAACTTATATAAGGATGTTTATAAGAGATTTTATTAGGTTTTTTTTATGATGGGTGTCTATAGGTGGTGTATAAAAGAGAGAAGAGGAGGTGCCTTTTTATAGTGAATGAAAGGAAACACATGGAATTAATAAAAATATATAAATATAGTAAATTCATTTTCATGGAAAAGTGGAAGCATATATCCATAATTTTTAGTCTAATATAGGATATGTTTGAGATACCTTCAAACAAATAGATAGGTTTAAATGGTATTTTAAACCTTATCTTTTGGTTTAACCCATCCATTAACTAATTTTAACCTTAACCACGGTAACGACTTTTTCAATATTAAAGGATAATAATTTTACTAATAAGGAATTAATTTTCTCATAAATGACCAAGGTATGAAATTTTAGAATATTTTTTATCCTACTTTTCCTCTTTTAATATTTTTATGTTTTTTAAATAATTTAATAAAATATTATTTAACATAAAATATTATTAATGTCATTTCAGAAATTTTTCAAATAATTTGACTTTAAATACATCAAGAAAAAGATATAACATTAATATAATCCATTTCACCGTCAATAATAAATTATTATTAACTAAAAAATTCTGGACCATAGATCATCTCAAATACACTACATTTAATTCTTTTAAAATTATTTACTTTCATCTTTCCACTACTTTCATAGGCACTAAGTTAGTGTTGTATAAGTATTTAAATGTAATTATATAATCATAAAAATTTATAAAATAAATTAACCTCATAAAAATAATTTCATTATTCTCAAAATAACTTTAAATATGCATTTATAGATTATTTTTTCACTAGATGAACATATAAGATAAATTTAAAGGAAAGATAGTGACATTTTATATTTTTCTTTTCTTAAAAAAATATAAATTTCATTATCAAAGTAAAATGGCACAAAAAAGTTGTAAATAATTTTAATGCCTTATCACATTGTTTTTAACCTTAATTATCTATTTTATCGTTTACCGAGGTGATAAATTTTACAATGGTACTATTCATAATGCTTAAAAATGGAAAGGGACCTATTTTCTGAATTACATTTTTTATTATTCAAAATTTATAAGTGTAAGAATTTAATTTTAATATAAATGTGTAAAATGAAAAAAAAAAGTTTTTTGAAAAATTTGTTTTTAAGGCTAAAAATTAATTTATATCAAAATCATGTAAAATAATTATTACAGTGTAATTAATATGATTATTATAAATAAAATGGATCTCATATCACTTAAATACCAAATTCAAAATATAATGTTACTTTTAAATAACTTGATTTAAAGATAAGAAATGACAGTTTTACAAAAAATAGTATTTTTCACTATTCATTGAAAAATAAATATTTTTAGAAAAATCCCAAAATTGAACCTAAGTTATTATTGAAAAATATATTTAAAAAATGATATAACCATAACATAATAATATTTCAATTGTTTTTCATGGTTCTTTTAAACTCTATGTTGTGTGTAAAGTAAGCCATCAAAGAAATTAAATTTATTTAAATTGAAATATATCATAAAATATTAGGGTGTTACATTATACCCCCTTATAAGAATTTTTCCATCAAAATTCCATAAATAAAATACAAAAAATGAGGATACTTATACCTCATCACATCCATGTATTTCTATGTGGATTCCTCAAATTTATGGTTTCTCCACAAAACATAAACTAGATGAGTGGTCTTGTTTCATATCACTTTCTCTCTATGATCCAAAATCTCCACTAGTTGTTCCTCATAGGATAGATATTACTCTATTGATTTGACATTTGAGTTTAATACATGTGAAGGATTTGGTATTTACTTACCTGAGATAGATATATGTAACATGCCATGAACTTGATAGAGGTTCGGTAAAAGTGTCAGGCAATAAGATACCGCCCTGATATGATCAATAGTTTTAAAGGGACTGTATATTAGGATCAGTATTCCCTTATTTACAATTATCATAACCTTATTCCAATGATATATTCATAGGAATACCTTTTTTCACTAACTTTGAACTCTATATCTCACCAATTATTATCATTATAACTTTTTATTCGACTATGAGATTCCCTTATGTGTTGTTGAATAGATCTAAACTCATCTTCAATTTCCTCAGCTAGATCATCTCTCAATAGATTTATTTCTCCAAATTCTTACCAACACATTTGATTTCTTCACTTACTTCCATATAATACAACACAAGGATCCATCATAATGCCCAAGTGAAAGCTATTGTTATAAAAAAATTCAACCAAAAGTGGTTTTTGATCCCAACCACCTTTGAAATATATAGAGAAATCTCTCAATATGTATTATATAGTTTTAATGGTCCTCTTTGACTATCCATTTATCTAATTATGATAAGCAGTATTAAAACTCAACTATGTATCTCGATCCTACTAATGGATTATCCATAACATTGAGGTAAAACTTGTATCCCAATCAGATATGATTAAGAATGATACTCTATGAAATCTCACAAATTTCTTAATGTACAATAAATTACGCTAATAAAGAGATAAATTTTATCTAATAGTGATAAAATTTAATAATTTTATATCATGGTTAACTAAAACCCAAATATCATTATATCCTTTAAATATTTTGTGGAATCCAATTATGAAATCCATAGTAATGTTTTCCCATTTCCATTTCAGTATGGGTAATGTTTGTAACATACCCTTAGACTTTTGTATCTTTTACTTAACTTTTTGACACACCATGCATCAAGATACAGACTCTGAAATATCCATTTTCATTCAATCAAACCAAAAATATTATTACATATCACCATAAATATCCATAATTCTAGGATAGATATAGAATGATGAATTATGAGCTTCATCCAATATCCCCTTCTTCAGGTTTGGTATTGATAAAACACATAATAATCATTTAAATATTATCATTCTAACATGATCATGGTTAAACTCTGGAAATTATTCACCTTATTCTATAATTCCACAACTCCCTTCTATGCTTTCTTAAACCTCTCATGGATGGATGGTTGAACATTTATCTAAGAAATATAATATATGTCCCCTTTACTTGAGATTTCAAGATCCATATAATGAAAATCCATAGACATTGTATCTCTTTAAATCCACATCATAAATAAATTATTTTGGTACTTATGACTTAGAGTGTCATCCATCTTGTACTCCTTCCCATGATTTTAATGTATTTATCATTCATAATATTGTATCAACTCCAACCATATTCTTTGGAACATATTCTACTCTTTATATGTAAATATTTACTTCACGATTTTATGATCAGTATATATATCACACCTTTTACAATATAGATAATTCTTCCATATCTTCACTGAAAAAATTACCATTTACAACTCCAAATCACGAGTTATGAAATTTTACACATGAATTTTCTATTGAAGAGAGTCATAATCTATCACTATATCATTATGTATAAGGGCACATCTTAATCTCTTATTTGATGAATCACTATATATCACGACCCTTCTCCACTTCAAGGTAGTGTAAGAATATGTTCATTGACCAATATTCTCTCTAATTATTTGAAATTATACTCACATTCATCTTTCCACCAGAACTTTGATCAAATACAATTCAACATGGTGAGTGGATTAGATAGTCATGAGAAATATCTCACAAATAATCGTTAATATCTATCCATCCCAAGAAAATTATAGATCTTGGTTACCGTTGTTGGTCTAAGATATTTATCAATAACTTCAGTCTTGGAAGGACCCATTGGTTTTACCCTCACTTGAAATTATATGAACTAGGAATGATACTTTTCTAGCTAAAATTTTCACATGGTAAATATGGAATTTAGAGTCTCCTTCCTCAGCATCATCAACAAAATCCTCAAATGTTCTTCATGCTCTTTCTTAATATTTGAATATATAATAATATCATCTATAAATACTACCAAAAAATTATCAAAATAATCTCTAAAGCCTTTATTCATTAAATCCATAATGATATTAGGATCATTGGTAAACCCAAATAGAATTTTTATAAATTCATAATGACCATACCACATATGAAAGGTTTTATTGGGTATATCATCATTCTGGATCCTTAGTTGATGATATCCAAATTGAAGATAAATCTTGAAAAAAATATTTAACTCATCATAATTGATCAAATAGATCATTGATATGGGTTAGAAGATACTTATACTTAATAGTGATGTTTTCAAGTTCCTGATAATCAATTAAAATATGCATTGAATCATATTTCTTTTTAACAAAACCAACAGGTTTACCCCATGGTGAAGAACTAGGATGAACGAATCCATTATCTATATTTTCTTTGAGTTACCACTTTAATTAATATAACTCAATCGATGTCATTTTATATGAGGTATTTAAAATATGTGTATCTCTAGGTATGAGTTCTATTTAAAATTCAGCTTTAGAATTCAGGGGAAGACTAGGAAACTCTTCTAAAAATAAATCAACAAACTCTCATATAATAGGTATATATTAAATGTTGAGTTTCTCCCCAACCATCTGAGATAAATATCCCTCATTAATAAGTATTAAAACCCATATTATTGATGTAATTTCAATTAGGAGTTCAAGTTCATCCTCACACCAACAGACTATCATAGAATGATTTGGAATATCAAATGTAACTTCCCTTCATTGAAAATTGACATAGGCTCTATACACAGAGATAAAACCCATGCCCAAAATTACATAAAATTCAACTAAAGGTAGAATAAAAATATTTTTAGGAATCACATTCCCATTTAATTTTATTGGAGAGGAGAAATATAGTTTAGATTCAATGGTAATACCATTATCAGTTTTCACTAGAAGCTCAACTTATAATTATTGAGGTGGTGATATGATACCCTTATAAAATTATTCATATATAAATGAGTGGTAAAAACCTAAATAAAATAAAATATTTTCATTTCTATAGTTGATGATAAGTATACCTTTCACCACATCACTTGGAACATCCACTTTGGTTGTATTAATCCTATATGCTTAGACTTATCCCATTTAATTATTCTATGATATTTTCTCTTGATTCTGGGAGAACTTGTTTGAACAATGCCTCATATATTTACAGTTATATCTCTAGAAAATAGTAGTTTCTTTCTTTTACTTACATTATTTTTTCATATGGCCCATATCTTCTCACTTGTAACAAACTTTTATGCCCTTAAATTATTTTCTTGGATGTTTCAATCCATAATTTTTACATGATTGAAATTTATATGTTTCCTTATTTTTATTTTCCATGTTTCCTTTTTCTTGGTGCTCATCCAACCTCTTATACTCTTGATTTCCCTTGAAGATATAGGATCTAGATAACTATTTCTCTATCTTAATGGAACTTGATACTATATCATCATTTGCTGGAAATTCTTGAGAAACTAGTTCCCTTTGGAGACTCAGCTGAATCCCTTCAAAGAAATGATTAATCTTGATTTCTATATTACATATGTAATCTTTAAAATGTCTAGATAATCATGTAAAGTTATCCCCATACTCTTCTACACCATCTTCTTCTTTCTACTTTAAATTGAGTAACTTCCTCACTATTTTATCTCGTTGTACCCAAGGGATATATTTCTCTAATAATATCACTAAAAAAGTTTTCAATTCCATGCTTTCTATTTCTTCAAAATCTTTAGTGTTATGTATCAATTAACACTATGGATTGTCATCTCCTCTCAAGAAATACATTGCTAGAATAATCTTTTCACTTTCATTATTTCCCAAAGCCAAGAATTTATTTTTGAGTGACTTAATCCATCGTTACTAATATATTATTAGTTACATTAAAATATAGAGTATTATGCTACATGAAGTGATCCAAAATAAGTGAATCATGTTGTGGAACAATAGGTTACACTATACATGCAAGGTTATCTATCATAACCTGAGTTAGCTACCCTAATTTGGCCATGATTTTCTCCATTACAACACTAACTATATTGTATTTCTTAGTAGTACAATACCTATAATGACTACGAGTGCTAATTCCCTTTCTTTTGTTAGGATCAATCACTAAATAATGGAATACATTGATTTATCTTATAATCATTATGAATATTGATCTATAAAATAAAATACCTATAATGGTATAAGTTTTCAAATACTATAAGGGATTATCATAACTCTCATATTATCCATGTTCATTTATAATCTAGTTCCCAAGGTTTATACTAAACTTTCTCTGATAGAAACTGTAATAACCCCAACTCAAGTAACATAGAGTCAATGTATACTTTATTACATTATCAGAATATACAAGGAACCACATCACCAAGGGTCAATTATTTTTGTATTATTAAAGATTTAGATGCACATATGATTCCTATATTACGATGTAAATATAAAAAAATAGCATAAGAAATCATTCTTGCATTCTTAATATCATTCATAATAAATTTCTTTAAATCCTAGGGAATGGAAAATAAATAATAGTTGAGATAAAATGCTTAATGTAATAAACTGAACATTCATAAGTGAAATTTACTTTTTAATTGATAAATTTCCTTATTAAGAAATAAAATTATAGAAAACACATGCTCTAATTTTATTTTTGGGCCATTATAAGTTATATTCTTTTGGATTTAAAATACCTCTAATAATTATAACTATTTATATTATTTCCATTATATAGGGATCATATAATTAGTATATATATAGTGTTATGATAAATCCAATTGACACATAAAAAAAAGAAGTGATGGCCTCAACTAGTAGGATAATACCTTAGGAAGCCAATTTATCAGATCTTTTGAAGGAGATAACATTACTATCCTTTTATATTAACCAATCTCAAGATAAGATTAAATAATTAAATCACTAGTAAAACTATTTATGGGAGAATTTCAAGATTATCAAGATCACGGTCCAAAACATGTCCGTTAAACCACCCAAAGAAAATATTACTATCACATACCTTATCCTTAGTCAATTCGCTAGTATAATAAAAGGTTATGTATCTAGAACCTAATACTATGAATTTTTATAATTTTTATTTTTATTAAAATAATAATTATGTATATCTTTTATTAATTTATAATGGTTAAATAATAATTTTTGATAAAAATTAGATTTTGATACTATGAAACCCAAATTGTATTTTTGGGAAATATATAGTTTAAATAAAGACACAATATTTGATAAACTCAATAATTTTTGAAATAAATGATATTTTAATAAAATAATAATATTAAATAATATTTTTAAAATATAAATGGAAATATAATTTTATGAAGCCAAATGTAATTGTTATAAGGGTTTAAAAATTGTTATTGTCAAAAAACTCGTATTTTTCAATAAATGGGGATTTCTAATTTAAAAGTTTAAAATATCATATCTAGAAAATTATTTTGGTAAAATAAATATTATTTCTAAATACGTAAAAATTATCCAAAATTTAATTTTACATAACTGTATGAGACAACCGAATTCTTAGGTAAAAAATAAATATGATATAAATATATGGTATGTATTATGAAATTATAAAAGACTAAAGGTGATATAATAAATACTATAAATAATATCCATTAGCAAAATTATGTTTAACCTTTAAAATAATTTGTTTTTGAAGTTATTTTATTGATTTTATAAACCCTTAATTAATCCTCCAAAACCTATATTATATTTTAAGGTTTTAAAATAAATTCTTTATAAACATGACTCACTTCCACATCACTAAGGGTACTATTTTAATTATTTAAGTTCTTATCCTTATAAAAAAATTAAAACCATTCCTATTTGGAAGAAAAAATGGTCAAAAAACATGGGAAGGTTTTTTTATTACTTTAACATATGGAGTCTAAAACATAAGTTTAGAAATTAATAAATAATTCCTCTCTCTTTTTCTATAAGAACCCACCTTGCCTCCCATTAATCTTTACTAAAAACAATTAAAGAATAAATTTAATATTACCTTACCTCTATATATACCTCCCAAGGTGATCCCAATATGTTAAGAAGCTCCTCCCAGTCTTTTAGAATCACCCTTAAAAGTAAGGGATCATCACCTCCTCCTCTTTGTTTAAGAACCTTATTTATATTATGCCTTTTGATCTCCAAATTATCATTTTTGAATGTGTTTTTACTTATCCATGATACTATCCTTATTATTTCCATGTTATGATATAACCCTTTTAGTCTCACTAAACCCTATCATGAATCTTTATGTACCTCCGTTATGCTGCTAAAATTATCCTATAATTTTCCATGAAAAACATTTATGTAGTGAATACCCATCCCCATTTCTACTCAAGGGTATTCAACTAGATTTAAATATCCTTAATTTATTGGGTAATTACATGTATGTAATCCACAATCCTTGATCGTGAGGTTAAAAGTGATTAAATGTGTGTTTATGTTATATGATCTTTGTGGCACACTTATGCATATACATGATATAAATGTGACGGGTCGGCCTAGAATTAAATAGCCCTCCAATGCACTGGGTAATGTTTTTATCTCATGAGATACCATGTATGGTGCATAGAAGGTTATCATAAGCACACTATGTTATGATTTATAGGTGTTTAACAATGAATTATGTTTATAATTCCATGTTTTACATTGTTGTCACATTTCCATGTTGCATTTATGTTATCAGGTAATATAATGCCTCATTATTCAGGATTATGATTCTCACCCCTCTTATATTACATTGATATGCTTATTGTCTCACATTTATTAATTTACCTTATTTGATGATTTTTTTATTCTCTTATTGGGTTTCATATCTAACATGTTTATTGTGTATGCCCTTAGGTTATCTCATGCAGTTTTAGAAGAGATAAGGAATTTTAAGGGTGTGTTGTGGAGTTTTGAATAATATCACTTAATTTATTTCAAGTTATTGTTATATGTACCTAATTTTACAAAGACATTATGCCTCAATATATTCTAGAATTATATTATGTATACCTTTACGTAATAAATAATGAATTAATGTGCATTAAAATATAGGTTTTCATACTCATTAAGGGTTGCATATAGTAGAAACTTTCATGAGTAAATAAGGAATTGTCAATATGGTAGGATAAATAATTAAAAAAAACATTCCATTTAATCAATAACTTGATCACAAAATGTATCCATCAATAATATCAATGATTTAAGTTTATAGATAATATTAATTGAATTCTCAATAAAGTAAATACTTAATTTTGGATATCATGATCTTAGAAATCAGGATATCTTTACCATCAAGTACTTACACCAAGTCAGTTTAATTATTTTTTATTTATACACCAAAAACCCATTTAATAAATCTAGATCACTAGTATATATCATGAGACCTATCAATGCATTGAGAGGCTATGTAATTCCATTCCCCACCAATCACTGCATATCCAATTCATTCCTAATATATTTAATGATCAATTTAATTTATAAATAGTATGCCTTATAAATAAATATCTATATTAATTAATGAATATGAAATATTAATATTTCCCTATTTAATCAAATAAATTTCAAATTAAAACACCATATATAAAAATGTTATACCATTTAGGCAATAATCATGCCCATGATAAAAATAATATGGAAATTTAAAATAAATATAATTTACAATATAAAATGATCATAAATGAATTTTTCAAGAGAAAGTTAATGACCCAAAAATTAATAGGAGATAAAATATTACCATCAATTCATCAGAAATATAGGTTTTGTAATTAAATCGTGACTTTTGGAGAATAAAATAAAATAGAAAAAAAAATTAAAATAATTTTTCATTAATAATTTTTCATTTTAAAACCATTGAAAACTTGTATAATATACTAAAGAGTATAAAACTGTAATGGTGGTGGGAAAATCCATTAATGTCGTATATGTTAAAAATAAACATTTATTTTGACTTTTTATAAATAAAGTAAAAAATAACCCTTCAAAAAACATTTTAAAGATTTATTTCAAAACTTATAAAAACTAAAGTATAAAATAATATTTCCTTAATAAATCATTTAAGTTAATTTTAGTGTGCTTTTTTAAAACAATTTTTAAAAATATAAATATAGAAGAAAAATATACTTAGTCGTAAGAGAAATAAGATTAAATTTACTTTTAAACATTCTTTTCTTGATTAAAGTGAAAAATAGTGCAATATATTGAGTAAAACATGAAAAATCCTTAAATATTCATAGGATAATAAAATATATGGAGTTTATGAAGGATATATTATAATATTACTTAAACAATAATATAACCAATCCCAAAAAAATGAAATTGTATAATAAATTCTTACCTATTTGGTAACTTTTAAATTGTAATCCATTGAGATAGTAAACTTGAATATAAAGTTTAATCACCATAAACAAATTTATATTCATATTAAATATATCAAATGAGTATTATATACACCACCTAAAATAAAATAGGTTCATAATACAAAATATGTCTCAATGGAGTGGAAATTGAGATGAAATATCTTACCTCAAGTTTGACTTACCTCATAAGTGATTTTAACCACATATATAATAAATTTAGATTTATTATACTTAAATAATATAACTTTATATATATATCTATAATATCATCTATGATCCACTAAAAACATATTATCAAACACTTGTTAATAATTATTTATTATTTTCATTCTTTTAGTTGTTAACTACTTTGTTTTTCATGTATATTTTGATTTTGTAGTAATGTCCCTTGAATACTGATCATGGTTTCATCATATAAAAATTTTTAATCATGATATAAAAATCATACATATTAATTATATATATATTTATAATCATTCATAAAAAGTGGACATGAAAAAATGAACCACATTGCTTCGTGGAGGTAGTGGTCCACACGTATGCATGAGTGAGGATATCATTTTTAATGGGTAGAAGGTTGAGGAATTATATTATATATTATATTTATGGAATTATAATTATTTCATAAGTATCATAAATCTTCCTTAGTTCCATCATTATGAAAATCTATATGAGGTGGTGATGGAAAACAAATTGCATAGGATTGCAAGGTGGTAGTTCACCGTACGCACAAGAAATGGTTTTATTTATCATTTTATAGATAACGAGAAGTATAAATATTATGAAATAAACATAATAACATCTAATTATTTCTATATATTGGTTTTATTATATTTTAATGGTTATAACATAATTTAAGGTTCTAAAATAAGAATAAATATGAAAGTGCTCGGTGAAAATGATTACATCTTCTTTGAAAGATCTCATTTAGATCTCCTCTTAAGGGCCCTAGGGTAAGGATTTTAGGAATAATGGAACCACTAAAACTTGTATAAGTATGTTTATTATATTATTTTATAGGTTTTTTTAGCTAATTCTCTCTATTTATTGTATATAATAAAGTATATGTGGTTCTTTTTTATAGTGAATGAAATGGCAGACATGGAATTAATAAAAAATATAAATATATTAAATTAATTTTCATGAGAAACTGGAACCATATTTAAATAATTTAAAATAAAAATAGTATATGTTTTAAATCCATTAAAAAATAAAATTTTGATAGTTTTATGTGGTATTTAAAGCTTATCTTTTTTGTTTAACCCCTTCGTTAACAAATTTCAACCATAAATGCAGTAACAAATTTTTCAATATTAAAGGGTTATAATTATAATTATAAGGTAAAAAATCTCATAAATGAAAAAGGGATGATATTTTAGACCATTTTTTATTCTAATTATATTATTGAAATATTTTATGATTTTTAAATAATTTAATAAAATAATATTAACATGAAATACTATTAAAGTCATTTTAAGAACTATTCAATTAATTTGACTTTAAAGACATAAAAAATATTTAATTAGAATATAATCCATTTAACCATCAATAATAAATTATTATTAACTATAAAATTCATGTGTAACCATAAATAATCCCAAATACATTACTTTTAATGTTTTTAAAATAATTTACTTTGATCTTTCCACTGTTTTCACAAACACCGTGTCAGCATTGTATAAGTATTTAATGAAATTATATAATAAATAAAAATTATAAATAAATTAATATCATGAAAATAATTTAATTATTCTAAAAATACACTTTAATATTTTTTTTATATTTTTTTTATCCATATTTTAACATATAAGATAAATTTAAAGGCAAGAGAGTGACATTTTGTATTTTTCTTTACTTAAAATAATATAAAAGTCATTATCAAAGGAAAATACAACAAAAATACAATATATTAGAATTTAGGATGAATATAGTCAAAATTAATATAATTAAATGAAATAAATTCAAGTGTTGGATATATTTTTAATGTCTTATCACATTATTTTTAACCTTAATTACCCAATTTACCCTTTGTCAAGGTGATAAATTTTACTGCGGTTACTATTAATAATGCCTAAGAATATAAGGGAACTACTTATAAAATTTTAACCTCATAAATTCAAATATTAAATAAATTTTTCCTGAATAAATTTTTATAAGTTGGAGAAATTAATTTTAATATAAATGTGAAAAATGCAATGAAAAATAGTTTTTAGAAAAATGCGTTTTTAAGTCAAAAAATTAACTTATATCAAAAATCTTGTAAAATACTGATCTTAATGTAATTAATTATATTATTATATATATAATTTATTTTATATAAAATGGTACTTTAAAATTACTTTATTTAAAGAAAAAATAAGATAGTTTTACAAAAATCGATATTTTAACCTATTCACTGAAAAATAAATCTTTTTAGAAAAATCCCAAAAAAATAAGCTAAGATAATATTGAAATTATGATTTAAAAAATTATGTAACAATCACATGATAATATTTCAATATTTTTTCATGATTTATTTAAACTCGGTGTTGCATATAAAGCAATATATCAAATAAATTAAATTTATTTAAAGAGGAATATATCATAAAATCATGCAGTGCTATAGGATCATAATTATATATCCTGATAATTAATAGGGTGATATCTTAATCTCATAATATTCCATGTATAGTTAATGGTTTTTTATCCTAATCACACTATGTTATGTGATGGGAGGTCTCAGAATTATATACCCCTTTAATGGATTAGGTAATGTTTTCATCTCTTAAGATATCATGTATGGTTCATGGGTGGTTATCCTAAGCACAATATGTTATGATATTGGTAGGATTAGAATTATATATACTTATAATGAATTGGGTAATGTTTTGATCTCATTAGATACCATGTATAGTGCATGGATAATTAGCTTAAGTACAACACCCTGAAAAATTAGTTTTAAAGAATAATAAGCTCGATAGTTTTCTTAACACAAAACACCAAGATTTAAGAAAAATGAAATATATTATATAAATATTATTATTTAAATTTTACTGTTATAACCTATTCATTGGATTTTTGGGTATGAATATGAGTAACCACATTATGAAATATATATAATGGTCTAAATCGGTAAAAAAGTATTGATTAATGCTTAGAAAATAAGAACTTAATTTTTAAAAATCATTATATTATTAAAAATATTTTTTTATTAAAAATGGTTTTTTATTTATTTTTGTGAGTAAATATTATAATTAAATTCATGAATTTTAAAAAAAAATTATTTGAAAAAAATAATATCATTTTTGAAATTAGTATATCAAAATTAACTTAGGGTGAAATTTTGGGATTTATATGAAAAGATTGATCTGATTTGAATTTAATATTTAATTAAAATAATAATACTTTATTTATAAATAATATAATTAATTACATAGAAATCATCTTTAAACTTTATTTTTGGTATAAATTCATTTTTAGCTTAAAAATGCATTTTTCTAAAAACTATTCTTTATTGCATTTTACATATTGATATTCAAAGTAATTTATATCAATTATACAAATTTGATTTTATGAAATGGAATTAATTTTTTGATTTATAAATTCAAATTTTTCCTAGGGTGAATGTTTTATATTTTTTTGAAGAAGTTCAATTTTTGGTGAATAGTAAAAAATACAATTTTTATAAAATATGGTATCTTTTATGATATCACCAAGAAATTATTGGAACCATGGTCATTCTATGTATTAATTGGAGTATGGTTTGTATTTTTTGTCAATCCTCAGTGGAAGTTCAGAATGTGTGCTAGTAAAGTGATCATACTATTCAAGTAGACAACAATATTAAAGGTTGTGCGGTTTCCTAGTGTTTGCCAATTTTTTAGGCCTCAAAATCAAAAAATGAAGACATGGATTGTTGGTAAAATGAGGTGCATGAAAAGAGGAAGTGGTGCACAAAAAAGGTGGGCTTTGCGTAAAATATTTGGGTTGTGCGAGAAAAACAGCGTGGTGCGCAAAATAGTAGAGCGAGGTTTTTCATGAAAATAGTGTTTCGAAATCAGAACGTCGAAAAATGAAAAAGTCATGGGCTGCGCAAAAAATATGTAGATGTGCGTGAAAAACAATTCTTGTGTGAAAATTATTGTGCGCCGAATGAGATGTTTTTCACGCCAAGATGGGTTTTGCGTGCGGGGTTCTAAGACACCAATAAATATGAGGTGACCCTCCTCATTTCAGATGGTTGAAGACTCAGAGAAGATCTGAGGTCTGATGCGCATAAAAGGTTCTCATAAAGGGAGTTGCACGAAAAATTGAGGCTTGCACGAAAGATTCTGGCTCGCGTGGAAAAATTGAGAGTTGCGTGAAATATTTCGGCTTGCACGAAAAGTTCCAAGTTGTGCAAAATATTCTGGCTTGTGCAAAAAATTCCAAGTTACACGAAATATTCCGTCTTGCATGAAAAATTCCAAGTTGAGCAAAAAATTCCGGCTTGCGCGAAAAATTCCAAGTTGCGTGAAATATTCCGGCTTGCGTGAAAAATTCCATGTTGAGCGAAATATTCCAGCTTGTGCAAAAAAGGTGAAGTTGCACTAAAAACTTGAGGTTGCGTGTAAAACTTGATGTTTCATGAATTTGTCAGTGAAACCTATTTGCACATTTCTGATTATCTGGTTCAGTGATTCAGTGCATTCAAGTGCATCATTACTGGTCTTCAATGCAAGCAGAGTCTCGTGCTAAGCAAAGGCAAAGACTTCAATGCAAATTTATTAAATATACCCTCACATCTATAAACTGTCTGGGACTTCACCAAAGGTAGTGAGCCAAGGGGAGTCAACGAGAATTACCCGAGGGACACAGTGAGCTATTTCTAAACTTTTGTAAAGGTAGTGTGCCTGGGACAGAGTGACTATACCTGAACATTGTAATCCGCAGCTAGTGAAGTTTAGTGGAATTAGGTACGACTGAAAACCTGTCGGTGTATGCTCCTTGGACGTAGCCCTTTGTGTTTAACCAAGTAAAAGTGTTGTGTCAATTTCTTACTTTCATTTTTTTTTTGACAGTTTTAACAAGTTCCTACCAACGTGGGAACAAGATCCACAACTTTAAAAAGAAAAAATTAACACCTTGATTCACCCCTCCCCTCTCAGGGTGTTCTGGGGTCCTTCAGAAATAAATATGATTAAAAATTATAAAACTTTTGAATATAATCATGTATGATAATATAAAAAAAATATACAAAAATAATCTAAAACATATAAATTGGAATTTATTTCATGATAAATATGAAAATCATTTTTATTGTCAGCATAGTGCCCGTACAACATTGGAAAAGTCAAATTTGATGTCCAAAAGATAATATTTGAGAAGGAATAAGTCCTTCATTAACTTTTTTTTTAAATATGAATTATTATTGATTATTTGGAATTATATATTCTAATTTTTGAGTTACATAAAAATTGACTTATTCAAATTCTTGTGCAAGGCTAAAAAACTAAAAATAACATATTAAATAAGTTTTCATTACATAAATGTGAGTAATTATTCATATTTAATGAATATAAAGATTTATATTTAACTAAAATAATTTTTTTATGATGGTAGTTTATTTTTAATTTTTTGTGATTAAATAATTACCTAAAATGCTTATGAAATATCGATTCAGTGCTTGTTCAAGTAGTAAAAAAATCAAGTAAATGGTTTTAAAAACTCTAAAAGTAATATTTTTTGGGTGATTTAAAGTTTACCAAGGATTTTAAAGATAAATATAACATATTATAGTTGTTATAAATTATTATATTCAAATTTTATTCTTTTCACGTTTCATTCAAAGTCAAATTATTTGAATAGTTCTTAAAATTACATTAATATTATTTAATGTAAAATATATTTTATTAAATTATTTAAAAATTAAAAAAACATTTAAAGATAAAAATTAGGATAATAAATTGTATATAATTCCATAATTTGTCTATTTTTTATAAAATTGTCTACTTATAAGTAAAATTATAACCCTTTTATATTAAAAATTTGCTACCAAGGTTAAGGTTAAAAACAGTTAATGAAAGGGTTAATTCAAAATATAATGTTTAAAATGATATCTAAACCTGTGAAAATTTTATTTTATGATTATATTAATACCATATAATCCTTATATTCTAATTCATGTCATTTTAGAACCATTTTACATGATTTATATTCATATTAAATTATAAATTTTCATGTATTTCCAAAAATGATATTAATGATATTTTATAATAAAAAAATTATTAAATGATATAAAATTAATAAAAACCCTATCCTTAGAAAAATTAATGTGTTAGGGTTTAAAATATAAATCATGGTCCATTTATGGGTCACTTTTCTTTTTATGGTAATATTATTTACCGTTAAAGAGTATAAAACTTTGATATCATGGTAATTGTTAAAAGGTTTTAATGGGGGTTAATATTAAGATATAAGGGTGAAAACATAAACTAAACTTGTATGGATTTTATTATATGAGATTATTTTTATTCATCCTAATCCTATATTCAAAATTAATCCATTTTTATCCATTTTTTTATAAACATTAATTTATTTTATTTAATACTTTAAGTAGTTCGAAGAGTGCCCCTCCCCTCGCTTATAAAAGGACACCCCTTCTCTCTTTACACCTTCTTGAGAAACCTAGATCAACCAAACCATGACCAATTATATTATAAAAATAACTATACAAAAATTATAGGTTCCTGTATTCTTAAAATACCATTCCAAGGTTCCTTAAGAAGGGATCTAAAGGAAGTTTACCGAAGAAGAGGCAATAATCATCTTTATTGACTCTTTAATGTTTATTTTTTCATCTACTTCCTATAAATCCTTTGTAAACATCCTAAAATAATAACTCCAGTATCATAAATATACTATTATGTAATTATTATTTTTATAAAATCATTTTCCACCTCTTTTCCATCCTATAGAAAGTGAAAACATCTCTCGTGCGTACGTAGGACTTACTATCTCCACATAGCGATATAATTCATTTTCCATCATCATTTACCTTGGATGGTTATAAAGGTGGAAATAATTATTATATATTATATTTATGAAATAATTATGTTTTTTTAAATATAATATATAATCAAACTTCTTACCTTTCTATCCATTGTAAAAATGATAACGTCGTTCGTGCGTACGTGTGGACCACCACCACCACAAAGCGATGTGATTCATTTTTCATTTCTGATTTACATGGGTGGTAATAAGGATGTATTTAATGAATATATAAGAAATATATGATATTATAATGATTTTCTAAATGTGAATTATTATTTATCATTCTTTATTTTAAACCTTTGAAAAGTGAAAACAACGTTCATGTGTACGTGCAGACTACCGCCTCCATTAACGGTGTAATTCATTTTTTATCTCAAAATTTCATGGATAATTATTAATATGTATATAATGAATATATATTATATTTATATCATTATTATAATTCTATATAACATATAACCATAATCAAAATATAATAATTAGAACTTCTAAACTGAAACTTCCATGAAAAAAAATTGTTAACAACCAGAAACAACAATTTTAAAGGAATTATTAATAAATTGATGTTGAAATGGTATCAATGGATCATATATGATATTATAAGTATATAAATGATTTTAATATATAATTATAATAAAATTAAAATTATTATACAATAGGTTATAGTGATTTTCAAGCAAGTTTATCTTGATGTAAGGGTTTATTTCACTATCTCATAATTATTCATTATTTTTTATGTTTACATCTCAATTGGGGGGGATTATATGATATGTATATATGAAAACCAATATATTTTATTCTCATATAGTTATTTATAGAAATTATATCTTTTAATTTCATTTTATCTCTTGAGTACTCAATATATCGACATAATATTTTTAAGGAAAACTGACCTTATTTTTCTTTCGGTCGGGTATCTTTTTCTTCCATGTCCATATTTTCATTAAAATATTTTAAATAATGTTTTTAATATTATACTATGATTTTTTAAAGTCATTTATTCTGATGTTTTACATTCTATAAAATAATTTCAAAGTAATCTTCTTTTCATTTTCTAAATAAGATACTTCTTTCTTTTTACCAAAAATGTGAAAGGAATTTTTGTTTTAACATAATCGACATGAACGTAATTTCCCACCATCATAACTAATTAATAATTTAAACACTTATTTAAATGTTTCCATGGTTCTTTTCAAATAATTTTTTTTTCTTAATATTCTAGACAAAATTTTAGAATTCTATTTTCAAAGTGAAAAGGGTATTTTACTAAAGAATGTTTTAAATGACTTTTTTATTGTATTTCTATACATCAATGAAAAAAATATTTTAATTGTTAAAAATTGGGGATATGTTGTTATGATATCATCCTTATTCATTTTATATATGGTTTATGATCAATTTGATTGGGGAAAGAATTAACATTCTTTATGTTAGTATTTCTTATACTGACAGTTTCTTTTATTAAGGAATATTTATTAAGTTATATTGTTTATTAATATAATGATTAAATTGTATTTATTAAGTTATAGGTGTGTCCTGGTTATAGATATCCCCTAGATGCATCGATAGGTCTTATGAGACAAACCAGTTTTGGTATTTGGCATATGCCCTAGTTTTTTTTGTATAATGTCTTGGCATAAGGCCTTGGAGGTGAGTTTATGATGTGCACCATTATGAATTCCATCATTATAAAATAATTTATTGATTTCCATGTGATTATTTTAATAGTTATTATATCCCTGGATAATTTTTAATCTTATGTGATTATTTATATGAAATTATTTTATCATCATTTATTTCTTCCATATTATTCTTCATGCTCAAGTTACTGATTAAATGAAAATTGTTTTCTATTATTTAATTTTCCATATTGATTATGTCTTATTTACTCATTATGTCTTCTGTTATATATAAACATTACTGATAATATAATCTCCCCATTATTTTTCTTCATATCTCCATTATATAAATAAAGAATCTTTGAATTATTTCAAGGGAGAAAAATATTTACTTGCATCATGTTTTTTATTTTATTTCCAATGTAATATGGGAAGCATGTTTGTATCTAGTTTAACATGACTAAAAAACTATTTGGTCCTTTGGGAAGTGATAACTTGTATCTAGTGTAAATTTAATAACCACTCTCTCTAGGGAACTATATTAGAGGTATTTAGAGTTGGAACTAGATCAAGTTTAGTAGAATATCTGTGAACTAGATTTAGGATAACATAGATTAAAGAACATAACCCTATGACAGACTTTTAGGATAAGTCTAAGTAAAAAATAATATACTAAAGTTTTTTAAGGTAGATATTACATGGTTTTCCTAATAATATTTCCATGTATAAATACTACAAGTTGACGTGGTTTTTGGAAAAAAATCATTTATGGGTAATAACCCTAAAAAAAGTTGGTTGAATATATCTCAACCAGCATACTGTGGTGTATGGTGAGTGTACCCTTACTATGCACCTAGTTTGACACTCGGGTGAGATATGCTTGGGTTAATTCAAATTTTCATTATAAATCATTATGATGAATGAGATAATAGAACCTATAGAAACCTATGATATTCCATAGTGATATGGGATAAACCTAAAGTGTCATGGGTTGATAAGTATAAGGTTGATCATAATTTTAAAGGTGGAAATACCCATTTTTTGGTTTATATGATGGTAGGATTAAGGATATTTTGGGATACATTTATGGGAATATGTGTAGAAAGTTATTTGTAACCTTAAGGGTCAATATGAACTTTGATTTTGAGGTTATTATGTGTTATTACAATTTGGGATCATATGTTTTATCATATAGATAACCATGGGATTGAAAAGTGATTTGGTGACTAAGTGATTAAATTTATTTTAGAATAAGTTCACTATATTTTTTGGAACATTATTATTAAAGAAAAAAGAATATTATTTTCTAGAATGGTATTTTATTTGAGAGATAAATATTGAGTTAACTTGTGGAAGACTATGTTTTTCTAGTGGTTTTATGGTGATTTGGGTTACTAGTATGTTTTAAGAAAATATATGATTAAGGTATTCACATGTTTTTTTATGACATTATGATATACTTTATGTTTTATAGGGATAATATTTTTATCAAATATTTCAAAAAAATGGGGTTTTGAATTTGGTTAGACATATTTTGGAGAAGTATTAAGGTTATCTATTTATTTAATGGATTAAGTTGAACTTTTGAGGATTAATGTATTATATTTTTCCATATTGGATAACTTGTCCTAAATTTTTTGGTTTTGGTAAATATTTTGAGAAATAATAAATGAATTTTCATAGTATTATGGGTCTTATGATCTATTAAAAGTTAATTTTAGTTCTTCAAGTATGAAAAATACATCTCGAATATTCATTTCTTATAAAAATAGATAAAGTGTAAATTCATCAAAGAAAAACCAAATGATGAAATTGCTATTATGAAATGGAAAAAAATAAAGCATATTTTTTCATTCTCATAATCTTGATATTAAAATAATCCCTCAAATTTAGAAAAAATGATCTTAAAATAAAAAATTTATCATTTTACCTTCATTTCTAATGAATCTATAGTCTTTCCACTCCTTAAAGATTTCTGGTTTCATGTTCATTGACTTTATCATGATCATGTTATATATCACTCTATAATAGTCCTTAGACATTAGTTTTATCCTCTATGTCTATAATTATACTTCCCACCAATTTTCTTCTTATCTAGGAACATTATTGTATGTTATTTTAGGTAACCTTTATGTTTCCTACTTCCCCTTTTAAAAATAAACTTTTGTATTCCTCCATATGATGTGGGTTTTCAGTAAATGTATTTTCAAATATTGAACCTTTGATAACTGAGAAAAATTTGAATGGTGATATTTATTTAATAGGATGAGAATGTAACACCCTAAAAATTCAATTTAAAATAATTATATACTTGATAGCTTACTTAACACAAAAAATTGAGCTTTAAGCGAATTGAAATATATTATAAAAATATTATTTGTTAAATTTGACCATTAAAAACTAGTATTTGGATTATTTGGTATGAATATTAGTAACCAAATTATAATATATATATATATATATATAATCATTTTAGTCAATACAAATTTAATGAATAATTCCTAGAAAATAAGTATTTAATTTTTTGCAAAGCCATTTTATTCTTTGAAAAAGGGTTTTATTCATTTTTGTGAGTGAATTTTATAATTAATATATAAAAAATTTATAAATATTATTTGATAAAAATAATATCATTTTTAAAATTATAAAATCAAAATTATCTGAGGGTTAAATTTTTGGATTTTTTTGAAAAGATTGTTTTTTCATTAAATAATGAAAAATACTGATTTTTGTAAAACTGCCATTTATTTTAATTTAAAAAGTACATTTATGATTTTAATTTTATATTAAATTAAGATATACCTTATTTATTTATAAATAATATAATTAATTTCATATGAATCATCTTTATACTTTATTTTTTGTATAAGTGCATTTTTTGGCTTAAAACACATTTTTCTAAAAACTGTTTTTTGTTGCATTCTACGCATATATATTAAAAGTACTTTTTTAACTTATATGAATTTAATTTTATGAAATATAATTATTTTTTTATTCATTAATTAAAATTTATCTTAGGATTATTATTTGATATTTTTCTGAAGTTGCTAAATTTTTTGTGAATAGTAAAAAAATACAGTTTTTATAAAATACGGTATCTTTTATGATATGGCCAAGAAATAAATATGATATAAAAAATTATTAAACTTTTAGAAATAATAATTTATTTTAATATACTACAAATATATACAAAAATAAAAAAAAACATATAAATTGTAATTTATTTTATGATAAATATGAATATCATTTTCTATGTCGACGCAATGCTTGTGCAACACTGTAAAAGTGAAATTTGGTGTCCTAAAGATACTATTTGAGAGGTTAGAAGTATTTTATCTAATTTTTTAGAAAATATTAACTATTATTTATGGATTTTATGGATATATTTAAATTTTTGAATAATATAACAAGTGACTTATCCAAATGCTTTTGTAATGCTTGCATGAGGCTAAAAAGGTAAAAATAACATATTAAATAACTTTTCATAACATATATGTGAGTAAATATACATATTGAATTAATATAAAGGGTTATAATGAACTTAATTAATTTATTTTTATTTTGATAATTAATTTTTAATTTTTTGTGATGAAATGATTATCTTAAATTCTTATGTTGGGCTGACTCGGTGCTTGTACAACCTATAGAAAAGTCAAGTAAATTATTTTAAAAACTTTAAAAGTAATATTTTTTGGGGGAATTAAATTATAAAAAGAACTATGTAGATAAATATAACATATATGAGTTTTCTTACATTTTTATTTTAAAATTAAATTGTTATCATGTTGCTTTCAAATTCAAATTATGTGAATAGTTCTTAAAATGGCATTGATGGTATTTTATGTAAAATATATTTTATTAAATTATTTAAAAATAATAAAAATATTCGAAGAGTAAAATTATGATGATAAATGGTCTATAATTTCATCTATTATCCATTTATGATCCAATTTTTACCTTATAAGTAAAAAATATAAATCTTTTGTATTGAAAACGTGGTTTTCGCGGTTACGGTTAAAAACAGTTTACGAAATAGTTATCCAAAATATAATGTTTAAAATGATATCTAAACATGTTAAAATTTTATTATATGATTATATTAAGGAAAAATCCTAATTATTTTTTAATAAATTTTATTTTGGAAACATTTTTCTTGATTTAGACACATATTAATTTATAATATTTCATGTATTTCCAAAAATGAAATTAATGATATTTTATAAAAAGCAATATTTTATTAAATAATATAAAATTTATAAAAATATATATATATTGAGAAAAATTAATATTATATGGTTTATAAAATCAACCATTTTCTATTTATGTGTCTCTTTTCTTTTTATGGTAACATTCATGACTCTTAAATAGTATTAAAATTTGACATCATAGTTATTATTAAAAGGGTTAATAGAGGGTTAAAACTAATAGATAGGGGTAAAAACATAATCTAAACGTGTTAAAATTTTATTTTATTATATTATTTGACTCATATTCATACTATTTTTTAAATGTATATATTTTTATCCATTGTTCCATGAAAATTAATTTACATTAATTTAATACTTTAAGTGTTTCTAAGAGTGCCCCTCTCCTCACTTATCAAATGACACCCCTTATCTCTTTTATTTATACCATCATGAGTAAACTAGATCAACCAAATACTGCCAAATTATCTTATAAACTTAAATATAAATAAATTATATGTTCTTTTATTCATAAAATACTATTTCAAGGTTCCTTAAAGAGGGATATAAAGAAAGTCTACTAAAGAAGAGGTAATCATCTTTACCGACTCTTTCATGTTTATTTCTTATTCTAATTCCTCTAAATATATTGAAACCATAATAAAATAATAAGTATTGTATCATAAAAATAATGGTATTTTATTATGATTATTGGATAATAATTTCCCACCTATTTTCCATCTTATGGAAAGTGAAAACATTTCTCATGTGTACGTATGGCTTACCATCTCTATGTAGCGGTGTAATTCATTTTTCATCTCTATTTTAGTTGGATGGTCATAAATATGGAAATAGTGAGTATATATTATATTTATAAAATTATTATGGTTTTTTTAAATATAATATATGATCAGCCTTCTTTCCTTTCTATCCATTGGAAAACTATAACATTGCTCATTCGTACGTGTGGACTACCACCTCCTTGAAGTGATGTGATTTATTTTTCATTTTTCTCTACATGGATGGTAATAAAGATAGATTTAATTAATATATTTTATATATTTGATATTATAATTATTCTTTAAAGATTAATTATTATTTACCTTTCTTTCATGATATCCATCTAAAAGTGAAAACAATGTTCATGCGTACGTATGGCCTACCATCTCTATAAACGGTATAATTCATTTTTTGTCCACATTTTATGGATAAATATAAATATGTATATAATGAATGTATATGATATATATATATATATCATAGTTATAATTCTAGATAATATGTAACCATGATCAAAATACAAGGATCGGAATTGTCGAGCTAAAACATCCATGAAAAATGAAAGAGTTAACACCCGAAAATAATGATTTTAATGTAATTGTTAATAATTGGGTGTTAAAATGTTATAATTGGATTATATATGATATTATAAGTATGTACATAATTTTATTATAGAATTATAATAAATTCAAATTTATTATACATTAGGTTAGATCACTTTTGAATGATGTCGAGCCTAAGGTAAGGGTTTATTTCACAATCTCATTATTAATCGGGATTTTTTATGTTTAAGACTCTATTGGGAGAATAATATGATATTTATATCTTAAACCCAATATATTTTATATTAATATGATTATTTATATAAATTAAATGTTTTTATTTCATTTTTTCTCTTAAGTACTCAAGATTCCGAAATAATGTTTTTGAGGAAAGCTGACGTTGTTTTTCTTTTGGTCAGGAATATTTTTCTTCCAAGTCTATATTTTCATTAAAATGTTTTCAAGAATGTTTTTACTATTATACAATTATTTTTTAAATTAATTTTTACCCATTTTTTACTCTCTATAAAAAAATTCAAAGTAATCTTCCTGTAGTTTGTCGAATGAGGTACTTTTTTATTTTTTTAAGAAAAATGTGAAATGAATCTTTATTTTAACATACTCAGTATTAAAATAATTTTACAATATCATGAAAACTAAATAATTTTAAACTCAATTTTAAAATTTCCATGATTCTTTTAAAATAAAGTATTTTTCCTAATATTTAGATTTTTTAAAAATAAAGTGATTTTCAAAGTGAAAAGGGTATTTTTACGAAGAATGTTTTAAATGACTTTTTTATGATATTTATTTCCATCAAAGATAAAAAACATTATTTTACTTATTCTACACTAGGGATATGTTATAATGATACCATCCTTAATACTTTTCTAGATGTTTTATAATCAGTTTAACTAAGGAAAGTATTGACACTTTGTATGCTATTTCTTCTAATACAAACATTTTATTATTATTAAGGCGTGTTGATTAAGTTATATTGTTTATTAATATGATGAATTCATTGGAATTATTAAGTTATGTGTGGGGAATTGTTATATACAAACCATTGATTCATTGGTTTTCTCATGAGACAAAATAGTTTTGGTATTTGGATTATGCCTTACCTGTTTAAGTATGATGTTTTAGAACAAGGCCTTATTGGTAAGTTTATGATGTCCAAAATTACTTATTCCATCATTATGAAATTATTTATTAATTTCAATGTGATTATTTGAATAGTTATGATATCCATGGATAAGTTTCAACCTAATGTGATTATTTATATGGAATTATTTAATCATCATTTATTCTTGTCATATTATTCTTCATGATTAAGTTATTAATTAAATGTAAATTGTTTTATGTTATTTAAATTTCTATATTCATTATGCCTTATTTACTTATGATAGCTTCCATTGTATGTAACGCTTACTGTGCATCTGATCTCACTCTTATTTTTTATTTCCTGAGGATATGAAGAAGGAATCCTTGAATGAGTTCAAGGATGCAGAATATTTACTTCCACCATGTTTTGTATTTTATTTCCAATGTTATATGGGAATCACATTTGTATCTATTTTACCAATACTACTAAACTATCCAGTTCTTTGGGATGAGATAACTTGTATCTAGTTCTAATATAATAATGTCACCATTGGATTTGGGCTACTAGGGTTAGGTTATTTACACTAAGAACACTATGTTATGTGATGGGTGAGACTATAATTATATATCCATACAATGAATTGTGTAATATTTTTATCTCATGAGATACCATGTATGGTGAATGGGTGGTTAGCCTAAGCACGCGATGTTACATTATGGGTGTTTCTAAAATAATATAGCCCTCCAATGCATTGGGTAAAAATTTATATCTCATGAGATGTTATGTATGGGATTATGGATTAAAATCAATCTATTACAAGACTTTTCCCGCTATGTTTATGGGAATAAGGAATTAACAAAATTCACTATGGGAAAATTTCTACTATGTGAGGATGGTCATGGGAGTAAAATTTTAACTATTCTTATTATGTCATGCTTTATGTTGATTCCACATGTTTATGATTTAAAAAACTTATGATATCATTTCTTTATTCCGTGATTCTACACTTATCTTGCAATATTATTTCATGGTATATGTTTGTTATTTGATAAGAAATATATTTCTATCATGATTTATGTAAAACTATTATTTCCCCATGTTTTTTTAATAATAAATTTCTCTCTTTCTCATGTTTTCTCATATACTTATGATCTAACCCTTGATGATATATTTTCCCTTACTAAGAATTTTAGATCACCCCTTTATTATATTTCCATTCCACAGGTTATAAAGATAATTATAATTTATGAGAAATCTCTAGAGGGGGATCAAGAATAGTTTGATTATGGATAAAGGTTCACAGGCTTGTAAAATGTGTTACCTATATAATTAGTCCTCAAAGACACTAAACCGAATGATTCTCTAAGATATGTCATATTATTGTGAGTTGTATTTTTTAAATTATGAAAATGATGTTAAATAAAGATATGATTAGTGTGGGTTGTCATAATTTATATTAGAGTAGTGTTTAGTTATTTTTTAGGACTAGTTTAGTCATTTTGGGGATTATTATTAGAACTTTAGTGAAAACCCAAGAGATACAAAAAAGCATAGGATAACATCCGAAACTTTTGACAAAGTTTTTTGTATGTGTATTTCCTAGAAATTAAATCCCTTTTTGTATTGTACAAGTGGATGAATGATCTGGTACATATGTACCTAGCGGTAATAAACATGAAAAGAGAATTTTGGTTATTAACTCAATCGTCATCTGGTGCATGACAAAGATGCTTAACTGCACACCTAGTTTGACACTCCTTGTGGATATTATTTTGTTAATAACATTATCTTTACAAGCCATTATTAAGGATTTATTATGTTAATGAATTAAGTTAATAAGTGTGAGAGAACCCGAACTAAAGAAACCAATATTAAAGTGAGAGTGATTTTGGTTGAGATGAAAGAAAATGTGATGGTTTTAAAGAGAAATACATTTTGAGGTTGAGTTTTTTATAATATAATTTATCATAATTATATTATAATTTTAATTATTTATCACTCATGTTGACCTGTTTTTGTCTTTTTAATGGTGAGAACTAGAAAGAATAGAGTTGTCATTGGCCCTGAGGGACAATCTGATGATAACACCAATGAACAACCCATCAAAATGGGATTTGGATTGAGAAACCTTATTATTATTCTAAACTATCTATCATGATATATTATTAACATCATTTACATAGTTGAAATCCCAAGCAATGAAAAGATGAGAAATATATAGTCTCATGGAAGTTAGGTTTACAGAGATGATGAAGGAAAAAATTTTCAATTTCCTTTATGTCAAAAATGTGGGAAGAGGCACCTGGGGGAATGTCCCAATAAAATTGGAAGTTGTTTGATATGTGGTAAAGTATGTCATCAAGCAACAAGCTATCGAGGAAAAAGTAAGATTAAGTTAACATGATGGAGAAATATAATGACCTCCCTAAGGATCCATTAGTAATTTAATGTTTTATAAGTGAGGAATTTGGAAGCTATAAAAACTACTACACTAATCCAAGGGATTAATATGAAAATTAATTCCAAAATTCTATTATACTATCGTAATAAGAAAAATCATATTCAACAACTACTATTGAAGTAGAAAGTGATTTTCTACTCTAAATTTACATATCTATTTTGTCGTGTAAGTTTTCACCTATTATATAATTAATAATAAATAAAAACATTTCTTGGTATAATTATTATATCCATAGTATAAGAATATTGAACAAGGTTTATAGAAAGTTACTTATTATGGATTTATTTCTTCTTTCAATTATTAGGATTCTATTTGGAATGGACTATATCTTTTTAAAAATAGATTATGTAAAAATTTGTATAGGTAAATATCACTTAATATACAGAATCAACCCATGATCAAATACCATTGTATGGTTAATTAAGAGCTCTATATGAAAGTTACTCCCATTATATGAGTTTTAAAATTATGAGTACACCATTTATTTAAGGGTGGAGAATCTAACAACCCAAAATTCCACTAAGTACTTTCCTTAAATAAATATAATATTAATAGTTTTTTCATTATAAAAAATTGAACTAAAATAAAATTATTATATGTTAAAATAAAATTTTACTGTTATAATATAGTTGTTAAATTAGAGAGTGTAAAAGGAAGTAACCATATTATAAAATATACAAAGGAAAGAAATGGCATAGAGAAGTAGAAATCTCCCACATGAGGCACATTTATTTGAGATTTTGAAGGAGGTATCTTCATTATGGTTTACTATATACCAATCCCAAGATGAACTTGAACAATTAAAATATGAGTGAAATTCAATGTGATAGAAATTCAAGCTTTTGGAAATTTCTATGATATCTATGCTAGTAGAATCACCAACCTCGATTTCCACTACAGCATACCTTATACTTAGATATTATATATAGAGATTTAGTGGATATGTAAATAGAATTTAGGATGATATAAATATTTAATTTTTAATTTAATATATTATTTATCACATGTATTTTATATATTTCTCATTTTTACTTTTAATGAAAACAAATGTTATTTTTAAATAAAATTAGTTTTATTTATATTTCAAATTTAAAAAATAAATTTCTAAATTTTAGAATATAAATTAGATAAAAATAATTTCAATTTTAGATTTATAATGTAAAAATTATATTATTATGATTTTTTTATACTTTTATGGAAAGATTGATTTTAGGTGAATATTATAAAACACTAGTTTATGAATACCCCATTTTTATGAAATTTTCATAACATAAATTCATCTTAAATATTTATAAAACATTTTTAATGACCAATTATATATGTAATATTTAAAAAATTTCATTTCAAAAATATTATTATAAATTTATAAAACCTATGTTTAATAACTTAAGTTTTATTTTCCAATAAAACCCATTTTTGGTCTTTTCTTTTAATTAAATATTATTTTGGTAAAATTTGGTTTTTTCTTAATTGAAAAGACACATAACATTTATTTTTTATAATAAAGCAATTTTTATCCTGAAAATAAAATTCATTAAAATATTTATTCTAAACATATTTTCAAGCATAAAAATACACTTTTGCTAAAAAATGGGTTTTTATGCGTTATGTATACTAATACTAAAATTAAATTATAGAAACCTTATAAATTGTAAACCCTAATTTTTTATGGACTTTTTCTTTAGAATAAATTAAATTTTTATTTATTTCCTTCAATGCACTAATTCAAACATTCCTTTCACATGGATCTAACTTGGCGTACATTACACGGAACATCGACTCGGCGTATGTTACATGCAACAATGATGTTTCTATGAAACATCATTTTATAGTTATAATTATTTAAAAGAGATAATTATGACCTTGCCATTAAACATAGGAATATTAACATTAATAACTAATTTTCAAATATTTTTATAATTTTTTTATATACATAAAACATATTGATAATGAAAGATATGATTTTTGGTAATGTCATTATATGTTTAAAAATATTGTTTTCTCGAATTAACTACTTTTAATGTCCTTCTGTGAAAAATAGTAAACTTAATTTTATACACATTTAGAAATTTAATTTGATAAAATAAACTTCATTTTTTTATCTAGATGTTCTAAATTAGATAATCGTAAATTTTTTGGATATTTCTGAGAAACTTTATTTTTTAATGAATGGTGAAAAATATTGCTTTTATCTTAAAAACTGCATTTTCATATAAATAATTGTTAATGTTAAATAATATGTTAATTTTTTTAAGGTAAAATTATATAAATTATACATTTATTAAAACAATTTTGGTTATTATAATAAATTTAACTTTGAAATTGAATATAAAAACGTAATAAACTTTTGAACTTCTTTCTACTTTAAAGACTCATAATTTCATCTCACTTTTTATTTCCATGAGATGCATACTATTTTCACCACTCTTTCCTTTTATGTGGTATATGTAATACCTATGAATGTATTATATGTCTCTTATAAATAAATTTTTTGGTATTCATACATCCATTTTAAGATATTACTTTCATGGGGTTAAAGTTTCAAAAGTTACCAAATTGGTGAAATAGTTTTGTCTCAATTTTCCTTCATTGAGACTCATGTTTTGTTATGAACCTAAATTATTTTTGTGGTGTATATACTTATGTTTTACATGTTATATCATGAATCTACTTATTTACATGATATCTTATGATTCATTTAATTTCATTTTCTTACATGGGTAGTATGATCCAAATTTACCAAGTTATAAGAGTTTATTGAGACAATATCATCGTTTTTTCGAGATTGTTTATGTTTATGCTTCCTTCGATGAAATATTATAATCCTTATCTCATGAAAACTCATCATTTTACTTATCATATATTTATTCAGGATATCCTCATGTATTATTACCATTTTCCACTCTTTGGTACTTAAGATGAAATTTTAAGTAAAATCTAACGGTCTCTCTCTCCAATCAGAAATTTATTGTATTCAAAAACAATGTTTTCAAAAATGTTTTTAAAAATATTTTTAAAATATATTTGAATTCCATTTTCATGGAAAAAAATTATTTTAATTTTTTTTTATGTTTTTCAATGCTTCCTTTATAAATTTTCAAATCTATTTTAAAATAAAAAGTTTTTCAAAAAAATTTATGTTTTAAAAATCATTTTCAATGTAGAAAGGATATTTTTCTCAATAAATGTTTTTAAAATATCTTTCAAATTTATTTCCCATCTAATATAACATTCATTGGTGTTACTCATACCTTTTGGTGAAATTATTCAATCTTTACATTCATATTATTTCTCTAAATGGATTATGTTTTGATGGAATGACATTTATGAATCCCATTTCTCTTTCATGGGTTATATGCTTTTGAAACCCGCTTATTTTAATGGGTTATGTTTATGATGAAATGATTATGAAATGTGTATATTTATACATGTTATGATATGATTACATGTTTATAATACCCATTTCATTTCATGGGTTATGATATGATTATTTATTATCTCATGGAACATGTATGTAAGATTTCATTATGAGATGGGTGGGACCTATTTCTCCCTCCAATGCATTAGGTAAAGATTTATATCTCTTGAGATAAACTAAGATGGTATTTGGAATGAACCTTGACTACTAATATGGACATAGAAGTGAACCATTACTACCAAGATGGTATGAGGAGTAGACTCATTATACTAAGATGGACATGGGAGTTAACCATGACTACCAATATGGTATGAGGAATGAACCTATACTACCAATATGGTCTTGGTAGCGATGCCTTAGCTACTATGGAAGTCATATTATATGCTTTTGTGTCTGCCATAATTCTATGTTTTATTCCTATATTGTTCTTTCATGACTTATGTTCTTAATTTTCTTATGATTCATATCTTATAAACTACCAAGATTTATGTAATGATTCATGTATATGATCTTTGGTATGTAGGGTATGATATTATATTTTCATGATCATGTTCTCATACACCTATGCTCATGATAATTTTTACACATCTCCCTTATTTACCCTTACTGAGAATTTGATCTTACCCCTTTTTATGTTTCCTTCTCCGGGTTATAAAGATATGTATAATGTTTGATGTGTCTAAGAAGGGTTATAATAAATAATAACCTAGTGGGAGATAATGTAGCTCATTTATATACAAGTGTTTATGTTTCCATGTTTCCAAAGGCACTAGACTAGTATGATTTTTGATCGTCTGTTTTTATAATGTATTAAGTGTTCTGCCAATGTTATGTAATATTAACGTATGAAAATAGAGGGTCACTATAATTGGTATCAAAGAAAAATTTTAGTTAAACTTTATAAGATAGGATGAGAAAACCTTTGTGAAAACCCTAAGGACATGTCTAGGGAGGAGTATAAGGATAAAGAAAAACATAAAAAAATGTCCTGAAATTTTTGTAAAAGATAGAGTGAGTGGTTTCCTATAAATACATCCATTTCAAGATACTACAAGTGGATTTGAATCTAGTACATATATACCAAGGGGTAACAACTCATACAAGATTTTCCAAGCCTAACTCGGGGTAATTTAGTACACAATAATGGGTCTTACTGCACACCTGGTTTAACACTCTCGGGGGATATGATTTGGTAATTCACATACTCTTTATGAAACATCATGAAGGATTTAAAATTATGTTGTCTCTAAATAACCTAGGATAAAACTATGGTGTCATAGATTATGAAAGATTTCATGATTTAGACATCCTATAAGTGATTGTTCATGATTATGTGGTTCCTCACTATGATAACTCTTTCTTACTATATGATTTTTGGTTTTAGTCAATGGATGGAACCCGAAAGAACTGTGTTAATGGTGATTGTGATGGGAAATGAAATGATTTTCCTTCTGAGAAACCGAATAATATTGGATATATAATGAAAAACCTCATTGTTATGCTCACACAACTTTCTCAAGCTATGAATCATGGTGGACATACAAATGAGAAAATGAGTGAACAACATTTTGTTGAGTCCTTAACGAGGAAATGTACACCTTATTTCATAGGGTCTTCTGATCCACTTGTTGATCAGAAATGGATTAGTAATACGGAAAATATATTCTTCATTCTCTAGTGTTTGGAGCATGAGAAAGTAATTTGGGTTGTCTATCAGTTATAAGATGAAGCATACCAGTGGTAGACTTTAATAAATAATACAAGGTAGAAATATGAGATTTAATCCATGGATTGGGATGAGTTCAAGAACTAACTCTTCAATAATTACTTTTCTTAGATTCTTTGTATCAATATGGAGAAAGAGTTCCATGAGTTGAAGAAAAGGTATAGTGAATTTGTCGGTACCTATGGGGATAATTTCATGAGACTTGTGAGGTATGCTTCAGGAATTATCATCCAACCCAAAATTAAAGTTTATAGGTTCTTCAGTGGCTTAAATACAGGTATTAGAAAGGAATTTTTTATAAGAGACTTTAGTAGCTATGAAGATATTGTGTGTTGTGAAATCAAGGTTGAAATGGAGGTTGGATTTATGTATCAAACTCATGGTTTTGATAAGAATAGGAATGTGGAGTTTAAAGGAAAATATAAAAATCATGAAGATAAGAAGATAATATTCCCTATATACTCTAAGTGTGGGAAGAATCATGGAGTAAATTGCCTTAAGGGGTCTAATAAATGTTTTCAGTGAGGATGGAAAGTACATCGGGAATTTGATTACAGAAGTGATGGGAAGAATTTAGATAACATTGTGAATGGGGAAATTCCAACATAGAATGAACCTCCCACAATTAAGTGCTACAAGTGTAAAGAGAATGGGAATTATGTTAATGGTTTCCCAAACCCAAGGTTTGGTGATGATGATCGACAACAATTACCCATTAAGCCAAGGTACTAGGGGAAATATCATGCAATCTCTATTTCTGATGAGGGGTGCGATAATTATGTGATGAAAGGCACACATACCACCCACTCTAGAACTGTTAATGTCATATTTGATTCTATATCTACCAACTCTTTAATTTCTAAAGAATTTACTAAGGGTGTTAAGATTCCATAAAAACAATTAGATGTGGAATTAGTAGTAAAAAACCCAAACGGTATAATGATTTCATCTCAAGCCTATTATTTCTCTCTGGTTGAAGTTTGTGGTAATGTGCTTCCTAAAAATCCTATCATTCTTTCTTTAGTTGAATTTGATGTCATCTTTGTAATGGATTGTCTTTCTCTACATAAATCCCAAATCAATTATCAAGGAAGGGAAGTTACTTTTCATATTTCAAACCCTCCTATGATCATAAATCCATGTGATGATAAGTATAAACTTCTTATGGAGATTACATATAGTGTATGGGTCTTAATTCATATTCAAAAGGGTTGTTTATCTCAAATGGTTGGGGAGAAAATTGATATCTATGATATTCCTATTGTTCAGGATTTTGTGGATATCTTTCCAGAAGAGTTTCCTAGTCTTCCCCAAAAATGTGAAGTTGAGTTTTCAAAATAACTCATACTTGGTTCCACACCAATTTCCAAGACTCCTTATAGAATGGCCCCAATTGTGTTTTAGGAATTGAAAAAGAAAATCCAAGAAAACCTTGATAAGGGATTCATTCGGTATAGTGTGTCACCTTGGGGTGCACCCATTTTTTTGTGAAAAATAAAGATGGGTCAATGAGACTCTACATTGATTATCAGGATTTTTACAAGATCACAATCAAGAACAAGTATCTTATTCCTTGTATAGATGACTTGTTAGATCAACTGCATGGAGCTCAATACTTTTCCAAGATCGACCTTTGTTCTGGATATCACCATTTGAGAGTCAATAAATATGATTTACCCAATATGACATTCTATACAAGGTATGGACACTATGAATATATAGTGATTCCTTTTGGTATTACTAATTCCTCTGCTATCTTCATGGATTTAATAAATAGAGTCTTTAGAGATTACCTCGATCAGTTTGTGGTAGTATTTATAGATGATATTATTATCTATTCAAAGTGATAGGAATATCATGAAGATCACTTGAGAATTGTACAGAAGACCCTATGGAAGGAGAAGCTATATTAAAAATTTACAAATTGTTAATTTTAGTGGAAAAAGGTTTTTTTTTGTCACATAATCTCAAGAGATGATATAACAGTAGATCCATCAAATACGGAGGCTATTGAGTGTTGGCCTAGACCAACCATGGTAACTGAGATCTGTAGTTTTCTTTGTTTGGATGGATATTATTGAAGGTTTTTGGAGAATTTCTCATGACTATCTAATCCTCTAACCAAGTTAACTTGGAAGGTTTTCAATTTCCTCTATACAGATGAATGTGAGGAAAATTTCAAGGAACTGAAGAGAAGGTTAGAAAGTGCACCTGTGCTTACATTACCCTATAGTGAAGAAGGGTTTTTAATATTTTGAGATGCATCCAAGAAGGGATTATGATATTTTCTTGTGCATAATATCACGGTTATCACATATTCATTGCGGTAGTTGAAGATTCATGAGAAAGATTACCCAAATCATGATTTGGAGTTAGTTGTGGTAATTTTTTCATTAAAGTTATACAGGGATTATATTTATGGAGAAAAGTGTGATATATATAATGATCATAAAATTTTGAAATATATATTCACATATAAGGAGTAGAACATGTTCTATAGAATATGGTTATAGTTGATAAAGGATTATGACTACTCAATACGTTACCGCCTTAGGAAAGAGAAAAAGTCAGTCGATGCTTTGAGTCAGAAGGATCATGCTAGCTTATCCATGATGAGGATAAAAAAAGATCCAATATTTCTAGATTTATAAAGGATGAATATAGAAATCCTAAAGGAAGGGGAAAAATATTATCTTTCTCAAATGAATGTTCAACCCTCAATCCAAGTTAAGGTCTAGGAAGATGTAGAGATACAAAAGAAAGTTAGAAATGTTCTTGAGTTTAACCTTGATCAGGATGGAATGATGAGGTTCATAAACCGTGTATGTGTACCGTCTATAACATATTTGAAGAAGGATCTATTAGAGGAAGCTCATAGTTATTCATTATCTATTCATCTAGAAAGTATTAATATTTATATAGAATTTAAAGAATACTTCTGGTGGGATGGAATGAAGAGAGATATCATAGAGTTTTTATCTTAGTGCTTGGTATGACAACATGATAAGGATGGAATACAATAGTAAAAGGGGGTGTTGCATCCATTACCCATACCAGAATGGAAATGGGAGAACATCGCCATGGATTTTTTCATTGGACTACCCAAAACCTCTAAAGGTTTTAATTCTATATGGGTGGTAGTCGATCGCCTTACTAAGTCTTCGCACTTCATCGCTATCAAATAATACTTCTCTCTGAATCATATTTCTAGGATATACATTAAAGAAGCTGTAAGGTTTCATGGGGAATAACATTCTATTGTATCAGATAGGGATTCGAGGTTTACCTCAATGTTTTGGAGAAGTATTCAGTAAGCACTTGATATATAATTGAGTTTCAACACTGGTTATCATCTTCAGATATATGGTCAATCTGAAAGAACAATTCAAACCCTAGAGGATATGTTGAGATTTTGTTTTTGGATTTAAAAGGTGGTTGGGATCAACACATTCCTCTATTTGAGTTTTCTTATAAAAATATCTTTCACTCAAGAATTCAGATGTCACCTTATGAATCCCTTTATGGGAAAAAATTTAAAGCTCCAATGTGTTGGGATGAAGTCAGAGAAAGAAAGCTATTGGGACTTGAGATTGCTGAAGAAATGTTCTAGAAGGCTAGATCCATTCAGCAACATATCAAGGTAGCTTAATGTCAGAAAAAAAAAGTTATGCTAATAACCTTTGGCACAATATGGAATTTGAAGTTGGTGAAAATTTGTTTCTATGAATCTACCCTAGAAGAAAGTTATGAGATTCAGGAATAAAGGGAAACTAAGCCATAGGTATATCAGTCCCTTTAAGATTCTTGATCATATCGGTATGGTACCCTATTGCTTGGAACATCCTCCAAATATCTATCAAGTCCATTATGTGTTCTATGTATCTCTCTAGATGAAGTACATATCTGACCCTTCATGTTTACTAAACTCAGAGTTCATACTGCGGGAGCAGGATCATTCTTACGTGGAGCAATCTATTGAAATTTTGGATCGTATAGAGAATGTTCTATAAAACAAGACCACTCACCTGGTCAAAGTTTTGTGGAGAAATCACTAGTTAGATGAAGCTACATGGGAACTTTAGGATATGATGAATCATAATTATCCTCATTTTTTTACCTGAGTGATGAATTTCGAGGGAGAAATTCATTTTAGGGGGTAGAATGTAACACCCCAAGTTTTATGGACTTTATTTAATAAAGAAATTTTTCATTTATTTATTACAATTTACCAAGTAAAACATTCCTTTCACATGGATTGAACCTTGTGTACATTACACAGAACATTGACTTAGTGAACGTTACACATAATAATAATGTTTCTACGAAGAATTATTTTATAGTTATAATTATTTAAATGATTTAATTATAACCTAGCAATTAAACTTAGTAATGTAAATAATAATAACTAATTTTGAAATATTTTTTATAATTTTTTTATATAAATAAAACATATTGATAATGAAAGATATGATTTTTGGTAAAGCCCTTATATGTTTAAAAAAACCGTTTTCTTGAATGAAATGCTTTTAATGTCCTTTTTTTTAAAATAAAAAAATTAATTTTAGAAACATTTAGAAATTTAATTTTATAAAATAAACTTTATTTTTTGATTTATAATATATAAATTATATTTGGTTAAGCTTTTTGGATTTTTTTGAGAAACTTCATGTTTTGATGAATAGTGAAAATACTACTTTTAGGTTAAAAATTGCCTTTTTGTTTAAATTTTTATTAATGTTAAGTTATATTTTAAATTTGTTTTAAGGTCACTTTATATAAATTATACATCTATTAGTACAATTTATTTCATTATAATCAAATTCACTTTGAAATTGAATATAAAAACATAATAAACTTTTGAACTTCTTTCCACTTTAAAGACCCATAATTTCATCATGTCTATGGGATTAACATTAATCTTAAATTTTATGATTCTATGAATTGAATTTTCAAAAACAAAAATAAACCATTTTAATCATTATAATTTTTATATTCTAATTATATCATGTTTATTTTATAAAAAATGATTAGTAAAAGTGTTTATAATTAAACATAGCGATTAAGGTCAAATTAAGCTTAATCAGGAAACAAACCTCAATAATAGGGGCCCAAATGAACCATAAACTTGTCCAAAACCAATTTTATGTCTATTATTATTTCATAAACCTTCAATTGTTGTTTTTTTGTCTTTTATGACTTTTTTCAGGTAATAACATGTGTACACCTAACTTCTTTTCAAAAATTCCAAGTGCATAATTTTCCTTCCCTATAAAAGGCCACCACATCTACTGCATCCTCACACCTCTCAAACATATTAATTTCATCCAATACCTTCCAAATAAACTTTCCATAAATCCTCAATTACTCATATAATTCTTATCTTGGTAAGAAGGCAACCCAAGGAAGCCTTTTTCCACAAACCAAAAGGAGTTACCTGATTAAGAGGAAATGTCTTCTCTCAAGTCCTTTATTTTATTTTCTTTCACCACCCATCCAATTTCTTTTTTACATGATTGTATAAAAAAATAAATATCATAAATAAATTAGTATTTTTTTATGATAATATTTCAACATACACTTATATACACCTCTATCTAATGGATAATGAACATACTGTTTATGTGTTTGGCGTACTACAGCCTCACTAAAAGATAACTGTTCAATTTTCCTTACCACCTATCATGGTTGAAATTATGATGGAAAATATATTTATATCTGTTATATATTCTATTTATTATTTCTTTAATCTTTTTTTATTCCTTTTACAACACATATCTTTTTTCTTTCCATTGTGTGTTAATACGATAATTTCGTTTGAGGAAGTGTGGACTACCACCCCCTCAAAGAGATATGATTCATTCATACACTATATGGGATATATTAAGGATGGTTTTAGTGATTATATATAAAATATATGATATAATAAATCTACTTTAATAATTATATATATATACATATATATCATTTTATTTATTTCTTTCAATATGACAATTAAACAGAAATAGTGTTCATGTGTACGTACGGCCTACCGTCTACATGAATGTTGTATTTAGTTTCATACTTATATGTTCTATAGATTATTATAATAAAAATATAATGTATATAAATGATATTTAAATCATGGTTTAAATTCTAGAAATTATTATATAAATTATAAATACCAAAGATATAACAAATTAAGACACACGCAAAGAATAAAGAGAATATTACCCGAAGTAAAACCTTAACATATTATTGTTAAAAACTGGGGAATATAAGGTCATAATAAAACTATATATATAATAATATGGTTCTGTAAAATATTTATAATAAATTTATATTTATTATACAGTTATTTTTAACGAGTACGACGAGAGTCAAGACATAAGGTAAGGGGATTTCATCTCACTTTTTATTTCCGTGAGATACATGCTATGTTCGCCACACTTTTTTTGTGGTGTATGTAATTCCCATGAATGTATTATATTTCTATTATAATTTAATTTATGGGTATTAACATATCCATTTTATGATCTTTCTTTCATGGGGTTTATGTTTTAAAAGTTTCCAAATTGGTGAAATAGTTTTGTCTCAATTTGCCTTCATTAAGACTCATGTTTTGTTATGCACCTAAATTCTTTTTGAGGTGTATATAATTCCATTTTATATGTTATTTAATGAATATAATTATTTTCATGATATTTTATGCTTCGTATAATTTCCATTTCATACATGGATAGTATGATCCCAAGTTACCAAGTTATAAGTGTTTATTGAGACAATCTCACCATTTTTTTCAAGATTGTTTATGCTTATTCTTCCTTTAATGAAACCTTATGATCCATCTCTCAAGAAAAATAATAAGTTTCCTTATCCTATTTTTATTCTGGATAAACTCATGTATCAGTACCATTTATTAACTCTTTTTTACTTAAGATAATGTTTTAAGTAAAATCTTATTGTCTCTCTCTAGTCAAAAATCTATTGTATTTAAAAAAAATGTTTTCAAAAATGTTTTCAAAAATGTTTTCATAAATATTTTCAAAAGATCTTTGAATCACATTTTCAAGGAAAAAATTATTTTTAAAAAAATTATGGTTTTCAATGCTTCCTTTATAAGTTTTCAAAGATATTTTCAAATAAAATTTTTTTCAAAAAGGTTTTATTTTTTAAAAATAATTTTCAATGAAGAAATGATATTTTCCACAAGAAATGTTTTTAAAAGATCTTTAAAAATTATTTCTCATCTAATATAGCATTATTTGGTGTTACTCATGGATTTTGGGGTAATTATTCAAGGTTTCAAATCATATTCTTTATATGAATGGATTATGTTTTTTTGGAATGATGTTGATGAAACCCATTTCTCTTTCATGAGTTATATGCTTTTGAAACTCACTTATTTTCAAAGGTTATGTTTATGATGAAATAATTATGAAACCCATATCTTTCCACATGTTATGATATGATTACATATTTATAATACCCATTTCATTTCATGGATTATGATATTATTTTTTATGATCTCATGGAACTTGTATGTATTATTTCATTATGAGATGGGTGGGACCTATATCTCCCTCAAATGCATTGGGTAAAGATTTATATCTCATGATATAGACTAATATGGTCTTGGTAATGAACCTTGACTACTAAAATGGACATAGGAGTGAACCATGACTACCAAGATGCTATGAGGAGTAAACTCGTGCTACTAATATGTCTATGGGAGTGAACCATGACTACCAAGATTGTATAAGAAGTGAACCTATACTACCAAGATGGTATTGGTAGCGATGCTTTGGCTACTATGGAAAAAATATTATATACTTATGTGTCATCCATAATTCTAGGTTTTATTCCTATGTTGTGATTTCATGGCTTATGTTATTTATTTCATTATAATCCATGTCGTATAAAGTTCCATGATTTATGACATGAATCATTTATATGATCTTTGATATGTAGGTTATGATATTTTATTTTCATGATCATGTTCTTATACCCTTATTCCCATGATTATGTTTACACATCTCCCTTGTTTACCCTTACTAAGTATTTGAGCTCACCCCTTTTTAGGTTTCCTTCCCTTGGTTATGAAAATATATATTATTTTTTATGTGTATAAGAAGTTTGATAATAAAGAAGAACATATTGGTAGATAATGTATCTCATTTATGTATCATTGCTTATATTTCCATGTTTCCAAAGGCACTAGACTACAATTGTAACAACCCGAAATTTTGAATAAATCTTGTTTCCTAATTTCATGTGTTATTTTTATACTCAAAAAAAATGTTTTATTTGATAAACATGATTATAAATAAAATGAGACCATTGGTTTTTGAGTGTTATATGACCATCGGTCAATATGACCACTGTGAACAAAATGTTTTGATTATTGTCTCTAAATTTAAGTAATCTTGGTTAATTATTATAGAAAGAAGATTTGATGGCCTAACCTAGTAGCCTTGGGCCGATCGAAGCCCATCTAACAGAGATTGGGAAGGAGGTAGCACCATTGGGCTTTGCTCTGGACCAAATCCAAGCCGAACTTCATCATGTGAAGCTAGAACGGAATCGCCTTCGCGAGAAGTTCAAACTGATAGAAATTACTACTCGGGCAATGTTGACTGAGCCGCCCCAAAATTCTATCACCCTAGCACACCTTACTCTTAGGTCATATGCTGGTATTATAAGGGGTTATGTAACGAGACCGTAATTGCCTTGTGTAATCCTCTTTTTAAATAAAAATTTGGATTTCTTCTTATGATGATGTTTATGAATTTTCAAATGACCGGATAAATATTGTATGCATATTTTTGATGAATTTTAGAAAAAGGATATTTTAAAAATGGTTGTGTAAACCTTAAATAATTAAAAATGTGTAATGATTTTCGAAAAATGGTCTTCTACAATTATGTTCAGTACGAAATTTAGAGTCTAATAAGATCAACTTGATTTTTGATGAATAGTAAATTATGAATAGTGATTTTATGATTAGGATTAGTAATATGACCAAATGGATTAGTAATCTCACTTAAAGAAAGTTTTAAAATAATCTAGGCACCTTGATTAAGTAATGTGATTCAATAAAATAGTTAAATAACGGTTTCATTAATTATTATTCAAGTATTAGTTTTTTCGGCTGAATAGTGTTTTTTAATTAAAAATTTAATTAAAAATAATTAGAAAATTATTTTTATAAAAATGACTTTATTTTTGAACTCAGAGCATCGATATTATGTTATGGTAATTTTTGGGGTTTTTTCTGAAAAAATGAATTTTCGATGAATAGTGTTTTTATTTAAAAATTAAATTAAAAATATTTAGAAGATTATTTTTATAAAATTGAGTTCATATTTGTAATCAGAGCGTTGATATTTGGTTAAGGTGAAATTTTGGGATTATTCTGAGAAAGTTGAATTTTTGATGAATAGTGAAAATACAGTTTTTAAGTTACGGGTGTTTAATTACATCATTAAATGATGTATTAAGTTTGTAATCAATATGTTCGAATTATGAATAGTGAGATAAGATATGAGGTGTCCCAAGTGGCCAATACCATGGGAAAATACCATGGGCAAGCCCATGGTTTTGCCAAAACCACTAATGAGGTGTCCCTTTGCCATTAATGCCTTGTCCCCTCACTTTCCCTATAAATACCAAGCCATCCTCTCATCCATTCGACTCCCCACTCTTACCCAACGAAGTTCTGGTCTCATTACCTCCCAAGGAGTCCTCCCAAGGTTCCCCCAAGCCCTCAAGGTCCCAACCTTTGAGGTTTAAGAGTTACATTTTAAGGTAAGGGATCCGACCCCTCTCTTTCTTTTCAAGTGATCTCTTTTATGTCATTCCTTTTATGCTCCATGTTCTTATTTTGGAGGATGTTCTTTTATAATCCTCTTACTGCCCTTTTTATGTTCATATGATGAAAGACCCCCTCTTACTCTCATCATTTCGTTTTAAGAAAGTTTAAGTGGCGCCGTTAGGCTGCCGAATTTTCAAGGGATTCATTCACCTCTCTCTTTTTCAAAGTTCTACTTTCATGTCAAGTCTTTCAAGTTAATTTTTATTATGTTGGGTTATGATCTCTATATTTATCATACTGGTCTTTTATGATCACATGATGAGAGACCCCATTTGATCTCTTCAATTCAGTATTTTGATGTCTTAAGTGGCGCCGTTAGGCTGCCGAATTTTTAAGTGGTTCTTCACCCTCCTCGTTTTGAAGTTCTACTTTCATGTCAATTCTTTCAAGTTCCTTTATATTATGTTGGGGTATGATCTCTATATCTATCATACTGGACTCTTATGTTCATATGATGAGAGACCCTATTTGACCTTGTCAATTCAATTTTGTTGAAGTTTAAGTGATGCCGTTAGGCTGCCGAATTTTCACAAGAGAAATCTTGTTTTGTTTTCTTCCTTTCATGTTCTTCATTTCATATGGTATATTTTCAAATTTCATTACCATGTTCATAAATCCCTTATATTTTGTCCCTCTACTGTATTATGGGTCATTTATGAATGTTTGACCCATGTCTCCTCTTTTCTCAATGTTTTCTAAAACCTTGTAACATAGCCGTTATGCTGCAGAATTTTCCCCTCAAAATGCCTCTCTCTTTTCTCAAAAAATTATTTTATGTTATAAAGTGAATACTCAAATCTTTTATTTGTACAAGGGTATTCACATATATAACAAAATGTTCCATTTTAAATTCTGGGATTTACATACATGAGACCCGCTTCCCTTTCCGTGGGTTTAAAGTGCCGTAAAGATCATGTCATTAAAGCAGTTTTTAAAATGTTATGATTATGAAATGAAACCCATTTATTTTATGCTATATGGGTTATTTATGAAATTTTTGATGATAATATATGTGGCTCACATGATAATAAAGGCAAATTTAAGGGTGCGCCCTGATAGCGCTCCAATGCATTTGGTAAAGACTTAATCTCTAGAGATGACCATTTTAACGACGCCTTGGTGAATAACCTTGGTAATTTTTAACGACACCTTGGGGATGGACCTTGGTGAAACGAAACGATTGCCAATATTAAATGTTGCAGCCACATATTCAAGTTATGAAAAAGTTTTATTTTTATTATGATATGCCTCATGATTTCATTTTCATGCCTTAAAGTTCTTTTCATGACTTTATTGATGTATCCCAAGTTCATATGTAAAATGTTTCACTTGTTTCCCTTGCTGGGCCTTCTGCTCACCCTTTCTTTTGATGTATGTCCCCAGGTTATGAGATTCAGTAATGAGCCTAGGGTGAACATGAGGAGAAGCCTTTCAAGTGTTTAAGAAGAATTCTTTATGTTGTTTTTATGTTTTAAGTTCCTGGTTTCCAAGACACTAAACCTTAAAGATCCTCGGTTTTGTAAAATGTAATTAATGTTTATGTGATAAAAGGGTGGGATGCTATAGTTGGTATCAAAGGATGGTTTAGTTATTTGTGGAAATTAGGATATGAAAACTCTAGGAGGAACCCTATATAAAAGTTTAATATAGGAAATCTTCCTGGTATTTTGGTGAGTATTGAGTAAGGGGTTGCCAAGCAAATACATCCCTGTCTGGATACGAGCAGGTAGAGGTGGCTCTGGCACAGATGTACATAGGGGTAAAACCCGAAAACACCACTTTGAGCTAGACTCGAACGGGAACTGGTACACGACAACGGGCCTTGCTGCACTCTTGGTTACGACACTCCTGGGGGATATGCTTTGGTAAATTCATAAGCTTGGTATGAACCATTATTAAAGGAACAAAGATAAAATAAAATAAAGATTCACATAAGAATATATGATCATGGATAACCTAGATGGGAACCTAGGGGATCACAAGTTAGGGTATACTTTTCTTCTACAAGTTATCCTTATATGCTTTAAGTTCCTTTTCATGATTATTGGTTAAGTATTTAAGCCTCTAATTATACTTTATCTTCTTAGTTAATGGTGGGAAATGGAATAATGTGTCCCAACAACCAATGTGATAGGAAATGCGACAATTTCCGTATTAATATGTCAGAGATGATTAGGGGATTAAAAGATGATTATTATTTTGGAAGGCGTTCACTATTTTGGGGACCCTATATGATCGAGGTAAATAGATTACTATAGTATTTTCATTGAGGAGTAAGGTTGACTTATATTTTGAAGAATTGATGAATTTAAGGTGGACTTATAGTAATTTAGGTTACTTTTGGGAATGATTAACCTATCTTGGGTAAAATATGTTTAGGTTAGCTACTTTTGTTATAAGATGTTAGGAGTGGTTGATGTTGTCTGGAGATGAACAATGAAGTTGTTTTGGAAGACTATGTTATCAAATCCTTCTTGTATTTGGGTTTCAATCTTAGTTTGGTTTATTTTGAGGAATTTTAAGGACCGTTATTTATGGAGTGGTCTATGATGAACGTTGGGTAGTACCATGGAACTTTGAAGATTTAAAAGTAGGTTCTATTCCTATGGGATTCTTTCTTTTTGAAGAGTTGTTTTACCTTAACCTTTCTGTTTTTGGGATAATGTTTAAAGATAGAAGAAATAGATAGTTAATCTTTTGTAGATTATGTGATTCTATAGAAGATGATTCTTGTGCTTTTATGAGACCAAGTGTTTTTGAATTCTCATCATTTGGCGAAAAGATTAGTGTTGGTAGGGACTTGTTAAAGGATGAAACTCTACTTGAAGGTAGGTATATTTTCTTATGTTTTTGTTCTATGTAGTAAATGAAATCCTCAAAATTATGAAAAGAAACGTAAAACAAAAATGTTGTTGGTTTACGTTTCCTACTAGGTAATCAAAGACCATTTACACACATCATAAGTTTGGGATTTTCTCATGGTTAACTTTCTCCTAATCATGTTCTCTATCACTCTCTCTCAGAACTGACCCTTTGTTTTTTCCTCCATGTCCATGTTTTCCTACATGGAACCCGAGTGTGGGTTAACTCGGGTGGCCTTTGTACTTCCTTTTCTTTCTTTTAAAGTAATGGTGTTACTGACTCTTTTTCCGATGTGGGACTTTCAATGAAATTTCAAAACCCAATTTAAAAAAATTGCGAGGACGCAATTTCTTAAGGGGGGAAGATTGTAACGACCCGAAATTTTGAATAAATCTTGTTTCCTAATTTCATGTGTTATTTTTATACTCAAAAAAAATGTTTTATTTGATAAGCATGATTATAAATAAAATGAGACCATTGGTTTTTGAGTGTTATATGACCATCGGTCAATATGACCACCGTGAACAAAATGTTTTGATTATTGTCTCTAAATTTAAGTAATCTTGGTTAATTATTATAGAAAGAAGATTTGATGGCCTCACCTAGTAGCCTTGGGCCGATCGAAGCCCATCTAACAGAGATTGGGAAGGAGGTAGCACCATTGGGCTTTGCTCTGGACCAAATCCAAGCCGAACTTCATCATGTGAAGCTAGAACGGAATCGCCTTCGCGAGAAGTTCAAACTGATAGAAATTACTACTCGGGCAATGTTGACTGAGCCGCCCCAAAATTCTATCACCCTAGCACACCTTACTCTTAGGTCATATGCTGGTATTATAAGGGGTTATGTAACGAGACCGTAATTGCCTTGTGTAATCCTCTTTTTAAATAAAAATTTGGATTTCTTCTTATGATGATGTTTATGAATTTTCAAATGACCGGATAAATATTGTATGCATATTTTTGATGAATTTTAGAAAAAGGATATTTTAAAAATGGTTGTGTAAACCTTAAATAATTAAAAATGTGTAATGATTTTCGAAAAATGGTCTTCTACAATTATGTTCAGTACGAAATTTAGAGTCTAATAAGATCAACTTGATTTTTGATGAATAGTAAATTATGAATAGTGATTTTATGATTAGGATTAGTAATATGACCAAATGGATTAGTAATCTCACTTAAAGAAAGTTTTAAAATAATCTAGGCACCTTGATTAAGTAATGTGATTCAATAAAATAGTTAAATAACGGTTTCATTAATTATTATTCAAGTATTAGTTTTTTCGGCTGAATAGTGTTTTTTAATTAAAAATTTAATTAAAAATAATTAGAAAATTATTTTTATAAAAATGACTTTATTTTTGAACTCAGAGCATCGATATTATGTTATGGTAATTTTTGGGGTTTTTTCTGAAAAAATGAATTTTCGATGAATAGTGTTTTTATTTAAAAATTAAATTAAAAATATTTAGAAGATTATTTTTATAAAATTGAGTTCATATTTGTAATCAGAGCGTTGATATTTGGTTAAGGTGAAATTTTGGGATTATTCTGAGAAAGTTGAATTTTTGATGAATAGTGAAAATACAGTTTTTAAGTTACGGGTGTTTAATTACATCATTAAATGATGTATTAAGTTTGTAATCAATATGTTCGAATTATGAATAGTGAGATAAGATATGAGGTGTCCCAAGTGGCCAATACCATGGGAAAATACCATGGGCAAGCCCATGGTTTTGCCAAAACCACTAATGAGGTGTCCCTTTGCCATTAATGCCTTGTCCCCTCACTTTCCCTATAAATACCAAGCCATCCTCTCATCCATTCGACTCCCCACTCTTACCCAACGAAGTTCTGGTCTCATTACCTCCCAAGGAGTCCTCCCAAGGTTCCCCCAAGCCCTCAAGGTCCCAACCTTTGAGGTTTAAGAGTTACATTTTAAGGTAAGGGATCCGACCCCTCTCTTTCTTTTCAAGTGATCTCTTTTATGTCATTCCTTTTATGCTCCATGTTCTTATTTTGGAGGATGTTCTTTTATAATCCTCTTACTGCCCTTTTTATGTTCATATGATGAAAGACCCCCTCTTACTCTCATCATTTCGTTTTAAGAAAGTTTAAGTGGCGCCGTTAGGCTGCCGAATTTTCAAGGGATTCATTCACCTCTCTCTTTTTCAAAGTTCTACTTTCATGTCAAGTCTTTCAAGTTAATTTTTATTATGTTGGGTTATGATCTCTATATTTATCATACTGGTCTTTTATGATCACATGATGAGAGACCCCATTTGATCTCTTCAATTCAGTATTTTGATGTCTTAAGTGGCGCCGTTAGGCTGCCGAATTTTTAAGTGGTTCTTCACCCTCCTCGTTTTGAAGTTCTACTTTCATGTCAATTCTTTCAAGTTCCTTTATATTATGTTGGGGTATGATCTCTATATCTATCATACTGGACTCTTATGTTCATATGATGAGAGACCCTATTTGACCTTGTCAATTCAATTTTGTTGAAGTTTAAGTGATGCCGTTAGGCTGCCGAATTTTCACAAGAGAAATCTTGTTTTGTTTTCTTCCTTTCATGTTCTTCATTTCATATGGTATATTTTCAAATTTCATTACCATGTTCATAAATCCCTTATATTTTGTCCCTCTACTGTATTATGGGTCATTTATGAATGTTTGACCCATGTCTCCTCTTTTCTCAATGTTTTCTAAAACCTTGTAACATAGCCGTTATGCTGCAGAATTTTCCCCTCAAAATGCCTCTCTCTTTTCTCAAAAAATTATTTTATGTTATAAAGTGAATACTCAAATCTTTTATTTGTACAAGGGTATTCACATATATAACAAAATGTTCCATTTTAAATTCTGGGATTTACATACATGAGACCCGCTTCCCTTTCCGTGGGTTTAAAGTGCCGTAAAGATCATGTCATTAAAGCAGTTTTTAAAATGTTATGATTATGAAATGAAACCCATTTATTTTATGCTATATGGGTTATTTATGAAATTTTTGATGATAATATATGTGGCTCACATGATAATAAAGGCAAATTTAAGGGTGCGCCCTGATAGCGCTCCAATGCATTTGGTAAAGACTTAATCTCTAGAGATGACCATTTTAACGACGCCTTGGTGAATAACCTTGGTAATTTTTAACGACACCTTGGGGATGGACCTTGGTGAAACGAAACGATTGCCAATATTAAATGTTGCAGCCACATATTCAAGTTATGAAAAAGTTTTATTTTTATTATGATATGCCTCATGATTTCATTTTCATGCCTTAAAGTTCTTTTCATGACTTTATTGATGTATCCCAAGTTCATATGTAAAATGTTTCACTTGTTTCCCTTGCTGGGCCTTCTGCTCACCCTTTCTTTTGATGTATGTCCCCAGGTTATGAGATTCAGTAATGAGCCTAGGGTGAACATGAGGAGAAGCCTTTCAAGTGTTTAAGAAGAATTCTTTATGTTGTTTTTATGTTTTAAGTTCCTGGTTTCCAAGACACTAAACCTTAAAGATCCTCGGTTTTGTAAAATGTAATTAAAGTTTATGTGATAAAAGGGTGGGATGATATAGTTGGTATCAAAGGATGGTTTAGTTATTTGTGGAAATTAGGATATGAAAACTCTAGGAGGAACCCTATATAAAAGTTTAATATAGGAAATATTCCTGGTATTTTGGTGAGTATTGAGTAAGGGGTTGCCAAGCAAATACATCCCTGTCTGGATACGAGCAGGTAGAGGTGGCTCTGGCACAGATGTACATAGGGGTAAAACCCGAAAACACCGCTTTGAGCTAGACTCGAACGGGAACTGGTACACGACAACGGGCCTTGCTGCACTCTTGGTTACGACACTCCCGGGGGATATGCTTTGGTAAATTCATAAGTTTGGTATGAACCATTATTAAAGGAACAAAGATAAAATAAAATAAAGATTCACATAAGAATATATGATCATGGATAACCTAGATGGGAACCTAGGGGATCACAAGTTAGGGTATACTTTTCTTCTACAAGTTATCCTTATATGCTTTAAGTTCCTTTTCATGATTATTGGTTAAGTATTTAAGCCTCTAATTATACTTTATCTTCTTAGTTAATGGTGGGAAATGGAATAACGTGTCCCAACAACCAATGTGATAGGAAATGCGACAATTTCCATATTAATATGTCAGAGATGATTAGGGGATTAAAAGATGATTATTATTTTGGAAGGCGTTCACTATTTTGGGGACCCTATATGATCGAGGTAAATAGATTACTATAGTATTTTCATTGAGGAGTAAGGTTGACTTATATTTTGAAGAATTGATGAATTTAAGGTGGACTTATAGTAATTTAGGTTACTTTTGGGAATGATTAACCTATCTTGGGTAAAATATGTTTAGGTTAGCTACTTTTGTTATAAGATGTTAGGAGTGGTTGATGTTGTCTGGAGATGAACAATGAAGTTGTTTTGGAAGACTATGTTATCAAATCCTTCTTGTATTTGGGTTTCAATCTTAGTTTGGTTTATTTTGAGGAATTTTAAGGACCGTTATTTATGGAGTGGTCTATGATGAACGTTGGGTAGTACCATGGAACTTTGAAGATTTAAAAGTAGGTTCTATTCCTATGGGATTCTTTCTTTTTGAAGAGTTGTTTTACCTTAACCTTTCTGTTTTTGGGATAATGTTTAAAGATAGAAGAAATAGATAGTTAATCTTTTGTAGATTATGTGATTCTATAGAAGATGATTCTTGTGCTTTTATGAGACCAAGTGTTTTTGAATTCTCATCATTTGGCGAAAAGATTAGTGTTGGTAGGGACTTGTTAAAGGATGAAACTCTACTTGAAGGTAGGTATATTTTCTTATGTTTTTGTTCTATGTAGTAAATGAAATCCTCAAAATTATGAAAAGAAACGTAAAACAAAAATGTTGTTGGTTTACGTTTCCTACTAGGTAATCAAAGACCATTTACACACATCATAAGTTTGGGATTTTCTCATGGTTAACTTTCTCCTAATCATGTTCTCTATCACTCTCTCTCAGAACTGACCCTTTGTTTTTTCCTCCATGTCCATGTTTTCCTACATGGAACCCGAGTGTGGGTTAACTCGGGTGGCCTTTGTACTTCCTTTTCTTTCTTTTAAAGTAATGGTGTTACTGACTCTTTTTCCGATGTGGGACTTTCAATGAAATTTCAAAACCCAATTTAAAAAAATTGCGAGGACGCAATTTCTTAAGGGGGGAAGATTGTAACGACCCGAAATTTTGAATAAATCTTGTTTCCTAATTTCATGTGTTATTTTTATACTCAAAAAAAATGTTTTATTTGATAAGCATGATTATAAATAAAATGAGACCATTGGTTTTTGAGTGCTATATGACCATCGGTCAATATGACCACCGTGAACAAAATGTTTTGATTATTGTCTCTAAATTTAAGTAATCTTGGTTAATTATTATAGAAAGAAGATTTCATGGCCTCACCTAGTAGCCTTGGGCCGATCGAAGCCCATCTAACAGAGATTGGGAAGGAGGTAGCACCATTGGGCTTTGCTCTGGACCAAATCCAAGCCGAACTTCATCATGTGAAGCTAGAACGGAATCGCCTTCGCGAGAAGTTCAAACTAATAGAAATTACTACTCGGGCAATGTTGACTGAGCCGCCCCAAAATTCTATCACCCTAGCACACCTTACTCTTAGGTCCTATGCTGGTATTATAAGGGGTTATGTAACGAGACCGTAATTGCCTTGTGTAATCCTCTTTTTAAATAAAAATTTGGATTTCTTCTTATGATGATGTTTATGAATTTTCAAATTACCGGATAAATATTGTATGCATATTTTTGATGAATTTTAGAAAAAGGATATTTTAAAAATGGTTGTGTAAACCTTAAATAATTAAAAATGTGTAATGATTTTCGAAAAATGGTCTTCTACAATTATGTTCAGTACGAAATTTAGAGTCTAATAAGATCAACTTGATTTTTGATGAATAGTAAATTATGAATAGTGATTTTATGATTAGGATTAGTAATATGACCAAATGGATTAGTAATCTCACTTAAAGAAAGTTTTAAAATAATCTAGGCACCTTGATTAAGTAATGTGATTCAATAAAATAGTTAAATAACGGTTTCATTAATTATTATTCAAGTATTAGTTTTTTCGGGTGAATAGTGTTTTTTAATTAAAAATTTAATTAAAAATAATTAGAAAATTATTTTTATAAAAATGACTTTATTTTTGAACTCAGAGCATCGATATTATGTTATGGTAATTTTTGGGGTTTTTTCTGAAAAAATGAATTTTCGATGAATAGTGTTTTTATTTAAAAATTAAATTAAAAATATTTAGAAGATTATTTTTATAAAATGGAGTTCATATTTGTAATCAGAGCGTTGATATTTGGTTAAGGTGAAATTTTGGGATTATTCTGAGAAAGTTGAATTTTTGATGAATAGTGAAAATACAGTTTTTAAGTTACGGGTATTTAATGACATCATTAAATGATGTATTAAGTTTGTAATCAATATCTTCGAATTATGAATAGTGAGATAAGGTATGAGGTGTCCCAAGTGTCCAATACCATGGGCAAATACCATGGGCAAGCCCATGGTTTTGCCAAAACCACTAATGAGGTGTCCCTTTGCCATTAATGCCTTGTCCCCTCACTTTCCCTATAAATACCAAGCCATCCTCTCATCCATTCGACTCCCCACTCTTCCCCAACGAATTTCTGGTCTCATTACCTCCCAAGGAGTCCTCCCAAGGTGCCCCCAAGCCCTCAAGGTCCCAACCTTTGAGGTTTAAGAGTTACATTTTAAGGTAAGGGATCCGACCCCTCTCTTTCTTTTCAAGTGATCTCTTTTATGTCATTCCTTTTATGCTCCATGTTCTTATTTTGGAGGATGTTCTTTTATACTCCTCTTACTGCCCTTTTTATGTTCATATGATGAAAGACCCCCTCTTACTCTCATCATTTCGTTTTAAGAAAGTTTAAGTTGCGCCGTTAGGCTGCCGAATTTTCAAGGGATTCATTCACCTCTCTCTTTTTCAAAGTTCTACTTTCATGTCAAGTCTTTCAAGTTAATTTTTATTATGTTGGGGTATTATCTCTATATTTATCATACTGGTATTTTATGATCACATGATGAGAGACCCCATTTGATCTCTTCAATTCAGTATTTTGATGTCTTAAGTGGCGCCGTTAGGCTGCCGAATTTTTAAGTGGTTCTTCACCCTCCTCGTTTTGAAGTTCTACTTTCATGTCAATTCTTTCAAGTTCCTTTATATTATGTTGGGGTATGATCTCTATATCTATCATACTGTACTCTTATGTTCATATGATGAGAGACCCTATTTGACCTTGTCAATTCAATTTTGTTGAAGTTTAAGTGATGCCGTTAGGCTGCCGAATTTTCACAAGAGAAATCTTGTTTTGTTTTCTTCCTTTCATGTTCTTCATTTCATATGGTATATTTTCAAATTTCATTACCATGTTCATAAATCCCTTATATTTTTTCCCTCTACTGTATTATGGGTCATTTATGAATGTTTGACCCATGTCCCCTCTTTTCTCAATGTTTTCTAAAACCTTGTAACATAGCCGTTATGCTGCAGAATTTTCCCCTCAAAATGCCTCTCTCTTTTCTCAAAAAATTATTTTATGTTATAAAGTGAATACTCAAAGCTATTATTTCTACAAGGGTATTCACATATATAACAAAATGTTCCATTTTAAATTCTGGGATTTACATACATGAGACCCGCTTCCCTTTCCGTGGGTTTAAAGTGCCGTAAAGATCATGTCATTAAAGCAGTTTTTAAAATGTTATGATTATGAAATGAAACCCATTTATTTTATGCTATATGGGTTATTTATGAAATTTTTGATGATAATATATGTGGCTCACATGATAATAAAGGCAAATTTAAGGGTGCGCCCTGATAGCGCTCCAATGCATTGGGTAAAGACTTAATCTCTAGAGATGACCATTTTAACGACGCCTTGGTGAATAACCTTGGTAATTTTTAACGACACCTTGGGGATGGACCTTGGTGAAACGAAACGATTGCCAATATTAAATGTTGCAGCCACATCTTCAAGTTATGAAAAAGTTTTATTTTTATTATGATATGCCTCATGATTTCATTTTCATGCCTTAAAGTTCTTTTCATGACTTTATTGATGTATCCCAAGTTCATATGTAAAATGTTTCACTTGTTTCCCTTGCTGGGCCTTCTGCTCACCCTTTCTTTTGATGTATGTCCCCAGGTTATGAGATTCAGTAATGAGCCTAGGGTGAACATGAGGAGAAGCCTTTCAAGTGTTTAAGAAGAATTCTTTATGTTGTTTTTATGTTTTAAGTTCCTGGTTTCCAAGACACTAAACCTTAAAGATCCTCGGTTTTGTAAAATGTAATTAAAGTTTATGTGATAAAAGGGTGGGATGCTATAGTTGGTATCAAAGGATGGTTTAGTTATTTGTGGAAATTAGGATATGAAAACTCTAGGAGGAACCCTATATAAAAGTTTAATATAGGAAATCTTCCTGGTATTTTGGTGAGTATTGAGTAAGGGGTTGCCAAGCAAATACATCCCTGTCTGGATACGAGCAGGTAGAGGTGGCTCTGGCACAGATGTACATAGGGGTAAAACCCGAAAACACCGCTTTGAGCTAGACTCGAACGGGAACTGGTACACGACAACGGGCCTTGCTGCACTCTTGGTTACGACACTCCCGGGGGATATGCTTTGGTAAATTCATAAGCTTGGTATGAACCATTATTAAAGGAACAAAGATAAAATAAAATAAAGATTCACATAAGAATATATGATCATGGATAACCTAGATGGGAACCTAGGGGATCACAAGTTAGGGTATACTTTTCTTCTACAAGTTATCCTTATATGCTTTAAGTTCCTTTTCATGATTATTGGTTAAGTATTTAAGCCTCTAATTATACTTTATCTTCTTAGTTAATGGTGGGAAATGGAATAACGTGTCCCAACAACCAATGTGATAGGAAATGCGACAATTTCCGTATTAATATGTCAGAGATGATTAGGGGATTAAAAGATGATTATTATTTTGGAAGGCGTTCACTATTTTGGGGACCCTATATGATCGAGGTAAATAGATTACTATAGTATTTTCATTGAGGAGTAAGGTTGACTTATATTTTGAAGAATTGATGAATTTAAGGTGGACTTATAGTAATTTAGGTTACTTTTGGGAATGATTAACCTATCTTGGGTAAAATATGTTTAGGTTAGCTACTTTTGTTATAAGATGTTAGGAGTGGTTGATGTTGTCTGGAGATGAACAATGAAGTTGTTTTGGAAGACTATGTTATCAAATCCTTCTTGTATTTGGGTTTCAATATTAGTTTGGTTTATTTTGAGGAATTTTAAGGACCGTTATTTATGGAGTGGTCTATGATGAACGTTGGGTAGTACCATGGAACTTTGAAGATTTAAAAGTAGGTTCTATTCCTATGGGATTCTTTCTTTTTGAAGAGTTGTTTTACCTTAACCTTTCTGTTTTTGGGATAATGTTTAAAGATAGAAGAAATAGATAGTTAATCTTTTGTAGATTATGTGATTCTATAGAAGATGATTCTTGTGCTTTTATGAGACCAAGTGTTTTTGAATTCTCATCATTTGGCGAAAAGATTAGTGTTGGTAGGGACTTGTTAAAGGATGAAACTCTACTTGAAGGTAGGTATATTTTCTTATGTTTTTGTTCTATGTAGTAAATGAAATCCTCAAAATTATGAAAAGAAACGTAAAACAAAAATGTTGTTGGTTTACGTTTCCTACTAGGTAATCAAAGACCATTTACACACATCATAAGTTTGGGATTTTCTCATGGTTAACTTTCTCCTAATCATGTTCTCTATCACTCTCTCTCAGAACTGACCCTTTGTTTTTTCCTCCATGTCCATGTTTTCCTACATGGAACCCGAGTGTGGGTTAACTCGGGTGGCCTTTGTACTTCCTTTTCTTTCTTTTAAAGTAATGGTGTTACTGACTCTTTTTCCGATGTGGGACTTTCAATGAAATTTCAAAACCCAATTTAAAAAAATTGCGAGGACGCAATTTCTTAAGGGGGGAAGATTGTAACGACCCTAAATTTTGAATAAATCTTGTTTCCTAATTTCATGTGTTATTTTTATACTCAAAAAAAATGTTTTATTTGATAAGCATGATTATAAATAAAATGAGACCATTGGTTTTTGAGTGTTATATGACCATCGGTCAATATGACCACCGTGAACAAAATGTTTTGATTATTGTCTCTAAATTTAAGTAATCTTGGTTAATTATTATAGAAAGAAGATTTGATGGCCTCACCTAGTAGCCTTGGGCCGATCGAAGCCCATCTAACAGAGATTGGGAAGGAGGTAGCACCATTGGGCTTTGCTCTGGACCAAATCCAAGCCGAACTTCATCATGTGAAGCTAGAACGGAATCGCCTTCGCGAGAAGTTCAAACTAATAGAAATTACTACTCGGGCAATGTTGACTGAGCCGCCCCAAAATTCTATCACCCTAGCACACCTTACTCTTAGGTCCTATGCTGGTATTATAAGGGGTTATGTAACGAGACCGTAATTGCCTTGTGTAATCCTCTTTTTAAATAAAAATTTGGATTTCTTCTTATGATGATGTTTATGAATTTTCAAAGTACCGGATAAATATTGTATGCATATTTTTGATGAATTTTAGAAAAAGGATATTTTAAAAATGGTTGTGTAAACCTTAAATAATTAAAAATGTGTAATGATTTTCGAAAAATGGTCTTCTACAATTATGTTCAGTACGAAATTTAGAGTCTAATAAGATCAACTTGATTTTTGATGAATAGTAAATTATGAATAGTGATTTTATGATTAGGATTAGTAATATGACCAAATGGATTAGTAATCTCACTTAAAGAAAGTTTTAAAATAATCTAGGCACCTTGATTAAGTAATGTGATTCAATAAAATAGTTAAATAACGGTTTCATTAATTATTATTCAAGTATTAGTTTTTTCGGGTGAATAGTGTTTTTTAATTAAAAATTTAATTAAAAATAATTAGAAAATTATTTTTATAAAAATGACTTTATTTTTGAACTCAGAGCATCGATATTATGTTATGGTAATTTTTGGGGTTTTTTCTGAAAAAATGAATTTTCGATGAATAGTGTTTTTATTTAAAAATTAAATTAAAAATATTTAGAAGATTATTTTTATAAAATGGAGTTCATATTTGTAATCAAAGCGTTGATATTTGGTTAAGGTGAAATTTTGGGATTATTCTGAGAAAGTTGAATTTTTGATGAATAGTGAAAATACAGTTTTTAAGTTGCGGGTATTTAATGACATCATTAAATGATGTATTAAGTTTGTAATCAATATGTTCGAATTATGAATAGTGAGATAAGTTATTAGGTGTCCCAAGTGTCCAATACCATGGGCAAATACCATGGGCAAGCCCATGGTTTTTCCAAAACCACTAATGAGGTGTCCCTTTGCCATTAATGCCTTGTCCCCTCACTTTCCCTATAAATACCAAGCCATCCTCTCATCCATTCGACTCCCCACTCTTCCCCAACGAAGTTCTGGTCTCATTACCTCCCAAGGAGTCCTCCCAAGGTGCCCCCAAGCCCTCAAGGTCCCAACCTTTGAGGTTTAAGAGTTACATTTTAAGGTAAGGGATCTGACCCCTCTCTTTCTTTTCAAGTGATCTCTTTTATGTCATTCCTTTTATGCTCCATGTTCTTATTTTGGAGGATGTTCTTTTATACTCCTCTTACTGCACTTTTTATGTTCATATGATGAAAGACCCCCTCTTACTCTCATCATTTCGTTTTAAGAAAGTTTAAGTGGCGCCGTTAGGCTGCCGAATTTTCAAGGGATTCATTCACCTCTCTCTTTTTCAAAGTTCTACTTTCATGTCAAGTCTTTCAAGTTCATTTTTATTATGTTGGGGTATGATCTCTATATTTATCATACTGGTCTTTTATGATCACATGATGAGAGACCCCATTTGATCTCTTCAATTCAGTATTTTGATGTCTTAAGTGGCGCCGTTAGGCTGCCGAATTTTTAAGTGGTTCTTCACCCTCCTCGTTTTGAAGTTCTACTTTCATGTCAATTCTTTCAAGTTCCTTTATATTATGTTGGGGTATGATCTCTATATCTATCATACTGGACTCTTATGTTCATATTATGAGAGACCCTATTTGACCTTGTCAATTCAATTTTGTTGAAGTTTAAGTGATGCCGTTAGGCTGCCGAATTTTCACAAGAGAAATCTTGTTTTGTTTTCTTCCTTTCATGTTCTTCATTTCATATGGTATATTTTCAAATTTCATTACCATGTTCATAAATCCCTTATATTTTGTCCCTCTACTGTATGATGGGTCATTTATGAATGTTTGACCCATGTCCCCTCTTTTCTCAATGTTTTCTAAAACCTTGTAACATAGCCGTTATGCTGCAGAATTTTCCCCTCAAAATGCCTCTCTCTTTTCTCAAAAAATTATTTTATATTATAAAGTGAATACTCAAAGCTCTTATTTCTACAAGGGTATTCACATATATAACAAAATTTTCCATTTTAAATTCTGGGATTTACATACATGAGACCCGCTTCCCTTTCCGTGGGTTTAAAGTGCCGTAAAGATCATGTCATTAAAGCAGTTTTTAAAATGTTATGATTATGAAATGAAACCCATTTATTTTATGCTATATGGGTTATTTATGAAATGTTTGATGATGATATATGTGGCTCACATGATAATAAAGGAAAATTTAAGGGTGCGCCCTGATAGCGCTCCAATGCATTGGGTAAAGACTTAATCTCTAGAGATGACCATTTTAACGACGCCTTGGTGAATAACCTTGGTAATTTTTAACGACACCTTGGGGATGGACCTTGGTGAAACGAAACGATTGCCAATATTAAATGTTGCAGCCACATCTTCAAGTTATGAAAAAATTTTATTTTTATTATGATATGCCTCATGATTTCATTTTCATGCCTTAAAGTTCTTTTCATGACTTTATTGATGTATCCCAAGTTCATATGTAAAATGTTTCACTTGTTTCCCTTGCTGGGCCTTCTGCTCACCCTTTCTTTTGATGTATGTCCCCAGGTTATGAGATTCAGTAATGAGCCTAGGGTGAACATGAGGATAAGCCTTTCAAGTGTTTAAGAAGAATTCTTTATGTTGTTTTCATGTTTTAAGTTCCTGGTTTCCAAGACACTAAACCTTAAAGATCCTCGGTTTTGTAAAATGTAATTAAGGTTTATGTGATAAAAGGGTGGGATGCTATAACTATAGTCTTTGGGTGTCTGTTTTTATAATATATTAAGTGTTCTGAAAATTTTATGTAATATTAATGTATGAAAATCAAAGGTTTATATAGAAATTGTCTCATATAAAATAATTTTCAAATTTTAAATTATCATTTTAAAATTAGTAAAGAATTTCAATTTCAATTTTTGTCATTAAAATTAGATACCTAGTGTAGAGTAGAGTAACCAGAGTAAGATTAAATTATGATAAAATAGGATAACCTAGGTAAAATCATAAAAAATTAAAATGAGTGGTATAATAGTTATAGTATGGATTATCAACCTTATTCAATTCCCCCTCCATTATTTTTTATTTTTTAGAGCCTTTATTATTGAATAATGTAAAGAAATTATTGTAAAGTAGAGGGTATTTATAAAAATTCCATTAATGCCACTTATAAAAGGGTAATTATATCACTACTTAAGGGAAATATAAAATTTCAGTTTCTTATTTAAACATTACCATTTAACCTTCTCTTATAACCCTCCTTCACTTTTATAAGCCTCTCATTATAAGGAATTATCATAAGCCATCAATTTCCGTGGAATCCTCTAAACCTGAGTACTCATTTTTTCCTAAATATTCTTACTTTATATCTTAATTTTTAAATTATAATTTTCCCATTACTATATAGTTACATCATTATTATTTTTATATTTAATGTTATTAGTTTAAGGTAACTATAATTAAACACCTTTCTTCTTTTCCTTGAGGAAAAAAGAAGATGTCAAACGTGCGTTTATACGAACTACCATTTCTATAAAGCCACATGCCTAATTTTCAATAACACCTTTCATGGATAGTAATAATAATGGGTTTAATGGATAAATATTTTTTTATGAAATTATTAAGGTTCTAGTAAGACAAATTAAAAAACCTATTAATAATATGTACAATATAAAATCGTGACAATTTAACAATAAAAAAAATAATTAGAGAAAAATGATCTCTTCCATTTAAGTAATAGATTTATATAAATTATATTCTTATTTTAATTATTTAAAATGATAATATATCACAATTATAATAACTAAATAAGAACATTGCTTTATTTATAATGTTATTACATCTAATCCACTTCATAACCATCCATTAAATTATGGTATGTTCTTGTTTGGGTTGGTTTGACCACCCACTAGAATAACACTATAAAATAATATCACGAATGACTATAAAAACCTGAATACTGATTATATATGATATAAACAAGTAAATAATATTTTTATTTTGAATTTTTGAATGGAAACACTAAAATTAAACTCATTCACTAAGATACCACCGCTCGTTTGTTAAGAATCCCTGAAATATGCTCCTCATCAAGTTTATATTCAAGGATTATAATCGAAAACCCCATAATAATAAAATTTAAATTTATAAATAATTAAAAATAATCAATTAAAATACCTTTAATGATCTCATAATGATATAAAATTATAATAATGAATACTAACAACATTATCACAAAACTAGTTCAAAACGATAATGATTATTAACACCCATTATTAAAAATATATAATAACTAAAAGAATGATTATAAATGAGAAGTATAAATGTATATATTTATGAATAAGGTTATGAAATTATTTATTAAGATATTTATTTTTTTATAGAATATTTTATACCATGTTTAATGAAGTTTAGATAAAAGGTAAGTGTTTTTGGATCTCAAATTTTGTTTCCTTGAGATATGATTTTTTTAAAGGTTGGGGCTGAAGCCTCAATTTATTATTTAAAACAAAGACCTCTTTATACTGGGTAGATGGAGACCCATTACATATCCTGAAGGCCCAAGTCCAAGTGGCCTGAATACAAGGCTTAAAAGCCCTTTTTTGGCCCAAAGGACCCCTTGGTGAACAGTACTGCTACAGTACCGTGCTGCTATAGTACAGCCGCCGCTACAGTCCCTGCTACAGTACCTCTGCCGCTACAGTACCACCACTTCTATAGTTCCTCTGCTGCTACAGTCGCCACTGCTACAGTACCCATAAACTCTCCCCTATTCGAATTTGATCTTGGGTCTTTTGGATGCCAAGCAGGAGCCTGTACCACTAGGGTATAGGCTCGTTTGCATCCTTGAGATATGATTCGTATTCATCACTTGTTACTTATTCAAGGTGTATGTATTGAAAATGGATTTATTTTTGACATAATTTTCATGAAATATAGAGTATTTAAAAAAACCATCATATATTCTACTTTTATTGGTTTTCAATTATAAAGATATTGACAATTTAAGGTTCATTGTTAACTATACACCCTTTATTGAGTTAAAATGGTTCATTTTAAATTTATTTCTTCCAAGCTTGGTTGAATTCCACCCTAAATTTTCATTTAATATATTTCAATTCCTATATAGAAAGAATTAATTTTTTTTAAATTATTTTACCTTAAATAATTTCTTTCTCTAAAATTATATCATTGTTGAGAATAATTCTAATCTGCTTTAACAACGGTTTCCCCTCCTTGTCCATAATTTATATTCCCATAAATGTTCTTATTTTTAATTAGAAACGTAATTATGTGTTATCAAATGTTAAATTCATATTTGATTTATCATGTTTTGAGATAATTTTATCATCCTTTTTACAATGTGGGATTCCAACAAAAGGTATTTTAAAATCTAAAAAATGAATCTTTTGTAACCACCCTCATTACTATTGGGTTACACATTATCTTTATTTTTCTATATTTTTCACAATTTTATTCTCATTTATTTCATACATATAATGTATACATTTTCCTTAAATATATTACTAATTTACTATACCTTTTTTTATTAATACATGTTTTAAGTTTTCTTTGGAATTCCCACTTTTAAGTAAACCCAACTTAATGGATTTTTTCAATTTATTATTTCATGAAAAGGGTGAACTCTATAAAAAAATTCACCATTATTGTATTCTAAAAACACTCATTATTTTATGGAAAACGATTTTACTTCAATTCTAGTATAAATAAAAATAATAATCTATTTTCTTCCTTAAATGATTATACGGTCATTTTGAAAATCATCACTTATGTGGTCCATTTTATTCTTACCTATCCCTGATCTTTTTCATGAATTTTACTACATTGTAACTCAAATTTAAAGACCTATGTTTATTTACTAAAATAAGAAAATACAAAATGATTGAATTCCTTCTTCTCCTAGGAATCCTTATGATATATCCTTCAGACAAGATTATGAAACTCACTTATTTCTCATGGGTTTTATCATTATACTAATTAATGAATGGTTTCTTTTTATTATATGACACACTTATCCATGTAAATATTATGATTTTCATTATGTGAGGTGTGGTACCATAATTATATATCCCTATACTTTATTGGGTATTGTTTTCATCTCATGAGATACCATGTATGGTGCATGGGTGGTTAGCCTAAGTATACTATGTTATATAAAGGTTGGGCCTAGAATTACATTGCCCTATAATTAATTAGGTAGTGTTTTTATCTCATAAGGTACCATGTATGGTGTGCAGGTGGTTATCCTAAGCACACTATGTTATGTGATGGGTGGGCCTGAAATTATATATATCTCCAATGCATTGGGCAATGTTTTCATCTCATGAGATACCATGTATGGTGCATGGGTAGTTATCCTATGAACACTATGTTATGTGATGGGTGGTCCTAGAATTATATATCCCTCTAATGCATTGGGTAATTTTTTTATCTCATGAGATACCATGTATAGTGAAAGGGAAATTAGCCTAAGCACACTATGTTATGAGATGGGTGGTCCTAAAATTATATAGTCCTCCAATGTATTGGGTAAATATTTATATCTAATGAGATGTTATTTATGGGATTGATATGTGAATATAATCCACTATGGGACTCTGTCTACCATGTTTATGGGAATGGGGAGTGAAACCAATCCACTAGGAGACTTTTTCCACTATATGATGATAGTCTTGGGAGTGAACCTTGACCATTGCTAATGATGTCATGTTTTATGTTGGTGACACATGTTTATGATTTTATGATCTTATGGTATGATTTAATTATTCCATATTTCCATGTTTATCTTACACTTTTATGTCATGGTATAATTTTGTTCTTTGAGATCACATATCTTTCTTACCTAATTTTTGGGAAACTCTTACTATCCTATGTTTCTTTTTAATAATATATGCATCCCTTTCTCATGTATTTTTTGGATAAAAATGAATGTGGGTTGATTAAATTTTGAAATAAAAGTGACCAACTTGACATCCCTATCCCATTAATAAAAAAATGGGTGAACAATGATCGCACATCATCCACTATACTTCCAATGGAAATAATACCATATGGGATACTTTACCAATTTTCAGTCCCAATTATGCTCAGTACCTAAAACCACCATAATTTTACTAAAAAACTAAAAAAACTTTAAAAAACTTTCAAACTTCTTAATATTAATCGCCTCACCTATTAGCACCACCTATTATCCAAATTTCTACCAGGAACATCCTCACTTATTCACTTAACCTCTACTTTAATTCTTCTTTTTTCAGCTTCCCAGTTCCATAGACTCCCCTTAGGTCTCAAAAATCCACCCAATGTCATAATAAATATAAATATAAATATCTTATTCATTAATGGGCTCCAAATATGTAATGTTTTCCCTCTTCATGTCTATTATAGGTTTGGTAATTGAATTAAGATTTTACCTTAGTTTATCGACCCCTTCGACTTGTTCGACCATGTCAGTGAGGTGGTGTATCGATTAGCCATTCCACTAAAGCTAGATCAGATCCATAATATCTTCTATATTTAAAAACATCATATATATCTACACAATTAATATCATTTCATTGATTAGGATGAGTTATATGTATAGGATGATGTAATTTTCCTGGAGTGTTTGGTTGATATCCAAGATCAATAGGAGAAGGAGTTGCATGGGTGCATTATTCCATCATTTTGTGTCTTATAGAGGTATAGTGGCTTGGAGAAGTATAAATGGGAATATTATTCATTAATTCATGATTAGTATCCCGAGATATTTTGAACCTTTTTTTCCATGATTTTGATATTTTTTATGTTTTTCTAAATTGATTAGGATTGTTTATCTTAGTGATGCATTTTACTTTGGTTATTTTTTTATTATTATTTGTGAGGTATCTTCAGGGGATGTTTGGGTTTTATGGTTGGTGTATTCTTTCTAGGTTGGTTTTTATTCTTGAGGATAAGAATCATTTGGAGATGTATGTAATATAATAACATAAACCTTCTCAATCTTTTACTTTTTTTTGAGTGTTGGAGGCATTGTGGGAAGGATAAAGGAAGAAAAATGAAGTTATAACTAAAATTTTAGCTAGAAATATGGATTTTAGTGTGGCCATATGTGTTGAACCATGAAGATATGGATAGAGGATATGGTTGTTATATATTCTAGTGTATATAATATTGAAGAGTTAAACTATGTAATGGTACTTATGTTGTGGTGTAGGGTGTGATTTGTGAGGTTTCTATGTCATGTTATTTCAAGTTGGAAGTCGGGTTAAGGTGTAAAGGGGGTATTATTGTGGTATAAAGGATATAAAGTTATTCTTATATAGGGAAGTCCCTGGGTTAATCTAACTTGATATCTTTGAGTTTATACCACATTATTTTTGTTGTGTTAATGTTATTTGGGTCACAACATGGTGGTATTGAGGTGTTTAAGGTTTACCTTACATGAGTAGGTTATCACATGAGGTATTTAAGGCTTATCTTATTTATCCCATTTATTTAATATTATGTAAAGGCTGGTGGAAATGTTACCCTTTTCATTACACTGTGAAGACCTTAGTGGTCAATTTACCAGATTTTTATTTTTTAGGTCTATTATACCACATTTCCTTTCATTGCACCATGGTTTGGATTGGGGTTCTTTAATTTTGTAGGATGTAAATTATTGTGTCCTGATAATTGGTAGTTCAATTGTCACAACATAGTGGTCATGGTTTCTCTATAACCCTATTATTAATATTAGTTTTAAAATAGTTTGACTCCAAAATTTGGGGAGGTAATGCATCATCGTTTTTGAATCAGAGTTTCCTTACTATGGTGTAACCCCTAACACACCATGATTCATTTGTTTTATAGAATGGTTATAAATTCGAGTCTTGTCTCAAATTATATCTTATTTTCCCAATTATACTCAAAACCTAGATGATTAGTGTATCCTATATGAAGATCTTTATCCATCCTTTTATTTTTTTTCTTCATCATCTTTGAGATATTGACCTCTTTGGGATCTAAGGTTAATTCTACTTCTCTTTTTCTTGATTATCTTCTTATACTTTCTTGTAAGGAGGTTTTGATATCATAAATGATCTAGTTTTGGTGTTTTTATATTATTGTTTCAAAGGTAAATGGTCATTCATAGGCCTTATGGTTAATCCTCACATTTTGGGTGATGTATAGTTAGTTTTTCCTTGTCATCTCATATAGTTGTTGTTAAATATCTGGTTGAGGTAGGGGATTTGAGAAAACTATTTCTTTATTCATGTGTAATTTGTGTAATTATTATGATTTTTATTTCACTGTGTGGATGTTATAGATTAACCTAAATGAGATAATGAATTTTACTAAAGGGAATTAAAGGGAATAGGCTCATTCATATGTGTTTTATGAGAATTCCATGATATTTCTTATATGTGGATAGTTTTATTAATTTTTTTTCTAAGTAATTTATTCTTAATAATATGAAGAACATAATTTGTTGTTATTGGTTTTTTAGAATCACATTTCATAGTGGATTAATCACATAAATTTGTTAATGAATTGGTTATGTGGAAATATGGAATTAAAGTGTTTATGTTTGAACCTAAAATTATGCTTTAATATAAAATAATGATTAAAGGTAATTTCTACAATGTGAGTCAAGGATATGTTTGACATGGTTTTTTGTTGTATATGGGGTATTTATCACTATTATTATAGAAAATTTTGTTGATTTTTTGGCATTTTGGAATGATGAGGTTAGGTTTGGTTATCGTAGCGATGGATGGGATGTTGTATGGTTTTGGTAATGGTGGTATGGTTGGTTTTATGGAAGGAAATTGGTTTTTTTTAAATTATTTTGGTTTCTAGAATATGTAATTGGGAAGCTTATGTGATGAAGGGTTTGGTTTTTGTGGGGTTGTCTTCAAGTTTCCCATTGGCATGGAACATGGATTGAATTAATGAAATAGAAATGGGTGATGATATAGAATTGATAAATTATGGATTGTTTAATGGTAAAATATTAAGGCCAGAATAATTTTGGTTGATTAAAAATAAAGGAAAAAATAAGTGTGAATAATTATTAATGAAAAAATTAAAGTGGGAAGTGGTTTAATGAATAGTTTTTCATTAAATATGGATAATTTAATATAATGTGTCTAGTAAAGTTAAATCTATAATTTAACTATGATAATTTAAATGGGACTTTTATAATGTTGTTGTCATTTTTTTATGTGTATATATGGGGTTGTTTGTGTTATATTTATGGAAATCATTGGTTAGAGATGGAGATGTAGAGGTGGACCTCATGGGCTTTTGTGGAGTTACTTTGGGTGTGAACCCTTAGGCTAATAATGTGTGTGTTACTACTATATTCACTATATTTTATTGTTATTTCTTATGAATTACCACTCGATTCAGGTAACATAATTGATTTCTATATGAGTATATTAGTTCCGAGTATTTTCTCCATCATTTAGGTTGTATGGGGAACACATTTTTTGATTTCTCCCTCTTACCCACTTCCCCTTTAAAAAAATCACGTGTTGTGATTGATTGAAGAAATGGATATATATATATATATATACAATATTTAAGGGAAATTGGTTATAATATAATTAAACTAGATAATATAGTTGTGTTTGTGATGTAGAAACATAATGGTTGTTATTCATGTAAGGAGGATGGAACAAGGCTGATGTACTTCTTGTTCATGATTCCTTTTTTTATGAGGATGTGATGTGGCTATGGTTTGTAGAATGTGGCTATGGTATGTAGATATGTGGTTATATGGAATGGGTCAAAGCATAGGACATATGTTTTTGGGTTATGAGATAAACTAGATCATTAGGGAAGTGGATATGGGGTACCTTCTTGATGTTTATTCTTTTGATATTACATTATTATACTTGGATGTGATATTAGGTGAGTAATCCTTGGTGAGGATGGGTGATAGTTGACCTAGAATAGGTGTGGGTTGGTTCTATTGTTTGTTCACTGAATCATTAGCATTTTTCTTTAAAAATTTCATGAGCGGTTTTGAGGAGGATCTTAAAAAGTATAATTGTATTCCCATCTATATGTATGTGAAAATATATTTTTCATATTTCCATGAGGGAGTTGGTGAGTGAGTTGTACATTAATAGATTGAGGTTTGGAGGTGTTACATGAGATGTTGACATATAAGTTTTATTTTGGTATTTTATTTTATAGACCTTTCCCAAGTTTTAAATTTATATACATTAGATATTGGGTATTATTTTATATTATATGGAGTTGATTGGTGGTTTATCTTTATTTTATGTGATTAATGCGGGAAATTCCTACAATTTTTTGTGATTTATACCTGTGTTGCTAGTCTGTAACTGATAGCCTCTTAGAGATGTGATTTGGGTGTCACGCTCATATTCACAATCAAATGGGGAGGGGTTTTTATTAAGTTCAAGTCATGATATCCACAAACCTTAGGCACTCCCTCATATGCCAAAGGCTACCGACAAGCAGTGCCAGTTTATAAGTGATTGTGGGGAGACTATAACCCTTATATAAATAACTATAAAAAATATTGGAATAAAAACAATAAAAATCAACAAAAACATTAGTAGTATAGTTTCAAATATATCACATGGTGTAAAAAATAAATGTCTATAGTGTCAATAATATTATAAAAAAATAACTAGGATCGCCTATAGGTTGATTGTATATAGACAAGTCCATGAATAATAAAAAAGACCACAACATGGAAGCAAGAATCCACCCAGTCCATCTCCCAAAATCCATCGACATCATTCTGAATCATTCACTGCACCTTCAGACAGTTATACATCAATCATGGGGCCCTTTATATTTTCTTTATCATGAACTATAAGGTCTACACACATCTCATAGGGTCCATATAGAGTGTGTGTATAAACTCAATAGACCATCCCCAATGGTGTTGTGACAACCTATCCTGGATCTCTTCAAAATAACTATACCATAGTGTTGCATGACCTCAAGCAAGCCTTACAATATGCCAAAGGCTTCAAACTAGAAATAAGGGTCTATGAATAATCATGGGGAGAATATACCCCCTGGATTAAGTAACCATAAATAAAAGAATAAGTAATAATAATAACAATCACCTAAATAAAATAGAATAAAAAATCATTGATACAAAAACATAAACAAACATATAAAATCATGATATATCAATATGATTGTTATACAAGTCATAAAAGGCATACAGACAAAATCATGATCCCCTATAGGAAGATTTTATACATTAAAATCCCAAAAAAAACTAAAATCAAGAAAAATTTGTCTTAAGTCCAAGATCGATCCCATATCCCATGTTCCACATCAACTACACCAATTAAGAATCTATCATGGATCCTTTTACCTTATCCTTACTTATAATTTTCTTATCCTCACCTATAATCAGGAAGTATACTCAGGTACCCATGACTGCCTTAGTAGGGTGTGAGTACCACTTAGTATTATACCACCCACAATATCCCTAAACATATCTATTAAAAATAGAGTACATATGGATGTTCCATAATATATAACTAAACAAAAATAAATAAACCACCATTGATCCTTTGTTTCTATAGTGACACTTGAGATCATCTATACCTACTTTGGCTGGTGTCGAATGTCTTTAAACATAGTAAAATCCTATCAGGGGGATGATTCCCCACCCTAAAATCATTCATTACAACTTCATTAGGGGGATGGCTCCCCAACCTGGAATCATTGGTCAAAATTTCATTAGGTGGATGTATCTTCTCTCTAGAATCAGTAATCACAATGTCATCAGGGGCGGTGCCCCACTCTAGAATTAGTAGTCATAGTGTCATGAGGGAGGATGGAACCTCACCCTAGAATCAGTGGTCAAAGTGTCATTAGGGGGGATGTGTAACACCCTATATAACTGTATTTATTATTATATTAATTAATTTTGGGGAAAATTGAATTTTTTATAGGTATTAAGATTGATTTTTTTCCATATTTTTATTTCTACCCATGAATTCCCTGCATTATTTAAGAGAAACCATGTTATGGAACCTATGCCTAGTCTATTTAAATTAATTTTCAATGTACATAGTTTTTCTTACATGAGTATAAAATAGTTTTAAAAATTCCAAATAGAAATCATAAAGCTTCACCCTTTCATGGTATTTTCTTGGCACACGACTTGTGCATGGTTAGGAAAACCAGGCAGCAAGTGTATGGTATATGACTATATTTTAATAGAGTTATTTCACATGATTGGTACATGGTTAGTAAACCATGTTTCCAAACTATTAATGTTTTTTATCTAATTAATCCTAAATTTCTAGCACACATTTTACTGAACTATGTGGTTTAACTGTGCAGGCCACCCAGTTCATTAAAAGGGTCATTTTCCCATTTTTCCCTTAACCAATTTTAAGAGGGTTTCCCCTCCCTTTTCTCTTCTCCTTCTTGGATGATTCTAGGACATGTGGGGGTGTATCTACCTCCCTTTTATTTTATCTTCAAGATCCATCAAATCAATTTCAAATTGATTTATATAGGTAAATCCCTCCTTACTCCTTACTTATTCTTCCTTCATCCCCCTCTCTCTTTCTCTTGTGGTTGTTCCCACTCCCATGAACCCTAGGGGATACCCTAATCATATTGGGGGTACGAGTGATTCTAAATTTAGCGGTTTTATTTTTTAGTGTTTTCATGGAGTTACTTGAGGATTTTTGGAGCATCCTATATCATAGGAAACAACTTTTGCCTTTATTTTAATTGAACCAAGTTAGGTTTTTTGTGTACATCCTTATTTAGGCATAACATTTGATTTTAGAAGGTTTGAAGTTATTTTTTTGTCAATATATTCCTATATGTGATTGATGAAATGTATTTTATAAAATTTTCAAAGTAATTATCTCTTCATATAAAGGTAACACATGGAATATCAAGTGGAATTTGAAATGAAAATTGTTGATAAAATTTTTAAATGTAATTAGTGTTTAAAAGGGTATTTTACCCGAACTGTGTTGTGAAATAAAATTTAAGTTGATTTTTTAAACGCTTTGAGTTTTTTTAATAAAAATGGATTTATTCTTTGAATTTATTTCCAAATTATTTTAAGTGAATTTTTTAGAATATTTTTGGAATGATTTTAAGACTTAGTCATAATTAATTACCTTATAAATAATGGTTTTAAATGAAATTACAAACCATTAATAAAGAGACTTGGAATCCCAAATCTATTTCATTAAAGTAAAGTATGTTAATTCTTAAATGTTTTTAAATGGAATGAGTGTATGAGAACCTCTTGAGCCTCGGTTGATTGTGGTTGATATAGAATATATCCTAAGGGGCATCCTTTATATTTTATGTGATATTGATTATGTGATCAAGGTTGTTTATTGTGATGGAGTTAGAGTTGAGGTGAGATTTAATTTATTTTTATAATGCATGTATTGCATCTGGTTTTATCGCTCACCTCTTATTGTGGTTTTAATTGGTTCACTAAGTGCTTAATAAGAGATTTAAATTTCTACTACACCAATTATTTCCACCATACTAGTGACCCATATAGTGTGATATAGAACTAGATGGGGAGTTCCTTTGATGATTCTAGGTGTAGGATAATCAAGTTTCTTTTATTATTTTGGATGCATCATAGTTTTTCAATTGGTCCTTATTTGTTAAGTTCTAGGATCATCACACCCTAGGACCTAGTATGTTGTCCTTGATACTTGATGACTCCTTATGGAACTTATATTCTCTTGTGTTTCCAAGTTTTATTATAATCAAGGTTATTTTTCCCCATTTTTTGGTTTGTTTATGTGATTCCCTATAGTTTTATTATGGTTTCTATATTGAGATTATTTTACTTAAAATGTTTCTAAAATAAAAATATTTGGAAATTTATATTTATAAAAAATGGGAATTTTGACTAAAAAGGGGTTTAGGCTTAGGAAATAAGTGGTTGTTTTTATTTAAGATTAATAAATAAAATTTTATGAATTGGTTCAAATTTAATATTAGATTTTATATACTTGAGAGTGAAAATTTTATTTTTTATTGTATTTTAAACTAGCATAAATTAATTTTAATTTTTAAGGAATAACAAAAACTCTTTGATGAAATCCTATAAGGCTCAATTTCACTCACACTCTACATAAACTACTAGATGTATGTAGTTCTTATTTTTTTTATTTCAATTGAATTGGCATTGCCCTTCTGATTCGAGTTTTTTTGGATGAGATATTCATATTGATCAAGGATCACATGGAGTAGGTGGGTTCTAGTTCAATTTTATTTTATTCTAGGATGTTATCTAATAACTTTTTGATTGGACCTTTATATATCAACGCATTGATGTTTATTCATTTATTTTTGCTTATATATTATGACGTTTGTTATTATTGTTTAGTTTATGTATAAAATATTTATTAATTTATTATTCTATCTCCAATAATTTTCTTTTATTTTTACACTTACTTAGATCGACTGATTCATTTATCTTGATTATTTATTTGGTCAAAATCATTCCCAAGAGTGTTATGTGATTTCTAGGCACTAGTTTACATCCTATGGGGATCAGGAACATCCTATAGACCCAGTAATGGGATGGGTTAGGTGCCAGATTAGGTGGTATCCTAGGCTTGTTCATTATAAAATGTATCATATCCTAGGATCTTTAGAGAGATCCTAGGTTCTTGAATATTCTATTATGTTATTTGGGGTGTGTTAGGATAGACAGGAGATTATGATCATTGTTGGGACTTAAGAGGTGGATCTCTAATTAGTGATTGGTCACCACCCTTTGGAATGAAACTTGAGTATCTATTGGTGTTGGGGTTTTGAGTCTTGATTTTGAGTTATTTTTGGTTATTTTGGTGATATTTGGATACATGTTGAGAGTTTAAATGATTTCAAGGGTTATGTTGGAATTTAGAGTGAAAGTGGTGAAGGACCGGGTTTTTACGGTTACAACTACATGATCTAAAAAATCATTTGGAACCTGTGTTGTTGGTTATGAACCATTACAATAACTTTTTCAGGGCTAGCTCATGGTTTTCCAGCTCATGTGGCCAAAAGGTTCATAGATTTTTTTCACCCCTTGATTATTTATTTTGGTTCACTTACTCTCTGGATTGACTCCAATTTTGATTACCATTAATGTGATTTCAATTTATGTAATTTTTTTATAGTGATTGATATGATGGGATTTGATTTTGATTTATTTTTTTGACTTTTAATGTGAGTTTATTTATAAAATATTGTTTTCATGTTTGGAAAAGGTGATTTTTTCATGGAAAAATAAATTTAATAAGTTTTTTTACTTTTTTTATAATGGTTGTGAAGGGATATTTGGTTTTGTTTGTTAAAATTTAGTTTAAATTTTGAAATTTGGATTTGGAATAAGGAGATATTGAATTTTACAACAAGGCATTTTAAAGTTGGTTATTTAAAATTTTTTCAAGGGTATTCAATTTAAAAATGGAATTTTGAATTTATTAGAATCAAAATAGGTATTTTTGAAATTCTGAGGTGAATAGTTCCTAATAAACTGAAAGAAAGTATTGGGAAATGAAGTTTCTAAATTTTTTAAATTAAGTAAATTAAGTTGATGGATTTTTAAATTGTTTTAGAATAAGTGAGTATTTTTAATAAATGTTTTGGTTTCATAAAAAAATACAGAGGATGTTTATATTTTTAAAATGAGGATCTTTATAGAGTTTAAAAATGGGATAACATACTTATAAAGGGGTGTTTTATTTTAAGGAATATGGGTTTTGGAAAATATGAAATATTTATAATGATTTTGATTTATTTAATGCTTCTTTTAGCTTATCCATTTTCTTAGGGGACTACCTAATTTAATTTAGGAGCATGAAAAAATAGTTTCATATTTTTTGTTATTTGTAATATGCCTCCTAGAATGGTCTTTGTGAAAGATGAGGTGTTTCTATTTATTATTAGGAATTGTTATCCAAGTTGGAAACTCTACCAAAACACTAAAATGGAGTGGTAGAGTCAGAATATCTATGTCCTTGGATTCTATCTAAGGTTCCTTGAATCATGGTATTTTAGTTTTTGGTGTTTGGGACTTCCTCTTGGTGAATATTGTAGGTGTATTCTTGGCCACTTATGTTTTTTTTTGAGTGGTGTTTTTGGGGTGAATTAAATATAGTGTGTATTGAGGTTTTTTAAGTATACCCCTTTGAAAATGGTGATGAATTATGAGTTGATATGTGATTTTTTGATCAGGATGTATGTTTGGTAATTGATTTTAAGAGGATGAGGTTCATGTCAGGTTGAGTATAGGGAGACTTAGGTTTGGTATTTGAGTAACTAGGATGAGATTTTCCTTTGGGGTATTGAGAACTTAAGGGTATGAGTTTCATTTTTATGGGTGTTTCATGAGATGGTGTCCCATTATTAAGGTTATAGTTTATCCATTGATTATAGTGTCCCAGACTTAGTACCCATGTTATTCCTTGAATAAGTGTTTTTATTAGTTATTCTTCATGATTTTGTGGTTATGATGCCTCATTGAGGTTGGAGATGGTTTTATTTTTGTAGATATTGAGTTTTATTTAGTTATTGTTCACCTTTTGTGTTAGATTGGGTTCTTTAGTGATTACTAATTCATGTTAAATTAGAGTGATTATTGAGAAGTTCTTGGAGATGCTTTCCTATGGTTAACATTTCGGTCTTGTGGTGTGTTATCTTCTTGTCACACCATTTATAGAATTTTTAAATGGTAGGGAGACCAATGCTTGGTCTTCATACCTTTTAGACTTTTACTTTGTGATCATGTGATGTTTTTTTAGATACATCTTGTGGTTTTGTGGACATATTTTTTTGGATTAAAGAGATCATCTGTGTTTGATGTTTTAATTCTATAGCTTACCTTCATTTATTCTATTACCCAACTCACCTAGTTACAAAGGGTTTGGTTGTTTCATTCTTCTATTTACTACTATATTTATTAAGTACTTTCTATAGGTAAAAATTGGCATGTTGGAGGGATTTTAACCCATGTCATTATAAAAAATAATTAATTAATTAATTTTAAGGGGAATTGAATTTTTTATAAGTTTCAGGCTTAATTTTTTTTCTTCTAGAGTTTTCCATCTATACACGATTTTCCCCATATGGTTTAAAAGAAACCTTGTGATGAAACTAATGAAAAATCATTTTTAGTTCATTTTGAATGTGCACAGTTTGACATGCATGGGTAGTACATGGTTTAGATGATTACAAGTAGAAACTATGCGGCTTCACCCTTCCATGAGATTTTCCTAGCTCACATCTTGCGGGCGATTAGGAAAACCATGAACCAAGCATGTGGTATGGGTTTGAAGTTTAGAAAATCTATTTTACATGGTTATTAAACTATGTGACCAAATCATGCGAGTGTGTTTTTTCTATCTAGTGATTCCTACATGGTTGGAACATAGTTTACCAAACCATTCTACCTAACCATGAAAGCTTCCCAAATCATTAAAAGAGTGATTTTCACTTTTTTCCATTGCCCATTTTTAATAATGTTTCCCCTCAATTTTAACTTTTTCTTCTCTCCTAGGGCTAGGATGCATTCATAGTTTTCTATACCTCTATCTCATTAGATCTTCAAAATCTATCCCATTTTTATCAAATGGATTTCCAAAGGTAAATCCATCCTTACTCTATATTTATTCTTTCTTATCCCCCCTCTCCCTTTATCTTTTGATTTTTCCCCTCTCCTAAAAACCTTGGTGTTGTCCTAATTGTATTGGTGGTGTGTGTGGTTCTAAATTTAGGGGTTTTGTTGTTTAGGTATTATTCAAAGTTCCTTGAGTCCTGTTGGAGCATCATTCATCATAGGCGATAACTTATGGAAATATTTTCATTGAAATGGGGTAGGTTTTTTGTATACATTCTTATTTTGGAATGGAATTTGATACATGTTTTTTTAAAATGATTTTTGTCAAGATATGCATATATGTGATAGCAGGAATAGGTTTTATAAATGTTTCAAAGGAATTGTCTCTTTCCATAAAGATAACACGTGAAATTTCAAGTGGAACCTAAAATTTTAAGTGTTGATAAAAATTTTAAATGGTTTTGTTTTCAAATTCAACTTGTGTTTTAAAGGATATTTGACCCTGGTTAGTTCATGAAATAAATTTAAATGAGATTTTTTGGACCATTAAAGTTTTTTAATGAAAATAGATTTTTTATTTAAATTGATTTCTAAATGATTTTAAGTGAATTGTTTTAGAACATGTTTGAAATGATTTTAAGACTTATTATTAATGAATTAATTTGAAAATAATGGTTTGAAATGAAATTTTAAACCATTAATAAATATTATTTTTATCTCAATTCCTTTTTAATGGAGGACCATTTGGATTTTGAATACTTTTCAAATAATGTGAGTGTATGATACCCTCTTAATACCTAATTGATTTTGTTTAATATGAATCGTGTCCTAAGGGTATTAATTTATATTTTATGTGATATTAATGATGTGATCAGGGTTTTTTCTTGTAAGGGAGTTGTAGGTGAGGTTATATTTACTTTATGTTTATGATGAATTTATTTCTCATGGCTTTATTTCTCACCTCCTATTAATATTTTCATGGGTTTACTAGGCACTGAGTAAGAAGTATAGATTTATGATACACTAGTTAGTTTCGAACTATTAGTGTTCCCTCTAGTGTGATATAGTACTATATGAGGAGTGTCCTAGATGATTATAGATTTATTATAGTCATGTGTCTTGTGTTATTTTGGTCACAAAATAGATTGACAATTGGTTATTATTTATTAAGTTCTAGGATCATCACTCTATAAGAACCCAAAATTTTGGAAGATGTCCTGTTCTTGTTTTCAAGTACTCTTTTACCCTTTTTTGGTTATATCTTGGTTTGATTTTACTTTGGGGTTGTTTCAGGTGAAGTTAGAGAAATTTGGAAGCACATGGGGTTATACATGATTGGCACATGGTCAAGGAAAACTGTGAGGTTTCCACCAAAAAACCTTGCACCCCATTTTGGAGCCACAGAAGGTGGTTCATAGTTTGGCCAAACTATGTGGCATCCCTCCCCAAACAATTCACCCTAAAATAGAGGGTATTTGTACAGTTGGAACATGATTTTTCAAACCATGTACCACATAGGTAAAACCATCCATCCTGTGAGTAGGGGCACATGGTTAAGGTGCACGGTTTGGAAAACCATTATCTTCTACCTAAGAAACTGTGTACATGGGTTTTAATACATTTAAAAAATTTATTAAAATTATTGAACCCTACAATTTTTATTCCTAATCCTCCTGAGTTGACCTAATACGATTTTATTTGGTCTTGGAGGCTTTCTAAGGGACTCCAAGGCTCCACAACCCCCTTTTGATGTGAATCAAAGATCTGGTGGGAGGATTCTACCCCTCTTTTGGTATGTGATACATTCACATTTGGTTTCATTTCTCTATCCCACTTTAGAGCTTCTATTTGGAAAATATCTATCAACAACCTTGAGTAGGAGGTCTAATTGTCGATTCTCATAGTATTGATCATAATTGGGTGTATGGGTTATGAAATTACAATTTACACATTGGGAAATTTCATTTTAAATTGATTTAATTAATTAATTCCCTTAATACTATGAAACTGTTCATAGATCCCCTTGGACCCATTGATGATTTTGAAACTGGACTTGATGGAAACTCATGAGGTGTGCCGATATAATTAAAATGATGAATTATTAATTATTCATGGTTGATAAATGGGATTGTAAATTTGGTTGATAAATGAAATTATGAAATTGATTGAATAATGGATTATGGAAATGGTTGGTAAATGGATTATGATTATAGAACCATGATATGTGATATTTGTGACTGGGTTGTGGGATAGTGACTGCTACTCCAAATACACATGGGGTGTTAGACTACTTCTCTAGGACCCCAAGATATATATATTTATTACATGTGGTCAATAGGTTATTATAAGAACCCAACCTTATTAAATTACATAATCTCAAATTTTAGTCAAGAACTCATTTACATTCATATTGAGGATCTTTTCAAGTTTAGAGATTTAGAGAATTTAGAAAAAATAAATTCACAACATTCCACATTAAAATAGAGTGTATACCAAAAAAACTGTATTCGTTTCTTTCAAAATATAAAACTTTTTAAATAAAACATGATTTCTTTGACAAATCTTCATAACATTTAATGTGGATTCCTTATTTTTCTTAAACATCCCTATAAACTATTAAAATCATTTAAAAACTTGTGATGATCACAAAAATCTTGGTAAGGGACATAAAAAAGAAGGAAAGAATACATTAATCCATGAATACTTGTAACATATGAAATCATTTTTAAAAATACATACTTGTCACCCATATAAACATACTTTGTGAAAGTTGATATTTCTATGAGATTTACACCCAAAATATAGAACATAAATAGAACCATAAATGTATCTTGGGGAATTACTTACATAATCTTGTAACCCTCTCAGCTGCCTTATAATTTGTAAACCTCATGGATACCTTACAATTTGTGTAACCATCGTAGTTACACTTAGAGTAACCATATGATCGACCTCCAACTTACACATACCCAATAAATTGGAGGGAGATATAGGTCCCAAAATTCATCATAAATAATTCTAAAGAACCATAACATAATCATACAACTTGAAAATTTTCATAAAAACATTTCTTTTGAATTTTGTAAAATAGAATTTTTAAAGAGAATTTTTAAAGAAAATCCCCTTACAAATGTCATATAATTCAATTGAGAATTAATAGAGTGGATGGAATATGTATATACACTATAAATACACATAATTCAACTTAATATAAACAAAACTCATAACACAAAAAAATTTAATACCACATAAATAATGAAGTAGAAGGTTAACCCAAAGAATGTAAATCGGCTTAAGAATTCCCTTACCTCAGGTTTGTATTACTTAAAACTTGTTTAAAACTCCTGAATAATGGTTAAAAGAGTGTTATTAATATCTTACAGAAACATATTAATGTTTATAACACCTTATATGATCATTTCATAACATCATTTCACCTTTTAATTATTAGTATTTTATTCTTTCCATTATTTTGGGTGCATTATTTACATGATTGAATGTACAGTAATTTTTTATTGATTTTGAAAACGCAAACCACAAAGTAAAAAAAGCAAGAAAAACCTCAAGGAGGTCTAAAATTATGTATCCCTAAGGCATCATTAAGAACGAAGTTGATGCCATCAGACAGAAAGGATCCTAAGTTAAGGAAGAAAGAAACATTTTGGTGAGAGGAAGCCTACGATGCCAAGAAGTCCGCAACCATATTTCCCTCTCTCCAAGTGTGAGTGATCTCTTTATGAGTTCCCATGATCTGTTTACACTTTTGGATGAGATATTCTATGTGTGCGTTCTTTACATGATTTCCATCATTTCATGATGGATATTCTTGTCGATTGGAAGTGAAACTACAGAATTGGAATGGAATTCTATTTAAATATTTCCAGAACTATAAATTATACTATTTATCATTTTTAATCCTAACATGAGGATGATTCATAAGTTAAAACATTATTTACATTTGTTTAGGTCAATTTGGTGATTCTTCGATTGTAATGAACTCATTTTGTTTTATAAATTAATAACATGTGTAAAAAATGATTCCAGAACCTTATATAATATATAATACATAAATTATAATCTGGTTCAACCATAAAAAATGGTTTCATGACTAGTCTTTAAGGAAGTAAAATAAATCAAAATCACATCGTCCATGATGTCGGTAAATTGACACATCAGGGAAGATGTTTTAATTTCTTGAATAAGTGCGAGAGGAGAAGAAGTATGATGGTGAATCCTCCATAAACATGATGAAATTCATAATATCTAATATATTGGATCATTCATGCCACTTGGATAAGGGGAGTGAATTAAATAATAATAATATAAAATAAAATGAAAAGAAAAGAAAGAAAACAAAAGAGGATGTTTACCTCTTGATCTCTTATCCTTGATATCCTTCTTAAGGACCTTGGTTTTGGCCTTTTGGTGAGACCAGAAGGTCTTGGACATGGAGAAGGATATTGGGAGGAGTATTGTGAAAAACTTAGTCAAGGATCAAGGATTGAGAGGGGTGGGAGGAAAAGGGGAATGAGGGTGGTATTTATAGTAGAAGAGAGGAGGGATTTTACATTATTTTAATCATTATTTTAATATTTTTGTCCAAGACTATGAATAGTCTTAATTATTGTCAGTAAAATATTAAATATAGAATGTGAGTTATAAAAAAGTGGGCTTAAATCACTTATGATTTCATAAATAGTTCATTTAACTGATAATTTAAATATACGGTATTTTACCATATTTTACAATTCATCAAAAATTCAAGAATTTCATAAAAATCTGAAAAATTCACCCTAAAAATTTTTCAATGTGTAGAATTCAAAAATGAACTCCATTTTTTGAAAATAATTTTCTAAATATTATTAATTTAATTTTTAAATAAAAACATAATTTATTCAAAAATAATAATTTTAAATATATAACTCATTTTTTAACACCTTGAAAAATTAATCAATATGTCATTATATTAAATCCTTAAGAAAATAAAATAATAATACAATTTACTATTCATTAAGGTCATATTACTATTCATAAGGGTATGTTACTATTCACCAAAAATCAATTTGGTTCTCTAAAACTCCAAATAACTTACTAATCACAATCGTAGATAGAACTTTTTTGAAATTCAAATTATAAAGCGGAAAAATTGTGTTTAAAGTCTAGTTATAAATACATACATAAAACAAAGATTCATGCATTTGAATTTATTTTTAAAAAACGTGGGGTGTTGCAGTTGTAGGATATGGACTAATGGTCCAAATACCCATGGGGTTCCAGACTACTATTCTAGGCCCCCATTGTATGAATGTAAATTCGGAAATTAAATGATTAATGGAAACTCGTGATAGAATGAAATGTGATATCCCTTTGGTGGATGGTTCATACTCTGGAATGGACCAAAGCGGGTATTATTGGTTTGGGTGTCACCATGAACCTAGGGACCTATATGGTTAACTAAAGAATAATTTAATGTGGAAACTATTTACTTTATCATTTTTACTTTATTCTTATCAAAATTTCATACACTATTATAAACTGGATATTTCTTGAGAATCCATTAGCAGTGGGCTACTGAGTTGTACTCACACCCTACTTGGGCTGCCTGATTAGTACCGAAATAGACTTCATGTTTGTAGTAGAATATATGGGAAAGATCCCTATGTTAGATGGATGAGTTGAGATGCAAGATAAAGCATGGATGAGGGTACTAGACATGATGTTGAAACCCAATTAGGGAGTTGTCATCGTGTCTTTATTTTGGGTTTTCATTTGGCACTTGACACTTATATGGAATAACATATTTACTATTTTTGATTATGGTCATTTATCCATGTTTTTGGATAATCATGTGATTTTGGTCTTATTGATTATGGTATTATCCTAGTTATTGTTTATTATCATTTGGATAACATTTTTTTATTTCTACTTTCATGATTATTTGATAAAGAGGGTATAGTCTCACCACAAAATATATTAGACCCTCACTACTATTTGGCAGTATATGGCATATGGGGAGGTACACCTAAGGTCACGTAACTAAACACCTTATGGCATATGCATGTGGAACCTGATTCAAGACGTTACAAAGTGGTATAAAAAGTAGTTTCCTTCCTTTTAAATTGTCTTACTATTTGGGAATGGCATACAGTAGACTAGGATGAGTCGGACCTTGTTCATGAGCAAATACATGGGAGTATCTAACCCATGTATGTGGGAAAAGACAAGTACTCAGGGTGGGATTGTTTTTATTGATGTTACATGTTACAGTCAGATTTTATTTCACCTTGCGTGATGCACTTGTTGTGTGATATTATTATTTTATAAGATTTTACTTATGGCCTGATATGGCATGAGAGTTGTGTATACATGAATCATTCTAGTAAATTAGGATTATATTTCACATGAATCATTTTAGTTATGCTTGTAAAATAAGGTTTTGGGTAAGTGGTTGTAATGAAAATGATTTTCCTTATTTTAATATTTATAAAAATGAAATGGTGTCTAATGATAAATTGATAATTATAAATGATACTAAAAAAGATAATTTGAAATGGTTAAAAATGGGTGTCTAATGGAAAAAATATGAAATATGAAAGTTTTTTACCCTATGTTAGCCATGACCCAGATGAGGGATGGTTGAGGGTATTTATGGTACCTCATTTTTGACAATGTGTTGAAGTTTGGGGGATTACTTGATATATAATAATGTGAATCTCTATTATATAATGTGATAATGATATGTTATGTGTCCTAAGATGTTTCTTTGGAATTTTAGAGACATTCCCCCATGATGACGTCTGTTGATAGGAAGATAGAAGGCCATGGATGGAAATGTGACTCTAGTAGTGGAACCAGAGGCTTTGATAGTTTTGGGTGAAGGAGTCAGAGAGTAGTTTTGATAGAACTTTGCTCACTTTATGAAGTTCAAGGATAAAGACTTAGGGTAGGTTGTGAAAAAATTATTTAACCTAACATTGGATTTTTAGTTGTAGCACCCTCTAACCTTCACGAGAGGTGTGGACTTGAGTAATTTGAGTTCTAGATTGAGTCTATCTAGAAAATCTTGGACCATTTAGAGACTCCTACAGAGAGGATAGTTAAATTGGATGCTTATATATTGCATGGATCAGAAAAATACTAGTGGTATATTCATACTTGAGATAAGAAGCTGGAAATCATGTTATAGAAATAATTTTAGGATAATTTTCTATAACACTTTTACCCATATATGATTAGGTAGTAGAAATTAGCCTAGTTTATATGGTTGACCTAGGGTAGTATTTTTTTGATGGACTACGTTGGTCACTTCACTGATTTGCCGTGCTTTGTCCCAAAATTAGCAGAAGATAAGGCTATTATAGTGAAGTGTTTCTAGGATGGGAATAAATGTGAGATTAAGTCCCAAGTTAACATCTTTTGGATGAATAAGGTTGTTGAGGTGGTGAATCAGGTTCTCATTTATGAGGGGAATCTGAAGGAGGATTCTCGTGTAGTGTAGGTTGTTTCTACTAGATGATTAGGTTGTCCATCTTTTGAGAGTACGAAGCATCGATATGAGAATTTCATCCAGGGAAATAGAAAACAGAGTGGTCAGGGGGAAGGATTAGTTACTCATAGAAGTAACCTATTATACTTCTATTAGTGTGGTGGGTTGGGTCACATTCGTAGCTAGTGTCCATGACCACTAGTGGAGTGTCGAGCCTATGACATTATGTTTCAGTTATAGAGGTATTCTAAGAACCCTCAACCTATGGGTAGTGATAGGGGAACCAGGAAAAATTAGAGTACTATAAGGGGGTATTATACCCCAAATCAGTCTAGTAATTGTGGTTCTTATGTCTATAGAGGTCGAGGGTCAATTGTTTATGTAAGGGGTGTTCTCTCAAGGTTGGGGAAGATTGTTTCTGTTGGTATATTTACATGCTTAGCATGTCAGATTTTGACTTGATCTTGGGTATAGACTATATGGAATCATTCCAAGACCATATTAATTCTTACCATATGAGAGTGACCTTTACATATCCTAAGGGTAACAATTATGTTCATTGCAGAGAGTGGGATATCTAGGCAGACCATGTAGGACTAGTTCAACAGCAACTAGGGGATCTCACTACCCAGGTTTCAAGACTTTTGCAGAATGAATGGGGTATAAAGCATGTTGTCTTTCCACCCATAGTGGACCAATTCCAAGATTTATTTCTTGAGTAATTTTTGGGGCTTCCATTAGAGATAGATGTTGAGTTTAAAATTGATATCATTCATATATCTTAACTAGTTTATATTCCACCTTATAGAATGGAATCAATGGTGCTTTAGGAGCATAATACTTAACTAGAAGAATTGATGGATGAGGGATTTATCCATATGAGTAGGTAAAATTGGGGTTATCAGTGTTTGTTTACTAAGAAGGTTGATGGGATGTTGCATTTTTGTATTGATTAACGAAATTTGAACTGGATGAGAGTGAAGAACCATTATCCTCTTCCACGTATCAATGGTCTATTTAACCAGTTGAGAGTGGCTTGTGTTTTCTCAAAGATCAATTTAAGGTATGGTTATCATCACTTGAGAGTTAGACCTTATAATATAACATGGACTACTTTCAGAAGAATTTATGGTCTATATGAGTTTTTTAGGATGTCGTCTGGGATGATGAACGCACTGGCTATGTTTATGGCCTTAATGAACTGAATCTTCCACCCATACTTGGATTAGTTTGTGGTTGTTTTTGTGTATGACATCTTGGTGTACTATAAGACTCATGATGATCATGTCAAACATCTTGACATTATCCTAAGTGTAATGATAGATCATAAGAATTTAAGTGTCAATTCTGGATAGACAAGGTACATTTTTTGGGTAACATAATATCTATGGAAGGTGAGTTAGTGGAACCATAGAAAGTTTAGGGAGTATTTTCTTGGTTGTAGACTAAGAATTTTTTTGATATATGAAGATTTATGGGTTTAATAAGTTATTATCAGAGGTTAATTTTGGACTTTTCATATTTGAAAACACCACTTTCAGGATTGACCAATAAAGGTTTCAATTTTGAATGGTCTGGAGCTTAGTAAAATTCTTTCCAAGAGTTGATGAATCATTTTACTAAGCCACCGATCTTGGTATTTCCTAAGCTGAGTAAGGAGTGTTCCATATTTTGTTATGTGTTTGGGATCAAACTTGGAGTAGTGTTGATGAAATGAGACCATGTTGTGTTATATGGTTCATGATATTTGATTCTACATGAATGGATTAAACCTAAATATGATCTTTAGTTGGTTTTGGTGGTTTATGCCTTGAAGTGTTGGTGTTATTATCTATTGGTAGAAAATTTTAATGTGTATACTAACCAAAAAAGCATAAAGTATATCTTTTTGAAAAAATATTTGAATCTTTAGTAGTACAAATGTGTAAGATCCTGACATTTTCTGGAGTCATTTCAGATGCATTTTCAAGTAATTTTTGAGGTTTTTAAGTAACTTTGTTTTACAGTAGTGTATTGAGGTGTGTTTGGGTGAATTTTTAAGAAAAACTAATGGACATTCGGTTGGGCATGGTTTGCACACGGTTTGAGAAATTGTGCGACTAAACTATTCCAACCATGTAAACCTTAATAGATAGATCTACACAGTTTGTGCACGATTTAAAAAATAGTGTAACTAAACTGTGCCAACCATGAAAACCTAGATAGACAGGTCTGCATGGCTGGCGCACGATTTTCCTTAATCGTGTGCCCCTACCCAGGAAACTGTGCATGCGGGATTAATTATCTAAAAATCATTTTTAAAACCACTTGAACCCCCTGATACTCCCATATTTCAACCTCTTCTCGGGTTTGACAAATCCTAGGTGATCCCAGAGCCTTCTGGAGGGACTCCAAGGCAATTCGAACATTGTTCTTCGAGATCGAAATCCTGGATTGAAGATCTTCTCGCTTCTAGATAATTGGATTTCATCATGTTACTTATCCCATTGATTCTTCTATCTTTCCTTGATCTTTTCATGGAAGATCTCCACCATTTCCATGGATCTAAACCTATGATTTGAGATCTAGATCTAGGATTGTGGATCTAGATCTATATTTTCAATATCTTTAGCATTTGATGTTAATTTTGGTTTAGGGATTTAGATCTGGAGTTTGATTGATGACGTTGTGTTGCTCACATATTGGGGATTTCTATTGGGCTAACATCCGTCAATAAACTGAGGTAAATGGTCTAAATCGAACTCCCGTAGTCATGGATTTTATATGTGAATTTGATTTTATGGATTTTCTATCTTCCCTTGATAATTGATTTACTAACTTTGAGTAATTAGGAATGTGGATTTAACTTGTATTTTCCTTTTATGATTAATTGTTAATTAAATCACATAACTAATAAGGGGGGGGGGGTTGACCAAATAGATATTTATTTTGGAGATTGGTTATGGGTTGAGATATTGTAATTGAGATATTGATTTGATTTTGTTAAGATAACTAATTAGGGGAAATTAATTATGAAATGATGTTTGGCTATGTAAGATAATTAATTGTGAGAATTAATTATGTGCCATGATGTTGATCAAAGATAATTAATTGTGATAATTAATTATGATAAGTTGAGATTTTAGTTGGATACTTAATTTTTAATAATTTATTATGGAATGAAAATTGTGTTGATTGATTAATTAATTGATGAATTAATTAATAACTTATGTGCTTAGTTAATTGTTGAGTTAACTAATGGACTTTGAAATGTTTAACTAGTCATTGAATTAGTAATGGAATGATGTGGTTAATTCTTGTGAATTAAAGAATGATTAAATGGATGAGATTTTTGTGGTGATATACATGGTGTTCTAGACAGATTAGAAGTTGGGATGTGGACATGGCGTTCCTCCCCAATAGTTATCCAAGCTTGAGATTTTGGAGTTCTAGGCATGATGACCTACACCGAATGAGATATGGAGTGATAGTCATGGAGACCTACACTGAAAGAGATTTTGGGTGCTTTACATGACGTTCAACACCAAATGAATGATAATAATGAATGATGGTTCAAATGGAAAACATGAATTGAAATTGGGCCTAATTTGATGATTAAATATTAAATGACAATATGATAACTGTTTAATTATGCATTGTATTTATTTCTTCATAAAACTTCATACACTATCTTTCGACTGGACTTGTTTTAGAAATTGTTGGTGGTGTCCTACTAAGTTGTAATAACACCCTATTTGGGCTACCTGATCAGCATCCGAATATATTTTGTTGTTGTAAGATAGGATAAGGTCAAGTCCCTGGGATATGTTGTTGTTTAGGATTGGAGCATGGGAGAGGGAACTAGATGTGGTTCGGGACCCGCTTGGGAGTCGTTGTGTCTTTACTTTTAGTTGCATTGTAGACACTTGACATTCTCATTGTCATATCATGTTTTACCTTTTAGTTGAGTATTGTATTTTCTTGTTTTGAATATCATATGACATGGTATTGTTATGGTTATTTATACGCTTCCTCACTTGGTTATTGTTGTTTTTTTCATTGGTGTTTTATTTTGATATAATAGGTTATATTCTCACCAAGACTAACTTACCAGACCCTCACTGCTAGTCGGAACCCTCTAGCATACGGGGAAGTGCGCTTGAGGGCATGTGCCCAACTGGCTTGGGGCACTGTTTAGTGTCACCTGGGTCGGGACGTCCCAAATTGGTATTAGGGGAGTTTTTTTTTCTTTATTATTCTTTTGTATTAATATTTTTGGAAAGGTAGATAGAAGACTAGGAAGATTAAAGTCTTGGTAATGAGCTCGTGCATGGGATTTGTAATCCCATGTACTTGGGAAAATCCAAGTACTCAGGGTCAGATTGTTGTGATTGTTTCTTGTTGTTACAGTTGGATATTATTTTACCTTGGATGATGAACTTGTGGTGTGATGTGACATTTGTTTTGACAGTTATTAAATTTTGATTTGTGGTATAAAGAGGCATGATAATTGAGTCTTCATGAATCATTCTAGGCACTCAGTGTTGTTGTGACATGAATTATTATTGGAACTCATGAGAAAATGGGTTATGGGTAAGTTTTTGAACTTGAAATGGTTTTCCTTGTTGTGAGATTGAAATAATTATGAAAAATGAGAATAAATGTGGGTCTAATGAGAACCTTTATTGATTAAATGTGTATGATTAGTTAATTAATTATTGAATTAATTAATTTGAGATAATGTGATTAATTAATGATTGAATTAATTAATTAGAATGTATATTCCCTTATTAACCAAGACCTAGGAGTGGGATGATTAAGGGTAGTGATAAGGCCTCAGTGTTGACCGTGTGGTGAAAAAAGGGGGAAAGGTCATGTTTAAACTTGTTGTGTTAGTTTCTCCTCTTACATAAATGTTATAAGGTTATGTTATGAGACCTAAGATGTGTGTTTGGATTTCTAGAGATATGCCTCCATGATGCTTTTTGATGGAGAGAATGAGGGGTATGGCCTAGAAATAACTTCCAGACAGGGAACTTGAGGCACCATTGTTTCAAGATGAGGAGGAAGTAGAACAGTTCCCAGATAACATTGATCATTTCATGCAATTCATGGAGAGAGACCCAGGGAAGGTTCTGGAAAAACAAGTCTGATTTGACAAGGGAGTTTCAGCTGCAGCACCCTCTTACTTTTACTGGAGAGGGTGGACCTGAGGGGGATAAATTCTAGATTGAATCCATAGAGATGATACTTGATTATTTGTATACTTTGGCTGGGAGGATGGTAAAGTTAGCTACTTATTTCCTACGGGGGTCAGTGAAGAACTGGTGGGAATTTTAGGTATGGCCTGGATAGACTGATGATATGTTATGGAATGAATTTCTAGAGAAGTTTATGGAGCACTTCAATCCAGAGACATTGAGAAAAGAAAAGGCTTTAAATTTTATTCATTTAACCCAAAGAATCATGTACATAATTAATTATACTGAATGTTTCATATATTTGCAACATTTTACTCCAGCTTTGGCAGCAGATGTGGCTCCTTCAGTAAAATGATTTCCAGATGGACTTAGGTGTGAAATTAAGTCCCAAGTAAATATCTTTAGGCTGAAGAAATTCTCAAAAGTGGTTAATCAGGATCTCATTTCAGAGGGGAACCTAAAAGAGGCTTCCAATACTGGATAGGTAGCTATCATTGGATGATCAGGGAGTGTGCCTTCTGAGAGTAGGAAGCATTGTTATGAGAACCTTAGTTAGGATAGTGGAAATCAAGGTGGTCAGCTAAGAGGAACAGTTGCACCAGATCTTACTCGTGTGCTTTTGCACCAGTGTGGTAGGCAGGGACAGTATCATACACATTTTCCTTAACCACCATTGGAGTTCCGATTTTGTGGAAAGATGGGGCACCTACAGATGTTCTATAGGAAGCAGAGGCGAGCTGGTGTTGAGGGAGAAGCTGCTCAAAGTTAGAGTGTGGGAAGGGGGTCTTCTACACTATATAGGTCTTATAGTTGGAACTCTACGGGAAGAGGTGGTAGAGGTAGTGTACATGGTAATTCAATGTATGAGCACTTGTATCATCAGAGTGGTTCTAATCAAGGGAGTTAAACGAAACTGTAGGTAAGAGGGGCAGGATAGTTACATGAAGTACATCCTATACTTATGGAGAGCAAGGATGGTGCATCGACAATGAGAGGTACTATTCTAGTTTTTTCTATTTTATCTATTGCCTTTTTGATACTAGTGTCTCTCATTCCTTTATATCTAAAAATCTTATTAATGGTTTGAGCCTGGAGGTGGAGTCTATAAGTGGGGTGATGAGTATCGATACATTGTTGGGAACATGGTCTAGGGATATCTCTTTATGCAAGGAATGTTCTCTAGAGATCGGATAGTGTCGTTTCCTTTGGGATATCTATGTCCTTGATATAAAGGGCTTCGACCTGATTATGGTTATGAACTGTCTAGTCACATACTGATCCCACATAGATTGCTACAGTAGGATAGTGACCATTTTATCTCTTAAGGGTGACCAGTATGTTCATCGTGGAGAATGGGATATCCATGCATGCCGAGCTGGGCCAATTACTCACCAACTATGAGAGCTCACAGCCCAAATTGTTAGTCTTTTGTTGGATGATGGGAGTGGTAGGCAAGATGCCCTTCCACCAGTAATAGAAATATTTTAGGATGTCTTTCCTGAAGAATTTTCAGGGTTTCCACCTGAGAGAGATATGGAATTCACTATTGAGCTCATGTTGGGGACTGATCCAGTATCGATTCCACATTGAGCTTCAAGAGTTCAAAACATAGTTGGGGGGTTAGAGGATAATGGTTTTATCCATCCAGGTACATCGCCTTGGGGATCACCTATTTTGTTGGCAAAGAATGCTGACCAGAGTTTACGCTTGTGTATTGATAACCAAAAGTTGAATAAAATGACCTTAAAGAAATGATATCCTTGTCTGTGTATCAATGATCTGTTTGACCAGCTGAAGGGGTATTGTGTGTTCTCAAAGATTGATCTGAGATCAGGGTATCATCATGTGTGAGTTTGGACCTTTGATATACTAAGAACTTATTTTAGAATCAGGTATGGCCTTTATGAGTTTTTTGTAATGTCATTTGGGTTTAAAAATTCTCCAACAGTATTTATGCACTTGATGAACATGATCTTTCATCCGTACTTAGATTATTCTATGGTGGTGTTTGTGGATGAAATCTTGGTGTACTCTAAGATTCATGATGATCATTCCCAATATCTTGACATCATCCTGGGTACACTAAGAGAGAATCCTCAATATTCCAAGCTATCTAAATGTTAGTTTTTGATTGATAGGGTACACTTTTTTGGGCATATAATCTCTAAAGAAGGTGTGGTAGTGGACCTAGAAAAAGTACAGGCAATGGTTTCTTAAGAGCATGCCTAGAATTTTTTTGATATCCAATGATTTTTGGGATTATTGTGTTATTATAGGAGGTTCATCCAGGACTTTTCCTGATTAGTAGAAACGCTTTCAGGTTTGAAAAAGAAAGGGATAATGTTTTATTAGAAAGAAGTGTGTGAGAATGATTTCCAAGATTTGAAGAAGCACTTGACATCGGCACCAATTTTGATCTTAACTGAGTCAGGTGATGACTACATGATTTATTGTGATGGTTTTTGGATCATACATGGGGTTGTGTTAATGCAAGGGGATCGAGTCATTCTTTATGGGTCTCGAAAGTTGATTCCACATGAACGAAATTACCTTATGCATGACCTTGCATTGGAAGTAGTGGTTTATGATATTAAGTGTTGGTGAAACTATATTTTGGGTGAAAAGGTTATAGTTTTATGGATCACAAAATCTTACAGAATATCATTACACATCGTAACTTTAATCTTCGACAATGAAGATGGGTATAGTATATGTAGCCCTTTGATTTTGAACTGGCATATACACCCGGAAAGGGGAATAGTGTGGCTGATTCCTTGAGCAAGAAAACTCAGATTTGGATGGTATATGAGTCTAGTGTAGAGTAGAAGATGAGGACCTTGCTGGAAAAAATGCATGTGGTAGTTTAGGAGAGTCAAGAGAGGATGACTCAGGTTTCTGTAGCAGTGGATTTTACACTCTTGAGACAGATCAGGGATAGGCAGTATGAGGATCTGAAGTGTTTAGCCTTAAAAGAAATTCTTGAAGGTGGGGAGACACCTTTAGACTGGATAGTAGATGAGGATGAGATCATCTATGTAAAAAATTGGGTTGTTGGTCCTATGATTATGCGGGAGAAACTCATGCGAGAATTTTATGCCTCAAAGTGGGTGGTACATCCTGGGGTGAAAAAAATGTACTATTACCTACAATGATATTTTTGGTGTCCATGCATAAAAAAGGAGATAACATGGTTCGTAACAAGATGTTCCACTTGTCAGTAGGTGAAGGTAGAGCATCAAAAACCTAGAGTCCAATTGCAGTCGTTTCCTATTTCGGAATGGAAGTGGGATGATGTGACTATGGATTTCGTGGTAGGACTTCCAAATACAATTAGGAATAATGATTCTATTTGGGTAATTGTGGATTGACTAATGAAGGTAGCACATTTATTGCCTATTAGGGAAACCTTTATAATATAAAAGTTGGGAGAAATGTATGTACGAGAGATAGTTCATTTTCATGGGGTGCCACAGAATATAGTTTCAGATCACGATTCGCGCTTTACTTCACGCTTTTGGAAGGTCCTATAGAAGGAACTTGGTACACAGGTTTTGTTAAGTACGGCCTTCCACCAACAGATAGATGGGTAGTCAAATCATACCATACATGTGTTAGAGGATATGTTGTGAGCATGTGCTCTTGATTTTAGTGGTTATTGGGAGAAATAGTTGGATTTAATGGAGTTCACCTATAACAAAAGTTATCAGGAAACTATATAGATGGAACCACATGATTCACTTTATGGTAGACCTTGTAGATCAAAGATATGTTTGTTAGAGGTGGGTGATTCAGAGCTTTTGGGACCGAGTATCATTTAGGAGACATCATAGCAGGTGAAATTGGTTCAGAAATGTATGGTTATGGATCAGAGTAGGTAGAATTCATATGCTGATAGACGAATATGACCCCTAGAGTTTACAGAGGTCGATCGTGTATTCCTTCAGGTTTCACCTAGATTGGGTCACCATAGGACAAATAGGTATGGAAAGTTGGTGCCTAGTTTGTAGGACCGTTTTAGGTGCTGGAGAGAGTTGGTCCAGTGGCATACCGATTAGCCCTTCCACGGAAATTCAGAGCTATGCATGATTTTTTCCATGTGTTGAAACTATAGCAGTATCACCCTAACCCTTCTCATGTGATTGATGTGGAAGTGGTTGAACTCAAGATAAATGTAACCTTTGAGGAGCATATGATATGTGTGATGGGTCACAGTGAGAAAGTGTTACAGGGAAAGACTGTGTTGTTAGTTCATGTGTTATGGAAACATAGAAGTGTTCAAGAGGAAACATGGGAATAGAAAGAACCCATGAGGGCTCAATGGCCCCATCTTTTTAGCTCAAATCTTAGAGAAGTTCAGGAGTACAGCTCAAGGAATAGCTCTTATAAGGTGGGGATATTGTAAGATCTTGTCCTTTTTGGGAGTCATCTCGGGCGCATTTTTAGGTACTTTTTTGAGATTTTTAAGTGTCTTTGTTTTCGATTAGTGGATTGGGTTGCGTTTGGGTGAATTTTTAAGAAAAAATAACAGACAATAGGTTGGGAAGGGTTTGCGCAAGGTTTGACAAACCGTGTGACTAAACCGTGTCGACCATGAAAACATGGACAGAGAGATCTGCATGGTTTACGCATAGTTTGAAAAACTGTGTGACTAAACCATGCTAACTGTGCAAACTTGGATAGATAGGTTTGTATGATTGGTGCACGTTTTACCCTAACCGTGCACCCCTACCCAGGAAACTATGTGCATGGGATTAATTATCTAAAAATCATTTTTAAAACCACCCTAACCCCCAGAGACTCCCATATTTCAACCTTGGATTGGGATTGATAAATCCTAAGTGATCCTAGAGCCTTCCAGAGGGACTCCAAGGTGATTTGAACATCGTTCTTTGATACTGAAAGCCCTTATTGAAGATCCACTCTCTTCCCGATAGGTGGATTTCATTCCATTTCTTCTCTTGTTCATTCCTCTATATTTCCTTGATCCTTTCATGGAAGATCTCCACCATTTACATGGATCTAAACTTATGAGTTGAGATCTAGATCTAGTATTGTGGATCTAGATATAGATTTTCAAGATCTTTATGCCTTTGATCTTAATTTTTGTTTAGGGGTTTAGATATGTAGATTTATTGACAACGTTGTGCTGCTCGAATCTTGTGGATTTCCATTGGGATAACATCCATCAATAAACTAAGATAGGTGGACTAAATCAAACTCTCATAGTCATGGATTTGATATGTGAATGTGAGTTTGTGGATTTTCTAACTTCCCTTGATAATTGATTTCCTAAATTGGAGTAATTATGAATGTGGATTTGACTCGTGTTTGTTGTGGTGATTAATTGGTAATTGAATCACAAAACAAACAAAGGGGGGTTTCCCAAATAGATTTTTTGTTTTGAATATTGTTTATGGGTTGAGATATTGTAATTGATATACTGATTTTATTTTGTTAAGAAAATTAATTGGGGGAAATTAATTATGAAATGTTGTTTGTCTACGTAAGATAATTAATTTTGAGAATTAATTATGTTCCATGATGTTGATCAAAGATAGTTAATTGTGATAATTAATTATGAAAATTTGAGATTTGATTTATATAATTAATTGTGAAGAATTAATTATGGAATGAAAATAGTTTTGATTGATTAATTAATTGATGAATTAATTAATGGGTTATATGATTAGTTAATTGTTTAGTTAAATAATTTACTTTAAAAATTTTAAATAATAATTGGATTAGTAATGGAATGATGTGGTTAATTATTTTGAATAAAAGATTTATTAAATGGCTGATATTTTTTTTGGTGTTATAAATGGTGTTCTAGACCGATATGAAGTTGGGACTTGGACATGGCGTTCATCCCCAATAGTTATCCAATATTGAGATTTTGGGGTACTAGGCATGAGAACCTACACTGAATGAGATATGGAGTGATATGCATAGTGACCTACATTGAATGATATTTTGGATGCTTGACATTACATTCAACACTAAATGATTGATGATAATTAATGATGATTCAAATGGAAAACATTAATTGAAACTGAGCCTAATGTGATGATTAAAGATTAAATGAAAATGTGATGATTGTTTAATTATGTATTGTATTTATTGTTTCATAAAACTGCATACACTATCTTTTGACTAGACTTTTTTTAGACATCGTTGGTGGTGGCCTACTATGTTTTACTCTTCGAATGTCCCAAAGGCCTTATTTTTTTATTAATTTGTGATAACCCCCCTTTTAAGAGATGAGGGAGAACCCTTATAAGGTCTGTAGGCTTAGAGATTACATGAAATGTAAGTTTGAGGGAAATATACAGACTATAACTACATGAAAATGCTCCTCCCTAGCTTTTTCATCATGATTCTAACTCTCCACCTTTGCATGGATTATTCGGCTAGGATTCCCACGCATGCACAGGATGGTCTTGATGGAAATTTCAGACCCTATCTTTCTGAAAAATCTTATTATCTTCTGCTTGTTCCTGCTCTGAATCCTCATTTGGAGTCTACACCTTATAGATTCTGTCTGGTCTTTAAGAATAATTCCAGGTGGCCCGAAGGCCTTGATGTGGATTGAAGGCCTTTAAGTGGCATGAAGGCCTTGAGGTGGCCCGAAATCCTTACGGGCCAGAAGGTCTTGGGTGGACCTAAGGCCTTGAAGGACCTGAGGCCCAAATCAGTGGCCCGAAATCCAAAACTGATGAATAGTTCCAGTTTTTACAGTACTGAATAGTGTCTTCTACAGTACCTCGAAAATTATGTCTCCACCCGATTTTGAACTCAGGTCTCTTGGATGCACTTTCTGAGTCCTCACCAACTAGGTAGATGCTCTTGTGACCTACTGAGTTGTAATCACACCCTATTTGGGCCACATGATCAGCAGCTGATTAGAATTTTTTGTTGCAGGACAGGATAAGGGCAAGGCCCTGGGATAGGTTTCGTTGAGTCTTTAATTTTTGTTGCATTATAGACCCTTGAAATTCGCATTGTCATATCATGTTTTACCTTTCAGTTGAGTATTGTATTTTCTTGTTTTGAATATCATATAAAATGGTATTGTTATGGTTATTTATATGCTTCCGCACTTGTTTTTTCATCCACTGGTGTTTTATTATGATAAAAGAGGATATAGTATCCCCAAGACTGACTTAACAGACCCCTGCAGCTAGTCATCACCCTATGGCATACGGGGAGGCGTTCTTGAGGGTATGTGGCCAATCGGATCGGGGCACCATTTAGTGGAACCTGGGTAGGTACGTCACAAAATGGGTTGAGTATATGAAGTATTTTAACTTTGATCTAGCATATACATCCAGGAAGGTAAATAATGTTGTGGACACATTGAGTAGAAAAACATTGACTCATATAGTTTAGGAGTATATTTATGAGAGGAAGATGGTGACCTTGTTGGTTGAGATGAATATTGATGTTTAGTAGGGCTAGGATAATATGACCCTTTTATCCTTATCAGTTGATTACACACTTTTGATCTGGATCAGGGAGAGGCGGTATGAGGATTCAGAGTTTTTTTTTCTTAAGTGAAATCCTAGAAGGTGGGGATTCACCTTCTGATTGGACTATAGATCAGGATGATATCATCTATGTATGAAACTATGTTTTTGTGACTATATGTATGGGTGAGGAGTTGATGCATGAGTTTCATGCCTCAAAGTGGGTGGTACATCCTTGTTTGAATAAAATTTACTATGACCTACATCGACAGTACTGGTGTCCAGACATGAAAAAAGAAATTGCAGGGTTTGTGACACGATGTTAAACCTGTCATAAGGTGGAGGCCAAGAATCAATGACCTAGTGGTTTACTACATACATTTTCCATTCTGAAATGGAATTAGTATGACATTACCATTTACTCTGTGGTGGTTCTTCTGAGGATCCCTCAGAAAAATGTTGCGATTTAGATGATTGTAGATTAGTTGACAAACTTATCCTATTTCTTACCTATCTAGGATACTTTTACCATAGACCAGTTGGGTGAGATGTATATGCGATAGATAGTACATTTTCATGGGGTACCTCATAGTATTATTTTAGAAATTGATATGATCTTTACTTCTCACTTCTATCAAGGCTTACAGAAAGCATTGGGTGCCCAGGTATTTCTGAGTATAGATTTCTACCCATACACATACAGGTAGTCGTAACATACTATTTAGGTGTTAGAGGACATGTTGTGAGCATGATTCCTAGACTTTGGAGGATCTTGGGAGAATCAATTAGCTCTAATTTAGTTCTTCTATAAGAATAGTTATCAAGAAACTATTCAGAAGGAACCATATGAGGAACTTTATGGTAGGCCATGCAGATCGCCTCTATGTTGGAAAGAGGTATGTGAGTCAAAGTTGTTGGGACCGAGTCTCATGTAGGATACATCGGAGCAGGTTCAGCTAATTCAAAAATTTATTGTTATGGATCAGAGTAATCTGAATTTGTATGTTGATCAATGTTAGCAACCCCTTGAGTTTATAGTTGGCGATCATTTATTCCTTTTAGTGTCTCATAGATTGGGTCACTATAGGATATTGATGTAGGGAAAGTTGGTTCCCATGTTTTTTGGACCTTTAGAGAATGCGGATAGCATCATACTGGTGGAACACCGACTGGATATTCCATAGAAGTGTGGAGTTATGCATGATTTTTTCATGTATTGAAACTTTGTAAGTATCACCCCAAACATTCTCAGTTGATCGATGTTGATTATGTTAAGATTGAGGATAATTCATCCTTTAAGGATCATCTAATTCATGTTATAGATTGCATTGAGAAAGTGTTGCATGGAAAGACTGTGCCAATAATATGAGTATTGTGAAATCATGTATTTCTTCAAGAGGAAACATGGGAGAGGGAAACAGATATGCGGGTTCAATATCCTGAACTTTTTTCTTAGAAATATTAGATATTATCGATAGTACAACTCAAGTATGAACTGTTATAAGGTGATAAGATTATAAGATCCATATCTTTTTGAAGATGCATCATACTCATTTTCAGGTAGTCTTTTACCCTTGTTTTTGTTATATCTTGGTTGAGTTTTACTACAAGGTTGTTTCAAGTAAAATTAGAGAAATTTGGAATCTTAGGGGGCTATTCATGGTTGGCACGTAGTTAGGTAAAATCATGTGATTTTCCCTAGAAAATTGTGTGCCCCATTTTGGAGCCATAAGAGGTAGCACACGGTTTGTCCAAACCATGTGGCCTCCCTCCCCAAACCATGCACCCTCAAAAATAGGGTATTTTCATGATGGCCCCACATTTTTTCAAAATATGCACCACTTAGGATAAACCATGTATCCCATGAGTATGGGTGCATGATTAAGCATCACGGTTTAGAAAACCATGCACCTCCGCCTAGGAAACCATGCGTTCAGGTTTTAAACCCCCTAAAAATTTTACTAAAATTTCCAAACCCCCTAGTTTTTATTTATAATACTCTTGGATCAACCTAATATGATTTAATTTGGTTTTGGAGGATCTAGGAAAGATTACAAGGCTCTTGAAAGCACTTTTAGTCTGAATTGAAGATCTGGTGGAAGGATTATACCCCTCTTCTAGTATAAGATCACTTTCCATTTGGTTTCCTTTATCTTTCTCTTCTTTCTATTTTCTTTTGGAGGGATTATTTTCTCCATTGAAAATGGGTTTATATATTGGTTTTGATGGATGTTTTTTTATAGATCTTGGTCCTAGGTTTTGATCTTAAATATCTTATATTGTTTTGAAATTGATCTTTCAACATCAAATTGAGGTTTGTGGTTTGGATAACTATAAACACCATAGCCTTTTACACATATTATTGCATGATTTTAATCATAATTAACTATAAAATATAAACCAAGGATTGTAAAGTCTAGTGTACTTTTAAGACTAGGTATATAAAATTAAAAACATGGAATTAGAATAAAACATATTTATATTAATATTATATAATTAGCTCCTAACTTTCTTTGAGAACTTAAATCTTCATAGGATAACCTCGGGAATACATAAACAAAAAGGATGAACTGAAAATTCCATTAAGAGAATAAGTACGGAAAATAAGCATAACACATGGATTAGAAGGAATAACATAATAACATAAAAAAAATGGATCATAGATAAACATGTGGAAGAATAATATACAGAACATAGAATCATATGATCCTAGAAACATATTAATGTGGTAGAAACATACAACATGACATAAACATGAGTCAAGGATAACTTCCAAGACTATATCACATGGTGCACAAAGACCCATAATGGATTAGGTTTACTCCCTAACCCCATACATGATGTATCATGAGACTAAAAATTACCAAATGCATTAGAGAACTATATAGGCGCGCCCATGATAACATTTCCATGCATATGTGTGTCACATGAAGAACCAAATATAAGGGATAAACATAAGGGTTTCTCATGGAAATAAATCATAATCATGTCATAAAACATAACCAAATGGAATATAATAATGGTGTACATGAAAGAATGGATTTAAAAATACATGGACATTCATAAGGTAAAATAGGCATATATCATGATAAATTATGTCCAACTAAAGTCAAAACATGTAAAAATGGTGGTTAAGAAACTTTAGAAATGAGCCACTTTAGTGCAGTTTAAGGGGAAATATTAAAGAGTCTTTAAAGAGGGAAAAGAAATAATTGTTTGTATAAAAAATGAAATTAACTAAGATATATTTTCATGATAAAATGAATTATATTAGGAAATTTGTGCTATCTTAAAACATATTGTGGAGTGTACTTGAAAATGAGTAAGAAATTGGGAAGTTCTCTTTAATCAGGCTTGCTTATTAGGAGGAATTAAGAAGAGAACCTTTTAAAATATGCATTTCCCCATCAAAGAAAAATTAATTGAGATTGATACATATGTATGAAACATATAAACATAATATACGGTAATTATAAAATAATAATTAAGAAATACATTGGAGAAAAGAGAGATAAAGTGTAACTCAAAGGTAATTTGGAGGTTCGGAGAGAATCTTTTACCTTAGATCTAAATGTGTTCTTTTATTACAATTAATATCTTGGATAATAAAATTATATCCATTATTTAATTAATTAAGAACCTATTATACATATATTTTATTTGTTATAAATTTATTAATTTCATTTATGGTCATTTTGATGCGCTATAATGTTAAATTTTTTCATTTCGGGAGCATTCATTTCATGATTTTATGATTGGTTCCCTTGAGTTTAATTATGGGAGTTCTTCTAAAATGGAAGAAAAACTTCAGAAGTGGAATTATATGATATTTATGAATCTATAGAATTATAAATTTCCCCGTATATCATTTTTATTTTTTGTATGATGATGATTCATTAGATAGAATGTTAATGATAAACGTTTAGTTTATTTTGGTGATTTTTCGATCATCAAGAACTAATTTGTTTTATTATTTAATATTATGCATATATATATATCTATTAGTTCTAGAACATTAAACAATATATGATATACATATTTAAATATTATTTAACCATAATAATGATTTTATGACCATCCTTGAAAGTGTTAATGGAAAATAAAAACTCATCATCCACGAAGGTGGTGAATCGACACCTCACGGACGATGTTTTCATTCTTAGAATTAAAGGAGAATAGAAGCAATTTGATTATGAATATTCTATTAACAAAATAAAATTTTAGTATATATAGGATACTGGAGTTATCATGTAACTTTTAATAGTGTAGAAAAGTATGAGGTAGAAGAAAAAATAATTTAAAAGGGAAAGGTGGAGGATTTTACCCCTTGAATATTGTCTCTTTGAGAACCTACTTAAGGAACGGCTGGGTATTCAATTGAGAACAGAATCTCTTGGACATGGGGAACAGTATTTTTAAGTTAATAGGGTAGAATTTAGACAATATTCAAGGATTAGAAGGTGTGAGGAGAAGGGGTGGTGAGGGGTTGTATTTGTAGTAGGAGGAGAGCAGTGTTTTTGATTATTTTATTCATTTGTTTATTATTTTGGATTAATAATATCAATATTGTTGATTAATATGAATAAATACAATAAATTTTTTAGGATAGTTTGAACCAATTGGTTCTTACCTCATCCATACATCAACCATGACTCAGTAATTCATGTATTTGTTAAATACTGTAAATTGTCGTTTATCACCATTCACTAAAATTTAAACTGTTTTAGAAAAATACCAAAACTTCACTCTAGAAATATTTCAAAATGTATATAAAATAAATGGAATCCATTTTGTGAATATAATTTTCTAAATATGAAAATTTTAATTTTTAATTAACATCATCATTTATTTAAAAAATACTGATTTTAATATTATAACTGATTTTATGACACTTTGAAAAATTAATTAAGTCTCATAAAATTATATTATAATTATAAGACAGAAAAATATTAATTTATGAATCTATTTTATGAAAATATATTTTCTTTTAAATCATTATATTAATTATAAAATTATAAATAAATATTTACATCTTATAAAAATGACAACACTTAATTTATCATTTTTAAAACATTTATTTACTTATACCATGATATAAATATATCATATTTTCATTTATAAGATTCATAAATTTTATTTATACTAGAATATATTAGGTTACTATTCTATTGTTTGGTTTACTATTCTTAATGGTTATATTACTATTCTAACGGTCATGTTACAATTCCATCGGTATACGTTCCTTAATTTCTGTAAATACCACTTATTTCATTCCACCCTGATTAAAGTATACTTTTGATGAAATAATTTTCCCATTCTCTATTCTCATAGATAAGTAAACCTTCATATTTTTATGGGGTGTTTTAATAGCTCTACTAAACTTTCATGATATTAAAGAATGTGTAGGACTAGAATCAAATATTACATTTTCTATTCTTGAGTGAATAACCAGTGTACATGTCACCACATCATTGTCAAGCTCCAACTCATCATTATTGATAGAATATTCCTTTACTTTCTTCTTTAGAGTTTTTTGTTCATTTCCTATGACAACCCTTGTATTAGGTCATTAGCTCTAATAATTCCTATGTTCCTTATAGTTGAAACACTTCACTATAGACTAAGTATTTACCTAAACCTTATTTTATTATTCCACATTTGTAGGAATATTCATCACTTTGGAAATAATTAGCCTGATTCCCTTCTATTTCACATTTGAAGCATATCTTGGTTCCCTTTATAAAGTTCCCAAGATGCTTCTTCCAATTATTTTGACACGTGGTATGTTGATTTTTCTTTCCATCATGGGATTTATCTCTTGATCCTCCCATATTAAACTCCAATTTATTCTTTTTATCTTTTAACCCACAAGACTAATGATATTCTCCAATCTCTATCTCAACCTTAAGGGAACAACACACAATTTCCTCATAACTTTCAAAGTCTCTAATCGTCAATGATTTTCGTAGACTTAGCTTTAGTCTTCTAAATAAGTGATCCGCCTTGATTTTGGTTTTCATGATAAAGTCAGAGGCGTATCATGAAAGTATTGTGAAGTTTGCTTCATACACCCCAATAGACTCATCTTCCTTTTTCTTCAATCCAGGGACTCCCTTTCCATATTAATATAGAGAGTTTGGGGAAAATATTTATCTAATAACATTTTCTTAAATTATTCCCAATAACTGGAATCAATTTCCTACTAATATGTTGTATTTTTTATTAGTGTCCACCACTGATCAGCCTCCCTATAAAAATGATAAAATTCCAGTATGAAATTCACTTCTTCTAAGCATTAAAGGATAGAGAATATCTTTTCAATTGAGATAGTTCATTATTATAAGATAAGGGGATAATAAGATCTAATAAAGATAGGTGGTCTTGTTCACATAAAGTATTAGACCACAACTTTCTCTTTCTTGGGAGAAGGATGGAGTTCTACATGATTCAAATTATTATCCATAACTTGATCTAGTTGTGATAGTATTGTTATGAATTTTTAAACTTCTGTTCCCACCAGATTGGGCATCTCATTAGGGTAATCGTCACATTGACTATAAAATTGATTGTTGTAATATTTTTTCCTATTTACAACTGTTAACTAATAAAAAGAATGTACAATTATAGGACTTGGATACTTATCTAATAAGAATATAAAAAGTAAACTTTTAACATATAAGGATAAAATTGTAAATGAAAAGTATATCCTAACTTTTAATTCCCTAAGTTTCAATCTAGATTATCCATGGTGCTAGAATTATCCCTAGGGTTCTTACTAAAGTTTTCTAGTCCTAATCCAAAAAAATTATTAGACCATGTTATGATACCAACTATAGTGACCCTATCTTTTTACACATAGTATTACATGATTTTAAGCATAATTAACCAATAAATACAAACCAAGGATCATAAAGTCTAGTGTCTTTGGAAGACTAGGTATATAAAATTAAAAATGAGGAACTAGAATAAAACATATTTATATTAATCTTATATAATTAGCTCATAACTTCCATTGATATCATACATCTATATAGGACAACCTATGTACTACATAGACAAAAATTATGAGATAAAAATCCTAGTAAGGGAATAATTATGGAAAAGAAGCATAACTCATGGGTTAGAAGAAATAACATGATAATATAAAATGAATGAATCATGGATAAAAATGTGGAATAATAATATATATAACATGGAATAATATGACCATGGAAACATAGAAATGTTTCAGAAACACACAACATTACATAAACATGAGTCAAGGCTAACTGCCAAGACTACATCACATGGTGGACAAAGTCCCATAATGGATTTAGTTTACTCCCTAATCACATACATGACATCTCATGAGACTAAAAATTACCCAATTAATTGGAGAAATATTTGGTTTCACCCATCATAACATATTCATGAATATGTTTTCCATGTGAAGAGTTAAACATAAGGGTTACCCATGGAAAGAAATGGGTATTGTAATCATGTCATAAGTATAACCAAAGGGAATATTATAATGGTTTCTATGAAAGAATGGATTTAAAACATACATGTGCATTAATAAGGAAAAATATTCATATATAATAATAAATTATGTTCAATTTAAGTGAAAACATGTAAAAGGGGTGGTTAAGAAACTTTATAAATGAGCCACTTTAGTGCGGTTTAAGGGAAAATATTACAAAGTCATTAAAGAGGATAAAGGAAAAACTATTTGTATAAAACAAGAAATGAATAAAGATATTTTTTAATGATAAAATTAGTGATTTTATAAAAATAATGGTGGATTAAAACATATTATAGAGTGTACTTAAAATGGTAATAAATTAGGAAGTTCCATTTAATCGGGCTTGCTCATCTGAAAAAATTAAGAAGGGAAACTTTTAAAATATGCATTTCCTCATCAAAGAAATATGAATTGAGAATGATAAATATGTGTGTAAAATTTTCACATAATATAGGATAAATATAAAATAATAATTAGGAGATAAATTGGAGAAAATAGATAGAAATTGTAACTCAGGGGTAATTTGGAGGTTCAGAGAGAATCTCTTACCTTATGTCTGAATGTGTTCTGCTCTTGAACTTAATTTGTTAGAAAATAAAATTAGATACATTAATTAATTAATTAATAACCTATTATACATATATTTTATTTATTATAATTTTATTAAGTTAATTTATAGTCATTTTGATGAGTTATAATGTTTAATTTTGTCATTATGGGAGCTTTCGTTTCATGATTTTATGATTGATTCCCTTGATTTTAATTATGGGGGTTCTTTTCAAATGGAATAAAAACTAAAGAAGTGTAATTATATGATATTCACCTCCATAATTTTAAATGGTCTCATATATCATTTTTTCTATTATGAAGATGATTCATTAGATAGAACATTAATGATAAACATTTAGTTTATTTTGGCGGTTTTTCAATCATGACAAACTAGATTGTTTTATTATTTAATATTATGAATATATATATATATATATTAGTTATAGAAAATGAAAAAATATATATAATATACATATTTAAATGTTATTTAACCATAATAATGGTGTTATAACCATCCTTGAAGGTGGTAATGGAAAACGAAAACTCATCATCCACAAAGGTGGTGAATCAACACCTCACGGACGATGCTTTCATTTTTAGAATAAAAGGAAATGAGGAGATATTAGATGATGTATATTCCATTAAAAAATAACATTATAGTATATATATGATACTGGAGTTATCATGTAACTATTTATATTGTAAGAAATGATGAGGTAGAATAAATAAACAATTTAAAAGAGAAAGGTGGATGATTTTACCTCTTGAATATTATCTCCTTGAGAACCTCCTTAAGGCACTTGGGTTTGGTATTTTGTTGAGATAATAAGATCATATACATGGGGAAGAGTCTTGGGAAGGAAATTTGTTTGAATTTAGACAGTATTCAAGGCTTAGAAAGTGTGAGGAGAAGGGGTGGTGAGGGATTATATTGATAGTGGGAGGCGAGGGGTGAATTTTATTATTTTATTCATTTGTTTATTATTTTGGCTCAAGACTATAAATAGTATTGATTACTATGACTAAATATAGTAAATTTTTCAAGAGTTCAAAAAAATGTGTGTCTATTTCATACATACATCAGTCATGACTCAATAATTCATGTATTTGTTTAATACCGTAAATTATCGTTTTTCACTATTCACAAAAAAATCAACTATTTTAGAAAAATACCAAAAAATCATCCTAATAATTTTTTGATGTTTATATTTCAAAAATGGACTCCATTTTATGAAAATAATTTTCTAAATATGATAAATTGAATTTTTAATTGAAATCATCATTTATTTGAAAAATACTAATTTTAATATTATAACTGATTTTATGACACTTTGAAATTTTAATTAAGGTCTGGTAAAATTATCTTATAATTTTAAGACAACAAAATATTACTTTATGAATCTATTTTATGAAAATATATTTTATTTTAAATCTTTATATTAATTATAAAATTAAAAATAAATATTTACACCTTACAAAAATACAAACACTTAATTTATCATTTCTAAAACAATTATTTACTTATACCAGGATATAAATATATCATATTTTTATTTATAAGATTCCTAAATTTTATTTATACTTTCACATGAGACGTTACTATTCTATTGGTTGGGTTTCTATTCTTAATGGTCATATTACTATTTCAATGGTCAGGTTACTATTCTATCAGTATAAGTTCCTTAATTTCTATAAATACCACTTATTTCATTCTTAATTTATGAAACTAATGATTTTATTAGGTTATCTATGTGATGTATGTGTTTTATACTATAAAAAATAATTATAAGAATTGAAATTCAATCGATAAAATTTTGGGTTTTTACACAAAAAATCATTATGGACCTTAAGGTAGGTGGTATAATTGTCGATTCCCATGGTCTTAATCATAATTGGATGTATGGGTTGTGAAATTGAAATTTACACATTGGGAAATTGTGTCTTAAATTGATTTAATTAATTGATTCCCTTGAGATTGTGAAACTCTTCATAGATCCCATTGGACCCGTTGATGATTTTGAAACAGGACTTGATGGAAACCCATGGGGTGTGCTTATATAATTGAAATGAAGAATTGTGAATTATGCATGGTTGATAAATGGGATTGTGAATATGGTTGATAAATGAAATTACAAAATTTGTTGGATAATAGATTATGGAAATGTTTGGTGAGTGTTTTATGATTGTGGAACCATGAGATGTGATATTTGTGACTGAGTTTTGAGATAGGGAATGCTATTCCAAATACCCATGAGGTGCTAGAATACTACTCTAGGCCCCCAAGAGATATATATATTTATTGCATGTGATCCCTGAGTTGTGGTATACGGAATGCTACTCTAAATACTCATGGGGTTCTAGAATAATATTATAGATCCCCATTGTATGAATGTAAAATTAGAAATTGAATGATTAATGAAATCTCATTATAGAATGAAATTTTATATCACTTCGGTGTATGGTTTACACTTTGGCATGGGCTAAAGAAAGTATTATTAGTCTGGGTGTCACCGTGAACCCAAGGACCTATGTGGTTAATTAAAGAATAATTTAATGTGGAAATTGTTTACATTATCATTTTTACTTTATTCTTATTATAAATGTATACACTATTATAGACTGGATATTGCTTTAGATGTCATTGTTGGTGGCATACTGAGTTATAATCACACCCTACTCAATATTCCTGATCAGTACCTGAATAGATTTCATATTTATAGGACAAGATAAGGTCAGGATCCCTATTTTATATGGATGATTTGAGATGTGGGATGGATCATAGATGAGTGAACCAGGCATGATGTCATGATCCACTTAGGAATTTGTCAGTTTTCTTTATTTTGGGTTTTCATTTGACACTTGACACTTATATGGAATTACATATCTATTGTTTTGGTTTATGGTCATTTATCTATATTTTCCTATTATCATGTGATGTTGGTCTTATTGATTATGGTATTATCTTGGTTATTTTTTATTATCATTTGGTTACCATTTTTTTATTTCTATTGTTGTGCTGCTTTGATAAAGAGGTTATAGTCTCCCCCTGAAATATATTAGACCCTCACTGCTAGTCAGTAGCCTCAGGCATGCGGGGAGGAACTCTTTGGGTCATGTAAGTAATTGGATTGGGGCTCCAGCATGTGACACATGGTCTAAGACATTACACACACCATATAAACTAGTGTGTTTCCAATGATAATACATTTCTCCTTAGTAAACATCCATTATTTTTTGTTTTTTAGTTTGATTAGCATCTAGGGAATTGAGCCTCATTTTCTTTCGTGTTCATGGTATTACCTAGTGTTTTATTATTGTTTCTATATTAATATTGTTTTATTTAATATATTTATAAAATAATAAATCTTTGTAAAGGTATATTTGAAAAAATAAATTTTAAAAGTCAACATAAATTGGGTATTTTGATTTAAAAGTGGTTTAGGCCTATGTTTTTATTTGTGATAAAGAAGTGAAATTTTATAAATTGGTTAAAAAGTGATATTGTATTTTATATAAATGATAGTGAAAACCCTATTTTCTATTATATTTATAACTAGAATAAATTAATTTTCATTTTTAATGAATAACATAAACCCTTTGATGAAATTATACTAGGCTCAGTTTCGATCACACCCTACATACACCACTTACTGTATGAAAAAATTATAGTTTTCTTTTAGGTGCATTGGATTTGGTCTTCTAGTTTAGGTTTTTTAGGATGGGAATTGGAGAGTGACCAAGGGTCATATAGAGTTGGTGAATTTTAGTTTATTTTTATTTTATTATGGGATGTTATATATCTAATTTTTATTTGGCCCTTTATATTTTGAGGAATTGATGTTTATTCATTTATGTAATCTTATATATTATGATGTTAATTATTATTGTTCAATTTATGTATGAGATATCACTTTATTATTTTGTCTCCAATCATTTTCCTTTATTCTGTTACATACTCTGATTGACTGATGCATTTATCTTGATTCCTTATTTAGGAAAAATCATTCCCAAGAGTGTTATGTGATTCCTAAACACTATTTTTCATCCCTTAGATATTTAGAACGCCCTTAAAAGACCTATAATAGGTTAAGTTGGATATCGAATCAGGTGGTACCTTAGGACATTTGGTTACAAGATGGAACCCCACTTGGGAATATGTAGTCACTATGTTATAAGTGGGATGGCATCCCACCCTAGAATCTATTAGAAGTTATGCCTCTCTTGATAGATAAGTTTTAGGTTTTAGACTTTACAACTGGGCCACTAATAGCTCATGTAAGAGGAATTTTACATAGAAAGTGGAATTTAAATCATTTAATTAATTTATAGGTCAACCGCACATTAGGTTGGTACAACCACACATAATATACACATAGAAAATTGAGAAGATACTTTGTAAATACCATAGAGACCACATAACTTATTCTAGAAGATAGAAACTCATTTAATATCATCCATTAATCCAAGATCAAATGGTAAAAATTAATTAATCAAGATAAAACCTTAAATGGAAAAAATAGTCATAATTAGTGCAAGACCACTAAAAAATGAGAGAATCCAAGAATAAATCAAAGAGGAGTGATATAATTTCTCCCAACTATCTTCTGAATCAAACATCACTCAAAACCATTAAGTAATGAAGAAAAACTCACTTTATAAGAGAGGAACTTGATAGTTAGTGTGGAGGAAATAATGCATATATGGAATAAAAAAGTATTCCTTATTTAATTTAAATTAATTATAAACCATTTAATTAATTAATTTTTTAAAAAAACTACACAGGTTGTGTGTCATGACATGACTACACTGGTCATGGTGTAATGGCCCTTTCCAAGGTAGAACCACTAAACCCAGTGCTTTAGGCCATTATGGTGTGGTCCTCCTTCTTCATAGTGAGAAGCACCTCTTGGATTAGCTTCATGATGCAACACCCCCTCATGGCATGAACCCTCACAATCCTTTAAGATGTGGTCTTATTTGGTAATAATGTGACACCCCTCTCCAAGTTAAACCCCAACTCCCATGGCCAGGTTGTTGCAGTGCAACTCTCAACCTTATAGCACAACATAGATAATCAAAAACCTCTTTGCATCATGACCCTAGGGTTAATGGAATGACCAACATTTCCTCATGGAATTTCACAATAAATTGATTAAGTTTTTCCTATTGTGATACATAAGGTTCAAAAAAATTCCCAATCATGGAAAAGTCTATATGTAAGGTTCATCACCCTATATGTAAAGGTTATGGCCATGTAATGACACCCCACATTGTGGCATGGCCATCCATATTAAAAATATCATAAAGGAAAACATATGGGGAATCCAGATAAAGGAAAGGAATCTAAAACCTTCAGGTTTTCTCTAGACTCATTCGATGCCAGTTTGGAAATGGGATGAGGTGTCTATAGATTTTGTTATCATATTATCGTGGACTCCATAAGGGAATAATTATATTTGGGTATTGGTTGATTGGTTGAAAAAATAAACCCATTTTATTCTAATTAGTAACACCGCTTAGGTTGAAGATCTAGGTAAGTTTTACATAAAGAACATTATGAGGTTATATGGGGTTCCCCCTATCATTATATTGGATAGGTATCCTAGGTTTACTTCTAGATTATGAAAGAGTCTCTAGGAGGTGATGGGGACTCGAGTCTGGTTGAGTACAGCTTACCATCCATAGATGGACGGTCAGATAGAGCATGCTTTTCAAATTTTTGAGGATATGTTATGCTATTACATCTTATATTTTGGTGGATCGTGGGATATCCATTTTTTATTGGTTGAGTTTTCTTATAATAATATTCATTATTCATCAATCAGAATAGTTCTTTTTGAAGATTTATATGGTCTCTCATGAAAATCACCTCTTTGTTGGGAATAGGTGGATGGGTCCTTTCTTGTGGGACTATATCACATTTAGGATATACATTCACATCTGTTTACAGTGTAGAGTTGAGAAAAATTGTTTGTGGATCGTCAATGTCATCCTTTGGAGATTTCCATCGGTGAATAAGTTTTCCTAAACTTTTCCCCTTGGTTGGGTCACCGTCATCTTTAGAAATAGGGGAAGTTGGCTCAGAGATATATTGGACAATTTGAGGTCACTGAGCGACTTGGGTAGGTTTCTTACCAGTTGTCATTTTCATCTTATTTGATCAGTATTCATTATGTTTTCTATATACCTCAGCTCAGGAAAAACCATCATGATCCCTCTCATGCTCTAATATGGGAAGAGATTTTATTAGATCCAAATGTTTTAATCATGTATTAACTAGTGGAGTTCATGGATTCTTAGGTGAAAATATTGTGTTATAAGTTTATTCCATTAGTCAAATTGTTATGGCGATATGGATCAGATTCTCATGATACTTGGGTGTACGAAAGTGAGGGAGCAGTGGCTTCGCCTCTTTCCAAGTTACCCTTCTTCAACATGACTTCCCAAGGATGGAAAATCTGATGGTGGGGATATCATAACATCCTAGATAAAATTATAAACCCTTTTTTATGATTAGAATGTGGTTCTTAGGTTTGGAGGGCATCAGGAATTTTTTAGGAGATTTTTATAAGAGCATGGGTCGGGCACTGCCTGTACGGAACATTTATGACATAAATAGTTAATTTATGGGGTAAATGGGTTGTGTGGCACAAGACATGAAAATTATTTGTAGCATAAGTACATTTATGTTGTAAACCCTATTTTTACATCATAAATATGTCGTCCGTGATTTTTTTAACCCGGCACAATGTGTTTTTTGGCATACATTTTTCATGGGGATTTTACATTCTAAAAACCTATTTTATGATATAAACCCTTCATGTGTAGTAGGTTTTTTCCATTGTAATCCTAAATCCTAACCCATTGAGATTTTTTCTCCTTGCTTCAAACCCTAGGATTTTCCAAAAGATTTTGGGTGTCTCCACCTCTTCTAGATCGCTTTGTTCGGCGGTCGATCTGGATGGTGGTTGTGTTGCTTCTCTCTAGGTAAGTGGCCTTTCTACTTCTTTGTTTCTCTTGTTTTGGTTATGATGTGGGGTTTAGTTTGTGGATTAGTTGATCATGTGATTATGATTATTATTTTATCCTTTTAGATTCATTGTGAGATATTTTTTTCAGGGGCCGATCCTTACTTTGGTTGTCGTATGACATGTATGGTTATTAAGGTATGTGTGACCTAACCTCTGTCATAACCTTTGTTATAATGGAATATGATTCTAAGACATGGTAATCATTTTTAGGGCCTTTTTGCCTCTATTTTTCATTTTGGTGTTAGTGGATCCCATTGTGGGTAGTGTTTGGCCTGATTTTTAGGTAGGTGGTTCCATCTCTAGCCTATGTTGGATGAACTATATTGTTATATTGTTTATGAATTATTTTTATAAATTTATTATCATGATTTTTTTGTGTATGTAAATTGATTTTTGATAAAATATAATTTTTCCCTTATTTTGGTAAAGGAAAATGGTGTTTTCAAAGCATTTTGAAATGGAGTGATAAATGGGTTTTCAAAGCATTTTTTTGACTGAATAAAGGGTTGTTTGGAATTGTTTATGAAATGTGGAATCCTTTTAAAATTATTTGAGAAATGAAGCACATTGGAATCATTGGTTACTTAAGTGGAAGGTGTATCTTAGGGTCATCGTCCATTTTATTGTTGCGGGGTTCACTCATGGGGTGTTCCTCTACTCCCTAATCTAATTATTCTAGGGACTTATTGTTGAAATTTTTAGGGGGTTCACTAATGGAGTGTTCTTATGCTCCTTAGACCTATGTTATAAGGACATGGTCATGAACTAGCCATTGATTGTTGTACGTGTATTCTGTTATCCTAACATGTCGTTATCCTTGGCATTATTTACATGTTCTTTGTCATGTACTGTTTTTGGATTTGATATACATGATTTGAATGATGAACTAATTATTTTAAATATGATTTGAATTTATTTTTAATTATATTTTTTTAGCACTATGGAATAAGGAAATATTAACCATGCTTTTGATATAAAACTTATTTACCACTTATCATGCCATGTTTTCATTAAAATGAACATACTATGACTATTTTCACAGATACTTGATATGAACCACCTGGGTGGGATCCTACTAATCATGTTTATATCACACCCTACACACCCCTTAGGTGGTTTATAGACATAGTTATGTATTTTTTTGTAGGTAAAGGAAAGGTTTCTTAGTGATTCATTGAGGTTTCTGTTAGCTAGTTTTTGGTGGATGGTGGTGAGATAGTGGGGGATTTGTCTTATATTTTGGTTATTGGTTTTTTTGTATGTGTTACTTTTGTTTTATCTATTTTTTGAGTTGTATCACTACCAATATTTTCTTTTAGTTAAGGAATATATTTCTCCAATTTTTTATTCCACTATTCTTTCTTTTTTCTATATATATTCTATATATCTTTTTCATATTGGGAAAATCATTCCCATTGGTTGTTTTTTATGCTTGGGTGCTAGTTGCCAGCCTGTGGGGATTGGAAAAATTGTGTGGGTGTGTGGTGGATTGGGTCAGGTGCCAGTTTGTGAGGGTAACCTGGTTCAGTTCCTTACAAATTCGTATCAAATATTAGTTTTTCTTCAAGATTTATTTTCTTGATATGTTTATTAAAATGGACATAGGACTATCATAACATGAGAGGTGGGTTTTGGTGAATGTTTGGACAGTTCTCTCCATGAAGAGAATCAAGTTACCATGGGATTTTGGGTTGTCTGTCTCCTGTGTTGAGTTCTTAATCTTAGTCTCAGTTTTTATTATGATTTTATGGTTTTAATTAAGATTACCATGTTTTATGGTCATTTATTCTATTTATAGTGTGTAGTGATATTCCACTAAGATATCTCCCATGGGTTCCACAAGAGGGTGTAGTGGGGGTCCTTATAGAAATCCACCTTTAGACTAGAATTTTATAAAGGATATCATGTTGTTGAGTCAATAAGGTTTTCTTTATGACTTTTTCATTCCTTCTTGTTTTGAAAATCACAAACACCTTATCTTAAAGAAAATTTGATTTTACCCTATATTTTACTTCTATAAGGAAAATTTCCTTACCCAAGGAAATCTACCCTTACCTAGATTTCATTGCTCAAATCATAATTTTTCTTAAGTATAAAAATCGGATTCATATCTAAAATCTCGGAATCGTATAATACTTAGATATGAAGCATTCTGTTTTAGGATCTGAATTCCTGTTACGAACTTTTATGAAGTTCTAATCTGAATTCCATGTTATGAACTTTTATTAAGTTCAACTCTGAATTCTAATTACGAACTTATATAAAGTTATAACTATAAATTTTGATGATGAATTCTCATTACAAATTCTTATTATGAATTATGATGATGAATTCTGATTACGAATTCTCATTACAAATTCTAATTATGAATTCTAATTATGAATTCTCATTATGAATTCTGATGACGAATTTTGATTACGAATTCTCATGACGAATTATGATTACAAATTTTCATTACGAATTCTGATTGTGAATTCTGATTACGGATTATGGATATGAACTTGTATGAATTTCGACTCTGAATTCTTCTGATAATCAAAATCTGAATATCCTTGTATTATAGACTCCGAATTCATTTTCTGGTTAGACTCCGAAATTTATCTTTCATCACTCCAAACTTTCATTTTCTCCATTCAGAATATCTGTTTTAGTTATGCTTCCACTTGTTCTATTATAAAACGATATCGTTCCTCCAATTATCAACTAACCATTTTTTGAGTGACATGTGTACAGGATCCTCCAAAATTCAAGGGAGAATATGACCGTTGGAGGAGGGAGCTGACCATTGGAGCTTTGCCTATAAATATGAGTTCATTTGGAAAGAAGACAACAACTTCAACAATGAACTTTGACAACTATGATTACATGCTGTTGAAGTGAATTATAGAGAGAGAGACTCTTATCAACTCTCAATCTTCGTACAAAAAGATTGAACAGCTTGTTCAAACATTGCCTTGGGAAGATTTGCTTCGTGCGACTCTGATTGTTGTTGTGTACAATCGAGGGCTTCCGGGGATAGGAAAACATAGGTTCCAACACCTTGAAGTTGAGGGCTTCCTTGCTGATGAAGACAGAGTTTCCAACTACCTGATAGTTGAGGGCTTGCGGGTAAAGCAAGAAAGACTCTGATCTTCGTATCGAGGGCTTACCCTGGTGTGGGTAAGACAGACTTTCTTGAAAGTATAAATCAAGGGACCTTTATCCAAGGTTGTTGGATACCCTCCTCTTTGGGATAAAAGAGTTTATACTTGTTACCAGTAGTTTTACTACTCTTTTTTCCACTGCATTTGTATTGTTAAGTAAATTATCACTATCCTGTACTTCCTTACTCTTGTACTCTGATTTAGTTAGATTCTATACGCTTTAAGGTAGAATCTTCATCTTTGTAAACTTTAGTAAAGTTCCATTTCCGGAATCACTTTTCTCGAATTTAGTAAGTGATTAGAACTTATAGAGGTCTTGTGAATTATCTTGTTTAACCTTGTTAAACATGACCATCTTTAAAAGTTCCAAAGGAATTTTTAAAAGGTACAATTCACCCCCACCCCCCCTCTTGTATCTGATAATCTAATTCTTATTTCGATCCTACATTTGGTATTATAGAGTATATCATACTCAGAAATACCATCCTAACAATTGGTATCAGAGGTTTTGGTTCAATCTGAATTAATCTCACGATTAGATTCAGAAGAGAATTAGTTCTCGGAATAAAATGTTCAGATTCACATATTCAGATTCACACTTCCGGATACATATTTTTTTTGGAATCTGTTTTTCAGACTCATATATTCTAGATTCACTTTTTCATAGAGATACTTTTACTCTATATTTTCTTGCTTAGAATATTTTCCTTGTTTATAAACTTTTTCTACTAACAAGTGTTTATGTAAAGACTTTTATTAAAGATGGAAGGATTCAATGTTCGTTCCATATAAAATCTTAATCCAACCAGACCACCTATATTTGATGGTAATGATTACGAATATTAAAGAGATCACATGAAGAATTTCATTATCAACACTGGGGTTGAAAATTTTGTTATGCTTACCAATGGATAAAAATTTCCTGATAAAGAAGTAAGTGCCTTTACAAATCAAGAAAAGCATAAATATCAACTCAATTATAAGGTATGCAATAATTTACTTTGTTCAATGACTAGATATATATATAGCCAAATTTCATCTTGTGAAGCAGCAAATTCTATATGGAAGAAACTAGAAGTTACTCACTTTGGAACTTCCAAAGTAATTGAGACCAGAAGATCCATGCTTAGAGCTGAATATCATGGTTTTAGTTTTCTTTATGGTGAACCTATATGCAAAGTGTAATAGAGATTCATGACTATTATGAATAGTTTACAATCAATGTGTGAAAAAGGATTGAATGATGAAGCCCTTGTTGACAATATCATCGACATCATGCCAAATGAGTGGGAATATAAAAGGACTACAATTGATGATAATATAAAGGTTACTCAGATTACCCTTGATGATCTGTTTGGAACTCTTCTTCAACATGAGACTATAATGAAGAGAGATGCTAATATTGTGAAGAAGAAGAATGGAAATGGAAGTGTAGCTTTTACTACTACTTCCAATCATATGAAAGCCAAGAATATTGAGAGATTTACTAGATCCAGATCTAAGAAAGTTGTTATCCATTCCGAATATAGTGGAAGTGAATCATCAGAAAATGAATTAGCAAATCTTGCTCAAAGGATGAACAAGATAGCTGGATAGAGGAACTTTCAATCCAAATATAAGAATAAGGAAAGGAAAGACAAGAAATATTTTGAAGTTACATGCTATAAATGCAAGAGAGATGGACACATAATACCTGACTTCCCTATGCTCAAAATAAAAGAAATAAAGTAAAGGCATTCTGAGAAAAACAGAAAGAAGTATTACAAGTCCAAAGCTAAGAAAGTGTTGAAATCTAATGACACATGGAGTTCTAGTGGTGGATATTCTTTAGATAAATCTTCAGGTTATGAATCTTTTGGAAAGAAGAATCATGTTCTTTTAACCAGAATACCTATTGATAATCATTGCTTGATGGCTAAGGTACACAATGCTGAATCAATGACCAATGTTTCCTTAAATTCTAATGATAGTAAATATTATAACTCTTTGGAAGAAAAATCTTCTTCTGATAAAGATAATACTTTACCTACCTATGAATAAGTTTCTAGGTTTTCCAAACTCCTTGAGAATGAGAATTCAAAACTCATGAAAAAGCTTGATAAGGAAAATTCTAGGAATACTATTCTTACTAAAGAAATATCAGATCTTTTTAAAGATCTTGATAATAAAAATGCTGATTTTGCAAGTATTTCAAAAAATCTTGAGGAAGTATGTTCTGAGAATAATAAACTGTCTAAAGATCTAGAAAATGTAATCTCTAAGAAAAATGTTTTCGAGCCTAGCTCTAGTTCAAATGTTTTTTAAGACAATAACTTAGTTATAAAACTCATATCCAAAAAATTCTCCTTGAGGAAGTGTTTGTCAAACTTTACACTAGGTAAGGAAAATTTTGATAAAGTGTATTCACAAATTCAACCTCAAAGGAATACTTCTGGTTTTAGTTACACAAGTTCTAAACTGATTTTTAGCAACAATTATTTTTTTCCTCAAAGTGCCCCATTTTTTACTAAGTGTCAATGTGGTGGTCATTGGGAAAAGAATTGTCCTCTAAACAAAACCCAGTCTTTAGGATTCCATAAAGCTTATTTTTAAAAGAAGATGTGGGTTCCCAAAATTTTACTTTCTGAGATTTCTGGATCCAAGCAAGTCTGGATTCCGAAAACCTATTTTTTTTATTATTTTCAAGAAAATAGAGAAAGTACCAATAGCAATACATGATACATGGATAGTGGATGTTCCCGGCATATGACTGGTAACAAAAACTATTTCGAAAAGATTATCAAGACGAAAGGAGGAAAAGTAACTTTCAAAGATAATGCTCAGGGAGAAATTATTGGTATAGGTAACATCGTTCTTCTTAGAAAAACTTTTATTTCAAATGTTTTATTTGTTAAAGGTCTTAATAACAACCTCATTAGAATAAGACAATTATGTGATGAAGGCTAGCTTGTTAATTTTAGGAATTATAAGTGCTTAGTATACAATTCCAAGGAAGAGTTTATTCTTTCTGCCCATAAGTAAGAAAATGTTTACACACTAAACTTAGAAGACCTTAGGAGCCAAGACTTACCTTGTATTAGTGCAATGGAAGATCATTCTTGGTTATGGCATAGAAGGTTAGGACATTGTAACCTTAGGAACTTATGCAAACTTTCTAAGAAGAGACTAGTTAAGGATCTACCGGAGCTTAGATTTGATTCTTCAAAAGTCTGTGAACCTTGTCAATATGGAAAGCAACACAAATCAAGTTTTAAATCCATTGGTTAAGTCTCAACCACTGATGCATTACAGCTAGTGCATATGGATCTTTTTGATCCAACACAAACTAGAAGCATTGGGGGAAAATATTATTTATTTGTCTTAGTTGATGATTACACTAGATTTACGTGCGTTTATTTTCTAGAAAAGAAGTCTAAAGCTTTTTCTTATTTCAAAAGTTTTAGAGCCCAAGTTAAAAATGAGAAAAATCCTCCATTGATAACTATTCATAGTGATCATGGAGGAGAATTTCAAAATTCGGATTTTGAAACTTTTTGTAGTAGAAAAGGCATTACTTATAACTTTTCAGCACCTAAAACACCTCAAAAAAATGGTGTTGTTTAAAGAAGAAATAGAATTATTCAAGAGATAAATAGAACCATGTTGAGTGAGTATTCTGTAGCCAAAAATTTTTGGGCTGAAGCTGTAAGTACTGCTTGTTATACTATAAATCGAGTTTTGATTAGACCTTTTCTAAATAAAACTCCTTATGAGTTATGGAATGGTAGAAAAACTAGACTTTCCTACTTTAAGGTTTTTGGTTGCAAAGTATTCATTCTTATTTCTAAAGATAATCTTCATAAATTCACACCAAAATCTGATGAAGGAATTTTTCTAGTCTACTCCACAACTTCTAAGGCATATAGAGTTTTCAATAAAAACACTTGTATTGTTGAAGAGACAGTACATGTTAAATTTGATGAAACTGATCCTTTTGTTTTTAAACAACCCCAACCTACATCTATGGATGTGTTTTCAAAAACTAATTATCAAACTTTGATATAAGATCCTTATAATAATAAAAATGTTCAAGAAGATACTTCTGAAACATTTACCCCAGAATATTTCCTATCCTACGTTGATGAACAAGTTTTACAAAACCCAAATCAGTCATTTCTAAAGAATCATCCCAGTGATAGTATCATTGGTGATGTCAATCAACCTGTAAGGACTAGAAGTTCCTTAAGAAATGAATTAGAGCATCTAGAATTCCTTTCCCAATTAGAACCAAAAAGCACTGATGAAGCTTTAGGTGATGATGATTGGATTAAATCCATGCAAGAGGAACTAAATGAATTCTAAAGGAAGAAAGTCTGGACCTTGGTTGAAAGACCTAAGGAAACTTCTTTTATTAGTGTAAAATGGTTCTTTAGAAATAAGTGTGATGAAAATGGAATCATAGTAAGAAATAAATCTAGATTAGTTGCTAAAGTCTATAATCAACAAGAAGGAATAGACTATTAAGAAACCAATGCTCCAGTAGCTAGACTTGAATCTATTCGCATTTTACTTGTCTTTTCAGCATTCTTCAATTTCAAACTTTTTCAAATGGATGTGAAATGTGCTTTTCTTAACAGTTATGTTCAAGAGTAAGTTTTTGTTGAACAACCTTATGGTTTTGAAAATACAAAACATCCTGATCATGTTTTTAGACATACCAAAGCTTTGTATGGCCTTAAACAAGCCCCTTGAGCTTGGTATGATATACTTACAGGATTTTTGCTTCAAAATAACTATGTTAAGGGAAATGCAGATCCAACACTTTTTATAAAGAAAGATAAGAAAAATGTTTTAATTGTTCAAATTTATGTTGATGAAATTATATTTGGTTCAATTCAGCAATCCTTAACCGATTCCTTTTCAGATCTAATGAAATCGGAGTTTGAAATGAGTATGATGGGTGAGTTAACATTTTTACTTGATTTTCAAATTTCTCAAAAACCAGAAGGAATATATATATCCCAACATAAGTATATTAAATATATTCTTAAAAATTATGGATATGACAACACTAAGAGTATAAGTACTCCCATTGGTACCTCAAACACACTTGATCTTGTTGAAGCTGGGAAACCAGTAGATCAAACATATTTTAGAGGTATGATAGGAAGTCTACTTTACTTGACATCTAGTCATCCAAACATGTTGTTTTCAGTATTCTTATGTGAAAGATATAACTCCAATCCTAAGGAATCTCATTTAAAGGCATTGAAAATAATTTTTCACTACTTAAAGGGAACCATGAATTTAGGACTATTTTACACTTCTGGAAATGATTTTTTTAAAGAGTTTTTCGGATGCTGACTTTGGTGGATGTAAAATGGATAAAAAGAGTACATCCATAACTTTTCATTTCTTAGGATATTCATTAGTTTCTTGGTCCTGCAAGAAGCAACATTCTGTAGCACTTTCCACTGTTGAAGCCAAATATGTAGCAACTGTAAGTTGTTGTGCTCAAGTGTTGTGGATGCAACACACACTCACAGACTATGGTTTGAGTTTTACTAAGACTAAAATTTTGTGTGATAACACAAGTTCCATTTCCCTTAGTAAAAACCTTGCACATCACTCTCGTTCAAAGCACATAGATATTAGGCATCACTTTCTTAGGGATCACACACAAAAAGGAGATATCATTCTTCAATTCATCGGAACCCAAGATCAACTTGCTGATATTTTCACAAAATCTTTACCCTCCGATAGATTTGAATACATTAAATAGAAGTTAGGAATGATAACTATAAGGTAACCTTCCTCCATTAACTTCTTGTTGAACCAATCTTCTTATAGTAATAAACTCCTTTTCATAGGGGAAGTACATCTATTGTTGAAGTTTTTCAAAATTTTCGTAATAAAATTTTCATAGTTAGTTTTTCAAAATTTTAGTAATAAAATTTTCGTAGTTGGTTTATGGAAATTTTTATAAAGGAAATTTTCGTAATGGAAATTTTCGTAATGGAAATTTTAGTACTGAAAATTTTCATAATAGAAATTTTCGTAACGGAAATTTTTGTAATAGAAATTTTCGTACTATAAATTTTAGTATTGAAAATTTTCATAATGGAAATTTTTGTAATAGGAATTTTCGTAATGGGAATTTTCTTAATGGGAATTTTCATAATCAAGTTTTGTACTCAAACTCTTTTCAAAAAAAACTTTTAGATTTTAAGTTTTTCGTAATGAGTTTTTCGTAGTAAGTTTTTCGTAGTGAGTTTTTCATAGTTAAATTTTCTACAATAAGAATATCACCTATTATGAATAAACTTCCTAGCCAATCCAAAAGGTATGATTTTATTACTTAAGTTTTCGTAATCATTTTTACTTGCTAGTATTTTATCTTAATATTTCGGTTTCATTTCATCTCAAATCCGAATGTTTTTCTTAAAACCTCAAAAGATCGGATTCAATATTTCCTTGTGGGTATGTTTTCAACCGTCAGATCAGATCAGATAGTTTTTCAACCGTTAGATTGGATTTGGAAGATGAAAGGTCACTTCCATCACCTATATAAAGGAACCCCGAAGGGTTGTCCCACATTGATTTTCCATGCTCTCACGTCTCGAAGCTCTGCCTCGGTTCTTAAGCCCGTTTCGAATCTATCAAAGTTCTTCCAGTCCGAATGTCTGTAGAAGCTTCTTCCCAAGAAATTTCTACCATGAATACAATCTCAAAATGGAAATTATATAGGGAAAGGTTAGTGCATCCGAACTTTTTCAAAAATGATTCTATCATTTCTAATAATATCAAGTAAAATGGATGGGAAGATGTCTTCATATCTAAGCCAGGTGTTCAAGACTCGGTGTATCCGGATTTACTCATAGAGTTTTATGAGTCAGTGTGCTTCTTTAAGGAAGATGATAGAGAAAGATTTTCATTTAAGTCTTATGGAAAAACCTGCAAACTTTCTTATACCAAGGCAGCCATCTTGGTGGGATTATCATATGAAGGGGAGGTAGATTTTTTCTCCCACAAACTCCCAGATGTTCAAGGTAGTTTTGTTAAGGTGAAGGCCTTGCAATGTCTTGGACTTTTTGATGTGAAGACAGTGAAGATTTCCCATCTATCTTCTAACAACCGGATCCTTCAGTTATGGGTAAAAGGTTTTTTAGTACCGATAAAAGGTGAAAAAGATACCCTCAAGAAGAGTGACATATATTTCTTAGATTTCATGGAAAATCTAAGGAAAATCAATTTGATGAGGCATGTTCTTGTTACAATTCAGAACATCAAGAATGGAAATATAAGAGCCCAAATTATCATGTATCTTGCCTTACTTTCAAAGCTAATAGTTTGGTGTCTTGTATCATTCAAGATTGCATGCAAATCCAAGATTTTCAATTGCAAGGTTATGCTTGTTAGTGATGAAACCCTGAAAAGAATGAATATGGGCTATTCTAAGGAGACAGGAGGGTTCTATGATCTTCCTGAGGATGAGCCAGAAACCAATCCAGAAATTGTTGAAAAAGTCGAACCATCATAGAAAGTAGGAAAGAAAAGGAAGTTGAATGAAGTAGAAGCTGAATACAAAACCCCCAAAGCTAAGGAAGTCCATTACGGACCTCATAAACCCAAGAAACAGAAAGAATATCCAGATGAGGTGGTTGAAAAATGGAGGGAAAATAAGGAAAAGAGGAAAGAAGGGGAGCCATAGTTTGACTTGGACCCTGCTGAAGCTAAGTCTTTAAGTGAGAAGATGGCTGAATACCTTGATAAGGAAGAAAAAGAGAAGAAGATGAAGAAGAAAAAGTCTGAGGCTGAAGTTGTACAATCTCTTTTGAAATCCACAGAAGTAGCTTCTGAGAATATTCTAGTACCATAAACTTTCCTAGTCGATCCATTACCAGAGACTCCGGGGAAGAAATTCTTCACTCTGTAAAAATATAAAGAGAAAGAAGTTGTTGAAGAAGTGGAAGAGGAGGAAGTAAAAGAAGAAGAATAAGAAGAAGAAGAAGAAAGTGGTGATTTAGATGATATGATTAAACAAGCTGAATAATATCAAGATAAGGAAAATCCATCAGAGAAATTACCACTCTGAACATCTAAGGCCGAGTCCTCGAAGCTTGTCTCTCCTGGAAAGGAAGAAGAGAAAGATGGAAAGAAAGATTAAGACAAGGAAGAATAAGAAGTAAATGAATTATATGAGGAAGAAAGCTATGAAAATCACTTTATTGAGGAAGGAGCAAAAAAAGAGAAATTTGATGATGACAGAGTTGTTCAATTATCTGATAGCGAGAATAAATCTTCTGATGAGAAAGTCATACCGAAGATTGATAATGGTATGCAAGTGGTTGGTGATTCTAAAAGAAAATCTATAGTGAAGAAGAAGGAAGTTGTAGGAACTTCAAAAAGGAAGCTTTTGAGATTGAAAATCCACTCTCATCAAGTAATGTCTCGGATTCGGAATCATCTTCACTTGGTCATGATTTTGTGGAGCAGTCTTTGAAGAAGCTAGTCACTTCCATTTCAACTTTTACAAACATAGATTCTAGATGTCAGATGCTCCAACACACTCTTAATCAGAAGTCAGATTCGGTGTCCATGGTGATGGAAAAGTGTGTAAAGATAGAATCATATTACAAATCTTTTCTTATAGGTTATGAAGCTCACAGGAAGTCTTGCAAGAAAATAACCACTTGGTCAAAGAAGATCATCCAAAATATGGGAGATCTTGATGAATTTCAACAGGATGTAAAACAGGCTTTTGATACTGAAGATTACAAGATCAAGGATCTTACAAGCAGTTTTCAGGAAAATCTGACCCTAGAGAAAAATTCTCGGAATCAACAAGTGAGAGATCTAAATGGAAAGCTTATATCTGTTGCTCAAAGCTGTAAGGGGGAAAGAGATATCCGGATTGAGATAGAAGAGAATCTTGTAAATAAGGATAAAGTTGTTAAGGATCAGTCTAAGGCTTTGAAGGCTCAAGATGACAGGATTAAAGACTTAGAAAAGAAAGATGAGGAGAACCACAAAGAGTTAAAGAAGCTAAAAACCTTCCTGAAGAAGCTAATCCCCAAGGAAAAAGAATACAAATAGACCTAATCTGATCTATTTTTTTAATTTATTTCCTTGTAAAAATTATTTCAATCTTAATGAAAACTCTGGTTGCTTGCCTTTTGTGTTATTTTGTACTAATATTTCAGGTACCATATTTTTTTCCATTCCCTCAAACTCTTTTTGAAAATAACAAAGGGGGAGAAGGAAAAATAATTCTAAAGAATAGAAGGAAAAATATTTATAAGTATAGAAGAATTATCCCTAAGTAAGGGGGAGTTTATCTAAGGGGGATTTCTCATTACGAAGAATTCCATATTCATAATGAAAATCCCATTCCGGAAATCAATAATACAATCCTTAGTGTTCCAAAGCCTAAGGGGGAGTTAGTTGTATTCACCATTATCCATGAACAAAGGGAGATAAGCTTTATTTTAAAGTGTAGAAAATCTTTTTCTAAGTCCTTATATTCTTTTTTAGAAGGATGTTTGTGCTTTCCAAAAAGGGGGAGATTGTTGAGTCAATAAGGTTTTCCTTATGAATTTTCCATTCCTTCTTGTTTTGGAAATCACAAACACCTTATCTTAAAGCAAATCTGATTTTACCTTATATTTTACTTATATAAGGAAAATTTCCTTACCCAAGTAAATCTACCCTTACCTAGATTTCATTGCTTAAATCATAATTTTTCTTAAGTATAAAAATCATATTCATATCTAAAATCTTAGAATCGTATAATACTTAGATATGAAGCATTCTGTTTTAGGATTTGAATTCCTGTTACAAACTTTTAGGAAGTTCTACATTGAATTCCCTATTACAAACTTTTATGAAGTTCAACTCTGAATTCTGATTACGAACTTATATAAAGTTCTAACTACGAATTCTGATGATGAATTCTCATTACGAATTCTCATTATGAATTCTGATGATGAATTATGATTATGAATTCTCATTATGAATTCTGATGATGAATTCTGATTATGAATTCTCATTACTAATTCTGATGAAGAATTCTGATTACAAATTCTCATTACGAATTCTAATGACGAATTCTAATTATGGATTTTCATTATGAATTCTGATTGTGAATTCTGATTACAGATTATGGATACGAACTTGTATGAAGTTCGACTCTGAATTCTTCTGATAATCAGAATCCGAATATCCTTGTATTATAGACTCCAAATTCATTTTCTGGTTAGACTCTGAACTTTATCTTTCATCACTCCAAACTTTCATTTTCTCCATTCCGAATATCAGTTTTAGTTATGCTTTCACTTATTCTATTATAAAATGATGTTGTGACTTAAGTTATCAACTAACCGTTGTTTGAGTGACACATGTGCAGGTCCCTCCGAAATTCAAGGAAGAATATGACCGTTGGAGGAGAGAGTCGACCGTGGGAGCTTTGCCTATAAATAGGATCTCATTTGAAAAGAAGACAACAACTTCAACACTGAACTTTGAGAACTGTGCTTACATGCTGTTGAAGTGATTTCTAGAGAGAGAGACTCTTATCAACTCTCAAACTTCTTGCAGAAAGTTTGAACAGCGTGTTCAAACTATGCCTTGTGCATATTTTCTTTGTGTAACTCCGATTTTTGCTTTGTACAATCAAGGGCTTCCAGGGATAGGAAGATAGAGGTTCCAACACCTTGAAGTTGGGGGCTTCCTTGCTGAGGAAGACCGAGGTGTCGACTACCTGATAGTTGAGGGCTTGCGGGGATAGTAAGACAGACTCTAATATTCATATAGAGGGCTTACCCTGGTGTGGGTAAGATAGACTTTCTTGAAATTATAAATCAAGGTACCTTTATCCAAGGTTGTTGGATACCCTCCTCTTTGGGATAAAAGAGTTTATACTTGTTACCAGTAGTTTTACTCCTCTGTTTTTCCGCTACATTTGTATTTTTAAGGAAAGTATAACTATCTTGTACTTTCTTACTCTTATACTATAATTTAGTTAGATTCTATACACTTTAAGGTATAATCTTCATCTTTGTAAACTTTAGTTAAGTTCCATTTCTGGAATCACTTTTCTAGAATTTAGCAAGTGATTAGAACTTATAGAGGTCTTTTGAATTATCTTGTTTAACCTTGTTAAACATAACCATATTTAAAAGTTCCAAAGGAATTTTTAAAAGGTACAATTCACCTCCCCTCTTATATCTTAGAATATCATTCTTATTTCGATCCTACGTTTGGTATTATAGAGTATATCATACTCAGACATACCATCCTAACACATGCGAGCAGTTTGTGTCTTGGAACAAAATATACCATAAGTCCATAACGTAGTCTTTGAGGTGCATCCATGAGATGGAAGAGATAGAGATCAATAATGAGAGTTGTTACATGAGAAGCCATTATACTTTAAGGTTATGAATAATCCCCAAGAGCCAAAGGATTGGATAAATAAGATTGATCAGATATTTGACTTATTGGATACACCTGAGACTATCAAGCTGAAGTTCATAGTATTTAGGCTTGAGTATCCTAGAAAGTGATGGTGGGATTATATGTTACAGGAGGATAGGAACATGGTATTGTATTGTAAGGGTTTCAAGACACTCTTCTTTAAATAGCTTTTTTCCAGAGTCTCAGATGATGGAAAATTATTTAGATTTACTCTCATTATAGTAGAGAGAGTGTTTGATGTTGGAGTTCACTAATAGATTTATAGAGTTGTTTAGTTTTTCTCTAGACAAGGTAAAGAATGATTAGCTAAAATATTAGAAGTACTTATAGGGTTTGTAACTGGATATCATACCACATGTATTTATGTTGAATCTTTCTACTTATTTAGAGGTGGTTGATAGAGATATGGTGGTAGAAATGGATGTGACAGGAAAGATTAGTTGTTATTCACCTTCTCTTAGACCTAGTGGAAGATTCAATGGCACGAAGGGAAATAATAAAAAGAGGTGTGATCACTAAAAGAGTTGTGGAGGTGGTTCTCAGTAGTAGTCCCCCTCTACACCATCATCAGTTATCAACAGCGTTCCCCTAACTTTCTACCAGTGTGAAAAAGTCAGGCACACCTAGCATTCTTTTCCCACCTTGACAAAGATATGAAATGGTTTTGGATGTTATGGCCACCTATAAAGGTTATTTTAGGCTATGTATATGCCTCTCTATAGTTAGGTATCTCCATATTTAAGTTCCACTATGGAATAGTCAGAACCTTCAAAGTCTACAAGGCTCTAGCCACAGACCATAGGAGTAAAGCACTTTCACACAATGAATTAGTCTCCAGTGGAGGTTATAGTGGGTTTATTGATAGTGGGAGGTACCATATTTATTACATCTTCTATAGTAACTTCTGAATTTGATATAGGTGCCTCCCACTCTTTTATATCTACCCACTATTTTGATTTGTTGAAACTTACAATGGATCTCATGTCCTTTATTATAGAGTTAGTGAAACCTATTAGAAATAATAAAGAGAAGGGGTTTCAGTTTCCTTGTTCTATACTGATAGCTGAAGTAGATTTAGTCTGAGATTTTTTCAATCTCGATTTGGATTTTTTTGATGTCATCATCTAGATGGATTTAATTATCACTCATCTTGTTGATATTGATTTTTATCATCATCTTTTCATGTTCCTTTTTATCGATGGTAGATCTTATATTTTTGAAGGAGAGTGGGGTTCAAGGTTTAGTCATGCAATACCTTCACTCCCATAGCTCAATAGTTTATTATCCACTGTTTCACTTGATCCTGATATAGTTTCTTCTCTTTTTGATATTACTATGTTTGTCCGGTACTTTCCTAATGTTTTCCCAAATGAATTACCAAGTCTTCTTTCTAATAGAGATGTAGAGTTTATGATTTATCTAGTGCTAGGTACACAACTAATATTGATTCCCTCATATATCATGGCATTAGTAGAGCTGAAAGATCTCAAGATTCAATTGGATAATCTAATATAGAAAGGTTTCATTTTCCCATGTGTTTCACCATGGAATGTCTTTATTCTCTTTTCCAATAAGGAAGATGGTTCACTTCAATTATACATGGACTATCAGAAGTTGAATCGGGTGAAAATTAAGAATAAGTATTATTTTCCCCATGTGGATGATTTGTTTAATCAGTTAAAGGGGTAAAGTGGTTTTTGAATATCGATCTTCAGCAGGGTTATCATCATCTCAAGGTTCGGGATTCTAATATAATGAAGATGGATTTCAGTGGAAGGTCCGTACATTGTGAATATCTTGTAATGCCTTTTGGTATGAATAACACTCATGTAGTTTTTATGTCTCTGATGAACTGGATATTCCATCAGTATCTTGACACCTTTGTCATAGTATTTATGGATGGTATTCTAGATTATTTTAGATTTAATAATGAGAGAAAACACCATTTGAATATGGTTTTGGAAATAATTAGGAGTCATCATTTGTACGTAAAGATTTTGAAATGCAGTTTCTAGAACCAATAAATAAATTTCTTGGGGCATGTGATTTATAAACTTAGTTTTTTAGTTGATCCTAAGAATTTGAAGGTTGTCTTGTTATGGGAAGATCCATAGAATGTCTTTGAGATTCAATGTTTTTTTAGTCTATCCAGATACTATCAGTGGTTCATCAAGGATTTCTAGAAGTTGGAATCACCTTTAACTGCTCTTACTAGGAAAGGGGTAAAATTTATTTAGGATGAAAAGTATCAAAATTAATTTTATGAGTTGAAATAGATTCTAGCATCAGCACCTATTTTGATCTTACCTAAACCCGATAAGGGGTATGTGGTATACTGTGATGTTTCTGGTGATGTTTTGGATTGTGTGCTTATGTAGGATGATAACATTGTAGCCTATGGATCTCATCAGCTCCAACAATATTAAAATAATTACCCTACTAATGATTTGGATATTTCTATAGTTATTCATGTGCTTAAGTGTTAGAAAATTTATATTTTTATGGATATATTCATAGTATTTTCTGACCATAAGATCTTGAGTTATATCTTTTCTCATAATGAATTGAATCTTAGATAGAGGTGGTGGGTGGAGTACCTTCAGATGTTTGATTTAGACATCACCTACACCCCAGGGAAGGGGAATTTCATCATAGATGCTCTAAAAATTATACCATCATAGGCTGTTTTGGAATTAATGGAATAGTGAAACCTTATGGGGATCTTCACTCATCTACATTCGAATACTCAGGATGATGTTTCAGGTAATATTATGACCAATATCTAGTGTTCACCATCTCTCCTTGATTTTATTCTACATATTCATTAGTAGGATGATGAGTTTAAAATAATTAGAGAAACCTTAAATGGTGTGGAGACCATTTCTAGTTGGTCTATCCCTTTTGATTATATTCTTCTCTTTAGGAATCATGTTTTCATCCCAACATATGTGAGGAGTTTAGTTTTTTTTATTATCATTGTTCTTCATGGGACATTAATTTGGGCACTATGAAGATGTATTATGACATGATACAGTGATTCTGGTTCCCATGTATGAAGTGTGACATTGCTGATTATGTGTTGTGTTGTTGCACCTATCAACAGATAAAGGCGGACCATATGGAACCTTTTTTTCTCCATCCTCTTTTGATGGAAGTTTGTAAATTAAACGAGGTGTTTATCGACTTTGTTTTTTTATTTCCATGGAATATCTAAGGGAATAATGCTCTATGAGTAGTGGTTGATGGGTTGAAAAAATCATCCCATTTTATTCTGATCAAGGACACCACTGAGGTTAAAGATATAGGTAAGATTTATGTGTAGGAGATTGTGAGGTTACAAGGGATCCCTCAATCATTGTCTCTGATAGGGATCCCAGGTTTACTTCCATATTCTGGAAGAGTCTCTAGGAGGTGATGGGGACTTAGGTTAGGTTGAGTATAGCTTAACATTCACAAACTAATGGTCATGTGAAACATGCTATTCAGATTTTTAAGGATATACTATGTGCCTACATATTATATTTTAGTGGATCATGAGATATCTATCTGGGACTAGTTGAGTTTTCTTTTAATAATAATTATCATTCATCAATCAGAATAGAACCATTTTAGGCTTTGTATGGTTGACCATGCATATCACATATTTGTTGGGAAGAGGTAGGGAAGTCCTATATTGTGGGACCAAGTATCATTCAGGGTATATCAGTGAGAGTTCATGATTTAAGTTGATGTATAGTTATATTAAAGAGTCTATATAAATCTTATATGGACCATCTATATCATCCTTTGGAGTTTTCTGTAGGTGACCGATTTTTCCTGGAATTTTCTCCTCGGTTTGGTCACTCTCAGATTGAAAAACAAGGGAATATAGATTCGAGATATTTTGGATCATTTGAGTTCACTGAGCAGCTTGGGAAGGTTGTTTATCAGTTGGAATTTCCATCTCAATTGATAGATATTCATGATGTTTTCAACATCTATCAACTCATGAAGTACCATTCTAATCCATCTCATGTTCTGAGTTGGGAAGAGATTTATTTGGTGCTATATTTTTCAGTTATAGAGAAACCAGTGGAGATCGTGGATTCTCAAGTGAAAGTATTATGTGGTAAATCTATCCCATTGTCTTGATTTTTATGGAAACATGGATCAGATTCTCATGAGACTCGGGAGTGTGAATTGTTAGTGACGGAGTAGTGGCCTCACCTATTTTTAGAGAACCCTTATTTTTCCTGAATTCTCAAGGATGGAAATTCAAATTGAAGGAATATTATAACACCCTAGAAAAAAGGTAAAATCTCTTTTATGCTTAAATTGTGTTTGTGTTTCTCAGGTTTAGAGGGCATCTAGAATTTTTTTGATCTTTTTAGTAGATCATATCCTAGACACTGCCTATAGGGCACATTTATGGTGTAAATGGTTAATATATGGTGTAAATGTGTTATGGGGCACAAGCTCTGAATTTTTTTTGTGGAATAAGTCAATTTATACCATAAACCTTATTTTTATATCGTAAATATGTTGGCTAGGATTTTTTTAACCTAAGATGAATTTTTTCAGTTTACATGATTCATGTGGATTTTACACCATAAATCCATGGTTTACAACATAAACCATTTAGGACTAGTAGTTTTTATGCACTACAACCCTAAATCTTATAACATTTGTATTTTTTATCCTTGCTTCAAACCTTAGGCTCTTCCAAGTGATTTTGGGTGTCTCATCCTCTTTCAGATCACTTTGTTCAGTGCTTGATCTCTATGGTTCTTGTGTCGCTTCTCTCTGGGTAAGCATCCTTTATAATTATTCATTACTTTTTTTTGTTTCATTGTTCAACTAAATTTATGGATTAATTGATCATGCAATGATGATTCTTGTTTGATCCTTCTAGATCTATTGTACTATCTTCTTCTAGGGGATAGTCCTTGTTTTGGTTGTGGTACAGTGTATATGGTTCACCAACCCTTGTCATTGAGAAATATGATTATTATAAGATGTTGGAATCATTATTAGGGACTGTATTATTTCATCTGATTTTCTTTTGGTGTTGGTAGATCCCATCGCTTTTGGTGTGCAGCCCGAGTTTGAGGTAGGTGATTCCATCTCTAACCTATGTTGGATTAATTATATTGCTCCAATTTTTATGAATTATTTTTATAAATGGATTGAAATGATTATTTTTTGTGTGTAAATTTATTTGTGATAAAATATGGTTTTTCCCTTATTTTGGAAAAAGAAAAGGGTGTTTTCAAAGAATTGTTAAATGGATTGAGAAATGGATTTTCAAAGAATGTTTTTGATAGAATAAAGGGTTGTTTAGAATTTTTTATTAAATGTGGAACCCTTTTTAAATGATTTGAGAAATGAAACATATGGGAATCCTTGGGTACTTAGGTGGAAAGTATATCTTAGGGTCATCATCCATTTTATTATTGGGGGGCTCACTCAATGGGTTTTCCTCTTCTCCTCAGGCCTATTGTTCTAGGGACTTGTTGGTCAAATTGTTGTGGGTTCACTCATGGGGTGTTTCTATGCTCCTTAGGACTATGTTCTAAGGAATTGAGTGTGCACTAGTCATTGATTATGGTATGAGTAGTCTGCTAGCATGACATATTGTGACATTTGTCATGATTTACCTATGATTTGTCTTGTACTATTTTTTGTATTTGATATAAATTCTTTAAATGATGAACTGGTTATTTGAAATGTGATTTGAAACTATTTTTACCTATATTTTTTTATAACTATGGAAAAAAGGAAATATTTACCATGATTTTGATATAAAACTACTTTACCACTTATCATTCCATGTTTTCTTTAAATTGTGAATAATAGGATTATTTTTATAGAGACTTGATATGGAACACCTGGGTGGGATCCTACTATGTCTATTTAGCTCACACTCTACACACCCCTTCGATGGTGTGTAGACTTGGTTATGTATTTTGATGTAGGAAAAGTAAAAGCACCACAGTTAGGTGTGAGGTTTCTATCAGATAGGTTTGGGTAGCTGGTAGTGATATGGTTAGAGATTTATAATATATTATAGGAGTAGTTGTCTTCCATTTTGGTCATCCTTTTGTTTTTTTGGACCTTTGCCTCCTTTTTTTATTTTGTTTTCTAGTTGTGTCACTACCATTTTTTTCTTTTAGTTATGGAATATATTTCTCCTAATTTTCTTCTAGTGTTCTTTATTCTATGTATATATATTCCATGAATCTTGTTCAGGTTGGAATAAATAATTACCTTTCATCATTTTTTATGCTCATGTGCTAGTCTCTATCCCGTAGTGATTTGGAATGCCTTTCGGGTATGGTGACACCCAAGATCAATCATACCTTCTATGGCTAGTGTTGAATGTATCTAATCATAGTAAATTTTCATCAGTTGGGGGATAATTCCCAACCCTATAATCAATCATTATAGTGTCATCATGGGGTATGGTTACCCACCTTAGAATTAGTAGTCATAGTGTCATCAGGTGGGATAGTCCACCACCCTAGAATCAAAAGTCACAGTTCCATTAGGTTGAGTGACGTCCCTCCCTATAATAAATAGTCATAGTTCTATAGAGGGGTGGTGCCCCACCAAAGAATCAATAGTCATAATGAAACTGGGGGGATGATGCCCCACCTTAGAGTTAGTCAAAATTTACACCTCACTTAGAGGACAAGGTTTAGGTTTTACATTTTACCAACGGGCCACTCATAGCCCCTTCAAGAGTAATTCTACATAAAATATAGAATTTAAATCATTTCATTAAGTTTTAGGTCAAGCACACATTAGGCTGACATGACCACACATTATACGCAAATAGAAAACTGATAAGCGACATTATAAATAACTTAGGGACAACCTATCTTATTCTAGAAGGTATCTATTTACTGAATATCGACTAATAATATGATCTTAGATGGAAGAAATCAAATAATATAGAGAAAACATTGAAATAGGGGGGGGGGGAAACCATAACTGGAATAATATCACTAAATAGTGAGTGAATCCTATAATAAATAAAATAGGAGTGATAGAATTACATCTAGTTATTAATCAAATCAAATGGGGCTTGAAACCATTGAGTAATAAAGGATAACTCACTTTGGAAGAGAGGATTTCAAGAGGAATTGCAGAGGAAGTCATGTACTTCCAAAGTAAATGAGGGGTACTTAATTAATTTAAAATAATTTGAAAACCATTTATTTAATTGATTTTATTGAAAAACTACCCAGGTTGTGTGTCACGAGGTGACTGGTCACCGAATTTTATACATACATTTTTTGAATCATATTTTATTAGTTTTTGAATTTAATTGATTAACTTTTCCTAAGTATTTATTTTTTCATATTATTTTTGGATAATTAAAATTTTAAATGCAGTTTTGAAAATAGAAATAAAAAATAAATAAATTTATATATTTTGGAATTGTTTCTTTACAAAGGAAAAAAATGATTGTTTTTTAGGAAAACATTTTCCATTTAAATTATCTGAAGATAATACAAAAAGGCACACTAGGCCAAGTAGACTATACATAGGTCGGTGCATGCATAGGGGAAAGGGTGGATAACATCATTATAGGGTTAAAATTTCTGATCATACATAGGAGTCCATCGAATCTAGTCAATCTTCAAAGAACCAATAATGCCATGACTTATAATATTAAGCAGTGGTCACCTTATGGAAACTTAGATATGGGATGACCTTTTTTTGGGGAACTATACAATTTCACCTAAAAAAATTGTTTGGTGTTTAATCTCACATCTTCCTCTATGTATAAGAATCCATGACATCATCATCACTATTGTACCATATAATGCATCATTTTCGATGATAGAAGCTTGAAGTAGCACTACCTAGATGGAAATGAACTCACTACAAGACTATTTTTTATGTCTTTAGACAATAGGGAATTATTTTGTACAATGAACTCATGTCATGGCTATGGTCACTGCATTATAGATTTTCCCACTATAGGGGGAGACCAAAAAAATCATAGAGGTTCTACAATTTGGTATGTTTCGGCATCATGGTTCTTCATGATACATCAATAATAAATAATATTGATTCTCATGCTAAGGAGATGTGATGTGGAGTTTCATTTACACCATAGATGAAGAAAAGAAGATGGTTTAATTTACATGGAAATGGTTGTAGCATATATTATTCCTATATTGTAGTGATTTCATTTTTAAAAGAGATTATGGTTTAATCTGAGAATGAGGATGTGTCCATGAATAACAGGTTGTGACTAGACCAGGCATGCATGCACAAAAGAGTTTGATCGAAGTGATGAGGCTACATTATAGTGAATAGTGTTATACCACAGATCTTATATCTATATATATATAGATTCCCAATAATTTATCCTCCATACACATGCATCTATATGTGATTTTAAGAGAGTATTAAGGAGTATTTCATGAGGGTTTTACACTATAGGATTAGATCTCAACCAAGACATGAAATACAAAAGAGATAAAATTAGAATATGTGAAGATTTGAAACAGGCATGCAAATTTTTTAGATTCTAATGGTTGTTCCTCTCTCATAGTTCATATGGATATATTTCAAAGAGATTAATGAGTAAATTTCACTCAATATTGACAATCAGATTACATATTTGGAGATACATGAAGATACAAGATAAAATATAACAATATAAAGGAAAAGATAAAGGATATATGGAAGTAAATATATGAATAATATTTTGTCTATAAATAAAGAGGATTTGTGCAGTGTGAATGGGATTAGAAACCCTCTTAGGGGTAATCCTAGTGTAATATCAAATTCCAATGATGGAAGTGAGAGGGGGTAGGAGGATCTATGTCAACTATCAAGGTTCCCAGGTTGTTAGAATTTATTTTGTTTTTTTCTTTTTTGTTGTGTAATTTTGGATATCATTTATGGTTTTCAAAATAAATACGAGTGAGATTTTTACATTTATTTAATGAATTTATTTTTAGCTAAATTTTTGTTCCCTCTTTTATATTCCTAGTTTATTATTTGTTGATGATCACTCGACTATGAGGGGCTAGTGTCATGATAGAGGGTAGAATTGGTAAAGGGGGCGTGTGTGACATATTTTAATTATGGTTTTCTTGTGATATTTTCATATTTATTTATAATTTCATTAATCCTTATTATTTATCTTATTCCATAGTTCCTAGAGAGAGTGATAGTTACTGGGGAAGGAAATCTGGTGCGGTTGAGGGAAGTGGGGGAGCTACAGAAAACTTTAACTACTCCTTTCTATTTGAGATATAACTTATTACATATAGGTTAGTTATAGGTTACCTGTAGATAAGGATCAGTGGGTCTAGTTATTACTAATTAAGTTTGAGATTCAAATATAGTTAATTAAATAAGTCTTGTGGCTAAATATATGATTTATTTTACAAGTGAGATTAATTTTTATTTATTTTATGGGAAACCATTCCTATATCTTTATTCTATTCCTTTATTCTTTTATTTTTGGTTTAAGAGTTCATCCATTCATTCATACTTTTAGTTTAGTATAGTTTAGTTTTCAAAAATAATGAAAAATTTCTTTCTATTTCATTATAAGATTTTGTTCCTTATGGGTTTGACCTTAGGAATTGCATTTCCTATACTATAACTTATTATTTTTAGTGAGTTTTTGTTTTTTGTTTTAATTTATAAACTAATTTGAGACTGTAATAAGTAACAAAATTTTTGGGCCTGGTCAAGTTTTTAGCACTATTACTAGGGAACTAATCTATATCTTTAATTTTATCGTTATAACAATACTTTTTTACCTCCAACTATTTTATTTTTTATTGTAGTTTATATTTTTCTTATCATTTTTATTCATTTTATACACATCGTATTTTTAGTGGTTATGGAAGTAATTAAATTCATATTAACTAATAATGAAAAAATTTCTATCCATATCTTAGACCTTTCACATCAAATAAAATTAATTCAAAGGAACTATAGTCAATAATGAAATATCCCACAATCATACCCAATAAAGAAAGAGACACGAATCCATGGTCTAGAATTATATTTTTAAGAGGCATATAAAGATTTGTAAAAGATGTTTAAGGAATTTGTGGATTAAAAGGATGAATCTAAGGTGGAATCTAATCTTAATGCAGTACTTGAGGAGATGTTCAAGATTGATACTGAGTCCAAAGTTGAATAAAAGGTAACTCTTACTTTCAAATATGAATCCATTTCTATAAAATAATATCTCACCACTATAGGTTTGGAGAAAGAAGAAAAATAATAAGAAACCTCACTATAATAATAGGAGGAGGAGGAGTGGATGACATCTCTAGAAATATAGATAAACATGATCAATCTTATAGAGGAATAGTTCATCACTGAAGAAATCACATGACTTGAAAGAGTTCTAAATTAATAAGAGAAACCAGATGAATATTCCAATTAAGTCATTGAAAATATGGAATTATGGATAAAAAATAAGATTTCTATCAAGTGTGGATAACAAAATAGTTTACCTCTTTGAAAATTTTCCACTACTTGGTTTTCTCCTCAAAGTTTTATGACGGTTTCAATGAGTAGGAATAGTAGAAGAAAATCATATTCAATTTAAATATAAGATTGGTTAAATCCAAGATGGTTATATTTATATCATACTTCTATCACATGGATAGATAAGATAAGTGTCACACCCATCATTTTATATTTTATATTTTATTATTTTTATTGGGCATCAGATAGTTCAGGTCGAGACCTGACTTAAAATTTCTAAGCTCTTATTTAGAAACGAATGTTTGGCTCTTGGTTTCGTCCGGCGCACCGTGGTCGAAGCTACGCGGCCTCGCCTGGGTCGTCGCGCGACCTCTCCCTGCTCGCCGCACGAACCACTCGATTTTCAAGGAATAAGAAAAATATTCGGTGAATAATAAAATGAGAATACAATGAAAATTGAGCCCATACGGCCTCGGGCGAGGCACAACTTGAATAAGGCACATTTTTTAAACTACACGGCCTCGCCTGGTCCACCAGGTGACCTATCAATGCTCAATTAATTTAATGAAATGGATTAATAATAAAGAAATAAAATTAAGTGAATAATAAACTAAAAATGAAAAAAAATTAAGATAAAAAAATGGAATTAACTTAATGAATTGTCTTAATGGTATTAATAATGATATTATTTGAGGATATTATTATTATTATTATTTTAATTGATATAACTTTTATTTGATTTTATTACTATCAATTTGGTTTTATTATTTTTGTTAATATTAACATTATTATTCATATTCTAGTTTATTATTATTATTGTTATTATTATTGTTGTTGTTGTTGTTGTTGTTGATGTTGTTGTTAGTATTATTATTCTTTTTTTTTATTTCTTTTTTCTCTTTATTTTGTTGGTTTATTTTTTTCTTCCCCTCCTTAGGGTTTTGCCTCCCGTGTTTTTCCCCTCTCCTAGCCACGTCGCTGGTCTGCCCCTCATGCTCCTGTCACACCGCAACCATGGCCAACTGTTGGCCTCCCCTGCTCTATTCGGTGATCGCCGCCCTGCTGCTCCGCCTCTCTTGATGTCCCGTCGCCGCCTCACTCCCCTCCTACCCAGCATGCCTCTGCGCTCCAGTCTGTCCAGCCAACCCATCTCACCATCGCCCCCCTGCCTTTGCATGCCCTCCATGCCATCTCCCTCTCCTATGGTCTGTCGTCGTTGGAACACCTCCCTCCTGACCAGCCCGGATACGCCGCCCCCTGCCTCCTACTTAGAATTGCACCGCAACCCCCCTTTTGATCCTACTTGGAATCCCACCAGATTCCCCCTTGTCCCCTTGTCCTCTCATCGCGACAACCCTCAACGACCTCTCGTCCAGCCGGTGCTACCCTCACCGGCCTCCTCGACCAGATGTGCGCACCCCCAACCGGACCCCACCTTAGAGCCACTGCCTCTCCCTTTCGGCTGGTTTTCCATCACGACGCACCTTTGACGACATCATTTATGCTCTGGCTAGCCGATTATATCTCTTTTGTAGGTGTGTTATTTTGTGATTAGTTTTTCTTCATTTTTGGTAGTTGCAGGTAAGTGTATCATGTTGTTTGGGGTCCAATTTGTGTTGAATATGTTTTGATTTTTACTGTATTTGTCGATATATTGTTTCTAAGGTTCATTTCAGAATTTTTTTGGTGTGTTTGATGGACAATGGGAGTTCCAAGTCGAGTGTTGGAGTCTTCGACACCTGAGGTAGGTGGTTTTGCATTTAAACATTATTTAATGAATTAATTTGCTATCTTAGTTAATTTATGATGTTCTTTGATTAATTATTTTGGGTGCGAATTTGGTTTTCTTGAAGTTTTTCATGTGTAAATTTTTTTTGATAGTATGTTTATATGGGTGGTGCGTTCATTGGATAAAATCATATTTTTAGTCAATTGTTAGTGTTTTATAGTATGTGCAGTAATCTTTTCATTCATGAAAGTGGTGTTAATTGCGTTTTCAACATAGCGTTGTTTTTGCTTGTTCATAAATGAAGGTGTTGTGTTGGTTGAGTAGGTTGTTTCTGTGAAAAACCATTATTGAGCTATCTCTTAGTGTTTAATAAATTTTGTGTTTGTTTTGTGAAAATGTGCAATGTGAAATGTTTGTTTTCCAGTGTTTTTATAAAGTTGTGTTTTTTTGTGAAAATGTGCAAAGTGCAATTTTTGTGTTCTAGTGTTTTTATAAATTTTGTTTGTTTTTTTGAAAATGCACAAAGTGTGAAATTTCTGTTCTTGATGTGGCGTTGGGTGTGTTTGGTCGTGAAAGAGGGTTGAGTTGTTTTTGTGTGTTAAAGTTGTGTTATGTTTCTTTTTAAAAAAAATTACAAATAATTTAATATGATTTAATAAAATTATTAATGATAAAAATTTAATATGTTTTTAATAAACAATTATTAGCAATGAAGAAATTTTTTTAATTGAGTTGGGTAAAGTCTTTTTTCGTGCATACTTTGTCAAATGGTTTTCTATGTGTGTGAAAGTGTGGCGTTGGGTTTGTGTAACACCCTGTTTGTTTTATTTGTCTGAGTTTGACATGAAATGTGAAATTGGAACTTCTTGAGCACAAAAAGGGGAAGCCTGGGTACTAGGTGGGTGGACTAGATCTAGTGTGCTAGTGATTCGAAAGTGGCTCCGGCCCGGTTTCACTTAGCTGGTTTGACGATTACAACACTAACTAAACATTGGATGATGATTGGAGACCACTAGTTTATAGATGTGTTGCCCTACTAGTGTCTCATGCATGAGAATGTATTTTATTATGTTTCCTATACTGTTCATCGAGACGCTATGTTCTAGGGTCCCATTCCTTTTTCTAGTACCTAAAGGGCCTCTCCAACTTTTGGTGCTCCTGGACTACTACACACTCACCATCGGCATACGGTGTAGCATTTGGGTTCTCATGAAGGTTTGAATTTTCTTAACTACAAGGGTGTTTTATTTATTTATTTATTTTTTTTATTTAAGTTGTTTTATTTAAAAGTGTTTTCTTTATAGAAACTATTTCTTTAAATTTGTTCAAGCTTTGGTGTTCTTCATTTATTCAGCCTACAAATGCATTTTCCATATAATGTTTATATGTGGAACCTTTTTATTAGGTGACGTCCTACTAGGCTTTTGGATCACACCCTACATACACCTTTGGGTGTATGTAGACTTTGTTTCTTGTGTATTCCAGGTTGTGACGTTGTGCTCAGTGATGGTGGTTTGGATTGTTATCGATCTCCTCATGCAGGTTGGTGTGGGTAGCTTGGAGGTATGACTTATCTTGTCGTTTGGAGTCTTGAGTTAGAGTTTTTTTAGTTTTCTATCTTTGTTGTAGTTCCCTTTTGGGTTTTAGTTGAATGTAAACTCAAAACCTGGTTATAGTTTAAAGGCGTGTTTGGTTGCCTGTTTCTAGTTTTAGTTTGTTTATCTTTTAGTTGTTTTTCTATCTTTTTTTCAGGTAAATCGTTCCCATGTAATGTTTGATACCCAGGAACTTGTGCCAGCCCGTGGGGATCGGGAACACCCTTCGGGCCGTGTCGCGGACCGGGTTGGGCGCTGGGTCAGATGGTGACATGGCCTGGTTCGTGACAAAATGGTATCAGAGGAGCATGTTTTCTCTCTTGGGTCGTGTTCTTTTAGGATAGGTTCAGTGTAGACCAATGTTACGGGTGTCTGAACTTGACGTTCTGGTTACGAGCAAGGTGCCAAACCAGCACACCTCGTGGCGGGACTCGAGTTACCAAAGTAATTTGAGTTTCATTTAAATATTTTCTCCATGTGGTTAATCTTGTCTAGAGGAAATGCAAAGGGAGTAGGGTCAGTGGTCCCAGTGAGCTTGTAGGGTCTGGAAAGCCATGTGGAGCTGGGGACGGTCCCAGAATACCCTCTGTGGTGGTGACATGATTGGAATATGGTCGCCAACCATATGTTTCAGTCACCCGCTGACACTAGTTTTCTCTTACATCATCCCCCGTCTCTTTGTTTTGGACTTATGGAAATCTGGTTTTTAAGTAAAAATGATTTGGTCTTGGAAAATGTTTTAGAAAATGTTTTAAAATAAAGCACTTTAAAAAGAAAACGAGGTATGAGTTTTTAAAAGTGTGGGTTGGATGTTTTGGTTTTGAAAAATGGAAAGGTTTGGTTTTGATCCTTGATGTTCTCGTGGGCAACCACATGCATGAGTGTATATGGAAAGAGAAAGGGTTAATGGAATGAGCGGATGAGTGCCTGGATAGATATGAGGTGGGTGCTGGTGTGGCACAGGAACATGCATGTGTGAGGCCCATGGGACACCATTGGTGATTGTGCGACCCATTGGCTTTGTTTATTTTCAAAATGTTTTGTTAAATGAAAATTTGGTGTTTTTATATAACTGGTGATTGTGTGGTGTGTCCTTGTACTTTTTAAGGGTTGTATGTGAGGCATTTCATGTCGAGAATCCTTTCTGAATGATTTTTGTCCCGAGTTTGAATTCTTATTTGTAAGTTGGTATACAAGCATGTGGTTAGTGAATTCTTTTGAAGAGAACATCAGAGAGCCCTTGCAGTGGTTCCCCCTGCACGTTTGGTGTTTTCTTGTGATATGTCTTGACCATTGGACCAGTTCAGTTGGGTCCATGGTTTTCTTTCTTTACTAGTGTATGACCCCCATAAAATGTTGACATGTGATTGAAGTGCGGCCATAGGAAAATCGTCATTGCTCGACCCTCCAATTGATCATAGGAATCTCTTCTTGAATTATAGAATTGAACTCACCTCTCCTTTTTAAAACTAAGCGGATCCTCCCCATCAGGATGACAGATTCAAGGGGAGTTGAAGGGAGTTTTGGTCTTTTGAGTGTCTGACTCATCGAGTATGAATTTTTACATTGTCGTGTTTGAAGGTTCCCCCTAGAAACGGTGAAAGGAAATCCAATTGGGAAAGGTGAAGGTGGTTCAAAATTTTCAGTGTTGACCGGTGTCTTGAAGGGATTTTTAGTATTTTCATTGGCTGTAAGGGTCATGTTCGGTGACGTCTTGTAGTGTGAGTTCTCTTTTATTGTCAAGGGTGAAGTTTGACCTCATTAATTTGAAAGTTCTGTTTGGAAACGGTGAAGGAGATTCTAGTGGGGAAAGGTGGAAGCATCCTGGAGTGGTCGGTGCTATCCACTATTCTAAATGACCTTTTCCCCTTCATTGGTTTCATTTAAGAAAGGTTCTACGTTAGGACACTAGTGTGGCAGACCTAGTCACATGGGGATGCTATGGTCGATTGCAGGAATCACGTGTTGTTTAAGACTTAGTTTGAAGTCCCTCTCCATATAATGTTCCTCTATACATCAATGGTCATGTTTTGGTGATGATTTTTGGTGTCGTGTTCTCATTTAGTGTGACAAAGGGTGATGCACATGCACTATTTCAGCATTGGTGTTGGTAAATGTTCCTTGTATGATTATTTGGATGTTGTAATGGGTCATGTTTTCTGGTGTTGTCTTGGTTGTAGTGTGGTTGCATGTGACACCAAAAGGGGAAGCTCTGTTCAGGAGTCTTCAATACCTAACAATGAGGTAGGAGATGCTTCAAACATCTGAGCTCCAGCCATAGGCCTCGGAGTGAAGCTGGTATGTGGTCAGGAAACCCAAGAGTGTATGGTACCCCAACCTTATTTTTGTCGTTGGTACTGAAGGTGAAGGAGGATTAAATTTTCTTCAGTGGTTGTTCCATTCCGACGACCCGCCTAGGTGCGTAAGGCTTCTCGTGGCCATGAGAAGGTGTGGTCGTCTCGTTACCATAATGTTTTCAGGGTTGCATCCCACTGAATGTAATAGATTTTGGTGGTCCGTATGGGAGTATATGGGTAAATCAGTTTCAAATTTGGATAATGCTCATCCAGGGATTTGAAGATGTTGGTCTGTCTCCGGTCATGGTTTTGACGCCAGATAGTTGGGTCCGACCCTCTCCGCCCCTTGTGGCGGGGTGCTTGGTCACCGTTGGGAAAATTTTCAAGGTTTTTTATCTTCTGTCAGCTCTAATGGTGGGGAGACCCACGTCAGGTCTCGCTCAAAAGTCTTTGGATTGAATTGGGTTGGCCCTTCTTCATAATGGTGGGGAGTCCATCCAGGCCTCCTCGTGACAGTTTTTCACTCTCGTCGCTGATGTTGGTAAATTTCTAATGGTGGGGAGCCCCTTCAGGATTTCCCCATGTTGAACTTTTGGTTCTGTTTCTAAAGATGTCTTGGTGATAAGTGATGAGAGTGTTCCTTGGATGTGGTTTGACCTTATTTGTAAATTCTAGGAAAACGGTGTGGTTTTCATTTAATGGGTATTGAGGTGTTTCGGCTTGTGAAGTTGGTTTCTGTGGGTGTGAGAGTTCCTCTCTTTGATCATTCAACTAAAGGTGTTCTAGATCATTGGGGGGAGACATGTATTAGAGTCTTTTTACACGTTACTTGAAGTTATCTTTGAGTCACTTCCTCTGAGAATGATGCTTTTGCCTCCTTTGTCTTGTTGATTGTGGGGATCCTATTTGATCCTTAGTGGGGTGTCGTTTCCTACTTTGGGTCTTAGCCTTAGTTGTGGCTTTCCGGGGATGGAAAGCTTTATGGTGGGGAGAATTGCCACACCCATCATTTTATATTTTATATTTTATTATTTTTATTGGGCATCGGATAGTTCGGGTCGAGGCCTGACTTAAAATTTCTGAGCTCTTATTTAGAAACGAATGTTTCGCTCTTGGTTGCGTCCGGCGCACCGCGGTCGAAGTCGTGCGGCCTCACCTGGGTTTCCGCGTGACCTTTCCCTGCTCGCCGCACGACCTGCTCGATGTTCAAGGAAGATGAAAAATATACAGTGAATAATAAAATGAAAATACAATGAAAATTGATCTCGCGCATCCTCGGGTGAGGCACAACTCGAATGAGGCGCGTTTTTTAAACCGCGCGGCCTCGCCTGGTCCACCGGGTGACCTGCTGATGCTCAATTAATTTAATTAAATGGACTAATAATAAAGAAATCAAATTAAGTGAATAATAAACTGAAAATGAAAAAAAAATAAGATAAAAAAATGGAATTAACTTAATGAATTTTCTTAATGGTAATAATAATGATATTATTTGAGGATATTATTATTATTACTTTAATTGATATAAATTTTATTTGATTTTATTACTATCAATTTGGTTTTATTATTTTTGTTAATATTAACATCATTATTCATATTCTAGATTATTATTGTTGTTGTTGTTATTATTATTATTATTATTATTATTGTTAGTATTATTATTCTTTTCTTTTCTTTTCTTTTTCTCTTTATTTTGTTGGTTTTTTTTTCTTCCCCTCCTTAGGGTTGTGCCTCCCATGTTTTTCCCCTCTCCCAGTCGCGTTGCTGGTCTGCCCCTCATGCTCCCGTCGCGCTGCAACCATGGACAGCTCCTGGCCTCCCCTACTCTATTCGGCAACTGCCGCCCCGCTGCTCCCCATCTCTGGATGTCCCGCCAACACCTCACTCCCTTCCTTCCCACCGTGCCTCTGCGCTTCATTCTATCCAGCCAACCCGTCTCGTCGTCGCCCCCTGCCTCGGCCTGCCCTCCATGCCATCACCCTCTCCCATGGTCTGTCGTCATTGGAACACCTCCCTCCTGACCAACCGGGATGCGCCGCCCCCTGCCTCCTGCTCAGAATTGCACCGCAACCCCCCCCCCCTTTTGATCCTACTTGGAATCCCATTGGATTCCCCCTTATCCCCTTGGCATCCCGTCACGACGACCCTCAATGAACTCTCGGCCAGCCAGCGCTACCCTCACCGACCTCCTCGACCAGCTGCACGTACCCCCTGCCAGACCCCCCCTTAGATCCACTGCCTCTCCCTTTCAGCTGGTTTTACAGCACGACGCACCTTCGACGACATCATTTATGCTCCGACTAGCCGATTATATCTTTGTTGCAGGTGCGTTCTTTTGCGATTAGTTGTTCTTCATTTTTGGTAGTTGTGGGTAAGTGTATCATGTTGTTTGGGGTCCAATTTGTGTTGAATTTGTTTTGATTTTTACTACATATGTCTATATATTGTTTCTAAGGTTCATTTAGGAATTGTTGTGGTGCGTTTTATGGATAATGGGAGTTTCACATAGAGTGTTACAGTCTTCGATACCTGAGGTAGGTGGTTCCACGTTTAAACATTATTTAATGAATTAATTTTCCAGCTTAGTTAATTTATGATGTTCTTTGATTAATTATTTTGGGTGAAAATTTTGTTTTCTTGAAGTTTTTCATGTGTTAAATTTTTTTTGGTAGTATGTTTATATGGGTGGGTGCGTTCATTGGCTGAAATCTTATTTTTAGTCAATTGTTAGTGTTTTATAGTATGTGCAGTTAGATTTCCATTCCTAAAAGTGGTGTTAATTTTGTTTTCGACATATTTTTTTTTGTGTTTGTTCATAAATGAAGGTGTTGTGTTGGTTGAGTAGGTTGTTTCTGTGAAAAACCATTGTTGATCTATCTCCTAGTGTTTACTAAATTTTGTGTTTGTTTTATGAAAATGTGAAAAGTGAAATTTTTGTGTTCCATTGTTTTTATAAAGTTGTGTTTGGTTTATGAAAATGTGAAAAGTGCAATGTTTATGTTCTAGTGTTTTTATAAAGTTTTTTTTTGTTTTGTGAAAATGTGCAAAGTGTGCAATTTGTGTTCTTGATGTGGTGTTGGGTGTGTTTGGTCATGAAAGAGGGTTGAGTTGTTTTTGTGTGTTAAAGTCGTGTTATGTTTCTTTTTAAAGAATTTTTTTACAAAGAATTTAATATGATTTAATATAATTATTAATGATAAAAATTTAATATGTTTTTAATAAACAATTATTATCAATGCAGAAATTGTTTTAATTGAGTTGGGTAAAGTCTTTTGTCGTGCGTACTTTGTCAAATGGTTTTTTGTGTGTGTGAAAGTGTGGTGTTGGGTTTGTGTAACACCCTATTTGTTTTATTTGTCTGAGTTTGACATGAAATGTGAAATTGTAACATCTTGAGCACAAAAAGGGGAAGCCTGGGTACTAGGTGAGCGGATTAGATCTAGCGTGCTAGTGATTCGGAAGTGGCTCTGTCCTAGTTTAACTTAGCTGGTTTGACGATTACAACACTAACTAAACATTGGATGATGATTGGAGACTACTAGGTTATGGATGTGTTGCCCAACTATTGGCTCATGCAAGAGAACGTATTTTATTGTGTTTCCTATACTATTCACCGAGACGCAATGTTCTAGGGTCCCATTCCTTTTTCTAGTACCTATAGGGTCTCTCCCACTTTTGGTGCTCCTGGACTACTACACACTCACCATTGGCATACAGTGTAGCATTTGGGTTCTCATGAAGGTTTGATTTTTCTTAACTACAAGGGTGTTTTATTTATTTATTTATTTATTTTTTATTTAAGTTGTTTTATTTAAAAGTTTTTTCTTTATAGAAACTGTTTCTTTAAAGTTGTTCAAGATTTGGTGTCCTTCATTTATTTACCCTGCAAATGCATTTGTCATATAATGTTTATACATGGAACCTTTTTATTGGGTGACGTCCTACTGGGATTTTGGCTCACACCCTACATACACCTTTGGGTATATTTAGACTTTGTTTCTTGTGTATTCCAGGTAGTGACATCATGCTCAGTGATGGTGGTTCGGATTGTCGTCAGTCTCCTCATGCAGGTTGGTGTGGGTAGCTTAGAGGTATGACTTCTAATGTCGTTTGGAATCTTGAGTTAGAGTTTTTTTAGTTTTCTATCTTTTTTGTAGTTCCCTTCTCTGTTTTAGTTGAATTGTAAACTCTAAACTTGGTTATAGTTTAAAGGCGTGTTTGGTTGCATGTTTCCAGTTTTAGTTTGTTTATCTTGTTAGTTGTCTTTCTATCTTTTTTTCATGTAAATCGTTCCAATGTAATTTTTGATACCCATGCACTTGTGCCAGCCCGTGGGGATTGGGAACGCCCTTTGGGCCGTGTCGTGGACCGGGTCGGGCGCCGGGTCAGATGGCGACCCGACCTGGTTCATGACAATAAGGTTGATCTTAACAATATTAAAAAAGTTCTTTGATAGAGTAAACCTGATTTTTATTACTTTATAGGAATTTAGTTTTTACTTTAAGACTTTAATTCTAGGATCTAATTACAAAATACCCCTATATTATTTATCTTTAAAGTACATGGATCATTTTATTCACTTGGGTATATTGTTTTTTAGGTCTGTGATGGGGGAGGCACAAGGAAGTAAAATAAGAACAAAAAAATATGAAAAGGAGAATAAAAGCTTCATGGGGAAAGGGGAGTGTTGTTTTAAATTTTTTATTTTTTATCTCTCCAACATTTTTCAAATATAGTTTTTGATTTTAATTGATAAAATCATGCCTCTTATTTTTTCTATAATTAGATTGATGGTATAAATAATTATTTTTTATTGCCATAATGTAATGTTTTAGATTCCATTGTTAATGAGATTTAATGAGTAATATGGGGGATGAATGATTAAATATAAATATAGGAGTATAGATTTGATGAATCATAATTTTAAAAGACTTTTTAATTAATGTAGATGAAATTTACCTTGTGTTTTTCATACTTTTAATTTATAAAGTTCATGTGCATTAGTTTATTATTATTATGTATCCCATTAGTGATTGATTAATATTATATGTTCCCATTCCTAGGAGGGTTCTAAACTAATTTTTATTATTCTTTCTTTTACCCTATTTCTTTAGAGAACTTAATACATATAAACCTACTATAACTTGATTTGGTACCTTGTTGAAGCTATGATTGTACAAATTCATTTTTGAAATGATTGAGGTATTTTTTATCCCTTTATCCTTGATAACTACCTTGACATCTGTATATATATTTTAACCCATAGAAACCAAGAATTAAATTCTTAGGTAATAGCCACATTAAAAGATGATTTTATCATTTTCTACCCTACTCTCAGTGTTTTTTATGATATCCAAAATTTTGAGTGTGGGGGAGAGGTTTTCCAAGGTTGAAAGGTATCTGTTTCATTGATTAGAATTTATGAGGTGTTTTTTTATGGGATGTTTGGGAATGTTTCATATATATCATTTATTATAATTTATTTTTATCCCTCTTGGAAAAAAAGAAAAAAAATTGAAATAATATTGAAATAAATTAGGGGAAAGGGGGATGTTTCTTTGGGAGGGTTAAAAATTACCATCACTTAATCAATGATCATGTTATAACTATTAAAATTAGTGATGTGTGTAGATCATGTGGGGTTGGTTTATGGATGTGCGATTTATCCCAAATATATTTTTTTAAACAAATAAATTATAAAAAAAATATTGTATTCATTCATTGTTATTTTATAAAATTCATGACCTACTTTGATCTTGGGAGTGTGGGATATGTCACTTTGAATATGAGAATTTTCATTGAGTTTACTTTTGATTATCATAAATTATGCCTTAAGATATAAACCGTCTTTTTTAGCCTTAATTATTTTCCATCATTTACCTTTATACCTTAATCCTTAGAGACATTTGATCCTTAATTATAATTCCTCATTATTACTTGTTATATTTTTATTTATGAGGTAATGATGTGAGATCATTTGCAAGCTTATGGATAAAATCATGTAATTGAGGTATTGAAATAACTCCATTTCAATTATTACCTTGAGTAATGAGTGAAAAAAATCAAATTTAGGTAGATCAAAAAGTAACATGCTAATTAATAACAGATTAATATGCTTGGAAAGGTGAACTAATTTCAAAAGGGAAGATTGAAATGCATGGAGTCTATTTAAAAAGTGAGTATTTAAAGAGATATTATATCTGATACTTGAAGGTTCACTCTAACCATTGGTAATTATATGGTTTTATTACTTTGAATTTTTAATAATGCTAGCATGGTCCTTCTATGTGTATTGATTTGAGATGTATGCTTCCGGGAAAATAATGTTTAAGTGTGGGGGATTTTATTGTCTGATTTTATGAATACATTTTTTAATTAAATTTTATAATTCTTCAAATTTAATTGATTAATTTTTACTAAGTGTTTTTTAAAATTATTTTTGGGTAATTAATATTTTAAATTATATTTTATAAAAATAAATAAAAAATAAATGTATTTATATATTTTTTATAAAGTAAACATGATTTTTTAAAGGAAAAAAGGTGGCCCTTTTAACTAGATGAAGACAATCCAAGAAGTCACACTAGGACAAGTAGGAACTAGTGCATAGGAGAGTTCACAGATAGGATAAAATCATGGGCATACCATATTTGGTTCAGTGCATGTGTAGGGATAAGGGTGGATAACATTATCATGGGGTTATAGTTCATGAGAGGACATAGGAGTCTACTAGCTCCAATCGGGCTTCAATGATTCAAGAATTTCACAACTTGTAATACTAAGTAGTAACCACCTAATGGAAACTTTTATGTGGGCCGACCTTTTCATGGGTTATTATACAATTTTACTAAAACATAGTCATTTGGTGTTTGATTACACAACATCCTCCTTGAATAAGACATCTGCATCATCATTGTCACCACTACACCATAAAATCTAGCACTGATAATGGTAGAAGCTATAATTTATGATGCCTGGATAGATGTGGACTCACTAAAAGTTGGTTTTATTCCATGGGTTAAAATGGAATTGTTTTAGATGATGAACTCATGTTGTGGCCATCGTCATTTTATTCTATAATAAATGTAATTCACAATCAAGTCAATTAAAACAAAGCAATGTGCTAACAATCCCTACAGTACTATAGTTTCTAGTAATAGTATCCTCACACTTCTCATCTATCAACACAGCTCTAGAAAATGTGTGAACACTCAAATAAATGCCCCATTGGGGGATCCACAATGGGAAAATATTCTACATCCTATTAGGGGATCCATTATTGTCAATATAGATGAACTTGGTTTAGTTAGTGTTATCATCGTAAATCTAGTGCTAGGGAGTTAGATGCCTAGCGTGTTTTTCCTAGTTACCTACTAACTACCTAGGATTATATGTTCTCCAAAAACCAAATGATCATTTATGGGAAAAAAAATTAACACCCCATGAGGGGAACAATTTCAGGAAATCATATATTTCAAAACAATTCATCTTTAAAAATTCAATTTCCAAAAAATCATTTTTCAACATGCACTTTTTCATTTTAAAACTAAATCATGGTTTTCATTAATTTCATGCCTTTCAAAAAAACAACTTTCAATTTAAGCCATTTTCTCAAGAATAAATATCCATTAAATTTCATCAAAACATTTTTCAAATAAATTCATCAATTTTATTAAATCCAAACAATAATTTCAATTCCATTTAAATTGGGGGTTTTCGTCAATTCCATGCCAATCTCAAAAAAAACATCAATCAATTAAAATGTAGGTTTTCAAATCATTTAAAAATAATTTCAATTCAATAAAGAAATACAAGGTTTCAATTGAATGTAAAATCCATATGGAACCACTTTCCTTTAATCACATGGTCAAAGACAACACCGACGATTGGATCACCAATGAAGAACAAAGAATTGGAGATCAAGAAAATAAACCTATAATCAAGATCCATAAAAATTGATTTTAAATTCGTGAATAACATGATGATATATCAAAATCTAAGGAAGAGAGAATATGATATCATAATATTCCACACGTGATTAAATCTACTTACCCGAAAGAGATCAAATTATATTAACCATGCTTTGATCCACCAAGAGAAGAGGTTTGAGAGATAAGAAAACTTCTAGAGAGACTCCAAAAGTAAGAAAACCCAATTTAGGTCGAAAGGGAGGTGTTAAAAATATTAAAAGAGGGTTCTAGGATTTAAAATTAAATTTTTAATGGATTAAAAATCCGCTCGCACAGTTTTCTAGAGAGGTCGCATGGTTAGTATTAATTTTGCACCCCTACTGGTATTCTATTTGGGGTGAACTATTTGGTCACACAGTTAAACTAACCATGAAACAACCATGAATTTCCCATTATCCATGTAGTTTATAGTTTGGAGGGGTGTTCGAATGGTTTGGAAAAAACATGTACCACCTTCTAGTGGATTTCAATAGGGTGTACATTTTTTTGGGCCAAACCGCACAATTTTCCCTAACCATGCACCAACTGTGCACAGCCCCATGGGATTAAAAAATTTCTAAAAACTCTTTAAAAAAACCCAAATGAAGACCCTATCAAAGAACAATCAAAACAAGCATCAATAAATACTTGAAAGAAGGTAATATGATGTTACAACTTCCCCACCATAAACACTTTTTGTCACCTGAAATATTATCAAGAAGATTCCATGTCAAAGAGATGAGGAAACTAATCTATCATTGATGCCTCTTGCTCCCAAGTCTCATAAGAATAAAAAATATGATTCCATAGAACATAAACCAAAAGTATCATCCTCCCTCAAAGTACCTTTGTATTATAATCAAAAATACCGACTAGATGCTTAGTCATGGATAAATCAGGCTCAATATCAAGATCCTCTCCTTTCAAAATATGTGATGGGTTAGAAAGATACTTTAGAAGCTGTAAAACATAAAAGAAATTGTGGATCGAAGTCAATTATGGTGGAAGTTCTAAACATTAATCCACCTTACCTACCTTCTCAATAATCTCAAAAGGACCCACAAACCATGGTGCAAGTTTTCCCTATTTCCCAAGATATTGGTGAACAAATTGTGAAGAAACCCTCAAGAACACCTAGTCACCAACTAAATACTCAAACAATCATTAACGATGATCATTATAAGACTTATATCATCTTTGTTTCATACTAATTATTTGATGAATCAATTAAATATTCAATGTATTCTCTTGGACCAAACCCAATCCAACCAAGGAAGATTCACTAATCTCCAACCAACATAATGGATATTTACATGGCCTACCATAAAAGGCCTTAAAAGGGGGCATCTAAATTGTAGGATGGTTACTTTTATTATAAGAAAGCTAAACCTATCCCAAATGGATGTACCAAAATCCACTAAAGTCAATAATGAAATAATGTAACATGTATTAAAAGATCTATATAGATCATTTTGTCTGATTATCCTTATATGGATGATATTTCATGCTCAAACGTACTTGATATCTCAGTGCCTCTTAGAGGCCTCTTCAAAAGTGATAAGTTAAATAGGGGTCCCTATCAGAGAATATATCAAAAGTAATTTTGTACAATATAAAAAAATCCTACACATAAAGATATCCCAAGTCCTTATAATTGGTTGTATCTCAAATGGGTATAAATTAACCCAATTTGGTTAGCCTATCAATCACCATTCATATTAAATTATTTCCCAAAGGGGTACATGGAAACCCAATCACAAATTCAATAGATATTTCATCCCACTTCCATGTCGGCACTAGAACTGGATGAAGTAATATCTAAGCTCTCTGGTGCTCAGGTTTGACCGGCTGATTAGTATAACAATGAGAAATAAAGTCAGTGATGTCTCATCTCATACTCGGTCACTAGAATTGTCATCGTATATCATAAAACATCCTCATGGTTCTAAGGTGCACTTCCTGCTAGGAATTATGAAAATCCCCCATTATAGGATTCCTATGGAAAAAAGTACAGGAATCCAATTCTAAAAACATAGATTCCCTCAAAAGGGAACGTTCACTCACCGACAGTCTCCCCACTATAAAGAGAGTCCCTAATTCTATGAAATTAATCATAAAGTTGTTGCTTTTGAAGAATTGTCTTGAGAAGAGTGGAGGTCAACTGAAAACTGTCCAAGACAACCTCGACCTCTTCCTCCTAGACACCAAAATGAAATTGAGAAAAAGGAGCCATCAAGTTCCATTATTATAATGATTCCTTCAAGTCTTGGGTCAAAATTTTCCCACTCAATGCATCAGCGACAACATTTCCCTTACCCAAGGTGTAGGCAATGTTTAAATACAAAAACTATGAGTACTCTACCTAAATCCTCTATCAATGGTTCAAATATTTTTGAGAGAAGATATAACTCAAGATTTTTTTGTTAGAATAAATGGTAAAACTTTCTCCAAAAAGTTAATGTCATTAGCTCTTAAGAGAATACATCACAACTGTGAGTTCATGGTCATGGATTGGGTAATTCTTATCATGTGCCCTAAGATTCTTGGAACCATAGGCTAACACACGATCACCTTGCATAATATTACAACCCAAAACCAAACCTATTGCATAAAAAAAGACGAAATATCCCTACCATTAATCTAGAATATTAAACACTGGCATAAAATTAAAAATACATTTTCGCTCATTGAAATAACTCTGATATTTTTCAGTCCACAATAAATTCAATCCCTTCTGAGTGAGGGTGGTCATTAGAAAAGCTAGGTTCAATAAATCTTTAACAAACTGGCAGTAATTACCCACCAAGCTCAAGAGGTTTAATATATCAAAATCATTTCATGGTTACTCTCATTTCAAAATAGCCTTCACCTTATTAGGATCAATTGGGATGCCATGTTCTGAGACCACATGTCCCAATAACATCACTTCTCATATCCAAAAATTATATTTAGAATGATTCAAAAAAAATTGATCTATTCAGATTTATAGGACTGATCTAAGATGACACACATGATCCTCCTCAGTTTTGGAGTAAACCAAAATACCATCCACTAATACCACCATGAACGAATCGAGGTGCTCATGGAATATTTTTTCATCAAACCCATAAATATTGTAGGATAATTAGTCATGCCAAAGGGAATAACAAGATACTCAAAGTGACCATACCTACTTTGGAAGGTAGTCTTTAGAATTTTATATTATATAATTATCAACTAATGATAACCAAAAAAAGGTCAATCTACAAGAACCACTTTTCCCCTTTTAAATGGTCAAACATATCATCAATCTATGGTAATGGATACTTTTTCTTTACTATAACTTTATTGAGTTTTTAAAAATCAACATAGAGGTGAACTATTCCATCATATTTCTTTATAAAGAGAATAGGTTCTACCCAAGGCAATACACTTGGAAGTATGAATCCTTTCTCTAAAAGATCATCCAACTGAGCTTTAACTCTTTCAAATTTTTTGGTGTTATACAATAATAAGGAATACTAGACAACTACCAGGAACTAAATAAATAGACTAATATACCACTCTAACTGGTGGTAGACCAAAGAAATCAAACAGAAACTTGTCGAAGAACTCAACGATGAAAAGAGAGAGACCATATCTCAAATATTCTCACTCCATGTCAAAATAAAATACTGGTATTACCCATTGCAACTCCAAAAAAGATGGTCTGGATCTACTTGACCTTGGATCCGATTCTCCCTACAAGAAACAGCGCACCCCATCAGGTTCAATAAAGGGGAGCCATTGAAGATAATATTAAATTCAAACCTTATTAACAATCAGCCAATCTATCTTGAGGATGACTCCAAGATGTTTCATGTTGAGAACCATAAAATCCTAGGTATGTTTAAACTTTAATAAGTAGAAAAAACAAGGACATTGAGGATCATGCCCTCTCTTTGTTCTGTGGGGCGTAGTAATATTCATAACATAAGATAAAATATCCATATGAAGATTTATCAATTTCAAAACATGAGTCGATATAAACGAGTGAGATGAACCAGTATTAAATAAAGCAATCACTAATGATAACGATATAGTGATGGTACCTCTCACAGTCACTAAACTCACATTTTCTTCCTTTAGAGACTCTTCTACTGCATGAAGAATCTTCTTTATGTATGTTTGTGTCTATAAACCCTTATATCATGAAGTATATGATTAAATTTTAGTATTTTTAGGTGTTGATGAGCCTATTCCACTATGAGGAGTAGAAAAGAAATGGAATAACATTTTTAGGTGGCTGGATTGACCGCACAAACCATGGATGTTGAGTGCCTTAGTGGAAACACACTTCAAATTATTAACATTTATACACTAAAAACAAGTCAAGAGGCCTATTCTAGGCATTAAAGGAGGTCTTTAATACACCTAATATTTAGATACACCATGCGTCTCATCTCACTTTATCTTTCCCTTGAAGGAACTCAATAAACTGCCACTAGGAGAAAAGGGAACTCCCGTCAACCCTGAATTTCCATCCACATCAAGCTTATCCATCAAGCTTATCCATCAACTCTCTATCTAGTATGTCAGTATAGGAGGTGATATTCAACATAAATAATTGAGATCACATTTCAACATGATTAATCATCTCAAATATTTGAGCCTTCAGTTTCTCATTAGACAAAAACTTAGGAGAAAATTGTACAAGTTCAGCAAAATGGTTTATGTACTACATCACGGTCTTGTTACCCTATTAGAGGTTAAGAAACTCCCTATACTTTTCCAAGACCATATACTCTGGATAGATATGATCAGTGAATATAACTATGAAGTCCTTCCACTATAATTCATCATGCTTCTTTTCTATCACCATTGAATCCCACCACCTCCTTCTAAGTCCTTCCAGCTTGAAGGTAGCACACATTACCTTAATCAAATCATGAATTTCTAAGAACTCAAAAATAATATATATCATTTTCAACTAGTACTCAGCATCTTAAGGGTCATTATATCCTTGTAAATTGGATGTCTTTTGGAAAAGGAACTCTTGATAATGACTTTGATATTTGTCCCTTTAAGGTTCCAAAACTAGATCCTGAATAGGAATGGGTGTTGGTGCATATCCCAGAGCATAGACAACATGAATTACTATCTCAAAAATAATATGATCCACTAGATTATTTTATTTTTGTGGGTCACCAACTACCACCTCTTGAGTCCTATTCAAACATTTTCTCAGAAACATGGTACTATACAACATAAATAGAAAACACTGGAATAATCAGCAAGATTTCATAGATCATGGATACACATATCAAAGATACAGTAATATCAATTCCATCAAATATAATTTAAGATTCGTATTTCAAAAAAACTCTAAAGGAGGTAGTTAAAATACTAGAATTAGATCAAAACATTCATCAAGATTCTTTTCACAAACACCCATGGTGACTTAAGGATCGTTATGATGAGATATATCTAAACACTCACTCTCAACTACATGCTAAGTCCCAATAATCCTATCTTTTATCTACCAAGACATCCCCACTGCATACCAACATCAAGGAAGGATGCACAACTTTTCACCCATTCATACCAATTTGTAACAAACAATCATGGTTACCCAGGAACCCTCATACCTGATCTGTCTCTGAAATAGCCTGAAGGGAATTTCTAATCCTCACAGGTTATCTACTAGAACCTAGAATCATACAATATCAAATAAGGAACCCTTTTTCCACAAAAATTATAATATAAATATACAAGTTGGTATGATCAACACTCTAAAAAGGATAAATTACGATAATCAAATAGCTAAAAAAACCCAAAACATAACATCATAAAAGTAATCAACATCTAATAAAGTAGAATTGTATACATCCCATGAAACTAGTAGATAATTTCTCCACCAATCACCTTCATGACTCTGATTCCCAAAGATCAAGAACATCCAACACCTCTAAGTGGTGTTTTCCCTTTACTCAGACCTGGCATATGGAAATATAAAAAATCCTTAATGTAAAGGTAGGTTGTGATCAAAATAGACCATTAGGTTCTAACTATGTGTTTTATAAACAATACCATATCAATAAACTAATTATGATATCAATTTAAATATAGTAAGGTATGGAAAATCATTTACATATTTTCAAAAAAACATTAATTTTAAATAAAATGATGAAAAATATATCAAAATTTGATTAAATTAAAATATTATATGAAAAAATTTATATAAATTATTTAGAATGAATAAAATATTTCTATAATCAATGTCACTCATAATCAAGTCAAGTAAAAAAATCACCGTGCTAACAAGCCCCAAAGTATGTTAGTATTTAGTAATAGGATCATCAAACTTCTCATTTATCAATATAGCTCTATAAAATGTATTCACGCTCAAATCAACACCCCATTAGGGGATCCACTATTGTAAAATAATCTAACACCGTATTAGGGGAGACACTATAGTAAATATATCCGAATATGGTTTAGTTATTGTTGTCGTCATAAATATAATGCTAGGAAGTCAGAGTCCTAGAATGCTCATCCTAGTTACCTACTAACTACCCAGGATTACAAGTGCTCCAACAATCAAACAATCATTCATGGGAAAAACAAATCAACACCCCATGATGGTACCCATTCTGTGAAATCATGTGTTTCAAAACAATTTATCTTTCAAAATTCAGTTACCCAAAAGAAGTTTTCAACATTCCATTTTTCATTTAAAAACCAAATCATGGTTTTCATTAATTTCATTCAATTTAAAAAATAATAATTCAATTTAATCCATTTTCTCATGGTTCAGTATCCATAAAATTTTATCAAATCATTTTTCAAATAAATCCATCAATTTTATTAAACCACCCAAAAAAATTCAATTCCACTAAAATTTGGGGTGTTTCGTCAATTCCATGCTGATCTCAAAAAAAATCAATCATTTCAAATATAGGATTTTAAATCATTTAAAAACAAATTTCAATTAAATCAATTAATATAGGGTTTCAATTGAATAGAAAAGTCTTTTGAAACCACCTACCTTTAATCACACGGTCAAAGACAACACCCACAACACAATCAACAATGAAGAACAAGGTGAGAGAGATAAAGAAACTAAATCTAGAATAATGATCCATCAAAAAACATTTATATCCATCAATAACATGATGATTTATCAAACTCTAAGAAATAAAGAAGAGAATATCATAATAATACACATGAGAGGGGATCTACATACCTGAAGGAGATCAAATAAGATCAATTGTACTAAGATCTTCCAAGAAAATAGGTTGGAGGGACAATAAATCCACTAGAGAGCTTCCAAAATAAAGGATAGTTGATTTAGGTTGAAATATGGATGTTAGGTATCTTAAATAAGGGTCCCAATATTTTTATTTACATTTTCAGAGGATTAAAAAGTTATGTGCGTGATTTGTTGGGGAGGTCACATAGTTAGTAGTAATCATGTGATCTAACCATGTGCCCCTACTGGTCTTCTATTTTGGTTTCATGGTATGGTATCATGGTTAAACTAAACATACACCAAACATTAATTTCCTACTATCCATGGTGTGTATAATTTTGAGGGGTGGTCGTACGGTTTGGAAAAACTCTATGCCCATTCCAATTGATTTCAACAAGGTGCACGGTTTTTTGGGAAAACCACATAGTTTTCCTTAACCATGACCCAACCATGCATAACCTCATGGTATTCCAAAAATTTTCAAATAAATCCCAAAACAACCCCAAAGAAAGACCCTATCAAAGCATGATCAAAACAAGGGTTAAGAAATACCTGAAAGAAGGTAACATGATGTTATAGAAAATATAGTAATGTTGGGAATGTTTAGGAATCTATAGATGTTGGGTATGTTGGGAACCTTTAAAGTATTTCTATTTTGAGGTCAAGGGATTCATGTGTGAGGAATCTTAGGCACATAACTAAATGCATCTCGCATCGGCCATGGGGTATTTGACATTAGGGGAATAAGTCTTCTAAGGTTGTTTACCTAGGGAATCCCATGTTTATTATATAGGGTAGATATTCTAGATCATATCATAGGTTTAATGATTTATAGGGACATTTGGGTCATAGGTTTAACATATTATGGAGATGGGATTTTAGTGTGATCCCATGGGGGGGATGATCACCCTTGGGATTTTGGTTGAGTATTTCCCTAGGGAGAGATGATCACACTTGATATCTAGTTAAATGTGTTCCAGGAAGGGAAGATTTTACACTTGGTATTTGATTAAGTGTACCCCTAGAATGGAAGATTTCACACTTTATGGTTTGGTTATGTGTGTCCCTAGAAGGTAATCTTTCACACTGGGGGGTTTCAATATTAAAACTTATGGAGGTATCCCATATTTTTTAGATGTTCGTATTGAACCTCATAGAGGTGTCCTAAATACCCTATTATTATACAGGGATCAAAACCCACATAGTTTGATGTAACAGTTTAAGGTCAAGTTACAGGACCATCCCATGTAGTTTAACATATTGTGGTAAGGACATTTGCATCATATAAGGAGCATCAATGAGGGATGGTGTGGGGATTATGCATGGAAGCTACCCAAAGTAGGAGTATCATACCATGGTGGGGAGAAGGTGGCATCACATGTGATCATACATGGGGCATCTTGTGTTCATCACACTAATCAAGGCTATAGTTTAACTTTATGTACTGAGGATATTTTTGTGTATTTTAACATCATACAACTAGGATGTTGGGATATGGAGGTTTACATCATGAAACATATAAAGTTTCAGCATCTACATCTGGGAAGACAATTTCTAAGTAGAAGAGGAAGATTCGATATATGACCTCTCTACCAGAAAAGGTTAGTAGTTTTCCATGATGATGCCACCTTTGGGGATTATGTGTATACTGATCAAGTGCCTTTGGGAAGATCATGGAATAAACACCACCATGGAGGAGTATAAATTTGGGGTCCCAATTTTAGGGTGCCTATTCTTAAGAGAAAAAGGCATTAGGGTGCCAATTCTTAGGAGAAAATGGAAAATAAATGGTCTAAGCCATGTTTGAAGCAAAGGGGTTGGAAATTAGGGTTGATGATACTGGTCATGTGAGAATTTTAGGTGTGTATGAACAAGTTAAATTAGGTACGATGCACTTAGTCACTCGACTTGCATGCAACTGTGTTTTCAGAAGGAAGAAACGGTTCAGAGTCACAAATGTTGTTGTGTGAAACTTCATTTTTTACATGAAAAGGGGTTGAATGAACCATGGGATTAATCATAAGGATGTTGTGTAGATCCCAAAGGCATATTCATGCACAACTTATAAGGTTTCACATAGCTTAAGGTTATATGAAGGCATATACTCTGGAGTAAACCCAACTAGCCTTAATGGATGTTACATGAGGAACTCTCAAACACAAGACAAGAAACATTGGGGCCCATGGGAGGCCATTCATGCAAGTTATCTACCTTTTCAAATTCATAGAAGTATGTAGTTGTGTGATGTTGAGGAAGAGGGGTTTTCATGAGTGATATCTGATACTTAATCTTTTAGAGATCAATCTCAAAATTGGGGGGTGAGGTTTTATTTATAGCCTAAATGGGTGGAAAAATGTATAAAACCCCAACTGGGTCATGCAACTGGGTTGCATGCTTCCCATGCCTTTTTCGTTGGGTTGAAACCATGAAAGTGGATGGTTTGACATCACCTTTCTCATGAAAATGGATTTATGTATCATCAAAGTGATTTCACACACATGTTTTATGTTATTCACTAGTACCTTTTTTAATGTTTTAGGGAACTTGGAACACTATATAACTTTTATCTTTATCATGGCCTTTCATGTGAAAGAGGGTTGCGCACGGGATATGAAAGTCACATGCAAGTAATTATAGTTGAGCGTCACTGTTCTCTCGATTCCAGAATGGCCCTTTAGTCTAACCTGGACCTTTTTTTTAGAGAATTATAAAATTTTAGGTCTCAAGACATGTTTTCAGTGCCAAAAAAATTCTCCCCCTCATAATTGGAGCTGATGGGGAACCAAAAGGTCGGGTTATGAGGGAAAACGTCAAAGCACAGAGTGAATTTTCTCTATGATGTTCAACTATATTACAGGATTGCATAACCCAATTACACAATCATAAAACCTTGGGGGTCTCATGCCAATAAATATGGAAAGGGAGACTTGTACGGTCACCTAACATCTATGTACAATAAGTAGTATCTCATGTGTAAAACTCTAAAATTTTCATGAACTCCTAACATTCACATAATCCCTTCTTTCATGACTAAACTTAAATTATCAACCCTTCACTTTGTGAAAAGTACTTGAATTATCCAAAACCATTTTCATGAACAAGCACCACTTTTCATGACCCAATGTTTTTATTCTCTAAAATTCTCAAAAATTTCCAACCTTGGTGACCAAGATATTGCCAATGTTGTCACCACTGCCTAAAGGGAGGAAATAGCTGAGAATATTGAAATCCATTATGAAAGGAGAGTTTTTTATGATAACACTGAGCATCTAAGTCTACTATAAAGGGATCATAGGGGGTAATTTTTGAGAAATAGGTTTTGGTTTTATAATTCTAGGCTCATGGATGATGTGTCTATCTCAGCCATGGAAGTCAATATACCATGATTCTGTTTCTCTCATCATGATGAACATAACCATTGGAATATTACTATTGTTGTTCACCTATAATGATGATGTTTTAGTCTACACCCTCAATGGTAGGATGAGGATAGTGATGGGTGAATATCCATTAGATGAGTAGTTCCCTATCCACTATGCAAGCATTATTTAGGCCAGTATTTGGAATGACAACATGGATTGGTATAAGTACTGTGACCTACGAGCTGGGGGAAACTTCACTTATGAGTGGGTGAGGTCATACTGGGTACTCTTCACATGAAAAGAGTATGGGGATGAGCTATGTCATATTGGTTTATATGAGGCAGTGTGTATGTCCCAATTCCACATCTACCATCAATAGGATTTGTTGTTGGAGCTTCTCAACCGGTGGTCCCCAAACACCAACACATTCCACCTTCATCATGGGAAGGTGGAGATCAGTCTATGGGACCTCTATTACATTAGAATAATCCCATTGATGGGAATATAATATGAATAATTCCTTCAAGTTCCCAATGATTGGGGGGATAGGGAATAGAACCTTGTCATAACGTGAATTATTTTGGATGAGATTACCAAGGTCTTGAAGCGTCACCTTCCTTTCCATCAGGAAATTACCTTTAAGACTCAGCTAAGATTGTTTCTAAATGTACCAATTGTGAACATGAAATGGCGGTTGAAAAAGGGTCCAGTGGCATAGCAGCGGAGAAGGTCGGGGTCCTATTGGATGACTCTGTAGGAAGGTTGCTACTAGGAATGGGGATACAATATAAATAATTGGAAACCAGAAATAAGATATATGGTGTTTCTTGCTATATTCATGAGTGGTTATATACTACAAATCAAGGATTATTGTATGGACCTACATCTCAAACATTAATGATTGCGTCTATCCTGGTGTCTAGAAAATAGGTGAACTTGGGAGTCCTGGTGTTGGATTATCTCTACAACCAACTTGTGAATGTTGTGAGGGGAAGCATTCTCAGACACATATATGATTCATTCCAGTTCCTTGATGGATGGTTTGTAGCACATTTTAGGGGGTATAAGTTCCAAAATATTAGTATTCCTCTAAATTTCAGCCTACAACCTTTTCTTCTCAATATTTTCAAGGTTTGAAAAGTAACTCTCGATGAAGAAGGGGTCAAGATCAGCATTGTAAATCATGGTAATTTCAATTTTCATCCATTCTAGACCCCATTTGGAGAGATAGTTGATAGTTTGGAGGGGATGATGGAGAATTTGTAGTACCTTCAAGCCTTATAATTTTAAGTATTGGTTTCTAGGATGGACATCAACACCTATTGTAAATTGTACACTCTGTCTGAATTTTCATAGAAATTTGTATGCATATAGCATTCGGAAAAGTGAGTCTACATAGGGATATATAAAGAATAAAATCCCAATATCCTTCACCAACTTTTTTGGATGTTCATAGCCAAATGAATATGGGAGGTCATCATTCTTCTACCAACTAATATCAATGTCGGGCTCTCTCCAAATTATTATAGCAATTAGATAGCAGTATACCCAGGTGTAATCCAACATCAACATGTGAGGAGGGTTGTGCTTTCAGGTGAAATGTAGAAGAATATGGGTAGTATATGAGATTATCTTTAAAGTGTCTTATAGTCATTGAGGTATCAATCTAGATAAGTGGTGGGGGAATCTTAGGATTTTGCTACACCCCCCCCCCCAGTAGTGTAGGGCTCTCACAGAAGCTTCCATGAGATAAATATGAGAGTTTTTCGGATGGTATGAGCTAGAACGGGGAGGCTTCAGAGAATAAGATATGTTATATATTGTAGTTATCTAGTGATGCGACCTATCCCACATTCTGGGTGTCATGGGGCATGCTGAGGTTGTCCCTAATGGTGGAGTAGCTATGGTAGAGTCTCTCCTAAAATTAGCTCGAGCAGTTGGAAGTTGGGATCTCTAGGATCATGGCCTACATGGACTTCAATGAATGATTTTCTTATCTAGTGGATATGTATGGTTTCTCACACCAACATGGGGAGGTTAGGCCTAACACCACTTGGGTACAAGTGATTTTCAGGGGGAACCCTAAAGAAACATTATCTATCTAAACTTTGTCTCATGATGTGTCAGCCCCTAGATCTGACACACAACGATATAATGATTAGGAGTCTTGTAAATATCCTAATGGATATGAAAACTCTCAAGAGATTTCAAGGGTCAATATTGAGGGTGATGACCTGACCAAACTCTTGTTAGGTGGGGTAAGTTTTTTTTGTTAACTTTCTTGCCTTCCCCATCTTTTATTTTTAAATATTATAACCTGAGATTTTTTCCTATGCAGGAAGTGATTGGGAGACCCCAGAGGCCTTTATTTAGGGGGAAGATAGTAGCTCTGTAGAGTCTTTGGATCCCACCTTGGGGTCTTCTCTATCAGCATTGACAAGATCAGTTCCTATAGAGGGTGTCTAAGGAGAGGTTTCTAATTCCCAGGACTTCTCAGTCATTTATAGGGGACTACACCCCAACATTTTTATGGAGGATTCTAGTCCTATAGAGTAATATATCCTAAGGAAACTCATTATTGAAATCCCCACTTCTTAGAGTGAGACCAACTCTCAATTATCAATAAGACTTATTTTCCTCAAACTTTCATGGGTTTCATCACATTAACATGTTTTTTTGTTTCATGAAACTTCCATTCGGGTAGTACTAATAATTACAGTTCCATCCGTTGAGGTTACAACCAACACTGATGGATCCCTAGAGGTGGAATTTCCCTTTAAGAACTTGGGAATGGATGTTGTCCAAATTCTTACTTCTTTTAAAAAAAATTATCTTACACAAATCATGTTTTCCATTCTTTTTTTTATAGATCAAACTAACTAACATGGTTCTTCTTGAAATAGTGCTCAAGATAGTGTGTGCCCAGTAAAAAAATATAGTTGGAGAAGTTAGAGTGACTCTCCCAATAGCTGATCCAACCCTCAGGGATCCATCCATTCAGGGTGATCCAGTTTCAATCCCAAGAGGGAAACCCACTATAGTAATGAATACTCCTACAAGGTAGGCCAAACTTGAAGCTGGTGAAGATTTCATTAATGGTGAATAGTCATACTAGAATAGTTATCCTCTCCACATGGAGTCTATTCCATTCGATAGGATTCCAGAAGAAGGCCCTACTACTACTCTTCTCACTCCTTTTTTGGAGTATGAGTCATATCCACCCAAAGAATTAGAATAGTTTGGGTCTAATGTTTCTGAGGAGAATTTCATTATTTGGAACAGAGCATGGAGAAGTGTGTTTAACTTCATTAACCTCACTCTGAAGTTGGATATAGTGATTCGGATAGGATCCCTCCATCATTGGATGTTGAACCTAGGCACCAGATGTATGGATGCATGCACCCTCCATGCGTTGGATCATGATTATCTTGTCAAGTAGGTGCATGTATAAATTCAAGAGCTTGAAGCTTCCTAGAATAAGGAAAAATATGAGGGAACCAAGAAACTCCATGTAGTCGAACAAGAACTTTCATGGTTGGAAGAGAAAGTGTATGGTAATGCAGCTATTTTCAACACTCAAGTAGATATTATCAGCTAATTAAGGGAAAAATTAGAATCATCCAAGCCTACAACAGTAGAGGTGGGATCACTAATAGATTAGTACCAAGTTGAGTAGGTCCAGGTGTGAATTAAAGCTGATGAGGTTTTCCCAATGGCCAAGGAGAAAGTGATAAATCTTTCTAGGTTGTGATAGGTTCTAGAGGCCACTCATCAGAGGCTGGCTGGGATGGAGTGCTTGGATTTTAAGGCATATCCCTAGAGAGTAGTAGTTTAGTTAAAACAGAGAGACCCCAACATGTGGGCGACCCTCCCAAACTTTTGAAGTTTGTCTACTTTAAATCCCCTAAATGCTTAAATGTGTTTTTATTTTTTTTGTATCTCTGATCATATTAACAAGACAACCAAAAATAAATCCCTAAGCCCATGTGAGTCATGCTCGTTGTGGGAAACAATGGACAAACATAATATTTCTATTATATGAGAATTTAAAACATGGGATGAACACTCAGGGTCTAAATTTTTTTATTGACCGCTAGGAGTATCCTAACTAAGAAAGCTTTAGTTGGAGAGTGGGACTCTCTACATAGCCTTTTTTAGTTCTCAATGTGTGAAGATGCGTGAATGGGGTAATTATAAGGGAGTTCAATTCCACCTGAATAAATTGGATGAAGAGTGTGAATCATAATTTATAGGGTCTAGAACACAAAGGGGGTGACAGGAAAATATAGGATGATTGATGACTATGTTTGAAACATAGATTCCACTATTATTCGATCATGGATGGTGAAAGACAAATGAGGGTCAGTTATTGATGATGTTCGAAACATGAAAACCTTCCAAATTTATTTGGAATTTTTTTATAACATGTGCCTAGAATGGTAGGTGATTCAGTGTGGTTAGGCACTATTTATGTTAGGGGTTCATTCAAATGTGAAAGATGATGAGGATCAAAATCAAGGAGGATAAGAATCATGGGTATGAATTGATGGAATGTTCAAATGGTTTTCAATAATCTGGGGATTATTATATTGTTTGTTTGAGCACATTTGGTTAGCGTATTGTTATGAATGAATGCTAGAATCATCTTCCAAGTTGATCATCATCTCTGATGTTGGTTAATGGTCAAAGAACTCGAATGGTGTGTTAGGTGACCAGAACCAAAGAGGGAATGGTATTATCAGGTGAGGGCCTAATTTTTTTTCTAGTTTTACATCATGCTATGAGGATGAAGGGTGTTCAATTTAATTTCTTGTGGAAAGGACATTGAACACACAATTTTAGCATCTTATTGTGAGGATGATGCATCCTAAAGTTTAACACCATGAAATTAGGACTTTTATAGAACATTTTAGCATCTTGTTGACAAGACGTGTGAACCAAAATGGGTAAATATTATTTGATTAGGGTAGTTGGATAAACAAACAAGAAACACAATGCGTGGAACCTCATATAGGATCTTGTGAAGAAAAGTTATCTATAATTTGGATCTAAATTTTTATTAAAATGATGGATTCGGCGAGCACGCCTAGGTTATTTCTGAGGCCCATGATGTGTCCTTATAACTTTTCACATTTTTATTTACAGCCTTACTTTTGAATAGGTCATGGGAATGACCTGGAAGATTGGGTTTTGACTTTTTATCCGGTTTAACCTATGTTTTTTCAACCTTAAAAACGTGTCTTCCTCTTTCCTTGGGTAGTTTAAGGCCATACTAATTAGACCAAGAAGTCTAAAATAATTTAAGGTTGTAATACCTAGATCGGTAGTTGCAAAAAGTTTAAGGTAAATATTCTTAGACCATGGTGGAATGTCTCAAAGAAATGAGTGTGACATGTAAGAGAGGTAACCTGATGTGAATTGAGAGCCAAGGAGGCCCGATTACACATGGAACATCTCTAAGGCAACTTGCACATAGTTTAAGGTCATGTTGTTTGGACCTGGACTCCTAGTTTAAGGTCATAGAGTTCAGACCAAATATTTGATACTTTTATTCAATGTATTCTTGTGCATCTCAACCTTACTTAGAGAATCCCCTCCTTGACTCCTAATCCCACTTGATCCATTCTCGATTTTAGAAACAAGGAGTGTTATTGTGTTCCCATTGTTTGTGGGGGAGAACACAATAGGGGGAATAAGTGACTGACATGGGGATGTCCCAAAAGGTGTCGACTTATTTAGTCACCAAACATGTGTGTATGGGGGAATGACACATAGGGTGTTGTGATTCACATCAAAGCAAAGGGAAGTGAAAAGGAAGATAAATTGTGGATTCCAGGACCTGGATGGTAAAAAGGGGATAACCGATGTGTGGGTAACAATAGTTGGTCATGTTTGAAACATAAGTTCCACACCCACAGCATTCATATATGGGGAGAAAAATCCAGGATTGACCAATGAATGTGTTTGAAACATAGGATATTTCATCTATTACCAGGTATCCTTCAAGGTGTGTACCTAGTATGGTAAGTGAGCTAGTGCGGTCATGAACCATTTCCATTTGGGTTCTTATTTAGATTGAGGGGATGATAAGGATCCAAATCGAAGGAAGCACTAAGTTTGAAAATGGAAGTGTGGAATATCCCAGGGGGATATTGACTGCCCTGGGAGCTATCTCTCCACATGCTAAAATTTCTAGATGATCATGTCAGTAGGCAAGGATCAAGCCGGAACTACAGGGGGAAGACCCTTAAATTCCACAATCTATTTTTTTTTTGAATTTATTAAAATACCCTTTTGGGTAAGTGGGAACCAAACAAAGAGATCCCCTAGTTCATGCCAAAACCCCCATATATACAAGACACCTCATCCAAAATTAAAAAATAGAACATTCAAATTTCAAAACTAAAATTCAGAAAAATCAACAGAGTCAACTTTGAACCACGAGTTACCCACATCGATCCACAACATGGGGAGACCTCGAACCTCACCCATTGCCATCATAAAATTGTCAGCCTAACATTGCATCACTTTAACCTCCATCATGTCTTCACATAATCAAAAGTAATCATCCTCATCAGATTTTTGGCGAGTCGTTTCACCGAAGGTATGTTATCAGTTCCCCAAATTATTTTTACCCTAATGAGTATAGTACCAATAAGGGGTCAATCCATAGGAAAAAAAGAAGTTATTTTTGTCTTTGCTTAAATAATTTGTATTTTTTCTTAGTGAAGTGTGCTAAATTTAGAGTCTATTTTTGATGTTTAGATAACAAGAATAATTGGTTTTAAGTTTCTTTAATAAATTACTTAATGAATAGAAGGAAATATGGGAAAATTGGTTTTGATGAAAATTAAATAGAGAAATGCATTGGGGTTGTGGATTTATGAGAAGTTGATTATTAAATAAAATTTCTAATGAGGTTGTGTTGTTCATAATAACCCAACACTTTGGGTTAAATTTGTAACAAAGTTTCCTTGGTCTGGTAAACTTATATTTAGATCTGAAGAAACTAACTCCTTTGTCCGGTAGTTACTTTTTAACAGTACTTTATTTGGATTAGTCCATTTTTAGGTCAACAAATACTTATATTGGTCCTGAAAGTATTCATTTTTATTATTCTTTTGAATCCCTGAAAATTTTGCCCTTGGTCTGGTTCAGAATTTTCAGTGATAAGATGAAGTGATTTAAGAAGAATAAGAATAAGTTAAAAGAACAAACACATTCATAGCAACTAATCTATATTACAACTCTTATCTCTCCCACAACCCCAACACACTGGGTATTTAGTTACACATAGAGGTAAAGATAATAACAAAACCCTCGATACTTGATGTGATCATTGCTTGAAGCTTTGAGGAGGGAATGACTCTTCGGTAGAACGGTAGAATAGAGAAGTAGTATAATGGTGGTAGAATGGTAGTAGAACTTCTTTTCTTCAGACCTTAAACCCTTTCCATCCACACTTTCTCCTCTCAACTAGAGGACAAGGCCTCTATTTATAGAAAATATAACTACACGATGTGTGGAAAAAGTATACAGCATGTACTTTTTTCAACGTGATTTTTTCATTGTTTTCTTCGCTGGTAGGCAGCCTAACATGCCGTCTTTTACTTGGAACATGGTACCGCCTGGTAGGTTGATATACACAGCATGTAGAGACTCTATACACGGTGTGTAGTCTCATTTTCGTCCACCAACCACTTCTAGAAAGGTATACACAGCGTGTAGCGCCGCCATACACAGCATGTCCCCTTCAACCGACCACATTGGCGTATAGATTTCTTCTCATCTGCTAACTGCTTCTAGAAGGGTGTACACGGTGTGTATAGTGTGAACACGGTGTGTACCAGCTTCTGGTTACTTGGGAATGTATTTTTCCTGGTCAATCCATATCTGAGTTTGAATGTACACGGCGTGTGTATAAGCACACGTCGTGTAGTTTGTAAATTTTTCTCAATTCTCCCCCGTTTTGTGTATTTGGACATAAATCTTCTAAAAATGAACAAGATTACCAAAATCAAAGTATTTTTCCACTAAGAAGTAAGTAATTTATGAAAACATGTTCTTATTTTCAATAAAGTATGTGAAAATGTATACACAAATCGGGTGCATCAAACTCCCCCATACTTAGTCATTTGCTTTCCCTCAAGAAAATCTCAACATCTAATTAAGAGATTATATATTTTAAGAAGGGAGGAATTCAGTTAATCATAAATATAAATAATAAGTCATAGAAGAAAATTCTAAAAAACTACAAAACAGTTTCATTCCGGAGATGTTATAATCATGCCTCATATATAATTCAATTAACTATTTTCATCCTCTTTTAACACATGTTTCAACCTTACAAAAATAAACAATCCACTTGATGATCTACATCACCAATAATATACTCAACACTCAAAAATGTTTTAAATTAAAGTTATGCTCAATCAAAGATATATACACTCTATCCATAGGTTTGCAAGAAATCTAGTTCTCTACTTTAGAAAATTGACTTACAAAAATCATGTGGACTTTTTAATAAGGAGTTGATGTTTTGTGGCTAAAGGTTGGTAGGTAAAGATGTGAAAAATAACTCTGAGTCTTGAAAAAGGAGGCTAAAATCTTAAATAATAGTGCATGATATTCAAAGTTAAGCTCAATGAAAAAAAACATCCTCATCAAACTCTATCAAATGATCTCATCACCACCATCTCATTTAGTTGGGTAGGGTTCACAATCCAACAAGTGAGTATAAGGTCCCTTTTTCTGTACCATTTTTTTTAAGTTAAAGAACAAAGGGGACCTTTTATAATTTCAACAAATAAAGGTTTGGAACCCATTTTTCACTAAATGATCAAGAGGCTCTCCCCATTATTAATTTCATGACAATTCACAAAAGTATGCCATGTTTTTCCAATCCCTTATTTTATGCTCAAGTGAATAATCATGAAAAATCATAAAAGAATTAGGGTAGGAAGGAAAATAGGCTTGTAATATGGCTTCTTATAAAGTCTATTCATGGTTTCTAGGGGATTCACGAAGATAATATGTAAGGTAGGTCTCAAGATAAGGGGTTAAAAATAATCAAATGCCTCAATCATTTTAATGTAACTCAAAAATTCCCCATGTTTTGAAAAGAAAACTTGCAAATTCTGGTAGTTATGTATATCCTAATAATCTCTCAAGAAAGAGGGTATTAGAAATAATATGACAAAGGGTTTAGAATACCTCTCAGGAGTGGGAAAAGTAAATAAAGAGACAATCAAGTCGTGACTTTAATATAATTGATTAGTCTAATCGATGTAATCATCCAAGGATTACAAGTTGTAATTTAAACTATATTAGTAATCATGTTAAAACACTTTAAGAACCAAAATAATCATGAAACTTTTAAAAAAATCCACTTTCATCTCTATTATTTATTAATATGATTAACTAAAATGTCTTCACACTTTCAAACATATCTTCCAATAATGATGTCTTCTAGAATGATGATAAGGGAAAAGACCAAAGAGGTTAAGAGACCACCCCCCCCCCCCCCCTTCACATACTTAATATCACAAGTGGTCCACCAAGTTCCACAAAAAGTGAATAAGGGAATGTGGATACACAATAGTGGACCAGAACGAGGGGAAGTAAGGAAAGAAATAAACCAAGGAAGAAAAGAAAACAACAGAAAAACTTGGAAAAATAATACATCCCTCGTGTCTAGGTGAAGAAAGACGAGGAGTGATGGAGAAGGCTAGTCCATAGCATGCCAGAGTACCAGTGATGGTCATGAAGAGAGAACAATGAAATCATACATAACATTCACAGGTAAAAGATATAACAAATAGATATATAATGAAAAACGTGTTTCCAAAAACCAGTCAGGGGTCACCCTAGAAGAGGCATCATCCGGTACAGAAACTGCCGGTAGAGAAGGATTAGGATCTGTGGAAACTAGGGGCTCAGAATCTGCACTTGGAAGAGAAGACGTAGAAGTAGGAGCCACATGAGATGGACTCGGAAGAGGAAGCTCGACCTCACTCCCTGGACTGGCAGCAATGGTGGCAGCAGCTGGGCCTGTAGTGGATAAGATAACTGAAAATGTGGCTAGTGCAGTAAAGGGTGGTGGAGATATGGAAGAAGGGCTAGGAACTGAGGTATAGGTAGGTGGTGGGGGTAGTGGTATACCATGATGCTGAAAAAGAAGCCACAATATCTTCTCTAGTCGGTCCTGACATCGATCGAGACAAACCAAGTGCTGCTCCATCATGGCTAGGCGGAGGGAAAAATAGAGATCGACCGAGGGTGCAGAGATAGGGGGTGGGTAGGTGGAATAGAAGAAGGTAGGACAGAAGAAGTGGGGTCAGGAGAAGGTTGTGGTTTGGGGAAGCCGGAAGGGGTGGGGAAGGAGGAGTAGGTGCATTGGTGGGGGCAGGAGGGTCAATAGGTGTCCGGGGTGGTGCCTTGGCAAGGACGTAATCACCCCTACTTCTGGACCAATCCCATGTGAATAAGCATGAGATAGTCTATCTGCTGGGGGGGACCTAATAGGTCATGGGGAAGAGAAGGCTCAAAAACTCCAAGGTGGTGGGAAAGGTGGGTGGTGTAGAACCTACCATTCAGGTTTCCCTAACGGCTGGTAACCATGGCATGGAAATAGGTGGTGGTAAGGTAAGGGAGGTCCAGGTAGTCCTATCGGATGACACAGGTGAGGAGATCCATGTCACGACCAGTCATGAGCCCCATATCTTCATGGAAGGGGAAAAGGATGGCACTGAAACACCAGTGGGTGAAGCGAAGGATAGGTTCGGCAATGAGGGTACTCTTCTATGAAGTAGGGGTATAGCGGTGGTTAGGCCTAGCAATCTCCCGCCACATAGCAATGAGCTCAGAGCACTCGGGTCGGGTCAGGGTGGAGACAGGGTGTGGTGTGATGGGATGAGAATAAAACTACACCCTCGGACAAACTCGGTCATAGTAAGGGAAAAGGGTCGGCCACCTAGCTGGAACCGGACCACTGGGACCGCGTCACCAGGTGTCTCCCAGTACTCAGCTCTGTCAAACTCAAAGGAAGCTGCAAACTCCAAAAATAAATCCCTAAAAATAGGAGTGATGACCTTGAATATCGTGAGTAACGGAGTGTGTCCATGGAGATCCTCTAACTTTCCCCAGATACCCAGCTGTTAAGGGATACTGCTGTCAAGATAGAGGCTGCTCAATGGGATCGGGTGGTGAGAGAAGCACCGGACCCTATCGTGCGCCAAATCGGTGACCGGGAACACCATGCCAGGGTAAGGAACACCTGCAGGGCCCGGCCCAGGTGGAGGTGCAGCAATGGGAGCTGGATCTAGGGGAGGAGTGGCTGCAGTAGATGGAGGGTCGCTGGATGGGGCATTCGATGATGGACCAGCTGCGAATGAGGAGAGATCAGGTGAAGTGGTAGCTGGTGGGGAAGAAAGGGTGGTGCTCAAAGGCTCGGCGCTAGATGGTGGAGGTATGACGGTACTAGTACCATCCTTGGATGAGGTAGTGATGGGTGGAAGTATGGCCAACGGAGGGATCTAGTACACCGGAGAGTCCAGATCTGGTGACGTCGTAGGCTGGAGTCGGATCCGACAAAATATGGGCCTCTCGCCCTTAGTGGCAGAGGCGGGCCACTTTTCCCATGAATGGTCTCTGTCTGCCATACCCTAAAAAAGAAAGAAAACCCCAAAAAAAGAAAAATAAAAGATAAAGGAAAAGAAGAAAATGTGAGAAAACTAAATAATAAAAAAGTACACAGCTTGTGTATCCAAAGTACACGGTGTGTAGTAAAAGCGTGTTAGAATCCCATGTTCGTTGGATAGACATGCTGAGTGAGCATCTGCATCCAGGGAATGAGACACAGTATGTACCGAACATACACAATGTGTTCATGTAAAGTGGTCATGGTCATGTGTTTGTAAAGGCATGTCCATCGTGTAAGTAGTGCTAATAATACAAAACACGTCGTGTGAGAGGACAACATGGCGTGTTCAAGAACAAAGGGTAAATGTCTGTGTGAAGTGCTAGGCGTGGGTTGGCTGAAAGAAATGGTGTACACGGCATGTACTGAATAGACACGTCGTGTGCACGAACATGGTGTGCAAGGCCGTGTAAAAAAGGTACTCGGGCACGACAGGGGATGGTACACAGTGTGTACCGAACATACACACTATGTATTTTCAAATTGTGAAGCATTCAGTGTGTGGTCGTGTACAAAAGTACACGGCGTGTGTTCTTCGATTTGTGCCCATGTTTTGTGGAAGCTGAACGGTCGGCTGATCTGAAAATCACACTGAACGCTTATGAAAACTTAAAATAAAGGGTGTAGAAGGGCGTACCTGGATTTAGGGTCACAATGCATGACAAATTAGAAGTAAAAACGCCCTAAATCAGTGGATTTGGAAGTGGGAAGTCGGTTGTCATACGAGGGAAGAAACGGGGAGAGGTGAGGGTTCCACGCAACACAGGCTAAAGCTGGGTGGTCAGTGGCTTTTATATCCGAGGTACACAGCATGTACAATAGACAACACGCTGTGTATCCCTTTTTCTTAAAGAATGACATATGTATATATAATTATTATACTAAACTATATAATATTTAATAATAAATATATATATATATATACATAATTTATTAAAAATAAACTATAAATGTAATGTATCGAGCAATACACATTGTGTGTCCTAAAATTGGAAAAAGAGAAGTACAACTTTTGGTCTGATGCTTGGGGTGAGGTTCGAACCGACTATCGACCATTCCAAATGGAAGCCCTAAACCACTAGATCAAAGGTTGTACTACTGCTCATATTAAGTTTTTAAATATAGATAAAGTAAACAGGCATATACTATATGGGAAGAAGAAAATGCACGGTGTGTGGTTTTTAATTAGACAAAAAGGGATGAAGCAGGGAGATTAGCCGAGTTCAAACCGGGTCTTTTGGATCCAGGGCCGAGACTCTGCCAATCTGCTAACTTCACCCGCATGAATTACTTTATGAGAAAAATATTTTTAGTTTTTAGAAGGAAAACATGGCACACACAACGTATATCAAAAGACACGTTGTGTGGGTTTATTAAAAAGGAAAAATGATGTAAATGGGGTGGTTGTCAGGACTCAAACCTAAGTCTTTTGAAACCGGGTTACGATCCTGGCCAACCAATCCATCCCCACCATGGTTTTTCTTATAAATATATATATATATATATATATATATGAAAAACTACCACACATGCTATGTAAGAAAACACATGGAGAAAAAGGAGAAACCCCATGCCGAAGGTAGGTCTGGAGAGATTTGAACCAGTGATGGCTCGGATAAACTCCAGTGACCATACAATTGTCACTGGCATCATCCCTATTTATTACTTTGTTAAGATTCATATTTATAAAAGTTAGAAGTTAAATGAAAAGGAATAAGTACACGCCGTGTATATAGGTGGTACACGGAGTGTATTTGTTGGGTTGCCTCCCAGGAAGCACCTTTGTTTTCGGTCGTTGCCTCGACCTACTTAACTTTTCTTACCTAAGTTGTATGGTGGACAATGTTCCCTCTGTGTTTTCCATGTGATGGTAAGCTTTCAACCATTGTCTGTTCACCTTAAATGGTTGACCATCCTCTCTAGATATTTCCACCGCTCCATGATGGAATACGTGTATAACTTGGAATGGTCCCGACCATCGTGACTTTATCTTCCCTGGGAATAATTAAAGAAGATAGTTAAAGAGAAGTACCTGATCACCAGGTTGAAAAGATTTTCATGAAATCATCCTGCCATGAATTTCTCTCGTCTTCTCCTTGTATAGCTTGGTGTTCTCATATGCCTCTAATCTGATTTCATCAAATTTCGATAGTTGGAACTTTCGCTTCTCTTCAGCTACATTTATATCAAAATTTAGGGCCTTGATGGCCCAGTATGCTTTTTGCTCCAATTATACTAGAAAATGGCATGGCTTACCATAGATGAGGCGGAATGGGGACATTCCCAGTGGTGTTTTGAAAGTAGTATGATATACCCACAAAGCATCATCTAACTTCTTGGACTAGTCTTTCCTTGAAGTGTTGATTGTTTTCTCCAAGATCTTCTTGAGATCATAGTTGGAGAGCTCCACTTGTCCACTGGACTGGGGATGATATGACATCCCCATATGATTCTTTACTCCATACTTCGACAGTATTCCTCTCATCACTGTGTTGTCGAAGTTGGTCCCTCTTTCGCTGATCAGTACTCGAGGAACTCCAAACCTACTAAAAATATGTTTCTTTAAAAAGCTAATTACTACCTTAGTCGTGTTGTGAGTTGTAGTAGCAGCTTCCACCCACTTGGAGAAGTAGTCGATACAGATCATGATGTATGTGTTCCTGAAATATGGGAGAAAGGGACCCATGAAATCTATGCCCCAGACGTCGAAAATTTCGACCTCCAGGATGGGGTTCTAGGGCATCTTAGCTCTACGTCCCACATTACCGGTTCTCTGGAATCGATCAAAATAGAAAAAAAAGGTTCGGGCATCTTTATGCATGGTGGGCCAGAAAAACCCAGATTGCAAGATCTTTGCTATCATACAATTAGGGCCATGATGTCCCCCAACTAGTGAGGCGTGACAGAATTTCAGGAGTTCATGAAATTCATTTTTGTGAATGCAACAATGGATCACCCCATCTCCATAGGATCAGAACAGAAGAGGATCTTCCCATAAGTACTTCTTAACATCAGAGAGAAACCTCTTCCTTTGCTGAAAGGAGATGTCAGGGTGAATGACACATGTTACCAAAAAATTAGCAATATCAGTATACCAAGGTCTAGGTGTTTCGTTGATTGAAAAGAGGTTCTCATCAGGAAAATCCTCCATGATCTCTCAATCTTCCTCCTTCTCCAAATGAGGTAGCTCGAGGAAGGAGAGATGATCAGTAACAACATTCTCTCTCCCTTTCTTATCTCAGATCTCCAGATCAAATTCTTGTAGGAGGAGCACCCATCCGATTAATTGGGGCTCTGCATCTTTCTTTTTTAGTAGGTACTTTAGTGATGCATGGTCAGTATAAACAATAACTTTAGATAGCACTAAGAATGGAACCTGTCAAATGTGAACACCACTTCCAAAATCTCCTTTTCAATGGTGGTGTAGTTCAATTGTGCCTTGTTGAGCATACTTCTGGAATAATATATAGGTCGGAAAATCTGATTAAGCCATTGGCCCAAGACTGATCCTACTGCGTAGTCGCTGGCATCGCACATCACTTCAAATTTTTCCTCCCAGTTGGGAAAAATCATCACTGGAGCTTCTACCAGGCACTTCTTTAGATGCTAAAAAGATATGGTGCATGTATCATCGAACTCAAATATGGAATCCTTGGTCATAAGATTGGTGAGGGGCTGGGCTATTTTTGAAAATTTGCAGACAAACCACCTATAAAAACTAGCATGCCTCAGGAAGCTACGGATGGCTCTAACGGAAGTCAGAATAGGAAGTCGTGAAATGACTTCTATCTTTGTCGAGTCCACATATATCCCCTTTGATGAGATTTTTGTGTCCAAGGATGATGCCACTTTATGCCATGAAATGACACTTTTCCCAGTTTAAAACCAGGTTAGTATTTTCACATCTTTCCAGAACTAGCTCTAGGTGCCGCAAACAAGTGGTGAAATATTTTATGTAAATGGAAAATTCATCCATGAATACCTCCAGGATCTGTTACACCATGTCGTGGAAGATAGATAGCATATAGATCTGGAAGGTGGGGGGGGGGCGTTTCACATGCCAAAAGACATCCTTCGGTAAGAAAATGTATCATAGGGGCAAGTAAATGTTTTTTATCCTGATCCTCTGGAGCAATGGGAATCTGGTTGTAGCCGGAATAGCCGTCGAGGAAGCAATAAAAGTTGTGCCCCACTAGTCTCTCAAGCATCTGATCCATGAAGGGTGGGGGAAATGATCATTCCTCGTGGAATCATTCATCTTCCTATAATCCATACAGACTTTCCATCCCATGACAGTGTGTGTAGGGATGAGCTCGTTCTTAACATTTGAAATCACAGTGATACCCCACTTTTTGGGTACCACTTGTAGGGGATTCACCCACGGACTATCCAAGATCGGATAAATGATGCATGCATCCAACAATTTAATCACCTCTTTTTTTACAACTTCCTTCATGGGGGGATTCAGGCACTGTTGTGGTTGCTAAGATTACTTGTCACCTTCTTCAAGCAGCACCTTGTGGGTGAAAATGGTAGGGCTGATGCACTTAAAATCTATAAATATCCACCCAATAGCGTACTTTATCTATTTTAAAACCTGCAGAAGTGCATCTTCCTGCTCGTGTGATAGTTATGCACTAAGTATTATAGGAAATGTTTTATGATCTCTCAAATACACATACTTTAGAGAAGATGGAAGAGGATTCAGTTATAGTTCAGGCACCTTTAAAATCGAAGGTACATGTGGTTGCACCTTTTCCCATTCTAGACTATCAGGAACAACTACACATTTCCAATAATGGATGTCATGGCATTCTAGGAATTTCAAGTCCTCTAGATCTTCTTCAAATGGAATGTCTAGAATGATAAAGTTATTTGAGATAAAAAAATATACCAAAGTATCCCCTTTTTTACTCAAGCGATCATCCACGGTGGTTACCGCATAACATCCCTCATGCTCAGACAATGATGCATGCTTGATGGATTTGAGGACATTGTAGGAGACTCTCTCGTCTCCTACTTGGAAAATTATCTCCCCTTGGTGCACATCGATCAGTACCTTCCCAGTTGCCAAGAAAGTACTTCCCAAAATGATAGGTGCCTCCTATTAATCCTCTATGTCAAGGATGATGAAATTTGCAGGAAAGGTCAGCCTACCCACCTTGACCAGCATGTCCTCCAGTAGGCCTTTTGGATATTTGATGGATCGGTCAGCAAGTTGAAGGGCTACTCAGGTAGGCTTCAGGTCATTGAGCCCTAACTTTTTAAAAACTTCGAGGGTAATGAGGTTGACACTGGCCCCTAAGTCACAGAGGGCCTTCCCAAACTCACATGGTCCAATAGTGCATGGAATAGTGAAGCTACCTAGATCTTGGAGTTTGGCAGGAATTGAATGCTAGACTACTGCAGAACACTCCTTGGTTAGGGAAATGGTGCCCAGATCCTCCATATTTCTTTTTTTGGAGATGATTTCTTTCATGAATTTCACATAAGTGGGCATCTGCATCAGTGCCTCTATAAATGGAATATTTATGTGAATATTCTTGAACACGTCCATGAATTTGCTCAACCGATGGTCTATCTTTCTCTGCTTAATTCTCTCTGGGAAGGGTAAGGCAGGCTCAAAGGGTTTGACAATCTCCTTTCCTTTATTCTGCAAAGCCTCCTTCCGTGGGGTTTTGGGTAAGGAGGGGTCTCTATCTGTACTTTCTTCATCAATAGGGGGTGTAGATGCACCTGGCTGTGCTGTTTGGTTCTATTGTAGCTTCTTTCTACTCCGTAGTGTGATGGGATGGGCCTCCTCCCTCGAGTTCTTCTCATTTTTACTCAGTAGTGTACCAGGTTGCCTCCCCGAGAGTTAGTTTTCTAGCTGGACAATTTGGTTCTCTTGGCCTCGAATTGAAGCCTCCTAATTTTGGAACCTAGTCTCAGCAGTATATATAAATTTTTTCAAGAGATCTTCTAACCTTGAGGTGTTCTCTTGCTGAGGTGGTTGTTGAGATGGTGGAGGTAGTGGTTACCGCGACTACTGTGGGTGAGGGTTTTGATACTCTTTCTGTTGATAAAATCCCTTTTGGGGTTATTGCTGCCTTGGGTACTGGTTTTGATAAGGGCTTTGGTTGTAGCTGGGCAGTCGCTGGGGTAGAGGATTCTGTTGATGTTGGCCCCAGCTTGTGTTTCGTTGATCACGCCATGCCAGGTTCTGGTATTGTTGGTACTAGTTTGGCCCTTGTTTTTGGGCAACATAACTCACCTTGCTTGTTGAAGGGCCTCCAACAGAAACTGGGCATTCTCCCATGATTTGGTTATCACCACATTCGCTACACGTCGGATGGTTTGTCGCATGTACTTGGGATGCACCCTTCAGATTGAGCGCATCGATATTTTTGGACACAGTGCCCAACTGGGCAGCAAGCATAGTAGTAGCATCAATGTTATACATACCTCGTTTATGTGTGCCCCGCTCGGAATGCCACTAGAAGATATTGGTAGACATGTCTTCCAGTATCTCAAAAAGATCTTCGGGGGATTTCCTCATTACTGTACCTTTAGCAGCATCATCCACCATGGACTTTGTATTTGTTGTCAGTCCTCCATAGAAGGTTTGGAACTACATCAAAAGTGGGAGTCTGTGGTATGGGAATTTTCACAACATCTCCTTGAAGCGCTCCCATGATTCGTATAATGACTTTGAGTTGTGCTGCTGGAAGTTGTGGATTTCGTTCTGTAGAGTCGTGGTTTTTGAGGGTGGGAAGTATTTAGACAGTAACGTCTGGGCGAGATCCTCCCAAGTGAGGATGGATTGTTGTGGCAATCCTTTAATCTAGTATTTCACCTTATCCCTTAGATATAAGGGGAAGAGGTGAAGACAAATGGCATCCGTAGACACTCTGTGGTAGTGGAACGTGTCGCAAACCTCCAAGAAATCGGAGAGATGGGCATTGGGTTCCTTGCTGGCAGGCCACCGAATTGAAAGATGTTCTATATTAGCTGCATGATAGTTGTAACGACCCGAAATTTTCAATAAATCTTGTTTCCTAATTTTGTGTGTTATTTTATTTTTATACTCAGCAAAAGTGTTTCATTTGATAACATGAGTATAATTAAAATGAAATCGTTGGGTTTTTATTGTTATATGACCATTGGTCAATATGACCATTGGTCAATATGACCATTAGAAACTAAACATTTTGATTTTTGTCTCTAAATACAAGTAATCTTGGTTAATTATTATAGAAAGAAGATTCAATGGCCTCACCCAGTAGTCTTGGACCGATCGAAGCCCATATAACAGAACTTAGGAAAGAGGTAGCACCATTGGGCTTTGCTCTGGACCAAACCCAAGCTGAACTTCATCGTATGAAGCTAGAACGGAATCGCCATCGTGAGAAGTTCCAAATGATAGAAATTACTACTCGTGCGATGTTGGCCGAGCCTCCCTCGGATTCCCTCACCTTAGCACACCTTACACTTAGGTCCTATGCTGGTGTGATAAGGGGATATGTAAGGAGACCGTAGCTGCCTTGTGTAACCCTTTGTTCTAAATAAAAATTTTGATTTCTTCTTATGATGAAGTTTATGAATTTTCAAATGTCCGGATAAATATAGTATGCATATTTTTTATGAATTTTAGAGAAAGGATATTTTAAAAATGTTTATGTAAACCTTAAATAAATAAAAATGTGTAATGGTTTTCAAAAAATGGTCTTCTACAATTATGTTCAGTACGAAATTTAGAGTCTAATAAGATCAACTTAATTTTTTAATGAATAGTAAATTATGAATAGTGATTTTATGATTAGGATTAGTAATGTGTCCCAATGTATTAGTAATATCACTTAAAGAAAGTATTAATATAATCTAGGCACCTTGATTAAGTAATGTGATTCAATAAAATGGTTAAATAACGGTTTCATAAATTATTATTCAAGTATTAGTTTTTTCGGGTGAATAGTGTTTTTTAATTAAAAATTTAATTAAAAATAATTAGAAAATTATTTTTATAAAATGGACCTTATTTTTGAACTCAGAGCATCGATATTATGTTATGGTAATTTTTGGGGATTTTTCAGAAAAAAATGAATTCTCGATGAATAGTGTTTTTATTTAAAAATTAAAATAAAAATATTTAGAAAATTATTTTTATGAAATGGAGTTCATTTTTGAAATCAGAGCATTGATATTTGGTTAATGTGAAATTTTGGGATCTTTCTGAGAAAGTTAAATTTTCAATGAATAGTAAAAATACAGTTTTAGCGTTTCGGTATGTTTAATGACATCATCACTGTGTCATGATGATATCATTAGATATTTTATGGGTTAGAAGACCAAAGGTTATGAATTAATTTATGGGGTGCCATGTGTCCTAACTCCATGGGAAATACCATGGGAGAGCACATGGTTTTGGGAAAACCACTTTTGAGGTGTCCCTTGGCCATTAATGCCTTGTCCCCTCACTTTCCTTATAAATACCAAGCCATCATCTCATCCATTTCGACTCCCCACTCTCCCCCAACGAAGTTCTGGTCTCATTACCTCCCAATTAGTCCTCCCAAGGTGCCCCCAATCCCTCAAGGTCCCAACCTTTGAGTTTTAAGAGTTACGTTTTAAGGTAAGGAATCTGACCTCTCTCTTTCTTTTCAAGAAATATCTTTTATGTAATTTATTTTATACTCCATGTTCTTATGTTAAAGGATGTTCTTTTATACTCCTCTTACTTCCCTTTTCATGTTCATATAATGATATATCCCCTCTTACTCTCATTATTTCGTTTTATGATGTTTTAAGTGGCGCTGTTAGGCTGCCGAATTTTTAAGTGGTTCTTTCACCCTTCTCGTTTTCAAGTTCTACTTTCATGTCAAGTCTTTCAAGTTCATTTGTATTATATTGGGGTATGATCTCTATATCTATCATACTGATATTTTATGATCATATGATGAGAGGCCCCATTTGATCTCTTCAATTCAGTATTTTGAAGTTTTAAGTGGCGCCGTTAGGCTGCCGAATTTTTAAGTGGTTCTTTCACCTTTCTCCCTTTTCAAAGTTCTAATTCCATGTCAAGTCTTGCAAGTTACTTTTTATTATGTTGCGGTATGATATCTAAATATATCATACTGATCTTTTATTTTCATATGATTAGAGACCCTATTTGATCTCATCAATTCATTTTTGTTGAAGTTTAAGTGGCGTCGTTAGGCTGCCGAATTTCTAAGGGGTTCTTTCACCCTTCTCGTTTTCAAGATCTACTTTCATGTAAAGTATTGAAAGTTACTTTTTATTATGTTGGGGTATGATCTCTAAATCTATCATACAGATATTTTATGTTCATATGATGAGATACCCTATTTGATCTCATCAATTCATTTTTGTTGAAGTTTAAGTGGCGTCGTTAGGCTGCCGAATTTCTAAGGGGTTCTTTCAACCTTCTCATTTTCAAGATCTACTTTCATGTAAAGTATTTCATGTTCCTTTTTATTATGTTTGGGTATGATCTCTATATCTATAATACTGATCTTTTATGTTCATATGATGAGAGAACCTATTTGATCTCATCAATTCATTTTTTTTAAGTTTAAGTGACGTCGTTAGGCTGCCGAATTTTCATAAGAGAAATCTTATTTTTGTCTTCCTTTCATGTTCTTCATTTCATATGGTACATCTTTGAAATTTCATTACCATGTTCATATATTGTAACGACCTGAAATTTTGAATAAATCTTGTTTACTAATTTCATGTGTTATTTTATTTTATTTTTATACTCAACAAAAAAATTTTATTTGATAAACATGATTATAATTAAAATGAGATCAGTGGGTTTTGACTATTATATAACCATCGGTCAATATGACCGCTGTGAACAAAATGTTTTGATTATTGTCTCTAAATATAAGTAATCTTGGTTAATTATTATAGAAAGAATATTCGATGGCCTCACCTAGTAGTCTTGGACCGATCGAAGCCCATCTAACAGAGCTTGGGAAGGAGGTAGCACCATTGGGCTTTGCTATGGATCAAATCCAAGCCGAACTTCATCATGTGAAGCTGGAACGGAATCGCCTTCGTGAGAAGTTCAAACTGATAGAAATTACTACTCGGGCAATGTTGACTGAGCTGCCCCAAGCTTCTATCACCCTAGCACACCTTACTCTTAGGTCCTATGCTGGTATTATAAGGGGCTATGTAACGAGACCGTAACTACCTTGTGTAATCCTTGTTTTAAATAAAAATTGGGATTTCTTCTTATGATGAAGTTTATGAATTTTGAAACGACCGGATAAATATAGTATGCATATTTTTGATTAATTTTAGGAAAAGGATATTTTAAAAATGTTTATGTAAACCTTAAATAATTAAAAATGTGTAATGATTTTCAAAAAATGGTCTTCTACAATTATGTTCAGTACAAAATTTGGAGTCTAATAAGATCAACTTAATTTTTGATGAATAGTAAATTATGAATAGTGATTTTACGCTTAGGATTAGTAAGGTGACCAAATGGATTAGTAATCTCACTTAAAAAAAGTTTTAAAATAATTTAGGCACCTTGATTAAGTAATGTGATTCAATAAAATGGTTAAATAACAGTTTCATAAATTATTATTCAAGTATTAGTTTTTTCAGATGAATAGTGTTTTTTAATTAAAAATTTAATTAAAAATTATTAGAAAATTATTTTTATAAAAATGAAATTATTTTTGAACTCAGAGCATCGATATTATGTTAAGGTAATTTTTGGGGATTTTTCTGAAAAAAATGAATTTTCGATGAATAGTGTTTTTATTTAAAAAATAAATTAAAAATATTTAGAAAATTATTTTTATAAAATGGATTTCATTTTTGAAATCAGAGCATTGATATTTGGTTAATGTGAAATTTTGGGATTTTTCTGAGAAAGTTGAATTTTCAGTGAATAGTAAAAATACAGTTTTAGGGTTTCGGTATGTTTAATGACATCATAACGGTGTCATGATGATTTCATGAGATCTTTTGAGGGTTGGCCGGACAAGGGTGATGAATTATTGTTTTGGGGGCCCCATGTGGCCTAACTCCATGATAAATGCCAAGGGAGAGCACATGGGTTTGAGAAAAGCACATGTGAGGTGTCCCTTGGCCATTAATGCTTTGTTCCCTCACTTTCCCTATAAATACCCACCCTTTCCTCCTTTAGTTTTCACTCCCAACTCTCCCCCAACGAAGTTCTGGTCTTCTTACCTCCCAAAGAGTCCTCCCAAGGTGCCCCTAAGCCCTCAAGGTCCAATCCTTTGAGTTTCAAGAGTCACGTTTTAAGGTAAGGGATCCGACCCCTCTCTTTCTTTTCATGTAATCTCTTTTATGTCATTCCTTTTATGCTCCATGTTTTTATGTGAGAGGATGTTCTTTTATATTCCTATTACTGCCCTTTCATGTTTATATGATGAGAGATCCCCTCTTACTCTCATCATTTCGTTTTATGAAAGTTTAAGTGACGCCGTTAGGCTGCCGAATTTTTAAGGGATTCTTTCACCCTTCTCATTTTTTTCAAGTTCGATTTTCATGTCAAGTCTTTCAAGTTCCTTTTTATTATGTTGGGGTATGATCTCTATATCTATCATACTGATCTCTTATGATCATATGATGAGGGACCCTATTTAATCTTGTCAATTCTTTTTTATTGAAGTTTAAGTGACGCCGTTAGGCTGCCGAATTTTCATAAGAGAAATCTAATTTTTGTCTTCCTTCCATGTTTTTCATTTCAAATGGTATGTCCTCCAAATTTCATTACCATGTCTATATATCCTTCTTATTCCATTCCCCTACTGTTTTATGGATTATTTATGAGTGGGTGACCCATGTCCCCTCTCTTTTTAATGTCTTTTAAAACCTCGTAACATAGCCGTTATGCTGCAGAATTTCCATCTCAAAATGTCTCTCTCTTTTTATAAAGTTCTTTTATATTATTAAGTGAATACTCAAAGATCTTTCTTCTAAAGGGGTATTCACATATATACCAAAATGTTCTATTTTAAATTCTGGGATTTACATACATGAGACCCACCTTCCTTTTCTGTGGGTTTTAAAGTAACGTAAAGATCATGTCTTTAAAGCAGTTTTTAAAACGTTATGATTATGAAATGAAACCCATTTATTTTATGCTATATGGGTTATTTATGAAATGTTTGATGATGATATATGTGGTTCACATGATAATAAAGGAAAATTTAAGGGTGCGCCCTGATAGCGCTCCAATGCATTGGGTAAAGACTTAATCTCTAGAGATGACCATTTTAACGACGCCTTGGTGAATAACCTTGGTAATTTTTAACGACACCTTGGGGATGGACCTTGGTGAAACGAAACGATTGTCAATATTAAATGTTGCAGCCACATCTTCAAGTTCTGAAAAATGTTATTTTTATTATGATGTATCTCATGATTTCTTTCTCATGCCTTAAAGTTCTTTTCAAGTCCTTATTGAAGTATCTCAAGTTCACATGTAAAATGTTTCTCCTATTTCCCTTACTGGGCCTTCTGCTCACCCTTTCTTTTGATGTATGTCCCCAGGTTATGAGATGCATAATGAACATAGGATGAACTAAAGGAGAAGCCTTTCAAGTGTTTAAGAAGAATGTTTTATGTTTTTTTTTATGTATTATGATCCTTGTTTCCAAGACACTAAACCTTAACAATCCTCAGTTCCGTGTAATGGAATGAAAGTTTATGTTATAAAAAGGCGGGATGCTATAGTTGGTATCAAAGGATGGTTTAGTTATTTGTGGAAATTAGGATATAAAAACTTTAGGAAGAACCCTATAGAAAAGTTTAAATATAGGAAATCTTCCTGGTATTTTGGTGAGTATTGAGTAAGGGGTTTCCAAGCAAATACATCCCTGTCTGGATACGAGCAGGTAGAGGTGGCTCTGGCACAGATGTACATAGGGGTAAAACCCGAAAACACCGCTTTGAGCTAGACTCGAACGGGAACTGGTACACGACAACGGGCCTTGCTGCACTCTTGGTTACGACACTTCCGGGGGATATGCTTTGGTAAATTCATAAGCTTAGTATGAACCATTGTTAAAGGATCAAAGATAAAATAAAATAAAGGTTCACATAAGAATATATGATCATGGATAACCTGGATGGGAACCTAGGGGATCACAAGTTAGGGTATACTTTTCAACTACAAGTTATCCTTATATGCTTTAAGTTTCTTTTCTTGATTATTGGATAAGTATTTAAGCCTCTAATTATAGTTTCTTTTCTTAGTTAATGGCGGGAAATGGAAGAACATGTCTCAACAACCAATGTGATAGGAAATGCTACGATTGCCGTATTAAGATGACAGAGATGATTAGGGGATTAAAATATGATTTTTATTTTGGAAGACGTTCACTATTTTGGGGACCCTATATGATCGAGGTAAATAGATTACAACGGTATTTTCATTGAGGAGTAAGGTTGACTTATATTTTGAAGAATCGATGAATTTAAGGTGGACTTATAGTAATTTAGGTTACTTACGGGAATGATTAACCTATCTTGGGTAAAATATGTTTAGGTTAGCTACTTTTGTTATAAGATGTTAGGAGTGGCTGATGTTGTTTGGAGATGAACAATGAAGTTTATTTTGGAAGACTATGTTATCAAATCTTTCTTGTATTTGGGTTTCAATCTTAGTTTGGTTTATTTTGAGGAATCTTAAGGACCATTATTTACGGAATGGACTATGATGAACTTTGGGTAGTACCATGGAACTTGAAGATTTAAATGTAGTTTCCATTCCTATGGGATTATTTCTTTTTGAAGAGTTTTTTTTTACCTTACTCTTTCTGTTTTTGGGATAATGTTTAAAGATAGAAGAAATAGATAGTTGATCTTTTGTGGATTATGTGATTCTCTAGAAGATGATTCTTGTGTTTTGATGAGACCAAGTAGTTTTGAATGCTCATAGTTTAGAGAAAAGATTAGTTTTGGGTAGAAACTTATTAAAGGATGAAACTCAACATGAAGGTAGATATATTTCCTTATGTTTTTGTTCTATGTTGTAAATGAATTCCTCAAAGTTATGAAAAGGAACGTAAAACAAAAACGTTGTTGGTTTACGTTTCCGACTAGGTAATCAAAGACCGCTTGCACACATCATAATTTTGGGATTTTCTGGTGGTTAACTTCCTCCTAATCATGTTTTCTATCACTCTCCTTTAGGACGTGACCCTTTGATTTCTCCTCCATGTCCATGTTTCCTACATGGAATCCTAGTATGAGTAAACTTGGGTGGCCTTTGTACTTCCTTTTCTTTCTTTTAAAGTAATGGTGTCACAGACTCTTTTTCCGATGTGGGACTTTCAATGAAATTTCAAAACCCATTTTTTTTAAATTGCGAGGACGCAATTTCTTAAGGGGGGAAGATTGTAACGACCTGAAATTTTGAATAAATCTTGTTTACTAATTTCATGTGTTATTTTATTTTATTTTTATACTCAACAAAAATGTTTTATTTGATAAACATGATTATAATTAAAATGAGATCAGTGGGTTTTGACTATTATATAACCATCGGTCAATATGACCGCTGTGAACAAAATGTTTTCATTATTGTCTCTAAATATAAGTAATCTTGGTTAATTATTATAGAAAGAAGATTCGATGGCCTCACCTAGTAGTCTTGGACCGATCGAAGCCCATCTAACAGAGCTTGGGAAGGAGGTAGCACCATTGGGCTTTGCTATGGATCAAATCCAAGCCGAACTTCATCATGTGAAGCTGGAACAGAATCGCCTTCGTGAGAAGTTCAAACTGATAGAAATTACTACTCGGGCAATGTTGACTGAGCCGCCTCAAGCTTCTATCACCCTAGCACACCTTACTCTTAGGTCCTATGCTGGTATTATAAGGGGCTATGTAACGAGACCGTAACTACCTTGTGTAATCCTTGTTTTAAATAAAAATTGGGATTTCTTCTTATGATGAAGTTTATGAATTTTGAAACGACCGGATAAATATAGTATGCATATTTTTGATGAATTTTAGGAAAAGGATATTTTAAAAATGTTTATGTAAACCTTAAATAATTAAAAATGTGTAATGATTTTCAAAAAATGGTCTTCTACAATTATGTTCAGTACAAAATTTGGAGTCTAATAAGATCAAATTAATTTTTGATGAATAGTAAATTATGAATAGTGATTTTACGCTTAGGATTAGTAAGGTGACCAAATGGATTAGTAATCTCACTTAAAAAAAGTTTTAAAATAATTTAGGCACCTTGATTAAGTAATGTGATTCAATAAAATGGTTAAATAACAGTTTCATAAATTATTATTCAAGTATTAGTTTTTTCAGATGAATAGTGTTTTTTAATTAAAAATTTAATTAAAAATTATTAGAAAATTATTTTTATAAAAATGACATTATTTTTGAACTCAGAGCATCGATATTATGTTACGGTAATTTTTGGGGATTTTTCTGAAAAAAATGAATTTTCGATGAATAGTGTTTTTATTTAAAAATTAAATTAAAAATATTTAGAAAATTATTTTTATAAAATGGATTTCATTTTTGAAATCAGAGCATTGATATTTGGTTAATGTGAAATTTTGGGATTTTTCTGAGAAAGTTGAATTTTCAGTGAATAGTAAAAATACAGTTTTAGGGTTTCGGTATGTTTAATGACATCATAACGGTGTCATGATGATTTCATGAGATCTTTTGAGGGTTGGCCGGCCAAGGGTGATGAATTATTGTTTTGGGGGCCCCATTTGGCCTAACTCCATGATAAATGCCAAGGGAGAGCACATGGGTTTGAGAAAAGCACATGTGAGGTGTCCCTTGGCCATTAATGCTTTGTTCCCTCACTTTCCTTATAAATACCCACCCTTTCCTCCTTTAGTTTTCACTCCCAACTCTCCCCCAACGAAGTTCTGGTCTTCTTACCTCCCAAAGAGTCCTCCCAAGGTGCCCCTAAGCCCTCAAGGTCCAATCCTTTGAGTTTCAAGAGTCACGTTTTAAGGTAAGGGATCCGACCCCTCTCTTTCTTTTCATGTAATCTCTTTTATGTCATTCCTTTTATGCTCCATGTTTTTATGTGAGAGGATGTTCTTTTATATTCCTCTTACTGCCCTTTCATGTTTATATGATGAGAGATCCCCTCTTACTCTCATCATTTCGTTTTATGAAAGTTTAAGTGACGCCGTTAGGCTGCCGAATTTTTAAGGGATTCTTTCACCCTTCTCATTTTTTTCAAGTTCGATTTTCATGTCAAGTCTTTCAAGTTCCTTTTTATTATGTTGGGGTATGATCTCTATATCTATCATACTGATCTCTTATGATCATATGATGAGGGACCCTATTTAATCTTGTCAATTCTTTTTTATTGAAGTTTAAGTGACGCCGTTAGGCTGCCGAATTTTCATAAGAGAAATCTAATTTTTGTCTTCCTTCCATGTTTTTCATTTCAAATGGTATGTCCTCAAAATTTCATTACCATGTCTATATATCCTTCTTATTCCATTCCCCTACTGTTTTATGGATTATTTATGAGTGGGTGACCCATGTCCCCTCTCTTTTTAATGTCTTCTAAAACCTCGTAACATAGCCGTTATGCTGCAGAATTTCCATCTCAAAATGTCTCTCTATTTTTATAAAGTTCATTTATATTATTAAGTGAATACTCAAAGATATTTCTTCTAAAGGGGTATTAACATATATACCAAAATGTTCTATTTTAAATTCTGGGATTTACATACATGAGACCCACCTTCCTTTTCTGTGGGTTTTAAAGTAACGTAAAGATCATGTCTTTAAAGCAGTTTTTAAAACGTTATGATTATGAAATGAAACCCATTTATTTTATGCTATATGGGTTATTTATGAAATGTTTGATGATGATATATGTGGTTCACATGATAATAAAGGCAAATTTAAGGGTGCGCCCTGATAGCGCTCCAATGCATTGGGTAAAGACTTAATCTCTAGAGATGACCATTTTAACGACGCCTTGGTGAATAACCTTGGTAATTTTTAACGACACCTTGGGGATGGACCTTGGTGAAACGAAACGATTGTCAATATTAAATGTTGCAGCCACATCTTCAAGTTCTGAAAAATGTTATTTTTATTATGATGTATCTCATGATTTCTTTCTCATGCCTTAAAGTTCTTTTCAAGTCCTTATTGAAGTATCTCAAGTTCACATGTAAAATGTTTCTCCTATTTCCCTTACTGGGCCTTCTGCTCACCCTTTCTTTTGATGTATGTCCCCAGGTTATGAGATGCATAATGAACATAGTATGAACTAAAGGAGAAGCCTTTCAAGTGTTTAAGAAGAATGTTTTATGTTTTTTTTTATGTATTATGATCCTTGTTTCCAAGACACTAAACCTTAACGATCCTCAGTTCCGTGTAATGGAATGAAAGTTTATGTTATAAAAAGGCGGGATGCTATATATATCCTTCATATTCTGTCACTCTACTATTTTATAGATCATTTATGAGTGGGTGACCCATGTCCCCTCTCCTTTCAATGTTTTCTAAAACCTTGTAACATGGCCGTTATGCTGCAGAATTTTCGTCTCAAAATGCCTCTCTCTTTTTCTCAAAATTATTTTATGTTATTATGTGAATACTAAAAGCTATTATTTATATAGGGGTATTCACATATATATCAATATGTTCTATTTTAAATTCTGGGATTTACATACATGAAACCTGCTTTCCCTTTCCGTGGGTTTAAAGTGACATAATGATCATGTCATTAAAGTAGTTTTTAAAACGTTATGATTATGAAATGAAACCCATTTATTTTATGCTATATGGGTTGTTTATGAAATGATTGATGATGATATATGTGGCTCACATGATAATAAATACATGTCAAGGGTGCGCCCAGATAGCGGTCCAATGCATTGGGTAAAGACTTAATCTCTAGAGATGACCTTTTAGACTGATACCTTGGTGAATAACCTTGGTAATTTTTAATGACACCTTGGGGATGGACCTTGGTGAAACGAAATGATTTTCAATATTAAATGTTTCAGCCACATCTTAAAGTTATGAAAAAATTTATTTTTATTATGATATGCCACATGATTCTTTCTCATGCCTTAAAGTTCTTTTTCATGACATAGTTGACGTATCTCAAGTTCACATGTTAAATGTTTCTCTTGTTTCCCTTACTGGGCCTTCTGCTCACCCTTTCTTTTGATGTATGTCCCCAGTTTATGAGATGCATTAATGAACCTAGGATGAACATAAGGAGAATCCTTTCAAGTGTTTAAGAAGATTGCTTTATGTTTTCATGTTTTAAGTTCCTGGTTTCCAAGACACTAAACCTTAAAGATCCTCAGTTTTGTAAAATGTAATGAAAGTTTATGGGATAAAAAGGCGGGATTCTATTGTTGGTATCAAAGGATGGTTTAGTTATTTGTGGAAATTAGGATATGAAAACTCAAGGAAGAACCCTATATAAAATTTTAAATATAGGAAATCTTCCTGGTATTTTGGTGAGTATTGAGTAAGGGGTTGCCAAGCAAATACATCCCTGTCTGGATACGAGCAGGTAGAGGTGGCTCTGGCACAGATGTACATAGGGGTAAGACCCGAAAACACCGCTTTGAGCTAGACTCAAACGGGAACTGGTACACGACAACAGGCCTTGCTGCACTCTTGGTTACGACACTCCCGGGGGATATGCTTTGGTAAATTCATAAGCTTAGTATGAACCATTATTAAAGGAACAAAGATAAAATAAAATAAAGATTCACATAAGAATATATGATCATGGATAACCTAGTTTGAAACCTAGGGGATCACAAGTTAGGGTATACTTTTCTTCTACAAGTTATCCTTATATGCTTTAAGTTCCTTTTTATTATTATTGGCTACGTATTTAAGCCCCTAATTATACTTTCTCTTCTTAGTTAATGGTGAGAAATGGAAGAACATGTTCCAACAACCAATGTGATAGGAAATGCAATTATTGTCGTATTAATATGACAGAGATGATTAGGGTATTAAAAGATGATTATTATTTTGGAAGATGTTTACTATTTTAGGGACCTTATATGATCAAGGTAAATAGATTAATACAGTATTTTTATTGAGGAGTAAAGGTTGGCTTATATTTTGAAGAATCAATGAATTTAAGGTGAACTTATAGTAATTTAGGTTACTTATGGGAATGATTAACCTATATTGGGTAAAATATGTTTAGGTTAGCTATTTTTGTTAGAAGATGTTAGGAGTGGTTGATGTTGTTTGGAGATGAACAATGAAGTTTATTTTGGAAGACTATGTTATCAAGTCTTTCTTTTATTTGGGTTTCAATCTTAGTTTGGTTTATTTTGAGGAATTTTAAGGACCGTTATTTATGGAATGGTCTATGATGAACTTTGGGTAGTACCATGGAACTTTGAAGATTTAAAATTAGTTTCCATTCCTATGGGATTCTTTCTTTTTGAAGAGTTGTTTTATCTTACCCTTTCTGTTTTTGGGAGTAATGTTTAAATATAGATAGTTTTTCTTTTGTGGAATACGTGATTCTCTAGAAGATCATTCTTGTGTTTTGATGAGACCAAGTGTTTTTGAATTCTCATCATTTGGAGAAAAGATTAGTTTTGGTAGAGACTTATTAAAGGATGAAACTCTACTTGAATGTAGGTATATTTTCTTATGTTTTTGTTCTATGTAGTAAATGAATTCCTCAAAATTATGAAAAGGAACGTAAAACAAAAACGTTGTTGGGTTACATTTCCTACTAGGTAATCAAAGACCGTTTACACACATCATAAGTTTGGGATTTTCTTATGGTTAGCTTTCTCCTAATCATGTTTTCTATCACTCTCCCTCAGAACTTGACCCTTTGTTTTTCTTCCATGTCTATGTTTTCCTACATGGAATCCAAGTGTGGGTTATCTCAGGTGACCTTTATACTTCCCTTTCTTTCTTTTAAAGTAATAGTTTTACTGATTCCTTTTCCGATGTGGGACTTTCAATGAAATTTCAAAACCCAATTTTAAAAATTGCGATGATGTAATTTCTTAAGGGGGGAAGATTGTAACGACCCGAAATTTTGAATAAATCTTGTTTCCTAATTTTGTGTGTTATTTTATTTTTATACTCAACAAAACTGTTTCATTTGATAATATGAGTATAATTAAAATGAGATCGTTGGGTTTTTATTGTTATATGACCATTGGTCAATATGACCGTTGGAAACTAAACGTTTGGATTTTTGTCTCTAAATACAAGTAATCTTGGTTAATTATTATAGAAAGAAGATTTGATGGCCTCACCTAGTAGTCTTGGACCGATCGAAGCCCATCTAACAGAACATGGGAAGGAGGTAGCACCATTGGGCTTTGCTCTAGACCAAACCCAATCCAAAATTCATCGTATGAAGCTAGAACGGAATCGCCTTCGCGAGAAGTTCCAACTGATAGAAATTACTACTCGTGCGATGTTGGCCGAGCCTCCCTCAGATTCCCTCACCTTAGCACACCTTACACTTAGGTCCTATGCTGGTGTGATAAGGGGCTATGTAAGGAGACCGTAACTGCCTTGTGTAACCCTTTGTTTTAAATAAAAAATTTGATTTCTTCTTATGATGAAGTTTATGAATTTTCAAATCTCCGGATAAATATAGTATGCATATTTTTTATGAATTTTATAGAAAGGATATTTTAAAAATGTTTATATAAACCTTAAATAAATAAAAATGTGTAATGATTTTCAAAAAATGGTCTTCTACAATTATGTTCAGTACAAAATTTAGAGTCTAATAAGATCAACTTAATTTTTGATGAATAGTAAATTATGAATAGTGATTTTATGATTAGGATTAGTAATGTGTCCCAATGGATTAGTAATATCACTTAAAGAAAGTATTAATATAATCTAGGCACCTTGATTAAGTAATGTGATTCAATAAAATGGTTAAATAACGGTTTCATAAATTATTATTCAAGTATTAGTTTTTTCGGGTGAATAGTGTTTTTTAATTAAAAATTTAATTAAAAATAATTAGAAAATTATTTTTATAAAATGGACCTTATTTTTTAACTCAGAGCATCGATATTATGTTATGGCAATTTTTGGGGATTTTTCTGAAAAAAATGAATTCTCGATGAATAGTGTTTTTATTTAAAAATTATACTAAAAATATTTAGAAAATTATTTTTATAAAATGGAGTTCATTTTTGAAATCAGAGCATTGATATTTGGTTAAGGTGAAATTTTGGGATCTTTCTGAGAAAGTTGAATTTTCAATGAATAGTAAAAATACAGTTTTAGGGTTTCGGTATGTTTAATGACATCATAACTGTGTCATGATGATATCATGAGATATTTTATGGGTTGGAAGACCAAAGGTGATGAATTATTGTATGGGGGGCCATGTGGCCTAACTCCATGGGAAATACCATGGGAGAGCACATGGTTTTGGGAAAACCACTTTTGAGGTGTCCCTTGGCCATTAATTTCTTGTCCCCTCACTTTCCCTATAAATACCAAGCCATCCTCTCATACATTTCGACTCCCCACTCTCCCCCAAAGAATTTCTGGTCTCATTACCTCCCAAGGAGTCCTCCCAAGGTGCCCCCAAGCCCTCAAGGTCCCAACCTTTGAGTTTTAAAAGTTACGTTTTAAGGTAAGGGATCTGACCTCTCTCTTTCTTTTCAAGAAATCTCTTTTATGTAATTTCTTTTATTCTCCATGTTCTTATGTTAAAGGATTTTATTTTATACTCCTCTTACTTCCCTTTTCATGTTCATATAATGATAGATCCCCTCTAACTCTCATTATTTCTTTTTATGATGTTTTAAGTGGCGTCGTTAGGCTGCCGAATTTTTAAGTGGTTCTTTCACCCTTCTCGTTTTCAAGTTCTACTTTCATGTCAAGTCTTTCAGGTTCCTTTGTATTATGTTGGGGTATGATATCTATATCTATCAAACTTATCTTTTATGATCATATTATGAGAGACCCCATTTGATCTCTTCAATTCAGTATTTTGAAGTTTTAAGTGGCACCGTTAGGCTGTCGAATTTTTAAGTGGTTCTTTCACCTTTCTCCCTTTTCAAAGTTCTAATTTCATGTCAAGTCTTGAAAGTTACTTTTTATTATGTTGGGGTATGATATCTAAATCTATCATACTGATATTTTATGTTCATATGATGAGAGACCCTATTTTATCTCATCAATTCATTTTTGTTGAAATTTAAGTGGCGTCGTTAGGCTGCCGAATTTTTAAGGGGTTCTTTCACCCTTCTCGTTTTCAAGATCTACTTTCATGTAAAGTCTTGCAAGTTACTTTGTATTATTTTGAGGTATGATCTCTAAATCTATCATACTGATCTTTTATTTTCATATGATGAGATACCCTATTTGATCTCATCAATTCATTTTTGTTGAAGTTTAAGTGGCGTCGTTAGGCTGCCGAATTTCTAAGGGGTTCTTTCAACCTTCTCGTTTTCAAGATCTACTTTCATGTAAAGTCTTTAATGTTCCTTTTTATTATGTTGGGGTGTGATCTCTATATCTATCATACTTATCTTTTATGTTCATATGATGAGAGAACCTATTTTATCTCATCAATTCATTTTTTTGAAGTTTAAGTGACGTTGTTAGGCTGCAGAATTTTCATAAGAGAAATCTTATTTTTGTCTCCCTTTCATGTTCTTCATTTCATATGGTACATCTTTCAAATTTCATTACCATGTTCATATATCCTTCATGTTCTGTCCCTATACTGTTTTATGGATCATTTATGAGTGAGTGACCCATGTCCCCTCTCTTTTCAATGTTTTCTAAAACCTTGTAACATAGCCGTTATGCTGCAGAATTTTCGTCTCAAAATGCCTCTCTCTTTTTCTCAAAATTATTTTATGTTATTATGTGAATACTCAAAGCTATTATTTATATAGGGGTATTCACATATATATCAAAGTTTTCTATTTTAAATTCTTGGATTTACATACATGAAACCTTCTTTCCCTTTCCGCGGGTTTAAAGTGACATAATGATCATGTCATTAAAGTCGTTTTTAAAACGTTATGATTATGAAATGAAACCTATTTATTTTATGCTATATGGGTTGTTTGTGAAATGATTTATGATGATATATGTGGCTCACATGATAATAAATACATTTCAAGGGTGCGCCCAGATAGCGCTCCAATGCATTGGGTAAAGACTTAATCTCTAGAGATGACCTTTTAGACTGATACCTTTGTGAATAACCTTGGTAATTTTTAATGACACATTGGGGATGGACCTTGGTGAAACGAAATTATTTTCAATATTAAATGTTGAAGCCACATCTTAAAGTTATGAAAAATGTTCTTTTTATTATGATATGCCACATGATTCTTTCTCATGCCTTAAAGTTCTTTTTCATGACATAGTTGATGTATCTCAAGTTCACATGTTAAATGTTTCTCTTGTTTCCCTTACTGGGTCTTCTGCTCACCCTTTCTTTTGATGTATGTCCCTAGGTTATGAGATGCAGTAATGAACCTAGGATGAACATGAGGAGAATCCTTTCAAGTGTTTAAGAAGAGTTCTTTATGTTTTCATGTTTTAAGTTCCTGGTTTCCATGACACTAAACCTTAAAGATCCTCGGGTTTGTAAAATGTAATGAAAGTTTATGTGATAAAAAGGCGGGATTCTATAATAGTGGGCTTGATTTAAAAGTGTTGGGCCTACACCTGTGGATGGGCGATGCTCGTGTCAGCTCCATGGATAGATGGCAGGTCGTAATCCATGAGAGTACGACATGGAGGTGGCTATTGAGGTAGTGGAGCCAGTATGTATTGTTGCTCTTGAGGCACATAGTACAGACCCTGACCTGGGTGTAAAAATGGAATCCGCTCCGGTTGGAATTTTTAGAGCTACTGCGGCCATACCCTGGAGAAAGTGGAGCCTGCTGGTTCCAGTTGTCATCTGGTCTTAACGACTATTTAGCTCCTTGGACAACAGTTGGATTTCCTTCCTCGTTCTGCGCCATGGGATTGTTGTGATTTTTCTCAGTCATGAGTGCTTGTTGGAACCTCAAAACTGTATGTTCGATCTCTAGGTCAATTGGGAAAAACCCTGATGACTCAGTGTTCTTGGAATGTGTGAGGTAGTCACTCATACACCTAATGACCTGCATAATAAAAAACACACCAAGCATAAATGAGAAAAAAGAAAGATAAATAGAAATGAGTTCAGAAAAGATATTTTTGGGAATTTATGATTTTTATTTTCACTAAAATTCAATACAAAAATAATTAAAACAAGGAAAAAATTAACTTTACTTAAGTCCCTGGCAACAGCACAGAAATTTGGAGAGTCGTTTCACTAAAGGTATGTTATCGGTGTCCCAAATTATTTTTACCCTAACAAGTATAGTACCAGTAAGGGGTCGATCCATAGGGAAAATGAAGTTGATTTTGTCTTTGCTTAACTAATTTGTATGTTTTTCTTAGTGAAGTGTGCTAAATTTAGAGTTGATTTTTGATGTTTGGATAAAAAGAATAATTTTTTTAATTTTCTTTAATAAATTACTTAATGAATAAAAGAAATTATGGAAAAATTGGTTTTGATGCAAATTAAAGAGAGAAATTCATTGGGGTTGTGGATTTATGAGAAGTTGATTATTAAATCAAATTTCTAATGAGGTTGTGTTGTTCATAATAACCCAACACTCTGGGTTCAATTTGTAACAAAGTTTCCATGGTTCGGAAAACTTATATTTAGAGCTGAATAAACTAACTCCTTGGTCTGGTAGTTAGTGTTTAATAGTTCTTTATTTGGCTTAGTCCATTTTTAGGTGAACAAATACTTACAGTGATCATGAAAATATTCATTGTTATTCTTCTTTTAAATCCCTGAACATTTTTCCCTTGGTCTGGTGTAGAAATATTAGTGATAAGATGAAGTGATTTAAGAAGAATAAGAAGAATTTAAAAGAACAAACACATTCACAGCAACTAATCTATATTACAACTCTTACATCTCCCACAACCCCAACACACTGGGTATTTAGTTACACATAGAGGTAAGGATAAGAACAAAACCCTTGATACCCGATGTGATCATTTCTTGAAATATCGAGGAGGGAATGAATCTTCGGTAGAATGGTAGAATGGCTAAGTAGGATAATAGTGGTAAAATGACAGCAAAGCTTCTTTCCTTCAGACCTTCAACCCTTTCCCTCCACACTCTCTCCTCTCAACTGAAGTCCAAGGCCTCTATTTATAGAAAATAGAACTACATGATGTGTGTCAAAATTACACGCCGTCAATGCACTTTTGTCATTGTTTTCTTCACTGGTAGGTGGCCTAACACGTCCTCTTTGACTTGGAACATGGCTCCACTCGGTAGGTAGATATACACGGCGTGTGAAAAAATTACACGGCATGTACTTTTTTCAATGTGCTTTTTTCATTGTTTTCTTCACTGGTAGGCAGCCTAACATGCCTTTTTTGTCTTGAAACATAGCGTCGCCAGGTAGGTAGATATACACGACGTGTAGTGCCGCCATACATGGCGTTTAGTCTCATTTTTCGACCACCAACCGCTTCTAGAAAGGTATACATGGCGTGTAGCATCGCCATACACGACGTGTTCCCATAAGCCGACCACATGGGTGTGTATACTTCTTCTCATCTTCCAATTGCTACTAGAAGGGTGTACACGGCGTGTATAGTGTGAACACAGCGTGTACCGGCTTCTGGTTACTTGGGCATGTATTTGTCTTAGTCAATCTGTGTCTGAGTTTGAATGTAAATGGCATGTGTATAAGTACACGCCATGTAGTTTGTAAATTTTGCTCAATTCTCCCTCCTTTTGTGTATTTGGCCATAAATATCCATAAAATGAACAAGATTACCAAAATCAAATCATTTTTCCACTAAACAGTAAGTAATTACTGAAAACTATTTCTTATTTTCAATAAAGTATGTGAAAATTTATACACAAATTGGGTGCATCACTTATCATCACCGACCACATCTCTGAAGTCCATCATTGGCACAATGAAACCTGTTACAGTAACATCACATCATCCCCCAGCACTAAACCACTATCATCATCATCTCCAGATCTGAACACAATCTCGTCGTTAATGATTGAATCGTTGTCACTGTCAACCTTCTGAAGCCACCCGCTCAGACTCACATCCTAAAGAACCTTAAAGATCTCTGTGCATATCCACCTTGGAGAGAATAGTGGAATCTTGGAACCAGAGTAGAGAAAACACAGTCTTTTTCAGGATAAAACATGACAAGAACCTCTAGGAACCGTCAACACCGAAGAGATCCAACACTATCCTCACCGCCAACATCCAGCATCAAAATAGAAAATAAAAGCATCGAATCCCAAAAAAAAAATGAATTTCCACTGAACAAACATTAAACAGAGTAAGAACTCATAGAAAATCACCACAAAACCTTCATCTAAATCATTGGGGAAGAATCACCAAGAGAATTGAAAAACCAGAAACAGCATTCACCAGATAAAATCGACTCATCCCATGCATGGATCACTAAAAGTCATTGTTCCGCACATCCTAAAACTTCATAGTTACCCCCACGCTAGATCCGACTAGGAGAGGCATAGATTAACCCAAGTTAAAAGCATGGCTTCTGTACCAGAGGGATCCCAACACCAACAATGACAAATAGGTAGGAGACCATAAGCTATCTGACTCCAGTACCACCTGAAAAATCTTCATCTACCAAACCACAAAACTCAAAGACTCTTTAAAACCTTCACTCTAGTGCCAACTAGGAGAGGCATAGAGAATCATGAGGCTAGAGTAGGATAGGGAAGACAAGGTATTCCACAACACACCAGAGAACAAAAATGAAGAAGAAAATCAAAAAGGAGGAAGGATGGAGAAGAGGGAGAGGGGAAGATCCATCTTGGATGAGAGGGTCTTGGAAACCCTAGGGGAGGAGCCTCCAAGAGCGAGAGAGGCCAGGTGAATGCGATGCCATAATAAAGCCACATGGCCATGATGAATTAGTAGTAGGGAAGACCCTTAAATGAATTAGTAGTGGGGCTAAACCTGGGATAAGAGATCTAGGCATCACTATATATCCCATAGAAATAGGAATCAAGACACATGTAGTTCTTGAACATGAATTAGTAGAGTACCAATGTTGAAAGGGTAGTTTCCTTTCTAGAGAGGATGATGGTTCATATTATAATTATCATATTAGGAATCCAATGTTTGTCACATAGGATAAGGATATATTTTAACATCATGTGCTGAGGACATTGGTTTTGGTCATCCAATATTTGTCAAATGAGACATCCTATGTTCATCACATAGGGTAAGACTACAATTTAACATAATGTTCTGAGGATGTTGGTTTTTTTTTCACCTCATATTTATCATATGAGGCATCCTATATTCATCACATAGGGTAATGATTACAGTTTAACATCATGTATTGAGGATGTTGGAATTTTTTCTTATTTCACTTATCATGGTTTACTTTAACCATGGCCACTATAGCCATTTCAATGGGGTCCGACCTATAGCCATAGTTTAAATTGTGGAAATAGGTGGCTATAGACATGATTTAAACATTTTAGTCACGGTTTAAACCATGGAAATTGGTGGTTATAGACATGGTTTAAACTATGAAAATAGGTGGATATAGACATGGTTTCAAACTGTGGCATTAGGTGGTTATGGACACAGTTTCAAACTATGGAATTAGGTGGCCATGTCCATTGTTTGAAACCGTGATAATAGTCTTAAAAAATGTTTCTGATGAGGTTTGATCCTCTCACCTCTTCTATATTATTTCCAACACTTTACCACTACGTTTAACTCTACTATATGTATATATATATATTTATATATTTATATATTTATATATTTATATATTTATATATTTATATATTTATATATTTATATATTTATATATTTATATATTTATATATTTATATATTTATATATTTATATATTTATATATCTGTATATTTATATATTTATATATTTATATATGTATATATTTATATATCTATATATTTATATATCTATATATTTATATATCTATATATTTATATATCTATATATTTATATATCTATATATTTATATATCTATATATTTATATATCTATATATTTATATATCTATATATCTATATATTTATATATTTATATATCTATATATTTATATATCTATATATTTATATATCTATATATTTATATATCTATATATTTATATATCTATATATTTATATATCTATATATTTATATATCTATATATTTATATATCTATATATTTATATATCTATATATTTATATATCTATATATTTATATATCTATATATTTATATATCTATATATTTATATATTTATATATTTATATATATACATATAAAAATATATATAATTATATATAATTATAATTATTAATCATTTAAAAAATAAAAAACCTATAACCATGATTTAAACCATAGAAATAGGTAGTTATGGACATGGTTTAAACTATGGATTTGGGTGGCTATAGCCACAGTTTAAACCATGGAAATAGGTGGCTATGGACATGATTTAAACCATGGAAATATGTTTCTATGTACATGGTTCAAACCGTGGAAATATGTGGATATATCCACAGTTTAACCCATTGAAATAAGTGTCTATTTCCACAATTTAAACCATGGTCTTAGGTAGTTATGGCCATGGTTTAATAAACCATGGAAGTATCCCTTTCCCACCAATTTCCCATTTTTTTTTGGTGTTTCGACAAACCTAATGCCATGGTTTTATATAACCATTTATACGTGTTGTCATATAGCCATGGTTTATAGATATTATGTCTATAGGCTGCCTAAACCATGGGATTTGGTTAAGTGTGTCCCCAAAAGGGAAGATTTCACACTTTTGATTTGGTTAAGTATGTCTCTAGGGGGAATATTTTGCACTTGAGGATTTGGTTAAGTGTGTCCCCAGAAGGGAATATTTCACACTTGAGGGTTTAATGGTGATGTTGAGAGTGTCGGGATTGAACCTCAGGGTTGTATCCCATATTTTTTGAGATGTTTGGATTGAACCACATGGAGGTGTCTTGCATACCCTAATAGTATACATGGATCAAAACACATGTAGTTCGATGTCATAGTTTAAGATTGTGTGATAGGGTCAATCTATGCATTTAATGTCTTATTATAAGGATGTTCATGTTGTGAAAGGAGCATCAATGAGGGACGGTGTGGGTCCTACACATCAAAGATGACTGGATTAGGAGGATCATCCCATGGTAGGGTGAAGGTGTCATCCCATGATGATCTTACATGGGTCATCCTGTTCTTATCACACAGGTTAAGGCTATATTTTAATTCCATATACTGAGGATGTTATCGTACAGTTTGACATCATATGACTAGGATATTGAGATATGTATTTTTACATCATGCATCTCGATTTCTTTTGGGATCAACATTTGGGAATACAATTTTCAAGTTGAAGAGGAAGATCTATAATAATACCTCTCTACCAAGAAATTTCAGTATTTTCCCGAAATGATGCCACCTTCAGGGCTTACGTGTCTACTACTAATGCACCTTTAGGTAGGGCATGGTGTAAACATTGTCATGAAGGAGTAGAAATCATGGGTCCTGACATTATGGTGTCTATGATTAGGATAAAAATGAATCTGGGTTCCAATTATTAGAAGCAAAAGTGAAGAAACAATCCAAGATATGCTTAAAGCAAAGGGGTCGAATATGAGGGTTGATGATACTAATCATGTGAGAATTTGAGTTTTGGATGAACTAATTAAAATAGGTATAGTGAACCTAGGCACTTAACTTGCATGCAACTATGTTTGGTAGAAGGATGCAATGGGTCATATCCATAAAGGTTATTACATGAAAATCCACTATTTTGTGAGAAAATGGGGTTGTGATATTCATGGTATCTATCACAAGGCCACTGCATAGATCCTGGAAGCATAGTCACGCATAACTTATGAGGTTTCTCACATCATAGGTTTACAAGATGGTGGATTCTCTTATAAAAATCGACTAGACTTAAGGTATGTTGCTTGAGGAACTCTCAAACATTGTACAAGACATTTTAGGGCCTATGGGAGGTCAGTTATGCAAGTTCCCTACCTTTGGGAATTCATGGAAGTATGGAGTTGTGTGATGTCATAGACGAGGGGTTTGAATAAGTAAGAGCTAACACTTTTTCTTCTGAAGATCCATCCCAAAAGTGTATGGGTGAGGTTATATTTGTAGATGAAATGGGTAGAAATATGTTTGCAACCTCAACTAGTTCATTAAATCGGGTTGTTCACTTCACAAGCATTTGATACTAGGGTGAGACCACACAAGTGGATGGTTTAATGTCGCCTTTCTCATGCAAATGGATTTACGCGCCATCGATGGGATTGTGCACAAACATCTGATGTTTCACCCAAGTTACTTTTCCAATGTTTCAAGGATCTTGGATTACCATGTAAATTTGATCTTTACCATTTCCTTTTATACGCAAGTGGGTTTTTTTGGGATATGAAAGTTTCGTGCAAGTAATTACAGTTGTACACCCCTGTTCTCTTGGTTTTGGAATAACCTTTTGGTCTAGACTTGACCTTTTTTTTAGGGAAAATTAAACTTCCAAGAATTGAGATATGTTTTCAATGCCAACATCTACATCATGGTTCTTTATGATACATATATAATGAAGAATGTGTGTTTTCATGTTGAGGATTTGTGATGTGGGGTTTTAAATACCCCATAGATATAGAAAATAAGATCATCTGATTTACATAGATATGGTTGTGGTATGTATGATTCCTATTCTTTAGTGATATTGTTTTTGAAAAATATGATTGTTTAATCTGAGAATAAGAATGTATTCATGGATAACATGAGGTGATATAGACCGGGAATTCATGTATATAATAGTTTGATCGAAGTGATGAGATTGTTCCACCATTAATAGTGTTATTCCATAGATCTTATAGCTATAAATATGTTAAAGAATGATAATTTCTTCTCCATGCATGTACATCCAAATATAATTTTAAGGGAGTTTGAAGGAATATTCCATGAGGGTTTTTCACTATAGGCATGAAGTTCGATCGATATATAAAATACATAAGAGATCAAATTGGGATATATAAATATTTAAAACAGACATGAAGGTGTTTCATATTCGAGTGGTCAGGCCTCTCTTATAGATAATGTGGAATATTTCAAAGAGTTATATTAGTAAATTTCATTCCATATGGATAATGAGATTCCATATTCAGAGATACATGAAGATACAAGAGAAAAGATATTGATATAAAGGATAGGCTATTAGAGATATGAAAATAGATAAATGAAGAAGCCTTGGTCTATAAATAAAGAGTATTTGTGCACTGTGAAGGGGATTGGAAACCTCCCAGGGGTAATATTAGTGTATGATCTAAGTCTAATGATGGAAGATAGAGTGAAATGAGGAGGATATAAATAGACTATCGAGGTAACAAAGTAGTTAAGTTTTCTTTTCTTTTTTGATTTTTAATTGTGAAATTGTGGAACTCATGCATGGTTTTCAAAATAAATACAAGTGATCTTTCTATCTTTATTCTATGCCTTTTTTAGATAAATTTTTATTCCCTATCCTGTAGTACTAGTTTATTAATGGTTAACGATCACTCAACTATGAGGGTATAATTCCATAGGAGGGGGTGGAATTGGTAAAGTGGGTGTGTGATAAATGTTTTAATTATTTTTTTCTTGTGAGATTTTCATATTTATTTAAAATTTCATTAAGCCTTATTATTTATCATGTTACATAGTTCCTAATGAGAGTGATGGTTATTAAGGGAGGACATCCAGTGTAGTTGAGGAGATTGGGTGAGTGATAGTCTACTATAATCACACCTTTCACTTAGAGATGCATCTCATTACACCTATGTTGGTTATAGATTACCTATAGATATGGATTGACAGGCCTAGGTAATACTAGTTGAGGATGAGAGGAAAATATATTTAATTCAATAATTATTTTGGCTAAAGATGTTATTTATTTCACAATTAATATTAGTTATACTTATCTTATAACAAACCATCCTTGGATATTGATTCTTTTCCCTTTATACTTTATTTTTGGTTTTTGAGTCCATCCATTCATTCACACTTTTAGTTTAGTATAGTTTAATTTTTTTAAAATCATGATAAATTTATACCTATTTCATTATAAGTTCCAATTATACATGGGTTTGACCTTGGTACCTACATTTTATTTAATAATACTTAGTAGTTTTAGTGATTTTTTTTTGTATTTTAATTTCTAAATTGATTTGATGTCGTAGAAAGTAACAACACTTATGGGGCTGGTTAGTGACCACACTGGTCATGTAATGATGGCCCTATTAAAGGAAAACCCACTAAACAAAATTCTATAGGCCATCACATCATGGTCCTCCTTCATAGCACAAAGCACCTACCAACTCATCTCTATGAAACAACATCCCCTCGTATTCTACATCCCCACCAGACTTCACATAGTGGCCTTCTTTGGTCATGGAATGTCACCCCTCTCCAGGAAAAACCCAAAATCTAATTTTTAAGTCATTACATCATGAATATTAACCCCATGACACATCACTTATCACTACTACCCTAATCATGGCATAGATTTAGGGTCACAACATGACTAGAATTTCCATATAAAATTTCGAAAGAAAATGTGTAAGTTATTTCTAGGGTGATATATAAGGGTCATAACTTTTCTTGATCATGGAAACATCCACACATAAGGTTCATCACCCTATAAATAATGGTATTGGTCAGGGTGTGATGCCCCTCATCATGGTGTGACTGTCCTTCTTTGAAATATCACAAAGGAAAACCGAAGGGGGTTCTAGAGTTACCTTTACATATTAAAGGATTTACTTTTTCATATCAATTTCCATGACACAAATCCCTAGGTAGAGGAATGACCTATGATGACCTAGAAAAAATAATTTCCACAATAACCCATCACTAAATGACCTATACCTTTCCTGGTGTGATGGTCCCTCTATTGCAGTTTTTATCCACCTACTGTAGTTTTCAACCTCAAACCCATGACCAACCTCCAGGAAAAATTATGAAACCCCTTCCAACACCTCAAACATTTATTAAAAATAAAATACATGATATTTTGAAAAAAAATAATGGTTCATACCTTAATAATTTCTATGGTTTTACAAGAATCACTAAATAAGATTTACAAATATATTGGTGCATGAAAAGTGAAATGTATGGAAACCAATGAAATAAACACACCTAATTATACTCCATGCTCATAAATCCATTGGAAATCACCCTATTTATTTTTACTAGTTCTATAATTTAATAAGGTATTCATAGTATAAATGAAAACCAAGGGAGAATAATGCATCAACCATTATCTCATAACCTCAACAACAAGTCTAATCCATGCTCATAGCCCCTCAATGAATAAAATCACTGAACTACGGTCAACCAACCAAGATTTTACATTTTTATGTCTTAATAGCCACATTGGAACCCATACATAGTGAAAATTCCACTCCCAACCGGTGGTCTCAAAAACCACATGAACCCTTATGGTCAAGTCTATAGTGTAACCCTCCTATATACTAATTATCATCATCATTATCCTAATCTGATCATCTATGGAGAATACCTTCATTCATCTAGTGTTCAACACTAACTTATAGGTCTCTCTATGTGTGAACATGACCCACATAGCTTCATCGCTTATGGTGATCAGTATCACCAACATCTCATAGATCTAACCCAATGAACCTCTATCACCTCACGATCAATGAACAATGTATCACTATCATACCATTTCAATGAGTCACACCTTCATCCAATCATAATTTCTATATTATTACAAGAAACCATATGAACAATCCATCAATAACATCTTGGTTTGTCCATCACCATGCATTATGCCTTAATGTACCACAACCCAAACTACAATTTCCTAATCTATGAAACCCCTAGGACATCCCTCAATTTCCTTGGATACCTTAACTAGTCTCAATTATGATCACTCATAAGGTTCTACCCATGCTTTCAAATCACACAATGTAATAACATGCATATAACAATAGAAATATCTTGGTACCACCTATCACATATAAGTAGGTTCAGACTAACCTAATTACATGACCTGGTTTTACATAAGGAGAAATAAATCAATAATTCATCAAAAAATCACTAAAATGGATATTTTAGATAAAAACATCACAGCAATAAAAAACTATAAATAGATGGCATGGGATGAAAAGCCTTACTCGTAATGACTCCTAGAGACCGGTGTCTCAAATAAAAAATGATGAATGGATGAGATCTCACCTAGGGAAGGTGAGGATAAATTAAGGAGAGGTGGAGGCATTAATCTCCCTAGTAGTTGAGTATAAATGAGATTCCCACTCAATTAATAAAATTTAAAGAATTAATTAATTAATTAAAAAACATGGTAGAGGGAAATCTGGTACCCATCCCCCTACTACTGAGTACCCACTAGCCACCGAGTACCCACTACAAGTCCACCAGGTGGTTGGTGGACCTCACATAACTACCCCCATATTACCTAGACACACTGGATACCCAACACTAGCTCATTGGCTACCTGATGGCATATGTATTGAAATACAAATGTCATGCACCAGTAATATCATCCCAAAAATTGACCAAAGGTCCTTTATTGGCCCCTCAAAAAACTCAAACATTCCCAATTACACATTATTAGGACAAACATAGACTCAAATTAACTCACCTAAATACCCAGACCATTACAACCTCCCCACCATAAATTAGTTCATCCTAAAGCTGTCTATGGCCACAATATTGACTAAACCCAACCAAAGCCCAAGCATCCCCCTCTGAAAGAATCAAGATGATATCAAAAAATGTATATCTATTCTTGATTACCATGACCAATGGATGTGAAGATACTAAATTCACCCATGGGTATTACCCACCATAGAAATCAACTACATAGTTTCATTATAATCAAGTTATCTAACACAATAATAAAATTGTACCTAACTATTATCCTAGAACACACTCAATCCAACCATCAAGTACATTGTTACCATGTGTTGAACGTTATACCCACACCCCAACCAGTACCCAGTCAATCCTTTTTATACAACACACATTGTTCACTAATACCAACCCTAAAAAACCAAAAATAGCATTACAATGATATACCAAAACCATTAAAAACTCTTCATCCTACTCAAAAAAGGTTAGCTTAGTCACATGAAACTATATCAAGCCCCAACCTTTTGATTCCTGACCTCTTGTGGCATCACACTCTGAGTGAACCACTACCCCCACTACTGATCACCCTATACTATATCATAGCCTAAGTATGTATATGAACATTAGATACTGCCCCTCAATGCTACTTCCATTCCTACCTCAAATGCCTAAGTTTGGTCGGAACCCCAACCACCAACTATCTGTGAAATCGCCTGTTGGAACCTATCCAAGCACCTCATATGACCATAATCTTGAAACTCATTAGAAGTCTAATAAAACTATGTTTGAATGAGTCTTTTATAACCATACTAGTAACATTTCAAAGATAAACCACTCCGAGGTGGAAAAGACTATACCATATATTGACCACCCTGATAGGTCTCCTCATGTATCTATTTTTTACTACCTATAGCCTCACTACCTACCCCATGGTTGGCCACACCACCATCAGTCAAATTTTACTCCACTATCAAGGTTTGGTTCACCACCTAAGAAAATGAGTATAACATGAAAATGTTCATATATATCCTGTTATAATGTCAAAGTCCTTCCTCAAATGGTTGCACATTGGAAATCTCATCTCCCACTAACATCAGCACAAATCATAGTAAATCAATAAATTGATTAGTATAATCTATTATAGGCATATCCCCTTATATTAAATGCATGAACTCATGGTCCCACTCTACCTTTAACATATTTGGGGAAAAGTGACCAAAGAACCTCACCTAAAAGTATTTCTAATAAATCCCCTTATGTCTACCTACATCTACCACAAGTTTTTTGCTAATCCATTAATAATGTACATCTCCAACGTCACCCTCTTCACTAGAGGCATCTCGATCTAATTGAAGATGGCCTGGACCGACTTAATCTAGAACTCAGCTACATAGGGTTTACCCTCTCCCTGGAATAAAGTAGGTTATTGTTACTAGAATTCCCTTGTCAAATATGTCATGGAAGGATTAACTCATTGAGTCCCTCAGTCAATATTTTGATTAACTCATATTGGACTTACCCTCAGTTGATCCTAAAATATATAACCTAGCTCAATAAGATGTTCTAGATACCATAGCATCTTTACATGTGGCCCATGATTAACCCCCCCTGCCCCCCAGTCATCTCACACCTTAATGGAACCACATCTTTTTCCTTCTGGTTCTCTAATAGAGGTTATCAAGGTGGCTATCACTGAAAACCAAATATCATGCTCAATAAATATATAATAGACTAGATATAGCATATAGGGAAATATATAGAAAGAAGTTTATCCCAATATCCCATACACTTCCCTACCCACACACAAATTTCACTCCATATAGACTTGTGGGCCCACCTACCCTCTTTAGGGTCAAGTACCACACATGCACACAGGATTCACATCCATGATGATTCCAAGAATTAAGATCCTAGTTTAGTTGAGTATAATTCCACCATGAAGTCATATAAATAAACATTATATAGCTTGTTGTTGACACTTTAAATATCCAAACCCTATTCTAGAACCAGAATAGAAATCACAAGTTTGAACACTCATGTCAGGTGTTCTCTATGTGCCTAAAATGATGCATAGACACCACATATTTCCTCTTAGGTCAAAGATCTAGAAAGCATAAAAATTTAACATCAAAATTTCACTTTATCCATATCAAATAACTCAAATACAATCACAAAAACCAAAAATAAAAAGTTGGTTCCCCTGTAAACTTGGGCTTCATCTTGTACTTATGTTATCTAGGAATATAATACAACATTCATCCCAAGTCCTGACATATTTCTATATCTATATATAAAAAACCCAAAATAATAAAATAAAAACCCTAATATAATTCAAATTTATAGTATCCCTAACCCAGAACACCCGAACATCACCCGAGATGGAAATCCATAGACCTCAGGTTCCCCCCATTCCCCATATGCTAGAGGTTGTCAACTAGTGTTAGAGGTTTATAGGTGATCATGGGGAGATTATACACCTTGTATAAATAAATATAAACAACAGTGTAAGAAAAAAAATAAATATTCAACACAATATCTTCAATAGTGCAATGAGAAATATATCATATGGTATGAAAAATAAATATCTATAATGTCAAGCATGTTGCAAAAAAAATAGCATGTATTTCTTATAAGCTGATAGTATATAGAAAATTCCATGAAGAAAAAAACATCCTCAGTATGTCAATGAGGATCCACATATTCCATCTCCCAAAATATATTTATGTCCTTCTAGAGCATCTACTGCACCTCTAGCAAGCTACGTACTAGTCGCATAACCCTTTCCCTTTTCTATACCATGAACCATAAGGTATATGAATGTATCAAAGGAACCATAAAGGGTGTAGGTGTAGAATCAGTATCTCTCCACTAAAAATGTCTTTATATAATATCCATAGGTATATCAATACATGTAAAATGAAAAATATGATAACTAATGCAATAAACACACCCCACTCTACTTCATACTCATCAAGGCATGGGTAAGCGCCCTATCTTCTTCAGTCAATGACAGAATGGGACATGGTACCCAGATTCTGAATACACCCTGAGGGATAATAATACATCACTCCTCACCACATAACCCTAATATAAATTACATATCATTCTCACAATCCCTTGGAGAATGGCATCATCGAACCACAATCAACCAACCAAGTCCCTATATTTTTCTGCCTTAACAGCCTCATCGGGATCCATACAAAGTGATCATCACACAACCAACTGATGAAACACCACATGAATCCTTATGGAAAACTCTATAGTGTAACCCTCTTATATACTTATGATCATCATCATCATATCTATAAGCATCTCATATATGGACTATATCACCAGTCATTTAGTGGTAAACACTGCATTATGGGTCTCTCTTTATGTGCACATGACCCATGCGGTCTCAGCCCCTATAGTGAGTGAAATCACAAACATATCATGAAAAACACAGAAAATTATTTGTTCCCCCTTGACTAGTGAACAATATATCACCACCATACCACACCAATTAATCACGCCACCATCTAATAAAAAATTCCATATCATTACAAGCAATCCCAAGAAAAATTCACCAATCAAGTCTTGATCTGTCTACCACCATGCATTTTGAATCAAAATATCATAACATAAAATAAAATTACCTATAATGGATAATCCATATGACACCCCTCAATTACCCCAGATACCTCAATCGGTCTCAATCTCATCCACTCACATACCCCTACCCACACCCACAAATCATACGATACAATAGCACATATATAACAAAAAATATATAAGCACCTTCTACCTAATATAAAAAATATCCTTCTCACTTTATTACATGGATTGATTTAACCTTGAGAGAGAGAAATCTAGAATCCACATAAAATTCCCTAGAACATAGATTTTAGTTGAAAACTTTCACAACATAGAAAAAACTAAATACAGACGATAGAGAACAACGAGCCTTACCTGTGATGACTCCTAGAGACTGATATCTCAAAGAATATATTAAAAATGGATGAGATATATCCTAGGATATGAGAGGATAAATTAAGAGGTAGAGGGAGGTATCAATCTCCATGGCTACTAGGGGAAACAAGATCCCTTTTTGAGAATCCTCACGGCCTTAGTGTATGATCACTAGATATTCTTCCTCCAAACATTCATGTAGTAGAAACCTAAGTCATCCAGATGGGATCCCATAATGTCAGTATCCTAAATATAGGAATACTTCACACCCTAATCACCACACTAAATTTAACCTCACACAAACTTTAAACAAGAAAGGGTAAATGATATAAAGTAAAGGAAATGAGAAATTTAACATGTTTCAAACAATGTGTCCTATATGTATGGGATAAACACTACTAATTCATTTTCAAATACAATTGGAAATTATAAGAATTACAAAATATATTAATAAATATAATTAATACTCACAATAATTAAACTTATCACAATTAATGCACACACACAACACTAGAATCCCACTTATTTAGTAAGTAGTAGTTGGTCACCTAGTAACACTTGGTTCTTGGAAATCACAATAAATCCAACATGACTTCCATAACAAGTTAAACCATACTAGAAACACTTGATCAGACCATCCACCTAACTAACACCTAGATCAATGTACAAACTTCAAATAACCCCATAATCTAATCCTCCTGCTATCTACTGAAGAGTTTTTTCCACTACCTAAGCCATGCAGTTGACCTCATCATTTGACTCCCTAATGGCCAACCTACCTATGTTCATTCAACTGAAGCTGGATTTACATCACAACAATATCCCATTTAAATACTACTTCAGGGAACCTCCATAAACACTCTAATACTTTTATAAAATATAAAATCCTTCCTCTATACATAGTAAGTAGTGTTATCTATTTAATATCCATTCTCACAAACCCAACTGAGGCACAATGTTGCCTAAAACTTTCTTGGACTAAAGTATTGGTGAACACATCTACTAGATTTTGGATTCCATATATATTTCATAGCTACAAATTCTTATCCTCTATAAAATTCGGGATAAAGTGTAATTTTATGTCAGGATGCTTCATTCATGCATGGAACACCAAATTTTGATCCAAGTGAATAATATTATGGTCATCAAAAAATAGAACTACGCATTCATAACTTAATCTAATCTCTTTTAGAAACCATATCAACCAATCCATATATTTCTATTCTTCCATTATAGTAACATACTATAATTCTATTACACTAAAAGTAACAATCCATTATAGTCATGAAATTCAACGAACCATCATCCCTCCATAGGTAAACAAAAACTCGATTATGCTCTTATGGGTGTTTGAAGAACCATTGAATTCAACATAAACATATATATGTGATGGATCATTCATTTAAAAGCACAAGGTTATATATTTTGTTCCCTTTAAGTAGTGGGTGGTTCACTTCACAACCTCTCAATGTTCCTTTCCTGGAAAAGTCATGAATTACATATAATTCCTACTGTAAATATAATGTTTGGTCGTATACAAATCATGGAATGCATCAGACTCCCAATATTTTATGCATATATAACATTTTCTATGTTTGTGACTTCGTCTTGAGTTTTAAGAGAATTATACTTGGATAATTTTAAGTATCCAAAAAAATAGAGTTGATATTAGCTTACATCCTATCATCCCTAATCCTTAAATATCCTTTTGAATATATTTCCTTTGAGATAGAACCAAATTTTTGGAGCTCTTGTATCTCTTAATCTTCATCCCTAATATTTTCTTATCCTTTCCATGATCTTTCATCTCAAACCTTCTAGAAAAATAATGTTTCAGCTTCAAAATTCATTTATCATCCATTATAGCTAGTAACATGTCATACACACACAAAATAAATATAATGTAACTCACATCATCCCAAGAATTCTAATAGAAATAGTGATCTATCTTACTCTATAAAATTATTCCTTGTCCATAAGTGAATTTAACTTCTTATTACATTTCATTGGTTACTGCTTCAACTTGTAAATAATTTTTTTCAACTTGCATTCCAAGTTTTGGTTTATATCAACCATGAAACAAATCAGTTTCTTCATGAAAATTTCTTCCTCTGAGTCACCATAAAGGATGGTGATATTTACATTATTTGGTTCTGAGTACATATATTTGGATGAAACCATACTTAGAATTGTCCATATATTATCATGTTAAACTACTGGTGATAAATTTTTTAAGAAATCAAATCCTTATTTATTTTAAAACCCCTTCGCCACTAATCATGCCTTGAATATTTTATTTCCATAAGAATATTCTTTCAACTAGGAAGACCAATTATTTTGAAGTTCCTTTTTCCCATATGGTAACTCATCCAACTCCCAAGTTTAATTAGACTTCAATGAATACATATATTCATTCATTGTTAGCTTTAATTGTTTGACATCAATAAGAGTGGATGCATCATCTAGGAATTCTAATTCTCCATTGAATATTAGAAGAATAAATTTCATGTCAACTTCTTACCTTCAAACCAAATTACTGACCCTAGTTGATCTCCCCAACTAAACCTTCTACTCTACTTTTTATGACTCTATACCATATAGTGTTATATCTATTAGAGCCCAAATATTTGATAATCACAATTGAGCTTCAAAGGATATTAAAACTAATATCATATCTTCCACTGATCTCACCTATAGACTTCTAGTGCTCTCATATGAGTCTTTAGAAACATGAGTCTCTCTGGTGCTCTATTGAGAAAAAATCCCTCAAGGTAACATTGATGCATTTTTGGGTTGATTGTGTTTGTTAACAAAGAGTGTTTCCTTGGTTAGTTGTGGTGTTCCATAGATATTTTTAACAATATATGTTGACAAAGAACCCTGGAAAATGAAATGATGGTCTGAAGGAAGCACAAAAAGAATAGATACAAGGTGGTGTTGTTTTCCAGTGTTTGCCAAATTTTTGGTCCTCAAAATTAGAAAATGGAGAAAGGTGTTTTTGGAAAATAAAGTTGTCCACAAGATAGAACATTACTTGGAAACTTTCATGCAAGGAATGTTTCAAGATTTGAATTTCAAAAAATGAAAAAGGAATGAAGTGTGTGAAAGATCTAGAAATGTGTGTGAATTATGAGGTTGCGCGAAATAAACTTGCACGCCCAATGTGACATCAAATGGGGTTTTGTGTGATTGAGAGGGATATTGCACAACACGTTGAGTCTTCCACATAGGGATGTATGATGCCTATAAATAAGAGGTGTCCCACCTCATTTGAAAGAGCTAAACACTTGGAGAGAATTTGAGCTTCAGATCATGTAAGAATTTTAATCAAAGGGAGTCGTGTGAAAGATTTTTAGTTGCGTGTAAGATATGAAAGTTGTGCATAAGATTTGGGTTGCACGTAAGATTGAAGTTTCATGCAAGGGGTGTTTCACAAAAAAAGTGTAATCTTGTGCACAATCCCTTAAAGTTTCACCCAAGACGTAGTAAGTTTTGCACAAAATATTTGAGGTTGTCGAGTAATACTATGGTAAAGTTGTATTCATCAGTGGATGAAAGTGGAACATTAATAGAGCATCTACATACAATGGAGGATTCATTTATTAGAGATAATTAAGGGACCTAAAAGTATTTAAACTATGAGTGGATCTTCTGAAGAAGTAGTGAGCACACTTCAGTTGAGAGAGCAGTGATCTTTCAAATTGTGATTAGTTGTAAAACAGGAGGGATAGTGAGTCCACTTAAAACTTGTAAACAACAGCGAAATTTTAGTAAATTTGGTACATCGACACATTGTCGTTGTATTCTCCTTGGACGTATCCCAGTGAGGGTGAACCAAGTAAATTTTTTTTTATCATGCATGCTTTAATTTCTGTTCATAATTTACTACAGGAAAGAGAGACAAGAGATTTTTGTTTAACAGTGAAACAAGATCAAAATAAGTAGAATTTTAAATCTTTCATACCCTGATTCACGCCCTCCCCCCTCCCCCCTTAGGGTATCTATCCTAGTGGACCTAACATTCTCCCACTCAAATAAAATTAGACTTATTCGGTTGAATTTTTCTTCTCAACTTCCTTTTAAACCAAGTTCTAGTCCTTCTATGAAACCCCCTCATTGAGGTGAACATATCAAGTCCTAATGACTTACTATTTTTCATCACCTCACAGTTAGTAACCAAATTTCTCATCACCATAAAAATGAGAAAACATTATGTGGACATAGAATCAATCTTGGACATGAGTTTTTCATCAACACGGATATAGGTTAAAATAATAAAGACTTTTAAGTGGATAATTTATAGTTATTTTACAGACCATAGAAACTTCAGCACCTCATGTCCCAATAGATTAGATGAAATTTTGTTAATGATGTATGTTTTCATGTTCACTACTTATTTCTAAATTACTTTGGGAATTCCTAAGTTAATCTTCATGTTTCACACCTTCTCTGATAATGACGGGTTCATTTGATTTTCCATGCCATTTTGTTGTGGTGAAATAAGAATAGTCTACTCTAGTTGGATCCACTTCCTATAAAAAAAGTTTCAAGAGTTATATTTGTTGTATTCATAACTATTTTCAAACCATAATAATTTCATCTTCTAAACAAATTCCCTCCCCACTATGGATTTCCATTGAAAAAAATCCTAAAAAAATCAAACTTATACTTTAGTAAGTAATCCCATACATTACTTGTAGCATTATTAATAAATTTTACAAAGTAAAGTGACCCATAATGATACTGGATAGGGGTAGTTTCCAAAACATCTAAGTGAACCGGCACTAAATTTTGATCTATGTTCTTCCTTTCATTCAAATTGAAGGACACCCTTATTAATTTCCCAAGAACAGGACTCTCACAACTTCTAAATTTGGTGTGATTGAGCTTAAAAATGAATTTCCTAGTTATAACTTTCATATTTTTATCACTAAGGTGTTTGAGCAGGTAATTCCACAACTATGGACTATTGAACATCAAAACATTGGTAATTACTAGTCCCTCTAATCTTCTGGTTAGATACTGAGTCGTCATTTACCCCTAGTGAAACAATGATGGATCATCTAGTCACTTTCCAAAGTTTGTTTTTAAACTTAGTCTCATGGTCATCATCATCTAGTTGTCCTATATATATTAAGTTCTTATATATCCCTAGGATATGACTCATTTACTTGAACTTTAATAAGCTTAGGTTCTTTATCTGGAATTTAACATTTCCCTTTCCCATGATCTCTAGAGCTTCATAATCCATAAAATGTACCTTTAAAAACATTACAAACACATAATTCTTCATCCATCTATACTCTCATGTTGAGTGAAATGATGCTCCTAAGTCAATAACCCATGAATACACCAGAATATTGAAACTTAAAAACAATTTTTCCTCCCTTGATTATACTCATGGAGTTTGATCTTCCAAAATTTTATGTTCTTATGGATATCTCTTCATGAATATTGTATTCCTTCTTATAATGTCTTATTTTATCACATTACCAATATTTAGGGGAAAGGTCGGTCGACTTTCATTGTCTCTTCTCCCATAACTTATCATCCAATTATTTATTTTTATTTGACTTCCATTGAGGTGACCATCCTCATCCTCCAACATTAAGATAGCTAAATAATGCTGCTTAGACTTCTCTTCACCTGGTATCCTCATCCAAGTTCATATTCCAGACATCCTCAAACACTAAATTAGTTTTTACACTATAATTACTAAAAATAGTAACCATTTCATACCAACTCTCTGGGAGTTATGATAGTAGAAGAAGTTCCAAAACATAATTTGTGAATGTTACCTTCACTGATTTGAGATTCTCATAGATCATGTTAAATTAATTCACATGATTTTATACTAGTTTTCCTTATGATATAATCAAATTGAAAAATCATTACATCATGATAAATTTATTAATTTTAGTAGGATTTTAATGCATATCTTATAGAACCTTCATCATATTTTTATTGTTTTATTTTCCCAAATGTTAAAGGCCATGTTTCATTCCAATGACATCCTCACCAACACCAGTGTCTTCCTATCCAACTATTACCATTCTATTTTCTCCATTTTATTCAGATGAACACTAGTTAAAGGAATATCATTTTCATTTTGAATGATTCAATCCTCTATATACATCCTACAAAATCCAAAATATGTTCTTTCACACTGATCGATATGGACCTTAGCATTACCCAAAACCATACCTCCTAATGATAGTAACTCCCACTAAAATAAAAATAATTTTATGGTAAGAGATAATATGAGATGCCTCTGATCATGCTATGAGAAATTTGAACAATAATATTTGATACCACTTTTTGAAAATCCACATGACCTCAGTATTGAATCATTGAATTCTCTTCCTCTAGACAATTCAAGTAGCAAAAACCCTAGTTTTGTAGATGGAATCCCAAAACATGAGTGTACTAGAAGATGGTAAGACCTCACACCCTACTCACTACACTATGAAAAACCTCACATGCACTTTAAAAAACAATAGAAAAATTATGAAGTAAACAATTCAAGAAATTTAAAATGCTTTGGACAATGTGTCATATGTGCAAGAGAGAAACACTACTGCTGCCTTTTACATTACAATAAAAAGTTAAAATAATTACAAAATAAATTATTAAATATAAATAATCATCACTAGAATTTAGCTTATCACAATTAATGTTCATACACAAAACTGAGATACCACTTACTTATATAGTATCATCTGGTCACCTAATAAAACTTACTTCCCATAAATCATGGTCAACCCAACATGATTTCCATCATAGGATAAATAAAATTGGTAACACCCTCTCATACCATCAACCAAACTAATGCTTGACATAGTGCATGACCATTGGATAATATTATCATCTGATCCTTCTTCCATCCACTTAATATTTCATTATCACTACCATATCCTTTTGTACAAACCCATCATATGTCCCCCTCCCATTGTACAACCAACCTATATCTCGTCAACTAAAGTTGGCTTCACATCCCAACACCCTTATTATTTAATAAAATTTAAAAAATTATTTATTTTATTTAAAAAAACAAGACAAAGGGCCACTAAGTACCTGATCCCCTGCCACTAGGTATTTTATAGCTACTAGATGCCTATTCTAGGTCAATTAGGTGGCTAATGGACCTCAGAAATCCACCCCCATCCCACCTGGGTACAACAAGTACTTGGTACCAACCCACAAAGTACCTAATGGGAAATATATTCAAAGTAATATATCCCACACTAGGTCTATCTTCCTAAAACCAACCCCCAAGTTTATTATCCCCTCTAGCAACTCAAACACACCCAATTAAACATGATCAGACCAAACTTAGATAAAAATTACCTCACTCAAATTCTTGATCCATCAAATTTTACCTCCATTTCTCATTATCACTGTATGTATTTTATTTATTTATTAGAATAGTCTTCCCAATCAAGATATTTGTTATCGTCAATATCATCGGGTTTAGCTCTATCTCTATCTATACTATTTTTATTCATATATTTTTTATGCTTTCCCACCTCACCTCATAACATTGAATGTGTTCCTCAGTTATATTAACTTATGTTCTTTGAATTTAGATCTTTAATTTCTATAGGGAATCATCTTTAAACTATTATCACCTATGTTTAAACTTAAATGTTTTGTTATTATTATTATTTTTTTTTTACTGATTTAGATGGAGGTAGTGATTTATGTTAATTAAAACTCACTTCTATTGATATTTAATATTATAGGTTCCAATTTATTTATTATTTCCATATATATTTTCTCTGCTTTTCATTCATTACATGAATTTTATTTACTTATTCCTATCTAACCTATTATGTAGTAAAATTATGACCTGATGTATAAATAAGCCTATTATATCATGCATATTTTCAAATAAAATCAATTATTTACACACTTTAATATAATTTTTAAACTATAAAATACATTTATATTTACTTTTTTATTATATTAATTTCTCTCTAATTACTTTGTTTTCAATTTTATTTGTTGAGTTTTATAACTCTTAAATTATTTTTCATGGTAAATTTCATATGTGTGATTTTTTATAAATTGTGAAATGTGATTTTTTAAGCCTAATGTATATATATGAAACCAATATTTTATATTTATTATAATTTTTATATTATAATTTTTATATCCTTAATTATTTAAATGAACACTTTAAAATGTCTGTGTTCAGGGAAAATATGTAATGGATATGGTTTTGTGGGGAAAAAATTGGGAGAAGATTAGAAAAGCTGAGGCCTAATTTAAAAATACATGTGAAATAACTATTCCATGATTTTAATTTTTCTGAATTTATTATTATCCTTCACTTGTTATTTTCTTCTATTTATACTCAATTTTTCTTCAACATTTTATTTAATGTTCTCAATTATCACCTAAAGTTTCCAAAAATGATATTGAAATATTAGAAATTTGTATTTTAATAAAAAAGCATATTTACCTGTTAATGGGGATATGTTGAGAGAAAAACTAGTCTAATTAGATATATCAATTGTTGGGCGGAGAAGTGATGGCAAGAGGGGGGGTGAATTGCCTTTTAAAAAAAATTAATAGTTAAAAACAATTATCAAAGTGCAGAGGAAATAAAAGAGGCAATACACAAAGCTTGATAACGGAGTTCGGCTTAACCCAAAGCCTACGTCTCCGCTCCCAACTCAAACGTTGAGAGATTTTCTACCGCTTTCTTTTTAATGGTTTTAGAAAGAAACCCACTAGACTTTAAGGTTAGTATAGAACCTATTACAGCTTGCTTTTAATGGTTGATCAAGAACCCACTTGCTTTTATTGGTTGAGCAAGAACCCACTAGCCTTCTTACAGGTGAAGGCTATCTCACCTTTGATTCAAGCCTTTTAAAGGGAAGGCTTGAATAACCTCTTCACACCTTGAAGGTGGTTTGAAAACCCAAAAGAGAGGATGAGAGAAAGAGATGGGGGTTTGTAGGCACAAACCCAAATTGATGCTCAAAAATGATAAAATAAGAAAAACCGTAAGAGGAGAAGCCTTGGGTGCCAAAGGATTGATTGGAGTTGATGAAGGGCGCTCCCAAGCTTCTTTGATGGTGCTCCTTGGATGTGGAAATGAGTTGTAGCAAGTGGGGTTCCTTGAAGCAATCCGCCGGAGGTTCGCCAAATGATGGAAAAATGTTCCCGTGGGCTTCCTTGCGTTTCTGGGGCTTCCTAGTCCTTTATTTATAGAGGGGGAACCCTCATATGGCCTTTGGAGGTCTTCAGAGCCGTTGGAGAGGCCTTCGGAGCCGTTGGGAGTCAAGTGGACAAGCCTGGTCAAAGCCCAACGACTAGTTTGACTGGCTCCACCGGCTAACCGGTGCTTGGCCACCGGTTGGCCGGTGCTTTGAAAAAGGGAGAGGGATCGGGCTCAGGCACCACCGGCTGGCCGGTGAGGAGGCCACCGGTTGGCCGGTGCTGAGGCAGTAGCTGACACTATTTGTCTGGGTTCCACTGGCTGGCCGGTGGTGGGACACCGGTTGGCCGGTGGTCTGGACAGAAGGATGCCTTCTGCCCAGGCTCCATCAGCTGGCCGGTGGTCATCCATCGATTGGCCGGTGGACTGAAAATCAGTCCATTTTTGCCTTCTTGCTTTCTTGGCCCAATTCCTTGGCAACCTATCTGTTGGGTGGAGAAGTGATGGCAAGAGGGGGGGTGAATTGCCTTTTAAAAATAAATAACAATTTAAAATCAAAGTTAAAGGTGCAGCGGAAATAAAATAGTCAAGACACAAAATTGATAATGGATTTCGGCTTAAACCAAAGCCTACGTCTCCGCTCCCAACTCAACCGTTGATAGATTTACTACCACTTGCTTTTTAATGGTTTTAGCAAGAAACCCACTAGACTTTAAGGTTAGTCTAGAACCTATTACAGCTTTCTTTTAATGGTTAAGTAAGAACCCACTTACTTTTAATGGTTGAGCAAGAACCCACTAGCCTTCTTACAGGTGAAGGCTAGCTCACCTATGACTCAAGCCTTTTAAAGGGAAGGCTTGACTAACCTCTTCACACCTTGAAGGTGGTGTGAAAACCCAAATGAAAGGGAGATGAGAGAAAGAGGGGTTTGTAGGCACAAACCCAAATTAAAGCTCAAAATGATAAAACGATAAAAACCGTAAAGAGGAGAAGCCTTGGGAGCCAAAGGATTGATGGAGTTGATGAAGGGAACTCCCAAGCTTCTATGGTGGTGCTCCTTGGATGTGGAAATGAGTTGGAGCAATTGGGGGTTCCTTGGAGGAATGCGCCGGAGGTTCGCCAAATGATCAAAAATATTCCTGTGGGCTTCTGTACATTTCCGGGGCTTCCTAGTCCTTTATTTATAGAGTGGGAACCCTCAAATGGCCTTTGGGGGTCTTCGGAGCCGTTGGAGAGGCCTACGGAGCCGTTGGGAGTCAAGTGGACAAGTCTGGTCAAAGCCCAACGGCTAGTTTGACTGGCTCCACCGGCTGACCGGTGCTTGGCCACCGGTTGGCCGGTGCTTTGAAAAGGGGAGAGGGCTCGGGCTCAGGCACCACCGGCTGGCCGGTGAGGAGGCCACCGGTTGGCCGGTGCTGAGGCAGTAACTGACCCATTCTGTCTGGGTTCCACCGGCTAGCCGGTGGTGGGACACCGGTTGGCCGGTGGTCTGGACAGAAGGATGCCTTCTGTCCAGGCTCCATCGGCTGGCCGGTGGGCATCCACTTTGGGTCCTTGCTTTCTTGGCCCAATTCCTTGGCAACCTGAAATCATGCCTATCATCCAAAAACACTTAAAACAAGATTAGATAAATAAGAGAGTGATTGTGATCATGAAAATTAAACCACGAGGGGTACGAGAGGTACAACAATCTCCCCCTATTTTGATGATCACAATCACTAAAACAAACAATGTAAAAATGAAATGAAAGGCATGCTTTAAAGGATAAATGGGAAAGTAAAGCAAAGCATGAGAGAAAGATTTCTCCCCCAATCAACCAAGAATTTCTCCCCCTTTGTGATTATCAAAATAGCACGGGGCATAAAACTTGATTGAGGGAAACGTTGAAAAACAAGATAGAGATTTTAAACCAATTGAAATTTTTGAAATTTGAATTGAAAGTTTTGAATTGAAAATTTTGAATTGATAATTTTGAATTGAAAGTTTTGAATCGAAAATTTTGAAATGAAAGTTTTGAAATTGAAATCAAAAATGCTTAAACGATCCTAACTCCCCCTAAATAAAAACAACAAATCACCGGGGAGAGTATTTTGGAACCGAGACAAATTTTGGTCCGATGAGACTCGCTAAAATAGATTTTTCAATCCATACTTGTCTAGTGGCGGGTCTTCTCCTAAGAAATTCATCACTAAGGGAAATGATTTTAGGCCTTCCATATCGGGCATTTTTGCAATCGCACTCATAAATTAAGTGCCCGGGTTTTTTACAATAGTTGCAAAATTTATATTGGGAGCTCCCCCTTACAAAAATAGTAGGAGCATGGGAAGAGGAAGCTTGCTTGGAATAGCCAAGCCCTTGGGTGGTTCTAGATACGCATTGGGAACCAAGTAATTTGGTCAAATTTTGTTCACCTTGGGTGAACTTGGCAAGGGATTCCCATAAATCCTTGATTTTTGATTCCATAGAATCAACATCGGGAAGGTTTTGGATCTTGAGGGACAAGTCCTCCTTTTCTTTGAGAAGTTGTTCCTTTTCGGAAGAAAGTTTTTTGAAATTCTTTTTTAAAGCAACAAATTTGGAAGAAAGTTCGTGAAAACCTTCCTCCAATTGATCTCTCGCATGTTGGAGATCCTCATAAGATAAATGATTGAAAGAATTTGAAGAACAAGAGGAAGAGGAGTCGGAATAGGTTACCTCATGAAATGCCATTAGGCATTTTTTACCGTTGTCACTTGAGGAGGAGGAGGAGGAGGATGTGGAGTTATCACTCCATGTGGCCTTGAAAGCTTTCTTATTTTCCTTTTGCTTGGCCCTTTTCTTGTTGAGTGGACAATCGGGCTTGTAATGGCCTTTTTTGCCACACCCGTAACATGTTACCTCGGGCTCGGATTTTTCGTTGGGTTGAGCCTTGTGGGATTTCTTCTTTTTGTGCTTCTTTATGAATTTGTGCATTTTGCGGGCAAGATTCTCCATTTCGGAATCGCCGCTTGAAGAGGAAGACGATGAGGAGGAGGAGCTTTCTTCTTGTTGAACTTTGAAGGCGATGTTCTTTGGAACTTTGATCGGTTTGCCTTCCTTTTCAGCTTGCCTCCTCATGGTGATCTCATAGGTCATGAGGGATCCAATGAGTTCTTCGACCGGCATGTTCTTGATGTCTTTTTCTTCTTGGATTGTCGTGACTTTTGGTTCCCATGAGCTTGGTAGCATCCAAAGGATCTTCTTGACCATCGTTTCTGCAGAAACATCATCTCCAAGAGATTTTATTCCATTGCAAACGTCAGTAAAATGAGTAAACATATCAGTTATATTTTCAGATGGATGCATGGTAAAAGACTCAAAATCTTGACGGTACATGTCCAATCGAGTATCCTTAACTTTGTTGTTCCCTCATGGGTAACCTCCAATAGTTTCCAGATTTCATGTGATGAGGTGCATGTGGAAACTCGATTGAATTCATTACGATCAAGGCCGCAATGTAGAGCGTTCATGGCTTTGCCATCAAGCTCGAAATTTTTAATATCGGTTTGGGTCCATTTGGATTCATCGGGAGAAGAAAGAGAATAACCATGCATGACAATTCTATAAATAGGATAACCTATACTTCTAAGAAAAGTGGTCATGCGGGTTTTCCAATAAGTATAGTCGGTTCCATCAAATAATGGAGCACAACCCAAAGAATAGCCTTCGGGGGCGAAAGAAGTTGAAGCCATCACAAAGGATCTTGAATTTGAAACCGGTTAGGGTATTACTCAAATTTTCCCTTTGATACCAATTGTTGGGCGGAGAAGTAATGGCAAGAGGGGGGGTGAATTGCCTTTTAAAAATAAATAACAATTTAAAATCAAAGTTAAAGGTGCAGCGGAAATAAAATAGGCAAGACACAAAATTGATAATGGAGTTCGGCTTAAACCAAAGCCTACGTCTCCGCTCCCAACTCAACCGTTGAGAGATTTACTACCTCTTGCTTTTTAATGGTTTTAGAAAGAAACCCACTATACTTTAAGGTTAGTCTAGAACCTATTACAGCTTGCTTTTAATGGTTAAGCAAGAACCCACTTACTTTTAATGGTTGAGAAAGAACCCACTAGCCTTCTTACAGGTGAAGGCTAGCTCACCTATGACTCAAGCCTTTTAAAGGGAAGGCTTGACTAACCTCTTCACACCTTGAAGGTGGTGTGAAAATCCAAATGAAAGGGAGATGAGAGAAAGAGGGGTTTGTAGGCACAAACCCAAATTAAAGCTCAAAATGATAAAACGATAAAAACCGTAAAGAGGAGAAGCCTTGGGCGCCAAAGGATTGATGGAGTTGATGAAGGGCACTCCCAAGCTTCTATGGTGGTGCTCCTTGGATGTGGAAATGAGTTGGAGCAATTGGGGGTTCCTTGGAGGAATGCGCCGGAGGTTCTCCAAATGATCAAAAATGTTCCTGTGGGCTTCCGTACATTTCTGGGGCTTCCTAGTCCTTTATTTATAGAGGGGGAACCCTCAAATGGCCTTTGGGGGTCTTCGGAGCCGTTGGAGAGGCCTTCGGAGCCGTTGGGAGGCAAGTGGACAAGTCTGGTCAAAGCCCAACGGCTAGTTTGACTGGCTCCACCGGCTGACCGGTGCTTGGCCCCCGGTTGGCCGGTGCTTTGAAAAAGGGAGAGGGCTCGGGCTCAAGCACCACCGGCTGGCCGGTGAGGAGGCCACCGGTTGGCCGGTGCTGAGGCAGTAGCTGACCCATTCTGTCTGGGTTCCACCGGCGGGTCGGTGGTGGGACACCGGTTGGCCGGTGGTCTGGACAGAAGGATGCCTTCTGTCCATGCTCCATCGGCTGGCCGGTGGGCATCCACCGGTTGGCCGGTGGACTGAAAATCAGTCCACTTTGGGTCCTTGCTTTCTTGGCCCAATTCCTTAGCAACCTGAAATCATGCCTATCATCCAAAAACACTTAAAACAAGATTAGATAAATAAGAGAGTGATTGTGATCATGAAAATTAAACCACGAGGGGTACGAGAGGTACAACACTATCATCCAAAAACACTTAAAACAAAATTAGATAAATAAGAGAGTGATTGTGATCATGAAAATTAAACCACGAGGGGTACAAGAGGTACAACAATCTCCCCCTATTTTGATGATCACAATCACCAAAACAAGCAATGTAAAAGACTGAAATTAGAGGCATGCTTTAAAGGATAAATTGAAAAGTAAAGTAAATCATGAGAGAAAGATTTCTCCCCCAATAAACCAAGAATTTCTCCCCCTTTGTGATTATCAAAATAGCACGGGGCATAAAACTTGATTGAGGGAAAGGATTGAAAAACAAGATAGAGATTTTAAATCAATTGAAATTTTTGAAATTTGAATTGAAAGTTTTGAATTGAAAGTTTTGAATTCAAAGTTTTGAATTGAAAAACGCAAAAAGGCTTAAATGATCCTAACTCCCCCTAAATAAAAACAACAAATCACCGGGGAGAGGTTTTTGAAACCGAGACAAATTTTGGTCCGGTGAGACTCGCTAAAAGGGATTTTTCAATCCACACTTGTCTAGCGGCGGGTCTTCTCCTATGAAATTCATCACTAAGGGAAATGGTTTTAGGCCTTCCATACCGGGCATTTTTGCAATCGCACTCATAAATTAAGTGCCCGGGTTTTTTGCAATAGTTACAAAATTTATTTTGAGAGCTCCCCCTTACAAAAATAGTTGGAGCATGAGAAGAGGAAGCTTGTTTGTTAAAGCCAAGCCCTTCGGTGGTTCTAGATATGCATTGGGAACCAAGCAATTTGGTCAAATTTTGTTCACCTTGGGTGAACTTGGCAAGAGATTCCCTTAAATCTTTGATTGTTGATTCCATAGAATCAACATCGGGAAGGTTTTGGATCTTGAGGGACAACTCTTCCTTTTCTTTGAGAAGTTGTTCATTTTCGGAAGAAAGTTTTTTGAAATTCTTTTTTAAAGCAACAAATTTGGAAGAGAGTTCGTGAAAACCTTCCTCCAATTGATCTCTTGCATGTTGGAGATCCTCATAAGATAAATGATTGAATGAATTGGAAGAACTAGAGGAAGACGAGTCGGAAGAAGATACCTCATGAAATGCCATTAGGCATTTTTTACCATTTTCACTTGAGGAGGAGGAGGAGGAGGATGTGCAGCTATCACTCCATGTGGCCTTGAATGCCTTCTTCTTTTCCTTTTGCTTGGCCTTTTTCTTGTTGAGTGGACAATCGGTCTTGTAATGGCCTTTCTTGCCACACCCGTAACATGTTACCTCGGGCTCGGATTTTTCGTTAGGTTGAGCCTTGCGGGATTTCTTCTTCTTGTGCTTCTTCATGAATTTGTGCATCTTGCAGGCAAGATTCTCCATTTCTAAATCGCCGCTTGAAGAGGAAGAAGATGAGGAGGAGGAGCTTTCTTCTTGTTGAACTTTGAAGGCGATGTTCTTTGGAACTTTGATCGTTTTGCCTTCCTTTTCAGCTTGCCTCCTCATGGTGATCTCGTAGGTCATGAGGGATCCGATGAGCTCTTCGACCGGCATGTTCTTGATGTCTTTTGCTTCTTGAATTGCCGTGACTTTTGGTGCCCATGAGCTTGGTAGGATCCAAAGGATCTTGTTGACCATCGTTTCTGCAGAAACATCATCACCAAGGGACTTTCTCCCATTGAAAACATCAGTAAAACGCGTAAACATTTCAGAAATAGATTCGGATGGATGCATGGTAAAACTTTCAAAATCTTGGTGATACATATCCAATCGAGTATCCTTAACTTTGTTGGTCCCCTCATGGGTAACCTCCAATAGTTTCCAGATTTCATGTGATGAGGTGCATGTGGAAACTCGATTGAATTCATTACGATCAAGGCCGCAATGAAGAGCGTTCATGGCTCTGCCATCAAGCTTGAAATTTTTAATATCGGCTTGGGTCCATTTGGATTCATCGGGAGAAGAAAGATAATAACCATGCATGACAATTTTATAAATAGGATAACCTATACTTCTAAGAAAAGTGGTCATGCGGGTTTTCCAATAGTTATAGTCGGTTCCATCAAAGAATGGAGCACGACCCAAAGAATAGCCTTCGGGGGAGAAAGAAGTTGAAGCCATCACAATGGATCTTGAATTTGAAACCGGTTAGGGTATTACTCAAATTTTCCTCTGATACCAAATGTTGGGCGGAGAAGTTATGGCAAGAGGGGGGTGAATTGCCTTTTAAAAAAAAAATTAACAATTAAAAACAATTATCAAAGTGCAGCGGAAATAAAAGAGGCAAGACACAAAGCTTGATAACGGAGTTCGGCTTAACCCAAAGCCTACGTCTCCGCTCCCAACTCAACCGTTGATAGATTTACTACCGCTTGATTTTTAATGGTTTTAGCAAGAAACCCACTAGACTTTAAGGTTAGTCTAGAACCTATTACAGCTAGCTTTTAATGGTTGAGCAAGAACCCAGTTGCTTTTATTGGTTGAGCAAGAACCCACTAGCCTTCTTACAGGTGAAGGCTAGCTCACCTTTGATTCAAGCCTTTTAAATGGAAGGCTTGACTAACCTCTTCACACCTTGAAGGTGGTGTGAAAACCCAAAAGAGAGGATGAGAGAAAGAGATGGGGGTTTGTAGGCACAAACCCAAATTGATGCTCAAAAATGATAAAACAAGAAAAACCGTAAGAGGAGAAGCCTTGGGAGCCAAAGGATTGATTGGAGTTGATGAAGGGCGCTCCCAAGCTTCTTTTATGGTGCTCCTTGGATGTGGAAATGAGTTGGAGCAAGTGGGGTTCCTTGAAGCAATCCGCCGGAGGTTCGCCAAATGATGGAAAAATGTTCCCGTGGGCTTCCTCACGTTTCTAGGGCTTCCTAGTCCTTTATTTATAGAGGGGGAACCCTCATATGGCCTTTGGAGGTCTTCGGAGCTGTTGGAGAGGCCTTCGGAGCCGTTGGGAGTCAAGTGGACAAGCCTGGTCAAAGCCCAACGGCTAGTTTGACTGGCTCCACCGGCTGACCGGTGCTTGGCCACCGGTTGGCCGGTGCTTTGAAAAAGGGAGAGGGCTCGGGCTCAGGCACCACCGGCTGGCTGGTGAGGAGGCCACCGGTTGGCCGGTGCTGAGGCAGTAGCTGACACTATTTGTCTGGGTTCCACCGGCTGGCCGGTGGTGGGACACCGGTTGGCCGGTGGTCTGGACAGAAGGATGCCTTCTGCCCAGGCTCCATCGGCTGGCCGGTGGTCATCCACCGGTTGGCCGGTGGACTGAAAATCAGTCCATTTTTGCCTTCTTGCTTTCTTGGCCCAATTCCTTGGCAACCTATCATCCAAAAACACTTAAAACAAAATTAGATAAATAAGAGAGTGATTGTGATCATGAAAATTAAACCACGAGGGGTACGAGAGGTACAACATCAATGACTATGAATTTTTTAATTAATCATCACCACTACAACTCCATGGTTCTTTCTATAAGAAATAGAGTTGTGTTGTAGAGGATGCAACTAGCATAATGTATTTGAGTGATCAAACAAAAAAGATGACTAGTGGACATTGTAACATATATGATATTATAAATGGTGAGTAAAGGTGTGTTGGTAATTCTAGGAAGATTTTGATGATGCCACATGTATTATTTACATATAAACCCCTTTTCCATCTTAATAACCAATATTTTTGTCACGACCCGTCCTCGGGGCCCGTGTCGTGACTACCCCAAGCTTGCCTTCCATAGGCCAGGGGCTGACGACTAGCACCAAGGCGTAAATCCCAACAAAAGGGAAGGCATTGCCTTTGAAAAAGTAAACAAGCACCACAGAGTAAGCAAGCGGAAAAGTAAACACTAAGTAAAAATTGTAAAAGTTGTGCTGAAAGTAAAAGGGGCCGGAAATACAAGCCCAACAGTAAAGTACAACTGAAAGGAAAAACAGCAACTGAAAGGGAAAACTGCAGCGTCGAGCCGTCCTCTGGGAGTCCCACCTGAAGGGTGGGTACAGATAGCCTCCACTGCTCCTTGGGTCCACCTGACTGCTCCGAGTACGTCCCGCCCAGTGGTCCACCTCCAGGTACCGTCCTGCTTCGCACGCCTCCACCACTATCAGCGTTGTCCGTCGTCTGCAACCAACACAACGTAGTGTGGGCAAAGCCCGTGCAGGGGTGAGTATAAGCTACTCAGTGGGGACCCCGAGACCCCCGAAGGTCTCCCGAAATCCACAAAGGATAATCCACAAAGGAAAGGTACAATCACGAAGTAACATCTGGCACGGCTTAGGTATATGCCCATACATATACCTAAGTCATCAATTCCCGTTCGGCTCCAACGTCTGAGCCCAAGCACAATCCAGTTCACACAGGAAAGAAAAACGTATACCCACACAGGATAGCTCAACACAATCCACAAAGGAGAGTAAACAGTAAATCCACACAGGATAGCTCATCACAATCCACAAAGGAGAGTAAACAGTAAATCCACAGAGGATAGCTCAACACAATCCACAAAGGAGAGTAACACAAGATTCAGCTCACACAGGTATACTTCTTCGGATGACGATAAAGATGATCACCGATCCATCTAAGTCGTCGGGCCCACGAAGGATCGATAGGTAACTAACCCCCGCAATGACCCACACAGGATCGGGCCCACACAGGACCTGTAGGCTCTGGCTCACACAGAACCGCTGAGCGCGGACCCACACAGGATCGGACCCATACATGATCGGGCCCACACAGGACTGGGCCCACACAGGACCTGTAGCACTGATCCACGGAGGATCACTGAGTGCAGTAGTCGTCGCAGTCCACTGAGGATCTGTGCACAGTCGTCGCCGCAGTCCACTGAGGATCTCCGCACGGTCGTCGTCGGAGTCCACGGAGGATCTCTGCACCGTCGTCGCCGCAGTCCACTGAGGATCTATGCACGGTCGTCGTCGGAGTCCACGGAGGATCTCTACACAGTCGTCGCCGCAGTCCACTGAGGATCTCTGCACGGTCATCGTTGTCGAGGAAGCAGTCGCAGCCAGCTCTAGGGTTCCCGCACACAGCAAGCTCGTTCGGGAGGGCCCGCTCCACGAGCCGAGAGGCTGATACATCAACTGACACAAAGTCCGAAGTTGATGTATCCAAAAGTTCCGTATTGTCAACAGGAACTCAGTGTCGCAGACGGCGCGTCAATCGGACGCCCGGTCTGAGAGTTATTGGCTTTTTCGTCCCAGGGGCCCGGTTGGTTTTTAAGACAAAACCAACCCGACCGTACTCCACCTACGTCCAAACCTCGGACGGAGTATTCCAAAAGATCCGTATCACTTAGAGAAATTCAACGAAGCTGACGGCACGTCAATCGGACGTCCGTGGCTCGAGATATGAGTGTTTCCGCTCCGAGGGCCCGGTTGGTTTCGTGTACGAACCAACCCGACCAAACTCAAAGTATTCCGAAACCTTGAGTGAGATATACTGACCCCCGCAATGACCCACATAGGATCGGGCCCACACAGGACCTATAGGCGCTGGCTCACACAAAACCGCTGAGCGCGGACCCACACAGGATCGGACCCACACAGGATCGGGCCCATACAGGACTGGGCCCACACAGGACCTGTAGCACTGATCCACGGAGGATCGCTGAGTGCAGTCGTCGCCGCAGTCCACTGAGGATCTCTGCACAGTCGTCGCCGCAGTCCACTGAGGATCTCTGCACGGTCGTCGTCGGAGTCCACGGAGGATCTCTGCACCGTCGTCGCCGAAGTCCACTGAGGATCTCTGCACGGTCGTCGTCGGAGTCCACGGAGGATCTCTGCACAGTCGTCGCCGCAGTCCACTGAGGATCTCTGCACGGTCGTCGTTGTCGAGGAAGCAGTCGCAGCCAGCTCTAGGGTTCCCGCACACAGCAAGCTCGTTCGGGAGGGCCCGCTCCACGAGCCGAGAGGCTGATACATCAACTGACACAAAGTCCGAAGTTGATGTATCCAAAAGTTTCGTATCGTCAACAGGAACTCAGTGTCGCAGACGGCGCGTCAATCGGACGCCCGGTCTGAGAGTTATTGGCTTTTTCGTCCCAGGGGCCCGGTTGGTTTTTAAGGCAAAACCAACCCGACCGTACTCCACCTGCGTCCAAACCTCAGGCGGAGTATGCCAAAAGATCCGTATCACTTAGAGAAATTCAACGAAGCTGACGGCACGTCAATCGGACGTCCGTGGCTCGAGATATGAGTGTTTTCGCTCCGAGGGCCCGGTTGGTTTCGTGTACGAACCAACCCGGCAAAACTCAAAGTATTCTGAAACCTTGAGTGAGATATACTGAAACGACCGTCTCGATCCAAGGATCGTGTTTCCGCTGACGGCGAGTCGTTTGGAGGCTCGTAGCTCAAGTTATGGGCGTTTGAGCGAAAACATCCGAAGACGGGGGGTACGGGCCCGGGCCGACCCGACCCGACCCCCCCCCCCCCCCGGGAGTCGGCCGAACCGGGTCGACCCGACCCGGTCCAGTTCGGCCAGGGCGTGGCCCGGCCGGTCGGACCGGCCTGGCCCGGTTCGGCCGAGCGGCCGAACGGCCGAGGCGCGCGGGGCGCCGCCCCCGCGGCTTGGTGGTGCTGCGGCCCCCCGCGTGGGGCCGCGCTGTGTCATGGACACGACTTCAGCCGCGTCCGAGGGCACCGGACCCGCGCGGCCGCGGGTCAGCGGGGTGCCGCCGCTGCCGCGACTTCAGCCGGCGCCGCCGGCGAGTTCCGCGGGCCACCGGGATCGCTCCGGTGGTCTCATTCTCTTCCCGTCTGCGCCATTGCTCCTACCGGGACTCGTTCTTCACTGCGGGATCGTCAAACATCCGTTGCGGCACGTTCCGTCGTCGCCCACCAAATCCGCACAAAAAGAAGAACGGCGGAGGGTCGTCGGGCCGTGTTCGTTTGGCCCGCACCCTCCGCGTTAGAGATAAACAACCAGGAGAATTTTGTTCAACACATGAACTGACAATTTTAATAAAATAAAATTGTTCATTTTGAAACCGGTTCTTTAATTTTTAAAGAACGTTCACGGGAATATAAAGAGGGGTATTCCAAATCATAAAATCCCTACCTCGATGGTCGTCGCGCGCGGGCGTTCTTCGCGGAAAAGCTCGTCGCGGAAGAGGGGGATCGTCGCGTCGTCGCGGGAAGGCGTCGCGTCGTCGCGGGATCCGGCATTGAGTCGGCGAGTTCAACGGACCAAGAACAACAGATTTAAAATTATAAATAATTAAATCTGTGTTTCGTTTAAAACCAAAAAATAACCTTTAGAGGAAACCCGAAATCACTCACCTTAAATGGTTGGTGATCGGAGATCGGAGCGGGGAAGAACGTCTCGGACGGAAGCGTTGTCGATTTCCGGGTTCGGCGTTCTTCGCGTTCTTCGCGTTCTTCGCGTTCTTCGCGAGGGAGAAGAAGATACAATGGTCTTCTCAAATCTTCTCAACGCGCAAATAATCATAGGTCGAGCGTTGGCCTTATTTTATTATTACGCCAACGAATTTGAAAACTGGTTAAGAAACGACTAATCAATTCGTTGAATTAATTCAACGAAAGAAACAGCCCATTTAATTCACGAAATAAACCACCCAATTAATTGGTCTGTTAAGATTTTAAGAAACGCGTCAGTTGACTTTCATAAAGACGGGTTTTCGCGGGTGTGTTTCTTAGCGGAAAGAAACGGCGGGGCTCGTGCGGTCCCCACCTCACAAATATCCTACCAAGGGGGTAGGATATTTCTGGATAGCATCCTATCCGGTTTAACTCAGTTCAAGACGTCAACAATTGGCTTCAACTGGCTTCCAAGTGGCTTAAGTGAAATAAAATAAAGTTGTCGCAAAATTATTTTATTTCTTAACTTTAAGCCCGAAAATTAAAAACCACACCCGAGCAAACGCAACTCCGGAAGAGGCGTTTCTAAGCGAATACCGACGCTGCGATTTCATCGGTGCCCTCAGAATTCGATTCCGGGCACCGGTTCAAAAGTTAGAAAAACCCGCTCATCCGTTCACTGAACGTACCCGAGCCAAACTTCAAAAAATGATTTCGGGCACACCGGGCCTCGGAATCAGGTGCCGTCAGAAACTGCGCTCTTGTAAAATTCCAAAGAAAATTAAGAAAAAAATTTCCTTGAAATTTACGGGTCTTTACATTACTCCAACCTCAGGACTTTACATCCCCGTAAAGATACATCAAAAACTAGGGAAACAAATGTGGGTACTGAGCAGGCATCTGATCCTCCCGCTCCCAAGTGCTCTCCTGGAGGTTCTCGTGCTTCCATCTGATGCGCACAAGAGGAATCGATCGCCCACGTAGGACTCGCTCCTGTCGATCCTCTATCTCCACTGGGACCTCCGCAAAAGTCTCCCCATCATCCACGTCTAGCTCCCCATAGTCAATGATGTGCGTCGGGTCGTGCACGTATCTCCTCAGCTAGGATACATGGAAGACGCCGTGAACCCGGTGCAACTGAGGTGGTAGAGCCAGGAGATAATCCACCTCTCCAATCCTGCTAAGGACCTGGAAAGGCCCGATGAAGCATGGAGACAACTTTCCGCCTCGGCCAAATCTCCACAAACCACGTCGAGGTGAGACACGCAAGAAGACGTGGTCACCATCCTCGAACTCTAGTGGCCTCCGCCTCCTGTCAGCATATGACTTCTGTCGGCTCTGTGTTATCCTCATCCGCTCCTGGATGACATAGACCTTCTCTGTCATGGCCCGGACCATCTCTAGTCCCACAAGTGCTGACTCCCCAGGGTCTGTCCAGCACAAAGGAGATCTGCAAGGCCTGTCGTACAACGCCTCATAGGGTGCCATCCCGATGGTGGAGTGGTAGATGTTGTTGTACGCGAACTCCACCAAGGGTAGGTGGTCCTCCCAGCTGCGACCAAAGTCAAGGACACATGCACGGAGCATGTCCTCGAGAGTCTGAATGGTCCTCTCCGTCTGACCATCTGTCTGAGGGTGAAAGGCGGTGCTCAGACGTAGCCGCGTCCCGAACGCCTCCTGCAACCCCTTCCAAAGTCGGGAAGTAAAGCGAGCGTCCCGATCGGAGATGATAGTCGATGGCACACCGTGAAGCCGTACAATCTCCTGAATGTAGAGACGCCCCAAGCTCTCCACCGAGCCCTGCTCTCGAATGGGTAAGAAGTGTGCCGACTTGGTGAGTCGGTCAACAATCACCCAAATGGAGTCGTGACCTCTGGAAGTGCGTGGAAGTCCAGTCACGAAGTCCATAGATATTCCATCCCACTTCAACTCCGAGACCTCCAAGGGCTGTACCAAGCCTGCTGGTACCTGGTGCCCTACCTTCACCTACTGGCTGGTGAGGCGCCGTGAAACGAACTCTGCCACAACCTTCTTCATGCCCGGCCACCAGTGCTGACGTCTAAGATCCTGGTACATCTTCGCCACTACAGGATGTACCGCCAAAGGAGAAGTGTGGAACTCTCTCAGCACCTCCTCTCGTAAAGCGACTGGTACCAAGGTACGTCCTCTGAAAAGGACATCGTGCTCTGCTCCAAGGGAGAAACCATCAGGTGCCTGTCCCGAGGATATATGTGCACGCCATGTCTCACAGTTAGCGTCCCCACGCTGTGCCTCTCTGACCCGCTGTAGAAGTGGAGGAGAGACTGTGAGAGACTAAAGGAAGGCTGCTCCGTCTCTATCCACGAAGGATATCTGCAAGGCGGCTAGCTGCTCTGTCGCCTCCTCAAGTAGCTGGATGTCCGTCCTCCTGCTGAGGGCATCGGCTACCACGTTCCCCTTCCCAGGAGTATAGACTCTCTCAAAGTCATAGTCCTGGAGGAACTCGAGCCATTGCCGCTGTCTCAGGTTCAGGTCCTTCTGAGAGAAGATGTACCTGAGACTCTGGTGGTCAGAAAAGACTGTGAAGCGCTCGCCCATCAGATAGTGTCGCCATGTCTTCAGGGCGAAGACCACTACTGCCAACTCCAAGTCATGGGTAGCGTAGTTCTGATCATGCGGCCTCAACTGATGTGATCCATAGGAAATCACGGGCCGCTCCTGCATCAGGACACACCCGAGTCCGGTACCTGATGCATCGCAGTAGACTACGTATCCAACTCCCTCCTCAGGAAACCTCAAGATAGGTGCGCTGGTCAACCTTTGCCTCAGCTCCTAGAAGCTCTGCTGACATCTGTCTGACCACACGAAGGGTTTCCCCTTCTTCGTCAACACTGAGAGTGGGGTCGCAGCTCTGGAGAAGTCCGGCACAAATCTCCGATAGTATCCGGCTAGGCCCAAGAAACTCCGCACCTCTGTCATGCTCTTGGGTGGCTCCCAAGCTAGCACTGCCTTGATCTTCACGGGATCCACCGCAACTCCCACCTCAGAAATGACGTGCCCCAAGAAGTGGACCTCACGTAACCAGAACTGACACTTCGAGAGCTTTCCATAAAGCTGGTGCTCTCGGAGTGTGTCTAGTATAACACGCAAGTGGTATGCGTGCTCCTCCTCTGTGGTCGAGTACACCAAGATGTCGTCGATGAAGACTACGACAAATCAATCGAGGTATGGTTGGAAGATCATGTTCATGAGGCTCATGAACACTGCCGGAGCGTTGGTCACGCCGAAAGGCATAACAAAGAACTCATAGTGACCATACCGACACCTGAAGGTCGTCTTCTGCACGTCCTTGTCTCGAACTCTGAGCTGATGATAGCCTGACCTGAGGTCTATCTTCGAGAACCATCGTGCTACCTTGAGCTGATCGAAGTGGTCATCAATCCTCGGTAGCGGATACTTGTTCCTCACTATCACCTGGTTCAGGCGACGATAATTGACACACAGTCGCAAGCTCCCGTCCTCCTTCTTGGCGAACAATATTGGGGAAGCCCAGGGTGAAACACTGGGTTGGATGAACCCCTTTCCCTACAAGTCCTCCAACTGTACCCGCAGCTCTCGAAGCTCAGAGGGGGCCATCCGATATGCTGGAGTGGATATCGGGGCTGTCTCGGGGTACAGGTCAATATAAAAGTCTACCTCTCTGCGAGGAGGTAGTCCTGGAACGTCGTCGGGAAAGACGTCCGCGTACTGATCCACCAATGCAGGAAAACTGGGACTCCGCACATCAACTGCTCCCAGGATGAGGCTAGCCAACTGATGAGTGATGGGCTGACCTCTCCTCTGCGTGAGTCCATCCTGTGCTGCTAAGGCTCCCTTCTTGCCGGTGAAGGTGAACCTGCTCCCGTCGGTGCACACACATCGCACCTTGCGCCTAATGCAGTCAATCTGGGCATGGACCGTAGATAACCAATCCATGCCCAAGATGACGTCGTAAGGCCTCGACGCCGCTACAAGAAGATCCCAGCCGAAGCTCTCGCCTCCTAGAGTAAGCTCACACTGCCGGCACCAGTGCGTAATCGTCGAGTCTGCTCCCGTAGGAGTCTCTAGCCGTAAGTATCGAGCCAACGGCTCTGTCAGAATCTCTGAGCTCCGAACAAGGGCAGTGGCTATGAAAGAGTGACTCGCTCCTATGTCTATCAGAACTGCAGCAAGGGTGGAATAGACACAGATCGTACCTCGAATCATCTCTGGCGCGCCGTGGTCGTAGGCCTATACTGCCTGGAGCTGCGCCTGTCTCTACCTGCCAGCTCCCTGTGGTCGGGGCGGGCCTCCTGGTGGTGGTGGTGGCAGAGCCTCAAAGCGTCGCCCACCACCTGCTGCTCGGCCAGCTCCTCTTCCTTGTCCTCCTCCTCCCTGCAGACCGCCACGGTCGACCCTCTGCCTCTGCCTGGGTGGCCCCTCCACCGTCTGCTGCCCCTCGGTACGGCGGGTCGGGCAGTCACGAGCCATGTGGCCCTGCCCGCCGCACTCGTAGCACTGCCTGCCTCTCAGAAGGCTGGTTCCGCGCTGTGTGCCCCGCACCGCTGAGCCAGTGTCCCGAGGTCGTCTGCCGGAAGGCCTAGTCTGCCTGGAACCCTGAGTCATCCGTTGGATACCTGCTTCCGAAGACTCCGCTATCTGCCGACCTGCGGTAGGTCTCGCTGTGGACTCAGCCAGGAAGCTCTCGATCAGGAGGACTCGCTCTAGCACTCCTGCCTGGGTCGGGATGTTGAGGGAGATTAGTGATGCCCTGATCTCGTGTCTCAATCCCTGCTTGAAGGTCCGGGCCCGGAAGAAGGGGTCTCGTACCATGTGTAACACCCCAAGCTTCCTCGGTATGTTTCCTTTCGAATAATGCAATGACGTGCATTGTACGCAACTTCGAGATTTTAACACACCACAACCAATCAAACTAGCCGTTATGAATAGTAATACCTACTTTTTGAAATTATATATATATTATATTTCAAAATGGACTTCATTTTTGGATTCGGAATATCGAATTTAGCCTAAGGTGAAATTTTGGTACTTTTCGGATAACTTTCATATTTTGATGAATAGTGAAAATTACTAAATTTTAATTAAAAACAACTTTTTTAATCAAAATAATTAATAGTGATAAATTGTGAATTTGAGTGGTTTTAAAGTATATTTAGAATATATTTTTACCATTTAATATAATGTTGGTCATTGGACATAATTTTACAATTAAACCGAACATAAACAAGTGTCAATCTTTTGATAGTTATTATCTCTTAAAAACACGCTTTTTGTTTTGACAGCGGGAATTAATTTTAAATTAATTTCTGCCACTTCTGTGTTTTGAATTTAGAAAAATGGATTCCATATTTGGAATCAGGATGTCCAAATTGTGTAAATAGGTAACTTTTATTTTTAGACATTTTGAATAATTACTGCGGTAAATATTTTATTTACCATGGTTAAGGGTAAATCCGGTAAATAAGGGTTAAAAAAATAATATTATAATAATAATAAATTACCCTAAAATGTGTCTTAACCCTATTGGTTGATACATGGTCGACCATGGGCATCTTTGGGTCAATTTTGGGACCCCATGGATCCACTTGTAAGTGATAATGACACTTTATATTAATTAAGTTAAAATGAATACAAAAATGACACAAGCATATATCTTTTAGCAAAACAATTGTTACATAGGGTTATATATGCTGGATTTTAGATTATAAATATTCATTAGAAAGCTAAAAATATTTAATACATAAGTATATTTTATTTATAATTTTTTGACATTAAATAATTTATTTTATTTATGACACAATGATGATGCAGTAATTACTAAAATAGTAAACAATTAACATAATTGATATTATAAATACCCAAATAATTATAATATGAAACTTTTAATGAATTAAACAAATTTTCTAGGATAATATGATATATTAGGATTGATTTATTTGACTTTGTTAGAAGTAATCAATCTGTTATGAGTTTCACAAAAATCAACTAGTGAATAGTGTCAAAATTGACATAAAAGAGTTCTTAAAACAAATATTATATTATTAATTGATATTAAATTCCTAAAAATCTAAGGTTCGGCCAAGAGACTTATATTATGATAGGTTAATCATTAATGGACCACTTGGGGGTCTTTTGGATGTATATAGTAAGTATATTAACCATATTATATAAAAATACAAAGAGACATTGTAAAAGTGAAACTAATTAACTTAGAGTTAATACTTAAAGATAAGGTTAATATAAGTACCCAAACCTGTCTAAATTCTATTGGATGATTTGTTTTCGACCTATCCCCACCTCAACCTTTGAATAGTCAACTTTGGAGCCATTGGAAACCGAATATGAATTTATTATAAATTAATATTTCTAGCTTTTCCAAAGGTGCCCCTCACCCCTCTTATAAAAGGGCACTCCTCCTTCTCATTTCCTCACACCTCTCAAGCCACTTGGCTCGTCCAAACTCTGCCCAACTAAGCTCCCCACATCCCTCTCCTCCTCCTTGAAGCTTCCCCTTAGGCAGAAAGCATTTCAATAAGTCCTTTGGTTCCAACCAAAGTGAGTTACCTAAATTAAAGGTAACGATTTCTCTTAAATTATTTTCATTTATTTTGCTTCTTCAACCCCCAAACTCTTTTTATTTCCCTTCTTTTGTAACAACACCAGTATCCTCAATATACTAGGATGTTGTTATAAGAAGTATTCAAACTACACATACACACAACTCCATCTAATGGATGATGAACATAATGTTTCTGTGGATGGAAAACTAACGCCTCACGAAACGATGATTGTTCAAAAACATCTTACCGCCTCTCATGGTGGACATTATGATGGCACTGTAATTAAATATGATATTAATGATATATATTTTATATATAAGCTTCTGTAATTCCATTTTATTTCATACCATTATTCGTTTCATGTTGTATATACATACGATAATTTCATTTGAGGAAGTGCGGACTACCGCCCCCTTAAAATGATATGACTCGTTCATACCACACATGGAACGTATAAAGGATGGTGTTAATGAACTTAAGTAACATATATAAAATATTATATTATACTGGAATAGTAATATACCTATGTATCATTTGGATTCGATTCTTTTAAAATAAAAATTTAAATGGAAGTAGCGTTCGTGCGTACGTACGGACTACCGTCTCCACGAACGCGATGAGATTCATTCTCCATCGTATACATTCAAGTATAATTATCATTTAATGATTTAAAAATGATGTTTAAGGACTTTATATCATTCTGGATATGAATAAGATACAACAAACATGACTTATGTAACAAAACATATAAAGAAAATGAGTAAGTTAACACCCGAAACGGCGATAATACTAAGATATTATTATCAAATCAATATTAAAAGATCATATATGATATCATATTAATGTATATGATTATTGTATAATTTAGTAACAATTATTTCACTATTATACAGGAGGTTAACCTACCCCAACCAAGGAAAAGTACAAGGTAAGGGATTCTCTTATCTCACTTTCAATTTCGTGAGATTTCCATTATTCGCCACTAAATTATTGAAAGTGGTGTATTGTGTATGGCCATTTGATATATATTATCATGATTCTCTTTATATTCATGTTATTATGTAAATCATTTGGTGGTTATTAACTTTTGTCCATACGACTCAATCGATTAACGTGGTAAGGGTTTTCTTATCTCACTTTTAATTCCGTGAGAATTCCATTGATCACCACTTAATTATTGCATGTGGTGTATGTGTTCTGCCCATGATCGTATTCATTGTGTAATATACTTTAATTTATGGGTATTTACATCATCATGGTATGATACTTCTTTCATGGGTGTATGTTTCGTAAGTTACCTAATCGATAAGGGAATTTGAGATTTCAATTTCCACTCATTTGGCTTTACACATATTTCATTGATTATATTACCCCAAGATTATGTGTGGAATCACTATTCATTTGATTATGTCATAATTTCCACTCCCCTTCCTGTGGATAGAAGTTTGATACACATAATCACTCCACTGGTAATTCTCAAGTCATTGATATGAATTTGATAAGAGTAATTTTAACTCATTCTCCATTTGTTGAGTTAAACATCCAATTCGTTGGTATTGTTTTTTTACAAGAATATGTGTGAATGTCCTTTGATTGTTTTACACTGAATATCCAATAATATTTAGTGTATTTATATTTGTCACACATAATTATGTCATTGATTTATCCTTAACCTAAGGATACAACCTTTTTGAGAAATTTCATCTCAATTTACATTCCATTGAGACTTCTTTGATGATATACACCAAATCACTTCTATGTGGTGTATATAATGTACTTTGACATAGTATATCATGAATTACTTTATTCTCATGATATTAAAATGTTTTGATTACCTCAATTATTTGTATTCAAGTGTCTCTCTTTTGGTTAGAAACTCTAACCAAAATACCATTTTAAAATGTTTTAAAGAACCATTCTTCTAAATCATGCTCATTAATGTCCATATTTTAAAAATGGTTTTAAGGATTTATTTATATGGACATTAAAGTTTTAAAATTAAAACTCCTTTTAAAAGTTTCAAAGTGGTATGGGACACTTTGATTCAAAAATATACTTTTAAATGGCTTCTTGACAAATAGTGTGACTTTTAAATATTTTCAAGAAAAGGGGGATATTTCTCTCCAATAGTTTTGATGATTATTTTCATCTATGTCAACATCCTTCATTATTCTTGATTGAGGTTAATGTGATACAATACAATCATCCATATTGTATCGAATGAATTATGTTTGACTGTGGATGTGCTATTTTTATACCATTCATGGTTTATGGTGAAATTATTGACATTTCGTATGCTAGTTTTAATACGAATGTTTATGTTATGTTTAAACCTTTTCATATGGGAATGCATTGGACTTAATAAGTGACGGGTGGAGCCCGCTATAGCTCCTCGATGCATCGGTAGGTCTCATGAGACAAACTAGTGTCTTGGCACAAGGCCTTGGCAAAATCTTATTTGTAGTCTTGGCACGAGGCCTTGGCTATGTGGTTATGATAGTCTGGCATTATGCATTCCATCATTATGAAAGTGGTTATTGATATTGCATGTGATCATTCGACTAGTAGAATATCCATGTGAGTAAGTAAATGGCATTATTTCATTTTACCTTTGCCATTTTATGCTGAAGTTCAAGTTTAAAAGGCTTTTGTTTTAGTTATAAATTGCCTTAAGTGTTTATGCTTATTTATGAAAGCTTCTGCTATAATGTTATCCTTACTGAGCATCCGAGCTCACCCCTTTCAATGTTTTATTTTTTTTCCCAGGATTATGAAGAAGTAATTTATGAATGACCTGCAGGGATAGTATGAGGGGATATGAAGACAAGATGTTTTTTTTATGATGTAATGTAAAAATTTATGGATGTATCTAGTTATTCCAAGGATACTAAACTAATCGGTCTTTCGAGACTTGATCTTTCTCATGATCATGCCAATGTTATGTAATAATGCACCGACTCTGGGTAACTAGGGTCGGGGCGTTACAGTTGGTATCAGAGGAAGTTTAGTACAAACCTTGGTAGCTAGGTTTAGATAAACTCTGATTAGAGCACGTAGACCTAAGATGAACTTTGAGGATTAGTATAAAAGAACTTCCTAGAATTTTGGTATTGTAGAGATTTTGTGAGTTTTCCGAGCAATACATCCATGTCTGGATACGAGCAGGTAGAGGCAGCTCTGGCACAGATGTACCTAGGGGTAAAACCCGAAAACACCGCTTTGAGCTAGACTCGAACGGGAACTGGTGCACGACAACGGGCCTTGCTGCACTCTTGGTTACGACACTCCCGGGGGATATGCTTAGGATAATTTACATTTTCTTTACAAACCAATTTAAGTAATATATATATAAGATGAGAGTAAATGACCTTGGTTAATCCTAATATGTTTCAAATTGAGAATATGGTGACATTTTAATCTCTAAATGATTTTACGACTACTATTACTCACACAATGCTTTATGGTTTTAGTCAATGGCTGGATTCCAAGGAAGTCATAGTGACTTTGAGAATGATGTACAAGATGGGAACGGTGGTGGCAATGAGCAACAAAATGGAATGTTGATAGGCGTAAAAGATATCATCTTTATGCCAAATCAGTTTTCCAAAAATATGATCAACAACATATATATTAACCAACTCCCAGACTCAACAAGGAAGAGAAAGGTGATAAATGATAAGAGCTCCAGCAATGGAGACCATGGAGAAAAGAACCCTCAATTTTCATCATGTAGGAAATGTGGAAAGAGACACCCAGGAAAGTGTCTCAATGGGACAACGAAATGTTTTACGTGCGGGAAGGAAGGACATAAAGTAAAGAATTGCCGAAGAAAAATGAAGAGTACTATGGAAGAAGATAAAAATGGTCCCAAGAGTCCATTTACAGTCATTTGCCGTAAATGTAGGGGACCTGGCCATTACCCGAGTGAATGTCCTATTCTATAGGATATTTTCTTGGTCAAAGAAGAAGCTATGTGGGAATAAATGGTTGGAGAAATGTTTAAAAAGTATTAGCACTCCTTGTTGATGGGTTTACTATGGAATAATTTTCTCTTGTATTTGTAACCCCGCAGTTTGCCATGTGAGAATGATATTTGAGGAATAATTGTCTCTTCTCTTGTGGATATGGGTATAAATAACCATTTGGATTTATATGATCATTGGGGTTTGAGAGAATTATAAGTTATTCTAATTTGGGATGAAGATTCAAGGTATGATATAACATTTGTGGTTAAATTTATGATATAGTATTTTGAGGAATTTATCTCATTTTGGCAATATTATAAAATATAGTTTTTGAAAAAGGACAACACGTAGACCGTGTGACAACCCGTCGCGTCGGACAAAGCTATGGGAATCGAACCCACAACCAAAGTGCGATTGGGATTTATCGCCTACCACTGGACTACGTGAAGTCCCTGGTTAGTGTGACTTTTTTTTTAGTTAAATGATTTTATTGATCAATAATAAGTTGATTTGGGTTCTTATTTCATATCAAAAGAATACCCTTGGTATAGGAAAATGATTTGGTGATTAAGTGATAAATGTTATTTTGGAAGATGTTCGCTTTGTTGGGAACACTATATGCCCAAGGAAAATAGAATACTATGGGGTTTCATTTGTGGAGTAATGATAGATTTTTATCTACGTTTTTATTGTGGATTTATAGTGATTTGGGTTATTTATGGAAATGATTAACCTATAATAGAGAATATGTGATTAGGTTAATTACTTTTGAGTATGTGACTTTAAGAGTATCTGATGTCATTTGGAGATACAATTTAACATGGGAGACTACATAATCAAATTCTTCTATGTTTTGGGTTTCAATATTAGTTTGGATTATATTAAAGGATTTTAAGGACAATTGGTTATTGAATGGTATCTATTTAACTTTGGGGTATTGTTGGTTTAATTTTAGAAATTAAGATTAGTGCATATTTATGAATATCCTTTTGGGGGATCATTAGATCATTCACTGACCATTTTGGTTTTGATTAATCTTCAAAGACAATGTAAATATATGGTTTATCCTTCATGGATCATGTGATTCTATAGAAGTTTATTCTATCTCTTCCAGTGTGACCAAGTCTTCTTGAATACTCATCGTTTAAAAAAAATGAGTTAGTGGTGGAAATTTATTAAAGAATGAAAATCTAATTAAAATGTAAGTATATCTCATAATGTTCTTATTCAATATCATAAATGAATTACTCTTCCTTATGTAATGTAACTTAAAAAAAAATGTTGTCCGTTTACTTTCCTACTAGGAGACTAATGGTCGTTTGTCCCAACACAAGTTTGTGGTTTTCTCATTGTTAACTTTCTCCTGATCATGATTTCTATCCCTCTACATCAGAACTTGACACTTAGTTTATCATCCATATCCACGTTTTCTTACATGGAATCCTAGTATGGGTTATCTTGGATGACCCTTATACCTCTCTTTCTTTCTTTTAAAGTGATAGTTTTATTGACTCTTTTTCCGATGTGGGACTTTCCATTATATTCCCAAGCAAAATTTTAAAAATTGCGAGGACGCAATTTATTGAAGGAGGGGAGAATGTAACACCCCAAGCTTCCTCGGTATGTTTCCTTTCGAATAATGCAATGACGTGCATTGTACGCAACTTCGAGATTTTAACACACCACAACCAATCAAACTAGCCGTTATGAATAGTAATACCTACTTTTTGAAATTATATATATATTATATTTCAAAATGGACTTCATTTTTGGATTCGGAATATCGAATTTAGCCTAAGGTGAAATTTTGGTACTTTTCGGATAACTTTCATATTTTGATGAATAGTGAAAATTACTAAATTTTAATTAAAAACAACTTTTTTAATCAAAATAATTAATAGTGATAAATTGTGAATTTGAGTGGTTTTAAAGTATATTTAGAATATATTTTTACCATTTAATATAATGTTGGTCATTGGACATAATTTTACAATTAAACCGAACATAAACAAGTGTCAATCTTTTGATAGTTATTATCTCTTAAAAACACGCTTTTTGTTTTGACAGCGGGAATTAATTTTAAATTAATTTCTGCCACTTCTGTGTTTTGAATTTAGAAAAATGGATTCCATATTTGGAATCAGGATGTCCAAATTGTGTAAATAGGTAACTTTTATTTTTAGACATTTTGAATAATTACTGCGGTAAATATTTTATTTACCATGGTTAAGGGTAAATCCGGTAAATAAGGGTTAAAAAAATAATATTATAATAATAATAAATTACCCTAAAATGTGTCTTAACCCTATTGGTTGATACATGGTCGACCATGGGCATCTTTGGGTCAATTTTGGGACCCCATGGATCCACTTGTAAGTGATAATGACACTTTATATTAATTAAGTTAAAATGAATACAAAAATGACACAAGCATATATCTTTTAGCAAAACAATTGTTACATAGGGTTATATATGCTGGATTTTAGATTATAAATATTCATTAGAAAGATAAAAATATTTACTACATAAGTATATTTTATTTATAATTTTTTGACATTAAATAATTTATTTTATTTATGACACAATGATGATGCAGTAATTACTAAAATAGTAAACAATTAACATAATTGATATTATAAATACCCAAATAATTATAATATGAAACTTTTAATGAATTAAACAAATTTTCTAGGATAATATGATATATTAGGATTGATTTATTTGACTTTGTTCGAAGTAATCAATCTGTTATGAGTTTCACAAAAATCAACTAGTGAATAGTGTCAAAATTGACATAAAAGAGTTCTTAAAACAAATATTATATTATTAATTGATATTAAATTCCTAAAAATCTAAGGTTCGGCCAAGAGACTTATATTATGATAGGTTAATCATTAATGGACCACTTGGGGGTCTTTTGGATGCATATAGTAAGTATATTAACCATATTATATAAAAATACAAAGAGACATTGTAAAAGTGAAACTAATTAACTTAGAGTTAATACTTAAAGATAAGGTTAATATAAGTACCCAAACCTGTCTAAATTCTATTGGATGAGTTGTTTTCGACCTATCCCCACCTCAAACTTTGAATAGTCAACTTTGGAGCCATTGGAAACCGAATATGAATTTATTATAAATTAATATTTCTAGCTTTTCCAAAGGTGCCCCTCACCCCTCTTATAAAAGGGCACTCCTCCTTCTCATTTCCTCACACCTCTCAAGCCACTTGGCTCGTCCAAACTCTGCCCAAATAAGCTCCCCACATCCCTCTCCTCCTCCTTGAAGCTTCCCCTTAGGCAGAAAGCATTTCAATAAGTCCTTTGGTTCCAACCAAAGTGAGTTACCTAAATTAAAGGTAACGATTTCTCTTAAATTATTTTCATTTATTTTGCTTCTTCAACCCCCAAACTCTTTTTATTTCCCTTCTTTTGTAACAACACCAGTATCCTCAATATACTAGGATGTTGTTATAAGAAGTATTCAAACTACACATACACACAACTCCATCTAATGGATGATGAACATAATGTTTCTATGGATGGAAAACTAACGCCTCACGAAACGATGATTGTTCAAAAACATCTTACCGCCTCTCATGGTGGCCATTATGATGGCACTGTAATTAAATATGATATTAATGATATATATTTTATATATAAGCTTCTGTAATTCCATTTTATTTCATACCATTATTCGTTTCATGTTGTATATACATACGATAATTTCATTTGAGGAAGTGCGGACTACCGCCCCCTTAAAATGATATGACTCGTTCATACCACACATGGAACGTATAAAGGATGGTGTTAATGAACTTAAGTAACATATATAAAATATTATATTATACTGGAATAGTAATATACCTATGTATCATTTGGATTCGATTCTTTTAAAATAAAAAATTAAATGGAAGTAGCGTTCGTGCGTACGTACGGACTACCGTCTCCACGAACGCGATGAGATTCATTCTCCATCGTATCCATTCAAGTATAATTATCATTTAATGATTTAAAAATGATGTTTAAGGACTTTATATCATTCTGGATATGAATAAGATACAACAAACATGACTTATGTAACAAAACATATAAAGAAAATGAGTAAGTTAACACCCGAAACGGCGATAATACTAAGATATTATTATCAAATCAATATTAAAAGATCATATATGATATCATATTAATGTATATGATTATTGTATAATTTAGTAACAATTATTTCACTATTATACAGGAGGTTAACCTACCCCAACCAAGGAAAAGTACAAGGTAAGGGATTCTCTTATCTCACTTTCAATTTCGTGAGATTTCCATTATTCGCCACTAAATTATTGAAAGTGGTGTATTGTGTATGGCCATTTGATATATATTATCATGATTCTCTTTATATTCATGTTATTATGTAAATCATTTGGTGGTTATTAACTTTTGTCCATACGACTCAATCGATTAACGTGGTAAGGGTTTTCTTATCTCACTTTTAATTCCGTGAGAATTCCATTGATCACCACTTAATTATTGCATGTGGTGTATGTGTTCTGCCCATGATCGTATTCATTGTGTAATATACTTTAATTTATGGGTATTTACATCATCATGGTATGATACTTCTTTCATGGGTGTATGTTTCGTAAGTTACCTAATCGATAAGGGAATTTGAGATTTCAATTTCCACTCATTTGGCTTTACACATATTTCATTGATTATATTACCCCAAGATTATGTGTGGAATCACTATTCATTTGATTATGTCATAATTTCCACTCCCCTTCCTGTGGATAGAAGTTTGATACACATAATCACTCCATTGGTAATTCTCAAGTCATTGATATGAATTTGATAAGAGTAATTTTAACTCATTCTCCATTTGTTGAGTTAAACATCCAATTCGTTGGTATTGTTTTTTTACAAGAATATGTGTGAATGTCCTTTGATTGTTTTACACTGAATATCCAATAATATTTAGTGTATTTATATTTGTCACACATAATTATGTCATTGATTTATCCTTAACCTAAGGATACAACCTTTTTGAGAAATTTCATCTCAATTTACATTCCATTGAGACTTCTTTGATGATATACACCAAATCACTTCTATGTGGTGTATATAATGTACTTTGACATAGTATATCATGAATTACTTTATTCTCATGATATTAAAATGTTTTGATTACCTCAATTATTTGTATTCAAGTGTCTCTCTTTTGGTTAGAAACTCTAACCAAAATACCATTTTAAAATGTTTTAAAGAATCATTCTTCTAAATCATGCTCATTAATGTCCATATTTTAAAAATGGTTTTAAGGATTTATTTATATGGACATTAATGTTTTAAAATTAAAACTCCTTTTAAAAGTTTCAAAGTGGTATGGGACACTTTGATTCAAAAATATACTTTTAAATGGCTTCTTGACAAATAGTGTGACTTTTAAATGTTTTCAAGAAAAGGGGGATATTTCTCTCAAATAGTTTTGATGATTATTTTCATCTATGTCAACATCCTTCATTATTCTTGATTGAGGTTAATGTGATACAATACAATCATCCATATTGTATCGAATGAATTATGTTTGACTGTGGATGTGCTATTTTTATACCATTCATGGTTTATGGTGAAATTATTGACATTTCGTATGCTAGTTTTAATACGAATGTTTATGTTATGTTTAAACCTTTTCATATGGGAATGCATTGGACTTAATAAGTGACGGGTGGAGCCCGCTATAGCTCCTCGATGCATCGGTAGGTCTCATGAGACAAACTAGTGTCTTGGCACAAGGCCTTGGCAAAATCTTATTTGTAGTCTTGGCACGAGGCCTTGGCTATGTGGTTATGATAGTCTGGCATTATGCATTCCATCATTATGAAAGTGGTTATTGATATTGCATGTGATCATTCGACTAGTAGAATATCCATGTGAGTAAGTAAATGGCATTATTTCATTTTACCTTTGCCATTTTATGCTGAAGTTCAAGTTTAAAAGGCTTTTGTTTTAGTTATAAATTGCCTTAAGTGTTTATGCTTATTTATGAAAGCTTCTGCTATAATGTTATCCTTACTGAGCATCCGAGCTCACCCCTTTCAATGTTTTATTTTTTTTTCCAGGATTATGAAGAAGTAATTTATGAATGACCTGCAGGGATAGTATGAGGGGATATGAAGACAAGATGTTTTTTTTATGATGTAATGTAAAAATTTATGGATGTATCTAGTTATTCCAAGGCTACTAAACTAATCGGTCTTTCGAGACTTGATCTTTCTCATGATCATGCCAATGTTATGTAATAATGCACCGACTCTGGGTAACTAGGGTCGGGGCGTTACACCATGTCTGTCGAGTAGCGAGAAAGGTCGGTGAACCTTTCCGCGTACTGAGCGACCGTCAAGCTGTCCTGCCGCAGCTGAAGAAGCTCCTGAATGCGCACCGTACGGAGGGTGGCCGAGACGAAATCTGATCAGAAGAGGCTCTCGAAGTCCGCCCAGATGAGGGAGTCCTCATCGTGTACCTAGAGCATCAGGCTCCACCATCGCCCTGCTGCTGCGTGCAGTAGGCTTGCCGCGAGGATCACCATGAGGTCTGCTGGCGTCCTCACAAGCCTGAAAACTCGGACGACCGCCTCCAGCCAGTCCTCGGCTACCTGGGGGTCCGACTCCCCATGGAACCTGGGTGGTCGCTGACGCTGGATGTAGAGACCCGAAGCTTAACGTACATGAACATTACATTAATTTTTCGGAATACTTAGTACATAACAAAAAATACACACACACGGATCGTAATAGTTTAGTGTCTTTGGAAACTCGGAACGTAATCTTCTAATCATGGTGAAAGATCTCCAATATCTCCCATAAAGATCTTCCCTTTTTTTTACCTAAAACCTTTATTTATATCCTGGGGAAAAGAAAACATAAAAGGGTGAGCTCAAATGCTCAGTAAGGGTAAACGAAATAAATATAAATCTCATCGTATACACAAGCACATAACTTTTGGAAATCTTAACCTGCAAAAGAGATCATAATTTCATAACATGGGATAAATCATGGCAGTGAAATGTAATCACAATAATCATAACATAAATCATGAAACTTTGTGGTATACACACATAATCATAGAGAATATTTTCTTGTTAGTCAAGACTCATTGCCAAGACTATCTTAGTGGACAAAGTCCCTTTCTGAACCGAGTCACCCTCGTTCCAGTCCTGTTTCGCTGAACCGGTATAACCTACCATTCCAGCCCTGTCTATCTCATGAGATATAAAATCTTTACCCAATGCATTGGAGGGAGATATAGGTCCCACCCATCTTATAATGAATCCTTTCTTATGTGTGCCAAATAATCATAAACCATACATCATAGCGTAACCCATGTAATAAAAATGGGATTCTTAAACAACATGACATCATAAAACAATTCATATAAGATAAAGGAATTCATAAAAATATTTTCATCACAACATAATCAAACCAATGTAATAATAGGGATAAAAATAGAACCCTTTTATTATCTTAGATGGAAAATAATTTTGATAAAATACTTGAACTCCATTCTTGAGGAAAATATCCTTTCTACTTCAAAAACATTTTTCCTTTCATAACATGTCATACGACTTTAAAATAAAAGAAGTTGATTAAAAATAAACTTGAGAACTTGTAAAGGAAGCTTCTTGGAAATAATGTTTTAAAAATCCATTCATGCCGTATAAGTTAAATAATCATTCTTCTCGTACTTTTGTCGAAAAAGTCAAACATTACCTTTTAGGGTAAATAAAAGAAAGATTCCTTCCATACCATGGGGTAAAAGTCAAAATGGGTAAAAAGGACTTTAAACATACATGAATACACTTTTATAAAACATGGACATGGATGATAGCAATAACCCCATTAAATACTTACGAATAAGCAATCTCGGATAAAAATGAGATTTGCACAATTATCCCTTACCTTAGGTCCGATTTGCTTTGTACGTGTCCAAAGATCCTGTATAATGGTTTAAATAATGTTATTGACTTATTACAGAATCATACATATTGATATGATATCATATATGGTTATATTCTTAGCTTCTTGTTAGTAATATTTCATTGTTACTTGTTACTCGGGTCCTTATTGCCTTTTGTTCTTATGCGTGTTTTGCCGAATAAATTCTTATTATTCTTTTAAGGTTATAGATACCTTATATCCAGAATGGTATTAATGTAACATATATCATATTTATTCATTCAATTCATTTATATAATTACTATGTAATGATGATCATGTAGAACGAGTCGCATCACATCGTGGTGACGGTATTCCGTACGTACGCACGAGTGATGATATCGTTCCTATGATCGTGGAATTGTATTTGAGTATATATATATTATTTCAGTATAAATATTACATTATAATAATCATAAATAGTTACTCATTACACCATTATACCCATCCTTGTAAGGTGATGGTGGAAAATAGATTACACCACGGCGTGGAGACGGTATTCCGTACGTACGCACGCGCGGTGATTTCATTTTTCCGTAGGATGGATAGAAGGTGAATTAGGGTTGTTTCATATTTATAATAACATATCAGTATTTAATTAATACTTATGTTATTACTTTATAATGAAACAACTAAAGAAGAAGAAGTTGAAGAAGAAAGAAATTGAAAAGATCGGTAATGGATATTACCTCTTCTTTGGAACGCCTCTTTGAATCCTCCACTTAGGGAACTAAGATTGGTCTTTGAAGAAGACCAAGACCTCTAGGATTATTCTAGGGAAGTGGAGACGAGACAATTTCAGGGGTTGTCCGAGCTTGAGTGCTCAAATTGGTGTGAGGAGGAGGGGGAGGAGGTGTCCTTTTATAAGGGAGGAGAGGGGCACCTTAGGAATATCTCAAAATATTATTTTATATTAAAGTCAAAATCGGTTTATAATGGTTCCAAAGGGTCTTATTTCGAAGCTAAAGTGGGTATGGATCGAAATCCTCTCATCCAATATAATTTAGACAAGTTTAGGTTCCTATTTTAACCTTATCATTTATATTTAATATTAAGTTAAATAATTTAACTTTTACCGTGTCTTCTTGTGTTCTTATACTATAAGGTTAATAAAATTACTATAAGAAGCCAAACGAACCCCAAATTGTTTATTATTAATATATATAACCTTATCTAAGTCATTTGGCCGAACCTTAGATTTTTAGGAATAAAATAACAATTAATAATATAATATTTGTTTTAAAAACTATTTTATGTCAATTTTGACACTATTTAGTAATTGATTTTTGTGAAAATCCTAACAGAATGATAAGTTCTAAAAAAGTTAATTAAATCAATAATAACATGTCATATTAACCTAGAAAATTAGTGGAATTCATAAAAAGTCTCAAATTATATTTATTTGAGTGTTTATAACATCAATTATGTCAATATTTCATTAATAGGATAATTACTGCATCATCGTGGTGTCATAAATAAGTTAAATTATTTAATGACTAAAAATTACAAATAAAATACCATTATGTAGTAAATCGTTTTATCTTTCGAATGAATATTTATAGTCTAATTTATCTTATGTATAACCCTATATTAAAAATGGTTTATTAAATAAACTTTGATTTTAACTCTTTTAACTCTTCTTTGAATTAAATAATAATAAATGTCCTAATCTAATCCAAGTGGGCCTAAATGGTCATATTTTATTCCAAAGATTTTTCTTGGTCGAATTACACTTATCCAATAGAATTTGGACATGTGTTAGGCTAATAATAATATCATTTTTACCCTTAATTACCCTATTTACTTTTAACCGTGGTAAATAAAAGTAAAAAGTTACTATTCACCAAAAATTATTTTCATCTCATTGAACCACATTTTACTTACTGATATCAACCTTGTCTGTCGGGTTTTCGAAATTCCATTCACAGAAGCGGTAAAATGAATTTTTATGCAAAATTCAGTTTTTAACCTACCACTTTGTGGTTTCACTATTCATCAAAAATTGAAGTTTTTCAGAAAAATGCCAAAATTTCACCCTAAGCTATAATTGATATTCCGAATTCAAAAATTATTTCTATTTTACAAAATTCCTAACATATAAGTTTCATTAATTAATTTTATAATTAATTTCCGTTGTCACAACAAATAGCGTGTTTTTAAGAGATAATAACTATCAAAAGATTGACACTTGTTTATAACTGGATTAAATGTGAAATTACATCCAATGACCAACATGTATTAAATTGTAAAAATATATTATAAATATACTTTAAAACCACTCAAATTAATAATTTATCACTATTAATTATTTTTATTAAAAAAGTTGTTTTTAATTATAATTTAGTAATTTTCACTATTCATCAGAATATGAAAGTTATCCGAAAAGTACCAAAATTTAACCTTAGGCTAAATTCGATACTCCGAATCCAAAAATGAAGTCCATTTTGAGAGATAAAATTTCTAAAATTTAAAAAGTGGTTATTACTATTCATAACGGCTAGTTTTAATAATATTTTAATAGCATATCGTTGTTTAGTGAAACTCGGTATTGCGTACTACACACGCTATCGAGGAAGGTCGTGATTGCGTGTAATTCAAGGCAAATCAAGGATGTGTGTTGTGCAAGATCCTTTTGGTGTAGTGTACAACACAAGACATTAATAAAATTAAAAAGAATATTTTTCATAAAATCTCGGGTTGTTACATTCTACCCCCCTTAAAATGAATTTCGCCCTCGAAATTCGTCGGGGTTATAAATGGTTTACTATTCGAAAGTTTCTTTAATAGAAACCCACATCGTAAAAAGTATACCAAAACTTGGCTTTAAAAACTAAAGTATGAAATGTAACGATTACCCAAATAAACTAATCACTGGGTTTCCACATAGGTGAAAATATGGATATGGAAGAGAAATTTAACCATCATGTTCTGATGGAGAGTGGTAGAGAACATGGCTATGGAAAATCCAATAATCACAAATCCATAAATTTGTGATGATCTAAGGTACCATCTGATTAATCAGATATAAGAGCACTAGGACAACATTTTTGGTTTTCAAGATCGTTTCCCTAAAGTTGAAGAATTTGAATTAGAATAAATACTTACTTTATTTTAGTACAATCTCACTGTTGTTCGTGCCTTGAACAATTTCCACTTCATCTCTTAAATAAATGAAGTTGAATTTTTTATTCGTGAAGTGTTAGCAGATCATGTGATAGAATGACGGGTCATTCCATCTGTCTCAAACAAAAGGTTAGCAAAAGTTATTAAATATACATAAGTCATTCTATAGTGAGATTAATCATATATGGTTCCTAAAATGAACTTATACATCATATATCATACTGCTTAATATAATAAAACTAGTTTCTACTAAATAGGGACTTCTTGTAGGCCAGTGGTAGGCGATAAAGGCCAGTCGCACTTCGGTTGTGGGTTCGATTCCCACAGCCTTGTCCGACGCGATGGGCTGTCGCCCGTCCTGCAGGTTGTCCTTTTTATAAAGCTATATTACTATAACATCCCATCAATAATAATAACTTATGTCCAACATAATCCATTCCAATATTTAGGCTTATCCATAATACTGCAGTCCACTCTCATAATATAGTGAAAATAATTACCAGAGATTTAATACCATCGTTGATCCCCATATATCATAAGATATGTCTTGTTGGTCACATTCCAATCATGTGAATACCTTAATCATGTATTCTCTTCAAAAATGAATACCAATTAAACCTTAGTGAAAAAATGAATGCTGTCAAAAGTTAACTCTTTCCACATACCAAAATCCAAAAATTCTATATACTCAAACCATGATATCACTTAGTCGTTATATCAATCATGAGCTCATGAATACTGTCAAACATTTCATTTTTTCTTTATCACTTAATTATGCGCATATCATCCACTTTCCAAAAAAATATCTGAATAACCTTTCATTGTTACTCATACCATTCATCATAAACTTTCAAAACCTAAGGAAAGACAACAGTGTAACAATCCTTAGATGTCTTTTTATTCTATAGTACAACATTACACTTGATAAACATGTAATCATTACACTACCTTCTTAAACCATTGACCGAGCTTCAACAATTCTTTCATCTCACATATCATTTGTAGTCTCTTCATCATCATCAACAAAAATACTACCCATACGACCATATCGATTCTCTTCATTAGACATTCCCTTAGGGCAATGGTTTGCATAGTGACCGTACATTCCACATTTAAAACAGTTAACCATTGCTGATGTCGTAGCAATACCATTATCCTCATCCCTGGTGTTAACTGAACATTTTCCTTTGCACTTACTAGCTTTGTGTCCTTCTTTTCCACACCCAAAGCATCTTCTAGTTCCTTTGAAACATTATCCTTGATGCCTCTTCCCACATGATTTACATAGGGGAAATTGAACTTTCTTTCCTCTATGACCATCATGAAACTCCATCTTTCTCTTATTAGCCGAGTCAGGAAACTTACCAAATTTGAGTTTATTGATCATATTATGAGATTGCTGATTCGGCATAATAATGATGGTTGGACTTCCAAATACCATTTCATTTGGTTTCCCATGAAGAATATCATTCCATTGTCCATAATATCCTCCATTATCATGAATCATCTTGTTTCCAGCCATTTTCTAAAACCCAAAAAGAATAGTGTTAGAGGAAAAAATCATAATAAATGGGGAGTAACTTCAAAATCTAACATCTTTGGTTTAATCTAATATTGTTATCATAGTTCTAGGACTATATCCTATACGTATACTTATCCTTAGGTACATCCCTAGACATACCTTAGAAATATCTCTAGGGATCTCACTAACGTTTCCGCATCCTAGTTTCCAAAGGCTGACTAAACCTTTCCTCTGATACCAACTGTAGAGACCCGAAGCTTAACGTACATGAACATTACATTACTTTTGCGGAATACTTAGTACATAACAAAAAATACACACACAAGGATCGTAATAGTTTAGTGTCTTTGGAAACTCGGAACGTAATCTTCTAATTGTGGTGAAAGATCTCCAATATCTCCCATAAAGATCTTCCCTTTTTTTACCTAAAACCTTTCTTTATATCCTGGGGAAAAGAAAACATAAAAGGGTGAGCTCAAATTCTCAGTAAGGGTAAACAAAAGAAATATAAATCTCATCGTATACACAAGCACATAACTTTTGGAAATCTTAACTTGCAAAAGAGATCATAATTTCATAACATGGGATAAATCATGGCAGTGAAATGTAATCACAATAATCATAACTTAAATCATGAAACTTTGTGGCATACACACATAATCATAGAGAATCTTTTCTTGTTATTCAAGACTCATTGACAAGACTATCTTAGTGGACAAAGTCCCTTTCTGAACTGAGTCACCCTCGTTCCAGTCCTGTTTCGCTGAACCGGTATAACCTACCATTCCAGCCCTGTCTATCTCATGAGATATAAAATCTTTACCCAATGCATTGGAGGGAGATATAGGTCCCACCCATCTTATAATGAATCCTTTCTTATGTGTGCCAAACAATCATAAACCATACATCATAGCGTAACCCAGGTAATAAAAATGGGATTCTTAAACAACATGACATCATAAAACAATTCATATAAGATAAAGGAATTCATAAAAATATTTCCATCACAACATAATCAAACCAATGTAATAATAGGGATAAAAACAGAACCCTTTTATTATCTTAGATGGAAAATAATTTTGATAAAATACTTGAACTCCATTCTTGAGGAAAATATCCTTTCTACTTCAAAAACATTTTTCCTTTCATAACATGTCATACGACTTTAAAATAAAAGAAGTTGATTAAAAATAAACTTGAAAACTTGTAAAAGAAGCTTCTTGGAAATAATTTTTTAAAAATCCATTCATGCAGTATAAGTTAAAAAAATCATTCTTCTCGTACTTTTGTCGGAAAAGTCAAAAAGTACCTTTTAGGGTAAATAAAAGAAAGATTCCTTCCATACCATGGGGTAAAAGTCAAAATGGGTAAAAAGGACTTTAAACATACATGAATACACTTTTATAAAACATGGACATGGATGATATCAATAACCCCATTAAATACTTAAGAATAAGCAATCTCGGATAAAAATGAGATTTGCACAATTATCCCTTACCTTAGGTCCGATTTGATTTGTACGTGTCCGAAGCTCCTGTATAATGGTTTAAATAATGTTATTGACTTATTCCAGAATCATACATATTGATATTATATCATATATGGTTATATTCTTAGCTTCTTGTTAGTAATATTTCATTGTTACTTGTTACTCGGGTCCTTATTGCCTTTTGTTCTTATGCGTGTTTTGCCGAATAAATTCTTATTCTTCTTTTAAGGTTATATATACCTTATATCCATAATGGTATTAATGTAAAATATATCATATTTATTCATTCAATTCATTTATATAATTACTATGTAATGATGATCATGTAGAACGAGTCGCATCACATCGTGGAGACGGTATTCCGTACGTACGCACGAGTGATGATATCGTTCCTATGATCGTGGAATTGTATTTGAGTATATATATATTATTTCAGTATCAATATTAAATTATAATAATCATAAATAGTTACTCATTACACCATTATACCCATCCTTGTAAGGTGATGGTGGAAAATAGATTACACCACGGCGTGGAGACGGTATTCCGTACGTACGCACGCGCGGTGATTTCATTTTTCCATAGGATGGATAGAAGGTGAATTAGGGTTGTTTAATATTTATAATAACATATCAGTATGTAATTAATACTGATGTTATTACTTTATAAAGAAACAACTAAAGAAGAAGAAGTTGAAGAAGAAAGAAATTGAAAAGATCGGTAATGGATATTACCTCTTCTTTGGAACGCCTCTTTGAATCCTCCACTTAGGGAACTAAGATTGGTCTTTGAAGAAGAACAGGACCTCTAGGATTATTCTAGGGAAGTGTAGAGGATAAAATGTCAGGGTTTGGCCGAGTTTGAGTGCTCAAATTGGTGTGAGGAGGAGGGGGAGGAGGTGTCCTTTTATAAGGGAGGAGAGGGTCACCTTAGGAATATCTCAAAATATTATTTTATATTAAAGTCAAAATCGGTTTATAATGGTTCCAAAGGGTCTTATTTCGAAGCTAAAGTGGGTATGGGTCTAAATCCTCTCATCCAATAGAATTTAGACAAGTTTAGGTTCCTATTTTAACCTTATCATTTATATTTAACATTAAGTTAAATAATTTTACTTTTACCGTGTCTTCTTGTGTTCTTATACTATAAGGTTAATAAAATTACTATAAGAAGCCAAACGAACCCCAAATTGTTTATTATTAATATATATAACCTTATCTAAGTCATTTGGCCGAACCTTAGATTTTTAGGAATAAAATAACAATTAATAATATAATATTTGTTTTAAAAACTATTTTATGTCAATTTTGACACTATTTAGTAATTGATTTTTGTGAAAATCCTAACAGAATGATAAGTTCTAAAAAAGTTAATTAAATCAATACTAACATGTCATATTAACCTATAAAATTAGTGGAATTCATAAAAAGTCTCAAATTATATTTATTTGAGTGTTTATAACATCAATTATGTCAATATTTCATTAATAGGATAATTACTGCATCATCGTGGTGTCATAAATAAGTTAAATTATTTAATGTCTAAAAATTACAAATAAAATACCATTATGTAGGAAATCGTTTTATCTTTCTAATGAATATTTATAGTCTAATTTATCTTATGTATAACCCTATATTAAAAATGGTTTATTAAATAAACTTTGATTTTAACTCTTTTAACTCTTCTTTGAATTAAATAATAATAAATGTCCTAATCTAATCCAAGTGGGCCTAAATGGTCATATTTTATTCCTAAGCTTGTTATTGGTCGAATTACACTTATCCAATAGAATTTGGACATGTGTTAGGCTAATAATAATATCATTTTTACCCTTAATTACCCTATTTACTTTTAACCGTGACAAATAAAAGTAAAAAGTTACTATTCACCAAAAATTATTTTCATCTCATTGAACCACATTTTACTTACTGATATCAACCGTGTCTGTCGGATTTTCGAAATTCCATTCACATAAGTGGTAAAATTAAGTTTTATGCAAAATTCAGTTTTTAACCTACCACTTTGTGGTTTCACTATTCATCAAAAATTGAAGTTTTTCAGAAAAATGCCAAAATTTCACCCTAAGCTATAATTGATATTCCGAATTCAAAAATTATTTCTATTTTACAAAATTCCCAACATATAAGTTGCATTAATTAATTTTATAATTAATTTCCCTTGTCACAACAAATAGCATGTTTTTAAGAGATAATAACTATCAAAAGATTGACACTTGTTTACAACTGGTTTAAATGTGAAATTACATCCAATGACCAACATTGTATTAAATTGTAAAAATATATTCTAAATATACTTTAAACCCACTCAAATTAATAATTTATCACTATTAATTATTTTGATTAAAAAAGTTGTTTTTAATTATAATTTAGTAATTTTCACTATTCATCAGAATATGAAAGTTATCCAAAAAGTACCAAAATTTCACCTTAGGCTAAATTCGATACTCCGAATCCAAAAATGAAGTCCATTTTGAGAGCTAAAATTTCTAAAATTTAAAAAGTGGTTATTACTATTCATAACGGCTAGTTTTAATAATATTTTAATAGCATATCGTTGTTTAGTGAAACTCGGTATTGCGTACTACACACGCTATCGAGGAAGGTCGCGATTGCGTGTAATGCAAGGCAAATCAAGGATGTGTGTTATGCAAGCTCCTTTTGGTGTAGAGTACAACACAAGACATTAATAAAATTAAAAAGAATATTTTTCATAAAATCTCGGGCTGTTACACTGGAACTCGTGCAGAGCTCCGAGGCGTCGTGCGTCGTCAGCTGCCAGTGCTGGAAGCATCGGGGGCTCGGCGGGTAAAGGTACCGTCGGTGCCTCTGCTGTCAACGGGCCCTGTACCGAGGCCTCGTCTCTCGGCGGGCAGTCGTCGCGCTCTACTCTAGGAACCCTAGCTGGCTGCTATCGTCGTGCCATCCTGAAAAGGAAACAAGAATGCCACGGTCAGAACAGTATATCTGGTGAGCTGACACAAGTAATCACAGAGAAAACTTGAAACACACATGCAATCAATGTTTTCGTGCATTAAGTCGAAAATCAGAAGTCAAGGTCCTGGTGTATGGATACGTCGGCCACCGCACCAACACTGGACTCCCTGGACTGATAACCACACTCAATACGCTAAACACTATTGCTCCACATAGAAGAAAGATCAGAGTCTGCGGTAGAACCGACCACCTCTGATACCAATTTGTCACGACCCGTCCTCGGGGCCCATGCCGTGACTACCCCAAGCCCGCCTTCCATAAGCCAGGGGCTGGCGACTAGCACCAATGCATAAATCCCAACAAAAGGGAAGGCATTGCCTTTGAAAAAGTAAACAAGCACCACAGAGTAAGCAAGCGGAAAAGTAAACACTAAGTAAAAACTGTACAAGCTATGCTGAAAGTAAAAGGGGCCGGAAATACAAGCCCAACAGTAAAGTACAACTGAAAGGAAAAACAACAACTGAAAGGGAAAACTGCAGCGTCGAGCCGTCCTCTGGGAGTCCCACCTGAAGGGTGGTTACAGATAGCCTCCACTGCTCCTCGGGTCCACCTGACCGCTCCGAGTACGTCCCGCCCAGTGGTCCACCTCCAGGTACCGTCCTGCTCCGCACGCCTCCACCACTATCAGCGCTGTCCGTCGTCTGCAACCAACACAACGTAGTGCGGGCAAAGCCTGTGCAGGGGTGAGTATAAGCTACTCGATAGGGACCCCGAGACCCCCAAAGGTCTCCCGAAATCCACAAAGGATAATCCACAAAGGAAAGGTACAATCACGAAGTAACATCTGGCACGACTTAGGTATATGCCCATACATATACCTAAGTCATCAATTCCCGTTCGGCTCCAACGTCTGAGCCCAAGCACAACCCAGTCCACACAGGAAAGCAAAACGTATACCCACACAGGATAGCTCAACACAATCCACAAAGGAGAGTAAACAGTAAATCCACACAGGATAGCTCATCACAATCCACAAAGGAGAGTAAATAGTAAATCCACATAGGATAGCTCAACACAATCCACAAAGGAGAGTAACACAAGATTCAGCTCACACAGGTATACTTCTTCGGATGACGATAAAGATGATCACTGATCCATCTAAGTCGTCGGACCCACGAAGGATCGATAGGTAACTAACCCCCGCAATGACCCACACAGGATCGGGCCCACACAGGACCTGTAGGCGCTGGCTCACATAGAACTGCTGAGCGCGGACCCACACAATATCGGACCCACACAGGATCGGGCCCACACAGGACCAGGCCCACACAGGACCTGTAGCACTGATCCACGGAGGATCGCTGAGTGCAGTAGTCGTCGCAGTCCACTGAGGATCTCCGCACAGTCGTTGCCGCAGTCCACTAAGGATCGTCGGAGTCCACGGAGGATCTCTGCACAGTCGTCACCGCAGTCCACTGAGGATCTCTGCACGGTCGTCGTCGGAGTCCACGGAGGATCTCTGCACAGTCGTCGCCGCAGTCCACTGAGGATCTCTGCACGGTCGTCGCTGTCGAGGAAGCAGTCGCAGCCAGCTCTAGGGTTCCCGCACACAGCAAGCTCGTTCGGGAGGGCCCGCTCCACGAGCCGAGAAGCTGATACATCAACTGACACAAAGTCCGAATTTGATGTATCCAAAAGTTCAGTATCGTCAACAGGAACTCAGTGTCGCAGAGGGCGCGTCAATCGGACGCCCGGTCTGAGAGTTATTGGCTTTTTCGTCCCAGGGGCCCGGTTGGTTTTTAAGGGAAAACCAACCCAACCGTACTCCACCTGTGTCCAAACCTCGGGTGGAGTATGCCAAAAGATCCGTCTCACTTAGAGGAATTCAACGAAGCTGACGACACGTCAATCGGACGTCCGTGGCTCGAGATATGAGTGTTTCCGCTCCGAGGGCCCGGTTGGTTTCGTGTACGAACCAACCCAGTCAAACTCAAAGTATTCCCAAACCTTGAGTTCAATATACCGAAACGACCGTCTCTATCTAAGGATCGCGTTGCCGCTGACGGCAAGTAGTTTGGAGGCCCGTAGCTCAAGTTACGGGCGTTTGAGCGAAAACGTCCGAAGACGGGGGGTACGGGCCCGGGCCGACCCGGCCCGACCCCCCCCCCCCCCCGGGAGTCGGCCGAACCGGGTCGACCCAACCCGGTCCGATCCGTCCAGGGCACGGCCCGACCGGTCGGACCGGCCAGGCCCGGTTCGGTCGAGCGGCCGAACGGCCGAGGCGCGCGGGGCGCCGCCCTCGCGGCCTGGTGGTGCCGCGGCCCCCCGCGTGGGACCGCGCTGTGTCATGGACGCGGCTTCAGCCGCGTCCAAGGGCACCGGACCCGCGTGGCCGCGGGTCCGCGGGCGCCGCCGCCGCCGTGGCTTCAGCCACGGCGGCCTGTCCGGCGGCGTGCCGGGGCGCCGCCGGCGAGTTCCGCGGCCCACCGGGATCGCTCCGGTGGTCCGATTCTCTTCCCGTCTGTGCCATTGCTCCTCCTGGGACTCGTTCTTCACTGCGGGATTGTCAAACATCCGTTGTGGCATGTTCCGTCGTCGCCCGCCAAATCCGCACAAAAAGAAGAACGGCGGAGGGTCGTCGGGCCGTGTTCGTTTGGCCCGCACCCTCCGCGTTAGAGATAAACAACCGGGAGAATTTTGTTCAACACATGAACCGACAATTTTAATAAAATAAAATTGTTCATTTTGAAACCGGTTCTTTAATTTTTAAAGAACGTTCACGGGAATATAAAGAGGGGTATTCCAAATCATAAAATCCCTACCTCGATGGTCGTCGCGCGCGGGCGTTCTTCGCGAAAAAGCTCGTCGCGGAAGAGGGGGATCGTCGCGTCGTCGCGGGAAGGCGTCGCGTCGTCGCGGGATCCGGCGTTGAGTCGGCGAGCTCAACGGACCAAGAACAACATATTTAAAATTATAAATAATTAAATCTGTGTTTCGTTTAAAACCAAAAAAGAACCTTTAGAGGAAACCTGAAATCACTCACCTTAAATGGTTGGTGATCGGAGATCGGAGCGGGGAAGAACATCTCGGACGGAAGCGTCGTCGATTTCCGGGTTCGACGTTCTTCACGTTCTTCGCGTTCTTCACGTTCTTCGCGTTCTTCGCGAGGGAGAAGAAGATACAAGGGTCTTCTCAAATCTTCTCAACGCGCAAATAACCAGAGGTCGAGCGTTGGCCTTATTTTATTATTACGCCAACGAATTTAAAAACTGGTTAAGAAACGACTAATCAATTCTTTGAATTAATTCAATGAAAGAAACAGCTCATTTAATTCACGAAATAAACCGCTCAATTAATTGGTCTGTTAAGATTTTAAGAAATGCGTCAGTTGACTTTCATAAATATGGGTTTTCGCGGGTGCGTTTCTTAGCGGAAAGAAACGGTGGGGCTCGTGCGAGCCCCACCTCACAAATATCCTACCAAGGGGGTAGGATATTTCTGGATAGCATCCTATCCGGTTTAACTCAGTTCAAGACGTCAACAAGTGGCTTCCAAGTGGCTTAAGTGAAATAAAATAAAGTTGTCGCAAAATTATTTTATTTCTTAACTTTAAGCCCGAAAATTAAAAACCACACCTGAGCAAACGCAACTCCGGAAGAGGCGTTTCTAAGCGAATACCGGCACTGCGATTTCATCGGTGCCCTCAGAATTCGATTATGGGCACCGGTTCAAAAGTTAGAAAAACCCGCTCGTCCGTTCACTGAACGTACCCGAGCCAAACTTCGATAAATGATTTCGGGCACACCGGGCCTCGGAATCAGGTGCCGTCAGAAACTGCACTCTTGTAAAATTCCAAAGAAAATTAAGAAAAAAAATTCCTTGAAATTTACGAGTCTTTACAATTTTAATTTATTTTTAAGTTTAGAAGTGATTTAGTTCTTAAGGGAATGTTGGTTTTGATATTGCATGTATATCTTACTTATAGGTATCAGGTGTCCGATCTTAAAATATGGAAATAACCCAAGTATCCAACTTTTAGTAACATGTTGTCATGAAAAAATAAACTAAAAGTGAGTCATGGGTTTTTCCCTTATAAATTTTTAAAACATTAAATTTTAATATGGTCATTCAGTCTTGAATTTTTAATATTAAATAGTGAAACTGTATAACAACATGACATAATATAAATCCTTTTTTATTATCTATGTCAACTATATTATGTTTTGTGTATAATTACAGTTTCTACATGCATGATAATTATGTTATTCTAAAGATATTACTATATGATTTGGAGTTTTTTTATTTTATTTTTTTGGTTCGTCGGTGTCACTGTATTTTTAATTATAGTGACACTAAATAAACTTCCAAAAACATGGTGCACTCTTATATTTACCATTTTCCATAACATTAATAAATTATTAGGACTATTTGATCAGATTTTCCTTCTTTCACATGAAAATACAATTATTTATGGTGAAACATTTACCTGTTTTTTTGTGCTTATACTATCTTAATGCAATTTTACCATGTTTTGTAAAATAAAACCCATTTAAATATTAGTTTTTGTCATTATGGTTTAAAATAAAATAATCTTTGGTTACATATAGCTATAACATTTTAAAATAAAATTTGGAAAATATTTTTCATAATAAAATTAGAACATGTCGTATATTATTTTATTTGTTATCTCATAAGTAGCTATTTTTTCAAACTAAAATGTTTTTTCCTAAAGAACTTCTCAAATGTTGGGTTTCCTTGTCCAATTATGCATATACCATTTGATCATTTTTTACATTAAATTAATAAAAACTTTTAGGGGATAATTTCAATGTGAAAGAATCATAAGTAACTATTCTGGTCAATTTATTTCATTAGTAAATAACCTAGATTGTTCTCTCAAGAAACTTGTAGCCCCAATATTAATGGTTTCAATGAGAAAATTTTAATACAGTTTGATATGTTTTTGACAGCATGGCCATGGGAATCTTTCATCAGTTAACATAGACACTGTTGTTGTGATACTCTCCCTTGAATAAACCTATAAATCATCTAGAATTGTTGTTGTAGCAAAAACTATAACCTAAAAATTCAAAGAAAGGGTAAATACATAAATTAAATTTATAATTTGTAACACCTAGTCTTATTTGTAATATAGTATTAATTTTATGTTATAGTTATAAATGGATAATCCTTCTTTTTACATTAAAACTCATGGAATACATTAGGTATTTTGTGATATAATATGCATTTTATAGGAAAATTACAATTTTAGTATAACTTACTTTGTTTTTCATATAGTGAAAAAAATAAAAATTACAATAATAATAATAAAAGATCTATAAGGATATTTTTTATATGAATAGTTTTTAGTTTAACTCAAATATTTTCATGCTTTATTTTTGTACATTTTTTTACCATAGGAAGTCTCGCCTATCAAAAAAAGGGAAAGGTTATCATTATTTCAATTATCCATTTAGAAAATATTTAGATATTTAATTTATTTAATGGGTTATGGATTTTTTATTTGTTGTTTTTTTATTGAAATAAAGTATTTAATTGATGATTTAAAGACCTTGGGCTAAAATATGGTTAACATAATATTACACTATCAAATAAGATTATGTATAGTATTAATAATTATGTATAGTATTAAAGATTCATACCATTGTATCCTAATTTATTTTTATTTTAATGCATATAAAATCATGTGTGAACACACGAGTGAAATACTAGTTACATTCACATCAGGGAATGTATTCATTATTTGGATTTCAAGATTCATAAATGATAATTCATTATTTATCAACAATTATCATCTTGTAAAAAATATTAACCTTATTTATCAAGATGGTCTGGGTCTAACCACTTCAAGTAATGGATTTATTTTCATAAAATATATTATATTATAAAATTTATATAACTATATCATCTCATCTATGAATTATAAGAATAATAACAACCACTTTAAGGGATAATATCAAATAAATTACATTAGATGATATAGATAATCCATAAGCATGCAATAAATATTTTTTTTTTGATATTTTTGTCACTACTATAGATTCTACAAAATAAATCACCGAATTTTATAAATTCTTACTAAAATTAATAAAAATATTTACTTTTATCAGCATTAATAAAAGAAGACATTTACAAGAACTTTATTTAGCACTCATAAAATTCTACCTTTATCCATGCTAATACCATTACTAATAAAATATTTATCTTATAAAATAGTAAATTAAAGAGTATATATGATATATATATATATATATATATAATTTTTACTTTTTTTAAAAAAAATTAATTTAAATATAAAAAATGATGAATATAATTTTTTTAAATACAAATAATAGTTAAATTAAATAGTTATTATAATTTTTAAAATATATTGAATATATTTTATATTTAAATACAATATCATTATAATATTAATGAATATAACTTTATGATTTTATTTACTATTAAATATTTATTCATTTATATAATTAATCATATTTAAATACAATTTATAATTATTAATATTTTTTATGCATGATGTTACTAATATTATATAAATTCATATAATTAGTAATTATTGGTATTTATATAAAAATATTAATTAATATGTGAATTTTTATATATTAGTAATTAATTTTAATTTATTTTATATAAAAATTACAATAAATTTAATATTATATGTATATACATTGTATATGGATATACACAAATATGTTTTAATTTCACTTGTCACACACACACACACATCCTTGGGTTCTTCAGCACACACACACACACACACATATTTATATATGAATAAATATGATAATTTTAGAGCTGATAAAAGTTAACATTTAACAACCCATTTACTGGGGAGTACCCAAACCCATGTCTACTTTGATAGTTTCACCTAAACCCAGTCATCATCCCCATAGAGATAAGGAAGATAATATACCTGAATTGACTTGTGTATCACCTCTAATGTTAAATAGGGATAAACCATCATTTTCTGCATGAAAAAACACTCAAGATGGACTATTCACATTCCCAAATCTGAGTTATGAGTAAAAGGATACAGAAAAATATCTCAAGATGGACTATTCACATTCCCAAATCTGAGTTATGAGTAAAAGGATACAGAAAAATATCTCAAGATGGACAAGTACATGACATGTATTATAAGGGTACAGGGTGTCTAAACCCTCATCTATCATCTATAAATGTGCTTCCTATATTATGGTTTGCATGGTCAGTATACATGGCATGTATATTTGACTACATGACATGTATGGCCTTGATATGTAATATGTTTTCTCATGCATAAGATATTTTCAATACGTAATGTAATTCCCTTGGCTAGAAAGACAAACCCATAATATTATTCCAAGTACATAGCATGTGAAATAGAGGTACACAATGTGTAGAACCAAATGGTAAACCGGTCTTATAACCCCGGTACATGTTGAGGACAAGTCTCTCATTGTACATGACATGTCCATTTAGGTACACAGCATATACAGACCCGATATGTAATATATTTTCTCTATGTATGATACTCTCAATACATAAGGTTTTTTCACTTAGTAAGAAAAACCTATATATAATATTCTTCCTACTGTAAGACATGTGAAATAGATGTACACGACATGTAGGAGAAAATGTGCAATCAATCGTGTAACTCTAGTACACGCCAAGGCCAAGTCTCTCACTATACATGGCATGTGACATAGTCAAACACAATGTATATCCCAAATTATACACCGAAACATATAAATGGAATTTTCCTCGACCACATGTCGTGTGAGGGCCAGCGATGCACATTCATCACAAAAGAAAGAGCATAAGGTGAGGGAAAAGAACCGACCAAGTGACCTTCAAAATATTATTTAAAATATTCAAAGGAATTACATCAAAAATCCAAGTCACTAAAATATGATATATATATATATAGGCACAAACTTTTGGTTTTTTATTTTCACATATCTCATTATAGTCTATATATTTATATATAAATATATGTACATACAATCACACACATGAGTCTAGATAATAATATGTATGTATATATGTAATTTACATTTTTTAAAACTTATAATTTAAATATAAAAAACAATGAATGGAATTTTTTAAATACAAATGATAGTTAATTTTATATTTTTTTTAATTTTTAGAATGTATTGAAACTTTTTTTTATTTGAATACAATACAGTTATAATATTTATAAATATAACTATACATTTTTATTTGGTGAAAAATATTTATTCATTTATATAATTAGTAATATTTTGAAAAATATTACTTATAACATTTAAACAGAATTAATAATTATTAATATTTCTTATATACAATATTTTTAATATTATATAAATTTTATATAATTAGTAATTATTGACCGTTATATAACGATATTAATTAATATTATGTATGAGTTCCAAAAAATATACATGTATAGTTTATATATATGTATATATACATACATACATACATAGACACAATCATGTATGCATCTGCAATGTGTTTGTGTGTGTGGTTAGAATATAATATCAATATAATATACTATAATGAAATTATAAATTCAGTAAACTTAAATCGATTTTAACAAATTTCTATGGAAATATTCATATTTTATAAATATTTTTAACAACATTATTATATATATATATAATATAAAATAAGGTAATTCAAATGTGATTAATGTAATTTTTATAAAGATATATATGTATGTATGTATGTATGTATATATATGCATGTATATATATAATCATGAATTTTAATATTATTCATAATAAACATCAATTATATATTTTAATTTTTCAAAATAAATGTAATTTAAATATAAAAAATAACTAATAATTTTTTAGAATACAATTGATATTAAATTTAACATTTATATTTAATTACAAAAAATATATTGAATTTATTTTTTATTTAAATACAATACAGTTAATATTTATAAATACACTTATAAATTTTTATTCAGTCTAAAATATTTGTTCATTTAAATAATTAACAATATTTTTAAAAATATAACTCATATTATTTAAATACAATTAATAATCATTTATATTTTATATATAATATTATCAATATTATATACATTTATATAATTAGTAATTATTAGTATTTTTATGTATAAAATTATTATCGTTATATACATTTATAACATTAGTCATTTTTGTAGTTTGTGTTGTATGGGCGCTAATTTCAACATTAATAAAAGAGTTCTTTATCAATGCTTAATGTTTTAGCACCCTTATTAGCACTTAACATTTTTTCACTAATAAAGGTTACTTTTATCAGTTCTTAACATTTTAGCATCGATAAAGGTTACTTTTATCATCATTTTTTGGTTAGATCTAATAAAACACTTTCCCTCTTTTTAAAAGAACCCTAACAATCATGTAACTCCTCATTATCATTCATGCTATCATGGAACCTGAATAGTACTGCCATCTCTGTGGAACATTTTGGATGAATCAACCCTCAAAACCTAAGTTATGCTATTTGTAACTTATTTTCAAGGTTTTTTCAACCGATCATACATTAATATTTTGTGATTTATGTTGTTATTCTTCTCATGATTGTCTATAAATTGGATACTAGATTCTCTATATTTATAAATCTGTATATATGTGTGCATATATAAATTTATATATGTGTATATATATAAGCATGTGTCTTTTATTTATTTTAATATGTATAAATATGTATATATGTTTAATTTTGTGTGTGTGAGTATAAATTTATATATTTATATATAAATAAACACATATATACATAATAGTCAGTATGTTAATTAAATTTATATGTATTTTTTGTCTATGTTATTTATGAATGTATCATAATTTTCAAGCATATTATTTAAATTTATTGTTTATACTTTGTAATTTTTTCTTTACACACACACACATGTATATTTATATGTTTACACACACACACATACATAATTATATACTTATGCACAAATATATAATTTGTTTACATATCTATGTATATATATATTATAAAAAATAATATTATATATATAAATTATATATATATATATATATATATTAATGTATTATAAAATATAGACTTTGTATATATTCTTTTATATACTTTATATATGTATATATTATAATTTATAATTATATTTTTTAAATTTATACTCTATATAATTTATGCATGTAAAAAATGATACATTATATGCATTCCTTCTATGTATTTATTTGTTTGTTTTTAAGTGTGAATATTTTTTAACCAAATAGGATGAATATGAATCAAAAATGGATAGATATCAGTTTTATAACAAAAGAGTGTGAGGATGGAGTTAAAGAGTTCATCAAGTTTGTAATAGAGAATAGAAATGGCCCTTCTCAAACATTTTTCTGTATTTACATTGTTGTTATTCATGATTAATTTTTCATGATGAGTTGGAAGAGCACTTGATTTTTTATGGAATAGATCGAAGTTATTAATGTTATCCTAAGAAAAAGGAAGAGATAAAGGTATCTAGTGACTGAGACAACACTACGGTTTTTAGATCATTTGATATAAGTAAAAAATGTAAATGATGATGGAGATTATACTGAGGAAACAACAACGATAGTTATATATGAACTTCACGATTGTTCAATGATATTTGAGAAGTTAAAGAGTTATTAAAATATGTCATTGTATACTGGTTATACTAAATATAAAATATTTTCATCCATACTAAAGTTATATAATTTGAAAGATGACAATGGATGGAGAGACACCAGTTTTTCATAATTACTTTCTATCTTTAATTATTTTTTACCAAATGAGATTCTTTATCAAACATATAACACTAAAATAATGTTATTCTTAATGGGTATGATCCTTGAAAGAAAACATGTCTATATTTTGTTTCATGAGGACTATGAATTACTTAAGAAAATCTCCAAGTGTGGTTCATACCAATGAAATAAATATGAATAAATTCATTCAAAATATTTATAGTGTATTTAATCATTCCAAGGTTTATATAACTATATATAAGTGAGGATACTGCGAGGCAATTGACATGGCATGCAGATACAATACTTAGAGATAGGAAACTTTTTCACCCAGTAAACTCTCCTCAATAGAAGAAAATTAATCATGAGTATCTTAAATTTGTAAACAAGATGAGAAACCCATGTATTGAATTATCTATATATGGAATTAATCCTATTGGTGAACAAAGAAGCACTCATAGAACATGGTCCATTATTTTGGAAAATTAAAACATGTCTTTGTGGTTATACATAAAGTGCAAGTATATTATGTTGTCTCTTCTTATATCTGGACCAAAACAACCAGGTAATGACATTGATGTATATTTGGATCCATTGATCAAATATCTGAAATTGATGTGGGATTTAGGTGTTTCATTGTATGATGATCAAAGAAATGAAGATTTCATGTCAAGATCTATGTTTTCTAGGATGACAAATGAATTTCTGGATTATTAAAAAATTTCAAGATATAACATTAAAGGAATGTTAGTGTGCCCTATTTGGGAAGAAGGTTCACATTTAGGAAATTCTTGGTATATTATCTATACACACCTTAGAAGGGAATGAATCAGGTGTTTTTATATTTTTCCCAAAAATCAAACCTTTCTTTTAACTTTAATCCCCTTAGTTCTTAAAAATCTGATTTTGGTTAAAATAAATGGATCATTTTTTATTTTAACCTAGAATACACCTAATTTAATAAAGATAAAGTAATAAATAACATAGTTGTTTTTAAAATATTCATCCCCTGTTGTGAATCTTACTCTTTTTCATGTTTTGGATGTCCAAGTCATGGATTCTCCACTAAAATCTTATTATCAATTACAAGTTGAGTATGGGTTGTTTTTATCCTATCCCATTGTTGCATCCCACACTAATATAACATCTCACTGTGTTAACAAATTACAACATCCCACTAGACTTCTTTTTTATACTGACATCCCACCAATTTTGTTTTATCTCTCCCTTATTTAGAATAAGATCAAAAATTATATCCCAGATGTTATAGAATCACAAAAATGATCTACTTTGTCAACTTAGAGTGAATCCAACTACCATAAAGTATTAAAGAAAAACATTTGAAACCCAATCTCTAAAATTGTATATCTTTTAGTTCTTATGAATCTATATCTTAACACTCAAACCTAGACTTATTACACTGAAAACCCAGCACTACAAGCTCGAGATCAAACAAATTCTTCATACTCACACAACCTTGTCTAAATGCACTCCTTATTTCTTTTTCATCAGCTATAACTGTCTATTATTTTAGTTTATCCACTTATTATAATTATTTGAAACCCATAAAATATAATCTCTTCATCATTGGTTCAAAATATCTTGCATTATCCTTCCTCACTACAATATACATCAGATTATTTTGGTTCTTATTCCTTGAGAAGCCTGGTTCTCTCAGCTTCCTCGGTCATGTAGACTCAAGCAACTGTGGTTTCTAATTATTCTTTTTATTCTTCTTTATAGATATCCTTTTAATCTCACATGTATGGTCAACTATATTATATGTATAATTTCATTTTTGATATCTATAAATAGAATCCTTAGAGGAATTTTTGTTTACTAGTTGAAAAGAAAAAATTTTAAATACCCACTTTGGGTTACCAAAATATTTCATGCACTGTTTTTTTAAATTTAGAGTTATTAAAAAAGTACCCTCATTGAATGAACCTAACATGGATGAAAATATATTTTATTTTATTTTACATAGCTGGATCAACTTCATCTTTTTTCTTCAAAATACCACTGTAAAAACCATACTTCAATCACCACTGTTGTATGAGAATTTATATTAAAACATTTTTTAATATGTGACTTTCCTTCTATGGAATTAAGACTTATTCTTACATAATGAAGTAGTATCTTATAGTAAAACACACCACAAAACTCAACTTCATCTTCTTCTCTTACTCAATCTTGAAACAATAATGTTTTAGGATATTAAATTCATTGAAAGAACATCTCATGCATTGATTGAATTATGCATTTTTAGATTTCACTAAATATGAAACTTCTCATTCCATGATCAAAAAATAAATCTATTAAATTCATTCCACCTCAATTTTTCTTCTCTCTCAAATGGATGGTATCACACTGATATAGACTCTAAAAAACAACCCAATCTTAGACTGAATTGCATCAACATTATTATTTAAAATTCATTAAATTCATTTTCTTCGTTAAGAAACTCATTTAGTTGATCCTTCTTTAAATTATATCATGAATCATAACTTTAATAAGGTTTATAATGTTCATAACACTTAATAATACCTCTTGCATAATTATATATAATTCTTTTTTATCAAAAATAAATTCTATAAACACATACAACCTTTATAGAGCATTTGGTTTTTAGTATTACCCTTACATAGGTCTAGATTACCTTTATATAATTATTAAAATCCATGGGATTACATTTATATATATTTTTATTACCTTTACGTAGGTCTATATGACCCTCATGTAGCCTTAAAAAATTTTGAGTTACCCTTATGTGAATGGAATATAAACTTTACGCAGCTCACTTTTACCTTTACACAAATTTTTTAAATATATTGACTCTCTTCTACACTTTGATCTTCCTTCTCATAGTATTGAATATTAGATTCATGGACTCAGATCATGGATTAATAAATCTCCATGATGTTTTGATCATAATCAAACAACACAAGAATAATCCCATTTTATTTTCTCTTCATAACATACAATTCTGGAAAGCTTCATTTTTCACCCAATGGTAACTTAATATTTTCACAAGGAATGTAAGTCATATGCTCAGGTATTATGGGTGAGTCTTCATCATATGAATTTAAATTCATGTGGTCTCCAAGTCATATACTTGGAACTTTAAAGACTTACACTAGAATAAGTCATATGATGAAGTCATGTGATGCTTCAAAGTCTGATGATGAAGTCTTATAATGAATTCATACAATCTAATAAAATTTGACACTAAAGTCACATGACCATAACTTTTCTAATTTTATGTCTTATCTCAAAGTCATGTGATCTCTAAAGTCAGATGATGAAGACTTACAATAAAGTATTATGCTCCATATTGAATTCATACACTCATACCTTTTTCAATTTTTCAACCAACTCAAAAGTCATGTGATGGGAAGGAAATTCATAAGATGAATTATGATGCTAGGTATAAAGTTATAAGATAGTAGTGAAGTAATAAGATCATCTCAACAAATTTTTATGCTCAACTCAAAGTTCTGTACTAAAGTATTATGATCTTTCTGAAGTCATACAATCCAAACTTAACTAATTTTTCAATGAACTCCAAAAAATCTAGATTTATTCAAATGACCTTAAAATGGATTCTAGTGTATCCAAGGCTTCTAAAACTTCTAAAAATATCATTCAAGGAATTTTCACACTAATTTAAAAAAAATGATAATAACTCTAAGTATGTTTCCTCTAACATTTTCTTGAATCTTCTCTATGATTTTAACATATTTAATCCTTTTAAATATAACTTTACCAAAATAATCTATCCATATTCATTATTCATCTCCTTCCAATTTCTATGCTTCTTATACATGGTGTAGATAGTGATTTTGACCTCATAAACACTATATATGGATATAAAAATCATCTCAAAAATCATCATATGTTATGGGATTCCCTTTAATTTTTTTTAGTCGGATATTCAAGGGATGTTTCTTTATTAATCTCATTTACCCATGTGTGTATGGGTAGAATATACTTATTTATTGAGTGGATAGTCACTCCATCACTCATGACATTAACTTTTTATAATTACATTGAAAATAACACCAAATATAGTTGCAAAAATATATAACATAAACTCAAGGCCACTTTAATCTCCCATTTTAGATTTGTTGTAAATTTCAAATTAACTCCAATAGTCAATGTATGTATTCTCCTCTAATTTAAAATGAATGCAAAAGGGTATTTTATTATCCCCTTCAGTAATACCATAGGTTTATGAAAGGTCATACAATAGAATTTTATCCCCCTTTCTCAAGAAACATATTCTCCCCATTTGTTTTTTCCACTTTTTAAGTTTTCCATATACTCCATGAGAGAAGGGAAATACTATATTTTTATTAAAAAAGTGTCATTTTCCAAACAAGACTAAGTATAGTTGGGATATCCCAGTTTAGAAAACAAGAGTGGTTGATTTAGATAACCAAATTTTCCATCAACCAATGATGTGATACCAACCCTAACAATCTGTCTCTAGGGGTTGTTTCAATAGAATTTTAAAAGATTCATAAACCCATGTTTCACCTGAACAAACACATAAAAAATAGTTCAAGTGAAAGGTATTTACCCCATTTGGTTAGATAATCACACCCCATTGATAAACATAATGAATATAAGTTAAAATAATAATGGGATAATGAAAATAAGAAACCATCCTTCTGGTTTTGATGGGGTTGTCTAGATTTCTAGATTCAATGAAATTTTATAAATATCTAGAAGAATTAAACATTTTGAGAGCTCCCCCTCAAGGAAATTTTTCAAACATCCATGACCTTTAATTCCTAGCATTTAAGTACAATATAATCTGATGTGATAATAAGGTGGATATTCCAAAAACTCCTAAACTTGAGAAGAAAGGCTGAGATAGATTTCTTAACCTAGAAACTCCTTTTCTTGAAGTCTTGAAATGTATAAAACTATTTATGATATATTTTTATTTGACTCTATAGATACGAACCTCACTTAGTAGCACAAATTTATTCTTTATTTCAGTTTTATTTTTAATTGAAACAAGATTCTAAACTTTAGTAACTAAATTAGTTTGATTCTTTTCATCTTTCTCCAACCTTCTATCCTCTTCTAGATATTTAGTCCTTATGATTAATATATCTTTATGTTCATGATCAAACTTATTTTTTAGTGTAGATTTATTCTTTTCAAACCATGTTTTTTGAACTTAATCTCATTAGTTATTTACCTTTAGATTTCATCAATTATTCTTATTGAGGAAGCCATATAATACATTTGAAATCACTATAACCATCCTTCTTTCACCTTAAACACTTGAATTTATCAATATTTAGGCTACCCTTTTTAGTAATTCTTTCAACATCTTCACAATGGATATCAACAACTAATCCAGTATATCCATCTCCATCTTGGATGAGTTCCTTCTTATATTATAGATTTCTCCCAAATTTATAGATTTTCATATCCATGTTTCTCTGGTTTATGATCTGGCCTATTTTTCCATAATAGAATAATATATTTTCTATTGTTTTGACACCATGATTAGCTTTATTTTTTAACATCTTAGGAGTAGTCTTCTTCACTAATTTTTTCCCCAAGGTGAACACACTTTCTTACTTTACCTGCTTCTCAATGTGTGGTGGGTATCTTCTATATTTAGTATATGAATGGTACTTGGTAGGTTTATTTTAGCATTCTTCATATAAGTGACCACAAATATTGCACAACTCATAGAAATTTTCAAGTGATTAAAATTTCTTCTACGCGTTCTCTTCTGTAAAGTCTGATTGTGCACAATTGGTTATCTTTCCACTTAAGATTTTATTCCCCTTTATTTAGATCTTCTACCACTTTTAAAAATTAACATACTATACCAAAAATCAATCAACTTATACCCTAATCTACAATATCACCAACATCTCCCAATAAATCTTCTTCTTTTGGTTATACATGCAATTTATTTATATTTTCATGCATATTGTCTTTGGGATAAAAACCCACTATTTTAGGATCAGTTTTGGGGAAAAATCTCTAGTACATGATCAAATATACCCTTTATATAGTGGTGGATGAAATAGTAATTTTTCTCTTACATAGTTATATATAATTTATCTTTTTTCGTGCATTTTTTTCAACAAAAAAAAGATTCAATGAAAATAGATGAATTTGAATAGTGGGTCACTTTTTCAGAGAGTATGAGGTTGAGGATTCTCTAGATGATCTAAATCTCCCTTTAACACCTTTTAGAATATTTTTTATGTAAGAAACTTCTCTAAAGTTTGTGTGGAATCACACTTTTTATCAGCAAACTCTGAAGTTCCGACTTGGGTGGTTTCCAAATTTCTCATCTTTATCCCTAACTAAAGATACTTCATATCAAGAATTTATTTATAGCCTTCAATTATTTTCACCCATACTTTAAAATGTCTCTTAAAATTATCTAAATAATCCTCATGATTTCTATTGGTCACTTTAAACTACTTTTAAATCTATTTTCATCTATTTTCATTGATTTTAAATTGAGTGTCCTTGACATCCAATGAGACTTTATGAAATTTTCAAAAGTTCAGATCACTTATTTAATTTCTTTTTCAAATAATTATTTCTCAAAAATATTATTTTTAATTATTAATAAACTATGTAAATTATTTCATTAAAAATTAGGATAGATTCCTCCTATGTTTTTACTAGATTTGTGAGAATGTTGTAGAAACTTGTCTTATTTTATAATTCTTTTTCCATGTCATCAACTTCTTGTTCCAGTTATGACTTCTCGTCAATAAGTCCTTTAACATAATAAAATATATGTGTGATAACTTCGATATGTTAATTCTTCAAATAATCTTTAACCTCACTATAGATTTATTTAGTAGATTCAATTCATTCATTCTCACAGCTTGAAATTGAATCACTAGAGGAATCATTAACAATAGATCTATCAATACTCTTACTGTTCTAAATACCTTTATCTAGTGGTTGTTCCTATTTCACTTTTACATTATTATTCTATTTCTTGGACTTTTTGTTTTTATCTTTTCTCATAGTGTTTTTCAAAGCCCCTATTTTGAGTAGCAATAGGACTAGTGATAGATTCTTCCATCTGAGGGAAATCTAAAATCAATTCAAATCTACACTTCATCAAAACTTAATAAAAAAACTAGGAAAAAAGAAAATAATATCCAATAAAAGATATATTTATGATATGATATCAAATTTAGTAAATATTAGATCAAAATTAGAGAGTTTTTTTGATCTAATACCAATTTAAAGTCTTAGTAGATCATGTAGACACACTTTAAAGGGGGTGAATCAGATGATGTCAGTTTTTTACCAAAAATAAAATCTTTAAAAAAACCTTAGTTCTTGAACCTATGATACTGGTTAAAGAATATGTATCTTTGTGTAATCTAACCTATCATACACTTAATGTGATACAAATAAATCTATGAATAACAAAGGTTTTTTATAAGGTTTTGTCCCTCTTGGGAATCATACTCCTTGTTGTTCTTGGGATTTCCAAGTCATGGATTAACCATTAAAATATTTTTATCAAGTATAAGTAGAGTACAGATATTTTTATCCTACCCCAGTGGTTCATTCCACACTAACATTTCATCTCACTTGACTTCTTTTTATATTGGCAGCACATCATTTTTTATTTATATCTTCCTCCTTTAGAAGTATATCAAAAATTCTATTTCAGATGCCACACCATTATACAAATGATCTCCTTCCTCAACTCAAAGTGACTTTTAATGACTTATAGTATTTAAGAAAAATACATGAAACCTAGCCTCTGGAACTATATATCTTCCAGTTATTATCAATATGTAGATGAATACTCAAAATCAAACTTCTTACACTAAAAAATCAGCGCTGAAAATTGGATCACAAACTAATCCTTTGTATGATTATAACCTTGACTTCAAGAACAATTTTTTATTTCTTCTTACTTAATTATAACTATCTAGCAGTTCAATTTGGTCAATTTTTATTCTTCTTTGAAACCCAGTATATAAAATCTCTTCATCACTGGTTTGATAGCTCTTACTTTCTTATTTCTCACTATAAAATACAATGGATTCATCTAGTTTTTCGTCCTTGAGAGGTATGGTTCTCTCAGATTCCTCATTCACACAGACTCTAAAAACTATGTATTATTCTTATTTCTCTGTTCTCAATCTCCTTATCTTCTCATATACATGATTAACTATATTAAATTTCTCCTCTAGTTTTTATATCTATAAATATAATTATTGGAGAGATTTTTATTTTCCAGCTAAAAGAAAAATTATTAAATACCCACCTTGGGTTCCCATGAAATTTCATGCACCACTCTTTAAACTTAAGGGTTATTCTAAAAGTACCATCATTTAATTCAACTCACATGGCCAGATATATCTCTTCTTATATTTTCCACATCTTTCTTGAATTCATATTTTTCTTCAAAATACCACTGTAAAATCTACACTTCAATCATCGTTGTTGTACAAGAATAAATAGAAAAACATTTTGTGGTATGAGACTTTCCTTATGAAAAATGGGGACTTCTTATTATGGTATAAAGTAGTATCTCACAACACAATACAGCACAAAAATTAGATTTATCATCTTCTCTTCTTCAATCATGAATTAAAAATGTGTTGTGATATTTAATCCACTAAAAGCAAAGAACATTCATCGATAAAATTGTGCATTTACAGATTTCACTAAATATGGAACTTCTCATTTCAAGATCAAAAATAAATATCTAAAATTTATTCTACCTCAATTTTATTTACACTCGAATGGATAGGATCACACTAATATATAATTTAAATAATATTTCATGATTCAACCAAATTATATCTAAATTAATCTTTAAAATTCATTAAATTCATTTTCTTTATCAATAAACTCGTGTAGTTGGAAATTCTTTCAATTATGGATTTAATTTTAGATTCAATAATATTTGTGATGTTTAGAAAACTTAAAAACACCTATTGTGTCATAAAATATCTTTCTAATTCTTCATAAATTAATTTTAGAAACTCGGACTACCTTTACACAACATTTGGTTTTTAATATTACCCTTACATAGGTCCATATAACCTTTATGTATTTAGTAGAAACCATGGTTTTATATTTATATAGATTTTGGTTACCTTTATATAGATCCAGATGGTCCTCATGTAGCCTTAAAAAGTTTTGAGATACCCTTATGTGAATAACCTATAACCTTTACACAGTTCACTTTTACCTTTATGCAGCTCTTTTACATATCCATGCTTTGTTTCATGCTTTGATCTTCCTTATCACATTCTTAAAGATCATATTATTAATCTTGGATCATGCATTTATAAATATCCATGATTTTTTTCTCATAATTGAATAGCACAAGAATAATCCCATTTTATTTTCTCTTTAGAATAAACAATTCTATAAAACTTCATTTTTCATCCAACAAGAACTTCAAATTTTGACCAAGTATAGAAGCCATACGCTTAGTTTCTATGGGTGAGTATGAATCATATGGCTCTAAAGACATATTTTATTTAATTCAAAAACTCAAAAATTCAAATACTTATGCTGGTATAAGTCATATGATGAAGTCATATGTTGATTCAAAGTCTGATGATGAAGTATTATGATGAAATTATACAATCTAGTAAATTCTAATTTTGAATTAATACGGTCATGTATTTACCAATTTCCTACCTCATCTCAAAATTATATGATCTTAAAAGTATAAATATTAAGTATTATTATAAATAATTATTCTCTATCCTAAAGTTATATGCTCATGCCTTCATTAATTTTCCAACCAACTCCAAAGTCATATAATCAGCAGGGAAGTCATACGATGAAGTTTGATGATAAACATGAAGTTATAAAATAGAAATGAAACCATAAAATCAACTCAAAAAATTTTCTCTCTCAACTCAAAGTTATACAATAAAGTCTTATGATCTTTTTGAAGTCATACAGTGAAGTTATATAATCCAAAATTGGCCAATTTTTCAATGAACTCCAAAAATTATAGATTTATTCAAATGAATTTGAAATGACTTCTAGTGCCTCCAACACTTCTCTAAACATAACAAAACCCTATTCAAGGAATTTGTACACTAATTTAAGTAGCCAAAATTATAATAACTCCAAGTATGGTTTCTAAAAATTGGGCTAGTATCTCCTCTACATTTTCAACTTATTTAAGAATTTTAAATACAACTTTATGAAGCTATTTTGTATAGATTCAACAACCATCTCATTAAAATTTCTTTAATTCTTGTACATTGTGAAGATAGTTAACTAGAACTCATCAAAACTTTTCATGGATATACAATCCAACTCAACAATCAACATATGTTAAGGGATGCATTTAAATCTAACCATCTAGATATTCAAGGGCATAATTTTCATTAATCTTATTTATCCATTTATGTATGGAAATAATGTACTCCTTTATTCTGTAGATACTCATTACATCATATAAGGAATTTACTTTTATGGTTATATTGATAAGAACACCAAATATAGTTAACAAAAAATACAACTTAAACCCAAGGGAGCTTCAACTTAGTTAGGATAAAACATTCCTTGAAGAGGGTAAATAAAATACATCATAAACTTTTACCCAGATAACATAAATATTGATCTTGGAAACATCATTCAAAGGGAATTAAAAAAAAATTAAAATATCATATCCATTAATAGGTGAGGAACAATTTGATAAATTAAAGGATAATTTCACCATTTTTGGTAAAACATTTTTAAAAAACCTCATAAAATGATTAGAAAAAGAGATTAGTTTTTTTTTTGAATTACCATGTTAGAATTGTTTGTATGTCATACATTTTATTGATGTCATTCATGAGAAAATAAAATTTTATTTGATAGTTTCATTATCAAATTAATAAATGCACCCAGTAAAATAAAAGATGAATTTCAAGCTTGGTTATACATGAGTGATATGGAGGTAAGGGAAGATCTTTATCTAGTGAAGGGTGAAAAACAAAATTTTATTCCTCTTGTGACTTTTACTCTTTCTAGTTAAGAGAGATTTCAGTTTTGCAACTTTCTTAATAGTGTAAAGGTTAAAGTGGAGTATTCATCAAATATTAATAATTTCATTTAAATGACTAATTTGAAGTTAAAGGGATTAAAATAACATGAATACTATGTTTTAATATAAAATTTAATACATGTGGATTTATATTTCACTTTACCTAAAAATTCATGACATGCATTAACCAGGCATTGTTTCTTTTTTAAATCTATATACAGTAAAGTTATAGACCCAATGAAGTTTCCAACTATGGAAAATTAAATTACTATCATATTATAGAAATTAGATATGTTATCCCCACTATCATTATTTAATATAATGGTTCACTTTATGATTTGTTTTTTTAGAGAGATCTGACTATGTGGTCATATACATTATAGATAGATATACCTCATTGAAATTTATATAAATATTTTGAAAGGAAAATCAAAAATTAAATTTATCCATGTGATTTTATTTAAGATCAATATATTTTTTAGTAAGTCATTAAATTCAATACCAATGAATTGTTCAATGTGGATAACATTGGTCTCCCAAAATATCATTATAGTAGGTTCCATATGGGTGAAGGAATTTTCAGAAGAGATATTTTCATAAATACTAATAAAAAGTGGGACCATGATCACCTTTATATTTTACATAATATTATGAGGTTGTATCATATATTGAAACTCAAAAATTAATTCCTAGGTGTTTGAATTCATAAAGGGATAAAATCTAGATATCAAGTATACATAATCAATAATTTTTTGGATGGTTTCAAGACCATGTTTTTAAGGAATTATCTGAAAATCCAAATTCAATTTCAGAATGAATTTGATGGGTAGTCATAGGACCAAGTGTACATTTATTATCTTATAATGGTTATGTAATCAATAGTTATAAATTAAATATAAAGTAATAGGATGAAATTAGTATGATATAAAATAGTGGAGTTAGTCTTGTTACAGAAGTGATATATGTATCAGATACCAAGGACAGAAATCCAATTTAGGTGAATATGTCAAAATTTGGCATCACTAAAAAAATATGTTAGTTGGTGATGGGTGTTTGGTGATAATCTCATGATCTTAGTAGTGTAATTAAACCCATGTAATGCTTGATCTATCATTAATTGAAATAATATATATATATTATAAACATAAAATACAAGCATACCATTATTTTCTAAAGATTTATATTTTACTCTTCGATGAAGTAAACTTGATAGGGATCACTAAATAAATATACAAAAGTCTCTTGCCTCTAAGGGGATTACACTAGCCTTGGATCCTTGTTTGCAATGAGTGGAGTCATTTTCTTCAACAGAGTGTTGGAACCTTCCTCAATAAAGATGAATAAAGAATTAAGAAGTGAAGAGGGATTCATCCTAGGCTATAATGAAACCAATAAAAATTAATAGGGCAATCTCATCACTTTTATAAACTATATTCATTAAATTAAGTGAGATTGAGCATTTCCTATTGGAGTTTGTATAACCATTTAACACTTCAATGATTATACTATGTGTTTATATCCATAAATTAATTATCTTATGACACATAACTAAAGGTGTATCACCCTAGATTTTAAGTAAGTAACCCTTTATTTGTGATTTTTAATTATATAAACTGTTTGAGTGAAGTTTGGGAGGGTTTTGAAGAAGTTTGAAATGTATTTTGGGATTTTTAAAACGGTGCATGGTTGGTGCATGGTTTTTGGAAACCGTGAAATGCCTACAGAAAACCATACATAATGAGACAGGGGATAAAGAGAAAGTGCACATGCAGGTGCATGATTTTTTCAAACCATGTGGCAGCCTAGGAGAAACCATTCCATGTTAGATGGTGGGTTTTTTCATAGTTTTTACATGTTTTTTATAATTGTTTGAGCCAACCGTGTAAGGTTCTCCCTTAAGGAAGTGGTTGGCATACGATTAGTGCATGTTTTTTCTAACCGTGTGACTAACTGTGCACGGTTTAAAAATAAGATCCACAAAAAGTGGATCTAGGAAGGGATTAAGAATTAACCCCTCATTTTTTCCCAAATGGACCTAAATAAATATTTACTCCTACCGAAGGAATTAGAGGCTTCTCCCATTGATTCTAATGCAATATGAAGGCTTATATTGGTACATTGAAGCTAGATTCTCATGGAAATTCATCATTCTTGGTAGTTTTTCTTGGTTTTCCTTATATCTACTTCTATCCCTCTATCATTTTCTTAAATCTATATCTGTTGTGGATATATATAAGGTTTTAATTTCAAATATGATAAAATTTTTCCTTTTTTATTTTAGGTTAAGATATCTAAGGTGGGTTTTTTGGAGATTCAACCCGGTTTCATTGACGTTTAAGTTTTTTTCTATGTTTTCACCATAAATCCTGATGCAGATGGCTTCACTCTCAACTCTTCTATTTGGAACTTGAAGGATTAATTTTAAATTGATTATTTTAAATGAAATTAGTTTTTAATTTGATGTGAATTTCTTTTTACACCCTCTTTAGTGATGGTTTATATAATTGTGGAAATTGGGCATTTTTTTGTAAAGTGAAATTGATAACTTTATTTTAAAATGATGATTTTAAAATGATTATTTGATTTTGATTCATGGAAATGTTTTTTAAATAAAAGGTTGGTTTCATTAGAATGGTATGTTTGAAAGTTTTTCAATAGAATAATGGTTTTATTGAAATGGTTGAAATGGTTTTTTTGGCATTGATTTTTTACATAATGGTTTTGTGTGTTCATGTTAATTCAGTATGGATAAAAGGGTAAGAAGTCTCCCCCATCATTAGTGGGATAGATAAGGGTCAATTATTTCCTCTATCAAAATATTTCACTAAGTGATGGATTAGTTAAAGGATGACTCACCACTCATAGATATATGGAGGTCTAGGTTGCATGCATAGTTGTATGTATGGATAAATGAAATGGAATAGGTTATGCCAAAATGGAACTTGTGAAATATTTTCAAAGTATTGTTTGGTTTCTTCCCTAGAAATTGGTTGGTTTTGAGAAAACTATTTTAGTATGTCAATTTTTTTATATTTTAATATAAATTTTTTTAAAGTGTTTTATATAATTTGTTTTATATAAATTTTATTACATTTTCTATCCTAGTGGCATGAGTAGGGAAGTCATTTGGGGAAAATATACTGAGTTTCATTACTCACCACTGCTTTGGCACTTTGGTACTTATTTAGATGTTGTTTATCAGTACATGGTATAAGGTAAAGTATTGAACTTCTCTAATGGCGATTCATGATACTTAGCATGCAGTTAGAGTTGGAGCTTGGAGTTGGTGTTCTTGGAGTCTTTAGTTTTGATAGATTTGGATTCCTTTGTGTAATTTGATATTGTAGTCTTCAACTATGGTACTTGGTTTTATTTTTGGTTTTAATATCAATGGTTTCTTTGAGTTGTATTTTATCAATATCATATATCATTTAGTGGTTTATTTGGTTATGTCATATTTGGTTGGTTGTTTTATTTTCAAAAGGAAAATCATCTCCCATCTATTAATGAATCCATTGGCATTTATTTCTAGCCTTTTTCATCTTGGGGATGTCTCTTAAGGACAAGTAATGTCATGTAACCTTCTCAAGACAATGAGGATGGGAAATATGTTACAAGTGGTATCAATCTTGGTCCTTAAAAATATCTTTTTGTAACAAGTGGTCAACAGTTCTGTCTGTTTCAAAGTTTAAATTCATTCCGGTTTATTCCTTGTATCGGTTATTAGAAAGGAGTGAGATTGTTGGGACTTGAAATATAGAGCATAAAAATATGTTGTTAACCATTTTATGTTGAACTTATAGTTACCAGGGAGTTGGGTACATAAGTGTTTTTGAGACACTTATAGGATTTGAAATCTCATTATCATGAGTTTAACCAATGAGATGAGCTTGACATGCATTGTAGAAATAACTTCCCACTAGGAGTGCATATATCATTTTGAGTAATGATTTATTATTTGGTGAAAAATGTAGATTTTTGAAAAGTGTTGCAATTATTTTCAAATGAAAGATTTTGAAAAGGTACATGCTTGTAGTATTTTGAAATGGTTTGAATTTCAAAAGGAATGGTGAAAATTTTCAAAAATGGTTGAACATGGAAATGTTGAAATTTTAGAAAGCAATGTTGTGATAGTATGATGTGATAGAATTTGAAATTGTTAAGACATAAGTTTCTATAGATTGATTCTTATGGAGTTCTTTGTGCTTCTATAAATGGCACCCAATACCCTTCAAAGGAACTAACCATAAGAACCTACTAAAAATGTGGTTTCACCTGAGCCACGGGTGAACCAACAGCTAGTTCAGAGTATTGTCCAAGTATTTCAGGTTGTGGATAGAGGAAACTGGAGGAATGATCCAAGAAAATTGGATCATTCTGTCTAATTCGAAAAGTTTAATCCACCCATCTTTCGGGATGATTTGGAACCAGAAAAGGTAGAGGTGTGGACAAATAGGATGAATCGTATCTTTAATTTCCTTGGCATGCCAGTAGAGTTGAAGTTCAAGCTAGTGATGTATATTCTGGAGGATATTGCATGCCAATGGTGGGATTTAGTTGTTTGAGATAAATTAGACAAAAACCTTTTATGGGAGGTTTTATAATAATTTTTCAACAAAAAATTCTATCCTCACATGTTCAGAATTCAAAGAATGGAATAATTCTTCAGATTGAAGTAGGAAAATATTTCTTTCATGTGGCTAAATTCATGAATTTAGTGCATTTTTCACCCAAAGTTGTTTCTAGTGTATCTTTGAAGGAATTAATCTTTGAATTAGAAATAAGGTAGGATATTTTATTGAAGATTTTCATGCTCTATATTACGGATTATATAGAGATTTCAAATAGAGTGATGGTGGAAGAAAGGGACATATCAGGAGCTACTAGAGGAGGAATCATGTTGATACCCATGGAAAATCATGGGAACTCTAATGTTGGGAGTAAGAGGAATAGGGAAAACTATTTTCAAGGAATTGGGATGGTTCAAAATCAGACAGAGGGATTGGTAAACCTTCCTCCAAAACCAAAGAGCCAACTTAGATGTTTTTAATGTGGTTCGTTTGACCACATGAAGCAATAGTGTACAACACTGCCTAGATAATTACACAATTGTAATCAAATGGTGCATCCTCAGTGTTTTTGTAACACTGCTTCAAGTTTGTGTGTTCGGTACACTTATCAAGTGTCATAGGCATCATATGATTTGACAGGATGAGGGCAAAAGAATCAGTATTTTCATAAAAATAGATCTATCTATAGTGATTCTAGGAATACCATGACTCCTCAAAAAGGGAAATCTCAACAGATAAACAAACAACAAAGTGTTGTGAGTAAGTAATTATATGGATTTAAACAGTTTATGGTGGATTATAGTTTGAACCATCGTCATTGAGTGGTACAATTATTTTTAAGTCCACCCTTATGCAAGATTTGTTTGATATAGGTGAATCTTATTCCCTTATTTATTCTTGTTCTATTTATTTTCTAAGTTTAAAAGTTTAGATGTTGCATTATGTGTTTAAACTTCAAACTCCTCTTGGTCAAAGTGAATTTTGAGCCTTTATGTGTAAATCATGTTCTATAATTTTTTATGGATCTGAGTTGATATGGGATTTCTCTATGCTTGAGATGGATATCTATGATATAATATTGGGTTTGAATTGGTTGATGATGTTCCAAGATCACATCAATTTTTATACCAGAAATTTCAGTTTTACAACTAAAGATATGGTCGAGCATCTATTTCGAGGTGATCGAAGTGTAAAGATAGGTGAAAGGATATTTTTGGCACCAGTAGTTATAATGATATCATACTAGTTAGTGGATTTGACTTTGGAATCAATGGAAGAGACTGATAATAGTTGTTTTCTAGTAGTTGTGGATCAGTTTCCTGATGTTTTTTCCAAGAATTTATTAGGGTTTCCACCTATGAAAGAAGTAGGTTTTATGATTGATCTCCTTTTGGGGACTAGTCCTATTTCCCTTCCTTCATGTATAATGGAACCAAAATAATTAAGGGAATTGAAATTATAGTTAAAGTATCTTGAAATAAAAGGTTTCATTTGGCTGAGCATGTCTCTGTGGGTAGCACTAGTCTTGTTTTGTGAAAAAGGAGGATGTAACTCTTTAGATGTGTGTGGATTATCATAATCTTAACCAAGTTATGATAATGAATCTGTATCAACTTCTATGAATTAATGATCTATTTTATTAGTGGAGGGGAGATTAGTGGTTCTAAAATATTGACTTGTGATTAAGATATCTCCAATTGTGAGTTTATAAAGAGGATATTCCAAAAAAAGAATTCAGGAGAAGATATGGCCATTATGAGTATGTGGTAATGCCTTTCGGTCTTACGAATGGACCAATGGTATTTATGTAATTGATGAATTGGATATTTGATAAGTATTTGGATTCATTTTTGGTGGTGTTTATGGATGACATATTGGTGTATTCGATGACAAGGGCTGATCATGAGCAACACTTGGCGACAGTGTTAAGAATCTTGAGAGATCATCATCTATATGCCAAATTATCAAAGTGTGATTTTTGGACATAAGAGGTACGCTTACTTGGACATGTAATTTCTTAAATAGGTATTTATGTGGATCCATAAAAGATATAAGTTGTTATCTCTCGGAAACCGCCAAATAATTTCTTCGATATAAGGAGTTTCCTTGGTCTATCTGGTTATTACCGACACTTTGTTCATGATTTTTCACAACTATATTTTCCTATGAAAGCTTTGAAAAATAATAATGTTCTATTTAAATGGATATAGGAATGTAAAAAGTCTTTTCAAGAGCTTAAATTTCAACTTACATTAGCACCAATATTGAATTTTTTGGAATAAGGACAATGGTACATGGTGTATTGTGATGCTTTAGGATCTGGTTTGGGATGTGTTTTCATGAAAGGAGACCATTTTGTTTCTTATGGATTAATAAAGTTACATTTTCACGATAAGAAATACCCAAAACATGATTTGGAGTTAGCTTTCATAGTACATGCTATGAAAACTAGGCATCATTATCTCTTTGGTGAGAAATGTACTGTGTTTATGGATCATAAGAGCTTGAATCTTATTTTATCACAAAGTGATTTGAACCTAAGACAAAGAATATTGATGTATTATCTTAAAAAAATTTACTTTCCTACAAATTATCAGGAATAAATTCTTCATGCTTACCATCATTAAAAATGGTTTGTTCATCCTAGAATATTGAAGATTTATAAGGCATTTAAAGCATAGTTTTGGTGGGTCGATATAAAACAGAAGGTGGCGGAGTTTGTTTTGAGATGCTTAACTTGTCAGAAGTTTAAGGAAGAGCATCAATGACCAGTAGGTATGTTTCAGTAATTACCTATTCTTATGTGTAAATGGGATCAAATGGATATGTATTTTATAATAGGTATCCCAAAAATGATTCAGAAACATGATTCCATGTGGTTGATAGTGGATCGTCTCACAAAGTCAGTCTATTTCATCCCTATTTGTGAATCTCATATGGTGGAGGACTTATCAAAAATCTATATATGAGAAGTGGTAAAGAGGCATGGAATACCAGTTTTAAATAGTTTTAGATAGATATTTGAGGTTTATATCTCATTTCTAGAAATTCTTACAAAAATCCCTTGAGACTCAATTGAAAATGAGTACAGTATATCATCCTCATATGGATGGGAAATATGAAAATATGATTCAAATGTTGGAAGACATGTTGTGGGATTATGTAATGGATTTTAGTGGATCATGGGTAGAGCATGTTTTATTAGTGGAGTTGTCATATAACAAAATTTATCACGCCTTAATACATATGGATCCCTTCAAATCATTGAATGGGAATCCTTTTCATTCTCTACTATGTTGGGTGGACACTAGTTGGGATAAGCCTTATCCAAGAAACAATGGAGAATATTCGATTGATTAGGAAATGGATGGAGATGTCTCAAAGTCATTATAAAACATATGTGGATCATCGTAAATAGCCATTGTCATTTGCAGTGAGTAATCATGTGTTTTTGATTATTTATATAAGGATTGGACATCATCATTTTGGGAAGTTGGGTGAGTTATCTCCTAGATACATAGGTCCTTTTGAGATACATGAACGGGTTGGTGAGGTGGCATATTGGTTTTCATTTCCACCAAGGTTCAGTTCAGTTCATAATGTGTTTCATGTATCTCAATTGAAAAAAAGTATCAACCTGATACTGACTATGCAATTTGATAGGATCATGTTGAACTAGAATCATATGTATCATTGGTGCACATGTCAGTGCAGATTTTGGATAGGTAAGAGAAAGTCCTATGTGGAAAAAGCATCAGTCTAGTGTAGATTTTGTGGTAACATGGTCAGATCCAGGAAGAGACTTGGGAATGAGAGAAGAAAATGAAAGAGCTATGGATATAACTATTTCATGTAAATGTTGGTTTTTTACTTTCCAAGGATGTAAATTCCAATGGTGGTGAGAATATAGAACCATCGATTTCAATTAATTAAACCTTTCTTTGTGATTTTTAAGTATATAAAGTTTTTGGGTGAATTTTGGGAGGGTTTGTAAGAATTTTGAAATGTTTTTGGGGATTTTTAAAGGGTTCACTATTGGTGCATGGTTTTTGGAAACCATGCAACACCTACAAGAAACTGTGAACTGTGAGACAAGGGCTAAAGGGAAGGTGTATGGGCAGGTTCATGGTTAGCGCACAGTTTTCCTAACCATGTGACTAAACATGCATAGTTTAAAAATAAGATCCATAAAAAGTAGATATAGGTTGGGATTAATAATTAACCCCTAATTTTTTCCTCAAAAACATCCCTAAATCAATATTTTCTCCTCCTAAAGAAAATATAGGCTTCTCCTATCGATCTGAAGGAAATATGAAGGCTTCTCTTGGTGTGTTGAAGCTGGATTCTCATGGTAAGTCATCATTCTTGGTAGTGTTGCTTGGTTTTCCTTATATCTACTTCTATCCCTCTCTTAGTTTCTTATATCTACTTTAGTTGTGGATATATATAAGGTTTTTGAGGCCAAATATGATTATATTTGTACTTTTTAGTGTTATGGGAAGAGATCTATGGAAGGTTTTTTGATATTCAACCTGGTTTCATTGATTTTTAAGTGTCGTTCTTCATTTTCTCCATAAATCCTAACATATGTGGATTCACTCTCAACTAATATATTTAGAACTTGAATTATTAATTTCAAATCGATTGTTTAGAATAAAATTGGTTGTAAAATTGATGTGAATTTCTTATTGTAAACCCTATTTAGGGACTATTTATAGAATTGTGAAAATTGGGCATTTTTGTGGAAAGTGAAATTGATAACTTGATTTTAAAATGATGATTTTAAAATTATTATGTGGTTTTAATGCATGGAAAAGTGTTTTAAAAAAATGTTTCTTTTATTGAAATGGTATGTTTGAAAGGTTTTCAATAAAAGAATAGTTTTATTGAAATGGTTGAAATGGTTTTTTTGGAATTGGTTTTGGCATAATGGTTGTGTTTGTTCATGTGCATTTAGGATGGATAAATGGGTAAGAAGTCTCCCACATAATTAGTGGTATGGATAAGGGTCAGGTATTTCCTCCATCAAAATGGTTCACTAAGTGATGTCTTAGTGAAAGGATGACTCACCACTCGCAAGTATTGGGTGGTCCAAGTTTCATAAATGGTTGTATGTGTGGATATGTGGAATGAAATGGATTATTCCAAAATGGAACATGTGAAATGGTTTTAAAGTATTGTTTAGTTGATTTCCCTGGAAATTGGTTGGTGTTGAGAAAACTATTTTAATTTGGAAATTGTTTTATGTTATGATATAAACTATTTTATATAAATGTGCTAACATGTTTTATCCTAGTGGAGTGAGAAGGGAAGTTATATGGGGAAAATCTAATGAGTTTCATTACTCACCCATACTTTTTCACTTTGGTGCTTTTGTAGATGTTGTTTATCAGAACACGGGAAAAGGTAAAGTACCACACTTCTCTAGTGGTGCTTCGTGATACTTGTCATGGAGTTGGATTTGGAGCTTGGAGTTGGTGTTCTTAGATTCTTCAGTTTTGATAGCTTTATCTCCCACTGTGTACTTTGATATTGTAGTCTTCCACTATGGTACTTGGTTTTAGTTTTATTTTAATATCAATGGTTGCTTTGAGTTGTATTTAATTAATATCATGCATCATGTAGTGATTTATTTGGTTATGTAATTTTTGGTTGGTTGTTTTATTTTAAAAGTGAAAATCTTCCCCTGTCTGTTAATGAAGCCCTTGACATTTATTACTAGACTTTGGAGCCTTGGGGATGTTGCTTAAGGCCAAGTAATGTCCTTCCACCTTCTCAAGACAATGAGTAGGGGCGGTATGTTACAAAAGAAAACTGATTAGGAAGAAGAGGAGTAGTCAGGCACTCACATCTTATATCATAAGCCTATCGTACACTATGATAGAGGATAATGGTGTCATATGATGCCACTTAATATATAAGTATATTATAAAACATATTACATCAGGGAACCCAGAGATATCATACAATATGTTAACCTTTATTTTAGTGAATTTATAATAATCTCCAACTTTCTCTAAAATCCCATAAGGAATTTATGAAAAACTTTATAATATTGTGTGGATCCATCCAAACTTATTTTGAAATGGTTTTTCAGACTCACTTTGTTTTTGAAAAAACACTTTTTCCAAAACTTATTCCCATTTCTAAGGCCTAACTATGTGATCTTGTAGGCCTTTGTAACATTGATAACAAATATTAAATCTTAATTTCATAAATATAATCAAAACGCATCCTCTAGAAAGACATCAGTGGTACTGGAGCTACAAAGGGTCAGTGTGATCTCCATCAAACATACTCATATCTTCATATGAATGTGTCCACCATAAGATATATCATATACATAGTATGTATACCTACATAATCCCTTTTTATATGAAATTGAGTGACCACTAGACATAGAATAAGTCAATATAGTCTATACTATCTCACACGATCATGATTGTTTAAAATAGACTAACCAGGTCAATAAATACATCACATGTCATTCATCTAGAAAATGAGCACATAACATGTCACTCATCCAAGTAAATGAGAATATCACATGTCACTCAACTAAGTATGTCCATGTATTTCCTTGGTCTAATTAATTCATTATATTGATGTATTATATTGTCATATGAGTGGATAAATCCCATTTTAGTTGAGATACAACCAATGACATGATTGAAAACATACCTAATCACCCCCTGATTAGTTAATACTCAAGGATTATGAATTAATGGTATCAAAATATGAAGTTTTTCATGATAATTGTATCATAAACCTCAAGTAAAAAAGGATTCATAATAATCATACATCCATAATTATATTAATGATTGCATTACATTCCATGAGATATACTTTGGCGGGTCATTCCAAATAATAAGTCTTCACTTATTATATCTTGAGTCCACTACTCATGTTAACCTTAAAAAATCATCACAACCCATAATAATTCATGATGATCATTGATTTTGGATAACTCAAAGTCATACTTTTATGGTACATTATCATTCCATTGTTCATGTAATATATATTAAAATACACATTAATGAAAGATAAACAAATATTTTCTTTATTATCAAATCACGATACAATTTACAATCATTACATTCAATCTCTCGTATATATTATACTAAGATATTAAACATAACCCTCATGATTATATTGTAGTAATGGTTTCATCATTAGATATGCTAAATTATCCTCTATAGCCGCCTAATATATCATTATATCACCCCTCTCAATGATCTCTCAAATGAGATGGAACTTATGAAGTATTTTTTGGTCCTTTGGTGAGACTGGGGTTCTTTAGCCTAAGTAATGGTTCCATTATTCTCACAATAAATCTTGATTACTTATTTTATATTAGGATCACTCTCCCCAAGTTTAGAAATGAACTTCTTAATCCAAATATCTTCCTTCACATCATATAATACAACAATGTACTCTACCTTTGTTGTCTAGTCTGTCATGTTGGTTTGTTTGTAACTCTTCCAACTGATAGCTCCATTGTTCAAGAAAAACATGAAACCAGATTGAGATATCATGTCATCTTTATTAGATTGAAAACTATCATTAGTGTAACCATTTACACATAGATCATCCTTTACTTCAAAGATCAAGAACATATCCTTAATTTTTCTCAAGTATTTAAGGATGTTATTTACCGCAATCCAATGACTCTCACCCAGATTGGATTGGTATTTACTAGTTATGATTAAAGTATAAATGGCATCGGGTAGAGTACACAATATGAAATACATGATAGATCCTATGGAATATACATAAGACATTTATCCATACTTTTTATATATTTATAAGGATTTGAATATTCCTAATATTTGTGCCATGTAACAGTGGTGAAGACCCCCTATTGGGGTTCTCTAGGCTAAAAATCTTTAGAACTGTACTAATATATGTGTTCTGACTCAATACAAGTATCTTATTAGATATATCACTATATATCTTTATACCCAGTATATAGTCTGCTTCACCCATATCTTTTATAAAGAAACATTTACCCAACCACATCATTATAAAGTTATAGGATATCATTTCTAATAAGAAGTATGTCACCGCATACAATATCATCAATACTACCACACTCCCAATAATTATCTTATATACATAAGAATCATACATGATTTTAATGAAACCAAATTTTTTAGTAAATTATCAAACTAGAAATTCTAACTTCGAGAAACTTTATTTAATCCATAAATAGACTGTTGTGACTTTAAAACCTTAGTAGACACATTTAACACTTAAAAACCTTTATGTTATATCATATACAAATCCTTGACTAAATTATAATTAATTAAATTGGTTTTGAGATTCATTTTATATATATCATAATCAAAATGTTTCCTTATGACAAACAATATTTGAATGTACGTTATCATCACAACTAGTGAAAAGGTCTCTCCATAATCAATACCATGATTTTTTTTGTAACCCTTTTCCACTAGACATGATTTATAGGTAGATGCTATAATATACATGTTAGTTTTCTTGAATAAAAATATCTTTTACCCTATATGTATCACCCTTCAGGTGCATCCACTATGTTCTAAACCTGGTTATTGTACATGGATTCCATTTTAGATTCCATGGATTTTAACTATTTCTTAGAATCAAAACTCCCATTGGCCTCTCGATAGGTTGTAGGTTCATCACTTATGAACATTACTTAATCATAATTTTTTATAATAAATACATATATATTAGGCTCCTAAAAACTCCTACCATGCCTTCAAGGTTTTTCTATAACCTGAGTTGGTTATTCTCTCATAACTCTTTTTAGAACCAACTCAACTTCCATATCAGGAACAATTCTTATTTTTTGGTCTTAAACTTCTTATAGTTTAGTTTTCCTCCCACTGACTCCTTGAATTGTATATTACTTCTCAATAAACATACCAGTTCAATCCAAAAGCACTTTGTCTTCAGTAGGATTATAGAAACAATATCCCTTGTTTTCCTTGGGATAACAAACTAATAAGAAATTTTCAGACTTAGGGTCAATTTTGTCATAAGGAAAACTTTGTATAAGTGATTCACAAATTCAAATATTCATAAAAGGTATACTAGAATATTTCTCATACCATATATCATATGGTTTATTTATGACTACTTTATATGGAATGCGATTAAGGATGAATGCAGTAGTTTCTAGAGTATAACCACATAGTGTAATAAGAAGGTCACATTGACTCATCATCAATCAAACCTTGTCCAACAGGGTGTGATTACTCCTCTCAGACAAAAATTAAACTACGATGTTTTTAGAGGAGCGATTTTTGTAACGATTCCGTAATCTATTAGATGGTCATTAAATTCCTAGATCAAGTATTTACCTCCTTCATTTGATCATATAATATTAATACTTTTTCCCAGTTGATTATGTACTTTGTTCTGAAACTATTTAAACTTTTTAAAAGTTTCATACTTGTGTATCATCAAAAACACATAACCATACCAACTAAATTCATCGATAAAATTAGTGAAATACCTAAACCTTCTACTTTATTGGGTACTCATTAGACCACATACATCACTATGTATAAGATTCTATAGTCCACTATCCCTTTCACATTTTTCATTAAAAGTTGCTTTGGTTATTTTTCCAAATAAACAAGATTCATAATTTTTTTAAAAATTCATAATTTAATAAATTCAAAATCCATCTCTATGGGTTATTTGGATGTGTTTCTCATTTATATGTCGAAGGAGACAATGCCAAATATGGGTGGGATTAGAATAAACCCTAGACTTCTTATTCTGAATGTTATAAATAGGATTATCCATATCTAGAATATATAAACCATTTATTATATTGATAGTTACATTAAATGTTTTATTCATATATATTGAACTAATATTTTTCTTAATAATGAATTAAAATCCCTTCTTTTCCAAACAAGATACATAAATCAAATTTCTGTTTATGGTAAAAACATAATATGAGGTCTCTAATTCCAAAAAAAAATCATTGGTTAGACTTAGATCATAAGTGTCATCTTCCAATATAGAAACTCTTTCTCCATTTACAACACATGGATATAATTCACCCTTTTCAAATATTTATTGCCTTTGAGTCTGTTTTTATCAGCAAAAATGTGTGATATACACCTAGTATCTAATACTCATGAGTCGGGTTGGAAAAAAATTGAGTTTTATAACATTTACATTCAAATGCTCAAAATTATTATCTTTAAGAACACTTTTCAACCTTAGATACCAATATATAATTGTTTTATAGGTCATACCTATAATAGATCCAAAATTATATACATGAATAATGTCATGTTCTACAAAAAACATATATATATAGGTGAGTTTCATGTTTTATATCTTTTTATCAAGTACTTTTAATGAAATCAGTCCCACTAAAAATTAAAACCTCATACATCATATCCATTTAGTGATCCAATATTCATATTTCACTAAGAAATGAGTCCATTGTATAATTTCTCTCATCAGTTAGTTATTTGGGTAGGGAATCATCCAAATCATATCATATATGACTCCTAGAAATGTGAGTTGATAACTCTTCACCTAATCCACCATATGGATAAACTCAACTCTATTCCTCCAACATTCTAGTCATATTAGGGTCCTGGATAGTGTAACCCAAATGAAATTCTAAGAACATGCACCTAATCATGTTATGATCACTTGATACTTGATTTTCTGACCTAATATAACCCATGGTCACCCAGTTATGGAATGATCTACTCAGTTGGATGATTGAGGTCTTGACAAGTGCCGCTTTGAAAGAAATCTCACACTTGTATTTAAGGGGTTTTATTAAAAAAGTTCTTACTAATTTAACATGCATAAAATTAATATTAAATACAAAACTATTGTATCTCATGTAATATTTATTATCACATGTTTTATTCATTTATGTATGCATGATTCTAATGATTTAGTTTGGAAATCCCTATTCTAAGCACCAAAATAATATTTCTTCATAATATTAATGTGTAAATCTTTACACAACTTGAAATATATATTACTTTCCCAAAAATAGAATCTATACATATTTAAATATATCCAAATTCATCCCATGCACAAGGTACATTAACTTTTCTTATAGAGTTTCAGAATTATATAATATTTTTGATCTCTACATAAGTAAGCATGAAGCCACAAATAGCCAACCCTCACCTTTATAGAACAAGGCATAAGCCTCCAAGCTAATGTGAATTCTAACCCAAAGTCCCTCTACCCAAGGTTAATTTCATCAAGAGATAACTCAATTCATCATAACTCTAACACAAAATATGAGTAAAACATATTCAACAACTAAATTTAAGTTAATAACTTTAATTAAAAAATGAGGTCAAGTTAGATGAAAACTAAATCTTATGTTATCATATCTAGCATGTAATACATGGCTAGAAAATTTTATAAGAAGCATTTTATCACATAAATTATATCATATATAAGATCCATCTTTCATAAACATGAATATTCTAAAAGGAATTTAAAAATAAATAAATTATTTATTTATAATGACAAACACTTATCATTTATAATTTTTTTATAAACTATAAGTAAGTATAGAAAAATATATAATTTTAAGGATATATCATATTTTATAGATGATAATGGGATTATCATTTATAATCTATGATTGATATCACAACTTACGATTGGAATTTTCTTAAGGCTTCTATTATATTTAATGATATCCTCTATATCACTAATATGACACAATGCACTATTTTAGTGAAATCCAGGATTTAATTATTACTTATGATATATCATATCATACCTTATGACATAGTATAAAACCTCAAGATTTAAATATATCATAACCTATGATATATGGATATCATACACTAAAACTAAACCAAAAAAAAGAAATCATATATATCATACACTATGATATGGCCCTAAACACCTTAAGACATGCATGTTATTCAAAAACCAATAGAATAACATATTGAATCATTGATTAAAGTTAATTTTATATCACTGGTGGGTATTGGGTGATCATCTCATGATCTTCACAGTAGAATAAAACCCATGTAATTATTGATATTTCATCAATTAAAACAACATATATTTAAAGAACATAAAATACAAGGATACCTTTACTGTTGAAATATCTATGTTTTACTCTTTGATAGAGTACTCTTGATAGGGATCACTGAATAAATATTCAAAATACTCCTATCTCCAATGTAATTACACCTACCTTGGATCCTCATTCGTAATAAGAGGACTATTATTCTTAAAATAATTGTTAGAACCTTCCTCGATGAATATGAATAAAGAACCAAGAACTAAAGAGGGATTCAGATTAAGCTAGCATGAAATTGGTACACATAAATGGGGGATCCCATCCCTTTTATAGGATCTCTTCATTAAATGAAAAGATTCAGAGTGTCATATTTTATCTCATGGTAGCCAAAGTGTGTTACGATAATGTACAACCCATTGGAGTTTATATAAGAATTTAACACTTAAATAGTTATACTATGAATGTATAGTCATAAATTAATCATTTTATGATTTATAACCAAATGAAACCAATCTAGAATATGTGGTAGTGGTCATACACTCACATATAATATTGTAATCCCATCACACACTACAATAGAGGCTAATACTGGCATTCAATTCCACTTATAATATAAGCGCATCATAACCAGTGATATAAATCACATGCATATCATAGCTAACTACCTGAGGGATGTCATACAATATGATATCCCTTATTTTAGTACATTTCTAATAGTTATATTATGCAAAATTACAAGGGATGATTTTTTTATACAAATTGATTTATAAAAAGAGTTTATTTAAAATTAATGAATTATAATTCATGAAAGTAAATTTCATAAAGGAATGGTATGAGGATGAACCAATCATAATGGAATCACAAATAGTATAAGTATTTTCTTCCCTAGATCCTATAAGAAAAAATTTATTAATTGTTTTGTTATTGACTAAAACAACTATAAAGTCAAATAAAAATTTCAATAAGGAAGAACCTTTCATTGGGATATCGCAATAATTTCATGGTGGTCCCAATGTAAATGATGTCTTGTATATTAGTATAGTGACCCAATTACTTTACACATATTATTACATGATTTTTAACATAAACATCTATTAATTACAACCAAAATATTGTGAGTCCTAATTTCTTTAGAAGACTAGGTTCATAATACATAAAAGTGAGGATAAAATAAAACTTCTTTATTTTATTCTATATAATGAGATCCTAAATCCTTTCAAGCTCCTAAAAATACATGGGATAACCTGGGAAATTCATAGACAAAAGGGGTGATCTAAAAATCCTAGTAAGAGAATAAACATGATAATAAAACATAATGTGTGAGTTAAAGGTATAATATGATATCATAAAAGATAAGTATTGAGGGTAATGAAATTAGAGAATAACATAAAGAACATGGTATCATAATATCATGACATCATAGGGAATGTGACAGAAATTTATAACATGACATTAACATGAGTCAAGGATAACTGCCTAGACAATATCACATGGTGGACAAAGTCCCATAATGGATTAGGTTTACTCCCTAATACCATACATGACATATCATGAGACTAAAAACATTACCCAATGAATTTTAGAACTATGGAACATAGTTTTATTTTAAAATCTTGAAGTATTGCATTCTACCCCCTTAAATAAATTATGTCCTCAAAATTTTAACTTTTTCTTAGTTAGTAAGGGTTTGACATTCAAAAATTCTTTTGTGGAAAACCCACATTGTAAAAAGGGTTAATAAATATTCCTATTAAAATAGGGAAATGGAAATAAAAAGGTCATATAAAATAACAAAAAAATAGGTTTTTAAATATGGAGAACATTTGTGTAAAGTGAAAACAAATATTTGGAAATAAGATCCATTTAGGAAATAACTTTATAGCTTTTTTAAGAGAGAAGATACCATTGATTTTTTCAAAAAAGAATACATTTTTATTTTAAGATCTTTTTACTAAAGTTGAGGGACCATTTTAGCATCTAGATTAAGGAAATAAGGAAATATACTAACTTGAAAAGTATTATTTCATCCTTTAATTATTTTTTTTACCACAATGTTATCTATTTCTCCAAACAATGAGTATTCAAGATGATTTTTTCATACCTAAAGCACTAAAATTAACTTATAATGGATAAAATAATTCCAAAAATTTATATCAATATATTTTTCTTATCTTTAAATATTAAACAAAACCATAAATGGTTATCACAAGGTAATATAATTCCCAAAATGAATACACCATTATATTAATCTCTAAATCCAAAGTTCAACTTAAATCAATTCATAACTAAATAACCCTACATCCCAAATATAATCATCATTCAAGGATTTAATTTTTTTGTTCCAAAATAATATTTCATGTTCAATCACATGTTATACCTAAGGCTTACATATACCTCTACTAAATGAAACATTTCCTAAAATATAATTAATTACCTCAAAATCCTAAAAATTCAAAAAGATTTGATCCTAAAATGTGTTTCCAAAAATAGACTTAATATGTATCTATAGAATAATTTAAGTTAAAACAATTTCATACTAACTAGTACATCATGTAGGCTAGTGGTAGGCACTATATCTTTGTCTTCCTTCAGTTGTTGGTTCAAGCCCTATGACCTTACCAGATGCAATGAGTTGTCACCCAAAATGAGCATTGTCCTTTTTTTCTATAAATATGAAAAAAAAAAGTGATAATAATATTAATAATTCACCTTGATCCTATAAAATTCTCAATAATATGATGAACATATTCAAAAATAACATTAGTCATAAAAATTCTATTTTTTAACCTCTTAGGTTTTCTATCCAACTCATTCTTTTCTATAAAATCAAATAATTTTAATTAACTATAATTACCTCAATACCAATAATATACCAAATATTATATTTTACTCAATCATGTGTTTTTATCTAAAATATTTCCTTACCATTAAATTAATATTCTAGTTCATTAGTACCATTCAAATTATTCTTGAAAATCCTTAAAGAAAACTACTATAGAATGATCTGTAGAAGATTCATGATTCTTATAACCAGAATACCATTAATAAAAATACTTCAAAAAAATTATTCTAAAATCAAAAAACATAAACACTTCAATCATTCCACTTATATGATTCCCATAACATATCCCCTTAATAATTAATCCTTGTATTAGGGCATTTACTCGGATAATGACCAAGGTACCCACATTACAACAGTGAACTATTAGTGATGCCTTGAGTTGAACTTTATTTCCTCTCATATTGTTAATTATAATCTTTGTTTTTCTTCATGAATTATATACTTTATGCCCTAATTTATCACACATAACCCATATTCCAGTTCCTTTAAGTCATTTTCTATGGTGCCTCTTTAAACATTTTTGACATGTAGGAATTTGAATCTTATTTTATTTATAATATTTAACACTTAAACTTCCATGATATGTTATCCTTATCTTCTATGATGTGTTTTGAAATTCAACTATGTTCTAGTTATTAATCATAACTTTATATAGATCATTTGGCATGATTACAAGATGTCTAACTACCATTCCCATTAGGTTAGGCATCTCATTAGGGAAATCATTACATTTCCCATCACATTAGTTGTTGGAAGGATTTATCCTACTTCCATACATTAACTAAAAAGAATAAAAGAAACAAAATGAGAATGAATTAATATAAAAAAATGAAAAATTATAAACCTATAAGGAATAACTTATAAATGATAAGTATATCCTGAATTATGAGTCTCTAGGTTTCAATATAAGTTATCCATGGTAACATTTCCTCTTAGGTTTTCAAACCTAATTTTTTTTCAAGTCATTCATAATGATTCTTAAAGAGTTTATGAATTTCCAAAATATATCCCCCAGGAATATAAAATTAGGTGTGTAAAAAGGCTCATTATCTTACACTGGGTGAAAATCAAGTCAAACCCAATTTGACATTTTTAGGGTTATTATCCCTGGGTATAATTGTGCCAGATCCACATCCACTTGTAGTATCCAAACAGGGATGTAATTTCTTGGAAACCACTCACTCTAAACTTCACTAAAATTTCAAGATATTTTCTTATAATTAGACTTATCCTTATACTTATTTGTAGGGTTATCAATAAATTATTCTAGTCCTAATCCCAAAAAAATAACTAGACTTTTCTATGATACCAAATATAGTGACCCAAGCATTTACACATATTATTAAATGATTTTTAATATAAATATATATTAATTACAACCCAAAATTCCTGAGGCCTAGTGTATTTGGAATAGTAGGTTCATAATACATCAAAGTGAGGCTAAAATAAAACTTCTTTATTTTATTCTCCATAATGATCTCCTAAATACTTTTGGTTTCCTAAAACTACATTAGATAACTTGAGGAATACATAGACAAAAGGGGTAAGCTAAAAATCCCAATAAGAGAATAAACATGACAAGGAAACATAACATGTGAGTCAAAGGTATAACATGATATTATAAAAGTGAAGGCTCAAGGGTAATCACATGGGATCATAGCATAAAGAACATGGTATCATAAGATCATGGCATCATAGGAAATATAGAAACATTATAAAACATGATATTAACATCATTTAAGGATAAATGTCTAAATAATATCACATGGTGGAAAAATTCCCATAATGGATTAGGTTTACTACCTGATCCCATACATGAAGTCTCATGAGACTAAAAACATTACTTAATTCATTGGAGTGCTATCAAACATAGTATTATTTTTAAAATATTTGGGTGTTACAATTAGAAGGGACCACAAAGAGGGTATTTGGATACTTGATAGAGGGATAAAATCCATTCAACCTATAAAAAAAGTTTAGTGAATAAGTCAAATGTATCTAATTAGTTTATATATATAATTTATTCCTTATAATATTATGTATTCACTAATATATTTACATAATCTAAATTAAATATTTAACTAATTGTATAGATAATGGATTCTCCACCTATTGATACTACCAATGTCAAGGAACGATATATTTATATTGTTTAAATTTAGTAAATGTTAGAAGGTAAAGAACATGTAGTTTAAAAAATAAGAGAAATGTATAATGATAATGTTATTAAAAATTATTAAGGTGATAAGTACATGCTTGAAGTTGGATGGAATGCACATGGTCAACCTATTAACCCCAAAAAGCCCATTTTCATTAGTTATGTTGGGTTCAGTACTCGAATGCAAGTTTTGATTTATATAAATACATGGAATAATGTTGTGTATGAATTGAAGGAAGTAATTTGGGAATATATTAGGGTAACATTATGATATACTCTCTATATTTTACCAAAAAACTAAATAATGAAACATTGATTTATTCTTCATTATTGATTATAAATTAAATTGATATTATAATATTATCAGATGAAATTCATACTAATGGTCAATGAAATGGCTCATAAAACATTTCAAACACTTTAAAAAACATCATATTAGGGATTTTTATGGGAAATTAAATCCCCACCCGCTAAAAATATATGAATGTAATATAAAAAACTAGGATTCTTTCATTGGTCGTTGAGAGGAGTAATAATTTAAGTTACATTGTAATTAGAAAATTTTTATTTAACATTACATGTACTAATCACTTTTATTTAGAATTATTAATTTATGAAACAACAAAGGAGTGAAAAAATAAGCACTGTGCCTAAAAACCATGATACTCCTATCGAAAAACAAGGATGGGGTGTGCTTCAATTTAACAAATAAATGGTATATATTTTAAATCTATAGTAAAACTTTTATATGATATAAAACAATAACATAATTTTTTTTCTTTGATTTATATAAAGATAGATTATTCGTAAAATCAAGCTACTTATACATCACATCATATTTTAAGAAAGGTATCTCATGTAAATATAAAGGGACAAATAATAAATGAAAAAACCTAGAAAGTATGGGAATCATGTGTAAGTATGACATAATAGAAATTTTTTATTCTTTAAAACAATATTACATAATAGTGACTACTTATTTTCCTATATTTTTTATATGATTTAGACATAATAATAGACATATACTATACCCAATAAAAAATAATTTAAGTAGATTTTAGGCGTCCAAAATAGTATGGACATGTTATAGGTGTGGGTTTTAGAGTGTCACCCTGATCATACTTTGAGAAATAAAATACATAAGAATATACATATGATAAAATGAAAATGATGCAGTCACATTTGGATGATCTAATGGAAAAAATTTAGTTGGTAGTCTAATGTGATCAACTAGTTTTTTTGAAGAGATTAGTAAGAAAAATAAAAATAGTGGCAATCACAACATAAAGAGTCACCCCCACCCCCACCCCCCACAGTTTTGAGTATAAGTATTCCCCTTAAAGGCCTGGTTTACCCTATGTAATCAATTTTTTCATAACATTTTATAATAAATGTGAATAGAATAACTATTAATATCTTACTTATACTGAAATTCTATAGGGTGAAATTAATTGGGATTTATATCTATAATCACTCACTCATATCCTTGTTATGAGAGGTAAAATATAATATGTCCAATGTGACATTATAAAAAATAAATAACTTTAAAAATATCACATGAGAGTAGGGATTTACGCTACTCATGAGATGGGCACTGAGTTACCTATTCCCCTTGATGATCTTGATGTTTACATAGTCAAACTTTCTATTGGAACTTTTGTATCATAGTTTTTTGATCTTATAAAGATATGTGATAATAATGAGGTATGTCCTTTTCAATTTATTTTCAATATAAAACCTTTCATAATTAATGAAAAAAGGCATGAACTGGGTATTTTATTACAAAAGAAACAAAAGGTGAAAAATAAGGTCAAGTCAAGACAATCTAAAGGATCATCTAATAGATCGAAAGGACCTTCCAAGAGTACCATTACCCCAACAATTGTGCTGCTAAATTTATTAAAATTACAAGTTTATGTAGATACAACATTCCAAGATAAAAATATGACCTATATTAAATATTAAGAAAAAATATATAGATAGGCCCTTACTGACATGATTGATCTTGAGAATGTAAATGAAATTCTCAAGAATAAATGGTTAGGAGCCTCAGTTGTGAATGTATATATGATTTTCATTTTCAAAATATTTTTTTCCAATAATTGATTTACTATGTTAGTTACAATTTAATACCATGAGTATTTTCTATAGGTGTTTATATCACACAAATGTAAAGGGAATACCCTATGAAGAAAAATTTGGATTCATTAGTCCTCATGTCACTTCTACACAAATAACAGATGACGAGATATTATTAATATCTACAATATAGGGGTAAAACTCTGCACTCTAATTGTATAAAATATATTTTCATTTTTTCTATTACTTATTCCTTTTTATTTTTTAGGAATCATTAGGTGCTCATTTTGATCAATTTGAATACTCCAAAGATATATTTTTTGGATCCAATGCATGGATATCCGACAAATAGACCACATGTGATGTACCTTATGAATTTATAATACACTAAATTAAACATTTTATAAATAAAATTCAAATTATATGTTTAATATTATGTTTTAAAAAGTATTTTGTTATGACAGGGTGATGTTTATTTACCATCAAAACCATGGTATTGGATGAAAAATTCACTCATGAAACCTATATATGTCTACAATTAGATAAGTATTGAGGTATATATAATAATACTTCACTATAAAAACAAATTACTTATTTTGATCAATGTTTCTACAGTGTTTGAAACAAATTAATGACATCAATTATGGTTATTCCATTTGTAAATTTATGAAATATATCATATTACATCCATAAACTAGAATCTCTGAAGAATTATTTCTGAATTTTGATTACAATTTCATTTAAAATATTTTTTTAATATTTTTTTATTTATATTTTTCTATTACTATAAAGACTATTGAAAATCCACATATTCAAATAAGGAAATAGATTTTCTTCAGAATGAGTGAGAAACTTACATGGAATTAGAATGTTTATAAACATCATGAAGAGGCAATTTCCTATCACGTTTGTAATTTTTTATTTCATAGAGATCATGATGAGTTGGTTTATCTATTGATTATTTAGTTAATTTTCTTATCATTTTAAGTCAGAGTTATGGTGAGAGACTTTATAATTGAAAGGTTTCCATCTTAGCAGGGATAAAATAGAATATATGGAGTGTCGTTTTAGTTTGAAATACATGTCACATAATCATAACTAATAAAAAAAATCATATTGAATTTATAATATAGGGAAAATATGTATGATTCATTTTTGATGTGTAGTAATCATCTACACATCAATCCATCACACAGTGCAGTTGGTATGACTGAAAGTGTGTGTTTTCATTTAATAGAGACATATGCTTACTACATGATCAAAAGTGAGAAAATGTGCTCATATTGTCTTAATGCTTTGGAACAAATATTGATAATTCATTTTTGATATGTATGAATTAATCTCTCATCAATCTGATGCATGTTGTGTTTTTTATGACTAAAAGTAGATGTTTTCAGTTTAAAGGTGACATTTCAGTTCAAAAAATGAATCACTTACTCAAAATCAAGAAAACACACTCTAATTGACTTGATATTTTATAAAAATTATTGATGATTCATTTTTGAAATTTTTTAATTAGTCGCATTTCAATCCAACACGTGGTGTGATAGATATGACTGAAAGTGTGTGTTTTCATTTAAAAGTGACATTTCAGTTCACAACATGAATTACATACTTAAAAATAAGAAAACATGATCAAATTATATTTATAAATTAATATAATTATCAATGATTCATTTTTTATATTTAGGAATTGATATCACATCAATCTGAAATGTGATGTGGTTGGTATTACTAAAAGTGCATGATTTATTTTAAAAAGTGACATTTTAGTTCAAAACGCATGTCACATACTTAAAACCAAGAAAAAATAGGCTCATATTATCATGATATTTTATAAAAATGATTGATAATTCATTTATTATGTGTAATGATTAACCTCACATCAATTTTTCACATGGTGTGGCCGGTATGACATAAAGTGTGTGTTTTCATTTAAAAGTGACATTTTAGTTCACAACATGAATTAGATGCTCAAAATGAGAAAATGTGATTGGATTATTTTGATACTTTATAAAGAAGATAAATTATTCATTTGTGAAATTTAGGAATTAATCTTACTTCCATATAACACATGGTGTTTTCGATATTATTGAAAGTGAATATTTTTAGTTTAAAAGCGACATTTTAGTTTAAAACATGTGTCATATAATCAAAACCAAGAAAACACACTTGGATTGTATTGATTATTTAATATATATATATATATATATATATAATTAATTTTTTATGTGTTTAAATTAATCACATATCAATACGACACATGTTGTGGACGGTATGACACGAAGTTTTCATTTTCACTTAAAAATGGTATTTTAGTTCACAATGTGTGTTGCATAATCAAAACCAATTAAACACACACAGATTTTCTTAATATTTTTAGAAAAGTATCTATAATTAATTTTTGACATGTATTAATTAATTTCACATCAATCTGACATGTGATGTGACAGGTATGATTGAAATTTCATGTTTTCATTTTAAAAGTGGCATTTTAATTCAAAACATGCATCACATAACTCAAAACTAAGGAAAACACTTTTATTTTATTGATACTTTAATAAGATGATTTTTTATTCATTTTTGACATGTATAAATCAAACATGCATTAATTCAACACATAGTGTGACTGGTGTGACTGAAATTGTGTGTTTTCATTTAAAAGTGAAAATTTAGTTCACAACATGCATCGGTTACTCAAAACTAAGAAAACATGATTGGATTGTCTAAATACTTTAGGAAAAATCAATTATTCATTTATTATGTGTATGAATTAATCTCATGTTAATATGACACATGGTGTGTATGGTATGACTAAAAGTGCATATTTTCATTTAAAAGTGACATTTTATTTCAAAACATGCATCACATACTCAAAACCAAAAAAATACACTCTAATTATCTTGATGATATATAAAAAATATTTGATAATTTATTTTTGATGTGTTGGAATTGACATCACATCAATCTGACACACTTTGTGGCTGGTATAACTAAAAATACATGTTTTCATTTAAAAATTACAATTTAGTTCTAAATGCATATTAGATAATCAAAACTAATTAATCAATCTTTAATTTTCATGATACTTTAGGAAAATAATTTTTTATTCTTTTGTGAAATATATGAATCAACTACATGATAATCCAACATGCAGTGTGACCATTATAACTGAAAGTGTGTGTTTTCAATTTAAAACTGGTATTTTAGTTCAAAACATGCTTTATATAATCAAAATATAGGAAATGTGTTTGGTTTTTCATGATAATTTGGGGAAATGATCAGTTATTTAGTTGTGACATGTAACAATTAATCATACATCAATCAAAAACTGTAAATTTTTGTAATAAAATGTATTTATCAATGTAATTGTAATGTTTGTAATGTAAATTTATTTTTATCTATGTTAAAGGTGGCACTGATAAAAGTGTCTTTTATCAGTGCTAAAACTAACACTGGTAGAAATCTCTTTTATCAACGTTGACAACATCAATGCCTTTTAATGGTGATAAAGACCTTTCTGTGAACTTTAAAAAGTTATTTTCTATACTAGCATGCTAAAAGAGAAAAAAATTATAAACAAAATATTATTCAACATAATTTCAAAACATAATGTTTTAATATCACCTTTATATAACACAGTATTTCAAAAATATTAGTAAAGTTCATTATGTTGTTTAAGTATTTATTATCATCAAACCACTTTTGTGTGTGTTCCCTTTTATTTTAATCCTTGAGAACTTAAATAAATTATTATTATTATTATTATTTGATTGTTTTCTTTATAAAAAATAATGAACAATAATCAGCATAAAATATCATATTCACCCCAATACTGATTTAAAATAGAGTATATTTACATTCAATTTAAGGAATGAAATAATTTTTTTTTAATAAACATTATTATTTTCTTTAGGGGACATTGTAAAATTATTTGATCTAGTTTTATGGTGTCTTTAATATGGTAACATGAATACTCAATTTAACATTTACATTTACTTTGAGGGATGAATGTTAATAATATATGTTTATATTATTCTTCATGAATGTTGAATTACATTCATATATTTTTTTGGGAGTTTTTTTTTCTTTTTTTATATTTTATTTTTTGAATATTACAATCCCTCTCAATATTTTATGTTAATCATTTTTTATAAAATTCAGTTTTAACTAGCTCAATATATTTTTATTATATCTCGAGTTATAGTGCTTGTATTTTAGAACCTCTATTTCATATAAAATATTAGAATTTATCTACTTTTTATTAAACTATTATGACATATAAATCATTCTATAAGGGTTCAGACTTTTGGTACAAACATGCTATATGTTTTTTGTTTCTAAAATAATTTTCAATTTAAACTTTGATTTAGTTATTCTATTAAAACTTGATTTATATAGCTCATATACAAGAAAAACTTGTTTTCTTATATCCATTATATTTATTTACATTTTATTAAACTAAGTGAAAGTCTGAAATCATTTTTTAAGTGCTCTAAAAACTTCTCAAAGTCTTTTTCAATGGTTCTCAAATTCTACAATTTCCAGAATTGAATATCTTATATTTTTCACTCAAAAACTCTAGAGATGGACCTCAGAATCACACACCAGTTATTATGATGGAAATATAAGACATTTATATATACTTTATTAAATTGTATGAAAGGATTAAATTTTCATTCATATTAATATTTCAGTGATTTTTCTGCAGCTTTCAGTTTATATTTTTCACTAGTTTTTGATGATATCTTCTGATATATAAGTCAGATTGAAGTGTTTTTTGATCTATTGGAAATATCTTGATTTTATCTATATTTAAGTTAATCAACCATAATGATACTTAAGTGAATTCCCATTATAATGTTCTCATGGTTAGTATACTGATCACACGTATTCTATGATAAGTTAAACAACCACAAGGTGTATACCTCATGGTCACTTAGTGCTCACGGTCATTTCAATACTTTATTTATTTTCTTCCTAAAATATGGATTTTTTAACATGATCTATTTTTATTTATTTATTATAATTTTATTAACTAAATGATTATATTAATTATTTTAAGTAATTTATTAATTTCTAAAAATCATATATATTATATAAAATTCATTCGAATTGTTTTTAATGTATTTTGATCAGTTTTAAAATGTGGTTTAAATTTATTCTTTATTCATGCATGTACAAATAGTATTAATTTTAAAATATTTAATTATTTATATTTTGAGTTGATTTCTTGGTCTTATTATTTTCTAAATTAATATTTAGTGATGAACAACTTATTCAAACATATTTTGTGGTATTTAATGTAGCATAATTAAATTTTGAATAATTACGCACTGCATTAAATTTGAATTTAATAGTCAAACTGTGTTACAATATTAATGGAATTTCTTTGACCTATTATTATAGAGTTTATTTTAATTATTTAATGGGTAATTAAAATTATCATGAATTGTTCCTTAAGTTTTAAATTAAAATTATTTTTTTTGTTATAATTATTTTGAAGTGATAATTTTCTCACTTCTAGATAATTATGAAGTTTTAATTTGAATTACTTTACCCAGTTGGGTGATTGAATTGTTTGTTTTTACATATTATATTTGAAGGTTTTGAGATGCATTCAAAGGATATGCACATATTATTTATGAGAACATGAACTTTTTGAGAATCAAATCTTTACTCCAAACTTTGAAGTGTTGTGCTTGTGCGGTAAAGTTTTCATTTGCTGGACAATGTTTTCTGAATGAAAACTTCTATAACTTCTTATACTTACTTGATGATATTACTTGATACATTTCTCAAGAAATAGTATGTGTGTTTCCACCATTTATCTTATACTTCATCCCATTTTCTTATGTTTTTAACACTTCTTCTCATCTCTCACACATGCTCTCACTGTGACAACCCATATTTTATTACACCTTATTTAATGATTTATTTTATAAAGATTCACTTAGTACAACCCCAAAAGATCATGAGGCCTAGTGTAATTGGGAAATTATTAACATGAAATAAAAACTTTAAAAATAAATACAACATCGTTAATTTAAAACTCCAAAACATGCCCTTGTTTTATTTGGATCCTATAAAACTGCATGAGATAACCAGGGGATGCACATAAGAAAGGGGTGAGCTATAAATCCTAGTAAGGGAATAAATAAAGTATAGAATAAGGTAAAGTAGTGAATGTGATCCAAGAAGCATATCAAAGTAACATAAGAGGGGTGAGGATCATAATATTGAACAAAGAGGCATAATATAACATTATAGCATAAAGTTGATATAAAAATGTGGAAACAACATAAAACATGACATCATAAACACAATTCAAGTATAACTGCTAAGAAAACATTACATAGTGTGATTAAGATAACCTCTCATTCACTATACAAGTAATCTCATTAGATAAAAAAATTATCTAGTGCATTGGATGACTATATAATTTTGGGTTCACCCATCACTTTCATATCATGTACATGCATAAGTGTGACACATATATCATACAACATAAGGATGCCTTTCATCAATTTTAACCCCATGATTAAGGAATGTGGGTTAAATACATGCAAATACCTAATTAATGAAGGATTGGTACAACTAGATTAATACCCTTGAGTGGAAATGGATATGGATATTCACTATATAAATGTTTGTCATGGAAAATTGCAGGATAATTTTGAAAATATAATGGGTGTACATAAAGATTTATATAAGGGGTTAATGAGAGAGAAAGGGGTCTATAATTACTTGGGAATCATAAGAAAAGTAATAGGGATGTATAAAAATATACCCCAACCTAAAAAAATAAAAATTAAAAGGTCTTACAAAAAGAAGGTGCTTGAACAAAGAGGAGAATGAGAGGATCCCTTACCTTGAGAGGGAGCTTCTAAAAGATTGGGATGAGATTCTTAAGGAATTGTAGGAACCTTGTGAAGGATATAGAGAGGTAAATTTATATTAATTTCATGATATAAGGATTTTTAATGAAGAGGAATGTAACATAATGTTTTTTTTGGTTACTCTTTGAACATATTTTGATAATGCTTTGGTTGGTTCTCATTTAGGGGTGCTTCGTGTGAAATTTTAAAATTTTTGGAGGGCTATCAGGTTGTGTATAGTTGGTGCATGGTTTTCTCAAACCATACGTCTACCCAGTGGAAACTGTGGAAACCAAAATAGTGGGGGTTTTCATGGTTGGTGCATAGTTTGAAAAACCATGCACCCACCAAGTAGAAATTGTGCACCCCATCAGTGGGGCACACAATTAGGGTGCACAGTTTGAAAAACCATGCGAGTGGTGATTTTTATTTCCTAAAAATATTTTAAAAATTCTAGAACCATTATTTCTTCACCTTCTCAACCTTAACTTAGGTTTACTCAAAATCCTAGGTCCTTGGATCTCTCAATAACCCCTTTTGGATCCTCCAAACTTATTCTGGTGCGGATCAAAGCCTATTTAAACCCATTTAATTCCTCCCCAATAAGATATATTCTCTCAATACTTATCTCCTACACTCTTATTCTTTCCACTATAGATTTTTTTATACCATATCATTGTTGATGGATCTAAACTCCTTTTTTTAGATCTTGAATCAAGGTTTGATTTCTAGATCTTTGTTGTTATCCTTATTTGTTGGAAACACCTGTTGTGGGTGTTGTGATACATGTTTCCATGAAAAATATAGGTGGTTTCAGTGATATTTTCCATTTAATAAACCCTTGATTTTCTTATTTGATTTATATTAGCATTCAATTAAATTATAAAAACACAATTTGGTGAAAATTGGAATTTGAAATTAGATTGTCATGAATTTTTGTGAAAACCCCCAATCCCAATGGAATTGGAAATTGGGGTGTGATTTGAATTTTATGGAATTTGTGAAATTGATTTGTGAATTGATTTTGAGAAAATTGGATTAAATTGATTTTATAGAAACCTGGAATTATTTTTATCTTGAAAAAATGCATGGATTTATTAAAAATATGTGTTTTGGTTTTTAAATTGAAATTGGAATATTGAAATTGGAAATGGGGCGATTGAATTTTGAACTAACTTGAAATAAATTTCCCATTATTGATTGTTTGATTGAGAACATGTGAAAATGGGTAGTTAGTGGGTTATTTGGGAAAAATGCACAGGGATGGTAATTCCCTAGCAACAGATTGATGCTTTATAACTCTAACAAATACCTAGTTTAGAATATATTATCCCTAATGGGATATTGATGAGTCCTTTTTGGTCAGTGTCTAAGGAACGTGGGTACACATATTATTGTGATCATTGATATGAGATGTGTGAGGATATTATAACTTGGAACCATCGTACAACATGGAAGATGACCATGTTGCTTGTTGTGATTTCTTTTATGTATATTCCAATGATTGTGTAACTAATTTACTCATGCCTAGTGATTTATATAAACTATTTTATATAAAATGTTTATTAAGACATTATTTAAAATATTTTCATCATTTGAAATGAAAAGCATATTTTTTTAATATGAAATTGTACTGACATGCCTGTGTTTTTGAAATTGAAAGCATGATTTGGTTTATTTATTATGGAATATTACTTTGGAACACTTGGTGAGACCCTACTGGGATTTTGAACTCACATCCTACCTTTGACTTTAGGTGTTTGTAGATTTCCTTCTTCCAAGTTTGAGTAAGGGGAAAGCGACACTTGGAGGTGGTGGTTGTTGTTGATTCTTTGAGTCTTGGAGTGTTACGTTCATTGGGACTTGGGTTTTTATATTGTTCTTATAGTAATTTGGTGATGTACTATTTTGATTTTGGTTTACCTATTTGACTTATGGTATTGTATCCTTTGGGAGTTTCTTTGAGAATACTGATATGTATTTGTTTCCTTCTGCTATTTTGTGGAAAAATTGTTTCCACTTTTATCTTGTATGATTTCAGGTTCTAGTAACCAACCCATGGAGATTAGGAATGCCCTTCGGGCCATGTCAGTTTCTGCTCGGGTATCAAGGTACCAAGGTATCTGTGAAGGTTCGTGACAAATTGGTATCAAAGGTATAGGTTTTTCATCATTCCTAGATGTCAGTATACAGTTTAGAGATCTTGTCAGGACTTAAGAGGTAGTTACAAGTGAGTGTCTGGATATCACTCATTGTAATTAGCCTTAATTTTCTAAGGTTGGTTTGAAAAATATGTCTTGAGGATTAGTTCTAGTCTTTTCTCACTTTTTACTTGGATGGGTTGAAATCAAATCCTTGTTTTCTTATATTATGGGATTAATTTCCCTATTTCTCTTATTTTGAGTGTTGATCTAAGTAATCTTTTGATGTCTTAAATGTGGTCACTTGATTTTGTGTATCATTGTGCCTTTGATAATACATGTGGATAAGATCTAGGAGAAATATAATCATAAACCATAGTGAGAAAATACTCCCATGGACTAGAATCTAGTTGAAGAAATTGTATATGTTTTCCAAGCTCTGGGACAGGAACCTGCACCCATTCTCATGCAACCTTCAGTTATGGAACATCAAAGGGATGTTTTTTGAAGTCATTATTAGTAGTTGCTTTGCCAAAAACCACCAGTTTTCCAAGTCTTTAACAATCCTACAAAGGTTGAGGATTGGTCAAGGATAATTGAGCTTTTGTTTGATTTATTGGAGATGCTTGATGAGATTAAGGTGAAACGCACCACCTTCAACCTAGAGGGACCTAGCAGGAGATGGTGGGATACAATGGTGACAGTGAAGAAGCATAAAGTATTAGAGTGGAGGGACTTTAAGTTTATTTTCACCAACCAGTTATATCCAGATTCTATGGTGTGGGCTAAGGCTATATATTTTTTCAAACTCAATCAGATCGATATGACCATGAATGAGTATTCAAGTTTCTTTGTTAAGTATGTATAGTTTTTACCTGAGATTATATATAAGGCCCCAGCCTTAAACCTTACTTAATCTTGAGTTATTACAAGATTACACATTGAGGATCTTTTCAGGTTTAGAGTTTTAGAGAATTAGATCATAAAACTTGCATTACATTCCATATTTAAACAAAGTGGTTACATAAAGATAGTATTAATTTTTTCCATCAACAGAAACATATTTAAAATAAAACATGGATTCTTTCTTTACACTTCCTTGGCACTATCATCATATCATGTACCTTTCCCTTGACATGTGAAAAACATTTCAAAAAACTTGGGATGAGCATAAAAAGCTCAGTAAGGGTTATAAAAAAATATGGAAAGGAAACATGAGTTCATATATACATAAGAATGAAATCATACTTTACCCATAAAACATAGGCACTTTAACATACCTCATCAAATCATGAATAAATCATAGAAATCATAAGACATAAAAGGTAACTTGAGGCATTCATAACATTCTTATGTAGGGAGTAACCCTCTTGGTTACGTTTGGAATACCCACCATAGTATATTCCCTAAATCTCTTCGGAAAAACCTTAATGTTTCACTCCTTCACGTTACCCAATTCATTGGAGAGCTATATCGGGCTCACCCACCCTTAGTTTATCACGGAACCACCCGTCTTCATAACAATGCCCAAGAACCATAACATAATCTTATCACATAAAACATGCATAAAGGAAACATAACATTTCCACCTTTCAATAACAAGATATCAATACAACACATTGATATAAAAACATTATGAAAACCATTTTCAATACCATAATAAAATAAAAGTAAAACGTGGTATTTATTTTTCTTTTAAAAAGAAAGGTATGGCTTGTAGAGGAAGCTGAAACTCAAATAATGGTCACAGCAGCGGAGAAGTCGTTGTCACCGCATACGTACGACAAAAACATTCCCTTTTGTCGTTTAGTAAAACGCTTCATATAAAAAAGATTCCTTTTTGGATAAATGTAAAAGTCAAAGGGGTTTATACACCGTATAAAAGAAGGTTGTGTATAAAACAAAATATGTCTCAATGAATGGAGATTGAGACGAAGTCCCTTACAAGGACGGTATCCTTGGTTTAAGGATAAATAAATTACATAATTATGTGTGACAAATGAATACACCAAATATAAGTGGATATTAAGTGTAAAACAATCAGAGGTTATTCAAACATATTCATAGAACGACATATTCAAGGAGTAAAATTTTATCCCAAATAATCAAATTTGGGTTAAGAAGTTCCCTTGCAAAAATTTGACAGCCTAACGGCGTCACTACAAAATTTAGAAAATGAGTTGATGAGAGATAAAAAGGGTATCTCATCACATGGACATAAACTTTAAATCAATAAGGATATAGAAGAACATATCCCAACATAATAGTATGTGAATGAAAATACAAAACAAAATAAGTCTTTCAAAAAGAGGAGGGTGGAAGGTTCCCTTACCGACTTGGGTAACTTTCGAAACGTACACCCCATTGAAGAAGGGTCATACAATAAATATGTAAATACCCATAAATGAAATTATATTACACAAATATTATAATAATGGGAAGTACATAAACCACTAAAAGTAAATGGTGGAAAATGTAGCATAAATCTCACGGGACTAAAAGTGAGATGAAAAATCCCTTACGAAAACTCGGCAGCCTAACGACGCCACTTAAAACATACAAAAATGGATTCATGAGATCAAATAGGGTCTCTCATCATATTAACATAAAGTTTACAGAAAGAGTAATATAAAATAACATCCCCAATATAACAAATAGGATATTAAAATAAGTGACATAAAGGAGAGTACTTAAAAAGAAAGAGAGATATTAGATCTCTTACGAAAATTCGGCAGCCTAACGGCGCCACTCAAAAATTCCAAAATGGATTGATGAGAGAGAATAGGGTCTCTCATAATATGAACATAAAAATTATATTAAGATTAATATAAAAGAACATCCCAATAATAAGAAATATGAGCTTTAAAAGGAATGACATAAAAGAGTGTACTTAAAAAGAAACAGAGTAGGATCCCTTACCTCAAGTCCAACTTGTCTTGTTCGTTTCTTTATATTCCTGAATAATAAACTTTGGTCAATTTATAATTTCTTAAGGACTTCCTATAAATATTATTATTCATTTCATATCACATGTTTTAATGTTATAATAATTGGTTAATAATATGAGTTCATATCAGACGTTTTTGTCGATGTTTGGTACATGAGTCAAAAATTGAACTTGTTGGAAAATAATTTTCCATGTAGTTATAGGTACATCATATCCAGAATAGTATTTATGTTTTAAATATCATATATATCCAGTATATATTCATTTTATACTATTCCATATCATTTAGAGATAAAAATTAAAAGCACCGTTCATGGAGACGGTAGGCCGTACGTACGCATGAACGCTACTTTCATTTTTTGTCATATTAATGGAATTAAAACAAAATGAGAGATATATATATATGTTATAATTCCAGAATTATATCCATAATTTAGATTTAATATATTACATATATATCCATTATATATATGTACTTATAATAGTACATAACATTTTGAGATAATAAATGAAATGTACCGTTCATGGAGACGGTAAGCCGTACGTACGCATGAACGCTACTTCCATTTCTATTTTATATTTAATGGAATTAAAACAGAATGATACATAATAGTGTTTTAATTCAAGTATGTTATCATATATAATATCATTAAATATATCCTTTATATGTACCACATATGGTATTAATGAATCAAATCACTTTGAGGGGGCGGTAGTCCATACTTCCTTAAATGAAGATATCGCGTTTACCCATAATGGAAACCATAAAGGTATGCCAAAAATGAAAAATAAAGAAGCTTAAGTAAAACATAAACATATTATATATCATATATAAATATAGTGTCATCTTAATGGCCACCTTTTAATGTGTTAGAAGAATTTTGAACAATCATCGTTTCGTGAGGCAGAAATTCGTCATCCACAGAAACAGTATGTTCATTAACCATTATATGTAGGTGTGTGTAAGTGTAGCTATAATACTTATTATAAAAACATACTAGTATATTTAAGATACTGTATTTGTTACAAAATAAATGAATAAAAAGAGTTTAGTGGGTTGGAGAAGCAAAATAAAACAAAAGGAGACAAGTGAAGACATTACCTTAAAATCGGGTAACTCTCTTTGGTTTGAGCTCAAAGGCTTCCTTTGGAAGACTTCTTCCCAAAGTGAGGATTCTAAGAGTTATGGATGGATATGGAGAGACAAAATGGTCAGGGTTTGGACGAGCCAAAGGCTTTGTAAGTGTGGGTAAGGAGGTAGAGGTGGGGGCCTTTTATAAGAGGAGAGGAGGGGCACTCTTGGAAAGTAAAGAAATGTTACTTTATTTTAGAATGAGTTTCAGATTTTAATGGTCCCACATTGATGTGTTTCGAGTATAAGGTGATAAGGGTTTGAAATCCACCCATCCAATAGGTTTTAGACATGTTTAGGTCTTAGATTTTACATTATCTTTCCATTTTATTTAAATCGTTAAATAATGGGGTCATCGCTGCATCATCATGATGTCATAAATAATTTAATTTATTTAATTTATAAAAATTATAAAAAAAATACTATGATGTAGGAAATCTTTTTATCCTTACAATTACTATTTATAGTCAAAACTCTGACTTGTAAAACCCCATGTAAAAATTTTTTTAGTAAAACATCTCATGTTTGGGTCATTTTTACTTTAACATTAAATAAAAAGGTATTTATGTCATTTTCCAACCAAAGTGGATCCATGGGGTCCCCAAGTTGACACATGGATTGTCTTGGTCGGCCATGACACATCCAATGAGGGTAGGACATGTGTCTAGGTCATTTCATTTTATTAAAACATTATTCTTACCTTAAAATACACTAATTACCTCTAATCGCGATTAAAAACTTAATAAGTTACTATTCACCAAAAAATTATTCTAATCCCATTGAACCACATTTTACTTATTAATGACAACCATGTATGTTGGATTTTTTAAATTTACAACACAAAGATGGAAAAAGTTTCATTTAAACGGAAAAATCAGTTATTATACGTACCATTTAGTGGTTTCACTATTCATCAAAAATTGAAGTTTTTCAGAAAATTACCAAAAATTCACCCTAAGATATATTTGATATTCCGAATTCAAAATGATGTCTATTTTAAAAAATTCAAAAAATATAAGTTGCATTAATTAATTTAATAATTAATTCCCGCTGTCAAAACAAATAGCGTGTTTTTATGAAACAAAATGTATCAAAAGATTGACACTAGTTTAAGTCCGATTTCAAAGTGAAATTAATTCCAACGAACAATATTGGATTAAATGGTAAAAATATATTCTAATTTAACTTTAAAACCAATTCAAAAGATAATCTAATCATATAAATAAATTATATTAAAAAGAGGTTTTGAATTAAAATACAACATTTTTCACTATTCATTAAAAAATGAACTTTTTCGGAAAAATACCAAAAATTTACACAAAGTAAATTTTGATGTCCCGATTCTAAAGAAGAATTTTATTTTTTAAAATATAACACATAAAATTGTCAAAAAGTGGACTTAAAAGAGTTTCGCCATCAAAATGCAGTTAATCGACCTTTTAAAGAATATTGGAATGTTTACGCTTAAAATTGGATTCATTCGCATTTTTAATCCTATAACATTTATTGTAAAGAGTAAAAATATTTGACAAACATATATAATCATTTTTTAGTTAGTTTTGTCCATTCCCGCCGTTACAACGGCTAGGCGTTAACTACCATTTAAAATAATATTATTTTATTATTAGAGTGCAACGTAAGATTCCCAAGAAACTCGTTGTTGCGTGTTGGGTACGCCATCGAGCATAGAATCCCCTTTAAAGTAATATTAATATTTTATTCACAAATATGGATAAATATAAAAATGTCATACTCTTTATTTACCTGGGGTGTTACATTATATCAAATGAGAAGATGAAGACTCGATAGTTTGAGATGGGAATTCGACTTAATATTCATTCTTAGGTTTTCTTTCTAAATATTTCTTCTTATGTTGATGTGTTAGATATAGTGTTGATGGTTGAGCTAGATCTTGATGGTAATTCAGGGTTGACGAGGGTTCCTTTTTCTCCCAGTGCTAGTTCTATGAGTTCCCACAAAGAGAAGAAGAAGTGTGATGAGTCTTGTGATGATTCTTGATAGCAGGGTTCTTCTAGAACTTATATAGTGCCTAGAAGAGGCCATTTTATTTTCCACCAGTCTGACAAGCTTGAGAACTTGAAATGGGTTTTCATTAAGGCACCCAATATATGCGGTTCCTACAGATGCTCAGGACACTTTCAGAAGTTTTTTCATGTATATTCTTCTCTATGTAGTGGCACAAGATCATCAGTGCCTAAAAGTATTGTCATTCAATCATATGTTTTACAAAATAAGGAGTTATAGCCATAGTCATCTAAAATAAATATTTTTCAAATAGTGGAACAGTCTCTAGAGGAAACAGATATGGGTCCAGTGACTGTGAGAGGTACCATCACTATAGATTTATCTTTAGTGACTGCTTTATTTCATACTGGTGCATCTCATTTTTTCATATCAACTGGTATTGTGAATCTTCTAAATCTTTCTATGGAGCTTTAATATTATTTGATGGATATTATTACACCCCTCAGAAAGAAGAGAGAGTGAGGCCTCCATTTTCATGCTTGTGAGTTATCTTTATCATAGATTGATCTTACTTGGGATTTTTTGGTTCTCAGCATGAAACCTCTTGATGTAATTTTCAAAATGGATCGGCTCATTGCTAATAAAGCCCGAATTGATTATTATATTCAATGGGTATCCTTTAATACACTCAATGGGGTGTGTCGTATCTTTCAGGGAGAATGGTACTTGAGGTTGAGTAGAGTATAACATTATTATCCATAGCTGGGAAAAGTAATTTCATTGTTTTCTTTTGATCTAGAGTGGGAATCTTTGCGTATAGATCTCCCTCTAGTTATTGTCGAGTTTCCTGGAATTTTTTATTCCTAATTCTATGATTTTACAGAAATAATGAAAGTAGAGTTATCTATTGATTCAGTGCCTAGTAATAAACCAGTATCTATTTATTCTTACCACATTGAACCAACTAAAATGAAAGAGTTGAAGACTCAGTTGGGTGATCTTTTAGAGAAATTATTTGTATGTTCGAGTGTGTCACCTTGTATGGCATATGTTCTTTTTGCTAATAAATTTTATGGAGCACTTTACCTTGGTGTGTATTACTGAAAACTCAATTGAGTTACAGTAAAGAAAAAATATACATTTCCATAGATTGATGATCTATTTGACCAGTTGAAATGGGTGATGTGGTTTTTGAAAATTGATCTTTGATTTGGTTATCACTAGTTGAGAATAAAAGAATCTAACATTCATAAAACCACCTTCTATAGTAGGTATTCCATTATAAGTAAATTTTCATGCCATTTGGTCTAACCAATGCTCTTGTAGTCTTTATGGCTTTGATGAACAGAATCTTCCATTAGTATCTTGATACTTTCATGGTGGTCTTTGTGGATAACATCCTGGTTTACTCTAAGTCTGAGGAGGATCATGTGCATCATCTTAGAGCAGTTTTGGAATTATTAAGAAATCATAGAATTTATGCCAAGATATTGAAATTTGATTTCTGGATTTGGGAAGTAAATTTCTTGGGACAAGTGGTGTCGGAACATAGTATTTCAATTGATCCTAAAAAGGTGAAAGCTATTATGACATGGGACAAACCGTGAAATGTTTTTGAGATTCAGATCTTCTTGGGTTTAACTAGATATTATCATCGGTTCATAAAGTATTTATCAAAGTTTTATTCTATAATGACTTATCTCACTTGGGATGGAGTGAATTTTTTTTAGATGAGAAATGTCAGAGTTATTTTGTTGAGCTAAATCATCTGTTGACTATTGTGCTAGTGTTGACCCTTCCAGAGTTCATACAGGGCTATGTGGTATTATTTGATGAACCATTTTTAGTTTTGGGTTGTGTTCTTATGCATGGTGATCATGTTGTTTCCTATGTCTCTTAACATCTTAGGTCACATGAGTAGAATTGTCTAACCCATGACCTTGAACTTGAAGTTATGATGCATGCGCTTAATAGTATACGGTATTGCATTTTCAAAGAAAGGTTTACCGTGTATTCCAACCATAAGAGCCTGAGTTACATATTCTCTTAAAAATATAAGAATCTCTATCAGAGTAGTTGGGTGGAGTACCTACAATCCTTTTATTTCGACATCGCCTATACCTCGGGGAAAGGGAATGTCATTATAGATGCTTTGAGTATGAAACTTCCAACCTAGGCTATGAAAGAATCATCGAAAGAATTGAACTTTATGGATCTTTTTTCATAGTTTCATAAAGTAGTTTAGGAATCATGGTTCAGGGTTTTTTGGCTAGTGTTCATTTGACCTCTACTCTTCTTAAGATGATTCTTTAGTAACAATAGATAAATGATGAATTTAATAGCATTAGAGACTCTCTTTATGGTGGGGAGATTGTTTTTGAGTGATCATTTTCCACATAGGGTATTCTATGTTTTTGGAATTGTTTTTTTTTGTCCTTAATGATGAGGAAATATATGATGGGGGATTTTCAAAATTCCCAATAGTCATTCCACTGAGGAACCACAAATATGTTCTATGGAATGCGGTGTTGATTATGGTGGCTAGGTATGAGATGGGGAATAACTAATTTTGTCTCTCTTTGTTATACTTGACAACAGGTCAAGGCCAAGAACGAGTGACCTTTAGGTTTTCTTCATCCACTTCCAGTTCACACTTGGAAGTGGTATGATATCTCTATGGACTTTGTGGTTGGGTTTCCACATACCCATAAAAATAATAATGTGATATGGATCGTGATCAATAGGCTGACTAAATCGGATCACTTTATACCCATTCGTGATACAATAAAAGTTGAGGAACTGGGAAATCTTTATGTGAGAGAGATTTTCCATTTTCATAGAGTTCCATTTTCTCTATTCTCTGATAGATATCTTCAATTTACTTATCTATTTTGGAAAGTACTTCAAGAATCATTAGGATCTTAGGTTCGTTTGAGTATGGTGTACCATCCGTAGGTGGATGGATAGAATAAGAGAGCTATAAATATTATGGAGGATGTGATTTTTTCATGTGTTCTTGACTTTGGTGGAGCTTGATATGAACAATTGGGGCTGATTGATTTTTCTTATAACAATAGTTACCAGTTCACAGCCAGAATGGATCTTTTTGAGTCCTTGTACAGTTGGCCTTGTAAATCTCTATTATGTTGGTCAGAGATTGGTGAAAGTTCCTTGGTTGGACCAAGCTTGGTCCAAGAGATGACAAAAAATATTTAGTTGATTTTTTAGTGTATATTAATGAAACATATCTAGTATAAATCTTATATAGATCATTATCATATACCGTTGGAATTTTTAGTTGGTGATTAGGTGTTCTTGAAAGGTTCACCTCGTTTGGTTCATTGATGGCTTTGGAAGCAAGGGAAGTTTTATCCTTGTTTTGTGGGACGTTTTGAGGTTGTTTAGTAGGTGGGTAAAGTGTCTTACCTTTTATCACTTCCTCTATAGTTGATGTTGATACATAACATGTTCCATGTATCGTAGTTGCAGAAATATCTTTCTGATCCATCTCATGTTCTGAGCTAGAGTGATCTTGATACTGAACAAGATTTATCCATGACTGAGAATCCAATTAGGATAGTTGATTCTAAAACCAAGGTACTTTATGGGAGGACAATACCTTTGGTTTGAGTTATATATAATCACAGTTCTGATACACATGATACATGGGAGATAGGGTCACTGGTGAGAGAGCAGTGACCTCATCTTTTTGACATGGAGACTTATTGATAGGCTTTCTAGAGACAAAAGGTTTCTATGGTGGGGAGTTTTTAACATCATATTACTTTTTTTAGGTACTCCTCAACCCTATTTTGATCATTCTTTGATTGAGACTCGTTTAGGGGTGCTTCAGGTGAAATTTTGAAATTATTGGAGGGTTCTTGGGTTGTGAACGGTTGGCGCATGGTTTAACCAAATTGTGCGCTATCCTAATAGAGACTATGAAAACCCAAAAAGTGGGGGATTTTATGGTTGGTTCATAATTTAAAAAACCATGTGCCCACTAATTAAAAATTGTCCACCCCATCAAAGGGGCGCACAATTTGACAAAACCATGTGGCCCTGCCCAACTATCTATGTGAATGGTGATTTTTATTTCTGAAAAATATTTTAAAAATTACCAAACCCCTATTTCTTCACTCGCACAACCTGAATTCAAGTTTACATGAAATATTATGTCATTGGATCTCTAAAGAACCACTTTTGTCTACTCTAAACCTATTCTGATGAGGATCAAATCTTGGTGAAACCTGTTTAATTCATCTTAGATAAGAGATATTCTCCTGTTACTTATCTCCCGCTCTCTTCTTCTTTCCTCTATAGGGTTTTTAAGACCATATCCTTGTTGATGAATATAAAATCATTTGTTTTGGATATTGAATCTAGGTTTTATTTCTAGATCTCCATTTTCGTTGTTCTTCATTGGAAATACTAACCACAGGTGTTGTTATACATGTTTCTGTTAAAAAGGTAGGTGGTTTCATTGAGATTTGTTATTTAATAAACCCTTGATTTTCTTGTTTGATTTAGATTAGCATTCAATTAAATTATGAAAACCCAATTAGATGTGAATTGGAATTTAAAATTAGATTGGAATGAATTTTGTGGACCCCCCCCCCCCCAATTCCAATGGAATTGTAAATTGGGGTGTGGTTTGAATTTGATGGAATTATTAAAATTGATCTATGAAATCGATTTTGAGAAAAATGGATTAAATTGATTTGATAGAAACATTATATTGGTTTTATCTTGAAAAAGTCATGAATTGATAAAAACTCTTGTTTTGGTTTTTATATTGAAATTGGAAATGGAGCAATTTTATTTTGAACTATTTTGAAATAAATTACCCATTATTTATTTTTTTGATTGAGCACATGTGATCCTGGGTAGTTAGTGAGTTATTTGGGACAAACACACTAGGATGATAATTCCCTAGAAATAGATTGACACTTTACAACTCTAAAAACCCTAGTTCAGTAGATCTTATCCCCAATGGGATGATTATGAGTCTGATTTGACTAGTATTTGAGGGACGTGTGTACACATATTATCATGATCACCGATATGAGATGTCTGAGGATCCTATAACTTGGAACTATCATACAGCAGGGAAGATGACCATGTTGATTTTTGTGATTAATTTGATGTATATTTCAATGATTATGAAAATGATTTACTCATTTATAATGATTTATATAAACATTTTATATAAAATGTTTGCTAATCCATTATTTAAATATTTCCATCATTTGAAATGAAAATCATGTTTTATTTTAAATATGCAACTGCACTTCCATCCCTATTTATTTGAAATTGAAATTATTATTTGGTTTATTTATCATGGAATATTGTTATGGAACACTTAGTAAGACCCTAATGGTATTTTGAGCTCACACCATACCTTTTCCTTTGGGAATTTCTAGATTTCCTTCTACCAGGTTTGAGTAAGGGGAAAACTTCATATGGAGGTGGTGGTTGTTGTAGATTATTTGAGGCTTGGAGTGTTGTATCCATTGGGACTTGTTTTTTTATCTTGTTCTTATATTACTTTGGTGATGTGATATTTGGGTTTTGGTTTACCTATTTGAATTTTGGTACTATTTCCTTTGGGGTTTTCTTTGATCATACTGATATGTATCTGTTTCCTTCTACTGTTTTGTGGCAAAACAGTTCCAACTTTTATCTTGTATGATGTCAGGTGTTAGTCACCAACACGTGGGGATTGGGAACTCCCTTTGAAACATGTCAGCATCAGATCAGGTATCAGGGTACTAGGTTATTTGGTCCATTTTATAAAAAGTAATGAGAGTTTGGGTGGTTTTATATAGAAAAAGAGAGGATAATTCTTTATTAATTTCTAAACTTATGTTTTAGACTCTATATGATAAAGTAATCGCAACCACAAACCTTCCCATGATTTTTTCCCACGGATTATACAAAATAGGAGTGATTTTCATTATTTTATAATCCTAAGAACCAAACACATTAAAATAATTTTCTTGGTGATGTGCAAGTGAGTCATGTTTATAAATAATTGATTTTAAAACCTTAAAATATAATATAGGTTTTATAGGATTCATTAAGGATTTGTAAAGTTAATTAAATAATATAAAAAAACACATTATTTTAAATGGAAAATATATATTCAGTCATGAATTCCTTTTATTGAATATATTACATTATTTTTTTGTCATTATTATGTCATAATACACAGCATATATTTATACCATATTTAATTTTTACCCAAAAAAACGATTATCTCTGAAAATTATGAAAAAATAATAATTGGATAATTTCAACATGATGGTTTAATAAATAATATTTATTGTATCCAAATAATTTTATAATTATGAGAATTTACACTTTTAGATTAAATATCCACATTTATTGAAAAATACTAGTTTTTTATAATAATAGTTTTTTGACCCTTATAAAAATTATTTTTGACTTCATAAATTTATATTATCATTTATATTTAATAAATATTATTTACTAATATTATTTTATTAAAATATCATTTATTTAAAAAATTATTAAATTCATTAAAAAGAGTGTCTTGATTGAAACTATATATTTACCAAAAATACAATTTTTTCGTTGTATGAAAATATATTTTTTATCAAACTCATTATTTAGTCATTTAAAAATGTAATATTAAAAAGGTATAAATATAATCATTTTTTTATTAAAAATAAAATATAAAAATTCACTTTTATGGTTTATATACATATCTCTTTATTGCACCAGTGAATTACCTAAGGGTAAGGTGTGTGATGGTGATATTTTCTTAGGGTGGTTCGGCATACATGGTTTGGGTCGTGATATTGATGATCTTGATCTTCTCCCATAAATGGTCTTTTTTTCATGCTTTAGTTTTTTAATATCATCTTGGGATTGGTCAAGGGAAATTCCTAGTGATGTTATATCCCTAGGAAGCTCCAATAAATGGGCTTCATAGGGTATGATCCTACTAGTCAAGGTCATCGCTTCTTCCGTCTATATCAATTGGACATTATCATAACCCTTAATATACTAATATTAATGGTCATTTTACAATGAATATTTTATCAATGGTTATTATGTTTCAATGTTTTTTAAATCCAACATACTATAACTATCCAAATTTACCAAAGTAGTGCAAGTGTTTCCTATAAATAGATTACTTGCTAATGAATTTATTCATTCAAAGAAAGAATTTAATTTATAAAAGTTTTGTTTGTTACATTCTTTCCCCCTTCAGAAATTTCACCCTTGAAATTTTCATTTCATACACTAAAATGGATGAGGTTACTTATGTTTCATCACCTCTTCTTGTTCCTGTGTTTCTTCCTCAAACTTGTGGTTCCATCACAACACATTTACCAGGTGAGTTGTATTATTTTATAGAACTTTATATCTAGTATCTAATATATTCACTGGTTTATCCTCATATGAAAGGTCATTCTCCAATAGTACTACCTCTAGATTCAGTACATGTGAAGGGTCTGGTATTTACTTCCTCATGAAAGATACATAGAACACATAGTGTACTTGAGATAGGTTAGGTGGGAGTAATAGTCGATAGGACAGAACTCCAATGTGAAAAAGGATATTAAAGGGGCCAATGTATCTAGTACTAAGCTTTCCTTTCTTTTCAAACCTCGTGAATTTATTCCATGATGATATACAAAGGAACAATTTATCTCCAACCTCAAAATCCAGGTCTTTTTTATGATTGTTTTCATAGCTTTTTATCTACTTTGTGCGGATTTCATATGATGTTGAATTATTTGAACCTTCTCTATCATCTCTTGAATAAGATTAGTTCTCATCATCTTTCTCTCTCCAACTTCATTCTAGCATGTCAAAGTCCAACACCTCTTGAATAAGGTTTCATTTGAATACTATAATGCAAACTATTATTAAATGAGAACTCTACTAGGGGAATGTGTTGGTCCCAACATTCTTGGAAATCTATTAAATGTGATCTAAAAATATCCTCTATATTTTGAATGGTCCTTTTAGACTGACCATCCATCTAAGGGTGATAAGAAGTGCTAAATCTCAGTTCTATATCCAATACTTGCTAAAGTATTCTCTAAAACCTTGTGATAAACCTCGGATCTCGATCAGATATAATAGAGAGTGGAACTTCATGTAGTCTTACCACTTACCTTATGTATATCTTGGTGATTTGTCCTAGACATAAATATACCTTGATAGATATGAAATGCACTGACATTTTAAGGCAATCTACTACCACCCATATGGTGTTATTTCCATTAGGGGTCCTGGGAAATCCTACAACAAAATTCATGGTTATTTTTTCCCATTTTCATACTAGTATGGAAAATGGTTTCATCATACCCTTATATTTATATCATTCATCCCTGACTTGTTTTCATGCTAATCATCAAGATAAAAACTCCACAATCTCCCTCTTAATGTTATCCCACCAGAAGTTTTTCTTCAAATCTCTATAGATATTAGTACTTACTAAATGAATAGACAAAGATGAGCTATGTACATCATATAGAAGTTCCCTATTCATTTTTGGTTTTTATGGGATGTATATCTGAGTTTAAAACCTTATAACTTCATATTCAGTAAAATTTAAACTTTATAATATTCACTACCTTCTTATATAGAAACTCATCATATTTCTGGGCCTCCTTGATTCTCTCAAGAATAAATGGTTAATTAGTTATTTGAGAAAGTTATGATGAAGATATTTTTATGATTCCCATGTCTATCCTTTTCATTTCCAAGAAGATTGGGTCTTTTCAATCCTCATCATGGGTAGGATTGAGGGATTTTTTTTTACTTATATCATATGACACTTTGTTTGATTTCCTAGGATGGAAATGGATTGAACAATCATAATCCTTTATTAGCTCTAACCACCTTCACTGGTGCATATTAAGGTATCTTTTTGTGAATATATACTTGAGGATTTTATGATCTGTATATATATCACACTTTTATTCATAGAGATAATGTCACCAAGTATTCAATGTGAAGATCATGAATGCCAATTTTAGATCATGCATTGTGTTTTTCTTCTCATGGATCATTAATTAGAGGGAGGCATAATCTATCACTCTTTTATCTTACATGAGTACACAACCCAATCCCTTTTTAGATGCATCACTATAGATCACAAATCCTTCCCCACTGGTGGGTAATGTGAGCACGAGTGTAGTGATTAGTCTTTATTCAACTATTTGAATCTCTCTTTTTATTCATTAGTCCATAAAAACTCAACTTCATTCTAAGTAATCTTGTCTAGTGGTATTGATAATTTTTATAAGTTTCACACAAATCGATGATAGTGCCCAGATAATCTAAGGAAACTTTGTATTTCTATCATGGATGTTAGTTTGGTACATCCTTTAATTTACTCTATTTTTTGAAGGATCCAAATATATACCTTTATTGGTGATAGAATTCCACAAAAAAGTTACTTATGCCAAAAAAAACTCACATTTAGTGTAATTTTCATATAACTTTGCCTTTCAAAAGGTCTTTAATATAATATTTAAATACTCCTCATGTTCCTCATTTCTTTTAGTGTAGAAAAGAATATCATCTATAAATACTACCACAGATTATTCAAGGTAATACCTAAAGGATCTAATAATTATGTCCATGAAGATTGTTAGAGAATTAGTGAGTCCAAATGGAATCACTATGAACTCATAATTCCCGTACCTTGTATGAAAAGTAGTCTTGGGGATATCCTCCTTCTTTACCTTTACTTGATAATATCATGATCAAAGATACACCTTAGAGAAGTATTAGAATCCATGTAGTTGATTGAATAAGTCATCAATCAGTGGTAGAGGATACTTGTTCTTTATCATGATCTTATTGACCTAGCGATAATCAATGCAAAGACACATTGATCCATCCTTCTTCTTGATGAAGAGGACTAGTTCACCCCATGGTGAAGCAATTAGGCATATAAACCATTTAGCCATATTCTCTTGTAATTATTTCTTTATCCCCTAAATTTCAACAACAACCATTCTATATAGAGTATTGGATATTGGAAAAGCTCCAGGTATGATCTCTATTGGGAACTAAACCTCACAACTAGGAGTAAGACTGGACAATTATTCAAGAAACACATCAATGAATTCCCTTAAAATTGACATGTCATCAAGGATTGTTTTTCTTTAGTATCAATCATTTGGGTGAGATACGCTTGCTCGCATGGAAATAATATCCATTCTTGAGATGTTAATACCAAATAAGATTCATTATAATCCTTACACTTGTATAAAATCATAGGGTGATTTGTGATACAAAGGGTGATTTCCTTCTCTTGGAAATTTATGGTGGATCAATATAAGGAAATCCAATCTATACCCATAATTGCATCAAATTATTCTCTGGGGAGTATCACAAGGTTTTTTGGGAAATTAAGCATAAAAATTTAGACATGGGATGAGTTATATACTTAGGATTCAATAATTCTCTCATTTTTTGTCTTCACCGATAAATCAACTTCTTCATTTTGAGGTGTTATTTGAATAGTTCTGGTAAACTTGTGTGATGTGAAAGAATGCATAGAACTAGGATCAAAAAGTACATTTACTATTATTTAATTAATAACTAGTGTACCTATTACCACTTCATTATTGGGGTCTACCTTATCAATTTTTATGGAATATGTTATCCCTTTCTTTCTAAGACTTGGAGGTTTTTTCATCAGTTTTCATCGACAACCCTTGGCTTAGGGCATTGTTCCCATAGTGTCCTTGTTACTTGCAGTTGAAAAATTGGATAATAGGTTGAGGCTTAACCATAGAATTCTTTTCTTTCAACACATTGGTGGGTTTATCCTATGAGTAATTGCTAGTTAGGTTCCCTTCCTTCCCGCAGCTAAAGTATTTCCTCATCCCCCTCAAGAAATTCCTAATATGTTTCTTCCCACACTTTTGACAAGTGGGATGTTGGAATTTATTTAAACCATTATATTTATCTATTGTACCACTATAATTAAACTTCTTTTCTCACTTATTATCCATTTTAGAACCTTGAGATTCATTGATCTCCATTTTGACTTTTAGGTCACATTAGACAATTTCCTCATAGTTATCAAAGTACCGAATAGCTAAATCTCTTATTAGACTTGGATTTATCCCACCAAAGAAGCAGTCAACTTTAATTTTGGAGGTAATGACAAATCTGAAGGCATGTCATGCAAGTATTGTGAATTTTTCCTCATATGACCTGATGGATTCGTCATCCTTTTTCTTGAGGCTTAGGAAATCTATCTTCATTTTAGGTTGGAGAGTTCAAGGGAAATATTTTTCGAATTTTTTTTCCACAATTCCTTCCACTCTGTCACTTTCATCTCGTCCTTGGGATTCATATTTTTTACTAGTATCCATCATTGATCAACTTATCCCTCTATAAGTTAAACCACCAGTATAAACTTCTATTTCTCAAAGAATTTAAGGATTTAGAAGATCTTTTCAATGGAATTTTTCCATTTATACCTGATTAAGGGATCAAAATATCCACTAAAAATCATAGTACTTTTTCATATAAAGGTCTAAATTACAACTTTGTATTTGATAAGTGGATTTGGGCATTCCACTTGATTCAAGTTTCAGTTCAAAATTTGAGTAAACTGGGAAAGTGTTTTCATAACGTTCTCGATTCTTGATCCCATTAGGTTAGACATATCATTTGGTCAGTCATTACATTTCCCCTTGATCACATTGATTATTGGCTTGGTTTCTCCTATTTTCATTTATTGACTAAAAATAAAGGGAAAATTAAGGATGAGTATTTTTTAAACTATTAAACACATAAATGGGAAATCATGAACATTAAAGGGATAACTCATAATTGATATATATTCTTTAACCTATGAATTTTTAGGTTTCAATCTAAGTTATCCATGATCTATTTACTAACATAAAATCGTACAGTAATTTTTATTCCCTTAATAATAATTCATAATGAGATTGTGAATTTTCAAAAGAATATCCCCCATGAGTATAAAAATAGGTGTGGAGCAAGGATGGTCACCATGCACTAGGTAATGATCGATTCCATATCAATGCACCCTTTTTGAGTTTATTACCACTAGTTACCTCTATGTCAGAGCCACGTCCACTTGTAGTGTCCGTACAGTGATGTATTTTCTTGGAAAACACTTACTCTATACTTTACCAAAATTTAGGGATGTTTTCTATGTTTATTCATATCCTTGAGGATTTCACTAGAGTTTTATAATCCTAATCCCAAAAATAACTTGAATTTTCTATAATACTAACTATGACAACCCATATTCTATTACACCTTATTTTGTGATTGATTTCTAAATAAACTTTGTGATAAAAAAATTTTAAGAAAGTTTTTTCATTTATTGACAACTAAACCTTTTGTTGAAGAATATTTTTTTAATTTAGGAATTAGACCCAATCCATCATAATGAGGTTGTTTTCCAAACACAAGTTTCCAGACCCAGGTTTTTGTATTGAAAAGCACCAAACACATAAGTATTAAAGAAGATGAATTTTTTGATCAAACGCTTTATTATATTCAGGTCCATTGGCATGACATTGAAAATCATCAGATTCAAAATAATCAGTGGTATAATTTTATTGTTTGCGGGAATTTTTTCCCCATAATCAGAGAAAGGATGAAGTTCTTGAGTTAGAAAGAAATAATTTTCTATGATTGAAGTTTTTTATTGAAAAATTCATATTTTTGTTGAATAGTTTTGAAAGAAGAATGTGAAGTTAGGAGTAATAATTTTTTCATAATTTATAAAACAGCATCAGACAATGCTTTGTTGATCAAGAAGTTCTCAAAAATCATGAAGACTTTCAAGATAAAATCTTTTGAAGAAATTGTGGAGAGGTTTGAAGAAATTAAAAATTACAGAGTGAATAGTTCCATCATAATGGGATTTCCATCATAATGGTATTTCCATTGTAATGGGATTTCCATCTTAATGGGATTTCCATCGTAATGGGATTTATATCGTAATGGGATTTCTATCATAACGGGATTTATATCATAATGGGATTTCCATCGTAATGGGATTTCCATCGTAATGGGATATCCATCATAATGGGATTTCAATCGTAATGGGATTTCCATCATAATGGTATTTCTATTATAATGGGAAAGTCTATTGTAATGGGAAAGACCATCATAATGGGAAAATCCATCAAAATGGGAATTACATCATAATGAGCTGAAGAAGTAAATAGATTATAATGAGCTGAGAAGTAAACATATCATAATGAGCTAAGAAGGAAACATATCGTAATGAATTGAGAAGGAAACAAATCGTAATGAGATGAGAAAGAAACAGATCATAAATAGTTGAGAAATAAATAGATCATAATGAGCTAAGAAATATATAAAGAGTTTAAGAGGTCAAACTTGAAATTAAATTTTGTTTAAATCTCATAGAAATCTAAGCAGTAAAGAAGTCAAATTTGAAGTTTAAATGCGATATATTTTCAGAGTTTTGAAATTTGAGATAGTGGGAAAAGTTTTCAAGTTTCCTTCTTTTTTTCTAAGTTTCCTATAAATACTTTCTTAGATCATTCATTAATTTTCAACTTTCACATATGGAAAAAAGGAGGAGCACTCCAAAATTCAAAATGAAAGTTCCCATCTGATTGAAGAATAATTATATTGATAATTATAGCAGAGTTTGAGTTTTACATATTTAGAATGAGTTCATAATATTGAGTCCATCGTATTTAGAGAATCGAATCCAAACTCATCATATTGAGAGAATCATGTCCCAAATCATCGTATTGGGAAAATCAAATCTTGACTCATCGTATAGAGAAAATCGGATCCAACATCACCATATTAAGAAAATCAGATCCAGCATCATCATATTGAGAAAATTGGATCCTCTATCATCGTATTGAGAAAATTAGATCCAACGTCATCGGATTAAGAAAATCGGATCCAACCAAATCGGACTGATGATTCAAACTAAGTAATTATGGAGCAGTTTCAATAAAGTCTTTATTCTTTTATTTGGATCAATTGTTTTTTAAGAAAACATTGTAAACTGATAGGAGTCATTATTATCATTCCTATTAGGATATAGAATGTGTCTAATGGGAGTTGTCACAAGTTGTATTCACTTCTTCATAATAGTGGATTTCCATAGACTCGTGGGACTGGTTATAGAAATTATGTAGGTTCTCATACTAAGGTCGAACCTTATAATTCTTGTGTACTTTACCTATTTTCTTACTTTTTCATGCATGAGTATTTACTAAAAGTTGATAAGGAAATAAATCTTAATAGGTTGTAGGGGTTAATCTTATTAAAATTATTGAAACTTAAAAAAAAATTGAACAACTAATTCACCCCCCCCCCTTCAGTTATTATTTGATCCTTTATAACTTCAATTGGTATCAGATGGGAGGTTACCTTGTTGAATCCTTATCATAGATAATATCGATTCAGTCAACAGTAGAGGAATTACTACATTTAATGGAAAAAATATTATAGATGAAAAAATAGGATGATTCCTTATCTCCTGTCTCTTGGGATGAAAGTTGTTGATTTTGATACTATTGGGTTTCCACCTATTGAGAAAGATTCCCCAATGACCTTTACTGATAAGAGAAATATAGAATTTGATGGAAAGTCTAGAAATTATATTCTCATGTCCTTATCAGAAAATGTTTATCATATGGTTATGGGTCTCAAAACTTCAAAAAGTATGTGGGATAAGCTGGAAAGTGTTTTTAAAGGGAATATGAAAGTTAAGGAATCAAATCTATAAATATGGTATAGTAAGTATGAAGACATTAGAATGAGAGATAGAGAAATAATTGATGAATACTTCACCAGAGTAAATGAAATTTTTTGCAACATCAGATGATTCTTATATGTCTTAGAAGATTCTATAATTTTGAAGAAACTTATAAGAAACTTTCTATACAAGTTTAATTCTAAAATTTATTCTTTATAATATAATTATGATTTATCTCTTGATGAATTGAATAACTTTCTTATTACTTATGAAATGAGAAAACCTCTAATTTTTTAAAAGAATATGAAAGATGAAATGGCTTTTGAAACTATGAGAAAGTTGAAAATTCAAGGTGTTGAAGATGCTGATCCTTGTGACTCTAAAGATAAAGAGTATTATGAGTTGAAGGAAAAAATAATTTCCCTTATATTTAAGAACTATCGAAGATGAAGAGGAAAGTATGGATAAAATTCCTCTTAAATTTTTTGATTGTGGTGTAATTGGACACTTTGCTATGAATTTCCCCAAGAATAAATTTATAGAATATTGAGATGATTTCGATGGAAAACCTATATGGAAGAAGTGGAAAAAAATGATGAAGAAAAAAATTATTGTAATAAATACAATAATAAGTTTACTAGAAATAAAAGAAGTATGTTGATTAATAAAGTTGAATCAGACTCAACTAAAAATAATTCTTTTAAAGATAAAAGTTTAGAAAAATTCAGAACCTTCATTAAAAAAGTTGAGAAAACAAAATATTCCTTAGAGTGTGAAGAAGGTGGTGAACAATATTATAGAGAGTATCAGTTCAGAACAAAACTTGTTTCATGTCTTGAGAAAAAAAATCTTAAGAAATAAATTAGAGTGATGAATAAATATTGTGAATAAGTTTATGATGGAAGAAAATATGTCATCAAGCCATATGATGAATACATTCAAGAGATTTTAAGTTAAAAATTTAGAATCACTGAATAGGGAAAGATAATTGAAGATCTTAGTAAGAAGCTGGAATCTAAGGAATAAGAGGTTAACAAGTTTCAATTAAAACTTATTGAGTCCAAAAGTAACTTGAGGAAGATGAATGAAAACTTCAACAAAGATTTGGAAGTAAAATCTGAGACTTATAAAGATGATGAGAAGGATCAATACAAGAATTAGGTGAAATATTCTCTTACCAAAAATAATGTTTCATATGATTCTTTTAACATGTACGGTTCCAAAAAAATATTAGGAAAATTTGGGTAGATAAAGGATTTGATAAACCTATTAAACCTACAAAATTATAAAACTCAATAAAAAGAAAATATGGACCATGCCTTAAGTATGTTAGAGCTGAAAGAAGTTACCAACCTCAATAAGGTTTCTACAAAGAAATATCTTTCTAAAATAAAAAAAATCAAGATTTTATGGATATTTCTGGTGTTGTAGAATCTATGGTCATAGGGAATATAATTGATAGCATAACTTATCTCTACCTGGAAGAAGATTTGAGAAAAGTGGAAGAAATAGTGGAAGTAGAATGAGTAACTTTCCTAGATTATAGAAAGTTGAAAAAGTAAATTCTCAAGATGTTAGAGACTTTCCAAAAAAAATCAATTTGAATGTTTGAAAGAAGTTTGTGGAAGACATGGTCAATTTTTTCATCATTCCTAAAGATGTATTCCACTCCTTCCAAAACAAGTTTCTTATGATAGAAAAGAACATAAAACTGAAAATAAGAAAGTTGAGGAAAGATCTTTTATTGTTGAGACAAATTTGAAAGAAGGTAAAGGGAAAAAAACCATGGATAATTGATAGTGGTTTTTATTCACATATGACAGGTGATATAAAAATATTTAAACATGTTGAAATTCATGATGGAGGAGCAGTTACATTTGGTAATGATAGTTCCTTAAAATTCATAGGAATCAAAATAGCTGAGATTGAAGTTGAAAATCTAAAATCTAAGGAATTTTTATTTTTTGTTGGGATAAAACATAACTAACATAGTGTAATTCAACTTTGTGATGATAGAAAAGAAGTTGTTTTTGGAAAATATTTTTGAATCAACAAAAGTGTGAAATATGGAAAAGTCATTATAAAAAGAGAAAGAACCAGTTTGAATCTCTTCCAAATAGGAAAATTCAACAACTCTTGTTACTTAAGTGTGAAAGATGAAAAAAAAAATTATGGAACTGAAGACTTGGTAACCTTGGACAGAAAAGTATGAAAAAACTTTCTAAAGCTGATATCGTTTGAAAATTTCTATAATTAAAAAGAGAAGAAGATGTTTGTGTGACTTGTCAAAAAGGGAATATAACTAACAAAAGTCATAAAAGAGTTGAGATTAAATCTACCTGACCACTTGATCTTAGTCATTCCGATTTATGTGGGTTTATGAGACATAAATCAATAAAAGTATATTTATATTGTATCACTTTTATTGATTATTTCACTCGGATGACAAACATCATGTTTTTGAAGCACAATTCAGAGGCTATTGAAATGTTTAAATTCTTTATAAAATATATTGAGAAAGAAATGGTGGTTTTTATAAAGAAGTTGAGAATAGATAATGGTACCAAATTCACAAACAATGATTTTGAAACTTGTCTAAGAAATCATGGTATCAAACATCAGTATGGTACTCCACATACTCCACAATAAAATGGAGTAGTGGAAATAAATAATAGAAGTTTAGTGGAAATGGGAAGAATTATGTTAGAAGAATACAAACTTTCATAATTCTATTTGAGATAAGTTGTTAGTACTGATGTATATGTTCAAAATAGATGCTTATTGAGACTGGAAACTATCATGACTCCTTATGAAATGTGATATACTAAAAAACCTTCATTGAAAAACTTTAAATTTTTTGAAAGTCCATGTTTGCTCAAAATCAAAAATTAGGATTTGGGAAAGTTTGATGAGAAAGATGAGAAAAGAACTTTTATGAGTTATTCATCAAATAGAAGAAGTTATAAATGTTGGAAAAAATGTGTCAAAACGTTTTTAGACTCATATGATGTGAAGGTAATTGAAAATAAAAGTTCCTTAACAAAAGTTTTTGAGAATGATAAGGAGGATAAACTGGCTAATTTCAATAATAGTAAAAGTAATTCAAAACATCCTTATCATGATTCATAAGAATCGTGCGATGAGAAAATTTTAGTTGGGAAAGAAACTTTGAAATTTCTTACCTTAAAACACATGTTGAATCTGAAAACATTATTAGAAATCAGAAGGATCTAGTGAAGACAATAAGGAAGTTGAAATTAGAAAATTGGACTTCACTTATCTCAAGAGTTGAATCAGAATCAGTTTCAGAGGCTATTCAACACAAAGAATGGGTGGATTAAATGAATGAATAGTTGGATCAGATTGAGAATAATGAAGCATGGGAAATTATTTCATAGAAATTAAATAAAAATATTATCAGAACTAAGTGGGTTTATATAAAAAATTTAAATGAACATGGATAAGTTTCAAGAAAAAATACAGGTTTGTTTGTAAAGGCTATGTATAGGTGGAAGGTGTGGATTTTAAAGAAACTTTTGACTCAGTTGCAAGATTAAAAACTATTAGAATGGTTCTTTCAGTGGTCACACATCTAAATTAAAAAGTTTATCAGATTGATGTAAAATCATCTTTCTTAAATGGTGATATTGAGTAATAATTCTACATTAAACAACCTTGTGGGTTTCTACTTGATGAGGATGAAAACAAAGTTTTTAAATTGAAGAAATATTTGTATGGGTTGAAACAAGACCCACTTTTTTGGTATTCTAGACTGGAATTTTTTTTGAGAATATTGAACTTTTCTAAAGTAAAAGTTGATAGAAACTTATATATGAAAAAAATTTACTCTAGAGATCTAATTGTAATTGTTTATATGGATGGTATAATTTTTTATGGGGATAGATAAGTTATTTGTAAAACATTTTATGAGGAAATGAAGAGGAATTTTGAAATGTATATATAATGAGAGTTAACTTTCTTCCTTGTCTTATAAGTTCAACAAAATGAAAAATACATTTTCTTATCTCAAGAAAAGTATTCCAGGGAATTGTTAAAAAAAATTGGGATGGTAGAATCCAAAGAAGATTCAAATCCTATTTCAGTGAGCACAAAGTTGAGTAAAGATGAATCCAGAAAAAATATGAATCAAAAAGATTTTCAGAAGCTGGTAGGAGGTCTTCTTTACCTTACAGCCTCAAGGCCTGATATTTTTTATGATGTGACTTTGTGTTCCAGATATCAAAGTAATCTGAAAGGATCACATATATTGGAATAAAAAATAATTCTGAGATATTTCAAAGGAACAACTTCACATGGGTTGTTATACAAAAAAGAAATAGTGAGATGAAGTTTCATGTTTATACCGATGTGATTGGGCTGGATATTGTAATGATATACAATCAACCTCATGAGGAACATTTTTCTTGGGTAAATATTGTGTGATTTGAAATAGTAATAAACAAATTTCAGTAACTTTGAGCACAGCTAAATGTGAATATTTTGTAGTTACTCAATCTTTTACTCAAATATTTTGGATGAAATTTCAGTTGTAATATTTGAAAGTAAATTTTTCTAAACCAATGAAGATACTTTGTGATAATAAGAGTTCAATTGATATTTCTAAGAATCTTGTCCAACATTCAAGATCAAAACACATTGATATAAAGTTTCACTTTATAAAAGAGAAAGTTGTTGTTAGAGATATTTTTCAAGAATACATTTCAAAAAAGTATCATATTACTGATATCTTTATAAAAGAACTGTCAAAAGAAAATTTTGTGGAATTGAGGCTGTAACTTCATGTCCATCCTCCTACCATGTCTTCTTAAACCTCATAAGGAAGAACCCCTATCATTCTTTGGATTATGTTGACAAAGGGGGGTAAAAAGTAGAAACTTTATACTATTGTAATAAGTTTTTACTTATCTTTCTTAAATGAATCTGAAGTTTTAGTTATAATAAAATGGGGAGAGAAAAAGAAAAGTGATAGAAAAAGAAAAGTGAGGGGAGTTATCTTTACATGGACACAAATTTTTTTTTCACTGAGGGAAGGAATTTCTTCAAAAATATTACTTTATCTAGTAGTATAGTTTCAAGAAACTCTCTTTTGAGAAAGGCTATGTTTTAATAAATGTTAAAAAAACTTGAGTTTTTTAAAAAAGTTGAGTTGTGAAAAAATATAAGAGTTGGAAAAGTTGTTAACAAGGGTTATCAACAAATAAAAAGGGGGAAATTGAAGAACCTTTGTGATAAATTTTTTTAAAAAAAGTTTTTTTATTTGTTGACAACTGACCTTTTTATTGAAGAATTTTTTTTCTTATTCAAGAATTGAACCTAGTCCATCATAATGAGGTTGTTTTCTAAACACAATTTTTCGAAAACTGGTTTTTGTATTGAGTTACACCAGACACAGAATAAGTCAATAAGATGAAGTTGTTAATTAGAAAATTTATCATATTCAGGTCTATTGGCATGACATTGAAAATAATCATATTCAAAATAATCAGAGGAAAAATTAATTGTTTTCTAAAATTGTTTCTTTACCATAATTAGAGAAAGAATGAATTTGTTGAGTTAGAAAGAAAGAATATATTGAGATATAAGTTTTTGGTTGAAGAATTCATATTTTTTCTGAAGAGTTTTGAAAGAATAATGTGAATTAAGGAGTAATAAAGTTTTCATACTTTATAAAACAACATCATACAATTCTTTTCTGATCAAGAAGTTCTCACAAATCATGAAGAATTTCATGATAAAATATTTTGAAGAAATGGTGGAAAGGTTTGAAGAAATTCAAATTTGTAGAGTGGAGAATTCTATCATAATGGGATTTCTATCATAATGGGATTTCCATCAAAATGGGATTTCCATCGTAATGGTATTTCCATCGTAATGGGATTTCCATCATAATGGGATTTCTATTGTAATGAGAAAATATATCATAATGGAAAAATCCATCGTAATGGGAATTACATCGTAATGAGAAGAGGGAAACATATTTTAATGAGATGAGAAGGAAACATATCATAATGAGTTGAAGAAGGGAACAAATTTTAATGAGCTGAGAAGGAAACATATTGTAATTATCTAAGAAGGAAACAAATCATAATGAGATGAGAAAGAAACAGATCGTAATGAGCTGAGAAAGTGACAGATCATAATGAGCTAAGAAAGATATAAAGAGTTGAAGAGGTCAAACTTGAAATTCAATTTTGCGTAAATCTCATAGAAATCTAAGGAGGAGTGAATAAGACAAAGTTGACGTTTAAATGTGAGAGATTTTTGGAGTTCTAAAATTTGAGGAAGTATGGAAAGTTTTCAAGTGTCCCACTTTTTTTTCCAAGTTTCCTATAAATACTCACTCATATCAATCATTCATTTACAACTTTCACATACACACAAAAGGTGGACTGCTGGAGAATTCAAATTGAAAGTTATCATCTGATTGAAGAAGAATTGTATTGATTATTCTTGTAGAGTTTGATTTTTTCAGATTGAGAATGATTCCATCATATTGAGTCCATAATATTCAGATAATTAGATCCAAACTCATCGTATTAAGAGAATCAGATCTAGACTCATTGTATTGAGAAAATCAAATACATACTCATTATATTGATAAAATTGGATCCAGCAACATCGTATTGAGAAAATCGGATCCAACATCATCATATTGAGAAAATTATATCCAGAATCATCATATTGAGAAAATTGAATCCATCCAAATCAGAGTGAGGATTTGGACTGAGTAATTATGGAGCAGTTTCAACAAAGTCTTTATTCTTTTGTTTAGATTAATTGTTTTATAATAAAATATTGTAAACTATCAAGAGTTAGTATAACTATTCCTATCGGGATATAGAAGGTGTCTAACGATAGTTGGCACAAGTTATATTCACTTCTTCATAATAATGGATTTCCATAGACCCACAGGAGTGGAAATGGCAAGGATGTAGATTCTCAAACTGAGATTGAACCTTGTAATTCTTGTGTGATCTACTTAATTTTATAATTTTTCATGCATGATTATTTACTAAAAGTTGATAAGTAAATAAATATTAACAGGTTATAGGGGTTATGTTTTTGAAAGTTATTGAAACTTATAAAAAGTGAAAAACTGATTCAACCCCCCCCCCCCCTCTCAATTGTTATTCATTCATTTGGAACTTAAATTTCATAAAGATACTCTACAATACTAGGATATTGTAAAGCCTAATTTCTTTTAGAAATTAGGTACATTTTATGACAACTTGAAAAATAAATACAACAACATTAATTAAAAACTCTTAAACATGACCTTATTTTCCTTGGATCTTCTAAACTGTATAGGATAATTTAGGGATGTACATAAGAAAGGGATGAGCTATAAACCCCTATAAGGGAATAAACATAACATAGCATAAGTTAAACAATTAAATGTGATCCAATAGGCATATAAAGGTAACATAAGAGGGGTGAGAATCATAATCATGAACAATGAGGCATGATGTGATATGATAGCATAAAGACAACATAGTAATGTGGAAACAACATAAAACATGACATCATAAACATAAGTCTAGACTAACTACCAAGAAAACATAATATAGTGTGGTCAGGATAAACTCTTTTTCAGCATACATGGAATATCATGAGATAAAAACATTTTCTAATGCATTTTATATCTTTATAATTTCGGGTTCACCCATCACTTTCATATCATATACATACATAATTGTGCCACATAGATCATAAAACATAAGGATGTATTTCATAACTTTTAACCCCATAATTAAGGAGTTATGGTAACTTAAATGTAAATACCCAATAAATTAAGGATAGGTACAACTAGGTGAATATCCTTGAGTGGAAATGTAGATGATTATTTACTACAGAAATGTTTGGCATGAAAAATCACGGGATAATTTCGGCAGCATGAAGGGTGTACCTACAGGTTTATAGAAGGGTTAAATGAGATAGAAAGGGGTATCTCATTACTTGGGAATGGGAGTTTGGGTGGGTTTATATAGAAAAAGAGAGGAAAATTTGTTATTAATTTCCAAACTTAGGTTTTGGACTCTATATGATAAAATAATTAAAAATAAAAACCTTACCATGGTTTATTTTCTATAAAAGAGGAGTGTTTTTCATTATTTTATAATCCTAATAACTGAACACATTAAAATAATACTATTGGTGATGTATAAGTGAGTCATGTTTACAAATAATTAATTTTAAAACCTTAAAATATAATATAGATTTTGGAGGATTCATTAAGGGTTTATAGAATTAATAAAATAGCCCTAAAAACAAATTATTTTAAATGGTAAATATATATTCAGATATGGATACCTTTTATGGAATATATTACATAACTTTTGGGTTATTATGATGTCATAATACACACAGTATATTTATACTGTATTTGATTTTGATCCAAAAATCCGATTATCTCCAAAAATTATGAAAAAATAATTGTTGTCTAATTTTGATGTTCTTATTTCAAAAATAATATTTATTTTATCTAAATAATTATCTAATTATGATAATCTATATTTTTAGATCAAAAATCCATATTTATTGAAAAATATTGTATTTTTTTACAATAATAGTTTTCTGACTCTTATAAAAATTATTTTTGACTTCATACAATTATATTATCATTTATATTTAATGAATATTATTTAATAATAATATTTTATTAAAATGTCATTTACTTAAAACATTATTGAATTCATTAAAAATATTTTCTTGATTGAAACTATATATTTACCAAAAATACAATTTGTGCTCAATTGTATGAAAATCTATTTTTACCAAACTCATTATTTAATCATTTAAAAAGATAACATTAAAAGGCTATAAATCTAATCATTATTTTATTAAAAAATATAAAAATTCATAATTTTATGGTCTAGATACACAACCCTTTATTACACCAGTGAATTCTCAAATCATAAGGTGTGTGATGGTGAGATTTTCTTAGGTTGCTCCATCGTACATGGTTTGGGTCATGATCTTGATGAGCTTAAAATTCTCCCACAAATGGTTTCATTTTTACATTAATTGTTGAATCTCAACTTTGTATTTTTCAATCCCAAAGCTCGGTGATGTTATCTCCCTCATAAGCTCTGACAAATGGGATTCTTCATAGGGTACAATCCTACTGGTCAAGGTCATCGCTTCTTCCGTATGTGTTAATTGGAATTTATCATAACCCTTAATATACTAATCTTAATGGTCTCTATACAATGGATATATTATCAATTATTATGATGCTTAATGGTCTTTTAAATCCAATGGACTATAACTATCCAAAATAACCAAAGTATTGCATGTTTTTTTATAACTAGATTACTTTATAAGTCATTTATTCATTCAAATGAGGGATTTCATTTACAAAAGTTTTGGTCGTTGCACTCACTTTTTGTTTATGCTTTTACATTCAAAATAATTTTTTCTTTATTTCATCGGGTTGTGACTCCCTGATTCTAAATTCATAACTATTCAGGTTGTGACTCCTATAGTCTAAAGTAAATGTTGTAATTGGGTTGTGACTCACCATACAAAAGTCAGGTGTCTTGGTTATTCTTTCACTAGAAAAAGTTGTTTTGATCAGGTTATGACCCCCCTTAAAAAATAAAATTAGTGTACAAAATATCTCTTGACGATTAGAGAGGTATAAGAGTCTTCTTTGGACTAAACTAATATAAAAAACATCCTTATGTTATTTTATTTATTTTATTTATTTTATTTATTTTTCATTCCTAATTAACTACAATAATTAATTTAGATAATTAATATATTTCCCTAAAATTTTAATTTGGTCTATTCACCGACCTTTAGACCAAATTTCATTACCCTTTCAATCATAACATATTTTACATATAATAAATAAGATAAAAAAGAGAAAATAAATAAAACACTACAATCTTTATTAAAAAATACTAAAAAATATCGTCTACATCATGAGTATTTATACACCATAATCAAGCTCAACGCCTTCAAGATGCATAGAGAGATATATGATGCCAAAATTTATTATGTCATCATCATGGTTCATGACATTATTTTCAAAGTTTATCTTTTACTTATGATATGTATACACTAAAAATATTTTTTGTATTTTCTATAAATTACTTTATGGTTAAGTGAGAACTTCAAAAAAAATCACTCGTTATGGTGGTGACAAGTTGTGTACCTAATGTTATGACCAAAAATCATCATAAGTATGTGATTCTCATAATTTGATCACTTATGGTGGTGTCATTTAATCTTTTAATTTGCTAAATGTAGTATGTCTCAACATCGACAACATCGATAATTAACACAATTTTGATAATGACCAATCACATTCACTTCAAAGGATAGAATGAAATTCGACAGTCGTGAGTCATTATCGCTCTTCATGAGTTTGTTATTTTCCCCGTAACACAAGATTTTAGAAAAAAATTCTTATATATTTTTTAGTGTTATCAATAGAGGTAAAAATAAATATAATAATATATTCCATGTAAAATAAGATTTACTTGTTGATACAACTCTTCGAATGAGTGAAGGTGGTTCACACATGAAATAACATGCTAGAAAAATGTATGGAGAAACATGAGGAATACATTTTTTTATATAATAGTTTTATTATGTAAATGATAGTGATAGAGGTACCATCGTCATGATGCACAATGTGAAGAGTATGATAGTGTTGATAACGTGTTGTGAAACAGGGTTGTGACACTTATTAAAACTGTAATGTATTTCAAAATATAGGATTTATTAATGACTATAAACAAATTAATATGTAAATAGAAGATGAAAAATAATGTTTAATATAGGTGATAAATGACATAAAAGTGTATCATACAATTATAAATTAAGGTTTGTTTGTAGGGGAAACCTTGTTTGTACCAACTGTCAGCTAAGAGGGCATGACTTGCTTCATTGTCGAAGAAAGGTAAACCATGGGACTGTCCAATCCTCTAAAAACCAAGACACAAAACATGATATGGATTATGTTTCTCATGTTTACACTAATGAAAATTAAAATCCCCTAAGATAATAGATTCATGTTATTGTGGAAGGTCCTTCTCATGGGATAGTTCGGATTTATTCTGAATGTTATTCTTAAAAGGATGGGTGCTCAATGGGTCCTAGTATTAAATCCACCCTTTCACCTTGAGATGAAGTTGGATCTGCTCATTTTTCTAGGATGGAACCTACTAGGCTCCCCAATCCCTGGGCTAACATATAGGATGAAATCCATTTATCCAATGCTATATCTTTCTTCAAAGATTCCTTGTTTAAGGGAATAGTGGTTTATCATGATCATAGTGAATCTGATAGTAGTCAAGATGACAATGAAATTTCAATATAGGCTGAGATTGATTTCTATTTATGGTAATAACAGAAGATGATTGATGTCAAGATCTTAAAAGGGAAACTCAAATATAAAGCAGCCACCTCAAAAAAATCCAAATCCAAGAAGACTCCTAACTCTCTTGATTAGGAGCAGGCTGGAAAATGTATATCAGTTCTGGATAAGGTAAATGTGGAAGTGTCAACTCCTAACCATTTATGTGCTCCTAAACCCTGTGGATCACCTATGGGGTTTGTGGGAAAAACCCAATATTATAATAGTTCAACAATTTTATCTTCTCCATCTCTTGATTATGGTCATAAGGAGCATGGGTCAGTGGGGGGAAAGTAGTTATCTTGAGGTTTCTCAAGTGATAATCTAAAAACTATGAATAGTGGGAAAAACTACATAGAAAAATATAATTTTTTTCTAATGAATTAGGATCCCATCATGGGCATGGTTTAGTGGCAGATCCTACTAATGGAAGGGAGGTGATAGGAATACAGGGGGTATTGTTGTACATAGGGAATGTCCAGGAAAAGTAGTGTATTTATTTAAGGGTTTTTGGGTTATTTGGAAGTTATTTGGAAGTGGTTAGAGGGAGGATATTATGTGGGTTCTAGGTGGTTATAGGTGGGGTGTAAAGAGGTTATAGAAGGGGTAAAAAGAAACTGCACTGGGGGGTTTTTTTTTAAAGAAGCAGCCAAGTGGGCTTGGGTAAGAGCTCCCTGGGGGACTCTTGAGTTTTTATTCTCTAATTTCTTATCTTATCCTTTTACCTGGTTGTATTTATTCTCTATTATCCATCTATAGTAAAATATAAGAAGTTTTTACTCTGTTGTTATTCATTAATTAGACTGACCTATCAATCTACACTGTTAGCCACTGTTAAACATTGGGATGTGCACTCAGATGATGCTCCATCAGCAGTAGAATTTGTTTTTGCCCGTAGCCCACTTCTGTTGGGATGGGGGCCTGATATTCATCTCACCTAGTGGGTATTGAAAAATTCCTCAATAAGTTATAATTCAAATTAGCTTCAATAATTTCAACTCTAACATCATCCATGGATACTTTAACCTCACAAAATCACTCTTCAGAATAAAAGCACCTTGAACTGGCTGAACTTGTGTGCCAGGAACAGACAAGAAATTTCATCAAATTCCACAACTACATCTCCAACCTAGTGTAATGATTGGATAAACACCAATTTCAGAGGGAGACTTACCCAAAGGAGGTCACAGAGGAGTCTAAAACACCTTTAGTTGGATTCGTCGCTACATCTCAAATAGTGAATGATGAAGTCCCTGGTCATCCAGTGTTATGTTCCTCAGATTGGCTTAGGGAACCTCTGTTTTGGCCTATGTTGTGCCCAGTGGAGATGATGCCTCAATAGGATGAGGTGCACCCATCGATTTTGATGATTTTTCTAGCATCACATTTGCTGGAGTCTACCAAACCTGGGACACCACACCGAAACAATCAGCTGGTCGAACATCCTATCACAGCTAATTCCGATTAGTGTCCAACAACCCAAAATATTTACCCACATCTATTTTAGGGGATATATCTACCATTACGGAAGGACGGACAATGTATAATGCTATTTAGAAACATAGATATTGAGAAGCAGGTACTCCACACTCAGTCTTTTATTACAATTTTGGACACTTTTAGTATTAAACCAGGGCCCCGAGGTGTTGCGGCACCTACAAACATGGGAAAATCTAGCACAAATAGGATCATTTCTCTCCTTCTGCCTACTATTGTTGCGTGTACTATTGGATGGAGCTCAATAACAATTTATTCTCTCATGGAACTGAATTTCAGGAAACATGGACACCACTTGGGCATAGATGCAAGCTCCTAGACCTTTCACATCGCATGTCTCTATATAGTTCCTCTATCCATATGTGCTAGTGATTTGGTTCCAAACTAGGTGGAGGAGGCTGCAAAAAAATTATATCATGTCTAGCGTTGATTATTGTGGCATATCCCCCTATTGTTTCTCCAATTGTGGGAGTTACTAGTGTTTAACATGGAGCACTTGTGCTGGAAACCATCCCCCACCACTATAGTTACATGTTAACTAGGGTATTGCTCCATCTAACAACTATGATACAGCATGAAGATGAACTGACAACAATAAATACCAAGAATACCAGGAGAAACATGTGGAAGATTGTTTTGTATGACTTTATGGGCAGTTCCCCTTATCACCATCTTCGGTTCGATGCAGCATAGCTAGTTTGGGAAATTTCTTGGCATGTTGGGTCCATCACACTTGGAGACACAACCAACACCTTGAGGATAATGTGGTTTTTTCAGGATGGTAATAGTGATAGGAATGTGGAGGAGGGGTATTTTTGTACGTAGGGAATGGATAGGGGTGGTAGTGTATTTATATATGGGGTTTGGTGGGTAATTTAGAAATTGTTGGGAAGTGGTTAGAGGGAGGATATTCTATGAGGGCTAGGTGGTTAAATGTGGGGTGGAAAGAGGTTATAAAAGGGGAAAAGAAAATGCGCATGGGGGGATTCTATTTTAAATAAGCATCCATCTAGGCTTGGGCAAGAGCTCCCTGGGGGACTCTTGAGTTTTTCTTCTCCAATTTATTCTCTCCTCCTCCCTACTTGTATTTATTCTCAATTTTTCATCTCTAATAAAATATAAGAAGGATGTCCTCTTTTTTATTCATCAATTGGTCTGACCTATGGGAGCACACTACCAGCCATTGTTCAACACTAGCGTGTGCACTCGAACGATGCTCCATCAGCAATAGCCTTCATTTCTGCCCACATCCCACTTCTGCTGGGATGGGGGGTCAATATTTTTCTCCCCTAGAGGGTATCGACCAATGCCTCAAGAAGTTAAAAAACAAATTATCTTCAATGATTTCAACTTTCACATTGTCCATGGTGGTTCTAACCACACAACATCACTCTTCAGAACAAGCGCGTCTTATATAGGCTGAACGTTCATTCTAGGAATAGGAAAAAAAATTGTTGAATTACACAACTACATCCCCGACCTGGTGCGTCGATTGGAGAAGCATCCATTCCATAGGGAGACATTCCCAACAGAGGTCAAAGAGGAGTATGAAATACCTCTAACAAGATTCCCCACTATGACTCAAATGATGCATGATGAATTCCTAGGTCATCCCATGTTTTTTTCCTCATATTAGATTAGGGAACCTCCGTTCTAGCCTATACTATACCCGGTGGAGATGACGCCTCAGCAGGATGTGGTGAACCCATCAATTGTGATGAGTTTTATAACATCGCATTTGCTGGAACCTGCCGAACTTGGGACTCTACACAAAAATAATCGGTTGGTCGAACATCCTATCACAACTGATTTTGATCATTGTGTAATGGCCCAAAAGATCACCCCACCTCTATTTGAGGGGAGATATCTACAATTATGGAAGGACAAAAAACGTACAATTATATTTAGAAACACAAAGAGTGAGAAGAAGGTACTTCACACTCGATTATTTTTTTTAATTTTGGACACTTCTAGTATTCAACTAGGGGGCCGAGGTTCTACGAAACCTACAAACATGAGATAGTCTGGCACAAACAAGATCATTTCTCTCCTTCCTACTGTTGTTTATTGTGATGGTGGATGGAGCTCACTGAAAATTTCTTCTCTCATGGAACTAAATTTCAGGAAGCATAGACACCGCTTAGGCATAGATGTAAGCCCATCGACCTTTCACCTATCATATATCCATGCGGTTCCTCCATCCAGATGTGCTAGTGATTTGGTTTCAAACCAGATGGAGGAGGTAGCAGCAAAATTTATATCATGTTCATCATTGATTATTGTGGCATACACCATGTTGTTTCTTTGCTTGTGAGAGTTACTAATGTTTAGCATGGATCACTTATGATGGAAACCAGACCCCACCACTACCATTACATGTTAAATAGGGGATTTCTCCATCCAAAAACTATGATGCAGCACATAGATGAACCAACAATAGTAGATACCAAGCATGACGGGAGAAGCATATGGAAGATTTCTTGGAATGGATTTATGGGTAGTGACCCTTATCACCATATGCAGTTCCATGGAGCACGAATGGTCTGGAAAATTTCTTGACATCCTGGGTCCATCTCACTTGTGGAAACAACCACCACCTTGAGGAAAAGGTGGTTTTTTCGGCATAATGACAGTGATAGGAATACAGGGGGTATTGATGTATATAGGGAATGGTCACGGGTAGTAGTGTATTTCTCTCAGGGGTTTTTTGGGATAGTTGGAAATTGTTGGAAAGTATTTAGAGGAAGGATATTTTGTGGGGTCCAAGTGAATAGAGGTGGGGTGCAAAGAGGTTATAAAAGGGGAAAAAGAAAATGCATAGAGGGGGGTTCTGTTTTAAAGAAGTGGCCAACTAGGCTTAGGTAAGAGCTCCCTAGGGGACTCTTGAGTTTCTCTTCTCAAATTTATTTTGTTATCCTCTACCTTTATTGTATTTATTCTATATTTTTCATCTCTAGTAAAATATAAGAAGGTTATCCTCTATTGTTATTTCTAAGGAGGCCTCTCATGAAACTTTTATAGTGCTTTTAACATCAAGATCGAGTAATCATGAAGGGCCCAATACATGTGTTGAGGTCCCTTTAACAATGTTCAAATTAGATTTTAACAGTAATAAAAAACATTGTTAATCACAACAATGATAAAGAGGGTCCCCTTTATCAGTGCTAAAAAAGCACTGATAATGGGGGTCCTTTATTTGGGCTAAAAAAGAACTGATAAAGGACCCCCTTTATCAGCACTAAAAATAGCACCGATAAAGGCCTAGCTGCCTACAGTGGGCTGTTAATATAACAGCACACCCATAAGCAAAAACCTTCAATTTCAAATGTTATAGACAACCTATAATTTTAAACAATGCTATAATTTCAAACAATGCTATACACATTTAATTGACATCATGAAAACAAAAATTTCCACCCATGGTATATACAAAAAAAACTGGTATTTTCATTTCAAACAAAATGTTTTATATAATTACATTTACAATTATCCAAAAAACATTCTAAAATGTTAATATTTCATCATTTGACGTATGTGATCCCCTATCAAAAATGTACACCGATGGTATCAGTTTTTGTACAAATCATCTCAACCCAAGAAAAATATTTCACCTATATAAGAAAACAAATATTATGTTAGTAATGCTATAAAGAAATAAATTAAACATTAATATGAAAGAATACATTAATAAAATGTCAATATTTAATAAAAATGATACATTATGAGTTATATTAGTCACACTGTGCATTCTATTTAGGTGGGGTTGATTCCTAAACATCACAAATGAGTTATGGATCGTTTTCTTAAAATATCAAATCAATCTGAATGTTTTTTATTGAGTTTGAGTATGTCACTTGTTCTTCTACTAAAATTAATGTCAATTTTAAATAATGACACATTTGGAGTTATACCAGTCACACAATATGTTGGATTAAGGTGATTATTATTCATACACATCACAAATGACTAATATATTATTGTACTAAAATATCAAAACAATATGAATGAGTTTTCTTGGTTTTCAGTGTGTCGGTTGTGTTTTTTTACTAAAATTTCATTTCCAAATGGGAAAAATGCATTTTGAGTCATACTTGTCACATCATGCATCAGTTTGATGTGAGACTGCTTCATACATGTCAAAAATGACTTATGAATCATTTTCCTAAATTATCAAGATAATCTCAGCACGTTTTCTTGTTTTTTAGTGAGTGACACATTTTGAACTAAAATGTCAGTTTTAAACTGATAATAAGCACTTTTAGTCATACCTATCACACTGTGTATTATATTGAGGTCATGTTGACTCATAAATGTCACAAATGACTTGTGGATCATTTTACTAAAGTATAAAAACAATCTGAATATGTTTTCTTAGTTTTTAGTATGTCACTTGTTGTTTTTACTTAAATTAATGTCAATTTTGAATAAAAAGAGATACTTTGAGTCACACCAGTCACACCATGTGTCTGATTGAGGTGTGTTTGATTCTTAAATATCAAAAATGACTCATGGATCATTTTACTAAATTATAAAAACAATCTAAATGAATTTTCCCAGTTTTCATTATGTCACTTGTTCTTTTTACTTAACTTAACATCAATTTTAAATAAAAAGACACAGTTTGAGTCATATCGGTCATATCGCGCATCGTATTGAGATAAGTTTGACTTATACATGTCACAAATGAATCATGGATCATTTTACTAAAATATAAAAACAATCTGATTGTGTTTGGTTGGTTTTTAACATGTCACTTATTGTTTTTACTTAAATTGATGTCAATTTTAAATAAAAAGAGACACTTTGAGTCATACCAGCAACACCATGTGTCATATTGAGGTTAGGATGATTCCTACACATCATAAATGAATTATAGATCATTTCACTAGAGTATCAAAATAATATAAATATGTTTTATTGGTTTTCAGTATGCCAGTTGTGTTATTTTACTAAAATGTCATTTCAAACTAGAAACAGGGATTATGAGTCATATTAATCATATTGTGTGTCATTTTGATATGATATTACTTCATAAATGTCACAAATGAATTTTTAATCACTTTACTAAATTATCAAGACAATTGGAGCGTGTTTTCTTGGTTTTCAGTGAGTGACACGTTTTGAACTAAAATGTCAATTTTAAACTGATAAGGGACACTTTTAGTCATACTGGTCACACTGTGTGTTGGATTGAGGTTAGGTTAACTACTACACATCAAAAATTACTCATGGATTTTTTTTCCAAATTATTAAAACAATGTGATTGTGTTTTATTGGTTTTCAGTATGTCACTTGTTGTTTTTACTTAAATTAATGTCAATTTTAAATAAAAAGAGACACTTTGAGTCAAACTGGCCACACCGTATAAGGCCCCAGCCTTAAACCTTACTTAATCTTGAGTTATTACAATATTACACATCGAGGATCTTTTCAGGTTTAGAGTTTTAGAGAATTAGATCATGAAACTTGCATTACATTCCACATTTAAACAAAGTGGTTACATAAAAGACAGTATTCATTCTTCCCATCACGGAAACATATTTAAAATATAACACGGATTCTTTCTTGACACATCCTTGACACTATCATCACATCATGTACCTTTCCCTTGACCTGTGAAAAACATTTCAAAAACTTTGGATGAGCATAAAAAAGCTCAGTAAGGGTTACAAAAAAATATGGAAAGGAAACATGAGTTCATATATACATGAGAATGAAATCATACTTTACCCATAAAACATAGGCACTTTAACATACCTCATCAAACCATGAATAAATCATAGAAAACATAAGACATAAAGGTAACTTGAGGCATTCATAACATTCTTACGTAGGGAGTAACCCTCTTGGTTACGTTTGGAATACCCATCACAGTATATTCCCTAAATCTCTTCGGAGAAACCTTAACGTTTCACTCCTTCGCGTTACCCAATGCATTGGAGAGCTATATCGGGCTCACCCGCCCTTAGTTTATCACGGAACCACCCGTTTTCATAACAATTCCCAAGAACCATAACATAAATGTGTCACATAAAACATGCACAAAGGAAACATAACATTTCCACATTTCAATCACAATATAACATTTTAGTATATTGAAATAATGAATCCATTCAAAAAGAAACCATTTCCAAAACCATTTAAAACATTTAATAAAGAGATTTTTGAATCAAAGTGTCCCATACCACCTTGAAGCTTAAAATTTTAAACCATTAATATCCATATAAATAAATCCTTAAAACCATTTTGAAAACATGGATATTAATAAGAACAAATAATTAAAACATTTAAAACGATATTTTGGTTAAAGGGGTTTTACCAAAATTAGAGACACTTGAATACAATAATTGAGGAATAACATTTAGTCAGAACTTTATAATATCATGAGAATAAATGGATTCATGATATAATACTCCAAAGGACAGTATATACACCATATAAGAGTGAATTGGTGCATAACAACAATGAACCCTCAATAGAAAAGTCAAATGTGATGAAATCCCTTATAAAGAAGGTATCCTTAAATTAAGGACAAATAAATCTCAAAAATATGTGTGACAAATATATATACACCCAATATAAGTGGATATTAAGTGTAAAACAATAAAATTTCAATCACACATATTCAATGGATGACATATTCAATGACTACAAGTTAAACCCAAAGAAATCGAAATTGGGTTAAAAAGTTCCCTTGACAGCCTAACGGCATCACATCAAAATGAGTTGATGAGAGATAAAAAGTGTATCTCGTCACTTGGACATAAAATTTACATCAATAAGGATGTATGAGAACATATCCCAACATAAAAATATGTAAATTAAAAGACCCAATAAAAGAAGTCTTTTTAAAAAAAAGGAGGGTGAAAGTTTCCCCTACCGACTTGGGTATCTTTCAAAACATACACCCCATGAAAAAAAGACAATAGGTCATTGATGTAAATACTCATAAACGAAAGTATATTACACAAAGAGTATAATAATGGGCATTACATACACCACTCAATGGAATTTGTGGCGAATGTAGCATAAATCTCACGGGAATAAAAGTGAGATGAAAAATCCCTTACGAAAACTCGGTAGCCTAACGGCGCCACATAAAACTTCCAAAATGGATTGATGAGAGATAATAGGGTCTCTCATCACATGAACATAAAAATTACAGTAAGTGTAATATAAAATATCATCCCAATAACAAGAAATATGATCTTTAAAAGGAATGACATAAAAGTGTATACTTAAAAAGAAAGAGAGGAGTAGGATCCCTTACCTCGGGTCCGACTTGACTCGATCGTTCTTTAACGTCCTGAATAATAAACTTGAGTTAATTTCCACTTTATTAAGAACCTTTTTATAGTTCATTATTCCTATTATATAACTTATTTCCATGTTATAAACATTATGTAAACATTTAAGTTAATAATGTTTGTTTTGTCGATATTTGGTTCTTAAGTCGAAAGTGGACTTCTTACCATTACATGTTGTTCGTGTGGTCAAAAGTTTATTATATACAGAATCATATTCATGATTTGGATATCATATATGTCATATATATCCAGTACATTCATGCATTTATAACATTACATAATCATTTAGAGGTAAGAAATGAAATGCACCGTTCATGGAGACGGTAAGCCGTACGTACGCATGAACGCTACTTTCATTTCTATTTCATATTTTATAGAATGGAATAATAATGATATAAAGGTATATTATAATTACAGTATAATATCATATATAATATCATAGTTCCATCCTTTATACGTCCCACATATGGTATTTAACGAATCAAATCACTTTGAGGGGGCGGTAGTCCGCACTTCCTTAAATGAAGATATCGCGTTTACCCATAATGGAAACCATAAAGTTATGCCCAAAATGAAAAAAACAGAAGCTTAAGGAAAACATAAACATATTATATATCATATATAAAAATAGTTACATCATAATGGCCACCTTTGAAGGTGTAAATTGAGTATTGAACAATCATCGTTTCGGGAGGCAGAATTTCGCCATCCACGGAAACTGTATGTTCTTTAACCATTTGATGTAGTTGTGTGAGAGTGTAGCTCGAATAAATCTTATAACAACATCCTATTATATTTAAGATACTGGTTTTGTTACAAAATAGGTAAATAAAAAGAGTTTAGGGGGTTGGAGAAGCAAAATAAAACAAATGAACATGAGAGAATGAATTACCTTTAAAAGTGTATCTTCTTTTGATTTGAGCCTAAAGGCTTCCTTTGAAAGGATTCTGCCAAAAGGGAATCCTCTAGGATGAGGAGAGGGATGTGGAGAGAGTAAATTGGTAGGGTTTGGCCGAGCCAAAGGCTTGAGGAGTGTGTGAAATGAGGTAGAGGTGGGGGCCTTTTATAAGAGGAGAGGAGGGGCACTTTTGGAAATTAAAGAAATATTAATTTATTTGAAAATGTGTTTCGGTTTCAAAAGGTCCCACATTGATATAATTCATGGATAAGGTGATAAGGCTTCGAAATCCACTCATCCAATAAGTTTTGGACATGTGTAGTTCATAGATTTTACATTATCTTTCCATTTTATTTAAATCGTCAAATAATGATGTCATCACTGCATCATTATTATGTCATAAATAATTTAATTTATTTAATGTCTAAAAATTATAAAAAAAATACTATGATGTATGAAATCTTTTTATCTTTCCAATTAATATTTATAATCAAAAAGATTACTTGTATAACCCCACTTAAAAATTGTTTTAGTAAAACATATCATGTTTGTGTCAATTTTACTTTTACATTAAAAAAAATGTTATTTATGTCATTTCCCAACCAAAGTGGATCCATGGGGTCCCCAAGTTGACCCATGGATTTTCTTGGTCGGCCATGATACAACCAATAGGTGTAGTACAAGTTTCATGGTGTTTTCACATTCTTATAATATCATTTTTACCTTAAACTACACTAATTACCTCTAATCGCGATTAAAAACTTAATAAGTTACTATTCACCAAAAAATTATTTTAATCTCATTGAACCACATTTTACTTCTTAATGAAAACCATGTATGTCAGATTTTTGAAAATCAAAACACAATGATGGCAAAATTTCATTTAAACGGAAAATCAGTTTTTATAAGTACCACTTAGTGGTTTCACTATTCATCAAAAATTGAAGTTTTTCAGAAAAATCCCAAAAATTCACCCTAAGCTATATTTGATATTCTGAATTCAAAAATGAAGTCCGTTTTACAAAATTCAAAACATATAAGTCACATTAATTAATTTAATAATTAATTCCCGCTGTCATGACAAATAGCGTGTTTTATGAAACAATAAGTATCAAAAGATTGACACTAGTTTAAGTCTGATTTCAAAGTGAAATTGATTCCAACGACCACTATTGGATTTAATGGTAAAAATATTTTCTAATTTCACTTTAAAACCAATTAAAAATATAATCTAATCATATAAATAAATTAGATTAAAAAGTGGTTTTGAATTAAAATACAACATTTTACACTATTCATTAAAAAAATGAACTTTATCGGAAAGATACCAAAAAATTACACAAAGTAAATTTTGATGTCCCGATTCTTAATAAGAGTTTTATTTGGTCCAAAATAATGTTTAAGAGTGAACAAAACTATATTTAATGACGGTTCTCCATCAAAAGGTGATAAGTGAACCTTTAGTGAAAACTAGGGCATATACGCCTAAAATTGAATTCTTTCCGTATTTTAAGCCTTTATCTTTTATTGTATAAATGTAAAAATATTTAAGAACATATATAATCATATTTTAGTTATTTCTATCCATTCCCTCCATTAAAACGGCTACATGTTAACTACCATTTAAAATAATATTATTTTATTATTAGAGTGCAACGTAAGATTCCCAAGAAACTCGTTGTTGCGTGTTGGGTACGCCATCGAGCATAGCATCCCCTTCATATTAATATTTTATTCACAAATATGGATAAATATGAAAATGTCATATTCTTTATTTACCTGGGGTGTTACATCCTTCCCCCCTTTTGGGAATTGCGTCCTCGCAATTTTTAAAATTGTGCTTGGAAACATCCTTGAAAGTCCCACATCGGAGAAGAGTCGGTAAAACAATCACTTTAAAATAAAGAAAGATAAGTACAAAGGTCACCTGAGTTAACCCATAATAGGATTTCAAGTATGAAAATATGGACATGGAGGAAAAAACAAAGGGTCATGTTCTGATGGAGAGTGATAGAAAACATGTTTAGGATAAAGTTAACCACGAGAAAATCACAAACTTGTGATGGGTTAAACGGTATTCGATTCCCCAGTAGGAAAAGTTAATAGACAACATTTTTGTTTTAAGTTACTTTTTATTGAGGAATTTATTCATAAGTAAGCATAATCACTTATCATGTTGACTTTCAACTTTTACTAGATTCCTTAGTCAAACTCATATTTTTTCCAAAAGACGAGTATTTAGGGAGACTTGTTCGCATTAAGAGTACTATAATCAACTTATAGAGAATCACCTAATCCCCAAAAGAGAACTATATACATCCCATGTTTTTAGGCTTTAACCAAAACCAAAACCAAAAAGGTTAGTACAAGATCAGATAATCCAGAAAAGGATAACCCCTTATAAAAATAAAATATATTCTTAATCTCCAAAATTTGTCCAACAAAACCCAAAGTTCAACGAGGACCATCCGATAAACAATTTGTCCATAAAATTCTTCAAAGTAAACCAATATAAGATTGAAACCCAAATATTTGAAGGATTTAGTCACATAGTCTTCCAAGTTAAATCGTAACATTTATCTCCAAACAACATCAGTTGCTCCTAAAGTCTCACATTGAAAAGTAATTATCCTAATCACATATCCTCCAAAATAAACTTACTCTTAATTCATAAAATCATATAACTAAAAAGAATCAGTCAAACTAACCAGGGACTTCACGTAGTCCAGTGGTAGGCGATAAATACCAGTCGCACTTTGGTTGTGGGTTCGATTCCCGCAGCATTGTCCGACGCGACGGGTTGTCACACGGTCTGCGTGTTGTCCTTTTTCCAAAACTATATAATTCTCAAATCATTACCCAAAAAGGGATAAAATCATCAAAAATAACCATAACATAATTTAACCTCAATTTTATCTCATGCCTTTCACTTCAATCATAACATATGGTAACCCATAATTACCTCAAAATTAAGGATCATATAAACCCAAATGGTTCTTTATAACTATGTCCACAAAAGAAAAGATAACTATTACTTGAATAAAATTTGCCTATATTAAACATCAGGTTTACACATAATATAAAAAGTCTTCTAATGTAACCCCATCATCAAAAGAGACTTAATACTCTTAAGAATTTCACCCTAACTCTTGAAGCCCTTATATGTTGACATCTTACTCATTCAACATTCTTCATGATCCATTATCCATTCCTTTCCAACTTATTCCGAAATACCTCTTTCCTACAAACAAAATCATGAATCATATCCTAAGATTCCAAAATAAGAAAACAATAGTCATGAAATAGTACATACCTTTGATTGGTCATTGTCAGTTTCTTCATCCTCAATTGGAATGGCATTAGGTATTGGTAAACGAATATTGGTACGCTCTTGGTGACCCCATTCACGAAACTTCTTCATAGGACATGTGTTTGCATAATGACCATGCACACCACATTTAAAACATTCAATTGATCCCTCAGAAAGAACTTCTTTCCCTTTCCTCGAGTCAACTGGATGCTTCCTTTTTCCATGGCAGGTTCTTGCTTTATGACCTTCATTTCCACATCTATAGAATATTTCTGTCCCTTTGAAACATTTTCCAAGGTGTTTCTTTCCACATCTTTGACACATAGGTTTTTGAACACACTTACCTTTATGATTATTACCTGTACTTCCGTAGGGATTTGTTTCCTGCATATATGATGCCTTAGAGAAATCTCCAAGGTTTAGGTGGTCAATCATGACTCCAGATAGTTGGTTGAGGATAATCAAAAGAGTTCTCATTGCAGCTCCCATATCATTTAGTTGCTTGCTCAAAAAACTGTCACAGTTTCCTTCACATCCACTGTTACTTTGGTGCCTGCTAGATCCAGCCATTTACTAAAACCAAAAAGGTCAGTGTGAGTATATCAACAAAACCATCATGTACTAATGAGTAAGATATACAATAAGATATACTTACTCATTCACTTTATCTAAAACTAAGACTCTTTCTGAAATCCTAACCATTATGGTAATTGTCAATTATGCTTAAAGAATACCCTAACCTCTAAAGTTATCTAAACCGACCTTTGATACCAACTATAAGGCCCCAGCCTTAAACCTTACTTAATCTTGAGTTATTACAAGATTACACATCGAGGATCTTTTCAGGTTTAGAGTTTTAGAGAATTAGATCATGAAACTTGCATTACATTCCACATTTAAATAAAGTGGTTACATAAAAGACAGTATTCATTCTTCCCATCACGGAAACATATTTAAAATATAACACGGATTCTTTCTTGACACATCCTTGACACTATCATCACATCATGTACCTTTCCCTTGACCTGTGAAAAACATTTCAAAAACTTGGGATGAGCATAAAAAAGCTCAGTAAGGGTTACAAAAAAATATGGAAAGGAAACATGATTTCATATATACATGAGAATGAAATCATACTTTACCCATAAAACATAGGCACTTTAACATACCTCATCAAACCATGAATAAATCATAGAAAACATAAGACATAAAGGTAACTTGAGGCATTCATAACATTCTTACGTATGGAGTAACCCTCTTGGTTACGTTTGGAATACCCATCACAGTATATTCCCTAAATCTCTTCGGAGAAACCTTAATGTTTCACTCCTTCGCGTTACCCAATGCATTGGAGAGCTATATCGGGCTCACCCGCCCTTAGTTTATCACGGAACCACCCGTTTTCATAACAATGCCCAAGAACCATAACATAAATGTGTCACATAAAACATGCACAAAGGAAACATAACATTTCCACATTTCAATCACAATATAATATTTTAGTATATTGAAATAATGAATCCATTCAAAAAGAAACCATTTCCAAAACCATTTAAAACATTTAATAAAGAGATTTTTGAATCAAAGTGTCCCATACCACCTTGAAGCTTAAAATTTTAAACCATTAATATCCATATAAATAAATCCTTAAAACCATTTTGAAAACATGGATATTAATAAGAACAAATAATTAAAACATTTAAAACGATATTTTGGTTAAAGGGGTTTTACCAAAATTAGAGACACTTGAATATAATAATTGAGGAATAACATTTAGTCAGAACTTTATAATATCATGAGAATAAATGGATTCATGATATAATACTCCAAAGGACAGTATATACACCATATAAGAGTGAATTGGTGCATAACAACAATGAACCCTCAATAGAAAAGTCAAATGTGATGAAATCCCTTATAAAGAATGTATCCTTAAATTAAGGACAAATAAATCTCAAAAATATGTGTGACAAATATATATACAACCAATATAAGTGGATATTAAGTGTAAAACAATAAAATGTCAATCACACATATTCAATGGATGACATATTCAATGACTACAAGTAGAACCCAAAGAAATCGAAATTGGGTTAAAAAGTTCCCTTGACAGCCTAACGGCATCACATCAAAATGAGTTGATGAGAGATAAAAAGTGTATCTCGTCACTTGGACATAAAATTTACATCAATAAGGATGTATGAGAACATATACCAACATAAAAATATGTAAATTAAAAGACCCAATAAAAGAAGTCTTTTTAAAAAAAAGGAGGGTGAAAGGTTCCCTTACCGACTTGGGTATCTTTCAAAACATACACCCCATGAAAAAAAGACAATAGGTCATTGATGTAAATACTCATAAACGAAAGTATATTACACAAAGAGTAGAATAATGGGCAGTACATACACCACTCAATGGAATTTGTGGTGAATGTAGCATAAATCTCACGGGAATAAAAGTGAGATGAAAAATCCCTTACGAAAACTCGGTAGCCTAACGGCGCCACATAAAACTTCCAAAATGGATTGATGAGAGAGAATAGGGTCTCTCATCACATGAACATAAAAATTACAGTAAGTGTAATATAAAAGATCATCCCAATAACAAGAAATATGAGCTTTAAAAGGAATGACATAAAAGTGTATACTTAAAAAGAAAGAGAGGAGTAGGATCCCTTACCTCGGGTCCGACTTGACTCGATCGTTCTTTAACGTCCTGAATAATAAACTTGAGTTAATTTCCACTTTATTAAGAACCTTTTTATAGTTCATTATTCCTATTAGATAACTTATTTCCATGTTATAAACATTATGTAAACATTTAAGTTAATAATGTTTGTTTTGTCGATATTTGGTTCTTAAGTCGAAAGTGGACTTCTTACCATTACATGTTGTTCGTGTGGTCAAAAGTTTATTATATACAGAATCATATTCATGATTTGGATATCATATATGTCATATATATCCAGTACATTCATGCATTTATAACATTACATAATCATTTAGAGGTAAGAAATGAAATGCACCGTTCATGGAGACGGTAAGCCGTACGTACGCATGAACGCTACTTTCATTTCTATTTCATATTTTATAGAATGGAATAATAATGATATAAAGGTATATTATAATTACAGTATAATATCATATATAATATCATAGTTCCATCCTTTATACGTCCCACATATGGTATTTAACGAATCAAATCACTTTGAGGGGGCGGTAGTCCGCACTTCCTTAAATGAAGATATCGCGTTTACCCATAATGGAAACCATAAAGGTATGCCCAAAATGAAAAAAACAGAAGCTTAAGGAAAACATAAACATATTATATATCATATATAAAAATAGTGACATCATAATGGCCACCTTTGAAGGTGTAAATTGAGTATTGAACAATCATCGTTTCGGGAGGCAGAATTTCACCATCCACGGAAACTGTATGTTCTTTAACCATTTGATGTAGTTGTGTGAGAGTGTAGATCGAATAAATCTTATAACAACATCCTAGTATATTGAAGATACTGGTGTTGTTACAAAATAAGTAAATAAAAAGAGTTTAGGGGGTTGGAGAAGCAAAATAAAACAAATGAACATGAGAGAATGAATTACCTTTAAAAGTGTATCTTCTTTTGATTTGAGCCTAAAGGCTTCCTTTGAAAGGATTCTGCCAAAATGGAAGCCTCTAGGATGAGGAGAGGGATGTGTAGAGAGTAAATGGGCAGGGTTTGGCCGAGCCAAAGGCTTGAGGAGTGTGTGAAATGAGGTAGAGGTGGGGGCCTTTTATAAGAGGAGAGGAGGGGCACTTTTGGAAAGTAAAGAAATATTACTTTATTTGAAAATGTGTTTCGGTTTCAAAAGGTCCCACATTGATATAATTCATGGATAAGGTGATAAGTCTTCGAAATACACTCATCCAATAAGTTTTGGACATGTTTAGTTCATATATTTTACATTATCTTTCCATTTTATTTAAATCGTCAAATAATGATGTCATCACTGCATCATTATTATGTCATAAATAATTTAATTTATTTTATCTCTAAAAATTATAAAAAAAATACTATGATGTAGGAAATCTTTTTAGATTTCCAATGAATATTTATAATCAAAAAGATGACTTGTATAACCCCACTTAAAAATTGTTTTAGTAAAACATATCATGTTTGTGTCAATTTTACTTTTACATTAAAAAAAATGTTATTTATGTCATTTCCCAACCAAAGTGGATCCATGGGGTCCCCAAGTTGACCCATGGCTTGTCTTGGTCGTCCATGATACAACCAATAGGTGTAGAACAAGTGTCATGGTGTTTTCACATTCTTATAATATCATTTTTACCTTAAACTACACTAATTACCTCTAATCGCGATTAAAAACTTAATAAGTTACTATTCACCAAAAAATTATTTTAATCTCATTGAACCACATTTTACTTCTTAATTACAACCATGTATGTCGGATTTTTGAAAATCAAAACACAATGATGGCAAAATTTCATTTAAACGGAAAATCAGTTTTTATAAGTACCACTTAGTGGTTTCACTATTCATCAAAAATTGAAGTTTTTCAGAAAAATCCCAAAAATTCACCCTAAGCTATATTTGATATTCTGAATTCAAAAATGAAGTCCGTTTTACAAAATTCAAAACATATAAGTCACATTAATTAATTTAATAATTAATTCCCGCTGTCATGACAAATAGCGTGTTTTATGAAACAATAAGTATCAAAAGATTGACACTAGTTTATGTCTGATTTCAAAGTGAAATTGATTCCAACGACCACTATTGGATTTAATGGTAAAAATATTTTCTAATTTCACTTTAAAACCAATTCAAAATATAATCTAATCATATAAATAAATTAGATTAAAAAGTGGTTTTGAATTAAAATACAACATTTTACACTATTCATTAAAAAAATGAACTTTATCGGAAAGATACCAAAAATTTACACAAAGTAAATTTTGATGTCTCGATTCTTAATAAGAGTTTTATTTGGTCCAAAATAATGTTTAAGAGTGAACAAAACTATATTTAATGACGGTTCTCCATCAAAAGGTGATAAGTGAACCTTTAGTGAAAACTAGGGCATATATGCCTAAAATTAAATTCTTTCCGTATTTTAAGCCTTTATCTTTTATTGTATAAATGTAAAAATATTTAAGAACATATATAATCATATTTTAGTTATTTCTATCCATTCCTGCCATTACAACGGCTACATATTAACTACCATTTAAAATAATATTATTTTATTATTAGAGTGCAACCTAAGATTCCCAAGAAACTCGTTGTTGCGTGTTGGGTACGCCATCGAGCAAAGCATCCCCTTTAAAGTCATATTAATATTTTATTCACAAATATGGATAAATATGAAAATGTCATATTCTTTATTTACCTGGGGTGTTACACACCGTGCATCAAATTGAGGTGTGGTTGATTATTACATGTCAAAAATGACTCATTTATTGTTTTCCTAAAGTATAAAAACAATCCGAATATGTTTTATCAGTTTTCAGTATGTCACTTTTTCTTTTTACTCAAATTAATGTCAATTTTAAATAAAAAGACACACTTAAAGTCATATCGGTCACATAGTGTGCCCTATTGAGATTATGTTGACTCATACATGTCAAAAATGACTCGTGTATTTTTTTTATAAAATATCAAAACAATATTAATGCATTTGGTCGGTTTCAGTATGTCACTTATTGTTTTTACTTAAATTGATGTTAATTTTAAATAAAAATATATAATTTGAGTTATAACAGAAACACCATGCATAATTTTGAGGTGTTACTTATTAATAAACATCACAAATGACTTATAGATCATTTTCCTAGAGTATAAAAATAATATGAATATGTTTTCTTGGTTTTCAGTGTGCCAGATGTGTTTTTTACTTAAATTAATGTCCATTTTAAATAAAAATAGACACTTTGATTTATATTGGCCACACCGTGCATCATATTGAGGTGTGGTTGATTCTTATATGTCAAAAATTACGTATAGATCATTTTCCTAAAAAATTAAAACAATACAAAAATTTTTGCTCGATTTTCAGTATGCCAGTTGTGTTTTTTTACTAAAATGTCATTTCAAACTGGAAAAACACATTTTGAGTCATATCGATTGCATCAAGATTTAGTTTGACATGAGACTACTCCATACACATAAAAAATGACTTATAAATCTATGTCCTAAATTATGAATACAATCAGAGTGTATTTTATTGGTTTTCATTAAGTGACACATTTTGAACTAAAATGTCAATTTTAAACTAATAACAGACACTTTTAGTCATACCGGTCACACAGTGCATCAGATTGAGGTGTGGTTGATTCCTACACATCACAAATGACTCATGAATCAGTTTACTAAAGTATCAAAACAATAAAAATTTGTTTTCTCAGTTTTTAGTATGTCACTTGTTCTTTTTTCTGAATTTAATTTCAATTTGATATAAAAATACACACTTAAAGTCATATCAACCACACCATGAATCAGATTGAGGTGTGGTTGATTCCTACACATCAAAAATGACTTATGGATCATTTTAATAAAGTATCAAAACAATATAAATTCATTTTCTCAGTTTTTAGTATGTCACTTGTTCTTTTTAATAAAAGTAATGTCAATTTTAAATAAAAAGAGACACTTTGATTGATATTGGTCACTTGTTCTTTTTGCTCAGTTTTGAGTAGGTCAATTGCTCTAATACCAACTATATTGACCCAGAAATTTCATACATAGATATAAAATCTTAGTAGATTAATATTCCTTATATAACATAATGATCCATGCTAGAATACTTTAGGTCTAGTGCTTTTTAAAACATGAAAACATAAAGAACTAGTTCATAAGAGTCTCTCATTAAGTTATTCTTTACTAGAAACCTTCTTAGACATATCATTTCTAAAACCATTCTTAATAACCTAAGGATATGAAACATAAAAAAGGGTGATCATAGATGCTCAATAAGTGTAAACAAGGGAGATATCAATGATCATATAAGGATAACATGAGCATAAAAAACTAAATAAGTCTTAGATAAAAATTATAATGAAATTAACTTACAAATAGTGGATAAAATGATGATAAAATTAATTAATTACATAAAAAGACACACTTTGAGTCATATTGGATATATCATGCATTACCATGCTCTCTATTTTCTTTCTTTGTCGAAATGGAAACACTACATTGTTTTTATTTATCACTTTCCTTAAAGTTCCCTCTACTACCTTTAAAGGAAAGTGATAAATGACAACAATGCATGGGTGACAATGTTTTGAGGTAGAATAAGTATGTGGAAGACATTTTCTACATGAGTGGTCAAAAATTTAATTTAGAGTATGTTAATTCATTAGAGAACATATAATATTATAAGGAAAAACATAGTATATTAAAAAAAACTTTACCTTCTCATTGAGTTTTGAGTTGTATCCTCGAAGTCCAATCTCTCACGAGCATGATCAGTTTCGAAAAAACCATCCTGACTCGAACAAAGGAATACACCTATATAAGAAAACAATTCTTATATGAGTAATACTAAAAAGAAGTAAATTAAACATAAATATGAAACAATCAACTACTTTTATGAAAGTCACATCTTCATGATATTTATTTATATTCTTCCATAAGGTATGTTGCCCATTTGTTTCTAATCACATCTATATCATCTTGTAAATATGAGTCTTTTCTACAATCATAGTAGTAATAGAAAAATATAAATACATAAAGGATTGATAAATATTTTAAATGAAATAGTAATAATCTTCGAAAATACCTCTTCGGAGATTCTAGTTTGTTCATGGAATATGATATCTCTTATAAATTTACAAACATAATAACTGTAATCTTTTCCATTAGTTTGTTTCAGACACTACAGAAACATTGAGTAGAATAATTAATTTGTTTTGATATATGTTTGGATAGTGAAATCTTATTATATATACCCTGATACTTTTCTAGTCATAGAACATTTCTTAATCCTTTTGCTTATCCCTTGGACTCATTCTTTGTTTTTCACGATATTGATGCACCACCCTATCATAACAAAATCCTCATTAAAAGATAGTATAAATTATATAACTTGATTTTTAGTTATAAAACATTGGATGTAGTGTATTACAAATTGAAAAATTCCATTATGTGTGTATGGTTTGTTGGATATCCATACATTGAATCCAAGAAATAAATCTTTGGAGTATCCAAATTTACTACAATGAGCACCCAATGATGCCTAAAAACACAAAAAAGAATAAGTAATGGAAGAAATAAAAATATATTTGATATGATTAAATTGTATATTTTTACCCCTACATCATTGGTATTAAATAGAGTCTATCATCCAAAATTTTTCTTTCAAAAAATTTGATCAGATATTCCACTATTTCATTCTTTTTTGGCATTTATTTTCGTTTTTTCTATAGAGGTAATGTGAGGAATAATGATTTAAAATTTTCTTTCATGGGAAAATCCCTTCAATTTTTGTCATATATACGCCTGCCAAAAATATGAAATGTATTTAGTCATAATTAACATAGTATATCAGCTTTTGTAAAATCAAATCATGAAAACATACCTCGTGTATATATTTACAACTAAGCCACTTACCCAATCATAGTTGAGGATTTTAGTTGCACTCTCAACACCAATGAAGTCTTGATATTTCTCTCCATACATATTTTATTCAAAATCAACTATGTGATTATGACCATATTTTAACTTTGTATATGCATGAACCTTCAATGATAGTAAATGTGGATATATAATGGGTGAGGTAATGGTGCTTTTAGTAGATCTTTTTTATCAATTGGTCGATCCTTTCGATGGTTTTGAGTCACTCTTTCATTTCATACCCTTCCCTTTTTCTGTCTATAATAAAATTCATTGGTTCAAACCTTTTTTCATTAATTGTTAAAGGTTTAACTTTAGAAATAAATTTGAAATGAATAAATCCTTGTCGAAATGTTTTTTTATAAGATGTGACAGCTATGAAATGAATGTTCCAACAACTTTTTTGACTATATGAATATCTTCCTCATGAATTGAAATAGGTGGCTCGGTGCTCAACTCATGGGATATTTTTATCGACACTCATAGATGATTTTTTGTATGTGTTCTACTATGTAGCATGTTGTTTTTCATATTGAACATCGTAGCCCTCGCTATAAGGTGATGGGTGGGTGTTTTTAGATATAAATTACATTCATTATCACCATGTATAATATCAGTATAGGAAAGGTATTAGTTTCTATCTTATTAACATTTCATAGAAACATTTATTAGAACATTGATTACCTCAGCTCAGACATCTCTTTGAGGGGAATGGATAGCCTCATAGCTGATGGGGGTGGGGAGGGATCTCCACGTGGTGGTTATTCTTGAGTTTCTTATTCTCTTTACCTCCCCCCATTAAAGTTGTCACCATCTCTCTCTTCCATTGTAATTATTCTTCAATAGTAGATATTCTTTCTCTCATCTATTGTATTAATTCACTTTGATCCTCATCTTGTTTTTTCTCAAAATATGTTCAGGGTGTCACCCCAAAATCTGCACCTCTGATGCGGCCATAATGTTCTGGCCGCTTCAAGGCCACCGATAGTATATGTTCATTTGGTACAGGTGTTGCTGATTCTTATGAATATGTTGGATATAAAATATAGAAAAATAAGTTATCATTTTATGTAATAGAGATTTAAAGAAAAACAAATTTTTATTATGTAATAATTACACATGTTTCTCACACTTTTTGTATGTTTTCATCTATTAGTATCCCGTCTTTATTTATACGTGCCTCTTTCTATAGTACATGGCATGGGATGGAAGTGGATTTGGATTTAGAGTCATAAATATGAATATAAATAGAGGAACATAATTATGGTTTTGTTTCATGTCACATAAAATTATTACGGTAGATTTAAAATACATACCAATTTTTTTAAGTGAAGTGTACCCCATCCTTACTTTACGGTAGGGGTACGCTAGTTTTTTAACTCGTTCCTTATTTCCAGCACATAGTTGATGTTTCATAAATAAATAAAAATCCAATCAAAGTGATAAATATATGTATATTCAAACAATGTATGCCTAGACACAATGTACATGAAAAAACACATCAGCACGACGGTCAGTAAACACATATCATGCTTCTTGGGTTATCAGGTGTGCATAGATAAGTAAGGGGTGCGGGTTTATTTTCCCTTCAGCGTCTTTAAGATAATGTATTATTAGTATTGTGCAAAATCTTTTGTGAATCCTTCCAGAAATCATTAATACATATTTCTTGTAGGTACATTCAATCCAACCTTGAATTTTATTTCATTGACTTTCACTTTAATGGTTTTTTCTAACACCATCAAACTATAGCGCTCCTATTTTTTCTGCATCACCGGTCCTTCATCGCCTACCATTTTCCTAGAATCAACATCATCAATATATTCTTCTAGAGTGGTAGTATCATCATGTGTAGATGGTCGTTGTACCTCTGCACTGGGAGCAACAGCAGGTTGAGAAACCTATTGTTCCTTAGGAATGGGAGTACCAGCACATACAGAAGGTCGTTCCTCTGCATTACGAGCAGTAAAAGGTTGAAAGACCTATTGTTCCTCAGGATTGGGAACACCAGCACGTACAAAATTCATTATCTACATAAGTTGTTTAACATTTAATTTAGTGTACATAAATGCAACAGCAAACAGATAATAATATGAGGTAACACGATCTATATTACAAAAAAAATGTAACCTGATTATTGAACTCTCTTTTTATTTTTTTAAAGGCTAAAGGGATTTGAACCCTCTATCGATGATCCAAAACCCTTAATTGTGGTTTCATCTTACATAAAAAATTCCATCTACATTGGGACCTCTGTGAAATGATTGTGATGTCCCATTGAAAGGTTCATCCTCAGTTAAATTTTCATCTGACCCTTCAGTGTTTTTGATCAATAACAGAACAATTAACCACTTTCAGTTTGCAGGATCTAGAACATAAAATACTTGTACAATCTATGATTCCATTATAAATGGTTTATCTTTGTACCCTTCCTTACTAAAATCAACTTTCATTAATCTCAATTCATCTATTCTAATATCACTCCTATTATCAACCCACTTGTATTGAAAATCATCACTCAGAATGTTGTATAATCCAACTCCCATATTTGTTTGATGATGCCAAAGTATGAAATATTCGCATAAAATGAATTTTTTTCCTTAGTACCAGAAACATTCATCTCTTCATCCATGAGTGTAACTCTATTATTTTTCATGGTACTTCCTTCATCATGATCATTTGTATAGAATATACAAACATTAATTACATAACCATTGTAAGATAATACATACACACTTGGTCCTCCGGCTATCCATCAAAGTTGTTCTGAAAATGAATTCAGATTTTTATCTGACTCCTTAAAAATATAGTCTTGAAACTATCCTATAAATTATTTATTATGTGTATTTGATATCCATATTTCAACCCTTGATGGATTCAAATGACTAATGATTTCTTTGTGGGATTCAACCTATGGGGAAACCTCTAAACTATTATGAAAAACATAAAGGTGGTCCTGTTCTTGATCTTTAATGTTGATTATGACAATATCTCTTCCAAAAATTTGTTCACCCAAAATCCACTCAGTGTGATGAGATTTTGGTAGGCCAATGCTTTCCATACTAAACTGGTATTCAGTACAGAATTCAACGGCTTCCTCAACAATATATCACTCTATAATAAAAACCCTATGGTCGGCTTCAATTTTTGACATACCCTTTCAAAATATTCATATACCATTCAATGGGGTACATCCATCTATAGTGTATAGGACCACATAGTTGAGTCTCTCCAATTGAACCATCAAATGAATCATCATATCAAAAAATGTTTGCAGGAAGAACATTTTCAATTTGCATAATATAACAAAAATTTATCTTTCCATCGTCGGAAATTTTGTCGAGTCTACAACTTTGTTGCATATAGCTTTGAATAAGAAATAGAACTCAGTTAATATATGAAAAAAAATCTTGGAAAAAATTCAATGTAAAGCTATAGGCATTAGATCTTACATCAAAACATGGTAGTCATGTGATTTCAGACACTTTAACTTTAAATTATTCATTGACACAATGTTCTTGATATTCGATGAATACCCATATGAAACCTTTATGTTATTCAATAAGTTGAAAAACTGATATCTATCCTACCTAGAAAGAGTGTAAACAGTTGGAGGAAGAAAATTTTGTTTTTCACCCTTCACTGGCACCAACTCTTCTCGTATTCCCATGTCAACCATGTCTAACCTAGACTTAATTCCATCCTTTGTTTTTTCGGGTGCATTTAGCAATGTGTTGATGACACTATCACATACATTTTTTTCAACATGCATAAAATCAAGAAAATGTCTGATGTACAGACAATTCTAGTATGGTAATTCAAAAAAACTGATCTCTTTTTCCAACTGGTTTTTGTATGATTTTTTGAAAATGGTTTACCAAAATCAGTGTCCACATCTTTTACTTTCTCAAATAGTTGATCACCTGTTAGTGGAGATAGTGTTGTATGTTCTTCTGAACTTCCATCGAATGATGTTTTCCAAGATCGGTACTAATTCCATCTAGGTATAAATATGTGATGTCCTATAAACATGGTTTTTGATGAATGTTTCAACCTAATTGACTGTGTAACTTGTTCGCAGATGAGACACCCTTGAGTTCCTTTAATGTTATATCCTAAAAAAATATAAGTAGGAAAGTCATTTATCATCCCGTACAACATGGATCTCAACATGAAATCTTCATTTCTATAATCATCATACAATTTAACACTTGAATCTCACAATAATTTCAAATCTTCGATCAAAGGAACCAAATAAACATCAATATCATTACCTAGTTGTTTTGATCCTGATATAATCATAGATAACATGAAATATTTTCATTTCATGCATAACCATAGTGGAAAGTTATGATTTACCAACATAAATGGCCATGTACTTTGAGTGATTCTTTGAAAACCAAAATGATTCACTCCATCTATAGATAACATAAGACAAAGGTTTCTCAGCTCATTTCCAAATTTAGGATACTCATGATCAATTCTCTTCCACTGAGGAGAGTCTGTCGAGTGTTTTAGTTTCCCGTCTTTATTTCTTGTATCTAAATGCCACATCAATTTCCCTGTAGTCTCCTCACTTCCATATAGGTTCCTAAACCTTGGAATGATTGGAAAGTACCATACTACTTTCATAAGACCAGATTCATCTTTCTTGTATTGATAATCACCATACTTTGTATAAGGACCCGACCCTAGTTGCCCGGAGCCAGTGCCTTATTTGATTATATTAAAATATAAAGAAGTAATATGCATCCCGAAGGACAAAGTAGTTTATTATCCTTTGGAAACAAGATACATATATAAGTTTAACGTTACATCATGAAAGGAAATACAACATTAATTTATTACATTAGAAACATCAACGCCTCCTAGATTATGCCTGCAAATCACACATAACTTACTTCTTTATATCCTGGAAAAAAGAAACACAAGAAAGGGGTGAGATAAAATGATAAGTAAGAGTAATCAATATAGAGGAATATATCATAAACATAAACATTAGGCATGGTGAATAATTGAGAACACATGCCTTTAAAAAATAAACTTGAACACATTATGGTATGAATATGAGCTGAGTAAATAATGTCATAATAAAACATAATCATGGGTATTCTAATAGTAGAATAACCACATGAACTTTCAATTACTAGCTTAATAATTAGGGAAGTGAATATTACAGATATTTTGAAACATTTTTTCAAGTCCTCGGCCAAGACGTCTAAAAATTATTAAGGCCTTAGTCAAAACCATATATAGAATTGGAAAAGGCCTCAGCCAATTCCACATCTATTTGTCTCATGATACCTAATTATGAATAGAGGGAATATGGAATGCCCCACCCATAACATAATAAGTCCAATTAATTCCTCATATGAGTGGGTATAACCATAAACAACATATACATTCATATTGAAACTAACATATGAAATGTAAATAACTTTCTCCGAACATTAAGCTTAAACACTAACCATTCGGAGTAAATTGGTGAATCATTTTAGGATAGCACATCCATGATCAAACTAATCATAAAAAATCCAATTATATATGTTATATGATATCATAAAATATTACTCCCAATAATACATAAGAATCAACAAGAGTTTTGAAATTGACGAAAATAAAATCATTGAGTAATTCTTGAGATAAATACTCTTTTATTTTGAAAAGAATAGTTACTTTGGAAAAGTATTTGTATAAAACCAAAAGTGAATTAAGATAGTATTTTAACAATAAAATAAGTTATTTCATAAAGATAATTGTTTCTAAAAATAGATTATAGAGTGCCCTTGAAAATAGGTAAGAATTTGAGAAATTCCCTTGAATCGGGCTTATATTTTAGAAATAATTTTGAAAGTTCCTTTTAAAATGTGTTACTCCCCATAAAATAAGGAAGTATTATAGTTGGTAAACATATATATAACATTCACACATAATTTATGATGATTAAATAATAATACATAAGAACTTAATTGTGGTAAGTAGACAATAAAAGTAACCAGAATGAAAATGGAGGTTCGGATGAAAACCCCTTACCTTAAGTTCGAATGTGTTCCACTCTTGAACTTAAGGTACTAGAATATGAAATTAGAATTATTAATAACTTATTTAAGAACCTATTATACATTTATTTAGTTTATCATAATTATTTTTAGTTCATTTATTCCCTTATTGATAAGTTATTATATTGGATTTCATCGTTCCGGAGTGTTTGTTTTCTTTATTTTCATAATCGGTTCACTTGTTCTTAAGTAATGGAGTTCATGTAGAAAGGATATAAATATATAGAATTGAAATTAAATATTATTTATGAACATATATAAATTTTAGTGGTCATTTATATCATTTGGTTACATGGAAATAGGATGAATCATTATATGAAATATTTATGACATTCACTTAGATTATTTTAGCGGTATTTTGATTATTAGGAACAAGTTTGGTCATAAGATTTAATAATATGTACATATAATAGTTACTGAATATTAATTAGGTTATAATACATATATTATAGTCTATTCAAACCATAAAAATGGTTTCATGACCAGTAATGAAGGAGAAATTGAAGAACTAAACTTCGTCGTCCATGAAGGTTATAAATTGGAACCTCATGGATGTTGATTTCGTTTATAAAATAAAAGATAGATAGTAAGAGTATTGACTATTATTATTACATTAACATAATATAATTCCATTATATAAATGATACTAGAATTATAATGGTCATTTGGATAGAGGAGGTGAGGAGAGGATAACAAAATAAGATAAATTGAAATGAAACTAAAAGAAAAAGAAGGGTGATTTACCTATTGAAATAACCTCCTTGAGAACCTAATTAAGGGAAGGGATTTTGATCTTTTGGAAAGACCAAGAGCTTATTGGACATTGGGAGTGACTAAGGAAGGGTATTTGGGTAGAAATTTGAAGAGATTCAAGGCTTAGAGGAGTGAAGAGAAGAGGGGGTGAGAGGGGGTTTTATAGTGGAGGAGAGGAGGGTTTTCATAATTTTTTAATCATTAGTTTATTAATTTCCCTCAAGACCAGAAATAGTGATGATTCTATGACCAAGAATAGTAATAAATGCATGTGAGTTCGAACCAAGTTATCTTAATTCACTTATGATGTCATAAATAGTGTATTTACTGATAATTTGTATATACGGTATTTTACCGTATTTCACTATTCATCAAAAAATTCGAGTATTTCAAAAAAATACAAAAAATTAACCCTAACCATTTTTTGACGTGTAGAATCCAAAAATGAAGTAAATTTTCAAAAATAATTTTCTAAATATGATTAATTTAATATTTAATTAAAATCATAATTTATTCTAAAAAACGAGTTTTAAAACATTTATTTACTTATTCAAAAACATAGGTATATCATACTTCCACTTGAATATTATTTATATACTATCATAGGTAAGGTTACTATTAATTATGGTATATCACTATTCATAAGGGTATGTTACTATTCATAAGGTTAGGTTACTATTCACCAAAAATTAAGTTTTTCTTATCAGACTCTAAATAACTTACTGATCACAACCGTGTATGTCATATTTCCTAATTTCACATCACAGAAGTGACAAACTTATGTTTAAAGGTTACATAGCACTTAGTAGTTCATTATGTTGTGATTTTATGTGATTATGAAATATTTATAATAAATTAATTTCCATTGAAAAAATATTGGATCATTACATTCTCCCCTCCTTACAAAAATTTCGTCCTCGAAATTCACAAAATGTTACCTAAAAAGATTTGGGTATGTATTTAACATAAGCTTCTCAGGTTCCCATGTTGCTTCTTCCATATTATGGTTCCTCCAAAGAACCTTTACCAGATGAGTTTTCTGATTTCTCAATACGTGTTCTCTAGTATCAATAATTTAAAAAGGCTCTTCATAATAAGATGGATTGGGATCGAGTTCTATTTTTTCATAGGTGAGTACATGCGTTGGGTCTGGCATGTATTTCCTTAACATTGATACGTGGAACACATTGTGAACTTTGAAGAGACTTGGAAGTATTTCCAAATGGTAAGCTATGATTCCAATTTGATCCAGAATTTCAAAAGGTCCAATTTACTTGGGACTTAATTTTCCCTTTTTACCGAATCGTATAATACCCTTCCATAGAGATACCTTTAAGAAAATGTGATCTCCTTCTTGAAATTCTAGATACTTCCTTCAGTTAACAACATAGCTATTTTACCTACTTTGAGCTATTTTGATATGGGTTTGGATAATCTTCACATTTTCTGTTGTTTCCTCAACAAGTTATGGGCCTACGAGCTTTCTTTTACCAACATCATCCCAGTAAGTTGGTGTATGACATCTCTTTCCATATAACGCTTCATATGGTGTCATCTGAATATTTGAATGGAAGCTATTTTTATGGGAAACTTCTATGAGAGGTAAATATTGATCTTAAATACCTTTAAAGTCAAGTGAACAAGACCTCAACATGTCTTCCAAATTTTCAATAGTCCGTTCCAATTTTCCATCAGTTTGTGGGTGGTAGGCAGTGCTCAAACGAAGATCAGTATCTATGGCCTTATGAATAATTTTCCAGAATTTTGATGTAAAATGGGGATCACAATCATAAACAATTGATAAGGGTATACCATAAAATCTTACAACTTCATTAATATATAGTCTTTCTAAACATTCAAGTGGTAAATCTTCTCTTATAGTAAGAAAATGTGCTGATTTTGTAAGATGATCAACAATTACCCATATTGCATCATTCTTTCTTGGAGTATTTGGTAGCCCCATGACAAATTCCATAATAATATAATCACATTTCCACATAGGTATAGAAAGGGGTTGCATGACTCCTCTAGGATGTTGTCTTCCATTCTTCACCGGTTCATAAACCAAACATCTCAACACATAATCAACAATATCCCTCTTCATGTTTTCCCACCAAAAATGTTCCTTTATATCTCTATACAACATTGTATTACCCGTTTTTATAGAGAAATTAGAGCTATAAGAATCATCCAATAGTTCCCTCTTTAGATCAGGAATAGCAGGAACACAAATCCTCTTTCTGAATCTCAAAATGCCACCTTCATTTACGAAGTCAATCAACTTTCCATCATTTACAGCTTTAATTTTCTTTTGAAACTCCTCATCATTAGCCTGAGAAATTTTTATCATTTCTGGTAAATAATTTTTGGAAACCATTTGAAAAATTAGTGATGTATTACCTTCCTTGATAATTCCCATATCCATCTTTACTAGATCCATGAACAAAGGATCCCTTTAAAATCTCATCTTGTTCAAAATTTTGTGGTATTTTCTACTCAAAGCATCTGCCACCTTATTTCCCTTCCCCAAGTGGTAGTGTATTGTGAAATCATAGTCCTTGAGTAGATCAATCCATCTCCTTTATCTCATGTTGATTTCTTTCTGTGAGAAGATATATTTCAAACTCTTATGATCTATATATATCTCACATTTTTTCCATAGAGGTAATGTATCCAAATATTCAGAGTAAAGATTATCACTGCTAACTCAAGGTCATGAGTTGGATAGTTTTGTACATTAATTTTTAGATGTCTAAATGCATAGGCAATCACTCTATCATTCTGCATAAGGACACAAGCAATTCCTTTCTTTGATGCATTGCTAAATATCACAAATACAACATTCCCTAATGGTAGATTCAAGATTGGAGCATTCACTAATATTCTCTATATTTTTTTAAAACATTCTTCACATTCATTTTTTCATACGAAATTAACCCTTTTTTGTAAGCTTGGTCATTGGGTTGGCTAAATAGACAAAGTTCTGAACAAAACACTGATAATAACCTGCTAAACTAATAAAACTACATACCTCAGTTATGTTTTTTGAAGTAGGTTGTTCTTTCACAGCCTTTGTCTTTGCAGGATCTACAGATATTACATCCTTAGAGACAATGTGGCCCAGAAATGAAACTGATTGGAGCCAAAAATCACACATGCTAAACTTTCCATATAATTCATTTCTTCTAAGAGTCTTCAGAATAGTGCGCAAGTGATTTTCACGATCTTTATAGCTTTTAGATTATACCAATATACCATCAATAAACACCACTACAAATTCATCAAGATATTCCTTGAAAACTCTATTCATTATATCCATGAAAATAGATGGTGCATTAGTCAGTCCAAAAGGCATTACTGCAAACTCGTAATGCCCATACCTCATTCGCAATGCTATTTTTGGAATGTCTTCCTTCCTCACAAGCAACTCATGATATCTATATCAAAGATCAATCTTTGAAAAATATTTGGCTCCATGAATTTGATTAAATAAATAATCAATGCAGGGTAGGGGTACTTTTTCTTTATTGTTATTCCATTGATCTCCCTATAGTCAATGCACAACCTCATAGACCCATATTTCTTCTTATTGAAAAGAACAGGGGATCCCCATAGAGAAACACTAGGGAGAATAAATCCTTTATTACTCAATTTCTTTAGTTTTTTCTTTTGTTCCACTAACTCCACAGTGGTAATTCTATAAGGGGTATTTGATATAAGCCTTGAACCAAGAATTGAGTCAATGGAAAACTCAATTTCCCACCCTGGAGGAAGTCCAGGTAAATTTTCTGGAAAGACGTCTATATATTCTTTCACAACAGGTATATATTCTATTTGAACATTCATTTCCTCACCCATAGTTATCACATTCCATTACTCCCAAATAATTTAATTCATTAGATCTATTGGGGGTGGATCTAGATGAGAATCAAATAGCAAGGTTTCTGCTCTAAAGATAAGGGATTCTACACCATTCTCAAAAATTGTAACTTCCTTCTTCTTGCAATAGATCTTCGCATCATAATTTGATATCCAATTCATATCAAGAATTATATCAAATTCAATCATTGGTATGTTGATAAGGTTATCAACTAAAGCACGTTTATGTGTCGTTAGGGGGAATGATCGACACGCCTTTGTTGCAATGATACATCCACTAGGATTTTTGACTAATAACTCCTTTATTAAATCAAATTGGACGTGTCTAATTTTATTGGAAAACTGGGAAGATATAAATGAATATAATGATCCATAATCAAATAAATCATTGGCTAAGTTTGATTAAATGATTAATGTACCTACCACCACTTCGTTAGGAACTTCAACCTCCATAGTTGTGAGCATATAAGCTTTTCCATGCTCCCTTGGCATTTTCTGTAGCATGTTTCCTTGACTCTTTGGACAATCAGTAGCATAGTGTCCCATATCTCAACAATTATAGCATTGGATATTAATATATTATTTCTTCCCCTTACAATAAACAGTAATATGGCCTTTTTTCTGCATTTGTAGCATACTCCTTTTCCCTTTAAGCAGGCACTAGGGTGTTTCCTTCCACAATTGTCACGGGGTGTAAATTCAACTCTTCCCTTTTTCCCTATTTCTTTATTTCCTTTTCCAAAGTTTTCAGAATCCCTCTTCTTCTCTTTCTTTCCCTTAAATTCATAGGACTTATATAATTCCTTTTCCATTATGATATCACATGAAACTATATATTCATATGATAAGAAACTTTGGGAGACCAGTGCCCATCGAAGGAACCGCTTTAAGCCATCAAAGAATAGATCAATATTGCTCCTCGGATTTTGTATGTAGTCCACACCATGACTTGCTAACCTTGTGAAGTTAGCTTCATAATTTTCAACATTCTCATCTTCATTTTACCTCAAATTCAGAAATTTCCCATCCATATCTGTGCATTGTTCATGAGGAAAGTATTTCTCTAGGAATATTTCCTTAAAGTCCCTCCATTCCATCCCTTCTGTCTCTTCCTACTCCTTTGTGTTTTGGATTAACTACCACCACTGATCCGCATCTCCTAATAGAAGATAAATTTCCATGATGACCTTCTCTCTTTCATTACATCCCAAAGTGAGAAATATCTTCTCTAGGGAACTTTTCCATTGTTCAGCAATAAATGGGTTTGTAGTCCCATTGAATGATGAAGGTTGTTGTCACATAAAGCGGTCTAACAAAGCACCTCCACATGGAGGATTTGGATGCTCCTTACGAGTAAGGTTATTATTCATAACCTAAGTAAGTTTTCCCAGTATAGTTATAAGCTTCTCTGCACTAGTTGCAGCACCAGATCAAACATCATTATCTTGCATCGGAGGGCAATCCCTACATGGGATATGTGTGTTCATGAAGTTTCCATTTATTCCATTAGGCACCATTTCTAGATAATGGCATACACTATATTAGGTTATCAATCATAATGTATAATCTTAACTTAACAAAATACTTATCATAAATTGAAATCATATGCATGGCTAATCCCATAATCACATAAATGGTTTCTTTGAGGAAAAGGTTACATTTAAATCCTTCATAATGTCTTGTAAAGAAAATGTGGATTATCCTAAGAATATCCCCAGGGATTGTCAATTCCAAGAGTGCAGTAAGGCTCATTTTCATGTACCAGGATACCCCGAATCAAGCCTAAAACTCCTTATCTAATATTTCACTCCAAGGTACATTTGTGGCAGAGTCACCTCTACCTATTTGTATCCAGACAATGATGCATTTTCTAGAATTATCCACATAATCTATTCCTTACAAAAATACTAGGATGTTATTGTATTCTTATCATCAAATAATATCTTAGGGATTTGTTCCCTAATCTACATTTTCTAAATATAGTTTTCAGGTTTTCTACTAAACTTCCTCTGATACCAACTGTAAGGACCCGACCCCAATTTCTCGGAGCTGGTGCCTTATTTGACTATATTGGCATATAAACAAGGAATATGCATCCCGAAGGACCAATTATTTTAGTAGAATTTGGAAACAAGATACATATATAAGTTTAACATTATATAATGAAAGGAAATACAATATTATTTATTCCATTAGAAACATAAATGCTTCCTATATTATTCCTACAAATCACACATAACTTGCTTCTTCATATCTTGGGAAAAAGAAACATAAAAAAGGGGTGAGCTAAAATGATCAGTAAGAGTAAGAAATACAAATAAAGATATCATAAAAATAAAAATTAGGAATGGTGAATAATTTATAACATGTGCCTTTAAAAAAATAAACTTGAACACATTATGGTAGGAATATGAGATGAGTAAATAGTGTCATAATAAAACATAATCATGGGTATTCTACTAGTCGAATAACCACATAAAACTTTCAATTAAAAGCTTCATAATGAGGAAAGTTCATATTCTGGACATTCTAAAACATTTTTTCAAGGCCTCAGCCAAGACATCTAAAAATGATTAAGGCCTCAGCAAAACCATATATCAAATTGGAAAAGGCCTCAGCCAATTCCATGTTTATTTGTCTCATGAGACCTACCAATTCATAGAGGGGATATAGTGGGCCCCACCCATCACATAATAAGTCCAATTCATTCCTCATATGATTAGGGATAAACATAAACAATATATACATTCATATTAAAACTAACATATGAAATGTAAACAACTTTCCCCAAACATTAATCTTAAACACTAACCATTCAGAGTAAATTGGTGAATGGTTTTATGATAGCACATCCAAAATCAAACTAGTAATAAACCATCCAATTAAATATGGTAGATTATATCATAAAATATTACTCCCAATAATACATAATAATCTATAAGAGTTTTGAAACAGATGAAAATAAAATCATTGAGTAATTATTGAGATAAATACTCTTTTATTTTGAAAAGAATGGTTATTTTGGAAAAGTATTTGTATAAAACCAGAAGTGAAGTAAGGTATTATTTTTAAAATAAAATGAGTGATTTTATAAAGATAATTGTTTCCAAAAATATATTATAGATTTTCTTTGAAAATAGTTAAGAATTTGAGAAATTCCCTTGAATCGGGCTTGTATTTCGGAAAAAAAAATTGAAAGTTATTTTTAAAATGTGTTACTCCCCATAAAATAAGGAAGGATTCTGGTTGGTAAACATATATAGAACACTAATAAAAAATTTATGATGAGTAAACAATAATACATAAGAAATTAATTGAGTTAAGTAGACAATAAAAGTAACCCGAATGAAAATGGAGGTTCGGGTGAAAAACCCTTACCTTAAGTCTGAATGTGTTATGATCTTAAACTTAAGGTCCAGGAATATGAAATTTTAATTATTAATAACTTATTTAAGAACATAATAGACATGTATTTATTTTATCACAATTATTTTTAGTTCATTTATTCCCTTATTGATAAGTTATTATATTGGATTTCTTTATTCCGGAGTGTTCGTTTTTTTTTATTTTCATAATCGGTTCACTTGTTCTTAAGTAATGGAGCTCATGTGGAAAGGATATAAATCTATAGAATTGAAATTACATATTATTTATGAACATAAGTAAGTTTTAGTGGTCATTTATATCATTTTTTTACATGGAAAGAGGATGAATCATTAGATGAAATATTTATGACATTCACTTAGATTATTTTGGCAGTATTTTGATTATTAGGAACTAGTTTGGTCATACAATTTAATAATATATATGTATAATGGTTCCTGAATATTAATTTGGTTATAATACAAATATTATAGTCTATTTAAACTATAAAAATGTTTTCATGACTGGTAATGATGTAGAAATTGAATAACGAAACTTTGTTGTCTATGAAGGTTATAAATTGGAACCTCGTGGACGTTGATTTCATTTATAAAATAAAAGAGAGAGAGTAATAGTATTGATGATGGTTATTCCATTAACATGATATAATTACATTATATAGATGATAATAGAATTATCAAGGTAATTTGGATAGAGTAGGTGAGGATAGGATAACAAAAGAAGATAAATTGAAATGAAACTAAAAGAAAAAGAAAGGTGCTTTACTGCTTGAAATAACCTCCTTGAGAACCTCCTTAAGGGAAAATATTTTGGTATTTTGGCAAGAATAAGAGATTCTTAGACGTGGGTAGTGACTAAGGAAGGGTATTTTGGAAGAACTTTGGAGATATTCAAGGCTTAGAGGAGTGAAGAGAAGAGTGATTGAGGGGGGTTATAGTGGAGAGGAGGGTTTTTATAATTTTTTAATCATTAGTTTATTAATTTCCCTCAAGACCAGAAATAGTGATGATTCTATGACCAAGAATATTAATAAATGCATGTGAGTTCAAACCAAGTAGGCTTAAATCAATTATGATGTCATAAATAGTGTATTTACTGATAATTTGTATATTCAGTATTTTACCGTATTTCACTATTCATCAAAATTTCGAGTATTTTAGAAAAATACCAAAAAATAAGCCTAACCATTTTTCAATGTGTAGAATCCCAAAATAAAGTCAATTTTTCAAAAATAATTTTCTAAATATTATTCATTTAATATTTAATTAAAATCATAATTTATTCTAAAGAAATAGTTTTTAAACATTTATTTACTTATTCCAAAACATAGGTATATCGTACTTCCACTTGAATATTATTTATATAATATCATGGGTAAGGTTACTATTCCTTAGGATATATCACTATTCATAAGGGTATGTTACTATTCATAAGGGTAGGTTACTATTCACCAAAAATTAATTTTTTCTTATCAGACACCAAATAACTTATTGATCATAACTGTGTATGTGAGATTTTCGAAATTCACATCATAGAAGTGAAAAAATTATGTTTAAAGGTTACATAGAACTTAGTAGTTCATTATGTTATGATTTTATGTGATTATGACATATTTATAAGAAAGTAATTTCCGTTGAAAAAATATTGGGTCGTTACATTCTCCCCTCCTTACAAAAATTCCATCCTCAAAATTCACAATATGTTACCTAACAAGATTCAAGTATGTCTTCAACATAAGATCCTTAGGCTCTCATGTTGCTTTCTCTATCTTATGGTTCCTACAAAGAACCTTCACCAGACAAGTTGTCTGATTTCTCAATACTTGTTCTTTGGTATCAAGAATCTTGATAGGATCTTCACAATAAGAAATATCGGTCTCAAGTTCTATTTTTTCATTGGTGAGTACATGTGTTGGTTCTAGCATGTATTTTATTAACATTGATATGTGGAACACATTGTAAAATTTGGAGAGACTTGGCGGCATTTCCAAACAGTAAGTTATGGTTCCAATTCGATCCATGATTTCAAAAGGTCTGATGTACCTGGGACTTAATTTTCCCTTCTTACCAAATCATACAATACCCTTCCATGAAGATACCTTTATGAAAACATAATCTCCTTCTTGAAATTCTAAATCCTTCCTTCAGTTATCAGCATAGCACTTTTTCCTACTTTGAGCTGTTTTGATATAGGTTTGGATAATCTTCACATTTTCTGTTGTTTCCTCAACAAGTTCTGGGTTTACGAGCTTTCTTTCACCAACATCATCCCAGCAAGTTGGTGTACAACATCTCTTTCCATATAAGGCTTCATATGGTGTCATCTGAATACTTGAATGGAAGCTATTGTTTTAGGAAAATTCTATGAGAGGTAAATATTGATCTCACATACCTTGAAAGTCAAGTGAACAAGACCTCAACCTATCTTCCAAATTTTGAATCATCCGTTATGATTGTCCATCAGTTTGTGGGTGGTAGGTAGTGCTCAAACAAAGATCAGTATCTAGGGCCTCCTAAAGAATTTTCCAGAATTGTGATGTAAAACAGGGATCATGATTAGAAACAGTTGACAAGGGTATACCATTAAGTCTTACAACTTCATTAATATATAGTGTTTCTAAACGTTCAAGTGGTAAATCTTCTATTATAGCAAGAAGATGTACTGATTTTGTAAGATGATAAACAATAACCCATATTACATCATTCTTTCTTGGAGTCTTTGGTAGCCCCATGAAAAATTCCATTGTAATATCATCCCATTTCCACATAGGTATAGGAAGGGGTTGCATGAATCCTCTAGGATGTTTTCTTCTAGCCTTAACATGTTGACAAACCAAACATCTCGACACATAATCAGAAATATCCCTCTTCATGTTTTCCCACCAAAAATGTTCATCTAGATCTCTATACAACTTTGTGCTACTAGGGTGTATAGAGAAATTAGAGCTATGAGCATCATCCAATAGTTCCCTCTTTAGCTCAGGAATAACGGGAACACAAAGCCTCTTTCCAAATCTCAAAATTCCACCTTCATATACGAATTCAATCAACTTCTCATCATTCACAACTTTAATTTTCTTTTGAAACTCCTCATCATTAGCCTGAGAACTTTTTATCCTTTCTTATAAAGAAGTTTTGGTAACCATTTAAAAAAGTAGTGATGTGTTACCTTAATTGATAATTCTCATATCTATCTTTACTAGATCCATGAACAAAGGATCCCTTTCAACTCTCATCTTGTTCATAATTATGTGGTCCTTTATACTCAAAGTGTATTCCACCTTATTTGCCTTCCCTAGGTGGTACTATATTGTAAAATCATAATCTTTGAGTAGCTCAATCCATATCCTTTTCTCATGTTGAGTTCTTTCTGTGAGAAGATATATTTCAAACTCTTATTATATGTATATATCTCACATTTTTCTCCATATAGGTAATGTCTTCAAATCTTTAGAGTAAATATTACCGCTAATAACTCAAGATCATGAGTTGTATAGTTTTGTTCATGAATTTTTAGCTACCTATATGCATAGGCAATCAATCTATCATTCTGCATAAGGACACACCTAAGTCCTTTATTTGATGCATTACTAAAGATCACAAATCCATCATTCCCTAATGGTAGAGTAAAGATTAGAGCATTCACTAATATTCTCTTTAATTATTTAAAACATTTTTCACATTCATTTGTCCATACGAACTTAACCCATTTTCATGTAATCTTGGTCATTGGGTTGGCTAAATGGGTGAATTTCTGAACAAAATTCCAATAATAACTTTCTAAACCAATAAAAATGCATACCTCGGTTATGTTCGTTGGAGTAGGTCATTCTTGCACAGCCTTTGTCTTCACAGGATCTACAGATATTCCATCCTTAGAGACAATGTGTCCCAAAAAGGAAACTGATTGGAGCCAAAAATCATACTTGCTAAACTTCCCATATAAATCATTTCTTTTAAGAGTCTTCATAATAGTGTGCAAGTGATTTTCATGATCTTCATAGCTTTTAGAGTATACCAGGATATTATCAATAAACACCACTACAAATTCATCAATATATTCCTTGAAAACTCTATTCATTAGATCCATGAAAACAGATGGTGAATTAGTAAATCCAAAAGGCATTACTGTAAACTCATAATGCCCATACCTGGTTCGAAATGCTGTTTTTAGAATGTCTTCCTTCCTCACAAGAAACTGATGATATCCAGATTGAAGATCAATATTTGAAAAATATTGGGCTCCATAAAGTTGATCAAATAAATCATCAATGAGGGGTAGGGGATACTTGTTCTTTATTGTTATAGCAATGGTCTCCCTGTAGTCAATGCACAACCTCATAGACCCATATTTCTTCTTAATGAAAAGAACAAGGGATCCCATAGAGAAACACTAGGGTGAATAAATCCTTTATCACTCAATTCCTATAGTTGTTTCTTTAGTTCCACTAACTCCACAATGGAAATTCTATAAGGGGTCTTTGATATGGGCCTTGAACCAGGAATTAAGTCAATGGAAAACTCAATTTCCTGCTCTAGAGGATGTCCAGGTAAATCCTCTGGAAAGATGTCAATATATTCTTTCATAACAGGTACAAATTCTATTTGAACATTCTTTTCCTCACCCATAGTTATTTCATTCCCTTCCTCCCCAATAATTGAATTCAGTAGAGCTACTGGGGGTGGATCTATATGAGAATCAGATGGCGAGGTTTCTACTCTAAAGATAAGGGATTCTACACCATTCTCAAAAAAATTAACTTCCTTCTTCTTGCAATATATTTTCACATCATAATTTAATATCCAATTCATACTGAGAATTATATCAAATTCAATCATTGGTATGATGATAATGTTAGAAACTAAATCACAATTATGTGTCATGAGGGGGACTAATCGACAAACCTTTGTTGCAATAATACATCCACTAAGAGTTTTGACTGATAACTGGTGTTATTAATATTTTTATAACTTATTATATAATATATTTACTGATTTTATATTAAATGTGCATAATTTTTGTGAAATATTAATGTTTAGATATTAAATATAATTTTTGAGTACTATTTGAATTCATTCAGATTCAAGTCTGTTTAATTTTTTAATAATAACTATCTCCCTAATTATCCAAATTCTATGGTTCTTATTTTTTTGGATTCCTTATTCAATTTTCCAAATATCATTAGAAGTAATTATTGGCCAATGATACCATTTGAAGGGTCATATGGTCCTCATAAGAAGGCCCAAAGAATCTGTGAAGAAACTGAACCATCCATGATGATTGAATTACCAGGATTAATCCAAAATTCAAAATTCATTTATTATCCTCCACCATTAGTGGAACAATTCAAGGAGTCATTTATAAAAATTTCAAGGCCCAGATCCAAAAACAAGGGTCCCAACTAATGCTTTAAAGTACATCCCACTATTCTGGTCGGGAATTAAAATTAGGACACTATTTCTAAATTTTCTCCTGCTATACTCATAAAATTAATCTGAGATTTTTCATTGTGAAAGATAATATATGGATTGAAAACTTTTTTTAATAAATTATTTTTATTTTAAAGCATATTACTATTCAAAAACCCATTCACATTCCATCCTTTGAAAAAGTATTGATAAAAATGGGTAGGTGAAAACTGTTTAGTAAAATAGCCATATCTTTGGCTCCAAAAGTCCAATGGCTGAAAAATTTAGAGTTATGACATTAAACATCAATATATAAAATATGGAATAAGTGAATATCTCAAGATTCAGCTATTTGGATGTCCAAATTGGCGATGCAAGTGGAAGGGAATATTTAGAATGCAAACAGACAACCTCTTTGGGCTATAAATACATCCCCCTCCTCTCCTTGCAAGAGGTTGGCAATTCAGAATAAAGGAGGATCAATTGGAATGACCAATTATTTTCCAAAATCCTGGTAGGAAATTACAAACTCATTTTTTCACTTTATATACCCTTCCTCCTCTCTTTGATTTCATTTACTTTTGTGCTTTTTTCATTTGTAACCTTGTAAGTGTTGTTTTTTATAATACTATTTTAATGGAAGTTTATTCTTTATAATCTCTTTTCATCATACAACTTATGTTAAATAATATTAATGGTATTAAAATATTTTAAATTCAGTTGAATCCACTTCCCTTATTTCACTTTCTCATTCAATCTAAAGTTCATTTTTAATTCACATCATCGTTCATGTGTGTGTGTTCGGTGCACAACTCTTTTCTTATACCGTTATTTTTTGTTCTATTTATAATTAATCACCAAAAAAACATATTATCATATTAATAACCATCTTAATAGATGATTAAATCTACCATTGGTTTGAGTCATTATTTGTGGATGTTAAGTGATTGAGATCTTCTGATCGATGTATATTATTTGAATTAACATTGTGTATGTTGGAATTAACATGTCATGGATTAATGACTTGTTTTGTTTAACTTGTGGTTTACATGGGTTATTAAAACCATAAATACACTACCATAAACATGTAATAATTAAGATTAGAACCCTAAGTTAAGTTAAGTCTTGGATTAAAGCCTTAATACTTAAGAATTCCAGTCAACATCATCTTGTGAAGTGAGTGTTAATTTAATGCAATATAAAGCAAAGCTCAAGGATATCACAAGCTTAACTCCATAATAATGAACTCACCACAATATTTATCAAATTGTTAAATCAAACATAATCCATAAATTATTTCATAATCTCTTCAAACAAACCCCCCAATCAAAATACAATCAACTAAAAACAATCAAATATTAAAAATTATCATCGCCGAGGATTTGACCCGAGTGCTGCTATACACATTAGCAGAGAATCAGAACCTTGAATGGTCGATAGGTGAAAATTGGCCATGATTTCAAATGGATCCATTGTTGGGGATGGTGCAATTAATTTGTCGTTAGTTTCTGGTTATTGTAAAAACTAATAACAAAAAAACAAAATTTTAAAAAATATGAATTGAAAAAAAACACAAAGAAAAACTCGCCTTCTCATAAAAATCATAAACAAGAAAAACACAAATAAAAAATCATCTTCCTCTTTCTTCAAAAATTTCTCTGAATTCACCATAGCCTCCCAAACAATCCCTCAGATTTTTTTGACCCTGAAATTGAGCGAACACTTTGCTGACTTAGGAAGAACATTAGGGATAATCAAATAATTCAAGAATCATTCCTCGTCCAACCAGTTGAATTAGAAATGGAAAATCCTAGGGAATAAACACTTAAAGAACTCATTTACCCTAATATAAATTACCAAACCATTGGTATTCAATATCCAAACATAGAGACTGACTTCAAACTCAAATCAGGTTTGATTCATCTTCTACCTCATTTCCACAGGCTAGTCGGTGAGGGTCCACATCTCCACCTTAAAGAGTTCCAAGTGGTGTGTTCTACCATGAAGCCTCAAGAGGTTTATGAGGAACAAAGAAAACTTCAATAATTACCTTTCTCCCTAGATAACACTACAAATTCATGGCTCTAATACCTCCCTCCTGGTTCAATAAACTCATGGATTGAGATGAAGTGACTTTTCTTAGAAAAATTCTTTCCTGTTTCTCGTATTACTTCTATCCGAAAGGAAATAAGTGGTATCCGTAAATTCCCAAATGAGTCACTCCATGAGTATTGGGAGTAGTTAAAAAAGCTTGTGGAAACCTTTCCACATCACCAAATCCCTGACCAACTCTTAATCCAATACTTCTATGAAGGATTATTGGCTATGGAGAGAACTCTCATTGATGTCGCAAGTGGTGGTGCTCTTGTTGATAAAACTATCACTGCTGTATGAGATCTCATAAGAAACGTGACTGAAAACACACAAAAATTCCATACTCGAGAACATGCTCAAGTAAATCAAGCCCAAGATAATCAATCTATAGAGCCAAACAAGTTGACAGAGTAGATGAGTGAACTTATAGGTCTTGTGCGATAACTAGTTGTCGCATCCAAAGCCCCAACTTCATCTTCACCATAATATTTGTTCCCTAGACCTATCAATAACTGTGGAATCTATATCTCCCCATCTCATCCAACTGACACATGTCCAAAAATTCAATAGGATCCATATGATTCATCTAGACCAATGGAGCTCAATGCAGTATATGCTCAGAGGAACACCAAACCTCAACAATTAGGTCAGTTAATTAGAAACTCCAACCAACCCCACTCTAATCCCTTCTCTTCTACCTTTAACCAAGGCTTGAGGTATGGTAATCCCATTTCTCATCCCCCTCAATTCCTTCCTCAAAACCCAAACCAATTCCAATATGGTCAAAGTGTTGGTAACTTCCAACAACCTTACCCTTTTGTTCCTAAACCTCAAAGGATCAATCCTCCTCTTGCTCCTCCTGGATTCCACTATTCTAGTGAGACTTCCTAATTCCCAAACCAATACAATAACTTTCCCAAGAACCAAAATAAAGGTAATCCCAATCTGGGACAAGCCTCTTCTTCCAAGCAACCATGGGAAAGTTCAGTGGAAGTTCTTTCCTCCTTCACCCATTCTAGACTTAAAAATATTGAAACCCAAATTAGTCAACTTACATCCCACCTAAGCCAGCAACAACAATCAAATTCTTCCTAACTCTTAGCTCAACCATTACCCAACCCCAAGAGTAATGTAAGTGAAATTTCACTTAGATCGATGAAGAAAATTTCTATGCCTCAAGATAAGTACTCCAACCCCCCTTTGAATGTTGACATATAAAATGAAAAGAAAAAGAAACTTGAAAAGGAATCTAAATCCATTACCTCACCTCATTCCATTCCACTTAGGAATCCAATTCATTTTCCTCAAGCTTTTCTAAACCAAGGAAGTCCTTTGAACCCGATCTTGAAATGCTTGACATGTTTAGATGTGTTTAAGTCAACATACCCCTCTTAGATGCCATAAAACAAATCCCTAAGTATACCAAGTTTCTTAAGGAATTATGCACCCATAAGAAGAAAATTAGGACCTTTGAAAATGTTTCCACCTATCAGTCTATTCCCATAAAGTGAAAAGATCCAGATACCTTTACGGTTCCATGCCAAATTAGAAGTTCCAACTTATATGATGCACTCATAGACCTAGGAGCCTCAATTAATTTCATTCCCAAATCCATCTTATCCAACCTTGGTATTGGTCCCTTACATCCAATAGGTGTTGTCATTCAATTGTACAATCGAAGCATTGCTAGTCATGAGGGTATAATCAAGGATGTCCTTGTTCATGTGAATGATCTTATCTTCCATGCTGATTTCTATTTCCTTAACATGGAAGGTGATACGAACTCTTCTTGATCTCCCTTAATTCTAGGAAGACCATTCCTAATGACAACGAGAACTAAGATTGATGTCCATTCAGTCATCTTATCCATGGAATTTGGTGACCAACTGGTCAAGTTCAATATTTTCCAATCCATGAGATACCCATCTAAGGATCACTCTGTATTATCAATCCATGCTTCTGAGGACACTTCTAAGATTCAATTGAACCCCAATACATCATGTTATTCATGTTATAATGACAAAGGATATTGTGAAATATGCACTATGATTAACAAAGTCATAAATGGTGAAGTTGATGTGGACCTCTCATTCATAGACTCTATCAATCTAGAAGATCTTAAAAACTCTCTTGAATCCCACATCAACTGTGATCTCTACTGCTCCACCTTGGATAGTATTAAGTAAAATGAATATAAAGCAACTGAAATCCTTTCCTTTATTCTTGAGTTGTCTAGCCCACAAATGAGAGATGATACTTATCTAAAACATGTTCCTGAACACCTGAAATATGCATTACTTTTCCATGATCATTCTTATCCTGTAATTATCTCTGCTTCAATTACTGAAACCGAGGAGTCCAAACTTGTTCAGTTGTTAGAGGAAAAAAAAGGCCTTAGGCTGGACCCTATATGACATACCAGGAATCAACCATGCTCTTTGCATGCACCAAATCTATCTTGAGGAATCATCCAAACTAATTATACAATCACAAATAAGACTCAATACACTCATACTTGAGGTAGGTAGGGAAGATATCACCAAGCTTCTTCAAGATGGCATTATCTACCCAATTTATGATAGTGAATGGGTTAGTCCAATTCAAGTTATACCTAAGAATGGAGGGATAACTATTGTCACAAATGAACATGGGGAGGTATCCACAACTCAAGTGAATAACAAATGGCGTGTGTGCATCGATTATAGGAAATTGAATGTTGAAACAAGAAAAGATCACTACCCTCTTGCATTCCTTGATCAGATGCTAGAACAATTAGCTGTAAAGTCACACTATTTCTTTCTTAATGGATACATCGGCTACTTCCAAATCCCAATCGCAACTCAGGACCAAGAAAAGACTACTTTCACATGCCCCTTTGGAACATATTCATATAGGATAATGCCTTTTGGCCTTTGCAATGATCCTGCAACATTCCATATGTGTATGATGAGTATCTTTTCTGATTCATTGAGAATTTCATGGAAGTCTTCATGGATGACTTTACTATTTATGGTTAGTCATTTTAATCTTGCTTGAATTAACTCTCTCTAGTCCTTAAAAAGTGTATCAAGTGTAACATTGTGTTAAATTTTGAAAAATATCACTTCATGGTTGAAAATGGGATTTTTTTAGGGAACATAGTTTCAAAAGAGGGTATTGAAGTTGATCCTTCCAAAATTGAAGTGATCCAATCACTTCCTAAGCCCACTTCTATTTGAGACATCCATTTATTCCTCGGTCATGCCAGTTTATATCAGTGATTCATCCATAACTTTAGTAGGATCTCCCTCCCACTCACTTGGTTGCTCCAAAATGATGTCACTTTCCATTTCAATGAGGTTTGAAGGATAGCCTTCATTGAACTCAAAAATGCTCTTACATCTGCCCCGATAATCCAACCCCCATATTGGTCCTTACCCTTTGAGTTGATGTGTGATGCTTCTGATAGAGCCGTTGGGGATTTTCTTGGTCAAAGAAGAGAAAATATTAATCATGTCATCTATTATGCCTCAAAAACATTAGATGAAACTCAATATCACTAAAATGTCACTGAAAAGGAACTATTAGCAGTGGTTTTTGCCTTAGATAAATTCTGGCCCTATCTCTTAGGTTCCAAAATCATCATCTTCACAGACCATTATACTATAAAGTTCTTACTCAAGAAAATTAATTCCAAACTGAGGCTAATAATATGGATCCTTATGACCCAAGATTTTAACCTTGAAATCAAAGATAGACCGGGAAAATAAAACCCTGTGGCTAATCACCTAAGTAGAATTTCTAATTATTCTCATTCAGAAATCATTGATCCTAAATTCCACATTGAGAACCTTTCATATCTCACTCAAAAGTTATCATGGTATGCCCCAATTATAAACTACTTCATTGTTGGTATTTTTCCAGAAAATATTTTAAAAGAACAAAAAATGAAGCTAAAAAGTGATTCAAAATTCTATTTTTGGGAATATAATAAACTTTGGAAAATTGAGGCTGACATGGTAATTAAGAGATGTGTTGATGAAGATGAATATTCCTCCATCTTTGAATTTTGCCACTCACTTCCCGAAGGTTGCCACTTTGGACCACAAAGGACCTCCCGAAAGGTCCTAGACTCTGGATTCTTTTGGCCTTCACTCTTCAAGGACTCACATGAGTTATGTCAATCATGACCCATGTAAAGCCCTGAACCCGCACTTTGAGATTAAATACTAAAACATGTTGTGTATTTTTTGTATAAAAGATAACATAAAAATAAATAGTACATTATATAGTTAAGGAACTTTTCTGTTCTAGGTTTTGGAAGATTAGACAAACCATACATAAACATTTACAACACAAAACATTTACATTTATTTAATTTCTTCTTCTCTAGATTCTTATTGTCCCTTGAAAACTCTTTAATAAACATAATCACCTAAGGATATAGATCAAAAAGGGGTGAGCTAAAAGCCCAATAAGAGGATAGATATGAACAATATAACATGGGGTGAGCATAAACATAACATAGGCAATGGATCATGAACATAAGATGGAGCATTAATAAAAGACTTGAAATGTGGCAATGCATAAAAAATGAAACATCATGTCTTAGTGGTTAACTACCACACATACATGTGAACAAATCTAGCATCTTGTTCACACATCATTTCACATTAACTCATGAGATTCATCACTTTACCCAATGCATTGGAGCGCTGTATAATTCCAGGCGCACCCATCACATTGAAACATTCATATTGCACTATAAAATTTCGGGTGCACCCATCACATCATAACATTATCATTTATCATGCATGACACAATGAACATTGAAACGCACGTCCGATTGTCGCCTATCGACCGGTCAAAATTCCGGTGCTCTGCTAATGTGTATAGCAGCACTCGGGTCGAATCCTCGGCGATGACACTTTGTAATAGTCGTTTGTTTTTAGTTGATTGTATTTTGATTAGGGGGGTTTGTTTGCAGAGCTTAATTGAAATGATTTATGGATGATGTTTGATTTACCAAATTTATAAATATTGGGGTGAGTTCATCATTGAGGATTTAAGCATGTGATATCCTTGAGCCTTACTTTGTATTGCATTAAATTAACACCCATGTCATAAGTTGACGTTGTTTGGAATTCCTAAGTGTGAAGGCTTTAATCCAAGCCTTAACTTAACTTAGGGTTCTAATATCAATCAAAACTTATTTATGGTAGTGTATTTATGGTTCCAATAATCTATGGAAACCACTTGTTAAACAAAACATATCATTAATCCATGACATATTAAGTTTAACATACACAATATTAATTTAAAGAATACTCATCGAGCAAAACTCTCAATCACTTAACATCCCCGAATTATAACTCACCCCAATGAGAGATTTACTCAGCCATTTGGATGTTTAATATTCTGGTTAAAATAATTATGATGATAAATTAAGAATAGAAGAAAAAGAAAGGTATTAGAAAAGAGTGGTACGTTGACACACACACACGAACGATGATGATAATTAAAAACGGATTTTCGATTGAATGAGGAAGCAAAAGAAGGGAAGGGGATTCAACTGAATTTAAACTATTTTAGGAACATAAATATTAAACTATAGAAGGTGGATGAGAATAAGATATATTGAAGAAGTAACTTGCATTAAAACAGAATTACAAAGAAAGAGAATTACAAGATTACAAAAATGAAGAACACAAAAGTAAGTGAAAACAAAGAGAGGAGGAAAGGTCTCTCAAGTGAAAACTTGAGTATGGAATGTCCTCCCAAGCCTTTGTCAAGGCTTTGGTCGTGACAATATGATATCCTCTCTTCTAAAATTCCAACCCCTCTTAAGGAGAGAATGGGAGAGTATTTATAGCCCAAGGAATGGACTGTTTGTATTCCCAATCTGTCCCTCCACTTGCATCGCCAATTTGGAAATTCAGACAGCCGAATCTCCGAATATCTCCTTCTTAAAAGTTTTATATAATAAATTTTTCCGACTACTTTCAAAATATGGATGCATTTGGACAAGTGGATCCAAAGTTATGGCGGTTTTATTAAACAAAGGTAAACTGTCCATTTCTATCCATGCTTTTTCAATGTCCAAAATGTGGATGGATTTTTGAACAGTAAGATGCCTTAAAATCCGAATGACTTATTCAACAAAGTCGGCCGCATATATCTCCTATTTCACACTGCAAAATCTCAGCTCTCTTGGATTCTTACATCAGGAGATATGTCATGCATACTATACTGATTTTAATTCTCGGCCAGAATGGTGGGCTGGACTTAAAAGATTTATTTGGGCCCCTTGTACTTGTATTTGAGCCTTGAAATTTTTATCCAAGATTACATGTAGTGTCCTCGGAATTATGGTGTAGAGTTAATGTTTTTGGACTTCTGGATTGAGCCCAGTAAATCAATCTTCAAGGTTGGTCCAGTTTGTTCACAGATTCTTTGGTCTTATTTGTGAGGACCATATGACCCTTCAAATAGCAGAATTGGATCATGGTTCCTTCTAATGAAATGTTGTATATTGAAAGGAGAATCCTAAAAAACAAGAACCACACAATTTGGATCAGTATAGTGATAGTTATAATTAAAACATTAAACTGACTCAATTTGACTACTTCTAAAAATGCTCAAATATTATACTTAATATTAAAACATTAATATTTCACACAAATTATGCACATTTCATATAAAATAAGTAAAGGGGGAATATAATAAGTCATGAAAATATTAATAACATCAAATCCCCCACACTTAGATTTGCGCGTGTCCTCATGTGCAACAAATATAAAAACATGACAAAATCATTTTCACTCACCAACAAATATTAAAATTTTGTTTTCTCCAATCAGGGGAGGTTTAGACTATTTTACTCATCCATATTGAATTCCATCACAAATTTGGTTCACAATAATGCATTAGAAACAATTCATTTTTTCATGTTCAAGGTTTGAATTGGAAAATGTAGGCACTCAAAACTTACTCCTCTCAAGATGATAAAAATGTATTTTAGGAGGTTCACTCATTCACCAACAAAAAGTGAAAATCAAGAGTTTGTAAGAGCTCTCAGCTTCCATTCCCAAATATAATGTGTACAAGAATCAAGAGGTCTTTTAAGGGGGTTTTCAGTGGCTATGGGACGGTAGGTATATAATTTCCAAAGGAAAAGAGGGGTTAAAAACACCAACATGGAAAAATCAATGCACATTTTTTTTGAAATTTGATTTGAAAGGAAATAGAAACACATATTTACAAGGGAATGAATGTGTGATGAATGAAAAGTGAGGGAGATAGAAAATGGAATAGGGTGAGATGATGGAATATGTACAACATGTAAGACTTCCAATAATGACACAATACAAGATGATTCAAGTGTTCTTTATTTTTCTCTTTTTGCTCTTTTTTTTGAAAGTTGTGCTTGAAACAAGTCTCACAGTCATCTCCCAACCCATGTTTGATCTTCTCATGGAACTAATTTTAGTAGTTATAACACGATAAAAGGTTGATGATGAATGATTTTTGACCCACCCAAGACACAACCCATTCCATTTTTTTCATTTTTTTTAATATAATTTTTTTCATTTTTTTGAACACTTTTCAATGACTTTTGTACAAATGAAAATTACACATATACACCCCAAAGCTCATAGAATTACAACCTATCCCCCACACTTGAATGGTTGCTTGCCCTCAAGCATATGATGACACATTGGAAATCAATGAAAGTACGCCCAAAAATAAAGTCCATTCCCCCCACACTTAAATTTCAATAAATTGTACAATGAAAATCCATGAAGATGTTGGGTGGGACAAGGTATTAGGCTTGTAATGTGGCTATCAAAAGAAAGGTTTTCATAGGCTCAAAGGGGCTTTCAAAAGTAGGATCAATGTAAGGGTAACGGGAGGCTATTTGGCTATTCTGATTCTCATGTGGCTTAGAAAATGCCTCTATCATATTAATGCACACAAAAGATGGAAATTCAGCTCGAAGGTCCACAAACTCAAGACTCACAATCAGTGGTGAAGACACACAATGAAAAAGATGGCCATAGATGACCTTGGCATGAAGGCTAATGTTATTCCTCACGGTAGGGGAGAATCATTTTCCACCAAAAATTGTTCATTCAAAATGTTTGTTATTGACACAAAATTGTTTACCCAAGTTTGAGATAAAAATTCAATATATTTGAGTTGAAAACAAGCCTTTTGACTCCCCAAAATGGTTGGACAGAATTTCAATATTGGATGATGAGTAATTATGACACCCCTTTTGTTTTAATTTTCATTTTTTTTAATTTTTTTTAATTATTTTATTTGTAATGACACATCCACACAAAAGAGAAAATAGAAAAAAGGTTGTGGAAGAATGTTGTAAAAAAAATGAGAGGGAGAGAGGAAGAAGAAGAAATAGAGAGAAGAAGAGAGGGAAGAGAGATTGAGGAGAGAGAGAGTTAAAGGGAAAGAGGTGCCCCCTGGTTTGGATTTGGTGGGTCGCCATTTCCATCTAGTGGTGGGTCGGCTAGAGAATTTGGGGATTCGGTGGAAGTCGAGGTGGTTCCAGGACAGTGGGAAGTTACCTGAAAAATAAAATTCATTATTCATCTAATGAAAATCTAAAAAGAAATTGAAATTTCATAAAAGTAAAAGAAAACATGGGTTGCCTCCCAAGAAGCGCTGCATTTATTTGTCTACAGCTGGACAATTACAGTGGACTACCCATAGTCTGACGGTGGCCATCGTATTTTCTCAACTCCAGTGTGCTTCCAGAAAAACGTTTTCTTTGGGAGGCCTGATGATTCATTGGATAATTTCTTCCCATCCTTGTTGGTGTGCTTGCAATTCAATGGGGTTGGAAAGAGAATATTTCTATCCTCACTTTGGTCTTCAACCTGAGGAATGATTTTATCCACAAAGTGATGGTTTTCTATTCTGGTAAATTCAGGAAGATGGCTCAATTCTGATGGTTCATTTATGTAAGGATCAGATAACACAGAATTACAGTATGAGATCCCAATTGTTTTTGACTCATTTATTTCATCACTTACTGATGTAGAGTAATGGGGATCAGTGGAGTCATAAGACTGAATAAAATTTTCAATATCCTTTATTTCAATGTTGTTTGCAAAAGAATGGTCAATTTCAACCTCACCAGTGATCGCTTTATTAATTAGGGTACAAATATCATAAACATCACTACCATCAGGACAATATAAACACATTGGTTCAAGGTTCACTTCACATATAACAGAATTTTCAGAATCATGGATAAGAAAGGATGAATGTGGGATAATCTGATCTGAATCAACAAATGAGCATTCTAGTTCATTTTCCTCATTACCATCCATGTTGGAGCATTGGAGGTCAGAGGTGAGATGAGATTCCAAAGAGTTTTCAAGATCCTTTAGATCAATGGAGTTTGCATTTGTAATGTCAACATCAATTTCACCATTAATCACTTGGATAATGAGGATACAATATTCACAAACTCTTCTATTAGTAGAACAGGAAGAACATGATGGATTAGGATTCAACACACTCTCAGAGGGAGTTTCAGAAACATGGATAGAGAATACAGATTGATTCTCTAATGGGTATCGCATGGATTGAAAAATATTGAACTTGACCAGTTGGTCACCGAATTACATGGATAAGATGCCTGAATGGACATCAATCTTGGTTCTCGCAATCATGAGGAATGGTCTTCCTAGAATTAGGGGAGATTTGCAAGAAGTTTTCTCACCTTCCATGTCAAGGACATAGAAATCAGCAGGGAAGATAAGATCATTGACTCGGACAAGGACATCCTCAATTATTCCCTCAGGACTGGCTGTTCTTCGATTGGCTAACTGAATGACAACACCTGTTGGGTGCAAGGGACCTAGACCAAGGTTGGAGAAAATGGATTTGGGCATGACATTTATTGAGGCTCCAAGGTCTATGAGTGCATCATCAAAGTTAGAACTCCCTATTTGACATGGAACCGTAAAGGTCCCTGGATCTTTGCACTTTATGGGAATAGACTGATGGGTGGAAACATTTTCAAAGGTCCTAAGTTGCCTCTTATGGGTGCACAATTCCTTAAGAAACTTGGAATACTTATGGATTTGTTTGATGGCATATAAGAGGGGGATGTTCACTTCAACACGTCTAAACATGTCAAGCATTTCAGGATCAGGTTCAAAGGACTTCTTAGGCTTGGAGATGGCTTGAGGAAAAGGAATTGGGTTCCTTAGAGGAATGGAAGGAGGTGAAGGAGTGGATTCAAGTTCCTTTTCCAGCTTTTTGTTCTTTTCATTTTCTAGATCAACATCGAAAGGGGAGGTAGAGCAATCAGCATGGGGCATAGCAATTTTCTTTCCCGATCTAAGTGCAATTGCACTTACATTACCCTTAGGGTTGGGTAATGGTTGAGCTGGGAGTTGGGATGAATTGGATGGTTGTTGCTGGCTAAGGTGGGATGCAAGTTGACCTATTTGGGTTTCAATGTTCTTGAGGCTAGAATGGGTGAAGGAAGCAAGATCCTCTACAGCACTTTCCCATGGTTTTTTAGAAGAAGAGGCTTGTCCCAAATTGGGTTGGCCTTGATTTTGGTTCTTGGGAAAGCGATTGTATTGGGTGGGGAATTGGGAAGGCTCGTTAGGATAGTGGAATTCAGGAGGAGGATTGTTCCTTTGGGGTTGAGGAACAAAAGGATAAGGTTGATGGATGTTACCACCACTTTGACCATATTGGAAATGGTTTGGATTTTGATGAGGGAACTGAGGAGGATGAGAAATGGGATTACCATACCTCAGAGGTGGGTTAAAGGTAGAAGAAAAGGGCTCAGAGTGGGGTTGGTTGAAATTTCTAACAAACTGACCTGATTGTTGAGGGTTGAAGTTTCGCTGAGCATATGCCGCATTGAGCTCCATTGGACTAGATGAATCAGATGGATCATCTTGAAGTTGTGGACATGTGTCAGTCAGATGAGATGGAGAGTTGCAGATTCCACAATTCTTGATAGGTCCAGGGAATAGTGACTGTGGAGAAGATGAGTTTGGGGCTTTGGTAGCCACCGCTAGTTGACGCACAAGACCTGTAAGTTCACTCATCCACTCAGTCATCTTGTTGGGCTCTATGGATTGATTCTCTCGGGCTTGTTTCACTTGAGCATGTGCTCGAGTATGGAATTGCTGCCTGTTTACAGCCATGTTGCTTATGAGTTCTCGTGCAGCTGCAGGAGTTTTGTCAACAAGAGCACCACCACTTGCGGCATCAATGAGAGTTTGCTCCATAGCCAATAACCCCTCATAGAAGTATTGGATCAGGAGTTGGTCAGGGATTTGATGGTGTGGACAAGTTGCCACAAGCTTTTTGAACCTCTCCCAATACTCATGGAGTGATTCATTAGGGAATTGACGGATGCCGCTTATTTTCTTTCGGATAGAAGCTGTTCGGGAAGCGGGAAATAACTTCTCAAGGAAAAGTCTCTTCATGTCAACCCATGAGTTTATGGAACCAGGTGGGAGGTAGTAGAGCCAAGACTTGGCAGAATCCGCTAGGGAAAAGGGGAAATCTCTAAGCTTGATTTGTTCTTCAGAAACCCCTTGAGGCTTCATGGTAGAGCATACTACTTGGAACTCTTTAAGGTGAAGATGTGGATATTCACCGGCTAGCCCATGAAAATGAGGGAGAAGATGAATCAAACCCGATTTGAGTTCGAAGTCAGCTTCAATGTTTGGATATTGAATACCAAGAGGTTGGTAATTCATATCAGGGGCAGCAAGTTCTTTCAATGTTTGTTCCCTAGGATTGGCCATATCTAATTCAATTGTTAGGGAAATGATTGGTTCTTGGGTGATTTGGTTATCCCTAATGGTCCTCCTAAGTTGACGAAGAGTTCTATCAATTTCAGGGTCAAAAAAATCTGAGGGATTGTTTGGGAGGCTGCGGGGCATTCAGAGAGATTTAGAAAGGATGAGGAAGACGGGTTTTCCTTTGTATTTTTTCAGTTTATGATTTTTAAGAGGAAGACAGGTTTTTCTTTGTATTTTTTTCAGTTTATGATTTTTAAGAGGAAGACGGGTTTTTCTTTGTATTTTTTTTAGTTTATGATTTTTAAGAGGAAGACGGGTTTTTCTTTGTGTTTTTTTTCAATTTTTTTTCAAAAAATTTGATTTTTTTTTTGGTTTTTTTTTACAATAACTAGAAACTAAAGACTACTTAAAGCACCATCCCCGGCAACGGCGCCATTTGAAACACACGGCCGATTGTCGCCTATTGACCGGTCAAAATTCCGGTGCTCTGCTAATGTGTATAGCAGCACTCGGGTCGAATCCTCGGCGATGACACTTTGTAATAGTCATTTGTTTTTAGTTGATTGTATTTTGATTAGGGGGGTTTGTTTGCAGAGCTTAATTAAAATGATTTATGGATGATGTTTGATTTACCAAATTGATAAAGATTGGGGTGAGTTCATCATTGGGGAGTTAAGCATGTGATATCCTTGAGCCTTACTTTGTATTGCATTAAATTAACACCCATGTCATAAGTTGACGTTGATTGGATTTCCTAAGTGTGAAGGCTTTAATCCAAGCCTTAACTTAACTTAGGGTTCTAATCTCAATCAAAACTTATTTATGGTAGTGTATTTATGGTTCCAATAATCTATGGAAACCACTCGTTAAACAAAACATATCATTAATCCATGACATATTAAGTTTAACATACACAATATTAATTTAAAGAATACTCATCGAGAAAAACTCTCAATCACTTAACATCCCCGAATTATAACTCACCCCAATGAGAGATTTACTCATCCATTTGGATGTTTAATATTCTGGTTAAAATAATTATGATGATAAATTAAGAATATAAGAAAAAGAAAGGGATTAGAAAAGAGTGGTACGTTGACACACACACACGAACGATGATGATAATTAAAAACGGATTTTCGATTGAATGAGCACTACTGGAAATTCGAGCTATAGCCACGGTTCTAAACCGTGGCTATAGGCCCTAAAACCGTGGCTATAGGTAATAGCCACGGTTTGAGGAACCGTGGCCAAGTTTGGCGTGGCTATAGGCCTAGACCTATAGCCACGGTTCCAAACCGTGGCTTTAACTTTATAGCCACGGTTAAAACCGTGGCTGTATACCTAATGCCACGGTTTCAACCGTGGCTATACTAAAGGCCGGACAAAATCTATAGCCACGGTTTAAAACCGTGGCATTATGTCTATAGCCACGGTTTAAAACCGTGGAAATACATCAATAGCCACGGTTTTGAACCGTGGCTATAGGGTGTCCAAATTCATAAAAAAAAAATACCCCCTGGACACACCCTGGACACCCCCATGCCACCCCCGGCCAGTCCCCCCTGCCAGTACCCCCGGACAGCCCCCCGTGCACCCCCGGACAGCCCCCCGTGCACCCCCGGACAGCCCCCCCGGCCAGCCCCAGCCAGCCCCCCGTGCACCCCCGAGCAGCCCCCCGAGCAGCCCCCCGACCAGCCCCGGACAGCCCCCCGTGCACCCCTGGACAGCCCCCCCGGCCAGCCCCAGCCAGCCCCCCGTGCACCCCCGAGCAGCCCCCCGACCAGCCCCGGACAGCCCCCCGTGCACCCCCGGACAGCCCCCAGCCCCCAGCCCCCCCTGCCCCCTGCTTGTCCCCCTGCCAGCTCCCCCCCTGCTAGTCCCCCCCTGCCCCCTGCTAGTCCCCCACTGCCCCCTGCTAGTACCCCCCCCCCCCGCCACCCCCCCTTCTTGTCCCCTTGTCAGCCCCCCCTGCCACCCCCCTGCCAGTCCCCCCTGCCCCCTGACACCCCCCCTGCTAGTCCCCCTGCCCCCTGCTAGTCCCCCACTGTCCCCTGTTAGTCCCCCCCCCCCCGCCACCCCCCCGCTTGTCCCCTTGCCAGCCCCCCCAGCCACCCCCTGCTTGTCCCCCTGCAAGCCCCCCCTGCTTGTCCCCCTGCCAGCCCCACCCCTGCTCCTGCCAGCCCCCCCCCTGCCCCCTGCTTGCCCCCCTGCCAGCCCCCCCCCCCCCTTCCCCCTGCTTGTCCCCCTTCCAGCCCCCCCGGCCACCCCCCTGCCCCCTGCTTGCCCCCTGCCGCCACCCCCCCCCCCCCCTTCCCCCTGCCAGCCCCCCCGCCCCTGCTTGTCCCCCTGCCAACCCCCCCTGCTGGACACCCCCCCTGTCCGTGCACCCCCGGACAGCCCCCCATGCACCCCCGGACAGCCCCCCATGCACCCCCGGACAGCCCCCCGTGCACCCCTTGCCAGCCCCCCCAGCCACCCCCTGCTTGTCCCCCTGCAAGCCCCCCCTGCTTGTCCCCCTGCCAACCCCACCCCTGCTCCTGCCATCCCCCCCCCATGCCCCCTGCTTGCCCCCCTGCCAGCCCCCCCCCCCCTTCCCCCTGCTTGTCCCCCTTCCAGCCCCCCCGGCCACCCCCCTGCCCCCTGCTTGCCCCCTGCCGCCACCCCCCCCCCCCCTTCCCCCTGCCAGCCCCCCCGCCCTGCTTGTCCCCCTGCCAACCCCCCCTGCTGGACACCCCCCCTGTCCGTGCACCCCCGGACAGCCCCCCGTGCACCCCCGGACAGCCCCCCATGCACCCCCGGACAGCCCCCCGTGCACCCCTGGACAGCCCCCCCGGCCAGCCCCGGCCAGCCCCCCGTGCACCCCCGGACAGCCCCGGACAGCCCCCATGTGCACCCCCGGACAGACCCCATGCAGCCCCCATCCCCCCTGCACAGAACCCCGGAAACCCCCTGCCCCCTGCTTGTCCCCCTGCCAGCCCCCCCTGCCCCCTGCTTGTCCCCCTGCCAGCTCCCCCCCTGCCCCCTGCTAGTCCCCCACTGCCCCCTGCTAGTCCCACCCCCCCCCCCCCGCCACCCCCCTGCTTGTCCCCTTGCCAGCCCCCCTGCCGCCCCCTGCCAGCCCCCCCTGCTTGTCCCCCTGCCAGCCCCCCCTGCTCCTGCCAGCCCCCCCCCCCCCCCTGCCCCCCTGCCAGCCCCCCCCCCCCCTTCCCCCTGCTTGTCACCCTGCCAGCCCCCCCGGCCACCCCACTGCTTGTCCCCCTGCCAGCCCCCCCTGCCCCTGCCAGCCCCCCCCCCCTGCCCCTGCCAGCCCCCCCTGCCAGCCCCCCCCCCCCCCTTCCCCCTGCTTGTCCCCCTGCCAGCCCCCCCTGCCCCCTGCTTGTCCCCCTGCCAGCCCCCCCCCCCTGCCCCCCTGCCAGCCCCCCCTTCCCCCTGCTTGTCCCCCGGCCAGCCCCCCGTGCACCCCCGGACAGCCCCACGACCAGCCCCGGACAGCCCCCCGTGCACCCCCGGACAGCCCCCATGTGCACCCCCGGACAGCCCCCCGTGCACCCCCGGACAGCCCCCCCGTGCACCCCCAGACAGCCCCCCCGTGCACCCCCGGACAGCCCCCATATGCACCCCCGGACAGCCCCCATATGCACCCCCAAACAGCCCCCCGTGCACCCCTGGACAGCCCCCCGGCCAGCCCCGGACAACCCCCTGTGCACCCCCGGACAGCCCCCCGACCAGCCCCGGACAGCCCCCCGTGCACCCCCGGACAGCCCCCATGTGCACCCCCGGACAGACCCCATGCAGCCCCATTCCCCCCGGACAGCCCCCCGTGCACCCCCGGACAGCCCCCATGTGCAACCCCGGACAGCCCCCATGTGCACCCCCGGACAAACCCCATACAGCCCCCTACCCCCCTGCACAGAACCCCGGGCGTTTATCAAGCGCGCGCAACGCTTAAAGAACGCATAATGAGCCCTACCGCGCAGACCACACGTCCGATTGACGCGCCGTCTGCGCGTGCACGTCGCGAATAATAATGGGATTGTTGTCCTGTGATTTCAGGGCAATCCGATGTCGTCCGCTATGAGTTTGACCGTTAGACGCCTGTTTTGGCCGTTTATGACACCGGAACGGCGTTCCCGGTCACCACGGGCACACGGCACGTCCGATTGACGTGCCGTCTGCTCGACCACATCACAATTCACTTACCCTTTGATTTCGTCCGATTTCAGGCCATTCGGACTTCGTTCGGCCCGTTTGGACCCCCCCACGCGCGTTTATCAAGCGCGCGCAACGCTTAAAGAACGCATAATGAGCCCTACCGCGCAGACCGCACGTCCGATTGACGCGCCGTCTGCGCGTGCACGTCGCGAATAATAATGGGATTGTTGTCCTGTGATTTCAGGGCAATCCGATGTCGTCCGCTATGAGTTTGACCGTTAGACGCCTGTTTTGGCCGTTTATGACACCGGAACGGCGTTCTCGGTCACCGCGGGCACACGGCACGTCCGATTGACGTGCCGTCTGCTCGACCACATCACAATTCACTCACCCTTTGATGTCATCCGATTTCAGGCCATTCGGAATTCGTTCGGCCCGTTTGGACCCCCCCACGCGCGTTTATCAAGCGCGCGCAACGCTTAAAGAACGCATAATGAGCCCTCCTGCGCAGACCGCACGTCCGATTGACGTGCCGTCTGCGCGTGCACGTCGCGAATAATAGTTTGAATGTTTTCCTGTGATTTCAGGTCAATCCGATGTCGTTCTCTATGAGTTTGACCGTTAGACGCCCGTTTTGGCCGTTTATGACACCAGAACGGCGTTCCCGGTCACCGCGGGCACACGGCACGTCCGATTGACGTGCCGTCTGCTCGACCACATCACAATTCACTCACCCTTTGATGTCGTCCGATTTCAGGCCATTCGCAATTCGTTCGGCCCGTTTGGACCCCCCACGCGCTTTTCTCAAGCGCGCGCAACGCTTAAAGAACGCATAATGAGCCCTCCTGCGCAGACCGCACGTCCGATTGACGTTCCGTCTGCGCGTGCACGTCGCGAATAATAATTTGAATGTTGTCCTATGATTTCAGGTCAATCTGATGTCGTCCGCTATGAGTTTGACCGTTAGACGCCCGTTTTGGCCGTTTATGACACCAGAACGGCGTTCCCGGTCACCGCGGGCACACGGCACGTCCGATTGACGTGCCGTCTGCTCGACCACATCACAATTCACTCACCCTTTGATGTCGTCCGATTTCAGGCCATTCGCAATTCGTTCGGCCCGTTTGGACCCCCCCACGCGCGTTTCTCAAGCGCGCGCAACGCTTAAAGAACGCATAATGAGCCCTCCTGCGCAGACCGCACGTCCGATTGACGTGCCGTCTGCGCGTGCACGTCGCGAATAATAATTTGAATGTTGTCCTGTGATTTCAGGTCAATCCGATGTCGTTCGCTATGAGTTTGACCGTTAGACGCCCGTTTTGGCCGTTTATGACACCAGAACGGCGTTCCCGGTCACCGCGGGCACACGGCACGTCCGATTGACGTGCCGTCTGCTCGACCACATCACAATTCACTCACCCTTTGATGTCGTCCGATTTCAGGCCATTCGCAATTCGTTCGGCCCGTTTGGACCCCCCACGCGCGTTTCTCAAGCGCGCGCAACGCTTAAAGAACGCATAATGAGCCCTCCTGCGCAGACCGCACGTCCGATGGTGACTAGGTCTCATAGCTCATCTACCTACAACTTGGAATGGGATGATGACGTCGGGGAGGGGGTTATGAAAACGAAATGCTTTATTATGAAGGCAGTTTTATCAATGTCTAGCCCCATCTCCTCTCTTATGTCATCTTTTGTTTTTAATAAAATGGCTTTAGAGCCTTTCGGCTCGAAGCTTCTTTCTGTCATACTCTAATTCTGTTAAGCCTCTCAAACTTGACACACTGTCATACTCTAATTCTGTTAAGCCTCTCAAACTTCCAGCCCTCAATGAGGGCTGCAATTCTGTATTAAAGGATGGGAACGAAAATTACAGCAGAAAAATAGAAGAAATAGGGAAAACAACAGAAGAAATCCTCAGGAGGCCCCCAGGCTGAGGGAGGAAGATCAACCTAACAAGCCACCAGGCCGATCTTCCGCTGAACTGTAAATGGCCCATAGAAACGAGGGGCAGGTTTCTGAGAAATCTGGCAGGTTAAAGAGTGTTGTTTGTGAGGCCGAAAGCGTACGGAAACAGGATCTCCCACATGGAGGGCAAGGTGACGGCAGTGTATTAGTTTTCTGCTTCATGATGTCTTGGGACCGACTCAAATAATATTTGAGTCCACGATCAAGCAGTGCATGGGCAACAGCGGGCAACTAGATTTCTGATGGAACAGCGTAGGTCTCGTGGCAGCGATTTACCACCTCTGTTTGGTCATCCGTTTGCGGGTGGTAGGTCAAGCTGAGTTTTAAGTCAGTGCCTTGGAGTTTGAGCAGTTCAATCCAAAAATGGCTTACAAAAATGGGATTGCGGTCGCTGGAATGCTATGCAAACTGACAATCTCCCACACGAAAACCTCGCCCACACTCCCACACTCTTTGCTGTGTAAGGGTGTTTTAGGGGTAAAAAATGGCCATATTTAGAGAGATGATCAATGATGACCAGAATCACAGTGCAACCACGGGATTAGGGTAGTCCGGTGATAAAATCCATAGAGAGACCCGACCACACCAGCTGGGGAATTTCCAACGGCTGCAACAGGCCAGCCGGATATAGTGTGGAATATTTATTTCGTTGGCATTTGGCCCATTGGCAAACTGTTGAACCGGTATTTTCATCCCGACCCAATATAAATTGGCAGGCAATTTTCTATACGTGCGGCAAAAACCAGAATGACCCCACTACGGAGACAAATGGAACTCAGCCAGCAATATGGGCACCCATGGGGACGAACTAGACAGCACCAACCGGCCCTTATAACAGAGGACACCTTGCAGAAAAGAGTAAGTAGGAAAGGAAGGAGCATCTGCTTGCAGAGTGATGATGACTTAGCTAAAAAATGGGTCGTCTGAAACGCCTGTGAGCAAGTGGGGCTGAACCTCCCCCCTGTTGGATGTGGCTGGAGCAGGGCCACATCACGGCGTGACCGCGGCGTGACCGCGGCGTGACCGCGGCGTGACCGCGGCGTGACCGCAGCGTGTTGGCCCGATCCAGCGACATTTGCGGGGCAGCATCTTCCGACCAGGAGCGAAGGGAGCGGGAGGAGGCTGGAATGTGGGTGAAAGGGGGCTGGTTGCAGGTGTTGGGGGGATGGTGCGGGCTGATTCGAAGGTGGGGGGGCTGTTGCGGGCTGGAATGCTGGTGGCAGCGGGCTGATGACTTTGCTGAAAAATGGGTCGTCTGAAACGCCTGTGAGCAAGTGGGGCTGAACCTCCCCCCTGCTGGATGTGGCTGGAGCAGGGCCACATCACGGCGTGACCGCGGCGTGACCGCGGCGTGACCGCGGCGTGACCGCGGCGTGACCGCGGCGTGACCGCGGCGTGACCGCGGCGTGACCGCGGCGTGACCGCGGCGTGACCGCGGCGTGACCGCGGCGTGACCGCGGCGTGACCGCGGCGTGACCGCGGCGTGACCGCAGCGTGACCGCAACGTGTTGGCCCGGTCCAGCGACATCCGCGGGGCAACATCTTCCACTTAGTTTCAAATAGGATGATATGGATGGCATGAAAGGATGTTTTCTCAGAAGATTTAAAGAAATGAATGCTAATCTGTGATGAATAGAGGATTGGATGACCCCTGATATACCTAATTCGGTGAGGTTTGCAGATCTAGAAATGTGTAGGAATACCTAGAGGAATAAAATATGTCAGACAATTCCAAACCAATGTTTTCAGTTGAGTTGAGCTTTTGTACCACCTGCTATGCACGTTTTGTGGAAAGATGGATGAGAGGCAGCGCTGAGAGGAGATATAGTTTAGGAATGAGGAAATACGAAAAATTATAGAGCTAACCATTCAATGTTTCTCTAAGGAGTAACCGCCGCAGGGTGTCGTCCTGGAGCAGGGCCAAATCACGGCGTGACCGCGGCGTGACCGCGGCGTGACCGCGGCGTGACCGCGGCGTGACCGCGGCGTGACCGCGGCGTGACCGCGGCGTGACCGCGGCGTGACCGCGGCGTGACCGCGGCGTGACCGCGGCGTGACCGCGGCGTGACCGCGGCGTGACCGCGGCGTGACCGCGGCGTGACCGCGGCCTGACCGCGGCGTGACCGCGGCGTGACCGCAACGTGTTGGCCCGGTCCAGCGACATCCGCGGGGCAACATCTTCCACTTAGTTTCAAATAGGATGATATGGATGGCATGAGAGGATGTTTTCTCATAAGATTTAAAGAAATGAATGCTAATCTGTGATGAATAGAGGATTGGATGACCCCTGATATACCTAATTCGGTGAGGTTTGCAGATCTAGAAATGTGTAGGAATACCTAGAGGAATAAAATATGTCAGACAATTCCAAACCAATGTTTTCAGTTGAATTGAGCTTTTGTACCACCTGCTATGCACGTTTTGTGGAAAGATGGATGAGAGGCAGCGCTGAGAGGAGATATAGTTTAGGAATGAGGAAATACGAAAAATTATAGAGCTAACCATTCAATGTTTCTCTAAGGAGTAACCGCCGCAGGGTGTCGTCCTGGAGCAGGGCCAAATCACGGCGTGACCGCGGCGTGACCGCGGCGTGACCGCGGCGTGACCGCGGCGTGACCGCGGCGTGACCGCGGCGTGACCGCGGCGTGACCGCGGCGTGACCGCGGCGTGACCGCGGCGTGACCGCGGCGTGACCGCGGCGTGACCGCGGCGTGACCGCGGCGTGACCGCAGCGTGACCGCGGCGTGACCGCGGCGTGACCGCGGCGTGACCGCGGCGTGACCACAACGTGTTGGCCCGGTCCAGCGACATCCGCGGGGCAACATCTTCCACTTAGTTTCAAATAGGATGATATGGATGGCATGAGAGGATGTTTTCTCAGAAGATTTAAAGAAATGAATGCTAATCTGTGAATTATATGTGGACATGTATATAATGAATGTGGACATGTATATAATGATTCTAGAAGAAGTAGTCTTAACTAACTAGATGAATGTATAGACTTTCTGATCCAATACGAAAGGAAACCATAGTTCTACATGAATTATATGTTTTTTCCATCATTCTCCAGAATGTAATAGGGACAAGGAGTGTTCTTTTTACAATATGAAGGGGAATGATGTCTCTAACTATGAAAGTTGGAACGGTAAGATGAATATTCCAATCTATGACTTGGAGAGAAAATACACTATTGTCCCTTATAATGTGGATAAGATAGGGGTTATATCAGTGTAGAAGGATACTGGGAAAACTACAGACTTAATCACTTCAACATCACCTTAGGATGGTCCTTCTAATGAAAAAAACATGGATTATTCTCAGTGTGTTGTATTTACTCTAGAGGGCCCACCCCCGGGAAAATCCTTGAATGAGGACAATGTACCCCTTCCTGATATAGAGATAAACATTGGATAGAACATCCAGTTCGAGGGGCATGTATTTTGGGGGCACCTTTCCCTGATTAAATTTTTATTTTATGTTTGTAAAACTACATGGGAACAAAATAATATGTTAATATCACTCTAATCAAAACCAATAACTGAGAAGTGAAGTTCACATAGATGCCCATTACCAAGAATGGATGTTCCCTCTTGCTTGTCGGTTGCATGCCAACGTGCCCGCATTTGAACCAACACCAACAACCTCGTCCTATGGTAGAAATGATTAATTAGATATATGCATCAATTTGTAACAATAAAGAATTTTTTTATCTAATTACAAACAAAGCATATAACTAATATATTAAAAACAAAAGAAATGAAGAACATAGAGTTCAAACAATCACACAAAATGCATGAATGATACCCACTAGTTACTATATTAACAACTTCAACACATATTCATGGATTTTAATGTAGATGCATGTTAACATTTGAAGTTCAAAAATGATTTTTAGTAAAACATTAAAATAAGCATACACACCAGAATTTCAATACAAAAAGGTAGTAAAAAAGGAAGCAACAACCAACAGATTTAACAAGATGATTTCAGCATACAAAATTTATTAAAAGGCAACTTCCAACCATTTATTTCAACTAAAAAAAAGAAGTGAATTTTCAAGTTTAAGTAGAAAAATCACAGAATTTAAACTATTACTCCCATGGTGTAGATGCTCTATTCATTTGAGATCATTGGAAAAAATTTCCCTTCTTTTCTTGTTGAATAAATACCTTTGGTTTCCAAAATTTCATCTCCTATAAGTGTAAACATATACATTAATTTATAAAATTTAAAGTTCAAAACAGAACAAAACTAGAGTAAAAACTAAGGTAGATTGGTTCAAAGTTACTATGAAATATAACTTCTCTAGATCTATAAAAATCGTTGAATCTATACTTCAATAGGATGTGAAATTATGCTCACAACTGCACCCCTCCACCCTCCCCCCTGCCCCCTCCCCCCTGCCCCCTGCCCCCCTCCAACCTACCCCCCTGCCCCCCTGCAACGTGCCCCCTGCCCCCCTGCAACCTGCCCCCCTGCCCCCTGCCCCCTGCCCCCCTCCAACCTGCCCCCCTGCCCCCCTGCAACCTGCCCCCCTGCCCCCCTCCAACCTGCCCCCCTGCAACGTGCCCCCCTGCCCCCCTGCCCCCTGCCCCACTCCAACCTGCCCCCCTGCCCCCCTGCAACCTGCCCCCCTGCCCCCCTCCAACCTGCCCCCTGCCCCCCTGCCCCCTTCCCCCCTCCAACCTGCCCCCCTGCCCCCCTGAAACTTCCCCCTGCCCCCCTGCCCCCTACAACCTGCCTCCTGCCCCCCTGTAACCTGCCCCCCTGCCCCCTGCCCCCCTCCAACCTACCCCCTGCCCCCCTGCCCCCCTCCAACCTGCCCCCCTGCCCCCTGCAACCTGCCCCCCTGAAACTACTTATTTTGTTATGCGAGGACATCTAAGGCATGGACGCACCATGCTGAAATTTTTATGGAATTCTGCTACTTGTTGAATAATATTTATCTAGGAAAATTATTCTCATAGAGCATAATTTGATGTCTCGACAATTGTTGTTAGCTCGAAGGGATTGAGAATGACCCTCAAGCCTTTCCACAGGCCGACTTGGGTGCTCGGATCAGGGGTAATCCAATTTAGTTTGTGGAATGGATGTTCAAGTTTTAAAAGTTCCAAAATACCCTCCTCTTCTTCCTCAACCCCCACATCTTCTTCTTACCCAACCCCATGTCCCAAAGCTTGACAGCACCCCTCACCATAGATGAACCAGTTTCTAATCCTAGTTCTATGAGCATACCGTAATTTGAGACCCTGGTGAGCTTCATTGCAAGGATGGCGATGGCCTAAAAAACACATCCTGTATAAAATTGATCTCCATCCTTCATCACTTTGGAGCAACCTGAACATTAACACTCTCAATTAGTTATCAAGAACAAATCATTAGAACATTGTTGCTCAAAAATATGAGGTGCATTGAAGGATGTTAAATTACCAATGGTTTAATTATTACCAACTGAAAAAATCAGGAAACAATATAAATTCATCACCCACATCTAATAATTTTATTATTAAATGAATTTAGTTGTGGTACTCTACCTCAATAACATGCACTACTATGATATCTCTAACCTATGGATTGTACCTATAACCAGTTTATTCACCTATATAAACTGATTTAATGTGAATCTAGTTGGATAGTGTAAGATCCTCTAGTGTCCAATGAATAAAGTACCTATTAAAAAATTGGATGAGGAGTTCCATATCGATTATTGATAACATTAAGCATTATCTTTTACAACAGTCAGTTTTGATTTCTTCCATTTTAGGAAAGACATTGTTCATTTATGGGACTTCCTTGGAATGATCCCTTGTAACCCATCTAACCCAAAAAAACAGAGGTAATAGAAAATTGTTTATAATATCATAGTCGGATGCTCCTCGATATATAGAATAGATACTCCCCTATAGATAAGAGTTTCCTCGCAATAGTTTTTACAGTGTAGAAGTTGTGATATTATATATAGAATCATGATACTCCCCTGAATGTTGATTTCCCAAATGAGGCTACCCTCTTAGTGGATCATGTCAAAGAGTATTAGAAAACATATTTTGATGGTGATTTTCAAAGATCGACTGAAATAATGCTTAATAATTCTAATCTTAATTGAGTAGGCCAGGTGGTTGTCTTTATCACACCAACACAAGACGTCCAATCATACTTTTTCCTATTTTTATAAGGTTTCACTGATGATGAGGCAAATTATTAGGCTCTCATTACTGGTCATAAGTTATCAGATGATATTTATTTCCCCCAAATGGATATGAAGGGAGAATCCAAGTTAGCCCTCAAATATATTAATGGTGACCGCGGCGTGACCGCGGCGTGACAGCCCCCCCCCCCAAACCTCGGACACCCCTGCCAGTCCCCCCCAGACCCTGGACACCCCTCCCCCCTGGCTGGACAGCCCCTCCCCCTGTTGGACACCCCTCCCCCTGCTGGACACCCCTCCCCCTGCTGGACACCCCTGCCCCCTGCCCCCTGCCCCCTGCCCCCTGCCCCCTGCCCCCTGCCCCCTGCCCCCTGTCTGGTTTAAGGAATCCACTATGAGAGAACCTCAAGGAGATCACAAATGAATTCCTTCAAAATTAATGGAACTAACAGATGGGGGGAGGGGTCTCTCATAGTGGATTCCTTAAACCAAACAGGTTCTAAGAGATCATAAATCAATTCTTTGAAAATTGATGGAACTGATTGAGAGAGAGGGAGCGATTCTCTCATAGTGGATTCCTTGAACCAAAGAGGGTCTAAGATATCACAAATGATTTTCTTGAAAATTAATGGAACTGGAAGGGGGAGAGAGTTACCAAAACACCGGGTAAATGAGAGGTCTTTTCACGTATCTCCGCACTTATTTCTTGAAGGTCGAAAAGAGTCCTCCCACAAGACGGGCACGAAACATACTCCTGCCACAGTAGTAAAATTCCACACATCAAAATTATCAAAACTACATGATCAACCCAATCATCTTATTATCTAAAACCACATCACGTACCGTCTTTGTATTTCGCATCCTGCAACCTTGCAGTAAGTTGAATGATGTATCCCTCACGAAATCAATGTCCTGATCCAGCGCTTCAATTAGAATCCCGTCCCCGAGCCCATCCACAAGAAGTGCCCCGGTATTAGTGCCAGCTTCGATCACCAACTCATCCCTGAAACCAAGCTACTTGACTCACACCCAATTGAAGAAACCCAGATGAGTTGCAGGTCATGGTATTGTTCTGTAATTACCTATGGATCCTGTTGGGGAATTGAAGATGATGGATTGCAGCGAAGTTCAGAGCATTGCCTTCCAAAAATTCAAAAACACCAGCATGAAAAGAGGGTATACGGTTATTGAAAACCAACTCATTCCTTGCTTTCCAAATAAATGATAACAATCTAACAGAAGCAGACATCATAAGGGCACGAACCTGTTCACTGCACTGGAATCGGCAAATGGAGAGAAGCAGTGCCTCAATTCCCTACAGGTCCAGACAGCAGCAGAAAACCATCTGTACATACTCCCATAGTCTGATTGTGAAGGTGCAATGCACGAAAAGATGAGATAGGGATTCATCCGCATGAAGGCAGAAAAAGAAAAATGGAGGAATGGAACGTGATAATAAAATTAGAGAAGATGCTTTACCTCAAATGGGTAGATTTGAATCTTCCCCCTATAAACATTAGGAACCCAACATTTAAATTTGTAATGGCATAGGAAAACTGTAGAAACATTTGATTCATTTGGTCTCTCATTATGACACCAAGATGGGGAAACCTAAAAAATAGGTTGCAGTGAAACTGAAGTGATAAAAAATGGAATGATAAAGATACCGGCAATGAGGTCGTCGGGAGGAGGAGAGTTCGTCGGAGGAGGAGATTCCGTCGGGAGTAGGGGAGTTGCGGTCGTCCGGAGGAGGGGAGTCCGTCGGGGGAGTCCGTCGGCGTCGGGGGAGGCGCTGTCGTCCGGGGAGGGGGGAGGCGCGGTCGTCCGGGGAGGGGAGTGCGACGGGGGAGGGGAGTGAGTCGGGGAGGGTTCCGTAGGAGTGAGTCCGGGGAGGGGGGAGGCGCGGCGAGGAGGGCGCGGCGGCGAGGAGGGCGCGGCGGCGAGGAGGGCGCGGCGGCGAGGAGGGCGCGGCGTGGAGGAGGTCTCGGCCTGGAGGCGTCGGGGAGGGGGAGGGCGCGGTGAGGAATCGCGAGGGGGAGGAGAAGAGCCCGATGGGTTTGGGAAAAAAAAAAACGGAGCAGCTGGATATAGCCACGGATAGAATATTAACCGTGGCAGTATAAAAGATATAGCCACGGACCTATAAAACCGTGGCTATAGGTCCGTGGCTATAGCCTGAATTTCTAGTAGTGGAGGAAGCAAAAGAAGGGAAGGGGATTCAACTGAATTTAAACTATTTTAGGAACATAAATATTAAACTACATAAGGTGGATGAGAATAAGAGATATTGAAGAAGTAACTTGCATTAAAACAGAATTACAAAGAAAGAGAATTACAAGATTACAAAAATGAAGAACACAAAAGTAAGTGAAAACAAAGAGAGGAGGAAAGGTATCTCAAGTGAAAACTTGAGTATGGAAGGTCCCCCCAAGCCTTTGTAAAGGTTTTGGTCGTGCCAATATGATATCCTCTCTTCTGAAATGCCAACCCCTCTCAAGGAGAGAAGGGGAGAGTATTTATAGCCCAAGGAGTGGACTGTTTGCATTCTCAATCTGTTCCTCCACTTTCATCGCCAATTTGGAAATTCAGACATCCGAATATCCGAATATCTCCTTCTTCAAAGTTGTAGATAATAAAGTTTTCCGACTACTGTCAAAATATGGAGGCATTTGGACAAGTGTATCCAAAGTTATGGCGGTTTTATTAAACAAAGGTAAACTGTCCATTTCTATCCATGCTTTTTCAATGTCCAAAATGTGAATGGATTTTTGAACAGGAAGATGCCTTAAAATCCGAATGACTTATTCAACAAAGTCGGCCGCCTATATCTCCTCTTTCATACTGCAAAATATCAGCTCTCTTGGATGCTTACATCAGGAGATATGTCATGCATACTATACTGATTTTAATTATCGGCCATAATGGTGGGCTGGACTTCAAAGATTTATTTGGGCCCCTTGTACTTGTATTTGGGCCTTGAAATTTTTATCCAAGATTACATGTAGTGTCCCCAGAATTATGGTGGAGAGTTAATGTTTTTGGACTTCTGGATTGAGCCCAGTAAATCAATCTTCAAGGCTGGTCCAGTTTGTTCACACATTCTTTGGTCTTGTTTGTGAGGACCATATGACCCTTCAAATAGCAGAATTGGATCAAGGTTCCTTCTAATGAAATGTTTTATATTGAAAGGAGAATCCTACAAAACAAGAACCACACAATTTGGATCAGTATAGTGATAGTTATAATTAAAACATTAATCTGACTCAATTTGACTACTTCTAAAAATGCTCAAATATTATACTTAATATTAAAACATTAATATTTCACACAAATTATGCACATTTCATATAAAATAAGTAAAGGGGGAATATAATAAGTCATGAAAATATTAATAACATCAAACATATATCAAAAATGAACATAAATAAACCATGAAAAGGAATGGGTTTCATCTCATAATAATGCATTCATAAACATTGGGTTCCCAAAAGAAAGAGAGAAACATACATGTTACAAGAACCGTCAACCATGAATGAGAACTAAAAGGTGTGTTCTTAAAAGAAGAGTACTTTTGGAAAACATTCTGTTTGAAATAAACACTATTGAAAAACATGTATATCCTAGAAATGGAAATAAAATGATGAACAAATGATTTTTTTTAAGGAGTAACCATATTAAAAAATGAATGAAAGACGAAGAACCCGAAGGATGAAAGTTGGGTTCGAGAATTTTCCCCTTACCTTGTATCTGAACGCTTTCTTCACTTTAATGTCATGTATAACCACATTAGATTTATTAATTGAAAATTACAGAACCTTGTGTACATGAACATGGTTCATTATGGTTTCATTAAGTTATTTTATGGTCCTTTGGATTATTTATAGAGTTTAAAAACACTATTCGTGAATGTTCATTTTTATGGTTTTCTTGAGCGATTCACTTGTATTCATAAATTGAAGTTCGGGTAGAACATGGGTAAACATCCAGAACTGATATTACATGTTATTAATGATATTCCAGGAGTTTAAATGATCTTATAATTAATTATGGTATATACCATGTGGATGAATCATTAGATAGGAATTTAATGATGACCGTTTGGGTTAATTTGGGCAGTTTTTCGACCACAACAAACTTGTTTTGATTAATCATTTAGTAATATGTACATAATTTGGTTACAGAACTTTAAATAGGACATAATGAATATAACATATTCTGGTTCAACCATAAAAATGGTTTCATGACCAAATCTGAAAGTAGAAAAGGAAAAAATAAAACATGTCGTTCTTGAAGGTGATAGATTAACACCTAACGAACAACATTTTATAAAAATAAAAGGAAGAGGAGAAGGGGGTTAGATGGTATAATATCTCATTATTATCATAAAATTAAATCATATGTATGATACTGTAGTTACCATAACATGTGTATGAACATATTTGGGGAGAGAATAAGAAAATAACTTGAAATTAAATGGAAATTAAAGGAAAGAGGAAGAGAAATTACCTTTTGAATCCTCCTCTTGAGATTCTCTTTAAGGGACCTAGGCTTGGTCTTTTGATGATACAAGAAGATATGAGATATGGGGGAGGGTCTATGGAAGATGTTTGGGTAGATTTTAGATAGGTCTTGAAGCTTGAGAGGTGTGAGGAAATGAGGGTGTGAATGGTGGTATTTATAGTGGAGGGGAGAGGGGATTTCTCAATATAAAATTCATTAATTTATTATTTCCCCACAAGACATGGAATAGTGAGTCTTACATGACCAAGAATAGTAATTTTATAATGTGAAACTGAACCAGTTGGGATTACATCAGTAGAACATCATGCATGACTCTATAATTAGCTTATTTAGATTATTTTGTAAATTATGGTATTTCATTATTCATAAAAAATTCAAGTATTTCAGAAAAATCCCAAAAATCCACCCCAAATATTTTTGGACGTGTAGAATCCAAAAATGAAGTCCATTTTTCATAAATAATTTTCTAAATATTATTACTTTAATATTTAATTAAAATTATAATTTATTATCAAAAACCAGTTTTAAAACATTCATTTACTTATTCTAAAATATAGGTATATAATACTTTCAACTTGAATATTATTTATATATTACCATAGGTAAGGTTACTATTCACTAGGGTATATCACTATTCATAAGGGTATGTTATTATTCATAAGGGTAGGTTACTATTCACCAAAAAATAAGTTTTTCTTATTGAACTCCAAATAACTTACTGATTGTAACCGTGTCTGTCAGATTTTCAAAATTCAAAACACAGAAGTGACAAACTTAAGTTTAACAGCTTGGTTATAAATTTCATATAGTAATCAGTAGTTCCTTTAATCAAATAGTGTTTTCTATTAAAATCTTGGGATGTTACATTCTTCCCCCCTTAAATGAATTGCGCCCTCGCAATTCGTTCATCATACATATATTTCTGAATTTATATATTGATAATTAAGAAAAACTATTTTCATATGTGTACCTAATTAACCATAAGTTTAAAAGTTAATTTTAAAACGACAACGTCTAAACTCCAAAGTTGTCGATACCGTTCCTTTGATACCAATTGTAAAGCCCTGAACCTGCACTTCTAGATTCAGTATTAAAACATGCTATGTATTTTTTTGTATAAAGGATAACAGAAAAATACATAGTACATTATATAGTTGAGGACCTTTTTCAGTCTAAGTTTTGGAGGATTAGAAAAACCATACATAAACATTTACAACACAAAACATTTAAATTTATTTAATTCCTTCTTCTCTAGATTCTTATTGTCCCTTGAAAACTCTTTAGTACACATAATCACCTGAGGATATACATCAAAAAGGGGTGATCTAAAAGCCCAGTAAAAGGATAGATATGAACAATATAACATGGGGTGAGCATAAATATAACATAGGCAAGAAATAATGAACATAAGAGGGAGCATTAATAAAAGAATTAAAATGTGGCAATGCATAAAAAATGAAACATCACGTCTTAGTGGTTAACTACCACACATACATGTAAAAAAAGATATAATCTTGTTCACACATAATTTCACATTAACTAATGAGATTCATCACTTTACCCAATGCATTGGAGTACTGTATAATTCCAGGCGTACCCGTCACATTGAAACATTCATATCGCGCTATATAATTTCTGGTGCACCCATCACATCATAACATTATCATTTATCATGCATGATACAATGAACATATATCAAAACTGAACATAAATAACCCATGAAAAGGAATGGGTTTCATCTCATAAGAATAAATTCATAAACATTGGGTTCTCAAAAGAAATAGGGAATAACATACATGTTACAAGAACCATTAACCTTGAATGAGAAGTAAAAGGTGTGTTCTTAAAAGAAGTGTTCTTTCGGAAAAAAAAAATTTTGACATAAACACCAGTGAAAAACATGTATATCCCGGAAAAGGAAAGACAATTATGAACAAATGATTTTTTTAAGGAGTAACCATATCAAAAAATAAGTGAAAGAGGGAGAACCTGAAGGATGAAAGTTGGGTTCAAGAATTTTCCCCTTACCTTGTATCTGAACGCTTTCTTCACTTTAATGTCTTGTATAACCACATTAGATTAATTAATTAGTAATTACAAAACCTTGTGTACATGAAAATGGTTCATTATGGTTTCATTAAGTTATTTTATGGGCCTTTAGATTAGTTGTAGAGTTTAAAAACATTGTTTAGGAATGTTTATTTTTATGGTTTTCTTGAGCGATTCACTTGTATTCATAAATTGAAGTTCGGGTAGAACATGGGTAAACATCAAGAACTGATATTACATGTTATTAATGATATTAAAGAAGTTAAATAATATTATAATGAATTATGTTATATACCATGTGTATGAATCATTATATAGGAATTTAATGATGATCATTTTGGTTAATTTGGGCAGTTTTTCGACCACAACGAACTTGTTTTGAATAATCATTTAGTAATATGTACATAAGTTAGTTAAAAAAAATTAAATAGGACATAATACATATAGAATATTCTGGTTTAACCATAAAAATTGTTTCATGACCAGATATGAAATTATAAATGGAAAAAATAAAACATGTCATTCTTGAAGGTGATAGATTAACACCTTATGAACAACTTTTTCTTTTATAAAAATAAAAGAAAGAGGAGAAGGGGGTTGGATGGTATAATATTCCATTAGTATCATAAAATTACAATATATTTATGATAATAGAGTTACCATACCATGTGGATTAAGATAGGTGGGGAGAGAATAAGAAAAGAACTTGAAATTGAAAGGAAATTAAAGGAAAGAGGAAGAGAAATTACCTCTTGAATCCTCCTCTTGAAATCCTCCTTAAGGGACCTTGGCTTGGTCTTTTGATGAGACCAAAAGATCTTGGACGAGGGAGAGGGGCTAGGTAAGATGCTTGGGAAGAGTTTAGACAAGGATTGAAGCTTGATAGGTGTGAGGAAATGAGGGTGTGAAGGGTGGTATTTATAGTTGAGGGGAGAGGGGATTTCTCAATATAAAATTCATTAATTTATTATTTCCCCACAAGAAAAGGAATAGTGAGTCTTCCATGACCAAGAATAGTAATTTTATCATATGAAACTGAACCAATTTGGCTTACATCATCATAACATCATGCATGACTCTATAATTAGATTATTTAGTTTATTTTGTAAATTATGGTATTTCACTATTTATCAAAAATTTAAGTATTTCAGAAAAATCCCAAAAATTCACCCCAACCATTTTTGGACATGTAGAATCCAAAAATAAAGTCCATTTTTCAAAAATAATTTTCTAAATATTATTATTTTAATATTTAATTAAAATCATAATTTATTATCAAAAACCAGTTTTAAAACATTCATTTACTTATTCTAAAATATAGGTATATCATAATTTCAACTTGAATATTATTTATATATTACCATAGGTAAGGTTACTATTCATTAGGGTATATCACTATTCATAAGGGTATGTTACTATTCATAAGGGTAGGTTAGTATTCACCAAAAATTAAGTTTTTTTTATTGGACACCAAATAGCTTACTAATTGCAATTATGAATGTCAATTTTTTGAAATTCAAAACACAAAAGTGAAAAACTTACACTACAGGAAAATAAGGTTATACCAATGGTTTTAAACTGTTGGTATCGGCTAGAAAACTTTTGGTATATCCTATACTAACGGTTTTCCAAACCGAAGGGTAGTAAGCCGTGAGGAAATCCCTATACCAACGGTTTGATCTAAATCATTGGTATAGCCCACTATATTTATTGATATACCAACGGTTGTAGGCTAAACGTCGGTATATGTTTGTATAAAATTTTTACCAATGGTTTCCAAAAACCGTTGGTATATATTGAATACTAAACACTATACCAACGGTTTTAAAACCGTTGGTATAGTTTTTAAATTTCTATCAAAGTATACCAACGGTTTAAAACCGTTGGTATTGTGTTTTTTCAGAACTATTATACCAACGGTTTAAAACCATTGGTATTGTGTTTTTCTAGAACTATTGCACAGCAGCCCTCCGGTAGCCCCTCCAGTATACACCTGCATAAAAAATATCACAAAAATCACATACAGACTTAAAACAGCATAAAAAGACCTAAAATAGCACAAAAAAACACATAAAACCATCAAAATCTTCCAACCATGTCATGTACTGCAATTCCCTATTTAAATCTTCATATGACAATAATTATCCAGTAGAGTTAATAACAGTTTCAATAACTCAAACATTATTTACACCCATTTCAATCTTCAAATGAAAACCACTCTTCCAGTAGTAATTCACCTCACCCCTGCACAACCCCCCCAACCAGCACAGCCTCCCCACCTCCCCATCAAATTCTAATAGGCAGAATAGTCTGAGAAATACTTATTAGAGTTGAATAAGAGTTTGAAATTGGCTCAAATCCCAATTTTTTTCTGATCCTTGATTTGGGTATGTAATGATTTGTGATTCATTTTTCATTAAACTTGTATTTTTTATAATATATGGTGAAAAGGTATTTTCTTAGGAGTCTCGTCACTTATGACCCCATGAGTAAAACTACCCAACTCATGAAAAAGAGTTTGCGACTATCATTAATGAGTGTAAATTCCAGTTGTTGTATTCACTTAAAATGATGTCCTTTTGAAACAAAAGAGAGACACTTTGAGTGGTGCAAGAAACACCGTGCCTCGGATTGAGGAGGGGTTTACTCGTACACATCACAAATGACCCATGGATCGTTTTCCTAAAGTATCAACACAATCCGAATGTGTTTGGTCAGTTTTCTATATGCCGGTTGTTTTTACTTAAAAGCGTATCCATTTTAAACAAAAGAAAGACACTTTGAGTGGTACTGGACACATCGTGCCTCAAATTGAGGTGGGGTTGACTCGTATACATCAAAAATGACCCATGGATACTTATCCAAAAGTATCAATAGAATATGAATGTGTTTGGTCTATTTTCCGTATATCAGTTGTTGTTTTTACTTAAAATGTTGTCTATTTCAAAGAAAAGTGAGACACTTTGAGTGGTTCTGGCCACACCGTGCCTCATATTGAGGCAGGGTTGACTCTTACACGTCAAAAATGATCCATGGATCATTTTATTAAAGTTTCAATAGAATCCAAATGCATTTGGTTGGTTTTCTGTATGTCAATTGTTGTTTTCACTTAAAATGATGTCTGTTTTAAACAAAAGAGAGACATTTTGAGTGGTGTCGGCCACACCACGTCTCGGATTGAGTCGGGGTTGACTCGTACATGTCAAAAATGACCCATGTATCATTTTACTAAAATATCAACACAATCCGAATGCATTTGGTCAGTTTTAAGTATGTCAGTTGTTGTTTTCACTTAAAATATTGTCCATTTCAAACAAAAGAGAAACACTTTGAGTGGTTCCAGCCACAATGGCCCTCGGATTGAGGTGGGGTTGACTCTTACATGTCAAATATGACCCGTTAATCATTGTACTAAAGTTTCAATAGAATCTGAATGCCTTAGGTCAGTTTTTCATATGTCAGTTGTTGTATTCACTTAAAATGATGTCCTTTTAAAACAAAAGAGAGAAACTTTGAGTGGTTCCAGCCACACCACGCCTCGAATTGAGGCGGGGTTGACTCATACACATCAAAAATTGCCAATGGATCATTTTTCTAAATTATCAACACAATCTGAATGCATTTGGTTGGTTTTCCGTATATCGGTTGTTTTTACTTAAAAGTGTATCCATTTTAAACAAAAGAAAGACACTTTCAGTGGTACTGGACACACTGGCCCTCGGATTGAGGCGGGGTTGACTCATACACATCACATATGAACCATGGATCGTTTTCCTAATGTTTAAACAGAATTCAAATGTGTTTGGTCAGTTTTTCCTATGACAGTTGTTGTTTTCACTTAAAATCTTGTCCATTTCAAATAAAAGTGAGACACTTCGAGTGATACCAGCCACACCGTGACTTGGATTGAGGAGGGGTTGACTCGTACCCATCACATATGAACCATGGATATTTTTCTTAAAGTTTCAACAGAATTCTAATGCCTTTGGTCAGTTTTCTGTATTTTCAGTTGTTGTATTCACTTAAAATGATGTCCTTTTGAAACAAAAGAGATACACTTTGAGTGGTGTTGACCACACTGCGCCTTGGATTGAGATGGAGTTGACTCATACACTTCACAAATGACCCATGGATCGTTTTCATAAAATATCAACATAATCCGAATGCGTTTGGTTGGTTTTAAGTATGCCAGTTGTTGTTTTCACTTAAAATCTTGTCCATTTAAAACAAAAGAGAAACACTTTGAGTGGTGATTCACGCTCAAATTTACCCAAGAGATGAAGGTAGAACGGTCCTTGTAGTCTAGATTGGGTTTTCAAATCCACTGAGACCTAAGAAGATACCTAAGACACACAACCTATGAGGTGGATTCTTGGCTATTAAGTGGCCAAATTGGTTTTGATTTTGGATGGTTTTAAAGAACACTAATAAACCTAAGTTAATTCAATTAAATGAAAATGGGTTGATCTTAAGATTATTCTAGGGGTGGATTGAATGAATTTTACTTCTTTAGACAATTTTGGTTTAATTAATTCTTGATGAATTCATTCTCCAAAATAACACTACCTTCATCATTTTCTAGTTTGATGCAACTAAAATCAATTACTAATCCCCTACACACTTAGAGAACCAAATTCATGATGTCTCCAAGGTATATGGTCATTTAGTAATTGGATTTAGCTTCCTCAAACATAGTGAAGATAAAGAGTGAAAATAACTAAAGAATGGAATTATTAAATTAGTTAACCAATTAACAACAATTAGTTCATAAAATAACATTCAATCCAGCCTTTACATCTTCCTAAGATCAACCCATTAAAGGGTTATCCCTCCATTGATGGTATACTCTCAATGGTGGGCAGAAGATGGCTTACAAGAATTAGATTGAAGAAATTAAAACCGCGGAAATAACGAGCACTCCTCCGTGTGTGTGAATGAAATTCACACCTATGTGTGAACTAATTCAGAAAAACAAAGAGATATCACTGTGATTTGTGATTATAAAGTTTTAATGAAAGAAATGGGAAGAATAGAATAGAAAGATGTTTATTAAGAACAAATAAGTACAAAAAGGAAACTTACATGGAAATTGAAATGCGATTACAAACACAAAGTGGCAGCATAACATTACAATTAAACCAAACACCCAAGATCCTTAAATCCTCCAAAACCACTTCCTTAAATAGGAATTTTGATCCCTTGGGTCGAGCCTCCAACATTACAAGTCATCTCACTTGAGTATGGTAGGTCTAGGGTGGTGGAAAGTTTGTGGAAAGAAGACTTTCCACCCTTGACCCGAAAAGGCATCCAGCTTGCATCCACCAAACAGAGTCGCATAAAACACATTCTAGATGGCAGAATTTGGGTGGTCCATAGAAGACTTAAATTAATCTCCGGATGTACCCTAACAGACTGTAAAATATCAGCCCAAAATGAGTTATGGTTTTTGAGATATGTTTTAATTGGTGGGATGTTTTTCTGGGCCGCAGATTCTGGCCCAGATTTTGATATACTATTTGGGACGCCTAAATAACAATCATGGAGGCCTAATTAGCATTTTATCCTGAAGAATTATTTGTTACTATATATGTCTTCTATAATAACACGAATTTTGTGCTTCATTGGGCCTGTATTGTGGGCCCCACATTCTCATCAGTGGGCTGGTGTCCAATCTACCTTCTCCAGAATTATTTCTTTTCATCGCCAAATATCTCCATCATCCTTTATGAATCATCCATTGATCCCTGAATAAAAAATGTTTAAATTGAAATGAAGATCCATTTCACAAAATATAAAATTAAAATATGTATAATTACATTCCTTAGAATCAGATGACTCATTGGGCCTAAATTGGTGTACATTAGGCATGAAGTGAACAAATGATGAGAATGGATGTTCAAAATCAAAATCCACTAAATCAGGCCCATAAGATCAAAAATGAATATTTAATACCATTAAAATTTAATTAACATATGTGTTTTTATTGGCTAATCACACCCCCCAACTTGATATTTGCTAGTCCCGAGAAAATAATTCAATGATTTTATTTGAATTCCTTTCTTCAAACACATTATAACAAATAGTGATCACAATGTAAACTGCACAAAAATATATCTTTATAACCTATCAAAATAATTTAAAATAAGATAAATTTAAAAGCAGATCTCAATCCCAATCCCATTCCTTTGATCAAATCCATCATCATAATTCATCCAACTCAATTTGGTGTAATGATGTGTTGTGAATCACAATATATATGGGGGTTCATTTTAGTTCAAGGGGAAATCATAGAAGCGCTAGGTGGAATCACATTTAATCCTAATATGAGTATTCATTATTATTTTTTCTTTTTTCTTTTTTGCTTTTTTTTCAATGTTGCCATAGTAATTGAGATTACAGTTAATCAAATTAACCCATGTAGCGAGACTTTACTGATGACTCCCAGGCTCAAAGGCCTTAGGGCACCAAGTGAAGCCCACATACTCGGGCATCATCTTGAGTTAACTTGATCAAAAACAAAATCATATTACCATAAATAGAGATAGAGTGAAAAACTCAGGGCTAGACAACTCTGGAGTCATGATCCCCAAGTGTCGAAAGCCTCACATTTTATCAATCCATTGCTCTACACGCAAATTTTTTTTTTGAATACTCATATTATTCATAAAAATAAAACCAGCCTATGCTATTTATTATGGGACCCTGAGAATTCAAATTATTACCCCACGATCTAGAGGACGTACATTGTGGAATTTTGATTTAATAGATGAAAATAAAAATGATGAAAATTCTCATTGGACAACCAAACTTCCAAAATCAATGCTTTTAAACTTAATCATGAATTAAATTAAGAGTCAAGGAAATAAAAATTATTTTCTATGTAGTTTTAATGTGATAAAATATGTTATTATATTAATGATAAAGGAATTTTACTTTTTTTATCATTGTTTTTTTAACAAACATTTTGTTTCCATACCCCCCAACTTAGAGTGAAACTGTCCCTAGTTTCGTAAAAAGAAAATTTAGAATGGGGTAGAGGAATAAAAGGGGAGTTCAATAAGGAAATTGAAATATTAGGATCATGGAATGAAGTCACCTGGTGGTTGAAGTTGGAAGTTTTTTGCTGCTCCAATTTATTCCTTTGATATCTATGTCGCTTGCAGAGTTCCCTAGTGGAAAAAGGAAAATAAAAAAACAAAACAAAAAAGTATATATATATATATATAAGTAAAATATAAGTATATATATAAAATAAAATAAACTGATGATACATTGTCTTCTTTTTAAATTTATGGGTGAGGTATTACTCAAGGATCACACCACGTGACACGGATGAATATGGTGCTCCCCTTTCGTACCCATCCATACTCATAATAGAAAAACAGGTCAAAAGACTATTTATTATTATTATTATTATTTTAAATATAAAAAGGATTAATTAATCTTATTTTAAAAATAAATACGATTCGGAAAGATTAGAAACATGAAAACCACGGGTTTCCTCCCATGCAGCGCTTTTGTTTAACGTCGTTAGCCCGACATGGATCCAAAATCTATCAAAAAAAAAATTGGTTCATAGGTTGGCTCAGTTAACTCAACCTCTATTTCTTGTTTATTTAATGATTCAATGAATGGTTTTAACCTATGACCATTGACATTGAAAATGTTACCACTATTGGGATCTTGAATCTCTACTTCCCCATGGGGGTATACATGATGCACTATGAAAGGACCTGACCATCTATACCTTAACTTTCCTGGGTGTAAATAAAGTTTTGAACTATACAAGAGCACAAGTTTTCCCGATTCAAAATGTTTGACCTTGATATTCCTAGATTGGTAGGCTTGAACTCTAGCTTTATTGATCCTTGAATTTTCATAAGCCTCCATCCTTAGTTCCTCCAGTTCATTGAGATATAATTTCCTTTTTGTTCCAGCCAATGAGAAGTCATAATCCATTTTCTTAATTGCCCAAAAGGCCTTATGTTCAATTTCAACAGGTAAATGGCATGCCTCTCCATAAACCAACCTATATGGTGACATTCCTAGGATAGTTTTTAATGACGTATGATATGCCCAAAGAGCATCCAAGAGTTTCTCAGACCAATCTTTCCTAGAGGGATTGACATGTTTTTCAAGAATTTTCTTAATCTCCATATTCTCTAACTCAGCTTGACCATTGGTTTGAGGATGGTATGCAGTGGATACTTTATGAGAAATACCATACTTAGACATGAGTGAAGAGAATGGGCGGTTGCAGAAATGGGTTCCTCGATCACTAATTATAGCCCTAGGAATTCCAAATCGAGAAAATATGTTCTCTTTCAGAAATTGAATCACAACTTTATGATCATTGGACTTAGTGGGAATGGCCTCAACTCATTTTGAGACATAATCAATAGCTAAGAGTATGTAGAGGTATCCCCTAGAGTTTGGGAAGGGACCCATGAAATCAATTCCCCAACAGTCAAATATTTCAACCACTAAGATGGGAGTGAGTGGCATTTTATTCCTTTTTGTGATGGACCCTACTTGTTGACACCTAGGAAAAATTTGAAAAAATGTGTAAGATTCCCTTGATAGGGTGGGCCAGAAGAGACCACATTGAAGAATCTTAGCAGATGTTTTCTTAGAGGAAAAGTGACCTCCACATGCCTCACTATGACAGAATTTAAGGATGGACTCTTGTTCAGATTCTGGGACACACCTCATAATGACTTGGTCAGGGCAGAACTTATAGAGGTATGGATCATAAAACACATAGTGTCTAACATCAGAAATGAATTTCCTTCGAGCTTGATTCCCTAAGAATATTGGAATGACTCTTGTAACTAAGTATTTGTCTATGTCAGCATACCAAGGGCAGTCACTCACAGAGTATAGGTGTACATCAGGAAATGAATCAGACACATAAAGGTGATTTGAGTTGTCTTTGAATTCCATCCTAGAGAGGTGATCAGCTACAACATTTTCAACTCCCTTTTTATCCTTGATTGTGAGGTTAAATTCTTGTAAGAGAAGGACCCAACTAATCAGTCTAGCCTTAGCATCTTGTTTTTGGAAGAGGTATTTTAGTGTATAATGGTCAGTAAACATAGTGATGGGGGGTCCTAAGAGGTAGGACCTAAACTTATCTAAGGCAAACACAATTGAAAGTAACTCCTTTTCAGTGGTGGTGTAGTTGATTTGGGAATAATTTAAGGATTTGCTTGCATAAGCAATGACATAAGGATTTTTATCACAACATTTTCCTAACACAACTCCTACAGCAAAGTCACTAGAATCACACATAAGTTCGAAAGGAATGTTCCAATTTAGATATTTCATGATGGGGGGAGAGGTGAGAGAGGATTTGAGGGTTGAGAATGAACCCTCACAGCTTTTTGTCCAAACAAATGGAGCATCCTTTACTAGCAGAGCACAAAGGGGACGGGAGATTGAACTAAAGTCCTTGATGAATCTTCTATAGAAACCAGCATGTCCTAATAAAGACCTCACTTCCTTGACAGTTTTGGGTGATGGAAGGTGAAGAATGATGTCAACCTTGGCTTTATCAACTTCAATCCCCCTACCCGAGACCATATGGCCTAGAACTAGTCCCTCTTTAACCATGAAATGGCATTTTTCCCAGTTTAGGACTAGATTCTTTTCTTCACATCTTGACAAGACTCTCTCTACATTCCGCAGACATCCCTCAAAAGTATCCCCAAACACAGAGAATTAATCCATGAAGACCTCTAGAAAATCCCCTACCATGTCTGAGAAGATTCTCATCATGCACCACTAGAAGGTTCCAGGGGCATTGCATAACCCGAAAGGAATGCGTTTGAAAGAAAAGGTGCTAAATGGACAAGTGAATGTAGTCTTCCCTTGATCCTCTAGGGATACCTCAATTTGATTGTACCCTGAGTACCCATCTAAGAAATAGTAGAAGGCATGACATGCCACTCTCTCAAGGACTTGGTCAATGAATGGTAAGGGGAAATGGTCCTTCTTGGTGAATGAGTTTAGCTTACTATAATCAATGCAGACCCTCCATCCACTACTCACCCTAGTTGGAAGAATCTCTCCATCCTCATTGGTTATCACTGTGATTCCAGCCTTTTTTGGAACCACTTAGATTGGGCTGACCCACTCACTCTCAGCTATGGGATATATGATACTAGCTTTTAACAATTTCAGAAGTTCCTTCCTTAATACCTCCATGAGATTAGGATTTAGTCGCCATTGAGGTTGACGACATGGCTTTGAATCAGATTCTAGAACAATCCTATGAGTCCCGATAAGTGGGCTAATCCCAGGAATATCAGACAGGGTCCAACCAATGGCTTTCTTATGTTTCCTAAGGACATCTAGAAGCATCCTCTCATGATTAGCTTCAAGAGAAGAAGAAATTACAATAGGATGTGTTTGATTGTCCCCTGGGAAGGCATACTTGAGTGCAGTGGGAAGTTTCTTCAATTCAAGATTAGGTTGGTTCAGAATTTCAGCAGAATATTGGGAAATTGGATCAATATCAATTTCTTTTTTTAGAGTTTCAGATAGGATTGATTCCCCACATGTAGAAGTTTCAGCTACTAGATTGGTTTGATCAGATTTAGGGAAGGAATTTTGATTAGTATCCATGAAATTGGTTTCCTGAAAGGTTTCACTGATTATTGGACCTAAGACTTCATCATAAGAGCAATTTGAAAATGATTCAAGCCAAGGAGATAAACTTTCTTCATATGAACAAAGGAAATCAATCTCATCCTGACTTAAACATCCATCAAATGTTCCTTGATGTTCTATGGATTCATTATAAATGCGTCCTATCATGTTTACTTCATGACTATCCTCATCATCCCCTATTTGTGAGCTTGCATTATAGATGTTCAAGTCTAGACTCATGTTCCCAAAGGTGATGGTCATGTTCCCATTTCAAACTCAGATAATAGAGTTGATTGTTGCAAGGAAAGGACGACCAAGGATGATTGGGGTTTGTTCCTTATTTCCTGAGTTTATATGGTTGTCAAGGACAATGAAGTCAGTAGGGTAGATGAAGTTTTCAACCTTTACCAGAACATCCTTTAAAATCCCCTTTGGAACCCTAATGCTACGATCATCAAGTTGAAGTGTGACAGATGTGGGTTGGAGTTCTTCTAGGCCTAACTGGAAGTACATAGCATAGGGAATGAGATTGAAACTAGCACCTAGGTCACACAAGGCCTTGACAACTTTGCTCTCTCCTAGTTCAACATTGATGTAAGGGCAACCCGGGTCTTTCAACTTAGGAGGAATGGTCTCTTGAATGGTGGTACTCACATTAGCAGCCAAAAGGACTTGGTTTTTATGTGAAAATTTTCTTTTAAAAGTGCACAGGTCCTTAAGGTACTTTGAGTAGGCAGGTATGGTTTGGATTGCATCGAGAAGAGGAATGTTCAACTTGACGTGTGAGAATATTTCCCTTAATGTTTCACTCAATTCAGGCTTGTTTTTCCCCCTCATGCATTGAGGAAATGGTGCAGGTTGTGGGGTTGTTTGTTAAAGAGTTGTTTCTTTGAAAATGTTGTCATGTTTTTCAGTTTGATCATTTGGTTCATTTGAATTTTCATCCAATTTTGAATCTTAAGGTGGGTTTTGAATTAGTTGTTTAGATTTTTCAATTGATTTCCCACTTCTTAAAACAGTCACAGCCTTTAGTTGTTCATGAGTTGTTTGAGTGCAACTTACTCTCCCCTTGAATTTGAGTATGGAACTTCCTGAGTAGGCATGGGTACCTTTCCAGTTTTGATGGTTTGAAGTTCTTGTTTTAGGGAAGAGACTTCCGAGTTCATCCTCTCCATTTGTTTGCACAGTTGTTCTAGTAGGATTTGTGGAACAGTTTGGGTTGGTTCTTGAGTAGATTGGTTTATCCTAGGGGGATATTTTTGAGGTCGGATGGTTTGTTGAAAATGGACCGGTGGCTATTGGTATTGGATAGGTTGGGTTTGGAACTGGTTATGGGATTGGTAGTTCTGATGGGGGTAAGGATTTTGTCCATGTGGTTGTCTAGGTTATTGGTTATCTTTCCAGTAGAAGCCTGGGTGGTCATTATACCTTGGGTTGAAGTTGTTTTGGTATTGAGGCTTTTGAAAGTTCAAGGCATTTACTTCCACTGGGGGTCCTCCTAAAATAACATCCTTGATGGATGGAATGGTTGGGCAGTTGTCTGTCTTATGGTCATGTTTGTCACAAATTGTGCAAATAGGGTCAATAGTTTGGATTTCATGGACTTTCCTAAGGTCTATCTCTTCAACCTTCCTAGAGAGTGCTGCAAGTTTAGCCCTAAGGATTTCCTATTCTCTAAGTGTATGAATTCTAGTATTTCTTTGTGGCTTTTCAGAATAAGGTGAAGTTCCCCATGTTTGTTTTTGTTCATAAAGGCTTTCTAGATACTCATAAGCATCATTTGGGGCTTTGTTTTTAAAGGTTCCATTACACATCATGTCAATGAATTGTTTGTTCCCCAGACCCAACCCTTCATAGAAAATTCTCACTTGTTCAGGTATAGAAAAAACCATGGTGTGGATCCATGTTTAAAGTGTCTATGAACTTCTCCCATGTTTCATAGAATGACTCTCCCTCTTTTTCAAAAACGTTTTGGATACTCTTTTTAAGTGCAATTGTTTTGTGGTGGGGAAAGTATTTTTTGTAGAATTCTCTTTGTGATTGGTCCCATGAGTGGATTGATGCAGGTATCAAGTTGTTTAGCCAATTTTTAGCTCGATCCTTCAATGAAAAAAGAAAGATCCTCATTTTATCCGATTCTAGTTGATGTGGGAAACACATGGTTTCTACAATGTCATTGAACTCCTTAACATGAAGGTAGGGCATCTCAGACTCCATCCTGTGAAAGGTTGGAAGGTGGTTTAGAACATGGGGTTTAAAGATGTAATTGGCGTCTCCTAGGGAATTATGTCTAATGCATGAGGGGGCATTGGTCCAAGATGGAGTGAGGTAGTCATTCATGGTTTGATCGACTACATTCCCTAGGTTTCGAGCTTCTTGGTTTTGGTTCCCCATTTGATTTCCCCCAGGATTTACAATTTGATTTCTTGGAAGACCCTCCATTATAATTGGTTCAATTTTTTATTCTAGAGTATTATGAAGATTATGATATAATGGATACAATCCCCTATGTTCACTTGACTCCCCTATCCTAGGACTTTCCACCCTAACTAGTCTATTTGAATTATTGCAGGTGTTGGCGGACATGCGCCAAAAAAAATGAGAAAGGGACAAGATAAGAGATCTTGGGTGAGAATAGAAGAATGTAGGTGAGGAAAGAAGGTTGTTGGTCTATGGTACTTACTTGGTCCCCAGAAACGGCACCAAAATTTGATTCATGCTCAAATTTACCCAAGAGATGAAGGTAGAACGGTCCTTGTAGTCTAGATTGGGTTGTCGAATCCACTGAGACTTAAGAAGATACCTAAGGCACACAACCTATGAGGTGGATTCTTGGCTATGAAGTGGCCAACTTGGTTTTGATTTTGGATGGTTTTAAAGAACACTAATAAACCTAAGTGAATTCAATTAAATGAAAATGGTTTGATCTTAAGATTATGCTAGGGGTGGATTGAATGAATTTTACTTATTTAGACAATTTTGGTTTAATTAATTCTTGATGAAACCATTCTCCAAAATAACACTACCTTCATCATTTTCTGGTTTGATGCAACTAAAATCAATTACTAATCCCCTAAACACTTAGAGAACCAAATTCATGATGTCTCTAAGGTATATGGTCATTTAGTAATTGGATTTAGCTTCCTCAAACACAGTGAAGATGAAGAGAGCAAATAACTGAAGAATGGAAGTATTAAATTAGTTAACCAATTAACAACAATTCATTCATAAAATAACATTAAATACAGCCTTTGAATCTTCCTAAGATCAACCCATTAAAGGTTTATCCCTCCATTGATGGTATACTCTCAATGGTGGGCGGAAGATGGCTTACAAGAATTAGATTGAAGAAATTAAAACCGCGGAAATAACGAGCACTCCTCCGTGTGTGTGAATGAAATTCACACCTATGTGTGAACTAATTCATCAAAACAAGGAGATATCACTTTGATTTGTGATTATAAATTTTTAATGAAAGAAATGGGAAGAATATAAGAGAAATATTTTGATTAAGAACAAAGAAGTACAAAAAGGAAACTTACATGGAAATTGAAATGCGATTACAAACACAAAGTGACAGCATAACATTACAATTAAACCAAACACCCAAGATCCTTAAATCCTCCAACGCCACTTCCTTAAATAGGAATTTTTGAGCCCTTGGGTCGATCCTACAACAGTAAAAGTCATCTCACTTGATTATGGTAGGTCTAGGGTGGTGGAAAGTTTGTGGAAAGAAGACTTTCCACTCTTGACCCAAAAAGGCATCCAGCTTGCATCCACCAAACAGAGTCGCATGAAACACATTCTAGATGGCCGAATTTGGGTGGTCTATAGAAGACTTAAATTAAGATCCGAATGTACCCTAACAGAATGTAAAATATCATCCCAAAATGAGTTATGGTTTTTTAGATATGGTTTAATTGGTGGGATGTTTTTCTGGGCCGCATATTCTGGCCCAGATTTTGGTATACTATTTGGTCCACCTAAATAACAATCATGGAGGCAGAATTAGCATTGTATCATGAAGAATTATTTGTTAATATATATGTCTTCTAGAATCCCACGAATTTTGGGCTTCATTGGGCATGTATTGTGGGCCCCGAATTCTCATCAGTGGGTTGGTGTCCAATCTGTCTTCTCCAGAATTGTTTCTTTTCATCACCAAATATCTTTATCATCCTTTATGAATCACCTATTGATCCCTGAATGAAAAATGTTTAAATTGAAGTGAAGATCCATTTCACAAAATATCAAATTAAAATATGGATAATTACATTCCTTAGAATCATATGACTCATTGAGCCTAAATTGGTGTATATTAGGCATGAAGTGCACAAATGATGAGAATGGATGTTCAAAATCAAAATCCACTAACTCGGGCCCATAAGATCAAAAATGAACATTTAATACCATTAAAATGTAATTAACATATGTGTTTTTATTGGATAATCAAGTGGTGGAGGCCACACTAACCCTCAGATTGAGGTGGGGTTGACTTGTACACGTCACATATGACCCATGGATCATTTTCCTAAAGTTTCAATAGAATCTGAATGCCTTTGGTTGGTTTTTCGTATGTCAGTTGTTGTATTCACTTAAAATTATGTCCTTTTGAAACAAAAGAGAGACACTTTGAGTGGTTTTGGCCACACCGCACCTTAGATTGAGTCGAGGTTGACTCGTACACGTCAAAAATGACCCATGTATCGTTTTCCTAAAGTATCAACACAATCCGAATGTGTTTGGTCAGTTTTCCGTATGCCGATTGTTTTTACTTAAAAGTGTATCCATTTTAAACAAAATAAATGCACTTTGAATGATACCAGCCACATCGGGCCTTGTATTGAGGCGGGGTTGACTCGTACACATCACAAATGACTCATGGATCCTTTTCCTAAAGTATCAACAGAATCTGAATGCGTTTGGTCAGTTTTCTGTATGCCAGTTGTTGTTTTAACTTAAAATGTTGTCCATTTCAAAGAAAAGTGAGACACTTAGAGTGGTGTCGGCCACACCGTGACTCGAATTGAGGCGATTTTGACTCTTAAACGTCAAAAATGACCCATGGATCATTGTGTTGCAGTATCAACACAATCCAAATGCGTTTGGTTAGTTTTCCATATTCCAGCTGTTGTTTTCACTTAAAATCATGTTCATTTCAAATAAAAGTGATACATTTCGAGTGGTGTCGGCCACACTGGCCCTCTGATTGAGGTAGGGTTGACTTGTAAACGTCACATATGACCCATGGATCATTGTCCTAAAGTTTCAATAGAATCTGAATGTGTTTGGTCAGTTTTCTGTATGCCAGTTGTTGTTTTTCACTTAAAATTATGTCCATTTCAAATAAAAGTGAGACACTTCAAGTGATACTGGCCACACCGTGCCTTAGATTGAGGCAGGGTTGACTTGTACACGTCACATATGACCCATGGATATTTTTCCTAAATTTTCAACCTAATTCTAATGCCTTTGGTCGGTTTTCCGTATGTCAGTTTTTGTATTCACTTAAAATGATGTCCTTTTGAAACAAAAGAGAGACACTTTGAGTGGTGTCGGCCACACCGCGCCTCGGATTGAGGCGGGTTGACTCGTACACGTCAAAAATGACCCATGGATCGTTTTCCTAAAATATCAACACAATCCAAATGCGTTTGGTCAGTTTTAAGTATGCCAGTTGTTGTTTTCACTTAAAATCTTGTCCATTTCAAACAAAAGAGAAACACTTTGAGTGGTGTAGGCCACACCGGCCCTTAGATTGAGGCGGGGTTGACTCGTACACATCAAATATGACCCATGGATCATTTTCCTAAAGTTTCAATAGAATCCTAATGCCTTTGGTTGGTTTTTCGTATGTCAGTTGTTGTATTCACTTAAAATGATGTCCTTTTGAAACAAAAGAGAGACATTTTGAGTGGTGTCGGCCACACCGCGCCTCGGATTGAGGCGGGGTTTACTCATACACATCAAAAATGACTCATGGATCATTTTCCTAAAGTATCAACACTATACAAATGTGTTTGGTCAGTTTTCCGTGTGCCAGTTGTTTTTACTTAAAAGCGTATCCATTTTAAGAGAGATTAGATTGGGATCTGGGGTCTAGGGAGGAGGGTTGGGGGGCTGTCTGTGGGGTTGTCCAGGTTCCAGGGAGGATGGTGGGGGGATTGTTCAGGGTTCTATCCAGGAGCAGGGTCAAATCACGGCATTATCATGGCGTGACTGCGGCGTGACCGCGGCGTGACCGCGGCGTGTTGGCCCAGTCCAGCGACATTCGCGGGGCAGAATCTTCCAGCCAGGATTCCAAATAAATCCTATGTAGTTGTCCTTCACATTATAGAAACTGATCTTATGTTATAAAAAAAAGAATATTGATTCAGGATTGTGGTATGATAAAGATATATATTTTATATTCTTTATTTTTAAAAGTGGTACTAGGTAGTTGAAACTACTGATTGAGAGTCAAATTATCACACCCTAAACTATCACTGTGAGTTTTCGTAGACAGCGCACCTCCTTTAGAGGAATTTTATTATAAAAAAATGACTTTATTTATTAAATGAAACAATTATATTAAAGAAAACTTATTCAAGATATGCAATTCAATATAATTAAGCAGAATTAAGAAAGAAGCTAAATTCAATTTAAATCATTCTTAAATTAAAGAGGCTACGAGAGGGACTCTACCTCCAGGGGTGTCTCCCATGGGCTTCTTGTGGTGTGTAGTGTCTATCTATGATTTTTTTGGTGCTTCTGTATTGTGGGAAATGTGTATTGCATGGTCAGTTTAATAAATACATTAGTCAATTAGAAAATACACCCATATTCAATAGAGATATACCCACTTTTGATAGATAATACCATCCAAATAACCAACTCGGAAATCTGAGACCAGTATTTTACTTTACCAATTCCAATTACATAATATATGCAGCACCAACTTATGTTTTATGAACCAATCAATTAAAGGGAAAGAAACTTCTCACAATAACCCATAAAATCTCATATAGCATCACTCACCTCCAAACCATTATAACATCATTAGGCTTCCATATTTGGTCGAAAATAAAGAGTTATACTAAATTCAAAAATATCCATACCAGAGTGAAAAACCAGGTTCAAAAATAAAGAGTTATACAGAATTCAAAAATGTAATGGATCAATCTGCCCCTGGTCACCATCACCATCATGACTGTCATCATCGGCCTCATCCTATCCGCCATCTCTGTCCTCATCTTTGTCCTCGTCATTGTCCCTATGCTCATTGTCGGCCCCATCCTCACCCTCGTCCCCATCCTCGTCCTCGTCCTCATCCTCATCCTCGCCCTCATCCTCACCCTCATCCTCTTCAGCATCCTCGTCATCACCAGGAACGTCATCATATTGACCGCCACTAGAACTGCCACCTGGTGCATTAGATAATGCACCCATCGATGACATAAATATCTGACAAGCCACGCTGGCCTCTGGTGGAAGTGATGAAGATAAATCTTTCATCAGTTTCATAAATTCTTTGTCCCTCATTTTAACTTGTTCTTCCAACTCTATGACCCTTTTATCAGACTGTCTTGCATTCTCCTTGACCTGTTCTAACTCGGTGGTACTAAAATGGATACCTAGAGAGGACTAATACCTCGTTGGGACTATATTCATACCAGGTCAGCAGCGTACTCGACCAGATTGCTCATCTCCCAAAACATGATATAAATGATCATGTGGCCCAAAATTGTCAGGATCCTGGGCATCAAGGGCCTCTAAAGCAGCATGTTAAAAATATTAATAGATTATTAAATTTCAAAATATATATTAAACTTTTAAATAAACAAATTAAAACTTACAATCTTTTCTTGTATCGGTTCATTAACCGTAGTTCCATATTTTTTCCTTCTACTCGAGCAAAACAATTTTGCTCGAGCGATACGTCCTTCAATATTCAATTTGTGCTTCTGTAATGACATTGAAACAATATAAAGTGAAAGTATAATCATATATTCAATATTCAATAAATCACATAATTTAAGTAGAAATAATAAAAAGGGCAAGTCCTAAAGAAAAATTATAAACAAATATATCGTACCAGCTGCCTCTCATGATCTGACATAGTCGTGCACCCCAAAGTGTGGAGGTATTGATTTGAATAAATGTTTTTTTTGTTTTTTTTAGAATATTCCTAAATAATGTTTAATAATAAATTAGATAATATTAATGGAAAATATGAAAACCGTCATTTAAATACCTCAAATGGGATTAATATCTTAAATTTGGCAGTCGCCCAATGGGTAATCATTTGGCGATATTGCTCTATCAGGCAGTCATCCACGATAGGTAATGTCTCCAACTCTGTGCCCACTCTATCACACCAACCAACATGCAGCTCATGCTTATAAGCTCTCCAAAGCTCTCCTAGATCCTTTAAACGTGCTGGTCGTGCACCTTCGCCATCAGGGAAGTTATACCAAAGCTGACACTTAATAGATTAATTCATATAAATACAAAAAAATACTACATTAAATCCAATATATTTTTTACTCATATTTGTGCCCACGCATTATCCTTGACTTCGTGTGGAAGATGTCTCCAAGAGAGTGGGATGACCGGAATGGTGTCGGAGTATTTGGATAGCATCGCTAAAAAACCCCAACATTCCTGCCCAAATTTATCAATCATATATCCATCATCAATGTATTCAACCATCAACTGTGTCTGGCGGTTTCATACCGTATGAAAGTGAGTACGCCCCCTCCCCCTCCTCCTATGAGTAGATGAATCTGTTATTAAAGAAAAAAATATCAGTACAAGTTATAATAAAAATAAATTTTGGTATAAATTTTTTTTAGAGTTATATAAATATACCTATGGTAGTCGGATCAATGGGCATCAATGGATGTGCAGAATCTGAAAGAATATTCTGTACAGGTGGAGTGTCCCTCAGTGTACGCTCCTCAGCCACATACTGTGTTGGAGCAGGAGTCGAAGAAGGTGGAATATAATAGCCCGGAGATAATGAACCAGAAGAAAAAGATGATTGTAAAGATGTTTGGCCAACTGGTAGTGTAAACATCAGAGGCCTAAATATCCCGTGTTTCCCTAAAGACACACCAAGATCAAAATGGGGCGTAGAAGATACGTATGTGGTAGGGGCATAATCTAATCGGGTATGACCAGTTGATCGTCTAAATCTCTCACCACGAGCCCTCGTATCACCGGCCTCATTACCGGGATCACCAGATGGTTGTCTAACTCTGACACCACCCCCCCCCCCTCCTACCACCAGCCTCTGTACTGGGAGAAATATCAAGCTCCTCGTTGGATATCTCTCGTCTATGGGGTGGATCCTGAAAAAAAGTTTAATACAAAAGTAAACACATGATATTATAAGTTATTGAAATATATATATTTGAAATTAAATACTCACAATAGGGATGAGTGGAGGAATGCCCATCTGTGTCATGTGGTGATTATTTTCTGTCATCTTTTTCCACCACCTCTCTTCAATGGGTGTCATTTCTTGCAATGAAAACAAATATGGAAGTAATTAGAAACAGATAACTAATGTGTAACCCAAAAAACAAAATATAGAAAAACCATTATGATAAAAAAAAATAAAGAAACAGAATATTTATGGTGGTTTGAAGGTAAGTACTAGGATACGCACTCTGAATAATGTAGATGAAACATATAGGTGAGAACACGACTATATGATTCTATATATTTCCCACCACAACTTTGAGTTCACAATAAACTCTGACAATTGAGCTATTGGATTCATCATAAGTAATAAATGGATTGCTTCCAATTGCAGTAGGGATAGTGTCAACTTCATCATCACCATCATCAAAAACATATCTGGGATTTACTTCAATAATTACACCGAATTTAGGATGACTATGATCTTTGACATAAAAAACTTGTTTCACCATTGATGCCAATACATATGGTTCATCGGTGGAAAGAGTGTGAGTCATGTCAATAACTAGAAATCCACAATCATCAATAAAGGTGACTTGCCTCATCATTGAATCAAACCATTGACATTTCATCATCGTGACTTGACCATGCGAGTAATAATACAAAATTATTATTTTCTCCACGACTCCATAATAAGCTACATTTTCAGAATGAGGTCTATTATTCGATGAACTGGCATAACAGTCTGTTGTGGCAGTTATCATAACACCATCATGTTGTGTTCTTATGTTTCTTTATTGTTTAGTGATAATAAATTTGTATCCATTGATCACAAGTGATTTATAAGAATGAACCATGGTATTAGGACCAAAATCCAAAGCTCTTATTTCCTCAGAAACAGAGTCTGCAGGAAAACTCGATACCTGAAATATAAACAAATAGTAAACTTAATTAAATATTTTTTTTATTTAGTTATTACAGAAATATTTTTACCTTCAATTTCAACCAAGCAGAAAACCCTTTTCTATGAAAAGTCTTTTTCCTTCTCAAAGATAAAGAATGGTGCTTTCTATATATCAATTCTTTCTGTTCCCTGTAGATAAAAATAATAATAGTTTAACAAATATTTAAAATTAAAAGAGATAAGATAAGAGATACATGTACAATTTACTTACTTGATATACTCATCGAACAAATCACAATTGAACAACACTGTGCGATGTGCCATCTCTCGTTCTTCAAGGCTTAATGTCGTCAATGTATATGATCCCGGAATTCCTCCTGTCTGAGGAAGTGATAGAAAACTGGGTTCAATTTTCCCGTACTGTTCTTCTTCATTTCTCATTGGTCTGTTTATTCTCGTAGTAAGATTAGACAAATACATTGAGCAGAAATCCATACATTCTTGAGCCGAGTAACCGTTCACAATAGAACCTTCAAGATAATTCATGTTCTGAACATATGATTTCAATGTGCACATGTTTCTTTCAGTTGGATACATCCAACGGAAAGCAACGGGTCCTCCAAGAAGTATTTCGGTCGGAAGATGGACAGTTAAATGCAACATGCACTACTACAAAAACGGGCAAGGGAAGCGCGCCCTTATAACAGCGCTAAGCAAAATCGCTGATAAAGGATACCCTATATCAGTGCTAACATTACAGCGCTGAAAAAGCTAATGTTTATCAGCGCTTTCTTAGCGCTGATAATAGTAATATTTATCAGCGCTAGAAAAGCGCTGATAAATATGATCTGTATCAGTGCTAAAATTTTAGCGCTGATACAGTTGGTCTTTATCAGCGCTGATAAAGGTTCGCCTATATAAGCGCTAAAAAAGCGCTGATACAGAACACCTCTATCAGCGCTCAAATTTCAGCGCTGATATAGGGTATCCTTTATCAGCGCTCAAAAAGCGCTGATAAAAATTATCTTTATCAGCGCTAAAAAAGTGCTGATAAAGAGACCCGGTATCAGCGCTATAATTGTAGCGCTGATAAAGCTAGATTTTATCAGCGCTATAATTTTAGCGCTGATAAAGGTAGCCTTTATCAGCGCCTTTTTAGCGCTGATAAAACCTTAGTCGACTTTTTTATAAAGTCGGTCGCACAGTGCCCTCGTTTTATTGCAGCTAAAGCCCTCGCGTAACCGTAACCCTGCTACTCTTCTACCGAATACCGCTGTTGTGTTCGCTTCGCCGGAGCTTTCCGCCCTCGGTACAGTCGTCGTCCTCCGCCGCCCGCAACACCCTCGGCCGACCTCCACCGCCTGCCGCCCTCGGCTGCCCGCAACGCCCTCAGCCACCGTTCTCTGCCGCCCTCGGCCGCCCTCCGCCGCCCTCGGCCGCTCTCCGCCGCCTCTGTCGCCCTCCGCCTCACTCGGCCGCCCTCGGTCGCCCTCCGCGGCCGCCTTCCGCAACCCGCAACGCCCTCGGCCGCCGCCTTAAGGTAACAATCTATGAAGAAGATGTATATGTTTTCATATAGATAGATTGTGTATAGCTGATTCTCTCTAAGTGTACGCATGATGATGTCCAGATGTTGGGAATGATCATCATTATTTTGGTATTACACCAATATGTCATCCATAAAACAACTACAATCTGGTCTAGGTACAAGTGAAATATTCAACTCATCAAGAGAATAAATGCCATGGGGAATTCGTCAACACAAATTTTATTATGAAGAATTCATAAAAACTATACATGATTTCAAAATTAGTTTATAGTATATCAGAATTTCTCAACCTCAAATGATGATAAACAAACCTTAGATCAATCTTAGAGAACAATATAGAACCCCTCAGCTGGTCAAATAGATCAAAAATACAAAGAAGTGGATATCTGTTCTTAATTTTCATCTGATTCATATTCTATTAATAGAAACACATATGTAATGTTCTGTCATCCTTCTTGGAAAATAAAACATGAGATCCCCAAGGTGACATACTCGAACAGATGTACCCTTCATAATCTAACTCCTCTCATTGAGTTTTATGTTCCTGAATCTATTCTTGTTTCATTCTGAAAGGCATTATATAAAATGGCTCAACTCCACGCATCAGCTCAATCATGAACTCAAAGTCTCTTTTAGGTGGTAGCCCTGATCAATTCTCATGAAACACATCCTAGAACCAGTCTACTACTGGGGGAAATATTTCTTGTTTCAATCCATTATCATCAAGAAAAATATTCGTAAACTGGTCTATGTTCTCACCTAGTTGTGGAAGAACTGGTCCTACATGGTCTACCAAGATATCCCATTCTCCATAAAAGACATGGGCTCTACCCTTATGAGGCATGACGGTCACTCATCTACGGTAAAAATCAATGTGATATTGATTAAATACCAAAAATTACATCATCACTATCTATTCAATACATATCATATCAAGCATGTATAAATCCAAAATAAAACAATACTCACAAACCATGAGGGAACATCCCTTACGAAGACAGATGCCTTCTAATCACACCCCCAATGGTGTGTTGACCAACATGATCCCACAAAAGTACTCTAACACAAAACAGAAACCATTTACCAAGAGATAAGATATAAAATAATGAGAGGATCCCCTATTACAAGTCTCCTTTATGTTCCCCTATTCGGTGATCTGTACCAATATAGATCATCCATCACTACCCATATTACAAGTGTTCATGTAGAACCTATATATATGAACCATCATGATACATGATTGACACTTCACTAGTGGTCAAAGTCATAGGCCTAACATGTGACCAGACCTACCTCATTGATTGAAGATGACTAAAAACCTCTCTAAGAGAAAAATCCTCTCACATAGATACTCTATCCACCACCACCCTAGTGGAAGATATCATAATGGTGAATCCTACTATCATAATATGTACCACTAGATCATTCAATTGAAACCGCCCTACCATCACTACAAGTCTCCTTTAGGTTCCCCTTGGAAATGAGAACCTGATCCACCACCTCAACAAACCTCATAAAAAATATATTTACCTGGGACTTAATCTCACATCTAAGTCCATCCTAATTTATTTTTCATAGATACCTTATCTCCTGTCAACATTAGATAAAAACATTACTGGTATGTGAAGAATCTAACATAATCTATCATTATCAAACATAATTATGTCAAACATATTAAATATTCATATTTTCATTTCCTCAATGTCGTAGGTTAAAAGTGCTCCATGAACATATCCTAGATTTTCTTCCAAGTCATTCCCTCCATATGCTCATCCCAAGACTAAATATCACAGTAGATCATTGTTGGCCCCCATAACATATACGCTACCAACTCTACCCTATTCTACTAAGGAGTAGAAAAGTTATCTAGAATATTCTAGATGAACTAAATTTAGAACTTATCTACCTTGGGTCCACCCTCTCCAGAAAACATCAGAGGGTGTTGCAACTGAACCTCTATTTTCAAGTCAAACACACTCGGCACTTCCAACCCTTGTCATTTCTTCATAAATTGTATAAAACAAGAAAGGTAATCCAAAAACTACTATTCCCTCTATCACTCATGATTAATGGGGGAACCTGTACCACTACTAGAATGAATCCTGAGTGCCTATACAAATCATAATAGAGATGATAATGAATTTTAAATTGTATAATGGATTATTTATTTTAATTATTCGTTCTTTATCTCACATGCATTTTAAATATAGTTTTTGTATCCTGAGTGCCTATACAAATCAGATAGAAGCTCTAGTGGATGCGTTTGGTTTATCTCTGATAAAGGTATCTCTCATCGATTGGAAATCCTCTATATCCTGTTATATCCTCCTTATAGAGTGATAGATAATCATCTTTTTAGTGAATCTAATATTCTTTTTTATGAATCTTGATTATAGGTTAGACTACTTGATCTCCTTCCAAGGAAGTGGTTCCCTTCTACTGTATTTGGAAGTCTTCTTTTGTGTACTTGAACCATAAATACTAATATTTGAGATTCAAATAGGATGAAGATGAATAAAGATTGAATGGATTCTAATCGTTTAACAATAGAGTACGAGAACGGAGTGAAAGAGTTCATCAAGTTTGCAAAGGATCACACAAAGGATCCTTCTCAAATCCTTTGTCCGTGTTTACGTTGTTGTTATTCTAGACTACTTACTCCAAAGGAGTTGGAAGAACATTTGATATGTCACGGAATAGATCGGAGTTATAAATGTTGGAATAAACACGGAGAAAAAGCGAATGTAGCTACTGGCTGGGATAAAACTGCGTTTTATGGATCGTCAGATATGAATACAAATATAGATAATGAAGAAGACCGTATGGAGGATGTGATTACAGATGTCAATTATGATGAAGATCGTATTGAGGAAATGACAAAGACAATTCAAGATGAACCCCGTGATTGCCCAAAATTGTTTGAGAAGTTAAAGAGTTGTGCAAAGACACCATTGTATGCTGCTTGCACTAAGTATACAACATTGTCAGCTGTACTGAAGTTGTATAAATTGAAAGCAGGCAATGGATGGAGTGATGTCAGTTTTACGGAACTACTTGCTCTCTTGAATGACATGCTCCCGGAAGATAATGAGCTCCCAAGCCGGACATATGAAGCTAGACGAATGCTACGCTCGATGGGAATGATTTCTGAAAGAATACATGCCTGCCCGAAAGACTGTATATTGTTTCGAAAGGAGAAAAAATCACTTATAGAATGCCCAAAGTGTGGTGCTTCTCGATACAAGAAAGATAAATCCAATCCTATGAAAGTTGTATGGTACTTTCCAATCATTCCAAGGTTTAGGCGTTTATATGGAAGTAAAGAAACTGCAAGACAATTGTCGTGGCATGCAGATAAAAGAAATAAAGATGGGTTATTACGTCATCCGGCCGACTCTCCTCAATGGAAGAAAATTGATCATGAGTATCCTGAATTTGGAAAAGAGCCGAGAAACCTTCGTCTTGCGTTATCTACAGATGGAGTGAATCCTTTTGGTTTTCAAACCAGCACTCATAGTACATGGCCTGTTATGTTGCTAAATTATAACTTGCCACCCTGGTTATGCATGAAGCGAAAATTCATCATGTTATCTATGCTTATATCAGGACCAAAACAACCAGGTAACGATATTGATGTTTATCTGACTCCTTTGATCGAGGATTTGAAGTTATTGTGGGACTTAGGTGTAATGTTGTATGATGCTTATAAAAGTGAATACTTCACGTTGAGAGCGATGTTGTATGGGACAATAAATGATTTCCCTGCTTATGGAAATTTGTCAGGCTATAGCATTAAAGGAACTCAAGGGTGTCCCGTGTGCGAAGAAGATACAGAATCAATTAGGTTGAAACATTCATCAAAATCTGTGTTTCTAGGACATCGTAGATTTCTACCTCGTCGGCATAAGTACCGATCTTGGACGACATCATTCAATGGAAGTTCAGAAAAACGCACAACACTGTCTCCACTAACAGGTGATCAGCTATTTGAGAAAGTAAAAGATATGAACACTGTTTTTGGTAAACCATTTTCGAAAAACCTTACGAAAATCGGTTGGAAAAAGAGATCAGTTTTTTTTGAATTACCATACTGGAATTGTTTGTACGTCAGACATTTTCTTGATGTGATGCATGTGGAAAAAAATGTATGTGATAGTGTTATTGGAAAGTTGCTAAATGCCCCTGGAAAAACAAAAGATGGAATTAAGGCAAGGTTGGACATGGTTGACATGGGAATACGAGAAGAGTTGGCTCCCGTGAAAGGTGAAAATCGAATGTTTCTTCCTCCTGCTGCTTATACTCTTTCTAGGGCAGAGAGATATCAGTTTTGAAACTTCTTTAATGATGTAAAGGTTCCAGAGGGGTACTCATCAAGTATCAAGAACATTGTGTCAATGAATGATTTGAAGTTAAAAGGTTTGAAATCACATGATTGCCATGTTTTGATGCAAGATCTAATTCCTATAGCTTTACGTTGCATTTTACCCAAGAATGTTCGTCATACGTTAACCAAACTTTGTTTCTTTTTCAAAGCTATATGTAGCAAAGTTTTAGACCCGGGGAAATTGCCAGCTATGTAAAAAGAAATTGTCATCATATTATGTGAATTAGAAATGTTCTTTCCGCCAACATTCTTTGATATGATGGTTCATTTGATGATTCACTTGGTGAGAGAGATTCGACTTTGTGGTCCTGTGCACTATAGATGGATGTATCCTGTTGAACGGTATATGAAGATTTTGAAAGGATATGTCAAAAATCGAAGTCGGCCAGAGGGTTGTATAGTGGAGCGATATATTGTTGAGGAAGCCATTGAATTTTGTATTGAATACCTATCTGATGTGGAAAGAATTGGTCTCCCGAAATCTCATCACACTGGACGCATTGAGGGTGAGGGAATTTCTGGAAGAGAAGTTGTAACAATCAGTATTACAGATCAGGAGCAGGCTCATCTTTATGTTTTGCATAACAGTTGGGAGGTTGCTCCATATATTGAAACTCACAAAGAAATTCTTAGGCAGTTGAATCCATCGAGGGCTGCAAAATGGTTAGCAGATACACATAATCACCAGTTTATAGGATGGTTTCAGGACCATATTTTTAAGCAGTTGGATTAAAATCCGAATTCAATTTCAGAACGACTTCGATGGCTAGCCGCTGGACCAAGTGTGTATGTATTATCTTACAGTGGGTATGTAATTAATGGTTATACATTCTATACGGATGAACATGATGAAGAGAGTACCATGCAAAATAGTGGAGTTACACTAGTGGCTGAAGCGATGCATGTTTCTGGTAGTAAGGATAGAAATCCAATTTATGCAAATATGTCATACTTTGGCATTATCAAACTAATATGGGAGTTGGATTATATGACATTTCAATTGCCGATTTTTCAATGCAAATGGATTGATAACAATAGTGGTGTTAAAATAGATGAATGGGGATTTGTGAAAGTTGATTTTAGTAAAGAAGGGTACAAAGACGAACAGTTTATAATGGAATCACAAGCGGTACAAGTTTTTTATGTTCCAGATCCCGCAAACCGAAAGTGGTCGATTGTTCTGTTATCGTCCAAAACTATTGAGGGTTCCGATGAAAATTCAGTTGAGGACGATCCTTTTAGTGGTATGTCACAATCAATTCGGAGCGGTCCCAATGCAGATGATGTTTTGTATGTTAGAGGAGACCACAATGAAGGGATTTGGATTGTCGATAGAGGTGTCAAATCTCTTCAACCTTTGAAAAAAAGAAAGAGAGTTCAGTAAACAGGTTATATTTTGTTTGTAATATAGATCTTGTTATCTCATGTTATTATCTTATCATTACAGAATTTATGTAATTTGAATGAACTGTTCAACCACTTTTGCAGATAATGACTTCTGCACATTCTGGTGCTCCTAACCTTGAGACTGAACAAGTCTCTCAAGCAGCTGCTGCTGCGGCTGCTGATGCTCCTGCTGCTCCTGCAGCTCATTCTGCTGCTACTGTTGCTCCTGATGCGGCTCCTGCTGCTCCTACTGCTGTGGCTCCTACTCCTCCTCCTGATGTGGCTCCTGGTGCTCCTACTGCTCCTGCTGTGGCTCCTGGTGCTCCTACTGCTCCTGCTGCTGCTCTTACTGTTGCGGCTCCTGGTGCTCCTACTGCTCCTGCTGCTGCTCTTGCTGTTGCGGCTCCTTCTCTTAGTGTTGAGGTCCAACAACCATCAGCACATGCCGTTGATATCATAGTAGATGAACATATAGATGATGTTGATATCGATGAAATGGTCGGGAATGAAGGACCGACGTCGCAGAAATCACAGGTGCGTCGTAGTTTGACAGTGTTAGCCAAAATTCTTAAGGCGAAAAGCAAATGCATCAAATTTTAAGTCGGATGGAATGCACGAGGCCAACATGTGAATCCCAACAAGGCTATGTTTAGCAGTTACATTGGAGTTGTCACTCGGCAACGCGTGCCGATTGATATAGATTCATGGCACTATGTTGTGTCCGGGTTGAAGGCTGTGATCTGGGAAGAAATTACGGTAACATTATGAATTTATTTCTTTAATTAACTAGCAAATAAAATGATGAAACAGTGTCTTACTCTTCTCAATCTCTTGCAGAGTACATTTATAGTAGACGACTCACACAAGGATTATGTACTAATGCTTGCAGGAAAGATTCATCGAGGTTTTCGTACTATTTTAACAAGATGTCACCTGAAAGATTCTAAAGGTAAAATAAACCCGCACCCACCCATTGTCTATGCGCACCTAATATCCCAAGAAGCATGGGATGCATTTATTGGCCGTCGTGGGGATGAGAAGTTTCAGGTACATTGTGAGTGATAATACGTTGTTTGAGGATACCTGTATTCATCACTTTGATTGTCAATATTTCATTTATGAAACAGAAACTCTGTACTGAAAATAAGGAACGTGCATCAAATCCAACATACCCCTATTGTAAAGCAAGGATGGGGTACGCTTCATTAGAAAAGAAAATGGTACGTATTGTAAATTTACAGTAATATTGTTAGGTGCCAATAAACAACATCATAATTATCTTTCTATGTTTATATGTAGATTGATGAATCTAAAACCAAATGCACTTCTATCCCACGTCATGTGCTATGGAAGGAGGCACGTGTGAACAAAGAAGGGAAGTTAATAGATGAGAACACACAAAAAGTGTGGGAAATATGTGTAAGTATGACACGATGATAAAAAAGATTTGTTTAAAATTGCTATTACATAAAAATAATTAGTTTTTTTCCTATATCTGAAAGTCACAGGAATCAGCTACTCCTGTAGCTGATACAGACCTATTATCGACGGCTTTGAAGCAGCCAGAAAAATACGGTCGTGTCAGAGGTGCAGGGTTTGGGGTGACACCCCGAGTATATTTTGAGAAGAAGAAAAAAAATAGATGATACAGAGAAAAAATTGGAACAAATGAGCGAAAAAATAGCAACCCTTGAAGAACAATTGCAATGGCAGGGAGAGTTGCTATCAACTTTTATGGGTGGGATGCAAAGGGAGGACACAACTCAGGAACAACCACCGCATGAACATCCTGCCCCACCCCCCACCAGCTTTGAGGCGAGCCATTCACCTAAAAAAAATGTCTTAGCCGTGGTAATCAATATTCTAATAACGGTTCCCATTAAATATGAATCAGACAAACACTGATAATTTATCTGTACTGATCTTCTACAGGGTGATAATGATTGTGATTTATATCTGTCAACACCCACCTATCACCTTTTAGAGAGGGCTACAGTGTTCAATATCCCAGATGCCACACTGCATAATAGACCACTTTCAAAAGATCATCTGAAAGTGACGATTACTGTAGCTCATGAGCCAAATGCAATGCTACCTATTCCACTTGATGACGATGATATTCATACGGTTGAAAAGGCTATTGGGACATTCATTGCATGGCCGGCACAACTTGTAAGAGTACATGCAGACAAAGAGGTATTTATTTCCTTTTATTTTCAAGCTAAACCCTTAAAAATTAATGAAAAGAGTGTCTGAATCAATGATTGTTGTTATAGATGGAGAAAGGAAAGGGGGTGACTAACATCGGCTCGAAACCATCTAAAGGATCGACCAATCGATCCCAAGGAGCTACTGAAAGCACAATAACACCACCTGTTCTCTTTCCACATTTACTAGCATTGAAGACTCATGTGGATACGAAGCTAAAAGATGCTAATAGTCATATAGTGATTTTCGAAGATAATATATACGAAGAGGAAAGTCAAGATTTCGTTGCTGCTGAAAATGTAAATGAAATCCTTGAAAACGGTTGGTTAGGCGTCACTGTTGTAAATGTATATATGAGGTATGTTTCCATGAATTGATTTTATAAAAGCTGATCTAATGTGAAAATTATGACTAAATGCATTTTATATTGTTGACAGACGCATTTATGAAAAACAGTTGAAGGGATTTTCCCATGAGCCAAGATTTGTACTGGTTAGTCCTCATATCACATCAACACACCAAACAAAAATAGAGTCATCAAAAAGGGATGCAATAGTGAAGGACTTGCTGAAAACATTTGAACGCAAGATTACAGATGACAGACTTTTCCTAATACCAACCATGCAGGGGTAATACTCTACGATTAAAGCATATCAATTATATTTTCACTTTTTTTATTACTTATTCCTTTTTGTGTTTTTAGGCAACATTGGTTGCTAATTGCGGTGAACTTGGATACTCCGAAGATTTATTTTCTGGATTCAAAGCTAGGATATCCATCAAACTGACCATACATGATGGAGTTTGTGAATCTGTAAGACACTACAACTTACGTTTTAGGTCTAAACATCAATTTATATAATATATATTATCTTTTACTGAGGATTCTGTTATGATAGGGCGGTGTACCAATATCGTCTAAATCATGGTATGAGGACAGGGGCTAAGCATAAGGAGCCGAGCAAGTACTACGTCTGGACAAATATCAGGGTATATATAATAAAATTTCACTATCCAAACACACCTCAACACAAGTTATTTATTCTCCTAATGATCAATTTTTTTGCAGTGTCCAAAACAAACAAACGATAATGATTGCGGTTATTATGTTTGTAAATTTATGAAAGAGATCGTTTTTCATCAGCAAACTAGCATCCCTAAAGAGGTATTTTCAAAAACAATTACTAGTTCATTTAAGTTATTTATTAATTCTTTATTTTTTTATTTTGAAGTACTACTATGACTGCCGAAAAGCCTCATACTCACAAGACGATATAGATGTGTTCAGAAACGAGTGGGTCGCATACCTGATGACAGATTGTACACAAATACAATGATGATCTGACTTGGGGACATGTACAATTGGTGGTCATTTTTGAGAGGGGTTAAGGGGATCAAAAGATGAAATATTGTTGTATGTAAATGTTCGTAGCAAAATTTTAATTGTTATTAAATAAAACATTCTTTCTCCAATGAGTCATTTTTCCATTTTAACAGATGATATGCACCAGCAACATGCAAGAATGTTGAACCACTAAAATGGTCGCTCTCTTGTTTAAAATGGACACCACTTTAATTGAAAACAACAACTGACCTACGGAAATCCGACCAGACGCATCTGGATTGCATTCATCCTTTAGGAGAATGATCCACGGGTCCTTGGTGACGTGTACGAGTCAACTCCGCCTCAATCCGAGGCACGGTGTGACCGCTACCACCCAAAGGGTCGCTCTCTTGTTTAAAATGGACACCACTTTAATTGGAAACAACAACTGACCTACGGAAATCCGACCGGACGCATCCGGATTGCCTTCATTCTTTAGGAGAACGATCCACAGGTCCTTGGTGACGTGTACGAGTCAACCCTGCCTCAATCCGAGGCACGGTGTGACCGCTACCACCCAAAGAGTCGCTCTCTTGTTTAAAATGGACACCACTTTAATTGGAAACAACAACTGACCTACGTAAATCGGACCAGACGCATCCGGATTGCCTTCATCCTTTAGGAGAAGGATCCACGGGTCCTTGGTGACGTGTACGAGTCAACCTCGCCTCAATCTGAGGCACGGTGTGACCGCTACCACCCAAAGGGTCGCTCTCTTGTTTAAAATGGACACCACTTTAATTGGAAACAACAACTGACCTACGTAAATCTGACCAGACGCATCCGGATTGCCTTCATCCTTTAGGAGAAGGATCCACGGGTCCTTGGTGATGTGTACGAGTAACATGCAAGAATGATGGACCACATTTCTTTGGCCTTTGGACAAAAAAACCAGTAAAATCTCCAAAATACCTTCATATCATGCATGAACCAGTAAAATCTCCAAAATACCTTCATATCACGCAGTTCTGAAAAGAGTCACTATTTAAAAGAAAGTCACAAATTTAGATACATCTCGAGATGGTCAGTTGTTGATTTCACTTAAAAATAAGTCCATTTTTAACAAAACAGTGACACTGTGAGTGGTGTCGGCCACACCGGGCCTCGGATTGATGCGGTGTTGAATCGTACACGTCACACATGAGTCATTGATCATTGTGAAAAAGTATCAACGCAATCAGAAGCCGTTAGATCGATTTGGCATATGTACGTAAAATATTGTCCATTTTAAACTAAATACATACACTTGGAGTGATACCGGTCACACATGAGTCATCTTCAATACAGGAACGTATTTCCCATGCAAGACACCCTGCTTTTTTTTAACAATGTAATGAGATGTTCAGCAAAACAAAATGGTGAAGGATCTGCCGCAACATCTTTCTAGAATATTTGACTGAAGTTAAAAAAATTAAATAAAAGGATAGACCCATTCAGTGGACGAAACGACATACAATGGCGCCAAGTCCTGAAAGGTGTCACATTCTCAATTGAGGTGCTGAAGTTAAAAACATAATGCTGTCATGGTTTGTGCTTCAGATCATTCTCGAAGGTGGCCAGTGAATTTCTCTATGTATCATGAGCGTTCTAATGCATATCTTGTTTGGAAGATCATTGTAGTAGACAACGATCTAAAAGTGGGGGATGAGTGCATATCTGAGCATGACTTTAGTAGTGTCCCTCAAAATGTCTTTAAACTGACCATCTTGAGATGTATCTAAACTTGTGACTTTCTTTCAAATAGTGACTCTTTTCAGAACTGCGGGAGTTAACATTTATCCAACATATTCACACACAAAATCACCCTTCGACATATCCTACAATGTCTTCAGACCCCACCCTTTCCCCTCGGCTGTCAAAAAAACCTAAAAGACAATGGCTAGCAATGATCATTCCAAAATGCATTTAAACTGAAACCTTCCAGAAAAAAATAGAGTAGAATACCTGCAAGTTGTAACTTAGGTCGCTTTGCACAAGCCGATTTCCACATTGTTTGTAGCAACCACATTTTCTCCCACACTCTAATGATCTTCATTGCTTCATGTCTTTTATACTCTTCCAGAAACCCTTCTCTAAGAAGGTCAACTATCGTGTATGCATACTCACCTTCAAATGTGACGTGTACGAGTCAACCCCGCCTCAATATGAGGCATGTTGTGGCTGACACAACTCCAAGTGCCTCTGTTTTGTTCAAAATGGACTTATTTTTAAGTGAGAAATCAACAACTGGCATACGGGAAACCGACCAAATGCCTTCGGATTGTGTTGAAACTTTAGGACAACGATTCATGGGTTATATGTGACGTGTACGACTCAACCCCGCCTCAATCTGAGACGCGGTGTGACCGGTATCACTCCAAGTGTATGTATTTAGTTTAAAATGGACAATATTTTACGTACATACGCCAAACCGATCTAACGGCTTCTGATTGCATTGATACTTTTTCACAATGATCAATGACTCATGTGTGACGTGTACGATTCAACACCGCATCAATCCGAGGCCCGGTGTGGCCGACACCACTCACAGTGTCACTGTTTTGTTAAAAATGGACTTAATTTTAAGTGAAATCAACAACTGACATACGGCAAACCGACCAAACACATTGGGATTCTATTGAAACTTAAGGACAACTATCCATGGGTAAAATGTGATGTGTAAGATTCAACCCCGCCTCAATCAGAGGCGCGGTGTGACCGGTATCACTCCAAGTGTATGTATTTAGTTTAAAATGGACAATATTTTACGTACATACGCCAAACCGATCTAACGGCTTCTGATTGCGTTGATACTTTTTCACAACAATCAATGACTCATGTGTGACGTGTACGATTCAACACCGCATCAATCTGAGGCCCGGTGTGGCCGACACCACTCACAGTGTCACTGTTTTGTTAAAAATGGACTTAATTTTAAGTGAAATCAACAACTGACATACGACAAACCGACCAAACGCATTGGGATTCTATTGAAACTTAAGGACAATGATCCATGGGTCAAATGTGATGTGTACGAGTCAACCTCGCCTCAATCAGAGGCGCGGTGTGACCGGTATCACTCCAAGTGTATGTATTTAGTTTAAAATGGACAATATTTTACGTACATACGCCAAATCGATCTAACGGCTTCTGATTGCGTTGATACTTTTTCACAATGATCAATGACTCATGTGTGATGTAACACCGCATCAATCCGAGGCCCGGTGTGGCCGACACCACTCACAGTGCCTCTCTTTTGTTCAAAATGGACTTATTTTTAAGTGAAATCAACAACTGACATGCGGCAAACTGACCAAACGCATTTGGATTCTGTTGAAACTTAAGGGCAATGATCCATGGGTCAAATTTGAAGTGTAATAGTCAACCCCGACTCAATCCGAGGCCCGGTGTGGCCGACACCACTCAAAGTGCCTCTATTTTGTTCAAAATTGATTTATTTTTAAGTGAAATCAACAACTGACATACGGGAAACCGACCAAACGCCTTAGGATTGTGTTAACACTTTAGTACAATGATCCATGGGTCATATGTGACGTGTACGAGTCAAACCTGGGGTGGATTACATGGCTTTCCTACATGGAATATATCCCACTACACGTCTTTAATGAGCCAGCTACGCAGTTTATCCCTTGTACAGATACACAGGAAGAATCACACGAGATCGACGTCATGTACTAACATAGGGCAAGGGTGCATAAGAGGACACAAGATCAAAGGGTAACACGTATATGTTTTTTAACATGCCATGTAATTTCCTATTGATATGACATGTATATTCACACAGGCAGCTGAACATTGGAGTTACCCAGGGTAAAGCGACAAGGCATGTGACCCTTTAAATGACACATAATTTTATGTACCATGATTGATCTCTTTGAACACTATATCAAGGACATATTTCATTAGGGTTGGCTCCCATGATCCTTCCTAGGATGGTTTTGGTATCTTTTCCGACTTACGGTAGTACGATCGCTTCAGCAGGACGTCCTAGACATAGTTGGAGTCTCTCTGAAAGTTCTGGAGTGAGATCATATATCTATTTTTGAGGTCCAGGTAGAGTCATGTATCAACGCAACCAATCCTACCAGACATCGATCCTATATATAGAATGTTAATCTTGATGTCTCATTACAGTCCCCCAATTTATGATATGTTACCTTTTTTGTATTAATATACATAATTACTAAGGGTGATGGTTGGGAGAGTTAGGATATCCTTTTTATGTATTGCAGAATGATTCAAGGAGCACGGGCTCTGCACGATTTGTCAAAACCAAGTGGAAATCCAAGGAGAAACAATGCATAGTGGAATTTTCTAGTATTTATCTTCTGAGTTGTGTAGGAATATTTTGTGATACTATGTAATGAGGTAGTTTTGCTTTCTGGGTAGATGGTATCTAACTCATGGTAAGAACACTGTTTGGTTGGGTTGTGATCGGTTGATGACATGCTTGTGGTTGATATACTGGTTTTTGTGCAGGTCTGTGGTTGATATACTGGTTTTTGTGCAGGTCTGCTCGGCTGGCTGTACTAGTGCAGGTTTTTTATTAGCAGTAGGCAGGGATTTAACAGCGCTTTTTTAGCGCTGTTAAAGGCGACATTTAACAGCGCTAAAAAAGCGCTGTTAAAGGAGATATTTAACAGCGCTAAAAAAGCGCTGTTAAAGGCAACATATAACAGCGCTTTTTTAGCGCCATTAAAGGTTTCCTTTAACAGCGCTTTTTAGCTCTGTTAAAGGTATCCTTTAACAGCGCTTTTTTATCGCCATTAAAGGTGACATTTAACAGCGCTTTTTTAGCGCTGTTAAAGGTGACATTTAACAGCGCTAAAAAAGCGCTGTTAAAGGACCCCCCCTTTATCAGCGCTGAGCTTTACAGCGCTTTTCTAGCGCTGTTAAAGCCCGATTTTAGCGCTGTTATTTCCCGTTTTTGTAGTAGTGATGCATGTAAAAAATGGAGGGAATATTTTCTCTAACTCACACAAAATTAATGGTGTCTCTACCAACAGTTTTTGCAAGAAGGATTTGGAAAACCTCTTAGCACAAATATCTCTAAACAAATAGCACAACCAAATAACTGATACTCTTACATTATTGGAAAAGAGATGACAGATTTCTATTAGAATCAACTCATGAAAAAGGATGTGATAATCATGAGTCTTCAAAGATTTCAGCTTCAACTCTTTTCTGTTGACCCGTTTTGATATATTTCTTGAATATCCATCAGGAACTTTAATAGTCTCTAGCACTTCCAGAAATTGATTTTTTTTTCAGCAGGTGTCATCACATAAGAAGCACATGAAACTTGTCATTTATTTTCACTGATATAGACAAGATGCAATTCTGGTCTGATCCCCCAATCTACCAAGTCACGCCGAGATCATAAATCATGTTTTTTCTTTCCCTTGACATTTAGAATAATCGAAAGAAAAATTTCACATATATTCTTTTCAATGTGCATTACGTCTAAGCAATGACATAATAAGTTGGTTGACCAATACGACAACTCAAAGAATATACTCTTCTTCTTCCAATTATAACAGGTATCATTAGAAACATTTTTCCTCTTTCTAGATTTAATTACACCCTTCCCAAATGAATAACTGAAATCTTTCAATTCATTAATCACATTAGTTCCAGACATACGCTGAGGTGGATCGTCAGTCTCCATGGTATTGTCAAATCTTTGACGATTGTTTCTATATGGATGGTTCATTGGAAAGAATCGTCGATGTCCCATAAAACTAAAACTACGGCGATATTTCAGTCTTCTCGGTCGAGTATTCTTCATACAAATAGGACATGATAGTTTTACTTTTGTGCTCCATCCATACATCATTGCATAAGCAGGAAAATTATTGATCATCCACATAAGCGCAGCACACATCTGAAATATGTCTTCCGAACATGCATCGTATGTGGGAACACCCACATCCCAAAGAAGTTTCGACTCTTTTATTAAAGGTTGCATGTATACATCTATATCATTGCTGGGATCAGAAGGGCCAGATATCAGTATAATCAAGAAAGTGTAAGGCTTTTTCATACACAACCATGGGGGGAGGTTATAAATGTGTATGAAAACCGACCATGTGTTGTGCGAAGTAAGCATCTTCCCAAATGGATTAAAATCATCACATGAAAGACCCAGTATTACATTATGCACGTAGACTGCAAATTCAGGATATCGAGCATCAAATCTCTGCCATGAAAATCCATCTGCAGGGTGAACCAACTCTTCATTATTATTTTTTCTCTCGGTTTCATGCCATCGCATTTTTACAGATATTTCATCAGATGTGAAAAGGTTTTGTAATATAGGGATCAATGGAAAGTGTCGCATTACTTTTTGTAGCACACGAGATAGTGTTCCATCATCTTTTTACTTCCATTGGGAGGTTCCAAAATTGATACAATCATTTATTTCAGTATTTTCCTCCCAAAATAAGCTACAGTCATTCGGGAAAGCACGAATTTTTTTTTGAGAATCCAAGTTCATCAACTAACTTCCATGCCATATAGTGGTTTGAGGGAATATCTGCATCATCTGGAAGTAAGTCCTTCAAGAAGGTAAGAATGTAATCAATTGTAGTATTTGAAATATCATACATAGTTTTCCCATGAAACAATCGGATTAAAAATTCCAACTTTTTCATTTTACCACATTGCCGATATACTGCAGTCATCACAGCATCATTCAATTTTTTCACCCTATCAACATCATCATTTTCATTGGATGCATCATGTGTGCTTGTATCAAAATCTTGTTGGCTGGACATCCTTTCCTTCTCATGATGTCGAATAAATGGAAACCGATCACATATCAAACTCTCAAATTCAATCCTATCATTTGGATCATCAACATTTGGATATTCCATTTTTTCTCCATTGTTATACCACACATAATAGTTTGTTTGGAAACCATATTTGGTTCTATGATAGCTAACTTCTTCACGACTCAACCAAGGTCTTCCAACACAATTATAACATGGGCAGTGTATGTGACCACTATTTGAAGCCTTGTCAAATGCAAAATCTAGAAAGATGTTCAAATTATTTTGAAAATCAGTTGAAATCCGATCAGTTTCGTACATCCAACTTCTATCCATTCTGTAAAAAAATTGCAATAAGTCATTTCAAAGCAATTCAATAATATTGAAGTTCAATCAAAAAAATATTTAGGTAAATGACAATTGTTTACTTTAAATAAAAGCATAACTAACACATTACTCTATATGAGAATCATATTAAGAAATACAAAAAAATACATTGTATATAAGAAAATAAGATACAGAATTTCTAATTCCTATATTCAATGATTTCCCAGTAAGATATTCAAAGTGGATCAAGGAATACATAATCCTTAAGGGTCTTGTTGGGAGTACATGAGTTTTATACTTTAACTTCTTCAGGGAGATTAGGATGAGGAGTGAGATGAGGATCAAGGGAGTGGCGGGGCTGTCCATGGGGGTGAGGGGTGTCCAGGGGGTGCGGGGTGTCCAGGGGGGTGGTGGGGCTGTCCGGGGGGTCGGAGGTGTCCAGGGGGTGAGGGGTTGTCTAGGGGTGTCGGGGTGTCCAGGTGGGTGGGTTGTCCATTGGGGTGGTCAGGATGTCCAGGGGGGGTAGGGGGAGTCCAGGGGGTGGGCGAGCTATCCAAGGAGGTGAGAGGGATGTCCAGGGGATGGGTGGGGCTGTCCGGGGGGTACGGGGTGTCCGGGGGGTGGGCGGGCTGCCCATGGGGGCGGCGGGGCTGTCCGGGGGGTCTGGGGTGTCCAGGGGCTGGGTGGGCTATCTAGGGGGGTGGGCGGGCTATCCACGGGGGGTGGTCGGCTGTCCACGAGGGGTGGTCGGGCTGTCCACGGGGGTGGCGGCACTGTCCAGTGGGGTCGGGGGTGTCAAGGGGGTGGGGGGGATTTCCAGGGGTGGGGGCGTCCGGGGGGATGGGGGGTGTCTGGGGGTGGTGGGCGGGTGTCCGGGGGTAGGGTGGGCAGGCTGTCAACAAGGGTGGGGGGGACTGTCCAGGGGGGAACGGGTTGTCCAAGGGGGTGGACGGGCTGTCCATGGGGGTGGCGAGGCTGTCTAGGGGGTTCGGGGGTGTCCAGGGGGAGGGGGGGCTTTCCAGGGTTGGGTAATCATCACAAAATGTTTTTTAGTGGCGTTTTTGGTTTTAGTGATGGTTTCACCTGCCAAAAAATGGAAAGGATATAGTAGTTGTAACGCCCCGACCCCAGCTACCCAGAGTCGGTGCATTACTTTGTAACATTGGCATGATCACAAAAGATCAAGTCTCTAAATACCGATTAGTTTAGTATCCTTGGAAACACTAGATACATTCATAAATGTTACATTACAACATAAGGTAAAAAACTACAATAACAAAGTCTCCATAGTCCACACTCATATCCTCTTCTGACTATCCCTGAAGGTCATTCATAAAATACTTCTTCACATCCTGGAAAATATTAAAACATTGAAAGGGGTGAGCTCAGATGCTCAGTAAGGATAACAATATTGCGAAAGCTTTCATAAATAAACATAAACATTTAAGGCAATGTATAACTAAAACAAAAGCCTTTTAAACTAGAACGTCAACATAATATGGAAAATGTAAAATGAGATAATGCCATTTACTTCTTCACATGGATATTCTACTGGTCGAATAATCACATGCAATATCAATAACCACTTTCATAATGAGGGAATGTATAATACCAGACATTCTGAAACATTTTGTCAAAGCCTCGGCCAAGATGTCTAAAATGATTAAGGCCTCGGCCAAAACCATAAATCAAATTGGGAAAGGGTCTCGGCCAATTCCACGTCTAGTTGTCTCATGAGACCTACCGATGCATCGAGGAGCTATAGTAGGCTCCACCCGTCACTTATTAAGTCCAATACATTCCTCATATGAATAGGTTTAAACATATCATAAACCATAACATAATCGTATCACATAAAACATACATAAAGGAAACATAACATTTCCACATTTCAATCACAAGATATCAATACAACACATTGATATAATAAAAACACTTTCAAAACCATTTTCAATACCAAAATAAAAGAAAGTTAAAACTTTGTATTTATTTTTCATTAAAAAAAGTTATGGCTTGTAGAGGAAGCTGAAACTCAAATAATGGTCACGGCGGCGGAGAAGTCGTTGTCGCTGCATATGTACGGAAAGAAAAACATTCCCTTTTTGTCGTTTAGTAAAACGCTTCGTATAAAAAAGATTCCTTTTGAATAAATGTAAAAGTCAAAGGGGTTTGTACACCGTATAAAAGAAAGTTGTGTATAAAACCAAATATGTCTCAATGAAAGGAGATTGAGACGAAGTCCTTAAAAAGATAATTTTTAAAATAAAATAGATCTATTATGTGTATTCACTATAGGTACGCATAAAAAATGTAAAAAATACAAAATAGGACATAATAATATCATGACATAATTTGAAAGTAGGAGATTAACCCAAAGAATGGAAGTTGGGTTAAGAAATTCCCTTACCTTGCGTCCTGTCCTGACTCGACCGTTCTTTAACCTCCTGAATAATAAACTAGAGTTAATTTCTATTTACTTAAGAACCTTTTTCATGTTCATTATTCCTTTTATATCACTTATTACCATGTTATGAACATTATGTAATTATTTAATTTTATAACGGTCATTTTGTCGATCTTAGGTACTTGAGTCAAAAATAACATTCTTATAATTACAAGTTGTTCATGTGGTGAAATATACATTATATCCAGAATTATATTAATGATTTAGATATCATATATATCATATATATATAGTATATACATTCATTTATAATATTACGTAACATTTAGAGGTAAGAAATGAAATACACCGTTCATGGAGACGGTAAGCTGTACGTACGCATGAACGCTACTTTCATTTCTATTTCGTATTTAATGGAATGAAATCATAATGATATAAATGTATAATATAATTCCAGTATAATATCATATATAATATCATTTACTCCATCCTTTATACATCCCACATGTGGCATTAACGATTCACATCACTTTGAGGGAGTGGTAGTCCGCACTTCCTAAAATGAAATTATCGCGTTTACCCATAATGGAAATCATAAAGTATGCCATAAATGAGAAATACAGAAGCATAAGTAAAACATAAACATATTATATATCATATATAAATATAGTGACATCTTAATGGCCACCTTGTAAGGTGTTATATGAGTGTTGAACAATCATCGTTTCGTGAGGCAGAAATTCGCCATCCACAGAAACCGTATGTTCTTTAACCATTAGATGTAGGTGTGTGTAATTTTAGCTCGAATCATTCTTATAAAAACATCCTATTATATTGAGGATACTGGTTTTGTTACAAAAGAAATGAATAAAAAGAGTTTAGGGGGTTGGAGAAGAAAAATAAAACAAAACAACATTAGAGAAGACATTACCTCAAAATCGGGTAACTCTTTTTGATTTGAGCCAAAGGCTTCCTTGGGAAGAGTTCTGCCCAAAGTGAGGCTTCTAGGAGTAATAAGGGGAAGTTGGGAGAGTATTTGGGCAGAGGTTGGTCGAGCCAAATGGTTTGAAAGTTTGAATGAGGTGGTAGAGGTGGGGGCCTTTTATAAGAGGAGAGGAGGGGCACTCTTGGAAAGTAAGGAAATGTTACATTATTATACAATGATTTTCGGATTCTAAAGGTCCCACACTTATATAATTCGTGTATAAGGTGATAAGGGTTATAAATCTACCCATTCAATATTCTTTGGACAAGTTTAAGACTTGGATTGTACATTATCTTTTCATTTTATTAAAATCGTTAAATAATGAGGTCATCGCTGCATCATAATTATGTCATAAATAATTTAATTTATTTAATGTCTAAAAATTATAGAAAAATTACTATGATGTAGGAAATATTTTTAGCTTTCAAATGACTATTTATATTCAAAAATATGACTTGTATAACCCCATGTAAAAATTTTTTTAGTAAAACATTTCATGTTTGTGTCATTTTTTAACTTTAACATTAAATAAAAGGTATTTATGTCATTTTCTAACTAAAGTGGCTCCATGGGGTCCCCAAGTTGACCCATGTATTTTCTTGGTCTTCCATGACACATACAATGAGGGTAGGACATGTGTAAAGCTCATCTCATATTATTAAAACATTATTTTTACCTTAAACTTCACTAATTACCTCTAATCGCGATTAAGAACATAAAAGTTACTATTCACCAAAAATTATTTTAATATCATTGAACCACATTTTACTTCTTAATTACAACCATGTATGTTGGATTTTTGAAAATCAAATCACAGAAGTGGTAATATTTCATTTAAACGAAAAATCACTTATTTAACTACCACTTAGTGGTTTCACTATTCATCAAAAATTGAAGTTTTTCAGAACAATGCCAAAATTTCACCCTAAGCTATAATTGATATTCCGAATTCAAAAATGATGTATATTTTAAAAAATTCCAAACATATAAGTTGAATTAATTAATTTTATAATTAATTCCCGCTGTCACAACAAATAGCGTGTTTTTAAGAAACAATTTATATCAAAAGATTGGCAATTGTTTATGTCCAATTTCAATGTTAAATTAATTCTAATGACCACCATTGGATAAAATGGTAAAAATATATTCTAATTATAATTTAAAACCACTAAATAGTATAATTTATCATTATAAATTATTTTGATTAAAAAAGTTGTTTTTAAGTATTTTTCACTATTCATAAAAAATTAGAAGTTCTCAGAAAAATACCAAAAATTCAACATAGGCTAATTTCGATATTCCGAATCCAAAAATGAAGTCAATTTTGAAATATAAAATTTCTATAATTTTAAAAATTGGTTATTACTATTCATAACGGCTACTTTGATTAGTCGCGGTGTTTTAGAACTCGAAGTTGCGTACAATGCAAGCTATTGCATTATTGAATGAGAAGCGTATTGTGGAAGCTCGGGGTGTTACATTCTCCCCTCCTTCAATAAATTTCATCCTTGCAATTTGAAATTTTTCTTGGAAAATAAAAGGTTGAAAAGAGAAAATACCTTTGTGGAAAACCCACATCGGAAATAAGATTAATAAAATTTAGCCTTAATAAGAGGGAAATGGAAATAAGAAAGTCACCACCAAATTATGATCTCGATAAGGAGAACATTGGTGGCAATTATAGACATATAATTGGAGGAAAAACGTAAATATTTGTAGGGAGTGATTGAGGTCATCAATCACAATCAACTGTCAAATTGAGGGCCTCAAAGCCTTCAATCTATGTTGATTTAAAATATCATCAGTTCAACAAGACATAAGGTATTAGGATAACACATTTTTTTTGTTTTAATATCCCTTTACTAAAGTTTACGAATTAATTTATTCATTGAATAAGAGATAGGTATATATATATTTATGATTGACAATTAGAGTTTCAACCTTCAACTCATCTTTCACTCAAAAAGATAATAGAACTCAAAAATATTATACTTATCCTAATTGTATAAGGTTCCAAATATTAACACATACCATTTAGATTAGTAAAATTATTTTGTAATAACCAGGGACTTCCTGTAGGCTAGTGGTAGGAAATAAAGGCCTGTCACACTATGGTTGTGGGTTCGATTCCTGCAGCTTTGTCCGACGCGACGGGTTATGCCCCACCCTGCAGGTTGTCCTTTTCCTAAAACTATAGTATTATAATATTCCAAAAATAATCTTCATAAATTTTTTAACCTTAAACAATACTATCCAAAGATCAACTTAATCCACTCCAACCTTTATAGTTATCCAAAATACCTCTGTCCAGACTTTCTCTAAAAGGTCTCTTAATTCCAAAATCAATTTATCAGATTCCCCAAACAAAGTAAAGTTTCTCTTATTGTCACATACTAAAAATATGATTACCTTCATCATATTAAAACCTTAGTGAAACAACAAGTACTGCAGTACAATCCTTATATATATATCACATTATTCTAATAACCAGAATATAATCCATGAGTCCAAAAGCACCAATACATTAATTATTCCACTTCAACTGTAGTAACAGCATATGATTGTCCTTGATCCCTTGGCCTTTTCTGAGGTAAGTTAACCTGACGCTTAGGACATTCATTTTCATAAAGCCCCATTTCCCTAAAATTGTAGCATTCAACTTTGATAGCCTCTTTCTTTCCCTTGCAATCACGCGTCTGGTGACCTTTTTCTCCACATTTATAACAAACTCCCATTCCTTTTAGGAAAGTACCAGGGTGATTCTTCCCACAATTATCACATAATGGAAAATCATTCTTTCCCTTTTTCCCTTTATCTGTCTCTTGTTCCATCGTTCTCTTCTTCTCTTGCTTTACTTTGTTGTCATAAGACTTAGAGAATTCCTTTTCTGTCTTGATAGCACATGAGACAATATCTTCGTATGTTGAGAAAGATTGTGATACTAAAGCTCTACGGAGAAATGGTTTTAACCCATCAAAGAAACGATCAATCTTACATCTTGGGTTACGTATATAATCTGCAGTATACCTCGCCAACCTTGTAAAGTTGGCCTCATACTTTGCGACATTCTCATCCTCCTTTTGTTTGAGACTCAGAAATTGTCTTTCCATATCTGCTCTATGGTCATGAGGAAAGTATTTTTCTAAGAAAAGATCTTTGAACTCCCTCCATTCCATATTCGATATGTCATCATCTTCCTTTGTGTTTTGAATCAATGACCACCATTGATCAGCATCTCCAGTGAGGCGGTAAACTGTCATGATAACCTTTTCCCTTTCACTACTCCCCAAGGCGTGGAATATTTTCTCTAAGGAGTTTATCCATTGCTCAGCTACTAATGGATTTTTACCCCCATTAAATGTTGGTGGCTGTTGCCTCATGAAGCGGTCTAACATTGATCCTCCACATTGCGGATCAGGGTGCTCCATACGAGTAAGGTTATTATTCATAACCTGAGTGAGTTGTCCCAGTATGGTAATAAGTTGATCAGCACCACTTGTATCTCCAGATCCACAATAATTATCTTGAGCAGGAGGGAAATCCCTACACGGAGTTCGTGCATTTATACGGTTTCCATTCCTTCCACTAGGCGCCATTTCTAAACAATGGCATAAACTAGATTAGTTTATGAATTAAAATACATAATTCCATATTTGTAAAACACTTTACATAAATTGAACTATTTATGGATATAATCCATAATCATAAAAAGGAATGTTTTCTTTGAGGAAGTATATAATCATAACCCTTCATAGTGGTTTATAAAGAAAATGAGAATTATCCAAAGTATATCCCCCGGGAGTGTCGTGACCAAGAGTGCAGCAAGGCCCGTTGTCGTGCACCAGTTCCCATTCGAGTCTAGCTCAAAGCGGTGTTTTCGGGTTTTACCCCTAGGTACATCTGTGCCAGAGCCGCCTCTACCTGCTCGTATCCAGACAGGGATTTATTGCTCGGAAAACTCACAACATCTCTACAATACCAAAATTCTAGGAAGTTCTTCTATACTAATCCTCAAAGTCTATCTTCGGGCTATGTGCTCTAATCAGAGTTTATCTAAATCTAGCTTCCAAGGTTAGTACTAAACTGCCTCTGATACCAACTGTAATGCCCCGACCCCAGCTACCCAGAGTCGGTGCATTACTTCGTAACATTGGCATGATCACAAAAGATCAAGTCTCGAAATACCGATTAGTTTAGTAGCCTTGGAAACACTAGATACATTCATAAATGTTACATTACAACATAAGGTGAAAAACTACAATAACAAAGTCTCCATAGTCCACACTCATATCCTCTTCTGACTATCCCTATAGGTCATTCATAAAATACTTCTTCACATCCTGGAAAATATTAAAACATTAAAAGGGGTGAGCTCAGATGCTCAGTAAGGATAACAATATTGCGGAAGCTTTCATAAATAAACATAAACATTTAAGGCAATGTATAACTAAAACAAAAGCCTTTTAAACTCGAACATCAACATAATATGGAAAATGTAAAATGAGATAATGCCATTTACTTCTTCACATGGATATTCTACTGGTCGAATAATCACATGCAATATCAATAACCACTTTCATAATGAGGTAATGTATAATGTCAGACATTCTGAAACATTTTTTCAAAGCCTCGGCCAAGACGTCTAAAATGATTAAGGCCTCGACCAAAACCATAAATCAAATTGGGAAAGGGCCATGTCCAATTCCACGTCTAGTTGTCTAATGAGACCTACCGATGCATCGAGGAGCTATAGCGGGCTCCACCCATCACTTATTAAGTCTAATACATTCCTCATATGAATAGGTTTAAACATATCATAAACCATAACATAATCGTATCACATAAAATATGCATAAAGGAAACATAACATTTCCACATTTCAATCACAAGATATCAATACAACACATTGATATAATAAAAACACTTTCAAAACCATTTTCAATACCAAAATAAAAGAAAGTTAAAACTTTGTATTTATTTTTCATTAAAAAAAGTTATGGCTTGTAGAGGAATCCGAAACTCAAATAATGGTCACGGCGGCGGAGAAGTCGTTGTCGCTGCATATGTACGGAAAGAAAAACATTCCCTTTTTGTGGTTTAGTAAAACCCTTCGTATAAAAAAGATTCCTTTTGAATAAACATAAAAGTCAAAGGGGTTTATACACCGTATAAAAGAAAGTTGTGTATAAAACCAAATATGTCTCAATGAAAGGAGATTGAGACGAAGTCCTTAAAAAGATCATTTTTAAAATAAAATAGATCTATTATGTGTATTCACTATAGTTACACATAAAGAACATAAAAAATACAAAATAGGACATAATAATATCATGACATAATTTGAAAGTAGGAGATTAACCCAAAGAATGGAAGTTGGGTTAAGAAATTCCCTTACCTTGCGTCCTGTCCTGACTCGACCGTTCTTTAACCTCCTGAATAATAAACTAGAGTTAATTTATATTTACTTAAGAACCTTTTTCATGTTCATTATTCCTTTTATATCACTTATTACCATGTTATGAAAATTATGTAATTATTTAAGTTTATAACGATCATTTTGTCGATCTTAGGTACTTGAGTCAAAAATAACATTCTTATAATTACAAGTTGTTCATGTGGTGAAATATCCATTATATCCAGAATTATATTAATGATTTAGATATCATATATATCATATATATACATTATATACATTCATTTATAATATTACGTAACATTTAGAGGTAAGAAATGAAATGCACCGTTCATGGAGACGGTAAGTCGTACGTACGCATGAACGCTACTTTCATTTCTATTTCGTATTTAATGGAATGAAATCATAATGATATAAATGTATAATATAATTCCAGTATAATATCATATATAATATCATTTAATACATCCTTTATACATCCCACATGTGGCATTAACAATTCACATCACTTTGAGGGGGCGGTAGTCCGCACTTCCTAAAATGAAATTATCGCGTTTACCCGTAATGGAAATCATAAAGTATGCCATAAATGAGAAATACAGAAGCATAAGTAAAACATAAACATATTATATATCATATATAAATATAGTGACATCTTAATGGACACCTTTGAAGGTGTTATATGAGTGTTGAACAATCATCGTTTCGTGAGGCAGAAATTCGCCATCCACAGAAACCGTGTGTTCTTTAAACATTAGATGTAGGTGTGTGTAATTGTAGCTCGAATACTTATTATAAAAACATCCTAGTATATTGAGGATAATTTTGTTGTTACAAAATAAATGAATAAAAAGAGTTTATGGGGTTGGATAAGAAAAATAAAACAAAACAACATTAGAGAAGACATTACCTCAAAATCGGGTAACTCTTTTTGATTTGAGCCAAAGGCTTACTTGGGAAGAGTTCTGCCCAAAGTGAGGCTTCTAGAAGTAAGAGGGGGAAGTTGGGAGAGTATTTGGGCAGAGTTTGGCCGAGCCAAATGGTTTGAAAGTGTGAATGAGGTGGTAGAGGTGGGGGCCTTTTATAAGAGGAGAGGAGGGGCACTCTTGGAAAGTAAAGAAATTTTACATTATTATACAATGATTTTCGGATTCTAAAGGTCCCACACTTATATAATTTGTGGATAAGGTGATAAGGGTTCGAAATATACCCATCCAATATTCTTTGGACAAGTTTAAGCCTTGTATTGTACATTATCTTTTCATTTTATTAAAATCGTTAAATAATGAGGTCATCGTTGCATCATAATTATGTCATAAATAATTTAATTTATTTAATGTCTAAAAATTATAAAAAAAAAATACTATGATGTAGGAAATATTTTTAGCTTTCAAATGACTATTTATAGTCAAAAATATGACTTGTATAACCCCATGTAAAAATTGTTTTAGTAAAACATTTCATGTTTGTGTCATTTTTTTACTTTAACATTAAATAAAAGGTATTTATGTCATTTTCTAACTAAAGTGGCTCCATGGGGTGCCCAAGTTGACCCATGGATTGTCTTGGTCGTCCATGACACATCAAATGAGGGTAGGACATGTTTCAATCTCATCTCATATTATTAAAACATTATTTTTACCTTAAACTTCACTAATTACCTCTAATCGCGATTAAGAACTTAAAAGTTACTATTCACCAAAAATTATTTTAATCTCATTGAACCACATTTTACTTCTTAATGAAAACCATGTATGTCAGATTTTTGAAAATCAAATCACAGAAGTGGTAATATTTCATTTAAACGAAAAATCAGTTATTTAACTACCACTTAGTGGTTTCACTATTCATCAAAAATTGAAGTTTTTCAGAACAATGCCAAAATTTCACCCTAAGCTATAATTGATATTCCGAATTCAAAAATGATTTCTATTTTAAAAAATTCCAAAAATATAAGTTGCATTAATTAATTTTATAATTAATTCCCGTTGTCACAAGAAATAGCGTGTTTTTAAGAAACAATTTATATCAAAAGATTGGCAATTGTTTATGTCAATTTCAATGTTAAATTAATTCTAATGACCACCATTGCATAAAATGGTAAAAATATATTCTAATTATAATTTAAAACCACTAAATAGTATAATTTATCACTATAAATTATTTTGATTAAAAAAGTTGTTTTTAAGTATTTTTCACTATTCATAAAAAATTAGAAGTTCTCAGAAAAATACCAAAAATTCAACATAGGCTAATTTCGATATTCCGAATCCAAAAATGAAGTCCATTTTGAAATATAAAATTTCTATAATTTTAAAAATTGGTTATTACTATTCATAACGGCTACTTTGATTAGTCGCGGTGTTTTAGAACTCGAAGTTGCGTACAATGCAAGCTATTGCATTATTGAATGAGAAGCGTATTGTGGAAGCTCGCGGTGTTACATTCTCCCCTCCTTCAATAAATTGCGTCCTTGCAATTTGAAATTTTTCTTGGAAAATAAAAGGTTGAAAAGAGAAAATACCTTTGTGGAAAACCCACATCGGAAATAAGATTAATAAAATTTAGCCTTAATAAGAGGGAAATGGAAATAAGAAAGTCACCACCAAATTATGATCTCGATAAGGAGAACATTGGTGGAAATTATAGACATATAATTGGAGGAAAAACGTAAATATTTGTAGGGAGTGATTGAGGTCATCAATCACAATCAACTGTCAAATTGAGGGCCTCAAAGCCTTCAATCTATGTTGATTTAAAATATCATCAGTTCAACAAGACATAAGGTATTAGGATAACACATTTTTTTTGTTTTAATATCCCTTGACTAAATTTTATGAATTAATTTATTCATTGAATAAGAGATAGGTATATATATATTTATGCTTGACAATTAGAGTTTCAACCTTCAACTCATCTTTCACTCAAAAAGATAATAGAACTCAAAAATATTATACTTATCCTAATTGTATAAGGTTCCAAATATTAACACATACCATTTAGATTAGTAAAATTATTTTGTAATAACCAGGGACTTCCTGTAGGCTAGTGGTAGGAAATAAAGGCCTGTCACACTATGGTTGTGGGTTCGATTCCTGCAGCTTTGTCCGACGCGACGGGTTATGCCCCACCCTGCAGGTTGTCCTTTTCCTAAAACTATAGTATTATAATATTCCAAAAATAATCTTCATAAATTTTTTAACCTTAAACAATACTATCCAAAGATCAACTTAATCCACTCCAACCTTTATAGTTATCCAAAATACCTCTGTCCAGACTTTCTCTAAAAGGTCTCTTAATTCCAAAATCAATTTATCAGATTCCCCAAACAAAGTAAAGTTTCTCTTATTGTCACATACTAAAAATATGATTACCTTCATCATATTAAAACCTTAGTGAAACAACAAGTACTGCAGTACAATCCTTATATATATATCACATTATTCTAATAACCAGAATATAATCCATGAGTCCAAAAGCACCAATACATTAATTATTCCACTTCAACTGTAGTAACAGCATAAGATTGTCCTTGATCCCTTGGCCTTTTCTGAGGTAAGTTAACCTGACGCTTAGGACATTCATTTGCATGATGCCCCATTTCCCTACAATTGTAGCATTCAACTTTGATAGCCTCTTTCTTTCCCTTGAAATCACACGCCTGGTGACCTTTTTCTCCACATTTATAACAAACTCTCATTCCTTTTAGGCAAGTACCAGGGTGATTCTTCCCACAATTATCACATAATGGAAAATCCTTCTTTCCCTTTTTCCCTTTATCTGTCTCTTGTTCCATCGTTCTCTTCTTCTCTTGCTTTACTTTGTTGTCATAAGACTTAGAGAATTCCTTTTCTGTCTTGATATCACATGAGACAATAGCTTCGTATGTTGAGAAAGATTGTGATACTAAAGCTCTACGGAGAAATGGTTTTAACCCATCAAAGAAACGATCAATCTTACCTCTTGGGTTACATATATAATCTGCAGTATACCTCGCCAACCTTGTAAAGTTGGCCTCATACTTTGTGACATTCTCATCCTCCTTTTGTTTCAGACTCAGAAATTGTCTTTCCATATCTGCTCTATGGTCATGAGGAAAGTATTTTTCTAAGAAAAGATCTTTGAACTCCCTCCATTCCATATTCGATATGTCATCATCTTCCTTTGTGTTTTGAATCAATGACCACCATTGATCAGCATCTCCAGTGAGGCGGTAAACTGTCATGATAACCTTTTCCCTTTCACTACTCCCCAAGGCGTGGAATATTTTCTCTAAGGAGTTTATCCATTGCTCAGCTACTAATGGATTTGTACCCCCATTAAATGTTGGTGGTTGTTGCCTCATGAAGCGGTCTAACATTGATCCTCCACATTGCGGATCAGGGTGCTCCATACGAGTAAGGTTATTATTCATAACCTGAGTGAGTTGTCCCAGTATGGTAATAAGTTGATCAGCACCAGTTGTATCTCCAGATCCACAATAATTATCTTGAGCAGGAGGGAAATCCCTACACGGAGTTCGTGCATTGATACGGTTTCCATTCCTTCCACTAGGCGCCATTTCTAAACAATGGCATAAACTAGATTAGTTTATGAATTAAAATACATAATTCCATATTTGTAAAACACTTTACATAAATTGAACTATTTATGGATATAATCCATAATCATAAAAAGGAATGTTTTCTTTGAGGAAGTATATAATCATAACCCTTCATAGTGGTTTATAAAGAAAATGAGAATTATCCAAAGCATATCCCCCGGGAGTGTCGTGACCAAGAGTGCAGCAAGGCCCGTTGTCGTGCACCAGTTCCCGTTCGAGTCTAGCTCAAAGCGGTGTTTTCGGGTTTTACCCCTAGGTACATCTGTGCCAGAGCCGCCTCTACCTGCTCGTATCCAGACAGGGATTTATTGCTCGGAAAACTCACAACATCTCTACAATACCAAAATTCTAGGAAGTTCTTCTATACTAATCCTCAAAGTCTATCTTCGGGCTATGTGCTCTAATCAGAGTTTATCTAAATCTAGCTTCCAAGGTTAGTACTAAACTGCCTCTGATACCAACTGTAATGCCCCGACCCCAGCTACCCAGAGTCGGTGCATTACTTCGTAACATTGGCATGATCACAAAAGATCAAGTCTCGAAATACCGATTAGTTTAGTAGCCTTGGAAACACTAGATACATTCATAAATGTTACATTACAACATAAGGTGAAAAACTACAATAACAAAGTCTCCATAGACCACACTCATATCCTCTTCTGACTATCCCTACAGGTCATTCATAAAATACTTCTTCACATCCTGGAAAATATTAAAACATTGAAAGGGGTGAGCTCAGATGCTCAGTAAGGATAACAATATTGCGGAAGCTTTCATAAATAAACATAAACATTTAAGGCAATGTATAACTAAAACAAAAGCCTTTTAAACTCGAACATCAACATAATATAGAAAATGTAAAATGAGATAATGCCATTTACTTCTTCACATGGATATTCTACTGGTCGAATAATCACATGCAATATCAATAACCACTTTCATAATGAGGTAATGTATAATGTCAGACATTCTGAAACATTTTTTCAAAGCCTCGGCCAAGACGTCTAAAATGATTAAGGCCTCGGCCAAAACCATAAATCAAATTGGGAAAGGGCCACGTCCAATTCCACGTCTAGTTGTCTAATGAGACCTACCGATGCATCGAGGAGCTATAGCGGGCTCCACCCATCACTTATTAAGTCTAATACATTCCTCACATGAATAGGTTTAAACATATCATAAACCATAACATAATCGTATCACATAAAACATGCATAAAGGAAACATAACATTTCCACATTTCAATCACAAGATATCAATACAACACATTGATATAATAAAAACACTTTCAAAACCATTTTCAATACCAAAATAAAAGAAAGTTAAAACTTTGTATTTATTTTTCATTAAAAAAAGTTATGGCTTGTAGAGGAAGCCGAAACTCAAATAATGGTCACGGCGGCGGAGAAGTCGTTGTCGCTGCATATGTATGGAAATAAAAACATTCCCTTTTTGTCGTTTAGTAAAACGCTTCGTATAAAAAAGATTCCTTTTGAATAAACGTAAAATTCAAAGGGGTTTATACACCGTATAAAAGAAAGTTGTGTATAAAACCAAATATGTCTCAATGAAAGGAGATTGAGACGAAGTCCTTAAAAAGATCATTTTTAAAATAAAATAGATCTATTATGTGTATTCACTATAGTTACACATAAAGAATGTAAAAAATACAAAATAGGACATAATAATATCATGACATAATTTGAAAGTAGGAGATTAACCCAAAGAATGGAAGTTGGGTTAAGAAATTCCCTTACCTTGCGTCCTGTCCTGACTCGACCGTTCTTTAACCTCCTGAATAATAAACTAGAGTTAATTTCTATTTACTTAAGAACCTTTTTCATGTTCATTATTCCTTTTATATCACTTATTACCATGTTATGAACATTATGTAATTATTTAATTTTATAACGATCATTTTGTCGATCTTAGGTACTTGAGTCAAAAATAACATTCTTATAATTACAAGTTGTTCATGTGGTGAAATATCCATTATATCCAGAATTATATTAATGATGTAGATATCATATATATCATATATATACATTATATACATTCATTTATAATATTACGTAACATTTAGAGGTAAGAAATGAAATGCACCGTTCATGGAGACGGTAAGTCGTACGTACGCATGAACGCTACTTTCATTTCTATTTCGTATTTAATGGAATGAAATCATAATGATATAAATGTATAATATAATTCCAGTATAATATCATATATAATATCATTTAATCCATCCTTTATACATCCCACATGTGGCATTAACAATTCACATCACTTTGAGGGGGCGGTAGTCCGCACTTCCTAAAATGAAATTATCGCGTTTACCCGTAATGGAAATCATAAAGTATGCCATAAATGAGAAATACAGAAGCATAAGTAAAACATAAACATATTATATATTATATATAAATATAGTGACATCTTAATGGACACCTTTGAAGGTGTTATATGAGTGTTGAACAATCATCGTTTCGTGAGGCAGAAATTCACCATCCACAGAAACCGTGTGTTCTTTAAACATTAGATGTAGGTGTGTGTAATTGTAGCTCGAATCCTTATTATAACAACATCCTAGTATATTGAGGATACTGTTGTTGTTACAAAATAAATGAATAAAAAGAGTTTATGGGGTTGGATAAGAAAAATAAAACAAAACAACATTAGAGAAGACATTACCTCAAAATCGGGTAACTCTTTTTGATTTGAGCCAAAGGCTTACTTGGGAAGAGTTCTGCCCAAAGTGAGGCTTCTAGAAGTAATAGGGGGAATTTGGGAGAGTATTTGGGCAGAGTTTGGCCGAGCCAAATGGTTTGAAAGTGTGAATGAGGTGGTAGAGGTGGGGGCCTTTTATAAGAGGAGAGGAGGGGCACTCTTGGAAAGTAAAGAAATTTTACATTATTATACAATGATTTTCGGATTCTAAAGGTCCCACACTTATATAATTTGTGGATAAGGTGATAAGGGTTCGAAATCTACCCATAAAATATTCTTTGGACAAGTTTAAGCCTTGGATTGTACATTATCTTTTCATTTTATTAAAATCGTTAAATAATGAGGTCATCGCTGCATCATAATTATGTCATAAATAATTTAATTTATTTAATGTCTAAAAATTATAAAAAAAATACTATGATGTATGAAATCTTTTTAGATTTAAAATTACTATTTATAGTCAAAAATATGACTTGTATAACCCCATGTAAAAATTGTTTTAGTAAAACATTTCATGTTTGTGTCATTTTTTTACTTTAACATTAAATAAAAGGTATTTATGTCATTTTCTAACTAAAGTGGCTCCATGGGGTTCCCAAGTTGACCAATGGATTGTCTTGGTCGTCCATGACACATCCAATGAGGGTAGGACATGTTTCAATCTCATCTCATATTATTAAAACATTATTTTTACCTTAAACTTCACTAATTACCTCTAATCGCGATTAAGAACTTAAAAGTTACTATTCACCAAAAATTATTTTAATCTCATTGAACCACATTTTACTTCTTAATGACAACCATGTATGTCGGATTTTTGAAAATCAAATCACAGAAGTGGTAATATTTCATTTAAACGAAAAATCAGTTATTTAACTACCACTTAGTGGTTTCACTATTCATCAAAAATTGAAGTTTTTCAGAACAGTGCCAAAATTTCACCCTAAGCTATAATTGATATTCCGAATTCAAAAAAGATGTATATTTTACAAAATTCCAAAAATATAAGTTGCATTAATTAATTTTATAATTAATTCCCGTTGTCACAATAAATAGCGTGTTTTTAAGAAACAATTTATATCAAAAGATTGGCAATTGTTTATGTCCAATTTCAATGTTAAATTAATTCTAATGACCACCATTGGATAAAATGGTAAAAATATATTCTAATTATAATTTAAAACCACTAAATAGTATAATTTATCACTATAAATTATTTTGATTAAAAAAGTTGTTTTTAAGTATTTTTCACTATTCATAAAAAATTAGAAGTTCTCAGAAAAATACCAAAAATTCAACATAGGCTAATTTCGATATTCCGAATCCAAAAATGAAGTCCATTTTGAAATATAAAATTTCTATAATTTTAAAAAGTGGTTATTACTATTCATAACGGCTTCTTTGATTAGTCGCGGTGTTTTAGAACTCGAAGTTGCGTACAATGCAAGCTATTGCATTATTGAATGAGAAGCGTATTGTGGAAGCTCGGGGTGTTACAGTAGTGGTTTGAACCGCCATTATATCCTCACCATTTTTTATCATGGAAAAAAATGCTGAAACAAAAAAATGTAAACAAATATTTACCTTAAATAGTGGTGGTTTAAACCACTACTAAACAACCATTAGGCATATATAGTAGGGGTTTAAAACGTTGCTATATATCGCTTTAAAAAACCCAACTGCAGAATTTGAAACCCTGGAAGATAAAAACAAAATTCAATACATATGTTTAAAATTATATCCATATTCACCACACCCACCTATGAGATCATATAATCATGAAGTTTATCAACATGGTTTACTAGAATGTAAAAATTAATCAACTATTCCATGAATAAATTACATTATTTAAGCAAGGAAAAACATTCAAGTGGATATTAGATTTCTAAGAAATCCTTGGAAGACATTAATGAAGGAAGAAGTGAACTCATTAAAAAATTTAATGAGATGTAAACAATATAAAAATGGTATTAAGTTCTGGGATATTTGTGGTAATGCTCAAACATGGATCCAAACTTATAAAGGATTCACTAAGTATAAATATGTTTAATGAGATTTTAGAATACAATAAAAATGGGATTTGTCTTTGTATAGTTCCAAATAAACCACTTAGAAAACATTTTACCTATTTTATAAACATATATTTAAAAACCACTCATTTATATCATTAAAATATAAATAGGTTTCATTATTAAAAAAAATCGAACATTAGCATCATAAAAACATAACCAAATAGTCACTCAGTGAGTCGACACCACCTACAAAAAAAATAGGCACAATTTATGAATACAATGATCTCTAAGAAGAACTTAATAATAACTCACCCGAAATTCATGACAAAAGGAACCCAATATATAATCACTATAAATCTATAAGAAAATAAAATACATTAAAAACCAACACTACAAACTCTATAGAACAAAAGAAGAGGAAGCCCCATGATCCTAGGAAAATTCCACCATTCTTAGGTGGAATCACCATATTAGTGGTAGTATGTCGTATGTTTAGTTACGAATGATATATGAAACCAAAGTCAACCCTATTCACAGACATCTACCAATCATGTATTATTCATTGATTCAATATCAAATAGTTTGAATCATAAAATTTTCCAAAATCCCTAAAATAGGAAAAAATGGCGTGATCTTTCTAGATATTGAAATAAATGTAGAAATTGTAGGAAGAGGGCTTCTATGTTTGTATTTGGGAATAGTTTTAAAGAGTCTAACCTGGATGGGGGATTTGTAGCCGATCGGATGGAAGAACTCGGGTTAGGGTTCACCTGCGTGTCGGGGCTTCTGGAAATTGGGGGAAACGAGTTTTGTGCTATGCTGCGGGGGCTTCTGGAAATTGGGATTATTTGAGGAGACCTTTCCCAACGGTTTGTAAAAACCATTGGGAAATCATGAATTTTCCCAACAGTTTGTAAAAACCGTTGGGAAAAATGGTCTTCACCAACGGTTTGCTATAAACCATTGGTAAAGGGTGCAAACATTTTGGATTTCCCAATGGTTTCTTCGAACTGTTGGAAAAGCCTTCATGAAACCAAGATTTACCAACGATTTTTACAAACCTTTGGTAAAAAACACTTATACCAACGGTTCTGGAGAACCGTTGGTATACAAGTGTTGGGAAAACGCAAATTTCCATGACAAACACATCTTGAGAAAGGTATTCCATGAAGGTGAAAAGGTATTGCTCTTCAAATCTCGATTTCATCTTTACCTAGGTAAGATTAATTCTCATTGGGAAGGTCTTTTTCTTATTACTAATGTTTACTCATTTAGTGTAGTGCAAGTCCAAGACCCCTCTTCCAAAAGGACATTCACGGTTAACAGACATCGGTTAAAGCATCACCATGAGAGGATGCACAATCCTAAAATAACATCGAATTCCACCGGATCCACAACTTCTACAGAAAACCTACCACTGGATAGATATTACAACCCACCAAATCCAAACCAAGGGGCACCTCTTTACCTTTAACTCTCTCTCTTTCTATTCCTCTCTCTCCCTCTTTCTTCTTCTTACCCTCTCTTTCATTTTTTTACCACTTTCTTCATCAAACCCTTTCTTTTTATCTTTCTCTTTTATGTGGGTGTGTATTTTAAAAATACTAAAAAACTAAAAAAATAAATAAAAACATGAAAAAACCCAAAAGAGTCATACTTACTCGCCATCCAGTTTTGAAATTTTGTTCAACCATTTTTGGGAGTCAAAAGACATGGTTTCATCTCAAAAATCTTATGTTTTCATCATATATTTAGATAAAGAATATTGTGTCAAAACCAAAAAAAAATTGAATGCTCAATTATTGATTTGGAAAATGATTTTCCCCAACCATGAGGAACAACATTATCTTTCATGCCAAGGCCACCTATGGACATCTTTTCAAAATGTGTGTTTTTACCACCGATTGTGAGTCTTGATTTTGTGGACCTTCAAGCTGAATTTCCTAATTTTTTGTGCATTAATATGATATAGGAATTTTCTGAACCTCATGAGAATCACAATAACCTCCCATTACCCTTACATTAATCCTACTTTTGAAAGCCCCTCTGAGCCTATGAAAACTTTTTCTTTGATAGCCACATTACAAGTCCAATACCTTATCCCACCCAACACCTACATGGATTTACATTTCATTGTTTATTGAAATTTAAGTGTGGGGGAATGGATTTCATTTTTGGGTTCCCATTTATTTATTTTCAACATGTTATCATATGCTTGAGGGAAAAAATCCATTTTAGTGTGGGTGATAGGTTGTCATTCAGTGAGTTTTGGGAAATGTAATTTCATTTATGTAATTTTGTAAATTTTATTGACAAGTGTTCAAAAAAATCAAAACAAAAAAAAACAAAAAAAATAATGGGTTGTGCCTTGGGTGGGTCAAAAATTACTCTTCCTAAACCTTTGATCTTATTATAACTGTTACAATTAGTATCGTAAAGAGATTAATCATGGGTTTTGATATGAGTGTGAGATATTTTTCAAGTTCAACTTTCGAAAAAAAAATGAAAAAAATGAAAAAAAAAGAACACTTGTGTCATTGGGAGAAGTTTTGTGTTTTGTGAATATTACATATTCTCATTAACTTAAAATTTTCCTCCACTTTCGTGTCTTTATTCACACAATTTTTCCCTTTTAAATATGTTTTTCCATTTCTTTCCATGTTTTATTTCAAAAATATTGTGCATTGCTTTTTCCATGTTGGTGTTTTACCCCTTTTTCTACTCTTTTGAATATTGAATTCCTACTGTCTCATAGCCACAGAAAAACCCTTTCAAAATACCTCTTGATTATTGTGCAATTTATAATAGGGAATGGAATCTTAGAGATCTTTCAAACTCTATGATTTTCACTTTTGGTTGGTGAATGAGTGAACCAACATTAATGAATTTTATCATCTTGAGAGGTGTGAGTTTTGAGTGTCCACATTTTCCATTTCTAAAATTGAGCATGAAAAATGAATTGTTTTTGGAACATTGTTTCTATAACAGTTTTTGGTTGAATTCAATATGTAAGAGTGAAATTATCTAAACCACCCCTGATTAGGGAAAACAAAATTTTAATATTTGTTGGCGAGTGAGAATGATTTTGTAATGTTTTTTATCTATGTTGTGCATGAGGACATGCACAAGACTGAGTGTGGGGAATTTGATGCTATTAATATTTTCATAAATTATTATATAATCCCTTTACTTATTTTATATGAAATGTGCATAATTTGTGTGAAATATTAATGTTTAAATATTAAATATAATTTTTGAGCACTATTTGATTTCATCCAGATTCAAGTCTGTTTAATTTTTTAATAATAAATATCACCCTACTGATCCAAATTGTGTAGTTCTTGTTTCATAGGATTCCTTATTAAATTTCTCAAATATAATTAGAAGTAATTATTGGCCAATAATTCCATTTCAAGGTTCATATGGTTCTCACAAGAAGGTCCAAAGAATCTGTGAAGAAACTGAACCATCCATGAAGATTGAATTACTAGGCTCAATTCAAAAGTCCAAATTAATTTATTCTCCTCCAAGGTTCAAAAAAAACTCAAGGAGTCATGTATAAAACTTTCAAGGCCCAAATCCAAAAATAAGGGGCCCAACTGATGCTTTGAAGTCCATCCCACTATTCTGGACGAGAATTAAAATCAGGGCACTATTCATGAATTTTCTCCTACTATACTCATCAAATCAAGCTGGGATATTTCAGTGTGAAATCTAAGATATGGGAGTCCAACTTTTTTTAAGAAATTACTTTTATTTTAGGGCATATTCCTATTTAAAAACCCATTCAAATTCCAGCCTTCGAAAAAGTGTTGATAAAAATGGACAGGTGCAAACTGTTTAGTAAAATAGCCATATCTTTGGCTCCACAAGTCCAATGGCCACCATATTTTGAGGGATGATAGTAAACATCAATATATAAAACATGGAAGAAGATAATATCTCTATATTCAGCTATTTGGATGGCCAAATTGTCTATTGGTCATATTAGATTTGTAAAGTCCCGAGTCCGGAGCCCCTCCACTGGTGCCCCGTACCCGGTTCGCCACATGACCTCAAGCGCGTTTCCCCGAACGCCAGAGGCTGCCGACTAGTAGCGAGGGCCTTGATGAGTCGGTGGGGAAACTATGCCCTCATTCGGTAAGGTATAAAAGGTAAGAAAACAACAATAGATAGCAGAAGCAGTAAACGAAATGCATAACAACAGAAACCAACAACGGAAGCAATGTAGATATATAACTATGATGAAAATGATGCAGCAGGTACAAGTATCTAAAGAAAAAAAGCAAACACAACAACGTGATGAAATACAACTAAAACCAAGTGCAAAAGAAAAACAAAATAATCTCCTCAGCATCGCGAGCCACGGCTCGGTCCCATGCTCCCCAGCTCCTGATGCAGTCAAGATCCTGAAGTAGATGGGCACTTGCCCTTATCTATACCTGCAGCAACATAGTCTGCTTGGGCCCAAAAGCATGGCCCAAACAGGGTGTGAGATACAATCCTAGTAGGAAATCACCCAAATATTTGTGCCTAATAGTCAATGAATACATGGAAATAATAAAACAAGAAGCAGTAAACGGAAAAGCACAAGCAGCTACCAACCACAGTTCTAACAAGTAAAGCACACAAGTAAGCAGTCAGCAACAAGAATAAAACAGGTAACCCTATGGGTAGCTCTCATAGTCTAACACTTATGGTTCAACCTCTAAGTACTAGCAACCCTCTGGGAGGCACACACAGTCTCACCCCTCTGGTTCAGCTACGTAAGTAAGCAGACTCTCTGGGGAAGCACTCACCGTCAATTCCCCCTATAGTCTCATATCATGCTAAAGGGTCTCTAGGGAAGAACTCAACATCAATTCCCCCTATAGCCCGCGTTGTAATTAAAAGACACTCTGGAGAATCCCTTCCTTCAATTCTACCCTTGGTCTCGCATCGTAATTAAAAGACACTCTGGAGAAGCCCTTCCGTCAATTCTCCCTTTGGTCTACTACTCTAGGTTCTCACAATCCTGAGTATAACTAAACTTGATCAGTGCGTGTATATCATCCAAGAAAACCTCAAGAACTAATTTTCTATCAACTAAGGCTCAACAGAAATAAATAAACAACAGTTTCACTATCCTATGACTAGGCATGGCAACTGGAAAAATGCCAAACAGGCAGAACAAGCATGGAAAAGCAATCTGAGCACAAACAAATTACTCTAATCACAAGAAATAACCTCTACTAAAGCAATCAATCAAATAAGGAAAGTAATAAGGGAAAAACAGGAAACACGCAATACCTTGTTCACGGGTATTGGTGGAATTTTCACATAATACTCATCAACTTTCTACAGAAAGGCACAAACCACCTACCTCGATCTGAAGAGATCGATATACGTGAACCTCGACGACAGATTCCTCTTAGAACAACGTAGATCTGAGAAAACATACAAAACTTTCATCCCACTATAACTTAGAAACGAGGAGGAATCAAGAAACAAGGCTAAAGAATAAGGAATAACTCACCGCTGCGATTCCAACGCAACTGACCGTGCTCGAATCGGAGAACGGATGGCGAGGCAGGACTCCGTAGAAGATTCGGTCGTACGGTCGCTCTCGGACGGTCGAAAACTGTAGAAGAAGATGGGAATAGGGGTTAGGCGCGACCCCGGTCTGTTTAATGAAAAAAAAAGTACACAGTGTGTACTTCTTGAGTACACGGCGTGTACTTCAATTTTTCCGTACTCTGAATTAACCGGCCTCCACCTCAGCCTTACACACTGTGTGTGTGGCCCAGACACGGCTAGCATACGGCTTCTAGCTGGAACAGAGTACACGGCGTGTACTCAAAAAGTACACGGCGTGTACTTCTGAAATTTACAGAAAATTTATTTTCCTTAAAAACTCCAGAAAAAGGGAAAACATACCTAAACGAAGATCCAGGTTCTTACAAACTTCCCCCCTTAAAGAAATTTGTCCCCAAATTTCCCTAACGAGGTGGAGAAGAAGAAACCCCGAACAGCTCTGGCCACTGCGATCGTACATCGGCCTCCCTCTCCCAGGTCTTGTCCTGTACTCGCTCGTGCTGCCATAGCACTCGTACCAGAAGAACAGACCGCCCGCGGAGAACCTTCGTACTGCGATCGACAATCCGGATAGGATGCTCCTCGAATGATGCATCCACTTCAAGCTCGACTTCCTCGGGCTGAAAGACGAGAGATGGGTCTGAAAAGTAATGTCGGAGCTGAGAGACGTGGAAGAAGTCGTGCATGGCCCGATACCTCTAAGGTAGATACAACCGATATGCGGCCGGCCCCACTCTCTCCAAAACCTCAAACGACCTGACGTACAATGGAGAAAGCTTACCCTGTCTCTAAATCCTTTTGTGTCCCAACCTAGGTGCGACACGTAGGAAAGCCCAATCACCGACCTCGAACTCCATAGGTCGTATCCGCTGATCAGCATAAGACTTCTGTCGAGACTACGCTGTAGCCATCCTCTTCTGAATCAGCTCTATCTGCTCTGAAGTCTCCTGAACAAGATGAGGTCCCAGAAAAGTTGCATCTCCTGCCTCCAGCCAGCATAAGGGTGATCGGCATGGCCTACTGTACAAAGCCTCGTATGGTGCCATCTGAATGGTTTCCTAAAAACTGTTGTTGTAGGCTAACTCCACCAAAGGAATATGCTTCTCCCAAGAACCGCCAAAGTCAAGGATGCAAGCTCGGAGCATATCCTCAAGCACCTGGATCGTGCGCTCGGACTGGCCATTAGTCTAGGGATGGTAAGTTGTACTCAAAAGTACCTGTGTACCCAAGGACTTCTGAAGTCCCTGCCATAATTGAGAGGTAAAGCGCGCATCTCTATCCGAAACAATAGAGCATGGAACTCCATGCAGAAGAACGATCTCTTTGATGTAAAGTCGTCCCAGATCATCGACACTGAAGGTCTCCTTGATCGGCAAGAAGTGAGCAACCTTCGTAAGCCTATCGACGACAACCCAAACAGCATAGTTCCCTCGAGGTGATCTCGGCAACCTGGTCACGAAGTCTATTGCAACATCATTCCACTTCCACTCCGGAATGGGTAACCGCTGCAAAAGACCTGTTGGTCGGTGATGCTCTGCTTTCACCTGCTGATAAGTAGAACATCTCATGACAAAACCAGCAACATCCTTCTTCATACCTGGCCACCAGTACTGGCGATGAAGATCCCGATACATCTTGGTGACGCCAGGATGAACTTCCCAAACTGAGGAATGGAAATCCCGCATCATCTCCTCGCGTATGTCTGCTGGCGCCCATACGCGTCCCTGGAAACGCAAGATCTCATCCTCACCCACTGTCCATCCAGGAAGAGGGTCCTCTCCTAACACACTCTCCCACAGGACTAAGCCTTCCAAGTCTGACAGCTGCCTCATCTGTACCCGATCAAGTAGCATGGAGGTAACAGCTACCGAAGATATAAAGGTCTGTCCCCGTCTATCATGCACCTCCAGATGCATCTCAGAGAATAGAGCCATCAGCTGCCACTCACTATTGGCCTCCTGAACTGCTTGAATCTGAGTTCTCCTGCTCAACGCGTCTGCCACAGCGTTGCCCTTTCCTAGCGTATAGGCAAGCTCGAAATAAAAAGACTGTAGATACTCAACCCACCTGTGCTGCCTCAGATTCAAATCATGCTGAGTGAAGATATACTTAAGACTCTTGTGGTCAGTGAAGGCCACAAAGTGATCTCCCAGAAGATAGTGTCTCCAACTGCGTAAGGCATGAACAATAGCTACCAACTCTAGATCATGCGTAGGGTAGTTCCTCTCATGTGGCCTCAGCTGCCGAGACCCATACGCAATGACTCCATCTCCCTGTATAAGCACAGCTCCCAGCCCGATACCCGAAGCATCACAGTAAACAGTGTAGCTCTTGCCTGGCTCTGGCAAGACTAGTATCGGTGCTGACGTCAACCTCCCTTTCAGCTCCTGAAAGGCTGACTCACAAGAATATGACCATAAAAACTTCTCCCCCTTCTTGGTCAGACCTGTCAAAGGTGATTCTAGATGAGAAAAGTCCTGAATGAAGCGTCTGTAGTATCCAGCCATCCCTAGGAAGCTTCGTACCTCAAAAACGTTCTTCGACTGCTCCCAGGAAACTACAACTCTCACTTTATCTGGGTCCACAGATACTCCTACCTCTGAGATTATGTTACCCAAGAAGTGAATCTGATCCATCTAGAAGTGGCACCTCGAGAGTTTAGCATAAAGCCGATGCTCTCTTAGGGTACTCGGAATGATCTCAAGATGTGTGGCATGGTCGTGTCGAGTGTGAGAGTACACCAAGATATCATCCACGAAGACCACGATGAAGGAATCCAAGTAAGGATGGAACACTCGGTTCATCAGTACCATGAAAACTGCAGGGGCGTTCGTGAGACCGAACGGCATGACTGTATACTCGTAAAGACCGTACCTGCTCCTGAAGGCTGTCAGAGGTATATCTGATGGTCTAACACGCAATTGATGATAACCGGACCTCAAGTCGATCTTCGAGAACACCCGGGCTCCTCGAAGCTGATCGAAAAGGTCATCAATCCTTGGCAAAGGATATCGGTTCTTGACCGTCAACTGGTTTAGCTTCCGATAATCCACACAAAGCCGAAGAGTACCGTCTGCCTTCTTCGCAAACAGAACAGGCGAACCCCAAGGAGAAGTACTGGGTCATATGAAACCCTTAGCCTGTAACTCCTTCAACTGCTTCTTGAGCTCCTACAACTTAGGTGTGGCCATCCTATATGGAGGAATGGACACCGGTGCCACTCCTGGCACGATCTCAATAGAGAAGTCTACCTCACGCTCTGGAGGAAAACCCAAAAAGTGCTCTGTAAAAACATCCCTGAAGCGATCCACCACTGGAGGAAAGTACAACTCTGGAGTCCCCTTATCATCCAGATAAATACTAGTAATCTGGTCCATCACTCCTCCTAGCTCAAGATGCTCGGGTCCCGCCCGACTCGCCTGAACGTCCCATTCGCCTCTATGAAGGAACGATTCACCTTCTGGTGAAACGAAACTGACTATGCGGCGATGGCAGTCGACGACTGCCTAGAAGGGAATCAACTAGTCCATGCCAAGGATGACATCATATCCTGTCATCTCTAGGACATAGAGATCCCATGAGAAGCAATACCATGCATTCTCGAGAGGGCACTCTCTACACTAACGTACACTAGATGTCCTCATTCCTAAAGGTGTGTCTAGTGTCAACGAGTTGGCAGAAGAAAAGACACAGAGTCCAAGGCTCTCCACAACAACAACAGAGATAAAGCTATTCGTAGCACCGGTATCGAAAAGGGTTGAAGATAAAACTGAGGCTACTAAAATCGTACCTCGAACAGTAGAAGGGTCGGGATCCATCTCATGATAAGTCTGCTCCACGGCGAAAGACTGGCCCGTGCCGCGGCCCTGCGCCCTTGGCTGACCACTCTGAGTTAAACCTCCCTACTGGTGCTGAGGAACTTGTGGCTAACTACCACGACCTCGACCTCCACCTCGGCCCAAACGACCGGAAGAACTCCAATTCCCTAACTGGTGAGAGACTGGTGGGGCTTCTCCTTAATGAGGAGTCATGGAAGAACCCCGGTCACCTGCTGCTGGTGAGAAAACCTGGCAGAAACGCTGAAGGTGACCTATATTGCCACATGATCGGCACTCCATGGGGTCTCTCTGGCACTGAGGCCTTGTGTGCCCTGTCCAGCCACACTGGTAGCATGTCACATGGCTGCCTGATGATCCGTCTCGCTTCCTTGCATCACCGCGCGTAGGCTCCCTACAATGCTTCTTGCTGTCATCTGAAGGGAAGCTAGCTCTGGAAGCAGAACTGCCCTGACTCACGGCTCTAGAGTCTCTCAGATTGCGCTCCGCAATCAGTGTCTGGTTGACGATGGAAGTAATGGAAGTCAGCTGGAAGATGTTCACCTGCGAGCGGATCTCCCACCTGAGTCCATCCTCAAACTTCCTCGCAAAGAACACCCCACTCCCATCCCGAAGGGGTGTAAAACGTTGCAGATCAGTGAAACGAGAGGAATACTCCATGACAGATAGAGTACCCTGCTCTAAGATCATGAACTCTTGAGCTCGATCGGCCCTCAGGGTCTCCGGGTAGAAGTAGTCGTAGAACACGTGCTGGAACTCCTCCCAAGCCATAGCCTGCTGCTGACCCACCTGTGAGATCACGTCCCACCACCTCTTAGTGGAGTATCGGAGCATGTAGGTTGCGAGCTTGACCCGCCTCTCTGGAGGCGTCTCTAGATGCTCGAAGATAGTCAGCATGGCTTCCATCCATGACTCTGCAGCCTGAGGTCCTCCCTCCCCCGCGAACGTGGGAGGATGTTGCTGCTGAAAGACTCGCGTCAAGTCTGCCATAAACGAGGCAGGAGGTGGTGCTCCCTGGAAGGCCTGCATCATCCTCATGAAACCTTCCCTGAACTGCGCATCAGTGCCCGCGACTGGTACAACAACCGGTGCCAAGGCTGGCTCGGCTGGGGGATCGACAGGAAGTCCCTAATCAGCCCTGTATGACGTCTGATCACTGCTTGACGACAGACGTACGACTGGAGGACGTCTCGTAGGCATAGCTCTAAAAGATCAAAAGCACACCTTAGATCAGGAAAACAAGGACAAGGAACACAAGAGTAAAAAAATGAGAACAGGGGAATAAAAACACACAAGATTACAAAACACGACTACACGGCGTGTATAAAACTACACGCCGTGTCTTCTTAAACCACTGACATGGACGTGTACTCTCACCCTACAAGTCGTGTACACTTCAAACTACAAGGCATGTTGACCCCCACACACGGCGTGTAATAGAAAACTATTCCCCTGCCCTAGTCTCCTTACACGGCTAACCCACACGGTCCGACTCAACCCGATACTACACGGTGTGTTCGAAACAAACACGGCGTGCACTAGACAAGGCTTCGGCAGTCCGTGTTGTTAAGTACACGGCCGTCTACACGGCTAGACCTTACATGGCGTGCTCCGAACAAGAACGGTGTGCATAGGCGAAGGCGACACCATCCCGTGTTGTTCGTGACATGACCGGGTACCTGGCAAGATGACACGGTGTGTTCCGAGCAAACACGGCGTGTGGAAAGGAAGGTAACGTCGGCCCGTGTTGTTCGTGACACGGTCAGGCACCTAGACAAGACTGCACGATGTGTTCCCTATAGACACGGCGTGTTCTACCCGAGCTTCCCCAGCCTGTGTTGTTAGTGACATGGCCGGGTACACGGCTCTGAACTCACACGGCGTGTACCAATGGTACACGATGTGTTCCCAAAGTTACTCCCACGACACCGTGTTCTGCTCACACGGTCAGTGACATGGCCTGAAAACTACACGGCATGTATCTTAAAAGTACACGCTGTATATTCTGGGTTTTTCGGGGCAGTAGCTCAAAAACTGCACAGAATCCCAGAACACAAAAATGAGGTGAAAAGTTCTAAATTCCGATCCGCAAGGGCCCATAACACCTCAATAACCAAAATTTGGCGTTCACTTTAAGCAAAGAACAAAAAAAACAGTTTTCTAACATAACAGCAGAGAATCTATCAAGCAGCTATCACAACAGCATGCATAATCTACACATAGTCTATCACAACAGCATGCAATTGCTAATGCACCCTAGATGGCATGGAAAGAATGCATGGCATGTGATTCCTACAAGTGTTTATATAAAGCATGAGATGGCATACCCCCATCTCATCGGGTTGCGACATAAATAGAACCAAAATATCAAAACAATAACCGCACAAGTCATACGAATCACTCTAGGTGAAAACATACCAACCATAAAATCTCAAAACTAGAAAACTGTAATTAACGAGGTAGTATGGATTTTCCCTGTACACGGGTTAGCTACTCCCGAGCACAGCTTAATGCTAAGTACCGAATCCGTCTTATCACTGGCTAAGGTCTCCAAACAGTAAGACAAGAGAAAAGAACTCTGCTGATACCACTTTGTAACGTCCCGAGTCCGGAGCCCCTCCACTGGTGCTCCGTACCCAGTTCGCCACATGACCTCAAGCGCATTTCCCCGAATGCCAGAGGCTTCCGACTAGTAGTGAGGGCCTTAGTGAGTCGGTGGGGAAACTATTCCCTCATTCGGTAAGGTATACAAGGTAATAAAACAACAATAGACAGTGGAAGTAGTAAACGACATGCATAACAACAAAAACCAACAACGGAAGCAATGTAGATATATAACTATGATGAAAATGATGCAGCAGGTACAAGTATCTAAGGAAAACAGCAAACACAACAATGTGATGAAATAAAACTGAAACCAAGTGCAAAATAAAAACAAAATAATCTCCTCAGCATCACGAGCCATGGCTCGGTCCCATGCTCCCCAGCTCCTGATGCAGTCAAGATCCTGAAGTAGAAGGGCGCTTTCCCTTATCTATACCTGCAGCAACATAGTCTGCTTGGGCCCAAAAGCATGTCCCAAACAGGGTGTGAGATACAATCCCAATAGGAAATCACCCAAATATTTGTGCCTAACAGTCAATGAATACATGGCAGTAATAAAACAAGAAGCAGTAAACAGAAAAGCACAAGCAGCTACCAACCACAGTTCTAACAAGTAAAGCACACAAGTAAGCAGTCAACAACAAGAAGAAAACAGGTAACCCTCTGGATAGATCTCACAGTCTAACCCATATGGTTCAACCTCTAAGTACTAGCAACCCTTTGGGAGGCACACAGAGTCTCACCCCTCTGGTTCAGCTACGTAAGTAAGCAGACTCTCTAGGGAAGCACTCACCGTCAATTCCCCCTATAGTCTCGTATCGTGCTAAAGGCTCTATGGGGAATCACTCAACGTTAATCCCCCCTGTGGCCCGCGTAGTAATTAAAAGACACTCTGGAGAATCCCTTCTGTCAATTCTCCCCTTGGTCTCGCATCGTAATTAAAAGACACTCTGGAGAAGCCCTTCCATCAATTCTCCCTTTGGTTTACTACTCTAGGTTCTCATAGTCCTGAGTATAAATAAACTTGCTCAGCGCGTGTATATCGTCCAAGTAAACCTCAAGAACTACTTGGCTATCAACTAAGGCTCAACAGCAATAAATAAACAACAGTTCCACTATCCTACGACTAGGCATGGCAACTGGAAAAATGCCAAATAGGCAGAATAAGCATGGAAAAGAAATTTGAGCACACAAAAATTACTCTAATCACAAGAAATAACCTATACTAAAGCAATCAAGCAAAGTAGTCAAGTAATAAGGGAAAAACAGGAAACACGCAATACCCCGTTCACGGGTATTGGTGGAATTTGCACATAATACTCATCAACTTTCTACAGAAAGGCACAAACCACCCACCTCGATCCGAAGAGATCAATATACGTGAACCTCGATGACATATTCCTCTTAGAACAATGTAGATCTAAGAAAAAGCACAAAATTTTCATCCCACGATAACTTGGAAACAAGGAGGAATCAAGAAACAAGGCTAAAAAAGAAGGAAGAACTCACTGATGTGATTCCAACGCAACTGACCGTGCTCGAATCAGAGAATGGACGGCGAGGCAGGACTCCATCAAAGATCCAGCCGTACGGTCTCTCTCAGATGGTCGAAAACTAGAGAAGAAGATGGAAATAGGGGTTAGGCGCAACCCCGGTCCATTTAATGAAAAAAAAGTACATGGCGTGTACTTCAATTTTTCTGTACTCTGAATTAACCGGCCTCCACCTCATCCTTCAACACCGTGTGTGTGGCCCAGACACGGCCAGCACACGGCTTCGAGCCGGAACAGAGTACACGGCGTGTACTCAAAAAGTACACGGCATGTACTTATGAAATTTCCAGAAAATTTATTTTTCTTAAAAACTCCAGAAAAAGGGAAAACATACCTGAACGAAGATCTAGGTTCTTATAAGATTACTCAAGAGGGGGTGAATTGAGTATCTATAAAAATTTCTAGTTAAAAATTTTTCTTAAAAAGGTTTCCCCAAAAGGTTAAATACAGCCCAGTTAATCAAGGTTATACCATTATAAGAGTTTTACTATTTAAATAACTTCTTAGAAGATTGATTAGTTCTCATTAATCTTAATTTCAGTTATTAATAATAATTTTGAAGCTATTCTACTAAGACAAGACAATTATAACTTCTTTCCAATATTAACTATCAAAGTGAATTTAGTGATATCTGAATTATACAGTAAAGTAGTAAACAGAGAAGACTAAATTAAGCAGTACAGTAGATATGAAACAAGTGGTTAAGTCTCAAGCCAATACCTAATCCACTCCACTTGGTGATCACCTTCCACCAAGTAGTTTATATAAATAAACTTGATCCACACCCTGGATCGGGGTTAACAACAGTACACAGGACTTTCCAGGTCACACAGGGACCTCTTCCACAGTTCTTCATGGGTACAAACAACCAAGCCACACAGGGACCTCTTCGACACTTATCTGTGGGTATACAAATATAAAAAAGATGTTTGAGTAAGGATACCTTGTATCCTTTAGTTTAATGAAAGATACAGAGTGTGTTGTTATACAGATACACACACTGCTCGAAAGTTAATAAAATGATACACAATAGAGAATAAATATTGAGATAGGTTTATAAGTTCTCTAAGTGTTAGTCTTTGTAACTATGTACTTCTGAGATGAATTAGATGCAAAAAATCAAGTCCTCATACAGAAAACAAAGTGTTGCAAGTTAGACAGATCCATCTTGTGTTCTTTGTGATGTTTGACAGTGTGAAGATGTTCTCGATTCTGGGATTCAGTTGAGCTTTGTGTGTTCTCTAGCAACGTTGAGTTGCATGAGACAATTCTTTCTTCAAGAATTATCTAAGTTTATTCTATTTCCATGCTCACACCCACCAGCTTGTTTTTCTTTTAAGTGTCGTGCCACACTTCTTACTTTTCCTAGGCCGCATTACTCTTTTATCTTGGAGTGCATGTGTTTGAGTCGACGGTTTACATGTATTCTGCACCTCATACCTCATACTGTCAGATGACATGTCTACAAAGAAATATTTATTAGGTTAGTTCATTTAAAATCTTCAAATATGACCATTAGAGATTAAATTGAAAGTCAACAAAACATATTAAGAAACGGTGTCACAGTATGTCATGGAAATGGTGTCTCCTTCACACAGTGTCTCGATTGGTCATGGTGTCTTGTGGTCACAGTGTCTAGTTCACGGTGTCTCGATGTCACGGTGCCTTGTTCAGGGTGTCTTGTTCACAGTGTCTTGTTCACGGTGTCTTGTTCACGGTGTCTTGTTCACGGTGTCTTGTTGTCACGGTGTGTGGTTCACGGTGTCTGCTTGTTCACGGTGTCTTCTTGTTCACAGTGTCTTGTACTTAGGCAAATATCTGTATTCAGACTTAAGTAGTGATATTTATGGAATGAATTGAACTTAATCATTTGTTAGATAATCATTATAATGTGAATCAAAAGATAATGTATAGTAACCAAACTGAGTGTATAGCACTTGAGAGCTTTGGATAGCTTTTACTAAGAAACTATTCATTTTATGTGAGATAGATTACATAGAGTTAACATGGTTTATAGACTGAATAGGATTTGTGATCATTAAAACATGATTAATACATGAGGAGTCCAACAATCTCCCCCTTTTTTATGATCACAAATCATGTATATTTAGAGTGTATATTTTTTCTAACAACATAGTTTGAATGTGTATATAACATATATAGAGTGAGTGTTATCTTCTCTTATATGTCTCCTATATTTATCCCCCTTTTGGGATTATCAAAAAGTAGCAAGAAAAAAAAGAAAAAAGAGACAATAAAATGGCATAATGTATTAGATAAAAAGAGGGGAATTACAAAAAGTAAAACAAAATTAACAAGATTCCCATCAAAAAAGAGTAAGCATTGTCCTTATTTACTGGATGGAATTTTCTTTTCCCTTAGCAGCAGCAGTAGAAGAGGAAGCCATAGGTGCAGAGGTTGAAGTAGAAGAAGGTAATGAGCTAGTTGATAGAGAAGGTAAAGGAAGACCTTCAAAGATAGAGGGAGCCAGAGTAGGTGTAGTAGAAGACCGAGGGAATTGTTGATCAAGGATCATAGACCTGATCTGACTTGGTGCTTGACTAACAGACATAGAAGTAGAGTCTAGGGTAGAGGTGAATGTAGGAAAACTAGGCCTCAGAGGTGCAGCCACAATAGAAACAATAGTTGTACTCTGTACATGAAGATAGGGCCTCAGAAGCTTAATAAAATCTACAATGATCTCTCCACCATACTGCATAGCTTTCTCAAAGTCATCCTTGTTTTCTATAAACTCGTCCAACAGATGAGTGAACTCTGTGAGCTTTTGGACTTGAGTATTGAAAGCTTGAGTAACAGGATGAATCCTCAGATTTTCTACAAGATATTTGAAATGATTGGTTATGTTAGTCTTTGAGAAGATTTGGTTGAAGTACAAATCCAATTTCTTGGAAATTTCTTAATGAGCATCATTAGCAATTTTTTAATGGATTTGGACCAAATCAAGAATTCTGTCACTATTCTTGATAACTTCAAATAGAGAATATTTATTGAAACCACTAAGCATAGTCTGAATTTCTTCTTTCACAATCTGTTTGTTTCTTTCTGCCACTTTTTCAGCTAAGGAAGCTAAATGAGGTTGAATATGAGAGACAATATTCTGTGGGGTTTGAGGAACAACAGGTTCCATAGGATGAGAAGCAATCTCTGATCTCGAATTCATCACTTTCTTCATGTCTTCAATCATACCTCTTAGAGTCTTCACTTCTTCACTAAGCAGCATATTTTCAACTCTGACTTCCTAAATCTCATGAAGCATTTTGGGTTGAATTTTCCAAATAAATTTTTCCAACAACAGTGAGGAGTATATCTCACTTAGATTTGTTACAAGAGTTGGTTGGGTATTTAGAAGTTTTTCAACTCCAGCCAAAAGGGTAGCTCAAAATCCTTTCAGATCATCTTTACTTTCCAAGGATGGTTGTTCTGGTGAAGGTTCATAAATAGGGACTGATACGGGCTCAAGTTCTTTTTTAGGGGCAATATTAGAGATATATTTTAATTAAAATATAGTGGAAAGGTAAAGGACTTTTACCGAGACGTCCTGGGAGTCATCCACATCATAAAATCTTGGGAATTTATATTGAGTGTCTACAAGGCTTGGATCAATCAAGTTTGGTGCTTCAATAGATTCCATATTCGGGGGTTTCTCCCCCTCAATAGTTGCATCCTTCTCAGGACTGAGAGGCTTAGGGTCTTGATCTATTTCCACGAATTCATCTCTTGGTTCCTTACCCATTTCCTGCCTAGCCAGCTGAAAATCTAGCTCCAGCCTTTCCTCAACTGAAGGAATGACTTCAAGAATAGATTGTTCTATTGGGAGTTCCTCAAGGCCATCTTCTTGCATAATAGGTAATTCTTCTTCTATAAGATATTCCATAGCATTCTTTTTGGTTTCTTTGGAAACAGATTTTGTTTCAACTTCGGGTTGATCTTCTAGATTAACAATGTCTTTAGAAGCAGGGACTTCCTTTTCACTTACTACATGAGGGACAGGAGTACTGTCTTCCTTATCAAAAATAGTTTCCCTGGGAGGCACATTAGCCACTTCTTCTTCTTCATCATCATAATACTCAATAACTTCATCTAGTTCCAAACAAGGATCAGTAATATTTTTTGGTCTTGAAGGATGTTCCATTGGATTGAACTTTTCATAAATCCTATCATTGTCTTCTACCCATTCCTTTTTCCAAGGATTCCAATTTATTTTCATCCTCTTGATAATGACTTTTAAAAGGCATAACTCACAATCCTTGATAACTTCTTCATTAGGTTCAACCATACCTTTGGAATGAAGCATGACTGAGATAAGCCGAGAATAAAATAGGGAGGTTGACTTGGATGTGGTTTTGATCAGCTCACACATATAGTGTATGATATACTTACAAAGGTTGATCTTATGCCCATTTTTCATAAGATGAATCAGAAACACATCCTGATATTTTAGTGCAGAAAAATCACATTTTCTGGGGATAATCAAGTTCTGTATAAACTTAAACAGAAGTCTAGATTTTCCATCCAGTTCAACAGCAATGGCTCTCCTCTTGGTGCCATTTTTGGTTAAGCTTTTTAGAGCATCTTCCAAAACAAAGAATTCACTGGAAGATGGAGGTCCTCTCTAATAGTCCTCATAGATGCCTTCATGAGGTATCCTAAGGCATGCAGCCCATAAACTCGAAGATAATGATCATTTTTTGCCATTTATCCAACTTCTCATACATAACCATCTTCAGAATCAAAGTAGAACTGAACATAATGATAAAATTGAGCCACAAGCTTAGGGTAGATAGGTCTATCTTTCTTCAAAAACCATTCTAACTAGCCTTTCTCTTTTAAAACTTTCAAAACCATAGAATTACTCGATATAAGCCACTCAGGGCATATCTCTTTCTCATGTACTACTACTCGGTTCACTAGATTTGAATTTAGAGGACCTTTAGGTGCCAGCTTAGGTGCAATCTTCATCTTCTTTGAGCTATGTTTCTCAGGAGTCGATGATGAAAGGTGTTTCATCCTGTGCATTCACCGAAGGTTCAAGAGAGAGAAGGGTTGAAGGATTCAAGAAGGGTTACAAATTGAGTGAATAGAAGAAATATCGATTGAAGGACAAGTGACGCTTCATTTATTTTATCATTTAGGAATACCAAACGTCACAAAAGTAAAAGTGCAGGGAAATAAAAACGTAAAATGAATAATTATCGTGAAATATTTTTTAATTTGTAAATAAAAATCATAAAAAATCTATACGGTGAGACCATATTAAGTCTTTACGGTGAGACAATGAATGAATTTTATGGCGATACAGTGACTGGTCCTTAGAGTGAGACAGTGATTGGTCGTTACGGTGAGACAGTGACTGATCCTTACGGTGAGACAGTGATTGTCAGACAGTAATCATGAAATACTAACTGTGAGACTGTAAACATGAAACAGTAAGGTATAAAACAGTAAGATATTTACTTAAGATTTATCATGCCTAATTCATGTATGGTGTAGTCTATTCTTTCAGAATTTAATGGTTTGGTAAATATATCAGCAAGATGATTCAGTACCAATGAATTCCAAAGTGATATCACCCTTTTGATAATGATCTCTCAAAAAGTGATGTCTTACATCAATATGATTTGTCCTATAATGTGAAACATGATTTTTCAAAATGTTAATAGCACTTATGTTGTCACAATTTATAGGTACATGCCTGAATTGATATCCATAATCTAGTAATGTGTGTTTCATCCACAAGATTTGTGCACAAAAACTGCCAGCAGCTATGTATTCAGCTTCTGCATTAGATAATGCAATAGAATTTTGTTTCTTACTACACCATGGTACTAGTGACTTGCCTAAAAAGTGACATGTTTCAGAGGTGATTTTTTTATCTAACTTACAACCACCAAAGTCAGCATCATAACAACTAACTAAGTCAAATGATTTCCCTCTAGGATAGAACAGTCCTAGGTTGGGTGTATGCTTGAGGTATTTGAAAATTATCTTTACAGCATTTAAATGAGATTCCTTAGGATTTTCTTGAAAATGAGTACACATACACACACTAAACATAATGTCAGATCGACTAGCAGTTAAGTAGAGTAAACTTCCAATCATTCCTCTATAATTGGTTTGATCAATAGATTTTTCATCTTCATCAAGATCCAACTTACAAGTGGTACTCATGGGAGTGTCACTACTTTTAGTGATATCCAATCCAAAACTTTTTAGAAGATATATATTATATTTAATTTGAATTAAAATAATACCATAATTATTTTGAAAGATTTAAAATCCAAGAAATAATTTTAGTTCACCCATTAAACTCATTTCAAATTCATTTTGCATCATTTTAGAAAAATCAATACATAAAGAATTTCTTGAAGATCCAAATATAATATCATCTACATAGATTTGAACAACTAAAACATCATTAGAAATTTGTTTTATAAACAGGTTAGGATTATCTATTCATTTTGTAAAACCTTTGGAAATAAGAAAAGTACTCAACCTATCATACCAAGCTCTTGGAGCTTATTTTAAACCATATAAAGCTTTTGATAATTTAAAAATATGATTTGGAAAATGGGGGTTTGTAAAGCCAGTGGGTTGTTCAACAAAGGCATCCTCAGCTATATACCCATTTAAGAATTCACTCTTAACATCCATTTGATATATTTTGAAATTTAGATGTGCAGCATAAGCAAGCATGATTCTGATGGATTCAAGTCTAGCTACTAGTGAAAAGGTCTCCTCATAGTCAATTCCTTCTTCTTGACTATAGCCTTGTGCAACCAATCTAGCCTTGTTTCTAACTATGTTACCAGCTTCATCTACCTTATTTCTAAATACCCATTTAGTGCCTATGGTGAATGTGTCCTTAGGTCTTTCAACAAGTTTCCAAACTTTGTTCCTTTTAAACTGATTAAGTTCTTCTTGCATATCCATCACCCAAAATTCGTCATTGATAACATCATTAATGTTTTTATGTTCAAGTTTTGATAAGAAGAATTGATGTTCAACCTTATTTATAAGAGAATCTCTAGTTTGAGTTTCTTTGTATAGTTATCCTACAACAGCATCTAAAGGATGGTTCTTAAGAGTTCTAACATCTCTAGAAAAGGAGGGACTAGTGATTTCAGGTTCATCAACAGGTTCAGGTTCATTGTGACTTGAGTCTAAGGAATTTCCAGAACTCGAAGTTTTCACAGATTCTTTCACAGAATGGTTTGAGGATTTTGAATTAATGTTCTGATTTGATACATCATCCTCCAAGTTCTCTAGAATGGTTTTAGACTCATGTGGATCTACTTCATCAAATTTGACATGGACAAATTCTTTCACACATTTAGTTCTTTTATTGAACACTCTATAGGCTTTACTAGACATATAATATCCTAAAAAGATACCTTCATCACTCTTAGATGAAAATTTGTCAAGATTGTCTTTATTATTAAGAATATATACTTTGCAACCAAAAACTTTGAAGTAGTTAACCTTGGGTTTTCAATTATTCCATAACTCATAAGGAGTCCTTTTAAGAATAGGTCTGATAAACACTCTATTGATTACGTAGCATGTTGTATTGACAGATTCAGTCCAAAAATAAATAGGTAGGTCATATTCACTAAGCATTTTTCTAGCAATATCTTGCAGGGTTCTATTTCTTCTTTCTACAACTCCATTTTGTTGAGGTGTTCTAGGGGAAGAGAAATTGTGACTATAACCACTTTGTGAGCAAAAGGATTCAAACTCTTGATTTTCAAACTCACATACATGATCACTTCTTAAGGATTTAATTCTAAGTCTACTAAGATTTTCCACAGACTTGGCATATTTAGTAAAATAAGAGTAGGCTTCACTTTTGTGAGATATAAAGAAGGTCCAAGTATATCTAGAAAAGTAATCTACAAGAACATAAATATAGTGCTTCTCATTTAAACTAAAAACTCTAGATGGTTCAAAAAAATCCATGTGAACCAGTTCGAGAGGTTGAGAAGTTGACACTTCTTTCTTTGGTTTGAAGGAAATTTTGTGTTGTTTTCTCTTTTGAGAGGGATTACACACTTTTTCATTTGGAAACTCAAGTTTGGGTAAGTCTTTAACTAAGATTTTTCTAGTTAGATTTCTAAGGGAGTGAATATTACAGTGTCCTAGTATCTTATGCCAGATCCAAGACTCTTTATGAAATACACTTAAGCATGAAGCATTTTGAGAAGCTAAGGAATCTATGTTAACAGAGTAAACATTTTCATTTATTAATGAAGAAAATACTAATTCTTCTTTAGAATTAAAGACATTGCAAGAATCATTTTCAAATCTAACATGAAATCCATCATCACATAATTTTGAGATACTAAGCAGATTATATTTTAATCCATCAACAAACAGTACTTTAGAAATTAAAACTGAGTTAGAGTTACTGATTTGGCAGAGGCCAATAATATTTACTTGGGAATTGTCACCAAATGTGACATATCCTCCATATATTTTTATTAGGTTCTTGAAGCATGAGTAGTCTCCTGTCATGTGTCTTGAACATCCACTGTCCAAGTACCATAAACTTTTACAGGAACTCTTTAAGTAGCTTTCCTACAAAATGATTAATAAAAAATAGATTTTGGTACCCATACTTGTTTCGGTCCAATAATATTAGTAATAAGTGATTTAGGAACCCATATCTGCCTCATAGGTTTCCTATAAGCATTAAGTAAAGTATTTGAAAAATAAAATCTATTTGGTCTAGAAAAACTTGAAATAGTAGAAAGTTTATCATAAATTGAATTAGTTGATTTGTGTCCAAAACTGGGAGTAAAACTATATGTCCTAGATTTAGAAACAAAATTTGTTCTACCAATATTTCTTTTTCCAGGTTGATAACCAATGCCAGTGTTGTATTTAGGGGAAATTTGTTTTCCTAGCATTTGAGTAAGGGTATCTTTTCCATTGGTAAACTTTTCTAGGTCATTCTTCAATTGATCATTAGACATTTTTAATTCATTGTTCTCTTTGAGCAGTTGAGCATTTTTCTCTTTTTCAGTTGTGATTTCAAATTTAACAGTCACAGTAAGAGCATATTGTTTCTTCAATGATTTATATTTGTCTTTTATTTCATTACATGTTTCTTCAAGCATGTTACAGTATTCAAACATTTCTTAATTATTCATATTTTCATAGTCACTCTCATCTCCATAATAGTATGAATTATGTACAGGAGAGTCCAGCATTACCTCATATGTGTCTGTCATAAAACACATATCGGATTTGTTAGCTTGTTCATCATGTGATGTTTCTGAGTCACTTGAACTGTCCTTAGAAGCACTCCAGGTTTCCTTCATGGCCTTTTTATACTTCCTGTCCTTGTCCTCATATCTCTTTTTGTACTTGAGATTTGGGCAGTCAGCCTTGATATGTCCTTTGTGCTTACATTCATAGCAGACAATCTCATCAGTCTTGTCACTTCTTTTCTAGTCCTTCCAACTTCCTTTTTGGTCATATTTTCCCTTGAAGTTAGGATTTAGAAAAAATTTCTTCTTCTTGTAAAATTTCTTGAATATTCTGGCTAATTGATCTATCTCCACATCACTATCAGGTGATGATTGTTCACTACTAGAAATTTCTACAGAAGCTTCCAATTTCCCTTTGTCTTTGTGTTTAGAGGTGGTGGTATTAAATGAAACAGATTTCCTTTTTGGTTCATCCTATTCTTCCTTGTTGACTTTCATCTCTTCTTCATACATCATCAGTTTCCCAATGAGTTCTTTTACAATTATCTTGCTGACATCGCATGATTCTCTAATAGAGACAGAGGTTCCTCTCCATCTGTTAGGCAGACGTATAAGAATTCCCATGATCTGTTCCTTGGCAGTGACTTCTCTTCCAAGAGAAATCATTGTGTTGAAAATCTCATTGAACCTAAGATACATGTTAGAGATAGGTTCATCATGTTTCATTTAAAAGTTATCATATTTAATAATATAAGTATTAAGACTCATTTCTTTTACACTAGATATTCCTTCATGTGAGACAGACAGGGTATCCCAAATTTCATGGGAATCTTTACAAGTAGAAATTATATTGAATTCTTCATCTCCTAAGGAGCAGTATAAAGCATTCATAGCTTTTAAATTGTTATTTTAGGTAGTTTTGATAGGTTTATCCCATGTGATTCTATCAGTAGTAGGAATATTATATTCATCTATAATGGAAGACCAAATTTCAAAACCCATACTCTCTAAATGCATTTTCATTTTAACTTTCCATTGAGAATAGTTGGTTCCATTAAATAATGGTGGTCTATTTGTTGTATCACCTTTTAATCTATTATCCATAATACAAAAATATTTTGAGAGAGTTAGAAATTTAGAATTAACATAAATTTATAGATCTTCAAAGTACAACTACAATCACAGTTGAATAAGGTTAAACAAAGTCTTTATTTATGTATACTACCCATTAATGTTTCATATCATTAATCTCTTTATTTTCATGATATTAAATGTATCATTTTATGATTATTAATTTTGGGGCATATGATTCAATTGATTACAAAGTTGTAAGTATTTTCTACCCGAACCTCTATTTTCATTCGGGTTGCTCTTATTCTCTAATCACCACAATGAAATTATTATTTATTCTTATGTACTCCTCATAAATTATGTTTGAATGTTCTATATATGTGTACCAATCAAAAGCCTTCTTTATTTTATGGGTATTTACATGTTTTAAAAGAATATTTCAAAAATTCTTCTGAAATGCAAGCCCGATTCAAGGAACTTCTTGAATTCTTACCTATTTTGAAGTTCACTCTATAATCCATTTTAATCCAGATTTATCTTTCTAAAATCACAAATTTTAACATGAAAAGTACATTTTGGTTTATTTCTATTTTTATTAAAGAAAACATGCCTTTTCGCTTTAAAATCTCTTTAATGAATTCCTTAAACCGCACTAAAATGTTTTAATTCTAGAGCTTCTTTAGAAACACTTTTTACATGATTTCACTTCAGTGGGACATCATTTATTCCTCAAATGTAATATCAATGTCCTTACCTTTTCTTTTCTAGGATATACATATTTAAAACCATATTTATGACAAATACAAATGATTTTCCAAAAGAACTCTTCTTTCCAAAGTAAAATAGATTTTTCTCACCTCACTTTAACTTTTATGAGATATATGTCGTGTTCACCACTTATTCCTTACATGTGGTTTATGTAATTCCCATTGGTATATCATATAAATTGTCTCCTTATTCTCATGATATTATAAGGTATTGTGATTTGAATGTTTCAAAGTGGTATGGGACACTTTGGAAAGTTTAAGGATTATTTCCTCAAGAATTTCTCAATGGTGTTATTTAAAAGTATCTTTATTTATGTAAACATCCTTTGTTGAATCTTTTATTTCATAGAGGTTTATATCTTATGATATCTTCTAAAATATATTGTTGAAGGGTTTTTTATTAGTTTTAATTTGGATGTTCTATCTTGATACCATTCACGAATTTACTTCGAACAGTTGGTGTTTATGTTTAATGTACGGGGAAAGTTATTTACATTTACTATGTTTGTTTCAATATGAATGTATATATTATTTATGTTTATCTACATTCATAATAGGAATGCATTGAACTTATTAAATCTTGTGTGGGGCCCGCTATAGCCCCTCGGTGCATCGATAGGTCTCATGAGACAAACTATGGTCTTGGCATGAGGCCTTGACAAAATAGATATTTATGGTATTGGCACGAGGATTTGACGGTATGGTTATGATGTCCCACATTATGCATTACCTCATTATGAAACTAGTAATTGAAAGATCGTGTGGTTATTCAACTAGTATAATACCCATGATTATGTTTTATTATTTAAATATTTACTCATCTCGCATTACTGCCATATTATGTTCAATTTTATTGATTTTTAAAGGCATGTGTTTTCAATTATTCACCATTCCAAATGTTTATATTATCTTTCACTATAATGTTTACCCATATTGAGCATCTGAGCTCACCCCTTATTATGTTTCATTTTTTTGAGGACATGAATAAGTATAATATAATTGACTTGGGGGGATAATCTTAGAGTGATGGATATTCCCAATGGAACTTATATGTTTTTTTTCATTTCATGTTGTAATGTTGAACTTATGTATGTATATTGTTCCCAAAGCTACTAAACTAATGGGTCCTTTGGGATACGACTTCCTTGTAATCATTCCAATGTAATGAAATAATGCACTAACTCTAGGATTCTGGGGTCGGGGTGTTACAGTTGGAATCAAAGGAATTGTAGTAGAAAACTTAGAAACTTGATTTAAAAAATGTAGATTAGGGGAAAAACTCAAAGATAGACTTTACGATACACATACAAGAACATCCTAGAATTTTGGTAAGGAATAGATTATTTGGATCTTCCTAGAAAATAAATCTTTGTCTAGATACTACAATTGGATGTGGTTCTATCACAGATGTACCTAGGAGTAACAAATCTGACAAGGTGTTTCAAGCTTGACCTGATGTAACCTGGTACACGACAAAGAGCCTTACTACGCACTTGGTTTGTCACTCCTGAGGGATATGCTTTGGATAATTCACATTTTCATTACAAGCCATTATGAAGGATTTATTCCCTTAAAGTATCTAAAGTATATGGTTCTAGGATTTGTGATGCATAAATTTATGTTATTTATTATATCATATTTAGGGTTATATAGAGTTCATAATTTTATGATCAAATTTATTATATGGAATTGATTAGAAATGGAGCCTAACAGAAGTAATGAGAACTTCACCAATTCATGTGATGCAAAGAGTAATAAGGATCATTTCTCTTATGGTCTTAAGGCATCATTTCAATGGAAGATAGTCTCCCAATTATCCTCATCATATGAGGAAATAGTATCATGTGTTAACAAGATATGTAAAGAATTCTCTGAGTCCTATGGATTTGAAGGGAATCAAGAAAAGAAGAGGGTGGCAGAAAAAAATATGGATCAAGGGACACTACTGGAAATACAATATATACCAATGGTTTGAAACTGTTGGTATAGGAATCAGAATCATTGGTATACTATATACCAACGGTTTGGAAAACCATTGGCTAGTAAGCCGTTGCAAAAGGCCTATACCAACAGTTTTTCTCTAACCGTTGGTATATGGCACTGTAACCTTCAGTATGCCAACAGTTTCTATAAAACTATTGGTATATATTTATACCAACGATTTATCAACTGTTGGGATATATAGATTACATGTACTTTACCAACTGTTTGAAACCGTTGGTATATAGTATTACCAATGGTTCCTTAAAACTGTTGGTAAAAATATTCTAGAAATACACTATACCAATAGTTCAAAATCATTGGTATAGTGTACTACCAACAGTTTATTCAAACCGTTGGTAAAACTATTCTCCAAAAACACTTTACCAACAATTTAAAACTATTGGTATAGTGTTTTTTCAGCAAACAGTGCAGTAGCCACCCATTCCCTCCACTACATACACCTGCAAACACAACTGCAAATAACACTTAAAATAGAACAATTTGCACTTAAAATAGAACAAAAAAGCACCTGTAATATCACATAAAAACTAGTATACTCTTCCAACCATGACATGTACCACTGACATAGTTTTCACCATTTCAATCTTCACATGACAACCACTCGTCCAACTAACCCATTCTAATTTCTTTGGTGCAGACATCTCATAATGGTGATAGGACACTCACATTACAGAGAGCCCATCATAGTCAGAGTTACATACACCATTAATAGAAGTAACACATAATTCATAAGGTAATTACAACAAGTATACACATACAACAAGTATACCCATGCACCATTAACACATAATTCACAAGTTAATTAAATACATAAAGAATTCAATTCAAAATTCAGGGGGTTGGGGGTTGTTCAGGGGTTTGGGGTGGCTATCCAAGGGGGGTAGGGGTGTCCAGGGGGTGGGGGTGTCCGGGGGGTGGGGGTGTCCGGGGGGTGGGGGTGTCCGGGGGGTGGGGGTGTCTGGGGGTGGGGGGGATCTCTATAGTAGTGGGGGGGGGGGGGACTGTCCATGGGGGTTTCCAGGGGGTGGGGCTGTCAAGGGTCGGGGGGGTTGTCCATGGGAGTGTCCAGGGGGTGGGGTGGTGTCTGGGGGGCTATCCATGGGGGTGTTCAGGGGGTGGGGGTTTCCTTGGGGGTGGGGTGGTGTCCAGGGGGTTGGGGGGCTTTCTAAGGGGTGGGGCATGTCCAGGGGTGGGGGCATGTCCAGGGGGTTGGGTGGTGTTTAGGGGGGTGGGGAGGTCCAGGGGTTGGGGTTGTCCAAGGGGGGAGGTGTCCATGGGGGTGGGGTTGTCCAGGGGGTGGGGGCTGTCTAGGGGGTGGGGTGGTCCACAGGGGTGGCGGGGCTGTCCAGGGGGTAGGGGTGTCCAAAGGGGTGGGTGGGGCTTTCCACGGGGGTGGGGGGGCTATCCAGGGGGTAGGGGTGTCCACGGGGGTGGGTGGGGTTGTCCAGGGGGGAACAGGGTGTCCAGGGGGTGGGTGGGCTATCCATGGGGGTAGGGGTATCCAGGGTGGGCGGGCGGGCTATCCACGGGGGGGGGGGGGGGGGCTATCCACGGGAGGAGGGGCTGTCTAGGGGGGTGGGTGGGGCTGTCCAGGGGGTGGGTGAGGCTGTCCACGGGGGTGGGTGGGGCTGTCCAGGGGGTATGGGGTGTCCAGGGGGTGGTTGAGGCTTTCTAGGGGGTACGGGGTGTCCAGGGGTGGGGGTTTTCCATAAGGGGAGGGGATATCCAGAGGGGGTATGGGGTCTTCGGGGGGTGGGAGGGGCTGTCTAGGGGTACGAGGTGTCCAGGTGGGATGAGGGTGTCCATGGGGGTGTCTAGGGGGGGTTGTCCATGGGGGTGTTCAGGGGGTGGGGTGGTGTCCATGGGGTGGGGTGGTGTCCAGGGGGTGGGTTGGGTGTCCAGGGGTGGGGGAAATCTAGGGGTTGGGGGATGTCCAAGGGGGTGGGGCTATCTAGGGGGTGGGAACGGTCTAGGGGGTGGGGGAATTCCACAGGGGTGGTAGGGATATACAGGGGTAGGGGGTATCCAGGGGGTGGGTGGGGTTGTCCACAGGGGTGGGGGGCTGTCCACGGGGGTGGGGGGTGTCCATATCGGTGGGCGGGGCTATCCAGGGGGTACAAGGTGTCTAGGGGGTGGGCGAGCTGTCCACGGGGGTGGTCGGGTTGTCCAGGGGGGGTAGGGGGTGTCCAGGGGGTGGGTGGGCTTTCCACAGGGGTGGGGGCTATCTACGGGGGGAGGGGTGTCCAGGGGGTGGGTGGGTTGTCCACGGGGGTGGTCGGGTTGTCCAGGGGGTAGGGGGTGTCGAGGGGGTGGGTGGGCTGTCCATGGGGGGTCGGGGTGTCCAGGGGGTGGGCGGGCTGTCCATAGGGGTGGGGGTTGTCCACGGGGGGAGGGGTGTCTAGGGGGGTGGTCGGGCTGTCCATGGTGGTGGTTGGGTTGTTCAGGGGGTAGGGTGTCCATGGGGTGGGCGGGCTATCCACAGGGGTGGGCGGGGCTGTCCAGGGGGGTACGGGGTGTCCAAGGGGGCGGGCGGGCTATCCACAGGGGTGGGCGGGCTGTCCATGGGGGTGGTCGGGCTATTCATGGGTGGTGGGCGGGCTATCTAGGGGGTGGGCAGGTTTTCCACGGGGGTGGGGAGCTATCCACAGGGAGAGGGAGTGTCCAGAGGGTGGGTGGGCTATCCACAGGGGTGGTTGGGCTGTCCAGGGGGGTAGGGGTGTCCAGGGGGGTGGGTGGGCTGTCCACGGGGGTGGGAGGGGCTGTCCAGGGGGTACGGGGTGTCCAGGGGGTGGGGGGCTATCCTCAGGGTAGGGGTTGTCCATGGGGGTGGGCGGGCTGTCCACGGGGGTGGCGGGGCTATCCAAGGGGGTACAGGGTGTCTAGGGGGTGGGGGATGTCTAGGGGAGGGGTGAATCAGTCACAACAAATCATCAAGTTAAGTTTTATTATTTTTAGATAAAAATTAAAGATAATGTGACCTACCTAATCACACATATATTTAGACACTACAAATCAATAAACATCAAAGGTCAATAATATCAGTAAAAAATGTAACGGATCAATTTGTCCCTCATCACCATCACTATCATCACCATCATCATCACTCTCACCCTCTTCCTCATCGTCATCCCCATCATCGTCCCTGCCCTCCTCAACGGCCTCCTCCTCACCCTCATACTCAGCCTCAGCCTCCTCATCACCCTCCTCCTCCGCCTCGGCCTCCTCCTCGCCCTCCTCTTTCGCCTTGACCTCATCCTCGCCCTCCTCCTCCCCCTTGGCCTCCTCCTTGCCCTCCTCCTACTCTGCCTCAGCCTCCTCCTTTCCATCGTCTCGACCACCACTAAAATTGCCACCTGGTGCACCATATATAGAATGCATTTATGACATATATTTATCATAAGCAGTGTTGGCCTCTGGTGGAAGTGTTGGACGTAAAACTTCCCTCAGTTTCATAAATGCAGTATTTTCCCTAGCATAATATTCTACTATCTCTGTGGCCCTTTTTTCAGCCTATTCTGCTTTTGCCTTAACCTAATGAAACTTGGTGACACTAAAACTCATACCTGAGGAGGTCCAATACCTCATCGGAACTATACTCTTCCCAGGTCGGCAGCGTACTCTACCAGGGTGCTCATCTCCCAACACCTGATATAAGTGATCATTTGGCCCAAAATTGTTAGGTTCTTAGGATTCAAGGGACTATAAATCAGCCTGTTACAAATATAAATAGATTATTAAGTTACAAAATAGTGATTAAAATTTTAAATCTACAAAGTAAAACTTACAATCTGTTGTTGAGTCGGTTCATTAACCGCACTTCCATCTTTCTTCTTTCTACTCGAGCAAAACAGTTTTTATCGAGGAACACATCCTTCTATATTCAATTTATGCCTCTATAATGACATTTAATGTAGTAAACCATAATTAAAAATAGGATACTAATAATTAAAATTCATAAATAAAATTATATAATAACTTTAGCAATCGAATAAATTATAGAGGAAGCAATAGAAAGTGAAAGTCGTAAAGAAAGATTATAAACTATCATACCTGCTGCCTCTCATGATCTGGCATCGTAGTACATCCCAATGTGTGGAAATATTTCTTAGCATCAATGTTTTTTTATTTCTTCCAGATGAATCCTAAATAAAATTCAATAATTAGTATTAAGGAAAAACATGAAAATTTTCATTTAAATACCTCTAATGTGATTAATACCTTAAATTGGCCAGTCTTCCAATGAGTAATCATATGTTGATACTGTTCTAACATAAAATCATCCATGGTAGGGACTGCCTCTAACTCTGTTCCCACTCTAGCATGCTATCCAATGTACAAATCATGCTTATAAGCTCTCAAAATCTCACCTAAATCCTTTAGACGTGCTGGTCATGCACCCTCACCATCGGGGAAATTAAACCATAGCTGACACCAAAATATTCATTCATATAAATACAAAAATTAATATATTTCATTAAATATAACATATTTTTTACCCATATCTCTACCCAAGCTTTATCCTTGACTTCATTTGGAAGCTATTTCCATGATAGCGGGCTGACAGGAATAATGTTGGAGTATTTGGAAAGCGTCGCCAAAAAACTCTGACATTGCTACCCTGATTTTTCAATCATCTGAAAATCTTCATTATGGTCCACCATCAACTGTGTGTGGAAGTTCTACACTGTACGCATGCGTGTACGCCCCCGCCCCCACCTCCTATAAGTAGATGTATCTGTTATGAAAGAAAAAAAATATTTTATCAATACATGTTATAATGAAAATAAATAATGGTGTAAAAACTTGTTAGGGTTGTATAAGTATACCTGCGGTAGTCTGATCAATGGGCATCGCTGGATCTGTAGAAACTGAAAGAACACCCTGTACATATGGAGTGGGTCCCAATGTATGCTCTGTAGGGACAGACACTAGCGGAGTAGGAGTCGAAGAATATGGAATATAAAATCCCGGAGAGACGGAAGTAGAAGTAAAAGAATATGATAGGGATGGCTAGCCAAATGCTAGATGGGGAGTGGGAATCATCATTGGATATGGTACAGATAGGTGAGGAGGCTTAGATGTAAAGGGTGGTGAAAAATGAGAGGCCAAAATATCATGTGTGTCCCTAATGACACACCTAGATCAGCATGTGGGATGGATGGTATGTCAGTGGGAGGGGCATGGTCTAATCGGGTACGTCGACCAGATCATCTTTCTCTCACACCCCCCCCCCCTCGTACGAACACCCTGAGTACTGGGACCACTACTAGGCTGCTCATCAAATAACTATCACATAATAGACGGACCCTTCAAAAAAATTTAAAAAAAAATTAATCACATGACATTATATATTATTTAAATATATATATATTTGAAATAAAATACTCACTGCAGGCACTAGTGGTGGAATTCTCAGCTCAGTCATGCGACGATTGTTGTCCATAATCTATTTTCATCACCTCTCTTCAATTGGTTTCATTACCTACATTTGAAAACAAATATGGAAGTAAATAGAAAAGGATAACTGATGTGTAACCCAAAAAACAAAATAAATGAGAGGGAATAGGGGGATTTATGGATAATTTAACTAACCATTGTTTTAGGTGAGCTTGAAAAAATATATAATGAAGTCAATAAATCATAAAAGATGTAATAAAGAATTTTAATTTTTAGTAGGATGGTTATTTACTAAGTGTCATCATTCTATTAAAATCATTTAAAATTGATTCTACCGGATTCATAAGTAGTAAAGCAATTGTCAAAATTAAGGAAAAATTTAATTTCTTTAGCCCAAGTAGATCATGCAGGTTTCAATACATGTTTTGCAGAAGAATACAAACCATATGTTCATTACCTATTAAAATTTTAAAGAGTGGTCTTAGAGTCATACAAATTTTATACAAATCACAGTTGAAGCATTGAAATGTTCACCAAGTTAGAAATGTTGGTTTCGTAGGTTTGAATACAGTTCAATTCCAAATTAGAAAATGCAATTCAAATAAAATTGCAACCAATAAACATTGAAAATTTACATAACGGTCAAGTCAGATACAACATATTTGTAATCAATATTAAATCAATTTGAATATTACCAACCTTAACAGCCCAAGTTGAGGTAAACCAAAAGAATTGAGAACATGAATGGATGATTTTATATATTTTCCACCATAACTTTAGGTTCACAGTCAACTCTGAAAATTGAGCTATTGGAGTCATCAAAAGTAATAAATGAATCATTTCCAATGGCAGTAGGGATGGTTTCAATTCCATCATTAGCACCATCAAAAATAGTTCTTGTAATTACTTCAATAATGACACCAAATTCAGGTCGAAGATGGTCTTTGACATAAAAAATTTGTTTCGACATTGATGTCAATACATATGGTTCATCGGTAGCAAGAGTGAAAGTCATATCAATTACTCGAAATCCACAATCATCAATAAATGTGCCATGCCTCGTCATCAAATCAAACCACTAACGTTTCATCATCATGACTTGTCCATGAGAATAATAATCCAATATTATTATTTTTTCAATGACTCCATAATAACCTACATTTTCAAATCGTGGTCTACTATTTGATGCACTAGCATAACAGTCTATTATGGCAGTAACCATAACACCATCATGTTGTGTTCTCATGTTCTTTGCACGTTCAGTGATAATAAATTTCTACCCATTGATAACAATTGATTTACAGTCACAAACCACGGTATTAGGACCAAAAGCCAAAGATCTTATTTCCTCAGAGACAGAGTCAGCAGGAAAACTCAATAACTGAAATATAAATCAATATTAAACTTAATTAATTATTATTTTAATTATTTTAAATAGTAATATTATTACCTTCAATTTTAACCAAGCAGAAAACTCTTTGCTATGAAAAGTCTCCCTTCTTCTTAAAGATAAAGAACGATGTTTTCTATTTATCATCGCTTTATGTTCCTTGTAGATAAAAATAGGAATAGTTTAACAGATATATATATATATATATAAGATATAAATATACAATTTACTTACAAGATGTAGTCATTGAACAATTCACAGTTGAACAAAATTGTGCGATGTGTCATCTCTCGCTCTTCAAGGCTTAATGTCGTCAATGTATATGATCCAGGAATTCCTCCTGTTTGAGGAAGTGATGGAAAACTGGGTTCAATTTTCTCATACTATTATTCTTCGTTTCTCATTGGTCTGTTCATTCTTGTAGTAAGATCATACAAATACATAGAGCAAAAATCCATACATTCTTGAGTCAAGTAATCGTTCACGATAGAACCTTCCGGATGATTCCTATTACCGACATAAGACTTTAATGTGTACATATTTATTTCAGTTGGATACATCCAAAAATAATAATAGGTCCTCCGAGAAGTATTTCACTTGGAATATGGACAGTCAGATGCATCATGCATGTGCAAAATGATGCGGGAGATATTTTCTCTAACTCTTAAAAAATTAAGGGGGCATCTGCCAACATTTTTTGCAAGAAAGACTTGGAAAACTTCTTAGCACAAAGATCTCTAAACAAATGGCACAACCGAATAACATCCACCCTTACATTATTGGACAAAAGATGACTAATTGCTATTAGAATCAACTCATGCAGAAGGATGTGATAATCACGAGTCTTCAAAGATTTTAGCTTCAACTCTCCTTTGTTGACCCATTTAGATATGTTGCTTGAATAACCATCAGGAACTTTAATAGTATCTAGTACTTCTAGAAATTGTTTTTTATAGGTGTCATCACATAAGAAGCACATGGAACTTGCCATTTATTTTCACTGATACGCACATGATGCAATTCTGGTCTGATGCCCCAATCCACCAAGTCACGCCGAGACTGTAGATCATCTTTTGTCTTTCCCTTAACATTTAGAAGAATCGAAAGCAAAATTTCACACATATTTTTTTCAATATGCATTACGTCTAAGCAATGACGTAACAAATTGGTTGACCAATAATGAAAATCAAAGAAGATGCTTCTCTTCTTCCAATTGTAACAGGTTTCAGTGGAAACATTCTTTCTCTTTACAGATTTCATTTAACCCTTCCTGAATAAAAAACTGAAATCTTTCAATTCATTAAGCACATCAATTCTAGACATACGCTAAGGTGGATCATCAGTCTCCATGGTATTGTCAAATCTTCGATGATTATTTCTATATGGATGTTCCATTGGAAATAATCATCGATGTCCCATAAAACTGAAACTACAACGATGTTTCAATCTTCTGGATCATGTATTCTTCATACAAACAAGACATGATAGTTTTCCCTTCATACTCTATCCAGACATCATTGCATAAGAATGAAAAACATTGATTGTCCACATAAGCACAGAACACATCTGAAATATGTCTTTCGAACATGCATCGTATGTGACCACACCCACATCCCAAAGAAGTTTCAACTTTTTTATCAAATGTTGCATGTATACGTCTATATCATTATAGGGATTAGAAGGTCCAGATATGAGTATACTCATGAAAGTTAAAGGTTTTTTCATACACAACCATGGGGGAAAATTATAAATGTGTATAAAAATTGTCCATGTGTTTTGCGACGTAAGCATCTGCCCAAACGAATTAAAATTGTCACATAAAAGACCCAACCTCACATTATGCACATCAGCTACAAAATCAGGATATCGAGCATCAAATATCTACCATGAAAATCCATCTTTATGGTGAACTAACTCATCATTAGTCTTCTTTATCTCAGTATCATGCCATCACTTTTTTATTAATATTTCATCAGACATAAAAATATTTTGGAGTCTGGGGATCAATGGAAAGTGCCACATTACTTTATGTGGCACACGAGATGGTGTTCCATCAGCTTTTCGATTCCAGGGGGATGTGCCACATTTTATACAATCATTTCATTCAGCAGTTTACTCCCAGAATAAACTGCAATATTTCGAGCAAGCATGAATTTTGTTTCTTGAAAATCCAAGTTCATCAACTAACTTTCATGCCATATAGTGGTTTGAGGGAATATCTACATAATATGGAAGTAAGTCCTTCAAGAAGGTAAGAATCTAATCAATGACAGTATTAGAAATATTGTACATAGTTTTCCCATAAAACAATCCGATTAAAAATTCCAGATTTTTCATTTTACCACACTGTCTATATACTGGAGTCGTGGCAACATCATTTAATTTTTCCCCCTGACAAAATCATCATTTTCATTAGACACATCATGTCTACTTATATTGAAATATTCTTGGGTTGGAATTTTTTATTTTTCATGACGATGAATAAATAGAAACTGGTCATATAACAAATTCTTCAATCCAGTCCTCTTATTTGGATCATCAGCAATTTGAGATTTCATTTTCTCCCCATTGTGATACCACACAGAGTATTTTGCTTGAAAACCATATTTGGTTATGTGGTATCTAACTTTTTCACGGCTCAACCGAGGTCTTCCAACACAATTGTAACAAGGGCAGTGTATGTGACCACTATTTAAAGCATTGTGAAATGAAAAATCTAAAAATATCTCCAAATTGTTTTGAAAATCGCTTGAGATCCAATCGGTTTCATACATCCAACTTCTATCCATTTTGTAAAAAAAATTGTTATAAGTCATTTCATCAAAATCAGTTCAATAAGATTGAAGTTTCATCGAAAATATATTTAAGTAAATAAGAATTGTTCACTTTATATGAAACCATAACTGACACATTACTCTATATGAGAATCATAATATAAAAAACAACAAAATACTATATTTATAACAAAATATCTTTGAAGAACTATACATTAGTGTACAAGATCATGTACACTTGTGGAGGAGAATTATTCAGGAGTTGAGCAAATTTTAGATCGAAAAAATTTAATATTTTAGTAGATTATTTGAGTGATTACATACACTGCCCAAGAGGGTGGGGGTTGTCCCGGGGGTGGGGGGCTATCCACAGGGGATAGGGGTGTCCGGGGGGGGGCTATCCATGAGGGTGGAAGGGCTGTCCATAGGGGTGGTGGGGCTGTCCAGGGGGGTTGGGGTGTCTAGGGGGTGGGCGGGCTATCCGTGGGGGTGGGGGGTTGTCCAGGGGGTGAGGGTGTCTAGGGGGATGGGGGTGTTCGGGGGGATGGGGGTGTCTGGGGGGTGGGGGTGTCCAGGGGTGGGTGAGCTGTCCACAGGGTTGGGGGCTGTCTAGGGGGGTAGGGGGGCTGTCCACAGGGGGTGGCGGGGTTGTCCAGGGGGTATGGGGTGTCCAGGGGGTGGGCAGGCTATCCACAGGGGTGGTGGGGCTGTACAGGGGGTAAGGGTGTCTAGGGGGTGGGTGGGCTGTCCACGGGGGTGGAGGTTGTCCACAGGGGTGGCGAGGCTGTCCAGGGGGGTAAGGGGTGTCCGGGGAGGGGGGGATGTCCATGGGGGTGGGGGCTGTCTAGGGGGGTACAGGGTGTCCAGGGGTGGGGGTGTCTGAGGGATGGGGGGTGTTCTGGGGGTGGGGGGGTTCAAGGGAGGTGGGCGGGCTATCCACGAGGTTAGGGGGTTGTCCAGGGGGTAAGGGTGTCCAGGGCGTGGGGGGTTGTCCATGGGGGTGGCGGGGCTGTCCAGGGGGGTAGGGGTGTCCAGGGGGTGGGTGGGCTATCCATAGGGGTGGGGGGATATCCACAGGGGTGGAGGGGCTATCGAGGGGGGTAGGGGGGTGTCCAGGGGGGGTGGGCGGGCTGTCCACAGGGGGGGCTGTCCAGGGGGTACGGGGTGTCCAGGGGAGTGGGGGTGTCCGAGGGGATGGGGGTGTCTGGGGGGGTGGGGTGGGGGGTGTCCAGGGGGGTGGGCGGGTTGTCCATGGGGTTGGGGGGCTGTCCGGGGGGGTAGGGGGTGTCTAGGGGGTTGGGGTTGTCTAGGGGGTACGGGGTGTCCAGGGGGGTGGGGGTGTCTAGGGGGATGGGGGGTGTCTGGGGGGTGGGGGGGAGTGTCCAGGGGGTGGGTGGGCTGTCCACGGGGTTGGGCGGGCTTTCCACGGGGTTGGGGGCTGCCCAGGGGGGGTAGGGGTGTCTAGGGGGGTGGGTGGGTGGTCCACGGGGGGTGGCAGGGTTGTCTAGGGGGTATGGGGTGTCCAGGGGGGGTGGGCGGGCTGTCTATGGGGGTGGTGGGGTTGTCCAGGGGTAGGGGTGTCCAGGGGGGTGGGCAGGGTGTCCAGAGGGTGGGGGCTGTCAAAAGGGTGGTGGGGATGTCCAGGGG